>OZ034815.1:19043449-24043449 GCA_964030455.1 Linum trigynum
ATCATGCGAGAGGAATGTTTCTTTAATGATGACCAAACACTCATGCTTCTTTTATTTTGAGTGTTTAATTAGTTTGGCCACGCAGACATAAGTTCCTCTATTAGTAACCGCTAAGTGTGAATTGGAGCGGACGACATCGCTAACGGATGGAGAGTTCATTAACAAAAGAGTGAAACTCAGAGATGCAGTGAAGCGGATCCCATCCCGGACATTTTTCGTTCACCCTCTAAGATCGAAAGGAAAGATGCAGGGCTCTCGGTGATTACCGTGGTGCTTTTAAGAATTGCTTGGAGACTGGGAAACAAAGAAGTTATATGGTGACAACTATTTGCTAATAGCTATAAAATCAAAGGGGAGTGACTTATCGGCAAAGAGGTTAGAATCTTAACCTTTTTCGTGAGTCATTAATAAATGACAAAATTAGAATTCATGTCTATTGGTTTTATGCATGAAATTTAGAAAGGTTATGAATGCTATAATGCAAGCTTGAATTGATGCATGATAAGTTGACATTGAGATATATTACGTATCCCAATGATTAGAGCATAAATTGAATACATGCTATGGAGTATAATGATTTTGTTTAAATGCATGCATATATGTGAAGAATATATGGGAATAGAATGGGTTTATTGCCCATAATAACGATATTATAAGAAATACTATTATCAGTACTACACGAACCACTTAGGTTGCTGTGAAACATTAAAATTTCAAGAATGAGAGCAGCAAGCTGAACCAGATCCACACCAATTAGAATGGTACCCTTTGTGGTAACCATAAGATTGTCACCCAATCCTCTAAGAATGACGTTATGTTTCTCTGTTAAATTTGTGAGAAACTAGGTCATAAGACACGAAAGTGTAAGAACAAGTTTAACCTAGTGTTAACTTGACTAAAGAAGAGGATTTGGTAATAATATTCACTGAGGTGATGACAGAGGTTAGCCTTAATGGTAACTCTGAAGAATGGTTGTTGGATAGGACCGCTTCAAGATATGTGTGTGATAAATGAGCTAAGCTCAATCATACATTGACGCGTATTGAAGGAGAAAGTGTTGTTGAGCAAGACCCACACCACTATTGTTGATGGTTCTGGAAAAGTGGAAGAGAACCCTGCCTCTAGAAAGTCATTGACTATCCTAGATGTAAGGAATGATTAAGTAGATAAGATAAATTCTTCCAAGCGTGTCTGTGTGAAGAATTAGACTATCTTAATCGCATTCCCATATTATTATTGGATGCTTGAGAAAAATATGATTTGTATATCCAAGCTAAATGACCCATAAATATGTGGTTAGAGAATCAGGATCAATAGATCTGATTTATTTTGATATGGGTAAACTTGATGGAAAAGACAATAAATAATTTATTGCTCTTTAGAGTGCTCTGATTGTCTGACTAGTTATTTGAAATGGTTTGAAATGCCTAATTGCATTATAATTGCACTGATTATTCGATATGTGGGATGCATGTGGTAGTTAGAGAATCAGTGTAGCATGATAACTAGAAGAGCATATGAGTGTGTAAGTTATTGTAAAACACATAAGTTTATGAAATGAATACTCATTGTGTTGTGGAGTCCATTAATGCCAATAAATTTTCATTTGAATTAAGAAATAGTGGGGATGATATCCTACATACTATTAGAAATAATGGAACTAGTGGGGGTGGTGAATCTGAGTATGAACTCAGAAGAAGCAAACAAACCATAAATCGATAAAGGATTTTGGTTATGAGTTTGTTATTTACACCCTAAGAAAGATCCTACAAGTCTGCTAGAAGTTCAAACTTCTGTAAGGTGCAGATTTGTGGGAAGAAGCCATTATTAATAAAATGAAATAATGAGAGTCTAATAAGACTTAGAAACTTGTAGAGTTACCTTTTGGTTGTAAAGCCTTAGGTAATATATCGATGAAATCGAACAAGTTTTGGCATCTTTGAGAATTACCTCCTGGTAATGAAGCAAAGGTAATAAATGGATTCTCAAAAGAAAACTGAAACCTAATGGTTTAGTTTATGAGTATAAGGATCGCCTAGTAGTTAACACTTAAGGCGAAAAGGAAAAAATTGTAGATTTTCTTGATATCTATTCACCAAATATATAATAACATCCATGTATGATCTGGATGTTAAAATTGCATTTTGTGAATGGTGATTTAGATAAAGAAATCTAGAATGAGACAACCTAAAAGGTTGTTATTCCTGAACATGCTTTTAAAGTCTATGGTGAGACAAATCATGGTATGATTTGAAACAGACTTTAAAAATCATGGCATGGATGGATGGTTCTCTCTCATGGTTTTGAATGAAAGTGGCAAGTGCATTTGTTACTAACTTGAGAACGACACTTGCACTATAAAAGACATGTTTCTTTGTTGCAAAGACTCATGACAAGAATAAATGTGAAAACCCATGTTGAGTGAGAATCTTGATGAGAAGGATCCAAGTGTTTCACTTAGAGATCCAAATGACTAGGACAGTGAAAGAGAGTCTTTTATAGATCAATCTAACTGTTTGGTTAAGATCTATAAGAAATACAAGTTGTACACTTGCCTAAATGTTTGAAGATGCTAGTACAATTTTAAGAGCACCAAATATGGTGTAAGAAAGTAAGAACATACTAGCATCGACAGTCTGCGAGAGGCAGCTGATAAACATGAGACCCGACATAGTGGGGGTACTTGCCAGGCTTACTGATTGTCCTAGTATGAAGCATTGAAAATGCTATTGAAAAGGGTCATGAGACACCTTAAGTGAACAGTAGGCCTTGATATATGTTATCAACGGTTTCTTGCTGTATTGGTAGGGTATAGTGATGCGGATTAGAATACCCTATAGAGGACTCCAAGACAACAAGAAGATGTGTTTTAAACATCGATAGAGAAGCTATGTCTTGGAAGTCTAGGAAGTAAACGATCCTGGCTCAATCAACTAAGAAATCAGAAATGATAGAGCTAGCAATGGCTAGTAAAGAGAAAAGTTGATTGAGAGGGTCATCACTAGAGATTCCCTTATGGGAAAGACCGATCCCTCCGGTAGTTGATTCATTGTGATAGCGCCACAGCTATTACTAAAGAAGGGAACCGGTTCTAGAACGAAAAGAAACGACAAATTTGTCGTAAGCACAGTACTGTAAGAGAACTCCTAACGATAGGAGCAATGAGGGTGGATCCTGTAAGGTCCTAACAGAATCTAGCTGATCCTTTGACGAAAGGATTATCTAGAGAGAAAGTCCAAAGTACCGCCAAGGGTATGAGACTTATGCCTATCGAACCACGGATTACAAGTGATGGTAACCCGACCCGATAGACTGGAGATCCCAAGAAACGAGTTCAATGGGTAATAACAAGTCATGAGTAATATTGAGAAAAGTTCATGCATGGTGAAGCATGAATCCCAAAGCCTTGGAGGTTGAGTTAAACTCTTAATGAGATCTATACTCTATGTGGAGTGAAGTACTTTACTTTGGGGGTACTTCTGATAGATTCACCTATGTGAATGTGGGAGTGAGGCCGCTCCCTATGGAACTTTGGAGGCACAAAGTTGCTAGAGCGTTCACTAAACCGGGATAACGTGCATGGCCATAAACGCACGGCCTATGAGAGAATATCACTCAATGAAAAGATCCGGTGTGCTACATTGTCTGAGATAGGGTTCAAGACTACGAGTCACCCTTATGAAATCGGAAGTATAACCACTACGCTAAGGTTCAAATCTTCGCGATACCTTAGTTTATGTCCGATCTTATGGAACTGTTGATGCTCAGAGATAGTTTCAAAACTATTCAAATGGGGGATTGTTGGGATGAATAGCTTTGAAAAGCTATAAATGAAATTCCTAATTAATTATCCAGTATTTTTCCATAATACTTGAATAATATGGATAATTAATAAAAGGAATATTATGGAGATAATTAGAAATAATTATCTTAATAGATTATATTTTAATTATGGGAGTAATTATCTCCCTAATTAAAATATGACTTATTCCCAAAGAAAGGGGGAATATTCCGGGTTTTCTGCTCCTATAAATAGGAGACGCCCCAGACCCTCTAAACACACCTCAGAAGAGCAGAAACACGAGAGAGAGTGAATTTATAGAGCTGTGGTTTTTCGTTCAAAACCGATGAGCAACAAATCAGAATGGCTGTTTTATCCTGGAGGCGACCGGCTTATAGTCTGCTGTGCGCATTACGAGGCAGTGCCGCGTACGTCTTAAAAAGAGCGACCTAGTCCGCGACTCAGCCAGATCGGTAACCCTAATTTTTCTGTTCGGTTTCTAACAGTTCTTGTGAGAACTCCAAATTTAAACGTGCTCGGTTTGGAGTACAACAAGGATTGGTGACCTTATGGGAAGTCACATTGAATTTCACCCCAACTCGAAAACCGTAAGGGTCTGGGCCCAAAGCGGACAATATCTTCGTCGGGGAATAGGTCCGGAATGTTAAAAGTGGTATCAGAGCCTTTCCGCGTCCCTCTTGAACAATGATGGGGCAAACCTCAACGAGAACGGTGAGTCCCAATGGGGTGTATATAACACCTTAGGCGAATCCCACATCAACAAAGCACTGGAGAGATCCATGGTTCATAAGTAAGAAATCGACCTTAACTAACAAGACGCGTTTTAGGATGAAATTGAGGAGTTCTTGTGAGAACTTCAAAGTTAAACGTGCTCAATGTGGAGTACAACAAGGATGGGTGACTTTATGGGAAGTCGCCTTGAATTGAACTCGAACTTGAAAACCGTGAGGGTCTGGGCGCAAAGCGGACAATATCAGAGCCTATTCGTGTCCCAGTTGAACGATGGTGGGGCAAACCGCAACGAGGGCGTTGAGTCCCAAGGGGAGGGGGTGTATGTAACACCTTAGGAAAATCTCACATCGGCAAAGCACGAGAGAGATCCATGGTTCATAAGTAAGAAACCGGCCATAACTGACAATACGTGTTTTATGGTGAACTGGAGGAGTTCTTGTGAGAACTCTGAAGTTAAACGTGTTCAGCGTGGAGTACAACAATGATGGTGACCTTATGGGAAGTCACCTTGAATTGCACCCCAAGTCGAAATCCGTAAGGGTCTAGGCCCAAAGCGGACAAAATCTTTGTTAGAAAAAGGTTCGGGATGTTACACTTACTCTTCCACTCAAATACTAACAACTTATTTGGTACCAAATGAATCAAAAATTCTTTTCATTTTAAAATTATTTAATGTATAGAATTCATTATCAAATGCATTCTTGTGTTTGGGATATGTGCCTCATGGCTGGATAGAGCCTAAAACCACATAATAATCCCAAAAGGAGCGGATCGGAAAGCCAACCCAGTACATCCGTTTGTAGAACCTTAAGGCCCTAAAGCGGTCCAGAATGAACCGCCGATAAGGCAGAACTGTATACTGAGCGAATTCCATCTATCTGATAGTCCTGTCGAGCGTTTCGAATAAGAGCTAAAGAGAATGAAGAGAATGTCGGAGACGCTTGACATGACATTCAATGCAGAACGATGTAAAAGACGAGAAGTATAAATAAGACTCTTTGACCTCATTTATGGTAATTTCAACCACTCACTCACTTTCTCTCAATAAGACTCTTTGATTCATGAACAAGTTGAGAACTTTTCGTTTGCCCCTTTTTGGTGACCTCGAATGTCGTTTGTGGTGGATGTCGGTATTGTTTACAAACGGTCCATATGTTAATTGCCAATAGCCATTGAGATTCACCACTTTGTGCCCTTTGATTTGTCCCCAAAGCATTTTTTAGGTTGAGATATTACCTTGTGTGAAATGGTTTGCTTGGGGACAAGCAAACGTCTAAGTGAGGGGGAGTAATTCGGGCCTAATTGTACACTTTTTATCCTCGTTTCCCTTTGACGTTTGTTGCATCTGAACTCCAAAAGGGGTGGTTTTACACTAGGTTTCTCGTGTTTTAGTGTGTTTCAGATACTAATAGGCGAAACCAACCTCGGAGTCGAAAGTTGGAAGAAAAGGAGCAACGACCGGGCAAAGATGAGGAGACAGCAATAGTTCAGGGTCTGCCATTGGAGTTCACGATCTCTAGGACCGTGAACTCGAGCCACAATCCGTGAACCAAGGAGCCTCACGAGAGGGTTTTGAGGTTACTGACGCCAAGGTTGTTCACGGACGTGTTTTGATGTTCAAGCCGTAAACTCAAGCCGTGAACTGGGCCCGATCTTAGTATAAATAGCCAACTGATAGGAAGAAGAAAAAGAGAGACCTAGTATGAGAAACTACTTCTTCTTTAGATTTTTAGAGTGAAAAAGTGACGAACCGAAGAAGAGGAGAAGTTAGGGTTTCATCTCCAAGAAAGGATTTGGGAAATCCTCCCCCCAAAGGAGGATCTCTTCAACACAAGGAGCAAGGCTTGCATCTTCTTGATGATTTTCCTTTCCCTCTCTTGTATTTTCCCTTCTCCTATAATGGAGTAGTCCCTTCTTTCACTTGATTGTTTGTAAACCCTAGCTACAATTATGTGAATGCTTGTATGAATTGAATGATTTGTCTGTGGTTGTGTTTAATGTTAATGTGGAGGTATTATTCATGAATGATTGTGTTGTGTGAAAGCCTATCAATCTAATTTCCATTCTAACATATGTAGAAAGAAAACCCTCTTCCTTTCTTTGAAAGAAGTTTGAATGCTTGGTTTTCTTGGGTCATTCGTTGCCTCCTATTTAGGTTAATGCAGAGCAAACCTCCTATTTCGTATTAGCACTTAAGGTTTGGTTGTGGGTGGCTGTCCGAACTCCAATTTGAGGGTGAAGTCTAACCTTTTCTTAGTCAATAGGTCTAGAGGGTCGCATTAGCAGCTTGGATCGTATCCCATTTCCTTAACCTAGAAACTAAGAGAGTCGCTTTGGCTACTTGTTGGATAATCATTTCTTAGTCAATAGGTTGAGAGGGCCGCATTAGCGGTTTGGATATCCCATTTCCTTAACCTAGAGACTAAGAGGGTAGCTTTAGCTACTTGTTGGACAACCATTCATTAGTCAATAGGTCGAGAGGGTCACATTAGTGGCTTGGATCGTATCTCATTTCCTTGACCTAGAGACTAAGAGGGTAGCCTTGGCTACTTGTTAGACTTCCCTACGGTTTATAACCCCCTAACCACGCACGGTTGTTCGATTCTTCAAGTCGTAATTGGTAGCTAGGGGGGGGGGGGCAACACCCGGGTGAAGCCTTCTCAATTAGTGTTAAATCTATTTTACCTTTGCAAAGTAATTTAGCTTTAGACCTTTGTTTTCAGCAAAACTAATTCGCTAGATAATGTTTTAAACAATCGAACTAGCGGTACAAGGACCGGCCCGGGTCGATATTTAAACATACTTGTCGTATATTACACCTATCTAAGGTTTATACTTGGGCCTTAGGTGAGATTTCATTGTGATAGACAGATAGAATCAACGACCGGATTGCTGCGGCGAAGGAGGAAGAGGGAGAAGAGCAGTGGTGGTTTTGCTTTTTTGTGACGCTTTCGAGGCCAATTGCGGCTTCTTGGACGACAAACTCTTCCATTTTAGTGATGAAGCTTGCGTTGCTGCCGCCTTTACTCGTGATCGAGGTCTATGGCCATGGCGGATGGGGGAGACCCAACACAGAGGAGGAGAGAGGGTGGAAAAATGGAGAGATAAAGATGGAAAGGAAAGGTTGAGAAAAATGCAAATAGATAATGAAAAGGCAAAAAAAGGATTAGTTAATTTATCTATTAGTTTTTAATATGATAATATTTTTAAGATATTGTGCATTATTATTTTGCACCCTTCTACTTTTTCTCCGAAACAACTATTTGCACCCCAATTTACACCCTCCTCAAATTTGTTTCCCCTACAATTTGCACCCCTCTCAAATTTGCACCCACTTATTGCCAACACATAACATAACAGAATTTGCATCATCAGAAATCATCATACTTCAACATCAAACAAGTGATATGCAGATTTATCATTCTTCAATTGTTGATTTTTGAAATAATTTGGAAAGCACAATTAGTTCCCCTGCAAGTGAATAAAAATTTAACTATTTTGTTCCTTAATCAATGTTCAAATCAAGGACAATTGACAGTACTACTATCAACCAACACTTCTGCTTGCTATTGAATTGCTATGTATAGAGGTATTCAGACGGGTTAGGCCTTCGGGACGAAGAATACGATATCAATATCCTGTCCGTCTCCACAATTATGCTTTCGAGTTTTGCTCGAACCCAATCCAAATCCAGTAATTAAGACAAATTCTATCCGTTGATCGGTTCATGGTTTGGGCGCATACCCGAACCAATGAGTTTTTCGCCAAGCCTAATTTGATAGAAATCAGGAAGATATGAATATGAGAAATAAAAATGGGATAAGGCACTCTGCCCAAAAACATCCATGGGAAGTTTGAGATTTTGAAGAAATCCAACATTTTGTTCTGGTTGAAAGGAAGAGATGGAATAAATTAGTTTTTTTTTTCTCCTTACAATGGGAAAGTCCAAATAACAGGTAGGAAAAGAAGTTTGACGATAAAGCCAAATTGAAATTCAATATCAATCATTGTTAATCCATCAAAAACCAAAAATTCTCTCGGCCAACTGTTGATAATGCGGTTGAGGGTAGCAGTTGCCTTAGCTGTCTCTTCGTTGGCTATCACCGGAAACAACTAATATTCTTTTGTCTCGTTTCGTTTGGTCCTTCTTTGATCCGAACATCGAACTTTCTGATGCATGCTGGCCTTTCATTCTTTGTTCTTTCCCCCCAAAGGAAAAAAGGTGTAATTCCGCGCTAATTCGGCACAGGTTATGTGAATAGAATAACGTTAGGTTATGTAAAATTTAAATTTGGTTCCCCAATAAATTCGCGCTAATTCGGCACAGGTTACGCCGTTACGTGAATAACTTTAGGTTATGAGAAATCTTTTTACTATTTGAAAACAATTTTGAGTCATTTGAGAAGGCTCGTATTACACTTTCTACGAAGGTCATAACTCATAGTTAAATGTGCAAAACACATGTTGGTCCGTATCAGTCTAAAATCTAAATTGGTGTTTGGTCTTATAAATTATATAGATATTACTAAAAAATGAATTGGAATTAATATTTGAACTAATTAGACCGAACCAAATCGGACAAAATAATATGATAATAATATTTTTTTCACTATTGAAACATGGTTCTCATAATGTGGTACGGTTTGTGCAAAACCAGTCCATTGCACAAGCCAAATCATAGAAAATCCCTACAAAGACCTTAGGAGTCGTAGTGCGCTTCGTACAAGACCCAAAGTGATCATAGTGCACTTACTACCAGAATCGTAGATAGAGTTATAGGATAATATCACGTTTGGTCACTGAGACTACTAAATCATGTCATGTTTAGTCATTAGAAAAAATTAATATCCATTTTGGTCACTCGAATTAATGAAACATGTCACATTTAGTCACTCTCCCGTTAGTTTTCGTCTAACTCCATAAACGGACTTGAACGGAGGCTAACGGAGAGTGACTAAATGTGACATGTTTCAGTAATTCGAATGACATTCATAAAATAAAAGTAAATCGAGTGACCGGAGTTGGACGGAGGCGAACGAGAGAGTGACTAAATGTGACATGTTTTAGGAATTCGAGTAACCAAAATTGATATGAATTTTTCTAGCGACTAAACATAACACGATTTAGTAATTCCAGTGACCAAACATGGTATTTACCGTAGAGTTATACATATTATACATCATCCATTTTCCTCAACTTTGCAGGCTCAAAATAGGGTGCATAACCTAAAGCTGTTTAAAATGAATAACCAAATCTGGACCTTTCTTTTAAGTGGCTGCAGATCTAATGATTGTAAATTAAAGATATTTTATTTCCCATATTTTTCTTAATCGGATTATATCTTATTCATTCTAACTCGGACTTCAAAATTTTTTTTTTTTTGCATAGATGGAATGAGTTCATCGTGCTCTACAAAATGAGATCCGTTTTCAATATTTTTTCAGAAATGTTTTTTCATACCTCTCGTTACCAACTCCATATGGTGTCTCCTTTATTTTTAGTCGTTTTTTAAAATTTTTGAAAAGAAGGAACGATTTAATCATTATATATTGGATTTAAAAAATTTACGGGTGAAAAAATTTCATACCTCCCGTTACCAACTCCATACCATACTATACCACTCTGGTATAGGGTGACAGTTTTCATACCATATGGTATGCTCTTATTTAATACTAGTCAATACCATATGGTATAGACGGGTAATAAATGACTCAAATGTTTTTGTTCCAAAATATATCAAAGTGAATATCATTTTTAAGAGCACAATTAATCTGATTTAACTGTGCAAAAAAATAATAATTAAATTTCGACTTAAAACGAGTGGGAAATCGTCCGTTAAAAATTAAAGACTTTCCAGAAAAGAGAAGTGTTACTGATGTGGCAGATTGTGATTGGATTATGCATGAGGTTATTAACCACAAGGTTATTTACGTGATCTGCTCCCAACTTTGCATACATATTTGTTAAATGAGTGTCTTAAAAAAATTGTATTGTGACCCCTTAACTTACGAGCATTCTTTAAAGTAAAACCTTCCCGTCCAAATTAATAGAGATCATCACTTTTTATGAGATCCTTTAGCCATGTGAAGAATGTGTTGGCTGATGCGGATTAGTCATCGACTCATAGGATTAGATTGATTAGTTTAAAGGTTAAAAGAAATTAGATTTAGAGTCGGCCCGTTGGCCGAATACATTTATCAGTGATATTAATAATAATCGAAATTATCCAAAGAAAAATATTTTTTTATTTGCTTTCATAAAAGATGTAACACCCTAAGTTGGCCAGCCAGTACCTTTACCAAAATATCCTTAGTAAAACGTTAAACAAAACTAGTGTCGAAAATGTAGTGCTCCTTATCCCCCTGTGCTCATCACGGTCGTGAACACTTAAACGCGTCCGTGAACTCAGTGTCGTGGGCCAAAATACATCGATTCACTCCCGAAGTTTACGGTTCGTGCTTACAATCACGGTCTTAGCGATCGTGAAATGCCTTGTCGTCAGTAACCTCCGGAACCCTGTGGACGCTTGTGTGCTCACGGGTTGTGGTTCCAGTTCATGGACCTAGCGACCGTGAAATCGCAGCTCTGACCGTGAACTGCGGCTGGTTCCTGGATGCCTGCGCTTCACTGGTTCTTAGGACTTCTCTTTGGTTTTTGCACTTTTTGACCTCCAATCCTCCCGAAACTCGTCCTCGACCGTTCCACACATGCTAGGACCTGAAATGTATCAAAACAAGCACAACCTAGCATGAAATATGTGACTCGTTCTAACTACAACATCCCGATCGACGACCAAGTATAATCGGCGACCAGGTGTAGCATAGGGCAAGCAAGCTAGGGTTTCGTATAATGCTAGGAGACCGGTTGAATCAACTCCCTCGGGGACTACCCGGACAATATACGATAGAAGTGACCCGAAGATGCGAAAAGGGGCTCTAAGGGGATTATCTCCCTCCTAGGTCAAATGCTCAATACATGAAAATGGAAACCCGACTCATGCCAATAATGAAAACATCCATCAATTAAGTAAAATCATCAATCAATCATGGAGTTTGTAACATACATCAACATTTAACCCAAAGCTATACCTAGGGTTCTGAAAACCAAGAGAAGAGGGCGAGTTTCTAGAGAGACAGAGATGAGAGATTACAAAAAAACCTCTAGATCTTCTTCTTCTTCTAGGCTTGATTCCTAGCTTCCAAGTTTTATCAATGCCTTCAATTGAGCTTCAAGATCACTCCTTCTCTCACTAGAACTCCCCTTTAGTGTTTTGGGTTGAAACCCAAGAGAAAGAAAGTGTTCCTTCTCCAAAAACTAGCTCCATCTTCTCTCTCCCCGCTGTTGTCTTTGTATTTGCCAGAAAGTGACCAGTTCACGGCCGCGTTGGCCAGTTCACGGTCGTGAACACCTAAACGCGTCCATGAACTCAGTGTCGTCTCCAAAATGCACCGCTTTACTCTCCTGGGTTCACGGCTTGCACTCAATGTTCACGGTCTTGTTGACCGTGAACTCGCCTTGCGCCAATAACGACAGATTTCTCGCTGGACGCCTCGCGGTTCATGGTTAGTGGTTCCAGTTCACGGTCTTAGAGGCCGTGAACTGCAGCTGATTCTTAGACGCCCGCACTTCACTGTTACGGGGACTTTTCTTCGGTCTTTTTGCGATTTTCTTTGATATTTTTGTGTTGTTCGACCTCCATTCGTCCCAAAACTCGTCCTCAACCCTTCCACGCATGCTAGGACCTGAAATGTATCAAAACAAGCACAACCTAGCATGAAATATGTCGAGGTATGATGAAATGTAAAGCCTAATGATCAAGATATGAGGGGAAAATGTGTACAATTGAACCGGAATCAATATGTCGACGAACGATGAAATGCAAAGTCAAACTATTAAGAAATGTGGGGTGATAGGGCAAAAGCGTAATGCCAATTCCTATCTTGTAGTAAACCAGAAAGTCCGGGTATCGTCTCTCAGGGACTGGTACAACCTTTTATTCTATCAATTTATAGAGCAAACTATAGGTGAAAATGGTTAATGAGACTAATTATCTAAAATCAAAATAAACTAATTAAGCAAAGTAAAATGGTCGGGAGAAATTCAATGGAGAAAGCTCTGGGAGAAACACCGGGACTCACTACCTATCATATCAAAATTAATTCACATATTCCAATCAGTTTAATCCATATCTCTACAGCCAGGATATCACTACTGTGCTAGCTATCCCTGTCGGGAATTACTACGTACTAAATAATTAAATCAAATCCTACTGTCGTAGCTCAATGACTTAATTATTTAGCCTGAAGATCGATATCCTATTTAAGACCGCATAGCACCTTATTTAATCCACTGTCGCTTCGATAAGTTACTATGTCACATGAAATATGTTCAGTCATTAGGGTTTCACTGTCACTAATAACCTAATTAACTACGATTCATTGTATTGGTGGCCAGTCAACACAAAGCATTAAGCAATTCCATGCAATAGAGATTGGAGGAAAAGAAATACGAATCAATCCATCAAATATAGAAATAGCTACATCCTATGGTGTTTCCCCCAGAAATTGGGGTTTAGTTCATGATGAAATCAAAAGATATAACCATGTTCATTATCCTCATAAAACTAATGAAAAGAGAAGGAACAAAAATACTCGTGAGCCAGACAGTTGCTCCTCAAGTTTCGGTCCACCCAAGAACCTCCTTGAAGTTGAGGTTCTCGTCGGTGAGGTGAAATCTCAAGTCACGAGCATTGGACAAATCCATGATTGAGGGCTCGTTAACTTGATCGACTTTGAGGCTCCACCCACGAGACCTCTTCTTTTTTCCTTCTCTTTCTTTCTCTTTTCCCCACACCATGTAATGGGTCATCGCTTTACCACCATCGCATCCACCAAGAGGGATCGCCGATGGTTTGGCCTTGGCTTGGCAAATAGCTGCAAATGGGTCCTTCTCAAGAAGCTTTCAAGGTCAGGTGGAAAGCTTTCATAGCCCTCGTAACTTGTGGATGTTTCATCCACCTCGACCTTGTCCTCATTTGGGACTCCACTTGCCCATTCAACTTCTTCTTAAACCTCCCTTCCTTTTTCACTTTGTTCCTCCCCTTGGGAACACTTAAGATCTACCCCCTCTTCAATACTTTCTTCCTCCTCTTCAACCTCTTCTTTCTCCATCCCATTCATGTCTCCAAGCACGAGTTTGAGGGCGAAATGCAATAAAAGGTCATAGAAGGGATTCTCTTGCTCCTTCACACTCGTGTCTTGGTCTTCAATGTTGCTTTCGGGAAGGGGAAAGTGATGGGAGTCATCAATGCAACCTTCTTGTTCATCCTCACCACGAGAGCTCTCCGGGGTGAGTTCTTCTTGCTCCACAGGGTTGTCATTGATCTCTCCTTCAACCTCCTCTTTCTCCTCTAATAATGATAGACGATAGTTTTCACAAGCTCGTGCCACTTTCTCTTCTAGTGTCAAACCAGGAGAGAGAGGAGTTGGAAATCCATGCCGCAACTCGTTTTTCCAAATTTCTCATGGCTCGCCTCTTCAACTTCCTCTCTTGCTTCCAAAGGTAGGAGGCAATGGTGAGCAAGTTGTGCACATGCTTGCTCGATAAGCTCTCCTTGCCTCTTCATGCGTGGAAGGAGCTCCTCCGCCTCCTAAATAAAGGTTGAGTCGGTAGGGCCAGCGATGGGAAGATCCGAATTGTAGCATCCTTCGTCGGTACCCCGGGAAAATTGCTCCACCATGAGCTCCCAGTTTCTCTTTGGCTCCAATTGTGGAATGGCACATGGCATTGATGATTGGCCCATGAAGTCCTCCATGGCCAACTCCAACTTGGATTTCACCTCGGGTTGTGGAGGGAAATATTCTTGATATGGGGAAGCCTCTTCATACCCCCAATGGTATGGTTATTCTTCTTGGAAGGGGGGTTGGTAATAGAACCCGAAACCTTGGCTTCCCCCTTCTTCTTCACTCCATGAAGCTCCGAGGTACCCCCATTCGGGTAGTTATGGATACCCCCACCTATTGTAGAAGCCATTGGGATCCATGATTCATAACATAAACAAACAAAAACACAAAAAGAAAATCGAAAAAACACAAACCACCCTTCAAGACGAAGTGTGGGTAAACAAAACTAAACACAACACAACATAAAACATAAAACACAAACAAAAAGGCAAGATTTAAAATGCTAGAGTAACACTAAGCGACCTTTTCTAGATAACGGACCGTAAGGTCCCCGGCAACGGCGCCAAAAATTTGACTCACACGGAACTACACCACAAATTAATCCCAACTAGAGCCCAAGTTTTTAAACTCTAGCCGGGTGCAGCATAGAGACAGTATTTAAATTGTCAACCCGGGCCGGTCCATGTACCCCCTACTTCAATTGCTTAGGTTGTTATCTAGCAAGCAACTTTTGGGTTTATAACTAATGGAACTACAAACTAAACAAGCAAAGAAAAGTAAATAAAGGAAAATTCTAACTAAGGGAGCTTCACCGAGGAGTTGCTTCCCCCTAACTAGCTACCATGACTCGTTGGATTGAATGGAGTCGTGTGGCATAGGTGGTTGTGAATCACGGGGGTGAGAAACTACTGACCAATCTGTCACGGAATCAATTCACTAGCCATCGATTTGTCACGGGATCGATCCACTCACCATGTCTAGGAGAACCGCTAGGAGAAGCAACTAGTGATCCATTTGTCACGGGATGGATTAGCTAGAGATCGATTTGTCACGGGATCGATCCTCTCACTCCGTCTGTAGCGGTTTCCTAGGTCTCTCCCTCAAACCGGAGTTTGAGCAGCTTAATCACAACCAACCTAGATGCAAACTGGTAACCGCAAACCGCAGAGGGATGCAAATATGGTCGTAGACCACAATCCTGATTCCTAAACCGAGGTAAAAATTAAAAGCCGTGTCACTCGACCCTCTTGGTTTAGGCAATCGGTAGTTGACTTACTCCCTCACTCAACTCAAAGGTCGGATGCCTTAATCACGATTAACCGATTTGCTTAATTCAACCTTGAGGGTTTCCCTAAATTAACCTAGTTAGGTTGCTTAAAAACCTGAAGAAAAACCAACTCGATTGAGTCTCCCTTAGAAGGGGGATTTTCCTCTTTAAGCTAGGTTAAGGTGGCTAATTAGATTGCTAGCACCAACATGCAGAAACCTAAGGGCGCTAAGCACAATTATGCATAATCCTTAGGTTGCTAAGCACCAAAATGCACAAACCTAAGGATGCTAAGCACAAAACATGCACAACCTTTAGATTGCTAAGCACGAGCATGCACAATCGACATGAATAATACCTTAATCATTGAATTAAACAATACCCAATGACAATCATTCAATCTAAACAAGTAATTACAAAGTATTAGTTAGGGATCTACAACACCCAAGAGAAAAGAGTGAGTTTATAGAGAGTGAGAGAGAGAGAGAGGGATTACAAATTTGAGCTCAAGATCTTCTTCTTCTTCTTCTAGGCTTGAATCTTCCACCCAAGCCTCCAATGATGCTCCAAGATCACTCTAGCACTCTCTCTCTCTCTCTCTCTCTCTCTCTCTCACTAGAACTCCCCTTTGGTGTTTTCAGTTGAAACTCTAGAGAAAGAAAGTGTTTCTTCTCCAAAAACTAGCTCCCTTTTCTCTCTCCCTGCTCCTATCTTCATATTTGCCCAAAAGCGATCAGTTCACGGACGTGTTGGCCAGTTCACGGCCGTGAAGACCTAAACACATCTGTGAACTTAGTCGTCTCTAAAACGCACCGCCTTGCGTCCTGGGTTCTCGGTCAATGGCCACAGTTCACGGTCTTAGATACCGTGAACTGCCTTGTTGTTAGTAACTTCAGGAACCTCGTTGGACGCTTCGGTGTTCACGGTCTATGGTCGAAGTTCATGTTCTTAGGAGACCATGAACTGTCTCGTCCGGCCGTGAACTGCGGCTGTTACCTGTGGGACGCTTTCACTTCATTATCATGGTGACTTCGAACTTTTCTTTGGTTTTTGCACTTTTTTTACCTCCAATTGTCCCAAAATTCAACCTCGATCCTTCCATACGTGCTAGGACCTGAAATGTATCGAAACAAACACAACCTAGCGTGAAATATGTTAAGGAACGCTGAAATACTAAGCTAACGAATAAGAAATGAGGGGTAAAATGTGTACATTTGGGCCTTAATAAAGTAGTCTCCCTTTTTGACTTGGATATTGGAAACCCTAGTCTAGGATGTGTTAGAGTGCAAGATTTGACCTCTTTGTGTGATGATTCTGTGATTAATATAATGTTTGAGGTATTATTCATGATTCTTGGGTGTTTTTTTATCATATCTCAATGTTGAGTCAATCTAACCTAGGAGGAGGAAATCCCCTCATAACCCACACCTTGACAATTTGGGTAACATCTTATAGTGAAAGTAAGGAGAAACCTCAAACAATGAATTAGTGCCATGATTTATCGTGATTGGTTGCTTTTTATAGTTCTAAATTAACCTCTGAGGGATTGTTTTTTGCAATCTTTAGTCAATTGATTAAGCGGGCTAGACTTCATTGCTTATCGTGACATTCCTTAGCTAATCGATTAAGAGAGTTTGGTGTCCTAACTAATTTAATCATCTTCCTCATGGTATTTAATCACACTCTCACACTAGATTTTCACTCGTTGATCCTTACACGAAACTAGGGGGAAGAATATACAGGTGAAGCCTTCTCAAGTAGAATCCACCACAACTTTGCTTATTTGTTTTCAACTGTAGTGTCTTAGATTTCACCACAAACCGTTTGCTAGATAATATATAAATGATTGAAGTAGGGGTACATAGACCGCCTTGGATTGATAATTGAACACTTTCCCAATTGTCGCAACCGTCCCGTCCGGGGGGTCCGTATGTCGTCGCGTCGGCTTTTTTTTTTGAGTCGCCATCGATCTTACTTGGAGTGGATCGAACACTCATTGGTCGGCTCTAACCCTAGGGTCAGAACCGAGATATGGTCTGCGAAAATAAAGTTCTGGGTTCGGAAGTACGGTTACGTATGGGGAAGTTAAGAAACACCCCCACAACGCCCTAAATCGGTACTACTTAAGTCGATAAGTTTTTATGCGAGTTGGGTGTATTTTAGTAATAATTTTGTAATTTTAGGGTCCCACTGGACCATTTAACGATTTTATCGTATTAGTTGTAATTTAATTATACGCCCACTGACGTAAAAGTTTAAAGATAAAGTTAGTTGATTAGTTGGACTCGAACCTTATCGGTTGCCTACGTACCCGTAAGACGGGATCAAAGTCCACGTAGTTCGTTTGAACTTTGATAGTTTAATTGTGACATTTTCATCACGTTGCACTGATCGTGATTTTCGTATTATAATTTATGTTAATAAAATTTAATTTGATTATTATGAAATTATGAAAAGAGAATTTAATAATTTAAGTTATTAGGAAGAGGCTTGACTCGTATTGGAAAAGAAACGAGATAAACTTAATCCGCAATTCTACATTTCGTAGTAAGGATTATAAATAAATAAGACTATACGGGATTATAATATTAACGCATGTGGGCCAGCAGTCTAACTGGCTAAAACGCCAGACCAAATTCGCGTTTGACCGAGAGAACAAGGGTTCGAAACGCGCTAACTACAAAGTTTTTGTTTATCTCGTTTTAGAGCAGAGAAGGGGGAAGGGCAATTTGGTAAGTTCTCAAAAGGACGGTGGCACGGCCGCGTAATTAACAATAAACCCTAGGGGCATTTTAGTCGTTTTGCAAAACCAAGTATATATTTGTCTCTAAAACGAAAATCAAAACCCTACTCCCCACTAGATGAAACGGCCGCCGCACACCTCTCTCCTTCTCTCTTGTCCTTCTTCTTCTCTCCAGAGAAACTAAACCCTAGCCACACTAAAGCGCCGCCCTCTCACTCTCACTCTCACCTCTCTCTCGGCCAGAGACCACAAACCCTAACCCAGATCCAAAACCGCCGCCTCTCTCTCCTCTCGTCCCTCGTCTCTCTCTCTCTCTCTCTCTCTCTCTCTCTCTCTCGCTCTAAGAAACACAAACCTAGCCCCGATCAAAACCGCCGCCGCTCTCCTCTCTCGGCTCTCTCTCCCTCTCGATTTGATGAATGCGAGAAACGACCCCGCTCACCGGATTGAAAAAGATCGATTTGAGTAAGATACTATCCTTGCATGTTTTATTTTTCAATTTTTTTTGTGAAAATCGAAAGATTTCTGATGTCTTTTTTGGTTTTTGATTTGCGCGAGCGGAAGAGGAGACGGGCATCGGGTCTCGCCGCCGCCGACAGCAGCAAAAGGGCTTGATACCGCCGTCGGTCACTCAAATATGACCGGGAGACTCTCGATCTAGGTTAAGTCGCAAATGCATGGCTTTGTTTTTCTATTTTTCTGATTTTTCATTCGGACTCCTTCTAATTAATTTTTTTTGTGTGTATTTTTTGTTTTGGATTTGGTCTCGGACGAGGGAGAAGGGGAATCGCCGTCGATGTGAAACGCCGGCGATAGGGGAAGTAGACGGGTGAGCAGTGGCGGGGCCCATTTAATTCCGGTTTGTTATCCTATTTAATCGATTCCAATTTCTAATTGTTGATTTATTTTGGTGCAAGTGTTGAAAATTTACCGATCTGGGTAAGGTTTGCTAAACCTGACCTAGTAAGATTAACAGGGTTGAACTAAGTAAGAGATGAATTTTTTTTATTTTTAGTTTAATTATGGATATGTTTTCATGGAAAATGGTTCGGCGCATAGACTTGGTAATCTGAAATTTTTACTATATGAAAACCGTGGGTTTGTTTTGGACTAAAACTGGAATTTGGATCTAATGGGTTTCGGACTAAACTCATACTTCTGGTTTTGATAAAAGGAAATACTAATTTTTGGTCAGTTTTGGTTTAGAGATTGATCATTTACTGGAGTTGTTTCTGTCTAACCTAAGTAGGGAAAAAAAGATCTCTATAGTGAAAATAGGACTTACTTTTGGCTTCTATAAATCATCTGTCACTGCTTGTGATTCCTACTAGACAATAGTTGTAAATCATTGTTATTGCTTGTGATTTTATTGGATCATGATTTTTAATTGATTGATAAATTGGTAAGGGTTTTGCGAATTAGTGATTTTGCTTAGATATGGATCTAAGCAAATGACGCCTACAATGTAATTTTACCTTTTTGGATAACTTAGTCTAATCTAATTTTGATATAATTTGTGTATGGTGAACTGTTTTTATCAACGGTATGCTAAAGGGAAATATGAACGCATGACAGAAGATTAAAATAGACTGGAAATTAATGCAGAAATAATGAGTAAATGCAGAATCGAAATGAGCTTTATCTGAATAGTAGAGTGCTTAAACGAAATACATAGTAGCAGTGAAATGAAGGAACTAGAAGGTGGATTCCACAAGGATAAATTCGTGAAAAGTAAGAGCTATATCATTCAATGAAAAAGTTTTCGGTTTACAAACACCAACCTGGTGGTCGACTTTGAACTTGTGGACAACTTTAGATCTCCAAGTAGACCATCAACTATTACAACTTCGAATCAAGTGGCAAAGAAAGAAAATGAAGGAAAGTATTTCTCTGCTTTCTAATTCCCAGCGTTTCCCCTCTGCCCCCTTCCTCTACAAAACAAGAGCTGAAAGAGATCATTTATACTAAAAATGACGAGCCACGTGTCATGTGTTGATTGGTTATTGTTGAGGCTGAAATTGTGTTGCCTCTCTCTGATTGGTCGAATTTGAGGCCGCATATCAGGCCTCCACCTACTAAAGTCGGTTCTGACTTGTCAGGGCCTGTTATGGATATGGTTATCCATTGGCTTCGGGCCGAGTTGGGCCTGCAGTTACGGGCCTGAGTATGGGTTTGGTCTAGTCCTGAACCTGGACTCCGTTTTGGGCCGAACTGGGCTCCGTTTTGGGCCGAACTGGGCTCTGATTCTGGGCATTAACTAATTGATTCTTCTTCTTCTCTTTTTTCTCTTTGCAGGTGCATTGCTGATGGTCTTCCACTCTTCGGGTTGGGCTTGGTTCTTCGCTTTTAGATAGAAACATATTCTCTCTTTCAAATTGTATTTGAGGATTGTATGCGTAAATTGGAACTCTTCGTAGTGATGTATGATTGTGTCGATCTTCCAATTCTTCGTTGATATTCTTCTAGCTTTTACCATCAAACTTTGGATAATTCTCTAACACGAATTGCTAACCAAGACCCATGTTGCTCCTTGATTTGGTTTCATGAACCAAGTTTATTGTGTCGCACTTGATATTCCCGTGATAGACGTTAGACCGGACAAAATGTGGTGTCTACACCAATTATACACCTGGTCGTTGGTTATACTTGGCCATCGATTGGGAATTGTGTAGTAAGGTTTGAGTCAATGAGGTTGGAGTTAATGATTACATGGCGCTTGCCTTCTTTCGTCAAGAAAGCATAATCAAGGTGGCTAGGGAGTTGCTTCAACTCAAACTCTGATGGTTTTTCCATAGAGGTCGGGATCTTGGATATTTGAGGTAGTGGCTGCACCTCCATTTATGGCATTGACACTTCAGCTTCCCCTACACTTGTATGATGCCCCTCTTCCTGCATTTCCTCCAAGCCACCAGTGCCTACCACAAAACAATCCTCAAAAGAACCATAGAATTGGGACCCACGCAAGCGAGTGCTGCTACATAATTTGACCCTTCTTCATCGTAATCCACATCATCGCAAACATGAATGTTTTATGCTATCAGTCATGGAGAAAGTTATTTTGTTATTTCCTGCTCTTAAAACCAATTTACCTCCATGCACGTCAATTAAAGACTTAGTAGTGGCCAAAAAGGGTCTACCTAGAATAAGGGGAACACCAAAATCATCATTGATATCGAGGATAATAAAATCAACAAGATATATACGTGTTCTATCCTCCAAAAGTAGATCCTCAACAGTTCCCTTGGGATGCACTATAGACCTATCCGCTAGATGTATGTTCATCCTAATGTCACTAGGTTCACCTTAGTCTAACATATTGAATAGTCTATATGGCATCACATTGATGCTAGCCCCTACGCCAGCCAAGGACTTACCTATGCACATGCCGACAATAAAATAAGGAATAGTAAAACTCCACTGGGTCTTTTTCCTTAACGGGAAGCTGATTTTGTAATAAGGCCGACCATTCTTCGTTTAGGGCCACAATGGCCATGCTGTCCAATTTCTTCTTGTTAGTGAGAAGGTTCTTCAAATAGTTTGTGTACTTTGGCATCTGGGTGATTGCCTCTAAAAATGGGATGTTGAGGTAAAGTTGGTTCATCAATGCCATGAAGCGGGCAAGTTTGGCCTCCATTCGATCCTTGTGCAACCAACGCCCGCCGATCATACTACTTCATTCTTAGTGTGCTGACCAGATATCCCAATAATGAGCTAAGAGCCATAGCAAGAGATATAGCGTTGGCTTACGGCTTAGTGAGCTCATAAAATGGCGAATCAATTCATTTGAAAGATAAAGATAATGTAACACCCCACCCGAAAACTCATGGGTCGAACCACTGGTTCGCCCGCACAGCAGAAAATACTAACGGGGTTTACGTATTAACTCATCATTCAACACATATGCAACTTTCGTTTACTAAACATAACTCGAGGTGAACATATATATATTTCAAATCTAACACATTTATTAATATCCAATCTCATTTATTAAACATACAACATCCAACTCATGACATCAAATCCAAACACTTGTTCGTTGAAACTCAAATCTCCATCTTACATACTTTGGTACAATCCATAAATCATAATAACTCAATCGATCAAGTTCGATGCAATCAAATCCAACATAATACATGTTTATGATACTTGGTTTAAAACACAAAACATAGTTAAAACTCTCCTCCGACCAATCGTCCGCTACCTCATGATGGAGTAGCAGTTGCACAGCTCCAACGTCCAAGCTCGGTCCCTGTGCTACGGATCTGAACACAAAAGGGGAATGGGTCAGCTAACTAATTTAGCTGAGTGTGTGGCGCTGTTCCCTCCTACACGGCGAAGTTTATGGATACATTTTCCACATTAATCGATTAACCACCTAATCATGGCATCTAGGTTGAAGTCTCAACCTAATATAATTCTCAACCCAGCATCCAATATCCAAATAATATGCAAGTGCAATGCATTTCCATTTTATTGATTTGGCGCCAAGGTCACCATACATCCACCCCCGCTCGAGCCTCATCATCTCAGTGGTTATATCAGAAACCACAATCATATCTCTCTGGCCACTGGCCTCATCGATCCTAATGATCGTCAGTAATGATATCAAATGGTTGGGGGTAAATGCAGGCCCTTTCTAAGTCAATGTGATCAATATGAACATCATATAAAATCATCATTCTCATCATAATCTAATATAATAATCATCCATCTCAATCGATCTTGGTGTAATTACCAAGTCTATGCCATAGGGTAATTTGTACATATCATGCATACTAAATTCATCAAATCATCCATTCAATTATCGAGTAGGAATTCATTAGCAACCATCATCGTTATCGTACATTCAACGTATAAGGTGGACGGTTTGAAATCCTCGTACATGGTTCGTTAACCATTAATCGGTGAAAATCACCGTGTAATTTGAAAGGCGGACCCGCCGTGGTAAAACTCCGAGAAGAGGAATGAGTGCCACTACTCGTAGTACACTTCTTACAACCATATTCCCAAAAGATTTCACAGGGTGAATTCCCAGGTAAGTGGACGAGTACCACGAAGGTCTCGATTAAAAACCACTAGCCTAGACAGAATTCTCCCTTGGTAGCTGTCCATTATTCAAATTTTCACGAATCCGATTGTGGTTTAACAATTATCCCAAGTAATCGTATTAGGATAATTATTCAATCGCCGGCGTAGTTTCACATAACTCATGGCCTGATATCACGTCATGAATTATTGAAATAATTACAACGAAGTCTCAAGGAATTTCACGATTCGTAGGGATCAATTACAAAATCGTAAATTCCAAATACTCGATTATGAATCATCTAATTCTACTCGAGTACCCAAATCATAATAACGACATTCTTCATTTTATCTTCGTTAAATCCTCAGCTATGTTTCAATATTAAACATATAGCACGTAGTAAAACACCGCCTATTCACCGCAGGGTCCACACACCTTATTTATGACGTAAATCAACTCTGCACAGCTGTTGTAAAAAAATTCCAATACTCCTTGATAATATTCTCCTCGTCTTTACGATCTGCGAAGGACGGATTCCGGCTCCTGGACGTTGATCGGCACTTCTCCAAACTCAAACTGGCCTCCAAAGATGTTGAAGACCAACCTAGAGCACTTGGGAGCTCTTGCTCGTCACTCTCTCACCCTAGGAACTCACTTCTCTCTCAAAAACCGAATTGTATGAATGAATTGTATGAATGAGTGAATATGTTGGCCTTCTTCTTCTTCCTTTTATAGGCTGCCTGGTCGCGATACCAGGTCGAAATACCCGGTCGGGTATTTTGGATTTCGGCCGGGTATTATTAAACTAACCGTTCTTTTAAGGGGAAAATCCCCGGTCGGGCCTACAAAATCCCCGGTCGCGCCTAATAAATCCCCGGTCGGACCTAACAAAATCCCCGATCGGACCTAACAAAATCCCCGATCGGACCTAACAAAATCCCCGATCGGGTATTTAAGAAATATACCCGGCCGGGTATTTTTGGTCATGGCCGGGTATTTTCTTCCTCCAGCCCACTTCAATCCTCGTTTGCTCCTTTGGTTTTGGCGTTGAGTCTTCGATTATGCTTGGGAAAAACATTATTCCATCTATCGAACCAAATTGATTTGAATTAATATCCCAGGTTCGGGATGTTACAACTCTCCCCTCCTTAATTGGATTTCGTCCCCGAAATCAAATAGTATAATAAAAGTCTCTTCTGACTTTTTATTCATAAATTCGATACCTTATCGACATTGTCGATTTAATACAACGAGCATTAGTTGGGAGGCAAATTCGTAGAGTATACTTCGACTAACTCGGGGTATTTCTTCATCATACTTTCTTCCGTCTCCCAAGTTGCCGCTTCTCCTTCATGATTTCTCCAAATGACCTTAAGCATCGGGATGCATTTGTTCCTTAGCACTCGTATCTGTTGGTCTACGATACTCACTGGTCTTTCTTCGTAAGTCAAATCAGGTTCCAGAATCACATCTTCTTGTTGTATGACATGAGAGGGATCCACATGATACTTCTTCAACATACTCACGTGAAAAACATTGTGAATCTTCTCCAACTTCGTAGGTAAATCCAGTTTGTAAGCTACCGGCCCTATTTTGGCAATGATGTCATAGGGGCCGATGTAACGAGGTGCCAATTTCCCCTTCTTTCCAAACCTCATTAATCCCTTCCATGTTGATACCTTAAGAAACACCTTTTCTCCCACATCATAACTTACTTCACGAGCTCTCCCGTCGGTATAAATTTTCTGGCGATCTTGAGCTACTCCAAGTCTCTCTTTGATCACTTTGACCTTATCCATAGTTTCTTGAATCATTTCCGGTCCAGAAAGAACTCGGGTGCCCTCTATATCCCAGCATAGAGGTGTACGACACTTCCTGCCATAAAGAGCTTCAAAAGGAGCAGCCTGAATGCTACTGTGGTATGAGTTATTGTAAGCAAACTCTACCATCGGTAGTAAATCGGTCCAAGTTCCTTCCACTTCCATCATGCAAGTTCGTAAAATTTCCTCTAGAGTTAGGATCGTCCTTTCCGATTGACCGTCTGTTTGGGGATGATATGCAGTTGAGAAGTTGAGTTTTGTCCCCATTGCTTCATGCAAGCTCTTCCAGAAGTGGGAGGTGAAACTAGGGTCTCTATCTGACACAATGGATATAGGTACTCCATGTAACCGCACCACATGTGCTATGTAGAGTCTCGCTAGTTCCTCCATGCTTGGCTTAAACCGAATTGGGATGAAGTGGCTGACTTTTGTCATCCGATCTACGATTACCCAAACAACATCTTTACCACTCCTGGTGGGTGGAAATCCAGTCACAAAGTCCATTGTTATTTTCTCAAACTTCCATTCTGGTAAGGGCAGTGGTTGCAGGAGTCCAGCCGGGGCACGATGTTCAGCCTTTGTCTTTTGGCATATAAGACATGATTGAACATACTCCGCAACTTCTCGTTTCATTCCTTGCCACCAAAAGTGTGGTTTGATGGTATTATACATTTTTGTCGTCCCCGGGTGCATGGCATAAAGTGAGGAGTGTGCTTCCTCCAAGATATCTCTTTTTAACTCCTTCACTTTCGGTACCCACATTCGTCCATTCATCTTGAGTATGCCCTCTTCCAACACATACCCATTTCCATTGCCTGCTTCGATATTCTCTTGTGCTTTTATGCACTCTGGATCTTCTAATTGCCCCATCTTGATTTGTTCGTGCAACATCGGTCGAATACTTAGATGTGCAACCAGAGTGGTGATATTTTCAACTTGCATCTCCACACCTAGGGCCCTCATTTCCACCAGAGTTGGTAATCTTTCTCTACGACTCAAAGCATCAGCAACAACATTCGCCTTACCAGGATGGTAATCGATGGTGCAGTCGTAGTCTTTGAGTAACTCTACCCATCGCCTTTGTCTACCATTCAACTCTTTTTGATCCATGAGATATTTTAGACTTTTGTGGTCGGTCATAATTTTGAAGGTCTCACCATAAAGATAATGCCTCCATAATTTCAACGCAAACACTACAGCTGCTAATTCCAGATCATGAGTTGGGTAGTTCGCTTCATGTGGCCTCAATTGTCTCGAGGCATAGGCAATTACTTTCCCGTTTTGCATCAGAACGCAACCCAAGCCTTGATACGAAGCATCACTATAAACGACATACTCCCCTCCTTCTACTGGCAATGTCAGTATGGGGGCAGAAGTAAGTTTCCGTTTAAGTTCTTCGAAACTCTTCTGGCATTCTTCCGACCAGACATATCGGGTTTCTTTCCTCAACAATTTTGTCAATGGTGAGGCTATTTTGGAGAAACCTTCCACAAATCGGCGATAGTAGCCTGCCAATCCCAGAAAGCTACGTAACTGTGGTACGTCCTTGGGTGGAGACCAGTTTACTACTGCTTCAATCTTCTTAGGGTCAACTTCTACTCCTCTTCCCGATACCACGTGTCCTAAGAATAGAACTTCTTCGATCCAAAATTTACATTTTGAGAACTTGGCATACAACTTCTTTTCCCGTAGAGTGTGTAATACCAGCCTCAAATGCTCTGCATGTTCTTCCTCACTCTTTGAATAAATGAGGATGTCGTCGATGAATACTATGACAAATTTGTCAAGGTATTCATGGAAAACTTTGTTCATGAGAGCCATGAATACTGCTGGCGCATTTGTGAGTCCAAACGGCATGACAAGGAATTCATAATGCCCATATCTTGTTCGAAATGCAGTCAACGGTATTGTACTTTCTTCTACTTTTAGTTGATGATACCCAGATCTCAAGTCAATTTTGGAGAAGACTGAGGCCCCTTGTAATTGATCAAAAAGATCATCAATACGAGGTAATGGGTATCGATTCTTGACTGTTGCTTTGTTCAACCTTCTGTAGTCTATGCACATTCGCATAGAGCCATCTTTCTTCTTCACGAACAAGACCGGTGCTCCCCAAGGTGAAGTACTGGGTCGTATGAACCCTTTGTCTAACAATTCTTGCAACTGTTCTTTGAGTTCTTTTAGTTCTACTGGCGCCATTCTGTATGGTGGAATTGAAATCGGAGCAGTACCAGGTACTAACTCGATGTTAAAATCCACCTCTCGTTCTATGGGGACTCCGGGGAGATCATCAGGAAATACATCATGAAATTCATTCACGATCTTGACTTCCTCCAGCTTTTCCTCATTCTTTGTCTCCACTTGGACGAGGAATGCTTGACATCCTTTTCTCACCAAAGCGTATGCTTCCATTGCCGAGATCAAGCCCATTGGTTCGGACTCTCTCCTTCTTAAGCCTTGGAACACGATTTGTCTTCCAAGTTCGTCAAATAGACGCACCTCCTTCTTCTGGCAATCCAACACAGCTCTGTGTCGAGATAACCAGTCCATGCCAAGTATGACATCAAATTCTTTGAAAGGCAGAATAATTAATTCTGCCTCCAACTTTACTTCTTCTATCTTAATACAACAATTAGGCAGAATTCGATCTACTTTTACTGAAGTACCCAGACGTGTTCGTACACCTAGACTGGTACTCAACTTTCCCGGCATAATAGGAAATTTTGATGCACACTTCTCCGATATGAAGGAGTGCGAAGATCCAGTATCGAATAATGCATATAAATTCTGGCCCATAAAAGAGATCGTACCGGTGACCACATGTGGAGCGGTCTCAGCAGCACCACGAGTAAGAGCAAAAACTCTGCCCTGTGATTGTGTTCCCGCTCCTTGTCCTCCTGTTTGGGACCCTTGTTTTCCCAGCGGATAAGCATTTGCTCCAGTCCCTCTAAAGTTGTTGTTGCCACCTTGACTTCCTCTTCTTGTCCCGCTCCCAGACGGAGCTCTTGGTCCTTGCACAGATCCCATTGACTGCGTATGTGCAGCACGACCGGAAGTACATTGATAACTCTTGTGTCCAGGTTGACCACAAGTGTAGCATACAATACCCATAGATTGGGATGCCATTCTGCACGCCCCCATGTGCATCCTCCCGCAAACTTGGCAAGGCGGGTATCCGGCAGGTCCAGTGTTGGCATGTGTAATTGAACGTGCAATGCCTTGCCCGCTGTAGGTTTGGTTTAACCTTCGAGCCATGTTATTTCCAGCTGATTGTGAAGGCTGGGTGTGTGCCTTCCTCTTTTCGCCCTTCTCTTTCCATGCTTGCTTCTTTTCATCCTCTATGCATTCTCTCCTTAGTGCAGCCTGTTTGATACTGGTTAGGTCAGTCATGTCTCCCGAAGATACTCCCGCCTTGATGTTCGGCCGAAGACCATCAAGGAATTGTTCAGCTAGCCTCCTCTCCCGATCTTCCTCGATATCGAACCACTCAGAGAGTTCAAAGAATCGCAAGTAGTAAGCCATGACTGTGTTATCTCCTTGCTTCAGGTTGTCAAACTCTCGCCTTTTCTGGTTTAGCCATTGTCGAGGAAAGAAAGCATTTTTGAATACGACCATGAACTCCTGATATGAGATGGTTGGTGGAAAGGTTACTCCAGCCTTTTGAGATTTCCACCAACGCAGCGCATGTCCTTTTAAAAGCATTATCAATGCCTCCAGTCTCTGCCTCTCGTTGTAACGGAGGTAGTCAAATTGTACGTCCGTCTCTCTAAGCCAGTCAACAACTTCTTGGGGATCTGTCGACTCCCCTTTGAATTCGCGTAGACGGTTTTTCCACAATACTTCCATCATCACTCCCGTCCCTTGTGGATTCCCAGCTGGAGGTGTGTAGCTGTTATGCTCCAATTGGTCACTATGGAGGAGGAAAAATCAATTTTTAGTTCTCGTTTTAAAAGGTAGGTTTAAATAAAATCGTAGGAACTCTTTCCCATTTTGTTTAAAAAATACATAAATATCTTTTCAAAACGATGTAACTGACTCAGACTATGCACACATCATCATGTTTTAGTCTCAGTCCCCAGCTAGGCTAGTGCCAGTACGGGTATGGAGTACTTCTCCCTTGCTAAGGGTAGCTAGTCCTCAGGGGTGGAAGTAACATACCTATAATGCAGAAGGCTAACCAGGCTCTGATACCAGTTGTAACACCCACCCGAAAACTCATGGGTCGAACCACTGGTTCGCCCGCACAGCAGAAAATACTAACGGGGTTTACGTATTAACTAATCATTCAACACATATGCAACTTTCGTTTACTAAACATAACTCGAGGTGAACATATATATATTTCAAATCTAACACATTTATTAATATCCAATCTCATTTATTAAACATACAACATCCAACTCATGACATCAAATCCAAACACTTGTTCGTTGAAACTCAAATCTCCATCTTACATACTTTGGTACAATCCATAAATCATAATAACTCAATCGATCAAGTTCGATGCAATCAAATCCAACATAATACATGTTTATGATACTTGGTTTAAAACACAAAACATAGTTAAAACTCTCCTCCGACCAATCGTCCGCTACCTCATGATGGAGTAGCAGTTGCACAGCTCCAACGTCCAAGCTCGGTCCCTCTGCTACGGATCTGAACACAAAAGGGGAATGGGTCAGCTAACTAATTTAGCTGAGTGTGTGGCGCTGTTCCCTCCTACACGGCGAAGTTTATGGATACGTTTTCCACATCAATCGATTAACCACCTAATCATGGCATCTAGGTTGAAGTCTCAACCTAATATAATTCTCAACCCAGCATCCAATATCCAAATAATATGCAAGTGCAATGCATTTCCATTTTATTGATTTGGCGCCAAGGTCACCATACATCCACCCCCGCTCGAGCCTCATCATCTCAGTGGTTATATCAGAAACCACAATCATATCTCTCTGGCCACTGGCCTCATCGATCCTAATGATCGTCAGTAATGATATCAAATGGTTGGGAATGCAGGCCCTTTCTAAGTCAATGTGATCAATATGAACATCATATAAAATCATCATTCTCATCATAATCTAATATAATAATCATCCATCTCAATCGATCTTGGTGTAATTACCAAGTCTATGCCATAGGGTAATTTGTACATATCATGCATACTAAATTCATCAAATCATCCATTCAATTATCGAGTAGGAATTCATTAGCAACCATCATCGTTATCGTACATTCAACGTATAAGGTGGACGGTTTGAAATCCTCGTACATGGTTCGTTAACCATTAATCGGTGAAAATCACCGTGTAATTTGAAAGGCGGACCCGCCGTGGTAAAACTCCGAGAAGAGGAATGAGTGCCACTACTCGTAGTACACTTCTTACAACCATATTCCCAAAAGATTTCACCGGGTGAATTCCCAGGTAAGTGGACGAGTACCACGAAGGTCTCGATTAAAAACCACTAGCCTAGACAGAATTCTCCCTTGGTAGCTGTCCATTATTCAAATTTTCACGAATCCGATTGTGGTTTAACAATTATCCCAAGTAATCGTATTAGGATAATTATTCAATCGCCGGCGTAGTTTCACATAACTCATGGCCTGATATCACGTCATGAATTATTGAAATAATTACAACGAAGTCTCAAGGAATTTCACGATTCGTAGGGATCAATTACAAAATCGTAAATTCCAAATACTCGATTATGAATCATCCAATTCTACTCGAGTACCCAAATCATAATAACGACATTCTTCATTTTATCTTCGTTAAATCCTCAGCTATGTTTCAATATTAAACATATAGCACGTAGTAAAACACCGCCTATTCACCGCAGGGTCCACACACCTTATTTATGACGTAAATCAACTCTGCACAGCTGTTGTAAAAAAATTCCAATACTCCTTGATAATATTCTCCTCGTCTTTACGATCTGCGAAGGACGGATTCCGGCTCCTGGACGTTGATCGGCACTTCTCCAAACTCAAACTGGCCTCCAAAGATGTTGAAGACCAACCTAGAGCACTTGGGAGCTCTTGCTCGTCACTCTCTCACCCTAGGAACTCACTTCTCTCTCAAAAACCGAATTGTATGAATGAATTGTATGAATGAGTGAATATGTTGGCCTTCTTCTTCTTCCTTTTATAGGCTGCCTGGTCGCGATACCCGGTCGAAATACTCGGTCGGGTATTTTGGATTTTGGCCGGGTATTATTAAACTAACCGTTCTTTTAAGGGGAAAATCCCCGGTCGGGCCTACAAAATCCCCGGTCGGGCCTAATAAATCCCCTGTCGGACCTAACAAAATCCCCGATCGGACCTAACAAATCCCCGATCGGACCTAACAAAATCCCCGATCGGGTATTTAAGAAATATACCCGGCCGGGTATTTTTGGTCATGGCCGGGTATTTTCTTCCTCCAGCCCACTTCAATCCTCGTTTGCTCCTTTGGTTTTGGCGTTGAGTCTTCGATTATGCTTGGGAAAAACATTATTCCATCTATCGAACCAAATTGATTTGAATTAATATCCCAGGTTTGGGATGTTACAGATAAAGTAGGGTGACGCTGATTCCCGAGTTGGCCAATGATAAATGGGTAGGAATGGCAGGACCTAAACGAGCTAGGCTTCGTTATCTAGTTCTCCTTTTAGAAGCTATTCTTAATGCCGCTCGGGCTCCCCTCGATCCGGAAGGTATGCCACTTCAGCTACCTTCTATACATGTCTGCCTCCCTTGAAAGCTCCTGGTGCTGCGACTATCACCGGAAAGTTGCGTTAGATCAACATCAAAATCAACTGTAAAAGCAACTAAGTCACGAGTCTTATATACTGTGTTACGATCACCTCATATTGATAAAAAGTCCAGAGAACAATTTGAAATTGAAATAAATAAAAAATTTCTTGTCATAAAAACAGAAAGGCATGAATTGCGCAAGAAGTTCTTTCGGTTAAAACGCCGTGCGACTCGGAGGACATAAGACTTATTGGTCAAGCCAAAAAGATTGCCGACAGGATGCTCCTACCCCACCATGCCGGGCCCTTTACCTTACCTTAAGAAGAAAGAGGGGGGTATGAAGCGTGGCAAAGAATGCGAGAAGTGTATGATACAACAGGTAACCTTAAGGAGTGGCGGCAAAGCTCTTGATTGATCAACGCGAGTGAACTGTGCTTAGACGCTTCGTAAAACCGCACCGATCTACGAGAAGAGCTGATGGATGAGTAGGCTTCCCTTTTTTATACACGGAATGTGATCTGGGACACGATGGGAGTTTGCGTGCCTCGGTAGGAAAGAGATCACCGGAGTATAGCACAAGATCGCCTTTTCTTGCTGCCATGGGGTCGACCTGTAAACAAGGTAAACCCAATGGGAACCAAAAAACGGGAGGGTACCGCATTGGGCAGAAGATGATCCAAAAAGCGAAGGCTCACCCTTTATAAGAAAGGAGCGAAAGTCACTCGCATTTTAATTAGAAAAGAGGAACGAAGTCACTCGACCGAAGGTTTATCATATGTTCAACCGAAGGGGAGTGGAGATATGTCTTCCTTCTGCAATCGTCTTGGTTGAGGATTTAGATCATATACCCTATCATCTGAGATGGCTGCAACCTTAAGTTGCTCAAAGATAGCGGGTTGCTCAGCTTTCTCGGCTTCATAGTTGGCTCCCTCAGAACCATTACTTTTCTGGTCTCCTTCCCACTTCGGAGGTCACAATTTGCAATTCAATTTCATGGATTTGATTGTGAGAAATGGCAGCTTGTGTGATGATGCCCATCCATGTGGTCTATCAATTGATTACTTTGCAACCCTGATTCAATGGATGAGAATTTCTCGGTGGTCTCCTCCATAAACCTCTCTATCTTTTTAAATTTTTGAGAACTCAAACTCACAAAGGCCGTCACAAGCTCTTCAAGTGAAGAAGTTTTGTCATGCTGAGGTTGAAGAGAGGGAGACGTCATGGCTCAAACTGGAGGTTCTTGGTCGAATTATGTTCCCCTTGCCAAACTAGAATGGTAGCAACTCTTCATATTATATGCACTACTAAAGGGGTTGTTGTTATAGTCAACCCCAACCATAGCCTCTTGCGGCCATATCTTCAAACAATGTGGTCATTTTGGGGGGAGTCATGTTGATCATGTTCCCATGACACAATCAATGAGTATCGGATCTTCTAGAAGCATCCGATATTCATCCTAGATACCATGAAAATGTATGTTGTCCTGAATCAATATAATGAGGCTGGGCTTTATCTGAAAGTTGTTAGCTGCCACGGGCGGATGCAAGATGCTTGATTGAATATTCGCCGCCAATGGTGGCATGTAATAGCCCATCATCCTCGGTTCACCATCTCCTTGGACATTACCTTCTGCCATCTCAATGTTCTCAACTCCAAACTCCTCTTCGAAACCAACCTTTTCTTCCACTTCCTCTTCGGGAGCAACTTGTGGTTGTCCTTGATACGCTAATCTTTCTCTTGCCTCCCTCAAACTCTCTCTCTCTCAAACCAAGAGTCGGAGAGTTCGGTTGATGTTTTTATCTAGTGCGCCAAAGGTGTCAGATCACTGTGGGTCATACACCCCCTGCACACACTTCACCAAACATAAACAAGTCAAGGCAAGCAAGATTCACACTACGCAATGCAAGAAATGAAAACCTAGAGTAACAATAAACGAATTTTTATGAATAATAAACTGTAAAATCTCCCCGGGAACGGCGCCAAGAACTTGACTCGAACCTAACTACACAATTCCCAATCGATGGCCAAGTATAAACAACAACTGGGTGCAAAATAGGGAAAGTGTTTAATTATCTATCCGAAGCGGTCAATGTACCCCTACTTGAATCTTTTATTTATTATCTATCAAACGGTTTGTGGTGAAATCTAAGAAACTACAGTTGAAAGCAAGAAAGCAAAGTAAAGTTGCGGTGAATTCTATTTGAGAAGGCTTCACTCGGATATTGTTTCCCCTAGTTTTGTGTCTAGATCAACGAATGGAAATCTAGTGTGTGAGTGTGATCATATACCATGAGGAAGTTGATGCAATTAGTTAGGTAACCCAAGTCTCTTAATCGATTAACTAAGGAATGTCAAGAAAAACTAGGAAGTCTAGTCCTTTTAATCAATCGACTAAGGATTGCAAAAACCAATCCCTCAGAGGTTAATCCGGAATGGCAAAAAGAAATCAATCACGATGAAATCATGACACTTATTCGATGTTTGAGATTTGTCCTTAATTTCCCTAGAAGGGGCTACCCAAATTGCCACGGTGTGGGCTATGAGGGGATTTCCTCCTTCTTGGTCAAATTGACCTAACATTGAGAATGATGAACAACACCCAAGATAAATGAAAAATAACTCAAACATCATATCAATGAATAACCCATCACATAAAGATTTAAACTCTTACAAACTAACACATCCTAGAGTAGGGTTTCCAATATCCAAGTGAAATGGGAGAGTACTTCATAGCAATGAAGGAAAATACAATAAAGATGGAAGAAAACCCCATTGGGAGATAATTCTCTTACTTCTAGATGCTTGGTTGACCCTTTGGAGAAGAAACCTTCATACCTCTAGCCTTGGGTAAGCCAAAGCCTCCTTCTTCCTCCCCTCAGCTCGTCACTTTCTCTCTCTATTTGAAGAAGAAGACCCCAAATGTCTCTCTAGAACTCCTTTAGGTTTGAGCTTTATCTTCTTTATATACACCATTCTAGCAGTGGTCACTGTCTGAGATCACGCCCGTGATGTCGAAGTCTTGCCCTCATCTTGGCACAACACGCGCCATTTCATTTAACATCACAAGCTGCTGAATATTAGCACGGTTTGGTGACCATGATGTCAGACTTGCCCGCACGCCATCCGAAGCCTCCTGGAAGTGTTCCAGCATCACAGCAAAGTCCATCTTCATGGTCCGGTGCCCATGATAATGCTCCCCCGTACGTGAGCTTCATCTTTTGTCCATTCTTGCTTCGCTTTTGCCCTATTTCATTCAACTTTCAAACCCTGAGCTAATTTCACTAAATTAGATCTAAAGCACTCTAAAACATGCACAAACATCGTGACTCGCCACTGATACACAATGATTTTAATCCCAACTAGAGCTCAAGCATAAACTCTAGCCGGTTGCAATATAGGGCAAGTATGTTTTAATTGTCGAACCCGGGCTGGTCTATGTACCCCTACCTTCAATCGCTTAGTTTGTTATCTAGCAAACAATTTTGGGTTTAAAACTAAAAAAAGTACAAATGAAAACAAGCAAGTAAATTGAGGTTGTCACGATGAGAGAAGAGTTCACCCGAGTATTGCTCCCCTTAGCTACATATCAAGATCACCCAAAATGAATGCAGATGTGTGGAGGTGTGTTAATACACCGTAAGAAGGCGCAACAAGTTAAGAAAACCTCACTCTCTTGATCAATCGGTTAAGGAAAACAATTAAGCTAGGAACCTTAGCTCTCTCAATCAATAGATTAAGGATTGCTACAATAAACTAGGTAGTCTAGCTCTCTTAACCTTTCGGCTAAGGATTGCAACAATAATCCAAGAGTCCTAGCTCTCTTAACAGATAAAACGAAGGGTTGCAAGACCAATCCCTCAGAATTTAATCTGGAAGGCAAAGTAGCACCCAAGCTAAAGTGATAAATCGAAGTTTGAGGTTTGCCCTAATTTTCCCTAGGTAAGTGATTCAATTGGCCAAGGAATCCAGCTTATCAAAGCCTCCTAACGAAAAGGAGAATTCCCTCTACCTAGGTCAAATTGGCATAGTAATGATAAATGAAGAACACAACCCAAACATCATAAAAATACCTCAAACTTTGCATTAGACACAAACCCACACACAAAGCATTCAATTAATACAATCTATGACATATTTCAAGCTAGGGTTCACAACACCCAAGTGAATAGGTAGGCTATTCCATAGCTAGGCAAAGGAAAACAAGAAAAAGGAGAGAAAGATCCACGAAGAGATGACAATCTTCCTTCCTCCTTGCTTGAATCTCCCTTGAGAGGTAAGAATCTTCACTCCTCTAGCTAAGGGCAAGCCCAACCTCCTTCTTCCTCCTATGAATGGCACTTTCTCTCTCTAGAATAGAAAGAGTAAACCCTAATCTCTCACTAGAAACCATCCTTTATTCTAAAAACTAAAACCCTATAAAAATCTCCCTTCTTCCTCCTCACAGCTCCATATTTATACCCAGTTGCGCCCAGTTCACAGTCCCAGGTCATGGTCATGAACTAATGGCGGGGACCGTGAACTCAGGCCAAGACGCACCGTTCCATTAAGCCAGTTCGCGGTCCATGGCTTTAGTTCACAGTCTTGTGACCATGAACTGCAGCTGCTTGCTGGACGCCTGTGCTTCACAGGCATGGGGCAATTGTCACGGTTGACTTTGGACTTTTCTTCGGTTTCTGCTCTTTTCAACCTCTAATCTTCTTGAAACTCGTCCTCAACCCTTCCACATGTGCTACGACCTGAAATGTATCAAAACAAGCACAACCTAGCATGAAATATGTCGAGAGAAGATGAAATGCAACGCCAAACTATCAAGAAATGAGAGGTGAAATGTGTACAATTGGACCCGAATAACCTAGCGTAAAAGTGGTCATTCGACGATGCAAATGACACAAACATCACAAGATAAAGGGGGTAGAAACATGTGCAATTAAACCTGAATCAAGACCTTCTACAATGGGTTATTCTAAGAAGATTGCATTCTTATAGACTCAATTTGTCAATGAGATATGCTAAACAAGATGCCTTGATAACACCAAAATTGGTGTTATCTACCCTACATATCTAGGTATGTTTTGAGCCAATTCATGTGCTTAAATGCTTGAACATCATCAAATACATCCCTATAGCATTCCTATTTGATTTTGATATGATTTTAGGGTGTATTAGTCAATATGTGCAAATTAGGTACAAAACAAGGTGACAAGTGTAAAGAAGGGGCAGGAATTGAGGAACGTGGCATAGAAGCCAAAGATCACGGCCGAGATCAAAAGCCGGGAAGACTAACTAAAGATCATGGCCGAAAAGCCATTGATCGGGACCACGAACTTGGAGGCCCAGGCCGCGAACTTCGCGTGGAAGGAGCCTTAGAGACGCAGAGAGTCTCCCCAGTGGTATCACGACCAATGTTCATTTTGTCTACGAGGAAGATCGAAGCCACGAGTTTTGGATCGTGACCACGAAGTTAGCCCGCGATCTTCCCCTTTCCAAATGCCTTGATGGCTGCATTTTGAGATCACGGCCCAGAGACCAAAGATCCCGCCCGCGATCAACTTACCTCAGGCCGCAAACTTTCCCAAGTCTAGAATGCCTATAAACACAAGACCTTTTCCCCCTTTAAGCTGAGCTAATTTTGAGAGAAACTTTCTGGTTCTAGAGAGAGAGAATAGAGAGAAGCTGAAGGAAGGAGAAGAGAAGGAGAAGAAGAAGGAGCTAGGAGAAAGGAGCACAGAGGCATCTTCTTCAACCCCAAGTCTTCTTCTGTTTCTACCATGTATCTTCTTTCCTCCTTTATGGAGTATTCCTTTAAGGTACTAGGGGTTCTAAACCCCAAACCCTAGTTTTAGGGTTTACTATGTATATATGGATATTTTAGGGTTTGAATGAATGAATGTGTTCGTCTAGTTGATTTTAATGCCACTCTCTCCTAAATGATGACGATACATCTCGCAAGCAACCGACGAGGGACTCCACCCTTTTTCAAATCTTACTTAGGATTGAACTCCACGAACATTCAAGCTCCTCCAGTCATGTTGAATGCGTTACTCGCAACAATCCATCCTCCCCAAAAGAACGATGTAGCATCCCTAGAAGAAGAGGCAACAACTCGTCAGATCCTTAAACAAAGCTTCAAGGAGGTGACTCGTCCCCCATCCTTCAATTGTGACACCGCGATTAATCTTCCTTCTGAGTCGACAATAAAGAGGGGAACCAATAAGCTACACGGTTTTCACTTGGGTCTTCACTACAAGGGGGAGTTTGATGATACTACCCTCGATCTTCCCCTTTCCATAGGCCTCGACGACAGCATTTTGAGATCACGGCTCAGCGACCAAAGATCTCGCCCATGATCACCTTACCTCAGGCCGCGAACTTTCCCTAGTCAAGATACATCTCGCAAGCAACCGATGAGGGACTTCACCCTTGTTTGAATCCTACGTAGGGTTGAACTCCAAGAATATTCAAGCTCCTCCAGTCAAGTTGAATCCGTCACCGGAACAATCCCTCCTTCCCAAAAGAACGATGTAGCATGCCAAGAAGAAGAGGCAACAACTTGTCAAATCCTTAAACAAAGCTTCAAGGAGGTGACTCATCCACCATCCTTCAATTATGACAGCACGATTAATCTTCCTTCCGAGTCGATAATAAAGGGGGGAACCAATCAGCTTCACGGTTTTCACTTGGGTCTTCACTACAATGTGGAGTTTGATGATACTACCCAAGGTGAGAGGGATCCTTCCACATGAACACCTCTCTTGATCTTATTGTCCGGCAAAAAGACTTAAAAAATGCACTCATTTGGGAAGTACCCCAACACTTTGGTTTGTTTTTCCTCTACTTTATCTTTTAAATAAATTACCTTTTTTAGAGTCTTTTAGATTAGGCCTTAGTCAAGTACTCTTGCTCTCGGAATTGTCTTTTAGAACTAGGGGAGGTACTCTAAGGAAGCACTTGATCAAGACTTGAAAGGAAAGATCGCGACCACGATCTTGTGATACGAGCCCGCGATTCTGCCTGTCCTCGGGGTTTAAATACCCAGCGGGTGAGCTGTGCCAATTGTGTTTCCCTTGTACCTCATTTTTCAATATTCTTGGATAGTGCTCTTCACTAGCACGGCTCACTACCATTCTCTTTAAAAGGGTATGACTGAGAAATTTATTGTTGATTTGAGTTGAGCTAAATCAAGGAAGTGTCTTGCCAAATACATCCTAATCAAAGTAAGTGGCTTCTTTGCATCCTAAAGAGTGGTATTGGAAGTTCCTCTTGAATTTTCACCTTGATGTGTGCTTATTTTGGTTTGAGGTAAAATGCTTCCCTACTCCTTTTCCTTGCAATTTTGGGGTTGTGATTGACTTGTTTGACCCGTTGAGGTTCATGCGCGTCATGGTTGTCCCTTATTTCTATGAAATCCCTTCAATCAAGTTGACCTAATGATATGCCCATAAGGATAAAATGTATTAGAGAACAAAGAGGGGAAGAATGGTTCTCTTTCCCTTTCTTTTGCCCTTTCTCTTGTTGCCTTTCAAGTTGAACTCTCTTTGATCTTCCCACTGCCTCTTTTAATCGTGGAACTACTTCGACTTTGCTAACTTTTCATCCTTATGATAATGATATGTTTTAAGCTTTGTTAAGGATGGGGAAATCAAAGAAAGTGCCCGAGTCATCGACCTTGATCAAGGGTGGGAAAGAGGCACCTCACCTATACATTGACTTCGGAGACAAGGACAAGGACGAGTATGCACACTTTGCTTCTCAAACATATGGAGAGCATCGTAGTATCTCTTGGGAAGTTTTAAAAGGATTTGGAGCCACCGCGGCCATTCGAGATCTCAGCCAAGAGCCGGCTTGGCCTAAACTTTTGGCAATCAACGAGAAGATTTATGTTGAAACAACCTTTGAGTTCTTGACCATGTTGACTTGCTCAGTGCTCACCATCAATAGACACTTTCCAAGAACTCTCTCATTCAGTATTGTGGGTGTACCAAGGGTTATGAGCTTCAATGAATTCACCGAGGCTATGGATATTTACCCTCCTGGTTTCATCTTCAACCAAGAAGGCCTTGTCCTCCACGGAGAAGAGTTGGCCTCGTGTCATCATCTGGAGGATTTCTTCACTATCCATCTTAAAAGTAAAGACCATCAAGCACCTTTCAACCCAAAATCTACAAAGAGTACATCCTTGATGCCCAAATGGCGCATCCTTCACAACATCATCTCCTACTCGGTCACTCCTAAGGAGAAGTCTACGAGCAACTTGACCAAGCGAGATCTCGACCTCTTGAGGTCAATGTTCATCGAGCCCCGCTTGAACCTTTGGTTGGTCATTCTCAAAACTCTATATAAGGACATAACCAATCTGACAGTGAAGACCATCCACTCAGGTGTTTACTGGGGATCACCTATCCAAGATGCATCTTCTGGAGACTACCAATGGCAAGAAGACCATCAAGGGTATAACCCTTTGACCACCCAACTTTTTAGCTTCAAGGGCCTAAACCGACTTCCTCATTCTCTAGGTCTCATGCCTCCCAAATTGCAACCCTCATCGAGCAGAACACCATTCTCATTGAAAAGAACTCCAAGCTTATTGAGGATCATGGGGAGATTCAATTTCTATTGAACCAAGAGAGGAATTCCAAGCATCACCTCTTGGGGGCGGTCCACATGTTAATAAAGAAGATGTAGATGGGTCAGAGCTAAGTTGAGCAAGACTTTCCACTTTCACCTCCGTCAGTTGGTAACCACCTTGTCTCGGAAGACGAATGCCATCTTGACAACAACTCCAAGGAGGAATGAGTTGTAGGCATCCAGGGCCTACTTTCTATCTTTTATTTTTCTTTGCTTTTCTTTATTTCAATTAAAACAATGTTTAATTATCACTTAATCTTCTTTTCACTTTTCGTACTTTAATTACTGTAGCATTGGTAGTAGTACACAGAGTTCACGGACGCGGACTAATGTTCACGGCCAAAAGCTGGGGGCGTGAACTGGGCTTGATCTGAGTATAAATAGATAGCTGAAAGAAAGAAGAAGGGAGAGCCCAAACTGAGAGAAACCTTTTTCTTCTTGAAACCGTAGAGAGAGAAAGCACGAACCAAGAGGGAGAAGAGGCTAGGGTTTGCTCCAAGTGAAGATTTTGGAAGTTACTCTTAAAGAGAGGATCTCTACAAGCACAAGGAGAGTTGGAGGCATCACAATGATGGTTTCTTTTTTCATCCTTTTTGTTCTTTCTTTGTCTAGCATGGAGTAGTTTTCCTTTTCACTTGGGTGTTGTAGAACCCTAACCTCTATCATGTATTTGATTGTGTGAATTGAATGATTGTGTGATGGTGGCATTTTATTTAAGAATTGAGGTATTTTTTCATGGTGATTGTCCATTGTGTGTGCTTGGCAATCTATTGTGGGATGGCAATGGGGCGGGTTTGTCTAAACCATCCCACCTCCATCAAACAATTTAGGTGTTTCAATGGCTTGAGTGCCCAGAAACCCTTTCTAGAACATACACTTAGACTTTTGTGGCCACTCTCTACTTTTATTTATCCCGTTTTATTACCTCTTGTTCGTTTCTTTTTTTTTAGGGGGGTACTAAAGAGCTAAACACATGCCACATCTTTCATTTAAAGAACAATGCTCTCCTTTTAAGAACTTTCATCCAATACTGCCTTCTTATTTCTAGTAAGAACCGTGCAAAACCTCCTATGTAGAACCTCAATGGAGCTCAAAATCCAGAACTTCGAGACACAAGGATGACTCAGACTTTCACCCGAATAAAGGATGGGTGGGGGCCGATCTTTCAATCACAATTAAGCGCAATGAAGCACGAAGCTCCTAGCATTAGAACGACCCCCAAAGTCACACGGCTCAAAGTTGTTGACTAGGGGATAAAATATTTATGTACAATCAACTTTTGGGTGTGGACTAATCCTATGCCTCCATCATACTCACTAGTGACAATGGTGATTGTTACACACCATGGCGAGAGGGATCTATCACACATGAAAAATAAAATCGGCACAATACTCAAATGGCTACCTAGCCGCCCAATCGTCTATTCCAATTTCAAAAACTTCAGTGCATGGCAATTGTAATCAAGAAGTAACCAAGTCAAGACATCCATTCATGTAAGCACACACGAGAAGTAAGCTTTTGCACAATCCTAATGCATTCTCAGTCATCATAATAGGATGCACTCAATTACATGCAACAATTCAAGATCGATGCCAATTAAGCACGAGATTCCCTACTAACCAGCCATTTTCATCATGCATTTTCTTGTGATGATGTGAAGCAGGGAAACAAGGCGGGCATCTCTGCCAAGCAAGGAAGGAAGAAAGTAGCTTGGAGGGAAATGATAAGTCATGTTAATGCCCGATGGAAGGAAAAGGGCAAGGAAAAATTGATCGGCTGAGAAGTCCATCCGATGGAGCTTAAGTTGGGAGGCAACATCCCTCGCCCCGAGAACGTGGCGGATCCACTCTCTGTGTCATCATGTTCCAAAACATGATAGATCCGCAAAATGAAGCTAGTGACGTTAACTTAGCGCTTGTTGGGAGGCAACCCAACGGAGTTTTGGTTTCTTTTCCTTATTTTCATTTTTGTGTGTCAAGTGAAGAGTTCTAGTGGTCGAGTGGTATCCTCATGCCACATTTTATGGTTGTGCGTTTTAAGGTTGTGCCGTGATCAATAGAAGGCACGGTCGCTTAGGTCGAGTCAATTTTTTTCCAGATTCACGGACGGATTTCCAAGTTCACGGTCTTTGATAGGGCAAAAGCGTAATGGCAATTCCTATCTTGTAGTAAAATCGGAAAGTCCGGGTATTGTCTCTCAGGGACTGGTACAACCTTTTATTCTATCAATTTATAGAGCAAACTATAGGTGAAAATGGTTTAATGAGACTAATTATCTAAAAGCAAAATAAACTAATTAGGCAAAGTAAAATGTTCGGGAGAAATTCAATGGAGAAAGCTCTAGGAGAAACACCGGGATTCACTACCTATCCTATCCAGATTAATTCACATATTCCAATCAATTTAATCCAACTTTCTACAACCAGGATATCACTACTGTGCTAGCTATCCCTGTCGGGAATTACTACGTACTAAACAATTAATTCAAATCCTACTGTCGTAGCTCAATGAATTAACTATTTAGCCTGAAGATCGAAATCCTATTTAAGACCGCATAGCACCTTATTTAATCCACTGTCGCTTCGATAAGTTACTATGTCACATGAAATAGGTTCAGTTATTAGGGTTTCACTGTCGCTAATAACCTAATTAACTACGATTCATTGTATTGGTGGCCGGTCTGTAACACCCTACCCTATACGTATTACCTAATCATATTGTTCATACAATTGCAGCGGAAATAATCTCGGGTGTTATATTAATTATCAAAATTTACCCAAATAAAATTTCGACATGAATTACTCACGTAATGTGCTAACAGTTCTTCCATATGATCCTGCAAAATAATTCATCTGAATCCATGCATTCATAGACAACCACATATACTCACAACCATATGCATTGGCTTTCATAGCCATAGTCACAGTTTCATACTACACAACTGCGTACTATACTGATACATGCTATAATTATCACTACTTACACAACCACATAAATATACACATATCATTAACTTTCCACACCTGTGGATATCTCACACTACATCAAAAGCTAGTATGCATATGAAAAACATTCTCAAAACATTTTTACAAAAAGGTGTGGATCACTGGCCAAAATCCCGAGTAGTAGTCCAAGCACAGGATAGTTGAAGACCATACCTCATCCTGCCTTCAACTCTTGCTCAGCTCTCACCTATACACCTATCTACTGCTGCTGCTGATGATCTGCTTACACATAGCATAAGCAGAGAAGAAGAATAAAAGAGGGTCAGCTCATAGCTGAGTGAGTTAATCATAGCATCGTGAGTTCATAACAGAGCATACCCCTACCATACATCTAGCAAACAAGCCAAAGCACTGGGATCAGATCTCAGCCCTACAACATCCCAATAGGCAAAAGACTCAACCACCTTGACTTATGCATATGCATCTTATCATGTTTTACTTATAGGCGCCTGGCTACTCCCATGCTAATAACTCTCCCGGGAAACATACCCCACATCCCGTCGGATGTAGTCATACATACCCCAACATCCCGTCGGATGTGGTCATACATACCCCACACCACTATGGGTGTAGTCATACCCCGACACCGCTCTGGGTGTGGTCATATCTCGTAAAAGTTCTTCAGTCAGCACCACATGAGAGGTGTGACTATCATACATATCATAATAGAGTAATAGCATAGGGAGCCCCAATTACTATGTAGTTGACCGTGAGACCACCACACTCATATTTGGTATCCTTATACATGATTCATATCTCATCTTGCTTAATCATAATTCATTACTTGCACATGTACTTGACCTGGCCATAATTGGCTCAACATAGGTAAATCAGGAGTCGTATTATTGCACTTCATCGGGATAAACCCTCGTGCAAGTCATCCTCCTTAAACATCATAATATCATCATGGAATATATATTTTCCCACTTGTGCATCCAAATACAACAATCATGAAAAATCATACCTAATCACCTTCTCGAACCATCGTAAAGCATATTAATATTCAAGCCCACAATTTGCAACATATACACAATCATCAGCATAAACAAGGTTCATATCGATTAGGGCAAGTCAATAATATCATACAACAATCCAGGGTTCAACATATAGCACAAAAGTTCATACACCCCTAATCATGCCATTCTAGTTCACCTAGATCAATTCTAAGCATCAATATAATTATCGTGATACGACAAACCTGGTATGCCGTGCTAATCCCTCACCAGTTCTGGTCGTTCAAACACCGGTTTAACCTTCCCGTACTAAAACGTCAATTTCACGAACGAACCCCAAATTAAAATCCGAGACCGTCCTAATATCCCCTGCAGTATCCCCGTCAATATTAGTTCTGGGCTCCGGGTCAAATTCTTGATAAAAACACATCCAACCCTGGCCGGAGCTAAATTCAGCTGTTTGGACCGGCCTAAATAATAACCGAAATTCAGGGATTAGAACTAGAGGATTGATTACCTCGCTGCAGGAAGCTCGTATAAGAAATTTGGGCTCAATCCGGCTTCCGGATACTCCGAAACCCTAATTTGGCTTATCGGGAATTCAAGAAATTCTTAAACCAAAAACTCGTTTTAAAGCTCTAAATCGATAAATCACGATGTATAGATGAATTAGGCATTACTTACGGGATTTTTGGATCACTGTAGCTCAAGAATTGAGCTTTGCAATTTAATTCTTCGAGTGCCCTGTGCGCCTCTGTTTCTCGGTCCGAGAATGGACAAAGGGATGAAGATGATAATGGACGGGGGAAAGTTATGTATATATGCCGGCCGCTTAACTAATATATATATATATATATATATATATATATAATTAATACGTATACTTATCCGATCGATCGATAATCCGATTTTCATCGAAATACTGTTAAAACGCTCGATTTTAAATCGCAAACTTTCAAGCGATCGAAATATGGGTTTAGCCAAAATGGGATGTTACAATTCTTCCCTCCTTAAAAGATTTTGTCCCCGAAATCTAACCTTGAGTCGATGGTACAAAACCGCTCGTTTCCCCCCTAACCTACACTATCACAAATCTTGTTACTACCTTACTTTAAGGTTAGGAGATTCATAACATAGAGAGTAACACATAACACCTCAAGTTCCCATGTTTAGGTTTGAAAAACCTATACTGGGCTATCACAACAAAAGCACATCAGCAAGTTCAAAACATAACTTATTAGGCAAGATTGTTAACCTGCAAAGTAGGTTGCTACTAACTCAGGGTACTTCTCTCGCATACTGGCTTCAGTTTCCCAGGTAGCACTCTCACTTTCTTGATTTCTCCAAACCACTTTCAACATTGGGATTTCCTTCCTACGAAGATTCTTAATCTGAAAATCAACAATCTCAACTGGAACCTCTTCAAATGTCAAATCAGGACCCAACTCGATATCTTCTGGTTGTATAACATGGGAAGGATCCACTTTGTACCTCTTCAGCATACTAACATGAAATACATTGTGGATTTGAGATAGTTCTGGAGGCAATGCCAGTTTATATGCCACTGGTCCAATCTTCTCTATGATTTCATAAGGTCCAATATACCGAGGTGCAAGTTTCCCTTTCTTACCATATCTCATTACGCCTTTCCAGGGTGACACTTTGAGAAATACTTTCTCACCCACTTTGAAATTAACTTCACGCCTGCTCGTGTCAACATAAACTTTCTGTCGATCTTGAGCCACCCTCAAATGCTCCCTGATTTTCTTGACCTTGTCAACTGTGATCTGAACTATCTCTGGCCCTGAGATTTGCCTTGCTCCTTCTACATCCCAACATAATGGTGTTCTACATTTTCTCCCATAAAGTGCTTCATATGGTGGAACACCCAAGCTACTATGGTATTGGTTGTTGTAAGCAAACTCAATTAAGGGCAAATGGTCAATCCATGATTCCTCCCATTGCATTACACATGATCGAAGTAACTCTTCCAAGGTAAGGATGGTTCGTTCACTCTGCCCATCTGTTTGAGGATGATAAGCTGATGTAAAATGCAATTTAGTTCCCAAGGCATCATGTAAACATTGCCAAAACCGAGATGTGAAGCTCGGGTCTCGATCAGAGACAATAGAAATTGGCACACCATGCAATCTGACGATCTCCTTAATATATAGTTGAGACAAAGTCTCCAGTGATGGTTTCCACCTAATGGGTAAAAAGTGAGCCGATTTGGTCAGTCGGTCCACAATAACCCATACTGCATCTTTTCCCCTTGATGATGGGAGACCATATACAAAATCCATTGTGATTCTTTCCCAATTCCATTCTGGAATCGAAAGTGGTTGTAGTTTTACCACAGGAGCTTGATGTTCTGCCTTAACTTTCTGACATACCATACATGTGAAAACATGTTCAGCCGCTTCCTTTTTCATCCCACGCCACCAAAAATATGGTTTGATCGTGTGATACATTTTAGTTGCTCTTGGGTGCATAGCATAAGCAGAAGAATGAGCTTCATCTAGGATCTCTTTCCTCAAATTATCAACATTAGGAACACATGCTCTTCCATTCATCTTCAACATGCCATCTACCTTTCAAATGGGCTTTCTTTTCCTTCCTCAATATCTTGAATGATTTTTGCCAACTCTGGGTCCTCCTTCTGCTTCTCACGAATTTCGTCGTGCAACAAAGGTCGAATGTTCAACCGAGCTAGTAACCCTGTTACACCATCCACTTCCAAATCAACATTCATTGCCCTCAAATCAACCAGATCCGTTATATTCTTCTTCCCCTTTCTGCTCAGAGCATCAGCAACTACATTAGCTTTACCTGGATGGTAATAAATGGTACAATCATAATCTTTCAACAACTCTATCCATCTCCTCTGGCGACTATTTAAATCATTCTGATCCATAATATACTTCAAGCTTTTGTGATCAGTTAGGATTTTAAAAGTCTCACCATACAAATAATGTCGCCAAATCTTGAGAGCAAATACCATCGCTGCCAATTCTAAGTCATGAGTGGGATAATTTACTTCATGAGGACACAATTGCCTAGAGGCATATGCGATAACTCTTCCATCTTGCATTAGCACACAACCCAATCCTTGATACGAGGCATCACTATACACCACAAACTCTCCCTGGTTTGAAGGTAAAGCCAGTACTGGTGCTGTGGTCAATTTCTTCTTCAGTTCATCAAAACTCTTTTGACATGATTCATCCCAAACATACTTGGTATTCTTCCTCAACAATTTAGTCAATGGTGCAACAATTTTGGAAAATCCTTCGACAAACCGCCGATAATAACCAGTCATGCCAAGAAAACTTCTCAACTCCGACACATCTTTTGGTGGAGCCCAACTCACCACTGCTTCCACCTTTTTCGGATCCACCTCCACTCCTCTTCCAGAAATTACATGTCCCAAAAATATTACCTCCTTCAGCCAAAACTCACATTTTGAGAATTTTGCATATAATTGTTTCTCGCTTAGAATTTGCAACACAATTCTAAGGTGAGTTTTGTGCTCCTCCTCGCTTTTAGAATATATGAGAATATCATCTATGAACACAATCACAAACTTATCAAGATATTCATGGAACACTCTGTTCATAAGAGCCATAAATACCGCTGGTGCATTAGTGAGTCCAAAAGGCATTACCAGGAACTCATAATGCCCATATCTTGTTCTAAAAGCTGTCTTTGAGGTCGCTCCATCTGCCACTTTCAGTTGATGGTATCCAGACCTCAAATAAATCTTAGAAAAGACCGATGCCCCCTGCAATTGATCAAACAAGTCATCTATTCTTGGGAGGGGATAACGGTTTTTCACTGTTGCTTTATTCAACCTCCGGTAGTCAATGCACATTCTCATGGAGCCATCTTTCTTCTTGACAAACAAAACCGGTGCACCCCAAGGTGAGATGCTAGGTCGAATAAACCCCTTGTCTAGCAATTCTTGCAATTGTTCTTTAAGCTCCTTAAGCTCAATTGGTGCCATTCTATATGGTGCCATTGAAATTGGTGTTGTGCCAGGTACCAATTCAATATCAAACTCTACTTCCCTTTCTGGTGGAAGGCCGGAAAGTTCTTCGGGGAATACATCAGGAAACTCCCTTACCGCCTCTACATCCTCAACCTTCTTATCATTTACTACAGTAACTTGAGCAAGAAAGGCTTCACAACCTTCTTTCAGTAATCGAAAAGCTTCCAATGCAGAAAGAAAAACCATGAGTCTCCTTTTTCTTAATGCCTCAGAATACAACAGGACCTTTATCTGGTGTGTTAAATAACACTTCTTTCTTTTGACAATCCACAACAGCTCCATGTGTTGCCAGAAAGTCCATTCCAAGGATGACATCAAATTCATCAAAAGGTAGCAGAATTAAATCTACTGCTAGGAAAGCTCCTTCCACACAAATGAAGGAACTTCTAATAACCGAGTCTACCTTCAAGGTATCTCCCACAGGTGTTTTAACACATAAGGTATAACCTAGCTTATCTGGAACTAAGCGTAGCATATGTGCAAACGTATATGACATGAATGAGTGAGAGGAACCAGTATCGATCAAAGCATATAATTGCTTGCCAAGGATAGAAAGCATACCAGTCACAACTTCTGGTGCCACTTCTGCCTCACCTCGAGTCATTGCATAAACCCTCGGTGCTCCCTGTGCTCTGGTACCCTGCGTACCACTTCCTGATGGCTGATTTCGACCACCACCTCTACCACTCTGTGAACCACCACGACCACTCTGAAATCCACTACGGCCTCCCTGGTAACAACCCCTGAATGGGGCTCTACTAAATTGCAATGAAGGCTCGGACTGTGTAGCTCTTACTTCTCTCGAATGCGGAGAATCCCTCATGATGTGCCCAGGTTGGCCACAGTGAAAGCATACACCAGAAAATCTCCTACACTCTCCAATATGCCTCTTCTGACAAACTTGACAAAATGGAAATTGTGTGGCTGAGGAAATTGGTGCCTGTATGATGTTCCTGACATAGATTGACTCGGTGTTCTCCCAAAACTGCTAGGACCTCTCCTGTGCGGGTAACGAGGTCCAGCATAATTTACTCCAAACTTCCTCTTCTTCTCCTCTTCTTTGGCCTTGTGTTCCTCTCGGCTCTCAACTTCATAGGCTTCATACTTAAGTGTTGCCTCCTTGATTGTGGCCATACTCTCTTCATCAACCCTGTGGACCTTTTCTTTCAATCCTATGCGCAGACCATGCAAGTATCTCATATTCTTCTTATGCTCAGTATCCGCCAACTCATCCTCAAAGTAAAGTAGTCGAACAAACTTGATGGTGTACTCAGTAACTGTCATATTGTCCTGCTTAAGGTTGGCGAATTCATTGTTCTTTGCCCTGATAAAAGCTTCGGGAAGAAACTCTGCCTTAAAGGCCTTCAGGAACTCCTCCCAGGTGAACTGAACTCGTTCACCATTAACTCTAGAGACTAAGGACCACCAGCTCCTCGCGTACCCCTTTAGGAGAAAAACAACATATTGTACTTTTTCCTCTGGGGTCGCATAAAGATACTCAAACACATCTTCCATCTCTCTCAACCACTCTACTACAGCATCTGGGCTCACATCTCCCTTAAAGTCCCTACCACCCAAACTCTTCATCTTTGCATAGTCTAATACTAGCGGCCTTGCATCAACCGCCCCCACTCCTCTCGAATGGTCAGTAGGAACATTCTGACAACTTCCGTGCGAGCTACAAGGAAATATTGGCCTTAGATTGATCCACACAAAATTCATTCTTCACCCACTCTCTTACTTGGTTAAAACAAAATTTTCCCAAAATAATTACTTGAAAACAAATAAGTTCAAATCTCAATTTTGAAAACCTTGATGCGGATAATTTCATCCAATATACCAATACACATAATCATGTAAAACTCAATTCCCAGTTTAAGTCATTATGGGGTACTCCCCTCCTTAGGAGTGTTTAGCCTCCCATAGGGTATAGTACGCCACAACAGCAAAAAGAGGGAACCGGGCTCTGATACCAATCTGTAACACCCTACCCTATACGTATTACCTAATCATATTGTTCATACAATTGCAGCAGAAATAATCTCGGGTGTTACATTAATTATCAAAATTTACCCAAATAAAATTTCGACATGAATTACTCACGTAATGTGCTAACAGTTCTTCCATATGATCCTGCAAAATAATTCATCTGAATCCATGCATTCATAGACAACCACATATACTCACAACCATATGCATTGGCTTTCATAGCCATAGTCACAGTTTCATACTACACAACTGCATACTATACTGATACATGCTATAATTATCACTACTTACACAACCACATAAATATACACATATCATTAACTTTCCACACCTGTGGATATCTCACACTACATCAAAAGCTAGTATGCATATGAAAAACGTTCTCAAAACATTTTTACAAAAAGGTGTGGATCACTGGCCAAAATCCCGAGTAGTAGTCCAAGCACAGAATAGTTGAAGACCATACCTCATCCTGCCTTCAACTCTTGCTCAGCTCTCACCTATACACCTATCTACTGCTGCTGCTGATGATCTGCTTACACATAGCATAAGCAGAGAAGAAGAATAAAAGAGGGTCAGCTCATAGCTGAGTGAGTTAATCATAGCATCGTGAGTTCATAACAGAGCATACCCCTACCATACATCTAGCAAACAAGCCAAAGCACTGGGATCAGATCTCAGCCCTCCAACATCCCAATAGGCAAAAGACTCAACCACCTTGACTTATGCATATGCATCTTATCATGTTTTACTTATAGGCGCCTGGCTACTCCCATGCTAATAACTCTCCCGGGAAACATACCCCACATCCCGTCGGATGTAGTCATACATACCCCAACATCCCGTCGGATGTGGTCATACATACCCCACACCACTATGGGTGTAGTCATACCCCGACACCGCTCTGGGTGTGGTCATATCTCGTAAAAGTTCTTCAGTCAGCACCACATGAGAGGTGTGACTATCATACATATCATAATAGAGTAATAGCATAGGGAGCCCCAATTACTATGTAGTTGACCGTGAGACCACCACACTCATATTTGGTATCCTTATACATGATTCATATCTCATCTTGCTTAATCATAATTCATTACTTGCACATGTACTTGACCTGGCCATAATTGGCTCAACATAGGTAAATCAGGAGTCGTATTATTGCACTTCATCGGGATAAACCCTCGTGCAAGTCATCCTCCTTAAACATCATAATATCATCATGGAATATATATTTTCCCACTTGTGCATCCAAATACAACAATCATGAAAAATCATACCTAATCACCTTCTCGAACCATCGTAAAGCATATTAATAGTCAAGCCCACAATTTGCAACATATACACAATCATCAGCATAAACAAGGTTCATATCGATTAGGGCAAGTCAATAATATCATACAACAATCCAGGGTTCAACATATAGCACAAAAGTTCATACACCCCTAATCATGCCATTCTAGTTCACCTAGATCAATTCTAAGCATCAATATAATTATCGTGATACGACAAACTCGGTATGCCGTGCTAATCCCTCACCAGTTCTGGTCGTTCAAACACCGGTTTAACCTTCCCGTACTAAAACGTCAATTTCATGAACGAACCCCGAATTAAAATCCGAGACCGTCCTAATATCCCCTGCAGTATCCCCGTCAATATTAGTTCTGGGCTCCAGGTCAAATTCTTGATAAAAACACATCAAACCCTGGCCGGAGCTAAATTCAGCTGTTTGGACCCCGGCCTAAATAATAACCGAAATATAGGGATTAGAACTATAGGATTGATTACCTCGCTGCAGGAAGCTCGTATAAGAAATTTGGGCTCAATCCGGCTTCCGGATACTCCGAAACCCTAATTTGGCTTATCGGGAATTCAAGAAATTCCTAAAGCAAAAACTCGTTTTAAAGCTCTAAATCGATAAATCACGATGTATAGATGAATTAGGCATTACTTACGGGATTTTTGGATCACTGTAGTTCAAGAATTGAGCTTTGCAATTTAATTCTTCGAGTGCCCTGTGCGCCTCTATTTCTCGGTCCGAGAATGGACAAAGGGATGAAGATGATAAAGGACGGGGGAAAGTTATGTATATATGTCGGCCGCTTAATTAATATATATATATATATATATTATATATAATTAATACGTATACTTATCCGATCGATTGATAATCCGATTTTCATCGAAATACTGTTAAAACGCTCGATTTTAAATCGCGAACTTTCTAGCGATCGAAATATGGGTTTATCCAAAATGGGATGTTACACGGTCAACACAAAGCATTAAGTGATTTCATGCAATAGAGATTGGAAGAAAAGAAATACGAATCAATCCATCAAATCATGAAAGAGCTACATCCTATGGTGTTTCTCCCAGAAATTGGGGTTTAGTTCATGATGAAATTGAGATAAAACAATAGGGTTTTGATCATCATGTTCTAAATCAACAATAAACAACTAGTTCGGTTCAGAAAATCCAACCAACTAATCACTCTCGTTGAAATCAGCTTAAACCGCCTTGGGAGAAGTGACTCGCCAATTACCAAATCGCCGCTGCTCCTCTTTGCCGATCGTCGCTGCGCCTCTCTTTCTTTCCAAAGAATTTCGCCTATATCTTCCCTTTCCCTGTCAAATAATTGTTTCCGCCGCCAAAGAGATGTCCCCCAAATTAATTGCCTCTCTCCCCCAGACATTTATTTCCCTTCTGCCTTTTTTATTTTTTCTTTCCTCTCGTCCAAAGAGAATCCGCCTCCTTTTTGCCTGTCCAAGACAACCCGGCCCAAAAGCCTTTTTTGTTCTTTTTCCGTCCCAGCATTCTCTCTGGTCCCAGCCGCCCATTCCAATTTTGGCCGGCCCAAAACTGTTTTGCTCCACTAATCAGCTCCGCCAGCAGCTAAATTGCCCATGGCCATTTTGTCCAGCTGGGCCTTGAGCCCAACTCCATGTCCCAAGCCCAAAGTAATCACAAACCAGCCATTAAACTCCTGCCAGCTGCTCTGTCCAGGCCCACGTGCTATTTAGCAAGTGATTCGAAAATTGTTTGTCGGTGCAACTTCTTTTTCGTGTTTTCTTCACCTGTAATACATCAAACTCATGGCACTAGGCAGTAATGGTTTTTCAACCATTCTCGGGTTAGCGAGCCCTAAAATAGCACCAATTGGCTAAAACATACCATGGGATAATCACATAAAGTCCAAGAATTCAATATGTTAAAGCCGATTATCACAACCCCACACTCAATTGTTGCTTGTCCCTAAGCAACGACTCAAAAGACACAAACACATAACTAACCTTAACAATGACACACCACAGCCTCACCAATCAGACACTCAAAGCAAAACACAAAATTTCCTTGTACTCTTGTTGTAATCAGTAGTTTCTTTCTCAACGGACAAGTTGTGCTCTAATGGTCATACCTTCCACCCCACACTCAAGGTCTTTACAACCTTTAACCATTGACTGACTCAAATCCATCCAAAAACTCAAATACGAACACTCAAATTCGATCGTCGGTAGTGGGTGGTTAACAACTTATGGTGCAATAATTATTAGGAGAATCTAACCACATCAGTGAGGTGCATATCTTGTGAGGACAGTTTGGCTTACTCACACCAATCATAAGCAATTAATTAAGCATGAGTCTCAAAAACTAATGGGGGAAGCCTTTCGCAAACAAGATTTTAACTTTAAGCACATCACTTCCTTTTATGACAAGGAGAGGCTTTCTCTCTTTCTGCTTTTTCTTGCCGAGAGGTCTTATTTAGTACAAATGGGATTTGTTTCTTACTACCAGTGACCGAGCAAGAGCAATTTCAGCTTCTTAGCACTCACATAAGGGCTTCTTTTAACTCCTTTTCCTCAGTCCGTGTGGAGGGTCATTGCATCCTCAAATGGCACTTCACTCAACTGGGGATCGTACTTGATAAGCAACATCGTACGGTCACGAACTGATTCTCAATTGAATCTTTCCTCATCCCCATGTGCAATGAGTGATTGCCTCACACGATTTTGGCATTTTTACCCACACTTTAATTGTTATGGAAACTTCCTTATGTTTTACTTGTCAGGTAGTGTTTTCTTTTATAAAGATACAGTTCACCCCATCATAAAACCATCAAAACAGAGAGACTCGTTGCAAAATCAAAAGCTCACAATTGATGCAAGTAAGCACGGTATCCAAACATGTCGAATGGTCAATGTTCTCCACCTAACTACTTCACCAAAAGTCATTACACTATCCTCACAAAAGAGAATGTTGCTAAAAGAGTTGCTCATTGACTCGACTCTACTGTCACTCCAGGAATTGGCCAAGTGTAACCACTTCCTAAAGCGTAGTATAGCGGGTTTAGGTTTAATTATCAACCCGGGTCCTAGATTTGCTGACTACTCAGTGAGTTCTTGTTATCTAGCAATAAAGCTGGAGTGCAAGTCTAAACTACCAAACAAACAAAGCAAGTAAACTGGTTGTATTCAGGTTAAAGAGGTCACCCGGATATGGTTCCCCCTAGACTGCAGTTAAGCCGGATTGTAATTACCAAGTTCAGTTTCTATGACAGTTATACTGCGGAAGGTTCTTAAACAGCCTGAAGTCTCGACTAAAGGTCTTCAGACCCTCTCAATCTGACTCTCTAGCGGGCGACTAACCTCCACCGGAGTCGACAGATTGAGGCCCTAAGAACAAAACCTCCACTACCGGAGTAAATCCGGTACAGAATAGTGAGTTGGCTCCTCGACTAAAGTCACCAACTCCCTACCTTCAATCAAGGATACTCTATTAACCTAGGCAGATATTCTCATTCTAGGTTAAAGCAGAAACAACAGGAATTTGATCAGGATTCAAGTCATTCAATCATCAAAACCTCAATCGAATATAATCAATCACAGAATCAGTACTTGGGTTCATACAATCAAAGCCTAACATACAAATCTAGGGTTCTCCATACCCAGATGAATGGGAGAACTACTCCATAGAGAAGAAAGCAAAAGCAGAATCAGACACGGAATTCATACTGCGAAGGATGGATTCCTGCTTCTGGACGTTGATTGGCACTTCTCCAAGCTCAAGCTGGCCTCCAATGGTGTTGAAGATCAATCTAGGGCACTTGGGAACTCTTGCTCGTCACTTTCTCTCTCTAGGAACTGATCTCTCTCCCCAAAACTCGAATCTCCCGAATTGTGGCTGAAATTCTGCTTAAAAGGAGAAAATCCCGACTCGCACGGCCAGGGTGCACGGCCGTGCACATCACCATTCTGGCCGTGCACCTCAAAACGCGGCGTATCAATTAGTTGAACCTCAGCCAACTCGCACGGCCAGAATTGTATGTTGCACGGCCGTGCGTGGCCACGCACAATCCCGTGCGTGCCCACGCACAATCCCGCACGGCCAGGCTGGTCACTTGCACGGCCGTGCGTGGCCACGCTGGTCTGCCCGTGCAGCTTGCTCAGCCTCTGTTTAATGCTTCGTTTCTCCCTCGTCCGGACTCCGAATCAATCGCCGTTTGATCCCAGACGCTCGTAGTCTCGTCCTCTTTCGTTTCATAACAAGCTTGCATGATTCTTTGTCCATAAAGTGAGGTAGAAATCCATTCTTCTTCAGGTCATGCCCGAGTTTCTTCTCTCGAATCGTCAATTGATCTCTGATTGACTTGAAACTTGCGCCTATGCTTCACTTTATGTGCTAGGACCTGAAATGGGACAAAGGAACACAACCTAGCATAAAATAGGCCAAAGACGCAATAATTCAAGCTCAAACAATCAAGAAACAAAGGGGAAAACATGTGCAAATACCGAGTCATCAAATCCCCCCACACTTAACCGTTTGCTTGTCCCCAAGCAAACCTAACTCAAACCAATGCAACTCTCCAGACCTCTATAGCAACAAACAACCTAGATCGTAGGTAGAGGACTTCCTAGATCATTTAGCAGCTTACGAGGTCAACCGACGCACAAGTCATCTCATAGCTTCTTCGGTCAGTCGGCATCATGGCAAACAGTGAACAGAGGACAAATGAATTGTGGATGAAGAGATTCTCAAAAACAAAAGATCATGGACTCACATTTTTCAAAGTGCTCGATTTTCTTTGAAGATGGTTGGAACCCCTTTTTTCTGTTTTGCTTGTTTTTTGTTATTTTTCTTTTCTTTTTTTCTTTTCAAGGGTCCCAACCTGCTCTTACCGGCCATGCCAGGAGCGAATGTCTCGAGCCTCGTGCGGGGGAAAGACATGTAAGGGGGCTGGAGGTAGTAGGTGGAAATTGGGAACGGATTCCCGTCTCCCCTTACACACTTTCGCCCTATTCGCACGGGAGACGTTTATTTTGAAGCACATTATCGAGCACCTGTTATTTTCAAAACATGACACAAGAGTCCATGACAGACAGAGAATCCACAACACCACACAATTCAAAGGGTCCTAAGATCACTAATTCACTCAATCAACCAACACAATATGAAGAAGAAATGAGACTTCTTAAATGCATCAACATCCTCCATAGTGCTACACTACCTCCCTAGGTTGCACATTACTATAAAGACTGTCAATTCAAAGCATACTGAGCAGGAAATTGCATGGAAACACGTACTTGGAGCCCTCAAATTTAAAAATTTGGACAGTGGACTAGGCTCCAAGCACACAAACAGATCTAATGCAGTCAAAAGATAAACATCCCCCCACACTTAAGCTCGACATTGCCCTCAATGGAGAAGAGGGAAGGATAAGGGAACGATGTTACCGGTATGCACGGACTGCAGGGGACTGGAAACGGGCCAGTCGGAGCAAGCACAGCCAAAGGGGAACAGAAGAGCTCAAGCACAGTATGTTAGGTTCAATGGTCAGCCCAATAAAATATCATCCAAACCAAAAGAAAAACAAACCAAACCCCAAACCGGGTTACAATCCGACTCAAAACACAAGAAAGAAAATCAAACCGTGGTGGGGTTGCCTCCCCACAAGCGCTTCTTTACCGTCGTATTAGCTGGACGCCCATGGTGGATACTCAGGGCGGTGCAGGAACAGGTGCCTCCAAGAGCGGATCCACGTCGCTCTTGAGGTACAGCTTCAGGTTGTGGCCATGCACCCGACGGATGCGACCACCATCATCAGTCAGCTCGACCTGCCCATCTGGCAAGATGCAGGTGAGCGAGTACCCGGACGGCCAGGGTGGTCGTGGTGCAGGAGGTGGGACCAGCTCATAGTGGTCTCCACTCTTCTTCCGTGCAGGCTTAGCGACCTGCTGCTTCGGCCGCCACTCCTCCTTGAGCTTTTTGTTCGGAGGTGAGGCTGGATGGAGTGGCGGCGAAGGAATAATAGGAGGGTCCTGCAAAATAGGAGGTGCAGAAGGATACACGACAGGCTCGTGTACCTGATCAGACATAGCATGCACAGGCGTGACATCAATCATAGCACAGTGATCAAACTCAGTCACAGAAAAAGTAGCCTGTTCATTCCCAGCACGCAAGATCAACTTACCATCATGCACATCAATTAGTGCCTTGGCGGTGGCAAGAAATGGCCTACCTAGAATCAAAGGCACATCCACATCCTCATGCACATCAAGAATAATAAAATCAACAGGATATGTGAATGTACCTACTTTAACAAGCAGATCCTCCATGATACCCTTAGGATGCACGATAGAACGATCAGCTAATTGAATGCTCATCCTAGTAGGGCTAAGTTCACCTAGGTCTAGCATTTTATACAACTTATATGGCATGACGTTAATGCTAGCGCCTAGGTCCGCCAAGGACTTTCCTACATGCATACTACCAATAGTAAGAGGGATAGTAAAACTCCCTGGATCCTTGCGCTTCTCGGGCAGCTTGTTCTGCAGGATAGCAGAACACTCCTCACTGAGCATCACTGTCGAGAGATCCCCAAGTTTCTTCTTGTTGGTGCAGATATCTTTCATGAACTTGGCATACTTGGGCATCTTCGACAGTGCCTCCATGAACGGTATGCTGATGTTGAGCTGCTTCAACATTGCCATGAACTTGGCAAACTCAGTCTCCAGCTTGTCCTTGTGTAGGCGAGTGGGGAAGGGAAGCTGGGGTACATGCTCCTTAACCACTGGTTGTGGCTTGGGAGCAGGGGCTTCCTTCTCCACCCGCACTTCTGCATCGTCGGCTGGAAGTGCTGAAGCAGGTAGTGGTTCCTCCTGTCTGGCCGGGGCAGGATCAGCAGATATCACCTTACCGCTCCTGGTAAAAATGGCATCCAGCTGCTGATGCTGGTGAGGATCTCGAGGATTAGGAACAGTGGTGGCAGGCAGAGTCCCCGGTGCCCTGGTGGTGCTCTGGCGGGCCAAGATGCCCACCTGGGTCTGCAGATCCTGCAAAATGGCACCCTGGTTCCGCTGACCTGCCTCTAGTGATGTGATAGCAGCCTGGGTGCTAGTCATGAATGAAGCTAGAATGTTTTCCAGCTTCTTCATCCTATCATCTGGGGCCGGAGCTGCTGCTGGCTCGGCAAACTGGCGCTGGGGCTGCTGGAATGGCTGGCCCTGCCTAGGCTGGTAGGGCTGCTGCTGTGGGTCTGGCCCCTGGCGAGCCTGGAAGGGCTGCCTCTGCTGAAAACCACCTGCTGGTGCTGGGAAACCAGGTGGTTTAGTGGTGTTGCTGCTCCAGGCAAAGTTGGGATGCTGACGCCACCCCTCATTATATGTGCTACTATATGGATCGAGGCGCCTCGCATTGGCGATGAAGGCCAACTGCTCCTGGGGTGTGGTAGACTCCCTCATAGCCTGGGAGTCCTCCACTAGGTGATTGGAGCTCTCACACCACTGACACTGAGCAACTGGAGGTGTAGCCAAACCTCTGCCCGGAATCAGACTGTTAGGCTGCTTCAATGTCTGCACTAGCTCAGCTACCTGCTGCTCGAGCCCGGATCTGGTCTCCATGGCGTGCACACCACGGTCCCGGGACTGTCTGCCTCGGCTACCCTGTCCCCAAGAATGATCTCTGGCAGCCAAAGTACTGATCATCTGGTTCAGCTCGGGTGGAGTCTTGGTAAGAATATCCCCTCCTGGGCATAAAGACTCAATCACCCTCTGGCTATCTGGGGAGAGAGCGCTGTAGAAGTTCCCCACAGTGAAAGCATCACTAAAGCCATGGTGGGGGCACTGCCAGAAGTAGCCCATGTACCGCTCCCAAGCATCACGGAGTGACTCATCTGGCTCCTGGCGGAAATGAGTGATCTCCCGCTGAATCTCTGTAGTCTTCGATGCCGGATAGTACCTGTGCACGAACTTGTCAGCCAGATCGTCCCAAGAGGTGATGGACAATGGGGGCTGGGTCTCCAACCACCTCTTAGCATTCCCCGCCAGAGAATGGGGGAAGAGATGAAGGCGGATCGCATCATCCGGGACACCGTTCAGCTTGAACCCGTTTATCAGCTGCAGAAAACGGGAAAGATGCACCCTGGCCTCCTCATTCTTCAAGCCATGGAACTGGATAGAAGATGTGATGAGCTGAATCCAGCATGGCTTGATCTCAAAGTTGTTTGCTGGGATCGGCGGGTAGAGGATGACCGGGCGGATGTCAGCAATCCGCGGAGTGTAGTAGTACTCCAGGGTGGGACCCGGCTGCGGTGGATGATGAGCTCCATGATCCTGGGGTATGGGGTTGTTCCCCAGGACCTGATTCGCCGGGGGAACCTGATGAGGATTCCCCTGGTGCGGATTATACTCTCCGTCCATCCTGTGCTCTTCTTCAGAATCACTGCTCACGTGGCCGTCTATGCGCTCTTCCGTAGCCAGTCTAGCTCGCTGTTGTCTCCTGAGCTGGGGACAGGTGCGGTCAATCTCTGGATTCAACGGCAGTAAACCTCCCGACTGGCTACGGGTCATGCACTACCTGCACACACTCAAGCAACAAACCCGTGAAGGCACAAGTGGGACAAAGAAAACAAAGCAAAAAGAAAAGCTAAATTAACAGAAATCACTTTTCTTCAACAACCTAGCCGTCCCCGGCAACGGCGCCAAAAACTTGACTCGACTCTACTGTCACTCCAGGAATTGGCCAAGTGTAACCACTTCCTAAAGCGTAGTATAGCGGGTTTAGGTTTAATTATCAACCCGGGTCCTAGATTTGCTGACTACTCAGTGAGTTCTTGTTATCTAGCAATAAAGCTGGAGTGCAAGTCTAAACTACCAAACAAACAAAGCAAGTAAACTGGTTGTATTCAGGTTAAAGAGGTCACCCGGATATGGTTCCCCCTAGACTGCAGTTAAGCCGGATTGTAATTACCAAGTTCAGTTTCTATGACAGTTATACTGCGGAAGGTTCTTAAACAGCCTGAAGTCTCGACTAAAGGTCTTCAGACCCTCTCAATCTGACTCTCTAGCGGGCGACTAACCTCCACCGGAGTCGACAGATTGAGGCCCTAAGAACAAAACCTCCACTACCGGAGTAAATCCGGTACAGAATAGTGAGTTGGCTCCTCGACTAAAGTCACCAACTCCCTACCTTCAATCAAGGATACTCTATTAACCTAGGCAGATATTCTCATTCTAGGTTAAAGCAGAAACAACAGGAATTTGATCAGGATTCAAGTCATTCAATCATCAAAACCTCAATCGAATATAATCAATCACAGAATCAGTACTTGGGTTCATACAATCAAAGCCTAACATACAAATCTAGGGTTCTCCATACCCAGATGAATGGGAGAACTACTCCATAGAGAAGAAAGCAAAAGCAGAATCAGACACGGAATTCATACTGCGAAGGATGGATTCCTGCTTCTGGACGTTGATTGGCACTTCTCCAAGCTCAAGCTGGCCTCCAATGGTGTTGAAGATCAATCTAGGGCACTTGGGAACTCTTGCTCGTCACTTTCTCTCTCTAGGAACTGATCTCTCTCCCCAAAACTCGAATCTCCCGAATTGTGGCTGAAATTCTGCTTAAAAGGAGAAAATCCCGACTCGCACGGCCAGGGTGCACGGCCGTGCACATCACCATTCTGGCCGTGCACCTCAAAACGCGGCGTATCAATTAGTTGAACCTCAGCCAACTCGCACGGCCAGAATTGTATGTTGCACGGCCGTGCGTGGCCACGCACAATCCCGTGCGTGCCCACGCACAATCCCGCACGGCCAGGCTGGTCACTTGCACGGCCGTGCGTGGCCACGCTGGTCTGCCCGTGCAGCTTGCTCAGCCTCTGTTTAATGCTTCGTTTCTCCCTCGTCCGGACTCCGAATCAATCGCCGTTTGATCCCAGACGCTCGTAGTCTCGTCCTCTTTCGTTTCATAACAAGCTTGCATGATTCTTTGTCCATAAAGTGAGGTAGAAATCCATTCTTCTTCAGGTCATGCCCGAGTTTCTTCTCTCGAATCGTCAATTGATCTCTGATTGACTTGAAACTTGCGCCTATGCTTCACTTTATGTGCTAGGACCTGAAATGGGACAAAGGAACACAACCTAGCATAAAATAGGCCAAAGACGCAATAATTCAAGCTCAAACAATCAAGAAACAAAGGGGAAAACATGTGCAAATACCGAGTCATCACTCATTCAAAGCATATCAAGTCAGTCAAAACATTCAAGCTCATTGTGAAGAACCATGCAATTCAACACTAGTGGGGTGATTTTGATGATTTCATTCAAGCACAAACTCATTTCACATGCATCACAGTCATTTACATCATGTTACCACAAGAGTACAAGGTTTTGTTTTTAATTTTTCTGATTTTTAGGTGTTTTTTAGCCATTAGCTTTGCACAGGCAGACTGCTTTTTACACCGGCAAACTGCATGCAGTCTGGCTGTGCTCAACCTAATGACAATTTTTTTTACATACACATGACGAGACACTGTGGACAACTAAGACTCGACATAAAACATAAAACACGACAAGAACACAGACCATCCACTCCACACTCAAGATGGACATTGTCCACAATGTCTGCTACTACACACGACACACCAATAGGTTCACCTAGCTAACATTATTACAGACCATCATCCACTACGAGAAGTATTCACAAAGAAAAGAAGAAAAGAAAAAGAACCTCGGGACAAGCTCCTATGAAGGAGTGGTCGATGAAGAAGTGCCAAGCTTCTCATCTAGACGCTGGTTTAGCTCCTTGATCTTCTTATCTTTCTCTGCGTCTCTGGCTTCCAAGATAGGTATTCTGGCTCTGAGCTCGTCTGCAGATGATGGTGAAGCTAGTACAACTGGTGGAGTATCTCCTAGATGCGGAACTGGAGGTGAATGTGACTGCTAGCCCTGGCTGACACTCGTGGTAGAGTGCCCTGCTGCTGCTGCTGGTGATGATGAACAAACACCCAGAGGCATGGGTGTAGGAGCTGGAGTTGTTGTCGGAGTGGCTACCAATGGTGCTGGAGATGATGCTGAAGCAGAAGTTGCTCTAGCAGCCCTTGCTGCCCTTTTCCGATTGATCTTAATCTCCCACTCCTTGTATTTGGCAATGGATAGATATTCACCACTACATCCTGCTTTCCTCAGAAAACCCAATTTGCCTAACGCTGATTCCCCAAGCAGAGTCGAGCCCTCACTTATCTCCAAACCCATAGGGTTCTCTGGTAACCCCTAGTAAGCTCGAGCTAATGCAGTGATGATTCCCCCACACATAATAGCTCCACAATTTTTGAGCGCTTCATTTTCAAGCATCTTACCCACCATGTACCCAACACACAATGGTGCTCCAGTGACAAAAATGTGAATGTACCTGAGATCGGTGATGTAGACACCACTGGCATTGGATCCCTTACCCAAGACAGTTCGAGCCAAGTAGTCATGTACTAGTGGGATCACCGGATCTCGGATCGATGCTCTCCTCGAAGAACTCGGATTGAAGTCCTTTCCATTTGCCACAATTTTCTTCCAAAACTCACTCAAGTCCTGTTTTTCATCAGGAATTGCATCTACTGCACCATCGAAGTGAAGTGCTCGGTTCACTTGGCTCAAAGTGAGGGACTTGGTTTTCCTGGCCAAAGTACTCTGAAGCTTGCTCTCAACCCCACTATCCTCGAAGCTGTAGGTGGCCAAGAATGCTCTGGTGAGGTGTGGATAGGTGGGGAAGTGCAGCTCCGGAAATCTTGCCCAATTCATTCTGCGGAAGTATGTCATCACCTCCTCAGCCCGCTCGGTCTTCTGCAATGCTTCATAGTCCATGAACTGAGAAGGGATGACCTCTCGCTTCATCATATCTGCATATTCCTCTTTATGTTGCTGGAGCTGGACAGGTTGACAGAACGTCTTAGAGACGTCCTTTGGAGGAGGAGTACCAGCCTTCTTCTTGCTTGCAACTAGGGTAGTACGACGTGGTGTCGTGGATGGTGCAGGTGCCGAAGAAGAAGTATGCCTCTGTGGTCGTGAAGATGAGCCCGGTTGCTGGAGACGACTCCTCTTTGCTGGCCTGCTCTCAGGCGATACAACTGGTGTTGAATATGGGAGTGGAGATTCTTCAGTAGGCATTTGAGCAGGCTGTTGTGGTGGATATAGAGCTGGAGAAGTCATCTCAATAGTCCGGGACCGCATCGTGGGTCCAACCTGGCCGGTGATCACTCTGTGAAACCAAGCTGGCATGCTAACAGCTTGGAATTGTGGGGGAACTTCGGGAATTGGGCTGTGTCGATCAGTCACCTTGTGGCTGTCTTCAATCATCCACGAACGATAAACAATCTTCCCATCTTCACTTTGATCGGTTACCTTGAACTGCCGAGGTGGAGGGATATATCTTTGACGTCCCATATCTGCAACCAAGAGTGCAAACTGGGAAAACACAACCTTCTTAAGCCTTCTCTCTGCTTGAATTACCAAGTTTGCACAAATCTGTACTCTGCTTCCCAAATTCTAGGTCACTGTCACCACAATAAAAAAATCTTCAATTCTGCAACCTCAAATCAACCAATCCTCAAGCACCAAGTACACTACAATGTCGAATTCAGCTCATTCACCCATAAAATCTTCTGCAAATCTCCTTCTAGACAGTAATTGCACTTCAATTGGACCAACCAATCAATCATCACACTCCAATTTCACCTTAATTCGAAATTAGGCAAAATCCCCAATTTGAAGAACCCTAGTTTTTCGAATTGCTTCTCTAACTGGTGAATCTTGGTGAATCAGACCTGGGGAAGGGAGATAGGGTTTGGAGAAGATGGAGGGGAGATGCCGGTGTTGATGGAATCCGGCGACGACCGCCGGAGATAGGGCTCGCCGCTGCTGGTCGCGCGCTGTGGCGGGGGGCAAGGATGGCCTGCACGACGCGAATGGCAGGGACGATGGACGACTGGCCGAGAGGGGCGGTGGTTAGAGGGACGCCGGCGCGGCGGCGGTCTGGCGGGAGGGCAGGGAGTAGACGCGAGATGCTGGTTGTCTCTGCTGCTGGGTCGACGTCTCGACGAGGAAGGAAAGAAGGGAGGAAGGGGAAGGGCGAACAGGCCGACCCCGACCCGATTTTTTGCTTTTTTTCTGAAACGCTGTCGCCCCCTTTTTCTGTTTTTTTAACAAAATATCCCTTTCAGCCCCCCCCCCTTCCTTTCCAAAATTTGAGATTAGTCCTCCCCCATTATTTAAGATAAGTCCTCCCCACCCTTTGCGGTTTGATTGTGCTAATTTTGCAGCCTCCCTGTGCAAAAAGTAGCCTGCCCGTGTACCTACAAAACACCAAATAATACCTTCCTCAAGGCTTTTGGAGCTGAAATTTGACGGAGAGCCTCTTGACACACCCTAAAACAAAAAAAACAAAAAAAAAAAAAAAGAAAAACTCACCTTGGGTTGCCTCCCAAGAAGCGCTTGTTTTTCGTCGCTAGCTTGACGTAAAATGGCTCATTCCAGATGATATGTTGAGATTTCCAGGACGGAAACCCCTTCAATATAGTGCTTGAGCCTCTGACCATTCACCTTAAACGCCCCTTGATCACCAAGACTCTCGATTGCACCATATGGGTACACTTTGGTCACCGTAAATGGTCCGGACCACCTTGACTTCAATTTTCCAGGGAAGAGTTTCAGGCGTGAGTTGAAAAGTAATACCTTCTCTCCCACCTTGAACTCTCTTCTCAGTATGTGGTGATCGTGCCACTTCTTGGTTTTCTCCTTATAAATCCGGGCATTTTCATAGGCATTAAGCCTAATCTCGTCGAGCTCATTCAGTTGCAATAGGCGCTTCTCTCCAGCTATTTTTAGATCAAACTTCAGCTTCTTGATAGCCCAGTACGCCTTATGCTCGAGCTCGACGGGCAAGTGGCAAGCTTTTCCAAACAACAATCTGTACGGAGACATGCCTAAAGGAGTCTTGAACGCAGTCTGGTATGCCCATTGTGCATCATCTAACTTCCTTGCCTAATATTTCCTTGATGAATTCATTGTCTTCTCCAGAATGTGTTTCAGTTCTCTGTTGGAAACTTCCACCTGCCCGCTGGTTTGTGGATGATAGTGTGTAGCCACTCGATGCTTAACCCCATATCTGGCCAGCAACGTGTTCAACTCCTTTCCCATGAAGTGTGTACCCTCGTCACTGATGAGAACTCGAGGGACTCCGAATCTGGTGAACACGTTGTTCCTCATGAAATTCACCACCGTCTTTGAGTCATTGGTGGGCAACGCCACTGCCTCCACCCACTTGGATACATAGTCAACTGCGACTAAGATATATTTGTTGTCCAAAATCGAGGTCTGCGGCATCTCCATCCTTGCAGATATGTTCCCTGTTCTTTGACACCTATCACATTGAGCAAAAAAATCACGGGCATCTCAAAATAGAGAAGGCCAATAAAATCCAGATTGTAACACCTTTGCTGCTGTCCTATGAGGTCCAAAATGACCTCCTGCGGCCATACTGTGACAGAAATTTAACACCGACTTTACCTCACACTCAAGGATACATCGTCTTACCATGGTATCAGCACAATGCTTATACAGGAAGTGGTCTTCCCATATATAATTCTTTGCGATAGTAATCAACTTCTTGCGCTGTTGATAAGACAATTCAGGGAGCTTACCTGTGGCGAGATAGTTCGCAAGATCTGCATACCAGGGAGCTTGTTGGACAAGGAGAGCATAAAGCTGCTCGTCTGGAAAAGACTCATTGATCTCAACCTTGTCCTTAGGAATTGCCTCAAGCTCAAGTCTAGAAAGGTGATCGGCTACCAGATTAGCCGAACCTTTCTTTTCCCGAATTTCAACGTCGAATTCCTGCAAAATAAGAACCCAACGAAGCAATCTCGGCTTGGCCTCCTACTTTGAAAGAAGGTGCCTTATAGCTGCATGGTCAGTGTACACAACTGTTTTCGGCCCCATCAAATAAGATCGAAATTTATCAAAAGCAAACACCACAGCAGGCAGTTCTTTTTAAGTAGTGGAATAGTTCAATTGTGCATCATTAAGAAGCTTACTTGCATAGTACACCGCATAAAACTTACCTTCCTTCCTCTGCCCCAAAACTGCCCCGACTGCATAGTCACTAGCATCGCACATAATTTCAAATGGCAAAGTCCAGTCGGGTGCAGTGATAATGGGAGCAGAGATTAACTCCTTCTTAAGTCGATTGAAGGCCTGCAAACACTCATCAGAGAAGTTAAACGCAGTATCTTTGGCCAACAAATCACATAAAGGCTTGGTGATCTTTGAGAAGTCTTTAATAAATCTCCGGTAAAAACCGGCATGACCTAAAAAACTTCTAATTCCTTTGATTGTGCTGGGAGGGGGAAGTTTTTCAATGATTTCAATCTTAGCTTTATCAACTTCTATCCCCCTCGCCGAAATTCGATGACCAAGCACTATACCTTCTGTCACCATGAAGTGACATTTTTCCCAGTTCAAGACTAGATTAGTCTCTTCACATCTCTGCAAAACTCTAGACAAGTTAGCCAAACAATGTTCAAAGCTAGTACCAAAATTCGAGAAGTCATCCATGAAAACTTCAAGACTCGATTCTAACATGTCAGAGAATATGGCAGTCATGCACCGCTGAAAGGTTGTTGGTTGATGACTCGGTATTTGCACATGTTTTCCCCTTTATTTCTTGATTGTTTGAGCTTGAATTATTGCGTCTTTGTACTATTTTATGTTAGGTTGTGTTCCTTTGTCACATTTCAGGTCATAGCACATAAAGTGAAGCGTAGGCGCAAGTTTCAAATCAATCAGAGATCAATTGACGATTCGGGAGAAGAAACTCGGGCATGACCTGAAGAAGAATGGATTTCTACCTCACTTTATGGACAAAGAATCATGAAATCTTTTCATGAAAAGAAAGAGGACGAGACTACGAGCGTCTGGGATCAAACGGGGACTGATTCGGAGTCCGGACGAGGGAGAAACGAAGCATTAAACAGAGGCTGAGCAAGCCACACGGGAATCCTGGAATTCCACACGGCCGTGTGGGTTGTGGCCGTGTGGAAATCGCCGAGCCTTCACACGGGCAGCTGGGAAAGCCACATGGCCGTGTGGCCTGGCCGCGTGATCGGGAATTTCTGTTTAAAACTCGATTTTCAGCCAAAGGAAAGGGGAGAGTTGGGTTTTGGTTCCCAAACACCCAAGGGACGAACCCTAGAGAGAGAGAGCGACTTGGGAACATTCTTGGAGCTATTTTGGAGGATTTTTTCACCATTGGAGCTCTGGAATCAAGCTTGGATATGGAGATTGAAGATCTAGATCAGATTTCTGCAGTCTCTCTCTTCTCTATGGAGTAACTTCCCTTCACTTAGGTTTTGAGGAACCCTAGTTCCATGTGTTAGGATCTTTCTTGTATAAAGTTTTGGATGCTATATTGTTTGATTATAATCGATTGAGGCATGATTTATTGAGTCAATTGAATCTGGATCAAATTCTCTTGATTTCTGCTTTAACCTATGATAGATAGAATCTAATTAGGTTAAGAGAGCTTCCTTGATTGATAGTGGTGAATTGGTTATACGAGAGTTAGTCAATCTACTGCTTTGTACTGGAATCCAATTCTGGTAGTGGAGTTCTGTGTTCATAGCCTCAGCTTTCTATCCCGGTGAAGGTTAGTCGCCTGCCGGGTAGTTGGACTGAGAGAGCTTGGTCAACTTAAGAGATTCCAAGCTACTGTCGGATCTTCCGCAGTTTAATCAACAGTAGATCAACCAAAGGTAATTGCAACTTGGACCTAATTGAGGAGCTAGGGGGAATCATACCTAAGTGAGTTCCCAACTTGTAATTAGTAGAGTAGTTAGTAGAGTAGTTTAGTAAATCAATCCTTAATCTAGTTTGCTAGATAATGAACTGAAGCTGAGTAATAGTAACTCTAGAGACCCGTGGATTCGATATTTATTACTTGTGCCACTATACTGCAGTCTCTTTCATTGGTTACACTTGGTCATTGTTAGGAGTTGTGTCATAGCGAGTCAAGTTTTTGGCGCCGTTGTCGGGGACTTTCTAGATTATTAGGAAAGGCAGAAGTTTGTTACTTTAGCGTTTTTTTTCCACCCTTGCTTTTCACTTGGGTGTTTTTTTTTGTTTTGTTGGTGCAGATCTGAATCATGGATCCTAATGGCTTCTCCAACCATTGGGGGTATCCACCACCATCCGAGTGGTATTACCCCGAGACTCCCTAGAGTAACCAAGGAGGAGAAGACTATGGAGTCGGGTTTCAGTACCAACCCCCCTACTACGAAGTACAATCAGACCCCTGGGTATTTCAAGAACAATCTCCTTATCAAGAAGAATTCCTCCCACAACAAGAAGGGCCATCAGATCTTGAGTTCGCCACAACCTTCACGGGCGATCCGGCAGAGCCATGCTACACTCCACAGCCAGATCCAAACTATCACTTGAGGCTTCTTGTGGAGCAGATTGCTCGAGTACCTGAGAGATCCTTTCCCGAGATGGATCCTCATATCCAGGCCATTGCTCAAATTGACTTCTCCTTTCCCCGTGAAACAGAGGATACCCTTCGAAGCATAAAGAAGCACATAGAGGTCATTGAGAAAGCCTGTTCACAGTTTTCTCAAGACAACCTTTATGCTGCCATACAAGTAGAGGTGGAGGAAGAAGAAGGCAATCGTGAGGATGTTGAGGAGCATACAGAAGTTGTCAAGGAAAACTCCCATGATAATCATGATCAAGTTTATCTTCTAGTGGTAGATCACAACTTTCCCCATTTCCGCTCTGACATGCTGGGCCCGAGAAAGGAGATGCAAGCTGAACTTATTGAGAACCTTGCATGGCGACTTGCTCTCCAACATTTATGGAAGAAGAAGAGAGAGAAAGGGCGAGGAAAGAAGTTGTGGAGGATGAGGAAGAAAGAAAAGAAGAGGTAGTTCTTAATCTTTTCCGAGGAGAGAGACCACATTTTGAAGAAGGAAGGTGGGTTGAAGAAGCGAGTGGTGTCCAGGCTGAGGATGAAGTTGAGGTGGAAGAGGCTTGCACCGGCCCTATAATACAAGTAATATCCCCACCAAACTTCGAGGAACTACTTAGCAAGGACCCATTTGCAGTGTCTCTTTGCCAGACCAAGGCCACGTCGACTTCAGTCCCTATTGGTGGACGCGATGGTGGTCAATCTATGTTGTCATATCTAGTTTGGGGCAGTGAGACAAGAGAAGAGAAGAAGAGGTCTCGAGGGTGGAGACGTTATCTGCATCAAGTGCATGAGCTTCCATCACCTGTCATACCACATGCTCGTGACTTGAGACTCCACCTCATCGACGAGAACCTCAACTTCAAGGAGGTTCTAGCATGGACCGAAATTTAGGAGCCATCGTCCGGCTCACGACGTGAAAGAAGCGCTTGTTGGGAGGCAACCCAACCAGTCGGTTTGCATTTCTTTCTCTTTTTCTCCTCGGTGGAGTCAGTTTTGTTATTTGATTTTAGAGTCAATAACTCAACCTTTGTGAGATTTTGTGTGGTGTTTGTGTTCTGATTACTCTCTCTTTCTGGAATGCACCGCCTAACCCGTCCATCATCATTCACCCTTGATCTGGTAACTTCGTTCTACCCTCGTTATCTTTCCTCCATTGAGGACAATGTCGTGCTTAAGTGTGTGTGTGGGGGGGGGGGTATTTGATCATGTATGCGGGTGAATGTTTGGCTGTTTGTGTGCTTGGAGCCTAGTCCACTGTCCAAATTTTTAAATTTCAGGGCTCCAAGTACGTGTTTCCTTGCAAATTGCCTGCTCAGTATGCTTTGAATCGACTTCTCTATAGTAATGTGCAACCTAGGGAGGTAGTGTAGCACTATGGAGGATGTTGAAGTATAAGATTTTTCCTATCTAGCTCTCTGTTGTGCCAATTGATTTTGTGAATTAGTGGAGCTAAAACGTTGAATTCATGTGGTAATGGTGACTTTGTTTGGATTGTGTTATGGACTCGTGTATCGAACAGGGTGCTCATATGGAAAATGGGAAGCAGTTGGTCCTCCATGTCAAAATCATTGAAATCTTAAACATGGGGTAAGCCCAACGTGTGTGGCACCGTTCATTCCACAAAATCGGGTTTTGGAAGAGATTTTAGTGATCCTTAGTGGGGTACTCCTACAAGGTGAAGCTAAGCTGTCTCTAGTACAAGTAAAATTTTCACCCGTTGAACGGTTTGCCTTCTTGAGGTTGTGTTTTTAAGGGCACGGATAGAGCTTCCGACCCCCCTTGATTTCATTGACCCTCCACGCGAGTTGAGGAAAAGGAGTTAAAAGAAGTACTCTGGCGAGCGCTAGATGTACAAAAATTTCTCTTGCTCGACTAATAAGGGTCGACCGTGCAAAAGATTGCAGTTGGAACCCCCGCCAAGTGAATGAAGAAAAAAAAGAAAAAGAAATGTAAATGAAAGTGCAAAAAGGGGTTCCAACTGTGAAATGAAGTGAAAGAGCAAACCGGTACAACGAGTCCTTGGTTGTGAATGGTGTGAGTCCCTTTATCCATGAACTGACTGTCTTACTTCTACTTCTTCTCATGTTCCTGGCTTGAGTCTAGTACTCGCATTGAGAGAGATAGGGGACGTCTTAGAAGACCAGTTGACCTCGTAAGCTGCTATATGATCTAGGAATTCCTCTACTGACGATCGGGGTTGTTTGTTGCTATAGAGGTCTGGAGAGCTGCATTGGTTTGAGTTAGGTTTGCTTGGGGACGAGCAAACAATTAAGTGTGGGGGGATTTGATGACTCGGTATTTGCACATGTTTTCCCCTTTGTTTCTTGATTGCTTGAGCTTGAATTATTGCGTCTTTGTCCTATTTTATGCTAGGTTGTGTTCCTTTGTCACATTTCAGGTCCTAGCACATAGAGTGAAGCATAGGCGCAAGTTTCAAATCAATCAGAGATCAATTGACGATTCGGGAGAAGAAACTCGGGCATGACCTGAAGAAGAATGGATTTCTACCTCACTTTATGGACAAAGAATCATGTAAGCTTGTCATGAAAAGAAAGAGGACAAGACTACGAGTGTCTGGGATCAAACGGGGACTGATTCGGAGTCCGGACGAGGGAGAAACGATGCATTAAACAGAGGCTGAGCATGCCACACGGGCATCCTGGAATTCCACACGGTCGTGTGGGTCGTGGCCGTGTGGAAATCACCGAGCCTTCACATGGGTAGCTGGGAAAGCCACACGGCCGTGTGGCCTGGCCGCGTGATCGGGAATTTCTGTTTAAAACTCTATTTTCAGCCAAAGGAAAGGGGAGAGCTGGGTTTTGGTTCCCAAACACCCAAGGGACGAACCCTAGAGAGAGAGAGCGACTTGGGAACATTCTTGGAGCTAATTTGGAGGATTTCTTCAACATTGGAGCTCGGGAATCAAGCTTGGAGATGGAGATTGAAGATCTAGATCAGATTTCTGCAGTCTCTCTCTTCTCTATGGAGTAACTTCCCTTCACTTAGGTTTTGAGGAACCCGAGTTCCATGTGTTAGGATCTTTCTTGTATGAAGTTTTGGATGCTATATTGTTTGATTATAATCGATTGAGGCATGATTTATTGAGTCAATTGAATCTTGATCAAATTCTCTTGATTTCTGCTTTAACCTATGATAGATAGAATCTGATTAGGTTAAGAGAGCTTCCTTGATTGATGGTGGTGAATTGGTTATACGAGAGTTAGTCAATCTACTGCTTTGTACTGGAATCCAATTCCGGTAGTGGAGTTCTGTGTTCATAGCCTCAGCTTTCTATCCCGGTGAAGGCTAGTCGCCTGCCGGGTAGTTGGACTGAGAGGGCTTGGTCAGCTTAAGAGATTCCAAGCTACTGTCAGATCTTCCGCAGTTTAATCAACAGTAGATCAACCAAAGGTAATTGCAACTTGGACCTAATTGAGGAGCTAGGGGGAATCATACCTAAGTGAGTTCCCAACTTGTAATTAGTAGAGTAGTTAGTAGAGTAGTTTAGTAAATCAATCCTTAATCTAGTTTGCTAGATAATGAACTGAAGCTGAGTTATAGTAACTCTAGAGACCCGTGGATTCGATATTTATTACTTGTGCCACTATACTGCAGTCCCTTTCATTGGTTACACTTGGTCATTGTTAGGATTTGTGTCATAGCGAGTCAATGGTGCATTACATAATCCAAAAGGCATTCTACGATATGCAAAAACACCAAAAGGACATGTAAAAGCAGTTTTCTCTTGATCCTCTAGTGCTACTGGGATCTGAAAATAACCGGAGTAACCATCTAGGAAGCAGTAGTGAGAATGACCCGCTAACCGTTCGAGCATTTGATCAATAAAAGGAAGAGGGAAGTGATCCTTTCGGGTCGCCTCATTCAACTTCCTATAATTTATACACACTCTCCAGCCCGTAACAGTTTGGGTAGATATCATCTCATCCTTATCGTTTCTCACTACTATCATTCCTCCCTTTTTAGGGACAACATGCACACGACTAACCCAAGTACTATTAGAGATAAGGTAAATAATACCTGCATCCAATAGCATCATTACCTCCTTATGCACTACTTCTTTCATGTGCGGGTTTAGTCTCCATTGTGCCCGAATTGAGGGATTGGACTCCTCCTCTAGAAGGATATTATGCATACAAAATGCTGGACTAATGCCTTTGATGTCGGCAATTGTCCAGCCTAAAGCCTGTATGTGCTGGCGTAAGACCTTCAAGAGCTCCTGTTCCTGCGAATCAGTTAGTGTAGCCGAAACAATCACAGGTAAAGTGGAGTTTTCCCCCATATATGCATACTTAAGGTGACTAGGCAATGGTTTTAGTTCCAATTCCGGAGGCTGGATCCGAGATGGAACCATTTTCTTTGGAAACCTAGCCTTTTCATCACCTTCCACCTGCATAGGCAATGCCTCGAGCATTTGTGCCCTCTTTGACACGGTTAGCTCATCAAGTTCATTATCAGAATCAGCATCATAATCATTGTTCAAAATAGCATCAGTACATGATTCTATGACATCCACTGCAAACACATCACTAGAGTCATTAGGGTACTTACTTGCATGGTATACGTTGAATTTTACCTCTTCCCCACAGACTCTGAATGCCAGCTCGCCCTTTTGGACATCTATGAGAGCACCCCCGTAGCTAGGAAGGGTCTCCCAAGAATGAGAGGTACTTCCCTGTCCTCCTCCATCTCCAGAATGACGAAGTCGGCGGGGAATATGAACTTTCCCACCTTGACTAGCACGTTCTCCACTACGCCTTTGGGGACCTTTGCTGATCGATCAGCAGCTGTAGAGTAATTCGATTCGGCTTGATCACATCTTGGAGTCTCAGCTTCTTATAAATAGAATATGGCATGAGGTTTATGCCGGCTCCAAGATCACAAAGCGACTTTGTAAACTCTGTCTCACCAACAATACATGGGACGGTGAAGCTCCCCGGATCTTCCCTCTTCTCTGGAAATTTATTTTGGATCATAGCACTACACTCTGGTGTGAGTGTTACTTTCTCTAAATCAGTCCGTTTTCTCTTCTTTGTCAACAGTTCCTTAAGAAATTTGGCATACGTGGGCATTTGCTCAAGAGCCTCAGCTAGCGGAATGTTGATGTGCAATTGCTTGAAGAGATTCACAAATTTTTTGAAGTTCGGGTCCTCCAAGGGCTTCATCAACCTCTGAGGGAATGGTGCGGGTGGGTCACAAGGTTTTAGCTCCTCCCTCTTCACATTTTCCCCTGCTGGTTTTGCACGCAGGCTGCTTTTGCACAGGCAAACTGCTGTCATTTTGCCTGTGCAAGGCTGATTCCTCATTTTCTGCACAAGATCTTTCTCCCGGTGCTTCCTCTTCTGACTCTGGTGCCTTTTTCGAGCTACTAGGGTCTTCCAAGGCCTTTCCACTCCTCAATGTCACTGCCACAACTTTAGCATCTTTTGGATTCCTCTTGGTATTAGCCGGTAATGTCCCAGGAATCTTGCCCTGCATATCCGCTAGAGTTTGAGCCATCTGTCCCATCTGCCTCTCCATAGCTAGCATAGACGATTGTAAATTATTGTTGATGGCTAGCTGTTGAGTGACAAATTGATCCAGGCCCTTCAGATTATTGTCGATTTTCTGCATGTGAGCCAGAAGCAATTCTTCAAGTTGTGGTTTCTTCTCTGGCTAAGGTAGAGGTTGTTGTTTCTGCAGGCCTGGAGGTGGAATGTTGCGAGCACCAGTTGGGTTGTTGTTCGCCCAGGAAAAGTTAGGATGCTTCCTCCATTGCGGGTTGTAGGTATTACATACCACCCTGGTCTTGATTTCGCTGATTGTTGATATAGTGCACATCTTCCAACTGATCAGCTACCAGTGGATATAGATCCCTATGATGAGCACCTTCACATAATTCTCAAAAAGCAACCTCTTCCTGTCTACCGAGAGCCATCTTAGCCAGCCTGCGTTCGAGTGCATCGAACTTGGAATCCAACTTAGCATCAATCTTTGCTTCTAAACTTGCAACTCTGTCTATCTCATGCAAGCCTCCTCTTCTTCGAATGCCGGTCTCACTACCCCATTCAGTATGTTCAGATCATATCTTCTCTACCAGTTCATATGCTTCTGGTGCTTCCATTCTTGTGAAACCATTTCGGGAAGCATTATTCAGAGCATCTCGGTATTGTCTTCTGATTTCGTTGAAGAAAATGGAGATCACGTTCCAATCTTCAAGACCGTGGCTTGGGCATCTCATTAAAAGCTCCTTATAGCGCTCCCATGCCTCGGTCAGACTTTCGTCTTCAGCTTGTTTAAAAGTGACAATTTCCTCTTGCCTCTTCATTGCCTTGGCAGGAGGAAAGTACTTATCCAAAAAGGTCTTCTCAAGCTGACCCCATGTTGTGATGGAACGGGGTGTTAAGTTTTGGAACCAGTGTTATGCATTCCCTAGCAGAGAAAAGGAGAACATCCGAAGACGGATGTCATCATCAGACACAATCGGGCTCTTCATCGTATCACAAATGCTTGCAAACCGGCGAAGATGTTCATGAGGATCCTCAGTGCTAGCCCCGGAGAATGTGTACACATTGGTGATCATATTGATGAATGCTGGGGCTATCTCCATGTTTGCATCCCCAACCGGAATGACAACACAGGAAGCTCGGGCTCCAGTTCATGAGGATCCTCAGTGCTAGCCCCGGAGAATGTGTACACATTGGTAGTGTAGGGATGACAGGTGGTGACACCTGCCTTCTCGGTTGACAATTCTGAGTTAGGGAAGGCCTAGGAGTTGTGATTGTGGTTGGCTGCTTCCCAAACTTGACCTGCTTTCTGTTCTGTCGGCAGGTCCTCTCGATCTCGGGATCTAGTGGCAGTAAATTGCCAGTCGTCCTCCTTGGCATGCACGAGGAGGATAAACCTGAAAAATTCACCTGCACACTAACACCCAGATCAAAATAGTTCACTCACAAAAATCAACAAAAATAAGGTATGGCAGTCCCCGGCAACGGCGCCAAAAACTTGATAGGGCAAAAGCGTAATGTCAATTCCTATCTTGTAGTAAAACCGGAAAGTCCGGGTATCGTCTCTCAAGGACTGGTACAACCTTTTATTCTATCAATTTATAGAGCAAACTATAGGTGAAAATGGTTTAATGAGACTAATTATCTAAAATCAAAATAAACTAATTAAGCAAAGTAAAATGGTCGGGATAAATTCAATGGAGAAAGCTCTGGGAGAAACACCGGGATTCACTATCAATCCTATCCAGATTAATTCACATATTCCAATCAATTTAATCCAACTCTCTACAACTAGGATATCACTACTGTGCTAGCTATCCCTGTCAGGAATTACTACGTACTAAACAATTAATTCAAATCCTATTGTCGTTGCTCAATGAATTAACTATTTAGCCTGAAGATCGAAATCCTATTTAAGACCGCATAGCACCTTATTTAATCCACTGTCGCTTCGATAAGTTACTATGTCACATGAAATAGGTTCAGTTATTAGGGTTTCAATGTCGCTAATAACCTAATTAACTACGATTCATTGTATTGGTGGCCGGTCAACACAAAGCATTAAGTGATTTCATGCAATAGAGATTGGAAGAAAAGAAATACGAATCAATCCATCAAATCAAGAAAGAGCTACATCCTATGGTGTTTCCCCCAGAAATCGGGGTTTAGTTCATGATGAAATTGAGATAAAACAATAGGGTTTTGATCATCATGTTCTAAATCAACAATAAGCAACTAGTTCGGTTCACAAAATCCAACCAACTAATCACTCTCGTTGAAATCAGCTTAAACCGCCTTGGGAGAAGTGACTCGCCAATTTCCAAATCGCCGCTGCTCCTCTTTGCCGATCGTCGCTGCGCCTCTCTTTCTTTCCAAAGAATTTCGCCTATATCTTCCCTTTCCCTGTCAAATATTTGTTTCTGCCGCCAAAGAAATGTCCCCCAAATTAATTGCCTCTCTCCCCCAGACTTTTATTTCCCTTCTGCCTTTTTCTATTTTTTCTTTCCTCTCGTCCAAAGAGAATCCGCCTCCTTTTTGCCTGTCCAAGACAACCCGGCCCAAAAGCCTTTTTTGTTCTTTTTCCGTCCCAGCATTCTCTCTAGTCCCAGCCGCCCATTCCAATTTTTGGCCGGCCCAAAACTATTTTGCTCCACTAATCAGCTCCGCCAGCAACTAAATCCCCCATGGCCATTTTGTCCAGCTGGGCCTTGAGCCCAGCTCCATGTCCCAAGCCCAAAGTAATCACCAACCAGCCATTAAACTCCCGCTAGCTGCTCTGTCCAGGCCCACGTGCTATTTAGCAAGTGATTCGAAAATTGTTTGTCGGTGCAACTTCTTTTTCGTGTTTTCTTCACGTGTAATACATCAAACTCATGGCACTAGGCAGTAATGGTTTTTCAACCATTCTCGGGTTAGCGAGCCCTAAAATAGCACCAATTGGCTAAAACATACCATGGGATAATCACATAAAGTCCAAGAATTCAATATGTTAAAGCCGATTATCAGTCTTACAAGACCGCGAAAAAGCTAAGGCGTCTGTGAACCAGGCACTTCCACGAGTGTAACAGTTGTCGACCATCCCCAGTTCACGGATGGATTGCAGAGTTCATGGTCTCTAAGACCGTGAACTGGCATTCTCGTCTGTGAACTGCGAGCCTCACCATGAACAGCAATTTTGGGGAGATTTGGAGCACATTTTTTCCGACAAGCCTCCGACGAGAGGCCGGCGAGCTTCTGACGAAGCTCGTGTGACCCTTCTCCGGTCTGTTTTCCGACCGATTTTCACTGTCCTCGCCCTCACCTCAATTCCTCCTACATCCCACTTGAGTCTCCAAGTTGCTTTTCAGCTCCATCTTATTAATTTTGGGAGAATAGAATTAGGTAGTGAGATGAGGAAATTTTTAGTCAATTGAATGTTGAACTTAGAATTAGGGCGAGAAATTAGGTGAATTAGGGTGATTGAATGTTGTTGCTTGAGCTTATTTGAGCCTTGGTGGGCATTTTTTAATTCGAATTGCTTTTATTTTCAAAATTTTCCCACCAAGTGCTAATTGTTGCATGATGAGAAATGTTTCATTGAGTGGTGGTTGGTCACCACTGTGGCATGGTTCGGGTTTGAATTTGTGTGAGATAATCTGTGACCACCTAGAACCGTACCACAGTGTGCTTAAGCTTAATTGTTGTGATTAACATGGATCAGTTTGCTTACCAGACAGGGGCGGAGCTACATTGTAGCTAGGGTGGGCCCCGGCCCCCACGGGTTGGTCCCCCCCCCCCCCCCCCCCCGGGTTGGTCCCGGCCCCGAGATCCTTAAGGATATTTAGTACAAATTTTATAAGTAGAACTTGTTCTGTAAATTTTATCATGAAATAGTTATGTGGTCTAATGGTAGCTAAGTTTAACTTATATCTAAAAGCACACGGATTCGATCCACATTGGTACATAATTTTTAAAATTTTTTTGCCCCCCCCCCCCCCCCCTTCGATCTCGAAATCCTAACTCCGCCCCTGCTACTATCGGGAAACCCCGATTGAGCAGCATCCGCAGCTGGACCTGGACATGTTTAACATATTCAGGTGCAAAGTTGCAATGTCAGGGGTCAGCTGTCACCCCCAGTGGTGCTTTCTGCTCTCGATTGACGAGCTCATCTACCACGAGATTTGTGTGAAGTTTTACTACACGTTCGCCCATGTAGTCCCGAACGGCAAGAAGAGCCGGCCATATGTGGAGTTCATGATAGGTAGTCAGCTTCTAGTGCTGACCTATGATGCCTTCTCCCAGGCCATGGGGCTCGACCCGACGTACATGACGATGACGGAGCGGCAGTACAAAACCGACTTCCACTATCAGGCCGCATTCAGGGCCCTCAATCGTCCAGAGCATGAGCACGAGGAGTTCGAGGCGAGCCGCACCAATGCGGCAAAGTTGAGGACCACGTGGAGGATCCTACTCACCCGCTTTGTTGTCCCAACATGCAGTCGAGACACCTGCTCACGAACAGGGGGCTGGTAGCTCTCTTCTCCATGAGGCATCCAGTAGAGCCGATCCACTTGGGATCACTAATTGCCACCTCTTTCGCCCGATGGCTGGGGTGGAACATGGTGGGAACTATGCATATGGGGGCCATCATCACGAGTCTGGCCCACCACTTTCAAGTGTATCTAGAGCGGTGATCCGTCGTGGGATGGACAGAGCCGTTCCCAATGGCAACTCTCTATAACCAGAAGCTAGTGCTTCAGAGAGAGTGGGGAGTGGAGTACCTTAAGAGGCTCCGACCCACAGGATTCATGAGAACAGTGGTTGACCCAGCGTCCTGCGCTCTAGCACCCAGTATCACCACTAGTAACAGCAGCACCACCAGCCAATGATCCCCTCGTCCAGAGGATGGATCGCCTCGAGACCCACTTTCCGACTTGAGCGGCTGACCGACCTCTTTGAGCCGATGGCTCGACGCCATGGTCTCATTCCAGATCATGAGTCGGGGCCTTCAACACAGTGAGAGGTAGCCGACCAGGGAGATATGTGGCAGAGCCGATTCCTTTCGCCCCACTACTCCACTTGGAACTCTGAACTCTTTTGTTTTATTTTTTCTTTCTTTTATTTGGTGTGTGTGATAATAAACTACTAATATCGTATTGTGATGTGTAATAACCACGCCTCGAACGAGTCGTATTGTATTTGTGTATGTGTGTTTTTTGTCTTCTCCTTAAAGTTTAAATCTCCTACCCCGGGACCAATTCCAACTTTCACTCACCAAGTAAAGCGGTAATATTTGTTCTACACCTATCTCACGCCATTGAGGGCAATTTCAAACTTAAGTGTGTGTGTGTGTGTGTGGGGGGGGGGGGTAGTTTATTCTTATGATTTTGTGAGTGTGATTAATTCTTGGAGCCTTGATGTATGCCCAAATTTGACAAATTTGAGGGCTCCAAGCAATGTTTGCATGATCAAAGTGGCCGGTTTGCAGGAGAATCTCATGTTTATTGGCATTGACCTTGAATTGTTGCATGTGATCGAGTGTGTCCGATGATGATGACTGAGAGGTGCATTAGAATAGTGCAAAAGTTTAGTTCTCATGTGTGCAAAAATGAATGGATGTCTTGACTCGATTACTTGTTGATTACATATGCCATGCATTGTGTTTTGTGAAAGTGGAATGAATGATTGGGTAACTAGGTAGCCATGTGATTTTTGAGCCGATGGTTTTATTCTTGTGTGCTTAGATCCCTCTTCCCATGGAGAGTAACATCACAGTTGTAACTAGTGAGTATGATGGAGTCATAGGATTAGTCCACACCCAAATGTTGATTTTCCCGAACTGTTTTATCCCCTAGTCAACCCCTTTGAGCCTTGTGACTTTGGGGGTCGTTCTCATGATTAGGAGCTTTGTGCTAGTGAGCTTAATGGTGCTTGATAGAACGACCCCCATCCTTTCTTCGTGTCTATACGTGAGTCGTCCTTGTGTCCCGGAGCTCTCACTTTTGAGATCCATTGAGGTTCTACATAGGAGGATTGTGCGTGTATCTTGCTAGGAGTGAAGAGAAAAGAGTAGTGTTGGAGTGAGTTCTTAAAGGAGAGCATTGGTTATCAAAAGTAGTGTGGCAAGTGTTTAACTCTCTAGTACCCACCTCAAAAAGAAAAGAAAAAGAAAGAAAAGGAAAGTAGAAAGAAAGAAAAAGAAAGAGAAACAAAAAAGAGGTAATAAAACGGGGTCAATAAAGTAGAGAGTGCCACAAAAGATTCGAAGAGTATGCTCTAAGTGGGGTTTCTTGGCATGCAAGGCATTGAAACCCCTCACAAAAGTGTTTTAGAACTCCTTCACTACCAAGTCGAAATGTGATAGCAAGGAAGACTGAGGAGGAGCGCTTAAAGATAGTTCATGATGGGTGATAGGTTCGAAGGGAGAAGCAAAGTTTTTGGTTGATGCTAGGGGCCATTGTTTGTAGGGTAGGTTCTTAGTCGAAACCATAGAGCCTTCGGGTTTAGAGTGAAGATGTAAGACCTGATGATGTGTTTGCCACCACTCAAAAAGCCTTTTCCCCATTTTCAAGACAATTTCAAGTCATTTGAACCCGTGTCTAAGACCTTCGTACAAGCTAGTGATGAAAACCGCCATGTGAACTCTAACCTTTATAGGTTGCCTCCGTGGTGAAGAGACGATATGGCCGAGTGTTGATGATTGTGCACATTCTATGCACCAAAAAGGTCCCGACCCCACTGGTCAAGAGAGTGAGTGATTCATTCTTGCTTTGCATTTCATATCATACCCCGGCGAGGGCCTTTGTTTCCCCTTAGTTCGTTCCTTCGACTTGAATGTTATGCATGGTTAATTGTGGTTTATAAGTGATCTTGTCGAGACTTGCATTGATTCATGAACAAGGTGACAACTTTTCGTTTGCCCATTTTTGGTGACCATGAATGTTGTTTGTGGTGGATATCGGTATTGCTTGCAATGGTCCATGAGTTAATTGTCAATGGCCATTGAGATTCGCCACTCTGTGCCCTTTGATTTTCCCCCAAAGAATTTTTATAGGTTTGCTTGGGGACAAGCAAACGTCTAAATGTGGGGTAGTGATTTGGGCCTAATTGTACACTTTTTACACCCGATTATCTTTGACGTTTGTTGCAATTCAATTCCAAAAAGGTTGGTTTTACGCGAGGTTGCTTGTGTTTTCATGTGTTTCAGATCCCTACAGGTAAATCCAAACCCGGAGTCGAAAGTTAGAAGAAAAGCAGCAAAGATCGTGCAAAGAGGTAGAGATAGCCGCAGTTAATGGCTAGACGTTGAAGTTCACGGTCTTACATGACCGTGAACTAGAGCCATGACCTATGAAGCGAGGAGCAAACATAGGGGGTTTTCAGGTTATTGACGCCCGGCAGTTCACGACCGCTAAGACCTTGAATAGGGGCCACTGACCGTGAACCCAAGCAAATGAAGCGGTGCATTTTGGTCGCGGCACTGAGTTCATGGACGTGTTTCAATGTTTACGACCGTAAACTTAGGCCGTGAACTCAGCGTGATCTCCCACTTAAAAGGAAAGCTTAAGAAAAGAATAGAGGGAGAGACCTAGAGTGAGAAAAACTTCTCCTTCTTCAGATTTTATAGTGAGAAAGTGGAACCAAAGAAGAGGAAAAGCTATGGTTTGATCTCCAAGTAAGGATTTGTTTTCTTCGTCTTAAGGAGCAAGGCCTGCATCTTCATGATGGTTTTCCTTTCCCTGTTTTGTATTTTCCCTTCTCCTAGCATGGAGTAGTCCCATATTTCACTTGGGTGTTTGTAAACCCTAGCTACAATTATGTGAATGCTTGTATGAATTGAATGATTTGTGTGTGGTTGTGTTTTGATGTGAATGTGGAGGTATTATTCAGAAATGATTGTGTTGTGTGAAAGCCTATCAATCTAATTTCCAATTTAACCTAGATTAGATAGGACACCTCCTTAGGTTAGGAGTTTCATGGGGTGTTCTTGGGCATTTTAAGCATTCCTAGGATAATTTTTGAGAGGAAACCTCCTTAGGTTAAGAGGCTCATTATTGAGATGGGGTTCTTGGGCATTTCCTGCCTCATAGGCTAGTTTAGAGAGGAAACCTTGGGCATTCAAAGCCTTCTAAACTAGTTTAGAGAGAACCCTCCTTAACCTAAGAGGCTCATTTCAAGATGGGTTTCCTTGGGCATTCAATGACTCCTAAGCTAGGCTAGAGAGAACCCTCCTTAACTTAAGAGGCTCTACTAGAGATGGGTTTCCTTGGGCATTCTATGCCTCCTAAGCTAGGTTAGTTAAAGGGCAAACCTCCTAATTCGTATTAAACACTTATGGTTGTGGGTGGCCGTCCGAACTCCAATTCGAGGGTGAATTCTAACTACTCCTTAGTCGATAGGTTGAGAGGGTCACATCAATGGCTTGGATTGTATCCCATTCCTCAACCTAGAGTCTAAGAGGTTTATGACCCCCTAACCACACACGGTTGTTCGATTCTTCAAGTCATAATTGTTAGCTAGGGGGAGCAACTTCCGGGTGAAGCTTTCTCAACTAGAGTCAAATCCATTTTACCTTTGCAAAGTAATTTAGTTCTCAACCTTTGTTTTCAACAAAACTGCCTGCTAGATAATGTTTCAAACAGTGGAAGTAGTGGTACATAGACCGGCCCAGGTTGATATTTAAACATACTTGCCCTATATTACACCCATCTTAGGTTTATACTTGGACCTTAGGTGGGATTTTATTGTGATAGTTAGAGTGATTCAATCAACTTTCGGCCATCCAAATTCAAAGCCAAGCGCACACCCATTCTTCTATCCCATAGGCACCCCTTCGCTAGAAACTTGGTGGCGATCGGTACACTTTTTGTTGCAAGCGGCGAGACACCGGCGACCCCCTCTGGTAAATTTTTTGACTCCCTCGCCTTCTTCTCACCTTCCTCTACATACCTACTTGAGTTTCCAAGTGTGTAATTACCTTTATGCTTGTCAATTTTCGAAAATTGGTAGGGTTCAAAGGTGAGCAGAATTGGTACATTTGTATGTAATGATCAAATTAGGTGAGGGATTAATTAATTGATGAATGGTTGAATGTGTGTAAGGTGTACAATGCCTTACTTATGCCTTGGTGGGAAATTTTTTGCATGTCATGGTTCTTTGAATTGAGATGCCCACCAAGTTTTTGGTAAAATGGATAGTCTTCATACCCCTTTCCGCATTATGAATGGTTACCATCGATGCATGATTTAGGCTTGTGATGAGGGCATCTACACCAATGCAATCAGAAGTCCAACTTTGGTGCGAGAGGAACATGAGAAAGAGGTCCAAGTTTGTGGTCCAGTCACTAGAAGTCAAGCCAGGGCATTTGATCGATTTATTCCTTCCAGGTTATTGTCAGTAGTTTGCACGTATCAATAACTACCCCATTCTAGGCCAAGTTTAACGAATAATGGCTTTGTTATATAGTGGCAACCAAGGTTGTATTCACTCGGGTCCCAGTACGCTAGCCTACTTCCCACGTTTTTGTTATCTAGCATATTTGTTGAAAGGGTTGTGTTGGAGTATTCGAGTGAAATAACTAGTAGAGAGAATAATAAAGGATAAAAGTAGGTATATGGGGGGAACTAATCCTCGCCCTAGCTTAGGTCTATCATGCAAATGTCTAAACATATTGGGTTAATCGAATGTGGTGAGTGAGCTCTTTTCCGTGGGCCTTCGTGATTATCCACACGCCTCCGAGTATGCCCTACCTACCCCATTGTCACATCGGTATAGGCTCGTGTATGTGGGGAAGGCTTGATGTTTAAGAAGATGGCTCCTCTCCTCTAGCTTCTTATCCTCCCTTCAGATTCTCTCTTCTCTCTCTCTCTAAATCAAAAATTTCTATCTCAAAATCAGCTCCCTTAAAATGGGGGAAGAGGTCCTCTATTTATAGACATCAGGAGGGCGGACAAGTTCACGGCCGAGCAGAGGGATTTCACGGTCATGACCTTTCCGTTCGAGCCTGCGATCCTCAGGCGCCGTCATTTTGGTCTTCATATTCAGGGAGTTCGTAGGCTGACTTCACGATCGCGATCCGTGAGTCGCGGCCGTGAACTTCCTCGCGGTCAGGGAAGACCGTGACCATGATTGGACCGTCGAAACTTTCTCTCTTCTCTTGGGTGGCTTCTTCAAGAAGTTCTTGCCCAAGGGCTCCATTTTTGCGGCTGCAAACTATGGTCCTTAGGATGCAATCTTCTCTCTTGCTTCGTGGTCTGATGTCTCGGACGAGATCTTTCCCGTCCAAGCTGTAATCATTAGCTTGTTGTCCATTTCACTACACTTGTGCCCTTTTTCATACCTAATTCACATGTATCTTGTAAAGCCCCCTAAAATCACGACATAATCAAATAGGAACGAAACAGAGATGCAATCAATGATATTCTTTTGATTATGCACATGAATTAGCACGAAACAAACCTAAGTATGAATGGTAAACAACACCAATTTGGGTGTTATCAAACTCCCCCACCCTTAGGCGTTGGCTTTTCCACAAGCAAACCTACTCAAACCAATGCAACTTGATAAACAAATCAACGGGAAGTGCACTCTAGTTCTTCATATTATAAAAAAGAGTGGACGGAGGCAATTGATTTAGTAGATCACCGTCTCTCAAACTATTTTATGCTAGGTTATGTTTCTTTTGCCACATTTTAGGTTCTAGTACATGTGGGAAGGTCCGGAACGAGTTTCTGGGCCTTCAGAGGTTAAAACGAGCCAAAATGTGGAGGCTGAGCACTATTCACGGGCTTGAGGAAAATGTCACGCCCTTGGACTGTGAAAATAACCCCCAGGGAGTGAAGTGCATGAATTCATGGTCTGGACTCATTTATCAAGGTCCTAAGACCCTGATAAAATCACCCCTGGATGGTGAAGTGGCCAATTTTTAGAGCGGTTTGTCGTCTAACTAGAGTCTAGCCAGTTCACGGTCGCTAAGACCGTGAACTCAAGCCCCGGACGGTGAAATGCCCTAAATGCTACGTTTTTGTCTGAGATCAAGGTTAAGCCTCCGAGTTCACGGTCGCGAACAGTAACCGTGATGTCAACACTTTCGGGTTGATAGAACACTTTTCGAGAGGAATTAGTTTCTTTCTCTAAGGTTTCGACCCAAAATACCAAAGGGGAGTTCTAGTGAGAGAGATAGAGAGAGAGAGAGAGAGTGTTCTTGAGTTATCTTGGAGCTTAATTGAAGGCATTGATCAAGCTTGAAAGCAAGGAATCAAGCCTAGAAAAAGAAGATCTTGGGCTCCAATTTGTAATCTCTCTCTAATCTCTCTACAAACTCACCCTCTTCTCTTGGTTTGAGAACTCTAGCTCTAGGTTTTGGTTTTTTGTTGATGTATGTGACAAATTCCTTGTTTAAATTGATGATTTTACTTAATTGGTGGATGTTTTCATGAATCGCATAAGTTGGGTTTCCATTTTCATGTTTTGACCTTTTGACCTAGGAGGGAGAAAATCCCCATATAGTCCATTATTGGCATCTTTGGGTCACTCCTCATCCTATCTTTGTATTTGAGTGTGTTTAAGGATTAAACATGTGAAACCAGCCTCAGAGTCGAAAGATTGGCGAAAAGGATCGAAAACAGGGAAAAGAGATGAAAAAGAGCCAGTTCACGGCTAATGCAAGGAGTTCACGGTCGTGCAAGACTGTTAAGAAAGAGGATTGATCGTGAATCTCAAGGCGTCCAAAGCCAATGTGAAGGCTACAGACGCAAGGTGAGTTCACGGTCACTAAGACCTTCTCGGATTTAAAATCTGAGCTGCAAGGAGGAGAGAAGGAGGAGCCACTTTTGTGAGAGAAACACCTTCTTCAGCATTCTAGTGAGAGAAACAGAAGCAAAAGAGAATAAGAGGTTAGGGCTTGGCTTCAAAGGAGATTTTGGCAAGATTTCCCCAAGGAAATCCCGGCTCAAGGGTCAAGAAGAGAGGAGGCATCCCCAAAAGATGGTTTCCACCTTTTTCCCTTTTGTTCTTCCCACTTCTTCCATCGAGTAGTCCTCCTTTCAATTGGGTGTGGTGAAACCCTAACTCCACCATGTAGTTTTATTGTATTTGGTTTGGATGATTGATATTGGGTATTGTTCAATTTAATGTTTTAGGCATTATTCACCATGATTGTCCATGCTTGTGCTTAGCAACTTAGGGGTTGTGCATATTTTGTGCTTAGCATCCTAGGGATTGTGCATAATTATGCTTAGAACCCCTAAGTTTGTGCATTTAGGTGTTAGTAATCTAATTTGTCAACTTAGCCTAGTTTAGAGAGGAAAATCCCCCTTTTTAAGGGAGACTCAATCGAGTTGGTTTTCCTTCCGCTTTCCAAGCCACTTAAACTAGGTTAAGTTAGGGAAATCCTCAATGTTGAATTGAACAAGTCGATTAATCGTGGTTTAAACGTCCGACCTTAGAGTTGAGTGAGGAAGTAAGTCGATTACCGATTGTCTAAACCGAGAGGGTCGAGTGACACAACCTTTCATCCTCACCTCGGTTTAGCAATTGAGATTGTGGTCTCCGACCACATACGCTTTCCTCTGCGGTTCACGATTAACGTGCGCAAGGCAATCGTTCCAATCCACGTAGCATGGTAGCGGTTAGGGGGAAGCGAAACCCGAGTGACTTTCCCACCAAAGAGCTTTCAAACCAAATTACTTTTGTTTTCTTTCATTTCAATTAGCAAACCTTTAAACCGAAGTTTTATCGCTAGATAATGATTTCAACAACCGAAGTAGGGGTAGAAGGACCGGCGGGTCGATATATAAATACTTGCCCTATACTGCACCCGATTAGAGTTTAAAAACTTGGGCTATAATTGGGGTTTAATTGTGGTGTAGTTTCGAGCGAGTTAGATAATATTAGCATGATGTAATCCTCATCATCTGCCCTCATTTCGGTCAACGTGTGTGTGAACTTTGCCAGCCATTTCTCAACCACACTTGCATATGTCGAGCGTACTCCATCAAAGTCCACCACCCATGTCCTCTAGAAGGCCATGTAATCCGGTGGAGGCCTAGCTACCACATTGTTGACACATGAGAATTACTTGCTTTGCAAGTAAGTAAGATCTCTCTTAGAATCACAACTATTCGTCTTATCATGCTTAAGTAGACTGGAGACTCCATAAACCTCAAGAACCCTTTTGACAGGTTTGGGCAAACCTTTACTTCAAATCCCAAGTTTTTCCTTTTCATTAAAACCAAAAGCCTTCAAAAACCCAGACCGTCACTCTAGTATTCCTTGGAGACCAAGAAACAGAGGAATGTCGACTAAACAACCTTACCCTTATTATTTGAAGAACACGATTAAACAACCAAACCCACATTCAAAAGTCAAAACACAAACCAACAAACTACAATAATTTGAGACATCTCAAATGAAAGGTCCAAAACACTTGGGTAACATCAATCCAAAACACTTGAAACATAATGCTTGAGTTTCCACTATTCTCAAAGCTGGCGTGGCTGCTCTCCTCGGATGGCCTCCTCTTGATGGTCACGCCCTTTTCCCCTCTCTACAATAGGAAAGTGAGTAGGGGTCAGTCTCGTCATTACTACAACCTAAGGTCCTTCCCTTAAGCATTTCATTAATATTTAAAGTTATTAAAAATTTCCCCTCTTACGTGAAAGTCGTTCTCACTTTCACCCTTTATAATCTGTTCTCTAATTAACTTATACAAGTTCTCTACTCCTATCCTTAATTCATACACATAATACTAGGGACCACCATGTTACGTCTCGCCATCCGGTGTCCCTAACTCAAAAGCAATGGTACTGCGTTACGTCTCGCCATCCACCACCATGCCTGGTCAACTACTGAGTTACGACTTGCCGTCCATCAGTGACCTAATAATCTACTGCGTCCAGTAGTGATCCAACTGCGTGGGGTTTCTCTTACTTTAATACCAACATCCACATATATCAACACCCACATTCATTCGCACAAATAAGCACAACCCATGCCTCCACCTTCATAAGGCGATGAGATATCTCAAATAGGTAAACGTGCATAACTCGTAAATAATTGTAGACACCCCATTTTGTCCGGGTCAATTACTCAACTAAAATAACTGGTTAAGAGTGGTCTATGATTAAAGTTGGGGACGAGTATGCTCATAGTGGCTTATAAGATTAAGCAATAGCAAATTTTAAGTCGTTAATACGATTTAAGTTTGCTTTTGGAGTTATATAGACTTCCCATTTTTTGGTTTTGAATGAACAATTAACCACTAACCAAAATTTGGATCAGGTTCACATGATCAAACAAGTTTAGCAATAGCTATCCTTAATCACCATGTTGGGTTAATTGAACGTCGGGCTTTGTAAGATTGGGTCTCGACTTGCGAAACAATAGGCAATACAATAAAAATAAAACTTTTATTAATAATCTCAATAAATGATTATTATATTACAATTACAAAATAAAAACTACAAAGTTATTAGTCTAAGTCCAAAACCCAAATCAAAGTGCAAAGTCAACCAAGGTCAAAGTAAACTTGGTCAACCAAAGTCAAACAAGTCAATCAGGTCTGACCAGACCTGGACTGACCAAATCCAAACTGGTATCACCCGAAACCGGTACTGTAGCATACTTGGGGACTAAGTTGCCTTTTCCTTATAAAAAGAACCATTTGCAAGACGAAGGGAGGGGACTTTCGGCCAGACTCCCTCTCTTCTTCTCTTTCGGTTTTCACTCTTTCCTTCTACTTCCCTTCACCAAGAAAACATAGCAGTCAACTCCTTCTTCTGTTTCTTTTTCTTCTTGTTCTTCTTGCGCACAGGCAACATAACTCTGCATAAACAAAACCACTTCTCTTTTTCTTTAGCCACAAAAGCACGACAACAAGACAATAAAACATCTTTTCTTCTACTCCTAATCCCAACAAGCCCAAACAGACAGAAAAGAGACAACAAAAAGAGAGGAAGTTCTCACTTCCTACATCCTTTCTTCTTTGCCACGAACACACAACACAGAAACGTAGCAGAAGGGCATCAAACATCAAGCAAAAGTGAACAGAAGTAAAGAAATTCATCCCCATCCCAAACATCAAGCAAAAAGTTGGTAGTCACTTAATCTTAAACCATCATTCACGATCCATATCATGCTTAGTTTTTCCTTTTAAGGTTTACCATTTCTTGTCTACATCTACCTCTTCTTGTCATTTCAATATTTCCATTGGTTAAGCATATTAAAAGTAAAAAGATACATGATACATGCTTCCTTCATATGTTTCGTTTTAGTCGTTTTACTTAGCATTCCACCACATATACAACTAAGCTAATAAATATCCAAATACACAGATTTGCAAGATACCATATTTGGGAGCACATAAATATCCAAATATCCAAATACACACACTACCATAAACTCACAGGAAACCCAAATTTGCAAGATACCATATTCGCATAAAAATCTAGTTATAAACACAAAATTAACATCTGATTTTTCAAGCCATGAGCTTGAGAATCCAACAAGCTTACCATGAGCGCCACCAAATTCCTTGAACTAAACCCACCATAAAAGACACTGCCCATTTCCAGAGTTTACACACCAAAACAATACCAAAGCCAAAATCCCAGATTCACAAAACCCACAAACACCCCTACCCCAAAAGAAACCATTAGAAACCCCCGGATCAAATAATCAAACCCGTGTTCCCAAAGCGTGAACCATTATCCCATCCTAAAGATACAACGCATCACAACAATTTTCAGGATTCAAAATCCCCATAAACAACCATGATTTTCCCGGAATTAAAAGCTACCTTGAAGCCACAAGATTTTGGGAACCAATCACCACAATTACCACAAAATTGATTCCACCATCAAACCAAATAATAAAAGACATCTTACCACAATAGTCTTTTACCTAGTCCACGTCGCCGTCGGCGAGACCTGTGACTGCTGATGGCGGCTCTGTTTTCCCCTCGTCCGCCATCCATTTCCGATCCCCTTCCTATTCCAAGCTCGAATCCCAGAAAGAAAAAGCAATTAAATCCCTAAATTCCCCGAAATTGTAAAAAACCCTTGTCCATGATAAACTACTAACAGTTGATCATACCTCACTAAAATTAATTTCCTTAAAAATCCTTAATACGAAATCATGGTCAATAGACCGTCATAGTCTCCCAAAACTAAAGTCGTTCAGGATCACTAATCGTTCCATTACCAAATTCAAAATATCAAATTATTTTCTTACAAATTCATACCTTTAACACGATCAATAGAATGTGTTAGGTTTACTCTTTCAAAACTGATCAATTTTGACCAAACTACGTGAACTTTGATCCCGACTACTCGGGTACATAGGCAACCAATAGGTTTCAAGTCCAACTAACAAATTTTCATAATAATTTAACGTGCAAACGTTAACATTTCAAATCACTCATTTTAAACCGTACTGCGTGGAGTTTGATCCCGAGTACTCGGGTACGTAAGCAACCAATAGGTTCGAGTCCGACTAATCCAAATACTCTTTCTTTAATTTTGAGAATTACGTCAATAGACTTATGATCAACTCGTAAAAATAAATACCTATTGAATCTTTATAATTAAATACGTGAATAAGGCACAAATTATTATACACCCAACCCTTAAAAACTTATCGATATAAGTAGTACCAAATTTGGGCGTTGTGGGGTGTGAGTACACTTCCCCACACGTAATCGTACTCCCGAACCCCAAATCTCTAAAATTTTGCAGACCAAATCCCGATTCTGACCTCGAGGTTGGAATCGGACAAAAGGTGTTCGATCCACCACGAATAAGATCGATGGGACTCCGAACGATTCGCGACAGATCCCCCGATCTCGAAGGGAAGGTTGCGACAGTGGCGACTCCGCTGGGGACATTTGAGAGTCAAGCTACTTTACTAAATCGATAAGTTTATCTTACCTTCTTTTGGGTGTTTATTTTATTATTTGAGCATTTACATTTGCTTATTAACATTTTTGCATTCATGCATAAAGCTCTATCCCGAGCTCTCCCTTAAGAAAATGAAAGAAGTAACGTGACTTCTACAATAGTAGAGGAATAACGTGAAACTTTCTAACCAAGTTGAACTCAAATCCGAGGTTGGTTTGAGGTATCTAACCAAACTCGTAAGGATTTTTGGTCGGGTACAACTTGGGAGCCAATTCCTAGAAACTCCCTACCCAGCATATAGTCAGCATAGCAGCCGCCTACAGCTATCCAAAATTTATCATGGAGCCTACCCTTAACCTCATCTAAAAGCCTCTGAAAACCCTAGGATTTACTAAATAGGTTGATTTTATTATGATATCAATGTTTGCTTATGATGTGATGATTTAACCTTTATTTGATGTGATTTGAATGTGTGCATAAAAACTTTTCATAATTCATGGCATTAAGATTCTCACATTCAAAACAAATCATAAGAAGTGCACATGCATACAGTGAAAATCATCTTTGCATTTATGCTTCCATTACCATTTAGCATAATCATTACATACATCATGAAAATCATCTTTGCATTTATGCTTCCATTACCATTTAGCATAAGCATTACATACATCATATGAATCAACAAAACTATTTTACAAAGTGAATTGGCAAGGTTCCTTAAAATTGCTCACTTACAAGGAAGAAGTCAACCTTTAAATACTAGATCCAAGGGCGTGTTCTTTATTGGAGTCATTCCGGAAGAAATTGGGCAACAACAGAAGAAGGTCCACAAATAGAGAGAAGTTTAAATGTCTCCGAGGATTTTGTTGAAATCCAAAGAAAAAAACCAAGCTGCCAAGACATCAACCACTACCCAATCATCAAAACCCGTATGCAAGCCATAAAGCGAACCTTGAGTCATGATTGATGACATTTTCCCATGTTGAGAGTTATATCACATTTTTTTGCATTGTGAGGAATAAAGGATTGTTCACATTTCTATTTGTTTGGAACATTTAGTGACTATTATTAATCTTGATTTAAGAGTTTGCATTAATGATTCTTCTTTTCTAAATGATTAAAGTCTTTTAAACCAACTTGTTTCTCTAAAAATCATAAATCCATTTCATGTTTTAAGTTAAGCCATGAGATTGTCAAGCAAATATGGGCACCCCACTAGCGTCGAGCGATTATAAACACCCACTGGTGTTGAGAGCGTGCACACTTTGCTAGAGTTGAGAGTACAAACACCCCACTGGTGTCCACAAATAATGAGAGTCAATAGCTAAAAGATGTAATGAGAATATGACACAAGACTACTTGTAGAATCATAACACTACCATAGACAACGTTTTGCTTGCAACATATTCAAGCAGAAAAGCATTCAAATAAGTACAACAAGAAGACGACATCATAAGTTTTGCCTCTTCAGGAAAGAAGTAACCAATCAACCTAGCCAACAAGAAAGGACACTCACATTATCAATCACCAAGACAAACTTTCCACATTCTGATGCTCGTGCTTAGTAATACCAATACCCGAACAAGGAAGAGAGAAACATATCTGTTGCATAACCAAGCTAAGTAAGTCCCACGACAAAAAAAAACAAAGCAAAAAAAGGCAAAAAAAATTGTTGTGGGACTGCATGTTAGAGGCTCATCCATTAACATTCGAAACCACTACCATTCACGGTAAGTCAAGTGTTTGTCGACCAATATCAACAGAAAACCTTAAGCAAGATCTTCAAGAGAGCTTTATCTTCTTAGCCTATGGGCCAAACAAGAATTCCAATTATAAGATTTCCCATAGCCAAGTTCACATTCACAAAGACCTCATTTATTCACTACCTAACCCCACCTCCTCAAAACAAAATCTCATATAAGGGGGCAATTTTAAACGCATTCCCCAGCATGTACAAAAGCCACCACTATTTTTGAGAAAGCAAGATTTTCTCGACAAAAATCATGATAATTGCCATTAGGATCACTCTGGTCCATCATTTAAACTAATACTTCGGGGGCAAGCCAAGATCCCTTCACAAGAAACTTCACAAGACCAAAATCAGACTTCGTAAGAATCCCCTCATTTGAAAAACCATTACCCCGAACATATTTTACCATCAACATAAAAGAAGGCCTCTCATAGTGACCCAAATCTTAATGGTAGCTGAAATGTCATATGCTCAAAGCACCCCTAGGGATGAGTGAGAGTGAAATCAAGCGTGACATCGAAAGTGAGAGTAGAGTTAGTGCTTATGGATATTCTTATGGCTTGACTTGCTCCCTTCCCACTAAAAATTGAAAAAACAAATTTTAGCAACATGACAATAACCACAACGAATTTGTATCCAATTCTTGCACATTTCCCTCAATCGAAAATTTTAACACCAAGTTCCCATGATACTTTTCCATCCACGTTAGTCATACATTTTTGCACTCATCTTAAGTTAAGGTTGATAAATTCACTCTTTGTTTCATCAAATAGAAAGTGAACGACAGATCTTTGGTGGGCAAGAATAGTGTTACCTCAAAGGAGAAGCATTATTGAAATGCTCGCAAGCCAAAGTACCCAACCTTTCAACTCAACAGTTTAGAAATCTCAAAAATCTTAAGAGGACCTTCGATTGCGTTCAACCAATCAGTTACCGCTCCGTGACAAAAGGGGCATGCTACGCTACATTAATGAAATCGAAGAACCCTGTCTTGGGCAACGAGAAGCCCGAAGGAAGTCTAATTAAGAGCTCACACTATTGGGCACAACTAAGGTTCAAGGCTACAAAAGGCAATGACACAAGTTATTGTGAAAGATCAATTTAAAGGAGCCCAAGGCAAAAGCAAAAAAAAGGAACATATTTTCAAATCAATTGACAATGCATCATATCATTTTTTTTTCTTCATACAACATTCACGACTTTATCATTCATTAGTATGACTCATCACACACAATCATTTAAATACTCATTAGACAACATCACCATATCAACAATCATACTCATTAACATTCATTTCCAAACGCATTTTGACATTCTTCAGGATTTCAAGTACAACAATTATGTTTCCGATTTCATAAAAGTCTGACATTAGTTTTTCACTTACAATTAGAGCTCGTCCTTATTTCACTTTAGACATGCCCTCAACGAATCCATAAACAAACTAAATTGGTGCTGGCGAGCGCCTAAAAAATACAACACAAACGCTGGTGAGCGTTCGAAAAGTACACTGGTGTTGGCGAGCGCCTGAAAAATACGACACCGACGCTGGTGAGCATTCGAAAAGTGCACAGGTGCTGGCGAGCGCCTAAAAAATACGACATTGACGCAGGTGAGCGTTCGAAAAGTACACTGGTGCTGGCGAGCGCCTAAAAAATACGACACCAACGCTGGTGAGCGTTCGAAAAGTACACTGGTGCTGGCGAGCGCCTGAAAAATACGACACTGACGCTGGTGAGCGTTCGAAAAGTACACTGGTGCTGGATAGCGCCTGAAAAATACTACACCAAGTCTAATAAGCATAAAACAATTAACCATCAAAATAAATTCATCAATTAGTGCTGACGTGCGCTTCGTTTACGTCCTCATCAGATGCAAAACCCAACAATTAGCGCTGACGTGCGCTTCGTTTACGTCATCATCAAGGAAAATGTAACAATTGGTGATGACGAACGCCGAAAAAAATACGTCACCTACAAAATTAATCCTCCACTGAACTGAGAAAATGTTGTGTCTATTCGGGATTTTTGTATAAATCTTTATATAAAGAGATATACAAGGGGGCAACTATAGACACCCCATTTTGTCCGGGTCAATTACTCAACTAAAATAACTGGTTAAGAGTGGACTATGATTCAAGTTGGGGACGAGTATGCTCATAGTGGCTTATAAGATTAAGCAATAGCAAATTTTAAGTCGTTAATACGATTTAAGTTTGCTTTTGGAGTTATATAGACTTCCCATTTTTTGGTTTTGAATGAACAATTAACCACTAACCAAATTTTGGATCAGGTTCACATGATCAAACAAGTTTAGCAATAGCTATCCTTAATCACCATGTTGGGTTAATTGAACGTCCGGCTTTGTAAGATTGGGTCTCGACTTGCGAAACAATAGGCAATACAATAAAAATAAAACTTTTATTAATAATCTCAACAAATGATTGTTATATTACAATTACAAAATAAAAACTACATAGTTATTAGTTAAAACCCAAATCAAAGTGCAAAGTCAACCAAGGTCAAAGTAAACTTGGTCAACCAAAGTCAAACAAGTCAATCAGGTCTGACCAGACCTGGACTGACCAAATCCAAACCGGTCTGACCCGAAACCGGTACTGTAGCATACTTGGGGACCAAGTTGCCTTTTCCTTATAAAAAGAACCCTTTGCAAGACGAAGGGAGGGGACTTTCAGCCAGACTCCCTCTCTTCTTCTCTTTCGGTTTTCACTCTTTCCTTCTACTCCCTTCACCAAGAAAACAAAGCAGTCCACTCCTTCTTCTATTTCTTTTTCTTCTTACACACATCTTCTTCTTGTTCTTCTTGCGCACAGGCAACAAAACTCTGCATAAACAAAACCACTTCTCTTTTTCTTTAGCCACAAAACCACGACAACAAGACAATAAAACATCTTTTCTTCTACTCCTAATCCCAACAAGCCCAAACAGACAGAAAAGAGACAACAAAAAGAGAGGAAGTTCTCACTTCCTACATCCTTTCTTCTTTGCCACGAACACACAACACATGAAAGTAGCAGAAGGGCATTAAACATCAAGCAAAAGTGAACAGAAGTAAAGAAATTCATCCCCATCCCAAACATCAAGCAAAAAGTTGGTAGTCACTTAATCTTAAACCAAATAATTGGGAACCAATCACCACAATTACCAAAAAATTGATTTCACCATTAAACCAAATAATAAAAGAAATCTTACCACAATAGTCTTTTACCTAGTCCACGTCGCCGTCGGCGAGACCTGGGACTGCCGACGGCGGCTCTGTTTTCCCCTCGTCCGCCATCCATTTCCGATCCCCTTCCTATTCCAAGCTCGAAACCCAGAAAGAAAAAGCAATTAAATCCCCAAATACCCAACAATCAAACCTTAAAATCAACATGCAAATAGAAAGATTACCTTAGGTCTCCACCGCCGTCTCGTCGTCATCGCCGGGGTTTGATTGCCATCACCCTCGTTGTCTTCTTTTTCTTTCCTTTCCTCTAGCCATTAGTAGAAAGACAGCAAGAAAGAAAGACGAGGAGCAGCGACGGTTTTGGCTTTGCCACCGTCAGTCCCATTCTGTTTTTCCTTCGGAGAGAAGAGAGTAGAGACTAGAGGACGAGTGAGATCAGAGCGGCTCCCTAAATTTGTTTATATACCCGGCTCCCCAAACTAACCAATTTACTCCCTCATTTTCCTCTAATATACCCGCTACCACTCCCCTTTCTTTGAAAAACGAAATTGTAAAAAACTCTTGTCCATGATAAACTTCAAACAGTTGATCATACCTCACATAAACACCAAAGCAATATGCATCTAATACTTGATGAATTAACATCTTCACTAAAATTAATTTCCTTAAAAATCCTTAATACGAAATCATGGTCAATAGACCGTGATAGTCTCCCAAAACTAAAGTCGTTCAGGATCACTAATCGTTCCATTACCAAATTCAAAATATCAAATTATTTTCTTACAAATTCATACCTTTAACAAGATCAATAGAACGTGTTAGGTTTACTCTTTCATAACTGATCAATTTTGACCGAACTACGTGGACTTTGATCCCGACTACTCTGGTACGTAGGCAACCAATAGGTTTCAAGTCCAACTAACAAATTTTCATAATAATTTAACGTGCAAACGTTAACATTTCAAATCACTCTTTTTAAACCGAACTACGTGGACTTTGATCCCGAGTACTCGGGTACGTAGGCAACCAATAGGTTCTAGTCCAACTAATCCAAAAACTCTTTCTTTAATTTTGAGAATTACGTCAATAGATGTATGATCAACTCGTAAAAATAACTACCTATTGAATCTTTATAATTAAATACGTGAATAAGGCACAAATTATTATACACCCAACCCTTAAAAATTTATCGATTTAAGTAGTACCAATTTTGGGCGTTGTGTGGTGTGAATACACTTCCCCACACGTAATCGTACTCCCGAACCCCAAATCTCTAAAATTTCGCAGACCAAATCCCGATTCTGACCTCGAGGTTGGAATCGGACAAAAGGTGTTCGATCCACCACGAATAAGATCGATGGCGACTCCGAACGATTCTTGACGGATCCCCCTCTCCTCAAAATCTCATCGTTGAACCTCTTTCCAAATATCCCTTAACTTCCTTTAAATGTTTTCTAGAAATAATCACTTAAAAACTTATATTTTTCTAATTAATTTCGTCTTGGACGAATTTCGCACCCAACTGAAACCTCCTCAAAAAATCCAGATAATAAATTTCCCATGTTGATCATGAAGATTAATATCCTGGAAAATTATCAAATCCTAAAATATAATTCGGCATGAGTTTTATTTAATTAAAATCAAACTTTGATGAATTTCTGAAAATGGTAGATCACCATAAAAAATCCTCAATATTAAATCACAAGAACCTATTAGACCTCCTTCAATTTTGAAAATTGTTAAACCTAGAAACAAACTCTTGAGGAGGCCCGAAACCACTTTGAGAACTTAAACCACATTTTTGGAAATTTTATGCATCTTTAGTGACCAATCAAAACTCTAACTAACCTTTAAAACCTGTCGATAAATCTCAGAATTGCACACTCAGGAGAAATCACCAAAATGACCGATCTAATCAGAAGGTATCGAGTTCCCTTACCTTTAGAACGAGACTAGGACTAGATCAGATGGCTCAGAACGTTGATCTCCTCGTCGATCGATGTTCAAACCCCCATGATGTTGTAGAAACTCAAAACACCTAAACATGTGTCTAGTTTGTGGAAACCGGTGTGTGAGGGACAAGTAATGGGGGACATGGTTCCTTTTATTCCCGCTACTCGCTTCTGTTTCTCGCGATTGGGAAAAGGGTTCGTCGTGGTCGTGGGGATTGGGGGCGAGTGCGGAAGCGGGTTTGGGATTTTCTGATAGTGCAGCGGCGCTAAAGGGAAAAAAGAAAACGAGTGAAAAGGGTTGGGTGGGGGTTAATTGGATGGGACTTGGGAGAGAGTTAATTAGGTGAGAGCGAGAATTGGATTGGATGAGGGCACTCGGCCCTCCCATCCAGGTTAATTAATATATTTTTTGTTTTAATAATAATAATTGTAACCCTTCATACATAACTGTCAATCCAACCTTTCATTTGTTACGGTCGAACCTAAATCAAATAATCGGGGTGTTACATTTCCTCCACCCTTATAAAAATATTGTCCTCGGAATTGGAACTGTAAGATAGGAACTGGAAAGATGACTACTTGAACTCATATTGATGGTGTTTGATTGAATCTTCTGGAGCTAGGATATAACACCAAAGAATTGAGTGTTCATACACCCATTTTCTCTTCTTCTTTCTTGATCGTGGAATCGATACAACAAGAGGAAATAAACATTTTCTGCTAGCCAATCACCATAGCCGAATAGTCATTCGTATACGTGGCCATCTTCACGACGTGTGGATTTTTTTGGGTTATTATCCGTTTTGTGACCGTTTTGCTTCGAACCAATCTCCCTGCATTTCTGATTGTTTAATTCCACGAGTTAGAGCCTCAACTTATATTAGGTGGTATTAGAGATCTGGTTCAAACACAGTGACATATGTATCCCACTTTCATGTGCGATAATCATACAAATCAGGTTTTGTGCTCTTAAACGCCACCAAGAAGGTCACTTTTCAGTTCTTGTTATCAATTCTTTTCTTGATTGTAACGTGAATCTGTTAGTAAAAGCCGTTCTAGAAAATATAGGAAAAAAATAATTAGAAAGAGAAAAAAATGAAAAAGACGAGAACTAGGCCAGATCACGCATGAAGGTTTAGTGGAGCTTGATCAGTCTCGTTAGCATTGTGGAAATCTTATTAGCTAGGGCTTCTATTGAAAGTCATTTCTAGTTTGAGAAGTTCTTGTCTGGGGTTCAGAGAGCAAGTGGAGGCTTCATAAGATCATTATCGGGTAAAAGCCATTTGTAACAAAAACCCTAACTCTGGTAAAAGCTAATTTCCGACGCTCACTTCCCCTCGTCTCTCTTGTTCTCTTCTCTGAAAAATGGAAGGAAGAAAAAGAATTACGATCCGTTCTCCCTCTCAAACACCTAAAACCGTCGCCTTTTCTTCCTCTTGCTTCATTTCGCCCGTCTCCTTTTCCTCGTCGTTCTAGTGAATGAGGAGGAGCAAGGAAGAAAAGCTAATCGCGGAGGCAGGAAGAAGCGACGTTGGTGGACATTCGCGGTGGCGATTCACGCCGGCGATGATAGTGACAGAGTCGGCGAAGGTAAGGATGAGTTTTCGATTGCATGTCGGATTTAGGTGGTTTGATTTGATTGTTTAGGTTTCTGATAGTTTTTCATGTGTTATTGGGGTTTTGCCCTCGATCGAGGGAAAAGAAGGAAGAAAGCCGCGCCAACTCTTGTTCTCACTGACGATAGAGGGGCAACCCAGCGGCGAGGAGTTTTGGTGAACCTTTTTACTTATGGGTTATATTTATTTTTATTTTATTTCTGGGTTTGGAATTGATTTTTTTGGATTTTAGATGATGGTGAGGAAAAGAAAGAAGTGTGAATGGTAGAGCGAAGAAGGCCGCCGCCGCCAACTTTGTATTTTGCCGACTGCAACGACAAGGACATGAGAGGGATTTTTGTTTTGGTAAGTGTCTCTTCTCCAGGTCTGTTTGTTTGGGATCTTAGGATTGATTGTGGCTATGAATTGGGTAAATCAGGTTCATTTGTGGTTGGGAATCCTAAAATTGGATTGTGGTGGACAAAGTCTGAAGATTATGTTTTATGGTAATTGAATGTGGAATTTTGTGTATGTTGGTGTTTATGAGGTCATTTTTCTGGGTTTAGAGGTTTATGATTTGGACAATCAGATTTGATCAATTTGATTAGGTGGGTTTCTAATGGTTTGTTTTGAGTGGTTAATATTGGAGTTTGCAAATCTAGGATGGTTTTGAAACTAGAAATTGTATATGTGATGTGGGTTTGAGTGTAGAAATTTGAATACATTGGGTTGTTCATGGTGGGTTCAAATCTGGAAATTGGCATAATGTGTATTGGATACTAGGAAAATGGTAGTTTGCATCCGAAATATAGTGTACATGTGGTAGATTCAGATATGTAAATCGGGTTTTTTTGTGAAAAGTAAAAGGGGTGGATTTAGAGGTAGAGGGGTAGCCTTTAAACAGAGCAGAGGTATTTCAAAATACCTCCCTAAATTGAGTATAATATAGTCAAAACGTGTTGATTTAGGCTTGCTATATTTGGTTAAATCTGAGTTGTATTGATATGAGTTTGGTGTTAACTTAGCATCATATGATAGGATGGTATATATGATAAATAAATATACAAAGCAATTAAGACGAGAATAAAAACAGAGATTGAAATATAGATCTAGCTTTTACTTATAATGAACTTCATCAATTGAAATATTGGAATAGCAAGATGTGGAGCACATGTAGGGAACCTTATAAGGATGGCAATAAATCTGACTTTTTAATCGTTTTGCTATTATGTTGAAATTCGTCATCTTGTACATTGCTTTGACATTGATTGAGCTTTATATAGGAAGCTTTACATGAGGAGAGAATCAAATGATTATGGATGATGATGAAAATAGAAGGAATGATTCAGCTCAAGCCACCAACCTTGAGTTTTGAAGTTTGAGGAAGGGTTAGAGCTTCTTTCCTCGGTTGTTGTTGTTGTTGTTGTATTTTTGCGGGATGCTTGTTTTCTTCTGTGTTGTTGTGGTGTGTTTCTTTCTTTTGATCTTTGTTATTATTGCTTTTGTGATATTTTGGTGTTTTTAGAAGAAAGGGACAGAAGTAAAGAGTATCCCTTTCTGTCTGTTTTTCTGTATATAGCCAAAGAGGAAGAAAGAAGTGGAAAGTAACTTTTTTTCGTTGTCTGGGTGATTTCTTTGGTGTTTGGCTAAGAAGGAAGAGTAAGTTTGTAAGCACTTTGTTGAGTTATCTTTTTGTCTTGTGTTGTCTCAGTGAAGGAAAAGAAAAAGGGAATGATTGTAACATCCCGGTATTTTAGATTTTGGTTCGACCATATTAAATGAGCGGTTAGTTTAACGGTTACGTACTAAGAGTTACAACCGTGGATTAAGAATAATAATAATAACTATTATTATTATATTATTAAAAGGAATAAAAAAGGGGTTCGGCTAGGAGAGGGCCAAGGCCCATCTCTCTCCACGCCATAACCCTTACCCAGAATTAACCCTCCCCCATCAAATTTTCCCCTCCCTCTAATTTTTTCCCAACCCGAGAATTAGCAGCAGCTACAAAAAGAAGAAGGAAAAGAAGCAGCAGCTACAAATTTGAAGGGAGTATTTCTAAAAAAAATTTAAAGGGGGTTAAGGGACTATTGGAGTGAGGTTTGAGGATGGGACTTTGAGGAGAGGGTGTCTGGGTAGATAAAAATGGGTTTTAAATCGAGAAGAGTCGTCTTAGAATATGAATTTCTTTTTAATAGGTTTCCTGGGATAATCCGGCTAAGGAGGGAAAGAAGGTGAGAAAGTTAGCCGTCGATCAAACGTTGTAGTCTCTCGTGATGAAGAGGTTCATGCCAGTTAGTAGGAGAGCAAGAGCCGTGTCTAGCGAAGGCAGGAGGAAGGCCGAGAACTCGGCAACGATGGTCGCGACTGGCGGGGGTAAAGCGATGGAGAGGCCCCGACCCTATCCTCCTAGACGACCCGGGGTGTCGGGAGTTCGAAGTTGGCCGCTGAATTGTGGCTCGAGGAGGGACCTCGAAGTGAATGACGGAGGAGCTCCAATGGTGATGGCCGTCGCAGAGGAAGACGATGAACCGATAGAGGAGGAGCCAAAGGAGGAAAAACACCCAGGGCTTGAGCGTGAGAATGCAGACATTGACGCAACTAAAGAGGTGAGTGTAAAGTGGGTAAAATCTCTGTCGTTGTTCTTTTATTTAATGCTTTTCGTTCAAGTTATTAATTAGTTAAGTTCTTAGTAATGTGCGATATGTGTATGAGGCATCCCACGCCTGTAAGGGTGGAGGCACGCGTTGGGATATGTATGAATGTATGGATTTGAGATTGTAATAGCTGATTAATGGTAAGATGAACCCCCGGGCGATTGGGCCACTACTGGACGTGGTAGATGGTCGGTCACTGCTAGACGGCGAGACGTAACGCAGCAGTTAATCGAGTATGTTGGGGTCACTACTGGACGGCGAGACGTAACACAGTAGTTGACCGGGCATGGACTGAACGTCCAGACATAACACAGTGGCATTTCCGAGTTTGGGTATGCAACCAGACGGCGAGACGTAACGCGGTTGGCATACTAGGGTAGGGACACCGGATAGCGAGACGTCACACGATGGTCCCTAGTGTTGTTGTCTATGGATTAAGAATATAAGTAAGGAAGCTCTAAAGATAATGTAACACCTTAGGCGAATCCCACATCGACAAAGCACGGGAGAGATCCATGGTTCATACGTAGGAAACCAACCTTAAATGACAAGATGCGTTTTGGGGTGTAATGGAAGAGTTCTTGTGAGAACTCCGAAGTTAAACGTGCTCAGTGTGGAGTACAACAAGGATGAGTGACCTTAAGGGAAGTCACCTTGAATTGCACCCCAAGTTGAAATCTGTGCGGGTGTAGAGACCCAAAGCGGACAGTATCTTGTCGGGAAAAGGTTCGGGATGTTACAAGTGGTATCAGAGCCTCTCCGCGTCCCTCTTGAACGATGGTGGGGCAAACCTCAACGAGGACGTTGAGTCCCGAGGAGGGTGTATGTAACACCTTAGGCGAATCCCACATCGACAAAGCACGGGAGAGATCCATGGTTCATAAGTAGGAAACCGACCTTAACTGACAAGATGCGTTTGGGGTGTAATGGAAGAGTTCTTGTGAGAACTCTGAATTTAAACGTGCTCAGTGTGGAGTACAACAAGGATGGGTGACCTTATGGGAAGTCACCTTGAATTACACCCCAAGTCGAAATCCGTGCGGGCGTAGAGGCCCAAAGCGGACAGTATCTTGTCGGGAAAAGGTTTGGGATGTTACAGATAAGGCAGGAGTAGAGATTCTCTTATAGATTGGTTGATAACAAAGTATGAAGGATGAAAGCGAGAACGACTTTTGTCTAAGTCAAGAACCCTGATAACGTGTTTTAGTAAGGATGATTATTTAAGAGCAGAAAGCGAGAATGGCTTTCATGCTAGGATGGAAACTCTAATAACGTGTTCGTATAAAGTTTGCGTAGGGAAAAGACCATAGGAAGTAACGACGAGACTAACCCCTTCTCACTCACCAGGTCGAGGAAGGGTTAGCAGGGGCGGATGTCGAGAAGAGGCAAGGCGAGGCGAGTAGCTGCACCAACATTGATGAGAAGTCAAGGAACTCATGAAGAGTCAGAGCTAGAATAGTTAATTTCTTTGTTACATGGTTAGGAGTGTAAATTGGAGATTCTGAGTTCATTCATTTTAAGTATTGGGATTGTCATTTGCAAAAGTGTTCGGGTTTTTTGTTTGAAATTCTTAAACATTGTCGGTTTAGTTTATCTTAAAAAGTGGTTTGGTTGCTCCGGAGTAACCGGTTTTCGGTTTGAGTTATGGTTTAGTTTTCTAAAAAGATCGGGTCATCACAATGATGTTTTGATATGTTGTTCATGGGGAGAAGGATAAGGAAGAAGAAATCAGTTCCCCTCCTCCTAGGGAATGGAAGTGCGAAGAAGAAGAAGAAGAAGAAGAAGAAGAAGAAGAAGATTAGAAAACTCCCAATCCCTCTCTGTGTTTTGGCATAGTTTCGTGTGTGAAGAAGAAAAGAGGAAGAAGAAGAAAGAACCCCCGTGTAAAGAGAAAGAAAGATCCCAAAGAAGAAGCCTGTTGCTTTTTTCTCTACTGCTGGTGGGTGAGAAAGAAGAAAGAAAGAGGAAGATGACGATGACTTCCGTTTGCTATCTTGTATTAGAGGAAGGAAAGAAGAAAGGCAGTTGTTCTGTTGTTGTAGCTTTTTGTTGTCTGGATCAGAAAAGAGGAAGACCAACTAGATAGTAATCCCCTCCTTTTATGTATTTGTATTTCTCTTTGTTGTCTGTGCATATAAGCTTTGGGTGAGAAGAGGAAGAAGATGCTAGAAAGAGAGAGTGCAGGGAAAGTTGTATGTGTAAGAAGTAGAAATGGAAATCGTCTTCAGAAAGGGAAGCAGGGTTGGAAATCGTAATGGAGGAAGCAGTCGCCCAGAGGGAGTCTACTGTGGAGTGCTTTTGATAGGAGAGTCGGCTTGTTCCCCAAGTTTTGAACAGTGCTAGGTTTGGGTCGGACCGATCTTTGGTTGGTTGGACCGGTCTGGGTTTAATGTGGGATTTGACTTCTGTTGACCTGGGTTTGGGTCAAAATTGGATGGCCTTGACCATTGGTTGACTTGGATTGCCTTTTTTATTGGGGTTTTTTACGGACCCAATTTCATTTTATTGTTGAACTTCATTTGCAAATGTAACACAATTGTTATTAGTGAAATTTGTTACTTTTTGGTAGTTTGTGATTATTATTTATCATAATTCTACTTATAATTGTAATTGTGCTATAAGTTTATTGCAAATTGTGATCTATTTTGTTTAGACTTATCTTTTATTTTTTACCCAAAATCTTGAGAATCTATTCAATGATCAACTCACACGACAACCAAATCAAGCAACTCACCTAAGTTGTTTAACCAAAACAAAGCAAGGCAATTCGTCATTGTCAAATTTTATCAACTAAGATTAGCAATTGCTAATCTTATTGAGTCAAAATAGCACAACCCTCTAATTACTATAAATACAATTATAGTTAGGAGATTGTTTAAGATTTGTTATTTCCAATCTCACACAAAATATAAAATTTATTTATTTAGATATGTCTTTACCTGGACAAAATGTGGTGTCTACAGTTGACCTCCTTCGTATGTCTCTCAATTTAGAGAGGTATACAAAGTTTCTTTAAGCACCACATTTTGATTGCGTTAGGAGTGAGTCTATTGTTTGGTAAGATGATTCATTCAAATTGTTTTGGGGGAAAACTAGCTAAACAAGTTGAAAGATGGTATAAGGAATCATACAAGTTGTCGAGGGTATAATAAATTGAAATAAAAATGTAATCATAATGTTCGGGGTATTTCGGGCTGAACATTTATTGATGGCAGTATGATAGGGTCGTCCGGGATATGACACGCTAGACATTTTTACTAACAATGCGATCAAGATGTTCGGGGTACGATATACTAAACATTTATTGATGGCAATGTTATAGGTTAGTCCGGGATTTGACACGCTAGATATTTTTACTGACAATGTGGTCAAGATGTTCAGGGTATGACATACTAAACACATATTGACGGCAAAGCTCTAAGGTTGTCCGGGATATGGCACGCTAGACATTTTAGTGGACAATACTCTCAATTTGTTCGGGGTATGACATGCTAAACATTTATTGATGACAAAGCTCTAAGGTTGTCCGGGATATGACACGCTAGACATTTTTACTGACAATGCAATCAAACTGTTCGGGGTATGACATGTTAAACATGTATTGATGGCATAGCTTATGGGGTTGTCCGGGGTATAACAGGCTAGACATTTGTACTGACAAGGTAATCAAATTTGTTCAGGGTAAGACATGCTAAACATTTATTGATTGCAAAGCTCTGGGGTTGTAAGGGATATGACATACTAAACATTTTAATGCATGGAGATAATGGGTATGAGAGTGTTTTGTGAGACAACTATGGGATGAATAATGTTAATGCATGATAATGTCGTGTAATGGGAGATATGTGAGAGAAAGAGAGTGATATAGCCTGATTTTGGATTTCTATTTTTATGGAGGTATAGGCTGATTAGGAAATTTTTTCGTGGCGGTATAGTCTGGTATAACCTGTTTTATATTTTGTTTAATCCTAGTGTAGTATAGCTTAATTGATCATATGTGTCATGGCGAAAATTTCAAGAGGATATTTGAAAGCTTAACTCGATGACAAGTGGCATAGAGTTGTCTGCTTTATATGAGGTACTGATCAGTATTTGTTGAGTCTAGCTAAATCTTAGGTTTGTCAAACTTGATTTGGTAAAGATTGTCTAAACTTTGTATTGGTGGGTGAATGCAAGATGTTATATGATGCGATATGTTGATGAAAATGTAGGTCTAGTTTAAGTGAATTTTTAGAATGATATGAATTCCTGAAATTAGTCATCTAATGAATGATGTTTTATGATTAGTTTGAAGTGCATTTGAAAGATTGATTGTATGAAGAGTCATATGGTGATGTCTTCAAGGGTATGCATAGGAATGAGCAGAATCCCGCATTATGGTCTTTTCTTATAATTAATTCTCTTAAATTGATCGTCCATAAGGAAACTATGTCATTCCCCTTCAGTAACTTGATCCTTAGCGGTGCTCACGCTGGAGTAGCATGGATGTCGTCGTTGGGTACTTTTTCCTTCTTCACCTTGAAGACTGGTGTTTGAGTGGCTTATTTGTTTGCCAAATGATCTTCTTATTCTTGAGATGTGCTTGTCAGGTTGATACTACAAGAGGCTTTTGTAGCATGGTGGCCTCGAGACAAAGTGCTCTTTTAGTTGGATTGATCTTCTTGTTATGCAAGCATATCGTGCTTAGCTAAGAGGAATTTGTCATATTGGGGTATTGTTGAACTTGTGAGAATTTCAAATTCTTCATCTTCAAGGCCACTTCACGTTGTATCCTAGGATCTGTTGTGCACTTTCATCTTGTGGTATGTCCTATTGGTGCCAAGTCTTGGGTTGCTTGTTTCTCAAGCTAGGGTTCCACACATCTTCTATTGGTAATCATGAGCTCCTTCTAGCCAAGTTTTCTGAGATTTCTTGTTTACTCATGATTTGGAGAGTTGAAACCCACTTTATGTGTAGTTTAACTTTTTTTCTATGTTGTGGGTCTTCTCACTTTGCCCCCGTAGATATGTTACTTTTTTTCCTTTTCGGAACAAAATGTGAATTTTACCAATCTTGACATAAGATGAACGCAACAAAGTTTTGAAATCTCATTTGAGAAGGTATGATGGGGACCTAATTGTAGAAATCAAAGTCTCGCTTGATAGAAGTGTGTGCAATATGAGAAAAATGATTTCTTGTGTGGTTACTGCTACCTTGTTTAAAATTTTCCATAAGACAAACCATGGGAATATCCATAAGCCTTCACTTTGTTCTCACTCTCACGCTCATTTTCGCTCTCACTCATTCCTATGGGTGCTTCGAATTCACGATACTTTGGCTACTATCAAGATTCTAGTCACCACGTTGATGGAATAAAAAGATGTGCTCAAGGTACAGGTATACTGATCATGGAGAATTCATGTAATCTCTATATGGTCTTGTCGTAGGATTTCTTGAACTTTCCATAAATGAGGCTTTTTTTTCTTATATGGGTTCCAATCGTAAGAGTTCTCGTGTTTTGGGAAGTTTACTTTCCCCAAATGAGAGGCGGGTAAAGGAAATTCATATCAAATTTTATTTTAGTCGTGTGAAGCTTTGCTTTAAGGGATATTTGGCTTGCCCCCAGGGTATGATACGAGTTGATGGATAGAGGAGATCTTTGTCGAGGAAGTTTTATTCTCCTCTAGAATGGTATTTCATCTTGGGTACATTTGAATCACGTTGCCCACCCATCTTGAAATTTTGGTTTTGAGGTGTAAGCTCGAGTGGCAAAGTAACTGATTTCATTTGAGTATAAACTCCATTTTGGAATTCTTCTCGCTTATAGAGGTCTTAGTTTGGCCTTTAAAGGATGGGTAAAGGAGGTTTTGGTATAATGCAAGCCCTGACTTTTCCTTGGAAATCGAAATAACGAATGCCGAAGGTGCTTCTGTGGTCTAGGCATGGCAGCTGAAGGGCTTCATCATGGGGTTCTTGCTCTACTCGAGAATGTTGGATAATAGGGACCATCGTGGGGATATACATTATTGTATATCGATATTCTCATCTTGTTAATCCTTCTCATTGGGTTCTCTTGGGTTATTTCTTTAGACTAGGTAGGCAAGTATATTTTTGTTTAGAAAGTCGGCTCAATTGGTGGCTAGCCCACTTGGTATATAGATTTTACCAGTTGAGAAAATGGTCCTACATTGTGCTCTTGTGACTACATTGCGCCTAAAACCAAAATGAATTTTGTTTTGGCCTATGGTGTATAGATCATACTCCGGGGGATCTAAAGAGTAAGTCCCACAACAATTTTTTTTTCTTATTTTGATTTTCTTTTTCTTGCCTTATTGGATTTTTTGCTCTTTTTTATGTGGGACACACTTAAACTTTTCATGCCCCCATACATGTCATTTTTGAATTTTTGGTTTTTGGTGCACGAGCATCGAATGTTATGACATTTGTGATCGTGTAATCGTGTTGATCTTTGTGAGCAGTCCTTTTTGTTGGCTAGGCAAATTGGTCGTTCCCTTATCATATAAGAAAGATCTCTAATGCGAGTCTTTGCTGTGCTGATGTCGAGTATTCCACTCAAGCATTGGACTTTGAAGCACACAACATTTTGTGGTTATTCCTCAACCGTTTGTGTGGGTTCTATGCATGCTCTGGCCTTCTAGCCATGAGGGTTTCATGAGAACTTGGCTATTACGATGTCGATATCTTGCTCGTTATTAATCATAGTTCGACTACTCAAGCTTGTATCTAGTTGTGTCCTACTTTGGTAGAGATTGGTTATGGTAGTGACAAACTTCTACAAGTAGCCTGGTGTCGTAACTTCGTTACACCCTTTGACTATTTTGCTCGCATTATTTATGGATACCAGTGGGGTGTTTATACTCTCAAGGTTAGTAAACTAAGCATACTCTCAACATTAGCGGAGTGCTCAAATTCATGACACCGATAGGGTGTTTATAATCACTCTACACCAGTGGGGTGCCTATGGCTGCTGAATATGAAAATCCCGTGGCTTAACTTAAAAACATGAAATGCATTTTTATGGTTCCCAATTTTAGAGAAAGATAATTGATTTAAAGATTTGGAAGAGATTTTCATCATTTGTTTAAAAGAGAAGAATCATTAATGCAAATTCCTAAATCAAGATTGATAATAGTCACACAATGTTCCAAACGATTCAAAATGTGGATGATCTTTTATTTCTTGGAGAAGGAAAAACCTTATACATAGTGAGGCATCTCAACATCATCCTTAAATTAAACTTTGCCTTGCGATATGCCTACTGATTTTCATGACTCGGCAGTGTGTTGTTGCCTAGATGGCCCGTTTAACCATCAAATTTCAACTAACTTGCATTCGATTTGATTTTGTCCCTACGGGGAACATTTTGTGATACTGGTGGAAAGTTTTGAATCGGTGATCGAACTATGAGGGTTGGAAAATGCAATCTTGGTGTAGTATCTGTAAAATATGAATGAGCTTTATTTTTATGAGGCTGGGACTTTATCATATCCCCTTTTGCTTCTCCTTGGGCTGAATGAACTTCCATTTCCTTTTTGGCTTGGACTGATCTCATATGAGTATTTGAACTTCCTATTTTCCTCGTTTAATTCCTTTCTCTATTTGTTCTCCAATAAAAAACAAATCTTCAAAGCTAGTTGTAACTCCCAACATGTTGTTGTAAAACAGAGCCTTCAAGGTGTGGAGGAAGATTGTCACCATTTCTTCTTCTTGCAGCGGGGGTTGGATACAAGTGGCTTTCTCTTGCCATCTCTGAGCATACTCTTGGAAAGATTCATTCTCTTTTTTCTCCATATAATGCAAGTCCTCCTTATTCGGTGTTAGACTTTGAGAGGGCTTGTGGTGTATCATAAACTCAATAGCGAGATCTCGCCATTTCTCGCCTATGTATTCTAAAGTGGTAGGTACCAATCCAAAGCTTGACCCTTCATACTATCTTGGAAACATCACATTATCAACTTCTAATTTTGAGTATGATTAGCCATTGCATGGCGATATGTAACCAAATGGCTTCTAGGGCAAGTGGTGCCATCATATTGTTCGAACTTTGGCATTTGAAATTCATGGGGGAACACCGTGTATGGAACTTCATGTGGATGCAGTGCATCTATGGCCTTGTCTGATTCAGATTTCTTAATATCTTGATCCATGGACCCCTTTTGTCTTTTAATGTATAGTTGATCTCTTGTTCTTTCATATTTCCTAAATATTGTAGGTTATCTTGTTTTGATTCTTTTGGATATTCTTGATCATACATGTTCTTCGAGGCCATGAACTCAAACTTGTAATTTGATGTTCCTTCGCCATGTAGTTGGCATATGTTCTTATCATCACGTAACACATCACCATCCTCTGGTCCTAGTGCCTTTTTCTTGTTGGTCAATATTCCCAAAATCATGATAACCTCCTCTCTCATGCCCTCGAGTGCTATCACCCTTCTTTTAATGTCGACCAATTCCTTCTGGATTGACTCCATGACATACTCAGTCTTAGATCTTGGTGCAGTACTTAAGGGTTAGACTTTTGTCCTTGTAGATGATCACTTTTTTTTCAAGAAAAAACTAGACATGATTTATTATTGTTGAACTTCCCATTGCTAGATGAGATGAATGTATGATATTTATGATAAATGGTATGAATGTGCATATGAATGTTTTGGTGAATGCATGAATGCTCACAACCAAAGCAGTCAAAATCGTGATTTTACGTAAAATCGAAAATGGGGGTAAAATCGGAATCGTAAAATCGTAGGATTTTAAGGTCCCTATAAAAATGAAGACAAAATAATATTAGTAAGGAAAATCATGAATAACACAAAAGCACATAATACTTACAATTATAATTTTTCAAGGTTAATGTTCCAATTTATCAAGGTTAATGTTAAGAGGTGGTGAATCGATGATGATTAATACGTTGATGTGAATTTGTTATAATCAATGGTGATTAGTGTGAGAGAACTAGATGATGCTGGTGAAGGGGAAGAAAAAGAGGCGTAATTTTGCAAATTCTGGGGGAAATATGTAAAATTGACTCTAAGATTTGAATCGTAAAATCGTAAGATTTTAAAGATTTTAAAGATTTAAATCGTGAATAGTGTAGGATTTTAAGGTCCATAGATTTTATAGTGAAATCAGAATCGGAATAGGTAAGTAAAATCTTAAAACCGTAGGATTTTAGGATTTAAATCGGGATTTTGACTACTCTGCTCACAACTTTACCTTCATGATTGGTTTTGAATAAGTGAATGATGAATTAACGAAAGAATGTTGATGTCATGTTTCTTGATAAACTTTTGTGTAGCATCCATGTAAGCCTAATTCCCGTATGGATCACTAGGGAATAATTGTGGCCCAAGTGTAATTATCACTTAATGGTTTAATATATAAGGTAAGTCATATATTGGTTAGGTTAATGAAAAAGGTAATTTCCTAATATACCCTGATGGTGGGTCTATATAAAAAACCCTAGGATTGGTTCTCTCTCAACCCATTACGTAGAATTTCTTAGCCATCATAGAAATCTCTAAACCTAAAACCTAAAGGGGTCAAGAGGGAGAAACTCAATTCCGGTGATTACTACTCAAGCCGCCGCCGCTCTTGTCATGGATCGAGGTAGGTTTCCTTGATATATTACCGATTCGTGAAATCATCTAATTCTAAGATCCATGCTATTATGATTTATGTTTACATATGGTATCAGAGCAATAGGTTTACATGAATAGATGATTTTCGCTTACGTATTTTATTTCCGCTGCATCTGTGCGCTAAGCTCTGCGTATGAGAGCCATTATGCTTCGACTATGATTATTAAGTCTTCAAGTGCCTCATGTTAATTCGTCGTTGCTGTAGGGTTTCCCATCTTCCTTTTCCTTTTATTGATTAAGCTACTGTTTGTCAAATTCCAATTCATTTGCTTTGTCGTTTATTTCCACATCTTGCTTATGTGGGTGCAATTATGCTTGATCAAATTCCATTAGTTCTTTCTTGTTGCTATCTATTGGCTTCGGCTATAATATGTTTGAGTTTCCTTGATAATGAATTTGATCAGTAGGCTTAATGGTTGATCAGTTAAGCAATTATTATAATAGTAACCTATTAATGAGTCAATTTTTGCATATGTGTATTTGAGAACTATGATTAACAATTGCTTTGACTTGAGTTAAATATTATCTTTGATATCTATGTTATGATTAATTTGTTAGTCGCCAAAGTGGCCAAATTAGAAGGTTTATAGATATCAAGTTGAATCAAGTTCAACTACTAATGTTTATGTGATGCTTTAAAGTTGAAGTTTGTGATTATAAAATATTTTGAATCGCCCAAAGGTTGATTGCTCGTTTTATAATTCATGAACATTATCGTGGTAAATTGATATGCTTGGTTAGATATATTTAGTATATCTAAAGATTGCAAGTATATCTAATTTGAGTATGTCTATCACCAATTATATGATTATTTTGAGCATCAATTACGATTATTTATCACATATATATTATTATTTTGCCCAAAGGTAGCACCAATATATGTTTTATGTTTATGCTTCCCAATCTGTATTATAGTTTATACTTATTACCCAAAGCATTAATGTGTGAGTACATGTTATATATGTTTGCAGCATCTGTTCCTGTTTCTCTTCATTCGCAAGCCACGTCTGTTGTTAAGTTTAATGGCCTCAACTTCTCTGAATGGGCTGAACAGGTTCAGTTTCACCTTGGTGTTCTGGATCTTGATTTGGCACTCTTAAGTGAGAAACCTGCTGCTCTTACAGATGCTAGCAGTGCTGAGGAAAAGTCTTTCCATAAAGCTTGGGAAAGATCTAACAGACTAAGCCTAATTTTTATGCGAATGACTGTAGCAAACAACATTAAGTCAACTTTCAATGATACTGAAAGTGCTAAGGAATTTATGAATTCCATGAAAGAAAGCTCTCAATCTGAGTCTGCTGATAAGTCGCTTGCTGGGACACTGATGGGTACGCTAACCACCATGAAGTTTGATGGTTCTCGTACCATTCATGAGCATATCGTCGAAATGACGAACATTGCAGCAAGACTAAAGACCATGGGAATGGAAGTGAATGAAAATTTCCTAGTAACGTTCATCCTTAATTCCTTACCTCCAGAGTATGGCACATTCCATGTTCATTACAATACTCTAAAGGATAAATGGAATGTGCATGAGTTACAAAGTATGCTCATTCAAGAGGAAGCAAGGCTTAAGAAACCAGGAAATCATTCTGCCAATCTTGTTGGTCATAAAGGAGCTGGAAAGAAACCATGGAACAAGAATGGGAAGGGCAAGGAAGGACTATCAAAGCTTAATGAGTCATCTGCCAAAATCCACAAGAAGGAACCAAGTAAGGATATATGCCGCTTTTGTTAGAAAGTCGGACATTATCAGAAAGATTGCTTGAAAAGAAAGGCATGGTTCGAAAAAAGGTAAGCCTAGTGCTTCAGTATGTTTCGAATCAAATTTAACTGAGGTTCCTTATAATACTTGGTGGGTTGACACTGGTTGTACCATTCATGTTTCCAAAACGATGCAGGGATTCCTTACGACCCAAACCATAAGGCAAAATGAGAAGTTCATCTATATGGGAAACCGAGCCAAAGTTCCAGTTGAAGCTATAGGGACTTATCGTTTGGTTTTAGATACTGGTCATCATTTGGACCTTGTCAATACCCTTTATGCTCCTTCTATTTCTCGTAATTTGGTTTCGGTGTCTCAACTAGATAAGGCTGGGTATTTTTGGAATATTGGAAATGGTTCTATTAGTTTGTTCAAACATAATGTTTTATTGGGTTTTGGTACCCTTGTTGATGGTTTGTACAAACTAAAGCTTGATACCCTATTCGCTGAGACTCTCTTAACCTTGCATCATAATGTTGGTATTAAACGTGGTTTGTTTGATGAATCCTCTGCTTACTTGTGGCATAAACGTTTGGGTCACATATCCAAAGAAAGAATGGAAAGACTAGTAAAGAATGAGATCCTTCCTCATTTGGATTTTACTGACCTTGGAATTTGTGTTGAGTGTATTAAAGGAAAACACACAAAACACACACTTAAGAAAGCAGCCACAAGAAGCTCACCGCTCCTTGAAATTATACACACTGATATTTGTGGGCCTTTTGATGTTCCATCACTTGGTGGAGAAAAGTATTTCATTACCTTTATCGATGATTTTTCACGTTATGGATATATCTATTTGCTGCATGAAAAATCTCAGTCGGTAGATACCCTTGAGGTGTTTATCAATGAAGTTGAGAGGCAATTAGAAAGAAAGATGAAAATTGTCAGATCTGATAGAGGTGGAGAATATTATGGAAAATATGATGAAAGTGGACAGTGCCGTGGTCCATTTGCTAAGTTCCTAGAAAGACGTGGTATTTGTGCTCAATACACTATGCCAGGAACACCGCAACAAAATGGTGTTGCAGAAAGGCGGAATCGTACTTTAATGGATATGGTTAGGAGTATGTTTAGCAACTCATCTTTACCCAAATCATTGTGGATGCACGCTTTAAGGACCGCTGTGTATTTGTTAAACAGGGTTCTTAGTAAAGCAGTTCCTAAGACACCTTTTGAACTGTGGACGGGAAGGAAACCCAGTTTAAGGCACCTGCATGTTTGGGGTTGCCCAGCGGAAGTGAGAATGTATAATCCACATGAAAAGAAACTGGACTCATGAATAATCAGTGGTTTCTTCATTGGTTATCCAGAAAAATCTAAGGGGTATCGATTTTATTGCCCTAACCATAGTACGAGAATTGTTGAAACTGGAAATGCTAGGTTCATCGAGAATGGTGAAGTTAGTGGGAGCTTAGAGCCACGCAATGTGGAAATTCAAGAAGTTAGAGTGCAAATATCTTTACCTCTACCCTCTTCTCAAGTTGTTACTCCTGCACATGTTGAGCATGATAACGATTTGCAGGAACAACAAATGAACGGTCAAGCACCACCTAATATTGCTATTGAGAATGAACCTAACATAGATGAACCACAAGAAATCGCATTAAGAAGGTCTACAAGAAATCGAAGGCCTGCAATTTCTGATGATTATGAGGTTTATCTTCACGAGTTAGAATATGATTTAGGACTCTATCATGATCCAGTTTCATTTTCACAAGCCATGGAAAGTGAGCATTCTAAAAAATGGTTAGCTGCCGCGAAAGAAGAGATGAAATATATGTATAAAAATGAAGTTTGGGACCTTGTTGATTAGTCTGAAGGTTGTAAAAGAGTTGGTAATAGATGGGTCTGGAAGACCAAACACGACTCTAATGGCAATATCGAAAGACATAGGGCCAGACTTGTTGCCAAAGGTTTCACTCAGAAAAGTGGTGTTGACTATAAAGAGACATTTTGACCCGTCTCTAAGAAAGACTCCTTAAGGATTGTCATGGCAATGGTAACTCATTATAATCTAGAGCTCTATCAGATGGATGTGAAAACCGCCTTTCTGAATGGGCATTTAGATGAAGCGGTCTATATGGATCAACCTGAAGGTTTTGTGGTTGAGGGAAAAGAACATATGGTGTGTAAATTAAAGAAGTCAATATACGGACTTAAACAAGCTTCCCGACAATGGTATATTAAGTTCAATGATACCATTACATCTTTTGGATTTAAGGAGAACATCGTCGATCGATGTATATATTTGAAGATTAGTGGGAGTAAGTTTATAATTTTAGTTCTGTATGTTGACGATATCTTGCTTGCTACAAATGATCTTGGTTTATTACATCAAACCAAGGAGTTTCTCTCTAAGAACTTTGAAATGAAGGATTTGGGTGAGGCATCCTATGTGATTGGATTAGAAATATTTCGTGATAGATCACAAGGATTGTTGGGATTGTTTCGGAAATCATACATTAACCGGATCCTAGAAAGATACAACATGGCTGAATGCTCTGCAAATGTCGTTCCAATTTAGAAGGGAGATAAATTTAGTCTCAAACAATGTCCAAAGAATGAATTGGAACGCAAGCAAATGGAACACATTCCTTATGAACCTATTGTTGGAAGTTTGAATTATGCACAAACTTGTACCAGACTAGACATCAGTTTTGCTGTCGGAATGCTGGGCAGGTATCAAAGTAATCCAGGAGTAGATCATTGGAAAGCTACAAAGAAGGTACTAAGGTATCTGACACGCCAAAACACAACACCAAACTGCGACCAAGTGTAATCGCAGTCCGGGAATGCAGTAAAATGGCAAGTTCTATTATCAACCCGGGGTCTAGATCTACGTCTTACTCCGTGAGTATCTATTATCTAGCCAACTAAGTTAAGTGTTTGTTGTTTTAAGCAAAAGCAGAAAAAAGCAGGAATTGGTACGGTTTTCTCAAGCAAAGAAGAGTACTCGGGAATGAGTCCCCCTAGCTCCTTAGTTAGGTTTCAATTGTATTTTCCCTGGGTTGATTTACTGTTGATTAGACTGCGGAAGATCCGACAGTAGCTTGGAATCTCTTAAGCTTACCAAGCCCTCTCAGTCTAACTACCCGGCAGACGACTAGTCTTCACCGGGATAGAAAGCTGAAGCAATAAGCACAGAACTCCACTACTGGAATTGGATTCCAGTACAAAGCAGTAAACTGGCTAACTCTCGTATAGCTAATCTCCTACTACCGAATGATGAGGCTCTAACAACCTAATCAGATTCTATCTATCTCAGGTTGCAGCAGAAATCAGGAAAAGCTGATCAGACTTCAATTGACTCAATAAACATGCATCATTCGATTAAAACCAAACAGTATAATCATCCCAAGTCATTGCAATAAAATCCCTAACACATGGAACTAGGGTTCTTCATACCCAAGTGAGAGAAGGTTTCTACTCCATAGAGAGAGAGGGGAAAACAGAATACAAAGCAGTCATTCTCATAACAATGGGAAGAATCTGCTCTGGGATGATGATTTCCACTCCTATGACGATCTCCAAGCTTGATTTGATGAAACCCAGCTCCAAGATAGCTTCTAGGATGTGTTCTTCGTACTTTCTCTCTCTAGGGCTCTATTTTTGCTCTGAAAATCCGATTCTCTCACTTGCTGCCCGAAATTAGGTAAAAACCAGAAATTCCCGACTCACACGGGCAGGCCACACGGCCGTGTGGCATACCCAGTTGCCCGTGTGAGGTCAAAACGTCGCGTTCCGAGTAATTGGATTTCAGGCTTCCTACACGGCCAGGGTCACACGGCCGTGTAGCTCACCCAGCCTGGCCGTGTGAAGCCTTGCAGAATTCCACACGGCCAAACTGCAACTTCACACGGCCGTGTGGATTTTACTTGTGCCCGTGTGAGGTATTGCACAATCCCACACGGCCTCCTTGGTCACTTGCACGGCCGTGTGAGTTGTGAGTGTGCCCGTGTGGCTTCCTTTGTGACTTGCCTCGCGCCCGATCTTCGTCCAATCAACCCGAACTCGCTCCTAAACCTTCATTCATTTGTTAGGACCTGAAATATCACAAACAAACACAACCTAGCGTGAAATCGGCATAAAACACGAGAATCAACACCTCAAACGGCTCCAGAATAGGGGTAAAAACATGTGCAATTAACGGCTTATCAAACTCCCCCACACTTAACCGTTTTCTTGTCCCCAAGCAAACCAAGTCAGACACAAGGTCAGCTCACATATTTCAATCATACCAACATTGGGGACAAATCATATAGGCACAGAAACACGTGAATCATACTGGTTTTCAAACATCAACACATGAACAACCTCAATAGCAACCTGGACAACCACCACAGAAGACATTTGAGTGCAGCAAAATCGAGTAAAGGAGGAGTTTCCCTTCTGTTCATCAACCAACCTAGACTTGGCTTAATCACTCACTCAAGACAGTCAACTCATGCATAAAACTCAAGACATCAGAATCAAGACCGAGCCAACTAGGTCCTCACCGGGTAAAGAGTGTAAAGAACAAGGAAATGAATCGCCCACTCTCGACCAGTGGGGTCAGGACAATTTGATGCGAAAAATGCGCATACTAATTCTCTCAATTCCTAACATCTCTTCACCATGACGGCAGCCTCTAAAGGTTAGAGATCACATAAATGGTTGTCATCACTAACTAATCAGGAGGTCTTAGACATAGGTTCAAGTGACTGGCTAGGGTCTTGGACATGGGGAAAAGGCCTTTTAGGTGGTGGAAGTATTAATAACACAAGGTTCCACATTTCCAAACCCAACAAACTCACAGTCAATCAAACCAGTACTTTCTTTCTGCAATTCTGCATTACACAAATTCAGAGCACAAGAGCGAAGGAGGTCACATAAATACCAGTATTTCTAAGCCAGACTGCTAAGAAACACTACTTAATGGGCACTATTCAGATTTTTGGTGGTGGATCTCTTTTGCTTTCATTTTTTCTTTGTTTTTCTTTCATTTTTTTTCATTTCTTAAGAGAACCACCACCTCTACACATTTTCAAACACATGCCCAACTTTTTAAGAACTACCTCCAACTCTCACATTACATTTAGCAGAAACAGCAGAGAACATGTAAAAATCACTCTGTGGAACCTTCTAAAAGATGCAAAAGGGTGACTTTTCATTGAAGACCAAAAGAAAGGATAACACACGGCTCAAAGGGGCTGACTAGGGGGTATGACACACCAAGACAGTCAATTTGGTCGTGGGCTAATCCTATGCCTCCATCATCTTAGCTAATGACAACGTGAATGCTACACATCATGGAAGAGGGAACTATCGCACAAGAAAGAAACGAGCAGGCTCAAATCTCACATGGCTACATATATGCTCTATCTCTCATTCTGATTCCCTGAACTAGATGCATAAGAGACTGTCAAGAACAAGTAATCAATCCAAGTCACAGTTCGCAAGCAAACAGTTGAAAAACTGAACCCTACACAACTCCACTGCACGTCTCAGTCATCATTATAGGTTGTCCTAATCACCATCTAGTTGTCATGCATTAATCCGAAAACCATTCAATTCACCAATCAAAACACAGTGCCAATATGATCAAACAGCCGTACTTGGAGCCCTCAAATCTCGAGATTTGGACAGTGGACTAGGCTCCAAGCACACGTATATAAATTCCAACCGATACAAAGCACCCCCCCCCCCACACACACACACTTAAGCACGACATTGCCCTCAATGGAGCAGAGGGATAGAGAAGGGGAACGATGTTACCGGATCGAAATGCTGTGGGAGACTGGAAGTGGACCAGTCAGCGTGGGACATATGGAACAAGCGGACAGTTCTGCACTAAGGGAACATCAAGAACACACTAGCACATGTTCGTTAGGGATAATAGTTGGCCCAGATGGCCACAAAAGAAACAATCCACAAAAGAAAAGAAACAAAACACACGACGTACTCAGTTCAAGCTCCTCAAACACATGGAGCAAACAGAAAAAGTCTAAATCAAAAACACACACTGAGGGGCGACAAGTACAGCCTACTCATTGCCAAGGTTGTCCAGATCGATGTCATTCATGAATGCATCATCATCATCAACTGGTGGAGGTGGAAGTGGAGAGTCCTCCCAGGGAGTACTCCAGACTGGCTGCTCGCCCGGTAGCAGCTGGAGCAAATGCCCCTGGACCTCCTGCATGCGCCTAGCTCGGGCCTGCTCCCTCTCGATGCGCGCCAAGGTCACCCCCTGCTGGGTCTCCATCCTATCAAGGCGCTCATCATACGCAGCCATCCGGGTCTGGTACTCGGCATGGTGAGCCGAATACTGCTGCTGAAACTGGAGCTGATAGTCGTAGAGCTGCTGATTCTGGAGACGCAGCTGCTCGAACTGCTGAGTGAAGTAGTCCTGGCCGGGGAAGGTGGAACTGCCACCCCCGTACTCGAAGGTGGTGGGGCGGGCGGCAGCAGTATCATCCACATCCTCGGGATGGACCTCCTCATCAGCCGCACCCTTGGGAACCTCCGGCTGGACCTCCTCTGGGATCTGAGGTTGAGGAAACCCCTCGATCCACATAACACCTCGCACTTCTCGAAGCAGGTGCATTTTACTGATCGTAAACCGGCCAAAGGCACTGGTGTCTCCCTGCTCTGTACACCCCTGCAGGGATATCTGGAAGTAGGCTTCCTGGCGGGTGATGAGGGGAGTGCAGTGGAGTTTCTTCAGCTCATAAGCACTTTGTTGAAGGTCCTCGCCACCACCGAGCGCAAGTGGAGGGGATGATCCCTCTTGGTGATGGCGCTGGCACTGTCCGAGGCAGGAGTGTAAGACTTGGCCAGCATGTGATGGAGGATGCGGTTGTCGAGCTGCAATGTGCTGGCCTTCGTCTTCCCTGCCCTGAAGGGAAGCTGACCTGGCCGAGCAAGGAGGGTGTACAGTGTCCCGAAGTCCACCCCCGCTGGCTCGGTGCTCTCGGTGATGTAGTCCCTGTCATCGACCAGGTTGAGGCCGAGGGCGTTCGCCAGCTCGTTGTAGCTCATGGATCGTGGTTCACCGCCGAGCCTGAACTTGACGACTTCACCGTCCTTCCAATCCTCCGTGGCTGCGTGCTCGAAGGTAGTGTAGAATTCGAGCACGAGCTCGTGGTAAACCTTCTCGCGAATGCTGAGTAGGCGGCGCCAGTAGTGGTTGGTGACAATGGGGGAGAGGTGCTCGTAGCAGTTCAGCTTCTCCAACTCTCACTTGGACAAGCAATGATGCTGCCCAAACTTGCAGGCCAGGACGTTCTTAAAACGATCCTGGTGGGGCCCCCTTCTCAAATCTTGAACAAACTGGTGCCGGAGGTTGGGCTTCGTCATGGTCCTTCAAAAGAACAACACAAAGTGGAACCAAAAGAGCCGAGGAAAATGTTAATCACACCCCCACACTTAAGAACAGAAAACAGCCAAACCATGGTTTCATCCATAGTTCGGGGGTCAAAAACTCAAGCAAACAAGCATAATCGGGGTGGGGGTGCACATCCATGGGAAAGTAGGCAACTCAAGGTTCACATCCATACCAAACACACTCTCAAAGCACAGCATTAAGGGCTCCAACCGACTCCCACAAAATGGTACGAAAACATGCATTTATCGAACACCTTGTGTGCACTATTAAGATAAGCATGGAATTGACAAAATTCTTGCACACAAGGGCTCAACCAAGCAAGGGGGACAATGCCCAGCACAATTCATACATAATCCAAGCATTCCCCTCAATCAATTGCACAAAATTCTCATGATTCAAAGAGGTTCTCTACACATGCACCCTAACACCCAATTCTCCATAAAAAACATAGTTAAGGTCAAAATCAAACCCGGAGACTCAAGTAGAGGTGTAGGGGATGATGAGGGGAATGCAATGGAAGCGACGAAAGGCCGAAAAACTGCCCGGAAGTGCTCGTCGGAGTCTCGCCGGAGTTTCGCCGGAAATCGCCTCCGGCGACTCAAAATCAAGCCAAATCACCTCAAAATCGAGGGATAGGCCGATAATGGGGAGGAAAGGTTGGGTGTGGTGTTGGATTTGTGAAAAACCGACCAAAAATGGCCGAAAATCGACAAAGATGGCGAAAAGGCGCGGTTTTCCGGCGAGAGGGAGAGGTTTCCGGCGAGAGAATTTGGATTTTCTGACCACTCGGCCGTGTCGGCCAAATTTATAGGCCGTGGCTCGGCCACACTGCCGTGTGAGGTACACATTTTCCCGTGTCGGCCGACACGGGCTGGCCGAGGATTTTTCACTCGGTCGTGCGAAAAGCACATTTGGCCGTGTGACTTTTGACGAGAGCTCACACGGCCAAGGGGGAATTTCCACACGGCCGTGTCACAATCACCACTGGTCGTGTGGAATTTCACGAGAGCTCACACGGCCAAAACTCAACTCCACACGGTCGTGTGACATTCAGGGCTGGCCGTGTGGGCTGCCAGAACTCCGAAATTGACGTGTTTTCACTCCAGAACGACATACAACTCGTGAACAACCCCTCAAGACTCAAAAAACATAAAAAATCAAAAGGAAAAAGGTAAGAAAATGCAAACCTAGGTGGGGTTGCCTCCCCACAAGCGCTTCTTTACCGTCTTTTAGCTGGACGCCAGTTGGTGGGTGCTCAATGAGGTGAAGGAGCAGGTGCCTTCAAGAGCGGATCCACCTCGCTCTTGAGGTACAGCTTCAAATGGTGGCCATGCACACGACGAATGTGGCCACCAGCATTCGCCAACTCGACTTGGCCATCCGGCAGGATGCAAGCGAGTGAATACTCGGATGGCCAAGGTGGGGGCGGGACCAGCTCATAGTGGTCTCCGACTTTCTTTCGGGCAGTTTTAGCTGCCTGCAGTTTCGGCCGCCACTCCTCCTTGATCTGTTCTTTTGGTGACGGAGTGGACGAGAGTGGCGACGAAGGTATGGGAGGCGGATCCTGCAAATAAGGAAACATAGAAGGATACACGACACACTCGTGCTCCTGGTGAGATACAGCATGCGAAGGCGAAGAAGCAGGGAGAGTATTAGTAACTGAAAATGTTATTCGCTCCTCGCCATCCCTCAAAACTAAGGTCCCATCATGCACATCTATGAGAGCCTTGGCGGTGGCCAGGAAAGGCCTTCCCAGTATAAGGGGCACTTCTGTGTCCTCATTGATGTCCAAGACAACAAAATCCACAGGATAATTGAATTTGCCAACCTTCACAAGAAGGTCTTCCACTATGCCCCTAGGACGCACTACAGATCGGTCAGCTAATTGAAGGCTCATCCTAGTAGCACGGGGTTCACCTAGGCCTAGTTTCTTGAACAGTTTATACGGCATAACATTGATACTAGCACCTAAATCCCCCAAAGACCTCTCCACATGCAAATTATCTATAGAGCACGGGATAGTAAAACTACCTGGGTCCTTCTGCTTCTGCGGAAGCTTGTTCTGCAGAATGGCCGAGCACTCCTTGTTGAGCTCCACAATGGCCAGCTCGCTCAGCTTCTGCTTCTTTGAGAGAAGATACTTCAGGAACTTCGCATACTTAGGCATTTGAGAAAGTGCCTCCAGGAAGGGTACTTGGACATTCAGCTTCCTAAGCATGGCCATGAAGTTCCCGAACTCTGCCTCCAACCTATCTTTGTGCAATCGAGTAGGGAAGGGGAGTTGAGGGATATACTCCTTCACTACTGGTTGCGGTTTAGGCGCAGGCACCTCAACCTCCTTCTCTACTTCTTCTTCAGTCACTGGAGATGCCGAGGCAGGGGCCTCCCTCTCTTGTGCCCGAACAGGTGGATCAGTAGTCATCTTTCCACTCCTGGTTGTGATAACATTGCAGTGCTCATTCGGGTTCTGCGGATGAGGGATGGTCTGACCGGGCAGAGTACCAGGAGCCCTTTGTCCCACTGCTTGAGCCACACTCCCCAGCTGGGTTTGGATATCCTGCAAGACAGCCTGTGTGTTCCTCTGGCCAGCTTTAAGAGCCAGGAATTTACCTGAGGCCTTTTCCATGAACTGCTCGATAGTGTTGAATTTCTGAGCACTAGAACTGGCGAGAGAGCCCACCAAGTTTCGCAGTTCAGCCATCGGATCATTTTGCACTGGGGTGGCAGGGGCTGCACTTGGCTGCTGGAAAGGTCGCGGCTGTGATTGAGCAGCCTGCCCCTGCATGGGCTGGTAGAGAGACTGCTGCTGCTACTGGAATTGCCCCTGTCTAGGCTGATATGGCGGCCTCTGGAAGCCCGGTGGTCCCTGGGAGAGTGGTGGTCTGGAATTTGCCCCACCCCAGGAGAAGTTGGGATGCTGGCGCCACCCCTCGTTGTAAGTGTTGCTGTAGGGGTCATTGCGCCTAACATTATTGATGAAGTTCACCTGCTCCTGGGGTGTGGTCGATTCCTTCATCGCCTGGCAGTCTTCCACTGTATGATGGGTGCTCTCGCACCACTGGCAGAGCATCGCCTGCTGCTGTCCGGTCCCTGGAATCATCCCTGAACGATCGATAGCTGAAACCAGCTTCGACACCACCTGCACCAAATCAGAGGAATGGTTTCCCAAGAAATGTACACCTCGGCTTGGTGCTCTCCTCGACTTCCTAGCAGTGCCCCAATCATACTCGTTCTCTACCATCTCCTCAAAGAGTTGATTCAGCTGTGGCGATGTTTTGGTCAGCATGTTCCCGCCACAAACTGAGTCAATCAGCTGCTTGTCTTCTGGGAAGAGGGCGTGACAGAAGGTTCCCACCTTGAAAGCATCATTGAAACCATGATTGGGACACATCAGGAAGAGACTGTTGTATCTCTCCCAAGCATCCCTGATGGTCTCATCCTCGTCCTGAGCAAAATGGGTAATTTGCTTCTGCAGGTCCGCCGTCTTGGATGGAGGATGGTAGCGGGTGAGGAACTTGTCCGCCAGGTTGGCGAACGTGGTGATGGAGCCCGGAGGTCGAGTGTCTAGCCACTCCTTGGCCTGCCCCTCCAGGGTGAATGGGAAGTACCTCAGCTGGATGGCATCTGTTGGGACCCCCATTGATCTTGATTCCATCAATGAGCTCGTGGAATCGCCTGAGATGTGAACGAGGGCACTCCCCCTCTTTGCCTCGGAACACCACTGAACCGCGCAGCATGCTGATTACTGAGGTGCTCACCTCAAAATTATTGACTGGGACATGAGGGTGTTGAATGGGTGACCTCATGTCCGCGGCCCTTGCGGTCCAGTAGGATCCCATGGTCTGCTCCCCAGGATTGACCACATCATGGTCTTGTGGATCAGCCATCTCCTCTTCGTCAGTGATCTGTAGCTGTGCTAGCACCTCCTCCGTAGCCAGTCGCGCCTTTAGAGCCCGCTTGAAGTTTCTGCAGGTTCGTTCAAGCTCCTGGTCTAATGGTAGTAGATCTCTCGACTGGCTACGGGTCATGCACTACCTGCACACAATCAGCAGAAGCAACCCGTGAAGGCACACAGGTGGAAAAGAGAAAATGCATTAAATAAAAAGCTAGAGTAACAAATTTTGCACTGGGGTGGCAGGGGCTGCACTTGGCTGCTGGAAAGGTCGCGGCTGTGATTGAGCAGCCTGCCCCTGCATGGGCTGGTAGAGAGACTGCTGCTGCTGCTGGAATTGCCCCTGTCTAGGCTGATATGGCGGCCTCTGGAAGCCCGGTGGTCCCTGGGAGAGTGGTGGTCTGGAATTTGCCCCACCCCAGGAGAAGTTGGGATGCTGGCGCCACCCCTCGTTGTAAGTGTTGCTGTAGGGGTCATTGCGCCTAACATTATTGATGAAGTTCACCTGCTCCTGGGGTGTGGTCGACTCCTTCATCGCCTGGCAGTCTTCCACTGTATGATGGGTGCTCTCGCACCACTGGCAGAGCATCGCCTGCTGCTGTCCGGTCCCTGGATTCATTCCTGAACGATCGATAGCTGAAACCAGCTTCGACACCACCTGCACCAAATCAGAGGAATGGTTTCCCACAGAATGTACACCTCGGCTTGGTGCTCTCCTCGACTTCCTAGTAGTGCCCCAATCATACCCGTTCTCTACCATCTCCTCAAAGAGTTGATTCAGCTGTGGCGGTGTTTTGGTCAGCATGTTCCCGCCACAAACTGAGTCAATCAGCTGCTTGTCTTCTGGGAAGAGGGCGTGACAGAAGGTTCCCACCTTGAAAGCATCATTGAAACCATGATTGGGACACATCAGGAAGAGACTGTTGTATCTCTCCCAAGCATCCCTGATGGTCTCATCCTCGTCCTGAGCAAAATGGGTAATTTGCTTCTGCAGGTCCGCCGTCTTGGATGGAGGATGGTAGCGGGTGAGGAACTTGTCCGCCAGGTTGGCGAACGTGGTGATGGAGCCCGAAGGTCGAGTGTCTAGCCACTCCTTGGCCTGCCCCTCCAGGGTGAATGGGAAGTACCTCAGCTGGATGGCATCTGTTGGGACCCCCATTGATCTTGATTCCATCAATGAGCTCGTGGAATCGCCTGAGATGTGAACGAGGGCACTCCCCCTCTTTGCCTCGGAACACCACTGAACCGCGCAGCATGCTGATTACTGAGGTGCTCACCTCAAAATTATTGACTGGGACATGAGGGTGTTGAATGGGTGACCTCATGTCCGCGGCCCTTGCGGTCCAGTAGGATCCCATGGTCTGCTCCCCATGATTGACCACATCATGGTCTTGTGGATCAGCCATCTCCTCTTCGTCAGTGATCTGTAGCTGTGCTAGCACCTCCTCCGTAGCCAGTCGCGCCTTTAGAGCCCGCTTGAAGTTTCTGCAGGTTCGTTCAAGCTCCTGGTCTAATGGTAGTAGATCTCTCGACTGGCTACGGGTCATGCACTACCTGCACACAATCAGCAGAAGCAACCCGTGAAGGCACACAGGTGGAAAAGAGAAAATGCAGTAAATAAAAAGCTAGAGTAACAAATTTGCACGTTTCCCCAATAACCTAGAGGGTCCCCGGCAACGGCGCAAAAAACTTGACACGCCAAAACACAACACCAAACTGCGACCAAGTGTAATCGCCATCCGGGAATGCAGTAAAATGGCAAGTTCTATTATCAACCCGGGGTCTAGATCTACTGCTTACTCCGTGAGTATCTATTATCTAGCCAACTAAGTTAAGTGTTTGTTGTTTTAAGCAAAAGCAGAAAGAAAGCAGGAATTGGTACGGTTTTCTCAAGCAAAGAAGAGTCACTCGGGAATGATTCCCCCTAGCTCCTTAGTTAGGTTTCAATTGTATCTTCCCTGGGTTGATTTACTGTTGATTAGACTGCGGAAGATCCGACAGTAGCTTGGAATCTCTTAAGCTGACCAAGCCCTCTCAGTCTAACTACCCGACAGACGACTAGTCTTCACCGGGATAGAAAGCTGAAGCAATAAGCACAGAACTCCACTACTGGAATTGGATTCCAGTACAAAGCCGTAAACTGGCTAACTCTCGTATAGCCAATCTCCTACTACCGAATGATGAGGCTCTAACAACCTAATCAGATTCTATCTATCTCAGGTTGCAGCAGAAATCAGGAAAAGCTGATCAGACTTCAATTGACTCAATAAACATGCATCATTCGATTAAAACCAAACAGTATAATCATCCCAAGTTATTACAATCAAATCCCTAACACATGGAACTAGGGTTCTTCATACCCAAGTGAGAGAAGGTTTCTACTCCATAGAGAGAGAGAGTGGAAAACAAAATACAAAGCAGTCATACTCATAACAATGGGAAGAATTTGCTCTGGGATGATGATTTCCACTCCTATGACGATCTCCACGCTTGATTTGATGAAACCCAGCTCCAAGATAGCTTCTAGGATTTGTTCTTCGTACTTTCTCTCTTTAGGGCTCTGTTTTTGCTTTGAAAATCCGATTCTCTCTCTTGCAACCCGAAATTGGGTAAAAACCAGAAATTCCCGACTCACACGGGCAGGCCACACGGCCGTGTGGCATACCCAGTTGCCCATGTGAGGTCAAAACGCCGCGTTCCGAGTAATTGGATTTCAGGCTTCCAACACGGCCAGGGTCACACGGCCGTGTAGCTCACCCAGCCTGGCCGTGAGAAGCCTCGCAGAATTCCACACGGCCAAACTGCAACTTCACATGGCCATCTGGATTATACTTGTGCCCGTGTGAGGTCTCGCACAATCCCACACGGCATCCTTGGTCACTCGCACGGCCGTGTGAGTTGTGAGTGTGCCCGTGTGGCTTCCTTTGTGACTTGCCTCGTGCCCGATCTTCGTCCAATCGACCCCGACCTCGCTTCTAAACCTTCATTCACTTGCTAGGACCTGAAATATCACAAACAAACACAACCTAGCGTGAAATCAGCCTAAAACACGAGAATCAACACCTCAAACGGCTCCAGAATAGGGGTAAAAACATGTGCAATTAACGGCTTATCAGTATCCGCAAGGAACAAAAGACCACATGCTCACCTTTAGGAGATCTGATCACCTTGAGGTGATTGGATATTCAGATTCAGATTATGCTGGATGTAGAGACACCAGGAAGTCTACTTTTGGCTATCTGTTCCTTCTAGCCGGAGGGGCAATTTCATGGAAGAGTGCGAAGCAGTCTGTTATTGCCACATCCACTATGGAAGCTGAATTCATAGCTTGTTATGAAGCTACGAATCATGGTTTATGGCGGCGGAATTTTATTTCTGGACTTGGACTTGTCGACACTATCGCCAAGCCGCTGAAAATTTACTGTGATAATTCCGCAACGGTATTCTTCTCTAAGAATGACATGTATTCGAAGGGTGCTAAGCATATGGAGGTGAAATACTTTGTCATTAAGGAAGAAGTTCAGAAACAAAGGGTGTCGATCGAGCATATTAGCACACAGCTTATGATTGTTGATCCATTAACAAAAGGATTGCCTCCTAAGACATTTACTGAACATGTCGAAAGGATGGGGATTATAGGACGTCATGACTAAAGTTATTTTATGGATTGACACTTTGAGCTCATTTATTTTGTTTCTGGAATAAAGTTATGAATCTGGTTTATTTATTATGATCAGTATATATACATTATGCATTATGTGAACAAAACAAGATTTTTGTCTTTAGGAAAGACATTATTGTCAGACCATTATGAATACCTTGTTATGTGTCATATTGAGCATGAGACTGGTTTGGTGGTACATGGAAGGGACTATGTCGATAAATTGATATAGAATCGCCATGATCCTAATCTAGTTTTCATACTTGATTATGACTTTATGGTGAACCAAATATTATGGATTTATCTTATGATGTGCACACTTATGTTTATTATTAGATCTTGTGATATATAATGACACATGGACCAAGTGGGAGAATGTAAGCTCAATTCCCATATGGATCACTAGGGAATAATTGTGGTCCAAGTGTAATTATCACTTAATGGTTTAATATATAAGGTAAGTCATATATTGGTTAGGTTAATGAAAAAGGTAATTTCCTAATATACCCTGATGGTGGGTCTATATAAAGAAACCCTAGGATTGGTCCTCTCTCAACCCATTACGTAGAATTTCTTAGCCGTCATAGAAATCTCTAAACCGAAAACCTAAAGGGGTCAAGAGGGAGAAACTCAATTCCGGTGCTTACTACTCAAGCCGCCGTCGCCGCTCTTGTCATGGATCGAGGTAGGTTTCCTTGATCTATTACCGATTCGTGAAATCATCTAATTCTAAGATCCATGCTATTATGATTTATGTTTACAATCCAACCATGTCATTCATGAATAACAAATAAAGTACAAATCATTATGTCTTACATAACCATGAATCGTAAACACATCATCCTATATAGGAGAACCTAGGGTTTTTTGAGAGTTTAACGAAAAGGTTCAAGGTTCGCTCTGGGATAAGTTGTGGTTTAGGTAGTTACTAAGCAAACTATATGCTAGATAGGGATCCTTAGGAATTAGGCTCCCAAGTTGTACCACACTATAACCCTTTCGAGTTTAGAATGATACCTCAAATCATCCTCGGATTCGATTTCAACCTGGTTGGGAAGTTTCACATTTCCCCTACAATTGTAGGAGTCACGGTACTTTCTTCCTTTTTTACTATAAGGACGGCTCGGGTATAGAGCTCTATGCATGAATGCAAAAAATTAAATACGACATAAATTTAAAAACGCAAATAATGTAGTAAACATATAAAACCCATTAAGAAAGTAAGAAAATGCTTATCGATTGTTAATGTAGCTCGACTCACATAGTTCCCCAGCGGAGTCGCCACTGTCGCAACCGCCCCTCAAAATTGGGGTACTCATCACGATTTGCTCGGAGTCGCCATCGATCTTAGTTGTGGTGGATCGAACACCATTTGGTTCGGTCTCACCCATAGGGTCGGAACCGGGATTTGGTCTGTGAAATTTAGAGTTTTGGGTTCGGGAGTACAGTTACGTGTGGGGAAGTGTATTCCCACCCCACAACGCCCAAAATTGGTATTACTTAAATCGATAAGTTTTAAAAGGTTGGGTGTATTATAATTTGCACCTTATTTGTGTATTTAATTTTATGATTCGATTAATTAGATAGTTATTCATATTTGATCATACGTCTTTTGACGTAATTCACAAAATTAAAGAAAGTATTTTGATTAGTTGGATTTTACGTATATTGACGTACATATTGGGAATGAAAAAGTCTTAGATTACTTGGAATCGAACCTATTAGTTGCCTACGTACCCGAGTGGTCGGGATCAAAGTCCACATAGTTCGGTGTAATTGAGAGGTTTTTTAAAAATGTTGTTTCTCGCACATTGAAATGTGGAGACAATTTTTTAGTTGGACTCGAACCTATAGGTTGCCTACGTACCCGAGTAGTCGGGATCAAAGTCCATGCAGTTTGATTGTTTTGATCGGTTTTGAAAAGAGAAAACTTTACACGTTCTATTGATCGTGTAAGTTTAGACATTGCATTTCTTCTTTGAAGATAATTTTAGTGTGTTGACTTAATTATTTATTGGTTACACGATTGTCACGTTCTAGTGAGCATGACTTTTCGTATTAAGGATTTTTAGAAAAGAAACTTACGTATGCAGGCAATTATTTCAAATGAAGTTAATGATTCTTTTCAAAATCAGTATAAAAGGTTTATTGATCCTCGGGATATACTAAGGAAAGTACGTATTATGGATATTTATGTTAAAAAGAACTGAGATTAATATGTGAACAAGTGGCAGGTGACAAGTCTAGTGGCTTAAACCATTAATTGAACAATTATCCTGACTGTCAGGTCGATGTTTCGATTAGGGGTGGCAGTTCGGTTGTCGGTTAGCGGCTAACCGGACGGTTAGACCGATAACCGCCTGTTAGCGTCTAACCAAAAACCGACTGTATAGAGTATCGGTCGGTGGTCGGAGTGGCTGGTAGGAGAGTCGGCTAGCCGACAAACCGAAATCGGCTATCCGAGTAACCGAGCCCAAACCGACCAATATAAAACCCACCCCAAAAGCCCACCCCAAAGGCCCAAACCCTATCCTCCTTCTCCTTCTCCTTCGTCGAGTCGACCCCTCCCTACCCTCAACACCAGCAACAACCACCCCCTTCGTTGACCTCGACCCCTCCCTTCCCTAAATCTTCTTCTCCCATCTATTCCACCCTCACCTCCACAGACACCACCACCAGCACCAGCCGGCGCCCTCCCCTGCCTCCTCTGCTCCCCCTCCTTCCACCGCCACCACAACTTCCTGCACGGCTCCACCTCCAACCGTCGCGACCGGCATGCAACAGCCTCCACCCGCCGCTCCGCGCCGCCTGCCGCCTCCAACCGTCGCGACCTGCATGCAACAGCCTCCACCCGCCCGCCGCCTCAAACCGCCGCCGCGCGAACGCCGTCTCCCTCCGCCTCTGTCTGCCAGCTTCGCGAGGTCGCTCCTCCCTCTCCCGTCGGCGGCAAGCCCTCCTCTCGGCTGCTTCTTGAATCTTGAGACTTGAGTGGAAAAGAAAGGAGGGAGAAGGATGGAGGAGAGAGACGGAGCAGATAATGAATGTGGTGGTGGAGGGTTTGAAAGGAAAGATAAGGAATAAGTGGTTGTTGTATTTTTAGATTTTTTTTTTTTTTAGATTAGGGTGTGGGTTTCGGGCATGAGGTTAAGCGAACCGAAACCGGCTAACCGACCGGTCGATGGTCGGCTAGCCGCTGATCTTTCACGGTCGTTGGTCGGTAGCCTGAGGTGGTCGCTCGGTTTAACCGATAACCGAGAAATCGGTTTTCTGTTAAACCGAAACCGACCGACTGACACCCCTAGTTTTGATCTTAGGAGAGGATTTTTTTTCTTTTGCGGTTTGGACTCCCTCGAGTCGTTTTGGGGGGAAACGCGTCAAAAAACGACGACGGGGTCGTTTTAGCGAGCAAAGGATATATTTGTAACACTATGTTTTCGAAGGAAGGGGGGAAAAGGAGGGGAGGTGAAGGAAAATTAGGAGGGGAGGTGAGATTTGGAAGTGAAGGAAATTGGGAGGAAAGTGGGAAGGAAAGTGTGTATTGGGAATTGTGATTAATATGTTATTTTATTAGTTGTATAATAGTAAAATAATTTGATTGTATGTTAATATTCTATTAACTTATGAATTGTGAATTAAATTTGTAATTTCTTTTAAATCGCACCAAAGATTGTACCGGAAAATTTAGTGGCTGAGTATTTTTTTTCTAAAATCGTGATTTAACCACATCAATTATTTAAAAATAGAGACTTTATAATAATTGATCAAGCATTCTAAATCAATTAAAATTTATTCAAATTATATTATACAATGTATAAAAAACATAACCTTGATTTTACTTTACAAGTATAATTTATCCATTTAGTATATATATACCTGTTAAAAATCTAGCCCATACTTAATACTAATCCTAATTGAATATACTTAATAATTATCCCATAAAAAACAATACTTAATAATATTAAATAAAAAACTCTACCCAAAATCCCATTTGAGCCGCCAACTACCCACTTTTACAAGGATATGATATTGATTGTGTTATTTATTTTCAAGGTGTTTTGCTCAAATGAGTTCTCGTTGAGAAAGAATAACAAATAAAGAAAGAAGAGAAAGAGGGCATAAGGAGTGTGTGGGATTAAAAAAAATGTAAAATCAGCCCACTTTCACTCTCTCTCCAATTTGGAGGGACAGGCTGCACAGTGTTTCTTTCTTCTCTTTTTCTTTCCCCCTCCACTGTTTATTGTTTTGCAAACGGAGGAAAAGGGAGGAAAACTCCTTGGAACCCCAACTCCCCTTCCCTCCCCTCCTTTTCCATCCTAAAAAAACAGAGTGTAACAAAAACTCTAACCCTAGCTCATTTTCGCCACTCACTTCCCTCCTCTCTCTCGTTCTCTTCTTTGAAAAATGGAAGGAAGAAAAAGAATTATGATCCATTCTCCCTCTCAAACACCTAAAACCGCCGCCTTTTCTTCTTCTCGCTTCATTTTGACAGTCTCCTTTTCCTCGTCGTTCTAGTGAATGACGAGGAGCAAGGAAGAAAAGCTAATGCCGGCGGCAGGAAGAAGCGATGATTCACGCCGGCGACGATAGTGACGGAGTCGGCGAAGGTAAGTATGATTTTTCGATTGTATGTCAGATTTAGGGGGTTTGATTCGATTGTTTAGGGTTCTGATAGTTTTTTTTTGTGTAATTGGGGTTTTTCCCTCGATCGAGGGAAAAGAAGGAAGAAAGCCGCCGGCAACTACTGTTCTCACCGACAACAGAGGGGCAACCTAGCGGCGAGGAGTTTTGGTGAGCATTTTTAGTTCTGGGTTAGATTTATTTTTATTTTTATTGTTGGGTTTGGTACTGATTTTTTTGGATTTTAGATGATGGTGAGGGGAAGGAGGAAGTAGGAACGGCAGGGTGAAGAAGGTCGCCGCCGCCGACTCTGTATGTCGTCGACGGCGACGACAAGGACAGGAGGGGGATTTTTGTTTTGGTAAGTGTCTCTTCTCCAAGTGTGTTTGTTTGCGATCTTAGGATTGATTGTGGCTATGAATTGGGGAAATCGGGTTCATTTGTCATTGTGAATCCTAAAATTGGACTGTGGTGGACAAAGTCTGGAGATTATGTTTTGTGGTAATTAAATGTGAAATTTTGTGTATGTTGGTGTTTACGAGGTCATTTTTCTGGGTTTAGAGGTTTATGATTTGAAAAATCAGATTTGATCAATTTGATTAGGGGGGTTTCTAATGGTTTGTTTTGAGGGGTTTATATGGGAGTTTGCAAATTTGGGATGGTTTTGAAACTAGAAATTGTATGTGTGATGTGGGTTTGAGTGTAGAAATTTGTTTACAGTGGGTTGTTCACGGTGGGTTCAAATCTGGAATTGGCAGCAAGTGAATTGGATACTAGGAAACGGTAGTTTGCATCTGAAATATAGTGTACATGTGGTAGATTCAGATATGTAAATCGGTTTTTTTGTTATAAGTAGAAGGGGTCGATTTAGAGGTAGAGGGGGTAGCCTTTAAACAGAGCAGAGGTATTTCAAAATACCTCCCTAAATTGAGTATAATAGAGTCTAAACGTGTTGATTTAGGCTTGCTATATTTGGTTAAATCTGAGGTGTCTTGCTATGAGTTTGGTATTAACTTAGCATTATATGATAGGATGGTATATATGATAAATAAATATACAAAGCAATTAAGGCGGAATAAAACAAAGATTGAAATATAGATCTAGCTTTTACTTATAGTGAACTTCATCAATTGAAATATTGAAATAGCAAGATGTGGAGAACATGTAGGGAACCTTAAAAGGATGGCAATAAATCTGACTTTTTAATCATTTTGCTATTATGTTGAAATTCGTCATCTTGAATTTTGCTTAGACATTGATTGAGCTTTATATAAGAAGCTTTACATGGGTAGGGAATGAAATGATTATGGATGATGATGAAAATAGAAGGAATGATTCAGCTCGAGCCACCAACCTTGAATTTTGAAGTTTGAGGAAGGGTTAGAGCTTTTTTCCTCGGAAGCTGTTGTTGTATTTTGCGGGCTGCTTGTTTTTTTTACTTTTGTGTTTCTGTGGTGTGTTTCTTTCTTTTGATCTTTGTTATAATTGCTTTTGTGATATTGTGGTGTTTTGAGAAGAAAGGGACAGAAGTTAAGAGTATCCCTTTCTGTCTGTTTTTCTGTATATAGCCAAAGAGGAAGAAAGAAGTGGAAAGTAAGTCTTTTTGGTCATCTGGGTGGTTTCTTTGGTGTTTGGCTAAGAAGGAAGAGTAAGTTTGTAAGCACTTTGCTGAGTTATCTTTTTTTCTTGTGTTGTCTCAGTGAAGGAAAAGAAAAAGGGAATGATGTTTGGATCTGTTGTTCATGGGGAGAAGGATAAGGAAGAAGAAATAGTTCCCCTCCTCCTGGGGAAGGGATGTGCGAAAAAGAAGAGGAAGAAAAGAAAACTCCCAATCCCTCTCTGTGTTTTGTGTTTTGGCAGAATTTCGTGTGTGAAGTAGAAAAGAGGAAGAAGAAGAAAGAACCCCCATGTAAAGAGAAAGAAAGATCCCAAAGAATAAGCCTGCTGTTTTTTTCTCTACTACTGGTGGGTGAGAAAGAAGAAAGAAAGAGGAAGATGACGATGACGATGATTGTCGTTTGCTGTCTTGTATCAGAGGAAGGAAAGAAGAAATTCAGTTGTTCTGTTTTTGCTAGCTTTTTGCTGTCTGGATCAGAAAAGAGGAAAACCAAGTGGATAGGAATCCCCTCCTTTTGTGTATTTGTATTTCTCTTTGTTGTCTGTGTATAGGCTTTGGGAGAGAAGAGGAAGATGAAGCTAGAAGGAGAGAGTGTAGGGAAAGTTGTATGTGTAAGAAGTAGAAGTGGAAATTGTCTTCGGAAGGGGAAGCAGGTTTGGAAATCGTAAGGGAGGAAGCAGTCGCCAGAGAGAGTCTGCTGTGGAGTGCTTTTTATAGGAGAGTCGGCTTGTTCCACAAGTTTGGAACAGTGTTGGGTTTGGGTCAGACCGGTCTGGGTTTAATGTGGGCTTTGACTTCTGTTGACCTTGGTTTGGGTCAGATTGTATGGGCTTGACTATTGTTTGACTTGGATTGACGTTTTTATTGGGGTTTTTTACGGGCCCAATTTCATTTTATTGTTGAACAATCGAAGTAGGGGTACATGAACCGGCTTGGGTCGATATTTAAACATACTTGCCATGTACTGCACCTGGTTTATGTTTATACTTGGTCCTTAATCAAGAGTTTTAAAGTGGTGCATTCAGGTTGAGTCATCCACGCCGATCATGAATCCTTGAAGTACACAAAGGCAAAACATAATATGAACTAGAGACATGCTCGATGGATGGAGTTCATTGAATCCCTCCCCTATGTGATCTACTACAAGCAAGGTAAGGAGAATGTGGTTGTCGATACCCTTTCTCGAAGGTGTGCTTTGATCTCGTCTCTTGATGCTCGATCCATTGGGTTTGAGAACATAAAAGAGTTGTATGTCAATGACCGTGATTTTGGTGAGATTTATGCGTCTTGTGAGAAGCATGGTGAGGGTAAGTATTATCAAACTGATGGTTATTTGTTTTGTCCTAATCAACTTTGTGTGCCTAATTCTTCAATTCGAGAGGTATTGGTTAGAAAGGATCATGTTGGAGGCCTTATGGCTCATTTTGGGGTATTCAAGACTTTGAATTGCCTCCACGAACATTTCCACTGGCCACACATGAGAAGTGATGTGGAGAAGGTGTAACATCCCGTTTCGGCTAAACTCGTATTACAGTCGCTAGGAAATTTCACGATTCAAAATCGAGTATTTCGACACTATTTCGACGAAAATCGGATTATCGATCAATCGGATAAGTATATGTATTAATTATAATATATATATATATAATTAATATAAAATAAACCATAAGCGACGGGGCCGCATATATATACCCAATTCATTCAATCCCATTCCATTTCTTTCTTCCTTTTTCCATTTCCTGAACGAAGAGAAGCAGAGCGCGCAGGGTCGCTTCGGAGAAAAAAATTTCAGAGCAAATTTCTTGAGCCCTAGTGATCGAAAAATCTTGTAAGTAATTCCTAATTCATCTATACATCGTAATTTATCGATTTAGAGCTTTAAAACGAGTTTTGGATCGGGAATTTCTTGAGTTTCCGATCGAAGGAATTAGTGTTTCAGAGTATCCGGAAGCCGGATTGAACCCGAATTTCATATACGAGCTTCCTGCAGCGAGGTAATCAATCCTCTAATTCTAATCCCTGAATTTCGGCAATTATTTAGGTAGAGGTCCAAATTGCTGAATTTAGCTCCGGCCAGGGTTTGATGTGTTTTTATCGAGAATTTGATCCGGATCCTAGAACTAACATTGACGGGGATACTGTAGGGGATATTAGGACAGTCTCGGATTTTAATTCGGGGTACGTCCGTGAAATTGACGTTTTAGTACGGGAAGCTTAAACTGGTGTTTGAACGACCAGAACTGGTGAGGGATTAGCACGGCATACCGGGTTTGTCGTATCACGATAATTATATTGATGCTTAGAATTGACCTAGGTGAACTAGAATGGCATGATTAGGGGTGTATGAACTTTTGTGTTATATATTGAACCCTGGACTGCTGCATGATATTATTGACTTGCCCTAATCGACATGGACCTTGTTTATGCTGATTATTGCATACATGTTGCCATTTGTGGCGTAATTGTTGATATGACTTCATGGCTGTTCGATCAGTGTTTTGACATGAAGTGATATTGTGGTTGTATATGGATTCACAAGTGGGGGAAATAAACTTCCCAGGGTGATATTATGATGTTTTAAGGAGGATGACTTGCATGAGGGTTTATCCCGAGGAAGTGCAACTATACGACTATTGGTTTACCTATGTTGAGCTAATTATGGTCAGGTCAAGTACATGTGCAAGTAACGAATTATGATTAAGCAAGATGAGATATGGATCATGTATAAGGATATCAAGTAAGAGTACTTTGGTCTCATGGTCAACTACATAGTAACTAGGGCTCCCTATGCTATTACTCTATTATGATATGTATGATAGTCACACCTCTCATGTGGTGGTGACTGAAGATTTCTTACGAGATATGACCACACCCAGAGTTGGGGTATGTATGACTATATCCGACGGGATGTATGACCACATCCGACGGGATGTTGGGGTATGTATGACTATATCCGACGGGATGTGCGGTATGTTTCCCGGGAGAGTTATTAGCATGGTAGTAGCCAGGCGCCTATAAGTAAAACATGATAAGACGCATATGCATAAGTCAAGGTGGTTGAGTCTTTTGCCCATTGGGATATGAGGATGGCTGAGGACCGATCCTAGTGCTTTGGCTTGTTTGCTAGATGTATGGTAGGGGTATGCTCTGTTATGAACTCATGATGCTATGATTATCTCACTCAGCTATGAGCTGACCCTCTTTATTCTTCTTCTCTGCTTATTCTATGTGTAAGCAGATCATCAGCAGCAGTAGATAAGTGTTAGGTGGGAGAGGAGCTAGAGTTGAAGCCAAGATGAGGTATGGCCTTCAACTATTCTGTGCTTGGACTACTACTTGGGATTTTGGCCACTGATCCACACCTCTTTTGTAAAAATGTTTTGAGAACGTTTTTCATGTGCATACTAGCTTCTGATGTAGTGTAGGATATCCACATGTGTGGAAGGTTGATGATATGTGTATATTTATGTGGTTGTGTAAGTTATGACGACTACGATATGTATTAGTAAGGTATGCAGTTGTGGAGTATGAAACTGTGCCTATGGCTATGAAAGCCAATGTATATGGTTGTGAGTATATATATTTGTTTATGGATGCAGGGATTCAGATAAATTATTTTGCAGGTTTTAGTTACAAGAACTGTTAGCCCATTACGCGAGTAATTCATGTCAAAATTTTAATTGGGTAAATTTTGTAATTAATGTAACACCCGAGATTATTTCCGCTGCAATTGTATGAACAATATGATTAGGTAATACACATAGGGTAGGGTGTTACAGAAGGTGTGTGTGCAAGGTGTCTTAAATGCCACCAAGCCAAGTCAAGAGTTCAGCCAAACGGGTTATATATTCCTCTCTCTATTCCTACTTCTCTTTGGATTGATATTTCTATCGATTTCGTTCTTGGATTGATAGGAGTAAGAATGGTAAAGATTATGTGTTTGTTCAGGTTGGCCGTTTTCCAAAGATGGCGCACTTTATCCCATGCCACAAAGCTGATGATGCATCTAATGTAGTTGAACTGTTCTTTCAAGAAATTGTAAGTTTGCATGGTATGCCTCGTACTATAGTCTATGATCGTGATGCCAAGTTCTTGAGTTACTTCTGGAAAACTTTGTCGAGTAAGCTTGGTACTAAGTTGTTATTTTCTACTAATTGACACCCTCAAACGGATGGTCAAACTGAAGTAGTTAATAGAACTTTGTCTCAAATGCTTAAGGTTTTCATTCAGAGTAACATCAAACTTGGGAAGAATGCTTACCGCATGTAGAGTTTGCATATAATAGGGCTTTTCATTCTACCACTAACAGACCGTTTGGTACCAAATGAATCGAGAATTCATTTCATTTTAAAATGAATTACCATGTAGAATTCTTTGTAAAATGAAATCCTATGTTTGGTATGTTATATTCAAACCTTTAGAAATAAAATGAAGTGTCATGTAGAATTCATTGTCAGATGAATTCTTGTGTTTGGTATGTCATATGTATAAGTAATTTAGTTAATAAAAGAGGATAATCTTGTCATTCTATTATAATTTGTAAATACTTGTGGAATTCATTTGGAAATTCCATCTCAATTCCTCGGAATTGCTATAACTAGTTCCAATTCCGTAGAAATTCAAAATTTAGAATTGAAAATGAATTCTTTTTAATAACAAACATGAAAATATTTCATTTCAAAATGAATTCCTCAAAACTTATGGAATTCATTTATACTAAACGGTATGCAAGTTTTCACCATTTGAAATTGTGTTTGGATTTAATCCTTTGACCCCATTGGATCTATCTCCATTACCTGCCAATGAGCGTGTGAATTTAGATCGTGCGAAGAAAATCTAGTTTGTTCTAGGTTTGCATGAGAAGGCGCGGCTGAACATAAAGAGACAAACTTATCATATTTTGAAGAATGTGAACAAGCATCGACGTCCTCAACATGAGGAAGGAGCATTTTCCCCAACAACGACGTTCTAAGTTGCTGCCTAGTGGCAATGGTACCTTTCATGTCCTCCCCGCGTCAATAACAATGCTTACAAGGTTGATCTGCCAAACGAGTATGGTGTGAGTGCCACTTTCAGTGCCTTAGCTCCTTTCCTTGAAGACGACTCAGATTTGAGGGCAAATTATTTTCAAGTTGAGGGGATGATGAGGGCATCAACACCAAGGCGATCACAAGTCCTACTTTGGTGCGACATGAACGTGAGGAAGAGGTGCAAGTTTGTGTTCCAATCACTAGAAGTCAAGCCAAGGAATCTAAGGGCCGACTTCAGGCTTATTGGGCCTAGAACTTCAAAAATATGGAGGCCGAGCTGTTCGTGGGATGAGAGATGATGATGATTCGAGTTGTGGCTATTCCAGGCCAAATCTCTGGCCATTGAGTAGAAGACCCCGTTCGGGGAATTGAAGCTTATATCGGGGATTACGTTCAGAACCACCCCCGGCAGAGAAGACATAATCTCCGACCGGGGATTTGAGCGACAGGGCGGGGAATCAAGAGTTGTTTCCTCTGGCTATTTTCAGTTACCTTTGCATATTAAGTTACTTATTAACTAAGACTCGAGTTTCCTTGTTATTTTCTGTCCAAAAATTTTGTAGCCTATATAAGGGGATAAACTAAATCTTTTAGAGGGTAATCTACATTTCTATTCAAAAATCAAAACCCTAGAATCGAGTGTTCATACACCAACTTCTTCTCTTCTTCTTTCTTGACCGTGGAATCGATTCAGCAAGAAAAACTGACGTTTTTAGCTAGCCAATCACCCTAGCCGAATAGTCATTCGTATACCTAGCCCTCTTCTTGACGTGTAGATTTGGTTTGGGTTATTATCCGTTTTGTGATCGTTGAGCTTCTAACCGATCTTTGTCACGTTTCTTATTATTTAAGTCCAAAAGTTAGAGCATCAGCTTATATTAGCTTGCAATTGCATCCTAATCAATCTATTCAAAATGTAACTTGATGCCTTGGTTTGTTTGTGGTTCGATTGAGCCAAAATTGTGGAACCTTATGCCATCGTGTCACATAGCGTTGAGCTTAAGTGTGGGGCGGAAGTTTTGGTCTTCCTCGGTGTTTATTGCTAACCTTTTCACTTTGTATGGTGCATGGTTAAGGTTTTTATGCAGGTGATGGCTGACCCCTCTCGTCCATATGTATACAACCTTGAAATTCATCATAAACTTGAGGGTGAATTTGCCGCTTGACGGGCGGCTTCGATTGGACCCCACTAGCAGTCGGACCTTTATCAGTTTGTTTCTCTAAATTACAAACTAAGATTTCAGATGTAGTAGCACATCCTCAGTGGCAGTGCCTCCTTGAGATCCAAGATGACAAAGAGGTATTTGTAGAATTCTACTACTTTTTCATCCACATACAACTCATTTGGTTTGTCTGTCGTAGTACCGTACGTCGTGTTTGCTATTGGAGGTGAAAACTGGAAAATGGATTACGATGAGTTAGCCACAATCATGGGGTTGGACCCTTTCCATATGTACGGTATTAAGATCAAGGATATTGAGAACCTTGATGTTCATGATGTTTTTCTAGAATATCAGCTGCCCTTGACATCGTCATATTCACTTTTAACCAGCAATGACAACTACAACCTTGCTCCTAACCCAGTGGCAGATCATCAATGCACTACTAGCCCACTCCATCTTGCCTATTGATTGATCTCTGAACAAGGTCATCAAGAGCGATAGGCAACCCACGCAACCGCCTCAAGCATATAGTTCCTTTTATCACCAAGATAGCTAGACATTTCCACATCGACCTCAGCATATGCATCCTCGAGGGGCGCCTTACAAACTTCCCAGAGGACACATTGGCTTATGAACCTAATCAAGAACTATGGATCACTCCCATAACTTTTGGGTTTTACCATGCTAGATGAGGCTTCTCATAGGGCCCCACCTCAGCATCGTACGTCCCAAGCTACGCCGTCTTCATCCACATAAGACGAAGGCCCTTCTTCTTCAGCCTCCGTTGAGGCTCGCTAACCACTCTAGCGGTCCACTACCAGGGAACATGTCCCGTCTCGATAGAGTTAGGGATCTCCGGCCTTACTCCCACTTCAAGGAGCAGCAGCTCATGGCCTAAGAAGGGCTCGACTTCAGCACCTCCGGTTGGGTTTCCTCTCCTGCTCATCAACTGACGAGAGCTTAGGATGAGGATGATCACTAGTGATTGAGTGTCATGCTTAGAACCATACCCCACACTTCATTTCCCTCCATCTTGACTCATTTTTTATTTTTTATTTTTGTGTGTTTGAATTTGAACAACTTTGTTTCATTTCTTTCCTTTTAGACTATACATATTGTGTTGAATGATGTGACCCTTGTGAGCTTGTGGTTGTTTGTGTGTGTTTCTTGTGAATAGCTCCTCTCCTGAAAGTGGCCCACTTTCCACTCTGACTCTTCACTCGCCATGTTTGGTAGCTTTGTTCCACCTTTATCTTTCCACCATTGAGGACAATGTCGTGCTTAAGTGTGGTGATGTTGAACGTGTATGCGAATAGCATATTGAATATTTGGACAATGGTTGTTGTGGGTGGTTTTGTGTTGCTTTAATATGTTTTAGGTGAATTATGAAACCTCATGCTTTATGTGCCACCACCCAAAAAGTCTTTTCCCCATGTCCGAGCCCCAAGCGAATCATATGAACTCGTGTCTAAGACCTTCAGACAAGCTAGTGATGACACCCACCTTGTGAGTTCTAGCATTCAGAGGTTATCGTCATGGTGAAGAGATGATAGGGCTGAGTGTTGAGTATGCACATCGTTTGCATGAAATGGTCCCGATCCCACTGGTTGAAAGTGAGTGATTCATTTACATTGTCTTGTTCATATCATACCCCATTGAGGACCTAGTTTGCTCATTTGTTTGTCCCTATGACATAGAAATGTGATAGGTTGTATGAATTGAATGATATGTCTGTTGGGTTTGTATTTAATACAATGTTTGAGGTATTTTTCATGATTTTTTAGTGTTGTTCTTCGTATCTCAAAGTTAGGTCAAATTGACCTAGGAGGAGGAAATCCCTCTTTGGGCCTTAATAAGGTAGATTTCTTGACCAATTTTGTAACCCCATCTAGGGCAATTAAGGGCATGCCTCAAACATAGGACTAGTGCCATGAATCTATCGTGATTGGTTACTTTTTCCTTGTTCCGGATTAGTTTCCGAGGGAGTTGTCTTAGCAATCCTTAGTTGATTATTAAAGAGAGCTAGCTTCATAGCTTAGTGTGATATTCCTTGATTAATCGTTTAAGAGAGTGGGATTTCTCCACTAATTGCATCCTCCATACGGTTATGAACATACCTTTCCACACTATCATTCCCTTCGGATCACCTTGATACGAGACGACTAACCTTGATACGAGACAAGGGGGAGCAATACCTGGGTGAAGCTTTCTCACATTGAATTAATCACAATTTTCTTTCTTTGCTTGTTTTCAACTATACTTCTTTAGCTTTAACTCCAAACCATTTGCTAGATAACAATTTAAACAATTGAATTAGGAGTACATGGACCACCTCGGGTTGACATTTAAAATATTTGCCCCATACTACGCACTAATAGAGTTTGCACTTCGGCTTTAGTCGGGATTTATTTAGGTAGTTAGGAACGAGTCAAACCTATTGCTTGATTTTACAAATTTTTGCTCTTTGCTTGCTTTATACTGATAGTACCATTGTGGATATTTTTTATCTAATGATCTTCTTCTGTCTTATTACATTGGTGTATAAGTAGCTCAACAATCGACAATCTCAAATCTAAGCGAGATAACAGGTTAAGGGGGAGTTTTAGTACTCCCATGGAATTGGAGAAAAGAAAAGAATGGGGAGATTGTTTGGAAAAAGGTTTCCCCTTTATGAAAAGGTAAAATTATATTATTACCTACAATATCTGAAAAATATATGATTGCAAGAAAGAAACTCCTAAATCAAGTGAAGATTAAAAGAAAACCATTACATCAAAGAACTATAAATAGAAGGAAGCAACAAGACAAGTCTTATGGAATATGGCAGAGCAATCTTACACAAAGCAAGACCAAGAACCCTATGATTAGCAATAGGAGTTGGAAGTGATAAAAGTTCGATGTTTGTATTGCTTGAGTGATTGTGAGGTCGTGTAGTTTCTCTCACTAGTGTGAGTGCTTGTGAGGAAGAGAGAAATTTTATTGCTCTATTCTTGTCAAGGGTCTAAGTTCAACCCAAAGTGTAACACCCTGACTTCTGGTTTTAGGTTCAACCCTTAATATTGATACGACCAATGATTGTTTAACACAGTTACATCAAACACATGATTGTTTAACATAATTACGAAATGATAATGGTGTTTTTTTCATGTGAACCTCTTCAATAAAACTCGTTGATGATGGTGTTTTTTTCATGTGAACCACGAAATTAAAGGAGGAGGGGTTTGGCTTTTGTCGATGGAATCGAGGGGAGGCTCTGGTTGTTGGCATTTATTTTGATGCATGGGAGAGCATGATATGCTAATGTGTAATTACCAGGGAGGTTTAAGGATGGGTGTCGTACCCGAGAGAAAGAGGAGTCAAGTGATGGGTGAACCCATTTATATAAGGGAAATAGAAGGGTGCACGATGTTAAATGAATAACTAATAACCTGATGGGTCATAGATGATGAAAAATTAGGCACAAGTAAGGCAAGTTCAGTGGACAATGACGTGGTGATGCTTTATATTGAAAGGAATAATTAATTGGAATGAACAATATGGACATGGGAATTTCTAGTCGCTAGTAGCTTAGTCACTAAATAGTTAAAATGCCACGATGTCTTGGTTGCACAGACGTGGAAAGAAGTTGAATACAAGTTAACGAGAAGACTTGCGGGTAGATGGTTAATTCCAACCGAATCGACTTAACATAAGGTGAGTGTAAAGGAGGTAAATTCTATGCCTTACAATATTTAACCTTTTGAGATATGGTTGCTATGTATCGTACTTGTCTTTGTATGCTTATATGATGTCATATGATTTGTGTGAGTTATGCTTTCAGTTTTAATGTTGTTGTGTGCTGTACTTACAAGTAAGTTTAAGTTCAAGAAACAAGTTTCTTTTAAGAGGGTGAAATAGTTTTAAGTGTTTTTAGTCACTAGCGCCAGTCCGTTGCTTTAAAGTATAGTTGGAGATCATTTTGAGATTTTAAGTATTGAGTTTGCCCATATGTTATGGTGTTGCTTTAAACTACAAGTGTGTGTTTTCAGCATTTTATTTATGAAAATTTTTTTCCGCTACAATTTAAGATTTGAGTATTTTATTTATCAAGGACATTTTAGTAAAAGTAGTACCCGGCCTGGTTAGGGTGTTACACAAAGGGACTCAACTTGGAGTTAGATTGCAAACCTAGACACTAGGTCTCAAAGGGTAAGCCACCCATGAGCCGAGATGTAAAGCAATAAGCTGAGCTCGGTTAACAAAACATCATATGTACGTGTGTCCCTCCCTACTCTTCCATTTTTGTATCTGCTTCTCAACATGAACATTTCTTTGAAGGTTGAAGACAAATTAATAAGGGTCGAAGCCCATATCATAAAACACTTGGGCTCTAGTAAAAAGTCAAGCCCAACACTTTAATCGACACAATGAGTTCTTTATCTAGTGTTTATTTCTTTTATTTTATAAGATGATTTATGTGCAACACGTGTTCTAAAGTCGGGAGGCAATCCAACATTGGTTTGTATATCTCTGTCCTTTTTTTACTTTTGTGTAACGCCAGTTTGAGTTGTTTGTGTGAGTTTAGAGTTGGATTTGTGCCCGTGCTTGTCTTGATTTTGTCATTGAATGTGTTGTGTTTGAGTGTCGAGCACGAACGAGTCAATCGAGGGTCAAAAAATGGTCAAGTAGTTAGAATTACAAATGTCACGATTTTATTGTTGATGTCACGTTACGGTTTCAAACCGTGACATTTATAACAGGCCGCGACTTGTGTTTTGATTCTAGTCATTTTGTATTATGTCCAGGCCTCAGTTGTGGATTTCACGGTTTGACCGTGACATGTACAAAGTCGTGACATTCGACCCAAGTCGCACCATTTTGGGACGATGTCACGGTTGGTTGTGTATGTCATGGTTTCAACCGTGACTTACTACAAGAAAGCGTGACTAGTGCACATATGAGTTTATAAGACCATAAACCCTCCCCGACCTAAACTTATCCATAGGTTGCCGGAATCCTCTAAAACCTTGCCAAAAAATGTATCCGCTGACTCTTTTTTGATGATTTCACCCACTTTAGACCACCCAAATTATAACCAAATACACACCCACACTCCACTCTCCAAGGCGCAGCTTCGTCTGTAATTGCAAGTTGAGTCGGTGATGAACTTTCCGCACTTGACGAATTAAGCAAGGGATTATTTTAATTGTGAATGGATGCATATGTTATGAGGGATTTGAAAGCTTATGGATGCCATGGTGGAAATTTTTTGCATGATTTTGCTCTTTTGAAATGCCTACAAAGTGTTTGTGAAAATGCCTAGCCTTCATACCTTTTGTGCATATTGTATGTGACACGCTAAAACATAACACCAAACTGCGACCAAGTGTAATCGCAGTCCGCAAATGCAGAATAGTGGCAAGTTCTTTTTATCAACCCGGGGTCTAGATCTACTGCCTACTCCGTGATGATTTATTATCTAGCAAACTAAGTTGAGTGAATGTGATTTTAGCTAAAGCAGTAAGAAAGCAGGAAATGGTTCAAATTTCTTAAGCAGGGGAAGAGTCACTCGGGAATGAGTCCTCCTAGCTCCTTAGTTAGGTAAAAATTGTAATTACCTTTGGTTGATTTACTATTGATTAAATTGCGGAAGATCCGACAATAGCTCGGAATCTCTTAAGCTGACCAAGCCCTCTCAGACAGACTAACCGGAAGGCGACTAGCCTTCACCGGGACAGACTGCTGAGGCAATAAACACAGAACTCCACTGCTGGAATTGGATTCCAGTACAAAGCAGTAAATCGATTAACTCTCGTATAACCAATTCACTACTACCGATTGATGAAGCTCTAACAACCTAATCAGATTCTATCTATCTCAGGTTGCAACAGAAATCAAGAAAAGTTGATCAGGCTTCAATTGACTCAATGAGTCATGCATCAATTGATTATAATCAAGCAGTATATCAATCCAAACGTCATTACAATCAAGATTAATAACACATAGAGCTAGGGTTCTTCATACCCAAGTGAGAGAGGGTTCTACTCCTTAGAGAGAGAGAGAGAGAGAGAGGAAAACAGAATTCAGAGCAGTCATACTCATAAATATGGGGATAATCTGCTCTGGGATGTCGATCTTCACTCCTAGGGATACAATCTGGGCTTCAATGGTGAGAAATCCACTCCAAATAGCTCATAGGGTTTGTTTTTCGCACTTTCTCTCTCTAAAACTCTATATTCTGCTCAAAAAGCCGTCTCTCTTTTCATTTGGCTCGAATCTTCCTCAAAACCCCGATTCTAGGCAAAACACGACCGAGGACACGACCGTGTTTTGCCTCATCCCGCCCGCGTCGTTCCCAAAACACGATCGTGCCCCATAAGTGACCCGGTCGTGTTTTTCTCCAGTGCCGCCCATGTTTTGGACCCTCAGAAGCCCTCACGAGCACGCTCTCGACAGTAAAATCACGTCCTAAGGACACACGGCCGTGTTTTTGGACAAGGGTCCCCGTGTTTTGTCTCCAACCACACTGAACGATCTCCAAACGACCCGAAACTTGTTCCTAGCCTTACCTTTGACGCATGGGACCTGAAATGTGACAAAATAGCACAACCCAACGTAAAATAGGCCAAAGATACTCGACTGGGGCCTCAAACGGATAAGAAATAACGGTGCAAATACATCGTTATCAAATTCCCCCACACTTAACCGTTTGCTTGTCCCCAAGCAAACCTAGTTAGACACAAGGTGCTCAAAATAATTGGGACATGTCATATCGGCACAAAACACGTGAATCACACTAGCCTTTAGTCATGAACACATGAAACCTCAACAGCAACCTAGACAACCACCACAGATGATATTTGAGTGCAGCAAAATCGACCAAAGGAAGAGTCTCCCTTCTGTTCACCAACCAACATAAACTCGACTCAACCACTTATCCAAGACAGTCGTTTCATGCATCAAACTCAAGACATCAGAATCGAGATCGAGCCATCTAGGTCCTCACCGGGGTAAAGAGTGTAAAGAATAAGGAAATGAATCACATACTCTCGACTAGTGGGATCAGGACAATTTGATGCGAAAAATGTGCATTCTTATTCTCTCAATCCCTAACGTCTCTTCACCATGACGGCAGCCTCTCAATGCTAGAGTTCACATATTGTGTGTCATCACTAACTAATCTGGAGGTCTTAGACACAGGTTCAAATGACTGGCTAGGGTCTTGGACATGGGGAAAAAGCCTTTTAGGTGGTGGAAGTATTCATAGCACAAGGTTCCACATTTCCAAACCCAACACATTCACAGCCAATCAAACACTTACTTTCTCAAATTCTTTAGAGCACAAGAGCGAAGGAGGTCACAATAATTTTAGTATTTCTAAGCCGGACTGCTAAGAAACACTACTTAATGAGCATGATTCAGATTTTTGGTAGTCGCTCTCTTTAACTTTCATTCATTTTTTTTCATTCCTTGAGAGAACAACCACCTCAACACATTTTTCAAACAGGTGCTCAACTTTTAAGAACTACCTCCAACCCTCACGTTATTTTTACCAGAAACAACAGAGAACATGCAAAAACCACTCTGTGGAACCTTCTAAGAGATGCAAAAGGGTGATTGTTCATTGTAGACCGAAAGAAAGAGAGTGACACGGCTCAAAGGGGCTGACTAGGGGGTATGCACACCAAGACAGTCAATTTGTTCGTGGGCTATTCCTATGCCTCCATCATCTTAGCTAATGACAACGTGAATGCTACACATCATGGAAGAGGGATCTATCGCACAAGAAAGGAACGAGTAGGCTCAAATCTCACATGGCTACCTATATGTTGTATCTCTCATTCTAATTCCCTCAACTAGATGCATAAACGACTGTCAATAACAAGTGATCGATCCAAGTGACAGTTGGTAAGCAAACAGTTGAAAAAAATTGAACCCTTACACAACTCTACTGCACGTCTCAGTCATCATTATAGGTTGTCCTAGTCACAATCCACTTGTCATGCATCAATTTTAATAGTCATTCGATTCACTAATTAAACCACAATGCCACTATGATCATGCATACATCAGTACTTGGAGCCCTCAAATCTTAAGATTTGGACAGCGGACTATGCCCCAAGCACACACAAATACATTCCAAAAAGACAAAGCACCCCCCCCCCCCCCACACACACACATAAATGCGATAGTGTCCTCAATGGAGCAGAGGAAAGGGGAACGATGTTACCGTGAAATAAAGATCAGGAACAGGGACTAGAAGGCAGACCAGTCAAGGGCAGGGGGTGGAACAGGACCAGTCCAAGGGCACAGAGCTAGAGTCAGGCAAACACACACACTGGTTGAAAGAACCATATATCCATGTCTACAATCCGTATGAAAAAGAGAACCAGGACCAACACGACAGGGAGTCTCAATCTGGAAAAGAAATGAAGTACATAACCCTCAAATCTCCACTAAATCACATCGTCTCCATCGCCTGTGGGAGGTGGGTAGTCATTCTCGTACCCTGGTGACTGCACTAAGGGGTAGTGGACCGAGTTCTGGTCCAGGCCCAAATAGTGCATGATGTAGTGCTGGGCGACCATAAGATGACGTCTGCGGTCCCGCTTACGATCAAGGCGGGCGTGGATGTGCTCCTGGCCTGCTAGGATTTGCTCGTTCTGACGAGCAATGGCCGCCAACTGGTCAACAACGGTGACCGCGGGGGCTACAGAATAACCTAGGGTAGCATCAGAAGGATCCGTGGGGGTTTGGGTACGGCGTAATGGCCTAGCATCAGAGGAAAACAGAAATCACAGCAGTCATACTCTTAAAGATGGGGATAATCTGCTCTGGGATGTCAATCTTCACTCTTGGGGATGCAATCTGGGCTTCAATGGTGAGATATCCACTCCAAATAGCCCCTAGGGTTTGTTCTTCGCACTTTCTCTCTCTAAAACTCAATTTTCTGCTAAAAAGTCGTCTCTCTTTTCCTTTGGCTCGAAACTGCCTCAAAAACCCGATTCTCGGTAAAACACGGTGGAGGACACGACCGTGTTTTGCCTCATCCCGCCCGTGTTTTGCTTCATGTAAGGCAAACACGCCCGTGTTGCTCCCAAAACACGATTGTGCCCCATAAGTGACACGGTTGTGTTTTTCTCCAGTGCTGCCCGTGTTTTGGACCCTCAGTAGCCCTCACGAGCACGCTCTCGACATTATAAACACGGCCCGAGGAACACGGCCGTGTTTTTTGTTAGGGCTGCTCGTGTTTTGGCTCCAGCCTCACCGAACGACCTCCAAATGACCCAAAACTTGTGCCTAGCCTTTCCCCTTCAACGCTTGGGACCTGAAATATGACAAATTAGCACAACCCAACATAAAATAGGCCAAATATACTCGAGTGGGGCTGCAAACAGATAAGAAATAAGGGTGCAAACACGTGCACATACATCGTTATCAGTGTGGTAAGCGTTAAGGCATGATCTAGGGTTGGTTATGAATCTTAGTCTATGAAACCCCTTGTTTCATGCCTTTGATTGCTTTTGGTTTGATTGTGCTTAAAATATAAAAATGCAGGCTTGTTTGAACCATATGCCACCATGATACCGTGCTTAGAATTTAAGTGTGGGGATGTAGTGTTACCCCCCAAATTGCACTTTTTGATAGGTCTAATATGAATGTTATATGGTTTGGTATATGTGTGTAGGTTATGGCTCACCCGGACCACCCTTACCTCCATCCATCGGTGGATCATGTCTAGTATGGATGTAACTTCGCCATGTTGGAAGAAGGGTCCAATTGGCCCCTACTGGCTCCTGGACCTTGACTAGTTTGCCGCCTTCCACTATAGATATGTGATCTCTGCTGCAGTGGCTCACCCCTAGTGGCGGCGGTGGCTCCTTAACGTTGATGAGGGCATCTTCCTAGAGTTGTGCGTGAAATTCTACTCCACGTACCAGCACGTTCAGTCTCATATCCACCTTCAAGATCATTTTTTCTCATTCCGAGTTGGGGAGATTCGAGAACACCATGGGCTACAATGTTCTAGCTCACACATTAGGGTCGACATGGGAAACATGCACAATAAGAATTCTGATGATACTAGGATTGTGAATCTTCATTGGGCTTTTGAGAGAATATGCTTGGAGCAAAATCACACTGAGCATCTCAAGTCCAGGAACACGAGGCCTCGACTCTTTTGACCCTACTAGAAGATCCTGCACATGCTCCTGATGAACTCCATCCTCCCGAATGCTAGATCTCTGAGGCAGGTTACCCAAAGTGGGAAGGTTGTCCACTACACCATGTGTAGACCCTGTGAGACCCTTCATCTAGGGTTTGCGGCAGAGACTATATTCTCCCTTGTCGTGGGGAGCAAGAGGGTCTACACCATGCACATGGGTCGTCACATCACTAGGATTGTCCACTACCTTGAGGTCGACCTCCCCATATGCACATAGGCTTGTGCCGCCGAGCTCTTCCCTAATGGTAAACTTGTCCACATGGGGCTCATCCAGGTTCAGAGGGGTATCTGGTTCGTTGTCTGATGATGTAGAAACCACAAGTGTTAATCCTATATGTTCCTAGGACCGTATACCACAATTTCTTTTAATGGTAGCTACTCAAAACTAATGTTCAAATGATAAAAAAAAGTAAAATCGATGGGTTGAGGTTCCCTGTATGACTCGAGTAGATCACTTAAGAAACATAAAACACACAAAAGTAAAGAGAAAGTTAAATCAAATGAGGAAAAAGTTGTTCAGGAAGTATCATGTCTATGAGCATGCATACTTTCTCCTTAACAAGATCCATATATGCATCAATGCTACGTTGATATTCTATCCCTTCCATTAACGACATTCCCTACATGTTGTCTTTCATGAAAAAGATACGAGACGACAACTCGGAAGTATCGGGGACGACCTAGATTTTTGTCGTCCTCAAAAGAATAGAGGACAAGCGTATAAGGGACGAACCATTAGGGACGACTTAGTCCTCCCCAATATCTATAGGGACGATTTTGCCAATTTCCACTTATATCGCCTCAAAGACTCTAGAGCTTTCGGCCCATGGAAGTCGTCCAACACTCAATGGTTCTGCTCCGGGGAAGTCCATACTACAAAGCCTAAGTGACCTCCAAATCTAAGGATCACTTCATGAATCACTGGTCCGCCTGAACACATCTGAGACTCCGATGTAAGTAACCACGACATATCATGATGATGATGATGAAATAATAATAGTTATTATTATTGTTGTTGCTAATCCACGGTTGTTACCCTTCGTACATAACCGTCAATCCAACTGTTCACGTATTTTGGTCGAACCTGAACCCAAAGGTCGGGGTGTTACATTTCCTCCACCCTTATAAAACATTTTGTCTTCGAAATTTGAACAAGGACATGAACTGATAAAAAGGAACGAATATACTCGAAATTTGTCCCACCGCTTGTACTTAGACATAATGTCGCTCTCTAAATAAAAACTGCCCTGACTGGGATGTAACATTACCCTCCCCCTTAAGAAAAATTTCACCCTCGAAATTTGGTCATCGTGATGACTCAAAGTCTCACCTGAGGCAATCCTTCTACTACAAGGATTAATACTTCCTTTACTTTCACCACCCCTTTATCGATGCTTGTCTCTATCTTTGATACCCGAATTTAGTTCAGTAGCTCCTTGCATTCCTCCTCGAAGGTTCTACTTGCTTTCTCTGACATTTGTAAGAAATTCCCTTAAATGTTCTACTTTTTATCGTTTTTCGCCTAGCTTGATGAATTTTCTTGGACAAGTTTCGAGATTCTAACTCTTAACGTACTCCGGTCCGGTGATGCTCCTCGTATCCCTTGGATTTTTGACCTTTGATGGCTACCGTAAATTGTAGGGTCTCTCGACTACCTCCTCATTCTTTACATCATTCATCCCGATGGTGGTCTCCTTCTTTTCCAAGTCTTTTCGTCGAGCCGGTTCACCAGGTCCACGCCCTCTTAGCCCTGACGCAATGATACCTTGAGAACATGTCGGCTCCTTAAGACCTACCTAATTTCTTATTTAGCCTTGCTTATAAGCCACTAGTCCTTGGGGTCATAGCCCTACGCTCGATTCTCGCGAACTCACCGAACCTTCCTTGAATCCTTTCCTCTAGATAATGGCCTCCATTTTCCGCAACTCCTTGGCTACCGCTTGTTGACGTACTAAATACTTGGCTCCTTCCTGAACCTCACCCTGATCAACTTGCATCCCCGTAGGATATGAGCCGCTTGACCCTCCACTTCTCACTCATGAATGGGTTTTCACGAAACGATCCCTCTAGGAACCTGCTCCTTCTCCTTCTCGAGACGTATCATAGTCACGCGGGCATAATGGTGTTATTTTCCAAATCATGATTAGAGTATACTAGAGATTCTAAAAATTCCCGAAAGACGCTGACTCGTTTGGCCAAACTTTGACTTGAAATCTTTAAAAACAAAACCTTTAAAACTGAGACCGGTATTCCTGTATTTCTTGGAAACCAAGAAACAGAGGAAGACCGGCTCTGATACCAAAATGTAACCGCTCTTTTTCGAAAACCAAACCATAACTCAAACCAAAAACTGGTTACTTCGGAGAAACCCAAACAACTTTTTAAAATAAATAAACCGACAATGTTTAAGAATTTCAAACAAAAAGCCTGAACACTTGGGCAAATGACAATATTAATACTTAAAATGAATGAACTCAGAATCTCCAGTTTACACTCCAAACCATGTAACAAAGAAATTAAACTATTCTAGCTCTGACTCTTCACGGGTTCCTTGACTTCTCATCAATGCTGGTGCAGCTACTTGCCTCACCTTGCCTCTTCTCGAAATCCGCCTCTGCTAACCCTTCCTCGAACTAGTGAGTGAGAAGGGGTCGGTCTCGTCGTTACTTCCTAAGGTCTTGGCCCTAAGAAACTCCTTACTAAACACGTTATCAGGGTTCTGGACTTAGACAAAAGTCGTTCTCGTCCTTTATACTTTGTTATCAAACAGTCTATAAGAAATCTCTATTTCGATCTTATCTTTAGGCTTTCCTTACTTATATTTTTAATCCATAGATACCAACCCTGGGGACCACCGAGCTACGTCTCGAGGTCCGGTGTCCCTACCCTAGTATGCCGACAGCGTTACGTCTCACCTTTCGGTTGCATACCAAAGCTCGGCAATGACACTGCATTACGTCTCGCCATCCAGTCCATGCCCGATCAACTACTACATTACGTCTCGTCGTCCAGTAGTGACCCTAACATACTCGATCAACTGCTACGTTACGTCTCGCCGTCTAGCAGTGACCCGACCATCTACTGCGTCAAGTAGTGGCCCCACTGCCCGGGGGTTCATCTTATCATTAACCAATTATCACAACCATACTTCCATACATTCATACATAGCACAACGCGTACCTCCACCCTTAACTAGGCAATGGGATGCCTCACACACAGTGGCGTAGCCAGGATTTCATCAAAGGTGGGTCCACTTAGAAGAAAAATACACCTGGTAAAATAATTTTTGTTAGCTTTGCGAATCATTCATGACATAATCTTATATTGGAAAATTTGGTTAATTAAAATAGATTAACCGTCGAAAGTATCAATAATATTACAATATATACCACACAATTATTAATGATTTAGTTATTCGTTCTGTTTCGTATGATGTTCTTTATAAAAAACCATTAGTATCTATAACTCGAGTAATCAAGAGATATTTAATAATAAATCTTACACCAAACAATAATTCATGATTTAGTTAGTCATTCGCTTACAAATGGTGTTACAAATGGTGTATATTATCAAAGTAACGCAGCAAACGACTCAATCGAAGAATCGATTGAGCTCGAATCAAGAACGAAGCGCTCTTAATATGAAATTGGGATAAAACGGAACCAACGGACAATTCCACACCTGGGGAAAGCTCGTATGGTATAAAAGGATAGCTGCTTGACCACGATTGAAGAGGATATTCAATCGATACAAAGCTCAAAAGCTTGGAATCCACCAAACTCAAACAAGTCGCAACTTGCACAAAACCAAAGGGTTTGTTTTTCAATTAATCAAAAGTCTTCATTTTTACAACGTAAATAAAAGAGTATTTATAGACAAATAAACCTAATACAATCCTACATGAACAAGGAAACTAATTAGAACAGAAAAAGGCTAAATAATTCGTGTAAAACAAGGTAACTTGCAAGCCAAGAAACTGACTTAAAACACAAGTAAGTCTGCCTAGGAAAACAGGCTTCATAGCATCTTTGAGCCCTTCGAAAATGGTCTTCTAGGTTGAGTCAAATTAAACCAATTCCTTTCCTTTGTAGAATAAAACTTCTTGTTTCATCTCCAACTTGAATCAGCCTGAGATCATGTTCCAAACTCCAGATATAGGCTTTCAAAGTTGGTATCTCAAAACAGTTTTCTGCCTTAGCCAAATTTAGACAGTTTTCCTGTTTTAAGGTAGCCTTTTGATGAGCTTTGAAAGTGACCTTCCAGACATCTCCTTGAGCTTCAAAACATACCAATGTAATCATAATAACATTATCTTCAAAAAAAGCTCTTGTTCTCCCATTTTTATTGAGCCATTTGTGAGATACAAGCTTCCAAAGTAGGCTACCTGAAACTGTTTCAACTGGGATCAAATCAGGCTCCCCCTCTTCAAAAAGCTTTGACCTCAAAGCTTGAAGCTGATTCTTGTCAAAAACGTCACAAAAGTCCTCCCAAATCGAGTCACGAAATAGGTACCTTGAACTTGCAATGTCGAACTTCAACACTTCGTTAACTCGCGAATTGGTGGCTGTTTTCCACGATTTAAGTTCCATGACGCTCGTGGGACTCCAATGGATCTTTCCCACACAAAAAATTTGATTAACGAACCCAGAATACGTTGCTGCAATTCTCTAGTGTCCGGCGGCCTTCGCAACTCCGGCGAGCTCCTCCAAATTGGGGATTTCTGATTCCTGCACCTAGAGCTCAATTCGCCGTCATCATTGCCTTCATAGGGCCTCGAATTGAGTTTTTGGAAGGTCTGCTTGCCTCGAATCATCACCATCGTCGTCGAATCGAGGATTTCCCCTTTCTCGCCGTCCGGAAATTCGAATTTCCCAGATTCCGACGAGCTATACCCAGAATACGGCGAACAATTTCCAGAAACCGGCGACCCCAAAATTAAATTGGGGTTTTTTTGATTCCAGATTCTACAAGCTCAATTCCTTGGTTCTATAGAATCCTTGTGACCTCAGGAACGTGTCTACAGTCTCCAACCAATTCACCCTTCTCTTGCTCGCTGTTCTTCGCGTTTTGTGACGAAATTTTTGAATTGGGTGTTTTCGATTGAGGTCTCTTCGGCTCAAATCGATCGACATTAAAGCATCTGAGGACTGATTTCATTGATTCTGCTGTGGCCAATTGCGTCGACTCGTTCTCAATCACTCCAACCCATTCAATAATTTTTTGGTCGTGTTCTTTAGCTTGCAGGGGCAGGTGAGCTCGAATTTGATTCTGTAATTGAGGCATGTGCGAGTCCATTCTGCCATTGTAGGAGATTTCTAGGCTCTCGTGGAAGGTAATGACGTCAACGGTTAAGCTCGGCGCTGCGCGAGCTGCTCCGACCAAAAGCCCCTCTCTCTTGCCCTGTTCCGTCGTCGGGAAGCAGAGTTCTGCTGCTCTCGTCACCAGTCCGATTCGCACGTCGGCCGCCATCTCCGAAACTTCTCCTGGATCTACCATCATCCCTTCAGCATCATCGGACACTTCTCTGGCCATGGCGAGCTCTTCCTTCCCTTCTTCTTCGTCGGACACCCTGCCAAAGTCGACACTCTGTCTTTTCACAGAAAAACAGGGTTCATTGCTGGTGGTTTGCTCCAGCGTCGAATTCGCCTTGGAAAGCTTACAAAAGCTCATGAAATTGAATCCTACTCGCCTCTGCATCCATAACTGAGCTCGAGACTCCTTTCCAATGATTCGATTCGACTCCAATTGCTTGAGATCACCATAAACTTCGTCTGGCGAAAGTGGTTTCAGTACGAACTTCTTTCCTTGGTGTCGAAACTTGTAATAGTTCGTCCATCCTTCGTGTGTGAGCTTACGGTCGAATTGCCAAGGCCTACCAAGCAATAGGGTGAGCTGTTTGCATCGGTACACGTCGCATAACACCTCGTCCTCCTACTTTCCGAGATTAAAACGAACTAAAGCTTGTTTGGTCACATTGATCATTCCATGTTCGTTGATCCATCTGAGTTGGTAAGGTTGGGGATGTCGTTGCGTTGTCAATCCAAGCTTGTTGACAGCGTCCAGGCTTATGATATTTGCACAAATCCCTCCATCGATCACGAGTGACACCAATTTCTCATTGATGAAGCATCGACTGTGAAACAAATTGTCCCGCTGTTCGTCGGACTCTCGATGTAGAACTCGAGCTGCTGGCCGCGTCTCTTGGCCATGAAATTTCAGATTCTTGGCCTCTTTACAACCTTCTTCCATCGCCTTTACTATTTCGATCAAAATTCAATTAAGAAATAGCAGCTGCAAGGTACGTATAGGGGCTGCCCTGTTTTTGAACTCGAATTTTGCTTGTACCAAAAAAATCGATTGCTTCTTCTTCTTGCCCTTGTGTAGAACCGGGCTCTGATACCACTTAATACGCCCCTGGGGGTGTATATTATCAAAGTAACGCAGCAAACGACTCAATCGAAGAATCGATTGAGCTCGAATCAAGAACGAAGCGCTCTTAATACGAAATTGGGATAAAACGGAACCAACGGACAATTCCACACCTGGGGAAAGCTCGTATGGTATAAAAGGGTAGCTGCTCGACCACGATTGAAGAGGATATTCAATCGATACAAAGCTCAAAATCTTGGAATCCACCAAACTCAAACAAATCGCAACTTGCACAAAATTAAAGGGTTTGTTTTTCGATTAATCAAAAGTCTTCATTTTTACAACGTAAATAAAAGAGTATTTATAAACAAATAAACCTAATACAATCCTACATGAACAAGGAAACTAATTAGAACAGAAAAAGGCTAAATAATTCGTGTAAACCAAGGTAACTTGCAAGCCAAGAAACTGACTTAAAACACAAGTCTGCCTAGGAAAACAGGCTTCATAGCATCTTTGAGCCCTTCAAAAATGGTCTTCTAGGTTGATTCGAATTCAACCAATTCCTTGCCTTTGTAGAATAAAACTTCCTGTTTCATCTCCAACTTGAATCAGCCTGAGATCATGTTCCAAACGCCAGATATAGGCTTTCAAAGTTGGTATCTCAAAACAGTTTTCTGCCTTAGCCAAATTTAGACAGTTTTCCTGTTTTGAGGTAGCCTTTTGATGGGCTTTGAAAGTGACCTTCCAGACATCTCATTGAGCTCCAAAACATACCAATGTAATCATAATAACATTATCTTCAAAAAAAGCTATTGTTCTCCCATTTTGATTGAGCCATTTGTGAGATACAAGCTTCCAAAGTAGGCTATCTGAAACTGTTTCAACACTTAGCCAAAAATCAGAATTCTTCAAATGAGTTGAGATTACTTCTTTGATAAGTAATATTGAATTGTTGATTGATCCAATTGCGATCATATCACTTTTTGAATCAATAGATTGAGTTGTTGGAAGAGGTTCAATAATATATTCTTATACTATTTACTAACACGCTCCCTCATATAAGAAATTCAACTTATAGAAAATGAAGTTTGCACAAATCTGTATACCGTGTACTTAACAAATGAGGTTGCCAAAATTCGAACACAAAATCTTTAGATCAACTATTCTCAATTAAATACGCCATAACTTTCGATATAAATTAACTATTGTACCTAACTGAACAATTTTTGTTCCGAATCAGGGTGGGTCCCAGGACCCACCCTGTTATACTCTCCCTCCGCCACTGCTCACACATATCGGGCATTACTCAAAAATTAACTAAATAATAACTCGAACGAAAAGCATAAACTAAAAGACCTCGACAGAAATTTTACCCCCTTTACACTCACCTTATTATTCCGACCGATCGACTCAAGCTAACCATCATCCAAAGGTGGTCCGGTCCGCCTTATGATTCATGCGCTGATAACACATAGTCGTGACTCGTTTTCCTGTTCACCCTTGCCAAGCTAACTCCCCGTTTGACCTGTAGCAGGAGAATAACCTTCACCATTGATATAAATCACCCATTTATTTTATAATCCTCTTTTCTCAACTAATCCCCACTTTAACGCATCAATCATCACCATTTTATAATTAAAGAACCGGGAGAATCCTACAACCATGTCCATGCACCTATGTTTACCCAATTTAATCATCAATTTCTAAGCTAATCTTATGTTTATCTAGCAATCTAGAACCACCCAAGCACGTAAAGGACTGTTAATCCCACCTACCTCACCTGATGTCCACTCTCACCCTAGGATCCATGCATAATAAACCACAACTTTAGCCTTTACCCACTTAGCATCACAACCTTGCTACCCTAGGCCAATTTGATAAGCAATCGATACCCACCTCAAAGCATCAAAAACATCGTCGCCTCACTTTGACTCCAGCGATCAGCGATTAATTAAAGGCAATACAAATGCTTTAATCTTACTTACCTAGATTCCTTGTCCATTCCGATTTATGTTGCTGTGGTGATCGGCAGGAATCGGCCACATTATTTTGTGCGGGTCAAGGTGGTTGGAAGAGAGGTGGGACACGTTGCTACTCCCATGTCCATCCCAGCTTTCTTTTGTATCGAGCGGTGCCATTGAGAGGAAGAAAATGGGATTTGAGTTAAAGCTAAATAGCTTCCCCCAAAATTGCTCTCGTGAAAGTTTAGGGTTTTATGCTAATAAATAATAATAATGATGATGATGATGAAATAATAATAGTTATTATTATTGTTGTTCCTAATCCATGGATGTCACCCTTCATACGTAACCGTCAATCCAACTGTTCACGTATTTTGGTCGAACCTGAACCCAAAGGTCGGGGTGTTATAGTTTGAAAGCTCTAGATGAGAACGATCACTCGGATGTTGCTTCCCCCTAACTACTACCATTAGCACGTGGACTCGAATGGGACGTTATGGGCGAGGCAATCATGAAACGTTAGGAGGTGCAACTTATGGTTGGAGACCACACTCTCAATTGCCAAACCAAGGGATACATTATAGGCTACTAGAATAGCCCTCTTGGTTAAGGCAATTGATGGTTGACTTACCTTCTCCCTCAAACCGATGGTTGGACGGCTTAATCACAATTAACCTTGTCGTTTAATTCGAGATAGAGGTTTGCCCTACATTAACCTAGGTAGGTTGCTTGAAAAGCCCAAGGAATCCCAACTCAATTGAGCTTCTTTGGAAAGGGGGGTTTCCCCTCTAACCTAGGTTAGAATGGCCAATTAGATTGCTAAGCAAAAACATGCACAACCATCATGAATAATACCTCAATCATTAAATTAAACAACACCCATAAACAATCATACAATTCACACTACAACAACATGGCAAATCGTTAGGGTTTCACAACACCCAAGTGAAAAAGGTAACTACTCCATGCTAGAAAGGGGAAGAACATAGAAGAAACAAGTAGAAACCATCATGGAGATGCCTCCACTCTCCTTTGATCTTGTGTTGATCTTATCTTGAGGAGATTCTTCCCAATTCACCAATTGGAGCTAACCACAGCCTTCTTTCTCCTTTGGTTCATCATTTCTCTCTCTAAAATCTGAAGAAGAAGGTGCTTTCTCACTCTTGGGCTCTCCCTCTCTCTTTCTTTCAGCTCACATTTTATACTGGGATCGGGCTCAATTCACGGCCGTGAACTCGTCAACGCGTCCATGAACTCGGAGTGCTGTGTCGAAACGCACTGCTTCACTCACTTGAGTCACGGTCTTGTTGACCGTGAACTCACCTTGCGTCAGTAACTTTAGAAATCGCCATGGACGCTTCGCGGTTCACGGTTTATGACTTTAGCTCACGGCCTTAGGAGACCGTGAACTCCAATGTAAAACCGTGAACATTGCCTGAATGACCCTCTTTGCCCGGTCTTTGCTCCTTTCCTTCTGACTTTCGACTCTGGGGCTGGTTTCACCTATTAGATCCTGAAAACACACTGAAACGCACAAAACCTAGCGTAAACCCGACCTTTTAGGAGTTCAAATGCCACAAACGCCCAGGGAAATGAGGATAAAATGTGTGCAATTAGGCCCGAATCACTCCCTAACACTTAGACATTTGCTTGTCCCCAAGCAAACCATTTCACACGAGGTAATATCGCAACCTATCAAAATTCTTTGGGGACAAATCAAAGGGCACAAAGTCGGGAATCTCAAATGGCTATTGGCAATTAACACAAGGACCGTAACAAGCAATACCGACATCCACCACAAACGACATTCGAGGCTACTAGAAACGGACAAATGAAAAGTTCTCACCTTGTTCATGATTGGATGCAAGTTTGAACAAGATCACTTACCAACCAAAACTAACCATGTATAGAGTTCAAGTCCAAGGAAAAAACAGATGGGCAATAAAGGTCCTCACCGGGGTATGATATGACGTGCAAAACAAAAATGAATCACTCACTCTCTTGACCAGTGGGGTCGGGACATTTTGGTGCAAAGAATGTGCACAATCATCAACACTTGTCCCTATCATCTCAACACCACAGCGGCAACCTCTAAATGCTAGAGTTCACGGAATGGTTGTCATCACTAACTTGTCCGGAGGTCTAAGACACAAGTTCAAATGACTGGAGATTGTCTTGGACATGGGGAAAAGGCTTTTGGGTGGTGGCAAACACATCATGAGGTCCTACAACTTCACCCTAAAACCGAAGGTTCTATGGTTTTGACTAAGAGCCTTCCTTACAAACAATGGCCTCTAGCATTGGCCAAAAACCTTGCTTCTCCCTTGTAAACTATCACCCATCATGAACTTCCCTTAAGAGCTCTTCCTCTTTCTCTTTTTAAGAACTCACTCCAACACTACTCTTCCTTTCACTTTCGTTCCTAGCAAGAACCGCACACAATCCTCCTATGTAGAACCTCAATGGAACTCAAAAGCGAGAGCTCCGGGACACAAGGACTATACACGTATAGACAAGAAAAAAGGATTGGGGGTCGTTCTATCAAGCACCATTAAGCTTACAAGCACAAAGCTCCTAACATGAGAACGACCCCCAAAGTCACAAGGCTCAAAGGGGTTGACTAGTGGATAAATCATTTCGGGACAATCAACATTTGGTCGTGGACTAATCCTATGTCTCCATCATACTCACTAGTGACAAATGTGATGTTACTCGCCATGGTAAGAGGGATCTAAGCACACAAGAAGAAAATGATCGGCTCAAAACTCACATGGCTACCAAGTCACCAAACCATCTATTCCAATTCACAAAGCAACATGCATGGCATTTGTAATCAACAAGTAATCAAGTCAAAAGATCCATTCATTTTTGCACACATGAGAACTAAACCTTTGCACTATCCCAATGCACCTTTCAGTCATTATCGTAAGACATACTCGATCACATGCAACAATTCAAGGTCAATGCCAATAACCACAAGATTCTCCTACAAACCGACCACTTTAATCATGCAAACATAGCTTGGAGCCCACAAATTTTTAAAATTTGGGCATACATCAAGGCTCCAAGCATCAATTATACTCACACAAGCATAATAATAGACTACCCCCCACACTTAAGCTCGATATTGCCCTCAATGGCGTAAGATAGGGGTAGAACGACGTTACCGCTTTGCTTGGTGAGTGAAAGTTGGAATTGTTTCCTGAGTAGGAGATTTGGAGCTTCAAGGAGAAGACAAAAACACACATCCACAAACACAATACGACTCGCTCAAGGAGAGGTTATTACACAGCACAATACGATAGTAGTAGTAGGACAAACTTGCTAACCTTCATTGGGTTGGCTTCCAACAAGCTCTACTTTAATGTCGTTAGCTAGACGGAGACTCCAAATAAGGCATCTTGTATGAACACCACCTCCTTTTGAGGAATTACCTCTCCTCCGAGGTAATGTTTCAGGCGGTGTCCATTCACTTTGAAAGTTCCTTTCTCTGGGTGGGAGATCTCGACCACCCCGTATGGGAACACTTGTGTTACCACATACGGGCCCGACCATTTCGACCTTAACTTCTCGGGGAACAATCGCAACCGGGAGTTGTATAAGAGTACTTGGTCTCCCGGTTGGAAATCCTTCCCTCCTTTCAGTCGAGCATCATGCAGGCGCTTTGTCTTTTCCTTGTAAATTTGGTGTTCTCATAGGCTTGGAGACGCCACTCCTTGAGTTTAAGCACTTGCAACTTTCATTCATTTCCAAACAAAATAGGGTCCATACCAATAGCTTTGTGGCCAAAAAAGCCTTAAGCTCTAGCTCTACAGGCAAGCGGAAAGCCTTGCCATACACAAATTGGTAAGGCGAGATGGCTATTGATGTTTTGTAGGCCGTGCGGTATGCTCATAGAGTATCATCGAGTTTTGCCGATCAATCCTCGCGGGATTGATCATGGTCTTTTCTAGTATCCTTTTTAGTTCCCTATTTGATAACTCAACTTGTCCACTATTCTGGGGATGATAGGCCATTGACACCCGGTGGGTAACACCATAGCGATCGAGGAGTCTATCGAATTGCCTCTGAAAATGGGTTCCTCGGTCGCTAATGATGGCCCTTGGGGTCCCGAACCTTGAAAACAACTTTTTAAGGAATCCACAGACTCGTCTTGCTTCATTGGTGTGGAGAGCTTGAGCCTCAACCCACCTCGAAACTTAGTCTACGGCCACAAGTATGTATTTTTTTACCAAAAGACGAGGGGAAAGGATCCATAAAGTTGATGCCCCAAACATAAAAAATCTCACAGGTAATGGAAATTATTTGAGGCATCTCGTTTCGGTTAGAAACATTACCTGTCCTTTGGAAGCTGTCACAATGGCTGACAAATTTGTAGGCGTCCCAGAAAAGGCTTGGCCAATAGAAACCCAACTAGAGCACCTTCATTGCAGTTCGGTTGCCTCCGTGATGGCCTCCAGCTAGTCCCGTGTGGCAGTGGTTTAGGATATCCATCATTTCCTTCTCAGGTATACACCTCCGAATGACCCAGTCGGCCCCAATCCGAAAGAGGTGGGGATCATCCCAGAAGTAGCATCGGAGGTCAAAAAAGAACTTCCTTCTCTCCTGTGTATTCATTCCCTTGGGCAGTTGCCCTCCAACCAGATAATTCGCGAAGTCGGAAAACCACGGTGTGGCACTCTCTACAGCGGCGAGGGCGAATAACCGTTCTTCAGGGAAGGTGTCATTTAAATCTCTATGGGAGTTTCCCCCTCCCGGTCCTTCAAATCGTGAGAGGTGGTTAGTCGCAAGGTTTTCAACCCCCTTTTTGTCCTTTATCTCCATATCAAACTCATCAAGAAGTAGGATCCATCGGATTAGTCTACGTACAATAATCCTTTGGATAATGCTTGCTACAACGCCTATTCTTCATGCATAAATTATTTGGACGCAGTGCACCACAAGGTCCATACATCATAGATGTAGTAACAATAGCATAAAGTTCAGGATCAAGATTAGGATCAGGTATTTCAGCAGAAATTATTGAATCAATATCAGAAGGTCCATGAAACTTATTTTCCTCGGCAAGGAATAACAATGTATGTGCATGAGGGAGACCATGCTTTTGCCATTCAATTGCTTTTACATCTGTGAATAATCAATAAGCACAGAATACCAAGTTTTAGGAACAGTAATTAGCCGTATAACAATTTTAAATAAAAACAAGTTTGGAAATAATTTATATACATACATGCATTTATCTTGCCGAATATTTCCTTCTTCCTGATCTCCATCATAAACTCATCGACCTTGATTCTGAATACCCTTGCTATAACATCAGCACGGTTTGGATCTTTTCCAGTAAATTCTCGAATAATATCAACCATATTCTGTATCTCAGGCCAACTAGAGTTGCAGGTGAATGTATAAACAAATCTGGGTATCCCAACCATTTTCAAATGGCCATAGCATTCTGAAAATTTTCATATTTGTACCTTGGACTACCTGTATGAGTTGCAGCCAAAATCATAGGCTTCCCAGACAATTTCACATCGTTATCACCACGCAAATAAGAATTTAACAACCCTTGGTAATGATGTCCTCTCAACTTTGATTGATTGTTTCTCATCCAATCCAAGCGTTCAGCCTCTATAAGAGCATAAGCATTAGCAACATATTGTTGAAATAACTTTCCAGCAAGGAACAAAGAATTTGACCCAGCAAGCCTAGTCTGAAATCGATAACAATAGTAATCACATTGAGTTACCATTTTGTCTCCTGCACCAACCAAATCTGTAGTTGCTGAATAGAAAATACTGGGATGCCATCTGTCCTCTACATACGGGAACAAAACAGGATATTGTAACGCCATTAGACTGGGATGATATGGACTAATTCTCTCCATTTCAGTACTCCGCTGTTGAACAACAATATCCGGTGAAAAAGTTTCTTCTCCTGTCTCATCAACAATCAATGCTGCTATCTCACTTGCCGAAGGTAAATCATATTCCCTACTATTGATTTCACGTTTTGCCAATAACTTCAACTGAAGCTCCTCCACACCATCCTCAATTATTCTGTCTCTTGCAGACCGAAAATAATGAACCAAAATATTATGTGTATCAAACATTTCTTGCAAATCTTCAACAATTGAAGCACGTAATGGATCTTCTCAGGATCAGATGAGTAGAAGCTCAATTGATTTTGTACCTCATTGTCTAAATCGTGAATATACAACTGTGCAAATTTTGGACTCATATCGCCTCCTACGTCTCTTTATTTTGAAGAATAAGCTGCCTTCTTCGCCGAGTAGCTTGGGACAACTTTCTGCAAATCACAGCAAGGTATCCTCACAAATTAATACCATAAGCACAAATCACAGCAAGGTATCCTCACAAAGTAATTTGATATTACCATATGTACCTTTGTCATAAACTTCTTGATCTTCTACGGACATGACACACCTTTGATAAGTGTCTCCTGGATGATAAAAGATGGCTCTCCCTTTCCCTGCATTACAACCAGATTAGGAAAGCGCATAATAAGGCTCCCAAATTCAGCTACATTACTACAGTTAAATATAAACAAACACAAAAGGAGCAAATGGTCTATTTTGTTGTGGTTGGCCAGAGTCAACAAAATGTGGTGGCTGGCAATTCAGTTCACCTATCGATTCAGCAACGACAATATACTGAGCACTCCCCATTTAAAAACATTCTAACTGGCAATAGTACTGCTTACTATTTCACACATACCTACTTCAAGAGATGCAACAGCCTGTATGCGTAAAGGTTGAGTACTTGACTCACCATGATGAAATTCCGTAATGATCATATTAACAGAGGGCAACAACACTTATAGCATGCGAGAAGTCCACACAATAACCTTTAGAAACTGGACAGAAAATGAGATCCCAATTAGGCAAAACAAAATAGAAGTCAGGACACGGAACAAAATGCACCAGCTTCCCAAAAGCCAACGCAAAACCACCAAATGAAGCATATAACCATATAGAAGTCGTGACATGAAACAAAACGATAATCAATTGAAATGCATGTGTTTCATTATCCAAATGGACAATTATCAGACTTACTGGTTTAAGAGAGGGTGTAGGTCAGGACAATAGATGTTGAAATAGATCTTGGTGGCACGGGATGCAGCAAAAAAATATTGACCTGACATTCAGTGAGAGAGAACGAAATTGAGTTCTAACAGCGTACGGTGCGACAATGCATTAAACGTGGTGAACAACCATCCACATAATGTTGTTAGAAACTATTAAACCTAGACTAATTTTCAGAAACATCTGATAATTATAACTTGTATTACTATTTTGGATTCCAGATGTTTTCATACACTCCAATCATACTACAAATCAAGGGGTTCAAGGAAAATCAGATATTCAGACGACAGATTCCTATTCACATGGCATGGAATTATATATAAATGCTAAACCCAACGAAAAAACTTGTATCGAAGTACTTGTAAAGAATGATAGAAAGAAATAGCTATCGAACAAAGAATAAGAGAAATTTCATTACCAAACTGGATAATCATCTACAAATAAATATAAGGTGTCAAGGAAAAAAATCTGCCACATCAGCTCCTGCTTTTTAACCCGCACACTGCGGAAGGTTGCATTTGTAACTTCGCCACCTTCGATTTATTAGTTATATATATATATGTATATATATTTTATCGGTTAGTTTGCGGCTGAGACTAATTAATTTCCATCTCCCCTCTCCCCGTTCCACGTCCCTCCTATTCCCTTTTTCTCGCACTCGCAGGCCGCAGCTAATTCAGGCCAGCTTTTTTTCTCTCTGTTCTATCATGATATGTCTTACATTAATTCCAAGTTTAACTTTTCGCGCGTTTTTATCGTTCATGCAACAAACAAACTTTTACTTTACCTTCTATAATTAAATAAATTATATTTCAAATTATAAATACATTGTATGGAAATTATTAATAAGCCGGCTAGGGATGGCAATGGGCCGGGTCGGGGACGGATAGTGCATATCCGTTACCCTACACAAAGTAGCTCGAGTTTTACCCATACCCATACTCACATAAGAAACGGGTAGAAAATTCAAACCATAACCATACTCGTTCGGGTTTCGGGTATCCACGGTTATCCATGAATAATAGTTTCTCTTTATAACTTTAACTAATATGTTAATATTTACACGTATTCTCACGTTATGTAAGACGAAAAGTACGACAATAATTCACTAGAATGAAGACAATTAATTAAAACAACACAATTTCATAAAAATATTATATTTATATGCTAAATATAAAATATTTTAGAGAAAATATTGATGATTTCTAGACAAAATACATATGCATGTGTATAATCGGGTGGGTTCGAGTTGGATAGCGAGAAAACCATGCCCACCCATTACTCATAATATTCGGGTTCGGGGTTTACCCATACCCACTAAAAATCCTTCGGGTTCGAGTTTTACCCTACCCAATTAAGTCGGATTCGGGCGGATATCCACGGTTACGGATATTATTGCCATCCCTAAAGCCGGCCAACGTGTCGGGCATTGAGCTAGTATAAAGTAACCTAATGATCAACAACACATTACTTCAGAAAATACCAAACTGATTCTGATGCCAAATTTAGTCCAATCTAAGTTCCCACACTAACAAAGTAAAAACAGGAGACAAACCAAAACACTTACCAGAATTGGTGACTATTTGCCCACCATAATCGTGAACGGCAAAGACTGGTCCATGAGGAGGTAATCGCTTCTTATGGTTTGGCCGATAGACCAAGCAGCAGCAGTTTTGAACAGGCTCTGATTAAGCAAGGCCTAATAAAACAAAAATCTTTGGAAAATTGGTTCGCAGACCTTGCAAGAATGAAGCAGCAGACGGAGCGGCACACCCAAATCCAGTTTCTCGAGAGAAGGCGAAACGTAAAAAAAAAACCCCAGCCTTTTGGGTTCTCGTCTCTCTCTCTAGACCTCTTTGAATTGGATCTGCATCGCTTCTTGGTTCAGAAAGTTCCGCCGGAATTTAGTTCCTCGCGAGAAGTCAGAACACAGGCGACCCTCTTCTCTATCGATTCTGTACCGTCTCTGAATGTGCTCTGCAACGCTGCAATGGTTGAGGAAAGTCGGCTTTGTTCAATCTTTTGGGCTAGGAAAATCACGTCAGCCCAGTGAAGCATAAGGGCAAGGCGGCCAGCCTTTTTCACTGTCAGCCAAAAATTAGGGGCGGGCAACGGGATGAGATTGGGTACCCGTCCCGTTTGAAACGGGTACCCAATCCCATTTGGAGAGTAAACTGCATGTCCTAAACTCATACGGGCTAACGGGTACCCATTATCCGTACGGGACGGATAACGAGTACCCGCTGGTATCCATAATTAAAAAAAATAATAATAAGAAAATCATCCAAACTTGTTGTGTGAATTAAGAAACATAATACACCAAAATAATAATAAAATAAAATAAAAAAGCCTTCCTTCTATTCTACCTCTCTGCCGCATACACTAATCCAATCTTCCATTACATAAACAGACAAAACAATTTCCTTTTCATACAAAACCAAACCCAAAATTTAACAGGGGAAAAGAACATTAATTATCATGCTTGTCAGGTTATTAATTAGTGGAAAGCAGCCATTTAATCAGTAGATTAATTCTTTCCATTCTCACTAATGAACCAAAACTGTACTGCACACACTATTGCAGACGAGTAAAAAAAAAGAGAAGTGACACAAACGGGTATTCCAGGTACCCGTTGTAGAAATTTTAGATCCCAAGTCTCATTTCGTAAAAAAAATTACGGGTATTTGAGTACGCGTAACCCTTAAAAACAAGACGTGTATGGATATACCCAAATACACGTTTCCCATTGCCAACCCCTACCAAAAATGCTGCCTACCAAATTTACCCTCCCGCAAAACCCTGTTCACTTCCATTTTCGTTTCCTGTTTTCTGTTTTCATGTGATAAATTTGACAACCGAAATGAGAAAACTTGTTTACTTTTCATTCTGTTTTCTATTCGTTTCCAACTATGAAAACAAAAAGTGGCAACTTCCTGCTGTTTTTGGAAACGACAAAATGTTGTTTTCACCTGTTTTCAACATCTGTTTTCTCAAAAACAGGAAACAGAAATGAAAGTAAACAGGCCTAAAAGGTGATTGGGTTTTGGCTTTCGGCTTTTATAACAGGTGTAAACAACATTTAGCTATTCAGATTTTTTTTTATCCTTTTTTTTATCCTCTAGTTTTTATTTATCTAATTGTTCATAACAGGTTTCAATAAAAGAAATAAAAATTGCGGCGATACAGACAGCAGCTGGAAGCCGTGATTGGCAGCTTGGATGTTGTTCCGAGGGCTGCCAGAGAGTGCTGCTTACCTAAAGTCCAAAATATCCCCACTTCCGAGAAAGACGCGAAAGAAGAGGGAGCGACTGCAGACTGAACTGGGAATCGACAAAGACCAGCAGCTATAGCCCTGCCGTGTTAACGCATTCAATTCTGGTCGTAGCGTAAACCCTAAACCTCCAATCGCAGCAGTTACTTCGAAATATCATCTATCGAAACAAAGAAAGAAAGAAAAATCATCCCTGTTTGATCTAATCGTGCCCGAGTGACAGGCCGGCTTTTTTATTATTTGATCCACGTCCATGGCTTCTTCAGAGATCGAGGTCGTATCGCCGACGGAATCCACTGTCCTTAGACAGCAGGTGCAGAACGAGAGACAGCACGGTGCTCCGAACGGGACGGCGCCGGCATCAGCATCGAACGTGGCGAATGTTCATTCCGCTTCGGCTTACGGAGATTTCGAGAAACTGCGCTTCTATGTCGAACAAGAGGGCGCCTCCGTCTCCATACCCGACGGCAACGGCTACTATCCTCTTCAGTGGGCTGCTCTCGGAAACTTCACTCACATTGCTCTGTTCATTATCGAGGTACCTTTCTGTCTGTTGTTGGATGCTTTATTTAATGACTTGATTGGAGCTAAGGGGGGATTTTGAATTGTTGGTGAAGCATGGGGGTGATGTCAATGCTGCTGACAACTCACAGCAGACGGCTTTGCACTGGGCAGCAGTTAGGGGCTCGATTGCTGTAGCAGATTTGCTTATTCAAAGTGGAGCTCGGGTTGAGGCAGCTGATGTGAATGGTTACCGCGTAAGCACTTCGTCTTCTACTTAGACCATGCATGTACTTCTTAAGAACGTTTCCAGTGGCTATAGCAATATGTTAGCAAGTATGCTTCTTTGGAAGTTATTATGGTATTCAGTATTCACTTGTACTGGCAGTGGGGAAGCTATTGTGGTTAGTTGTGACCATGTCAGCGGGAGGTAAGGTTGCTAGCTCGGAATCGGTTTTATGTGTTCTAGTTAAACTAAGATTTCTTGATCACTGAAGAATATACGTTATGTGTGCTTCAGATCAACATGTCTTTGTGAGAGTTAGCTTTGCTGGCTGGTTTTCCATAAAGCCACTCTTCATGAGTAATAACATAAAACTAGTTTCTCAAGGAGCTTTATCTTCCCGTTAAATCTTACTTATGGTTATGATTCTTAATGTCTCACAATTCGCAAGGTCTGTATTTTGGAACTTTTGTCCTGTTTGGAGTTGTTGCATGTGATCGACAAGAACTTTTGTAGAGTCAGACAGCAAAAGCTTCAATTTCCTTGTTTAAGCTGTCTGTTACCTTTTCTTCTACCTGGACAGGTTAACGCTAGCCTCATCGTTTGTTGCTTGTATGTAAATTTGTCTGCTCAGGCAGTTCATGTTGCTGCTCAATATGGACAAACTGCTTTCCTAAATCACATTGTCGCGAAGTATCTTGCTGATTTTGATGCACCCGATAGCGATGGCAGGAGCCCTCTTCATTGGTATGTGAAATTTGTTATCTGTTATACTTTTCAGGAAATCATCTCTAAGGTGTTGGTCCTTTATCATTTGAGATAAAACAGCTCACTTTTCTTTGTGCTATTGTTGTTTGCTGGAGTTTAATTGTCAACCAATACACATTCCAGTAATATATTTCTTATTAGATTCTTTGGCGGTTTCTTGTTATAGGATGATATGAACACTATATTTGGCTGACAACTTTGTGTATGCTTAAGGAAGAACACTCTAATACCTCTTTTTATTTTTATTTTTTGAAAAGGGCTGCATACAAGGGCTATGTAGACACAATCAGATTACTTCTCTTTCGAGAAGCTAGCCAAGGAAGACAAGATAAAGAAGGTACGGTCAGAAGTCAGCATTTCATGAATTTGAATTCCTTAATATCAATCTATTACCTTTCTACTGCGGGTCAAATCTACCTTTACTCGGAGATAATGGTATTTGTGGAGCCGACTTAAAAATCCTGATCACAGTGTCCTGTTCTAATGCTTTCAGGCTGCACCCCTTTACATTGGGCTGCACTAACAGGGCATGCGGAGGCATCTTCTGTACTTGTGCATGCCGGCACAAAGAAAGAGCTAGCTGTGAAAGATAAGGCCGGATTTACTCCTGCCGAGCTTGCATCTGACAAGGGTCATCTGCAAGTTGCCCATTTCCTTGTATGTAATTTGTATAATTCTTCTTCTCTCAATATATGCAGAAGATTAAGTCAGAAAAATCAGTGGTACTTCACACTGAGCACACGTTAGGATCTAAGTTCTGAGATATCGGGTTGAGTTGTTAGGTGCAATTTGCCGAGAATGTTAGTCTTATGTTGAAGTGTGTCGGCTGTCCTCTTCGGCATTCTCTTGGCCTTATTCTTGTTTCTTCAAAATTTCGAGCGACAAAGTATGCTTGCAATTTAACCTTTAAGTTTCATTAGCTTCCTAGGAATTTAACCCAGACATATTGCAAATAGCTGTTTTGTTAGGAGCTGGATCCATGGTCCTTACATAGTATCACCTTATGCTAGGGTTCTTCTCATGACCTCTCTTCCTTGCTAGTGACTTGAGGGAATTTTTTTTGTCTTCTTGACCAGGAGAACATGCAATTATAGGGCGACGACACATGTAGAAAAAATATATAAAGAGGTAAAAATAGAAGCACTGCTAGCTTTAGTCTGTTATATTATGCAAGATCATGGATGCAGGAGTTTCACTGTGGCTTTGTTTTTACCTCTCAGTTGGATGACTAGTTTTTAGTGTGTCATTGCATTAGGACTCACCTTTTATTTGCAATGATTATGCAGACACTAACAGTGGTTTGATTTGGTGCAGTCTAATGCACAGCTGACACAAAGCAATAGTTTGGGAAAGAAATTGTGTGGTCGGAAGATGAGGGACATTGGATTTGCTCCATTATTGTTGTCCATGATCCTCACTTGTGTCTTTCTTTTCGTTAATTCGGTCATTGCAGGTATATAATATCTTTGCTTTGGAATTTTGCCTCCTCGGGAGATATATTCCTTTGTTAATCTTGATCTCCTCCTTACTCTATTGCTAGCTCCAAGTTTCCCAAAGATAACAGCTGCTATTGGGATTTGGGCAATGATTGCACTCTCTCTAGCTGTTCTGGCACTGATCATGTTTCGCCGTTGTAGTAGGTAAATCTGGATTCGGGACTTTCAACCAAGTGTGGGTTTTACTTAGCTGCATTTCTCCCCCTTCCTTTGTGTTACAAGTTAAGAGTAACAGTAGGGCTCCTTTAGTTTACTGTCCTAAGGGATTTCATGGCCAGGTTTGCAGGTGATCTTAATAGGAATCATATTCTTTTGGTAAATCATGTCACGAAATTGTGACAATACCATTGTTGAAAACCAAAGCATTTCCAGTTGGAAATTGCTAATCCTACAGCATCATTCTAAGTCTGACTTGGTTCTGTATAGAAATTTCGATATTGTCCTGTCGTGTGTACTTATGTTTTGGGAAATCATGGAAATTACTGACTTTATTATTGACTTGTATATTCCTGCAGTAAAGATCCTGGTTATATCAAAAGACAGGAGGATTTGGATAAACATGCTAATACAGAGGTAATCTACTCTAGTGAATGGTCTTTTGATGGATAAACCTATATATGGATTTATGATCTGCATTTTGCTTTTCCTCTTTTCTTGCTATTAAGAATTTACCTAGTAGACCCAGTGTATGCTTTGGGGAGTTAATAATCAATATTGTTATTGTACTCAATTATATGGGTGGACATACTAGGCACTAAACTCTGTTTAATATAGTTGGTTGAAGGACTAAATTCGGTTAGGTCAGCTTAGGCACGAGATATACGTAGAATATTTGGTCAAGTTAACTTTCAACTTCTATTTATTGACAATTTGTCTAACCCGACTCCATATCAGTCTTTTTTTGGCAAAACTGTCAAAAAGATATTTTCTCCTTAATCTAGACTTTGATACCAATTTTTGTCACTATTCTCCTAATCAAGAAATACTCATCTCTTATGAAGAAGAAAAATTGCAAGCTTGTCGAATTTTATCGGACCTCTCAAATTCGAAAGCGAATAGAGAAGTAGCAGCAAATTCAAGTGTACTCTCAAATAACGTCTTCAAATTATGAAATCATTTTCTCTGACTTCTAGTTTTATATCTCTCTTTCGCTAACTTCTAGCTTTTGGTTGACTAAATTTTGGACTTCACTTCCTACTCTTTTTTTTCCCCAGTACTTCGACATTTTATTGGCTGATATGAACAAATTTTAGCAAAGCATGGACTTCGGTATCTAACCGGACAAGACTAGTCAAATTTGACTTGAAATTAGAGTTCTATTACGCTTCTTTGTTTTCTATAGTGCTTTGGAGAAGAATGACCAGTTTAAAACACTTTTTCATTGATACAGTTTAAAACTTCCGAGAACCAAAAGATAATGAAAAGTAAGAATTTTTTTTTTTTTACCTTTCCATTTTTTTAGGAAAAATGGGCGAAGTGCCTAACGTGCCCCAAATAACAAATCATCTAGTTCAGTGCTTTAGAGTTTAGACTATCTCAAATACAAAGGGACAAAATTAACCCTCTTGGGAACTAAATGTCAACTTTTACATCTTGAAATCAAGTTTGTACTCGAAACCATAACCTCTAAAATTTATCTTTTTAGGTTTGTTATTTTATTTTGTATCTTTAATATAACCCGTACCTATATGCATGTTAATTTATGTTTTTCACTTTCTTTTTATAGGTAATCATTATTTTTGAAAACAAAGTTTACGATGTAATTTTTTTTTATTCGGAGGTAAATTGTTTTCTTCAAAGAAATAACCGTTAGTTACTTTTTAAACATTTTTGTGATTGTTAATTTATATATTAAGAGAAAAAACCTATCTATTTATGATTAATTTGATTAGTATCCCTTTCATCTATTTTAATTAGAGAAACATTCAAACACACCTCAAACAGAGGAAAAAAAAGGTCTGAAGCGAGCACCACAGGGGGATGTTATGCGCTCGTTTGGCTCCACTACTCATTCCCACAATAAACAGAGATGCCTCCCATAAAAAAAAAAAAAAAAAAAAAGAACAGACCTGCGCACACCACTTTCCCCTGTCAAATTTGCCTTCCCGCTCTTCTTTCCTCCCAAATTTAGCTCCCAAAGACTCCCAACTGTAAATTTAGCTCCCGATTTTGAATGGGTTCTCGTAAAAGGCCAAACATGCATTTTTTAGAGCTGGATTGGAGATGCTAAAAATGAGTTTGGTACTTAAATGTATCGCAACTCCTCGAGTTCATTGACCTTGCTTGGTTTTCACTTATAAGTTAGTTTTCTTTATTGTAGTACTTTAGTTTTACGAAGCTGTATCCTGAAGTTCACTCGTCGTCTATTACCTGTTCATTGTTGCGCACATTCATCGCTATATCAATTTTCTGGCGCCACTATTATTGGTCCTCTATGATATGCTTTTTACTTTTGTATCCCTTTTCAGGATCCACTCTTAAATTTTGATTTCAACAACTCTTCTGTATGGATTGGAGACTGGTCTCAGCTTTGTCCAACATGCAAGGTCTGATAGATGAACAAGTTTAAAGTAGAAAGTGAAAAACTTTCTATCCTATCGTAATTAGTTCCCATACTTAAAAATAATGATGCTACCTGGCTGAGTTCTATTTTTTTTTTTTTTTTTTTATGTACTCTTCCATTCAGATAATTAGACCTGTTCGATCCAAGCACTGTTCCACATGTAACCGCTGCGTGGAACAATTTGACCATCACTGCCCGTGGATATCTAATTGTGTGGGCAAGGTCTGAGTCTTGGCATCCTATTGTCTGTTCAATAGTGTGTTATGAAATATTGCAGCTTATTCTGTCTTATCGGCCCTTGACATTTTTCTGATGATATCTTTGCTTCTCTCTTACAGAGAAACAAACGAGATTTCTTCATTTTCGTACTCTTAGGGTTCTTGACATCATTAGTCGGTGGTGCTGTTACACTTTACAGTAAGTTGCTCTTGCTTCCTTATACTTATCTATGTTCTTATTCACCTCAAGTTCTCTTCGGGTTCTGTGAAACTTCAGCCATGTCACCCCTTATCTCTCTTTCGCCAATGCCAACAGGAGTCTGGACTGCGCTGCAATTTTTTCATGTAGATGCAAACTGGCTTCGGTTTCTGGTGTTCCAACATCCTGGGATTATTGCATTTATGGTTTTAGACAGCTTTATTCTGCTTGCTGCTCTGACTTTAACCATAGCACAGGCGTTGCAGGTAATTAGTTTGTCGGAACCAATTGTCCATGTTCGTGATGCTGAGTAACTTGGCCTCAAGTATTAATGTTTGTATGGCTCTTTTGTTTATACAGATAGCGCGAAACATAACCACGAATGAAATAGCAAATGCCAAGCGTTACTGGTATCTGCGAGGACCAGATGGGAAGTTTCAGAATCCATACAGTCATGGCTGCAGAAAGAACTGTGTCGATTTCTTCATCCATGGATATTTGGACGATAACCATGTTGCTTGGCCTCCATTGGAGCAGATTGCCACTGTGAACCACTAACATAGGCAAATGAGAATGACCCCCGTTCTGCAGACCCAAAGTCCCAAACACGGATTGTATTCGTGGAGCTGTAAATTTCACTCGAGGAAAGCTACGTGTATAGGTACAGTTCAATTGTTTGCGTATCTATTTCATTTATGTACTGGAAATATATACCAAATAAGGACTGTACTCGTACTTGTGTTCATGTGACCATTCCGATAATATGTGATATTTTATGCTATAGTTTTTTTGTGGCATGATTTTGTTATGTAACAGGTGTATTCCCGTTTCAGAAGATATTGAAGTATTCCTGAATCGTGATACTATCCCATTTATCTTATTGATTTTGTATTCCATTCATTTAGCACTAGCCTATTTAGCACTAGCCTGGACCGGGTTAATTGCATGACGGTCACTGAGATTACAAAAAACGTTCAAGTTTGGTCACTCAAAATATTTAAATTCATTGGTGGTACTTCAGTTTAATGAAACTGTTCACGTTTGGTTACTCTCAGTCCAACTCCGTTAACTTTAGCTGATGTGGCAGTCAACTCTCAAAGTTGACCGTTAACTTAGTGACGTGGCAATTAAAAAATAAATAAATAAAATTTAATTTAATTTATTTTAATGCCAACTCATTTTTACCCTAAAATAACTTTTACCTGAGAAGGGTTCAATCAATCTTTTATCTGAATTCTGGGCTCCTGAGCCTCGCTAATGGCCTGAACAAAGGGCGGTGACAAGGGCTTCGGCGCTGCGATTTCTTAAACAAGTAGCAGAGCAACAATCCGTAAAAAGCTTGCTTAATAAGAGAGAAAAAAAGGAAATCTATCAACGTAATGAATGTCTATATAAAGAATCATAGACACTAAAGAACGTAATCAAAACCACGAACTGCAGTTTGATTCAACCTTCACACCAGCTGTCACCTAATGTCGAATCAATGATTTGGCTATTGTAACTAAATTTCCAAATCTTACTGAACAATTAATCTTATGAAAGATTGAATCGCCATCCAAAGTCACAAACGATTAAACAACATTAACAAAAGCTCCTATTTTTACCCCAATGAACGCGTGATCGGAGATAGCGGAATCCAACCCTAGAATCGAAGCTACATCGATAATCTGCATATACGCTCTCCAATTGTCTACCACGACAGTCGACGAGGATGTAGGCGGAAGCGGCGATGGCGGCGCGACGGAGGAGTCGGTCGTCAATTCGAGGATCCGCTCGAACTCGACAAGGTGGCCGGAGAAGGAGAGAGAATAGCAAAGGGAGATCGGGACGGGCTCGAGAGACCAGGTGGGGAAGGCGGTGATGAATCCCGTCGGCTCGAACGGATCCTCTTCGGCTTCTCCTATTTCATCCCCTCGCTCCGTCGCCGTCGCCGCTTGGTAGTAGAGGGAGGGAAGGTCGGAGGTGACGAGGCAGAGAGGATAGTCTTGAGCTCAAACGTGGAAGAGATGGTGCGGTTGAAACTGACGCTCTTCCACCACGCGGCCGCACGATGTGCACTCGGTGATTGATCGGCCGATCGACGTCGTTGAGAATCTGCCGTGCGCCGATGAGTAGTATGGTAAAAATGAGTTGGCCATTAAAATAGATTAAATTTTATTTTATTTATTATTTTTAATTGCCACGTCACTAAGTTGATGGTCAACTTTGAGAGTTGACTGCCACATCAGCCAAAGTTAACTGAGTTGGACGGAGAGTGACCAAACGTGAACGGTTTCAGTAAACTGAAGTACCATCAATGGATTTAAATATTTCGAGTGGCCAAACTTGAACGTTTTTTGTAATTTCAGTGACCAACCATGCAATTAACCCATCCTCGACCAGGCCGGGAAATTTAGATTGGAAACAAACAACGCCACCGAGTACGAAGCAATCCTCGCAGGACTAGCGGTAGCAAGAGACTTGGGCGCGAAAACGATAAGAGTAGTGTCTGATTCCGCGTTGGCAGTCAACCAACTAAACGGCGTCTTTGACACAAAGGAGGACATACTCGCACAGTACATTGAGTGAGTCAAGCAGCGAGCAAACATCTTCTAAACGGTGACATACGTCCAAATACCAAGGGAAGAAAATGTTCACGCGGACGCATTATCAAAACTCGCGACTGCCACCGATTTTGAATCAACGAGGTTAGTCTTAGTACAAAAGGAGGATCAAGAAACTCAACAACTCGCAATGTTCAACAACACACAAATCGCAACAGAGGACGACTAGCGAGCGCCGATCGTAGAATACTTGCTCAACGGAACAGTGCCAGAAGACGCAAAAGAAGCATGGGCCCTAAGGCAAAAAGCGGTCGTTGAAACCTCATCGGGGGTGGGTTACACCGGCGAGCACACTCCGACGCGTACCTCAAATGTGTCGGACAAACGGAAGCGCGCAAAATTGTGTAGGACTTGCACGAAGGTTTATGCTCAATGCATAGTGGGGCGTGTAGCATGGAACGCACCATCGTGCTGCATGGATATTACTGGTCCAAAATCAAGAAAGACACAAAGAAATTCATGGACCAGTGCCACTACTGCCAACTGAACGCGCGGTAACGCCATTTCCCATCAACTGAGCTTCAAGGGAACTTAAGTCCATGGTCGTTCGCGCAATGGTTGTGGACCTTTTGGGTCCCTTTCCAACAGCAAAAGGCAAGCGCAAGTACATCATTGTAGCGGTAGATTACTTACCAAGTGGATCGAAGCGGAAGCATTACCGTCAATCACCTCGCAACAAGTAATCCGCTTCCTAAAGAACAATCTACTAATGCGCTTCGGAGTCACAAACTCTCTGATTTTCGATCACGGGAAACAATTTGATTGCACAGAGGTGATCAACTTCTGTGTCCAGATGGGAACAATATCCCACTTTGCCTCTGTAGCCTATCCTCAAGCCAACATTCAGGCATAGTCCGCGAATAGCAACCCTACACGAACTGCACACCCGTCTCAGGAACGCAAAAGGCGATTGGGCGGAAGAGTTGCACACGGTGCTATGGGCACACCACACTAGTTTCAAAATAGCCAGAGGCGAAACCATATTCACGCTAACTTATGGCACGGATGCTGTCATACCCATTCAGACATCAACGCCCACATATCGAATCACAACGTTCAACAAAGAAAGTAATGACGAGGCGCGCTTAATGAAGCTTGAGTTGGCAAATGAGCCCCGCGAACTGGCGTCCATCAAACTAGCAACGAAAAAATATCAAGTAGCAAAATACTACAACGCGAAACTAGTCCCCCACAATTTCGCACTAGGAGACCAATTCTTGAGGTGGAACTTCTGTCCTAACTTAAAACACGGAAAGCTGGCGGCCACTTGGGAGGGACCCTACCTCGTCCGTGAAGTCATCAACGCTATTATTTTTAAACTAAAAGATCTAAGCGGAGCCAAAGTGCCAAGGACGTGGAACACACAAAACCTTATACTATCCTGCTTTTTGATGTACTATGTAACTCTACCTTAACAATTAATGACAAAGCGTGTCCGTTACTTTTCAAGCGCAACACAGATTCGTTCAGATGTGCGCAAATAATGAAGCACAACGGAATCGCGCAATCATGAATTGCGCAAAAGCAGTAATAAATTACGATTAAACCACACAATCATGAATTGCACAAAAGAAAAACGAGCAATGATAATTGGAAGTAACAACGACGATCAAGAATCGCGCGAAAATATTAATTCTTTGGATTTAATAGCAAGGAGAACAACAACAAAATGGCAGAAAAAGGAGGACACTTAGAAAGTTCTCCTTAATCTATCACAACCTTCTCCGGCGTACTCGCACCTCCCTTCTCCTCCTCCTCGTCCTCCGGTTCAGAATCCGCCTCCAATGACCGCTTCCCACCTAGCCACCTATGAATATGTTTGATCATGGCCTTAGTATTCCAACGAACCCCGGGGTTCTCCGGCCGCACCTTTTAGCAAACAGCAATCACCGCCTTCGTCATACAATCCGCCAACACCTGATGAAAGGCAGTGCTAGTTTTGTACTGATGGATAGCGGCCGCTTGAGCATCACGAACTGCATCCACCTTAGCAATATCATGCACACGAATGAGGTCCTCTTTCTTGCGGCAGAATTGCTTACGGAGGTTGCCTAACATCATAGCATGATCAGTCTCTAGACGATGCTTTTCCAAAGAATGCTCATCTGCTGCCTGTTAAAGCTCGACATCAAATTCCTTTTTCAGTTCCTCGCGGATGGCATCCATCTCCTCTGCCCGAGCCCTTTCCTTCGCCCCCTTGATTTCTTTGGTCAGCTTTCTCTGCAGCAACCCCAGCCGTTCCATTGCCTCACTAGCCTTCTTTGTGGCATCCTCCGCGCGACCCTCATCACCCGACACTTTCACCTCAAGCTGGACACTTTTATCCAACTCCGCCTTCAAAGCGACGATATCGTTGGCCCTCTCTTGCTGAGCACGGAAGGTGGCCAACAAACCCTACACAAGTAACTCGCCAAATACCTTAGAAGAAAAAACTACAAAACAACAAAATCCGCAATAGATAATAAAGCACTTACAACAAAGTGGATTTGCGCAATGTATTGGAGCGGGCGGTGTTCTCCATCCGCAAAGGAGTGTTCAAAACTTGGCTCATAGTGTGCAAAGCACTCTACGCAGCACTAAGGGAAGAAGTGGCTCCGAGCGCAGCCGCACATCCCGAAAATGCGTGGCAACGATCACGTCGAACCTAGGCATATCAGTCAGCGTCTATATAATACCCGCTCCTTGTCCAGAAGAACTATCGACGACCGCCTTGTCCGACCGTGGCGGCTTGCCCACCCACGTCTCTCTCTACGGGTTTAGCACCCGGCTTCCCTGTAGTACGAGCAACTTTGCTCACCCTCTCCCTGTCTCTTTCCTCTTCTTCTCACTGTGGGGCTTCACAACTTCATCAACCAACATCATACTCACGACGGTAGAATAGTCCACACCTGCAACAAGTAGTCGTAAGAAGTCTATTAATGTTAGAGAATGCAAGAACAATGGAGGGAAACTAACCATCATTAAATAACTCCACCAGACGCTCCACGCGGACTCCTTTGCGATACAAATCAATCTTTTCGACAAGCAACATCTCATAATCCGCCTCCAACTTGTCATACGCGGCCACATCAGCTCATCCACATATTCGCTCGCCCCTTCACCGGGAACATGCTTCACATAAAAAAACCACTCGAACCAATTCTTTTCCAGCTTTGGTGACCCGTACAATACTCATCTAGCCTTTTTTCGCGGCGCTTCAATGACAAACAATCGCTCTTGCTCTTTTCAGTGGGCTCCTTCATCTTGTAGAACTTGCGGAATAAGCCATATGTGGGTTCAATTCCGCTCCGCTTACAGACAAGGTGGAGCATCGATACGTGCATCATCACGAAGGGTGACAACCACGTGATAAAATACTTCAGTCGCTGCACCAGACACACAACATAGGGTCCATGAGAAATTTAAACCCCATCCACCGTACTCAATATATTTTGAACCACCTGGGGGGGGGGGGGGGGAGGGGGAATTCCCAACACGGCTACACTCCGAAGGCATTGCGTATTGCCACGAGGGGGGGGGGCAACCCTAAATCGTGCACAAGTTCTTCTACTTCCTTCCGCGCGTAAAGAACCAAACATCTCTGCCCACTCCACAATCGTGTACTGAGCGTTAATGTGGCAGGCCCAAGTTGGGCCATCGCCTCCGACACACGCAAAAAAATGACAGGGGGATGCTCACGAGTGAGATCAGACTCCGTGTCCGATATCCAACGAAGCGATGGAGCCAGGCGCAGAACTACTCGCGTGCTCACGACAGATGATTAACACGACCAAACTCTCTATAAGTCCTCAATTATTGATCGATTTGATTCAATCATCAAATTGCAACCCAAAGTTTTTTTTAAGAATATATGGATTTCAAGGTATCAAAGATTGTACCCAAATTTGGCACTGTGTGACTTCAAACTAGGGAGTCTTGTTGCGGGTCAACCAGGTGGGTGTGTGGCGCCCGTTTTACTCACTGTCCCAGATCAACGCGGGTTGACAAAATTTTAGAAGTAGGCACTTCAAATTGTGAGATATGTTTTTTTCTTCAAGAACTAACCCTATCCCAAACGTTTCCCCTCCTTTTCCTTTGTAAATTCCACCGGCTACTTTGCTTCCAGCTATGCCTTTGTTTCCCAACACCAATTGCTTATGATCGATTCCGTTTTAATATTACCTCCTTTTGATCCACAATCGATTGCCAATAATATCCTTTTCCCGTTTCTGAATTTCAAATGCATGCATCTCATCCCCTTTTGCAAATCGATTAAAGCTACCCCGCCCAGGCGATCTACATTGGTTTCTCTATCTGATGCTCTCCATTGTCCTCTGTCAAGCTCCTAAAAAGCACTCTAACTATGTGTGTTCATCGCGCGATATAGTTCTCACTCCTATGGCAGCAGTGTGTGTCAAGTGTAGAATATAATGAGGAGCACCCAACTTGGAATTGAGGGGAAGGGGGTGTTTGCAAGGGCAGACAATATGTGATGGAAGGCGAGTTCTGCCAGTAGTCTCATAGTCTGCAGGCTTGACTCGACGGATTTAGCTTACCTATTCGAGAAATGAGAGCGAGATCAGGAGCGTAAAAGCTTATATTCTTCAAGAATTTTGATTTGACTGCAAAAGAGAGTGAATATTATATTATTTTAGATAATATATTGTTTAACTTACTAACATGTTTTGGTCTTAATATTACAACAATGTAGAGAAAAAATAAAATCATCTTAGTCGGATAATAGCTTCAAATAATCGGATTCGGCCCTTCAAAAGTTGAATAGAACACCCATTCGACTACAACAACATCCTTAAAAATCAATTCAATCTTGAGAAGATATGAACATTTGTATAATTTAGTAATTTGACCCTAATTTTTATACATCTATCTATCTATAAAATATATTAGGTTAGTATATATGAGGGGGTTCATTATAGTAAAGAGAACATAGTAAAGGAGCTTGTTTAGTAATCAAACTTAATACAGTAAAAAAAAAGAGAAAAATAACAGAGAGATAAACATCAAATTTTCATCGTGTTACCGGCTTCTCTCAGAAACTAGCTTTGAGCTCGGCCCGTTGGCCGGGAATAACTTAACTTATAGATCAATCACATCTCTTAGACCAACGAGATCAATGCATAAATTAATTTTGGACAACTGGTAGTGATAGAACTAATAAGAAGAAGCATTGTAATTAGGAGGTCCAAAAATAAATCACATAATGGTCGACCATATTTTGTAAAATTCTGCGTAACCTTAAAAACAAATAGTAAGACCGATTAAATTGGTGGATGATTTATTTGAATGAAGAGAAGGGTTGTTGCCGGGTGTGTTTCACAATTGGAAAGAGTGAGTTTAGTTAGCTTTAGATGGGCCATCAGAGAAATTGGGGGGAGAAGATTAGTGAGTCCAAGCCCAAAGTACTAGGTTGATAAATTTTTCTATCATGTAGATGTCAGCCTCTTTCTAGGTAGACCCTTCCTTAGTACGAGCAAGGCTTTTATTGATGTGCAAAATGGAAAGCTAACTCTAGGTGTGGGGGATGAGAAGATTACAGGATTATAAACTTGATTAGAACTAAGTCCTTCAGTCTAGAGCAGAGAATATGAATGGTTTGCGATAGAGGTACTCGAAGTTAAATAACAGGTGCTAAGTTGATTATCCACCAACAGCATTTTCAGACGCTGAATTTCATCAGTGGTACCATCGGTGGTGCTCTAGACGCGCACAACTTTGACCCAAAACGAATAGTGTTGTCCATAGGAGAGTTGCAATCTCTGTAGGGGCAGGAACACCATGGTCGAGGGAGCAACTGTATCGTAGGTTGAGTGGGTTGTACTGGGAAGGAAAACGACAGATATCAGTTGGAGGAGAAACTTTAAATGATATATGCAATTGGCTAGTGTGCATTCGGTTTCCAATTCTAATTTTCAGGTAGTATGAACATGGAATGATATGTGGGAGCAGTTACTGGGTGCACCAGTTATGTGGGTGGGAGATGACAAAGATAGGAAGAGTGGGGCTTGTTAGTGGGGTAATGGGCATGTTGAGATTGTAATTAACTTGCCCAAACTTGGTTTAACTCATTAATATTAATAAATTGATTAATAAGTTTGTTTGCCTTTTGTTACTGGAAAATCAGGGATATGAATGTGGTGGGTGCGGCCGGTACGGCTGGTGAACTGATTACTCATTGACTATATAGAAGCAGATTATCACATCATTAAAAGATTGGCTTAACCGGATTGAGCCCTTGTATTTGTCATTTCAATTGAAATCACCAAAAATCTTTCGCAAATCAAGTATCGGCCCACTCTAACCACAGGAAAAACTGGAAACTAAACAATTTGGCGTGAAATTGCACTCTAATTTGAGTAATTTCCCCTTCTATAATAAAATATTCCTCCGCTATGTGCATTTAGATCCTGGAAGCCTGACTCTATGAACATAACGATCCATTGTAGCCTACTCCATGTTGAAGATCGAATTGAGTTAGTTTCTCCATAGCGTTAGTTTAGAGTCGATAATGTTTTGACCATGAAAGGCATAGTAAACACAAACCATTAAAACAATATCATTCTAGGTACGCATAGATAACCCTAAAATCAATATGTAATTCGAATCAATAAAACTCAATCAAGGAGCTCTATGTATACAATATTCTGCATACTCTTCAAGCGCGTACCATCAGTCATACATCTCACAATCTTGATGCCATCCTTTTGTGTAACACGTGACAGTGCAACATACAGCTGACCATGACAAAAAAACTTGTTTCTTCAAGCACAATCCAACATGTAGTAGAGTTTGACCTTGACTTTTATTGATAGTCATGGCAAATGGGAGTGGAATAGGGTATTTTCTACAGATCAAGGTGAAGTTCAAACTCTTGTAATGTGTTCATAGAGATAGTCCTAGCAAGAACAACCACTCTCCAATATGGGACCCGGTCAAGATTTCAACATCAATAAACCACGTACCTAATTTTGCAACAACCATCCTAGTTCCATTGCAGAGTCCTATACTTTGATCCAAGTTTTGTAGTAGAATCACATGACAACCAATCTTCAGCCTAAGATCATGTGGTAGAAGGTTACTAATTTTGAGAGAGTTTAAAAACTCAACATAATAATCACTTCCATAACATGATTATTTCAAGGATAAATTTCAAAGGAATCAGAGCTAAGATAAGATATCTCTTCACCTGGAAAGTCTGCTAAGACATTGATGTTCATTTGTAAAACTATATCTTGATGAGGGGACAACACGGCTTGTCCAACCAAATACTTTGGGTTAGTATAACTCTGGGCGAGATCAGCATAGACAGAGCTAATAACATATCATACGGGGTCACCCACAGAATCAATTGATATGTCCGCCAGAATAGATATGGTGCATTCTCCAAATATATTAGAATTTGCACCATCATCTATGTCAAGCAACCAACGACCAAACGATTCTATTTCTCTCTTGTGTGTAGCAGTATCTGAATCATGTTGGGTTAATCTCATACTCTGGGTGAACTTTAGCACAATATATGGGACCACAAATACGATCTCTTAATGGAAGAATCGACAATCTGATTGCGCGTAGCTTTTAAAACAACCGACAATGTTTGCTTGGAATCCCCTCCTCATACCACATTCATACCTCCGAAAGGCCTATTTTCTTTGTATTCATATTTGACCTGCATAATATCTCTCATTGGCCTATCAAAGGCCTTAGTGTTGTGCTTATGAGACATACAAGCTTCATTCCATATAATAAGAGAAGTATGATGAAACAATTAAGCCAATTCACTACCTTGCTCAATATGACATGTAGATGTGGAATATCATTCTATTCTATTGGTATATGAAAACGTGAGTGAGCCGTTCTGCCTCCAACCATTAACAAAGAGGCAATCCCAAATGATGCAACCAAATCCATCAACAAAGAAACACTGTCCTGCATCCTCTTCAACATACTGTAAATTTGTATTGAATGCTGTCATATGATCTAAATTCAACTTTCCATACCTTGCTTCAACTTTAGATTGCAGATTATCTGCAGAATAATTTAACTCTTGCAATTACGTTGTAATAACTTCTCTATCTCAATAAGGCACAACTCTTGCAACTACGCAGGCGATAACTGAAGATTTGGTAAATTTAATAATCTTCTTTGACTGTATAAGAGATCATCAGCCAGTAGCTGCAAATTATCGTTCGAAATTTTCTCCACACTTGAGACTGGGTTGTGGATCAAAATAGTCACAAACAAATTGCGGAACTTATATCCAAACATCCAGAAAGACACTTATTTCAAGCAATCATTCCATTCAGTGTCACCAGCCACAAGACTAAGAGCACATCATGCATCTTGAAATGATTTATGCAAGACACCATTCACGGTCCGTATCTCTTCTAAACTATGACATCCCTTCACAATATGGAGTAGCATGCAAAAATAATACTTCTCTTTAGCATATGGGTAGGTATAGTACAATCTCCCAATATTTAGTTTTTGTTTCCGTTTCTGCCATCGCTTCTACTTCTTATTCTCGGTAAACAACTGTGGAAATTCAACGAATGTGTATTGGTGTGCACATGGACAAATACAGTTCTTCTCCATCCAGCCCAAAAGCAAAGAGGTTTCTGCGCTCGTGACCTCTCAATAGTGTATACCTTATTTTCGCCAGGCAAGTGACATGACAATATCTTAACCGAAGGAGAATGATTGTACAAATCAAACTTGAAAATTCGCCAACATGTTTTTCTCGTGATGTTTTATAACGACAGTCTATAAAGGCTTTTATCTCATCAATAGAGGCAACGCAGCGTGAACTACTACCTCCAAGGTCATCTGAAGTAGTATTTTCATTTGCTGTTAGAGTAACCATTGCTCAATCCTCGGGCTTATTAATATATTTGAACAAATATTTGATATCCCTACAAAGTTGGACATGATAAGATATCTATTAGACGATTGCTGTAAGTAATTGTAAAGTTCGCAGTATTAGATTTTGTTTTTTATAATCATGTTCATAATAAAAATGAACTCCTGATTTGTTTACTTTATTCACCACCATAATCTATAAATAAAAACATTTGGAAAATTTAAGTCAATTATAATTTGTTTATAAATTATAGATATGTATGTCTATATAAATAAAATTGAACTCTCATTAATAATAACAAACCATAGACGTATTTCCACAACTAATCTATAAGTTTGAAATCTCATAAAATAAAAGCTAAGCAATTGCAGATAAAATATTGAACTACTGGCCCTTTAAACAAATTGTTCCTCCAAAACTGTTGAAAAATAAATCAAAACATTCTGAAGTCTATGAAAATTGAGTCCCCCTAAAATTGGTATCTCGTTCATTCGGAAAAAATTGGACATTTGAAACGAACAGTGGTTCAACAAAGTACATACCTTGACTTGTTGCAAAATTTGACATTGATATGTGCTTGGAAACGAAGTAATAGATACCGATTGTAAGGCAGAACAAAACGACTGTCCAACTTGATACTGTTCTCTATTACATTCCTATCATCTTGACGGCGATGATATTTTGCAAACCCATTTTCATCCATAGTGGTGGAACTGCAATACTGTTTTCGAAAGTGCTTAGAGCACTAGCCATCTACCATGCAAGGTGACTTTGGTGCTGCGTGACCACAAGGTCCATGTAACATAAATTTCCGCACAACTGCATAATTGTCTGGGTCATTATCAGGTATTTTAGCTGAGATAATTGAATCCATTTTAGCAATCCCATAAATTTTGTCTTCAGGAGCTAAAACACCAAAAGATGGGCATGAGGTAAACCAAGCTTCTAGAACTCACTCGCGACAACATCTGTAACATTATTAGTAATGTGTCCACTAATAATGATAAAGTAATAAAACAAAATAATAAAGTAAAGAGACAACAACTTTATGCACTTACATGCACATGTGCTTCCAAAAAATTTCTTATCACGTATTTCAACTATCAGTTGATTCAACTTCAGTTTGTAAACGCGAGCTATCACATCAGCACGGTTAAGATCTTTGGCACGTGATTGATGTACCAAGTCTACCAAGAAGTAAATCTATGGCCATTTTGAATTGCAAGTGAATGTGATAAATAAATCTGAGTAGCCCATGAATCGACAAATTGCCATGGGCTACCAGTATAGGATGCAAATAAAATTATATGTTGACCATACTTTTTTAAATTAGTATCTCCTCTCATAAAAGTATCCACCAATCCCTGGAAATAATGTGCACACAATTTAGTGTGATTATTGCAAATGTCGTTTAGCTTCAACCAAGGCATACACATTCACCACGTATGGAAAATTTTTCCCGCAAACAATAATGAATTGGATTCCCCGACACGTGTCTGAAGTCGATAACTATAATAATCACATTGAGTAATATTTCCCTCTGCATCATCATCAAAGTCACCCCCCCTAACCAAGAGCAATATCTGAATGCCAACCATCCTCCCCATAAGGAAACAAAATTAGATATTAGAGAGCCATCAAACAAGGATGATAAAATCTTATGTGCTCCATTTGCGAACTGTCATATTCAACGATAATACAAGGGCCAAATATTTATGCCCCAGCTTCATCAACAATTAGTGCATTAATTTCATCAGCCATAGGTAAATCATACTCCCTCCCACCACTTGGTTGTGTAGCCATTAACCTTAGTGACACGCTAAAACACAACAACAATCTGCGACCAAGTGTAATCGCAGTATGGAAATGCAGTAAAGTGGCAAGTTCTATTATCAACCCGGGGTCTAGATCTACTGCCTACTCTGTGATTATCTATTATCTAGCCAACTAAGTCAAGTGTTTGTTGTTTTAAGCAAAAGCAGTAAGAAAGCAGGAATTGGTTCGGTTTTCTCAAGCAAAGAAGAGTCACTCGGGAATGAGTCCCCCTAGCTCCTTAGTTAGGTCTCAATTGTAATTACCCTGGGTTGATTTACTGTTGATTAGACTGCGGAAGATCCGACAGTAGCTTGGAATCTCTTAAGCTGACCAAGCCCTCTCAATCTAACTACCCGGCAGACGACTAGTCTTCACCGGGATAGAAAGCTGAAGCAATAAGCACAGAACTCCACTACTGGAATTGGATTCAAGTACAAAGCAGTAGAATGGCTAACTCTCGTATAACCAATCTACTACTACCGAATGAAGAGGCTCTAACAACCTAATCAAATTCTATCTATCTCAGGTTGCAGCAGAAATCAAGAAAAGCTGATTAGACTTCAATCAATTCAATAAAACATGCATCATTCGATTAAAACCAAACAATATAATCATCCCAAGTCATTACAATCAAATCCCTAACACATGGAACTAGAGTTCTTCATACCCAAGTGAGAGAAGGGTTCTACTCCATATAGAGAGAGAGAGAGGAAAACAGAAACAAAGCAGTCATACTCATAACAATGGGAATAATCTGCTCTGGGATGATGATTTCCACTCCTATGATGATCTCCAAGCTCGATTTGATGAAACCCAGCTCCAAGATTGCTTCTAGGATGTGTACTTCTCACTTTCTCTCTCTAGGGCTCGGTTTTTGCTCTAAAAAATCCATCCCCTCACTTGTGGCCCGAAATTGGGTAAAAACCAGAAAATCCCGATCACACGGGCAAGCCACACGGCCGTGTGGCTTACCCAGATGCCCGTGTGAGGTCCAAAACGCCGTGTTCTGATTTAGTGGATTTCAGGCTTCCTACACGGCCAGAGGCACACGGCCGTGTGGAATGCCCAGTCTGCCCGTGTGAAGCCTTGCAGAATTCCACACGGCCACATTGATTTCCTACACGGCCGTGTGGGTTTTATGGGTGCCCGTGTGATGGCTCGCACAATCCCACACGGCCACATTGGTTACTTGCACGCCCGTGTGGGTTTTGTGTGTGCCCGTGTGGCTTCCTCAGCGGCTCGCCTCACGTCCGATCTTCGTCTAATCGACCCCGAACTTGATCCCAAACCTTCATTCACGTCTAGGACCTGAAATATCACAAACAAGCACAACCTAGCGTGAAATCGGCCTAAAACACGAGAATCAACATCTCAAACGGCTCAAGAATAGGGGTGAAAATATGTGCAATTAATAGTTTATCAAACTCCCCCACAAGGTAAGCTCACATATTTCAATCATACCAACATTGGGGATAAATCATATAGGCACAAAACACGTGAATCATACTGGATTTCAAACATCAACACATGAACAACCTCAATAGCAACCTGGACAACCACCACTGAAGACATTCGAGTGCATCAAAATCGAGTAAAGGAGGAGTCTCAATTCTGTTCATCAACCAACTTAGACTTGACTCAACCACTTACTCAAGACAGTCAACTCATGCTTAAAACTCAAGACATCAGAATCAAGACCGAGCCATCTAGGTCCTCACCGGGGTAAAGAGCGTAAAGAACAAGGAAATGAATCGCTCACTCTTGACCAGTGGGGTCAGGACAATTTGATGCGAAAAATGTGCATACTTATTCTCTCAATTCCTAACATCTCTTCACCATGACGGCAGCCTCTATATGTTAGAGTTCACATAAATGGTTGTCATCACTAACTAATCCGGAGGTCTTAGACACAGGTTCAAACGACTGGCTAGGGTCTTGGACATGGGGAAAAGGCCTTTTAGGTGGTGGAAGTATTCATAGCACAAGGTTCCACATTTCCAAACCCAACAAACTCACAGTCAATCAAACCAGTACTTTCTTTCTGCTATTCTGCATTACTCAAATTCTTCAGAGCACAAGAGCGAAGGAGGTCACATAAATGCTAGTATTTCTAAGCCAGACTGCTAAGAAACACTACTTAATGGGCACTATTCCGATTTTTGGTGGTGGCTCTCTTTTGCTTTCATTTTTTTCTTTGTTTTTCTTTCATTTTTTCCATTTCTTAAGAGAACCACTACCTCTGCACATTGTTCAAACACATGCCCAACTTTTTAAGAACTACCTCCAACTCACATTACATTTAGCAGAAACAGCAGAGAACATGTAAAAATCACTCTGTGGAACCTTCTAAAAGATGCAAAAGGGTGATTTTTCATTGTAGACCGAAAGAAAGGAGAACACACGGCTCAAAGGGGCTGACTAGGGGGTATGACACACCAGGACAGTCAATTTGGTCGTGGGCTAATCCTATGCCTCCATCATCTTAGCTAATGACAACGTGAATGCTACACATCATGGAAGAGGAAACTATCGCACAAGAAAGAAACGAGCAGGCTCAAATCTCACATGGCTACCTATATGCTCTATCTCTCATTCTGATCCCCTGAACTAGATGCATAAACGACTGTCAAGAACAAGTAATCAATTCAAGTCACAGTTGGTAAGCAAACAGTTGAAAAACTGAACCCCTACACAACTCTACTGCACGTCTCAGTCATCATTATAGGTTATCCTAGTTACCATCCAGTTGTCATGCATTAATCTAAAAACCATTCAATTCACCATTCAAAACACAGTGCCAATATGATCAAACAGCCGTACTTGGAGCCCTCAAATCTCGAGATTTGGACAGCGGACTAGGCTCCAAGCACACGTAAATAAATTCCAACCGATACAAAGCACCCTCCCACACTTAAGCACGACATTGCCCTCAATGGAGCAGAGGGAGAGATAAGGGGGACAATGTTACCGGATTGAAATACTGCAGAAGACTGGAAGTGGACCAGTCAGCGGGGGACATGGAACGAACGGGCATTTCTGCACTAAAGGAACATCAAGAACACACTAGCACACCGTGCGTTAGGGATCAGAATTGGCCCAGATGGCCACAAAATAACAATCCACAAAGAAAAGAAACAAAACACACGACAGACTCAGTTCAAGCTCCTCAACACATGGAGCAAACATAAAGAAGTCTAAAACAAAAACACACACTGGTGGTGGTGGAAGTGGAGAGTCCTCCCAGGGAGTCCTCCAGACTGGCTGCTCGCTCGGTAGCAGCTGGAGCAGATGCCCCTGGATCTCTTGCATGCGCCTAGATCGGGCCTGCTCTCTCTCGATGCGAGCCAGGGTCACCCCTTGCTGGGTCTCCATCCGATCCAGACGCTCATCATAAGCGGCCATCCGGGTCTGGTACTCGGCATGGTGAGCCGAATACTGCTGCTGAAACTGAAGCTGATGGTCGTAGAGCTGCTAATTCTGGAGACGCAACTGCTCGAACTGCTGAGTGAAGTAGTCCTTGCCGGGGAAAGTGGAACTGCCACCCCCGTACTCGAAGGTGGTGGGACGGGCGGCAGCAGTATCATCCACATCCTCGGGGTGGACATCCTCATCATCCGCACCCTCAGGAACCTCCGGCTGGTCCTCCTCTGGGATCTGAGGTTGAGGAAACCCCTCGATCCACTTTACTCCTCGCTTTTCTCGAAGCAGGTGCATGCGACCTATCGTATATGCGCCAAAGACACTGGTGTCCCCCTGCTCTGTGCACCCCTGCAGTTATATGTGGAAGTAGGCGGCCAGGCGGGTGATGAGGGGGGTGCAGTGGAGTTTCTTCAGCTCGGAAGCACTCTTGTCGAAGGTCCTCGCCACCACCGAACCCAAGTGGAGAAGATGATCCTCCTGGCGCATGGACTGGATGAAGTACATGGCTCTCCGGGTGATGGCGCTGGCACTGTCTGAAGCTGGGGTGTAGGACTTTGCCAGCAGGTGGTGGAGAATGCGGTTGTCGAGCTGCAAGGTGCTGGCCTTCGTCTTCCCCGCTGAGAAGGGACGCTGGCCTGGCCGAGCGAGGCGGGTGTACAGTGTCCTGAAGTCCACCCCCTCTGGCTCGGTGAGCTCGGTGATGTAGTCCTCATCATCGGCCAGGCCGAGGCCGAGGGCGGACGCAGCTCATGGTAGCTCATGGATCGGGGTTCACCGCCGAGCCTGAACTAGACGGCTTCTCCGTCCTTCCAATCCTCCGTGTCTGCGTGCTTGAAGGTCGTGTAGAACTCAAGCACGAGCTCGTGGTAGACCTTCTCGCGAATGCATAGTAGACGGCACCAGCGACGGTTGGTGACAATGGCGGAGAAGTGCTCGTAGCAGTTCAGTTTCTCAAACTCCCGCTTGGACCAGCAATGATGCTGCCCAAACTTGCAGGCCAGGATGCTCTTAAAACGATCCTGGTGGGGGCCCCTCCTCAAATCTCGAACAAACGGGTGCTTGAGGTCGGGCTTCGTCACGATCCTGCAAAAGAACACCCCAAAGTGGAACCAAAACAGCCAAAGGAAAGGTTAATCACATCCCCACACTTAAGAACAGAAAACAGCCGAACCATGGTTTCATCCATAGTTCGGGGGTCAAAAACTCGATCAAAAAAGCATAATCGGGGTGGGGGTGCACATCCATGAAAAAGTAGGCAACTCAAGGTTCACATTCATAGCAAACACACCCTCAAAGCACATCAATAAGGGCCCCAACCGACTCCCACAAAATGGTACAAAAATAGGCATTTCATCGAACACCTTGTGTGCACTATTAAGGTAAACATGGAATTGACAAAATTCTTGCACACAAGGGCTCAAACAAGAAAGGGGGACATTGCCCAACACAATTCATACATAATCCAAGCATTCCCCTCAATCAATTGCACACAATTCACATGATTCAAAGTGGTTCTCTAAACATGCACCCTAACACCCAATTTTCCATAAATAACATAGTTAAGGTCAAAATAAAACCTGGAGACTCAAGTAGAGGTGTAGTGGATGATGAGGGGAAAGCAATGGAAGCGACGAAAGGCCGAAAAACTACCCGGAAGTGCTCGTCGGAGCCTCGCCGGAGTCTCGCCGGAAATCGCCTCCGGCGACTCAAAATCAATCCAAATCACCTCAAAATCGAGGGATAGGCCGATAATGGGGAGGAAAGGGTGGGTGTGGTGTTGGATTTGTGAAAAGCCGACAAAAAATGGCCAAAAATCGCCAAAGAGGGCGAAAAGTCGCGGTTTTCCGGCGAGGGGGAGAGGATTCCGGCGAGTGAAGTTTGTATTTCTGACCACTCGGCCGTGTCGGCAGAATTTATAGTCCGCGGCTCGGCCACACGGGCAAGCTGACACGGCCGTGTGAGCTGCATAGTTGCCCGTGTCGGCCGACACGGGCAGGCCGAGGATTTCCACACGGCCGTGCGAGAAGCACAATTGGTCGTGTGGAAATTGACGAGAGCTCACACGGGCAGGGGGGATTTCCACACGGCCGTGTGAAAATCACAACTGGCCGTGTGGAAATTTACGAGAGCTCACACGGCCAAAACCCCATTCCACACGGCCATGTGATTTCTAGGGCTGGCCGTGTGGGCTGTCAGAACTCCGAATTTGACCTGTTTTCACTCAAAAACGACATACGACTCGAGAACAACACCTCAGGACGTAAAAACACAACAAAAAAAAATAAAAATGAAAAAGGTAAGAAAATGCAAACCTAGGTGGGGTTGCCTCCCCACAAGCTCTTCTTTACCGTCTTTTAGCTGGACGCCAGTAGGTGGATCCTCAGAGAGGTGTAGGCGCGGGTGCCTTCAAGAGCGGATCCACCTCGCTCTTGAGGTACAACTTCAGATGGTGGCCATGCACACGACGAATGTGGCCACCAGCATTCGCCAACTCGACTTGGCCATCCGGTAGGATGCAAGCGAGTGAATACTCGGATGGCCAAGGTGGTCGAGGTTCAGGAGGCGGGACCAGCTCATAGTGGTCTCCGGTTTTCTTGCGAGCAGGCTTAGCTACCTGCAGCTTCAGCCGTTACTCCACCTTGATTTGTTCTTTTGGTGACGGAGTGGACGGGAGTGGCGGCGAAGGTATGGGAGGGGGATCCTGCAAAATGGGAGGCAGAGAAGGATACACGACAGAATCGTGGTCCTGGTGAGAAACAGCATGCAGAGGTGACGAAGCAGGGAGAGTATTAGCAATTGAAAACGTTATTCGCTCCTCGCCATCCCTCAAAACTAAGGTCCCATCATGCACATCTATGAGAGCCTTGGCGGTGGCTAGGAAAGGCCTTCCCAATATAAGGGGCACTTCTGTGTCCTCATTGATGTCCAAGACAACAAAATCCACAGGATAAAAGAATTTGCCAACCATAACCAGAAGGTCTTCCACTATGCCCCTAGGATGAACTATAGATCGGTCAGCTAATTGAAGGCTCATCCTAGTAGCACGGGGTTCACCTAGGCCTAGTTTCTAGAACAATTTATACGGCATAACATTGATACTAGCACCTAGATCCACCAAGGATCTCTCTACATTCAATTTATCTATAGAGCAAGGGATAGTAAAACTACCTGGGTCCTTCTGCTTCGGCGGAAGCTTGTTCTGTAGAATGGCCGAGCACTCCTCGCTGAGCTCCACAGTGGCCAGCTCGCTCAGCTTCTACTTCTTTGAGAGAAGATCTTTCAGGAACTTCGCATACTTAGGCATTTGAGATAGTGCCTCTAGGAAAGGTGCTTGGACATTCAGCTTCCTAAGCATGGACATGAAGTTCCCGAACTCTGCCTCTAGCCTGTCTTTGTGCAACCGAGTAGGGAAGGGGAGTTGAGGGATATGCTCCTTCACTACTGGTTGCGGTTTAGGCGCAGGCACCTCAACCTCCTGCTCCGCTTCTTCTTCGGCCACTGGAGATGCCGAGGCAGGGGCATCTCTCTCTAGTGCCCGAACAGGTGGATCAATAGTTATCTTGCCACTCCTGGTTGTGATGGCATTGCAGTGGGCATTCGGGTCCTTCGGATTGGGAATGGCATGACCTGTCAAGGTACCTAGAGCCCTTTGCGCCACTGCTTGAGCCACACTTCCTAGCTGGGTTTGGATATCCTGCAAGACAGCTTGTGTGTTCCTCTGGCCAGCTTCAAGAGCTAGGAATTTACCCGAGGCCTTTTCCATGAACTACTCGATAGTGTTGAATTTGTGAGCACTAGAACTGGCGAGAGAGCCCACCAAGTCCCGCAGTTCAGCCATCGGATCAGTCTGCACTGGGGTGGCAGGGGCTGCACCTGGCTGCTGGAAAGGTCACGGCTGTGATTGAGCCGCATGCCCCTGCATGGGCTGGTAGAGAGACTGTTGCTGGTGCTGCTGGAATTGCCCCTGTCTGGGCTGGTATGAAGGCTCTGGAAGCCAGGTGGTCCCTGGGGGACTGGTGGTCTGGAATTTGCCCCACCCCAGGAGAAGTTGGGATGCTGGCGCCACCCCTCGTTGTAAGTGTTACTATACGGGTCATTTCGCCTAACATTATTGATGAAGTTCACCTGCTCCTGGGGTGTGGTCGATTCCTTCATCGCCTGGCAGTCTTCCACCGTGTGATGGGTGCTCTCACACCACTGGCAGAGCATCGCCTGCTGCTGTCCGGTCCCTAGAATCATCCCAGACCGATCGATGGCTGACACCAGCTTCGACACCACCTGCACCAAATCAGATGACTGGGTGGCTACAGAATGCACACCCCGCCCTGGTGCTCGTCTCGATCTCCTTGCAGTTCCCCAATCATACCCGTTCTCTGCCATCTCCTCAAAGAGTTGATTCAGTTGTGGCGGTGTTTTGGTCAGCATGTTCCCGCCACAAACCAAGTCAATCAGCTGCTTGTCTTCTGGGAAGAGGGCGTGATAGAAGGTGGCCACCTTGAAAGCATCGTTGAAACCATGATTGGGACACCTCGGGAAGAGACTGTTGTATCTCTCCCATGCATCCCAGATGGTCTCATCTTCATCCTGGATGATGTGGGTGATCTGCTTCTGCAAGTCCGCCATTTTTGACGGAGGATGATAGCGGGTGAGGAACTTGCCCGCCAGGTTGGCGAACGTGGTGATAGATCCTGGAGGTCGAGTGTCTAGCCACTCCTTGGCCTGCCCCTCCAGAGTAAACGGGAAGTACCTCAGCTGGATTGCATCTGCTGGGACCCCATTTATCTTGATTCCATCGATGAGCTCGTGGAATCGCCTGAGATGTGATCGGGGGCACTCCCCCTCTTTGCCTCGGAACACCACTGAACCGCGCAGCATGGTGATGACGGAGGTGCTCACCTCAAAATTGTTGGCTGGGACATGAGGGTGTTGAATGGGTGACCTCATGTCCGCGGCCCTGGCGGTCCAGTAATATCCCATGGTCTGCTCCTCGGGAAGGACCACATCATGGTCTTGTGGATCCCCCATCTCTTCTTCTTCTTCAGCGATCTGCAGCTATGCTAGCTCCTCCTCCGCAGCCAGTCGCGCCTTTAGAGCCCGCTTGAAGTTCCTACAGGTTCGTTCAAGCTCCTGGTCTAATGGTAGTAGATCTCCCGACTGGCTACTGGTCATGCACTACCTGCACACAATCAGCAGAAGCAACCCGTGAAGGCACACAGGTGGAAGAGATAAAATGCAGTGAAGAAAAGCTAGAGTAACAAATTTTCACGTTTCTCCAATAACCTAGAGGGTTCCCCGGCAACGGCGCCAAAAACTTGACACGCTAAAACACAACACCAAACTGCGACCAAGTGTAATCGCAGTCCGGGAATGCAGTAAAGTGGCAAGTTCTATTATCAACCCGGCGTCTAGATCTACTTCCTACTCCGTGATTATCTATTATCTAGCCAACTAAGTCAAGTGATTGTTGTTTTAAGCAAAAGCAGTAAGAAAGCAGGAATTGGTTCGGTTTTCTCAAGCAAAGAAGAGTCACTCGGGAATGAGTCCCCGTAGCTCCTTAGTTAGGTCTCAATTGTAATTACCCTGGGTTGATTTACTGTTGATTAGACTGCGGAAGATCTGACAGTAGCTTGGAATCTCTTAAGCTGACAAAGCCCTCTCAGTCTAACTACCCGGCAGACGACTAGTCATCACCGGGATAGAAAGCTGAAGCAATAAGCACAGAACTCCACTACTGGAATTGGATTCCAGTACAAAGCAGTAGAATGGCTAACTCTCGTATAACCAATCTACTACTACCGAATGAAGAGGCTCTAACAACCTAATCAGATTCTATCTATCTCAGGTTGCAGCAGAAATCAAGAAAAGCTGATCAGACTTCAATCAATTCAATAAAACATGCATCATTCGATTAAAACCAAACAATATAATCATCCCAAGTCATTACAATCAAATCCCTAACACATGGAACTAGGGTTCTTCATACCAAAGTGAGAGAAGAATTCTACTCCATAGAGAGAGAGAGAGAGAGAGAGAGGAAAACAGAATACAAAGCAGTCATACTCATAACAATGGGAAGAATCTGCTCTAGGATGATGATTTCCACTCCTATGACGATCTCCAAGCTCGATTTGATGAAACCCAGCTCCAAGATTACTTCTAGGATGTGTTCTTCGCACTTTCTCTCTCTAGGGCTTTGTTTTTGCTCTAAAAAATCCATCCCCTCACTTGTGGCCCGAAATTGGGTAAAAACCAGAAAATCCCAATCACACAGGCAGGCCACACGACCGTGTGGCTTACCCAGATGCCCGTGTGAGGTCCAAAACGCCGCGTTCTGATTTAGTGGATTTCAGGCTTCCTACACGGCCAGAGACACACGGCCGTGTGGAATGCCCAGTCTGCCCGTGTGAAGCCTCGCAGAATTCCACACGGCCACATTGATTTCCTACACGGCCGTGTGGGTTTTATGGGTGCCCTTGTGATGGCTCGCACAATCCCACACGGCCACATTGGTTACTTGCACGGCCGTGTGGGTTTTGTGTGTGCCCGTGTGGCATCCTCAGCGGCTCGCCTCACGTCGATCTTCGTCCAATCGACCCCGAACTTGCTCCCAAACCTTCATTCACGTACTAGGACCTGAAATATCACAAACAAGCACAACCTAGCGTGAAATCAGCCTAAAACACGAGAATCAACATCTCAAACGGCTCAAGAATAGGGGTGAAAACATGTGCAATTAACGGTTTATCACTTAGCTAAACCTGTTGAACACCATCCTCATTTATTCGATCTCTTGCACTGCGAAACATTTGCATCAATATATTATATGCATCAAACATCCCTTGTAATCCTTCATTAGCAGTGTCATGGATATATAATTGGGCAAACTTTGGAGTCATACCTTCTTGTGGTACCAAACCTCCAATACGATGGTATATTGGACTTTCAATTGAGAAGACATAGACACCTCTGCCAACATTTATATCATGATTAAACTTCCCACATGGAGATATGAAACAAAAGACATTGTTATAGGCATGAATGAACTCACAGAAATTACGAGCAACTACTCTTTGGCCTTCTATAAGTTCCCTCATGAATTTTGGTGGATCTCTTTGTGGCGGTAACTTAACCCTTCCTCGTTTACAGCACATAAAAATAGTGGAGTTTCGAGTGCTCGTGTCGACATGACACTTTCTAACCACCATAACTTAGCATGAGTAAGCAGTCAAAATCGGGATTTTACGTAAAATCGAAAATGTGGGTAAAATCGGAATCATAAAATCGAATCGTAAAATCGTAGGATTTTAAGATCCATATAAAAATGAAGACGGGATAATATTAGTAAGGAAAATCATGAATAACATAAAAGCACATAACACCTACAATGATAATTTTCAAGGTTAAGGTTCCAATTTATCAAGTTTAATGTTAAGAGGTGGTGAATCAATGATGATTAATACATTGATGTGAATTTATTATAGTCGATGGTGGTTAGTGTGAGAAAACTAGATGATGTTGGTGGAGGAGAAGAAAAAGAGGCGTAGATTACAACATAAGCACCCAAGAATGTTATTATGGAGTGGAAACCATGAATATGATGAGCACATATATTTTTAATTTAAAATCTTATCTAAAAGATAAAAATTTTAATTGGATGACTTTACCCAAGACAATAGTATTGGCATCTTTGTCCACTGGATAAGAATAATGAGTTGAAGACTCACATTGATAGAAAAGTGAACGTCCTTACCCTGAAGCATAGAACTAAATCATGTAACATCTTTCTTTTAATGATTTTTGCAAGAATATCTAACTCATCAATAATTATGCAAATTAAAATATTGCTAGTTTTCCAAATCTTACATGGCAAAGCACTTGTCCTATTCATGGAACTTGCCCGAGGAGTGAATGACTCTGCCACTTCAAATTCACGGGAAGGCATAGAACAAATGTTAACTAAATGATCCAAGATAGTAATCTTGTGTGCAAGTACTTCAAAAAGTCGAAGTAGTACAACACACCATAAAGCAAAAGCTATGAAGCAAGACCTTGTCATAACAAATAAAAAAATTATTTCAAGTTTTAACATGCATATAGTTAAACAAATTTCCATCACAAAAAACAAACCCGCAATTTATCAAACTACCCATTAGGAAATATGTTCAACATATGCTTATATAAATTAACAAATTTATACATATCTCTTGCTCCACAACATCTTGAAACAATGTACAACAATATGAAGTTCATAATAACAAATATGGAAGAGAATTAATTTTTGAATAAGTTTGGTTTCATCAAACCACAAGACTCCCAGATCAATTAATGTGAACCATTAAGAGTACATGATTGCGAGAGATGCAGTCATATGGTCTACTTGATGCTACTGTTGCAAAGAGTACACGAAGAAATTGAACATCCAAATTCCCTACTTGCATTGGTCGGTGCATTTCCATGCAAAGCTGATTGATCAAACACTCTTGAAATAGAAAGGAAACTATTAATAGTATTAATTTCATAGGATATACAGAGAAGACAGAAAAGATGCAGACTTGATGGAGGAGACAACACTAAAGTAAACAAAATACTTGATGGAGCACAACTAACACTACTAGGTTTATCAAAATACATCCAGAGAGTCCAGGTACATGATGCAAAGTAAGGAAGCTGTAAGGTTGGTAATTAATGTTTCAAAAGAAATGCAGACTATATTTCTCAACTTCAATCTCATTTTCCCAACCAAAATAGAGATCCTAAATACAGTAGTAACTCCCATAATAGTTCACAATCTAATATTCATTCCATTCTAATACATGCCAAAGGAACAGACTACCTCGTCCTTCGTAGGAAGCTGGTAAGGGAACAATCTTGATTAACAACTGCCCTTAAAGATAATGTTAACCTCTTATTGCAACCGATTTGAGCAACCAATGGACGAAAGAACCAAACGGAAAAAGGATTTGAACCAAAAGTGGAACATCCAGGCCTAAGGCTCGCAAGCTCAAAACCCATGTCCAAACACGTGGACCAGCCCACCCCAAGCAAAATCCTAAACCCGCTAGCCCAAACACACAGAGGATGGCTGCTGAAAGCATCCAACACCACCGAGAAACAACCGCCGAAATCCTTTCAACCTTCACTAGACCAATCGTCGATGAACGACAGAGGAAGCGGACTAGAGCTCCAAAACACCACCAGCTCCAGCAGACCCCCAGCGTGATGGAAAAAAGGAAAAGCGCGAACCCCAATGAGGGGAACCAATCTTCGATCCAGATCCGAGCTCCACCAGCACGAAACAAGTAAAACAAAGAGCAATCCGAGTCTTGGACAGAAGAAAGACGACCAAAACACCTCCGATCTGAGCCCTAAGCTGGTCCCATCCTCAATAGTGCCATCCATGCTCACAAGCCCCCCTGAATCTTCATCAAAGACAGCCAGTGTCCACGCATCTCCGATTCATCCCCATTTTTGGATGAAACATGTGGATGTAGATGGAGGACCAGAGAGGAGCAAGCAAACAGACGAGCTCGGCACCCTGAAAGACCTACTAGAGAAAACATCCACACAGATCGGCGATCTGGCAGGCGCAAAAGCATCTCCTCGTGGAGATCGGAAAATCATCATCACTAAGATGGAGGAAATCTTGAAATGGATAATAAACAGCAAAAGAGCAGCGCCAGCGGCGTGAAATAGAAAGAAAGAAATACTAGAGAAAGACAAAGCACCAAAAATGGAAAAAGAGAGGCAAGAATGAAAAGGTTTGGGCCACCGCCGGTCCAAAATGGTTGCCGACGGCCACCCCAAATCCCAGATCTGTATTTGAAACTAGTGAGAGGGGAGAGGAAGGGAAAGGTAGAGAGAGGAAAGAGGAATAATGACGTTGTGTATTGTCAGGATTCTTAATATCTTCTTTTCCCTTTGTTCTTCTTTTCCCTTTGTTTTGGGATTTAAATAAGAACTATATGATGGTAGGTGTAGCTGCAAGTTCAGCATAGCTTCAAATATATCTTAACCTTCCAAAGAGATGGTACAAAATTTTAGAAGAATATAGAGATATGAAAACTGTTGGGCCCATAGTTAAGCGGTATTCGGTCTAAGAGGCCCATGAGAGGATAACAGAACAGGGCCCAAAGAGGGCTCCGAATCACAGCGAGGGACCCGAGAAAGGGCATGGGGAAAGGAGATACTGTAGGCGGCCACCCTATGATGCGACGGGGAATAGGCCGCCCGACGCAGGAGACCGTTGGTGTCAGGAAAAGTAGATCTTCCTAGGATACTTACCTCGTATACAGCAGGACTGAGCATTTAATGCGCGCCGCAGGCTGTCCAGATAAAGCTGAGCCTATCTAGGCCTCCTGACAAGGCATTTAATGCCTCATACTCAAGCTGGTTGACTATAAATACACTGGTATCAGCATTAATGGTAACTCAACTACTCTCTCTCTCTCTCTAAACCTAAACAACACTTCTTATTTTCTCTCTAACTTAAGCATTGGAGAGTGTCTGGGGAGACCGCCCACAGACCCTTGTTTTGTAGGGGTTTGGAGTACACCCGCCATCTAGAACAGACGCCTTGCTCGTTCTGCACAAACCGCCTGGAACAATCCATGCTTAAACAATTTGGCACCCACCGTGGGGCGAGCATATCACTGAAGAAAGGATGGATGGGAGCTCCAACACCCCTGTCAAAGGTGTAGTTGGGGGAAACAACTTCCGCGGGCAAGAGTTGGCAATGAGCGACATCCGTGGAATGGAAATGCCCGTGGTGGAGGAAGAGATGGAAATGGAAGACCGCGTCAAAAGTCAAGGACAACAAATATCAAGCATGCAAGAGATTTTAAGCCAAATCTTGGCCATGCTCAAGGAGAAGGAAAGCGAGGCCCCAAAAAGCTCAGGGAAACGAGCAGCCAAAGGAAAAGGAAGAGAAAAGGATCCCGACAACCCTGCTCAGACAGAAGGCGGGGAGTCTGATAAAGAAGAAGGAACGGAAGATGTGAGCCTAGGGTTCTTGGAGGAACATCTTAAAGCCCTCATATGGAGGTGCAAAGGCCCATAACATCCTCCAAAACCCTCTGGCCAAAAGTTTGTTCAGAACTCAAGTACCCCCAAACTTCTCATCGCTCGGGCTACTGACTTACAGCGGAAGCTCCGATCCCGACGATCACCTGAGCGCCTTCATCAACGCCACAGACGCCGATCTGTGTAAGGCGTTCCCCGTCACGTTTGGCGGACACTGCCGAACTTGGTACACCTCCCTTCCTGAGGGAATAATCGAAAACTTCGAGCAGTTTGCCACCCTCTTTTCCTCCAAGTTTGCGTCCCAGCGAAGGAGGAAGTTAATCGTCTCCGCCGTAATCAACTGCAAACAAGGCGGAGAAGAAACGCTGACCGACTTCTATGACCGATGGAACACCATAGCATGTGAAGTGCAAGGGATATCACCAAGTGTGGCAGCGGGAAACCTGCGCATGTCAACACACAGCTGTGAGCTGCGGAGGGCGCTCATCAAAAAGGAACATGCACTGAAGGAATGGCTTGATCTTGACCGCCTAGTGATAAAGGCGATTCTGTTGGAAGAGGCCATGATCGTGGAGGATGCCGCTAAGCGTGTCAGCGCAAAGGAGAAGCCAGATAAGAAAAAGGGGGAATCGCCCAAGAGAAGAGGGCGGTCAGCGGAAAGACGCAGCTATAAACCACGGTTTGCCCACTGTGACAATCAAAGGGAAATCTTCACTGCTAGCAAAGAAGAAGGAAGAGAAAGGAGAGGCGACAACAGCAATGCGCACCAGACGCATAGGAGGGAAGAGGATCGAAAGTGGTGTGACTGGCACCAGATTCCCACCCACGACACCACAGAGTGTCGGGAGTTTAGGGCCAGTCTGAAATACTTGGCGCCTGGAGACCTCAAAAGCCGCCTAGATACACGTCCCCACCACCAGGAGGAGAGGCACCATAGAGAGAGGTCACCAAGCCCAAGAAGAAGGTCGCGCACGCCTAAGCGCAAAGGGTCAAGATCGCAAAGGAGAGAGAGATCTCCGCGGCGCGACCGCATACCACCACCGCCGAGAAGGTCACCTCAGCGTCAGCCCCGACAGAATGAGGATGACATAGAGGTCATTACCATCGTTGGTGGACGGAAGCGACCCCGAATTGAGGGGGACCGCCTAGTCCAGTGCTTGAATGTTAACAGGAGTGAGCAAGTGGACATCAGTTTCTCGCCCTCCGAGCTAGCGCCCGACGAAAGCACAGAAGATCCACTAGTCATCTCCCTGAGAACAAGAAAGTTCAAAGTCACAAGGGCGTTGGTAGATAACGGAAGTTCAGCAGACATACTGTTCTACTCCACGCTAAAGAGTATGAAGACGAGCATGCAAGATCTTAGGCCGTCGACGACGAGCCTCGTGGGGTTCTCGGGATCAAAGATCAGAGTGTTGGGCATGATCGCCCTGCAGTTAACAATTAGAGAGGCGGATGTGACGAAGACATGAACCATGGAATTCCACGTAGCAGACTGTCCGTCAGCATACAACGCGATTCTAGGGCGCGGTTTCCTGTCACTGTTTTCCACGGTTCCGTCGACTTGCCACCAGATGCTTAAATTCCCTGCAGGGGAAGAGTAGGGCGGGTCAAAGGGAACACAGAGCAGGCAAAGGAGTGTTACCAGGCGACGATAGAAAGCTTGGAGGTGGACTTGGTGGACACCCAAGGGGGACACCCCCGCCCGGAGGTGGTTAAGGGAGACGCGGAGGTAGTGCTCGATGACGAGGAGCCCGAAAAGAAGGTGAGAATTTCTTCCCATCTAACAGAAGAGAAGGCCCGAGAGCTGCTGGCGCTCCTCAAAGAGTACAAAGATTTGTTCGCATGGACCTCGGAGGACATGTCGGGCGTCTCAAGGGAACTCGCCGAGCATCACCTGTCGGTGAAAAGTAAGTCGAAGCCCATCCAACAGAGAAGAAGAACCGCGTCCCTGGAGAAGCAAATGGCATTGGAGGAAGAAGTGAGGTGGTTGTTAAAAGCCGGGTTTATTAGAGAAGTCAGGTATCCTACTTGGCTGTTGAACCCTGTTTCGTCCGCAAGGCATCCGGGTTATGACGAATGTGCATAGATTTCACAAATCTAAATGCGGCCTGTCCGAAGGACGCCTATCCATTGCCAAGAATAGATCAGCTCATCGACGCGACCACTAATCATGAAAGTCTTAGCTTCCTGGACATGTTCTCGGGATATCACCAGATCCGCTTGTCTGAAGAGGATCAGGAGAAAACCACTTTCATGACCCACATGGGAAACTTCTGCTACACGGACATGCCGTTTGGCCTGAAGAACGCGGGGGCAACGTACCAAAGAATGATCGATGCGGTCTTCAAGAGCTAGCTGGGAAGAAACGTGGAGGCATATGTCGATGATGTCTTAGTAAAGAGTAGGAGGGAAGCGGATCACCTGAAGGACCTAAGAGAGACTTTTGAAAGTCTGAGAAAAGAGCGCCTACGGCTAAACCCGCTCAAGTGCGTGTTCGGGGCAAAAGCAGGGAAATTCCTAGGATTCATGATCACAAGCAGAGGCATAGAGGCCAACCCAAAACAGATAGAAGCCATAACAAGCCTAAGACCGCCTCAGACTGTTAAGGAAATTCAAGCTTTCAATGGAAAGATGGCCGCTTGATGACTCGGTATTTGCACATGTTTTCCCCTTTGTTTCTTGATTGTTTGAGCTTGAATTATTGCGTCTTTGTCCTATTTTATGCTAGGTTGTGTTCCTTTGTCACATTTCAGGTCCTAGCACATAAAGTGAAGCATAGGCGCAAGTTTCAAATCAATCAGAGATCAATTGATGATTCGGGAGAAGAAACTCGGGCATGACCTGAAGAATAATGGATTTCTACCTCACTTAATGGACAAAGAATCATGCAAGCTTGTCATGAAAAGAAAGAGGACGTGACTAGGAGCGTCTGGGATCAAACGGGAACTGATTCGGAGTCCGGACGAGGGAGAAACGAAGCAATAAACAGAGTTGGGAACTCTACTGACTACTCTACTAATTACAAGTTGGGAACTCACTTAGGTATGATTCCCCCTAGCTCCTCAATTAGGTCCAAGTTGTAATTCATTTTGGTTGATTTACTGTTGATTAAACTGCGGAAGATCCGACAGTAGCTTGGAATCTCTTAAGCTGACCAAGCCCTCTCAGTCTAACTATCCGGCAGACGACGAGTCTTCACCGGGATAGAAAGCTGAAGCAATAAGCACAGAACTCCACTACTGGAATTGGATTCCAGTACAAAGCAGTAAACTGGCTAACTCTCGTATAACCAATCTCCTACTACCGAAGGATGAGACTCTAGCAACCTAATCAGATTCTATCTATCTCAGATTGCAGCAGGAATCAGGAAAAGTTGATCAGACTTCAATTGACTCAATAAACATGCATCATTCGATTAAAATCAAACAATATAGCATCCAAAACTTCATACAAGAAAGATCCTAACTCATGGAACTAAGGTTCCTCAAAACCTAAGTGAAGGGAAGTTACTCCATAGAGAAGAGAGAGACTGCAGAAATATGATCTAGATCTTCAATCTCCATCTCCAAGCTTGATTCCCGAGCTCCAATGGCGAAGAAATCCTCCAAAATAGCTGCAAGAATGTTCCCAAGTCGCTCTCTCTCTCTAGGGTTCGTCCCTTGGGTGTTTGGGATCCAAAACCCCGCTCTCTCCCTTTCCTTTTGCTTAAAATCGGGTTTTAAACAGCAATTCCCGACTCACACGGCCATGTGGCTTTCCCAGCTGCCCGTGTGAAGGCTTGGTGATTTCCACACGGCCACATGGCCAGGTCACACGGCCGTGTGGGTTGTGCCCGTGTGGCTTGCTCAGCCTCTGTTTAATGCTTCGTTTCTCCCTCGTCCGGACTCCGAATCAGTCGCCGTTTGATCCCAGACGCTCGTAGTCTCGTCCTCTTTCTTTTCAGGACAAGATTGCATGATTATTTGTCCATAAAGTGAGGTATAAATCCATTCTTCTTCAGGTCATACCCGAGTTTATTCTCCCGAATCGTCAATTGATCTCTGATTGACTTGAAACTTGCGCCTATGCTTCACTTTATGTGCTAGGACCTGAAATGTGAAAAAGGAACAAAACCTAGCGTAAAATAGGTCAAAGAAACGATAATTCAAGCTCAAACAATCAAGAAACAAAGGGGAAAACATGTGCAAATACCGAGTCATCAAATCCCCCCATACTTAACTGTTTGCTTGTCCCCAAGCAAACCTAACTCAAACCAATGCAGCTCTCCAGAGCTCTATAGCAACATACAACCCCGATCGTCGGCAGAGGTCAACTAGTCTTCTAAGACGTTCCCTATCTCTCTCAATGCGAGTACTAGACTCAAGCCAGGATCATGAGAAAAAGTAGAAGTAAGACAGTCAGTTCATGGATAAAGGGACTCACACCATTCACAACCAAGGATTCGTTGTACCGGGGTGCTCTTTCACTTCATTTCACCGTTGGAACCCCTTTTTCTCACTTTCATTTACATTTTTTCTTTCATTTGGTGGGGTTCCAACTGCAGTCTTTTGCACAGTCGACCCTTATTAGTCGAGCAAGAGCAATTTCTGTACATTTGGAGCTCGCCAGAGTACTTCTTTTAACTCCTTTTCCTCAACTCGTGTGGAGGGTCAATGAAATTAAGGGGGGTCGGAAGCTCTATCTGTGCCCTTAAAAACACATCCTCAAGTAGGCAAAGCGTTCAACGGGTGGAAGTTTTACTTGTACTCGAGACAACTTAGCTTCACCTTGAAGGAGTACCCCACTAAGGATCACTAAAATCTCTTCCAAAACCCGATTTTGTGCAATGAACGGTGCCGCACACGTTGGGCTTACCCCATGTTTAAGATTTAATGATTTTGACAAGGAGGACCAACTGCTTCCCATTTTCCATATGAGCACCCTGTTCGATACACGAGTCCATAACATAATCCAAACAGAGTCACCATTACCACATGAATTCAACGGTCTTAGCTCAACTAATTCAAAAAATCAACTAGCACAACAGAGAGCTAGATAGGAAAAATCTTATACTTCAACATCCTCCATAGTGCTACACTACCTCCCTAGGTTGCACATTACTATAGAGACTGTCAATTCAAAGCATACTGAGCAGGCAATTTGCAAGGAAACACGTACTTGGAGCCCTCAAATTTAAAAATTTGGACAGTGGACTAGGCTCCAAGCACACAAACAGCCAAACATTCACCCGCATACATAATCGAACACCCCCCCCCCATTCTTAAGCACGACATTGTCTTCAATGGAGGAAAGATAAGGAGGGTAGAACGAAGTTACCAGATCAAGGGTGAATGATGATGTACGGGTCAGGCAGTGCATTCCAGGAAGAGAGAGTAATCAGAACACAAACACCACACAAAATCTCACAAAGGTTGAGTTATTGACTCTAAAATCAAATAACAAAACTAACTCAACCGAGGAGAAATAGAGAAAGAAATGCAAACCGACTGGTTGGGTTGCCTCCCAACAAGCGCTTCTTTCACGTCGTGAGCCGGACGATGGCTCCTAAGTTTCGCTCCATGCTAGAACCTCCTTGAAGTTGAGGTTCTCGTCGATGAGGTGGAGTCTCAAGTCACGAGCATGTGGTGTGGCAGGTGATGAAGGCTCATATACTTGATGCAGATGAAGTCTCCACCCTCGAGACCTCTTCTTCTCTTCTCTCGTCTAATTGCCCCAAACCAGATATGACAGCATCGACCGACCACCATCGCGTCCACCAAGAGGGACCGATGTCGATGTGGCCTTGGTCTGGCAAAGAGACACTGCAAATGGGTCCTTGCCAAGCAGTTCCTCAAAGTTTGGTGGGGATATTACTTGCAACTCATGGCCGGTGCATGCCTCTTCCACCTCAACTTCATCCTCAGGCTGGACGCCAATTGCTTCCTCAACCCCCCTTCCTTCTTCAAAATGTGGTCTCTCCCCTGGGAAAAGATCAAGAACCACCTCTTCTTTTCTTTCTTCCTCATCATCCACAACTTTCTTCCTCATACTTGATCGCTCTTCTTCTTCTAGAACAGATTGGAGAGCAAGTCGCCAAGCAATTTCTTCAATGGGATCATCTTGCATCTCCTCGCACGGGCCCAGCATGTTAGAGCATAAATGAAGAAAGGTGTGGTCTGCAACCAAAGGACTTTCCTGATCATGGTTATCATGGGAGTTCTCTGTGATAACTTCTGTATGCTCCTCAACGCTCCCATTGCCTTTGTCATCCTCCACCTCTTCTAGCGTGGTAGCAGAAAGGTGATCTTGAGCAAGATGTGAGCAAACTTGCTTCACCCACTCTGTTTGCTTCGCTGAGCCCTAAATAGTCTCCTCCATATCATGGAGAAATGAGGGATCGGAAGTGGCAAGGGCTTTGATATGAAGATCCATCTTGGAGCATGATTTCTCAGTGTCTCGAGCAAACTGCTCCACGAGAAGCCTTAATTGTTCGTTCGGATCCTCCAGTGAAGTGTAGCATGGCTCTGCAGAGTGGCCCGTGAAGGCCACCATGGGTAACTCCAGCTCCGATGGCCCTTCTGGTTGTGGGAGAAAGTCTTCTTGGTAATGAGGTTGTTCTTGATATGCCCATGGGTCTGATTGTTCTCCGTAGTAAGGGGGTTGGTACTGGAACCCGAATCCATAGTCTTCTCCTCCTTGATTGCTGTAGGGAGTCGCGGGGTAATACCACCCGGATGGTGGTGGATACCCCCAATGATTGGAGAAGCCATTAGGATCCATGATTCAGATCTGCACCAACAAAAACAGAAACACCCAAGTGAAAAGCAAGGGTGGAAAAGAAAAGAAAAACGCTAAAGTAACAAACTTCTGCCTTTCCTAATACTCTAGAAAGTCCCCGGCAACGGCGCCAAAAACTTGATGCTCTAAAACACAACACCTAACAATGGCCAAGTGTAACCAATGAAAGGGACTGCAGTAGAGTGGCACAAGTAATAAATATCGAATCCACGGGTCTCTAGAGTTACTATTACTCAGCTTCAGTTCATTATCTAGCAAACTAGATTAAGGATTGATTGATAAACTACTCTACTGACTACTCTACTAATTACAAGTTGGGAACTCACTTAGGTATGATTCCCCCTAGCTCCTCAATTAGGTCCAAGTTGTAATTCATTTTGGTTGATTTACTGTTGATTAAACTGCGGAAGATCCGACAGTAGCTTGGAATCTCTTAAGCTGACCAAGCCCTCTCAGTCTAACTATCCGGCAGACGACGAGTCTTCACCGGGATAGAAAGCTGAAGCAATAAGCACAGAACTCCACTACTGGAATTGGATTCCAGTACAAAGCAGTAAACTGGCTAACTCTCGTATAACCAATCACCTACTACCGAAGGATGAGACTCTAGCAACCTAATCAGATTCTATCTATCTCAGATTGCAGCAGGAATGAGGAAAAGTTGATCAGACTTCAATTGACTCAATAAACATGCATCATTCGATTAAAATCAAACAATATAGCATCCAAAACTTCATACAAGAAAGATCCTAACTCATGGAACTAAGGTTCCTCACAACCTAAGTGAAGGGAAGTTACTCCATAGAGAAGAGAGAGACTGCAGAAATCTGATCTAGATCTTCAATCTCCATCTCCAAGCTTGATTCCCGAGCTCCAATGGTGAAGAAATCCTCCAAAATAGCTGCAAGAATGTTCCCAAGTCGCTCTCTCTCTCTAGGGTTCGTCCCTTGGGTGTTTGGGATCCAAAACCCCGCTCTCTCCCTTTCCCTTTGCTTAAAATCGGGTTTTAAACAGCAATACCCGACTCACACGGCCAGGCCACACGGCCGTGTGGCTTTCCCAGCTGCCCATGTGAAGGCTCGGTGATTTCCACACGGCCACATGGCCAGGTCACACGGCCGTGTGAGTTGTGCCCGTGTGGCTTGCTCAGCCTCTGTTTAATGCTTCGTTTCTCCCTCGTCCGGACTCCGAATCAGTCGCCGTTTGATCCCAGACGCTCGTAGTCTCGTCCTCTTTCTTTTCATGACAAGATTGCATGATTATTTGTCCATAAAGTGAGGTATAAATCCATTCTTCTTCAGGTCATACCCGAGTTTCTTCTCCCGAATCGTCAATTGATCTCTGATTGACTTGAAACTTGCGCCTATGCTTCACTTTATGTGCTAGGACCTGAAATGTGACAAAGGAACAAAACCTAGCATAAAATAGGCCAAAGAAATGATAATTCAAGCTCAAACAGTCAAGAAACAAAGGGGAAAACATGTGCAAATACCGAGTCATCACCGAGCCTTCACACGGGCAGCTGGGAAAGCCACACAGCCGTGTGGCCTGGCCGCTTGATCAGGAATTTCTGTTTAAAACTCGATTTTCAGCCAAAGGAAAGGGGAGAGCTGGGTTTTTGGTTCCCAAACACCCAAGGGACGAAACCTAGAGAGAGAGCGACTTGGGAACATTCTTGGAGCTATTTTGGAGGATTTCTTCGCCATTGGAGCTCGGGAATCAAGCTTGGAGATGTAGATTGAAGATATAGATCAGATTTCTGCAGTCTCTCTCTTCTCTATGGAGTAACTTCCCTTCACTTAGGTTTTGAGGAACCCTAGTTCCATGTGTTAGGATCTTTCTTGTATGAAGTTTTGGATGCTATATTGTTTGATTATAATCGATTGAGGCATGATTTATAGAGTCAACTGAAGCCTGATCATCTTCTCTTGATTTCTGATTTAACCTATGATAGATAGAATTTGATTAGGTTAAGAGAGCTTCCTTGATTGATAGTGGTGAATTGGTTGTGCGAGAGTCAATCAATTCACTGCTTTGTACTGGAATTCATTCCAGTAGTGGAGATCTGTGTGAATCGCCTTAGCAGTCTACCCCCGGTGAAGGCTAGTCGCCTGCCGGGTATTCTGTCTAAGAGGGCTTGGTCAGCTTAAGAGATTCCAAGCTAATTTAGGATCTTCCGCAGTTTAATCAACAGTAGACCAACCAAAAGTAATTGCAACTTGGACATAATTGAGGAGCTAGGGGGAATCATACCTAAGTGAGTTCCCAACTTGTAATTAGTAGAGTAGTCAGTAAAGTAGTTTATAAATCAATCCTTAATCTAGTTTGCTAGATAATGAACTGAAGCTGAGTAATAGTAACTCTAGAGACCCGTGGATTCGATATTTATTACTTGTGCCACTATACTGCAGTCCCTTTCATTGGTTACACCTGGACATTGTTAGGTGTTGTGTTTTAGCGTGTCAAGTTTTTGGCGCCGTTGCCGGGGACTTTCTAGATTATTATGAAAGGCAAAAGTTTGTTACTTTAGCGTTTTTTCCACCCTTGCTTTTCACTTGGGTGTTTTTGTTTTTGTTGGTGCAGATCTGAATCATGGATCCTAATGGCTTCTTTAATCAGTGGGGGTATCCACCACCATCTGAGTGGTATTACCCCGAGACTCCCTGGAGCAATCAAGGGGGAGAAGACTATGGATTCGGGTTCAAGTACCAACCCCCTTACTACGGAGAACAATCAGACCCCTGGGCTTATCAAGAACTTCTTCATTACCGAGAAAAATTTCTCCCACAACCAGAAGGGCCATCAGAGCTGGAGTTACCCATGGCGGCCTTCACGGGCCATTCTGCAGAGCCATGCTACACTCCACAGCCAGATCCAAACTATCACTTGACGCTTCTCGTGGAGCAGATTGCTCGAGTACCTAAGAGATCCTTTCCCGAGATGGATCCTCATATCCAGGCCATGGCCCAAACTGACTTCTCCTTTCCCCGTGAAACAGAGGATACCCTTCGGAGCATAAAGAAGCACATAGAGGTCATTGAGAAAGCTTGTGCACAGTTTTCTCAAGACAACCTGTATGCTGCCATACAATTAGAGGAGTAGGAAGAAGAAGGCAATCATGAGGATGTTGAGGAGCATACAGAAGTTGTCACGGAAAGCTCCCATGATAATCATGATCAAGTGTATCCTCTGGTGGTAGATCACAACTTTCACCATTTCCGCTCTGACATGCTAGCCCCAAGCGAGGAGATGCAAGCTGAACTTATTGAGAACCTTGCATGGCGACTTGCTCTCCAATCCGTGCTGGAAGAAGAAGAGCAAGAAAGGGTGCAGAAAGAAGTTGTGGAGGATGGCGAAAGTGAAGCAGAAGGAGTTCTTGATCATTTCCCAGGGGTGATACCACATGAAGAAGAAAGGGAGGTTGAAGAAGAAATTAATGCGTCCAGGCTAAGGACGCAGTTAAGGTGGAAGAGGCCTGCACCGACCAAGAGTTACATGAGATATCTCCACCTAACTTCGAGGAACTACATAGCAAGGACCCATTTGCGGCGTCTCTTTGCCAGACCAAGGCCACATCGACATCGGTTCCTCTTGGTGGACGCGATGGTGGTCAATCGATGCTGTCATATCTAGTTTGGGGCAATGAAACGAGAAAAGAGAAGAAGAGGTCTCGAGGGTGGAGACGTTATCTGCATCAAGTGCACGAGCTTCCATCAGCTGTCATACCACATGCTCGTGACTTGAGACTCCACCTCATCGACGAGAACCTCAAATTCAAGGAGGTTTTGGGGTGGACCGAAACTTAGGAGCTACCGTCTGGCTCACGACGTGAAAGAAGCGCTTGTTGGGAGGCAACCTAACCAGTCGGTTTGCATTTCTTTCTCTATTTCTCCTCGATTGAGTCCGTTTTGTTATTTGATTTTAGAGTCAATAACTCAACCTTTGTGAGATTTTGTGTGGTGTTTGTGTTCTGATTACTCTCTCTTCCTGGAATGCACTGCCTGACCCGTACATCATCATTCACCCTTGATTTGGTAACTTCGTTCTACCCTCCTTATCTTTCCTCCATTGAGGACAATGTCGTGCTTAAGTGTGTGTGTGGGGGGGGGGGGGGTGGGTGTTCGATTATGTATGCGGGTGAATGTTTGGCTGTTTGTGCGCTTGGAGCCTAGTCCACTGTCCAAATTTTTAAATATGAGGGCTCCAAGTACGTGTTTCCTTGCAAATTGCCTGCTCAGTATGCTTTGAATCGACTTCTCTATATTAATGTGCAACCTAGTGAGGTAGTGTAGCACTATGGAGGATGTTGAAGTATAAGAGTTTTCCTATCTAGCTCTCTGTTGTGCCAGTTGATTTTGTGAATTAGTGGAGCTAAGACCGTTGAATTCATGTGGTAATGGTGACTCTGTTTGGATTGTGTTATGGACTCGTGTATCGAACAGGGTGCTCATATGGAAAATGGGAAGCAGTTGGTCCTCCATGTCGAAATCATTGAAATCTTAAACATGGGGTAAGCCCAACGTGTGTGGCACCGTTCATTGCACAAAATCGGGTTTTGGAAGAGATTTTAGTGATCCTAGTGGGGTACTCCTACAAGGTGAAGCTAAGCTGTCTCTAGTACAAGTAAAATTTTCACCTATTGAACGGTTTGCCTACTTGAGGATGTGTTTTTAAGGGCACGGATAGAGCTTTCCGACCCCCCTTGATTTCATTGACCCTCCACACGAGTTTAGGAAAAGGAGTTAAAAGAAGTACTCTAGCGAGCGCTAGATGTACAAAAATTGCTCTTGCTAGACTAATAAGGGTCGACCGTGCAAAAGAATGCAGTTGGAACCCCCGCAAAGTGAATGAAGAAAAAAAGAGAAAAAGAAATGTAAATGAAAGTGCAAAAAGGGGTTCCAACGGTGAAATGAAGTGAAAGAGCACCCCGGTACAACGAGTCCTTGGTTGTGAATGGTGTGAGTCCCTTTGTCCATGAACTGACTGTCTTACTTCTACTTCTTCTCATGTTCCTGGCTTGAGTCTAGTACTCGCATTGAGAGAGATAGGGGACGTCTTAGAAGACCTGTTAACCCCGTAAGCTGCTATATGATCTAGGAAATCCTCTACCGATGATCGGGGTTGTTTGTTGCTATAGAGGTCTGGAGAGCTGCATTGGTTTGAGTTAGGTTTGCTTGGGGACAAGCAAACAGTTAAGTGTGGGGGGATTTGATGACTCGGTATTTGCACATGTTTTCCCATTTGTTTCTTGATTGTTTGAGTTTGAATTATTGCGTCTTTGTCCTATTTTATGCTAGGTTGTGTTCCTTTGTCACATTTCAGGTCCTAGCACATAAAGTGAAGCATAGGCGCAAGTTTCAAATCAATCAGAGATCAATAGACGATTCGGGAGAAGAAACTCGGGCATGACCTAAAGAATAATGGATTTCTACCTCACTTTATGGACAAATAATCATGCAAGCCTGTCATGAAAAGAAAGAGGACGAGATTAGGAGCGTCTGGGATCAAACGGGGATTGATTCGGAGTCCGGACGAGGGAGAAACAAAGCATTAAACAGAGGCTGAGCAAACCACACGGGCATCCTAGAATTCCACACGGCCGTGTGGGTCGTGGCCGTGTGGAAATCACCGAGCCTTCACACGGGCAGCTTGGAAAGCCAGATGGCCATGTGGCCTGGCCGCTTGATCGGGAATTTCTGTTTAAAACTCAATTTTCAGCCAAAGGAAAGGGGAGAGCTAGGTTTTTGGTTCCCAAACACCCAAGGGACGAACCCTAGAGAGAGAGAGAGCGACTTGGGAACATTCTTGGAGCTATTTTGGAGGATTTCTTCGCCATTGGAGCTCGGGAATCAAGCTTGGAGATGGAGATTGAAGATCTAGATCAGATTTCTGCAGTCTCTCTTCTCTATGGAGTAACTTCCCTTCACTTATGTTTTGAGGAACCCTAGTTCCATGTGTTAGGATCTTTCTTGTATGAAGTTTTGGATGCTATATTGTTTGATTATAATCGATTAAGGCATGATTTATAGAGTCAATTGAAGCCAGATCATCTTCTCTTGATTTCTGCTTTAACCTATGATAGATAGAATCTGATTAGGTTAAGAGAGCTTCCTTGATTGATAGTGGTGAATTGGTTGTGCGAGAGTCAATCAATTCACTGCTTTGTACTGGAATTCATTCCAGTAGTGGAGATCTGTGTGAATCGCCTTAGCAGTCTACCCCGGTGAAGGCTAGTCGCCTGCCGGGTATTCTGTCTAAGAGGGCTTGGTCAGCTTAAGAGATTCCAAGCTAATTTAGGATCTTCCGCAGTTTAATCAACAGTAGACCAACCAAAAGTAATTGCAACTTGGACCTAATTGAGGAGCTAGGGGGAATCATACCTAAGTGAGTTCCCAACTTGTAATTAGTAGAGTAGTCAGTAGAGTAGTTTATAAATCAATCCTTAATCTAGTTTGCTAGATAATGAACTGAAGCTGAGTAATAGTACCTCTAGAGACCCGCGGATTCGATATTTATTACTTGTGCCACTATACTTCAGTCCCTTTTATTGGTTACACTTGGCCATTGTTAGGTGTTGTGTTTTAGCGTGTCACCTCTCTAAGTCGATTCATCACAAGATCAGCAGACAAATGCTCTCCTTTCTTTCAAATGATGAAAAAATAGGCATCCCGCTCAAAGTGGATTGCGGAATGCGACAAGGCTTTCTTTCAATTGGTAGAGCAACTGACTTCGCCTCCTATCCTGAGCGCCCCGCGGCCAGGTGAACCCCTATATCTTTACCTGGTGGTTTCTGATCAAGCGGCCAGCTCAGTCTTGGTGCGAAGAGATTGCGATGGCTCGGACCATCCAGTCTACTACGTGAGCAAGGCGCTCCTCCCGACGGAAAGACGTTACATGCCCATTGAGAGAGTGGTTTTAGAGGTTGTCTCGGCAGCAAGAAAGCTACGCCCTTACTTTCAAGGGCACCATGTCGTCGTCCTGTCAAATTTACCACTGAAGAAGATCCTAAAGGGAATGGATGTGTCAGGCAGGATGACCAAATGGGCGGTCGAACTCAGCGAGTACAACATCGCGTACGCTTTGCGGCCTTCCATCAAAGGGCAGGTTCTCGCGGACTTCCTTGCCGAGGGGTTCAGCCTAGAAAATACCAGGGAGAAGAAAGAAGCAAAAGTATGGCATCTTTTCGTTGATGCGGCAGCTGGAAAAGGAGGAGCAGGAGCGGAAATCGTCATTGAGACGCCAGCAGGGTTGGTACATGAAATCTCTCACAGATTCCTAGAGTTAAACACCAACAATGTAGCAGAATATGAAGCGCTCCTCAGCGGACTCAAGATTGTCATCAACATGGGCGCTTCCCACCTTCACATCTACTCTGACTCACTGCTAGTAGTGAACCAAGTGCTGGAAAGCTATGAGGTGAAGGAGGAAGCCCTTGCAAAGTTGGCGGGGAAAGTAAAAGGAACCTTAGCTCAGTTGGATTCATGGAAACTTGAGCACGTGAAAAGAGAAGATAACCATCATGCAGACGCTCTATCCAAACTGGCAACTGCAATGGACTTTGAAGGGGAACGCCGGGTCACGATGACAAAGGAAGCAGCCCAGGCATACGAGGTAATGGCCAGGGAGATAATCAGGACTGGTGGTCCCCACTGGTAGATTACCTGCAAAACGATGTTGTTCCGGGAGATGCGGTCTTGGCTAAGGCTCTCAAAAGAAAGGCGGCTCATTACACCATTGTAGAGGGGAAACTGTGTAAGAGGTCTTTTTCAGGGACATATCTCAAGTGTCTTGGTCCAGAGGAAGCGAAGTGTGTAGTCAAGGAAATACATCAAGGCACATGCGCAACCCACTCAGGACCGCGCAGCCTCGAGAGAACAATATTGCTTCAGGGATACTACTGGCCAACGATAAAGAAGGATGCAATGGAGGCGGTCCAAAAGTGTCATGAGTGTCAGATCCACGCTAGCAAGCAACATCTGCCAAGCGAACAGCTGAAGAGCATCACAGGGCCATGGCCATTCGCGCAATGGGGTCTAGACCTCTTAGGACCGTTCCCCACAGCTCCTTTGGGAAAGAAGTATCTAGTGGTCGCGGTCGACTACTTCACGAAGTGGATTGAAGCAGAGCCGCTGGACACAATCACAAGTGCCAAAATCCAGAAGTTCTTGTTCAACAACATAATGATCAGGTTTGGAACGCCTCATACTATCATCACTGATTGATGGCACGCAGTTTGATTGCAGACCATTTGAGAACTTCTGCGCTCGAAACTGCATCCACTGCAAGATGGCATCTGTGGCATTCCCGCAAGCCAACGGACAGGTGGAATCATCCAACAAGCTAATCTTGCAAGGTCTAAAAAGGAGGTTGAAGGAAGCAAAAGGAGGGTGGACATCGGAGCTTCCCCACGTACTGTGGGCGCACCGCACAAACTACAAGCAAGCTACCGGGGAGACGCCATTTGCTCTAACATATGGCTCGGAAGCGATTGCACCAACTGAGCTGGTCTTGCCGTCGTTGCGCGTCCAAGCATATGACCCAGAAGACAACCACAAGAAACTCCTTCACCATTTGGACATGGTTGAAACAAGAAGGGACGCCGCGCTAGTCAGGACCCTAAAAGAGAAGATTAAGACAGCAAAGGCGTACAACGCCAAAGTGAAGCCCAGGCCATTGGAAGAAGGTGACATGGTCCTGAAAAGGAACTTCGAGCAAAAGGAAGGGCATGCCAAGCTATCGGCCGCATGGGAAGGACCATACCTCGTAGGCAAAAAGTTGGGTCCTGCAACATACATACTCGCCACAATGGAGGGAAGGCCAATGGCGAAGACTTTGAATGCCATTTACCTGAAAAAGTACTACGAGTAAGTCAAGGATAGCCGTTGACCGCTGAGTCTTTTGGGACAGGCGCACGAGAGTAGGCGTCTCCTTCTAAGGAAAATCTCATGTAAAGCCACCCCTAGCAGGCGGGGTGCCCCTACTTTTGAAGTTGAATGAGAAAACCCCACAGAGCGTTCCCTGCCTGTATTTGCTCAAGTGTCGGAGTAGTAAAATTGTTCGAACAATCTGGAAACTGCCTCTGAGCATAATGCTTCAAAGCAACAAAAAAAAAAAAAAAAAACAAAATCCGTGAACCGCTCCTAAGCGTTGGACATAATATGCAACCGCCTCTGAGCATAATGCTTCAAAGCAAAATAAAATCTGTAAACCGCTTGTAAGCGTTAGTCGTAATATGCAACCGCCTCTGAGTGTAATGCTTCAAAGCAAAACAAAATCTGTAAACCGCTTCTAAGCGTTAGCCATAATATGCAACCGCCTCTAAGCATAACGCTTCAAAGCAGGGGGCAAAAGTCCGTGAACCGCTTCCAAGCGTTAACCACGAGGTGTAGCTACCTCAAGACTATATAAAACGCTTTCAAAGCGTCAAATAACATGTAACCGCTCTAAGGTTATGATCGCTTACGCAGGATAGATCACGAGAGATTGGCAAAATTTCCAGATTCAGGGAAATAGCGAAAGCAAGAATTTCGAGATAAAGCTGAGCCTATCTAGGGCGCCTGACAAGGCATTTAATGCCTCATACTCAAGCTGGCTGACTGTAAATACACTGGTATCGGCATTAATGGTAACTCAACTACTCTCTCTCTCTCTCTAAACCTAAACAACACTTCTTATTCTCTCTCTTAAGCATTGGAGAGTGTCCGGGGCGACCGCCCACGTACCCTTGTTTTGTAGGAGTTTGGAGTACACCCGCCATCTGGGACAGACGCCTTGCTCGTTCTGCACAAACCGCTTGGAACAATCCAGGCTTAAACAAAAACCAAATTTTAACCTTTAGAAATTAGGACAAACCGCTCCGAGTGAGAAGATCAATGATACATTTCCATACCCACGTGGTATGATCTTATTTAATACAAAGCATTATCACCATGGATATCATTTTGAAGATCACAATTAATCTCATTAATATGTGAAAAAATCAAATTACAAATTAAACAAAAGAGAAATAGCCAGTTAAAATTTATAGGGAAAAAGAGTAGATGCATTCCATAAATAATGATGTGGCAGGTTATGCATGGTTATGCACAACAATGTTGTGCACTGGGAGCGGTTATCTTGCATAATCTAAGGATGCATAATATGCATAACCCTTACTTACCATTTTATAGAAGGCTACTAACATTTCCCAACAAATTTTAACGAACTATATCTCTTTCACTTTAAGTAGAAATTTAAAAACATTGTACAAAAAAAATTAGATTAATTGTGCTCTTCAAAATTACAACCACTTTGATGTATTCTAAGACAAAAAAAAATTGAGACTTTAGGGCTACTAATCGGTTTTCCGATTAACAGTTTAACCGATAACAATACCAGTAGCGTTAACCGGAATCGGTTGTGGGTAGGGGCGCTTTTCCCTTCTGGTATACACCGATGGTTTTCTGGTTAACCCAGTTACTGTGGAAGGAAAGGAAAAGTAAAACACAGAGTTGGCATGCGTTTGTTTGTAGGGCGAACCCGGAAACGGGAAACCCGGGAGCAGATCCGGTGAGTAACCTTGTGGTGAGTAACCCCATGCATAACCCAATAAGAATATGCCACATCAGCGCCTCCTTCTCTCTCCTGGAAAAATCATCAATTTTCTTTCCCTTAATCTTTAACGGACGATTTCTCACTCGTTTTAACTCGGAATTTAATTTTTTGTGCACAGTTAGATCAGATTAATTGTGCTTTTCAAAATGATATACACTTTGATATTTTTTGGAACAAAAAAATTTTGTCAGTTATTACCAGTCAATACCATATGGTATTGACTGATATTAAATAACAGCATACCATATGGTATGAAAAATACTACCTCATAGCAGGGTGGTATAGTATGGTATGGAGTTGGTAACGAGAGGTATGGAATTTTTTCCCCATAAAATTTTGAAATCCAATAGATCATGATTAAATCGTTCCTTTTGTGCAAAAATTTCCGAGAATGACTAAACAACGAAGGAGATACCATATGGTATGGAGTTGGTAACGAGAGGGGATGAAAATTTCTTTTCTAAAAAAATATTGAAAATGGATATCATTTTGTAGAGCACAACGAACTCGTTCCATCTGTGCAGAAAACTAGGAAAAATAAATTCCTTTAATTTTCCACCCTTAGATCTGCCGCCACTTAAAAGAAGGATCTAGATTTGGTTACTCATTGTTACTCACCCTAAAGTTACTCACCCTATCTTGAGCTGAGCTGGGAAATCCTCGCATCTCATTGCCACTAGCTTTCGAGTATCCATTCCAGTACCAGATTTGAATTTTCCAGTCCCCAACCCTATCGACACACCGCAAACGAATCTTTGCCTTCCATCCCTTCTCGCATCGTCGTCGAGACCTTCCCTCGCAAATTCCGAGTCCGCCTCCACTCTCGGCGCCTCTTCTTCGCGACTCCACCTCCGCCTCTCTGCGACTCCCCTGTCCGCAGGTCCGCGAATCCGCCTCCCGTTCCTCTTTCCACTAGACTGTGACGAAACTTCTCTTCCCTAAGTCATCTCCTTGCAGGCGATGATCCTTCTCTTCCTCCTGCACCCACCGCTACCGTCGAGCTTTAGAAGACTTGTGTGAACTCTCATAGGTAAGGATCGATTCCCTAACCCTAGTCCACTTCTCTTCCTCCCCCTCCTTCCTATGTTGCTTCTCTTCTCTGTCTGACCTTGCTTTCCTTTGTCAATGAGAACAGAGCAGGTAGCAGTGCAGCCGAGCAATCAAGCAGCAGCAAAGCAGTGCAGTTGTGCAGCCTAGCAGTGGGTGGCTAAGTCCTAAAGGGAAGAAAGTAAAAAATTGAAAAAATATATGTATGAGAAAAGAAATTGAGAATCAATGTGTATGAGTAGCAAGTAGCAATTGCCATGGTTTAGTTGTCGAATGAATTTGGTTATAAATGTTTGCATTTAGTTGTTGAATGAGTAGAAAGTATGTGTATGATTGGATATTTCAATTGAAAGGTTTAGTTGTCAATGAATTTGGTTAAAAATGTTTGAATTTTGAGACATAGTTATTTACCTTGCGGCTTGAATTGAATGTCACATTATTGATTGAATTGAATTGTTTGGTTAATTAGGAGATTAATTTTTCCATTTTGTTGTACTTTTGTAGGACGAAACCTTCTCGTAATCGTCGGGAGTTAATAATAAAGGTGGTTTGTTGGCTCCTCGAAGCACTTCAAAAAAAGTGAAGGCTTCAACTAGTACACCTTCCACTGGTGGTGTTACTAGTAGAACCAATGCGGCAAATCCAACTCCATTTGCAGCAAATCTAATCCATCTACTGCAAATCAAAGTCCATCTTTAGCAAATCCAAGTCCAAGTCCATCTAAAGCAAATCCAGCCCCTACTTCTAGTGATGGTGGTGAGGTAGCTGGTGTGAAAAATAAAATTGTCAAGGAGAAGGGGAGGAAGAGGACATCTAAGTGGTGGATTCCTTATATTCATGAGATAGTGGATGACTACCCATACGACAAATGAAAATGGTGTGGGACGTTGATCAAAGCTCATTCAAGTCACAATGAGATTACTAGTTTGAAAAACCATCACCTGGCATGTGAGAGGAGGTCGAGGGCAGCTATTGATCAATCGGTATTGAACTCTGGAAATGGGAATGGTGAGGTAGGATCTCTTACTCCATGGAAGTTTGATCAGAACAAAGCTAGAAATGCATTAGCTATAATGATAATCTTGGATGAGCTATCGTTTAGATTTGTTGGGCGTGAAGGGTATAGTAGATTTATGGCCATCACTCGGCCTTTGTTTGTGATTCATGGAAGGCACACAATAAGATTAGATTATTATGTAATTTTTCTGGAGAAGAAAGAGATGTTAATTGCGTTTTTCAATTCAAAGTGCAAAGGAAGGATTTCGATCACCACAAATACATGAACTTCTGATATAAACCAGAATTATATGTGTGTGACTGCTCATTTTATTGGAGAGGATTGGAAGTTGTAGAAGAGGAAAGTTTGTTACAATTACTATTCACATAGGAAAGGATATTGCAGAAAGTTTGGTAGTATGTCTACAAGAATGGAACGTGAAGAATCTATTTTTCATGAGAATGGATAATGCCTCTTCTAATGATGTTCTTGTTGAGTGCATGAGAACAAAACTGAAAGGGTGGGGATCAGTTTTGCTAGATGAGAAGTATCTATAGTACAGATGTGTGGCCCATATAATCAATCCGGTTGTTTCTGATGGGTTGAAGGCGGTTGGAGTTGTTGTAGAGAGGGTAAGGGATTGTTTGAAATGAGTGAAGTCATCACTAGCTCAGAGTGCAAATTTCAAGTCTAGCATCGCATTTCTAGAGATGGATGGGAGAAGACTTGTGTCTTTGGATGTTCAAACTAGGTGGAATTCCACCTATTTGATCTTGGATTCTGCATAAAGGTTCGATCCTGTGTTTAAGTTCATGCATGCTAGTCCAAATGATGCTTCCTTTCGAGACTATGTGGACTCCAAGAAGGGTCTTCCAACTGAAGAAAATTAGAGCAGTGTTAGATGGCTCATGAAGTACTTGAAGTTCTTTATGAGCTTACCCTTCGTGTATCAGATATGTGAACTATTGAATTTTCAAATTCATATCTTAAAGTTAAAGTGAACTATATTGATGATTTGTTATTTTTACTTTGTATCAGGAACATCATATGTCACTGCACATACTTTCTCCAGAGCCATTGTTGATATTCATGAAGTGATAACAACTTTGAAGAATGATGTGGATGGACAGATACATAGAATAGCAGAAAGAATAGAGACAAATGTGAGAAAGTATTGGTTTGAGAATGATGTTGATTATGAGGAGGATAACCTTAGGATAAATAGACTAGTTTACATGGCATGTGTGCTAGATCCCAGGAATATACTAGACTATTTGACTATGATGCTAGAAGAGATGTATCGGAAGTCAAAAGGGGAAGCTTTGGCAGATGAAGTAAAGAAAGAGATGGCTGCAAATATGCCCGGAATCGACACAGGAGCTATCGACTATCACTCACATAGAAGCTCAATGTTGATCCCCCACCAAGTTTGAGGTTTAAAAGTTGAGGTATGGACTACTCTCTGAGACTGAGCCTACTACTCATACTACTCCTACTGATTGTGTGAGGGGTAGTACTAGTACAAAATCTTTGTTATTGGGAGGGGCATTTGAATCTCGGTTCCAACATAAGAGAAAGGAGCAATTTGAGAGTGGGGTCGAGGTTTTGGTGAGTTAGAATCCTATTTGAGAGAAGTTGGTGATGTTATTAACGAGGAACTTGATGATCGGAAGTTTGACATTCTGAAGTGGTGGTCCCAGAATAGTGTTAGATATCCTATTTTTTCAGAGATGGTTAAGGATATCTTAGCAATTCTAGTTTTCTATGTTGCCTCGGAGTCCGCTTTCAGTTGTGGAGGTCGAGTTCTTAGTCCTTTCAGATCTTCTTTGAACCCAACCTATAGAGGCCTTGATTTGTGGTGAAGATTGGATGTATGAAAGTGGAAAGACTGCAGATGAACTTGATGATAAAGAAGAAGATGAAGAGACAATCGATTATGAAAGTGGTAAGAATTCAATTAATTATTCTAATTTTTATTCTTTACTATTAAACTATTCCATTATTATCATTTGTAGTTTTTTGTTGCACTAGTCACTAATACTTCCCAAGCTCGAGTGGAACTACAAGTGATACGCCCAGTAGAGCACATAGCTTACCTGTTGGGGTTGATGAGATGGAGGAGGATGATGATGGTGATGATGAAGATTCGAACGAAGAGGACATAGACCTAGATGGAAATGACGATCCCAATGATACTCTTCTAAGGACTTTGAAGCAGTAAGGTTGTGCTAATGTTGGTGGTACAAGTTCTACCGGAGATGGATATGGAGGAGCATGAGCTAGTGGTTATACTTGATGTTTGTGTTAGATTTGGGAACTTCTAAGATCGATTTTAATTTTTAAGTTTGAACTTGTGTTGGAGTTAGACATTGTGCACTTTAGTCGATTGACGATTATGTTGATTGTTAAATACTTAGATGTGTAAATTGTTGTCACTTCAATGATGTCTGATGAAGGATGAGATATTGAGGTTGACCGATTTTTATGTTATTTAATTTCAAAGGGTACTAATTGGCGAGTAAGTAGAGTAATTAACTAAGTGGTAAATTAACAAATAACAATGAACAATTGAGCAACAACTAAGAAAATTTTAATGTTTCATATTAACATATTCATAGTACATGAATGAAAGTATAAAAATATTATAAGTAAGGAATTAGGAATAAAATTATTGGCTACATATTAAGGTAAAAAACACAAAAAAATTAATTTTTCACTTTTTGGAAGTGTAGTGGACGAATGCTCCTGTAGTGGCAAATTGCTTGACTTCTAACCCGGCACATCAACACTACCCAAATTTACGGTCCAGTTATTTGTTGGTCAACCGGTCCGGAATACCTGAATTCTCCCCCTTCCGCGGTTTTCCTATATAACCGCTTTGTAATCGTTAACCAGCTATCTAGTTATCCAGTTAACTGGTTACAAATCAGTACCGGTTGCCGATCCTCCTATCATTTGTAACTGATAACACCTAAATTCGTGTTATTTACCCTTTGTATTGAGATTTGTTTCGCGCCAATTCATGTGTATAAATGCTTAAACATTACCAATTGCATTCCTATTCCATTCCTTTTTGAATTCGATGTGATTTTAGTGTGTGTTAGACGATATATGCGAATTAGGTACAAAACAAGGTCACAAGTATAGCAAGGGGACAGAAGAGTGGAGATCGTGGTCTAGAAGTAAAGATCACGACCGAGATCTCGGACCCTGATGACAAGCCGAAGATCGCGGCTTGGAAGCGCAAGATCGCGACTGCGAATTGGATGGATCAGGGCACGAACTTCGCGTAGAAGGAGCCGAAGAGAAACAAAGAGTTTCCCCAGTTGAATCACGACCATAGTGCATTCTGAGCTCGAGGAAAATCGCGACTGCGAAGTCATCCCACGATCTCCTAAATCCCGAAGGCCAACACGATTGTGTTTCAAGATTGAAACCTCTCCTTTGAATATCTCGCCCGAGATCTTTGCCCTTTTGGCCACGAACTTGTCCATCCTCTGATTGACTATAAATAAGAGACCCCTTTCCCCTTTTATGAGAGCTAATTTTGATAGAAGAATTTCTAGTTTTAGAGAGAGAGAAGAGAGAGAAGCTGAAGTAAGGAGATGAGGAGAAGAAGGAGGAGTTAGAAGAGAGGAGGCATCTTCCGCAAACTCAAGTCTTCTTCAATTTCTTCTTCCCTCCTTTATGGAGTAGTCCTCTAAGGTACTAGGGGTTCTAAACCCTAGTTTTAGGGTTTACCATATATGTATGGATATTTTATGGTTTGAATGAATGAATGTGTTAATCTAGTTGATTCAATTGATATTCTATCTTTGATAGTGTTTGGGTAAGCCGCCATAATCTTCTCTTTTAGCCTACTTTACGCTTCTACGTTGGGTATGGAGTTCTAGGGTTAGACGGGTATGAGCCATCAAGAAAATCAAGATAGATGTATGAATGGGGACATATGGTGGTTGAGGAGACCGAACCCTTGCTATAGGTAGCTTTCCTAGATAGAACCTGAATGAAACCTCGGTGTGGACGGTGGATAGCATCCATTGAAAGGAGCTATGAGCTTATTGCACTAGATACGATAGGATAGATCAATGTTACTTTATATGGGTTTAGGGGAGGCATACTCGGAGGCGTGTGGATAATCAGGAGAGCCCACGTAAAAGAGCTCACTCACCATATTCGATAACCCTAAGTATCTAGATATACATAGTAGTCCTAGGCTAGGTTGAGGGATAGTTCCCCGAAGTACCTGCTTTAAGCTTTATTCGATCTCTAAACTAGTAATTCCCTCAAATCCTCCACTCAAATAACCAAAACCGATTAACTAATTAGCAACTGGGTGAAAAGTAGGATAGGGTACCAAGACCCGAGTAAAATACGACCTTGATTACCACTATATGACAATGCCATCTTAGGTTAAACTTGGCTTAGGATGGGGTAGTTGTTGACACGTGCTAACCATTGACAATAATCTGCATGGACTCATTCCTTCTAAAATTATTTTTCAAAATTTGATTACAAATGAAGGTGGTACCAAGTGATACGAGGGTGGTAACGAGTGGTATGGATGGTATGAATTTTTTGCTCGAAATACATTAAAAACCGATATCATTTTGTAGATCACAATGAAACTATTCCATCTATGTAATTTTTTTTAAACCAAAGTAAGAACGAAGAGATTAAAGTCGATTAAAAAATTTGTGAAAAAAGCTATTAATTTTCATCCCTTAGGTCTTAGATATGACCCCACTAAAAACTAAGCGTTCATATTTGGTAATTGAAGTATGCATATCCAGGACCAAAAAAAGATAGGATAATGTTAGCCAGCTTGTACAGAAACGGTAGGAAAATATAGGATAATGTACAACATCTTGTTGTTCAGCTTACTTATTTTTTTAGTTTGAATTGTTTAAGTCCTATATGTATTTGTATCTAGACATTCCATTCCCGAATATCTCTTGCAAAAAAACAAGAAGGTACACACATGAAAGGATAAAGTATAAATGCCTATATTACAAAATTACATCTATATTTTTCCATTTTAATGATATCTAAGTGCTCAGAATTCATTAATAGACAAGGAAGGGTGGACTGATAATTTTGCAGCCTTCATATTTTTTTCCTGACACGAAATTTAGAAGAGAGAGCATAACTTTTTTAACCATTCGAAGGCCATTTTTTTAATCTCTCATTTTTCTTAATCAAGTCATATCTACGTTGTTTTAGCTCATAATTTGAATTTTTTAGCAAAGAAATAACGTCATGATTAAGATCTTCACAACGATATAAGACGAATGAGCAATGGTCCGTTGAATTTTTATAAGACGATTAAAAAGTGCTTTAATAGCACACCTGATAATCTGTGCCAGCCCAAAAAGATCTAGTCAAATCTCTCCTAAATTCCTTTTTTTCCTCCTTGATGAGGTCATCAAAGTCAAACGCACAACATCACAAAAAGGTCCAATCACACGTCTAAGAGCTAAGAAGGGAGAAGATGGGCTTGAGAGATCGAGTGGAGAAGAAGGGAAGTAAAGGGATATCGAATGGAGGCTTGGATGGCTTACTAAGGTTCATTATCTGAAAAGGAATACCATTTCCTTTGCATAGAAGGAAGACCATTAGGCTAATGACTATTTTTTATCCAAACCTTTTTCTGATTCTTTTATATTATCCAAACCTATTAAAATGCTATTAATTAGCCAAATCTTTCGTAATGCGTCAAAATATTAGTCATTTTTACGTTATCGTTAATAATTTTGTAACTCTTTTCTTAGTTAAAATACTAAAATTTTGGAATGTTGACCTTCATGTGTCTCGTCCAAATCACTATCATGTTGCCAAATCAATATTACTAACAAAATTGCTAGCCAAAAGTTAAAATTTGGTTAATTCTTAGTATTTTGATAGGTTTGCATAATAAAAAAGAATCCGTAAAATGTTTGGCTAATAAATAGTCATTACCCTTTTATTTACTTTCATTGTTAGCTTTGGATTCTCGTTATGTAGTCCATAAATAGAGCCGAGTTCTTCATTGTAATTCCGTTAATTCTAACCATAAAAAAATTCCATTAATTCAAGTTATCAATCAAAGTGGAGTTCAAGTTCATTATGAACGAGTTCTCTTGTGAAACTTTCTATTGAAGGAGTTCTAGGAGGTTCATGTGTCTCTTATCAACTAGAGATCATGTTTAGTTGTCTGCCCTATATCAATTGCCCCTTTCCACAAGTTGATTCTGTCTTATTGCTTTAATATACCAATTTCCCTTTCTCGTGAGTTAGGATTGTCCGGTTGATTCCGCATATATCTTTATTTAATAGTTCAAGAAAGGAGAAATCAAGAAAAGCTTAAAAATATCGTTGAGCTGACTTTGGTCATATCATCTGAGTTCGAGAGTTCTATTCAAACTTCGGTCATATCAAGTGGTTTCAGAGCCTAGTTCAAACGCAACAACAAAGAAGGAGTTTCTTGAAGGATATTGACGTGTTCTTGTAGATTTGTGGTCAAGTTCTTGAAGATCTTGATTTGAAAGGTCTTGGATGAGGGAAAGGTTCTCGAACCCTTTTTTTCGAAATAATCTTGAGAGTTCCTGTTATTCTTAGGAAAAAAAAGCTTGTTTGTGCCACAAGAATGGAAGATGCAATGAAGGCAATGTCTGCACAATTGGAGGCAAGTGCGCAAGCACAAGCCGTACAAGCCACAAGGATGGATGTAAGGTTTGAGACTTTAAAACAATATTACAAGCACCCCAAACTCTTGCGCATGAAGAACCTCCAAACACTAACAATAACCCTAATGTTGAGAGGGCTCGAAGGGATGAAGAACGAGAAGAAATGATGGTTGTTCAACAACCCTAGAATTCTTGAATTATGCCATGGTTAGTAGGATTAGCTTTGTACGAGAAGAATGAGTAATAGGGAGGACCCATTTGAAACATGGGACGAAATGAGAGGCATTATGCGAGACATATTTTTCCTAGCTATTATCGTAAAGAGATGCCTCAGTCCCTACAACTTATCCGACAAGGTACCAAGAGCGTAGAAGACTACTACAAAGAGATGAAGATGTTGATGATTAGAGAGGATGTGGAAGAGGATCGTGAAGCCACCATTGCACGATTCTTGCAGGGCTTCAATAAAAAAACTAGAAATGTGGTAGAAATTCATCTATTAGTGGAGTAGTACAATTTCGTTGCAATGGCGGCCAAAATTTAGAGGAAACAATGAAGAAACATGGGAAGAAGGTTGTTACCTCCCTCAATTACACCAAGGCCAGGAGTTCCTACTACTTCAAACCCTAGGCTAGCCATATCAAAGCCAGAAGCACCAAAACGGAATACAAAGTTGAAGCACTAAGAGATAGACATGCAGGCTCTAGTGGAGGCATTCAATGCTTCAGGTTCATGGAACAGGACATATGGCTAACCAATGTCCCAACAAGTGAGCTCTAATCATGTTGGATAATGGAGAATACATCTTGGAATATAAAGAAGAGGAGAAAACAAATTTGGATTATGATGTTAATGAGTCAATAGAGATGGAGGCACCACTAGGAAGTGTGCAACCAAAAGAGGAGCTTCAACAATGGCAGAACTTGTTCCATACCAGGTGCATGGTGGGTGGAAATTTGCTCTCAATTTTGATCGATGGTGGAAGTTGCACTAATGTTGTAAGTGCAAGTGCGGTTAAGAAGTTGACATTGATCACATTGAAGCATCCCAAGCCATATACGTTTCAATGGCGTAATGATCATGGAGCCATCAAAGTCACAAAGCAAGTCATAAATATCAAATCCACGGGTGTCTAGGGTTACTATTACTCAGCTTTAGTTCATTATCTAGCAACCACATTAAAGATTGATTTACTAAACTACTCTACTAACTAAACTAAGCTTAAAATACCAATTACAGGTTGGGGACTCACTTTAGGTATGATTCCCCCTAGCTCCTCAATTAGGTTCAAGTTGTAATTCCCTTTGGTTGTTTTACTGTTAATTAAACTGCAGAAGATCCGATAATAGCTGGGTATCTCTTAAGCTGACCAAGCCCTCTTAGACAGAATACCCGACAGGTGACTAGCTTTCACGAAGATAGCCTGCTAAGGCAATTCACACAGATCTCCACTACTTGGAATGAATTCTAGTGCAAAGCAGTGAATTGATTGACTATCGCACAATCAATTCATTAATATCAATTGAGAAAACTCTCTTAACCCAATCAGATTCTATCTATCATAAATCAAAGCAGAAATCAAAGGAAAGTGATCAGGATTCAATTGACTCAACAGTTATGCGTCAATTGATTAAAACCATTTAGTATAACATCCAAAGTTTCAAACAAGAAAGATCCTAACACATGGAACTAGGGTTCCTCAAAACCTAAGTGAAGGGAAGTTACTCCATAGAGAAGAGAGAGAATGCATAAATCTGATCTAGATCTGTAAGCTTCATCTCCAAGCTTGATTCCCGAGCTCCAATGGTGAAGAAATCCTGCAAAATAGCTTCAAGAATGATCCCAAGTTGCTCTCTCTCTCTAGGGTTCGTCCCTTGGGTGTTTAGGATCCAAAACCTAGCTCTCCCCCTAAAAAATTATAGAAAAAAGACTGATACCCGAGCAGGGGGTAGAAACACAGCCGTGTTTAGTCCTGCACGTGTTCATTCCGGCTCGTGCTTTGCATCCCTTCAACAATCTTCACAAGCCACGCTCGCACTAAAAAGAATTGGCGGGGTGCTGAGTGAAACACGACCGTGTGTTTAGGAGAGTCTACCCGTGTTTGCTCCAGGATCGTTAATATGCTCGACATAAAAAACACTGCAAGTGCCAGATGAAACACGCTCGTGCTTTGTGGAGAGCCTACCCGTGTTTCTTCCTCAACTTCACTTTTGAGAGGCTTTTGTGTGACCAAACAACCTTCGATTGACCCGAAACTTACGCCTATGTCTCCCTTTACTCGCTAGGACCTGAAGTATGACAAAATAACACAACCTAGCGTAAAATAGGCCAAGGAGAACACTAATCAAAGCCAAATTGATCAAGAAATGAAGGTGTAAACATGTGTAGATATCGTGTTATCACATCCCTATTGAAGTTTGAGATTGGAGGATACAAGGACGAGATCCTTTGTGACATGTCTTACTTGGAAGACCATGGCAATTTGATCGAAGTGCACATGTCTTACAAGTTGTCACATGGTGAGAACAAGTTTGTGTTGAAGCCCCTATCTCCCAGTGAAGTCTATGAAGGAGTCTCTAGTCACTAACAAGAATGAACAAGGAGGAACTAGTGTCGTGGAGTTCAGTTGTGCCTTGTGGCGGCCAGGTGGTGGTTCGAGATATGTATCAATGACAAAAATAGTTAGCAATAAGATGTTGGTGGTAATACCATAGCTTCATATTTGATCCATCAACAATGACATTAGACGAAGACGAAGTCACAAAGTAAGAGGGATCAACCCGTCTTAGAACCTCCGGAGTGGACAGCAAAGAAGGAGATAATTGGGTGGTGTGGAGGGCAGGGATCTAAGATGGACGAACCTAGTGAGTCTCTGTTAGAAACTGAATAATTGAACCTAAGGTTATCGAATCTAGTTGAGTCCCGTCCTAGGTCGATCTTTTAAAACATTCATGACACTGCTTCGTATTGTGCAGAACAGGCTATGAGTCGTTCGCCTCCAAGATAAAATAGCCAATCTTTGTTACTCTCGGCTTGTGGAAACTAGAGCTCTCTTAATCTCACTCTCTCGTGTTTTTGCTCTGTTTATCGTATATCTAAAGGGTCTTGATTCGACTATATATGGGATTTGAAACCCTTAAACATACCTGATTCGTGGTGAATAAGTCATGTTAGTTAGGAAGATAATTACTCCTGTAACTAAACCACATTACGGTATTAATTATCATTCAATACATTTTCGTTTTTCGTTTAAGAAAAGGAATACGATAATTAATTCAGAATTTCTCCAAAAAGTTATTGTATCAATCCTCCAACCCAATCCAGCCACTCGCTCGCTCCATCGACAAGTTGGACAGACGACTCACGTGGGTGTGGTATGGAGGTCCCTTAGGTCTTCCCTTTCTCACAAAAGTGGGTTACTCTTAGGTTACCCAATTCGCATACACAATCCTTGTGATCCTAGGCTAGTTAACACATATTCATTGCAAAATGCGAATTTAATATTATTAAAACACAAACTATTGGATTATGAAGAATTTGATAACACGAAAGATTGAAAGAATAGGAGACAAGAGAGTTTTACGTTGTATCCTCATTCTTCATTGAATGAGACTAATCTACGATGACCTCTGAAGAGCTCACGACTGATATCTTATTAGGATGACATCTTGATAGCTTGCTTACGACAATGACTGTAGCTAAGCCTTGTAAATAGACCTAGGTTTACCAAACCCTCAACAAGATACAGTAGTCATGTGGGACATGAACAACCAAAATAAACTTCAACGCAATGTTTGAAACAAGTATGGCGGAGTTCCCCGAAAGCCAAACACATGCACTTCACAAACCCGACTCCAAGAGGCGTCAAAATCAGATTGCAAAGATAAGCATAGGCCGGATCGTAACAGATGTTGGAGCGGGCTCTAAAGGTGTAACACAGGAATAAAGCTTCCGGACAAGCTGCATGATACAAAGAGTTAAGTAGAGCAAGATTGACTAGACAAGCTGTTGGATACAATGCGACAAGGTCTTCAAAGAGGATGCCGCACTTGTGCACAACAGTCTTAGACAAGTAGGGCGGGATCTACTTGATGAAATAGACAACGCTAAGTGATTCGGGCCTAATTGCACATATTTTGCCCCCGGTTTGCTTAGATGTTTGTGCCAAATTCACTTATTAAAGGTTGGTTTTACGCAAGGTTCTTCGTGTTTGAGTGCCTTTCGGGATTTAACAGGTGGAACCAGCCTCGAAGTCGAAGGATTGGCGAAAAGGATCAAAAACTGGGAGAAGAGGTGAAAAAGCGCAAGTTCACGGCTAAAGGCAGGAGTTCACGGTCGTGCAAGACCGTGAAGCGCAAGGCGTCCAGAGCCAAGTTGAAGGTTACTGACGCATGGCGTTCACGGTCACTAAGACCGTGAACACAAGCAGTTGCCCATGAATTGACGTAAGCGATGCGGAGCGTTTTGGCGCAAGGCTTGAGTTCACGGATGAGTTTGATGGTTCACGGCCGTGAACTAAGCTCTTCTCGGGTTTAAAGCTGAGTTGCAAGGAGGAGAGGAGGGGGGGGGGGCACTTGTAACACCCCGACCATTGGATTTCGGTTCGACCATAATACGTGAACGGTTGGTTTAACGAGTATGTACGAAGAGTTGCAACAGTGGATTAGGAATAATAATAATAATAATAACTATTACTATTATTAATATAAAAAAGGGCCAAAGAGGGCCGAGCCCTCATTAACCCAAATTCCCCATGATCCCATCTCTCTCTCGGTTTCCCTATCCCTACACTAAAGGAAACCTAAAACTAATCCCGGTGGTAAGCGGTCAAGAGAAAATCCCTTTGGTAGAACTAGCCGCAAAACTCATCTCCAAATATAATCCCATGCCATCTCTCTCTGAATCTCAAACCCAGCCACGATCAGCTACTCAGACCATTAATAATGGGTGGTCGATGGCAACACCGGCAAGAGAAATAGTAGCGAGGTCCACGACACGACATTTGTGAATGATGCCAATGACATGAAGTTGCAGCGGTGTGAAATATATATGAACGAGAAATAATTAAGAAGAAAGATCCCTCCTGGCATAGGATGCTGGGAAGAACGGGTACGTGTGATGAGGGATAAGGCTGCGTAGTGGTTGCTGGGAATTTAGGAACCCAAACCGCGATAAAGTGGAATGGTGCAGGCAAATCATTCATCTCGGAGGAGCACAAATGGCAATTTGATGTAAACTCAAGCCTAAGTTGTATGCTTATGTTGGGCTGGGTTACATGTGGATGGAATTATATATTGGGGTATTGAGAAGTGAGAAAGATTGTCACGTAATTACTTGTCAAAAGGAGGTGAGTTCTCCACGAGTTGGGAGGAAGTTTTGTGTAGCTAGATAAAGCTTTTGGATTCGCACAGGGGAGCTAGGATGCGCGTATCAAATCAGGAGTGGTGGTTAATTCGAGTCAGCCGACTTGAATTGTAAGGTGACTGTAAGGGGGTAAATTCTACGCCTTACGTGTTCTTTCAGGTATTACGAGCTTTAAGTATTTTGATGAAGTGATTGTCATTGTTTGATTGTGCTTATGGTTGATGATATGTGATTTTGTTTGAGCTATGTTTGAAGTGAATGTGCATGAGTTATTATTTACTTTAAAGCTTTACGTTTATAAGTTATGGTTAAAGTTTAAGAAACAAGTTCTTTTTAAGAAGTAACTAACCTTCAAGAAGGTGAAGTCGTTTTAAGTGATTTTAGTCACTAGCGCCAGTCCGTTGCCACTTGAAATTTTCAGACAGAGCAGCAGTTATGCTCTTGATACTTTTAAGATGAGCAGCAGTTATGCTCTTGAGAATCGTGGTGAAGAGCCACCACGATAAGTTTAAGATGTTAGGGGGATGAATCGTTACTACTCCCCTAACTAAGTTTAAGTTTAAGTTTAAGGAAAGCCTGGATGGCTTCTCATACGTATGAGTTGGGCAACCGGACTAGCTAGTGATGGATCCCCGTGTCAGTCAAAAGATTTAAGTCGAGATTTGAGCTTTAAGAAGGGAGAGAAACTTTAACTCCCGAAGAACTTTAAGAGTTAAGATTGTTAAGAATGGAAGTACAAAACGACTTCCACTAGTAGAAGTTAAGTGTTTAGAGAAGAATACTAAAGTACTATAGATTTTAACGTAAAGGCATAGACTGACCCCATCTCACTCACCAGTTTGAAGAGGACTAAGAGGAGTTAGAGAGCAGCGAGTTCGAGAGGAGCAGTTTGATGGTAGTCAGCTAGAGGAGGAAAGTACAAGCGCCACTGAGGATGTCTGGTCAAGGCTTTCAGGAAGCAGTAGCATTAGAGACTTTTTAGTTGTTTAGTTTATGATTATGAGTATAGGCTGGAGATCATTTTGAGATTTTAAGTTTTGAGTTTGCCCATGTGTTAGGGCATTACTTTGAACTACAAGTGTGTGTTTTCAGTATTTTATTTATGAAACTTTTTCCCGCTGCAATTTAACATTTGAGTATTTTATTGTTCAAGGGCATTTTAGTAAAATTAGTACCTGGCTAGGTTAGGGTGTTACAACACTTTTGTGAGAGAAACACATTCTTCAACATTTTTAGTGAGAGAAACAAAAACAAAAGAGAAGAAGAGGTTAGGGCTTGGCTTCAAAGGAGATTTTGGGAAGATTTCCCCAAGAAAATCCCAACTCAAGGGTCAAGAAGAGAGGAGACATCCCCAAAAGATGGTTTCCACCTTTTTCCCATTTTTTCTTCCCACTTCTTCCATAGAGAAGTCCTCCTTTCACTTGGGTGTAGTGAAACCCTAACTCTACCATGTAGTTTTCTTGTATGTGGTTTGGATGATTGATATTGGGTATTGTTCAATTTAATGTTTAAGGCATTATTCATCATGATTTTGCATGCTTGTGCTTAGCAACTTAGGGTTGTGCATATGTTGTGCTTAGCATCCTAGGTATTGTGCATAATTGTGCTTAGCACCCCTAAGTTTGTGCATTTAGGTGCTAGTAATCTTATTTGCCAACTTAGCCTAGTTTAGAGATGAAAATCCCCCTTTTCAAGGGAGACTCAATTGAGTGGGTTTCCTTCCGCTTTCCAAGCCACCTAAACTAGGTTGAGTTAGGGCAACCCTCTATATTGAATCGAACAAGTCGATTAATCATGGTTTAACCGTCCGACATTAGAGTTGAGTGAGGGAGTAAGCTGATTACCGATTGTCTAAACCGAAAGGCAATCGTTCCAACCCACGTAGCATGGTAGCGGGGAAGCGAACCCAAGTGACTTTCCCACAAAAGAGTTTTCAAATCAAAGTACCTTTATTTTCTTTCCTTTCAATTGGCAAACCTTTAAACCAAAGTTTTATCGCTAGATAATGATTTCAATAACCGAAGTAGGGGTATACGGACAGACCAGGTCGATATATAAATACTTTCCTATACTGCACCTGATTTGAGTTTAAAAACTTGGGCTCTAATTGGGGTTTAATTGTGGTGTAGTTTCATGTGAGTGAAGTTTTTGGCATCGTTGCCGGGGAACAACGGTCTGTTATTCTGCAAAAGTTGTTGGTTGTTAATCTAGCTTTTAATTTCCAGTTTTGCAAGTGTGTTTGTTCTTTGTTTGTGCTAGACTTGGTGTTTTCTGATTGTGTGCAGGAGGTGCATAACCCGTAGCAACCCGACGCCCTTGCTACTACTTGGCAAGAACATAAAACGAATTCTCCGACTCCTAGCAAGGGAGAGAGAGCTAGTCGAGCCAAGGAGAAGGAGTGAAAGAGGTGGAGAACAATTGGGTCCCGATGTTAGTGGAGAAGTAGTTGAAGAAGTAGAAGTTTAACCCGTCATTGAAGAGGAAAAGACGGGGAACCAAAGGCAAGATGGAGCCTCTCAAGCCCGCCATATGAATGTGGAGGCGGGAGAAGAAGGAGCCACGAGGACGATGGGGTACTATATGGCCCCAAGGCCGGCGGACATTTAATCGCCAATCATACATCCTCCGGTGGCGGCAAACAATTCGACTCTAGTGACTATGATACAAAGTAATGCTCTCTTCCATGGCCATGAAATCGAGTAACCAAGAGAGCACGTGCAGAGATTCTTGGAGCTCGCGGGAAGCTTGAAGATTAATGGTGTGCCGGCCGAGGCTTAGCAACTAAGGCTTTTCCCATAATCACTCTCGTGGTAGGCACTTAGGTGGCTAAACAACTGCCCACCTCGGTCTATCACCTCATTAGACGACCTCCTCAACAAGTTTATGGCTCGCTATTGCCCGCCTTCGAAGACGATGGAGTGGAGAAAGAAGATTACCATTTCGAGCAAGAAGAGGATGAAACCTTGAGGGATGCTTGGGAGAGGTATTCCCATTACTTTCTTCAATGCCCTCACCACGGGTTTGAGGAACAGTTTCGGATTGAAACCTTCTACGGAGGCCTAATGCAAGAAGATAAAATCCTCATCGACTCCTTATGTCAGGGGAAGTTGAGGAATATGGCTCCGCCCCAAATAACCGAGATCTTAGAAGACATGGCCCTTAGGGGGTATGATTGGGGATTGACTAGAAGTGGAAGAAGAAGCAATGAAAGGGGAGTGAGAAGCGTGGGAGCTAGTGCTCCGCTTGAGGCAAAGTTGGATAAGTTGCTTGAGGTTATGCTTGAAGATAAAAGGCAAGGAAAACAGGGGGTAATGTCGTGCAACTGGTGCTTGAGTATTAGCCACGAGATAGCGGAGTGCCAAGAAATGAAGGAGGCAACCACTCCAGAGGAGCAAGTCAACTTTGTGGCAAATGCTAGGGTCAACAACCCGCATAGCAATACTTATAACCCTGGATGGAGGAATCACCCCAACTTTGCTTGGGCATCACCGGCTGATCCAAGGCCCCCGGGTTTCCAAGGACCGACAGGGAAATTCCAACATCGGACAAACTTCATCCAACAACAGCCCCAACTCCAAGGCTCAAACTTTCAAAAACCGTACCAACCACAAGGTGCCCTAGGGTTTCAACAACAACATCAACCCGACAAGTTATCCAAGCTTGAGGACCTAGTGACCACCTATGTGAGTACGAGTAGCCAAAAGTTTGAGAAGGTTGAGAAATTTATGGATGTGGTGAATACCAAGTTTACCTTGGTTGAGGTGGGTCTCCGAAGCCATCAAGCGAGCCTTCAAAGTTTGGAGGTGCAAATCGGTAACCTTGCCGGTATTCTCACTGAGAGACCCAAGGGAGCTTTGCCTTCCCAAACCGTGGTGAACCCCAAGGATCAAGCCAGGGTGAATGCACTTCAAGTGAGGAGTGTGAAGGTGGTTCTGGAAGTTGCCACTAATAAAGTGGTGGAGAATGAGGATTCTAACAAGGAAGAGACTATCCCGAAGAAAGGAGAGAGGAAGCCCTCGAGGAATGAGAGGAAGGCGGCAAGGAAGGCATTGCCGAAGGATGGATATGTGCCACCTCTTCCTCATACCACAAGGATGTACAAGGAGAGGTTGGACAACGAGTGTGGAGGGTTCATGGAACGTCTATGCAACCTCCACCTCAACGTCCCATTCCTCAAAGCCATAGCGCAAATGCCAAGATATGCCAAGTACCTCAAAGGATTCTTCATCAAGAAGCCAAGGCTTGAAAGCCTCGCCAACGTGACTCTTGGGGAGGAGTGTTCGACCTTCCTCCTCGACCGCTTGCCCAAAAAGAGGTCCGACCTAGGTAGCTTTACTATCCCTCTTGATATTGGTGATCACCATATAGAAAATGCCTTGGCAGACCTAGGAGCTAGTGTGAATGTGATGCCCTCTAAGCTTAGCAACACCTTAGCCGGCCGTTCGGTCATTAGCTCAAGAGGTATAGTGGAGGACATGATGGTGAGAGTGGGCAAGTTTTGCTATCCGACCAATTTCGTGATTCACGACATAAGTGAGGACTCGGATATGCACCTCATCCTCGGTCGTCCCTTTCTTGCAACCGCCAAGGCATTGATAGATGTTAACGAGGGAACCCTAATTTTGAGGGATGGTAAGGAGAGAATCAAGCTTGAAATTGATCCTAGGGTGAGGAGTGATGAAGTGAAGGGGGTAGTTTCAAATGATGTCAATGAGAGTGGAGGAGAGACTCCTAAGGAAAACCCCACCATTACTTGTGTTGACTTTGATGATGTTGAGAAGGAAGTTAAGAAGGGTCCTAAGCCAAAAGGACCGATATTGAATGCTTGGAGAAGAAGGATGAAGGGAGCTTTGACCCGGAAGATGGAGGAGCCCGAAGCAAGGTTGGCAAACCAAGAGGGCCAACTCAAGGAGCCTAAGATGGGAGGCTACAAGCCTCGCCCCGAGAGTGTGGTGGATTCTCTCTCGGTGGCATCACGTTTGAAGTCGTGATTGATCCCCAACCGTCAAGCTAATGACGATAAACAAGCGCTTATTGGGAGGCAACCCAACGGAGGTTTGTTTTCTTTTCCTTAGTTTTCGTTTCAGTGTCTTGTGAAGGGTTCGAGAAATGAAGTGGTGTCCTCGTGTCGAGTGTTGTGTTTTTCAGTTTATTGTTGTGTTGTGATCGATTAGGAGGCACGGAGGAATAGGTTGAGTCAATTTTTTTTGCAGAAGTGCCCTGTTTTCACTTGAGTTCACGGTCACTAAGACCGTGAACAGGCAAATGCGTCTGTGAACTGGGCTCTGATGCATGTTCACTACCTGTCATCCACTCCGTGTTCACGGATGCATTTGCGAGTTCACGATTGCTAAGACCGTGAACTGGGCAACGCGTCCGTGAACTCAGAGCACTGCTTATAAAAGGGGCGTGAACGGCGACCCTTCACTTCACGACCAAATTCTCGCCGGAAAATTTTGAATCTTTGCCAGAAAACACACAATCCCGTCTCTTTTCTGAATTTTCACCCAAATCCGGGGAGAAAAACCAAAAACCAACATCATATCCAGTCCCCTCTCCTCAAAACCGGCCTGTGCTATGAATTTGGGGATATTTGGACCTCATTTTTTCCGGCCAAGTCACCGGAGGCGAGCTTCCGACGAAGCTCCAATCAGCCCTCTCTGGTCAGTTTTTCGAATAGTTTTTCACCGTCCTCGCCCGCACATCACTTCCTCCCTCGTCCTACTTGAGTCTCCAGGTTTGTTTTTCAACTATACCTTTGTGAATTGTGAAGAATCGGATTAGAGGGTGAAGTGAGGTTGAATTCATGTGCTTGGCATGATCGAATCTAGTTAGGTCGAGGACTTGCGTGAACTAGGTCGTGTGATTGATGGATTGATTATTGTATGAGCTTAGTGAGCCTTGGTGGGCATGTTTGAACCGAATCGTGATTATTTTTAGAATTTGCCCACCAAGTGCTTTGTTATGAATGCAAGTGGAGTTTGTTTTTGATTGGTAGATGGTAGCTATCATAGTAGGGGTTGTGGTTCTAATTTTTTTGTGCTTGAATCGTGAAATACCCACAACCATGCCACGGTGGTTTGAGCTTAAATGTTTTAGCCATGGTGGGAAAACAAGTGTGGGGGAAATCTCTTTTCCTCCCAATGAGCGATATATGACGGATGTTTCCACATATGGTGTGTGTTTGTTCTTTGTGCATGATGCTTAACTTGGAGAATGAGTTCATTGGTTACCTGGTGAACCACCCAGAATTTGGTGACAAATTCTCCTACCAGAGTGACAGCCCGATAGGGCCTCACTGGCGGTTGGACCATGACATGTTTAATTTGTTCAGGTGCCAAGCCACCATGACTGGGGCACTCTCCCATCCCCAGTGACGCCAGCTCTTGACCATGGACGAGGAGATTTTCCATGAGCTGTGTGTGGAGTTATACTCCACCTTCTCCCACATCGTCTCGGCCAGCAACAAGAGCAGCCCGGGTGGAGTTCATGGTGGGAGATCAACCGCGAGTGCTGACCTATGATGGCTTCGCTCTGGCCATAGGGCTCGACACCGCTCACATGACGATGTCGGAGCACAAGTACACGGTCGACTTCGACTATCAGGGCGCATTCAGAGCCCTTTGTCGACCAGAGCACGAGAAGAGCGAGTTCGAGGGGAGCAAGACCAAGGCTATCAAGCTGAAGACCCAGTGGAGGATTCTTCATACTCTTCTCACTAGATCCGTCGTCCCCAGCCTCTAGTCATGCGACTTGATGACGAACAAAGGGCTCATTGCCCTCCACTTTATGAGGAGTCTAGTTGAGCCGATCCATCTGGGATCATTGATTGCCACCTCTTTCGCCCGATGTCTAGGGCAGAACAGAGTGGACACGATACATATGGGGGCATCATCACGAGGATAGCCCGGCACTTCCAGGTGGATCTGGCCTGCTGCACCAACGTAGGAAGGATGGAGCCCTTCCCAGTTGAGACATTGTACAACCAAAAGCTGGTACACCAGGGCGAGAGAGGAGTGGAGTACCTTGATGGACTCCGACCCTCCGGAGTCATCCGAGCTGCAGTAGCACCAGCACCAGTGGAGCCCGACCCCCGAGGTCCCACGAGCAGCAGTGCAGCCGCCTGCTCGTGCACCCGGCCGCCACCGTCGTCCAGCGCTCCCGCGCCCTACACAGTAGCCACCACCACCAAGAGCAGGTGATCCCTTCGTCGAGAGGGTGGATCGCCTTGAGATGGGCTGTTTGGGATTATCATCCCTCCTCGAGCGACAGCCTGACATCCTCAAGCGCATGGCTCGACACCAGGGTGTCCTACCAGAGTCTCGCGAGGGTCCATCCACCAGATAGAGCTAGCCGACAAGAGAGACATGTGGCATAGAGGAGTCCATTCGCCCCACTTCTCTACTTGTAACCCTAAACTTGTTTTATTTTTGTTTTTGTTATTTGTGTGTGCGTGACATGAACTACTAATACTATGTATTGTGCTTGTGTCTGTTTTTTGTTGTCTCTCCTTGAAGCTTCAATTATCCTACCGCGGTTCGATTCCTACATTCACTTATAAATCCCAAGCGGTAACATCACTCTACCCATTTCTTACGCCATTGAGGGCAATGCCGAGTTTAAGTGTGGGGGGGGGGGGGGGTTAGTCTACTAGTGTGCTTGTATGAGTGAGATGTTGCTTGGAGCCTTTTGTATGCCCAAATTTCAAAAATTTGAGGGCTTCAAGCAACGTTTGCATGTTCAAAGTGACTGGATGGTGAGAAAGTCTCGTGTTTGTGGCATTAATCTTGAACTGTGCATGTGATTGAGTCTATCCTATGATGATGACTAAGAATTTTATTAGGATAGGGCAAGAGTTTAGTTCTCAAAGTGTGCATAAATGAATGGAGGTCTTGACTTGATCACTTGTTGTTTACAATTTCCATGCATCGTGTTTGTGAATTGGAATAGATGGTTGGGTAACTAGGTGCCTGTGAGCTTTGAGTCGTTCATTTCTTTCGGTGTGATAGTTCCCTCTTACCATGGTGTGTAGCATCACAAGTTATCACTAGCAAGTATGATGGAGGCAGAGGATTAGTCCACGCCCCTTTGAGTCGTGTCACTTTGTGTCATTCTTGATTTATCAGCTTCGTTCGTGTGAGCTTAAATTTGCCATGAAAAACCAAAGTACATGCTCTAGGAAGGGGTTTCTTGGCACCCAAGCCAATGAAACCCGCCACATTGTTTAGAACTCCTTCACTACCAAACCTTAAAGAACTAGCAAGAGTTTACCGAGGAAGAGTGCTTCAAGGTAGTTCATGATTGGTGATAGTTGGAAGGGAGAGATAAGGGTTTTGGCCGATGTTAGTGGCCTTTGATGGAAGAGAATGGTTTTAGTCGAAACCATAGACCCTTCGGGTTTAGGTTTAAGATGTAGAACCTCATGTCATGATTTCCCCCACCCAAAAAGCCTTTCCCCATGTCCAAGCCAATCGCTAGTCATCTGAACCCGAGTCTAAGACCTCCGGATGAGCTAGTGGTGACAACCATCCCGTGAACTCTAGCATTTAGAGGTTACCGCCGTGGTATTGAGACGATAGGGCCGAGAGGTTACGATTGTGCACATCTTTTTCACCAAAAAGGTCCCGACCCCTCTAGTCTTGAGAGTGAGCGATTCATTCTTGCCTTTCATGTCATATCATACCCCGGTGAGGACCTTTGCTGCCTTTCCATTTGTTCCTCGGACTTGAATTCCGTGAATGGTTCGTTGTGGTCGATAAGTGGTTTGTTGAGACTTGCATTCATCCATGAATAAGTTGAGAACTTTTCGTTTGCCCGTTTTGGTAGCTTTGAATGTCGTTTGTGGTGGATGTCAGTATTGCTTGCAACGGTTCATGTGTTGATTGTCAATAAACATAGAAAATTCCCGCTTCGTCTCCTTTGAGTTGTCCCCAAAGCATTTGTGTAGGTTGAAATATTACCATGTGCGTGAAATGGTTTACTTGGGGACAAGAAAACGTCTAAGTGTGGGGGATTGATACAGGCCTAATTGCACATATTTTGCCCCCGATTTGCTTAGATGTTTGTGCCAAATTCGCTCATTAAAGGTTGGTTTTACGCGAGGTTCTTCGTGTTTGAGTGCTTTTCTGGATTTAACAGGTGGAGCCAGCCTCGAAGTCAAGGATTGGCGAAAAGGATCGAAAACCGAGAGAAGAGGTGAAAAAGCGCAAGTTCACGGCTAAAGGCAGGAGTTCACGGTTGTGCAAGACCGTGAAGAAGGGGAGTTGACCGTGAAGCGCAAGGCGTCCAAAGCCAAGTTGAAGGTTACTGACAGAGGGTGAGTTCACGGTCACTAAGACCGTGAACACAACCAGTGTCCCATGAACTGACGTGAGTGATGCAGAGCGTTTTCGCGCAATGCTTGAGTTCACGGACGAGTTTGACGGTTGACGGCCGTGAACTCAACTCTTCTCGGGTTTAAAAGCTGAGCTGCAAGAAGGATAGAGTGGGGAGCCACTTTTGTGAGAGAAACACCTTCTTCAGCATTCTAGTGAGAGAAATAGTAACAAAAGGATATTTTGGGAAGATTTCCCCAAGGAGCTGGTTTCCACCTTTTTCCCTTATGTTCTTCCACCTTCTTCCATGGAGTAGTCCTCCTTTCACTTAGGTGTAGTGAAACCCTAACTCTACCATGTAGTTTCCTGGTATGTGGCTTGGATGCTTAATATTGGGTATTGTTCAATTTAATGTTTGAGGCATTATTCACCATGATTTTGCATGTTTGTGCTTAGCAACTTAGGGGTTGTGCATATGTTGTGCTTAGCATCCTAGTGATAGACCAGTAATTACACATGTTTATACCCCTATTATTGAGCCGTTGGAGAAGAGATTCTACTGTTGAAAGCCGATTTCACGCTAGGTTGTGTGTTTATGTCATATTTCAGGGCTTGGCGTTGACGTTAAGGCGAGTAAATGAGTTTCGGCTCAAAAGGAGGACATTTGAGTTGAGGGGGGCTGTAGGAGCAAAATACTCGGCCATGAGTAATAATACCCAGCCGGGGAAAATCAATTTTGGACGTCTAGAAACAGAAGGGGTCCCGGCCAGAGAGCAAAAATACCCGATCGGGTATTCTTGACCTCGATCGGGTATTATCCCCTGTACTGCTGCGCTGCGTTTCAAAATACCCGACCGGTGATCGCAAACGCAGACTGTTAAAAGCCTGTTTTGTGCTTTTTTGCAAGGGAGAGCTGGGTTTTGGATCCCAAACACCCAAGGGACTGACCAAAGAGAGAGAGAGATCTGGGTTCTTGGATTGGAATTGGAGGATTTCTTCGCCTTGGAAGCTCGAGGAACAAGGCCGGACTTGAAGACTGATCATCTGAATATTCTTACTGCAGTCTCTCCCTTATATATGGAGTAACTTCCCTTCACTCAGGTTTTGAGGAACCCTAGCTATGTTTGTTTGATTGAATGATTGTATGAGTACTCCTACCGCCTTTACCGTCACACTAGAAAATGGCCAAGTGAAACCACCTACTAGAGCGTAGTATAGCGGGTATGGGTTTTAATGTCAACCTGGGTCCTATGTGTGCTGACTACTCCGTGAATTCTTATTATTTTAGCAGTGAAAGTGTAATGAATGTCCAAACAAACAAGCAAGCAAAGCAGTGAAAGGTTGTTTTCAAGTTGAGAGAGGTCACCCGGATATGGTTCCCCCTAGACTGCAGTTAAGCCAGATTGTAATTTACCAAGTTTGAATTCAAAGATAATTATATTGCGGGAGGTTCTTATGCAGTCTGCAGTCTCGACTAAAAGTCTCCAGACTCTCTCAATCCGAGTCCACAACGGGCGACTAACCTCCATCGGAGTAAACAGATAGAGGCCCTAACGAACCAAACCTCCACTACCGAAGTAAATCCGGTATAGGATAGTGAATCGACTCCTCGACTAAAGTCGTCAATTCACTACCTTCAATGAAGGGTGCTCTATCAACCTAGGCAGATATTCTCATTCTAGGTCAAAGCAGAAACAACAGGAATTTGATCAGGATTCATGCCATTCAACAAATCAGACCTCAATTGAATATAATCAAATCAATGGATTCATACTTGGGTTCATACAATCAGACCTAACATACAAATCTAGGGTTCTTCATACCCAGGTGAATGTGGAAGTTACTCCATGGAGAGAGGAGCAAACTCTAGCTTAGAAGCAGAAATCATGTTGTGAAGAATGGGATTCTGCTTCTGGTCGGCTAATGATGAAGATCGATCTAAGGCGCTTGAGAACTCTGGTTCGTCGTTCTCTCTCTGGGTATCACTTTCTTTCTCTAAAACTCGGAACCCTTCAAATTTGCCCTTCTTTTCCCTTAAGAACCTGCCATTTGCGATCCCCGGTCAGAATCCCCAGTCGGGTATTTTAGGTGACCGGCCGGGGATTTTTGAAATGCACCGCGTTGGACAGGGGCTAATTCCCGATCGAGGTCAAGAAACCCGATCGGGTATTTTTGCTCAACGCCGGGGACCCATTCTGTTTCTCAAACGTCCAAAACCATTTTTCCCCGGCCTCCTCATAATATTACCCGGCCGGGTATTTTTGCTCATGGCCGGGTATTTTGCACCTCCAGCACCCTTCAACTCAAACGTCCTCCTTTCGACCCAAAACTATTTTCTTCGCCTCAATTTCTACGCCAAGCCCTGAAATATGACATAAACACACAACCTAGCGTGAAATCGACTTAAAACACGAGAATCAACATCTCTAACGGCTCAAGAATGGCGAAGAGTGTTTGTGGAGAGTCACTAGTCATCTTCTCCATATGCAGTACAAGACTTGCTTCATTAGAATTGAGGTCTATGTCCTCTACTTCACTTGTCATCTAAATTATACATTTGAAATCCTCAGTGCCTCCTGTATGCTTCAGTTTTTTCTTGCTTTGCAATTAACTGTAATGGCTGTCAATGCTATCAATTTTCATTTCAGGTGGGAATGAAATTATTAGATTCAGTGGGCTACCAAGAAGAGGTGTTTGTAAAAGGCGAAAGATAATTCAAGGGGTATTTCCTTACGTTAAAGGATGTTTGATCTTGAGTAGATCATTAGATTCATTGGAGTATATAGAATATTATGAGTAGTAAACTATACTTTTTTGGATTATGTTTGTTTATAGTTATTAGCATTTTACCATGTAAAAAATATTATCTTGGATCATGAATCATGAAATATTGATGGGTATAGTGTACTGTGTGATTTGGCTTCCATGAATTATATTTAAAGGAAATTTTGAAAAAAAAAAACTTCGTTTTGAGTTTATTTATAGTGACCAGAGTATTTGTAACAAAGTTATAGTCACTAATATTGGTGGGTTGTTTTAGTCACGGTTTTCAGTTTGTGAAAAAAATTTACTATTCTCTCTTCAGTGACTGTTCTGAGTTAGTTGCTATTGATTTACCAACAAATGAAGCAAGAGTTTTAACTTAGGTAACCAGTTCGTGGAGCGAGAGCGTGAGAGCGTCGATTGTTCAAGTATTCAATGATAAGAGCGTAAAAGCGTCAATATTATTTAATTTTTAATATATATTAATTAGAAGACTTAAAATATAGTAAATATATTTACTTGACAAAATTCAAATAAATTTTATAAGTATAACATCTATTAAAAAAATACGTTAGGTTTACCAAATTGGCATAGCCCAATTAATATAATATTTAATATCCTAATATTAAAATTTACTTTTTCCCTACCCTTTACTCACATTCACATAGCCTTTCGGGGAGAAAATAAAAATATATATTATCTTTTCTTCCACTCCCCTCTTTCTAGTCTCTCTCTCTCTCTCCTTTCCATCACTATTTCTCGCCCTCTTCCAAAGACGAACATTGGAGAGGAACGTCCTCCTCCGATTGTAATTTTGTTGCAAGAGGGATTGGGGATCTAAGGCCTGCGTGACTAAATATTGATGGAATTGGAGATCAATTAGGGCAGCTGTCCACCTACTCACCAAAACCACCATCACCGAAGCACAAGGCAGCAGCAGCCGGCAGCAACACCATCTTGCGCCTCAAAACTGATCCCCTACGCCAATTACATCAGCAACATAGCCGTCACTTCGCCGACGAGCTGTTACGATCCGATCCTTCACTCCAGTGGAATCTTAGATTGGAGACGAAGAATTGAGATGTGGGTTTTGGATTTTTGTGTTTGTTGGAGTTGGAATCGAAGAGGTAAGGTCGGAAGGTTGGGAAGAAGGGGGCAGAAGGTGAGCGCAAAGCTGGTACGCCAATTGGGGTCGCATTTTTCCAAATGGAATTCGCGCTCTCAATAAATATAATTCGCGGATTTTGCGCGCTCTGCTCCAAAATTGCGGAATGCCACTCCAAAGCGGGAACGCTGGGCCCAAGCCCACGAATTGTGTGAGCTAAGTTTTAACCCCTGGTACAAACATCTCACTATTGGATTTTACATTGAATTGTAGCAGGGAGTTTAACCCTTCATACTTGTACAAGGGGTTTGAAACTCCTTCAACAACCCTTGGATGAGACTTCCACCGTGGGTTCATGCAAGGGTTGGCAAAACCCTTAGTACAACTTGTAGCAGGGGTTAAAACCCTTACTATAAGTAGAAAAAACCCTTGCCATAGAAATTTTTTTAGTGCGCAACAAATTTGTTGTTAACGTTTTACTTCTGCTGGAAAGACAACCATGACCCACAAATTATGAGTTTTACTGTTGGATTCCACTAGGCCACGTCTGGTTCTTCACGAGGAAAAGAATTGGTTCTACTTAGCGTTTCTCCATCCTGTCCAAATGTCACACTCTGTAGCGGCAGCTACATTTTCCTAGACCTACAAACATAGGCATAATTATATGTATTTGAAAAGTTATACTCAACCTGTTCTTAACTTGTATAAGTCACTTGACATGTTGAACATCGAATAGACGACAAAGCATAGTCAACACAGGAATAGAAGACCAACTTGTCTAACGGATTTCATCTCAACCAATATTGTCGAGATATCCTTGTGTTGTTAGGTTGTATTGCATTGCTAGCTTTGAAATATTATTTCTTTTTTGCTTACAGTTAGAGACAACATCTTTACAGGTAGCCTGTAAGAAGATCAAACTGTTGGAAATTTAGGGTTACCGATCTGGCTGAGTCGCGGACTAGGTCGCTCTCTTTAAGACGTTCGGGGCACTGCCTCGTTATTCGCACAACAGACTATTAGCTGGTCGCCTCCAGGATAAAACAACCACTCATTAAATTTGCTCTGCGGGTTTGTGCAGAAAACCGGAGCTCATTGAATCTCACTCTCTCTCGTGTTTCTGCTCTTCTGAGGTATGTTTAGAGGGTCTGGGGGGTCTGCTATTTATAGGAGCAGAAAACCCAGAATATTCCCTCTTTCTTTGGGAATAAGTCACATTTTAATTGGGGAGATAATTACTCGCATAATTAAAATATAATCTATTAAGATAATTAATCTTAATTATCTCCATAATATTCCTTTTATTAAGTATCCATCTTATTTTTGTATTATGTGAAAATACTGGATAATTAATAAGGAATTCCATTTATAGCTTTTCAAAGCTATTCATCCCAACAATCCCCCACTTGAATAGTTTTGAAACTATCTCTCAGCATTAACAATTCCATAAGATCGGGCATAAGCTAAGGTATCGCGATGATTTGAACCTTAGCGTAGTGGTTACACTTCCAATTTCATAAGGGTGACTCGTAGTCTTGAACCCTATCTCAAACAATGTAGCACACTTGATCCTTTCAATTGAGTGATATTCTCTCATAGGCCGTGCGTTTATGGCCATGCACGTTATCCCGGTTTAGTGAACGCTGTAGCAACTTTGTGCCTCCAAAGTTCCATAGGGAGCGGCCCCACTCCCACATTCACATAGGTGAGTCTATCAGAAGTACACCCAAAGTAAAGTACTTCACTCCACATAGAGTATAGATCTCATTAAGAGTTTAACTCAACCTCCAAGGCTTTGGGATTCATGCTTCACTATGCATTAACTTTTCTCAATATTACTCATGACTTGTTATTACCCATTGAACCTGTTTCTTGGGATCTCCAACCTATCAGGTAGGGTTACCATCACTTGTAATCCATGGTTCGGTAGGCATAAGTCTCATACCCTTTGTGGTATTTTGGACTTTCTCTCTAGCTACTAAGTGATCCACCCTTACTGCTCCAACTGTTAGGCACTCTCTCTTCCAGTACTGTTCTTATGACGAACTTGTCGCCTCTCACCGTTTGTTACGGTTCTATTTAGAAATTCCTATTGCAATGGATCAATACGGGTGGATACGGTCTTTCCCATAAGGGAATCTCTAGTAATGACCCTCTCAATCAACTTTATTCTTTACTAGCCATTGCTAGTTCTATCATTTATGATTCCATAGTTGATTGAGCCCGAATCGTTTACTTCTTTTTCTTAGACTGCCAAGACACAACTTTTCATAGCTTCTGGTAATCTTGGAGTCCTCTATAGGGTATTCTAGTCCGCATCACTATACCCTACCAATACAGCAAAACCTTTGATTAAAAATACCAAGGTTTTCTATTCTTTTAAGGTGTCTCATGACCCATTTCAATAGCATTTAATTGCTTCATACTATGACATCAAGTAAACCTGCCAAATAACCCACAATGTCGGGTCTCCTGTTAATCAGCTGCCTCTTGCAAACTGTCGATGCTAGTATATTCTAACTTTCTTAGTTTCTTACACCGTTTCCAGTGTTATTTAATATTTACACTAGCATCATCAACCATTTATGCAGGCATACAACTTGTATTTCTTCTAGATCTTAACTATGTAGTTAAACTGATCTAGAGGAAATCTATTTCATTGTCATAGTTACCTTGATCTCTTAGCTTACACAAGCTTCATCCAGATCATTCAAAATTCTCAAACATGGTTTTACACATCATTGATATCATGAGTCTTTATACCAAATATCAACATGTCATTCATAGTGCACGTGCCATTCTCAAACTTGTACTAAATGCACTTGTCACTTTCATTAAAACCATGAGAGAGAACCAATTTATTCATGTCATCATCTTGGAGTCTGTTTCAAATCTTACAATGATTTGTCTAACTACAGACTCCATAAGCATGGTCAGGAATAACAACCCTATAGGTTGTCCCATGTAGATATCCCTATCTAAATCACCATTCACAAAAAAGTTTTAACATTCATCTCATACATGAAAGTTATTCTACATATTGGTGAATAGATATCAAAGAAATCTACAATTTTTCCTCTTCACCTAAAGCCTTAGCTACTAGGCGATCATTATACTCATAAACTAAACCATCAGGTTTCAGTTTTCCTTTTACGAATCCATTTATTACCTTGGCTTCATTGTGAGGAGGTAATTCTCAAATATGCCAAATCTTGTTTGGTTCCACCGATATATTACCCAAGGTTTTATAACCAAGAGGCAACTCTACAAGATTCTAAGTCTTACTAGACACCACAAATTCCATTTCATTAATCATGGATTCTCCCACGAATCTGCATATTTATGGAAGTTTAAACTTCAAACAGATTTGTGGGATCTTTCTTAGGGTGTAATAACAAATTCATAACCAAAATCCTTTAGTGATTTATGGTTCATTTGTCTATTGTGAATTCATCCTCAAATTCATCACCCCCACTAGATCCATTAATTCTAATAGTAGGCAAGACACTACCCCCACTATTTCTTGATTTAAAATGGAATGACATTAATGGATTCTACGCAATCTTGAGTATTTCATTTCTTAAACTTATGTGTTCTATTATGTATAGCACTATCAATAAATCACTCTCATGATCATCTATATTGCACTGATTCTCAAACTATAAATAACGTTTTACATCAAAAGCTTGTCAAAAGCATCACATCTTTAATAAGTGCAATCAATAATAATGTGATAAAGCATTTCATATTATTCTCGTTCACCCATTTCAAAATGAATCAAATCCAAAGATTCTGATTCTCTAATCACATATTTAAGAGTCATTTCACTTTATCATCATATGCATACCTCATGACCATGACCAGTAGTGGAGTGAGCAGTACTCAACAACACTTTCTTAATAGCATATGTCTTAGTATGCATTGGTTACCAAGAGGGTACAATTCTGGTTGGTGTAAGGTCTAGTTTTGTTTGCTACTTTGATTCTTGAACCTTTTACATTTTGAAATCGCACGAATGACTCTCTTAGTACTGACAATCAGTACTTCTTCGAAAAATTAATATTGGCATACAACCTATTTCACTAGCACATTTACCATGGAATATGCATTCATATATGCATTCAAAATTACTCCATGTATACTAAGTTGTACTATAATCATTAAGCATAACACATCTCACTGTCAACCTATTCATGCATCAATTCTAGCTTCTTTTCTAGCATTCACCAGAGTTCTCAATTGTATATTCAAAGCTCTATTGAATATATTCTAATTTTATCATTCATAAATGAGTCACAAGTAAGGTTGAAATTCTTACTTCTTTCAAGAAGTCATTGTTTTCTGAATTCACAGCAAATAGCACCACCCGTAGCTTTCCTATTTCTTGAACAATTTACTGTAAGTGGGCACCTTTGGCAATAGTCCATTTGGAAAACTAGTTTGTCTTGTCCTCGTCCTTCATCTCCATGTTATGCTCAGCTCGGTGAGCTGATCCCGCACTTGATTCTCTTTATTCCATAATGAGAAGGCTGGTGTACACTCAATTTTTTCGCTACCGCAAAAGAGGACCAGCCATTGCCATCCTCCAATCATAGGGCTCGAGTGGCTAGTGCTAGAAATATAACCACCCGAGTTCATGACCAATAAGCTTGCATTAAATTGAGACTCTCAATTTTCTTCCTTCCTGCAATTAGCTAGTCCAAAGGGACCCCATATATGAGGGAATTAATTCCCCCCTTAACAAGCAGATCAGGGAAGGATTTGATTGGGAGACCATCCCTCTGTTCTTTCTTCCCGCTTATTCTTTCGCAAGGAATTAGGGGATTTGGCAGGGGGCTGCTTCCTCATGGTACAATTCTAGGAGACGACAATGGTGACTAAGCAACAAGTTTTGGGTGGTGCTACCCGTGGGATTGATGGTGGGAAACATCCGTGGCCAAAATGTACAATAGTTCTCCATTTGTCATTCTATCGCATGCACAAGTAATTAACGGAGCTTAAGCTGAACGGATGCCAGTCTGGTGCCTGCACGGAATCGACAAGGAAGCAAGAGACTTCCTCCGTAGCATCCGCCGCCTGATTTCTTTTGACAATGGCATTGATGCCAACTTCGTACATTAGCAGTATCATTGGAATTTTGAAGAAGCTGATTCTGTCCTTCGAGCGCCACACAGAAACATCGAGGTCGGCTTTAGGTACCCTGACCAGCCCGACCTCTTTTCCAATTTCCCAGGCTGAGCTCCTTGATACAAACACTGAATTGTTCTTTGAAGTCTGCGTCATTGATTTCGCTTAACTCTGCCGCTCCAATCCTCGCATCCCGATCTGATTAATTGCCCCATAAAGAATTTAATGTCTACGTTCCGAATAGCTGTAATCCAAAGAGCTTGCGTTCAAATGAATCTCCGCCGATCTCTCCTATTGCCAAATAGCCTCCGAATCGATCCGATGTTTTCCATGCCAATCGGAAAAAAAATCACGGCGGCGAAAGGAAAAAATAAACGATCCAACCAAAATCAGTATTTTGGTCGGTAAATATGACAGCAACCAAACGTCTTAAAATGGTTGGAAATCGAACAGAATTTAGAGTTACCGATCTGCCGAGTCGCGGACTAGGTCGATCTCTTTAAGACGTTCGCGACAGTGCCTCGTTATTTGCACAGCAGACTATCAGCCGGTAGCCTCCAAGATAAAACAGCCACTCATTAAATTTGCTATGCGATTAAGTGCGGAAAACTGGAGCTCATTGAATCTCACTCTCTCTCGTGTTTCTGCTCTTCTGAGGTATGTTTAGAGGGTCTGGGGGGTTTGCTATTTATAGGAGCAGAAAACCCAGACTATTCCCTCTTTCTTTGGAAATAAGTCACATTTTAATTAGGGAGATAATTACTCCCATAATTAAAATATAATCTATTAAAATAATTAATCTTAATTATCTCCATAATATTCCTTTTATTAATTATCCATCTTATTTTTGTATTTTATATTATGTGAAAATACTGGATAATTTATTAGGAATTTCATTTATAACTTTTCAAAACTATTCATCCCAACACAAACCAGGCCTGTAATCACTCAGGCAACCATCTTAGACCACAAACACGGTTTCCTTGGCAAATCCGCTAAATGAACCCAAACGAAATGGGAGACACGGAGTCAAAGATCAAAGGGATCTTAGTTCAACTACTAGAGAAGATGTGCTTACAACACTTGCATTATGATTTCCGTAATTTTCATAATATACAGATTGATGTAAGGTTATTGTAATATTACATGAGAGGAGAAAGCACACCTTCATTCCAAGAGAAGCAGGATGCCATTCTGCTAGGCCATTTTCTGTCAGAAGTTCCATCAGAAGTAGGAAGCAGTGATTATGCCTACACCTTTGCCCTTTAAGTAAGGAAGTAAATCTACCAGAGCTGAATCATTAATATTTTAGTGGCAATACAACATGACTACGTCAACTGAACCCTGTGGCACTCGATCAAGCACATATGTAAAGACTTGTAGTGGAAGTCCAGTTATCTCAATGAAACCGATCTTCCCAACATCCTTAAGTTCTTGAAGGGAAGAGATTGTCTATTTTACAGCCTGCCATTAAAAACCATGTCAACTCAAAACCACCAAGGTTTGCTTAATACATATAGGGTTTCCATTGTATAAGATAACTAGTTCAGTTATGAAGGAGCAGCAGCTAGCAGTAGCAGATATGAACTGTTGACCTGATCAAGAGACCCAAACTCAATGTTATGGCAGTGCGGTATATCAACATAATCCACCAGCAACCTTGCCAAACTCTCGTCGATGCTCCTTGTCAGCCTCAGCTCCAGAGTCCAGGCTCCATACCCTACTACATAAAACAACATAGCAATTGCAGTTCCTATTCTTCTGAAAGTATCTTAATCTCTCTCAACGTACTTTTAGCTGTAAATAGAAACCACCAAATAAAAGCGGAATCAACCTGTGATTTATATTTTTTACATGGAGCCTCATGATATTAACACTCAAAAGCACTTCACAACATTCGAAGATAAGCTTAGTAGTGGAGAACAGAAAGAGAAGAGGGACAGGAAGGGAAGCATACAAAGAGGTATCGAAGAAATTAATGGTGAGGAGGAAGGCCTCGCGAACGTTGGCATGGGTGTCCTGCTCCAAAATTAGGCTGACGGTATTGCCAAGAGGAGAAGCTTCGAAGCCGAAGCAGCTGAGCTTCAGTCCTGTGTTACCCAGAAGTAGGAGCTTCAGACTCGAGAAGCCATTACTATTACAGATTCGTCTACCCTTTGTCGTAATTTGCTTCGTCCACCCTTTGTCACAATTTCTGTTAGAAACCGAACATGAAAAATTAGGGTTATCGATTTGGCTGAGTCGCGGACTAAGTCGCTCTCTTTAAGACGTAGGCGGCACTGCCTCGTAATGCGCACACCAGACTATCAGCCGGTCACCACAGGATAAAACAACCACTCTGATTTTGTTGCTAATCGGTTTTGTGCGAAAACCGGAGCTCTATGAACTCACTCTCTCTCATGTTTTTCCTCTTCTCGAGATGTGCTTAGAGGGTCTGGGGAGTGGGGAGTGCTCTATTTATAGGAGCAAAACCCTAGAATATGCCCTCTTTCGTGGGGAATAAGTCGCACTTAATTAGGAAGATAATTACTCCCATAATTAAAATACGTTCTATTAAGATAATTAACTCTAATTATATTCGTAATATTCCTTTCATTCATTATCCTTCTTATTTTCGTATATGGAAATATATTGGATAATTAATTAGAAATTTCATTTATAGTTTTTCAAAACTATTCATCCCAACAATTTCTGCTTACAATTACTGACAGGGTGAGGTTGGAGGCCACATTCCACTAACTGATTTGGAGGGTTGAAATTGATTGTTTTTGAGAAATGCTTAGATAAGAAAAAAAGTGAAAGACCCAAATACCTTTCTAGTGGGCAGGTTCCACAAATTAATTGATATTCAAATTTTAATGTTCACTCACCTTTTTTTCTTCTTCTTCCCTCCTGTACTTCTCTGGCGCTTTTGTATACTTATTTGACACTTATAAATACATATTCATTTGTGTGAAATATTTGTTTGTCTCAGAGATAAAAATATTTGTTGGACATTTTTGAATACAGTTTGGCCCATTGGAATACTTGTTCGATGCCTTTGAATACTTCTTTAGTGCTTTGAATACTTATCCCACGCCTATGAATACGTATTGATAGGCGTCAAACAAGTATTTAAAAGTAGTCAAAAAGTATTCAAAGGCGCTGATAAATATTTGAAATTGTCTTTCTAGTATTCTCATATATGAGACCAAATAATATTCTACACAAATGAACGCGTATTTAAAAGTGTCGAACTAGATAAAGGAGGAAGTAATAAAGGGAGGGGATGAATTTTTTCTCACTCTTTCTATATCGCTTTATATAAAGAATAGGAATAAGGGGGAATTAAGGAAAGTTAGACATAGGGATGACAATTTAAACTTAGCTCGTCGGGTATTGCCAGACCTGCCACATGATGGAGCATGTATTACCCAAGCTACAGTAGCGTGAGAAAAGGGCATGTGTATCTAATTCCGACGCGTCCTGCCCCGCCCCGTCGCCCATCCTTCTATGAGAGAGAGTGGGCTTGGGGCTTGTGCTATTGGGTAGGAGTTAGGGGTGGCTATTTTATATTAGTGTAGGTTGGCACTTGCATTGTGAGGGAGAGTGGGCTTCGACAGAAGTTTGTGTTGGAGGCCACATCTCACTAATTGATTTGGAGGGCTGAGATTGGTTGGTTTTGAGAAGGGCTTAGGTGAGAGAAAAGTAAAGGAGTCAAGTACATTTGGGGAGCAGGTCCCACAATTTAATTGGCATTTAATGCTCAGTCATCTTTCTCGTTCATTTTTTTCTTGGTCTCAAAGTTGAGAATATCTTCTAACTCCCTTTACTTTTCATTTCCTCAGCGCAGGCACGCAGAACAATAGATGCAGTTTATCACAGCGTTGCCCCATTTTGTTGACCCTTCCCCTTCAAATTTCAATCCAATTGTGCCGCACCGACTACCATCAACCATCATTGACTCCAAAGGCCCGTGCCACTCACTATCGCTACACTACCTACCTCTTGTCTCTCTCTATTGTCGACACATCACTGAATTTTCGATGCCCTCTCTACAATTCAGTCTGTTCCAGATTTATCATCCCATCTGACCTATAATTACGTTTCATAAATATGTGGATCATACCAAAATTATGTGAAATCATACCACAACTTTGTGATGAAGCATCTCAGAAAGACAAGAAATTACACCCTAAATCTAACAAAGAAAACTATAAACGCTATAAAGTTCACCGAAATAGATTCATAGTTCTTATAAATAAAATAAATTTTCTTTCTTTATGGGGTTTGATTGCTAGGTGACAAAAATTTTCGATAGTCTTTCCCTTTTCCGTGGTGTTGATAGCTATTACCATTAGTTTCCACGAAGAAATTTTGGTAATGAATGCATCTCCAGGATTTGCTAATGCAGCAGAATCAGTGGATGGAGTGTGAAGCTTGCTCAAGACCTGTATGGTTGAATCCTTTGGCAAAAACCAAGCACCGAAGACAAACAGAAGAGAGGAATCAGCTTGGAAGGAAATGGGGTAGTGGGTTTGACCGAGATGGTAAGTGCTGCTACGAGCAACACTTACCAAAATACCATCAATAATTTATGAGTGAGTATATAAAGGGAGGATGAAGTCGCCGCCCTTTCTCCACATGTGATAAGTTGACCAACCAACTAAAAAAAGCCTCAAAGGAGTCAAAGAATGGACTAGTGGCATACCTGTTTGTTGTGAAGCATGTGGAGATGAAGGTCATGAAGGTGTCCACTGCTATAGCCATGGAGGGAAGGACATATGTTGATGGTGGTACACATAATTGCTACCACCCTCATGCAGGTGTTGTCAATCGTTTGCAAGGATTACCTAACTACCCAATTCTAAGCCAAATATAACTCAGAATGACATTGCTAGTATAGTGGCTACCAAGGTCATATTCCACAGGATTTGAAACCCTAGGTTACTTCTCACTTCATTGTTATCTAGTCATCCAGTTTAGATTTAGGGTTGGAGATTGATTGCACCTGTGTGATCGAGTTTAAATTTATAGTGGATGCACACTCTCTATTCAATCCTAAGTAAGCCAAACATAACCTAGATAGGGTTGTAGTAAAGTGTCCCGGTCGTATTACAAGGGAACCCTAAGCTTATTATTACTTTGCTCTGAACTACTACCTAATTGAATCGGAGTTTTGGGTGAAAGATCTAATCTAACGTACTCATAAACAACCTACCAAGTCGTTGGGAGATTGCTATAAATGAGACAGTTACCTAGAATTGAATTCGTCTAACTATAGTTGCTAATTTGAGTTTAAAGGATAAGGTGCGGAACTCTCTAATCTAGGGATTTCTCCCTCCTCCTTGCGTTACCACAAAGACCCAATGTCACCTCGATCTAAGTTTACTCTCTAGGGATGCTATCTTAGTTCCTTTAATTATGTTCAACCTATCACACACTATTGGGGAGAACCTCCCAAAGCATCATTCTATGAAGGCAGGGGTTCGATCGCCTCATCCACCTCAAAGCCCTAAGATACTTGACTATCAATAGTTTGCCAAATGGTGCATACCCGTCTAGCTCTAAAACTCTGTACCCAGCGGAGAAGCTCAAGTAGGCTAGTAGAGAAGATTATGGCGACTTACCCAAGCAAAACTACCTACACATGAGACATAAATTCACTAGAACAACATAACCATAGATAAACTCATTCAAATACCTACTACAATCTATGGTTTATCTATACTAAACAACCATTAGGGATTCAAGTCATAGAGAGAGAAAGTAAATTACAAAATAGAAGAGGGGGAGTGATGAAATCAATCTTCTTCTTCTTGCTTGCACCTTCTTCTTGCTCCTTGGATGGTTGGATCTTCAATGAAGCTCTCTAAAGGTGTTTCATTCTCTAAAACTTTCTCACTCTAGGGCAGCTCTTCTATTCCAAGTGCTGAAATGGAGTATTTATAGGCTGCATGCAGTGGTGACAACCTCGAGGGTGTGACACGATGGTCACAACCGTGACCTAGTCGTGACCAGCTTGAACGTCTATGCATCGCTCGAAACGACGCGTTTTGTCCCGTCTTTAATTTCCATGATCGCGACCTCCTTCAGGAGATCATATACGCGATCTATGTGTTCCGGGTGTGATCTTTTTTGTGACAAAAATGCATTATGTCTGCAATCCGAGTGTCAAAACTTTCTTCTCCTTCTTGGCCGTCTGCTGAAGTTCGTGGCCACTGTTCACTGCCGCGATCTTCAGGTCGCGAACATGGTCACGACTGTGATGTGTGGTCGTGACTTGTGCCTAGCGGTGGTAATCGATAAACCGGTATTCGCTATTACCGGATACCGTACCGGATAATGACGGTATCGGTATTCGGGCGTATAATTTTCCATTCTCTAATACCGGATAATAGCCGATAAATACCGACGGTATACCGGTATAGCGTAATATCAAGTATTAAAAATAAAAGAAGCAAAACGCAGCCGCAGTTGTTGCCGAAGCTGCAGCAGTCGCCACCTGCAGGAGCCGCTGCTGAGTTCTAGTTCACCAGTTTTGTTTATCCTCGTGGTATCCGAGTTCTGAAATGCATGTTTTATTTACCCTTGATTACATTGTGGTTCACTTGGTGGGAGGGTTTTGTGACTCTCTCGCTTTCGCTTTTACTGGTTGTAACATGTGTGTTGGCATCACATCACTCGTTAGTTTATTTATGGCACGAGTGACAAATGACAAAACTTACTATGTATTACCCGGTATTCGGTATACCGGTATTAATACCGGATACCGATTATTTAATATTCAGTATACCGGTTAACATTCAGTATCGGTATTCAGTGGGTACACTGTTTGTTTCCGGTATACTGAATACCAGGTAATCGGTCCCCTATGAAAACCTTCTTATAAAGAATACCCATGACAAAATACATGTTTTGCAAATAGGAACCAAAATGGGCATAATTAACTTGATATGTGGTCTAGATGAGGTGATTTAACATGCAAATGCCTTAAGAATAAGGGATAATAACTCCTATTTTAGGTGTTATCAGAGATTGATTGAAAGATATTGGTAGGAAAAAGCAAAGATAAAATAAAGGTACTTCAGGGTGTCACGCTCCCCCTAAACTAGGTTTATCATGTAAATGGCTAACTATGTTCGGGTTATAGGATCGGATGCGGAACTCTCTAATTTGCGGATTTCAATGACTACTATCCCTCCTCCTAACACATCACACAAAGACCTAATGTCACCTCATTCTAAGTTTATGTGCTAGGGTTACTCCCGTAGTTCCCTCAATAGGTTTAACATATCATGCATACTAGAGACGCGCTTTAATCAGAACACGTGTGAATTCTCTAGCACTATTTTAGGAAGGCATTTCTATATCAGGGGTTTAGTCTCCACATCAACTAAGAGCCCTAAGATCATTCATATAGTCTTAATCTTCCAGTTCACACTACTGAGTCTAATCCTAAAACTCCCACCTAGTGTTAACTTAGTTGGAGGCTAGTAGGGAAGATTTGGGCGACTTACCCAAGCATAATTAATCATCAATGAAGTGTACATTCACTAAAACAAACATATCTATTCATAAACCCTAACACAATTGCATCTTCCCCCCCCCCTTATGGGGTAGTTCTCGATCTCCTCCTCGACTCTGTATTGAACAGGGCTCTAATACCACTTAAGATGACCCTAGAGGGGTTTATGTTTATAAAATTAATGTCGCTAATGATTCAATCGAAGAATCGATTGAACTCTAATCAAGAACGAAACTTTCTCAATACGAACTTGGATTAAACGAAACCAAAAGGACAAATTCACACCAGGGAATAACTCGATTAGATTAAAGGGTAGTTGCTCGACCACGATTGAAGTGACTATTCAATTGATACACAAGCTCAGCAAGTTTGGAATTCACTAAACCCAACACACGTCGCAACTTGAACAAAACCAAAGTTTTTTAATTCAATTGATCAATCTCCGGCGATTACATTGATATACTCGACTTAAATCGACTCTAATTAAACCTAACAACTCAATATAACATCCTATTTAGGATAAAACTCGAAAAAAGAATAAAAACAATAATTAATACGAAACAACAAACTAATCCTCGTCAATTAAGGAAAACAATTTTGTTTTTACAAGGCACGATTTTGTGACTTCGTACTAACTTTGAGCCTTTTGTTCGAAGCCTTACAGATCTCCAATATTTCATCCAATTCCTTTCATATGTATACAAACATACCTAGTTTCATGTTGTGGAAGCCTTTGGACTCCAATCAGATCCATGCTTCTGGAATTGAGCTCCAAAATAGGCTTCACAAACCTGTTTTCTGCCATAATGGCTTTTGCTGGATCCAAAAACCATGCTATCTTGTAGAGGGAAACATTATCTGCAAAACAAGCTCTTAATCTTGAATTTTCATTGAGACAATTGTGAGAACCAAGCCTCCAAAGTAGGCCACCTGAAACTTGTCCAACACTTAACCAAATTCTGCCACTTTTCTTTCCAACTTCGATAGCTTCTTTGTTAAGTAATAAAAACGCGTAAAGTTGACCATATGGGATCATATCAAGTTCCCCCACTTCAAAACGATTTGCCCTCAAAGCTTGATTCTTCTTATTGTCAAAAACTTCACAGAATTGATCCCAAAATGGATCGAAATAGGACTGCTCAAACATGTTCTTCTTTAGAATTTTGACAGCTTCAACTTCATCATCAATCTGCTCCAGCATATTCGTGGTGAATTTTTTTGGCTCTACACCATCCTTGTGACTCTAGAACCTTGTCCACTATTCCATTTTTTCTCGATTCGTACTCATACTCGCCGACAAGATACCTATCTTTGAACTCAAACTCCGGCATTTGTAGAAGCGACTTTGGCGAATTGGGTACTTTGATTTGCTATTGTTTTGACTCGATTCTTGTTAGGGATGTTGATCCTAGGTCAGTTTGTAGTGTTTCCATAGCAGTTGCTTCCCTCGAATCAGCACCACAAACCACAAAGAGATCGTTGATTTGGGAACTTTGTTCTGCAGGATAGCGAAAGAGTTCCGCAGTTGTTGTCAATGGGGAAATTCGAGCATCTTTGGCCTTCTATGGATCTTCCCCTCGACTCATCGCCATTCCTTCAACATCTAGGGAGACATCTATGGTGATCTCATTCTTCAGATCTCCCTTTCTACAATGAACATGCTGCGGCTTTTGAAACTCTGTTTTACAGGGGGGAAATAGGGAGCCAGAACTCTGTGAGTGTTGATTAAGTTGGCAATACTTCTTACTTCCAAGTTCCGAATTTTATTTTCTGCAGTTTTTGGGGTCCATTTGGAAAATCTTGATATCCATTCCCCACTAGAATCTGATTGTGCACTCCGCAACCTTTCGATGATGCTGTGGATTTTCTATGCAACGCAAGCTCGTCTATTCGATGAGAAATTCGATCTAATTGCCACTGGAAGGTGGCGTTGAACTGATTCGTGATCATCTGCTTCAATTCGACCAAGTGAACCTGCTGGTTACCCATGATTACTCTTCGAATTGGAATTCCTTCTACAAAAAATCTCCTCTTTTCCTCTGTTTTTGGTCCGCAAACAATAGAACTTCTCGATCTCCTCCTCGCCCCTGCATTGAACAGGGCTCTGATACCACTTAATACGACCCAAGAGGAGTATATGTTTATCAAAGTAATGCAGCTAACGATTCAATCGAAGAATCGATTGAACTCGAATCAAGAACGAAATATTCTCAATACGAACTTGGATAAAATGGAACCAAAAGGACAAATCCACACCAGGGAATAACTCGATTTGGTTAAAGGGTAGTTGCTCGACCATAATTGAAGTGACTATTCAATTGATACACAAGCTCAGCAAGTTTGGAATCTGATTCGGGCCTCAATGTACATGTTTTGCTCATGTTTTCCTTAGTCGTTTGTGGCAACATCGCTCCCAAAAGGTTGGTTTTATGCTACGTTTCTCGTGTTTTAGTGTGTTTCAGGATTTAACAAGTGAAACTAGCCCCGGAGTCAAAAGTTGGACAAAAAGGATCGAAAACCTGGAGAAGAGGTGAAAAAGGGCGAGATCACGGTTTTCTTGGGCTGTTCACGGTCTTACATGACCGAGAAAAAGAGCCATTGGCCGTGAACCTTGAGGCGTCCAGAGCCAAAATGTAAGTTACTAACGCAAGACGTGTTCACGGTCACTAAGACCGTGAACCGGAGCTGTGGACCGTGAACACAAGGAAGCAAAGCGGTGCGTTTCGGCGCCCAATTGGAGTTCACGGACGCGTTTCAGTGTTCACGGTCGTGAACTGGAGCCGTGAACACATCTCGTTCCCTGTTTAAAAGTTGATCTGAAAGGAAGAGAGACGGGAGAGCCCATTTGAATGAGAAAGCATTCTTCTGATTTCTAGAGAGAGAAACACGAACCAAAGAAGAAGGAGGCTAGGGTTTTGCTCCAAGGAGGATTTTGGGAAGATTTCCTCCAAGGAAAGTTCAACACAAGGGCCAAGAAGATTGGAAGCCTCCTCCAAGATCGTTTATACTCCTTCTCCTTGTGTTTCTCCCATCTCTAGCATGGAGTAGAATTCTTTTCACTTGGGTGTTATGAAACCCTAATGATACCATGTAGTTTTATTTTATGTGAATTGAATCATTGTCATTGGTTATTGTTTAATTCAAATGTTTGAGGTATTATTCATCTTGATCGTGCATGTTTGTGCTTAGCATCCTTAGGTTTGTGCATGTCTATGCTTAGCAACCTAAGGATTGTCCATGTTTATGCTTAGCAATCTAATTAGCCACTTAACCTAGTTTAGAGAGGGAAACCCCCCCCCCCCCTTCCAAGGGAGTCTCAATTGAGTTGGTATCCCTAGGGATTTTCAAGTTTTCTAACTAGGTTAATTTAGGGTAAATCTCAATATTGGATTAAGCAATTTGGTTAAGCGCGATTAAGCCATCCAATCCTTGGGTTGAGTGAGGGAGTAAGTCAACCATTGATTTCCTAAACCGAGAGGGCCTAGTGACAACCTATAATGCATGCCTCAGTTCAGCAATCATGAGTGTGGTCTACGAACATACTTGCGTCCGGTCAGTTTTTCCGTCGTTTTTCACCTTGCTCGCCCGCACCTCACTTCCTCCTACATCTTACTTGCGTCTCCAAGTTGTTTTTTCAGCTTTACCTTATTAATTTGTTGAGAAACGGGCTAGTTAGTGAATTGAGGATGATTTTTGTGCTTTGCATGTTGAACCTAGATTTAGGGCGAGAAATTAGGTAAATTAGGTCGATTGAATGGTGGAATGATTTTTGCTTGAGCTTAGTTTAGCCTTGGTGGGCGTGTTCGATCCGAATTGCCTCTATTTTTAGAATTTGCCCACCAACTGCTATGTTATGAATGCAAGTGGAGTTTTATGCTTGATTAATGGATGGTAGCCACCGTGGTTTGGATTGTGGTTCGATATTTTGTGTGCTTGAACTGTGAATTACCCACAACAATGCCACGGTGGTTTGAGCTTAAATGTTTGATAACCATGGTGGAAAAAGAAGTGTGGGTGGAATCTCTCTTCCTCCCAATGGGCATTTTCTGATGATTGTTTCCACGTACGATGTCAATTTGTTTAGGATGCTTAACTTGGAGCACGAGTACATCCGATATTTGGTGCACCACCCGGATTCTGGTGACAAGTTTGCCTACCAGAGTGGCAGCCCGATTGGGCCTCACTGGCGGCTGGACCTGGAAATGTTCAAGTTGTTCAGGTGCCAAGACGCGATGACCAGGGTGCTCTGTCACCCCCAGTGGCGTCAGCTCTTGACGATGTTCGACTATCAGGAGCATTCCGAGCCCTCTGCCGCTCCGAGCATGAGCAGGATGACTTCAAGGGGAGCCGCACCAATGCGGTAATGCTGAGGACTCCTTAGAAGATCCTCCACAATCTCCTCACCCGCTCAGTCATCCCCAGCCTCCATTCTGGACACTTGATGATGAACAGAGGGCTCATTGCCCTCTACTCTGTGAGGATTCCAGCAGAGTCGGTCCATCTTGGATCGCTGATCGCCACTTCTTTCGCCCGGTGTCTGGGGCGGAATAGAGTGGACACCATGCATGTGGGAGAGGTGGGGGGGGGCTCATCACTAGGATGGCCTGACACTTCCTGTTAGATCTGATTCGGTGCACCAGCAGTGAGAGGACGACTCACTTCCCACTGGACATGTTGTACAACCAGAAGCTGGTACTACAGGGATTGCAAGGAGTGGAGTACCTTGAGGGACTCCGACCTTCAGGAGTCATCCGAGCTGCAGTTGACTCGGCTCTAGTGGAGCCTAACCCAGAGGTCCCTCCACCTGCAGAGTAGGAACTTGCTCGTGCACCCGGCCGCCGCCGGCGTCCAGCGCCCAGCACAGCCGCCACCAGCAGGTGATCGCCTTGTCAAGTGCGTGGATCGCCTTGAGATGAAATTCGTTGGATTCTCTTCCCGCCTGGACCGGCAGACTGAAATCGTTGAGCTTATGGCTCGACGCTAGGGCATCATCCTAGATGAGGTCGCGGGTCCTTCCACCAGAGAGAGATAGTCGACGAGTGAGACATGTGGCAGAGCCGAATCCTTTCGCACCACGTATCCACTTTGTTTTTTTTTTGTTATTTTTCTTCGTTTTGTGTGTGTGTGGGACATAAACCACTACTATCGTATAGTGTTTGTAATAACTTCGCCTCGAGCGAGTCGTTTTGTGCTTGAGTGTGTGTTTTTTGTCTCTCCTTGAAGCTCAAAATATCCTAGCCCAGATTCGATTCTAACTTTCACTCACCACGCCCAAGCGGTAACATAATTCTACCCCTTTCTTACGCCATTTAGGGCGATGTCGAGTTTAAGTGTGGGGGGGGGGGTAGTTTACTATTATGCTTGTGTGAGTGTGATGGATGCTTGGAGGCTTGATATATGTCCAAATTTCAAAAATTTGAGGGATCCAAGCAATGTTTGCATGATCAAAGTGGCCGGTGCGTGGGAAATTCTCGTGTTATTTGGCATTGATCTAGAATTGTTGCATGTGATCGAGTATATCCTATGATGATGACTGAGAGGTTCATTAGGATAGTGCAAAAGTTTAGTTCTTATGTGTGCATAAATGAATGGATGTCTTGACTCGATTACTTGTTGATTACCATCGCCATGCATTGTGTTTGTGAATTGGAATAGATGGTTGGGTGACTAGGTAGCCATGTGAGTTTTTAGCCGATCGCTTTCTTCTTGTGTGCTTAGATCCCTCTTACCATGGCGAGTTGTCACTAGTGAGTATGATGGAGGCATAGGATTATTCTACGCCCAAATGTTGATTGTCCTGAAATGTGTTATCCACTAGTCAACCCCTTTGAGTCTTGACTTCGAGGGTCGTTCTTAAGTTAGGAGATTCGTGCTTGTAAGCTTAATGGTGTTGGGCCCCCCCCCAATCCTTTCTTTGTGTGTAAATATGAGTCTTCCTTGTGTCAGAGAGCTCTAGCCTTTGAGTTTACATGAAAATAAAAAAGAGAGCACTCGTCATTAAATGTATAGGTGGCAAGTGCATGAGCAGGATGACTTCAAGGGGAGCCGCACCAATGCGGTAATGTTGAGGACTCCTTGGAAGATCCTCCACACTCTCCTCACCCGCTCAGTCGTCCCCAGCCTCCATTCTGGACACTTGATGATGAACAGAGGGCTCATTGCCCTCTACTCTGTGAGGATTCCAGCAGAGCCGGTCCATCTTGGATCGCTGATCGCCACTTCTTTTGCCCGGTGTCTGGGGCGGAATAGAGTGGACACCATGCATGTGGGAGAGGTGGGGGGGGGGCTCATCACTAGGATGGCCTGACACTTCCAGGTAGATCTGATTCGGTGCACCAGCAGTGAGAGGACGACTCCCTTCCCACTAGACACGTTGTACAACCAGAAGCTGGTACTACAGGGATTGCAAGGAGTGGAGTACCTTGAGGGACTCCGACCTTCGGGAGTCATCCCAGCTGCAGTTGACTCGGCTCTAGTGGAGCCTAACCCAGAGGTCCCTCCACCTGCAGAGTAGGAACTTGATCGTGCACCCGGCCGCCGCCGGCGTCCAGCGCCTAGCACAGCCGCCACCAGCAAGTGATCGCCTTGTCAAGTGCGTGGATCGCCTTGAGATGAAATTCGTTGGATTCTCTTCCCGCCTGGACCGGCAGACTGACATCCTCGAGCTTATGGCTTGACGCTAGGGCATCATCCTAGATGAGGTCGCGGGGCCTTCCTCCAGAGAGAGATAGACGACGAGTGAGACATGTGGCAGAACCGAATCCTTTCGCACCACGTATCCACTTGTTTTATTTTTTTGTTTTTGTTTTTTTTTTCTTCATTTTGTGTGTGTGTGGGACATAAACCACTACTATCGTATAGTGTTTGTAATAACTTCGCCTCGAGCGAGTCGTATTGTGCTTGAGTGTGTGTTTTTTGTCTCTCCTTGAAGCTCAAAATATCCTAGCCCAGATTCGATTCTAACTTTCACTCACCACGCCCAAGCGGTAACATAATTATACCCCTTTCTTACGCCATTGAGGGCGATGTCGAGTTTAAGTGTGGAGGGGGGGGGGGGTAGTTTACTATTATGCTTGTGTGAGTGTGGTGGGTGCTTGGAGCCTTGATATATGTCCAAATTTCAAAAATTTGAGGGATCCAAGCAATGTTTGCATGATCAAAGTGGCCGGTGCGTGGGAAATTCTCGTGTTATTTGGCATTGATCTAGAATTGTTGCATGTGATCGAGTATATCCTATGATGATGACTGAGAGGTTCATTAGGATAGTGCAAAAGTTTAGTTCTCATGTTTTTATAAATGAATGGATGTCTTGACTCGATTACTTGTTGATTACCATCTCCATGCATTGTGTTTGTGAATTGGAATAGATGGTTGGGTGACTAGGTAGCCATGTGAGTTTTGAGCCGATCCCTTTCTTCTTGTGTGCTTAGATCCCTCTTAGCATGGCGAGTTGTCACTAGTGAGTATGATGTAGGCATAGGATTATTCCACGCCCAAATATTGATTGTCCTGAAATGTGTTATCCACTAGTCAACCCCTTTGAGTCTTGACTTCGAGGGTCGTTCTTAAGTTAGGAGATTCGTGCTTGTGAGCTTAATGGTGTTGCCCCCCCCCCCCCAATCCTTTCTTTGTGTGTAAATATGAGTCTTCCTTGTGTTAGAGAGCTCTAGCCTTTGAGTTTACATGAAAATAAAAAAAGAGAGCACTCGTCATTAAATGTATAGGTGGCAAGTGTTTTTACTCTCTAGTACCCCCCTCAAAATGAAAATAAAAAGAAAGAAAAGATAAACGAAAAAGAGGTAATAAAATGGGGTAAAAAAAGTAGAGAGTGCCACAGAAAACCAAAGTACGTGCTTTAGAAGGAATTTCTTGGCACCCAAGCCATTGAAACCCCCCACATTGTTTTAGAACTCCTTCAATACCAAACCTTAATGTGCTAGCAAGAGTAGACCGGGGAAGAGTGCTTCAATGTAGTTCATGATGGGTGATAGTTTGGAAAGGAGAGATAAGGGTTTTGGCTGATGCTAGTGGCTTTGGGTTGAAGATGTATAACCTCACATCATGATTGCCACCACCCAAAAAGCGTTTTTCCCATGTCCAAGACAATTGCCAGTCATCTGAACCCGTGTCTAAGACCTCCGGACGAGCTAGTGGTGACAACCATCCCGTGAACTTTAGCATCTAGAGGTTACCGCTGTGGTATTGAGACGATAGGGTCGAGAGTTCATGATTGTGCACATCTTTTGCACCAAAAAGGTCCCGACCCCACTAGTCTTGAGAGTGAGTGATTCATTCTTGATTTGCATGTGATATCATAACCCGGTGAGGGCCTTTGTTGCCTTTCTATTTGTTCCTCAAACTTGAATTCCATGCATGGTTGGTTGTGGTTGATAAGTGGTCTTGTTGAGACTTGCACTGATCCATGAACAAGGTGAGAATTTTTCGTTTGCCCGTTTTTGGTGGCTTCGAATGTCGTTTGTGGTGGATGTCGGTATTGCTTGCAACGTTCCATGTATGGATTGCCAATAGCCATTGAGAATCCCCACTTTGTGCCCTTTGAGTTGTCCCCAAAGTATTTGTGTAGGTTGAAATATTACCTTGTGTGAATTGGTTTGCTTGGGGAGAGTGATTCGGGCCTAATTGTACATGTTTTACCCCCGTTTTACTTAGGTGTTTGTGGCAAATTCACTCCTAAAACATTGGTTTTACGCTAGTTTTCTCATGTTTTAGTGTGTTTCATGATTTAATAGGTGAAACTAACCTCGGAGTCGAAAGTTGGACGAAAAGGAGCGAAAACCGGGAGAAGAGGTGGAAAAGGGCCAATTCACTCTGATCCTAGGAAGTTCACTGTCTTGCACGACCGTGAAGTAGAGCCATTTCCCATGAACCTTGAGGCGTCCAGAGCCAAAACAGAAGTTAATGACTCAAGGTGAGTTCACGGTCATTAAGACTATGAACTTAGGCTGTCGACCGTGAACGGATGTGAAAGAAGCGGTGCGTTTTGGCGCACGCCTGCAGTTCACGGACGCGTTTCATGGTTCAAGGCCATGAAATAAGGCCGTGAACTGAGCTCATCTCTGGTTTAAAAGATGATCTTAAAGGAGGAGAGAGATGAGAGCCAATTTTGTGTGAAAAGCCTTCTTCAGATTTCTAGAGAGAGAAACACGAACCGAAGGAGAAGAAAGCTAGGGTTTTGCTTCAAGGTGGATTTTGGGAAGATTTCCTCCAAGGAAAGTTCAACACAAGGGCCAAGAAGAATGGGAGCATCCTCCAAGACGGTTTCCACCTCTTCTCCTTGTGTTTTTCCCATTTCTAGCATGGAGTAGATCTCCTTTCACTTGGGTGTTGTGAAACACTAACTCTACCATGTAGTTTCTTTTTATGTGAATTGAATGATTGTCATTGGGTATTGGTTAATTCAATGATTGAGGTATTATTCATGTTGATTGTGCATGCTTGTGCTTAGCAACCTAAGGGTTGTGCATGTTTTGTGCTTAGCATCCTTAGGTTTGTGCATAATTGTGCTTAGCAATCTAATAAGCCACCTTAACCTATGTTAATTTAGGCAACTCTCAATGTTGAATTAAGCAAATTGGTTAATCGCGATTAAGCCATCCGACCCTTGAGTTAAGTGAGGGAGTAAGTCAACTACGGTTCGCGGTTACCTCACCCAAAGCAAACGTTCCAATTCACATACCATGGTAGTAGTTAGGGGGACGCGACACCCGAGTGATCCTTCCACAAAAGAGTTTTCCAAACCATTTACCTTTGCCTTATTTTGTTGTAATTAGCAAAATTTTAAATAAAAACTTTGTTGCTAGATAATGATTAAAATGACTGAACTAGGGGTAGACGAACCGGCAGGGGTTGATATTTAAACATACTTATCCTATACTGCACCCTACTAAGGTTTATACTTGGACCTTAGGTGGGAATTTATTTTGGTATTCAGGACGAGTCACTCATGGTGAGATCTCATCCTCTCGCACCTCTCGTCCTCGCCAAAGTCAAAAGAAGAAAACAAGGAAATCCAAATCAAAAGAATTTTTTATTGAAGAGCCTTATACAACCTTACATCTTCAACATCCATCAAGGATACTCCATCGAGATGATCAAGCAATTGTAGAAGGCAGTGTTGAACACATCACTCACTACTTTTTGGAACAAATGCCCGAGCAATTCAAGAGCAAGCTATTTGGCTTCAAGGATTACTGCTAGGCGAAAGTTTTTATTTCAATTGGTCCCTTTTCGCTCAACTCGGAAATGAAGATGCAATCCGCTATAAAGTACAGATGGTTGAATAAGTTGCAAAGAGATGAAAGGAAGATGGAGAAGAAGGATAAATTGAGGGCAATAGTGTCTTTTATGCAATTGCCTCATCCTAAATCTCGCATCTCAGATTACAAGCCAAACGGGATAATTTGGGACAAATTTCTCATAGAATTGCCTCACTTTCTAAAATGAAACATTTACTGCAAATTGCCTCATTTTACAAATGTTCCATCCAAACGACCCTTTAGAGAAATGGAAAGGGAAATCTAGATATACCCAAAGCAACCAAGAGTTTAACTAGTTCAATCCTCAATTTAGTCCGGTTACTGAGTGTCTCATATTTATTTTTGATTAATTTCTTATTGATATTATAACTTTTATAGAGTGGTCACCAGTGCTTTGAACACACAAGTTCACCTATATAATTACATCCATTATATATGTATAATCATGATATGGCACAAAATACAATATAAAGATAATTATGAGTTCAAAATTTCCAAAATACAACAAAAATATTGATTTATTGTTGTTTGAAATGCTCATAAAAATATTATATGTAATTACTACCATAAATAAAATTGGTCATTGAATTAAAAAGACACGTGGAGGCACAATCACACCCACTATACTTTCATTTTTATTCTTCCTCTTATTTGATACGTTTCTCAAGCATTCTCAATTAATATTTTCATTCCGCGTCCAATTTTTTGCTTCTATTTCATTTTTTACTTTCATTTTTTATCTTCATTAAACACGAATATGAGCATGACATGAACATGATCAGATACAACTCTTAAAATGTTGCCCAAACTCAGAATGTACCTAATAAATTTGATAAATGGATTAACACAAAAAGGAAACTGATTTGGGCTCAATTGTACACTTTTTATCCCGGTTTCCTTTGTCGTTTGAAATTTTTTTACTCCGGGATGTTTGGTTTTACGTTGGGTTTTGTCTCGATTCTTTGCATTTCAGTCTATAGCAGGTGGAACCAACCCCATAGTCGAAAGTTGGACGAAAGGGCAAAAAATCAGGTCAAAGGATGGAAGCAGCTGCAGATCACGATTGAAGCTCTGAGTTCACGGTCACTAAGATCGTGAACTGGAGCCTCTAGTCGTGAACCGCCAGGTTTCTAGAGCATTTTTCATTCTCACTAGACTCAAGGCAGTTCCCGGTCGTAAGACCGTGAACTCAAGTCATTTCCCGTGAACTCGACTGATAAGCCGTTAATTGCACATGTTTTTACCCCTATTCTGGAGCCGTTTGGGATGGTAATTCTCGTGTTTTAGGCCTATTTTACGCTAGGTTGTGTTCCTTTGTCACATTTCAGGCCCTAGCACATAAAGTGAAGCGTAGGCGCAAGTTTCAAATGAATCGGAGATCATTTGACAATTCGGGAGAAGAAACACGAGCATGACCTGAGGAATAATGGATTTCTACCTCATATTACGGCCAAATTATCATAGAAGTTTTTTATGAAAAGAAAGAGGACGAGACTACGAGCGTCTGGGTTCAAACGGCGACTGATTTGGAGTCCGGACGAGGGAGAAACGAAGCTTTGAACAGGAGCGGGGAAGAATTACGGGCAAGAGAATTACGACTGTATTTTCACCTCCCATGCCCGTATTTTCACTGCCGAGAGGAGATTTGGGTGCGCTGAAACTTAACCAAAACGTGTGTTTTGGGCAAAATACGGGCATGGAAGAATTACGACCGTAATTCAGCCTGTAATTCGCCCAGAATCGGGTTTTTGAGGCAAATTTCGAGCCAAGGGAGAGGGAGAGTTGGGTTTTGGATCCCAAACACCCAAGGGACGAACCCTAGAGAGAGAGAGAGCGACTGGGGAACATTCTTGGAGCTATTTTGGAGGATTTCTTCGCCATTGAAGCTCGGGAATCAAGCTTGGAGATGGATATTGAAGATCTAGATCAGATTTCTGCAGTCTCTCTCTTCTCTATGGAGTAACTTCCCTTCACTTAGGTTTTTAGGAACCTTAGTTCCATGAGTTAGGATCTTTCTTGTATGAAGTTTTGGATGCTATATTGTTTGATTATAATCGAATGACGCATGTTTATTGAGTCAATTGAAGTCTGATCAACTTTTCCTGATTCCTGCTGCAATCTGAGATAGATAGAATCTGATTAGGTTGCTAGAGTCTCATCATTCGGTAGTAGGAGATTGGCTATACGAGAGTTAGCCAGTTTACTGCTTTGTACTGGAATCCAATTCCAGTAGTGGAGTTCTGTGTTTATTGCTTCAGCTTTCTATCCCGGTGAAGACTAGTCGTCTGCCGGATAGTTAGACTGAGAGGGTTTGGTCAGCTTAAGAGATTCCAAGCTACTGCTGGATCTTCCGCAGTTTAATCAACAGTAAAACAACCAAAAGGAATTACAACTTGGACCTAATTGAGGAGCTAGAGGGAATCATACCTAAGTGAGTTCCCAAACTGTAATGAGTAGTTTTACTTAGTTTAGTTAGTAGAGTAGTTTAGTTAATCAATCCTTAATCTAGTTTGCTAGATAATGAACTGAAGCTGAGTAATAGTAACTCTAAAGACCCGTGGATTCGATATTTATTACTTGTGCCACTATACTACAGTCCCTTCCATTGGTTACACTTGGCCATTGTTAGGTGTTGTGTTTTAGCGTGTCAAGTTTTTGGCGCCGTTGCCGGGGACTTTCTAGATTATTAGGAAAGGCAGAAGTTTGTTACTTTAGCGTTTTTCTTTTCTTTTCCACCCTTGCTTTTCACTTGGGTGTTTTTTGTTTTTGTTGGTGCAGATCTGAATCATGGATCCGCATGGCTTCTCCAACCAGTGGGGGTATCCACCACCATCCGAGTGGTATTACCCCGAGACTCCCTGGAGCAATCAAGGAGGAGAAGACTATGGATTCGGGTTCCAGTACCAACCCCCTTTCTACGGAGAACAACCAGACCCCTGGGCATATCAAGAACAACCTCATTACCAAGAAGACTTTCTCCCACAACCAGAAGGGCCGTCGGAGCTGGAGTTACCCATGGCGGCCTTCACGGGCCACTCTGCAGAGCCATGCTACACTTCACTGGAAGATCCAAACAAACAATTAAGGCTTCTCGTGGAGCAGTTTGCTCGAGACACTGAGAGATCATGCTCCAAGATGGATCTTCAAATCAAAGCCCTTGCTGCTTCCGATTCCTCATTTCTCCATGATATAGAGGAGACTGTTCAGCGCTCAGCAAAGCAAACAGAGTGGGTGGAGCAAGTTTGCTCACATCTTGCTCAAGATCACCTTTCTGCTACCACGCTAGAAGAGGTGGAGGATGACAAAAGCTATGGGGATGTTGAGGAGCATACAGAAGTTATCACAGAGAACTCCCATGATAATCATGATCAGGTTAGTCCTCTGGTTGCAGATCATACAATTCCTTGTTTCTGCTCTAACATGCTGGGCCCGAGTGAGGAGATGCAAGATGATCTCATTGAAGAAATTACATGGCGACTTGCTCTCCAATCTGTGCTAGAAGAAGAAGAGCAAGAAAGGGTGCAGAAAGAAGTTGTGGAGGATGACGAAAGTGAAGCAGGAGGAGTTGTTGATCATTTCCCATGGGTGATACCACATGAAGAAGAAAGGGGGGTTGAAGAAGCAATTGGCGTCCAGGCTGAGAACGGAGTTAAGGTGGAAGAGGCCTGCACCGGCCATGAGTTGCAAGTGATATCCCCACCAAACTTTGAGGAACTGCTTAGCAAGGACCCATTTGCAGTGTCTCTTTGCCAGACCAAGGCCACATCAACATCGGTCCCTCTTGGTGGACGCGATGGTGGCCAATCGATGCTGTCATATCTGGTTTGGGGCAATGAGACGAGAGAAGAGAAGAAGAGGTCTCGAGGGTGGAGACTTCATCTGCATCAAGTACATGAGCCTTCATCACCTGCCACACCACATGCTCGTGACTTGAGACTCCACCTCATCGACGAGAACCTCAACTTCAAGGAGGTTCTAGCATGGACCGAAACTTAGGAGCCATCGTCCGGCTCACGACATGAAAGAAGCGCTTGTTGGGAGGCAACCCAACCAGTCGGTTTGCATTTCTTTCTCTATTTCTCCTCGGTTGAGTCAGTTTTGTTATTTGATTTTAGAGTCAATAACTCAACCTTTGTGAGATTTTGTGTGGTGTTTGTGTTCTGATTACTCTCTCTTTCTGGAATGCACCGCCTGACCCGTTCATCATCATTCACCCTTGATCTGGTAACTTCGTTCTACCCTCCTTATCTTTCCTCCATTGAGGACAATGTCGTGCTTAAGTGTGGGGGGGTGTTCGATTATTTATGCGGGTGAATGTTTGGCTGTTTGTGTGCTTGGAGCCTAGTCCACTGTCCAAATCTCGAGATTTGAGGGCTCCAAGTACGGCTGTTTGATCATATTGGCACTATGTTTTGATTGGTGAATTGAATGGTTTTCGGATTAATGCATGACAACTGGATGGTGCTTAGGACAACCTATGATGATGACTGAGACGTGCAGTAGAGTTATGTAGGGGTTCAGTTTTTCAACTGTTTGCTTACCAACTGTGACTTGGATTGATTACTTGTTTTTTACAGTCTCTTATGCATCTAGTTCAGGGAATCAGAATGAGAGATAGAGCATTTAGGTAGCCATGTGAGATTTGAGCCTGCTCGTTTCTTTCTTGTGCAATGGTTCCCTCTTCCATGATGTGTAGCATTCACGTTGTCATTAGCTAAGATGATGGAGGCATAGGATTAGCCCACGACCAAATTGACTGTCCTGGTGTGTCATACCCCCTAGTCAGCCCCTTTGAGCCGTGTGTTATCCTTTCTTTCGGTCTTCAATGAAAAGTCACCCTTTTGCATCTTTTAGAAGGTTCCACAGAGTGATTTTTACCTGTTCTCTGCTGTTTCTGCTAAATATAATGTGAGAGTGGGAGGTAGTTCTTAAAATGTTGGGCAGGTGTTTGAAAATATGCAGAGGTGGTGGTTCTCTTGCGAAATGAAAGAAAATGAAAGAAAAACAAAGAAAAATTGGAAGCAAAAGAGAGCCACCACCAAAAATCTGAATAATGCCCATTAAGTAGTGTTTCTTAGCAGTCTGGCTTAGAAATGCTAACATTTATACCTCCTTCGCTTTTGTGCTCTTGAGATATTGAGTAATGCAGAATAGCAAAAAGGAAATACCGGTTTGTTTGACTGTGATTGTGTGGGTTTGGAAATGTGGAACCTTGTGCTTGAATACTTCCACCACCTAAAAGGCCTTTTCCCCGTGTCCAAGACCCTAGCCAGTCATTTGAACCTGTGTCTAAGACCTCCTGATTAGTCAGTGGTGACACCCCATATGTGAACTCTAGCATTTAGAGGCTGCCATCATGGTGAAGAGATGTTAGGGATTTAGAGAAATAGCATGCGCATTTTTCGCATCAAATTGTCCCGACCCCACTGGTCGAGAGTGAGTGATTCATTTTCATATTCTATATACTCTTGTACCCCGGTGAGGACCTAGATTGCTCGGTCTCTATTTTGATGTCTTGAGTTGGATGTATGAGTTGACTGTTTTGAGTAAGTGGTTGAGTCAAGTCTAGGTTGGTTGGTGAACAGAAGGGAGACTCTTCCTTTACTCGATTTTGCTGCACTCGAATGTCCTTTGTGGTGGTTGTCTAGGTTGCTATTGAGGTTGTTCATGTATTGATGTTTGAAAACCAGTACGATTCACGTGTTCTGTGCCTTTATGACTTGTCCCCAACGTTGGTTGATCGAAATATGTGAGCTTACCTTGTGTCTGACTTGGTTTGCTTGGGGACAAGCAAACGGTTAAGTGTGGGGGAGTTTGATAAGTCGTTAATTGCACATGTTTTTACCCCTATTCTGGAGCCGTTTGGGATGGTAATTCTCGTGTTTTAGGCCTATTTTACGCTAGGTTGTGTTCCTTTGTCACATTTCAGGCCCTAGCACATAAAGTGAAGCGTAGGCGCAAGTTTCAAATGAATCGGAGATCATTTGACAATTCGGGAGAAGAAACACGAGCATGACCTGAGGAATAATGGATTTCTACCTCATATTATGGCCAAATTATCATGGAAGTTTGTTATGAAAAGAAAGAGGACGAGACTACGAGCGTCTGGGTTCAAACGGCGACTGATTTGGAGTCCGGACGAGGGAGAAACGAAGCTTTGAACAGGAGCGGGGAAGAATTACGGGCAAGAGAATTACGACCGTATTTTCACCTCCCATGCCCGTATTTTCACCCATTGGAGCCCTCAAATTTTAAAAATTTGGACAGTGGACTAGGCTCCAAGCACACAAACAGATCTAATGCAGTCAAAAGATAAACATCCCCCCACACTTAAGATCGACATTGCCCTCAATGGAGAAGAGGGAAGGGGAAGGGGAACGATGTTACCGGTATTCACGGACTGCAGGGGACTGGAAGCGGACCAGTCAGAGTGAAGCGGACTGGAGCGAAGACCAGTCAAGCCAAGCACAGCTAAAGGAAACCAAAGAGCTCAAGCACAATATGTTAGGTCCAATGGTCAGCCCAATAATACATCATCCAGAACAAAAGAAAACAAACCAAACCCAAACCGGGTTACATTCCGACTCAAAACACAAGAAAGAAAGTCAAACCGTGGTGGGTTTGCCTCCCCACAAGCGCTTCTTTACCGTCTTTTAGCTGGACGCCCATGGTGGATACTCAGGGCGGTGCATGAACAGGTGCCTCCAAGAGCGGATCCACGTCGCTCTTGAGGTACAGCTTTAGGTTGTGGCCATGCACCCGACGGATGCGACCACCATCATCGGTCAGCTCGACCTGGCCATCCGGTAAGATGCAGGCGAGTGAGTACCCAGACGGCCAGGGTGGTCGTGGTGCAGGGGGTGGGACCAGCTCGTAGTGGTCTCCACCCTTCTTCCGTGCAGGCTTTGCAAGCTGCTGCTTCGGCCGCCACTCCTCCTTGAGCTTTTTGTTCGGAGGCGAGACTGGATGGAGTGGCGGCGAAGGAATGATAGGAGGGTCCTGCAAAATAAGAGGTGCAGAAGGATACACGACAGGCTCGTGTACCTGATCAGAAAGGGCATGCACAGGGGTGACAACAATCATAGCACAGTGATCAAATTCAGTCACAGAGAAAGTAGCCTGTTCATTCCCAGCACGCAGTATCAGTTTACTATCATGCACATCAATAAGTGCCTTGGCGGTGGCAAGAAACGGTCTACCCAGAATCAAAGGCACATCCACATCCTCATGTATATCAAGAATAACAAAATCAACAGGATATGTAAATGCACCGACACTGACAAGCAGATCCTCTATGATTCCCCTAGGATTCACAATGGAACGATCAGCTAGCTGAATGCTCATCCTAGTAGGGCTAAGTTCACCTAGGTCTAGTTTTTATACAACTTATATGGCATGACATTTATGCTAGCGCCTAGGTCCGCCAAGGACTTGCCTACATGCATGCTGCCAATAGTAAGAGGGATAGTAAAACTCCCTGGATCCTTGCCCTTTTCGGGCAGTTTGTTCTGCAAGATAGCAGAACACTCCTCGCTCAGCAATACTGTTGGTGAGGAGATCTTTCATGAACTTCGCGTACTTGGGCATCTTCGACAGTGCCTCCACAAACGGTATGCTGATGTTGAGCTGCTTCAACATTGCCATAAACTTGGCAAACTCAGTCTCCAGCTTGTCTTTGTGTAGGCGAGTAGGGAAGGGAAGCTGGGGTACATGCTCCTTAACCACTGGTTGTGGCTTGGGAGCAGGGGCTTCCTTCTCCACCCGCACTTCTGCATCGTCGGCTGGAAGTGCTGAAGCAGGTAGTGGTTCCTCCTGTCTGGCCGGGACAGGATCAGCAGATATGGTCTTACCGCTCCTGGTAAAAATGGCATCCAGCTGCTGGAGCTGGTGAGGATCCCGAGGATTCGGGATAGTGGTGGCAGGCAGAGTCCCCGGCGCCCTGATAGTGTTTTTGCGGGCCAAGATGCCCACCTGGGTCTGCAGATCTTGCAAAATGGCACCCTTGTTTCGCTGACCTGCCTTTAGTGACGTGATAGTCATGAATGAAGCTAGAATGTTTTCCAGCTTCGTCATCCGATCATCTGGGGCAGGAGCTGCTGCTGGCTCGGCAAACTGGCCTGGGGATGCTGGAATGGTTGCCCCTGCCGAGGCTGGTAGGGCTGCTGCTATGGGGCTGGCCCCTGTCGAGCCTGGAAGGGCTGCCTCTGCTGAAAACCACTTGCTGGTGCTGGGAAACCAGGTGGTTTAGTGGTGTTGCTGCTCCAGGCGAAGTTGGGATGCTGGCGCCACCCCTCATTATATGTAGTGCTGCATGGGTCGAGGCGCCGAGCATTGGCGATGAAGTCCAACTGCTCTTGGGGAGTGGTAGACTCCTTCATAGCCTGGTAGTCCTCCACTAGGTGATTGGAGCTCTCGCACCACTGACATTGAGCTACTGGAGGTGTAGCCAAACCTCTTCCCGGAATAAGACTGTTGGGCTGCTTCAATGTCTGCACTAGCTCAGCTACCTGCTGCTCGAGCCCGGATCTGGTCTCCATGGCGTGCACACTACGGTCTCGGGACTGTCTGCCTCGGCTACTCTGTTCCCAAGAATGATCTCTGGCAGCCAAGGTATTGATCATCTGGTTCAGCTCGGGTGGAGTCTTAGTAAGAATATCCCCTCCTGGGCATAGAGACTCAATCACCCTCTGGCTATCTAGAGAGAGAGCACTGTAGAAGTTCCCCACTGTGAATGCATCACTGAAGCCATGATGGGGACACTGCCAGAAATATCCCATGTACCGCTCCCAAGCATCACGAAGTGACTCATCTGGCTCTTGGCGGAAGTGAGTGATCTCTCGCTGGATCTCTGTAGTCTTCGATGCCGGATAGTACCTGTGCACGAATTTGTCAGCCAGATCGTCCCAAGAGGTGATGGACAATGGGGGCTGGGTCTCCAACCACCTCTTAGCATTCCCCGACAGAGAATGGGGGAAGAGATGAAGGCGGATTGCATCATCTGGGACACCATTCAGCTTGAACCCGTTCGTCAGCTGCAGAAAACGGGAAAGATGCACCCTGGCCTCCTCATCCTTCAAGCCGTGGAACTGGATAGAGGATGTAATGAGCTGAATCCAGCATGGCTTGATCTCGAAGTTGTTTGCTGGAATAGGCGGGTAGAGGATGTCAGCAATCCGAGGAGTGTAGTAGTACTCCAAGGTGGGACCCGGCTGCGGTGGATGATGAACCCCATGATCCTGGGGTATGGGGTTGTTCCCCAGGACCTGATTCACCGGGGGAACCTGCTGCGGATTCCCCTGGTGTTGATTGTAGTCTCCGTCCATCCCGTGCTCTTCTTCAGAATCGCTACTCAGGTGGCCGTCTATGCGCTCTTCCGTAACCAGTCTAGTTCGCTGTTGTCTCCTGAGCTGGCAACAGGTGCGATCAATCTCTGGATTCAACGGCAGTAAACCTCCTGACTGGCTACGGGTCATGCACTACCTGCACACACTCAAGCAAGCAAACCCGTGAAGGCACAAGTGGGATAGGGCAAACAAAGCGAAAAGAAAAGCTAAATTAACAGAAATCACTTTTCTTCAACAACCTAGCCGTCCCCGGCAACGGCGCCAAAAACTTGACTCACTTCTACTGTCACCCTAGGAATTGGCCAAGTGAAACCACTTCCTAAAGCGTAGTATAGCGGGTTAGGTTTATATGTCAACCCGGGTCCTAGATCTGATGACTACTCAGTGAATTCTTGTTATCTAGCAATGAAACTGGAATGCAAGTCTAAACTATCAAACTAACAAAGCAAGTAAACTGTTGTATTCAGGTTAAGAGAGGTCACCCGAATATGGTTCCCCCTAGACTGCAGTTAAGCCGGATTGTAATTACCAAGTTCAGTTTCTATGAAAGTTATACCGCGGAAGGTTCTTAAACAGCCTGAAGTCTCGACTAAAGGTCTTCAGACCCTCTCAATTTGAGTCTCTAGCGGGCGACTAACCTCCACCGGAGCAAACAGATTGAGGCCCTAAGAACAAAACCTCCACTACCGGAGTAAAACCGGTACAGAATAGTGAGTTGGTTCCTCGACTAAAGTCACCAACTCCCTACCTTCAATCAAGGATGCTCTATCAACCTAGGCAGATATTCTCATTCTAGGTCAAAGCAGAAACAACAGGAATTTGATCAGGATTCAAGTCATTCAATCATTCAAACCTCAATCGAATATAATCAAATCATAGAATCATTACTTGGGTTCATACAATCAAAGCCTAACATACAAATCTAGGGTTCTCCATACCCAGATGAATGGGAGATCTACTCCATGGAGAAAGAAGCAAAAGCAGAATCAGACGCGGAATTCATACTGTGAAGGATGGATTCCTGCTCCTGGACGTTGATCGGCACTTCTCCAAGCTCAAACTGGCCTCCAATGGTGTTGAAGATCAAGCTAGGGCGCTTGGAGACTCTTGTTCGTCGCTTTCTCTTTCTAGGAACTGATCTCTCTCTCTAAAACTCGAATCCCCTACTCTTTTGCTGAAAATCTGCTTAAAAGGGCATCAGTGGCCAAAGCACGGTCGAGGGAACGGCCGTGTAATGCCTCAGCCTGCCCGTGCTTTGGCTAGGGTTAATTACACTAGGAGAAACACGGTCGTGCTTTTGGGAGGACACGGTCGTGCTTTGGTGAAGCACGCCCGTGTTCTATCTCAGCCCTGCCCGTGTTTTGGCCAATGTGGTCCAAACTCGAATTAGCTCTCGGCAGTAAAAGCACGGTCACAGAACACGGTCGTGTTCTGTTTTAGGTGTGCCCGTGTTTTGGCTCCAGCTCACCGAAATGACTTCCGAATGCCCCGAAACTCGTGCTTAATGTTTCCTTTGACGCCTGGGACCTGAAATATGACAAAATAGCACAACCCGGCGTAAAATAGGCCAAAAATACACGACTATGCCCCTCAAACGGATAAGAAAGGGGCGCAAATTCGTGCAATTACATCGTTATCACTCTTTCAATTGATTTTCTTGTCAGCTTGATCTCCAACTCCTCAATCATGTTTCTTGTATTTGGCCAACTCATCTTCCACGGGACAGTTTTAATAAACTCGTAAAACCAACACTCATCTTCAATTCCATCAATATGCTCTTCTCCTCCTTCCCTGCCTTCACCTGATCCAGTTCACTTCCATTCCCTTCAATACCCTCTCCATTTTCATTAATATCCTGATCATCTAACACTTCTCTCTCTTCAACTGCCCCGATTTTGCTTATATGTCTTTCAATACCCTCCTTGGTTGAATCACTACCCTAACCAACTGCTTCTTCACTGCCTTCACTTGCTGCAAACTACTTCCATGACTTTTTATACACCTTCCTCAAAATCACAATCAACTAACCAATATCAATCCATGGCCTAGGATCAGTTTTAAACTCTCTATGAACATCTCAATACCACAAAGTCTAAATATAAATATTCTTTCAGGTAATCATGAACTTGAGTTTATCTAAATCTAATCCACTCCTTCTAAGTTGGAATTCCCGTCCCCCAAGCTCATTTTTGGTTCATTTGATCTCACATAACCATGATATTATACCTATTACTAAAATAAATCAAAGCATTTTACGAAAAGAAACCAAACCTTGAGCTTTACCTGCTACCAAATCCAAACACAATTTCTTCCTCTCACCACTTCCTTTCCTAAACCCAATATCAAATTTTACTCCAAGTTCACACCCCCAACTCTCAGTGTGTTGCGTGAAAGCTTAATTTTAGCAATCATTATGCTTGTAATTAGATTAATGGACACCAGCAAGTGCCAAAATTCCACTGGACGATGAGTTGTCTTCATTTTGAGTTTTGTTATAAAACTGTTGGCCCGATATGTTTATCAGTTTGGAAGACATACGATGAGCAATACCGAATCAGTTGCAGCGAAGTTACCGGTCATAGTAATTACAATGTGAAACCTGTGTTAACAAACGCGAATATGGGTTACTTTTATGGATTGACATTAGAATGATGAGATTGGACAATGAGATCGTCCTTAGTTAAGAGACATGTAAATTGGTTCATTTGGTATGGAGGACACAAACCGTTAAAATTCTAAATTAGTTGGGTGAGTTTGTATTTAGTGTTTTCAAAATCGTGGTATATGAGTTAGGTCCCAAACAACCCACCAACGTACACCCCTAGGAAGAGTTTCAAAACTTAGTATTTAATCGCACAAAAATGTTCAGAGAACCAGTCCTCTATAGTTTGTACAAAGATATGATTGCTTCACTATAGTTCTGGAAATTAATGGTAATTTAAGAATTCTATATCGCTTCTACATATTCAATACTATAATTCGATATGAAATATTCGAACCAACAATATTTTGGTTGTGAATTTATGGTTATTGTATATTTATAAGATAGATAAAATTTTACATCAAGTATTAAACTATAATTAAAATAAAAAATATCAAAATTGAAGTATCAAAACACCAAATAAGTACTTACGGAATACTTATTGAGCTAGCTAACTGTTGAAAAGTTTTGTAATTTCATATTTTAGCTTCGTATATATTTTTAATTTAAAAAATACAACAAATCTACATAATCTGATTGATTTTAAGCCTTCACTTTGTTTAAAGACCATGGTTCAAATCTCAATATATCTATCTTTTTCTGTAAATAAATAAAAAATACAGATAATGGAACATTGCTTTTATAATCAGTTGACGTTCTCCTGTCTTGATTTGTAATTCTTACTAGCTTATGAATGTTGCAGGATAAGGTTGTGAATCCATTGTTCGAGAAACGGCCAAAACAATTTGGAATTGGTGGTGCGCCCCCTCCAAAGAGGGATTTGACTAGATTTGTCAACTGGCCTCATGTTGTTCATATTCAAAGGCAAAGAAGGATATTGAGGCAACGATTGAAGGTTCCTCCGACTGTGAACCAGTTCACAAAAGCATGACAAAAATCTAGGCCAGTTTCAAGCATATTTTTTTTCCTTGGGATGAATCTGCTTGTGCATTGTTAACTCGCTCGAATCTACACTACAAGTAAACCCCAATTAGATCCCATGTTTTTAAACTCTAATCTGGTGTAGTATAAGAAAAGTATCTATATATCGACCCGGGCAAATCCGTCTACCCCTACTTTGGTTGTTGAAATCATTATCTAGCGATAAAACTTTGGTTTAAAGGTTTGCAAATTGAACTGAAAGAAAGCAAAAGTAATTTGGTTTGAAAACTCTTTTTGTAGGAAAGTCAATTGGGTTTCGCTTCCCCCTAAACCGCTACCATGCTACGTGGATTGAAACGATTGCCTTGGGCACGCTAATCGTGAACCGCAGAAGAAAGCGTATGTGGTCGGGGACCACAGTCTCGATTGCTAAACCGAGGTGAGGATGAAAGGTCGTGTCACTCGACCCTCTCGGTTTAGACAATCGGTAATCGGCTTATTTCCTCACTCAACTCTAAGGTCGGACGGTTTAACAACGATTAATCGACTTTTTTAGTTTAATATTGAGGATTTCCCTAACTCAACCTATTTTAGGTGGCTTGGAAAGCGGAAGGAAAACCAACTCGACTAAGTCTCCCTTAAAAAGAGGGATTTTCCTCTCTAAACTTGGCTAAGTTGGCGAATTAGATTTCTAGCATCTAAATGGACAAACTTAGGGGTGCTAACCACAATTATGCAAAACCCTAGGATTCTAAGCACAAAATATGCACAACCCCTAAGTTGCTAAGCACAATAATGCAAAATCATGGTGAAAAAATACCTCAAACATTCAATTGAACAAAGCCCACTATCAATCATTCAAACCACATACATGAAAACTACATAATAGGGTTTAGGGTTTCACTACACCCAAGTGGGAGGAGGACTACTTCATGGAAGAAGTGGGAAGAACAAAGGAGAAAAATGTGGAAACCATCTTGTGGGGATGCTTCCTCTCTTTTTTCAACCTTGAGTTGGGATTTCCTTGGGAAATCTTCCCAAAACCTCCTTTGAAGCCAAGCCCTAACTCCTTCTTCTCTCTTGGTTCTGTTTCTCTCACTAAAATGCAGAAGAAGTATTTCTCCCACAAAAAGTGGCTCTCCCTTATCTTTCCTTGCAGCTCAGCTTTTAAACACGAGAGGAGCTAAGTTCACGGTCGTGAACTCTCAAACGCGTCCGTGAACTCACGCCTTGCGCCAAAACGCTCTACATCGATCGTGATATTTCACGAGCAAATTCTTGTGTTCACGGTCTTAGTTACCGTGAAATCGCCTTGCGTCAGTAACCTTCAACTTAGCTCTGGATGCCTTCTGCTTCAAGGTCAACTCCACTTCTTCACGGTCTTGAACGACTGTGAACTCCTCCCTTCAGCCGTGAACTTGCGTTTTTCGCCTCTTCTCCCGGTTTTCGATCCTTTTCGCCAATCCTGCGACTCTGAAGATGGTTCCACATGTTAAATCCTGAAAAGCACTCAAACACGCAGAAGCTCGCGTAAAACCAACCTTTAATGAGCGAATTTGGCACAAACACGTAAGCAAACCGGGGGCAAAATATGTACAATTAGGCCCGAATCACTCCCCCACACTTAGACTTTTTCTTGTCCCCAAGCAAACCATTTCACCCACACGGTCATATTTTAACCTAAACAAATGCTTTGGGGACAACTCAAAGGACACGAAGCAGGAATTCTCGATGTTTATTGACAATCAACACATGAACCGTTGCAAGAAATACCGACATCCACCACAAAACGGGAAAACGAAAAGTTGTCAACCTATTCATGGATAAATGCAAGTCTCAACAAAACCACTTATCGACCCCAACCAACCATGCAAGGAATTCAAGTTCGAGGAACAAATGGAAAGGAAACAAAGGTCCTCACCGGGGTATGATATGACAACAAAGCAAGAATGAATCGCTCACTCTCAAGAACAGTGGGGTCGGGAGCTTTTTGGTACAAAATATGTTCACAATCGTAACCTCTCGGCCCTATCATCTCAATACCACGGCGCTAATCTCTAAACGCTAGATTTCACAGGATGGTTGTCACCACTAGATCGTCCGGACATGGGGGAAAAGGCTTTTTGGGTGTTGGCAATCATGACTTGAGGTTCTACATCTTCAACCCAAACCCGAAGGGTCTATGGTTTTGACTAAAACCCTTCTCTTCAATCAAAGGCCACTAGCATCGGCCAAAACCCTTATCTCTCCCTTCCAACTATCACCAATCATGAACTACCTTGAAGCGCTCTTCCTAGGTCAACTCTTGCTAGTTCTTTAAGGTTTGATAGTGAAGGAGTTCTAAACAACGTGGGGGTTTTGTTGTCTTGAGTGCCAAGAAACCCCTTTTACTTTGGGTTTTCGTGGAACTTTCTACTTTATTTACCCCATTTTATTACCTCTTTTTCATTTCTCTTTTCTTTCCTTTTCTTTCTCTTTTTTTCTTTTCTTTCTTTTTGAGGGGGTATTAGAGAGTAAAAACACTTGCCACCTAATCATTTATCGACCAATGCTCTCTTTTTGAGGAACTAACTCCAACACTATACTCTTTTTTGCACTCCTAGAAAGAACCACACATAAACCTCCTATGTAGAACATCTATGCAAACTCAAAGGTAAGAGCTCTGGGACACGCGAGCGACTTATGTTTGGACACGAAGAAAGGATTTGGGGGTCGTTCTACTAACACCTTTAAGCTCACACGAATGAAGATCCTAAACTAAGAAAGACCCACGGAGTCACACGGCTCAAAGGGGTTGACTAAGGGATGATGCATCTCGGGAGAATCAACTTTTGGGGCGTGGAATAATCCTATGCCTCCAACATACTTGCTAGTGATAACTTGTGATGCTACACTCCTTGGTAAGAGGGAACTATCACACCGAAAGAAACGAACGGCTCAAAGCTCACATGCTACCTAGTTACCCAACCATCTATTCAAATTCACAAACACGATGCATGGCAATTGTAAACAACAAGTGATCAAATCAAGACCTTCATTTATTTATGCACACTTTGAGAACTAAACTCTTGCCTTATCCTAATGAACTTCTTAGTCATCATCATAGGATATACTCAATCACATGCACAGTTCAAGATTAATGCCACAAACACGAGAATTTCCCACCATCCGGTCACTTTGAACATGCAAACGTTGCTTGTGAAATTTTTGCATACAAAAGGCTCCAAGCAACATCGCACTCACACAAGCACATTAGTCGACTACCCCCCCCCCCCCTAACTTAAACTCGGCATTGGCCTCAATGGCGTAAGAAAGGGGTAGAGTGATGTTACCGCTTGGGCTTGGTGAGTGAATGTAGGAATCGAACCGGGGTAGGATATTGAAGCTTCAAGGAGAGATAACAAAAAACACACAAGCGCAATACGACTCGCTCGAGGCGAGGTTATTACAAGCACAATACATAGTAGTAGTTGTTCATGCCTTCTAACCTTCGTTGGGTTACCTCCCAAAAAGCACTTCTTTAACGTCTTAAGCTAGACGAAGACTCTGGGTCATGCATCTTGCAGGAAAACCACCTCCTTGTGTGGAAATACCTCTCCTCCAAGATAATGCTTCAGGCGATGTCCATTCACTTTGAAAGTTCCTTCCTTTCATTCCCCACAAACTAGGGTCCATATTTAAAAGCTTTATGGCCCAGAAAGCCTTGTGCTCTAGCTCTACGGGTAAGTGGCACGATTTGTAGTACACCAAATGGTAAGGCGAGACGCCTATTGGTGTTTTGTAGGCCGTGTTGTATTCCCATAGAGCATCATCGTGCTTTGTGGACCATTCCTTGGGGGATTGATCCATGGTCTTTTCCAGGATCCATTTTAGCTCCCTATCTAATAACTAGACTTTTCCACTAGTTTGGGGGTGATAGGCCATTGATACCCGGTGGGTGACACCATAGCGAGCGAGGAGCTTATCGAATTGCCTTTGAAAATGGGTTCCTTGGTCGCTAACAATGGCCCTCGGGATTCCAAACCGTGAAAAAAGCTTTTTCAGAAATCCACAGACTCATCTTGCATCATTGGTGGGGAGAGCTTGAGCCTCAATCCACCTCGAGACGTAGCCTACGGCCACAAGGATGTAGTTTTTACCAAAAGACGATGGGAAAGGTCCCATAAAATCGATGCCCCAAACGTAAAAAATCTCACAAGTGATAGAAATTGTTTGGGGTATCTCATATCGATTAGAAGCATTACCTTTCCTTTGGCATCTGTCGCAATGGCTCCCGAATTTGTAGGAATCCCAGAAAAGGCTCGGCCAATAGAATCCAGACTGGAGCACCTTTCTTGCAGTTTGGTTGCCTACGTGGTGACCCCCAGCTGGCCTCGTATGGCAGTAGTTCAGAATATCTTCCATCTCCTCCTCCAATACACACCTTTGAATGACTCTGTCGATCCCAATTCGAAAAAGGTGAGGGTCGTCCTAGAAATAGGCACAGAGGTCGGAGAAGAACTTGTTTCTCTCATGGGTAGTCATCCCCTTGTGTAGCTGCTTTCCAACCAAGTAATTGGCAAAGTCGATGAAGCAAGGGATGATACTTTCTGCAGCGGCGAGGGCGAGTAGACGCTCATCAGGGAAAGTATCATTTATCTCTCTCGGTTGTGTGCTACTTTCCGGTCCTTCTAGCCGCGAGAGGTGGTCAGCTGCAAGGTTTTCGGCCCCCTTTTTATCCTTGATCTCCACATCGAACTCTTGCAGCAGCAGGATCCATCGAATCAGTCGAGGCTTGGCATCCTCTTGCTCATCAAGAAGCGGATGGCAGAGTGGTCTGTGTAGACAACAACCTTGGAGAGCACCAGATAAGACCTGAATTTATTGAAAGAAAAGATTACTGCTAACAACTCTCTCTCTGTGGTTGTGTAGTTCTCCTGAGCATCAATTAGTGTCTTCGAGGCGTAGAAAATAGGTTGAAAGTGTCTACCCCTCCTTTGACCCAAAACTGCTCCCACGACATAGTCACTAGCATCGCACATGAGCTCGAAGGGAGGTTTCAATCTGGTGAGACCATTATGAGGGCATTGGTGAGCTTCTCTTTAAGGATGTTGAAAGCATCAAAGCTCTCCTTTGTGAAAAGGAATTGGGCATCTTTCTCCAAAAGCTTGGTCAAGGGCAATGTGACTTCGAGAAGTTTTCGATGAATCGTCGGTAAAACCTCGCATGCCCAATGAAGCTTCTTATGCCCTTAACTGTGGTTCGGGGAGGCAGCTTGCTTATTGTCTCAACTTTGGCTCGATCCACCTCAATCCCCTGCTTGGAGATTTTGTGCCCCAACACAATGCCCTCCTAGACCATAAAATAGGACTTCTCCCAACTCAAGGCTAGATTGGTTTCTTCACATCGCTCAAGGACCTTCTCCAAGTTGGCCAGGCAATGAGAGAATGAATCCCCGAACACTGAGAATTCGCCCATGAATACTTCCATTATCTCCTCAACTAGCTTATCAAAGATGGCCACCATGCACCTCTGGAATGTTGCTGGGGCATTGCACAATCCAAACGATATTCGTCAGTAAGCAAAGGTTCCAAAGGGGCATGTAAATGTCGTCTTGGCTTTATCTTCTGGGGCAATTGGGATCTGGTTGTATCCGGACATACCATCCAAGAAGCAGTAGTAAACATGCCTAGCGAGTGTCTCCAGGATTTGATCAATGAAAGGGATAGGGAAGTGGTCCTTTCGTGTGGCTTCGTTCAATATTCGATAGTCGATGCACACCCTCCACCCCGTCACCGTTCTTGTCGGTATAAGCTCTTCCTTTTCATTGGCTACTACTGTCATTCCTCCCTTCTTAGGGACCAACAGGGTTGGGCTCACCCACTCTCTATCCGAGACAGGGTATATAATCTCGGCATCCATCAGCTTGATCACTTCTGCCTTCCCCGGATATCTGTGATCTTCCATGCTATTGCCCTCTCGTGATGCCTTAAGACCTCAATCAATTCCACCTTCTGCTAGGGCGTGAGATTGGCATTGATGATGACTGGAAGCTTCCCATCATCCCTAAAAAAGGCATACTCGAGGTGGGGAGGTAATGGGGGTTCCTCCAGAGAGGTAGGGATTTTCGTCATGGAGGGTAATGCCTCCACTTCTTGGTCTTTCATCGGTTGGCTATCATCCTCCGGGGAATCCGGGGCTTTAGTTCCTACCAAGCAACACTCCTCAAAGGGGTTAATAGCAAGGGCACTTGCAGACGCGAGTGCCTCCATGAACTCAAAAACCCCTTCGCAATAATCAAAATCATCATGGCAACAAGACAATTTCTTGCTATCATCAATAGAGAATGAGACCTCCTCCTCACCTGCCCTAAGCACCAAGCTACCTCCATGCACATCAATGAAGGCCTTGGCAGTGGCTAAGAAAGGCCTTCCCAAAATGAGGGGGACCTAAAATTTCTCATCAATGTCTAAGATAACAATGTCCACAGGAAACACGAGTGGTCCTACTTTAATGAGCAAGTCCTCTATAAGACCTTTAGGTCGTACAACAGACCTATTCGCCAACTGAATGTGCATCCTAGTGGCTCTAAGTTCTCCTAGTTCTAACTTTTTAAACAACTTGTAGTGCATCACATTAATGCTAGGTCCGCCAAGGACTTTCCTATGCATATGTCACCAATAAAGCAAGGGATAGTGAAACTCCCTGGATCTTTGCGTTTCGGGGGCAAGTGGTTCTGCACGAGGGCGTAGCATTCCTCATTCAAGCTCACAGTAGCCACCTCCTCAAGCTTCTTCTTGTTGGTGAGGAGGTCTTTCAAGTATTTGGCCTACTTGGGCATTTGGGTGACGGACTCTAGGAAGAGGATATTCAAATGGAACTGGTTCATCAACTCCATGAAGTGGGTGAACTCTGCCACCATGTGGTCGTTGTGAAGCCGTGGATGATAAGGGAGAGTTGGGGTTGCTTTCCTCTTTTCTTGCTCTGGTGGAGGGCTTGGAGTGACATCCTCTTCTCGAGAGGTCGGTTTAGGGGTTGTAGAGTAAAGGTCCCTGTCACTCGTGGCTTCTGGCTGTGAGGAGAAGTTGCCACCCCCTTGTCGCTCTTTTGTAGCGAGATGTTTCTTCTTTGGGAGCAACTCTTTGGCCTATCTTCCACTTCGAAGAGTCACGGCCACCACATCGACTTCGTTGACTAATTTCCAAGACTGAGCCGCGTGCAAGATACCCCTTATGCTTGTGGTCAGGTTGATCAAGTGGGTTTCCTGACTCTTCAACCCTGCCTCAATGGCCGAGAACTTCTATGTTGCCTCTCCAATGAATCTGTCGATTCTTTCAAACTTTTCGGACCTGGAGGCGGCAAAGTTTATCACCTTCTCCTCAAGGCAGGTCATCCGATGGTACTCCACATCCTCATGGTTCCAACTTTCACATCACTCCCTAGGTGTTGCTACCTCGCTCATATGCCCTTTATCCTCAAGCATCACTCTGATCAACAGATCTAAAGTTGCTTCGAGCGGGGTCATACATCTCCCCATTAGAGTCGAGGGCTCCGAGGAGTTGGAGAGTCGGATTGCTCCGGGTCATGCACCTCCTACACACAATCAGAAAACACCAGGTCTAGCACAAGCAAAGAACACACACACTTGCGACCCTTGAAATTAATAGCTAGATTAACAACCAACAACTTTTTCAGAATAACAGACCGTTGATCCCTGGCAATGACGCCAAAAACTTGACTCGCTCGAATCTACACTACAATCAAACCCCAATAAGAGCCCAAGTTTTTAAACTCTAATCGGGTGTAGTGTAGGGCAAGTATCTATATATCGACCCGGGCCGGTCCATCTACCCCTCCTTCGATTGTTGAAATCTTTATCTAGCGATAAAACTTTGGTTTAAAGATTGGCCAATTGAACTAAAAGAAAGAAAAAGTAATTTGGTTTGAAAACTCTTTTTCTGGGAAAGTCACTTAGGTTTCGCTTCCCCCTAAACCGCTACCATGCTACGTGTGTTGAAAAGATTGCCTTGGGCACGCTAATCGTGAACCGTAGAGGAAAGCGTATGTGGTCGGAGACCACAGTCTCGATTGCTAAACCGAGGTGAGGATGAAAGGCCGTGTCACTCGAACATCTCGGTTTAGACAATCGGTAATCGGCTTACTTCCTCACTCAACTCTAAGGTCGGAAGGTTTAACCATGATTAATTGACTTGTTCAATTCAATATTGAGGATTTCCCTAACTCAACCTAGTTTAGGTGGCAAATTAGATTTCTAGCACTTAAATGCATAAACTTAGGTGTGCTAAGCATAATTATGCACAACCATAGGATTCTAGCACAAAATATGCGCAACCCTAGGATGCTAAACACAAAATATCCACAACCCCTAAGTTGCTAAGCACAAAAATGCAAAATCATGGTGATAAAATACGTCAAACATTCAATTGAACAATGCCCAACATCAATCATTCGAACCACATCCAAGAAAACTACACAATAGGGTTTAGGGTTTCACTACACCCAAGTGGGAGGAGGACTACTTCATGGAAGAAGTGGGAAGAACAAGGGAGAAAAAAGTGGAAACCATCTTGTGGGGATGCCTCCTCTCTTCTTCAACCTTGAGCTGGGATTTCCTTGGGAAATCTTCCCAAAACCTCCTTTGAAGCCAATCCCTAACTCCTTCTGTAACACCCCGAATTTTAGATTCAGGTTCGACCTTAATACGTGATCGGTTGGATTGACGGTTACGTACTAAGAGTTACAACCGTGAATTAGGATTAATAATAAATAACAATTATTATTATTATTACTAAAAAAAATTAATTATATGTATAAACCTAGAGGGCCGAGCGGCCCTCAATTACTCCCCCCACCCCTCAATTTAGCCTGGGCGGCGAGAAGAAGAAGATGGGAAAGAAAGCTTCCAGCCGCCATTCTTCTCCCCAGCAGCTCTCGGCCAAGGCTTCCAGCCGCCATTCTAGTGCCTTCCGTCATCACCGCCCAGCAAGCTTGGGCCACCCTTTTGCTTTCCAAGCACCCAAGCGCAGAACCACCAAATCAATCATGAACCCTAATGGATTCCAAACAATCCCAGCGGCCAGCACCACTCCAAACATCCATCTTTTTTTTTATTTACCTCTGAATGACGCCGCACGAACAACAATACCTGGTGCAGCGCAAAAGGAAAAGTAACATGGAGTGGCGATCAGCGCTTGGACTAGTCCGAACTGTAGAGTACTCTGCGCCATTGGGGAGAAATTGACCGGCCTTGGATTGCTAATTTGGATCAGTGTGAAGATATAGTTGGTGAAGAGGTGTTCTGGGACGCATTAAAGCATCAAGTACACGACAAAGCATTCGCATGGTTCAGGCAACAAATTGGAAGGGTTGGTGGTGAGTGATTGGCAACCATTTCAAGGAAACGAGGAGGTGGCAATGATTTTATGGCTATGGGTTTCGAATATGTAAGTGGAATGGGATTCGAAATTCGAATCAGTGGAGTACAACTATCAAGTCAACTGAACACTTAGCTCGTAAACCTCCACCAGTTAATAAAGTGAGTGTAAAGGGGGTAAATTCTACGCCTTACGTATTCTTTTACGTATTATGATTTTAAGTATTTTAGCAAATTGATTATCGTTGCTTGGTTATGTGTATGATTGATTATTTGTGCTTTGCTTGAGATACGGTTTGAGATGATTTTGTGCTATTTGAGGTGATTTTGTTTGAGCTATGCTTGAAGTGAATGGTTATTATTTACCTTGAAAAGTTTATGAGTATAAGTTATTGTTAAAGTTTAAGAAACAAGGTCTTTTTAAGAAGCAACTCACCTTCAAGAAGGTGAAATCATTTTAAGTGTTTTTAGTCACTAGCGCCAGTCCGTTGCCATTTGAGATTTTCAGATAGAGCAGCAATTATGCTCTAGAGAACTTTGAGACAGAGCATCAGTTATGCTCTTGAGACTTTTAAGATGCGCAGCAGTTATGCCCTTGAGAATCGTGGTGAAGAGCCACCACGATAAGTTTAAGATGTTAGGGGGATGAATCGTGACGACTTCCCTAACTAAGTTTAAGTTTAAGGAAAGCCTTGTTGGCTTCTCATACGTATGAGTTGGCAACCGGACTAGCTAGTGAGGGATCCCCGTGTCAGTCAAGTATTTAAGTTGATATTTAAGTTTTAAGAATGGAGAGTAAAAGTTATTCCCATACAGTTTTAAGAGTTAAGATTTCTATGAATGGAAGTACAAACAACTTCCCTCAGTTTGAGTCTAAGTGTTTGAGAAGCAGTGCAAAATTATTAGAAAGTTAAAACGTAAGGACGTAGACTGACCCCAACTCACTCACCAGGCTTTAGTAAGGAAATGAGCGAGAACCAGATCGGTAGCAGCTAGCTTGAGGAGCAGTTAGAGAGCAGCGAGTTCGAGAAGAAAAGTTCGAAGAAAAGTCACAGAGGTTGCTTAGTTAAGTTTTTTTTTTCCAGTAGCAGCAACGACAGAGACTACCTAGTTATTTACATTTTATGATTATGAGTATAGACTGGAGAACAGATTGAGATTTAAAGTTTGAGTTTAATTTGCCCACAGGTTCTGGTTTTGCTTTGAACTACAATTGTGTGTTTTCAGTATTTTATTTATTAAAAATTTTCCCAATTGCAATTTAAGATTTGAGTATTTTATTTATCAAGCGCATTTTAGTAAAAGTAGTACCCGGACGGGTTAGGGTGTTTCACCTTCTTCTCTCTTGGTTCTGTTTCTCTCACTAAAATGCAGAAGAAGTGTTTCTCTCACAAGAAATGGCTCTCCCTTCTCTTTCCTTGCAGCTCATCTTTTAAACACGAGACGAGCAAAGTTCACGCCCTGAGTTCACGACCGTGAACTCTAAAACGCGTCTGTGAACTTACGCCTTGCTTCAAAACGCTATGCATCGATCATGATAGTTCACGGGCAATTGCTTGTGTTCACGGTCTTAGTGACTGTTAACTCGCCTTGCGTTAGTAACCTTCAAATTGGCTCTGGACGCCTTGCTTCACGGTCAACTTAATCACGTGACTTACCTTATTGACCAAGTATTCCTATTATTCTAAAGTTCCCACGTTTCTGCTGTTTCTGATTAAAAGATGTTCTTTTTATACTTAACCTCATTTGTCATAATATAGATGATATTTTCTTTTTGTAGAACAAGGATCAACTGGTGGTTATTGCTCATGATGTTGATCCAATTGAGCTAGTTGTCTGGTTGCCTGCACTCTATCGAAAGATGGAGATTTCCTATGCTATTGTGAAGGGCGAGTCAGGGCTTGGAGCGGGAAACTCTCACTTTCATTCTAAGTTGGAAATCAACCAACAAAACTCTTTTTTAGCCTTTTGACCATTTCTGATAGCAATTAATTACAGATTGACCACCAGAAGATAGTTGCAGCTTTGTGCCTCACATCTGTGAAGAATGAGGACAAAATGGAGTTTAGCAAAATTTTGGAGGCAGTGAAGGTAGTGTATTGACTCTAATTACAAGTAATCAGTGTTGCCTTTCTTCTGGATTTCAGTAGTGATCTTAACCATTGCACTGCTAAATGTGTTGCAGGCCAACTTCAATGACAAGTTTGATGAGCACAGGATGAAATGGGGTTGTGGGATAATGGGATCCAAATCTCAGGCCAAGACCAAAGCCAAGGAAAGACTGTTGGCCGAGGAGGCTGCCCAAAGAATGTCTTAATTTGGATCTTGGTACATAGGATATCCTTGGAAATTTTGATGATGTTTGGCGTTCCCCTAAATTTCTTTCTTAGTGAACGACTAGCTGTGTTTTCTTCTGAAATCGCGAGAACGGGACAAATAACGTACCTGTTAACTTTTGTTTGGAGTAATTTTATATGGATATAGCGCCTTATTTTTTTGATTTGGTTGTTTTAATGGGTTGGTATCGTGGCATAGTAAACGTGCATGCTTGCAGACTATGCTGGCTCCTCTTGACGGTGATTGTTGTAGATTGCAGGTTTGCTGGAAATGCTGATCATCCGAGTTGTCTCGTAGGATCTTGTAGCATGACATTAACAGTCCAAAGATTTTGGGAAAAGAATATGGAATGTATGCAATTCTGCACACGGAATTCGAGATCAAATTAATGCAGACTGGATTGGGACAAGGTTAGTGCAACATGGGGTAATTAGCACAAAATGTCACAAACCTATTCACTTTGTACAAAATGGTAACAAATCTTTAATTTTGCATGTTTTAATAACATATGTTTGAGTGCATAACAAAAAGGTCAATCCATCCATATCCATCCAATAAAACGTTACTTTTGTCCAGTCAGCTTGCCACGTCATTTAAAATATTAATAAAAAATTGTTGACCTAACCCAATTAAACTAAACAAGCCAACTAAAACCCCTAATTCTATATGCACCCAAAATTTTGGAGACAGAACATATTTTGTTGCTTTCCCCTTTGGCTCTACGGAACAATCCAGCTCGTACCGCCGATTGCCTCCCCTTGGTCTATCGCCTGCCTAAAGAAACGCCCCCACCGTGATCGCCTCCCCTGGTTGCAACGTCGTGCAAAAACCAAATGCCCCCACCGTCGATCTCCTCTCCTACCGGCATCAGCGGCCTGAACCAAATCGTCGATCGCGATCCGGATTATTTCCCCATGACATGCCTCGAGAAGCTTCTGGTAGGGACTAGCAGATAATAAGGAAGTTGAGCCTTTACGTTGGCTGGTAAACGAAAATCGAAGGTAGAGCTAGGGATTGAGGTGTTCCTGGCGGTGCTATCTGTGTCGTCGGCGTCTCCGATTCACGTTCAGCCTTCAATGATAGCAAGAGAGAGATGAGGAAGTAAAATAAAGTCACCGCCACTGACTCCCTCCCGTAGTCACCACTCACCAAAATCCCAACTGATTCACCTCAACCATCATCACTAACCGTTCCCAAAATATCACTTCCATATCTAATTGGATCCCAATTGATAGGTACCCATTTCCCAATTGTTGGAACCCAAAGTACCCCCCCCCCCCACTGTTTCCCATTTCTCCTTGTCGCGTGCGTCCAATAATTGGCGAATAAGCCACTCGGAGATCCTCCCAGCAGCGGCGTGTGGGGGAGTTTCTAGGCTAGCGATGCGAAGAGGGTAGGCCATCTACGGTGGATCGAGATTCCGGGTGGGTGGGAATATGATTAGGGTTAGGGTTTTTGGTTGGTTTGTTCAGTTTAGTTGGTTTAGATCAACAATATTTTATTAATATTTTAAGTGATGTGGCATGCTGATTGGACCAAAGGAACAGTTTTTTGGATGGAGATGGACGGATTGACCTTTTCGTTATTCGCTCAAACATATATTACTGAAACGTGCAAAATTAAAGGTTTGTGACCGTCTTGTACAAAGTGAATAAATTTGTGACCTTTTGTGCTAATTACCACTAGATCAGGTTTCTTCGAAAGAAAATTTAGCTAACTGATTATGCAATATGCAGCCTTTGCTTACACAATAGAGAGAGGGAAGAAAACAACAGTACATAAATTTACACAAGCAACTGCTGCAGAAAAGGTAAGCATGCTATCTTCAGTTGGGGGCCATGGGCAAACACAATTAGACTCTTTTACAAACAAAAAATTCAAGTAATACCTAATGAAATCTTGTCAAGAAAGTGTAAATGACTATGAAGAAATTGATAACGTTGAATTGAAACGAACACGAGACAAAGGATTTTTCGTGGTAACCTCGATCTTGATTGATCGAGACTAATCCACGGTGAGCTCGAAATAGCTCCCGGCTGATCTCTTATTAGGTTTACATTTTGACGGCTTGCTTACGACAGGTTTGTAGATAAACCTTATATAGAGATAGACGTAGGTTGAAACCCTAATGACTACCAAGTTTTCTTCTTTTACAAGGACAAGGAAACGAGAGACTTGAAGGACAAGTAGGACACGAAATTAATTACTTGACGACTAAATAATTAATATCCGCAACACTCCCCCTCAAGCGAAGACATGAACGACAAGAATGTAGAGCTTGAAACTGAACAACACTCAAACAACCTCTTGTTGGCAATGACGATCCAACAGGCTGTGACTTTGTTCGCTTGCGGGAGAGGTAGACAAATGATGAAACCACTCCATGCTTGACCTAGTTCTTTTGACAGTGAACTAAGCATGGTGAAATTCCTTGATGTCTTGGGTGAGATTGAAGATTGATGAATGCGTTGCTGACTTTGGAGACTTCTACTTGCACTGCTGACTGTGCTTCTCCATGGAACTTGACTGATAGACAGACGCGGTTGACTTGATGACTGAACTAGTCGAGATTCGACCGACGTATGTTGACCTCCTACCCCCCCCCCCCTCAAGATGGAGCATGAATGGCGTGAATGCACAGCTTGAAAGTTAGAATGGTAATGACTCAACATTGACCGATGCTGAACGTGGAGGGGACGATCTCTTCTTTGATCGTGACTGCCTCTCTTGATGACTTGAAAAACTTTATTGACGAAAGCTATATCTCCCCAACACTAGAAATTAAAGGGACAATCATTACAGGTCGCGACTGTCTTCAATGCCATGACTTGAATCGATGTTGGTGAAGACTTCCTTTGACTAAACTTGTCATACCCTCTTTGAACCGATGATGATAATTTCCAACCGATTGACAATCCAAATTAATGCACCCTCGGAGACCTAAATAATGAACACCTGAATATGCCATTTTTAAATGGGCCTGACCCATATTCCTCAAACAAAACCAAGGCTGAAGTGTTGATGGCGACCCAAAGGGTGAAAAATAGTGTGGTTCGGAAACCCCTTCTCCTGCCTCCAATTTCCCTTGGCCTCTGCTCGTCCCGAGGATGGTTTGCATGGCAATTGAACCCGGAAGTGGGACAACATGAGATGGAGCGATGGCAGCCATGTTTAATTGCGACAATGGCGCAGACGACGATGGTTGGCGACGACGACAAGGGCACAGACGAGATCGACGATGGCGATGGTTGGCAGCCTGGAACTGGAGATGATGGCTACGACCGGATCTAGTGACATGGAGACTGATGGTGATGATGACAATAACATGGTGAAATTCCTTGACATCTTGGGTGAGACTGATGAGTGCGTTGCAGACTTTGGAGACTTCTACATGCAGTGCTGACTTTGCTTCTCCATGCAATTTGACTGATAGACAGACGTAGTCGACTTGATGAATGAACTAGTCGAAAGTTGACTGACGTATGTTGACCTCCTATTGTCTAGTGACGATCGATTTCACTCGAGAGGACGCGATCAAAAGGTGATGGCGGTGGCAACGATGATGGCGCCTTGGCCAAGATCTGATTACGGAGCTGGAGATTTTGTTCTTGACGGAAGGAAAGACTTCGCCGACTATGATACGGATCTGGAGCTTTTTCATGCCCAAACACAAGGTCTTCATACTGTCCATTTCTTCCGGTGAGGTTATTGTTCTCACTTGCTTCTTAGGCGAATGGATTACCAAGGTCTTGGCTATTCCCATCTTATTTGGAAATCTTGCTAGAGCTGTTGATTTTGGATTCCTAACGCTCCCAAATGCAGCATCGGGTTCTGACACTGCCGACTTCTTTTTTCTTGGTGTTGTTAGGGCCCTGGCTAGGTTAGAAGATTGCTTTGGCATTACTTTTGGAGTTGTTGCAACCTGCTTAGGGAGCGACTTGACGTTCACTTTAGCGTCAACCAGTTTCTTAGATATTGAAGAAATCAAAGCCAGCCTCGGCACTCTAGGCTTGGCTGGTCCTATCTGTGGGCACTTCCGATCGGTCCTACCATGCCAACACAAAAGTAACCATCTGCTTTCTATTAGTAAGATAGCTAGCAAAAGGAGAAGTAAAGAAAAAGGTACTACTATACCTATGCATACCTTTTCTCCTTGTCACACTGTTCTTTTCGAAACTTCACGTTGGGACTTCTTGCAGCCATAACCAACGGGGAGAGTGCCAACTGTAATTGGATTGAATGTAGTGATTTGTATTGATTAGGAGAATGGTTTAAATACCAAACTCCTTATAGAAACATGAACCCACGTTGCTAGAAAGAGCGTAACAACCTAGCCACTACTCCACTAATTATATTAATTAAATAAGAATGAAATTGAGCTAAGAAGTTCCTTATCACGCCCCCGCAATATGATGGCGGGTACGACACCAATCTTGGAGAGAATAAGCTGGAAGCGAGTGATGGGCAGTGGCTTTGTCAAGGAGTCGCCCAGCTGGTATGCCGTGGGGACATGCTGAACTCGAAGTTGTTGGGGCTGCACAAGATCCCGGACAAACAAGTAATCAAGGGCGAGTTGCTTCATGCACGAGTGATGGATGGGGTTAGCAGAGAAGTTGAAGACGCCGAGGTTGTCGCAGTAGATAGTCGGGATGGATGGAACTGGGATCCAGAGAAGCTCGGACGTGACATTAGCGGGATCATGATACTCTGCTTTGGTGCTTGAGCGAGCAACGGAGCGTTGTTTCTTGGACTTCCAGGAGATGAGATTACCGCCATAGTAGACAAGGAAGGCCATCGTCGAAGTGCGATCGTTAGGATCACCAGCCCAATCCGAGTACGCGAAGGCAACAAGGGATGGAGTAGAGGCGGAGTCGAGACAAAGACCGAGGTGGGAGGTTCCCTTTAAGTAGCGGAACAGGCGCTTGACATGTTGCCAATGAAGCTGAGTAGGGGCATGCATAAATTGAGAGAGCTTGTTGACGGTGAACGCTATATCAGGAAGGTTGCAGAGCAAGTATTGCAGGGACCTAACATCATGTTTGTATAAGGTGAGGTCAGCGGGAGGCGATCTGTCGACGAGGAGCAGCTTGGCGGAGGACGACAAGGAAGTGGGGGGCTGGGTGGCAATCCGGCATACCGAACCGGTCGAGAACATCATGCACGTACTTATTCTGAGAGAGGAGATAACCTGTTGAAGTTGGAATAACTTCGATGCTAAGAAAGTAGTTTATAGAGCCAAGTGTCTTAAGAGAAAATCGAGTTGCAAAGCGGGGCTGGAACAGGTGAAGAGAGGACATATCATTGCCCGTAAGAAGAAGATCATCCACGTATACCAGGAAATAAAGGGTGACAGAGCCCTTGTGATAAATAAACAAGGATGCATCCGACTTAGACTTAACAAAGCCTTCTTCCTCACGAAAACCAGGGGGCTAGGCCATATAAACCGTCTCCAGTAAGGAGCCTTGGTGAAAGGCATTGTTGACGTCGAACTGCAGAAGATGCCATTGATGTGACAAGGCTATGGAAAAAACTGTGTGGATGGTGACAGGCTTGAGAACCGGGCTATAAGTATCATGGTAGTCGATGCCTGGTTGTTGAGAGAACCCCTTGGCCACCAACCGGGCCTTAAACCGCTCAATGGAGCCATCGGGTCGTCGTTTAATGCGAAAGATCCACCTGCAGCCAACAATATTAAATCCAAGTGTTCGAGGAACAAATGACCATGAGTGATTAGATAAGAGAGCGTGGAGGGAGATGATTCTGTCGTGACGTGGCATCTAGGAGTGCAGGCAAAGTTGAGGAGAGATGATGTCCAGCCTCCGGAGTAGATGGGAGAGGAGGGGAAGTCGTGGGTGGAGGGGAGTTTGCTGGCAGAGAAGAAATGGAATAAATAGTCATAGGAGGAGCAGTGAATGTAACCCAAGCTGGTGGATCAAAGGAAAGTTCAAAGGGTGAGGGTATCACAGGAAACGTACTCTCGTCAAACTGGAAGTGACGGGAGGTATAAATGCGGCGGGAAAGTGGATCATAACAATGATAAGCACTTTGGTTGAGTGAGTACCCCAAGAAAATGAAGCGGCAAGAACGAGGGTCTAATTTGTGGGCCGAGTTAGAATAGAGCCAAGGGTAGCACAAGCAGCAGAACACACGTAATTTAAGATAATTCAGGTTTTCATTGAGCAGGGCATAGAATGGACAGGTACCATGGAGAGAAGTGGAGAGTAGGCGGTTGATGAGATAGGTGGCTGTTTTAAATGCATGGGACCAGAAACGAAGAGGGAGGTTGGCGGTATGGAGAAGAGCAAGACCAGTCTCGACTATCTGCCTATGCTTGCGCTCAGCGAAGCCATTATGTTAAGGTGTATGGGGTGGGGTTAAGAGGTGAGTGATGCCATGGTTCTGAAAGAAAGAACATAGTTTCTGAAATTCGCCACCACCATCACAGTATACGCACCAAATGGATGTATGAAAATAATTCTCGATCATTGTTTTGTAAGTGGTGAAAATATGGTGAACATCGGATTTACGACCAATAGGATAAAGCCATGAATAGCGAGAAAAATGATAGATAATTACCAAATAATATGAAAAATTGTCATGAGAAAGAACAGGAGAAGGTCCCCAAACATCCATATATAACAAATCAAACGGATGAGAACTAGTGAGACTAGAAATTGAGAATGGCAGTTTGCGGCTTTTATGAAGAGAACAAGAGTCACATAAAGTAGAACAAGAACCAGAGTTGACTGGAAGAGACTGAGTACGCAGTACGCGAGAAAGGAGCTTGAAATGAGGGTGCCCCAGCCGGTTGTGCCAGACCACATAAGAGAGTCGGGTCACAGCGGATAAAGCAAGATGAACTAGGGTTGACTCCGCGGGAAGCTCATAGACATAACCTTTATTCGGGCCTCGTAGCAGATGCGACCCTGTGGCCAGATCCTTCACAACAAAATAAATCAACAATGAATTCCACAGAAACAAGATTAGATTTACACAGTTGAGCAACGGAAAGAAGTTGACGGTTAATGGCAGGCACGCGTAAGTCATTATGAAGATCCAAGCACGTCAGATAAGAGGACAAATGAGAGTTGCCAACATGTGTAATAACCAAACCTGAACCATCGCCGATAAGCACCTCATCTGGACCATTATAATCTGCGTAGAGGGAGAGATTACTGAGGTACGGTGTCATGTGATTGGTGGCAGCGGAGTCGACCAACCAGCCTGCTGAAGAGGAGGAAGCGACGGTGGTATGATGAGCTTGAGGATGCCCTTTGATGAAATATGAATATTTCACAGAGTGGCCAGGGCGATCACAAAATTGACATTGCAGCCGAGGCCGACCAAGAAGGGATGGAGACGCGGTTCCAGGGACATAATCGGGTAGTGGGCGAGGTGGATAGGAGTTGCGTTGCTGACGAGGGTTGTCCTCTCGAGTGGAGTAGTAATTAGCACCTGAAAAAGAATTGGTGGGGAAGGTGCGGCGACAGGCGCTAGATGGCCAAGCAGGACCACGACCACAAGCTCAGGAAAAAGCAGTGGTGGGATCTTGATTAGTGATATGAACAGCGGCCATATCAGCTTCTAAATTGACAAGTTGATTATGAAGGTCTTCGACACCAATGGGAGTGTCTCGAGCTCGAATAGCGGCAAAGAGATGGTCATATTCCTCACGAAGGCCACGAAGAATGTGAAGAATGAGATCCTCATCTGAAACCGGAGCGTTGATGAGGGCTAGTTCAGCGGTTGTACTGCGCTGGAATGTAAATGAATATAGGGTGATTGCCTTGGAATTCTTTGCCAAGTTTCTCTTTCAGATTGATGACGCGTTGCCGGGATTGATTGGCGAACATTCTCTCTAGAATCATCCAGGACTGACGAGATGTGGTTGTTGCAGAGACATACGGAGCAACGCTTGGGGACATGGATGCAAGAATAGAATGGAGTAGTAGATGGTCTTGCCTGTACCAGCGACGACGATCGGCGGTAGGAGCATCAGCGGCTGGAGCTGGATGAGTACCATTCAAGAACTTTAGGAGGTCTAGACCTCGAAGAAGAGTGAGAAGCTGGGCTCTCAAGGTAGGAAATTTGTCGACGGTAAGTTTTGTGGGTAGTTGAGAGGTAGGGTTCAACGTGATGACATTGTTTGCCTCGTCGAGATTTATGACCGTTTCACCTGACATTGTTGCAAAAGGAATATGGCTAAGAAAGGATGCAGTAGTGACTTCGAAAGTGTAGAAGAAAGAAGGAGGTTTGGCCGAGATAGGGAAGAAGAAGATTAGGTCGGATTTTTAGGAGAAGAGGTTAAAGGATTGTTAAGGAAATCGGATCCCTAGCTCTGATACCATGTAATTGGATTGATTGTAGTGATTTGTATTAATTAGGAGAATGGTTTAAATACCAATCTCCTTAACAGAAACATGAACCCACGAGTTGCTACAAAGAGGGTAATAACCTAGCCACTAATCCACTAATTACATTAATTAAATGAGAATGAAATTGAGCTAAGAAGATTCCTTATCCATGTCATAAACCAGTTGGTCCCAATAACATGAGTTGTTGGGAGAGGTTCAATCGTGGATCATATTCCACAACACTAACACGCCCCCTCATAAGAAAGCCACTCATAAGGGCTTGAAGTTTGCACAGGTCTGAAACAAGAACACCATGTACTTAACAAATGGGGGTCACAGGGAATCGAACACAAGACCTCTCGGACACAGAAGGCTCTGATACCATGTCAAGAACCAGTTGTCATAAACCAGTTGGTCCCAATAACTCAAGTTGTTGGAAGAAGGTTATGTTGGATCTTATACCACTCTCTAACACGCCCCCCAAACGAAAGCCAACTCATGGACTTGAAGTTTGCACAGGCCCACCATACCATGTGCTTGAAAGACAATGGTTAATATTGAGGGTTGTGGAGATTCGAACACATGACCTTTCGGTTCTAGGCTCTGATACCATGTCAAGAACCAGTTGATCCCAATAACTCCAACAACTTCAATGATAGAGTTTGAATGTTGACTAAGTACCAGACCCAGGAATGACCTATTCATATCAACTTACTTTGGGGATGAAACTTCTTTAGATTGCTTCAGATTCCATTTCTTCTTCGTGGTTTTGGTCACAACCTAAAAGTTAAGCAGGCCAAACATTTTAGCAATTAGCACGGGGACAACCCTAGACACATTGAATTTTCTCAACTGAATGCTACAAGCCAAAGAGCTAGTGATTAACTCTTTTAGATGTAGATAATCAGCATCAATTCTGTTTTTTTTCATCCCTTATGATCTAACTGGACATTGACAATTGTGCAATTCACAAAGCTAAAGAGAAACGCAGCAAGCCTTCCAAGTTCTAAATCACCCTAAACAGGAAAACGAAAGAAACCCAAAAGAGTTTTGAGTATCAAACTAGCATTTTGATTTTCGATTTGAAGTTAAACTGATTGTTACGTTCCTTTCTCTTCACGTTTCTCAGCAACCAATAACCACTAGCCACCCTAAAATTTGAGAGGGAATAGAATAGAAAGTTGAGATTCGTATTGTGTAACTGAACTGAAGGAAGTGAACACTGGAAAACCCGGAAGGGGAAAAAGGTCGACTAAAAGATTTGGGCTGTAGGGGAAGGAAGACTGGAATTGGCCTAGGAAACCGATCGAGTACTCACCGACTCGGTGGCAGAACTAGTTGCGATCATCACCAGAGCGGCGGGGATCGGGCTTAGTGAGGTCGACGTACTTGAGCGCTGCGATCTGTTCGTACAAGTCTTCTTCTACTTCTGGGTATTGCCCCTGCTGCAAAGAAAGCGATGATAACTCGTCTGCCATTGTCTACCGTGAATGAGAAGGAGCGTGATGGCTGGGCTGTCTATCCACCTTTTTTGCTATGTTACTTAGACCATCCTCAATGATGCAAACCTTATGCAATTTCAAGTGTGGTCCCTACTGCCACTTCAACAACTTTAACAACTACCTCACTCCTCACTTTCATACCATCTGCATCAATGTCATTCACATGCAATTGTATCGTGGGTCCTACTTAATTTTACTACAATTCTATATGCATATTACCTACATCATTTTACTAAAATATTGTATTGTCTTTCCAATTAAAATTAGTAAACTATTATATTGTTAATTAATATCAATAAATATAATTTAACTTTGAGTTGAAATTGAAAAGATTTAGATAATTAAATTAACAAGACCGAGAAAATACATTTTGGCCCAATAATTGCACCAATTTTTTTTATAATGATATCCAATTTTTTATTAATAACAAAAATAAAATATTTAAATAACACAAAGCACATATCTCAAAAGCAATAAAGCTAAAAAATACTAGATTAATCATCTTCTTCCTCGTCACCAAATCAACTCCATCTCTTTTCTATCAAATCTGCTTGAAGTCGGATATTTGTTGACCGATTACAAATTCTTGCATTGTTTCGAATATACTCTTCGTATTCAGGGAGATGAGATTGAGAAACTGTTGGCATGGATACAATGAATCCCGCTCATCTTCCACGATTATGTTGTGCATATTTACACATGCTCTCATGAGGTCTCCAATTATACCTTTGCACCACATGCGTGATGGACCATTAATGATTACAAATCGTGCTTGGAGTACCCCAAATGCTCTTTCAACATCTTTCCTGGCTGCCTCTTCCTTCTTAGCGAGTAACTTGTCCTTCGGTCCTTGAGGTAATGGGATTGCCTTGACAAATGTTGCCCAATTAGGATAAATACCATCAGTGAGGTAGTAACCCAAACTATAGTTACTTCCATTAACAGAATATTGAACCTTTGGTGCTTTTCCTTCTAACACCTCATGGAAAACAAGAGACCGATCTAGCACATTTATGTCAATCAATGTACCTGGAAAACCAAAAAAGCATGCCATATCCACAAATCCTGTGAAGCAACAACTTCAAGCATAATCGTAGCAGTTTTATGATCCCCTCTAGCATATTGACCCTTCCATGCCGTTGGACAATTTTTGCACTCCCAATGCATACAATCAATACTTTGTAGCATACCTGGGAAACCTCTTTGTTGTCCCACGTGGAGCATGCGAGCAATATCTGTGGCATTCGGCCACCTCAAGACGAGAAGAATAGGGCAAAGCAGTTATATCTTGAAAATGACGGTAAAGATTTTGTTTTTATGCATGCTTGGGTTGTCTTAAAGGATGAAGAGAAATGGTGGAGTCAAAGTGAGAGGGCTAAACCTCTTGACCACGATGAAGATAGATGAGGATCGAAGAGGACTAAAAATACCGCTTCTGGTCAATACACTTCATCATCTTCAAATACAACCATGTCATCCATGGGAGAGCCCGAGACCGTATCTCATCTTCGTCCCCCAGGTAGAAAAGCCTCCAAGGATAATGGTAAACAAAATTCTATGTCATCTGAATCATCAGAAAACATGCAGTTACTACAAAGACAAGCCGAAATTGAAATGGAAAAGGTATAAGCAATGAGAAATTTTCGACCATTATGGACACTGATTTGAAGTCAAAAGAACAACGTCGGAAAGGTAAGCTGATCATCAAATTATTGCCTTTGGATCCAACAACAATGACAGAAACTCAAAGAAAGCTACATGAGTTTCAAATGAATGAGCTACTTGGTGATAATTAATTTATCATTGTACTTTCATTGGATTGTGTCTTTTCCTTTCCGAGTTTTCAATTTGATTAAAATTAAAATGTTTAATGTTTTGTATCTGTTTTAATTTGTGAGTGTGTTCAATTAATCATGTAATAGTTGTCTTGATGTGTTTAGTGTGTTTTTCTTTTCCATTTGTACTGAATGGATGTATTATTTTGAAATATATGTGAATCTTGAAGTTTTAATCATAATATAAATTTATTTATATAAAATAATCACGTTAACCATGAACTAAATGCATTAAAATCTATATTATAAATTTATTTATTTAAAATAATCACGTTAAACATGAACTAAATGCATTAAAATCTATGTGGGATGAAAAGCAAGTAGAGAAGACAACAAATGATATTTTCCCAAAAGAAAGGAAGAGAAACCTTCCACCACCTAGAGTATAGAAAGAAGAAAAGAACAAAGAGGGGCCCACCTTGCAATTGCATGACCACTTTCATGGTGTGCAAATTTGCACAGAAAGAGACCCTTCCTCCAACAATGCCACTCACCTTTTAAATTGCAAGGGAGTGCCACGTAGGCATGCAATTGCCCCCATTACCACAGATGGGGATGGTCTTAGGGGTCGTTTGGATTGAGTATTTGGGGGTGTTATTTGGGGTCAAATAACAAATTTTGTGTTATTTGACCCCAAATAACACGTTTGGCTGACAAAAAGTGGGATGCATTATTTGGATGTAAGTGTTTTGCCAAATAGCAGGTTTGAGACCAAATAACACAAAAAGTGTTGTTTGCCAAATACTTGAGAGGGGGCAGGTATTTGCCAAATAACAAGTTTGAGACCAAATATCACATACCAAATAACAGGTTTTATATTATGTGGTATTTTGTGGCAATTGACTCCAAACAACAAGTTTGACAAATACTCAATCCAAACGACCCCTTAAGGGAGTAGATCGTTAATTTGGACTAGAGAGTCGGATAGTGGGAGTGAGCTATTGATTTTCTTAAAAGTAGTGTCAAACACTCAAACTTGGAAGTAGCCGTCAGAGAAAGCCATTTTGTTTCGGTCAGGTCCTCGTTGGAAAAAGAAAGGATCCCTGGAATCTTATAAATAAAAAATTTGGGGGTGGGGGGGATTTCAAATACAACTGGGGTAAGTAGTATTTACAATTATAGATGGTAAATAGGTTGGCTTTATTTGGATTGGTTGATTGAATTGATCGATCTATGGATCAAATAGATTGGATCAAATGAATTGGATCAAGTCGATTAGTGGATTCATGGATCCAAATGACATCCTCAATCGTGGACCAATAAGTAATTTGTGAAAAGTTTATGAACTAAATGTCATAATGAAAAATTATAGGTACAAAAATTTAAATTTTCAATAATATTTATCGTATACAAAATTATATTTTTGTTACCAAAATACAAAAAATAAAAATTATAAATACAAAATTATAATTTGCTAATAATCCATGAATCTACCAATCCAATTGGATTTGGATCAAATGGACTGGATTTCAATGGATTGAATTAGTTGGATAGTTTTAATGGATTGGTGGATTGGATTGGGGATTGCCACCTCTATTTACAATCATTCAGATGAAGAGTAGTTAGAGTACGACTACTCGATTACTTCTTGACTACTAGAATTTTCAATCATTCAGCTACCTAAGCTTGAATCCTTTCTTCATATTCCTCTACAATTTCGTCATTTTTATCCATTAGAATTTATAGTATCAACTAATATGACCTCATTTATTGCACTCATGATATATAACGTCTCTAATCAACACAAAGCCAGAAAGTCCAAAAATATTTGCTTGATTTCCATTATCCAGCTCTAGAAACAAGCATTTATTTTCAGCAGCGGATAGTTTACTTCCCAGTGAAACATTTTCAGCTTTTAAGCAAGCTATCATAATTGTTAGAGCTTCCAATTTATATGCAATATCAGAACCTTTGTCAATCTCATTTTATTTCCTTAATTTTTTCAATTCAACCATTAAAGTTGAGTTTCAATAACAAAAGATTCTACTTTCTCATCAGAAATCAATTTTTTTTATGTTTCAGTTCCTCTAACTCTCTTTTCAGTTCAGAAACCTCATCTTCAAATTCCTTCTTTAGGTTCTTAAATCTAGTATCAAATTTTAAATACAAACTTTGCACTCTAAGGACGTCATCAAAAGATTTCCCTCAAAAATAAATTTACTTGGGGCTATTTATATTTTATTTTGTTCAACAGCCTGCAACTAGCAAAACAATACTTGCAACTTTCAGCTATGCTTGCGTTTATTTTCTTGGTTGCCTTACTTATCCCTAGTGATATACATTGATATTGTTAAGATAAAAAATATTACCAAAAATATAGGGAGAACTAGAAATAATTGATTTATATTGATATTGTGACCGAAAGCGAGAATGGGTGTCTCACACATATTGAGCATAACTAAAGTTAGCTCAGTATGCCCGTCGACGCACGAGGTGAGCAAAAAGTATAGAAGGAGGTACTTGGGGTTCCTTGACTCGCTTTTACTACAACTCCAAATAATGGTCATGTGCAAGCACAGATTGGGAAGCAATATAGTGGTGTAAAGTCTTAATTTCTCAACCTAGCGTGCTAGCTGTACTCTTATTCTGTGAAATGGCTGTTATATAGGAAATCGTTTGTCGTGAAGTTCATTAAAATTAATGAAAACAAGATAAGTAATTTGATTCGACTTCAGTGGTGAGAAACTCACTCGGGTTTGTTCCCCCTAGTTCTTATTTAGGTCAATGTTGATTATTACCTAGTTTGTTTCACTTGATACTTTACTGTGTAGAATCCAAAATTAGTTTGAATCTCTACTAAAGCATTCCAAATCCTCATGATTAAACTACATAGAGGAAGATTATCCTCAGCCAGAATAGAATATCAAAGCCATATGGTAAGATTCCCTCTATTGTATGGAAATCTGGTACAAAGAAGTGAATTGATCCACTATTCACACAATCGATTCACTACCATCAATTGAAGGTACTCTATTCATAGGTTAAAGTAATAATTGAGAAATTTGATCAAGATTCAAACAAAAACATGGATAAACTTCAACGGAATAAATAATATCAAGTTTTACAAACAAAATAATATTCACAATCGACCATAACACACCGATCTAGGGTTCTACATACCCAAGCAATGGAATGGACTAATCCATAGATCTATGAAAGAAAGTCATGGACGAAGTATATCTACTCATGTGAATGATACAAATCTACTTCCTTGTTGTTAATCTGTACTCCGTGGACCATATATCTGAGCTCTGAAGGGAGTTTCTCTTTCACTTTCTCTCTCTAAAACTCTATTTACTCCCTATGGAATGTCTAGTCTGGATCAAGATATGGAAATAAATCCCAAATGCTCAAAAAATGAGAGAATAAACATGTGTAATTAGAGCGTTATCAAGGATATTGAATCCTAAAGGGGATGTAATGTAACACCTTAGGAAACTTCCACATCAGTAAAGCATGGGTAAGATGCAGGAGGTATATAAGGAATAATTCAACATTAACTGACAAAACATGTTCTGGAGTGAAATGAATGAGTTTTCGTAAGAACTCTGAAATTAAACATGTTGAGGGTGAAGCAGTGCAGAGATGTATGACCTCTTGACCATGATGCATCCAAAAGCATAACATTATAAGGAGAAACCGAAAACGAACAATGTCTTGAGAAGAACGACGAGGACACTACAATTTCCTTGTTGGTTGTAAGTAAAAAAAAAAAGAAATTCAAGTACACTCTTTACATATATATTTTATCATATAGACGAGGTGATGCATCAACTTTAATTTCTTGAATAGTAGCTAATCCTCGTAGTGGTGGTCTGTCTCGTCGTAAATCTCCTCCTGTTGAATGCAACGAAAATGGTGAGGAGAAAGTGAGAAGCAACAAAAATTTATGTGTTCACCCAAGCAGAGCGAAGTAATGGATAAGAAGAACGCAGATGAAAAAATTTATTTATTGGCATGCCTGTAAAAGTTCTTCAATGACATCTTCCATTGATATGATTCCAACAGATTCTTCTTCCTGATGAAGCGTTGGGAGAGAGCCATCGATTTGGAGGATATCCGAGTCGACATCCTTTGCCCATCTCCTACTCTTTGAAGTGCTCTTCAACGAACTGCCGCTATTGTTGGCAAAGCTCTTCCACATTTCAAACTTTGTCTTGGTCCTCCTAAATGACTTCTCCTTGCGAGGCTGCTTCCCCTCCACGTCAACTCTCACTTCCTTAACTCGAATGCCTTTCCCCCATGTTTGGTTGTAAACTAATTCATTAATCTACATCAAGGGAACAAAAACAACGAAATATGAGAGGCATCTAAATAGTGATCACTTACTGTTTGCTGAACTACTGAGAGGTGGATTCTGTTGCTGGTGTTCTGTTTTGTTGCAATTTCTTACAACGACGGCCATGTGACTGTGACCCTTTTGGAACTCGTTCAGTATGTCATACAAAGGCAAATTTTCTGGAACCCTACAAAGCATTAGTAAGTGAAGCATCGTCAGTTTGTGGTAGAGACACGAACAACCGAAACAACACCAACAAAGCACAAGTTTGAATGAGAGTAATAAAATTTCTATCCTGCTAAAAAATAAGTTGTAAAACATTATTGATTAGTAGAAACCTTGGTATTCGACGTATCGTCACGTTTTTCACAGGGGTCTCATCTTCAGGGTGGATTGTCAATAAATTCTTGGCCTGAAAACAGAGTACGATATCCATACATGTCATCAAACACGAGAACAAATAATTTGAAGCACCTCGAAAAATGGAAGAATCGGAGGAGTGAAAAGAGAAAAGGACTGGCTAGCTAGTTTATGATGAGGAGAGTGTGTACCAGGATCAACCCAATTATGTTGGATGGCTGCTCATAGTACACCGGGACTCGACTGTGTCCTTTCTCCAGTATCAAATTCATCATGTCACTGCATATAATCAACAACCAAATTCATGAATCTGGGAAATATATACAAACTGTAGCTAGGACTATATGACAATATGCACGTGTGCGGCAAAAACATCTATCTCATCTTAGTTTTCATTATTTATATGTATAAAGTACAAGTTAAAATCACAACTTACTAAAATATTAGGATAGTATTACATTTGTTTCTCTTTTTTTAAGGGTTTGGTAAACTGGATTTAGCTACAATGTTCACCATCTCATCAATTTGCATTTCAAAAAATTTCTGTAAGGTAAGTTAACTTTTTTCATTGAAGTTGTATGCATGTATAAGCAAGTTAAAATAATTATTCCTTACTAAAAAATAGGTGTAGTATTAAATTTATTCACCTTTTCTTTAGTGTCTACTATTCACCAATTTTTTTATACTCTACAATTAATTCTATCGTAAGCTCTTTTTTTTACTCTACAACCAATTTTACCATGAGTTCTTTTTATCCATAGTCATTTGTTATGCAATATTTTATATTCCATCTTTTACATCCAATTTGACTATAATATTTTTATTTACCTTTTAACTACTATCTCGGTACTTATTCCAACGTTTACATGATTTTTCATACTTTACATCAAATGTTACCATAAGCTACTTTTCCTACAGTCGCTTGTTTATGTAGTCTTTTATTTTTTTTATCTCTTACATCCAATTTCATCATAATTTTTTTAGCCTTTAGACAGCTATCACGGTACTTTTTCATTCTTCATCGAATTTTTTATTGTCTATGTTCAAATTTACAATAAACTCTTTTTTCCTATCGTGAGTTGTTTATGTAATTTTTTGTTGGCAAAATACACTTGTAGAGCCAAAACTTTCGTGGTCTTGCCAATAATAGCGACTTTTCACGAAATACACAAAATAGCCAATTCTGTCCAATTCTGTAATGGTGCTGGCCAATAGGAATAATGGAAAAACGAAAAGGATGAGTTGGCGAGTTTCTCTAGTGCCAATTCCACGCTGGATTAATTTAAAAATGGAGCTGAAAAGTCTCCATCCAACGCACGCTCCCTCCTTCCCTCTGTGACATACTCTACTCCAGCAACCGTCGTTGCCGCTTGTCTACCTCGTTGAACTGGAAATGGAGTTTCTCTAATGGTTTCATCTCACTCACCGAATCATCTAAAAATCTCACCACCCACCCGCCATTGAACCTGTCTTTATATGCAAAACCACCTCTCTTCTTCTTGCGACAAGAACCGGGTGCTCCTGACGTCCTATACTTCGTCGTCGTCGACGATTCATCACAGAAACCATAAGTCTCAAACTGGCGAACCCGAAACTACACCATTCCTTCGCACAGATGAGGGAGGCTTTGGGATTTCAAGTGTGATGTCGCCCTATCCTTGTTCTTGCATTGCCGCGGGGCTTGACAAAGGGTGTTCTTTTCGCTGTTTTGAAATCGAGCACCACTATGTACTAGCTATCTTCTTCTCCTTCGTTGAACAAATGGGGATGGGAGTGAGTTTTTTGTTGATTGGATTCGAGAAACCCAGAAGAAAAGTTTCCGACCTAGAGTTTTGTTCCAATTGATATAGAATGAATCCTAAGATTAGATTGAGAATCGATTTTGGTTGCATGTGGGGGTGGGGTGAAGGCGGCGGGAACACTAATGAGGACAACCTTCTCCTGGCGCCGTTAATCATCAACATCTTTGAATCTTCTCTCGCCGCTGCCAAAGAAGCTTAAAAGTGGCTGTCACCTACATTTACACCGGAAGTTACACCGGAAGCTTAAGAGAAGATCTCGAGCAGCCCAGATCCTGATTCCCAGGTGATTCATTACTTGAAGAGGACTCTATCGAAGAGCGACACAAACAAACACTGTGGGAGTGGATTAAATAAAAAAACCGAAAGCATCAAAGTGAAGACTTTGATTCCCCTCTCCCCTGCACAGTTCAAGCCTCTCCTAGACTACTCCTCTCCTAGATCCTATTTTACTGTCGATCAAAACAGAGCCAGAGAGCAGCACAAACAGTGAAGGTGAGAGGTTGCTAGGTAGTTGGAAGGTATGGTAGTGGTGGGACGAAATTAAGGGAAATGATAGACGGTAACAATGGAGGGGACCATGAAAGTGAGGACAGAAGATGCGAGCCATGAGTCGCCATTCATCTCTAGAGTCTGGTGGAGAAGAGCGTCGAGAGGTGAACATTCGAGCTCGTTAAGCTTTAGTCGATGGATCTGTAGTCTGCACGGGTGGTGGGAGGTGGAGAGAAGAAGGAGAAATTAATTGATAGTTTTTTTAATTTATTTATAAAGTAAAATGTGATGTGGCATCTATATGGCCAGTGTGGTTGAGTTGTCGATAACATGTCGAGTGAGTTGGCAACCTAGTAAGCGTATCATTAAAATAACTAACGGTGTCATTGATGCGATATAGATTCATTACATTTGTCACGAAATTTTCAAAATTCTGGTTATTTTGTGTATCTCTCGAAAAGTAGCTATTATTGTCACAAATGACAAAGTTTTGGCTACACAGATGTATTTTGCCTTTTTTGTTTTACATCTCATACACCCAATTTAACCATAATTTTTTTGTACCTTTAGACAACTATCTTAGTAACTTTTCATTCCACATTACGAAAATTTATGTATTAAAAATGCATTACATAGTTCTTATGATTAACTACAATGCTCACTATCTCATCAATTTACATTATGCAAAATTTATGTAAGATAAGTTATCTTTTCTATTGTATTTTTAACTGTGAACTTTTAATACTTAATTTTATTTTTAGACACCAAAGATTTATCTAAAATCAATCCACAACAATTATGTAATAAGTATATATAGATAATTATTTCTTATGTATCGATTAAATAATGCATTAACATAAGTCTTAATAACAAGGACAATACACTAATTTTATTGAGAGATTATAATTTCTTATGTATCAATTAAAAAAATATATAATATAAGTTTCATGATATAGTTTGAATGAAAATTCCTAAATTATTAACTAAACTATTGACGATCTCACTAATTCGCATCACACAAAGGTTTTGTAAGGTTGATTATTTTTCAAATAACAGTTTAATTAAATGTGATTCTTTTTTTAAAACTTAATTAACTTGTTATTAACTAAAAATTCGTTATTATAACCTATTGCATTCAACATTTTATCAATTAGCATTACACAAATTAAAGCTTATGTAAGATAAGCTAATCTTACATAATAGTTTAATTAAATGGGAAATCTGTAACTTGATTTTTTTGTTAAATCGCACATTATGAAAAATTACGTAGCACCATTTTGTAACAGTTGTTAGAATTCATGATGATCGACTTTTGGAATTAGAACCAGTGTGGACTCCTTCACGGGCTTTGGAATGCTCCCTGCCTAAAAGAAATCCAGCAACGAGTTTGCTAGGGAGACCCGTTGTCACTCTATCTTTTTAATTATTTATTGTATGGAAAGGCTTTCACATATAAATGTAGTGGTGGACAGAGAATGGAAACTGATTCTCCTTTCCTCTGATGGCCCCAAACTGTCACATATGTTCTTCGCTGATGACCAAATTTGTTTTAAAGAGGTGGGAAGGGAGGAAAATCAAGAAAATTTGAGCATGCTTAGAAGAATTTCGTAAAAGTTCTAGGCAAATGGTCCATCTCCAAAAAACGTCTTTCATTTACGGTCCCCCTACATTCACTGATACAAGGAGCAAAGACTTAGTGATCGGGTTGGAATTCCCCAAACCAAACTAGGTCAAATATTTAACCCCATCCATGGAAGGATCACTAAAGACTGAATAGGGGTGTGATGCAACGAATCCAGAAAAAACTCTCACCCTGAAAAATGCAGTGTTTGCCCCTTGCAGCTAGAATCACCCTAGTGAGAACAATCTCATCTACTGTGACTATTTATCTCATATTTTCAAAACTACTCTTAGCGTCGGTTTGAAAAATGTTTAAAAGGTACGATAGATACTTCGTATGGCGAGAGAAGGATGGCAAAACTAAGTTCCATCCATCTCTTGAGACCAGGTGACAAAACTTCGCAGCCATAGAGGCGTTGAATTTGGTTGACCAGGCATGCCAACTTTGCTCTGCTCGCGAAAAGAGGATGAAAGCTTTCCACAAAACATGATGCCTTATGGGCGGACTACTATGTTCTGGCTGTATTCTTGGGTGTTGTTGGATCCCTTGATCGAGGTGGCTACTCAGAAGTTCCCACAGAGTTGAGGAACAAGATAGTTGCTGATATGTGGAATGTAGAGGATGGCTGGAAGGTGGAAGACTTTGAAGCACATCCACTAGCAAACATTACAAAATCAGGACCTCATGGTTGATTTGTTGTCAGGAGAAAATGACACCTTGTTCTATATAGCAACATCAAATGGTCAATTCTCAACCAACTCCTTACACAGGCTTAGCAATGACCAACAACCTCATACCAACAACCCGAAGTGGAAGGAGATATGGCCATTAAATACATCGGAGCAAGTTAGAGTTTCCGCGTGGATGAAAATCTTAGGAAAAATCACCACCAATGTGATATGGAAGCAAAGAAAGCTCAGCAACAATGATTCCTGCCGTAGATGCTAGGGATTTCCAGGGACAACACTTCATTTCCTAAAGAATTTTTCATCCAGTGGCCTGCATATGGGGAAGCTTTATTCCGACGCAATGGAATACTCAATTCTTCACTACAGATTAGGAAGACCGGCTATTCTCTAACTTCGCCAATAAGTCCATGGAAAACTGAAATCGAGAGTGGGCAAACTACTTCAATATGATCTTGTGGTTCATTTGGAGAAAAGTTGCGAATTTATTTTCAGAAACCAAGACATGACGTAGTCATTTCTGCTAAACTTCGTGACCACCAAAGAAAATGACTAGGCACTCACTTAGGAAGCCGCCAGCGCTCAGCTTGATTGCAATGGCAAACCCGCGCATATAGAGTCCCTCATCAGATGGTCTCCTCCAAGCCCGAGTTGGCACAAACTGAATAAATATGGGCGACACAAATATCACCTAGAGAAGTGACAGTGTGGGGAGTCCTTTGAAACTACAGTGGCAAGTAGCTTAATTGCTTTTGCAGTAAAATTGGCTCCGGAACCATCATAGCTTCTGAACTTTGGGCCTTCCAAGGTATAGACATGGCAAGGAAACATACTTACCATTGATTTGATTAATAATCGCACCGGCCCAGTTCATTTCTACGAAGCCATTCTTGGTGCTATTCATCTGAAACTAGCACAAGGGTGGGTGGGTGGGTGGTTTGCCTGAAGCATACTTATCTCGTGGGGAATAGAGTCACGAACTAGCTTTTGAAGCACGATTTCATCTCTCCCTTCGGGTGGCATGAACTGGCGCATCCCCTCATGAGCTATAAATAATTCTTATGGGTGACATACGGGGCATCCGCTTCTCCGTCAAACAGTTTACGAGTAGAACAACAACCTTATTTCTCATTGCCGACTCCGAATTTGTTTAAGATTGTTTGCTGCTATTTTTGGTTTCCTATGGTGTAATCCTCTGATGGTTTAATTCCGACGCTTGGCGTCTCTCCCCAATAAAAAAAATAAATAATTAAGACACTATGTAAAGATAGAGGAAGTGCCCTACGTGAACTATTTTTTGAATAATCTTATTTCAACTAAATTATTAAATAATAGATGAAATTTCATTACAAAAAATATTAGTTTATTACCGGCGCGAAGTGCATATCAATATACTAGGAAATATTATAGAATTTATATTGTTTACTAATAAAAACCCAGTGATAATTTATCGATATTTAGGGATTTAAAGGTATAATTAGGGGATTGACAAAGGTATATGAGGAAGAACTAGAGAAGTAGAAGTTGACTGGCCAGAGGTCTTGATAGAGAGAGACGAGAGATTGGGAATAAAGAGGGTTAGGGTTTAGAAATATACTTAACTAATATGTTTCTTGATTTCTTCTAACTGAATACCAAAAGTATATATTGATATGAGATACTGAAAAATCTAATATGAATCAAATACTATTATCTTTAACAACAACGACGACGGCGAAAAAACAACAATAATAATAATAATAATAAATGGGATAGAATATTGGTTTCCTCAAGAAATCGAATTTCTATCAAGGTTGAAAATCTTAACCCATCCTTTGCCTTTCTCGTGCAATACAAGTGTTACTCTTCAAATATGGTATGAGTACTCGTACCATCCTTCTCTCGATGACCTCACGAGCTAATCAAGAGATGTTGACACCTTCGAGGGCCCACTCTTTGCTTCACTAGAGAATTCAATCTCCAAAAATCCTATCTTCTTAGCCTTACCATCCAGCAGCTTAAGGAATCTAAAGGTTCTTTCTTGTACAAAAAAATATCCTTAAGTATCGACTCGTGGAGATCCTTAAACATCTTCCTTGAAGCTAGCCAATTAATTTGTTGGGTTACCTCTCCAAATGCCTTTAGGCCATGTTATATTGGAAGTTCACCTATAAACCCAATAAACTCATCTTCCTTTCCTCCAAGTCCACCCTCTTTAGAAGATAGCCCATACTAGACCCAATCCTTCCCTAAAGAGGAGGTTAAACCTTCTCTTGAAATGTGTGGCCATTGGAATGCGTCTCTCTCCACTATTGACCTAGTCCGCCCAAGATGAGCCTAATGTAACCCTGCTCCTCTTCACAACCCGCTTCATCTAATCCATTCGGACTAACGACCCAATTTAGTTGGTACAACTGAATTGGTTGAGGTGTACTAAGCGACACAAGGGTTTCACTTGGTCACAAACAAGAGGGAGGTCCTCGCTCTCTTTCTTCTTCCCATTTTTGGCAGTTCATTCGATGTCTCCCTCACTGGCAATGGGCAGTGGACTAGACAGAGTGGTGTAAACTATGAGCAATGGTGCTCAACTTTTCTCCCTTTTTTGCCTCATTATTTTGGGAATGAGTCAACCATCTGATGAATGAAAGGTAAGCCTAGTACCACACTACCAACCTACGATCTCGTCACCGCGACTGTCTATGCCTAGATGGACCTAGCTGCCCACTTCACAGCTATGGTGGATCCACCTAGTGACCTGCCTATTCCTCTGTCTTGCGTCGTCATTTGGTATTGATGTGGACCTTGTCCTGCTTCAAATAGTTTCACGAGTCCTTAGCATTCTGAATCTCGATGGTCAACGAGATTGGTGTTGCCTTGCCGAACCCGTACAATTCACTGAGTCGTGACTCGGCGACTACGAGGATTCATTGCTAATTAATATTTGCTATCTCCTAGCCTATGACAGGAAAAGTGGTTGGCAACGATGCGGACATGGTCGTAAGGATCGTTGACACGATGTTCTTTTCTTCTCCTTAGCCGAACCTGACACCTTTTTTCGAGAAGCACAGTTCGTAATGTGACTCGGCGTTGGTCTTTTCTTTGAACCTTCAGCCTGGGATTCTTCAGAGGTCGTTGCCCTCTCCCTTTTGGGGGACAAGAACAGGATCAAAAAGATATCATTTTTCTTTGGCCACAATAGCCACCGTAGCCTCGACAGCCTTGTTTTGGTCCTTCTCTTTGGTTGGGGCAGCGACGGCTTCCTTGGTAGTGGTGGTCCCTGCAGCGGCCACAAAGGATAATACGGCTTGAATAACAGGAGCAACACCACATAGGGCAACAATATCGGCTAACGTTGCTCGTAGCTCCTTATCGGTCATCATAGCAATAGTTTCACCTCTTTCAGTCGCAGGCGATGTCCTTCCCAAGGCTCCATCGAGTTTGGCTCATGCTCATAACCAAGACTCTGTGCCACTGATAGAAACCCGGTTATCTAGGTTTTTTATTGATCTGGTTGCGAGATTGAGAATTTATTCATAGGGAGGGACTTAGAGATATTATTAGAGATTGGAAGAGGTACTTGGGAAAGAACCAGGGAAGAAGTAGAATGGTTGGCGGGCTTGATAGGGAGAGACGAGAGATTGGAAATATAGAGTGATTAGGGTTAAGAAAGATACTTTGTTAATATGTTTCTTGTACGTGTTGTCTCTAACTGAATGCCAAAAGTAGACAGATATAGAAAATACTATAATTATATACTTGATGTGAATCAAATATATACTACTATCTTTTAACAATAATAATGATAAATAGGGATAGAAGACCAGTTTCCTCAGAAAACCGGGTTTGCATAATTTACCGGTCCAACTTCGCATTGATATCAATAGCAAAAGTTTGGGAAATGGGAGTCATTGCATGACTAGCTGTTTTTTCTGTGAGCTCAAGTGCTCCAGCAATGATTGTTGTCTCGTCATGGGTTAGCTCTCCTCCTTTCCCAGCCTGAAGCAGAGACACAACAATAGGCAGTTAAATGACAAGTTAATTATAAAGCTAAATGGAGACGAATATAATTAATGATGACTATCGCAACCATCTCGCGAGCTAGCTGCCCAAATGACAACGTAGATCTAACCTCATTGCCATGCAAATTGACTAGTGTTTTCAGCTCAGCTCTGCGAAAAAGTGCAACATGTCCGTTACCCAGCACACAGTCTAGAATCTGAAATTAAGATGATCGATCAATAATATGAGTGAGCCAGTGATCAGCTATAGTAGGGTAAAAGAGACAATAGATTCATACATGTACGGAAAGGACAATGCTTAAACCAATATATATGTGAGAACCTTGCTTATAGGATAGGCGACCGGGAAGCATATCCAAATAAGTATGCGGACAAATGGAGCCACTGTAGCGCCTATTGCCAGGCCGTAACGAGTGCAAACGGATTGCGGTATAATCTGCAGAGCCAGAGACAGAGATAGAAATTACTGATGGATCCCAAGATTATCTAGTTCCCCTGATCGAACTACTTAGCTTCGGCATTAATAAGACCAACAAAGTTTAACAGTGTTAACTTTGTGACTAAACAGAAAAACAGAAGTAGCTAGCTAGCTAGCTATATATATAGTTTGTCTTCTCGATCAGTTCTCACCTCACCAAATAGAAGAAGCAGGGTGACTGAAATAAGAACAGCGCCCAGTGCTGAAACCAGCTTATCCAGGAAAATAGGGAGTGCCTGACAAACATCAAACAACAGTTGCATAATAAACTAACTATCTTTAGCAAGTATTTTGACAAGTCGAATCTAATGATATGTATATAGCGGGCACTAGCGTAATTGCATGTGTACCTCCATGGCAGCCGCATTACAAATTAGCAGTGTACAGAGTATCAGGTGCTGATTTCTAACAACTGGTAGTATCCTTTCTGTCAGTACAGAGACACCCGATGGATCAGCGCGCGCAACCCAGAAGCGCGCATGCAGGAGAATCGGAGCAGTATATAATATATGTGTAGGAAGATGAGCGGGAAAAAAAAAAAAAAAGAAGGAAAACCAGATCGAGAAGCATATAAATAATTACCAGCGTATTTTCGATCCTTGGGTTTGCCGGACTTGGCCACAACTTCGAGGTCGACGAGACTCATGGACATGAGGCCCAAAGTGAGGCCGGACATGAGGCCCGCGAACAGCACCAGAAGCACAATTATTACAATCTGAAGGAAGAATTCGGTCCCGCAGCATGTGTGCTCCACTGCCATATTACTATTCCCAACCCGCCCGGATTAATCGATGGATCGATCGATCGAATTCCCAACTGCGATCGCGTCTCTGGATCGGATTTGTTATTGCTTCTGTTGCCGGCCCGGCGAACAAGTTACTGGCGGGGTGGAGTTCATAATTAGCTGGCACCTGCTGCGATGAGGCGGAGAGGGAGAGGATAGTTTGGGCGTTAACAAATGCAGTATGCCCAACTATTCAAAGTCTGTCCGTCCTTGTAAATAAGGGGAATTCCAACGTACCGATGGTTCCCGGAAAAACAAAAAAACAAAACTATTTTTTTTATTAATTAATGGCAACATATTCAACTCCGCCACAATATATAATTGGGCCGATCGAAATCTCAATATGGGTGGGTCCTCCCTCTACTTTCCTCTCCCGGGGTTCTATTGGACCCGATGTATTTCGTGTCATTTACTTGTTGGATTATTCTGTGCGTTTCGCGCATTTGTGACTTGTAATTGTAAGCAGGAGTTCACAACTTAAAGAAAACACGCAAAGAGTAAAGCAGGCGTTCCGCAGCTAACTCCCAAACATGCCCTTGATCCGGATGCTAACGCCTAATTGTAGTTTCCGCTGTAATAAATAAATTGTAATTTTCGCTGGATTTTTTTTGACAAAAAAATAATCATATATTGATAGAAACAAATTGATAGTTACATCCTTGAAGCCAGTCAGGTCTGAAAATCAAAATAACGTCACGTAGTCGGGAACAAAGAAAGGACATATCTAGCTACCATATGAGCTACCCTAATTTTTCGCTGGATCAGAGCAGTACAAGAAAAGGGATATTGACTTGTTATGAATGACGATACTGCAGGTTATGGTTCTGTCCTCAATTAGAAAATCAAATTTAGGATTCCAGAACTCCCTATGTGTTACCAATGGTGTCAATCCCTTTGGATGCAATTGAATTGTGGATTACTTGGATTGCGGTCAGTCGAGTTCGGGATATCGGGTTGCGCCTCCCTGTACGTGGGCACCGGGCCGGTGCACGGCATGGCACGGTTAGAGACTGGCACGAGCACGAGCACTAAATGTATGAGCCAGCCCGGCACGAGCACGGATTATTTACGGGTCGTGCCGGGCAAAAACTTCATGGGCACGGGCACGACACAATTAGTAAATGGGTCATGTCGGGCCCAATATTTCAGAACTTTATTGAGTATAAGAACGGACATAGCACAAAAAGAATATTAATTTGATAAAAAATAAATATAAAAAGAACAATAGATTCAAATATTGTAAAATATAAGTATAAAAATAATTATTTATTGTCGTTAGAAGTGATAATAAAGATGTATACGTAATTACTATCATAACAAAAAATTGACGAAGAATTAAACAAAGTAACTTCACACTCGCTATACTTCCAATTTTCTTTTCCACTTTGTTGTTACATTTCTCAAACATTCTTGATTAATACTTTCATTCTCCGTCCAATTTTCTCCTTCCTTTTCATTCCTTCTTTTATTTTCTTCATTTTCGTTAACACAAATTTGAGCACAGCACGAGCATGAATAGGCACAACACGATTCAACCCATGCCGGGGCCGGGTCTAGCAAAAGTAACAAATGAGCTTGAACGGCACTACACGAAAACTTACGGGCCGTGCCAAGCACGACACGAAATAAATGGGTCTTAAGCGTGCCCGTTCCGTGCCGGCCCAAGCATGGCCCAGCGCCCATGTACACGGCCTCCCCCTTCCTTCTGCCCTTTCCTTGTATCCACATTTAAGAGATGCCCTTTTTCCGGCCTAGGATAGGGTCAGTAACCATTGGTTACTGACTTATGAGTAATTAAAGCTGAACCTTTAGATCTAAGTGGGCCTAGAAAATCCAGATCTAAGGGTTGTCAATTAAAGGCATTTTATTTTTCCCTAGTTTTCGTAATCGGCTCTTATCTTCTTCGTTCTAACTCAGATTTCAATATTTTTTGCACAGATGGAACGAGTTTGTTGTGCTCTACAAAATGAGATCAATTTTCAATATATTTCGAGAAACTCTTTTTCATACCACCCGTTGCCAATTACATACCATATGGTAACTTCTTCGTTTTAAGTTATTTTTGAAAATGTTTGCTTAGAAGGAACGAGTTCATCATGATCTATTGGATCTACAAATTTCTGGGTGAAAAAATACGGGTAATTAGCATAAATGGTCACAAACCTTTGCACTTAGTACAAAACAGTCACAAACCTTTAATTTGTAACCATTGGATAACAAAACTTTTTCACTTGGAACAAAACGGTCACAAATTAAACAGTGTGACCATTTCATACCAGTTCAAACTTTTGTTACCGTGTCGTTGCAAATTATACTTTTGGTGACCGTTTTGTACAAATTAAGTTCAAAAGTTTGAACGCTCAATCACCGTTACAATTCACTCTAGTTGTATGGTGGTTTTGTTAATGTATGTGAATGATATTTTGTTGTTTAGGATGACAATGAGAGAATTCAATGGCTCACAAACGGGTTCCATACTGCTTTTTAGTTGAAAAAACTATGTCTACTTTCTTACTTTCTTGGTATCGAAATTGAAAAGTCAACTGAGGGCATTCTTATTCGGCAAAGCAAATATGTCGATGAACACATCACCTGACATCTTATATGTCGTTCAAGTGGTTAGTCTCATTTACTTAACGAAGAAACTACCCGACCTCAAAACATGACAAAAATTTAATTTGTAACGATTCGGTAACAAACCTTTGCACTTAAAACAAAACGGTCATAAATTAAATAGCGGTGACCATTTTATACAATTTCAAAGTTTTGTTACCGTATTGTTACAAATTAAAGGTTTGTGACCATTTTGTACTAAGTGCAAAGGTTTATTACCATTTATGCTAATTACCCGAAAAAATGCTAGACCAAAAATTATCATACTTTACCACTATGGTATGTGGATGGTAACTTGTAGTAAACAATGATGAAAATCGTAAATGACAGTTAGTATACTCCTACTATCATGTATTCAACCTTCTTACCATATTGGTATGTTCATACCATCATAGTACGCTTTCTTACCATATGGTATTAAATAGGAGCATACCATATAAATAGGAGCATACCATATGATATGACTGGTAAAAAAGGACTCAATTTTTTTTTGTACTAAAAATATATCAAAGTGGATATCATTATTTTAAAGAACACATTTAATCTGATTTATCTGTGGAAAAAATTAAATTTTGACTTAAAACGAGAGAGAAATCGTCCGTTAAAGATTAAAGGAGTAAAGATAAAAGGCTTTCCGGAAAAGAGAGGGATACTAATGTGAACGAATTACTCATGGTTACTGACCATAAAGTTACTCACATGATATGTTTTTTTTTTTCATCCTATCTTTTGCCCGTCATTTTCCACTTGTTGCCGTATTTGCAAATTTGAGTGAGTTTTGTTTGTCGATTGGAACTTCCACTTGCTGCCATATTTGCAAATTTGGGTGAGTTTTGTTTGAGGATTGGAACCCAAAATTCCTTCAATCATACCAAATAGCAAATTTGGCATTTGAGTTGACTTAGTTTAATACAAAACAAAATATTTTCTTCATATTTTTCAAATAGATTTCTTTCTAGCTCACCACTACTAATTAAAAATACTAATTAAAATAAAAGAGAGTTCTGTTTACGCTTAAAATAAAGGGGAGATTAAAGAAAGAAAGTAACAATATTTTGTTGCATTTGCGAGGCAAAATTATTTACTAAATTTTTTGGTCTTTTCGATCTTAATAGTTACTACCAATATGTAAAGATTAAAATTTAGACGCATGAAAATATAAAAATTTGGTGACTAAATTTAAAACAAACAAGTTGATATAATTTTAGATGATAATATTTTCTCATGATTAATAATTCTTGGTGTTGGTATGTTCTTAGAGAAATTTTACAATGCTATATAGCATTGATATTATAGGCTTTTACCTTTATGGTACAACCTAAACTTATTCATTTAATGTTATTGTACAACTTCAAGTTGTACATTAAAACACCAATACCATATAGCATAGTAGAAGTGCTCTCTTTCTTAATAGATTAAAGATTTTACATGTGTAAATCCTTGTAAGTTGTAATTATGTATTTGCTTTCTTGTAGTAAAAGTTTATCTATAAATCTATAATTAGTTCATATAATTATATTATCTGAAACTATAAATGAAATCTAATCATCAAAATGAAATAAATATTCATTGAATCAATTTTAATTAAAGCGTACATGGAATAATCAAATAAGGTCATACACCATACTCGGGATGACTCATTATAGGTTCTCAATTCTAATATGATTTATTAGTCATGTCCTATAATGTTATAATATAACTCATAAACCACGTCTTACTATAGAGAATGATGAAATATATAATTAGATTTTCACTGAACCATAATGTCTAAAATTATATGTGAAAACTGGTCTATTCATTGACGACATTTTCAACGGATCGCCGCCTATTTGCAAAAAATTGCAAATTTCTCGTGCAGAGCACGTTAAAGTTTAAAAAGGAGACTAAAAATGATAACTCCCATCATTAAGAAAAAATGAAGAACACCTTCATATTAGCCCTTTTATCATTTTTAAGAAATCGGTCAGAACACACCTTGAATATCCAAACCTATATAGTTGATGTAGTCCTCATTCGGAAGTTGGTGGTTTCACAACAAGAGGAGAGTAACGTTCATTCGTCTCCAACTACTCTAGTAGGTGCAATGAAGAACTATAGTGCATATCACATTAATTTATCTAATAAGTTGTACTAATTTTAGTAGGTGACTCGCTCTGACTATCACAATAAAATCCCATCTAAGGTCCAAGTATAAAACTTAGATGGGTGCAATATAGGACAAATATGTTTAAATATCAACTCGGGTCGCCCCATGTACCGCTACTTCGATTGTTTGAAACATTATCTAACAGAGTTTTGGCTAACTTCAAATACAAGAAAGGAAGAGCAAAGTGTAGAAGTAGGGTGTATAGTGTGTGTCCTCCCCCTTTTCTTCAACACAAACCCTCCCTCTATTTATAGTACAAATTCAGCTACTTGCTTCAGCTAAATTAATTTGATTTGCGCCCGGTACTTGCTTCTAATAGCCAGCTGCTTGCTTGTAATAAATGGACCAGCTAGCTTGTCTCTCAACCGATCTGATTTGCGCCAGCTGCTTGCTTTCATTCATGGACGAGGCAATTAGCAGCTACTTGCTTTCAAATAATGGATCTGCTTGCTTCTTTGTTTGGACCTGCTTGCTTGTAATAAATGGACCAGCTAGCTTGTCTCTCAACCGATCTGATTTGCGCCAGCTGCTTGCTTTCATTCATGGACGAGGCAATTAGCAGCTACTTGCTTCTTTGTTTGGACCTGCTTGCTTCTTTGTTTGGACCTGCTTGCTTCAACTACTAGCTTCCCACGAGAATCCCAAAATGAACCAGCTTTTCCTTATGTTTAGCAGTAGGTAGTTTGACTCAGCAGTTTGTTAATTAGCTCTCTTTTCGTGATTCATCACCATAATACGCGATGGGTTTCGTATATTGATAACAAAAGGGGACGCGGCCGGAGTGGTACGACTCTTTGCCCTCACCTGGGACGTCGCGGGCTCGAGTTCCACCGACGCCAGATTTCGAACCCTAACCATCTTTTTGTTGAATTGACTCATTATTCCGTTCTTATTGGATAGAATACTCTGAAACATGACTCAAACACAAAACCAAGCATAAAATCGGGAAATCGAATGAACTTGGTACAATTTATGTTATTTTAGGATGTAAAAGTGTAGGCGAATATATGTATAATTTAGGTGTTATCAGAATTCCCCCACACTTAATCCTTTGCTTGCCCTCAAGAAAAGCACGAAAAATGTAAGTTCAATCAAAACCAATTTCACAAGAACTCTAACCGTGAGTTGGGAAAATGTAAATTTCATATGATTGCTAAAGATGGTGCAATAGGTAGCGAGTTATGGATGCGTTCAACCACCACAAACAACATTCGGTGGCAATACTCTTGTGACATTGGCAACTCTGACTCAGATTTATAAGAACATTCTTCTATCTTTATTAGTCATTCGACACAATCAATTGTTCAAGCATAAGGTTCACAAAGCATAGCATGATAGATCGAGCCAATAGATCTTACTTGGGATTTAGAACTTGGAAAGTCTCTCTCACTCGACCAGTGGGGTCAGGGTAAATGCATGTAGCATGTAATTATCACTCTTTCCCTACCATCTCTCTGCCATGAGCTTATTGTTCGAGTCTCCAAAGTTGTGTCACCACTGACTTGTCAGGTAGGTCTTTGATCGGGTGTCAAATGGGGTTAGGGGTACGGACATGTGGAAGTACTTTTGATCTGGTGGTAAGTTCAAGGTTCCAAAATTTCTTTTTTTTTTGCCGAAAACCATGTCTTTTCTGCTTATCTTTGTAAGATGAAAATATAGACAAGGGAGGAGATTTTGAGGATTAATAGGAGTTTAAAATGTAGTCAATGTGACTTTTGAAAAATGACTCCTATTTATCATAAGTGCATGAAAGATGGTGGCCAACTGATCACTTTTTTTTTCTTCTTTTTTTCTTTGTTAATTTTTTATTTCGAGTGGCCAACAATTCCATTTTTGAAAAATGCACTTACAGAAATCGTTTCTCCCTATCTCAACTTTTGTATTTAATAAATGAAGCAGAAAGTCATTCGTTTAAACCATTCACACGGAACCTTGAAAAAGGGTTCAAAATGAATTGAGGCTTGAAGAACAGGGATTGGTTTAAAACAGGTTGTCACCGAACAAAAAGGCTCGTCTCAACGGGGTTCGACTAAGGGATATGATGTTCAGGGTAGTCATTTTGGTTGTAGGGGTAGAACCTATTGCCTCTGTCATCCTTGTCAGTGGTGTCACGACTCAAACATGTATAAATCAAGCATATCATCATGCACATAGAGGGATCTAACACACAAGAAAGAAACGATCATGCTCAAGTCTCACGTGGTTTACTATATGCTCAGTTTCCCATGCTATGTTTCCCAAACATTATGCAACAATAATCAAAGATGATAAATTTCTTTTTCAAGATTTCAGATAGTTCTTTCCATCAAAGAATGAGTAGCACGAGAAACATTTGTTTTAATCCCTCAGTCGTCATTATACGTTGACATGCATCCAAATCGCACTATTCTTGTACCAATTTTAGACAAAGATGTGACTCAAAACAAAACACTCTTTTTAGTATTTATTTGAATTTTTTTAAAATTTTATGAATTTTCAAACTTTTTTTTTATGGATGATGAGATTATTGAAAACACATGAAAACGAACGAATATACCCCCCCACTTGAATTGGACATTGTCCTCAATGGACAAAAATATAGGGAGTAAGGATTCGAACTGTTACAATTTTCCTTGTCATGGGATATAGTGGCATGATGTTCGGTGATTGTGGTTCCACTTGGCGAGTTCTTTGGCCGATGTTTCATGACAGTTTTTATTCTTGAAATTGAAAAACTCAAAGGAATATAAAATAAAAGATAGGGAAGGAAAATGAAAACCGGCATTGGGTTGTCTACCAATAGCGCTTCTTTAACGTCGTATTAGCTGGACTGTAGTGTACTTTGTCAAGGTTTCTGAAGATGAAGTGCCTCTGCATTAGGGTCAAAATTGTCACCGAGGTATGGTTTCAGACGATGACCGTTGACTTTGAAAGTTCCCCTCTCGGGATGCAAAATTTCAGCAACGCCATAGGGAAATACTTGTGTGATCACATAAGGACTGATCCAGCTGGACTTGAGCTTCCCAGGAAACAAACAAAGACGAGAGTTGTATAGCAGAACTTGATCTCCGACGTGGAAGTTTTTTTCTTACTTTATCTTGGAATCGTGGAGTCGTTTCGTTCGTTCCTTGTATAACTTGGCGTTTTCATAGGCTTGTAGGCGCATTTCGTGAAGCTCATTGATTTGGGCCTGACGATGGTCCTTGGTAGCATCTCCGTCGAGGTTGAGGTATTTGAGCGCCTAGTAAGCTTTGTGTTCCAACTGGACGAAGAGGTGGCAGGCTTTCCCATACACCAACCGATATGGTGAGGTGCCGATTGGTGTTTTGTATGCCGTACGGTAAGCCCATAGTGCAGTGTCGAGCTTTGTTGCCCAGTCCTTTCTTGATTGACTGACTATTTTCTCCAATATCCTTTTGAGCTCATGGTTGGTGACCTCCACCTGACCACTAGTTTGAGGATGGTACGCGGTGGAGACCCGGTGAGTTACACCAAATCGTTGGAGAACTTTGTCGAATTGACCTTGGAAATGGGTTCCTTGGTCGCTGATGATTGCTCGCGGTGATCCAAACTTGGAAAACCGTTTCTGCAAAAACTTTCCAACACTTCGAGAGTCATTAGTTGCCAAGGCTTGTGCTTCGGTCCACTTGGATACATAATCCACTGCCACGAGTATGTATTTGTTCCCGGATGAGGTCGGGAAAGGTCCCATGAAGTCAATTCCCCAAATAACAAATATCACACAAACAATGGACATTGTTTGTGGCATTTCATCACGTTGGGAAATATTACTTGACCGTTGACACGCATCACAGGTGCGTACATATGCATCACAATCTTTGAAGATTGTTGGCCAATAAAATCCACATTCCAATACCTTTCGCACTGTGAGGTTAGCTCCGTGGTGTCCTCCTGTCGGACCTTGGTGGCAATGAGAAATTATGCTCCATGCTTCGGGTTGCGGGATGCATCGACAGATGATACAATCTGCACAGACTTTAAACATATATGGCTCTTCCCAAAAATACGATTTAAGGTCAGAAAAGAATTTCTTCTTTTATTGGTACGAGAGCCCAGTTGGCAGAGTCTTTCCCACCAAGTAATTGGCAAAATCTGTATACCAAGGGGTGACAAGTTCAACTCTTCCTAATGTGTAGAGTCGTTCATCCGGAAATGTTTCATCCGAAACATCATCTTTTGGATTTTCCAGTCAGGAAAGGTGATCTGCTGCCAAATTTTCTGCGCCTTTTTTATCTCGAATTTCGATGTCGAATTCTTGGAGAAGAAGAATCCATCGAATCACACGAGGTTTAGGGTATGTCTTGTTTATTAAATACTTCAAAGCAGAGTGATCAGTAAAAACAATGCATCGTGATAAAACTAGGTATGGTCGGAACTTATCAAATGAAAACACCACAACTTGTAATTCCTTTTCAGTTGTTGTGCAATTTTCTTGAGCATCATTTAAGGTTTTACTTGCATAGGAAATTGGTTTGAAATGTTTGTCATACCTTTGGTCGAGGACAGCTCCTACGGCGTAGTCAGATGCATCACACATGAGTTCGAATGGGAGGCTCCAGTCGGGACCCACCATAATCGGGGCGTGGGTCAGTTTGTGCTTTAGTGCCACAAATGCGTCGTTGCATTCCACCGTAAAGTCAAATGGAGCATCCTTCTCGAGAAGCTTTGTCAATGGTCGAGAAATTTTGGAGAAGTCTTTGATGAAGCGTCGATAGAAGCCGACATGCCCAAGAAAACTCCTTATTGCTTTCACATTGACTGGTGGTGGAAGGTTGGAGATGACGTCAATTTTTGCTCGATCAACCTCTATGCCTTGTGATGAAATTTTGTGTCCAAGGACAATGCCCTCGGTCATCATAAAGTGGCATTTCTCCCAATTGAGAGCGAGATTCGTCTCTTTGCATCAGATTAGAACTTTTTCGAGGTTGTGGAGGCATTTGTTGAAGGAATCTCCGAATACTGAGAAGCCATCCATGAAGACTTCCATGATATCTCCCACCAACTCGTCAAAGTTGGCAATCATACACCGTTGAAAGGTTGCTGGTGCATTGCACAATCCGAAAGGAATGCGCCGATATGCAAAAGTGTCGTACGGACAAGTGAATGTGGTTTTCTCTTGATTTTCTGGTGAGATGGGAATCTGAATGTAGCCAGACATCCCACCGAGGAAGCAATAGTAATTGTGGCCAACCAATTGCTCGAGCATTTGATCAATGAATGGGAGTGGGAAGTGATCTTTTCTGGTGGCATAATTCACGCGACGATAGTCGATGCAGACTCTCCAACCGGTGACTGTTCTGGTGGGGATGAGCTCATTCTTTTCATTGGTGATGACGGTCATCCCGCCTTTTTTCGGGACTACCTGGACAGGGCTCACCCATGAACTATCAGAGATGGGGTAAATTACTCCAGCATCAAGTAACTTGATCACCTCAGCTTTCACTACTTCCTTCATGTTCGGATTGAGTCGACGTTGGGGCTGGACCATCGGCTTATAGTCATCCTCCATCAGAATTTTGTGCGTTCAAAATGAGGGATTGATTCCTCGAATATCGGAGATCTTCCAAGCCAAGGCTAGTTCATGACTTTTTCAGTAGTTTGATGAATCTCCCCTTTTGCTCCTCAGTTAGCGCCGCGTTGATGATGATGGGGAGCTTGGAGTTCTCTCGAAGGAAGGCATACTCGAGGTGGTTGGTAATTGCTTCAGTTCGAGAGAGTTGGTGGTTCTTCGATGGAGGACTTGATTTTCTCCAATTTAGGGAGTTCTACCACCTTCTCCTCCTGCTCCAATTCTTCGGATTCCTCAAATAGTGCTACTTGCTTAATTTGTTGGACAGATCCTGTTGTTTCCTGTCCTTGATTAAGGCAAAGCTGTAAAGCATCTGAATAAAGAATCTCAGAAACAAAGTTAGCAGTCTCAGCATCAATTATATCCGAACAAAAATTGGCATCATCATTTTCACGAGCATATTTCATGCTTTCTGGAATTTTGAATGTCATTTGTTCTTCCCCCACTCTCAAAATCAATTTTCCATCATTCACATCAATTAGAGCCTTTGCAGTTGCAAGAAACGGTCTACCAAGAATTAATGACACATCGACATCCTCATCAATATCTAGGATCACAAAATCGACTAGGAATATGAATGAGCCAATTTTAACAATTAAATCTTCTATGATTCCCCTAGGATGCACTATGGAACGATCAGCCAACTGGATGCTCATTCGTGTAGGATTAGGTTCACCTAGCCCTAAACGTTTAAACATTTTATATGGCATTACATTTATACTTGCTCCAAGGTCAATTAAAGATTTATCAATATAGACAAAACCAATTAAGCAAGGTATAGTAAAACTCCCTGGGTCTTTTCGTTTCTCCGGAAGCTTGTTTTGGAGGATGGCTGAACATTCCTCATTCAACATCATTGTTGACAGATCCTCCAATTTCCGCTTGTTGGTGAGGATTTCTTTCAGGAAGCGAGCATACTTTGGAATTTGAAACATGGCCTCCACAAATGGGATGTTAACATGAATTTGCTTCAGGAGGTCCAGGAATTTGCCGAAGTGTGCGTCAAGGGGATCTTTGTGGATTCGTGATGAGAATGAAATTTTCGGCTTGTATTCAGGCACCACGAGCTTTTGGGGCTGAGTGGTGTCCGCATCTTTTTCTGGATTTGTATCTTTTTTGGTTTGAGGGGAGTTGCTCGGTTGCAACTTTTGGCCGGAGTGAGATGGCCTTCAAATGTTGCTTCTGCTTTGGATTGATTTCGGTGTCGCTCGGCAGGCTGCCTTGATTTCTCTCAGAAAGTAGCTTGGCTATTTTCCCAACTTGTTTTTCCAAATTATGCACAGAAGCTTGAAGATGTCGTTGGCCCGCTTCAAGGTTTTGGAATCGATCCTCGGAGACGAAAATGTATTTGTCCAAATCTTGGAATTTGGAGTCGGAGGTGGAGATGAACTTGACAATCATATCTTTGAGACTAGATTTCTTTTCTTGTGGTGGCAGTTGTTGATGGTGCTGATTGGAATTGCTTGATGATGCTTGATTAAATCCGGGTGGAGCTCATTGATTCCCTTGGTTGGACCAAGAGAAGTTTGGATGGTTTCGCCATCCTGGATTGTATGTGCCGCTATATGGATTTCCGCTCCTCTGAGGATTGTTAATATAATCAACATGCTCGGTGGTAGATGTTGAGGAGATCAACTTGCACTCGGTAGTGTTGTGTCACCAGCATGCCATTCGCACTTTAACACCTTGTCGTATATAGTGAGTTGGTCGAACTTTTTGTTGAGGGTTTCAACTTGTGCAGCCAAGGCTGTAAATGGGTCAACTTGGTGTAGTCCGGCACTTCTGGTGGGCGGTGGTCTGCACTTGGTTCGGGGGGAACACCATACATAGTCGTTCATTGCCATGTCTTTGATTAGTTGCTCTACTTGGGGAGGTGTTTTGTTGTTGATGGTGCCATCCGCTGCTGCATCAATTGATTGTTTCGTCTCCGGATTTAGCCCATTGTAAAAAGTTTGCATTTGCAGCCAATGGGGAATGCCGTGATGAGGGCATCTCCTAGGGTTTTCTTGAATCTCTCCCAAGTTTCGTAGAGAGTTTCAGAGTCTTCTTGGCGGTAGGCGGCATTGTCGTTCCTCAGCTTCGCCGTCTTGCTTGGTGGGAAATATTTGGCTAAGAATTTTTCAGCCAACCCGTCCCACGTTGTGATGGAATTCCGTGGTTGACAGTCAAGCCACTCCCGTGCTCTGTTGTCGAGAGAGAACGAGAATAGTCGAAGGCGAATAGCATCGACAGATGCAGCATTGATTTTGATGGTGTCATAGAGGTCCAGAAACTTCTTGATATGAGTGTTGGGATCTTCGTCGGGCATCCTATTGAATTGCACCCGATTTTGGATGATTTGTAGCATCCCAGTTTTGATTTCGAAGTTGTTGGCTTCGATATTGGGCCTTCGGATGCTTGAGTGAGTTCCATCCAAGGTAGGACGGGCATAATCAGAAATTGTCTGATTGTTCACTTCGGCGTGTTCTTCCACCATTGTGTGTGGCTGCTCTTGTTGCTCTCTCATTCGTTGACGAAGAGTTCTCTCGATCTCGGGATCAAGGTTGACTAGTCCACGTGGGTGGTATCGGGTCATGCACTATTTCAAGCACAGAAACAAGAACAACCCGTCAAAGCAACAAGTGTGATATAACAAGTAACAAGAAAAATAAAGCGACTAAATAGTTCAAAGATTTTTCTAATAACTTAGTCCCCGGTAATGGCGCCAAAAACTTGATCGCCCGTAACTAACACAGGAAAAATAGGCAAGGGTACCTGAAACACCCTAACCCGGCCGGGTACTAATTTTACCAAAATACCCTCAATAAACCGTGAAATAGAATAAGAACTGAAAATACTTAGAAAAATAGTGGAAACATTTCATAAATAACTTTACTAAATACCGAAAACAACTGTCATTACTTAAACACAAAGCTTGACACTTGGGCAAACTAAAACCTTAAAATCTCAAAACGATCTCCAGCCTATACTCATAATCATAAACTGAAACAACTAAAAAGTCTCTAATGCTACTTCTTCCTGAAAGCCTTGACCAAACATCCTCAGTGGCGCTTGTACTTCCCTCCTCTAGCTGGCTGCCCTCGAACTGCTCTTCTCGAACTCGCTACTCTCTAACTCCTCTTAGTCCTCTTCAAATTGGTGAGTGAGATGGGGTCAGTCTACGCCCTTACGCTTAACATCTTAATAATACTTGATCACTTTACTTAACTGAGTGGAAGTTGTTTGGTACTTCCACTATTAAAAAGCTTAACTCTTAAAACTGTATGGGAGTTACTGTTACTCCATTCTTAAATCTCAAAGCTTGACTTAAATACTTGACCGACACTGGGATCCCCTACTAGCTAGTCCGGTTGCCAACTCATACGTATGAGAAGCCATCCAGGCTTTCCTTAAACTTAAACTTAGTTAGGGAAGTCGTAACGATTCATCCCCCTAACATCTTAAACTTATCGTGGTGGCTCTTCACCACGATTCTCAAGGGCATAATTGCTGCCCATCTTAAAAGTCTCAAGAGCATAACTGCTGCTCTATCTCAAAATGTCTCAAAGGAAACGGATTGGCGCTAGTGACTAAACACACTTAAAACGACTTCACCTTCTTGAAGGTGAGTTACTTCTTAAAAAGAACTTGTTTCTTAACTTCAACAATTACTCATGAACTTAAAGCTTAAATTAAAATAAGAACTCATGCACATTCACATCAAGCATAGCTCAAACAAAATCACATATCATCAACCATAAGCACAATCAAACAACGACATTCACTTAATCAAAATACTCAAGACTTGTAACTCTTGAAAGAACACGTAAGGTGCAGAATTTACCCCCTTTACACTCATCTTACTTCTGTCGGAACTGGCTCTTGTTTTGCTCCAATGATTTCATACTCGCTTCCAAAATAATAGTACACTCATACTTGCTTGAATAAAAATGGACCAGCTTGCCTAACAATGGACCAGCTTGCTTCGGTGGGGATGGCAGTGACAACGGACCAACTTGCTTAACAAATGGACGAGCTAGCTTCGATGGTAATAACAACAGACGAGCTTCCTTAACAGTGCACGAGCTTGCTTAAGCTAGAAGCTCCTAGGGAGGGTTGTCCATCACCTTGAAAATAAGTGCACGAGCTACTAGAGTGCACAAGCTTGCTTAAGGTAGCAGCTCTCATAGTAGGGAGGGCTTCCATCTCTTTGCAGGCAGAGACGGGCTTGGTCTCGGACGAATGGACAGCTCATCTCCGCCTCAGCCATCAGCATAGCAATAATTAAACCCCCCACTTTTGCCTTGATTTCCTGATTCGCGGGAGGAATCGCCTGTCCGCCCCCCATCGTCCAGAAAAAAGGCGGTGTAATCCTCTCCTGATTTAATGATGACTGTCAGGTAATACTCCTCCTCTCGCGTCATCACCATCATCAGTGAGTTTGAGTTTTCCTCCATGTCTCATTTCCTAAGAAACCATGGTAGTCTATGTCTCCGTTCGGATCACCAGTCCAGCCAAACAGCACAGCGAGCAAAAGCAACTTGGAAAGAAAAAGAAAGACATTGAGGCAGCACCTTCCTCCCGAGAAGATTAGGGTTTGGATTGGGGTTTTTTATATAATACTAAAAATAATAATAATAGTAATAATAGTTATTATTATGGTCGAACCGAAACCCAAAATTTGGGGTGTTACAGTACCTATCGTTCTACGGTAGTATAGCAGGAAGCAAGGTCGTATGCACAGAGACTTCGTGTACTAGTAATCAGCTTTTACCTATTATCTAGTCAATCGTTTTTAGTTGATTTTCGTTTAGAAATAAAAACACACGCAATAATAAAAATACAATTAAGTAGTTTTCAAAGTAAAATCAAGTGGAGAAGGTGTTGTCCTGGAAGTGAATCCCCCTAATATGCATTTTACAGACAAGTTGAATTTAACATAGACGAGTGTTAATATCTTAGATTGTGAAAATTCCCAATTTAGTGTTAACCCGTTCGCACATGTATTAACACCCTTTCGACTTAAGAATCAAGTGAAACCGTGGCTTACAAAAATCTTAAACCAAAGCAATAACCAGATTTATGAATTTTTGTATTACGTTTTTAAGCTAATCCAGAGGAACTACGTGACCCCATCGCTGGTGGCTCTGATCAATTCCTTCTTTTCACGAGGGATCTAACATGCAAGATTACCTCGCAGTCTCATTTACATGTATCAGAAAAAACATACAATAGACGCGTATTATTGATACTTGCACATGATAATTCGAGAAAAGATCGTAAGACGAGAACAACACGTCTATATCAAAGATACCACTCAATCTATGTAAAACATATTAGGGTTCATCAAATCCGGAACAACTAGAAGATTAGTCGAACATGATGAGATTTAGAAAGATGAAGGTTGAGAACATTACCATGATGATGACGATGACAAAGACGGAGGGGTTGAGAATACGATATGTATATTGAGTTAATAGACTACACGTAGCAAACATCTGACGGGGGAATAATCGTTGGGCGAAGATGGTGGAAACCGACCAATCTACCACCACAAATGATTATCAAAACCCCACAGAACAGAAGCTTACTTCGGTAATCTCAATAACATAATATACCACGGTATTCCCTAATACGAACATGAACATGAGAACCACGATGGATGAAATACGAGATACTATTAACGAAATGAAAAGAAGTAGCAAGAGTTTGGAATGAAAAGTGGACAGAGTTTCGGCTAACTTCAAATACAAGAAAGGAAGAGCAAAGTGTAGAAGTAGGGTGTATAGTGTGTGTCCTCCCCCTTTTCTTCAACACAAATCCTCCCTCTATTTATAGTACAAATTCAACTACTTGCTTGAGCTACTTGCTTCCATTAAATTAATTTGATTTGCGCCAGCTACTTGCTTCTAATGGCCAGCTACTTGCTTCTAATAAATGGACCAGCTAGCTTGTCTCTCAACCGATCTGATTTGCACCAACTGCTTACTTTCAATGGCCAGCTGCTTGCTTTCAATCATGGACAAGGCAATTAGCAGATACTTGCTTCTTTGTTTGGACTAACTTGCTTCTTTGTTTGGTTTAAGATACTAGCTTCCCACGAGAATCCCAAAATGAACCAGCTTTTCCTTATGTTTAGCAGTAGGGAGTTTGACTCAGCAGTTTGTTAATTAGCTCTCTTTCCGTGATTCATAACCATAATACACGATGGGTTTCGTATAATGATAACAAAAGGGGATGCGGCCGGAGTGGTACGGCTCTTTGCCCTTGCCTGGGACGTCGCTGGCTGGCTCGAGTTCCACCGACGCCAGATTTTGAACCCTAACCATCTTTTTGTTGAATTGACTCATTATTCCGTTCTTATTGGATAGAATACCCTTAAACATGACTCAAACACAAAACCAAGCATAAAATCGAGAAATCGAATGATAACTTGGTACAATTTATATTATTTTAGGATGTAAAAATGTAGGCGAATATATGTATAATTTAGGTGTTATCAGAATCACCATCCGGAGTCAAACTACGGCGTGACTACTGCGGAACGTATCACCATCCGGTAGCACACCTAAACCTAGGCAATGAAGACCGCAGAACTCATCACCGTTTGGCTCCACGCCTGACCAACTACCGCGGAACGTATCACCATCCAGTAGTGATCAACTACCGCGGAACTTATCACCTTCTGGTGGGGATCTGTCTAGCTAGTGGCTAGCTAAGCGAGGTTAACTTATTCTTACTTATGACTTTTTCTTACTCTTATTACCATAACTTATTAAGCAGTGAATTATATAAATCACTCCTTCTTAACGTTTTAAAACATATACTTAACTTATGAAACATAGATATTGAAATGCTCAAAACAATAAATCAAGTCGAAGCATGCATAATCAACACAATCATAAATCAAGCAGTGCACATACACTTCACGTAAAGCAAGTATAACCCAAAAAAACTTAAAAATACGTAAGGCGTAGAATTTACCTCCTATACACTCACCTTGCTACTTAAAAATCGATTGGCTTGAATATACTACCGTCCATGAATCGAATTCCGTCCTCGCTTCTTGATAGACCAATAATTACACATGTTTTACCCCTATTCTTGAGCCGTTTGAGAGGTTGACTCTCGTGTTTTAAGCCCATTTCACGCGAGGTTGTGTTTTTATGTCATATTTCAGGGCCCGGCGTTGGAATCGAGGCAAAGAAACGAGTTTCGGGTCGAAAGGAGCGAAGTTGGGTTGAAGTGTGCTGGAGAGCAAAAATACCCGGCCATGAGCAGAAATACCCGACCGGGTATTATCTGGCCATGACCGGGGATTTTCGGCTTTGGGCGTCCGTGAGAAACAGAAGGGGGCCCGAGCTGGAGGCAAAAATCCCCGACTGGGGATTATTGGCCTAGACCGGGGATTTTTCCCTGAGGCAAAACGTGCGTTTCAATTATACCCGGTCGAGACCCCAAATACCCGACCGGGTATTTCGACCGGGTATCGCGACAGGCAGCAGTTTTAAAGGAAAAGAAGGCCAAAAATCAAGGGTTCCGAGTTTTAGAGAGATAGAGCGATTCCTAGAGAGAGAAAGCGACGAACAAGAGTTCCCAAGTGCCACAGCTTGATCTTCATCACAATTGGAGCCCGGCTTGAGCTTGGAGAAGTGCCGATTGACAACCAGGAGCTGAAACTCATCCTTCACAGTATGATTTTCGCGTCTGAATCTGTTTTTGCTTCTTTCTCCATGGAGTAGTTCTCCCATTCATCTGGGTATGGAGAACCCTAGATTTGTATGTTAGGTCTGATTGTATGAACCCAAGTACAGATTTCATGAGTTGATTATATTCGATTGAGGCTGGAATGATTGAATGACTTGAATCCTGATCAAATTCCTGTTGTTTCTGCATTAACCTAGAATGAGAATATCTGCCTAGGTTGATAGAGCACCCTTAATTGAAGGTGGCGAATTGGTGACTTTAGTCGAGGAGCCAATTCGCTATTCTGTACCGAATTCAATTCGGTAGTGGAGGTTTGGTTCGTTAGGGCCTCAATCTGTTTACTCCGGTGGAGGTTAGTCGCCCGCTGGAGACTCAGATTGAGAGGGTCTGGAGACCTTTAGTCGAGACTTCAGACTGTTTAAGAACCTTCCGCAGTATAACTTTCATGAAAACTGAACTTGGTAAATTGCAATCCGGCTTAACTGCAGTCTAGGGGGGACCATATCCTGGTGACCTCTTTCGAATTGAAAACAACCATTTTCTTGCTTTGTTTGTTTGTTAATTTGGACTTGCACTAAAGTTTCACTGCTAGATAACAAGAATTCACCGAGTAGTCATCAAATCAAGGACCCGGGTTGACATTAAAACCCAAACCCGCTATACTACGCTTTAGGAAGTGGTTACACTTGGCCAATTTCTAGAGTGACAGTAGGAGTGAGTCACTTCTCGTATACCATCCTCGCCAATCTAGACGTCGACTTGGTTAGTTAATAATCACCCAACATGGACACAAATCCAACTCCATCATATCCCTACCTACTAACCCACCACCATTAACTTTTCCCATGTATTTGTCCACGTACCATTCCACCAATTTCACCCCAATCATATACTTAACATGGACGAAAAACAAACCTTTAGATGGCTCATTCCAATTCCAATCTAATTCAACTTAAGCATGCTCACGTGGACTAACTACTTTCGATACGAAATTTATAGAATCACCTAATGGCTTCCTCTAATTCCCTGGGCACCATAACATGAGAATCACCATTAAATTGACAGAGTGAAGCCACGAGTACCTTTATACCAGTTGGTTTTGATAAATGAACACCTCGACCAGACTACGGAAACCTGGTCCCTTCTCTCATTTCCGGATTCAACTTGTTGGCGGCGGTGCAAACTTGAAAGGTTTTGTGTTTATCCGCTGGTACAAAGGAAAGGAGGGGTGCTTCTTGGCGACGGTGATGTTTTGCTGGGATAGGAGGCGGTGCTAGGGCACTCGCGGGACGGCGCTGTGCGGAGGAGATCGGTGTTGGGATTTCATTTTACTTTGCTCCCAACAATCAAAACTCCTTCCCATTCTGCATCGCAACCGGTTGCTAGCCTTTTAACTCATAACCATGTCTCCTCAAAACCTCCACCGTCATTCCTATCATTATAATAACCATAAAAATAATGGTAATTTATCATCCTTCTAAATGTAAACCCCAATAATGGTCGGACAAAACAATCCATGGGTTCTCTTTTGGCCGCAAGCACATCACACCGGTTCCTTCAGGATTTAGTTTAGGTTAATTGGTATAAGTATGTACCACGGTTATAATCTTTTGTATGTAACCGTCAATCCAATCGTTCATGTATTTTAGTTGAACCTGAACCCAAAGGTTGGGGTGTTACACTTCTCCTCATCTTTGGTTCGTCACTTTCTCACTCTAAAAATAGTAGAAGAAGAAGTTTCTCACACTAGGTCTCCCCTCCTTCTTCCTTTCAGATAGCTCTTTATACTGAGATCGTGCCCAGTTCACCGTCCAAGTTCATGGCCGTGAACACAGTGTGCTGAACCAAAATGCATCGCTTCACTTCTTGGGTTCACTGTTTGTGGTTGCAGTTCACGGTCTTAGCGACCGTGAACAGCCTTGGCGTTAGTAACCTCAGAAATCCCTCTGGTTGCTTCTTCTTTCACGGGTTGTGGTTCCAGTTCATGGTCCTGACGACCGTGAATTCCAATGGAAGATCGTTAACACAAGCTGATTCCTCCTCTTTACCCGGTCTTTGCTCTTTTTCTTCCAACTTTCTACTCCGTGGTTGGTTTCACCTGTTAGAATCTTTAACACACTACAAAACAAGAAACCTAGCTTAAAACCACCCCTTTGGAGCTCAATTGTAACAAACACCAAAGAGAAACGGGGATAAAAAGTGTACAATTAGGCTCGAATCACTCCCTCACACTTAGATACTTGCTTGTCACCAAGCAAACCATTTACACAAGGTGATATCTAAACCTAAAAAAATGTTTTGGGGACAAATCAAAGGGCACAAAGTGGTGAATCTCATTGGCTATTGGAAACTAAAACATGGACCGTTGAAAGCAATACCGAGATCCACCACAAACGACATTCGAGGTCACCAAAAATGTGCAAACGAAAAGTTCTCACCTTGTTCATGAATCAATGCAAGTCTCAACAAGATCACTTATCAACCACAACTAACCATGCATAACATTCAAGTCCTAGGAACAAACGAGTGGGCAACAAAGGTCCTCACTGGGGTATGATATGACATGCAAAGCAATAATGGATCACTCACTCTCTTGACCAGTAGGGTCGAGACCTTTTTGGTTCAAAGAATGTGCACAATCATCAACACTCGGCCCTAGCGTCTATTCACCACGGCGGCAACTTCTAAATGTTAGAGTTCACGAGACGGTTGTCATCACTAGCTTGTCCAGAGGTCTTAGATACGGGTTCAAATAACTGGCAATTGTCTTGGACATGGGGAAAAAGCTTTTTGGGTGGTGGAAATCACAACATGAGGTCCTACATCTTCACCCTAAACCCATATGGTTACGACTAAGAACCTTCCCTACAAACAATGGCCACTAGCATCGGCCAAAAACCTTGCTTCTCCTTTCCAAACTATCACCCATCATGAACTAACTTTAAGCGCTCTTCCTTGGTTTACTCTTGCTATCACATTTCAACTTGGAAGTGAAGGAGTTCTAAAACAACGTGGGGGTTTCAATGGCTTGAGTGCCAAGAAACGCCTCTAAGAGCATATTGATTCTTTTGAGGCACTCTCTACTTTATTTACCCCGTTTTATTACCTCTTTTCAATTCTTTTTTCTTTCTACTTTCCTTTTCTTTCTTTCTTTTTCTCTTTTCTTTTCTTTTTGAGAGGGGTTTGATAACTTGATATATACACGTTTTTGTCCACCATTCGTATACCGTTTGAGCCTCATTTCTCGTATCTTAGGACGATTTCACGCTAGGTTGTGATATCTCAAGTCCTAGTACATGATTGGAGGTTTGGGAACGATTTCAGGGTCGATTGTACGAAGGTTGGACGTATGGCGAGAAGCTGAGGACACCACACAGCCAGACCTAGCAGCCACACGGCCATGTGGCGTGGCCGTGTGGAATTCCATTGCGCGGGCAAAACCACACTGGCCGTGTACCGGGTCCCTTGAGGCCGTGTGGAAATCACAGAGATGTCACACGGGCAGGCCGAGATTTCACACGGCCGTGCAGTTCTGGCCGTGTGACGTGCATTAGACCACTTAAGTGAAACACAACGTTTTCACCTCCACACGGGCATCTGGGATTTCCACACGGTCGTTTGGCCTGGCCGTGTGGTCGGGCAATTCTGGGTTTTAACCCAATTTCGGGTCTATTGTAGGGGGATCGAGTTTTTGAGCAAAAAACAGAGCTATAGAGTGAGAAAGTGCGAAGAACAAACCCTAGGAGCTATTTGGAGTGGATTTCTCACCATTGAAGCCCAGATTGCATCCCCAGAAGTGAGATCGACATCCCAGAGCAGATTTTCCTCATCTTTCTGTTTTCCTCTCTCTCTATGGAGTAGAACCTTCTCTCACTTGGGTATGAAGAACCCTAGTTCCATGTGTTAGGAATCTTGATTGTAATGACTGTGGATTGATATACTGATTGATTTTAATCTATTGATGCATGATTCATTGAGTCAATTGAAGCCGAATCATGTTTTCTTGATTTCTGTTGCAACATGAGATAGATAAAATCTGATTAGGTTGTTAGAGCTTCATCAATCGGTAGTGGTAGATTGGTTATACGAGAGTTATTCGATTTACTGCTTTGTATTGGAATCCAATTCTAGTAGTGGAGTTCTGCGTTTATTGCCTCAACAGTCTATCCAGGTGAAGGCTAGTCACCTGCCGGTTAGTCTGTCTCAGAGGGCTTGATCAGCTTAAGAGATTCCAAACTACTGTCTGATCTTCCGCAGTTTACTCAACAGTTAATCAACCCAGGGTAATTTCAACCTTGACCTAACTAAGGAACTAGGGGGGCTCATTCCCGAGTGACTCTTCCCTTGCTAAAGAACGTTGAACCATTTCCTGCTTTCTTACTGCTTTTACTTAAAATCACAATCACTCGACTTAGTTTGCTAGATAATAGATAATCACGGAGTAGGCAGTAGATCTAGACCCCGGGTTGACAAATAGAGCTTGCCACTTTACTGCATTTCCGGACTGCGATTACACTTGGTCGCAGTTTGGTGTAGTGTTTTAGCGTGTCAAATTTTTGGCGCCATTGCTGGGGACTTCTAGGTTATTTTGGAAATGTGGAAGTTTGTTACTCTAGCTTTTTCTTACTGCATTCTCTCTCTTCCACCTTTGTGCCTTCACGGGTTGTGTTTGCATTCTGTGTGCAGGTAGTGCATGACCCGTAGCCAGTCGGGAGATTTACTACCAATAGACCAAGAGCTTGAACGGAATTTTAGGAACTTCAAGCGGGCTTTAAAGGCGCGACTGGCTGCGGAGGAGGCTCTAGCACAGCTGCAAATCACCAAGGAGGAAGAAATGGGTGAACCACATAACAAGGAGGGGGAGTGCCACACCCGATCACACCTGAGGAAATTCCACGAGCTCATCGATGGGATCAAGATCAATGGGGTTCCAGCCAATGCCATCCAACTGAGGTACTTCCCATTTACTCTGGAGGGGAAAGCCAAGGAGTGGCTGGACACTCGACCTCCAGGCTCGATCACCACGTTCGCCAACCTGGCGGACAAGTTCCTCACCCGCTACCATCCTCCGTCCAAGACGGTGGACCTGCAGACTCAAATCACCCACTTTGCTCAAGATGAAGATTAGACCATCCAGGATGCTTGGAAAAGATACACTAGTCTTTTCCTCAAGTGTCCCAACCATGGTTTTACTGACGCCTTCAAGGTGGGTACCTTCTACCTTGGCCCTCTTCCCGGAAGACAAGCAGTTGATTGACTCGGTTTGCGGGGGGAATATGCTCACCAAGACACCGCCACAGTTGAATCAACTCTTTGAAGAGATAGCAGAGCAGGGATATGATTGGGGAACTGCGAGGAGATCGAGACGAGCACCAGGGCGGGGTGTGCATACTGTGGCCACCCAGTCGTCTGATTTGGTGCAGGTGGTATCTAAACTGGTTTCACCCATCGATCGCTCTGGAATGATTTTAGGTACAGGAAAGCAACAGGCGATGCATTGCCAGTGGTGCGAGATCACCGATCATACTATGGAAGAATATTAGGCGATGAGGGAGTCGACTACACCCTAGGAGCAGGTGAACTTCATCAACGATGCTAGGCGCAATGACCCCCTATAGTAACACGTATAACGAGGGGTGCCGCCAGCATCCCAACTTCTCATGGTGTGGAAATAATCCTAAGCCACCAGTTTCCTAGGGACCTCCAAGCCTCCAGAGACATCCATATCAGCCTAGGCAGGGGAAATTCCAGCAACAACAGCAGTCTCTCTACCAGCCCATGCAGGGGCATGCTGCACAAACATAGCCGCGACCTTTCCAGCAGCCAGGTGCAACCCCTGCAACCCCAGTTCAGAATGATCCGATAGCTGAACTGCGAGACTTGGTTGGTTCTCTTGCCAGTTCAAGTGCTCATAAATTCAACACTATCGAGCAGTTCATGGAAAAGACCTCGAGTAAATTCCTAGCTCTTCAAGCTGGCCAGATGAACACAGGCTGTTTTGTAGGATATTCAAACCCAACTGGGGAGTGTGGCTCAAGCAGTGGCATAGAGGGTTCCGGGTACCTTGCTGGGTCATACCATTCCTAATCCGAAGGACCCGAATGCCCATTGTAATGATATCACTACAAGGAGCGGCAAAGTGATTGTAGACACACCTTTCCTGGCCATACAAGCGGGTGGGAGACTTACCTCGGTATTTTCTGCTGTTGAAGAAGAAGCGGAGAAGGAGGTTGAGGTGCCTGCTCCTAAGTCGCAACCAATGGTGAAGGAGTACGTCCCCCAACTCCCCTTCCCTACTCGGTTGCACAAAGAGAGGCTAGAGGCAGAGTTTGGGAACTTCATGTCCATGCTTAGGAAGCTGAATATTCAAGTGCCCTTCCTGGAGGCACTATCTCAAATGCCTAAGTATGTGAAGTTCCTGATGGATCTTCTCTCAAAGAAGTAGAAGCTCAGCGAGATGGCCACCGTGGAGCTCAGCGAGGAGTGCTCGGCCATTCTAAAGAACAAGCTTCCGCAAAAGCAAAAGGACCCATGTAGTTTTACTATCCCGTGCTCTATAGGTAAATTGCATGTAGAGAGATCCTTGGAAGATCTGGGCGCTAGTATCAATGTTATGCCATATAAATTGTTCAAGAAACTAGTCCTAGGTGAACCTAGTGCAACTAGGATGAGTATTCAATTAGCTGACTGGTCTATAGTTCAACCTAGGGGCATAGTGGAAGACCTTCTGGTTAAGGTTGGCAGATTCTTTTATACTGTGGATTTTGTTGTCTTGGACATCAATGAAGATACAAAAGTGCCCCTTATACTAGGAAGGCCTTTCCTGGCCACCGCCAAGGCTCCCATAGATGTGCATGATGGGACCTTAGTCTTGAGGGATGGTGAGGAGCGAATAACATTTTCCATTGCTAATACGCTCTCTACTTCATCGCCATTGCATGCTGTTTCTCACAAGGAGCACGAGTCTATCGTGTATCCTTCGGTGCCTCCCATTTTGCAGGATCCCCCTCCCATATCTTCGTTGCCACTCTCGTCCACTCCGTTACCAAAAGATCAAGGAGGAGTGGCGTCCGAAACTGCAGGTAGCTAAGCTTGCTCAAAAGGAAGCCGGAGACCACTATGAGCCGGTCCCGCCTCTGAAGGCACGACCGCCTTGGCCATCTGAGTATTCCCTCGCTTGCATCATGTCGGATGGCCAGGTCGAGTTGACGAGTGCTTGTGGTCACACCCGTCGTGTGCATGGCCACCATCTAAAGTTGTACCTCAAGAGCAATGTGGATCCGCTCTTGGAGGCACCTATTCCTACACCTCTCTGAGCATCCACCCTATTGGAGTCCAGCTAAAAGACGGTAAAGAAGCGCTTGTGGGGAGGCAACCCCACCAAGGTTTGTTTTCCTTTAGTTTGTTTTCGGTTTGTCCACTAGGAACTATGGTTTCTATCACCTAATGTGTTTTGCTGACGCTGGCCCTGCTGACTGGGGGTGTTTATCTATTTTTGACTGCTATATGAGTTTGTGTGCTTAGAGCCTAGTCCGCTATCCAAATCTCGAGATTTGAGGGCTCCAAGTACTGATGTTTTCATGATCATATTGGCACTGTGGGTTTGATTGGTGAATCGAATGGCTTTCGAATTGATGCATGACAACTAGATTATGACTGAGATAACCTATAATGATGACTAAGACGTGCAGTAGAGTTGTGTAGGGGTTCAGTTTTTCAACTGTTTGCTTACGTTCTGTGACTTGGATTGATCACTTGCTCTTGAAAATTATTTATGCATCTAGTTCAGGGAATCAAAATGAGAGATAGAGCATATAGGTAGCCATGTAAGATTTGAGCCTGCTCGTTTCTTTCTTGTGCGATAGTTCCCTCTTCCATATGAGAGATAGAGCGTATGTGTAGCATTCACGTTGTCACTAGCTAAGATGATGGAGGCATAGGAATAGCCCACGACCAAATTGACTGTCCTGGTGTGTCATACCCCCTAGTCAGCCCCTTTGAGCCATGTACTTTCCTTTCTTTCGGTTTACAATGGAAAATCACCCTTTTGCATCTCTTAGAAGGTTCCACAGAGCAGTTTTTGCTTGTTCTCTGCTGTTTCCGCTAAAAATAATGTGAGGGTTGGAGGTAGTGCTTAAAAGTTGGGCATGTGATTGAAAAATGTGCAGAGGTGGTGGTTCTCTTAAGAAATGAAAAAAAGATGAATGAAAGTAAAAGAGAGCCACTACCAAAAAGTTGAATCATGCTCATTAATTAGTGTTTCTTAGCAGCCTGGCTTGGAAATACTAACATTATTGTGACCTCCTTCGCTCTTATGCTCTAAGGAATTTAAGTAATGCAGAATGGCAAAAACGAAGTAACTGGTTTGATCGGCTATGAATGTGTTGGGTTTGGAACTGTTGAACCTTGTGCTATGAATACTTCCACCACCTAAAAGGCTTTTTCCCCAGGTCCAAGACCCTTGTTAGTCACTTGAACCTGTGTCTAAGACCTCCGGATTAGTTAGTGGTGACATCCCTTGTATGAACTCTAACATTTAGAGGCTGCCATCACGGTGAAGAGACGTTAGGATTTGATATAACAAGCATGCGCATTTTTCCCATCAAATTTTCCTGACCTTACTGGTCGAGAGTGAGCTATTCATTTCCTTGTTCTTTATTCTCTTTACCCCGGTGAGGACCTAGATGGCTCGGTCTTGATTCTGATGTCTTGAGTTTGATGCATGCGATGACTGTCTTGGTTAAGTCTTTGAGTCAAGTCTATGTTGGTTGGTGAATAGAAAGGATTCCTCTTCCTTTACCCGATTTTGCTGCACTCGAATGCCCTCTGTGGTGGTTGTCTAGGTTGCTGTTGAGTTGTCCATATGTCTATGATCAAAAGCCAGTATGATTCACGTGTTTTGTGCCTATATGATATGTCCCCAAAGTTGGTATGATTGAAATGTGTTAAGCTTACCTTGTATCTGACCTTTTTGCTTGGGGATAAGCAAACGGTTAAGTGTGGGGGAATTTGATAACTTGATATATACACATGTTTTTGTCCACCATTCTTATGCCGTTTGAGCCTCATTTCTTGTATCTTAAGCCGATTTCAAGCTAGGTTGTTCTCGTTTGGAATATCTAAGGTTCTAGTACGTGATTGGAGGTTTGGGAACGAGTTCGGGGTCAATTGGATGAAGGTTGGACGTATGGCGAGAAGCTGAGGAAACCACACGACCAGACCTAGCAGCCACACGACCGTGTGGCGTGGCCGTGTGGAATTCCATTGCGCTGGCAAAACCACACTGGTCGTGTACCAGGTCCCTTGAGGCCGTGTGGAAATCATAGAGATGTCACACGGGCAGGCCGAGATTTCACACGGCCGTGCAGTTCTGGCCGTTTGACGTGCATGAGACCACTTAAGTGAAATTCGGCGTTTCACCTCCACACGGGCCGCTGGGATTTCCACACAGCCGTGTGGTCGGGAAATTCTGGGTTTTAACCCCATTTGGGTCTTTTGGAGGGAGATCGAGTTTTTGAGCAAAAAACAGAGCTTTAGAGAGAGAAAGTGCGAAGAACAAACCCTAAGAGCTATTTGGTGTGGATTTATCACCATTGAAGCCCATATTGCATCCCTAGGAGTGAAGATCGACATCCAGAGCAGATTATATCATCTTTATGAGTATGACTACTTTGATTTCTGTTTTCCTCTCTCTCTCTCTCTCTCTATGGAGTAGAACCTTCTCTCACTTGGGTATGAAGTACCCTAGTTCCATGTGTTAGGAATCTTGATTGTAATGACTGTGGATTGATATACTAATTGATTTTAATCTATTGATGCATGATTCATTGAGTCAATTGAAGCCTGATCATCTTTTCTTGATTTCTGCTGCAACCTGAGATAGATAAAATCTGATTAGGTTGTTAGAGCTTCATCAATCGGTAGTGGTAGATTGGTTATACGAGAGTTACTCGATTTACTATTTTGTACTGGAATCCAATTCTAGTAGTGGAGTTCTGCGTTTATGGCCTCAGCAGTCTATCCAGGTGAAGGCTAGTCGTCTGTCGGTTAGTTTGTTTGAGAGGGCTTCGTCAGCTTAAGAGATTCAAAGCTATTGTCGGATCTTCCGCAGTTTAATCAACAGTTAATCAACCCAGGGTAATTACAACCTTGACCTAACTAAGGAACTAGGGGGACTCATTCCCGAGTGACTCTTCCCTTGCGAAAGAACATTGAACCATTTCCTGCTTTCTTACTACTTTTACTTAAAATCACAATCACTCGACTTAGTTTGCTAGATAATAGATAATCACGGAGTAGGCAGTAGATCTAGACCCTGAGTTGACAAATAGAGCTTGCCACTTTACTGCATTTCCGGACTGCGATTACACTTGGTCGCAGTTTGGTGTTGTGTTTTAGCATGTCAGGGGTACTAGAGAGTAAAACACTGGCAACATTACCTTTAACAACCAATGATCTCTTTTAAGAACTCACTCCAACACTACTCTTTCCTCTTTCATTCAAGAACCGCACACAATTCTCCTATGTAGAACCTCAATGGAACTCAAAAGAGAGAGCTTCGGGACAAAAGGACGAATCACGTATAGACACGAAGAAAGATGGGGGGTCGTTCTATCAAACACCATTAAGCACACAAGCAAAAAGCTCCTACAAGAGAATGACCCTCAAAGTCACAAGACTCAAAGGGGTTGACTAGGGGATAAAAAATTTCGGGACAATCACCATTTGGGTGTGTATTAATCCTATGCCTCCATCATACTCACTAGTGAAAACCGTGATGTTACTCATCCATTCCAATTTCACAAAACACAATGCATGGAAATTGTAATCAACAAGTAATCGAGTCAAGACATCCATTCATTTTTGCACACATGAGAACTAAACTATTGCACTATCCTAATGCACCTCTCAGTCATCATCATAGGACACACTCGAACACATGCAACAATTCAAGGCATGCCAATAAACATGAGATTTTCCTACAAACCGGCCTCTTTGATCATGCAAACAATTCTTGGAGCCCTCAAAATTTTCAAATTTAGGCATACATCAAGGCTCCAAGCATCAATCACAATCACACAAGCATAATAATAAACTACCCCCCCCCCTCCCACCCACACTTAAGTTCGACAGTTCCCTCAATGGTGTAAGAAAGGGGTAAAACGATGTTACCGCTTGGCTTGGTGAGTGAAAGTTGGAATTTTTACGGGGTAGGAGAGTTTAGCTTCAAGGATAAGAAAAGAACACACACAAACACAACACATACTCGCTCGAGGCGAGGTTATTACACAAAACAATACGATAGTAGTAGTTGTACACACATTCTAAATAAAAGAAAAAAATAAAACAAAAGAGTTCAGAGTTCCAAGTGGAGAAGTGGGGTGAAAGGAATTGGCTCTGCCACATGTCTCACTCATCGGCTAGCTCTCACTGAGTCGAAGGCCCCGATTCATCATCTAGAAGGAGGCCCTGGCGACGAGCAATCCGCTCGAGCAGGTCGGTCTGCCTGTCGAGCCGGGAAGTGACTCCCACGACGTGGGTCTCAAAATGATCTATCCTCGCTGGAGCGCGGGACGTCGACGGCGGCCAAGAGCTCGAGAAGGTGGCTGCTCTGGAGGTGGGACATCTGCATCAGGATCCACTGGAGCCAGGTCAACTGTTGGCCTCATAACAGCTGAGGCTTGAAGCCCGTCGAGGTACTCTATCCCTCGCTCTCCCCGAAGCACCACTTTCATGTTGTAGATAGTCGCCATTGGGAAGGGCTCAGTCCGGCCGACGATGTAGCAACGCTCCAAATCCACGTGAAAGTGTCGGGCCAACCTCGTGATGATGACCCCCATGTGCATGGTGTCCACCCTGTTTCGCCCCAGACACAGGCGAAAGTGGTGGCTACAAGCAACCTCTGTTCGTGATCACGTGGCCCGACTGCAAGCTGGGGACGACAGGCCCGACCAGTAGAGTATGCATGATACTCCATGGGGTCCGCAGCTTAACCGCATTGGTGCGTCCAACCTTGTACTCTTCTGGCTCATTCTCGGGGCGGCCTGGAATGCAGCCTGGTAGTGCAAATCAACGGTGTAATGTCGCTCTATCATCTTCATGTAGGTAGTGTCGAGCCCCATGGCCTCGGTGAAGGCATCATAAGTCAGCACCCGCAGCTGACCGCCCAGCATAAACTCCACGTGGGGCCGACTCTTCTTGCTTGTCGGAACAACGTGGGAGAAGGTGGAGTAACTCCATGCAGAGCTCGCCCTTTGATAGCAGCTGGGGCCACTGGGGTGATAGGCGACCCCTGACATCGCGGCTCGGCACCTGAACAAGTTGAAAATGTCCAAGTCCAACCATCAATGTGACCCAATCGGGTTGTCCCCTTATAGGCAAACTTGGTCCCGAACCGTGCATGGTTCACCAAGTAACTGATGTATTCATGCTCCAAATTAAGCATGCTGCAAAAACCAAAAAACATGCACCACACGTGGAAATAATTTTCAATCTCAACTCAATTGGAGGAAAAAGGAATTCCCCCCACACTAATATTTCCATTACGGCCCATACTAATCAAAACAATTAAGCACAAGCACACCAAGGCATGGTTCTAGGTTTTCACGGATTATCCACACAAACAATTAAACCCGAACCATGCCATGGTGGCTACCATCCACCACTCTAAGCATAAAGATTTCAAATTCATTAAAAAATTAGCACTTGGTGGGCAAATTCCACAAATAAAGTCAATTCAAACCAAAACATGCCCAACAAGGCTCAACTAAGCTCATTCCAACATCATTCAATCACCCTAATTCACTGAATTCCTCGCCCTAATGCTAAGTTAAACAATCCATTCACTAAAATTCTCCTCACTTCACTACCTAATTCGATTCTCCCAAAATAATCAAGGTAGAGTTGGAAATAAACCTGGAGGCTTAAGTAGGAAGGGTAGGGGAAGTGAGGAGAGGGCGAGGAAGGCAAAAAATTGGCCAAAAATAGACCAGAGGAGGTTCGCTGGAAGCTCGTCGGAGACTCATCGGAGCCTCGCCGGCAGAGACTTCACCAGAAAAATGTGCTCCAAATCTCCCCAAAATTCTGGCGAAGGCCTCCCTTGATGGGCAAATAATGGGTATGTGCTTGGTTTTGGGTTTGGCTCGACGGAAATGGGTGAAAAGGGAAAAATCAATGGAAATCACGATTTTCCGGCGAGATTTAGAGGACTCCGGCGAGTTTTGGGTCGTGAAGTGAAGGGAAACCGTTCACGACCCTTTTATAGGCAGACCCTGAGGTTCACAGACGCATTTTCCAGTTCACAGTTGTTAAGACTATGAACAAGGCAATCCGTCATTGAACTGGGGGAAATCGGTGGGTTTAACAAACGTGAAAGCACCCTGGTTAACGGATGCGTTTGCCTGTTCATGTTCAAATAAGACCGTGAACAGAGCAATCCGTCTGTGAACAACAGTGAAAACAGGGTACTTCTGAAAATTTTTACTCGACCTACTCCATCGTGCCTGCTATCATTCATGACACAAATCACACAATCACAAAAACCTGGCACGGGGGTACCATTCGACCACTTGAACTCTTCACTCGACACAAAAACGAAAATAAGGAAAAGAAAACAAACTTACATTGGGTTGCCTCCCAACAAGCACTAAGTTAACGTCACTAGCTTGACGTTGCGGATCTATCACCCCATTGAACGTGATGCCGCCGTGAGTGGATCTGCCATGATCTCAGGGCGAGGCATGTTGCATCCCAACTTACTCTCCATGGGGTGGCCTTCTTAGACAATTAATTCCGCTTTGCCCTTTTCCTTCCACCGACATTAGCATTACTTAACCGTTTTCTCCAAGATCTTTTCCTTCCTTCGTTGGGCCAGATGACCTCTTTGCTCTCTTGCTTCACATCATCAGAAGGAACAACAGTAATAGTGGGGTTCATCTTGCAAGGTTCACCTCCACTTGCATTCACATCACGCCGTTCCACTTCCTTCATGTCCTCACGCCCAGGCTTAGGTTCAATTCCAAGTGTAATTCTCTCCTCGCCATCCCTCGGAATCAAATTTCCCTCATTTACATCAATTAAATCCTTGGCGGTGGCAAGGAAAGGGCATCCTAGTATGAGTGGCATCTCAGAATCCTCCCATATATCCAGAATCACAAAGTCCGTCAGATAATGGAATTTTCCCACTAGTACTAGCACGTCCTCCACTATGCCCCTAAGACTAATGACACAACGATCAGCCAATATGACACTAAGCCTCATAGTCTTTAGTTCACCTATCTCTAGCCTCTTAAAAATCTTAAATGGCATCACATTTATGCTCACCCCTAAGTCCACCAAGGAATTTTCTATATGATGAGTACCGATGCAAAGGAGTATGGTGAAACTACCTGGATCGGGTTGCTTCTTGGGAAACCTGTTGAGGATGAAGGGTGAACACTCCTCGCCTAGGGTGACATTGGCGAGGTTTTCGAACTTTGGCTTCTTGGAAAGAAACTCCTTGAGGTATCTTGAATACCTTGGCATGTGGGCCATTGCTTCAAGGAAGGGAATGTTGAGGTGGAGCTTTTGGAGCATCTCCATGAAACCTCCACATTTCGCTTCCAATCTTTCCTTGTGAACCCTCGTGGGAAAAGGTAGGGGTGGCGTGTACTCAGCCACAGGGGGTGGTGTTGGCGATGCCTTCCTCCCACTCCTCTCTTTCACCCCAAGGTTTCCTCTTCTCCACCCTCGGGTAGTGGGTCTTCCTTCTCATTCACTTCTTTGGCAACGACCTATGGAGTCACCTTCCCACTCCTCAAATGAATTGCACTCACCCCAGCATGATCCTTGGGGTTGGTAATAGTTTGAGAGGGTAGGACTCCCTTTGGTCTCTCGGTGAGGATCCCGACAAGACTGCCGATTCGCACTTCCAAGTTTTGGATACTTGCTTGATGCCTTCGGAGTCCTGCCTCAACCAAGGTAAACTTGGAGGTTGCCACATCCATGAATTGCTCAATCTTCTCGAACTTCTGAGTGCCAATACTCACAAAGATGTCCACAAGGTCTTCAAGTTTAGAGAACTTGTGGACTTGTTGTTGTTGTTGAAACCCTTTACCACTTTGTGATTGGTATGGTTATTGGCAGTTCGAGTTTTGGAATTGAGGCCTTTGTTGGATGAAGGTTGGCCGAGGTTGATAGTTTCTTGTTGGAGCTTGGAAGGAGAGGACCAAGCGAATTTTGGATGATTGTGCCACCCGGGGTTGTATGTGTTGATATAAGGGTTGTTTCCTCTAGCATTGTCAATGAATATCACTTGCTCCTCGGGGGTACTTGTCTCCTTCATCGCTTGGAAATCTTCAATTTCATGATTAGTGCTCGAACACCAATCACAAGACATCATCGCTCTCTTTTCTTGCTTCTTGTCTTCAAGGATCACCTCGATCAATTTGTCAAGCTTCGCTTCAAGTGGAGCACTTGCTCCCACACTTCACACTCCTCTTTCGGTGCTTCCCTTCCCACTTCTTGTCAAGCCCCAACCATATCTTTTAAGAGCCATATCTTCGAACAACTCGGTCACTTGTGGTGGGATAATGTTCATCAACTTCCCTTGGCAAAGAGAGCCGATGATAATCTTGTCATCTTGAATGATACCTCCATAGAAAGTCTCTATCAGAAATTGCTCATTGAATCCATGATGATTGGTGAGGGTATTGGAGGAAGTAGTCGGAGAATCTTTCCCATGCATCCTTCAATGGCTCATCTCCCTCTTGCTCAAGTGAGTGATCTTATTCCTCCACTCGGGCGTCTTGGAAGGAAGACAATATCGGGTCATGAAATTGTTGAGTAAATCATCCCAAGAGGTGACAGATAGAGTCGGACGGTTGTTGAGCCATCAGAGAGCCTTCCCCGCCAAAGATTAGGTGAAGAGCCTCAATCGCAATGCCTCCTCGGGGACGCTATTTATCTTCAAGCTTCCCGCTAGCTCAAGAAACCTTTGGACATGCTCTTGTGGTGATTCATTGGCAAGCCCATCAAAGTTGTTGGCGGCCACGGGTGGATGTAAGATGGAAGATTGGATATCCGTCGCCCGTGGAGCCATGTAATAGCCCATAGTCCTTGGCTCTTCCGCGGCTCCCACTTCCACATTTGGGTTTTGAAGCGGATTAGCCCCTCGATGTTGATTACCCGCCATCTCGACTTCAACTTCTCCTTCAATTCTTTCAAATCTGGGATTAACTTATTGTCCCCTCTCTTCAATTCTCCTTCTTGCCTCCGCATGCTCCCTCTCTCGAGCTAAAAGTCGGAGAGTCCGGTTGATGTCTTCGTCCAGTGGTGTTAAAGGCGCCAGATTGCTCTGGGTCATGCACCTCCCTAAACAAACTTTTCACAATAACAGACCGAAGTCCCCGGCAACGGCGCCAAAAACTTGACTCGCTCTGACTATCACAATAAAATCCCACCTGAGGTCCAAGTATAAACTTAAGATGAGTGCAATATAGGGCAAGGATGTTTAAATATCAACCCGGGCCAGCCCATGTACCGCTAGTTCGATTGTTTGAAACATTATCTAGCAGATAGTTTTGGTGAAAACAAAGATATAAAACTATATTACTTTGCAAAGAGAAATGGTTTTGACACTAATTGAGAAGGCTTCACCTGGGTGTTGCTCTCCCTAGCTAACAATTACGACTTGATGGATCGAATGCCCGTGTGTGGTGAGGGGTTTATAAACCGCAGGGAAGTCTAACAAGTAGCCAAAGATACCCTCTTAGTCTCTAGGTCGAGGAAAGGGATACGATCCAAGCCACTAATGCCACTCTCTCAATCTATTGATGACTAAGGATTGGTTAAAATTCACCCTCGAATTGGAGTTCGGACGGCCACCCTCAACCAAACCCTAGGTGCTAATACGAAATAGGAGGTTTGCCTTGCATTAACCTAACTAGGAGACAATGAATTGCCCAAGAAAACCCAGCATTCAAGCCTCTTTCAAAGAAAGGAAGGTGGGTTTTCTCTCTACCTAGGTTAGAATGGCAATTAGATTGATAGGCTTTCACACAACACAATCATCCATGAATATACCTCTACAATAACATTAAACACAACAACACACAAATAATTCAATTTATACAAGCATTCACATAATTGTAGCTAGGATTTACAAACACCCAAGTGAAAGAAGGGATTATTCCATGCTAAGAGAAGGGAAAACACAAGAGAGAAGAAGGAAAACCATCAAAAAGATGCTAGCCTTGCTCCTTGTATTGAATAGATCCTCCTTTGGGGGAGGAATTCCCAAATCCTTACTTAGAGATGAAACCCTAGCTTCTCATCTTCTTTGGTTCGTCACTTTCTCACTCTAAAAATCGAAAGAAGAAGAAGAAGAATAAGTTTCTCACACTAGGTCTCCCCTCCTTCCTTTCAGCTAGCTCTTTATACTAAGATCTTGCCCAGTTCATGGCCGTGAACATCAAAACGCGTTCGTGAACACAGTGTGTTGAACCAAAACGCACCGCCTCACTTCTAGGGTTCACGGTTTGTGGTTGCACTTCACGATCTTAGCGACCGTGACCAGCTTGGGCGTCAGTAACCTCAGAAACCCCTCTGGACACTTCTTGGTTCACTGGTTGTGGTTCTAGTTCACGGTCCTGGCGACCGTGAACACAGGTGATTCCTCCTCTCTGCCAGGTCTTTGCTCCTTTTATTCCAACTTTTGACTCCGAAGTTGTTTCACCTGTTAGAATCTGAAACACACTGAAACACAAGAAACCTAACGTAAAACCAACCCTTTTGGAGCTCAATTGCAACAAATGTCAAAGTGAAAAGGGGATAAAAAGTGTACAATTAGGCCTGAATCAGTAGGTTTGTTTGGGGACAAGCACACGCCTAAGCGTGGGGGAAGTTGATAACACCTAAATTGATGCTATTTATTGTAAGGAAGTGGTTAAGTACCATACAACGGCCTCTCCCAAAAACTCGAGTTATTGGGACCAGTTGGTTTATGACATGGTATCAGAGCTGGTTTGTCCTTGCGGTCACGTGTTAAAGTCCTCACGACCCCCAATATTAAGCGTTTGTCATCAAGCACATGGTATGGCGGGCCTGTGCAAACTTCAAGCCCGTGAGTTGGCTTTCGTTTGAGGGGGCGTGTAAAGAAGTGGTTAAGTACCATACATGGGCCTCTCCCAACAACTCGAGTTATTGGGACCAGTTGGTTTATGACATTTATCCCTCATATCTAGGTTCCTTTTGAGTAGTTTTATATGCATAATGTTGATACATTTTCAAATATAACCCTATTTCGTTCCTCTAAGATTATATCATTATATTAGGATTTATTCGACAATATATGTGAATTAGGTACCAAAAGAGCGCAAGGGTAGCAAGAATGGGGAAAAAGCTGAAGATCACGGTCTGGACAAGCATGATCATGATCGGGAAAAGAGGGCGCGAAGAAGGAGCTCAGATTGCTGTCCAAGGAGCAAAGATCACGTCGACAAACTTTGACACTTCGGGCTTCAAATTCAGAAGTGGCTAACATGTTGAAGCATAGGATTTCAATTGTTGACTTTCGACCCTTGTATTCCCAACCCGCAAGAAATATCGCGACTGTGACACACAGATTGCGACCATGAAGTCAGCCCGCGATCCTCCTCTTGGACAAAGACAAAATGGCAGTGGATGAAGATCGTGGCCTCCTCTATCAAGTTCGCACCCCCGAACTCTACCAGCATGACCGACAACATGCCTGAATCCGGAAACTCTATCAATAGGAGACACCTTCCTCCATGCAAAGAGAGCTAGTTTTGATTGAAGTTTATAGTTTTTGGAGAGAGAAAGTAGAAAGAGAAGCTGAAGGATGGAGAATAAGAGAAGGAAGAGCTAGAATGAAGGAGCCATCTCCCCAATCAAGTCTTCTTTAATTTCTTCTATGTTTCTTCTTCCCTCCTTTATAGAGTAGTCCTCCAAGGTACCAGGAGTTAAACCCCCAAACACTAGATTAAGTTTGTAATGCAGATGAATGAATTATGTTAGGGTTTATGAATGGATGTGTTTGTTCTACTGATTATATGCTTCATTCATACTTATATTATGCTTGAGTAAGTCACCTTGCTCTTCTCTACTAGCCTTGATGAGCCAACGTTGGGTAGGAGTTTTAGAGTTAGACTGGGTAGTTCCAATTGGCAGATTAAGGGCAGATGAATAGTCTTATGGTCTTGTAGTGGATGAGGCGATTGTACCACTGCTGCAAGAACACCTTCCTAGATGATGCTTTAGAGGAACACAAGCATGTATCGATCCGTCTCTTTATCATGCACGATAGGAAGAACCTATTGAAATGAGCTATTTGTAATGCCCTAGATACGCAAGCCTTAGCTGAGGTGACAATGGGTCTTGGGGAGACATACTCGGAGGCGTGGGATAACGACAACGGCCCACAAGAATAGAGAGCTCACGCACCATATCCGATAAAATCAACATAATTAGTCATTTGGATGTTAGACCTAGGATAGGGCGAGGGAATTACGCCGAAGTACCTGCTTTGTATCCTTGTTTTTCTCTCTTGTAGTGTCAATTAAAACCTCCAAATCAATCCCAAAATTTGATCGGTTAGATAACAATAGAGAGCGACAGTAAGCTAGGGTATTGAAACCCATAGAAAACGACCTTGGTAACCATTATAGAGCAACGCCATTTTGAGTTAAACTTGGCTCAGAATGGGGTAGTTATTTATACAGTGCAAACAACTGACAATGACCCGCACGGGGACGGTGAACTAGTAATTACGCAAGTTGACTAACATTTTTAATAAATTGGGTAAATACTAATTATTAGCCAAACCTTTCACTCATTTTTAAATATATTAGCCAAACCTTTTGAAATACAAAATATTAGTCAAATTTTTTAAAATGCCTCAAAATATTAGTGGGTTGGTTGATATGAATCACACATCCACTACGATTTAGGTTAATTGTGGGTAGATCGATGTCAAACCGTGGGTTACCTCCACCCCTAGATTTTACATTGCATTAGAAAGATAAATTGTCTATATTATATTTTAGTCTTAAAGCAAACCTTCATTATAGTATTTAAAAATTTTAATCACTAGAATGTCTCTAATATAATATTATACCCTATATAAATAATTCGTAAGTTAGTGATAAAATTATCCATCTAATGATTGTACAAACTACAAACAAGGCGTAGGCAAGATTCAAACTAAACAAGCTCCTATCAGGAATCGTATCAGGCTCAATAATTGGTTGGATTGTAGGTGCAATGATTTACTTTACGAGCGAGGTCTCTAGTTTTCTTTCAATAATACATTCAACCAAGTAGTTATTCACCGAGTATTTGTTGTTTGATGGAATAACTTATTTCTTATGTAATCGATATTTAAAAAGTGATCTTCCAACAACTAGCTAAACTAACCTAGGTGTAACTAACATATTATGATTATGTGCAGTCTGTGAGATATCCTAATGGGAAATTGTGGTTGAAACTTGAAACAAGCTCAAGACATTTGTTTTAGATGCCTTTTAATGAAGGAGGAGGGGAAGGAGAACGAGAAGAAGCCTACAAAGAATACAATATTTTAAGTGATGATCCTGAGGTTCTCCTAAATGAGGAAGATGATAAAATAAACTACACTAGAACAGGGTTTAAAGATGAGGACTAATTTGTTGATGTTCGAATTGTAAATCGAGATATATTACTTAATTTCTAATTTTTAGAAAGCGTTGTTTATTGTAACTTCAATCCGTTTAGATAAGATATATGACTTTCAATTTTTTATGGAGATTTTCTTATATGATTTAATTACAATTTTTTTGTGTTCTAAACATTGCATTATCAACCGATGATTAATTTCTTTATATCATCCGAATAGTTTAATTTAGTTTACGGTGTAAACGTTTCTCATTTTTTCTGGCGAGTTAGAACATTATTTCCGACAAATCTTTCCGCCTTGTCAATAATAATCGTATTTATGATAGATTATCAACAATGGAACTAGGTTTTTGTTAGTAAATACTTATTATTTGACAATTTTTTTCATTTGTTAGAAATAGGTTTTTTCTGTAACCCTTTTGATATAAGTCGAGGCTCTAACTCCTGGACTTAAACAATCAGAATAAGCAGCAAATATCGATTAGCAAAACATAGAGCAGAAGGGGCGGAAAATAACTCAAACCAAAGCCACAATTGGGCAGAGGGCCAAGTATATGAAGTGACTCCACAACTAGGGTGATTGACTAGTTGATAACGTCGGTTTTTTTAGACGGCTCGATTCCACGAACAGCCTAAGAAGGATAAAAGAGTTTCAAGAATGAACTCTCAAATAAGGGTTTTTCATCGGTCAAAAGTTGTTTTGCCCGTGGGCATAACACCATGTATTTATAGAGGTTGCAAAATTAAGAAGTAAACAAGCAGTAGTTAAAGAAGGAAACAAATATCCAAAAGATTCTAACATGTTGTTTTTAATGCTAATGGAATATTTTTAGCCACTAATTATTCCCTTTCCATGTTGGGCCAACTTGGGCATCAAGAATGTCCATCTTTCTCCCCTTGCCTTCGCCTTTCCCTGTGTGGCCAACTTGGGCATCAAGAATGTCCTTCTTTCTCGTCTTGGACGTGGATTACATTGACCTCCTATCCCTTGAACGAATTCGACTCCAAAGATGGAAAATGCTTTGCCAAATAAGCTTGAAGTCGACCTTTGAATACCTTGACTTGACTTCTAGTGATTGGACCACATTCCTCTTGCACCAAAGTTGGACTTGTGATCGCCTTGGTGTTGATGCCCTCATCATCCCCATCCACTTGAAAAGGATTTGCCCTCAAATCTAAGTCATCTTGAAAGAAAGGAGCTAAGTCAACAACATTGAATGTAGCACTAACACCGTACCTGCTCGGCAGATCAAGCTTGTACGCATTGTCATTGATGCGGTGAGGACTTAAATGGTGAAAACTTAGTGGTAGCATGAACAACCCTATTATAGGCAAACTCTACATGAGGTAAGCATTCTTCCCAATACTTGATGTTACTCTTAATGACATCCCTAAGCATTTGAGAAAAAGTTCTATTAACTACTTCAGTTTGACCATCCATTTGAGGGTGGCAAGTAGTAGAAAACAACAACTTAGTACCAAGCTTACTCCATAAAGTTTTCCAGAAGTAACTCAAGAACTTGACATCACGATCAGAGACTATAGTACGAGGCATACCATGCAACCTAAAAATTTCTCGAAAGAACAGTTCAACTACATTAGTTGCATCATCTGTTTTGTGACATGGTGTCGCAACCATACCTCCGGTGGTCCGAATGTCGTCGCGTCGGCATTTTGGGAGTCGCCATCGATATTACTTGGAGTGGATAGAACACTCTTCGAATCGGCTCTAACCTTAGGGACATAACCAAGATATGGTCTGCGGTTAAGAGATATGGGTTCGGGAGTACGGTTACGTGTGGGGAAGTGAAATCACACCCCACAAGGCCCTAAATCGGTACTACTTAAGTTGATAAGTTTTATATGAATTGGGTGTATTTTTAGTAATATTTTTGTAATTTTAGGGTTCCACTGGACCATTTAATGATTTTATCGTTTCGAAGAGATTTTTGGATCTGTGAATAAGACCTCGGTCACCCACTATACTACACCACTTAGTTCGGTTATACTTGACCTGGGTAGTTGTTGTAGAATAGCTTCATACCATGTTTTAATATCATGCTCGCAAAATGCGAGAGACCATTTAGTCAATTGGGTCCTTGGGAATCTTGAATTAATTCAAATAGGGTTTCAAAAGAATGAACGATAATTTCCGAATAAATTTTCACTTCTAAAATAAAATTGTCATATGATGGTTGACACACTTCTACTATCACACTACAAAGTGGCCAAGTGTAACCACCTACTAATGCGTATTATAGTGATTTTAGTTCTAACTGTCAACTCGGGTCCTAAGTGTGATGACTACTCCGTGAAAGTCTTGTTATCTATCGGTTCAAGTGTAGTTAAGGTTCAATTAAACTAGCTAGCAAAGTAGTAATTGTTGTGTTCAAGTTGAGAGAGGTCACCCGGATATGGTTCCCCCTAGACTGCAGTTAAGCCAGGTTGTAATTTACCAAATTTAAGTTCAAGGATAGTTATACTGCATGAAGTTCTTAAACAGTCTGAAGTCTCGACTAAAGGTCTCCAGATCCTCTCAATCTGTGTCCCCAACGGGGGACCAACCTCCACCGGAGTTAACAGATTGAGGCCCTAACGAACCGAACCTCCTCTACCGAAGTAAAACCGGTACAGAATAGTGAATTGGCTCCTCGACTAAAGTCGTCAATTCACTACCTTCAATCGAGGGTGCTCTATCAACCTAGGCAGATATTCTCTTTCTAGGTCAAAGTAGAAATAACAGGAATTTGTTCAAGATTCATGCCATTTAAGAAATCAAACCTCAATTGAATATAATTAAGTAAATGGATTCAAACTTGGGTTCATACAATCAGACCTAACACACAAGTCTAGGGTTTTTCTTACCCAGGTGAATCTGGAAGTTACTCCATAGAGAGAGAAGCAAACTCTTGCTCGGAAGCAGAAAACATGCTGTGAAGGATGGGGTTCTGCTTCTAGTCATCAATCGGCACTTCTCCAAGCGTTATCCGGGCTCTACTAAAGATGAAGATCGATCTAAGGCGCTTGAGAACTCTGGTTTGTCACTTTCTCTCTCTAGGTATCACTTTCTTTCTAAAACTCGGAACCCTTCAAAAATCAGCCTTCTTTCCCTTAAAAACCAGCAGGCCGCGATCCCTGATCGTAATCACCGGTCGGGTATTTCAAGTGTCCGCTTGAGGATTTTGAAACGCAGCACAACGGTGAAGAGCATAATACCCGATCGGGTATTTTTGCTCTCTGGCCGAGACCCCTCCTGGACTTCAGACGTCCCAAAACATGAATCCCCAGCCTCCTCAGCATTGTACCCGGCCGGATATTTTAACTCCTGGCCGGGTATTTCGCTCTTCCAGCGCCCTTCACTCCCATGTTCTCCTTTTTGACCCGAAACTCGTTTCCTCGCCTTCACATCAACGCCAAGTCCTGAAATATGACATAAACACACAACCTAGCGTGAAATCGGCTTAAAACACGAGAAACAACATCTCAAACGACTCAAGAATGGAGGTAAAAATATGTGCAATCAATGGTCTATCAAACTCCCCCACACTTGATCGTTTGCTTGTCCCCAAGCAAACCTAACTCAAACCAATGTAGCTCTCTAGACCTCTATAGCAACAAATAACCCCGATCGTCGGTAGAGGATTTCCTAGATCATATAGTAGCTTACGAGGTCGACTGGTCTTCTAAGACGTCCCCTGTCTCTCTTAATGCGAGTACTAGACTCAAGCCAGGATCATGAGAAGAAGTGGAAGTAAGACAGCCAGTTCATGGGTAAAGGGACTCACACCATTCACAACCAAGGACTCATTGTTCCGGGGTGCTCTTTCACTTCATTTTACCATTGGAACTCCTTTTTCACTTTCATTTTACATTTATTGTTTTTTTTTCACTTGGCGGGGGTTCCAACTGCAGTCTTTTGTATGGTCGACCCTTATTAGTCGAGCAAGAGCAATTTCTGTACATCTGGCACTCGCCAGAGTACTTCTTCTAACTTCTTTTCCTCAATTCGTGTGGAGTGTCAATGATATTAAGGGGGTCGGAAGCTCTATCAGTGCCCTTAAAAACACATCCTTGAGTATGCAAACCGTTCAACGGGTGAAAATTTTACTTGTACTAGAGACAACTTAGCTTCACTTTGTAGGAGTACCCCACTAAGGATCACTAAAATCTCTTCCAAAACCCGATTTTGTGCAATGAACGGTGCCACACACGTTGGGCTTACCCCATGTTTAAGATTTCAATGATTTCGAGATAGAGGACCAACTGTTTTTCATTTCCCACATGAGCACCCGGTTCGATACACGAGTCCACAACACAATTCAAACGGAGTCACCATTACCACATGAATTCAACGGTCTTAGCTCCACTAATTCAGAAAATCAAACGGAGTCACCATTTTCCATAGTGCTACACTACCTCCCTAGGTTGCACATTACTACAGAGACTGTCGATTCAAAGCATACTGAGCAGGCAATTTGTAAGGAACACGTACTTGGAGCCCTCAAACCAAAATTTGGACAGTGGACTAGGCTCCAAGCACACAAACAGATCTAAGCAGTCAAAATAGAAACATCCCCCCACACTTAAGTTCGACATTGCCGTCAATGGAGAAGAGGTAAGGATAAGGGGAACGATGTTACTGGTGTGCGCGGACTGCAGGAGACTGGAAGGTGGACCAGTCGGAGTGAAACAGAATGGAAATGGGACCAGTCGGTGCAAAGGCACACCTAAAGGGAACACAAGAACTCAGCACAGATACGTTAGGTCAATTGTCATCCCAATAGTACATCATCCAAAAGAAAAGAAAACAAATCATGGTGGGGTTGCCTCCCCACAAGAGCTTCTTTACCATCTTTTAGCTGGACGCCCATGGTGGACGCTCAGAGTGGTGCAGGAACAGGTGCCTCCAAGAGTGGATCCGCATCGCTCTTGAGGTACAACTTCAGATGGTGGCCATACACTCGACGGGTGTGACCACCAGCATTTGTTAGCTCGACCTGGCCATCCGACAAGATGCAAGCGAGTGAGTACTCGGATGGTCAGGGTGGTTGTGATTCAGGAGGTGGGACCAGCTCATAGTGGTCGCCAACTTTCTTCCGAGTAGGCTTAGCCACCTGCGGCTTCTGCCGCCACTCCTCCTTGATCTTTTTATTTGGTAGTGAGGTCGAAGGGAGTGGTAGCAAAGGATTGAGAGGGAGATCCTGCAAAATGAGAGGCACAGACAGATACACGACAGGCTCGTGCACCTAGTGAGGAATAGCATGCATAGGCGAGGCAGCATGCATATTATTATCAGCGATAGAGAAAGTTATCTACTCCTCGCCATCTCTCAAAACCAAAGTCCCATCATGGACATCTATGAGGGCCGTGGCGGTGGCCAGGAAGGGCCTTCCTAGAATAAGTGGCACTTCTGTGTCTTCATTGATGTCTAAGAAAACAAAATCCACAGGATAACAAAACCTGCCAACCTTAACCAGGAGGTCTTCCACTATACCCCTAGGATGAACCACAGATTGGTCACCTAATTGAATACTCATCCTAGTTGCTATGGGTTCACCTAGGCCTAGTTTTTTCAACAATTTGTATGGGATAACATTGATACTAGCACCTAGATCCGCCAGGGACCTCTCTACATGTAATTGGCCAATAGAGCACGAGATAGTGAAATTACCTGGGTCCTTCTGCTTTTCTGGAAGCTTGCTCTGCAGAATGGCCGAGCATTCCTCGCTTAGCATCATTATCGAGAGATCCCCTATTCGCTTTTTGGTGGTGAGGAGATCCTTCATGAATTTTGCGTACTTGGGCATCTTCGACAGTGCCTCCACGAACGACAAGCTCATGTTGATCTGCTTAAGCATTGCCATGAATTTGGCAAACTCAGTCTCCAGCTTGTCTTTGTGTAGGCGAGTGGGGATGGGAAGCTAGGGAACATTCTCCTTAACCACTGCTGTGCTTGGGAGCAGGTTCTTCCTTCTCCAGCCTCACTCCTGCATCGTTGGCTGGAAGTGTTGAAGCAGGTAGTGGCTCCTCATGCCTGGCCGGGGCAAGTACAGCCGATGTTGGCTTGCCACTCCTGGTAGTGATGGTATCAGCTGCTGGTGAGGCTCACGCGGATTGGGGATGGTGGTGGCAGGCAGAGTTCCCGACGCCCTGGTATTGTTCTAGCGAGCTATTCCTCCAATATGATTCTGGAGGTCCTGCAATATGGCACCTTGGTTCCTCTGGCATGCCTCCAATGAGGCAATGCTCTGGTCCATCATGGCAAAATTCGCCTTCCTGGTAGTCATGAATGCCGCCAGAATGTTTTTTAGCTCACTCACCTGATTATCTAGAGCTGGAACTGCTGGTGGCTTGGCATACTGTCGCTGCGGCTGCTGAAATGGTGGCCCCTGTCTGGGCTCGTAAGGCTGCTACTGTGGAACAGGACCCTGTCTGGCCTGGAATGGCTACCTCTGCTGAAAACCACCTGTTGGTGCTGGGAAACCAGGTGGTTTAGTGGTGTTGTTGTTATTCCAGGAGTCGTTGGGATGCTGGCGCCAACCTTCGTTATATGTTCCACTGTAAGGGTCAAGGCGCCGAGTATTGGCGATGAAGGCCAACTGCTCTTGGGGCGTGGAAGACTCCCGCATAGCCTGGCTCCTGGGGCGTGCAACTGAAGGTTCGGCCAGACCTCTACCCGAAATAAGACTGTTGGGCTGCTTCAATGTCTTCACCAACTCGGCCACCTCCCGTTCTAGCCCGGATCTGGCCTCCATGGCGTGCACACCAAGTTCCCGGGAACTCCTGCCTCTGGTGCTCTGCCCCCAGGAATAATCTCTGGCAGCCAAGGTACTGATCATCTAGTTTAACTAGGGTGGAGTCTTCATGAGAATTTCTCCTCCTGGGCATAGAGACTCAATCACCCTCTGGCTTTTCGTGGAGTGTAGTAGTACTCCATAGTAGGACCTGGCGGGGGTAGTTGATGCTGAGCCCCATCTTCCTAGGGGATGGGGTTGTTCCCCAGGATCTCATTCACTAGCAAAACCTGGAGAGGCATCCCCTGGGGCGGGTTTTGCGCACCATCCATCTCGTACGCCTACTCAGAATCGCTGCTCAAGTGGTCGTCGATGCGCACTTCCTCTGTAGCTAGTCTCGCTCGCTGTTGTCTCTTTAGTTGGCGACAAGTGCGTTCTAGCTCTGGATCTAACGGTAGTAAACCTCCCGACTGGCTACGAGTCATGCACTACCTACACACATCCAATCAAGCAAACCCGTGAAGGCACTAGCGGGAAAAAGCAAACAATCAATAGAGAAATGGAAATGCTAAAGTAACAGAAATCACGTTTCTTCAACAAAATAGTCGTCCCCGGCAACGGCGCCAAAAACTTGACACGCTTCTACCGTGACATTAGAAAGTGGCCAAGTGTAACCACCTACTAATGCGTAGTATAATGGGTTTAGTTCTAATTGTCAACCCGGGTCCTAGTTGTGATGACTACTCCGTGAAAGTCTTGTTATCTAGCGATTCAAGTGTAGTGAAGGTTCAATTAAACTAGCAAGCAAAGCAGCAATAGTTGTGTTCAAGTTGAGAGAGGTCACCCGGATATGGTTCCCCCTAGACTGCAGTTAAGCCAGGTTGTAATTTATCAAGTTCAAGTTCAAGGATAGTTATACTGTAGGAGGTTCTTAAACAGTCTACAGTCTCGACTAAAGGTCTCCAGACCCTCTCAATTTGAGTCCCCAGCAGGCAACTAACCTCCACCGGAGTAAACATATTGAGGCCCTAACGAACCAAACCTCCTCTACCGAAGTAAACCCAGTACAGAATAGTGAATTGACTCCTCAACTAAAGTCGTCAATTCACTACCTTCAATCAAGGGTGCTCTATCAACCTAGGCAAATATTCTCTTTCTAGGTCAAAGCAGAAATAACAGGAATTTCATCAGGATTCATGCCATTTGAGAAATCAAACCACAATTGAATATAATCAAGTCAATGGATTCAAACTTGGGTTCATACAATCAGACCTTACATACAAGTCTAGGGTTCTTCATACCTTCGTGAATGTGGAAGTTACTCCATGGAGAGAGAAGCAAACTCCAGCTCAGAAGCAGAAAACATGCTGTAAAGGATGGGGTTCTGCTTCTAGTCGTCAATCGGCACTTCTCCAAGCGTTATCCGGGCTCCACTGAAGATGAAGATCGATCTAAGGCGCTTGGGAACTCTAGTTCGTCGCTTTCTCTCTCTAGGTATCACTTTCTAAAACTCGGAAACCTTCAAAAATCAGCCTTCTTTCCCTTAAAAACCAGCAGGCCGCGATCCCCGGTCGTAATCCCCAGTCGGGTATTTCAGGTGCCCGGCCGGGGATTTTGAAACGCAGCACAGCGGTGATGGGCATAATACCCGATCGAGGTCTAGAATACCCGATCGCGTATTTTTGCTCTTTGGCCGGGACCCCTCTTGGACTTGAGACGTCCCAAAACACGAATCCCCGGCCTCGTCAACATTGTACCCGGCCGGGTATTTTTACTCCTGGCGGGGTATTTTGCTCCTCCAGCGCCCTTCACTCCCATGTTGTCCTTTTTGACCCGAAACTTGTTTCCTCGCCTTCACATCAACGCCAAGTCATGAAATATGACATAAACACACAACCTAGCGTGAAATCGGCTTAAAACACGAGAATCAATTGTCTATCAAGAATGGAGGTAAAAATACGTGCAATCAATTGTCTATCAATGGTGACAGAACTATAATTTGGTAACAAAAGATTACACTTTTTCCTGATATAACAAAATGGTCATAAAGATTTTGAACACAAGTTTGCAATATCCGTTGGGTTAAGGTACGTTAGTTAGTCTGGATGGTGGAGTGAAAATTTTCTATTAATATATTGGATAATGGGTTGTGACTCGCTATGACACAACTCCTAACAATGGCCAAGTGTAACCAATGAAAGGGACTGATGTATAGTGCCTCAAGTAATAAATATCGAACCCACAGGTCTCTAGAGTTACTATTACTCAGCTTCAGTTCATTATCTAGCAAACCAGATTAAGATGGAAGAACTAAAACTACTCTAGCACACTACAGTTAAAGTTAATCTAATTACAGGTTGGGAACTCACTTAGGTATGAATCCCCCTAGCCACTAGCCAGATTAATGATTGATGATCTCTAACCTGTTTCACTTGCATTCACAATGCAGAGAATCCTTAACTAGACCTTGAGTCTCGACTAAAGGAACAAGGCCCTCTTGAGTCCATTGCCTATAGGGACGTATCCTTCTCTAGAACAATCGATCAAGGCGTTTTGAACTAAATTTTCTCTATCAAATGACGTTCTCAATCGATACAAAGCATTGAATCAACCCTCGACTAAAGCAATAGATCCAATGTTATCAATCTATGGTGCTCTATTGACCTAATAAGGTATTCGCTCTCATATGATCAAAGCAAAATCAATTATCTTGACTAATGCAGAATTGAATGATGAAAATATGTATAGATTGAATATGAACTCAACATTATTAAGTAAGAGTATTCATACAATTATCCAATCAAACAAACATGGCTGGGGTTCCTAAAAACCTAAGTGAAGAGAAGTTACTCAATAGAAAAGAGAGAGACTGCAGTAAGAATTTTCAGATGATCAGTCTTCATGTCCGGGCTTGTACCTCGTGCTATAAAGGCAAAGAAATCCTCCAATTCCACCCCAAGATTGCACTCAAATCACCCTCTCTCTCTTTGGTTCGTCCCTTGGGTGTTTTGAAATCCAAAACCCAGCTCTCCCCTCTCAAAAATCGCAGAAAATAGACTTACACCCGAGCAGGGGCAGAAACACGGTCGAGAACACGATCGTGTTTAGTCCTGCCCGTGTTTTGGTCCGCACGTGTTTTGAATCCCTTCAGCAGTCTTCACAAGAGAGGCTCGGCATAAAAAAAACTGGCAGGTGCCAGATGAAACACGGTCATTTTTTAGGGTAGTATGTCCGTAAATGAGGTACAAATCCATTTTTCTTCAGGTCATGCCCGAGTTTCTTCTTCTGAATCGCCAATTGATCTCCGATTGACTTGAAACTTGCGCCTACGCTTCAGTTTATGTGCTAGGACCTGAAATGTTGACAAAGAAACACAACCTAGCATAAAATAGGCCAATGAAGCGATAATGCAAGGTTAAACGATCAAGAAACAGAGAAAAAACATGTGCAAATATCGAGTCATCAAATCCCCCCACACTTAACCGTTTGCTTGTCCTCAAGCAAACATGACTCAAACTAATGCAACTCTCGAGACCTTTATGGTAACATGGAACCCCGATCGTCGATAGAGTATTTCCTAGATCAATTAGCAACTTCCGAGGTCAACTGGTCTTCTAAGACGTCCCCTATCTCTCTCAATGTGAGTGCTAGAATCAAGCCAGGATAAGGAGACTCATAAAATTCCACGACCAAGGACTCATCGTATCAGGTGCTCTTTCATTCATTTCAATCGTTGGAACCCATTTTCGCACTTTCATTTTATGTTTCTTTTGTTTTTCTCATGCACACTTTGCGGGGGTTCCAACTGTAGTTTTTGTGCACGGTCGACCCTTATTGGTTGAGCAAGAGCAATTTCTGTACATCTGCCACTCGCCAGATTACTTCTTTTAACTCCTTTTCCTCAACTCGTGTGGAGGGTCAATGAAATAAGGGATGCCGGAAGCTTTATCCGTGCCCTTAAAAATACATCCTCGAGTAGGAAAATCGTTCAACAGGTGGAAATTTTACTTGTATTAGAGACAACTTAGCTTCACCTTGTAGGGGTACCCCACTAAGGATCACTAAAATATATTCCAAAACCCGATTTTGTGCAATGAACGGTGCCACACACGTAGGGCTTACTTCATGTTTAAATTTTCAATTTTTCTGACATGGAGGACCAACTGCTTTATCATTACACACCTGAGCACCCTTATACGAAACATGAGTCCACACACAACAAGAGAGTCATCGATATCACATGAATCAAATGACCTAAATCCACTAGTTCACACAATCAACCGGCACAACAAAAAGACAGATAGGAAAAATCTTATACTTCAGCATCCTCCATAGTGCTAGAACTATCTCCCTAGGTTGCATAGTACTATAAAGGCTGTCAATTCAAAGCATACTTAATAGGAAATTGCAGGGAACACGTACTTGGAGCCCTCAAATTTAAAAATTTGGACAGTGGACTAGGCTCCAAGCACACACATACAGCCAAACATTCACACGCATATATAATCGAACATCCACCCCACACTTAAGCACGACATTATCCTCAAGGGGTAGAACGAAGTTACCATATCAAGTATATATGATGGTGGACGGGGCAGGCGCTGCATTCCAGGAGGAGAGAGTAGTCGGAACATAAACACCATACAAAATCTCACAAAGGTTGAGTTATTGACTCTAAAATCAAAGAACAAAACTGACTCAACCGAGGATAAATAGGGAAAGAAATGCAAATCGACTAGTTGGGTTGCCTCCCAACAAGCGCTTCTTTCACGTCATGAGTCGGACGATGGCTCTTAACTTTCGGTCCACCCCAAAACCTCTTTGAGGTTGAGGTTCTCATAGATGAGGTGGAGTATCAAGTCACGAGCATGTGGTATGACAGGTGATGAAGGCTCGTGCAATTGATGCATATGAAGTCTCCATCCTCGATACCTCTCTTCTCTTCTCTCGTCTCATTGCCCACAACTAGATATACCAGCATCAACTGACCACCATCGCATCCACCAAGAGGGACCGATGTCGATGTGGCCTTGGTCGGGTAAAGAGACACTGCAAATGGGTCCTTGCCAAGCATCTCTTCGAAGTTTGGTGGAGATATTACTTGTAACATAGGGTCAGTGCAAGCCTCTTCCACCTCAACTTCGTCCTTAGCCTGGATGCCAATTGCTTCCTCAAGAACTTCCTCTAATTCACTTCCGTCATCCTCCACAACTTATTTCCTCGTCCTTTCTCGCTCTTCTTCTTCTAGCACTCATTGGAGAACAAGTCTCCAATAAATTTCTTTCATGAGATCATCTTGCATCTCCTTTCCATGCCCGCCTCTTCAAAGCTCAGTGTGGGATGTTTGAAGGTGTGGTTGGCTACGACAGGACATTTTTTTATCATGATCATCACGGGAGCTCTCCATGACAACTTCTGTCTGCTACACAATGTCATCGTAGCCTTCATTTTCCTCCTCCTCTTCTAGTATAGTATTAGAAGGGTGATCTTGAGCAGGCTGTGCATAAGATTTCTCAAGATCCTCGAGGCTCTTCTTAATGCTCAGAAGGATCTCATTTTTTCACGATAGGCCTGGGTACAAAGATCCATCTTGGAGTATGATCTCTCAGTGTCTCGAGCAAACTGCTCCACGAGAAGCCTCAATTCATAGTTTGGATCTAGCCGTGGAGTGTAGCATGGCTATGCAGAATGGCCCATGTAACTCCAGCTCCGATTGCCCTTCTGGTTGTGGGAGAAATTCTTCTCGATAAGGAGATTTTTCTTGAACTGACTAGGGGTCTGATTTTTCTTCGTAGTATGGGGGTTGGTACTAGAACCCTAATCCATAGTCTTCTCCTCATTGATTGCTCCAAGAAGTCTCGGGGTAATACCACTCGAATGGTAATGGATACCACCAATGGTTGGAGAAGCCATGAGGATCCATGATTCAGATATGCACCAACAAAAACAAAAACACCCAAGTGAAAAGCAAGGGTGGAAAAGAAAATAAAAACACTAAAGTAACAGACATCTGCCTTTCCTAATAACCTAGAAAGTCCCCGAGAACGGCGCCAAAAACTTGACTCGCTATGACACAACTCCTAACATTGGCCAAGTGTAACCAATGAAAGGGACTGCAGTATAGTGGCTCAAGTAATAAATATCGTACCCACGGGTCTCTAGAGTTACTATTACTCATCTTCAGTTCATTATCTAGCAAACCAGATTAAGATTGAAAAACTAAAACTACTCTAGCAAACTACAATTAAAGTTAGTCTAATTACAGGTTGTGAACTCACTTAGGTATGATTCCCCCTAGCCACTACTCAGTTTAATGATTGATGATCTCTAACCTATTTCACCTTTATTCACAATGCGGAGAATCCTTATCTAGATCTTGAATCTCAACTAAAGGAACAAGGCCCTCTTTAGTCCATTGCCAAGAGGGATGTATCCTTCTCTAGAACAACCCATCAAGGCATTCTGAACTAGATTCCCTCTATCGAATGAGGTTCTCAATCGATACAAAGCATTGAATCAAACCTCGACTAAAGCAATCGATCCAATACTATCAATCTATGGTGCTCTATTGACCTAATCAGGTATTCGCTCTCGTAGGATCAAAGCAAAATCAATAATCTCGACTAAAGCAGAATGGAATGATGAAAAAATGCAAAGATTGAATATGAAATCAAGATTATCAAGTAAGAGTACTCATAAAATTATCCAATCAAAGAAACATGGCTAGGGTTCCTCAAAACCTAAGTGAAGGGAAGTTACTCCATAGAGAAGAGAGAGACTGCAGTAAGAATCTTCAGATGATCAGTCTTCAAGTCTGAGCTAGTTCCTCGAGCTTCCAAGGCGAAGAAATTCTCCAATTCCACTCCAAGATTTCCCAAAGCCCTCTCTCTCTTTGGTTTGTCCCTTAGGTGTTTTGGGATTCAAAACCCAGCTGTCCCCTTTCAAAAATCGTAGAAAATAGACTTATAACCGAGCAGGGGCAGAAACACGGTCGAGAACACGGTCGTGTTTAGTACTGCCTGTGTTTTGGTCACGCTCGTGTTTTGAATCCCTTCAGCAGTCTTCACAAGAGAGGCTGGGCATAAAAAACACTAACAGGTGCCAGATGAAACACGGCTGTGTTTTTAGGGTAGTGTGCCCGTGTTTCTTCCGCCGAACCTATTCCCCTATATTCAATGCTTCATTTCTCCCTCGTCGGGACTCAGAATCAGTCATCGTTTGATCCCAGACGCTCGCAGTCTCGTCCTGTTTCTTTTCATGACAAGCTTGCATGATTCTTTGTCCATAAATGAGGTAGAAATCCATTCTTCTTCAGGTCATACCCGAGTTTCTTCTCCCGAATCGCCAATTGATCTCTGATTGACTTGAAACTTGCGCCTACGCTTCAGTTAATGTGCTAGGACCTGAAATATGAAAGAAAAACACAACCTAGCGTTAAATAGGCCAAAGAAGCGATAATGCAAGCTTAAAAAATCAAGAAGCAGAGGGGAAAACATGTGTAAATATCGAGTCATCATGATGATTCGGGCCTAAATGTACACATTTTACCCCTCATTTCTTATTCATTTAGCTTAGTATTTCATCGTTCCTTGACATATTTCACGCTAGGTTGTGTTTATTTTGATACATTTCAGGTCCTAGCATGGGTGGAAGGGTCGAGGACTAGTTTTGGGATAATTGGAGGTCAAAAATAACGAAAACCGAAGAAAACTCTGAAGTCACAGTTAAGTGTAGGCGTCTAGGAAACAGCCGCAATTCACAGCCGGGCAAGGTAGTTCACGGTCTCCTAAGACCATGAACTTCGACCACAAACCGTGAACACAGAGGCATCCAATGAGGTTCCTGAAGTTACTGACGACAAGGCAGTTCACTGTCTCTAAACCGTGAACTATGGCCATTGATCGTGAACCCAGGAAGCAAAGCGGTGCATTTTGGAGACGACAGAGTTCACAGACACGTTTAGGTGTTCACTGTCGTGAACTGGCCAACGCGTCCGTGAACTGATCACTTTCGGGCAAATATGAAGACAACAGTGGGGAGAGAGAAAAGGGGAACTGGTCTTCGGAGAGAAATTCAATTCCCTCTCTAGGGTTTGACCAAAAACACCAAAGGGGAGTTCTAGTGAGAGAGAGAGAGAGAGAGAGAGAGAGAGAGAGAGAGAGAGTGATAGAGTGATCTTGGAGCATCATTGGAGGCTTGGGTGGACAAGGATTCAAGCCTAGAAGAAGAAGAAGAAGAAGAAGAAGAAGAAGAAGAAGAAGAAGAAGAAGATCTTGAGCTCAAAGTTGTAATCCCTCTCTCTCTAGAAACTCACTCTTTTCTCTTGGGTGTTGTAGATCCCTAACTAATACTTTGTAATTAGTTGCTTAGATTGAATAATTCTGTTTGAGTTTGCATCAATTTGAATATCAAAGGTGTTTTCATGGTGATTGTGCTTAGTTGTGCTTTCCAAATCTTGTGTGCTTGCTAACCTAGATTAGAGGAAAACCACACATTTTTAGGTAGGCTTGACAAGCTTGGTTTTCCTGGGCACTTAGTGCCTACTATCTAGGCTAGAGATGAGCATCCCCTTTGACTCAAGTTTGCATCTAGGTTGGTTGTGATTAAGCCGCTCAAATTCCGATTTGAGGGAGAGACCTAGGCAATCGCTAGAGACCGAGTGAGAGGATCGATCCCGTGACAAATCGATCTCTAGTGAATCCATCCCGTGATAAATGGATCACTAGTTGCTCCTCCTATCGGTTCCCCTAAACTTGGTGAGTGGATCGATCCCGTGACAAATCGATTGCTAGTGATTTGATTTCGTGACAAATCGATTGCTAGTGATTTGATTTCGTGACAAATCGATCACTAGTTGCTCACCCCGCGGTTCACAACCACCTACGCTAGACGACTCCATTCAATCCAACGAGTCATGGTAGCTAGTTAGGGGGAAGCAACTCCCTGGTGAAGCTCCCTTAGTTAGAGTTTTCCTTTATTTACTTTTCTATTGCTTGTTTAGTTTGTATTTTTGTTAGTTTGAAAACCCAAAACCGTTTTGCTAGATAACAACTTGAGCGATTGAAGTAGGGGTACATGGACCGGCCTGGGTTGACAATTTAAATACTTGCTCTATACTGCACCCGACTAGAGTTTAAGAACTTGGCCTCTAGTCGGGATTAATTTGTGGTGTAGTTTCGGGCGAGTCATTCAAATTTGTGAATGATTACTAGTGGGGATTAATTTGGCCTCTATGGGAATTGCTAGCTGGTTGAGTTTGAGAAATTTTTGAATGATTACGCCTATTTTAGTGTACATTCAAATTTGTCTTATCAAATCGTAGTAAATAATATTTGCATGACTTTTTTATAAAATTTGGTGAAGGTTTGTGCTAGTTTTACAATTTATACCATCTTTCCAAGCAGATCACATTCTTTGTGCTTATTGTTGTATAAGTAGCAAATCCAAAACCTACTTTTATTCAAGAGGCTCCCTCTCTGTTTCTCTCTCTTTTCATTTGTCCGAAATCATTCCAGCGCCCTGCAAAATCCAACTCTCTCTCTCTCTCTGCTGCTGCTGCACAGTCCATTTTCTTCCTGCAACTGCCATCTTTCTTCTTCTTCTTCTTCTTCTTCTTCTTTCTCCCTTTTTCTGGATCCCAAAATTAACCCATAGGAAGAACTATGTATATGGAGTCAACCACTAGCTGCTTTGACCCCACAAGCTTCGACACGAACGAAGACCACCATGGCGACCTCTCACAACCTCTCCCGCCTCCGCCGGCCTCCATGCCTGCCGCCTCCTCCTCTGTCAACCACCAAAACAGCTTGGTGTTGGAATCCATGGGCGACCTCCCAAATTTCCAACACCACCACCTTTCCCAGTCCCATACAGAGGACGACCCATCCTCCGCCGCTGCCGCCATGGAAATGGGTTCTGGTTATGGCGACAGCAGTAGCCCTGCTCACATGAATTTGATGCTCACGGATCGGCTGCCTTTCACAGCCACGACCCCGGACCTGAACCTTTTTAACCTACCCAGATGCTCCGCTTCGCCTCTTCTACCAAATTCATCCATCTCCTTCACCAACAACGACCCCAATTCCTCCGTTCCCAAACCCCTTGTGGGCGGCGGAGGGGGGTACGGCTGGGATCTTCCCATCGGCGATGGAGCTCACTCTGCCTCTTCCGTTCACTACGACCCGCTTTCCTACCTCAACCTACCGCCGCAGCCGCCCCTCTTCAGGGAGTTGTTCCAGTACCTCCCCTCCAACGGCTACGCCTCTGGCGGTTCTCCGAGAGGCGGTGGTTCTCTGTTGGGTGGCGGAATCGATCTCCATGGAGAAGGCAGCGTGGGCGGCGGCGCCTCTGGAGGTGGGATTTACGCACACGGGATCGATGGATCGCAGCAGCTGGATAGTAGCGTTCTAGAGTTCAATTGGGACATGGCTTGTCTAGCCAAGGGGAGAGTAGCTGGAAGAATGGCGAAGCCTCTGACAACAGAGCGGCAGAGGAGGCAGCAAGTTAACGACAAGTTTGACACTCTCAGAAATTTGATTCCTAATCCTACCAAGGTAAGCAAATTAACATTGAATTGCAATTTCCTTATACCTTCAATTTCATAGTGAATTTTGTCCGTGACTGTGTCTGTTTGGGTTGGGGGTGTCAAAAAGAGCGACAAAGCTTCAGTAGTGGGAGACGCAATTGGCTACATCAAGGAGCTTTTAAGCACAGTGGAGGAACTGAAATTGCTGGTGGAGAAGAAGAGGTGCAGCAGATGGAGGAACAAGAGGCACAGGACGGATCAAGAGGACGTTAATGGCGGAGAGGGAGCGATGAACGGGACCTCATTGGAGATGAAAGCTTCGTCTGCTGCTGAGGGTGATCAGGTGGACAAATCCTACAATGGGTCGACATTGAGGAGCTCTTGGCTTCAGAGGAAGTCCAAGGACACGGAGATTGATGTGAGGATCATTGAAGATGAGGTGACTATTAAATTGGTTCAGAGGAAGAAGATCAATTGCTTGCTGTTTGTTTCCAAGGTGCTTGATGAGCTGCATTTGGATCTTCACCATGTCGCTGGAGGCCATGTTGGTGATTATTACAGCTTCCTCTTCAATACCAAGGTCCGCCTACTCTTTTCTTGTTGGTTTACAATTAAAGTTCTCCTATTCTGTTTCAGAAGTGACAACGAATATAGAAATCAAGGCTAGTGGAGCCTGCTCAGTTGAACTTGTTCTTGTTGTTATTGTTTTAGCAGATATGTGAGGGGTCTTCAGTGTATGCAAGTGCCATAGCCAACAAGCTGATTGAAGTTGTAGACAAACAGTATGCATCCACTCCATCAATAAGTTGCTACTGATGATCCAGAGGAGCCATTTTCCAACCATTTTTAATTAGGTCAAACTGCTATAAGAATTCATGGTAATGCATCAGGTCAAACTGCTGGGAAAAATGAGGACATAGACATTTGTCGTTGGATTAGCAAGTTTTATGTGTGAGCACATTGCTAATCCCTGACGGGGAATTATATAAAACACTTGATGTTGATGACTTTCCTAATAGATGGGGCCTCACACTAGTTGCATGATAGTACTGTTATAGCTAATGGCTTATCTGTTATACATGTGTGATCGATCGATGGTTTGTGCTGTTCATGGTGCATGGCTCAACCGTAAGGATAGGATAATGTTAATTTATTGGGTCTTATTTTTCTCGATATCTTATTAGCCTCATGTGTTTCGCATTGCATTCCTACTTTACATATTACTTAATGTATATTTTGATAATTTACAATAGTTGTAGGGGTGTAAATGAGCCCTTTGCCTTTGAATTTGTGCTACAAGAACATATAGAAAATAGGGAGGTAGTTAAAAAAAAGAAAAAAAGAGGGAGGTAGAGGTAACAGGTAAGGGTAGAATTAATATTAGAATTATTAAGTACGTATATTACTATATTTAATAATTATGTTTTGAATAAAAAATATTAGTTAATGATGATGACTGTTATGTGTTTTGGGTTTTGATTATTAATTTGGGATTCTTTGTGACTATTATTAGGATTAGTCGCTTATATATTGCAACTACGACATTTGTTTGATTTATCAATCAATCAAATCAATAAATAAAAGATTTTGACACTTTACGTTAATCTCTCGTTTTTGAGTTACAAGCAAAACTTTGGAATCGTGAGTTACGGATCATCAACGTGGTATCGGAGTTTGGATGATCTACGAGAATCGTTTGATCCACGGCTGAGTGTTGTTCCGCGTTAGATGCCACATAGGAGGAGACCAACGAGTCCATTGTGGACTTGAGCAGGTGATACCACCCAAAAATGTGTTATTTATCCTTCATTTATTAGGTATTTCATTGTCATTTTGAGCATGAATTGATTTATAAAACCTCATCCGTAGTCTAGATTGCTTCCTTTTATCATTTCTTGTTAATTTAGGCCACATTCGACGTTACAAGCGAAAAGGGGGAGAAAGCGGGGCTAATGTGTAGGAAAAATAGGTGAAAAGGAGCAAACACAAAGACCGCAGCCTAAGAAGCAGGATCTTGGCCGAGAAAGCAGCCCGCGAAATTAGGATCGCATACCACATCTAGAACATTGTTATGGCGATCTTTCGACCCATGGGTGCGAACTTCATGAGGAAGCGTCTAAGAATGGACAGAGACTTGTGCTAGGCGCATCGCAGCCCACGTTGAAGGAAGCCACGATAAGGTTCATGGCCGCGAGACTAAGTTCGTCGTCGCAAACACAAGGCGCGATCTCTCGCACTCCAAAGACTAAACGACGAAGGTAAAGATCGGGGGCCATCACGACTAGATTACGGCTGTGTTTTTTTACCCCTCAATCGCGATCCTGCCCGAGATTTCCAGGGCTATAAATAGAAGATCTGCTGCACTCGACAAGAGAGCCGACTTTGAGAGAGAAAATTAGGGTTTTGGGCTCTCTTTAGAGAGAGAAACACTTTGGGAGAGGTTAATTGAAGATCATATCCATCCAAGGAACAAGGAGAAGAAGATAGTTTCCATCCTCTCCTTTCTCCTTAATTCGTGTTTTCTTCCTCTCTCTATGACTTGAATCCCTAAGTTTGTGTAGGAAAGATGAACCCTAGTTTGTAGTTTACTGATGGGTCATGTGTATGAATGATTATGAACCTATAATCTATAGGGGTCGTTTGGATGGATCAATCTAGAAATGAGTTAATTTGATTAATTGTCTCGTTTTATAAACGAGGAAATTAAAACGAGTCAATTCGAATTACCTGCCCCACCCCCGGGTAATTGAAATTGACTCAAAACGGATCAATTCAAAATACCCCAGGCAGATTGATTCATCCGATTTTTTTGCTGGCAAAAGAGGCAATTTGGTACAATTGTTTCAAAACGAGAGAATTGTGTCAAATTGATCCGTTATAATTCCTCATCCAAACGACCCCTATGTCTATTTGATGTTTGTGCATAAATCTCTTGGTGAGTGTGATTGATTGTACTTACCTAGTTGAGAAATTCTTTTAGTTTAGGGTTTGCATAGACACCACTTAGTGTGGGATTGTCTGTATCCCATTTGCTTGGTTGTAACTTAGATAATAGGGGAGTATTCATTATGTTATATATGGGTTTTTGGTGTGTTTGAGTTTACCTAGAGTTTTTATGCTTCATCTAGGAATGATTATGCTGAGGATTGTCTCTTCCACTCTTCACTACTAGCCTACAACTGAGTCAAAGAACTATGTGGGAGTTTTAGAGCTAGGCTGGATTTGAGCACCTTATGGTTATTTAGGAGTAGATGAATGATCTAGGAATCTAGTTTGTGGACGAGGTAACTGCACCTACTGCTTATTAGATGTCCACCTATGTATTTCTCGTGGGATAACTTGCGTGACCATCGGCTTGCCCAACTTGTGTGCACACAATTAGAATATGTTTAGAGGAGGTAACACATACCCCTAGTTAGGTAACCCGGTTGAGGTGATGTTGGACCGACTATCCTATTTAGGAGGGGGATTGGTTGCATGACCATTGAATCGTTTCCCGCCTTAGTGACCTTCTGTAACATCCCGTTCCGGCAAAACCCATATTTCTATCGCTAGAAAGTTTGTGATTTAAAATCGAGTATTTTGATAGTATTTCGGCGAAAATCGAAATATCGATCGATCGATCAGATAAGTATACGTATTAATTAAATATATATATAATTAATAAAATAAAAAAGGGGAAAGTTGGCGGTGGAAGCGCCTATTAATTAAACTCCCCCGTCCAATTCCTTCCCATCATTCTCTTCTTTCTTTTCCTTCTCTGGGACCGAGAGAAGCTGAACCAAAACGCGCAGAACAGGGGAGCATCGGAGGAAAATTTCCAAATCTCGAATCTTGAGCCCTAGTGATCCAAAAATCCCGTAAGTAATGCCTAATTCATCTATACATTGTGATTTATCGATTTAGAGCTTTAAAATTTCTAACCCTTGAATTTCGGCAATTATTTAGTTCGGGGTCCAAATCGCTGAATTTAGCTTCGGCCAGGGTTTGATGTGTTTTTATCAAGAATTTGACCCGGAGCCTAGAACTAATATTGACGGGGATACTGCAAGGGATATTAGGACGGTCTCGGATTTTAATTCGGAGTTCGTTCGTGAAATTGACGTTTTAGTACGGGAAGGTTAAACCGGTGTTTGAACGACCAGAACTGGTGAGGGATTAGCACGACATACCGGGTTTGTCGTATCACGATAATTATATTGATTCTTAGAATTGACCTAGGTGAATTAGAATGGCATGATTAGGGGTGTATGGACTTTTATGCTACATGATGAACCATGGATTGTTGTATGATATTATTGGCTTGCCCTAGCCGATATGGACCTTGTTTATGTTGATGATTGCATACATGTTGCCATTTGTGGTTGTTTTTGGATTCACAAGTGGGGGAAATAAACTTCCCAGGGTGATATTATGATGTTTAAAGAGGATGACTTGCACGAGGGTTTATCCCGAGGAAGTGCAATTATATGACTCCTGATTTACCTATGTTGAGCCAATTATGTCCAGGTCAAGTACATGTGCCAGTAATGAATTATGATTAAGCAAGATGAGATATGAATCATGTATAAGGATACCAAATATGAGTGTTGTGGTCTCACGGTCAACTACATAGTAATTAGGGCTCCCTATGCTATTACTCTATTATGCTATGTATGATAGTCACACCTCTCATATGGTGGTGACTGAAGAATTTTTACGAGATATGACTACACCCATAGTGATGTGGGGTATGTATGACCACATCCGACGGGATGTTGGGGTATGTATGACTACATCCGACGGGATGTGGGGTATGTTTCCCGGGAGAGTTATTAGCATGGGAGTAGCCAGGTGCCTATAAGTAAAACATGATAAGATGCATATGCATAAGTCAAGGTGGTTGAGTCTTTTTCCTATTGGGATGTCAGATGCCTGAGGTATGATCCTAGTGCTTTGGCTTGTTCGCTAGATGTATGGTAGGGGTATGCTCTGTTATGAACGCACGATGCTATGATTATCTCACTCAGCTATGAGCTGACCCTCTTTTATTCTTCTTCTCTACTTATGCTATGTGTAAGCAGATCATCATCAGCAGCAGTAGATAACTGTTAGGTGGGAGAGGAGCTAGAGTTGAAGCCAAGATGAGGTATGGTCTTCAACTATTCTGTGCTTGGACTACTACTTGGGATTTTGGCCAGTGATCCACACCTCTTTTTGTAAATATGTTTTGAGAACGTTTTTCATGTGCATACTAGCTTATGATGTAGTGTAGGATATTCACAGGTGTGGAAGGTTGATGATATGTGTATAGTTGTGTAATTGTGTAAGTTGTGATAATTATAACATGTATATGTATGCTATGCAGTTGTGGGTATGAAAACGGTGACTATGGCTATGAAAGCCCATGTATATGGTTTTGAGTATATATGTATGTCTATGAATGCATATATCTGTATAAATTATTTTGCAGGTCTAGTTGCAAGAACTGTTAGCCCATTACGCGAGTAATTCATGTCGAAATTTTAATTGGGTAAATTTTGTAATTAATGTAACACCCGAGATTATTTCCGCTGCAATTGTATGAACAATATGATTAGGCAAAACGTATAGGGTAGGGTGTGACAGTTTGGTATCGGAGCCCGGTTCCCTCTTTTTGCTGTTATGGCGTACTATACCCTATGGGAGGTTAATCACTCCTAAGGAGGGGAGTACCACATAATGACTTACTGGGAATTGAGTTTTACATGATTATGTGTATTGGTATATTGGATTAAATTACCTGCATTATGGTTTTCAAAATTGAGTTTTGAACTTATTAGTTTTCAAGTAATTATTTTTGGAAATTTTTTGTTTTAACCAAGTGAGAGATTTGGTGAAGAATGAATTTTGTGTGGATCAATCTAAGGCCAATATTTCCTTGTAGCTCGCACGGAAGCTGTGATAATGTTCCTACTAACCAGTCGAGAGGAGTGGGGGCGTTTGATGCAAGACCGCTAGTATTAGACTATGCAAAGATGAAGAGTTTGGGTGGTAGGGACTTCAAGGGAGATGTGAGCCCAGATGCTGTAGTAGAGTGGTTGAGAGAGATGGAAGATGTGTTTGAGTATCTTTATGCAACCCCAGAGGAAAAAGTGCAATATGTTTTTTTTCTCCAAAAGGGGTACGCGAGGAGCTGGTGGTCCTCAGTCTCTAGAGTTAATGGTGAACGAGTTCAGTTCACTTGGGAGGAGTTCCTGAAGGCCTTTAAGACAGAGTTTCTTCCCAAAGCTTTTATCAGGGCAAAGAACAATGAATTCGCCAACCTTAACCAGGAGAATATGACAGTTACTGAGTACACCATCAAGTTTGTTCGACTACTTTACTTTGAAGATGGGTTGGCGGATACTGAGCATAAGAAGAAGATGAGATACTTGCATGGTCTGCGCCTAGGATTGAAAGAAAAGATCCACAGGGTTGATGAAGAGAGCATGGCCACTATCAAGGAGGCAACACTTAAGTATAAAGCCGATGAAGTTGAGGGTAGAGAGGAAAACAAGGCCAAAGAAGAGGAGAAGAAGAGGAAGTTTAGAGTGAGTTATGTTGGACCTCGTTACCCACCCAGGAGAGGTCCTCCCAGTTTTGGGAGAACACCGAGTCAATCTATGTCGGGAACATCATACAGGGCACCAATTTCCTCAGCCACACAATTTCCATTTTGTCAAGTGTGTCAGAAGAGGCATCTTGGAGAGTGTAGGAGATTTTCTGGTGTATGCTTTCACTGTGGCCAACCTGGGCACATCATGAGGGACTGTCCGCATTCGAGAGAAGTAAGAGCTACACAGTCCGAGCCTTCAGTGCAATTTAGTAGAGCCCCATTCAGGGGTGGATACCAGGGAGGCCATAGTGGATTTCAGAGTGGTCGTGGTGGTTCACAGGGTGGTAGAGGTGGTGGTCGAAATCAGCCATTAGGAAGTCGTACCCAGGGTATCAGAGCACAGAGAGCACCAAGGGTTTATGAAATGACTCGAGGTGAGGCAGAAGTGGCACCAGAAGTTGTGACTGGTATGCTTTCTATCCTTTGCAAGAAATTATATGCTTTGATCAATACTGGTTCCTCTCACTCATTCATGTCATATACGTTTGCACATATGCTACGCTTAGTTCCAGATAAGCTAGGTTATACCTTATGTGTTAAAACACATGTGGGAGATACCTTCAAGGTAGACTCAATTATTAGAAGTTCCTTCATTTGTGTGGAAGGAGCTTTCCTAGAAGCAGATTTAATTCTGCTACCTTTTGATGAATTTGATGTCATCCTTGGAATGGACTTTCTGGCAACACATGGAGCTGTTGTGGATTTTCAAAAGAAAGAAGTGTTATTCAACACACCAGATAAAGGTCCTGTTGTATTCCGAGGCATTAAGAAAAAGGAGACTCATGGTTTTCTTTCTGCCTTGGAATCTTTTCGATTAGTGAAGGAAGGTTGTGAAGCCTTTCTTGCTCAAGTTACTGTTGTAAATGATAAGAAGGTTGAGGATGTAGAGGTGGTAAGGGAGTTTCCTGATGTATTCCCCAAAGAACTTTCCGACCTTCCACCAGAAAGGGAAGTAGAGTTTGATATTGAATTGGTACCTGGCACAACACCAATTTCAATGGCACCATATAAAATGGCACCAATTGAGTTGAAGGAGCTTAAAGAACAATTGCAAGAATTTCTAGACAAGGGGTTTATTCGACCTAGCATCTCACCTTGTGGTGCACCGGTTTTGTTTGTTAAGAAGAATGATGGCTCCATTAGAATGTGTATTGACTACCGGAGGTTGAATAAGGCGACAGTGAAGAATCGTTATCCCCTTCAAAGAAAAGATGATTTGTTTGATCAATTGCAGGGTGCATCAGTCTTTTCTAAGATTGATTTGAGGTCTGGATACCATCAACTGAAAGTGGCAAATGGAGCGACCTCAAAGACAACTTTTAGAACAAGATATGGGCATTATGAGTTCCTGGTAATGCCTTTTGGACTCACTAATGCGCCATCGGTATTTATGGCTCTTATGATTAGAGTTTTTCATGAATATCTTGATAAGTTTGTGATTGTGTTCATAGATGATATTCTCATCTATTCTAAAAGCGAGGAGGAGCACAAAACTCACCTTAGAATTGTGTTGCAAATTCTAAGGGAGAAACAATTATATGCAAAATTCTCAAAATGTGATATTTGGCTGAAGGAGGTAATATTTCTGGGACATGTAATTTCTGGAAGAGGTGTCGAGGTGGATCCGAAAAAGGTGGAAGCAGTGGTGAGTTGGGCTCCACCAAAAGATGTGTCGGAGTTGAGAAGTTTTCTTGGCATGGTGGGTTACTATCGGCGGTTCATAGAAGGATTTTCCAAAATTGCTGCACCATTGACTAAACTGTTGAGGAAGAATACCAAGTATGTTTGGGATGAATCCTGTCAAAGGAGTTTTGATGAACTGAAGAACAGATTGACCACAACACCTGTACTTGCACTACCTTCAAGTCAGGGAGAGTTTTTGGTGTACCACCATCATCGTCATTACCATTTTTCTTGATACCCCAATTGCAAACCCCTAATGTTACCATCATCATCCTCGTCCCTGCTTCTGACCTACATCGACTTTGGCTCATCATCTGTTTTTAAGGTCGCAGATGACATCTACCCTTTCGCGACGAATCCAAAGCAATTGACGGTGAACGACTATGACCTTTACGTCGTGTAAACAATGACTAAGGCTGAAATGGAGAGAGGGGATTGGGTCTCGTCAAGGGAATTCTCTTGGTCGGAGTCCAGAATCGTAACGGAGTGAGAAAGTTTGGACGATGAAGAGAGACGGCCGTCGGATTACGGTGGTGACGGCGACAACTGGATAATTGGGAATTTGGGGGGGGGGGCTAGGGAAGACGACAATACATGAAAAAACGCCATCGTTTTGTGCTTATCTTTGAATCGAAAGTGGCCTGGAGAACGGCGTCGTTCTATAGGTGTAGCTGAAAACAAAAAAATTTTGTAATGGTATGAGGGTCGAACCAGTGTCCTGGTCATTACCATGGGCATTCTTCACCATTGCTGCTGAACAAGCATTTTGATGCAATATACTTCCACTGTTATATTTATAACTATAAAATGAGTTCTTGTAAAATTAAAACATAAAACTAAACTAAGCAGCCCTTTTGTACCAGGCCCAATAGGGCTTAGTCGAGCAGATCGGCGGCTGCCCTCCCTTTGTCTCTTTAACAATAATGAATTGTAACAAATAAAATAAAATAGAGAACAATCATGGAAAAGTTGAAAATTGGAAGACTACTTACCTACCAAATCTAGCAAACGATTCATCTTCTGCTTTTTCTCTCCTCCCCATGCGCTGCCTTCTCGGTTTTCCTTCAGACTGATCTGACAGATACTCAACCGCCCTCATCCTCCCTCCGCCTCCGTTGCATGTCTCCGCCTCCGTTGCTTGCACGTCTCCGCCTCCGCCCGTCAAGCAACCGCTGGTCGCTCAGTAGCGGTCTCCTCCTCCGGGCCACCATCGTCGCCTGCCACCTCCGCCGCTGATTCGCTGTAGCGTTTGTGGGAAGAAGAGCGGAGGAAAGTCGCCCGGACTAACCACGTCGGTTGTGGGAAGAAGAGCGGGCCACCATCGTCGCATGCCACCTCCGCTGCTGATTCGCTCTAGCGTTTGTAGGAAGAAGAGCGGAGGAAAGTCGTCAGGACTAACCACGTCGGTTTTGGGAAGAAGAGCGAGCCACCATCGTCGCTTGCCACCTCCCCCGCTGACTCGTTCCCGATCTGCTCGACTAACCATGCGGTGTCGCTGACCACGTTTCCACCGCCGCAGGTACTTTTCTTTAATTGATTGTTAACTATTTGGTACGTTCTATTAGAATAGTTGATCATAATGTGTTCTTATACTCCTATTGAACATCCACAGTACGTGCAAGAACAGAAATTGAGTAGGGTTTCCGTGCTGTAATTTTCTAACAATGGATGATATATCACAATGGTACCCGTAAGTATTGTTTACCAACTAATCGTTACGACAGACTACTCCGCTTCCTTTTCCTATTGTCAGCCATTACTAACGGTTTTATTTATATCGGCTTTATGGTTGAGCCTGGTTTCGTTGCAAAGCTGAAGTATGAGGAAGTAGTATCTATGTCTATTTTGTCGGATTCAATCAATCTTACATTGTTTCAAGAGAATGGTGACGATGAGGTTATTGAAATTAATTTTTTTCTCATTCATCCTTCTCGATCTCGTTTGCAGTTATTGTGTTTGTTAATGCTTGTTAATTTTTTTTTTTTGAAATTCCTTTTCTTATTTTAAACACCAGGGCACTTCTTACCTCATCTCTGGACGTGTCGGCGAGGTGAAGACATCCTGGTGTGCTGAATGTAGAGTTCATTTGATCCACCTAACTATCGAGGATGATTATTTGGATCTTGAGGTTGTTTTCCCATCGACAAACTTGCGCAAAATCGTTTCAGATGTAGTAAGTGATAAAGATATGGCCAATGCCGATTTCGTTACCCTTATCAACTTGATTGATGGAAACTCTTATGAGTTTATGGTTACATTGGATCCTTGGAACAATGTGTCGAGTTATTTTGAGCAGTTATTGGTAAAATTATTTTTTCCTCCCGGAAACTGAATACCATTTCAGCAATGTCAATAGAATCTACTAAAGTTGCTTAGTGTCCGCCTTAATGTTATTTCTCTTGTTATGCAAGTGTACTAAGTGTGTGAACACAATGCTTTTTTTGTACGGGTTCTGCCCTTCTTAATGAATTGTTGCTTGTATCTTTCTATACTTATCGAAACATTTCTCAATTACTTATAAATGGGATCAGTTGCCTAATAAAAAGTTATGAAACAAAATTCAAGTTAATTTGGTTCAAATTACTGTATCATCAACATCCCACACCCCAATTCGACTATCCAAAAGGCCATCATCTGTTCACCCAAGCTACCCCATAGCTAACCATTTATCTCACCAACAGCCATCAAAACCCAACAACCATCAAAACCATGGTTATCTCCAATTACTGCCCAGGGAAGACGACGAGACATGACAAACGGCGTCGTTTGTGCTTGCTGCTAAAGCGAGAGGTCCCCAGGACGACGTCGTTCCACAAGTGTAGCTGAAACATGAATACATGGATGTGGGTAAAAGAAATAAGAGAATATGGAGAATCGAACAGGCAACCTTGCGATGATAATAGCCAATCTTAACCATCAATGCTGTACAAGTATTTTGATACTTTAAATGTACACGTTTTGTATACATATGTTGTAACAATTAAACATAATAACAAAAATAATTAAGGAAGTAAAGCAAAATAAATGAAGACGACGACAATTTTTGTATAGAAGTCAATGGCTTTACCGTGACTATATTATATGAAAAAGCTATCTACATGTGCATACCATGCATTTGGACAATAAACCTTCCATACTACGTGTAGACACCAGTTTTTGTCCGGGTTAAATTTTTTTTAATAAAATGTTAATTAGTTTCAATTTAAGGTTTGCAATAGCAAATCTTTAATGGCCTTCTAACTAAAACGTATTTGTAGTGTTTGGGAAATGTATTGGTTATCATAACTGAATAAGATTAGCAATAGCAAATCTTATTTGGTACAATTTGGATGATTGAGATTAGCAATAACAAATCTTAATCGATACAATTTGATAGTGATGCATGCTTCAGTTAGACGATTTAAGCACTCACTAGGCTTGGTTGTCGTGTGAGTTGATTGTGAAATTGGCTTTCAAGACTATGGGTCTTGTAAGATTTGGGACTTGATTTTGGACACTAAAAGAAGAGAACGAATATACAATAAAAATAAATCATCTTATTAAAAGTAAAAATTATATTTTAATCACAAACCTCATCCACTATATTACAAAAAATAAAAGACATAAAGTCAAAGCCCAAGCTTAGGTTAACTCAGGTCAAAATCCAAGTCCAGGTCAACTCTGCAAAACTTTCCCAGCTTCTCTCCTTCCTCCTCTTCGACAATATTCATTTCCCTTCCTGAAAACACAAAAAACAGCAAGCTTAGCTTCTTTCCCTTTAGCCACTATAATCCCAAAACAAGAACACAAAAACACCTTCCTTCTCCTACTCAAAACATACACAAACAGAAGACACGAAGTTACAAAAGATCCCTCACCAAACACCCTATATTGCCACCAACTTCAGCAAAAAAAATCCAAGAAGGAGAAACGAGTTTGGAGGGTCAGAATCATCATCAAACAACAAGTGTAAAGGTAGGTATCCAACTAAAACCAACCATCATCATCTTAATCATTCATCATCTATAACCATCTTATTATAAGGTTCTGAAACCAAAACCCAATCAATCCTAATCAAATTACAACTCGACCTAAACCCTCTAAAAGCAATCAAAGCTCAATCAATATCCAAGCCAGTTACAACAAGTCAAATCATAACATGGTAGCCATAATCAGCAAATCTTATCGATTGCTTTCTTCGTAAGTTCTTTAAAATCATGTTCATATCTATTTCAGCTTCTGCCATTTATCTCAGTATTCTCATTTGTATATTTTCCATGTATTACAAAACTAGATCTATATTTCTATTTGTTTTCTTCTTTTTGACTTAATCGCTTTGTTCATTAAGTATCTTGTTCCGCGACATACATCACACATACTAAGCTAACATCCAACTGCTTAATAAGTAAGCTCATATTTGGCAAACTTAAAACAATCTCAAAACAATAAAGCAACTTGCTCATTAATACTCGATTTTGTGAAGGCTTTTGAATAATCCCCCTTAATCTAAATCCACCCCTTTAAACTAAACTTTTTTTGTATCAAAACCAAAAGCACCGATAGTAAGCAAAACCCAGAATTTTACCAAACCAATTGAATATCAACTATAGTACCAAATCCTATCTTTATAAACAAAATAGGATACATTTATTTTCAATTACATTTATTTATGTATATTATTTCTACAACATAAACATTTCCAAATTCATAATAAACATAGATTAAACTAAGTGCCCAGATTAATCTAAACTAACTATTAAGTATTAACCAAAACCAACCAAATCCCGATTCAAACCCACCATAAAACAACACCTATTCACGAGAAATAACAGTGTTTAGTCATTTAAAATGCTAGATTGTCAATTCTCTTATTTTCTTTCTTTTAACCAAATTTGAGAACTTTAATAAATACCTTCATTTTGAGGTTAGAACCAATATAATCATCATAATCCAAACATCAAAATTTATATCAACACACAAATACAACTATTTTGGGTTAAGGCCTCCTAATCCTTTCGAAACAGAGGATTGGAGGTATTACTTACTAAAATTCCAATCTTGAAACCCTGCATAAAAAAATACAAACAATTAGGATCGCTACAATCAGAATCAAATGACAATTACCAACCCATAAAGCCCAAGAAAAACTCACCTGAGAAGCCCAGTCGGAGGATTTCTCCTGGGCTGCCGGTGACTTTTTGTTTTTTCCCTCGTCCACTATCCATTTCTCTCATTTATCCAGTTCAAAACCCAGAGAGACAGAAAAAGTGGTCAGATTTCGTTCAAAACAAACAAAGCAATCTTCCACAAAAATACGCCAAAAGAAACCTACCTAAGCCCCCTTTATTCGTCGTCTTCAGTATCGGCCGCCGGTGCTCCTGCCGACGCCACTGATTTATTTACTCAAATCCCCTTTCGATTGGACCCAAGCAATCAAAACCCAGAAGTAGTGAGAGGTCAGGTAGAGAAGGGGTTTCTTCCTTCCTCTGAGGTACTCGCCGGTGACGAGATGGAGGATAAATAGAGGGTGAGAGGAGGAAGAAGAAGAATCGAGTAGAAGGAGGAGAAAAGCTAGGAATTTTTTTTTTTTTTTTGCTCTTCTTCTTTTTCGTTTGTTATTTTTGGAGAAGAGAGGAAGAGACGAGAGACGAGAGAGCGGCTAGGGTTCTCATAAAACATCGTCCCAATAGTTAAAACTTATTAATGCTTTAAAACATCTGAACAACGCACTGCACCTTCTGATTTGAGATTGCATTTCACAAAGGGATCTTCATTGAAGGTGATGACTGAATATCGGAGCACAATGCATTTTCCAGATGATTGTTTTCTTCAAAGTCCTTTCAATGGTAGTGGTTCTTCAACAAGTCTTCCACCTTGCTTCTCAGGTATTCATTGTTTAGACATAACCCACTGATTTGAACAGATTGTATTAGATATTGATGTGTTAAATATTGTATATTCCAAAGATCACATAGAACACAAAAACTAAAACATTTTCATATTTCAGATATTACAGGATGTGTAACGCATATCACCGAACCAACTAAAGTCAGTTCTGATATATCTATGTTCCAGATTCATCTTGAAGACATGAGGTACCACTTATAATTAGTTACTATAGTGTCTTACTGAATCAAATTAGTCTATAATTATACTTATAATCCGTTTTGCAACTTTATAGTGGAAACAAAGGACTTGGCATTTATATTGGCACAAGAATTAAAGATTTCATTGAATGTGCTACTGCCAAAGAAGTTCATTATCCTCTGGTTGTGACAGCAACAACACTGACCCGAAATGTGCACGAATTTGACCATATTCCACCGTTCTGTTTCGTAACATCTCCTGGCAGTCGTCTTATTGTACATTCATACAATGAGATGACCAAAGATTTAATGAACAGGTAAATTGCTATATTTATATGTTCATTTTTAATATATTTTGCATGTTTTCCCTAGAAGTTGTCTAATTTAACTTCCAAAACAATCTAGGTTCCTTCCTAACAGACTACCTCTGGATATCATTAACTACAAATCAAAAGAGCGTCTTGGATACCTTCGGCACAATATTCCGCCAAGAATCTCATTATTAGAATTGAAGAACAAGCTGCCTTTAGGAGATGAAGAAACAGAGGTAACTGTAATTACCTTCTATGCTCTGTTATACATTTGTCAATGAAATATATTTGACAAATATAAATGAGTTTCAAATAGACTTTAAATAGTAGCAGTGTTTTCAAATATGCCTAAATTCTATTTTTTGTCTTTCTCCAATATCAAACTATATGACAGATACTCTATCGGTGCAAATTGAAAATAGTCAAATTCGACCTTGATTCTGTGACCCGTCAGCTTTTGCCTGGAGACACTGAGTATTTCCAAATACCTTTATTTTTGATTCCCCATTATAAAACTACTATACATTGTGTATATGTATCTAATCTACATATTTGTTCAGATTATTCTATGAACTGCAGGCTGAATGTGAATCAGGAAATAATAGGGCAAAGTTCATTCTGGACCATGGACCTGCTCTTGCTCTGCTTCGTATGCCACCGACCGAGTTTAAAAAATTTCCATATGACAAGCGAAGTCAGTTGCTGAAAGGTTGGTGTAACATCAAATTCATGGCAGAAGTATTCATTCCTGGATTAGATCATGAAGTTGAACCACATATCCGCATGTTTGAAATTTGGCATGAAAAAGCATTTCAACCATTAATGGATCTTAAACTGAACCTATAAACCTGTCCTCATTTTGCATTCGAAGAAGGTACATGTCTTTTCTTTTTTTATTTCAACTACAAGAGAATATTGCTATTTATTAACACAACTGAGGCTTTACATTTAATAATTACCTTCTACTTCTGTTATTATCTCTGCTGGTAAGACTAAGGGATGCATCAGCTGGTTGCCTGAGAAAGAATTAAGGGAAGGCAGAACTAGAAGATATGAATTCCAATGTTATTTTGTGCATTTCATCTTTTCGGTAGTAGAAGAAGTACTTTTATATTGTTATTGTGATGTAGTAGTTATATTCTGACTTAGTAGAACAGATGCTTCTGTGATTTCACACTTCACCGTATGCACTGCATTTGTAAACCAACTGCATTTTTATCCTCACATTGTTCGAATGCAAGGAAAAATTGGGATAATTGGAAGATAAATGAATAGTGACTACCCATATTACAATAGCAACAGTGAAAAAACAAGATCCCCTATTCTCACACCTTCGTGGTGCCCGGAACATTTACACACCTAAATTACATCTCCAACTATTGTATGTTACTCAACTAAGCTGCATCCGGCCATCGGGCCGGGCAATATGCTAGTTTCTAGAGAAGAGAGGAAGAGACGAGAGAGCAGCTAGGGTTCTAAAAAAATGGTTTATACACCTGTTTTGTTACAGTGACGTATCTACCCCTAGGGCTTTCTTAATATTACTCGTCCTTACCACTTGCCCTCTGTGAAACAAAGAAAAACACTCTCGTGTGAGTCGAACTCCCGACCTCAGGGTTCACAAGCCACTTGCCCTCTGTGAAACAAAAAAAAAAACACTCTAGTGTTAGTCGAACTCCTGACCTCAGGGTTCACAAGTCACAACAAACAAACAATACGGTACCTAACCACTCGGTATACGTTGTAATTCTTGTACCTTATTTATTTTGTTACATTGTATTTTGTAAGTCACTTAATACGCAAAATTTATATCGACCAATCATGTTAAGACTTTTTGCTTTGGCCAAGTTAAGATTACTTCTATGTATTTCAAAATATTAAAACCTTGATTTAAATTTGGGCTTCATTTTGCATACACATATTTATTTTATTTAGAAATTTCCCAAATACGAAATTATTGTCAATAGACTGTGATAGTTATTTTCGTTGAAATTCTTCCAAAGGCAATCTAACATTCAATTACTAAATTGCAAAATCATAAATCCACTTCCTAATAACTCAAATCATCTTAATCGCGATCAGTAGAACGTATTTAAGTAATTTCAAACGAACTACGTGGACTTTGATCCCCACTACTGGGTACATAGGCAACCAATAGGTTTCAAGTCCAACTAACAAATTTTCTTAACAATTTAACGTGCAAAAAAAGATTAGTTGACTCATGGATAGACAGGTCTTAGGCTGCGAGGGTAGGGGTTGACTTCCATTCATCTGAACCTCAGTGGGTTGCGTGGTTCCAAACGCTCGTCCTCTCGCACCATTGAGCTGAAATACAATTCTAAAAATCAGCCATTACATTCATCTTTGATAACAACCAGCCTTTAACCGTATAAATACTTACTCTAACGTATTGGTTCCCAGTATGCTCTGACACGTAGACTCCAACCCCGCTTATGGCAACTCGCAACTCACGTTCAACAGTCCTGCGATCAGCAACATTTAGCCTAACGTCCTACCATAGCAAAGAGAAGAACAATACTTTGGGAGTCATGTCCTTCACCTCATCTGTCACAAAAATCATGCAACAAACGATAAACATATCCATGGTAGTTGAGGCGCGAGTGTTGAAAATATGAGAATCAGTGCAATGCTCATGCCTTCCTAGTCGAAGCAAGGTTAGCTCAAATTTTAAGAAGGTTGGTTTGAGATCCCAAATAAGTTGTTGAAATGAGTTGTCAAATATAGTTGATTATTGCATACTAAAGTAAGCACTTGTGTTTTATGGTTGTTGTCATACTAACATTGGTAGAGTTGTATCTCGTAGGGCGGTTATGTATTCAACAATTTGGTATACCAACATTTAAACGCTTAATTGCAATATGATGTGGTTAGTAATACAAGATTGATTGAGAATGTAAGGATATAAATGTTTTTATATACACGTTTAGGAATTCTCATTTTATGCTTGTTACACTATATTGATTTATAAAATGCCACACATTTGTCAATTAAGGCAGGCTACATAATTTGGTTAGTCCTTAGGGTACGATTAAAATCAGGGATAAAATGTTTGAATTCCATTAATATGTTTTATAGGGTATGTGATTGTATTTGGTGCAGAAGACCACCTGAGTGACAGGTAGCGGGTCCCGAAGTTGGCATATGACACGAGTGGTTCTTGTAGATGTGGCACTATAGCATTGGTATTTTTAGATAGAGTGGATGCAATAGAAATTCTTCCATGCTCTGGGATCACCACGTCATTTTACTGACATGGTACTCCCACCTAATCAAAACCAGCCACTTGGAAATTGAGTAATTAATAAAATGAATAAATGGAATGGACTCGCATTTAATTAGTTTCTCAATTAATTGGTTAATCTTTCCTTATTGATTCTTTTCGTAAACGAATTATCCCCTTTGATTTCACCTTTTTTCTTCAATTGGAGATATATCTCTTCTTCTGAATAATAATAAAAGAACGAAAGCAAAAAAGAAAGAGAATAATAAAAAATCAACCTACCATAAAAGCAGGAGGAAATCAAAACTAACTCCTACATGTCTAGTTGTAATTGGCTCGGAGCACCACGTCTGATATCCAACGTGGTAAGCCGGGACTACCGAAGATGTGGCCCCGTAGGTTGTTTGTTGTTGTTTTTACCATCATTTGCACCAATCTGATGGTACAAAACTGTTGTTCTTGTAATCTTGGGTAGATTGTATCAAATTATTTTTGTTTATTAGAAACTCTATCCAAATCTTGTGTAAAGCTAAAAAGTGGTTCTGTAACCTCTGTACCCAAGTTATTCTTCCCACATTCCAATAGTAGATAATCTCTATATTTGCTCTAAAATTGGTAGCCTGATTGCAGAATTTTAAAATGATTTTTTTATTAAGATTGATTATCAATTTAATTAATGTATGTTACCGAAGATTTGCGATAAAAAAAGAAGATTTCCATCATTGATTGAAGAAGACAAAATTAGGGATAGTTGTTTCCTTTTTTTTTTTCCTGACAAAGATAGAAGGTTTTGAGGGTAAAAAGGATAATGATAGGGTAGACAATCAACAAATAAATAGGGAGATCAATTAATTAATAAATATTCAATATTACATTACATTTAATTCTTTCATTCCCATGGCCTCGAAAAAGGAAGTTTGCCGAATATAGGTGGTGGCATTGGCGAGTTTCTCTAAAAAGTGGGTGTTCAAAATTTTGTATTTTCTTTTGCATTAAAAATCTTTGTAATTTTAAAATATGTACCCAAATGTTTTGTTAAGATATAAAGTGGCTCTGACAAATCCATTATTTTTTGTACTATCTGGATCCAAAATATGTTCAACCGACAAAAAGCAATCAGATTTCCAAGTTTAAGTTATTTTATTGTAACAGTGAATCAAAGTTTTACTTGCCTTTCAACAAAAAAAACTTTTTACTTGCCTTTAAAGAAATTATTTATCTATTAATGGCTTACCATTAATTAAAATGGAAAGTAGAAGACAAAAACGTGCAGCCTAACAGTGAATCAAAGTTTTACTTACCTTTCAACCAAAAAAACTTTTTACTTGCATTTAAAGAAATTATTTATCTATTAATGGCTTACCATTAATTAAAATGGAAAGTAGAAGACAAAAACGTGCAGCCTTTGGGATTTGAACCTGTATCCAAGGAGTCATATTTCCACACTATTTCCGCTACACCAAATGACATTCACTGTCTTTAATTTGGCATCTTAGTAATGATTTAATATTTTTAGTTTATACGTAATATCTCAAACCATTATCGTGACTTTTGAGATTGGGGTCTAGGTTGTTGGATCCTTGAAGATTATAAATCTTGATCCATAATAACACTAAGGGATTTGGCGTCGTAGTATAGTGTCGTGGTATAGTGGTCGACGTAGGACGTATCCCCAGGCAAAATGGCCTCGCCTACTACTTGAGCATAATCATAATCTAAGTCATCTCCATCACCATAATTGTCAAAAAAATCGTGGAACAGACGATAAACATATCCAAGGTAGTTTAGGCAAGAGGGTTGATAATATGAAAAATCAATGCAATGGACATGTCTTCCTAGTCGAAGCAAGGTTAGCTCAAATTTCAAGAAGGCTGGTTTGGGATCCTAGTTATGTAGTGTAATGTGAATTGGGGATCATTTGTCGGCCAAATAAGTTGTTGAATAGAATTGGATTATTGCGTACGAAAGTAAGCATTGTGTTTTATGGTTGTTGTCATACTAACATTGGTAGAGTTGTATGTCGTAGGGAGTGTGGTAGCCATACATTAAATTGACTGGGCTCCTTTTTATTTTCAAAATGCAAAATTCCGTTTACCTAATGAAGTTTGAGTTAATTGGTGTCCTTAGATGAGCTAACATGAACGAAAGTATGAGGTCCTAAATTCAAAGGATCATATTAAACCTTACATATCTGATGGATTTTGTTGCCCTGTTTTTTCCCAACTGAGTCCTATGACCCCTCTCCTCAAGATGTGGCTCAGCCACTGCCCGTAGGGCTGTTACGTATTCAACAATTGGAAAATGCAACATTTCAACGCTTAATTCTAACACAACGTGGTTAGTAATACAAGATTGGAATTCTCATTGTTTACAACGTGTTAAACTATAGGAAATTAAATTGATTAAAGAAACTCCTATTATTTACATAGGGAACAACTAACCATCCCCCATTGGCCCATTTTCCCTCCCTGGTTTTTGTTTACAAACGAGTTATGTTAGTAGGAAAAAAAAGAAAACAAAACAATGCATGTTGGCCATGTGTTCTCAAGCGCAACCCATTCACAGCCCTTCTCTCCCACGCGCATTGGTCTTGGTAGTCCAAACCCTAAATTCCATTTTCCCCTTCCGTTCTCCCCAATACAGCTGCTCCCTCCTTTCCACCATCACCAAGACGTGAGGGGCAAAATAGACAAAAATGCAGGGCTAAGAACTAAATAAATAAGGATGGATGAAACCCTAGCCGTCCCTCATTACACATTCCCCCTCCCATTGTTCTCAATCACTTCTGTTCTTTCGCGAAGAACCCAAAGGAAAAAAAATCCTACCCGCTTACCTCTTCATTCCTTACTCTACTTGCCTCCAGGCTCTCGCTTCCTTGTGAGGGGTAGATCGATGCCGCCCTATCTTAATCTTCTTCTCTAGCGCGAAATGGGTGACGATTTGGAGATTGATGTCGGGAGACAGCTGCAAGGAGGAAGGTTCGTATTTTACTTAAATAGATTTTTGATCCTATTCTTGGTAGCCTAATCCCCTCGTTTGTCTCCAGTAGCCTAATCCCCTCGTTTGTTTTTGTTTTTTTTTTGTTTCCGGTGTGCGTTGGGCTAAAGGCATGGTAGTGTGAGAATGAAAACATGTAAACTTGTAAGGACAACACAGATGATCATCAGATGGAGTTCGGTTTTTTCATAACGTTCGTTCTGGAAACACACGTCATATGGTGATTCTTCTGGGCCGTATTGACATTTGCATGTTATCGATCTCACAAAAACAAAGTTCGGTGGGTTGCTTCAATTAGTGAAAGCCGAAGTTGGCATCTGACACGAGTTCTTCAAGTAGATCTGGCTTCGTAGCTTGTTGACACGGTTTGTATTAATTTGATTCCAAATCTCAGTTTTTCCGTCATGCGTGTGAGCTAATAACTGAGTTTGGAGACTAGTTACCTAATCCAATCCATTTTATTGATCTTCTTTTATTTTCTTATGAGGTTGTGTTAGCGGCAGTTCGGCGGGCAGTCCCAACATGTAGATGTGTCTACAAAGGGCGGAGAAGAACATCAGATGTAGTTGGAGTGTTCATAATAAATATTGTGAAACCATATTCCATCTGGTGGTTCTTTTCCGCCGACTTGACTCCTACATTTTGGAATAAACTCGTAAAGGCTGCAGGAGATTTGAAAGATTTGAGGTTGGTTTCGTTCTATTGTTGTTTCTCTGCTGTTTCTTTGTTGGTCTGAATCCCTCAACTCAGAAAATTCATTGCTTGCAGAGTTGTGAAGGCCACTGCTAGTGCTGGATTCGGGAGATAGTTTATGTACCTCTGGTTCTATCACAATTTTTATGGTATCATTTTATTTCCTTCCAGTTTCTAATGTTCATTTGAGAACACATGTATATGCGAAATATTTGGTTGAGGCTTGCTCATATAATGTTATTGTTGTCATACGCTTTCTTGAGGGGTACTAGAGTAGATGATATAGTAAGTCTGGAATGTATTGCAGCTATGTAGGAGTGCTTCATTCATAGGAATGCCCCATTACTATTTAACTTGAATATGTACCATTAGAACTACGATATCCTTTATTCCTGAACCCTTCAAGAAAGTGTATGATAGTAATATGTGGTATGCGGAAGTATTTCAACCTGGACCATATAATTTAACAAAATTTCGTTTTTTATATTTTGCTTTATGAATATCATTTGTTTGATTTGGCAATTTTCTTTCATTATATGTGCACGTCGTTGCCATGGGGAGTGTGAATGGAAGGATGGAATCTGACATGCGAGAAGAACATTATCCAGATGAGTACCCAAAGTAGGATTTGTATGCTTTGTTGTGGTCCCAAGCTTCCATCGGATTTTGTTTCTTGTATTGTGAATGACGCTATTTTTGGTATGTCTATGCAGCAGGAGTTAAACCCCTGAAGAATTATGTCAAGTGAGGCCAAAAGGGAAGACACTTGTCAGGAGGAATCGCTATTCTCTATGGGGTCAGACTAGTGAAGGAGAAAGAAATTGGCCCGATTGTGGTAGAGTAAGACTGTAAAATGGTGATCAAGATACTGAAACTGGGGAAAATATGCAGAACTGGACTGGCGGTCATTTGTTCGGATATGTTGAAGGAGGATTTGTATGCTTTGTTGTGGTCCCAAGCTCGTGTGTTTGCTCATCTAGTTTCAGTTTCCGAGGAAACTCATTTTGATTGTAATGTTCTACCACAAAGGGTAGCTGACGTTGTAGCCTTTGAGGCAATTGATTCTTGATTTTAATGAAATCCTTATCAGTGGTTTCTAAAAAAAAACTCAGTGGGCACAGTTGTTGCCTTTTATGTACTGGGTTGTTCGGCTTAAATATAAGCCCAGCCGATTCATGAAAAAAAAAATAATTAAATTATACTTTTGGATATTCATAAACAAGGAATTCCTATTTTAGCATTCAATACATTTACCTCCAATATTTGGAATTTCCCTTAAAATTTGGAGAGGTCTGCCTACAAAATTTATTGCAACGAAAATCTAAAATATTAAAAGTTCCCTCTTAATTATTGGGTGGGGGGGGGGGGGGGGGGGGGTTAATATGAAATTGAATTGTAAGTTTCCAATTTTAAAAAGAATACAAAATATTAGAAGCTCCCTCTAATATTTTTATTTTCTATAGGAGTTTTACTTTCCCTAAAAAATTGGAGTGCCATGCCGCCTGAAATTATCACAAACTAACATTAAAATAGTAAAATTTTGCTAATAGTTATTGGCAGTTTATTAGGGAGTTGAGGTTTACTTTTCATCCGTTGAAAACAATAATTGTATTTTTGGTATTACAAAATTTCTGTTGGACCCGACCAAAATTTCTTCTAAATCAAGGACCAAAGTCGAATCGTTATAACTTTGATTCGGTTTGGATCAAACCCATTGGACCGACTAATCTTTCATTCGAATAAAATCACTCTTAAAGGACAACACAAGAATTAAAAACATATAACTACACGAAAAGAAATAACAAAATTATCCCAACTTAAATACTCCACAATTCTTAAAAACCACATGTTCCTTTATATTATGCGAAAAGCTAAACGAGAACTACGGGTAATTAGCATAAATGGTCACGAATCTTTGCACTTAGTACAAAACAGTCACAAACCTTTAATTTGTAACCATTTGATAACAAAACTTTTTTACTTAGAACAAAACGGTCACAAATTAAACAGTGTGACCATTTCATACCAGTTCAAACTTTTGTTACCGTGTCGTTACAAATTAGACTTTTGGTGACCGTTTTGTACAAATTAAGTTCAAAAGTTTGAACGCTCAATCACCGTTACAATTCACTCTAGTTGTATGGTGGTTTTGTTAATGTATGTGAATGATATTATGTTGTTTAGGATGACAATTAGAGAACTCAATGGCTCACAAACGGGTTCCAGACTGTTTTTTAGTTGAAAAAACTATGTCTACTTTCTTACTTTCTTGGTATCAAATTGAAAGGTCAACTGAGGGCATTCTTATTCGGCAAAGCAAATATGTCGACGAACACATGACATGACATCTTATATGTCTTTCAAGTGGTTAGTGTCATATACTTAACGAACAAACTACCCGACCTCAAAACATGACCAACATTTAATTTGTAACGATTCGGTAACAAACCTTTGCGCTTAAAACAAAACGATCATAATTAAATAGCGGTGACCATTTTATACAATTTCAAAGTTTTGTTACCGTATTGTTCCAAATTAAAAGTTTGTGACCATTTTGTACTAAGTGCAAATATTTATTACCATTTATGCTAATTACCCCGAGAACTACTTAACTAACTAAAAGACAAAAGTCTTTTTCTTCAATCTCAAAGGTAGTCTAACTAAATGTCTCTCCAATCTTCTATTTGCATTTCTTACTAATTGTCTCTTTAAACTACTTAACTAATCGTCTCTCCAATCTTCCATTTTCATTATCTCAATCAACTTCACTAATGGACAACACTATATTATGTTGTTTAAAATTAGTCAAATAATCTATAATTGTAAATGTTATATATGAAATTGATTTCATATATTAATATTGAAAATATGATAAATTTTATTTGTGGTGAATTGAAAAAAGTAATAACCATCCATTCTCTAATTTTTCATTACAAATATGTGTAAAAAAAGTGTCCTAATGGAAGCGGCAAAATGCAACGTAAAAAGAAAATTCAACATTTTAAAATTTGGTTTTTACCTTCTCAGAATAGCGCTTTTTTCTGCCAAAAAATTGCATGTCTTTTGAACAAGATCTGGTTCGTCTCCCAGAAACGTTTCCTTCATTCTGAACCCCCCATTCTCATTCTATCTTGCATATCGTCAATCTGAGAGAGAGAGAGAGAGAGAGAGAGAGAGAGAGGCGATGGCGGTTCCGCGTTTCTGCCGACGAGTAGAGAGAAAGAGAGAGTTGACGATTCCAATCATTCCATCGGATTAAAAAGAGAGAGAAAATAATAACCATCCATTCCTCTTTGTTTGGCACGAGATGCATACAAAACAAATCTGGATTGGTAAGAGCGACAGCTATGGTCCGATTCCCTCGGATTAAAAAGGCCCCCTGAGAAACGATTGCAGGTAGTTGCTATGCAATTTTTCTTTTCGTTTCTTTGAGTTCCTTTTAAAATCAGGACATGACTGGACACTCCCCAATTACCGAGTCCAAACTTTTGGTTTCTGACCTCGTTTCTTTTATTTCGTTTTGTTTTCATGTTAATTTGAGGCTTGCGAATCGGGGGAGGAGGAAGAACTTGAAGGACCTTCGAGGAGATAAGGTGCTTCGAGGAGGCCATGAATGGGAGCAGCACAAGCAGGGTACTGGGCATCGAAAACAGGTATCTAAGCTTTGAGTGTTTGTTGACAGATCTGGCCTTTGTTGATAGATGGGTTCTAAACAGAACATAAAAGTCATCTAAATAGAACATAGTCCTTCACATCAAGCTAATGATTGCATTTTTTAATTATACCGGATTGTTTAACTGATTTTAGTATGAGCTCATGTCGTGAACTGTTTCTCTTGTCTGGACAATTGCATTTAGCTTCTTAGGTCATGTTGAATGCTCTACATAGTTTCAGATAGTAACTTGAGCAATGGTTGCTTAACTTCAGATTCAGTAAATAGTAGATGATGGATGAATATGGAATTGGGTTTTGTAGTATAGACCAAACACCGTTAGATATTTCGATTGTGTTGCTGGAACGTTTGGGTTTGTTTTCTATATTTCCAAAGAACAATTTCTTAATTGGTGATTTTGCATTAGGCTGTTGACCATACATTGGAGTACTGAAGAAGCTCCTGCCCCTGATGGTAGCTTGAGAAGAGTACATGCAACATAGGAATTTTGGTTCACAGCTACGAATGTCTTCTTTGCAACTTATTCGAGATGCCTCTGCTGCCGTGAGTAATTTTTCTTGTTTCTTTGCTATCTGTTTCCTTTTGCAGTCTCTTCCTGAACTAGCAACCTCTGTGCTATCCATTTGAGTCATGCAAATTTCGTCTGCATTTTCATCAGGGAGCAGCTCGTGGTGTTACCAAACAAAATACGGATTTGGAGATTGAGTCAGTTGAGGCCTCAAGGAAATCTGAAATGGACAAATTGAAAAAGCACTTCAGACTGGAGGTAAATTACTCATTTCCAATATCACAGTTACAATTTTAGGCGGCTTTACTGGTTAGACACATGAATGGGTTTCCATATATTTGGCTTCAACATCTGATTCAAAGACCTACATGTTCTTATGCTGTCAGTTTATGGGGGAGCAACCCTTGAGGCATTAGCTAGCCAGGTGTGCTTCATAGACAAAAAAAAAAAACAAAACAAAACAAAAAAAAACAAAGAAGAAAAGCCAGGTATGTCCTTTCAATCACAAACAGTTCATGTCCCTCAATGTACCCTTCATCCAACAAAAATATGAAGTGTCGATGGAGTTTACTTTTGTGAAATATAACAAGCTAAAAGATTTTGTCCCCTAAAATCAATAATGAAATTGAAACTCAATAAAAAGTGGTCATTGCTTTCCATAGGCGTTTCAACTTCTTGTTATGGAAGTGCTAGTAAATTCATTTGTTTTTCTTGATGCTTCTCTTCTTTGCACCACGGGTTCTAGTATGATGTTGTTTCTGTAGCAGACCAAAATAAGAAAAAATAATATTAAAGATGTAACTTCCAACACAAAGAATCATCTAATCTTTCTGGTTAAATAAAAAACATGATTGGAAAAGTACCAGTTGATGTTCATCGCCCGGACGATCATCATGCCGACTAGTACTCCTAGCACTATGTCCTGTATACTTCTTAGCTCCCTTTTCTGCTCCCTTCTCTTGTTGACTAGTATTGCTCCTAGTACGTGCCACGATCTGTTAGAGGGCAAATAAACTCTTAAGCTAATAGCCATTTCTAACAAATCGATAATTTAGTGAATAAACAAATGATATATAACCTTCTGTTGTGGCTGACGTTTTCCTTTGGGCTCTCCAGTTGTATTATGCCTGCTCGTTCGTTGCTTCTGGTAAAAACAAAATAACTGTAGGTTATTAACTCTAATAACTATTTCAAGAACACCTAACCAGAGATGCTAATTACCTTTGGGGGCTGACCACCTTGGTAATCATCTCCATCATCGTCATCTCCATCTTCTCCGTCGTCCCCATCATCGTCCCCATCATCATCCCCATCATCTTCCTCATCATCGTCCATGTCATCGTCGTCATCCTCCTCATCAAATTGAGATTCTACCACGTCGTCTATGGGGTTAGTACAAGTGCTCCTATAATGCCCATCCCTTAGCCCGCAGTTCCCACACTTCCTTCTTTTTATCTTAATTTTTTTTCCCTTTTCCTTTCCTACAGCCCTTAAACCTCACTTGATTTGGGTTCAATACTTCTTTGAACTTGTCTGGTATGATAATCCTTTCTCTCTCGGTGGGGGTTTTCTTTACCATCTCCAACTTGTTACACGCTGCTGTCAACTCATCTTGAGCCATTCGATAAGAGAGAGGAGTGTCTGCTCCTAATAAGCAGAATCGTTGAGACATGAACTGTAGCGACCCGTACCTAATGCTGAAATTGCTGTCATCCCCCAATGTACTTGTTTCTGGCAGAGCGTCTAGGGACTTTGGGTTCTTCGAGCAACGTCTGAGTACCAGTTTTTCAGGAATAGTCTTCACTTTTTCTTCTTTGAGAACAAATAGCATATGAACTCAGGGTATCCCAATACTCTTCAACTGTTGACAACTGCACTCCATATCGTTTGTTTCAATTTTGTATTTCACCTCTATGACCTTCTCTTTGTTGAACATGGTAACAATGTAAGTTTGTAGGTTCCCCTCTTCAGTTTGGTTACCCTTAATGACTCCAATAACCTCCTCCAACTCATTTTTTAACATAAGAAATGCAGCCTTTGAGAAAAGCTTTGCTGCACTTTGCTCGAGGGGCTTTAGGATTGAATTCTTCATAGGAACTACACCATAATTAGAATCAAAATCTAATCTAATCTCTGTCTCTCTCATGTCCCTGAGCCACCGGTCGTATTGAGTGAAAAAGTCAAGCAAACAGAACCTCTCATTTTCATACCTTGCAACAATCGCATTTATGCTTTCACATCTTGATGTGGTTGTCAACCCGGCAAAGAAATGTGAGCGCAAGTATGTGTCTGCCCATTCGTTGTGTCTCCTAAATAGTTTTTTCGACACCCATTGCTTGTTCTGGAGTTCACATTCCTCTACCAATGCATTCCATTTCTCCTCAAATTCTTCTGGCTCGTACTCAGCAGTTACTAACTTCTTCCATAGGGGTTCAAAGTCGGGTCGATTCTTCACCCTGCCAGTGATATTCTTGGACAAATGCCATGCACATAGCCCATGTGTTGCATTTGGAAACACATTAGCAATAGCTTTCCTCATTGATTTATCCCATCCGTAACAACTGTACGTAGCGGAATGTCCCCCAACATTTCCTTCACTATCTTCAACACCCAAATATACGTTTCGTCAGTCTCATTGGGCAACAGTGCACTCCCGAATAAGCAAGTTTTGAAGTGATGGTTGATACCTACAATGTCAAACAGAAACTCAGAAAAATCAGAATCTTTTGAACCAGCAAGAGAAAAGCTAAAACTTTGAGAAATATGTAAACAATGGTAGAGTTCATATAATCAGAAACTTGCTGTTTGCTAGATGCCATTATGTGTCTTCAAACAACAAAGCAAAGGATAATACTTAGAGGGCATACTAGGATAGCGTACCTGTAAAAATGACCAGTGGCATATTGTAAATGTTTTTTTGGTACGTTGTGTCAAATGCGAGCAACTCTCCAAAACACGAAATGTCTGCTCTGCAAATGCTGTCAGCCCAAAATAAAAAATGGAGCCTTTTTTCCTCATCAGTAGTGTATCGGAGGAGGAAGTGTGGGTCTGTGCTTTTCTTTGATTCTAGATAGGCCAGTGCAGTTGCTGCATCACCCTCGCTGATTCTCTCAGCGCGGTCTTTGGTACTGAAATTTAACCCATCTTTAACTGTATACCCAAGTTTGTCATGCCCTCCAGCACAATGCACAGCAAGCTTAATGGCCTGAGAAGGTTTCATTCCGGCATCCTTTTTAAATCGGAGGTCTGCCTTGTCTGCTTCTGTTAATCCTCGATGCGACCTCAAGTAATGTACCTGATTCTGCCTAACTGGGTCATGAGTGTGCTGTGAGTTAAATATATCAGCAACCCACTTATTGTTTGTCTTGTTCAAGCTCACACAAAACATAGCCATGTACTGAAATCTGATTTCCATAGGCGACTCCCTCTTTTGTGGACCTTTATGTGCTTCTCGAACTCCCTGACAGGAACACACGAAGGCTGCCCTTGTTACCTCTCCCTTGACGTTCTTAACCTTCCTTGAGCGACGGACAGAATACCCCCCAACTCTTAGCATAGTTGTTGTAGAACGCATATGCATCCTCAAAATCATTGAATTCCTGACCGATAAAAGGAGAATTTTGAATAACGTTTGTGTCATCCTACTGTACAGTAGGACCATTGTTGTCAGAGGTCATTTTCTGGTATGATTTCAACATCGATGTCTTCATTGTTGTTGATATTATCTCCCTCTTCCTCCATTGGTGTGCCGTCTTTTTGCTGTTTGTGGGGAGGGGCTGAATCGTGCGCAAAGCAGAGGTCTTTTTGTTGTTGTTGTTAACCTAATCCGTTTTTCACGTGTTATTAGTTTTTTCTATTTTTTCCCGTCATGGTGTAAAGCTTTTTTATATTTTAGTACTTAAAATTTTTATTATATTGTTTCCAGTTATGGTTACTAGTTGGATAAAGAATGCAACTAATAAAGAATGCTTGAATTACCGAAAAAAATACTAAAGAATGCTTGCGTGTTATATATGGTAGATTCAACTTCCAAATAGGTTACACTTTCATTGGTTACACTTGGCCTTTGTTAGGAGTTGTGTCGTAGCGAGTCAAGTTTTTGGCGCCGTTGCCGGGGACTTTCTAGAGTATTAGGAAAGGCAGAAGTTTGTTACTTTAGCGTTTTTCTTTTCTTTTCTTTTCCACCCTTGCTTTTCACTTGGGTGTTTTTGTTTTTGTTGGTGCAGATCTGAATCATGGATCCTCATGGCTTCTCCAACAATTGGGGGTATCCACCACCACCCGAGTGGTATTACCCCGAGACTCCCTGGAGCAATCAAGGAGGAGAAGACTATGGATTCGGGTTCCAGTACCAACCCCCTTACTACGGAGAACAACCGGACCCCTGGGCATATCAAGAACAACCTCATTACCAAGAATAATTTTTCCCACAACCAGGGGGGCCATTGGAGCTGGAATTACCCATGGCGGCCTTCACGGGCCATTCTGCAGAGCCATGCTACACTCCACAGCCAGATCCACACTATGAATTAAGACTTCTCATGGAGCAGTTTGCTCGAGACTGTAATAGAACATGCTCCAGGATGGATCATTGTGTCCAGGCCTATCGTGAAACAGAGGAGATCCTCCTGAGCCTTAAGAAGAGCGTCGATGATCTTGAGCGATCTTGGGCACAACCTGCTCCAGATCACCCTTCTGCTACCATACTAGAAGAAGAGGAGGAAGAAAAAGGCGACAAGGACATTGTGGAGCACACAGAAGTTGTCACGGAGAGCTCCCATGATGGTCATGATCAGGAATGTCCTGTCGTAGCCGACCACACCTTCCCACACCCCAAACTGAGCTTTGAAGAGGCGGGCATGAGTGAGGAGATGCAAGAAGATCTCATGAAAGAAATTGCTTGGCAACTTGCTCTCCAATCCGTGCTAGAAGAAGAAGAGCAAGAAAGGGTGCAGAAAGAAGTTGTGGAGGATGACGAAAGTGAAGCAGGAGGAGTTCTTGATCATTTTCCAGGGGTGATACCACATGAAGAAGGAAGGGAGGTTGAAGAAGAAATTGGCGTCCAGGCTGAGGACGGAGTTAAGGTGGAAGAGGCCTGCACCGGCCATGAGTTACATGTGATATCTCCACCAAACTTCGAGGAACTGCTTAGCAAGGACCCATTTGCAGTGTCTCTTTGCCAGACCAAGGCCACATCGACATCGGTCCCTCTTGGTGGACGCGATGGTGGTCAATCGATGCTGTCATATCAGGTTTGGGGCAATGAGACGAGAGAAGAGAAGAAGAGGTCTCGAGGGTGGAGACTTCATCCGCATCATGTGCACGAGCTTCCATCACCTGTCATACCACATGCTCGTGACTTGAGACTCCACCTCATCGACGAGAACCTCAACTTCAAGGAGGTTTTGGGGTGGACCGAAACTTAGGAGCCATAGTCCGGCTCACGACGTGAAAGAAGTGCTTGTTGGGAGGCAACCCAACCAGTCGGTTTGCATTTCTTTCTCTATTTCTCTTCGGTTGAGTCAGTTTTGTTCTTTGATTTCAGAGTCAATAATTCAACCTTTGTAAGATTTTGTGTGGTGTTTGTGTTCCGACTACTTTGTCCTCCTGGAATGCACCGCCTTCCCCGTTGATATGGTAACTTCGTTCTACCCTCCTTATCTTTCCTCCATTGAGGACAATGTCGTGCTTAAGTGTGGAGGGATGTTCGATTATGTATGTGTGTGAATGTTTGACTGTTTGTGTGCTTGGAGCCTAGTCCACTGTCCAAATTTCGATTTGAGGGCTCCAAGTACGTGTTCCTTGCAATTGCCTGCTCAGTATGCTTTGAATTGACAGTCTTTATAGTAATATACAACCTAAGGAGGTAGTGTAGCACTATGGAGGATGTTGACATATTTAAGAAGTGATCTTAGGACCTCCTGAATTGTGTGGTGTTGTGGACTCTCTACCTGTCATGGACTCTATTTTAATGTTTTGAATTTAACAGGTGCTCGAAAATATGCTTTAAAATAACGTCTCCCGTGCGAATAGGGCGAAAGTGTGTAAGGGGAGACGGGAATTCGTTCCCAATTTTCACCTACTACCTCCAGCCCCCTTACATGTCTTTCCCCCGCGCGAGGCTCGAGTTACCCGCTCCTGGCATGGCCGTAAGAGCCGGGCTCCCGCAAAACCTCTGCTAGGTGGGAGCCCCCATTTTCTGAAAAGCAGGTTGGGACCCTTGAAAAAAAAAAGGAAAAATAACAGAAAACAAGCAAAACAGAAAGAAAAGGGGTTCCAACCGTCGTCAAAAAGAAAATAAGAGCACCTTGAAAAATGTGAGTCCATGATCTTTTTTTTTTAGAGTCTCTTTGTCCACGATTCATTTGTCCTCTGTTCACTATTTGCCATGATGCCGACTCGAGACTAGCGTTCTCGCCGAAGAAGCTATGAGATGACTTGTGCGTCGGTTGACCTCGTAAGCTGCTAAATGATCTAGAAAATTCTCTATCAACGATCGAGGGTGCATGTTGCTATAGAGGTCTGGAGAGCTGCATTGGTTTGAGTTAGGTTTGCTTGGGGACAAGCAAACGGTTAAGTGTGGGGGGATTTGATGACTCGATATTTGCACATGTTTTCCCCTTTGTTTCTTGATTGTTTGAGCTTTAATTATTGCGTCTTTGGCCTATTTTACGCTAGGTTGTGTTCCTTTGTCACATTTCAGGTCCTAGCACATAAAGTGAAGCATAGGCGCAAGTTTCAAGTCAATCAGAGATCAATTGGCGATTAGGGAGAAGAAACTCGGGCATGACCTGAAGAAGAATGAATTTCTACCTCACTTTATGGACAAAGAATCATGCAAGCTTGTCATGAAAAGAGAGAGGACGAGACTACGAGCATCTGGGATCAAACGGTGACTGATTCGGAGTCCGGACGAGGGAGAAACGAAGCATTGAATATAGGGGAACAGGTTCGGCAGTAAAAACACGGGCGCGCCTAAATCAAAACACGGCCGTGCCCATATTTAGGCACGACCATGTTTTGGCCGACGCGCGCGAGCATGTTTTTAACACGGGGCAAAACACGGGCGGTCAAAAGCAAAGCACGGCCGTGCCCTCAACCGTGTTTTGCCCAGAATCAGGTTTTTTAACGCAAATTCGAGCCAAAGGAGAGGGGGAGCTGGGTTTTGGATCTCAAACACCCAAGGGACGAACCAAAGAGAGAGAGGGCGATTTGAGGGCATTCTTGGAGTGGAATTGGAGGATTTCTTTGCCTTTGAAGCTCGAGGAACAAGCCCTGACTTGAAGACTGATCATCTGAAGATTCTTACTGCAGTCTCTCTCTTCTCTATGGAGTAACTTCCCTTCACTTAGGTTTTGAGGAACCCTAGCTATGTTTGTTTGATTGGATGATTGTATGAGTACTCTGACTTGATAATCTTGAGTTCATATTCAATCTATGCATGTTTTCATGATTCAATTCTGCTTTAGTCGAGATTATTGATTCTGCTTTGATCCTATGAGAGGGAATACCTGATTAGGTCAATAGAGCACCATAGATTGATAGTAGTGGATCGATTGCTTTAGTCGAGGGTTGATTCACTGCTTTGTATCGATTGAGAACCTCTTTTGATAGAGGGAGTCTAGTTTAGAACGCCTTGATCAGTTGTTCTAGAGAAGGATACGTCCCTCTAGGCAATTGACGCAAGAGGGCCTTGTTCCTTTAGTTAGTCGAGACTCAAGGTCTAGTCAAGGATTCTCCGCATTGTGAATGAAAGTGAAACAAGTTAGAAATCATCAATCGTTAGTCTGGCTAGTGGCTAGGGGGAATCATACCTAAGTGAGTTCCCAACCTGTAATTAGATTAACTTTAACTGTAGTTTGCTAGAGTAGTTTTAGTTCTTCCTTAGTAATCTGGTTTGCTAAATAATAAACTGAAGCTGAGTAATAGTAACTCTAGAGACCCGTGGATTCGATATTTATCACTTGAGCCACTATACTGCAGTCCCTTTCATTGGTTACACTTGGCCTTTGTTAGGAGTTGTGTCGTAGCGAGTCAATAAGGCATTGTGTTTTTATTACGATGAATTCTTTGCTGGAGAAGGATGAATCTCGAGGAAAGAAAGGTAGAACTGAAGATGGCGTGATCCAGATTGATGGTGATTTGCAGGCAGATTGGAATGACTTAGTTTGGAAAGGCCGTACCAGATTTTCTTACTTACAATTCGACAAGAAGGTATGATAATCTAGCCCACCAATTATCCCCGCTTAGAACAAAATCAATTGTTTTTATCCTTATTTTTCGTCTTCTATTGTAGGGTGAAACAAAGTTTACACTTCCAACACTTCTCAAGTACACTAGAGAGGAAGTGAACCTTGCCCACTACATATTTGCCAAGGATCTTCCACAAAAGGAAGTCATGGTTGAAACCATGATGCAATCCTATACACGAAAGGTGTTGTGGTCCCTCTGCCCTAAGTCTAATGTCGATGATGATGTAATTACAGCCATGGCTTGCCAATTGAGCCTGGAGGAAGTTTGGAGGGATGTTGGAGATGGAAGAGTAGTCTGTTATCTGCCTGCTGAACTACAAGTATAGTCCCATTTACTTTGTATATTTATTTTAGGTACAACATTCTGTTTCTCCTATTAAATGTGTTATCTTCTATTTTAAATGAACCATGATCAGGAAATGGTAATTAACTATGGCATGACATCAAAAAAAAGCTCTAGAGTGTTACGGTGCAAAGTTCTTGGCAAGAGCTCACACGTGCAGAAATGTTTCTTCTTAACAATTCCTTTCTTGTTTCATTGAAATATTCCTCAATTACTGTTTCTAGCTACTGTTTGAATTGTATATGCGAATAAATTAGATGTTCCATCAAGCTTTTGATATTTCTATAAATTGTATTTTACAATGCTCAGCTGAGTTTGGTCTTTTTCGTCGTTATTTAGGTGTGTCTGCCCATGAAAGATGCAATGGACGGTGATGCAGTTCACTGGTATTTAGCTGTCATTATGCTGGACAACAAACAAGTCCATCTATTGGATTCGTATCCTTCTAAAAAGCGCCAAAGATCTCGTAGAAACGCAGTAGTAACCATGGTATGGTTTGACCTCCTTATCCGAATACAGTTATATCTCTAAATTGATTTGTGTATTCATCTATCCTGAATAAAGTGATTACTGCTTATGTAGATCGAATTTCTTGATGACTTGTTTGAGGATCTTTATCGGCAAGTGGAACCAACACTTGATCCACCTGTGCTGGAACAATTTTCTTTGACAATTCCTTCAATTCCCGAACAACGTCACGAGTAAGAATTGTTCGTTGTGAATAAATTAGAAACATACTTAGATACCCACCACTCATATGCTGCATCTAATTTTATGTAGGTCTGATAGTGGCGTTTGGGTGTGCTCATGGATGATGGGTGCATCTTGGGATGCTTCTTATAATATATGGGTAAGCAAGAATTCTCCTACTTGGCCTTGAAGGAAAACAACCTTTCAAAACAGCTACTAAGCCTCATTGTCATTGTCAAACTGTTGCAGCCATGCGGAGATATAAGGAGAATGCAACTAACTTTGTATCTGGTCCAACACCCTACTGTCGCAACCGTCCCGTCCGGGGGGTCCGCATGTCGTCGCGTCGGCATTTTTGGGAGTCGCCATCGATCTTAGTTGGAGTGGATCGAACACTCTTAGGATCGGCTCTAACCTTAGGGTCAGAACCGAGATCTGGTCTGCGAAAATGAAGTTCTGGGTTCGGGAGTACGGTTACGTGTGGGGAAGTTAAGCAACACCCCCACAACGCCCTAAATCGGTACTACTTAAGTCGATAAGTTTTATACGAGTTGGGTGTATTTTAGTAATAATTTGTAATTTTAGGGGTCCCACTGGACCATTTAATGATTTAATCATATTAGTTGTAACTTAATTATACGCCCACTAATGTAAAAATTTAAAGATAAAGTTAGTTGATTAATTGGACTCGAACCTTATTGGTTGCCTACGTACCCGTTAGACGGGATCAAAGTCCACGTAGTTCGTTAGGACTTTGAATATTTTAAGTAAAATTATTACCACATTCCACTGATCGTGGTTCTCGTATCAAAATTTATTGTTAGTAAAATTTAGGTTGGTATTATGAAATTATAAAAAGATAATGTAATAATTTCAATTATTAAGAGGAGTTTTGATGTATTAGAAAAGAAACGAGATATACTTAATCCGCAATTCTACATTTCGTATTAAGGATTTTAAAACAAATAAAATTATACGGGATTATAACATTGACGCATGGGGGCCAGCAGCCCAACTGGCTAAAACGCCAGACCAAATTCGCGTTTGACCGAGGGAACAAGGGTTCGAAACGCGCTAACTACAAAATTTTTTTGTTTATCTCGTTTTAGAGCAGAGAAGGGGGAAGGGCAATTTGGTAAGTGCACAAAAACGCGGTGGCAAGGCCGCGTAATAAGCTGAAAACCCTAGGGTCAATTTGGTCATTTTAAAATTTGAGGTATATAAGCCTCTCCTTAAAGCGAAACCAAACCCTAGTGGCGGCTGCTCTCTATCTCCCCTCGTTCTCTCTCACTCCTCTAACTCTCGCCTCTCTTCTTCACTCTCAGAGAAAAAAAACGAAACCCTAGCCGATCTCACCCTCCGCCTCTCTCTCACTCGTCCTCATCTTCTCCAGAGAAACTAAACCCTAGCCACACTCATACCGCCGCCGCTGCTCTCCCTCTCCCTCTCCCTCTCTCTCTCTCTCTCGACGAACAGAGAAGATGAGGCGCCCTCTCTCCAACACTAGATCGAACGAGCCGCCCTCTCTCTCGTCTCTCCCCTTCTAAAAAACGAAAACCTAGGCGCCGCCCTTCTCTTCTTCTTCCTTCCATACCAGAGAACCAAAATCGAAACCTAAAAACAGCCGCCTCTCTCCTTGTTCGATTCGCCTAAAAGACCGCTCACACTAGACGAAATCGACCGAGGTGGCCTCGATCTAGGTAAGATCGAAACATGCAAGTTTGTTTTTTTTTTTATTTTTGGGTTTTTGAGCGAGATTCTAACCTTTTTCTTGTTTTTCTTTCGGAAATCGATCCAAAACCGAGGAGGGGGCCTCGATTTTCCTTCTAATAATTTCGATCTATCATTTCTAGTTGGAACAGAGGTGACGACGAGGAAGTTTTACCCTCTGGTAAGCCCTTTTCTACATGCATGTCCATTTTCGTTCGATTTAGGTGATTTTATTTGGGATTTTGACTTGTTTGGCTTTCCTTTGTTTTTTTTTTTTGGTCTCGGATCTCTGCCGGGGGAAGGATGGGAAGGGCGGCGGTCGCCGGCGGCGCGGCCTGCACCAGAGCCGACGACGAGGATTTGGTTGTGGGTAGGTTATTTGTTTTATTATTTTCTTTACCATTTCTCGTTTTTTATCTATTATCATTTTTTGGGGTTCTAACTCTCGATTTCCTTGATTTTTGCAGATCTATTCAGTTTGAAAGAAACTAGGTGATACCTCTTCTAAACCTAAAATGGGTGGTTTAGTTATCATTATGATTGTTTATAAAACTCTCTGGTGTTGTGAAAGTAAATTTTGTTAGAACTCCTCCTAGGTTTGTTTAGCCTTAATGTTTGGTTTTGGATATGGTGGAGAATTTGCTTTATTAAAATTTGAAAATCTATAAAGGTCCTAAAGGTAATACGACAATCATAGCTACTGCTTATGACTATCAATTGGTTAAACAATTTGATTAAAAGGCTAATACCGATTAGTAACAAATGGAATTTTTAATGAAAGTGTTTTATTGTATTTAGCATACAAAATGATAATCAAATGAGAACTTCGTGATTATCAAATCTGGTAATTGGCTAAAGAAAAGGGGTACCCTTAAACACAAAATGAGGTATTTTAAAATACTCTCTCAAAGGTCTGATTTGAATTTTTTATGTTTTGAATGGATTGCTTGATTATTGCTATGTTGGAAAAGTAAATGAACTAGCCTGGCTGATAATAGTGCTAGGTTTAGCTAGCAGCTTAACAAGAATTATGCTTGCTAGAAAAACTGAGAGCAACTCAAACTGATTCATTGTATTTAGGTGATGAAAAGTAAATTGTCATATAACGAAAGAAATGAATGGCATAAAGAGGCATACATGTCACGAAGATCAGAATTTCGTAATATCCACTTCGCATACAAATTTAGGCAGCCTAACTATGGATTATGAATTTAGAAGCATCATCATTTACAAACATGCTATATGAATTTTCCTACATGGATGTATGGATGACTACACGCTTGTATGATTGATGGGGTGTAGAAAAAAAAAACCGACCTGTGTTTGCGATTTGGTGGAGTTTTGATGGTGATAGCTTGTTGCTGTTTCTGACTCCCTGCCCTTTTTGGATCCTTAGTGCTTCTGTCTTTTTGGTGCTTAGTGCTCTTTAATGCTCTTTGTCTCCCTTTTTGTGTGTTTTTGTTGTTGGTTCTTCCTCCCTGTCCTCTTGTTTGGGGTAAGAAAACCCCCTTATATATGATCACTTTTTACTGTTCATTATTGTGTGCTGGCTGCTCCTCCTTTGCTCTTGAGGTGGTTGTCTGAACCAACTTTTGTGTTGGCAATTTGGTGTTGGTTCTTTGGAGGAGGTGGCCGAATTCCTCTTTTTGAGATGGCAGTAATTTCTGCTACCCTACTACTCTACTACTCTGCTGTTCGACGGTTCTGCTGTTCTTGTAGATAAGATAAGGATGATGGGTTTGGTTGACCGGGTCGGCCAGAGCTAACCTGGTCGACCCGAGTTGACCCGGGTTGACCAGAGTTAATTGGGCTGAGATATGGACCTGGATTGTGGGTTTTTGTTTTTGGGATGCCCTTCTAACACTTCTTTTTTTCTTTGCAGGTCTCTGGTCTGGCCCAAAATGATGACCTAAGGAGGCCCAAATAGCCTCAAAAGGCTAGGCCTCTAATTCTGATTGGTGCCACCAAAAGCAGAATTTTTTATTTATTTTTTTTTTATATAATTACAAGGTGTATCTTAAATGTCACAGATTGTAATTTGTAATTACACATTTGTTTATTTATGTCCTTGCCTTTAAAATTAGATGATCATTGTATGTATTACTCAATCATTCCATTGATTCTTTCAAACCAATTCGTTAACTACAATCGTGACCAATATCCCAACTTCTAAGTAAATAATTCTTAGTTATGAATCGTGACCAATACCCCATTCAACCAATTTCAGACCTATATCACCAATCGTTAACAATAATACCGGTATAAGTCGTGACGGCATACTATTGCTATTCTAAATAAAGCGAATTTGGTAGCCATTAGCTACTGCTAATCCTACCTAGTTGGGGCGCTCCTCAGCTCCCGTGAGGTATCGATTTAGTAGGGGTGCTTCTCAGCTCTCGTGAGGTATTAAATAGTAGGGGCGCTCCTCAGCTCCCGTGAGGTATTAAATGGTAGGGGTGTTGCTCAGCTCCCGTGAGGTATTAAATAGTAGGGGCGCTCCTCAGCTCCCGTGAGGTATTAGTTTGATAGGGATACTCCTCAGCTCCCGTGAGGTATTGATTTGGTAGGGGTGCTCCTCAGCTCCCGTGAGGTATTGATTTGGTAGGGGTGCTCCTCAGCTCCCGTGAGGTATTAGGATTTTGGTTTCCTTTTGTGGTATAGCGATATAGAGTACTGGTTTATTCACATTGTGACATATAATAGCTTTGATAGTCAACTAGCTGGTTTGGTACAAATATCGATAACGAGTAGTCACACGGCCTAAAGGACTTCGTAAGTATCCGATAGGCTTAACATTGATATGTATTGCTTTTGTATCATATTGCTAGATAGATGTGAAAAATGTAGCGTGATATGACATGATGTAATGTCATGATGAAAATGCGTAAATGGAGAGGGAGGATTCCCTTATGTGGACGTTTACTCGACTGGTGTGCCACCTTGTGACAACCTTTATGAGTACGTGACACAATATGTTGTATGATGAATGTCTGCCGCAAACGTAAAGGCGAATTAGTTTCTTTTATTATATTTCTTCTAATTTCTACAAATTGGTCGCCCTTCGAGAGATATGTCATTGCTCTCAACTTAATCGATCCTAGGCCCTGTTCGAAGCAGAATGGCAAGTGTACTGATAGCGTTGCCGCCTTTAATTTTCAGTTGTTAGTGAACGAGTCAACCTTCATTTCGATGTTCGCCTTGTAAAGCTGCTGAACCTCCTTTTGAGTCCCGAAAAAGGTTCCACATGAGAATGTCGTATCCAATCTTCTATCGGGTCTGTTGAATATTTGTGACCCCACCGATTTCTTTAGAGTGGTCTCGAATAAATTTCCTTTGCATGCCCACGTCACTCATAACTGCGGCGGGGAATCCCGGGTTGGCTTCTCAAAACTGTAACGATTATTGGATTTTTCCCTTCATTTGTGAACTATGAGCGTACGGGGTTAGGCCAAGGGAGGAGTGGAAATAACAAAACGAATCCACTTTAGTTATGGATATTTTGGTTAAATTGTTTTGAAATTGTTATTGTTCCCTTCGATTGTGTGCTAGTCGTGAATTGCTTCTGCTTTTTGCTAAGACTGTAGTTGGTTTACGCGACTGTATGGCCACTAGGGGTTTATCATAAGATCATATTTGTAATTAGATGGTATAAGAGGCGAAAATCAGTTGCAAGTAGGATGGAATGGTAAGTAAAGGAGAACATGTGCAAGATTGAGGCAAATTCTAGCGGAATTTTATTTCTGGGGTATAGAAGAAAGATACATAGCAACTACGAGATACATCAAAGAGATTCATGATTTGACAGTCCACCCTGCACTCGTCCCATTATTTTCATGGAGTCGACCGAGCATTGCCTCATTCTTATGCATAGTATTTCTTCACTGAGTCGGTGTTGACCGGATATGGTAACTCGTCTCCGTCCATGTTTGTTAATATGAGCGCTCCTCCTGAGAAGGCTCTTTTTACCACATAGGGACCTTCATAGTTAGGGGTCCATTTCCCTCTTGGATCCCCTTGTCGGAGCATAATTTTCTTCAAGACTAGCTCTCCTTCACGAAATTGTCTCGGCTTTACTCTTTTCTCAAATGCTCTGATCAATCGTCTTTGATAGAGATGACCATGATGGATGGCTCCTAGCCTTTTTTCCTCAATCAGGTTTAATTGGTCATACCTGGCATTGACCCATTCGGCATCTTCGAGTTCTGCTTCTTTTAATACCCTTAAGGATGGTATCTCTACTTCAATAGGCAATACTGCTTCCATCCCATAGACCAGAGAGAAAGGTGTTGCACCCGTTGACGTCCTCACTGTTGTTCTATACCCGTGCAGAGCAAATGGTAGCATTTCATGCCAATCCTTATACGTGATCACCATCTTCTGGATGATTTTCTTAATGTTCTTGTTTGCAGCTTCGACAGCACCATTCATCTTGGGACGATATGGTACAGAATTATGGTGTTTGATCTTGAACTGCTCGCAGAGTTCATCCATCATTTTGTTGTTTAAGTTTTTCGCATTGTCGGTGATCAACCTCTCTGGCAATCCATAACGACAGATGATTTCTTTCTTAATAAATTTTACCACCACACTTCTGGTTATGTTCGCGTAGGAGGCCGCCTCTACCCATTTGGTGAAGTAATCTATTGCTACTAAGATGAATCGATGACCATTTGATGCTTTGGGTTCGATTAATCCGATAACGTCTATTCCCCAGACGGCAAAAGGCCAAGGCGATGACATGACATGGAGAGGGACAGGGGGAGTATGAATTTCATCCGCATACACTTGGCACTTGTGGCATTTCCGAACATAGTTGACGCAGTCTCCCTCCATTTTAGTCCAGTAATATCCCATCCTTAATATTTTCCGAGCCATGACGTGACCACTTGCATGTGTACCACATATACCTTCATGTATTTCTTCAATTATCCTTGAGGCCTCCTTTGCATCTACACATCTTAACAGCGTTGAGTCGTGGTTTCTTTTGTACAAGGTCGATCCGCTCAAATAGAACCCATAGGCCAATCTGTGAATAGTCCTTTTGTCGTTTCCGGATGCCCCTGGTGGGTATTCTTTTTCTTTGATGTAGATTAGGATGTCATAATACCATGGTTTGTCATCTGGTTCCCTTTCAATATTCATAAGGTATGCGGGAGCATCTCGTTTCTCGATTTTAATACATGGTATTTCACCCATTTCTTCCATTTTGTACATCGATGCGAGGGTAGCTAATGCATCTGCGACTTGGTTTTCCACCCGTGATACATGTTCAAACGTTACTTCCTCAAATTGCAATATCATTTCTTTGATGAGCTTTTGGTATGGGATGAGCTTTGAGTCTCGAGTCTCCCATTCACCTCTTATTTGGAAGATTACTAGTGCAGAATCCCCATACACCTTCAACCTTTTTATCCCCATTCCCAGGGCTGCTCGTATGCCGAAGATACATGCTTCGTATTCTGCCACATTGTTTGTGCATGCAAAGCAGAGTTTAGCTGTAATTGGTAGTACCTCACCTTCCGGGGACATAAAGACGGCCCCCACTCCTTGTCCTAGAGCATTAGAAGCTCCGTCAAACTTCATGATCCAACCTCCATGTGGTAGGTTTTCTTTTTCCTCCTCGGTTGTCATTATATTTTCATCTGGGAAATCCATAATCATGGATTCGGGATCCATAATAGCATGCTCTGCCAAATGGTCGGCAACGACGCTCCCTTTAATTGCTTTTCTTGCCACATAAACAATGTCGTATTCTGCTAAGAGGACTTGCCATCTGGCGAGGCGTCCAGTCAGTGCGGGTTTTTCGAATATGTATTTGATGGGGTCCATTTGGGATACCAAATGAGTTGTGTGATACAACATATATTGCCTTAACCTTTTTGCTGCCCAAGCTAGGGCACCACACGTCTTTTCTAAGGCCGTATACCTACGTTCACAGTCATTGAACTTTTTACTGATGTAGTAGATCGCATGTTCTTTCTTTCCTTGTTCTTGTTGTGCCAGCATTGCCCCCATAGAATTTTCGAATACAGATAAGTACAGTGTTAGGGGTTTCTTTGGTGTAGGGGGTGCTAGGACCGGTGGATTTAGAAGGTATTCTTTAATTTTGCTAAACGCATTTTGGCAATCTTCGTCCCATTCACATGGTTGGTTTTTCTTGAGTAGTTTGAAAAGGGGTTCACATGTGGAGGTCAATTGTGAAATGAATCTACTGATATAGTTCAAGCGTCCGAGGAATCCTCTTACTTCTTTCTGGGTCTTGGGTGGCGGCATTTCAATTATTGCTTTGACTTTGTCTGGATCGACTTCTATCCCTTTCTGACTTACTAGAAACCCTAGCAACTTTCCCGATGTGACCCCAAAAGTACATTTTTCGGGATTCAATCGTAATTGATATTTACGCAATCTTTTGAAAAGCTTTCGTAGGATTTCCACGTGATCTTCTCCTGGTCTAGATTTGGCTATCATGTCATCCACATAGACTTCTATTTCTTTATGCATCATGTCATGAAACAACGTGACCATTGCCCTTTGGTAAGTAGCTCCCGCGTTTTTCAGCCCGAAAGGCATTACAATGTAACAAAACGTTCCCCATAATGTGATGAAAGTCGTTTTTTCCATGTCCTCTGGGCACATTTTGATTTGGTTGTATCCTGAAAAACCGTCCATGAAGGAGAATGTGTGATGACCAGCCGTATTGTCGATAAGAACATCAATATGAGGTAATGGGAAATCATCTTTTGGGCTCGCACGATTTAGGTCCCTATAATCTACGCATACTCGGATCTTTCCATTCTTTTTAGGGACTGGGACAATATTTGAGACCCATTCAGGATATACGGCTACCCGTAAGAAACCAGCATTGTATTGTTTTTGAACTTCTTCCTTGACCTTCAACAACCATTCTGCTTTCATTCTTCTCAATTTCTGCTTGATGGGTTTGCTATCTTGTTTCAAAGGCAAGTGATGCATTACTATTTTTTCGTCTAAACCGGGCATGTCTTTGTAAGACCAAGCAAACACGTCTTGATATTCCTTTAGCAGGTCTACAAGCCTTTCTTGTGCGTCTTCACTTAAACTTTCCCCAATTTTCACTTCCTTCTGATCTTCTTCCGTCCCTATGTTTACCACTCTGATTGCTTCACCATACGGTTGTAATGCTGGCTCTTCCCGCTCAAGCACCCAATCCCAGTCTGAAGATTCCTCTTCTTCCTCATCCGACTCCATTTGATTAATAGGTAAGTCAAAGTTGATTGTCAAATCATGAAGATCTCGAGTATCCTCCCATTGCTCACATATCCTGAAGCAAAAGATATAAAGGCAAAAAGGAAAGGAAAATAACGTGGAATAAGGAAGGGATAGAAATCCATGTCATGACCGATTGGAATTCAAATGCATATGTTTATTTGAAAACAAAGGAAGGTGCTATAAGTGCGCTTTATTTCCCACTACAGTCTTAACAAAAGCTTAACTAGTCTTTTCGACTACATTTTATTCATTATTATACGATACTTTCGATTTCTCGTGCCCACGACATTACATTGCGTCTGGTATAGGCATTTCTTCAAACTTCCAATTGCACAGCTCTTCATCTGGACGTATCAGGTGGACAAACTCGAACGATTCAGTGTTATTCCCCCCAGCCATGTTGATCGACAAATCACTGAAAACAGTTAACATCATATGGTCCTCTAGGTCTATGTTTGCCTCGACGACATCGACAGTCTTGCTATTGATCGTTCCTCCACTTGTGAAGGTTTGACTTATGTGGGGTATCTTGATCTTCTCGTGTTCAAAATTGTCCCCTTTTAAGCGAACCAACCTCTTGTTTCGTTTCTCCTCTTGGATCCTTTTCATATCCAACATACTTGGCGAGTACCCCAAACCGCAACGATTTTTATTTTCCTTGATGTTCATTGGCGGCCTGATTAGGGTGTTCCACATTGACTTGTCAATTCCCTTAATCAATTGTTTGGCAGCCATGATGGAGGCTACCGATGGTTTTGGGTTTCGTGTCTTATTTTCCTTGTTGACGTATGCGACGTCTTCAATTTCTAGCGACTGAAATGCACTTTCAAGAGCTTCCTCTGTAGCTTCGATATATGGTGCATCTGGTGCTTTCGTTATCATTATATCTTCTTCCCCGTAGACCTCCACTAACTTCTTGTCAATGATGAATTTAACTTTCTGGTGGAGCGATGACGGCACTGCTCCTGCCGAATGTATCCATGGTCGACCCAATAGGAGGCTGTATGTGGGAGTAATGTCCATCACCTGGAACGAGATGTTGAAGATGCTTGGTCCTATCTGGATCGGAAGCTCGACTTCGCCGATTACCTTGCGTTTAGTACCATCGAATGCCCGAACCACTACAAAGCTCGGCTTGATGTATGATTCATCCACCGGGAGTTTATTGAGGGTTGACTTGGGTATTACATTTAGAGCTGACCCGTTATCAATAAGCGCACGAGCTATCATGTGGCCTTTGCATTTTAGCGAAATGTGCAGAGCTTTGGTGTGACCTGTTCCCTCGGTGGGGATTTCATCTTCGTCAAACGAGATCTTTCCGCTAGTCAGGACAGCTCCGACGATATTGTCTACCTTTTCTACTGATACATTATGGCATACGTGAGCTTGATTTAGTACTTTCATTAGAGCTTGACGATGAGGTTCAGAAGTGAGGATTAGGGATAGAAGAGAAATTCGTGCAGGCGTGCGATTCAACTGCTCTACCACCTTGAACTCACTTTGCTTAATCAGTTTTAGGAATTCACATGCATCCTCATCAGAAACTTGTTTTTGGTACTCTTTTGGACCTTCCATGATCGGTGCCCTCTCCTCTTCCTCATTGAGCTGTGGGTTCGTGAACTCGGGGAGTTTTTGCTTTCCCTGCTTTATTTCTTGCCTTTTTGCCAATTCCTCAATTCTACGCTTTTCAACGTCATCCGGGGTATAATACCTGCCTGTTCTAGTCATACCGCCTATCCCGGTTATGTTCGTCACTTCACTTTGGCGAGTAAAGGTTTTCTGATCTGCCTGACAGTTGTACATCCATGGCACTGCTTTTGGATTTTCATACTTGAATGGCTTTGGGGTTTTGATGACCAGAGGGACCACTTTTGAGGATGGAGGGCTAGGCTCATCCTGTCGGGCTAGGCTCATCCTGTCGGGCTTGGTAGCAAATGAACCTTTCCTGCTTTTGGGGTTCGTCAGTTAGCGAGGACATCATATTTACATCCCCCATGACTTTGCCTTTAGTTCGAATTAGTATCACTTTTGCATCCATGAGTTGTTGTAACTTTATTTTGAATGGATCACAATGCTGGATAGAATGCCCCTTAACTCCCGCATGATAAAGACATGTATCTTCCAGATTTATGACGGGTACCTCTTCATCAGGGTCCTCCAGGTAATTGTTGTGGGATAGTATTTTATAGATGCACTCCAAAGGTGTCTTTATTTCTTCCACACTTACCCTGTCTTCGTATTGTTCAAATTCTTCGATGCCGTTTACTCCCTGCCCCCCATGATTAGGCAATGGATTATTGTTAACATTCGGTCTGTTGGGCTGTTCTTCGAATTTTAGCCAACCAACTTTTATCAACTGTTGTACCTTAACTTTCAGTATTCTGCAATCTTCAGTTGAATGCCCTGGGACCCCCGAATGGTAGGCACAATGTTGATCCGGCTTATACCAATTAGGGTAAGGTGGTTGCAGGGGCTCAGATGGTATGGGGGCAATTAGATGACTTTGGATTAACTGAGGAAAGAGTTCAGTATATGTGATGGGAATAGGATCGATTTGAAAAGTTTTTCCATACATTCGAGTGACGTTCTGATCTCTGTTGTTTGCTTGGGGTGGTGCTTGTGGTCGATTCTGGTTTAGTGGCTGAGTAGCATAATTCGGGCGTTGAGTAACAACTGTAGCATTATTTATGTACGGACGAATTTGGTTGGGTTGAGGTCGACTGTTCCATCTCCCTATTTTTGAGGACTCTCCCTGGGCTGAATTAACCTCCGCTTCCTTCTTTCTGATGTGGCTCGCCTTCCGTGAAGCTTCTGGGCTTTCCATTTTCCCTAGTTTGATTCCCTTCTCAATTCGTTCACCAATTACTAACATATCAGCAAAATTTGTTGTAGTGATTCCGACCATGTTATTGTAATATGGAGGCTTCAGGGTTTCAAAGAAAGTAGAGATCATTTCTTTCTCAGATAAAGGGGGCTGAACATCTGCAGCTCTTCCTCGCCACCTTTGGGCATACTCTCGGAAGGACTCCTCCTCTTTATTTTCCATGGCGCGTAGATCTTCCCTATCTGGGGCCAAATCTTGATTATGCTTATAGTGTTTCATGAATGCATCAGCAAGATCTTGCCATCTTTTGACTTTTGACCTTTCGAGCTGCATGTACCACCTTGCGGCTGGCCCAGTTAGGCTGTTTTGAAAACAATGTATCATAAGCTTGTCGTCTCGGACGTGGTTGGCCATTTTATTACAATACATGATTAGGTGGTTTCTAGGGCACGTGGTGCCGTCATATTTTTCAAACTCTGGAATTTTGAATTTTGGGGGAATTATCACGTCTGGTACGAGGCATAATTGCGTGGCATCAGTAGAACCATATGATTCTACTCCTTCGATGGCTCTCACTCTTTCGTCCAGGTATTCCCATTTTTCTTTCAATAGTATGTCATTTTCAACGCCTTCTATTTTCTCTCTCTCTTGGTCGTGTTCAGGCGATCCCGTATTGTTTTTGTCATGCACGATGATGACTTTGGGGCCCGAACCTTCCCCTTTTGGAGGAACATCATCTTCAGAATGTACTTCTTCATCATTGGATACTATTTCCTTTCCTTTTGCCGACAGCATTTTTACTATCATGTTCAGCTGATCTTTCATTTCATCAAACCCAACCAGCTTTTCATCAAATCCAGTTATCTTTCCTTCGATGTCATTCAGCTTCTTCTGAAAAGTTTCCATGACGAACTCGGCCTTAGATCTCGTTAAGTATGTAAAGTCTTGACTCTTCCCTGGTGGACGATCAATTTTAAAGAAAACCCGGTGCTCTGGTTCCTGTGTTCTCGTGGAATAGTTTATAATTAGTCGATGTGGAGTGATATGATGTCATGCTTATGCTATATGAGGTGAATGCATGATGTGATGTTTTTGTTAGTGCTTGAATGCAATTCTAGGATTTGCCAATGAGATAACACCTCTGCTTCCAAACTTTATATTTACAGTAGCTGGGGCTACCATTACAATTTATGTGCGCTTCAAGGCGCTATATGCTTACTACACGGCCTCGTACATATTTCACAAGGGACCATGATTACAAAAACAACCCAAAGTACATTGTTTATTCCCCTGCTACCTTACATTACCATATTACAAAGTATTATAATATGATTAGTGAAAATTTCCATAATACATCAGCTCTTGTTGTAGGTTTTCGAGATAGGTTCGAAGGTCGGGATCCGGATTCTCCGTTTGTACCAGACGTAGTCTAGCCGCCTCAGCTTCATTGGACAACTCATATGCTCTTCTAGTAGCTCCTCTAACGACTTCCATGAGGCGGTTAACTTTCCGTTCTTCATTCAGCCTGTTGTTTTCCAGTGTTTGTGCTGTAATTTTCCAGTCCGCATTTTCCTTCTCGATAGCCTCTTTTTCAGTAGTTAATCGGCTAATTTCTTCATAATATTTGATAGCTTCCTTCTTTTGCTTACTGATAAGATGCTCCGTTCGTAGTCCCCATTCTTCCAGAAGCTCTAATCTTTCTTGCATTGCCCGATTTGCGCTTTGGTGTTCGTTGATTGTAGACCTCTGCTCATGGCTAAGACCTTCCAACTGAATAACCCTTTGGTTCAGGATATAATTTGCTTCTTCAAGTCTCTTTATCTGGGTGAAATTCCCTCTTGCGTATGCCCGCATCTCATCATTTTCTCGTTGTAGTCGGTTTAGAGCCATATCTTTAGCCAAAGACCCTGCTTGATGATGTATCGCCGGTGGCAATCTGGGTTCAAAATCCATTTTCCTCTTGCCTTTCCTGTCTACAGTGACTGCTTTTCCTCGCCCCTGATACCATGGTGCGTATTCAGGAGCCAGGAAATTGTGGAGGTCTTGATCATCTTTCATCATTGCAATGCTCAAACTTCGATTGATTAGTCTCGGATTTTTCCAACATGGTAGTACCCGCTCACTTTTAGCCTTTGAATCGGGATTGAAATACCGGTAACTAAACCAACCCATCCCTCCGGTTGCTGGCACAAACTGCATGCAACCCACTTGCCTTCTGAACATATTAGGTGCGTATGCCACGCATCCCTCGGGACCTAGCAGAGGTACCCATGGGTCGGACCCGCAGCTATACAATACACTTCCCTCGTACATCCACGGGGCTTTCCATTGGATATCTTCACTCCCGAGTGTGGCGAAATAATTTTTCCAATGCTCTTCAGATGCTGACATATATATTAAGTCCCCAGAGGCAAACTCTCTAACTGAGCATCTCCTTTCGTCGAAGACGAATGAGTATCTAATTATCGGGATCCCTTTCCTCGGAGAGGGTTTAAGATGTCCAAAAATCCAGACCACTAGTAATGGGGCGCAACCAAGTAGGATGCCCCCACGATTTTCTCTACATCTTCTCAAAGCAGCAAATGTTTCAGACAGAATAGAGAATATTGGGTTGACATCATGTGTATCTTGCTCAAACACTTTCATGGCAGAGTTGTCAATGTGGTCTGGCATTCGAGGGTATAGGATTAATCCATATAGTACCAGTGCGAATATCTTCAAATCTTTCTCATTTTTCGGTCCGATATTTATCTGAGATATGAGTGTGTCGACGTGAATGTACTCGATCTCACCATCAGATCCTATTAAATGTTCTATCTTTGTACTTTTTGTATCTAGAATCTGGGATAATACATTCTTCGCTTTGAGATAGGGCTTATGGACGTAGATCTTATACGGCTTCTTGGGATCTATTTGGAGGATAGATTTGTACTCTTCCATAAGGGGGGAGAAATCATTGTCATTTATGGAAAAGCAATGATAGAACGGATCCCAATAGTTGAGCATTTCTTGGATCATGTTCGCCGGGAATGGGACATATAACAGATCAGGTATTCTTCCATAAGTGCGAGTGAACACCTTCTGCTCATGTTCTGTGAAAGTTCCCCACATCTGCTTGAGTGATTGGATTCTGTTATCAAGAATCCTGACTGGCCCCATGGGTAGCAAATCAATCACTGTGCCCCTCGGTAGACGATCACCTCCGTCCCTATATCGCTTCATTGACTCGAACATTACCATCTCTTCTTCTTCGATAATGGGTGATATTCCCGCCATGTTGTACATATAAAGTCCTGTAGCAAGGATGTTATTTCGTGGCAAAACCTATCAATGAGATGACGTGTTAGGAACATCGAAATAAAAGAATAGGTGTGAATGCATGCGTGCAATGATATGATTATCGCGCACAGTTAAAGTTAAGCCATCCACATAGACATTAGACGCAAAACACCAAGCCCTTTATTTCATCATTCAGGGTTACATTTGTACTAAGCAAAAACGGCTACCCAACTGGTTGCCATACCCTGAGCAACTCCTTGTCCTTCCGTTTTTTTTTTTTTTTTTTTTTTTTTTTTTTGGATAGGGAGTCTGAACAAAATATGTCAAAATAGTCGACCTATTCCCAAAGGTAGACAGTTACTAGGGTCTTCGGTCTTCACTCTAACATACGTGAGGACTCTGGTTCCTCGGGATCTATATCTACTGGTATTTTAGAGCATTCGTCTATGTAAGTTCTCACTTTTGCTGCCTGCTTCATATTGTACTTGGCTTCTTTCAAGAAATATTTCTCCTTCATGAACGGTGGGAAATACGCCTCTTTGATTCTTCCGTCAGTGTGGTAGTTCCTGGCGGACCTTAATGCTACTGGCACGTCATTTGGTGATAAGTTGTTGCGCATGCAGAGTCTATCTTTCATGCTTTTCCATGTTGTAGCCATTTTTATTGGTTCCAAAGTGGGATTCTCTATGAAGCTCTGTTCGAACTTTGCAGACGGTTTTTCCACCACCACGTATCCGTTATCCACGATCATTATTTCCCTTTCCACATGAAAGGTAAGGAAAAGATAGTCATTATGATTTTCATCGAGGAAGATCGCCCATCGGCGTAGTGATAAGAACTGTCGAAGCCATTTTCCCAGGAGAGTTACTTTATCGGGGAATGTTTCCCATTCGTGAATACAGTTCTTCAAAACTGGTTTGTGCATTATGATTCCTATAGTACATACACGAATCGTGCGTCTCAGGAGGCAGTACACAATTTTTGACATGTCTGGGTACTCTTCGAGAGGTATATAGAATACGTTCAGGCACATGAGATCTGGTGTCCAGTCGAGGTGTTTGACGGGGAGATTGTGGCTGCCATACTTGTGTAGTAGTAGATTTCTTGCCCTTTCGATAAATACATCATCATTTCTCCTCAGGCCCCTCGAAACGATGTCCTGAACTATTTCATATGGCACACCCCTCAGGTTGCGGACTAAGTTTTGATCAATCCAGACAGGAGCAAGTCTGTTGGTGGCAGAACGAGCGACCACTTGCTGGGCTATAAAGGTGCCTTCCATCTAATCATCATATGCAAATGGCTCAAGTTTTAATTTTGCGCGATATAGAAATGCATATGATAGTGATGCATGAAAATATGTTCGATTCAACTTATTATTGTTATTATTAATATTATTACATCATTTTTAGTCGTTTTCAAAACATAAGTTTTCTTTATTATGCAAGCAAATGAAGACAAATAATAGAGAATAACCAAAATATTTACTTTTTGTGAGAATACACACAAGGTATAGTATAGCCATACACATTTAAAATACGGAATATTCGGAACATTTATCACAGCAGTAGGAAATATATACACGACATATACATGTACATATACAAAAAGTAATGACTGCCTATTTTAGGTATCACCTAGGTGTGTTTGGGCAGCGTAACGACATGGTTAAGGGTGGCTTAGGAAATGTTTTGGACAGTTAAAGGTGGCTTCTAAGCTTGCTATATGCTGGCAGAGGAATTGCTAGGGAATTGGCTCCCAAGTTGTATCCTGCCGTGGCCTTTTCAGACTGACTGGATACCTCGAAATCATCCTCGGATCCGAGTTCAACTTGGTTAGAAAGTTTTGCATGACTACCACTACTGTGGAGGTCACGGTACTCCTTTCAATTTTCTAAAGGGATAGCTCGGGCATAGAGCTTTTATGCATGAATGCAGAATTAAATTGCGAAAATATAATTGCGTAAATAAGCAAGTAAACACCCAACATTTAAAAGGAAAATATAAAACTTATCGAACTTAATTATGTAGCTCGACTCTCGAGGTCCCCAGCGGAGTCGCCAACTGTCGCAACCGTCCCGTCCGGGGGGTCCGCATGTCGTCGCGTCGGCATTTTTGGGAGTCGCCATCGATCTTAGTTGGAGTGGATCGAATACTCTTAGGATCGGCTCTAACCTTAGGGTCAGAACCGAGATCTGGTCTACGAAAATGAAGTTCTGGGTTCGGGAGTACGGTTACGTGTGGGGAAGTTAAGCAACACCCCCACAACGCCCTAAATCGGTACTACTTAAGTCGATAAGTTTTATACGAGTTGGGTGTATTTTAGTAATAATTTGTAATTTTAGGGGTCCCACTGGACCATTTAATGATTTAATCATATTAGTTGTAACTTAATTATACGCCCACTAATGTAAAAATTTAAAGATAAAGTTAGTTGATTAATTGGACTCGAACCTTATTGGTTGCCTACGTACCCGTTAGACGGGATCAAAGTCCACGTAGTTCGTTAGGACTTTGAATATTTTAAGTAAAATTATTACCACATTCCACTGATCGTGGTTCTCGTATCAAAATTTATTGTTAGTAAAATTTAGGTTGGTATTATGAAATTATAAAAAGATAATGTAATAATTTCAATTATTAAGAGGAGTTTTGATGTATTAGAAAAGAAACGAGATATACTTAATCCGCAATTCTACATTTCGTATTAAGGATTTTAAAACAAATAAAATTATACGGGATTATAACATTGACGCATGGGGGCCAGCAGCCCAACTGGCTAAAACGCCAGACCAAATTCGCGTTTGACCGAGGGAACAAGGGTTCGAAACGCGCTAACTACAAATTTTTTTTGTTTATCTCGTTTTAGAGCAGAGAAGGGGGAAGGGCAATTTGGTAAGTGCACAAAAACGCGGTGGCAAGGCCGCGTAATAAGCTGAAAACCCTAGGGTCAATTTGGTCATTTTAAAATTTGAGGTATATAAGCCTCTCCTTAAAGCGAAACCAAACCCTAGTGGCGGCTGCTCTCTATCTCCCCTCGTTCTCTCTCACTCCTCTAACTCTCGCCTCTCTTCTTCACTCTCAGAGAAAAAAAACGAAACCCTAGCCGATCTCACCCTCCGCCTCTCTCTCACTCGTCCTCATCTTCTCCAGAGAAACTAAACCCTAGCCACACTCATACCGCCGCCGCTGCTCTCCCTCTCCCTCTCCCTCTCTCTCTCTCTCTCGACGAACAGAGAAGATGAGGCGCCCTCTCTCCAACCCTAGATCGAACGAGCCGCCCTCTCTCTCGTCTCTCCCCTTCTAAAAAACGAAAACCTAGGCGCCGCCCTTCTCTTCTTCTTCCTTCCATACCAGAGAACCAAAATCGAAACCTAAAAACAGCCGCCTCTCTCCTTGTTCGATTCGCCTAAAAGACCGCTCACACTAGACGAAATCGACCGAGGTGGCCTCGATCTAGGTAAGATCGAAACATGCAAGTTTGTTTTTTTTATTTTTGGGTTTTTGAGCGAGATTCTAACCTTTTTCTTGTTTTTCTTTCGGAAATCGATCCAAAACCGAGGAGGGGGCCTCGATTTTCCTTCTAATAATTTCGATCTATCATTTCTAGTTGGAACAGAGGTGACGACGAGGAAGTTTTACCCTCTGGTAAGCCCTTTTCTACATGCATGTCCATTTTCGTTCGATTTAGGTGATTTTATTTGGGATTTTGACTTGTTTGGCTTTCCTTTGTTTTTTTTTTTTGGTCTCGGATCTCTGCCGGGGGAAGGATGGGAAGGGCGGCGGTCGCCGGCGGCGCGGCCTGCACCAGAGCCGACGACGAGGATTTGGTTGTGGGTAGGTTATTTGTTTTATTATTTTCTTTACCATTTCTCGTTTTTTATCTATTATCATTTTTTGGGGTTCTAACTCTCGATTTCCTTGATTTTTGCAGATCTATTCAGTTTGAAAGAAACTAGGTGATACCTCTTCTAAACCTAAAATGGGTGGTTTAGTTATCATTATGATTGTTTATAAAACTCTCTGGTGTTGTGAAAGTAAATTTTGTTAGAACTCCTCCTAGGTTTGTTTAGCCTTAATGTTTGGTTTTGGATATGGTGGAGAATTTGCTTTATTAAAATTTGAAAATCTATAAAGGTCCTAAAGGTAATACGACAATCATAGCTACTGCTTATGACTATCAATTGGTTAAACAATTTGATTAAAAGGCTAATACCGATTAGTAACAAATGGAATTTTTAATGAAAGTGTTTTATTGTATTTAGCATACAAAATGATAATCAAATGAGAACTTCGTGATTATCAAATCTGGTAATTGGCTAAAGAAAAGGGGTACCCTTAAACACAAAATGAGGTATTTTAAAATACTCTCTCAAAGGTCTGATTTGAATTTTTTATGTTTTGAATGGATTGCTTGATTATTGCTATGTTGGAAAAGTAAATGAACTAGCCTGGCTGATAATAGTGCTAGGTTTAGCTAGCAGCTTAACAAGAATTATGCTTGCTAGAAAAACTGAGAGCAACTCAAACTGATTCATTGTATTTAGGTGATGAAAAGTAAATTGTCATATAACGAAAGAAATGAATGGCATAAAGAGGCATACATGTCACGAAGATCAGAATTTCGTAATATCCACTTCGCATACAAATTTAGGCAGCCTAACTATGGATTATGAATTTAGAAGCATCATCATTTACAAACATGCTATATGAATTTTCCTACATGGATGTATGGATGACTACACGCTTGTATGATTGATGGGGTGTAGAAAAAAAAAACCGACCTGTGTTTGCGATTTGGTGGAGTTTTGATGGTGATAGCTTGTTGCTGTTTCTGACTCCCTGCCCTTTTTGGATCCTTAGTGCTTCTGTCTTTTTGGTGCTTAGTGCTCTTTAATGCTCTTTGTCTCCCTTTTTGTGTGTTTTTGTTGTTGGTTCTTCCTCCCTGTCCTCTTGTTTGGGGTAAGAAAACCCCCTTATATATGATCACTTTTTACTGTTCATTATTGTGTGCTGGCTGCTCCTCCTTTGCTCTTGAGGTGGTTGTCTGAACCAACTTTTGTGTTGGCAATTTGGTGTTGGTTCTTTGGAGGAGGTGGCCGAATTCCTCTTTTTGAGATGGCAGTAATTTCTGCTACCCTACTACTCTACTACTCTGCTGTTCGGCGGTTCTGCTGTTCTTGTAGATAAGATAAGGATGATGGGTTTGGTTGACCGGGTCGGCCAGAGCTAACCTGGTCGACCCGAGTTGACCCGGGTTGACCAGAGTTAATTGGGCTGAGATATGGACCTGGATTGTGGGTTTTTGTTTTTGGGATGCCCTTCTAACACTTCTTTTTTTCTTTGCAGGTCTCTGGTCTGGCCCAAAATGATGACCTAAGGAGGCCCAAATAGCCTCAAAAGGCTAGGCCTCTAATTCTGATTGGTGCCACCAAAAGCAGAATTTTTTATTTATTTTTTTTTTATATAATTACAAGGTGTATCTTAAATGTCACAGATTGTAATTTGTAATTACACATTTGTTTATTTATGTCCTTGCCTTTAGAATTAGATGATCATTGTATGTATTACTCAATCATTCCATTGATTCTTTCAAACCAATTCGTTAACTACAATCGTGACCAATATCCCAACTTCTAAGTAAATAATTCTTAGTTATGAATCGTGACCAATACCCCATTCAACCAATTTCAGACCTATATCACCAATCGTTAACAATAATACCGGTATAAGTCGTGACGGCATACTATTGCTATTCTAAATAAAGCGAATTTGGTAGCCATTAGCTACTGCTAATCCTACCTAGTACAAATATTCGAACTAAACAGAAGGAGGACTTCGAAATTATTGGTACTTGTTGATTTGCCACTGCTAATCTCAACCAACTCCGTCCAAACTTTCACTTGGGCTTTCTTTTTTAATTTTAAATGGAATATTCTTCCGAATTTTGAGTAGGATGGTTGCTCCGGACAAAATGTGGTGTCTACACCTACAAATTACATAAGACATGTCGTCATCGAGGAAGCAAATAGTAATGAATCGAGATTTGTTGCCCAGACTCGTAGGTAGAAGGAAGAAAGCCTAAAGAGCGTAATCAAGAACTAGAAGATTCATAGGGAGATGGTGGTTCATTTCTCCTGCAGTAGTATATTATGGATATTTGGTTGATTAGTTCTCCTGCTAGTAGTCTAGTTTTGTTTCCCTTTTCATTTTCGTTGAGAACCAAAACAATACCCTTGAATTGTTTGAATTGTCTGCCTGTCTCTTTCCCTTTTCATGTTCGTTGAGAACCAAAACAATACACTTGTTATTGGGTTAAAATTTTGTTATTGAAGCTATTTGTTGGATCCAACATGGTTAGGTTTGCTCCGATTAACGCATACATCTCCGACGTCCTCCGGTGGCAAGATATGAGATATCCAAAGGCCAAAGCCAAGAATTGGCGCGTTTTTTGGGCCAAAATAAAGATAACAAAAAACCCCACTGACCAGGAGAAAGGTCAATAGTTTCTTGACGTGGAATTGAGGGGGACGAAGCAAGTCGGCAACCGGAAACTGTGGCGGAAACTGGTTCAGGTTTTATGACTTTATCCGGTGTGGACTTAAGAGGGAAGAAAGTTCCAAGATGATGGTCGAGAAGGAAGTAAAGGAAAAAAAATTGGGTCATGTGATCGAACCCATAACCTCATTTAACTACAGTAGCAATTTTCAGCTGGGAATGAGGGAGAAACGCGAGACCAAATTTTCAGGATACTACATTTTGTTGTTTTGCAGAGCTATCACAGTTCATTTGCTAATAGATTTTTCAAATGAAAACAGAACAACAAGTGAACACGTTCTTTTACTCATATTTCTTATTTTTTGTTGTGACAACAAAAAACATAAAATGAAATGGCAAGTGAATGGGGCATAAGGCTCAAGCCTAAGCGCCTTCTTTAGGCCTTATCTCAGCTGAACAAGCATCAGGAACAAAGGCACAAAAACGTGAACCAACATTAGGATTTAAGAAAAAATAAAGGTAAACACCAAAACCAATCTAAAATGAATTTAGTTGGGATCAAAGTGATAGTAAAACAGACCGACTACCAATAAAAGTATAAAACCGACCGACTACCAATAAAACAAAAACAACTACTTTTCTAAAATGAATCAAATAAACTCTTTTGGCATTTTGAGCTAATTTTCCCCTTGAAATGTCTTTCATAAACGGACCTTGCTTCATCAATAATTTGAGAGCGCCTTGTATTTGAGAGATCTTTGACTAAACTTATGGCCAAGGATAGTCGACCTCTATTACTACAAACCTGCAGCAAATTTAGAACATTACTCTTAACATGTTGATTTTTGATTTGATAGTGTAGAATCTCACGTGGATGGAATCATATTTAGAAGGAAAAGATTGTATTATACCGCCGTATACGAATTATTATCAGCCTCTCCGTGCAACATCCACTGACAGACGTAAAACCTGCACTCATAGCTACGTGGAAAAATAGCATTTATTATTGAAAATAAGATTGTCAATCGAAATGAAATAATCAAAATACTCAAAGAAATACTAACTCATCAATTTGCTTAGAAATGTATGGATGACTTATGATTTGGAACTTACGCACTTTGGGCACTTCATAGGTTGATGGCTTGTCTGGAAATTCTTGAAGCATCTTGTAAAGAGCTTTCCATAATTGTTGCTTACCTCAAAATTGGATGGAAGGTACCAAGGTCCCTTTTTCCCCCAAGCCCTAACATCAACAACTAATTGACAAGCTACAGCAGTCAAAATCTAAAATAAGCAAAACCCAAGATTAGTATAGCTAATATGTGGTCAAGTATGCCTTACCAAAACAGAACTACAAAATACTTACATAACCATGAAGCCACATTTCTGGCAGCAAGTCATTCAGTTCTAGACGACTTAAACTATGGCCGAAATTCTCAACAAGCCATTTATCATCTTGTAGACCATCACCAAAGATGAAACACGCAATGGAACGATCCTCATCATTATCTAATGCCATAATTGCAGTCACCGGAAATTCCACCTACGATTTGAATTTACCAAAAGTTACAATACATAGGTACATCATAAACATTTTAAAATCACACAGGTGTAATTTCTTTAAATAAATTATATATACCTTCCCCGATACATTTATATATTCCACAGCCGCATTTTTTGGCCTCTTGTGTGAATCATCGACATCTGCGTCTGAGTCGGAATCTATATAAATAAGTCCGTTTACGCTAGGTGTGAAAGGAACAACAGTGGGAGCTGAATGACACGCCAAAACACAACACCAATCTGCGACCAAGTGTAATCGCAGACCGGGAATGCAGTAACAGGCAAGTTATATTATCAACCCGGGGTCTAGATCTACTGCTTACTCAGTGATTCTCTGTTATCTAGCCAACTAGAGTAAGTGATTGTTGTTTAAACTAAAAGCAGAAATAAAGCAGGAAATTATTCGGTTTTCTTAAGCAGGAAAGAGTCACTCGGGAATGAATCCCCCTAGCTCTTTAGTTAGGTTTCAATTGCAATTTACCCTGGGTTGATTTACTGTTGATTAGACTGCGGAAGATCCGGCAGTAGCTTGGAATCTCTTAAGCTGACCAAGCCCTCTCAGTCTAACTACCCGGCAGACGACTAGTCTTCACCGGGATAGAAAGCTGAAGCAGTAAGAACAGAAATTCACTACTGGAATTAGATTCCAGTACAAAGCAGTAAATTGATTGACTCTCGCACAACCAATTCACCACTATCAATCAAGGAAGCTCTCTTAACCTAATCAGATTCTATCTATCATAGGTTAAAGCAGAAATCAAGAGAATTTGATCAAGATTCAATTGACTCAATCAAGCATGTCTCAATCGATTAAAACCAAACAGTAATATCATCCCAAGTCATTACAATCAATCCCTAACACATAGAACTAGGGTTCTTCATCCCCAAGTGAGAGAAGGGTTCTACTCCATAGAGAGAGAAGAGAAAACAAGAATCGGATTAGTCATACTCATAACGATGAGGATAATCTGCTCCGGGACGATGATTTTCACTCCTATGACGATCTCCAGGCTCGATTCGATGAAATCCAGCTCTAAGACAGCTTCTAGGATGTGTTCTTCGCACTTTCTCTCTCTAGGACTCTGTTTTTGCTCTGAAAACACTCTCCTCTCACTTCTGGCTCGGATTAGGCTTTAAAACCGGGTTTTCCCGAGTTGCACGGCCAGGGTGCACGGCCGTGCACCTCACCATTCTGGCCGTGCACCATGAAACGCAGCGTATCCCTTAATTGAACTCAGGCTTCTTGCACGGCCAGGTGCACGGCCGTGCAATCTTCAGGGCCTGCCCGTGCATCTCCTCGGCATGAGGCGCACGGCCAGCTTGCAACCGTGCACGGCCGTGCAGCCCCTCTGGTCTGCCCGTGCAGCTCCCAAAAACCTCGCCACTCGTCCGTTCTTCGTCCAATCGACCCCAGACTCGCTCCTAAGCCTTCATTCACGTACTAGGACCTGAAATATCACAAACAAGCACAACCTAGCGTGAAATCGGCCTAAAACACGAGAATAAACACCTCAAACGGTGTAAGAACGGGGGTAAAAACATGTGTAAATGACGGTCTATCACTGAACTTCCAGATGCTTGATCAAGAATGCGTTTCGACATCCTCTTCAGCACTTGAAATTCAGTATCAGTTTTCATTATCATTGCAGTCAAAGATTTAATCTTATCGTACAACTCAGTGAACGTCGTCTCCATGGCTCGAAAGGTAGTCGATATGGATCCAACAACTTCCTTAGTATCATGGCTCGACATGCTAAACAACAAATTTTGCCCGCGTAAAACAATAAATAACTAAGGACTTACATAATTTTAGGGAATTAAAGGAGCATCAAGTCATAAACAAACAAAAATCAAAGCGGCTTAAAGAGCGAATAAATACAGCGCATACATGAAAGGAAAAAGGTTGTAAGAAAGGAACAACACAAACAACCAAAAGAAAGAACTATTTTAGTTGTTGCACTGTACCGAGATTTCTCCATTGCAATGAGTTTATCTCCCCGCCAACACAGAAGAAAAGCCTTACTTTTGCTAAAGTCACCAGGGAAAACGACAGGAGTTATTTTGTACAAGGTAAACTCTAGGTTTGGCACCCCTTTATATAGACCGCCAAACAAACCTAATTTATTAATACCATTACGCCCAAAAAAAGAATTCCTCTATTGACACCTAAACTGATCCAACTAAGGAAAGCAAGCCTATTAACAAGGAGTACAGATTAAATGACAAGCCTATTTACAAGCATATTCCTCTATTGCTTTTGGCTCCACCACCGAACCAGGGAGGCCATCTCCACTGGCTATAAAGAACACCTGAAGAATGAGAATCAATTTATCAGTAGCCAACCTAGTACTGTTTCTTTCTTGACCAAAAAAAATTCGGCCATCACTATTTATGAACCGAACACAGACGTAATTACACATATCACATATGCATTGGAGAGAGAGAGAGAGAGAGAGAGAGAGAGAGAGAGAGAGAGAGACAGAGGAAATGATAGACCTTCAAGATATCGAAGTCTTCTTCCATCATAACAACATCTGAATTAGAGAATGCACAAGAGGGGCCTTAGTTAAGCAACACCCAAACATATCCCTACTGTAGCAAGATAATGTGTACAAATTATATACAAGCTATAATGGAAGGTTTGCGAATTCAAAGTACAAAAGAGAATTTGAAGACCTACCAACGATGCTCGGCAAACGCTTAACAATACCGAGTCTCTGAATTTATCATCAATCAATAGGCATATCTAATCAAGAACCTGAAAATTATATGCAAGTTCAGCTAAGAGAAGCAAGCAAGACAAAGAAAGAGGAGGCTCCACTGGAGTTGACAGTCTTACATTATCTGCTTGAGGAAGGAAATTTCCCAAGCGAGAAGATCCAACATCACCAATTTGTAAAAACCAAACAAGAATCTCTCTCTGAGATCCCAAAAGATTACTCTAGCACCTGCCAAGTGACATTCGAAAAGAAAGACACCAGGGAGGTCAGTTCTACAAAAAGAAGGCAGAATGAGAGAATACATACAAGATTGATAATAATAAAAACTTGATTGATAGCTAGCAACAACTTAAGCCCTCACATTATTTAGAGTTGTGTAAGTGGTTAATTAGAAATTATAAAGAAAAGGTTTTATTAGATGAATGATGTATGCTTATATCTCTTTAAATCTTGAGAAGCAGAAGGCAGTTCTTTCAATAATGGTTCATTATAGAGATATCAAGCATTCTCCAAAGAGTGAGTTCTTCACATCAACGGTTCCAATTGTTAAAAAGTCATTCAAACACCAATCTTTCACAAAAGTCAACCATGCTCTGAGCCTCGAAAGACGACGAAATATCACAGATTCTGTATAGCGAGTTAACGGAGGAATGGGCAGGATATAGATTATTCCTCGGAACTGCCAATGCAACACGAGAGCAAAACAACTATGACTTAAACTATGTAAGATACAAAGGGAAAGTAGTCTAATCAACATTCGCAGAGTTCAACTCCTTTTCCTGTCCAGTTAGTGGTCAAGTAGCATTCTAAAACAAACTGACTGTTCTATCAGGTGTAGCATAATACATAACTGACTCAACAGTTTCCGCAGAGAGGAATCCAGGCTGTTAAAAATTATAGATAGCAGCGCCTGCAGATGTGTAATACCTAAATGATCCAACTATTGATGCTGCTTGCCTCTTCTGCAGGGACAAAGGTTCCCAGTCCTGCACAAACAACAGGAAACAAAAAGGTTCCCAGTCTTGCATACCCCAGCAACTATTTTCAAGTTCACATGTTTCGCAAATTACCCTACCGTGGTTGTTCATATTTAATTCAGTGCGTTTAACAATTGCATAGTACAGCTTTAAGTGATCAAGGTGAATCTGATTGAGGCTTGCACTAGAAATCATCCACCGCAATTACGGACTAACCTCAAGGTCAAAAGAACGACCAGTCCATCCCAAAATGTGATCATGCTGAGAAATCACACAGTCAATAAAAAAGGGTTCAGAAACTTCTGCAATCTGCACATGGGGAAAGGGAGACAGTGAATCTTAATGTGTTATTGCTAACAATGAAATCAGACATCCCGTAAACATCCAAAGACAAATTTCAAACACAAATTTGACCTAGTACAACTTCTACTTCTGCAATTTCAAGTACGGCCCATTATTCATACCTATCAAAGTTTATGCCATCAGTCTCGTTCGTCCGCTCTGGCTGCTGTGGTTGGTATTCGCACTTTCCATTGGCCATCAACGGCAGCGTACCTACCCACCGCTATCGGCGATCCGCACTTCGGCCCACCTCTCGAGTCTGCACTCTTCACTTCTCCGATCCTTCCTCATCCGCCTCTCGATCACAAGATTCAATCCATCATGCCTCGAACAGATCACTCTCTTAATCCATATAGGGATTAAACATCGATGGGAAGCGCAAAATCCAATTGCTTCAATCGATAGCCATGATGAGAGGAGAGGGTTCGTCAGCCATTACAGACAGCAATTGGAAAAGGGGTTTGAGCGTTGACATGAGTGGGAAAAGAAATAAATCACCAAACTAAAATTGTAAGTAAATATAACTTAATGGATTGGAGACATGATTATAATAAAATTTGGTCTGTAATTCGAAAATATGTTGAAAAGTTTGTTAGGGGTTAAAGGGTACGCATAAAAAAGTAATAGGACCAACTAATCATTTAAAAATTGTAAAAATTAAATAATTTAATTCCAATTAATAAACACCGTTAGATTAGATTTACGGTGTAGAAATTCTGTCGCATAGTATGTGTCTGACGCATACGAGTGTGACCCATATATATATATATATATATATATATATATAATTAATAAAATAAAAAAGGGGAAAGTTGGCGGTGGAAGCGCCTATTAATTAAATTCCCCCGTCCAATTCCTTCCCATCATTCTCTTCTTTCTTTTCCTTCTTTGGGACCGAGAGAAGCTGAACCAGAACGCGCAGAACACCGGAGCATCGGAGGAAAATTTCCAAAGCTCGAATCTTGAGCCCTAATGATCCAAAAATCCCGTAAGTAATGCCTAATTCATCTATACATCGTGATTTATCGATTTAGAGCTTTAAAACGAGTTTTTGGTTCAAGAATTTCTTGAATTCCCGATAAGCCAAATTAGGGTTTCGGAGTATCCGGAAGCCGGATTGAGCCCAAATTTCATATACAAGCTTCCTGCAGCGAGGTAATCAATCCTCTAGTTCTAATCATTGAATTTCGGCAATTATTTATGTCGGGGTCGAAACCGCTGAATTTAGCTCTGGCCAGGGTTTGATGTGTTTTTATCAAGAATTTGACCCGGAGCCTAGAACTAATATTGACGGGGATACTGCAGGGGATATTAGGACGGTCTCATATTTTAATTCGGGGTTCGTTCGTGAAATTGACGTTTTAGTACGGGAAGGTTAAACCCGTGCTTGAACGACCAGAACTAGTGAGGGATTAGCACGGCATACCGGGTTTGTCATATCACGATAATTATATTGATGCTTAATATTGACCTAGGTGAATTAGAATGGCTTGATTAGGGGTGTATGGACTTTTATGCTATATGATGAACCATGGATTGTTGTATGATATTATTGACTTGCCCTAGCCGATATGTACCTTGTTTATGTTGATGATTGCATACATGTTGCCATTTGTGGCTTAACCGTTGATATGACTTCATGGCTGTTCGATCAGGTGTTTTGACATGATGTGATATTGTGGTTGTTTTTGGATTCACAAGTGGGGGAAATAAACTTCCCAGGGTGATATTATGATGTTTAAGGAGGATGACTTGCACGAGGGTTTATCCCGAGGAAGTGCAATTATACGACTCCTGATTTACCTCTATTGAGCCAATTATGGCCAGGTCAAGTACATGTGCAAGTAATGAATTATGATTAAGCAAGATGAGATATGAATTATGTATAAGGATACCAAATATGAGTGTTGTGGTCTCACGGTCAACTACATAGTAATTAGGGCTCCCTGTGCTATTACTCTATTATGATATGTATGATAGTCACACCTCTCATGTGGTGGTGACTGAAGAATTTTTACTGGGTATGACTACACCCATAGTTGTGTGGGGTATGTATAACCACATCCAACGGGATGTTGGGGTATGTATGATTACATCCGACGGGATGTGGGGTATGTTTCCCGGGAGAGTTATTAGCACGGGAGTAGCCAGGGGCCTATAAGTAAAACATGATAAGATGCATATGCATAAGTCAAGGTGGTTGAGTCTTTTGCCTATTGGGATGTCGAATGCCTGAGGTCTGATCCTAGTGCTTTGGCTTGTTTGCTAGATGTATGGTAGAGGTATGCTCTATTATGAACTCACGATGCTATGATTATCTCACTCAGCAATGAGCTGACCCTCTTTTATTCTTCTTCTCTGCTTAGGCTATGTGTAAGCAGATCATCATCAGCAGCAGTAGATAAGTGTTAGGTGGGAGAGGAGCTAGAGTTGAAGCCAAGATGAGGTATGGTCTTCAACTATTCTGTGCTTGGACTACTACTTGGGATTTTGGCCAGTGATCCACACCTCTTTTGTAAAAATGTTTTGAGAACGTTTTTCATGTGCATACTTGCTTCTGATGTAGTGTAGGATATCCACAGGTGTGGAAGGTTGATGATATGTGTATAGTTGTGTAATTGTGTAAGTTGTGATAATTATGACATGTATATGTATGATATATATATATATATGGTTGTGAGTATATATGTATGTCTATGAATGCATATATTTGTATAAATTATTTTGCAGGTCTAGTTGCAAGAACTGTTAGCCCATTACGTGAGTAATTCATGTCGAAATTTTAATTGGGTAAATTTTGTAATTAATGTAACACCCGAGATTATTTCTGCTGCAATTGTTTGAACAATACGATTAGGCAAAACGTATAGGGTAGGGTGTTACAAAAATCGCCGCCGTTAACTTTTTTTATTAAGAAATCATTGCCATTAACTTTGTGCATTGATTGTGAACTCTTCTCGACCCTTGACATCTTGGCCATGAACTTCTCCCTTCTAGCCATGATCCTCTATACTCACCATTTTTTCACATTTTCGTACACTTGAACTTGGATTCTTTGAAGAAAATTCTTAAAACCTAATGTGGCACCTAAAATATAACCAAAACACAAAATGAAGCATTTCTAGGCCAAATCAAGAGTTAAATGCTCTATGATTGTTCTAATCCATTAGAAAAATCAAAGAAATGAGGGATAGATAACACCATTTTATGTGTTTGACTCACGCTATTACTACACTTTATCCCAACTACAGTCCAAGTGAAACCTATAGAATTAAGGTGTAGGGATAGGTTAAATATTTCAGTATCAACCCAGATGGTCTATATACCCTTACTTCAATTATTCACATGTAATCTAGAGATCGAATTGTGGTTAAAGCTAAAGTAACTAGTAATTAAAACAAGCAAGCAAGTAAACTTTGGTGAGTTCGATTTGAGAAAGCATCACTAGACATTGGTCCCCCTAGTCTTATGTCAAGATACAACGAATGAAACTCTAGTGTGATAGGTAAATTATTGAAAACAACCAATACGATTTACACAATAATGTAATGGATATACGTGTGTGACAAAATTAATTTTATTAATTTCAAATATTTGAATATGTATCTCTTTAAAGTATAATTCATTTAAAATGATATTTATTTTAATTAATTATATATGTTTGTTTTACGAAATTAGTGATTCAGGCCCAAATGTACACATTTCTAATTCGTTTAGTTTAGCATTTGTGAAAGGGTCGAGGTTCCGCTTGTTTTGATACATTTCAGGTCCTAGCATGTGTGAAAGGGTCGAGGTCGAATTTTGAGATAATTAGAGGTCAAAAAGCGTAAAAAACCAAAGAAAAGTCCGAAGACCGTGAACATGGACCACAAACCGTGAACATCGAGCAGTCCAGCGGGGTTTCAGAAGTTACTAACAACAAGGTAGTTCATGGTCTCTAAGACCGTGAAATGTGGCCATTGATCGTGAAACCAGGGTAGTGAAGCGGTGCGTTTCTGACGACGTTGAGTTCACGGACGAGTTTAACACGGTCGTGAACTGGCCAACGCGTCCGTGAACTGATCATTTTCGGGCAAATGTGAAGATAGCAGCGGGGAGAGAGAAAGGGGAGCTGGTTTTGGAGAAGAAACACTTTCTTTCACTAGGGTTTCAACTTAAACACCAAAGGGGAGTTCTAGTGAGAGAGAGAGAGAGAGAGAGAGAGAGAGTGTGTTATAGTGATCCTGGAGCATCATTGGAGGCTTGGGTGGAAGAATCAAGCCTAAAAGAAGAAGAAGAAGATCTTGAGCTCAAATTTGTAATCTCTCTCTCTCTCTCTCTCTCTCTAGAAACTCACTCTTTTCTCTTGGGTGTTGTAGATCCCTAACTAATACTTTGTAATTACTTTTTTAGATTGAATGGTTGTCATTGGGTAGTGTTTAATTCAAGGATCAAGATATTATTCATGTCGATTGTGCATGCTTCTGCTTAGCAATTTAGGGGTTGTGCATGTTTTGTGCTTAGCATCCCTAGGTTTATGCATTTAGGTGCTTAGCAACCTACTGATTGTGCATAATTGTGCTTAGCACCGCTAAGTTTGTGTATTTAGGTGCTAGTAATCTAATTTGCCACCTGACTCGCTACGACACAACACCTAACAAAGGCCAAGTGTAACCAATGAAAGGGACTGCAGTATAGTGGCTCAAGTGATAAATATCGAATCCACGGGTCTCTAGAGTTACTATTACTCAGCTTCAGTTTATTATTTAGCAAATCAGATTAAGATGAAAGAACTAAAACTACTCTAGCAAACTACAGTTAAAGTTAATCTAATTACAGGTTGGGAACTCACTTAGGTATGATTCCCCCTAGCCACTAGCCAGACTAACGATTGATGATTTCTAACTTGTTTCACTTTCATTCACAATGCGGAGAATCCTTGACTAGACCTTGAGTCTCGACTAAAGGAACAAGGCCCTCTTGAGTCAATTGCCTAGAGGGACGTATCCTTCTCTAGAACAACTGATCAAGGCGTTCTGAACTAGACTCCCTCTATCAAAAGAGGTTCTCAATCGATACAAAGCAGTGAATCAACCCTCGACTAAAGCAATCGATCCACTACTATCAATCTATGGTGCTCTATTGACCTAATCAGGTATTCCCTCTCATAGGATCAAAGCAGAATCAATAATCTCGACTAAAGCAGAATTGAATCATGAAAACATGTATAGATTGAATATGAACTCAAGATTATCAAGTCAGAGTAATCATACAATCATCCAATCAAACAAACATAGCTAGGGTTCCTCAAAACCTAAGTGAAGGGAAGTTACTCCATAGAGAAGAGAGAGACTGCAGTAAGAATCTTCAGATGATCAGTCTTCAAGTCCGGGCATGTTCCTCGAGCTTCCAAGGCAAAGAAATCCTCCAACTCCACTCCAAGAATGCCCTCAAATCGCCCTCTCTCTCTCTTTGGTTCGTCCCTTGGGTGTTTGGGATCCAAAAACCCAGCTCTCCTCTTCTTTGGTTCGGAATTTGGCTTAAAACCAGGAAATCCCGACTCACACGGGCAGGGTGGCACGGCCGTGTGGCCTACCCAGTTGCCCGTGTGAGGCAAAACGCACCGTATCACTTAGTCGAATTCCAGGCTTCTTACACGGCCAGGGTGGCACGGCCGTGTGTGACTTCCTTCTGCCCGTGTATGCTCTCGGCGAATGTGGCACGGCCAACCCGGCCACTTGCACGGCCGTGTCAATCTGCTGCTCTGCCCGTGTCTGCTCTCGCAGAATGTCACACGGCCAGACTGGCCTCTCGCACGGCCGTGTGAACATCAGGGTAGCCCGTGTGACCTCCTTTGCGACTTGTCTCGCGCCCGATCTTCGTCCAATCGACCCCGAACTCGCTCCTAAACCTTCATTCACTTGCCAGGACCTGAAATATCACAAACAAGCACAACCTAGCGTGAAATCGGTCTAAAACATGAGAAACCACATCTCAAACGGTATAAGAACAGGGGTGAAAACATGTGTAACTAACGGGCTATCACCACCTTAGCCTAGCTTAGAGAGGAAAATCCCCCTTTCAAGGGAAACTCAATCGAATTGGTTTTCCTTCCGCTTTCTAAGCCACCTAAACTAGGTTAAGTTAGGGCGACCCTCAATATTGAGTAAGCAAGTCTATTAATAGTGATTAAACCTTACGACCTTAGAGTTGAGTGAGGGAGTAAGTCAATTACCGATTGTCTAAACCGAGAGGGTCGAGGGACACGGCCTTTCATCCTTACCTCGGTTTAGCAATTGAGAATGTGGTGTCCGACCACATATGCATTCCTCTGAGGTTCACGATTAACGTGCCCAAGGAAATCGTTTTAATCCAACGAGTCATGGTAGCTAGTTAGGGGAAAGCGATTCCTGGGTGAAGCGCCCTTAGTTAGAACTTTCCTTTATTTACTTTCTTTGCTAGTTTAGTTTGTAGTTCCATTAGTTATAAACCCAAAAGTTGCTTTCTAGTTAACAACCTAAGCGATTGAAGTAGGAGTACATGGATCGGTCTGGGTTGACAATTTAAATACTTGCTCTATACTGCACCTGGCTAGAGTTTAAAAACTCGGGCTCTAGTCGGGATTAATTTGTGGTGTAGTTTTGTGCGAGTCAATTATGTATATATCTTGGAAAACACTTTGATTTTGTTTATTTAAATTGTTTGTTATAATATATTTATACTTTAGTATATCATAAAATTATGGTGAAAGTTAAATTTTTCGCTAGGATGCACACCATATAATCCGCTATAGAGGTACGAGCAATGTGCTCCCATGGAACGACGCCATCTTGCCCTTTCTCAAAAGGGCAAGGTTGGAGTCAATTAGGCACTTTGTTGTGACAAAGATCGACCTTCAACACATCACCGCATTGGTAGAGAGATGGCGAAAGGAGACACATTGCCTCAACTTTCACGAAGTAGAGTGCACCATCACACTAAAGGACATCGCCATCCTAACCCATCTTCCCATCGACGACAATGTGGTGTGTGTGAACAATCTTCCACCACCGGATGTTGGCAGGATGACCTTCCCATCATTGAGGAAGAACAAAGTATCAATCACTTGGTTTACGAAGATGATCCGGACGAAGCATGACCCTAAAAAGGACGGGATTCCCTTGATCGAGGAAAGTTCAGAGGCGGAGAAGGAAATTTATGCTTGTGTCTATCTCATAGGTATGATTGGAGGAGTGTTCTTCCCCAATAAATCCAACAATTTAATTAGCTGTGGGTGGTTGTAGATCCTCCTTGGTGATTGGGAGGAGATGGGGTATTTGAGCTGGGCATCCGCTTGCCTAGCTCATATTTACCACCATTTGTGTAATGTAACTCCTAAAGCCGTGAAGAAGGTTGGCAGGGTGATGTTCATCGTTAAATTTTGGGCTTGGGAGCATCTGCCATGTATTGCGTCGGTCAAACATCCCGACACAGATTGGGGACCTGATCATCCCCTAAGACTCCAAGCTTATGGCTGTAGGTAAACTTCTCATACCACTCATGATTTACATAACAAAATAGATAGTTATTTAGTTATAACATTTTATTATTGTCCTTATTAATATGGTGGGTTGGAGCCACAACATGCGAAAACCTTTCCGATCACAAATTGACAAAGTAGGAGGAGACTAGAGAAACTTTGGGAAGGAGAGTTAACTGTAATAATGTGAACTTCTTCATGTTATTTTCTTCGTGTATTATACAATTTCATTTAACTTAAGTTGGTCATTTCTTTTGAAGATCATATACGATCCCTACCATGAGAACATCGTTGACTTGCATTTGGAGCAATTCCCTGGGCATTCCAGTCAATGGTGCACGCGAGTCCCACTCATCTGTCACCACATTATGGAGAGGCACCTATCGGATAGATGCTTACGTCAATTTGGTAGGGAGAAATGCATGCCTCTGGACCTAAAGTCAAAAGGGATATCACGAACGAGATGGTCGCTAAGGTCCTGGTGATTGGCCTCATAAGTTGAAGAAATTCATCGAGAAGTGGGACAATAGACAAGATGAAGACATTGTCACTCCAACAGCTGTTGGCAGAATGAGGTATCATGACCCATACATAGATCTCTACCGAAAACAATCTGTTCGGTACATGACTCCGGAGGGTGCTGTAGATGGTGCATTGGTAAGTAATTCAGTCTAATTATTTCAAATTTTTGCACTTTTATCAACAAATTATTAGTTATGCATATCATGCCTTTTAGTTGTTAATTTTGTTAATTGATGTGGTTTAGGTTGATGGGCTAGAGTGTATTAGTGATGGCCCATGGTAGGGATTCTTTGGGCAGTAGAGAAGTGAGTTTCCTGAGGAGGATAACAAACAACCTTCTTGGATGTGTAAGAGCGCGAGGTAGGCAACAACTCATGTCCATCCAGCCACAGCACACCTTCAGGGCATATCTCACGTATTTTCTGCATCTTTTCCTTAAATTTCTTCTCTTGGTAGGCAACAGCTGAGGAATATACAGAAAAGGCTTAAGTTAGTGTAAATTTATTTTCAATAATTAAAAGCAATACAGATACTCTCGTTAGACTCTTAGGAGAGGTATTCATCTCATTAGCAACACAACCTTTTTGACAGAAAAAGGGGAGATCCGAGGATTACCTAATACCCGATTTTCCCAGGAAATGGGAGGATCCTTATGATCGGTTAAGACCCCATTTCCTTAGGCATGCATCTCTTTACAAAGATTCTAAGTAGATGTTGCATTGTATTTCCTATCAAGTTTTCGCAACTAACAAAATTAAATAACTAACGTAATAGAACGCTTACCAGCACTCATATATTATCAGCAATCTTCTTCTGCTTGAAATGATGGTTCTAATTGCTCTTCAAGTGTTGTATGCACCACCTCTGGGACCATTTTCAGGCTGGATCAAAGCCTAAGATGGTAGCTCTAATCCCGATGTGGCGATCAGAGATGATTGTCAGGTTCATCCTCCGGTGACGTGGAGGTTAATTTGTCTGAAGAACCATGCATAGCTTTCGGTATTCTCTCCCTCAACAATGGCGAGGGCTAAAGGAAAGACTTTTATATTTGAATCGGCTCCGCTGGCAATCAGGAGACAACCCTTGTACTTGCCGGTAAGGAATGTTCCATCCACTTGCATCACAGGGACATAGAATCCAAAACCATCAATAGATGACTTGAATGACCAAAAAAGATGTTTGAAATGGCGTTTGTTACCGGGGTCCGGCGGTTGGATCTCTTCATCTTGGTAGCAAGGGGAGAAAACAGTGTTAATGTTAGACGCCTCCAATGCCAAAATCAATATGGGAAGGAATGCATATGATTCTTCTGTGTCACCAAAGAAGGCAACCATGGATTTATGGTTTCCATGCCATGCCTTCTTATAGTTAACAATATATCCATAACGACTAGAAATGTCGACGATGATGGCTTTCACCTTCAGGTCGGGCTGTTGCTCAATTAGATGCTTGATAGCTGTGACAACCACACTGGATTTCAACTGTCGATGGCCTTGGGATATTATGGATGACACACGTGTGTGAGTGTTCACCACACGGGATATGAACCAATGGCTGAATCTCTTGTTGTTGACGGCCCGAATCCTAGCCTTGCATCCCTCGTGTTGATTTTGGCATCTAACTATGAGCCTCTTCGCGTTGGAGTGAGTTGAGCGCCATTCAAACCTCTGAGTCATTGCTTCATTCTAATAGCGTGTCGCACCTCCTCTGTACCCACTTGTTGGTCCTTCACAGACCTAGTGAGTGGACCCCATACTGGCACCTCTAGTGGCTCCATACCACTTGTTAAGCCTCAGAAAGGGTTGGATGGATCCAATCACAAGAGAAATTGAACTCGGCTAATGGAGAACACAAAAATAGAGCTTGGTGTTCTTGTGTGGGATGGAAGTTTCGTGCGATCCTCACAAAGGGAGAAAGGCTCGAGAACTACAGGTAGAAGCATGGACACGATCAGTGGGGTTAGCTGAACGATACAAACACTCAAGCAGCCTAGGTCTTGCCCTAAACTACTCTCAAACTCATGAAGCAACAAGCTTGTGATTCAAACTCCAGTTTGTATTCAATCAACCAAATCTGATAATTACAACGAATTAAAACAACATAAATAGACCTAATGAATCCTAAGAACTCGTGAAGAAGTCCTAATTACAATCTAACATGAAAAAGGAATCCAAAATCGACACAGAAACGAATTAAACATAAACTGTCTACTAATCCTAATCCGACTAGGATTCGGATTACTTAGTCTTCAAGGCAGAAATTCCAGTCTCAAAGAGATCTTTAGCCTCCTCGTTCGATCCTTCCAGCTATCACCTTGATCAGCCAATGTAGCTCGTCCCAACTCATAGGTGGCCAAAGCTACTTTCTGTTGCTCTGAATAATTGCCACACTGAAAGAACAAAATCAGTTTTCGTTCCCACTCCATGTACGCTGTGGCATTCGCTGTTCCCTGAAATGCTTGCACAGTCAGCTTAATTCCAGACATAATTGTTGGCTCATCTTCACGATTGCCTCGTCGATCTTGAGATGGACGATCTCGATTGGGTTCAACCACTACCAAACGCCGTTCATGCTCCACAATGCGATATACCAACGCCGGATTTCCGTCGTGACTTTCGTCGTCGCAAACTTCCCCTTCACAAGCTCTGTTTTCTGGCAGAACGATTGCATCAATTCTTTGGTTGATTTCCTACCTTAATTGGTTCAAGCTCGTGTCAAATCGTTGCATTAACTCATCTACTTGAACCTCAGAATTTAATTCCTGCCTCAATTGGTTCAAGCTGCCTGATTGTCTACTTGAATCTCAGAATTTAATTTGTCGTCGTGCTGTGGTTTTTGGCGTACATCTTAAGGGTCGTTGGAAACAGGACCCTTCGACCTTGTCCAACGCGTTGTCCCAACAACGAGCTTCTCCGTCCTGTCCACTATGTATGAACCGGGTTCTGATTACCACTTGATAATCTTGAGAAAGGGTTGGATGGATCCATTCACAAGAGAGATTGAACTAGGCTAATGGAGAATACAAAAACAGGGCTTGGTGTTCTTGTGTGGGATGGAAGTTTCGTGCAATCCTCACAAAGGGAGAAAGGCTTAAGAACTACAGGTAGAAGCCTTGCCGCGATCAGCGGTTTTACCTGAACGATACAAGCACTCAAGCAGCCTAGGTCTTGCGCTAAACTACTCTCAAACTCACGAAGCAACAAGCTTGTGAATCAAACTCCAGTTTGTATTCAATCAACCGAATCTAACAATTACAACGAATTAAAACGAATTAAATAGACCTAAAGAATCCTAAGAAATCGTGAAGAAGTCCCAAGTACAATCTAACATGAAAAGGAATCCAAAATCGGCATAGAAACGAATTAAACTTAAACTGTCTACTAATCCTAATCCGACTAGGATTCGGATTACTTAGTCTTCAAGGCAGAAATTCCAGTCTCGAAGCGATCTTTAGCCTCCTTGTTCGAGTTAAAAGAAACCTGATTTCATGTGGCGTGAATTTGAAAACTCGATTCTTCCCCAAGCTTGTTGAATTGAAGCTCAAAGTCGTTGTCCCAAACTCGCTTCAATACTTAAACAATTTTGGACAGTTTTCCGGTCTTGACCTAACACTTTGAGAACCTTGAAAATTAAACTTCTGAGCTTTGCCTCGAACTTCCAAGCACTCCATGGTGTAGAAAACCTTCCCAGATTCAATACAAACCATCAAACGTGAGTTTTCATCAAATAGATTGAAAGTACCAAGCCTCCAAAGTGGGTCTTCTGAAACTGTAAAATGACTTAGACAAAAATAAAAATTGTTGTTAGTGTTTCTTGATCACACTCTGACCCTGAATCATCAGCACCTTCAAGAGGGTCGAAGTTGTCTGCACTGACATTGCCTTCTTCTTCTTCTTCATCCTCAGGGTCACTAAATGGTCTTTGTAGGGCATCTTCCATATGGGGCCTAATTGTATATTTTTTATCCCCGTTTCGCTTTGACATTTATTGCAATTGCACTCCAAAAAGGGAGGTTTTACGCGAGGTTTTCTTGTGTTTTAGTGTGTTTCGTATCCTAACAGGTGAAGCCAAATTCGGAGTCAAAAGTTGGAAGAAAAGGAGCAAAGATCGGGCAAAGAGGAGGAGACAGCCACAGTTCACGGTCTGCCATTGAAGCATGTTTTGATTCGAATTGATTTTATTTGTGAAATTTTCCCACCAAGTGCTAATTTTTGAATGATGTGAAATGTTTTGCTTGAGTGGTGGTTGGTAGCCACCGTGGCATGGTTCGGGTTTAAATTTCTTGTGTGGGATAATGCGTGAACACCTATAACCATGCCTCAGTGTGCTTGTGCTTAATTGTTTTGATTAGCATGGATCCGTAGTGGAAATGTAATTGTGGGTGGGGGGGAGGGATTCCTTTTTCCACCCAATAAGCTGAGATTGACAATTATTTCCATGTATGGTGCATGTTTGTCGATTTTGTAGGATGCTTAACGTGGAACACGAGTACATCAGCTACTTGGTGAACCACGCTAGGTTCGGGACCAAGTTTGCATAGCAAAGGGACAACCTGATTAGGCCACATTGGCGGCTGGACATGGATATGTTTCACATGTTCAGGTGTTAAGCCGCTTCTGTCTATGGACGAGCTCGTCTACCACGAGTTTTGAGTGGAGTTCTACTCCACCTTTTCCCACGTCGTCCCGACCAGCAAGAAGAATCTGCCCTACGTGGAGTTTATGCTGGGCGGTCAGCTACTAGTGCTGACTTATGATGTCGTCTCCTAGGCCATGGTGCTCGACATGACATATATGACGATGACAGAGCGACAGTACAACGTCAACTTCCACTAACAGGCCATATTCCACGCCCTCTACAGCTCCGAGCACGAGCAGAACGAGTTCGAGGCTAGCCGCACAAATGCGATGAAGCTGAGGACCCCTTGAAGGATCATGAACACGCCGCTCACCCGATTTGTCGTCCCTACCTCGCAGTCAAGCCACTTGCACACAAACATAGGGTTGCTTGCTCTCTTTTCGATGAGGCATCCAGCAGAGCAGATCCACCTGTGATCTCTGATAGCCACCTCTTTCACCTGGTGTCTGGGGCACAACAGGGTGGACACTATGCACATGGGGGGCATCATCACTAGGCTGGCCCGACATTTTCAAGTGGATCTGGAGCGGTGCTCTGTCGTTGGCCGGACAGAGCCCTTCCTAGTGGCGACTCTCTATAACCAGAAGCTTGTGCCTCAGAGAGAGCATCGGGTAGAGTACCTTGAGGGCTTCGACCCTCAGTAGTCATGAGACCGGCAGTTGACCCGGCTCTAGTGGAGCGTGATGTAGAGGGTCCACCTCTAGAGAAGCCACCTGCTCAATCTCTCGCTCGTCGCTGGCATCCTGCGCTCTAGCGTCCAGTACCACCACCACCCAGTGTCGGTCCTTCCACTTCCGGGGTACACCTAGTGGAGAGGATGGATCGTCTAGAAACTCACGTCGTGGGTGTTACTTCCTGGCTTGACCGGCAGACCGACATGATCGAGCGGATTGCTCGTCGCTAGGGCCTTATTCCAGATGATGAGACGGGGCCTTCGAGTGAGACATGTGGCAAAGCCGATTACTTTTGCCTCACTTCTCCACTCGAAACTCTGAACTCTCTTGTTTTATTTTTCTTTCTTTTATTTAGTATGTGTGAACAACTACTAATGTCGTATTGTTTTGTGTAATAACCTCGCCTCGAGCAAATACATGTTAGGTTTGTGTGTGTTTTTTTGTCATCTCCTAAACTCTCCTACCCGGAAAAATTCCAACTTTCACTCACCAAGCCAAGCGGTAACATCATTCTACCCCTATTGACTCGCCTCTACCGTCACACTAGTAAATGGCCAAGTGTAACCACCTACTAGAGCATAGTATAGCGGGTTTGGGTTTTAATGTGAACCCGGGTCCGAAGTGTGATGACTACTCCGTGAATTCTTATTATTTAGCAGTGAAAGTGTAGTGAAGGACCAAACAAACAAGCAAGCAAAGCAGTAAAAGGTTGTTTTCAAGTTGAGAGAGGTCACCCGGATATGGTTCCCCCTAGACTTCAGTTAAGCCAGATTGTAATTTACCAAGTTCGAATTCAAAGATAATTATATTGCGAGAGGTTCTTATGCAGTCTGCAGTCTCGACTAAAGGTCTCCAGACCCTCTCAATCTGAGTCCCTAGCGGGCGACTAACCTCCACCGGAGTAAATAGATTGAGGCCCTAACGAACCAAACCTCCACTACCGAAGTAAACCCATTACAGGATAGTGAATTGACTCCTCGACTAAAGTCGCTAATTAACTACCTTCAATCAAGGGTGCTCTATCAACCTAGGCAGATAGTCTCTTTCTAGGTCAAATCAGAAACAACAGGAATTTGATCAGGATCCATGCCATTCAACAAATCATACCTCAATTGAATATAATCAAATCAATGGATTCATACTTGGGTTCATACAATCAGACCGAACATACAAATCTAGGGTTCTTCATACCCAGGTTAATGTGGAAGTTACTCCATGGAGAGAGAAGCAAACTCTAGCTCAGAAGCAGAAATCATGTTGTGAATAATGGGGTTCGGCTTCTCGTCGGCAATCGTCACTTCTCCAAGCGTTATCCGAGCTCCACTGATGATGAAGATTGATCTAAGGCGCTTGGGAACTCTGGTTCGTCGCTCTCTCTCTCTCTAGGTATCACTTTCTTTCTCTAAAACTCGGAACCCCTTCACAATTGGCCTTCTTTCCCTTAAAATCCAGCTGCTCGCGATCCCCGACCATAATCCCCGGTCGGGTATTTCATGTGCCCGGCCGAGGATTTCGAAACGCAGCGCATCGATGACGCCTTTAATACCCGATCGAGGTCAAGAATACCCGATCGGGTATTTTTGCTCTATGGCCGGGACCCATTCTGTAACACCCTGATAATTTAGATTTAAGTTTGACCTTAATGCGTGATCGGTTGGATTGACGGTTACGTACTAAGTGGTACAATTGCGGATTAAGAATAATAATATATTATTATTGTTATTATTATAATGCTATTATTATTATATTGTAATATATATATTTGGGTCGGGGCCGAGCGGCCCAAAAACACTTCCCCATTATAATTCCCCACCCCCCCACAATTCTTCCGCCCACAAAAAGTGCACCAGCAGCCGCGGAGAAAACAAAAATCAAAAGGAGCCCCCCCGTAAACCCTCCTCTCCCTCGTAATTCCAAGTGGCCGCCGATTCTGATCCACATCCCAATCCGAATCTCATCCCTTTCATGTTTCTAGGTAAGGATCACGAACCCCTTCACGATTTCTAAACTCGATTTATCGATAGTCTAATTCGAAGCTCGTATTTCTATTAGCGGTGACGTTGAGGGTTCGATCAACAAGGAGATCAACGTCCCGGGTCATCCAACCTAGGCCTAGGCACGTTCTAGAGGTAAGGGAACTCGATCCCTTTGAGTTATATCGATTGATTTGGTGATTTTTCGTGAGGGTGCAATTATGAGGTTTTAGCAACAAACGTTCAGGCTTTTAGTGACAGATTTTGATTAGTCACTAAAGCTGTTGGGAATTTCCAGAAACGTATTTTTAGATGTGTTAAATTGTTTCGAGCCTCTCTAAACGTAATTTTGGAAATGTATTTCTATTTTTAGAAATTGTTCTAATATTCGTTTTAATTAAATAAAAAGCTTTCCGAGGGGTTTTTCAGGGTTTGATAATTTTCCAGGGTTTAGGTACTCATTATTGACATAGGAAAAATATTGCCCAAAATTTTGAGAAAGTTCAAGTTAGGTGAAAAATTCGTCCAAGATAAAGATAATTAAGAAAAATTGTCGTTTTTTAGGGGATTAATTCTAGAAAGTTTTAATGGGGGTTAATTGACCCTTGGAATGAGGTTCAAGGACTGGACTTTGAGGAGAGGATGTTCTAGTGATTCAAAATGGGTTTTAAATCAAGAAAGGTCGTCTAAGAAAATGGATTCTTATTAATAGGTTTCCCCAAGATAATCCCGCTAAGGAGGGATTTTTTCGAGGAAGGAATTGAGGAGTCATCTTTTCGAGGTGAGTATAAAGGGGGTAAAATCTCTGTCGTAGGTCTTTTAGTTTATGCTTTTCGTTCAAGTTATTATTTAGTTAATTTTTCTAGTATGCGCAATATGTGTGTGAGGCATCCCACCGTTTGTAAGGGTGGAGGCACGCGTTGTGCTATGTATGAATGTATGGATGTATGATTTTAATAGTTGGTTGATGGTATGAGCAACCCCCGGGCGGTTGGGCCAATACTGGACGCGGTAAATCGTCGGGTCACTGCTGGACGGGGAGACGTAACGCAACAGTTGATCGAGTATGTTGGGGTCACTACTGGACGGGGAGACGTAACGCAATAGTTGACGGGCATGGACTGGATGGCGAGACGTAACGCAGTGCCATTGCCGAGTTTGGGTATGCAACCGGACGGCGAGACGTAACGCGGTTCACATACTAGGGTAGGACACCGGACGTCGAGACGTAACGCGGTGGTCCTAGAGTTTTGTGTTTGAGTTAAGGATAGAAGTCAAGAAATTGTGTGAGTTAATGTTGAGATGAGTTGATAAGAATGTTTATTAAGAGCAGAAAGCGAGAACGGCTTTCATGCTAGGAAGGCATTCCCCTAATAATGTGTTTAGTAAGGAGTTTTCCGAGGCAAAGATCTTAGGAAGTAACGACAAGACTGACCCCTTCTCACTCACCAGGTGCATAGAGGGGAAGAGGACGCATCCATTAAGAAAAGATTACCCGAGGAGAGCATTCGCGGCCAACCTGAAGATGTCAACTGGATCTGGGTAACGAGATGGGACCTCCCATTATATTTGTCTTTAGTTTCATGTCTTAATGAGTATACGGGAAAACTCAAGGATTGTGTTTTATGCTTTGTTGCTCTGGATTGAGGTCGCCCAAGTGTTTAGGGCATTTCACTTGAAAGTCTTAAGCATTGTGGTTGTTGATTTTATTGGTTTTGACTTGTAAACCTGTTCTGGGTTGCTCCGGAGTAACCGGTTTTTGGTTTGAGTTGTGGTTTGGTTTTCAAAAAGGATCGGGTCGTGTCATTTTGGTATCAGAGCCAGCATTCCTCTGTTTCTTGGTCTCCAAGGAATACTGGAGTGACGATCTGGGTTTTCAAAGGTTTAGTTTTAATGGAAAAAGGGAACTTTCAAGAAAAATGGTTGGCCAACCGATTTGAATAGGTTTATAGAGTCCCCAGTATACTCAAGCATGATAAGACATTAAGGTGGTTCTAATAAGGGTACTAATTACTTGCAGAGCAAGTAACACCAATATTAACCGCGCGGCAGTTAGGCAACCCCCGAATTATGAGGCTTTCCGGAAGCGAGGAGTGGTTGATTTTGACGGGGACCGCTCGAAGGATGCTAGTGAAGTAGAGAGATGGCTGGCGAAGGTCTCGCGCACATTGACTGAAATGAGGGCAGATGATGAGGACAGGGTGCTACTGACAGTATCCCTATTCCAGGAGTCAGCATACAATTGGTGGTGCACCCTTCTAGCTAGTTAGGAAGACCCACCAGCTATCACTTGGCCAGAGTTGGTGCGGGTGTTCCGGGATCACTATGCACCAGAGGCCTATCGACTGAGCAAAAAGAGGGAATTTTTGCTGATCAAGCAAGGATGGGGAAATGAAGGAGAGGAGGGTGTTGCAGAGTACACCTCCAGGTTTGAGAAGTTGGTGCCCTATGGGGGACCCCAGTTCCAGGATGCGGCATCTCAACGTGCCCACTATTTGGAGAGTTTGAAGCCTGCCCTTAAGAAGCAGTTGAGCAGGCTGGCATGGAACAGTCGGGAGGAGATTTATCAGGCGGCTCTTCGGATAGAGAGGGCTGACACAGCTATGCATGAAGAAGGGATACAGCGAGAGGGAAGCAAGAGAAAGGCAAGTAGCATGCCAGTATGGTCCGGCCAGCCCAGTTAGTACAGAAGGAGGCTGAGCGGTACCGTTAGCTTTGGGGGTACTCAGAGTCAAACCGGCTCGGTCCGGCCTGGTCAAACTTTTAGCAACATAGGTCTCTGCAACCAATGTGGGCGGGATCACTCAGGGGAGTGTAGGCAGCCCCCCAAGGTCTTTTATAACTATAACGAGCCTGGGCATTTCACTAGAGAATGCCACTAGGGAGGCGGACAAGGGATGGCTCGGTCCGTGCCCTTAAAAACACATCCTCGAGTAGACAAACCATTCAACGGGTGAAAATTTTACTTGTACTAGAGACAGCTTAGCTTCACCTTGTAGGAGTACCCCACTAAGGATCACTAAAATCTCTTCCAAAACCCGATTTTTGTGCAAAGAATGGTGCCACACACGTTGGGCTTACCCCCTGTTTAAGATTTCAATGATTTCGACATGGAGGACCAACTGCTATTCACTTCCCACATGAGCACCTTGTTCGATACACGAGTCCATAACACAACCCAATCAGAGTCACCATTATAACATGAATTCAATGGTCTTAGCTCCACTAATTCACAAAATCAACCACCATAGCAGAGAGCTAGATAGAAAAAATCTTATACTTCAACATCCTCCATAGTGCTACACTATCTCCCTAGGTTGCACCTTACTACAAAGACTGTCAATTCAAAGCATACTGAGCAGAGAATTTGCAAGGAAACACGTACTTGGAGCCCTCAAATCGAAATTTGGACAGTGGACTAGGCTCCAAGCACACAAACAGATCTAATGCAGTCAAAAGAGAAACCCCCCCCCCCCCTCCACACACACACACACTTAAGTTCGACATTGCCCTCAATGGAGAAGAGGGAAGGATAAGGAGAATGATGTTACAGACTGCATGAGACTGGAAGGGGACCAGTCTGAGTGAAGAGGACTGGAGAGGGGACCAGTTAGGGGCAACACAGCTAAAGGGAAAACAAAAGCTCAGCCATAATACGTTAGGTCCAGTTGTCATCCCAATAGTACATCATCCAAAAGAAAAATAAAGAAAATAAACCAAAACACAAGACGGGCAACGAGTACAGCCTACTCGAGCCCGGTGAAGTCGATCTGATCCATGAGGTCGTCAACCCCATCCGGCGGTGGTGGCGGGGGTTGTGAGTGGTCCCACCGGGTGGTCCAGTGGTGCTCTTGAGGCGGGTGGCAGGACTGGAGCAGGTGCTCCTGGTACTCCATCATCAGGCGGCTATGGTCCTGCTCCCGCTCGATGCGAGCACTAGTGACTCCCAGCTAAGCCTCCATCCGTTCGAGGCGCTCGTCCACAACCGTCATCCGGGACTGATACTCGGCCTGGTGGGCCGAATACTAATGGTAGAACTGAACCTGATGGTCCATGAGCTGCTGGTTCTGGAGCCCGAGTTGTTGGAACTAGAGTCCCATCTACTGGACTCGCCTCTCTCGGATCTCCATCGTGGCTGAAGGTTCCCTGGTGGGGACAGCGGGGGCTCCGGCTCATCAGCATCCATGGCCCCGCCATCATCATCATCATATTCAGCCTCTTCCTCGCTGCTGTAGTCGTCGTCCTCCTCATCCTCATCAAGATCTGCATCCTCCTTAGGGGGCAATGACAGTCCATCCACCCAGGAGTGGGCTCCATTAGAGGCCAGGAGGAGTACATTGTGAAGCACGTCCCGGCTGAGAGGGGTGGAGCCGCCCGTGCTGAGGCATCCATGAGTTCCTCTAGATCAATCTCGAAATGGCGCGCCAGTCGGGTGATCAAGAGGACCACAGAAGAGATGGTTGGGTTTCCCGTGGCAACGAGAGAAGGTGTTAGCCACGAAAGAACCCAAGTGGAGCATGTGCTCCGGGTACCCCCATCGAATACATGGCGTAGACCACCCGCTTCAGGATCTTGAGCAAACCAGTGACGTTGGGGACGATCGAGCGGGTGATCGGAAGATTCAGGATGCGCCACTGCGGTCTGATGGTGGAGACGGATGTCTGGCCGGCATTGAAGTAGTCCGCCCTGTAGGCGCCCCAAGCTATCTCGCGGTAGAACATATCATGGTTCCAGTCCTTCAGGTGCGGGATCTCTACCTCATGGTGCGAGTAGGGGTGGTATTGGATCCCCATGGCGAAGGCCAGTCCATCAATGCTCAGCTGTCGTGGCCTGCTACCTAGCCTGAAGGTGACACTGGTGGGGGAGTCCCAGCCGGTTTGGAGTGGTAGTGGTAGGTGGTGTAGAACTCCCACACCAGCTCTGTGCAGGTGGGCTTGTCAATGCTCAGCAACGTCCGCCAATTACAGTGGCTGATGGCGGAGGAGAGCTCATTTAAGCAGTGGAGCAGCTCGAAGACTCCCCACTCTAGGTGGTGATGGCGCTGGAGCACTCCGCGGGTGACCTTGCGGAACTGGTCAGCGTACTCCGGGTGCAGGCGCAAGTCCTGCACGAACGGGTGATCAAGTGACATGATCCTGCAAAATCAACAAACCAAAGGTGGAGCCAAGAAAATACTCGTCATGACCAACAGTATGGGTTCATCATTTCCCCCACACTTAAGGACCACCTAGGCTAATAGTTTGAGCGCAAACGGTTGAATCGCAAGCAACACAACCGCAATCAAGGCAAGAATCAAGCATAACCGACCCATTCAAGCAACTGGGCATCACACAAACTGTTGAATCGCAAGAAACACAACCGCAATCAAGGCAAGAATCAAGCATAACCGACCCATTCAAGCAACTGGGCATCACACAAGAGCCAAATATAACCACAGCATACCTCACCCTAGTCTAAATCACACATGCCAGGCAAATCAAAGTTCTCGGTCCTAAAGTCTACAGTCCAATTTTCTAGAAAAATAATAAATCTACCCAGAAACACTCCTGGAAACGCAAGTTGGACCGTAGAGGGGACACGAGAGAAGGGTGAGGGACGCGAGACCGTGCCCAAAATGAGAGGGGAAATTGGCCGGAAAATCGCCTGAAAGTGGCCGGCAACGAATGCGGTGGCGGCGGCGGGGCGGTGGCCGGTGGCGGCGGGGCGCTGTCGACCAAATAGGAGAGAGGGGAGAGGAGATGAGATGAGAGGAAGAGAGGGGAAGTTTTGGAAAAAATGAGAGGAGAGAGAAGGGGCGACCGCGGGATTTGCTTAAATAGCAAAAATACCCGGCCGGGTCTCAAAAATACCAGGTCGGGGGTTCAAAACACGGGCATACCACGTTTTGGGAAATCCCCGACTTTGACCCAAAAATACCCGGCCCCGGAACACAGAAGGGGGCCCCGCCATGACAAAAAAATATCTGGTCGGGTATTTTGTGTCACGACTGGGTTTTTCCCCCTTTTCGGCCAAAAGTCTCATTCTCTCATTTTTTCGACCTCCCCTGCACGAAAACACCAAACTGAGGCAAATCAGACGACCGAACTTCAACATAGACGTGCAGCTTACTCAAACACGACACAAAAAACACAGAAAAGGGGAAAAAGAAATGCAAACCGTGGTGGGGTTACCTCCCCACAAGCGCTTCTTTACCGTCTTTTAGCTGGACGCCCTTTGCAGAACTAAGGGTCCACGAGTTCAACCACCAACTCCGCACGTTCGACCTCGTCTCCCAGGTAGAGCTTGAGACGATGGCCGTTTACTTTAAATGGTTCAGTTTGCGGGTTGGCAATTTCAATCGTGCCATACGGGAACACCTGTGTGACCGTGAACGGTCCAGACCACCAGGAACGGAGCTTTCCGGGAAAGAGCTTCAGGCGAGAGTTATAGAGGAGAACTCGATCAACAACGTGAAACACCTTCAGACCCCGCAACCGTGCGTCGTGCAGGTTCTTAGTGCGCTTTTTGTACAACTTGGTGTTCTCATAAGCATGATAACGCCATTCCTCCAGCTACAGTATCTGCATTTTGCGTTCAACAGCTGCAACACTAACATCTAAGTTGAGCAGCTTAAGGGCCCAAAAGGCCTTGTGCTCTAGCTCCACGGGAAAATGACATGCCTTTCCATAGACAAGCCGAAATGGTGAAGTACCAATGGGTGTCTTGTAGGCAGTGCGGTATGCCCATAGAGCATCATCGAGCTTGGTGGACCAATCCTTGCGGGACTAATCCACTGTCTTCTCCAGGATACGCTTGAGCTCCCGATTCGTCAGCTCGACCGGGCCACTCGTTTAAGGGTGATAGGCCACGGACACCTTATGAGTGACACCATAGCGAGACAGTAACTTATCAAACTGGCCCTGGAAATGGGTGCCTCGATCGCTTATGATGGATCTAGGTGTCCCGAACCGAGAGAATAGCTGCTTCAAAAAACCACAAACACGTCTAGCATCATTAGTAGGCAAAGCTTGCGCCTCAGCCCACCTAGAGAGGTAGTCAATAGCAACTAAGATGTAAATGTTTCCAAAGGATGGAGGGAAGGGGCCCATGAAGTCGATACCCCAGACATCAAAAACTTCACAGGTTATAAATACATTTTGGGGCATTTCATCACGGGCAGAGATGTTACCTCACCTCTGGCATCGGTCGCACCTGCGTGCGAAGGCGTCTGTGTCCTTGAAGAGCGTGGTTGAGTAAAAGCCCGATTGTAGCACCTTCCTTGCCGTGCGGCTTCCTCCATGGTGACCGCCAGTAGGCCCTTCATGACAGTGAGATAGAATGCCCTCCATATTACTTTTCATGACACGGTGACGGATGATCCCGTCGGCTCCGATCCTAAAGAGATGAGAGTCATACCAGAAGTAATGCTTCAGGTCGGAGAAGACTTTCCTCTTGGTGTGAGTTGTCATCCCCTTAGGTAGTTGCTTGCCTACCATATAATTTGAAAAATCAGAGTACCAGGGAGTGACACTCTCCACCAGGTACATCATCATCGGTCTCTCATCTGGGAGAGAGTCGTTGATCTCCTCCTCGAGGTTGTCGGTAGGTGGTGCGTCCAACCGGGAGAGGTGATCATCTGCAACATTTTCAGCTCCCTTCTTGTCCCGAATCTCGATGTCGAACTCCTGCAATAGTAAGATCCATCGTATGAGCCTCGGCTTGGCATCGGCCTTGCTCATCAGGTATCGAATCGTGGAGTGATCTGTGTACACGGTCACATGGGACAAGACCAGATGAGGACGAAACTTGTCGAAAGCAAACACCACCACGAGCAGCTCCTTCTCCGTGGTGGTGTAGTTATCCTGGGCATCATTGAGGTTCTTCGAGGAGTAATAGATAGGATGAAAATGTTTATCTCGCCTCTACCCCAAGACAGCTCCAACAACAAAGTCACTGGCATCGCACATCAGCTCAAATGGTAGGGACCAGTCAGGAACGACCATGATAGGAGCATGGGTGAACTTCTCCTTCAAGGTCATGAATGTCGTTGTGCATGCATCAGAGAACTGGAAGGGGGCATCCTTCTCGAGGAGCTTGGTCAAAGGCAAGGCGATCTTCGAAAAATCCTTGATGAAACGCCTGTAGAACCCTGCATGGCCTAAGAAGCTTGTAGATCCCCTTAACAGATTTAGGAGGAGGAAGCTTGCTGATAGTCTCGATCTTGGCCCTATCCACCTCGATCCCTAACTTGGAGATCTTGTGCCTGAGAACTATGCCTTCACGAACCATGAAATGGCACTTCTCCCAACTAAGTGCCAGGTTCGTTTCTTCACACCGTTTAAGGACGAGTTCTAGGTTATGGACAGTGAGAGAATGAGTCACCATAAACCAAATATTCGTCCATAAACACCTCCATAATCTCGCCGACCAGGCGGTCAAAGATGGCGAGCATGCATCGCTGAAAAGTGGCAGGGGCATTACAAAGCCCAAATGGGATCCTCCGGTAGGCAAATGTGTCGAAGGGGCAGGTGAAAGTGGTCTTCGCCTGGTCCTCCGATGCAATGGGGATATGGAAATACCCTGACATCCCATCTAGGAAACAGTAGAACTCGTGCCCCGCCAGTCTCTCCAGCATCTGATCAATGAATGGCAACGGGAAGTGGTCCTTCCAAGTGGCATCGTTGAGACGCCGGTAATCGATGCAGACACGATACCCAGTCACCGTGCGCATCGGGATGAGCTCGTTCTTCTCGTTAGGCACCATGGTAATCCCACCCTTTTTGGGTACCACCTGGGTGGGACTGACCCACTCGCTGTCAGAAATGGCGAAGATGATCCCCGCGTCCATCAGCTTCACGATCTCTGCCCAAACCACAGCCTCCCAGTTTGGAGTCAGTCTCCTCTGCGGCTGTCTCACTGGCCGCATCTCATCCTCGAGCAGTATCCGGTGGGAGTAGAAGGAGGGGCTGATCCCCCATATATCTGATGATGACTGGAAGCTTATTCCCCTCCTGGAGAAATGCATACTCCAAGTGAGGAGGGAGGGGCTTTAGCTCCAGCTCTGGTGGCTCCTCCAAGGAGGTAGTGATGCGAGGTGAGGATGAGATCGGTTTGAACAGCCTATCTCCCACCAGGAATGCGCCACTCTCCAGCGCGGCCAACTGCTCCTCCAACTACGACTCTTTTGATGCATGTGACTCACTCCTACTGTCCCCCACTTCTGCAGTATCAGTTGGAAGTGTTGAAGCAGGTAGTGGCTCATCTCGACTGAGCTGGGCAGGAGCAGCTGATGTGGTCTTGCCACTCCTGGTAGTGATGGCATCAAGCTGCTGGTGCTGGTGAGGATCACGAGGATTCGGAATAGTGGTGGCAGGCAGAGTCCCCGGTGCCCTGGTAGTGTTTTGGCGGGCCAAGATACCCACCTGATTCTGCAGATCTTGCAAAATGGCACCTTGGTTCCTGTGACCTGCCTCCAGTGAGGCTATGCTCTAGTCCAACCTCGTGACAGTTGCCTGAGTGCTAGTCATGAATGAGCTAGAATATTTTCCAACTTAGTCATCTAATTATCTAGAGCCGGAGCTGCTGCTGGCTCGGCATACTGACGTTGGGGCTGCTGGAATGGTTGCCCCTGCCTAGGCTGGTAGGGCTGCTGCTGTGGGGTTGGCCCCTGTCGAGTCTGGAAAGGCTGCCTCTGCTAAAAACCACCAACTGGTGCTGGGAACCAGGTGGTTTAGTGGTGTTGTTGCTCCAAGAGAAATTGGGATGCTGGCGCCACCCCTCATTATATGTATTGCTGTACGGGTCGAGGCGCCGAGCATTGGCGATGAAGTCCAACTGCTCTTGGGGAGTAGTAGACTCCCTCATAGCCTGGCAGTCTTCCACTAGGTGATTGAGCTCTCACACCACTGACATTGAGCTACTGGAGGTGTAGCCAAACCTTTGCCCGGAATAAGACTGTTGGGCTGCTTCAATGTCTGCACTAACTCAGCTACATGCTGCTCGAGCTACTTGCTTGTAATAAATGGACCAGCTGCTTGCTTGTCTCTCGACCGCTTTGATAATGGCCAGCTGCTTGCTTTCAATGGCCAGCTGCTTGCTTTCATTCGGACGAGGCAGCTACTTGCTTTCAAATAATGGACGTGCTTGCTTTCCGTTATGGACGAGCTATAATGGACGTGCTTGCTTCATTATTTGGAGTCCATTTAATTCTCCAGCTTGCTTCCATTAAATTGACCTGGTAGCTTGCTCCCACTTAACGTGACTAGCTTCAGCTACTAGCTTCAGCTACGAAGGCAAGGGAGGAGGAGCTGCTAGCTTAGGACGTCGATGCAGCTGCTTGCTTTCCGAATAATGGACCTGCTTGCTTCTTCCATTTGACGTGAGTTATTAGCTTCAGCTATCTTTCATTGATTCATCACCATAATACGCGATGGGTTTCGTATATTGATAACAAAAGGGAACGCGGCCGGAGTGGTACGGCTCTTTGCCCTCGCTTGGGACGTCGCGGGCTCGAGTTCCACCGACGCCAGATTTCGAACCCTAACCATCTTTTTGTTGAATTGACTCATTATTCCATTCTTATTGGATAGAATACCCTGAAACATGACTCCAACACAAAACCAAGCATAAAATCGGGAAATCGAATGAACTTGGTACAATTTATGTTATTTTAGGATGTAAAAGTGTAGGCGAATATATGTATAATTTAGGTGTTATCAAATTCCCCCACACTTAATCCTTTGCTTGCCCTCAAGCAACGCACGAAAAATGTAAGTTCAATCAAAACCAATTTCACAAGAACTCTAACCGTGAGTTGGGAAAATGTGAATTTCATATGATTGCTAAAGATGGTACAATAGGTAGCGAGTTATGGATGCGTTCAACCACCACAAACAACATTCGATCGTAATATTCCTGTAACATCGGCAACTCTGACTCAGATTTATAAGAACATTCTTCTATCTTTCTTAGTCATTCGACACAATCAATTGTTCAAGCATAAGGTTCACAAAACATAGCATGAGAGATCGAGCCAATAGATCTTACTTGGGATTTAGAACTTGGAAAGTCTCTCTCACTCGACCAGTGGGGTCAGGGTAAATGCACGTAGCATGTAATTATCACTCTTTCCCTACCATCTCTCTGCCATGAGCTTATTGTTCGAGTCTCCAAAGTTGTGTCACCACTGACTTGTCAGGTAGGTCTTTGATCGGGTGTCAAATGGGGTTAGGGGTATGGACATGTGGAAGTACTTTTGATCTGGTGGTAAGTTCAAGGTTCCAAAATTTCTTTTTTTTTTTTTTCCGAAAACCATGACTTTTCTGCTTATCTTTGTAAGATGAAAATATAGACAAGGGATAAGATTTTGAGGATTAATAGGAGTTTAAAATGTAGCCAATGTGGCTTTTGAAGAATGACTCCTATTTATCATAAGTGCATGAAAGATGGTGGCCAACTTATCACTTTTTTTTTCTTTGTTAATTTTTTTTTTAGTGGCCAACAATTCCATTTTTGAGAAATGCACTTACAAAAATCGTTTCTCCCTATCTCAACTTTTGTATTTAATAAATGAAGCAGAAAGTCATTCGTTTAAACCATTCACACGGAACCTTGAAAAAGGGTTCAAAATGAATTGAGGCTTGAAGAACAGGGATTGGTTTAAAACAGGTTTTCACCGAACAAAAAGGCTCGTCTCAACGGGGTTTGACTAAGGGATATGATGTTCAGGGTAGTCATTTTGGTTGTAGGGGCAGAACCTATTGCCTCCGTCATCCTTGTCAGTGGTGTCACGACTCAAACATGTATAAATCAAGCATATCATCATGCACAGAGAGGGATCTAACACACAAGAAAGAAACGATCATGCTCAAGTCTCACGTGGTTTACTATATGCTCAGTTTCCCATGCTATGCTTCCCAAACATTATGCAACAACAATCAAAGATGATAAATTTCTTTTTCAAGATTTCAGATAGTTCTTTCCATCAAAGAATGAGTAGCACGAGAAACATTTGTTTTAATCCCTATGTCGTCATTATAGGTTGACAAGCATCCAAATTGCACTATTCTTGTACCAATTTTAGGCAAAGATGAGACTCAAAACAAAACACTCTTTTTAGTATTTATTTGAAATTTTTTAAATTTTATGATTTTTCAAACTTTTTTTTTTTTTTTGGATGATGAGATTATTGAAAACAATCACAATGATTCTTTGTCAAAACACATGAAAACGAATGAATATACCCCCCCATACTTGAATTGGACATTGTCCTCAATGGACGAAAATATAGGGAGTAAGGATTCGAACTGTTACCATTTTCCTTGTCATGGGATATAGTGGCATGATGTTCGGTGATTGTGGTTCCACTTGGCGAGTTCTTTGGTCGATGTTTCGTGACGGTTTTTATTCTTGAAATTGAAAAACTCAAAGAAATGTAAAAAAGAAAGGGAAGAAAAATGCAAACCAGCATTGGGTTGCCTCCCAATAGCGCTTCTTTAACGTCGTATTAGCTGGACTGTAGTGTACTTTGTCAAGGTTTCTGAAGATGAAGTGCCTCGGCATTGGGGTCGAAAATGCCACCGAGGTATGGTTTCAGACGATGACCATTGACTTTGAAAGTTCCCCTCTCGGGATGCGAAATTTCAGCAACGCCGTAGGGAAACACTTGTGTGATCACATAAGGACCGGTCCATCTGGACTTGAGCTTCCCAGGAAACAAGCGAAGACGAGAGTTGTATAGCAAGACTTGATCTCCAACGTGGAAGTTTTTGTCTTGCTTTATCTTGGAATCGTGGAGTCGTTTCGTTCGTTCCTTGTATAACTTGGCGTTTTCATAGGCTTGTAGGCGCATTTCGTCAAGCTCATTGATTTGGGCCTGACGATGGTCCTTGGTAGCATCTCCGTCGAGGTTGAGGTATTTGAGCGCCCAGTAAGCTTTGTGTTCCAACTCGACAGGGAGGTGACAGGCTTTGCCATACACCAACCGATATGGTGAGGTGCCGATTGGTGTTTTGTATGCCGTACAGTAAGCCCATAGTGCAGTGTCGAGCTTTGTTGCCTAGTCCTTTCTTGATTGACTGACTGTTTTCTCCAATATCCTTTTGATCTCACGGTTGGTGACCTCCACCTGACCACTAGTTTGAGAATGGTACGCTGTGGAGACCCGGTGAGTTACACCAAATCGTTGGAGAACTTTGTCGAATTGACCTTGGAAATGGGTTCCTTGGTCGCTAATGATTGCTCGCGGTGATCCAAACCTGGAAAACAGTTTCTGCAAAAACTTTCCAACACTTCGAGAGTCATTAGTTGGCAAGGCTTGTGCCTCGGCCCACTTGGATACATAATCCACTGCCATGAGTATGTATTTGTTCCCGAATGAGGTCGGGAAAGGTCCCATGAAGTCAATTCCCCAAATATCAAATATTTCACAAACAATGGATATTGTTTGTGGCATTTCATCACGTTGGGAAATATTACCTGACCGTTGACACGCATCACAGGTGCGTACATATGCATCACAATCTTTGAAGGTTGTTGGCCAATAAAATCCACATTCCAATACCTTTCGCGCTGTGCGGTTGGCTCCGTGGTGTCCTCCGGTCGGACCTTGGTGGCAATGAGAAATTATGCTCCATGCTTCGGGTTGCGGGATGCATCGGCGGATGATACAATCTGCACAGACTTTAAACATATATGGCTCTTCCCAAAAATAAGATTTAAGGTCAGAAAAGAATTTCTTCTTTTGTTGGTACGAGAGCCCAGTTGGTAGAGTCTTTCCCACCAAGTAATTGGCAAAATCCGCATACCACGGGGTGTCAAGTTCAACTCTTCCTACTGTGTAGAGTCGTTCATCCGGAAATGTTTCATTGATTTCATCCGAAACATCATCTTTTGGATTTTCCAGTCGGGAAAGGTGATCTGCTGCCAAATTTTCTGCGCCTTTTTTATCTCGAATTTCGATGTCGAATTCTTGGAGAAGAAGAATCCATCGAATCAGACGAGGTTTAGCGTCTGTCTTGTTCATTAAATACTTCAAAGCAGAGTGATCAGTTAAAACAACGCATCGTGATAAAACTAGGTATGATCTGAACTTATCAAATGCAAACACCACAGCTAGTAATTCCTTTTCAGTTTTTGTATAATTTTCTTGAGCATCATTTAAGGTTTTACTTGCATAGGAAATTGGTTTGAAATGTTTTTCATACCTTTGGCCGAGGACAGCTCCTACGGCGTAGTCAGATGCATCACACATGAGTTCGAACGGGAGGCTCCAGTCGGGACCCACCATAATCGGGGCGTGGGTCAGTTTGTGCTTTAGTGCCGCAAATGCGTCGTGGCATTCCACCGTAAAGTCAAATGGAGCATTCTTCTCGAGAAGCTTTGTCAATGGTCGAGCAATTTTGGAGAAGTCTTTGATGAAGCGTCGATAGAAGCCGGCATGCCCCAGAAAACTCCTTATTGACTGGTGGTGGAAGGTTGGAGATGACGTTAATTTTGGCTTGATCAACCTCGATGCCTTGTGATGAAATTTTGTGTCCAAGGACAATGCCCTCGGTCACCATAAAGTGGCATTTCTCCCAATTGAGAGCAAGATTCGTCTCTTCGCATCGGATTAGAACTTTTTCAAGGTTGTGGAGGCATTTGTCGAAGGAATCTCCGAATACTGATAAGTCATCCATGAAGACTTCCATGATATCTCCCACCAACTCGTCAAAGATGGCAATCATACACCGTTGAAAGGTTGCAGGTGCATTGCACAATCCGAAAGGGATGCGCCGATACGCAAAAGTGTCGTACGGACAAGTGAATGTGGTTTTCTCTTGATCTTCTGGTGAGATGGGAATCTGAAAGTAGCCAGACATCCCATCGAGGAAGCAATAGTAATTGTGGCCGGCCAATCGCTCGAGCATTTGATCAATGAATGGGAGTGGGAAGTGATCTTTTCTGGTGGCATCATTCAGGCGACGATAGTCGATGAAGACTCTCCAACCGGTGACTGTTCTGGTGGGGATGAGCTCATTATTTTCATTGGTGATGACGGTCATCCCGCCTTTTTTCGGGACTACCTGGACAGGGCTCACCCATGAACTGTCGGAGATGGGGTAAATTACTCCAGCATCGAGTAACTTGATCACCTCAGCTTTCACTACTTCCTTCATGTTCGGATTGAGTCGACGTTGGGGCTGGACCACCGGCTTATAGTCATCCTCCATCAGAATTTTGTGCGTGCAAAATGAGGGATTGATTCCTCGAATGTCGGAGATCTTCCAAGCCAAGGCTCGTTCATGACTCTTCAGTAGTTTGATCAATCTCCCCTTCTGCTCCTTAGTTAGGGCCGCGTTGATGATGACGGGGAGCTTGGAGTTCTCTCGAAGGAAAGCATACTCGAGGTGGTTTGGTAACTGCTTCAGTTCGAGAGTTTGTGGTTCTTCGATGGAGGACTTGATTTTCTCCGATTTAGGGAGTTCTGCCACCTTCTCTTCTTGCTCCAATTCTTCGGATTCCTCCAATAGTGCAGCTTGCTCAATTTGTTGGACAGATCCCGTTGTTTCCTGTCCTTGAGTAAGGCAAAGCTGTAAAGCATCTGAATGAAGAATCTCAGAAACAAAGTTAGCAGTCTCAGCATCAATTATATCCGAACAAAAATTGGCATCATCATTTTCACGAGCATATTTCATGCTTTCTGGAATTTTGAATGTCATTTGTTCTTCCCCTACTCTCAAAATCAATTTTCCATCATTCACATCAATTAGAGCCTTTGCAGTTGCAAGAAACGGTCTACCAAGAATTAATGACACATTGACATCCTCATCAATATCTAGGATCACAAAATCGACTGGGAATATGAATGAGCCAATTTTAACAATTAAATCTTCTATGATTCCCCTAGGATGCACTATGGAACGATCAGCCAGCTGGATGCTCATTCGTGTAGGATTAGGTTCACCTAGCCCTAAACGTTTAAACATTTTATATGGCATAACATTTATACTTGCTCCAAGGTCAGCTAAAGATTTATCAATATACACAGAACCAATTAAGCAAGGTATAGTAAAACTCCATGGGTCTTTTCGTTTCTCCGGAAGCTTGTTTTGGAGGATGGCCGAACATTCCTCATTCAGCATCACTGTTGACAGATCCTCCAATTTTCGCTTGTTGGTGAGGATTTCTTTCAGGAAGCGAGCATACTTTGGCATTTGAAACATGGCCTCCACAAATGGGATGTTAACATGAATTTGCTTCAGGAGGTCCAGGAATTTGCCGAAGTGTGCATCAAGGCGGTCCTTGTGGATTCGTGATGGGAATGGAATTTTCGGCTTGTATTCTGGCACCACGAGATTTTGGGGCTGAGTGGTGTCCGCATCTTTTTCTGGATTTGTATCTTTGTCAGTTTGAGGGGAGTTGCTCGGTTGCAACTTTTTTCCGCTCCGGAGTGAGATGGCCTTCAAATGTTGCTTCTGCTTTGGATTGATTTCGGTGTCGCTCGGCAGGCTGCCTTGATTCCTCTCAGAAAGCAGCTTGGCTATTTGCCCAACTTGTGTTTCCAAATTATGCACAGAAGCTTGAAGATGTCGTTGGCCCGCTTCGAGGTTTTGGAATCGATCCTCGGAGACGGAAATGCATTTGTCCAAAGCTTGGAATTTGGAGTCGGAGGTGGAGATGAACTTGCCGATCATATCTTCGATACTAGATTTCTTTTCTTGTGGTGGCAGTTGTTGATGGTGCTGATTGGAATTGCTTGATGATGCTTGATTAAATCCGGGTGGAGCTCGTTGATTCCCTTGGTTGGACCAAGAGAAGTTTGGATGGTTTCGCCATCCTAGATTGTATGTGCCGCTATATGGATTTCCGCTCCTCTGAGAATTGTTGATATAATCAACATGCTCGGTGGTAGATGTTGAGGAGATCAACTTGCACTTGGTAGTGTTGTGGTCACCAGCACACCATTCGCACTTGAACACCTTGCCGGATACAGTGAGCTGGTCGAACTTTTTGTTGAGGTTTTCAACTTGTGCGGCCAAGGCTGTAACTAGGTCGACTTGGTGTAGCCCGGCACTTCTGGTTGGCTGTGGTCGGCACTTGTTTCGGGGGGAATACCATTCATAGCTATTCATTGCCATGTCTTCGATTAGCTGCTCTAGTTGGGGAGGTGTTTTGTTGTTGATGGTGCCACCCCCTGCTGCATCAATTGATTGTTTCGTCTCTGGATTTAGCCCATTGTAGAAGGTTTGCATTTGAAGACAATGGGGAATGCCGTGATGAGGGCATCTTCTGAGGGTGTTCTTGAATCTCTCCCAAGTTATGTAGAGAGTTTCAGAGTCTTCTTGGCGGTAGGCGGCGATGTCGTTCCTCAGCTTCGCCGTCTTGCTTGGTGGGAAATATTTGGCTAAGAATTTTTCAGCCAACCCGTCCCACTTTGTGATGGAATTCCGTGGTTAACCGTCAAGCCACTCCCGTGCTCTATTGTCGAGAGAGAACGGGAATAGTCGAAGGCGAATAGCATCGACGGATGCACCATTGATTTTGATGGTGTCACAAAGCTCCAGAAATTTCTTGATATGAGTGTTGGGATCTTCGTCGGGCATCCCATTGAATTGCACCCGATTTTGGATCATTTGTAGCATCCCAGTTTTGATTTCAAAGTTGTTGGCTTCGATATTGGGCCTTCGGATGCTAGAGTGAGTTCCGTCCAAGGTAGGACGGGCATAATCAGACATTGTCCGATTGTTCACTTCGGCGTGTTCTTCCGCCATTGTGTGTGGCTGCACTTGTTGCTCTCTCCTTCGTTGACCAAGAGTTCTCTCGATCTCGGGATCAAGGTTGACTAGTCCACGTGGGTGGTTTCGGGTCATGCACTATTACATGAACAAAAACAAGAACAACCCGTGAAAGCAACAAGTGTGATATAACAAGTAACAAGAAAAATAAAGCGACTAAATTAATAGTTCAAAGCTTTTTCTAATAACTTAGTCCCCGGCAACGGCGCCAAAAACTTGATCGCCCGTAACTAACACAGGAAAAATAGGCAAGGGTACCTATCGTTCTATGGTAGTATAGCAGGAAGCAAGGTCGCATCCACAGAGACTTCGTGTACTAGTACTCAGCTTTTACCTATTATCTAGTCAATCGTTTTTAGTTGATTTTCGTTTAGAAATAAAAATACAGGCAATAATAAAAATACAATAAAGTAGTTTTCAAAGTAAAATCAAGTGGAGAAGGCGTTGTCCCGGAAGTGAATCCCCCTAATATGCATTTTACAGACAAGTTGAATTTAACATAGACGAGTGTTAATATCTTAGACCATGAAAATTCCCAATTTAGTGTTAACCCGTTCGCACATGTATTAACACCCTTTCGACTTAAGAATCAAGTGAAACCGTGGCTTACAAAAATCTTAAACCAAAGCAATAACCAGATTTATGAATTTTCGTACAAGGTTTTTAACCTAATCCGGAGGAACTACGTGACCCCATCGCCGGTGGCTCCGATCAATTCCTTCTTTTCACGAGGGATCTAACATGAAAAATTACCTCGCAGTCTCATTTACATGTATCAGACAAAATATACAATAGACGCGTACTATTGATACTTGCACATGATAAGTCGAGAAAAGATCGTAAGAAAGAGAACAACACGTATATATCAAAGATACCACTCAATCAATGTAAAACATATTAGGGTTCATCAAATCCGGAACAACTAGAAGATTAGCCGGACATGATGAGATTTAGAAAGATGAAGGTTGAGAACATTACCATGATGATGATGACGACAAAGACGGAGGGGTTGAGAATACGGTATGTATATTGAGTTAATAGATTACACCTAGCAAACTTCCGACGGGGGAATAATCATTGGGCGAAGACGGTGGAAACCGACCAATCTACCACCACAAATGATTATCATAACCCCACAGAATAGAAGCTCACTTCGGTAATCTCAATAACGCAATATACCACGGTATTCCCAAATACGAACACAAACATAAGAACCACGATGGATGAAATACGAGATATGATTAACGAAATGAAAAGAAGTAACAAGAGTTTGGAATGAAAATCGACAGAGTTTTGACTAACTTCAAATACAAGAAAGGGAGAACAAAATATAGCAGTAGTGTGTCCATTGTCTAGTGTCCTCTCCCTCTATTTATAGTACAAATTGAGCTACTTGCTTGAGCTACTTGCTTGTAATAAATGGACCAGCTGCTTACTTGTCTCTCGACCACTTTGATAATGGCCAGCTGCTTGCTTTCATTCGGACGAGGCAGCTGCTTGCTTTCAAATAATGGACGTGCTTGCTTTCAGTTATGGACGAGCTATAATGGACGTGCTTGCTTCATTATTTGGACGTGCTTGCTTGTCCATTTAATTCTCCAGCTTGCTTCCATTAAATTGACCTAGTAGCTTGCTCCCACTTAACGTGACTAGCTTCAGCTACTAGCTTCAGCTACGAAGGCAAGGGAGGAGGAGCTGCTAGCTTAGGACGTCGATGCAGCTGCTTGCTTTTCGAATAATGGACCTGCTTGCTTCTTCCATTTGACGTGAGTTATTAGCTTCAGCTATCTTTCATTGATTTATCACCATAATACGCGATGGGTTTCGTATATTGATAACAAAAGGGAACGCGGCCGGAGTGGTACGGCTCTTTGCCCTCGCCTGGGACGTCGCGGGCTCGTGTTCCACCGACGGCAGATTTCGAACCCTAACCATCTTTTTGTTGAATTGACTCATTATTCCGTTCTTATTGTATAGAATACCCTGAAACATGACTCCAACACAAAACCAAGCATAAAATCAGGAAATCGAATGAACTTGGTAGAATTTATGTTATTTTAGGATGTAAAAGTGTAGGCGAATATATGTAAAATTTAGGTGTTATCAGTTCCCCACTGTGAATGCATCACTGAAGCCATGATGGGGATACTACCAGAAATATCCCTTGTACAGCTCCCATGCATCACGAAGTGACTCATCTGGCTCTTGGCAGAAGTGAGTGATCTCCCGCTGGATCTCTGTAGTCTTCGATGCCGGATAGTACCTGTGCACGAATTTGTCAGCCAGATCGTCCCAAGAGGTGATGGAGAATGGGGGCTGGGTCTCCAACCACCTCTTAGCATTCCCCGCCAGAGAATGGGGGAAAAGATGAAGGTGGATTGTATCATCGGGGACACCATTCAGCTTGAACCCGTTCGTCAGCTGCAGAAAACGGGAAAGATGTACCCTGGCCTCCTCATCCTTCAAGCCATGGAACTGGATAGAGGATGTAATGAGCTGAATCCAGCATGGCTTGATCTCGAAGTTGTTTGCTGGAATAGGCGGGTAGAGGATGAACGGGCGGATGTCAGCAATCCGTGGAGTGTAGTAGTACTCCAAGGTGGGACCCGGCGGCGGTGGATGATGATGAACCCCATCTGCCTGGGGTATGGGGTTGTTTCCCAGGACCTAATTCACCGGGGGAGCCTGCTGAGGATTCCCCTGGTGTGGATTGTAATCTCCGTCCATCTCGTACTCTTCCTCAGAATCGCTGCTCAAGTGGCCGTCTATGCGCTCTTCCGTAGCCAGTCTAGCTCGCTGTTGTCTCCTGAGTTGGCGACAGGTGCGGTCAATCTCTGGATTCAACGGCCTAAACCTCCCGACTGGCTACGAGTCATGCACTACCTGCACACACTCAAACAAGCAAACCCGTGAAGGCACAAGTGGGACAAAGCAAACAATGCGAAAAGAAAAGCTAAATTAACAGAAATCACTTTTCTTCAACAACCTAGCCGTCCCCGGCAACGGCGCCAAAAACTTGACTCACTCCTACTGTCACTCTAGAAATTGGCCAAGTGGAACTACTTCCTAAAGCGTAGTATAGCGGGTTTGGGTTTTAATGTCAACCCGGGTCCTAGATCTGATGACTACTCGGTGAATTCTTGTTATCTAGCAATGAAACTTTAGTGTAGGTCCAAATTAACAAACAAACAAAGCAAGTAAACGGTTGTTTTCAGGTTAAGAGAGGTCACCCGGATATGGTTCCCCTAGACTGCAGTTAAGCCGGATTGCAATTACCAAGTTCAGTTTCTATGATAGTTATACTGCGGAAGGTTCTTAAGCAGTCTGAAGTCTCGACTAAAGGTCTCCAGACCCTCTCAATCTGAGTCTCTAGCGGGCGACTAACCTCCACCGGAGTAAACAGATTGAGGCCCTAACAAACAAAACCTCCACTACCGAAGTAAATTCGTTATAAAATAGTGAGTTGGCTCCTCGACTAAAGTCACCAACTCCCTACCTTCAATCAAGGATTCTCTATCAACCTAGGCAGATATTCTCATTCTAGGTTAAAGCAGAAACAACAGGAATTTGATCAGGATGCATACCATTCAATCATTCAAACCTCAATTGAATATAATCAAATCATAGAATCAGTACTTGGGTTCATACAATCAAACCTAACATACAAATCTAGGGTTCTCCATACCCAGATGAATGGGAGAACTACTCCATGGAGAAAGAAGCAAAAGCAGAATCAGACGCGGAAATCATAATGTGAAGGATGGATTTCTGCTCCTGGACGTTGATCGGCACTTCTCCAAGCTCAAGCCAAGCTCCAATGGTGATGAAGATCAAGCTAGGGCACTTGGGAACTCTTGCTCGTCGCTTTCTCTCTCTAGGAATCGCTCTGTCTCTCTAAAACTCGAATCCTCTTCTGTTTTGGCTGAAATATGCTTAAAAAGGCATCACTGGGCAAAACACGGTCGAGGGCACGGCCGTGTTCTGCTCCAGCCCGCCCGTGCCCTTGCCAAGTGTTAAATACATGGCTAGCCTTTTGGGGAAAACACGGGCGTGCTTTTGGTGTACACGGCCGTGTTCTGTCTCAGTCCTGCCCGTGTTTTGAGCTAGTGTTTGCTAAACTCAGATCAAGTCTCGGCAGTAAAAGCACGGTCTAGGAACACGGCAGTGTTCTGATTTAGGTGTGCCCGTGTTTTGGCTCCAGCTCGACTGAATGACTTTCGAATGCCCCGAAACTTGTGCTTAGCCTTTCCTTTGACGCAGGGGACCTGAAATATGACAAAGTAGCACAACCCGGCGTAAAATAGGCCAAAAATACACGACTATGCCCCTCAAACGGATAAGAACTAGGGGTGCAAATACGTGCAATTACATCGTTATCAAATTCCCCCACACTTAACCGTTTGCTTGTCCCCAAGCAAACCAAGTCAGACACAAGGTAAGCTCAAAACGTTTCAATCAAGCATGCTTAAGGGCATATTATATCAGCACAAAAACGTGGATCATACTGGCTTTCGATCATTAACACATGGACAACCTCAATGACAACCTAGACAACCACCACAGATGACATTCGAATGCAGTAAAATCGAGCAAAGGAAGAGTCTCCCTTCTGTTCACCAACCAACATAGACTTGACTCAACTACTTATTCAAAACAGTCACTTCATGCACAAAACTCAAGATATCAGAATTAAGACCGAGCAATCTAGGTCCTCACCAGGATAAAGAGTATAGAGAATATGAGAAAATGAATCGCTCACTCTCGACCAGTGGGGTCAGGACAATTTGATGCGAAAAATGCGCATGCTTAATCTCTCAATCCCTAACATCTCTTCACCATGAATGCAGCCTCTAAGTGCTAGAGTTCACATATGGGGTGTCACCACTAACTAATCTGGAGGTCTTAGACACAGGTTCAGATGACTGGCTAGGGTCTCGGACATGGGGAAAAGGCCTTTTAAGTGGTGGAAGTATTCATACAGCACAAGGTTCCACATATCCAAACCCAACAAACTCGCAGTCAATCAAACCAATAACTTTCTTTCTGCTATTCTGCATTACTCAAATTCTTCAGAGCACAAGAGCGAAGGAGGTCACATAAATGCTAGTATTTCTAAGCCAGACTGCTAAGAAACACTACTAATGGGCATTATTCAGATTTTTTATGGTGGCTCTCTTTTGCTTTCATTTTTTTCTTTGTTTGTCTTTCATTATTTTTCATTTCTTAAGAGAACCACTACCTCTGCACATTTTCAAACACCTGCCCAACTTTTAAGCACTACCTCCAACCCTCACATTACGTTTAGCAGAAACAGCAGAAAACATGTAAAAATCACTCTGTGGAACCTTCTAAAAGATGCAAAGGGTGACTTTTCATTGAAGACCGAAAGAAAGGAAAACACACGGCTCAAAGGGCTGACTAGGGGGTATGACACACCAGGACAGTCAATTTGGTCGTGGGCTAATCCTATGCCTCCATCATCTTAGCTAATGACAACATGAATGCTGCACATCATGGAAGAGGAAACTATCACACAAGAAAGAAACGAGCAGGCTCAAGTCTCACATGGCTACCTATTTGCTCTATCTCTCGTTCTGATTCCCTGTACTAGATGCATAAATGACTGTCAAAAGCAAGTGATCAAACCAAGTCACATTTGGTAAGCAAACAGTTGAAAAACTAAACCCCTACACAATTCTACTGCTCATCTCAGTCATCATAATAGGCTGTCTTAGTCACACTCAAGTTGTCATGTATCAAGTCAAGAGCCATTCAATTCACTAATCACATCCACAGTGCCAATACGATCAAACATCAAGCAAACGGCAGTGCTTGGAGACCTCAAATCTCGAGATTTGGACAGTGGACTAGGCTCCAAGCATACATATATACGTTCCAATTCATACAAAGAACCCCCCCACACTTAAATGCGACAATGTCCTCAATGGAGCAGAGGGAAGGGGAACGATGTTACTGCGAAAGGAGAATAGGAACGGGGACTGGAAGGCAGACCAGTCCAGAGAAGGAGGCACAGAGCTTAAGACAACAAAAAACACACACTGGGTGAAAGAACCGGAGTTCCAGGTCTACAATCCAAGATAAAAAAAACAAAACAAAACGAAACCACAAAACATGGAGTCTAAGTCTGGAACACAAATAAAGCACAGAACCAGCTCTAGAAGGCATCACCACCATCGCCGGTGGGTGGAGGGTACTCATCCTCAAACCCCGGGGACTGCACGAACGGGTAGTGGACCGCATTTGGGTCCAAGCCCAAGTAGGACATGATGTAGTGCTGGCCTGACATGAGACGACGCCCTCGGTCCCGCTCACGATCAAGGCGGGTGTGAATGCGCTCCTGGCCGGCCAGGATGCAATCGTTCTGCTGAGCGATCGCCGCCAACTGGTCGGAAATGGGCACCACCACTGGAGGAGGAGACCTTGGAGTAGGAGACCGAGGAGCAGGAGAGGGGCTCGCGGAAGCCTGGTCACGACGAACAGCGCAACGGGGGACTCGGCGTCCACTAGCGGCGCTCGACTCGGGCTGATCGCCCGCTGCAGGTAGAGGTGGCTGAGGAAGGCCCGCGATCCAGTGCACACGCCCGTGGCGAGCAACCATGTGCTGGTGGCAGAGGGTAGCCTCGCTGAGCGGGGTTGGTGCTTGGACCACGGTCATCCCAGTGTAGTCAACCCCATAGTGGCGGGCCAAGGCGGTGATCACCGGGCCACATACAAGGCTGCGACTCTGGCTGGCGGCGGCTTTGGTGAACGTCCGGGCAAGCACAGAGCCCAGCTCGATAGTGTCCTCAGAAAGACCCATCGAATGCATCAACCATAGTGTCCGGAGTGTGAGCCGGTTGGATGAACCTTTGCTGGGTGTGTAGGAAGTGCACAGCAAGTGGTTGAGGATCCGCCACTCCGGACGAAGGAGAGAGGCCCGCGTCTGGCTGGCAACGTACTCTTCATCCACATGGTTCGGCAGGCAAATTCGCTGGAAGTAATCCTAGGAAGCAAAGTCGCTGGGATCAGAGAGGTCCAAGCATAGTGGCGGCCCGCCGGACTCCCGGGAATTGAGACGAAGTGCATTGGCGAAATCCCAGTAACTGAGGGAGTGCGCCACCCCGCCGAGTGTGAATTGAACCGCATCAGCATGGTCGGAGTTCCCCTTCGAGTTGTGGTGGAAGGTGGCGTAGAACTCCCAGGCGAGCTCCTTGTAGGTCGGCTCGGCAAGGGTGAGAAGGCGCCGCCAACCATAGGGGCGAACCACGGCCTCCATCTGTGGCCTGGCATGAAGCGCCTCGAACACCTCAAAATCGAGGTGCAGGTGCTCGGCGAAGGTGCGGTTACGGATGGCCCGCAGCAGGTGGCGTTGAGTGATGCTTAACTGGTCGAGATAAACTTCCATGATCCTGCAAAACACAAGGAAGTACAAAGGGTACACAAGCAAATGGGGTCAATGTTAGGCCAAAACCGCACCGGGAGCCCTCATATCGAAAGATATGGACAGTGGACTAGACTCCCGGCGAAACAAGCTTACCCATCACACGATAATTACACAGCAAAATACTCCGGGGACCCTCAAATCGAGCGATTCGGACAGTGGACTAGGCCCCCGGTGAAAAAAGCATACCAAAACCGTACTAAATAATCACCAATCGAGGCACCACCCACAAACCACACAAGCACGCATACAATGCAACATGCAAATGGTAGGCCGAATGACTGAAATCCCGAGGCAAAAATAGAACAACCAAATAGCGTCATCGGCCTACCCAATCATCCCCAAACCATTCCACAATCACAAGTTCTTCACCTAACTCTAGGTATCGATTCTCCATTAAATAAAAGAAAAGACAAGGAGAACACACCTGGAGACGCAAGGAGAGACCACGAGAGAGGTGAAGAAAGTGGAAAAGGCACCCTAAGTCGCCGGAAAACACACCGGAGACTCGCCGAAGAACTCACCGCCGGCGACCCAACCTCGGCCTAACAAGCCCAAATCATTGGGGAATGTGCTCCTCGACGCCAGGAGCGTGGGGGAGTTCGCGGTTTGTGATTTGGAGGTCGGGAGAGGGAGTTATGGCCGAAAAATCGAAGGAGAAGAGGAAGGGGCCGAGTTTCCGGCGAGAGGGCGGCTGGGATTTTTGAAAAAAAATGATTCTGGAGGGTTTGGGGCCTGAAAATCGACTTTTATAGGGGGGGAGGCAAAACACGGGCGGGCTGGAACACGGCCGTGTTCGGCCTGTTCCGCGCCCGTGTTTTTACTGCCGAGGCCGAATTCCAAAACTTTGAAAACACGGGCGGGCTGGGGACAAAACACGGCCGTGTTTTGGAAGCCCAGCGCCCGTGTTTTTAATTTTGCGGCCAAATTCCAAAACCCGGGCGGGCAGGGGGAAAACACGGCCGTGTTTTGGTCCCCTGGCGCCCGTGTTTTTACTGCCGAGCCCAAAAAGCCTTTTTTCAAAATTTCAATCTCAAACCACCAAGACTCATTCATGCCCCGGCTCTAAAATTTACCCAATCACACATTAAAAAGAACCGCCCGAGGCACGAAAAACTTTCTAGACTGACTCCAGACAGACTGCCGAGAGTTATAAAGGAGAACTCGATCACCAACCTGGAACTCTTTCGGACCCCGAAACCGTGCATCGTGCAGGCTCTTAGTGCGCTCCTTGTACAGCTTGGTGTTCTCATAGGCGTGATATCGCCACTCTTCCAGCTCCAACAGCTGCAATTTGCGCTCAACACCTGCAACACTAACATCCAAATTTAGCAGCTTAAGGGCCCAGAATGCCTTGTGCTCTAGCTCCACGTGCAAATGGCATGCCTTTCCATAGACAAGCCGGTACGGTGAGGTACCAATGGGCGTCTTGTAGGCAGTGCGGTATGCCCATAGAGCATCATCGAGCTTGGTGGACCAATCCTTGCGGGATAGATTCACCGTCTTCTCCATGATACGCTTGAGCTCCCAGTTCGTCAGCTCGGCCTGGCCACTTGTTTGAGGATGGTAGGCCACGGACACCTTATGAGTTACACCATAGCGAGACAGCAATTTATCGAACTGACCCTGGAAATGGGTGCCGCGGTCGCTTATGATGGCTCTAGGTGTCCCAAACCGGGAGAATAGCTACTTCAAAAAACCACAAACACGTCTAGCATCATTAGTGGGCAAAGCTTGCACCTCAGCCCACCTAGAGACGTAGTCAACAGCAACAAGGATATAGGTATTACCAAAAGATGGAGGGAAGGGGCCCATGAAGTCGATACCCCAGACATAAAAAATCTCACAAGTTATAAACACATTCTAGGGCATCTCATCACGGGCAGAGATGTTACTTGACCTCTGGCATCAGTCGCACCTGCGTGCGAAGGCGTCTGCGTCCTTGAAGAGCGTGGGCCAGTAAAAGCCCGATTGGAGCACCTTCCTCGCCGTGCGGTTTCCTCCGTGGTGACCGCCAGTAGGTCCTTCATGACAGTGAGATAGAATGCCCTCCATCTCACTCTCCATAACACATCAACGGATGATCCCGTCGGCTCCGATCCTGAAGAGATGAGGGTCATCCCAGAAGTAGTGCTTCAGGTCGGAGAAGAACTTCCTCTTGTCGTGAGTTGTCATCCCCTTGGGCAGCTGCTGGCCCACAAGATAGTTCGCAAAATCAGAATACCAGGGGGTGACACTCTCCACCAGGCACATCATCATCAGTCTCTCATCTGGGAAGGAGTCGTTGATCTCCTCCTCGAGGTTGTCCGCAGGGGGTGCGTCCAACAGGGAGAGGTGATCGGCAGCAACATTCTCCGCTCCCTTCTTGACCCAAATCTCAATGTCGAACTCCTGCAGCAGTAAGATCCATCGTATGAGCCTAGGCTTGGCATCGGCCTTGCTCATCAGGTATCGAATCGTGAAGTGATCTGTATACACGGTCACATGGGACAAGACCAGATAAGGACAAAATTTATCGAAGGCAAACACCACCACGAGCAGCTCCTTCTCTGTGGTGGTGTAGTTCTCCTGGGCGTCATTCAGGGTCTTCGAGGCGTAGTAGATAGGTCGGAAATGCTGATCTCGCCTCTGCCCCAATATAGCTCCAACAGCAAAGTCACTGGCATCGCACATAAGTTCAAATGGCTGGGACCGGTCAGGAACAACCATGATAGGAGCTTGAGTGAGCTTCTCCTTCAAGGTCGTGAAGGCCGCTGTGCATGAATCAGTGAACTGGAAGGGGGCATCCTTCTCTAGAAGCTTAGTCAGGGGCAGAGCAATCTTCGAGAAATCCTTGATGAACCGCCTGTAGAACCCTGCATTACCTAGAAAACTCCGGATCCCCTTAACAGATGTAGGAGGAGGCAGCTTGCTGATAGTCTCGATCTTCGCTCTGTCCACCTCAATCCCCATCTTGGAGATCTTATGCCCAAGAACTATGCCTTCTTGAACCATGAAGTGACACTTCTCCCAACTCAGCGCCAGGTTCGTTTCTTCACACCGTTTAAGGACAAGCTCCAGGTTATGGAGATAGTGAGAGAATGAGTCTCCATAAACCGAGAAATCGTCCATAAACACCTCCCTAATCTCGCCGACCAGACAGTCAAAGATGGCGAGCATGCATCGATGAAAAGTGGTCGGGGCATTGTATAGCCCGAATGGAATCCTCCGGTAGGCAAAGGTGCCGAAGGGGCAGGTGAAAGTGGTCTTCGCGTGGTCCTCCGCTGCAATAGGGATCTAGAAGTACCCGGACATCCCATCCAGGAAACAGTAGAACTCGTGCCCCGCCAGTCTCTCCAGCATCTGATCAATCAATGGCAGCGGGAAGTGGTCCTTCCGAATGGCGTCGTTGAGATGCCGGTAATCAATGCAGACACGGTCCCAGTCACCGTGCGCATCGGGATCAGCTCATTCTTCTCGTTAGGCACCACAGTCATCCCACCCTTTTTGGGTACCACCTGGGTGGGACTGACCCACTCGCTGTCGGAAATGGCGAAGATGATCCCCGCGTCCAGCAGCTTCACGATCTCTGCCCGAACCACAACCTCCAGGTTCGGTGTCAGTCTTCTCTGCGACTGTCTCACTGCCGCATCTCATCCTCCATCAGTATCCGGTGGGAGCAGAAAGAAGGGCTAATCCCGCGGATGTCTGTGATCTTCCACGCGAAAGCTCGCTCGTACCGCTTCAGCAAGGCCACCAGTCTGTTCTTCTGCTCGGGTGATAACGATGTAATTGCACATATTTGCGGCCCTAGTTCTTATCCGTTTGAGGGGCATAGTCGTGTGTTTTTGGCCTATTTTACTTCGGGTTGCGCTATTTTGTCATATTTCAGGTCCCAGGCATCAAAGGAAAGGCTAAGCACAAGTTTCGGGGCATTCGGAAGTCATTTCGTCGAGCTGGAGCCAAAACACGGGCACACCTAAAACAGAACACGGCCGTGTTCTGTGGCCGTGCTTTTACTGCCGAGAGCTAATTGAGTTTGGCAAATTCAAGATGCAAAACACAGGCTGAAAGCACGGCCGTGTCCACCCAAAGCACGGCCATGTCCTCCCAAAAGCACGGTCGTGTTTCTCCCAACACAATGGCCGTGTAATTAACCCTAGCCAAAGCACGGGCGGGCTGAGGCATTACACGGCCGTGCCCTCGACCGTGCTTTGGCCACTGATGCCCTTTTAAGCAGATTTCAGCCAAAACAGAAGGGGATTCGAGTTTTGAGAAAGATAGAGCAATTCCTAGAGAGAGAAAGTGACGAACAAGAGTCTCCAAGTGCCCTAGGTTGATCTTCAACACCATTGGAGGCAAGTATGAGCTTGGAGAAGTGACGATCAATGTCTAGGAGCAGGAATCCATCCTTCACAGTATGAATTCCACTTCTGATTCTGCTTTTGCTTCTTTCTCCATGGAGTAGTTCTCCCATTCATCTGGGTATGGAGAACCCTAGATTTGTATGTTAGGCTTTGATCGTATGAACCCAAGTACTGATTCTATGATTTGATTATATTCGATTGAGGTTTGAATGATTGAATGACTTGAATCCTGATCAAATTCCTGTTGTTTCTGCTTTAACCTAGAATGAGAATATCTGCCTAGGTTGATAGAGCACCCTTAATTGAAGGTAGGGAGTTGGTGACTTTAGTCGAGGAGCCAACTCACTATTCTGTACCGGATTAACTCCGGTAGTGGAGGTTTTGTTTGTTAAGGCCTCAATCTGTTTACTCCGGTGGAGGTTAGTCGCCCGCTAGAGACTCAGATTGAGAGGGTCTGAAGACCTTTAGTCGAGACTTCAGGCTGTTTAAGAACCTTCCGTAGTATAACTATCATAGAAACTGAACTTGGTAATTACAATCCGGCTTAACTGCAGTCTAGGGGGAACCATATCCGGGTGACCTCTCTTAACCTGAATACAACCGTTTACTTGCTTTGTTAGTTTGTTAGTTTAGACTTGCATTGAAGTTTCATTGCTAGATAACAAGAATTCACTTAGTAGTCATCAAATCTAGGACCCGGGTTGACATGTAAACCCAAACCCGCTATACTACGCTTTAGGAAGTGGTTTCACTTGGCCGATTCCTGGAGTGACAGTAGAAGTGAGTCAAGTTTTTGGCACCGTTGCCGGGTACGGCTAGGTTGTTGAAGAAAAGTGATTTCTGTTAATTTAGCTTTTCTTTTCGCTTTGTTTGCTTTGTCCCACTTGTGCCTTCACGGGTTTGCTTGCTTGAGTGTGTGCAGGTAGTGCATGACCCGTAGCCAGTCAGAAGGTTTACTGCCGTTGAATCCAGAGATTGACCGCACCTGTCGCCAACTCAGTAGACAACAGCGAGCTAGACTGGCTACGGAAGAGCGCATAGACGGCCACCTGAGCAGCGATTCTGAGGAAGAGTACTGATAGACCGTCATTTACACATGTTTCTACCCCCGTTCTTACACCGTTTGAGGTGTTGATTCTCGTGTTTTAGGCCGATTTCACGCTAGGTTGTGCTTGTTTGTGATATTTCAGGTCCTAGTACGTGAATGAAGGCTTAGGAGCGAGTCTGGGGTCGATTGGACGAAGAACGGACGAGTGGCGAGGTTTTTGGGAGCTGCACGGGCAGACCAGGGAGGCTGCACGGCCGTGCACGGTTGCAAGCTGGCCGTGCGCCTCATGCCGAGGAGCTGCACGGGCAGGCCCTGAAGATTGCACGGCCGTGCACCTGGCCGTGCAAGAAGCCTGAGTTCGACTTAAGGGATACGCTGCGTTTCATGGTGCACGGCCAGAATGGCAAGGTGCACGGCCGTGCACCCTGGCCGTGCAACTCGGGAAACCCGGTTTTAAAGCCTAATCCGAGCCAGAAGTGAGAGAAGAGTGTTTTCAGAGCAAAAACAGAGCCCTAGAGAGAGAAAGTACGAAGAACACATCCTAGAAGCTGTCTTAGAGCTGGATTTCATCGAATCGAGCCTGGAGATCGTCATAGGAGTGAAAATCATCGTCCCGGAGCAGATTATCCTCATCGTTATGAGTATGACTAATCCGATTCTTGTTTTCTCTTCTCTCTCTATGGAGTAGAACCCTTCTCTCACTTGGGGATGAAGAACCCTAGTTCCATGTGTTAGGGGATTGATTGTAATGACTTGGGATGATACTACTGTTTGATTTTAATCGAATGATGCATGTTTCATGAATTGATTTGAGTCTGATCAGCTTGTCTCAATTTCTGCTTCAACCTGAGATAGATAGAATCTGATTAGGTTGTTAGAGCCTCTTCATTCGATAGTAGGAGGTTGGCTATACGAGAGTTAGCCAGTTTACTGCTTTGTACTGGTGTTCTTGGCGCCAGTAGTGGAGTTCTGTGTTCATAGCCTCAGCTTTCTATCCCGGTGAAGACTAGTCGTCTGCCGGGTAGTTAGACTGAGAGGGCTTGGTCAGCTTAAGAGATTCCAAGCTACTGTCGGATCTTCCGCAGTCTAATCAACAGTAAATCAACCCAGGGTAAATTGCAATTGAAACCTAACTAAAGAGCTAGGGGGATTCATTCCCGAGTGACTCTTTCCTGCTTAAGAAAACCGAATAATTTCCTGCTTTATTTCTGCTTTTAGTTTAAACAACAATCACTTGCTCTAGTTGGCTAGATAACAGAGAATCACTGAGTAAGCAGTAGATCTAGACCCCGGGTTGATAATATAACTTGCCTGTTACTGCATTCCCGGTCTGCGATTACACTTGGTCGCAGATTGGTGTTGTGTTTTGGAGCATCAAGTTTTTGGCGCCGTTGCCGGGGACTTCCTAGAGTATTAGGAAAGGCAGAAGTTTGTTACTTTAGCGTTTTTCGTTTCTTTTCTTTTCCACCCTTGCTTTTCACTTGGGTGTTTTTGTTGGTGCAGATCTGAATCATGGATCCTAATGGCTTCTCCAATCATTGGGGGTATCCACCACCATCTGGGTGGTATTACCCTGAGACTCCCTGGAGCAATCAAGGAGGAGAAGACTATGGATTCGGGTTCCAGTACCAACCCCCTTTCTACGGAGAACAACCAGACCCCTGGGCATATCAAGAACAATCTCCTTATCAAGAAGAATTCCTCCCACAACAAGAAGGGCCATCGGATCTGGAGTTACCCATGGCGGCCTTCACGGGCCATTCTGCAGAGCCATGCTACACTCCACAGCCAGATCCAAACTATGAATTGAGGCTTCTCGTGGAGCAGATTGCTCGAGTACCTGAGAGATCTTTTCCCGAGATGGATCCTCATATCAAGGCCATTGCCCAAACTGACTTTTCCTTCCCCCGTGAAACAGAGGATACCATCCGGAGCATAAAGAAGCACCTAGAGGTCATTGAGAAAGCTTGTTCACAGTTTTCTCAAGACAACCTTTATGCTGCCATACAAGTAGAGGAGGAGGAAGAAAAAGGCAATCATGAGGATGTTGAGGAGCATACAGAAGTTGTCACAGAAAGCTCCCATGATAATCATGATCAAGTGTATCCTTTGGTGGTAGATCATAACTTTCACCATTTCCGCTCTGACATGCTGGGCTCGAGTGAGGAGATGCAAGCTGAACTTATCGAGAACCTTGCATGGAGACTTGCTCTCCAATTCGTGCTGGAAGAAGAAGAGCAAGAAAGGGTGCAGAAAGAAGTTGTGGAGGATGACAAAAGTGAAGCAGAAGGAGTTCTTGATCTTTTCTCAGGGGTGATACCACATGAAGAAGAAAGGGGGGTTGAAAAAGCAATTGGCGTCCAGGCTAAGGATGAAGTTGAGGTGGAAGAGGCATGCACCGGCCATGAGTTGCAAGTAATATCCCCACCAAACTTTGAGGAACTGCTTAGCAAGGACCCATTTGCAGTGTCTCTTTGCCAGACCAAGGCCACCTCGACATCGGTCCCTCTTGGTGGACGCGATGGTGGCCAATCGATGCTTTCTTATCTGGTTTGGGGCAATGAGACGAGAGAAGAGAAGAAGAGGTCTCGAGGGTGGAGACTTCATCTGCATCAAGTACATGAGCCTTCCTCACCTGCCACACCACATGCTCGTGACTTGAGACTCCACCTCATCGACGAGAACCTCAACTTCAAGGAGGTTCTAGCATGGACCGAAACTTAGGAGCCATCGTCCGGCTCACGACGTGAAAGAAGCGCTTGTTGGGAGGCAACCCAACCAGTCGGTTTGCATTTCTTTCTCTATTTCTCCTCGGTTGAGTCAGTTTTGTTATTTGATTTTAGAGTCAATAACTCAACCTTTGTGAGATTTTGTGTGGTGTTTGTGTTCTGATTACTCTCTCTTCCTGGACTGCACTGCCTGACCCGTACATCATCATTCACCCTTGATCTGGTAACTTCGTTCAACCCTCCTTATCTTTCCTCCATTGAGGACAATGTCGTGCTTAAGTGTGGGGGGGTGTTCGATTATGTATGCGGGTGAATGTTTGGCTGTTTGTGTGCTTGGAGCCTAGTCCACTGTCCAAATTTTAAATTTGAGGGCTCCAAGTACGTGTTCCATGCAATTGCCTGCTCAGTATGCTTTGAATTGACAGTCTTTACAGTAATATGCAACCTAGGGAGGTAGTGTAGCACTATGGAGGATGTTGATGCATTTAAGAAGTCTCATTTCTTCTTCATATAAAGTTGGTTGATTGAGTGAATTAGTGATCTTAGGACCCTTGAATTGTGTGGTGTTGCGGATTCTCTGCCTGTCATGGACTCTTGTATCATGTTTTGAAAATAACAGGTGCTCGAAAATGTGCTTCAAAATAAACGTCTCCCGTGCGAATAGGGCGGAAGTGTGTAAGGGGAGACGGGAATTCGTTCCCAATTTCCACCTACTACCTCCAGCCCCCTTACATGTCTTTCCCCCCGCACGAGGCTCGAGACATCCGCTCCTGGCATGGCCGGTAAGAGCAGGTTGGGACCCTTGAAAAGAAAAGAAAAGAAAAATAACAGAAAACAAGCAAAATAGAAAAAAAAAAGGGGTTCCAACCATCTTCAAGAATAAAATAGAGCACCTTGAAAAATGTGAGTCCATGATCTGTTGTTTTTGAGAATCGCTTCATCCACAATTCATTTGCCCTCTGTTCACTATTTGCCGTGACGCCGACTCGCCGAAGAAGTTATGAGATGACTTGTGCGTCGGTTGACCTCGTAAGCTGCTAAATGATCTAGGAAGTCCTCTACCTACGATCTGGGTTGTTTGTTGCTATGGAGGTCTGGAGAGTTGCATTGGTTTGAGTTAGGTTTGCTTGGGGACAAGCAAACGGTTAAGTGTGGGGGGATTTGATGACTCGGTATTTGCACATGTTTTCCCCTTTGTTTCTTGATTGTTTGAGCTTGAATTATTGCGTCTTTGGCCTATTTTATGCTAGGTTGTGTTCCTTTGTCCCATTTCAGGTCCTAGCACATAAAGTGAAGCATAGGCGCAAGTTTCAAGTCAATCAGAGATCAATTGACGATTCGAGAGAAGAAACTCGGGCATGACCTGAAGAAGAATGGATTTCTACCTCACTTTATGGACAAAGAATCATGCAAGCTTGTTATGAAACGAAAGAGGACGAGACTACGAGCATCTGGGATCAAACGGCGATTGATTCGGAGTCCGGACGAGGGAGAAACGAAGCATTAAACAGAGGCTGAGCAAGCTGCACGGGCAGACCAGCGTGGCCACGCACGGCCGTGCAAGTGACCAGTTTGGCCGTGCGGGATTTTGCGTGGGCACGCACGGGCACAAGTGAAATCCGCACGGCCGTGCAACATACAATTCTGGCCGTGCGAGTTGGCTGAGGTTCAACTAATTGATACGCCGCGTTTTGAGGTGCACGGCCAGAATGGTGATGTGCACGGCCGTGCACCCTGGCCGCGCGAGTCGGGATTTCCTGGTTTTAAGCCAAATTCCGAACCAAAGAAGAAGGAGAGCTGGGTTTTGGATCCCAAACACCCAAGGGACGAACCCTAGAGAGAGAGGGCGATTTGAGGGCATTCTTGGAGTAGAGAAGGAGGATTTCTTCGCCTTGGAAGCTCGAGGAACAAGCCCGGACTTGAAGACTGATCATCTGAAGATTCTTACTGCAGTCTCTCTCTTCTCTATGGAGTAACTTCCCTTCACTTAGGTTTTGAGGAACCCTAGCTATGTTTGTTTGATTGGATGATTGTATGAGTACTCTGACTGGATAATCTTGAGTTCATATTCAATCTATGCATGTTTTCATGATTCAATTCTGCTTTAGTCGAGATTATTGATTCTGCTTTGATCCTATGAGAGGGAATACCTGATTAGGTCAATAGAGCACCATAGATTGATAGTAGTGGATCGATTGCTTTAGTCGAGGGTTGATTCACTGCTTTGTATCAATTGAGAACCCCTTTCGATAGAGGGAGTCTAGTTCAGAACGCCTTGATCAGTTGTTCTAGAGAAGGATACGTCCCTCTAGGCAATTGACTCAAGAGGGCCTTGTTCCTTTAGTCGAGACTCAAGGTCTAGTCAAGGATTCTCCGCATTGTGAATGAAAGTGAAACAGGTTAGAGATCATCAATCGTTAATCTGGCTAGTGGCTAGGGGGAATCATACCTAAGTGAGTTCCCAACCTGTAATTAGATTAACTTTAACTGTAGTTTGCTAGAGTAGTTTTAGTTCTTTCATCTTAATCTGATTTGCTAAATAATAAACTGAAGCTGAGTAATAGTAACTCTAGAGACCCGTGGATTCGATATTTATCACTTGAGCCACTATACTGCAGTCCCATTCTGCGATTACACTTGGTCGCAGTGTGGTGTTGTGTTTTAGCGTGTCAAGTACGGGATGGACGGAGAATACAATCCACACCAGGGGAATCCTCAGCAAGGTCCCCCGGGAAATCAGGTCCTGGGGAACAACCCCATACCCCAAGATCATGGGGCTCATCATCATCCACCGCCGTCGGGTCCCACCTTGGAGTACTACTACACTCCACGGATTGCTGACATCCGCCCGGTCATCCTCTACCCGCCTATTCCAGCAAACAACTTCGAGATCAAGCCATGCTGGATTCAGCTCAATACATCTTCTATCTAGTTCCATGGCTTGAAGGATGAGGAGGCCAGGGTACATCTTTCCCGTTTTCTGCAACTGACAAACGGGTTCAAACTGAATGGTGTCCCTGATGATGCAATCCGCCTTCATCTCTTCCCCCATTCTCTGGCGGGGAATGCTAAGAGGTGGTTGGAGACCCAGCCCCCATTGTCCATCACCTCTTGGGACGATCTGGCTGACAAATTCGTGCACAGGTACTATCCGGCATCGAAGACTACAGAGATCCAGCGGGAGATCACCCACTTCCGCCAAGAGCCAGATGAGTCACTTCGTGATGCTTGGGAGCGGTACATGGGATATTTCTGGAAGTGTCCCCATCATGGCTTCAGTGATGCATTCACAGTGGGGAACTTCTACAGTGCTCTCTCCCCAGATAGCCAGAGGGTGATTGAGTCTCTATGCCCAGGAGGGGATATTCTTACTAAGACTCCACCCGAGCTAAACCAGATGATCAGTACCTTGGCTGCCAGAGATCATTCTTGGGGACAGAGCAGCAGAGGCAAACATTCCCGGTACCGTGGTGTGCACGCCATGGAGACCAGATCCAGGCTCGAGCAGCAGGTAGCTGAGCTAGTGCAGACATTGAAGCAGCCCAACAGTCTTATTCCGGGCAGAGGTTTGGCTACTCCTCCAGTTGCTCACTGTTAGTAGTGTGAGAGCTCGAATCACTTAGTGGAAGACTGCAGGCTATGAGGGAGTCTACTACTCCCCAAGAGCAGTTGGACTTCATCGCCAATGCTCGGCGCCTCGACCCATACAGCAACACATATAATGAGGGGTGGCGCCAGCATCCCAACTTCTCTTGGGGCAGCAACACCACTAAGCCACCTGGTTTTCCAGCACCAGCTGGTGGTTTTCAGCAGAGGCAGCCCTTCCAGGCTCGACAGGGGCCAGCCCCACAGCAGCAGCCCTACCAGCCTAGGCAGGGGCAACCATTCCAACAGCCCCAGCGTCAGTTTGTCGAGCCAGCAGCAGCCCCTGCCCCAGATGACCGGATGACAAGCTGGAAAATATTCTAGCTTCATTCATGACTAGCACTCAGGCTGCTATCACGTCACTGGAGGCAGGTCAGCGGAACCAGGGTGCCATTTTGCAAGATCTGCAGACCTAGGTGGGCATCTTGGCCCGCCAAAACACCGCCAGGGCACCGGGGACTCTACCTGCCACCACTGTTCCGAATCCTCGTGATCCTCACCAGCTTCAGCAGTTGGATGCCATTTTTACCATGAGCGGTAAGACCATATCTGCTGATCCTGTCCCGGCCAGGCAGGAGGAACCACTACCTGCTTCAGCACTTCCAGCCGACGATGCTGAAGTGCGGGTGGAGAATGAAGCCCCTGCTCTTAAGCCACAACCAGTGGTTAAGGAGCATGTACCCCAGCTTCCCTTCTCTACTCGCCTACACAAAGACAAGCTGGAGACTGAGTTTGCCAAGTTTATGGCAATGTTGAAGCAGCTCAACATCAGCATACCATTCGTGGAGGCACTGTCGAAGATGCCCAAGTATGCCAAGTTCATGAAAGACCTCCTCGCCGACAAGAAGAAACTTGGGGATCTCTCGACAGTGTTACTAAGCGAGGAGTGTTCTGCTATCCTGCAGAACAAGCTGCCCGAAAAGCGCAAGGATCCAGGGAGTTTTACTATCCCTCTTACTATTGGCAGCATGCATGTAGGCAAGTCCTTGGCGGACCTAGGCGCTAGCATAAATGTCATGGCATATAAGTTGTATAAAAAGCTAGACCTAGGTGAACTTAGCCCTACTAGGATGAGCATTCAACTAGCTGATCGTTCCATTGTGCATCCTAGGGGAATCATAGAGGATCTGCTTGTCAGTGTCTGTGCATTCACATATCCTGTTGATTTTGTTATTCTTGATATACACGAGGATGTGGATGTGCCTTTGATTCTGGGGAGACCATTTCTTGCCACCGCCAAGGCACTTATTGATGTGCATGATGGTAAACTGATCCTGCGTGCTGGGAATGAACAGGCTACTTTTTCTGTGACTGAATTTGACCACTGTGCTATGATTGCTGTCACGCCTGTACATGCCATTTCTGATCAGGTACACGAGCCTGTCGTGTATCCTTCTGCACCTCTTATTTTGCAGGACCCGCCTATCATTCCTTCGCCGCCACTCCATCCAGTCTCGCCTCCGAACAAAAAGATCAAGGAGGAGTGGCGGCCGAAGCAGCAGGTTGCTAAGCCTGCACGGAAGAAGGGTGGAGACCACTATGAGCTGGTCCCACCTCCTGCACCACGACCACCCTGGCCGTCAGGGTACTCACTCGCCTGCATCTTGCCAGATGGCCAGATCGAGCTGACCAATGATGGTGGTCGCATCCGTCGGGTGCATGGCCACAACCTGAAGCTGTACCTCAAGAGCGACGTGGATCCGCTCTTGGAGGCACCTGTTCCTGCACTTCCCTGAGTATCCACCATGGGCGTCCAGCTAAAAGACGGTAAAGAAGCGCTTGTGGGGAGGCAACCCCACCACGGTTTGACTTTCTTTCTTTTGTTATGAGTCGGATTGTAAACCGGTTTGGTTTTGGTTTGTTTTCTTTTGTTTTGGATGATGTATTATTGGGCTGACCATTGGACCTAACATATTGTGCTTGAGCTCTTTGGTTTCCTTTAGCTGTGCTTGTTGTAGACACCACTTTTTGTCCGGGTTAACATATTTAATCATTTAAAATTTAGTTTTGTTTAAGATTGGTAATAGCAAATCTTGAACAATCTTCTAACTAAAGTCGTATTTATAGTGGTTAAGATGGGATGTGTTTGCCATAACTTAACGAGATTAAGTAATAGCAAATCTCAATCGATACACTTGATATTGAGAGTTGAGATGTTTTGCTTCAGTTTCACAAATTAGACGATTTGATAGTTTTGGGAGTTAGACGATTTGATAGTTTTGTGAGTTGGTCTTTTGTTTGGTTATTAAGACTTCGGATCTAGTGAGGATTGTACCTCAATTTCGAAAGATGGAAGAGAAATAAAAATACATAAGAAAATTGGAATTAAATCAAACATAAATAAAAATTATAATCACAATGTTATTCCATAATAATTCATAATAATTGCTAAATAACTATTACATTAAATTACATAACAGAAGACAATAGATGACATTACTAAATTAGGCTAAAATCATAGCCCAAAGTCAACCATTAGTCAACGGGTCAATATAGTCAAACCGGTTGGTCTGACCAATCCCAAACCGGTCGGACCCAAAACCGGTACCGTGGAAATCTTGCTCCCCAAGCTGCCATTGTCCTATTAAAGAACCCTTTGGGCTCTTGCAGAAGGGGGGATCCCGGCCTCCCTTATTACAGAAGACAGAGACTCCCTCTCTCTTCCTCTTCTTCTTCTTCTTCTTCTTCATCTCTTTATTCTTCCACACTCCCCCTCAAACACAGAGATAAACGAGAGAAAGTGAAAAATCCCCAACATCCTCTCTTCCTTCCTCCTCTTCTTCTTCCCTTACTAAACATACAGAAAGAAAGAGTCAGATTAGAAAGGACAGACTTCCTTCTTCCCTTCTCATAGAAACAACAACAAAATTCCTCTCCACTTCCTCTTTCTCTGATCCAAAAACACAGCAGACAACTCTGCAAAACCTTCCACTACTTCCTCTCTAAAACACACTACAGCAACCCGAAAATTCCAAAGAAAAACCATCCACAGAAACACAATGGCAGCAAAAATACCCACAGAAAGAAGTTAAGAAGCTCCAACTCTTCCTCAAACTTCAAAACTCAAGGTTGGTGGCTCGAACTGAATCCTTCCTTCTATTTCCATCATCATTCAAAGTTTCTCTTATCAAAAGAAACTCAATCAACCCTATTCAATCTACAAGCTGGCTGATTTTGTTTAAAAGAGGGATATACTCAATCTACTCCAAGCAAATTACAACCTGACTAATTTCATCTACTTATCATTATCGTTGTACTATATCAGTTCCTTTTCTCATTCAAGCAATTAATCACTACCATCATCTACCTGTATACATTCATCTTTCTATTTAAGTCCCTTTTTCCATTTATAAGCACTTACCATTATCATCATCCTTGTATTTATTTGTCCCCTCGCTCTATTTATAAAAATTACATAGCTTACAAATATCTTCGTTCAAGTTAGCTTATGTATATATTTTTACAGCTATTAATAATCTACTAATAGCAGTATAGCCATATGTTTCATCTATCATCTCATTTAAACTTCCACCACGTTAGTATGAAGTTACATCATTGCATACATATGCAAAACAAAGCTAACACCACTAATAATTCACGGAATATAAAGCAAAAGGCTATAATCCCAATCACTAATCAATTTTCAGAATCGACAGCATCATGAACAACATAAACTTCTAGAATCTAAAACCCCCACAAACCAACCCATCAAGTTGCAGTTTGAGCAGGATCCCAAAGCAAGTGCTAAAACCCATTCTCAACTAAAACTAAACATTTACCACAACCTCCCAAATTGAATTCGGCGCACATATACACAGCATAGCTCTCCAGATTCACACACAGCATAAAGAACACAAATTTCCCCCAATTCATCTCCAAATCATCACAATCCAACATTAAAATCTACCATAAATCCCCAGAATCTTGCCACTACCGCCACAAAACTAGATTTCTAGAATTCAATACCACAAATACGAATTTCAAGTAGCATTTACTTCATGCATACCATCAACTCCATTATCAAATCACCCCCAAACTCATACAAATTACAACCCAGATCCTAAACTGAAAAACTTACCAAAACCAAGTTCCCTCATTTTGTCATCATCGTTGCTGGCGAAGCTCAGAGCTGTCGACGGCGTCCCTGTTCTTCCTTTCGTTTCGTTCTCGCTGCTTCTTCCCCTCGTCATGATCGAAAACCCCCAAAACCACTATATATACCGAAAACCAAAATCCCAAAAATAACAAAACACAGTCAGAACCCTAAACCCGAAAAGATCGAATCACCAAATAAATCAAAATCGCCAAATGAAACCCCAAAAATGACATGCAACCCGAAAATACCCACCTCCATTGTCATCATCGCTTCTGGCGTCGGAACTCGCCGTCACCTTTGACGGAATAGGAAAGATCGATTCCATTCTTACCTTTCTCTCTTTCCCCTCTTCGATCCCATAGAGAACTGGGGATTATTTTGCCTGGTTCGTTGTTTTACAAGTTTGGAATGGTCTTGTTCATTGCATTAGCAGAGAAGAAGATAAGAGAGAGCGAGATTAGGGAAAGAAGAGAGGGGTGAGCGGCCGGTTTTGAGTAGCAATTGGGGTTTCGTTAAGTTTAAGAGGATTTAATTTATCATTTATATACCTCACCCATTATCCTCCTTCCCCTGAAAACGAACCATTTACACAAACTGTTTAACAATTATTATTTACCAAGCTTAAGCACTCACTTACTCTCACTTCTTTAATAAGGCTTAATACGAAATCACTAATCAATAGATTGTGATTACTGATTAGAACCATCATTTTTTAAAATGGAGTAGACATCACTTACCTCCCAACACGTATTCCATAATCTCCTATTATGTCGTATCAATTATTCATCTAATAATGAAACCACATATCAATAAAACATGTGTGTTTTTGTCATATGCTAAAATTCCCTCCGATCACCAACCACTAAATTACCAAAATTCATTTTCTAAAAGTTTATAATTATTATCTTAATCACGATCAATAGAACGTGTTGAGATCACATCATAATTCACACCTGTTTTAAAACAAACTACGTGGACTTTGATCCCGACTAAGTCGGGTACGTAGGCAACCAATAGGTTCGAGTCCAACTATTAAAAAAAAACTCTTTCTTTACATTTTACCTCATTGAATCTGATAATTAAATACATCAATAAAGCCGCAAATAATGAAACACCCAACCTTTAAAAAAACTTATCGATTTAAGTAGTACCCATTTGGGGCGTTGTGGGGTGTGAATACACTTCCCCACACGTAACCGTACTCCTGAACCCAAATTACTAAATTTCGCAGACCAAATTTCGGTTTCGACGCTAAGGTCGAGATCGGTCCAATTAGTGTTCGACCCACTACGAATAAGGTCGATGGCGACTCCGAGCGGTTCGCGACGGGTATCCCGATCTCGAGGGGCGGTTGCGACACTTGTCTTGACTGGTTCTCTATCCAGTCCGCTTCACTCCGACTGGTCCGCTTCCAGTCTCCTGCAGCCCGTGTATACCGGTAACATCGTTCCCCTTTTCCTTCCCTCTTCTCCATTGAGGGCAATGTCGATCTTAAGTGTGGGGGGATGTTTATCTTTTGACTGTATTAGATCTGTTTGTGTGCTTGGAGCCTAGTCCACTGTCCAAATTTTTAAATTTGAGGGCTCCAAGTACGTGTTTCCATGCAATTGCCTGCTCAGTATGCTTTGAATTGACAGTCTTTATAGTAATATGCAACCTAGGGAGGTAGTGTAGCACTATGGAGGATGTTGATGCATTTAAGAAGTCTCATTTCTTCTTCATATTGTGTTGGTTGATTGAGTGAATTAGTGATCTTAGGACCCTTGAATTGTGTGGTGTTGTGGATTCTCTACCTGTCATGGACTCTTGTATCATGTTTTGAGTTTAACAGGTGCTCGAAAATGGGTTTCAAAATAATGTCTCCCGTGCGAATAGGGCGAAAGTGTGTAAGGGGAGACGGGAATTCGTTCCCAATTTCCACCTACTACCTCCAGCCCCCTTACATGTCTTTCCCCCGCACGAGGCTCGAGACATCCGCTCCTGGCATGGCCGGTAAGAGCCGGGCTCCTGCAAAACCTCTGCTAGGTGGGAGCCCCCATTTTCTGAAAAGCAGGTTGGGACCCTTGAAAAAAAAAAGAAAAGAAAAAATAACAGAAAACAAGCAAAACAGAAAGAAAAGGGGTTCCAACCATCTTCAAAGAAAATAGAGCACCTTGAAAAATGTGAGTCCATGATCCTTTGTTTTTGAGAATCTCTTCATCCACGATTCATTTGTCCTCTGTTCACTATTTGCCATGATGCCGACTCGATACTAGTGTTCTCGCTGAAGAAGCTATGAGATGACTTGTGCGTCGGTTGACCTCGTAAGTTGCTAAATGATCTAGGAAGTCCTCTACCTACGATCTGGGTTGTTTGTTGCTATAGAGGTCTGGAGAGTTGCATTGGTTTGAGTTAGGTTTTCTTGGGGACAAGCAAACGGTTAAGTGTGAGGGAATTTGATAACGATGTAATTGCACATATTTGCGCCCCTAGTTCTTATCCGTTTGAGGGGCATAGTCGTGTGTTTTTGGCCTATTTTACGCCGGGTTGCGCTATTTTGTCATATTTCAGGTCCCAGGCGTCAAAGGAAAGGCTAAGCATCAGTTTCGGGGCATTCAGAAGTCATTTCGTCAAGCTGGAGCCAAAACACGGGCACACCTAAAAAAGAACACGGCCGTGTTCTGTGGCCGTGCTTTTACTGCCGAGAGCTAATTGAGTTTGGCAAATTCAAGATGCAAAACACGGGCTGAAAGCATGGCCGTGTCCACCCAAAGCACGACCGTGTCCTCCCAAAAGCACGGCCGTGTTTCTCCCAACACAATGGCCGTGTAATTAACCCTAGCCAAAGCACGGGCGGGCTGAGGCATTACACGGCCGTGCCCTCGACCGTGCTTTGGCCACTGATGCCCTTTTAAGCAGATTTCAGCCAAAACAGAAGCGGATTCGAGTTTTGAGAAAGATAGGCGATTCCTAGAGAGAGAAAGTGACGAACAAGAGTCTCCAAGTGCCCTAGCTTGATCTTCAACACCATTGGAGGCCAGTTTGAGCTTGGAGAAGTGCCGACCAACGTCCAGGAGCAGGAATCCATCCTTCACAGTATGAATTCCGCGTCTGATTCTGCTTTTGCTTCTTTCTCCATGGAGTAGTTCTCCCATTCATCTGGGTATGGAGAACCCTAGATTTGTATGTTAGGCTTTGATTGTATGAACCCAACTACTGATTCTATGATTTGATTATATTCGATTGAGGTTTGAATGATTGAATGACTTGAATCCTGATCAAATTCCTGTTGTTTCTGCTTTAACCTAGAATGAGAATATCTGCCTAGGTTGATAGAACACCCTTAATTGAAGGTAGGGAGTTGGTGACTTTAGTCGAGGAGCCAACTCACTATTCTGTACCGGATTCACTCCGGTAGTGGAGGTTTTGTTTGTTAAGGCCTCAATCTGTTTACTCCGGTGGAGGTTAGTCGCCCGCTAGAGACTCGGATTGAGAGGGTCTGAAGACCTTTAGTCGAGACTTTATGCTGTTTAAGAACCTTCCGCAGTATAACTATCATAGAAACTGAACTTGGTAATTACAATCTGGCTTAACTGCAGTCTAGGGGGAACCATATCCGGGTGACCTCTCTTAACCTGAATACAACCGTTTACTTGCTTTGTTAATTTGTTAGTTTAGACTTGCATTAAAGTTTCATTGCTAGATAACAAGAATTCACTGAGTAGTCATCAAATCTAGGACCCGGGTTGACATTTAAACCCAAACCCGCTATACTACGCTTTAGGAAGTGGTTTCACTTGGCCAATTCCTGGAGTGACAGTAAAAGTGAGTCATCGGGTGTGAGGGTCTAGCTGATGATGACTGGCAGCTTATTCCCTTCCTGGAGAAATGCATACTCCAAATGAGGAGGGAGGGGCTTAAGCTCCAGCTCTGGTGGTTCCTCCAAGTAAGTAGCAATGCGGGTGGAGGATGAGAACGGTTTGAACAGCCTGTCGCCCTCCAAGAAGGGGCCACTCTCCAACTCGGCCAACTGCTCTGCCAGCTGCGGCTCCTGCGATGCCTGCTCACCTAGCAAAATACAACGCTCAAGAGCATCGTCAGTACCCGCAAAAGATATAGCGAGTGCGGTCTCAAAATCAGTAAGCATATCATAATAATCTATATCATCATGCAAATGAGAGTGTTTCCCATTCTCAAACACTGAGAAAGTAGCATGTTCATCACAAGCACGTAGAATCAATTTACCACTATGCACATCAATAAGCGCCTTGGCGGTGGCGAGAAACAGTCTACCCAAAATCAAAGGTACATCCACATCCTCATTTATATCCAAAATAACAAAGCCAACAGGATATGTGAATGCACCCACATTAACAAGCAAGTCCTCAATGATACCCCTAGGATGCACGATAGAACGATCAGCTAACTGAATGCTCATCCTAGTAGTTCTAGGTTCACCTAGGCCTAGCTTCTTAAACAATTTGTAAGGCATGACATTTATGCTAGCGCCTAGGTCCGCCAAGGACTTTCCTACATGCATGCTGCCAATAACAAGAGGGATAGTGAAACTCCCTGGGTCTTTTCGCTTCTCGAGCAGCTTGTTCTGCAGGATAGCAGAACACTCATCGCTCAGAATCACTGTCGAAAGATCCCCAAGTTTCTTCTTGTTGGTGAGGAGGTCCTTCATGAACTTGGCATACTTGGGCATCTTTGACAGTGCCTCCACGAACAGCATGCTGATGTTGACCTGCTTCAACATTGCCATGAACTTGGCAAACTCAGTCTCCAGCTTGTCTTTATGTAGGCGAGTGGGGAAAGGAAGCTGGGGTACATGCTCCTTAACCACTGGTTGTGGCTTGGGAGCAGGCGTTTCTTTGTCTTCCCCCACTTCTGCAGTATCAGCTGGAAGTGTTGAAGCAGGTAGTGGCTCATCTCGACTGGGCTGGGCAGGAGCAGCTGATGTGGTCTTGCCACTCCTGGTAGTGATGGCATCAAGCTGCTGGTGCTGGTGAGGATCACGAGGATTCGGAATAGTGGTGGCAGGCAGAGTCCCCGGTGCCCTGGTAGTGTTTTGGCGGGCCAAGATACCCACCTGGTTCTGCAGATCTTGCAAAATGGCACCTTGGTTCCTATGACCTGCCTCCTCTGAGGCTATGCTCTGGTCCAACCTGGTGACAGTTGCCTGAGTGCTAGTCATGAATGAAGCTAGAATATTTTCCAGCTTCGTCATCTGATTATCTAGAGCCGGAGCTGATGCTGGCTCGACATACTGACGCTGGGGCTGCTGGAATGGTTGCCCCTGCCTAGGCTGGTAGGGCTGCTGCTGTGGGGCTGGCCCTTGTCGAGCCTGGAAAGGCTGCCTCTGCTAAAAATCACCAACTGGTGCTGGGAAACCAGGTGGTTTAGTGGTGTTGCTGCTCCAAGAGAAATTGGGATGCTGGCGCCAACCCTCATTATATGTATTGCTGTACGGGTCGAGGCGCCGAGCATTGGCGATGAAGTCCAACTGCTCTTGGGGAGTAGTAGACTCCCTCATAGCCTGGCAGTCTTCCACTAGGTGATTTGAGCTCTCACACCACTGACATTGAGCTACTGGAGGTGTAGCCAACCAAACCTTTGCCCGGAATAAGACTATTGGGCTGCTTCAATGTCTGCACTAACTCAGCTACCTGCTGCTCGAGCCCGGATCTGGTCTCTATAGCGTGCACACCACGGTCCCGGAAATGTCTTCCTCTGCTGCTCTGCCCCAAGAATGATCTCTGGCAGCCAAGGTATTGATCATCTGGTTAAGCTCGGGTGGAGTCTTAGTAAGAATATCCCCTCCTGGGCATAGAGACTCAGTCACCCTCTGGCTGTCCGGAGAGAGAGCACTGTAGAAGTTCCCCACTGTGAATGCATCACTGAAGCCATGATGGGGACACTGCCAGAAATATCCCATGTACCGCTCCCATGCATCACGAAGTGACTCATCTGGCTCTTGGCGGAAGTGAGTGATCTCTCGCTGGACAATGAGGGATGGGTCTCCAACCACCTCTTAGCATTCCCCGCCAGAGAATGGGGGAAAAGATGAAGGCGGATTGTATCATCGGGGACACCGTTCAGCTTGAACCCGTTCGTCAGCTGCAGAAAACGGGAAAGATGTACCCTGGCCTCCTTATCCTTCAAGCCATGGAACTGGATAGAGGATTTAATAAGCTAATCCAGCATGGCTTGATCTCGAAGTTGTTTGCTGGAATAGGCGGGTAGAGGATGACCGGGCGGATGTCAGCAATCCGTGGAGTGTAGTAGTACTCCAAGGTGGGACCCGGCGGCGGTGGATGATGATGAACCCCATATGCCTGGGGTATGGGGTTGTTCCCCATGACCTGATTCACCGGGGGAGCCTGCTGAGGATTCCCCTAGTGTGGATTGTAATCTCCGTCCATCCCATACTCTTCCGTAGCCAGTCTAGCTCGCTGTTGTCTCCTGAGTTGGCGACAGGTGCGGTCAATCTCTGGATTCAACGGCAGTAAACCTCCCGACTGGCTACGGGTCATGCACTACCTGCACACACTCAAACAAGCAAACCCGTGAAGGCACAAGTGGGACAAAGCAAACAATGCGAAAAGAAAAGCTAAATTAACAGAAATCACTTTTCTTCAACAACCTAACCGTCCCCGGCAACGGCGCCAAAAACTTGACTCACTCCTACTGTCACTCTAGAAATTGGCCAAGTGGAACCACTTCCTAAAGCGTAGTATAGCGGGTTTGGGTTTTAATGTCAACCCGGGTCCTAGATCTGATGACTACTCGGTGAATTCTTGTTATCTAGCAATAAAACTTTAGTGCAGGTCCAAATTAACAAACAAACAAAGCAAGTAAACGGTTGTTTTCAGGTTAAGTGAGGTCACCCGGATATGGTTCCCCCTAGACTGCAGTTAAGCCGGATTGCAATTACCAAGTTCAGTTTCTATGATAGTTATACTGCGGAAGGTTCTTAAGCAGTCTGAAGTCTCGACTAAAGGTCTCCAGACCCTCTCAATCTGAGTCTCTAGCGGGCGACTAACCTGCACCGGAGTAAACAGATTGAGGCCCTAACAAACAAAACCTCCACTACCGAAGTAAATTCGGTACAGAATAGTGAGTTGGCTCCTCGACTAAAGTCACCAACTACCTACCTTCAATCAAGGATGCTCTATCAACCTAGGCAGATATTCTCATTCTAGGTTAAAGCAGAAACAACAGGAATTTGATCAGGATTCATGCCATTCAATCATTCAAACCTCAATTGAATATAATCAAATCATAGAATCAGTACTTGGGTTCATACAATCAAACCTAACATACAAATCTAGGGTTCTCCATACCCAGATGAATGGGAGAACTACTCCATGGAGAAAGAAGCAAAAGCAGAATCAGACGCGGAAATCATACTGTGAAGGATGGATTTCTGCTCCTGGACGTTGATCGGCACTTCTCCAAGCTCAAGCCAAGCTCCAATGCTGATGAAGATCAAGCTAGGGCACTTGGGAACTCTTGCTCGTCGCTTTCCCTGTCTCTCTAAAACTCGAATCCCCTTCTGTTTTGGCTGAAATATGCTTAAAAAGGCATCACTGGGCAAAACACGGTCGAGGGCACAGCCGTGTTCAGCTCCAGCCCGCCGTGCCCTTGCCAAGTGTTAAATACACGGCCAGCCTTTTGGGGAAAACACGGGCGTGCTTTTGGTGTACACGACCGTGTTCTGTCTCAGTTCTGCCCGTGTTTTGAGCTAGTGTTTGCCAAACTCAGATCAAGTCTCGGCAGTAAAAGCACGGTCTAGGAACACGGCCGTGTTCTGATTTAGGCGTGCCCGTGTTTTGGCTCCAGCTCAACCGAATGACTTCCGAATGCCCCGAAACTCGTGCTTAGCCTTTCCTTTGACGCCTGGGACCTGAAATATGACAAAGTAGCACAACCCGACGTAAAATAGGCCAAAAATACACGACTATGCCCCTCAAACGGATAAGAACTAGGGGTGCAAATACGTGCAATTACATCGTTATCAGCCTGCTCACCTAGCAAAATACAACGCCCAAGAGCATCGTCAGTACCCGCACTCGTTATAGCAAGTGCGGTCTCAAAATCGGCAAGCACATCACAGTAATCTAAGTCATCATGCAAATGGGAGTGTTTCCCATTCTCGTACACAGAAAAAGTAGCATGTTCATCCCCAACACGCAAGATCAATTTACCACTATGCACATCAATAAGCGCCTTGGCGGTGGCGAGAAACGGTCTACCCATCCTCATTTATATCCAGAATAACAAAATCAACAGGATACGTGAATGCACCCACATTAACAAGCAGATCCTCTGTGATACCCCTAGGATGCACAATGGAATGGTAAGCTAACTGAATGCTCATCTTAGTAGCTCGTCCTGGGAGCAGGTGCTTCCTTTTCCATCCTCACTTCTGCATCGTCAGCTGGAAGTGTTGAGGCAGGTAGTGGCTCATCCTGCCTAGTCTGGGTAGGAGCAGCAGATGTGGTCTTGCCACTCCTGGTAGTGATGGGATCCAGCTGCTGGTGAGACTCGTGAGGATTTGGAATGGTGGTGGTAGGCAAAGTCCCCTGCAGTATAGCACCCTGGTTCCTTTGGCCTGCCTCTAGAGAAGTTCGCCTGACTGGTAGTCATGAATGCCTGCAAAATATTTTTCAGCTCCGTCATCTAGGTATATGGAGCTGGAGCTGTTGGCGGCTAGGCATACCTGTGGCTGCTGGAATGACTGCCCCTATCTGGGCTGGTACGGTTGCTGCTGTGGAGCTGGGCCCTGCCTAGCCTGGAAGGGATGCTGCTGCTGAAAACCACATGCTGGTGCTGGGAAACCAGGTGGTTTAGTGGTGTTGCTGGTATTCCAGGAGAAGTTGGGATGCTGGCGCCAACCTTCATTATATGTACCACTGTAAGGGTCGAGGCGCCGAGCATTGGCGATGAAGTCCAACTGCTTCTAGGGTGTAGAAGACTCCCGCATGGCCTGGCAGTCTTTCACCAAATGTTTCAAGCTCTCACACCACTGGCACTGAGCAACTGGAGGTCCAGCCAGACCTCTGCCCGGAATAAGACTGTTGGACTGCTTCAATGTCTGCATCCACTCAGCCACCTTCCGCTCTAGCCCGGATCTGGCCTCCATGGCGTGCACACCACGATCTCGGGAACTCCTGCTTCTAGTGCTCTGCCCCCAGGAGTGGTCCTTGGCAGCCAAGGTACTGATCATCTGGTTCAATTCAGGTGGAGTCTTGGTGAGAATATCCCCTCCTGGGCATAGAGACTCGATCACCCTGTGACTCTCTGGGGTCAGAGCGCTGTAGAAATTCCCCACTATGAATGCATCACTGAAACCGTGATTGGGACATTGCCAAAAGAACCCTAGGTACCGTTCCCAGGCATCACGAAGAGACTCATCTGGCTCCTGGCGGAAATGAGTAATCTCCCGCTGTATCTCTGTAGTCTTCGATGACGGGTAATACCTGTGCATGAACTTGTCGGCCAGGTCGTCCCACGATGTGATGGATGGTGGGGGCTGTGTCTCTAACCACCTCTTCGCATGCCCCACCAGAGAGTGGGGGAAGAGGTGAAGACGGATTGCATCATCGGGTACACCATTCATCTTAAAGTCGTTTATCAGCTGCAGGAACTGGGAAAGTTGCACCCTTGCCTCCTCATCCTTCAAACCATGGAACTGGATAGAGGATGAAATCAGTTGAATCCAGCATGGCTTGATCTCGAAGTTGTTCGCTGGGATGGGCGGATAGAGGATGACGGGGCAAATGTTAGCGACCCGTGGAGTGTAGTAATACTCCATGGTAGGACCCGGCGGCGGTGGTTAATGCTGAACCCCATCCGCCTGGGGTATTGGGTTGTTCCCCAAGATCTGATTCACTGGGGGAACCTGGAGAGGCATCCCCTGGGGTGGGTGTTGTGCACCATCCATCTCGTACTCCTCCTCATAATCAATGCTCAAGTGGCCGTCAACGCGCTCCTTTGTAGCCAGTCTTGCTCGATATTGTCTCCTTAGTTGGCGACAGGTGCGTTCTAGCTCCAGATCTAACGACAGTAAACTTCCCGACTGGCTACGGTGTCATGCACTACCTACACACAGTCAAGCAAGCAAACCTGTGAAGGCACAAGTGGGAACAAACAAACAGTCAATGCGAAAATCGAAATGCCAAAGTAACAAAAATCAAGTTTCTTCAACAACCTAGTTGTCCCCGGCAACGGCGCCAAAAACTTGACTCGCCTCTACAGTCACACTAGTAAATGGCCAAGTGTAACCACCTACTAGAGTGTAGCATAGCGGGTTTGGTTTTTAATGTCAACCCGGGTCCTAAGTGTGCTGACTACTCCGTGAATTCTTATTATTTAGCAGTGAAAGTGTAGTGAAGGTCCAAACAAACAAGCAAGCAAAGCAGTAAAAGGTTGTTTTCAAGTTGAGAGAGGTCACCCGGATATGGTTCCCCCTAGACTGTAGTTAAGCCAGATTGTAATTTACCAAGTTCGAATTCAAAGATAATTATATTGCGAGAGGTTCTTATGCAGTCTGCAGTCTCGACTAAAGGTCTCCAGACCCTCTCAATCTGAGTCCCCAGCGGACGACTAACCTCCACCGGAGTAAATAGATTGAGGCCCTAACAAACCAAACCTCCACTACCGAAGTAAATCCGGTACAGGATAGTGAATTGACTCCTCGACTAAAGTCGCCAATTAACTACCTTCAATCAAGGGTGCTCTATCAACCTAGGAAGATATTCTCTTTCTAGGTCAAATCAGAAAAAACAGGAATTTGATCAGGATTCATGCCATTCAACAAATCAGACCTCAATTGAATATAATCAAATCAATGTATTCATACTTGGGTTCATACAATCAAACCTAACATACAAATCTAGCATACCCAGGTGAATGTGGAAGGTACTACACGGAGAGAGAAGCAAACTCTAGCTCAGAAGCAGAAATCATGCTGTGAAGAATGAGGTTCTGCTTCTGGTCGGCAATCGGCACTTATCCAAGCGTTATCCGAGCTCCACTGATGATGAAGATCGATCTAAGGCGCTTGGGAACTCTGGTTCGTCGCTCTCTCTCTAGGTATCACTTTCTTTCTCTAAAACTCGGAACCCCTTCACAATTGGCCTTCTTTCCCTTAAAATCCAGCTGCTCGCGATCCCCGGCCATAATCCCTGGTCGGGTATTTCAGGTGCCCGGTCGGGGATTTCGAAACCAGCCCATCGGTGACGCCTTTAATACCCAATCGAGGTCAACAATACTCGCTCAGGTGTTTTTGCTCTCTGGTTGGGACCCATTCTGTTTCTTAACGTCCAAAAGCGTTTTTCCCTGGCCTCCATGGAATTTTACCCGGCCGGGTATTGTTGATCATGGTCGGGTATTTTGCTCCTCCAGCACCCTTCATCTCAAACGTCCTCCTTTTGACCCGAAACTTGCTTCTTCACCTCAACGTCAACGCCAAGCCCTGAAATATGACATAAACGCACAACATAGTGTGAAATCGGCTTAAAACACGAGAATCAATGACTCACTCCTACTGTCACTCTAGAAAATGGCCAAGTGCAACCACTTCCTAAAGCGTAGTATAGCGGGTTTGGGTTTTAATGTCAACCCGGGTCCTAGATGTGATGACTACTCAGCGAATTCTTACTATTTAGCGGTGAAACTTTAGTGCAGGTTCAAACAAGCAAACAAGTAAAGCAAGCAAGAAGGTTGTTTCAAGTCGAGAGAGGTCACCCGGATAAGGTTCCCCCTAGACTGCAGTTAAGCCGGATTGTAATTTACCAAGTTCAATTTCTATGATAGTTATACTGCGAAAGGTTCTTAAGCAGTCTGAAGTCTCGACTAAAGGTCTCTAGACCCTCTCAATCTGAGTCCCCAGCGGGCGACTAACCTCCACCGGAGTAAACAGATTGAGGCCCTAATGAACCAAACCTCCACTAGCGAAGTAAATTCGGTACAGAATAGTGCACATTGGCTCCTCGACTAAAGTCGCCAATTCACTACCTTCAATTAAGGGTGCTCTATTAACCTAGGCAGATATTCTCTTTCTAGGCTAAAGCAGAAATAACAGGAATTTGATCAGGATTCAAGTCATTCAATCATTCAAGCCTCAATTGAATATAATCAAATCATAAAATCTGTACTTGGGTTCATACAATCAAACCTAACATACAAATCTAGGGTTCTCCATACCCAGATGAATGGGAAAACTACTCCATGGGGAGAGAAGCAAAAGCATATTCAGATGTGGAAACCATACTGTGAAGGATGGGTTTCTGCTCCTGGTCTTCAATCGACATTTCTCCAAGTGTGAGCCGAGATCCAATGGTGATGAAGATCAAGCTAGGTCACTTGGGAACTCTGGTTCGTCGCTTTCTCTCTCTACGAATCGCTCTGTCTCTCTAAAACTCGGAACCCTCTCTTCTTTGGCTCAAATCTGCCTAAAAAGGCCGACCCTGGGCAAAACACGGTCGAGGGCACGGTCGTGCTTTGCTTTTGCCCGCCCGTGCCCTTGCCATGTGTTAAAACACGCCCGCGTTTTGGTGAAAACACGGTCGTGCCTTAAGTTGGACACGGTCGTGCTTCTAGTCACTCCCGTCCGTGTTTGGGCCATCGCAGGGGCAACTTCGATCAAGCCTCGGCAGTAAAAACACGGTCCAGAAACACGGCCGTGTTTTGGTTTAGTCCAGCCCGTGTTTTGGCCTTCTCCTCAGTTCAGCTCTCGGCAATAAAAACACTAGCATGCTTTTTGGTGTACACGGCCGTGCTTTTCAGGCCTCCTGCCCGTGCTTTGGCCCCAGCTCGACCGAATGACTTCCAAATTCCCCGACACTCGTGCTTAGCCTTTCCTTCAACGTCTAGGACCTGAAATATGACAAAGTAGCACAACCCGCCGTAAAATAGGCCAAAAATACACGACTACGCCCCGCAAACGGATGAGAACTAGGGGTGCAAACATGTGCAATTACATCTTTATCAATCAACATCTCCAACGGCTCAAGAATAGGGGTAAAAACATGTGCAATCAATGGTCTAGCACCTATCTTACGCCATTGAGGGCAATGTCGAACTTAAGTGTGAGAGAGGGGGGGGGGGGGGTAGTTTATTATTTTGCTTGTGTGAGTGTGTTTGATGCTTGGAGCCTTGATGTATGCCCAAATTTGAAAATTTTGAGGGCTCCACGCAATGTTTGAATAATCAAAGTGGCCGGTTTGTAGGAGAATCTCGTGTTTATTGCCATTGACCTTGAATTGTTGCATGTGATCGAGCGTATCCTATGATGATGACTGAGAGGTGCATTAGGATAGTGCAAAAATTTATTTCTCATGTGTGAAAAAATGAATGGATGTCTTCACTCAATTCCATGTTGATTACAATTGCCATGCATTGTGTTTTATGAAATTGGAATTGATTATTGGGTGACTAGGTAACCATGTGAGTTTTGAGCCGATCGTTTTCTTCTTGTGTGCATAGATTCCTCTTACCATGGCGAGCAACATCACAATTGTCACTAGTGATTATGATTGAGGCATAGGATTCGTCCACGCCCAAATGTTGATTGTCCGGAAATTGCTTTATCCCCTAGTCAACCCGTTTGAGCCTTGTGACTTTAGGGGTCGTTTTTCGTGTAGGAGCTTTTTGCTTGAGCTTAATGGTGTTTGATAGAACGACCCCCCATCTTTTCTTCGTGTCTATACGTGAGTCGTTCTTGTATCCCGGAGCTCTCGCTTTTGAGTTCCATTGGGGTTCTACACAGGTGGATTGTGTGCAGTTCTTGCTAGAAATGAGAGAGAAAAGAGTAGTGTTGGAGTGAGTTCTTAAAAGAGTGCACTGGTTGTTAAAGGTAAAGTGACAAATGTTTAACTCTCTAATACCCCCCTCAAAAAAAAAAGAGAAAAAGAAAGAAAAGGAAAGTAGAAGGAATAAGGAATCGAAAAAGAGGTAATAAAACGGGTAAATAAAGTATAGAGTGCCACAAAAGATTCAAAGAGTATGCGCTACGTGGGTTTCTTGGCACGCAAGCCATTGAAACCACCAGATTGTTGTGGAACTCTTTACTACCAAGTCAAAATGTGATATCAAGAGTAGACCGAGGAAGAGCTTTTAAAGGGAGTTCATTATGGGTGATAGTTCTGAAGGGAGAAGCAAGGTTTTTGGCCGATGCTAGTGGCCATTGTTTGTAGGGAAGGTTCGTAGTCAAAACCATAGAACCTTCGGGTTTAGGGTGAAGATGTAGGACCTCATGATGTGTTTGCCAACACCCAAAAAGATTTTTCCCCATGTCCAAGACAATTACCAGTCATTTGAACCCGTGTCTAAGACCTCCAGACCCGAAAAGTTCTTGTTGAGACTTTCATTGATTCGTGAACAAGGTGAGAACTTTTCGTTTGCTCGTTTTTGGTGACCTCGAATGTCGTTTGTGGTGGATGTCGGTATTGCTTGCAATGGTCCATGTGTGAATTGCCAACAACAATTGAGATTCACCACTTTGTGCCCTTTGATTTGTCCCCGAAGAATATTTGTTAGGTTGAGAGATTACCTTGTGTGAAATGGTTTACTTGAGGACAAGCAAATGTCTAAGTGTGGGGGAGTGATTAGGGCCTAATTGTACACTTTTTATCCCCGTTTCGCTTTGACTTTTGTTGCAATTGAACTCCAAAAGGGTGGTTTTATGCGGGGTTTCTTGTGTTCTAGTGTGTTCTTATCTTAACAGGTGAAACCAAATCCGGAGTCGAAAGTTTGAAGAAAAGGAGCAAAGACCGGGCAAAGAAGAGGAGACAGCCATAGTTCACGGTCTGCCATTGGAGTTCACGGTCTTGGAGCTACAATCTGAGAACCAAGGAGCGTCTAGAGACGGTTTTAAGGTTACTGACGCCAAGGTTGTTCACGGTTGCTAAGACCGTGAACAAAAGCCACAAACTGTGAACCCCAGGATGTGAAGCGGTGTGTTTTGGTTTAGACACTATGTTCACGGACGCGTTTTGATGTTCACGGCCGTGACCTCAGACCGTGAACTATGCTCGATCTCAGTTTAAAGAGCCAGGTTAAAAGAATTAGAGAGGTAGAGACCTAGTGTGAGAAACTTCTTCTTCATGTTTTAGAGGGAGAAAATGACAAACCAAAAAAGAGGAGAAGCTAGGGTTTCATCTCCAAGCAAGGATTTGGGAATTCCTCTCCCAAAGGAGGATCTCTTCAACACAAGGAGAAAGGCTTTCATCTTCTTGATGGTTTTCCTTTCAGTGTTTTCCCTTCTCCTAGCATGGAGTAGTCCCTTATTTCACTTGGGTGTTGTAAACCCTAGCTACAATTATGTGAATGCTTGTATAAATTGAATGATTTGTGTGTGGTTGTGTTAAATGTGAATTGAGAGGTATTTTTCATGGTGATTGTGTGTGTTATGTTGACCTAGCTTAGAGATGAGACCTCCTTAGGTTAAGAGGCTCAATTAGAGATGGGTGTTCTTGGGCATTGCATGCCTCCTAGGCTAGTTTAGAGAGGAAACCTTATTTATCCAAAGAGGCTCAATTTGAGTTGGGTTTCCTTGGGCATTCAAAGCCTCTTAGACTAGTTTAGAGAGAACCCTCCTTAACCTAAGAGGCTCTTTGGGAATTTCATGCCTCCTATTCTAGGTTAATTAAGGGCAAACCTCCCATTTTGTATTAGCACTTAGGGTTTTGTTGTGGGTGGCCGTTCGAACTCCAATTCGAGAGACTAAGAAGGTAGCCTTGGTTACTTGTTAGACTTCCCTGCGGTTTATAATCCCCTAACCACAAACAGTCGTTCGATTCTTCAAGTCGTAATTGTTAGCTAGGGGGAGCAACACCTGGGTGAAGCCTTCTCAATTAGTGTCAATCCATTTTATCTTTGAAAATTAGTTTAGTTTTAGACCTTCTTTTTCACCAAAACTAATCCGCTATATAATGTTTCAAACAGTCGAAGTAGCGGTACATGGGCCGACCCAGGTCGATATTTAAACATACTTCTGCTATATTGCACCCATCTAAGGTTTGTACTTGGGCCTTAGATGGGATTTTATTGTGATAGTCAGAGCAAGTCACCAGATCATGAAAGGCACTGATCGCCCGTGACTAACACATGAAAAATAGGCAAGGGTACCTATCGTTCTAAGGTGTACTAGTACTCAGCTTTTACCTATTACCAAGTCAATCGTTTTTAGTTGATTTTCGTTTGGAAATAAAAACACACGCAATAATAAAAACACAATAAAGTAGTTTTCAAAGTAAAATCAATTGGAGAAGACGTTGTCCCGGAAGTGAATGCCCCTAATATGCATTTTACAGACAAGTTGAATTTAACATAGACGAGTGTTAATATCTTAGACCGTGAAAATTCCCAATTTAGTGTTAACCCGTTCGCACATGTATTAACACCCTTTCGACTTAAGAATCAAGTGAAACCGTGGCTTACAAAAATCTTAAACCAAAGCAATAACCAGATTTATGAATTTTTGTATTAGGTTTTTAAGCTAATCCAGAGGAACTACGTGACCCCATCGCCGGTGGCTCCGATCAATTCCTTCTTTTCACGAGGGATCTAACATGCAAAATTACCTCGCAGTCTCATTTACATGTATCAGACAAAATATACAATAGACGCGTACTATTGATACTTGCACATGATAAGTCGAGAAAAGATTGTAAGAACGAGAACAATACGTCTATATCAAAGATACCACTCAATCAATGTAAAACATATTAGAGTTCATCAAATCCGGAACAACTAGAAGATTAGCCGGACATGATGAGATTTAGAAAGATGAAGGTTGAGAACATTACCATGATGATGACGACGACGAAGATGGAGGGGTTGAGAAACCGTATGTATATTGAGTTAATAGATTACACCTAGCAAACTTCCGACGGGGGAATAATCGTTGGGCGAAGACGGTGGAAACCGACCGATCTACCACCCCAAATGATTATCAAAACCCCACAGAATAGAAGCTCACTTCGGTAATCTCAATAACGCAGTATACCACGGTATTCCCAAATACAAACACAAACATAAGAACCACGATGGATGAAATACGAGATATGATTAACGAAATGAAAAGAAGTAACAAGAGTTTCGAATGAAAATGGACAGAGTTTCCGCTAACTTCAAATACAAGAAAGGGAGAACAAAATATAGAAGTAGTGTGTGTTTTGTGTAGTGTCCACCCCTATTTATAGTATGAACTTGGCATCATTGTTGATTTGTTTATTTCAGCAACTTGTTTCAGCTACTTGCTTAGACAGCTGCTAGTTTTCATTCATGGACGAGGCAATTATCAGCTACTTGCTTGAGCTGCTTGTCCATTTAATTCTACGGCTTGCTTCCATTAAATTGACCTGGTAGCTTGCTCCCGCTTAACGTGATTTGCACCAGCTACTAGGTTCTCTATGATCGAGCGACGAAAGCAAGGGAGGATGAGCTGCCTGCTTAAGACGCTATGCAGCTGTTTGCTTCCCGAATAATGGACCTGCTTGCTCCTACGTATGGACCAGCCTGCTTCCCAAGTAATTGACCAGCTAGCTTCTATTATTGGGACCATCTTGCTTCTTCATTTGACGTCAGTCATCCTCCAGATGCTTGCTTTTTTATTGGGACATGCTTGCTTAAGACGCTATGCAGCTGTTTGCCCTCGACTGGGACGTCGCGGGCTCGAGTTCCACCGACGGCAGATTTCGAACCCTAACCATCTTTTGGTTGAATGGACTCATTATTCCGTTCTTATTGGATAGAATACCCTGAAACATGACTCAAACACAAAAACAAGCATAAAATCGGGAAATCGAATGAACTTGGTATAATTTAGGTCATTTTAGGATGTAAAAGTGTAGGTGAATATATGTATAATTTTGGTGTTATCAGGCACCTTCATGAGCTCTGTAATGGTAGTTGTGAAAACTACCGCCTGCTGAATGGAAGTTGTACTTGGGGTGGTACTGGTATCCTTCTTGTTGGTTGTCATGGTATCGTTGGACTTTTTCTTCATATGATGGGAAGGATTGATGATGACCTTCACCTATTTCTTGGTACTCATGGTAGGAATGAGGATTATGGTAACCTTGGTAAGGATGATCTTCATATAATCCACCTCCACCATGGGTACTAGATGTTTGGCCATCTCCAGAATGACCTCCACCTCCTTCGACCGCCTCGGAGTAAACAAACATCTTTGCTTTGGAATGATTATTGGCGTTCAAAAATTTGACCATGGCATTTACTTCCTCCTGCGAGGTTATGAGGAATTCCTCATGCCACAACGACCCACCATGTCTGTTTGGATATCGATACACCATACGATCAATTCTTCTCGTGCCATCCATGCAAGTAACATCAGTACACATTTCATGGAGCTCTTCAAGGTTCGGTCTCGTAGCAACCTTCACTTTATGAAAATAAACACTGACATAACTTACTCCATTTTCGGTCTCTTCCGTGTAACCATAATTCAGTTAATACCGTAAAAATCACAAATTGCAATAAAAAGTAATACAAAAAATCTTACTAAGTAACGTTAATCGCAAAAACTAAAAAACGTAGGGTGTACAATAGAAAATTGAAGAAGATGTCGACATGGGATACATTAGTAAAGGATACATTAGTATCTAAGGCAGAAGATGTCGACATGGGCTAGCTAGTTGATCAACATTTATGCTACTCCAGTGTTCCATGTGACATTCCAAACTTCTTAAAACCTGCAATCAATGAGTATGTTGATGTGTTTGCCAAACCAAAAACCTTACATCCATATATACCATGTGACCATGCAATTCCACTTTAACCAAACTCACAACTTGTTAACCTTAGACCTTATCGATATTCACTACCTCAGAAAACTTAAATGGAGAAATTATGTTAGGTGATGTTAGCCTCTCAATATATTTAGCCAATGCACCTGCCACTTTTCAATCCCTCGTGAATCTTATATCTGTTGCTCACCCTGGGAAGTTTATCCCGTTTTTCATTGATGAAATTCTAGTTTACATCCCTGACCAATCATCCCATAAAACACATCTGACCCTCACCATAAACCTTCTCAAAACTCATACACTTTTTGCGAAACAATCAAAATGCTCATTTGGTCAAAATCAGGTAGAGTATTTGGATCACATAATCAATGAGGAAGGAGTGTCCACTGATCCTAGAAAGATTTCTACTATGGTGAGATGACTAGTGCCAAAAACTATCAAAGAATTAATAGGTTTCTTAGGGTTTACTTGTTATTATAGGAAGTTTGTGAGAAATTATGGCCTGATTACAAAACCTTTAACTAGTTTGCTCAAGAAGTATAGCTTTCAATGGTCCCTCCTAAATGCACAAAAAGCTTTTGATCTCCTGAAGTCAGCAATGGTTCAAGATCCTATTCTTGCTTTGCTAGACTTCTGAGCCTTTACTTTGGAAACTTATGCAAGTTGCACTGGGGTAGGAGTTGTCTTATCACAAGGGGTAGGCCTATTTCTGACCACAACCAGGCACTGTGTCCTAGAAAACAAGGTATATCTGCCTATGAAAAAGAGTACCTGGCAGTATTGTTGGCAGTCCTTTAGTGAGACATTACTTGGAGGGCCGGCAATTCACCATACTCACTGACCATGAGAGTCTCAAGCACTTGCTTGGACAGAAAGTGCACACTCAGATCCAAAAAAAGTGATTGATCAACCTATAGGGATTATATTTCGAAATCAGATATAGAGAGGGTAAATTGAACAAGGTTGTTGATGCCCTATCATGACATCCAAGCTTTTCCAATCCAAGTTCTTCTTAAGCAGTAAATGTAGTGTTGCCTGCTTGGTTAGCGATGATGGAGCAGAATTATGAGGGCAATCCTGTCATTCAAGAGTTGATGACAACAACTGCATTACCATATGTTGGGCCCAAGAAACACCAATTTAGACAATGACTATTTTATTACAAGTATGATGTCATGATTGATTCTATTAGAGATATGAGAAAACATTTATTTCATTGATCACCAGTGGAAGGTCACTCTAGTATGCAAGGAACATATCAGTGGCTGAAAAGATATTTTTGGTGGCCTGGAGTTAAGACAAGTGAAGGAGTTTGTGGGATCATGTGATGTTTTCCAAAGGTGTAAAACTGAAACAGTACCTTACCCTCACTTACTGCAGCCACTACCTATTCGGAGAGAGCATGGTAACACATATTGATGGATGACTTAGGTCTGCTAGAAAGGAAGTGGTGTTTGTGGTAGCGGTAGATTCTCAAAGTATGATCACTTCTTTGTAGTAATTAGACTTTAGACTGCAACGAATGTTGCTCAAACCTTCTTTGATGGGGTGCTCAAGGTACATGGGATACCTTATCCTATTATATCTAACAAGGATGGAATTTTTCCAATGCCTTTTGCACCAAGTTATTCGAGCTGCAAAGGATGGATTTACACTTCTCCACTACCTACCACCCCCAAATAGACGGCCAAACTGAATGTCTCAATAGATACTTGGAGGATTACTTAAGGAACATGATTTATCATAGTGCTCAACAGTGGCATTTCTTGTTACCATTAGCTGAGTGGTGGCATTCCATAATAGACTTACCTTTTCTAGGTAAAGGTACTTGAAACCTCAGAAACGCAACAAACAGCGATAACTCATTCAAATTTGTTTTATTTGTGCATTTTGTAGAGAGGAAAATGAAATAAAGAAGAAAACTATTTTTTATTTCTGCTGAAAATCTTTTGGAAAAAACTTATATGTGAAAACAGATGGGTTGGTGATATTTGTAGACAATGAAATGGTGTGTGTGAAGGGTGTGACTCTTTGGGTAGGTGGTTACAACCCAACCATTTCTTTGGTTTGTTTAAAAGTTCACAACAATTGCATCGGTTTGACTCGTAGTAGTTGGATTAGTTGATTTATTCCAATCGCCACATTAGTTCATTCAACTCGGTTGAGGTTGGTTACACAAACCGATCTCATCTATTATCAAAAAATTTAATCAAATACCACATCTCACCAATATGGTAGTTCAGTTAATTCCCATTTAAACTCTCAACATAAACTAGGTGCAGAGCTCTCATGATTACATGGAGGGAGAATTCACTTTGCTCCATTAGTGTGTTGATACCAACACAGTGCTACTTCACACACATCAAGCGTTGTGGCAGACATGGAGCTCTCGCTTCAAGACTTGGGATGCCTTCTTTGGCACTCAACAACCACCTTGTTTGTGTATGAGGAGTGGTTGATCTTGGACCCTCTGTTTTCATTTGTTTTTTATTTGAAGGTAAACATCGAACGAGGAACCAGATGCCTGCATGAATTGGATCTGAATTGCACGTGGTAACTTCATTATACTTTTCTCTCTGCTCCTTGTTTGGTCCAATGAAGACATTGTCCCATTCAAAATGTGGTGTGGGATTTAGGTATTTTTTCTTCATGTTATATATAATGTTTGTGATTCGTTCATGCATTTGGGGAAAGGGTTTTGTGTGTGCATTTAATTGGAAAATGTCGAGTAATGCCACACCCCAAAAGCTAATTCGAAATTCATCATACTTTGAATTGCTAGTATCTACAATTGATACGTGACTTAGGGAGGCTAGTGTAGGGGCTTGAAGGATTCCCTTTTCCATGAGACTTGAATCCATCTTAAAAACGTATGGATTGGTGCTTCCTACCATCCTTTTGAGTTCTTAAACTCCTTCTCATAGGAAGGAGTCTTCTAGGCTAAAATGGGGTCAATCTGTAGCTTCACACATTCCAAATCCTATCATGTCATGCCTGAATCAAAGGGCGATGATCTTTGCAAATAAATTGTGGGGTAAAAGCAAAGTGTAAGACATCCTTTCCTTGGAAACCTAGGTTTTGGGAGAGATACTAGTTGAGTCGTGGTGGGGTAGGCTTATGAGATGATGCTAGTTCCTTTCTAGCATAAGTTAAATTTCCACCCATATGATATGATTGCCAACTTGAGGATGTGTTTTCAAGGGCATAGACAAAGCTTCCGACACCCCCCTTGACTTCCTTGACTCTCCACACAATCGAGGAAAATGATCAAAAAAACTGCTCTTCCTTGATCAAGGCTTGCTAAGTACCATAAGTGCAAAGAAACATGGCAAGATCGTCTTCATACGAAAAAACTATTCAAAAAACTTTTTGTGAGCAAGAATATAAAGACTTCCGTATCAAGGTACATACTCTTCGCCCTAACCTTCATATAAGAAGACTAGAGTAAGAGAGAAGAGAAATCCATCTCATGAGAGACGAATCATTTCGTCCTTACGAAGTACGTTTCAAGAATAATTGCAAGGATCAAAAGTTTCTAAGTACTAGGATCAAAAGCTTCTTATGATCCACTTCCTAAGATCGGAAGTCACGTGTCATTGTAGAGGTCTAGTGAGTCAAAGGATGTTGAGTTTATGTTTGCTTGGGGACAAGCAAAGTTCAAGTGTGGGATTATTTGATGACACGTAAAATGAGCTATTCTATACCCCTGTATTATGATCCAAATTGCATCTATTTCATATCATTATCGTCATATTACCTTGAATTATGCTCTGAATGCTTCAAGTGAGTTTTAACAACCCTAAGATTTCTTTTGCGGGTTTGATGCGCTTTTGGTAGTGTTTTGTTCATTTTTAAGTCAAAGTACGCTAGTGGGCCACTTGGTAGCCGAAGGGGACATCGAGATCATTCGCTGGAAAATAGAATTGAAGAGAAGATGAACTTAAAGAAATGGTGCCTCCATTTTGTGTGGCACCTCAACTTCATCAGATAGTTACCTTGGAGCTTCCTAGTTCACTAGCCACGTGTTTGGAGCTCTTTGATTGGATGGATGAAAAAAGGTCATTATTCTGCTGACAAAGCGACTCACCTAACTTAGAGCGAAAATGATCTCACGAAGGAATCAGAGCCATAAATGGCAGTCTTGACCCTATTTTCTCTATTGTGGCCAGCGATTCCAGAGGTGTTCTGGGGACTTCGTTTTGATTGATGATCGCCCAGAAACCTTTCCCCATGACTTGCTAGTTCCTTTAGTTGCGTAGGTATGTGAACGCTAGAGGTTCTAGTGATGTAAAAATCAATGTTTAGCTTAATACATTTATTTTATTGTATATGTGTTGATGCTTGATTTCCTCTATTTCGTTAATTGTCGATACAAGTTATTGCTTAGTCGATCTTGCACTTCTTCGAGGTGCAAAGATAAAAAATAAAGTTGTGTAGGATTAGTCCAGACATGGAGGTCCTATTCGATTGATCATCATTCGATCAAAAGGCGTGACGTCTCAAGAGAGAAATCTGTAGGGTCCTTGTCGCCCATTAGTTTGCGTAAATGCTTTGACAAAAGGTGGGATCTAACGAAACAAGAAATTGGTAGCTCGTACGTTGCCACATATCGAGGGATACATGACTAAGAGACGTAGGGGGAGCTTGCATATGCAACGACTTCCTTCTCTGGTCTCTCGTCTATCCAAACTAGCCTAGATTTACTTTTCAACGCACATTCTTTAGTTTTTACTATGTTTTTCAAAGTCGTAGGCACCTCAACCTCCTACATTTTTTTAAACTCAAATAGAGCCATACTTCACCATCAAAGTAAGGGTTATGTGAGAGACCCTAGGAAAATACGATCCTGGCCTTCAAGCCAGGTAAATTTGGTTCATAAGCTACAGACTGACATCAACGTCCAAGCACCAATTCTTATCATGGGCCACTATTTTGGACATCATTTCTATAAGACCGTCTTTGCTTTGAGTCACGCATCTTTCAAATCAATCTTGATGTCCCCTTCGGCTGCAAAGTGGTCCACTAACCTACTTTGACCAGAAAATGCACAAAATGCTACCGAAAGCGTATCAAGCCAGCAAAGGCAATCCTAGAGTTGCTAAAGCACACTTAAAGCACTCGTAGCATGAATTCAAGGCATTATGATGATAAAGATACAACATGAATGCAATTTGGATTATAATACAAAGGTCTAGAATAGTCAATTTTATGTGTCATCAGTTCTCCCCTTTAACATCTTTGCTCAACTGATTTTATCTAAAAGCATATGAGTAGCCTTCAAGATAACTCCTCTATGCAATTGTTGTATCCACCATTACTCTGTCATCTAGGTAGCTCCCACGTCCTTCACTTCTCCTCATTTTTCCATTTAACCTCCATATTATCCACTCTATAACCACGTAAAACCCACGTGCTTGACTAGGTTGAACGATGGAAACGAAACACCTTGACCACAGCAACGATGATTCCGCTAGTTGCATCCCGATGGTTTGTTTTCAAGCTATTGCATCATGGTGGACCGAAACAACATTGTTCCTAGCCCTCACCATATCTTCGGGCTAACAACGTTATTGAACTCACGACATTGTTGAGCCCGTGGCATCATTGAGCTTGTGGTGATGAAATCAAGACGTCGTTTTCGACTAAAGAACATTGTTTCTTCATACCGTCGTGTTGTTATTAATGAGACAAAATCAGCTATAGCCCAAAAATTATCTTTTAGCCCAAGTGATTTATTGTAAATTTTTTTTTATGAATCGCTATATTAGTATTTCATCAAAAAAGCGTTGTTGGCAACATCCTTACGAACTAGGAATGAAAACTGGGTACAATATGGGGGAGCTATTTTTCAAACTACCTGAGTAAATACAAGTAGACTCTCAAGAAGGAAACCGGAGGCATAAAGCAACTAAGCAAAACCAAACAGCCAAAGTCTCGGGTAAGAGACGCAAAACCTAAACATCAGCAGACCAGGTCGCTCTAGTGGAAGGGGGTCTTGCACCAGCACCTTTACCTCACTTTTTACTGGAGAGACCTGAGTCTCCATAGTCTTGCTTTTCTCTCCAAAAGCTCTTCGACAGCGTGCAACATCCCACTACTTCGAACTTGAAAAAAAAAACATTTCTACCCCGGGGTATAACTATAAAAAAATCTCAAATAACACAAATTTAAATAAAATACCCAAACTCAAATATCTTAATATCTCAAATCGAAGCTCTAAACACGTGGGAAAAACTTAAATCGTCCAAAGAAATGAATCTCCAATCTTTAACTCTTAACCATAAAGTCTTAATAACTTTAAAAGGTCTCCGATGCTTACTCTGACGCCTGGCTCGACATCTCTCAGCGACGATGGTGTTGAGCTCCTCTAGCTTGCTAACCACGAACTGGCTGGTTAGGATTTCCTCCTATACGATCTGGTGAGTGAGTTGTGGTCAGTCTACGCCCTTACATTAAACTCTATAGTACTTTAGTATCTTCTCTAAACACTTAACTCCTATTAGTGGAAGTCGTTTTGTACTTCCACTCTTAACAATCTTAGCTCTTAAAATTCTTCGGGAGTTAAAGTTACTCTCCCTTCTTAAAGCTCAAATCTTGACTTAAATCTTTTGACTGACACGGGGAACCCTCACTAGCTAGTCCGGTTGCGCAACTCATACGTATGAGAAGCCATCCAGGCTTTCCTTAAACTTACACTTAGTTAGGGGAGTCGTAACGATTCCTCCCCCTAACATCTTAAACTTATCGTGGTGGCTCTTCACCACGATTCTCAAGAGCATGACTGCTGCTCATCTTAAAAGTCTCAAGAGCATAACTGCTGCTCTATCGCAAAATGTCTCAAAAGGCAACGGACTGACGCTAGTGACTAAAAACACTTAAAACGACTTCACCTTCTTAAAGGTGAGTTACTTCTTAAAAAGTACTTGTTTCTTAAACTTGAACTTAATGTAAATAAAGCATGCAATAACATAGAACTGAAAACATATTCATACAAACTCACATGACATCATAGAAACACACAGAGCCAGGTATGGAACATAACAATCAATCTCAAAAACTCAAATACCGTAAGGCGTATAATTTACCCCCTTTACACTCACCTCTCAAGTGTCGATACTTTAATTCGTTGGACGCGGAGATCCTTAACTTGATAGCTTCCTTAATCCTATCAATAGAGATTAACTACCCTTAGTCGGTATTCCGTAGAGTTTTCCGTTCTCCTAGCTTAGTCCCAAAATTCTTTAATAAGGGCATTGAACTTCTTGAAATAATTTTCTATTTTCTCCAAATTTTACCAAGGCTTGAATTACTACTATCAACTCGAAACTCTTATAAATAAATCTCATAAATTTCTCAAAATATTTTACTTCTTAAGAACTCAAAATTATTATTTAGAATAACCCTAAACATGAACCAAAATTTTCAAGTAAAATTTACACCCTAAGTAACTCCTTCTATTAATTCAATTTTATCAATAGGGAATTTTAGATCTATACTAACAGCGCCTAAAATTCTCGATTTTAATTTTACCACATGCAACCACAATTCTAGTATTCCAAAAAATTAACGAACTAATAAAAATAACTCATACAGTAATTAAATAGATTAAACCTGTTGTCATTTTAATTTTTAAAAATAACAGCACGACTCCAAAAATTCCCCGCAAATTTCTGAACAACCAGACCGGCGCCTAGCTTCCAGGAAAAATTCCAAAACTAACGAAAACGCTCACAACCTACTTTAATTTACCAAAAATGTTTTTCTAACTATTTTTATAAATACAAAAACAACTTCAAAACTTCTCAGATTAATACCCAATCATTTTCTTGATTTTATACTATTTATAAACTTATCATCTCAATAAAATATATACTTTAAAATAATTATAATAATCATAATCTTGATAAAGTACTGTTTTTGGCTCATTGTCGATTTCCAAAATAGTAGAGACTAAGCTGACAGAACTGATAATATGGGGGACTAATCTGGATATTTTCTCGTAGACTGAAACAGAATTACCACCACGGTACTTATACTTATTGAATTTACGACATTAGTAACTGAATTATCAGATTTGCGTCCCCAACTCTCGGGACTCATATCACACTCGTCTGACGTCGAAATTCAATTCCGTCAAAACCGGGATGCTCATGGGATCTCCCTCTTCGTGATGATGCCAAGGTTTCAGATTTTGATTGAGGTCGGCTACGCCTAAACCGCCGTCGCAACTTCCTGGTGAGTCTCGTACGCCTCTAGCGTATCCACCGTCGAGCGAGGGTGATGGCGTGGTGGAACAGCGGGATGGAAGTCCGAGGCTACTGCTGTTCGCCGCTGGGTCAAGGAGAGAGGATTGGGGACGCCGGTTGGGGATTTGGTTTGGGGAAACTGGGATTAGTTTCTTTTAAGCTTCTTTCGCTGCGCTGTTGAGTATAAGAGAGAGAGAGAGGAAGCGTCCGAGTGGGGGTTTCTCTCCGCTACTGTTGCCATGAAATACGAATAGAGGGTGTAAATGGGGTTATAACGGTTTGGAGTAGAGAGTCCGCTGGGAAGGGTAACGGGTTGGGGTTTTATTATTATTTATTTGTTTTTGTCTTCTTTTTCGTTCCTAATGGGGGGAGACGTGGGGATGAATTAGATAATGATAATAATAATAACAATAACATTAGTTATTAATGTTATTATTATTATTTCTAATTTTACGGTTTTCATCCTTCGTACATAATCGTCGATCCAGCTGTTTGGTCGAACCTAGATTCAAATATCGAGGTGTTACATTTCCTCCACCCTTATAAAAATTTCGTCCCCGAAATTTGAACTGTAAAGCAATCACTTGTACGATGTAACGCTGTATTTGAAGGAATGATGCTAGTTAGGATATAAAATTTCCCTCCCCCCTTAAGAAATTTCGACCTTGAAATTTTTTTTTGGCTGGATAGAGTTGTTAGCTTTGGTGGAACATAAATGCATCACTGGGTCCATTCTTGAATACCGAGCAACAAGAATTAAACGAGAAAGTACAAAGAGAGTCACCAAGCACTGCTCTAAGCACCATTAAACAACTCTGGGTACTTCTCTCTCATGCTACTCTCGGTCTCCCAGGTTGCAGCCTCGCTGCCCTGGTTCCTCCATATAACCTTTACCATGGCAATCTTCTTCCTCCTCAACTCCTTTTCCAGCCTATCCACAATCTGGATTGGGATCTCCTCATAGGTCAAATCATCTTCCAACTGGATGTCCTCGTGTCTGATCACATGCTCCGGGTTGGACCGATACGCCCTTAGCATGCTGACGTGGAAAACATCGTGAATCCTAGATAGGTTGGGAGGTAAGGCTAGTCGATAGGCTAAGGGTCCAATGCGCTCCAACACCTCATATGGGCCGATATACCTCGCACTAAGCTTTCCCTTCTTACCAAACCTCATAACTCCCTTCAATGGAGACACCCTTAGGAATACCATATCACCCACTTCATAACTTCGCGGGTTCCCTGGCCTCTCCGCATTACTCTTCTGCTGGTCCTGAGCTGCTTTCAAGTTCCGGCGAATCACCTCCACCTTCTCCACTGCCTTCTGTACCATCACCGGACCCTCTAGCTGTCGCACGCCCTCTGCATCCCAGTACAATGGTGTACGACACTTCCTCCCATACAATACTTCATATGGAGATGCTTGTATCGAGCTGTGATACTGGTTGTTGTAAGCAAACTCCATTAGAGGCAAATGCGCGTCCCAAGATCCTTCCATGGTCAAGACACACGCCCTCAGCAGGTCTTCCAGTGTCTGAATTGTCTTCTCTTACTACCCATCCGTCTAGGGGTGGTATGCGGTAGAGAAGTGAACTTTAGTGCCCATTGCCTTTTGAAGACTCACCCAGAATCGTGTCGTGAAGCTAGGGTCGCGATCAGACAGGATACTAAGTGGAACTCCGTGAAATCTCACTATCTCCCTCACACACAGTCTAGCCAGCTCCTCCAGCCCTGGCTTGAACTTGATGGGTATAAAATGAGCCACCTTCGAGAAGCGATCCACAATCACCCATACCCCATCATTTCCCCTTGGGGTCCTCGGTAAACCATACACAAAATTCATGGTGATCTTCTCCCAAGTCCACTGCGGGATCTACAATGGTAGGTGCTCTAACTGGAGCTTGATGTTCAGCCTTGATCATTTGGCACTCCAAGCATTGGTATACATGTGTAGCTACCTCCTTCTTCAACCCTGGCCACCAGAAATGCTCTTTGAGGGTACGATACATCTTAGTAACCCCAGGGTGCATTGCATAAGGTGCAGAGTGAGCCTCGTCCAGAATATCCTTTCTTAGCTTGTCAACATCTGGGACACACAGCCTTCCTTGATACATCAGTACCCCATCTACCAGTTCAAATTTGGTGTCCTTCCCTTCTAACACTTGCTTCTTGTACTTCTATAATTCCAAATCTTCACTCTGCTTCTCCTTGACTCGTTCATACACCATAGGACGAATTTTCAAAGTTGCTAACAACTTTGTCACATCCTTTATTCTAACTATTTTTATAAATACAAAACAACTTCAAAACTTCTCATATTAATACCCAACCATTTTCTTGATTTTATACTATTTATAAAATTATCATCTCAAGAAAATATATACTTTAAAACAATTATAATAATCATAATCTTGATAAAGTACTGTTTTTGGCCCATTGTCAATTTCCAAAACAGTAGGGACTAAGCTGACTGAACTGATAATATGGGGGACTAATCTGGATATTTTCTCCCAGACTGAAACAGAATTACCACAACGGTACTTATACTTTTTGAATTTACGATATTAGTACCTGAATTATCATATTTGTGTCCCCAACTCTCGGGACTCGTATCACACTCGTCCGACGTCAAAATTCAATTCCGTCGAAACCGGGATGCTCGTGGGATCGCCCTCTTTGCAATGATGGCAAGGTTTCAGAGTTTGGTTAAGGTCGGCTATGCCGGAACCGCCGTCGCAACTTCCCGATGATTCTCGTACGCCTCTAGCGTATCCACCGTTGAGCGAGGGTGATGGCGTGGTGGAACAACGGGATGGGAGTCCGAGGCTACTTTTGTTCGTCGCTGGGTCGGGGAGAGAGGATTGGGGACGCCGGTTGGGGATTTGGTACGGGGAAACTGGGATTAGTTTTTCTTTTAAGCTTCTTCCGCTACGCTGTTGAGTATAAGAGAGAGAGAGAGAGAGAGAGAGAGAGAGGAAGCGTCTGAGTGGGGGTTTCTCTCCGATGCTGTTGCCATGAAATACTAAGAGAGGGTGTAAACGGGGTTATAATGGTTTGTAGTAGAGAGTCCGCTTGGAAGGGTAACGGGTTGGGGTTTTATTATTATTTATTTATTTATTTTTGTCTTCTTTTTCGTTCCTAATGGGGGGAGACGTAGGGATGAATGAGATAATGATGATAATAATAACAATAACATTAGTTATTAATGTTATTATTATTATTTCTAATTTTACGGTTTTCATCCTTCGCACATAATCGTCGATCCAACTGTTTGGTCGAACCTAGATTCAAATATCGGGGTGTTACACAGCGTTCCCTCCATATATAACTTATAAGTGACTGCCAAATCAATCGACCCGCCATTGCACAAGGCGATGTAGCCCCAAACTTCCTGGTAGCCCAGTAAAGTTTTTTCTTCCCAGGACCGAGGAAGGAAAGAACTAAACTGACCAAACAACTGTTGATGAGTAGAAGCATAAAACGTACATGTCGAGAAAAGATGATCTCTTGTCTCAGCAGGTTGATCACATAAGTATTACTGATCCGATCCAGCAAACCCCATTTTTTCATTTGATCTTTCGTTTGTATCTTATTGCAGATGATAAGCCATACAAGAAACCTGTTTCTTGGGATCGAGGTCCCTGTCCAGAGTAAGTTATACCAACTAACTACCCTTTGCTTTGTCCTTATAACTTCCTAAACCTTCTTAATGGAATACCTTGGCATAACAACATTATTCCAATGAAGCACGCCATTGTTCAAGCTAAACAGGTTAGGGATCTTACCTCAAAGCCGCAACAACTTCTTCCAATTCCAGGATCCATCCACATTCACAGTCCAGAAGTCCCTCCCTTTTAGCTTGTAAGCTTGGATCCAAGCTACACACAGAGAGCCATGCTGCAACATAATCGCCCAAATCTGCCTAAACACACAGGCATAATTCCAAGTAGAAAGGTCTCTTAGTCCAAGCCCACCTTCCTTCTTTGGAACAGACAAGTACTTCTATGCCATTTTCGCTTTAAGCTTCAGCCCACGACCAACAGACCAGAGGAAGTTACTACAAATTTTCTCAACCTCTTTAATAACCATTTTAGGCAGCATAAATACACTCATCCAGTACTGTGACATGTTGTACAAAACAGATCCAACTAATTCAACTCTGCGGGCATAATTAAGAGCTTTTGCTTTCCACCCATGCACTCTACTTGTAATTCTATCAATGAGTGGTCTGCAAGCATTAACTGAGAGTTTCCCAACCACTAAAAGTACTCCCAAATATCTCACTGGGAATCCCCCCATCTGATAGCCATATCTGCTAGCCCTAGCCACCATTTCATCCTTCTCTAATCCACCAAAGAATATTTAACATTTACTTGGATTGGACTGAAGACCAGAAAGCTTATGAAATACACTCAGCACTCTCTGCACACTCTGTATACTATAGTTTGATCTGTCAGTAAAGACTAAAAGATCATCAGCAAAACATAAGTGTGTCAGCTCAATATTTTTGCACATAGGATGATAAGGAAACCTCCCCTTTTTTGCTTCAAGATCCAACAGACAAGAGAACACCTCCACAGCCACAGTAAACAGATATGGAGAAAGCGGATCACCCTACCTCAAGCCTTGCTTAGCTGAAAAATAGCCAGCTAGACCCCCATCAAAAGAAATACTTAACATAGGGCTGGTGACACACATCTTAATCCAATCAATAAACTGTCTAGGAACCCCCATGGCATCCAAAACAGCAAGCAAAAAGTGTCAGTTCACAGGATCAAACGGCTTCATGAGGTCAATTTTCAGAGCTAACCTAGTGGAAATATTCTTTCTAGAGTATTTATGCACTAACTCATGAGCAAGAAGAATATTTTCACCTATAACCCTCCCCTTAACAAAAGCTGTCTGATTCTTGCTAATAACTAGGGGGAGAAGAGCACTAAATCTATTGGCAATTATTTTTTATATGCATTTATAGATTATGTTGCAACATGAGATAGGCCTAAAAAAATTCATCTCATCCGGGTTCTGAATCTTAGGGATCAGAGCAAGGATAGTAACATTTACCTCTCTAGGCATCTTCCCTGCCACAAAGCAATTCTGGATAGCAGAAGTAATTTCATCCCCAATGACTCCCCAAGAGGATAGGAAAAATCTAGCATTATACCCATCTAGACAAGGACTCTTGTCTCCATTGAAGCTGAACATCACATCCATAACCTCATCAGCAATGATAAGAACACATAGAGAGGACACCTGAGTAGCAATCAATTTATGCCTTAGCAAGCCCCTATAGAAGTCCACTTCCTTCGTTTCAACATGAGGATTTACCCTTCCCAACAGATACCTATAAAGATCAATAGCCACCTGACTCATTTCTTCAATAGAAGTCACTGAGTTACCCTGAGCATCTTTAAGAGAAGTGATTGTGTTCCTTTTAGTCCTTGTTCTCATTGATCTATGAAAATAGCCTGAGTTTGTATCCCCCACATTCAGCCACATCTCTCTGGATTTCTGCCTCAAGAAAACTTCCTCAACTTGGATCAAATCAATAGCTCTTTTGCAACCTTAACTTCAAGCTCAAAGCTCACTGGACTTGGACTAGAGAGAGCATCTAGTTGAACGTTTTCCAGTTTCTTTTCCTTATCCCTCACTCGTCCCTTAATATCAGAATACTCTTCCCTATTGAGCTTTTTGAGTAAAGCTTTCAGAATCCTAAGCTTCTTATAGACCCTGATCAAAGGAGAACCCCCCACACTCTCATTCCATGCCTGTGAAAGTAGTCCCTCAAAAGATGGGTGCCCTAGCCAGAAATTAAAGAATTTAAATGGTTTAGGATGTGACTTCAGTGGAACGTCAGTTTGAACAAAAACTGGACAGTGATCTGAAACCCCAGGGACTTGTATTTGAACAATACTATTATTCAACTCATCCAACCATGCCATATTAATAAAATCCCTATCAAGCCTACGAGCAATAGGGTTGCTTTGCCTCTTATTGATCCAAGTAAACCAAGGCCCAGTAGACTTGTGGTCCTCCATTTCAATAGCCCTCAACCAGTCATTGAAAGGCCTCATACTTGCAGAGTATCGAGGAGAATTTGAACCTTCACTTGGACCCCTTATAGCATTAAAGTCACCTAACAGAATCCACGACATAGTTACCACCTTTAACCGAGCCACTTCTGCATAGAGAACTTCCCTTTGGCATTCACTGTTAGAGGCATACACAAAGGTAGCAAAGAAAGGGTCCCTGCCTCCAATCAAGACTTGAGCAAACTGATCAGAGCTCCCTGTGATACATAGTTGTATCCCTGACACGCCAAAATACAACACCAATCTGCGACCAAGTGTAATCGTAGACCGGGAATGCAGTAACAGGCAAGTTATATTATCAACCCGGGGTCTAGATCTACTACTTACTCAGTGATTCTCTGTTATCTAGCCAACTAAAGTAAGTGATTGTTGTTTAAAAGCAAAAGCAGAAAGAAAGCAGGAATTGATACGGTTTTCTCAAGCAGGTAAGAGTCACTCGGGAATGAGTCCCCCTAGCTCCTTAGTTAGGTTTCAATTGTATTTCCCTGGGTTGATTTACTGTTGATTAGACTGCGGAAGATCCGACAGTAGCTTGGAGTCTCTTAAGCTGACCAAGCCCTCTCAGTCTAACTACCCGGCAGACGACTAGTCTTCACCGGGATAGAAAGCTGAAGCAGTAAGAACAGAACTCCACTACTGGAATTGGATTCTAGTACAAAGCAGTAAACTGGCTAACTCTCGTATAGCCAATCTCCTATTATCGAATGATGAGACTCTAGCAACCTAATCAGATTCTATCTATCTCAGATTGCAGCAGGAATCAGGAAAAGTTGATCAGACTTCAATTGACTCAATAAACATGCATCATTCGATTAAAATCAAACAGTAATATCATCCCAAGTCATTACAATCAATCCCTAACACATAGAACTAGGGTTCTTCATCCCCAAGTGAGAGAGGGGTTCTACTCCATAGAGAGAGAGAGGAAAACAAGATACAAAGCAGTCATACTCATAGTTATGGGAAGAATCTGCTCTGGGATGATGATTTCCACTCCTATGACGATCTCCAAGCTCGATTTGATGAAACCCAGCTCCAAGATAGCTTCTAGGATGTGTTATTCGTCCTTTCTCTCTCTAGGGCTCTGTTTTTGCTCAAAAAGTCCGATTCTCTCTCTTGCAACCCGGAATTGGGTTAAAACCAGGAATTCCCGACTCACACGGGCAGGGCCACACGGCCGTGTGGCATACCCAGTTGCCCGTGTGAGTCAAAACGCTGCGTTCCAATTAGTTCGATCTTCAGGCTTCTCACACGGCCAGGGTCGCACGGCCGTGTGAGATTTCCATCTGCCCGTGTTTGCTCTCGCACAATCTCACACGGCCAGACCACTCCTTCACACGGCCGTGTGGATATCAGGGCAAGCCATGTACAATCTCACACGGCCACAAATATGAGTTGCACAGCCGTGTGAGTTGTGGGTGTGCCCGTGTGGCCTCCTTTTTTACTTGCCTCGCGCCCGATCTTCGTCCAATCGACCCCAAACTCGCTCCCAAGCCTCCATTCACGTACTAGGACCTGAAATATCACAAAAAAGCACAACCTAGCGTGAAATCGGCCTAAAACACGAGAAACCACATCTCAAACGGTGTAAGAACAGGGGTAAAAACATGTGTAATTAACGGTCTATCAAACTCCCCCACACTTAACAGTTTGCTTGTCCCCAAGCAAACCAAGTCAGACACAAGGTAAGCTTACATATTTCCAATCAACCAACATTGGGGACAAGTCATAAAGGCACAGAACACGTGAATCGTACTGGTTTTCAAACATCAATACATGACCAACTTCAACAGCAACCTGGACAACCACCACAAAGGACATTCGAGTGCAGCAAAATCGAGTAAAGGAAGAGTCTCCCTTCTGTTCACCAACCAACCTAGACTTGACTCAACCACTTACTCAAAACAGTCAACTCATGCATCCAACTCAAGACATCAGAATAGAGACCGAGCAATCTAGGTCCTCACCGAGGTACAAGAGTATATAGAATATGAAAATGAATCACTCACTCTCGACCAGTGGGGTCAGGACAATTTGATGCGAAAAATGCGCATGTTATTTCTCTCAATCCCTAACATTTCTTCACCATGATGGCAGCCTCTAAACGCTAGAGTTCACATATGGGGTGTCACCACAAACTAATCAGGAGGTCTTAGACACAGGTTCAAATGACTGGCTAGGGTCTTGGACATGGGGAAAAGGCCTTTTAGGTGGTGGAAGTATTCATAGCACAAGGTTCCACATTTCCAAACCCAAACAATCACAGTCAAACAAACCGGTATTTCCTTTCTGCTATTCTGCATTACTCAATATCTCAAGAGCACAAGAGCGAAGGAGGTATAAATGTCAGCATTTCCAAGCCAGACTGCTAAGAAACACTACTTACTGGGCATTATTCAGATTTTTGGTAGTGGCTCTCTTTGCTTTCAATTTTTCTTTATTTTTCTTTCATTTTCTTTTCATTTCTTAAGAGAGCCACCACTTCTGCATATATTTCAAACACCTGCCCAGCCCAACTTTTAAGCACTACCTCCAACACTCACATTAAATTTAGCAGAAACAGTAGAGAACATGTAAAAACCACTCTGTGGAACCTTCTAAAAGATGCAAATAGGGTGATTTTTTCTCATTTCAGACCAAAAGAAAGGATAACACACGGCTCAAAAGGGCTGACTAGGGGATATGACATATCAGGACAGTCAAATTTGGTCGTGGGCTAATCCTATGCCCCCATCATCTTAGCTAGTGACAACGTGAATGCTACACATCATGGAAGAGGGATCTATCGCACAAGAAAGAAACGAGCAGGCTCAAATCTCACATGGCTACCTATATGCTCTATCTCACATTCTGATACCCTGAACTAGATGCATAAGAGACTGTCAAGAACAAGTAATCAATCCAAGTCACAGTTGGTAAGCAAACAGTTGAAAAACTGAACCCCTACGCAACTCTACTGCACGTCTTAGTCCTCATCATAGGTTGTCCTAGTCACAATCAAGCTGTCATGCATCAATCCGAAAACCATTCAATTCATCAATCAAAACACAGTGCCAATATGATCAAACAGCAGTACTTGGAGCCCTCAAATCTCGAGATTTAGACAGTGGACTAGGCTCCAAGCACACATATATACATTCCAACCAATACAAAGCACCCCCCCACACTTAAGCACGACATTGCTCTCAATGGAGCAGAGGGATAGAGAAGGGGAACGATGTTACCGGATTGAAACTGCTGGGGGACTGGAAGTGGACCAGTCAGCGAGAAACAAACAGGAAGATGGACAGTTCTGCACGAATCGAACACCAAGAACACACTAGCACACGTTGTGTTAGGGATAAGTGTTAGCCCAGACGGCTACAGCAAAAACAATCCACAAAACAAAAAAACAAAAACAAAAACAAACGACACTAAGTTCAAGCTCCTCACACATGGAGAAAACACACAAGTCTAAAACGAAAAACAAAACACACTGAGAGGGGCAACGAGTACAGCCTACTCGTCGCCGAGGTTGTCCAGATCGAAGACGATGTCGTTCATGAAGACGTCACCACCATCAGCACCATCATCACCATCCGCTGGGGGAGGTGGAAGTGGAGAGTCCTCCCAGGGAGTCCTCCAGACTGGCTGCTTGCCCGGTAGCAGCTGGAGCAGATGCCCCTGTACCTCCTGCATGCGCCGAGAGCGGCGCCTCTCCCGCTCGATGTCTGCGAGAGTCACTCCCTGCTGGGTCTGGAGCTGGTCCAATCTCTCATCGTAACCAGCCATCCTCTGGTGGTACTCGGCCTGGTGAGCCGCGTACTGCTGCTGGAACTGCATCTGATGGTCGAGGATCTGTTGGTTCTGGAGACGCAGCTGCTCGAACTGGGAGGTAAAGTAATCCTGCCCCGGGAAACTGGAGCTGCCACCTGGTGGGGAGGGCGGCAGCAGTGTCATCTACGTCCTCGGGCTAGACCTCCTCATCAGCTGCACCCTCTGGAACCTCCTGCTGGACCGCCTCCGGGATCTGAGGTTGAGGAAACCCCTCCATCCACAGGACACCGCGCTCTTCTCGAAGCAGGAGCATCTTGGTGAGCGTAACCCGGCCAAAGGGAGTGGTCTCTCCCTACTCTGTGCACCCCTGCAGGGATATCTGGAAGTACTCTGCCAGGCAGGTGATGAGAGGAGTGCAGTGGAGTTTCTTCAGCTCACAAGCACTCTTCTCGAAGGTCCTCGCCACCACCGAGCCCAAGTGTAGGGGATGATCCCTCTGGCGCATGGACTGGATGAAGTACAGGGATCTCTTGGTGATGGCGCTGGCACTGTCTGAGGCTGGGGTGTAAGACTTGGCCAGCATGTGATGGATGAGACGGTTTTCGAGCTGCAATGTGCTGGCCTTCGTCTTCCCCACCTTGAAGGGAAGCTGACGTGGCCGAGCGAGGCTGAAGTACAGCCTCCCGAAGTCCACCCCTGCTGGCTCGGCGATCTCGGTGATGAAGGTCCTATCATTGACCAGGTTGAGGCCGAGGGCGTCTGCCAGCTTGTCGTAGCTCATGGAGCGTGGTTCACCGCCGAGTTGGAACTGGACTGCAGCTTCGTCCTTCCAATCGTCCGTGGCTGCGTGCTTGAAGGTAGCGTAGAACTCAAGCACGAGCTCATGGTAAACCTTCGCGTGAATGCTGAGTAGGCGGCGCCAGTATTTGTTGGTGACAATGGGGGAGAGGTGCTCGTAGCAGTTGAGCTTCTCCAACTCACGCTTGGACCAGTAATGATGCTGCCCAAACTTGCAGGCCAGGACGTTCTGAAAACGATCCCGGTGGGGCCCCCTTCTCAAATCCTGAACAAACTGGTGCCGGAGGTTGGGCTTCGACATGGTCCTGCAAAAGAACAGCCCAAAGTGGAACCAAACAGCCAAGGAAAATGTTAATCACACCCCCACACTTAAGAACAGAAACCAACCTAACCATGGTTTCATCCATAGTTTGGGGGTCAGAAACTCGATAAATCAAGCATAATCTGAGTGGGGGTGCACATTCACGCTAAAGTAGGCAACTTAAGGTTCACATCCATACCAAATACACCCTCAAAGCACATCATTAAGGGCCCCAACCGACCCCCACAAAATGGTACGAAAACAGGCATTTCATCGAACACCTTGTGTGCACTATTAAGGTAAGCATGAAATTGGCACAATTCTTGCACACAAGGGCTCAAACAATCAAGAGGGACTTTACCCAACACAATTCAAACACACTCCATGCATTCCCCTCAATCAATTGCACAAAAATCACAAGATTCAATGAGGTTCTCTAAACATGCACCCTAACACCCCATTCTCCACAATTAACATAGTTAAGGGCAAAATCAAACCTGGAGACTCAAGTAGAGGTGTAGGGGATGATGAGGGGAAGGCGATGGAAGCGACGAAAAGCCGAAAAAAGTGCCCGAAGTGCTCGTCGGAGCCTCGCCGGAGTCTCGCCGGAAATCGCCTCCGGTGACAAAAACGTCGGCCAAATCCGCTCAAAATGGAGGGATAAGCCACTTTTGGTGTAGGAAGGGTGGGTTTGATGTTGGTTTGTTGGAAAAATGACAAAAAATGGCCGAAAAAATCGAAAAGTGGGGTTTTGTCGCGGTTTTCCGGCGCGGTTCAGAGGATTCCGGCGAGGATTTTGAAATTTCTGACGACCCGGCCGTGCTGGCCGAATATATAGGCCGTGTCTCGGAACACGGCCTGACGCGCACGACCGTGTCATGAGCACTTTTGCCCGTGTCGGCCGACACGGGCTGGCCGAGGAATTTCATTCGGCCGTGCCGAGTGCTCATTTGGCCGTGCCAAATTATGCGAGAGCAGACACGGCCAGGGCAAAGTTCCACATGGCCGTGCCAACATCTCATCTGGCCATGTGGAATTCTGCGAGAGCTCACACGGCCAAAATTATTTTCCACACGGCCGTGTGACATTCAGGGCTGGCCGTGTGAGCTGCCAGAACTCCGAAAATGACATGTTTTCACTCCAGAACGACATACAACTCGTGAACAACCCCTCAAGACTCAAAAAACACAAAAAAATCAAAAAGAAAAAGGTAAGAAAATGCAAACCTAGGTGGGGTTGCCTCCCCACAAGCGCTTCTTTACCGTCTTTTAGCTGGACGCCAGTCGGTGGATGCTTAGTGAGGTGAAGGAGCAGGTGCCTTCAAGAGCAGATCCACCTCGCTCTTGAGGTACAACTTCAAATGATGGCCATGCACACGCCGAATGTGGCCACCAGCATTTGCCAACTCAACTTGGCCATCCGGCAGGATGCAAGCGAGTGAATACTCGGATGGCCAAGGTGGGGGCGGGACCAGCTCATAGTGGTCTCCGGCCTTCTTTCGAGCAGGTTTAGCTGCCTGCTGTTTCGGCCGCCACTCCTCCCTGATTTGTTCCTTCGATGATGGATTGGACGGGAGTGGCGGCGAAGGTATGGGAGGCGGATCCTGCAAAATAGGCAACATAGAAGGATACACGACAGACTCGTGCTCCTGGTGAGATACAGCATGCAAAGGTGACAAAGCAGGACGAGTATTAGAAATTGAAAACGCTATTCGCTCCTCACCATCCCTCAAAACTAAGGTCCCATCATGCACATCTATGAGGGCCTTTGCGGTGGCCAGGAAAGGCCTTCCCAGTATCAATGGCACATTCACATCCTCATTTATGTCCAAAATCACAAAATCAACAAGATAATCTAATTTGCCAACCTTAACCAGAAGGTCTTCCACTATGCCCCTAGGATGCACTACAGATTGGTCTGCTAATTGAAGGCTCATCCTAGTAGCACGGGGTTCACCTAGGCCTAGTTTCTTAAACAGTTTATATGGCATAACATTTATACTAGCACCTAAATCCGCCAAGGACCTCTCTACATGCAAATTCTCAATAGAGCACGGGATAGTAAAACTACCTGGGTCCTTCTGTTTCTGCGGAAGCTTGTTCTGCAGAATGGCCGAGCACTCCTCGCTGAGCTCCACAGTGGCCAGCTCGCTCAGCTTCTGCTTCTTTGAGAGAAGATCCTTCAGGAACTTCGCATACTTAGGCATTTGAGATTGTGCCTCCAGGAAAGGCACTTGGACATTCAGCTTCCTAAGCATGGCCATGAAGTTCTCGAACTCTGCCTCCAGCCTGTCTTTATGCAACCGAGTAGGGGAAGGAGAGTTTAGGGATATACTCCTTCACTACTGGTTGCGGTTTAGGTGCAGGCACCTCAACCTCCTTCTCTACTTCTTCTGCAGCTGCTGGAGATGCCGAGGCAGGGGCCTCTCTCTCTTGTGCTCGAGCAGGTGGATCAATAGTCATCTTGGCACTTCTGGTTATGATGGCATTGCAGTGCTCATTCGGGTTCTGAGGGTGAGGGATGGTCTGACCTGGCAGAGTACCAGGAGCCCTTTGTGCCACTGCTTGAGCCACACTCCCCAGCTGGGTCTGGATATCCTGTAAGACAGCCTGTGTGTTCCTCTGGCCAGCTTCTAGAGCCAGGAATTTACCCGATGCCTTTTCCATGAACTGCTCTATAGTATTGAATTTCTGAGCACTAGAACTGGCGAGAGAACCCACCAATTCCTGCAGTTCAGCCATCTGATCATTCTGCACTGGGGCGGCAGGGGCTGCACCTGGCTGCTGGAAAGGTCGCGGCTGTGATGGAGCAGCATGCCCCTGCATGGGCTGGTAGAGAGACTGATGTGCTTGCTGGAATTGCCCCTGTCTGGGCTGATATGGTGGCCTCTGGAAGCCCGGTGGTCCCTGGGGAACTGGTGGCCTGGAATTTGCCCCACCCCAGGAGAAGTTGGGATGCTGGCGCCACCCCTCGTTGTAAGTATTGTTGTAGGGGTCGTTGCGCCTAACATTGTTGATGAAGTTCACCTGCTCCTGGGGTGTTGTCGATTCCTTCATCGCTTGGCAGTCTTCCACAGTGTGATGGGTGCTCTCGCACCACTGGCAGAGCATCGCCTGCGGCTGTCCTGTACCTGCAATCAAACCAGAATGATCGATAGCTGACTCCAGCTTCGATACCACCTGTACCAAATCAGATGACTGGGTGCCCACAGCATGCACACCCCGTCCTGGTGCTTGTCTCGATCTCCTGGCAGTGCCCCAATAGTACCCGTTCTCCGCCATCTCCTCAAAGAGTTGATTCGGCTGTGGCGGTGTTTTGGTCAGCATGTTCCCGCCACAGACCGAATCAATCAGCTGCTTGTCCTCCGGGAAGAGGGCATGATAGAAGGTTCCCACCTTGAAAGCATCATTGAAACCATGATTGGGACACCTCAGGAAGAGACTGTTGTATCTCTCCCAAGCATCCCGGATGGTCTCATCTTCATCCTGGGTGAAGTGGGTGATCTGCTTCTGCAAGTCCGCTGTCTTCGACGGAGGATGATAGCGGGTGAGGAACTTGTCCGCCAGGTTGGCGAACGTGGTGATGGAGCCTGGAGGTCGAGTGTCTAGCCACTCCTTGGCCTGCCCCTCCAGGGTGAATGGGAAGTACCTCAGCTGGATGGCATCTGCTGGGACCCCGTTGATCTTGATTCCATCGATGAGCTCGTGGAATCGCCTGAGATGTGATCGGGGGCACTCCCCCTCTTTGCCACGGAACATCACCGAACCGCGCAGCATGGTGATTACTGAGGTGCTCACCTCAAAATTATTGGCTGGGATATGAGGGTGTTGAATGGGTGACCTCATGTCTGCAGCCCTGGCGGTCCAGTAATGTCCCATGGTCTGCTCCTCAGGATCGACCACAGCATGGCCCTGTGGATCAGCCATCTCCTCTTCTTCAGTGATCTGTAGCTGTGCTAGCGCCTCCTCCGCAGCCAGTCGCGCCTTTAGAGCCCGCTTTAAGTTTCTGCAGGTTCGTTCAAGCTCCTGGTCTAGTGGTAGTAGATCTCCCGACTGGCTACGGGTCATGCACTACCTGCACACAATCAGCAGAAGCTACCCGTGAAGGCACATAGGTGGAAGAGATAAAATGCAGTAAATAAAAGGCTAGAGTAACAAATTCTCACGTTTCCCCAATAACCTAGAGGGTTCCCCGGCAATGGCGCCAAAAACTTGACACGCCAAAACACAACACCAATATGCGACCAAGTGTAATCGCAGACCGGGAATGCAGTAACAAGCAAGTTATATTATCAACCCGGGGTCTAGATCTACTGCTTACTCAGTGATTCTCTATTATCTAGCCAACTAAAGTAAGTGATTGTTGTTTAAAAGCAAAAGCAGAAAGAAAGCAGGAATTGATACGGTTTTCTCAAGCAGGTAAGAGTCACTCGGGAATGAGTCCCCCTAGCTCCTTAGTTAGGTTTCAATTGTATTTCCCTGGGTTGATTTACTGTTGATTTGACTGCGGAAGATCCGACAGTAGCTTGGAGTCTCTTAAGCTGACCAAGCCCTCTCAGTCTAACTACCCGGCAGACGACTAGTCTTCACCGGGATAGAAAGCTGAAGCAGTAAGAACAGAACTCCACTACTGGAATTGGATTCCAGTACAAAGCAGTAAACTAGCTAACTCTCGTATAGCCAATCTCCTACTATCGAATGATGAGACTCTAGCAACCTAATCAGATTCTATCTATCTCAGATTGCAGTAGGAATCAGGAAAAGTTTATCAGACTTCAATTGACTCAATAAACATGCATCATTCGATTAAAATCAAACAGTAATATCATCCCAAGTCATTACAATCAATCCCTAACACATAGAACTAGGGTTCTTCATCCCCAAGTGAGAGAGGGGTTCTACTCCATAGAGAGAGAGAGGAAAACAAGATACAAAGCAGTCATACTCATAGTTATGGGAAGAATCTGCTCTGGGATGATGATTTCCACTCCTATGACGATCTCCAAGCTCGATTTGATGAAACCCAGCTCCAAGATAGCTTCTAGGATGTGTTCTTCGTCCTTTCTCTCTCTAGGGCTCTGTTTTTGCTCAAAAAGTCCGATTCTCTCTCTTGCAGCCCGGAATTGGGTTAAAACCAGGAATTCCCGACTCACACGGGCAGGGCCACACGGCCGTGTGGCATACCCAGTTGCCCGTGTGAGTCAAAACGCTGCATTCCAATTAGTTCGATCTTCAGGCTTCTCACACGGCCAGGGTCGCACTATCAGAGCAAGCCGTGTTTGCTCTCGCGCAATCTCACACGGCCACAAATATGAGTTTCACAGCCGTGTGAGTTGTGGGTGTGGCCGTGTGGCCTCCTTTTTGACTTGCCTCGCGCCCGATCTTCGTCCAATAGACCCCAAACTCGCTCCCAAGCCTCCATTCACGTACTAGGACCTGAAATATCACAAACAAGCACAACCTAGCGTGAAATCGGCCTAAAACACGAGAAACCACATCTCAAACGGTGTAAGAACAGGGGTAAAAACATGTGTAATTAACGGTCTATCAATCCCAGAATGCCATACAAACCAGATTTTCCCCAGACCTTCTTAATTGAACAATATTTCTTTCCCCCAACCATCGAACCTTGTCTGCTTCAGTTTCTTTGCTTCTAATCTCCCGAGGCTCCAGAATAGCAACAATATCTAAAGTAAACTTATTGATTATATTAAGTATAGCTATATATTTTTTATCCGCAACAAAACCTCTGGTGTTCCATGAGAGAATCCTCATTTACGACCCTTACCTCTCCCACCACCTTTCCCCACTTTCCTCCTATTATTTCTAACAGCTAGAGGTTCAATCCAAATACTCGGGGGGGGGGGGGGGGGGGTGGAATTCTATTCTCCTTATCCAGTATTGCAAAACGAGACCCTGTCAGCTCAAAGTCATCTGAGGTTGTAAGCTCCTTTCTACTGAAGATGACTTAGCCCCAACAGATTTTTGCAAAGGTGTGCTAGGGCTCCCAGCTAAAGCTGATGACCCTTTCACAATCTCCGCAAAACTAACTCGAGCCCCCCCCCCCCCCCCCATTTGGTGAAGGGGAGACAGTATCCTTCACGGATAAGGTAGGGGAAGCAGCATCCTCCCCATTAGAAACATCCAAAACCTTCTCCACATGTGACTGGTCTATCACCTCATCAGCCAGACTGTTTAGAACACTCTGAATGACACTTGCTTGCACCTCGTTAAGAAAATCCTCAACATCAAGTTCAGTATTCTCAATATCAACTTCGGTATTCTCAACATCTTCCACCCTTTCCTCTGGCTTCTCTTCTTGAGCATCCTCATTGATCTTAGGAGCCTTAGGAACCCACACCCTCTTAGGACCCCCGAACAGTTATGCCCAAACACACTACATTGATTGCAAACCTGTGGAAGATTTTTGTATTCAAATTTTCTCTCTCCTTCTCTCAATCTCTATGGTAATCCTAGGGTTTCGATGCAAGCCTCACCGTCAGATGAGGCTCCGGCTAGCGAGGGCAGCTCCTGGGTGCAGCTCTTCGCAGTAGACCCGGAGAATCGTCTCCACTATCGGCCGCAGATCGCATTTCAAGACAGTTTTCGTCTCCCTAAAGAGGTAAAGGAGAAGGGGGCGGAGCGGTGGAAGAACTCCCTTATAGGGCAGTTCGTAGGGGCTCGAGCAAAGATTCCAGAGCTTCAGACTTGGGCTAATGCGCTTTGGGGGCAAGATGGCATCGTCAGAGTGTCAAAATTTGGAGCAAAGCTGCTGGTGTTTCAGTTCCCCTCCTTCCCCATAAAATTCAGGTCACCAACTCAATCTCATTCCATTAATTCTTGGTTTCATTTCAAATTGAAAAGTGTCGATAGTGGCTGGTGGGAAGCTAGCTAGGTTGTTTATGGATAAGATGGAAAGGGCTTTCGTGCAGCTAGTTTTGATTAACTTTTCTTTTTTACTAAGCAGAAGAAAGAAGTGGAAATTGGGTTGTTTGTATGTTGTTATTTTTCAAAAGCTGCAGTCTTCATAATGATCAGCAGGAGGAAAGTGCCTGAGGCAAGATCATGGAGCGTATCGAAAATGGTACTCCCACCTATTTTTCGGAGGACGTCCTCTCAGAATATGATATTTGTGTAATGATAATATAGTATACGATTTACAGGAATACATATTCTTGTCCAACAAGAAAAATGTATTCTTATAATAAATAGTAGTATGAAATCAAGACTTCAAGAATATCATATTCTCATGACATAAATATCATATTCTTGAAAGCTTGATTTCATACTACTATCTATTATAAGAATATATTTTTCTTGTTGGATGAATATGTATTCCTGTAGATCGTATACTATATTATCATTACACAAATATCATATTCTCCGTTGGGAGGACGTCCTCCCGATAGTAGGCGGGAGGACCTTATCTATTTTGGTCATGGAGAGTCTTATTTATTTGACTGCATGTCCTGTATATCGACTGAATATTTTGTAGCGGTGGCAGTGTATGGTTTGATTGGTTTAAGATAAAAAAGGTTGTAAGGATGCGTGTGGATAGGTATATTTCAAATATAAGATATTTAAAATACACGTTTTTAAAATTCATTTATTTGAAATACTAGCATTTGAAATAAATGTAATTCAAATTCGTTGTTTGGATACTCATTTGTATTTTGTTTGTATTTTAAATTTCAATAATTTTAATTTAAAATTTTTGGCCACTTACTACAAATTTTGATATATTATAGTTTGGTAACCAAATTTATTTTTCTTACAATTTAGTACCTGAACTTTTAAAATTTTACAAAAAGGTCCAAAAATTTTTATGGTAAAATTACGTTTTAGTGTAATGACTAATAAGACGTAACCCGAAGAGTTGAACTGAAAAAATAACAACCCAATGAGTTGAACTGAACAAGTTGCACGATCTAATACCGTAACCAGTATAAACCGCATACCCGATTGATTTGCAAGAGATCAACCAACAACTCGAGTAACCTATAATCCGGCTGCCCGATGGACTTGCAGCTCCATGAATCTGAATAAGATAGAACCTAAACCTGGTTAAATCATAACCCGATTATGTTGAACCTAAATTATCCATAAACTGATTAAACTTGCAACCCGACTAACCCATAACTCGATGAATCCATACCAGAATGACAGGCATCCCAATTGACCCACAATTCAACTAACCCGTAACTTGATTGAACCAATCCGAATTCTCCCTATTGAAACCTATACGGCAAGGGAAACATGTTGATTATGTTGAAGAGATCGAGGTAGAAAACCTTTTGGTAAACCGTAGTATGAGAATTTGGGCAAGGATTATTCAATCCGTCCAACACCTCCAGCTTAAGAGGTCACCTTCTTCAGGAAAGGAGGAAACCAATCCAGGATCATCTCTAGCCAAACACAAAGTTATAACCGTATGAAGTTCGAACATCTATTAGGTGGAAATTGTTGGGTTCTCCAAAGATCTTGTAAATAAATAGCTACATCATTTAGGTGAAAAATGCTAGAGTCTCATGCGATCTTGTAACTAAATAGCTGGAGTCTCCAACGATTTTGCCGAAATTTGGATATATTCGAAAAAAAATTTACTAGTATGTTCATTGACAATTTACTTTTAGTAAAGAAAGTAGTTTTTGAAAAATAAACCAAACTTCCTGAAGTATACAAAATTTAACAGAACTCCACTACTGGAAGCAGATTCCATTACAAAGCAGTGAATTGACTGACTATCTTACAATCAATTCACTCCTATCGATTAAAGAAGCTCTAACAACCTAATCAGACTTTATCTATCTTAGGTTGCAGTAGAAATCAAAAGAAGTTGATCATGATTCAATTGACTCAATAAACACACTTCAATCGATTATAATCAAACAGTATATCAATCCAAACGTTTTTACAACTCAAATCCCTAACACATGGAACTAGGGTTCTTTATACCCAAGTGAGAGAAAAGGCTACTCCATAGAGAGAGAGAGGAAAACAGAAATCAAATCAGCATACTCATAAAGATGGGAATAATCTGCTCTAGGATATCAATCTTCACTCATGGGGATGCAGTCTGGGCTTCAACGGTGAGAAATCCACTCCTAATAGCTCCTAGGGTTTGTTCTTCACACTTTCTCTCTCTAGAACTCTGTTTTTGCTTCAAAAAGTCGAATCCCCTCTCCAAAACCTGAAATTGGGTTAAAATACAGTTGCTCGCGGTTTCATGGTCAGGTCGCACGGCCGTGCGACATCCTTGGCTGACCGTGCAACCAAAACGCATCATTTGAACTAGTTTTGCGAGGGGAGTGCGCTGCCATTGCCGACCCGTCCAATCCGAGAACCTGGCCGTGCAGCTTCTCGCATAATTCATCACGGCTAGAAAATAAGTTGTGCACGGCCGCGCGAAAATAGGGTCAGGCCGTGCGAAGTCTCGGTAAATCTCACACGGCCAAAAAGGTCACTTGCACTGCCCGTACCGCCTTGCCCGCACAAAAGGGTGATGCACGGCCATGCGCTTTCCCGTACTAGCCGTGCAACTCGTCTGCTCTCCATTGCTCGTCCCGTCTTCGCCCAATCGACCCCAAACTCGTGCTCAAACTTTCATTCACGCATTAGGACCTAAAATGTTATAAACAAGAACAACCTAGTGTAAAATCGGCTTAAAACCTGAGATTCGAGCCTCAAACAATTTAAGATGGTGGACAAAAACATGTGTAATATCGAGTCATCAAATTCCTCCACACTTAACTTTTTGCTTGTCCCCAAGCAAACCTGACTCAAACCAATGCAGCTCTCCAGACTTTTATAGCAACATGCAACCCCGATCGTTGGTAGAGGATTTCCTAGATCATTTAGCAACTTACGAGGTCAACTGGTCTTCTAAGACGTCCCCTATCTCTCTCAATGCGAGTACTAGACTCAAGCCAGGATCATGAGAAGTAGTGGAACTAAGACAGTCAATTCAAGGATAAGGAGACTCGCACAGTTAACAACCAAGGACTCTTTGTATCGGGTGCTCTTCCATTTCACCTCACTTGTTGGAACCCATTTTCCTTATTATTTGTTTCTTTTTCTTTTGTTTTACTTTTTTGTTGGGGTTCCAATTGCACTTTTTATGCGCGGTCGGCCCTTATTAGGTGAGCAAGAGCAATGTCTGTACATCTGTCGCTTGCTAGAGTACTTCTTTTAACTCCTATTCCTCACTTCATGTGGAGGTTCAATGAAATTAAGGGGGGTCGAAAGCTCTATATGTGCCCTTAAAAACACATCCTCGATTAGGCAAACCGTTCGACAGGTGGAATTTTTACTTGTACTAGAGAAGTCTTAGCTTCACCTTGTAGGCCTACCCCACTAAGGATCACTAAAATCTCTTCCAAAACCCGATTTTTTACAATGAACAGTGCCACACACGTTGGGCTTACCCCATGGTTTAAAATTTCAATTTTTTTACATGGAGAACCAACTGCTTTTTCATTTCAAACAATTGAGAACCCTTTTACGGTACACGAGTCCACAACACAACATAAAGAGAGTCATCAGTATCACATGAATCAACGGTCCTAAATCCACTAGTTCACAAAATCAATCGGCACAACAAAGAGACAGATATGAAAAATCTTATACTTCAACATCCTCCATAGTGCTACAACTACCTCCCTAGGTTGCATATCACCATAAAGACTGTCAATTCAAAGCATACTGAGCAGGTTATTGCAGGGAACAGTACTTGGATCCCTCAATTCATGAAATTGGATAGTGGACTAGGCTCCAAGCACACAAACTCATCTATGCAGTCAAAGCTAAACACCCCCCACACTTAAGCACGACATTGTCCTCAATGTAGAAGAGAGAAAGATAAGGGAACGATGTTACCAAGAAAACGAACTGTCAAGGGACTGGAAATTGGACCAGTCGTCAGGGGTAGAGTGGAAGGTGAACCAGTTGAAAGGCACCAAGCTAGATTCATCAAAACACACTGGGTGATAGAAACCATAGTTCCAAGTGGAAAAACCAAAAAGAAACAAAAGAAAAACAAACCGTAGTGGGGTTGCATCCCCACTAGCGCTTCTTTTACGTTTTTAGGTGGACGCAGATGGTGGATGCTCAGAGCGGTGTAGGAACAGGTGCCTCTAAGAGCGGATCTACATCGCTCTTGAGTTACAACTTCAGATGGAGGCCACGCACACGACGGGTGTGACCACCAGCACTTGTCAACTCGACCTGGCCATCCGGCAGGATGCAAGCGAGTGATACTCGGATAGATAGGGCGGTCGTGGCTCATGAGCCGGGACCAACTCATAGTGGTCTCTAGATTTCTTTTGATCAGGCTTAGCTACCTACAGTTTCGGCCGCCACTCCTCCTTGTTTTGGTAAAGGGGTGGACGGGAGTTGCAACGAAGGTATGGGAGGAGAGTCCTGCAAAACGGAATGCACAGAAGGATACACGACAGACTCATTCCCCTGGAAAGAGATATCATGCAAAGGCGATAAAGCAGACATATTATTAGCAATGGAAAATGTTATATGCTCCTCACCATCCCTCAAAATCAAGGTCCCATCATACACGTAAATGAGAGCCTTGATGATAGCCAGGAAAGGCCTACCTAGTATAAGGGGCACTTTTGCATCCTCCTTGATGTCTAAGACAACAAAATCCGTAGGATAAAAGAATTTGCCAACCTTAACTTGGAGGTCTTCCACTATGCCTCTAGGATGAACTATGGATCGGTCAGCTAATTGAATACTCGTCCTAGTTGCACTAGATTCACCTAGACCTAGTTTCTTGAACAGTTTATATGGTATAACATTAATACTAGCGCCTAAATCCACCAAGGATCCCTCTACATGCAATTTACCAATAGAGCACGGGATAGTAAAACTAGCTGGGTCCTTCTACTTCTGCAGAAGCTTGAAGTTCCTGAACATTCAGCTTCCCAAGCATGGACATGAAGTTCCCGAACTCTCCCTCTAGTCGGTCTTTGTGCATCCTGGTGGGAAAAGGGAGCTTAGACTTTTAGTCACCCACTACTGGCTAGGGCTTTGGGGACCAAACCACTGGCTCCTTTTCCTTCACTGGGTCTTCTTTCGGCTCTGGGGTGATCTGGGGCACCTTATTTGCACTCCTCGGCGGTGCATCCTCATTCATAGTGTCACTTCTCAGCATGATGGCGTGCAACCCCTCCTTATGATTTTTGGGATTCGGCAGGGTTGGCTAGAAAGTGTGCCAGCCGGTCTGGAAGCAAGGGCATCTGCCAGGTGCCTGATTTTGGTGTCCATATCCTGCAGGAGTCCTGCTGGTTCCGCTGGCTAGCTTCAATCTCCATGAATTTGTCTGCAACCACTTCCATGAATCGCTCCAATTTATTGAACTTCTGGGTACTAGTACTGGCTAAGGTGGTCACTAGATCCTTCAGTTCTGACACAGGATCGCCCGGTGCTGGGACTAATGGAGATGCACTAAGCTTCTAGTGCTACTGTTGTGGGGACTGTGAAAAGCCTGCCCTTGTCTAGGGTGATAAAATGGCTAATGCTGCATCTGGCCTAGGCGGGGCTGGTATGGCTGGATCTAGTTTTGAAAACCAGTTATAGGAGCCGAGAAGCCAGGTGGCTTGGGATTTTTGTTGCCACTCTAGGAAAAATTTGGATGTTGGCGCCACCCCTCATTGTATACTATGTACTACTGCAGGGGTCGTTGCGCCGAGCATTATTGATGAAATTCAGCAGCTCCTGCGGTGTGCTAGACTCTTGCATGACCTGACAATCCTCCACCCTATGATTGGTGCTCTCACACCACTAGCACTGCATTGCCTATTGCTACCCTGTCGTGGAGATCGTCCCATTACGATCCATAACTAATACCAGCTTCGAGACAACCTGCACCAACTCAGATGACTGGGTGGCTACAGCATGCACACCGCGGCATGGTGCTCGCCTCGATATCCTAGCAGTTCCCTAGTCATATCCCTGCTCTGCCATCTCTTCGAAGAGTCGATTCAATTGCGGCGGCGTCTTGGTCCACATGTTCCTTCTGCAAACCGAGTCAATCAACTGCTTGTCTTCTGGGAAGAGGACGTGGTAGAATCTCGCACACAAAGGAGAGAATCTCGCACACAATGCCTTCTACGGTAGAAAACATTATCGACTCACAAAATAGGAAGAAAGTAGTAGAATCCCTCACACACTGATACTCAAACTATGCAACTATCACCTAAGATGCACCACACATCAATCGATCTAATCAAGTCAAAGCACATCGAGTAGGTAACTACAAGGACAAGGTGTTTTGGAACCCTCAAATTTGAAAATTTTGGGTGTAGCATTCAAGGTTCCTAAAACACTAATATTTTACCATTCATCGACACAACATAAAAACGATTGCTAGCTCACACTCCCATAAGCGTTTATCAACGTCTTATATTCACAAACAAGGGAGGATACTAGGTTCAACCAATCATGATAGACATTCAAAAAAACACAAACAATCCCCCCTCCCACACTTGAGCAACACATTGTCCTCAATGTGGGAGTTTCTAAAGAAAAGGTCGTGAGTGTTACCATAGATTGGGTTGTGGGTTGGTGAAGGTTCACAAGTGTAGTCTTTGTCAACCTGGTGGTTTTCACAATGATAAAGCACATAAGATAGAGAGGAAGACGAATAAGAGTTATAGGTACGATATATAAGTATATATAATAGGTACCACCACCACCACCACCACTACTACTACTACGATTACTAGCGTAGTTAAATTACAAAAAGTAGAAAGAAATTAAAGCAATAATTAAACATGGTTTTAATTTAAATAACAAAAGCAAAGAAAATGAAAATATAGAAATCAGCCCCAAGATGCCAAGTTGTCTTTGATGCACGGTTGGTGCATATGGTAGTTGCACATCGGAGGTTCTTTCTTGCAAAGATGGTCCATCATAGCTTGTAGTCGCCTCCATTGGTTGATTTGTTGTGCTTTTTGTGGTTTCTCCTCAATTTAAGGCTATGGTTCTTCTCTTGGAATTTGTGTCTCTTCTCATCATGGGCGATTCCGATTTCTTTGTTGTTGAGAGTTAGAGCACTAGCACCCTCGCCCTCAGTTGGATATCCATTAGGAAAAAAAATCACGAAACATGTTCCTAAAAAACTCACTTGATCAATTACACAACAAAATTCGTCCTTAGGTTCACTCTATACACCCCCACACTTTAGTGTTGCAATATAGAAACTAGAGGTGCATAGGTAGAAATGCATGTTGTAATGACTAGGGTCGAGGTCTAGATGCATGAAAACAAGGGCTACATGTCCTCTTTAGAGGTTTATAAACCCCGGGCGAAGGCTAGTTTTCTCATTCATTCCCAGTGGAGACAAAAACCAAAGCATGGACTCTTGGCTCTAAAATCATATCGTAGCACAAAGTGAAAAGTGAGCCAAAATTTCAAACTCTAGGAACATGCATCAAAGAATCAATCCTAAGTCTTAAACACACTCCTAAGATTCTATCTTAATCAAGCAATTTCAATTGAGAAGCAATGGATCAAGAAGAACAAGTTTTGTGTGGTTTGGGCATTTTATCGAGCACTTGGTGGGCGACATGCAAACTCCACGAGTTCATAAAGGTAAAGTCCATTAAGGCCTCCAAACACACATACCAGGCCTAATTCTAATTATTTTGTTCCGAAGCAAAGATATCCGGGGGGTGGTTCGTCTTATTCAGATATTCACGACTCAGACACAATCATAAGCATACATTCTACGATCCTATTGCACTAGCCATGCCATCCCCTAGCCATAAGTAGCTTAATTGGTAGGCTAAGCTAGTACACATGCTCAACACAACAACAATTGCAACCATTCCTTAAGCAACTAGTTAGTCTCCAACAATCATGCATATAATACTTTTCATATAAGGGATTCATTCACTGGTTAAAATTATACCACTGCTTAAAGAGAAGTCAAACATGCAAGTTTCATTTTCAAAAGGTAAGGAAATGAAAACTTGTTGTTGGGGTACCTCCCAACTAGTTCGTCTTTCAAGTCTTATCATTGGACGATTATCTTCAAGTATTCGGTCCAACTTAAAAACTCCTTGAAGTTGAGGTTCTCATCGGTGATGTGGTGTCTCAAGTCCCGAGCACTGGATGCTTCGAATGATATGGACGACTCTCGGACTTGGTGAGAATTGTGTCTCCCCCCACAAGACCTCTTCTTCTTTTTTTCATCTCTGTCCTATTTTCCCCACACCATGTTGTGTAAGATCAATTTACTTCCATCACATCCACCAAGATGGATCACCAATGGTTTGCCTTTGGCTATGCAAAGAGCCGCAAATGGGTCCTTTTCCAAAAGTGCACCAAGGTCGAGTGGAAAGCTTTGGTAGCCCATATAACTTGTAGAAGCTTCCAATTGTGTATTTAACCTCCTCTCCTTCTTGTGAATGATCCTCTCCATGTTGAGTACCAAGTTCTTCCTCTTCTTCACTTTCTCCTTCCCTCTCGCTCACAACCTCATCAATGTTCCCTTCTTTAGTACTCTCTCCTTGAAGACTAGGAGCAATGATGGCTTCACAAGCAAGTTCTTCAATAGATGAATCTTCAAAGCCCTCTTGCTTGTCCATCCTTGAGACTTCTTCCTCTTCTACTTTTCCTCTTTTGCTTCGTTCTTGATGTCGAAGAGGTGCTCTTGATTGAGTCTCGAGCAATTTTGATCAATAAATATTATGTTCCTCTCTATCCTCTTGAGCATCTATTCTTGTTCCTTAAGAAAGTCTTGAGTAGAAGGGTCGAGACTTTCCTTGATGCAATATGTCCCTACGGTCCCCACCTCTTGGAGCCAACTTTCCTCTAGTTTGACATCCTTAATCTAAAAACAACCCAGAGGAAGGTTGGGATTTCTAGCATCTAGGCACTCCATTGGAATATTGTAGCGCTCAAATGCTAACTCTCCAAGGATCTTTGGTGTAGGTGGTGGTGAACAATGAAGTGAACTCCCACTCCCGGCCATTAGTTTTTCTAACTCGAGCTGAAAAAAGCTCTTCGGTTCTGGGGTTGGAGTTGAGTGAGTTGTCTCAAGGCCATCTAGATATAGTGTATTCGCCTCAAGTCGTCAATGTCCATCTCCAACTCGGTCTTCACCATAGGTTTTGGAGGTGGTTCTTCATATGAGGTGCTTGGTAATCATGGAGGTACGGTTGATAGGTATGGAGAGGTGGTTGTTCTTGAAATCGGGATCCTTGGCTAGCCCCCACTACTAGAAGCTTCGAGATACCACCAATTCGGCGGTTGGTGATCTCCCACTCCTCGTTCCAACCATATGGATCCATCATTAACAAACTACAAACAACAAAAACCACTAAAAAGACAATTAAACACACACAAGCCACCCTTCGTGGAGAAGAGTGGATAAAAACAATTCACAAAAAGAAACAACACACGAAAATAAAATAAAAACATACAAAAACAATTCCCAACAGAGGTTAGTCCTTTTATTGTGATGTGGAATATTGTCATGTGTAGTAACCTCGCCTCGAGCGAGAATGTGCGTGTGTTTTATTCTTGTCTTATCTTTGAAGCTCAAACCTCCTACCCCAGGAAATTGTCGAACTTTCATTCACAAACCCATACGGTAACATCATTCTACCCTCCCCTCCCCCCCCCTATTTTACGCCATTGAGGGCAATGTCAAGGTTAAGTGTGTGGGTGTGGGTGGGGGGGGGGGGGGGGGTAGTTTATTATTATGCTTGTGTGTGATTGAGTGAATGGCTTGTTTGTGGGTGAATCTCGTGTTTATTTGGCATTGACTTTGAATTGTTGCATGTGATCGAGTGCATCCTATTATGATGAGTGAGAGTTGCATTAGGTGTGTGCAAAAGCTTAATTCTAATGTGTGCTTAAATGAATGGATGTCGTGACTTGGTTACTCTTTGATCACAAGTGCCTTGCACAGAAGTTCATGAAATTTGAATAGATGATTGGGTGGCTAGGTAGCCATGTGAGATTTGTGTCGATCGTCTTTTTCATGTATGATAGATCCCTCTCGCCATGGTGTGTAACATTCACCGTTGTCACTAGTGAGTATGATGGAGGCATAGGATTAGTCCACGCCCAAAAGTTGATTGTCCCGAAACATTTTATCCCTTAGTCAACCCCTTTGAGCCGTGTGACTTTAGGGGTCGTTCTAATGTTAGGAGCTTTGTGCTTGTTGAGCTTAATGGTGATTGATACAACGACCTCATCCTTCATTCGTGTCAAAGTGTGAGTCATCCATATGTCTCGGAGTTTTTGCTTTTGAGCTCCATTGAGGCTCTACATAGGTGGTTTTTGCACAGTTCTTGCTAGGAATGGAAAGGTAGTGTTGGAGGAAAGTTCTTTATAGAGAGCATTGTTCGTTAAACGATAAGTGGCATGTGTTTTACTCTCTAGTATCCCCCTCGAGAAAAAAAGAGAAAAAAAGAGAAAAAGAAAAAAAGAGGTAATAAAATGAGATAAATAAAAGTAGAGAGTGGCCACAAAAGTCTAATTGTATGCTCTAGGAAGGGTTTTTTTCACTCAAGCCATTGAAACACCTAAATTGTTTGATGACCTCCTTCACTATTATGATGGAATTGAGGATACCAAGAATAGACCGTGGAAATGTGCTTGAACAAACTTCATGATTGGTAGTGGTTTGGAAGAAGGAAAGTGAGGTTTTTGGTCGATGCTTGTGGACATTGATTATAGTAAAGGTTCTAGTCAAAACCTTGGAACCTTTGGTTTTAGGTTGAAGATGTAGGACCTCATGCATGTTTGCCACCATCTAAAAGGTCTTTTCTCCATGTCCAAGTCATTTGAACCCGTGTCTAAGACCCCCGGACAAGCTAGTGATGACAACCATCCTGTGAACTCTAGCATTTAGAGGTTGCCGCCATGGTGGAGAGACGATAGGGCTGGGTGTTGATGGTTGTGCACATCTTTTGTACCAAAAGGTCCTGACCCCACTGGTCGAGAGTGAGTGATTCATTCACATATTGCATGATCATACTTTATCCCGATGAGGACCTATGTTTCCTCGTCGTTTGTGCCTTGAACTTGAACTCTATGCACATTCTTGATGCATTCGAATGCCATTTGTGGTGTATGTTGGTATTGCTTGTGGCGGTTCACGTGTTGATGCCCAATAGCTATTGAGATTCACCATTTGGTGCCTTTTGATTTGTCCCCAAGTTATTTTGTTAGGTTGAGATATCACATTGGTTGAAAAATGAAAATGGTATGCTTGGGGACAAGCAACCGTCTAAGTGTGGGGGAGTGATTCGGGCTTAATTGTACACTTTTTACCTCAGGTTTCCTCAGTCGTTTGAGGCGTTTATACTCCAGGAGGTTTGGTTTTATGATGGATTTTGTCTTATTTTAGTGTACTTCGGTCTATAGCAGGTGGAACCAACCCCGGAGTCGAAAGTTGGACGAAAAGGCGCAAAATTGGGTCAAAGAATGGAGGCAGCAACAGATCACGGTGGAAGCAGTGTGTTCACGGTCAAGGAGACCGTGAGCTGGAGCCACAAACCGTGAACCGCCAAGCGTCCAGACCCATCTTGGGTCTCACTAGACTCAAGTCATTTCACGATCGTATGACCATGAACTGAGTTGGTGAAGCGGCGCGTTTTGGATTGAGATCACGGTCCCCGCCTTGAGTTCACGGTCGTGAACTGGAACCGTAATTTGAGTCCGACCTGGGTATAAAAGGAGGCTTGAGCTGAAGGAAGAAGGGGGGAGACCTTGAGTGAGAAAACATTCTTCTTCAACATTCTAGAGAGAGAAAGTTTCGAGCAAGAAGAGAGAAGAAGCTAGGGTTTGACACCAAGGCAATGATTTGGGACAATCTTCCCAAAGGAAGATCTCTTCTACACAAGGAAGGACTCAAGCATCTCCATGATGATTTTTCTTCTTTTTTTTCCTTGTGTTTTGCCCTCTCCTAGAATGGAGTAGTTTCCCTTTTCACTTGGGTGTTTGTGAACCCTAACTTCTACCATGTGATTGATTGTATGGAATGATTGTCTATGTGTGGTTGTGTTTTAATACAAATTTGGAAGTATTTTCATGGAAGATTATGTTGTGTATTTTGCCTATCAATCTATTTGTCATTCTAACCTAGGTAGAGAGAAAACCCCCTTTTATTAAAGAGGCTTTTAAAGCTGGATTTTTTTAGGCAAATCATGTCTCCTATCTAGTTTAATGTAGGGCATCCCTCCTTGTTTGTGTTGGAACCTAAGTTGATTGTGTTTTGGCCGTCCGAATTCCGATTCGATAGTGAAGGTTTGGTAGTCCTTAGTCGATAGGCCAAGAGAGCTACCTTGGTGGCTTAATCCGAATTCCTTAGCCTCGAGACCGAGAGAGTGATGTTCCATAACTAGCTACACTTCCCTTACGATTATCAATCACCTCCACCATACATTTTTAGTCATTCCAACAAGTCATGGTACCGAGTTAGGGGGAGCTACACCAGGAAGAATCCTTCTCATTTAAGAGTCAAAACCAATTACTTTTACAACCGCTTTAATAGTAGATCGCAGTTTTCACTCAAATAACCAATCGCTAGATAATGTTTCAAACAATCGAAGTAGGGGTACACGGACCGGCTGGGTTGATATTTAAACATACTTGTCCTAAATTGCACCCAATTTAGGTTTATACTTGGGCGCTAATTTGGAGTTTTATTGTGATATTCGAAATGAGTCAGAGACTTGCATTGAAGTTGGCCTAAGACCTTTTATTTATAAAATCATATGAATTACTATCTCCTTAAATATGTTAAAATTAATATTTTAGACCTTATCAATTATACTTTTGTAAACCCTTATAAAACAAAAGTTTCTCAAATTTTCAAGACTAATTCAACAGGTACAACCAACAATTAGACCACAGATTGGCCCGGGTGGCATTCGTGGCCGCTCATTGAGAACTGACCGGCAACAAGTCCTAGCAGTTAACCAAATAATCCGTTCAAATTGCTCATTTTGATCGGTTCAACCTCCTCCCCAATGCTTGTTATATTAAAAAAAATATTTGAGTAGAGATTTCAACACACTTATATTTTTAAAGGGAATGAGTGTGTTTACCAACTTTGCTATAAGCTTGTTATTGAACATATTATAAATCTTTCCTCGATTTCACCCTCTTATAAAGGATGAGAGGATATGATTTTCTAATTCCAGAGGGGATTACTCGGTCAGATCGGGTTACAAATTATACAGAGCAAAGACCCAACAAATGAACAGACAGGGTCTTTTAGTAACTCTTGAGATGTCAAAGTTTTGGAAAAAATTATGGAAATTACAAATTCAGCCCAAGTTTTTGTCAGATGGATCACTTGAAAGACATAAGGCTAGACTGGTAGCCAAAGGATTCAGTCAAATATATGGTATTGATTTCCTTGATACCTATTCACTAGTGGCAAAACTTAATTCAGTGAAGACTCTTCTAGCAGTGGCAGCTGCAAAGAATTGGACCATGTATCAATTGGATGTCACTAATGCTTTCCTTAATGGAGATCTAGAAGATGAGGTCTACATGGAGCTTCCACCTGGTATGGTCAAAGATGGTTATGTTTGCAAACTAAGAAAATCCTTATATGGCCTTAAACAAGCTTCTAGGCAGTGGTTTGCTAAACTTACTTCTGTTCTCATCTCTTTTGGCTATACATAGTCACATAGTGATTATTCCATGTTCCTTCATCATTCATCAGCTGTTCATCCATACTCCTAGTGTATGTAGATGATATCATCATTGCAGGTGATGATATTCAGAGTATGCAAGCTTTAAAGGATCATCTAAGCAATCAGTTCAAGCTTAGGGATCTTGGTCATCTTCATTACTTTCTTGGTTTAGAAATGGCCAGATCCAGGGAGGAATCCACATCTGTCAGAAGAAATATTGCACAGACCTTCTATCAGACACAGGCTTTGCTGATTCTAAGCCTGTTGTTACTCCAATTGACATGAAAACAAGGTTATCTGCAGATGATGGTCCACTTCTAGATGATCCTGGACTTTACAGAAGAATAGTGGGGAGACTCCATTACTTGACAATTACCAGACCTGAGATTACATTTGCAGTACAACAATTATGCCAATATCAGGTAACTCCAACTTCTACTCATCTACAATTGGCTTACAGAATCCTTAAGTACTTGAAGAATGCTCCAGGTTAGGGATTGTTTTATGCTACATCATCTGATCTTACCCTTAAAGGGTATAGTGATTCTGACTGGGCCTCGTGCCCTAATACAAGGAGGTCCACAACTGGATACTGTATCACCCTTGGTCCCTCACTGATTATCTGGAAATCAAAGAAACAAGGGACAATGTCTAGATCATCGTCTGAAGCTGAGTACAAGGCTCTAGCTCAGTTGACATGTGAAGTGGTTTGGGTGAAAAGGTTGTTACAGGAACTTGGCATTGAACATCAAAACCCTGTGAACCTTTTATGTGACAGTCGATCTGCAATATATATAGCTTAAAACCCGATTTTCCATGAGAGAACCAAACATATTGAGATCGACTGTCATGTGGTTCGACGGTTCCTCCAGTCGAAGCTTATTGGATTGAGTCACTTGGATACTGAAAATCAAATTGCAGATCTTTTCACCAAGGGACTCAGCAGGTTCAGATTGCAGTTTTTGCTTTCCAAGCTGAGCATACAAAACTTGTATGCATCAGGTTGAGGGAGGGTATTGAAGTTGCTTAATGCATTCTAACCTGAGGAGCAGTACCACATCGATGAAGCAGCACTAAGGTTCTCTTCGCATGACGTCGTTCACACTCGGAAGCAACTGAGGAGCTGCGAAGAAACGGTGTCATTCCATTTAGTGTTGTTAGCCGTTTCCATTTTTATTATATAGCTATACGTGTCTAGTTTTGATTCGTTGTTAGTTTATATTTCAGTTTGTTACCGTTGTACAGCTGTGGCTGGGTTAAAACTCTCCTTCACTTCTTAAAGAAGGAGATGGAAGTTCATATAAATACCAGGCCTTGAGCCACAGAGAAACCTGCGGATTTCCTTACAATATACCCTGATTAAAGAATTTCATATTGCCGGTTGATGAGTGGTTAAGAGTGGTGTCCGAATCCTTCGAAGAGGAGAAAATCGTCAGATTTGCAGCAATTCTATGGTTCATGTGGAAAGAACGGGATATTCATAACTTTAATAATTAGAAAATGGATGAAGAGGAAATAATCTAGAGAGCTTTGTGTTGGATGCAAGATTACTTAGCGGTACAAGAGATGAAAAAGGGGGAGATGCATGAAGCTTTTAATGATCAGGTAGGATGTATGTGTCTGCCTGTAGGAGTTTTTAAACTCAACATAGATGCTGAGATTTTTTCAGGAGAGGGAATTGGACTTGGGGGGGGGGGGTGCGGGACTGGAATAGGAAGTTTTGTATGGGGTTTGTGAAAAGGATCAGGGGATTTTCCAGTCAGAGGAGACAGAAGTTTGGGGGAGTTCTAGAAGGCGTTAAGGCTGCGATCAGGAAAGGATTGGTGCCGATGGTAGTGGAGAGTGATTTCAAAACGCTAATAGAGAAGCTATAGGGAAGGGGAGGTGACTGGTCGGAGGTGGGAAGTCTCTGTAAAGAGGCGAGGAGTTTGGTGGTTGGGATGAAAGGAGAAGGAGAGAGTGACGAATTAGACAATGGCCTTTTGTCCCTAGGAATTTAGTGGGGAATTTTTCCAATAACAGCATCTATTAAGAAAAAAAAAATTACAAAAATAGCACCCATCCCACAACATTTACAAAATAGCACCATTTTTATCAAACCGCACCTCCAAAGTGCGTTTTATAAATAAACCGCACCCTCCAGGTGCGTTTTAGTCCACCTCAGACTGAAAACCGCACATTGGAGGTGCGGTCAGTGTTTGGTGGACAGCGGCCTTGCGGACCGCAGGATGAAGAAGCGATCCAATGGCGGACCGTTTGCCAGGTCAGCGATCCTTGCCACGGATCGAAGAGCATCGCGTCGAGGTGCGGTCAAGCATCAGGGAGCGTAAACGGCCTCGGCAAGGAGCAGTTTCGAATGGGGCAAAATTACCAGACCGCCCCTGGAGGGTGCGGTCTGATGGGTATAAATACCCCATCCCCCCTCTCATTTTTTCACACCACAACCATTCTCCACTCGCCAAGTCTGATCTGCCATCAAAAAACATTTCTTTGGTTTTTTCCTCAAATCCCGCCGAGCCGAATCTCTGTCCGAATTTTGGTTTTTTCTCAAAACCCGCCGAGCCTAGCCGAATCTATGTCCGAATTTCTCGAAAAAATGAGCGATTGGTTGCAAGGATAGGGAGTTTATGTTGATGAATTTCTAGCGGTACGTACTCATTATTCTGGTTTAATTTTTGTTGTTGTTATAAGCTTTTTAATTAATCTATGTACTAACCTCGTTGTTATTTTCTCGTAGGTTGGTGACGACGTGGATATATACAACCAACGGTATTATCTCGAGCAAGGACCGTTGGATCCAACTGACTTGTACGACCAATCCAACCATCGGTCAAGGGATGTTTGGAACGATCACCCGGTACATACAATTCTTCATCATTTGTCTTTCCTTTATTTTGCTAATGTATTTAGTGGAATATAAAATAAATTTATGTTGAATTTTTAATCGTGTTGGTTGTTTCAATAATTTAATCGAATACATAGCGCCACTTACTTCGACTCTTTATAAAGAGATGCACGTCTAAGGAAATGGGGTTTTAAGCGATTATCATATCCTCTCATTCCCTGGGAAAATCGGGTATTGAGAGATCCTCGGATCCCTCCCTCCCCCCCCCCCCCACCCTTTTTTCTGTCAAAATGACTGCATTTCTAAGAAGATGTATATCTCTTCTAAGAGTCTAACGAGTGTTGCTCTGTATTCGATTAAATTATTTAATACAACCAATACGATTAAATTATTTAACAAACAACCAATACGATTTATTTTTATGTGTACAAAATGAATTTTATTAATTTCAAACATTTGAATATGTATGTTTCTCTTTAAATTATTATTCATTTACAATGTTATTTATGTTAATTAATTTAGTATGTTTGTTTTACGATAATATGTATGTATCTCTTTAAATTATTATTCATTTAGAATATTATTATGTTAATTAATTTAGGATGTTTATTTTATGATAATATGTATGTATCTCTTTAAATTATTGTTAATTTAGAATGTTATTATGTTAATTATATGAAATATATTTTTATGATAATTTTGAATTTAAATAATTTAATTTAATTAATTTAATTTAATTAATTTAGTTATAAGAAAAAACCCTTACTAATATATAATAATTAACGTGTAATTTTTCGCTAGGAGGCACAAACAATACTCCGTTACAGGGGTACGACCAATGTGCTCCCATTACACCCATCTATCTTGCCCTCTCTTAAAAGGGCACGGTTGGACCCGATTAGGCATTTTAACGGCATCAAAGTCGATCGTCAACTCATCACCGCATTAGCTGAGAGATGGAGGAAGGAGACCCATTGTTTCAACTTTAGAGAAGGAGAGGCCACCATCACGCTAAAGGATGTCGCCATCCTAACCCATCTGCCCATCGACGGCAAACCAGTGTGCGCGAGTGATCATCCCCCCGAGGATCGTGACGCTATGCCCGGTTGGGTTAATTTCATCACGTCTGTTATTCTGCATGGCTATATGTCGAAAAATAATTGACACACAAACTGCACTAGGGGGAGGGGTGCAGTTTGTGTGGCAAAACCGCACCTTGGGGATGCGGTTTTGTTTTGGAGGTCAGGCCAAAACCGCACCTTAGAGGTGCGGTTTATATATAAAACGCACCCTCCAGGTGCGGTCCATAAAAAAAGGGTGCTATTTTTGTAAATATTTTCGGGTGGGTGCTATATTTGTAATTTTTTTAAAAGGTACTATTTCTGGAAAAATCCAATTTAGTGGACCAAATTGTAAAATATACTTTAATGAGACAGCAGAGACCTTAGTAATTTTATGGGTTGGTATTGAATGAAAGCACCACAGATTCCTATAAAAAAACATATTATGAATCTTTTAAAATAAAAGTTATTAACTCTATATTAATTTATAAAAATAAATTAGCATTTTTTAAATACATTTATGCTAATTTATTAAATTAAAATTTATACTAATCTATTTAAAATTTTTGTTTGGTTACTTTTTCAATAAAAAAAATGTTATTCCTTTCAAAATTTCGAGATTGCATTATTATATTTATATTATGTCATTATCATATGAATAACTTATGTTTCGCGATATCAATTTGTTAACTAATTTATGCATGTTTACTATAACGAACCACTCATTGCACTGATTCACACTAAAAAAAAATCAACCAAGAAAGCATCGGAAAAAAAAAATGCTCGGCGCTCTCCCCTCTCTCCTCTATCGCTGGAGAGAAATCGGGGACTTGGTGTTCGCCCTGATACTGCTAGTGGTCACTTCTTGCTTGTGGATTCATCGGCGGAGATTTGATTGGGGATCCATAAATAAGGATCCTCGTCAATTCAGTGGAGGTGATGGTAAAGCCGTTCGGCCTCCGTCGAGCCAGCATGCTTGTAAAAAACAGGGGGTGGGTGAAGGAGTTCTTTCCCCCTCCCTTCGAGTCTCTAACCTCGTCGGAGAAAGGTTGGTTGACGTATTTTGTGCGGTCCTCATGTTCTGTGTGCGGAATCAAAATCGATGGCGCGAGGAACGGGCTGAGAATCGCTCAAAATTGGCGGATTGTCCGCCGCAGAATAAATTGCATTCGGGGAAGATGGATCATTTACCTCCCCCATGCCGGAATTGGGCTCGAAGTCGTGCCCGTGTCCGGCAATTTGGCCCTGGTGCCAGTTTTCAATGCCGTCCCAAAGTAAGGAATGGCAAACGAAGCCTAGATGCTACTCAAGAAACAATTAAGGATTATATCGAAGTGATGGTTAAACGGAGACGCCGGATGAAAGGTAGTGGATGGCGATTCTCTCTCCCTAATTTGTGCGAGATTGATTACAGAAATATGGAGATAGAGGCCGGTACGCTGCTGCCGTGGACTCGCGATGGGTCGAGCATGGTTACGGCTGAGAAACGCCAGGTTCGGATCTCTGTTCCGGGTCGAGATCCCTCGACCGGTGATCGGCAGCAGCGTCCGCCGGTGGTTTTCTGCCGTGGGTCTGTTGGGAACGTATTTCCCTCAGATACCAATCCCGTTATTCTCGGGCCTCCTTGTATCCTTCCTGATCGGTTGGTTACGCGTGATAAGAGTCCCAAATCAGAATTTAATCTAAAAAACCTAATTCAAGTCGGAGTGGGACACTCGGGAAGTGCCTGGTCTAAGGCCTTTAAAAACCCCTTCCAATGAGGGCTTCTCATTAAAGTGCATAGCATTAAGCCCCCGAGAAGAACGATTCCTGCCCGAGCGAGTCCCTCTCAAGGTATTTGCTCCCACCCTTCCTCTCTTTTTTTGCTTAAGTTTGATGGCTTGGCATTCTCTAAGACCTTGGCGGCGGCAACCATGCAACCTACGTGCATGGATTTATTTCGTCCAGTGAGTCCGGCGCCAATTAAGGTGAACCGGCTCGTACTAATGTGCCTGCTATCCTAGGTCCTCAGGAGTGCAAGATGGCTCATGCTTCTTCTGATCAAGTTGTGGAATTCTCAATGGATGAGGTTCAATCGTCCAAATATTGCTTGACGCACTCGCTGCTGGGCCGTCTCTTCACCAACAAACGGATTTCCACCATGGAGATTCGGGATGCTGTTATCAAACATTGGAAAGTGAAAGGAACCTTGAGGGTGGTGCTGACCAAACAAGGATTACTTGATTTTTCTCTTCCGTCCGAAGAGACTAAGACATGGGTTCTTCAACGAACACCATGGGTGGTTAATGACTCGATTCTGCACTTGAGGCCATGGACACTGAACATCTCGAGAAATGTCTTTACCGACCTGGCCATGGTGCCTCTGCGTGTGCAGATGTGGAATGTCAGAGAGGAGTGCTGCACGCAACAGTTCGGGAGAAAAATGGCCGAAAACAAGCTGGGCCAGGTGCTTGAAGCGGGGATTTTTGCTAGCCATGAAACTAGGGAGCGATTCATGAAGGTGAGAGCAGTGCTTGATCTCACCAAGCCGCTGCGATCGCAAATTTTGGCGGCCATTGATGATAATGTGCGCTTCTGGGTTTCTATGAAGTACGAGTACCTACCATCTTTCTGCTTCAAGTGTGGCCGAGTAGAACATTTCATCAACGAATGTACCTTTGATCCTCCGGCTGGCCAGGAGAAATTTGGCCCTCACATGTCCACCAAGAAATTGGGTGTTCGCGTGTATGAGTCGGAGGATGAAACTCAGCAATTCCGTGGTAAATCGAAGTCCGTTTGGGTTAACACGGCGCTGGGAGGAGGTGCTGATCACCAGATGCAGAAGCAGTCTAGGGCGCAGGTGGATCAGTTGGGAATTGAGGCCCTCCATTCTGATCCGCAGGAAAGGACCAGCCCAAAAAATGGGGGAGGTCGGCAGGCCCAAAGCCACAGGCATAGAAGCCCACGCGGATTCCATGTGAGGCGCTCGCCGCGGGCCCGACCTGTCCGCCAACCCAGTCATCAATCTCCGCTGAAAGGCCGAGTTGGGCCACGGCCGGCCGAGCAGGGAGGAGAAGCAGGCCCGAAACGGGACCGGGGAGGCCGTTTTAAGCCTCAGCCCGTCTCCTCTGCGGCCAAAGCGAAGGGAATGGTAGCGGGCCGGCCCAGGAAGAGAGACCTGCGACAGGAAGCCCAGTCCATCTGGGTGCAGTCGAGCCCAGCTCCCAAGCCAAGGCGTCGGCTTGTTTTGGCGGACTTTGATGCTGAAGGAGAAGGGCCTGTGCAGGATCCCAGCCTAGCAGATCAGCAAGGGGAGGTGGTGAAAAAGAATTTTAGGCGACGCCTCATTAAGGCCGTGAATCTTCCTCCAGTGGGACCGGACGATGGCCATGGGACGCACAGTGAGGGAGCTGGTGACGATTTAATGGATCCCTCTTCGGATGAGGATGTATCCCAGTTTATGATTACCTCTCGGGCCCCTAAGGAAAAGACCCCGCAGACTATTCGGGGAATGAAGGGCCGGGTCCAGCAAGTTGTGGCTGCTTTTGAATCCGGGCTACACAGGAAGCCAGAGGATGATACTATAAGGAGCAAAGGCATGGACCCTGAACTGGTTCAAGGGATGAAGGCCTGGGAGGATGATGGTGATGGCCATGACGGGGGTCAATTCAATGAATACGGGTCCAATCTTGCTGACCCAGATATTGACAGTCGCAAGCGCCCGCTGGGCGAGGTTGAAGGGGAGCTGGGAGTGGAGCCCAGCCCTAAGAAACAGTTCGTGGAGGATGATGCTAATCAGGTGGAGGTAGCCAGCCAAAAGTGGCCCCAACCCGATAAATGAAGCTTCTCGCGTGGAATGTGAGAGGAATTGGGCCGTCCCTCACATTTCAAACTGCTGTCGGTTTAGTTTGTTCTAATAAACCGGACCTTGTTTTCTTTTCGAAAACAAAAGCGCGCCGGAGTGTCGTTTCCCGTCGTATGCGGGGTTTAGGTTTTGATAATTTTCAATGTTTTTTTGTTGATGCTGTTGATTCGGCTAGTGGTCTTGTGCTAGCTTGGGCCCCCGAAGTTAATGCTTCGGTTTTTTTTCATTCCAACTTTTGTATTTGTACTCAAATCAATGAAGTGGATCATTCTTATGTTGTGGTGTTCGTCTATATTAGCTGTGTTGAAGCTGTAAGAGTTCATCAATTGGCTCAGTTACGAGAGATTTGTGAGAGTTTCACTCTGCCATTTGCGATCATAGGAGACTTTAATGTGACGCTCCAAGCAAGCGAAAAAGATGGGGGTAATCCCTGGAATGCTTCCCATGCCATCGGCCTTCGCGATTTCATCCATGATCTGGGCCTTCATGATCCCGGGTATCAAGGTGACTTGTTTACCTGGACGAATAAACACATGGGGGCGGCTTGTATTAGAGAGCGCCTCGATAGAGCCTTGTGTTCCCAGAATTGGGTTGACCGTTTCCCTGATACCCTCGTTTAACATTTTACTGATCAAGGTTCTGACCACCGAGCCCTGCTCCTCTCCGATAAACCATACGTTCGCCATAGTCGACCTCTCTTCCGATTTGATGCCCGTTGGGCGGATAATCCTGAAGTGAAGGCAATGGTCTCCTATGTCTGGCAGGAGGAGATACAAGGGACCCCTATGTATCAACTGTGGGAGAGGCTCAAAAAACTCCGTCACTTGCTCTATGATTGGAGCAGGGCGGGTACTACTAATTCCCTCCGTAATATTAAGACAATCCAGGCGGAAATAAACCGTGTCAAGTTGATCCTCCCCATTGACTGTGAGACGGTAAAATTGCTGGAATCTGAGCTGAATAGGCAATGGGAAGCGGAGGAAGTTTACTGGCAGCAGAAGTCGAGGGTCCACTGGTTTGAAGAAAGGGGATAAGAACTCGGCTTACTTTCACACGGTTACAAGGGCTCGTCGAAAGCATAATTTTGTAGCGGGCCTTCGAAATGATGCGGGGGAGTGGATCACTGAGGAGGGAGATAAAGCAGATATTGCTTCAACCTTTTACCAAAATCTCTTCGCCTCAGAATGTCAGGTGCCTAACATGAGGGACCGAGTGGCCACTTTGCCAATCGACCGGCGGGTCACGGAGGAGATGAATGCTAGTCTCACGGCTGTGGTCCTTCCAGAAGAAGTAAGAAGAACGGTCTTCTCAATGGGATCGAAACAAGCGCCAGGGTCTGATGGCTTCACTGGGAAGTTCTTTAAATCATTCTGGAACATTGTTGGCGAGTCGGTCATAGCTGCTGTGTGCTCATTCTTCTCTACTGGTAGAATGCTGCACATTTTCAATCATACCTGGTTGACTTTGATCCCTAAGGTTGACAATTTGAAAAATATGAAGCAGCTTCGCCCCATCAGCCTCTGTCAGTTTGTGTACAAGATCATTACCAAGATTATGGCTGAGCGCCTGGCTGGATGGTTACCCAGAATTGTGTCGGCAGGGCAAAATGCTTTCATCCGTGATCGCAGATTGTGGAAAATGTCCACCTTGGACACGAACTGATGCACTACTTGAAAATCAAAACGCGAGGAAAGAAAGGGTACATGGCTCTTAAGATTGACATGGAAAAGGCCTATGATAGAGTCGAATGGCCCTTTCTCCTGGCGGTTCTGGACAAGTTAGATTTCAATGCTACGTGGCAAGGATGGATTCATGAATGTCTCCGTTCGAGTTCTTTCTCTGTTTTGATGAATGGCTCTCCTAAGGGGTTCTTCACAGCCTCGAGGGGGCTCCTGCAGGGAGACCCGTTATCTCCTCTCCTTTTTGTACTGTGCAGGGAAGGGTTTGCAGCCCTGCTCCGCAAAGCTATCTCGGAAAAGAGATTGGAAGGAGTTAAGGTGGCCCCTCGGATCTCGCATCTATTTTTCGCTGATGATTCGTACCTGTTCCTACGGGGATCTCTCCAAGAATGCGAAAACCTGATTTTGGTGCTTAATGAGTATGAGGAGCTTAGTGGCTAGCGAGTCAATTTGGATAAATCAGCAGTTTGTTTTAGCCGTAATATTACCCTTCCGGATCAGGAGTTCCTCGCCCAGATTCTTGGGGTAGGGGCGGTGGGGGTCCATGATAAGTACCTGGGATTGCCTACCCCGATCGCCCAATCGAAAATGGATACATTCAGATATCTGGAGGAAAAATTACTGGCGCGCCTGCAGGGATGAAAGCAACGTACTTTATCTTGGGATGCGAAAGAGACCTTGCTCAAATCAGTGGCCTTAGCTCTCCATTTACATGTTATGTCCTGTTTTCGTCTTCCTCTCTCGCTGTGCCGCTTACTAGATAGACATGTGGCCAGATTTTGGTGGGGAGTGACAAACGGAGAGTCTAAAATCCGTTGGATGTCCTGGCGTAATATGTGCAGAAGTAAGCATGATGGGGGGATGGGTTTTCGCCGATTTGAGCATTTCAATCAAGCGCTTCTGGCTAAAATTGGATGGCGGATCCTCAATGATCCCTCCTCCCTGATGGCTCAGGTGTATAAGGGTAAATATTTCCCCAGGGGGGACTTCTTACAAGCCACTGCTCGCTCCCGCCCGTCTTGGGGATGGCAAAGCATTCTTTTTGGTCGTCAGTTGTTATTGAAAGGCCTTCGGTGGCAAATTGGAAATGGGCTAGCCGCCCCGCTGTTGGAGAGTAATTGGGTCCCTCGTTTGCACCCGGACAAGCCAGTTTCTAATCCGTGCGTTATGCCTAGTGGGGGAAACCCGGTGGTGGCTGAGGTAATTGTCTCAGGTGAGGGGCGGTTGTGTGAGGGAAGGCTAGATCAATGGTTTGATCCTCCTACCTGTCGAGCGATTAAGGAGATCCCGCTTCCTCGCGGGAATGTTGAGGACCGACTGATCTGGCATATGACGACTGATGGGGTTTTCACGGTGAAATCAGCCTATCACTTGGCTGTTCTTCTGGATAAAAAAGAAGGCCAGTGGAGGTCGTCGGCCAGTTGGATGGATGGATCGAGTTGGATTAAGGTTTGGAATGCCCCTATTCCCCCAAAGTTGCGCATTTTTCTTTGGCAACTTCTCAATCGGATCCTCCCGACGACAGAAGCCCTGATTGAAAAGGGTGTTATTGTCCATCCTCGGTGCCCGGTTTGTTGGGCCGGGTCGGAGACAATGGAGCATATGTTCCTTGAGTGTCCAGTGGCCAGGGCTATGTGGGATTATGCGGGGTTGGAGTACCTTGGGAAAGCCCTTCCTAGGCAGACATTTCCTTTGTTCCTTAAAAGGTTGTTGATGTGTATTCAGCACCCCCACCTGCTGATGGCAGTTGTTGCTGTCCTTTGGCGGATCTGGCGATCTCGTAATTGGGTTGTTTTTTAGGGCAAACAATTTGGGATCCCAGCTCTTATGCGTCAATTTAATCAGCAAGTTCAGGAGTGGGTAAACCTGCCTGGTGATAATTCAGTTCCTCGAACCCCTACGAGGTCTAGCCTGCCGCCGGGTGCGGCCACTACTCCGGGGTCGTTCATTTGTAAGTGGGATGGCGCTGCCAGGCGTGGCTCGCATTCGGCAGGTGGGATGGTTATCCTATCGTCTGATGGATTGGTGATTGGGGCGAGAGGTGTCCAGTTTGGTGTCATTGATGATCCTTTGGTTGTGGAAATGCTCACACTCTGGGAGGCAATCTGTTGGTGCTCCGATGCAGGGTTGATGGAGGTACGTTTTGAAGGGGATGCTCTGGTGATAGTTGAAAAGCTCGTCAGGGGCTGAGGCCCGTGATAGCCGGATTGGAGCTCTTCTTGAGGAAGTTCTGCATTGCTTATCTAACTAGCAAAGGTTTAGTGTTCGGTTTGTAGGTCAGCGTAGTAATAGGGTAGCCCACTTGGTGGCTCGAAAGGCCCTTCTATTGTACCCGTCTGCAAGTCGGTTCTTTGATTTTCAGACCTGACTCCGGTCCAGGGTGTAATTATCTCTTTTCTAATCAATATAAGATTATCTTTTGTCAAAAAAAAAAAAATTCATACTTCAATTTGATTCTCTCAACATTGAAAAAAATTAAAACAAGAACACCATTTAACTAAAACATTATTTTTTCGTTGAATTTAACTAAAAAAAAAATCTTAAAAAAGATCACTACAAAAATTCAAAATAAGAGATAGCTTCTTACTCTCCCATCTAACGGTCCCTAGTCCCACCACGTGTTTCAAACCTCTGATCCACGCCGTCCCTGTATGGTCACGGTGGTGTTATTCACGGGCAGACATCAGGAGTTGGAAATTTGAGCCTACGGTTCAGATCCTGCCCATAGTCTTTCCGGGCATATCTCTTTGCCTTTAAGAACGAGGCTGCTCTTCCTATCATAATCGCTCTAATCAGGGGAAAATTCCCAATCCCCAATCTTCTCCCTGTTTCCCCCTCCCGCCCCGAAACCCTAAACAACGGCGGTCCGGCTTTTTCCTACTCTCTCGGTCGGTGGTTCCGTCCTCCCTTGGATTGTTCCCCCGACCCGACATCTTTCAGACCTAGGAGGCGCGTGGCGTTCACGCTATCTGTAATTCATGTGTTCTTGGTCGCCTGAATTGGGAAACCTCTGCCGCCGGGGCTCTCCCGGGATTCTACCGGAATCATGGCGTCAGCTGTGCTAGCTAATAGGAGCGAACCGAACTGGATGCAGCCACAGCCGGCCGGCGTTGCGAAGTTAATGGGCAAATATCCTTTCTCTAACTCTAACCCAAACCCTAAATTCTCAAAGAAGCGGCACCTTCAGGCGTTACCCTTGGCGGATCTCGACGAATCTCCAGCCTTCACGCAGTCCGCTGCGTCTGATGACGCGTCTTCGATAAATCGGAGACCTAATGATTTAAACACAGCAGGCTTCGTTACTTTCAACATCTCTTCTTATTCGAGAAAGGAGCTGGTGGAGTTGAAGGATCGATTTGTGGCTGAGCTGGAGCAGATTCGTCAATTGAAGAGCCGCATCGACTTGCCGCCTGATTTTCAGATCAGATCCAGCTCAAATTTTCACAACAAGAAACTAATTGGTGGCCCAAACAGTAACAAGAAGATACTGGGAAGCAAGAGGCCTTTCCCTGTTACGGATTCGACTTTTGGGGCCCAAGATTTCAAGAGAGCGCAACACCCAGATAACTCGCAGTTGATGAAGAAGTGCGTCCAGATCCTGTCCAAATTGATGAAACACAAGTTCGGGCACATATTCAATGCTCCTGTGGACGTCGTTGGAATGCAGCTTCATGATTACCACGACATAATCAAAGTGCCCATGGATTTGGGTACGGTGAAAAAGAAATTGGCGAAAAACCTCTATGATTCGCCGCAGGATTTTGCTGCCGATGTGAGACTGACCTTCAACAACGCGATGAGGTACAATCCTAAGGGTCACGATGTATATGTTTTTGCTGATGAGTTACTTGCCAAATTTGAAGACTCGTACCGGCCCATCAAGGATTCGCTTGTTGACGAGATCCAGAAAGATGAAGAGCACGTGCTAGAAGTACAAGCGAGCTCTTGGGATCACAACCACCGGGGATTGGTAGAGACTGAAAGCGCATCCAAAGACCCAAGGGATGTTATGCAAGTGATGGCTAAATCCGAGCAAACTGGTAACTCAGTGGCTCCTCCTGCTACTGGATCGAGCCAAAACGTTAACCCTCACTCGACTTCACAATTGCCTGTGAGGACCCCATCACCAAGAAGGGTTCCACCAGTGAAGCCTGTTAAGCTTCCGAAGCCCAAGGCAAAGGATCCTAATAAGAGGGAGATGAACCTAGAAGAGAAGCATAAATTGGGTGTAGGGTTGCAGAATTTGCCTCCGGAGAAGATGGAGCAGGTTGTTCAAATTATTAAGAAGAGGAATGGCCATTTGAGGCAAGATGGAGATGAGATTGAGCTGGATATTGAAGCTGTTGATACAGAAACTCTATGGGAGCTTGATCGATTTGTCACCAATTACAAGAAATTGGCGAGCAAGATTAGGCGTCAAGCATTAATGGGTGGCAATATTGGGGCTCCTGCTACTAGTGAAGGCAACAAGGTACATTGACTTATTCATTATCAGTTATAATGCCAACTGGGTTGTTTTTATTCCAATTATTTTTCTTTGTGGTGCATGGTCTAATTGGCGACTTTGGTTTTGGGTTTTATTGTATGTTAGGATGTGCCCGTCAATGAGAGAATGGGCATTGAATATGAGGCAAAGAAGCCAAAGAAAGGTGATGCTGGCGAAGAAGACGTGGACATAGGTGATGAAATGCCAATGAGCAGCTTTCCGCCTGTGGAGATAGGGAAGGACAATGGCCATGCCAGTAGTAGTTCTAGCAGCTCCAGTAGTTCCAGCGATGATTCTTCCTCCTCCAGTGGTATAACCCAACTCCTATGATTGGGAATGAAAGTAGTGGGTTTTGTGATGCCCACCTTGTGCTGCTGAAAATACTAACTGTAACTTGGATATGCAGATTCCGACTCAGGGAGCTCTTCTGGGAGTGATTCGGAGGATGCTCACTCATAGTACTATATCCATAGCGTGATCAGAACCATTGTGGATGAGATTCTGGCATTACAGGTTCGAGGCGGGGCGGGGTAGAGGATTCTGGAGGTGCCTTGCACAAGAATGGATGAAAAGATGCGGTATGATAACTGGGTCAGTCTGTTCTGGTGGTGGATTGATTGCTTTTGAGATGGTATGGTGTGGTAATTTGATAGAATCTATTCTGTGACAGGTTTGTTGGATTGGTGGACGAACTAATGGAAGCTGGGCAGTGTTGGAGTAAAAGGAAACTAGGAAGGTGAATTCTTTCTGAGGTTTGTTTGTACAAGAAAAGCGGATGAGCTTGTGTATAAAGGAGGAGCCAGCCAGCAGTGGCCAGCTGGTTTAAGTTAGTGTAGGAAGGGTAGTTGGAAGATTTTTCTTTTTTTTTTAGTTTGAATATTTGTGGCGTGGCGTCTCTTTGGAGGAGTAGTAGGGGAGAGAGCACTAGTGGTGGTGATGAGTGGGTGGGTGTTCGGAAAGAGAGATGGAGGACTTAGGTGGTTATTCGGAATAACATTTTGTATACATAACTACAATTCTACAACACTTGAATACAGATTGACCCACCGTGGTGGCTTTGGCAACAGAGTTTGTTGATGTGTCCATGTTTTTTTATTTTGGCGCAGGGATAATCGTTTATGTTTTGTGTCTGTTGGTAGGGTAAGAGTTGGGAGGAGGAGCTGCTTTTTATGCGAGGTGGTTGTGTCTGTTTGAGAGGTGAAGAAGAAGAGTGTTAGGAAAGGGAACATCAAATATGGTATCTGTATGTGAAGTTGATTTCTCTGTCTCAACCCAAAAGTTGGAGGATACAGAAACAAGCCCCAGACATGTTCATTCTTGTTGACATAGATAGTAATGAACTAATGATGCGAATTTGTTTGCCTTGTAGTAATAATGGTTTTGAAGAGATGTATGGGGTTTGGAAGGTCTGTAACATGAACCGGTCAGGTGAAAGAGTCGTCACTAGCAGTGTTATAGGTAGCTTTGGATTTTAGGTTGGACGGAATCTAGAATATGACAAGAGAGGAGAGGAGAGGAGAGGAGAGTTCCTGGTTGGCATCTCTCTCGTCTCATCTATTCTTGCCGCCTGCGGCCTGCAGGCGCTCTCTGTTCCCTTTTGCCTTTGGCAGGCCAGCACTGTGCCAAATCAGAAGATGTACATTGTACCGTATTATATCATATCATATCTGAAAACTGAATCCAAGCAAGAATTTTTGAAAGGGAATCTAAAAAGGGAGAAATTACCACTACTTGGTGAAATATGTTCTTTTACGCATGAAACTAGGTTTTAGGGGGTTTCTTCTACTTCTCTTATTCCATAACAATCAAATATATAGTAGTCCTTAAAACCGACGTAATGAAAGAAACAAACAACAAACTAAACATATTCCATAACAATCAAATATATAGTAGTCCTTAAAACCGACGTAAAGAAAGAAACAAACAACAAACTAAACAGAAAGGAAAACGATAATGAATCGAAACGGTCGAACGCGGCCATCCAGATAACTCACGGTACTTTGGGTTGGGCTTGGGCTGTCAAGAGGAACGGCGCGGAACTGCCATGTACGCATCATTGACCCCCCCCCCCCCCCCCCCCCCCCCTCCCACCAAGCTTGATCTTGCCCTCAAGGTCGAAGGTCGGGAAATGATCTCGAATCTCGAGCACCTCCTCCCATGTAGCCTCCTCCATCGGAAGGTGTTGCCATAGTACCAAACATTCCTCCACAACCCGGCCAGCTCGCCTAGACCAACGATGGTCAAGAACCTGCAGTGGAGTCGACTCGAGGCTACCATCGTCCGCAACTGGCGGTTTCGACACCTGTTGTGCTTCCGCCTCGCCCACGTACTTCTTGAGCAGATAAACATGGAAAACAAGGTGAATTTTCTCCATAGGAGGAAGCACAAGCCGATAAGCGACCGCTCCAATGCGCTTAAGAACACAATATGGTCCGAAATATCATGCCGCCAACTTCTGGGAGGCTCGCCTGAAAATAGTGGATTGGGGATATGGATGCAGACGCAACATGACTGATTCGGGCTCAATCGTACACTTTTTACCCCCCGGTTTCCTTAGTCGTTTGAGGCATTTTTACTCCGGGAGGTTTGGTTTTACGCTGGGTTTTGTCTCGATTTTGTGCATTTTAGTCTATAGCAGGTGAAACCAAACTCAAAGTCGAAAGTTGGACGAAAAGGCGAAAAATCGGGTCAAAGGATTGAGGCAGTTGCAGATTATGGTGAAAGCCATTAGTTCACGGTCATGGCGACCGTGAACTAGAGCCGCAAGCCGTGAACATCAAGGCGTCCATGGACATTTTTGCTTTCACTGGACTCAAGTCAAGCCGCAGATCGTGAACTGGATTTATGAGACGACACATTTTGGCCTGGGATCATGGTCCACGCCTTGAGTTCACGGCTGTGAACGGGGACTCTGATGTGAGCTCGACCTATGTATAAAAGGGGGTTTGAGCTGAAGGAGAAAAGGGGAGACAGAGACCAAGTGTGGGAAACTTCTTCTTCTTCTTCTTCAGATTTTTAGAGTGAGAAAGTGACGAACCAAAGATGAGAAGAAGCTAGGGTTTCATCTTAAGGCAACGATTTGGGAATTCCTTCCCCAAAGGAGGATCTCTTCAACACAAGGAGCATTGCTCACATCTACATGATGGTTTTCCTTCTTCTCTCTTATGTTTTCCCTTCTCCTAGCATGGAGTAGTCCCTTATTTCACTTGGGTGTTTGTAAACCCTAGCTACAATTATGTGAATGTTTGTATGGATTGAATGATTTGTGTGTGGATGTGTTTTAATGTGAATTTGGAGGTACTTTCATGAAAGATTGTGTTGTGTGTTTGCCTATCAATCTATTTGCCATTCTAATCTAGGTAGAAAGAAAACCCTCTTTCTTTGAAATAGGCTTGTAAAGCTGGATTTTCTAAGGCAAATCTTGTCTCCTATCTAGGTTAATGTAGGGGAAGCCTCTTTGTTCGTATTAGCACCTAGGGTTGGTTGTAATTTGGCCGTCCAAAATCCGATTCGAGGGTGAAGTTTTGACAACCCTTAGTCAATAGGTCAAGAGAGCTACTTTAGTGGCTTGAATAGAATTTCCTTGATCTAGAGATCGAGAGAGTGTGTTGGCTACTTGTTGCAATTCCCTACGGTTTACAACCACCTTACCACATGTGTCCATTCGATCCAACATGTCATAATTGCTAGCTAGGGGGAGCAACACTTGGGTGAAGCCTTCTCAATTAGTGTCAAATTCATTTACATAGGAGGATTGTGTGTGGTTCTTGCTAGGAATGAAAGAGAAAAGAGTAGTGTTGGAGTAAGTTCTTAAAAGAGAGCATTGGTTGTTAAATGTAATGTGGCAAGTGTTTTAATCTCTAGTACCCCCTCAAAAAGAAAAAGAAAAAAAGAAGAAAGAAAATGAAAGTAGTAGGAAAAAAATAGAAAAAGAGGTAATAAAATGGGGCAAGATAGGGGAAGAATGATGTTACTGCTTTGCTTGGTAAGTGAAAGTTGGGATTTTTCTGGGATAGGAGATTTGAGCTTCAAGGAGAAGACAACACATACTCGCTCGAGGCTAGGTTATTACACAAAACATTATGATAATAGTAGTTGTTCACACATACTATATAAAAGAAAGAAAAATAAAACGACAGAGTTTAGAGTTCTAAGTGGAGAATTGGGGCGAAAGGAATCGGATCTGCCACATGTCTCACTCGTCGGCTACCTCTCAATGAGTTGAAGGCCCCGGCTCATCATCTGGAAGGAGGCCCTGGCGACGAGCAATCCACTCGAGCAGGACGGTATGCCGGTCTAGCCGGGAACTGACTCCCACGACGTGGGTCTCAATACTGTCCATCCTCTCCACGAGGGGCACCGCAGAAGTGGAAGGACCGGCATTTGATGGTGCTGTTGCTGGTGGTGGTACAGGGCGCTAGAGTGAGGGACGGCAGCGGCGACCGAGAGCTCAAACAGGTGGCTGCTCTAGAGGTGGTGCCTCTACATCGGGCTCCACTAGAGCCGGGTTAACTGCTGGCCTCATGACTTCTAAGGGTCGAAGCCCATCGAGGTACTCTATCTCTCGCTCTCCCTGAAGCTCCAGCTTTCATGTTGTAGAGAGTAGCCACCGGGAAGGGCTCGGTCATGCTCTGGGTGGTAGAGGGCCTGGAATGCGGTCTGGTAGCACTACAACAAATTCGGTCTATTAGGACAAAAAATTTATTTTGTCATTTTGGTTTGTCACAATAGGTATGGTGATATGACAAAAATAATATATGTCCTATTTGGTATGCCTAATGTGACAAACAAATTGTTGTCATAATAATTTGTCATTTAAAGTAATATGACAAATAGTTGGTGTCAAAAATTAATTTCTCAAAATAGGTGTCCCAAATGGGGATGTAAGAGACTCAACAGTGACAAACTTCTTGTTGTCAGAATAGTTCGCCATTTAAAGTGAGTAATGTGACAAATATTTTGTGTCACAATTAAGTTTGTCAAAATAGGCATCCCATATCGGGATGTAAGAGACACAAAAGTGACAAATTATATCGTCCAAGTAGCTTTTGTCATATTATGCCTTACTGAATTGTTTAATGACAAAATATTTTTTCACAACAGATAGTAATAATCTCATGGCGTGCTGACAAAAAGACATGTTCGTCATAATATAGTGGTTTCGGGTTTGACAAAATGCATGTGCTGTCATATTATGCCTTCTCGTGATTTTATCTGTGGGTGGGAAAGGAAACTAAAATTGCCGCTCTCCTTAAAATCTTTTGACTATTGTTTATAAAAAAATCTTTTGACTATTGAAAATTTTTAAGTTCCCTGCAGCCCGCCTTTTTATTTTGGGATTTGCTTTTATTTTTCTTTCATTCAAAATAAAAAACCCAAAAAACTGAATCTGTTTATTCCCTCATAAAAAATGCTGCCATTTTAAAAAAAATTGCATTAAAAAATTTCTTTCTCCCTCACCTTCCACTCGGCACATAGTCCATTCCCCTCTCATAGTCTCACACAATCCCTTACCCATTTGGTCGCCCCAACTCTCTAAAACGACCTTTCTTCTTCTTCTTCTTCTTCTTCTCAATGGACGGAAACATCTTCCTCTGATCCTATCTGTTCTCTTTTATTCTTCTCCAAATAACCAAAGGCCCATCAATCCTTCTGCCCCCACCACACAAAATCCATCTCTCTCCCAATTCCTTCACGTATACCCTTCTTCCACTTCTCATCTCTCACGATTTGACGATGACGAGCCGAATCCGACCGCCTCTTCTCCTTGGACTATCACGCAAGACGACGAGCGATTCCTCCATGTGGATCCACCCTTCGTCTCGGTTAAGAGGGAGAAGAATCAGAAGACAGATCAACCTCAGGCTCCTCCCTTCGTGTATTCGTCTCGGTCGTTAATCCACCCTTCAACTCGCCTTTGTGTATATGGTCGATCACCTCAGATGAGACAATTGAGTGGGACTGGGGGTTATTGGTGGCGATGGTTGGCTCTACGCTGTCGTCGAGGTGATGGCGATGAGACGATTGAGCTGTCTTCCCTCCGTCAGCCAAATTCAAAATCCATTCTCCTTCGGCGAACTCGACGTTTAGCCGCTTTGGAGAGGGATCATGAGAACTAAAATCAATTGGGTGGTTGGTGGCGGATTCGAGAGGCCAAGGGATAGTGTGGAAGAACGCTCAGATCTACAGGTTCTTTTGTGGTTTCTTCCTCCTCTCTTTCATCCATGATTTTGTTCACCTTTGTATTTGGGGTATGTTCATAGTTAGGGTTTATTTTAATTCTTTTCGGCAGAGATTTCAGACAATGAGGCTAGCAGTGGGGAGTTAATTAATACTTCTTTGTTGGGTGGTGGTGTGGGTAACACGAGGGGATTGTAGTTCCAAAGGGGGTCGCTGTAATCAGTAAGGTTCGCCTCATAATCCCCCATTTAAGTGTCTTTCATTCTATTTGTTTTTCTCGAAATCCACTTGTTTAATGGTTGTATTTGCTATTGCCTTTAACAGATAAGTTCATCTTTTTTTATTAGTTGAGTTTCTCTGATTTGAGCTGGTAAATGCTTTGTTGTTAAGTTATGAAGCATTCGAGTTGAGAGGTTCCAGCAACCCAGGGGATTGATTGGATCCCAGCGAGATACAGTGGTGGATTTTGGCAGATTAAGAGTGTTTTAGAGGAGAGGCAGATTTTAGTGGTAATCGGTTTACTCAGCGCTGTTTAAGAAACATTCTCCTCACCCCAGAGAATCTTTCCTAAGCATCCCTCAATGTCTCATCCTCCTCTTGATCAAAGTGAGTGATCTTCTTCTTTCCACTGTGCAGTCTTGGAAGGAGGAAAATATCGGGTCATGAACTTGTTGAGTAAATAGTCCCAAGAGGTGATGGATAGAGCCGGACGGTTGTTGAGCTATTAAGTTCTTTCCCCGCCAAAGAATAGGGGAAGAGCCTCAATCGCAATACCTTCTCGGGGATGCCATTTATCTTCAAGCTTCCCGCTAGCTCAAGAACCTTTGGACATGCTCTTGTGGTGATTCATTGGCAAGCCCATGAAAGTAGGTGATAACGATGTATTTGCACGTGTTTGCACCCTCATTTCTTATCCGTTTGCGACTCCTAGTCGTGCATCTTTGGCCTAGTTTACGCTAGGTTGTGCTATTTTGTCACATTTCAGGTCCCAAGCGTCAAAGGAGAGGCTAGACGCGAGTTTCATGTCGTTTGGAGGTCGTTCGGTGGAGCTGGAGCAAAAACATGGGCAGCCCTTTCAAAAACACGGTCGTGTTCCCCATGCCGTATTTTTACTGCCAAGGGCGTGCTCGTGATGGCTGCTGAGGGTCAAAAACACGGGCTCCATTGGACCAAAACACGGCCGACCTGAAGCAGAGTTTCCTTCACTCTATGGAGTAAACTCTCTCTCTCACCTAGGTATGAAGAACCCTAGATTTGTATGTTAGGGCTGGTTGTATGAACCCAAGTAAGAATTCTTTGATATTGATTATATTCAATTGAGGCATGGTTTTGTGAATTGCATGAATCCTGATCAAATTCGTGTTATTCCTGCTTTGACCTAGAATGAGAATATCTGCCTAGGTTGATAGAGCACCCTTGATTGAAGGTAGTGAATTGACGACTCTAGTCGAGGAGCCAATTCATTATTCTGTACTGGATTTACTCAAGTAGAGGAGGTTTTGTACGTTAGGGCCTCCATTTGTTTACTCTGTTGCAGGTTAGTCGCCCGCTGGAGACTCAGATTGAGAGGATCTGGAGACCTTTAGTCGAGACGACAGACTGTCTAAGAACCTCCCGTAGTATAATTATCATTGAATCTGAACTTGTCAAATTGCAGCTTGACTTAATTGCAGCCTAGGGGGAACCATATCTGGGTGACCTCTCTCAAACTTGGAACACAACATTTACTGCTTTTGTTTGCTAGTTTAGTTGGAACTTCACTACAGTTAAACCACTAAATAATAAGAATATCACGGAGTAGTCATCAAACCTAGGACCCGGGTTAACATTTGAACCTAAGCCCGCTATACTACGCATTAGTAGGTGGTTACACTTGGACAATTTCTAGTGTGACGGTACAAGCGTGTCAGTAGGCGTTGTTTTGAATCATCATCATAAGAGCGGATTGATTTCAAAGTTATTGGCTTCCACGGGTGGATGTAAGATGGGAGATTAGATATCCGCTGCCCGTGGATCCATGTAATAGCCCATATGCCTTGGCCTTTTCTTGGCTCCTGTTTCCACATTTTGGTTTTGAAGCGGATTAGCCACTCGGTGTTAATTCCCTTCCATCTCAACTACAACTTCTCCTTTAATTCCTTTGAATCTGGGACCAACTTGTTGTCCCCTTTCTTCACTTATCCTTCTTGCCTCCGCTAGCTCCCTCTCTCGAGCTAAGAGTAAGAGAGTCCAATTGATGTCCTCGTCCAGTGGTGTTAAAGGCGCCGGATTGCTTCGGGTCGTGCACCTCCCTACACACACTTGGTGAACACAACACGTCTAGAACAAGCAACACTTCACACTTAAAATGAAAATAAAAGCTAGATTACACCAAACAATCTTTTCACAATAACCCCGAAGCTCCCCGGCAACGGCAACAAAAACTTGACTCGCTCTGACTATCACAATAAAATCCCACCTAAGGCCCAAGTATAAACCTTAGATGGGTGAAATATAGGGCAAGTATGTTTAAATATCAACCCAGACCCTACCCATGTACTGCTACTTCGATTGTTTTAAACATTATCTAGCGGATAGTTTTGGTGAAAACAAAGATTAAAAGCTAAAGTACTTGCAAAGATGAAATTGTTTTGACACTAATTGAGAAGGCTTCACCCGGGTGTTGCTTCCCCTAGGTAACAATTACGACTTGAAGGATCGAATGACCATCTGTGGTGGGGTGGGGGGGGGGGGGTTGTAAACCACGGAGAATTCTAACAAGTAGCCAAAGCTACCCTCTTAGTTTCCAGGGTGAGGAACAAGATACGATCCAAGCCACTAATGCGACTCTCTCAACCTATTGACTAAGGATTTGTTAGACTTCACCCTCGAATCGGAGTTCGGATGGCCACCCACAACCAAAACCTAGGTGCTAATATGAAATATAAGGTTTGCCTTGCATTAACCTAACTAGGAGACAATGAATTGGCCAAGAAAACCCAGCATTGAAGCCTCTTTCAAAGAAAGGAAGGGGGTTTTCTCTCTACCTAGGTTAGAATGGCAATTAGATTGACAGGCTTTCACACAACACAATCATTCATGAATAATACCTCCACATCCACATTAAACACAATCACACACAAATTATTCAATTCATACAAGCATTCACATAATTGTAGCTAGAGTTTACAAACACCCAAGTGATAGAAGGGAAAACAAAAGAGAGGAAAGAGAAACCATCAAAAAGATGCTAGCCTTGCTCCTTGTGTTGAAGAGATCCTCCTTTGGAGGAGGAATTATCAATTCATTGCTTGGAGATGAAACCCTAACTTCTCCTCTCCTTTGGTTCGTCACTTTCTCACTCTAGAAGTATGAAGAAGAAGAAGAAGTTTCTCACACTAGATCTCTCCCCTCCTCTTCTTCCTGTCAGCTTGCGCTTTATACTGAGATCGTGCCCAGTTCACGGTCGTGAACATCAAAACGCATCCGTGAACAGAATGTGCTGAACCAAAATGCACCGCTTCAATTTTTGGGTTCACGGTTTGTGGTTGCAGTTCACGGTCTTGGCGGGCATGAACAACCTTGGCATCAGTAACCTCAGTAACCCCTCTGGATGCTTCTTGGTTCACGGGTCGTGGTTCCAGTTCACGATCTTGGAGACCGTGAACTCCAATGGTAGATCGTGAACATAGGCTGATTCCTCCTCTTTGCCCGGTCTTTGCTCCTTTTCTTCCAAATTTCGACTCCGGGGTTGGTTTAACCTGTTAGAATTTGAAACACAAGAAACCTAGCGTAAAACCACCCCTTTTGGAGCTCAATTTCCACAAACGTCAAAGAGGTGTGGGGATGAAAAGTGTACAATTAGGCGCGAATCAGACCGCCTTGAGATCCACGTTGTGGGAGTCACTGTAACACCCCGAATTTTGAATTAGGTTCGACCGAATGATTGGATCGATGGTTACGTACGAAGGGTTCAACCCTGGAGTAAATTAATAATAATAATAATAATAAAACTAATAATAATAATAATAATTATTACTATTATCATTGCCATTATTATTCTACCAAACCTTAGCAACCGAAGAGAAAAGAAATCCCCGTTACTCCATTCTTCCTTTTCCCCTAGCGGCAACCGAGACACTTCGCTTATCTTCTTCTCCATCTGAATTTCACAAAACAATTAGGTAAGGCTGAAAGCTCCGGTTGATTGGTTCAAGGTGATAAAAAAATGGCTTCTTCAACAGCACAAAGTCTCGGCGGGATGGGGTTTGTTGAGTCCTCGCCGACCTCGGCGAGAAGACCAGTTTCTCCTTCGCCCCAAAGACTCTATTTTTGGGCCAGAATTTGGGCGATGCTTCCAAAACGGAGGCAGGTTGGTTGGGCAGATAGCCAAACGTCAGACCGTCGTGAACCCGGAGAACACTTTCTTCTCCGTTAAGAGGTTCATTGGCAGGAAGATGTCCGAGGTTGATGAGGAGTCGAGGCAGATTTATTATAAAGTGGATGGATGGATCAATTATAGAGATGGATGGATGTATTGTCAATGGATGGGGGAGAAAGTAGCGAGGTTCCGTGAGATTGTGGCTTCACCAGCCACTGAAGTTGCAATGAGAGAAGGGTTAATGGTTAGGAAGTTTAACAAGCGTAAGAAGCTCTGTGGCAGCAAGGGGAATGTGGAAGAGTACCTAGAGTTCGAACTGAAGGTTCCTGCAGGGTTGGTGCTTATGTATCCGAGTGATGAATCGATGGTTGTGCGTGGAAGGGTGGCAAGCTGCGGCTGGAGAAGGCCAAAGAGGATTACCTTGCTCACCTGAAGAAGGAATGGGCTGAAGATGCTGCTAAGCTTGAGGCTCTATCTTCTAACGATGACAAGAAAGTGGAGCCTCCTCCACTGCCGACTAAGGAGGACTTACATGATGAGAAGACGAGCAGTTAGGCGACTTCCAATTTTCTTTAAATGGTGGTTATCATCGCAAAGAGGACGATCCCAGGAGCATCACGGTCTTGACGAAATTGAGTTTCGACATCGGACGAGGGAGAAACGAGCATCGAAAGGTTGGAGTGAAAGTCGGACAAATTCGGTTACTATTTGTGACAATTCGAAAAGTTTAGGGACCACAATTGCAATTTTCCTCAGAAGTCCGAGTCAACTATGTTGACTGGAAAAATTGCAATTTTGGTACCTGGAACTTTTAAGCTGATAGAATATTTATTTTGGTCATAACTCGATCAATTGACGTCCGAACAAGGAATCGTCAGCGCCTATGAATTCGTGAGAACGAGGAGATTTTAATTGGAGCAAGTATGGAAATTTTAAAGCAGATTCAGAGTTAGTTTCGACGGATTAGAGGTGAGTGTAAAGGGGGTAAATTCTACGCCTTACGTACTCTTTTAAGTTTGACGAGCTTTAAGTATTTGATGATGTGATTGTTATTGCTTGATTGTGCTTTGTTTGAGCTATGTTTGGAGTGAATATGTATGAGTTGTTATTTACTTTAAAGCTTTACATTTAGGAGTTATTATTAAAGAGTAAGGAGCAAGTTCTTTTTAAGAAGTAATTCGCCTTCAAGAAGGTGAAGTCGTTTTAAGTGTTTTTAGTCACTAGAGCCAGTCCGTTGCCATTTGTGATTTTCAGACAGAGCAGCAGTGATGCTCTTGAGATCTTTGAGACAGAGCAACAGTTATGCTCTTGAGAATCGTAGTGAAGAGCCACCACGATAAGTTTAAGATGTTAGGGGATGAATCGTTACGACTTCCCTAACTAAGTTTACGTTTAAGGAAAGCCTTGATGGCTTCTCATACGTATGAGTTGGCAACCGGACTAGCTAGTGAGGGATCCCCGTGTAAGTCAAGCTTTTAAGTCAAGATTTGAGTTTTAAGAGAGGAGAGTAACTTCAACTCCCTCAAAGTTTAAGAGTTAAGATTTTAAGATTGGAAGTACATACAACTTCCTTTAGTTACAGTTAAGTTTTTTTAGTAAAGTACTCGAGTATTAGAAGTATTAAAACGTAAGGGCGTAGACTGACCCCCTCTCACACACCAGTTTGACGAGCTAGAGAAGGAGCTAGAGGAGTAGTTAGTGAGCAGCAAGTTCGAGGGCAGCCAACTAGAGGATGGCAATGCAAGCGTCACGGAGGATGCCTAGTTAAGATTTTCAGTAGCAACAACGACCTAGACTACCTAGTTATTTATATTGTATGATTATGAGTATAGACTGGAGATCAATTTGAGATTTTAAAGTTTGAGCTTAATTTGCCCACGTGTTAGGGCTTTGCTTTGAACTACAAGTGTGTGTTTTCAGTATTTTATTTATGAAAATTTTTCCTACTGCAATTTAAGATTTGAGTATTTTATTTATCAAGGGCATTTTAGTAAAATTAGTACCCGGCCGGGTTAGGGTGTTTCATTTTGGTATCAGAGCCGGTTTTCCTCTGTTCCTTGGTCTCCAAGGAATACTGGAATATCGGTCTCAGTTTTAAATTCTTTTGTATTAAAGGAAAGGAAAACGAGTCAAAGATCTTCTTTTAAGAGTTTATAGAATCTCCAGTCTATTCTAGTCATATTAAGGTGAATAACTATGAGGGCACGGCACGAAGGGATGGTAGCCAGGGTACGATTGTTTAAGAATAGGCTAGGACGCGATTTAGTTAACTCGTCATGGGACGTCAAATAAGAGATCAAGGCGTATGGTGATTGCCAATAAGAAAGAAAGGATGAAAGAATCGTGACCAGCCCAAGTAGAATCTCAAAGTCTCTTAAGACCAAGTATCTCATCGACATGATGGATAGTAGTTTTTGAATTAGTTAGCCAACTACTCGGGCGTTAGCAAACAGATCATCATCATCAACCTAGAGAAGGTAGGAGGAACGTTGCAAAGGTTTGTGGAGGTAGAATCAAATGTGTTAGGACTTCAACTCCAAACAACAGAAAAGAGGTGCCAATTAAAAGGGGAATACCTCAAGGATTTTGAAGGAGTTGAGAGATGTAACACCCCACCTTAAAATCATGGGTCGAACCAATGGTTCAACCACGCAGCAAAAATCACTCGGGGTTTACGCTTTCAAAATCTCGACTCAACTCACATCCACATCATTATCATATGTTTAAAATTCAACTCATCATAACAATTTACTAAAAATCGCTTTCTCAATTCATTAATCAATCTTCCTCAAAATCAGGATTCACATAACCTAGACTATCAATCTCATCTACTCCATTCATACTCAACTCATGTTAATGATCATACTTGACCAATGTAAACTATCATGCATGCTCAAAACCCGAATCGTAAAATAAGGGTTCTAGAATAAATCAATAGGTGAAAAACCTTTTAAATCAAAATCTTCCATCGATCATTGTGCAGTGCCAGAGTCATCCTCAATTTATCACACCTGTCACATCTAGAAAGAAAAATGGGTCAGCTACTAAGCTGAGTGTGTGGACCTGGCATATACGGCAAAACTAATGTTAGCATGACATCACATCATCACATCTTGTTGTTTAAAAACACATCATCAACAAATTATCATGCCACACGAAAATCTCATTAATCTCTAGATTTATTTCTAGGTCATCAATCCAAATTCATCTTTAACCCAATTCCTCATGGTATGACTTCCATTAATCAAGTCGTATATCGACATAAAATCGTAAACTTACCTCAACTCATGAATCCATCATATCAATCCTTCATTCAAAGTCAATTCATCATTTGAACATCAAACATATCAATCGTTCATCCATAATCAAATCACCAATTTGGAAATAACCATATCAATCATTCATCCATAATCAAATCACCGATTTGGCATTAACCATATCAATCTTTCAATCAATCATCAATCGAATATAACTTCACGATTTTCCTTTATGGAAATCATCTCCATCATATATATCATATGCAATGCATGAAATGCAGACTCTCCATTTTTTATTAATTTGCGCGCTAAGGTCACCATACGCCCACCCCGCTCGAGCTCATCATCTTAGTGGTTATATCAAAAACCACAATCTCATCCAATCTAGGATTATCATAAATCCTTTCATTAGGAACGCAGCCCAATCAATCTCATAGGGGTAGGCATAGGCCCTTCTATGTCTATGTGATTTAACATGATCAAATAATATCAATTTTTCTCTTCCATCATATCTCAATCGATCCAAGAAATCAACAGCGTCCCATTGATATTCCGAGTCCATGCATATCTCACATCATCTATGCATACTTTGATGCATTGCACGATCTCAATATAATCATCATCTTCTCAATGATATAAATAATTCATTCTCTTAAATCAAACTTGACAAATCTACCAAGTACTCAATTTATCAATACCTCATTCACTCATCGTAATCATTTAACATATCAAATACAAATCGATCATGATAATATCTTATCCACATCATCATTAATCAAAGCATTCATCATATCAACATTGTCACAAAATATCTCAGTAATATTTATATTTACCAATCACATTTATACCAATCGATATTCTAATCACGTCATACTCATACGCGTCAATCGTATCACTATCACTCAATATCCCTGTCATTATCATCATCATGCCATAATCATACATATCAATAATCAATATATATTTTATTCGTCATCAAATCATTTTATCATACGAACCATATAATAATAATAAAAGTACATCAAATTATCCATATCGTCCATTAACTAATTTCATCAACATATCAACTAAACATATTATGATCAAAATCTTGTTTTCATGAATTTATATTATTAACTTGAAACCATTCTAAAAGGACCATACCCAATATATAATTCTCATGATTATCAAAAGTTCATTTGAAAAGGTCTCCCTTAATAACACATCTCTCAATAATTATTTCTAAAAGTACCATCTACGTCATCGTTCGTCAAAATACATTAATAAGATTATCTTCAATATTTCGATTAAATATCAATTAACTATTGCTAAAAAGTATTCTTAAAACGCAACTTAACTTCAATCTTAATTAAAATATCTCGTGATAATCATCTCACCATCATACTCAGTTTATAATAATTTTCTCTTAAATCGCCATTATTCTAAAAATCGTAATATAATCTCTTTAATAACAAAACGAGATAGAAAAGGGTTTCATCCATCTAAATATCCAACCAAGATCACAAATCCGTTCTGTAATTATTATGACCAGAATTCCTTCTCGTATCTAATCCAATTTATAAATTCACAATTTCAACCTTTTTAAAGTCATAACATCAAGTAATTCAAAAACTCAATTATTAACAATATAATGATTCTCGTGGTAATATATCATGACTAATATCGTCTCAAGATTCCTTAAATTTCTTTTCCATATTCTGATCTCAATAGACATTTTCATAAAATATTCGGAGTTCACCATGTACGTCAACATTTCCAATACGAGATTAATAATTATTATTATCATAAAAATCAGTTAACTTCATCAACAATTTCATCCAAGATCACAATCATGAATCAATCACAAATCCATCATAATCATTAATCAACAACTCAATCATGCGTATTTAGAAATAAACACGTAATTCCTGTTCCCTTTTACCGTAAGCCCACACACCTTATTTACGACGAAATCCGATTCTGTGAAAGCTCTGTAAATTCCAGATCTTGGTTTCATAATATTCTCCTCATTCTCACAGTCCTGTAGGCGAAAACGGTTCGTCGTTTGGACGTCAAACGAACGAATTATGAACGAAATACGAATTCCATTAGTACTCAAAGTACCAGGGACTAAATACGAAGTTTACCAGTCAACTAAAAGGTGTTGACCCGTCTCTGTGGGAAAATTACATAGAGGTCCTTTAAATTTTTGATTTACCAGGAATGGTACTTGGACTTAACAATTTTTGTGCCAAACTTCCGATGATCGTTTCTCCCTCGTCCGACGTCGAAACTCAATTTCGTCAAAATGTGCACGCTCCTGGGATCTCCCTCTTCACAACAATACCCACCTTTTGAAGTATGGTTGAAGTTCATTTTTCTGGTTTTTCCAGCGACCCTTCGACGAAACTCCGACAAAGCTCCGACGAGACTTCTAACGACCTCCAAACTTAATTCTGACTCCATGGATCAATTTATGACTTCCTCCCGAGCAAAAACTAGTATTCAGAATCCATAATTTCACTCTCTTCCTATTCACTCTCTTTCTCTCTTCACCACTGACGTGTAACAAAAACAGGGGAGGAGCAAAGGATGGAATTTGGTTTTGGTGTCTCGCCGGGGAAAAGAAGCAGTAGATGCTGCCTTGTTGTACTGCTGCTGCCATGTGCTAGCTTGGCTTTTGGATTGGATCATAAGGTGGAAGATGATGGTAATGGCAGTAGTTGAGTGTGAGGTGGAATCATGATGGTGATGGAGCGTAAAGGAGTAATGGTGGGAAAGTGAGTGTTTAGTGATTCCTTGAAACACAGTTTCCCCACCCGCGCTACTTTCATTTAATGGGTAGTTGGAGGCAACTCTTATCTCCAGCTTTGTCATTAATCAAATATGTCTTGCTAAAGAAAATGTGACATTAATTTCTAGCAATTGGTACATCTGTCAGGTCGACGTGTTCAGTTACATTGACATGTAATATCAACTTTTGAAAGTGTTCTCCTTTCCATTACGATCCGGTGGGCGCAAACGGCTCGTTATTTCGATTCCAAACGAAGAAGTTGTGCCCAAATTAGTGTCGATGCGTACGTTATTGCCATAACATAGTGTAGATTTCAAAATGAAATATCTCACTCGTTTGGTATCCAATTTTAGTTCCGTAAAATCCTACGTGGTCGTTGAAGGATTTACTCAATTATAGAGGGGATATTTGTTATTAAATCTTGAACTATAATTCCAGAATATTCGTAATTTCATAAACCCTTCGGTGTGGTCGCACTTTCTTCTAGTATGGTTTAAATTCTTGATTCCTCATCAAACCGAATTGATTTAAAAGTTGCTCGAGGTTTGGGATGTTACAACTCTCCCCCTATTAATTGGATTTCGTCCCCAAAATCAAAGTGTGGTCAATCCAGTCGTACACATCCTTCGTACCAACTCCATCGTGTATAACACTTAATTAAGTCACCGAGAATGGTCAACCCTCTTATTTTCTCATGTTTCCTATCACTTGGTTGTGGTGAATTGAGAAGTGGAACTATTGAATAATGTCGACATATAGCCATAAGCAGGTTAATCATGTATCATGAGGCTACACTTTTTGTAGTTCTTCGTACTCCCCCACTTATGCTTTGTTGGTCCCTCTGGACGTGTTTCAACTTTTCTAGCCTTTCTCCACAACCTTAGGCATTAGGGTTCTTTAGCTTCCAAAAAAAAACTAGGCATTGCCTATTCTCATGTAATCCATGATCTCTTCCACAACCATTCGTCATAAAATGGTGTCAATAAATGATTTGTCATCTTGCTTGTCTCCTTTCACAATCGCTTACATGATTGTTCGCAATAGAACCTTGTCTCCTCCAGATGAGGCATCAAGTCTCAGACCTTCAACATCTCCTTATCGTGTTCAAGAAAACTCTCATTCTTTGAGATGAATTTTCCTTCACGTCCTCCCATCCTCTTCGTTTATTCATCAAGAATTTGATTCATGGTTTGGGGATATATCTAGAGCTTTGTCGTTTTTGCTCATGATGCTAATCCCTTAGTGTCAGTTACCATCCGATAACATATAGCACCAATTTGTCACTTTAGATTTTAATCTATATCGCCTCTAAATTTTGGCTATGTGCTTGCTATCACACGTCTCTTTTGTGCTTTAGTATACTCATACCGATCATAAGTTGATCATTTCATGAGTTAGCTCCGGGCTCATTGCCTTTACTCTAGCTCCCAACTTGTCCATTATTCGCCCATCACATTTACTCCCTATTGGTGCCTCTGTCTTTTAAGGTGTTGACTTGAACTTTTGGTCATCTATTTCCTTTCACATCATTATTTTGATGATGTATCTCGTTGTCAATCAAGCGTCATCATTTTCACCGCAACGTCTCCTCATCTTGACTCATTCTCGTACTTAATAGTCTACTGAGCAATCTTGCTCCATCAATCCTCGAGAAATTTATTTTTCCTCAATTCACGTTATCACTCGTCACGTATTTAGTCTAATGTATCAAAAAGTTATCATTAGATTGGGTCTCTCTGACCTCAACTAATATCATGAAACTTGGGATTCTAAACCCCCCAAAATGAAATCCGCAATCCTTAAAGGTTTGCAGAATTCCTACTAACTCTTTCAACTCTTGTTTCCCCTGAATCAGGAAACTCCATCTCTTAAATTGGGATGTGGCACCTTTTGCACAGATCGATGGTTCCTTGAAGGAGGAAATCAATTTTCAATTTTCGTCTCAAACGATTCGTCAAAAGACTTTCTTCAAAAGACTTCTCAAATCGATTTCATTTCAACTGTTTCTCTAAAAATGCTTGAAATCATTTTGATTGAATGCAACTAACTCTGACTATGCATCACAACATCATGTTTGGTCTCAACTCCTGGAAAGTTTAGTGCAAATACGGGTATGGAGTACATTCCCCCTTTTGAGAGAGATAAGTTCTCAAGAGTGAAAGTAACATGCCTATAATGCAGAAAACAAACCGAGCTTTGATACCACTTGTAACAACCCACCTTAAAATCATGGGTCAAACCAATGGTTCAACCACGCAGCGGAAATCACTCGGGGTTTACGCTTTCAAAATCTCGACTCAACTCACATCCACATCATTATCATATGTTTAAAATTGAACTCATCATAACAATTTACTAAAAATCGCTTTCTCAATTCATTAATCAATCTTCCTCAAAATCAGGATTCACATAACCCAGACTATCAATCTCATCTACTCCATTCATACTCAACTCAAGTTAATGATCATACTTGACCAATGTAAACTATCATGCATGCTCAAAACCCGAATCGTAAAATAAGGGTTCTAGAATAAATCAATATGTGAAAAACCTTTTAAATCAAAATCTTCCATCGATCATTGTGCAGTGCCAGAGTCATCCTCAATTTATCACACCTGTCACATCTAGAAAGAAAAATGGGTCAGCTTCTAAGCTGAGTGTGTGGACCTGGCCTATACGGCAAAACTATTGTTAGAATGCCATCACATCATCACATCTTGTTGTTTAACAACACATAATCAACAAATTATCATGCCACACGAAAATCTCATTAATCTCTAGATTTATTTCTAAGTCATCAATCCAAATTCATCTTTAACCCAATTCCTCATGGTAAGAATTTCATTAATCAAGTCGTATATCGACATAAAATCGTAAACTTACCTCAACTCATGAATCCATCATATCAATCCTTCATTCAAAGTCAATTCATCATTTGAACATCAAACATATCAATCGTTCATCCATAATAAAATCACCAATTTGGAAATAACCATATCAATCATTCATCCATAATTAAATCACCAATTTGGCATTAACCATATCACTCTTTCAATCAATCATCAATCGAATATAACTTCACGATTTTCCTTTATGGAAATCATCTCCATCATATATATCATATGCAATGCATGAAATGCAGACTCTCCATTTGTTATTAATTTGCGCGCTAAGGTCACCATACGCCCACCCCGCTCGAGCTCATCATCTTAGTGGTTATATCAAAAACCACAATCTCATCCAATCTAGGATTATCATAAATCCTTTCATTAGGACCGCAGCCCAATCAATCTCATAGGGGTAGGCATAGGCCCTTCTATGTCTATGTGATTTAACATGATCAAATAATATCAATTTTTCTCTTCCATCATATCTCAATCGATCCAAGAAATCAACAGCGTCCCATTGATATTCCCAGTCCATGCATATCTCACATCATCTATGCATACTTTGATGCATTGCACGATCTCAATATAATCATCATCTTCTCAATGATATAAATAATTCATTCTCTTAAATCAAACTTGACAAATCTACCAAGTACTCAATTTATCAATACCTCATTCACTCATCGTAATCATTTAACATATCAAATACAAATCGACCATAATAATATCTCATCCACATCATCATTAATCAAAGCATTCATCATATCAACATTGTCACAAAATATCTCAGTAATATTTATATTTACCAATCACATTTATACCAATCGATATTCTAATAACGTCATACTCATACGCGTCAACCGTATCACTATCACTCAATATCCCTGTCATTATCATCATCATGCCATAATCATACATATCAATAATCAATATATATTTTATTCGTCATCAAATCATTTTATCATACGAACCATATAATAACTATAAAAGTACATCAAATTATCCATATCGTCCATTAACTAATTTCATCAACATACCAACTAAACATATTATGATCAAAATCTTGTTTTCATGAATTTATATTAATAACTTGAAACCATTCTAAAAGTACCATACCCAATATATAATTCTCATGATTATCAAAAGTTCATTTGAAAAGGTCTCCCTTAATAACACATCTCTCAATAATTATTTCTAAAGGTACCATCTACCTCATCGTTCGTCAAAATACATTAATAAGATTGTCTTCAATATTTCGATTAAATAGTCAATTAACTATTGCTAAAAAGTATTCTTAAAACGTAACTTAACTTCAATCTTAATTAAAATATCTCGTGATAATCATCTCACCATCATACTCAGTTTATAATTGTTTTCCCTTAAATCGTCATTATTCTTAAAATCGTATTATAATCTCTTTAATAACAAAACGAGATAGAAACCGGTTTCATCCATCTAAAAATCCAAACAAGATCACAAATTCGTTCTGGAATTATTATGACCAGAATTCCTTCTCGTATCTAATCCAATTTATAAATTCAAAATTTCAACCTTTTTAAAGTCATAACATCAATTAATTCCAAAAACTCAATTATTACCAATATAATGATTCTCATGGTAATATATCATGACTAATATCGTCTCAAGATTCCTTAAATTTCTTTTCCATATTCTGATCTCAATAGACATTTTCATAAAATATTCAGAGTTCACCATATACGTCAACAATTTCAATACGAGATTAATAATTATTATTATCATAAAAATCAGTTAACTTCATCAACAATTTCATCCAAGATCACAATCATGAATCAATCACAAATCCATCATAATCATTAATCATCAACTCAATCATGCGTATTTAGAAATAAACACGTAATTCTTGTTCCCTTTTACCGTAAGCCCACACACCTTATTTACGACGAAATCCGATTCTGTGAAAGCTCTGTAAATTCCAGATCTTGGTTTCATAATATTCTCCTCATTCTCACAGTCCTGTAGACGAAAACGGTTCGTCGTTTGGACGTCAAACAAACGAATTATGAACGAAATACGAATTCCATTAGTATTCAAAGTACCAGGGACTAAATACGAAGTTTACCAGTCAACTAAAAGGTGTTGACCCGTCTCTGTGGGAAAATTACAGAGAGGTCCTTTAAATTTTTTATTTACCAGGAATGGTACCTGGACTTAACAATTTTTATGCCAAACTTCCGATGCTCGTTTCTCCCTCGTCCGACGTCGAAACTCAATTTCGTCGAAATGTGCACGCTCCTGGGATCTCCCTCTTCGCAACAATACCCACCTTTTGAAGTATGGTTGAAGTTCATTTTTCTGGTTTTTCTAGCGACCCTTCGACGAGACTTCTAACGACCTCCAAACTTAATTCTGACTCCATGGATCAATTTATGACTTCCTCCCGAGCAAAAACTAGTATTCAGAATTCGTTATTTCACTCTCTTCCTATTCACTCTCTTTCTCTCTTCACCACTAACGTGTAACAAAAACAGGGGAGGAACAAAGGATGGAATTTGGTTTTGGTGTCTCTCCGGGGAAAAGTAGCAGTAGATGCTGCCTATTTGTACTGCTGCTGCCATGTGCTAGCTTGGCTTTTGGATTGGATCATAAGGTGGAAGATGATCGTAATGGCAGTAGTTGAGTGTGAGGTGGAATCATGATGGTGATGGAGCGTAAAGGAGTAATGGTGGGAAAGTGAGTGTTTAGTGATTCCTTGAAACACAGTTTCCCCACCCACGCTACTTTCATTTAATGGGTAGTTGGAGGCAACTCTTATCTCCAGCTTTGTCATTAATCAAATATGTCTTGCTAAAGAAATTGTGACATTAATTTCTAGCAATTGGTACATCTGTCAGGTTGACGTGGTCAGATACACTGACATGTAATATCAACCTTTGAAAGTGTTCTCCTTTCCATTATTATCCGGTGGGCGCAAACGGTTCGTTATTTCGATTCCAAACGAAGAAGTTGTGCCCAAATTAGTGTCGATGCGTACGTTATTGCCATAACAAAGTGTAGATTTCAAAATGAAATATCTCACTCGTTTGGTATCCAATTTTAGTTCCGTAAAATCCTACGTGGCCGTTGAAGGATTTAATCAATTATAGAGGGGAGATTTGTTATTAAATCTTGAACTATAATTCCAGAATATTCGTAATTTCATAAACCCTTCGGTGTGGTCGCACTTTCTTCTAGTATGGTTTAAATTCTTGATTCCTCATCAAACCGAATTGATTTAAAAGTTGCTCGAGGTTTGGGATGTTACAAGAGAGTAGTACGAGGATTTTAATACTAGGAAAGAAGTGGATGAGCTAATAAACTAAGACAAACAAAGGGGAGAAATATGAATCTCCAAAGGAAGAGGAGCAATCACCAGATGCCAGTAGCTATGATAATAGGATGATGTTAGGGTCTTTGGTCCTAAGCAGTGGAAAGTGGGCAACAGGTCAAGAAACAAAGAGGTACCCCGAGAAGTCCCTCAACTAGTTTTATTGGTCAACGCCATTACAACACAGTGACAAGGAGCAGTGGAAAGCTTAGACTTCAAGAGAAGCTAGTGTAGTATAAAGGAAGTAAAGGAGGAAGTAAGTAGGTTAGAGGGGGGTCTGAAAGGACGTCAAGAAGTCAATAAGTCAAGGCGAAGATGAGGCATGGTCATTTACATATGACGACAAAGGAACCTTGTAGATAAACTGCGTCATCTAGAAGAGGATACATTACCCTGGGGAATTAGGCCGGTATCAAGCTTTTGGAAGGAACAACACAAGAGTCAAGATGATCAAGGTAGAGGAAGAGCTTGGGTCAAAAACAACAATGTGCTAGTGAACAATGTTGAGCTAGAAAGAGGATGGATTGAGATATGAGAGACTCTACAAACTACCCAGATCATGAAAGGTTTGGAGGTCGTTGGGACCGTTGAAAGGGGAATGTAAGAGTTCACGATGATCTGTTATGGAATTGTCCTATCCTAAATGGAGGGAGCACCTAGCCGCCTAGGGTACATGAGGGGTGACAGAAGGAGGAACCTCACTGATAAGTTGGAACTAGGGGGCTAAGAGCTAGGGTCTCGAAAGTAGCTATAGGAGAATTCGAGGAAGAGCCTAAACGGTCGTAATGAAGAGAGTTTGCGAACAATACCAAGGAAGAGCAAGAAGGCTAGAGTAAGTTTGACGAGATTTTAAGAAGTCAGTTGGTGAATAAGTCAATTAGTCAATTGGTAAGCAATCTAGTAGTAGTACTGGACTTCGGTTAGCCGTCTCTAAGGCCATATTTGTGAAGTTGCATTACTCATGTCATAGAGAGTTTGAAGTCGAGGAAGGACATGAAATTTCCTGATAAAGGATCAGGAAAACGTGTAAGTGACTCGAGTGCAAAGAGTGTACATGGAAGGAAATAGTTAGGAGGGGTCGAAGCTGAAATACAGAAGACAGCAAGAAAGTATTAGGTTGACTACCAGCGGACAAAAATTGATCCTTGAGAAGTCCATTACGAAATTTTGGTCAACTTTAAGGTGGAATCATGGTCAGGCGAAAGTACATAAGTGAAAAGAGAACTACATCGAGAACAAGGGACATCTAGAATTAACGAGGAACCTCAAGAAGGGTCGTGGTTAAAGAAGTAGTAGGGATATGAGTTTAGGGAACCTGCTAGGATACCCCAAAGTGAAACAAAATCACCTATGCTGGTGAAAGGTGTCAATCTCTCGGGTAAGTCTCTATTGGACTGGTAAACCGTACAATGAATTTCAGCTAGGGTCCGAGAGTTAGCAGAATGGATAGTACAAGAACATAAAATTCAAGCAGCGATAAGTAAGTGCTAAGTTAGGCGCCAAGAGTGAACAAGTAAGCCATAGAGAATGCCATGATTCTTGAAAGAGATCGCAAGCTAGAGAAAGATGCAAAGGATGCCTGTAATGCATGCAAGAAGTAAGATCAATAGTGTGAGGTTTCGAGGTTAAGCAAGAAGTACCGAGGAGATGACCACTCAGTTTATGGTTAAAGGATAAGACGAGGCATCAAGGAAGAAAGTAAGGGATGCAAAGTTAGGAGATACAAGGACCTAGGTGACCTATGAGGTCAACCCTAGACGAGAGTTACGTTAAAAGAGTTTTACGATATAATAAGATGGAGGTTAAGCCGCCCTTAATAACCTTAGGGTTGAAAGGGGTATTAAGAACATTAATAGGGATATGTACGGGATTTTCGCATGCTAAAGGCACCATATATGGTGAATCAGGCATCAAGAGTGCGTATCAAGTGGAGTTATCAAAGAGGAGAATAACGAGGCCTATAAAGGGAGAAGAAGCGATACCTAGGAATCGGCTTCGTAGTTAATCATTAAGCAGATCAAACATTCTATACCAAGGAGAGTTGTCAGCAATCAAGATAGGGAGGACAAAGTTCAAGGTCTAGGCCTGGTATGAGCTGAAGTTACGACGAGACATGACTTGTTTAGGGCAGGCTAATAATTTATTACTAAAGATAAATAGTTGAGAACAATATGAGCTACGAAGCCATTACAGTATCAGAGGCATTTAAGAAGGGAGAGTGCCATAGTGCCATGGACGCATTGAGCAAGTAACTAGCTTGAGCAAGAGATTTATCAAAAGTGGGTGAGTAATTAGTTGGCCAAGAACCACACGAATTGGACGAAAGGGTTCATAGCTCAAGGTCGGATCAGGTAAAGGAAGTATAAGAAGGGTGTTGATAGAAGGATGAGTTCCGAGCAAATTTCGGGGAAGAAATTTTTGTAAGGGTGGAGGAAATGTAACACCCCGAATTTTGGATTAGGTTCAACCGAATGATTGGATCAATGGTTACGTACGAAGGGTTCAACCGTGGAGTAAATTAATAATAATAATTATTATTATTATTACTATTACTATTATCATTATCATTATTATTCTACCAAACCCTAGCAAGCGAAGAGAAAAGAAATCCCCGTTACTCCATTCTTCCTTTTCCCCTAGCGGCAACAGAGACACTTCGCTTATCTTCTTCTCCATCTGAATTTCACAAAACAATTAGGTGAGGCTGAAAGCTCCGGTTGATTGGTTCAAGGTGATACGAAAATGGCTTCTTCAATAGCACAAAGTCTCGGTGGGATGCGGTTTGTTGAGTCTTCCCCGACCTCGGCGAGAAGACCCAGTTTCTCCTTCGCCACAAAGACTGTATTTTTGGGCCAGAATTTGGGCGATGCTTCCAAAACGGCGACAGGTTGGTTGGGCAGATCGCCAAACGTCAAGCCGTCGTGAACCCGGAGAACACTTTCTTCTCCATTAAGAGGTTCATTGGCAGGAAGATGTCCGAGGTTGATAAGGAGTCGAGGCAGATTTATTATAAAGTGGATGGATGGATCAATTATAGAGATGGATGGATGGATTGTCAATGGATGGGGGAGAAAGTAACGAGCTTCCATGAGATTGTGGCTTCACCAGCCACTGAAGTTGCAATGAGAGAAGGGTTAATGGTTAGGAAGTTTAAAAAGCGGAAGAAGCTATGTGGCAGCGAGGGGAATGTGGAAGAGTACATAGAGTTCCAACTGAAGGTTCCTGCAGGGTCGGTGCTTCTGTATCCGAGTGATGAATCGATGGTTGTGCGTGGAAGGGCGACAAGCTGCGGTTGGAGAAGGCCAAAGAGGATTACCTTGCTCGCGCGAAGAAGGAATGGGCTGAAGATGCTACTAAGCTTGAGGCTCTATCTTCTAACGATGACAAGAAAGTGGAGCCTCCTCCACTGCCGACTAAGGAGGACTTACATGATGAGAAGACGAGCAGTTCCGACGACAATCCCGGCGTAGGCGACTTCCAATTTTATTTGAGTGGTGGTTATCATCGCGAAGAGGATGATCCTAGGAGCATCATGGTCTTGACGGAATTGAGTTTCGACATCGGACGAGGGAGAAACGAGCATCGAAAGGTTGGAGTGAAAGTCGGACAAATTCGGGTACTATTTGTGACAATTCGAAAAGTTTAGGGACCACAATCGTAATTTTCCTCAAAAGTCCGAGTATACTATGTTGACTGGAAAATTGCAATTTCAGTACCTGGAAGTTTTAAGCTGATAGAATATTTATTTTGGTCACACCTCGATCAATTGAAGTCCGAACAAGGAATCGTCAGTGCCTATGGAATCGTGAGAACGAGGAGAATTTAATTGGAACAAGTATGGAAATTTTAAAGCAGATTCAGAGTTAGTTTTGACGGATTAGAGGTGAGTGTAAAGGAGGTAAATTCTACGCCTTACGTACTCTTTTAAGTTTGACGAGCTTTAAGTATTTGATGAAGTGATTGTTATTGCTTGATTGTGCTTTGTTTGAGCTATGTTAGGAGTGAATATGTATGAGTTGTTATTTACTTTAAAGCTTTACATTTAGGAGTTATTATTAAATAGTAAGGAGCAAGTTCTTTTTAAGAAGTAATTCGCCTTCAAGAAGGTGAAGTCGTTTTAAGTGTTTTTAGTCACTAGCGCCAGTCCGTTGCCATTTGAGATTTTCAGACAGAGCAACAGTGATGCTCTTGAGATCTTTGAGACAGAGTAGTTGTTATGCTCTTGAGACTTTTAAGATGAGCAGCAGTTATGCTCTTGAGAATCGTAATGAAGAGCCACCACGATAAGTTTAAAATGTTAGGGGGATGAATCGTTACGACTTCCCTAACTAAGTTTAAGTTTAAGGAAAGCCTCGATGGCTTCTCATACGTATGAGTTGGCAACCAGACTAGCTAGTGAGGGATCCCCATGTCAGTCAAGCTTTTAAGTCAAGATTTGAGTTTTAAGAGAGGAGAGTAACTTCAACTCCCTCAAAGTTTAAGAGTTAAGATTTTAAGATTGGAAGTACATACAACCTACGCTAGTTATAGTTAAGTGTTTAAGTAAAGTACTCGAGTATTAGAAGTATTAAAATGTAAGGGCGTAGATTGACCCCATCTCACTCACCAGTTTGACGAGCTAGAGAAGGAGCTAGAGGAGTAGTTAGTGAGCAGCAAGTTCGAGGCCAGCCAGCTAGAGGAGGGCAGTGCAAGCGTCAAGGAGGATGCCTAGTTAAGATTTTCAGTAGCAGCAATGACATAGACTAACTAGTTATTTATATATGATGATTATGAGTATAGACTGGAGATCAGTTTGAGATTTTAAAGTTTGAGCTTAATTTGCCCACGTGTTAGGGCTTTCTTTGAACTACAAGTGTGTGTTTTCAGTATTTTATTTATGAAAATTTTTCCTACTGCAATTTAAGATTTGATTATTTTATATATCAAGGGCATTTTAGTAAAAGTAGTACCCGGCCGGGTTAGGATGTTTCAGTCACCTCCCGGCTTGACCGGCTCACCGACTTGCTAGAGCGGATAACTCGTCGCCGGGGCTTCCTTCCAGATGATGAGCCGGGGCCTTCGACCCGTGATGAGGTAGCCGATGAGTAGGACATGTGGCAAAGCAGATTCCTTTAGCTCCACTACTATCATCGTACTGTTATGTGTAATAACCTCGCCTCGGGCGAGCGAGTATGTGTTGTGTTTGTGTGTGTGTTTTTTTCTTCTCCTTGAAGCTCAAATCTCCTACCTCGGAAAAATTTCAACTTTCACTCACCAAGCCATGCGATAACATCGTTCTACCCATATCTTACGCCATTGAGGGCAATGTCAAACTTAAGTGTGTGTGTGTGTGGTGGGGGGGGGGGGGGGGTAGTTTATTATTATGCCTGTATGAGTGTGATTGATTCTTGGAGCCTTGATGTATGCCAAAATTTTAAAAATTTAAGGGCTCCAAGCAATGTTTGCATGATCAAAGTGGCCGGTTTGGATGAGAATCTCGTTCTTATTGGCATTGACCTAGAATTGTTGAGTGTAATCGAGCGTGTCCTATGATGATGAATGAGAGGTGCATTAGGATAGTGCAAAGGTTTAGTTCTCATGCGAGCAAAAATGAATGGATGTCTTAACTCGATTACTTGTTGATTACAATTTCCATGCATTGTGTTTTGTGAATTGGAGTAGATGATTGGGTGACTAGGTAGCCAAGTGAGTTTTGAGCCGATCGTTTTCCTCTTGTGTGCTTAGATCCCTCTTACCATGGCGAGTAACATCACAGTTTTCACTAGTGAGTATGATGGAGGCATATGATTAGTCCACGCGCAAATATTGATTGTCCCGAAATGTTCTATCCACTAGTCAACCCCTTTGAGCCTTGTGACTTTTGGGTCGTTCTCATGTTAGGCGATTTTTGCTTGCGACTAGGGCTGGTAAACGGTCGGTAACCGGTTAAATCGGTTACCATCGGACCGGTTACTGGTATGTCAGACATCATCACCCCGCTGCCGTTTACCAATACCAAAATAAATTCGGTAAACCGTTACCGGAATGGGACAGTACTGGTATTGTGTCGGTTACCCGTTTTCCCGCAAAGTGGCGAGGATGAACTTTGTCCGCTCGCCCAATCTGCTTCATTTGTCAGCCAATTAATTCTGCACCAGAAGGTTGTGAGTCTGTGACGGTGTACAAGAAGGGTGGGGAGGGGACTGGGGATTTTCTACTCCATTAGACCATTACCATTATCTTTGTGTAGAGTGAGAGTCAATTGGTGGTTTGTGCTTAGGTGGTGAAAGGCTGAAAGCTTTCTTTCTTGCTATTCCATGCCTCCATTAATCAATTAATATGTCAATTTGGCCGTTTGTGGCTCCATTAATTCCATTGTTCGGTTGCTCCTCTGCTCGGCAATAACATACACAACCACGCTACAAAAGCCAAAAGCAAACCACAAGTCACAATAGAGACACAGCTGCTCTGCTCGGCTTGGGGATAACAATTAACACCAAAACACGTACAATGAATCAATTAACAAATTACAAATCAAATTTCATTACCTGCAAAATATGGAGAGGACGAACTGAATTGCTGGGTCGAGCGATTAAGCTCTGGCGGCGATGGTGGTCTACGGAAACGGGGTCGACGGGGGTTGACGGGAACAGATCCCGACAGAAACGGATCCCGAAGTACCGTACTGGGCTGCTTTGTGGCTCGAACGTGCTCCGGCGACGGAGAGGAAAAAAATGCTGCAGTTTTCGGTCGGCCGACGTTCAGGTAGGGAGCGATGCAAATAGATTAAAAGACTATCAACTAATTAGAAGGACCTAGGTTAATTACTTCGGTGGGGATGCTTAGGGCATTGGGCGACATTTGCTCGGCTATTCGGTATCGGGTTACCGAAGTTCCGACAGTAAATTATAGAAGCCATCTCAGTATACCGTTCTCCCATTCCCACATCTGAATACTGTTACATACGGTTAACGGTTTAACTGGTAACCGCGGTTACCAGTACGGTTACTGGTTAAACCATTAATCGCAATACCGTTTACCAGCCCTACTTGTGAGCTTAATTGTGTTTGATAGAATGATCCCCATCCTTTCTTTGGTACTATACGCGAGTCGTGATTGTGTCTCGGAGCTCTCGCTTTTGAGTTCCATTGAGATTCTACATAGGAGGATTGTGTGCGGTTCTTGCTAGGAATGAAAGAGAACAGAGTAGTGTTGGAGTAAGTTCTTAAAAGAGAGCATTAGTTGTTAAATGTCATGTGGCAAGTGTTTTACTCTCTAGTATCCCCCTTATAAAGAAAAAAAAAGATAAAAGAAGAAAGAAAAGGAAAGTAGAAGGAAAAAAGAATTGAAAAAGAGGTAATAAAACGGGGTAAATAAAGTTCAGAGTACCACAAAATTCAAAGAGTATGCTCTACGAGGGGTTTCTTGGCACTCAAGACATTGAAACCCCCACATTGTTGTTGAACTCCTTCACTACCATATCAAAATGTGATAGCAAGTGTAGACCGAGGAAGATCACTTAAATGTAGTTCATTATGGGTGATAGTTTGTAAAGGAAAAGTAAGGTTTTTGGCCGATGCTAGTGGCCATTGTTTCTAGGGAAGGTTCTTAGTCGAAACCATAGAACCTTCGGGTTTAGGGTGAAGATGTAGTATCTCATGTTGTGCTTTCCATCACCCAAAAGGCCTTTTTCCCCATGTCCATGACAATTGCGTGTCATTTGAACCCGTGTCTAAGACCTCCAAACAAGCTAGTGATGACAACCATCCCGTAAACTCTAGCATTTAGAGGTTGCCGCCATGGTGAAGAGATGATAGGGCAGAGTGTTGATGATTGTGCAGATTCTTTCCAACAAAAGGTCCTGACCCCACTGGTCAAGAGAGTGAGTGATTCATTCTTGTTTTGCATGTTCCTTGGACTATGTTATGCATGATAAGTGATCTTGTTGAGACTTGCATTGATTCATGAACAAGGTGAGAACTTTTCGTTTGCCCATTTTTTGGTGACCTTGAATGTCGTTTTTGGTGGATGCCGGTATTTCTTGCAACAGTCCATGTGTTAATTGCCAATAGCCATTGAGATTTGTTACTTTGTGCCCTTTTATTTGTCCCCAAGTTATTTTGTTAGGTTGAGATATTACCTTGTGTGAAATTGTTCGCTTGGGGAGAAACCAAACACCTAAGTGTGGGGAGTGATTTGGGCCTAAATGTACACTTTTTATACCAGTTTCTCTTTGACGTTTGTGGCATTTGAGATACTAAAAGGGTGATTTTACACTAGGTTTCTTGTGTTTCAATGTGTTTCAGAGTCTAACAGGTGAAACCAACCCCATAGTTGAAAGTTGGAAGAAAAGGTGCAACGACCGTGCAAAGAGGAGGATTCAGCCACAGTTTGCGGTCAAACATTGGAGTTCACGGTTTCCAGGACTGTGAACTGGAACCACAAACCATGAACCACAAAGCGTCTAGAGGGGTTTTAGAGGTTACTGACTCCAAAGCAGTTCACGGTCGCTAAGACCGTGAATGCATTAAGTGAAACTGCGCGTTTTGATATGTGTTCGCGATCTGAATTTAAATAGTGAGCTGAAAGGAAGAAGAAGGGAGAGCCCAAAGTGAGAGAAACCTTCTTGTTCTTGAAACCCTAGAGAGAGAAAGCACGAACCAAGAGGGAGAAGAGGCTAGGGTTTGATCCAAGTGAAGATTTTGGAAGTTTCTCTTCAAGAGAGGATCTCTACAAGCACAAGGATAGTTCAAGGCAGCACAATGATTGTTTCTTTCTCCGTCCTTTGTGTTCTTCCTTTGTCTAGAATGGAGTAGTTCCCCTTTTCGCTTGGGTGTTGTAGAATCCTAACTTCTATCATGTAACTGATTGTGTGGATTGAATGATTGGGTGATGGTGGTGTTTAATTTAAGAATTGAAGTATTTTCCATGGTGATTGTGCATTGTGTGTGCTTGGCAATCTATTGTGCTATTCTAAACTAGCTTAGAGAGAAGACCCCATATCTTTAGAGGCTCAAATTGAGTTGGGGTTCTTAGGCATTCCATGCCTCCTAACTAGGTTAATGAAGGGCAAACCTATACTTGAATTAGACACCTAGGTTAATTGTGATTATGACGTTCAAACCTTGGTTTGAGGGTGAAGGTAAGGCGACCCCCGATTTCTTGAGCCAAGAGGGCTACAATTGAGCCTCTAATGCTTTCCTTGGCCTAACAATTGAGGGGATTGTTTCTAACCATCGTTGCACCTCCTACGGGTCACAATTTCCTTGTCACACACTGAGTCATTTGATCCCACGGTTCATGGTAGTTAGTTAGGGGGAAGAAACTCCCGAGTGAAGCTTCTCACCAAGAGTTTTCCACCCTTTTACTTTTCTAGTCTTGCTTTTAAATAGTAGATTGTAGAGATTTCATCAAACAACATTCTGCTAGATAATGTTTCAAACAATTGAAGTGGGGGTACATTGGCCAGCCCGGGTTGATATGTAAACATACTTGCCCTATATTGCATCCATCTAAGGTTTATACTTGGGCCTTAGGTGGGATTTTATTGTGATATACGGAGCGAGTCACCTATCTTATGGTATAAGTCAGAAGCTAGGAAATTGTTAGATTCATTATGTGTGATGGTTTCTAAACAGTTTTCAAAGCAAGTTAAGGTCATTCGTAGTGATCAAGGGAATTAATTTCATATGGTTGATTTTTATGCATCCCAAGGGATTGAACACCAATTGTCCTGTGTTGAAACCCGTGAACAAAATGTAGGATTGAGAGGAAGCACCAACACATTTTAAATGTAGCTCGATCACTCATATTCCAATTAGGAGTTCCCTCCAATTCCTGAGTGATTGTGTCCTACATGTTGTGTATCTCATCAATCGTATTCCTACTTCTACTCTTGGGAATAAATCACCTTATGAATCTCTATATCACAAACCACCTAGTCTATCTGGTCTAAGGACTTTTGGTTGTTTATGCTATGTTGTCACTCTACATCGAGACAGAACTAAGTTTGATAGTAGAGCTCGACAATGTATCTTTCTTGGCTTCCATTCTGGCATCAAAGGCTTTAAACTCTATGAAAAAACTCTCATTCCTTCTTTGTCTCACGTGATGTCCCTTTCTATGAGTCCATATTCCCCTTTCACACTTCTTCTATTACTTCCCAACCTACTACTCTCATTTCAGATCCCATTTCTCCAATTTTACCCCCTCTTCCAAATCCTCTTCCTTATTCTACCATTCCCTCTTCTTCTTCTCTGAATGCCCTCAGTTCCTCTTCTTCACCTTTACCTTCACCCAAGTCTACTCGCACTGTTCCAACTCTTGAGGTTCCTCGGTTGCATTCCGAAGGGGAGGATATTGAGATAGACATTTTCCCTGATGAAAATGACACTGATGAGGCAGCATACATCAGAAAATCTGATAGGACTCGTACTGTACCATTATGGCACAAAGACTATCATGTCAATATAGCTGGTTCTTGCTCAAAACATCATGTCTAACGACTGACAACATTTCTCCTATGAACAATTAACTCCTTCTCAAAGGTCTTTTTCCATGAATATCATGATGAATGAAGAACGTACTTCCAATGTTGAAGCTTGCAAAGATCCTAGCAGGTCAAGCATGTAATGAAGAATTGGCAACATTGGAAGAAAATCAGACTTGGGAAGTTGTGAAATTTCCTAAAGGTAAGAAGGTTGTAGGATCCGAATGGGGTTTTAAGATCAAACACAAATGTGATGGGACTATTGAAAGGTTTATATCCAGAGTAGTGGCTAAGGGGTTTACTTAAATTTATAGTATTGATTTTCTGGATACTTACTCACCAGTGGCCAAGATTAACTTGGTTAAGACTTTGTTAGTTGTGGCTGCTTCTAAGGATTCGTATTTCCACCAGATGGATGTGTCCAATGCATTTCTCCATGAAGATTTAGAGGACGAAGTTTATCTGGAGATTCCTCATGGTGCCAATGTTCCTAGAGATTAGGGTCTTGTCTATAGACTTAAGAAGTATTTATATGGGCTTAAACAAGCCAACAGGCAATGGTTTTCCAAACTGACTAGTGCCTTAATGAAGCATGGATACTCTCAGACCTCTTCAGACTATTTTATGTTTGTTAGGTGGATTCAAGGCAGGGTAGTTGTTGTTTTGGTGTATGTTGATGACATACTAATTACAGGCAACTATATCGGAGATATTGAGCAACTGAAGTTGTTCTTGGGCAAGGATTTCAAGGTCAATGATCTTGGAAAAATGATTTACTTCCTAGGCCTGGAGGTACTGAGAGATCATAAGGGTATTTCTTTGAGCTGGAAGAAATATTGTTTGGAACTTATAACTTACACATGATACCTTGAAACCAAAGGTTGCCTTTCTCCTGTAGATTGTGATGTAAAGCTGTCAGTAGCTCAAGGGGAGGCTTTGCCAGACCCTACTGTCTACAGAAAATTGATTGGTAGATTCCACTATCTCACCATTACAAGGCCTGAAATCACCTCAAGCTGTCAGGTTTTTGTGATGCAAATTGGGCAAGTTTCCTTGACTCCAGGAGGTCTTTAACTGGGTATTGTACATTTCTGGGTACATCATTGATCACCTGCAAAACAAAGAAACAAACTATTGTGTCTCGTTCATCCTCTGAGGCAGAGTATAGGGCCCTAGCATGGGTGGTTTGTGGAGTGCAGTGGCCCAGAAACTTGTTGTTGGAGATGGGTGTTCAGGTACCTCTTCCAATCCCCTTATTCTGTGATAACAGATCAGCTTTACACATGGAGGAGAATCTTGTTTTCCATGAAAGGACCAAGCACATTGAGATCGATTATCCCGTTACAAGGGAGAGGTTGAAGTCTGGATTGATTAAGCTAAGTCATGTGAGGAGTGATGTTCATATCGCAAACATTTTCACAAAGGGGGTAACTCGTTCGAAAGAGGTTTCTACTTGACATGATGGGAGTTTTCAATGCATACTCGCCAGCTTGCGGGGGCGTATCGATCAAGAAAGATGAAGAATGAATCAGCAGGTCTCGCTCGAGGAAGAATTGCATAAGGAAAGTTGTAGGTTCATTGATATGAATAAAGAAGAAGAGAAACGACATGTATAAACGAAATGTTTCTGCCTTCCCCTCGATCTGACTTAGGCGAAGATCAAAGCGACATCATGGTGATCCTCTCCTACCGTTGGATGGAATGAAGACGACCAATAGAATGAAGACACCTGGCTTTCCTGTATTTATTTTTATTTGAAATTTTGGTTTAATAGACAATTCCGATTTTACTGTTTATGTAACTTTGGGGTCGTTTGCTTCAAGGATTGTAAAATGAGGGTTTTCACTTAAACGTGGGATTTAAAAACCTAAGGTTTTATTTGGGATTTGGGGCATTTTGGATTTGGAAAAATCCTTTGTTTGTTTCTTCATTTTGATCATGGATTTAATAATTTGGGATTTAGAAATAAAGAATTGCATTTACCTTATTGCCCTTTTTTAACCCATTAAAGGAAGGGGTTGCCATTGCTATGCGTGCATCTTCCAAAGCTGCTCTCAGCTCATTTGCTCTCCAATGAGGTCCAAACCGACCAAGAGGAAGGTCACACCTTGGAACAGAAGGAAGTAGAAATGGACTCCTTGAGCAGACAACAAGCTCCTGACTGAAGCTGTGAGCAATAGGAATGCTAGAGCCAACTCCTTCCTGTATATTTTGTTCACCTTCTTCTTCGGTTTCGACACTGATTCTGCCTTCTCCTGCAGTAAACTCAACTGCCCAATCTCACTTTCTGAAGCTCCTCTGTGTAACTGAGGCTGAATCATTGAGGGCTTCGATTCCCTCTTAGCAGCAGCCAGTAGGTCTGATTCTGATGACCTGCCAGCCTTTTTCGTAACGACCCATTCATAAGAGCTTCCCAACTGGAATAACCCGGAGACCATCACGTTGAACTTGGTGACAGACATTGTGTTTTCGAAAACGAGTCAGCAAATTTTCATCCTTGCAACGAACTCATAATCCTTGACATATTCACAGCCCATTGCTGAATTGAGGTTTCCAGCTTTGTAACCAGTTCTAAGAAGCCTATGCCTATAGATAATGTTGACCCCCTTTTGTCTCCATTTATCAACCTCTCCTTTAATTAACCACTGGATGTCCACATCATCCGAATCGTCAAGAACTTGGATCAAGATCCTGTATTTCGGCCAATCAAGCTGGCAAACCGCAAAGATTGACTGATCATACACCTGCCGACAATCCAATATCCATCAGCAGAGTAGTTTCCACAATATCCATTGTAAGAACTAAACATTTCCCATCCAAAAATGAAGCCACATGAGAACAATGCAAAATGCAGGACTCACAGAAAGCTAAAAAAACCAGTACAAGAAATTAATGGGTGAAGTTCGCCGAGCTGGATTCTGCACTTTTCCGAGCGGGTGAGTCTTCTTCCGCAGCTTCTCTGTTTGAGGGGAATAGAACAACACTGTGGGGAATAGAATGATAGATAGGGTTAAGGGATAGAGAGGGTATTTTTGGTTTAATGAAAAATAATGGGGATATGAGTGTCATTTTCGCTCTTGGTTTTTCATCAGCTAGCCAAATCCCTAATAAGCATGTGGGATTTGTGGAAAAAAAACCCAAATTCGTGGGCCCCACGGATTTATTTCAACAAAATTGGATGAAGCAAACAACGGATTGTACCTAAATCGTTGATAGTTGGTTTTTTGGTACCAAATCCATGTACCAAATCCTTGAAGCAAACGACCCCTTTACCTTCTATGAAGTATAAATACAAAGCAGAGAAGGGAATATGCTCCTTGCGGGTTTCCATTCCACACCGCCTCTCTTCTTCATTTCTCAAACCCTAAGCTTTGAAGAGCTTTTTCTATAGGATCGCTTAAATTCGCGGCGAACACCTGCCATTGCCCAGAATCAGAATCCAAGCTTCCATTATTCAATTCAATGTTTGAGGGAGCTTTCTCCAGCAGAGAATCAAACTTGTCGTTCAATTCTAAGCCTTGATGGTTCCTGGGACGCGACAAATCATCATCTGAATTTTTCCTGCCGTCATCGGAAGTCAAATTTCGTGTGCACAGAACATCCAAATTGAAATTAGGGATTCCGAATTCAGGCCGCTTTGAACTGGTTGTTGCGATGGTACACCTTCCATGATCACCCAATAACTGATTCCCAATATTAGTTTGGCTCGATTCGTGCTCATTCTTTCTTATGAGATTCCCGTTTTCGGAGTCGAACCGGGTCTTGCTGTTGCCGACCGATTTGAGGTGTCAGCTGTGTTGGGAATCTCTCTTTGACCTTCAAGCAACTTTCTAGATGCATTAGCGGCCCTCAGCTTAGACTCCAGCTATATGTTGGCTGCTTCAGGACCCAGACTCTGGTTTTTCGAAAGAAAACAGAGGTCTAGAACACCGATGTTGTTTGCATCAATAACCTCACAGTTTGGCAGTGCAGACCTTATTGAAGCATCCAGGGTTGCTTCTTCTCCATTGAAGATCAATCCCATGGCAGAAGTCGTTGGGTTTTGAACGTCCAATCGATCCTTTGGTCGAGACAAATTGGTAAGCATCAGGGAGTGCTTTTGTTCAGAACTACGCAGCAAACGATCTCTTGAACGATAAATGATGGATAGGTAGAATTTTGCCGCAATCAAGGTGTTTACTTGATTGATAAGAAAACTTGTTAACCGATTCTTGAATCCTCACATAAAAGCTTGACAAGGGTTCTCGAATTAGCAATAGAATTCCTCACACAATTAACTCAAGGATTTGGTTCTTGAGAACACTCTCATAGAACACAACTCTGCCGAGTAATTTTTATTCAACTAAACTTGATTCTTTACAACTTAAATAGAAAGGTATATAAAGGCAAAGAAACCTAATAAAAACCTAATGGAACTAGGAAACAAATAAGGTAAAAAAAAACTATAAAATGGTGACAATTTTCGGACCCAAACTCTCTTTCTTAAAGCATAAGTAAACTGCCTTTTGGCACAAGCAAACTGCCAGAAAAACAGTTTTCGTACTAACTTCGTGCCTCGCGTTCGAGACCTTCCAGAACTCCAATCCTTCATCCAATTCCTTCCCTTTGTATAAAAACATACCTAGTTTCATGTTGTGGAAGCCTTTGGACTCGAATTAGATCTATGCTCCTCGAATTGAGCTCCAAAGTAGGCTTCACAAACTAATTTTCTGCCTTAAGCCATTTTCAGGCAGTTTCCAGCTTTCCATATGGCAACTTTGGACGTCTGGAAAATGATCTTAATGGCTTCTTCTGGATCCAAAAACAATGGCATCTTATAGAGGGCACTTTATCTTCAAAACAAGCTCTTAATCTTGAATTTTTCATTGAGCCAATTGTGAGAACCAAGCCTCCAAAGTAGGCCACCTGAAACTGTTAAAACACTTTATCGTTCAATTGCGATTGCTTCTTCGCCAAGCAATAAAAACATATAAAGTTGGCCATTTGGGATCATATCACAACTTTTTAATTTCCCATCATATCTTCTTCGAATTGGGTCATCTTCGTCGAATAAAAAATATCCTCTGTTTTGCGACGAACTCTGTTTGTACCAAACAACAGGTTCTTCTTCTTCGCCCTTGTGTAGAACCGCACTCTAATACCACTGAATACGACCCTGGGGGATGTATGTTATCAAAGTAATGCATCAAACAATCAATCCGAAGATTGATTGTACTCGAATCAAGAACAACACATTCTTAATACAAAATTGGATAAGACATAACCACTGGACAATTCCACACTCGGGGAAAGCTCGTATGGTATAAAAAGGTAGTTGCTCAATCACAATTGAAGGGACTATTCAATCGATACACAAGCTCAGCAAGTTTGGAATCCACCAAACCCAACAAGTTCGCAAACTCGCGCAAAACCGAAGTTTCAATTTCAATTCAACAAAGTTTGACGATTACAAGGTAAAAACGAGTTTAAATAGACCTAAGCTACGTCTAACAACTATCAAGGAATTCTAAATACAAGTTAACTCGAAATGGAATCAAATATAACAATCCTAGTCAAATAAGGAAAGAAAATCATGTTTTTTACATAGCCAGATTTTCATGACTTTGTACTAACTTTGAGCCTTTTGTTCAAAGCCTTCCAGTTATCCAATTCTTCATCCAATGCCTTTTCGTAGTAGATTAACATATTTACTTCCATCTAGTATGAAGCTCCTAACTCGACTCTCAACCATGCTTCTTGAATTGAGCTCCCAATAGGCTTCACGAACACGCTTTCTGCCTTGACCAAATTATGGCAGTTTTTCAGCTTTCTAAATAGCAACTTTGGACATATGGAAAATGACCTTGTGGAATTTCTCTCGGTCTACCAAGCATACCATCGTGTAGATAAATTTCTTATCTTCAAAACAAGCTATCAAACTCGAATTTTCATCGAGCCAATTGAGAGAATCGATCCTCCAAAGTCGGCTACCTGAAACATGAAAAATACTTGGACAAGAATTAGTGTTCTTCAGGCAGCTTGAGCTTGCTTCTTTGTTAAGTAATTTGTACTTGTAGAGTGGCCTATTTTGGATCATATAACTCCTGCTCGTGGACTAGCTAACACACTTAGTGTTAGTAAACCACGTAAATTGTGTGTCGTGTGCTTTCTATTTTTCGTTTTCTTGCTTTGTCAAATCCTCCAATATCTCGATCCGCAGAAAAGACTCGTCACAAGTGGTATCAGAGCCGCGACTGGAAAACAGGCTTGAGTTTCGATTCTGAAGAATGACGTCAGTAAACATGAAGATTGAGAAGTTCACGGGGAAGAACAAATTCGCTATATGGCAGATCATGATGTTGGCTTTATTGAAACAAGAAGAGATGTGGGGACCGCTGTCTGCGAAATCGAATGGCAGCGGTCGATGACGATGAGTGGAATACCCTATAGGAGAAGGCCCACTCGACCATCATGCTATCATTGTGTGATGATGTCATCACAGAAGTTGCTGCTGAGAAGACTGTTGCGGGCTTGTGGTTAAAGCCGGAGAGTCTATATATGACAAAGTCTTTAACCAACAAGCTGCATCTTAAGCAATGGTTGTTCATCTTGAGGATGCAAGAAGGTACGCCTTTGAGGGAACATCTTGAACAATTTAATTCTATTTTGTTGGATTTACACAATATAGATGTGAAAGTTGATGATGAAGATGTTTCCATAATCCTGCTTGTGTCTTTGTCGAGTTCATATGAGAATTTCGTGGATTCTTTTATTGTTGGGAAAGATAGCTTGTTATTAGACGATGTCAGATCTGCTCTTTACACGAGAGAGATACAAGGCGTCCGGATCTGGTACATGTGGTGAAGCAGCGGGGTTGGCTATCACATGTGGAAAGGGAAAGAAGAAATATGGTAAAGGGAATTCGAACAAGAATTTCAAAGGTCCTGGTCCACATCCAGGTGATGTTTTTCACAACTGTAAGGAATTGGGGGCATTGGAAGTAAAACTGTCCCAGGAGAAGAAGGCAACAGAAGAACTGAGGTTCAGTTGTTGTGGCAGAAGTGGACAACAGTTCTGAAGACGATCTCGGCTTCGCTGTAGATGAGAAGGCACATTGTGGTGATGTGTGGTTACTGGATACTACAACATCATACCATATGTCTCCGAACAGGGATTGCTTCACAACCTACGAGCAGATAGATGGTGATAACGTGGTCATGGTAAATGGAGTTGTCTGCAAGGTTGTTGGAATCGGGTCCATAAAGGTTCGGACACATGATGGTTCATTCTATACCGTGAATGATGTTAGGCATGTTCCACGAATGACAAAGAACCTGATCTCCTTGAGTCTACTCGACAACAAGGGTTTCAGTTTCAAAGGAAAAGGTGGAGTTGTGTATGTTTGCAAGGGTTCGAGGAAGGTACTGAAAGGCGTGAAACATGGTACCTTGTATGCATTACAAGGAAATGTGTTGTTAGGCTTTGCTGGATTTGCGTCGTCTTAGGTGCATCAGGAAGATATGACCACTCTCTGGCGCATAAGACTAGTTTATATGAGTGAACACGGGACGCAAGTTATGTCAAAGGGAGATCTTCTTTGCGGGCAAAAAGTGCAGAATTTGGTATTATGTGAGCATTGTGTGTTTGGGGAAGCTACATTGCAACAAGTTTCCCAAGAAGGGTATCCACCAGACAAAGAGGATATTGGATTACCTCCACTCTGACTGTTGGGGTCCTTCGCGAGTTGAATCCATTGGAGGCAACAGGTATTTATTTTTGTCTATTATTGATGATTATTCGAGTTTTACTTGGATTTTCATGACGAAGCAAAAAAGTGGTGCTTTCACGAAGTTCAACCAATGGAAGACATTGGTGGAGAATAAGACCGGTAAAAAGATCAAGAAGCTATGAACAGACAATGGTCTGGAGTTCTGCAGTTCTGAGTTATTGAATTCTGCAATGATGAAGGGATTGCTCGTCATCCAACCGTTAGGGATACACCCCAGCAGAATGGCGTTGTAGAATGGATGAACCAGACATTGTTGGAGAGAGCATGGAGCATGCTCTCTAATGCTGGAATAGAGAGAAGATTCTGGGCAGAAGTAGTAAACATGGTGTGCTTCCTGATCAACCGTGGACCTCACACATGTATCGAGTGTAAGACTCCTTATGAAGTGTGGTATGGTACCTACTGATTATTCTTCACTGAAAGTTTATGTATGTCTTGTTTATTTTCATGTGGATGAGGGTAAAGTGAACCCAAGGGCAAAGAAGGGTATATTTGTGGGTTATGGACATGGAGTTAAGGGATTTCGAGTCTGGTCACCTTCTGAGCATCGAGTTATACTCAGTAGAAAGGTGATATTTGATGAGAAGTCTATGTTTAACCACATGTTGAAGGTTATTGTTGTTGAACGTAGCAGGAATGTTGATAAGCAGGTGGAGCTGCAAACTCTCAAAGAGAGTGAGTTTGAGCACCAAAGTGGAAAAGATCAACATGATGAGGATGTTTCTACAGAGCCAAACACTTCAGATTCCAGTGCACGAGCTCAACAGTCTATGGCTTCCGGTAGAGGTATGGATTTGAGGATATGGTGGTGTATTCATTTCAGGTTGCTAAGAAGTGGATGCAGGTGAACCACAATCATCTAGGGAAGCCATTTCGTATGGCGATGTTGATTAGTGGCTTGCCGTACTGGGAGATGTGATTGAATCCCATGACAGGAATCAGACTTGTGAGCAAGTCAAACGACCATAGGGAAGGAAGATTGTTACAAACAAGTGGATCTACAAGAAGAAGGAAGGAATCACTTCTGAAGAGGGAATTAAATTTAAAGCTTGGGTGGTTGCACGAGGCTTCTCGCAAAGGGAAGGCATTGACTATAATGAGATTTTCTCACTAGTGGTCAGACATACTTCGATCAGGGTGCTATTAGCAATAGTGGCAGATTATGACTTGGAGCTCGAGCAGCTAGATGTGAAGACATCTTTTCTATATGGAGAGTTGGAGGAAGAAATTTACATGACTCAACCAAAAGGATTCTAGGTTCCAGGAAAAGAAGACTATGTTTGTATGTTGAATAAGTCCTTGTATGGACTTAAGCAATCTCCGAGGCTGTGGTACAAGAGATTTGACAGTTACATTCTTGAGCTGGGCTACAATAGAAGTCCATATGATTGTTTTGCTTATCACAACAAGGTGGAGGATGGTTCGATTATCAATCTTGATGTGTATGTGGATGATATGCTCATAGCTGCTAGGTCGAAGTCTGATGTTCAGAAGTTAAAGGGGCTTCTCAGTGCTTAGTTTGAGATGAAGGATTTGGGAGATGCTCAGAAGATCTTGGGTATGGATATTTACAGGGATAGGTCAAAAAAGAAGCTTTTTTTGTCACAAAAGAGCTACATCCAGAAGATACTTTCGAGATTTGACATGTCTTTAGCAAAGCCCTTGAATATTCCTAGTGCTCCAAATGTTCATCTATCCTCAACCTATGCATCGCAGTGAGAGGCTGAGAAGGAGTACATGTTGAGAGTCTCATATGCTAGTGTAGTAGGTATCTTGATGTACGCTATGGTATGCTCTAGACCTGATCTTGCACATGTTGTTAGTGCTGTCAGCAGGTTCATGATACAACCTGAGAAGGAGCATTAGCAGGCTATGAAGAGGATCTTCTGGTACCTTATGGCTACATCTGATGTGGGGATTTGCTTCGGAAGTGATAAAGAGTGGTTGGTGACTAGGTATTCAGCCTCGGACTATGCTGGATATGTTGACACGAGGAGATCGATGACTGGTTATGTATTCACTCTTGGGATTTTTGTAGTGAGCTTGAAGGCAAATCTGCAGTCGGCGGTGACATTGTCTACTACTAAGACAGAGTATATGTCGTTAACAGAAGCTGCTAAGGAGGGAATACGGTTGAAGGGATTGGTTGGTGATCGGGGTCTACATCATGATCAAGTAGTGGTGTATTGCGATAGTTTGAGTGCAATATGCTTGGCCAAGGATCAAGTCCGTCATGAGAGGACTAAGGACATCGATGTGAGGTATCATTTCTTGATGACAGAGAAGAGGATTAAGGTGAAGAAGGTTGGCACCACGGATAATCCTGCTGATAAGTTCACGAAGCCGATTCTACATGGCAAGTTTCAACACTGCTTAGACTTGCTGAATGTCTTGAGTTGGTGACTCCACCCTAAGGGGCATTGATGGCAGGAGGGAGACCAGTAGCAGAGTACATAAGAGATTTTAGAGGAAGAAGATTCAATTCAAGGTGGAGCTTTGTTGATGTGACTTGAATCGGACTATCAGCCGCTAAGACTAATGTAACACCTTAGGCGAATCCCACATCGACAAAGCACGAGAGAGATCCATGGTTCATAAGTAAGAGACCGACCATAACTGACAAGACGCGTTTTCGGGTGAAATGGAAGAGTTCTTGTGAGAACTCTAAAGTTAAACGTGCTCAGTGTGGAGTACAACAAGGATGGGTGACCTTATGGGAAGTCACCTTGAATTGCACCCTAACTCGAAAACCGTGAGGGTCTGGGTCCAAAGCAGTCAATATCTTCATCGGGAAAAGGTCCAGGATGTTACAAGTGGTATTAGAGCCTCTCTGCGTCTGTCTTGAATGATGGTGGGGAAAACCTCAACGAGTGCCTTGAGTCCCAAGGGGGGTGTATGTAACACCTTAGGCGAATCCCACATCGACAATGCACGGGAGAGATCCATGGTTCATAAGTAAGAAACCGACCTTAACTGAGAAGACGCATTTTGGGGTGAAATGGAGGAGTTATGTCAGAAATCTGAAGTTAAATATGCTCAGTGTGGAGCACACCAAGTCGAAAACCATGAGGGTCTGGGCCCAAAGCAGACAATATCTTCGTCGGGAAAAGGTCTGGGATGTTACAACTAGAAGTTACCGGGGTCTCGATGACTCGATGATGCTCTATGGGCATATCGCACGATCTACAAGACATTGTTTATGTGACTTGAATCGGATTATCAGCCGCTACGACTGGAAGTCCACGGTGTGTGGGTAGATACATTTTTGGGTTGTCAGTTCTGTTATGTAACCGTTTCCTTTACCATATTGGATTTGGTTTTAGATCCACATGGAGAAGTATAAATACTTCTTATCTCATCTCCTCTGTAATCTCCTCGATATAGTGAAAATGGGCTCCCTCCTGTCCATGGACTAGCTAATAGGGGTGAACAAACACACCCGCAAACCGACCTACCCGTCCAACCCGACACAACCCACCCGTATTTACCGCTAAAACTAAGGTTTTCGGTTGGGTAAGGGTTTTCTTTTGTACAACACACCTCTTTTGGGTTGGGTTTGGATTTTGGATTACGCAACCCGTAGAACCCAACCAAACCCGTGTTCCAACTATTAGTATGAGTTCGTATCCAAAACATATTTATGTCATATATAGCCATACTTATGAGAAAATTAAGATATTTCACCATGTTTTTCACATAATCCTTTTTCTTGTGTACAATTTTAATAGAATAACATATTATGGATGCGTTCGTTTGTAACTTTTTTAACCTATTTCAACAAATGTCGTGAAAAAATTAGACATATGTTGAAGTAAGACATATTTTATTAAACTTCAAACAACATTTGTGAATTTTGATACCTTTCACCTCGGTTTATCCGTTTGAAATTTTAATTATTTATCAAATATTTTTATGGTGTAGAATAATTATATATTTTGTGTTGGGTTGGGTTGTTACTTAAACATGTCGTCAACCCGACCCAAACCATTTAAAAATAAACCGTAGGGTTTTAATTTTTTTGGGTGGGTTTGAGTTTAATATTTTCCAAACCGTAGTGCATGGGTCGGGTGATTAAAATGACTACCACCCGGCCATGTACACCCCTACTAGCTAACACACATTGTGTTAGTGAACCATGTAAATCGTTTGTCATGTGCTTTCTATTTTTCATTTTCTTGCTCTGTCGAATCCTTCGATTTCCCGATCCGCAGAAAACGGTCGTAACAGACACCAATAGGCATCTCACCTTATTAATTTGTGTACGACAAGGCTTGCCATTTGCCTATAGAGTTAGAGCATAGGGCTTTATAGGCTTTTAAACTATTGAATATGGACCCAACTTTGTGTGGAAATGAAAGGAAGTTGCAAGTGTTGGAACTTGAGGAGTGGCGTGTTCATGCCTATGAGAACACCAAGCTTTACAAGGAAAAAACGAAGCGCCTTCATGATGCTCAACTGAAAGGAGACAAGATTTCCAACCGGGGGAACAGGTGCTCCCGTACAACTCTAGGCTCCGTTTGTTCCATGGAAAGCTGAGATCGAAATGGTCGGGGCCGTACCTAGTAAACTGAGTGTTTCCATATGGGGTGGTGTAGATTTCCCACTCGGAGCAAGGGACATTTAAAGTGAATGAACACCGCCTCAAACGTTACCTCGAAGGCGAGGTAATGGCACAAAAGGAGGTGGTCCTCTTGCAAGAGTTATATTACGAAGGCTCCGTCTAGCTTAAGACGTTAAAGTAGCGCTTTTGGGGAGGTAACCTGATAGACCATTGATTGCACATGTTTTTACCCCTATTCTTGAGCCTTTTGAGATGTTGATTCTCGTGTTTTAAGTCGATTTTACGCAAGGTTGTGTGTTTATGTCATATTTCAGGGCTTAGCGTTGGCATCGAGGCGAAGAAATGAGTTTCGGTTCGAAAGGAGAACGTTTGGGGTTGAAGTGTGTTGGAGGAGCAAAATACCCGACCATGGGCAGAAATACCCGGTCGGGTATTAATCGGAGCAGACCGGGGAAAACCTGTTTTGGGCGTTTGAGAAGCAGAAGTGGGCCCGGGAAGTAATCATAAATCCCCGGTCGGGTATTCTTGACCCTGACAGGGGATTAACCACCTGTCCCCGACGGTGCGTTCAGGTCTCCACCTAAAATACCCGACCAGGTATTCTGACCGGGGATCGCGAACGCAGGCTGTTAAAAGCCTATTTTGTTCGTTTTTGTGAGGGAGAGCTGGGTTTTGGATCCCAAGCACTCAAGGGACGAACCAAAGAGAGAGAGGGCGATTTGAGGGCATTCTTGGAGTGGAATTGGATGATTTTTTCGCCTTGGAAGCTCGAGGAACAAGCCCGGACTTGAAGACTGATCATCTGAAGATTCTAACTGCAGTCTCTCTCTTCACTATGGAGTAACTTCCCTTCACTTAGGTTTCGAGGAACCCTAGCTATGTTTGTTTGATTGGATGATTGTATGAGTACTCTTACTTGATAATCTTGAGTTCATATTCAATCTATGCATGTTTTCATGATTCAATTCTGCTTTAGTTGAGATTATTGATTTTGCTTTGATCCTATGAGAGCGAATACCTGATTAGGTCAATAGAGCACCATAGATTGATAGTATTGGATCGATCGCTTTAGTCGAGGGTCGATTCACTGCTTTGTATTGACTGAGAACCTCTTTCGATAGAGGGAGTCTAGTTTAGAAGGCCTTGATTGGTTGTTTTAGAGAAGGATACGTCCCTATAGGCAATTGACTCAAGAGGGCCTTGTTCCTTTAGTCGAGACTCAAGGTCTAGTCAAGGATTCTCCACATTGCGAATGAAAGTGAAACAGGTTAGAGATCATCAATCATTAATCTGGCTAGTGGCTGGGGGGAATCATACCTAAGTGAGTTCCCAACCTGTAATTAGATTAACTTTAACTATAGTTTGTTAGAGTAGTTTTAGTTCTTCCATCTTAATATGGTTTGCTAGATAATGAACTGAAGCCGAGTAATAGTAACTCTAGAGACCCGTGGATTCGATATTTATTACTTAAGCCACTATATTGCAGTTCCTTTCATTGGTTACACTTGGCCATTGTTAGAAGTTGTGCCATAGCGAGTCAAGTTTTTGGCGCCGTTGCCGGGGACTTTCTAGATTATTAGGAAAAGCAGAAGTTTGTTACTTTAGCGTTTTCTTTTCTTTTCCACCCTTGCTTTTCACTTGGGTGTTTTTGTTTTTGTTGGTGCAGATCTGAATCATGGATCCTCATGGCTTCTCCAACCATTGGGAGTATCCACCACCGTCCGCGTGGTAGTACCCCGAGACTCCCTGGAGCAATCAAGGAGGAGAAGACTATGGATTCGGGTTCCAGTACCAACCCCCTTACTACGGAGAACAATCAGACCCCTGGGCATATGAAGAACAATCCCTTTATCAAGTAGAATTTCTCTCACAACCCGAAGGGCCATCGGAGCTGGAGTTACCCATGGCAGCCTTCACGGGCCATTCTGCAGAGCCATGCCACACTCCACAACCAGATCCAAACTATGAATTGAGGCTTCTCATGGAGCAGTTTGCTCGAGATAGTGAGAGATCATGGTCTAGGATGGATCTTTGTACCCAGGCCTTTCATGAAACAGAGGAGATCCTCCTGAGCATTAAGAAGAGCGTCGATGATCTTGAGCGATCTTATGCACAACCTGCTCCAGATCACCCTTCTGCTACCATACTAGAAGAGGAGGAGGAAGAAGAAGGCTACGAGGACATTGTGGAGCACACTAGAGTTGTCACGTAGAGCTCCCGTGATAATCATGATCAGGAATGTCCTGTCATAGCCGACCACACCTTCCCACATCCCAAAATGAGCTTTGAAGAGGCGGGCATGAGTGAGGAGATGCAAGAAGATCTCATGAAAAAAATTTCTTGGAAACTTGCTCTCCAATCCGTGCTAGAAGAAGAAGAGCGAGAAAGGGTGCAGAAAGAAGTTGTGGAGGATGACGAAAGTGAAGCAGAAGGATTTCTTGATCATTTCCTAGGGGTGATACCACATGAAGAAGGAAGGGAGGTTGCATAAGCAATTGGCGTCCAGATTGAGGACGGAGTTGTGGTGGAAGAGGCTTGCACCGACCATGAGTTACACGTGATATCTCCACCAAACTTCGAGGAATTGTTTAGCAAGGACCCATTTGCAATGCCTCTTTGCTAGACCAAGGCCACGTCGACATCGGTCCCTCTTGGTGAACGCGATGGTGGTCAATCGATGCTGTCATATCTAGTTTGGGGCAATGAGATGAAAGAAGAGAAGAAGAGGTCTCGAGGGTGGAGACTTCATCCGCATCAAGTGCATGAGCTTCCATCACCTGTCATACCACATGCTCGTGACTTGAGACACCACCTCATTGATGAGAACCTCAACTTCAAGGAGGTTTTTCGGTGGACCGTAACTTAGGAGCCATCGTCCGGCTCACGACGGGAAAGAAGCGCTTGTTGAGAGGCAACCCAACCAGTCGGTTTGCAGTTCTTTCTCTTTTTCTCATCGCTTGAGTCAGTTTTGTTATTTGATTTTAGAGTCAATAACTCAACCTTTGTGAGATTTTTTGTGTGGTGTTTGTGTTCCGACTACTCTCTCCTCCTGGAATACACCGCCTACCCCGTCCACCATCATTCACCCTTGATCAAGTAACTTCGTTCTACCCTCCTTATCTTTCCTCCATTGAGGACAATGTCGTGCTTAAGTGTGGGGGGATGTTCAATTATGCATGCGGGTGAATGTTTGGCTGTTTGTGTGCTTGGAGCCTAGTCCACTGTCCAAATTTTTAAATTTGAGGGCTCCAAATACGTATCTCCATGCAAATTGCCTGCTCAGTATGCTTTGAATTGACAGTCTCTATAGTAATGTGCAACCTAGGGAGGTAGTGTAGCACTATGGAGGATGTTGAAGTATAAGATTTTTCCTATCTAGCTCTCTGCTGTGCTAGTTGATTTTGTGAATTAGTGGAGCTAAGACTGTTGAATTCATGTGGTAATGGTGACTCTATTTGGATTGTGTTATGGACTCGTGTATCGAACAAGGTGCTCATGTGGAAAATGAAAAGCAGTTGGTCCTCCATATCGAAATCATTGAAATCTTAAACATGGGGTAAGCCCAACGTGTGTGGCACCGTTCATTGCACAAAATCGGGTTTTGGAATAGATTTTAGTGATCCTTAGTGGGGTACTCCTACAAGGTGAAGCTAAGCTATCTCTAGTACAAGTAAAACTTCCACTCGTTGAACGTTTGCCTAGTCGAGGATGTGTTTTTAAGGGTACGGATAGAGCTTCCGACCCCCCTTAATTTCATTGACCCTCCACACGAGTTGAGGAAAAGGAGTTAAAAGAAGTACTCTAGCGAGCGCCAGATGTACATAAATTACTCTTGCTCGACCAATAATGGTCGACCATGCAAAAGACTGCAGTTGGAACCCCCACCAAGTGAATGAAAAGAAAAAAAAGTAAAATGAAAGTGAAAAAGGGGTTCCAACGGTGAAGTGAAGTGAAAGAGCACCCTGGTACAACGAGTCCTTGGTTGTAAATGGTGTGAGTCCCTTTATCCATGAACTGACTGTCTTACTTCTACTTCTTCTCATGATCCTAGCTTGAGTCTAGTACTCGCATTGAGAGAGATAGGAAACGTCTTAGAAGACCAGTTGACTTCGTAAGCTGCTATATGATCTAGGAAATCCTCTACTGACGATCAGGCTTGTTTGTCGCTATAGAGGTCTGGAGAGTTGCATTGGTTTGAGTTAAGGTTGCTTGGGGACAAGCAAACGGTTAAGTGTGGGGGAGTTTAATAGACCATTGATTGCACATGTTTTTACCCCTATTCTTGAGCCGTTTGAGATGTTGATTCTCGTGTTTTAAGCCGATTTCACGCTAGGTTGTGCGTTTATGTCATATTTCAGGACTTAGCGTTGGCATCGAGGCGAGGAAACGAGTTTCGGGTCGAAAGGATCACGTTGGGGGGTTGAAGTGTGTTGGAGGAGCAAAATACCCAGCCGTGGGCAGAAATACCCGGCCGGGTATTAATCGGAGCAGACCGGGGAAAACCTGTTTTGGGCGTTTGAGAAGCAGAAGGGGGCACGGGCATTAATCATAAATCCCCGGTCGAGTATTCTTGACCCTGACGGGGGATTAACCACCTGTCCCCGACGGTGCGTTTTGAGAATACCCGGTCTCCACCTAAAATACCCGACCGGGTATTCTGACCGGGGATCGCGAACGTAGGCTGTTAAAAGCCTGTTATGTGCGTTTTTTAGAGGGAGAGCTGGGTTTTGGATCCCAAACACTCAAGGGACGAACCAAAGGGAGAGATGGCAATTTGAGGGCATTCTTGGAGTGGAATTGGAGGATTACTTCGCCTTGGAAGTTCGAGGAACAAGCCCGGACTTGAAGACTGATCATCTGAAGATTCTTACTGCAGTTTCTCTCTTCTCTATGGAGTAACTTCCCTTCACTTAGGTTTTGAGGAACCCTAGCTATGTTTGTTTGATTGGATGATTGTATGAGTACTCTTACTTGATAATCTTGAGTTCATATTCAATATATGCATGTTTTTATGATTCAATTATGCTTTAGTCGAGATTTTTGATTTTGCTTTGATCCTATGAGAGCGAATACCTGATTAGGTCAATAGAGCACCATAGATTGATAGTATTGGATCGATTGCTTTAGTCGAGGGTTGATTCACTGCTTTGTATCGATTGAGAACCTCTTTTGATAGAGGGAGTATAGTTTAGAACGCCTTGATCGGTTGTTCTAGAGAAGGATATGTCCCTCTAGGCAACTGACTCAAGAGGGACTTGTTCCTATGGTCGAGACTCAAGGTCTAGTCAAGGATTCTCCGCATTGTGAATAAAAGCGAAACAGGTTAGAGATCATCAATCATTAATCTGGCTAGTGGCTAGGGGGAATCATACCTAAGTGAGTTCCCAAACTGTAATTAGATTAACTTTAACTATAGTTTGTTAGAGTAGTTTTAGTTCTTCCATCTTAATCATGTTTGCTAGATAATGAACTGAAGCTTGGTAATAGTAACTCTAGAGGCCCGTGGATTCGATATTTATTACTTGAGCTACTATATTGCAGTCCCTTTCATTGGGTACACTTGGCCATTGTTAGGAGTTGTGTCATAGCGAGTCATAACCCAATGCTATTGTGAGTTTTTCTTCTTGTAAACTGTGATGTTGAATATTGTTATGTGTATTAACCTCGCCTCGAGCGAGAATGTTTGTGTTTTTGTTTGTTTACTTCTTCTTTTTGAAGCTCCAAATATCCTACCCGGTCTATGTCCAACTTTCACTTGCCATTATTCGATAACTTTTTCACCTATCCTTTTTCTCCATTGAGGACAATGTCGTGCTTAAGTGTGTTTGTGGGGTGTATCATTTGTGATTGGATTGTGGGGAAGAGGTTGATCAATCTAACCTATTGTGCATAAGAGAAGTAGCTGCTGAGTGTTGGGGTTCATCTGTTTCAAAAAAATGAGAAAAGAACGAGCACATTTATCTTGACCCACTGCGGAGCGCGATATCTTAATGCTAGTATAGTATAAAGTTAGTCACTTCAACAAAACATAACTATTCACATAAGTAAAGGTTCAATTTACCTGAGCTACTGACTCGCTCTACACTATTTTAGAAGTACAGTTTCTTTACTTCAGTTTATTATCTAACGAAACAAAAATAGTGATTGAAAAAATAACCTACATAAGCTACTCTTACTACTATTCTCACTAATTACAAGGTATGTGGGAGCTCACGCATGAATCGCCCTTATTCCTTCATAGGTCCATGTTGAATATTTCTCTTGATTGATTGGATCGATACTTCTACCGTGGAGAGTTCTGGACTAGATTGGACTCCCTATTCGAGTTATCCAACTGCGCTCAATTGACAACATGGAAGGCGTACTATACAACCGACCTACCTGATCTTTCAATTCCCAAACGAACTTACCTGCTCGTGGGTGTTTAGAGGAGGACCATGAAATATCCGGGGCAATAATTTGTTCTTGAAAAATGCGAAAAGGGAATGGTACTTGTGTCCCTTGATAAGTTAGGGCTCCCTGTTTGGTTTAAAATTTCTTGTCTACCTATGGAGTGTTTGTTACTTGAGTGTTTGAGCAAAGTAGTAAGCATGATAGGAAGACCCTAATGTACTGATCAGTTGACAAAGGTGGGAGATCAATTGGGAGACACCAAGTGTTATATGGAGATCAATGTGGATTCAAGTTGTCCTGAAACTTTATGGTTTTAATGGGAAAGTTTTTCAGCCTAGGTTGACTACTACAATTTGCCTCTCAAACGTAAGCAATGCAAAAAATTTGGACATGATTGTAGTAAAGAGGACTGAAGATAGATGAAGGTTTTGATTCCTAAAGCTAAGAACAACTCAGTTCTAGTAGAAAGTGGAGGTGAGGTGAAAGAACAGGAAGTAAACGTTGTAAATGAGGAAACTGTGGAGGATGCTCTAATGGAAATTGGTATAGTAAAGGAGATGGTACAAGCTGAGGTATCAGGTGTGGCAACTAGCCTAGAGCGAGAGATGGTTCAAATCGAGGTGAAAGAGGATTTAATGGCAATTGCCCTAGTGTAGAAGGAGCTACAAGTTGAAGTGTTGCAAGCTGACATTAAGGAAGGAAGTAAAAATGGAGCCAGTATAAAAGTTGAATCATATGATTTAGAGATGAATAGGTTGCCATTTGAAGAAGAATATCAGAAAGTGGTTCAAAGGAAAGAATGTGGTTGTGTCTCACATGAAGGAAGGAGAAGATATATCTTTGTTCATAAATGATAGTGCAGTGTTGGATACCTTGACTTCTTCAGGTAAAGATGTAAAGCTTCTGGAAATAGGGGGAAGGGGTAAGAAGATTGGAGGGTGGTGGCAATTTGTTTCAAAATGCCCAATAATAATAATGTCATGGAATGTTGGGGGATTTAATCAATCCTCTAAACATAATTGTGTGCGTAAACTAGTTAAACAACATAAGATAGATATAATGGCAATATTAGAAACTCGAGTACAAAAAATCAAAGTAATGAGAACTTGTAAAAAGGATTTCCCTCGTCTGAAACTTATAGAAAATATCAGAAACTGAAGGAAAGATATGGAATCTTCGTAAGCATGAGCTTAAAAGATATGGATTCTTCGTAAGCATGAGCTTACTTGTTACTGGTTTAGCTACTGAAGCAAATTTCATACATATGTAAATCCATGAGGAGAGAGGCTTGTCTGCTTATAGTGGTATATGGATCTCACGATGTTGCAAAAAGGAGAGCTACATATGATCAAATGAGACCACTGAAGGTCTCAAAACTTCCATGGATGGTGATTGGTGATTTTAATGCAATCCTGGATGTAGCTGCTGCTTCTAATGGGACAAGTCCCGGGAGAAGTGGAGAAGACTTTCAAAGTTGGGTTGATGATATGCAATTAGTGGAGCATCGGATGGCTGGAGAGAAGTTGACTTGGGTGAATAAACAAGATAATAACCTCATAGTAAGGAAGATTGATAGAGTTCTGGACAATAGTGATTGGTTTGGGACTCACATAGGTAGTATGTCAAGTAAAACTGTTCCAAGAGTGATGTCTGACAACTATGGGATACTGGTGAATTCTTCTCCAGTTAGAAAAACTTTGCCTTAGACTTTTAGATACTGCTCCTTTTGGGGTTCTCATCCTAGGTTCCAAGAGTTACTGCAGACTACTTGGAATACAAAAGTTGTAGGATACCCATTTTATAAAGTGTGCCAGAAGTTAAGAATTCTTAAGAAGAGCTGAAGGAGTTAAATAAAGAATTCTATTATGATATTTCCGAGGATCTAAGCAAGATGAGGTCACTATGAAACTAGCTCAGAAAGATGCATTTACAAACCCTTCTATTGCAACTTTTGAACTTGAGGCTCATGTGTCATCTGAATGTTCAATCAATATATTAAAAGCCCAAGCAACCATTTACCGTTGCATACGAAAAAGTAGTGCAAGGTAATTAAAAAATTCCCAGCGGTACTGTTCACAAGAGCCTCTATTTCCTATACCCAATTTCACCGTAAGCTCTTTTTTATTTGCATAATACAATAATTTTGCAAGATCAATTATTTTTATGTAGCATTTTATTTCCTACACTTAATCCCATATACTAAATGTTATTCAAATATATACGAAAAGTAGGGCAAGGTAATTAAAAAATTCTCAGCGGTACTGTTCACAAGAGCCTCTATTCCCTATACCCAATTTCACCGTAAGCTCTTTTTTATTTGCATAATAGAATAATTTTGCAAGATCAATTATTTTTATGTAGCATTTTATTTCCTACACTTAATCCCATATACTAAATTTTATTCAAATATATACGAAAAAGTTGGGCAAGGTAATTAAAAAATTCCCAGTGGTACTATTCACAAGAGCCTCTATTCCCTATACCCAATTTCACTGTAAGCTCTTTTTTATTTGCATAATACAATAATTTTGCATGATCAATTATTTTTATGTAGCATTTTATTTCCTACACTTAATCCCATATACTATTTTATTCAAATATGATATTTTTGGCAACTTTATTTTATTATTAGACCATAAATTACTGTTCACAGAGCTTCTATTCCCTATACCCAATTTCACCGTAAGCTCTTTTTTATTTGAATAATACAATAATTTTGCAAGATAATTTTTTTCATAGCATTTTATCTCCTATACTTAATCCCATATACTAAATTTTATTCAAATATGATATTTTTCGTAACTTTATTTTATATTAGACCACAAATTACGAAAGAATTACGCAACACTGTTCAATAAAAGTTAGGTACATTACGAATACAATATCTAAATCTTATATAGTAACCACACATTATGAAAAATTTATGTAATACTGTTTTATAAAAGTTACGTAGATTATTATATTAAAAGACCAAGCATGCCAAGCATTAGTTTACGGTTGCATACGATAAAATAGGGACAAGGTAATTAACAAATTCCAATGGGTACTGTTCACAAGAGTTTCTATTACATATACCCAATTTTTTATCATAAGTTCCTATATAAATATACGAAAAATAGGGACAAGGTAATTAAAAAAAAATCAACGGGTATTGTTCACAAGAGTTTCTATTATCTATACCCAATTTTATCTTAGGTTCTTATATAAATCTTATCGACTGACCACACATTACGAAAGATTTACGTAACATTGCTCTATATGAGTTATGTACATTACGAATACAATATGCAAATTTTACGGAGTGATAGTTATTTCTTATGTATCAATTACACAATAGATAAGTCATCCAAAGTCATCTATTGTCGAAAAAAAAGAAAGATAAGTCATCCATAATGATTAGGACTTACATAGTAGCTATAAAAGGATAGTTATTTATTATGTATTAATTAAATAAACTCATTACGTAAGTACTTCATAATATAAGTTTGAATGAAAAATTATTTATTATTAACTAAACTGTTGCCTATCACATCAAATTGGATTACACAAAGGTTATTTCTCTATAACAGTTTCATCAATGTCACATTTTTCACAATTTATTTTCTTGATTATTGACTAACAATATTTCATTTTTTAATAAAATATTCACCATGTCGTCAATTTATATTACGAAAAAGGTTCCGTAATGTTAGTTAACTTCTACATGACAGTTTAAATAGGATCAATGTAAGTAATAGATTCCCAACGGGGTACATTTCACATAGTTTCAATTCCCTATGTCCAATTTTATCGTAAGCTCTTCCTTATTTGCATTATACAATGATTTTTTCAATATCAATTATTTTTTTACATAACATTTTATCTCCTATACTCAATTCCTCATATTAGAATGATATTCAAATATGATATTTTCCATAACTGTATTTTATTATTAGACCACACATTATGAAAGATTACATAAAATATTTGTTAACGGTTACATTACGAAAAGGTTTCATAATGTTAGTTAACTTATAATTGATAGTTTAATCAAATGTGATATTTTACATAAATTAATTTTATTATTAGACCATATTTATGAAAGATCTACATAACAAAGTTTATTAACAAATACGTTATGAAAATATTTCGCAATGTTAGTTCATTTTTACATGACAATTCAATCAAATGTGATATTTTTCATAACTTAATTTGATTATTAGACCACACATTATAGAATATTTACATAACACCCTTCATTAACAGTTACGTAAATTACAAATATATTACCTTAAACTTATGGAGTAATCGATATTTCTTATGTATCACTTGAACAAACTTATGGCATAATTCATTAGTAATGATTTAGATACTACGAGTTGAGCATATAGTGATATCTTACTCAAATTTTATGAATTACTACATCATTTAATATGTGGATGAAATTTTAAATATAATTAGTTTCTCTCGCTGCAAAGCGCGGGCCAAAAAACTAGTTCTATTAAGAGCATAATAAGAGTTTTCAAGCAAAAACCAAGAGTCCAGGCAATCATAGAAGGAGATCTTAATACACATTACTTCCATCAAACCCTTAAGATTGGAACTCACATGAACACTATTACTTAGCTAAAAAGGGAAAATGGTTCCGTGGTCACCAGATATTGAAGATATAGTGCAAGTGGCTATTGATTTCTAAAAAACTATTGGACTAGGTTAACACTGAGGTGGTTAAATGTCGTGTAAGAGAAGTAGAAATGTTGCTGCAACGTAGGTTAGATGCTTCTGATGCAGATGGATTATGCAGTCAAGTTACTAGTGAGGTGATAAAGGAGGTAATTGTTAGCATAAAGACTAACAAAGCTCCTAGTCGTGATGGATACTCAATGGACTTCTACAAGGCTCACGTGAGTGTGGTAGGGAAGGATGTCACTGGTGCTATTTAGTCTTTCTTTGAGACTAGTCATATGCCCAGGGAAGTTAATTCTATTATTCTATCATTATTTCCTAATATGGTAAATGCTGATAAAATGAAGCTGTTTAGACCCATTTTATGTTGCAATGTGCTATATAAGTGAGTGGCAAAGATCCTCTCCAATAGATTATCCAGAGTATTTACGGATCTTATAGGGAAAAGCCAATCAGCCTTTGTCAAAGGTAGGGTTATTAGTGATAACATGCTCATGCTTCAGAGTTGGTCAATGGATATGAAAGTAACCACATCTCATCTAGTCGCACCCTTAAAATAGACTTGATAAAGGTTTTGGTGTTGTTGATTGGAGAATTCTTGTAATGAAAGATATGGGACTGACAGGAAAATTTCTTTAATGGACCAGAGTTTGCCTTACTACACATATATACTCAGTGTTATTGTGAATGAAGGATTGTGTGGGTATTTTCCTGTAAAGAAAGGTTTGAGAAATTAAAGATGACCCCTCGTCTCATTTCTTATTCATTATAGCTATGAAAATTTTATCTTGTATTTTCAAGAAGGCATCAACTAAGGGTTCATTTTCTTCATCCAAGATGTAATCCATTAGGGATAAATTATCTAGTTTTTGCTTATGACCTACTAGTGTCAAATAGAAAAGAACAGGTTGCGCAGGAAGTGTGCAGGCTTTTGCATAACTTTTACCACTTATCTGAACTTCTTTTAACCCTAAAAAGTCAGATATTCTGTGTCGGCGTGAGTGATGAAAAACATGAAAAATTGGCTACCATAATAAGGTTCCAGAAAGTTAAGTTTTTAGTGCGCTACTTAGGAATATCACTTATAGCAGGGAAGATTACTAATGCAGACTACCAACTTTTTATTGAAAGGGTAACTGTAAGACTCAAGGGATGGATGAAAATTTCGCAAGTAGAAGGGATGTAGTATCTTGGGACAAAGTACCTCTACCTAAACAGAAATGAGGGTTGGGTCTAAAATTTCATAAACCCTGGAATCTGGCTTGTACCACTAGGCATGTCTGGAGCATTTTGGTAAGAAAAGGATCATGGTAGGTTGCTTGGATTTAGAGATACAGAATCAGACACTACTCCTTCTGGGAATTATCTATTAGTTGTTGACGTTCTTGAATCTGGAAGAAAGTTCTAAAAACAACAGATAAAGAAGAGAAATACATCACTAGTTGAAACACATAAGTATTCTAGAATGGTAAGATTTTGAACACATACTCAGTTAAAATGGTATGGAATTATTTGAAGTTGACAACTTCTTAGTGGCGTAACCAGGAATTTATTCAAGGGGTGCCATAAAAATTACTTTTGTAGTCTCATGTTTGATATTGTGAAATTATTTTATAACTATATGAATCGGTCAAACTATCAAGATTTCACACTTAATATATCTCATCGAATAATCATTCACAATTTCAGTTCACTAGATACGTGAAGGTTGATCAATCGTTTCATAGCATAAAATGTTATTAACTTGTGGATTGACAAATGATTATAGCAAATCATATTTATTTTCACAAGTAAATACATTGATAGGAACTAATTTTAAAGTAGAAATTAGTGGATAAAATTAATTTATTAGTTTGTTGTGATTTAACGGTAGAAGATTTGACGATTGACATTAAAATTTAGGATTTAGATATCATCATCAACTAACTAATACTACTAATATTTTGTGCTTTCTCAAAATCTAAGGGGTGACATATTACACTCTACCTACGCCCCTGGAGCTCCTAGGGTAGTATGGTATGCCTTAACATGGGAGCAATATTGTGTGCCTAGACACAGTGCAATAAGAGGGCTTGTGATAAAAGACAAGATCTTTACTATGGATAAGTTGAATTTATGGGGGAATATCACTATAGTTTTGTTCTATATAGCCGTGTCCAGGAATCAAGAGACCACTAGTTTTTTTTATCGCCTGTAATCCAAGGCTATGTTACAAAGTTACTTGTAGATCACACAAGTGCACTATGTGGGGGTTTCTCAATATGATGAGTAAGTGTTGTGGGTTGTCCAGAAGTTTGGAGGGAAAAAGCTGTCTATGATTGCACGATTGCTTGGAATGTTATGGTTCTTAAAGAGCCTCTCCGTTGCTACCTTTGACAAGGAATCAAACATCAATTAGGACATGAAATGCTTCACCGTTGCTACCTGTTTGTCGTGGGTTGAGTCCCTATCTATACAATGGTTTGGAATAGTTTGAAATGATGTAATTCATATTAAAAATGAGGGTTAAAAGCATTTTGTACCCTTCTACTATGGTAAATTAACAAACGTATCTCTCTATTATATTTTTGCACAAACATACCATTCTAATATTAAAACGTAACGAGTTTACCCTTCCATCTAATTATCTGTTAAGTGACCGTTATATAAGCTATTAAATGACCAAATTACCCCTCATTTACTCATAATCACTCCTAATTTTAATTTTAATTATTTTATGTCCTAAATTAATTAATTAAAAATATCAAACCCTAGCTAATTCACACTCGACCAGCAACCGTCTGTCTCCCTCAAGTCTGCCTGGACTTGGCAGCGGCGCCTGCTCGGCATATTCTCGCCGGCGGTTGGAGTAGAGAAAACCGGTCTTGTAAAGCGTCGTGGGGCCCTCATCCCTCACTGTTTTGATTGCACAATCCAACGCGCCGGCGTACGGCGCAAGGCAGAAGTGGTGAGAGCTGGTTTTTGGAGAAGGAACACTTTGTTTCTCTAGGGTTTCAACCCAAAACACCAAAGGGGAGTTCTAGAGAGAGAGAGAGAGAGAGAGAGAGATCTTGGAGGTTAATTGAAGGCATTGATCAAGCTTGGAAGCTAGGAATCAAGCCTCGAAGAAGAAGATGAAGATCACTACACATCCATCGATTCGCCGTTCCGGGTCATTCCCGAGGGAGTCCATCTCCAAACGGTAGTGTAGTTGAGTCGATCGAGCTAGGAGGATACCCAACTTCGATCCAAAGAGCGGACCTAGGACGATTTTACCCAAGAGAGCTCCTCACCTTGTAAATAGTTAGGTTAGTGGTTAGCTAGGTTAGTAAGTTTAATTCTTCTAATCACCATCCTATGTTGGCTAGATAACGAACCCTAAACATGAAGTAGGGTACGCCTAGATCCCGGTGGTACGATAATTTCTTATTGCTTGCTTGCCCTATGCTAAACCCGATCGACGGTTATACTTGGCCGTCGATCGGGATGTTGTAGTTAGAACGAGTCTAGTTTTTGGCGCCATTGCCGGGGAACCATTCTATGTTATTTCATAAAGGGTTAGGTCGTTACTTTAGCCATTTTGTTTTGCGTTTTGCGTTTGTTGACCCTACTCTTCTCTTAGAAGGGTGGTTTGTGTGTGTTTCATTTTGTTTTTGTGTTTTTGTTTGTGTAGGTTGAATCATGGATCCCAATTGCTTCTACAACATGTGGGGGTATCCACAACCACCCAAATGTGGGTATCCCGGAGCTTCATGGAGTAACCAAGAAGGTGGAAGCCAAGGAACCGGGTTATATGATCAACCTCCCTTCCAAGAAGAACAAGCATACCATTGTGGATTTCAAGAAGCTCCCCCATATGAAGAAAACTTCCCTCCTCAAGTCGAGGAGAAATCCAAGTTGGATTTGGCAATGGAAGCATTCATGGGACGATATTCGAGACCATGTGCCACTCCACAACCGGAGCCGAAGAGCCAATTGGAGCTCATTGTGGAGCGGTTTGTTCGAGGCACCGATGAAGGGTGCTTGGATCTCCCACAATGCAAAGCGAAGTCCAAGTTGGAGATTGCCATGGAGAATTTTGCAAGAACAAGCTCCAACACGGATTTTAAACCCCTCCCTCCTCCCGGTTTGACACTAGAAGAGAAGGTGGCACAAGCTTGTGCAAGCTATCGCCTCTCATTATTGGAGGAGAAGGTGGAATGGGCTTGTGCAAGCTATCGCCTCGCATTATTGGAGGAGAACGAGGAGGTTGAAAGGGCGATCAATGACAACCATATGGAGCAAGAGGAAATCACTTCGGAGAGCTCCCGTGGTGAGAACGAACAAGAAGGTTGCATTGACGACTCCCATCATCTTCCCCTTCCAGAAAGAAACTTTGAAGACCAAGACACGAGTGTGGAGGAGCAAGAGAAATCCTTATATGATCTTTCATGGCATCTTGCCCTCCAAACCGTGCTTGGGGACACGAATGGGTAGGAGAAGGAAGAGGTTGAAGAGGAGGAAGAAAGCATTGAAGAAGGGGAAGATCTCGAGTGTTCCCAAAGGGAGGAAATTGAAGAAGAAGGAAGGGAGGTTGAAGAAGAAGTAGAAGAAGCAAGTGAGGTCCAAGATGAGGACGAGGTCAAGGTGGATGAAGCATCCACAAGTTACGAGGGCTATAAAGCTTTCCACCCGACCTCGATGCACTTTTAGAGAAGGACCCATTTGCAGCTCTATGCCAATCCAAGGCCAAACCATCGACGATCCATCTTGGTGGATGCGATGGTAATAAATCAATGATGCATTACTTGGTGTGGGGCAAAGAGAAGAAGGAAGGAAGGATGAAAGAATGAGAAGTCTCGTGGGTGGAGCTTCAAAGCCACTCAAGTTCACGAGCCCTCATTCATGGAGTCGTCCAATGCTCGTGACTTGAGACATCACCTTACTGACGAGAACCACAACTTCAAGGAGGTTCTTGGGTGGACCGAAACTTGAGGAGCAACCATCTGGCTCACGATGTTAAAGAAGCGCTTGTTGGGAGGCAACCCAACCACCATCGATTTGTTTCCTTTTGGATCCAATAAGTCGACCTTTTGCTTTGCCGTCTCCTTGCTCTTCCGGATCTCACCCACCCTCCGGTCCCGAACACCAACATTCAACCCTATTTGGTAACATCGTTCTACCTCCTTTTACGCCATTGAGGGCAATGTCAAGCTTAAGTGTTGGGGGGGGGGGGTAGTCCATTATGCATGTGTGTGTGAATCTTTGGTGTGATTTTGAATACTTGGAGCCTAGTTGTATGCCCAAATTATTAAAAATTGAGGGCTCCAAGCATAATAACTTCTACATTTGAATGATCATAGTGGCACCTTATGGTGATTTGTTTTGAATCTCACGGTTATTATGATTGTTTATGGATGATTTGCTTGTGATTACGTGCAACCTATGATGATTATTGAGACATGTATTAGGTTTGTGCATAGGTTCATCTCTCATGTGTTTGTGAACCGATAGATGTTTTGAATCGATTACTTGTTTTTCACAGTTGCCCATGCATCGAGTTTAGGGAATTAGAACGAATGATTGAGCACCTAGGTAGCCATGTGAGACTTGTGTCGTTCGTTTCGTTCTTGTGCGATAGATCCCCCTTTACATGATGCGTAGCATTCACGTTGTTGCTAAAGAGGAAGATGGAGGCATAGGTTTAGTCCACGACCCAAATGTTGACCAACCTGATCATATCATCCCTTAGTCCACCCCTTTGAGTCGTGTGCCTAAGGGTCGTTCTCATGTTAGGTAGCTCACGCTATTTGAGCTTGATTGATTTAGATAGAACGCCCCTACTTTCTCTGTGTCTACACTGTTATCTAGTCCCCCTTGTGTTTGGAAGCTCTATTCACACCATTTGAGCTTAAATGAGGTTCCACATGAGTGATTTGTGTATGGTTTTGCTAAGAATGAAAAAGTGAGTGCTGGAGGTAGTTTTCAAAGTGAGCATTGTTCCTTAAGTTAAAATGTGGCATGTGATTATAGCTCTCTATAGCCCACAAAGAAAAAAAAATCAATAAAAGGGCAGAGAAGAAAAGAGAGTGGCCGCCAAAAATATTATAAATATTGAACATCCTCTTAGAAGTCTTTCTTGGCATGCAAGCTATATAGACTAGGGGTGGATGTTTGGGTTGCGGATTGTGGATAATCTGCAAACCGCACCAACTCGCACCTATTGTGGGTAACCATACCCACAAGTTGTGGGTAGTGGGTTGGGTGTGGGTATTAAAATAACAATTTTTGTGGTTAGTGGTTATCCACTACCCACCGCGGTTAACCCACAAAATCCACAATAACCATACTAATTATATTTATTTAGTGAATTAACTTTATAATATAATAGTATGTGAAAACTATGAGGATAAAAATTAATGTAGCCACCAAATAAATAAGACACACCTAAAGTTGAATACCAAACTCAGAAAGAAAAAATCTCCATATTGAGTAAGATCGATGTACCAAATTGTATCTCCACGAATAACACAAGTGTATATCACTATAGTCTAGTTACAAACAACAAATACGTTAGTGGCGACTAGACCTCTATGCTTGCAAAGATGGATTTTTTCGGGTAACCACACCCAACCCGCACAAACCCACAGTGGGTAGTGGTTACCCACTAACCACTGCGGTGCGGGTTGTGGGTAGCATAATTGTAAATTTGTCGTTGTCGATACCCGCAAAATGTGGGAAGGGTAACCAAACCCACGGCAATTTCCACCCCTAATAGAGACACTTACATGTTGTTGACCTCTACACTCGTGTGCTCGAAATTGACTAGCAAATGTAGAAAAAAGGTATTTGTGACTTGGTTCGGTGATTGGTTGTGGTTTAGAATTGAGGGAAGTGTGGTTTTTGGCCGATGCTAGTGGCCATTGAGTATAGGAGAGGGTTCTAATCAAAACCTTAGAACCTTTTGTGGTTTTAGGATGGAAATATGGAACCTTATGCTATGTTTGCCACCATCCAAAAAGCTTTTCCCCCATGTCCTAGACCCTAGCCAGTCATTTGAACCTGTGTCTAAAACCTTCGGACAAGCTAGCAACGACACCCATCTTGTAAACTCTAACATTTATAGGTTACCATCATGGTAAAGGGACGTTAGGATTGAGCGTGAATATGCACATCTTTTGCATCAAATGGTCCTGACGCCACTAGTCGAGAGTGAGTGATTCATCATGTTTTGTTCATTTCTTATACCCCTGTGAGGACCTAGGTTGCTCGATCGTTCATCCTTATAATGTGATCTTCATGCATGTGTAATTGTGATTGGTGAGTCATCGAGGCATTTTGTGTGTCAGTTCGTGAATAATGTGAGAACTCTTCTTTTGCACAATCTTAATACAGTCGAATGTCGTTTGTGGTGGTTGCCATGATTACTTTGTTTTTGTCCACAGGTCGGTGTCAAATAACCATTGTGATTCATTCGTTTTGTGCCCTACGATATGCCTAAAACATTTTGTTGAAAAAGTGAAGTTGTAAGCTTACCTTGTTTTGTACTTGGTTTGCTTGGGGACATGCACACGTTCAAGTGTGGGGGAGTGATTCAGGTCCAATGGGACACATTTTACCCCTCATATCTTCATAGTTTTGCTTTGCATTTCATCTTCCCTCGACATATTTCACGCTAGGTTGTGCTTTTTTTTATACATTTCAGGTCCTAGCACGTGTGGGAAGGTCAAGGATGAGTTCTGGGTCGATTGGAGGTCGAAAATTGCTAAAAAGTGAAAACACCTGTGACTATTGCCCCGTAGCAGTGAAGGTCAGGCGTCCATGAAGCAGCCGCAGTTCACGGTCCAGCATTGGAGTTCACGGTCTCCCAAGACCGTGAATTGGAACCTCAAATTGTGAACAGTGAGGCATCCAGCGAGGTTCCAGATGTTACTGACGACCAGGATGTTCACAATCTCTAAGACCATGAACTTTGAGTGCAAACCGTTAACCTTGGAGAGTAAAGCGGTGCATTTTGGAGACGACGCTGAGTTCACGGACGCGTTAAGGTTTTCATGGCTGTGAATAGAGGCCGTGAACTGGGCTTGACCTGGGTATAAAAACATCAGCAGAAGGAAGAAGTGGGGAGAGCTGGTTTTTGGAGAAGGAACACTTTCTTTCTCTAGGGTTTCAAAAAAAAAAACACGAAAGGGGAGTTCTAGTGAGAGAGAGAGAGTGATATTGGAGCTTAATTGAAGGCATTGATCAAGCTTGGAAGCTAGGAATCAAGCCTAGAAGAAGAAGATGAAGATCTAGTGGTTTATTTGTAAACTCTCCTCTCTCTCTCTCTCTAGAAACTTACCCTCTTCTCTTGGGTTTAAGAAACCTAGGTCTAGATTTTGGTTTAATGTTGAGATATGTGACAAACTCCATGATTGATTGATGATTTTACTTAATTGATGGATGTTTTCATGAATGGCATAAGTTGGGTTTCCATTTTCATGCATTGAGCTTTTGACCTAGGAGGGAGATAATCCCCTTAGAGCCCCCCTCCCCTTTTGGCGTCTTCGAGTCACTCCTATCGTATATTTTCCGGGTAGTCCCCCAAGGGAATTGAATCGACCGGTCTCCTAGCATTATACGAAACCCTAGGTTGAAAAGAGCACTACCCATCCATCGATTCGCCGTTCCGGGTCATTCCAGAGGGAGTCCATCTCCAAACGGTAATGTAGTTGAGTCATCGAGCTAGGAGGATACCCAACTTCGATCCAAAGAACGAACCTAGGATGATTCAAACCAAGAGAGCTCCCCACCTTGTAAATAGCTAGGTTAGTGGTTAGCTAGGTTAGTAAGTTTAATTATTCTGATCACCATCTTATGTTGGCTAGATAACGAACCCTAAACCAGAAGTAGGGTAAGCAGAGATCCACGTGGTACGATAAATTATTATTTCTTGCTTGCCCTATGCTACACCCGATCGGCGGTTATACTTGGTCGTCGATCCGGATGTTGTAGTTAGAACGAGTCATACATCTCCTAACTCCAACCTTCATTCTTGGATCGTGAGAACTGAATACCTTGCTAATCCATTTCTCATCAACAAACCCGTCGTCTTTGCTTGTACAACCATTTCACCCATCGTGAATGTTCCAGAGTTCTCTTTAAACCTCTTAATTGGTTTCTTGGCCCATGGTCCATGTTAACAGGTTATTTGACCTCGATTATGATCATGAAGGGTTAGCATGATTGCATCATTCCCTCTCTCTTGAAGAAGATTCAAACTCAACTTTGTATGTGTTATTGATCTCGAATCAGCCCTCAAATCTTGATGTGACATATAAATGATCCTACATGACTTTGACATTTTCCAACTTGACCATGCACCTTGAATACTAAGATTGTCCACAAACTATTGAAGTCTTCGTCTCTCTAATGCTAAGCTTGTCCCCAAGCAAACCAAGTCAGACACAAGGTACGCTCAAAACATTTGAACCATGCAAACTTTGGGGACATATCATAGAGGTACAAAACATAAGAATGGCAACAACCATTTAGAACCAACACATGAGCAACATGAACCTAGACAACCCTCAGAGGTGACATTCGACTGCAGCAAAATCAAGAGATGAAGAATCTTCCCTTTGTCCCGAGACCAAAACATGACATGACTCGACCACCAACACACCACAGTTAACAATGCATAAAATTCAAGTTACTAGAGTCGGAGACTAAGCAATCTAGGTCCTCACCCGGATAAATAGTATATAGAAATCAATCACTCACCCTCGACTAGTGGGATAAGGTCAATTCAATGCAAAAGATGTGCATGCTTAAGCTCTCAATCCTAACATCTGTTCACTATGATAGTAGCCTCTAAGACATTTTAAAACACTTGCCCTATACTACACCCTAGTAGAATTTATACTTGGGTTCTAGTCGGGATTTAATTAGTGTAGTTAGGAACAAGTCAGCAAGCATCCATTCAGAGCTTCTTGATCTATCAAAGCAAACAGAGGTTCTAAAGCCAAGATGAATAAGTAAGGGGACAACAGATCCCCCTAACTTACACCCTTTTTAGCACTAAAGAATCCAAATAAAGAATTATAGAGGCTGACAGTGAAAAAACGCGATAGAAAGGCAGGCTCTAATCCACTTTATATACTTGGTATGAAACTGCATCACTTCCATCACCCAAACCAGATAGTCCCACAATTTAAAGAATCAAAAGCTTTTTGCAATTTTTATTTTTTTGTTTAATAATTTTTATTTTAATTAAAATCATTAAAAATTATGGAATTTAAGAATTTTTAAGTTTATTTAAGTTGACTAGAGAGAACCGTTAGTCAACTGTTTAGACCATCCAACATAACGGTCAACTTTTGGGTTTGGCCAATTAAATAGAGTTTAGAATTAGTTCAAACAACGATGTTCTACATTGAAAACAACGATGTTATAGACGAGAATAGTTCGACCCAAACCAGAATATTAACCCTATGGGTGTGCCTATGGTGACATGCATGTCACCGTAACATGGACATTTCGGTCGACCTAATCCTAACAGAGGTCGACCGAATTGACTAATTTGGGCACCCTGAGGACTCATCGCGGTCGGTCTCAAAGATCATATGGTCGACCGTTTGTAGTTTAAGTTGTTATTAATGGTCGACCACAAATAAACCTCGGTCGCCCTTTTCGTTGGCGTCAGAAGCAACATGGTCGACCACAATAAAACCTCGGTCTCCCTTTTTGTTGGCGTTAGAAGCAACATGGTCGACCACTTGATGGAGGTCATTAACAAAATGGTCGACCATTTACAGAAAGAGGCCGACCAGATTGAACAAAAGTGTTGTATCCATTTATCCATCATATTTGACGTAAAATGAAGATCATGTTGGTTTCGTGGTCGACATAATCATGTACTAGGTCGACTGAATATAGGTAAATCAACCTATGCCTTGCGTCCTTTTTTGCTTATTTATGTCTATTTTGGTGGTTATTTTGCTCGTACAAATTATGCTTCAAACCAACAGAATCGGTCATAAATAATGATAACATGGACTCATAACTTCATAATATAACAACTAAACAAATGAACAAGAAATACAATAAAACACAAAATCATAATTGTTCACACATAACTAAAAGCTAAAACCATAGAATAACAATCAACAATCGTTTTTATCACTTAACAATAAAAACACACAATCTAAAATCATCGAGTTCCTACTCCTTTACCCTCTCTCCCTCATCCACATTTTCTTCATTGTTATTGCTAGCATTATGGTGGTCGGATGTGGTGGGATGCATGTATCTTCCACTGAAAGATCAAAACTTATCTTACAACCCATTCACGGTCACCTGCAGTGTGCTCATCTGGGTGGTCATTTGCTCCATGTAGTTGTACATGCCAGTCATCTGGGTGGACATCTGGCCCATGTATTCGTACATGCCATCAATGCGCTCCCACACACGCTCTAAGGTGACCATGGAGTTGAACTATGTGCCTGCGGCATTGGCTCGTCTCCAACTCCTTCATTAGAATCACCATCATCATCCTCATCATCATCACCGCCATGGACACCATGAGCATTGTTTATTTGGACATACTCACCATTACGCAACTCAAAGCCCATCTTTTTCAGAGATGAAATTGTATAGAACTCTTGCCTTGAGATTCTTAAGCCAACCTCACCACTTAAATCCACATTAAAATGCTCAAATAGCAAAGTCAGGATCATCCCATAGGGAAGATTCCTGTTTGAACTCTCTGCAGCAGTAAGCATGTCGTTAAAGATCAAGTATGGCAAGTTCACCTTCTCATCTAACAGTAGGCTGGTGAGGAGCTCCATGTCAAAGTAGGTGACTGTCTCCCAATGTCCACCCTCTGGCAGAATGTTGTAGGAAAGCATGTGGTGAATAACTCTGGCTTGAACTGTCAGCTTGTTACTCTTTGGCCTATTGCAATCCTGAGCATCTTCCCCTTCAGCAAGACCACATACCGTCTGGATTTGCTTGGTTCTCGAGAAACGAGTTTCATTCCAAGCATTGTAAGAATTGATTCTCTTCCCCCAGTTTGGAGTCTCAAGTACTTCTGCCAACACATTCTTGCTGATGCGCTTCTCCATCCCATTCACATAGCTTTGAAATGCATGAATGGATCCATTTGCATTATGTTGATAGACGATGTTGTTGTAGAAGTACTGTACCAGTTTTGGGTAGTATGGTGCATTCAGAGATATTACCTTCAACCGCTCTTGTTCGACAAAGGGTGCTAGAAACCCGTAATTCTCGAAATGAGAATACGCATCCGTCGTCAATGGCCTTCCAGGAGCCACCTTGCGGTTGTGCATTCTCCTCTCTTCATATTTGTCACTTTGCTCCTTGGTCTGGAACGGTGTGGGGTTGAAGTCATCCCAATGAGAATTTGAGGCAGCCCCTTTGTCTGACTTTCTTTTCTTTGTCCCTTGAAACATCCTGAAATCAAACAAGCGATAATTCACGTTAGGCACATTTTTGAAACGAACAAGACTCGGTCGACCTCTCCATAAACAAGTCGACCTATACACTACATGCATAGACAAAACAAAACAATGATAGGTCGACCTCTACACATCATCGGTCAAACTCTGTTTGCAAGCAGAATTAATAACCCCAAACATTTACGTAAATCTACGATACAAAAACTTAAATAGGTCGACCTAAAAAACATCATAGGTCGACCTAATAAAAACCATAGGTCGAACTCAGTAAATCAAACACAAATATGGGTCGAAGAAGGCAAAAATGGGAGTGCAACCATCATAGGTCGACCTCAAAAACAGAATAGGTCGACCTCGGTTTAATAAAAAATGACAATGGATCGACGCAAATGCATAACATTTGGAATGCAAAACATCATAGGTCGACCTCAAGAACCTCACACGTCGATCTCAGTTAATCAAGCACAAAATTTGTCGAAGAAGAAGGCCAAGACTCGTAACATTTGGAGTCAAAAACATCATAGGTCGACCTTAGTTAATCAAGCACAAACTTGGTCGAAGAAGAAGGCCAAGACTCATAAAAAAACATCATAGGTCGACCTCAGTTGATCAAAAACTAGAATAGGTCGAACTTAGAAACATCATAGGTCGACCTCAGTTCATAATGGATCAAAGTAAATGCATAACATTTGGAGTGAAAAATAGAATAGGTCGACCTCAAGAACATCACAGGCCGACCTCAGTTCATAAAAACGAGAATGGATGGAAGCAAACGCGTAACATTTGGAGCGCAAAATGTCATAGATCGACCTCAGCTGATCAAAAACTAGAATAGGTCGACCTTAGAGGCATCTGAGGTCAACCTCAATTCATAAAAAACGAGAATAGATTGAAGCAAACGCCTAATATTTGGAGTGCAAAACATCATAGGTCAACCTCATGAACATCACAAGTCGACCTCAATTCATTAAAAACGAGATTGGTTGAAGCAAACGCGTAACATTTGGAGTGCAAAGCGCCATAAGTCGACCTCAGAAACATCATAGGTCAACCTCAGCTGGTCAAAAACTATAATAGGTCGACCTTAGAGACATCTGAGGTCGACCTCCGTTCATAAAAAATGAGAATGGATCGAAGTAAATGCGTAATATTTGGAGTGCAAAACATCACAGGTCGACCTCAATTCATTAAAAACGAGAATGGATCAAAGCAAACACGTAATATTTGGAGTGCAAAACATCATAGGTTGACCTCAAAAATATCACAGGTCGACCTCAGTTCATAAAAAACGAGAATGGTCGAAGCTAACGTGTAACATCACAGGTCGACCTCGGATCCGGTCGACCACGAAGAAGACTAGGTCGACCGATTCTGGCAAACATAATACATAAATCTCTTGTTTTCATCTTAAGGTTCTTGTAAAAACAATCTAATCTACCAATAAAGAAAAGAAAATTAGAACCAAATGAAGAAAGATTTAAATACCCACGTTATTCTTCTTATTAGTAGATGGAGGTTTTGGTTCTTTCTTATAGGATTTTTGAAATTGGAGAAGAAGAAGGGAAAGGAGAGGAAGATTAGGGGATGAAAGGATAGGGTTCTGGTTGTGGTAGGGAATGAGAGGAGGAGGTTCTTAAATAGGGGATGGAAGGATAAGGTTTGGGTTGATGTTGTCATATGAACCAGTTTGGTCAGCCGAATAGGTAAACGGTCGACCGTGTCTTGTATCAGTCGATTATATTTAATGTATTTGTTTATTTCAACCAACAATCAACTAACTCATAAATTTTGAAGATAATTAGAAAATAAAACACTAACATCTTTTTTGGGGACTTTTTTTGGGCACTTAGGGCAAAAATGACTAAATTCCCCCCATTTCGAACACTTTCTTACGCTTTTTCCCGATGCGCTTCGTGCTGACTTGAATGTCCCCTTGGTTTTCCCAATTTTTGGGTCTTTCACACTTCGAAGAGGTGTTGGAGGGTTTGTAGGTGCAGTTTCACTACCACACGCGATGTCACACAAACGCTTACACTTTAGAGACAATCCTCCATGTCTTATCAGTCGACCAACTTTCTCTCCCACATCACCTCCAACTCCAGGATGATGATATAATGTCTTCGCATTTTGGGTCCATCAAAGCTTGAACCACGTGTAGGGTGATGCTTGATATATACACATGTTTTTGCCCACCATTCTTACACCGTTTGAGTCTTATTTCTCGTGTTTTAGGTCGATTTCACGCTAGGTTGTTCTTGTTTTTGATATTTCAGGTTCTAGTACATGAATGAAGGTTTGGAAATGAGTTTGGGGTCGATTGGACGAAGATTGGACGTTTGGCGAGAAGCTGAGGAAGCCACACGGGCACGCCTAAAAACCTACACGGCCGTGTGACCTAGCCGTGTGACACCAAATTGCACGGGCAATCCACAGTGGCCGTGTAAGGGAACCCATGTGGCCGTGTGGAAATTCCAGGGAACTCACACGGGCAGCCTGGAAATCCACACGGCCGTGTGGTTTTGGCCGTGTAGCATGCCTGAAGTCCACTTATCGAAACGCCGCATTTTGCACACTCACACGGGCAGCTGGGAAAGCCACACGGCCGTGTGGCCTGGCCGTGTGGTCGGGAATTTTGGGTTTTAACCCAAATTCTAGCCAAAGGAGAGGTAATCGACTTTTTTGAGCAAAAACAGAGCCCTAGAGTGAGAAAGTTTGAAGAACACCCCCTAATATTGGTTTTGGAGCAAGGTTTCATCAATCAAGCTTGGAAATCATCCTTGGAGTGAAGATCATCATCCCAGAGCTCATTCTTCCCATCTTGATGAGCATGAGTGCTTTGTTGGCTGTTTTCCTCTCTCTTTCTCTCTCTATGGAGTAGAACCCTCTCTCACTTGGGTATGAAGAACCCTAGTTCCATGTGTTAGGGATCATTGTTGTAATGAATTTTGGATTGTGATATTGCTTGATTATAATCGATTGAAGTGTTTTGAATGAGTCAATTGAAGTCTGATCATCTTTTATTGATTTCCTGCTGCAACCTGAGATAAATAGAATCTGATTAGGTTGTTAGAGCTTCTTCAATCGGTAGTAGTGAATCGATTATACGAGAGTTAGTCGATCCACTGCTTTGTACTGGAATCTAATTCTAGTAGTGGAGTTCTGTGTTCATTGCCTCAGCGTTCTATTCCGGTGAAGACAAGTCGTCTGCCGGGTAGTTTGACTGAGAGGGCTTGGTCAAATTAAGAGATTCCAAGCTACTGTCGGATCTTCCGCAGTATAATCAGCAGTAAAGCAACCAAAAGTAATTACAACTGTGACCTAACTAAAGAGCTAGGGGGACTCATTCCTGAGTGACTCTTCCTTTGCTTTAGAAAACCGAACCATTTCCTGCTTTCTTACTGCTTTTAGTTAAACAATCAATCGACTTAGTTTGCTAGATAACAAATATACACGGAGTAGGCAGTAGATCTAGACCCCGGGTTGATAATTAGAACTTGCCACTTTACTGCATTTCCGGACTGTGATTACGCTTGGTCGCAGTTTGGTGTTGTATTTTACCGTGTCAAGTTTTTGGTGCCGTTGCCGGGGACACTTCTAGGTTATTGGGGAAACATGAAAGTTTGTTACTCTAGCTTTTTCTTTACTGCATTTTCTCTCTTCCACCTGTGTGCCTTCACGGGTTGCTTTTGCTAATTGTGTGCAGGTAGTGCATGACCCGTAGCCAGTCGAGAGATTTACTACCATTAGACCAGGAGCTTGAACGGACCTGTAGGAACTTCAAGCGGGCTCTAAAGGCGCAACTTGCTGCGGAGGAGGCGCTAGCACAGCTGCAAATCACTGACGAAGAAGAGATGGATGACCCACAGAACCATGATGTGGTCTTTCCCGAGGAGCAAACCATGGGATACTACTGGAGCGCCAGAGTCGCGGACATGAGGTTTCCCATTCATCACCCACATGTGCCAACGAATAACTTTGAGGTGAGCACCTCTGTCATCACCATGCTACATGGTTCGGTGGTGTTCCCTAGCAAAGAGGGGGAGTGCCCCGATCACATCTGAGGCGATTCCATGAGCTCATCGATGGAATCAAGATAAATGGGGTCCCAGCCGATGCCATCCAGCTGAGGTACTTCCCATTTACTCTGGAGGGGCAGGCCAAGGAGTGGCAAGACACTCGACCTCCAGGCTCGATCACCACGTTCGCCAACCTGGCGGACAAGTTCCTCACTCACTACCATCCCCAGTCCAAGACGGCGGACCTGCAGAAGCAAATTACCCACTTTGCTCAGGATGAAGATGAGACCATCCGGGATGCTTGGGAGAGATACACCAGTCTCTTCCTCAAGTGTCCCAACCATGGTTTTACTGACGCCTTCAAGGTGGTCGGAGAAATTCTTGGAGCTAGAAGCTGTTCGGAGAAATACGCAGGCTGTGCTGCGGGATATCCAGACCCAGCTTGGGAGTGTTGCCCAGGCTGTAGCTCAGAGGACTCCTGGTACCCTACTCGGTCAGATCGTCCCTCATCCGCAGGACCCAAATGAGCACTGCAAGGCCATTACCACCAGGAGTGGCAAGTTGACTATTGATCCACCTGTTCGAGCACAAGAGAGAGAAACCCCTGCTTCAGCACTTCCAGCTAATGAAGAGGAAATGGAGAAGGAGGTTGAGGTGCCTGCTCCTAAACCGCAACCAGTGGTGGAGTATGTACCCCAGCTTCCCTTTCCTACTCGGTTGCACAAGGACCGACTAGAGACTGAGTTTGCCAAGTTCATGGCAATGCTGAAGCAGGTAAACATAAGCATGGCCTTCGTGGAGGCATTATCGAAGATTCCCAAGTATGCCAAGTTCATGAAGGATCTCCTCACCAACAAGAAGAAGCTTGGGGAGTTGTCAACGGTGATGCTCAACGAGGAGTGTTCTGCCATCCTGCAGAACAAACTACCAAAAAAAGCGAAAAGACCCAGGGAGTTTTACTATCCCTTGCATGATTGGTAGTTTGCATATAGGGAAGTCCTTGGCGTATTTAGGCACTAGCATAAATGTCATGCCATATAAACTATTTAAAAAACTAGGCCTAGGTGAACCCAGTGATACTAGGATGAGCATTCAACTTGCTGATAGATCCATTGTGCATCCTAGGGATGTGGATATGCCATTAATATTGGGTAGACCTTTTCTCGCCATCCCCAAAGCGCTCATTGATGTGAATGATGGGAAATTGATTTTGCGAGCTGGGGTGAACAAATCACCTTCTCTGTTTCTGATAATATGAAACACCCCCAGCTCCATGATGATCTAGACTACTGTGATGTTGTTGCTGATTTTGAGACCGCACTCGCCATCACGAGTGCGGGTACTGAAGATTTCCTCGAGCGTTGTCTTTTGTTAGGGGAACAGGCATCACAGGATGTGCAGTGGAAGAGCAGCTCGTGGAGCTAGATGAGGCTGCTATCGAGGGGCGAGAGATACCATTCAAGCCGATCCCTATCTCGCCCCAGATCGTTACATCGTTGGAGGAGCCGCCAGAGCTGGAGCTTAAGCCCCTCCCCTCTCACCTGGAGTATGCATTTCTCCGGGAGGGGAATAAGCTCCCGGTCATTATCAGCTCGGATCTGACACCCGAGCAGAAGAGCAAGCTGGTGGCTCTGCTGCAGAAGTATGCCCGGGCCATGGCATGGAAGATCACAGATATCAGAGGCATTAGCCCATCCTTCGGCTCCCACAGAATTCTGATGGAGGATGAGGTTAAGCCAGTCAGGCAGCCACAGCGGAGATTGTCTCCCAACTTGGAGGCAGTGGTCCTGGCAGAGATTATGAAGCTCATGGATGCAGGGATCATCGTTGCTATATATGATAGCAAGTGGGTCAGCCCCACTCAGGTGGTCCCGAAGAAAGGGGGGATGACTGTGGTCCCGAATGAGAAGAAAGAGCTGATCCCGATGCGGACCGTGACCAGCTGGAGAGTGTGCATCGATTACCAGCGCCTGAACGACGCCACCAGGAAAGATCATTTTCCCCTACCTTTCATTGATCAGATGCTGGAGAGGTTGGCTGGTCATGAGTTTTATTGCTTCCTGGATGGCATGTCTAGTTATTCCCAAATTCCTATTGCACCAGAGGATCAGGCGAAGACCACATCCACTTGCCCCTTCAGTACGTTTGCTTACCGGAGGATTCCATTCGGGCTATGTAATGCACCGGCGACCTTCCAGAGATGCTTGCTGGCGATCTTCGACCGACTGTTGGAGAGATCATGGAGGTCTTCATGGATGACTCCTCGGTTTATGGAGACTCCTTCACTCATTGTCTCCATAACCTGGAACTCGTTCTGAAGAGGTGCGAGAAACTAATCTGGCACTCAGCTGGGAGAAGTACCATTTTATGGTCCGTGAGGGGATTGTACTCGGGCACAAGATCTCCAAGCAGGGGATTGAGGTAGATCGCGCAAAGATTGAGACGATCAGTAAGCTACCTCCTCCCATTTCTGTGAAGGGGATTCGTAGCTTTCTGGGTCATGCACGCTTCTACCAGCGCTTCATTAAAGATTTCTCGAAGATTGCCCTGCCTCTGACCAAGCTGCTGGAGAAGGATGCACCATTCCAATTCACTCCTGAGCATGGTTCAAAAAGGCACGCTTAATCTTATGCTTAGGCACGCCTAGGCGCAAGGCAACGGCAAAACGCCTTGCCTAGGGGTTTCACGCCTAATTAGATACTGGAACACGTCATGGAGTAAGGCGACATATAAGTCTCTCCTGAACATTACTAGATGGAGCTAGTAAGTCAATATTAAAGGCCAAAATTAACATCAACTACGAAATCAATTTTCTATTGCAATATTTTCAATAACTCAAGAACTTTGTGAGCTATTGAGCTATGATTCTATGAATTCGTGAGCTATGTTCTTGTCATTAAGTGTTGAGTAAGTTATTAATCATTTTAACTGAAGTGAGGAAGTGTTGTAGATAATTATTTCACTCATCATGCAGTGCGAATAGCTATTTTTCTTCCAACGCCTAGGCGAGCTAGGCGCAAGGCAAAGGCTCAACGCCCACCTTACGCCTAGCGCCTTTTTGAACCTTGCTCCTGAGTGCACAGCTGCATTCGAGACACTGAAGGAGAAGCTTACCCATGCACCTATCATGGTGACTCCTGACTGGTCTATTCCTTTTGAGCTGATGTGCGATGCGAGTGACTATGCAGTCAGAGCAGTTCTGGGTCGGAGACGCGAGAAGCACTTTTAGCCCATCTACGACGCGTTGAAGACCTTGAACGATGCACATGAGAATTACACCACCACTAAGAAGGAGCTCCTAGCTGTGGTGTATGCATTTGATAAGTTTCGACCCTATTTGGTGCTCTCCCATGTGGTGGTCTACACTGACCACTCAGCGATTCGCTACCTGATGAGCAAGGGTGATGCAAAGCCTAGACTCATCCGCTGGATCCTGCTTCTGCAGGAATTCGATATAGAGATCCGGGACAAGAAGGGAGCCGAGAATGTTGCTGCAGATCACCTTTCATGGTTGGAAGCCCCTCCGGTGGACAACTTTGAGGAGGAGATCGATGACTCTTTCCTGGGTGAGCGATTGCTGGCGATGACATTGGTGGACAGCGTGGTCCCTTGGTATTCTGACTTTGCCAATTATCTGGTGGGCAAGCAGCTACCAAAAGGGATGGCCACTCATGCAAAGCGCAAGTTCTTCTCCGACCTGAAGCATTACTTCTGGGAGGATCCTTACCTCTTCAAGATTGGAGCAGATGGCGTGATCCGGTGCTGTGTCATGGAGCACGAGATGGGAGACATCCTGTCTCAATGCCATGAGGGACCTACTGGAGGTCACCATGGACGAAACCGCACAGCGTGGAAGGTGCTACAGTCGGGCTTGTAATGGCCCTCGCTCTTCAAGGATGCTGACACCTTTGCACGATAGTAAAGGTATCATAGTCGACCTTAAGCATAGGAGGTCGACCTGTGCTCTGCCTACGGGGTTGACCGCTTTGATTATGTGGTCGACCACTTGTTCAGACGATTGAAATCGTAAATTTCTTGACATCCATAATTGTATAACAAATCTAATATACGAAAAACATTCAATATCCAAAAGGAAACAACCTCACAAATATAAATTCAACGTATTGTCTAATTAATGCAGCATTGTAACTTAATGACTTCATTTCTTTGCTTTTTTGTTTAAACTCTTTCTCTCTTTGCCTCGTTCCATGCATTCATCTACTACATGCTTGAAAAGATTTTCTCATGCACAGTTTTCAAAATGTGTAGCCAGATACCACAGAATCTCCTTTAGGGCCGGTAATTTGTGTTCTTCTCCTATCTGCATTATGGCATATAAGACTTCGTTAGAACTAAAAAAGTACAAATTAAACAAGTTATTTGTTTGATTATATACTAACCACTCTATCCAGATCCTTGGATCCATAGTGCATCCACTGCATGACGTGCACACCACACTCGATACTATTCCTTTGCCTTTGAACGCGTAGCTCTTCGAAATTGAAATCTCCAAAATTTGGTACTGCTACATTGCTCATGTGCTCCAGTTTGAAAATATCATGCAATTTGGACAAAAACACACAAATAACGAATGTTATATGCTTCTAGCATAATACGTGACACTTAGTAGTCAGAAAATTATAGGAAACACTTACCAATTTCTTGCATTTGTTTGATTTACGCTTACGATTCCCCTCACTAGTTGAAGGTAGACTGTCAAGCAAAAATGCTGTTTTTTGCTGGACATTGACGAGATAGAGAAACCAATGACATGCTTCATCGTCCAGAACTGGCATAAATATCTAGCAACGAAACACTCAATATATGTTATAAAAAGCGAATACAAACAAATGCACTTTGCAAGTTGAATGAGATAGAGACATTGACTAACCTTCTTGCATGCACTAACATTCGGCATAAACACCACGCCATCATCCATCAACTTGTTACGAATTTGTTCGGTCTTCATGTTAGCGCGTACCATTTTCTGCACCATATTTTAATTGAGATGAATTGACATGGTACAATATTTATAACTAGATTATGACATATAACAAACATTACAGCAAAAACTTCTTCAAACAATGACTAAAACAGAGAGAGAATGCCCGTCAGCGAGAGAGAGAGACTGCCAGCGAGGAAGAGATCCAGAGAGGGTCAGCGCAAAGGGTGGGACTAACTTTTCGTGTCCGTGTTCTGCTGTTTGTTTCCGCAGGTCTCAGGAATCAGGCTCGTGTGGTGGCGGCGGCCAACGTTTGGAAGAGTGTAAGCTAAAATCATGGTTTGGGTCTAAACTAGTCACAATAGAAAGGAAAGAAGAAGGAAGTGCAACATGGTACAGGATTCAGGTGGATGAAGTGGCAAAAAGTTGGTTCATATTGCTCAGCGTCGATCATCTTTCTTGGCTGCAAGGGGTTCTTCTAACAGCCGCAACGCGTGAATGGAGATTCGATAATGGCTTCGTGAAGAAAGTTGGGTGTCAGGTGATTCATGTGGGCAGGTCCTTTAGCAAGGGAAGAGCCCTTCTCCAAATTTCTGAGTCTTTCAGAAGCGGCAGGGTGTTCAAAGTTCTGATACCGGAGCCGGAGGGAAGATTGGGTTGGGCTTGACTTATTATCATGCTTCAAGACTTCTATAACCTCGAACGCAAGTTTAGGGGTTATCAACGGGGGAACTTGCCACTTCCACCGTTGTTATCGGCTCAGTCGAGATCATAGGATAGATCGTATGCGGAGGTGGTGAAAGACGGGGGATTCTACGGTGTTGGGAGGTGCACTATCAAAGGGTCTGGGAGCAACCGGTTCATCAAAGTTGAGGAAGAGGGTGTCCGTTCAAGGCAGGAATTACTGGGGAGAACACTGGTGATTAAGCTCTCGGCATAAAAACATGTCGCTCAGACGGCTTTCAAAGATGGTGACTTTAGGAGATGGGTCGAGAGAAACTGGGATATAGACACTAACTTTGGATGGATAAGCAGGGGAGCTGGGGAATGGCTAATATTATGCCCTAGTTGGCATCAATCAATGTGCATCAAGAGCTTCAATCGAAGCAGGTTCAGGAATTATATCTTGAGCATATCCCATTGGAAAGAAGAGATGAACATGGGGGATTTATCTGAAACCGAATGGGTGATGGTGGCAGGAATTCCGTATCACCTGCAAAGTATTGAACTAATCAAAAGAATCGGGGAATTTTGTGGGGAGTTGGTGGAAGTGGATTGGCAACACTGGTCGTCGGAGTTCGTCAAAATTCTGATTAAGAGGGTTGGGCCGGTGCCGGACTCTATCCCGATCCTGTTCACCGAAGAAGAATTCAATGTGATCATCGTGCAGTCCCCTGGAAGCTCATCAGTCTCTTCATTGTCCCCTAGAGGGTTTGCGGGAATCCAGATGCCACATCCCACCTCGGCTACTGGTTCAGTGCATGGGAAGAATCACACGCGTGGTTGCATGGAGACTCCCACGGGGAGTGATGATTCGTCGTCTGTCAATTCGAATCCGAACTCAAGGCCCACTTAAAGAAGGCTAAAAGGGAGAACCAAGAAAGTGTGGGTCAGAAAGCATGGGCTAATTTGGTGTAAGCCCATCGTTCCATTCGCGTCGGATAATCGTGAATTGATGATTGAAAAGGATTTGTTGGGTCAGTCCCAATGGCCCAGGCCTTGGCCCATTCCCAGTACCAACTTCCTAGCAATCCCTAATACTACCTGCCAGCTCAGTTTGATTCGTATCACCACCAACCCGATCCCATCCCATTTCGTTTTCCAGTTCCACTTCTCCTGGTTATTCGAAGTCCACCTTGATCTGGTTCCATCCACTACCCATCTTCCTCCCTTTAACCCACATCTGAAACTGCAAATCTCTTTTCTCCCCAATCCTTTCATTGAAACTTTTTTGGAAACCAGTTCCACAAACCTACCCACCATCAACCTTCCATACCCGCCAAGCCCCATTGTTCACAACTCAGTTCCCCTCTTTGCCATACCCTCTTCTTACCAGAACTTTGCCACGCACCAATTGTCATCTAGCCCGCCTCCTACACCTCAGCTAGAATTTCGTGGGTGCCCTACCAGTGAGATGACTACTGAACTCCCTCCTTCGTGCATGCCAGATAGTCAAGAGAAGGAGTGGAGGTTGGACAATTTTCCGTTCAATGTGGATTTGCTGATCGACAGAAGCCGAGAAGTGGGGCGATTGATCAAGCTGGTTCATGAGGATGGAGAGGCGCAAGGAGAACAGATTGTTGTTAGCAAGGCGAGGCTTATGCACCAGAGAGGTGAGACCACCTAGGTCTAAGCTGGAAATGGAACATCGCAGATTGGATCTCGTGGAAACGCCAGTGCAGATGCCTCGAAGGATCAGGAAAAGGAACGGGGAAAGTACAAGTTCTAGGGTCCAATGAATACGTCAATCATAGTGTGGAATATTAGGGGGCTTGGGGATTATGGTAAGTGGTGCAGGATCAAAAGGTTGCTGGCTAGAAGAAATCCTACAATTATGTGCTTTGTTTAAACTAAGTGGAATCAGTGCAGTGATGATCTCATTTTTGAAGTTTGCGGAAGTAGGGACAGAGGATATGCAACGAAGAATGCCACTAATAGTGCAGGGGGTATCGCCATTATCTGGGATAAGAGTTGTTTTCAGGCTGTTTCGTCAAGGATCGGGGAGTACTATCTTCTCATTGATTTCCAGGAGGTTTCCTCCTTGAAATCGTGGTCGTTTGTGGTGGTGTATGGGCCTCAAGATAGGAACGATAAGCTCAATTTTATTCAAGATATTCATGGTTTGTGTCATACCACTAAAACCCCTCTTTGCATAGTTGGAGACTTCAATCTCGTGCGGAGACATGAAGACTACAGAGGGGTCAGATGGAATGTTAATCTTATGGAGGAGTTCAATGAATGTATCGACAAAAATGGTCTTATCGAACTTCCCCTGGGAGGAAGCTTGTTTACCTGGTGTAGAGGGGACGGATCAGAATCTCTCTCCCGGATAGACAGAGCCTTTGTTACCACTGGTTTCGATCATCTTTTCCCTGATTTCACTTTGTCCGCGCTTGAGAGAGTTGAATCGGATCACAATCCGTTGCTTATCAGATGGGGAGTTTGAAGTAGTATTAGGAGACCCTGGAAATTCGAAAATATGTGGTTGCACGACGAGAGGTTCTTCAGGGAGTTGGAGTCTTGGATGTGGAATGATTTAACTGGTAATGGGTTTGCCTTTCGTTGGAGTAAGAGGTTGCAGAACCTTAAAAGCTCTATTAAAGTCTGGAACAGGAATGTTTTTGGAAACATCAACTCTCAGATTGATGCTCTCCTCTCCAAGATAAAGGAGTTGGACTTGGAGGAAGAATCTAGGATTCTGATTAACAATGAGACTATTGCAAGACAAGGGTACAAAGTGGAACTAGGCAGATTGTTATTCCTTCAAGAGGATTCATGGAGGGAGAAGGCTAAAGAACATTTGGATTAAATTTGGTGACGATAACACTAGGTTCTTTCATTTGATGGCGAATTATAAGAAGAAATTCAACCCGATTGAGTGCTTAACCATCAGAGGGGAGAGGTGTAACACCCCGGTATTTTAGATTTAGGTTCGACCTTAATACGTGATCGGTTGGATTGACGGTTACGTACTAAGGGTTACAATCGCAGATTAAGAATAATAATATTATAATATTATTAACATTATATTCTTAAAAAAAGGGAAAGGAGGTGGGGCGGCCCAAGGAGGTGGGCGCCTCCACTCCCCCTGGCAATTAAATCCCCAAAACCGCGGCCTCCTTTAAATCCCCATCCCAAACCCCCTAATAATTCCCCACTCGGTATCACCCACAGAAAACCCTAAACAATCTCCTCTCTATGTACCCTCAAGCAACCGTTCTTCGTGGGACAGGGTTGATTCCCTACTAATGAGATTTGTCGCCTGCTCCTCCAGCAGGATGCTTAAACAAGCAGGTGACGGTGAAGTAATTAGAGGGCGTGGGACAGGTGAATGGAAGAGGACGACGGCAGGTGATGAACCAAGCGAAGGAATTGTGGGGAGGACCTCTTTACTATGAGAGGAGCCTGCTTGTCGGTCTGTCGAGAACGGGACCGTCAAAGGGATCCTGACCTTTCTTTTTTGTTACCAAACCAAACCAGAGACGAGTTCCGCGGACGAGGCCCTCCTTGCTACGAGAGTTGGCAGCTTGACGTATAAAACGAGGATCGAATCATGGCGATCGGAAGGTGGGGTGGCCAAGTAGAGGGTTGTGGAAACGCTCTCTACTACGTTAAGCATCGTCGGAGTTCGTCGGGACTTCGTCGTAGTTCGCCAAAGAAACCAGAAAAATTAAATCCAACTATTCGTCGATTGGTGGGTATCACTGGTACCTGGTACTTTTAAACTGCCAGAATGTTTATTTGGTCATAACTCGATCAATTGACGTTCGATCGAGGAACCGTCGACACCTATGGAATCGTGGGAACGAGGAGAATTTAATGGAAGCGAGTCATGGAATATTTAGAGAGGAGTCAGAGTCATTTTCGAGGAATTTGAGGTGAGTGTAAAGGGGGTAAAATCTCTGTCGTAGGTCTTATAATTTTCGCTTTTCGTTCAAGTTATTATTTTGTTAAATTTTCTAGTATGCGCGATATGTGTGTGAACCGCCTGTAAGGGTGGAGGCACGCGTTGTGCTATTTATGAATGTATGTATGTTTGTATGGTTGATGGTATGAGGAACCCCCGGGCGGTTGGGTCACTACTGGACGGCGAGACGTAACGCAGTAGTTGACGAGCATGGACTGGACGGCGAGACGTAACGCAGTGCCATTGCCAAGTTTGGGTATGCAACCGGATGGCGAGACGTAACGCGGTTGGCATACTAGGGTAGGACACCGGACGACGAGACGTAACGCGGTGGTCCTAGTGTTTTGTGTTGGAGTTAAGGATAAAAGTTGAGAACCTCTATGAGTTAAAGTTGAAAGGAGTTATTAAGAACCTAAGTAAGGGAATTCTAAATAAGACAGGAGTAGAGATCTCTTATATACTGTTTGATAGTAAAGTTTAAAGGATGAAAGTGAGAACGACTTTCGTCTAAGGAAGGCTTTCCCCTAATAATGTGTTTAGTAAGGAGTTTGCCTAGGGCAAAGACCTTAGGAAGTAACGACGAGACTGACCACTTCTCACTCACCAGGTCGAGGAAGGGTTAGCAGAAGTGGATCACGAGAGGAAGCAGGGCGAGGCGAGCAGCTGCACCAGCATTGATGAGAAGTCAAGGAAATCGTGAAGAGTCAGAGTTATAATAGTTTAATTTCCTTGTTACATGGTTAGGAGTGTAAACTGGAGATCCTGGGTTCTTTCATTTTTAGTATTGGGATTGTCATTTGCCCAAGTGTTCAGTATTTTTGTTTGAAATTCTAAAACATCGTCAGTTTGTTTATTCTAAAATGTGGTTTGGGTTGCTCCGGAGTAACCGATTTTCGGTTTGTGTTGTGGTTTGGTTTTCAAAAGGATCGGGTCGTGTCAAGAGGATTGAAAGAAGGGAAGAGTTGGCCAAAGGTGTGGTTGATTACTACACCAGCTTCTTTGAAGAATCAGTGGAGAGGAGACCCTTTCCTGAAGATTATGCGGTAACCAGGGTGAGTGACATGGAAGGGCTTTCTCTCACGCAGAATTTCTCAGAACAGGAAGTATCGTATTCAGGATTGTGATGGGTGGAAAGCTCTAGGGCCGGATGGGTTCACTTGGGACTTTTACAAGAAGTGTTGGCCGATCATTCGTACGAAGGTTCTGAACGCTATTTCTGAATTTCACAGATCATGTACCCTTCCTAAGTGTGTTACACACTCATTCTTATGCCTTATGCCTAAACGTGACGTCGTGGAGGATATCAAAGATCTGAGGCCTATTAGCTTAATGGGGAGTTTGAATAAACTTATCAGCAAAATCCTTGCTCATCGGCTAAGTGCAGTTCTTCCTAAGCTTATTTCCCCTTCCCAGCAGGCCTCTGTTCGTGGTAGACAAATATCGGAGGCTGGGCTTATTGCCTTTGAACTCCTTGACAGCATAAGGAACAACAGAAGACCCGGCCTAATGTTTAAACTCGACATTGAACGTGCTTTTGACAATGTGAGCTGGAGCTGTCTTTTCAAAGTGATGGAATCTTTGGGGTTCCCTAAGAAATGGTGCGACTGGATTCGTGGAACTATGTGTTCTCCGGTGATATCGACGATTATTAATGGTGAGGCTAAGGGGTTCTTCAAGACAGGTAAGGGTCTTCGGCAAGGCGACCCACTACCAGGCGTGTTCACTATGATTATGGAGCTGCTCTCTTACTTGTTGAACATATTGAAGGAGGAAGGTAAAATCAGGGGGTTTTGTATGAATGAGACGAATGGGTCTGGAGAAGTAACTCATCAGTTGTTTGCGGATGATACGTTAATTATCTGTGAGGCTTCTTATGACCAAGTTTTGTACATTCTGGCTGCTTTGGTCCATTTTCAAGCTATCACTGGCCTGAAGATTAATCTGGAGAAACCAATAATGATTCCGGTCGGGGATATCCCCAACCCGGACTTCTTTGCTGCTCTGTTCGGTTGCAATTGGAGCAGGGATGTCTCGAAATACCTTGGATTTCCTCTAGGGTCTAAGGTCAACTCTTCTGCAATCTGGGAACCAATTATTGAAAAGTTTGAGAGGTCGTTACCTATCTTTGGGAGGTCTTTTGGTACTTAATAACGTCGTTCTCTCCAGCCAACCTGTTTACTACTTCTCTTTATTTCAAGCTCCGAGAGGAACTATTCAGAAATTGGAAATAATCCAGAAGAGATTCCTATGGAGCGGGGCTGGTGATGATCGCAGGATCCCTCTTTTTAAATGGCAGTTGTGCAAGGCACTGAAGGAGAAGGTGGGTTGGGTGTTAAGGACCTACTCTGCTTTAACAAGGCTATGTTAGGAAAATGGCTGTGGAAGTACGCGAGTGACAGTAACAGCTGGTGGAGGAAGTTGATATCGACGAAATATCCAGCGGATTCAGAATGGCAAAGCAGAAGGTGTAGGGGTGGATATGGAAGTTCGTTATGGGCTAACATTACAAAAGAGTACGACACTTTTTGGAAGGTCTGCCATATTGATCCGAGCAGCGAAGCTTGGGTTTCTTTCTGGAAAGATTGCTGGATCCCGAACAAGATCTTAGAGGAAGCGTTTCCAAGAGTTGCCGCTGCCGCCGCCATGCCGGAAGCCTGGGTGTCTGAGCTTGCCAACAACACAGGTACGGGTACTGATTGGAATTTAAACTTCAATGTTAGTTTGAGAGGGGGGCTGAGAGAGAGAGGATAGAATTCTTTAATGTTATTAATTCAACTTTTTCTAATCAAGTTCTTAGTGGCCCTAGTAGGGTGGTCTGGACCCCAAAACCAGAGTTGTCTTTTTCTGCTCGACTTTTGTACAGGCACCTCATTAATAGCAGGTTCCCTGGCATGGAGCAGTTCCCAGATGAATCTGTTTGGAGGATGTTTGTCCCTCACAAGATTCGTGCGTTCATGTGGACGGTGGCCCATAAGAAGATCCTCACTTTGGATAATCTGCAGAGACGAAGGTGGACTCTGGCCAACCGGTGTTGTTTGTCCTTCAAAGCTGAAGAATCCATAAACCATATATTTATTGAGTGTGTCTTCGCCAAGGAAATTTGGGAGGCTGTTAGGAGGGTTTGCAACAACATCTCGATTTCCTCGGGTGACATCCTAAGCACTATTAGACGATGGAGGTGTGACTATCCGGATACCCACATTGATTGGATTGCATACGGGGCGCTTCACATGATCTGCTGGCAGGTTTGGATCGAAAGGAACCAGCGGACGTTTAGAGATCAGAGCCAAGAGTCGGTTGCTGTTTACCGGAAGTCCATTTGTTGGATTGTCGAGTGCTGTGTTGCGTTCGGTAAAGTCAGCAAGGAACAGGGAAAGGAGTGGTTGGGGAACAATAACATTCAGAGTGCTTAGTTCTGTGGGATTTTCGTGACCCTGCTCCAATTTTTATTGCTGAGTGCTTGCGATTGAAGGGAGTTAGGGCTGCTGTTGCTTGCTACTATTGATGTTTGCTGGGGCTTGAAGGGATGAATGGTTGCTGCTGCTTTCTCCTTTGGCTGCTGGTTTGTTGGGATTCAGGTCAGGGGCTGCTTGGTTAGCCTAGACGGGGGGTGGGTTGTGTTCTTGGCTTCTGGTGGTGTTGGGCGAAGCTTCTGTTGGGTTTCATTCTTTTGCTCTTTTTCTTTTCTCTATTCTATTTTGTGTATTTCCATCTTTCGGTTTTTTTTGTTGGGTGTTGTCTGCACCTCTTGTGCAGCTTGAACTTTGATGGGTTTTTAATTCCTTTTAATAATATCTCTCTCACCATTATAAAAAAAAAACAAACATTACGGCTCTTAGCGAAAACATATTGGCAAATACCACACATTTGGCTCTTTCACATCATGTTTTTCAGACATTGTTAGTGCCCTTGCACACAAATTCACTACCTGCCAACCAACAATAAACCAAAAAATCCTCGTAAATCGTAACATAAATAGTGCACAATTCATACGAAAGTTGTAGCAATATAGTACTTACGGATGAGCAAATCCAGCTAATCTCGCTAATGACCGAACTCAAATAATTTCGTTGCACGTTTTCAAAAAAAAAGTCAACAACGGTCAAACTACAAAAATCAAAATAACAGAAATGTCAATTGTGATTTGCAACGTAAAGGTCGACCTATTCACAGTCAATGTCGACCTTATTGGCTAAACGGTCGACCTCATGTACTAAACGGTCGACCACATGTACTACTTAAAAAAACGTCTCTTACTTGTCCCAATTCGTGTCTCCAGCCTTCTCTTTAGTAACAACATAATACAAGTATTCAAGTGGATTTTGCAGATTTTTGGTAAATCCTTCTAGGCCCTCCACTTTCATGACCTACAAATCATAGTTAAAATTAAAGTAACATATGAACAAATCACACATTATAGATGAATATATAACATAAACTTACTCTGTGCTTTTCGAAAGGACTCTTAGATTCATCTTCGTCGCTATCAGCACTAAATAATCCTTTTCTTACAAAATGATCCTTCTGTGGAGTGGTGTAGGTAGGGGTGTACATGGGTCGGGTGGTTCGGATTTAACCATTTTAATCACCCGACTCATGCACTACAGTTTGAAAAATATTAAACCCAAACCCACCCAAAAAAAATTAAACCCTACGGTTTTTTTGTAATTGGGTTGGGTCGGGTTGGCGATATTTTTAAGTAAAAACCCAACCCAACACAAAATATGTAATTATTCTACAACATAAAATATATTTTATAAATAACTAAATTTCAAATGAATAAACCAAGGTGAAAGGCATCAAATTTCACAAATGTTGTTTCATTTTTAATAAAATGTGATTTACTTCAACATATGTCTAATTTTTTTCACGATCTTTGTTAAAATAGGCTAAAAAGGTTATAAACAAATGCACCCATAATATGTTATTCTATTAAAATTGTACACAAGAAAAAGGATTACGTGAATCATAGCTATATTAAATTTATGTCTAAACTTTAAACCTAAGAATGCATTAAATTAGGGAGACCATGAGAGAAAAACATGGTGAAATATCTTAATTTTAGCATAATTATAAATGACATAAATATTTTTGGATACGAACTCCTACCAATAGTTGGAACACGGGTTGGGTCGGGTTCTACGGGTTGTGTAATCCAAAATCCAAACCCAACCCAATAGAGGCGGGTTGTACAAAAGAAAACCCTCACCCAACCCGAAACCTTTGTTTTAGCAATAAATACGGGTGGGTTGGGTCGGGTTGGACGGGTGGGTCGGTTTACGGGTGTGTTTGTTCACCCCTAGGTGTAGGAGTCACTTTCATATCGAGGTCTCTTGTACTTTGGAGAGGAACCCTTGTTGCCAAATGTTGTTTCACTCTGTCAAACATATAAACAAAACAAATTAGCACTAATGATAGTTATACTAATATCTTCACGCACATATGAATATACTTGTCTACCTTTAACTTGTGCTCTTTCAATAAATCGTCTATGCTCTGGTAGCAATTTGCAGAGTTATCATGGTCTTCCTCCTCTTTATCAAAGTCAAATTTCTTTCTTGTACCATCTCTTCCTCCATTCTCCATTCGTTCTGCACTTTTTTCTTTTATAGCACCTTCTATCCTCTCAAAACCATCATGCATCATCCCAGTCATATCTGTTAAAAGAACTGACAATTGCTCCACTGTATCACGAATGGACTTCTGATATTCATTGACTTGTTTTTGACACACAACCAGCTGCTCTTGTGGCTTTCACCACTTTCATGATTTTACCTAAATCGTCATGCAGTCTCTCATCATGCGCCATCGTCTAAACAATTTAAAAAAATTCAAATCATAATTCAACTTCATTTTTCTACAATTGACCAAAAATAGAGACGTGGCCGACCTGACATATTATTAGGTCGACCTTGAAGACAATTTGTCACTACCAGAACCTTTAAGATCGACCTTTGCTCTTCCTAGGCCGACTTATCCAGCAGGAATATACCAATTTACCAACAAAAGAAAGTGTAATATTACCACGAACAACGGATAGGTCGACCAGACAGCTTGAGCGGCCCACCTCTTAAGCACAACATAGTCTTATAAACCAAGCCAAAGTCGACATTCAGGATGAACAACCAAAACAAACAGGAACGGTCGACCTTGAACAACATTAGGCCGACCTATTGGGTTGATCTTCCTTACCTCGCAAGTACAGAAGTCCGAGTGTTGTGCCATAAATTCAATTTCGAACAATTGTCAAGTAGAGGTCGACCTGATTGAGATGAGGGTCGACCAAATGGTATTCTGCACGCAACAATAAATCAAATTAGACGGTGGATAGGTCTATAAGAGATCTCTACTCCTATCTTATCTTTAGAATTTCCTTACTTATATTCTTAATCAAAAGACACCAACAATGGGGACCACCGCGTTACGTCTCGCCGTCCGGTGTCCCTACCCTAGTATGCCAACCACGTTACGTCTCGCCGTCCGGTTGCATACCCAAACTCGCAATGGCACTGCGTTACGTCTCGCCGTCCAGTCCATGCATGTCAACTACTGCGTTACGTCTCGTCGTCCAGTAGTGACCCCAACAAACATGATCCACTGCTGCATTACATCTCGTCGTCCAACAGTGACCCGAACAAACACGATCCACTACAGCGTTACGTTACGTCTCGCCGTCCAGCAGTGAGCCGACCATCTACCTCGTCCAGTAGTGGCCAACCGTCTGGGGGTTCCTCATACCATTAAATCCATACAACATCACATACATTCATACAGCACAACGCGTGCCTCCACCCTTACAGGCGGTGGAATGCCTCACACACATATCGCGCATTACTCAAAAATTAACTAATTAATAACTTGAACGAAAGCATAAACTAAAAGACCTACGACAGAGATTTTACCCCCTTTACACTCACCTCGAAAAGATGAATCCTCAATTCCTTCTTCGACGAAAACCCTCCTTAGCCGGATTATCTTGGGGAAACCTCTAGAAGGTGCCTAGGCCAAGGTTGGACGACCCGGGACGTTGATCTCTTCGTTGATCGTACCCTCAAACGTCACAGCTAGAAACACGAAAGGGATGGAATCGGGGTCGGGAACAGGGGGCGGGGACCCTCTTCTTCTCCTTATTCCGATCGGCTCTAAAACTAGTGTCGCAACTGGAGAGGCCTAGGATTTTTATTAAAGGGGGAGAGGGTTTGGGCGCCCCACTCTGATTTTGTTTGTTTTTTTTATTAATAATATAAAGTGGGAGAGGGTTTGGCGGCCCCACTCTGATTTTGTTTTTTATTAATAATATAATAATAATAGTTATTGTTATTATTCTTAATCCGCGGTTGTATTTCTTCGTACGTAACTGTTAAACTAAACACTCATTTAATATGGTCGAACCCAAATCTAAAATACTGGGGTGTTACAGAAATTACGCATGACAAGATGACGTCGAATGCTACATTAGGTCGACCTCACCTTCGACGAGGTCGTCCACTTTCAACATGCAGAACAACAATTGCGAATGATCTTCTTCACAAAACTCTAACCGTAAAAAAAAACCTAATTCAGAGTTTTGGTGGTGGTGAAGGTGACATATATTCGTATTTATAGATATTTAGGATGTGAATGAGTCAAATTAAGTGGTAGATAAGTTAGGGTTACCTTTCTGGTGTTGGCCTATTAGGTATTTGGGTTGACCTTTCATTCTGTTCGCTTCCCAAAAAGGTCAACCATTTGCTATGAACGATCAACCGCGTCGTTGAACCTCACAAAACAGAAACAACATGTTCGGTCGACCTAATCCTATATTAGGTAGACCGAAAAGTTCATGTTAGGGGGACATGCATGTCACCGTAGCAAAGTTCTAACCCTATATTTTACCGTTAGTAATTTTAAAACGATGTTTATCGATTCCCTCCTTGACCCTGGCTAGTTGCCTCCTTTCCTTTTCTCTTGCTCCATTACTCTTATGTCTTATCATTATTCTATTTAGTCATTCATTACTGTATCTGTCTGTAATCACTCACCATCAACCACCCAACAAGAAACCAGAAATTTGACTCTCGCTCGCTTACAGAGCCTCGGCTGCTGAAACTGCCCTGACCCAGTCCTCAAAACCACAAAGCAAAACCGTTTTTCTCCAACCTCCATTCTCCCCTCTACCATTCTGGGCGTCTTTTTTTGTTGTAATTTTGTGGAGGTACGTTTCCTTTTCCTGTACGATCTTTCTTTTCACGGAGTTCATTATTTCATCCTTGAATTCTGCCAACTGACATTCTGTGAATCCTGCTTCTTTGACATCGAAGTGTTTTGATTGTTGTCCTCTGTTAGTTTGGAGACTGTTTGGGTGGCTTCTATTTCTCTGTATCCGGTTCTGCTAGTCATCAAGTTGTACAATCTGCTTTGTTTTTTTGCTTTCGGATGGCAGATATGGGAAAGAAGAAGGTGATGGTTCCTCTTGAACAAATCGATTTGACGACTGTGAAGTACGAGCCTCAAGTTGTACAAGGTTGCCATTTTCAATCTTCAATGTTCAATATAATACGACCAAGTGCAATGCAGGAATGGTACTGATCATTGTTTGAATTAAAAATGGATGGACAGCTCCACATTTGACGGGGAATGTGTTTAGGTTCTTCATAAAGCTACTGGAGTCTCCGCTTATTGGTCCATTGGTCATATCTCACTTGAAGAAGGAGAACAAGATGATTGAGGTTACCCCCAATCTTCTCAACTTCTTTGCTTTTTCCCCTTCTTTTCTTTGTAGCTGAGTCATGATCAGGATCATAATCCACTAACAAAACATATAATGTTGGTTATCAGATGTTGCGATGTACTGAGGTACCAGAACCGCCCATGTTCGTACCAGAATTTCCCCCTCAAGGTCCCTTAATATACTTTTTTTTTCTCTTATAAGTGGGTTTTTACATTGATTACTATCTTGCAATAGAACCTGGTGATTTAAGATGTTTCAAATTGTGGGTATTAATCTTCGGACTATGCTGCAAGTTCTTGTCTCGTGTGTATTCATTCGTTCATGCACGCTCTTAAGCAGTCACATGCATCTACAAACATCTCCAACTAATCCGGATTACATAAAGACACACTTTTCAGATTTCTTGTCCAAGTTTTCTTCCTCTCCTGGTCCTGTATGTTGCTAATTGTAAAATAATCAGAAAGAACATTTTTTAATTTTGCATTAGGGCTGGGGGAGACTGTTTACTTCAATCTTGTTCCATATTTCTCACTTAAAGATAGGTTTAGAAAAATATAGAGGTTGAATGTTGATCAAATAAATCAGACTCTCCAAATATTTACAAATTCGATTGTAATCCAAGTACAGGGCCAGAGAGTTGTGTTCTTCTCTTGGAGGAAGATGGAAAACCAGAAGAACGAGTTGAGTCAGCTTTGAAATCTCTTCCTCGCTATGATCCTGCAACCTGTTGGAATGCAGACTCAACTACACCATTTAGGCACTGGAAGATTCGTGATTACGCGCATGCTTATCGTTCCAAGCTAATAACCCCTTCTGTTGTGAGTTAGAATAGCTTTCAGACGTTTAGTTTCATTGCTTAGCCAATACTACCACAGAGAAGATCTGACTTTTCTATCTTATAGGCTGCAGAACATGTCATCACAGCTATAGAGGAGGCGGCTAAAAGTGAACCCCATCAACCATTATTGATTTCCTTTGATGCTGATGAAGTTAGAAAACAAGCTGCAACTTCCACACAAAGGTTTGAGGAAGGTACTGTAGATAGTATTCAATGAGCTATATTACTGTTGTCTATGTACAGGTGCTTTGTTATATCTCATAGGATTGTCTCTTTGCAATCGGGTCTTCTTGTATAGGAAATCCTATATCCATCTTGGATGGCATCTTCATTGCAATTAAGGATGACATAGATTGCTATCCATACCCCACTAATGGTACATATTGCCTCTTTCTTTACTCCATAGGAACTGACAAACAGTATTGCTGGTTAACCGATTAACAATTTCCAATGATACTTGGCAGGTGGAACAACTTGGTTGCACAAGGTTCGTTCTGTGAAAAGGGATGCAGTCTGTGTTTCTAGGTTGCGTAACTGTGGTGCAATACTTGTGGGGAAGGCAAATATGCATGAACTAGGAATGGGAACAACTGGAAACAATTCAAATTATGGGTTAGTTCAATTGCCCAGTTGCAGTTTCTGTTCCTTTTATGCACTGAGTTTAGACTGGATCCTAGTTGCCCAACTCACCCTGTAAGTTATGGAGCTCGTTTATGCATTGAGCTCTTTTCACTGAACAACTATATTGATTTTCAGAACTGTGAGAAACCCCCATGCTCCAGATAGGTACACAGGTGGATCGTCGTCAGGTCCTGCTGCAATTGTGGCTTCTGGAATATGCGCTGCTGCTTTGGGATCTGATGGAGGAGGTTGTGCTGATATTTTTTTTTCATATATATCATGGTCCGACTTTCCACTGTGAATCTTCTGAATATTAAATTCATGTTCAAATTTTATTGAGCCAGGCTCGGTGAGGATCCCTTCTTCCCTCTGTGGGGTAGTAGGCTTGAAAACAACACATGGACGGACGGATATGGGAGGGTATATGACTTTGGACTGCTGTCTTATTGTCTTATAAATGTCTCAGCTTTATGATTTTGTTTCTCGGTAACCATTTGTTTGTTAATGGAGATAGAAAGTTGATGCGATAGGGTTGTTCACACCATACCATAGGGTCAACAATCACCCTTATAAAAAAATAATAGTGTTGTGTCAATTGGCCTCAAAAGTTTGGGAGTTCAGTCTTGATTCATATTTGACTTACACTTCTTGTGCTATCTCATGCAGTTCAATTTGTGATGGTGGTGGTGTTACAATTCTTGGACCAATTACGTCTTGTGTTGAGGATTCCGTCATAGTGTGAGTATTTCAGCTAGCTAGTGGATATATTGCAATGCTTGCAAATTGAACCACAGGCTTTAATAGAAGTTTGTACTTCAGGATTATGCATTTCCAATTCATTAGTGCTGTGGTGTTATAAACTATGAGTAATGCTTTCACTTTGAAAGCACTAAAATATTTGTAACCTTGGGTCTTCTATGAATTACTGGTTAGGTACTTTAAATTGATTATTTGTGCATGCATGCATGTATAGGAACAAAGATATTACTAAAAAATAAGATAAGCATCTAGGTAGTTACAATAATTAGTTTTCTTTTCTTTACGTTGCTATTTGTGGAATCTCCATGAATGAATTGACATTGAACTGAAACAAGCTTGAAAAAAACTGATTTATCTGCATTATGCTGATTATCAGTTATGCGGCAATATTGGGATCCTCTGTTTCAGACAGAATCACCGTCAGACCTGTAAGTTTCGGAGAACTCATTTTATGTGCCCAAAGCTGCAACTGGTAATTTGTGTTTCCTTCCATAGCAGTGAATTGAGGCTGCAGTCGTTACTAAACCAATATATATATATATATGTATTGATCGTCAAATGCTGAGGAACTAGAACAGAAATGCATCTTTTGACTCTTCTATTAGAGTTTGATTAGATCCGCAAGAGCTTCCCCATTTCAGCAGTCAGAAATCAACTCAAACACTGTATTCAAGAGTAATTATAATATATTGACAACTTGACATAAGCAAGCTGGTACATATCAAAGTTGAAGTTCCATATGAGGTTCTTCTGTAAAAGATCTCTTCTTGAAGCTCTTTTAGGGCCAGAAAAGCTCTAAATCTAGCTATTTATTAGGTTACCTGCTAATCTTGGATATTAGGCTTATCAAAACTTTCCTTGCTCATACTAGCCCTAAAAATGGTTTTGATGCCTTTGAGACTTTTGGTAATTATACCAAATTTCTTATTTTTTATTTTTGCCTTAAGATAGTTTCAGCCCTTCATATTTCATGTTGCATCTTAGTCATGTGATGGTGCTTATGCTTTTTGCAGGCCCCACCTTGTTTGCCAGATTTATCATCCCATGAAGCTATAGGTGCTCTGGGGTCAATGCGTTTAGGAAAATACACAGCGGTGATTAGAAACTTCTTTATCTTTTTATAAGTGTTTAAAACAAGCAATCAACCCAGTTACATTTTTAAGAGTAATGCTATTAATTGCAGTGGTTTAATGATGTGCATTCAACTGATGTCTCTGACAAGTGTGAGGATGTTCTTAATCTTCTGTCAAGAACACATGGGTGTGAGGTACGTTCATTCCCCCCAATGTATCTCTTCTTACTCCCAAGAAAATAGCATTGTGTTGTGCCACAACTTAATGGTGCTAATATGGATAAAGGTGGTGGAGATTGTTATACCTGAGTTGGAGGAGATGCGCACCGCTCATATTGTGTCTATAGGAGCTGATTTCCAATCTTCATTAGCAGCTGATATTGAGGATGGGTATGGCTTCTCTTGCGTTCTGTGTGGAATAGATCGAGTTTCCTTGATCTGAATGGTTACAAGTATATAACTAGTCTGTCCAGCTTTGTAAGTCGTATTAACCTGTGCATTCATTCATATGTGTTGTGTATTATCCTTGCAGGAAAGGGAAGTTGTTGACATATGATAGCAGGACTAATGTTGCACTATTTCAATCATTTAGTGCCTCTGATTATATTACTTCCCAGCGACTGAGGTGAGGTGTTAATGGATAACCTGTCTATTGCATTCATCCGAGGAATTCACATTTAGGAGGTTCTTGCATTGAATTAGTGTCAAAAAGTGTAGATGAATTCATATCCTGGTGAATACTGATCCAATTTGCAGACGGAGATCAATGCACCATTACTTGGAGGCTTTCAAAAAGGTTGACGTGATAGTGACCCCAACAACTGGGTGCGTGTAAATGTTTTCCTCTTTCGTCTTTGTGGTCTTTCTTACTGTCAATCCTTGAAATTTGTTGTCATAGAGGGTGACCATGTGCTCCTTTCTGGACTAGGAAAAGCTTGTTTATTTAACTCCTATCTCTTGTGTTCCTTCTCCTTTTGCCAAAACAGCATGACAGCTCCCGTGATACCTCCTAGTGCTCTTAAATATGGGGAAACAAATATGCAGGTCACAGGTTTGTCCATTAACACGCCAGTCAAAAACCTTTCTCTCTGTCTATAAATATTTGGAATGAGTTAATGAACAAAATGGCCCCTCAACTGTGAGTTTGCCCAAACCAAAGCCCCAACAAAAATGTTCCCCAAATATGTTCTTCAACTTCAATTTTTTCCTTCAGTTTCCAGGAACTGGTTTACCTTTTCTGTGTTTTTGTATCTTAAACAATGGTTCTAGTCTTCCTGCTTCGACTGATGCATTCGTTCTTTTGTCCAGCTTATCTCATGCGGTTTGTTATAGGCCCAAATCTTCTCGGTTTCCCTGCAATTTCTGTTCCGGTAAGTTGAGTGGGTCTTCCCTTCATTGAACTCTGGGAAGGTGGACTCAAGCATATCTGTCTCATCTTTTGACTTTCATTTCTCCATTTTCTTCACTTATGTTAGGATATTGACCATTGAGAACGGAACTTTCAGCTTGCTGAACATGTTCGGTATGTTAATCATGGCATTGTCTGACAAGAGACTTAAGCCTGTTTCGTTTGCCGTGCTTTTTGGTTTCTCCATGTTTTCAGGTTGGTTATGATAAACAAGGGCTTCCCATAGGGTTGCAGCTGATTGGACGTCCATGGGCTGAAGCAACTATCCTGCACTTAGCTTTTGCAATAGAGGTAAAACGACACTTATCCACGCTTCCCCTTAATAAGAAAACAAAGGCCTAAGCTTATTGTGTTGTTCTCTGTCGTTGCAGCAACTATTTGCAGAGAACAAGAAGCCAGTCCTGTTTTGCGATGTTTTGAAGCCGAATTGAGATTTTTTAAGAAGGCCAAAAAGACTATTGTGGCTAAAAATGTTGAAAGATGGTTGTTTACCAATTTCAAGGCATCAAATTTGTGAGGAAACTCAACATGTATTATTGTTTTACAAATAAACCTACCCTGTCTGGAAAGCCTATGATTTTGGGGCTTGGCGGGCATGGGCAGCGCGTTATACAAGCACCTACTTACTGTGTGCAAAAGGGAGATGATTCAGTCAAATTGCATTTCATGCTTCTGATTAGAAGCAAGGATAGTAACAAGATAATGTACCTGATTGTGAAACAGCTTATCAGAAAGTGGTTCAGTTATAAAAATAAGAAACATTCCCAGATACAGCCCCTCCTAGTCCCGCCAAGTTGGGTGGCTAGTTGAATACATTAACTAGTTGCTTGCAAAACAGTTGCAAATCCCATCTTTTGATCACAGCATCCAAGAATTTGTTTCTGCACATTATCAGGAACCTGGATCGCTAGGGAGATCAGGGCCACTGGGAATCTTTCCGGGATAGTTGGTTGTTGAGGAGTCTGATCCCATCATACTGGTCCGAACACAATAAAAGAAAGAAATTTGAGAATAAAGTAAGAAAATACATAGCAAGGCAACACTGGAAAATCTAATAAAAAGATAATCAGTCCTTCTCACCCTCTGTCCACGATGACCATCGAACGCAATTCACAATTTGAAAAGCTGCAGGTTCAAAGCAAGGGCATGGTCATCGTAGAAGCACAACATAAAAACATCACATGTAAAGCAACGAGGTTGTGCACCACAAAACAAGATGGGCTATAGTCCATAGCGGTAACGCATGCGATGTTCTGAGGTATATTGATGACTTACTAGATTTCATAATGTAATGCTGAAAGCGCGTAAAGTGAATATCTTACAGCTAAACCGAAAGCCATCAGCAAGCAACACTCACCGCTTGCATATTTCCTTTTTAACCAATGGATGACAGTCACTCCCAAACGCATTCAAGGTATGGAACAAAAATCCACTATGGGTAACTATTGCTATCTCCTTCTCAGTTCTTGTCCATAACCTGTGTCAACAGCAGGTCCAAAACTAGGTCACAATAGCAGCATGTGAAACAGAAAAATGAAAATAGAGAAGGCACAGCTTCTTGAATAGGAAAGTGATGAACAGCAAGAGAAACCCCAATCAGTCTACACTCATAGTTCCTCGCAACGAAAAGCCCAAAAAAGGGGTACATCTTAGGAGTTTACCTTATATGTGCATCAAGAATAAACAACAAAGAATGGTATCTGAATATGCAAAGTGCTAACCATTTCAAGAACTTTAGTCCTCTGGCTGCAAGTTCTTCGGTCGTCTCTCTCACGTCAGCTTTCCATACAGTGTCTTCATCTGTTTCAATCTGTAGGAATTACAGATCACTAACGGACTCTAAGAATATGTATCCATGTAATTTGCTAAATTCAGCCACTTAAAAGTAAAAAGGCAAACTAGTTTCATAATTATTCTAATAGAGTAGAATCTCTTGACTTGCCAATGAAAAATCAATTGCAGGAAAGAGAAACTGATAGTCACTGATGCTTCTCCTCTGATCGCAAGGATGCACACCCTGGAACCAACAAGCACAAAAGCAAAGCATTAGGTTTCATATAGGTGGGTTTGACGTTAAGAACCCAACACATAGTCCTTGACAAACCAAGCAGCCAAAATTCATAGCTCACAGGCAGAAGCATTTTTCAACTATTTAGATGCCATTTTATCTGTAGTGCCAAAATTTAGATTCCCTAGGTTTATAGCCCGACTACACAGAATCAAGGACATGATGCAGTTCAAGAATGGACGTGACATGAAGAACCTGTTGCTGGAGAAAAAAAAAAGATATTATGAAGGTCATACAAAATGTTCACGACATAGCTCTGCTGCAATGATTGGAGGGGAATTGAAACTTGAAATAGCACCACGACCACTGTTTCCAGCATTTGCCACCATAAGAGGTAACCCATCTACCCTATCTGTGTAGCTGCCACCACCAAAAACTCCAACAGCTGTTTGTAATGTCCTGCAAATCACAGCAATCAGAAATAGTAAGTTGTTGAAACAGAATTGTAAGCTAGAATCTGCTTGCAAAACGAAGTTAATGAGCAAATATCATTTGCCAATAGAATACTGCAGCCAATTTTCTATGAGTTGGTAAGCTCTGAATAATGTCAACAAACCAATTTATCAAGCAACTTACTGAGCATAGTAACATAAAGATCAAGAACATATAGAGAAAGAATTTTCATGTTGAATCACTGGGCTCAACTAGATCCCAGTGAGTATACTGAACTGAGCAACAAAAAGTCTAATGTAGAAATGACTATCGGTAACAGTTGAGGATCACAATTTATATAAGAGCTGCTTGTGAAGCAAAATATAGCTAGGTATTCTTACCTCATTAATGGGGATGTAATGACCAGGTCAACCCTCTCCAGAAGGCCAGAGGCAACTACATGTTTACGCAAATTATCGACCTGAATAACAACACGTATAACTGCTGATTAGGAAACTTCTTATCAAGCAGGAATTTTGAGTCATCCAAACTATATTGAGAAAGCAAATTGAAATATAGATCGGGACCATACTTGTTGCCATCCCAGTGGAGTAAGCTCCGCATCAAAGTACTCAGGGGACAAGTATGCTTTGTAGTTCTTATCTCCCTCCACATTATGTACACCCTGGGCATGCCTGACCTGGATGCACGTTTTGATAAGAACAAAATGGCTTGATTTGCAAGGAAAAGGAAAAAAAAAAAAAAAAAACAAAAAAAGAGGCCCTGGATACCTTTCAGATGAATTATGCAGGTGCCTAATATCACCAATGTAAGAAGTAAATAATTAGAGAGTGAAGATAAAAAACCAACCACATGAATGGTTTTGCACCGATGTGCCGGGAACAAGCCTGGACCAGGAATAATATCCATGTCTGCAATGCAAAAGCTACTGATATTTAATATCCCATGAATACCCCCATGAAACAAGATAGAAAGCAGAAGTGGTTGGAACACCGCAAGCCTAAACAAGAAGGGCGTATTTTCATCCTAACATAACAAGTCTTTGAAAGAGTTGAAAAACATTGAGGAAGTTCACATTGCACTGCTATAACCGAACAGCCATCTGCCGGAGCCTAGATGGTTTAGCAACAAACACAACAATAAGCAATCCGCAGGTCCCCTCAAGGATAAAACCGTTCAAATAAGGATCAAATTGAATTGTTGGCAAGACTGAAGCCTAACTTTACCACAAAGAGCTCAATACCATAACAGCTTTTCAAATATCAACCCATTTTGACAAAGCGCAAATGCCCCTGGATTGCACAAAGAGAGTAAAGTAGTAGAAAGATTGAAACATGGATTCGTGGCCAGTCAAAATTAACTACTTTCCTCTTAAGATTTAAGACATTTACCTTGCATCCTAATCCTATCGATGCGAAAACTCCTGCAGAATAAAAGCAACCGATACGATCATGCCACCAGCAACTTGAGTACTGAATGCAAGCTTGAGACCAGAAGAAAGAAATCCTTGATCTGGCAAGCAACCCACTAAGGACACCCCTAATTTGAGAAAACGATAACACTGACCAGAAACAAAGAGAGCATAAACAACCAACCAACTCGTTTTCTACTACGAAATAAAAGAGAGGAGAAGTTTGGGGGAGGGGATGAAGAGATAAGAGCAGAAGAATTCACACAAGACGGATAACGAGGGAAGTGAAAGTTGCAAAAGGAAGCATGAATCAGGGAGGAGAGGAATAGTGTAGTCACCGGGGAAGAGAAACGTGAAAGCGAGCGGCGGGGCTAAAGGAGCAGCGGAGGGAGAGCCGCCACGAAAGGACCAAAGGGCGCCGCCGGACAGGGGGATGGGGGAAGGGAGATCTTCTTCCTCCACTACATCCAGTGGGAAGTAGCAGGAGTTGAAGAACGGAAGAAAGGGGGCGCAGTGCCAATCAATTAAACTGATAAAAGTGGTGGTGCTGGTGGTCTAGTTTTTTCTTTACGTTTTTTGACTTTTTTCAGAAACAGGATGATGCTGATGTCTGAATAATTGTGCTGATTTCACTAAACTTTGTTACGGTGACTTATAAGCAAGGTTCTAAAAGGCGCTAGGTGTAAGGCATGAGTTCGGCTCCTGATTTGCGACTTGTCCGATTAGGCGTAGCTTAGGCATTCAGAGCATAAATGGAAAAATTCTCAAATATTTTTTGTTTTCTGGAATAATTCATATAATCCAAGTGCATATAAAATTAGCAATGCCTAGTTCTTAATAGTAAACACTTAACATAACAAATAACAAGCAAATAGTGACCAATCATCTGCTAATAGGTGCTTATAGAGGCAAGAAGCATGTGCTACGTACCGAGGAGAAGGAAGGAGCAGCAATTGACGAATTTCGACTTTATTTCTCACTATAGCAGCGGAGCGGTGTGAAGGCGAGAAGAGTGATCGATGACTTTCTCCTGGGGCGGCAGGCGGTAGCAGATGGGGCAAGAGCTAGGGCGGCAGGCGGCAGCAGATGTTACTTCCCGTGTTTCTGATTTTCTAGGGCAAGAGGCAAGTTTCTGATTTTCTAGGACAAAATGAAGAGTATTGGGTTTAACCGCCTAAGCTCGCCCAGGAACGCCCAAACACGCCTTCTCTCCACTAGGCGCAAACTAAGTGCTATTCCTACCTACTAAGCGCTACCAGCGCCTTTTACAAAGCCTATGGCCAAGTTAAGGGGATCCTCCACCGCCTAGCGCCTAATTGAGCCTAGGCGCGCCTTCTTGAACCCTGCTTATAAGTCAAAATGATTCAAAGAAAATAGTTGATCGATTTGTGCAATAATCGATCAGATTGTACATTTACTTTGTTCTTACGGAACATAATAATTACAAAGAAAAATAAAGGTCGACCACTTTAATAAAACTGTTGATTACTATCGTTTCAGTATTTGCAATGGGTGTTTTACAAGAGGGGACAACACAATACATAGAAAATAAGTTGATGTGACCCAAATCTTGTGAAAGACAAGGTTGTCCGAAATGCGGAAGGAACGATCTAAGGTTGAGTCAAAAATAGCATAAAATTCGCACCAAAGAGCTAAGATATCTAGATTAAAAAGCGCCATACTCTAATTATGCTATATAGAGGGCTAAGCTTTTGACACTCCAAGTTTTCGAGAGAGAGACATGATAAGAGAACACTAAAGAGTTGAAAACACTCAATTTGATACGTTGATAATTCTATACTAGTTTTTTGACCCGCGCTTCGCAGCGGTGAGAAACTAATTATATTTAAAAGTTCATCCATTTATTTAATGATTTAGCTGAAATTAAATAATTCACAAAATTATCATAGTAGGGTTGTTCCATAAGTTTTATGTAATGTCTTAATCATTATGAAATACATAGACCATATGTTTGTTTAAGTGATATATAACTTACCTTAAAGAATATTTGAGAGCTTTATATAATATATTTTTAATTACATAATTTTTATAGAATAGTGTTACACAAATATTTTCGTACGGTGTGGTCCAATGGTGAAGTCAACTAAAAACAATATCAAATTAGATTAATTTGTTATGTAAAAAATAACTTACCTAACAAAAATAACAAATTGTGAAGAAATAATGTTGAATTTATGAGCTTTATATAATATATTTGTAATTAAGAATAGTGGTAGATGCAAAAATCTTTTGTACTATGTGATCTAATGATAAAAAGTTTATGATGAAATTAGGAGAAGTTTTAATTACACGACTTTTATAGAATACTGTTACACAAATCTTTCGTACTGTGTTATCCAGTGGTGAAGTCAAATTAAGAATAGTGGTAGATGCAAAAATCTTTTGTACTATGTGATCTAATGATAAAAAGTTTATGATGAAATTAGGAGAAGTTTTAATTACACGACTTTTATAGAATACTGTTACACAAATCTCTCGTACTGTGTTATCCAGTGGTGAAGTCAAATTAAGAATAGTGGTAGATGCAAAAATCTTTTGTACTATGTGATCTAATGATAAAAAGTTTATGATGAAATTAAGAGAAGTTTTAATTACACGACTTTTATAGAATATTGTTACACAAATCTTTCGTACTGTGTTATCCAGTGGTGAAGTCAAATTAAGAATAGTGGTAGATGCAAAAATCTTTTGTACTATGTGATCTAATGATAAAAAGTTTATGATGAAATTAGGAGAAGTTTTAATTACACGACTTTTATAGAATATTGTTACACAAATCTTTCGTACTGTGTTATCCAGTGGTGAAGTCAAATTAAGAATAGTGGTAGATGCAAAAATCTTTTGTACTATGTGATCTAATGATAAAAAGTTTATGATGAAATTAGGAGAAGTTTTAATTACACAACTTTTATAGAATACTGTTATATCCAGTGGTGAAGTCAAGTAAACAGAATTGTCAAATTTGATAAAATTGTTATGTAAAAAAATTACCTTACAAAATTTTGGTATAATGCAAATAATAGAGAAATAATGCTGAATTTGTAAGCTTTATATAATATATTTTTAATTACTTAATTGATATAGAGAAATAATGTTGATATTTGCAAACGGTTTTGTAAAAAAAAACTAACCTTAATGTAATGCAAATAATAAAAAGCTTATAATAAAATTGGATGTAGGAGATAAATACATCTCATGAACAGTACGCGTGGTAAAAGAATATACTAATTGCCTATTAAAATAAAATAATGTTGATATTTGCAAACGGTTTTGTAAAAAAACTAACCTTAAAAACCTTAATGTAATGCAAATAATAAAAAGCTGATGATAAAATTGGATGTAGGAGATAAATACATACTAATTGCCTATTAAAATAAAATAATGTTGATATTTGTAAACGATTTTGTAAAAAAACTAACTTTAAAAACCTTAATGTAATGCAAACAATAAAAAGCTTGTGATAAAATTGGATGTAGGGGATAAATACCTCTTATGAACAGTACATGTCGTAAAGAATATATTATTATCTATTAAAATATAATAATTGCCTATAATTTCGTATGCTACAGTGCCGCATACTTGCAGCTTTAATATACTAATGAATTTTTGTTCTGCATGAGAGTGCTATTTATATTACTCAAGTGACTCGGAAAGGAAGATAGAAAACTAACTCCTACTAGTCTAGATACATAAAAAATAACTTTGGAGTTTTGAATAATCATATTGGTTTATGGAATAACTCTCGCTAAGTGCATGAACTTTCTTTCTTCAAGAATTTCTTTAATGTGTTTAATTTTTCAAAATTTAGGTGGGGTGATGTACCCATTGATGTTGTCCACCTTAGTCTTCATTGTATTCACCTTTGGTTGAAAAAATTCTTCAAAAAGTGGTCATATTTGTTCTCACTAGAAGGTGGACGAATTTGACTCTTCTTTGGGGTTTTTATGCTGGACTTATGGTTGGTATAATGGATCACATTCATATAGTCTTGGTCTCAATTTTGTAGTTGTGTTGGCATCAAAGTGAGCTCGAATGAAACCTAGGAGAGCTTGCAGAAAGTTCCTTGCCATTGATCTTGTTAAGGATCCAATTGTCTACTAGAGCAGATCCATTATTGGTCAACTTTGTTTTAGTTGCGTCCCACTTACTTGAACCTCGCTTCCTTGAGCTCCAAGTTTGGATTTGGTAGTGATATCCTCATTATATGCTATATTATGCATTATGGGAGCATGGACTCCAGTCGCCGCAAAATCGACAATTATGCAGTTCAAATATGTATTAGGCTTTCGGGCTCTCTACCAAGTAATTATCTAGATAAATAACCAAGAGGACACCACAAAATTTTGTTGATATCGATTGAGAGTTTCCGAGGAGGACAAACAGTCTCTTAGGGTTTCGTTTTGAACTGCTAGTCTGCCTCCAATAGCCACAAAATTTTGTTAATATTGATCGAGAGTTTCCGAGGAGGACAAACAGTCTCTTAGGGTTTCGTTTTGAACTGCTAGTCTGCCTCCAATAGCCAACTGTGAGGGTGTGTTCTTTTCTATCTGGTCTGGTGATTCAGGCCTAAATGTACAAATTTTATCCCCGTTTTTCTTTGACGTTTGTGGCAATTGAGCTCCAAAAAGGACGGTTTTATGCTAGGTTTCTTGTTGTTTTAATATGTTTCAGAGTCCAACAGGTGAAACCAACCCCGAAGTCGAAAGTTGGAAGAAAAGGAGCGAAGACCGGGCAAAGAGGAGTTTTGAGCTGCAGTTCACGGTTGCGAGGACAGTGAAGTGGAACCACAAACCGTGAACCGTGAAGCGTCCGGAGGGATTTCAGAGGTTACTGACGTCGAGGCAGTTCATGCTCGCTAAGACCGTGAACTGGGGTATTGGACCGTGAACCCCAGAAGTAAAGCGGTGCGTTTTGATCAGAGTTCACAGACATGGCCTGATGTTCATGGGCGTGAACTGGGGCCGTGAACTAGGCGCGATCTGAGTATAAATAGAGAGCTGAAAGGAAGAAGAAGGGAGAGCCCAAATTGAGAGAAACCTTCTTCTTCTTGAAACCCTATAGAGAGAAAGCACGAACCAAGAGGGAGAAGATGTTAGGGTTTGCTCCACGTGAAGATTTTAGAAGTTCCTCTTCTTTGGAGGATCTCTACAAGCACAAGGAGAGTTGGAAGCATCACAATGATGGTTTCTTTCTTCCTCTTTTGTGTTCTTCCTTTGTCTAGCATGAAGTAGTTTCCCGTTTCACTTGGGTGTTGTAGAACCCTAACTACTATCATGTAATTGATTGTGCGGATTGAATGATTGTGTAATGGTGGTGTTTAATTTAAGAATTGAGGTATTTTTCATGGTGATTGTGCATTGTGTATGCTTGACAATATATTGTGCTATTCTAACCTAGCTTAGAGAGAAGCCCCCTTATCTTAAGAGGCTCAAATTGAGCTGGTTTTCCTATGCATTTCATGCCTCCTAACTAGGTTAATGAGGGCAAACCTCTAACTTGAATTAGACACCTAGGTTAATTGTGATTATGCCGTCAAAGCCTTGGTTTGAGGGAGAAGGTAAGTCAACACTCAATTGCTTGTGCCAAGAGGGCTACAATTGTAGCCTCTAATGCTTACCTTGGCCTAGCAATTGAGAGGATGGTTTCTGACCATTGTTGCACCTCTTACTGGTCACAATTGCCTTGTCACACACCGAGTCATTCGATCCCACGGTTCATGGTAGTTAGTTAGGGGGAAGCAACACCCGAGTGAAGCTTCTCACCAAGATTTTTCCACCCTTCTACTTTTCAAGTCTTGCTTTTAAATAGTTGATTGAAGAGATTTCAACAAACAACATTTTGCTAGATAATGTTTCAAACAATCGAAGTAGCAGTACATGGACCGGCCCGGGTTGATATTTAAACTTACTTGCCCTATATTGCACCCATCTAAGGTTTATACTTGGGCCTTACGTGGGATTTTATTGTGATAGTCGGAGCGAGTCAAGTTTTTGGCGCCATTGCCGGGGAATCTTCAGTCCGTTATCTTGAAAATATTGTTTGGTGTTAATCTAGTTTTTATTTTTAGTTTTGCTAAGTGTGAAGTGTGCTTGTGCTATACGTGTTGTGTTCTTTGAGTGTGTGCATGGAGGTGTATGACCCGGAGCAATCCAGTGCCTTTAACACCACTAGACGAGAACATCAACCGGAATCTCCGGCTTTTGGCTCGTGAGAGGGAGTTAGCGGAAGCAAGAAGGAGAATGGAAGAGAGGGGACAACAAGTTGGTCCCGAATTTGAAGGAATTGAAGGAGATGTTGAAGTTGATATGGCGAGGAATCAACATCGAGGTGCTAGTCCGCTTCAAAACCAAAATGAGGAAGCGGGAGCCGAGGAAGAACCAAGGACTATGGGCTATTACATGGATCCACGGGCGACGGATATACAACCACCCATCCTACATCCACTTGTGGCCGCTAACAACTTTGAAATCAATCTCGCTCTCATGAAGATGATTCAAAACAATGCCTTATTCCACGGGCTTGCCAATGAATCACCGTGAGAGCATGTTCAAAGGTTTCTTGAGCTTGGAGGAAGCCTGAAGATAAATGGCCTCCCCAAGGAGGCATTGAAACTAAGGCTATTCCCTTATTCTCTTGCGGGGAAGACGCTCCGATGGCTCAACAACCGTCTGGCTCAATCCATCACCTCTTGGGACGATTTACTCAAAATGTTCATGACCCGATATTGCCCTCCTTCCAAGACGGCCGAGTGGAGGAAGAATATCACTCACTTTGAGCAAGAGGAAGATGAGACGTTGAGGGATGCATGGGAAAGATTCTCCGACTACTTCCTCCAAGACGATAAGATTCTCATCGACTCTCTTTGCCAAGGGAAGTTGATGAACATGACTCCACCTCAAGTGACCGAGTTACTCGAAGATATGGCTCTCAAAGGATATGATTGGGGCTTGACAAGAAGTGGTAACAGAAGCACCGAAAGGGGAGTGCGAAGTGTGGGAGAAATTGCTCCACTTGAAGCAAAGCTTCACAAGTTGATCGAGGTGATCCTTGAGGACAAGAAGCAAGGTAAGAGAGCGGTGATGTCTTGTGATTGGTGTTCAAGTACCGATCATGAAATTGTGGATTGCCTAACGATGAAGGAGACAAGTAACCCCCAGGAGAAAGTGAGTTTCATTGCCAATGCTAGAGGGAACTTCGGGAGAAAAGAGATGAGTGACAAGGAAGGCATCGCCAATGCCACCACCTGTGGCTGAGTACGCGCCACCCCTACCTTTTCCCATAAGGGTTCACAAGGAAAGATTGGAAGCGGAATGTGGACGTTTCATGGAGATGCTCTAAAAGCTCCACCTCAACATTCTCTTACTTGAAGCAATGGCCCACATGCCAAGGTATTCAAAATACCTCAAGGGGCTTCTCTCCAAGAAGCCGAAGTTGGAAGACCTCGCCAATGTCACCCTAGGGGAGGAGTGCTTAGCCTTCATACTCAACAGGTTGCCCAAGAAGCAACCTGATCCTGGTAGTTCACCATACCTCATTGCATCGGTACTCATCACATAGAAAATTCATTGGCGGACTTAGGGGAGAGCATAAATGTGATGCCATTTAAGCTTTTTAAGAGGCTAGACATTGGTGAACTAAAGACTACGAGGCTTAGTGTCACATTGGCCGATCGCTCTGCCATTAGTCCTAGGGGTATTGTGGAGGACGTGCTAGTACGAGTGGAGAAATTCTGTTATCCGATGGATTTTGTGATCCTGGATATAAGCGAGGATTTTGAGATGCCATTCATACTAGGATGCCCTTTCCTTGCCACCGCCAAGGCATTAATTGATGCAAATGAGGGAACTTTGATCATGAGGGACGGCGAGGAGAGAATTACTCTTGGAATTGAACCTAAGCCTAGAAGTGAGGATGTGAAAAAAGTGGAATCAGACGATATGAATGCAAGTGGAGGAGAAACTTTCAAGGTAAACCCCACTATTACTGTTGTTCCTTGTGATGATGTGAAGCAGGAAAGCAAAGAGGGCATCTCGCCCAAATAAGGAAGGAAAAGAGCTTGGCGGGAAAGGATGAATCACGCTAATGCCTGGAGGAAGGAAAAGGGCAAAACGAAAGTCATCGCCCAAGAAGGCCATCCCATGGAGTTTAAGTTGGGAGGCGACATGCCTCACCCCGAGATCGTGGCAGATCCACTCTCGGTGGCATCATGTTCAAAGGCGTGATAGATCCGCAACGTCAAGCTAGTGACGTTTAACTTAGCGCTTGTTGGGAGGCAGCCTAACGTAGGTTTGTTTTCTTTTCCTTATTTTCGTTTTTGTGTCGAGTGAAGAGTTCAAGTGGTCGAGTAGTATCCCCGTGCTAGGTTTTTGTGATTGTGTGTTTAGATTTGTGTCGTGAATGATAGTGGGCACGGGGGAGTAGGTAGAGTTATTTTTTTTAGGAAATGCCTTGTTTTCACTGCAGTTTATGGTTTGTGCTTGCAGTTCACGGCCTTAAACAATCGTGAACTATCAAACGTGTCCTTGAACAACGGTGTTTCCACTTGTGTCAAACCCATTGGGTCGCCCCAGTTCACGGATGAATTGCTATGTTCACGGTCTTAACGTCCGTGAACTGGGAAATACGTTCGTGAACCTCGGGGTCTGCCTATAAAATGACCGTGAACACTTTCTCCTCATTTCACGACTCAAAACTCACTGGAATCCTTTCAAATTAGCTAGAAAACCACTATTTTCCGACGAATTTTGCCATTTTCGTCAACTTTCGTTGATCCAAATAAAAAACTAATCACAGACCCATTATCCACTCATCAAAGGCGGCCTTCTCCGAGATTTTGGGGGGATTTGGAGTCGATTTTTCTGGTTAAGTCGCCGCCGGCGAGCCTCCTCTGGCCTGTTTTTTACCTGTTTTTTGCCTCCCTCGCCCTCTCCTCACTTCCCCTACCATCCTACTTGAGTCTCCAGGTTTGTTTTCAACTCTACCTTGGTTGATTTGGGAGAATCGGATTAGGTGGTAAAGTGAGGAGAACCTAGAGAAGTGAATGTTGAACTTAGCAATAGGGCAAGGGATTAGGTGAATTGTGATGAATGAATGATTTAATGATGTTTGCATGAGCTTATTTGAGCCTTGGTGCACATGATTTAATTCGAATTGCTTTTACTTGTGGAATTTGCCCACCATGTGCTAATTTGTAAATGAATGTGCAATTTTCATGCTTGATTGGTGGATGGTAGCCACCGTGGCATGGTTTGGGTTAGATTTTTGTGTGGATAATCCGTGAAACACCTAGGACCATGCCTCGGTGTGCTTGAGCTTAATTGTTTTAAATAGCATGGACCCGTAGTGGAAATATAAGTATGTGTGTGGGGGGGGGGGATCCCTTTTTCCTCCCAAGGAGCTGAGATTGACAATTATTTGGTCCTATTTTACGCTAGGTTGTGTTCCTTTGTCACATTTCAGGTCCTAGCATGTAAAGTGAAGCATAGGCGCAAGTTTCAAGTCAACCGGAGATCAATTGGCGATTCGGGAGAACAAACTCGAGCATGAACTGAAGAAGAATGGATTTATACCTAATTTTTGGACAAAGAATCATGCAAGCTTGTCATGAAAAGAAAGAGGACGAGACTACAAGCGTCTAGGATCAAACGACAACTGATTCGGAGTCCGGACGAGGGAGAAACGAAGCATTGAATATAGGGAACGGGTTCGGCGGATAAAACACGAGCAGACTACCCTAAAAACACGATTGTGTTTCATCTGGCACCTTGACTCACTTCTACTGTCACCCTAGGAATTGGCCAAGTGAAACCACTTCCTAAAGCGTAGTATAGCGGGTTAGGTTTATATGTCAACCCGGGTCCTAGATCTGATGACTACTCAGTGAATTCTTGTTATCTAGCAATGAAACTGGAATGCAAGTCTAAACTAACAAACTAACAAAGCAAGTAAACGATTGTATTCAGGTTAAAAGAGGTCACCCGGATATGGTTCCCCCTAGACTGCAGTTAAGCCGGATTGTAATTACCAAGTTCAGTTTCTATGATAGTTATACTGCGGAAAGTTCTTAAACAGCCTGAAGTCTCGACTAAAGCTCTTCAGACCCTCTCAATATGAGTCTCTAGCGGGCGACTAACCTCCACCGGAGTAAACAGATTGAGGCCCTATGAACAAAACCTCCACTACCGGAGTAAATCCGGTATAGAATAGTGAGTTGGCTCCTCGACTAAAGTCACCAACTCCCTACCTTCAATCAAGGATGCTCTATCAACCTAGGCAGATATTCTCATTCTAGGTTAAAGCAGAAACAACAGGAATTTGATCAGGATTCAAGTCATTCAATCATTCAAACCTCAATCGAATATAATCAAGTCATAGAATCAGTACTTGGGTTCATACAATCAAAGCCTAACATACAAATCTAGGGTTCTCCATACCCAGATGAATGGGAGAACTACTCCATGGAGAAAGAAAAAAAAGCAGAATCAGACGCGGAATTCATACTGTGAAGGATGGATTCCTGCTCCTGAACGTTGATCGGCACTTCTCCAAGCTCAAACTGGCCTCCAATGGTGTTGAAGATCAATCTAGGGCACTTGGGGACTCTTGTTCGTCACTTTCTCTCTCTAGGAATCTTTCTATCTCTCTCAAAACTCGAATCCCCTTCTATTTGGCTGAAAATCTGCTTAAAAGGGCATCAGTGGCCAAAGCACGGTCGAGGGCACGGCCGTGTAATGCCTCAGCCCGCCCGTGCTTTGGCTAGTGTTAATTACACTAGGAGAAACACGGCCGTGCTTTTGGGAGGACAGGGCCGTGCTTTGGTGAAGCACGCCCGTGTTCTATCTCAGCCCTGCCCGTGTTTTGGCCAATGTTTGCCAAACTCGAATTAGCTCTCGGCAGTAAAAGCACGGTCTCAGAACACGGCCGTGTTCTGGTTTAGGTGTGCCCGTGTTTTGGCTCAGCTTCACCGAAATGACTTCCGAATGCCCCGAAACTCGTGCTTAGCCTTCCCTTTTACACCTGGGACCTGAAACATGACAAAATAGCACAACCCGGCATAAAATAGGCCAAAAACACACGACTATGCCCCTCAATCGGATAAGAACTAGGGGTGCAAATACGTGCAATTACATCGTTATCAAATTCCCCCACACTTAACCGTTTGCTTGTCCCCAAGCAAACCTAACTCAAACCAATGCAACTCTCCAGACCTCTATAGAAACAAACAACCCAGATCGTAGGTAGAGGACTTCCTAGATCATTTAGCAGCTTACGAGGTCAATCGACGCACAAGTCATCTCATAGCTTCTTCGGCGAGAGCACTAGTATCGAGTCGGCATCATGGCAAATAGTGAACAGAGGACAAATGAATTGTGGATGAAGAGATTCTCAAAAACAAAAGATCATGGACTCACATTTTTCAAGGTGCTCTATTTTCTTCTTGAAGATGGTTGGAACCCCTTTTCTTTCTGTTTTGCTTGTTTTCTGTTATTTTTTCTTTTTTTTCTTTTTTTCAAGGGTCCCAACCGGCTCTTACCGGCCATGCCAGGAGCGGATGTCTCGAGCCTCGTGCGGGGGAAAGACATGTAAGGGGGCTGGAGGTAGTAGGTGGAAATTGGGAACGAATTCCGTCTCCCCTTACACACTTTCGCCCTATTCGCACGGGAGACGTTATTTTGAAGCACATTTTCGAGCACCTGTTAAACTCAAAACATGATACAAGTGTCCATGACAGGTAGAGAGGCCACAACACCACACAATTCAAGGGTCCTAAGATCACTAATTCACTCAATCAACCAACACAATATGAAGAAGAAATGAGACTTCTTAAATGCATCAACATCCTCCATAGTGCTACACTACCTCCCTAGGTTGCATATTACTATAAAGACTGTCAATTCAAAGCATACTGAGCAGGAAATTGCAAGGAACACGTACTTGGAGCCCTCAAATTTAAAAATTTGGACAGTGGACTAGGCTCCAAGCACACAAACAGATCTAATGCAGTCAAAAGATAAACATCCCCCCACACTTAAGATCGACATTGCCCTTAATGGAGAAGAGGGAAGGAAAAGGGGAATGATGTTACCGGTATGCACGGACTGCAGGAGACTGGAAACGGACCAGTCGGAGTGAAGCGGATTGGAAAGAGGACCAGTCAAGACAAGCACAGCTAGAGGGGAATAGAAGAGCTCAAACACAATATGTTAGGTCCAATGGTCAGCCCAATAAGGCATCATCCAAAACAAAAGAAAACAAACCAAAACCAAACTGGTTTACAATCCGACTCAAAACACAAGAAAGAAAGCCAAACCGTGGTGGGGTTGCCTCCCCACAAGCGCTTCTTTACCGTCTTTTAGCTGGACGCCCATGGTGGATACTCAGGGAGGTGCAGGAACAGGTGCCTCCAAGAGCGGATCCACGTCGCTCTTCTTGAGGTACAGCTTCAGGTTGTGGCTATGCACCCGACGGATGCGACCACCATCATCGGTCAGCTCGACCTGGCCATCTGGCAAGATGCAGGCGAGTGAGTACCCGGACGGCCAGGGTGGTCGTGGTGCAGAAGGTGGGACCAGCTCATAGTGGTCTCCACTCTTCTTCCGTGCAGGTTTAGCAACCTGCTGCTTCGGCCGTCACTCCTCCTTGAGCTTTTTGTTCGGAGGCGAGGCTGGATGGAGTGGCGGCGAAGGAATGATAGGAGGGTCCTGCAAAATGAGAGGTGCAGAAGGATACACGACAGGCTCGTGTACCTGATCAGAAATGGCATGCACAAGTGTGACAGCAATCATAGCACAGTGATCAAATTCAGTCACAGAAAAAGTAGCATGTTCATTCCCAGCACGCAAGATCAGTTTACCATCATGCACATCAATAAGTGCCTTGGCGGTGGCAAGAAATGGTCTCCCCAGAATCAATGGCACATCCACATCCTCATGTATATCAAGAATAACAAAATCAACAGGATATGTGAATGCACCGACACTGACAAGCAGATCCTCTATGATTCCCCTAGGATGCACAATGGAACGATCAGCTAGCTGAATGCTCATCCTAGTAGGGCGAAGTTCACCTAGGTCTAGCTTTTTATACAACTTATATGGCATGACGTTTATGCTAGCGCCTAGGTCCGCCAAGGACTTGCCTACATGCATGCTGCCAATAGTAAGAGGGATAGTAAAACTCCCTGGGTCTTTGCGCTTTTCGGGCAGCTTGTTCTGCAGGATAGCAGAACACTCCTCGCTCAGCAACACTGTCGAGAGATCCCCAAGTTTCTTCTTGTTGGTGAGGAGGTCTTTCATGAACTTGGCATACTTGGGCATCTTTGACAGTGCCTCCACGAACGGTATGCTGATGTTGAGCTGCTTCAACATTGCTATAAACTTGGCAAACTCAGTCTCCAGCTTGTCTTTGTGTAGGCGAGTGGGGAAGGGAAGTTGGGGTACATGCTCCTTGACCACTGGTTGTAGCTTGGGAGCAGGGGCTTCCTTCTCCACCCGCACTTCTGCATCGTCGGCTGGAAGTGCTGAAGCAGGTAGTGGTTCCTCCTGTCTGGCCGAGACAGGATCAACAGATATGGTCTTACCGCTCCTGGTAAAAATGGCATCCAGCTGCTGGAGCTGGTGAGGATCCCGAGGATTCGGGATAGTGGTGGCAGGCAGAGTCCCCGGTGCCCTGGTAGTGTTTTGGCGGGCCAAGATGCCCACCTGGGTCTGCAGATCTTGCAAAATGGCACCCTGGTTCCGCTGACCAGCCTCCAGTGATGTGATAGCAGCCTGAGTGCTAGTCATGAATGAAGCTAGAATATTTTCCAGCTTTGTCATCCGGTCATCTGGGGCAGGGGCTGCTGCTGGCTCGGCAAATTGGCGCTGGGGCTGCTGGAATGGTTGCCCCTGCCTAGGCTGGTAGGGCTGCTGCTGTGGGGCTGGCCCCTATCGAGCCTGGAAGGGCTGCCTCTGCTGAAAACCACCAGCTGGTGCTGGGAAACCAGGTGGTTTAGTGGTGTTGCTGCTCCAAGCGAAGTTGGGATGCTGGCGCCACCCCTCATTATATGTGTTGCTGTACGGGTCGAGGCGCCGAGCATTGGCGATGAAGTCCAACTGCTCTTGGAGAGTAGTAGACTCCCTCATAGCCTGGCAGTCTTCCACTAAGTGATTCGAGCTCTCACACCACTGACATTGAGCAACTGGAGGTGTAGCCAAACCTCTGCCCGGAATAAGACTGTTGGGGTGCTTCAATGTCTGCACTAGCTCAGCTACCTGCTGCTCGAGCCCGGATCTGGTCTCCATGGCGTGCACACCACGGTCCCGGTAATGTCTGCCTCTGCTGCTCTGCCCCCAAGAATGATCTCTGGCAGCCAAAGTATTGATCATCTGGTTCAGCTCGGGTGGAGTCTTAGTGAGAACATCCCCTCCTGGGCATAGAGACTCAATCACCCTCTGGCTGTCTGCAGAGAGAGCACTGTAGAAGTTCCCCACTATGAATGCATCGCTGAAGCCATGATGGGGACACTGCCAGAAATATCCCATGTACCACTCCCATGCATCACGAAGTGACTCATCGGGCTCTTGGCGGAAGTGAGTGATCTCCCGCTGGATCTCTGTAGTCTTCGATGCCGGATAGTACCTGTGCACGAATTTGTCTGCCAGATCGTCCCAAGAGGTGATGGACAATGGGGGCTGGGTCTCCAACCACCTCTTAGCATTCCCCGCCAGAGAATGGGGGAAGAGATGAAGGCGGATTGCATCATCAGGAACACCATTCAGCTTGAACCCGTTCGTCAGCTGCAGAAAACGGGAAAGATGCACCCTGGCCTCCTCATCCTTCAAGCCATGGAACTGGATAGAAGATGTAATGAGCTGAATCCAGCATGGCTTGATCTCGAAGTTGTTTGCTGGAATGGGCGGATAGAGGATGACCGGGCGGATGTCAGCAATCCGCGGAGTGTAGTAGTACTCCAAGGTGGGACCCGGCGGCGGTGGATGATGAACCCCATGGTCCTGGGGTATGGGGTTGTTCCCCAGGACCTGATTCACCGGGGGAACCTGCTGCGGATTCCCCTGGTGTTGATTGTAGTCTCCGTCCATCTCGTGCTCTTCTTCAGAATTGCTACTCAGGTGGCCGTCTATGCGCTCTTCCGTAGCCAGTCTAGCTCGCTGTTGTCTCCAGAGCTGGCGACAGGTGCGATCAATCTCTGGATTCAACGGCAGTAAACCTCCTGACTCGCTACGAGTCATGCACTACCTGCACACACTCAAGCAAGCAAACCCGTGAAGGCACAAGTGGGACAAAGCAAACAAAGCAAAAAGAAAAGCTAAATTAACAGAAGTCACTTTTCTTCAACAACCTAGCCGTCCCCGGCAACGGCGCCAAAAACTTGACTCACTTCTACTGTCACCCTAGGAATTGGCCAAGTGAAACCACTTCCTAAAGCGTAGTATAGCGGGTTAGGTTTATATGTCAACCTGGGTCCTAGATCTGATGACTACTCAGTGAATTCTTGTTATCTAGCAATGAAACTGGAATGCAAGTCTAAACTAACAAACTAACAAAGCAAGTAAACGATTGTATTCAGGTTAAGAGAGGTCACCCGGATATGGTTCCCCCTAGACTGCAGTTAAGCCGAATTGTAATTACCAAGTTCAGTTTCTATGATAGTTATACTGCGGAAGGTTCTTAAACAGCATGAAGTCTCGACTAAAGGACTTCAGACCCTCTCAATCTGAGTCTCTAGCGGGCGACTAACCTCCACCGGAGTAAACAGATTGAGGCCCTATGAACAAAACCTCCACTACCGGAGTAAATCCGGTATAGAATAGTGAGTTGGCTCCTCGACTAAAGTCACCAACTCCCTACCTTCAATCAAGGATGCTCAATCAACCTAGGCAGATATTCTCATTCTAGTTTAAAGCAGAAACAACAGGAATTTGATCAGGATTCAAGTCATTCAATCATTCAAACCTCAATCGAATATAATCAAGTCATAGAATCAGTACTTGGGTTCATACAATCAAAGCCTAACATACAAATCTAGGGTTCTCCATACCCAGATGAATGAGAGAACTACTCCATGGAGAAAGAAGAAAAAGCAGAATGAGACGCGAAATTCATACTGTGAAGGATGGATTCCTGCTCCTGGACGTTGATCGGCACTTCTCCAAGCTCAAACTGGCCTCCAATGGTGTTGAAGATCAATCTAGGGCACTTGGAGACTCTTGTTCGTCACTTTCTCTCTCTAGGAATCGCTCTATCTCTCTCAAAACTCGAATCCCCTTCTGTTTGGCTGAAAATTTGCTTAAAAGGGCATCAGTGGCCAAAGCACGGTCGAGGGCACGGCCGTGTAATGCCTCAGCCCGCCCGTGCTTTGGCTAGTGTTAATTACACTAGGAGAAACACGGCCGTGCTTTTGGGAGGACACGGCCGTGCTTTGGTGAAGCACGCCCGTGTTCTATCTCAGCCCTGCCCGTGTTTTGGCCAATGTTTGCCAAACTCGAATTAGCTCTCGGCAGTAAAAGCACGGTTTCAGAACACGGACGTGTTCTGGTTTAGGTGTGCCCGTGTTTTGGCTCAGCTTCACCGAAATGACTTCCGAATGCCCCGAAACTCGTGCTTAGCCTTCCCTTTTACACCTGGGACCTGAAACATGACAAAATAGCACAACCCGGCATAAAATAGGCCAAAAACACACGACTATGCCCCCAAACGGATAAGAACTAGGGGCGCAAATACGTGCAATTCCATCGTTATCAAATTCCCCCACACTTAACCGTTTGCTTGTCCCCAAGCAAACCTAACTCAAACCAATGCAACTCTCCAGACCTCTATAGCAACAAACAACCCAGATCGTAGGTAGAGGACTTCCTAGATCATTTAGCAGCTTACAAGGTCAACCGACGCACAAGTCATCTCATAGCTTCTTCGGCGAGAGCACTAGTATCGAGTCGGCATCATGGCAAATAGTGAACAGAGGACAAATGAATTGTGGATGAAGAGATTCTCAAAAACAAAAGATCATGGACTCACATTTTTCAAGGTGCTCTATTTTCTTCTTGAAGATGGTTGGAACCCCTTTTCTTTCTGTTTTGCTTGTTTTCTGTTATTTTTTCTTTTTTTTTTCTTTTTTTCAAGGGTCCCAACCGGCTCTTAGCGGCTATGCCAGGAGCGGATGTCTCGAGCCTCGTGCGGGGGAAAGACATGTAAGGGGGCTGGAGGTAGTAGGTGGAAATTGGGAACGAATTCCGTCTCCCCTTACACACTTTCGCCCTATTCGCACGGGAGACGTTATTTTGAAGCACATTTTCGAGCACCTGTTAAACTCAAAACATGATACAAGAGTCCATGACAGGTAGAGAGTCCACAACACCACACAATTCAAGGGTCCTAAGATCACTAATTCACTCAAGGGACGAACCCTAGAGAGAGAGAGAGAGAGAGAGAGAGAGAGAGAGAGAGAAACTGGGGATCATTCTTGGAGCTATTTTGGAGGATTTCTTCACCATTGGAGCTCGAGAATCAAGCGTGGAGATGGAGATTGAAGATCTAGATCAGATTTATGCAGTCTCTCTCTTCTCTATGGAGTAACTTCCCTTCACTTAGGTTTTGAGGAACCCTAGTTCCATATGTTAGGATCTTTCTTGTATGAAGTTTTGGATGCTATATTGTGTGATTATAATCCATTGCGGCATGATTTATTGAGTCAATTGAATCCTGATCAAAGTCTCTTGATTTCTGCTTTAACCATTGATAGATAGAATCTGATTAGGTCAAGAGAGCTTCCTTGATTGATAGTAGTGAATTGGTTGTGCGAGAGTCAGTCAACTCAATGCTTTGTACTAGAATTCATTCCAGTAGTGGAGATCTGTGTGAATCGCATTAGCAGTCTATCCCGATGAACGCTAGTTGCCTGCCGGGTATTCTGTCTAAGAGGGCTTGGTCAGCTTAAGAGATTCCAAGCTAATTTAGGATCTTCCGCAGTTTAATCAATAGTAGATCAACCAACGGTAACTACAACTTCGACCTAATTGAGGAGCTAGGGGGAATCATACCTAAGTGACTTCCCAACTTGTAATTAGTAGTTTAGCCTTAGTTTAGTTAGTAGAGTAGTTTAGTAAATCAAACATTAATCTGGTTTGCTAGATAATGAACTGAAGTTAAGTAATAGTAAGTCTACAGACCCGTGGATTCAATATTTATTACTTGTGCCACTATGCTACAGTCCCTTTCATTGGTTACACTTGACCATTGTAAGGAGATGTGTCGTAGCGTGTCAGTATTCTTTCTAGAGAAAAAGTCTGATGCTTTCCCAAAGTTCCTTCAATTCCAAGCAGTAGCTCGGAAGGAAAGCGAACATCAAATAAAAACTCTCCGTACAGATCGTAGAGGAGAACTTATTTATACTCTGTTCATGGAGTATTGCCGCAACAACGGAATCAAAAGGTAGCTGACGGTCCGTTACACACCACAATAAAATGGCATGGCAGAAAGGAAAAACCGCACGATTGTGATACTTGATATAAGTGAAGACTCGGATATGCCACTCATACTAGGACGTCCCTTCCTTGCCACCACCAAGGCGTTAATTGACGTTAATGAGGGAACCTTGATTCTGAGGGATGGTGAGGAGAGGATCACTCTTGAAACTGAACCTATGGCTAGGAATGAGGATGTGAAGGAATTGGTATCAGATGATTTGAATCTGAGTGGAGGAGAGCCTCTCAAGGCGAACCCCACTATTACTTTTGTTACTATGATGATGTTAATGAAGGAAGTAAAGGAGGGTACTATGCCTAAAGAGAGGAAGAAGAAAGCATGGAGGGAGAAGAGGAAGCAAGCTTTGGCCCGAAAAGAAGGAGAAGGGCAAAGCTAAGGTTGTCGGCCAAGAAGGCCACCCCATGGAGCTTAAGTTGGGAGGCTACATGCCTCGCCCCGAGAACGTGGTGGATCCACTCTCGGTGGCATCATCTTCTGAAACACCCTAACCTGGCCGGGTACTACTTTTACTAAAATGCCCCTGATAAAATAAAATACTCAAGTCTTGAATTGCAACTGGGAAAATTTTTCATAAATAAAATACTGAAAACACACACTTGTAGTTTAAAGCAAAGCCCTAACATGTGGGCAAATTAAACTCAAACTTTAAAAACTCAACTTGATCTCCAGTCTATACTTATAATCATAGAACATAATAACTAACTAGCCTCAGGTGTTGCTGCTTGTGTGAAAAACTCTGACTAGACATCCTCTGTGACGCTCGTACCGTCCTCCTCTAGATAGCTTCACTCGAACTGTTCCTCTCGATCCCGCTGCTCTCTAACTGCTCCTCTAACTTCTTCCTCTAGCTCTTCAAACTGGTGAGTGAGATGGGGTCAGTCTACACCCTTACGTTTTAGATTCTTACTGCTTAGCACTTAACTTAAAACACTTAACTTTGACTAGTGGAAGTTGTTTGTACTTCCAATCTTAAAAATCATAACTCTTAAACTTCGAGGGAGTTGAAGTTACTCTCCTCTCTTAAAGCTAAAATCTTGACTTAAATACTTGACTAACACAGGGATCCCTCACTAGCTAGTCTGGTTGCCAACTCATACGTATGACAAGCCATCAAGGCTTTCCTTAAACTTAAACTTAGTTAGGGAAGTCGTAACGATTCATCCCTCTAACATCTTAAACTTATCGTGGTGGCTCTTCACCACGATTCTCAAGAGCATAACTGCTGCTCATCTTAAAAGTCTCCAGAGCATAACTGCTGCTCTGTCTCAAAGATCTCCAGAGCATAACTGTTGCTCTATCTGAAAATCTCAAATGGCAACGGACTGGCGCTAGTGACTAAAAAACACTTAAAACGACTTCACCTTCTTGAAGGTGAGTTACTTCTTAAAAAGAACCTTGTTTCTTAAACTTTAACAATAACTTATACTCATAACATTTTCAAGGTAAATAATAACCATTCACTTCAAGTCATAACTCAAACAAGCACATATCATCAACCATAATCATGCAATCTCAAACATGAAGCAAATACTGCACATACATCACGTAAATCAATACTCGAAAAAAAATACTCAAGGCAGATACTTAAAAACCGTAAGGCGTAGAATTTACCCCCTTTACACTCACCTCATTGATCAGGTCGGCTTGGCTTGAGCTAACCACCCTCCTATTGCAAAAATCCAAGGGGTTCTAATCTCTGTCCCTCCTGCTGGCTTAACCGCTCACGGCCCGCCTCCTGCTTGCTTAAGCAGGTAGCTGACGTAGTGGAGAGGCATCCGAATCACATCCCATACGCCCTCGGACGCTTGCTTGCCTTCTTGGACACGGCGTAGGGTTGGCGGCTGATTTGGGATGAGGACGGGTGCGGGGAGAGAGGGTGTTGGGCGGGCGGTGACCGCTAGGGAATTATAGAACGGGGAGGTCGGATTTGGGAAAAAAAAATTTAATAATAATAATAATTATTATTATTACTACTAACCCGCGATTGCAACCTTAGTACGCAACTGTCAAACCAACCAATCACGTATTATGGTCGAACCATAACCCAAAATTCGGGGTGTTACATCTTCCAAAGCATGATAGGTCCATAACGTCAAACTAGTGACGTCAACTTAGCGCTTGTTGGGAGGCTACCCAACGAAGGTTTGTTTTCTTTTTCTTATTTTCAATTTTTTTTTTTTTTGAGTAAAGAGTTCAAGTGGTCGAGTGGTATCCATGTGCCAAGTTTTGTGGTTTTGCGTTTTAAGGTTGTGTTGTGATCGTTAGGAGGCACGGTGGAATAGGTCGAGTCAAAATTTTCTCAGAACTGCTCTATTTTCACTCGAGTTCATGGACTGATTTGAGTGTTAACGGTCTTGTGAACCAGGCACTTCTGCATGTGAACCACCTGTCGACCATGAACAAGCATACACGTCCGTGAACCAGGCACTTCTGCATGTGAACCACCTGTCGACCATCCCCAGTTCACGGACGGACTTGAGTGTTCACGGTCTCTAAGACCGTGAATGGCGTGCTTCGCCTATAAAAGGGGCGTGAATGGTGACTCTTCACTTTACGACCAAAAACTCGCCGGAAAGTTCAAATTCTCGCTAAAAAATCGCCCAAATCCGATGGTTTTTCATTTCTTCACCCATTTTCGGCGAGCAAAACCCAAAACCAATTGCATACCCATTCTCCCCACATCAAAACCAGCCTGTGCTGCTATTTTGGGGGGATTTGGGGCAAGTTTTTTCCGACAAAGTCGTCGGCTGCAAGTCTCCGACGAGCTTCCGATGAAGCTCCAACGACCACTCTCTGGTCTGTTTTTCACCCATTTTTTTCCTTCCTCGCCTGCACCTCACTTCCTCCTATGTTCTACTTGAGTCTCCAGGTTGGTTTTCCATCTATACTTTATTTAAATTGAGAAATTTGGATAAGGTAGTGAAGTGAGAATGATTTTGTAGTGCCTTGAATGTTGAACTTAGAATTAGGCGAGGAATTAGTCGAATTAGGTTGATTGAATATTGAAATGTCATTGCATGAGCTTAGTCGAGCCTTGGTGGGCATTTGGTGATTCGAATTTTTTTTATTTGTCGATTTTGCCCACCAACTGCTAATTGTTAAATTGAAATGAGTGGTTGTGTTTGAATGGTGGTTAGTAACCACCGTTGCATGGATTGGGGTTCAAATTCTTTTTGTTGATGAACCTGAAAAACCCACAACCATGCCACGGTGGGTTGAGCTTAAACGTTTGAGATCCATACTGGAAATAAGTGTGGGGGGAATTTCTTCTTCCTCTCAATGTGTTGTGCTTAACGAATATTTCCACGTATGGTGTTTGTTTGCCAATTTTTGCAGGATGCTTAATGAGGAGCATGAATTCATCAGTAACTTGGTGAACCATCCGTGGTTTGGCGACAAGTTCACCTACCAGAGGGACAGCCCGGTCGGGCCACACTGGCGGCTGGACTTGGACATGTTCAGGTGCCGAGCCACAATGTCGGGGGTCGTCTGTCACCCCAGTAGCTCCGAATGCTCACATTTGACGAGCAGATCTACCACGAGCTGTGCGTGGAGTTCTACTCCGCCTTCTCCCATGTGGTCCCAAGCAGCAAGAGTAGTCGCCCGTACGTGGGGTTTATGCTGGGAGGTCAGCCCTGAGTGTTGAACTATGACGCCTTCGCCCATGCCATGGGGCTCGACCCGATGCATATGATGATGACAGAGTGGCAGTACGCCACCGATTTTCACTATCAGGCCGCATTACAGGCCCTCTACCTCCCCAAGCACGAGACAGAGGAGTACGAGTTGAGCCGCACCAATGGGGTGAAGTTGAGGACCCCCTGGAGGATCCTCCACACTCTGATCACGCGATCTGTCATTCGCAGCCTGCAGTCGTGACATCTGATGACCAACATAGGGCTTATGACTCTCTTCTCCATTAGGCATCCGGCGGAGCCGATCCACCTGGGATCCCTGATAGCCATCTCTTTCGCCAGGTGTCAGGGGCGGAACAGGGTCGATACCATGCATATCGGGGGCATCATCACAAGGATTTCCCGCCATTTAGGAGTGGATGTGGAGCGATGCTCCATCATCGGGAGGACCGGGCCCTTCCTAGTGGCCGCACTTTACAACCAGCAGCTGGTACTTCAGGAGAGGGGCATTGAGTACCTCGATGGGCTCCGATCTTTAGGAGCCATGCATCCAGCAGTTGACCCGGCTCCAGTGGAGCCAGATGCAGGGGTTTCAACCCCAGAGCAGCCACCTGCTTGAGCACCCGGCCGCCGCCGGCGTCTCGCGCTCTGGCGCCCCATACCATCACCAACAACAACTTCTGCACCCAGACTAGCGGGTGATCCCCTCGTCTAGAGGATGGATCGCCTTGAGACCCAGTTTGGGGGAGTGACTTCCCGCCTCGACCGATAGACGGACCTCCTCGAGTAGATGGCTAGACGCCAGGGTCTCATTCCCGATGATGAGCCAGGGCCTTCGACCCAGTGAGGTAGCCGAAGAGGGAGATATGTGGCAGAGCCGATTCCTTTCGCCCCACTACTCCACTTGGAACTCTAAACTCTTTTGTTTTATTTTTCTTTCGTTATGTGTGTGTGACCACAAACTACTACTATTACTACTACTATCATATTGTGTTGTGTAATAACCTCGCCTAGAGCAAGTCGTATTGTGTTTGTGTGTGTGTATTTTTTTGCCTTTTCCTTGAAGCTCCAAATTTCCTACCCTAGAAACAAATCCAAATTTCACTCACCAAGCAAAGTGTTAACAACGTTCTACCCCTATCTTACGCCATTGAGGGCAATGTCGAGCTTAAGTGTGGGGGGTAGTCTACTTTTATGCTTGTGTGAGTGTGATTGATGCTTGGAGCCTTGATTTATGCCCAAATTTGAAAATTTTGAGGGCTCCAAGCAATGTTTGCATGATCAAAGTGGCTAGTTTGTAGGAGAATCTTGTGGTTATTGCCATTTACCTTGAATTGTTGCTTGTGATCGAGTACGTCCTATGATGATGATTGAGAGGTGCATTAGGATAGTGCAAAGGTTTAGTTCTCATGTGTGCAAAAATGAATGAATGTTTTGACTCGATTACTTGTTGATTACAATTGACATGCATGTTGCTTTATGAATTGGAATAGATGGTTGGGTGACTAGGTAGCCATGTGAGATTTGAGCCGATTGTTTTCTTCTTGTGTGCTTAGATCCCTCTTACCATGGCGAGTAACATAACAGTTGTCACTAGTGAGTATGATGGAGGCATAGGATTAGTCCACGCCCAAATGTTGATTGTCCCGAAATGATGGGTGATAGTTTGGAAGGGAGAAGCAAGGTTTTTGGCTGATGCTAGTGCCCGTTGTTTGTTAGGAAGGTTCTTAGTCGAAACCATAGAACCTTCGGTTTTAGGGTGAAGATGTAGGACCTCATGATGTGTTTGCCACCACCCAAAAAGCATTTTCCCCATGTCCAAGACAATTCCACACATTTTATCCCCGTTTCCCTTGGGCGTTTGTAATATTCGAACTCCTAGAAGGGTGGTTTTACGCTAGGTTTTATACGTTTTAGTGTGTTTCAGGATCCGAAAGGTGAAACCAGCCCTAGAGTCGAAAGTTGGACGAAAAGAGGCAAAGACCGGGCAAAGAGGGTGATCTAGGCGAGGTTCACGGGTTAGCATTGGAGTTCACGGTCCCCTATGGTCGTGAAGTGAATCCCAAAACCGCGAACCGCGTTGCGTCCTGGGTGAAATCTTCAATTACTAGCGAGAGATGAGTTCACGGTCAACAAGACCGTGAAGATCGAGGCCAAACCTTGAACTCTTGATGGCGAAGCAATGCGTTTCGACATCGCGCTCTGTGTTCACGGACGCGTTGAAGAGTTCATAGCCGTGAACTAAGCCTAATCCTGGTATAAAGGTGAGCTGAAAGGAAGAGAGAGGGAGACCCCAAGTGTGAGAAAGTGTATTCTTTTTCAGATTTTAGAGAGAGAAAGGACGAACCAAGGAAGAAGGAAGGCTATGGTTTGCTCCAAGTGGTGAATTGAGAAGAATCTCCCAAAGAGAAGATCAACTCAAGCTTAAATGAGATTGGAGGCATCACCATGATGGTTTCTACCTCCTTCTCTTGTGTTCTCCCCCTTTCAAGCATGGGAAGAGGCCGGTAATGGCGTGTGATTGGTGTTCGAGTACGAATCATGAGATTTCAGAGTGTCAAATGATGAAGGAATCAAGCACCCACGAGGAGAAAGTGAGTTTCATCGCCAATGCTAGAGGGAACAACCCCTATAGCAACATTTACAACCTGGGGTGGCGAAATCATCCCAATTTCTCTTGGTCCTTCCCTACCAACCCAAGAACCCCCGGTTTCCAAGGACCGACGGGGAATTATCAACCAAGGACTACTTTCATTCAACAAAGGCCGCAATTCCAAGGCTCTAATTTCCAACAACTGTTCCAAGCTCAAGGCGTCAAGGGTTCCAACAACCCAATAAGTTTGCGAAACTTGAAGACCTTGTGACCACCTTCGTGAGCACGAGCACTCAACAGTTTGAGAAAATTTATGGATGTAGCAACAACAAAGTTTACTTCGGTTGAGGTGGAATTGAGGAGCCATCAAGCAAGCCTTCAAAACTTGGAGGTGCAAATTGGTAATCTTGCTGGGATCCTCACCGACAGACCAAGGGGAGCCCTACCCTCTCATAATATTGTCAACCCCAACGATGAAATTTTTTTTTGCAATGCTATTATTTTGAGGAGCAGGAAGGTGACCCCGAAGGTTTTTCCTAAGGAAGTGATCGAAGAAGAGAAGACTCCTCTAATGACTCGATATTTGCACATGTTTTTCCCTTTGTTTCTTGATCGTTTAAGCTTTCATTATCGCTTCTTTGGCCTATTTTGTTCTAGGTTGCGTTCCTTTGTCACATTTCAGGTCCTAGCACATAAAGTAAAGCATAGGCGCAAGTTTCAAGTCAATCAGAGATCAATTGGCGACTCCGGGGAAGAACTCGGTTGCGTCGTTTTTGCCTGAGTTTACAGTCCAGGAGTTATTATCACGGTTGCGTCGACCGTGAAAACTAATTTTCCTCCGTGAACTGTGGGCTCGTGCTATATAAAGAGAGTGAACACTTCTTCTTTACTTTACGCTATCACCGCTGGAATCCTCTGAAATCCTCCCCGGAAAACCACGACAACCGTCATTCTCTGGCAATTTCGGCGACTTCTGGCCACCCAAATTCAAAACCATAACTGGTCTCAATTTTCTCTCATCTGGACGAAGCTCCAATGAGCCTCTCCTAGAAGTTTTTGTGCATTTTTTTGACTCCCTCACCCTCTCCCCACCTTCCCCTCGATCCTACTTGAGTCTCCAGGTTTTTTTTTTTTTACCTTCACCTTGTCAATTTTGGAGAATCGGATTAGGGTTGTAGGTGAGGGGAATTTTGTGATATAGTAAATGAATGTTGAAATTGGGCTAGGAGTTAGTTGATTAATGTTATTTGAATGATGAATGAAGTGGTTATGAGCTTAATTGTTCCTTGGTGTACACGAATTGGGTAGGACCATAGTGGGATCCTAAGTGTGGGGGAATTCCTTTTCTCCCTGTATGGTGTATGGGTTTAATATTTTTGCAGGATGGCGGATACCTCTAACCAGTACATTAGCTACTTGGTGAATCAACATAAGTACGAGAATAGATTCGAAGAGTGAAGGAACAATGATGCAAAACCGCATTAGTTCTTGGACCTGGACATGTTCACCATGTTCAGGTGCCCAACGTCGTGTCTAGGGTGCTCATCCATCCCTAGTGGCGGAGTCCTTTATCCATGGATGAGCTCATCTATAGAGAGCCCTTTGTGGAGTTCTACTCCACCTTCATCCACGAGAATCCCACCAGCAGAAGGAACATGCCATATGTGGAGTTTATGTTGGGAGGTCAGCATCGCGTGCTGATCTATAACGAGTTTCCTTAGGCCATGGGCCTCGACACCACCACCATGACAATGACAGCACGGGAGTACACTAGAGACTTCCATTACCAGGAGGCCTACAGTGCTATCTATCGGCCAAAGCATCGAGACCACCATTTTCGGGCCTCCAACACCAATGTTGTGAAGTTCCGGACACCATGGAGGATCTTGCATACGCTCCTCACCCAATCGGTGATCCCCGGTCTTCATTCAGGGCACATGGTCACCAACAGAGGGTTGATTTCCCTCCATTCATTGATTCGACCCACATCACCACTTCATCTGGGATCAGTGGTTGCTACCACCTTCTCGAGGGTGATGGGTCGCGACCGAGTAGACACGATGCACTTGGGGGCATCATCACGAGGATTGCATGCCATTTGGGTCAACACCACGGGCTACACCATCATCAGCCAGGCTTCTTCTTTTCTTTGGTTCGTCACTTTCTCACTCTAGAAATCCAAAGAAGAACAAGTTTCTCACTTAGGTCTCCCTCGTTTTACCTTCAGCTCAAACGCCTTTTTATACCGAGGTCGGGTTCACATCACGGTCCTAGTTCATGGCGGTGAACTCAAGGCGTGGACCATGATCCCAGGCCAAAACGCGTCGCATCAATAATCTAGTTCACGGTCTACGGCTTGGGTTCACGGTTTTACGACCGTGAACTGGCTTGACTCTAGTGAAAGCAAAAATGTCCTTGGACGCTTGGCGGTTCACGGTTTGTGGCTCCAGCTAATGGTCGCCCTGACCATAAACTAGCAGCTTCCACCTTGATCTGCTACTACCTCCATCCTTTGACCCGATTTTTCGCCTTTTCATCCAACTTTCGACTCCGGGGTTGGTTCCACCTGCTATAGACTGAAATGCATATAATCGAGACAAAACCCAGCGTAAAACCAAACCTCCCGGAGTAAAAATGCCTCAAATGACTAAGGAATCCGGGGGTAAAAAGTGTACATTTGAGCCCGAATCACTCCCCCACACTTAGACGTTTGCTTGTCCCTAAGCAAACTATTTTCAACCAAGGTGATATCTCAACCTAACAAAATAACTTGGGGACAAATCAAAAGGCACAAATTGGTGAACCTCAATGGCTATTGGGCATCATCCCATGGACCGCCTCAAGGAATACATGTATCCACCACAAATGACATTTGAATGCATCAAGAATGGGCAAATGAGAAGTTCTCACCCTTTCAAAAATCAATGCAATTCTCAACCGGACTACTCACCAACCACAACTAACCATGCATAGAACTCAATTCCAAGGAACAAATAAAAAGGCGACAAAGGTCCTCACCTGTGTAGGATATGAAAATGCAAAACAAGAATGAATCACTCACTCTCAACTAGTGGGGTCAGGACCTTTTGGGTGCAAAAGATATGCACAACCATCAACACTCAGCCCTATCATCTCTCCACCACCCTGGCAACCTCTAAATGCTAGAGTTCACAGGGTGGTTGTCATCACTAGCTTGTCCGAAGGTCTTAGACACAGGTTCAAATGAATGGCAATTGTTTTGGACATGGGGAAAAAGCTTTTTGGGTGGTGGCAAACATAGCATGAGATCTTACATCTTCAACCTAAAACCAAAGGTTCCATGGTTTAGACTAAGAACCCTTCCTGCGATCAATGACCACTAGCTTCGGCCAAAACCACACTTCCCTTCTTCCAAACCACTACCAATCGCAAACTTCATTCAAGCACACTCCTCGGTCTCTTCTTGCTATTCAAAATTTCAACCCTAGTAGTGAAGGAGGTTATCAACTTTTGTGGCCACTCTCTACTTTTATTTACCCCGTTTTATTACCTCTTTTTCCGTTTCTTGTCTTTCTTTCTTTCAATCAACATTAAGCTCAACAAGCACAAAGCTCCAAACATTAGAATGACCCCCAAAGTCACACGGCTTAAAGGGGTTGACTAGGAGATAATATGTTTCGGGACAATCAACTTTTGGGCGTGGACTAATCATATGCCTCGATCATACTCACTAGTGACAATCGTGAATGTTACACACCATGGCGAGAGGGATCTATCGCACATGAAAAAAGACGATCAACACAAATCTCACATGGCTACCTAGCCACCCAATCATCTATTCCAATTTCAATAATTTCAATGCATGGCAATTCTAATCAAGGAGTAACCAATTCAAGCCATCCATTCATTTAAGAACGCAGGAGAACTAAGCTTTTGCACAAACCTAATGCACTCTCACTCATCATAAAAGGATGAACTCGATCATATGCAACAACTCGACATCATGCCAATAAGCATGAGATTCACCCACCAACTGCCCATTTGATCATGCATTGCTTGGAGCCCTAAAAATTTTCAAATTTAGGCATAATCAAGGCTCCAAGCATTCAATCGCACACATAAGCATAATAATAAACCACCCCCTACACTAAAGCTCGACATTGCCCTCAATGGCATAAAATAGGGGGTAGAACGATGTTACCGCATGGCTTAGTGAATGAAAGTTGGAGAATTTCTCGGGGTAGGATGTTTGAGCTTCACAGGGAAAACGAAACAAAACACACGCGCATTCTCACTCGAGGCGAGGTTATTACACATAACAAAGTTTCACATCACAATTCAAAGGAAATAACTCACAAGTTACTAGTTCGCACACTAAAGAAAGAGAGTAAAAATAAACAGAGTTCAGAGTTTCAAGTGGAGAAGTGGGGCGAAAGAAATCGGCTTCACCACATGTCTCACTCGTTGGCTACCTCATCGTGGGTTCAAGGTCACTCCTCGTCGTCTAAAAGGATGCCCTGGCATTGAGCAATCCTCTCTAGGAGGTCGGTGGATCGGTCTAGCTGAGTGGTGACTCCCACAAACTTCTCCTCGAGGCGATCCACTTGCTGCTCGAGGTGGGCTCCAAAGGAGGAAGGTTCAGCTCCTAATGATGATGATGTTATTGATGGTGGTGGTGCGGTACGCCGGCGGCGTCCTGGAGCTTTGGTAGGTGGCTGCTTTGGAGGAGGGACCTCTGTATCAGGCCCCACTGGAGTGGGTCGACCTGTGGCCTTTGAGCGGCCGAACGTCGGAGTCCCTAGTGGAACTCTGTTCGTGATCATGTGGCCGGACATCAGGATGGGGATGATGGACTTCGTCAGAAGTGTGTGTAGGATCCTCCACGACATCTGAAGCTTCACTGGATTAGTGTTGGAGCTCTTGAACTCGTTGTCTTGGTGCTCTGGGCGATAGATGGTCTGGAAGGTGCTGGTAGTAGAAGTCTGTGTAATGTCTCTCTGTCATCGTCATGTATGTGGGATCGAGCCCCTTGGCCTAGGCATAGCCATCGTAAGACAGTACACGCTGCTCACCCCCCAGCATGAACTCCACGTACGGGCGACTCCGCTTGCTCCCTGGGATGACGTGGGAGAAGGTGGAGTAGAACTCCACGCAGATCTCGGGGTAGATGAGCTTGTCAATTGCTAGGAGGCAGCGCCACTGGGGATGAGTGAGGACCCCCTGACATTGCTGCCCGACACCTGAACATGTTAAATAAGTCCAGGTCCAAAGACCAATGAGGCTCCGCCTCACTATACCTCCACTGCTGGAATTTGGTACCATAGTTCTCAGGGTTCACAAGGTAGTGTACATATGCGTGATCCGCGCCAACCATCATACAAAAACATCCAAAACATATAACATATGTGGAAATATCTGTCAATTTCACATCAAAGGGGAGAAAAGAATTCCCCCACACTTAGGATTCCACTAAGGTCATATGCCTTTGAATACTTTTCACAAGATCGGATTTCACAATTTAAGCCAAGTGCACACAAAGCTCATCGAGGCATGGTTCTAGGTGATTCACGGATTATCAAAACACAATATAAAACCCATACCATGCCTTGATAGCTTCCCACAACCATTCACAACAAATGAATTCACACATAATGCACTTGGTGGGCTAATTCCACACCTAATCACAAACTATACCCAAATCATGCCCACCAAGGCTCAATTAAGCTCATAGAATCCACATGCAATATTCATTCAACATTAATCGTCTAACCCCTCTCCCAATTTCAATATCCATTCAATTAAATCGCAAAGTCCCCTCACCTTCACCCTAATCTGATTCTCCAAAAATTGACAAACTAAAAGTTGAAAAAAAACTGGAGACTGAAGTAGGATTGAAGGGGGAATGAGGATAGGACGAGCGAGTCAAAAAATCCACGAAAAACTGGCCGGATGGGTTCATCGGAGCATCGTCGGAAGCCGCCGGAAATTGCCTCACAGGATTGGAGCCAAACCTCCCCAAAACTTCGGCGAAGGTGCTCCTGAACGCAAGACGACTGGGTCTGTGTTTGGTTTTGGGTTTGGGTAGCCGGAAGTCGCCGAAATCAACAAAGAACAGTGTGAAATTGCGATTTTCCGGCGATGTTCAGAGGATTCCAATGAGGGTGGCGGCGTGAAGGTGAAAAGGAGGGGTTCACGCCCCTTTTATAGGTCGATCCCGCAGTTCACGGATGGAGGGGCAGTTCACGGTCTCTAACACCGTGAACATAACTCCCAGAGCATGAACTCAGGTAAAACGGTAGTTTCAAAGACTACTGGACTTGCCCTCAATTATGGTATCCAGCCTTTTACCACGGTCGCTAAGACCGCGAACTGGAAGCAGAAACAGTGAATTGAGTGACAACAGGGCTTTTTCAAAAAATTTGACTCAAACAACTCCACCGTGCCCCTAATTCAATCACAACACAACCCAAAACACTCAAACACACAGAACTGGCATGGTGATAGCCATTCCAATGCTTGAACTCCTCATAAAAACACAAAAAGAGAAAAATAAGGAAAAGAAAACAAACCTTTTGTTGGGATGCCTCCCAACAAGCGCTAGATTAACGCCACTAGCTCGACGTTGCGGATCTATCATGCTTGAGGCCACGAAGCCACCAAGAATGGATCCACCACGGTCTCGAGGAGAGGTTTTTCACCTCCCAACTTAAGCTCCATAGGGTAGCCTTATTGGTCCGACACTTTCACCTTACCCTTATCTTTTGGTCGAGAAGAATCCTGGTTTAGCTTATCCCTCCATGTTCTCTTTTTCTTTCCTTACGGCTTAGTACCCGCCTTGGTTTCCTGCACCTCATCATCGAATGAAACACAACCACAAGCGGGGTTTGCCTTGAGAGCTCACCTCCACTTCCAATCATACCACTCGAGTCAATTTCCTTCACAACATCATTATTAGCCTTATGATCAATTGAAAGAGTGAGTTGCTCCTCTCCATCTCTCAAAACCAGAGTTGCCTCATTACCATAGATTAAGGCCTTGGTGGTGGGACAGATGGGGGGGCACTAGTATGAGTGGCATATCCGCATCTTCACTGATATCAAGGATAAAAAATATGTCGGATAAAAGAAATTGCCAACTCTCACTGGGACGTCCTCTACAATACCTCTAGGACTAATGACAGATGACTCGCTCTGACTATCACAATAAAATCACAACTAAGGTACAAGTATAAACCTAATATGGGTGCAAAATAAGACATGTATGTTTAAATATCTACCCGGGCCGGTCAATTTACCGCTACTTCGACTGTTTGAAACATTATCTAGCAGATCAGTTTTGGTGAAAACAAAGGTTTAAAACTAAATTACTTTGCAAAGGTAAAATGGACTTGACTCTAGTTGAGAAAGCTTCACCCGGGTGTTGCTCCCCCTAGCTATCAATTATGACTTGAAGAGTCGAACGACCGTGTGTGGTTAGGGGGTCATAAACCACAGGGAAGTCTAACAAGCAACCAAGGTTACCCTCTTAGACTCTAGGTTGAGGAATCGGATACGATCCCAGCCACCGATGTGACCCTCTCAACCTATCGACTAAGGAATGGTTAGACTTCACCCTCGAATTGGAGTTCTGACGGCCACCCACAACCAAACCCTAAGTGTTTAATACGAATTAGGAGGTTTGCCCTTTAACTAACCTAGAATAGGAGGCATAGAATGCCCAAGGAAACCCATCTCTAGTAGATCCTCTTAAGTTAAGTAGGGTTCTCTCTAGCCTAGCTTAGGAGGCATTGAATGCCCAAGGAAACTCATCGCGAAATGAGCCTCTTAGGTTAAGGAGGGTTCTCTCTAAACTAGTTTAGGAGGATTTGAATGCCCAAGGAAACCAAACATCTTGGGCAAAGGAAGTTTCCTCTCTAAACTAGCCTAGGTGGCATTAAATGCCCAAGAACCCCATCTCAATATTGAGCTTCTTAACATAAGGAAGTTTCCTCTCTAAACTAGCCTAGGAGGCATGAAATGCCCAATAACACCGAAAGAACCTCCTGGCCTAAGGAGGTCTCCTCTCTATTCTAGTTTAGAATGGAAATTAGATTGATAGGCTTTCACACAACACAATCAGTTATGAAAAAATACCTCCACATTCACATTAAAACACAACCACACACAAATCATTCAATTCATACAAGCATTCACATAATTGTAGCTAGGGTTTACAAACACCCAAGTGGAAGAAGGGACTACTCCATGCTAGGAAAAGGGAAAACACAAAAGAGGGAAAGGAAAACCATCATGAAGATGCAATCCTAGCACCGCTTCATTTGCTCAGGTTTACGGTCAGTGGCCTCTGTTCACGGTCTTAGAGACCGTGAACTTCTTGGGGGGTCAGTAACTTGAAAACCCTCTATGTTTGTTCCTTGATTCACGGGTCATGGCTCCAGTTCACGGTCCTGTAAGACCGTGAACTCCAACGTTGGTCGTGAACTGCGGCTATCTCCACCTCTTTGCCCGATCTTTGCTCCTTTTCTTCCAACTTTTGACTCCGGATTTGGTTTTACCTGTTAGGATCTGAAACACACTAAAACACAAGCAACCTCGCGTAAAACCGACCATTTTGGAGTTCAATTGCAACAAACGTCAAAGAGAATTGGGGATAAAAAGTATACAATTAGGCCCGAATCACTCCCCCACACTTAGACGTTTGCTTGCCCCCAAGCAAAACATTTCACACAAGGTAATCTCTCTACTTTATTGACCCTATTTTATTAACTCTTGTTCGTTTCTCTTTCTTTTTCTTTCTATCTACTTTCATTTTCTTTTCTTTTTGAGGGGGGAATTAGAGAGTTAAACACTTGCCACACTAATTTTAAAAACCAATGCTATCCTTTAAGAATTCACTCAAGCACTACTCTTTTCTCTTTCATTCCTAGCAAGAACTGCGCACAATCCTCCTATGTAGAACCTCAATGGAACTCAAAAGCGAGAGTTTCGGGACACAAGGATGACTCACGTATAGACAGGAAGAAAGGATGGGGGGTCGTTCTATCAAGCACCATTAAGCTCACAAGCAAAAAGCTCCTACAAGAGAACGACCCCCAAAGTCACAAGGCTCCAAGGGGTTGACTAGAAGATAAAACATTTCGGGACAATCAACATTTGGGCGTGGACTAATCCTATGCCTCCATCATACTCACTAGTGACAAATTTGATGTTACTCACCATGGTAAGAGGGATCTAAGCACACAAGAAGAAAACCATCGGCTCAAAATTCACATGGCTGCATAGTCACCCAATCATTCATTCCACTTTCACAATACACAATGCATGGCAATTGCAATCAAAAAGTAATCAAGTCAAGACATCCATTCATTTTGGCACATATGAGAACTAAACTTTTGTACTATTCTAATGAACCTCTCAGTCATTATCATAGGATACACTCGATCACATGCAACAATTCAAGATCAATGCAAATAAACACGAGATTCTCCTAAAAACAGACCACTTTGATCATGCAAACATTGCTTGGATCCCTCAAAATTTTCAAATTTGGGCATACATCAAGGCTCCAAGCATCAATCACACTCACACAAGCATAAGAATAAACTACCCCCCCCCCCCCCCCCCACATACACACACACACTTAAGTTCGACATTGCCCTCAATGGCGTAAGATAGGGGTAGAACGATGTTACCGCTTTGCTTGGTGAGTGAAAGTTGGAATTTTTCCCAGAGTAGGATATTTAAGCTTCAAGGAGAAGACAAAAACACACATACACAAACACAATATGACTCGCTCGAGGCGAGGTTATTACACATCACAATACGATAGTAGTAGTTTATGATCACACTGACACGCCAAAACACAACACCAAACTGCGACCAAGTGTAATCGCAGTCCGCGAATGCAGTAAAATGGCAAGTTCTATTATCAACGCGGGGTCTAGATCTACTGCTTACTCCGTGATTATCTATTATCTAGCCAACTAAGTTAAGTGTTTGTTGTTTTAAGCAAAAGGAGAAAGAAAGCAGGAATTGGTACGGTTTTCTCAAGCAAAGAAGAGTCACTCGGGAATGAGTCCCCCTAGCTCCTTAGTTAGGTCTCAATTGTAATTTCCCTGGGTTGATTTACTGTTGATTATACTGCGGAAGATCCGACAGTAGCTTGGAATCTCTTAAGCTGACCAAGCCCTCTCAGTCTAACTACCCGGCAGACGACTAGTCTTCACCAGGATAGAAAGCTGAAGCACTAAGCACAAAACTCCACTACTGGAATTGGATTCCAGTACAAAGCAGTAAACTGACTAACTCTCGTATAGCCAATCTCCTGCTACCGAATGATGAGGCTCTAACAACCTAATCAGATTCTATCTATCTCAGGTTGCAGCAGAAATCAGGAAAAGCTGATCAGACTTCAATTGACTCAATAAACATGCATCATTCGATTAAAACCAAACAGTATAATCATCCCAAGTCGTTACAATCAAATCCCTAACACATAGAACTAGGGTTCTTCATACCCAAGTGAGAGAAGGGTTCTACTCCATAGAGAGAGAGGGGAAAACAGAATACAAAGCAGTCATACTCATATCAATGGGAAGAATCTGCTCTGGGATGATGATTTCCACTCCTATGACGATCTCCAAGCTCCATTTGATGAAACCCAGCTCCAAGATAGCTTCTAGGATGTGTTCTTCGTACTTTCTCTCTCTAGGGCTCTGTTTTTGCTCTGAAAATCCGATTCTCTCACTTACAGCCCGAAATTGGGTAAAAACCAGAAATTCCCGACTCACACGGGCAGGCCACACGGCCGTGTGGCATATCCAGTTGCCCGTGTGAGGTCAAAACGCCGCGTTCCGATTATGTGGGTTTCAGGCTTCCTACACGGCCAGGGGCACACGGCCGTGTAGCTCACCCAGCCTGGCCGTGTGAAGCCTCGCAGAATTCCACACGGGCAAATCACTCCTTCACACGGCCGTGTGGATTTTATTTGTGTCGTGTGAAGGCTCGCACAATCCCACACGGCCTCCTTGGTCACTTGCACGGTCGTGTGAGTTGTGTGTGTGCCCGTGTGGCTTCCTCATTGACTTGCCTCACGCCCGATCTTCGTCCAATCGACCCCGAACTCGCTCCCAAGCCTTCATTCACTTACTAGGACCTGAAATATCACATACAAGCACAACCTAGCGTGAAATCAGCCTAAAACACGAGAATCAACACCTCAAACAGCTCCAGAATAGGGGTAAAAACATGTGCAATTAACGGTTTATCAAACTCCCCCACACTTGACCGTTTGCTTGTCCCCAAGCAAACCAAGTCAGACACAAGGTAAGCTCACATATTTCAATCAACCAACATTGGGGACAAATCATATAGGCACAGAACACGTGAATGATACTGGCTTTCAAACATCAACACATGAACAACCTCAATAGCAACCTGCACAACCACCACAGAAGAGATTCGAGTGCAGCAAAATCGATTAAAGGAGGAGTCTCCCTTGTAATCATCAACCAACCTAGACTTGACTCAACCACTTACTCAAGACAGTCAACTCATGCATAAAACTCAAGACATCAGAACCAAGACAGAGCCATCTAGGTCCTCACCGGGTAAAGAGTGTAAAGAACAAGGAAATGAATCGCTCACTCTCGACCAGTGGGGTCAGGACAATTTGATGCGAAAAATGCGCATACTAATTCTCTCAATTCCTAACATCTCTTCACCATGACGGCAGCCTCTAAAGGTTAGAGTTCACATAAATGGTTGTCATCACTAACTAATCAGGAGGTCTTAGACACAGGTTCAAGTGACTGGCTAGGGTCTTGGACATGGGGAAAAGGCCTTTTAGGTGGTGGACGTATTCATAGCACAAGGTTCCACATTTCCAAACCCAACAAACTCACAGTCAATCAAACCAGTACTTTCTTTCTGCTATTCTGCATTACTCAATTTCAGAGCACAAGAGCGAAGGAGGTCACATAAATACCAGTATTTCTAAGCCAGACTGCTAAGAAACACTACTTACTGGGCACTATTCAGATTTTTGGTGGTGGCTCACTTTTGCTTTCATTTTTTTCTTTGTTTTTTTCTTTCATTTTTTCCATTTCTTAAGAGAACCACCACCTCTGCACATTTTCAAACACCTGCCCAACTTTTTAATAACTACCTCCAACTCTCACATTATATTTAGCAGAAACAGCAGAGAACATGTAAAAATCACTCTGTGGAACCTTCTAAAAGATGCAAAAGGGTGACTTTTCATTGAAGACCGAAAGAAAGGATAACGCACGGCTCAAAGGGGATGACTAGGGGGTATGACACACCAGGACAATCAATTTGGTCGTGGGCTAATCCTATGCCTCCATCATCTTAGCTAATGACAACGCGAATGCTACACATCATGGAAGAGGGAACTATCGCACAAGAAAGAAACGAGCAGGCTCAAATCTCACATGGCTACCTATATGCTCTATCTCTCATTCTGATCCCTGAACTAGATGCATAAGAGACTGTAAAAAAAACATGTAATCAATCCAAGTCACAGTTGGTAAGCAAACAGTTGAAAAACTGAACCCCTACACAATCCTACTGCATGTCTCAGTCATCATTATAGGTTGTCCTAGTCACCATTCAGTTGTCATGCATTAATCCGAAAACCATTCAATTCACCAATTCAAACACAGTGCCAATATGATTAAACAATTGTACTTGGAGCCCTCAAATCTCGAGATTTGGACAGTGGACTAGGCTCCAAGCACACGTATATACATTCCTACCGATACAAAGCACCCCCCACACTTAAGCACGACATTTCCCTCAATGGAGCAGAGGGATAAAGAAGGGGAACGATGTTACCGGATTGAAATGTTGCGGGAGACTGGAAGTGGACCAGTCAGCGTGGGACATATGGAACGAACGGACAATTCTGCACTAAGAGAACATCAAGAACACACTAGCACATGTTCGTTAGGGATCAGAGTTGGCCCAGATGACCACAAAAGAAACAATCCACAAAAGAAAAGAAACAAAACACACGACAGACTCAGTTCAAGCTCCTTAAACACATGGAGCAAACAGAAAAAGTCTAAAACAAAAACACACACTGAGGGGCGACAAGTACAGCCTACTCGTCGCCAAGGTTGTCCAGATCGATGTCATTCATAAATGCATCATCATCGTCAGCTGGTGGAGGTGGAAGTGGAGAGTCCTCCCAGGGAGTCCTCCAGACTGGCTGCTCGCCTGGTAGCAGCTGGAGCAGATGCTGCTGGACCTCCTGCATGCGCCTAGATCGGGCCTGCTCTCTCTCAATGCCAGCCAGGTCACCCCCTGCTGGGTCTCCATCCGATCCAAACGCTCATCATACGCAGCCAACCGGACCTGGTACTCGGCATGGTGAGCCGAATACTGCTGCTGAAACTGGAGCTGATGGTCGTAGAGCTGCTGATTCTGGAGACGCAGCTGCTCGAACTGCTGAGTGAAGTAGTCCTGGCCGGGGAAAGTGGAGCTGCCACCCCCGTACTCGAAGGTGGTGGGGCGGGCGGCAGCAGTATCATCCACATCCTCCGGGTGGACATCCTCATCACGCGCACCCTCGGGAACCTCCGGCTGGACCTCCTATGGGATCTGAGGTTGAGGAAACCCCTCGATCCACATAACACCTCGCTCTTCTCGAAGCAGGTGCATTTTACTGATCGTAAACCGGCCAAAGGCACTGGTGTCTCCCTGCTCTGTGCACCCCTGCAGGGATATCTGGAAGTAGGCTGCCAGGCGGGTGATGAGGGGAGTGCAGTGGAGTTTCTTCAGCTTAGAAGCACTCTTGTCGAAGGTCCTCGCCACCACCGAACCCAAGTGGAGGGGATGATCCCAATGGCGCATAGACTGGATGAAGTACATGGCTCTCTTGGTGATGGCGCTGGCACTGTCTGAGGCTGGAGTGTAAGACTTGGCCAGCATGTGATGGAGGATGCGGTTGTCGAGCTGCAATGTGCTGGCCTTCGTCTTCCCCGCCCTGAAGGGAAGCTGACCTGGCCGAGCGAGGCGGGTGTACAGTGTCCCGAAGTTCACCCCCTCTAGCTCGAGAAGCTCGGTGATGTAGTCCCTGTCATCGACCAGGCCGAGGCCGAGGGCGGTCGCCAGCTCGTTGTAGCTCATGGATCGGGGTTCACCGCCGAGCCTGAATTGGACGGCTTCACCGTCCTTCCAATCCTCCATGGCTGCGTGCTTGAAGGTAGTGTAGAACTCAAGCACGAGCTCGTGGTAAACCTTCTCGCGAATGCTGAGTAGGCGGCACCAGGGGAGGTTGGTGACAATGGAGGAGAAGTGCTCGTAGCAGTTCAGCCTCTCGAACTCTCGCTTGGACTAGCAATGATGCTGCCCAAACTTGAAGGCCAGGACGTCCTTAAAACGATCATGGTGGGGCCCCCTTCTCAAATCTTGAACAAACTGGTGCCGGAGATTGGGCTTCGTCATGGTCCTGCAAAAGAACAACCCAAAGTGGAACCAAAAGAGCCAAGGAAAATGTTAATCACACCCCCACACTTAAGAACAGAAAACAGCCGAACCATGGTTCCATCCATAGTACGGGGGTCAAAAACTCGATCAAAAAAGCATAATCGGGGTGGGTGTGCACATCCATGGGAAAGTAGGCAACTCAAGGTTCACATCCATACCAAACACACTCTCAAAGCACAGCATTAAGGGCTCCAACCGACTCCCACAAAATGGTACGAAAACAGGCATTTTATCGAACACCTTGTGTGCACTATTAAGGTAAACATGGAATTGACAAAATTCTTGCACACAAGGGCTCAAACAAGCAAGGGGGACAATGCCCAACACAAATCATACATAATCCAAGCATTCCCCTCAATCAATTGCACGCAATTCACATGATTCAAAGAGGTTCTCTAAACATACACCCTAACACCCAATTCTCCATAAAAACATAGTTAAGGTCAAAATCAAACCTGGAGACTCAAGTAGAGGTGTAGGGGATGATGAGGGGAAGGCAATGGAAGAGACGAAAGGCCGAAAAATTGCCCGGAAGTGCTCGTCAGAGCCTCGCCGGAGTCTCGCCGAAAATCGCCTCCGGCGACTCAAAATCAAGCCAAATCACCTCAAAATCGAGGGATAGGCCGATTATGGGTAGGAAAGGGTGGGTGTGGTGTTGGATTTGTGAAAAACCTACCAAAAATGGCCAAAAATCGACAAGGAGGGCGAAAAGTCGCGGTTTTCCGGCGAGGGGGAGAGGTTTCCGGCGAGAGAATTTGGATTTTCTGACCACTCGGCCGTGTCGGCCAAATTTATAGCCTGTGGCTCAGCCACACGGCAGGCTCACACGGCCGTGTGAGGTCCACATTTTCCCGTGTCGGCGGACACGGGCTGGCCGAGGATTTTCCACTCGGCCGTGCGAAAAGCACATTTGGCCGTGTGACTTTTGACGAGAGCTCACACGGCCAGGGGGATTGCCACACGGCCGAGTCACAATCACAACAGGCCGTGTGGAAATTCACAAGAGCTCACACGGCCAAATCACAATTCCACACGGCCGTGTGACTTTCAGGGCTGGCCGTGTGGGCTGCTAAAACTCCGAAATTGACCTGTTTTCACTCCAGAACGACATACAACTCGTGAACAACCCCTCAAGACTCAAAAAACACAAAAAAAAACTCAAAAGGAAAAAGGTAAGAAAATGCAAACCTAGGTGGGGTTGCCTCCCCACAAGCGCTTCTTTACCGTCTTTTAGCTGGACGCCAGTCGGTGGATGCTCAATGAGGTGAAGGAGCAGGTGCCTTCAAGAGCGGATCCACCTCGCTCTTGAGGTACAACTTCAAATGGTGGCCATGCACATGATGAATGTGGCCACCAGCATTTGCCAACTCAACTTGGCCATCTGGCAGGATGCAAGCGAGTGAATACTCGGATGGCCAAGGTGGGGGCGGGACCAGCTCGTAGTTGTCTCCGGCTTTCTTTCGAGCAGGCTTAGCTGCCTGCATTTTCGGCCGCCACTCCTCCTTGATCTGTTCTTTCGGTGACGGAGTGGATGGGAGTGGCGGCGAAGGTATGGGAGGCGGATCCTGCAAAATAGGAAACGCAGAAGGATACACGACAGACTCGTGGGGTGTGGTCGATTCCTTCTTCGCCTGGCAGTCTTCCACCGTGTGATGGGTGCTCTCGCACCAATGGCAGAGCATCGCCTGCTGCTGTCCGGTCCCTGGAATCATCCCGGAACGATCGATAGCTGAAACCAGCTTCGACACCACCTGCACCAAATCAGAGGAATGGTTTCCTACAGAATGTACACCTCGGCTTGGTGCTCTCCTCGACCTCCTAGAAGTGCCCCAATCATACCCGTTCTCTGCCATCTCCTCAAAGAGTTGATTCAGCTGTGGCGGTGTTTTAGTCAGCATGTTCCCGCCACAAACCGAGTCAATCAGCTGCTTGTCTTCTGGGAAGAGGGCGTGATAGAGGGTGCCCACCTTGAAAGCATCATTGAAGCCATGATTGGGACACCTCAGGAAGAGACTGTTGTATCTTTCCCATGCGTCCCGGATGGTCTCATCCTCATCCTGAGCAAAATGGGTAATTTGCTTCTGCAGGTCCGCCGTCTTGGATGGAGGATGGTAGTGGGTGAGGAACTTGTCCGCCAGGTTGGCGAACGTGGTGATGGAGCCTGGAGGTCGAGTGTCTAGACACTCCTTGGCCTGCCCCTCCAGGGTGAATGGGAAGTACCTCAGCTGGATGGCATCTGCTGGGACCCCATTTATCTTGATTCCATCGATCAGCTCGTGGAATCGCCTCAAATGTGATAGGGGGCACTCCCTCTCCTTGCCACGGAACACCACTGAACCGCGCAGCATGGTGATTACTGAGGTGCTCACCTCAAAAATTTTGGCTGGGACATGAGGGTGTTGAATGGGTGACCTCATGTCCGCGGCCCTTGTGGTCCAGTAGGATCCCATGGTCTGCTCCTCCGGAATGACCACATCATGGTCCTGTGGGTCAGCCATCTCCTCTTCGTCAGTGATCTGTAGCTGTGCTAGCGCCTCCTCCGCAGCCAGTCGCTCCTTTAGAGCCCGCTTGAAGTTTCTGCAGGTTCGTTCAAGCTCCTGGTCTAATGGTAGTAGATCTCCCGACTGGCTACGGGTCATGCACTACGTGCACACACTCAGCAGAAGCAACCCGTGAAGGCACACAGGTGGAAGAGATAAAATGCAGTAAAGAAAAAACTAGAATAAAAGATTTGCACGTTTCTCCAATAACCTAGAGGTTCCCCGGCAACGGCGCCAAATACTTGACATGCCAAAACACAACACCAAACTGCAACCAAGTGTAATCGCAGTCCGGGAATGCAAAAAAATGGCAAGTTCTATTATCAACCTGGGGTCTAGATCTACTGCTTACTCCGTGATTATCTATTATCTAGCCAACTAAGTTAAGTGTTTGTTGTTTTAAGCAAAAGCAGAAAGAAAGCAGGAATTGGTACGGTTTTCTCAAGCAAAGAAGAGTCCCTCAGAAATGAGTCCCCCTAGCTCCTTAGTTAGGTCTCAATTGTAATTTCCCTGGGTTGATTTACTGTTGATTAGACTGCGGAAGATCCGACAGTAGCTTGGAATCTCTTAAGCTGACCAAGCCCTCTCAGTCTAACTACCCGGCAGACGACTAGTCTTCACCGGGATAGAAAGCTGAAGCAATAAGCACAGAACTCCACTACTGGAATTGGATTCCAGCTCAAAGCAGTAAACTGACTAACTCCCGTATAGCCAATCTCCTACTACCGAATGATGAGGCTCTAACAACCTAATCAGATTCTATCTATCTCAGGTTGCAGCAGAAATCAGGAAAAGCTGATCAGACTTCAATTGACTCAATAAACATGCATCATTCGATTAAAACCAAACAGTATAATCATCCCAAGTTGTTACAATCAAATCCCTAACACATAGAACTAGGGTTCTTCATACCCAAGTGAGAGAAGGGTTCTACTCCATAGAGAGAGAGGGGAAAACAGAATACAAAGCAGTCATACTCATATCAATGGGAAGAATCTGCTCTGGGATGATAATTTCCACTCCTATGACAATCTCCAAGCTCCATTTGATGAAACCCAGCTCCAAGATAGCTTCTAGGATGTGTTCTTCGTACTTTCTCTCTCTAGGGCTCTGTTTTTGCTCTGAAAATCCGATTCTCTCACTTGCAGCCCGAAATTGGGTAAAAACCAGAAATTCCCGACTCACACGGACAGGCCACACGGCCGTGTGGCATACCCAGTTGCCCATGTGAGGTCAAAACGCCGCGTTCCGATTATGTGGGTTTCAGGCTTCCTACACGGCCAGGGGCACACGGCCGTGTAGCTCACCCAGCCTGGCGTGTGAAGCCTCAGAGAATTCCACACGGCCAAATCACTCCTTCACACGGCCGTGTGGATTTTATTTGTGCCCATGTGAAGGCTCGCACAATCCCACGCGGCCCCCTTGGTCACTTGCACGGCCGTGTGAGTTGTATGTGTGCCCGTGTGGCTTCCTCATTGACTTGCCTCACGCACGATCTTCGTCCAATCGACCCCGAACTCGCTCCCAAGCCTTCATTCACTTACTAGGACCTGAAATATCACAAACAAGCACAACCTAGCGTGAAATCAGCCTAAAACACGAGAATCAACACCTCAAACAGCTCCAGAATAGGGGTAAAAACATGTGCAATTAACGGTTTGTCACACACATACAAAATAAAGAAAGAAAATTAAAACAAGAGAGTTCAGAGTTCCAAGTGGAGTAGTGGGGCGATAGGAATCGGCTCTGCCACATCTCCCAGTTCGGCTACCTCTCACTAGGTCGAAGGCCCCGGCTCATCATCTGGAATGAGGCCTTGGCAACGAGCCATCTGCTCAAGGAGGTCGGTCTGTCGGTCGAGTCGGAAGTCACTCCCATGACCTGGGTCTCAGGGCGATACATCCTCTGGATGAGGGGATCACCAGCTGGTGGTGGTGGTACTAATCGCTGGAGCGCGGAACGCCGGCGCCGGCTTGGAGCTCGAGCACGTGGCTCCTCTGGAGGTGGTACCTCTGCATCTGGCTCCACTAGAGCCGGGTCAACCACTGGTCTCATGACTTCTAAGGGTTGGAGCCCCTCAAGGTATTCCACTCTCTAATCTCCTTGAAGCACTAGCTTCTATTTGTAGAGAGCCGCCACTAGGAACGACTTTGTCCGTCCCACGATGGAGCATCGCTCCAGATCCAACTAAAAGTGGCGGGCCAGCCTCGTGATGATGCCCCCCATTTGCATGGTGTCCAGCCTGTTTCGCCCCAACATCGGGCGAAAGAGGTGGTGATCAGTGATCCCAGGTGGATCGGCTCTACTGGATGCCTCATGGAGAAGAGAGCTAGCAACGTTCAGTTCGTGATCAGATGTCCCCACAGCAGGCTGGGGACGACTAAGTGGGTGAGCAGGGTATGCATGATCCTCCAAGGGGTCCTCAGCTTCAACACATTGGTGCGGCTCGCCTCGTACTCCTCGTGCTCATGCTCTGGACGACTAAGGGCCCTGAATGTGGCCTGATAGTGGAAGTCGGTTGTGTAGTGTCGCTTCATCATTGTCATGTACGTCGAGTCCAACCGCATGCCAGGGCGAAGGCATCATAGGTCAGCACTCGAGGCTAACTTCCCAGCATGAACTCCACATATGGCCGAATCTTCTTGCCAGTCAGGACTACGTGGGCAAACGTGGAGTAGAACTCGACGCAGACCTCGTGGTAGATGATTTCTTCAATCGAGAGCACCAGGCGCCACTGGGGTGATAGACGACCGCTGACATTGCGGCTCCGCGCCTGAATGTGTTAAACATATACAGGTTCAGCCGCCAATGGTGCCCAATCGGGCTCTCCCGTTGGTAAGTGAACTTATCTCCGAACCGGGCGTGGTTCACCGGGTAACTGATGAACTCGTGCTCCACGTTCAACATCCTACAAAATCAACAACCATGCACCATACGTGCAAAAAAACGTCAATCACAGCTCATTGGGAGGAAAAAGAATTCCCCCACACTTAAATTTACAGTACGGTTCCATGCTAATCAAAAAAATTAAGCTTAAGCACACCGCAACACGGTTCTAGGTGGTCACACATTATCTCACATAAAAATCAAACCTGAACCATGCCACTGTGGCTACCAACCACCACTTAATAAAACATTTCTCATCGCTCAACAATTAGCACTTGGTGGGAAAATTTCGCAAATACAAGCAATTCGAATTAAAACATGCCCACCAAGGCTCAGATAAGCGCAAGCAACATCATTCAATCATTCAATCACCCTAATTGACCTAATTCATCTCCCTAATTCTAAGTTCAACATTCAATTCACTAAAATTTTCCTCACTTCACTACCTAATCCGATTCTCCCAAAATTAATAAGATACAGCTGAAAACCAACCTGGAGACTCAAGTGGGATGAAGGAAGAAGTGAAATGAGGGCGAGGACAGTGAAAATCGACAAAAAAACAGACCGGAGAAGGGTCGTCGGAGCCTCGTCAGAAGCTCGCCTATGGCTCGCCAGCGGCGACTTCGCCGGAAAAATGTGCTCCAAATCTCCCCAAAATGTCGGCGAAGGCTACTTTTGATGAGGGGGGAATGGGTATGTGCTTGGTTTAGGGTTTTCCTCACCAGAAATGGGGGAAATGGCCAAAAATCATCGGAATTTCGCGGTTTTCCGATGAGATTTGACTTTTCGGCGAATTTTGGGTCGTGAAGTGGAAAGTCGATGTTCAGGCTAGCAGTTCATGGACGCGTTTGCCAGTTCACGGTCTTAACGACCGTGAACTCTGCAATCCGTTCGTGAACTGGGGATGGTCAACAAGTGTTACACTCATGGAAGTGCTTGGTTCAAAGACGCGTTTGCATGTTCACGGTCTTGTAAGACCGTGAACTTGGCAATCCGTCCGTGAACATCAGTGAAAACAGGGCACTTCTGAAATTTTTTGACTCGACCTATTCCACCGTGCCTTCTATCGATCACGACACAACCTCAAAATTCACAACCACAAAACGTGGCACGGGGATACCACTCGAACACTAGAACTCTTCACTTGACACACAAAAACAAAAATAAGGAAAAGAAAAAAAAACCTCCGTTGGGTTTCCTCCCTACAAGCACTAAGTTAACGTCACTAGCTTGACGTTGCGGATCTATCACGTTTTGGAACATGCTGTCACCGAGAGTGGATCCGCCACGTTCTCGGGGCGAGGCATGTCGCCTCCCAACTTAAGCTCCATCGCATGGCCTTCTTGGCCAATCACTTTTGCCTTGCCCTTTTCCTTCCACCGGGCATTAACACGACGTAACCTTTCCCTCCAAGCTACCTTCCTTCTTTCTTTGGGGGAGATGCCCTCCTTGCTTCCCTACTTCACATCATCACAAGAACCAACAATAATAGTGGGGTTCCCCTTGCAAGGCTTCCCTCCACTTGCATTCTTAGCACCTGGTTCAACTTCCTTCACTTCCTCACTCCTAGGCTTATGATCAATTCCAAGAGTAATTCACTTCTCACCTTCTCTCATAATCAAAGTTCCCTCATTTACATCAATTAGTTCCTTGGAGGTGGCTAGGAAAGGGTGTCCTAGTATGAGTGGCATCTCAGAATCTCCACTTATATCCAGGATCACAAAGTCCGCCGGATAACAGAATTTCCCCACTCGTACTAGCACGTCCTCCACTATGCCCCTAGGACTAATGACAGAGCGATCGGCCAATGTGACACTAAGCCATGTATTTTTTAGTTCACCTATGCCTAGCCTCTTAAAAAGATTATATGGCATCACATTTATGCTTTCCCTAAGTCCGCCAAGGAATTTTCTATGTGATGAGAACCGATGCAAAGAGGTATAGTGAAACTACCTAGATCGGGTTGCTTCTTGGGCAACCTGTTAAGGATGAAGGCTGAGCACTCCTCTCCTAGGGTGATATTAGCGAGGTCTTCGAACTTCAGCTTCTTAGAAAGAAGCCCCTTGAGGTATTTTGAGTACCTTGGCATGTGGGTCATTGCTTCAAGGAAGAGAATATTGAGGTGGAGCTTTCGGAACATCTCCATAAAACCTCCACATTTTGCTTCCAATCTTTCCCTGTGCACTATCGTGGGAAAAGGTAGGGGTGGCGTGTACTTAGCCACAGGTGGTGGCGTCGGCAATGCCTTCCTTGCCACTCTTATCTTTTCCCCCGAGGTTTCCTCTTCTTCACCCTCGGGTAGAGGGTCTTCCTTCTCATTCACTCCTTTGGCAACGACCTCCGGAGTCACCTTCCCGCTTCTTAATAAAATTGCATTGCACCCGGATTGATCTTTGGGGTTGGGAATGATTTGAGTGGTTAGGGCTCCCTTTGGTATCTCGGTGAGGATCCTGATAAGATTGCTAATTTGCACTTCCAAGTTTTGGAGACTCGCTTGATGGCTTCGGAGTCCTGCCTCAACCAACGTAAACTTGGATGTTGCCACATCCATGAATTGCTCAATCTTCCCAAACTTCTGCGAGCTTGGTCGGGTTGGTAGTTGCCCGTTGGACCTTGCAAATGGAGGTTTTTGATTGGTAGGGGAAGACCAAGCGAAGTTTGGATGATTGCGCCACCCGGGATTGTAGGTGTTGCTTGATTCGGGCCCAAATGTACACATTTTACCCCTCATTTCTTATTCGTTTAGCTTAGAAAAGACCGAAGTCACTTATAACAATTGCCTAGTAACAGTGAAGTGACGGAGTCCAGGAAACAGTCGTAGTTCACGGTTGGACAAGGCAGTTCACGGTCTCTAAGACCGTGAACTGTGGCCATTGACCGTGAACCCAGGAAGCAAAACGGTGCATTTTGGACGACATTGAGTTCACGGACGCATTTAGGTGTTCACTGCCGTGAACTGGCCAACGCGTCCATAAATTGATCGCTTTCGGGAAAATATGAAGACAACAGCGGGGAGAGAGAAAGGAGAGATGGTTTTTGGAGAGAACTTCAATTCCCTCTCTAGGGTTTGCCCAAAAACACCAAAGGGGAGTTCTAGTGAGAGAGAGAGAAAGAGTGCTATAGTGATCTTGGAGCATCATTGGAGGCTTGGGTGGATCTTGAAGACAAGGATTCAAGCCTAGAAGAAGAAGATGATGATGATGATGATGATGAAGAAGAAGAAGATCTTGAGCTCAAATTTGTAATCCCTCTCTCTCTCATCTAGAAACTCACTCTTTTCTCTTGGGTGTTGTAGATCCCTAACTAAAACGTTGTAATTACTTGTTTAGATTGAATGACTTTGTATGGGTTTGCATCAATTTGAGTATTAGAGGTGCTTTTATGGTGATTGTGCTTAGTTTTGCTTTCCAAATCTTGTGTGCTTGCCTAACCTAGATTAGAGGAAAACCACACCTTTTTAGGTAGGCTTAACAAGCTTGATTTTCTTGGGCTCTTTGTGTCTACTATCTAGGATAGAGATGAGCATCCCTCTTGACTCAAGTTTACATGTAGGTTGGTTGTGATTAAGCCGCTCAAACTCCGGTTTGAGGGAGAGACCTAGGAAACCACTAGAGACTGAGTGAGAGGACCGATCCCGTGACAAATTGATTTCTAGTGAATCCATCCCGTGACAAATGGATCAGTAATTGCTCCTCCTAGCTGTTCCCCTAGACTTGGTGAGTGGATTGATTCCGTGACAAATTGATCGCTAGTGATTTGATTCCGTGACAATTCGATCACTAGTTTCTCACCCCCCCCCCCCCCCTCGCAGTTCACAACCACCTACGCCACACGACTCCATTCAAATCAACGAGTCATGGTAGCTAGTTAGGGGGGAAGAAAATCCCGGGTGAAGCTCCTTAGTTAGAATTTTCCTTTCCTTTATTTACTTTTGTTTGCTTGTTTCATTCGTAGTTTTCTTAGTTTAAAAACTCAAAATCGTTTTGCTAGATAACAACTTAAGCAATTGAAGTAGGGGTACATGGATCGGCCCGGGTTGACAATTTAAATACTTGCTCTATAATGCACCAGGCTATAGTATAAAAACTTGGGCTCTAGTCGAGATTAATTTGTGGTGTAGTTTCGTGTGAGTCAAGTTTTTGGCGCCGTTGCCCGGGGAACCGCAGTCCATTATTTTGAAAAGGTCGCTTAGTGTTACTCTAGCATTTTTTATCTTGTCTTTTTGTTCGTGTTTTATGTTTCATGTTGTGTTTTATTTACTCACTCTTCTCGTAGAAGGGTGGTTTGTGTTTGTTTGATTTTTTTTTTTTTGTGTTTTTGTTTGTGTAGGTTAGTTATGAATCATGGGTCCCAATGGCTTCTACAATAGGTGGGGGTATCCACAACCACCCGAATGGGGTACCCCAGAGCTTCATGGAGTGAAGAAGAAGGGGGAAGCTAAGGATCTGGGTTCTATTACCAACCCCCCTTCCAAGAAGAAGAACCATACCATTGGGGATATGAAGAGGCTTCCCCATATCAAGAATATTTCCCTCCACAACCCAAGGAGAAATCCAAGTTGGAGTTGGCCATGGAAGCCTTCATGGGACAATCATCAAGACCATGTGCCACTCCACAACCGGAGCCAAAGAGAAACTAGGAGCTCATGGTGGAGCAGTTTCCTCGAGGAACCGATGAAGGGTGCTCGAACTTGGATCTCCCACAACCCGAAGCGAAGTCCAAGTTGTTGCTTGTCGTGGAGAATTTTGCAAGAACAAACTCCAACACGGATTTCCAACCCCTCCCTCCTCGCGGTTTGACACTAGAAGAGAAGATGGCACAAGCTTGTACTAGCTATCGCCTCTCATTATTGAAGGAGAAAGTGGCACGAGCTTGTGAAAGCTATCGCCTCTCATTATTGGAGGAGAAAGAGGAGGTTTAAGGGGCACTCAATGACAACCGTGTGGAACAAGAAGAACTCACCCCGAAGAGCTCCCATGGTGAGGATGAACAAGAAGGTTGCATTGATGACTCTCATCACTTTCCCCTTCCCGAAAGCAACTTTGAAGACCAAGATACGAGTGTGGAGGAGCAAGAGAATCCTTTCTATGATCTTGCATGGCACCTTGCCCTCCAAACCGTTCTTGGAGACATGAAAGGGAAAGAGAAAGAAGAGGAGGAAGAAAGCATTAAAGAGGGGGAAGATCTCGAGTGTTCCCAAGGGGAGGAAGAAGAAGAAGAAGAAGAAGAAGAAGAAGAAGAAGAAGAAGAAGTAGAAGGAGCAAGTGAGGTCCAAGATGAAGATGAGGTCGTGGTGGAAGAAGCTTCAACAAGTTACAAGTGCGAACAAAGCTTTCCACCTGACCTCAATGCGATTTTGGAGAAGGACCCATTTGCGGCTCTTTGCCAAGCCAAGGCCAAACCATCGGCGGTCCCTCTTGGTGGATGCGATGGTGGTAAATTGATGATGCACTACATGGTATGGGGCAAAGAGAAGAGTGAAGAAATTAAGAAGAAGAGGTCTCGTGGGTGAGCCTCAAAGTCGATCAAGTTCACGAGCCCTCAATCATGGATTCGTCCAATGCTTGTGACTTCATATTTCACCTCACCGACGAGAACCTCAACTTCAAGGAGGTTCTTGGGTGGACCGAAACTTGAAGAACAACCTTCCGGCTCACGATGTTAAAGAAGCGCTTGGTGGGAGGCAACCCAACCATCAACGATTTGCATCTCTTTTCCTTTCAATAAGATGATCAATGAAGAGATTTTGGTGGTGTTTTGCCATCTCCTTGCTCTTTCATATCTCACCCGCCCTCCGCTCCCGATCACCAACGTGCACAACTTGACCGGTAACAACGTTCTACCTCTTTCTTTTACGCCATTGAGGGCAATGTCGAGCTTAAGTGTGTGTGTGTGGCGGGGGGGAGTCTATTATGCATGTGTGTGTGATGTTTGGTGTGGTTTTGAATGCTTGGAGCCTTGATGTATGCCCAAATTCGAAAAATTTGAGGGCTCCAAGCAATGCTTGTTCAAAATGGCCGGTTTGAGTGAATCTCGTGCTTATTTGGCATCATTATTGAATTTTTGCATATAGTCGAGTGCATCCTATTAAGATGACTGAGAGTGCATTAGGATTGTGCGAAGGCTTAGTTCTCATGTGTGCTTAAATTAATGGGATCTCTTGACTTTGTCACTCTTCGATTACAATTGCCATGCATCGAGTTTGTGAATATGGAATAGACGATTGGGAGGCTAGGTAGCCTGTGAGTTTTGAGCCGACCATTTTCTTCTGGTGTGATAGTTCCCTCTCACCACGGTTTGTAGCATCACAGTTGTCATTAGCGAGGAAGATGGAGGCATAGGATTAACCCACGACCCAAAAGTTGACCGACCTGATCATATCATTCCTTAGTCAACCCTTTTGAGTTGTGTGTCTAAAGGTCGTTCTAGTGTTAGGTAGCTCACGCTACTTGGAGATTGGGTGGTCCATGCTAGAGCACCTTTCATTGGCGCCCCGGACAAATCGCTCCACCATGAGTTCTAATTTGCTCTTTGGCTTCGGTTGTGGAGTGGCCCTTGGTCTTGAGGTTTGTCCCATGAAAGCCTCCATGGCCAACTCCAACTCGGATTTCTCCTCGGGTTGTTGAGGGAAATATTCTTGGTATGGGAGGCTTCTTGATACCCCCATTGGTATGCTTGCTCTTATTGGAAGGGGGATTGGTAATAGAACCCGGTTCATTGGCTTCCCCCTTCTTGTTCACTCCATGAAGCTCCGGGGTACTCCCATTCGGGTGGTTTTGGATACCCCCACCTATTGTAGAAGCCATTGAGATCATTGATTCATAACCTACACAAACAAAAACACAAAAAGAAAATCAAACAAACACAAACCACCCTTTAAGACGAAGAGTGGGTAAACGAAACACAACACGAAACATAAAACACGAACAAAAAAGGCAAGATAGAAAATGCTAGAGTAGCACTAAGCGACCTTTTGAAAATAATGGACCGCGGTTCCCCGGCAACGGCGCCAAAAACTTGACTCGTCCCGAATACCACACTAATTTCCCACCTAAGGTCCAAGTATAAACCTTAGTCGGGTGTAGTATAGGATAAGTATGTTTAAATATCAACCCGATTGAGGTTCGCCCTAAATTAACCTAGTTAGGTGACTTAAAAAGCTAAAGGAAAACCAACTAGATTGAGTCTCTCTTGAAAGGGAAATTTTCCTCTCTAATCTAGGTTAAAGTGGCTAATTAAATTGCTAAGCACCACCATGCACAAACCTAAGGATGCTAAGCACAATCATGAACAATCAACATGAATAATACCTCAATCATTGAATTAAACAATACCCAATGACAATCATTCAATCTAAACAAGTGATTACAAAGTATTAGTTAGGGATCTACAACACCCAAGAGAAAAGAGTGAGTTACTAGAGAGAGAGAGGGATTACAAATTTGAGCTCAAGATCTTCTTCTTATTCTAGGCTTGAATCTCCACCTAAGCCTTCAATGATGCTCCGAGATCACTCTAGAACTCTCTCTCTCTCTCTCACTAGAACTCCCATTTGGTGTTTTTTGGCAAACCCTAGAGAAAGAAACCAATTCTTCTCCAAAAACCAGCTCCCCTTTCTCTCTCCCCGTTGTTGTCTTCATATTTGCCCGAAAGTGACCAGTTCACGGACGCGTTGGCCAGTTCACGACCGTGAACACCTAAACGCGTCCGTGAACTTAGCCGTCTCCAAAACGCACCGCTTCGATAGTAACTTCTGGAACCTCGCTAGACTGCTCGATGTTCACGGTTTGTGGTCCATTTTCACGGTCTTAGGAGACCGTGGACTGCCATGTCCGGCCGTGAAATGCGGCGGTTTCCTAGACGCCTTCACTTCATTATTACAGGGAAATTGACGCAATTGTCACAGTCTTTGCACTTTTCTTCGATTTTTTTTTTTTTTTTGCGCTTTTTGACCTCCAATTATCCCAAAACTCATCCTCGACCCTTCCACACGTGCTAGGACCTGAAATGTATCAAAACAAGCACAATCTAGTGTGAAATATGTCGAGGACCAATGAAATACTAAGCTAAACGAATAGGAAATAAGGGGTAAAATGTGTACATTTGGGCCCGAATCAATCGTCACGAGAGAGGGCTTGATCTCAAAGTTGTTGGCGGCCATGGGTGGATGTAAGATGGAAAATTGGATATCCGCCGCCTGTGGAGCCATGTAAAATCCCATAGTCCTTGGCCCTTCCTCGGCTTCCGCTTCTCCATTTGGGTTTGGAAGCGGATTAACACCTCAATGTTTATTCCCCGCCATTTCAACTTCAACTTCTCCTTCAATTCCTCCAACTTTGGGACCAACTTGTTGTCCCCTTTCTTCACTTCTCCTTCTTGCCTCCGATTGCTCCCTCTCTCGAGCTAGAAGTCGGAGAGTCCGGTTGATGTCCTCGTCCAGCGGTGTTAAAGGCGATGGATTGCTCCGGGTCATGCACCTCCCCGCACACACTTATAGAACGCAACACCTAGCACAGGCAAACACTTCACAGCTCAACCAAACACAAATTAAAAGTTAGATTAACACCAAACAAACTTTTCACGATAACGGACCGTTGTTCCCCGGCAACGGCGCCAAAAACTTGACTCACTCTGACTATCACAATACAATCCCATATAAAGAAGAAGATGATGAGATTTTGAGGGATGCTTGGGAGTGCTATTCCAATTTTTTTCCAATACCCACACCACGGTTTTGATGAGAAATTCCGTATTGAAACCTTCTACAATGGTATTTTCCAAGACCGAACACTCATTGATTTCTTGTGCCAAGTGAATATGCTCAACAAGACTCCATCCCAAATGACTACATTATTTGAAGAAATGCCACAAAGGGATACGATTGGGGAATGATGAGGCGAGGAAGGAATATTTGAGAGAGGAGAGTGCATTCCACCGAAACAAGTTCTTCACTTGAAGCAAGGATTGATAAGTTTATCATGGTAATTTTGGATGATCGAAAGCAAGGCAATAGTTCGTTTATGGTGTGTGAATGGTGATCAAGTCCCAACCATACGGTAGAAGAATGTCAAATCTATTGATAGTCATTGATAGTGCTAGGATTTCCACCAATAACAACAATCCATGTAGCAGGTCGCACAATCTGGGGTGGCACGACCATACAGACTATGCATGGGTAACACCATCTGATCAATAGCCTCAGATTCATGCTATGACGTCTTTTTCCTGTCAACCGCAAACTGATAGAATTTCCAAGCTTGAAAATCTTGTAACCACATTTGTGAGTTCGAGCTCACCAATCATCTTTGACGACCTTGTCCATCCGGATGGGAATCATCACTCAAGCTGCCATTTCTCGGAATCGAGTTAAAGAGTCTGAAATGAAAGTTGTGACACATCATAGTGGAAATGAGGCTAGAGAGGTACCTACCCCTAGAAGGAAAGTAGAGAAGCCAAAATAAGTTGAACAACCTATCACCTTCGAGCACCCGAGGACAACAACCGCATTGTAGAAGGGAGTAGAGTAACTGACTTCTAATCTGAAACATCCAACAACAGAAGTTGTTCCCCCGCTCCTTTATCCAACTCGGCTCCGCAAGTATCAATAGGAGGCCGAGTTTGCTTGGTTATAGTGGCCAGCTAGCGGACTCGACCTGCCAACTTCTTAAGTAACCTCACCAATTTCCTTTGTACAGGCAGAATATCTTCCATGCTCCTTGAGATAGGCGGTGCAAACTCATTATTTCCTTGCCTAGACCGCCATTCTGAGCTGACGTTGGCAGCCTTAGACCGCCATTTTTCTTCGTAAAAATAGTAACTTCTCTCTTTTGCAGAGAACTGTTGGCTTAAACCCGTTGATTTCGCCAATGACCTGCCGACTTTGATAGAGCGTGCAACAGTTATTGATAAACCTGTCTAAACAACGATAATCAATATTGATCCATGTATTATTTAAACAATATAGATTAGAGAAATTTAGACACGTATACATAATACATGAATCGAAATTGATACATGAATCAAAATTGATTCTCGATGTTAGATTAACCGATTGACAAATTTCTAAATTTCTCTGATCTATATCTATACATGATACATAGATCAATATTGTTTCTGGATGTTTGTATAGCAAGACTTTCTAAACGTCCAAGGAGGGCGTGGGCCAAAATTAGTGAATTGAAGCATCAGGTATGCATATAATATATCTTAGGGGATTTCCACGTGCATATGATAGTCTTTGCCGTAAGCTTATATTAGTGGATAAAAACTGAATAAATTGACTAAGGAATATGATAGTCTGGGGAGGGACTGGTCTTGATGGGATTCGTGAGAGTTTTCCCCAGGATCATATGGCAACTTTCTGGAGACGGTTCCTCGAGCAGGATGATTTGGATGGTCTGATTTTAATGCGGGTCGTGGCCCTGTTTTGGCGGAATTGAAAGGCGCGGAATTGGGTGGTGTTTGACTTTACTTTATACACCATCCCTGTTTTGCTTTCTCAATTTCGGTTGCAGGTGGTGGAATGGGAGGTGGCGAATGAGGCGCAGCAGGGCATGGATGGTGGTGGTGGTATGACCGGGCATTCTGGGGGTCTTAATCAGGGTCTCAGCCCGGGCCGTTGGATGGTTCGGGTTGATGGGGCTGTGAGATGCGGGTCTCATGGTGCTGGGGGTTGGGTGTTACAGGATCCATTGGGAAGAGTGGTGACTGCGGAGGCGAGGCTGTACGAGTTCATTGAGGATCCTTTCCTTGTGGAGCTGTTGGCTTTCAGAGATGCGATGAGATGGTGTCTTGCACGGGGTTTGACAACGATTCTTTTTGCGGGGGATGCTAAGGTCGTCATTGACAAGATTTTGGCAGGATCGACCGAAGATACCCGTGGAGGGACGATTCTTGAGGAGATAATGGTGCTTCGTCAGTCCTTTGTGCATTTCTCTGTCCAGTTTGTTGGTAGGCGTTGTAATAGGGTTGCCCATTTGGTGGCACGAAAAGCCCTTTCATTGTTCCCTTCTTTAGGTGGCTTCGATTTAGTTGCGTGGCTGTTTTCTGTCATTTGAACTCCTTTGTATCTGGCTGTTTTCTCGGTAATACGAGCGACGTTTGATAAAAAAAAAAGACTAAGGAATATGTTTTGTACAAACCAAAGACTAAAACTTGGTGATTATGAGTTAACTGTTTTGTTGAGAAATGAACATGTCTCGTAAGCCTATTTAAGAAGCGAAACTCACCTTACTAAATGTAACTGGCATTCAAAAATAATCCAACAGAAAATCCCATGAAATTTCTATGTATCAAAATGGGATACAATTTTCTGGTCTCCTGTCAATTTTGCTATGCCTAAAATTATAAAGAGAACCACACATCGACTCCGTTATTTTTTTCACCCAGTAGGCTTCTTTTGCCATAAAAAATAATCCAATAGAAAATCCCATGAATTTCAAACAATTTAGCACAGAGGGTTACAATGTCCTGGTCACCAGTCGTTTTTGCAATGCCTAAAATTTCAAAGAGAATCAACACCTCCACTCCGTTCCTTGTTTTTTGTTGTTGTTCCGGTAGCCTTTTTTAGCCTCCGAAGAGGAATCCAGCAGCTTGTTCTTCATTCCCCCCAAACAGTTTAAGAGCTTGTATCACAGCTTCTCTACCAAAGCCAAGTTCCACGAGTTTCGCTACTTTGGCCTCGAAATCGGGTCCCTGCAAATAAACGATAGATGTTTTCTTAGATAAAAATCATGACTAAACAATAATCTGACCCAGGAAGAGAGACCGCGAGAGGTTCTTTTCACATTTAATTAACAACCAACTGCCAGTTGATTAGCACACATTAGTACAAGAACATGGAAAGTTACAATGACAATGCAAGGCATTAGAAAAAGGGAGAGAGATTAACAGCAGAGATTTACCTGCATCACATTGCCGCTTGCAGGTCCTGTCAAAAGGCGAGAAAAGGGTCAAAATGCTATCCATGGGATGAACTCAAAAAATATTGGCATTACATTGGCCCAAGGTTCAAGAAGGCGCTAGACAAGCGTTGGGGCTCTGCCTAACACCTAGGATGAATAAGCAGTGTCTACGCGGCGCCTATGCGTTCTAGTGAAAATAGCAAATTTTAGTAGCAATAACAATTTTATAACACATTTTTACTTTAGTTCGATTTCAAATGATTATTAACTTATTTAACCCTCAACAACAAGTAAAATATGTCATGATTTCCTAGAATCATTAGTTTATAGAAGTCGTGGCGTGTTAGATGTTCTATAGTCAATAATGGTGAAGAGCACGACTGTGCATCAAGTTGACAAAAGATCAGCAAGAACTGAATAGGTCTTCAGGTCAACCTGTGCACTTAAGAATGCCTCACTTTAATTAATCATGTCTCACGTTGTTTAGTGGTGCATAGCTTTGACTAGGAGTCACCTAGGCATTATGAATGCCTAATTGTCTGCCTAGGGTCTACGCAAGTCGTTTTGCCACTGTCTACACCTAGGCATAAGCAAAATTATGCCTTCTAGAACCATGCATCGAATCTCAAACAATCAAAGATATGGACCTAATCTGATATGCTTAAGTTGCTCTAAATGAGAATACAATAGTTAGGGTTGTTGAAATTAAAAGGAATAAGAAAATTTAGGGTTTTGAGTAGGTTAGATGAAGGAAGAGCTGCCACACCCGTCAGTAATAAGATTTGGGGCTAAGCACCACAACCTGATAAGCCTAAGAAATCACAATGAAACATCTCTTGCAAAGAGAACTCTTTACTGAAATCTGAATACTGAATGCATAAAACTGAATTACAAGCCTTATATTTACATTTTATAGAGAGGCTAACCCAAAAGAAAAGACTTTCTTCTAGACCTAGAAAACTGAAAAGTAATCACTCTGCTACTAGGAAACCAAAACCACTCATATTTAAGAAAATAAATGAAGCAGATATAATAGACTCCTAAACCAACATGCACAACAATATAATAAAAGTAATCTTCTTCAAATCCTTGTTGGGCAGGGATTGTTGAAGGAAATCCCCAATTTTGAAATTCAGTATCTTTGTTAGGAATTGAGTAATTGACAACTCTTTGAGAGCGTCTTTGATAACATAAGCAAGTTGTCTAAGTCTAGTCCAAGGAAGTGGACAATCAATGACATTCCTCGGATAAATATTGGGTATAATCTCATCTAGATTTCCATCACAATCCTTAGCTTGATAAATTTGGCCAATCACACAAGTATAATTCCACTTCGTGCAAGTATTTAAGAAAACTAACCAGATGATGATCCTACTACTGGAGCATCACTCTTCTTGTTTGATGCTGCTTGTACAGCCTGAAAACACAAATATAGATATCAATATAAAGAGTACATTATTGTTTGGACTTCTCAAAAAGAAAAGGATATAAGCTCAAAGGAGCTGTAATTCATGACAGAGGTTTGAAAGTTCAGACAGTACAATCTAAATTTGAAGTTGCAAGTAAAGGCACCCTTAGCTCCTTAAATCAGTAAGACACATTGGCCAACAGCAAAACATGTATTTTTAAGACTACTATTCCATATCAATTGTCACTTTAGAAATCACATATTGTTAGCAACTCATGCCACATTTGGGAAACCATGGCATGTGTCAAATTTCCTTGCAGTTAATAAAATGAATACTATAGCAACCTATCACAAAAATGGCGGAAACTTACCAAACCATCAAGAACAACAAGAGAAGTATGCTTACCGGATTTCCAGAGTTAGATGCTTCTTTGGAGTATCTTTCCTCATCCAAGAAACGAGACGGAATGTCTTTCTCTGAAACATTGGTAGTCATGGATACAGTAACCACTAACCAGTGAGCAGCTAAGCATCATAAATAATGAGATTTGTAGCATAAAAAGGACAAACAAAAGACTGCATGTTTAACAAAAGATAACTTCTAGCACACTACATGCAATATCACACAAAGCACAAATGACATTAATTGCAAAATTACAACAATACCTTGCAAAAATGGTACTGAAACTTCTCCACCACCTACTCTTAGAACATTCTCCTTTAAATCAATAATGCACTGCAGAAAAGGGACTAAGTCAGAAAAGATCCAAACTCAGGGGAACTAATGCTTATGCCAAACCATGATGTACCTGGTGCTTGCGGAGCATGTCAAGCCCAAAGAGGAATTCCATGTTGGGAGACTCCAGCACGATGAAGGAGCAAGGATAAAATATATTGCCGATCTACATGAACAGAATTAAGTAACCAGATAAAGTAGAATCCACTATGGACTGAAAAAAGGTAGAGTGCAGCATAGACAAAAGAAGACTTTCACTATGATGATAAAAAAAAGTACCTTGATTGGAGCTACATGTATACGGCCCAGTATCTCTGACTGGCCAACACCATGAGCAATGCCTTTGTAGCGCTGATCTAAAAGCCTCAGCAATCTGTAATAGGCCATTCCAGTAATAATTAAACAACTGGAACATCAAAATTAAATTTGGAATGGAAAGTTGTTTCTCTCATATCATCCAATATAAATCACAATGAGACAGAAGTTATCTTGGAGTACGAAGATTCGTGTTATGAATGCTACTGCATTATGAGAATACATATAAAGGATACATAACATTCCTTAAAAAAGAGAACCATAAAAATAGCGAGATCAGAACCCATAGCAGAAAAATGGAGGATAACTCTCTCAAAACCTTAACTTACAACTTCCGAGCTTGACCACTACCCTAATAGTTGTTTACCCAATTAAAGTTCATAAAGTTGGTTCCTAAAATGAGAAGCATTAAGCAAAGTGAAACTTTTCAAAATGATAATGTGGAGACTTATAGAGCTGAAACTGCACTCTTCGAGCTGCAAGTTCAAAGACTTCACTATATAGGAAGACATGTGATGCTTTAATTCACAAAATCATCAATGATTGACGCCATTGGCGTCGTCTTTCCACCCAAAAGAAAATCATCAATGACAACAGCACGTACCCACATTTCTCAGCACAGCTTTTCGATATTATTGTTGATTGAGCGCCACTATCAACAAATGCCTACAATTAAAGACATTAAATGCACAAAGATCCAGCGTCCAGCATAATGAACATACTAATTATACAAGGAAAACATATGAAAAAAATCATACTGGAAAGTTTTCATTTAGTCACTTAATAATTGCTCATAATAAACTAGTGAAAATGAGGTAATAACTTAGCACACAAGCTACAAGTGAGTGGGAATAATAGGAGGATGAATAGAACATATATTCTAACAACAGTTGTAACTTAAAACCTCTACCTTCAGTGGAACCCCATTGACCTCCATATCCACATAAAGCATAACCTGAAGCATACAGAGAGCAGCCAAATCAATACATACCATATGAATAGCAATTGTGAATGAGATTGAAGAGCATACTTACCACCCGAGCAAAAGCTTCAGGATTGTACTCCAGCGCTGCTGCCCAATTTTCATCAATGCCTTTCTGCGGCGTTTATTGGAATGAACAAGAAAGATAGTTATCTCGACCACACAATATTTGTGGCATGCACATTAATAGAAGTAAACAATATACCATAGCGTGTTTATTAAACCAGTCTAATCTAAGACTTCAGAATTGAAAAGGTTAAGCTGGAAGAGAAAATGCAGCTCAGATGTAGGAGAACCTGGTACCAAATGTGCACTACCAAAGCAGTATGAATGCATCTAGAATGCACAATAAACTTATGAGCACCAATCCCATACAGATTGACAATAACAATCTATGAGCCTGTTATTCCAATGAAGCAAGAAACTGTGTCTCCTCGCTTGACCATCACACTTAAATCGAAAAAACTGACCTGTCGGATGGCAGCTTCAATTTTCTTTTGAGCCTCAACATCAAAAGGATCAGCCTCGAGCAGAGCCTGATCGAACAACAGGAGGAATAAAAGAATATCAGCTCCAAATTCGTTCTAACTGGAAAGAAGAAAAGAACGAGTTAGCTAATGACTGCATCAGAAGCCTTCTTGCTTTGACCTATATATCTAATCTGTGTTTGTTTCGACCAGTAGGAGACCAATAGCATAACTTGCTCACACATGCAAATAGTACAATTTGGATTACGTATGATTAGAGAATTGGTAAATTATCTTTTTGTGTGAGAGAAAAAAAAGTCAAATCTGGTGGATGATTGTAAAATAACTAAAACGAACCCCGTAAGCTTTTCAAGTTTTTTTTTCGAGGAAAATAAGATTGGAAAAGCAGATAAATTGAAAACTAAGAAGTAAAGCGTGGTCCGGCGCAATTTTAAGTAATATTGAAAATGTAAAAGTTGTATGCCGTGGAAGTGCATTTGATTGGAGATGTTGGATGTTCCATAGGAGGCCACATGTTTCTACCCACTGAAACGAATGGAGTCTTTATCTATATCTATATAGTATCATTTATAATAAGACCCATGACTCAAACCTGTGGTCGGTTGGAAATTTAATCCACCTTTTGCCACTAACTTTTTTTTTATGAATCTTTTGCCACGAACTTAGCCCTTAGGCCTTAGACACCAATCTACTTCGACATTGAATAATGGGAGTAATAATAAAGAACAACAGTGAAGTGAGTTCAATAACTTCAAGCAAATAACATCACATTGAAAAAATGCTGCAGCTACACAGCAGTTACTCACAAGTTCAGCCTCTTGCTGGAGGTGTAACTCAGATCTTTGCCTCTGGCGTAGTTTCAACAGCTCTTGCAGTCTGTTGAGATCATTTCCAAGAACGAGTTGTGCAAGTTCAGGGTCAGCCTGCACATAATATAAAAAAAAAAAAAAAACAAAGCAGCAACATAAGGTAACCAAATAAGAGAAGTAGCAGCATAAGAAGCCTTGGGTAAAAGCATATTTTACACTCCCTACTACAGAGGTTCATGAAACCCAGTAGTAAAGAAAAAGTCACCAATCTACAGCGTAACTGGACTACATCCAAAAGTACGACTACAAAATAAGGAAAACTTATACAATACAAGTTCAGATAGTCAATTCCATAGCTCCAAAGAAGAGGATATGAAAGGAGGGGATAACGTGCAGAAAGGAATCTCAAAGCTTCCAACTCTAATAGAATCCTCAAATGGGAATCTAATGGTCATATATGCATGGGCTCCAAAGGAAAGAGCTAATCAAAGACAATAAGGAATCATTAGTTACCTGAAACAGTTGGGACATCAGATTGGGATCACGACGAACATGTTCTTGAAATGCTGCAGCGTTCTCTGAAGGGTCATTGGAACGGGAGCCCATCTCACGTGAACCGGGGCTGGAAAATAAACTTGTATCACATATATAGACAGACATATATAGTACTAAATAACACAAGGAATTGACTATATCAAGCAATGCCTCCTGCAAGCATGCAGAGATCAATTCAAAGAGGGGAAAATAGTTCTCACAAATGATGTAAACAAAATTTTGCAAAGAGGTGGCATAAAACACAGAGAGAATGATGTGGCAAGCACCAGACAACAAATATAACCAATGATGAGAGACCTGGTGTCCGAATAAAACGTCACAGAGTACGAGACAGGAAAAAGGTTGAACGTAGAGAACATAGCCCGAGCAAGAGATCTCCAACAGAAAACAAAAAACAGGTATATGCATTCTTTGACAATTACACCAAACTGGTTTCAGAAAAATCATCTCGGCAGAGTGAATGGCTCCTGGACAGAGCCAATAATATATGCTTCGGTGCACCTCAAGCTTTAGAATTTATAATATTCTGACTGCCACTGTAACCAAGCCAAGAAGTCTTAACTACAAACAGCATCCGGCTAGAAGCCAGTTAATCCAGAAGTGATCGGTAATCCAGACAACAACTGGATGAACTTAAAGGCAACTCCATCAGCTGTGTTAATGAACAAGCAACTAATGAATCAACAATACCTTTGTCCCTTGGAAACCATCATTATCAAATCATCATCTTTAACGCCCAGAACGCTCAATTTCTCATCATTCCTGATCTCTTTGCCATTGTATAACAATTGTTGTTGCTGAAGGGGCACCTGAGTCTGTCCATAGATGAGAATAATGATCAGGAAAAGGAGATAGGAGACACCATTAAGAAGATATCTAATTATTTCAAAAGAAACTACATTAAAAAGCTAATCGGAGCTCCTACGGTGCTCAAGTTTTCTTGTTTTTCGGTTTCTAAGAAACATGAATGAAAACATCAGTAGCTTATTGTGGAAAAACAAAGTGCACTGAATTCTGAAGCTCTTGTCATTCCCTGCTTGCAGGGAAACATAGAGGAACACAAGTCAGCAGCATAGTAGTAAAAGGAGAAAATAAACATCCCCACCTCCACTTCCAGCAATGCTTTAATGTTCTCAACCTACAACCAGTCGAAAAAGAAGAAAAGATTCAGAATGAATACCAAAAAAAAAAAAACTAAAGACAAACTAAGATGTAAAAGTACAAACAATGAGAAACAAGAAAGCTCGGGGGAACAGGGTAGTTACAGTTTCATTGGGATCGACATCCAAAGAACTGATTTGCTCATCAGAAGTCATTACAGTGATCCGCATGGTTGCAACAAGCCAAGAAGCCCCTAGCAGAACAAATTCAATGTTTCAAAATATTCAGAAAGCACATAACTTCAAGAAAAGATGAGCAGCATCATTCCATCCATGCCCAGCAATGCAATTGAGTACTGGAGCTCATACTAAGAGGGACACAGATTAAGGGATTAAAAAATTTTAGGGTAAGCATGAGAGCTCACGCCGCATGTACTCCAAATTTCGCATCAATCATTTCAACCCATTTCTATTGTCTTTCATAAGCAAGTCCGAACAATAAGGTCAAATGCTATAACCCCTTCCATAAGGAAACACTCTTCCCAAGTCAACTTACCAGCAGAAGGGGGGGAAAGAAAACTCAAAAAGGTTTTGATAATAAGAAATCACTGACCAACCCAAGAAATAACAAAATCGAAATCTTGCTTTAGTTCGGCGACACTCCACTTACGATTCTCGAAACCTGAACCCGGTAATTCGAACGATTGGAAAACCGGACGCCGATTTAAGTTCTCGATGAAGTCCAAGTTTCTTTAGACTTCCTTCCTTTTTCTTCAGCCCGGAAGCTCTCCTAACTGTAGAACTCGAATCGCAGGAATTATCTCCTTGGAGTCTCCTCCAATCACGGATGACAATGGATCGGGTTGGGGCGGGTTTTTTCAAACCCAAATTCAAACTCATGGGTTTATGGGCCCCGATAGAATAACAACACCCATTATGTTGTTACTGTAACAACAAGGGTATAGATGTAAACTTACAAGAAAATTAATAAAATTAGAATTAAAAAAGGCAATAAAAAGCGTGTTTCTCCTTCTCCTCCAATCCCCAATTTTTCAGATCCCAATCATATTCTGCAGCCGATCGTTTTCTTCCCTCCGGCGCCGGCACAGGCGACGCTCTTCCGAGGAGTTGCAATAGGAGATCTCTTCCCCTACCAGACCTCGATCTCCTCCGCCGCCATCAGCTTCTCTTCCGCCACCATCAGCTTCTCCTCCGCTTCTTCTTCACAACCCACATAGTGATTTCTTGGAGCGGGTCAATTAACGAGCCGCGTCCTAAGAAGGGTAAATCCGGCGGCGGTGGAGACCACATCAACAGGAAGAAGATTCAGTGCGCTGAGGGGATTCGTAAATTGAGAATCGTACCCCAGAGCAGGGGAGAGGGAAAGAGGAGTGAACCTGGAAAAGTTTGGGGAGGTCCGTTGGTGGTAAATGAAGCGGCGGAGAGTGGATTGAACAAAGTGATGAGTAGCAACTTTCAGGAGATGGAGGACGAGATTCGCCGGGCGGTGGAGGAATCCGATGGGAGAGGGAGGAAATCTGGACGACAGCGGCGGTTTTGGTGATAGTGTTTTGTGGAATACCATGGTTTGAAAACTCTCTGTTTTTAAGTGCAGATGGTTTTGAGAGGTACGGTACAGATCCAACTTCCCATTTGGGCTTAATTGATGTTATGCCTTTCTTCTTCTTCTTCTTCCCAATGGCTGCATTCACGACTGTTTAATTATCAGATATGCTATCGTGGAGGAACTGGCAGCCCTAGGGGCCACTGTCTACACATGCTCCAGAAATAAGGCAGAGCTTGATAATTGTTTGAAGGGTTGGAAAGAGCTGGGTCTGCAGGTAACCGGTTCGGCCTGTGATTTGACCTCTGCATCTGAAAGAGAGAAGCTAACGCAGGCCGTATCCTCTCAATTCAACGGAAAGCTTAACATCCTGGTGAGTTGAGTACTTCCCAGGCCGGCCTTCTACAAGGATGGTTGGATCTCACTTTCCAGCAGTTCAATATTGATCTGGTGCTGAAACTTGTTGTGGGTTGTAGACAACAACGCTGGGGCAAATGTAGTTAAACCCACTCTGGAATTCACAGACGAAGATTACTCCCTTCTGATGCGTACAAACATGGAGTCGGCATTCAGCCTGAGCCGACTTGCACATCCTCTTTTGGCGAATTCCGGGGCAGGAACGATCGTGTTCATGGGATCTGCTACGGGTGTCACATCTCTAAATGTTGGCAGCATATATGGGATGACCAAATGTACATACTTTAATCACTATGTTTTGAGTTAAAGGAATCTACGCAAATCCTTCTATACTTCATCATCTAACCTTTTGTTTTGCAGCTGCAATGGTTCAACTAACCAAAGATCTAGCATGCGAGTGGGCAAAGGACAACATAAGGATCAACTGCGTTGCACCTTGGTTCATCTAGACTTCCATCAATGAGAGCGTAAGTAGTGTACTCAGATCTCTTTCTCGTGCAACAGATTGATAAATGAATGGGGAGATTTATGAAGTTGGCTTTGCAGCAGCTATTGAAATGTTGTAATGTAGCGTTTGGTTTTATGTTGTGTTTTGCAGTACTTTGAGAGCGAGGAGTTCTCAAAGGCAGTGAGAGCTCGAACTCCTATGGGACGAACTGGAGAGTCGGAGGCGGCGGCAGGGTTGGTTGCATTCCTCTGCCTTCCGGCGGCCTCTTATATTACCGGCCAGACTGTTGTCATTGATAGGGGAGCCACTGTCCATTGCTTCACTCCACCTGGAAGTGGAAGGTCATGAATCAGATGGCATGTTAATCTCCTACTTTATAACCCTTCACCAGCCAATAATAATCATGTATTGAAGCATATCACAGCTCTATTACGGTGAAATCACTATTGTGCTTGAAGCATCGTCACAATGATGCTTCTTCTAGCCAAATTCTTGGTTGGATCCAAGATTATCGAAGTTGATAACAACGTTCGCGAGGATCGTGCTTTTCGATTTTTTTATGGGTTATTGTGTTTATACTATGTATTTGGAATTTATTGGTATGTACAACACAAGTATCTCATAATTACATCAGAAACCTTCTAATGCAGTCCACAAATACGGTAAACCAAACTAAAAAAAAGTACCAAAAACCTTCTTATGCATACCACAAATCCCCTAAAACAAACCACAAATGTCACAAAGCAAACCAAAAATTTAGTGAAATCACACCACAAACCTCCTAATGCAAACCACAAACGCCGTAAAGTAAACCACAAAAAAACAAACCAGAAACCACCTAATGCAAACCACAAACACGGTAAAGCAAACAAAAAACGTCTTAATGCAGACCACAAATATATTAAAACAAACCAGAAACCTCCTAATGCAAACCACAAAATGCGATAAAACAAACCAGAAACTTCTTAATGCAAACCAGAAACCTCCTAATGCATACCACAAATCCCCTAAAACAAACCAGAAACCCCACAAAGCAAACCACAACATTTGCGAAAGCACACCAGGAACCTCATAATGCAAACCACAAACACAGTAAATCAAACCACAAAAAAGCAAACCATAAACGTCCTAATGCAGACCACAAATATATTAAAACAAACAAGAAACCCCTCAATGCAAACCACAAAATTTTTGAAAGCAAACCAGAAACTTCTCAATACAAACCACAAACACGATAAAGCAAACCAGAAACTTCTTAATGCAAACCACAAACAAGATAACGCAAACCACAAAAGACATACAAAAATATGAGAAATCAAACCATAAATCTCACAATGCAGATCATAACATCCGGTGGTCGTTGACCGGTCAACGAAGACCGTTGACCAAACTCCGGTGACCGTTAGTGAGTAGATTCCGGCGCCGATAGGCATATTCTGGCCCCGATGACCAGATTGCGACGTCGGTAAGCATATTCCGACCACGGTGAGCATATTCCGGCGACGGTGAGCATATTCCGATGACAAAATAGCATATTCCGGCGACAAAAAGCATATTCCGGTGATCGTCGACCAGTTTCCGGCGACCGGTGGCCGAATTCCGGCGACCAAAAATTTGGGCAAAAAATAAAAAAATATTTTTATTATTTTTTTATTTTTTATTATTATTTAAATATATTTTTCATAATGACAATTTTACCCCTGCTTTGATTTTACACTAGGTCAACTCATCTAGTAAGAAGTCATCACAATCCTAGCTTCCTATTGGTTGGGGGCTAGTGTTGTTACAATAACAACACAAAGGGTGTTGTCACACTATCTAGTCCCTGGGTTTATCCACCAAAAAAATCCGAGGTAAAACCCGTTGAGTTTGAAAAACCCAAACCCAACCCGCTGGGTACCCGTGGGTTTTTGTGGTAAAAAATTTACAATAACAAGTTTCTTTCAAAATAAAAGTTTAACATCAATTTTCTCATATAAATTAATCATAAGAAAACACCAATCTAGAGCATACAAGAAAACCACAAATGATCAATACAAATTGTTCAAAATTAAAGATAAACATCTATAAACAATAAAATTAATTGAAATCTTCTTACTCGTCTTGAACTTATAATTCTTCTTCACTAACTAGATATATTGCATCTTTTATCTTATGACGGGGCCCCTACCTCGACTTAGCTGGCGCCACTACTTGCTTGCTTACTTAGCATGAGTTATGACCACTGTGTTACATATCGTCATCCGGTGTCAAAACTGAGGTGTGCCAATCACGTTACGTATTGTCGTCCGGTTGCATACATAAACATGAGCAATGGCAACTGTGTTACGTATCGGCGTCATGTTCCATGTATGATCAACTACTGTGTTACGTATCGTCATCGAGTAGTAATCCATCGTGAAAAGTGGCTAGCTAAGCGAGGGTTAATTGTCCTTACTTGCTTAACAAGATACCTTAAACATGCTTGTCTGAATTAATCTCTCACCCAAGGAGAAATGTAATTAAGTCATACTTGCTTACATACTTGAAAAGCTTGGGGATCTCCCACACATGGGAAAATCCAACTTAATAACTTTGGTTTGGCCATAAGCATGATATTATGCATAATGAACATAATTCATAAACTGGAGCATGATTTCACAAACTTCAACATGTATCACATAAACACATAACCCAATAATAAATAGCATATAAGAGCATATCATATAACTCAAGTAGCATGCTTCATAAACAATTCAGAATGGAATACTAACTAGCCCCCTCAAACCACGCACCTTATTTGGTCTGGCAGTTAAACTTGATCTAGCCACCAACTCAAAGTATCGGTGCTATAGAGAAGATGATTTGCCTTGTCAACCTATGGCGAACACTGAGATTAGATCGGTTGGGTTTCGCGTACTTAGCGACGACTTTCTCAATTTGGGACTACTTTGCATGTATGTAAAAGTTGCAGCTCATTTAGCGACAATCAAATCCGTGACTAAAAGAAATAGCAGTCCGTCCCTAGAAGTCTACCATAGCTTCTATAGGGCAGACTTTCAGCGACGAAGAGAACCCGTTGCTAAAAGCTTGAAAATTCGTCGCTAAGACCCAGAATTGTACGGACTCGTATTGCTCACATAAATATCAAATTTATCTCTAGGAACCGAGGCGGAAATAAAAAAATTTGAAAATTTGCTGAGTTGGCAGTGACATTGCGCGTTGACCATTAGTCAATGCGTTGACCATAACGGTCAAACGTCGGGTTTGGCCAATTTAGTTATTTTGATATATAGTTTAGGCCAGGATGTTATAGATCGAAAAGATTGGCCAGGATGTTTATTTCGGTCAAAGTTCAGACCATACAAATATATTAACCCTAATAATTACATGTCATAAATTAATTAAAAAATTTTATTTTTTGTCCTTCCCCACCTCCCTTTTCCCTTCTCTCTCCTCGTTGGAGGTGATAAGTGATAAAAAAAATAAGAAAAAAATTCCCGCAAAAAATTCCATATCTCATGGAATTCCCCTCTTCCCCCAAAAATATCCCACCCTTCTCCAATTTTTCCTTTATCGCCGCCACCACCACCATTTTGAATCCTTCTACGTCCACCAGCTCCACGGAATCGAGCGGCGACAAGAAGATCTAGAATATAAACTGTCGCCATTGAGGTTTCCGCAAGAATTTAGTTGCCCCCCATGGATCCTCCATCCACCCCGCTGAGGTGGTGTTTGTATCTCTCTCCGACAAGGCAAAAGCTCCCACACTCTTTCGGTCGCCGCTTGGAATCGTCGTCGTGCCATCGCTACCATCAGATACAGATTCAATATCGTCGGCGTCTCCTTCCCGTCCTTTGCTGCTTGGCATCATCATTGTTCGGCAGCGCTACTTCAGATACAGATCTGCCCAATAAAATACACGGGTGATTCGGGTCCAATTGTACACATTTTGCCCCTCATTTCTTGATGGTTTGACTTTGCATTTCATCATTCCTCGACATATTTCACGCTAGGTTGGCCTTGTTTTGATACATTTCAGGTCCTAACACGTGTGGAAGGGTCAAGGATGAGTTCGCGACGATTGGAGGCCAAAAAGCGCAAAAACTGAAGAAAAAGTCCAAAGTCCGTGACAATTGCCCCGTAACAGTGAAGCGCAGGCGTCCAGGAAGCAACTGCAGTTCACGACCTCTATCCCCGTGAACTAGAACCACAAACCGTGAACAGCGAGGCGGGAGGCAACCCATCTACCATCGGTTTGTTTTCTTTCCGCTACAATAAGAAGACCATTGAAGAGATTTTGGTGGTGTTTTGCCATCTCCTTGCCCTTTCAGATCTCACCCGCCCTTCGCTCCCAAACACCAACATTTACCACTATCCGATAACATCGTTCTACCTCATTCTTTTACGCCATTGAGGGCAATGTGGAGCTAAGTGTGGGCGGTAGTCCATTATGCATGTGTGTGTGAATGTTTGGTGTGATTTTGAATGCTTGGAGCCTAGTTGTATGCCCAAATTTTTAAAATTTAAGGGTTCCAAGCATAGAAATTTCTACATTTGCATGATCATAGTGGCACTTGTGTTGTTTTGTATTGAATCTCGTGGTTATTAGCATTGTTTATGGATGATTTGCTTGTTATTATGTGCAACCTATGATTATGATTGAAACATGTATTAGGTTTGTGCATAGGTTCATTTCTCATGTGTTTGTAAACTGATAGATGTTTTGAATCGATTACTTGCTTTTCACAGTTGTCTATGCATTGGATTTAGGGAATTAGAACAAATGATTGAGCACCTAGGTAGCCATGTGAGACTTGTGCCGTTCGTTTATTTCTTGTGCAATAGATCCCCCTTTACATGATGTGTAGCATTCACGTTGTTGTTAGCGAGGAAGATGGAGACATAGGTTTAGTCCATGACCCAAATGTTGACCGACCCGATCATATCATCCCTTAGTCAACCCTTTTGAGCCGTGTGTCTAAGGGTCGTTCTCGTGTTAGGTAGCTCACGCTACTTGAGCTTGATTGATTTAGATAGAACGACCGTACTTTCTTCGTGTCTACATTGTTTCCAGTCACCCTTGCGTTTGGAAGCTCCATTCACACCGTTTGAGCTTAGATGAGGTTCCACACGAGTGATTTGTGTATTGTTTTGCTAAGAATGTGAAGTGAGTGTGGAGGTAGGTCTTAAAAGTGAGCATTGTTCCTTAAGTTAAGGAAATGTGACATGTGTATATAGCTCTCTGTAGCCCCCAAAGAAAAAAGAAAAGAAAAGCAAAAAGAAAAAAAAAGATCATAAAAGGGCAAAGAAGAAAAGAGAGTGGACACCAAAAATATAATAAATGTTGAACATTCTCTTAGAAGTGTTGCTTAGCATGCAAGCTTTATGAACACTTACATATTGTTCTCCTACCACACTCTTGTGCTTGAAATTGAATAGCAAATGTCGAAAGAAAGATACTTGTGAATGCGTTGGTGATTGGTTGTGTTTTGGATGTGTGGGAAGTGTGGTTTTTGGCCATTGTTAGTGGTCATTGTTTGTTGAGGAAGGTTTTAGATTGAAGCTAAGAACCTTGTACTTTGGTTCTAGGTTTAAGTTGTGGAACCTCATGAAATACGTGTCACCACCCAAAAATCCTTTTCCCCATGTCCTAGACTCTAGCCAGTTATTTGAACCTGTGTCTAAGACCTCCGAACAAGCTAGCAACGACATCCATCTTGTGAGCTCTAGCATTTAGAGGCTACCATCATGGTAAATGGACGTTAGGATTGAGCATGAATATGCACATCTTTTGCATCAAATGGTCCTGACCCCACTGGTCGAGAGTGAGTGATTCATTCATCATGTTTTGTTCATTTCTTCTTCCCCGGTGAGGACTTAGGTTGCTCGATCTTTCGTTCGTTCCTATGATGATATTCATGCATGAGTAACTGTGATGGGTGAGTCGTCAAGCCATGTTGTTTGTGGGTTCGTGAATAATGTGAGAACTCTTCTTTTGCGCAATCTTAATACAGTTGAATGTCGTTTGTGGTGGTTGCCATGATTACTTTGTTTTTGTCCATAGGACGGTGTCAAATAACCATTGTGATTCATTCGCTTCGTGCCCTACGGCATGCCTAAAAATTTTTTGTTGAAAAAGAGAGGTTGCAAGCTTACCTTGTCTTGTACTTGGTTTGCTTGGGACAAGCAAATGTTCAAGTGTGGGGGAGTGATTCGGGTCCAATTGTACACATTTTGCCCCTCATTTCTTGATGGTTTGACTTTGCATTTCATCGTTCCTCGACATATTTCACGCTAGGTTGTGCTTGTTTTGATACATTTTAGGTCCTAGCACGTGTGGAAGGGTCAAGGACGAGTTCAGGACGATTGGAGGCCAAAAAGAGCAAAAACCGAAGAAAAGTCCAAAGTCCGTGACAATTGCCTCGTAACACTGAAGCACAGGCGTCTAGGAAGCAGCTGCAGTTCACAACCTCGCATTGGAGTTCACGATGTCTAAGACCATAAACTGGAACCACAAACCGTGAACAGCGAGGCATCCATCGAGGTTCTAGAGGTTACTGACGACCAGGCAGTTCATAGTCTCTAAGACCGTGAACTTTGTAAATAGCTAGGTTAGTGGTTAGTCCAGGTTAGTTATTTTAGTTTTATTAATCACTATGCTAGGTTAGCTTGACCACGAACCCTAAACCTGAAGTCGGGGATGCTTGGAGCTGCTGCATCGCCGACTTCTACTTCATCTCTGCTCCGATGACTTCAGCTGGGTCTTCAATAAGTTAATTGGAACCTAGAATCGGGAGTTTCTGCTGGGGAACTAGCTATTTTCTTCTCCGTAAGAAGGAAGGGAGATGTCTTTGTCGGTGTTCAGTCCGTCATGGGGTAGTCCGATCTGGCCCAGGTTACTCAAAAGACCCATTTAACAGTTTTTATTGAATGGAAGAAGAGGCGGCAGTGGAGAAGAGGTTTGATTGAGAAGGGTTTGTAGGTTTTACGAAAGGAAGGGGTCGGGCGGCGAAAACGAAGTAAAGAGGTTGCGGTGGGAATGGAATGAAAGGAAAGGGTATTGTATTTATTAAATTTATTTTCATTTTTTTATTAATCTATGTGACAGTTTTGATAATGTCATATCGCCTAGTCAACATTTCCGTTTGTCCACTCAGCTTGTTAGATGACACCGTTAAACTATTGGAGGGAAGTGACTATAAGTGGTATTTCTCCAAAACTGGCTATTATTGTCACAAACACAAAAGTTTTGACTATATGGATGTATTTTGCCTTTTTTTTATTTGCAGATGTAAGAGAGAGGGAAAGCATGGGGACGGGTACAGGTTGGAGAAAAAGAGGAAGGCGTGCGGGCGGGAGTCATTGTGTGGTCCGCATCTGATCAAAATTCAGTATTATCATTAAATGGGTGGACGCTTTTACGATTGTGTCTCTCCGTGTATTTAATTTCCCCGATCTGACGGCTACGAATTAAATGCAATGGACGGTAGATGATCTGGTTACTGACATTTCCTTACCAGAAGGATATTGATAGGATCCAGACCCATTTACTAGTGCACTAATTGCTAAGCTGGCCAGCCCCATTCCACCCTCGTCTCTCTCCTCTCTCCTTCTTTCTTTGACGATTCTTCTGCCATATCCTCTCTCCTTCCTTCTTCTTCCTCTCTTCGGATCCATGGCAAACAAAGCAAAATCGGCACCTCCAAAATATATTATTATGCTACCTTTGAGCTTCTTTATTTATGGCGATAAGATTGAGTAGGCTTAAGTCTAGGTTGTTGTAGCGTCCCAAAGTGATGCTAGATCAATTCTTGGCGATTGAGGATCGACAATTGGAAATTGAAGAGATGATAGAAGGGTTTGAGAAGAGAAAGGAGAATTTGACAAGAATATTAGAAGAAGAGAACAGAGATAGAGAGGAGATTGAAATAAGGAATTGGAATTGGATTCTGTTAATTGCTTAATTTTTCCATTACAGCACAACTCCTTTTATAGGAGATACCCAATTACATATTAATCTCCAACTAAAACTTATTTACACTTACATCCCCTTGTTACAATCCCGACCCCTTGAAGAGGCTTGTCCTTAAGCTTATTGGCTATTGAAAACAATCAAAAGAGAAGAGAACATCTAATGGACAACAAGTGCAACTGACTCCTGGATAGCACCCTTCCGCATATCACCAGTTGGTCCAAAATATAGACACCATCAGCTTCACTACCGTCCCAACGCGTTGCCTTCGCAAATCGTACTTCACTGCCGTCCCAACGCGTTGTCATCGCCATGGTTGCCAAAAAGAGGCTCTGATACCAATTTGTAGCGTCCCGAAGTGATATTGGATAAATTCTTGGCGATTGAGGATCAACAATTGGAAATTGAAGATAAGATACAAGGGTTTGAGAAGAGAAAGGAGAATTGGACAAGAAGATTAGAAGAAGAGAATAGAGACAGAGAGGAATATCAAAGAGAAGGAAGAGAGGAGATCGAAAGAAGGAATTAGAATTGGATTCTATTAATTGCTTAATTTTTCCATTACAACACAAACTCCTTTTAGGAGATATCCAATTACATATTAATCCCCAACTAAAACTTATTTACACCTACATCCCCTCATTACAGTTGCGAGGAAACGGGTAAAACTGGTACCCGTATTACCCAAACGGGTATTAGCAAGTAACTTGCCGGTACCCATTATTAAAACTTACAATCCCAAACCCCATATTGCAATAAATAAAACGGGTATTTGGGTACCCGTAATTCTCATAAAACGGGACAGGTATGAGTATACTCAAATACCTGTTTCCCTATTGCCCACCCCTAGACAACAGAGAAGAAGGTTGCATCATTCTGGGTTTCTTCACCGTTCGAGGGTCTGCCGACTGCATATTGTAGGCGACTGATTCAAAGTTGGGGGCGGTGGTGTTCGACGCATGGCATAGATGGAATTGAGGGCAACAACGGCTGAGTAGAGGATGACGTCGATGGTCTTTGACAGGGCAGGTTGACAGCGGCGAGGCTGAAAGTGGTTGATGGTCTGTTCCGAGTTCGATTCCGTCACCAACACTAGAAGCAGCAGCAATCAATAGATTTGTCTTCGATTGAAGGCTGAAAGTGATGGATTTTGATCTGGGAGTTGCCTTTCAGTTGTGTGTGTATTTCTTTGCGGGTTGTTCTGCGTATTGTTAGGGGGCGAGGGTAATGGTGGTGGTCGGTGATTCGGTCTCGTAGGTGGCCTGGTTGGATATGCAAGGGTACCGCCAGCGGATGAAAACAGCGGCAAAGAATTTTTTTATAGAAACCTAGATTCCATTCATTCAATGAAAGGCCAGAAAGAAATTGGAAAGGTGTTTGACGAGCATAACTTGAAGAGGAAAGGTGTGGTAAAGAAGGGTTTCGGTACGAAGGATATTGTGGACATCAACATACCGTTTGGTACCAAATGAATTACCGTGTAGAATTTATTGTCAAATGAAATCTTGTGTTTGGTATGTCATATTCAAATTTTTAGAAATAAAATGAATTGTCATGTAGAATTCATTGTCAAATGAATTCCTGTATTTGGTACGTCATATATATAAGTAAATTAGTTAATAAAGAGGATAATTATGTCATTGTATTATAATTAGTAAATAGTTGTGGAATTCATTTGGAAATTTCATCTCAATTCCTCAAAATTGCTATAACTAGTACCGATTCCATAGAATTCAAAATTTAGAATTGAAAATGAATTCTTTTAAATACCAAACACAAAAATGTTTCATTTCAAAATGAATTTCTCAAAACTTATAGAATTCAATTTTGAGGAATTCTACAATTATTTACTAATTATAATATAATGATATAATTATCCTCTTTTATTAACTAAACTACTTATACATATGACATACCAAACATAGGAATTCATTTGACAATGAATTCTACACGACAATTCATTCTATTTCCAAAGATTTGAATATAATATACCAAACACAAGATTTCATTTGACAATGAATTCTACATGGTAATTCATTTTACAATGAAATGAATTCTTGATTCATTTGGTACCAAACAGTCTGTTAGTGTTATTGATGGAACGAAGAGGAGGCCTTCTATCAATACGTACCACATTTAGCAGCAGGAGGATGACAACTGCAAATGTGTGATCTGTTTAAAACCAAACCTTAGCCTCCTTTCATGTATATTTGCTCTGCTTTGCTGCATGTGCAACTTTTTAATTGCATAGCTTTGCTTAGATGCTTTAGTGGTTGCAAGCAAAGAATGATGTAAGTTGTATAAGTTTTTCATTTGAGGGTATATGTGTCTTTTTTTCTTGTTTATGGTATAATGATAAGACTATTCATCGACCCAACCATCACTCGGCGCGAGCAGCCAAGCCCAATAGTTGCGAGCGCAATTACGGGCAAAAGCGCAACCCAAGCTGAGAGAAGCTTGTTGTTATATGAGATTAAGGTTGAATAGGTCAGCAATTTGTTAGAGTTTGTAGGGCAAGTTGTTAGAGTTAGTGGTTGAATCTAAATAAGCATCTCCAGATTTAGTGGAGGAAGTGCAGTAGTAGTAGAGGAAAACGTGGAGTTGGTTCCATAGAGATAGGTTCATTCCAATTCATGCATCTAAGTGGGGGAATCAATTGAATAGAGGCAGGCAATTTTCCAGAAATAGAACCCCTGGTTATTCTCGCCAAGAAAGGAGAAACTTGGTCCACTCCCGCCAAGAAAAAGGATTTATCCAAATCCAACACGTATCATTTGGTATCAGAGCCGCAATCCGTGTTTCGATCACGATGAGCTCAGAGAAATCATCAAGAGATGAACGCATCAATTGAATGATGACATCCTTGGATATAGCGATGGCAGCTTGCCGTAGAGCCATCAAGGCTTACGATAGAGTTACCGCACCACCGCCGCAACTTGAAGTTGTCGATTCAAAAGAGGTTGAGGAAAAAGACACAATTGATGTTGTCAACAAAGAGGAGGATATTACCTCTCTCAATGTGCCTTCAGTGCAAGCCATAGTTCCTGTAACGGAGCTTTCCTTGCAAGAACCTGTCTTCGTTGACATATGCATCAACGATACCATCGCTACACCACCTAAGGCCAACGTGCAGTTACGGATTGATTCCGCCTACCAAAGGGTTTCAAGTGATTCTCAAACGATGGAACAAGGGTTGACCAGTGTGGTTGTTCAGGTTGACGTAGAAAGTCCTCTCTTCTCAATGACCGGAGTCGCAAACCTATCCATTGCTTCAGAAGTTGCCCTGTCGATCGCCTCAAATAGCAACAAAATAGCATATCGGGCAGGGGAGATGATCCCTCGGGAAGCTGGATTGAAGGATGGGAAAGAACGACAAATCATTCCAATTCAAGTTGGCGTTTCATGGAAATTCAGAAGGAAAAGGAAGTTGGAGGACGGTGGACAAGAGCACAATGTAGAAGAAGGAAATCGTGAAGATACAGGGTTTGGCAAGATGGCGGTGGCGGGACTAGGTGTCAAAGACTAGCCCACTACATCTCCGATCTCTCCACCTGTGTGCACAACAGAATTGACATTGCTCATCGTTGAACCAAAGTCACCGCTCGAATCAGCGGCCAAGGCCGGACCTGTTTCACCACACCTCGCTGTAAAGTATGAAGAACCCTTCTCTCTCTCTCTCTCTCTCCCTTTTCTTTTCACCTCACTCTTCTTTATATAGCTCCCGAGTGCTCATATCACGGTCTCACTTCACGCCCGTGAAGTATGTATTGAAACAGTGATCTTTTCACAAAGCGTGTCGTTTCATTAACATTCTTCACGGTCTTGAGACCGTGATAATTCTAACACTCGCAAATTCCTCAAAGGGCTCTGAATGATTTGTACTTTACAGTTTGAGTGTTGACATCACAGTCTAGGGACCATGATCTTGACACTGCTAGCGAAATGCAAAAATTCTCTTAGACTTGTGCAGTCTTCACGGTTTGGACATCCACTTCATGGTCTGCTACACGTGATAATCTCCGTCTGGTCGTCTTTTGTCCATTTTGCTCCCTTTTTGCCCTCTGTTGTCCGAATTTCGTTCCCAGTACCAATTCTACCTGCTAAGGTCCGAAACATGCCAAAACAAGTACAAACCTAGCATAAAATAGCTACAAGGATGGTGCAAAGACATCAAACGTCATAAGGCAAGGGGTAAAAATGTGTGTAATCTATCTAGAATCACTAGACATGGCCTGATGGTGCCTCTAGTGGAAGCTGGCACTCTCCTAGTGTCTTGAGGCTCCCTCTGCACCCTTGGCATCCTCATGCTCGACCGGGGTAACACTATGTGCACGTCATGAAGGAGAGAATGGATTGCATAATCCCTTCTTGGATTAGAGACAACACAACTACACACAATGAGTCAATAACAACCGTGATGCAAGAGTGTGATAACAAGATAACAATAAATACGAAAAATAAAGGCAGTAAAGTAAGACTAGATTAGTTATCAATAAAGATCCCTGAATATGGAGCCACAAACTTGACTCACACGCACAATGCGGTGTGAGATTTAGAGGAAAAACAATGCTCACTAACTACTAACCCTAACAAAGGCAAGTATACCACTGACATGCTTGTAGTATAGTGGCTCAGTCGTATTCCCTAAGGATTTTCGATACCCTAGCCTACTCTTGTTAAGCTCTACTGTTATCTAATCCACAACTGGTTGGTTTAGGTACTAAGGAATTGTTTAACTATAGAAACAAGAATAGAGAGAATGATACTTGGGGTAAACTGCCCATACTATAACATCAAGCATGAAATGCCATCAACGGGTAAACCGTTTATGGTAATTGAGGGGCAGAGATCACTAAATAGAGAATTAGAGATCACTAAATAGTAAACCGTTTATGCCAATCTCACCACAACCGAGTTCAGTGACTAGGGATAACACCTATATCCTCTAAATGGGTTCGAACCATCCGTACAAAAGGTCCTTGATTCGATGATCACTCACTAGAGTCACGATATTACCTAGATGAGCTCCTAGTTGGCAGGGGATGGTTACCTCATCCACCAACTAGGACTCAAGATCAACTCACTAAGCTAAGGGTGATCATTCACATACAATCAAGTACTACTCAATTTGACCTAGGTCAGAACATGGCATAAAAATAATCGTACACCCAAACTCAGAAAGAGGCATTTAAAACTCTAGGTAAACGCAAATTAACAATAAATTCATAATACCCATTCAATTACACATCTTACCCTAGTTAGTTTTTGAGGGACAAAGCCCCAAGTATGTTAGGGAACTACTCCATGAAAGGGGATAGGAAAGCCATAAAAAGAACGGAAGAAATATGAACGAGAGACTCCTTATGTAGAGAAATCCTTCTCCAAGCTCTTCCTTATCCTCTTCTTCTCCTATTCCTCTCTAAGGTAGCAAAATCTCTCTCTAACTCCTCTATCTAGGGTTTGCAACTCCAAAGTCTGTCTAAAATAAGGGGAGAAGCCCTCTATTTATAGAAGGTGATGCAAGCACCAAAGGTGTCTCAACTTAATTTCACCTGTTTGCCAATGAAGTAAACAAATCATGGGAAGAAGCAACACTGAAAATGGTTAAGTGTTGGGATCGGTTTGTCATACCTAATTTGGAAGCTTATAACTTCATCTTGGAAGGTAATCGAGTGAAGCTAGGAATTGATCATCATAGTGCAGTCCTGTTAATGATCCTAAAGGGGTTGGTTGTGGTCGACTGAGCTTGAAAGACCTCAAACGAGGAGCATGAAGTTTTTACGAGAGCTGTTTATTTTACTTGCGCAAGAAGTTACTTACTTATACAGCAAGTAGCCCAGTTTGAGAGGGATTCTTCAGTTAGTTTCGTGTTTGTTTTCCTTATTAGTGTTATAGTTATTTACCTTTTCCTAGTTATTTACCATCTCTCCAAACCCCATCAAATTCCCCAACCTAAAAAAAAAACTAATAACCCCTCATGGTTTTCTTCCCCAGCCGCTCAGGGCCAAGAAGCACCACCTGCAACACCTCCTTTTCCCTCGCACAAAGAGAAAGTGGAGTATGGTTTTGATTTGGACAATACATGGGGTTATGGCCGAGCAAGCCTGCAAAGAATAGAGGAATTTCGATTCCTGGAGAATAGCTTATTCAATTCAATCAGCTTCAACATAAGGTGAGTCTAAAGGGGGTAAATTCTACGCCTTACGATTTTCAAAAATTTGCCTCGAGTATTTGCGAGTATTGCTTTACGTGATGTATGTGCAATATTTGATTCATGTTTGAGATTGCATGATTATGGTTGATGATATGTGCCTTGTTTGAATTATGACTTGAAGTGAATGATTATTACTTGCTTTGAAATTTTATAAGTATAAGTTGTTGTTAAAGTTTAAGCAACAAGTTATTTTTAAGAAGTAACTCGCCTTCAAGAAGGTGAAGTTGTTTTAAGTGTTTTTAGTCACTAGCGCCAGTCCGTTGCCATTCGAGATTTTCAGATAGATCAGCAGTTATGCTCTTGAGATCTTTGAGACAGAGCAACACTTATGCTCTTGAGATATTTAAGTTGAGCAGCAGTTATGCTCTTGGGATTTTTAAGATAAGCAGCAATTATGCTCTTGAGAATCGTGGATGAAGAGCCTTCCACGATAAGTTTAAGGAAAGCCTGGATGGCTTCTCATACGTATGAGTTGGCAACCGGACTAGCTAGAGAGGGATCCCAGTGTCAGTCAAGAATTTAAGTTGAAATTTGAGCTTTAAGAATACAGTTTAAGAGTTAAGATTTTTAATAGTGCAAGTACGAAACAACTTCTACTAAGTTAAGTAAAGTGATCAAGCATTAATAAGATGTTAAACGTAAGAGCGTAGACTGATCCCATCTCACTCACCAGTTTGAAGAGCTAGAGGAGGAGCTAGAGGAGCAGTTAGTGAGCAGCGAGTTCGAGGGCAGCCAGCTAGAGGAGGGCAGTATAAGCGTCACAGAGGATGGTTAGTTACGATTTTCAGTAGCAACAACATTATATATTATTAGTTATTTACATTTATGATTATGAGTATAGACTGGAGATCATTTTGAGATTTTAAGTATTGAGTTTGCCCATGTGTTAGGGCGTTGCTTTAAACTACAAGTGTGTGTTTTGAGTATTTTATTTATGTACATTTTTCTCGCTGCTATTTAAGATGTGAGTATTTTATTTTTCAAGAGCATTTTAGTAAAAGTAGTACCCGGCCGGGTTAGGGTGTTTCACACCTTTTCACTTTCAGTCCGAAGGTCTATAAGATAGAAGCAAAAAGAGGGATTCTTAGGCGAGAACCCTACTAGGTTGGCCTTGTAACTCTACTATTTACTCAATGAAATTTCACTTTGTGTTATATTGTCTATATACTTTCTATATTTGAGCACCTGTAAATATCATTATGAAACTCATTTTCGTTTAAGTTACTTTCTCTTTTAAGCGCATAGTATTATATTGACGACATGCTGATTATACACAACATAGCAGTATTTAGTTAACTTTTCATTTACTCGTACTCAATCCATTAGTTAATAGGTTTCTTTGTAGTTTACTTGCTTTCAACTATTAAGAATTCCACCGAAGTTCAACTATAGATCTATATATAGTGGGCTTACCAAAACAAGGTTTCAGAAATACAAACCCCAAAATCGAATCCAAACATAACCATCCCAAATAGGAAAAGTATAACAGAAATAGGGTAAAATATTGTAGAGAAATCCTTTGTAGATCCAGATCCAACAAAATTCACCACACCAGACTCGAATTTCTGATTCACCAACCCTTACCAATTTATCAATCAATCAACAATTCCCATCCAAATAAATCACAAGGAGTGGTTGTGATAATTAGTGAGCTAGCTTATTTGAACACAAAACTAAGCTTTTTTTATGAAACCTTTTATACCATAACTCATATCCGTAAATCATTACAAGTTCATTAAAACAATCTTCATTTTAAAAACCCAGATCCGCAGATAATGAAAATCGCATATTAACATGTCAAAGTCAGCAAAACCATTTTTCCATCAACTCAGATCTATAAACAAACTAAAAACCTACAATAATATCATCTTTTAATTAGTTCAACCTCCCTAATAATACTAAGCCAAGTTCATAAGAATCCATCATTTAAGAAAAAACATTCAAACTCATACATAAACAATTTTATTCAAAACCCAGATCTGCAAGCTATTTTCAAATCCATGAATCATATTTCTTTTCTTTTACTTGGTTCGATCTCCCAAACCATACTTAGTTGGGTTTAGGAACCTTACCCAGGTCTGTCCATTTCCAAAACTGCGTCAGAACAAAAGTAGAGGTCTCAATCGATTGAAAAGATAAATAATCCAACAAAAAAATTAAACATTGACGAAACAAATCCCACCTGCTTCCGCCGTAGATCATATCCATCTTCTGTCGTTTGCTCTTCCTCTCTACCGAAAACTAAAACCCAGAAACCAAAATGAAACCCTAAATCAGAATCGTAACATAAATAAATAAGAGCAAAATCACACATAGGAAAAACATGCAAGCTCTCAATCGTCACTTACCTTAGTTGTAAGGTTACCGCTGTCGCCAAAGCATTGTCGCCGTACCTTTGCCGGCAGAGATCCCGCCGCCCCTTTCCTTCTTTCCTAAACCAAAGCAAAACCCAGTATTCCTCAAATCAAACACAGCAAACAAAAAAAAGTAGAATTCCATACAAAAATCTGGAAAATAGAAATGGAACCATGCATGTCGATTTTACCTTCATCTTGAGAGGAATTCGCCGATTTGGGCTCGCCGCGGTCGGGTTCGTTGACCGACGACGAGGGAGAAGAGCGGCGGCAGCGGCTTCCTAAGAGAGGGGAAGGGTTTTGTTCGGGTGGTTTTTTGGAAGAGTGAACCGAGAGAGGTGAAGGGAGAATCGGCCATCGGCCAGTGGCCAGAGGAGAAGGGAGAATCGGTGGTGATTTTGTTCTTCTCGGTAAGTAGTGGGAAAGAAGAGAAACAAACGAGAGAGAGAGAGAGAGGGAGAGAGGGAGAGGGAGAGGTCGATTTCTTCCTCTCCTTCCCATTTTTTTTCTTTTTTCTTTCGTCTGTGATTTCTGGAAGAAGAGAATTGAGAGGGAGTAAGGAGAGAGAGAGGCGATAGAGAGAGTGCTAGCAGCGGCCGCTGCTTAGGGTTAGACGGGGGATTAGGGTGTGATTAAGTCCAAGAGATGATTATATATTATGTCTTTTTAAATGGCAAAAATGCCCCTAAGGTTACATAGCAATTACGCGGTCGTGCCACCACGTTTTTGAGAAGTTAGAAAACTGCCCCTCCCGTTTCCCTGAAATAAAACAAACGACGATAAAAAATGGTAGTGACCGGGTTTCGAACCCTAGTTCTCGGGAACTAGTGCATTCAGTGACCCGCAACATAGCTGTTGAATGTGGATTCAGTTAGTTTTGCTTCTTTTCTGATACGTCAAGTTTCTTCTTGATAATTAAAATTCTTGCATTCATTTTAGTAACATCATAATAATCTAATAGAAATTTATTAAAAACATTATAATGCGAGAATAACGTTCAGTGGAACGTGATAAAAAGTTAGGATTAAAACTATCAAAGTTAACAAAACCTTTAATATGAGAACCATTATAGGTGTAACGTGACAAAAGTCATACAATTAAATCATTAAAGTTATAACGAACTACGTGGACTTTGAACCCATATTACAGGTACGTAGCCAACCGATAAGGTTCGAGTCCAACTAACCAATTAACTTTATCTTCTAATTTTTACGTCAGTGGGCGTATAATTAATTTACAACTAATACGATTTAAATACATTAGTGGTCTAGTAAGGCTTTAAAAATACCTAATAATAAACTAATTCGTCAATGGACGTTTAGCTAAATTATACTTAACGAAATAGCAATATAGTAATGGTCCAGTGGGACCCTAAAATTACAAAATTATTACTAAAATACACCCAACTCGCATAAAAACTTATCGACTTAAGTAGTACCAATTTGGGGCGTTGTGGGGGTGTTGCTTAACTTCCCCACACGTAATCGTACTCCCGAACTCATATCTCAAAATCGCAGACCAAGCCCCAGTTCTGACCTAAGGTTAGAGCCGATCGATGAGTGTTCGATCCACTCCAAGTAAGATCGATGACGACTCTAAAAAGCGAACGCGACCTCGACCCCCGGAGGGACGACTACCATCCACCAAACAAGAATAAACTCCACTTGCATTCATAACATAGCACTTGGTGTGCAAATTTTAAAAATAAACACAATTCGGTTCAAACACGCCCACCAAGGTTCACTAAGCTCATGCAAAAATCAATCCATCATTCAATCGACCGAATTCACCTAATTCCTCACCCTAAATCTAGATTTAATCATGCAAAGCACAAAAATTCAACATCATTTCACTACCTAATCCAATTTTTCACAAATCACAAAGGTAAAGTCGAAAAACAAACTTGGAGACACAGGTAGGACGTAGGAGGAAGTGAGATGCGGGCGAGGACGGTGAAAAATGGTGGGAAAACTGAGCGTAGAGGGGTCGTCGGAGCTTCGTCGGAAGCTCGTCGGAGACTCGCAGACGGTGACTTTGCCGGAAAAAATGTGCTCCAAATCTCCCCAAAATCTTAGCACAGGCCAGTTTTGAGGAGGGAAGACTGTGTATGACGTTGGTTTTGGGTTTTGCTCGCCATAGATGGAGAAAAAATCGAAAAAACGATGGAGTTTCGCATTTTCCGGCGAAGATTTGAATTTTTTCGGCTAGATTTGGTCGTGAAGTGAAGAGTCGCTGTTCACGCCCCTTTTATAGGCACGACACTAAGTTCACTAACGCGTTACCCAGTTCACGGTCTTAGAGACCGTGAACACTCAAGCGCGTCCGTGAACTGCGGTTGGTCGACAAGTGGTAATCATGCATAAGTACCCAGTTCACGGACGCGTTTGCATGTTCATGGTTTTATAAGACCGTGAACTCAGCAATTCGTCCGTGACCATTAGTGAAAAAGGGTACTTCTGATAAAATTTTGACTCAACCTATTCCTCCGTGCCTCCTAATCGATCATAACACAACCATAAATCGAAAAACACAACACTCGGCACGGGGACACCACATCACCACTCGAACTCTTCACGAGACACTAAAATGAAAACTAAGGAAAAGAAAACAAACCTCCGTTGGGTTGCCTCCCAATAAACGCTAATTTATCGTGATTAGCATGACAGTTGGGGATCGATCATGACTTCAAATGTGATGCCACCGAGAGCGGATCCACCACACTCTCAGGACGAGGCTTGTAGCCTCCCATCTTAGGTTCCTTGAGTTGGCCCTCTTGGTTGGCCAACATTGCTTCGGCCTCCTCCATCTTCCGGGCCAAAGCTCCCTTCATCCTTCGTCTCCAAGCATTCATCCTCGATCCTTTGGTCATAGGACCCTTCTTAACTTCTTGCTCAACATCACCAAAAGCAACACAAGTAATGGTGGGGTTTTCCTTGACAGGCTCTCCTCCACTCTCATTCACATCATTTGAAACTACTTCCTTCACTTCATATCTCATAACCTTATGGTCAATTTCAAGCTTGATTCTCTACTTACCATCCCTCAAAATTAAGGTCCCCTAATTAACGTCTATTAATGCCTTGGCGGTGGCAAGAAAGGGACGACCGAGGATGAGTGGCATGTCCAAGTCCTCACTTATGTCGAGAATCACGAAATCGGTCGAATAGCAAAACTTGCCCACTCTCACCATCATGTCCTCCACTATACCTCTCGAGCTAATGACGGAATGGTCGGCTAAGGTGATTCTAAGCTTAAAGGTTTTAAGTTCACCTACTGAAATAACTCGATTTTTTTTTTTGAAAACCAAACCATAACTCAAACCACCAACGGTTACTCCGGAGCAACCCAAAACAGGTTTACAAATCAAAACCAAAAATCAACAACAACAATGTTTAAGATTCTCAAGTGAAATGCCCTAAACATTTGGGCGACGTCAATCCATAGCAATAAAACATAAAACACAATACTTGAGTTTCCCAGTATACTCATTAAGACATATGAAACTAAAGATAGATATAATGGGAGGTCCCATCTCGTTACCCAGATCTATTTGACATCTTTAGGTTTGCCGCGGCTATTCTCCTCGGGTAACCTCCTCTTGATGGATGCGTCCTCTTCCCCTCTCTGCGCCTGGTGAGTGAGAAGGGGTCAGTCTCGTCGTTACTTCCTAAGGTCTTTGCCCTAGGAAAACTCCCTACTAAACACGTTATTAGGGTTCCTGACTTAGACAAAAGTCGTTCTCGCTTTCATCCTTTATACTTTGTTATCAAACAGTCTAGAAGAGATTTCTACTCCTCTCTTATCTTTAGAATTTCCTTACTTATACTCTTAATCCATAGACACCAACACAAGGGACCACCATGTTACGTCTCGCCGTCCGGTGTCCCTACCCTAGTATGCCAACCGCGTTACGTCTCGTTGTCTGGTTGCATACCCAAACTCGGCAATGGCACTGCGTTACGTCTCGTCGTGCAGTCCATGCCCGTCAACTACTGCGTTACGTCTCGCCGTCCAGTAGTGACCCAACCGCCCGGGGGTTCATCTTACCACTAACCAACTATTACAATCATACATTCATACATAGCACAACGCGTGCCTCCACCATTATAGGCGGTGGGATGCCTCACACACACATCGCGCATTACTCAAAAATTAACTAATGAATAGCTTGAACGAAAAGCATAAACTAAAAGACCTACAACAGAGATTTTACCCCCTTTACACTCACCTCGAAAAGATGACTCCTCGATTCCTTCTTCGACGAAACCCCTCCTTAGCTGGATTATCTTGGGGAAACCTCTAGAACGTGCCTAGGCCTCGGTTGGATGACCCGAGGCGTTGATCTCCTCGTTGATCAAACCCTCAAACGTCACCGCTAGAAACACGAAAGGAATGAGATCGAGATCGGTGTCAGGAGCCGCTTTGAATTACGAGGGAGGGGAGGGTTTGCGGCGGTGGGGAATAAACAAAAAAGACGGGGCGGGTTAAATTATGGGGAAAAGCCACATAGAGGGCCGGGGGGTTTTATTTTTTCCTGTTGGGGGAGATTTTGATGGGGGAAAGGGTTTGGGGGTCGGCCTCTTGGCCGTCCCACTATATTATTATTTTTTATATATTATTATAATATATTAATAATAGTTTTTATTGTTATTCTTAATCCGTAGTTGTAAGTCTTAGTACGTAATTGTTAAACTAACCGCTCATTAAATATGGTCGAACCCAAATCTAAAATACCAAGGTGTTACACCTACTTCTAACTTTTTGAAAAGCTTGTAGGGCATCACATTAAAACTAACTCCTAGGTCTGCCAAGGCATTGTCTATATGATGGTTACCAATATCAAGAGGGATAGTAAAGCTACCTGGGTCGGACCACTTTTTGGGCAAGCGATAGAGGAGGTAAGTCGAACACTCCTCGCCAAGAGTCACGTTGGCGAGGCCTTCAAGCTTTGGCTTCTTGGTGAGGAATCCTTTGAGGTACTTAGCATATCTTGGCATTTGAGCCATGGATTCAAGGAAAGGGATGTTGAGGTGGAGGTTGCATAGCATTTCCATGAAACCTCCACACTCGTTCTCCAACCTCTCCTTGTACATCCTTGTGGGATAAGGAAGAGGTGGTGTGTATCCATCCTCTGGCAATGTCTTCCTTGCCGCCTTCCTCTCATTCCTCGAGGGCTTCCCTTATCCCTTCTTTGGGTTGGTCTCTTCCTTGATGGTATCTTCCTTCTCCATCGCTTCATTAGTGGCGACTTCCGAAACCACCTTCACACTCCTCACTTGAAGTGCATTTACCCCGGCATGGTCCTTGGGGTTCATCACGGTTTGGGAAGGTAAAGCTCCATTGAGTCTCTCGGTGAGGATGCTGACAAGGTTGCTGATTTGCACCTCCAAGCTTTGGAGGCTCGCTCGATGGCTTCAGAGACCCGTCTCAACCGAGGTAAACTTGGTAGTCGCCACATCCATAAATTGCTCTATCTTCTTGAACTTTTGGCTACTCGTACTCACAAAAGTGTTCACTAGGTCTTCAAGCTTAGATAGCTTGTTGGGTTGTTGTTAAAACCCTAGGCCACCTTGTGCTTAGTACGGTTGTTGGAAGCTTGAGCCTTGAACTTGAGGCCTTTGTTGGATGAAGGTCGGCCAAGGTTGGAAATTTCCCATGGGGCCTTGAAAACCCGGGGGCCTCGGATTTGTCGCAGATGCCCAAGAAAAGTTGGGGTGGTTCCTCCATCCGGGGTTATAAATATTGCTATACGGGTTGTTGACCCTAGCATTGCCACAAAGTTGACTTTCTCCTCCGGAGTGCCTGCCTCCTTCATTGCTTGACACTCTGCCATCTCATGATTGGTGCTCGAGCACCAGTCACACGACATCACCGACATTTTCCTTGCCTCTTATCTTCAAGCATAACCTCAAGAAACTTATCCAACTTTGCCTCAAGTGGAGCACTTCGCTCTTACACTTCCACTCCCCTATCATTGCTTCTTCTTCCACTTCTAGTCAACCCCCAATCGAATCCCCTAAGGGCCATGTCTTCAAGTATCTTGGTTATTTGAGGTGGAGCCATATTCATCCATTTCCCTTGACATAAGGAGTCAATGAGGATTTCATCTTCTTGCATTAGGCCTTCGTAGAAGGTTTCGCCGAAACTGTTCATCAAACTCGTGGTGAGGGCACTGAAGAAAGTAATCGGAGTACGTCTCCCAAGCATCCCTCAAGCTCCCTCTTCTTGCTCGAAATGGGTAATCTTCTTTCTCCACTCCGCCGTATTCGAAGGCAGGCAATAGCAAACCATAAACTTGTTGAGGAGGTTGTCCTATGAGGTGATTGACCGAGGGGGCAGTTGTTTAGCCACCTACGTGCTTTCCCCGAGAGTGAGTATGGGAAAAGCCTTAGTGGCAAAGCTTCGTCCGACACACCAATGATTTTCAAGCTCCCCGCAAGCTCCAAGAATCTCTGCACGTGCTCTCTTGGTGACTGGCTCTCAAGGCCGTGGAATAGAGCATTACATTGTATCATAGTCACTAGATCCGGCTTGATCTCGAAATTGTTTGCCGCCACTGGAGGATGTAGGATTGGCGATTGAATGTCCGCCGACCTTGGGGCCATATAGTACCTCAGCGTCCTTGGGGCATCCTCGTCCTCCGCCACATCGTTCAACTGGAGGGCTTGAGTGCCATCTTGCATTTGGTTCCCTGCCATTACTACTACCTCGACGGGTTCAACTTCCACTTCTTCAACTTATTCTCCACTAACACCGGGACCCAAACGTTGTCCCCTCTTTCACTTCTTCTCCTTGCCTCTGCTAGCTCTCTCTCCCGTGCTAGGAGCCGGAGAGTTTGGTTTATGTCGTCGTCAAGTGCAGCAAAGGTGTCGGGTTACTCCGGGTCATGCACCACTGATGCTCTAAAACACAACACCTAACAATGGCCAAGTGTAACCAATGAAAGAGACTGCAGTATAGTGGCACAAGTAATAAATATCGAATCCACGGGTCTCTAGAGTTACTATTACTCAGCTTCAGTTCATTATCTAGCAAACTAGATTAAGGATTGATTAACCAAACTACTCTACTAACTAAACTAAGTAAAACTACTAATTACAGTTTGGGAACTCACTTAGGTATGATTCCCCCTAGCTCCTCAATTAGGTCCAAGTTGTAATTCCTTTTGGTTGTTTTACTGTTGATTAAAATGCGGAAGATCCGGCAGTAGCTTGGAATCTCTTAAGCTGACCAAACCCTCTCAGTCAAACTATCCGGCAGACGACTAGTCTTCACCGGGATAGAAAGCTGAAGCAATAAGCACAGAACTCCACTACTGGAATTGGATTCCAGTACAAAGCAGTAAACTGGCTAACTCTCGTATAGCCAATCTCCTACTACCGAATGATGAGACTCTAGCAACCTAATCAGATTCTATCTATCTCATATTGCAGCAGGAATCAGGAAAAGTTGATCAGACTTCAATTGACTCAATAAACATGCATCATTCGATTATAATCAAACAATAAAGCATCCAAAACTTCATACAAGAAAGATCCTAACTCATGGAACTAGGGTTCCTCAAAACCTAAGTGAAAGGAAGTTACTCCATAGAGAAGAGAGAGACTGCAGAAATCTGATCTAGATCTTCAATCTCCATCTCCAAGCTTGATTCCCGAGCTTCAATGGCGAAGAAATCCTCCAAAATAGCTCCAAGAACGTTCCCAAGTCGCTCTCTCTCTCTCTCTAGGGTTCGTCCCTTGGGTGTTTGGGATCCAAAACCCAGCTCTCCCTCTTTCCTTTTGCTGAAAATCGGGTTTTAAACAGCAATTCCCGACTCACACGGCCAGGCCACACGGCCGTGTGGCTTTCCCAGCTGCCCATGTGATCCCTCGGTGATTTCCACACGGCCATATGGCCAGTTCACACGGCCGTGTGGGTCGTGCCCGTGTGGCTTGCTCAGCCTCTATTTAATGCTTCGTTTCTCCCTCGTCCGGACTCCGAAAAAGTCCCCGTTTGATCCCAGACGCTCGTAGTCTCGTCCTCTTTCTTTTCATACAAAGCTTGCATGATTATTTTTCCATAAAGTAAGGTAGAAATCCATTCTTCTTCAGGTCATGCCCGAGTTTCTTCTCCCGAATCGTCAATTGATCTCTGATTGATTTGAAACTTGCACCTATGCTTCACTTTATGTGCTAGGACCTGAAATGTGACAAAGGAACATAACCTAGCATAAAATAGGCCAAAGACACGATAATTCAAGCTCAAACAATCAAGATACAAAGGGGAAAACATGTGCAAATACCGAGTCATCAAATCCCCCCACACTTAACTGTTTGCTTGTCCCCAAGCAAACCTAACTCAAACCAATGCAGCTCTCCAGAGCTCTATAGCAACATACAACCCCGATCGTCGGTAGAGGATTTCCTAGATCATATAGCAGCTTACGAGGTCAACTGGTCTTCTAAGACGTTCCCTATCTCTCTCAATGCGAGTACTAGACTCAAACCAGGATCATGAGAAAAAGTAGAAGTAAGACAGTCAGTTCATGGATAAAGGGACTCACACCATTCACAACCAAGGATTCGTTGTACCGGGGTGCTCTTTCACTTCATTTCACTGTTGGAACCCCTTTTTCTCACTTTCATTTACAATTTTTCTTTCATTTGGTGGGGTTCCAACTGCAGTCTTTTGCACGGTCGACCCTTATTAGTCGAGCAAGAGCAATTTCTGTACATCTGGAGCTCGCCAGAGTACTTCTTTTAACTCCTTTTCCTCAACTCGTGTGGAGGGTCAATGAAATTAAGGGGGGTCGGAAGCTCTATCCGTGCCCTTAAAAACACATCCTCAAGTAGGCAAACCGTTCAACGAGTGGAAGTTTTACTTGTACTAGAGACAACTTAGCTTCACCTTGTAGGAGTACCCCACTAAGGATCACTAAAATCTCTTCCAATACCCGATTTTGTGCAATGAACGGTGCAGCACACGTTGGGCTTACCCCATGTTTAAGATTTAATGATTTTGACATGGAGGACCAACTGCTTCCCATTTTCCATATGAGCACCCTGTTCGATACACGAGTCCATAACATAATCCAAACAGAGTCACCATTACCACCTGAATTCAACGGTCTTAGCTCCACTAATTCACAAAATCAACTGGCACAACAGAGAGCTAGATAGGAAAAATCTTATACTTCAACATCCTCCATAGTGCTACACTACCTCCCTAGGTTGCACATTACTATAGAGACTGTCAATTCAAAGCATACTGAGCAGGCAATTTGCAAGGAAACACGTACTTGGAGCCCTCAAATTTAAAAATTTGGACAGTGGACTAGGCTCCAAGCACACAAACAGCCAAACATTCACCCGCATACATAATTGAACACCCCCCACACTTAAGCACGACATTGTCCTCAATGGAGGAAAGATAAGGAGGGTAGAACGAAGTTACCAGATCAAGGGTGAATGATGATGTACGGGTCAGGCAGTGCATTCCAGGAAGAGAGAGTAATCAGAACACAAACACCACACAAAGTCTCACAAAGGTTGAGTTATTGACTCTAAAATCAAATAACAAAACTGACTCAACCGAGGAGAAATAGAGAAAGAAATGCAAACCGACTGGTTGGGTTGCCTCCCAACAAGCGCTTCTTTCACGTCGTGAGCCAGACGATGGCTCCTAAGTTTCGGTCCATGCTAGAACCTCCTTGAAGTTGAGGTTCTCGTCGATGAGGTGGAGTCTCAAGTCACGAGCATGTGGTGTGGCAGGTGATGAAGGCTCATGTACTTGATGCAGATGAAGTCTCCACCCTCGAGACCTCTTCTTCTCTTCTCTCGTCTCATTGCCCCAAACCAGATATGACAGCATCGATTGGCCACCATCGCCTCCACCAAGAGGGACCGATGTCGATGTGGCCTTGGTCTGGCAAAGAGACACTGCAAATGGGTCCTTGCCAAGCAGTTCCTCAAAGTTTGGTGGGGATATTACTTGCAACTCATGGCCGGTGCATGCCTCTTCCACCTCAACTTCATCCTCAGCCTGGACGCCAATTGCTTCCTCAACCCCCCTTCCTTCTTCAAAATGTGGTCTCTCCCCTGGGAAAAGATCAAGAACCACCTCTTCTTTTCTTTCTTCCTCATCATCCACAACTTTCTTCCTCATCCTTGCTCGCTCTTCTTCTTCTAGAACAGATTGGAGAGCAAGTCGCCAAGCAATTTCTTCAATGGGATCATCTTGCATCTCCTCGCACGGGCCCAACATGTTAGAGCATAAATGAGGAAAGGTGTGGTCTGCAACCAAAGGACTTTCCTGATCATGGTTATCATGGGAGTTCTCTGTGATAACTTCTGTATGCTCCTCAACGCTCCCATAGCCTTTGTCATCCTCCACCTCTTCTAGCGTGGCAGCAGAAAGGTGATCTTGAGCAAGATGTGAGCAAACTTGCTTCACCCACTCTGTTTGCTTCGCTGAGCGCTGAACAGTCTCCTCCATATCATGGAGAAATGAGGGATCGGAAGTGGCAAGGGCTTTGATTTGAAGATCCATCTTGGAGCATGATTTCTCAGTGTCTCGAGCAAACTGCTCCACGAGAAGCCTTAATTGTTCGTTCGGATCCTCCAGTGAAGTGTAGCATGGCTCTGCAGAGTGGCCCGTGAAGGCCGCCATGGGTAACTCCAGCTCCGATGGCCCTTCTGGTTGTGGGAGAAAGTCTTCTTGGTAATGAGGTTGTTCTTGATATGCCCAGGGGTCTGATTGTTCTCCGTAGTAAGGGGGTTGGTACTGGAACCCGAATCCATAGTCTTCTCCTCCTTGATTGCTGTAGGGAGTCGCGGGGTAATACCACCCGGATGGTGGTGGATACCCCCAATGATTGGAGAAGCCATTAGGATCCATGATTCAGATCTGCACCAACAAAAACAAAAACACCCAAGTGAAAAGCAAGGGTGGAAAAGAAAAGAAAAGAAAAACGCTAAAGTAACAAACTTCTGCCTTTCCTAATACTCTAGAAAGTCCCCGGCAACGGCGCCAAAAACTTGATGCTCTAAAACACAACACCTAACAATGGCCAAGTGTAACCAATGAAAGAGACTGCAGTATAGTGGCACAAGTAATAAATATCGAATCCACGGGTCTCTAGAGTTACTATTACTCAGCTTCAGTTCATTATCTAGCAAACTAGATTAAGGATTGATTAACCAAACTACTCTACTAACTAAACTAAGTAAAACTACTAATTACAGTTTGGGAACTCGCTTAGGTATGATTCCCCCTAGCTCCTCAATTAGGTCCAAGTTGTAATTCCTTTTGGTTGTTTTAATGTTGATTAAACTGCGGAAGATCCGACAGTAGGTTGGAATCTCTTAAGCTGACCAAACCCTCTCAGTCGAACTATCCGGCAGACGACTAGTCTTCACCGGGATAGAAAGCTGAAGCAATAAGCACAGAACTCCACTACTGGAATTGGATTCCAGTACAAAGTAGTAAACAGGCTAACTCTCGTATAGCCAATCTCCTACTACCGAATGATGATACTCTAGCAACCTAATCAGATTCTATCTATCTCAGATTGCAGCAGGAATCAGGAAAAGTTGATCAGACTTCAATTGACTCAATAAACATGCATCATTCGATTATAATCAAACAATAAAGCATCCAAAACTTCATACAAGAAAGATCCTAACTCATGGAACTAGGGTTCCTCAAAACCTAAGTGAAAGGAAGTTACTCCATAGAGAAGAGAGAGACTGCAGAAATCTGATCTAGATCTTCAATCTCCATCTCCAAGCTTGATTCCCTAGCTTCAATGGCGAAGAAATCCTCCAAAATAGCTCCAAGAACGTTCCCAAGTCGCTCTCTCTCTCTAGGGTTCGTCCCTTGGGTGTTTGGGATCCAAAACCCAGCTCTCCCTCTTTCCTTTTGCTGAAAATCGGGTTTTAAACAGCAATTCCCGACTCACACGGCCAGGCCACACGGCCGTGTGGCTTTCCCAGCTGCCCGTGTGATCCCTCGGTGGTTTCCACACGGCCATATGGCCAGTTCACACGGCCGTGTGGGTCGTGCCCGTGTGGCTTGCTCAGCCTCTATTTAATGCTTCGTTTCTCCCTCGTCCGGACTCCGAATCAGTCCCCGTTTGATCCCAGACGCTCGTAGTCTCGTCCTCTTTCTTTTCATACAAAGCTTGCATGATTATTTTTCCATAAATTAAGGTAGAAATCCATTCTTCTTCAGGTCATGCCAGAGTTTCTTCTCCCGAATCGTCAATTGATCTCTGATTGATTTGAAACTTGCGCCTATGCTTCACTTTATCTGCTAGGACCTGAAATGTGACAAAGGAACATAACCTAGCATAAAATAGGCCAAAGACACGATAATTCAAGCTCAAACAATCAAGAAACAAAGGGGAAAACATGTGCAAATACCGAGTCATCAACCACCTACACACAATCGGAAAACACACCAAGTCTAGCACAAGCAAACCACACACACTTGAAAAATTGGAAATTAAAAGCTAGATTAACAACCAACAACTTTTTCAAGATAACATACCGTAGTTCCCCGGCAACGGCGCCAAAAACTTGACTCGCACGAAACTACTCCAAGTTTTTAAACTCTATCTGGGTGCAGTATAGAGAAAGTATTTAGATATCAACCCGACCGGTCCGTCTACCCCTACTTCAGTTGTTTTAATCATTTTCTAGCAAAAAAGTTTTGGTTTAAAAGTTTGCCAATTACAATAAAATAGGGCAAAGGTAAATGGTTTTGAAAACTCTTTTGTGGAAGGATCACTGGGGGTTTGCTTTCCCCTAACTACTACCATGATATGTGAATTGGAATAATTGCTTTGGTAAGGTAACCGCGAACAACAGAGGGATGCACATATGGTCGGAGACCACAATCTTAATCGCTAAACCGACGTAAACATTATAGGCCATGTCAATCAACCCTCTCGGTTTAGGCAATTGGTAGTTGACTTACTCCCTCACTCAATTCAAAGGTCGGACGACTTAATCGCGATTATCCGATTTGATTAATTCAACATTGAGGGTTGCCCTAAATTAACCTAGTTATGTGGCTTAAAAAGCTGAAGGAAAACCAACTCGATTGAATCTCCCTTGGAAGAGGAACTGTCCTCTCTAAGCTAAGCACAAGCATGGGAGAATTTCAGGGTCCTTGACCCTAAGCAGTGGCGAGTCCAGAAACAAAGAGGTACCACGAGAATTCCCTCAACTAGTTTTAGTGGTCAACGCTATTACAACACGGTGACAAGGTGCAGTGGAAAGCTTAGACTTCAAGAGAAGTTAGGGTAGTATAAATGAAGCAAAGGAGGAAATAAGTAGGTTACAGGGGGTACGAAAGGACCTCAAGAAGTCTAAAGGTCAAGGCGGAGAAGAGTCATGGTCATTTACATAATGACGATAAAGGAACTCTTGTAGATAAATTACGTCACTCGAGATGATGGTACATGACCTTGGGGAATTAGGCTGGTAGCAAGCCTTTAAAAGGGAACAAGACAAGAGTCAAGATGATCGAGGTAGAGGATGAGCTTGGATCAAGAATAACAATGTGCTTGTGAACAATGTCGAGCTAGAAAGAGGAGGGATTGGGATATGAGTGACTCTACAAACTACCCAGATCATGAAAGGTCTGGAGGTCGTTGGGACCGTGAAAGGGGAATGCAAGAGTTCACGATGATCTGTTATGGGATAGTCCTCTCCTAAATCGAAGGAGCACCTAGCCGCCTAGCGTACATGAGGGGTGACAGAAGGAGGAACCTCTCTACTAAGTTGGAACTAGAGGGCTAAGAGATGAAGTCTCAGAAGTAGCTATAGAGTAAGTCATTAAGCCAACCGAGTATAGACAAGTAAGTGGAACATTCAATAAATGTTCTAGTGAATGGCAGAGAATTCAAGGAAGCACATGGGACTTGGGAGTTCCGATGAAGGATTGAGAATATGTGTAGGCGACTCGTGTTCAAGAAAATGCATAGTGGAGTATGACGAGGAAAAGCATTACCAAGAAGGAGGAAATCATTAAATTACCTTACCCAAGGTGCCCCACTCTGAGTGGGAGCGGCATAGTAGGATGTCATCCAGATGAAGTGGCTAGTTAAGGATAAGTAAGACACGTTCAGTTAAGCCACTAAGAACCCAGACTATGAGATTAAGGCCATATGCAGGCATCAATCGAGACAAATGACATGAATGAGGTAGGTTAAAGCCTACCTAGGGAAATCCTCTATTGGAAGCTTTAACCCTAACAATAACGAGAAGATACTCAATGGAGTTTGGTGACCAAATATAGTACAAAGCCACAACGGGAGAGTAGTAAAAGTAAAGAAGCAAGGAGAACACCATATGACGTTACAAAAACAAAATGGTGGTCGTCGACCGGGCGATGTATGCGTCAAGGAAGATAGCTAGGACGGACCAAAGCAAGAATATAACAAACAACAAGAAAGCATTAGGTTGATTACCAGTCGAGAACAATAAATCCATAGGAAGTCCATCAAGAAAGTAAGGTGGAATCGTAGTCGTTAAGACTAGTCAAAGGGAGAACCTTATAAGTCAAGGACTCAAGGTACATAAGTAAGAAGAGAATATGAGAACCTAGATGACTACATCGAGAATAAAGGACATCATCTAGAACTAGCGAGTAATATCAAGAAGAAGAGTCACGAGTAACGAAGTAAGAGGGATATAAGTTTAGGGAACCTGCTAGAATACCCCAACGTGAAACCAAGATTACCTATGTTGGTGAAAAGTGTCAATCTCTCGGGTAAAACTCTATTGGACGGGGAAACCGTATGAGGAATTTCAGCTAGGGTCTAAGAGTAGCAGAATTGATAGTACGAGAACTTCAAATTCAGGTGGCGATAAGGATGTGCTAAGTTAGGTGCCAGGAGTGAACAGGTAAGCCAAAGGGAAGTTCATGACTCTTGAAGGGAGTCATATAGTTGTTAGCAAGCTAGAGAAAAGATGCAAAGGATGCCTTTAATGCATACCGGAAGTAAAAGCAGTAGTATGAGATTTCAGAGTTAAGCAAGAAGTAACGAGGAGATGACCACTCAGTTTATGGTTAAAGGATAAGACGAGGCATCAAGGAAGAAAGTAAGGGATGCAAAGTTAGGAGATACAAGGACCTAAGTGACCTATGAGGTCAACTCTAGACGAGAGTTACGTTAAAAGAGTTTTACCATCTGACTAGATGGAAGATAAGCTGCCATCAGTGACCTTGTGGTTGGAGGGGGGCATTAACTTCTCATGTACCGAATAATGGATAGTTATCGTTCCGACATATGTCCAAGGTGCAGCATAGGTGATGTGAGGTGTTAAGAAGCCACAACAACATTGAAGTTGCAGGAAGTGGAAAGAAGGATTTTTAGGTCATGTCGTATAAATTAAGGGAAATACAAATCCTCGAAGTGAAAAGGATTACCACAAGCGATGCTTAGGATAATCACAATGGACAAATTTCAAGGGCAAAATTTCTATAAGTGGGGAGGAAATGTGATACCTCGACTTCGATTTAGGTTCAACATCAAGTACTGAATCAGTTGGACCAATAAATTGAGCCGGAATTTTGTCCCATCACATCCTGGACCCAAGTTGGAAATTTTCGAAAGGGGCAATGAGTCACTCAACCTATTCGATGCTACCGAGCTAGATGAGAATACCTGTTATGGTCAAGAGTACATATAAGAACTATAGTAAGCTATTCAAGACAAGGTAACGGCACGCCATTGAAGCTCATATAGCAAGAGTGAAATCTTGAGACAAAGAAGCATGAGAATGAGGAGTATGGAAGGATGAGCCCGATCAAATTTTGGGGACAAAATTTTTATAAGGGTGTAGGAAATGTTACACCCCGCTCTTCCCAAAAAATCAAAATGACTTTTATACCCTTGGGTCAAGTACCACCGTAATATCAATGAGGACTAAAAAATCAAAATGACTTTTATACCCTTGGGTCAAGTACTTCTCGACCAAAAGTAACTTGCTTTCCGGACCCGGGAAATCAAGGCAAAGCGACACCATCGTCCAAAGGGAGACAGAGCTCGTGTCTGTTCCCTGCTATCACTATCGACAGGGGAATCTCCTTGTTATTGCTATCTCCGCCCATAGTTGGACGAGGGGGAGAAGCAGGCAGGAGGTGGCGGTGGAGGTCTCGCTATCGGGTAATCAAGGCAAGGTGGAGGCAGAGCAACATCATTCTCTCCACTCCGAGAGCTGCTTGCTTTAGCAAGCTCGTCTCATGGTTATTGCTATCTTCGCCGTGGACGATGAGGGGAAGCATGACGATGGAGGACTGAGGGAGTGAGGAGCATTGACGGCAGGCTTCTTTTTTCCCCCTCTACTACGAGATCTAAGGAGCATTGACGGCGGGCTTCTTTTCCCTCCCTCTACTACGAGATCTGAGCTGCTTGCTTAAGCAAGCTCGTCTTGCTGTTATTGCCATATCCACTCTGACTTGGATGCCAATAATGATTAAAGCAAGTTGGTCCATTTAATTCCATTTGCCAAGCAAGCTGCTCCATTTTATTCAAGCAAGTACGAGTGTACTATTATATTGGAAGCGATTATGGAAACTTTGGAGCAAAATCAGAGCTAGTTCCGACGAAAGTAAGGTGAGTGTAAAGAGGATAAATTCTACGCCTTACGGTTTTTCAAATATTTGTCTTGAGTATTTTGAACTATTGATTTACGTGATGTATGTGTAGTGTTTGATACATGTTTAAGATTGCATGATTATGTTTGATAGTATGTGCTTTGGTTGAGCTATGATTTGAAGTGAAGATGTATGAGTTTATCTCTTACTTTGAAATTTACGTTTATGAGTGATTATTAAAGCTTAAGAACAATCCCTTTTATGAAATACTTCACCTTCGAAGAAGGTGAAACCGTTTTAAGTGTTTTTAGTCACTAGCGCCAGTCCGTTGCCATTTGAGATTTTCAGATAGAGCAGCAGTTATGCTCTTGAGATCTTTGAGACAGAGCAACAGTTATGCTCTTGAGATATTTAAGTTAAGCAGCAATTATGCTCTTGAGATTTATAAGATGAGCAACAGTTATGCTCTTGAGAATCGTGGAAGAAGAGCTTTCCACGATAAGTTTAAGTTTAAGGAAAGCCTTGATGGCTTCTCATACGTATGTGATGCTCTAAAACACAACACCTAACAATGGCCAAGTGTAACCAATGAAAGGGACTGCAGTATAGTGGCACAAGTAATAAATATCGAATCCACGGGTCTCTAGAGTTACTATTACTCAGCTTCGGTTCATTATCTAGCAAACTAGATTAAGGATTGATTTATAAACTACTCTACTAACTACTCTACTAATTACAAGTTGTGAACTCACTTAGGTATGATTCCCCCTAGCTCCTCAATTAGGTCCAAGTTGTAATTCCTTTTGGTTGTTTTACTGTTGATTAAACTGCGGAAGATCTGACAGTAGCTTGGAATCTCTTAAGCTGACCAAGCCCTCTCAGTCTAACTATCCGGCAGACGACTAGTCTTCACCGGGATAGAAAGCTGAAGCAATAAGCACAAAAACTCCACTACTGGAATTGGATTCCAGTACAAAGCAGTAAACTGGCTAACTCTCGTATAGCCAATCTCCTACTACCGAATGATGAGACTCTAGCAACCTAATCAGATTCTATCTATCTCAGGTTGCAGCAGAAATCAGGAAAAGTTGATCAGACTTCAATTGACTCAATAAACATGCATCATTCGATTATAATCAAACAATATAGCATCCAAAACTTCATACAAGAAAGATCCTAACTCATGGAACTAGGGTTCCTCAAAACCTAAGTGAAGGGAAGTTACTCCATAGAGAAGAGAGAGACTGCAGAAATCTGATCTAGATCTTCAATCTCCATCTCCAAGCTTGATTCCCGAGCTCCAATGGCGAAGAAATCCTCCAAAATAGCTCCAAGAATGTTCCCAAGTCGCTCTCTCTCTCTAGGGTTCGTCCCTTGGGTGTTTGGGAACCAAAACCCCAGCTCTCCCTTTCCTTTGGCTCTAATATGCCTCAAAAACCCGATTCTGGGCGAATTACGGGCTGAATTACGGTCGTAATTCTTCCATGCCCGTATTTTGCCCAAAATACGCGTTTTGGTTAAGTTTCAGCTCACCCAAAGCTCCTCTCGGCAGTGAAATTACGGGCATGGGAGGGGAAATTACGGTCGTAATTCTCCTGCCCGTAATTCTTCCTCCAGCCCTGTTCAAAGCTTCGTTTCTCCCTCGTCCGGACTCCGAATCAGTCGCCGTTTGAACCCAGACGCTCGTAGTCTCGTCCTCTTTCTTTTCATAACAAACTTTCATGATTCTTTTTCCATAAAGTGAGGTAGAAATTCATTCTTCTTCAGGTCATGCTCGTGTTTCTTCTCCCTAATCGCCAATTGATCTCCGATTGACTTGAAACTTGCGCCTACGCTTCACTTTATGTGCTAGGGCCTGAAATGTGACAAATGAACACAACCTAGCGTAAAATAGGCCAAAGAAGCGATAATGCAAGCTTAAACGATCAAGAAACAAAGGGGAAAACATGTGCAAATATCGAGTCATCTGTATGAGTTGGCAACCAGACTATCTAGTGAGGGATCCCCGTGTCAGTCAAGTATTTAAGTTGAGATTTAACCTTTAAGAATGGAGAGTAACAGTTACTCCCATACAGTTTTAAGAGTTAAGATTTTTAAGAATGGAAGTACAAACAACTTCCCTCAGTTTGAGTTTAAGTGTTTGAGAAGAAGTGCAAAATAATTAGAAAGTTTAAAACGTAAGGGCATAGACTGACCCAAACTCACTCACCAGGCCTTAGTAAGGGAATGAGCGAGAACCAGATCGGTAGCAGCTAGCTAGAGCAGCAGTTAGAGAGTAGCGAGTTTGAGAGGAAAAGTTCGAGGGCAGCCAGCTAGAGGAGGGCAGTGCAAGCGTCACAGAGGATGCCTTAAGATTTTCAGTAGCAGCAACGACAAAGACTACCTAGTTATTTGCATTTTATGATTATGAGTATAGACTTGAGATCAGATTGAAATTTTAAAGTTTGAGTTTAATTTGCCCACGTGTTAGGGCTTTGCTTTGAACTACAAGTGTGTGTTTTAAGTATTTTATTTATGAAAATTTTTTCCACTGCAATTTAAAATTTGAGTATTTTATTTATCAAGGGCATTTTAGTAAAAGTAGTACCCGGCCGGGTTAGGGTGTTTCAGGCACTCTCGTTTTCTTCTCCCCCTTGGCGCCGCTCTGCCTCTCTGAGTCTCTGTACTCCTCTCATTTCTCAACGATAAGAGACCAAAGATCATCGCCGAATCGTCCTCTCCAACAACCAAACAGCACCGACGATTCGTCCTCCCTAGCAGCCAAAGACATCGTTGTTCTTCCTTCGTCTTTCCTGGCCGCGCCGGAGAAAGAGGAGCTTCCTTCGTCGTTTGCGTACCACCGACCCAAACGATACCTTCTACACATTGAGATTAGAGGTAGTGCTTGTTTTCTCCTTCTCCCTTTGTCGTTGCTTCTTTTGTGCTTTGTACAAAATCAAACGAAAACATTGAAATAGGTTGATTCATGGGTTAGTACTTAATAGTAGCTTTAATATCTCGAGAGAAAGCTCTATGGTTGCCAAATCGGCGTCCTGCAATGTTTTCTGTTGGGGTAAACAGAACTCAATTGATGCTTTGGATGAAGATGAAGGGTAATATTGCGTTCTGTAGCTTTCTGTTGGGGTGAAATTAACAAAGCATTATTGAAATGTCGCACTTTGTTGAATGTTACCTAAGCTTATTTACTCTTTTCCAGTTTCTTAGGTGGTGTATTTTGGTTTTATTCTGGTATGATACCCTAATTTTTCCGGTACGGTTTTTTAACAAAAAAATAATTTTTCATTTTGAAAACGGTATTTAGCGGTAGGAAATGGTTGAACCATGGTCCTACCACGATTTACCATGCCAAAGACGATTCCGGTTTGATGTCCAGTACGGTTTCCTAATCCATGTTAATGGGTCACCCGTTTTACCCCGGAAACATGGAAAGAGTCATTATATTGTACTTATCTTGATAAATTATATCAAATCTCATCTAACATATGAGTAATAACATATAATATTATACCAAAATAACATGTCGTACTTAGATCCAACATATTAGTGAAAATTCATACACACTTATATAACATCAATATTCAAATGTCGAACTTAGAATTCCAAAAATTGAGTTAAGCGAAAATAAAAATATAAAAATATGCGCATTTCGCAAACCAAAGAAAAATAATAATACAATCTAACCTCCAACCCGGTACCTTGTAGCGGTCGACCTGACAGATACTTGCAACCTTTTTTTCACCGGGCCAGGATTAAAATCGGTTGACCCGCGGATTGATAACCTGGATAGATTACTTTGCCGCATAGTTGTCATGCCGGTGGCATGCCACCCGGTTGAACCTGGTTCAACCTGTGCCGGTCATGGAACCGGCATGACACCATTGGTATGACCGATATGATCGACTTACGCATTCTAAGTTTAATAACATCATTTTAATGAATTTAATGAATAAAAAATTAATTTAGTATTCATTTTATGAATATAATAATTAAAAGATGATGATATTTGTTGGATTGTAACTAAATTGTCGACAAATATGTTTTATATATGATTAAATACATTGAATATTAATTGTTTTCATATTTTTTTAAACCGGCATGAACCGGCACAAACTGGTTATACCACCGATTGTACCATTTTACTTGCCAAACCGGCACAACAGTATAAACCGGTTTGACAACCTTGCCGGGTTCGCATTATTAGAGACTAGAGAGTACCGTGAAAGCAAGCATAAAGCACTTCGCAGTTTAGAGCGAGCCTGCAAACTCGGATCAGCGGAGCAAGAAAGAAAAGGAAAGGGGAGACGACGGCAGCCATGAATGTGGAAGAAGACGTCGAGCGACTGAAAGAAGAGATCCAGAGGCTCGGTAGCTCCCAGCCTGATGGTTCTTTCAAGGTACTCACATGATCAATAATCTCTCGATCATCTCATCAATTGGAAGCGTCAGTGACAACGATAACTAACTCTAGATCCTACGATGTGGATCTAGATCTGATTTTGATTCTGATATGCGGGGGATTGGGAACTCTGCTTTTTCTGTTCTAGATCTGACATCATTTCCACATGTTTCTCGTCTGTGTTCGTTATTGAAACTAGAAAGTAGATCTAGAAGTCAAAGCAGAGATTATTCATGGTTCCGTTCAGGGAGTCGAGGGCCGAACGATGATTCTAGCTGGCTGTATTTGCGTTCCGTTATCCTAGCCTACTGTATTCGAAAGTAGGGTTCCGTTGTTCGCAACAAAAGAAAATTCAGGATGCCAATTGACCTGTGATGTCAAGAGTGATGTTAATGAAGAATGTGATGTGTTGCGATCTGAAAATGGAGTACATTTGTTGCAGGTGACATTTGGTGTGCTGTTCAGCGATGACAGGTGCGCCAATATCTTTGAAGCATTGGTGGGAACACTAAGAGCAGCCAAGAAGCGCAAAGTAGTTACGTATGAAGGGGAGCTGCTTCTGCAAGGCGTTCATGATAATGTATACATCACTCTCCTCCAGCCCAAGTCATTACCTTCTGGGGAAGCTGCGGCCACAACTCCGCCGGCAGATGCCAGTTAAACACAAAGATAGAAGTCCGTCAACTTGTGCCTAGCTGCTCAGTTGCGCTTCATTTAGCGATATGTCTCTTTGCTTTTGGGTTGTTGTTGCTTGGCATCTGATATGAACAGATTACCAACAAGAAATGCTGTATATTTCTGTATGCCAAATTAAGTTATTTTGGTTGCAATCTCAGCTTTTCATTTCTTCATCACTAGTAGTGTTTGGTAAACCGAATTGTACTGTAAGTTAGATTGGATAAATTGTCCACTGGAGTCTAAATCAATAGGCAATTTTAGCAGTTGGAAACAATTCCAGTATAAAATATCCTATTATTGACTTTTTGGTACAACCTTCCATACAATTTTTATCATCTTTCCTAGTTAACCTGTGTTAACCTGTGTGGTTCCCTCTCAAGACTATTATGCTTCAAAAGGTTCGATGTTCTCCGTTATCAGTTTATCACTAACAGAAATATTTTTTTAATCAAGGTCACTAATGAGAATTGTTTTCTTATAATGGCACTGATGAGAATCTTTCAATCGGTAGGATTTACCTTTTAGTGAGCTTATTGCAGATGGGTTCTGAACAGGTTAGAAGTTATTAGTAAGCTTACTAAAGGAGTGATCTGACTGGGGTGATTGATTTGTCCGAATATAAAAAACAACTCCCAATTATAGACCAAATATAAACTTTAATGGGATGTAATATATGACAAGTATGTTTAAATATCAAATCGAGTTAGTTCATATACCCATACTTCGATTATTTGAAACATAATTTAATGATTGGTTGTTTGATTGAAAACTATGATCTAACATTAAAGCGGTTGTAAAAGTAATTGGTTTTGACTCTTAAATGAGAGGGATTCACCCGGGTGTAGCTCCCCCTAATTCGCTACCATGACTTGTCGGGATGACTCAAAATGTATGGTGGAGGTGATTGAGAACCGTAAGGGAAGTGTAGCTAGCAAGGTTGTCAACACGCGGGCTGACCCGGACCAGGTCAAGCTAGTGGGTCAAGGGTTAATGGGTCAACCGTGTTAGCCCGGTTTGGCCCGGAAATATCGAAAAGAGTCATTATATTGTACTTATCCTGATAAATTATATCAATTCTCATCTAACATATGAGTAATAACATATAATATTACACCAAAATAACATGTCGTACTTAGATCCAACATATAGTGAAAATTCACACACACTTATATAACATCAATATTCAAATGGTTAACTTAGAATTCCAAAGATTGAGTTAGACGAAAAGAAAAATCGGAAAACAGGCGCATTTCGCAAACCAAAGAAAAAAATGACACAATTTGACCTCCAACCCGGTACCTTGTAGCGGTCGACCCGGTGGGTGCGTGCGTTCCATTTTTTCTCTCCGGGTCAGGGTCAAAGTGGGTCAACCCGCGGGTTGACAAACTTGGTAGCTAGTGATGGAACATCACTCTCTCGGTCTCTAGGCCAAGGAATTCGGATTAAGTTACCTCGGTAGCTCTCTTGGCCTAAATGCCTAAGGACTACCAAACCTTCACTCTCAAATAGGGCTTCGGACGGCCAAAACACAATTAACCTAGGTGCCAACACAAACAAGGAGGGATGCCCTACATTAACCTAGATAGGAGACATGATTTGCCTAAGAAAACCTAGTTTTACAAGCCTCTTTAACAAAAGGGGATTTTTTTCTCTACCTAGGTTAGAATGGCAAATAGATTGATAGGCAAACATACAACACAATTTTCCATGAAAATACTTCCAAATTCGTATTAAAACACACCCACACATAGACAACCATTCCATACAATCTCAATCACATGGTAGAAGTTAGGTTCACAAACCCTCAAGTGAAAAGGGAAACTACTCCATGCTAGAAGAGGGAAAAACACAATGAGAAAGAAGAAAAACCATCATGGAGATGCTTGAATCCTTCCTTGTGTAGAAGAGATCTTCCTTTGCGGAAGATTTTCCCAAATCCTTGCCTTCCTAGCTTGTTCTCTCTTACTCGTCACTTTGTCTCTCTAGAATGTTGAAGAAGAAGGTTTTATCACTCAAGGTCTCCTCCCCTTTTTCCTTCAGCTCAAGCCTCCTTTTATACCCAGTTAACGGCCGTGAACTCAAGGCATGGACCGTGATCTCGGGCCAAAATGCGCCGCTTCACTAACTCAATTCACGGTCATTGGCTTGGGTTCACGATCTTACGACCGTGAACTGACTTGAGTCTAGTGAGAACCAATATAACTATGGACGCCTAGTGGTTCACGGTTTTCGGCTCCAATTCATGGTCTCCCTGATCGTGAACTCACCGCTTCCACCGTGATCTGCTACTGCCTCCATCTTTTAACCTGATTTTGCGCCTTTTCATCCAACTTTCGACTCCGGGGTTGGTTCCACCTTCTATAGACTGAAATGCAAAAAAACGAGACAAAATCCAGCGTAAAACCAAACCTCCAGGAGTATAAATGCCTCAACGACTAAGGAAACCGGGGGGGGGGGGGGGGGGGGTTAAAGTATACAATTAAGCCCGAATCACTCCCCAACACTTAGGCAAACCCTTTTAAACCAAGGTGATATCTCAACCCTAACAAAATATCTTGGGAAAAAATCGAAAGGCACAAAGTGGTGAATCTCAATGGCTATTGGGCATCAGCACATGAACCACCCCAAGCAAAACCGACATCCGCCAGAAACGACATTTGAATGCATCAAGAGTCTGCAAATGAAAAATTCTCACCCTGTTCATAAATCAATGCAAGTCCCTACAAGACCACTCACCAACCACAACTAGTCGTGCATAGAGTTCAAGTCCAAGGCACAAACGACTGTGCAACATAGGTCCTCATCGGGATCAAGTATGATCATGCAATATGTGAATGAATCATTCCTTTCAACCAGTGGGGTCAGGACCTTTTGGTGCAAAATATGTGCACAACCATCAACACTCAGCCTTATCGTCTCTCCACCACGACGGAAACCTCTAAATGCTAGAGTTCACGGGATGGTTTTCATCACTCGTTTGTCCGGAGATCTTAGACACGGGTTCAAATGACTGCCAATTGTCTTGGACATGGGGAAAATTCCTTTTGGGTGGTGGCAAATATAGCATGAGGTCCTACATCTTCAACCCAAAACCAAAGGTTCCAAGGTTTCGACTAGAACCTTTCCTACAATCAACTGCCACTAGCATCGACCAAAAACATCACTTTCCTTCTTCCAAACCCCTACCAATCACGAACTACATTAAACCCTATTTAGAGCATACATTTAGACTTTTGTGGTAACTCTCAACTTTTATTTACCCCATTTTAATACCTCTTTTTTCGTTTCCTTTTTTTTTCCTACTTTCCATTTCTTTTTCTTTTTCTTTTTCGAGGGGGTTCTAGAGAGTTAAACATTTGCCAACTTAACACTTAACGAACAATGCTCTCTATTAAGAACTTCCTCCAACACTACTTCTTCTTCTTCATTTCTAGCAAGGACCGTGCAAAATCCACCTATGTAGAACCTCAATGGAGCTCAAGAGTGAGAGCTCTGAGACACAATGATGACTCACAATGGTTTAGACACGAAGAAAGGATGAGAGGTCGTTCTATCATCACCATTAAGCTCACAAGCAACAAGCTCCTCCTAACATGAGAACGACCCCCAAAGTCACACGGCTGAAAGGGGTTGACTAGTGGATAAAATATTTTGGGACAATCAACTTTTGGGATCTATCATACTCACTAGTGACAACGGTAAATGTTACAAACCATGGCAAGAGGGATCTATCACACATGAACAAGACGATCGACACAAATCTCACGTGGCTACCTAGTCACCCTATCATCTATTCCAATTTCACGAACTTCTATGCAAGGAAATTCTAATCAAAGAGTAACCAAGTCAAGACACCCATTTATTTAAGCACACATGAAAACTAAGCTTTTGCACACACCTAATGCAACTCTCAGTCATCATAATAGGATGCACTTGATCAAATGCTACAATTCAAGGTCAATGCTAAATAAACACGAGATTCACCCACAAACCGACTATTTTGATGAGACACGAAGAAATTTGGGCACTTGGTCACCATCATAATAGGATGCACTTGAATCCACACACACACACACACACACACACACACACACACACACACACACACACACACACACACACACACACACACACACACACACACACACACACACACACACACACACACACACACACACACACACACACACACACACACACACACACAAGCAAGCATAAGATTAAACTACACCCCCACTTAAATTCGACATTGCCCTCAAAGGCGTAAGATAGTGGTAGAACGATGTTACCGCTTGACCTGGTGAGTGAAAGTTGGAATTTTTGCTTGGTAGGAGAGTTTAGCTCCAAGGAGAAGACAAAAACACACACACAAACACAACACATACTCGCTCGAGGCGAGGTTATTACACAAAACAATACGATAGTAGTAGTTGTTCACACATATTAAATAAAAGAAAGCAAAATAAAACAACAGTGTTCAGAGTTCCAAGTGGATTAGTGGGGCTAAAGTAATCAGCTCTGACACATGTATCACTCGTCGGCTGCCTCTCAATGGGTCGAAGGCCCCAGCTCATCATCTAGAATGAGGCCCTGGAGACGAGCGATCCGCTCGAGTAGGTCAGTCTGCCGGTCAAGCCGACAAGTGACGCCCACGACGTGGGTCTCTAGACAGTCCATCCTCTCCAATAGGAGTACCCCAAAAGTGGATGGAACGACACCGGATGGTGGTGGTGGTGGTGCTGGTGGTGGTACAGGGCGCTGGAGGGCGGGACGCTGTCGGCGGCCGGGAGCTCGAGCAGGTGGCTGCTTTGGTGGTGGTGCCTTTGCATCAGGCTCCACTGGAGTTGGGTCAGCTACCGGCCTCATGACTCATGAGGGTCGGAGTCCCTCAAGGTACTCTACCCCCCGTTCTCCTTAAAGCAATAGCTTCTGGTTGTAGAGAGTCACCACTAGGAAGGCTCTGTCCGGCCAACGATGGAGCACCGCTCCAAATCCACATGAAAGTGTCTGGCCAGCCTCGTGATGATGCCGCCCATGTGCCTGGTGTCCACCCTATTTCGTCCTAGACACCGGGTGAAAGAGGTGGCGATCAGTGATCCCAGGTGGATCGGCTCTGCTGGATGCCTAATCAAAAAGAGAGTAAACAGCCCTCTATTCGTGAGCAAGTGGCATGACTGCGAGCTCTGGACGACGGATCGGGTGAGCAGCGTGTGCATGATCCTCCAAGAGGTTCTCATCTTCACTGCATTGGTGCGGCTAGCTTGAAGTCATCCTGCTCATGCTCGGAGTGGCAGAGGGCATGGAATGCGGCCTGGTAGTGAAAGTCGACGGTGTGCTGCCGCTTCGTCATCATCATATATGTCGTGTCGAGCCCCATGGCATGGGATAATCCATCATAAGTCAGCACCCGTGGCTGACCGTCCAGCATAAACTCCACGTAGGGCCGAGTCTTCTTGCTGGTCGGAACGACGTGGGCGAAGGTGGAGTAGAACTCCACACAGAGCTCGTGGTAGATGAGCTCATCCATAGTCAGCAGTTGGCACCACTAGGGGTGACAGGCGACCCCTGACATTGTGGCTCGGCACCTGAACAGGTTAAACATGTCCAGGTCTAGCAGCCAATGTGGCCCAATTAGTCTTGCCCTCTGGTATGCAAACTTGGTCCCAAACCTAGCCTGGCTCACCAAGTAGCTGACATACTCGTGCTCCACGTTAAGCATCCTGCAAAATCGACAAACATGCAGCATACATGTAAATAATTGTCAATCTCGGCTCATTGGGAGGAAAAAGGAATTCCCCCACACTTATATTTCCACTACGGATCCATGCTAATCAAAACAGTTAAGCACAAGCACCCGAGGCATGGTTCTAGGTGTTCACGGATTATCCCACACAAAAATTAAACTCGAACCATGCTACGGTGGCTACCAACCACCACCCAAGCATAAACTTTCACCTCATTCAAAAATTAGCACTTGGTTGGCAAATTTCACAAATAGAAGCAATTCGAATCAAAACATGCCCACCAAGGGTAAACTAAGCTCATGAAACATCATTCGACCATTCAATCACCCTAATTCACCTAATTCCTCGCCCTAATGCTAAGTTCAACATTCAATTCACTAAAATTCTCCTCACTTCACTACCTAATCCGATTCTCCCAAAATAAATAAGGTAGAGCTGAAAACAAACATAGAGACTCAAGTAGGAAGGGTAGGGAGGTGAAGAGAGGACGAGGAAGGGGAAAAATCGACCAAAAATAGATCAAAGGAGGTCGTCGAAGTCTCGTCGAAGCCTCGCCGCCGGCGACTTCACTGGAAGAAAAATGCTCCAAATCTCCCCAAAATCTCATCGAAGGCTGCTTTTGATGAGGGGAGACTGGTTCTGGCCTTGGTATTGGGTTTGGCTCACCGGAAGTGGGTGAAATGAGAAAAAAGCATCGAATTTTCGCAGTTTTTTGGCGAGATTTGAAAGATTCTGGCGACATTTTGGGTCGTGCAGTGAAGAAGACCGTTCACGGCCTTTTTATAGGCAGACCCTGCAGTTCACAGACGCGTTTGCCAGTTCACAGTCGTTAAGAGCGTGAACACTACAATTCATCCGTGAACACGGGCAAGTCGATGGGTTTGACACACATGGAGCACCCTGGTTCATGGACGCGTTTTAATGTTCACAGTCTTATAAGAACACGAACAGGGCGATCCGTCCGTGAACACTAGTGGAAACAGGGCACTTCCAAAAAATTTTACTCGACTTACTCCACCGTGCCTACTATCATTCACGACACAACTCAAAACACTCAAACACAAAAACCTGGCACGGGGAGACCACTCGATCACTTTAACTCTTCACTCGACACAAAAACGAAAATGAGGAAAAGAAAACAAACCTACGTTGGGTTGCCTCCCAACAAGCGCTAACTTAACGTCACTAGCTTGACGTTGTAGATCTATCACGCCTTTGAACGTGATGCTGCCGAGAGTGGATTCGCCACTTCTCGGGGTGAGGCATGTCGCCTTCCAACTTACTCTCCATGGGGTGGCCTTCTCGGCCAATGACTTTTGCTTTGCTCTTTTCCTTCCACAAGGCATTATCATAACTTATCATTTCCCTCCAAGCTCGTTTCCTTCATTCTTTGGGCGAGATGCCCTCCTTACTTTCCTGATTTACATCATCACAAGAACTAACTGTAATAGTGGGGTTCGCCTTGCAAGGCTCTCCTCCACTTGCATTTATATTTGGGATTGGAAGCGGATTAGCCCCTCGGTGTTGATTCCCCGCCATCGCAACTTCAACTTCTCCTTCAATTCCTTCATATTCGGGACCAACTTGTTGTCCCCTTTCTTCACTTATCCTTCTTGCCTCCGCTTGCTCCCCCTCTCGAGCTAGAAGTCGGAGAGTCCGGCTGATGTCCTCATCCAGTGGTGTTAAAGGCGTTGGATTGCTTTGGGTCATGCACCTCCCTACACACACTTAAAGAACACAACACGTCTAGTACAAGCAAACAATTCACACTTAACAAACAGAAATTAAAAGCTAGATTAACACCAAACAAACTTTTCAGTATAAACATTAGATGGGTGCTATATAGGGAAAGTATGTTTAAATATCTACACGGGCGGACCCATGTACCACTGCTTCGATTATTTGAAACATTATCTAGCAAATGAGTTTTTGTGAAAACAAAGGTCTAAAGCTAAATTACTTTGGAAAGGTAAAATGAATTTGACACTAAATGAGAAGGCTTCACCCGGGTGTTGCTCCCCCCTAGCTAATAAATTACGACTTGAAGAATCGAACGACCGTGTGTGGTTAGGGGGTTATAAACCGCAGGGAAGTCTAACAAGTAGCCAAGGCTACCCTCTTAGTCACTAGGTTGAGGAAATGAGATATGATCCAAACCGCTAATGCGACTCTCTCAACCTATCAAATAAGGAATGGTTAGACTTCACCCTCGAATTGGAGTTCGGACGGCCACCCACAACCAAACCCTAAGTGCTAATATGAAATAGGAGGTTTGCCCTTAATTAACCTAGAATAGGAGGCATGAAATGCCCAAGGAAACGCATAGAGCCTCTTAGGTTAAGGAGGGTTCTCTCTAAAATAGTCTAGGAGGCCTTGAATACCCAAGGAAACCCAACTCGAATTGAGAATCTTTGGATAAAGGAGGTTTCCTCTCTAAACTAGCCTAGGAGGCATGCAATGCCCAAGAATACACATCTCTAATTGAGCCTTTTAACCTAAGGAGCTCTCCTCTCCAAGCTAGGTCAACATAACACATACAATCATCATGAAAATACCTCCACATTCTCGTTAAACACAACCACACACAAATCATTCAATTCTTACAAGCATTCACATAATTGTAGCTAGGGTTTACAAACACCCAAGTGAAAGAAGGGATTACTCCATGCTGGAGAAGAGAAAACACATAAGAGGGAAAGGGAAACCATCAAGAAGATGCAAGCCTTACTCCTTGTGTTGAAGATATCCTCTTTTGGGGAGGAATTCCCAATTCCTTGTTCGGAGATGAAACCCTAGCTTTTCCTCTTCTTTGGTTCGTCACTTTCTCACTCTAAAATCCGAAGAAGAATAAGTTTCCCACACTAGGTCTCCCCCTTTCTTCTTCCTTTAAGCTTGCTCTTTAAACTGAGATCGAGCCCAGTTCACGGCCGTGAAAATCAAAACGCGTCCGTGAACACAATGTCTGAACCAAAATGCACCGCTTCACATCCTGGGGTTCACAGTTTGTGGCTTCTATTCATGGTCTTAGCGACCGTGAACAGCCTTGGCGTCAGTAACCTCAAAACCCTCTCTGGGCGCTCCTTGGTTCACGAATTGTGGCTCTAGTTCACGGTCCTGTAAGACTGTGAACTCCAATGGTAGACCATGAACTGTGGTTGTCTCCTCATCTTTGCCCGGTCTTTGCTCCTTGTCTTCCAACTTTTGACTCCGGGTTTGGTTTTACCAGTTAGGATTCGAAACACAAGAAACCTCGCGTAAAACCACCCTTTCTGGAGTTCAATTGCGACAAACGTCAAAGCAAAACGGGGATAAAAAGTGTAGAATTAGGCATGAATCAATGTTACCGCATGGCTTGGTGAATGAAAGTTGGACAATTTCCTGGAGTAGGAGGTTTGAGCTTCAAAGAGAAGACAAAACAAAACACAAAACACACGCACATTCTTGCTCGAGGCGAGGTTATTACACATAACAATAGTCGACATCACGATTCAAAGAAAGAAAAACTCACAAAGTACTAGTTCACAAACTGAAGAAAACACAAAACCCAGATTGCCACCCCGGGTTGTAAGTGTTGCTATAGGGGTTGTTCCCCCTAACATTGACGATAAAACTCACTTGCTCCTCGGGGGTGCTTGACTCCTTCATCAATTGACAATCTGAAAGCTCGTGGTTGGTACTTTAACACCAATCACACACCCTTACCGACCTCTTCCCATGCTTCTTGTCCTCATGGAGTGCATCGATCAACCGGTCAATCTTAGCTTCTAGCGGAGGATCCGCTCCCACACTTTGCACTCCTCTTGAGGTGCTTCTCTTGCCACTTCTCGTCAAACCCCAATCATACCCTTTAATCGCCATGTGTTCGAGAAACTCGGTCACTTGGGGCGGAGTCATATTCATCAATGTCCCTTGACATAGGGAGTCAATGAGAAACTTGTTGTCTTGGTGCAGACCGCCATAGAAGATCTCAATCCAAAATTTCTCCTCGAATCCATGGTGTGGGCACTGGAGGAAGAAATTAGAGTACTTTTCCCATGAATCCCTCAATGTCTCATATTCCTCGTGCTCAAAGTGGGCGATCTTCTTGCACCACTCCGCCGTCTTTTAAGGTGGGCAATATCGAGTCATGAACTTGTTGAGTATATCATTCCACGAGGTGATCGAGAGGGCGGTCTATTGTTGAGCCACCGAGACGCATTCCCCGCAAGAGAGTAGGGGAATAGCCTCAACTTCAAAGCATCCTCGGGAACACCATTGATCTTCAAACTTCCCGCAAGCTCGATGAACTTTTGAACATGCTTCCTTGGACCCTCATTGATAAGCCCATGAAACAGTGCATTGTTTTGGATCATGGTGACGAGGGCGGGCTTGATCTCGAAATTGTTGGCGGCCACGGGTGGATGCAAATGGCAGGTTGAATATCCGCCGTCCGTGGGGCCGTATAGTAGCCCATGGTCCTCGATTTATCCTCCGTGGCCGCTCTAGCTAGAGCATGTTGATTAGCCGCCATATGAACTTCACATCCTTCCTATTCGGAATCAAACTCTTCCTCAACTACAACTTCCACTTCGGGACCAACTTGTGGTTGTCCCCTCTCCTCTATCCTTCTTCTTGCTTCCGCTAGCTCCCTCTCACAAGCCAAGAGCCAGAGAGTGCGGTTGAGATTCTCATCCAGTGGCGCCAATAGTGTCGGATTACTCCAGGTCATACACCTCCCTGCACACACTAAAAAAAAAAAAAAACACAACTCGTCTAACACAAGCAAGATTCACAAACACAAAAGCGAAAAGTAAAAGCTAGATTAACACCAAACAAACTTTTTAAAATAACAGACCGTTTGTTCCCTGCCAACGCCGCCAGACACTTGACCCGTCCCGAATATCACAATAAAACTCCTAATTAGGGCCTAAGTATAAACCTTAATTGGTTACAATATAGGGCAAGTATGTTTAAATATCAACCCGGGCAGGTCCATGTACCCCTACTTCGATTGTTTGAAACATTATCTAGTGATTGGATGTTTGATTGAAAACCACAATATACTATGAAAGTGGTTGTAAAAGTAATCAGTTTTGACTCTTAAATGGGAAGGATTCACCTGGGTGTAGCTCCCCCTAATTCGCTAATGTGACTTGTCGGAATGACTGAAAATGTATGGTGGAGGTGATTGAGAACCGTAAGGGAAGTGTAGCTAGTGATGGAACATCACTCTCTCGGTCTCTAGGCCAAGGAATTCGGATTAAGCTACCTAGCTAGCTCTCTTGGCCTAATCGACTAAGGAACTACCAAACCTTCAATCTCGAATCGGAATTCGGACGGCCAAAACACAATCAACCTAGTTGCCAACACAAACACGCAGGGATGCCCTATATTAACCTAGATAGGAGACATGATTTTCCAAAGAAAACCTAGCTTTACAAGCCTCTTTAACAAAAGGAGATTTTCTCTGTACCTAGGTTAGAATTGAAAATAGAATGATAGGCAAAAAATACAACACAATCTTCCATAATATCTCTAAATTCGTATTAAAACACACCCACGCATAGACAATCATTCCATACAATCAATCACATGGTAGAAGTTAGGGTTCACAAACACCCAAATGAAAAGGGAAACTACTCAATGCTAGGAGAGGGAAAAACACAAGGAGAAAGAAGAAAAAACATCCTGGAGATGCTTTAATCCTTCCTTGTAGAAGAGATCTTCCTTTGGGGAAGATATTCTCAAATCCTTGCCTTGGAATGAAATCCTAGCTTCTTCTCTCTTGTTTCTCGTCACTTTCTCTCCCTAGAATGTTGAAGAAGAAGGTTTTCTCACTCAAGGTCTCCTCCTCTTTTTGCTTTAGCTCAAGCCACCCTTTATACCCAGGTCGGGCTCAAATCACGGTCCCAGTTCACGGCCGTGAATTCAAGACGGGGACCGTGATCTCAGGCCAAAATGCGCCGCTTCACTAACTTAGTTCACGGTCATTGGCTTGGGTTCACGGTCTTACGATTGTGAATTGACTTGAGTCGAGTGAGAACCAAAATGGCTTTGGATGCTTGGAGGTTCACGGTTTGCGGCTCCAATTCACGGTCTCCCTGACCGTGAACTCACTGCTTCCACCGTGATCTGCTACTGCCTCCATCCTTTTCGTCCAACTTTCGACTCGGGGGTTGGTTCCACCTGCTATGGACTGAAATGCACAAAAACGAGACAAAACTCAGTGTGAAACCAAACCTCGCGGAGTATAAATGCCTCAAACAACTAAGGAAACCGGGGGGGGGGGGGGGGGGGGGGGGGGGGGGGTAAAAAGTGTACAATTAAGTGTACAAAAATATTTGGTCAAAATCCAATGGATTGTTGATAGTGGTCTGTACCGATTTGGTCCGCACCCATCGAATTAGATAAAATGGATATTTGGCCTAATTTAAGTTGGATCGAATATAACGCGGTTAATCATTAGTTCCATGAGTTTTTTTAATGTTAAAAAATATGAAGTAAATTAGCATATACACCGATTCAAACCAGATCAAATATAATCTAGTCTAGTCATGGGTTCCTTGAGTTTTTTTTATTGAAAAAAACAATGAATTGAATTTATATACGCAATTATCAAGTTCTTATCCTTAAATTTTATTGGACAATGGTTATCATGGTTAGGTCGAACTCGATCTAAGGACTGACTATTGCACACTCCCAGTGTTTGTTTAGTGGGTTGGATAACAAAATACTATAAAATTATAGTTCAGTAGTTATAGATTTTATAATTAATCATTTCATTATGTGATAATTGTCGAAAATATTTTAATTATATGTGCTAACGTGATTATTTCATAATATGTTTGAGTCGTAAGACCATCACATCAGGATCGTTCCAATGAAGGATCTTTGATGTAGAAAACAAGTGATAATTCTAGGATTGCTAGGGTTGTATTCAACATGGTCTTTTGATAGTAATTACTCAAAACTACAAGTTGTACTTAAGATAACAATGCAATGAAAAGTAAATAAGTTGGGTTGAGGTTTCCTATGGGTTGGTCGAATTCTACTATCTAAATAAAGCAAGAAGTAAGATGGTAAAAGCAAGGGGAACCAAGTAATATAGTCACTGTTAAGGAAATGTAGTCAAAAGCGTCATTCTAACTAGATACATTCTAGTGAGGTAGAATCGTAAAATCGTAAGTATTTAAATTTTAAAGTGTAGATTTTGACTACACTTGTAAGAGAAAAGTATAATTTAACCGTAGAAACATATTGTTGACCTAGAAGGGTAAAAGCGTAAGCTGTTAAGTTTAAAAGCGCGATTTTGACTACATTGTGGTAAGTTAGTTTCATCTAAATGATAATGCATACATTCTCATATATAAAATTTATATGTGCATCGATCTATTATGATCCCATATCCCTTCCACTAAGGCCATCCTAATCAAGCTTTCACCACATGCAAAAGGAATTATGACTAGCGTGCTTTCACTTTCTGTGACTAGACTAATCAATCAATTAGTCAATCAATCAATCAATCAAGAAATTATGGGTAGCTCATTGCTATTTAGGACCTCTAAGAGTCATGGAAATGATCTATGACATCAATGATCTAAGTATCAAACATCTATCTTATTAATGCATGAGAGGACGTGCATTTCCCTTCACATTCGTCTAAGAGAGATGCATACCACATATGATGAGTTTCCTAGCAACCTATGATAGTATTGTAAGCAAGACTAGAGTAGCACATAATAGACAATATAAGTATAGAATAATCAAAACATCCTACACATTAATCATTGAATGATATAAGCATCACATGACTAAATATTCTAATGATATAGGCGTCTAATGACTAAAGAATCTCATTAAATCATGGAACATAGATGCATGAAAGATCAAAGAATTCACATCCTGATGAGGTCATCAAGGCCAAGCCCGCTCAAGAAGAATTCCCAATGACTCGTGCAAAAGCTAAGGCATTAAGAGATCAAATTGCAAGTTATTTGGGTCCCCTATTGAAGGACATGAACGTGGAATTGCTAGAAAGAAAGACCATTACATTGCTATGATTTGTGGACCTGAATGAAGAGAAGATAGGCTTGGAAGAAGTTAAGGAGTATTCGGTCTAGAAGATGATCCCTAGTGTGAAAGGAATACAAGTGTGAAAGGAACCAAGGTGTTAACACATGGGAGGAGCGAATTTGAAGGCTAGATTCCATAGTTGAAAGAGTTAAACTTGTTTCCCTTTCAAGGATTTGTTTTACTTAGCACGTTTCGATAACTACCCATCCTAGGCCAAGTTTAACCTAAAATGGCGTCGTCATATAGTGGCAATCAAGGTCGTATTCACTCGGGTCCCGGTACCCTAGCCTACTTTCCATGTTGCTGTTATCTAACTGATCGGTTTAAGGGGTTGTGATGGAGGATTCAAGCGAAATAACTAGTAGAAAACAAATAAGGGATAAAAGCAGGTACTTTGGGGAACTATCCCTCACCCTAGCCTAGGTCTACTATGAAATGTCTAAATAAGTTGGGTGTAGCGAATGTGGTGAGCGAGCTCTTTTTCGTGGGATTTCATGGTTATCCACATGCCTCCGATTAAGCCTCCCCTAAACCCATGTCAGTCATCTCGATATAGGCTATCATATATGGGGCATTAAGAACATAGCTCATTTTAATGGGTACTACACACCGTCCACACCGAGGTTTCATCCTGGGTTCTAGTAAGGCATTCTTATAGCAGGGGTACAGCCTCCTCGTCCACCATAAGATCCTATTCATTCTTCTAACCCTAATTTGCATGATAGCGCATGCCCGCTGACCCTAAAACTCCATACTCAGTGTAGAATACAAGTAGGCTAGTAGAGAAGATTAAGGCGACTTACCCAAGCAAAATTAACGCTAGAGAGCATTAAAATCAACTAGATAAACACATTCATTCAAAATCCTAAAATATCTATACATTACATTATAGCCCTAAAACTAGGGTTTGGAGTTTAGAACCCCTAGAACCTAAAGGATGGAAGAAGATACATAGAAGAAATCGGGGAAGACTTGATGTTGAGGAAGATGGCTCCTCTCTTCTAGCTTCTTCTCATCCTCTCCTTTTAGCTTCTATCTCTTCTCTCTCTCTAACCATAAATTTTTTTTATCTCAAAATCAACTCTCTTAAAATGGGGAAAGGGCCTTCTATTTATAGCCTTCAGGGGATGGACAAGTTCACGGCCAGACTGGGGAAAGATCGCGGTCGTGATCTTCTTCCTTGAGACTGCGATCTGCAAGAGTCCCCGTTTTGGCCTGCAAACGGAGGGAGTTCACGGGTTGACTTCACGGTCGCGATCATGAGTCGCAATAGCGAACTTCCTCGCAGTCAGGGTGAACTGTGGCCGTGATTAGACTGGGGAAACTCTCTGTTTCTCCACGGCTAGCTTCTTCACGAAGTTCCTGCCCGAAGCCTCCAAATTTGTGAACGCGCTCTTAGGCTATCAAGTCGCGATCTTCACCATTACTTTGCCGTCTGCTTTCTCGGTCGTGATCTCCTTCTCCAACTGTGATCATCAGATTCCTGCCCATTTTGCTACACTTGTGCCCCTTTTCGTACCTAATTCGCATGTATTGTGTAAAGCACCCTAAAATCACATCATAATCAAATAGGAACGGAGTAAGGATGCAATTGACACTACAATTACAATTATGCACGAGACAAACCTAAATATGAAGGTTAAATAACACCAATTTCAGTGTTATCAATTAGCTATCTTTTTTTATTTTCAATTGGTGCTGGGTTGCCTATCTTATCGAGCTGAAACCCACTGCAAGGATTCATATGTCAGTTATCAATTACATTGAGTGTTTACTCGAGTTCTTTTGAAGAACATTTGAGGATTCAGGAGGTTTGAGAGTCTCTTATAAACTAGAAGGTCACATCTAATTGTGGCAAGTTCGACTATATTAATTGTCCCTTCCCACAGGTTCGGGATTGTTTGATCGATTTCTATCCTATCTTTTAGTTTTCGTGTAATTGAAGAAAGGAGAAAATTAAACCCACAAAGAGTTCAACGTAGTGCAATTCTAATTCATTGGTCTAAGTTCTAGGTTCTCTTCAGATTTGGGTAATATCAAGTGGTATTAGAACCCGATTCAAACTCAGTGTAGAAGAAAAAGTTTCTTGGAATTCTTGGCGTGTTCTTGAAGGAGTCTTGGGAGTCTTGGACGCCAAGAAAGTGTATCTTGGACGTTCTTTGAGGTTTCTTGTGCGAGAAGAAGATAAGGTTGAAGGTGTGAGTTTGTAGAGCATTTTTGGTCAATCAACAATGGCGAAAAATCAAATAGCGGCAACATTGCTGCAAATGACCGCAAAACTAGTGACCATACTCCAAGAACAAGAAAAAACCAATGCTAAGATCGAAGCAATGGAAAGGCACAATCTAGAGTAGCCTCAACAAGGCCAACAAGATCTACCTCAACCTGCCTATAATGTTAACCCTAACCATAGGGAACGAAAAGAAGAAAGAAGGGGAGGTAGAGTTTATATAACAACCTTTGATTGAGCATGTAGGAAGATATCAACCCTTGGGAGTAGGTTGCAAGTAGGAACTGTCACCCATTCTATGACAAAGAAGGATATGAGGGATTCGACAATGATGAAGTTGCCTATCAACGAGAGGAAGATGATGATTTATGAGACATATAGATGACCATCACGTCGTTTAGAGGAACGATTGACCCAGATGCTTACCTAGATTGGGAGCGCAAGACGGAACTAATTTTTTATTTCCATCATTATTCAGACAAACGAAAGGTAACTCTAGCCTTTATCGAGTTTACGAATTATACATTGGTTTAAGGGGGATCAATTGTGTACCAAAAGGAGAATAGATAGGTGCAGGCCTATTGAGATGTGGGATGATATGCACGGCATTATGCTAGTTATCATCAAGTTATCATCAACGTGAGATGCACCAAACATTGCAACTTCTCTGACAATGCAACAAAAGAGTTAAGGACTATTATCGATGGACATGTTGATAATTCAAGTTGTTGTTCGTGAAGATAGGGAGGCTACCATAGCTCGATTTCTACATGGGCTTAATTGAGATATTTGAGGTGTTGTCAAATCCAACCATTCATCGAGCTTCAAGATTTGGTGGCTACGACGTGTAAAATGGATAGGCAAGAGAAGAGTCAAAGGTCTTACCTTCCAGAAGCACGATGAGGCTTACTCCAGCTCCTACAACAAACCCTAGGCCGAATGTCCCTATAAAATAAGCAGAAACACTCGGGTCAAAAGTTGAAGCTCCAAACCCTAGCACCAAACAAGGAGCATCATCTGCTGGGATCCAATGGTTTAAGTGCCATATGCGTGGGCTTATTGCAAGCCAATGTCCCAACAAGAGGGCATTGATTCTGTTAGAGAATGGTGAGTAGGTGTCAGAATCTGAAGAAGAATCACATGAAGAGAATGACATATGATTCTAAAATTGATGAGACTCTAGAGATGGAAGCACCTCCGGCCATGTTGTGTGTGGCTCGAAGGTTACTATACATCCAACCTAAGGAAGAGCTTGAGCAAAGAGAGAAACTCTTCCATACGTGTGTAGTAGATGGGAAGCTACTTTCGGTTGTGATTGATGGAAGAAGCTGCACGAACGTAGTGAGTGAGAGTTGTGTGAAGAAGTTGCGGTTAAAAACCAAGATTCATCGAAAACCCTACACTCGTCAATAGCTTAATGAAGATGGCTTAATTAAGGTGGTGAAGCAAGCTCTACTTGAGTTTAGAATTAGGAAATATAAGGATAAGGTAATGTGTGATGTGGTAACTATGCAAGTGGCTCATGTGTTACTTGGGATGGCATGGCAATTTGATCAAAATGTGCACAACATAATGGTGTCACCCAAAAATACACGTTGCCACATCAAGGTCAAAAGTTCGTGTTAAAACCCCTATCTCCTAGAGATGTTTATGAAGACCAACTTCAAATGCAACACAATTGACAAAAGGAGAAGGAAGCTCAAGCCACACTGAGCAGAAAAGAAGGTTTGAGTAACTTGGAGCCCAATGCATTGATGCTAGCATGTAGTGGAGACATGAAACATGTCATCAATGATCAAGAATACATGATTATCATCATCTTATACAAGGGTGAGCTACTAAACCAAGAGTTGATTCAAAAAATACCACCTAGGGCACAAGTGATATTGGAAAAGTATGAAGATGTCTTTCCCGAGGAAGCTCCAAAAGGTTTACCTACTATCCGCGGGATAGAGCATCAAATTGATTTCGTTCCTGGATCTACCATTCCAAATAAAGCAGCTTATAGGACGAATCTAGAGGAGACGAAGGAGTTGTGGAGGAAGATTGATGACCTTATGTAGGAAGGGCATGTTCGTGAGAGCATGAGTCCATGCGCAATTCTTGTCATCCTTGTGCCAAAGAAGGATCATACATGGAGCATAAGTGTTGATTGTCGAGCAGTCAACCAAATAACATTTAAGTATCGTTATCCTATACCTCGGTAAGATGATATTCTTGACGAGTTACATGGTTTTAGTGTGTTTCCAATGATTGATCTAAGGTCAGGATATCACCAAATCCGCATGAAAGAAGGAGATGAATGGAAGACAACTTTTAAAACAAAGCATGGTCTTTACAAATGGATGGTGATGCCCTTCGGCTTAACAAATGCTCTGAGTACATTTATGAGGTTAATGAACCACGTGTTGAGAGCATTGATTGGGAAGTTCGTGGTTGTCTACTTTGATGACATTATGGTTTACTCAAAGAGCATGGAGGAGCATCTCAAGAACTTGCGAGATGTGTCAAAGACTTTGAGAAAGGATCAACTCTATGCCAATCTCAAGAAGCACGTTTTGTACCTCAAGTGTAGTATTTATGGGATTTGTTGTTAGTACTAATGGAGTTGAAGTCGATGAAGAGAAGGTGAGGGCAATTCAAGTGTGGCCTACTCCTACAAACATGTGTGAAGTTATAAGTTTCCATGGGTTGGCTGGTTTCTATCGATTATTTGTTCCCAACTTCAGCACCATTGTTGCGCCATTGACATCAATCATTAAGAAGAATCTAGTGTTTTATTGGGGAGAAGAGCAAGAGAAGGCATTCAAACTACTCAAGTACAAGCTTACTCATGCTCATGTTCTTATGCTACCTGATTTTAACAAGACAATTGAAGTGGAGTGTGATGCAACACGATTGGGAATTGGCATTGTGTTGATGCAAGAGAAGAGGCCAATTGCATATTTAAGCAAAAAGTTGAGTAGAGCTACACTTAATTATCGAACCTATGATAAAGATCTCTATACAATGGTCCAAGCTTTGGAGACTTGGCAACATTAATTGTGGCCAAAAGAATTCGTTATCCATACTGATCATAAGTCTCTCAAGTTTTTTTCATCGTAATCAGCTTTGCATACCATGTACTTCACTTCAAAAGTTGCTATTGAAAGAAGCTCATGGAGGAGGCTTGATGGCACACTTTGGTGTAGCTAAAGCATTGAGTTGCGTACAAGAGCATTTCTACTAGCCTCATATGAAGAGTGATGTGGAGAGCTTGTGTGTTAGATGCGTGGAGTGCAAGCAAGCTAAATCGAAGGTGCAGTCATCTGGATTATACACACCACTACCCATTCCATCAATGTCATGGGTTGCCATATATGTGGATTTTGTGCTGGGATTGCCGAGGACTAGAAGTGGACGAGATACTATCTTTGTGGTGGTGGATTGATTTTTGAAGATGGAACACTTCATTTCATGTCATAAAATTGATGATGCTATTAATGTGGACGATTTGTTCTTCAAAGAGGTTTTGAGATTGCATGGAATGCCACGTACCATTGTGTCTGATTGTGGTGCGAAATTCTTGAGCTACTTTTGGAAGACGTCGTGGAGCAAGTTTGGACGAAACTCTTCTTTCGACTACTTTTCATCCTCAATCGGATGGAAAAACTAAGGTGGTGAATCGTACTCTGTCCCAAATACTTTGAGCAGTGATCAATAGCAACATCAAAGTTTGGGAAGACTTCCTACCACAGGTGGAGTTTTCTTACAACAGGATTGTGCATTCAACGAAGAAATACTCACCTTTTGAGCTCGTGTATGGGTTCAATCCTCTTACCCCATCGAATTTGACACCTTTACCTTTGAAGGAGCAAGTCAACATGGATGGAGCCAAGTAGGACAAGTATGTGAAGAATCTCCATGAGAAAGCACGAATGAACATTGAGAAGAGAACTAAGCAGCTTATTAAGAGCGTCAACAAGCATATAAAGTCCTAACATTTCGAAGTAGGAGATTGGGTGTAGGTGCATATGAGGAAGGAGAGGTTTCCACATCAAAGGAGATCCAAGTTTCTTCCAAGAAGTGAAGGTCTCTGCCAAGTGATTTCAAAGGTTGGGAGTAATGCGCACAAGCTTGCCCTACCAGAAGAGTATGGAATAAGCTCAACCTTCAACATTTATGATCTTGCACCATTTTTGGATGATGATTTTTGATGAGGCCCTCGATGGGACTCTAATCAGTATCACGCAGCTTGGAACAAAGGTGTCGTGGTTGTGGTGGTTTCGTAGTAAAACACAGGGATGGATTCGATGGAAGGTACAGGAGGCAGGTCAGCAACCTCAACACAAAAGGGAAGGAGGCTAACGTGGGTAGAATCGCCAATCAACCAAGGTGATAACTTGGCTTGATTGATCTGCATTCCTTGACCAAAAACCAAGAACAAACCTAGCTCGCAAGCTTGGGAAAACTCCTCGGAGTAATTTTCGATTAAAACTATAGGTATCAAAACAGAACCCGAGTAACCTGCCCGATCAACCCGACCCACAACCAGATCACAACCTGAATTGACTCAAAGTCAACAACCCGTAACCCGCCCGACACGCAACCCAATTGACTCGCAACCCAATTGACCCGAAACCCAATTGACTCGCAACCAGATTAAATCCGCAACCTGATTAACCCAAAACTGATTGACCCGAACCCGACTAACCCGCAACCCGAGTGACTCAACCCGAACTTCACCTAATCCACTTGAATAATTATTATATCATATAAAACATAGTTTTTCAAAATATATTTTTTCATTCAAAACTAAGGTAAAATTATTTTTTCATTTTGTATAGGGAATTTTAAAAATATGGAACTCACATGTATTTAAAGAAAATTAAAAAATTGAAACATGAAGGTAAATTGAACACTAAGCTCTTTAACAAAATTAAAAAAGTAAATATGAAATATAAAATCAGCACAATGTCAATATTAATAATGAAGAATTAATTAATGAGATCATGGACAATATTAATATAATATATGACTTAAAATTTTGGTTAATTTAAATATTTAATAAAGTTATTGATTCAGGTCCAATTGTACACATTTAGCCCCTCATTTCTTGATAGTTTGACTTTGCATTTCATCGTTCCTCGACATATTTCCCGCTAGTTTGTGCTTGTTTTCATACATTTTAGGTCCTAGCACGTGTGGGAGGGTAGAGAACGAGTTCAGGACGATTGGAGGTAAAAACGCAAAAACCGAAGAAAAAGTCCAAAGTCACTGTTACGATTGGAGGTCACCGTAACAGTGATGCGCAGGGGTCCAAGAATTAGGTGTAGTTCACGGCCTCTAAGGCCGTGAACTAGATCCGCAAACTATGAACAGCGAGGTGTCCAGGAGGGTTTCATAGGTTACTGACGACCAAGAAGTTCACGGTCTCTAAGACTATGAACTTTGAGTGCAAACCATGAACCCTTGAGAGTGAAGCGGTGCGTTTTGGAGACGACACTAAGTTTACAGACGCCTTTAGATGTTCACGGCCCTGAACTAGAAGGCCGTGAACTCAGCTCGATCTCAGTATAAAGGGAGAGCTGAAAGGAAGAAGAGGGGATAGCTTCATTTATAGGTTAGGTTTTCATTTTTTAGAATAAGGAGGATCCTATTGAGAGGTTAGGGTTTCTTCTAGAGTGAGAAAGTGCAAATCAAAGGAGGAAGAAGGAGCTTTAGGCTTGTTCCTAGCTAGAGGGTTGAAGATTTCTTCATCTCAAGGGTGTCTCAAGCAACAAGGAGGAGAGATTGGCATCACTTCATGGTTCTTTCTTCCCCTTTTGTTGTTTTCTCTTGTTTAGCTATGGAACCTACCTACTCACTTGGGTATTGTGAACCCTAGTCTCTCTATGTGTTAGGATGTAAGAACATGAACTTATTGTGTTGATTGAGTGTTTTATATGATATTTGAGGTATTATTCATGAATGATTGATTGTGCTAGCTTTAACTCAATATTGGGTAAAATTGACCTAGAGGGTGGAAATCCCCTTTTGGTCGAATAGGAAGCTAGAATTCTTAGCCATTTGGGTAACCTCCTTTAGGTCGATTTAAGACCAAAATCTCAAGTATCGGAGTAGGATCATGATTCCACCGGGATTGGTCTCTCCGCCGACCGGATTAAGTTCCGAGAGTTTGGTTTGCAATCCTTAGTTGACTAGTCGAGAGGGTTAGGTTTCCTAGCCTATCGTTGTCACACTTAGCTGAAAGGTTGAGTGAGTTAGCTTTCTAACTTTTTGCAACAATTCTCAATTAGATAACTAATAGAGTTAGGGATCTCCTTGGTTGATTGGTGAAGAGGGCTAGGTTCCCTAGCTATGAATCACAATCCTTAACCTAACAGTTAAGAGAGCTAGTTATCCTAGCTTATATTTCTTGATTTTCCTTCATTGATTGACTAAGGGAGTTTGTCCCTAGCTAGTTGCACCCATCTCTCGGTGTATGAATACGTCCTTCACACTAGAGTTTTGTTTGTCACTTCTTAGCATGACACTGGGGGAGCAATACCCGGGTGAAGTCCTCTCGAGTAAAATTCTCCTCCATTTACTTTCCTTGCTTGTTTAGTTTGTAGTTTTCTTAGTTTTAAACCCAAAACTGTTTCGCTAGATAACAACTTAAGCGATTGAATTAGGGGTACATGGACCGGCCCGGGTTTAACAATTAAATACTTGCCCTATACTGCACCCGGCTAGAGTTTAAAAGCTTGGGCTCTAGTCGGGATATAATTCGTGGTGTAGTTTCGTGTGAATCAAGTTTTTGGCGCCATTGTCGGGGAACCGCAGTCCATTATTTTGAAAAGTTTGCTTCGTGTTACTCTAGCATTTTCTATCTTGCTTTTTTGTTTGTGTTTTGTGTTTCATGTGTGTTTTGTTTACCACTCTTCGTCTTGAAAGGTGGTTTGTGTGTTTTTTTTTCTCCTTTTTAGTGTTTTGTGTTTGTAGGTATTGGATCATGGATACCAAGAAGATTCTCAGATCAAGAAGATTCCCTCCACAACCCGAGGAGAAATCCAAGTTAGAGTTGGCGGAAAGCCTTCATGGGACAATCATCAAGACCATATGCCACTCCACAACTGGAGCCAAAGAGAAACTGGGAGCTCATGGTGGAGAAATTTTCCCGGAGTACCCACAAGGGATGCTCCAATTTGGACCTTCCCATCGCCCGCCCTATCGACTCAACCTTTCTTCGGGAGGCGGAGGAGCTTCGTCGATGCACGAAGGGGCAATGAGAGCTTGTTGAGCAAACATGTGCACAACTTGCTCACAATCGCCTCCTGCCATTTGAAGAAGAGAAAGAGGAGGTCGAAGAGGCAAGCAATGAGACCTTTGGAAGAATGAGCTCCGACATGGATTTCCAACCCCCTCCCTCCTCCCGGTTCGACACTAGAAGAGAAACTGGCACGAGCTTGTGAAAGCTATCGCCTCTCATTATTGGAGGAGAAAGAGGAGGTTGAAGGGGCTCTCAATGAATACCATGTGGAGCTAGAGGAACTCACCCCGGAGAGCTCTCATAGTGAGGATGAATAAGAAGGTTGCATTGACGACTCCCATAATCTTCCCCTTCCTGAAAGCAACTTTGAAGACCAAGACACGAGTGTGGAGGAGCAAGAGAATCCCTTCTATGACCTTGCATGGCATCTTGCCCCGAAATTCGTGCTTGGAGACATTAATGGGAAGAAGAAAGAAGAGGTTGAAGAGGAGGAAGTGAGCATCGAAGAAGGGGAATACCTTGATTCTTCCCAACAGGAGGAAATTGAAAAAGGAAGGGAGGTTGAGGAAGAAGGAGAAGGAGCAAATGGTGTCCAAGATGAGGACGAGGTCGAGGTGGATGAAGCATCCACAAGTTACAAGTGCTACCAATGCTTTCCATCCGACCTCGATGCGCTTTTGTAGAAGGAACCGTTTGCGGCTCTTTGCCAATCCAAGGCCAAAGCATCGATGATCCCTCTTGGTGGATGCGATGGTGGTAAATTGATGATGCACTACATGGTATGGGGCAAAGTGAAAGGAAAAGAAAACGCGAAGAAGAGGTCTCGTGGGTGGAGCCTCAAAGCCGATCAATTTCACGAGCCCTCAATCATGGATTCGTCCAATGCTCGTGACTTGAGATTTTATCTCATGGACGAGAACCTCAACTTCAAGGATTTTCTTGGGTGGACCGAAACTTGAAGAGAAACCGTCCGGCTCACGACGTTAAAGAAGCGCTTTTTGGGAGGTAACCCAACCTCCCACGGTTTGTTTCCTTTTGGCTTCAATAAGTCAACCCTTTGTTTTGCCGCCTCTTTGATCTTCCGGATCTCACCCGCCCTCCGCTCCCAAACACCAACATTAACCACTATCCGATAACATCGTTCTACCTCCTTCTTTTACGCCATTGAGGGCAAGTCGAGCCTACGTGTGGGGGGTAGTCCATTATGCATGTGTGTGTGAATATTTGGTGTGATTTTGAATGCTTGTAACCTAGTTGTATGCCCAAATTTTTAAAAATTGAGGGATCCACAACTCAGCACTAGTTATTGAGCAGTCTCCAATGTGGTGAACAAAACCAACTTCTACATTTGTATGATCATAGTGGCACCTTGTGGTGATTTGTTTTGAATCTCATGGTTATTAGCATTGTCTATGGATGATTTTCTTGTGATTATGTGCAACCTATGATGATGATGATTGAGACATGTATTAGGTTTGTGCGTAGGTTCATTTCTCATGTGTCTGTGAACCGATAGATGTTTTGAATCGATTACTTGCTTTTCACAATTGCCTATGCATCGAGTTTAGGGAATTAGAATGAATGATTGAGCACCTAGGTAGCCATGTGAGACCTGTGTCGTTCGTTTCGTTCTTATGTGATAGATCCCCCTTTACATTATGCGTAGCGTTCACGTTGTGGCTAGCAAGGTAGATGGAGGCATAGGATTAGCCCACGACCCAAAAGTTGACCGACCCGATCATATTATTCCTTAGTCAACCCTTTTGAGCCGTGTGTCTAATGGTCGTTCTCTTGTTAGGTAGCTCATGGTACTTGAGCTTGATAGATTTAGATAGAACAACCCTTTTCTTTCTTCGTGTCTACACCATTATCGAGTGACAGGTACCCTAGCCTACTTTCCACCATTAAGCAAAAACGTTCACAATTGAACTCATACAAACTCACATGTATTTGATTTCTGAAAACTTGAATAAAAATACATTGGTTGGATTCCTATTTATAGACCCACGAATCTAAACACAAAACAACTAAGGAAAACCAAATCCTACTTGAAAAAGGAAAAAAATCTTAACAAACAAGTAAACAAAGTCCTACAAAGAAAAGAAAACAAATTTGACTTTTTCAATCCTTAATTCTAGCCTTAACATCCTCCCTCACATGGCTTGTGTTTACACTTGATATTCCTTTCTCACCTTCTGTTCACACCATGGGGGAATTCCTTGATTTTGGGCCGAATCTTCTTCTCCTTCTTCCAAGCCCATCTTCTCATGATTTTGATCCACGAATTGAAGCACTGTGATGGGCTTTCCTTAATGCAAATCCATGTTCGTCAAGAACGATCCCATTTGATCCTTGTATCGTTGTACTCAGACCTTCATTTTCGGACCACGAGAACTATATATGTTGGCATTCAATTTCACATAAACAAACCCGTAGGTCTTGCTTGTAGAGCCCTTTTCTTCCACCTTTAAAGCTTCCAAGATCTCGTTAAACCTCTTAAATCTTCTCTTGACCCATGGTTCATGCAGAGATTTTTGAGCTCGAGTAATGTAATGTAAGGTGAGTGGGGTCGTATCATTCCCTTCCTCTTGAAAAAGATTTGACCTCAAATCTTGTTGCGATATATAAATGCTCTCCCGTAACTTCATCATTATCCCACTTGACCATACACCTTGAAGGCTAATTTGATCTACAAACTCTTGGAGTCTTCGTCTCTCTCTAATACGAGCCTCCTTGTATGGCACTTTATCTCCAATAACAAACTCAATGCGCTGAACAATTGCACCATAATCTCCAATTTGAATTGGCTTGCATGGAGTAGAGCTTTGACCATGTTCATTAGCAGAATATGATGTTAGTGATGTTCAATGACAGCTCCACTATAAAAATCTACTCCAATAGGGAAAAACTTGTCTTGAACTTGTGGAACATTTCCCTTCATCTCCATATCTTCATTGTCATAGACATCCTTGGGTAGAATTCCATCTTCAATGGCCAACTGAATATGAACTTTAGCTTCTTCAATAAGTGACTCTTTTGGACCCTCCGTTAGATTTATCGCATCATGATCAAAGTCCATTATCATGTTGGTGATATGCAACACCTTCTCTACATCTTCTATTTTAAGTCTTGGTTCTTATTGAGAGGAAATCAAAACTTGTGAATCCTCTTCACAAGCGACTAAAGTAAGTCCATAAACCAGAACCTCATCTTTCTATCCTTTGACTTTAGCTTTTACCTCAACTTCCTCACCATGGAATGAGCTTAAAGAAGTAGCACTTTTATACACATCAACAGATCTTGCATTGACAGCACTTTTATTCACAGTATTTGTTAAAGTTATTTATGAAAAGTTTCTGCTATTTTTCCTAGTATTTTCAGTTCTGATTTGTTTCACAATTTATTAAGTGTATTTTGGTAAAATTAGTACCGGTCGGGTTAGGGTGTTTCAAACTCTCTAGTACTCCCTAAAAAAGTAAAAAAAAATAAAGAAAAGGAAAGTAGAAAGAAAGAGAAAGAGAAACGAAAAAGAGAAACAAAAAGAGGTAATAAAGCGGGGTCAATAAAGTAGAGAGTGTCACAAAAGATTAGAAGAGTATGCTCTAGGTGGGTTTCTTGGCATGAAAACCATTGAAACCCCACAATAGTGTTTTAGAACTCCTTCACTACCAAGTCAATATGTGATAGCAAGGAAGACCGAGGAAGAGCACTTAAAGGTAGTTCGTGAAGGGTGATAGTTTGGAAGGGAGAAGCAAGATTTTTGGCAGATGCTAGTGGCCATTGCTTGAAGGGAAGGTTCTTAGTCGAAACCATAGAACCCTCCGGTTTAGAGTGAAGATGTAGGACCTCATGATGTGTTTGCCACCACCCAAAAACCTTTTCCCCATGTCCAAGACAATTGCCAGTCATTTGAACCCGTGTCTAAGACCTCCGGACAAGCTAGTGATGACAACCGCCCCGTGAACTCTAACCTTTAGAGGTAGCCGCCGTGGTGAAGAGACGATAGGGCTGAGTGTTGATGATTATACACTTTCTTTGCACCAAAATGGTCCTAACCCCACTAGTCAAGAGAGCGAGTGATTCATTCTTGTTTTGCATGTCATATCATACCCCAGTGAGGACCTTTGTTGCCCATTTGTTCGTCCCTTGGACTTGAATGTTATGCATGGTTAGTTTTGGTTTATAAGTGATTTTGTTGAGACTTGCATTGATTCATGAATAAGGTGAGAACTTTTCGTTTGCCCATTTTTGGTGACCTCGAATGTCGTTTGTGGTGGATGTCGGTATTGCTTGCAACGGTCGATATGTTAATTGCCAAAAGCCATTGAGATTCGCCACTTTGTGCCCTTTTATTTGTCCCCAAAGCCTTTTTATAGGTTGAGAGATTACCTTGTGTGAAATGGTTTGCTTAGGGACAAGCAAACGTCAACGTGTGGGGAGTAATTCGGGCCTAATTGTACACTTTTTACCCCCGATTATCTTTGACGTTAGTTGCAATTGAACTCCAAAAAGGTTGTTTTTACGCGAGGTTCCTTGTGTTTTAGGGTGTTTCAGATCCTAACAGGTAAAACCAAACCCGGAGTCAAAAGTTGGATGAAAAGGAGCAAAGACCGGACAAAGAGGTAGAGACAGCCGCAGTTCACAGTTTGACGTTGGAATTCACGGTCTTACTAGACCGTGAACTGAGGCCATATCCCGTGAAGCGAGGAGCAAACGGAGGGGGTTTTGAAGTTACTGGCTCCCAGGCAGTTCACGGTCGCTAAGACCGTGAACATTGGCCACTGACTGTGAACCCAAACAACTTATGCGGTGCATTTTGGTCGCGGGACTGAGTTCAAGGATGCGTTTCAATGTTCATGACAGTGAAGTCAGGTCGTGAACTCAGCGCGATCTCCCACTTAAGAGGGCAGCCGAAGGAAAGAAGAAAAGGGGAGAGACCCACAGTGAGAAAACTTCTCCTTCTTCAGATTTTAAAGTGAGAAAGTGACGAACCAAAGACGAGGAAAAGCTAGGGTTTGATCTCCAAGCAAGGATTTGGGTTTTCTTAAGCACAAGGAGCAAGGCTTGCCTCTTCATGATGGTTTTCCTTTCCCTCTTTTGTGTTTTCCCTTCTCCTATCATGGAGTAGTCCCTTATTTCACTTGGGTGTTTGTAAACCGTAGCTACAATTATGTTAATACTTGTATGAATTGAATGATTTGTGTGTGGATGTGTTTAATTGTGAATGTGGAGGTATTATTCAGAAATGATTGTGTTGTGTGAAATCCTATCAAACTAATTGCCATTCCAAAGGTGGGTTTCTTTGGACATTCTATGCCTCCTAGTAAAGGTTAGTTAGAGGGAAAACCTCGTAATTCGTATTAAACAATTAGGGGTTGGTTGTGGGTGGTCATCCGAACTCCATTTCGAGGGTGAAGTCTCACTAATCCTTAGTCGATTGGTTGAGAGGGTATCATCAGTGGCTTGGATCGTATCCAATTCCTCAACTTAGAATCTAAGAGGGTAACGTTGGTTGCTTGTTAGACTTCCCTGTGGTTTATGACCCCCTAACCACACATGATCGTTCGATTCTTCGAGTAATAGTTGTTAGTTAGGGGGAGCAACACCGCGGTGAAGCTTTCTCAACTAGGGTCAAATCCATTTTACCTTTGCAAAGTAATTTAGTTTTCAATCTTTGTTTCCACCAAAAACCGATCTGCTAGATAATGTTTCAAACAGTCGAAGTAGCGGTACATGGACCGGCCCGGGTCGATATTTAAACATACTATCCATATATTGCACCCATCTAAGGTTTATACTTGGACCTTAGGTGTGATTTTATTGTGATAGTTAGAGCGAGTCAGCCACAAAGATTTTTTTATAATGGTGAAAATTTATTACCAAAAACCAGCAAAGCGTCACAAAACAAACGACCAAAGAACAGCAGCTGCACAAGAAGTGCACTCCGCCGCCCAAAAAAAAAAACAAAAGCAAAGAAAGGAAGAAAGTACAAAGGAGCAAAGGAGCTAGGCCAAATGAGAGGCCCCTGCTCACAGCCAACAACAAAAACCGATCGGAAAGCAAAAGCAGAACATCTCAGCAGATAAAACCCTGCCACAGAAGGTACACAAAAACCACATACCAGGCAACTCCCATCTGAAACCCAAAGCAAAAGTACACCGAAGCATAAAACACCTTAGCAAAACCTCATTCAACTCTTCACAACCTAGCCAAAGTTTCTCTGAACCATCTTACTCCTTGATCAGCTTGCACTTTCCCATGCGCAGTAATCCATTCCATCGCGCTATTTTCCGCCCTTCGAGCCACCACAGCAGCAAGCAGACATTTATCTTCCAATGCACGTTGATTCCTCTCAAGCCAAACGCTCCACCAAACCACATGAAGAATACAATCTCTGAACCACGAATCAATGATGTCCAAGTTACCCATTGCCACTCTTTAATAATTGAAGAGATTTCCCTTGTCCGATTTTGTGCCACCCCACAGCTCCCATAAATGATTCTCCAAACTTCCTTAACAAACTCGCAATCCACACGCAAATGAGCCACAATCTCTTCTTTCCAATGACAAAGGAAGCATCTATTGACAATAATCCATCCCTTCTTTATTAGATTATCCAAAGTGAGAACCCTGTTGTGATACACCAGCCACAAAAAGAAGCAAATTTTACTGGGCGACCACCGTTTTCCAAACTTAATTAATTGGAAAATCTAGCACTCCATGTAGCTTCTCCTTCACCAAGTTCATATTCATACAACTCACGGAAAACTTGCCATTTGTATTAGGATTCCAAACCATTCTTCAAGGGCTACAGATATCTCTAAAACAATCAGTGGAATCTAACATGTTAACTAAACTCAAATGCTCTCTCTCAGCCCCACTCGTTAAAGGAAATTTAAGATTTAAATACCAACTCACCCTCTCACCGTCACGGATGGCAGTGTCGGAGAGTGTAGCATTGAGGTCCGAAGCAGCGTTTGCAACACGAGGTAAGGCTGCGGATAGCAAGTTCCTAAAATCCAAGGATCATGCTAGAATGAAATTTGAGTACCATTTCCAGGATCCAAGCTAGCGTACTTCCAGAAATTATCGTACTCCTTAGAGATATTTTCCCATACAGATTGAGAGAAACCCCTGCAAGCCCTTGGAGTCTGCCATATAGAATCCGAACTAGGATATTTAATATTAATCATATCCCACCACCAACTCGTCCTCTCCACTACGAATCTCCACAACCAATTAGATAACATTGCGTCATTGGACGCCTTCAGATCATGGATTCCCAATTCTCCTGCTTTCTTCTCGGCTTTGCACAAGTTCCATTCCATAAGAGCCATTTTGTTGTTTTCCCCAGTCAATTCCACAGAAAATTCCTTTGAATCCTTTCTAGATCGTTGATGATAGAAGCCATGCCTTGAAAAGAGAAAATCGATAGGTGGGCATGATAGAAAGCACCGCTCTTTTGAGGACCAATCTCGCCCCATAAGAGAGATGTATACTCCCCATCCACCAAGTTTATTTTGCATCATACCCACAATAGGATCCCAAATAGATGAATCATTTGGTTTAGCACCAAACGGGAATCCAAGATACTGAGGAGGATTACTACTCCATTTACACCCAAAAAAGCTTGGATCAGCAACACCCCCCACGGTATACATCACATACTTGTCAAAGTTAATCCTAAGACTAGTCACAGTTGCAAAACATGCAATTGTAGCTAGCACATGAAGCACCTGCTCGTGGTTTGCATCACAGAAGATGAGAGTATTGTTCGCAAACAAAAGTTGAGTAACTTCCCCACTATTAGACTTTTCGTTCATATAGAATCCCTCGAATTTTCCATCAATCGAAACTAAGTTCAGCATCCACGACAACATTTCCATGACCAAAATAAAAAGGCCTTGCGAGAGAGGATCCCCCTGAAGTAACCCCATAGAAGTTGAAAAAAACCATTAGCTTCCCCATTAACTAGAACAAATATATAAGAGGAGCACATGGATCCTTTGATCCACCTCGACCAATTTCTGAGAAGCCAGTAGTCGCCAATAACTTAAACAAACAGCCCCAGTTGACGTTGTCGAAGGCCTTTTCAATATCAAGCTTGAACATCAACCCCGGTCTTCTACTCTTCTTACGACTGTCCAACAATTCATTAGCAATAAGCTCAGCTTCCAAAATCTGCCTCCGTTGAACCGATGACATATGTTGTTGAGAAATTAGCTTGGGAAGAACAAGTCAAAGTCAACTAGAAAGAACTTTATTCACAATCTTGTTTAAACACCCCCATCAAATTAATGGGTCTCAAATCTTGGATGTCTTCAACTGCATCCTTCTTAGAAGTTAAGCACACAAAGCTTAATCACTTCAATCTGTGTAGGTTTTCATCAGAGGTTTCCACGTTTCCACAACTACCCCATCCTAGCTCAAGTTTAACCTAGAATGGTGTTATCGTATAGTGGTAATCAAGGTCGTATTCTACCCGAGGCCCGGTATCCTAGCCTACTTCCCACCTAGTTGCTAATTAGTTAATTGGATTTTTAGGTTTTGAGTGGAGGATATGAGGAAATTCTAGTCTAAGGCTTGATCAAAACTAAAAGCAGGTACTTTGGGGACTAATCCTCCCCCTAGCTTAAGGTCTCTATGCATATATAGATATCTAGGGTCGTCGAATTTGGTGAGTGAGTTCTTTTCCGTGGGCCTTTGTCTTTATCCACACGCCTCCGATTATGCCTCCCCTAAACCCATGTTCCAGTCACCTCTATCTAGGCTATCGTATATGGGGCATTAAGTATATGGCTCATTTCAATGGACACTATCCACCGTCCACACCGAGGTTCTATCTTGGGTTTCACCTAGGAAAGCCACCTATAGCAGGTGTACGGTCGCCTCGACCACTATTAGCCTCATTAACACATCTAACCTAAACTCGCCAGATGGCGCATACCCAAACACATTCATTCATTGAAACCCTAAAACATCTATATATACAAAGTAAACCCTAAAACTAGGGTTTGGGGTTTAGAACCCCTAGCACCTTAGAGGACTATTCCACAAAGGAGGGAAGAAGATACATGGTAGACACAGAAGAAGACTTGAAGTTGGGGAAAATGCTCCTTGCTCCTACCTCCTCCTCCTTCCTTCAGCTTCTCTCTTTTCTCTCTCTCTATAACCATAAAATTCCTCTCAAAATCAGCTCCCATAAAATGGGGAAAGGGGTCTTCTATTTATAGGCACTCTGGACACGGGGACGTTCGCGGCCTGAGGAAAGAAGATTGCGGGAGGGATCTTTGGTTTCTGGGTCATGATCTCAAAATGCAGTCGTCAAAGCTTGAGGAAAGGGAAGATCGCCGGCTGACTTCGTGGTCGCGAGTCAGGACAATGATCTTTCTCGTGGGTAAGATAAGCATTGGCCATGATGCGACTGGAGAAACACTATGTTTCTTCAAGGCTCCCTCCATGCGAAGTTTGTGCCCTAATCCTCCAAGATCGCGGTCATGATCTTTAGCTTTTGGGCCGCGATCTTCAACTGGTCTTCACGGCTTGTGATCCCGGGCATGACCTTTGGCTTCTAGGCGACGATATTTAGCTTCCTGCCCCTTCTCTACACTTGTAACCCTGTTTTGTACCTAATTTGCAAATATCAACTAATACACCCTAGAATCACATTGAAATCTAATAGGAATGCAATAGGGATGTATTTGACGATGTTCAAGCATTTAAGCACATGATTTGGCACAAAACACACATAAATATGTAGGGTAAATAACACCAAGTTTGGTGTTATCAGGCCTCCACCGTGAACTGCTGCTGTTTGCTCCCTTTTGAACGGTTTTTGCCCCTTTTCATCCAACTTTCGTTCCATGGGTTGATTCACCTACTACAATCTGAAACATACTAAAACAACCACAACCTAGCGTAAAAACGAACCTCACGGAGTAAAAGTGGCTCAAACATCTAAGGAAAATGGGGGTAAAATGTGTACAAATGGACCCGAATCACTCCCCCACACTTAGACGTTTGCTTCTCCCCAAGCAAACCAATTCCAAACAAGGTAATATCTCAACCTAACAAGATAACTTTGGGACATATCACAGGGCACAAAGCGGGCGAATCTCAATGGCTATTGGGCATCAAAACATGAACCGTTACAAGCAATACCGACATCCACCACAAACGACATTCTAATGTATTAAGAACGTGCGAACGAAAAGTTCCCACCCTTTTCACAAACCAATACAAGTCTTGACAAAACTACTCTTCAACCACAATTAACCATGCATAGAGTTCAAGTCCAATGAAAAAACGAATGGGCGACATAGGTCCTCACTAGGAAAAGATATGAAGATGCAAAATGTGAATGAATCAGTCACTCTCGACCAGTGGGGCCAGGACCATTTGGTGCAAAAGATGTGCACAATAATCAACACTCAGCCCTAGAGTTCACAAGATGGTTGTCATTACTAGCTTGTATGGAGGTCTTAGACATGGGTTCAAATGACTGGCAATGGTCTTGGACATGGGGAAAAAGCTTTTTGGGAGGTAGCAAGCAAAGCATGAGGTTCTACATCTTCAACCTAAAACTAAAGGGTTCTATGGTTCCTACTAGAACCTTTCCTACAATCAACGGCCACTAGCATCGGCCAAAAACCACAGAACTACATTCAAACACACTTCCTCGGCTATTCCTGTTATCCAATTTTCAATCATCGTAGTGAAAGAGATCAACAAGCAATTAGGTGTTTCAATGACTCACCTCTCTTAAAGCTCAAATCTTGACTTAAATACTTGACTGATACGGGGATCCCTCACTAGCTAGTTCGGTTGCAAACTCATACGTATGAGAAGCCATCCAGGCTTTCCTTAAACATAAACTTAAACTTAGTTAGGGAAGTCGTAACGATTCACCCCCTAACATCTTAAACTTATCGTGGTGGCTCTTCACCACGATTCTCAAGAGCATAATTAATGCTCATCTTAAAAGTCTCTTGAGCATAACTGCTGCTCTATCTCAAAATGTCTCAAAAGGCAACGGACTGGCGCTAGTGACTAAAAACACTTAAAACGACTTCACATTCTTGAAGGTGAGTTACTTCTTAAAAAGAACTTGTTTCTTAACTTTAACAATGAGTTACTTCTTAAAAAGAACTTGTTTCTTAACTTTAACAATAAGCTATAAACGTAAAGCTTTAAATTAAATAATAACTCATGCACATTCACATCAAACATAGCTCAAACAAGCACATATCATCAATCATGAGCATAAACAACCATAGCAACACTTCACAAAAATACTGAAAACTCTAATACTTGAAAGAATACGTAAGGCGTAGAATTTACCCCCTTTACACTCACATTTAGCACGGATGACTTTGTAGCACATATCCTCAATGGGATAACCATCTACAAGAAATGCCATATGCACAGCTCTTCGAAATAAACCCTGGGACGTGGCAGTTTCTGATGTTTGTTGGTTATTGGGTTCCAAACGGAATAGGATTTTGGATGGCGCCCACCGAGAAGAAGGCCATTGGAAGAGTCGATTAAGTAACCAAGTTGTTTGAGGATGCCAGAGAATGATAAGTCATCACCTTCCTTGCACGATGGTAGTAGAGGAAGAGCAAGTTCGGATTTTGGCCTACGTTGCCCATCTTTCGGTCTCTTGAGATACAAATTGTTGGATACGAAGAAAACCCGCAACCTATAACTCATAGGCCACCGGTTGAGAAGTCGGGCACTGGAGTTGGTGTTGAGATTTGAGAACCAATCAACCAATCATAGAAACCCCCTGAGATAATGAAGAATCCCGAGCTGGGAATCCGATCCAAGAATAAAACTTTGATGGAGGAACTTTGCAATGGGCGCTTTTCTTCTTATTGTGGCGGCAGAATTAGGGATTTGGGTTCCCCAGGGAAGAGTTGGGGTGGGGTTTTAATTAAATCGTGGGGTATTTTGGGCATTTGACGTTTAATTAGGTACCGGGTGAGTTTAATCCGAAACTCGATTAATGTCCATAACTTTCTCATTAGATGTCGAAATTCGACACTACTTGAACTGATAGTTCACATTTTTAATCCTCCTCGACATTACGGTGAAATTTGGACCAAGGGCATAATCGTTATTTCGACTTAGAAAAAGATGGGGTGTAACATTTCCTCCACCCTTATAAAAATTTTGTCCCCGAAATTTGCTTGAAACTCGTTGCTCATTCTACACCATCTTTGTACTTCCTTGCCTCAAGAATTTACTCTATCTAAATTTACTTCGATGATGTCCGTTGCTTGTCCCGTATAGTTTACCTCACTTCTTATATTTCCTCTTGACCATAGAAGAGATTCTCACCAAGCTCGTTAGCATCGGCCAGCCTTGGGCATAAGGCATGATGGGACAACACTTCGAGTCGATTTATTGGTTCAGCTCATTCAGTACTTGTTTTTGAACCTTAAATCAAATTTGACGTATCACATTTCCTCCCTCCTTAAGAAAAATTTCGACCTCGAAATTTGTTCATTGCTGATAACCTAAAGTCTCACTTGAGGTAATCCTTCTGCTGCAAGGATTTATACTTCCTTTACCTTATACAACCTGGAGCTATAAACCCTTGCCTCCAATTCGTGTGGTACTTGGCCGACTTATAACTCACCTATTTCTCACAATTCACTTACTCGGCTAGCTACTTTCTCAAGGCAACTATGACACTATGGCACTCCCCCTTCATAAACGCCATTGATACTATATTGGTTTCTTATTTCATATTGTTCTCAACGGTTTCTTATTTCATATTGTTCTCAACGGTTTTTCCAGGGTCTCTACTTAGGATTTCCATAAGAAACATCAATGACATAAATTCTTAGCCATCCCTATTCACAACATGACCCATTGTGGATTCAGTCCATAAGGCGCTCAGGCCTTGGCTTCCATTCTCCATATGCTGACTGATGTGCCTCTCCTCGAATCTCCTGACATAGAATTATATGATGAATGTTTGACGTACTGAGTGCCTGGTTTGCTTAATTACCTACACCTATGTTGGATCCATAGTATCGCTTCTTCCCCCCTTTATAGACCTCATTTTTCTACTCTAGGTAACTCCACTTGATACACAAACTTGTTGACTGATTCACCATATATGGTGTCTTGAGTGTAAATCAATCCCTTGCATCTCCTTATCGATACCACTTGTCACGGACATAGACTTCCGCAGTCCGTGCGGCGTCTTGAGGTGCACTCATTCCTCGAGACCAGCCTCTCTGCATACGCATGCCAACTGGTTTCACCATGCCTCGGTTTCATCAGGGAGACGACAATAGCCTCCTTATCGATATCCTTAACACCCCTATCGAATTTTAAGGTTATTGATGGCGGCTTATACTCTTTCTAGTAAGGTCGGGACCCATTTAACGTACGCTTAATTGCAATCCCTCATAAGTATTCTAGGTCTTTGTACTTCCTATCTTTTATCTCTTACTTTCGCTCCCTAATACTCCGTCTTAGCCTTTAATCTTACTCTGCATGATCATCTCCTTGTTACCTACGACTAAGCGTTGAAATCCTCGTACCACTGCTTTTACTTACTATACTCGTTAGAAGTATCCCCTGCATCTTTCCCTAACCTGCGTCCAAACTTATGATCCTTTCAAATATTATGACGTTCCCTAAACTTATATCCCTCTTAATTGATTACTCGTTACTCTTCTTCTTGATGTTCCTTGCTCTCAATGCAGTCCTCCAGGTTCCTATGTTTTCTCTTCCCTTTACATCTTTGGACCTATAAGCTAAGTTTATATCCTTGACATATCAAGATGGCAACACCTTCACCTTCTTATGAGTTTTTGAATTCTCGACGACATCCTATGGTCTAATTGTTCTCCTTGGCAATCAAATTAAAGTCTCCTTGTCGTCCTTCATATCCTTGCTTTGACCCTTCCTCACTACCTGCATCTATGCATGCTCCTTGAACTAGAGTCATTTACGCATATTCCCACTCATTCGTTGGGTACTTTCATGTCCTTTCTCGACTCCATACACTCTACGACATCACTATTGCCACTTCATAGTTATGCTCCTAACGACTTCCCAAAGTCCGGTACTGCTTCTAGATTGCTTACCAATCATTAAGCAATTTTAACGATACCTTCGTCATCAGCCTTCCTCTAGCCTTCTTGCTCTTTCCTGGTCTTGTACGCAAACTCTCTTTATTACGACTGTTGAGACTTCTCCTCAAATTCTCTAATATCTATTCGAACTTCCATTAAACGTTCTACTTCCTTGTCTATACTCGGTTGGTTGAATGACTTACTCCTACAACTGGTTCCGGGACTCTTGCTCTTAGTCCTCTAGTTCCAACTTATTACAGAGGTTCCTCCTTCTGTCACCCCTCATGCACCCTAGACGGCTAGGTGCTCCGTCCATTTAGGGTAGGCCAATGACACAAAAGATCCTCACGAACTCTTGCATTCCCCTTTCAACGGTCCCAACGACCTCGTGACCTTTTGTGATTTGGGTAGTTTGTATGGCCTCTTATATCCCATTCCATCCTCTTTCTAGCTCGGCATTGTTCACTAGCACATTGTTATTCTTGATCCAAGCTCGTCCTCTACCTCGATTATCTTGACGCTTGTCTTTTTCCTTGTAAGGATTTGCTATCAGCCTTATTCCCCAGAGTCATATACCCTTTTCTCTAGTGACGTAGTTTATCTATAAGGGTTCCTTCATCGTCATATGTAACCGACCATGCCTCCTCTCCTTCTTAAACTATTGACTTTTGACGTCCTTTCAGACCCCCTCTAACCTACTTACTTCCTCCTTTACTTCATTTATACTACACTAGCTTCTCTTTAAGTTTAAGCTTTCCACTGCTTCTTGTCACGGTGTTGTAATAGCGTTGACCACTAAAACTAGTTGAGGGACTTCTCGTGGTATCTCTTTTTTTCTTGAGTCGCCACTGCTTAGGTTCATGGACCCTAAAATTCTCCCATCATTATAGCTACTAACATCTAGTGATTGTTCCTCTTCCTTTGCAGATTCATATTTCTCCCCTTTGTTTGTCTTAGCTTATTAGATCATCCACTTGTTTTCTAGTAATAAAATCCCCGTACTACTCTCTCAACTCTTTCAAAATCCTTGAGGTATTCCCTTTCAATTGGCACCTCTTTGCTGGTGTTTGGAGTTGAAGTCCTCGCACATTTGATTCTACCTCCATCGACCTTTGCAACGTTCCTCCTTCCTTCTCTAGGATGATGATGATGATCTGTTTGCTTACGTCCGAGTAGTTGGTCATGTCGATGAGATACTTGGTCTTGAGAGCCTTTGAGATTCCACTTGGGTTGGTCACGTTTCTTTCATCATTTCTTTCTTACTGGTGATCCCCATATGTCTAAATCTCTCATTTGACCAACCACGACATGTTAACTAAATCGCGTCCTAGCCTATTCTTAAACAATCTCACACTGGGATACCATCCGTTCGTGTCATGCTGTCATAGTTATTCACCTCAATATGAATAGAGTAGACTGGAGATTCTATAAACTCTTAAAAGAAGATCCTTGACTCGTTTTCCTTTCCTTTAAAGCAAAAGCCTTTAAAACTGAGAACGATATTCCAGTATTCCTTGGAGACCAAGGAACAGAGGAAGACCGGCTCTGATACCAAAATGTAACACCCTAACCCGGCCGGGTACTACTTTTACTAAAATGTCCTTGACAAATAAAATACTCAACTCTTAAATTGCAGCGGGAAAAATTTTCACAAATGAAATACTGAAAACACACACTTGTAGTTCAAAGCATTGCCCTAACACATGGGCAAATTCAATGCTTAAAATCCCAAAATGATCTCCAGTATATACTCATAATCATAAATGTAAATAACTACTAATCTCAAATGTTGCTGCTACTGAAAACCTTGACTAAGCATCCTCCATGACGCTTATACTGCTCTCCTCTAGCTGGCTGGCCTCGAACTCGCTGCCACTAATTGCTCCTCTAGCTCCTCTAGCTCTTCAAACTGATGAGTGAGATGGGGTCAGTCTACGCCCTTACGTTTTAATACTTCTAATACTTGAGTACTTTACTTAAACACTTAACTTTGACTAGGGGAAGTTGTTTGTACTTCCAATCTTAAAATCTTAACTCTTAAACTTTGAGGGAGTTGAAGTTACTCTCCTCTCTTAAAGCTCAAATCTTGACTTAAATACTTGACTAACACGGGGATCCCTCACTAGCTAGTTCGGTTGCCAACTCATACGTATGAGAAGCCATCCAGGCTTTCCTTAAACTTAGTTAGGGAAGTCGTAACGATTCATCCCCCTAACATCTTAAACTTATCGTGGTGGCTCTTCACCACGATTCTCAAGAGCATAACTGTTGTTCATCTTAAAATTCTCTAGAGCATAACTGCTGCTCTATCTCAAAATGTCTCAAAAGGCAACGGACTGGCGCTAGTGACTAAAAACACTTAAAACGACTTCACCTTCTTGAAGGTGAGTTACTTCTTAAAAAAAACTTGTTTCTTAACTTTAACAATAACCTATAAACATAAAGCTTTAAATTAAATAATAACTCATGCACATTCAAATCAAACATAGCTCAAACAAGCACATATCATCAATCATGAGCATAAACAACCATAGCAACACTTCACAAAAATACTGAAAACTCTAATACTTGAAAGAATACGTAAGGCGTACAATTTACCCCCTTTACACTCACCTTTAGCACGGATGACTTTGTAGCACATATCCTCAATGGGATAACCATCCACAAGAAATGCCATGCACAGCTCTTCGAAATAAACCCTGGGATGTGACAGTTTCTGATGTTTGTTGGTTATTGGGTTCCAAACGGAATAAGATTTTGGATGGCGCCCACCGAGAAGAAGGCCATTGGAAGAGTCGATTGAGTAACCAAGTTGTTTGAGGATGCCAGAGAATGATAAGTCATCACCTTTCTTGCACGTTGGTAGTAGAGGAAGAGCAGGTTCGGATTTTGGCCTACGTTGCCCATCTTTCAGTCTCTTGAGATACAAATTGTTGGATACGAAGAAACCCCGCAACCTATAACTCACAGGCCACCGGTTGAGAAGTAGGGCGGTGGAGTTGGCGATGAGATTTGAGAACCAATCAACCAATCATAGAAACCCCCTGAAATAATGAAGAATCCCGAGCTGGGAATCAGATCCAAGAATAAAACTTTGATGGTGGAACTCTGCAATGGGCGCTTTTCATTCTTATTGTGGCAGTGGAATTAGGGATTTTGGTTCCCCAGGGAGGAGTTGGGGTGGGATTTTAATTAACTCGAGGGGTATTTTGGGCATTTGACGTTTAATTAGGTACCGGGTGAGTTTAATCCGAAACTCGATTAATGTCCGTAACTTTCTCATTTGATGTCGAAATTTGACACTGCTTGAACCGATAGTTCACATTTTTAGTCCTCCTCGACATTACGGTGAAATTTCACAAATTTGAACCAAGGGCATAATCGTCAATTCGGCTTAGAAAAAGATGGGGTGTAACATAATATGAGTTTAACAAAAGCTATTGCTCTTGTCAAATTGATTATTAGTATATAACGTTGATTTATGGGTAAACGTTTGTTTGGTTGGAAATTTGGTAACCAATGTTTTTGAGATGGCTTAGTTCTTGTTTATCCACTTGTGAAAAAGAAGGGTTTCGATTATGGGGGACGCCCTTAAAACAAAGAGGTATTTCAAAATACCTCCATACATAAGTCTTATTGTGGATCTTGTCTTATTGTGAAATTGATTATGTTGATTAGTTTTAGGACATATTTGGTTGAGATCAGTAAGGGAAATAAAATACTAATAGAAAATAAAGATAAAATACAAATAGCACAGCGAATGGGACACATAGCTATAAATTCTTTTTTGTTGTTTTGTTGATGAGTAAAGAAACATATTGAGTTTTAATGTTTCCAAAAGAAAACATATTTTCGGCTTTTTATGTATGAATGATATGGGGGTGATGATGTCAGATGGTCATTTTAATGATAAAAATAACCAACATTGATCTGTAGTTAGGATGGTGGTGGCCTTCTTTGGTCTATGATTGGGATGGTGGTGGCCTTCTCTAGTCGCTTTCCACTACTCTACTTTCTTTGTATCTTTTTATGGAAACAGAAATGAGAAAAAGGAAGATGAAGATGAAGTTGGGTTTCCCTTCTCTACATGCTTTCTGGGTTTTTACTTGAGCTTACTATAAAAGTTTGGATGATATGGATTGTTTCTCTGTCTCTCTCTACTGCTTTTTGGATAAGAACCGAGAGCTTTATGGGATGGCCCAAGAACTTGTGGAATGGGACAGTTTTTACTCTCTGTGGATTATCTCTTTGGAATGGTTTGGGCAAGAGGATGAAGTACTGTTTGGAGTTTTCTAGAAAGGATAAGAAAGGGAAAGAAAGAGAAACGTGGATGCCAAAAGTGCATTTTCTTCTCTCCCACACATCTGCTTTTATAGTGGGGAAGTTACAGTGTATCCACTGTTGAGCTATTCTGGTGGTGGATTACAATTGGTTGCAAAAATAGACCAAACCATTGGTTGCTTGTGATTGGCCGAGAAGGAGTGTAGCCCCCTACTTTAGGCTATTGTAGTGCACAGTAATTGGTTAGAGGGTGGACCATGGCTCAAGTCAATTGGAGAACCAGTCTGGGTTGGACACAAACCTGACCGGGTCGACCGGTCTTTGACCAATATGATGGGCTTGATCTGTACTTGACCTTGTTGACTGGTCTGGGCTACGACTGGGTTTGGGTTGGACTTTGAAGTTGGGATTGATTTTGGACTGTATGCTTTGACCAAAATGGACTTTTAATTAATTTACTTTTTGCAGTCCTATTTTCTAGACTTTTAGGGCCCAAAGTGATGACATGAGAAGACCAAACCCATAGAGGATGGTTCTCAAAATCTGATTGCACCCTAAAGTTAAAACGAAAGAAAAGTTTTCAAAATATTGGCCTCGTTTATTTCTCTTATCTTTCTATTATTGTAATTGGTTATGATGTAATCTTTATGATATTTGTAATTATGTACTATCATATTATAATTTTGTTAGTTGTAATAATAATTTGTCTAGTTATGTTATTTTCCTTGCTTTCCTATTGCTTGAAATCGTGAGGCCGAATCCTCAAGAATCAAACTACCAAACCCAATGCCTTAACCAGATCAAGTAAAATGCCAAGAGAACATCCCTATCGCAAACAAAACCATTAAATGACCGTTGTAATGCCCTTTAACAAAACACAATTATTATTGGACTATTTAGGTGTGATTTCAATCAACCCAAACTTGAGTCAGATTGGTATCATAAGATTTGCTATTGCTAGTCTTGATGATCGAATACATGTGCCTTCTCACGAAACATTCTGAAATAATTTCTAACATTTGTTTATAACCGACAATTGCCGACCTTGGATAACTGAAATGTTGATTATCAAACAGTGTTCTAGCTAGAAAAAAATGGGGTGTCTACAGTTTCCCCCCTTTGTATATCTCTTAATATTCAAGAGGTATACAAAGTTATCCATACACACCACTTTTGGCCAGTCTATCGACAGTATACTGTTATCTGACCAGACTATGGCATTCACGTATACCGGCATAGTTGAAAAGGGATTTCTTATTCCAAGATGGCGGTATAGCCTGTTTCGGGGTTGCCCCCTTCTATAATGACAAAAAATTTTCTTGGTTTTTTCACGTACCATGGCGGTATAGCCTGCTTCGATTTCTTTTGTTTTGCGGCGATATAGTCTGATTTTGTTTCCTTGCTCCCGTGGCGGTAAAGCTGATATGGGTTGTAATTTCTTCCCACCACGACATGGCCTGATTTTGTTTTTTATTCCAGTGGCGCTATAGCCTGAGTTGGTTTCATGGCGTTTCCATGGCGGTATAGCCGAATTTAGGACTTCTGGTGGTGGAATGGCCGTAACATTGATGAAGACATCGAGTGTAATACTCTGATCATAATTGGTATATGATGATGTTTATGTGACGCAATTCACTCAATAAATTTGTGGACAAGGTATGCTCGATTCTTCGAAATGTTCCCAACCTTATCCTCGGTAGAATGGAAGCTTGATGCGTCGAAAAATGAAAGTGGTTTTCAAGGCATGATATGATATGATGCGATGTAATGTGATGCTTACAATGAACTATACTAATGAATGGACTCGTTAGTTTGAAAGTGAGCTTATAGTGGTATCTTGTTTGGCCATGGGTTTTCGCTGAAATTGATGATCCACAAGAGAATGAACCAATTCCCCGGGTCATTTTGACGTTGCACATTGTGTTGTGTCAGGCCAAAAGGTCATCACTGATGCTTCTTCCATTTGTTTGTCTACTGGTAATTTATTCCCATGATTCGTATGGGTCTTTGCTGAGGTTGTATGATAGGTTTCGTGTTGGCTTTTCAAAGTGTGCCAATCAAATGACACGCGTTTAGGGGGTGCTAAATGGGTATCCTCCACCATTTTTCCATGGACTCTTGGCGGTGACACGCTAAAACACAACACCAAACTACGACCATGTGTAATCGCAGTCCGGAAATGCAGTAAAGTGGCAAGTTCTAATTATCAACCCGGGGGTCTAGATCTACTACCTACTCCGAGAATATCTATTATCTAGCCAACTAAGTCGATTGATTGTGGTTTTAACTAAAAGCAGTAAGAAAGCAGGAAATGGTTCGGTTTTCTGAAGCAAAGGAAGAGTCACTCGGGAATGAGTCCCCCTAGCTCCTTAGTTAGGTCGCAGTTGTAATTACCCTGGATTGATTTACTGTTGATTAAACTGCGGAAGATCCAACAGTAGCTTGGAATCTCTTAAGCTGACCAAGCCCTCTCAGTCCAACTACCCGGCAGACGACTAGCCTTCACCGGGATAGAACGCTGAGGCAATGAACACAGAACTCCACTACTGGAATTGGATTCCAGTACAAAGCAGTAGATTGACTAACTCTCGTATAACCAATCTACCACTACCGAATGATGAAGCTCTAACAACCTAATCAGATTCTATCTATCTCATGTTGCAGCAGAAATCAAGAAAAGATTATCAGACTTCAATTGATTCAATGAATCATGCATCATTCGATTAAAACCAAACAACATAACAATCCCAAGTCATTACAATCAAGATCCCTAACACATGGAACTAGGGTTCTTCATACCCAAGTGAGAGAAGGTTCTACTCCATAGAGAGAGAGAGAGAGAGAGAGAGGAAAACAGTAATCAGAGTAGTCATACTCATAAAGATGAGGATAATCTGCTCCGGGATGATGATCTTCACTCCTGGGGATGCAATCTGGGCTTCAATGGTGAGAAATCCACTCCAAATAGCTCATAGGGTTTGTTCTTCACACTTTCTCTCTCTAAAACTCTGTTTTTGCTCCAAAAAGTTGACTCTCCCTCCTTTGGCTCGAAATTGGGTTAAAACCCAGAAATTCCAGACCATACGGGCATGCCACACGGCCTTGTGGATTTTTAGGCGTGCACGTGTGGCTTTTCCAGCTTTTCGTCAAATGCCCCAACTTCGTCCAATCGATCCCGAACTCGTTCTCAAACCTTCTTTCACGTACTAGGACCTGAAATATCACAAACAAGAACAACCTAGCATGAAATCGGCCTAAAACACGAGAGATGAGACTCAAACAGTACAGGAATGGTGGATAAAAACATGTGTATATATCAAGTCATTAGGCGGGTATCGATCTTATAGCATTCCTTTGCTTAGAAGTCTTATGGATTTTCGTCCATAGACAATTCTATCCTGAGCTCCCTAATGCCCCTTTGTTTGATATCTTGTTATTTAAGTCTTAAAGAAAATATTTTAATGACTGTGTTTTTATGTGGTGATACTGAAAATTTAAACGGGGAGAGGATATTGAACGTGACCAAAGGGTATATTTGGTGCGAATAGAGAAGATGTTTATATTTATTAAACGAGAAACGAAAAGATTCAATGCAATATAGAAAATTACAAAGACATTCATGATCAAGCAATTCATTTTGTTCTGGTCCTTTTATTCATATGGAATCAACTGCTGCTCGTCGGCTTGCCTTCTTATGCGTAGTGTTTCTTGACTGAGTCAGAATTCACTGGATGCGTCAACTCATATCCATCCATATCTGTCGAGATCAAAGCCCCTCCGGAGAAAGCCTTCTTCAATACATAGGGTCCTTCATAGTTTGGCGCCCACTTCCCTCTCGGGTCTACTTGTCGTAGGGAAATCTTCTTTAGGACGAGTTCTCCTTCTCGAAACTTTCATGGTCACACTTTCTTCTCAAATGCGCAAATTAACCTTTGCTGGTATAGGTGGCCATGATGAATGGCCCTTAACCTCTTTTCTTCAATTAAGTTCAGCTAGTCGTACCTTGCCTCAACCCATTCAGAATCTTCTAATCATGCTTCCTTTATCACCCTTAGGAGGGGATTTCCACTTCTATTGGTAGAACAACTTCCATTCCATAGACTAGGGAGAATGGGGTTGCCCCCGTTGCTGTTATCACTGTAGTCCGATACCCGTGTAGAGAGAATGGTAACATGTCATGCCAATCTCGCTATGTGACGACCATTTTTGGATGATCTTTTTGATGTTTTTATTTGCCGCTTCAACAACACCATTCATCTTGGGTCGATATAGTACTGAATTATGATGCTTGATCTTGAATTGTGCGCAAAGTTCATACATCATTTTGTTGTTGAGGTTTTTGGCATTGTCGGTAATCAACCTTTCTGGCAATCCGTAGCGACATATGATCTCCTTTTTATTAATTTGATCAACACACTTCTCGTTATGCTCGTATAGGAGGCAATTGCTACGCCTTTAGTGAAGTAGTCTATCGCTACTAAGATGAAGCGGTGTCCATTGGCAGCTTTAGGTTCGATCATCCTTGTGACATCAATTCCCCATACATCAAAAGGCCATGGAGAGGATATGACAAGTAGTGGTACTGGCAGAACGTAGATTTCGTCTGTATATATTTGGCACTTGTGGCATTTCTAGACGTACCGAATACAATCTACTTCCATTTTTGTCCAATAGTAACCTATCCTTAGGATCTTTCTAGCCATGACATGCCCACTTGCGTGTGTCCCAGATATGCCCTTGTGTATCTCTTCAACTATCTTTTGGGCCTCTTTAGCATCCACGCACCTGAGTAACGTTGAGTCAAAATTACTTTTGTAAAACGTTGAATCACTCAGGTAAAATCCACATGCCAACCTCCTAATTGTCCTTTTGTCATTCTCGGATGCCTCCGGCGAGTATTCTTTTCCTGGATGTAGGTCAATATGTCATGGTACCACGGTTTACTATTAGGCTCTTCCTCTACATTTGCAAGATATGCAGGGTTTTCTCGTATCTCAATCTCGATACAAGGTGTTTCTCTCATTTCTTCTGTCTTGTATATTGATGCCAGTGTAGCCAGGGCATCCGCAACTTGATTTTCTACTCGTGAGACATGTTCAAATTCTATTTCTTCAAATTATAATGTCAATTCCTTAATGAATTTCTGGTACGAGACGAGGTCGAAATCTTGGGTTTCTCATTCTTCTTTCAATTGGTAGATTACCAATGCTGAATCTCCAAACACTTTCAACTTCTTGATCCCCATTTCTAGGGCTGCTTGGATGCCAAAAGCGCAAGCCTCATATTCTGCTATATTGTTGGTGCATTTGAAACAAAGTTTAGTCGTGATGGGAAGTATTCTGCCTTCCAGGGATATAAAGACGACACCCGACTCCATGAGCCAAAGCGTTAGAAGCTCCATCAAACTTCATAATCCAAGTTCCTTTTTAGTTATCCTCTTTTCTTTCTTCTTCTGTTGACATGATGTTCTCATCTGTCAATCAACATGTCCTGTTAGAGCAGGTTTCTAAAAAATGTATTTAATTGGGTCCATCTGGGACACCAAGTGGGTTGTGTGGTACAACATGTATTGCCTCAACCTTTTTGTTGCCCAAGCCAAAGCACCACAGGTCTTTCCTAGCGCACTATATCTTCTTTCGCAATTGGTGAACTTCTTGCTAATGTAGTATATATTATATTCTTTCTTTCCGGTAGCTTCTTGTTGTGCCAACATTGCCCCCATAGAATTTTCGAACACTGATCGGTAGAGAGTTAAGGGTTTCCCTGGGATTGGAGGTACCAAAACTGGCCGGTTCAGTAGGTATTTTTTGATTTTACAAAACGCCTCTTGGAAATTTTCATCCCATTCACATGGTTGATTTTTCTTCAATAGTTTGAAGATAGGCTCACAAGTCGATGTTGGCTGTGAGATGAATCTGCTGATGTACTTAAGGCGTCCAAGGAATCCCCTTACTTCTTTTTGGGTTTTTGGGGGTGGCATCTCAACAATTTCTTTCACCTTGTCGGGGTCAACCTCGATTCCATTTTGACTTACTAGGAATCCCAATAGTTTTCTCATTTTCCCGAGTTTAGCCGATGTTGATACTTTCATAATCATTTGAAGAGCTTTCTTAGAATCTCTACATGGTCCTCTCCTGCTCGAGATTTGGCTATCATATCATCCATATAGACTTCTATTTCTTTGTGCATCATGTCCTGAAATAGGGAAACCATTGCTCTTTGATAAGTGGCTCCTATGTTTTTCAAACTGAAAGGCATCACTATGTAGCAAAACGTTCCCCACAATGTAACAAACGTTTTCTTCTCCATGTCTTTCGGAGAAATCTTGATTTGGTTGTATCCTGAAAACCCATACATGAAAGAGAATAACTCATGATTGGCCGTAATATGGATTAAGACATCGATGTGTGGTAGAGGAAAATAATCTTTTGGACTTGCATGGTTGAAATCCCTATAGTCAACGCAAACCCGTATCTTCCCATTTTTCTTTGGGACTGACACAATATTGGAGACCCATTCGGGGTGGATGGCTACTCGTAAAAATCCAGCGTTATATTGTTTCTGAACCTCCTCTTTGACTTTTAGTAGCCATTCCGCTTTCATTCTCCATAATTTTTGCTGGATGGGCTTGCAACCCTCTCTTAGGGGTAAATGACTTGTCACTATTTTATCATCTAATCCTGGCATGTCCTTGTCGGACCATGCAAACACATCTTGGTATTCTTTTAACAAGTTTATGGGGCGGTCTTTCATATATTGGCTTAGGTTGTCTCCAATCTTCACCTTTCTTCTATCTTCCTCTGTTCCCAAATTTATCACTTGAATGACTTTGTTGTAAGGTTTCAAAGCCCGTTCATCTTGTTCAACCACCCACTCCCAGTCTGGGGGCACATCTTCTTCCTCATCCGATTCCATTTGATTAATAGGTAAGTCAAAATTGATTGTAAAATCATGAAGATCCTCAGTATTCTCACATTGTTCACATATCCTGGCATGAAACGAAATAATAAATGAATGGAGTGCATGATGATAAAATGAGAAGGTAAAGACACAAAAGGCTTGAATGTGAAATGCTTGTATTTTATTAAAAGTAGAGAAATGTGCTAAGAAATGCGCTTATTTGTAATTACATCTTGCAAAAGCTTAACTAGTATTATAGGACTAGTGTCCTCATTATTTAGTTTTATACTAGTAGATATTCAAACTTCACTTTATTGGGCATTACTCTGTATCCAACGAGGCCACTTCCAAGGCCCTCCAATTGTTCAGCTCTTCATTCGGAAGCATCGGATGAACTAACCCGGCACTCCCAGAATTAAGTTTTCCTTTCATGTTGATTGACAGGTTCTCCAAAGTAGTTGACATCTGGTGAATTTAAAGGGCTCCTTCTATCTTGTTGGCATGAATTGTCTTAGGGTTGACGTTACCCCTGATCCTAAACGTCTCACTTATATGAGGGATCACCATCCTTTTTTTTTCGGGACTCCTTCCTTTGAGATGAGCCAATCTTTTGTCTCGTTTCTCTTCTTGTATCCTTCTTATGTCTCCTTTATTTGGTGAATATCCCAAACCACAACGGTTCTTGTTTTCCTTAAATTTTAGTGGCGGCCTGATTAAAGTCGCCCACATTGCCTTGTCAACCCATTTGATCATTGACTTGGCGTCCATGATGGATGTTGCATCAAATCTTGGCTTATGGGGTTTGCTTCCCGTCCTACATACGTCACATCCTTGATTTTGAATGACTGGAATTCACTTTTGATAGCTTCTTCGGCAACCTCAATATAAGGAGTACCTAGGGTTTTAGTCACCAATATGTTCTCTTCTTCGAAGACCTCTATTAGGTTCCTGTCAACCACGAACTTCACTTTCTGGTGTTATGATGACGCAACCGCCCCAGGACCCGTGTGCGCCGTGAGTTTTTGCTTCCCATGCTTAATTTCCTATCTTTTGGCTAACTCATCAATTCTACGCGTCTCCACATCTTCTGGGATATAATGTCTGCCTGACCTTGTTATTTCTCCTTTCCTAGTTATATTTGCTGCCTCACATGGTGGGGTCACGACTTCTTGGTTCACTTGAGAAGTGTAAACCCAAGGTACTGCTTTTGGATCTTCATATTTGAATGGCCTTGGGGTTTTTATGATTAACGGGGAAACACTTGTGCTTGGAGAGCTTTGGATCTTTGTTTCAGCCTGGTAGCAAACAACTTTCTTTGGCGTTTTTGAACCCTCCTTCTGTGATGATATCGTGTCGATTTCGTTTCTATCCTTGCCAATGGTACGAATTGAGATTATTTGGCCATCCATGAGCTGTTGTAACTTAGCCTTGAAGCAATTGCACTGTTGGATAGAGTGTTCATCGGACTCCGCGTGATAGGGACACATACCCTCTAGACTTGTGACAGTGATGTCCCCTTCAGAAACCTCAAGATAACCATTCTAGGAGAGGCTTTTATAGATGAATTCCAAAGGGGTCTTTATTTTTTACACCTTCTTTCGGTCTACATGTTCCTCACAATTCTCGATAGCATTCGCTCCATGCCCCCCATGATTTGGTAGCAGATTATTGTTGATGTTCAGGCGACCTGGTTGTTCTTCAAATTTTAACCACCCGACATTCACTATTTTTTGTACTTTGACCTTAAATCTTCTACAATCTTCAGTCGAATTTCCCGTCACTTCGAAATGGTATTCACAATGTTGGTATGGTTTATACCAATTTGGGGAAAGAGTTCTGTACAAGTGACAGGAATGGGATCGATTTGAATAGGTTTTCGATATGTTCTGGCATCATTTTGGTTTCGGATATTTGTTTGAAGTACCACAGTGGGTGGATTTTGAGTAGCTGGTGGTGAGGTGAAATTTTGGCAATGAGCAATTGGTGGGGTGTTGGCAATGTAGGCATGGGTTTGTTCGCTTTGTTGGTTCCACCTCCTCCCTTTGCTATGTTCTCCTTGAACTGATTGAATCTCTCAATCTCTTCTTTGAGCTTCGTCTGCTTTCTTTATAGCCTCGGAGCTTTTCATCTTGCCTTGTTTGATACCTTTTTCGATTCGTTCGCTGATTGTCAACGGATCCGTGAAGCAAGTAGTTGTGGTACCCACCATATTGTTGTAATACGGGGGTTTCAGAGTTTCAAAGAAAATACATACCATTTCCTTTTCCGTGAGTGGGGGTTGGACATCTGCCGCTTTCTCTCTCCATCCGTGGGCTTATTCTCGAAAATATTCACTTTCATTTTTCTCCATGTTGCGCAAATCCTCTCGATCTGGTGCTAAATCTTGATTGTGCCTGTAATATATCATGAAAGCGTCTCCCAAACCTTGCCATTTCTTCACCCTTGTTCTTTCGAGTTGCATATACCACCTTATGGCTGAACCAACTAGGTTGTTCTGAAAACAGTGAATCATGAGTTTGTCATCTCGAGCATGATTAGCCATCTTGTTACAGTACATGACTAGGTGGCTCCTCGGACAAGTAGTACCATTGTATTTATTGAACTCAGACATTTTGAACTTTTTGGGTATAACCACATCTAGAACTAAACATAACTGTGTAGCATCAGTGGGCCTATATGATTCTATCCCTTCAATTCCTCTCATTGTTTCATCTAAATATTCCCATTTTTCTTATAGTAACGAATCTTCCATGGATCCCTCGACTTTATCTTTTTCCCCTGAGTCATCATATGTCGGTGGAACTTTCTCTTCCTTTTTAGGTGTGCCCTCTAGTGTAACAAGAATAAATCTTTTTGATCAGCCATCTCCCTTAGGTGGTACGTACATATCGTCCTCGTCAAATTCTTCTTCTTCTTCATTAATGACTGCTCCTTTTTCTTTTTAGACATCATCCTAATTAACAAATTCAGTTGGTCTTTCATCTCATCGACCCCCGCCAGTTTCTCGTGTAACTGCTCAACCCTTGCTAACTTCCCTTTGATATCATCGAGCGGTTTCTGGAAAGCTTTTATGACAATTTCGAGCTTGGATCTTGTCAAATATGTGAAGTCCTGATTTTTCTCTTGTGGGTGTGCAATTTTAGTGAACCGCTGGCCAACCGATATCGTTAATTTTACTTAGGTTAATTTAATGGGAGTTTCATCCAAATGTGATTAATGCAAAAGTGTGGGAAGCTATTTAATCATGCATGGATGCAATTCTAAAATTTGTCAACAAGATAAAATATCCATTTGGGAACCAACATTATTACAAAACTAGACCTGTCCAATACCCCCTCCTTGTTCAAAAGGATTGTCATAACACATCACTCCTTCTACTACCGTACCATACTATTACACACCACCTTCCATCCAAGTATCGTCAAACCCTTATTACATCTCGATCACATAATTCAAACTATTATATATTGTTGACATAACATTGGTCACATGACTTTAGTCTTTAAAAGTTGAATTGGCTATAGTACATAAGCTCTCGTTGGATGTTCTCGAGGGAAGTCTGGAGGTTGCGATCCGGATTTGCCATTTGAGAAACTTGTTGCCTTACTACTTCAACCTCATTGGATTGCCCATGTGTCCTTTTTGTTGCATCGATGACTAGTCCCTTGAGGCAATTGACTTTGGCAGTCTCATTGAGGTAATTGTTCTCTAATGTTTGTGTCATACTCTGCCACCCATACCCTTCTGCCTAGAGCGCTTTCTTTTTCTCGATTAACTGGTTGACATTTTGTTGAAGCCTTTCAATCTCTTGATGGTATCTCTTTATTGCCAATTCCCGTCGATGGATCATCTCTTCTAACTGGTTGACTCTTTCCCCGAAAGCGGTATTGGCCTCATGATATTCATTGATGGTGACCCTCTGTTGACGACGAGTGTTATCCAAACTTTGTATCTTCCTTCTCAAATTCTCATTGATAGTCTCGAGATCTCTTATTTTACCACCCCTCTCATTCAGGTGCATCTTCATTTCATCATTTTTCCTTTGTAGTCTGCTTATTTCCATATCTTTGGCAAGCGTGCTTCCTTGTAAATTGTTTAGGAGGTAATGTCGACTCACATGTCACCTTTCTCTTTCCTTTCATCCTCGTGGTAAGAGCTCTCCCCCTGTTTAATATGGAGTCACAGATGAGTGAAGGTCTATGAATCTTCTATTGTATTCATCGCTCATTGAATGATCGATGAGCCTTTATTGCTTCCATAAATTTATAGCATTTTTACTCTTTGTCCCCATATCCATATCTGAGTAGGTGAAATTCAGCTCTCCCATCCCGTCGGTCATCGGAGTGAATTGAAGACAACCGACCTGCCTCCTGAACATGTTTGGTGCATACGTTACACATCCGGTTGGCCCTAGTAATGGTATCTGATAGGGCAAAAGCATAATGCCTCAATCCTATCTCGTAGTAAAACCGGAAAGTCCGGGTATCGTCTCTTAGGGACTGGTACAACCTTATATTATATCGATTTTATAAAGAAAACTATAGGTGGAAAAGTTATAGTGATGAAACTACTATCTAATAATTAAACAACACAAGCAACTAAAATTGTCGGGTTGAAATCAATGGGAGAAAGCTCTGGGAGAAACACCGGAATTTACTGCATATCATATCCAAATTAATTCACATGTTCCAATCAGTTTAATCCACATCTCTATAACCAAGATATCACTACTGTGCTAGATATCCCTGTTGGGAATTACTATGTACTAAACAATTAAATCAAATCCTACTGTCGTAGCTCAATGACTTAATTATTTAGCCTGAGGATCGATATCCTATTTATGACCGCATAGCACCTTATTTAATCCACTTAGGATTCGATAAGTTACTATGTCACATGAAATAGGTTTAGTTATTAGGGTTTCACTATCGCTAATAACCTAATTAAATACAAATCGATGTATTGGTGGCCAGTCAATACAAAGCATTAAGAAATTCCATGCAATTGAGATTGGAAGAAAAGAGATATGAATCAATCCATCAACTCTAGAAAGAGCTATATCCTATGGTGTTTCCCCCAAAAATTGGGGTTTAGTTCATGACGAAAACAAAACACACAACAATGTTTTTGTTCATCATAACGTTAATCTGGAGAGAAAGAAAATATTGTTGCCCTCGAAACTGGGAGGTCTTGGATTGGTAGGGGAAGACCAAGCAAATTTTGGATGATTTTTCCACTCGGGGTTGTAGGTGTTGCTATAAGGGTTGTTCCCTCTGGCATTGGCAATGAAGATCACTTACTCCTTGGGGGTACTTGACTCCTTCATTGCTTGGCAATCCGCAATTTCGTGATTGGTGCTCGAACACTAATCACAAGACATCACCATTGTCTTTCCTTGCTTCTTGTCCTCAAGGATCACCTCGATCAACTTGTCAAACTTCGCTTCAAGTAGAGCACTTGCTCCCACACTTCGAACTCCTCGATTAGTGCTTCTCTTCCCACTTCTTTTCAAGCCCCAATCATATCCCTTAAGAGTCATATATTCGGGCAACTCATTCACTTGAGGAGGGGTCATGTTCATCAACCTCCCTTGGCAAAGAGAGTCAATGAGGATCTTATCCTCTTGAATGAGTTCTCCATAGAAAGTTTCTATCCGAAATTGCTCCTCGAATCCATAGTGAGGGAATTGTAGGAAGTATTCGGAGAATCTTTCCCATGCATCCCTCAATGTCTCATCCTCCTCTTGCTCAAAGTGAGTGATCTTCTTCCTCCACACGGCCGTCTTGGAAGGAGGACAATATATGGTCATGAACTTGTTGAGTAGGTCGTCCCAAGAGGTGATGGATAGAGCCGGATGGTTGTTGAGCCATCGGAGTGCCTTCCCCGTCAAAGAATAGGGGAAGAGCTTCAAAAGCAATGCCTCCTCGGGGATGCCATTTATCTTTAAGCTTCCCACTAGCTCAAGAAACAATTGGACATGCTCTCGTGGTGATTCATGGGCAAGCCCATAGAAGTAGGCATTTTTATGAATCATCATCACGAGAGAGGGCTTGATCTCAAAGTTGTCGGCAGCCATGGGTGGATGTAAGATGGGAGATTGGATATCTACCGCCCGTGGAGCCCTGTGATAGCCCATAGTCCTTGGCCCTTACTCGACTCTCGCTTCTCCATTTGGGATTGGAAGTGGAATAGCCCCTTAGTGTAGATTTCCCGCCATCTCAACTTCAACTCCTCCTTCAATTACTTCAATTCCGGGACCAACTTGTTGTCCCCTTTCTTCACTTGTCCTTCTTGCCACCGCTTGCTCCCTCTCTCGAACTAACAGTCGGAGGGTCTGGTTGATGTCCTCGTCCAGTGGTGTTAAAGGCGTCGGATTGCTCCTGGTCATGCACCTCCCTACACACACTTAAAGAATACAACACATCTAGCACAAGCAAACACTTCACAACTTAACAAAAATAGAAATTAAAAACTAAATTAACACCAAACAAACTTTTCACGATAATGGACCAAAAATCCCGGCAACGACGCCAAAAACTTGACTCGCTCTGGCTATCATAATAAAATCCCACCTAAGGTCCAAGTATAAACCTTAGATGGGTGCAATATAGGGAAAGTATGTTTAAATATCGACTAGGGATGGTCCACGTACCGCTACTTTGACTGTTTGATACATTATCTAGCGGATTAGTTTTGGTGAAAACAAAGGTCTAAAACTAAATTGCTTTGCAAAGGTAAAATGGATTTAACTCTAGTTGAGAAAGCTTCACCCGGGTGTTGCTCCCCCTCACTAACAATTATGACTTGAGAATCAAACAACCGTGTGTGGTTAGGGGGTCATAAACCGCAGGGAAGTCTAACAAGCAGCCAAAGCTACCCTCTTAGCCTCTAGGTTGAGGAATGGGATACGATCCAAGCCACTAATGTGACCCTCTCAACCTATCAACTGAGGAATGGTTAGATGATATGATCCCAAATGACCACCTCTACATGTTTAAATTACTTGATGAAGAAGCTATCGAAGTTGGGAAGAAGAAAGGCAGAATTTGGTTAAGTATTGGAATAGTTTTAGGTATCCTACTGTTTATGCAGAGCTGGGGAGTAGGAGTTCTGCACTGAGTAGAGAGTGGGGAGATGTCGTTTTTCCCAGGGATGGGAGCGTTTAGCAGATATTATGGAGAGAAATCTTAAGAGAGAGAGTGAGAGTCTGTTTTCTATTTTTCCAAACCCCTTTCTTCGGTGGAGTAAATGATATATTTATAGTAGCTATATGTTAGGTAGAAAAAGGCGTGACGTGACTTGTCTGTCAGAGCAGGTGCGTGTCTTCCCGAGGAACTCCTTGGGCGGCGAGAGGAGGAATTGTTGAGCTGTGAGTGGGAAACGGGCGTGCCAACCGCGCTGGTAGCGCCTACCCCAACAATTGCCCCCCAGTAGGAGGTAAGCCGCGGTTACATCCTGCGCCTGACTTGTCCGATACCACGCACCTTCTGTTTGCGCGCCTTTCTTGATGCACTTCAAAGCTATCCCGTAGGTGTCGCGGTTGTACTCCGCTGGTGAGCTGCTCTAGGTTTCGGCATCCTCCCATTGAATCCTTTCCGTAACCGCTCCTTTGTCGCGATTGTATTGATGCCCCCCACTCGGCTGTTGAGACCCGTTCATGCTTCGTTTCCACAATGGAGGCTGTTGTTCAAACATTATTAGTCTAGAAGCCGTCTAAAAGCTTGGATTAATGACCCAAAGGCATACAGAGCCTTACCAACTCGACTGGATCAACGAACACGGTACAATTAATATCACGAATCAAGAGGTGGTTCGTTTTTCTATCGGTGGTTACGAAGACGAGGTAAATTGTGGCGTTGTACCAATGAATTGTGTTCATATGATGCTGGGAAGACCATGGCAATTTGATCGCGAACTTTCTCATGATTGTTGAACCAATTAGTTCAAATTTTGGCATCACGGCAGGAAGGTAATTCTGAAACCTCTTTCCCCGGATGAAGGTTATGGCAATTTGAAGCAGATAGAGGAGAATAGGAACGAAGGAAAAGAGCCTCGAGCTCAGTTGTGGGTTCAAAGACAAATTGGTTTCAGCTTGCTGAGTTTTTGAAAGCTGCCCAAGGCAATTCTGTCGCCAGAATAGAACCCCTGCAGCGACCCCTATTTTTCGTGTACAAAACATATTTCTGACTTTGCTCGCTTTGCCGCCGACAAGGAGAGGATACCAGAACACGATCAGGCTGGATATGAGTCCCTGGAGGTTGGAGAAAGATCGGAGAAGAGAGAAGAGGGTTGGGAGCAGGCTGATGATGGACGAATCGTCCCGGTGACGAGAGCAGCTGAGCTTCTAGTCCTTGTCGCGAAACAGGGGAAGAGAGAGGGACAATTGGTCGGACTGATTGGCGAAGCATCGAGCCAATCCAACAACGCCGACACGTTATTGCTTCAGAAAGCTCTCCCCTTGTTCAAAAGAAAACGAATCCTTCTGTTTTGCAGAGTCAAAGTCGAGCTCAAACGCCCCTGCAGGAGCTCAAATATGAGGAAGAAATGGGGGAATGGGTTGGGAAGTCTGGAGCTGATTCGACACCAACGACTGCTGCAGAATTATCAAACACTATCCCAGTAAGCTTTAGCATTGTTCAATTTGCGCCAAAGACGTCTGAATCACAAAACCCCAAAATCGAATTGGGAATTCTGGTTTTCCAAAGTTTAAAATCGGCCGACGGCGGGAAAGACGATATTGAAGATTCATTGACGAAGAGGGTGAATCGAGCCAAGGAACCAGTTCAGAATGACGATTGGAGGTGTGGCAAAGACGATGGTGACCTTGAATTGGACTAGGGTTCCTTGAATCGAAGACCCCCAATTGTGACGAGCAAGAACGTGTGCCGAGTTGCAGTCCGACGACCTAGAAACAACTCCGATCACTTTCTAGTGCAATTGTTCGTCAAGGATGGCTTGTTTCAACCCCGAAAAGTGTTTTTAACAGCACTGCAAGTTTTGAATGTGCTGAAATAAATTGAAAAAGGATTTGCAGATGAAAATTTTCTGTTGAAAAAGATGTTTGAGCAGCCCTCTTTCAATCCAATTTGGGATCAATTTTGTGATTTTTTTTACAGGAGGAAAGATCAAGCTTTGAGGGCAAAACTTTTTGAAGAGGGGAAGCCTGATATGATTACAAATGACCAATTCTACATGTATAAATTACTTGACGAAGAAGCTATCAAAGTTGGGAAGAAGAAAGGCAGAATTTGGTTAAGTGTTGGAGCAGTTTCAGGTATCCTACTTTGGAGGCATGATTCTCACAATTGGTTTGATGAAAATTCAAGTTTGATAGCTTGTTTTGAAGATAAGAAGTTTATCTACACGATGGTATCCTTACCGGACATTCATTAGTTTTGAATGAAGAGTGTCTGGCCATAGAAAGAACCTACTCCTATCAACATGCTTGGTAGCTCAAGGGAAAGTCCAGAAGATCATTTTCCAAGCTTCTCCAAAGTGTATGTCGAAAAAGGAAAACTTCCAGAATTTGGCTAAGGCAGAAAACGTGTTCATGAACCCTACTTTAGAGCTCAATTCGAGGAGCATGGATGAGATTCCAGTCAAGAGGCTTCTTCCACATGAAAGTAGGTAAGTTTGTCTACACAGGAAATGCATTGGATGAAGAATTGGATATCTGGAAGGTCTCGAACGAATGGCACGAAGTTAGTACGAAGGTGCTTTTGGACTGTTTGCTGGAACTTACTTGTGCTTCAAGAAAGAGAGTTTGAGTCCGAATTTTGTAACCTTTTTAGGGTAGTCTTTTGATTGAATTGTTCCTTGTTATTTTAGGATTGTATTAGGTTTTATTTGCCTTTAAATACCGTTCTATCTTACGTTGAAAAAGCAGACTTTAATTAATCGAAAAGAAACCTTTGGTTTTGTGCAAGTTTGTGAACTTGTGTGAGTTTGGTGGATTCCAAGCTTGTGAGCTTTGTATCGAATGAATATCCTCTTCAATCGTGGTCGAGAAACTACCCTTTAATCCAATTGAGCATTCCCCATGTGTGGAATCGTCCTTTTGGTTCCGTTTTATCTAAGTCCGTAATAAGAGCGTTTTGTTCTTGATTCGAGCTCAATCGATCCTTCGATTGAGTCGTTAGCTGCATGACTTTGATAAATACACCCCCTAGGGCGTATTATTAGAATTCACCCTCAAATTGATGTTCAGACAGCCACCCACAACCAAACCCTAAGTACTAATGCGAAATAGGAGGTTTGCCCTTTAACTAACATAGCATAGGAGGCATAGAATGCCCAATGAAACCCATCTCTAATAGAGTCGCTTAGGTTGAGGAGGGTTCTCTCTAAACTAGCGTAGGAGGCATTGAATGCTCAAGGAAACCCATCTCGAAATGAGCCTCTTAGGTTAAGGAGGGTTCTCTCTGAACTAGTTTAAGAGGCATTGAATGCCCAGGAAACCCGGCTCGAATCAAGCCCCTTTGGGTAAAGGAGGTTTCGTCTCTAAACTAGCCTAGGAGGCATGAAATGCCCAGGAACACCCATCTCCAATTGAGCCTCCTAACCTAAGGAGGTCTCCTCTCTAAGCTAGGTTAGAATGACAATTAGATTGATAGGCTTTCACACAAGACAATCATTTCTGGATAATACCACCACATTCACATTAAAACACAACCACACACAAATCATTCAATTCATACAAGCATTCACGTAATTGTAGCTAGAGTTTACAAACACCCAAGTGAAAGAAGGGAAAACACAAGAGAGGGAAAGGGAAACCATCAAGAAGATGCAATCCTTGCTCCTTGTGCTGAAGAAATCCTCCTTTGGGAAAGAATTCACAAAACCTTGCTTGGTGATGAAACCCTAGCTTTTCCTCTTCTTTGGTTTGTCACTTTCTCACTCTGAAATTTGAAGAAGCAGAAGTTTCTTACACTAGGTCTCTCCCCTTCTTCTTTTCAGCTGGCCTTTTAAGTGGAGATCGTGCCTAGTTCACGGCCTAAGTTCACGGTCGTGAACATTGAAACACGTCCACGAACTCAATGTTGAGACCAAAACACACCGCTTCAATGGCTCGGGTTCACGGTCAGTGGCCTCTGTTTATGGTATTAGCAACTGTGAACAGCTTGTGCGTTAGTAACCTACAAACCCTTTTTGTTCACTCCTTGGTTCACGGGTTCTAGCTCTAATTCAGGCTCTTGTGAGACCGTGAACTCCAACGTCTGGCCGTGAACATTGGCTGTCTCCACCTCTTTGCCCGATCTTTGCTCCTTTTCTTCCAACTTTCGACTATGGGTTTGGTTTTACCTGTTAGGATCTAATACACACGGGAACACAAGCAACCTAGCGTAAAACCAACCTTTTTGGAGTTCAATTGCAACAAACGTCAAATAGAATCGGGGATAAAAAGTATACAATTATGCCCGAATCAAGTACAAAGCATTGAATTGACTGACTCTCGTACAATCAATTCACTCAAATCGATTGAAGAAAGTCTAACAACCTAATCAGATTCTATCTATCATAGGTTGAAGCAGAAATCAAAAGAAGTTGATCAGGATTCAATTGACTCAATAAACACACTTCAATCGATTAAAACCAATCAGTACATCATTCCAAAAGTCATTACAATCAAGATTCCTAACACATGAAACTAGGGATCTTCATACCCAAGTGAGAGAAAGGGTTACTCCATAAAGAGAGAGAGAGAGGGAAACACAAATCAGAGAAATCATACTCATAATGATGTATATGATAAGCTCTGGGATGTAAATCTTCACTCCAAGGTCAAAATCCAAGCTTGAATGGTCAAACCCAGCTCCAAAATTGATCCAAGGTCTTGTTCTTCGTCCTTTCTCTCTCTAAAACTTTGTTTTTGCTCTGAAAACTCGATTCCCTTCTCAAAGGTTCGAAATTGTGTTAAAACCCAGCTCTTCCAAATTACACGGCCATGTGGATCTCCAGTCTGCTTGTGTGAACCCCAAAACTTGGTGTTGCATTGAGTTGCTCGCAGGGTCAGGGTGTCACACGGCCTGGATGTACGGCCATGTAGAATCCGGCCTTGACCGTGTGAACTCCCTAGACATCCCACACGGACACAATGTCCCTCACACGGGCCGTACGGCCCCTAGTTGCATAAAATCTCTTACACGGCCAACTTGCACGGCCGCGCAGAATCATGGCCATGTCACGTAAACTCCTCAGCTTCCCGTCGAATGTCCCAACTTCTTCCAGTCGATCCCAAACTCGTGCCTAAACCTTCATCCACGTACTAGGGCCTGAAATATCACTAACAAGAACAACCTATCGTGAAATTGGCCTAAAACACGAGAGACGAGGCCCAAATAGTATAAGAATAATGGGCAAAAACACGTGCAAATAGCTAGTTAGCAAATCCACCCACACTTAACTGTTTTCTTGTCCCCAAGCAAACCAAGGCAAGCTTACAAGATTTTCCAGTCAAAACACTTTTGGGGACATGACATATGGCACAAAACACATTGTTCTCAACAGACAACTAGCACCACACACGAACAACAACAACCGCAATGACCATTCAGAAGACAACCGACCGCAACAAAATCATACGAAGGACGAGTCTACCAATTGTTCATTAACCAAAGCGTGACACACTCGTCTACTCGCACATCACAGTCAACCATGCATATTGTTCAAGGCACCAGAATCGAAGACTAAGCAATCAAGGTCCTCACCGGGATATAGAATATAAGGAAATAAATCACTCACTCTCGACCAATAGGGTCAGAACAATTTGATGTGAAAATGCGCATGATTATTCTCTCAATCCTAACGTCTCTTCAACATGATGGCAACCTCTAAATTCTAGAGCTCACATATCGGGTGTCACCACTAACTAATCAGGAAGTCTTAGACACGGTTTCAGATGACTGGCTATTGTGTTGGACATGGGGAAAAAGCCTTTAAGGGTGTCTAAGAATTCATACACAAGGTTCCACAGTTCCAAACCCACCACATCAACAATCAACCAAACCAATTACTTTCTTTCTCTCTTCATTAATCCATTTCTCTATAGCACAAAAGTGAAGGAGGTAACAACATGCTAGTATTTCCAAGCCAGACTGCTAAGAAACACTATGTAATGAGCATGATTCAGATTTTTGTGGTGACTCTCTTTTCTTCATTTGTTTCTTCTTCTTCTTTTCTTTTCTTGAGAGAGCCACCACTTTTACACATTCTTTTATCCTTGCAAGTACATGCCCAATTTTTAAAAACTACCTCCAACCCTCATCTTATTTTAAGCAAAAACAGCAGAAAACATGCAAACACCACTATATAGAACCTCATTTGAGATGCAAAATAAGTGATGTTTCATTGTAAACACAAAGAAAGAAGATAACACGGCTCAAATGGACTGACTAGGGGGTATGATACACCAGGACATTCAATTTGTTCGTGGGTTAATCCTATGCCTCCATCGTCCTAACTAGTGGAAACGTGAATGCTACACATCATGGAAGAGGGATCTATCGCACAGAAAGGAACGAGCAGGCTCAAATTTCACATGGCTACCTTCATGCTCTATCTCTCATTTTGATTCCATGAGCTAGATGCATAGAAAACTATAAACGGCGAGCAAACGACCCATGTCACAAGTTGGGTCGCAAACAAAAGACATACTGAACCCCTACACAATTCTACTGCAATTCTCAGTCAGCATCATTGTCATCTCGGTCACAAAAAAGCCATTCGTGTATCAATACTAACCATCACAGAGATCGCAACACAAACCAATGACAATATGCTCATGCACGAAAAAACATTGCTTGGAGCCCTCAAATGTTTAATTTGGACAGTGGACTAGGATCCAAACACATACATAGCAAGGACGATAACCACAAAACACCCCCCCCCCCCACACACACACACTTAAGATCGACATTGCCCTCAATGGTATAGAGGGAAAAGAGTAGGGGGAACGATGATGCCGGAAAAATGACGATAGTGAGTGTGGACTAGGGGTGGCCATTCGGTCGGTTTGGTTTCGACCGAACCGAAACTATGAATACCGGGTCCCCGAATTCTCCCAAACCTCAAACCGAATTCGAACCGAATTATAATTCGGTTTTAACCGAACTAAATTATAATTCGGTTCGGTTTTTAACACAAAACCGAATTTGTGAGGCTACTTGTATCTTCTTAATTTTAAATTATTTTTCACCCCTAATATAAACAATAAATATGCAATTATATGCATAATCAATGATAACACATAAGTCATAAAACATTTTAAATATTTAATTATAAAAACAACTACAAACATAAAAATCCACCATTTGGAGGTTGCAATTGTAGTATTTAGGTTTTTCGGTCGAAAATTTGAAATTTCGGTTCGGTTGAAAGAACCCTGGTTTCCGAAATATTCATATTTTCCTTCCGAATTCCAAACCGAATAGCATTATTTCGGTTTCGGTTCGGTTTAATTTGGTTCGGTTCGGGTTTACCAAACCGTTTGCCCACCCCTAGTGTGGACTGGAGGAAGGACTAGTCATAAGGAACAAAGGAATGGAAGAGGGACAAGTCAGTGCAAGAGAGGATCACAGAAAACAACCACTAGAACATTGTCTGTTAGGCAGAGTTGTAAGCCCAAATGGCCACAAAAGGGAAAAGGAAAATGAGTTCAAACACACAACCAACTCAGTTCAGAATCCGCAACACATGGAGCAAACAAAACACAAAAACAAGAAAACATACAGAAGGGGCCAACGAGTACAACCTATTTGTCATCGGTGATGTCGAAGTCAATGTCCCGCATGAATTCATCGTCCCGCGGTGGAGGCGGAGGTAGTGGGCAAACATTCTATGGAGTCTGCTAGGCTGGTGGATGGCCCGAGACCTGATCAAGTAGGTACTGTTGGACCTCCGACATCCGGCGCACCCAGCTGCGCTCACGCTCGATATGAGCGACGGTGATCCCCTGCTGGGTCTTCATGCAGTCCAAGAGCTCGTCACACGCGGCCATACGAGCGACGTACTCAGCCTGGTGGGTCACACACTATTGTTGGAATTGAAGGTGGTGGTCAAGGATCTACTGGTTCTGGAAACCCAACTGCTGAAACTGGTGACCCATCTGCTCGAACTGGTGGGCGAAGTAATCCTAGAATGGAATAGAGGAGCTGCCACCCCGATGCACAAAAGTGCTATGGTGGAAGGTCTGGTGGGGGACAACGACGTCCTCAGCCTGTCTCTCAGCATCTTGCTCCATCTCAGTTGGGTCAGGAATGGCCGATACAGGCAGGCCCTCGTCCCACTTGACTTCGCGGGACAGTCAAAGCAGCCACATCTTGGAGAATGTATCTTCCCCAAAGGCCCATGTCCCGCCCTGGTCTGTGTAGTCCTGATAATCGATATGGAGGTGGGTGGCCAGCATAGTGATCAGTGGAGTGTAGTGGAGGGTCCCAGATTCATAGCACTCTTGGCGAAAGTCTTCGCCAAAACGGATCCCAAATGTAGCTCGTGGTGGGCGGTGGGCATCGACAGCATAAAGTAGAGGGACCGCTTGGTCAGGGTGCTGGACTCTCGCTTCTTGGATTATAAGACTCATGAGCAAGGGGTGGAGAAGATGATACTCGGTCTGCAGCGTGCTGGTCTTTGTTCGCCCGGCGGTGAAACCATCAGCACCGGTGTCGTAAGTAGGCCAACCAAGTTGGCGGTACAAGGTTAAGAAGAAGACACCAATAGGGTTGGCGACCTCGAGGACGAAGTCATTAGTTTCGGCTGCACGAGGTCGAAGGCATATATAAAATCATGGTAGCTCATGGATTGATACTCGTCGCCCAACCAGAACTTGATAGCCTCACTGTTCCGCCAATCGTTGGTCTCGGTGTGGTCAAAGGTGGAGTAGAACTCGATCACCAACTCAAAATAGACCTGATCATGCAGTGCCATCAGGCGACGCTACATCCGGTTACGAACAATAGACTGGAGGGCGTCATTGCAGTTGATGCTCTATAATGCTCGCTTGCTCCAAAAAAGGTGTTTGCCAAACTTAGCCTCTAGGACTTACTTATATTGGGCTTTGTGGGGACCCAACTTTAGATCGTGGATGAACCGATGCTGAAAGGTTCGGCTTCGACATGATCCTAGAGACACAACTAGAGGCACATCGAAAGGTGAGGGGGAGGCAAGGGAAGCAACGGATCGCCAAAATTTTGTCCAAAATTGCTCGTCGGAGCCTCGCCAGAGTCTCGCCGGAAATCGCCTCCGGCAACCCAAAACCAACGCAAATTGCCTCAAAACGAGGGGAGAGGCCGGTGAGGTGGAGGAAAGATTGGGTTGAGGTTGGATTCACAAGAAATGCCCCAAAACAGCAGGAGAATTGACCAAGAGATCGAAAAATTGCGGTTTTCCGGCCAGGGGCAGAGGATCCGGCGAGATTGGGGGGAAAATGTTCTGCAAACCGTACCACCTATTTATAGGCAATCTGCACGGGCTGGTCGTACGGTCATGCATATTCAAAATCTGCCCGTACGCGGCTGAGAATTCGGTACGGGCAGGTCGAGGAATCCACACGGCCGTGCGGCGGTTCCTTTTTGCCCGTACTTGATTTCTTAAGACGCCACATGGCCAAAGCTAGTTTTTACACGGTCGTGCGATCATGTGGCCTAGCCGTACAACACGCAGCAACCTCAGATTTGATGGTTTTCCATGAAGACGAAGCATCCAACCCCTTCGTCATGCACGACACGACTCAAAGACAAAAAAATAAAAGGGAAAAGGAAAAGAAATGCAAACCATGGTTGGGTTGCCTCCCCACAATCGCTTCTTTACGGTCTTATAGTTGGACGCAGAAGAAGAAACTAAGGGTCCTCGAGCTTGATCAGTAGCTCTGCGCGCTCCACATCACCTCCCAGATACAGTTTTATGAGGTGGTTGTTCACCTTAAACGGCTTAGTTTGAGCATTGATAATCTCCATCCTGCCACGCGGGAACACTTGGGCGTTCATGAATGGTCCCGACCACATTGATCACTGACCTGAAGAGTTTCAAGCGTACATTATAGAGCAACACGCGATCACTGACCTAAAAATCTTTCGAGCCCTTCAAACGAGCATCGTGAAGACACTTGGTTTTCTCCTTGTAGAGCTGGGTATTCTCATAGGCGTGGTAACGCCATTCTTCCAACTCATGCAGCTCCAACTTACGTTCAGTACCTACAATACTCAAATCCAAGTTTAGCAGGTTAAGGGCCCAGAAGGCCTAGTACTCTAGCTCAATAGGCAAATGGCAAGCCTTTCCATAGACAAGCTGATATGGTGAAGTGCCAATCGACATCTTGTAGGTTGTCCTATATGCCCACAGAGCATCATCGATCTTGGTGGACTAATCCTTGCGGTACTGATCCACTGACTTTTCAATTATGCGCTTTACCATTCGTCTAGGGATGGTAAGCCACCGACACTTGATGCTTAACATCATAGAGAGAGAAGTTTAGCGAATTGTCCTTAAAAATGGCTACCTCTATCACTTATGATGGCTCGAGGTGTCCCTGACACGCTAAAACACAACACCAAACTGCGACCAAGTGTAATCGCAGTCCGGAAATGCAGTAACAGGCAAGCTCTAATTGTCAACCCGGGGTCTAGATCTACTGCCTACTCCGTGTATATCTGTTATCTAGCGAACTAAGTTGAGTGATTGTTGATTTAAGTAAAAGCAGTAAGAAAGCAGGAAATGGTTCGGTTTTCTAAAGCAAAGGAAGAGTCACTCGGGAATGAGTCCCCCTAGCTCCTTAGTTAGGTCACAATTGTAATTACTTTTGGTTGCTTCACTGCTGATTATACTGCGGAAGATCCGACAATAGCTTGGAATCTCTTAAGCTGACCAAGACCTCTTAGTCAAACTACCCGGCAGACGACTAGTCTTCACCGGGATAGAACGTTGAGGCAATGAACACAGAACTCCACTACTGAAATTAGATTCCAGTACAAAGTAGTGAATCGACTAACTCTCGTATAATCGATTCACTACTACCGATTGAAGAAGCTCTAACAACCCAATCAGATTCTATCTATCTCAGGTTGCAGCAGAAATCAATAAAAGTTTATAAGACTTCAATTGACTCAATCAAAACACTTCAATCGATTATAATCAAGCAATATCACAATCCAAAGTCGTTACAACAATGATTCCTAACACATAGAATTAGGGTTCTTCATACCCAAGTGAGAGAGGGTTCTACTCCATAGAGAGAGAGAGGGAAACAGAATACAAAGCAGTCATACTCATAACAATGGGAAGAATCTGCTCTGGGATATCAATCTTCACTCCAGTGATGATCTCCAAGCTCGATTGATGAAACCCAGCTCCAAAATCACTTCTAGGATGTGTTCTTCGCACTTTCTCTCTCTAGGGCTCTGTTTTTGCTCCAAAAAGGCGATTTCCTCTCCTTTGGCTCGAATTTGGGTACAAACCAGAAATTCCCGACCACACGGCCGTGTGGCTTTCCCAGCTGCCCGTGTGAGTGTGCAAAACGCCGCGTTTCACTTAAGTGGCTTCGGGTATGCTACACGGCCAAAACTACATGGCCGCGTGGATTTCCAGGCTGCCCGTGTGAGCTCCCTGGACTTTCCACACGACCACAAGGGGTCCCCTACACGGCCAGTGTGGCTTGCCCGTGCAATTTGATGTCACACGGCCAGGTCACACGGCCGTGTGGGTTTTTAGGCGTGCCCGTGTGGCTTCCTCAGCTTCTCGCCAAATGTCCAATCTTCGTCCAATCGACCCCGAGCTCGTTCCCAAACCTTCATTCACGTACTAGGACCTGAAATATCACAAACAAGAACATCCTAGCATGAAATCGGCCTAAAAGACGAGAAATAAGACTCAAACGGTGTAAGAATGGTGGACAAAAACATGTGTACATATCAAAACATCAGTCCCGAATCGTGAGAAGAGCTGCTTCAGAAATGAGAAGACCCATCTTGCATCATTGGTGGGCATGGCCTGAGCTTCTGCCCACCTCGACCTCTATCACTTATGATGGCTCGAGATGTCTCGAACCGTGAGAAGAGCTGCTTCAGAAATGAGCAGAACCATCTTGCATCATTGGTGGGCATGGCCTGAGCTTCTGCCCAAATCTCTCAAACAGCATAAATATGTTGGGGCATCTCATCCCGGGAAGAAATATTACCTGTCCTCTGGCACCAGTCACACTGTTGGTGTGAAGGTGTTGGCATCTTTGAAGATCGAAGGCCAGTAGAAGCCCGACTGCAGCAACTTTCGCGTTGTGCGGTTTCTGCCATGATGACTGCATGTGGGTCCCTCGTGGCATTGAGACAGGATAACTCCAATCTCGTGCTCCATGATTCATCGCCGGATCACACCATCTGCTTCGATCCTGAAGAGGTAAGGATGCTCCCAGAAGTAATGCTTCATTTCGGTGAAAAACATCCGCTTGGCGTGAGTAGCCATCCCCTTAGGCAACTGTTTCCCACCAGATAATTAGCAAAGTCAAAGTACGGGGTGACGCTCTTCACCAAGCACAACGCTAGCAATCGCTCTCCCGGGAAGGAGTCGTTGATCTCTTCCACGAAATTGTCTGCTGGAGGGGATTCCAACCGTGAAAGATTATCTGCAACAACATTATCGGCTCCCTTCTTATCCCGAATCTCGATGTTGAATTTCTGTAGAAGCCGGATCCAGCGGATGAGCCTAGATTTAGCATAGGCCTTGCTCATCAAGTAGCGGATAACAGAGTGATCTGGTAGACCACCACATGGGAGAGCACCAAATATGGTCAGAACTTATCATAGGCATACACCACGACAAGCAAATCCTTCTCGGTGGTGGTGTAGTTCTCATTTGCATCGTTCAAGGTCTTCGACGCGTAGTAGATGGGCTAAAAGTTTTCCTCGCGTCTGCGACCTATAACAGCTCCAACTGCATAGTCACTCACATCACACATCAGCTCAAAGGGAAGAGACCTGTCAGGAGTCACCATGATGGGTGCATGGGTAAGCTTCTCCTTCAAGGTCTCGAATGCAGCCGTGCATTCTGGAGTGAAATGAAAGGGTACATTCTTCTCGAGTAGCTTGGTCAACGTCAAGGAGATCTTTGACAAGTCCTTAATGCACCTCCTATAGAAACCTGCATGGCCTAGAAAACTACGGATCCCTTTCACATAAACAGAAGGAGGCAGCTTGCTGACCTTCTCAATCTTCGCGCGATCCACCTCAATTCCCTGCTTGGAGATCTTGTGCCTAAGCACGATTCCCTCACGAACCATAAAATGGCACTTCTCCCAGCTGAGTGCCAAATTAGTCTCCTCGCACCTCTTCATGACAAGTTCTAGGTCATGGAGATAGTGGGAGAAGGAGTCGCCATAAACCGAGAAGTCATCCATGAAGACTTCCATGATCTCACCAACCAGTCGGTCGAAGATCACCAACATACACCGCTGGAAGTTCGCTAGTGCATTACAGAGCCCAAATGGAATCCTCCAATACGCCAAAGTACCAAATGGGCAGGTGAAGGTGGTCTTAGCCTGATCCTCCGGTGCAATCGGGATCTGGAAATACCTAGACATGCCATCTAGAAAACAGTAGAACTCATGTCTCGCCAACCTCTCCAGTATCTGGTCAATGAAAGGAAGCGGGAAATGGTCCTTCCTGAAGGTTTCGTTCACGCGCTGGTAGTTGATGCAAACTCTCCAACCAGTCACGCTCTACATCGGGATCAACTCGTTCTTCTCGTTCGGGACCACTATCATCCCGCCTTTCTTTGGGACCACCTGAGTGGGGCTGATCCACTTTCTATCAGATATAGCAAAGATGATCCCGACATCCATAAGCTTCATGATCTCTTCCGGAACCACAACCTCCAAGTTAGGAGTCAATCTCCGATGCGATTATTAGACAGGCTTAACCTCATCCTTCATCAGAATCATGTGCGATCATAAGGATGGGCTAATGCCTTTGATATCTGTACTCTTCCACTCCATGGCGCGGACATACTTCTTCAGCAGAGCCACCAGACTGCTCTTTTGCTCAGGTGTCAGATCCGAGCTGATAATGACCAGGAGTTTATTCCCCTCCAGAGAAATGCATACTCCAGGTGAGAAGGGAGGGGCTTACGCTCCAGATTTAGTGGCTCCTCCAAAATTATAATAACATTTTAAGAATCTAATTATAACACCCTACCCTATATGTTTTACCTAATCATATTGTTCATACATTTGCAGCGGAAATAATCTCGGGTGTTACACTAATTACCAAAATTTACCCAAATAAAATTTTGACATGAATTACTCGCGTTATGGGCTAACAGTTCTTGCATCTAATCCTGCAAAATAATTCATCTGAATCCATGCATTCAATGACAAACATATATACTCACAACCATATACATGGGCTATCATAGCCATAGACCATAGTCACAGTTTCATACTACACAGCTGCATACCATACTGATACATGCCATATTCGTCACAACTTACACAATTACAAAAATATACACATATCATCAACTTTCCACACCCGTGGATATCTCACACTACATCAGAAGCTAGTATGCACATGAAAAACGTTCTCAAAACATTTTACAAAAAGGTGTGGATCACTGGCCAAAATCCCAAGTAGTCGTCCAAGCACAGAATATTTGAAGACCATACCTCATCTTGGCTACAACTCTATCTCCTCTCCCACCTAACACTTATCTATTGTTGCTGCTGATGATCTGCTTACACATATCATAAGCAAAGAAGAAGAATAAAAGAGGGTTAGCTCATAGCTGATGTAACACCCTACCCTATACGTTTTGCCTAATCATATTGTTCACACAATTGCAGCGGAATTAATCTCGGGTGCTACATTAATTATCAAAATTTACCCAAATAAAATTTCGACATGAATTACTCGCGTAATGGGCTAACAGTTCTTGCAACTTGTCCTGCAAAATAATTCATCACAAACATATATACTCAAACCATATACATGGACTTACATAGCCATAGTCACAGTTTCATACTACACAACTGCATACCAAACTTATACATACCATAATCGTCACAACTTACACAACCACATAAATATACACATATCATTAACTTTCCACACCTGTGGATATCTCACACTACATCAGAAGCTAGTATGCATATGAAAAACGTTCTCAAAACATTTTTACAAAAAGGTGTGGATCACTGGCCAAAATACCGAGTAGTAGTCCAAGCACAGAATGGTTGAAGACCATACCTCATCCTGGCTTCAACTCTAGCTCAGCTCCCACCTATACACCTATCTACTGCTATTGCTGATGATCTGCTTACACATAGCATAAGCAGAGAAGAAGAATAAAAGAGGGTCAGCTCATAGCTGAGTGAGATAATCATAGCATCGTGAGTTCATAACAGAGCATACCCCTACCATACATCTAACAATCAAGCCAAAACACTGGGATCGGACCTCAGCCATCCTCATATCCCAATAGGCAAAAGACTCAACCACCTTGACTTATGCATATGCATCTTATCATGTTTTACTCATAGGCGCCTGGCTACTCCCATGCTAATAACTCTCCCGGGAAACATACCCCACATCCCGTCGGATGTAGTCATACATACCCCAACATCCCGTCGGATGTGGTCATACATACCCCACACCACTATGGGTGTAGTCATACCCCGACACCGCTCTGGGTGTGGTCATATCTCATAAGAATTCTTTAGTCACCACCACATGAGAGGTGTGACTATCATACATATCATAATAGAGTAATAGCATAGGGAGCCCTAACTACTACGTAATTGACCGTGAGACCACAACACTCATATTTGGTATCCTTATACATGATTCATATATCATCTTGCTTAATCATAATTCGTTACTTGCACATGTACTTGACCTGGCCATAATTGGCTCAACATAGGTAAATTAGGAGTCGTATAATTGCACTTCCTCGGGATAAACCCTCGTGCAAGTCATCCTCCTTAAACATCATAATATCACCAGGGAATATATATTTTGCCACTTGTGCATCCAAATACAACAATCATGAAAAATCATACCTAATCACCTTCTCGAACCATCGTAAAGCATATTAATAGTCAAGCCCACAATTTGCAACATATACACAATCATCAGCATAAACAAGGTTCATATCGATTAGGGCAAGTCAATAATATCATACAGTAATCCATGGTTCATCATATAGCATAAAAGTCCATACACCCCTAATCATGCCATTCTAGTTCACCTAGGTCAATTCTAAGCATCAAAATAATTATCGTGATACGACAAACCCGGTATGCCGTGCTAATCCCTCACCAGTTCTGGTCGTTCAAACACCGGTTTAAGGTTCCCCGTACTAAAACGTCAATTTCTCGAACGAACACCAAATTAAAATCCGAGACCGTCCTAATATCACCTGCAGTATCCCCGTCAATATTAGTTCTAGGCTTCGGGTCAAATTCTTGATAAAAACACATCAAACCCTGGCCGGAGCTAAATTCAGCGGTTTGGACCCCGGCCAAAATAATAGCCGAAATTCAGGGATTAGAACTAGAGGATTGATTACCTCGCTGCAGGAAGCTCGTATATGAAATTTGGGCTCAATCCGGCTTTCGGATACTCCGAAACCCTAATTTGGCTTATCGGGAATTCAAGAAATTCCTGATCCAAAAACTCGTTTTAAAGCTCTAAATCGATAAATCACGATGTATAGATGAATTAGGCATTACTTACGGGATTTTTGGATCACTGTAGCTCAAGAATTGAGCTTTGCAATCTAATTCTTCGAGTGCCCTGTGCGCCTCTGTTTCTCGGTCCGAGAATGGAAATATTATGATGGTGATGAGACGTAATGGACGGGGAGGGGGATAAATATATATGCGGCCCGGCCGCTTAATATATATATATATATATATATATATATATATATATATATATATATATATATATAAAATATATATAATTATATATATGTATAATTAATACGTATACTTATCCGATCGATAATCCGATTTTCGCCGAAATAGTGTCGAAATGTTCGATTTTAAATCGCGAACTTTCTAGCGATCGAAAAATGGGTTTTGCCGGAACGGGATGTTACAATTCTCCCCTCCTTAAAAGATTTCGTCCCCGAAATCTAACCTTGAGTCGTACTCTAACTCCTCTTACTAACCCTTAACATGATCTATCATACATAAAGTCATTACCTAACTCTTAGGTTAGGCGATTCATAACATAGAGAGTAACACATAACACCTCAAGTTCCCATGTTTAGGTTTCCAAAACCTATACTGGGCTATCACAACAAAAGCACATCAACAAGTTCAAAACATAACTTATTAAGCAAGATTGTTAACCTGCAAAGTAGGTTGCTACTAACTCAAGGTACTTCTCTCGCATACTTGCTTCAGTCTCCCAGGTAGCACTCTCACTATCTTGATTCCTCCACACAACCTTCAACATTGGAATTTCCTTTCTACGAAGAGTTTTAACCTGAAAATCAACAATCTCAACTGGAACCTCCTCAAAGGTTAAATCAGGACCCAACTCGATCTCTTCCGGTTGTATGACATGGGAAGGATCCACTTTGTACCTCTTCAGCATACTAACATGAAATACATTGTGGATTTGAGATAGTTCTGGAGGCAATGCTAGTTTATATGCCACTGGTCCAATCTTCTCGGTGATTTCATAGGGTCCAATATACCGAGGTGCGAGTTTCCCTTTCTTACCAAATCTCATTACACCTTTCCAGGGTGACACTTTGAGAAATACTTTCTCACCCACTTCGAAATTAACTTCACGCCTACTCGTGTCAACATAAACTTTCTGTCGATCTTGAGCCACCCTCAAATGCTCCCTGATTTCCTTGACCTTATCAACTGTGATCTGAACTATCTCTGGCCCTGAGATTTGCCTTGCTCCTTCTACATCCCAACATAATGGTGTTCTACACTTCCTCCCATAAAGTGCTTCATATGGTGGAACACCCAAGCTACTATGGTACTGGTTGTTGTAAGCAAACTCAATTAAGGGCAAATGGTCAATCCATGATTCCTCCCATTGCATTACACATGATCGAAGTAACTCCTCCAAGGTAAGGATGGTTCGTTCACTCTGCCCATCTGTTTGAGGATGATAAGCTGAAGTGAAATGTAATTTAGTTCCCAAGGCATCATGTAACCTTTGCCAAAACTGAGATGTGAAGCTCGGGTCTCGATCAGAGACAATAGAAATTGGCACACCATGCAATCTGACGATCTCCTTAATATATAGTTGAGACAAAGTCTCCAGTGATGGTTTCCATCTAATGGGTAAAAAGTGAGCCGATTTGGTCAGTCGGTCCACAATAACCCATACTGCATCTTTTCCCCTTGATGATGGGAGACCATATACAAAATCCATTGTGATTCTTTCCCACTTCCATTCTGGAATTGGAAGTGGTTGCAGTTTTCCCACAGGAGCTTGATGTTCTGCCTTAACTTTCTGACATACCAGACATGTGAAAACATGTTCAGCCGCTTCCTTTTTCATCCCACGCCACCAAAAATATGGTTTGATCGTGTGATACATTTTAGTTGCTCCTGGGTGCATAGCATAAGCAGAAGAATGAGCTTCATCTAGGATCTCTTTCCTCAAGTTATCAACATTAGGAACACATGCTCTTCCATTCATCTTCAACATGCCATCTACCATTTCAAATGGGCTTTCTTTTCCTTCCTCAATGTCTTGAATGATTTTTGCCAACTCTGGGTCCTCCTTCTGCTTCTCATGAATTTTGTCATGCAACAAAGGTCGAATGTTCAACCGAGCTAGTAACCCTGTTACACCATCCACTTCCAAATCCACATTCATTGCCCTCAAATCAACCAGATCATTTATATTCTTCTTCCCCTTTCTGCTCAGTGCATCAGCAACTACATTAGCTTTACCTGGATGGTAATCAATGGTACAATCATAATCTTTCAACAACTCTATCCACCTCCTCTGGCGATTATTTAAATCCTTCTGATCCATAATATACTTCAAGCTTTTGTGATCAGTTAGGATTTTAAAAGTCTCACCATACAAATAATGTCGCCAAATCTTGAGAGCAAATACCACCGCTGCCAACTCCAAATCATGAGTGGGATAATTTACTTCATGAGGACGCAATTGCCTAGAGGCATATGCGATAACTCTTCCATCTTGCATTAACACACAACCCAGTCCTTGATATGAGGCATCACTATACACCACAAACTCTCCCTGACTTGAAGGTAGTGCAAGTACTGGTGCTGTGGTCAATCTCTTCTTCACTTCATCAAAACTCCTTTGACATGATTCACCCAAACATACTTGGTATTCTTCCTCAACAGTTTAGTCAATTGTGCAGCAATTTTGGAAAATCCTTCGACAAACCGCCGATAATAACCAGCCATGCCAAGAAAACTTCTCAACTCAGACACATCTTTTGGTGGAGCCCAACTCACCACTGCTTCCACCTTTTTAGGATCCACCTCGACACCTCTTCCAGAAATTACATGTCCCAGAAATATTACCTCCTTCAGCCAAAATTCACATTTTGAGAATTTTGCATATAACTGTTTCTCCCTTAGAATTTGCAACACAATTCTAAGGTGAGTTTTGTGCTCCTCCTCGCTTTTAGAATAGATGAGAATATCATCTATGAACACAATCACAAACTTATCAAGATATTCATGGAAAACTCTGTTCATAAGAGCCATAAATACCGCTGGTGCATTAGTGAGTCCAAAAGGCATTACCAGGAACTCATAATGCCCATATCTTGTTCTAAAAGCTGTCTTTGAAGTTGCTCCATCTGCCACTTTCAACTGATGGTATCCAGACCTCAAATCAATCTTAGAAAAGACTGATGCACCCTGCAATTGATCAAACAAATCATCTATTCTTGGAAGGGGATAACGATTCTTCACTGTCGCCTTATTCAACCTCCGGTAGTCAATGCACATTCTCATGGAGCCATCTTTCTTCTTGACAAATAAAACCGGTGCACCCCAAGGTGAGATGCTAGGTCGAATAAACCCCTTGTCTAGCAATTCTTGCAATTGTTCTTTAAGCTCCTTCAGCTCAATTGGTGCCATTCTATATGGTGCCATTGAAATTGGTGTTGTGCCAGGTACCAATTCAATATCAAACTCTACTTCCCTTTCTGGTGGAAAGCCGGGAAGTTCTTCAGGGAATACATCAGGAAACTCCCTTACCACCTCTACATCCTCAACCTTCTTATCATTTACTATAGTAACTTGAGCAAGAAAGGCTTCACAACCTTCCTTCACTAATCGAAAAGCTTCCAAGGCAGAAAGAAAACCATGAGTCTCCTTTTTCTTAATGCCTCGGAATACAACAGGACCTTTATCTGGTGTGTTGAATAACACTTCTTTCTTTTGACAATCCACAACAGCTCCATGTGTTGCCAGAAAGTCCATTCCAAGGATGACATCGAATTCATCAAAAGGTAGCAGAATTAAATCTGCTGCTAGGAAAGCTCCTTCCACACAAATGAAGGAACTTCTAATAACTTAGTCTACCTTCAAGGTATCTCCCACAGGTGTTTTAACACATAAGGTATAACCTAGCTTATCTGGAACTAAGCGTAGCATATGTGCAAACGTATATGACATGAATGAGTGAGAGGAACCAGTATCGATCAAAGCATATAATTGCTTGCCAAGGATAGAAAGCATACCAGTTACAACTTCTGGTGCCACTTCTGCCTCACCTCGAGTCATTGCATAAACCCTCGGTGCTCCCTGTGCTCTGGTACCCTGCGTACCACTTCCTGATGGCTGATTTCGACCACCACCTCTACCACCATGTGAACCACCACGACCACTCTGAAATCCACTACGGCCTCCCTGGTAACCACCCCTGAATGGGGCTCTACTAATGTACACTGAAGGATCTGACTGTGTAGCTCTTACTTCTCTCGAATGCGGGCAATCCCTCATGATGTGCCCCGGTTGGCCACAGTGAAAGCATACACCAGAAAATCTCCTACACTCTCTAGGATGCCTCTTCTGACAAACTTGACAAAATGGAAATTGTGTGGCTGAGGAAATTGGTGCCCTGTATGATGCTCCCGACATAGATTGACTCTGTGTTCTCCCAAAACTGCTAGGACCTCTCCTGGGTGGGTAACGAGGTCCAGCATAATTTACTCCAAACTTCCTCTTCTTCTCCTCTTCTTTGGCCTTGTGTTCCTCTCGGCTCTCAACTTCATAGGCTTCATATTTAAGTGCTGCCTCCTTGATTGTGGCCATGCTCTCTTCATCAACCCTGTGGATCTTTTCTTTCAATCCTATGCGCAGACCATGCAAGTATCTCATCTTCTTCTTATGCTCAGTATCCGCCAACCCATCTTCAAAGTAAAGTAGTCGAACAAACTTGATGGTGTACTCAGTAACTGTCATGTTCTCCTGCTTAAGGTTGGTAAATTCATTGTTCTTTGCCCTGATAAAAGCTTCTGGAAGAAACTCTGTCTTAAAGGCCTTCAGGAACTCCTCCCAGGTGAACTGAACTCGTTCACCATTAACTCTAGAGACTGAAGACCACCAGCTCCTCGCGTACCCCTTTAGGAGAAAAACAACATATTGTACTTTTTCCTCTGGGGTCGCATAAAGATATTCAAACACATCTTCCATCTCTCTCAGCCACTCTACTACAGCATCTGGGCTCACATCTCCCTTGAAGTCCCTACCACCCAAACTCTTCATCTTTGCATAGTCTAATACTGGCGGTCTTGCATCAACCGCCCCCACTCCTCTCGACTGGTTAGTAGGAACATTTTCACAACTTCCGTGCGAGCTACAAGGAAATATTGGCCTTAGATTGATCCACACAAAATTCATTCTTCACCAAATCTCTCACTTGGTTAAAACAAAATTTTCCCTAAATAATTACTTGAAAACAAATACATTCAAAACTCAATTTTGAAAACCATGATGCAGATAATTTCATCCAATATACCAATACACATAATCATGTCAAACTCAATTCCCAGTTTAAGTCATTATGGGGCACTCCCCTCCTTAGGAGTGTTTAACCTCCCATAGGGTATAGTACGCCATAACAGCAAAAAGAGGGAACCGGGCTCTGATACCAAACTGTAACACCCTACCCTATACGTTTTGCCTAATCATATTGTTCACACAATTGCAGCGGAATTAATCTCGGGTGCTACATTAATTATCAAAATTTACCCAAATAAAATTTCGACATGAATTACTCGCGTAATGGGCTAACAGTTCTTGCAACTTGTCCTGCAAAATAATTCATCACAAACATATATACTCAAACCATATACATGGACTTACATAGCCATAGTCACAGTTTCATACTACACAACTGCATACCAAACTTATACATACCATAATCGTCACAACTTACACAACCACATAAATATACACATATCATTAACTTTCCACACCTGTGGATATCTCACACTACATCAGAAGCTAGTATGCATATGAAAAACGTTCTCAAAACATTTTTACAAAAAGGTGTGGATCACTGGCCAAAATCCCGAGTAGTAGTCCAAGCACAGAATGGTTGAAGACCATACCTCATCCTGGCTTCAACTCTAGCTCAGCTCCCACCTATACACCTATCTACTGCTGTTGCTGATGATCTGCTTACACAGAGCATAAGCAGAGAAGAAGAATAAAAGAGGGTCAGCTCATAGCTGAGTGAGATAATCATAGCATCGTGAGTTCATAACAGAGCATACCCCTACCATACATCTAACAATCAAGCCAAAACACTAGGATCGGACCTCAGCCATCCTCATATCCCAATAGGCAAAAGACTCAACCACCTTGACTTATGCATATGCATCTTATCATGTTTTACTCATAGGCGCCTGGCTACTCCCATGCTAATAACTCTCCCAGGAAACATACCCCACATCCCGTCGGATGTAGTCATACATACCCCAACATCCCGTCGGATGTGGTCATACATACCCCACACCACTATGGGTGTAGTCATACCCCGACACCGCTCTGGGTGTGGTCATATCTCATAAGAATTCTTTAGTCACCACCACATGAGAGGTGTGACTATCATACATATCATAATAGAGTAATAGCATAGGGAGCCCTAATTACTACGTAATTGACCGTGAGACCACAACACTCATATTTGGTATCCTTATACATGATTCATATATCATCTTGCTTAATCATAATTCGTTACTTGCACATGTACTTGACCTGGCCATAATTGGCTCAACATAGGTAAATTAGGAGTCGTATAATTGCACTTCCTCGGGATAAACCCTCGTGCAAGTCATCCTCCTTAAACATCATAATATCACCAGGGAATATATATTTTGCCACTTGTGCATCCAAATACAACAATCATGAAAAATCATACCTAATCACCTTCTCGAACCATCGTAAAGCATATTAATAGTCAAGCCCACAATTTGCAACATATACACAATCATCAGCATAAACAAGTTTCATATCGATTAGGGCAAGTCAATAATATCATACAGTAATCCATGGTTCATCATATAGCATAAAAGTCCATACACCCCTAATCATGCCATTCTAGTTCACCTAGGTCTTCTAAGCATCAAAATAATTATCGTGATACGACAAACCCGGTATGCCGTGCTAATCCCCCCCCCCACCCCCCCCCCCCCCCTCCCCACCCCCCCCCCCCCCCCCCCCCCCCCCCCCCCCCCCCCCCACCCCCCCCCCCCCACCCCCCTCCCCCCCCCCCCCCCCCCCCCCCCCCCCCCCCCCCCCCCCCCCCCCCCCCCCCCCCCCCCCCCCCCCCCCCCCCCCCCCCCCCCCCCCCCCCCCCCCCCCCCCCCCCACCCCCCCCCCCCCCCCCCCCCCCCCCCCCCCCCCCCCCCCCCCCACCCCCCCCCCCCCCCCCCCCCCCCCCCCACCCCCCCCCCCCCCCCACCCCCCCCCCCCCCCCCCCCCCCCCCCCCCCCCCCACCCCCCCCCCCCCCACCCCCCCCCCCCCCCCCCCCCCCTCCAAAAACTCGTTTTAAAGCTCTAAATCGATAAATCACGATGTATAGATGAATTAGGCATTACTTACGGGATTTTTGGATCACTGTAGCTCAAGAATTGAGCTTTGCAATCTAATTCTTCGAGTGCCCTGTGCGCCTCTGTTTCTCGGTCCGAGAATGGAAATATTATGATGGTGATGAGACGTAATGGACGGGGAGGGGGATAAATATATATGCGGCCCGGCCGCTTAATATATATATATATATATATATATATATATATATATAAAATATATATAATTATATATATGTATAATTAATACGTATACTTATCCGATCGATCGATAATCCGATTTTCGCCGAAATAGTGTCGAATGTTCGATTTTAAATCGCGAACTTTCTAGCGATCGAAAAATGGGTTTTGCCGGAACGGGATGTTACAGCTGAGTAAGATAATCATAGCATCGTGAGTTTATAACAAAGCATACCCCTACCATACATCTAGCAAACAAGCCAAAACACTAGGATGAGACCTCAGCCATCCGACATCCCAACAGGCAAAAGACTCAACCACCTTGACTTATGCATATGCATCTTATCATGTTTTAATCATAGGCGTCTGGCTACTCCCATGCTAATTACTCTCACGGGAATACGGACCAAACATCTCGTGGATGTGGTCATATCGGACCCACCACTGTCGGTGTAGTCATATCGGACCTAACACCACTCTGGGTGTGGTCATATCGGACTCAACACAACTCTGGGTGTGGTCATATCTCATGATGAATCAACGGTCAACACCACATCAGGGGTGTGACATAACATATTATAACGGAGTAATAGATGGGGAGCCTTAATTACTATGTAATTGACCATGAGACCCAAGTCACTCTTATTTGGTATCCTTATACATGATTCATATCTCATCTTGCTTAATCATAATTCCTTACTTGCACATGTACTTGACCTGACCATAATTGGCTCAACATAGGTAAAACAGGAGTCATATAATTGCACATCCTCGGGATAAACCCTCGATCAAGTCATCCTCCTTAAACATCCAAATATCACCATGGGATATATATTTTCCCACTTGTACATCCAAATACATCAATCATGAAAAATCATACCCAATCACTTTGAACCATCATAAGGCATATCAACAGTCAATCCCACAATTTGCAACATATACGAAATCATCAGCGTAAACAAGGACCATCTCGATTAGGGCAAGTCAATAATATCATACAGTAGTCCAGGGTTCATCATATAGCACAAAATTTCATGCACCCCTAATCATGCCATTCTAGTTCACCTAGGTCAATTCTAAGCATCAATATAATTATCGTGATACGACAAACCCGGTATGCCGTGCTAATCCCTCGCCAGTTCTGATCGTTCAAACACCGGTTTTAGCCTCCCGAACTAAACTTCACTTTTCTCAAACAAACTCAGAATCAAAATCCAAGATTGTCCTAATATCCCCAATAGTATCCCCGTCAATGTTAGTACTAAGCTCCGGATCAAATTCTCGATAAAAACACATCAAACCAAGGTCGGAGCTAAATTCAGTGATCCCGGCTCCGACCTAAACAATAGCCTAAATTCAGGGATTAGAACCAGAGGATTAATTACCTTGCTGTAGGAAGATCGTATATGAAATTTGGGCTCAACCGGATTCCGGATACTCCGAAACCCTAATTAGGCTTATCGGAAGTTCAACAAATTCCTGAATCAAAAACTCGTTTTAAAGCTCTAAATCGATAAACTACAATGTATAGATGGATTAGGCGTTACTTACGGGATTTTTGGATAACTTAAGCTCAAGAATTGAGCTTTGAAATTTTCCACAGACGCTTCAAAATGTGCGTTATGCTTCTTTGTTGCTCTCGTTCCGAAAATGGGAGAAGGAATGATATGGGACGGAGAGATAGTGACCAAATATATATGGCCCCTGACCGTCTTTACTTTCCGTCCTCTTTCAATTTTTTTATTTATTATATATAATATATATTATATATAATTAATATGTATACTTATCCGATCGATCGATAATTCGATTTTCGTCGAAACACTATCAAAATCCTCGATTTTATGTAACACCCTACTCTATACATTTTGCCTAATCATATTGTTCATACAATTGCAGAGGAATTAATCACGGGTGTTACATTAATTATCAAAATTTACCCAAATAAAATTTCGACATGAATTACTCACGTAATGGGCTAACAGTTCTTGCAACTTATCCTGCAAAATAATTCATCACAAACATATATACTCACAACCATATGCATTGGCCTTTCTTAGCCATAGTTACACTTTTCATACTCCACAACTGCATACCATACTTGTACATACCATAATCGTCACAACTTACACAGTTACACAGAATATACACATATCATCAACTTTCCAAACCTGTGGATATCTCACACTACATCAGAAGCTAGTATGCACATTAAAAACGTTCTCAAAAAATTTTTACAAAAAGGTGTGGATCACTGGCCAAAATCCCGAGTAGTCGTCCAAGCACAGAATAGTTGAAGACCATACCTCATCCTGGCTTCAACTCTAGCTCCTCTCCCACCTAACACTTATCTACTGTTGTTGCTGATGATCTGCTTACACATAGCATAAGCAGAGAAGAAGAATAAAAGAGGGTAAGCTCATAGCATCGTGAGATAATCATAGCATCGTGAGTTCATAACAGAGCATACCCCCTACCATACATCTAACAATCAAGCCAGAACACTAGGATCGGACCTCAGCAATCCTCATATCCCAATAGGCAAAAGACTCAACCACCTTGACTTATGCATATGCATCTTATCATGTTTTAATCATAGGCGCCTGGCTACTCCCATGCTAATTACACTCCCGGGAATACGGACCAAACATCTCGTGGATGTGGTCATATCGGACCCACCATTGCCGGTGTAGTCATATCGGACCTGACACCACTCTGGGTGTGGTTATATCGGACTCAACACCACTCTGGGTGTGGTCATATCTCATGATGAATCAACGGCCAACACCACATCAGGGGTGTGACATAACATATCATAACGGAGTAATAGCATGGGGAGCCCTAATTACTATATAATTGACCATGAGACCAAATCACTCTTATTTGGTAATCTTATACATGAACCATATCTCATCTTGCTTAATCATAATTCGTTACTTGCACATGTACTTGACCTTGCAATACTTGGCTCAACATAGGTAAAACAAGTCGTATAATTGCACTTCCTCCGGATGAACCCTCGTGCAAGTCATCCTCCTTAAACGTCATAATATCACCCTGGGAAGTTTATTCCCCCACTCATGGATCCAAATACAACCATAATATCACACCATGTCAAAACACCTTATCGAACAACCATGAAGACATATCAACAGTTAAGCCACAAATGGGAACATCTATGCAATCATCAACATAAACAAGGTCCATATTGATTAGAGCATGTCAATAATATCATACACCAGTCCAGGGTTCATCATATAGCACAAAAGTCCATACACCCCTAATCATGTCATTCTTGTTCACCTAGGTCAATTCTAAGCATAAGTATAATTATCGTGATACGACAAACCCGGTATGCCGTGCTAATCCCTCACCAGTTCTGGTCGTTCAAACACCGATTTTAAGCTTCCCGTATTAAAACGTCAATGTCACGAACGAACCCTGAATTAAAATCCGAGACCTTCCTAATATCCCCTGCAGTATCCCTGTCAATATTAGTTCTAGGCTCCGGGTCAAATTCTTGATAAAAACACATCAAACCCTGGTCGGAGCTAAATTCAGCGATTTGGACCCCGACCTAAATAATTGCCGAAATTCAGGGATTAGAACTAGAGGATTGATTACCTCGCTGCAGGAAGCTCGTATATGAAATTTGGGCTCAATCCAGCTTCCGGATACTCCGAAACCCTAATTTGGCTTATCGGGAATTCAAGAAATTCCTGAACCAAAAACTCGTTTTAAAGCTCTAAATCGATAAATCACGATGTATAGATGAATTAGGCATTACTTACGGGATTTTTGGATTAGTAGAACTCAAGAAATTTGCTCTGCAATTTCTCTCCGAAGCTACCCTGCGCGCTCTGCTTCTCTTCGGAAATGGAAAGTGGAAGAAAGAAATGGCATGGGATGGGGATGGAAATGGACCAGGTAAATTATATATGCGACCGCTTATTAATATATATACATATATATATATATATATATATATATATATATATATATATATATATATATATATATATATATGGATACGACTCGTATGCTCCATACACATAGCATGCTGCACAAACTTGCACCGTTGATCTTATCTAATGCTCATTATTAATTCTGATTAAATCAATTAATTATAAATAATTATAATTACTACATGATCCCCTTAAATTATGATACAAACAATATGATCCCCCAAAATATTTTACCATTATATTTTATGTATAATACCTAATTCTTTTAATTAATTTTTCAAGCACCCACATTTTGATTATGGTCTATGAAGATGTGTTTAATTTTTTATACAATTAAACTCCAACCAAAAACAAATTATATACTCATGCAAATGAATGGCAGTTAACTTCACATAATCATCTTCCCTAACATATAAAAAGTACTCCCCAGAAACGTCCAATATTTCATCCCATCTTTCCTTCGTTGCCGCCGTTCCATCCCTGCCCTCCAGCCCTAAATCCGGCGGTGTTGTCGTCGCTGACGGGACTCATCGTCGCTTGCTGCTGAAGGTGTAGGATAAGATGGTTGCCGGAGACGTCGAAGAAGAAGAAGGTCGTTCGCTGTCGGGACCCATATGTCGATATTCTATCCGGCACCGGATATCAATAGTTTTTTGTTTGCTTCTGCTCGCAGTTAAGGGGGCGGGTAAAATTGAGTTCTCTAGAGCGCAAGCAAGATTAATTACGATTGGGGGATCAGAGAAGGGGCAGAAGAAAGCAGCAGCAAAGTGGGTAACGGTGATTGAATTATTGAAATAATGTCGAAGAAGGGTTACTCAACTATGTTCTTGAAGGAATTCCTCGGCGGATCAATTCCGTCTGATCTTACTCAACTATTTTTCCTTGGTATTATCTCTCCAAAAACATCATTCAATTTGCTAGGCATAAAATCAATAGTGTTATAAAGGCGTTGCTACGTCTCGGAAAATCGCCGGAATCGATAAAGAAAGAATACGAAAGCGAGAATCAAAAAATACAGACACACGATTTACGTGGTTCACTAACACAATGTGTGTTAGCTAGTCCACGGGCGAGAGAGCCAGTTTCACTATATCGAGGAGACAGATTACAGAGGAGTATGAGAAGTATTTATAGTACTTCTCCATGTGGGTCTAAACCTAATCCAATTTGGCAAAGAAAACGGTTACAGACCAGGCCCAGAACCCGAACCCAAATAACATTGAGCCCATACACCGCGAGACCCCCGACTACCAGTCGTAGCGACTGATAGTCCGGTTCAAGTCACATCAACAAATAGTTTTGTTATGATGTCTCTAAGGTAGAACCATATAGATATAAAGATCGAAGGTAGGTACCCACTGCATTGATGAATATCGTTGCACTCAGCCAGCAGCTTGAAGAGAACAAGTAACGAAAATCATGCTTATCATGATTCAATAGATACGACGGAATGAAGTGAATAAAACAAACAAAATCATGCTTTGAATGGTTTAATAGATACAATTTTTCAGCAGCGGATCCAAAATAATATAGAGCATTGAGCTACTTTTGAAAAAAAAAGATGAAGAGGGTTGGACTGTAAAGCAATGAACATTGAGACGCTGTGTGTCAGTTATTGTACTTTTCCCATGAATAATAACCTTAAGCAGTTGGGAGTTCTTTTTCTCAACAATTTTATTCTGTTCACGGGTTTGAACTAAAGGTTACTAGATTGCTTCTCTTAATGCAGCTTCTGACAGAACTATAGACATTATGCCAAATTGCAGCAGTAGAGCACTGAATAAGTCACATTCCCAAATAAAATAAATGCATTGGTTAAAGAGAACAATGAATAAATTGCTCGGAATGGAGATAAGGCTGGCGGCGGCTAAGACTTTCACTATCCATCTGCAATCTCGTCTTCCCCTTTTTCTTCTGTCACCCCGCCCCGCAATCACCATCGATTTTTTCACTCCCCGATTAAAATACCTATTGCTCCACTACTGCATACCGTTATTATCCCTCGCTCTCCCTTCAGCTGCGGGCAGAAAACAATCACAAATCAATCGATCCTTTTCCGGAGAGAGTGCGGATTGCACAAGACAACGTTCCTCGACGGTAGATTGTGAAGGTTTGGAGTTGTGGGAAGGATTTCATGATTGGCCGCCATAGATTGGATTGCGCTGGAAGTTTGGGGTTGAGGGGGACTAAGGGATTGGAAAAAGAGGAGGAGTGAAAGACGATGAAGAGATGGCAAAATATAGGTCGTTGGAGAAGAGTGAAAATTCAATAGAGGAAGCAATTAAACAAATTTAGATGAGAAAGGATGATCATCGATGCATCTGATGCTTAAAACTACATTTAGAAAAACTAAGGGTACGTTAATATAGAATGTAATGGTAAACATTATTGGGGGACTATAATACAAGTATAATTATTTTTTGGATGTAGTTAGTAATTATAATTGTAAATTAATAATTAATTTAATCAAGAATAACAATAGACGTTAGATTAGATCAACGGTGTACAAAACATGGAGCATGCTATGTGTCTGGAGCATACGAGTGTTACCCATATATATATATATATATGGGGAGTTCTACGGTACCCAGGGTGAAATTTGGAGTACCTCATACCTTGATTAAGAAAACGCTATCCAGAACTTGAATTGACTGATCTTTCGGACATGATACCAAACTCTAACCCTAAAATATCAAAATCTAGGTTTTAATTCTATAAATCTTATATCCCAAGATCAATTTAATTAGAAGCAATAATCGACGGTTATGATTCGTCCAAATATAGGCAAAAAAATCAATGCACCATCTTAGGGTTTATAGATTATGATTTAGATAATTAGGACCTAGGGTTCACTCATTAAGAGTTAGGGTATAGTATCATGCCCAAAAATCCTGCTAATTCGAGGTCTGAATAGCGTTTTCAAACTCAAGGCATGCGGTATCCCGGATTTCACCCGGGGTACCGTAGAAGGCACCATATATATATAATTAATACATATACTTATTTGATCGATCGATCATCCGATTTTTGTCGAAATACTATCAAAACACTCGATTTAAAATCGTGAAATTTCTAGCAACTGTAATACGAGTGTTGCCGAAACGGGATGTTACAATTCTCCCCTCCTTAAAAGATTTCGTCCCCGAAATCTAACCTTGAGTTGTACTCTAAGTCCGCTTACTTACTCTTAACATGGTCTATCATAGATAAACCATTACCTAACTCTTAGGTTAGGTGATTCATAGCATAGAAGGTAACACATAACAACTCAAGTTCCCATGTTTAGGTTTCAAAAACCTATATTGGGCTATCACAACAAAAGCATATCAGCAAGTTCAAAACATAACTTATTAAGCAAGATTGTTAACCTTCAAAGTAGGTTGCTACGAACTTAGGGTACTTCTCCTGCATACTTGCTTCAGTTTCCCATGTAGCACTCTCACTATCTTGATTTCTCCACACCACTTTCAACATTGGGATTTCTTTCCTGCGAAGAGTCTTAATCTAGTGATCAACAATCTGAACTGGGACCTCCTCAAAAGTCAAATCTAGGTGTAACTCGATCTCCTCTTGTTGTATTACATGGGAAGGATCCACTTTGTACCTCTTCAGCATGCTAACATGAAATACATTGTGGATTTGGGATAGCTCTGGAGGCAATGCTAGTTTATATGCCACTGGTCCAATCTTCTCTGTGATTTCATAGGGTCCAATATACCGAGGTGCAAGTTTCCCTTTCTTACCAAATCTCATTACGCCTTTCCAGGGTGACACTTTGAGAAATACTTTCTCACTCACTTCGAAATTAACTTCACGCCTATTCGTGTCAACATAAACTTTCTGTCGATCTTGAGCCACCCTCAAACGCTCCCTGATTTCCTTGACCTTGTCAACTGTGATCTGAACTATTTCTGGCCCTCAGATTTGCCTTTCTCCTTCTACATCCCAACATAATGGTGTTCTACACTTCCTCCCATAAAGTGCTTCATATGGTGGAACACCCAAGCTACTATGGTATTGGTTGTTGTAAGAAAACTCAATTAGGGGCAAATGGTCAATCCATGATTCTTCCCATTGCATTACACATGATCGCAGTAACTCCTCCAAGGTAAGGATGGTTTGTTCACTCTGCCATCTGTTTGAGGATGATAAGCTGAAGTGAAATGCAGTTTAGTTCCCAAGGCATCATGTAAACTTTGCCAAAACCGAGATGTGAAGCTCGGGTCTCGATCAGAGACAAATAGAAGTTGGCACACCGTGCAATCTGACGATCTCCTTAATGTATAGTTGAGACAAGGTCTCCAGTGATGGTTTCCATCTAATGGGTAAAAAGTGAGCTGATTTGGTCAGTCGGTCCACAATAACCCATACTGCATCTTTTCCCCTTGATGATGGGAGACCATATACAAAATCCATTGTGATTCTTTCCCACTTCCATTCTGGAATTGGAAGTGGTTGCAGTTTTCCCACAGGAGCTTGATGTTCTACCTTAACTTTCTAACATACCAGACATGTGAAAACATGTTCATCCGCTTCCTTTTTCATCCCACGCCACCAAAAATATGGTTTGATCGTGTGATACATTGTAGTTGCTCCTGGGTGCATAGCATAAGCAGAAGAATGAGCTTCATCTAGGATCTCTTTCCTCAAGTTATCAACATTAGGAACACATGCTCTTCCATTCATCTTCAACATGCCATCTACCATTTCAAATGGGCTTTATTTTCCTTCCTCAATGTCTTGAATGATTTTTGCCAACTCTGGGTCCTCCTTCTGCTTCTCACGAATTTTGTCGTGCAACAAAGGTCAATGTTCAACCGAGCTAGTAACCCTGTTACACCATCCACTTCCAAATCAACATTCATTGCCCTCAAATCAACCAGATCCGTTATATTCTTCTTGCCTTTTCTGCTCAGAGCATCAGCAACTACATTAGCTTTACCTGAATGGTAATCAATGGTACAATCATAATCTTTCAACAACTCTATCCATCTCCTCTGGCGACTATTTAAATCCTTCTGATCAATAATATAATTCAAGCTTTTGTGATCAGTTAGGATTTAAGTCTCACCATACAAATAATGTCGCCAAATCTTGAGAGCAAATACCACCGCTGCCAACTCCAAATCATGAGTGGGATAATTTACTTCATGAGGACGCAATTGCCTAGAGGCATATGCAATAACTCTTCCATCTTGCATTAACACACAACCCAATCCTTGATACGAGGCATCACTATACACCACAAACTTTCCCTGATTCGAAGGTAATGCAAGGACTAGTGTTGTGGTCAATCTCTTTTTCAGTTCATCAAAACTCTTTTGACATGATTCATCCCAAATATACTTGGTATTCTTCCTCAACTGTTTAGTTAATAGTGCAGCAATTTTGGAAAATCCTTCGACAAACCGCCGATAATAACCAGCCATGCCAAGAAAACTTCTCAACTCATACATATCTTTTGGTGGAGCCCAACTCACCACTGCTTCCACCTTTTTCAGATCCACCTCCACTCCTCTTCCAGAAATTATATGTAACAAAAATATTACCTCCTTCAGCCAAAACTCACATTTTGAGAATTTTGCATATAATTATTTCTCTCTTAGAATTTGCAACACAATTCTAAGGTGAGTTTTGTGCTCCTCCTCGCTTTTAGAATAGATGAGAATATCATCTATGAACACAATCACAAACTTATCAAGATATTCATGGAAAACTCTGTTCATAAGAGCCATAAATACCGTTGGTGCATTAGTGAGTACAAAAGGCATTACCAGGAACTCATAATGCCCATATCTTGTTCTAAAAGTTGTCTTTGAGGTTGCTCCATCTGCCACTTTCAATTGATGGTATCCAGACCTCATATCAATCTTAGAGAAGACTGATGCACCCTGCAATTGATCAAACAAGTCATCTATTCCTGGGAGGGGATAACGGTTCTTCACTGTTGCTTTATTCAACCTCCAGTAGTCAATGCACATTCTCATGGAGCCATCTTTCTTCTTGACAAATAAAACCGGTGCACCCCAAGGTGAGATGCTAGGTCGAATAAACCCCTTGTCTAGCAATTCTTGCAATTGTTCTTTAAGCTCCTTCAGCTCAATTGGTGCCATTCTATATGGTGCGATTGAGATTGGTGTTGTGCCAGGTACCAATTCAATATCAAACTCTACTTCCCTTTCTGGTGGAAGGCTGGGAAGTTCTTCAGGGAATACATCAGGAAACTCCCTTACCACCTCTACATCTTCAACATTCTTATCATTTACAACAGTAACTTGAGCAAGAAAGGCTTCACAACCTTCCTTCACTAATCGAAAAGCTTCCAAGGCAGAAAGAAAACCATGAGTCTCCTTTTTCTTGATGCCTCGGAATACAGCAGGACCTTTATCTGGTGTGTTGAATAACACTTCTTTCTTTTGACAATCCACAACAGCTCCATGTGTTGCCAGAAAGTCCATTCCAAGGATGACATCAAATTCATCAAAAGGTAGCATAATTAAATCTGCTGCTAGGAAAGCTCCTTCCACACAAATGAAGGAACTTCTAATAACTGAATCTACCTTCAAGGTATCTCCCACAGGTGTTTTAACACATAAGGTATAACCTAGCTTATCTGGAACTAATCGTAGCATATGTGCAAACGTATATGACATGAATGAGTGAGAGGAACCAGTATCGATCAAAGCATATAATTGCTTGCCAAGGATAGAAAGCATACTAGTCACAGCTTCTGATGCCACTTCTGCCTCACCTCGAGTCATTGCATAAATCCTCGGTGCTCCCTGTGCTCTGGTACCCTGCGTACCACTTCCTGATTGTTGATTTTGACCACCACCTCTACCACCCTGTGAACCACTACGACCACTTTGAAATCCACTACGGCCTCCCTGGTAACCACCTCTAGCTGGGGCTCCACTAAAGTGCACTGAAGGTTCGGACTGAGTAGGTCTTCCTCCTCCCCACAGTTCCTCATTATGTGACCCGGTTGGCCGCATTGAAAGCATACTCCAGAAAACCTCAAACACTCTCCAAAGTGTCTTTTCTGACAAACTTGACAAACTGGAGCCAGTGTGGCTGAGGAAATTGGTGCCTTGTATTAAGTTCCTGACATAGATTGACTCGGTGTTCTCCCAAAACCGCTGGGACCTCTCTTGGATGGGTAACGAGGTCTAGAATAACTCACTCCAAACTTCCTCTTCTTCTCCTCTTCTTTGGCCTTGTGTTCCTCTCTACCCTCAACTTCATAGGCTTCATACTTAAGTGCTGCCTTCTTGATAGTGGCCATACTCTTTTCATCAACCTTGTGGATCTTTTCTTTCAACCCTAGGCGCAGACCATGTAACTATCTCATCTTCTTCTTATGCTCAATATCCGCCAACCCATCTTCAAAGTAGAGTAGTCGAACAAACTTGATGGTGTACTCAGTAACTGTCATGTTCTCCTGCTTAAGGTTGGTGAATTCATTATTCTTTGCCCTGATAAAAGCTTCGGGAAGAAACTCTGTCTTAAAGGCCTTCAGGAACTCCTCCCAGGTGAACTGAACTCGTTCACCATTAACTCTAGAGACTGAGGACCACCAGCTCCTCGCGTACCCCTTTATGAGAAAAACAACATATTGCACTTTTTCCTCTGGGATTGCATAAAGATACTCAAACACATCTTCCATCTCTCTCAACCACTCTACTACAGCATCTGGGCTCACATCTCCCTTGAAGTCCCTACCACCCAAACTCTTCATCTTTGCATAGTCTAATACTGGCGGTCTTGCATCAACCGCCCCCACTCCTCTCGACTGGTCAGTAGGAACATTTTCACAACTTCCGTGCGAGCTACAAGGAAATATTGGCCTTAGACTGATCCACACAAAATTCATTCTTCACCCACTCTCTCACTTGGTTAAAACAAAATTCTCCCAAAATAATTACTTGAAAACATAAAAGTTCAAAACTCAATTTTGAAAACCATGATGCAGATAATTTTATCCAACGTACCAATACACATAATCATGTCAAACTCAATTCCCAGTTTAAGTCATTATGGGGTACTCCCCTCCTTAGGAGTGTTTAACCTCCCATAGGGTATAGTACGCCATAACAGCAAAAGGAGGGAACCGGGCTCTAAAACCAAACTCTAACACCCTACCCTATACGTTTTGCCTAATCATATTGTTCATACAATTGCAGCGGAATTAATCACGGGTGTTACATTAATTATCAAAATTTACCCAAATAAAATTTCGACATGAATTACTCACGTAATGGGCTAACAGTTCTTGCAACTTATCCTGCAAAATAATTCATCACAAACATATATACTCACAACCATATGCATTGGCCTTTCTTATCCATAGTCACACTTTTCATACTCCACAACTGCATACCATACTTATAAATACCATAATCGTCAGAACTTACACAGTTACACAAAATATACACATATCATCAACTTTCAACACCTGTGGATATCTCACACTACATCAGAAGCTAGTATGCACATGAAAAACGTTCTCAAACATTTTTACAAAAAGGTGTGGATCACTGGCCAAAATCCCGAGTAGTCGTCCAAGCACAGAATAGTTAAAGACCATACCTCATCGTGGCTTCAACTCTAGCTCCTCTCCCACATAACACTTATCTACTGCTGCTGCTGATGATCTGCTTACACATAGCATAAGCAGAGAAGAAGAATAAAAGAGGGTCAGCTCATAGCTTAGTGAGATAATCATAGCATCGTGATTTCATAACAAAGCATACCTCTATCATACATCTAACAATCAAGCCAGAACACTGGGATCAGACCTCAGCCATCCTCATATCCCAATAGGCAAAAGACTCAACCACCTTGACTTATGCATATGCATCTTATCATGTTTTAATCATAGGCGCCTGGCTACTCCCATGCTAATTACTCTCCCGGGAATACGGACCAAACATCTCGTGGATGTGGTCATATCAGACCCACCTTTGTCGGTGTAGTCATATCGGACCTAACACCCCTCTGGGTGTAGTTATATCGGACTCAACACCACTCTGGGTGTGGTCATATCTCATGATGAATCAACGGCCAACACTACATCGGTGGTGTGACATAACATATCATAACGGAGTAATTGCATGGGGAGCCCTAATTACTATATAATTGACCATGAGACCAAATCACTCTTATTTGGTAATCTTATACATGATCCATATCTCATCTTGCTTAATCATAATTCTTTACTTGCACATGCACTTGACCTGGCCATACTTGGCTCAACATAGGTAAAACAGGAGTCGTATAATTGCACTTCCTCGGGATGGACCCTCGTGCAAGTCATCCTCCTTAAACATCATAATATCACCCTGGTAAGTTTATTCCCCCATTTATGGATCCAAATACAACCATAATATCACACCATATCAAAACACCTTATCAAACAACCATGGATTCATATCAACAGTTAAGCCACAAATGGGAACATGTATTCAATCATCAACATAAACAAGGTCCATATCGATTAGGGCAAGTCAATAATATCATACAGCAGTACAGGGTTCATCATATAGCACAAAAGTCCATCCACCCCTAATCATGCCATTCTAGTTCACCTAGGTCAATTCTAAGCATAAGTATAATTATCGTGATACGACAAACCCGGTATGCCGTGCTAATCCCTCACCAGTTCTGGTCGTTCAAACACCAGTTTTAAGCTTCCCGTACTAAAACGTCAATTTCACGAATGAACCCTGAATTAAAATCCGAGACCGTCCTAATATCCCCTGCAGTATCCCCGTCAATATTAGTTCTAGGCTCCGGGTCAAATTCTTGATAAAAACACATCAAACCCTGGTCGGAGCTAAATTCAGCAATTTGGACCCCGACCTAAATAATTGCCGAAATTCAGAGCAAATACCACTGCTGCCAACTCCAAGTCATGAGTGGGATAATTTACTTCATGAGGACGCAATTGCCTAGAGGCGTATGCGATGACTCTTTCATCACTATACACCACAAACTCCCCATGGTTTGAAGGTGAAGCAAGTACTGATGTTGTGGTCAATTTTCTCTTCAATTCATCAAAACTCTTTTGACATGATTCATCCCAAACATACTTGGTATTATTCCTCAACAGTTTAGTCAATGGTGCAGTAATATTGGAAAATCCTTCTACAAACCGCCGATAGTAACCCGCCATGCCAAGAAAACTTCTCAACTTTGACACATCTTTTGGTGGAGCCCAACTCACCACTACTTCCACCTTGTTCGGATCCACCTCCACTCCTCTTCCAGAAATTACATGTCCCAAAAATATTACATCCTTCAGCCAAAACTCACATTTTGAGAATTTTGCATATAATTGTTTCTCCCTTAGAATTTGCAATACAATTCTAAGGTGATTTTTGTGCTCCTCTACTCTTTTAGAATAGATGAGAATATCGTCTATGAACACAATCGCAAACTTATCAAAATATTCATGAAAAACTCTGTGCATAAGAGCCATAAATACTCCTGGCACATTAGTGAGTCCAAAAGGCATTACCAGGAACTCATAATGCCCATATCTTGTTCTAAAAGTTGTCTTTGAGGTTGCTCCATCTGCCACTTTCAATTGATGGTATCCATACCTCAAATCAATCTTAGAAAAGATCGATGCACCCTGCAATTGATCAAACAAGTCATCTATTCTTGGGAGGGGATAACGATTCTTCAATGTTGCTTTATTCAACCTCTGGTAGTCAATGCACATTCTCATGGAGCCATCTTTCTTCTTGACAAACAAAACCGATGCACCCCAAGGTGAGATGCTAGGTCGAATAAACCCCTTGTCTAGCAATTCTTGCAATTGTTCTTTAAGCTCCTTCAGCTCAATTGGTGCCATTCTATATGGTGCCATTGAGATTGGTGTTGTGCCAGGTACCAATTCTATATCAAACTCTACTTCCCTTTCTGGTGGAAGGTCAGGAAGTTCTTTGGGGAATACATTAGGAAACTCCCTTACCACCTCTACATCCTCAACCTTCTTCTCATTTACAACAGTAACTTGAGAAAGAAAGGCTTCACAACCTTCCTTCACTAATCGAAAAGCTTTCAAGGTAGAAAGAAAACCATGAGTCTCCTTTTTCTTAATACCACGGAATACAACAGGACCTTTATCTGGTGTGTTGAATAACACTTCTTTCTTTTGACAATCCATAACAGCTCCATGTGTTGCCAGAAAGTCCATTCCCGGGATGACATCAAATTCATCAAAAGGTAGCAGAATTAAATCTGCTGCTGGCAAAGCTCCTTCCACACAAATGAAGGAACTTCTAATAACTGAATCTACCTTCAAGGTATCTCCCACAGGTGTTTTAACACATAAGGTATAACCTAGCTTATCTGGGACTAAGCGTAGCATATGTGCAAACGTATATGACATGAATGAGTGAGAGGAACCAGTATCGATCAAAGCATAAATTTGCTTTCCAAGGATAGAAAGCATACCAGTCACCACTTCTGGTGCCACTTCCGCCTCACCTCGAGTCATTGCATAAACCCTTGGTGTTCCCTATGTTCCTGCACCCTGAGTACCCCTTCCTTATGGCTGATTTTGACCATCACCTCTACCACCCTGTGAACCACCACGACCACTTTGAAGTCCACTATGGCCTCCCTGGTAACCACCTCTAGCCGGGGCTCTACTAAAGTGCACCGAAGGTTCAGACTGAGTAGGTCTTCCTCCTCCCCTATAAGGACAGTTCCTCATTATGTGACCCGGCTTGCCGCATTGAAAGCATACTCCAGAAAACCTCCAACACTCTCCAAAGTGTCTCTTCTGACAAACTTGACAAACTGGAGCCTGTGTGGCTGAGGAAACTGATGCCTTATATGATGTTCCTGACATAGATTGACTCGGTGTTCTCCCAAAACCGCTGGGACCTCTCTTGGATGGGTAACAAGGTCCAGAATAACTCACTACAAACTTCCTCTCTTCTCCTCTTCTTTGGCCTTGTGTTCCTCTCTAGTCTCTACCCTCAACTTCATAGGCTTCATACTTAAGTGTTGCCTCCTTGATAGTAGCCATGCTCTCTTCATCAACCCTGTGGATCTTTTCTTTCAACCCTAGGCGCAGACCATGTAAGTATCTCATCTTCTTCTTATGCTCTGTATCCGCCAGCCCATCTTCAAAGTAGAGTAGTTGAACAAACTTGATGGTGTACTCAGTAACTGTCATGTTCTCCTGCTTAAGGTTAACGAATTGATTATTCTTTGCCCTGATAAAAGCTTCTGGAAGAAACTATGTCTTAAAGGCCTTCAGGAACTCCTCCCAGGTGAACTGAACTCGTTCACCATTAACTCTAGACACTGAGGACCACCAGCTCCTCGCATACCCCTTTAGGAGAAAAACAACATATTGTACTTTTTCCACTGGGGTCGCATAAAGATACTCAAACACATCTTTCATCTCTCTCAACCACTCTACTACAACATCTGGACTCACATCTCCCTTGAAGTCCCTACCACCCAAACTCTTCATCTTTGCATAGTCTAATACTAGCGGTCTTGCATCACCCGCGCCCACTCCTCTCGAATGGTCAGTAGGAACATTAAGACAGCTTCCGTGCGAGCTACAAGGAAATATTGGCCTTAGATTGATCCACACAAAATTCATTCTTCATCAAATCTCAATTGGTTAAAACAAAAAAAAATTCCCAAAATAATTACTTGAAAACAAATAAGTTCAAAACTCAATTTTGAAAACCATGATGCAGGTAATTTCATCCAACATACCAATACACATAATCATGTAATACTCAATTCCCAGTTTAAGTCATTATGAGGTACTCCCCTCCTTAGAAGTATTTAACTTCCCATTGGGCATAGTACATCATAACAACAAAAAGAGGGAACCGGGCTCTGATACCAAACTATAACACCCTACCCTATACGTTTTACCTAATCATATTTTCATACTTTTGCAGCGGAAATAATCTCGGGTGTTACACTAATTACCAACATTTACCCAAATAAAATTTCGACATGAATTACTCGCGTAATTGGCTAACACTTCTTGCATCTAATCCTGCAAAATAATTCATCTGAATCCATGCATTCAATGGCAAACATATATACTCACAACCATATACATGGGCTATCATAGCCATAGACCATAGTCACAGTTTCATACTACACAACTGCATACCATACTCATACATGCCATAATCGTCACAACTTACACAATTACAAAAATATACACATATCATCAACTTTCCACACCTGCGGATATCTCACACTACATCAGAAGCTAGTATGCACATGAAAAACGTTCTCAAAACATTTTTACAAAAAGGTGTGGATCACTGGCCAAAATGCCAAGTAGTCGTCCAAGCACAGAATAGTTGAAGACCATACCTCATCTTGGCTTCAACTCTAGCTCCTCTACCACCTAACACTTATCTACTATTGCTGCTGATGATCTGCTTACACATAGCACAAGCAGAGAAGAAGAATAAAAGAGGGTCAGCTCATAGCTGACTGAGATAATCATAGCATCGTGAGTTCATAATAGAGCATACCCCTACCATACATCTAGCAAACAAGCCAAAACACTAGGATGAGACCTCAGCCATCCGACAACCCAACGGGCAAAAGACTCAACCACCTTGACTTATGCATATGCATCTTATCATATTTTAATCATAGGTGCCTGGCTACTCCCATGCTAATTACTCTCCCGGGAATACGGACCAAACATCTCGTGGATGTGGTCATATCGGACCCACCACTGCCGGTGTAGTCATATCGGACCTAACACCACTCTGGGTGTGGTCATATGGGACTCAACACCACTCTGGGTGTGGTCATATCTCATGATGAATCAACGGTCAACACCACATCAGGGGTGTGACATAACATATTATAACGGAGTAATAGCTGGGGAGCCTTAGTTACTATGTAATTGACCATGAGACCCAAGTCACTCTTATTTGGTATCCTTATACATGATTCATATCTCATCTTGCTTAATCATAATTCCTTACTTGCACATGTACTTGACCTGACCATAATTGGCTCAACATAGGTAAAACATGAGTCGTATAATTGCACATCCTCGGGATAAACCCTCGTGCAAGTCATCCTCCTAAAACATCCAAATATCACCATGGGATATATATTTTCCCACTTGTAGATCCAAATACATCAATCATGAAAAATCATACCCAATCACATTTTCGAACCATCATAAGGCATATCAACAGTCAAGCCCACAATTTTCAACATATACGAAATCATCAGCATAAACAAGGTCCATCTCAATTAGGGCAAGTCAATAATATCATACAGTAGTCCAGGGTTCATCATATAGCACAAAAGTTCCTACACCCCTAATAATGTCATTCTAGTTCACCAAGGTCAATTATAAGCATCAATATAATTATCGTGATACGACAAACCCAGTATACCTTGCTAATCCCTCACCAGTTCTGGTCGTTCAAACACCGGTTTTAGCCTCCCGAACTAAACTTCACTTTTCTCAAACAAACTCAGAATCAAAATCCGAGATTGTCCTAATCTCCCCTGCAGTATCCCCGTCAGTGTTAGTACTAAGCTCCGGATCAAATACTCGATAAAAACACATCAAACCCTGGCCGGAGCTAAATTTAGTGATCCCTGCTCCGACCTAAACAATAGCCGAAATTCAGGGATTAGAACCAGAGGATTAATTACCTCGCTGTAGGAAGCTCGTATATGAAATTTGGGCTCAATCCGGCTTCCGGATACTCCGAAACCCTAATTTGGCATATCATAAGTTCAACAAATTCCTGAATCAAAAACTCGTTTTAAAGCTCTAAATCGATAAACTACAGTGTATATATGGATTAGGCGTTACTTACGGGATTTTTGGATCATTTAAGCTAAAGAATTGAGCTTTGAAATTTTCCACAGATGCTTCCTTGTGTGCGCTTTGCTTCTTTGTTGCTCTTGGTCCGAAAATGGGAGAATGAATGAAATGGGACGGAGAGATTGCGACCAAATATATATGGCCCCTGACGGCCTTTACTTTCCATCCTTTATCAATTTTTTCTTTATTATATATATATGGTGGCGTCTTCGGTGCACTCATTTTTTTGGGTGCATTCAGTGCACTCGCTTCATAACCGTCATTTTAAACATGCGATTCAGGTCAAAATGATGTCAATCATCACTTATGATGTGATGAACAATAATGCACATGAATTTGCACAAAAACCATTGAAGATTTACTTTATTTGAAGGATTTAGAGTTTAGAGATTTAGGGTTAGGGTTTACAATTTGGGGTTTAGGGCTAGAACTCAAAATTGGAGGTCTAGGGCTTAGGATAATCCACTAATTAGTTGTTATCATATGTTATATAATCATATTTCACTAGTTCTACAAATTAAAATTCAAAAATCCGACACCTTAAGACTAATTTTTTAGTTGGGTGCATTGAACGCAGTCATTTTTGTGAGTGCACCGAAGTAGTCACCATATATATATATATGGTGCCTTCTACTGTACCCCTAGTGAAATCCGGGGTAACGGATACCTTGAGTATGGAAACGGTATCTAGACCTCGAATTAACAGGATTTTGGGTCTGATACTATACCCTAACCCTTAATGAGTGAATCCTAGGTCCTAATTATCTAAATCTCTGCGGCAACCACCAGCACTTCGTAACATATATTTTTTGTGGTGAGAAACTAGAACTGAAACCCGCTTATAATGGCTTAGAGAAATTAATCATCTTGGGATGCAAAACAAGTGAATATGCACGAGGGCTGTGTAATCCGGCACCCAAGAGGATCCATGCGAGAAGCTGTAAAAAACAGCCAAGTGGACCCGTGCGAGCGAGTGTTATATTTTACTTAGCTCGTGCGGACTTGCATTACTATATGTGAGATATTTAGCTCATTTGTCGTTTCTCTACTTTCCATACACATATCTCTGTAAATTATTTTTAAAACACTATGTTTGCGATAAAATTAAATAAAATCACAATATTTATCTTAAGGGTTATAGGTATAATATGCTCATTTACTATGATGTTTAATCAAACATGTCCCTCTATTATTTTTTACATTAAACATGACATTATACTTCGTAAATATGATCAAACATGCCCTCTATAAAAAATTTCATCCAAAAATCTTTCAACCACGGTCTAACCTTGTTTCGACCGACACAAATGTCTAAAATATCCCCAAAAAATTCAATTTATAATTGTTTTATTTCTTTTGTATAATCAAATTCCTATAATAATTTAACTTTAATAAGACATAGAGAAATAAACGAGGCAGAAAACTCAAATTTTCCTCCCAATTTTTCCGATGTCGGGTCGTGTCATTCTTGGTTCAACCGTGGTTGTCCATTTTTTTAATGAAAATTTTAACATAAGGACATGTTTGATAAATTTTCAAAATATAGGAGCATGTTTGATGTAAAAAATAGTAGAGGAGCATGTTTGATAAAACTACATAGTACAGGGCATATTGTGCATATAACCCGGGACTAGTTACTATGACAACACCCTTTGTCTTGTTAGGGTAACAACACTAGTCTTCAACCAATAGGAAGCTAGGGATGTGATGACTTTTTTTATTAGCTGAGTTGACCTAGTGTAAAATCAAAGCAGGGGTATAATTGTCATTATGAAAAGTATGTTTAAATAATAATAAAAATTAAAAAAAATTCTGCCCAAAATTTTAGTCGTCGACATCCGGCCACCGGTCGCCGGAATCTAGTCGATGGTCATCAAAATATGTTTTTTGTCGCCGGAATATGGCCACCGTCGCCGAAATATGCTTTTCTCGTGTTTTTGGTATGCCTTTATCGTGTTAATGGTTTGGATTAAGAAGTTTCTGGTGTGCTTTCGAAAATTTTGTGGTTTGCTTTGTGTGGTTTCTAGTTTGTTTTAATATATTTGTGGTCTGCATTATAACGTTTTTGGTTTGCTTTTTTGTGGTTTGTTTTATCGCGTTTGTGGTTTGCATTAGGAGGTTTCTTGTGTGCTTCTAAAATATTTGTGGTTTGCTTTGTGGGGTTTCTAGTCTGGTTTAGGCAATTTGTGGTTTGCATTAGGAGGTTTATAGTGTGTATTATAATTATTTGTGGTATGTTTTCTGATGTTTATGGTATATTTTGAAAGATTTGTGGTATACATCAGAAGGTATCTAGTGTTCTTTAGAATAAACACGAATCCAAACCAAAGTTACTACTAATTTTGTTTCAAGAGGCACTATCTAATGGGTGCTAGTCTTTGATAGATAAGTTAGTAAATTGCATTACATTTAAAACCATTCCGTATTAGATCTTTCCTTGACATTCTTAAACACACACAATTGATGCTACTTCATTAGTAAGACAATAATGATGATATCAAGAGCTTTTTCTAATAACTACACAACTCGACCCATTATCAAACCATTGAAGTTATACTGGATCAATTAAATTCTCCCTTCTCCAACTCCCTTCTCCCGTATACCTTTCTGCTTCTGTGGCCTAGTGCCTCCTTAAATGCAAAAGAAAAAAAAACTAATTGAGAGCAGTATAGTGAATGCGAGAGAAGAGATGGGGAGGAAGTAATCGTAGCAACTAATTGGATGGGAGAATTACTGAAACAAAAACCTACAAGCTACGTTACATACCATTGGTGGAAGACCCAATTAGATCCAGAAAAATCCTTATAGTCTCTAGATCAACAGCCACAAAGGCGCACATAGAGGAGCCTTTGTCGAACTTATTGTCCTCTTCGTCAACAATGAGGTGGGATCGTCAGAGTCTTAGCTGGCTTCGGCCTTCGCGAATCGAGATTTTCGCTGAAGGTCAGTGCGCCATTGATAGAGACCCGCGCGGCGGGTAGGGGTCGGGTTGGGTTTGGCCGACTGGGCCGGGTGATGGCATTTTTGTCATTTTGTGTTAGTTTTCTGAAACACATAAAATAGGGTTCTGCACATTCATTTACGGTTAAGCAATAATAAGATCAAAATCGCTAAATCCCTCTTTTCTCTATTCTTCTCCAATTCTATTCCCAAACCCTAATTCTTCCCAAATCTCTAATTCTTCTTCTCAATCCCCAATCCGATTCTTCTCTATCAATTGGTATCAGAGCCTCCAATGAGTTCATCGTGGCTCTCTGATCCAGTGTGGACCCGTATCATCCGGACCCTTGATGCTATCTGCGCCGACCAGGCCGCAACGGCGCGCGCGAGGGGCTGGCAGGAGGTGACGGCAGGCGATCCGCCCGGGAGACCGGCGGCGCGGCCGCAGCTGGTGGCGACGGGCGGGCTACAGCTTGCGGCGCCGCCGCGCGAACGGCCGCCGATCGAGGAGGCTGCTGTCGCGGCTGGGGAGGGGGCCGAAGCTGGCGGTGGACTTCACCGGCGTCGGGGCACCGCGACGGCGGGGTGATGGGACCGGCGGCGGGGGACAGGGGCAGCGGGCTGCCGCAGGCTGCTCCGGTGGTCTCGCTCCATTCGGTGACCGGTCTGCCTACGCCGGGAACACTCCGTTTCCGAGCTGAGATAGCCGACACCACAGCTCTGACCTTGGTGGACAGCGGCGCGACTCTCAACTTCATCAGCGAGGAACTGGCTAAGAAACTTCCCCAGAAGTCGAGCATGGTGGAGTCCGTGGTGGTCAAGGTTGCCAATGGCGCCCCTATGGGGTGCCAGGCAGTGTATCGGAAGCTCTCCTTCGAGATTCAAGGGCTGCCCGTCACTGCAGATATGTATGTCCTGCCCATCCGTGGGTTTGACATGATTTTGGGTGTTCCATGGTTGCAGGAATTGGGACCGGTGACTACTGATTGGCGACATTTAACCATGCGGTTCAAGTGGCGAGATAATGAGTGGAGCCTGAGAGGGCTAACGACGGCTCTGGGTCCCATTTCGCTCCATGAGTGCATCGTGGAGGGCGAGGCCGAGCTGGCAGTCCTCTGTTGGCCCGCAGTGGCAACCGAAGGGAAGGAGGTGGCCCCTGATCTGCAGCGGGTGTTGGATGAGTTCCCAGAACTCTTTCAGACGCCGACCACCTTGCCGCCCCACAGACAGGTTGATCCTCGGATCCAGCTCAAGGAAGGGGGTGGAGGCTGTGAATGTCCGTCCATACCGGTACAGGCACTCGCAGAAGGAGGAGATCAAGCAGCAGGTGGAGGAGATGCTCGAGACAGGGCTAATCCGCCCTAGCACTAGTCCTTTTTCCTTGCCGGTACTTCTGGTCAAGAAAAAGGATGGGACTTGGCGATTCTGCACGGACTACAGGGCACTCAATGTTGCGACGGTGAAGGATCGGTTTCCGATCCCCACAGTGTATGATATGCTCGACGAGCTCCATGGCTCGGCCTACTTCACTAAGCTCGATCTGCGGGCCGGGTACCACCAGATCCATATGCAGGAGGAGGATGCGCACATGACCGCTTTCAGCACTCATAATGGCCACTATGAGTACTTGGTCATGCCCTTCGGCTTGTGAAATGCTCCTTCGACGTTTCAGGCGGCTATGAACGATATTTTCAGGCCGCTACTGCGCCGGTATGTTCTTGTATTCTTTGATGACATTCTGGTTTACAGCCCATCATGACAAGCGCATTTGCAGCATTTACAGACAGTCTTTGAGGTTTTGCGGCGCCACCAGTACTACCTCAAGGCTTCGAATTGCGCGTTTGTGGTGCAGAAGGTTGAGTACCTGGGTCACATCGTCACACCCCAGGGAGTGCAGGTGGACCAGTCGAAGATACAGGCGATGGTCGAGTGGCCTACCTCGACCACTATTACGGAGCTGAGAGGCTTCCTGGGCCTGACAGGGTACTACTGGAAGTTTGTGCAGGGGTACAGCATGATCGTCCGACCCTTTACTAATTTGCTGAAGAAGGGCGGGTTTACATGGACCTTGGAGGTGGAGACTGCCTTTCAGCGGCTGAAGCAGGCCATGACCTCTACTCCGACTCTAGCTATGCCGGATTTCTCCCGGACCTTTGTGATCGAGGCCGGGGAATTGGGGTGGTGCTACCTCAGGACCGTCATCCGGTGGCCTTCGTGAGTAAGACCTTGGCTCCCTCCAAGGAGGCTTAGTCTACGTACCAGAAGGAGATGCAGGCTATCATTACCGCAGTACAGATGTGGCGACCGTACCTTCTGGGCCAGAAGTTCCACATCTACACCGACCATCAGAGCTTGAGGAACCTATTGGAGCAGCGGTTTCCACTCCTGATCATCACAAGTGGGTCGCGAAGCTCCTGGGCTATGATTATGAGATCCATTACCGGCTTGGCCCCTCCAACATCGTGGCAGATGGGCTTTCGAGGCGGCGGGGAGGCGAGGTATTGGCAGCAGTGACGGGACCGGTGCCTTAGTTTTGGGACGCGCTCCGAGCCCTGACGGAGATAGATGCCTATTTGCGGGGTTGCCGGGATACAGCAGTTAGTGAGGCCCCGGGCCATTACTCATTCCGCCAAGGGTTGGTGTTCTTTCGAGGACGCCTCGTCCTTCCCCGGGGTTCTTCCCTGGTGACGACCGCGTTGCAGGAGTACCACGATTCTCCTTTTGGAGGGCATTCCGGGGTGGAGCGGACCCTGAGGCGGATCCGGGCGCAGTTTTATTGGCCCCAGATGGGCCAGGATGTGAAGGACTATGTCGCCTCCTGCGACACCTGTCAGCGGGTTAAGGCGTCTCATCTTCGGCTGGTCTATTGCAGCCATTGCCGGTACCCGAGCGGGTGTGGGAGGACATGAGCATGGACTTCATTGTCGGCCTACCCCCATCCGGCGGTAAGAAGGTCTTGTTCGTAGTCGTGGACCGATTGACGAAGTATGCTCATTTCATGGCCTTCGCGCACCTGTATACGGCCCGAGCAGTCGCAGAGCAATTTGTGATGGAGGTAGTACGCCATCACGGGTTTCCGAGATCGATTGTCAGTGATCGGGATTCGGTTTTCTTGAGCCGTTTTTGGCAGGAGGTATTCGCTATGGCTCGGACGACATTGCAGATGAGCCCTGCCTACCATCCCCAGACGGATGGCCAGACGGAGGTGGTCAACCGATATTTGGAGCAGTATCTGCACTGTTTTGCCCACCAGCAGCCACGACGGTGATTGGCCTTGTTGCCATGGGCCGAGCTATGGTATAACTCCACATATCATAGGGCGATCCAGACGACCCCGTTTGAGGCACTGTACGAAAGACCACCACCTTCATTGGTTCACTATCAGTAGAGCGCCAGTCCGGTGGACGCGGTGGACCGTTTGCTTGGGACTCGGGATGAGGCCTTGGAGCAGCTCAAGGCCAATCTGGCTGCTACCAATAATAAGATGAAGCAATTGGCGGATGTAGGCAGACGGGAGGAGGAGTTCGAGGTGGGGGACTGGGTTCTGCTTTGCCTTCACCCATACAGGCAGGCTTCCATTTTCCGTCGGGCCTACCAGACGCTGGTCGCTCGTTACTTTGGTCCCTATGAGGTGCTACAGAAGATTAATCCGTTGGCATATCGTTTGCAGTTACCAGCGGATGCTCGTATTCATCCTACCTTTCATGTGTCACTGCTGAAGCGTTATAGAGGAGCCGCGGACCGGGTTGAGACGACTGCACCGCCGGTTTCTGCCGATGGAGACCTTGTACTTACCCCTGTGCAGGTTTTGGATACCAGATGGGTTCGGAAGGGAGGGCGCATGATTGAGGAGAGTTTGGTTCTGTGGCAGCACATGGCGCGTGAAGATGCTACATGGGAGGAGACGGCCCACTCTACAACAGTGTTTCCCGACATTCGACCTTGAGGACAAGGTCGTTTCTGATGGGGAAGGGGATGATAGAGACCCGCGCGGCGGCTAGGGGTTGGGTTTGGCCGACTGGACCGGGTGATGGCATTTTTGTTATTTTGTGTTAGTTTTCTGAAACACAAAATAGGGTTCTGCATATTCATTTACGGTTAAGCAATAATAAGATCAAAATCCCTAAATCCCTCTTTTCTCTGTTCTTCCCCAATTCTATTCCCAATTCCTAATTCTTCCCAAATCCCTAATTCTTCCCAAATCCCTAATTCTTCTTCTCAATCCCCAATCCGATTCTTCTCTACCAGCCATCGCGAGTGACGCCGAAGAAGGAAGAGGAAGGGAACGTAGGAGGAGTGTAGTCGTCAAACCGCGTCGAGGCTACTGTTGCTAAGTTGCGCTTGTGCACGGACAAGGTAGCAGAGGCGGAGTGGGAAAGAGACGATGACTGATAACGTCGGCCGGATCTGAAATCTTGAAAAACAGGGAGAGAAAGAATCGCCGGAAATTGCAGGGTTCGTGTGAAAGTGGTAGAATAGAAGCGAGGAAGAGGGAGGAAGAACAATTTTATATTTATATTTATTTTTGTGTAACTTTATTCTTTTTCCTTAAATGAAACCTGTTGTTATTCGGCTTAGGATAGGGTCAGTAACCATTGGTTACTGAGCTATGACTAACTAAATTTGGACCTTTAGATCTAAGTGGGCCCAGAAAATCTAGATCTAAGGGTTGTCAATTAAAGACATTTTATTTTCCCTAGTTTTCATAATCGGCTCTTATTTTCTTCATTTTAACTCGGATTTCAATTTTTTGCACACATGGAACGAGTTCGTTGTGCTCTACAAAATGAGATCAATTTTCAATATATTTCGAGAGACATTTTTTTTAGCAACTACATACCATATGGTAACTTATTCATTTTTAAGTCGTTTTTTAAAACATTTGCTCAGAAGGAACGAGTTCATCATGATCTATTGGATCTACAAATTTCTGGGTGAAAAAAATAATGGACCAAAAATTACCATACTTTACCACTATGGTATGTGGGTGGTAACTTGTGGTAAACAATGATGAAAGTCGTAAATGACAGTTAGTATACTCCTACTATCATGTATTCAACCTTCTTACCATATTGTTTTGTTCATACCATCATAGTACGCTTTCTTACCATATGGTATTAAATATGAGCATACCATATGGTAATGACTGGTAAAAAGTTATTCCATTTTTTTGTACTAAAAATATATCAAAGTGGATATTATTTTAAAGAGCACATTTAATCTGATTTATCTGTGCAAAAAAATTTAAATTTCAACTTAAAACGAGAGAGAAATCGTCCGTTAAAGATTAAAAGAGAAAAGACTTTCCAAAAGAGAGAATGCTGATATCATACGGATTTGAACAAATTACTGATGATTACTCACCATAAGAGTTACTGATCCGTTCTCTGGTTATTCTATCCGACTAGGGATGTCAATTTGAACCCGCCCCGTCGGGTAATACCCGACCTGACCCGCGATGAGGCGGGTATTACCCGACCCGCAGTAGAGTGGGGTGGGGCATGGGTATCAACTTCCGACCCACCCTGCCCCTCCCCGCCCCATTTGTAGCCCGTTCCAGGTCAATTTTTTAACCCATCTATTCATATATCTCCTATTTTTACTTTTATTCAACTAGTTAGACTTGATCTTTCAAGTAAATAGACTCAATTACTTATTATATTATCATTATTATTCATTCATCAAGTCTTTTCCCCTTCGTTTTCTCATAAAAAGTAAAATTGTCGTGTATTTTTCTGAAATAGCTTGTAAGAGTCAGTCGATCCGTCCCGCCCTGTACCCGCGCGGATATTACCCTCCCCGATCCATACTAACGTTGAGCAGAACATGAGTATTGAGGTACCCGCCCCGCCCTGACCCATTGCCATCACTAATCCGCTCCTATAACCCTTATGTAAATTGTCCCGAGTTAGTCTTATCGTGTTTGGTCAAATAGATAACTAAAATTAGAAGAAATGACGCCGTTTGGGGGATATTGGCCATAGAGATCTTAACACGTGTCAGGCGGTTTTATTGTTCTGCGAATGAACCCTCGTATATATACGAATAATATGAACCAAGCCTTTTTCTCAATAAGCGATTTGAACAAAGCCCTCTTTCTGTATCGGTCTTTGCGACTCTCTCCAGAACTCTCCAGTACATTTCCTCGCCGCTAACTCTATACATCATGCCTCGTCGGACAGGTCTGTTCTCCTTTTAGATCTGCTTTTCACATGTGCGAGTGTCTCTGTATAATACGTTGTTCATTTCACGTCTTCTTGTGATATCTAGGGTTTCAGTTTAAGCTGTCGGTGTTCCGTTAAGTTATTTGGTTGATGAGATTTGAGGGAGAGGAATGATATATATCTATGCGTTTTTCCTATTTCATTTGGCTGAATCGTATTTCTTTTTATCTTCTGAGAATCGATCGTCTAATCTCCTTCGACTTCGCAGCCGTTGTTTGGGTGGTCGTTCGTGTTTCTTTGTTATGCTTGTACTCTCCTGATCGTTTCTCTAGATGGTTATTAAGTGAGCGACCCAAGTCCGCGAATTAGTTTATTTCCCCTGAATGGAGGATCTATTATGGGACTCGAGGGAGATCGTGAAATTTATCTGGTTTGTTTTGGTAAAACCTTTTGATTGCCCCCGGATTTTGGTTTATGTAAGACCGGAATTTCTGATGGAGCTTATGCTTTTGGAGGACGTGCATGTGGTTTAATGTTGCAGGGATTGTTCATTTTGTTTGCACCATATAGCTGCTGCAAGATTCTTTTATATAATTTTGTTGTTTCTTATTTTCCAGTTCATTCTGTGCCCTCCCTTGAGTGTCTGGTACCTTTTGTTGTACTTTTGTTGAAAGACTATACTTTTGTTAAAGTTTTTCTCTGTTTCTTTAAGGGTTTTCTTAAGAAGAGTTACTTTAGAACCCTTCATATTGAACTGTGCTATGTCTGTCTTCTTTAGTTCTGCTATTAGTCTTCCAGCAATTTAGCTCTTAGACGAGATTGGTCAACAACTAAGCTAATCTGTGAATGCTTATGACAGGTAGATCTTCACCTACGGCAGCTCGTCGCCCTTCAGCTGCACCTAGTCCAGCACCTCAACCAGGTACAGTTGTGTTGACTATTATGTCCTTTAGTTGCCTGTTTGACATGTATATGTTTGATGTCAATTCTTTTGTGCATTGCTTCTTTCTGGGTTATGTTGTTGGAACTTGATGTATTAGAAGTGACTAGTTCTAATTATTTGTTGGTATAATCTTATGCAGCTAATCGTGCTTCTCCTCCTGCCGTTGCTCAGAGCAGTGGTGGCGGCTCATTGCTTGGAGGGATTGGCTCCACCATCGCTCAGGGTATGTGAAGTGTACAAGTGTTTATTTGTTGTTGCATCCTTAATAGTCTCTAGTGCAGGTTATTGATTGCAGTCGGTGAACGTTTTTCCCCTGCATTTTTTTATTTCATTTAGGGATGGCTTTTGGCACTGGGAGTGCAGTGGCCCACAGGGCTGTAGATGCTGTGATGGGACCTCGTACCATTCAACATGAAACTGTTGGTGCTGAGGCTGCTGTCCCAGCAGCCACTGCAAGCAGCATGTCTGCAGATGGTTGCGGTGTTCATTCCAAGGCTTTCCAGGATGTAAGTGGGCTTCTCATCCTAGGTCAAAATTGAACTCTGAAGCAGAAACCATATACTTTTACCGACTGATTGGGGTTGGTCAATTTTTCAGTGCCTGAACAGCTCTGGCAGTGAGATCAGCAAGTGCCAGTTCTACATGGATATGTTGGCCGAGTGCAGAAGGAACTCTGGTTCTGGGTTGAGCGCCTAAATGCTCTTTCTCGTTGTTCTGTCATCAGTTATCTATTTGTGCACCCTGATGGTGAAAACGCAGTATAACAATTGTTGTTCAGATCCATATTTAATAACGGCAGGACTCGAGTAAGGGAGCTTAATGAAATAGATAATTGGAGGGTATTCCAATTAAGTATGGAGCTTAATCTTGCTTCCTTCAGATTGCTTGGTCTCGCTTGTGATTTCATGTACTTGTGGATATGGATGTGCATTGGTTATATATCCTTGTATAACTAACTCTGAAACTTTTTTTAGCGTGTTCAGCAAATTCAGATTTAATAGTTATGCACCCTTGAATAAATAAATTTGAACCTTTTTTTTAGTGGGTCCAGAAAATTCAGATTTAATCTTGGGAAATTAAATGCATTCTAAATTTCGTAGTTTTTTTAATCAGCTTTTATTTTCGTTCCAACTCGAATTTCAAAATTTATTTTTATAGATGGAACGAGATCTTTGTACTTTATAAAATGAATTCTTGAATTTTTTTTTTCTATATGTTTCTTTACCAACTTCATATCATATGATATCTTTTTTATTTTTAAGTCGGTTTTTATTGGATATATAAGCATCTGGATGAAAAAATACAAGATAAAAAATTATCATACACTATTATCTTGGTATTGGGGGTGGTATTTTGTGGTAAACAATGTTGAAAGTCGTAAATGATAGTTAGTATACTTTTATTATCATGTATTCTACCATCAGACAGTCTTTGTATGTTCATACCACCATGGTATGCTTACATATCATAGAATATTTTTTATATTAATACCAGTTAATATTATCATGGTAAAGAGTAGTAAAAAATGTCTCAATTTTATTTGTTTCAAAATATATCAAAGTGAATATCATTTTGAAAAGCACAACAATGGTTGAACGTAGAAGCTCCAATCAATCACATGTCAGTTTCCTATTGGTGAGTTTATCTTACTTTTTTATATTTATTTCTTGATTTATTTATGATAATTAAGAACATTAAATGTTAAGAAAAAAGAAGGTGAATCCACCAATAACAAACTGACATGTGGATTGGTGAAACTTCTGCGTTCAACTAAAGTTGGAGCTCAGAATTTTCTGCCTGTGAGACCAATCCCAATGAATTCAATGGCTCACCCTCCTCTCCTGATGTTCGGCATCGATGAGTTTATCTTACTTTTTTATATTTATTTCTTGATTTATTTATGATAATTAAGAACATTAAATATTAAGAAAAAAAGAAGGTGAATCCACCAATAACAAACTGACATGTGGATTGTTGAAACTTCTGCGTTCAACTAAAGTTGGAGCTCGGAATTTTCTGCCAATGAGACCGTTCCCAACTGAATTCAATGGCTCACCCTCCTCTCCTACCATTCGGCACCGTCGTGATCTTCACCCTAACAGGGCTCACATAGTCACGTTAAGATGCTCAACCAACAAGTAAAGGAGGCTCATGTACTTGCCCCCTGGCCAATGTTGAAATCCACGACGTGGAAACCGTTACCCTTCTTCTCTTGTTTTCTCCCTCTTGTATAGTGGATTCGAGAATCAGGAGATTCGCCGCCATGAACCCGAGCTTGAAACAAGGGGAGAGCTCGAAGAGGAGCTGAGTCGATGCGATGTGATCTTCCCACAGTGAGGCGAAGTGGAGGCGCGCCACCTCCATGTTCAAGACCCACATAGTTGGCAAGCCCACCGTCATCCTCGCTGATGCGAAAGGCAACAAGTTCTTTATCCTCGTGCGGCTTTTAAAGGGTCTTGGGATTTAAGCGCAGAGATTAGGATACAGCTTAATCCTTCTGTCAAATTTGGATTTCGTGATTTGGGATTCACTAGTGTTTTCTCTTTGTGAAGATTGGTAAATGTAGGATTTTGCTGTATTAGACGATATGTACAAATTAGGTACCAAATAGGTCACAAGTGTAGCAAGAATGGAGCAAGAATGAGAGATCACGGCAGAGGACGTGAAGATCACGGTCGGGAAGAGGTGCATCGAAGTAAAGTACCAAGATCACGGCCTTCAACCTCAAGATCATGACCGAGATCTCTGGAGCAATGAGCGGGAACTTGGAGAGGAAGCCAACGAGGGAGAAGCAGAAGGTTTCGGCAGTTGACTCACGACCTCCTTCTTCTGAGCCTGCGAGAAAGATCGCGACCGTGACATCCGAGATCGTGACCGAGATGTCAGGCCGCGAACTTCCAATTTTTCAACGCGTAAAGATGTTGACCCGAGATCACGGCCTCCTCCCATAAGTTCACGGCCGTGAACTTTGCCCTACATCCGTGATCTTGCCTGAAATTATAGAATTCTATAAATAGGGGTTCCCCCCCCCCCTTAAGAAGATGGGTTTAGACAAATTTTGATTCTAGAGAGAGATTAGAGAGAGAAGTAGAAGTTTGGAGAAGAAGAGGAGGAGAAGAAGTGTAGGAGCGCTTTGGAGGAGGACTTCCATCAATTAAAGACCCTTTCTTCATGATTTCCTCCCCTCTTTGTATGTCTTTTCTTCCCCCGCCACCCCCTTCTTTCATGGGGTGATCTCCCAAGGTACTAGAAGTTAAAACCCTCAAACCCTAGATTAGGTTTATAATGTAGATGTATGAATTATGTTTGGGTTTATGATGGATATGTTTGTCTAGCGATTTTATTGCTTCATATATGCTTGATTATGCTTGGGTCCTACTCTTTTGCTATTAGCCTGCAACTGAGCCATTGTTGGGATGGAGTTTGTGATCTTTCTCGCAGGTAGATTCCTTCTTGGTTATGAATCAAATCGTGAAACTTTATGCTCGATTTTGTATCGGAGAGCATGCCAGGCCTAAGGGTCATGGTCGTGACATGTGGCTGTGACCTGTTTCTTCCTCTATAAGATGCAAATGTGGCCATATGAGTGTCAAATTGATCCCCATCCCCAATCAATTGTGGCCGAGTAGAGGACCTGGAACATTATCAGAAACACCAAACAAGCATAAAAAATGACAAAATAAGGAAGCTCCCCATAAATGAACCTTCATAACAACCTTACTCATGCTAAAACTCATCAAGTATGTCTAGGAACGAATATTATCATAAAATAACTTGAAATGTGGCCTAGACATGGTGATTTGGCACACAGAATGTCCTAACAATGAAGGACAATGACAATAATTTTTGTGTTATCAATTGCCAATCAACTCTAATTTAGACTTAGTTTTGGACCATTATTGTCTTATAGTGGTGGGTTGGTGGCCACCTTGACAACCAAGGAGGGTTACGGTCCAATGGAGAAGAATTGGAGAGGGGAAGGGAATAGCTAGGATTTTTGGAGAGACATAATAATCAAATATAAAAGGGTAGCAATTAGATGTGATATTTTTTTTTGTTTTCAAACTTACCCTTTGCTGGAGATGAAGTTGTCGCTTAGGGTAAATTCAAAAGGCGGAATATAAATCTATCCAAAAGCTCAATCCCCATCAAAAAGTTACTTCAATCAACATAAGGGTCACAGTATCCTAGGCTACTTAGGCTCCTTAGGTTCGATCGTTATCTAGTCATCACGTGGGCAGTTGGCAATTCCTAAAATAAAGATCGATAGTTAAGAAGCGGTACTCGGGGTAACTCAATCGCACTATCTTAGGTCTAACATTCAAATGACTAACTATGTTGGGTTTATCGGAGATGGTGCTTGAGCTCTCTAATCTTATGGGCCTTCGTCGTTATCCCATGCCTACGAGTACATCCCCCCAAGACCCATTGTCACCTCATTCAAGGCTCACGTTTGTGGGGCATTATGAATTTAGCTCATTTCAATAGATTCTATCTATCTTGCACACTAAAGAGACAGATCGACACACGCTTGCGTTCCCCTAAAGCTTTTTCTAGGAAGGGTTGAAAGCTTTTGAAGCACATGAAATTTATCGAAGCTTCATCCATCCCATCCTCGTCTATTGATCGGCACCAATTGCTTCTTCAACCTCCTCTCATTCTTGTGAGAAATCTTCCCCATGTTGAGTACCAAGCTCTTCATCTTCTTCACTTTCTTCTTACTTCCTCACAACCTCATCAATTCTCACTTCTTTATCTATCTCTTTTTGATGATTAAGAGCAATGATGGTTTTACACGCAATCTCTTCAATATATGGATCGTCAAGGTTCACTTGCTTGTCCACCTTCGAGACTCTGACACGCCAAAACACAACACCAATCTGCGACCAAGTGTAATCGCAGACCGGGAATGCAGTAACAGGCAAGTTATATTATCAACCCGGGGTCTAGATCTACTGCTTACTCCGTGATTCTCTATTATCTAGCCAACTAAAGTAAGTGATTGTTGTTTAAAAGCAAAAGCAAAAAGAAAGCAAGAATTGATACGGTTTTCTCAAGCAGGTAAGAGTCACTCGGGAATGAGTCCCCCTAGCTCCTTAGTTAGGTTTCAATTGTATTTCCCTGGGTTGATTTACTGTTGATTAGACTGCGGAAGATCCGACAGTAGCTTGGAATCTCTTAAGCTGACCAAGCCCTCTCGGTCTAACTACCCGGCAGACGACTAGTCTTCACCGGGATAGAAAGCTGAAGCAGTAAGAACAGAACTCCACTACTAGAATTGGATTCCAGTACAAAGTAGTAAACTGGCTAACTCTCGTATAGCCAATCTCCTACTACCGAATGTTGAGACTCTGGCAACCTAATCAGATTCTATCTATCTCAAATTGCAGCAGGAATCAGGAAAAGTTGATCAGACTTCAATTGACTCAATAAACATGCATCATTCGATTAAAATCAAACAGTAATATCATCCCAAGTCATTACAATCAATCCCTAACACATAGAACTAGGGTTCTTCATCCCCAAGTGAGAGAGGGGTTCTACTCCATAGAGAGAGAGAGAGGAAAACAAGATACAAAGTAGTCATACTCATAAAGATGAGAAAATCTGCTCTGGGATGATGATTTCCACTCCTATGACGATCTCCAAGCTTGATTTGATGAAACCCAGCTCCAAGATAGCTTCTAGGGTGTGTTCTTCGTCCTTTCTCTCTCTAGGGCTCTATTTTTGCTCAAAAAGTCCGATTCTCTCTCTTGCAGCCCGAAATTGGGTTAAAACCAGGAAATCCCGACACACACGGGCAGGGCCACACGGCCGTGTGGCATACCCAGTTGCCCGTGTGAGTCAAAACGCTGCGTTCCAATTAGTTCGATCTTCAGGCTTCTCACACGACCAGGGTCGCACGGCCGTGTGGGAATTCCATCTGCCCGTGTTTGCTCTCGGCGAAACTCGCACGGCCTAACCACTCCTTCACACGGCCGTGTGAACATCAGGGCAAGCCGTGTTTGCTCTCGCACAATCTCACACGGCCAAATAGGTCACGTGCACGGCCGTGTGAGTTGTGGGTGTGCCCGTGTGGCCTCCTTTGTGACTTGCCTCGCGCCCGATCTTCGTCCAATCGACCCCAAACTCGCTCCCAAGCCTCCATTCATGTAATAGGACCTGAAATATCACAAACAAGCACAACCTAGCGTGAAATTGGCCTAAAACACGAGAAATCACATCTCAAACAGTGTAAGAACAGGGGTGAAAACATGTGTAATTAACGGTCTATTAAACTCCCCCACACTTAACCGTTTGCTTGTCCCCAAGCAAACCAAGTCAGACACAAGGCAGGCTCACATATTTCAATCAACCAACATTGGGGACAAGTCATAAAGGCACAGAACACGTGAATCGTACTGGTTTTCAAACATCAATACCTGACCAACTTCAATAGCAACCTGGACAACCACCACCAAGGACATTCGAGTGCAGCAAAATCGAGTAAAGGAAGAGTCTCCCTTATGTTCACCAACCAACCTAGACTTGACTCAACCACTTACTCAAAACAGTCAACTCATGCATCTAACTCAAGACATCAGAATAGAGACCGAGCAATCTAGGTCCTCACCGGGTACAAGAGTATATAGAATATGAAAATGAATCACTCACTCTCGACCAGTGGGGTCAGGACAATTTGATGCGAAAAATGCGCATGTTATTTCTCTCAATCCCTAACATCTCTTCACCATGATGGCAGCCTCTAAACACTAGAGTTCACATATGGGGTGTCACCACTAACTAATCAGGAGGTCTTAGACACAGGTTCAAATGACTGGCTAGGGTCTTGGACATGGGGAAAAGGCCTTTTAGGTGGTGGAAGTATTCATAGCACAAGGTTCCACATTTCCAAACCCAAACAATCACACTCAAACAAACCGGTATTTCTTTTCTACTATTCTGCATTACTCAATATCTCAAGAGCACAAGAGCGAAGGAGGTATAAATGTCAGCATTTCCAAGCCAGACTGCTAAGAAACACTACTTACTGGGTATTATTCAGATTTTTGGTAGTGGCTCTCTTTGCTTTCAATTTTTCTTTGTTTTTCTTTCATTTCCTTTTCACTTCTTAAGAGAGCCACCACTTCTGCATATATTTCAAACACACGCCCAACTCAACTTTTAAGGACTACCTCCAACACTCGCATCAAATTTAGCAGAAACAACAGAGAATATGTAAAAACCACTCTGTGGAACCTTCTAAAAGATGTAAACAGGGTGATTTTTTTTCATTTCAGACCAAAAGAAAGGATAACACACGGCTCAAAAGGGCTGACTAGGGGATATGACATATCAGGACAGTCAAATTTGGTCGTGGGCTAATCCTATGCCCCCATCATCTTAGCTAGTGACAACGTGAATGCTACACATCATGGAAGAGGGATCTATCGCACAAGAAAGAAACGAGCAGGCTCAAATCTCACATGGCTACCTATATGCTCTATCTCACATTCTGATACCCTGAACTAGATGCATAAGAGACTGTCAAGAACAAGTAATCAATCCAAGTCACAGTTGGTAAGCAAACAGTTGAAAAACTGAACCCCTACACAACTCTACAGCCCGTCTTAGTCCTCATCATAGGTTGTCCTAGTCACAATCAAGCTGTCATGCATCAATCCGAAAACCATTCAATTCATCAATCAAAACACAGTGCCAATATGATCAAACAGCAGTACTTGGAGCCCTCAAATCTCGAGATTTGGACAGTGGACTAGGCTCCAAGCACACATATATAAATTCCAACCGATACAAAGCACCCCCCCACACTTAAGCACGACATTGCCCTCAATGGAGCAGAGGAATAGAGAAGGGGAACGATGTTACCGATGGTTGAAACTGCTGGGGAACTGGAAGTGGACCAGTCAGCGAGAAACAAACGGGAAGATGGACAATTCTGCACGAATCGAACACCAAGAACACACTAGCACACGTTGTGTTAGGGATAAGTGTTAGCCCAGACGGCTACAGCAAAAACAATCCACAAAAGAAAAAAAACAAAAACAAAAACAAACAACACTAAGTTCAAGCTCCTCACACATGGAGCAAACACACAAAAGTCTAAAATGAAAAACAAAACACACTGAGAGGGGCAACGAGTACATCCTACTCGTCGCCGAGGTTGTCCAGATCGAAGACGATGTCGTTCATGAAGGCGTCACCACCATCAGCACCATCATCACCATCCGCTGGGGGAGGTGGAAGTGGAGAGTCCTCCCAGGGAGTCCTCCAGACTGGCTGCTCGCCCGGTAGAAGCTGGAGCAGATGCCCCTGTACCTCCTGCATGCGCCGAGAGCGGCGCCTCTCCCGCTCGATGTGTGCGAGAGTCACTCCCTGCTGGGTCTGGAGCTGGTCCAATCTCTCATCGTAACCAGCCATCCTCTGGTGGTACTCGGCCTAGTGAGCCGCGTACTGCTGCTGGAACTGCATCTGATGGTCGAGGATCTGCTGGTTCTGGAGACGCAGCTGCTCAAACTGGGAGGTGAAGTAATCCTGTCCCCGGGAAACTGGAGCTGCCACCCCCGTACTCAAAGGTGGTGGGGCGGGCGGCAGCAGTGTCATCCATGTCCTCGGGCTGGACCTCCTCATCAGCTGCACCCTCGGGAGCCTCTTGCTGGACCGCCTCCGGGATCTGAGGTTGAGGAAACCCCTCGATCCACATGACACCTCGCTCTTCTCGAAGCAGGAGCATTTTGGTGAGCGTAACCCGGCCAAAGGGAGTGGTCTCTCCCTGCTCTGTGCACCCCTGCAGGGATATCTGGAAGTACTCTGCCAGGCAGGTGATGAGAGGAGTGCAGTGGAGTTTCTTCAGCTCAGAAGCACTCTTCTCGAAGGTCCTCGCCACCACCAAGCCCAAGTGTAGGGATGATCCCTCTGGCGCATGGACTGAATGAAGTACATGGATCTCTTGGTGATGGCGCTGGCACTGTCTGAGGCTGGGGTGTAAGACTTGGCCAGCATGTGATGAAGGAGACGGTTTTCGAGCTGCAATGTGGTGGCCTTCGTCTTCCCCGCCTTGAAGGGAAGCTGACGTGGCCGAGCGAGGCTGAAGTACAGCCTCCCGAAGTCCACCCGTGCTGGCTCGGCGATCTCGGTGATGAAGGTCCTGTCATTGACCAAGTTGAGGCCGAGGGCGTCCGCCAGCTCGTCGTAACTCATGGAGCGTGGTTCACCGCCGAGTCGGAACTGGACTGCAGCTTCGTCCTTCCAATCGGCCGTGGCTGCGTGCTTGAAGGTAGTGTAGAACTCAAGCACGAGTTCATGGTAAACCTTCGCGCGAATGCTGAGTAGGCGGCGCTAGTATTTGTTGGTGACAACGGGGGAGAGGTGCTCGTAGCAGTTGAGCTTCTCCAACTCGCGCTTGGACCAGTAATGATGCTGCCCAAACTTGCAGGCCATGACGTTCTGAAAACGATCCCGGTGGGGCCCCCTTCTCAAATCCTGAACAAACTGGTGCCGGAGGTTGGGCTTCGACATGGTCCTGCAAAAGAACAGCCCAAAGTGGAACCAAACAGCCAAGAAAAATGTTAATCACACCCCCACACTTAAGAACAGAAAACAGCCTAACCATGGTTTCATCCATAGTTCGGGGGTCAGAAACTCGATAAATCAAGCATAATCTGAGTGGGGGTGCACATCCATGAACAAGTAGGCAACTCAAGGTTCACATTCATACCAAATACACTCTCAAAGCACATCATTAAGGGCCCCAACCGACCCCCACAAAATGGTACGAAAACAGGCATTTCATCGAACACCTTGTGTACACTATTAAGGTAAACATGAAATTGGCACAATTCTTGCACACAAGGGCTCAAACAATCAAGAGGGACTTTGCCCAACACAATTCAAACACACTCCATGCATACCCCTCAATCAATTGCACAAAAATCACAAGATTCAATGAGGTTCTCTAAACATGCACCCTAACACCCAATTCACCACAATTAACATAGTTAAGGGCAAAATCAAACCTGGAGACTCAAGTAGAGGTGTAGGGGATGATGAGGGGAAGGCGATGGAAGCGACGAAACACCGAAAAAATGCCTAGAAGTGCTCGTCGGAGCCTCGTCGGAAATCGCCTCCGGCGACAAAAACGTCGGCCAAATCTCCTCAAAATGGAGGGATAGGCCGCTTTTGGTGTAGGAAGGGGGGGGGGGGGGGTTTGTTGTTGGTTTGGTGAAAAAATGACAAAAAATGGCCGAAAAAATCGAAAAGTGGGGTTTTGTCGCGGTTTTCGGGCGAGGTTCAGAGGATTCCGGCGAGGATTTTGAATTTTCTGACGACCTGGCCGTGCTGGCCGAATATATAGGCCGTGTCTCGGCCACACGGCCTGACTCGCACGGCCGTGTCAAAAGCACTGTTGCCCGTGTCGGCCGACACGGGTTGGCCGAGGAATCTTCACTCGGCCGTGCCGAGTGCTCATTTGGCCGTGCCAAATTATGCGAGAGCAGACACGGCCAGGGCAAATTTCCACACGGCCGTGCCAACATCTCATCTGGCCGTGTGGAATTCTGCGAGAGCTCACACGGCCAAAATTATTTTCCACACGGCCGTGTGAGCTGCTAGAACTCCGAAAATGACCTGTTTTCACTCCAGAACGACATACAACTCGTGAAAAACCCCTCAAGACTCAAAAAACACAAAAAATCAAAAAGAAAAAGGTAAGAAAATGCAAACCAAGGTGGGGTTGCCTCCCCATAAGCGCTTCTTTACCGTCTTTTAGCTGGACGCCAGTCGGTGGATGCTTAGTGAGGTGAAGGAGCAGGTGCCTTCAAGAGCGGATCCACCTCGCTCTTGAGGTACAACTTCAAATGATGGCCATGCACACGCCGAATGTGGCCACCAGCATTTGCCAACTCAACTTGGCCATCCGGCAGGATGCAAGCGAGTGAATACTCGGATGGCCAAGGTGGGGGCGGGACCAGCTCATAGTGGTCTTCGGCCTTCTTTCGAGCAGGCTTTACTGCATGCTGTTTCGGCCGCCACTCCACCTTAATCTGTTCCTTCGATGACGGAGTGGACGGGAGTGGCGGCGAAGGTACGGGAGGCGGATCCTGCAAACTAGGCAACACAGAAGGATACACGACAGACTCGTGCTCCTGTTGAGACACAGCATGCAAAGGTGACGAAGCAGGACGAGTATTAGAAATTGAAAACGCTATTCGCTCCTCACCATCCCTCAAAACTAAGGTCCCATCATGCACATCTATGAGGGCCTTGGCGGTGGCCAGGAAAGGCCTTCCCAGTATCAATGGCACATTCACATCCTCATTTATGTCCAACATCACAAAATCAACAGGATAATTGAATTTGCCAACCTTAACCAGAAGGTCTTCCACTATGCCCCTAGGATGCACTACAGATCGGTCTGCTAATTGAAGGCTCATCCTAGTAGCAAGGGGTTCACCTAGGCCTAGTTTCTTAAACAGTTTATATGGCATAACATTTATACTAGCACCTAAATCCTCCAAGGACCTCTCTACATGCAAATTCTCTATAGAGCACGGGATAGTAAAACTACCTGGGTCATTCTGTTTCTGCGGAAGCTTGTTCTGCAGAATGGCCGAGCACTCCTCCCTGAGCTCCACAGTGGCCAGCTCGCTCAGCTTTTGCTTCTTTGAGAGAAGATCCTTCAGGAACTTCGCATACTTAGGCATTTGAGATATTGCCTCCAGGAAAGGCACTTGGACATTCAGCTTCCTAAGCATGGCCATGAAGTTCTCGAACTCTGCCTCCAGCCTGTCTTTGTGCAACAGAGTAGGGAAGGGGAGTTTAGGGATATACTCCTTCACTACTGGTTGCGGTTTAGGTGCAGGCACCTCAACCTCCTTCTCTGCTTCTTCTTCAGCTGCTGGAGATGCCGAGGCAGGGGCCTCTCTCTCTTGTGCCCGAGCAGGTGGATCAACAGTCATCTTGCCACTTCTGGTCATGATGACATTGTAGTGCTCATTCGGGTTCTGAGGGTGAGGGATGGTCTGACCGGGCAGAGTACCAGGAGCCCTTTGTGCCACTGCTTGAGCCACACTCCCCAGCTGGGTCTGGATATCCTGCAAGATAGCCTGTGTGTTCCTCTGGCCAGCTTCCAGAGCCAGGAATTTACCCGATGCCTTTTCCATGAACTGCTCGATAGTGTTAAATTTTTGAGCACTAGAGCTGGCGAGAGAACCCACCAATTCCCGCAGTTCAGCCATCTGATCATTCTGCACTGGGGGGCAGGGGCTGCACCTGGCTGCTGGAAAGGTCGCGGCTGTGATGGAGCAGCATGCCCCTGCATGGGCTGGTAGAGAGACTGCTGCTGCTGCTGGAATTGCCCCTGTCTGGGCTAATATGGCGGCCTCTGGAAGCCCGGTGGTCCCTGAGGGACTGGTGGTCTGGAATTTGCCCCACCCCAGGAGAAGTTGGGATGCTGGCGCCACCCCTCGTTGCAAGTGTTGCTGTAGGGGTCATTGCGCCTAACATTATTGATGAAGTTCACCTGCTCCTAGGGCGTGGTCGATTCCTTCATCGCCTGGCAGTCTTCCACTGTATGATGGGTGCTCTCGCACCACTGGCAGAGCATCGCCTGCTGCTGTCCGGTCCCTGCAATCAAACCAGAACGATCGATAGCTGAAACCAGCTTCGATACCACCTGCACCAAATCAGATGACTGGGTGCCCACAGCATGCACACCACGGCCTGGTGCTCGTCTCGATCTCCTGGCAGTGCCCCAATCGTACCCGTTCTCCGCCATCTCCTCAAAGAGTTGATTCAGCTGTGGCGGTGTTTTGGTCAGCATGTTCCCGCCACAAACCGAATCAATCAGCTGCTTGTCCTCCGGGAAGAGGGCGTGATAGAAGGTGCCCACCTTGAACGCATCATTGAAACCATGATTGGGACACCTGAGGAAAAGACTGGTGTATCTCTCCCAAGCATCCCTGATGGTCTCATCCTCGTCCTGAGCAAAATGGGTAATTTGCTTCTGCAGGTCAGCTGTCTTGGATGGAGGATGATAGCGGGTGAGGAACTTGTCCGCCAGGTTGGCGAACGTGGTGATAGAACGGGTCATTGCACTACCTGCACACAATCAGCAGAAGCAACCTGTGAAGGCACACAGGTGGAAGAGATAAAATGCAGTAAATAAAAAGCTAGAGTAACAAATTCTCACGTTTCCCCAATAACCTAGAGGGTTCCCCGGCAACGGCGCCAAAAACTTGACACGCCAAAACACAACACCAATCTGCGACCAAGTGTAATCGCAGACCGGGAATGCAGTAACAGGCAAGTTATATTATCAACCCGGGGTCTAGATCTACTGCTTACTCCGTGATTCTCTATTATCTAGCCAACTAAAGTAAGTGATTGTTGTTTAAAAGCAAAAGCTGAAAGAAAGCAGGAATTGATACGGTTTTCTCAAGCAGGTAAGAGTCACTCGGGAATGAGTCCCCCTAGCTCCTTAGTTAGGTTTCAATTGTATTTCCCTGGGTTGATTTACTGTTGATTAGACTGCGGAAGATCCGAGAGTAGCTTGGAATCTCTTAAGCTGACCAAGCGCTCTCAGTCTAACTACCTGTCAGACGACTAGTCTTCACCGGGATAGAAAGCTGAAGCAGTAAGAACAGAACTCCACTACTGGAATTGGATTCCAGTACAAAGCAGTAAACTGGCTAACTCTCATATAGCCAATCTCCTACTACCGAATGATGAGACTCTGGCAACCTAATCAGATTCTATCTATCTCAGATTGCAGCAGGAATCAGAAAAAGTTGATCAGACTTCAATTGACTCAATAAACATGCATCATTCGATTAAAATCAAACAGTAATATCATCCCAAGTCATTACAATCAATCCCTAACACATAGAACTAGGGTTCTTCATCCCCAAGTGAGAGAGGGGTTCTACTCCATAGAGAGAGAGAGGAAAACAAGATACAAAGTAGTCATACTCATAAAGATGAGAAAATCTGCTCTGGGATGATGATTTCCACTCCTATGACGATCTCCAAGCTTGATTTGATGAAACCCAGCTCCAAGATAGCTTCTAGGGTGTGTTCTTCGTCCTTTCTCTCTCTAGGGCTCTGTTTTTGCTCAAAAAGTCCGATTCTCTCTCTTGCAGCCCAAAATTGGGTTAAAACCAGGAAATCCTGACACACACGGGCAGGGCCACACGGCCGTGTGGCATACCCAGTTGCCCGTGTGAGTCAAAACGCTGCGTTCCAATTAGTTCGATCTTCATACTTCTCACACGGCCAGGGTCGCACGGCCGTGTGGGAATTCCATCTGCCCGTGTTTGCTCTCGGCGAAACTCGCACGGCCAAACCACTCCTTCACACGGCCGTGTGAACATCAGGGCAAGCCGTGTTTGCTCTCGCACAATCTCACACGGCCAAATAGGTCACGTGCACGGCCGTGTGAGTTGTGGGTGTGCCCGTGTGGCCTCCTTTGTGACTTGCCTCGCGCCCGATCTTCGTCCAATCGACCCCAAACTCGCTCCCAAGCCTCCATTCACGTACTAGGACCTGAAATATCACAAACAAGCACAACCTAGCGTGAAATCGGCCTAAAACACGAGAAATCATATCTCAAACAGTGTAAGAACAGGGGTGAAAACATGTGTAATTAACGGTCTATCAGGGTCTTGATTGAGTCTTGAACAAAGTTGTTCAAGGTCTCTTTTCTTCTTTTCCAACCTATTGAGTATTTCTTCTTGCTCGATGAGGAAGTCTTGAGTAGAGGGGTCGGGACTTCCTATGATGGAAGATGTCCCTATGGTCTTCACTTTGTTGATCCACCATTCCTCTTGTTTAATGTATTTGATCCGAAAGCAACCCGGATGAAGGTTTGGATTGCTAGCATCTAGCCACTTCATTGGGATTTTGTAGTTCTCGAATGCCAACTCTCTAAGGCTCTTTGGTGTAGGTGGTGGTGGATGATGAAGTATCCTCCCGCTCCATCTTTCTAAGTTGATCTCCAAGAGGCTCTTTGGTTATATGATTGGAGTTTGGTGAGTTGTCTCGAGGCCATCTAGATATGGCGTACTCGTCTTAATTCTCTCAAGGCTCATCTCCAACTCGGTCTTTCCCCTAGGTTATTGCGGTGGTTCTTGATATGATGGTGGAGAAGCTTGATAACCACGAGGGTACGGTTGATAAACATTGAGAGGTGGGTGTTCTTGAAATCGAGATCCTTGTCCTTCTTTACTCCTTGAAGTCCCAGGGTAACACCAATTGCTAGATGGTTGACTCGCACGAAACTACACCACAATTAAACCCCAATTAGAACCCAAGTTTTTCAACTCTAATCGGGTGTAGTATAGGGAAAGTATTTAGATATCAACCTGGGCCGATCCGTCTATCCCTACTTCCATTGTTGAAATGATTATCTAGCAACTAAACTTTGGTTTAAAAGGTTTGCTACATGAAGTAAAAGAAAACAAAGGTGATTGGGTTTGAAAACTCTTTTGTCGGAAAGTCATTCGGGTTTCGCTTCCCCCTAACCACTACCATGCTATGTGGATTGGAAAGATTGCCTTGGGAACGTTAATCGTGAACCGCAGAGGAATGCATACGTGGTCAGAGACCACAGTCTCAATTGCTAAAACGAGGTGAGGATGGAAGGCCGTGTCACTCGACCCTCTCGGTTTAGACAATCGGTAATTGATTTACTACCTCACTCAACTCTAAGGTCGGACGGTTTGAACACGATTAATCGACTTGTTTAATTCAATATTGAGGGTTGCCCTAACTCAACCTAGTTTAGCTGGCTTAGAAAGCGGAAGGAAAACTAACTCGATTGAGTCTCCCTTGAAAAGAGGATTTTCCTCTCTAAACTAGGCTAAGGTGACAAATTAGATTACTAGCACCTAAATGCACAAACTTAGGGGTGCCAAGCACAATTATACACAATCCCTAGGATGCTAAGCACAAAACATGCACAACCCCTAAGTTGCTAAGCTCAAGCATGCATAATCATGGTGAATAATGTCTCAAACATTGAATTGAACAATACCCAATAACAATCATCCAAACCACATACAAGAAAACTACATGGTAGAGTTAGGGTTTCACTACACCCAAGTGAAAGGAGGTCTACTCCATGGTAGAAGTGGGAAGAACAAAAGGGGAAAAGGTGGAAACCATCTTTCGGGATGCCTCCTCTCTTCTTGACCCTTGAGTTGAGCTTTCCTTGGAGAAATCTTCCCAAAAATCTGCCTTGAAGCCAAACCCTAACCTTCTTCTTTCCTTTGGTTCAGTTTCTCTCACTAGAATGCTGAAGAAGGTGTTTCTCACAAAAGTGGGCTCTTCCCTCTTCCTTCCTTTCAGCTCAGCTTTTAAACCCGAGAAGAGCTGAGTTCACGGCCGTGAACCATCAAACGCGTCCGTGAACTCATGGTGTGCCCCAAAACGCTCCACATCGCTCACGTCTGTTCACGGGCAACTGCTTGTGTTCACGATCTAAGTTACCGTGAACTCACCTTGCGTCAATAACCTTCACATTGGCTCTGGACACCTCGCGATTCACGGTCAAATCCACTTCTTCACGGTCTTGCATGACCGTGAACTGCCTCAGTTAGCCTTGAACTGGATCTTTTTCACCTCTTCTTCCGATTTTCGATCCTTTTTGCCAATCTTTCTACTCCGAGGCTAGTTTCTCCTGTTAAATCCTAAAACACACTCAAACAAGAAGAACCTAGCGTAAAACCAACATGTAATGAGCGAATTTGGCACAAACATCTAGGTAAAACGGGGGCAAAACATGTGCAATTAGGCCCGAATCAATGGTTGATACCCCCACACATTGTTAAAGTTGTAGGGATCAATGTTTCAAACTACTACTAAACAAAAACACGAAAAAGGAAATCAAACACACACAAACCAACCTTCGGGGAGAAGAGTGGGTGAAAACAAACACGGAAAGAAAACATACTATGTAATACTACTAATAAAACAAGAAAAAAGAAAAACTAACAATCTAACTCTTTCAACTACTTACCGTAAGTCCCCGGCAACAGTGCCAAAAACTTGATCACAGCTATGATCGAACTTTAAATTTATAAGTCGATGCACTCTTAGTAGTTAGTCCTAACTAGTCCAAGTATAACCACGATAGTGATGCAGTAAAGTGGCTCGGTCTTATTCCAAAGGGTCACGGTATCCAGGGCTACTTAGACTCAGTCGTTATCTAGTCAACCTGATACTTAGTAGGTGGCCAGTTGGCGATTCCTAAACTAAAGATCGATAGATAAGAAGAGGTACTCGGGGTAACTCCAGGGGCGTAGCCAGAAAATTAGTTAAGGTGGGTCCATTTATAAAATATAAATACATTAATATTGAAAAAAGATATTTATATTTAATTATAATAATTTTTCAAATTTAAAATATGTGCAAATTTATATTAGACAAATCAATACAAAGAAGGAAAGAAATCAAATAAAAAAGTTGAATAAAAATTGATGTTACTAAACAAGAAAAGTTTAAGTAAGAAGAGAATGAGTTTATTTGGCTATAAAAGAGTAAAACTTGCTTGAGATAAGATCAAATATTAATAGTACACAAATCAATACAAGAAAGGAAAGAAAATCAAATAAAAAAGTTGAATAAAAATTAATGTTATTAAATGAGTTGAAGTAAGAAGGGAATGAGTTTAATTTGGCTATAAAAGAATAAGACTTATACGAGATAAGATTTGAACTTGATGCCTCTTATTTATTAAACAACACATTAACCGTATAGACTACTTTGATTTCTTGATGATATTTTGAAAGTCCTGCTTCTATACATATTTGTTTATTTGTCAATTTTTCATACGCAAATACAAGAAAGATATTGTCATCTCGCGAGACAAGGTGGGTTCAGGGACCCACCCAATTGTACTCTGGCTCCAACCCTGGGTAACTCACTCTCCCTATCTAAGGTCTAACATGTAGTGCTGGCTATTTGGTCCGAGACCGGATGCAAAACCGAAAACCGAACCGTATAACCCGGACTATTTAAGACCGGGACTGGATGTAAAACAATCCAATCCCGTCTTTGGTCCCATAATTATTAAAAAACCAAGATCAATCCCGTCCGGGTCAAAACCGGAAGACCAAATAAATAAAAAAACAGACCCATAGACAAAGCCTGGCCAGACCCAGAGGCAAAACTCACCAGGCCCAGGCGAGGCGAGCCCGCTCTGTTCAATTCTCTGTAGGGTTGCAGAGGCGGAGCCCTCACCCTCTCCATTCCATCGCGAGGCAACCCGCCGACTCCTCCAATCCATTTCCCTCCGAATCCCAAACTGCAGCTGCCGCCTGCCGACCCCCCGAACCGCTCCTCCTCTCCACTGCGACCCAGCACCATGACACGACGAGACGCCGGCCGCAAATCCAACTCAACGATATGCTGGTCTCGGTTCCAACCGAGCAACGACGATTTCAAGTCGTCTCGTCCCGGTAGCAAGAAGGATTCCTCATTGTTTGTTTACTTCAGATTTAACAAGTTTGAGCGCTAATTTCGCTATGCTGATCTCTTTCTGTGATGGATATTGATTAGATTCCTGCTAGGACTTGCCACAGCTATCTGAATTTGAGTGTATGGCTGGGTTGCTAAGGCTACTCATATGGTTTTGTATAGGCACATGGTAGGTTTTAGTTGGTGGCGCACAAGAGGAACGTAGGCGGCTATTAATGATGGGTGATAGTCAATTGGAATTCTGGTTTTTTCTTCTTTTGCGGCATACACTCTTAACAAATGTTTCCCCAAACGGTTATAACTCGTTCGGTCGCAAATGTACCTACGCAATCTATTGGTATACGAGTTCATGTGCTTTCGATAATGAAAACAGGTTAAAACCGGATTGGGACCGGACTGGATCAAAAATGGACCAGGTCAAAACCAGACTGTATTCAATGCAATCTTTGGTCCTCATATTTTCGAAAAGACCGGACTGGTACCGTGTCAATACGAGCCAGTTTAACCGAACCGGACAGGATGCCACCCCTACTAACATGCAAATGGCTAACAATGTTGGGTTTATCGAATATGGTGTGTGAGCTCTCTAATCTTGTGAGCCTTCGTCGTTATTCCACACCTTTGAGTACGTTCGCCCAAGACCAATTGTCACCTTACTCAAGGATCATGTTTCTGGGGAATTACGAATTTGGCTCATTTAAATTGGTTCTACCTATCATGCACGCTAAAGAGATAGATCGATACACGCTTGCGTTTCCCTAACGCTTTGTCTATGGTTTTCTTGATCCATTGCTTTTCAATTGAACTTGTATGATTAAGATAGTGATATAACCGTAATTCGAAGAGAACCCTCGAACTCGGATGATATGACCAAAGTACGCAGCTCCATTGATCCTTTCTTAATTTTCTTGAAACGACCTTTTCTTGATTTTCTTGAAAACAGACATTTTCTTGATTTTCTAGACTTTCTTGATTTTCTTGATTCTTTGATTTTCTTGAACTCGAAAATAAAGGATAGTCGCGGAAATCGATCAAACAAATCCGAACTCGTGAGAAGGGCCAGAAGGTATATGAAACCTTCCAAACAATCTCGAACCCGTGGAAGAGGCCAATTGATTCAGTCGATGCTCGCCACAACTAGACACGTTCTCTAGTTGATAAGAGATCACTCAATTCTCCCAAATCCTCAAAGGAGAGATTAAGCACAAACGTTCATAATTGAACTCACACAAACTCACTTGTAATTGATTGCTGAAAACTTGAATGAAAAATACATTGGTTGGACTCCTATTTATAGACCCACGAATCTAAACACAAAACAACTAAGGAAAACCAAATCCTACTTGAAAAAGGAAAACAAAAACCTTAACAAACAAGGAAAACACTTAGTCAAACTTCCTTCTTGAATCTAGCCTTGAATTGTACCTTTCTCCTTGTGTTCACACCTTGATCCTTATCCATTGATGATTCCATTCACACCTTGAGACTCCTTCTCCATGGCCGACCCTCCTTCCCTCCCATTGAGCCCAATTCGTGATCCACATAGCTCAATATTGTGATGGACTTTCCTTCTAGCAAATCCAAGCTCATGCCTTCCAACTCCTTAGCCAGATAACTCGTAATTTTATTTCGAAATGCCTTAGCTCTAGAACTAGTCATTGGTCCTTCATCTTGAGCATGCTTGGTCTTAATGACCTCATCAGTCCCTCCCTCTTGAAAAGGATTTCCCCTCAAATCCGAATTATCATCCAGAAATGGTGCAAGATCAGAAACGTTGAAGGTTGCACTTGTGCCGTATTCTCCTGGTAGATCAAGCTTGTACGCATTCGTTCCAACCTTCGAAATGATTTGAAAGGGACCTTCACTTCTGGGCAGCAACTTGGATCTTCTTTGATGTGTGAACCTTTCCTTCCTCATATGCACCCACACCCAATCTCCTGCTTCAAAATTTCGAGCCTTTCTATGCTTGTTGTCGTTCTTCAAAATCTGCTCCGTTCTTCTCTCAATATTCAGCCGAGCCTTCTCATGGAGATTCTTCACATATTCTACTTTCTTATCTCCATCCATGTTCACTTGCTCCTTCAATGGAGAATACTCGTATGGAGAATACTTCGTTGTTGAATGCATGGCTCTGTTGTATGCAAACTCCACGTGTGGTAGGCAGTCCTCCCACGTCTTGATGTTGCTCTTGATGACGGCTCTAAGCATTTGAGATAGAGTACGATTCACCACTTCAGTTTGCCCATCCGTTTGAGGGTGACAAGTAGTAAAAAAACAAGAGCTTTGTTCCAAACTTGCTCCACAAAGTCTTCCAAAAGTAGCTCAAGAATTTTGCATAACAATCAGAAACAATGGTACATGGCATCCCATGTAGTCGCACCACCTCTTCGAAAACCGATCCACCACCACAAAGATAGAATCTCGACCTCTCTTCGTCCTTGGTAACCCCAATACGAACTCCATAGATATATCAACCCACAGAAATGATGGAATGGGTAGTGGAGTATACAATCCAGATGATTGTACCTTTGATTTAGCTTGCTTGCACTCCACGCATCTCGCACACAAACTTTCCACGTCGCTTTTCATATGAGGCCAATAGAAATGCTCTTGTAAGCAACTCAACGTCTTGGCTACACCAAAGACGTGCCATCAATCCTCCTCCATGTGATTCTCGTAGCAACAACTCTCAAAGTGAAGTACGTGGTATGCAAACCTGATTACCATCAAACAAGTAGCCTTCATGCCGATAGTACTTCCCTTCACCATGCTTCTCACAAAGCTTGTAAATCTCTTGAAAGACAGAATCCTCCTCATAGATGCCCTTGATTTTCTCGAAACCTAGGTACCTTGCATCCATGGTAGTGATCAACGTGTATCTTCGTGATAAGGCATCAGCAACTACATTCTCCTTGCCTTGCTTGTACTTGATCACACAAGGAAACGATTCAATGAACTCCACCCAACGAGCATGCATCTAGTTCAGCTTGTGTTGGGCCTTCAAATACTCGAGACACTCATGATCAGTATGTATTACCGCCCCTCGAGATCGGGGGATCCGTCGCGTCACTGATCAGAGTCGCCATCGATCTTACTTGTGGTGGATCGAACACCGTGTGGTCCGGTTCCAACCTTAATGTCAGAACCGGGATTTGGTCTGCGAAATTTTAGAAATTTGGGTTCGGTAGTACGATTACGTGTGGGGAAGTGTATTCACACCCCACAACGCTCAAAAATTGGTACTACTTAAATCGACAAGTTTTTAAGGGTTGGGTGTATTATAATTTGCGGCTTTCTTGATGTATTTAATTATATGATTTGATTAATTAGATAGTTATTATTTGAAATTTGGTAATTACGTATTTTGGAGTCCAATTGGACTAATGAGTTAAAATTGGTATACAATTAGATTATCCGTCTATTGACGCAAAATTCAGAAAGTAAAGAAAATATTTTAGATTAGTTGGACTCGAACCTATTGGTTGCCTACATACCCGAGTTAATCGGGATCAAAGTCCACGTAGTTCGGTGTAATTTTACGGTGGTTTTGAAAAGGCGACCTTAACACGTTCTATTGATATGTGATTAAGATTTGATGTTGGATAATTTAGAAAAGTGAAGCAAAGTTTAATTCTTTGTAATTCTAATTTGAAAGTTCGATGACTTTCGAATAAACTTACTACGAGAATGCTATATTGATCTATCGACCGTTGACATTTCGTATTAAGAAAATTTGGGGAACATCACCTATGCAGAATATTATTTAAACAAATAAGGTTAATAATTCTTAGGAAGTAAGAAATTAATGATTTTATTGAGGTTAAAATGTAAATCTACGAAATAAACGAGTAATTTTTCTCATTAAGTATGAGTTACGTATTAAGGTGATTGAAGTTAAAATGAATTGAGCTTTAAATACGGACAAGTGGCAGGCGACCAGCCTAGTGGTTTAGAGTGTTAATTAGAATTCGTTACAACTAATTTTTGGATCATTTCCGATCTTCTTAAAACGACATCGTTGGGCCGCGTCATTTTTAGGAGAGGAAGGTGGCAGTGGTGTAATTTAACGAAGGTAGAGGGCAGTTTAGTCATTCAACGAAGGAGGGTTTATAAACCTCTCAAAATATGGACCAAAAAACCTAACCTAGCCGCCCCGACCCTCTCTTCTCTCCTTCCTCTCGTTCTCTCCTCTTCTCTCTTCTTCTCCAGAAACGACGACTAATAAAAAGGGTAAAATAGAAAGGCGGCGACGTCAAAGGAAACGACGGCGATTGACGACGATGGAGATGGCAAAGACGCAAAAGGAGGTTAAAGGTCAGTTGTCCTCCATTGCATGTCATTTTCTGGATATGATTACGATTTGGGTAAACTTTTGGGGTTCTGAACCCTTTGATTTTTGTTTTGTTTTGGGTTTTGTTCTCGATTGAGGGAAGTGAGAACGAGGTCACCGCCGGCGAAATAATTACCGGTGACGGACGCGGCGGTGAGGGTAAGAGGGATTTTTTCTTGCATGCCGTATTTGGAGGTTCGGTTTTGTTTATGGGGTATTTAGGGTTCCGATTGATCTTTTTGGTTTCTTTTATTGCGAGGAAGGGAGAAGGTAAAAGCGAACAGAGGAGAAAGTGAGGTCATCGCCGGCGAGCACTGGCAGAGTCGCCGGCGGCTGATGTGGCAGAGGCAGACAATGACCTGCTAATTGTATTTTATTTTTGGATTATCTTGTTTGCTTGGTGGATTCTAATTTAAATTCCCTTTTTGCAGGTTCGAGAACTATAATAGATTGGCTACCAATTCGACTATGGTTTGATTTAAATTCAGTGTTGATGATTTAGAGTTTTACTTGATTGCTGGCTTTTGATTGGGTAATTGTTGATGGTTTACGATAGTACGCTTGATTTAGTGTTTTGGTTCTGCTTTAGCATGAATTTAGGTTTTGATTCAATTTTGGAAATTTGGTGATATTTGCTGCTGGAATTCATATTTGTGGTATTGATGAGCTTTGGTAGCTGATGATTTGAGGGGTTGTCGAGTTCAAATCTGTCCTTTTTGTGGGTTTTATGGGTGAATTTGGTTTTGGAAATTTGACTTGTAGTTAGGGTAAATTTTCTGGGTTTTATGTTTCTTGTTTTGAAAACTCAGATGTGATCATTTGATTAGGTGGGTTTCGAAAGGTTTGTTTTAGGGTTAATATGGCGGTTTTGTAAATCCGGGATGGTTTTGAAACCGGTAGGTAATTGTTGTTGTGATATGGTTTTAACTGCTTTTGCTTATGTATGTAGTGAATAACATATTTCACTACCATCTGTACATACTTAGATAAAAAAAAGGGCAGCTTAATAGATTTCACTACCATCTCTACATATTTGGGATAAAAAAGGTAACAACATAACAGGAGTTTAAACGAAGTGATCGATGAAACATTTAATTACATAGTATTAACAAATCTAGAAAGCTAACTTGAATGAAAATACATGTACGCTATCTAGTTTATAGAGATAGAATATGAGATGAAAATGAGTACAAGGATGATACTATACTAAGTAGTTGGATTATAATGACGTGAAATGCTTAAAAGGGAAAGAGATTCAGCCTTTGATTCATGTTAAAGTGTTTAGATCGACTTGTAGTTTGCTTAGAGGTAATCAGTTATGATTTCCTCTCAAATCTCTTTGTTAAGAAGAGTATAAGTGAAAAAATTACGTTATGATGATGGTTGATAGTAATGGTTGGATTAGAAACCAACCTTCGGATGCTTGTTGATGATTCTTCTCCCTTCTGTACCCTTCTTGCTGCTGTTTGTATTGTTGCGACTAGGAGTAGGAATTTTATTATCTTGTTTGTGTGTTTTAGGGAGAGAGGATGGTGGGTAGAATTTCCTTTTTGTGTGTATCGAGCTCTGCTCTCTGTTTGTGATGTCGACCCAAGCAAGAAGAAGGTGAAGAGTATTCTTCTAACGATTTTTGAAGGTTTCTGTGTGTTTTCCAGCTGATAAGAAGAAAGGAACCTCGTTTTTTACTGCTCGTGGGAAAAAAAAAAAAAGAAGAGCCGAGTATTCCTTTTTGTTCTCGTAGGGAGGAAGATGCTATCTGTTCTCCTTTGTTTTGCCAAGTTTTTGGGTCTCTTGGGAAGGGGGGAAATGAAGCTGTCAAGGAGGAAGAAGAATGGCATCCCCATCCATTCATAGAGACCATGTTTCGTCTTGAGTGTTGTCTTTCACTCGTCTCCTTCCTTCATGCGAATTTGGTGATAACCAGACCTTAGATCAATCTTCGAGAACATACTCGACCCATGTAACTCATCAAGCATGTCATCTAATTGATGAATAGGATGACGATACTTAACGATTATTTGGTTTACTGCTCGGCAATCAACACACATCCTCCATGTATGGTCCTTCTTTGGCACAAGGATGACAGGAACCACACAAGGACTCAAGCTTTCGCGAACATGTCCTTTTCCATAAGCTCATCAATTCCCCTTTGAAATTCCTTTGTCTCCTCTGGATTCGTCCTATAGGCTGCCTTATTTGGAATGATAGCTCCAGGAACGAAGTCAATTTGATGCTCTATCCCGCAGATTAGTGGTAATCCCTTTGGTGCTTCGTCGGGAAAGACATCCTCAAATTCTTCTAGTACCACTCGTGCCCTAGGTGATACCTCATGAACCAGCTCTTGGTTGAGTAGCAATCCCTTGTATAAGACGATGATCATAGAGAGCTTGCTTCATATCTCCTTGTCGAGCTAGCATCAATGCCTTGGACTCCAAACTACTCGAACCCTTCTTTGCTCCTTTCGTGGATTGAGCCTTCTTCTCCTCCTCTCGCATTTGTTGCATTTGCAATTGATCTTCATAAACTTCTCTAGGAGATAGAGGCTTCAATACGATCTTCTTACCTTGGTATTTCAATGTGTATTTGTTGGTGACGCCGTCATGTTGAGAACTTCGATCAAATTGCCATGGCCTCCCAAACAGAACATGCGCTGCTTGCATTTGCACCACGTCACAAGTGACTTCATCCTTGTATTTATCAATGGATTTCAACAAGGCTTGTTTGGTAACCTTGATTGAACCATCCTCATTGAGCCATTGAAGAGTCTAGGGTTTTGGATGAATCGTTGTTTTCAACCCCAAATTCTCTACACTACTGGCACTAACCACATTGGTGCAGCTCCCTCCATCAATCACAACTGAAAGAGTCTTCCCATTCACCACGCACCTCGTAGGAAAGAGGTTTTCTCGTTGCTCAAGTTCCTCCTTTGGTTGAATGCTCAATAACCTTCAAGCTACACACAATTTTGTCGGTGGTATCTCCATCTCGTTAGTCTCATCAATTTCATAATCGGATGAGTTTTCTCCTCGATTGCGTCCTCTTCAGATTCAGACACATACTCGCCATTTTCTAGTAGAATCAACGTTCTCTTGTTCGGGCATTGGTTTGCCATATGCCTGCGTCCATAGCACTTAAAACATTGAATCCCTCCAGAAGATGAACCCTGATTGTTGCTAGGGTTTGGGGGCTCTACCTTTGGCCTGAGTTTTGGTGTTTCTTTGGTAGGAACACCCGGCCTAAGGTTTGTTGAAGGTGCTGGAGCAGGTCTCATAGTACTCGTAGTAGGCATAAACCTCCTATTCTTTTGTTGCCTCTCCACCTTGCTGCAAATAGCCACCAAGTCTTCTACCTCCACAAATTGTTGAATTTCCACAACATTACGAATCTCTCGATTAAGACCATGTAGAAATCGAGCTATGGTAGCTTCCATATCTTCACGAAAATAAGCTCGAATCATTAACAACTCCATCTCTCGATAGTAATCCTTGACACTCTTGTTGCCTTGTCGAAGAAGTTGTAATGCTTGGTGCATCTCCCGTTGATGATAGGCTGGAACAAATCGATCTCTCATGATTGCTTTCAACTCATCCCATGTTTCAATAGGCCTGCGCCTATCTCTTCTTCTCTTCGTGCTCAATTGATCCCACCATACTAGGGAATAATCCGTAAACTCAATGGTAGCCATCGCCACCTTCCTCTTCTCCGAGTAGTTTTGATTATAAAAAATAGCTCCATCTTGTGTTCCCAATCGATATAAGCTTCTGGATCAATTGTCCTTTTGAAAGATGGTGCGGTTATTTTCAAGCCTCGTAGATCATCATCATCTCGGTAAGCACCTCCATCATACTCGTATTCTTCATACCTTATAGAAGGGGAAGTCTCTCCTTTCACCATGATGCCCTCCCAATGGTCTATGTCGACGAACATTCTCAAACATTAGACGCTGAACAGCTCTAACAACTCTCCTTTCTTCTCACCGTTCCCTAGGATTAGGGTTTGCAAACTCTCCTTGGGGTGGCTCTTGATCTCGTGGTTGAGGCTGCTCTTCATCACGTCTTTGAAATGCCTCAACTTGTGCCCTTGTCTCCCTTTGTTCTTGAAATACCGTAGCTAGTTGGGCAGCAAGTTACTGAAGTTGTGCCGGCCGCTACATCTTGTGCTTGTTCCGCCACGGTTTCTTGCTAAAGAAGAACCCCACGAATTCTTTGTCTTCAAGATACCTTCCTTGCCACACAAGAAACTCTCAAGAACGTTCAAGATTTTCTTTCTTGACGTTCAAGACTTCCAAGAATGCTTCCCGAACTACCAAGAACTCCAAGAATCTTTGTCTTCTCTACTGAGTTTGAACCGGGCTCTTGATACCACTGCATATAACCCTAATTCGAAGAGAATCCTCGAACTCGGATGATATGACCAAAGTACGCAACTCCAATGATCTTTTCTTGATTTTCTTGAAAATTACCTTTTCTTGATTTTCTTGAAAACGACCATTTCTTGATTTTCTTGATTCTTTGATTTTCTTGAACTCGAAAATAAAGGATAGTCACGGAAATCGATCAAACAAATCCGAACTCGTGAGAAGTGCCAGAAGGTATATGAAACCTTCCAAACAATCGCGAACCCGTGGAAGAGGCCAATCGATATAGTCGATGCTCGCCACAACTAGACGCGTTCTCTAGTTCATAAGAGACCACTCAATTCTCTTGAATCCTCAAAGGAGAGATTAAGCACAAACGTTCACAATTGAACTCACACAAACTCACTTGTAATTGATTGCTGAAAACTTGAATGAAAAATACATTGGTTGGACTCCTATTTATAGACCCACGAATCTAAACACAAAACAACTAAGGAAAACCAAATCCTACTTGAAAAAGGAAAACAAAACCTTAACAAACAAGGAAAAGACTTAGTCAAACTTCCTTCTAGAATCTAGCATTGAATTGTGCCTTCCTCCTAGTGTTCACACCTTGATCCTTATCCATTGATGATTCCATTCACACCTTGAGACTCCTTCTCCATTGCCGACCCTCCGTCCCTCCCTTTGAGCCCAATTTCGTGATCCACATAGCTCAATATTGTGATAGACTTTCCTTCTATCAAATCCAAGCTCATGCCTTCCAACTCCTTAGCCAGATAACTCATAATTTTATTTCGAAATGCCTTAGCTCTAGAACAAGTCATTGGTCCTTCATCTTGAGCATGCTTGGTCTTGATGACCTCATCAGATAGACCCTTAGGAGTGTGTTTATGACTTAGGATTAAATATGTGATGCATGTTCATTGAGTTTGAAATTTTGGCTCACTTTTAATTTTGTGCTTCAGTATGCTTTTAGAGCCAAGAGTCTAAGCTTTTGTTGTTGTCTAATAAGTTCATTCTAGCCTTCGGCCGGGGTTTAGAAACCTCTTGAAAGACATGAAACCCTTGTGTTCATGCATCTGGACCTCGACCCTAGTCATTTTGACATACATTTCTACCTATGCACCCCTAGTTTCTAAATTGAAACACTCAAGTGTGGGGGTGTATAGAGTGATCCTACGGACGAATTTTGTTGTTTGATTGATCAAGTGGGTTGCATAATGGTTTGTTTGAACATGTTTTGTGATTTTTCTCTTGTAATGGCAGTCCAACCAAGAGTGAGGGTGCTAGTTCTCTTAGCTCTCAACAATGAAGAAACCGGAACCGCCCATGATGGGAATAACCACAAATTCCAAGAGAGGAACCATAACCTCAAAGCGAGGAACAACCACAACAAGCACAACAAAGTAACCAATGGAGGCGACTACGAGCTATGATGAACCATCTCCGCAAGAAAGAGCCTCCAATGTGAAACTACCATATGCTCCAACTGTACATCAAAGTCCACTTGCTGTCTAGGAGCCGATTTCTATCTTTTTTTTTTTTTGCTTTCTTTATTTCAATTAAAACAATGTTTAATTATCGCTCGATTTATTTTAATTTTCGTACTTTTAATTACTCTACCACTAGTAGTAGTACTGATTATATACATATATATCGTACCTATAACTCCTATTCACCTTCCTCTCTATCTTATGCGCTTTATCGTTGTGAAAACCATCTGGAAGACAAAGACTACACTTGTGAACCTTCACCAACCCAAAACCCGATCTATGGTAAAATTCACGATCTTTTCTTTGGAAACTCCCTCACTGAGGATGATTCGGGCCCAAATGTACATATTTTACCCCTCATTTCTTATTCGTTTAGCTTAGTATTTCATCGTTCCTCGACATATTTCACACTAGGTTGTGCTTGTTTTTATATATTTCGGGTCCTAGCACGTGTGGGAGGGTCGAGGTCGAATTTTGGGATAATTGGAGGTCAAAAAGCCCAAAAACCGAAGAAAAGTCCGAAGTCTGTGACAATTGCCTCGTAGCAGTGAAGTAAAGGGTCAAGGAAACAACCGCAGTTCACGGTCGAACAAGGCAGTTCACGGTCTCCTAAGACCGTGAACTTGGACCACAAACCGTGAACATCGAGGCGTCCAACGAGGTTCCAGAAGTTACTGACAACAAGGCAGTTCACGGTCTCTAAGACCGTGAACTGGGGCCATTGACCATGAATCCCATAAGCGATGTGGTGCGTTTTGGACAACACTGAGTTCACGGACATGTTTAAGTGTTCATGGCCGTGAACTTGTCATTTTCGGGCAAATATGAAGACATCAGCGGAGAAAGGAAGGGGGGGGGGGTTCATTTTTTTAGGTTAGGTTTTCATTTTAAGAGTAAAGAGGATTCTAATGAGAGGTTAGGGTTCTTCTAAAGTGAGAAAGTGCAAATCAAAGGAGGAAGAAGGAACTTTAGCCTTGTTCCTAGCTAGAGGATTGAAGATTTCTTCATCTCAAGGGTGTCTCAAGCAACAAGGAGGAAAGATTGACATCACTTCATGGTTCTTTCTTCTCTTTTTGTTGTTTTCTCTTGCTTAGCTATGGAATAGCCTACCTATTCACTTGGGTGTTGTAAACCCTAGCTACAATTATGTGAATGCTTATGTGAATTGAATGATTGTTTATGGGTGTTGTTAATTCAATGATTGAGGTATTATTCATGTTGATTGTGCATGTTTGTGCTTAGCAATCTAAGGATTGTGCATGTTTTGTGCTTAACATCCTTAGGTTTGTGCATGTTGGTGCATAGCAACCTAAGGATTATGCATGATTGTGCTTAGCATCCTTAGGTTTGTGCATGTTGGTGCTTAGCAATCTAATTAGCCACTTTAACCTAGATTAGAGAGGAAAATCCCCCTTTCAAGGGAGACTCAATCAAGTTGGTTTTCCTTTAGCTTTTTAAGTCACCTAACTAGGTTAATTTAGGGCAAACCTCAATGTTGAATTAAGAAACTTGGTTAAGCGTGATTAAGCCGTCCAACCCTTGAGTCGAGTGAGGGAGTAAGTCAACCGTCGATTGCCTAAACCGAGAGGGCTGAGTGACACGACCTATAATGTATACCTCGGTTTAGCAATCGAGAGTGTGGTCTACGACCATATTTGCATCCCTCTGTGGTTCACGGTTACCTTGCCCATAGCAATCGTTTCAATTCACATACCATGGTAGTAGTTAGGGGGAAGCAACACCTGAGTAAGGTCCTCTCATATAGAATTCCCCTCAATTTAATTTACTTGCTTGTTTTCATTTGTAGTTCTCATAGTTTTAACCCCAAAAAACCGTTTTGCTAGATAACAACTTAAGTGATTAAAGTAGGAGTACATGCACCGGCCCGGGTTGACAATGAGAGATAGAGCATATAGGTAGCCACGTGAGATTTGAGCCTGCTCGTTTCTTTCTTGTGCGATAGTTCCCTCTTCCATGATGCGTAGCATTCACGTTGTCATTAGCTAAGATGATGGAGGCATAGGATTAGCCCACGACCAAATTGACTGTCCTGGTGTGTCATACCCCCTAGTCAGCCCCTTTGAGCCGTGTGTTATCCTTTCTTTCGGTCTTCAATGAAAAGTCACCCTTTTGCATCTTTTAGAAGGTTCCACAGAGTGATTTTTACATGTTCTCTGCTATTTCTGCTAAATGTAATGTGAGAGTTGGAGATAGTTCTTCAAAAGTTGGGCAGGTGTTTGAAAATGTGCAGAGGTGGTGGTTCTCTTAAGAAATGGAAAAAAATGAAAGGAAGACAAAGGAAAAATGAAAGCAAAAGTGAGCCACCACCAAAAATCTGAATAGTGCCCATTAAGTAGTGTTTCTTAGCAGTCTGGCTTAGAAATATTGGTATTTATGTGACCTCCTTCGCTCTTGTGCTCTGAATTTGAGTAATGCAGAATAGCAGAAAGAAAGTACTGGTTTGATTGACTGTGAGTTTGTTGGGTTTGGAATTGTGGAACCTTGTGCTATGAATACTTCCATCACCTAAAAGGCCTTTTCCCCATGTCCAAGACCCTAGCCAGTCACTTGAACCTGTGTCTAAGACCTCCTGATTAGTTAGTGATGACAACCATTTATGTGAACTCTAACATTTAGAGGCTACCATCATGGTGAAGAGATGTTAGGAATTAAGAGAATAAGTATGCGCATTTTTCGAATCAAATTGTCCTGACCCCACTGGTCGAGAGTGAGCGATTCATTTACTTGTTCTTTACACTCTTTACCCGGTGAAGACCTAGATGGCTCGGTCTTGATTCTGATGTCTTGAGTTTTATGCATGAGTTGACTGTCTTGAGTGAGTGATTGGGTCAAGTGTATGTTGGTTGATGGACAGAAGGGAGACTCCTCCTTTACTCGATTTTGCTGCACTCGAATGTCTTCTGTGGTGGTTGTCCAGGTTGCTATTGAGGTTGTTCAGGTGTTGATGTTTGAAAACCAGTATGATTCACGTGTTCTGTGCCTATATGATTTGTCCCCAATGTTGGTATGATTGAAATATGTGAGCTGACCTTATGTCTGACTTGGTTTGCTTGGGGACAAGCAAACGGTTAAGTGTGGGGGAGTTTGATAAGCCGTTAATTGCAAATGTTTTTACCCCTATTCTGGAGCCGTTTGAGGTGTTGATTCTCGTGTTTTAGGCTGATTTCACGCTAGGTTGTGTTTGTTTGTGATATTTTAGGTCCTAGCAAGTGAATGAATGTTTAGGAGCGAGTTCGGGGTCGATTGGACGAAGATCGGGCCCGAGGCAAGTCACAAAGGAAGCCACACGGGCACACTCACAACTCACACGGCCGTGCAAGTGACCAAGGAGGTCGTGTGGAATTCTGCGAGCCTTAACACTGGCACAAGTAAAATCCACACGGTCGTGTGAAGTTGTAGTTTGGCCGTGTGGAATTCTGTGAGGCTTCACACGCCCAGGCTGGGTGAGCTACACGGCCGTGTGACCCTGGCCGTGTAGGAAGCCTGAAATCCAATTACTCGGAACGCGGCGTTTTGACCTCACACGGGCAACTGGGTATGCCACACGGCCGTGTGGCCTGCCCGTATGAGTAGGGAATTTCTGGTTTTTACCCAATTTCGGGCTGCAAGTGAGAGGATGGGATTTTCAGATAAAAAACAGAGCCCTGGAGAGAGAAAGTACGAAGAACACATCCTAGAAGCTATCTTGGAGCCGGGTTTCATCAAATCGAGCTTGGAGATCGTCATAGGAGTGGAAATCATCATCCCAGAGCAGATTCTTCCCATTGTTATGAGTATGACTGCTTTGTATTCTGTTTTCCCCTCTCTCTATGGAGTAGAAACCTTCTCTCACTTGGGTATGAAGAACCCTAGTTCCATGTGTTAGGGATTTGATTGTAATGACTTGGGATGATTATAATGTTTGGTTTTAATTGAATGATGCATGTTTATTGAGTCAATTGAAGTCTGATCAGCTTTTCCTGATTTCTGCTGCAACCTGAGATAGATAAAATCTGATTAGGTTGTTAGAGCCTCATCATTCGGTAGTAGGAGATTGGCTATACGAGAGTTAGCCAGTTTACTGCTTTTTACTGGAATCCAATTCCAGTAGTGGAGTTCTGTGCTTATTGCTTCAGCTTTCTATCCCGGTGAAGACTAGTCGTCTGCTGGGTAGTTAGACTGAGAGGGCTTGGTCAGCTTAAGAGATTCCAAGCTACTGTCGAATCTTCCGCAGTCTAATCAACAGTAAATCAACCCAGGGAAATTACAAATGAAACCTAACTAGGAGCTAGGGGGACTCATTCCCGAGTGACTCTTCTTTGCTTGAGAAAACCGTACCAATTCCTGCTTTCTTTCTGCTTTTGTTTTAAACAACAATCACTTAACTTAGTAGGCTAGATAATAGATAATCACGGAGTAAGCAGTAGATCTAGACCCCGGGTTGATAATAGAACTTGCCATTTTACTGCATTCCCGGACTCGATTACACTTGGTCGCAGTTTGGTGTTGTGTTTTGGCGTGTCAATTGCCCACGAGGAAGTTCGCGGCCGCGACTCGAGGATCGCGACCGCGTATTCAGCCCGCGATCCTCCCCTTCCCGAAGGCCTCGACGACTACATTTTGAGATCACATCCGAGAGACCAAAGATCCCGCCCACGATTTCCTTACCTCAGGCCGCGAACTTGTCCATGTCTGCAGATTGCCCAGGCCGTGACTTGTGCAACCCCTACTACTTTTTTGCTCATCTCACTGCCTATTTGACGAATTTCACTACTCATATCGTGACTTCTGTAACTAGCCTGTGACTTGTGCACAACCTCTACTTTTTGGCTCGTTTTGACCTCCAAATGTCCTGGAACACGCGCTTAAGCTTCCCCCTCATACCAAGATATGAGATATGACAAAAGAAACAACCTAGCGTAAAATAGGCCGATGAACACGTATTTCTAAACCAATCAATCAAGAAATGAGGGTTACAACATGTATAAATATAAACTCATCAATGATAGTGGTAAGATAACGTGAATTTTTTTTGCTAAAAAATATATAATCTCTTAAAGCATGCAAAGTTTCATCATCTACAACAAAATTGAAATTTTATGAGCGAACTTATGAAGAAGGATTTACCTAACTAAGGAAATTGAAGACGACAAGTAGTTCCAACTAGTCCATGAGTAAATTTTCTACGGAAATTTTTTTAGAATTCAATATATTTACAAATAAGGGCAAAGGCCAGCGTACGCCCGGACGTACCCTAGTGTTTGAACCTAACTGAGTGTAGGAGTGAGATTCAGGTAAAAAGGGGTCGAGGAGAATGTGTAACAGGAACCGAACGGGGGCTTCAGAAAGAAAGAGGGAAGAGAGGGAGTTCAGAGAGTAATTTGTAGAGAGAAGTCTGTTCTTTTCTTAGAGAGAGAGTTTCCAAAAATCCGATCCCCTCACCCACCGGAGTAAATTCTCTATTTATAGGCTAAATGGTGGTGGGTGAGTTACATGGTGACATGACCACTGACATGTCAGAGGTCTAGACCATACCTCTACCTAGGACAAGTACATTTTTATTATACCTAGGACTAGGACTAGAACTGTGATGGGACCACTCGATGGGTGAGACGCGGCGTCGTTTTCCCACACTTGCTAACTTGGTCAATGCTGGACTCAAACGTCGTTGTTCGGAGCTCGGGCTGTCTTTGGTCGCGTCGGCGCTAATGCGCGTGATGCTCTTGATGGTGGAGTTGTCGCGCTTCGCCGGTGCTAGCGCGCCCGATCTTCGCGTTGATGGAACTGCCGCGCTTCACTGGTGCTAGCGCGCCCGATACTGGCGTTGATGGAACTGCCGCGCTTTGCTGGTTCTAGCGCGCCCGATACTGGCGTTGATGGCACTGCCGCGCTTTACTGGCGCTAGAGCGCCCAACTCTCCTGGTTGCGGGGCCGGAGTGCTTCCTTGGCGCAGCGTGATCCGAGTCACATGCCCAACAATTGCCCCCCATCAGGGGGTATTCCACGAATGCCGCCTGTTTGACTTGCGCGTTACCGACTCGGATCTGCGTGGTTCTGGGCTGGCGATGTTCGGTAGTAGCGCGATTGATTAGGGTTGTGCTGAGTTCTCATGTCGGCTGCACGTAACGTCTTGCCCCCCCAGGCGATGTTTTTAGGGTATTCTTTTGTATTCTTTTTTTTTCTTTTCCGCGGGTGTGTCATGCCCCCCACGCGATGCGCGGAACATGTAACGTCATCGGCTAGTGCCTACGTCTGCGATAGGTGGACACGTGTCCTCGTGTGATTGCTCGGTTTTGGCGGCCGTTTTGAAATTTGAAGTGACCCTGACGGTTACGTTTCTCGATGCACCTTTAACGTTTCACCTTTCGTTTCTGACTATAAGTAGTTTGCTATCGGGGTTTAGAACTCACTTTTCTTCCTCGAGTTCAACTTCTTCTTTCTCTGAATCGTGTTCACCTTCGAGATTTCTCTCCTCCTTCTACTACCTCGTTTCTTTCTTTCTGTTGCAAATACTCAAGGTTTTCCATGGATAGCATCAACATTGACGAGATCGAGGTCGTGCAAGGCGAAGAAGGTAATCTCTCCTCTCCTTCGCATGTTTCTACTGATCCTTCACTGGATCTGGATGATTCCGGCAACGGGGGCGGTCCTAGGGCTGATAACGATGAGTTTCCTGCGACGCCGTCGTTCGACATCGACTCGGAACAGGGGCTCCACGGCTCCTCTGATGCGGATGCGGGTGTGGAAGCATCTGGGAGTAGGCAAGCTGGTGCAAGTGGTCGCAGGGTGTTAATAATCCGCCGCTACCGCACTGGAGGATCTGGGGGGTCGAATCGCAAGGTGCGCGATGGGTCTGATACACAATCGGAGCCACGCTGCATCGCGCGCGTTTCCGAGGCGATTAGCCGTTTGGGATTCCGCGGTGTAGGGGCAGCCAACGAAAAGATGTACAAGATCAAGGAGCCAACGAAAAGGAGTGATTATCTCTCAATCAGGCGGCGCGACAAGAGGCCCGACGGTTTTGTGTATGGGTCTCCCAAGTTGAAGAAGACTTGGTTCGAGCGCTTCTTCTATGTTAAGCCCACGCCGGGGGAGTAGGCGAGTGAGTACATGGAGGAGCCGACAATCTGGAATAAGGGTAGCACGCATGGCTATGAGCGTCACCTGGGCAAATATGACAGACTCGACGCTGAATATGAAGCGTGCTTGAATCAAAAGTTTAACTTGTACTTGGGCGGGGTCCGCGAAGCTTGTTTGGCGGAGCTCTTTGCTGATGGTTAGTTGCGTTTCTTTCCTTATGCATTCTATCATATTAACCGCTCTCTTACGATTTATTGGCGCAGGTGTTGACTTCTCCAAGTGAAAAGGAAGGAGGTCGAGGCGCCGTCAGTTACGGAGAGGCCTCAGAAGGTGGCTCGATTGGTTGTTTAGCCCGAACAAGAGGCTGAGCGCGCGGCACCGCGACTGCCGCTAGTGGTTGTGGAGCCCGAAGCATCGGGCGCTCGAGTAGATACATCTGCTCGTCCCGAGAAGGCGGCTGGGAGCTCATTGGACGCGACCATTCAGCAGAAGTTGCCCGAGATGGCGTCTGCCGTCAATTACTACCGCGACGTGCGTCTCCACACCGGCGCGGCGTGTAATAGTGTGTCTGCCTACATTGCCCTCCGCACGGTGGGTCCTCATCTGAATATCCCGGCGCGGATGGAGAAATCTGATCCGCTGCAGGATCTAGCGCAGATCCACTTCGCGGTAGGCTTGTGCTCGAACTACTTGCGCAGTGCGCCTTTTACGCCTTCTTTATTAAGTAGAATTGCTACTGAGTTTGGTAGCGTTGAATTAGGGTTTGCTGGCAACCTTCCGGGCCCAGAAGGAGCGGGCTTCGTGTTTCACGAAGCTGAAGGCGGAAGAGTCGAAGATCGTCCAGCTGGAGGGCAAGCTCGCGGGAGCTCAGAGTCACGCGGAGGTGGCAACTACTAAGGCCAACGAGGCCATGGAGGAGCTCGGCGTTCTGCAGAGCAGGTTGGCCTCTGATGTGGCGGCGGCGGAAGAGCGCGTGAGGGCTGAGGAGCGCGGCCAATCCGGGAGCAGATGGAGGCCGATTATGCGGAAAAGTTGAAGCAGGCGCGCGAAGAGTTCTAAAAGGAGAAGGACGACCTGGTACGCCTTCATAATTTTGCGAAGGCCGAAGCTGTGCGCGCCGCTGAGGTCACTGCCGTCCGTCAATATAAGTCTTCACCCGCCTTCAGGAAGATTTTGGCGGACGCCATGACTAAAACTGTAATTGCCATTCGCAAGAAGGTGCGACCGGAGAACCCGGGGGTCCGCTGGAACACTGGCGCGATGGTGCGTCATGTTCAGACTTGGCTGGGTGAGAAGAGGTCTCTGGAGGCGGACTCGGAGCTGGAGGATGAAGAGGAGGAGGAAGCGTGCTCGGATGAGGGTGAGGAAGGGGAGGAGGAAGGCGATGCGGAGAAGGACGTACAGGGCGATGCTGCGCAGGCGAACACTGGGGATGCTTCGCCGGATCAGCAAGTGTAATCGCGCTGTTTTGAGAGATTTTTTTTATCAAGTGTAGTTCTTCCTTTTCTCTCTCGTTTGTATTTGTCAAGGCTTTTCCCGCTAATGAAATCCAAAGCGTTCTCCTTCGAAATTTGTTGGCGCTAATAACGAATGATTATCGCTATTGTTTTCGTTCTTCTGAACGGTGTTGGCACGAATAACTCTTGGTTATTGCTATTTTTTGTTCTTTCGAACTCTGGGGGCGCGAATAACTTTTTGGTTATTGCTACTTTCTTGTTCTTTCGAACTATGTTGGCGCGAATAACTTCTTGGTTATTGCTACTTTCTTGTTCTTTCGAACTATGTTGGCGCGAATAACTTCTTGGTTATTGCTATTTTTTGTTCTTTCGAACTGTGTTGGCGCGAATAACTTCTTGGTTATTGCTATTTTTTGTTCTTTCGAACTGTGTTGGCGCGAATGACTTCTTGGTTATTGCTATTTTCTGTTCTTTCGAACTGTGTTGGTGCGAATAACTTCTTGGTTATTGCTATTTTTTGTTCTTTCGAACTGTGTTGGCGCGAATAACTTCTTGGTTATTGCTAATTTCTGTTCTTTCGAACTGTGTTGGCGCGAACAACTCAATATTATTGCAACTTTCTTGCGCCCATGCGCGAATAGTACATCAGTTTGGGCAATAATATATCCTGAGATTCTGTGCGTTCCACGTTCGTGGAATTTTGATGTCGCCCAATTCGCTAAGCTTGAAGGTGTTGGCACCGACAACCTCTAGGATTAGGTACGGGCCTTCCCATGTTGAAGCGAGCTTGCCATGTTTGGGGTCGGGGCGGAAGTTCCTGCGCAGCACTTGATCTCCGAGCATCAGCTTGTGCGGGACTAGCTTCGCATTGTAGTACTTGGCTACTTGCTCTTTTGTCGCGGCTAGCTTGATGGCCACCAATTCTCGTCGCTCTTGTGCTAGCTCCAGGTCTAGCAGGCGTGCTTCATCGCCATCCGCCTCATCATACGCCGTGACCCGATAGGTTGGGGATGTTATCTCGATGGGTATCACCGCGTCAGTGCCGTAGGTGAGCGCGAACGGGGTTTCGCCCGTTGCCACTTTGAAAGTGGTGCGGTGCGCCCATAACACCGTGTTGAGCTCGTCTGCCCAATTGCCTTTGGCTTCGTCTAGTCTCGTGTGGAGGCCGTGCAGGATTGCTTTGTTGGCCGCCTCTGCTTGGCCATTGGCTTGGGGGTAGGCTACCGATGCGAACCTCTCAATGGCACCCACCTGGTCGCAAAATTCGATCACCTCTGCGCAGTCGAATTGCTTCCCGTGGTCGAAAATAAATGCATTAAGGACTCCAAAGCGGGCCAGGATGTTGCTTCTTAAGAAGCGTGTTACCTGATGTGCCGTTATCGAGGCAATAGTATCGTGCGTTCCATACTGCGCGAACCGGCGTGCATCGCGCACAGTCCTTCATGTAGGTCATGAACCATGGTGCGCGCCTCCTCTTCACCGATGCATTTCAGGTACGCTCCGGAGTATGACCGTCGGTAAAACTCTGCTCCGATTAGGGTGCATCGAGCCGCCTTTTGTCTTAGCGTCCATGCTTCCTTGGCATCTTCTGGCACCGCGTCGTTTTGCAAGTACCTTATGATCGGTGTCCGCCAGTCTTCATCTTGTGTTGATTGCGTGGTGTTGACCACAACTTCTTGGTGGGTTTCTTCTTCCTCTTTCTGCACCGACACCAGTCGCGTTGACTCGAAGTCGGTGGCTGTGGCTAACTTTGATAGCGCATCGGCGAGCATATTTTCCTCTCTGGGTATTTGCACGTATGTCACCGCCTCGAAGGTATTTGCCCGTTGTTTGACACGCTCCATGTAGTGTGCGAGTGGGTCTTCTTTGGCATCGAAGGCTTCGTTCAGCTGGTTAACTGCTAGTGATGAATCGGATAGTACCCTGATTGTTCTAGCACCCAAGTCATTAGCGGCTGTCATTCCTGCTAGGATTGCTTCGTACTCGGCCGCGTTGTTCGTCTTCAGAGTTCTGAATCGGATTGCTATTTCGTATACAACACCCGTAGGGGTGCGTACGACGACTCCTGCGCCAGCACCATGTTTGCTTGCCGCGCCATCCACGTAAACTTCCCACACTCCTTCTGGTGTTGTTTCTAGGGTTACCCCTTCTGCGATAAAATCCGCCAGGATTTGCGCTTTTATCGCCGGTCTTGGAGCGTACCGAATGTCGTACTCTGATAGCTCGACCGCCCATTTGACCATCCGCCCCGACACTTCCATTGAGGTTAGGATTTTTTTAGCGGGAGGTTGGTCAGGACGGTGATTTGGTGCGCTTGGAAGTATGGGCGCAACTTCTATGCCGCGCTCACTAGCGCCAAAGCGGCTTTTTCTATTGGGGAGTACCTTGTTTCTGCGCTAACAAGGGTTCGCGATGTGTAGTACACTGGGCGCTCATTTTGGCCCTCTCTTCTAGATATGAGTACTGCGCTCACGGCTCTTGTCGACACAGCAAGATACAGAAAAAGCTTTTCATTAAGTTTTGGGGCGGTCAATATAGGGGGAGAGACCAGATAAGTCTTGAGCTCTTGGAATGCTGCTTCACATTCTTTGGTCCATGTGAATCGCGCGCCGTTTTTTAGCGTTTTGAAGAATGGGGCGCACTTGTCAGCTGATCTCGGTATGAACCTTCCCAGCGCCGCTATTTTGCCGTTCAGGGACTGGATCTCCAATGTGTTCCTCAGCGCGTGCAACTGTTGCACTGCAGTGATTTGCTTTGGGTCGACCTCGATGCCGCGCTTGGTGATCATGAATCCCAAGAATTTTCCGGCTTCTGCCCCGAACACGCATTTCAGCGGGTTGAGGCGAAGACTGTGCTTGCGGAGTGCCTCAAATGTCTCGCGTAAGTCTTCCAGGTGTGATTTTCCTGCCTTGGTCTTGACAATGAGGTCATCCACGTAAGCCTCGATGTTCCGCCCTATCTGTCGTGAGAACACCGTGTCGATCATTCTTTGGTAAGTCGCGCCAGCGTTCTTCAATCCGAATGGCATCCCGACGAAGCAAAAGTTTCCGAATGGCGTCATGAAAGTCGTTTTTTCTTCATCCTCGCGGGACATCGGGATTTGGTGGTATCCTGAGAACATGTCCAAGAAAGACAGCATCTCATGATCGGCAGTGGCGTCAATCAGTTGGTCAATGCGCGGGAGTGGGTAAGGGTCTCCCGGGCACACCTTGTTGATCGTTGTATAGTCGACGCACATCCGCCAGGCCCCTGAAGATTTCTTGACCAAAACCACGTTTGCCAACCACTTCGGGTATTTGACCGGGCGAATCAGTCCTGCCGCTAACAGGTGCGCGACCTCTTCTTCAATGGCCTTCAGTTTGTCGCCAGTGAAGCTTCGTCGCGCTTGTTGCCTTGGTTCCGCGTTGACTGGAACCGCGAGGCAATGCTGCGCGACGTCCCTTGGGACTCCTGGCATGTCTTCTGTGCACCAGGTGAACAATTCTTTGTACTCCTTGAGCAGCGCTATCAATGGCTCAATCGCGTCACCGCGGACGTGAGTCGAAATGCGTATCTTTCGCGTCGGCTCGGCTGGATCGAGCGCGACTTCAAAATCGGAGTCCATCGACTCCGGACGGGGCTCCTCTGCCCTTGTGTCCACAATGTTGGTCTGGCGGGACTCTCCTGGGTTTGGAGCCTCCCATGGTGTCCCGCGTGCTTCGCCAACCCCTACCTTGGTAGGGAATTTGAGCTTCTGGTGGCATGTTGACGGGAGAGCCATGAATTTGGCTAGGAAGGGCCTGCCAAAAATGCCATTATGGGGCGAGTTGTAGTCGACTATTGTGAATTCGACCTGCTTTGAGACGCGCGGCTCTTGGTCTCCAAGGACAACCGGGAGGGTGACTACGCTAATGACTGGAACCCTCGTTCCGGAGAAGCCGACTAAGTTCCCTTGAGCGAGCTTGATCAGCCGTGGATCAATGTCCATTTGATCAATAGTGCTCTTGAAGAGGATGTCTGCCGCGCTGCCCCCGTCTATTAGTAGGCGGTGGATTTTGCAGGCGGCGACAAGCGCGATGATGGTAAGGGGGTCTTCTGATGGGACCCCCTGGGGGAACTCAGCGTCATCGAAGCTCAGTTTGCACTTCATCGGTACCTCGGCCGCTGCGCACTCTATAGCGCGCTCGCGCTTGATCTTCTTCTTGGGGCGGTCTCCTTCTACTGTTACCACCCCGATCTCTTTACGTACCACGTACGAGCCTGTGGCGTCGTTATAGTCTGCTTGTGGGGGTGGTGGTGGTTGCATTGGTTGTTCCATCTGTTCCTCCGCTCCGCGAATGAACTCAGTCAACAGCCCCCTTCGGATGAGGCCTTCGATCTCGTGGCGCAACTCTCTACAATCCTCTGTCCAGTGGCCAGTTTCTCTGTGGAATTCGCAGCGCTTCTTCGGGTCGCGCATGTGTGGTAAGAACCTCAGGGGTGCGGGCCAGTTGATTCTGTAACCCTTCTCGCGCAGAACGTGGAACACGTTCTTCACCATGTCATTGAGGGGTGTGTAGTTGCGCCTCTCCGGTGATCGCCCTCGTTGAACTTGCTCTGGCGCGGGTGGTGGGCGTCTGGGGCCGCTGTGGAATTGCATCAACTGGTCCAGCGACATTGGTAGTGGTTTTTGCGCTTGTTCTTCTTTAGGCGCCTTTGCAGGTTCAAAGCGTCTGACGGAACCCGCGCCGAGTGTCTCCTCTAGCGTGATGGCTTTCTCGATCTTGACCTCTAGCTCTGTCGTCAACGTGACAGATCTTTTTGCTAGTGCTCGTTTGAGCTCCATGTTAGTGGTGGCGTCCATGAGGTGATGGGCGGCAGTTTCTGGGGTGAGGTCTCTCACGGCCATTGCCACCCGAGACCACCTGGCGTAGAACGCTCGCAAGCTTTCTCCGTCCTTCTGCCTGATATCTATCAGCGCCTTGAGGTGAAGCGGCCTTCTTTTCTGGGATGCAAACTTTGTGGTGAACAGGAGTATGAACTCCTCGAACGAGCGGATGATTCCATTTGGGAGGCGGTTGTACCAATCGAGGCATATTCCGGAGAATGTTGACGGGAAGGTTCTGCATAGCGCCGCGTTGGAGTTAGTCTGGAGTTGCATCCTCAGGCAGAAGGTGCTGACGTGATCCTCAGGATCAGTTGTCCCGTTGTAAGTTGGGAGGGTGGGTGGCGTTCCGCTTAGGTGTTCTGCCATTATTTCTGCGCTCAACAGTTGATGCAGGATTCTTCTAGGTGGGTTAGGACGGAATTGCAGAGACAGATGTTGCTCCAAGAAGGAGAGGTCCGCCCTCCCTGGTGGTTCGATTCGTTGCGCTTCAGTCGCGGACAACTCGCCCTCCGCTTGTCGTGGTGGCGCGGCTGCGCCTGACGTCTCTCCTTGTTGTAGCGCGACAGGCGCCGCACCCGGTGCTATCGCGGCTTCCTTGCTCATCATGAGCGCGAGGACTTGGCTCATCTGTTTTTGCATGTCGGCTATGACGCTGTTTTGCTTCGCCACTAGCTGCTTCATTTCCTTGGCTGTCAGCTCGGGCTCTTCTTCCTCCACGAGCACCACATTAAGGTTGTTGCCTTCGGCGAACGCCCTCGTGGTCGTCATAGCTTTGATGGGTGTCACCTCTTCGGAAAAGTTGGAGTTGGGTGATGCCATTGGTTGGATTTCTGTTACTTTTTCTACTCGGCCCCACGGTGGGTGCCAATTGTTTTAACCTAACTGAGTGTAGGAGTGAGATTCAGGGAAAAAGGGGTCGAGGAGAATGTGTAACAGGAACCGAACGGGGGCTTGAGAAAGAAAGAGGGAAGAGAGGGAGTTCAGAGAGTAATTTATAGAGAGAAGTATGTTCTTTTCTTAGAGAGAGAGTTTCCAAAAATCCGATCCCCTCACCCACCGGAGTAAATGCTCTATTTATAGGCTACATGGTGGTGGGTGAGTTACATGGTGACATGACCACTGACATGTCAGAGGTCTAGACCATACCTCTACCTAGGACAAGTACATTTAGCCTTTTATTATACCTAGGACTAGTACTGTGATGTGACCACTCGATGGGTGAGACGCGGCGTCGTTTTCCCACGCTCGCTAACTTGGTCAACGCTGGACTCGAACGTCGTCGTTCGAAGCTCGGGCTGTCTTTGGTCGAGTCGGCGCTGGTGCGCGTGACGCTCTTGATGGTGGAGTTGTCGCACTTCGCCGGTGCTAGCGCGCCCGATCTTCGCGTTAATGGCACTGTCGCGCTTCACTGGTGCTAGCGCGCCCGATACTGGCGTTGATGGCACTGCCGCGCTTTGTTGGTGCTAACACGCCCGATACTAGCGTTGATGGCACTGCCGCGCTTTACTGGCGCTAGCGCGCCCGACTCTCCTGGTTGCGGGGCAAGAGTGCTTCCTTGGCGCGGCGTGATCCGAGTCACATGCCCAACACCTAGCCTACCATACGCCCGTTGAGTTTTGCTATTTAGACAACGAATTAACCGAAGTTTGGGGCATGATTGTATACCCTTACCCCTAATGGGTGAACCCCAGTCCGCAATTCACTAACGCAAAGTATAATATTCATTTAATCTTGAAATGAAAATCAACAGTTCTGATTCGTTGAAATTATTGTTGATTTTCATTTTAAGATTAAATGAATCTCATGATTTGTGTTAAAAAACTAGGGACTGGAGTTTATGCATTAGTAGTTAGGGTATAGTATCATGCCCAAAACTCCGATTAATTCATTATCTAAATAGCAAAACTCAAACGGGCGTACGGTAGTCTAATGTACGCCCTGGCGTATGCTAGAGGGTTTTTTCCATAATTACTGTTATTTAAAAAAAATTACCCGAAATGCAGTGGTTGAAAAAATAATTCCTAATCTATAGTCTCTAAACCGGAATTGGGGCGCGCGCCCCAATTGGGTTCCCCAAAAGAGAAAAAGCCTAATATGGGCGTCCGCGCCCCAATTTAACACGACAACTGCCGAAAGACGAATTGGTGCGACAAAAAGCCCAATTGGTGTGACAAAAAGCCCAACTGCCAAATAATTTTTTTTAAATGACAATAATTATGGAAAAAGCCCTATGCTAGACTGAACCAACGAATGAGATATAAAAAATCCAAACCAGCCAAAAAATCTGCCAACTAGCTGGGGAAATTACCCCAATTCCGGTTTAGAGACAGTAGATTGGGAAATATTTTTTCAACCTCTACATTTCGAATAATTTTTTTTAAATGACAATAATTATGGAAAAAGCCCTATGCTAAACTGAACCAACGAATGAGATATAAAAATCCAAACCAACCCAAAAATCTGCCAACTAGCTGTCGAAATCCATAATTTCCCCTACCCACGATGTGGAATATAAAATTTGATTTTACGAATCTGCATATAATATGAGAGTTTTTTATTGGAACTTCATCCATAAATTAGTCATAAAATACAACAATAGTCAATACAAGTTTAGGGCTTGGGATAGGGTGAGTAACCCTATGTTACTCACCCGTGAGTAACCACCTTAGGACCTTAGATCTGGGCCGGGCTGATCGTGTGGCTGTGGTTGATGCGGTGATGGTCAGGGGCAATTTTTTCCGAAATTTGAATTAACGACTTCCCCCTTTTGTCCGTTGCGGATCTTTTTCTGTGCGCGAGTTGGATTCGGATTTTGGAGAGGGAAACTGCGAGCAACAGCTGAGAAACAGGGGACGGCGATTCTCCATAGTTGATCGACGAGCAGCAGCTAATCGAATCGAGGTTTTTGATTCTCCCTAATTGATCGACGTGTGCGCGAGTTGAATTCGGTTTTTGGAGAGAGAAAGCTGCGAGCAGCAGCTGAGAAACAGGTGACGGCGAATCTTTTCTGATTCTCCATAATTGATCGACGGCGATGGAGACTGCGAGTAGCAGCTAATCGAATGGAGCTTTCTGATTCTCCATAATTGATCGACGGCGAGGTTAGATATTAGTTTTTTTGATTCTTCCTGTTTAGCTAATCGAGTTTTCTGTTTATCTTTGGTTTTGTTGAGCGTTTTGACGATCTCTGGTTTCGTTGGAGGTTTTTCATTGCTACTATTCGAGCTTGTTCATGTTTAGCTAATCGAGCGTGTTTGAGTTTCTCTGGTTTCGTTGTAGGTTTTGTAGAATTTACCTTCTCTGAGTTTCTTTTGTGTGTTCTGTTTAGCTAATCGAGCTTGTTCATGTGTTATGTTCTTTGTGTTTTGGTTTTTTTGCAGTATTCTGGTGAGATGAGTTACGTAAATTGTGGCGATGTTGTTCCATTTGATAGATCTGGTTCTTCAACCAGCGTTGTAGGATCTGGTTCTTCATCTAGCGTTGTTGGAACTGCTTCTTCATCTATCGATCTTGGATTTGGTCATTCAGCTAACTCTGGTGCATCAGGAGGTAAGATATACAAATTTGTTTGTTTATTGAAGTTTGAATGTGTTAGATACCATATGGTACCATGGTGGTAATTACTGGTATACGATGAGAGGTGATAATATAGTGTTGTGTTGTGATGTTATTGTGCTCTGTATTTAAGTTTTACCATATCATACCATGGTGGTAATTACTTGTACCATGGTTGGAATCATCGGTATAGTGTCGTAATTTGATTTTACCATGCCTTACCATATGGTATAGTGTGGTAATTTGGTTTTACCATGCTATACCATGTGGTATAGTGTGGTAATATGATGAGATGTGATTCTGTTGTGGTAAAATATGATTTTACCATGTCATACCATGTGGTAAAATATGGTAATTTGATTTTACCATGCTTTACCATGTGGTATAGTGTGGTAGTTTCAAGTTAAAGGTGGGGTTATGTGTAATAATTGATTTTACCATGTCATATCATGTGGTAAAATATGGTAATTTGATGTTATCATGTATAGTTTGTGGTATAGTGTGGGTTTTTGGGATTTTTGTTGCTGCTGTAAGTGATTTTACCATGTCATACCATGTGGTATAGTGTGGTAGTTTGATTTTACCATGTCATACCATGTGGTATAGTGTGGTAATTTGATTTTGCCATGCCATACCATGTGGTATAGTGTGGTAATATGATGAGATGTGATTCTGTTGTGACATGAAATTCATTTTACCATATCATACCATGGTGGTATTATATTTGTACATATTTAATATGTTGCTTCATAATGTTTATAGGTTTCAATGGTATAGATCCTACTGTTCGTGATTCTTGGAAGGACTTACAGTTTAATACACCGGATGATGCATACAATTTCTATGTGGATTATGGGAATCATGAAGGTTTTGGTGTGAGGATTTACCAACAATCAGTGTGTCCGAAGCTCAATGGTGGTTCTTCAGCTATATATTATATCAAGTATTGTTGCAATAAGGAAGGTTGGAGAAGAGGTAGCAAGAATAACCCTGATAATGCAGGTGTTGTTGATACGAATATTCGTGTTCGTAATGTTCCAGAACTCAGGGGTGGATGTAATGGTGCTTATATTCAAATCAGGTGGTTTAAAGAGTTTAAATGCTACAAGATCTATCGTTGGTATAATGTGCACAACCATGACATGATTCCTGAGTCTCTGCGTCACTATGTGAGATCCAGCAGACGAATGGCTCCTATGTATAAGATGTTGGCAGAGGTGAATGATGCTGCTGGTATTGGTGTGACTTCTTCGTATAATGCAATTAGTAGGGCTGGTGGTGGTCGGAAGTTTGTTGGGTTCACAAAGAATGATTTGAAGAACCATCTGCGAACGGTGAGGACGTTATCAATGGAGTATGGTGATGCGACTGCATTGCTTGAATACTTTAGACGTCAAGCACAGCTGGATCCTGGGTTCTTTCATGAGGTGGAGGTTGATGTTGAAGAGAACATTGCTAGTATTTTTTGGGAAGATGGGAAGATGAGGATGGATTATCATTATTTTGGTGATTCAATTAGTTTTGATACTACTTACCGGACTAACAAAGAGTATCGGCCATTAGGTATGTTTTCTAGTTTGTTGTTTATTATTGTCTTTGTGAGTTTGTATGATTATTATTATTATTATCATTCTGTATCATGGTTATTTTGTTCTTAAAAGTCTGTACCATATGGTATGGGTTGGTATGGATTGCTTTTATGTTCTTAAAAGTATTTTACCATATGGTATGGGCTGGTATGGATTGTGTTTTTGTTCTTAAAAGTCTTTTACCATATAGTATGGGTTGGTAACAAGGTTATTTTGAGGTGGTTTTTGCGTTGTTAGAAGTCTGTACTATATGGTATGGTCTGGTATGGATTGTTTTTTTTTTGTTCTTAGAAGTCTTTACCATATGGTACGGGTTGGTATTATTGTTATTCGTACCTTTTACCACATGGTATGTGTTGGTAGAATTGTTTTTACTCACATTTTCTTATGTTTTTGTAGCTTTGTTTGTTGGTTTCAACAATCATCACCAACTGACTGTCTTTGCGGCTGCTCTTCTATATGATGAAACAACGGCAACATTTGAATGGCTTTTCGATCAGTTTTTGAAATGCATGGGAGGTGTGAGACCGTTATCAATGTTTACTGACCAGGCTGCTGCAATTGCTGCTGGTATAAGGTCTGTTTTCCCAGATTGTTTTCATGGGTTGTGTACATGGCATATTGCTCAGAATGCAGTTGTTAATCTGGGAAGTTTGTGTGACTCTGACTTCCTTCGTGAGCTTAGTTATCTGATGTATAATGCTGATGATGAGGATGATTTTGAGTATAATTGGAAGAAGATGATTGAGAAGTGTTTTCCTGGGAAGGGACCTTTGGGACACAGTTGGTTACAGGGCATTTACAAACTCAGGAAGAAGTGGTCTTCAGCCTGGGTGAATAATTATTTTGGTGCAGGAATGAAGAGTACCCAGCTAAGTGAGTGCTGCAATAGTAATATTCGACATTACTTGCAGTCTGAGTTTAGCGTTAGTAGATTCTTTGTGCACTTTGAGAGGATGCTGGATAATAAGAGGGATGCTGAAGAACAAGAAGAGTACTATGCCTTATCTTGGTTGGCTGATTCTCGGTTTTCTACTAGCCCTATTGTGAAGCAAGTTGCTAATGTGTATACGCCGAAGATATTCAAGTTTTTCCTGGATCAGTACAAGGAATCTCTTGCGTATAATATTTTTTCAAATACAGAGATAGAACCAAAAGGACATGTAGGAATGTTTGATGTCTTCATATTGGAGGATGACCTTACTAGGTTGGATAGTAGGGTGTTGAAGGTTGATTTTGATAACGGTGAAATCAAGTGTTCCTACCGTAAGTGGGAGTCAAGTGGTTTGATCTGTAAGCATCAAATTAAGGGATATGATATGTTGTGGTCTACAACATGCAATCTGAAGTTCCAGCACATTCCTAGCAGTTTGATTTTGAAGCGGTGGACAAGAGCAGCAAAAACTGGAGGGAACTTTTCTTTTGAAGTTCCGTCTACTGATAGTCCATCAAAATACCGTTCTCGTCTTTTCAATCTGTCAGCTGTTTCTGCATCAATGATCAGCAGGGTTTCAATGGATGATGATTTGTATAAATCAGCCATGGCCTTCATGACTGATTTGATTAAAAAGTGTGAAGCCCTATCGATTAATGAACCTGCTGGAACAAGCACGTCTTCTAACGGTGACAGTAAGTTTTTAATTGTTTAGAGTTTTGTGTTCTGATATATGCAATTTTTTGAGGAGAATGATTTTATATATATATATATATATATATATATATATATATATATATATGTCATTGATTGTAGTTTGTTTTTGTTATCTTGGTATAGATGATGTACTGGTCCAAAAAGTGAAGGCGTTTAAGCCTAAAAAAGATTCATTCAAGCCTTCGAAACGACCAATTCCAGTTGCAGAGGCTGCAAGGGCTGTAAGTAAGAAGAAGAGAAAAACTAGCAGGCTTGAGGAGGAGAATTTGAAGGCTGTTGAAGAAAGTTTAAGGCTGAAGCTGTAATAGTTTTCTTAGAGGATTATTTGAATGAATGGTTGAAGCTGGTTAAGTTGTTGAAGCTATTTTGTTCTTTTGGATTGGTTTTGGTTTTGTTTGATATTTTTCTTGTCTTGTTGAATTAATTTTACCATGTCATACCATGTGGTATAATGTGGTAATTTGATTTTATCATGTCAAACCAGGTGGTAAAATGTGCTATTTTGGAAGTTAAATGTGAAGGTTCTGTTTTATAATTGATTTTACCATGCTATACCATATGGTATAGTGTGGTAGTTTGGAAGTTTTGTGTGATAATTGATTTTACATTTGTCATACCATATGGTATAGTGTTGTAATTTATTTTTACCATGCCATACCATGTGGTAAAATATGCTATTTTGGAAGTGGCATGTGTACTGTGTGGTAATTGATTTTACAGTGCCTTACCATGTGGTAAAATGTGGTAATTTGGAAGCTAAATGTGAGGGTTCTGTGTGATAATTGATTTTACCATGCCATACCATATGGTATAGTGTGGTAATTTGATTTTACCAGGCCATACCATGTGGTATAGTGTGGTAGTTTGATTTTACCATGCCATACCATCTGGTAATTTGATTTTACCATGCCATACCATATGGTATAGTGTGGTAATTTGATTTTACCATGCCATACCATATGGTATAGTGTGGTAATTTGATTTTACCATACCATACCATGTGGTATAGTGTGGTAGTTTGATTTTACCATGCCATACCATCTGGTATAGTGTGGTAATTTGATTTTACCATGCCATACCATATGGTATAGTGTGGTAGTTTGATTTTACCATGCCATACCATGTGGTAAAATGTGGTAATTTGGGAATTAAGAACAGATGTTAAGTATTTGCTAATATAATAAAAAACAGAACGTTTTACTTAGTCATAACACACACCATAATAAGTTGTTTCATACCATCCTACTAACTACAATGAAGTGGCTACTGAACACAAACCATAATAAGTTGTCTCATACCCTCCTACTACTTAACACACTTAACACAAACCATAATAAGTTGTCTCATACCCTCCTACTACTTAACACACATAACACAAACCATAATAAGTTGTCTCATACCCTCTTACTACTTAACACAAACCATAATAGAATTTTCATCTCCTTTCTTTCAATTCTTCCTCTTGTTCTTCATGTTGCAGTACTTTGTTGATTCTTTCATGATCCTATCCCGTTCAAGATTGTCCTCATCCAGAATGATGTCCAACATCAGGCACTCCCTTTCTTCATTTATGAGATCAATCCTCTTCCAGTCTTTGGTCAGGGCACTGTTGTACTTACCTTCCCAGTGTCTCATCCACCTGATGATGTACATCCCACATGACTTGTCATCTGGTTGTGTAACCTTCTCGAGGTTGAACCAGGTAAACCTTTCCCACTTTATTGTCTTCTCTGCAAACTGTGTCTTCATGTAGTTGATTGTGTACTGGACAACCCTCTTTGCCATTGGTTTGTAGGTTTTTTCAAAATCTTTGTGGCGGAGACTGTCGAGTACTTCAAATCTCTCTGCTTTGATGTTGACACAAATCATGATGTAGTGCTTGTTATCACAGTAAGGGAAGAACCACTGCAAAATAATTTTACCACAGTATATCATATGGTAAGCACTTGCCATATAAGTGTTGAACAGTAAGTTAAGAACCATTGGAAACTAATTTTACCACTATATACCATATGGTAACCACTGCAAACTAATTTTACCACAATATACCATATGGTAACCACTTACAAGGTTACATTCTGTGAAGCTGAGGTTTTTTGCCCATTCTTTGTTGGTGATGTCCAAGTCCACTTTGTCGTAGTATTCGTCTGGAGTTAGTAGAGGATTGCCACTTTCAATGTCCAGTTGGCAGTCACCCTGAAAGTTGTGGTTGTTATTATGTGTTTTATATATGTGTTGTCTAAGAACTATTGACAGAATATGGGTGGGTTTACTTACTGCCAAAGATGTAAAGAAGAACCACTTTTTGAATTTCCCTTTCTTTGCTTCATTCCTGTTCATTAGATCTCCATACCAGTCGATGACATAAGATGTGATTTCACAACGAATGTCAATCGACTGTACTGACTCCCTTTTCAGCAAGAATGTTCCATCCTTCCTTCTAAACATTATCTCATTACTGTATAAAAGCACATCACAACAGGACAGATGGTTTACTTTAATTTATCACATTAAACAATAAGTTACCACAACAAACCATATCTTACCACATCTTACCATATGGTAATAAACTAAAACACAACAGGAGTTATGGTTTAATCCATTCTTTAACAACCAACCATAGCTTACCACCTCATACCATATGGTATTAAACTAAAACAAAACAGGACTTGTGCATTACTACATTTTCTATGATTAAACCATAGATTTATATAATTTTAACATAGCTTACCATATCTTACCATATGGTATTAAACCAAAAACAAAACTGGAATTGTGGATTACTACATTTTCTATGATTAAACCATAGATTTATCTAATTTTACCATATCTTACCATATTTTACCATATGGTAACAAATTAGATGACTACAGTAAAATCATATAACAGTAGAAGTTTTAAGATGATGACTTACCTCTTGACAAATTTCTTGTTCTTGCATCTTATGTACTCCAGGATGTTGCTGAACATATCATCGGGTGTTGTTTGTGTTGGTGTTGACCATTCAACTTGTGATCTTTGTGATTGTGGAGCAACTTGATCAACAGTTGGAGTATTCAGGTCCTCCAGGTAAGCATCTATGCATTCATGCACTTCCTTGAGCTTCTCTTGGCTGTTTGTGTACAGATTTGACCATATAGCATATGACTTCGTCTGTGACTGGGTGCTTTGTGGCTGTGTTGGTGGTGGTGTTGTTCTTGCCTTATTTTCATATACATTCAAATTATTCACCACAATTCTTCTTTTGCGAGGCTCTCCTGGTTGATTGGTTGCAGTGGTGGTAGTCAACTTTGTTGGTGTTGTTGTTGTTTGATCTTTGAGAGGGCTGAGATCGAAGGATGGAATGTCATCTTCCCTTGTCACTTTAGGCTTCTCAGCAGCTTTGGTTGTCAATTTTGGAGTCTCTTCTCGAACAACATCATCTGACACCGTTTTCTCGCTGTCAGTTTCTGCAGTCTTTCGTGCAGCTTGGCCTGTATTCCCTTCTTCTGTTGTTTCCTTATTAACATCCATTGGATCTGCTGTTTTTGTAGCTCCTTTTTCTTCTGTTTCTTTTGCAGATGTTTGTTCTGGAACTGCTTTCGGGGTGTTCTCTTGTTGTGGTGTTCCCTGATTCAGATCTTCTTGAACAGCTGGTGGTTCTGTTGCAACTTTCCCTAGTGGATCTCCTTCTTGGATGCTTTCCTTATTCACAGCTGCTGGAGCAGAATCATCTTGCTCCTTTGGTGTAGATGCAGCAAGATCGACTGTAGATGGTTGTGAATCATCTTCTTTCTGTGTTTGCTCCTCGTTCTCCTCTTTGTTCTTGTCTATCTTTGCCTGTTTGAATATTTGATTGATTGTTTTATCCAAACTGGCATTCATTTCTTCATCATTCTCTTCTTCATCTTCTTCACACTGAGATTTTTCTCCTTCTGTGGGCTGAACATATTCATCACAGCTTTCTTTCTCAAGTTTCTCCTTGTGTCTGATCAGATTCTCAATTTGGCTGTTGTACTGGTCTTTGATTGCTTTCATCATTGCCTTCATTGATGCTTCAAGCAGTTTGATTGCATTCTCAGCCTGCATAATGGGAGTTTTGTAAGATACCATGGTGGTAATGTGTGTATGGTGTATGGGTTAGTTACCATGGTGATGGTGGTAATACATGGTATTTGTAATTATTATCACAATTCTCCATTTTTATAACATGAAACCATATCTTACCACATGGTAACAAAGTAAAACAGAACAAGAATTATGGTTTCCTCTATTTTTATAACATGAAATCATAGCTTACCACACATTACCATATGGTAACGAAGTAAAACACAACAGGACTTATGTTTTCCTCGATTTTTATAACATGAAATCATAGCTTACCACACATTACCATATGGTAACAAACTAAAATACAACAGGATTTATGGTTTCCTCCATTTTTATAATATGAAACCATAGCTTACCACACCTTACCATATGGTAACCAACTAAAACACAGAAGGAATTACGGTTAGCATGTATTTGGAAAACTGTAATATAGATAATATGTACTTACTTGGTTGACTGTTATGATATTCTTCAAATTAAAGTTCAGTGATGATGACTGGTCTGGAGTTTTGTGTCTTTGTTTTTTCGGTGACTGATAGACTGGCTCATTCTCCTCTTCCTCATCAGTTGCATCATCAGCCTCATCATCATTAATGTTGGCAACCTTTTCGATCTCGGCCAACTCTTTTCCATTGTAGTAGCTCTTAATGTTCTCAAAGTTTGTTTCGACATTGAGATCATCATAGTAGCTTACTATTGGTGTTCGAAGCTGGGTTGAGAATGCCATTTCATCCAGATTGTACATGAAGCATACCTTTTTTATGCAGATAGTTGTATTAGTTTTTTCAAAGATTATCATTTATATGTAAAATATATGAGTAACAAGGTTGAAATGGCCAAGGGAATGGGAGACTCACTGTAAGGAAGTGAAGATCTGCACTGACATAGAGGTTTGGTGATTTCAATCCTTCATTCATGTGTTTGAAGAAGTATTTGCACCAGTTGTAGCTGGTGAAATGTTTCAATTCTTCAGTCTTCAAGTACTCAAGCATGTTGAGTTCAGCCATAGGTGCTGAAGTTGGACACAGCAAGCCTCCGGTGACCAGCAGAAAGAACAATTGCATCCATCTCTTACTCTGTGTGGTTGTAGGAAGATCTTTTTCTACCTGACTTAGCTTTACCCTTGGAGTGGATGTTCCATCTACTTCGAGTAGGGTTTCTATTGCATAATCTGCTGCATCATCCCAAGAAATCGTGGGAGGTACAACTTCCCTATTCCCCATCGGCAGACCATATACTCTATGAAAGTCGATTGGTGATATCTTCATGCGTGTCCCGTCAGGTAACTTGAACAATTCTTTCATTGGATTGTATTTGTTCATTACGAATAGAGCAAAATGATTGTTTATCTTTGTCTGCCTGATTGATATTAAGCCTGATAGGCCTAATATCTCAAGTTGCTCTTTCCGCTCATCTGTTATTGACCTTGCAATTGCAGATATTCTTGTTGGGCTGCACCTTGTGCGAAAACTTTGTCTTGGTTTTACCATAGTGTACCTGAATGTAGAAATTAGTAATAGTCTGTTAGTATGCTTTTTACCATAATATACCATATGGTACCATAATGGTTTCCTACCATACGTAATCAAACCATATATTTATCACATTTTACCATATGGTAATTACATCAAACCATGTCTTATAAGATCTTACCATATGGTAACGAAGTAAAACACAACAGGACTTATGTTTTCCTCCATTTTTACAACATGAAACCATAGCTTACCACACATTACCATATGGTAATGAACTAAAACACAGAAGGACTTATGTTTTTTTGCTATTTTACAACATGAAACCATAGCTTACCACACATTACCATATGGTAATGAACTAAAACACAGAAGGACTTATGTTTTTTTGCTATTTTACAACATGAAACCATAGCTTACCACACATTACTATATGGTAACGAACTAAAACTTAGAAGGACTTATGTTTTTTTGCTATTTTACAACATGAAACCATAGCTTACCACACATTACCATATGGTAACTAACTAAAACATAGGAGGAATTATGATTTTTTGCTATTTTACAACATGAAACCATATCTTACCACACATTACCATATGGTAACAAACTAAAACACAGAAGTACAACACATAAGAACTTATGGTTTTTTGCTATTTTACAACATGAAACCATAGCTTACCACACATTACCATATGGTAACAAACTAAAACACAGAAGAACTTATGGTTTTTTGCTATTTTACAACTTGAAACAATAGCTTACCACACATTACCATATGGTAACAAACTAAAACACAGAAGGAGTTACGTTTTCTTGCCTTTTTATAACGTGCAATCATAGCTTACCACACCATACCATGTGGTAACGAAGCAAAACACAACAGATTCTACTCCAGTTCAGCAACGCATGCTAACGATTCGGTAATGTAGCGAGTTTTACTACAATTTTCACATGAAGAGTGACTGAAATACTGTTTCTATTGTTCTATGGATGGATTTCGAAGAAAGAAGTGAGGTTTTACCTTGATATTTTGTGCGAAAACGATTTTTGAGCCTCGTTGAAGTTGGAAACCCTTCGTTTTTCAACGAAGAAGCGAGAACAGTGAATTGTTGAATGATTCTTCGAAAACCTTTGCGAAAATCGTTGAATGATTCTGTGTTTTCTGAAGTTTTTGGTGCGCGATTGGTTGAAGAATGGAGAGTTAGAGAGCAGAGGGAAGTGCAACTGTCGCGTGAAAGGTGAGAGAAAGAAGGAAAGAAGGCGGACACAGTTTAATGTCACGTCTGCTTTTCAAATTGTCAGATAGAAAGATTACTATTTTGCCCCAAATTAAATGCAATGGACGGTTGATATGCTGGTTACTGATGGTTACTAATATGTTGGTTACTGAGGGGATCCGGACCCAAGTTTAGCAGTATCAGTCGTTACAAAAAATTGAAAGGCGTCTTAGTCGCTCACTCAACTCAGTCTCAAGTCTGAATTCTGAACTCTCCTTTCTAGTCATCACCTCCGGTACTCTTACTCCATTCAGTCACCGGTCGTAATTCAGTCATTTCTTCTGCGGAAGGAATGTCGCTCCAATCATCTGTACAAAGGGGTATGGAAAAAACTACAAAGGAATCTGCTCTTTTGATTTACTTTTACCTGAACATGCTTTTGGCTTTGCGCCTTTTATCAATTACTTTGTTTGGTGCTGTAGTGAGAAACCTCGGTGGATTAAGGCCTCAGATCTTCGGTTCCTTGGGAAGGTTTCACTCCACTACTACTGCTACCGAAGCTTCTTCTTCTCCTTCATCCGATCAAACTTCCCCTTTGGTAATCGTTTTTGTTCCGAGTCCTTAATGGTTTTCTGTTTGATAACTTCGAAATCACATACAAAATTCAAAACTTTTGAGATGTTGGACGCTACTCCGGCGTTCAACTTCATCATTTTGTTCACTCTGCTGATATTGTGAATTTGAATAAGTTCATATTTGGGTGAATGATTGGATTAGGTAGTTATCAGCTTCGTAATAATGTGTTTATTTTTACTTGGTGGTTGGCAGAGGGTTCCCAATCTCATAGGAGGTTCGTTTGTTCATTCAAAGTCACCTTCAACAATTGATGTGATCAATCCGGTGAGTATATGAAGTATATTTGTAGTTTGGAATGATTCTGAAATTATGAGTTTGAGTTGTTGGATTCTAATCAATGGTAGTTTCGACTAGGCCACTCAAGAAGTTGTATCTCAAGTTCCCTTAACCACACATGACGAGTTCAAAGCTGCTGTCATTGCTGCGAAGAATGCTTTCCGGTCATGGCGCAATACTCCAATTACCACCCGCCAGAGGGTCATGCTGAAGCTCCAAGACCTTATCCGGAGAGATAAGGCAAGCATGCAAACTTTTTGTCCTTCTATTGCTAAGCACAAAGTACCTTCATCTGAATTTATGTGTAAACTCAATGATGATGATATTGCAGGATAAACTTGCATTGAATATCACAACCGAACAAGGGAAGACATTGAAAGATGCACATGGAGATGTGTTTCGTGGCCTAGGTTTAATTTCTTATTTTCCGGTGCTGTTTTGTGATGTCTCTGGTGGGCTAAGGTTTGAGCTTCATTGATCACTGTTCTATATTTTCTGGATTTTCCTCATTGCAGAGGTGGTGGAACATGCTTGTGGAATGGCAACCCTCCAAATGGGAGAGTATGTTTCTAATGTGGCACATGGAATCGACACATATAGCATCAGAGAGCCACTAGGTGTATGTGCTGGAATTTGCCCATTTAACTTTCCTGCTATGATTCCATTATGGGTAAGTTTCATGCTGTAGGATATCTTGTTTCACGTTCTCATTTTTCTTTGAGCCCCTTCGCTTTTGAGAATACATGTCTGGGCAATTAGTTGTTAATTCAGGACAGGAGTCTTATATATGTTCGTTTTACTGCAGATGTTCCCCATTGCAGTTACATGTGGCAATACCTTTGTTTTAAAGCCATCAGAGAAAGATCCAGGTCTGTCTTTGTTCATAATTATTTTGCTGACCTACTGCGATGTTGTTTGCGCATGGAACTAGAAGTTCTTAGTCTTAAGAATCAGGTGTTTGTGTACTGTAGTCTGATTACTAATATTTGGTCCCTTGTTATTCATATCCTGATATTTTTCCAGCTCATTGGTTGCTGTATTTTTTTCCTGTGTAAGGAATATTGAATTTGTTTTAGTTTCCTATGACATCCCTAACTCAACTAACTTTCATTTTCCCCTATTCTAACTATAGAAAATCACATGGTGGCTTATATATATGACATACTGGGCCTCACAGGCCAGGTGGAATTTTATACGCTCAATATTGTAGCACAAGCAATTGATTCCGTTCCTTTTGACATATTCGGTTATTTTTCGTGCAAAATTATCACCAAATAAAATTGAGTGGTTCTTGTTTGCATGGATTAGTAAAGAGGCATAATTTCTTGCTTTTCAATCAGTTGCCTTTTTTTTGGTCTTATCCTATGGAAGTTCTAACCTTGTTTCCAGCTAACTACAGTCTGAGAAAAGGTTGAAAGAAGTCATCTCTTTTTATCTTCGTAAAGCAGTAATAAAATTTATACTCCTTTGTACTGAGTGATAGCTTAATCGTCCAATGTTTCACCAGGGGCTTCAGTAATTCTTGCCGAATTGGCAATGGAGGCTGGCCTACCAGATGGTGTTCTGAACATTGTCCATGGCACCAACGTATGTACATAGTGGTCACATTCTCTACCGCTTCTAGCTTTCTATCCTGAATCCTGATACTCTTTGGAAATGAATAATAAGAAAAACTGAAAGTGTGAAATATGTCAAGGGTAGTCGTAGTGTTCAAATTTCAGAATATGGTAAGCAAATTTTCTGGCTTGTACTAATCTGTGACGCTCAACTGTGGTGGGCCTTATTCTGACTGGATATTCCTCACTATGTTCCAAAGATGAACTGCCGATTTCTCAATAGTGATCAACATATGCATTCTTCTGCCATAAAATTTCCCCCCGTCAACTCTTTCTCTTTGATGCAGGATATTGTCAATGCTATTTGTGATGAAGAGGATATCAAAGCTGTTTCCTTTGTTGGTTCTAATATGGTAAGTCATTGTTGCGAGTCAATGATTAAGTTCTTATATAAGTCTTGGATATATGCTCCTACGTCCTTGATAGTTGAAGCACGACATATGTACTGTATTTTTTTGTAAGAGAAACACAAAGATAGTGTGATACCTTTTGATCTGTCTTATTCTGACCCTGCTTGTCAACTAATTGGTATTTCAATTTTCCAAAAGATCCAGCAGACTTATTTTGGGTTGTATCAGCTTTTCATTTTGTCCCTTGTGATAGGTTGACAACACATTTCAGTCCCTAATATTTTGTGGTTCCCTTCATTTTGGATATAGCTGTTATTGTGCTTTCAAGATTGCTGCTTTCAGTCCCTAAGACACTTGTTGCTATTTGTAAATTTATATCGTTCTATATCTCATCTTACTTTTGTGCTACTAAATCAAAAGGCAGGCATGCACATCTATGCAAGAGCATCTGCTGCAGGAAAGCGCGTTCAGGTTAGGCTCAATTCATTCACAATAGACTTTTGTCTCTTCTTCACAGTGCTTGAAACTGTTTGGCACGATTCTGTGTCGGATTAAATGCGTATTTTGTTTTTTATGCTGTTCAGTCCAATATGGGTGCAAAAAATCACGCAATAGTGATGCCTGACGCCAACATTGACGCTACTATAAATGCTTTAGTTGCTGCTGGTTTTGGTGCTGCTGGTCAGAGGTGCATGGCACTGAGCACAGTAGTTTTTGTTGGCGATTCAAAACCATGGTATACTATGCAACTCCTGTAAGTTTTATTCTCATTTTATTTTTGAGCATAAATTGTTAATGGTCTTTGTTTCTTCCAGGTTGAATAGACTTGTACAGTCTGCAAAAGCTTTGAAAGTAAATTCAGGAACAGAACCCGATGCTGACCTAGGTCCAGTAATTAGCAAGCAGGTATTACTCATGATCTTTTTCAAGTCTGTGCCTGATGTGAAGTTGATTCTTGAACTCATCATTTTCATTGTATTATGAGTGGTTTGGTTGATGATGCTCCTAAATATTTATTCCCTTATTGCGTGTATACTGAATTTATGTGCTATTAATCTTCTATCTTTACAGTCCAAGGAACAGATACACAGATTAATTCAAAGTGGTGTCGAAAGTGGTGCCGAGCTAGTACTTGATGGGAGAAATATAGTGGTATCTTCATCCGTAGTTCATGCTCTCTTCTATCCATTTTATCATTCCCGAGTAGCAGAAACCTCTGAGCTTCTTTTTTCAAAGATGGGCGCCTTGTCCTTTATTTGGTCAATTAATGCTAGATTAGCTGAGAGATATTTTACCCAGCTTATTGGTTTCTTTGTGTGGGTAATAGGTTCCAGGGTATGAGAATGGCAACTTTGTTGGTCCAACCATCTTAGCAGGTGTCAGACCAGATATGGAGTGCTACAAGGTACAGGTTGCATTTTGACTGGTTGAATTTTCACGAAAAGCAGTTTTTCCCCCCCTCATACTGTACCATCTCATCCGGGAAAAACACTGCACATTGCCAAATGCATTTGATATGGAAAAAAATTTGGTAGAAGATTTGATGATTCTACTGGGTTGAAACATTCTGCTTCCAGGAGGAAATCTTTGGCCCTGTTCTAATCTGCATGGAGGTGAGTGACGCTAACTTCTTCACTTCTTCAGTTTCTCTCTAGTAACTTCTTCGGTGGATTGATGACTGATGATTTACTCGTTTCACTTGTTTGTTATCTGGTTGTTAGGCTGACAGCTTTGAAGAAGCAATCAGTATTGTGAATAGAAACAAGTATCGTTTCCTTAATTGCTTCCCTCTTTCCTTTCTCATTTGATGTATCTTTACCTAAGCATCTTAGCTCACCTGTGGAAACTTAATTTCGTGGCAGATACGGTAATGGAGGTTCCATCTTTACCACAGCAGGTGCTGCTGCGCGGAAGTTCCAGACCGAAATAGAGTGTGGACAGGTAAAATTAATGCTTTAAAATCTTCCATTTACTGCCGTTCAAGTGTTATGTCCTCAATACTCCACAGAACTTCAACTGTCTTTAAGCACAACCTGGTTTCAATACTTGATCTTTGGACTAGTAGTTCAGGAATTGACATGATGTTTGTGCGATTGATTTAATCTTTTCCCCCACCACTGTATTCTTAGGTTGGTATCAATGTTCCCATCCCGGTTCCATTGCCCTTTTTCTCCTTTACCGGCAATAAAGCGTCATTTGCTGGAGATCTGAATTTCTATGGTAATTCAATCCCTTTCTCCAAAAACTTCTTAATACCTGATTACATTATAGCCCGAGATGGCAGCATATTGAGGGTGGATGTTTATGTCGTGTGAATTTGGTTACAGGCAAGGCAGGAGTGAGCTTTTACACACAGATGAAAACAGTAACCCAACAATGGAAGGATTTGCCAGATGGAAGTGGAATTTCACTCGCAATGCCTACTTCTCAGTAGCAATATAAAATTAGTTATATGCTGTCTGTGACTGGCTCTCTTCGCACACCTTTCTTTTTCTTCACCGGCCTACACTTCTCTTCAACGTTTTAGGTCTGAGTTGTGTTTTCTGTTGAAGCTGTAAATAACTTCGTCCAAGTTGAACCGTCGTTTAGAATTTTGCAATAATTCAGCCGCCTGTCTTACATTGTTTTGCCATTTTTTTACTTCAGTTTCTGTTTGTGGGTGAGCTTTCGAAATTCAAACGGTAGTTTGATAACATCTAAATAGTTATATTTTATGTCAGGTTTTTAGGCGTTTAATGCTAGGTGTAGCTCTTTGGAAATATTTCATGAAGAAGCACGATTTTGGTTGATTTAGGTGTGAATTGGGTGTTTGGGCAAGTGTAGAGACAAGGACCATGAAGATTGGATTTCATCGTCAAGGATTGGAGTCTCACGGCTGAGGCTGGCCGTGAAACGGTTTACCAGATAGAGAGGGGGTGGTTGGTTGGCAAACCAGTCCTTAGTTATTCCATTCAACGAGAATAAGAACAACCTTAGTCGGATAGCATCTTGACTCTTGAGTAATCCCAACCAACTTAATTCCATAGATAAAGAGGAGGAAATATTATACATGAGTGTGCAACTCCTCCTCGCCTTCCAAACCATGGAGTTCAATATTATATTAGTGGAATACTGAATCATGGTTATTACACTCGTCTTTATATTCAAAGTGAGGTTCTATGAATGTTTGTTTGGAGTTTGGATATCGTCAACTCTTGGTCGAGAGTAATAATCCATGGTTCTCACTTGTGGAGGTGGCTTTTGGCCACCAAAACTATCCATTCCATTCACACATGACATAGCTACACACATTTAGCAAACGAGGAATTTTACAATGCTATATAGCATTGGTGCTATAAGTTTTTACCTTTATGGTACAACTTGAAATTGTACCTTTAATGTTATGGTACAACTTCAGATTGTACCTATACTTTTTGTACAAATTCTTTTATGGTACAACTTAAACTTGTACCTTATATGATGGTACAACTTCAAGTTGTAAAGTTGTACCATAACATAATGACATAAATTCCTTTATGGTACAACCTAAACTTGTACATTTAATGTTATGGTACAACTTTAAGTTGTACATTAAAGCACCAATACTATATAGCATAGTAGAAGTGCTCTTAGCAAACACCCGTGAATGCAAAAGGGGCAAACCAACAACAAAAATAAAGTGCAAGAAAGTAAATGGTTAAATAGTAACTTCACCCTTTACACAATAATCGAATTGGTCCCCGACAGCGGCGCCAAAAACATAATTCGTTATTTAAGTGATAAACCCAGATCGAGATGAGGTCACGCCCTTTTCTGTTCATGGCCGTGAATGCCAAAACGCGTCCGTGAACTCAGTGTCATCTCCAAAACACATCGCTTTACTCTCCGGGGTTCATGGTTTGTTCTCAAAGTTCATGGTCTTAGGAGACCGTGAACTCCAATTCTAGACCGTGAATTGCAGTTGTTTTCTGGACGCCTGCGCTTCACTGTTACAGGACTTTGGACTTTTCTTCGGTTTTGGTCTTTTCGCCTTCCAATCGTCCCAAAATTCGTCCTCGACCCTTCCACACGTGTTAGGACCTGAAATGTATCAAAACCTACACAACATAGCGTGAAATATGTCGAGGAACGATGAAATGAAAAGTCAAACTATCAATAAATGAGGGGCAAAATTTGTACAATTGGACCCGAATGAATGACTTGGGCCTAATTTCTTCTATTGTTGACTTTTGTTATGTAATATTATTAAGCACTTGTATTTGTAGTTTTTGTAAATAAATATTTAGCTTTATTTAGTGATGTATTCATAAGTGTAATTTATTAGTGATTCTTTGTTTGATGTAATAGTAATAGATTTAATAAGATAGTTATTATTCTTTATCTCTTATTTTTTTGATATGGAGACCCAATCGTCACTCGACCCAACGTCTTAAATGATTAATTCGCACAACAATCAAAATCAAACACACTAAACACATTAACTTGTCGCCATCAAATTTTATCAAACAAAATCCGTGATTAATAATCTCAATCGAGGTAACGTGACCACCCATCCTAAGCATTACCAATACTGGTTTGACTAGAAGATTGTTTAAGATTCGCTATTGCCAATCTTAAGCAAAACCTAAATTTTATTTAATTAAGCACAAGAACTCTTGAGGGTGCTCTCTATTCTTTCTTTCAATTTAGGAATTGTCATTTATTGGTCTCCTTTTTCAAAGTTGACGCACATTGCACCAAACTTTTGCAAATTCTTTGCAAACAAGCATCTCTCCCTCATGACCAAGAGCGGATGGATCATTGCCTTCCCTATCAAGGTCACAAGTGGAGAAGTTGATGGACGGATTCCTCTTAGCCCAAGCACCACTTCCTAGCCTGCACTCCACATTGGGTTGCCACACATGTTGGGTACAAACGAGAGCTTGAGGTCTCTTGAACTGCTAAAAGGTACTTTGTACATTGCCATACGATTCCGTGATGAGGAGAGGTGTTTGGGGAATGGTAAGTAGTGAAAGATAACCGGGACGCAATAAAGCTATCCGATCCCCAAACACATCCTCAAAGGACACTCCGAGCCAAGAGAAAATCCATTCGACGGCTTAACTCACACACTATGCTCGGTTGCCTCTCACGTGAGAGCCTCTTTGTTTGTTTTTCTGACAAGTTAAATGCATATTTGCAAAGGTTTCGAGTTCAAAAGTGGTGGAGAGTCCCGCACCCATGTTCTTCCCAAAATAGAAAACATTATCAACTCAGCAAAGAGAGAGAAGAGAGTAAAATTGGTCATACAACGGTACTCTAATCATGCAACTACTCCCTATCGAGCACAACACGTCAATTATCTATCAATTCAAAGCATACTGAGTAAGGAGAATGCAAAAGGGGCTAACTTGGAGCTCTCAAATTTGAAAACAAATTGGGTATGCATTTTTACACAACCCCCCCCCCCCCCACCCACCCACACTTAAGGAACACATTATCCTCAATGTGAAAAGGGTAAGATGATAAAGGAATGAAGGTACTAAAATGCTTCGTCAAAGTGATTGTGGGATCGAAGGGTAGGGTGGATGGGTCGATCTCCTCCCAAAGTTGAAGAAATTGCCTTTAGAACTCATCCTCTGGACCTCTAGGTGATACTTCTAGTTTTTGTTGGTGTTCTTTCTCATGGTGTAGTGGTGCATGAGGCTCGAATCGTTGTGTGAAGTTTCAAGTGGTCTGGTTTCTCCATTGATTTGAAGTTTGAAGTTTTTATCACCTCCGATGAAGGAGCATTAGAACTCTCTTCTCTTCAAATGATTAACCCTTATAAAGTTTCCTACTCACACAAGAATGAGTCATACCTATCCATGCTAAACACATTTCATCAACAATCAAAGATTGAATTGAACACTTCTCATCATCCCTAGGATCCAATCTTATACACCCCCACACTTGATGGTTACTATGTAAAACAAGGGTGCAAAGTGGAAAACAATGTCAAATTATGTAGTTAACAATCTTAATTGATCGATTCAATTGACAACATGTCAATCTAGGAGTATTAATGTCATGGACAAAGGAAATAAACAACCTAAACGACTAAGATAAAGGTACAACCCGATTTCTCAAAAATCATATCAAAGTGGCAAGCTTTGTTGACCAAAGGGGCTATACACCTTATACCAATCGATCAAGATTCGAAACTACCCCTCAAACATGCTTCTAGGTGGTCTAACATAAGCATTAAAGTTCATTTGTCAGACATCAAACCATCAAAAGCACAAATCATGTGGTTTGGGCCTTTCACCAACCACTTGGTGGGCGTCAATAAAAACATCTAGAATTATCCAATACATGCCCACCATGGTCTCCAAACCACATACATTCATTCATAAGCATGAAACACACAACAACACATCAACATTTCATCATTTCTCCTTCACCTTAGTCCATTAGACTCATTCTTAACTAAGGTATGATCATTCTCTACTACTTAAACTACAAACTAACCTAAAAACAAAAATAAAAAAAGCAAGTACTTTATTTAAAGGTAAAGGAAAGAATGCCAAACCGATGTTGGGGTGCCTCCCAACTAGCGTGTCTTTTAGGTTGTTTCACCGTACTGTTTCCTTCAGGTTCCTGGTCCAACTCAAGACCTCCTTGAAGTTGAGGTTTTCATCGGTCAAGTGGAGTCTCAAGTCTTGATCGGTCTCTCGATCATTCAGTGACGACTCGTGTAGATGTAGTTGCTTGAGACACCTCCAATGAAACATCACTTAAAGTTTTCTTTGTTTCTCTTTGCCTCGAACCAAATCAAGCATTCTTGAAGGTCATCAGCGGATCCACCAAGAGAGATTGATGATGCCGTGGCCTCGTCTTGGCAAAGAGAACCAGCTAAAGGGTCCTTCTCTAAAAGTGCATCAAGGTTGGGTGGAAATCTTGAGTAGCACGTGTGATTTGTAGAAGCTTCATCCACCCCATCCTCGTCTATTGATTGGACTCTAATTACTTCTTCAACCTCCTCTCCTTCTTGTGAAGAATCTTCTCCATGTTGAGTACCAAGTTCTTCATCTTATTCACTTTCTTATTTCTTCCTCACAACCTCATCAATTCTCCCTTCTTTATTTCTCTCTCCTTGATGATTAGGGGCAATGATGGTTTTAAAAGCACGTTCTTCAATAGATGGATATTAAAGGTCCATTTGCTTGTCCACCCTTGCGACACCTCCCTCTTCTACTTCTTCCTGTTTTTCTTCATTCTTGATGTCGAAGAGGCACCCTTGATTGAGTCTCGAGAAAAGTTGCTCAATAACTCTTCTATTCTTCTGTATCCTCTTGAGCATCTCCTCTTGTTCTTTAAGGAAGACTTGAGTAGAAGGGTCGGGACTTCCCTTGATGCATGATGTCCCTACGGTCCCACTACTTGGAGCCAACTTTCCTCTCGTTCAGCACCTTTAATGTGAAAACAACCCGGAGGAAGGTTGGGATCTCTACCATCTAGGCACTCCATTGGTATGTTGTAGCGCTCGAATGCTAACTCTCTAAGGATTTTTGGTGTATGTGGTGGTGGATGATGAAGTGCACTCCCACTCCTGACCATGAGTTTTTCTAACTCGAGCTCCAAGAGGCTCTTTGGTTCCGGGGTTACGGTTGAATGAGTTGTCTCAAGGCCTTCTAGATATGGCGTGTTCACCTCAAGTCGCTCAATGGCCATCTCCAACTCGGTCTTCACTATAGGTTGTGGACAGGGTTCTTGGTATGATGATAGAGATGGTAGGTAATCATGGGGGTACCGTTGATAGGCATGGAGAGGTGGTTGTTCTTCGTACCCGGATCCTTGGCTAGCACCACTACTAGAAGCTTCAAGATAACACCAATTAGGTGGTTGGTGATCTCCCCACTTCTCAAGCAAACCATATGGATCCATAGCTACACCTAAACACTATCTATATTCATAAAAACAACAACCTATGAAAGCACAAGTGTAAAAAGAAAAGAAAAGAAAAAACGAAGAAGCACTTAACACAATATAACTAAAGGGAACATAACAATAAAAGAAAGGATACAAGAAAGAAAATACGACATCACGAACACAAAGCACAAGAAAACGAAACCAAAAACTTGATGCTACACAAACACAAAACATAACAATACAAAGCCAAACTTGGCACAAAATACACAAACACAACAAATTATTAAACTAGTAATTCTTGGCTTTTCCTTATAACTTAAGACTCCCCGACAAAAGCACCAAAAACTTGATCGCTTATATGTCAATGCACACTCACTATTGAATCCTAACTAAGCCAAGCATAACCTAGCTAGAGTTGTAGTAAAGTGGCTTGGTCGTATTACAAGGGAACCCTAAGCTTACTATTACGTCGCTCTGAACTACTATCTAATCGATTCAAAGGTTTTGTGAAAATTCTAATCTAATCTACTCCTAAAGAAAAATAAACAACCAGCCAAGTGGTTGGGAGATCGCTAGAGATGAGACGGTTGCTGATAGACCGTTAGTTACACATGTTTTCACCCCTGTTCTTACACCGTTTGAGATGTGGTTTCTCGTATTTTAGACCGATTTCACGCTAGGTTGTGCTTGTTTGTGATAATTCAGGTCCTGGCAAGTGAATGAAGGTTTAGGAGCGAGTTCGGGGTCGATTGGGCGAAGATCGGGCACGAGGCAAGTCACAAAGGAAGTCGCACGGGCACACCTACAACCCGCACGGCCGTGCAAGTGACCATTTTGGCCGTGTGGGATTGTGCGAGAGCAAACACGGGCTGAGCAGAAAATCCGCACGGCCGTGCAAGATGAGCTGCACGGCCGTGCAAGGTGAGCTGCACGGCCGTGCAAGGTGAGCTGCACGGCCGTGCGACCCTGGCCGTGTAAGAAGCCTGGAATTCAACTAATTGATACGCTGCGTTTTGACTCGCACGGGCAACTGGGTGAGCTGCACGGCCGTGCGGCCTGCCCGTGCGAGTCGGGATTTTCTGCTTTTAAGCAGATTTTCAGCCACAAGTCGAGGGGATTCGAGTTTTAGAGAGACAGAGCGATTCCTAGAGAGAGAAAGCGACGGACAAAAGTCTCCAAGTGCCCTAGCTTGATCTTCAACACCATTGGAGGCCAGTTTGAGTTTGGAGAAGTGCCGATCAACGACTAGGAGCAGGAATCCATCCTTCACAGTATGAATTCCGCGTCTGATTCTGCTTTTTCTTCTTTCTCCATGGAGTAGTTCTCCCATTCATCTGGGTATGGAGAACCCTAGATTTGTATGTTAGGCTTTGATTGTATGAACCCATGTACTGATTCTATGTTTTGATTATGTTCAATTGAGGTTTGAATGATTGAATGGCATGAATCCTGATCAAATTCCTGTTGTTTCTGCTTTAACCTAGAATGAGAATATCTGCCTAGGTTGATAGAGCATCCTTGATTGAAGGTAGGGAGTTGGTGACTTTAGTCGAGGAGCCAACTCACTATTCTGTACCGGATTTACTCCGGTAGTGGAGGTTTTGTTTGTTAAGGCCTCAATCTGTTTACTCCGGTGGAGGTTAGTCGCCCGCTAGAGACTCAGATTGAGAGGGTCTGAAGACCTTTAGTCGAGACTTCAGGCTGTTTAAGAACCTTCCGCAGTATAACTATCATAGAAACTGAACTTGGTAATTACAATCCGGCTTAACTGCAGTCTAGGGGGAACCATATCCGGGTGACCTCTCTTAACCTGAATACAACTGTTTACTTGCTTTATTAGTTTGTTAGTTCAGACTTGCATTAAAGTTTCATTGCTAGATAACAAGAATTCACTGAGTAGTCATCAAATCTAGGACCCGGGTTGATAATTAAACCCAAACCCGCTATACTACGCTTTAGGAAGTGGTTTCACTTGGCCAATTCCTAGGGTGACAGTAGAAGTGAGTCAGTTGCCTAGGGTCAAATCCTCCTAGCTATGGTTGTCAAGTAGGGTTAAGAGAATGCGGTGACTGAGCTCTTTTCCTTGGGCCTTCATGATTATCCACTCGCCCCCGAGTACGCCTCCCCTAAACCCATGTCAATCACCTCAATCTAGGCTATTGTATCTTGGGCTTTAAGAACATAGCTCATTTCAATGGGTACTACCCATCGTTCACTTTGAGGTTTCATCCCGGGTTCTATCTAGGAAGGCATTCCTATGGCAGGGGTAAGGCCGCCTCGTCCACGATAGGATCCTATTCATACATCTAACCCTAAAACTCCATACCCAACGTAGAAGCTCAAGTAGGCTAGTAAAGAAGATTAGGGCGACTTACCCAAACACAATCAAAGCTAGAGAAGCATTCAAATCAACTAGATAAACACATTCATAGAAAACCCATTCATATACAACATATAAACTAGGTTTCATCTTCCCTAAACAACCATTAGAGATTTAAGTCATTAGAGATAGAAAGAAAACACAAATTAGAAGAGTGGAGTGATGGAATCAAACTTCTTCTCCTTGCTCCTTGTTTGGATTGGATCTTCAATTAAGCTCTCCCAAGGTGTTTCCCTCTCTAAAAACAACCCAAAATTCTAACTTTCACACTCTACGGCGGCTCTCCTTTGAAAAGTGCAGCAAGAGGGGTATTTATAGAAAGCTTATGGCGGTCAAGGCCTCTAGGGTGTAATGCCATGGTCACGGCCATGACCAGCTGGAACGTCACTGAATCACCCAAAACAATGCGTTTTAACTCCATCTTTAAGCTTTGAGATCGCGGCCGTGATCTTTGTGTCCCGTATGCAATCTTTTTCGCGGCCAAAATGTACCATGCGCGCGATTTGACTGGGGAAACTCTCTGCCTTCTTCTTGGTTACCTGCTGAGGTTCACGGTCATGATCCTCAGCTTGCAAACATGTTCACGACCTAGTGGTCACGGCCGTGACCAGTGCCTCTTCTCACCTTCTTGCTCATATGTTTCCCAATCATGCTCGGATAAACTCCAATCGATTCCTGATCAATCCCAATGCATATAAGACCTAGAATTTCATCACTCACACACACACACACACTTGGGAAAGCATAACATAAGACAAATTAGGGTAGGTTCCCCTATGAAAACCTTCATATTAGGAATAATTATTCTAAAATGGATGTTTTGCAAATAGGAACAAAAGAGCTATAAATAACTTGATATGGCTAGACACGGTGTTTTAACATACAAATGCCTTGGGAATAGGGGTTAAATAACACATATGTTAGGTGTTATCAATAGCTAGCTTTGGTTTCTGTATGGGGTATAGCCTACGTTGGTTTTTTTTTTGTTCCCAAAGCTGTATAATCTGATTTGGGTCTATCTTGTTCTCGTGGTTGTATAGCCTTATTCGGGTTTTTGTGGTCTTGTGTTGATAGAGCCTGATTTGGGGTTTTTGTCCATGGTGGTACCGCATGATTTGGATCTTTATGGTCCCATGGTGGTAGAGCCTGATTTGGGGTTTTTTAATCCACAGTGTTATAGCCTTATTCGGTTCTACCTTGTTTCCATAGTTGTACTGTCTAAAATGGGTCTATAATATTCCTGTGTCTGTATAACCTGATTCGCTGTTTTTGTGGTCCCGTGGAGGTAGAACTTGATTTGGAGTTTTTATCCATGGCTTTATAGCCATATTTTGTTCTATCTTGTTGTCAAATTTGTATAGCCTGATTAGGGTTTATCTTGTTCTCGTGGCTACATAGCCTTATTCGGGTTTTTGTGGTCCCGTGGAGGTAGAGCTAGATTTGGGGGTTTTATCCATGGCATCATAGCCTGATTTGGTTCTATCTTTTCTCCATGGCAGTAAAGCGTGCTTGTTTTTTTTATATTTTAAAAATAGTATAGCATGATTTGGGTTTATCTTGTTCCCATGGCTGCATAGCCCGATTAAGGTTTTTATGGTCCCGTTGCGACATAGCCCGATTTGGGGTTTTTATCCATGGTGGTATAGCCGGATTTGGTTTTAACTTTTCTCCATAGTGGTATAGCCTGATTTGGGGAGTTTATCCGTGGCGGTATAGTCAGTTTTGGTACATTGTTGTTCCCATGGCGGTATAACCTGGGTTTTTGTTATCGTGGCGGTATAGCCTGGTTTGATTTTATTCTCGGTATAGCCTGTTTTGGATTTCATTCACTTCCATGGTGTTGTTTTGGGTTTTTTTTGTTCTTGTGGCGGTATAGCCTGATTTGATTTTTTTGTTGTTGTGGTAGTATAGCCTGGTATTTTCGTATGGAGTATAGCATGGTGAGAATTTTTTCTAGTGGATGTATAGTCTGGTGTCGATTCTATCTCGTGGCGGTATAGCCTTTTTGATCATGTGCATCATTGCGGTAAAATTCATGAGCATATGTGAAAGTTTAACTCGATCACGAGTGGTATAGAGTTTTGTGCTTGGCATGAGGTGTTGAATCAGTTGAGTCTAAGTAGATCTTAGGTATGTTCCAAACTTGATATTGGTAAAGATTTGAATTTGACTTTACCATGATGTGCAAATGTAAGGTATTTTATGATATGATATGATGTGATGAGGTATGTTGATGAAAATGGTGCGCTTGATTGACATTTACTTTGATTGACTATGCATTCCTTAAAACTAGTCATTTAGTGGATGATGGGATATTATTAGTTTGAAGTGCATTAGTCTAAAAGTAAGATCAAGACCAATGCATCACCTTATCAAGGGAACATATACATTTATTGACAAATGATTTCTCCCATTTCAAAATTAAAGCCCGCATATTGATTTCTCGGATGGGTTATGAAGTCATTTTCGACATATTAATCATAAGACAACATTGTAAAAATAGCAAGATAAACCACAAATATATTATGTGAGAGCTCCAACAATTGGCATTCTGTAGTCAATGAGGCTATAGATCGGAAGTCGATCTACAAACTATTGAGTAAGAATAACATGTTCAATTTGGAGTTTGGCGACTATTAATTAGAGAATTTATAAATTTTATATGTCTTAATATGAGTGCTAATAAAAAAAATAAGAATGCTACTAAAGTGGACATATATCTCTTTGAATATGAACCTATATATATGGTTCAGGCTAGCGTACGCCCGGGCGTACGTTAGACTATCATATGCCCATTTGAGTTTTGCTATTTAGATCAAGAATTAACCGGAGTTTTGGGCATGATATTATACCCTAACCACTAATGGATAAATCCCAGTTCCTAGTTTTCTAACCCAAATCACGAGATTCGTTTAATCTTAAAATGAAAATCAACAATAATTTCGACGAATCCGAACCGTTGATATTCATTTCAAGATTAAATGAATATTATGCTTTTGGTTAGTGAATTGCGGACTGGGGTTCATCCATTAGGAGTTAGGGTATAGTATCATACCCCAAACTCCGGTTAATTTATTGTCTAAATAGAAAAACTCAACGGGCGTATGATAGGCTAGGGTACGTCCGAGCGTACTATATATATATATATACATATATGGTGGCTACTTCGGTACACTCACTTTTTTGGGTGCACTGCAACTCTAAAAGCGTCCATAATACATCAAATTTTGAAATTTAATTAGTACTCTCAATATAATATGATGATATGACATAGAATGATAACAAATCAATCCATTGCCCTAACCCTTTAACATTCAATTTTGAATCCCAACCCAAAATCCCAAATTGTAAACCTAAACTCTAACCCTAAATCCCTAAATCCTTCAAATTAAAGTAAATTTTGAATGAATTTTTTTCAAATTCATGTGTTTCTTGTTCATAATATTATAAGCAACAATTGATACCGTTTTGACATGAATCACATGGTCAGAATGATAATTATGAGGCGGGTGCACTGAGTGCACCCGAAAAAGTGGATGCACCGAATACGGCACTATATATATATGGTGACTACTTCGGTGCACTCACAAAAATGAGTGCGTTCAATGCACCCAACTAAAAAACTACGCTTAAGGTGTCTGATTTTGAATTTTAATTTGTAGAATTAGTGTAATATGATGGTATAACATATGATAATAACTAATTAGCGGATTACCCTAAGCCCTAGACCTCAAATTTTGAGTTCTATCCCTAAACCCCAAATTGTAAACCCTAACCCTAACCCTAAATCTCTAAACTCTAAATCCTTCAAATTAAAGTAAATCCTCAATGGGTTTTGTGCAAATTCATGTGCATTATTGTTCATCACATCATAAGTAATGATTGACATCATTTTGACATAAATCACATGTTTATAATGACAGTTATGAAGCGGGTGCACTGAATGCACCCAAAAAAGTGAGTGCACCAAAAAAGTGGCGTCTTCGGTGCACTCACTTTTTTGGGTGCATTCAGTGCACTCACTTCATAACCGTCATTTTAAACATCCAATTTATATCAAAATTATTTCAATCATCACTTATGATGTGATGAACAATAACGCACATGAATTTTCACAAAAACCATTAAAGATTTACTTTAATTTGAAGGATTTATAGTTTAGAGATTTAGGGTTAGGGTTAGGCTTTACAATTTGGGGTTTAGGGATAGAAATCAAAATTGAAGGTGTAGGGCTTAGGGTAATTGGTTAATTATTTGTTGTCATATGTTATATCATCATATTACACTAATTATATAAATTAAAATTCAAAATCCGACACCTTAAGTCTAGTTTTTGAGTTGGGTGCATTGAACGCACTCATTTTTGTGAGTGCATCGAAGTAGTCACCATATATATATAGACAGAGAGAGAATCATCAATATACCCAAATTATGGGTGCACACATATAACTATAACATTTTTACATTAGATAAGGGTACTTTGTAATACCTAAATCACACAACACATTAATTATATATTCATAATCAATATGCAAAGTCGTCTCAATTTATCAAAAAAATAATAAATAACTGATAATTTTTCACTATTATTTATTTGGACTATAGTATTTTCACTTGATCTTATCGCCCAAGTCGTCAATGAATTTTTTTTTTTGTAAAATATTTATGCATAAAAAACAAACAACTAAATTGAATATGGTACTTTATTAGTAAATTTAGACTTGGCTTCCAGTTCATGATATTTAAGTGACACAAACTTCTGGTTACTAATGAATGATCCATGTTCCCACAGTTTAAGTAATATAGTCCATGATCATCTACTATATTTGGGGTAATTATCATAAACGGTCACAAAACTATTCACTTTGTACAAAACGATCACAAACTTTTAATTTTGCATGTTTCAGTAACATATGTTTGGACTAATAACAAAAAAGTAATTCCGTCCATCTCCATCCAAAACTCCGTTAGTTTACTTCAATCAGCACGTCATGTCATCAACAAATAATATTAAAAAATTCAATAAACCAAACCAATTATACCTAATCAAACCAGACTCAACCCCACCCAAAAATTATACCCAACAAAAACACAAATTCAATCCGAAAACAGACTCAAATATGCCTTCCCCTCTTTAACCCTAATCCGAGACTCATCCTCACGATCCAATCCCCATCTCCTAATTCAAAAGCCAATCCCATCTCCCAATCCCCGTCTTTCGCCACCACCAGGTCCCTCTGACAATTTCTCGAGTTGAGCAAGTTGATACTCCGCGTCTCCACGGTGACGATGGAGAAGGCGGCGAGGATTTTGCTTTCGGTGGGGCAGTCGTCGGCGACTGCGGCGGTGTAGTAGGAGATGCTGCAGATTGGGGTCGCAGCGAAGCTGTGTCTGCCGCTGCAAGTGGAGAGCAGCGGGAGGGCGAAAGGCAAGGGCGACGCTGTCTCCAATCTGTTTTTTCTGAACATATTTATACACAGGGCATAAAATTGTGCGCTTCTCAAATCTCAATGAACCATTTTTTCTATTCAAGGGAAGATCTATACGCACTTTGTTTGTTCTTTCCATAAGATGAAATTTAAGAATAAGTTTGAATTTTGGATTGGGAGATGGGGATTGGATCGTGAGGATGATTCTCGGATTAGGGTTATAGAGAGGGGAAATATATTTGATTCTGTTTTCGGATTGGGTTTGTATTTTTATTGGTATAATTTTGGGTGGGGTTGAGTTTGGTTTGTTTGGGTATAATTGGTTTGATTTATTGAATTATTTATTAATATTTGTTGATGACATGGCGTGCTGATTAGACTAAACAAACGGAGTTTTGGATGGAGATGGACGGAATTACCTTTTTGTTATTAGTCCAAACATATGTCACTGAAACGTGTAAAATTAAAGATTTGTGACCATTTTGTACAAAGTGAATAGTTTTGTGACCGTTTATGATAATTACCCACTATATTTGTCATGCACTCATGCTAAATAGTGTGATAAGAAAAATTATCGAGATACTCAACTAAAGGCAAATACGTCGTGGTTAGTATTGCTTATGCAAAGAGATGGGAATCATTAACCACGGCTAATAATCATCTCTACAAGGTGCGAATCTTGGTTGAGAGATAATGTCATTGTCAGGGGTCTAGAATTGCTAATGAAATGAGGGTCGAAGTACTATTAAAAAAGTGTATGGCAAGGGTTCTTTTGACCTGTAGTAACGTTTTTCACCGCTGCTAAAAGTTGCAGTAAGGGGTTTTCCAATCTCCGCATGAAATCTCGCCAATGCTTTCTCTACTACGAGTAGCGAAGGGTTTTAGCAACGCAAGGTAGAAGCCTTATTCAAGGGTTTTAGTAAGGGTTTTAACCCTTGCTAATGTACCAAGGGTTTAAAACCAATGCTACATATTAATATAAATTATAATTGACAAATTTCCAGCAATAAGTTGTAACCATTGATAAATTGGTTGATAAAACTAACAAGGATTAAAACCGTTGCCATACAGCGATGTGGCTGTAATGAGAAAATGTTCGTAGCAAAGGTTAGAACTCTAGCTTAATTTGACACGAAAACTTGATGAACATTTGTGTCCAATCCAACATGGTCACTAACGTTGCATCCTAAAGAGAGGTGCCTCATTAATAACGACAATTTGGTTGAAAATATTGGTATTTTGTTCAATAGTTTCAAATATTTTGGTCATTATACGGTTGGTAGAACCATCATAGTTGCATCTAAAGAGAGTGTCTCATTAGCAAATACATTTTCGTATAAATTGACATTCTAATATAATTGGTACAAAAACTGATTTTTTACATCAACAACCTCAACATTCTAATACAATTGTTCATTCTACTATAATTGGTAAACCCTAACTTTTTGATTATTAACAAGCTCAAAATTTTGGTGATAAATGTCATTCTATATCAATTGAAAGAGTCAGATCAGTTTGTAAATAGGAAAACCGTAGAGATTTAAATTTATGATCTTCAAGCAAACTATAAACACTGATTATAATCTCTGAACATGACTACAGAAACTGAGAAGTTGGAACCTTGATCTCGCTGTTCGTTCTCACTGGCAGGTTCCTCGCATTAATAGACCACATGGCCAGATAAGATTAAATATAGTTAATATATTAATCATCCACTAATCCTCCTTTAATTTGTCTTGATTTAAAAAACTAATGAAAAGTTTAAGGTTAGAATACTGATTAGAACTCCGCAGAAGGTCACCGCGGGTAGGATGCAGATGAATAGTGGATCAGGACGACAACTGCGAGAATGCGTGGAGGATTCTTGTATCGTTTTCTATTTCAAAACAAATTTAGGATTCGGAATATGAAAACTCGTCCATGGAAAGAAAATAAATTTCCAATTTAGGGCCGACTTCATAATGTAGTAAACAAAGTAGGGAAATCCTTGTTGTCACCATGTAGAAGTTGACATGCTGTAGTGATATTGGATTAATCACAAATTAACGTGGGCACTAATCCTTTTCCATCCAAATCTCTAACCATATGACCTTTAAAATAATGGATGATGATCGAGAGTATCGAAATCCAAAGACGCGCGTCCTTCCTAGGCCAAAGAGACCGCAATCGGGCTTCTCACGACATGGTAATTATCCCTCCAACTGTACCACCCAAAGCCGTAGCCATGTTTGAAGTAGTTGTTCGTTGCCGTCCTGTTACTCCGTGCCCTGATCGTCAACGTGAAGCTCTTCCGCTGCCCAACGCGGGTGAAGAACAGAATGCTGGGCCGGACCTTGATGGAGATTCCCAACGGCGGCTTGGCGCTGAAGAAATAAACGTCTTTCCCGTCGCCTCCCACGTTGGTCACCGTCCTCTTGATGGTTATGCTCCCCTTGAGCTTCGCCACAGACAGCGACGGGTAGTTGAGGTCGTACGTCGGCGGCGGACTCTCCGGGCAGTGAAAGTCCTTGTCGGCGCTCTTCACTCCGTAGCTGCAGAGGTAGAGAAGGTAGTCTTTATACGAGGCATCGTACACGAGACCCGGATCCTCTGCCTTGGAGGGGCGGAAGTGACCCGACCCGAACTGGAAGGGCGTGGCTGTCTCCCCCGACGGATCCTTTATTGCCTCCCCCATGTTGTTCTTCATCCATGCTGCGCAAATCAATTTTATTTTAACCCAAAAATACCATGAACCAACCAACTAACTAATGATTCTATATTGTATTCTAGGCAGAGAAGAGAACACGAGTCAAATTAACGGACCGGTTGTGATGATGGCAGATCTGACGGCGGCGCTGCTCCAAGTTGGGTGTAGGGATCTGACAAGTGCAGCTAAACCGGCGACATGAGGGCAAGCCATGGAAGTTCCGGATTCAATATTGTACTTAACAATTCTTTTATCTGTTGATAGTTTTGTCGGCGGGGAAGCTTCACTCCATGCTGCCAGTATGTTGAGTCCCGGAGCCGCGATGTCAGGCTGTTAATTAACAAACCAATATAATGTTAGCCTAACGTACAATTCAGATGAAGAAATAAATGACAAATAAACAAAGCAACTAACTGCCCATTTACCTTAAGGACATACGGATGAATGACATTGGGGCCTCGACTAGTGAATCCGGCCATGAAAGGCGCCGGCTTATACCCTAACACGGTCTTTGCCTCTCCGATGCTAGCCGTTGGATTCTTGGTGGAGTTAATGTAGTCCATGATGTCAACCGCCTCCTTGTAGACCACGGCGGTCGCCGGGAGTACATGAGCGTCGACGGACACCTCGTTGCCGTTACTGGCGCCATTGCCGAGGATGAACCCCGCCCCGCCAGCCCTTTTCACTTCCAGCCCCTTGAGAACTCTCAACCCTGCGCCTCTCATGCACAACACTATTTTCCCCTTCACCTTTTCCGACGAGAGAGAGTTGGGAAGGCACTGGTTCGTTTCGTTCTTTGGTACCCCAGCGCGGACGGCGTCGGCTGCGTACACCAGTGGGAGCGCCTTGAGAACGCTGTACGGAGTCACGGTTTGTCCCTGCACCCAAAGAACAATTAAAAAACAAAGAGAGAACGAACTAGTCTTTCGTTAGTTATTCGTCCAAAAAAGAAAAAGAAAAAGAAAAACAAAGCACATACAATACCCCCACCGTGATCGTTTTGCCATTTCCAAGGACAAGAGGCCCATGAAATGCACGGTCCAGGCTGCTGGCGCCGACGGTGAGGATCCAAGGCGGGGGATTGGACAGCGTGGCGGGGGCGGGGCCGGAATTTCCAGCGGCACAAACAACGACGACGTTTCTCTTCATGGCGTGCAGGGCTCCGATGGAGAGGGCGTCGTCGGTGTGGTTGACGGGAGTCTGGGTGCCGATGGAGATGCTGATGACGTGGACACCGTCGGCGATGGCTTGGTCCATGGCGGCCAGCATGTCTTCCTCGAAGCAGGTGTTGCCCATTGCTTTCTCCTGCTTGGGGATGGCCCAGCACACCTTGTAGATGGCCAGCCGGGCCAAGGGTGCCCCGCCCGAGGCCGTTCCCTTCGCAAAACCACCGAAAGCCGATACGTTGTGGACTTGGCGGCCAGCTACCGTGGAGGCCGTGTGGGTCCCGTGACCGTCCTTGTCACGCGGTGACCTGTAATCCTCAGTTTCGTTCAGTTTGCCGTAATACTTCTCAAACCCTTTCACGTAGTATCGCGCTCCGATGATTTTCCTGCAGCCATTCAAGTGCAAGTCAAACAAACAAAACCCAACCCAAACCAAACCCATAATCAGAAATTCTTATGTGCCGCCACTGCACCGGTACAGTTTACGATTGACCGGCTACTGTAAGTTGGCTTTACCGAAAACAATTTTCTGCCTCACAATTTGATATGACATTTTTAATCATTTTTCCATTTTTTCTTGTTGATTTCATTTCCCCACTTTTCGTTTACAGGTAATGTATTTTTTTTTTTTGACGGGAATATGAAAACAGGTAATGTATTTTTCATTCCTCCATAACAAAACAAAAGTTAATATATAAGATAACTTTTTTTAAGGGTAATATATAAGATAGTTGGGGAGTCACATAGATATACACCGAAGTTAAAATTATGTGTATCCTTTTATTAGAATATAAATTTCAATTAAGGATTTCATTTTTAGTATAATAAATCAATGTTCTTGTAATCGAATAATAAAAAAGTAACTTTCTAGTAGTGGTAAAATACCCTTATGTATGCTCCAAATTGGCGAATAACATCGCTTGCATAAGTATACATGAGGATTTATTATTATTTTTTTATCAAAACTTACTTGTATTCTCTGAAAGAGCCAAAAACCCTTTAGGTTCGACTATGATATAAGTTATATCATCATGAACCACTTTCATATCACCATGATACGATCTTATCCTTATGTACTAGTTACTATCAAGTATCAAGTACTGCCACCATGGTATAGACTATGATATAAGTTATATCATCATGAACCACTTTCATATCATCATGATACGATCTTATCCTTGTGTACTAGTTACTATCAAGTATCAAGTACTGCCACCATGGTATAGACTTGTAATAAATATCTCAACTCTCAATTTTTTCTAAAATATATCAAAGTGAGTGTCATTTTCAAAAAAACATAATTAATCTGATTTTTTGTTACAAAATTGAGTTACGACATAAAAATAAGAGATGTAGTGCGTTTAACGGGGAAAAGTTATTTCTCCAATGGATAATCAATGAGATAATTATTAATGATTACATAAAAATGAATTATTGAGAGGAAGCTCCCATAGGCGGAGCCAAAGTATTTTGGAGTTAGTTTTGGTTATAAAAAAATTCATTTATGCTTATGCAAGCAATGTTATTCACCATCTTAGGCCGTCATAAGGGTATTTTTCCACTTCACGAAACCTCACTATTTGATATTTGATTACCAGAGTGCAGAGCATTGATTTATTATACCAAAAACGAAATCTCTTATTGGAATATATTTTGAAAAAGGACATACCTACATACCATTTGGAAGGGTTGTAACGTTTGAAATTAGTTGAGTTTATACTTGAAACATGATTTCCAGTAATAGCAATATTGTTTATACCGGAAATCAATAAGGTTATGGTTGGAAAGTTAGGATTTCATTTAATAATTATATTTGAAACATGATTTTTGAATTTATTTTATTTTATTTTAAAAATTTTGAATCTAACATTCCAATCATATGAATTCATTTAATAATAAATTTTATACATAAATTCATTTTAAAATTAAAATGATTGTCAATTAATTTAATTTCAAACAATCTGCTAATTTCATATTTTATCATAGTTAGTAAATACTCCGTTTAATACACGTATATGTACCCGTACGTACTTTATGCGTTTAAAACTTCCGTATCCGTATTATTGTCAAGACGTTTCATTTTTTACCGTTCATTTGATGACTCCCGTACTAAACACGTATAAAACCCGTATAACACGTTTATTATCCATATTTTATGAATTAAATGGTTAACTTTAATATTATTTATATATTTATTTTTAAAATAATTAATTTTAAAATAATTAATTTTATATATTTATGACTATTAACGTACTATTAAACGTAACTTTAGCCTAAGGACAAAGTATAATACCCGTACGTATTTTATACGTAACTTTCCCGTACCGTATTTTACTAACCATGTATTTTATCTCTACAATTGTCACTCCCCAATTATTTTATATTAACTTTTTTTTTGTTGTGGAGGGATAGAAAATAATACATGACTGGTAAAAGAAAAGTGGGGAAATGAAACCAACCGAGAAAAAAGGTAGAAAAATTGTTTTCGGCAAAGCAACTTACAATAGTCGGTCAATTGTGAACGGCATCGGTACAGTGCCGGCACACAAGAATTACCCATACATATAATAAGTCTATGGAAGATTACCATATAGAGAATGCAGAGGTACGTAACAGTATAAAAATTGAGGATTACCTCGTTTCTCATCATCTTTTACAAGGGATCGGAACTTACTAATATGATTACCCATTCTCCGCTTTTTGGAATTATTGGAGAATTTACGCCTAAAAAGACTTGAATATCCAACATATTTTCAATTCGATATAATATAAATTTTATGTGTATATTACTCTATTTTCAGAGTCAGACTGGAGGCTGAATCGGAAAAGTTAGTGTTTTAGGATTAGTGGTTAACCGTTACAAAACCATTGGTAGAACCATTCATGATATGTAACATAAAAGACTTGTATATTACATTAATTTAAGAATGAAATTATAATTGGCCATAAACAATTTCAGATTCATATCATCACCAAAATATTTATTAAATCATTCAAACCATAAATTTTTTAAGACCACGTAAAAACGACAACAACTTGATTGTCTTAGTTTACGTGAAAGTATTTTTAATTTTTTGTGTGGTTAAAATGGTGGACAAGTTAAACCGTGGTGGTTTATATAATTTATAAAGAAGTGTGAAAATCGTTTGATCCATCAATAATCGTCCATGCAATGATTTGGACCGCTATCGTAACTGGTTTGGCGGTCTTACTAGCCTAACCGTTGATTCAATTCAGTTCTTATATTCTAAGAAAAGTGAAATAACGGAATGGAAATCATATTTGTTGACCCATATACTTTGGCGAAGGGTGAGTTTTGAAGGGAAATCGCACCCGTGACATGAAAGAGAAATTTGGTTGCTTCCCTATCTGCTGTCTTCGACTCTACAGAATCTGACAAAGTATTCTGGCCGGTCCACCCCATGAAAACCCCATAAACAACGGATTACGGAAAGGCTTTTTTCGAGAGAGAAGAATATCAGCAGCGGTTCGGCTGCAGCCAAAAGTAATCCCGCAATCCTGCTGCCTTATTTCCAAGGCGTATACCTAGAGAAGCAAAGCTATTGGCACCTAGTACGGACGCTTATACATAATTGAGCAGCTGATAGGTCCCCCATCCCATTCCAAGTTGTCAATGGCCGGGATTTTAGGGTAACGTTTGGAATAAAATATGTTTTATAAGGAGGTGATTTTAGCAGCACAAATTGAATCACGGTTTTAATACTAGTCTAACCTTCAATACGATTTCATAATTCTTGGCGGATCGGATTTAGGGGTGAAACTAGGAGTGCATACAAGCTTTATAAGGTTGTGTATTGTATACATTAAACAACGGATTTCATAATTTTTTGAAATTTTGAAAATTAGGTTTTTTTTTTTAATATGTTATCCAAGACTTAATCGACAAAAGAAAATATGACACTAAAGATAGTTATGTTTTTCTTCGCATTGAAATATGAGTGCAATCCGCAATTTCAAAATCGTTTGAACTCGTGCGCGACCAGAAAGCAGTAATATATATATATATTTGAATAGCTTGAGGATAGAGCAAACGAGGAGGGGGAGAGAGAGATGCACCCACTTGTTACAATGAGAGGAGTTGAAAGCTTGTCCGGTTTGGCAGATTCCTCTCCATGATTTAGGGATGGGTCCTAGCCCTTGCTCGCCAAAACTTTCTGCCTCTGGCCACACCCCTGCACAACATTCCAAATCACGCCTCCAATCATTATATTGTATTATTGATGATTCCATGATTACAAAATACACTAGCACCAAAACTAGTAGGGCAGAACCGGATTCTATTCCATCCAGGAAAATCAAATTACTGACCGCTGTCGAGGACTCCAACGATGACGGACTTGCCATAGCCAGCCCTGTGAAGCATATTGGGCTCTTCCTGGGCCACGGAATAAGCCGCGGCCTCATTCAGCCCCGCGAATTCCCACGACCTTGTCGTTTGGGTCGAGTACTTCCCCGGCCGGCTCTCCACCACGCCCACCACTTCTCCCGCTTCTGCGTACAAATCAAGCACATCGCAATATATATATATATATATATATATATATACCTTAGGAAACAGACAGTCATGAACTGCTTTCTGCATACCTCTGAGCCTGGCTGCCTGTAGAGAGGTGAGGGAAGCGGCAAAGCCATTGATGCTGTGCTTGTAGCTGTAGATGAGGGAGGCTCTGGCCTCTTCCTCGGATTCCTTCACGGAGGACAGGTACGAGTGGTGGCTTCCTTCTATCTCCTCCGCCGTTTTCTCTCCCGACTGCTCTCGGAGGTACACGATGTACGTCTTTTCGGCACTTGTGGCGGCTACTGACAGAGCGAAGCCGAGGAGGAGGAGGAGGAGCAGAAGCGGAGAAAGATTCTCCCCCCTCGTCGTCATTGTTTGGTTTGGCGGAGGATGTGTTGTTGGGCTTTTTTTAGCTGGTGTGGGAGGGAATCTATTTAGTTTGTTGGCCTTTCGGGTACTCTATTTATATATACCTTCTTTTTTTTTTTTTAGAAATACACTTGTATATCCAAAACTTTCACGGCTGTGTTAATAATATTCAAATTTCCCGAAATACCACTTATATCCAATTCTTTCACATTCTTTAACGGTGTTTTTGGATATACAAGTGTATTTAACCAAAAATATATTGGAAAATTGATAGATTTGGCAAAGAACAACTTTAAAACATGGATATAAGTGGTATTTCGGGAAATTTGGATATTATTGGCACAATCGTGAAAGTTTTGGATATAGAAGTGTATTAAACCTCTTTTTTTTCAGTCGGTGTCAATTATTTTTCCTCTTAAAACTATTTTTATTTTCCTAATTTTATGCCAATTAAATGACTTGCGGAATTTATTTGTGAAACGTACGTACGAGTTACGACTTACGAGGGTGAGCGCCCGGCCAGTTGGAATGGGATTTACTTGGGATTTTTATTCATTTATATATTGTTTCTAACTAATTCCTAATAGCTAGATAGGGTAGTGGGGGACAGATTTTCGGGAATAAGGAGTGAGCGGATCCACGTTTCTAATTTTAGGCAGCCATACGTATAAATCAGCGGAGGTAGCTAGTTAGTAGTGCATTTGTAGTCACACTCTTCCACTCCTGTTGCACTCGATAATGGAACTTGGATCTTTAATATTCGTAGCACACCAAAAAAAAAAAAAAAAAAATCTCTTCAATTTGGCGGATTACCATCTAAAGCTTTTGTCACTTTTAAATTCACCTAGGCAATGAGTTGGTCCACACACGATCACACCGAATCGAATGTAAAATGGTCCGGTCCACGATCCCATGAATTTTATAGGTCCTCGGTCCCATGAATTTTATAAGTAGTGAAGAAAAATGGACCAAATTTACATTTGGATCGAACCAAACTAGACCAAACGATCCGAACACAGTATTGGTACGGTCCATGGTCCTAAATTATCTTTTACTATTGGACCGCGATTCTCTGAATTTGGTCCGATTCGGTCCGAACCAAATCGATGCCCACACCTAAAACTTCACACAAAAATAACCATTATTTTTTATATCCGTCCGAATTCGATCTGATGGAGAGGGTAAAATAAAATAAAAATTTCTTGGGTATGAGTAAAATTAGAACCCGAATATTGTGGGTGATAAGTGACATGGATTTCTCACTATCCAACCCGAACTCGCCCAATTATGCATATATATATTTTGTTCAAAAATGATAATTGCAGCAAAGTGACAACTAGCATGAAGGATTTTCGAATCTGGGTGGGAAGAATGCAATTGGGTACATAAGTATAGTTTCCTCATTTTCCCGTTTACCTTTATCTATACTCGGGTGGTTATCCCCGTTGAGTAGGTCTCCAAAAGTTTATTTTTTTCTCAACACAATTTATATTTATTATACACAAATAATATTTTCATAAAATTATATTGTTTTTAACTCATTTTCTCCACATTAGTAATTTTTTGTCTTAACCTTCACTTTGTGATATTAGTATTTGTGTAATTATTAACGGTTGAAATTATAATCAAATTATTGTCCATTATTGTTAACCGTGGATACCTGAAACCCTATCGAATATAGATATGATTTTGATATTGCACACGATTCTTGTATGAGTTTTTTTTACATAAGATAATCATATATTGATTTGGACAAATAGATAGTTACATCCTGGAGTTCAGCCAGGTTTAAAAATCAAAGAAGCGACACGTAGTCGGGTACAAAGAAAGGGTATGTCTAGCTACCGAATGAACTACCCTATTGGTACTCCAACCTACATATCGCACACTAAAGCCAACATGAAGAGCGAACGTCTGCACAACCTCTTGAAAAATAGACCCCCACCTGGTTAGCTCTGACATCTCTCTAGTCAACCTTATTTATAACCACTTTGGCATCCCCTTCAAAAATCATCTCAGAAAATCCCTGCTCCAAGCACCAGGTGACACCCTCTCGGAGGACATGTATTTTCATAAAATTATATTGTTTTTAACTAATTTTCTCCACATTAGTAATTTATTGTCTTAACTTTCACTTTGTAATATTAGTATTTGTGTAATAATTAACGGTTGAAATTATAATCAAATAATTATCCATTATTGTTAACCATGGATACCTGAAACCCTATCGAATACAGATATGATTTTGATATTGCACACGATTCTTGTAAGAGTATTATTATTATTATTATTATTATTGTTTTTACAAAAGATAATCATATATTGATTTGGACAAATAGATAGTTACATCCTGGAGTTCAGCCAGGTCTGAAAATCAAAGAAGCGACATGTAGTCGGGTACAAAGAAAGGGTTTGTCTAGCTACCGAATGAACTACCATATTGCTATTTCGACCTACAAATCGCACACTAAAGCCCACATGAAGAGCGAACATCTGCACAACCTCTTGCAAAACAGACCCCACCTGGTTAGCTTTGACATCTCTCTAGTCAACCTTATTTATAACCACTTTGGCATCCCCTTCAAAAATCATCTCAGAAAATCCATGTTCCAAGCACCAGGTGACAGCCTCTCAGAGGACAAGTGCGGTCAATCTCTGGATTCAACGGCAGTAAACCTCCTGACTGGCTACGGGTCATGCACTACCTGCACACACTCAAGCAAGCAAACCCGTGAAGGCACAAGTGGGACAAAGCAAACAAAACAAAAAGAAAAGCTAAATTAACAGAAATCACTTTTCTTCAACAACCTAGCCGTCCCCGGCAACGGCGCCAAAAACTTGACTCACTTCTACTGTCACTCCAGGAATTGGCCAAGTGTAACCACTTCCTAAAGCGTAGTATAGCGGGTTTAGGTTTAATTATCAACCCGGGTCCTAGATGTGATGACTACTCAGTGAATTCTTGTTATCTAGCAATGAAACTTTAATGCAAGTCTAAACTAACAAACTAACAAAGCAAGTAAAGTGTTGTATTCAGGTTAAGAGAGGTCACCCGGATATGGTTCCCCCTAGACTGCAGTTAAGCCGGATTGTAATTACCAAGTTCAGTTTCTATGAAAGTTATACTGCGGAAGGTTCTTAAACAGCCTGAAGTCTCGACTAAAGGTCTTCAGACCCTCTTAATCTGAGTCTCTAGCGGGCGCTAACCTCCACCGGAGTAAACAGATTGAGGCCTTAACAAACAAAACCTCCACTACCGGAGTAAATCCGGTACAGAATAGTGAGTTGGCTCCTCGACTAAAGTCACCAACTCCCTACCTTCAATCAAGGATGCTCTATCAACCTAGGCAGATATTCTCATTCTAGGTTAAAGCAGAAACAACAGGAATTTGATCAGGATTCATGCCATTCAATCATTCAAACCTCAATCGAATATAATCAAATCATAGAATCAGTACTTGGGTTCATACAATCAAAGCCTAACATACAAATCTAGGGCTCTCCTTACCCAGATGAATGGGAGAACTACTCCATGGAGAAAGAAGCAAAAGCAGAATCAGACGCGGAATTCATACTGTGAAGGATGGATTCCTGCTTCTGGACGTTGATCGGCACTTCTCCAAGCTCAAATTGGCCTCCAATGGTGATGAAGATCAAGCTAGGGCACTTGGAGACTCTTGCTCGTCACTTTCTCTCTCTAGGAATCGCTCTATCTCTCTCAAAACTCGAATCCCCCTTCTGTTTGGCTGAAAATATGCTTAAAAGGCATCACTGGCCAAAGCACGGTCGAGGGCACGGCCGTGTAATGCCTCAGCCCGCCCGTGCTTTGGCTAGGGTTAATTACACTAGGAGAAACACGGCCGTGCTTTGGTGAAGCCCGCCCGTGTTCTATCTCAGCCCTGCCCGTGTTTTGGCAAATGTTTGCCAAATTGAATTAGCTCTCGGCAGTAAAAGCACGGTCTCAGAACACGGCCGTGTAATGGTTTAGGTGTGCCCGTGTTTTGGCTCAGCTTCACCGAAATGACTTCCGAATGCCCCGAAACTCATGCTTAGCCTTCCCTTTTACACCTGGGACCTGAAACATGACAAAATAGCACAACCCGGCATAAAATAGGCCAAAAACACACGACTATGCCCCTCAAACGGATAAGAACTAGGGGCGCAAATATGTGCAATTACATCGTTATCAGACAACCATCCCGCCTGCTGAATGAGACCCTTTCCTAACTGCCCCATCTCACATACACATCGACACATTTACCCTAACCGGAGCCACCGGAATAGGCTGGATATTGGCATGAGAAGGAGATAGGTCAACCGATAGACGGGCCCATTCATCCATCTGCTGGTTATACTGTCTCATTAGGGCAGAAATCCCAATTTGTTTACTTTCAAAGGCAACACAATTCCTAGATTTCCATATCCGCCAAAGGACAATAACCACCACCATGTACTGCAACGGCTGATGCAGAAGAGACAATAACTTCTTCAGAAAGAGAGGGAATGTATGACAAGGCAAGCCTTGACCAAGGTGCTCTAATCCAGAGTGATGCTAGATTGCACGCGCAACAGGTCATTCCAGAAACAAATGTTCCATCGTCTCCGAATCAGCCCAACACACTGGAAATCTAGGGACCACCACAACCTTTTTATCAATAAGCGCTTCCGTCGTCGGCAATATCCTGTTAAGGATTTTTTAGACAAACACCTTTAGCTTCGGCGGAATGTTAGCTTCCCATAACCGGATCCAGCTAGACTTATCCATCCAACTAGCAAGCGACCTCCAGTTGCCACACTGCTGATCAAGGTGACCGCAAGATGATATGGTGATTTGACAGTGATTCTTGTATGAGTATTGGTAGGGTGAAAGCCGTTTATAACCTAATTCCGAATTCTCTAATCCCTACCTCCTTATGTCATCCCGCCCACCAACCTATTGTTGGCCACTGCCGTCGTTCCCCAAACCCGTCCCAACTCTCATTCCTCCGACCCACCATCATTCTATCTCCCCACTGCGCCGATCCTTTGATCGTGGCCATCGCCCAGCCAATCAAAAGATCAAATTCAGTATCTTGCATCGCAATTGAACAAATTGAATAAGATTGCACATACCACCTAACATAACTAGGCCTATCATCCACTTCGATTGCATCTTCTGATATAACCTCAAGCTCCTCAATGAGTAAGGAATCAACCCTCAATTTTGATCAACATGGGTTAAATCAACCAATTGATAATAGATGATAGAACCCCTAACCCATCTATAAATTCCCACGAATACAGCTACAAATTTCAAAGAATTGGCTCATCCTTCCCCTTTCAAGTTCCTGCTCTCAATTGTGTGGTTGAGCAGGATGGAGGCGCTGGCGAGATTGACGGCAAGGCGCCAGTCGTTGCTCTTGATGATGCTTCAAGGTTGGATTTTGCTCTGCTCTTAAGCTGAGAGATAGAGAAAGAGGCTCAATCATCGACGAGCTGGGTCGGGCTGCACAAAGGAAGACGAAGACATGCAAAGCAGAGGAATTTTTTTCTCCGGTGAGGTGGCCGACACCGACGATGAGCGAATGTATTTGGTGATTGTTTTATTTTTTGATTACATGGTGATTGTTTTAGAGTTTAAGATTGAAAGACAAATAACAATCCCCCTCTCCTATTCCGATAGGGATACACATTATTATATTCGATCATTTAGTTATTATCTTGTATATATCACTAATCATATTGGATGCTCTAGAATCTTTGAAATTCATCATGAAATTTTATTGGGAGTTGTATCGAGCTTGTTTGTTCTAGATATTTCGTGCTTCAACGATTTAGTACCGGTAAAATATCGATTTTGTAATAGAAAAATATTTGTTTGTCAAAACAGCATACCAGCAAAAACATGGTAACGTTTTGAAATAGTACGCAAATATACGGGATTTTTCTAGAAATAGCACCTTTAAAAAAAATTACAAAAATAGCACCCATCCGTAAAAATTTACACTAATAGCACCCTTTTTAATAGAACGCACCTTGTAGATGTGTTTTATATATAAATCACACCCTAAGAGTGCGTTTTACAAATAGATCGCACTGGTAAGGTGCGTTCCAATTATCTGGACTCAAATCGCACTTTAGCCAAGCGATTTACGTCTGACCTACTGAAATCGCATGGTCGAGGTGCGATTTTAGGTCTGACCTATTAAAATCGCATCATAAAGGTGCGATTTGTTTCTGCCAGACAAAATCGCACCATGAGGATGTGATTTTAACATACAAACCGCACATTGAAGGTGCGGTTTTTGTCAATCAATTTCCGACATGCCATGCAGACGAAACAGACGTGGATCTGCATGGCAGACAAAAATCGCACCTCTAAGGTGCGGTTTTCATCAGTGATTTTGCCTATAAAAGGCCTCCCGGACAACCACTTCTCTTCACACCTCTCCTTATCCCTTCCCTTTTCAATTTTCTGTTGTAGCTCTATATTTCTTTAGTAGTTTTGCGATTAACGTTAACTCGTAAGTTGATGTAGCTCTATATTTCTTTAGTAGTTTTGCGATTAACGTTAACTCGTAAGTTGATTTAGTATTACGTTTTATTGTTATTTTTTATTTTTGATTTTTATGATATTAACTGAACTACGGTTTTATCGCAGATGGCATTCCAAATGGCTTACGGTGGAATGGTTACACGGAAGAGACCAGAAAGGGTGCCACCTACGTAGGTGGCAATTTTCAGAAGATAAAGGTCGCTACCAGACCGCTGCTTGAAGACCTCCATCAAATGTGCACTAACGTTACTTGCATGGATGGCACGAGAAGAGTTGATCGTATGGTGTACCGATATCCAAACAGAGAAAGTGGGTCATTGTGGCATGAGGAATATCTCATAACCACTCAGGATGAGGTAGACGCCATGCTCGAATTCATGAGGTCCAACAATCTTTCCAAAGCCGAGATGTTCGTTTACACCGAGCCGGTCGTAGGCGTTGGAGGTCATTCTGGACACGGTCAAACATCTGGTATCCATGGTGGAGGTGAATTATATGGCGATCATCCCTACCAAAGTTACCATGATCCTCATTCATATGTTCAGTACCAAGAGCAAGGTGAAGGTCATCATCAATCATATGAAGAAGAAGTTCAACCGGACCGGCCCAACCAACCTCAGTACAACTTCCTCTCAGGCAGCGGTAGTTTTCACAACTACCATTATGGAGCTGATGAAGGTGTCTTTCATGAGCTGGATCAGATGGAGGATGTCATGCCAGCACCAGTCAGTGACCCCTCCGATGAAGAAGGAGAGAACAACGTCAGTGCAGACAGCTCCGACCCTCTTGAAGGTGCCGATGATTCCGGACCAGAGTCAGACTCAGCTAATGATGATGAGGGGGCTCGTGACCGTGTACCAGTCCCCTACTACAATCACATTCCAGACGACAATTGGATAGTCGACAGCGACATGGAGCCGCCAGAGGTCCCAATATGGGGTCCACTCACTGGGTTTATGAAGGGCCAACAATTTGGCTCGAAGAAGGAGGTGTGTCACGCCATTGAGACAGAAGCAATGACCCGGCATTTTGAATGGCACACAACTCATTCCAACACTAAAAGGCTCATAGTCAGATGCTGTAATCATCACGAGGGGTGCAATGTTAGGATTCGGGCCATCAACAGCAAGAGACACGGCCACTGGGTCATATCTCGTGCGGTGAACACACACACATGTGTGTCATCCATAACTTCCCAAGGCCATCGACAGTTGAAATCCAGGGTGGTTTTTGCGGCTATCAAGCATCTAATTGAGCAAGAGCCGGACCTAAAGGTGAAAGTCATAATCGCTGGCATTGCAAGTCGTTATGGCTATATGATTAACTATAAGAAGGCGTGGCATGGAAAGCAGAAAGCTCTGGCCGCCGTCTTTGGTGATTGGGAAGAATCATATGCATTCCTTCCCAGGTTAATTTTGGCATTGGAGGCGTCTAACCCTGGCACGGTTTTCTCCCCTCGAAGTAAGTGGCGCTATGTATTCGATTAAATTATTGAAAACAACCAACACGATTAAAAATTCAACATAAATTTATTTTATATTCCACTAAATATATTAACAAAATAAAAGAAGGACAAATGGTAAAGAATTGTATGTACCTGGTGAGCGTTCCAAACATCCCTTGACCGATGGTTGGGTTGGTCGTACAAGTCGGTTGGATCCAACGGTCCTTGCTCGAGATAATACCGTTGGTTGTAAATATCCACGTCCTCCCCAACCTACGAGAAAATAACAACGAGGTTAGTACATAGATTAATTAAAAAGCTTACAACAACAACAAAAATTAAACCCGAATAATGAGTACGTACCGCTTGAAATTCATCAACAAAAACTCCTTCTCCTTGCCACCAATCGGCCATTTTTTCGGCGCAATTCGGATAGAGCTTCGGCTCGGCTCGGCGGGTTTTGAGGAAAAAACCTAAGAAATGTTTTCTGATGGCAGATCGGACTTAGCCGCAACCAACAGACCACTATTTCCTAGGCTTTTGTGAGGGGGAGGGTTTAGAGAGATAAAACCTAGAGAGAGAAGGAAGAATGGGTTGTGGTGTGAAGAAATGAGAGGGGAAGGGGGGTATTTATACCCATCAGATCGCACGCTCCAGGGGCGAGGCGGTAATTTTGCCCTCGCGCGGATCGCACTCTTCCAATGCGATTTGCGCTCCCCTAGGCACGGATTGCACCCTTCCGATGCGATTTGTGCTTCCTTGGGCGTGGATTGCTCCGCTGGCATGCGATCTGGGATCCTCGGCGCGGATCGCTCCGCTGGCATGCGCTGAGCCGCCCGATCGTCCCTCAATCCAACGATCTTGAAGATCGTTCCGCGTCCTCCCCAAATCGCACTGACGTATTGCGATTTATTTTATGGATTGCACCCCTCTGATGCGTTTTACATGTAGATCGCATCTTTTTTGTGCGTTTTACATGTAAAACGCATCTTAGGGGTGCGTTCCAAAAAAATTGGTGCTAGTTTTGTAATTTTTTTTATATGGGTGCTATTTTTGTAATTTTTTTTAAAGGTACTATTATTGGAAAAATCCCCAAATATACTCGTAAGAAAGCTGAGTTTGCTTTCCAACATGTAGATTTGGCCAATTATGCTTTTAATTTGATTTTTTGGTTGCCTATATGCTACGATCGTCTCATTCTTACACTGCCTCATAAATAATGTATTTCTAACGTTGTCATATCAACACAAAAGAATGTACAATTTGACATTACAAATTTTCGTCGTCATGAATTTTCAATTTTTAACATCGTGCTTTAGTATACCGACAAGAAGATTTTGTTGGTAATAAGAGTATATTTGACGAGGCACCAGTCATAAGTTATTACTAACGGGGTTTTTCCTGACAATGACGACCATGTGTGGCGGTTAATAATAAGTTTTTACGAAATCTGAATTTTATTGAAGGAAAACCTGTCGTCACTAATGTTTGATGAATATGCATATTGTTGACTCTAGAGTAGTAACTTTGATGTAGATTGGTGTGGGGTCATACCTTAATTAATTTTTTGGTTTGGTTACTATACAAAACCATATAGTTTTTTAGTACTACAAAATTCTCTAGTGATGGTTAGGTCTGAGAGGGCAGTGATCTAATGGTCATTAATGTGGAGGGGTAGTTTTCTCAATATTTGAATTAAAGCCCCACTTGATTTGGTGCATCCGGCTCCATTTTTAAGTTGTGTGTACCCTTTCTCTATTCTTATTTGTGGAGACAACTTACCGAAATTTATGGCAGTTAACTGGATTTTTTGTGGTTATACGAATTTCCAGACGTGTTGTTACATATCGTTTGGTATAAATGAATTACACAAGTTTTGAGAAATTCATTTTGAAATGAAATCTTTTTGTGTTTGGTATTTAAAAGAATTTTTTTCATAGAAAAGGGCAAGTTAATAATACACTATATATCTCTCTATTTTCTCTCTCTCTCTCTCTCCTTCCTCTAAGCTAGGGTTTCGGCCATTATAGCAGTCTCACCGTCGCTGGTTGGGCTGGCCGGTGAGGGATGTTCTTAGGCCCAATTGTTTGCTGTCACACCAGAAAATCATCTTCGATTTTCTCCTCTGGAGTTTATCAATGATAGGTTGAGGATTCCAAAGGAAGTAAAAGAGCATGGCGCGATTCGTTGGAAGAACAATCACATAGGGTTAATTTGTGGGTGATATCCCTCGAATCTCATAGCTCCAAAGCTGGGGAAATGGCCTATGAGAAAAGAAGGGTCAATTCGGGTCTCCAGATTTGGATCATGACATTTGGTTTTTCAGTTCCCGTCCATGGGTACGAGTGAGTGGGTGTTCAAATCAGGTCTGTGCCACTTTCTAGAGAACCCGATCTTCTTTCACCAGTGTTGTCCGGGCATTCATCCTGTGGAGCCCAAGATAGAAACTCTCCCTATGTGGGTTCGTTTAAGTGGTCTGCCTCTGGGGTACAATTATCTTAATGGTTTGGAATGGGTTGCGATCACGATAGGATTGTTGCTTCACATAGATCTCTCTACTCGTATGGGTGCTTAGTTGGGGGTGGCTCATGCCTATCTGGAGATGAGTGCGGACTCTAGTTTCCCAAACTCAATTCGATTTTACCCTGATGAGGAGTCAAGATTTGAGGTTTTTGTTGAGTATAGTCACCTTCCTCCTGTATGTTCATAGTGTGAGGTCTTCTGTTACAATTGTAATAGTAGCCCTCCTTATGGGAAAGTTTTGGTGCCAAAGGTGAAGAATGATGGCACGCGTAGTGTTGGTTTTGGAGTTGTGGAGGCTGCAAGAAGTAAGAAAGAGAGGATTGTATTGGTCTCTCCCAAAGAAATGGAGGTTGTAAGGGTTGATTTGGAGTCCGAGAGGGATGTTACAAGTAGGAATGCTTTTGATTCTCTTTGTGATGGTGAGGCCGAGTTGGAATTAATGGATCTAATACCTCCTTCAATGGGTGTTGTCATGAGTTTTGTGGAAGTGGTTCGTGGGTCGCCTGGTCTAACAAGGAGCTCACAAGTCTCTCTCACTCTAGTTGCCCTGGGGAGTCAGCTGTCTGTTGTGCTGAGAGCTCCTCAAGTTAGGTAGCTCAGGCGGATTTGGATCCACCAGATTTTCAAATGGCAAAGGGTTTTCATTCTCCACTGAAGAAGAAAGGGGGTCGAGGTGGTGGTTGTGTTAGAGGTAAGAAATGAATATTTTAGCTTTGAATATTAGGGGTTTTGTAGATGATAGTAAATATACTTCTTTACTTAAAGTTATTAGATAAAATAATATTCATATAATAGTTATATTAGAGCCCCGAATCGAAGCAACCAAAGCTGAAAAGTTGGTGGAAAAGAGGAGTTTTATTAATCTCTAATGGTTTGATAAAGTGCCTCATAGCAGGGTGAGCTTGTTGGAGCCAGATGTCTCATATCACTATTCGATTTTGGTGCAAACCTCTGAGGTGTTAAAAACTTTTCCCAAGTCGTTCAAATTTTTTCAGTTTGGGATTGCTCATACAAAATATGAGGAGCTCTTGAATGAAGCGTGGGATACAAATGTGGTCGGTTCTCCTATTTTTAAATTCTATAAGAGGCTTCGTGTGTTGAAGGGGTTTCTTAAAAAATTGAACAATGAGGAATTTTCAGAGTTGAGGGAAAGGATTCGTGAAGAAGAGGGTAGCCTTAGTTTGGCTCAGAGGGCTGCCCTGGAAAACTCTTCGCTGGAGACATTTGTGGCTGAGCAGGAGGCGATAAAAGAGGTTTTATCCTTGAGACAGGCTGAAGAATCGTTTGTGAGGCACAAATCTCGTGATATTTGGCTCAAGGGTGGTGATTCAAATTGAAATTACTTTCTTTGCTTGGTACAAACTCGAACTAAGAGGAATACAATAAGTTCGCTTATGGATGAGGGTGGAGGGAAGGTTACGGAGCTGGAAGATATGTGTGAAGTTGCGGTCTCTTCTTAAGAAGCTGCTAGGCACCTCTAATTCTAGTATTCAATCTGAGTCCCTGGATTTCTACTTGAAACTCTTGAAAAGGAAGTTACTAGATAAGTTGCGAGATGACCTTTGTTCACCTGTTTCTAGTGAAGAAGTCAGGAGTGTTGTGTTTGGTATGAAGGGTGAGAAGGCCTCAGTGCTTGATGGGTTTTCACCTTGTTTCTTCCAATCTGCTTAGGTGACTATTAGAGATGATCTTGTTTGTGTAGTGAAATACTGTTTCGATGAGTGTTGTCTGCCATGAGAGGTAAATGCCACAACCCTTACTTTAGTTCCTAAGGTTCCGAAACATGAATTGATGAAGGATTTTCAGCCTATTTGTATTGCAATATTGTTTATAAAATCATATCGAAGATACTTGCCAATAGACTTAGTCTCACTCTCCCTAGTCTTATAATCCATAATCAAACTGCGTTTGTTAAAGGGAAGGTGATTGGGGACAATATTCTTATGATACATGAACTGGTTTCAAAATACACTCTAAAGAATGTCTCCTTGGTGTACTTTGAAAATTGATCTTGCAAAGGCAATTCATTCTATTGATTGGGGATTCAGCCTCACTATTCTGAATACTATGGAGTTTCCTAATCTGTTTATAGAATGGCTAAAGATGTGTCACTAGTCTGATGTCGAGTGTTGTGTTTAATAGTGGACTAACGGGGTACTTCCCTGTTAGAAAGGATTTTAGTCAGGGGGACCCCTTACCCCCTACCGGTTTGCTATCTCGATGAAAGTATTTACTTGATTGTTTGATGAAGCAGATTTTGTCGGTTAGTTCAATTATCACCCAATGTGTAAATAGATTCAGTTAACTCACCTATGTTTTGCGGATGATGTTCTTGTTTTCACTGATGGGCCTAATATGGGGCTACATTGTGTGATGAGGGTGCAATATCGTTTTAAGGGGCTGTCTTGTCTTGGTTTAACCCGGGAATATTTGAATTGTTTTATGTGGGGCTGAAGGTGGAACAAATGACTAATATGGCTTAATGGTCGAGCTTTAAGCTGGGAAAGCTTCTTGTGCGTTATCTTGGTGTCCTTTTCGTGGCTGGGAAACTCTCTATTAATGCTTGTTGTCCTCTAATTGATAAAATTGTTGCAAGAATATCAAATTGGAAAGCGAAGTCTTTGAGTTACGTTGATAGATTAGAGTTGGTGTTTTCTGTCGTGATGAGTTAACACAATACTGGATGTGTTAACTCATCCAGTTGGTGTCTTCTTATTACCAAAAGCAGTGTTTGGTGAGGTGGAGAGACTATGTAGTAACTTCCTATGGGGGTTGGTGCATGGGGAAAGATTAGAGCTACGATTGCTTGGAGCTAGCTGGCCTTTCTTAAGTCTGAGGGGGGACTAGGTATTAGGGATCTCTTCTATTTGAATGTTGCATCCATATCTCGTCATATCTAGGCCATTCTTTGCAACATGGCTCTCTGGATCGCGTGGCTTCGTAATTACAAGCTTAAGAACTGCTCTTTTTTGCAGTTCAAGGGGAACTCTGGTTCTTGGTGTGGGCGGAGATTACTTAAAATTAGAGGACTTGTGCAACAGTCCTTCTCGGTTATGGGGGATCAGGTGTTTTGGAAATGGTATGGTATTCCTCGAAACAAATTTTTCTTGTGGCTGTTTGTGAAGGAAAGAATCCATACGTAGGACATAATGGTGACTTGGGGTTATAATGGTCCTTTAAACAGTGTGTTTTGCGATCAAGATGTTGAGTCTATTGATCATATCTTTGCTTCCTGTATGCTCTATCGGGATCTCTATATGCAGCTGTTGAGTTCTATGTTTCCTCGCCTATGGTTTTCTTCTTGGGGGCAGGAGGTATGTTGGGTGGAGCGTGTGTTTGTGAAGGCTACTCCCCTTATTGACTCTGGGAAGATGATTTGGAGTTCCATTTTGAGCCATCTTAGACGTGAGCGATGTAGGCGTATCTATGCAGGCGAGAAAATTGAGGTTGTAGGGTTGTGTAAGGTTATTAGAACTGTGGTCCGAGTTTTGATTGATGATCAATTAATTGGATGATACTGAAAAATAGGTGTTTAGTCTTTCTCTTGATTTTGTGGTTTAGTTAAAGTTAGTTGATCATATTGTATAGCTCCTAGTTGGCAAGGGTTGTTTGTCAACAATCTACTTTTTTATGATATAACATAAAATCAATTCATAAAAAAAAAATCATCTTCAATTCTAAATTTTGAATTCTAAGGAATTGGAACTAGTTATAGCAATTTCAAGGACTTGAGATGAAATTCCAAATAAATTCTACTAGTATTTTACTTATTATAATAGAAAGACATAATTATCCTCATTTATTAACTAAATTACTTCTACCTAGTTGTGTCAAACCACTTATGGTATTTATTCGGGGAAAAAAATAAATAATACAAACCGTCGGGTGGGGGTGTGGTTTGCAAACAAATTGCCCCGACACCACGCAGTCAGCAAAACCGCCCCCTACCAGTGCGGTTTTCGTCGAAACCTCCCACCCCCCCCCCCCCCCCCCCCCCCCGGTTGGCGGTTTCGTGAAAGCGTGCTCTTTTTGGATTATTTTGGGGTTGGGTGCTATTTTTGTAATTTTTTTTAAAACAATGCTATTCTGGAAATAGTCCCAAATTACTTGGGGGAGGGGGGTGAATACAGGACCAAAAATATACGACCCTATACCATCCTAGTATGGAGGTTGTATCTTGTGGTACGCAATGTTGAAAGTCGTAAATGACAGTCAGTATGCTTTTACTATCATGTATTCAACCACCATACAATCTGGTAATGTTCATAACACCATGGTATTCTTTCATACTATATGGTATGTTCTTATTTAATACTAATGAATACCACCATGGTGTAGACTAGTAATAAATATCTCAATTTATTTTTGTCTTAAAATATATCAAAGTGTATATCATTTGAAGAGCACAATTAAATCTAATTTATTTGTGCACTTTTTAAAATTCGGACTGAAAACGATAGATAAATTGTCCGCTAAAAATTAAAGGGGAAAAAGTTAGAGGCATTCTATTGGTCGGAGCAAGTGCTGAAGGGGAGGTTGATGGTTGGCTTATGCAAATTTATTGACCACAAGATTAAACACGTGATCCGGTCCCTATTTCTTCTGATTTAATTTCTTCATATCTTTTTTCCAAATTCCACCTTTAGCATTTTCCAAATTTCATTGAATTAATATTTTTCAGATTTAATTTGTTTCTCAGAATAGATAGCTTCATTTCGTTGATGATTTATTTTATGTTACACAATCATAGAAATTAGAATCAGGGGCGGAGCTACTTGGAAGGTAGGGTGGGCCCCGACCCCTCGGGGTTAGTCCAGGTACTTAGAATCTTAAGGATATTTAGATAAAATTTAAATAAGTTGGACTCGGCCAGAACATTAGTTCACATAATAATCATGTAGTCTACTAGTAGCCAATTAATTTTTAATGTGGAGAACTCAGGTTTAATTCACCACAACCTAATTATTTTATTTTTATTTACATTCAATTACTTTGGACCCACCCGATATAGAAATCCTGGCTCCGCCCTGATTAAAATAGTTGCTAAACATTAAAATTTTATTTTTATAGGCAAATTCCTGTAGGTCACCAAAGGCAAACTTTCTAAAAAGAGGATGAAAAAGCTTACTGTTACGTATCTAACCTTTTAAAGTGTTTAACATAAGGAGTAGACGAGCTTAAGTTTTAGGTTGGCAATCGTAGTAGCTAGGGGTGTGGGCAAGGCGAGAAATGGACGTGCAGGCCTGGAGGCTTAATGGGTTACAAGGAACTTTGTAATGAAGTATACAGATCAGTTGACAAATGATAAGGTGCTGGTTGCAACTAGCGATTCCATGGATGGCTCTGAAATAAGCGTTAACAGATTAATGTATGGCCGCGCCCTTCTTATGTCGATCTATTGGGTAGCTACGTACGTACTATTTTCAGCTCTTTTCTTGAGTTTCAACTCTTCAGTTGGTTGACGATTATTAAATCATTGGCATGGTGCGTTCACCACAATGCATGTCATTCTCATGTACGAAAACGGAACTAGCAGTCTCTCCCATCATTCCACTTGCCTAGCAGCTTTGGGCCCAAACGTCAACCTATGATCTGTTACCTTTCTTCCAAGAGCTAATGAAAAGCTAGTACAGTGTTATTTATCATGGTGGCAAAAGTTTATACGGGAAACAAAATATAAAATACTAGATTTGAAGGCGGTCCGTTGGCCGGATACATTTTATAAATGGTATAAACAACAATAACAATTTGTTTGAAGCAAAATAGACCTGACCAATTGGTTGAATTCATATTGCTTATCGCAATATAATGAGTAGCAAAAGTCAAGCAATTTACATTTTTATTTGGTAGCATAAGAAAAATCAAAATATTAAGTAACTAGTAACGGTCAAAAGGATTACCATAATAAGATTTTCTGACACATTAACCGGTTCATGACCTAAACTCCTTAACATAAAAGACAGATCTCGAACCAAGGAGCCAACTCCTAAAAACTTGTTCAAATGACACTTTGATTTACTCCTCTTTGATAGAAATTACAACATATTTTCTTGGCTTTGTTTGGTTTCCTCTGCCATGAACATATCATAATCTCCATCAATAACAACACCTTAGTCTCTATTAATGACACCTCTATATCAATTATCAATGGTCTCTTCTTTATTCTATTGTAAAATATTTTCTCTTAACCATAAAAAAAATATTTTCTCTTCTCATCGAACTAAAAATATTAATTGTAAAATATTCTCAAATATAAAGCACCATTTTACCTAAAGTAGAATTTACATCATATAATTAAGGATAATGCCTATTTTTTATCTAAACATTTTTCAAATTTTTTATATTATCCAAACCTATCAAAATACTAAGAATTAGCCAAATGTTGATTTTCAATTAGCGATTTGTTTAGTAATATTGATTTGGCAACATGATACTAACTTGGAAGAGACACATGAAAGTCAACATTCAAATTTTTTAGTTTTTTAACTAAGAAAAAAGTTACAAAATTATTAATGATAACGTAAAAAAGGCTACTATTGTGATGTATTATGAAAGATTTGGCTAATTAATATCATTTTAATAGGTTTGGATAATATAAAACAATCTGAAAAATGGTTGGATAAAAAAATAGACATTACCCTATAATTAATGAATATTTTTCACAATTTACATTCTTTTGCTTTCACTGATATTATATAACCTTGAAATCTTAAAAATAAGTATCTTTTATAAGGATTAATGAATCGGTTATAAGTGAGACGATACTCATCATGAATGATTAATTGTTTTCTTGATGTTCATACCTTGCAAAACCATTGCCATCAATAGTTGTTTGCTTGCGGATCTTTATAGGAAAACATATAGTAGATGCACATGGACTTTTACGCTATCAAATGCCAAAATAGACAATGAAACAAAAAAAATTGTAACTGCTTCATCAAATTCAAAATCTACTTATATATAAATTTCAGGAAACATAATTGATCTTCCACTTCTAGGAATACTAATAAATGAGTATGAGATATACCACTTTTTAAAATTCAGTTGGCAACACTTTTCGAGTGAAAAAAAAAGTTATCAATAGCCTTCTAAACTGAAAATTAATTACCAACCAACTTATAACTAAGGGTTAATATATTTGTATGACCTGAACTTTTCACATAATAACATCCTGGTCAATCTTTTCGATCTATAATATTATGGCCTAAACTATACACCAAAGTAACGAAATTGGCCAAACCCTAAAATTGACCGTTATCTTGGACGGTCAACGTGTCATGTCACCGCCAAGTCAGCACCTTTCACTTAAAAAAATTTATATTTTCCACCTATTGTTATGTATATTTTTCATCTTCAATCCAAAAAAAATTGAAAAATGAAGAATGAATTTTGTGTCACAAAATTAATTTTTCCATTTTTTTGGATTCAAAATGAAAATAAATAAATAGTAATAGGTGGAAAATATAAAAAAAATCAACGAAAAAAAATATGTAAAAAAATTAAGTGAAAGGTGTTGACTTGGCGGTGACGTGGCACGTGACTAACGGTCAACGTGTTTGACCGTCCAAGATAATGGTTAATATTTGGATTTGGCCAATTTCGTTACTTTGGTGTATAGTTCAGGCCATAATGTTATAGATCGAAAAGATGGGCCAGGATGTTTTGATTCGGGCCTAATTGCACATGTTTTGCCCCCGTTTTACTTAGATGTTTGTGCCAAATTCGCTCCTTAAAGTCAGTTTTACGCTAGGTTCTTTGTGTTTGAGTGTGTTCCAAGATTTTAACAGCTGAAAACCAGCCTCAGAGTTGAAAGATTGGTGAAAAGGATCGAAAACCGAGAGAAGAGGTGAAAAAGCGCCAGTTCACGGTTAACTGATGGAGTTCACGGTCATGCAAGACCGTGAAGAAGGGGAGTTGACCGTGAATCGCGAGGCGTCCAGAGCCAATGTGAAGGTTACTGACGCAAGGTGAGTTCACGATCACTAAGACCGTGAACACAAGCAGTTTCCCGTGAATGGATGTGAGCGATGTAGAGCGTTTTGGCGCACGTCCTGAGTTCATGGACGCGTTTGATGGTTCACGGCCGTGAACTCAAGCCGTGAACTCAGCTCTTCTCGGGTTTAAAAGCTGAGCTGAAAGGAGGAGAGAGGGGAGAGCCCACTTTTGTGAGAAACACCTTCTTCAGCATTCTAGTGAGAGAAACATAACCAAAGGGAAGAAGAAGGTTATGGTTTGGCTTCAAGGCAGATTTTTGGGAAAATTTTCTCAAGGAAAGCTCAACTAAAGGGTTAAGAAGAGAGAGAGCTTCCTCAAAGATGGTTTCCACCTTTTTCCCTTTTGTTTTCCCACTACTACCATGTAGTATTCTTGTATGTGGTTTGGATGATTGTTATTGAGTATTGTTCAATTCAATGTTTGAGGCATTATTCACCATGATTATGCATGTTTGTGCTTAGCAACTTAGGGGTTGTACAAAAATTGTGCTTAGCACCCCCTAAGTTTGTGCATTTAGGTGCTAGTATTCTAATTTGCCACCTTAGCCTAGTTTAGAGAGGAAAATCTCCCTTTCAAGGGAGACTCAATTGAGTTGGTTTTTCTTCTGATTTCTAAGCCACCTAAACTAGGTTGAGATAAGGAAACCCTCAAATTGAATTAAAAAAGTCAATTAATTGTGGTTAAACCGTCCGACCTTAGAGTTGAGTGAGCGAGTAAGTCAATTACCGATTGTCTAAACCGAGAGGGTCGAGTGACATGGCCTTTCATCCTCACCTCGGTTTAGCAATTGAGACTGTGGTCTCCGACCACATATGCATTCCTCTGCGGTTCACGATTAACGTGCCCAAGGCAATCGTTCCAATCCACATAGCATGGTACCGGTTAGGGGGAAGCCAAACCCGAGCGACTTTCCCACAAAAGAGTTTTCAAACCCAATCACCTTTGTTTTCTTTTACTTCAATTAGAAAACCTTTTAAACCAAAGTTTAGTTGCTAGATAATGATTTCAACAATGAAAGTAGGGATAGACGGACCGGCCCGGATCGATATGTAAATACTTTCCCTATACTGCACTCGATTAGAGTTTTAAAACTTGGGCTCTAATTGGGGCTTAATTGTGGTGTAGTTTCGTGCGAGACAAGTTTTTGGCGCCGTTGTCAGGGAACGAATGGTCTGTTATCCTGAAAAAGTTGTTGGTTATTAATTAAGCTTTTAATTTCCAGTTTTGCAAGTGTGTGTTTTCTTTGCTTGTGTTAGACTTGGTGTTTTCCGATTGTGTGTAGGTGGTGCATGACCCGGAGACACCTGACACCCTTGCTACCACTTGACGAGGACATAAACCGAACTCTATGACTCCTACCAAGGGAGAGAGAACTAGCCGAGGCAAGGAGAAGAAGTGAAAGAGGGGGACAACAATTGAGTCCCGATGTTAGTGGAGAAGGAGTTGAAGAAGTCGAAGTTGAACCCGTCGTTGAAGAGGAAATGGCGGGGAACCAAAGACAAGAATAAGGCCCTCAAGCCCGCCATATGAATGAGGCGGTGGGAGAAGAAGGAGCCCCGAGGACGATGGTTGCTATAAGGCCCCAAGGCCGGCGGACATTCAATCGCCGATCCTACATCCTCCGGTGGCGGCAAACAATTTCGAGATCAAGCCGGCTCTAGTGACTATGATACAAAGTAATGCTCTCTTCCACAGCCATGAAAGTGAGTCACCAAGAGAGCACGTGCAGAGATTCTTGGAGCTTGCAGGGAGCTTGAAAATTAATGGTTTGCCGACCAAAGCTTTGCAACTAAGGCTTTTCCCATACTCACTCTGGAAAGGCACTTAGGTGGCTAAACAACTGCCCACCTCGGTCTATCACCTCATGCGACGACCTCCTCAAAAAGTTTATGGCTCGTTATTGTCCGCCTTAGAAGATGGCGGAGTGGGGAAAGAAGATTACACATTTCGAGCAAGAAGAGGACGAAACCTTGAGGTATGCTTGGGAGAGGTACTCCGATTACTTTCTTCGGTGCCCTCACCATGGGTTTGAAGAACAGTTTCGGATTGAAAACTTCTACAGAGGCCTCACGCAAGAAGATAAGATCCTCATTGACTCCTTGTGTCAGGGGAAGTTTATGAATATGGCTCCACCCCAAATAACCGAGATCCTAGAAGACATGGCCCTTAGGGGGTATGATTGGGGGTTGATAGAAGTGGAAGAAGAAGCAATGAAAGGGGAGTGAGAAGCGTGGTAGCGAGTGCTCCGCTTGAGGCAAAGTTGGACAAGTTGATTAAGGTTATGCTTGAAAATAAAAGGCAAGAAAAACGGGCGGTAATGTCGTGCAACTGGTGTTCGAGTACTAGCCACGAGATGGCGGAGTGCTAAGCAATGAAGGAGGCAACCACTCCGGAGGAGCAAGTCAACTTAGTGGCAAATGCTAGGGTCAACAACCCGTATAACAATACTTATAACCCTGGATGGAGGAACCACCCCAACTTTGCTTGGGCATCACCGGCTAATCCAAGACCCCACGGGGAACTTCCAACCTCGGCCAACCTTCTTCCAACAAAGGCCCCAACTCCGGAAGTTGCCACTAATGATGTGGTGAAGAATGAGGATTCTAACAAGGAAGAAACCATCCCGAAAAAGGGAGAGAAGAAGCCCTCGCGGAATGAAAGGAAGGCGGCAAGGAAGGCATTGCCGGAGGATGGATATGTGCCACCTCTTCTTTATCCCACAAGGATGTACAAGGAAAGGTTGGACAAAGAGTGTGGAGGGTTCATGGAAATGCTACAACCTCCACCTCAACATCTCATTCCTTGAAGCCATGGCGCAAATTCCAAGATATGCCAAGTACCTCAAAGGATTCCTCATCAAGAAGCCAAGGGTTGAAGGCTTCGCCAACGTGACTCTTTGCGAGGAGTGCTTGGCTTTCCTCTTCGATCGCTTGCCCAAAAAGCGGTCCGACCCATGTAGCTTTACTATCCCTCTTGATATTGGTGATGACCATATAGACAATGCCTTGGCGGACCTAGGAGCTAGTGTGAATGTGATGCCCTACAAGCCTTTCAAAAAGTTAGAAGTAGGCGAATTTAAGACCTCTAAGCTTAGCATTACCTTAGCCGACTGTTTGGTAATTAGATCGAGAGGTATAGTGGAGGACATGATGGTGAGAGTGGGCAAGTTTTGTTATCCGACCGATTTCGTGATTCTCGACGTAAGTGAGGACTCGGATATGCCCTTCATCCTCGGTCGTCCCTTTCTTGCAACCGCCAAGGCATTGATAGACGTTAATGAGGGAACCCTACTTTTGAGGGATTGTAAAGAGAGAATCAAGCTTGAAATTGATCCTAGGGTGAGGAGTGATGAAGTTAATGGGGTAGTTTCCAATGATGTGAATGAGAGTGGAGGAGAGCCTCTCAAGGCCAACCCCACCGTTACTTGTGTTTTCTTTAATGATGTTGACCAGGAAGTTAAGAAGGGTCCTAAGCCCAAAGGACCAAGATTGAATGCTTGGAGAAGAAGGATGAAGGGAGCTTTGGCCCGGAAGACGGGGGAGGCCGAAACAATGTTGGCCAACCAAGATTGCCAACTCAAGGAGCCTTGTAGCCCCGAGAGTGTGGTGGATCCGCTCTCGGTGGCATCACGTTTGAAGTCATGATTGATCCCCAACCGTCAAGCTAATGACGATGAACAAGCGCTTGTTGGGAGGCAACCCAAAGGAGGTTTGTTTTCTTTTCCTTAGTTTTCGTTTTAGTGTCTTGTGAAGGGTTCGAGTGGTGAAGTGGTGTCCTTGTGCCGAGTGTTGTGATTTTGCGATTTATAGATGTGTTGTGATCGATTAGGAGGCACGGAGGAATAGCTTGAGTCAAAAATTTTAAAGAAGTGCCTTGTTTTCACTTGAGTTCATGGACGGATTGCTGAGTTCACGGTCACTAAGATCGTGAACAGGCAAACGCGTCTGTGAACTGGGCGCTGATGCATGTTCACTTTAGTGTTTTTCATTTTGCTTTTTCCTTTTGTTTGAAAAAGATAATTGAACTCAAATCCATGGGTATCCAACCTAATTTGAAAAGATCCAGAGAAGCTGATTCATTCTGCAAAAGTTATAACAGGATACTAGCCATACAAATTGAAACATTGGCGTCATGAAAGAAGTTTAAACTTAAATAATCTATTCGACCACCCTTCTACCTTATGCAAGTTCATCGACCATATGCTATTGTAAATAACAAACCTATTAAAAGAATGATGAAGAATAAAATAAGATTACTTTCACTTTTGAGTCAACATTAAAACTATTACTTTTTAAAATATTTATTTTTCTGATATGCGAAGCGATAGCGAGCGGGCTTTCACTAGTATTATATAATATTTTATTGGATTGCGGTCAATCGGGTTGCGGGTTGGTCGAGTTCGGTTTCAATTGGATTGCGGGTCAATCGGGTTACGAGTCATTGACTTTTAGTCAGTTCGAGTTGCGGGTCGGGTTAAACGGACGGGTTACTCGGGTCAGGTTCTGTTATGCATAACTAAATATAACCCTTTATATTTTGAGTTGGGCCAGATCTAAGGAGCGAGATTAAAAACACTTTTAATTTTTTCCTACCTTTTTAATCGACTTGTATCTTCTTTGTTTTCACCCGAAGTTTTTTCCCCACAAATCCAATGAGTTTATTGCGATGCTAAGCAATGTAATCCATTTTTTCAAATTGTTTTTAAGCACCCATTCTACATCATGTTATATTCATACCATCATGGTATACTTTTATAATAAATACCACAATGATATGATCTTATGTACTACTAATTATTACGATCATAATAATAACAAGTAATGTTTATCTCAATTGTGTTGTTCCAAAATATATAAAAGTAAATACCATTATGACGAACACGATTATTCTGATTTTTATGTACAAAATATTAAAATTCTGATTTAAAACGAATGAAATATAACCCGTTAAATTTATCTAACTTTTTTTCCTTTTTAAATGACTTTACAAAGTTGGGGAGTATAATTATTTTGAGTTTTTTGTTTTTGTAAAAGCAATTAAAAATTAAAAATAAAACAAATGATCTATAGTTATTAAATTGTCGTTTTTTACAAAATATATTAAATTGTCATGGAGAGTGATTATATAGAGTTACATAATCACGGTTTATTGATGGAATCCACTCCTGATTTCAATTACTTCAGTTTTTTTTTTCCTTCCTAAATTTGAACTATGATTGTAATTAGATTTTTGCATTGGAAAAGATGCTTTATTTGAAAGAGGATTTGTAATGCGTGAGATGTTCCTCTATGTATTAGAACAGAATGCATTAACCTTGCTCAACCGATAAATGAATGACAATGGCCAATTGACAAGAAAGAAAACAAAACCAGACACATTTGGAAATTGGTATGAACAAACCAAGGCGATAAGCAAACAAAGGGTAACATACGAGTGTCTCACTACATGTCATGAGCTAGTTGATCTGAGGGTATAGGAATCATTGTCATCAGAAATCAAATTCTGGGTGGAGCTTGTTGAACGTGGGGACATGTCTCCTGTAACTTGAGTGGACAATGTGTAGGAGGACAATGAGATGGAGTTTGCAGGTGGTGGAGCATAGAAAGAAGGCACGGGCATGTGAGATGGAAGCGTGGGTAACAAGGACTCAAAGTTGAGAACTTGGATGGCCAGCCTTATTGAAGGTCTTAGATCATGGTCAGGGTGAGCACACCATAATCCCACAGTCAGTAAACATGTCATCTCATCCTTGTCGAACTCACCCGAAAGAGCCTCATCTGCAGCTTCAAGAACCCTTCCTTGTCCATAAAGCTCCCAAACCCAATTCACCAAAACCACCTTCGACTCTTCCTCCCTGTGCTCCACAGCTTTCCTCCCGCAAGCAATCTCCAATGCCACCACTCCAAAGCTGTAGACATCGGATTCTTTGCTCGCCTTGCTCGTCATCAGGTACTCGGGAGCCATGTACCCCATGGTCCCAGCGACGACTGTGGTTTGAGACCCGAGGTTGTGATCAATAAGCTTGGCTAGCCCGAAATCGCCAAGCTTGGCATCGAACTTGGAATCCAGCATCACGTTACTCGACTTGATGTCCCTGTGAACCACACATTGCTCCCATTCTTCGTGGAGATAGAGCAAAGCAGAGGCCAGACCCTGCGCTATTTTGAACCGAACAGCCCATGGCAGGGGAACCTTGTTGTTATTCTTACGGAAGAGATGTGCGTCCAGGCTCCCATTGTGCATAAACTCGTACACCAGGACGAAACTTCCCTTCTGGTGGCTCCAGCCCACGAGCTGAACCAAATTCCTATGCCGCAGACGGCTTATGGTCATCACCTCGGAGATGTACTCTTTCTTCCCCTGCTTCGACCCGCTTGACACCTTCTTCACTGCCACTTGTGCGTTCAGCTCCTCCAAGTAGCCCTTGTACACCCCTCCGAACCCGCCTTGCCCCAGCTTCCCTTCCTCCGAGAAATTGTTGGTTGCCGCAGCCAGTTTCTTGTAGCTCATCTTCTTGGGCCCTGTTGATCCCCAACCCATATCCTCATCCATCGACTCCTCTTCATCCTCCGTTTCCATCTCTTCCTCAGAATGCTGACTCTGTTTCTTCAATTTCTTCCTCTCGTCGTTTCTCCACTTAACCGCACCAACGGCAGCCCCAGCACCCAGCAGCAGCCCTACAATCAGACCAATCATCCACATCTGAAACCCGCCGTCACCACCGCCGTCTCCGCCTCCTCCTCCTCCATCGGTCGCGATAGCCGCCAGAGTTGATGTGAAATTCCAGCTCCTGATACTCTGGATTGCAACAGCACTTCCTGTGGAAGCAGAGAAGCCTATAATCACTCTCTCGGGGAGGGCTTCTCTCAAATTCACCGAGTGATTGAAGCTTAACGACCCGAAATCGTTGGGGATATCCGGATCCTTAAGGAACACACTGAGCATATTCGAAGCGCCGTCGTAAGAAATTCTAGCACCCAGTATGTCATTGCTCACCAACGTGTTATTCCAAGTCCGATTCGCCACTGAGACAACCGAATTCACATTAATTCCAACATGATTGTTGCTAGGATCCCATCTGTCCCTGAAAGTATCGAACTCCACGGCCACGATCTGGTTGGAATCGTCGCCCTCGTCAGCCTGATTGAACAAGCCCAACATACCGCCGGCGGAGCCCGCGGGGACGACCGAGGATCTGTCCTCGGAAGTCAGGAAGAAGGCCAACCCGCCGCCGGAAGTGGCGTTGGAATTGTCTTGATTGGGGAAGAAGATTTGGAATTCGAAGTAAGTGGTGAAGTTGGTGGTGAGATTGTTGGACGGGTCGTAGAGTTGAACTGGAAAGGAGTACAAGGCGCGGCCGGAGGAGTTGAAGACGCTGCCGAAGATTTGGGAGCTGGTGAGGAGAATGGAAGGGTGGCCCAGGTTTTGGCCTTTGGTAGTGGCGTTCAGGACAGTGATGTTTGGATCGTTGGCGGAGAAGGAAGAGTAGGTGAAGTTTGTGGCGGCGGCGGCGACCGTTGAGAGGCAGAGCAAGGAAAGAAGGAGAAACCAAGGGTGATGGCGCTGATCATCCATGTTTTTAGCGGAGACCAGATTTTCCGCAAAGTTTGCAGAGTTCTTGATCTGATTAAGCACTTAATTAGGGTTGTAATTGGGAGAAGAGGTCCGTTTGACTATGCGCATCTCTTTCTTCTGAGGTTTGGTGTGGTCATTCGTCGCCGTTGACTAGTCGGGTTTATGCCTGGATGTCAACTTGGACTACTTCAAATTTATAGAAATTTGCTGTCTTTTATTACTACTTTTTGTTTCTGCTGGCTTCGTTGTACAATTGCAATAACTTAAGAAGGTTCGTCTTCTGACATTTCTAGGTCAAAAACAATTTCGGGAAATGTTTCTTCTCATCGATTGAAGCCGGTGGAAGCATCAGCAGCATCAACAGAAAGAAGCTGGAGTTGGGTGGTGGAATGCAATTTGGATTTTGGAGAGCCTGCATCCATTCTTTCAAACACAAAGATGAACACCACCCAAAAGAAGATAGCAAGACAGAGAGCTAATATTGTGCCGTAAAATAATTAGAAGAAAATTCAGTAAATCAAGACCGGAAATGGTTCCTTTCTTTCTTTTCTTGATTTGTTTATTTGATTGCATTTTGTGGGTTTGTGAATCTGAGCTTCCTCTGCATAAAAAATAGGTCTGTATCTGTCCGGCAATATTGTCTTCCTAGAGTTTGAAACCTCTATTTCAAAAGGAGCCCTGCCATACGAATTGGTTTGTCAAATGGTTTACTTTAAATGGATAGAGCCAGATAATTAACTTCGCAATTTTTCAAGTTTTGTTTAATGCCAACTCTGAGAAAGGAAGCTATCTTCTCATGAAACCATTTAGCCTCTAAGAACCCGAATCTTGACTGTGCTTCGCTGTTCAGAATGGGTTTTTATGTTGATGTTTAGTTTGTACTAAACATTAAAGGTTTTATGTGTAAGATTGATTATTATCGCAATGTTTTAGCTACTTTTACATGTAAAGGTTTTGTGTATAACCGTCATCTTCATATAGAAAAGTCTGACCTAAGCTTCAAGCTGACATGTTTCGCCGTGGAAGGGATTCCGCTCATGTTTAGCTACTTTTACATGTAAAGATTTGTGTGTAACCGCCATCTTCAGATAGAAAAGTCTTACCGGCTGTGTTAAGCTTCAAGCTGACATGTTTCTGATGCATTTGGGTTGCTATTTGCAGGTTTCTTAGACCAAAATGTGAACCTATGAGTTAGAGCTTCTTCCGTAGGCCAAGAAAAGGCATCAAGTTGCCCAGTGCATAATTTATTTGACTAATATGTTAATTTAACCAAAGGGTAATCACTATATCCATCATCGCATTGCATTTGGGTGAATTAGATTTAAGGATGGATTGGGAGAGAATAAAAGAAGGTAAGAAGCTATGGGAATTATTACTAAAATCACGAGAGCTTGCGTCCCGGCGCTCCCTTAGAGATTTTCTTTTGAAATTTTCCCCTGCCAAAACAAAAATTTCTATTCCAGAGGGCATGGTAATTGACAGGGACGAGCCCGGACAGTAACCAACATGAAAATGAGCTTATATCATAATCTCCAAACGTTTTCACATTGTATTTTGTTTGGTAACTAGACATATCTGTTTTACGTTCTGCTTTTCAAAAACTAATTTATATGATTTATTCATAGCCATATTTCCCTATGCTATTAATCACTTTTGAGATTTACCAAACATCAATTATGATTTCATGAGCTGCAGTTTTCCACCCTTAGTGGATCCTTTAGGGGGTGAGGTACTGATGGATGCTACTAATTTTGGTGAGAGTGTCTGAATTGTGGCCTCTGTTTGTCGGAAAACAGCTACTGGGTTTGTTTGAGCTTGGATGAAATGGTGAAGCAGAATAGGAAACAGGGATCGAGGGTTTTGATGCAATGTTTCACATATGTGTCCACTAAGTACGGTATAGTAGATGAAGAACCCACTCTCTGATAGCTGATATAAGGTGTAGCAGAGCCTGCAATCGTTTTGATCTCCTTTCAATCCATCATTGATGTTTACTAATGCGTTTTTTACATGTGGTGGTGTATTGCCTTCGGCACCTTGACAATTTTTTTATGGTTTGGAGAGTTACTACTATGTAGTTCTGCAGCCATTATGCTATTCTTTCTTCTATGCGATCCTCTGTTAGAACTGTACATATAGTCTTTTTGTTATGGTTGCTGCATTCCTGCTTTGGCCTTTCTGTGTGTTTTGCACCTCTATCTTAAATCATTCAATTAACTTTACCTTTATATATGAAGAAAATATGATTCTGTGAGTAGTTTCATTCTCTCTAAAACGGGTACCTTCTGCCCACCAATTGGATCTTTTTGTATGGGGTTTGGACTTTATTTGTTTCATAATGATTTGTTTCAAGGAGTAAACTATGCTCAACTACCTCTACACATTAGAATATTCTACCGTTCATGGGCTATATGGTGATCACCAAAATTATTAACATAGTAAAAAAAATGTGTAAAAAAATGTATGAAACACACGGTAACAATTATAACAATTTCAACTAGAAGATAAACCATATTTCCTACAAATAAGCTTTCCGCAGGGGGAGTGCGGGCCACAAATCTAGTTCTTTAAACCATAAAAAGTGACTACACTTTATTGGACAAAAATGCAGTGTTACTGTATATTATTTTGTCGCTTCCTAGCGTCCCTTTGCTTCCATTTCATAGATGAACCCTACCCGACTTTGCCCACCGTTTCCCTCACCTCCTTTGTGCATAGCATTTGAGAATGTACTTTCTCCCCAACTCCCGGGAATTACAGCTCCTTCCCGTCAATCCCCCTCTAGGGATTGCTTCTCCGACTCGCTGGCACCTCTCACACGCCAACGACCATGCTCCCTGTCCATCTTCCGGCCGTGGAATCCGCGCGGGGTCTAGGTTTTATCTTCTAGTGTTCGTCCAAGCTAGCCTTACTCCCCCATTCTCCAATATCCTCTCCATTCAACTCTCGCCTACCCTTTCTTTCGGAATCAGAACCCGCGTACTCCTGGTTTCTTCTCTTACAGTGCCCGTTGAGCCGCAGCTTAGCCCCCGTCTCGCTGTTTCCTCTTTATTGATTCACCGTCGCCATCGCAATGGCATCTTCTTCTCAACTCACCATGAATTACACCGTCCTCTCCAAAATAGCGTGGGCCGACAACGCGCCGGTCCTGAAATTGTGCATTCTCCATACATGGATTGCCGGCAATCCAAATCACTGGGATGGCTTTGTCGAGTTTGCGACGTTGTGGACAAATGAGCTGGTGAGTTTCTTCTCTTCTCTGCTCCCCACTCACTGTGTACCTCCCTAGCTCTTACTAAACGGTTTCCTTTTTCTCATAGGGTAAACTGGTGCAGGGCCTTGCAGCGCGTCAGCTAGATTCGCATCTTACTGCACGCCTCATTGTCGGGGAGGTCTACTTTGTGACACACTTTACCCAGCGTGAATCGCGGAAGAGCTGGGCAGCCTGTTCCAATGAGAGGACCTTGCATTTCACTTCGAGCACTTCGTTCATGCTCTCCGTCCAGAACAAAGACAACTTATGCGCCGATTCCTTCGAGGACCTCCCTGCCATGGCTTCCCAACCTACTTCTTTGGTTGGTAAGTTCCCTTTGCTTCCACTCCGCAAATCGAATGAGTTCCCCACTTGGATCCTCACACACTTCTTCATTGTAGATGTTGTGGGCCGTCTAGTGTCCGTGACGCCTGTCACTTATTTCCAAAGACAAGAACGTTCTGTTAAGAAACAGACTTTTGTTATTGAAAATGAACGGTATCCTTTCTTTCTTCCATATGATTTGGACACGAATGCCCTGTAATGGTGTCTCATATGGACTATCCACCTGCAGGAATTGTCACCTCTCCATCACACTGTGGGCTGACTTTGCAGACAAACTACCTCTCGCTAAACTCATTCAGGTGGATGCTGCTTCACCTATTATTGGCGCGTTTACCAGCCTCAATCTGTCACTCTGGCATGGTACGCTGCTCTCTTTTCCTTAAACTTAACCTCAACACAGAATCCATTAGGTGGATCTGGTTTGCGTTTCAGTAGTCTGACATGGATGTATGTTTGTTATGCTTTTACATTTGCGTGCCTCTTATGCCTCTGCCAAACTGAAATTTTGCCGAATAGAACTATAGTGGGATTGTGGTCTTCTCGGCCAACCTTTTACTTTCTAAGTTTTTGAACCGTGATTTTGCCACCTCAGTTAACACTACTCGCGATCACTGTGTTGCATTGTCTCCATCATAAACCTTGGGTATTTTCTAAGAAAAAAAAAACTTCATGAAAACCGGAATCTACCACTACCACAGAATGCTTCTTATCAAAAGTAGAACATATGTAACGTAGGGAATGGTTATATGTCTGGCCACATTGCAAAAAACAAATATAAATTCAGTTGAGACCAACAAACTACTCTTGCGGCAGTCCTGATCACAATGCGATCAAGTACTTTCTCTTTTGCAGCTCCAGTAACTGAGTGTTGGAGTATATATTCATGCCATGCTTTTCTTTCATAGTGAAAAGTTCCGGGACGTGATTTCACTTGCATAGTTAGTTTTAATCGCATTTGTTCCCGTATTTTGACTGTATTTTACCCCATATATATATGTATGTATTTTATCCCATAATGTATTGACATCTACGTTCCAACCTCATCATTCACTTTTGCAAAGAAACTAAGGCCTGTTATGAGAACCTGGTCATGACATCCATGCCTTTCAGGTTACAGAACATGATCAGACACAAAAAAAAACTCTCTCTCACTGTTATGCACCTGCATTCTCATTAGAAATACCATTTTCCTTTGCAGAAAATGTCGGTGCTTCAAACACAACTGCCACACGCATAGTCATCTCGCCAGCGACCCAGGACACTCAGCCACTCACTGCATTGTACGGGCGCAGTAAATTGTGTTTATTGTGCGTCGGTGAATTCAGTTAAACATCTTCTTAATTGCATTTGTGTTATGCAGCTCTGGTGATGTTGTTGCATCAATCAGAATCGTCCCAGCTGAGTGTGACACCCCTGAAAAGGCACTCACATTATACCGTGATTCCTTCAAGACAATTCCAGACCTGCAGGCTATTCAGGCTGATTCTAACATGGTCTGCTTTGGTCGTCCTTGCTAGCTCCTTCGTCGAACTTCCTCCTAAGCATGGTCACTTCATGTTCCAATTGCTCACTGTTTGTTTGACCTGCAAGGTGGTAAGTTTCGCTGCAAGGGGAAAGTGACAGACATAGATACATCGCGTGAATGGTGTTATCTCGGCTGTGCTGACTGTTTCAGAACCGCAATCCGTCATGACACACCCTTCTGGTGTGAAAAGTGTCAGGCCGCAGTTCACCCACATCAGCTGAAACAATGGTTTGTTCCTCCCACTCAAGTTTTGCGGTGACACTTCTTTGGTCACACATCATTGACGCATGCACGGTCTTTATTTTCTTCTATTTGCAGTTTCCGCTTATGCCTCTTGGTCCATGATGGTTGCGCGTTTGCTCCTTTTTTCCTGCTTGGCCAGACTGCAGAGAATTTCCTCGAGGTATCTACAGGTACTCTGCTTGCTGCTGCGACGGAACGTGGTGGTGGGTACCCTCCAGAAATAGAAGCTTTGGTAGGCCAAGAATGTATCTTTTTCATCAACCTCCCACTAGGCCAGTCGACAGACCCAATGGACGATTTACGCTCTCTGCTGTAGAGAAGGAATCCAAGTTGGGGACCCTCGGTGGAAAAGGCCACTGGCCACGGTTTGGCAAGAAGGCTACGGGTGTCATTGCCACAGTCCCGCACGGGTCAACTTTGAGGTCTCTTCTGCACCTTTTACCTTTCTCAGCCCTCCCCATTACTGTAGGCAGTTTCTAACTGCATCTTCCTCTATTGTTTCGCAATGTGCAGCGCAAACCAGTTCTCTCTCGCGTATTTCCCTGGACCATTGAATGTGTCGCCCGCCAAACGCCCTTGCCCAGCTGAACTGCAGTACTCCCGGGCCACAATTATCCTCATTTGTCAATTGTACGGTAGTATTTCATCTAACACTTCTTTGCACTTTCTTCTCCTCTCTTCATCTAAACTCTCAGGTACATAGAAGATAAAATTGCGCCTGGGCAGAACACACCGCTGCTTGACGCAAGCCAGCTGCTGCAGTAAGTGGACACACGGTTTGTTACCAGCTCTCATTTCGATCTATCCATGCACATATTTTCAAATGTGGCGGCGAAACTGCAGTGGCGGATATGTCATGCCTTTGTGATTCCAGGAATTACAAATGACGTGCACTTCACAATAATTTGAAAATCTTTTCTTACCAATTATCTCGATTGCAGGATACCTCCAGCGACGGGTTGATAACGATGTATTTGCACATGTTTGCACACTTAGTTCTTATCCATTTGCGGCTAGTAGTCGTGTATTTTTGGCTCATTTTACGTCGGGTTGTGCTACTTTGTCATATTTCAGGTCCCAGACGTCGAAGGAAAGGCTAAGCACGAGTTTCGGGGCATCTGGAAGTCATTCGGTTGAGCTGGGGCCAAAGCACGGGCTGGCCTAAACCAAAACACGGCCGTGTACACAAACAGGCATGCCAGTGTTTTTATTGCCAAGAGCTGAACTGATGGAAAAGCAAAACAAGGGCTGGCCTAAAGCAAAACACGGCCGTGTCCATATTTAGGCACGACCGTGTTTTGGCCGACACGGGTGAGTTTTTAACACGGGGCAAAACACGGGCGGGCAAAACCAAAGCACGACCGTGCCCTCGACCGTGTTTTGCCCAGGGTTGGCCTTTTAGGCAGATTTGAGCCAAAGGAGAAGGGGTTCCAAGTTTTAGAGAGACAGAGCAATACCTAGAGAGAGAAAGTGACGAAACTGAGTCTTCAAGTGTCTTTGATCGATCTCCATCACCACGGGAGCACGGCTTGAGCTTGGAAAAGATCCGATTGAGCGCCAGAAGCAGATTATCATCCTTCACAGTATGGTTTCCGCATCTGAGCTAGATTTTCCATCTCTCTCTATGGAGTAGTTTTCTTATTCATCTGGGTATGGAGAACCCTAGATTTGTATGTTAGGTCTGATTGTATGAACCCAAGTACAGATTCTATGATTTGATTATATTCGATTGAGGTTTGATTTATTGAATGGCATGAATCCTGATCAAATTCCTGTTGTTTCTGCTTTAACCTAGAAAGAGAATATCTGCCTAGGTTGATAGAGCACCCTCAATTGAAGGTAGTGAATTGGCGACTTTAGTCGAGGAGCCAATTCACTATTCGGTACCGAACTTACTTCGGTAGTGGAGGTTTGGTTCGTTAGGGCCTCAATCTGTTTACTCCGGTGGAGGTTAGTCACCTGCTGGGGACTTAGATTGAGAAGGTCTGGAGACCTTTAGTCGAGACTTCAGACTGTTTAAGAACCTCCCGTAGTATTACTATCATTGAAACCGAACTTGGTAAATTGCAATCCGGCTTAACTGCACTCTAGGGGGAACCATATCCGGGTGACCTCTCTCGACTTGAAAACAACCGTTTAATTGGTTGCTTGTTTGCTTGTTTGAACCTGCACTAAAGTTTCACCGCTAAATAATAAGAATCCGCTGAGTAGTCATCACATCTAGGACCCGGGTTGCATTAAAACCCAAACCCGCTATACTACGCTTTAGGAAGTGGTTGCACTTGGCCATTTTCTAGAGTGACAGTAGGAGTGAGTCACGTGTACAACCTTAACTACTCTCCTAGCCCCTTCGAACATCCCTGCCACGCCTGCCAAAGAATTGCAGCACGCACTGAGTTCTGTATTGCTTAGCGATGACCATTCATCCACTTCCCCAGGGTATGTAGCTTCTTACTTACGTCCTTTTTTCAACCTTTATGCTCTCTCTTATAGAGAATCTATCCTTTTTGCACTTTCTCATGCACAATCTCCCACTCTGCATGTACAACTATCTACTTTTTTTTTATTAAGATGTCTTTTGTTCCAATTTGAACTCGCCGTTGGCAGCAATCACTATTGAAACCAGGAGCTCCAGTGCGAAAGGCAAGGGGGTTGCTGGCCAACCTTCTAATCCAAGCATGGACCCTGCACTGCGTCGGTTAGTTTTTTGTTTCCTACTGCGCAACTTGCAACAATTTTGCACGTGTTCAATTGCCTACATTTAACGAACTGTCCCGCCTTTCATGCCTCTGTATAGTGTACATACAGAGAATGACTTCGCTATAAGGGACACCCAAGAGGTCCATGAAAAGATAGTGCCCAGTGGAAATTTGAGGGGAAGGATATCCCCCCTGCTATGCTTCCCATACGCCCGTGAGCAGCTTTATTCCCTCCTTCAAACCTTCTCTTCTTCACCTTTGTGCACCTTCATGCTTCGTACTTAACAGTTCGTACCTTGCCTTTAACTAGGGACACCCAGCCCCTTGCAAAAGTTAAGCTAATAAAGCTGGAATCCTCTCTCAGGAAGAAGAAGCAGTAGCCAGTAGACTCTGATGACGTGCATATCGCTCAACTGAAGAAAAAAACCAGCAAGACCAAATCCGTCGCGAAGAAGCTCTTTGATTGATGACTGCCTTCGTTCCTTTCCTATCCATCTTTTGTGCTTGACAACCTTAGCTGCTATCCTGCCAAACATCTTTTGCTCGATGGTCCTATTTACTACCATAACAATGCATCCCATTTCTTCTTCCATGTATTGTAAACAATGTTTGGCCTCATTGTAGCGACTCCCTGACTTTGTAAGGTGTGGCTTTTGGATTTCGGATTATGTAATGCCTTAACTTAGGTTATCACGGTTTCTACTAAGCTGTGTTACGTATTTTGCTATGTGGAACGTATTTTGCTTCTGTAAGGGATTCCTGTCTTGTGTTTCCAAGTTTTATCAAAACATATCCCCAATACCCTTTTTATGTCTACAAATTGGTACCTCTCACCGGTGTGTTTGTAAAATGTAACTACCTAACTATGCCCATGTTTGTGGTCTTAGACTGAAGGGGAAAAAACACAAAATGGCCTTCTATTGTGTTTGCAAGTTTCCTTATCTACTTTGTCTTGGGTGGAAATTCACGTTCCAAACTTTCCTTACCATGTTGTACTTTTTTGCAGGGGTGGTGGTTCAGACACACACATATGACTGATTGATTTAACTGCCTAACACCACAACCTTACCTTGCTACCCCTCTTCCTGATTTTGGACTTTGCCCCTTACTTTTCCTCTCTTTTCTTGGATCACCTGATATACTTGCCTCCACCCTAACACTTACATGAGTTCCATACTCTTTTACACCTCTCTACTGTGGTTTTCCCAGCATGTTCTTCTCTCTTTAGCATAGTTGAAGGCTTTATAGCCTAAACTGCTGTTGCTCTTGCTGTGGCGGAACGTGATCACTTGCTAGGCCAGCTCTTCTCCTACCTGTGTCTTTTGCAAAAGGTATGCTTTCTTTTTCTGAGTTTTCTTTGCGGCATTTTGTATTCACTCATGCTCTTAAAGTGCAAATCCAGATACTCTTAATTATGTACTTTTCAAGGGCAATTGTGTTATCCTACATTCTTGCCAGTTGAGGTAACGTGTTTTGTGTCTAATGATAACTTCCTTTGTGCATGCACCTATTACCCCGGTCCAACTGAACATCATTTTTCTTAACACTTATGCCTGAACGGTTGCAGGCAAAGCGGCCTTTGCCAGAAATATCTTCGACCCCAAAGAAAAAAACTCACACCAACTCGCCAGTAAAGGGCTCAGTCACCAACCGCAGGGTCAGGAAACCTACCTTTACTCCGGAACATTTTTGGTCTTTTGTTGATGGCTTGGTAGTCGCATCCATTCCAAGGTAATCCTCATTCTCCAATGTTACATTTGCATTCAGATCATGAGATTCATTCGCCCTATGCACTGAACGCATTGGTTCTATAATGCAACAACAACACACCAACAGAAGAACATAGATTCGATGCTTTGCCAAAAATGGAAGCTTCCCATCCACGACCGACAGCAGGGCTTACAGAACCATCCTCCAAGTCATTCTCTGACACACACCCACAACGGTTTCCTGCTAATACTGGTGGTCGATCAAAAAGGGGTCGAACCAGTTCTACTGCCACTGCCAACAGTTGTGCATATCAGAATGCTACAGACTTTTGGGAAAATACCAGTTAGGATTTTGGTCTCCCAGAGTCAGAATGTCCGTACTGTGGAGCTTTGTTTTGGTATGCTGAGCGACTTGATCGCCATCGCCACACAATAATGCCAATTTTCTCCCTTGTTGCAGCCATGGCAAGGTATCAGTCCCCTTGTCACGGCAAACTCCACCATATCTTGACAGCCTTTTGGACGTCAATGGTGGTTCAAAAGCACGACACTTTAGGAAGGAAATCTGTCCCTACAATGGCATGTTTTCAATGAGTTCACTCGGCGCCAAACTTGATCGGCGCGTTACTAACCCATCAGGACCATACTCCTTTGTCATTTGTGGAGCGAACTACCATCACATGGGTTCTTTGTTGCCTCCAGAAGGGAAGAAGCCCAAGTTCTCACAGCTGTATGTATTTGACACAGAAGATGAGGTTGGTGATCGGCTTTCAAACTTTGCCTCTTCCGATCTTTCTCTCAAACCTTGCATTGTTGATGGCTTGATAAAAATGTTTGATCAAACAAATGAGCTGGTCAGGAGTTTCCGTAGAGTTGCCAAATAGGTCCAAGATCCAGTTAATCACAATTTGCGGCTAAGGATAACAGGTGCTCGCGAAGAAACCAACCGACAGTACGCTCTACCCACTGGTTTGGTTATAGCAGGCCTTATACCTGGCGATTTCAGTGCCAAGGAAGATGGCAGATACATCATTATAAACCACCGTGAAGAGGGACTGCAGCGCATAAACTTCCTTAATCCAAAGTTTCATGCTCTACAATTCCCTATCCTTTTCCCCTACGGGGAGGACGGCTTCCACTTGGGTATAAAGTATAATCCCGTCCATGCCTCAGCCAATTCAAAAAGGAAGAATGTAACTGAACGAGAGTTCCACGCATTTCGACTACAACATCGTGCCAGTGAAGGACAGTCTTTGATGCGTGGGGGCAAGGCTCTACAACATTACTGCGTAGATGCATTTTTTACTATTGAGTAGAATCGGTTAAAGTTCCTAAGGCTTAACCAAAATCTCCTGCGGGCTAAACTCTACAAAGGAATTCATGATGCTTACAGCAAGGGTGACACTACTCGAAACGAGGTGGGAATGATTTTTCCAGCAACATATACATGTGGCCCTCGGTACATGAAGCATCAGTATCTTGATGCCATGGCCATCTGCAAGCGCATAGGAAATCCAGACATGTTCATCACATTTACATGCAATGCACAGTGCCATGAAATAACCCAAGCCTTTCAGAAAGTTGTTGGATTGAAGCCGGAAGATAAACCTGATGTAGTTGTTCGTGTTTTCAAAATGAAAGTTACCACTTTGAGGGAACAGATCCATAAGCATCAGTTCTTTGGCAAATCAGTTGCAGATCAGTGCCTATTCATTTATCATCTCAATTGTTACTGGCAAATCTGTCTTGCTCTTCAACTTTTGATACAGTTCGACACACATAAAACTTTTTCACCTTTATAATTTATGATGTTATATATTTATAATGAAGAGCCATGGGATATAGGAAACAAAAGTAGAGAATAAACCAAACTACAGTAGCTTAGAGCTGATTGGTTTGGCTTCTCCAGACCGTTGTTAGCCCCTTGCTGGGTCACAGATTCAACTTGCTTCCAACAAGACAACCAAATTTGTTTTCCGATGCTTCCTGAGTCCATCCACTTCCTATTCATTTGCATTCAAAACATAAACAAATGCATGTGCATCAAAGATTTCATTCATGTCTTGCTAACCAAGTTTATGGTTTCCTCTTATTGCTTACCAGACTTACATACGATTGAGTTCCAGAAGCGAGGCCTGCCGCATGTTCATCTTTTAGTAAGGCTGCATGAGAATGCCAAACTCAAAACTGTCGAATCCATTGACTCGGTTAACTCTGCCGAGCTCCCAGATCCACAAAAGGACCCTCTTGGCTATGCAGCGGTGACAAAATTCATGCTTCATGGACCCTGCGGTCAGTGCAACAAAAATCTCCGTGCATGGTCGATGGAAAATGCAAGAAATTTTTCCCTAAACCTTTCGACTCGACGACTACATATGATCATAATGGCTACATTGTTTACCGGCGCAGAGATCATGGCCAGACTTTTGACAAGTGCAATGACATCCTTGATAATCGACATATTGTGCCATACAATTGAAACCTGCTGGTCATGTTCCAGGCTCACATAAATGTTGAGATCTACCACAAAGGAAGACTTATCAAGTATTTGTTCAAGTATGTGACAAAAGGGCCCGATCGTGCAACAATCGTTGCAGAAAACTGTCCAAGTGACCAAGCACGCGAGTCAGGAGTTCTGCCGCAACGAGGGAGGGATGAAATCAAACAATACCTGGACTGTCGTGTTTTGTCATCGTTTGAAGCAGTGTGGCGACTGTTTGAGTTCCCAATACATGAGCGGACCCCGACAGTTGTTTGCCTTCCTGTCCATTTGAAGGACCAGCAGTCGGTAACATATAATCCTGATACATGCTTACAGTCAGTTCTAGAGGATCCAAAAAAGGCAAAGACTATGTTGACAGAATACTTCACTCTCAATCGTGTCGATCCGGAGGCTAGATCAATACCATACGCGGATATCCCATCTCACTACACATTCCATTTATGACCAAAACATTGGGCGAGACGAAAGCAGGATAATGTTATCGGTCGCATTGTTTTTATCCCACCCGGTACAACAGATGTATATTTTCTTCGTCTGTTGCTCACAAAGATCAGCGGTGCTACGAGTTTTGAGGATCTCATAACTATTGATAGATATCTATGTAAAGACTATGAAGATGCATGCCTCGTGCATGGTTTTTTGAGCGATGATGATGAATCTCAGGCAACTATAAGGGAAGTTGGACAGTGGGGAATGCCGACCTTGCTTAGATCTCTGTTTGTCTTACATTTGTTGCATTCGGAGGTTGCTGATCCGTGAAACTTGTTTGAAGATAATTGGAAACTTCTTGCAGATGACCTATGTTATCAAACCCGTAGAGCTCTGGACCTACAGTACTTCCAACCACCGTCTGAATTCCTACGCAGTGAGGTCCTGAAGCACATTGAAACTCTTTTGGATGCCCATTCTAAGGAGCTTGCCAACTATAACCTGCCACTTCCAGTCAGAGATAGCGGCGAATTGCTCGGGAACAAGCTGCTGGTTTGTGAGCACCTTAACTATTACCTATGCCTGCAACAACGCACAGCAGACAGGACTTTTTCAACTCTCAACCGTGAACAAATTGAAGCCTATCACAATATTATGGAATCTGTCAACAGTGAGGTGGGAAGGTTTTACTTTCTATATGGACATGGTGGTTCAGGAAAGACCTATTTGTATAACACATTAGTGGCGAAGCTTCGCAGCCAGCAAAAGATAGTAATGGTTGTGGCCTCATCAGGCATAGCGGCGACACTACACCCAGATGGATCAACTGGTCATTCAAGGTTTAAAATTCCAATTGACATAGATGGTTCTTCCACCTGCAGAGTAAAGAGAGGTACTCACTTGGCAGAGTTGTTGCGACGAACCTCACTCATTGTTTGGGACGAGGCTCCCATGACTCATCAGTTTTGTTTTGAGGCTCTTAGCAAGACACTCTGCGACATCATGGATGTGCCATTAGCTGGTCAATCCTACAAACCATTTGGTGGGAAAACGATCCTCATGGGTGGGGATTTTCGCCAAATTCTGCCGGTCGTGCATGGGGGAGGCCGGGAAGCAACTTTGAATGCATCAATTGTGCGCTCTCACTTGTGGACGCATTGCCACCTGCTCTTTCTACACCAAAACATGTGCATCAATCATGATGTTGTCAATACCTCGATGATATTCAGTGGAATGACATTCCCACAATGGGTGCTTGCCATTAGAGATGGGCTCGCACCAGTGAAGTGCCTCGGTGAAAATGCGAAACTCGCATAGATCGAAATTCCGCAGTACCTCATCCTTCCACCAAATGGCACATAAATTCATCCTATCATTGATTTTGTCTTCCATGGACTACTTGATCTATACAGGTCAGTTTCCTTTCTTAAAAATCATGCTATAGTTACACCAACCAATGAAACAGTTTCTGCGATTAATTCTGCAGTGCTGTCATGTATTCCTGAAGAAACAAAGTTGTATTACAGCATAGATAGTTTGTGCACTGAATCCACTGATAGTTCTGACCTTGACAGCCTCTACCCCATAGAATTTTTAAACTCATTATCTTTCAATGGGTTACCTGAGCATGAGCTTACTCTCAAACTATACGCACCCATCATGCTACTCCGGAATATAGATCCACCTGCTGACCTATGCAATGGAACTCGATTGATGGTTACACATCTTGGGAATAATGTTGTCAAGGGACTCATACTAACTGGCACGTACGAGGGAAAGACAGTTGATATCCCGATAATTGCTTTGAATTTCAGTGAACATAAATGGCCTTTTACAATGAAACGACGGCAGTTTCCAATCCACCTATGCTACGCCATGACGATAACAAAAGCCAGGGCCAGACTCTAGAAAGAGCGGGAGTCTTCCTGCCAAACCTGTGTTCAGCCATGGTAAGTTATATGTGGTTGTCTCCCGAGTTCGATCAGTTGAGGGACTGCGCTTCCTAATTCACAATGATGACGGGTACGATGCAACATGCACCAAAAATGTTGTTTACACTGAATTGTTTTCTGTGCTATCCATGTCAGGTAATATTTACTCATTCATTACTAAAATAGTACCAGCCTACCCAAAGTGACTCTGCAATTGACTTCCTCATTTTTTGTGTCGTCTAATAGGTTCGGATGTGCCAACCCGTGTTCCTTAGCAACACCAATAGTCTACAGGCCTGTATGCACCCTTTTGACACGCAGATGCCTTTCAAAAGCACACAGGTACGCAATTACTCTTCCAGTAACAGAGGAAGCAGTTACAGGCTGCTCCTGCAACGTGGAAAGCAGTTTCACCATGTACGTGTTGTGAAACACGCATGCTCGAATACAACTTTGATGTCCATATTTTCCACGATATACAATGCATAGTGGGTTTCAATCTCCATAGGCCGATGAGTCCTGTCGGTGAAGCATGATTGTCTGCTTTCTAAGTTGTGCGGCGATGCCTACAGGTCCTAGGAATCTTTAATAGGCCTTTGGAGAACTTTCTTATCACTTCCATCAACCCCAAGCACAAAACCTTTTTGGAGTATCGTCACCATGCCAGATTTTGATTTCTGATTGCTACCCTTGAACATGGTTCGCCGGTTCCAGCTCCAAAGTCGACCCTCATATACCACACACCGGGTATAATGACTACGGAAAGCTTCTGTTGTTCGTGGACTAGCTGAATATGTTTTTTTACAGTCATTACCGATGTGCTCTCTAACACATGCCACAAGTGGTTCTTCTTCCTAACTATACTATGTTCGATATGTACTTGCATGGGTTCATGTTATAGAGCTAAGTTTGTTAGGAACTAGGAACCATTTTGTTCTCATGTCAGGTGACACTAAGGGGCCATATGTGATGCTCAAAAATTCAGTTCAAATTCATTTTGACTCCATACGTTGTGTAACGTTATTCATAGGTTTGCAGGCCAATTATATGCCATCCTTATGGCACCTGGGCCTCTGCTCTGCACGAGTTTATAATTTTTGAAAAACTTATGTGCCTATGAAGCCCCGACCCAAAGTATAGCGTACAGCCTTTGAGAAGTTTGGGGGTCATCCGGCCTGGTAAACCAGAGAGTAGCTGTCATCGATTCCATAGCCACCTCCCTCAAACCCTCCGTCCCACTGCCGGAGAGACGGTCATCATCACCTGCAAATTCGTACTCGATTAAACACACCCACTTGACTGAACTCCTTACACACCTACTCACCCTGAACGTTGCCCCATTCACGCTACCTCAACTACCAAACGTTACCTCATTCATCATGCCTCACCTTACCAGCAAACCCTCTCCCACACTTCAGTGTTTTAATGGCGATGAATCTGCTCATCTTTTACTCACGTCGGTCTCCCTATCCCTGCCAGTACAGTCACTTAAGTAATCCTTAGTAGACAGTGGCCATGTCTTGCCTGCATACCCCATTTTAAAAATGGGGAGGTTGCCGCTTAAGAGAGAGAAAAAAATACATCCATCTTGCCCACCACAGCACCGACGCGAAAATCCTCCACCTATCTCCACGAATAGCCATGGCAGCGAAAATAGCACGGGATGTCGTCTAACTATAGCCTAAACTTTGCTCCTGAAGGTTTGCCCCTTTTATGTATTGTCTGTTTTACTCGGTTCGTATTGTGTTCCAATTCCCACACTTATACATGGCCGTTTTCCGCAGAATTATCAGAAGCTCCTCTCACCGTCACAAACCTCCGGCTTGGCACGAACGAGCAACCAATCATATTGAGGCTACTGAACTTCTGGATGCAGACTCCATTCAACCAGAACCAACTAAGCGGGTGGTGCATAGTATTTGGGTAGACAAGCAGGTATGCCACCAATATGCAATTCCATGTCAATGTCATTACCGTTTACTACAATTCCCTACTTACAAACTGGTCTTCGACGTAAATCTGACAAAGATTAACGATCTAAACCATTCCTTACTGTTTATATTTACTCCTCATTGTCTCACAAACTTCCAGGAGGAGCTTATTGAAGGATACACACCAGTCTTCCTAGCAGGAGAAATACCAAACTTTTTATGCGTCGATAAAATTTACATGATTCCTTCAGTTGTCACAAAAAGATGACGTCGGTCCCTACGTTCCTACACCTCACAAGTGCGCATTCTGCTGACTAAGACAATCGAACTACGTGAACTACTAGAGGACCCAGACCGCCCATGGTTCCGAAAATCTGTGTTCTACCCAACACCCTTCACTGCCCTAAGGAATCATCTGTATTCAAAGACAGACTTCAAAGGTACGCATGTTCCCTAAAAATGGCGACATGTGCCATAGGAAAACCTAACATTTTACAAATGTAGTATGTAGATGTTGTGGGACGGTTGGCCAGTGTTTCGGAGACAGAAACCGGAACCTTTGGCATGCAACTATCTGTGCACTGCTGGAAGATTCAATGTAAGTACCTCTATTCTCACCAACTGCATTCCAACTATGTCTTCGCACATACTTATAGTTCCACCTTTTCCATTTAAATTAACCGTGGTTGTAGTGGGAACACTATTATGGTTAACTACAAATCCCTCGATCATCAGATATCTTAGGCATCAATAGTGGAAGCAAAAAGTGTGGCCCTGTTCTGCTTGCCTTCACGAGCATGGTGGTTGTCGAAGCATCAGGTACAGTAAATATAAGAACATCCTCATTACATGTCTTCATTGCGTAAGCACACCATAATTCCCTCGATTTGGGTGCTTCTGATGTGCAGGACGTCTGTGTCTGCTAAACACGGCTGCAACAAGGGTGACCCACGGAGCATATCAGCCACACTTCCGGCACTTTAGAGATGCGTAAGCATGCCAAGAACCATCTGTTTGAAATCAAAGTGTTCCCTCGGTGCCTGGATTTTCCCCAAAAACGGTTCTTACTGCCCTCACGAACTCAAAATAACATTTTTCAGGTTCTCACATGACCACAACCCGGTGGTCATCGGCCACTCACCTACTCCTTGGCCTGTGCACATCCGCTATAAACTCCCCGCCAAAATGACTCTGATGAATTCGGGAGCAGCTGAGAAAAAACTATTTCCCCCATACAATGTTAGCTACCTCAATCTTGGTTTTTTAGAAGAATATGTAACTGATCATTGCCTTGCTTTGTTGTGTATCCTCAAAACAGTCTTCAGTTTGGTGCCTCATTACAATAGAAAGCATTCCTACATGTACAAGTCACTATCACTATCCCTTTAATGACATCACAAAAACTGCAAGGTGCATATCAGAGTAACAACACTAACAAGAAACACAGTGATTGGTCTTTTAACATTCATGCCATGTCGTTTTCACTTTCCAGTTCAATGTCCTATGTCGCGACACCTCCACTTACTTCATGTTGCTCTTCAACAATGATGCAGCGATCTCCTTGCTCCAAAAAAACAACAACTGAGTTCTTGGCCCTCACGAACACTGCCAGGAATGCATGCCTTCAATCTGTCATCGGGAAAATGTTCACAGTAGAGATTGACACAGGAGAAGACTCAAACATTGCAACTTCAGTGTTTGCGGTGCACACCATATGGGATCCACTTGCATTTGCCATTTAGCGTCCCAAATTTCGCCCTATCTTAGGTTGAAGAAATAACAAACTTAGCCTACAGCCCAAAAATATGTTATGTCTACATCTTCAGCTCTGCCGTTCTCCATCAGTGGCACCTTCTGCAGTAGTTGACTTCCTTTTGTACAATGAGCTGCTTGCATTTTGTAAAACACATCACTCGGCTATCCACTTGCCTACTAATTTCAATTCCCAGTTGCTAAACATGACTATGTAATGAGTTTCGCTTTTCTCTGATGCCTCTTCTGGTTTTTTTTTTTTTTTCTTCTTCTTCTTCTTCTTCTACTTTTATTCCCTTCCTCGAGCTGCTATCAACTTGATTAGAACTTTCACATTCAGTTTCCAACGGCAGTTTGTCAGTAACCATAATGTTATCGTCAGTAAACATAATTATCGTTTAGTGCATCTTTAGAAACATATAAAGGGTTTGAGAGAACCACTGTGGCCACCATTGCAACTCTACCCAGTATTCTCAGATTTTACGTATTGGTTTCCTTTTTCCACTTTTTTGTGGGTAGTACCAATTTCTTAAACCGTTTAGTTTAAATTTTAAAATGAAATATTACATCCAGATTCTTGAACCGTTTGAATCAGTCTGCCTTTGAGAAATTAACATCCAACATCCTGGCACCCCATTTTGCTCCATAACCTATCTCTGCGTGCAAACTGTACTTTCCAACACTTTCGTCGCTCTATTGGACTGCCTTTCGTCTGCTTATCTCCATTGTCCATGGAAGAACACCGGCTAATTTTGTGCAGATCAGGTTGTTTGTAGGTGGCGTTGCAGTGTGTTCTGATCCGGTCGACATGCGCAAAACAGTGGCCATTTTGTTGTCCAAATATGTAAACCCGAATAATCTCCAGGACATCTTCATTGCTGCAAAATAACTTCCCACGGCGTAGTTGCGGGTATTGATTCTAGTAGAACTAACAGCCAAACGGAGGTTGAATGAGTTAGTCCAAAGTGAAGAGCCAACAAAATAATTTCTTCATCTTTTTTGTTTTTCTTGTTTATGCTTAGTTGATCCAGATGTCTTCTGTCCAAGGACCGAGGGAAGATTACAAGGGAAACACGACGAGGCAAAAGAACAAGAGAGAGTGTGTGTAGTAAAATATCAGCATCAGCATATATTAATATTAGATTAACACTATAATCCAATCACCACTAACGTACCCTAGCTCCCCGCCAAAAAAGAAGTAGCTTCTGCGTCAACAAGCCTTGCCGGTCACCGGGCCATGGCGTTGGTGACGTCAAGGGACTCGGTCAATGCCATTACCGACAACGACGAGGTGGAGGTTCCACTGATCGACGGCGGGGCAGAAACGAAAGTAGCCACCGGCATATTGGGTGGCAGAATCGGCAACGGGGCCTCGAAATTGAGCACTTGAAGCGCCTGCCTCACCGAAGGTCTCAAGCTCGAATCCGGGTGGGCACAGCACAGCCCAACGATCATCAGCCTCTCCATCTCTCCTTCATCAAACTCCCCGCCCAATCTGGGATCCGCGCCCTCTGCGATCATCCTCCCGGCCCCGTAAAGCTCCCAAACCCACTGAACCAAATGCACAAAGCACTGCTTCTCCAGCTTCCTCATAACCGCTGGCTTTCTCCCCGTCGCGATCTCCAGCGCCACCACCCCGAAGCTGTAGATATCCGACTCCTTGTTCGCCTTCCCCGTCGTCACGCACTCCGGCGCCACGTACCCGATCGTCCCCGCCAGGATCGTTGTTTCGGGTCCTTTGTCATGATCCACCAGCCTCGCCAGCCCGAAATCCCCCAGTTTGGTGCCGAAATTGGAATCCAGCATCACGTTGCTCGATTTGATGTCTCTGTGAACCACGCATTGCTCCCACTCCTCGTGCAAGTAGAGCAACCCGGCTGCTAGCCCTTTGGCTATTTTGTACCTCGTCTCCCAGCCCAGCGGCAGTGTGGTGGCACTGGCATCCTTGTCCTTGTGCTTGAAGAGGTGGAAATCCAGGCTGCCATTGGGAAGGAACTCATAAACGAGCAGCAGCTCTTCCTTCTCGTGGCACCATCCAATCAGCCTCACCAGGTTTCGATGCCTCAATCGGCTGATGATCTTCACCTCCGCCGCGAATTCCCGAATCCCTTGTCTCGATCTCTTGGACACCCTCTTCACCGCAACGTACTCCTCGCTGTTGTTTTTCCCCCTCGCGAGAAGCCCTTTGTAAACCCCGCCGAAACCACCTTCCCCAAGCTTGTTTTCTCCGTCGTCGAAGTTGTTGGTAGCTCGAGCCAGTTCTTGGAACGAGAACTTCCTCAGCCCTCCTTCCGCTCCTTCCGCCAATACTTGGTCCATGATTCGACGATCGATTTGATGTTGCTCGTCCTCATCATTGCCATTGCCATCGTTCCTCCTACAAAACATCCTTCTCCTGTAATGAATAACAAGAGAAAGCAACAACACCAACCCAGCGAGGAGCATCCCTCCTGAACCGAGAATCAGGGGAACTCTGTTTTTACTTCCCCTGCTTCTTTGAGGAGGCACAGTTGCTTCCAATGTGGACTCAAATTCCCACGAGTGAATCCTGTGAATCGCACTTTGATTCCCTGTAGCTCCGGAGAACCCAAAACTCACCTCTTCAGGAAGGTAATCTCTCAAATCCACGACGTAGCTGAAGGTCTGAACAAACATCATATCGGCGACGAAACCCGTCACCGCAACACTCAAGTTGTGCACACTGGAGTTGTAAGTGATCCAAGCGTCGCTCCTCCTTCCGCCGACTACATCTCCTCCCCAAGTGATGGACTTGGCGGATTCCATGGAGTTGAGGTCGATCCCAGCGTGCTTCCCAGCTGGATCCCATGGATTGCTAAAGATGTCGAACTCCACAGCCACGAAACGGTTCTCTGATTTGTTCAGTTGCTGGAGGTCTCTGGTGAGTCCCATGGAGCTTCCGTTTGTGAGGCTAGGGGGAAGCTTCGATCCTTTGGGAGCCAAGAAGAAGGCGAGGCCATCGCCGTAGCCATCCTGGTACTGGGAAAAGATGCTGAAGGTAAAATGGGTTTTGAAATCAGTGAGCTTTCTTGAATTAGCATCCCAGAGAGGCAGCGGTGAGCTATAAGTGGCGCGGCCGAAGCTCTGATTGAGATCGGAGCCGAGGAGGTTTTTGGTGAGTTGAATTGCATTGTCTGCTGGGAAGGCTTCCTCGTAGTTGATGTTCTCGGCGTGGCCGTTGAAGGTTGTGTAGTTGAAAGATAATCCGTAGGATGAAGGGGTGATGGTGGAGATGGTACTGACCACGAAAAGGAAAGAGCAAAACGTGGCCGCCATTGACGAGGGGAAATAAAATTTTGTTACGGCAGGAAGGAAGGAGATGCTTTCAAGGTTGGGCTCGGGGTATGCAAATTCAGGAGCGAAGCCATCCAATTTGTTACTAAAAAAGTTCAGAAGGGGGGAAAACAAAGTAGTACTGACTCACGTAGTTACATTTGTGATAGTTTATTGGCATTGGCAAGTCCAACGACCATTTCCTTCTCTTTTCTAGTGTTTTTATTATTTATATCCAACTTTTGTCACTTTGGAAGTGTGCCATGAGGCGGCAAGAAATGAAGTTTGCCAATTTCCAAACCTACTCATAAGTTTTCTTTTTACAAGTAATAAAAAGAGGAAAAGATAGCTACAAATGAAGGTGTCAAATGAGGTTTGCCCATTTTCAAAACTAGAAGTCAAACCCGTTCATACTGTAGCTCGATTGATCCGCAATCCGATTAATCTGAACTCGATTCACCCAAATTTGAATAAATCCGTAATCCAACTGAGGCGCAACACAATTGATACAAAAATGATTAACCAGAACCCACCCGATTGACCTGAATAATTTATATAGTCTTTCAAAATGAAGTTTTTTTGTTCTAAGCCAAACTAAAGCCATTTTTATTTCGTAAAGGGAAGTTCAAAATCTGAAAAATTCACTTCAAATTATGTATTTTTTTATAAATTACCAAAATTAAACAATGAAGTTCACTTGAACAGTAATTTTTTTAACAAAATTACAAAAAATTATATACGAAATATAAAATCATCAGAATGCTAATACGATAATGAATATTTAAAATTTTGGTTAATCAAAGTTATCAATTAGATATAAATATAGTAAATTAAAGTATTTCGTAATTTAATTAGTTTTAAAAAAGGGGAAAATTATGGTTTTGATAACTTTTTATGAAAAGAAAGAAGAGATAAATTTGATTCTTTCGATTTTTGGGAAAAGAAAGAAGTAATATATTTTGGTACTTTTGATTTATGAAAAAAAAAGAGGGAAATTCTTGTGTTTTCAACTCTTTGTAGAATGAAAAAATGTAAACTTTTGGTGCTTTCAATTATTTAGAAGAGAGAAAAGGGGTAAATTTGAATGCTTTTAATTTATTGGAAAAAAAGTGGAATATTTTAGTGTTCAATTTTGTATGAAAAGAAAGAAGGGAAACTGTTGGTGCATTTAACTTTGGTGTTTCAAATTTTAGTTTTCAAATATGAATCTTGAATTTTAATGTGAAGGGCATTGCTAATTCACTATGCCTAACGACCCTTTCCTTCGTTCCCTTTTCTAGTTTTTTTATTGATGGAACTTTTGTCTTAGGATATTGATTGTTGGAACTGAATCTTCGGAATTGGAAGCTGAACATTGTCTGAAGTCGTCGAACGGATCCCCTCCATCTCGGTGATTCATCCTATCAAAAAGGCAAAAGTGAGTATGATCCACGTCGCTCTTGAGGTACAGCTTCAGGTTGTGGCCATGAACCCGACGGATGCGACCACCATCATCGGTCAGCTCGACCTGGCCATCCGGTAAGATGCACGCGAGTGAGTACCCAAACGGCCAGGGTGGTCGTGGTGTAGGAGGTGGGACCAGCTCGTAGTGGTCTCCACCCTTCTTCCGTGCAGGCTTAGCAACCTGCTGCTTCGGCCGCCACTCCTCCTTGAGCTTTTTGTTCGGAGGCGAGGCTGGATGGAGTGGCGGAGAAGGAATGAGAGGAGGGTCCTGCAAAATAAGAGGTGCAGAAGGATACACGACAGGCTCGTGTACCTGATCAGAAATGGCATGCACAGGTGTGACAGCAGTCATAGCACAGTGATCGAATTCAGTCACAGAAAAAGTAGCATGTTCATTCCCAGCACGCAGGATCAGTTTACCATCATGCACATCAATAAGTGCCTTGGAGGTGGCAAGAAATGGTCTACCCAGAATCAAAGGCACGTCCACATCCTCATGTATATCAAGAATAACAAAATCAACAGGATATGTGAATGCACCGACACTGACAAGCAGATCCTCTATGATTCCCCTAGGATGCACAATGGAACGATCAGCTAGCTGAATGCTCATCCTAGTAGGGCGAAGTTCACCTAGGTCTAGCTTTTTATACAACTTATATGGCATGACGTTTATGCTAGCGCCTAGGTCCGCCAAGGACTTGCCTACATGCATGCTGCCAATAGTAAGAGGGATAGTAAAACTCCCTGGGTCTTTGCGCTTTTCGGGCAGCTTGTTCTGCAGGATAGCAGAACACTCCTCGCTCAGCAACACTGTCGAGAGATCCCCAAGTTTCTTCTTGTCGGTGAGGAGGTCTTTCATGAACTTGGCATACTTGGGCATCTTCGACAGTGCCTCCACGAACGGTATGCTGATGTTGAGCTGCTTCAACATTGCCATAAACTTGGCAAACTCAGTCTCCAGCTTGTCTTTGTGTAGGCGAGTGGGGAAAGAAAGCTGGGGCACATGCTCCTTAACCACTGGTTGTGGCTTGGGAGCAGGGGCTTCCTTCTCCACCCGCACTGCTGCATCGTCGGCTGGAAGTGCGGAAGCAGGTAGTGGTTCCTCCTGCCTGGCCGGACAGGATCAGCAGATATGGTCTTACCGCTCATGGTGAAAATGGCATCCAGCTGCTGATGCTGGTGAGGATCACGAGGATTCGGAATAGTGGTGGCAGGCAGAGTCCCCGGTGCTCTGGTAGTGTTTTGGCGGGCCAAGATACCCACCTGGTGCTGCAGATCTTGCAAGATGGCACCTTGGTTCCTCTGACCTGCCTCCAGTGAGGCTACGCTCTGGTCCAACCTCGTGATAGTTGCCTGAGTGCTAGTCATGAATGAGGCTAGAATATTTTCCAGCTTGTCATCTGATCATCTAGGGCAGGAGCTGCTGCTGGCTCGGCAAACTGGCGCTGGGGATGCTGGAATGGTTGCCCCTGCCTAGGCTGGTAGGGCTGCTGCTGTGGGGCTGGCCCCTGTCGAGCCTGGAAGGGCTGCCTCTGCTGAAAACCACCGGCTGGTGCTGGGAAACCAGGTGGTTTAGTGGTGTTGCTGCTCCAGGCGAAATTTGGATGCTGGCGCCACCCCTCATTATATGTATTGTTGTACGGGTCGAGGCGTCGAGCATTGGCGATGAAGTCCAACTGCTCTTGGGGAGTAGTAGACTCCCTCATAGCCTGGCAGTCTTCCACTAAGTGATTTGAGCTCTCACACCACTGACATTGAGCTACTAGAGGTGTAGCCAAACCTCTGCCCGGAATCAGACTATTGGGCTGCTTCAATGTCTGCACCAACTCAGCTACCTGCTGCTCAAGCCCGGATCTGGTCTCCATGGCGTGCACACCACGGTCCCGGGAATGTCTGCCTCTGCTACTCTGTCCCCAAGAATGATCTCTGGCAGCCAAGGTATTGATCATCTAGTTCAGCTCTGGTGGAGTCTTGGTAAGAATATCCCCTCCTGGGCATAGAGACTCAATCACCCACTGGCTGTCCGGAGAGAGAGCACTGTAGAAGTTCCCCACTGTGAATGCATCACTGAAGCCATGATGGGGACACTGCCAGAAATATCCCATGTACCGCTCCCAAGCATCACGAAGTGACTCATCTGGCTCTTGGCGGAAGTGAGTGATCTCCCGCTGGATCTCTGTAGTCTTCGATGCCGGATAGTACCTGTGCACGAATTTGTCAGCCAGATCGTCCCAAGAGGTGATGGACAATGGGGGCTGGGTCTCCAACCACCTCTTAGCATTCCCCGCCAGAGAATGGGGGAAGAGATGAAGGCGGATTGCATCATCAGGGACACCATTAAGCTTGAACCCGTTCGTCAGCTGCAGAAAACGGGAAAGATGCACCCTGGCCTCCTCATCCTTCAAGCCATGGAACTGGACAGAGGATGTAATGAGCTGAATCCAGCATGGCTTGATCTCGAAGTTGTTTGCTGGAATAGGTGGGTAGAGGATGACCGGGCGGATGTCAGCAATCCGTGGAGTGTAGTAGTACTCCAAGGTGGGACCCGGCGGCGGTGGTTGATGATGAGCCCCATGATCCTGGGGTATGGGGTTGTTCCTCAGGACCTGATTTCCCGGGGGAGCCTGCTGAGGATTCCCCGGGTGTGGATTGTATTCTCCGTCCATCCCGTACTCTTCCTCAGAATCGCTGCTCAGGTGGCCGTCTATGCACTCTTCCGTAGCCAGTCTAGCTCGCTGTTGTCTCCTGAGTTGGCGACAGGTGCGGTCAATCTCTGGATTCAAAGGCAGTAAACCTCCCGACTGGCTACGGTTCATGCACTACCTGCACACAGTCAAGCAAGAAAAACCTGTGAAGGCACAAGTGGGACAAAGCAAACAAAGCGAAAAGAAAAGCTAAATTAACAGAAATCACTTTTCTTCAACAACCTAGCCTTCCCCGGCAACGGCGCCAAAAACTTGACTCACTTCTACTGTCACTCCAGGAATTGGCCAAGTGAAACCACTTCCTAAAGCGTAGTATAGCGGGTTTGGGTTTAAATGTCAACCCGGGTCCTAGATTTGATGACTACTCAGTGAATTCTTGTTATCTAGCAATGAAAATTTAATGCAAGTCTAAACTAACAAACTAACAAAGCAAGCAAATGGTTGTATTCAAGTTAAGAGAGGTCACCCGGATATGGTTCCCCCTAGACTGCAGTTAAGCCGGATTGTAATTACCAAGTTCAGTTTCTATGATAGTTATACTGCGGAAGGTTCTTAAACAGCCTGAAGTCTCGACTAAAGGTCTTCAGACCCTCTCAATCTGAGTCTCTAGCGGGCGACTAACCTCCACCGGAGTAAACAGATTGAGGCCTTAACAAACAAAACCTCCACTACCGGAGTGAATCCGGTACAGAATAGTGAGTTGGCTCCTCGACTAAAGTCACCAACTCCCTACCTTCAATTAAGGATGCTCTATCAACCTAGGCAGATATTCTCATTCTAGGTTAAAGCAGAAACAACAGGAATTTGATCAGGATTCAAGTCATTCAATCATTCAAGCCTCAATCGAATATAATCAGCTCATAGAATCAGTACTTGGGTTCATACAATCAAACCTAACATACAAATCTAGGGTTCTCCATACCCAGATGAATGGGAGAACTACTCCATGGAGAAAGAAGCAAAAGCAGAATCAGACGCGGAATTCTTACTCTGAAGGATGGATTCCTGCTCTTGGACGTTGATCGACACTTCTCCAAGCTCAAGCCAAGCTCCAATGGTGATGAAGGTCAAGCTAGGGCACTTGGAGACTCTTGTTCGTCGCTTTCTCTCTCTAGGAATCGCTCTGTCTCTCTAAAACTCGAATCCCCCCGACTTGTGGCTGGAAATTGGCTTAAAAACAGAAAATCCCGACTCACACGGGCAGGCCACACGGCCGTGTGGCCCACCCAGTTGCCCGTGTGTCTCCAAACGCTGCGTATCGATTAGTTGAATTCCAGGCTTCTTACACGGCCAGGGTCACACGGCCGTGTAGCTCACCCAGCCTGGCCGTGTGAAGCCTCGCAGAATTCCACACGGCCAAAGTGCAACTTCACACGACCGTGTGGAAATTATCTTTGCCCGTGTGAGGTCTCGCACAATCCCACAAGGCCAAACTGGTCACTTGCACGGGCGTATGGGTTGTGGGTGTGCCCATGTGGCTTCCTTTGTGACTTGCCTCGCGCCCGATCTTCGCCCAATCGACCCCGAACTCGCTCCTAAACCTTCATTCACTTGCCAGGACCTGAAATATTACAAACAAGCACAACCTAGCGTGAAATCGGTCTAAAACACGAGAAACCACATCTCAAACGGTGTAAGAACAGGGGTGAAAACATGTGTAATTAACGGTCTATCAAACTCTCCCACACTTAACCGTTTGCTTGTCCCCACGCAAACCTAACTCAAACCAATGCAACTCTCCAGACCTCTATAGCAACAAACACCCCAGATCGTAGGTAGAGGACTTCCTAGATCATTTAGCAGCTTACGAGGTCAACCGATGCACAAGTCATCGCATAGCTTCTTCGGCGAGAGCACTAGTATCGAGTCGGTGACTCGACTCTACTGTCACTCCAGGAATTGGCCAAGTGTAACCACTTCCTAAAGCGTAGTATAGCGGGTTTAGGTTTAATTATCAACCCGGGTCCTAGATGTGATGACTACTCAGTGAATTCTTGTTATCTAGCAATGAAACTGGAATGCAAGTCTAACTAAAAAACTAACAAAGCAAGTAAACTGTTGTATTCAGGTTAAAGAGGTCACCCGGATATGGTTCCCCCTAGACTGCAGTTAAGCCGGATTGTAATTACCAAGTTCAGTTTCTATGATAGTTATACTGCGGAAGGTTCTTAAACAGCCTGAAGTCTCGACTAAAGGTCTTCAGACCCTCTCAATCTGACTCTCTAGCGGGCGACTAACCTCCACCGGAGTCGACAGATTGAGGCCCTAAGAACAAAACCTCCACTACCGGAGTAAATCCGGTACAGAATAGTGAGTTGGTTCCTCGACTAAAGTCACCAACTCCCTACCTTCAATCAAGGATACTCTATTAACCTAGGCAGATATTCTCATTCTAGGTTAAAGCAGAAACAACAGGAATTTGATCAGGATTCAAGTCATTCAATCATTAAAACCTCAATCGAATATAATCAATCATAGAATCAGTACTTGGGTTCATACAATCAAAGCCTAACATACAAATCTAGAGTTCTCCATACCCAGATGAATGGGAGAACTACTCCATGGAGAAGAAAGCAAAAGCAGAATCAGACACGGAATTCATACTGCGAAGGATGGATTCCTGCTTCTGGACGTTGATTGGCACTTCTCCAAGCTCAAGCTGGCCTCCAATGGTGTTGAAGATCAATCTAGGGCACTTGGGAACTCTTGCTCGTCACTTTCTCTCTCTAGGAATCGTTCTCTCTCTCAAAAACTCGAATCCCCTTCTGTTTGGCTGAAAATCTGCTTAAAAAAGCATCAGCCAAAGCACGGTCGAGGGCACGGCCGTGTAATGCCTCAGCCCGCCCGTGCTTTGGCTAGTGTTAATTACACGGCCAGTGCACTGGGAGAAACACGGCCGTGCTTTGGTGGAACACGCCCGTGCTTTGGCAGAACACGCCCGTGTTTTGTTTTGGCCCTGCCCGTGTAATCAGCTCAGCTCTCGGCATAAAAAACACGGCCACCAGAACACGGCCGTGTAATGATTTAGGTGTGCCCGTGTTTTGGCTCCAGCTCACCGAAATGACTTCCGAATGCCCCGAAACTCGCGCTTAGCCTTCCCTTTGACACCTGGGACCTGAAACATGACAAAATAGCACAACCCGGCGTAAAATAGGCCACAATACACGACTATGCCCCTCAAACGGATAAGAACTAGGGGCGCAAATATGTGCAATTACATCGTTATCAAACTCCCCCACACTTAACTGTTTGCTTGTCCCCAAGCAAACCTAACTCAAACCGATGCAACTCTCCAGACCTCTATAGCAACAAACAACCCAGATCTTAGGCAGAGGACTTCCTAGATCATTTAGCAACTTACGAGGTCAACCGACGCACAAGTCATCTCATAGCTTCTTCGGCGAGTCGGTACATGGCAAACAGTGAACAGAGGACAAATGAATTATGGATGAAGAGATTCTCAAAAACAAAAGATCATGGACTCGCATTTTTCAAGGTACTCTATTTTCTGCTTAAAGATGGTTGGAACCCCTTTTTTTTCTGTTTTGCTTGTTTTCTGATATTTTTTTTCTTTTCTTTTTTTTCAAGGGTCTCAACCTGCTCTTACCGGCCATGCCAGGAGCGGATGTCTCGAGCCTCGTGCGGGGGAAAGACATGTAAGGGGGCTGGAGGTAGTAGGTGGAAATTGGGAACGGATTCCCGTCTCCCCTTACACACTTTCGCCCTATTCGCACGGGAGACGTTATTTTGAAGCACATTTCCGAGCACCTGTTATTTCCAACATGATACAAGAGTCCATGACAGATAGAGAATCCACAACACCACACAATTCAAGGGTCCTAAGATCACTAATTCACTCAATCAACCAACTCAATATGAAGAAGAAATGAGACTTCTTAAATGCATCAACATCCTCCATAGTGCTACACTACCTCCCTAGGTTGCATATTACTATAAAGACTGTCAATTCAAAGCATACTGAGCAGGCAATTGCAAGGGAAAACGTACTTGGAGCCCTCAAATTTAAAAATTTGGGCAGTGGACTAGGCTCCAAGCACACAAACAGATCTAATGCAGCCAAAAGATAAACATCCCCCCACAACTTAAGATCGAAATTGCCCTCAATGGAGAAGAGGGAAGGGAAAGGGAAAGATGTTACCGGTATGCACGGGCTGCAGGGGGCTGGAAGCGGGCCAGTCGGAGCAAGCACAGCTAAAGAGGAACAGAAGAGCTCAAACACAGTATGTTAGGTCCAATGTCAGCCCAATAAGACATCATCCAGAACAAAAGAAAACAAACCAAAACCGACTGGTTTACAATCCGACTCAAAACACAAAAAAGAAAATCAAACCGTGGTGGGGTTGCCTTCCCACAAGCGCTTCTTTACCGTCTTTTAGCTGGACGCCCATGGTGGATACTCAGGGCGGTGCAGGAACAGGTGCCTCCAAGAGCGGATCCACATCGCTCTTGAGGTACAACTTCAGGTTGTGGCCATGCACCCGACGGATGCGACCACCATCATCAGTCAGCTCGACCTGCCCATCTGGCATGATGCAGGAGAGCGAGTACCCAGACGGCCAAGGTGGTCGTAGTGCAGGAGGTGGGACCAGCTCATAGTGGTCTCCACTCTTCTTCCGTGCAGGCTTGGCAACCTGCTGCTTTGGCCGCCACTCCTCTTTGAGCTTTTTGTTCGGAGGCGAGGCTGGATGGAGTGGCGGCGAAGGCCTGATAGGAGGGTCCTGCAAAATGAGTGGAGCAGGAGCAGAAGGATACACGACAGGCTCGTGTATCTGATCAGACATAACATGCACAGGCGTGACATCAATCATAGCACAGTGATCAAACTCAGTCACAGAAAAAGTAGCCTGTTCATTCCCAGCACGCAAGATCAATTTACCATCATGCACATCAATAAGTGCCTTTGCGGTGGCAAGAAATGGCCTACCTAGAATCAAAGGCACATCCACATCCTCATGCACATCAAGAATAACGAAATCAACAGGATATGTGAATGCACCAACACTGACAAGCAAATCCTCTATGATTCCCCTAGGATGCACGATAGAACGATCAGCTAACTGAATGCTCATCCTAGTAGGGCTAAGTTCACCTAGGTCTAGCTTCTTATACAACTTATATGGCATGACGTTTATGCTAGCGCCTAGGTCCGGCAAGGACTTACCTACATGCATGCTGCCAATAGTAAGAGGGATAGTAAAACTCCTTGGATCCTTGCGCTTCTCGGGCAGCTTGTTCTGCAGGATAGCAGAACACTCCTCGCTCAGCATCACTGTCGAGAGATCCCCAAGTTTCTTCTTGTTGGTGCAGATATCTTTCATGAACTTGGCATACTTGGGCATCTTCGACAGTGCCTCCATGAACGGTATGCTGATGTTGAGCTGCTTCAACATTGCCATGAACTTGGCAAACTCAGTCTCCAGCTTGTCCTTGTGTAGGCAAGTGGGGAAGGGAAGCTGGGGTACATGCTCCTTAACCACTGGTTGTGGCTTGGGAGCAGGGGCTTCCTTCTCCACCCGCACTTCTGCATCGTCGGCTGGAAGTGCTGGAGCAGGCAGTGGTTCCTCCTGTCTGGCCGGGACAGGATCAGCAGATATGGTCTTACCGCTCCTGGTAAAAATGGCATCCAGCTGCTGATGCTGGTGAGGATCTCGAGGATTAGGAACAGTGGTGGCAGGCAGAGTACCCGGTGCCCTGGTGGTGCTCTGGCGGGCCAAGATGCCCACCTGGGTCTGCAGATCCTGCAAAATGGCACCCTGGTTCCGCTGACCTGCCTCCAGGGATGTGATAGCAGCCTGGGTGCTAGTCATGAATGAAGCTAGAATGTTTTCCAGCTTTGTCATCCTGTCATCTGGGGCCGGAGCTGCTGCTGGCTCGGCAAACTGGCGCTGGGGCTGCTGGAATGGCTGGCCCTGCCTAGGCTGGTAGGGCTGCTGCTGTGGGTCTGGCCCCTGGCGAGCTTGGAAGGGCTGCCTCTGCTGAAAACCACCTGCTGGTGCTGGGAAACCAGGTGGTTTAGTGGTGTTGCTGCTCCAGGCGAAGTTGGTATGCTGGCGCCACCCCTCATTATATGTGCTGCTGTATGGATCGAGGCGCCTCGCATTGGCGATGAAGGCCAACTGCTCCTGGGGTGTGGTAGACTCCCTCATAGCCTAGCAGTCCTCCACTAGGTGATTGGAGCTCTCACACCACTGACATTGAGCAACTGGAGGTGTAGCCAAACCTCTGCCCGGAATCAGACTGTTGGGCTGCTTCAATGTCTGCACTAGCTCAGCTACCTGCTGCTCGAGCCCGGATCTGGTCTCCATGGCGTGCACACCACGGTCCCGGGACTGTCTGCCTCGGCTACCCTGTCCCCAAGAATGATCTCTGGCAGCCAAAGTACTGATCATCTGGTTCAGCTCGGGTGGAGTCTTGGTAAGAATATCCCCTCCTGGGCATAGAGACTCAATCACCCTCTGGCTATCTGGCGAAAGGGCACTATAGAAGTTCCCCACTGTGAATGCATCACTGAAGCCATGATGGGGGCACTGCCAGAAATAGCCCATGTACCGCTCCCAAGCATCACGAAGGGACTCATCTGGCTCCTGGCGGAAGTGAGTGATCTCCCGCTGAATCTCTGTAGTCTTCGATGCCGGATAATACCTGTGCACGAATTTGTCAGCCAGATCGTCCCAAGAGGTGATGGACAATGGGGGCTGGGTCTCCAACCACCTCTTAGCATTCCCCGCCAGAGAATGGGGGAAGAGATGAAGGCGGATTGCATCATCCGGGACACCATTTAGCTTGAACTCGTTCGTCAGCTGCAGAAAACGGGAAAGATGCACCCTGGCCTCCTCATTCTTCAAGCCATGGAACTGGATAGAGGATGTGATGAGCTGAATCCAGCATGGCTTGATCTCGAAATTGTTTGCTGGGATAGGCGGGTAGAGGATGACCGGGCGGATGTCAGCAATCCGCGGAGTGTAGTAGTACTCCAAGGTGGGACCCGGCTGTGGTGGATGATGAACTCCATGATCCTGGGGTATGGGGTTGTTCCCCAGGACCTGATTCACCGGGGGAACCTGCTGTGGATTCCCCTGGCGTTGGTTGTAGTCTCCGTCCATCCCGTGCTCTTCTTCAGAATCGCTGCTCAGGTGGCCGTCTATGCGCTCTTCCGTAGCCAGTCTAGCTCGCTGTTGTCTCCTGAGCCGGCGACAGGTGCGGTCAATCTCTGGATTCAACGGCAGTAAACCTCCCGACTGGCTACGGGTCATGCACTACCTGCACACACTCAAGCAAGCAAACCCGTGAAGGCACAAGTGGGACAAAGCAAACAAAGCAAAAGGAAAAGCTAAATTAACAGAAATCACTTTTCTTCAACAACCTAGCCGTCCCCGGCAACGGCGCCAAAAACTTGACTCGACTCTACTGTCACTCCAGGAATTGGCCAAGTGTAACCACTTCCTAAAGCGTAGTATAGCGGGTTTAGGTTTAATTATCAACCCGGGTCCTAGATGTGATGACTACTCAGTGAATTCTTGTTATCTAGCAATGAAACTGGAATGCAAGTCTAACTAAAAAACTAACAAAGCAAGTAAACTGTTGTATTCAGGTTAAAGAGGTCACCCGGATATGGTTCCCCCTAGACTGCAGTTAAGCCGGATTGTAATTACCAAGTTCAGTTTCTATGATAGTTATACTGCGGAAGGTTCTTAAACAGCCTGAAGTCTCGACTAAAGGTCTTCAGACCCTCTCAATCTGACTCTCTAGCGGGCGACTAACCTCCACCGGAGTCGACAGATTGAGGCCCTAAGAACAAAACCTCCACTACCGGAGTAAATCCGGTACAGAATAGTGAGTTGGTTCCTCGACTAAAGTCACCAACTCCCTACCTTCAATCAAGGATACTCTATTAACCTAGGCAGATATTCTCATTCTAGGTTAAAGCAGAAACAACAGGAATTTGATCAGGATTCAAGTCATTCAATCATTAAAACCTCAATCGAATATAATCAATCATAGAATCAGTACTTGGGTTCATACAATCAAAGCCTAACATACAAATCTAGAGTTCTCCATACCCAGATGAATGGTAGAACTACTCCATGGAGAAGAAAGCAAAAGCAGAATCAGACACGGAATTCATACTGCGAAGGATGGATTCCTGCTTCTGGACGTTGATTGGCACTTCTCCAAGCTCAAGCTGGCCTCCAATGGTGTTGAAGATCAATCTAGGGCACTTGGGAACTCTTGCTTGTCACTTTCTCTCTCTAGGAATCGTTCTCTCTCTCAAAAACTCGAATCCCCTTCTGTTTGGCTGAAAATCTGCTTAAAAAAGCATCAGCCAAAGCACGGTCGAGGGCACGGCCGTGTAATGCCTCAGCCCGCCCGTGCTTTGGCTAGTGTTAATTACACGGCCAGTGCACTGGGAGAAACACGGCCGTGCTTTGGTGGAACACGCCCGTGCTTTGGCAGAACACGCCCGTGTTTTGTTTTGGCCCTGCCCGTGTAATCAGCTCAGCTCTCGGCATAAAAAACACGGCCACCAGAACACGGCCGTGTAATGATTTAGGTGTGCCCGTGTTTTGGCTCCAGCTCACCGAAATGACTTCCGAATGCCCCGAAACTCGCGCTTAGCCTTCCCTTTGACACCTGGGACCTGAAACATGACAAAATAGCACAACCCGGCGTAAAATAGGCCACAATACACGACTATGCCCCTCAAACGGATAAGAACTAGGGGCGCAAATATGTGCAATTACATCGTTATCAGTCGGCATCATGGCAAATAGTGAACAGAGGACAAATGAATTGTGTATGAAGAGATTCTCAAAAACAAAGGATCATGGACTCACATTTTTCAAGGTGCTCTATTTTCTTCTTGAAGATGGTTGGAACCCCTTTTCTTTCTATTTTGCTTGTTTTCTGTTTTTTTTTTTTTTAAGGGTCCCAACCTGCTCTTCAGAAAATGGGGGCTCCCACCTAGCAGAGGTTTTGTGGGAGCCCGGCTCTTACCGACCATGCCAGGAGCGGATGTCTCGAGCCTCGTGCGGGGGAAAGACATGTAAGGGGGCTGGAGGTAGTAGGTGGAAATTGGGAACGGATTCCCGTCTCCCCTTACACACTTTCGCCCAATTCGCACGGGAGACGTTATTTTGAAGCACATTTTCGAGCACCTGTTAAACTCAAAACATGAAACAAGAGTCCATGACAGGTGGAGAGTCCACAACACCACACAATTCAAAGGTCCTAAGATCACTAATTCACTCAATCAACCAACACAATATGACGAAGAAATGAGACTTCTTAAATGCATCAACATCCTCCATAGTGCTACACTACCTCCCTAGGTTGCATATTACTATAAAGACTGTCAATTCAAAGCATACTGAGCAGGCAATTGCAAGGAACACGTACTAGGAGCCCTCAAATTTAAAAATTTGGACAGTGGACTAGGCTCCAAGCACACAAACAGATATAATGCAGTCAAAAGATAAACATCCCCCCCACACTTAAGATCGACATTGCCCTCAATGGAGAAGAGGGAAGGAAAAGGGAAACGATGTTACCGGTATGCACGGACTGCAGGAGACTGGAAGCGGACCAGTCAAGTGAAGCGGACTGGAGAGGGACCAGTCTGGAACAAAGCACAGCTAAAGGGGAACAGAAGAGCTCAAACACAATATGTTAGGTCCAATGGTCAGCCCAATAATACATCATCCAAAACCAAACCGGTTTACAATCCGACTCAAAACACAAGAAAGAAAGTTAAACCGTGGTGGGTTTTCCTCCCCACAAGCGCTTCTTTACCGTCTTTTAGCTGGACGCCCATGGTGGATACTCAGGGAGGTGCAGGAATAGGTGTCTTCAAGAGCGGATCAACGTCGCTCTTGAGGTACAGCTTCAGGTTGTGGCCATGCACCCGACGGATGCGACCACCATCATCGGTCAGCTCAACCTGGCCATCCGGTAAGATGCAGGAGAGTGAGTACCTAGACGGCCAGGGTGGTCGTGGTGCAGGAGGTGGGACCAGCTCGTAGTGGTCTCCACCCTTCTTCCGTGCAGGCTTAGCAACCTGCTGCTTCGGCCGCCACTCCTCCTTGAGATTTTTGTTCGAAGGCGAGGCTGGATGGTGTGGCGGCGAAGGAATGAGAAAAGGGTCCTGCAAAATAAGAGGTGCAGAAGGATACACGACAGGCTCGTGTACCTGATCAGAAATGGCATGCACAGGTGTGACAGCAATCATAGCACAGTGATCGAATTCAGTCACAGAAAAAGTAGCCTGTTCATTCCCAGCACGCAGGATCAGTTTACCATCATGCACATCAATAATTTCCTTGGCGGTGGCAAGAAATGGTCTACCCAGAATCAAAGGCACGTCCACATCCTCATGTATATCAAGAATAACAAAATCAACAGGATATGTGAATGCACCGACACTGACAAGCAGATCCTCTATGATTCCCCTAGGATGCACAATGGAACGATCAGCTAGCTGAATGCTCATCCTAGTAGGGCTAACTTCACCTAGGTCTAGCTTTTTATACAACTTATATGGCATGACATTTATGCTAGCGCCTAGGTCCGCCAAGGACTTGCCTACATGCATGCTGCCAATAGTAAGAGGAATAGTAAAACTCCCTGGATCCTTGCGCTTTTCGGGCAGCTTGTTCTGCAGGATAGCAGAACACTCCTCACTAAGCATCACTGTCGAAAGATCCCCAAGTTTCTTCTTGTCGGTGAGGAGGTCTTTCATGAACTTGCCATACTTGGGCATCTTCGACAGTGCCTCCACGAACGGTATGCTGATGTTGAGCTGCTTCAACATTGCCATAAACTTGGCAAACTCAGTTTCCAGCTTGTCTTTGTGTAGGTGAGTGGGGAAAGGAAGCTGGGGCACATGCTCCTTAACCACTGGTTGTGGCTTGGGAGCAGGGGCTTCCTTCTCCACCCGCACTCTGCATCATCGGCTGGAAGTGCGGAAGCAGGTAGTGGTTCCTCCTGCCTGGCCGGACAGGATCAGCAGATATGGTCTTACCGCTCATGGTGAAAATGGCATCCAGTTACTAATGCTGGTGAGGATCACGAGGATTCGGAATAGTGGTGGCAGGCAGATTCCCCGGTGCTCTGGTAGTGTTTTGGCGGGCCAAGATACCCACCTGGTGCTGCAGATCTTGCAAGATGGCACCTTGGTTCCTCTGACCTGCCTCCAGTGAGGCTACGCTCTGGTCCAACCTCGTGATAGTTGCCTGAGTGCTAGTCATGAATGAGGCTAGAATATTTTCCAGCTTGTCATCTGATCATCTAGGGCAGGAGCTGCTGCTGGCTCGGCAAACTGGCGCTAAGGCTGCTGGAATGGTTGCCCCTGCCTAGGCTGGTAGGGCTGCTGCTGTGGGGCTGGCCCCTGTCGAGCCTGGAAGGGCTGCCTCTGCTGAAAACCACCGGCTGGTGCTGGGAAACCAGGTGGTTTAGTGGTGTTGCTGCTCCAGGCGAAATTGGGATGCTGGCGCCACCCCTCATTATATGTATTGTTGTACGGGTCGAGGCGCCGAGCATTGGCGATGAAGTCCAACTGCTCTTGGGGAGTAGTAGACTCCCTCATAGCCTGGCAGTCTTCCACTAAGTGATTTGAGCTCTCACACCACTGACATTGAGCTACTGGAGGTGTAGCCAAACCTCTGCCCGGAATCAGACTGTTGGGCTGCTTCAATGTCTGCACCAACTCAGCTACCTGCTGCTCAAGCCCGGATCTGGTCTCAATGGCGTGCACACCACGGTCCCGGGAATGTCTGCCTCTGCTACTCTGTCCCCAAGAATGATCTCTGGCAGCCAAGGTATTGATCATCTGGTTCAGCTCTGGTGGAGTCTTGGTAAGAATATCCCCTCCTGGGCATAGAGACTCAATCACCCGCTGGCTGTCCGGAGAGAGAGCACTGTAGAAGTTCCCCACTGTGAATGCATCACTGAAGCCATGATGGGGACACTGCCAGAAATATCCCATGTACCGCACCCAAGCATCACGAAGTGACTCATCTGGCTCTTGGCGGAAGTGAGTGATCTCCCGCTGGATCTCTGTAGTCTTCGATGCCGGATAGTACCTGTGCACGAATTTGTCAGCCAGATCGTCCCAAGAGGTGATGGACAATGGGGGCTGGGTCTCCAACCACCTCTTAGCATTCCCCGCCAGAGAATGGGGGAAGAGATGAAGGCGGATTGCATCATCAGGGACACCATTAAGCTTGAACCCGTTCGTCAGCTGCAGAAAACGGGAAAGATGCACCCTGGCCTCCTCATCCTTCAAGCCATGGAACTGGACAGAGGATGTAATGAGCTGAATCCAGCATGGCTTGATCTCGAAGTTGTTTGCTGGAATAGGTGGGTAGAGGATGACCGGGCGGATGTCAGCAATCCGTGGAGTGTAGTAGTACTCCAAGGTGGGACCCGGCAGCGGTGGATGATGATGAGCCCCATGATCCTGGGGTATGGGGTTGTTCCCCAGGACCTGATTTCCCGGGGGGAGCCTGCTGAGGATTCCCCTGGTGTGGATTGTATTCTTCGTCCATCCCGTACTCTTCCTCAGAATCGCTGCTCAGGTGGCCGTCTATGCACTCTTCCGTAGCCAGTCTAGCTCGATGTTGTCTCCTGAGTTGGCGACAGGTGCGGTCAATCTCTGGATTCAACGGCAGTAAACCTCCCGACTGGCTACGGGTCATGCACTACCTGCACACACTCAAGCAAGAAAACCCGTGAAGGCACAAGTGGGACAAAGCAAACAAAGCGAAAAGAAAAGCTAAATTAACAGAAATCACTTTTCTTCAACAACCTAGCCTTCCCCGGCAATGGCGCCAAAAACTTGACTCACTTCTATTGTCACTCCAGGAATTGGCCAAGTGAAACCACTTCCTAAAGCGTAGTATAGCGGGTTTGGGTTTAAATGTCAACCCGGGTCCTAGATTTGATGACTACTCAATGAATTCTTGTTATCTAGCAATGAAAATTTAATGCAAGTCTAAACTAACAAACTAACAAAGCAAGCAAACGGTTGTATTCAAGTTAAGAGAGGTCACCCGGATATGGTTCCCCCTAGACTGCAGTTAAGCCGGATTGTAATTACCAAGTTCAGTTTCTATGATAGTTATACTGCGGAAGGTTCTTAAACAGCCTGAAGTCTCGACTAAAGGTCTTCAGACTCTGAAGGATGGATTCCTGCTCCTGGACGTTGATCGACACTTCTCCAAGCTCAAGCCAAGCTCCAATGGTGATGAAGGTCAAGCTAAGGCACTTGGAGACTCTTGTTCGTCGCTTTCTCTCTCTAGGAATCGCTCTGTCTCTCTAAAACTCGAATCCCCCCGACTTGTGGCTGGAAATTGGCTTAAAAACAGAAAATCCCGACTCACACGGGCAGGCCACACGGCCGTGTGGCCCACCCAGTTGCCCGTGTGTCTCCAAACGCTGTGTATCGATTAGTTGAATTCCAGGCTTCTTACACGGCCAGGGTCACACGGCCGTGTAGCTCACCCAGCCTGGCCGTGTGAAGCCTCGCAGAATTCCACACTGCCAAAGTGCAACTTCACACGACCGTGTGGAAATTATCTGTGCCCGTGTGAGGTCTCGCACAATCCCACAAGGCCAAACTGGTCACTTGCACGGCCGTGTGGGTTGTGGGTGTGCCCATGTGGCTTCCTTTGTGACTTGCCTCGCGCCCGATCTTCGCCCAATCGACCCCGAACTCGCTCCTAAACCTTCATTCACTTGCCAGGACCTGAAATATTACAAACAAGCACAACCTAGCGTGAAATCGGTCTAAAACACGAGAAACCACATCTCAAACGGTGTAAGAACAGGGGTGAAAACATGTGTAATTAACGGTCTATCACCCATCAACGGTAGTTCTCAAACCTTGACATCTGGTAATCCACAAACCGACCAATTCTCCCTTTTTCTCCCTTTGCCAGGCCAAAATCACAAACCCCACAAGAACGCATCTCCTAGAATTCGATTTCGAACAAGAAATCTCCCCAATTGTCCCTTCTCCCTCTCTTACCTTCCTCTCTTCACCTCCCACCACCCGCACCGCGACGGCGGCAAAAGATAATTGAAGTATATGCTAATCGACAATTCAAGGTACGACAAAAAGGAAGAGGAGAAAGTGTCTAGCAGAGGATGGGTTCTGCAATTGCGTTGTTGACGATTGAAGGGAGGGGATGCTCAACGACGATTCAGGGTTCTGACTGGCGAGGTGCAGTATGCAGCGGCCAGCGGCAGATGACTCCTTCTTCCCCAACCCAAAGTTACCGAGTCTGGATGACAAACAATGAAAGAAGAGAGGATGAAATCGGCAACGACAAGACCGACGGCTCGGGGATGAAGAAAGGAAAGAATTCCAAATGACGGAGAGGGAGACCGGTCGGTGGATCGGAGAGTGACAGGCGGAGATTGGATCTTGTTCTCTGCTCTCTCCATGGGGAAGGGGAAAGGATGACTGGAAAAAAAAATTAAATGATTTTTTCTTCTTATTATAATAGTGGTGAAAAAAATAAGGGTTATAGGTATAATATGCCCTTTTACTATGACGTTTTATCAAACATGCCCCTCTATTATTTTTTACATCAAACATGCCCCTGTACTTTGAAAAAATTATCAAACATGCCACTTTGTCAAAATTTCCATTGAAAAAATCGTCAATCATGGTTGAATCGAGATTTAGACAACCCGGCATCGGCAAATGGGAGCGAAAATGTCAGTTTTGTCTCCCGTTTTATTTCTCTGGGTCTCTTGAAAGTTAAATTATTTGAATTATTTGGCTATACAAAAGAACAAAAAAATAATCCTAAAGTGAAATTATTAGGAATATTTTAGATCAGTGCAGTCAAAATCGCGCATTAAAACATAAAAACTTACGTTTTTACGTATCCAGGCCACCAAAACGTTTCAGTTTCTGCCTAAAGTCGCTTAGTCACAAAAACTGGTAAAAACATGAGTAAAATCGGTAAAATCGCTTAAAATCGGTAAAATCGCGATTCTAAAGCGTTTTTATACGATTATGATCATCTCATAAACATGTGCCAATTGGCCCAAAATGATATAATTTTGGAGACATATCAGCAAAAAATAAAAATAAAAAGGAAAACAGGATTCATCACTCATTCTACAACTAGTGTCGAGATAGGGGCTTCACATTAGGTTGAAAAGACACCTAATGGTATTCTCAACAGCCGCTGACCTTCTATCAGTCTTCTCCCTTAATCTTCACTTGTGGCTCATACCTGGGTTACGATAAAAGTTTATGGGTAATTGATCGTATTAATTATGTAAACTCAAACCAACTTATGTGAATTTGGATTCTCAAGCTCGTTTACGGGTTACGATCTACGTTTATGAGCTTATTATTAAGATCTTATGAGTTTTCTCTACTTTTGAGTCAACACAAATAGTTTATGTGTTAAATATCACATTTTAATTATGAATTTCATGTAGTTATTCACTTATCTAAAATCTACACACTCACATTTTACATACTATATGTTGTACTTAACATATTTTAGCTATTTTAGAGGGTGCGTCAAATACTTACGCTTTTACGCTTTGATTTTACGTTTTACGATTTTACCCATTTTCCGCTTCTAGGTAGAATCGCGCTTTTAACTGCATTGTTTTAGATATTTGTGCCGCCCAAACCAAAGTTCGACCTTGGTTAACGATTTTTGGATGAAATTTTAAACAAAAGGGCATGTTTGATCATTTTTATAAAGTAGAGGGGCATCTTTGATATAAAAAAATAGTAGAAGGGCATATTTGACAAAACGTCATAGTAGAGGGGCATATGATACCTATAACCCAAAAAATAATTAAGGAAATTATTTAAATACAAGTGGCATACATTTGATGATGTGTATATCCACATCATTGAAGATTAACAGTCTTAAAGTTTATAACGAAAATGGTTAAAGTTGTCAATCAAGTATTCAAAAGTGGCTATATGAGTGTATTTTTCAAAATTTGGCTATATTTGTCACAACGCCAATAGCTATGGCTATGAAAGTGTATTTTGTATTTTTCAAATTTAAGCTTCATGTATGTTTTAATTTAAAAATATTTAACAAATTTGGTTCGTGTAAATAGTTGTGTTTCTTATTTTAGTTCGAAGTGACCAGGTTTTAAATCCCATTATTGATGTATTTTTCATGTAAATAAGAAAATAATAAATGATTGTGAAGATTAATCTACTCTTCCTACTTTCGCGATGCATGAAATTGGAAATGAGGTTTCAAGTTTCCCCATTTTCTTTTTATTTATTGTGTAGACAAGAGATGAGGTGAGAGACGAGAGTGGTTAAACTAAAAAATCAAAATTGAGATGGATGGAGGGTTCTAAGTTGTTAAAGAGTGAGGAATGACCAAAGATTGTGTGCTATATTTCATTAATTTTTAATTTTCGGTGTTTGTAGGTATTACCGATCCCAATCTTGTAATCCTGAATACCGAATAGCACTCTGAAATGAATCTCAATCTCAATCCCTAAAAAACAAGCCGGTATTCAATGATAATTCAATACGATATTCGGTATATATCAAATACTGGTACCAAACTTCGAGCCGTGAGAGAATAGTGAAAAGGAAAAGGAGAGTGAATGCAAAATGCAAGAGGAAAGAAATTGAGAAAGTGGTGAAAAAGAAGAAAGGGAAAGGAACATTTCTCTTTCGTAGTTCCCATTTAAATTTGCTTTCACGTTTAACTAAAAAATTAGTTGTAAAATGCAAGGTAGTCAAATCAGCTGATGTCGATGTGCCGTGGTATAGTCGGTGTATATGTCAGTTCTGCTGGTTTTAATAAAATACATGAGTAAAATGGAATTCATCGATTAAAATAAAATAAATTAGGAAGAAGCAATTGAAAGAGTTAATTCACACAAAACAATTTATAGTTAAGAATTGGTAACTAACAGTAGACAATTATATACGTAAAAATAAAAATAAAAGTATATAAAATAAATTTTATCAATGTTTACAGGTATTTATATGAAATATAGCATTAGTTATATAATATATAAGGTTAATATATATATATATATATATATATATAAAAGTTGTTTGTAACTTATCTTTGTATAATTGAAACTAATGAATGTGAAGTATTTAGTTAAAATCCAATGAAGGGTGTTTATTTTTGAACGACATGTGTGAAAATACTGAAATTTGATTCCTCATCTTACTGGGGAAAAAATCCAAAACTACCACTGTTTAAAAAAAATTACAAAAGTACCACCCATTCCCAACAATTTCCAAAAATACCATCGTTTATTTAAAATCGCGCCTCTAATGAGCGGTTAACATTAAAACCGTACCTCCTGGCAGCGGTTTACAATATAACCGCCTCGCCAAGAGGCGTTTTTAATTTCCAGCAAAACCTGCTTCTGGAAGGCGCGATTATATACTAACCCTACCACAAAACGCTTCAAAAGGGAGCGTTTAAATGTCGGCATGATAAACCGCCCCACCAGGCGGCGGTTTACCATGTCCAGACATAAATCGCTGCCCCAAGGCGCGGTTTGTGCCTGGTCACCCGACAGCAAACATGTCGGCATGCAGCGAGTGGGGCTGCATGGCAGACCTACCCCCCCCCCCCCCCCCCCCCCCCCCCCCCCCCCCCCCCCCCCCCCCCCCCGGTTTTGCTGCAAAATTTGCCTATAAAAGGCTGTTTCAGAGAACTCATATTCTTCACACTCCTCCTATTCCTTCTTCAAATTTCAGTTTTGCACCTTTAAATTATTTAGTTTTTGCGATTAACGTTAATTCGTAAGTTTGTTTTGTATTACTTTTCATTGTCCTTTGTGATTTTATGTTAGTAACTTAATTACTTTTCATTGTCCTTTGTAATTTTATGTTAGTAACTTGTATTACTTTTCATTGCAGATGGCATTCCAAAGGTTCACGCTTGGGTTGCGGTGGAATGGTTACACGGAAGAGACCGAAAAGGGTGTAAGTTACGTCGGTGGAAATTTTTATAAAATGAAGGTCCGTACGAGACCGATGCTTGAAGAGCTCCATCAAATGTGCACTCAGATTACCTGCATGGATGGCACTAGAAGAGTTGATCAAATGGTGTATCGATATCCAAACAGACATGATGGGTAGCTGTGGAATGAGGAATTCCTCCTTACCACTCAGGAGGACGTTGATGCCTTGGTCCAATTTTTGACCACCAATAAAATTAAGCAAGCGGAGATGTTCGTTTACAACGAGGCCGTCGAAGCCAGTGTAGGTCATTCTAGAGATGGCCAAACATATGGTATCCACGGTGGGAGTGTATTATACGAAGATCATCCCCACCAGGATTTCCAAGACTCGAGCTGGAGGCAGGAGTATCATCATGGAACTGGAGGAAGTCATCAATCCTTCCCTTCATATGAAGAAGAAGCTCAACAGGCGGATCACAACCAACAAGCAGGCTACTAGTACCCACCCGATTACAACTTCTATCAAAGCGGTGTTAGTTACCACAACTACCATTACGGAGCTGGTGAAGGTAAAGGTGCCTTTCATGATGATAATCATATGGAAGAAGAGGTCAATCCAACTCCAGTTAGTGACCCTGAGGTTGAAGAAGAGGAAGGCGAAGTTAGTGCAGACAGCTTCGATCCGCTGGAAGGTGCTAATGATTCCGGTCCAAATTCAGACGCAGATGGTGATGAGGTACCTCACGACCATGTACCTATTCCATACTACAATCACATTCAAAATGAAGATTGGTATGTAGAAGCCGACATGGACCCGCCAGAGGTGCCAGTATGGGGTCCACTCACTGGCTTTACGAAGGGCCAACAATTTGCAACGAAGAATGAGGTCCGACACGCTATTTCCACTGAAGCAATGACTCGGATTTTTGAATGGCAAACAACCCATTCCAACAGAAAGAGGCTGATGGTTCGATGCAAAAATGAAAATGAGGGATGCAAAGCTAGGGTCCGGGCCATCAAGAGCAAGAGAGTCGGCCATTGGGTCATATCCCGTGCGGTGAACACACACACACATGTGTCATCAATAACATCCCAAGGCCATCGACAGTTGAAATCAAGGGTGGTTGTTGCGGCTATCAAACATCTAATTGAGGAGCAGCCCGACCTGAAGGTGAAAACCATCATCGCCCACATTTCTAGTTGTTATGGTTATATCATTAACTACAAGAAAGCGTGGCATGGGAAACAGAAAGCAATGTTTGTCGTGTTTGGTGACTGGGAAGAATCATATGCATTCCTTCCCAAATTGATTTTGGCATTGGAGGTGTCTAACCCTGGCACCATTTTCTCGCCTCGCTACCAAGATGAAGAAATTCAACCGCCAGTGCCTGGTAACAAGCACCAATTCAAGCGTCTTTTCTGGGCATTCAAGCCATGTATTGATGATTTTCCATACTGTGTTCCTGTGATTCAAGTTGATGGAACATTCCTTACCGGCAAAGTACAAGGGTACTCTACTGATCGCCAGCGGAGCAGATGCAAATAGATTAGTATATCCATTAGCCTTTGCCATTGTGGAGAGAGAGAATACCGATAGCTATGGATGGTTCTTCAGACAAATTCAGCTCCATGTCACCAAGCGGACGAACCTGACTATCATCTCAGATCGCCATGCCGGTATACGGGCTGCTATCTTAGGCTTGGATCCAGCCTGGAACTGGTCACAGAGATGGTGCATACGGCATTTCAAGAGCAACTGGAACCATCATTTCAAGCGAAAGAAGCTTGCTGACAATCTATGGTGGATTGGTAAGTTTCTAATTAATTGTTATATACATTTTGTCAACTGTATAAAACGAGGACTCAATCAACACAACACAATACAACACTTATTTAGACTCTTTATAAAGAAATGCATGTCTAAGGAAATGGGGACTTAAGCGATCATCGTGATCCCCCCATGACCTGGGAAAATCGGGTTCTAAGCGATCCTCGGATCCCTCCTTTTTCTATCAAAAAGACTGTGTTTCTAAGGAGATGTATACCTCTCCTAAGAGTCTTACGAGTGTACTTGTATTGGCAATAAGGTTGATCTTGCTTACCTTACATTTTTTTTACTTACCTTACATTTTTTTTATATTCATCAGTTGTCGCGTACCAAGAGAAGAAATTTAAAGAGAAGATGCAGAATATCCGTCAGATATTCCCTGAAGGTGCGCAGTGGCTTGATCAACATGACCTTGAAATGTGGACGTTTCATAAGGACGGAGGTACCAGATGGGGTATTGCCACAACAAACTCAAACGAGAGTATCAACAATGTCTACATGGAATGTCGTGCACTCCCCATCTCTGCAATTATTGAGATGACATTCTGGAAACATTTACCTACAACCATAAGCTTCATGTCGTAGGGGATGGTCGGGACCCCATTCCTTGTCGGGGTCAACCTTTGGCGCAATCCATGGCAAATGCTCCCAAGCCCAAAATTGGATGATGAACATGACCCCATCAATCTCCTTCACCGCTCTCGCACTAGCATTACAGAGGGATCGGTAGAGATGAGCTAGGAAAGCAGATGCCCAGCTCAGGTTTCCCATATCATCCCAACTCCCAAGTATGATCTTCAACCATGAATTGCTGATTAGGTTGTTGGATTTCTTGGGGAAGAAAACTCCTCCGATCATTGCCGAGGATGTACATACGTGCATAAATGTCTTTATCACGCTCCGAACTTTCCTCCGTGAGGGGAATGCCTCCGAACTCAGGGTTGTGCTTATGCCTAATCTCCGCTGTCAACCACGTGATGGATACTTGGCCCTTGGACAATGGTGGATGACCATCCGCATCGTGATCTCCCTTTTCTGGTAGACACAACCTGGTGACCGTCCATATAAAATGCTGCCAACCACTCATATTGGCAACAACTTTAGGTGGTGGCGTAGAGTTCACACAAACAACATCACCATCGATGGGCAGATCGGTTAGGATGGCGATGTCCTTAAGTGTGATGGTGCACTCGCCTTCACGAAAATTGAAGCAGTGTGTCTCCTTTCGCCATCTCTCTACCATCGCCGTGATGAGTTGGCGGTCGGTCTTGATTCCATTAAAATGTCTAATCGAATCCAATCTTGCCCTTTTTAGAAAGGGCAAGATGACGTTGTTCCATTCAAGCACATTCGTCGTGCCCCTATAGCGGACTATATGGTATGCATCCTAGAGAAGAATTTAAATTTCACTTTAAGTTTATGATTTATACATATATAAATATAATATAAGATGCAATATTAATTAAATCAAGGTTGTTTTATAGAAATATACATTATCTAATAAACATTAATTTTAACATAACTACAACATATTATAAGATGCAATATTAATTAAATTAAGGTTGTTTTAGAGAAATATACATTATCTAATAAACATTAAATTTAACATAACTAAATAATATTATAAGATACAATATTAATTAAATTAAGGTTGTTTTAGAGAAATATACATTATATAATAAATATTAATTTTAACATAAATAAAATAATTTTCTAAGATGCAATATTAATTAAATCAAGGTTGTTTTAGAGAAATATACATTATCTAATAAGCATTAATATTAACATAACTAAAATAATTTTTGAAATTTAAGTATAATTATTTTTTGTACACATACACATAAAATCAAATATATTATTTTGTTAATCGTATTGATAATTTTCAATAATTTAAAGCAATACAATTACACTCGTAAGACTCTTAGGAGAGGTATACATCTCCTTAGAAACACAGTCTTTTTGACAGAAAAAGTGGGGATCCGAGGATCGCTTAGAACCCGATTTTCCCAGGTCATGGGGGGATCATGATGATCGCTTAAGTCTCCATTTCCTTAGACATACATTTCTTTATAAAGATTCTAAATAAGTGTTGTATTGTATTGATTTAAATTATTGAAAATAATCAATACGATTAACAATTAAGTAAATTATTGTACAAACAAATAAATTACTTTAACAAAATACAAATTACAAGTGATGATAAATAATATGTACCTTGTGGTCATTCCAAACGTCTCTTGGACGATGATTAGCTTGATCGTATAAAACAGTCGGATCAATCGGTCCTTGATCAACATAATATCGTTGACTGTAAATATCAACATCCGGCCCAACCTACGATAGCATAACAACAACATAAATCAATTAGTATATAAATTAAATAAATCCTTATAACAACAACAACAATTGGGTAAAATGAGTACGTACCGTTTGATAATCATCATAGAAAAGGCCCTCTTCTTGGTTGAAATCGGCCATTTTTTCGGAATCCGAACAGAGGTTCGACGGTTTTTTAGTGAAAACCAAAGAAAAAGTTTTTTGAAGGCAGATCGGACTTAGCCGCAACCAACAAAATAACTAATTGTAAGGTTTTTGGGTGGGGAGGGGGGTGGGTAGAGTGAGAAGTTAGAGGGAGAGACGGGGGAATGGGTTTGGTGTGCAGAAAATGGGAGGGGGAAGGGGGGTTTATATAAGGACGAAACCGCGTGAGGGAGGGACGGTTCCGTCCTTTTACCCCGCCTAAAACCGCGCCTCCAGCACGCGGTTAGCGTTCCCCAACAGTCAAACCGCGCTTCGGGGGAGCGGTTTGACTGAGCGACGCGGATCGCTGAGCTGGCGCGCGGTTTGGCCGTCAGATCGCTCCCCCGTTGCGCTGTCCGATGCACCGCCACGTGGCCACGCGGTTTGACTGGCAGGAAGAGTCAAACCACGCCTTGGAGGCGCGTTTTGTGCATTAACCGCTGCCAGGAGGCGCGGTTTTAATGTTAACCGCTCATTAGAGGCGCGGTTTTAAATAAACGATGACATTTTTGGAAATTGTTGGGAATGGGTGGTAATTTTGTAATTTTTTTTTTAAACAGTGGTAGTTTTGGATTTTTTTCCTCTTACTGGTCGGTAATTGCGATTTTGATTGAATTTGACCGGTATTAATTGGATTTGACCAAGGCTTAATATCGTCTCCTTTCCAACTGGTTTGGTAACCGGTAATGGTTATACTCTGTTGAACCGGCCGACAGGAAGCCGACGTGACAACCATGGCAAAACTCTAAAGTGGAACCAAAATCGTCGATCTAGTTTAGGCAGATTTTCTGATTAACCGGTTAATATCCGACAGACTAGCTTTCTTTGTAATTTTAGGCAATAAGAACTTAAGTCAGCCCGAATTCGATTAATCATGGTCTCACCAACCAGTTCGACCCGGTTTTGATAACAATATTAATAACACCTATAAAATATATTTGTAAATACAATGACCAAACATGTCATGTACCCCTAGATAAAATTATATTCATTATATATGACAAGAATTGCTGATAATATATTGCCTAAGAATTGCTGATGCGCTCAAAGTATGGCAAGAACAAAGAAAACCTCGACATCATCAAACCTCTAAAGGGAAGTTCCTTTACCTAGAACAACATTTCCAAAGCTAGGGATTTGCTGAATAAAGGTTGTGGATGGAATATTCATTGAGGAAATCTCACCCGCTTTTGGTCTGATGTTTGGATTTTGCAGGCTCCTCTTCAGGAACTGGCTACTGGACCTATCCCGGAAGGGGAGAGGGGCGCCATGGTGGCTGACTACGTGGATGAGGAAGGCACCTGGATCACCGAGAAGTTCAAAGACCTCCTTCCTGAGGGAGTGGTGCACAAAATCACAGCGCGTGGTGTAGATCCTCTATCTGGAGAGAATGATGTCATGTTTTGGCATCCCACCTCTGACGGCAACTTCTCAGCTAAAAGCGCTTATCAACTCATGCAACAGCCCACAACCAGCAACTCAACTCACCTTTGGAAAGCTATTTGGAACCTTCCAATTTCGGAGAGAGTTCGCTGCTTCATGTGGGTGGTGGCGCATGATAAGGTAAGCTGCAACGTGCAACTGGCTAAAAGGAAAATTACCTCCTCTCCTTTTTGTTACAGGTGGTTGACTCAGGAAGAGACCACTCTCCACATTGTCAGAGATTGTCCACCTGCTGCCTTCTTCTGGGCGCGCACAGTCCCCATCGAGAAGCAGGGAGATTTTTTCAGCATGCAGCTCAATCAGTGGCTATCGAAGAATCTGCAGACGGAGGAGATGAGGGGAATCGAGACCCCTTGGAAAGCCTTCTTCAGCATTGCGATTTGGAATCTGTGGAAGAACAGGAACGAGGGCATCTTCAAGGGAATTGACAAGACTCTTTCGCCGCCCTCCTTGACCCAGGCTATAAAGATTAAAGCGACCTTGTGGTATAAAGTTTGGAATGCACCGAAGGACAGCCTCGGGCGCTGTGCTGCCCCAGCACACCGCACGCTCAGTGAGATAGGGTGGACCCCCCCCCCCCCCCTCCGGCTGGATGGACAAAGGTAAATGTGGATGGCGCGGCTAACGGGAACCAAGGACCAGCAGGAGCAGGAGGTGTTTTAAGAGATCATCAGGGAGCCTGGATCAGAGGCTTCGTCGTCAACCTTGGGACTTGTTCGGCGATCCAACCGGAACTTTGGGGCATCTATCATGGTTTGGGAATTGCTTGGCAAGCCGGAAGCAGAACTATTATAGTGGAATCCGACTCGCAGATGGCCCTGCAGCTCATAGAGAAAAGGAATGATTTGATTCACCCGCGTGCAACCCTTCTGACCGCAATCAGACGCAGAATAGCTCAAGATTGGGTGGTAAGACTAGTTCATACTTATCGGGAGGGGAATAGAGTCGCGGACTGGCTCTCGAAGCACAGTCTCGTCTATCCATACGGTAAGTATGAATTGGAATTACCTCTCCAAGAACTTCGTATTATTTTAGACGATGACAGCAGAGGTAAAACTTTTCCCAGAAGCATCATAAGTGCTTCTGGTACCCCTCCACTCTGTAACCCCTCTCCGCCCCTTTTCCTCTCTGTCTCTTTGGCTTGTTAGCCTCCCTCGAAAGCAAAAAAAATATGTAGTTGTTTTGTACCATCTTTATGACAGATTTCGAAACAGAGGGCCCATTTACATTTAATTTTCTTCAATGGTTTATGTTGGCCCTTTTACATTTAAGACTGGAACGGAAAAATTCAAATTGTGCGACCAAATCGTAGATCCCCACTAGCTGGATTATCATTCAGAACTTAAATTAGATAGTGACTCCATCAGCCGATCCTGCAAGTGGTGAAGGTGGGAAAGCTCCATCCGATGTGTTGAACTTTGACGATGAAGTAATGTCACTAGAAAACTGACTTTTCCGGTCAACGTCCCCCGCTGTGATAGTCAACGATGAAGGAGTGGAACATTGGTCCGCCCATTGGAAGTCGCCGTAAGTCGCGACCGGCATATTCAGTGGAAGAATCGGCAATGGAGCCTCAAAGTTGAGCACTTGAAGCGCTTGCCTAGCCGAAGGTCTCGAGCTTGAATCTGGGTGAGCACAGAACATCCCGATGATCATTAACCTCTCCATTTCTTGTTCATCGAACACTCCATTCAGCGTTGGATCAGAACCCTCCATTAGCAGCCTTCCAGCTCCATAGAGGTCCCAAAGCCAGTGAACCAAATGCACAAAACCCCCCTCTTTGTCTTCCATAACTGCAGGCCTTCTCCCGGTAGCAATTTCCAGAAGCACAACCCCAAAGCTGTAGATGTCCGACTCTCTGCTTGCCTTGCTTGTTACCGCGCATTCAGGAGCCATATAACCCATTGTCCCGGCCAGCATTGTTGTTTGGGAGCCCTTCTCGTGATCCACCAGCCTCGCCAGTCCAAAATCCCCAAGTTTGGCGTTGAAATTGGAATCTAACATAATGTTACTCGACTTAATGTCCCTGTGAACCACACATTGCTCCCACTCCTCGTGCAAGTAGAGCAATCCAGAGGCCAAGCCTTTGGCGATTCTGTATCTCGTTTCCCATGTCAGCAACAAGCTGTCATCCTTGTTCGCGTTAAAAAGATGGGCATCCAGGCCGCCATTAGGAAGAAACTCGTAAACAAGGAGTAGCTCCTTTTTCTCATAACACCATCCAATTAGTTGAACCAGATTTCTGTGCCTCAGTCGGCTGATGATCTTCACTTCAGCCACAAACTCCTTCATCCCTTGTCTTGATTTTCTGGACACCCTCTTCACTGCAACAACGCATTCATCCTCGCCATCTTTGTCTTTGAGAAATCCCTTGTAAACTCCACCAAACCCTCCTTCGCCAAGCTTGTTGTTATCCCCTTCACTGAAATTGTTTGTAGCCTTTTTCAATTCCCTGAAGGTGAACATCCTCGGCCCGGCGGCTCCTTTTTCCAACACTCCGTCCATCACAAACCCATCATCGCGCCCATCGCCTTCAATCAAGCCCACAATCCTTTTTCTGAAAAAAATTCCACCGAAACAAAAAATCAACAACAGAAACCCAGCACCCAAACCAGCCAACAGGGCGACTCTGTTTTTCCCCCTTCCCCTGTTGATGTTGAGGCCACCGCCGCCAGTCCCGTTGTTAGACGAGGAGACTATTTCCAAGGAGGAAGTGAACTCCCAGGAGTGAATCCTGTGAATGGCCACTTGGTCTCCGGTTGAACCGGAGAACCCAAAAGTGACCTCCTCGGGAAGGTAATTCCTCAAATCGATTATGTGGCTCAGCCTCTGCACAATCCTTACATCCCTAACGTACGCAGACACAGCAACGCTCAAGTTTCGAGCGGCGGAATCGTAAGAAATCCAAGCCTCGCTCCTCCTCCCACCCATTACATCGGCTCCCCAAGGTATGGTCCTCACAGATCTCAGCGAATTGATGTCGATCCCCACGTGCCTACCCAGCGGGAGCGGGTCGAAATCGTTGCTGAAGATATCGAATTCCACCGCCACGAAGCGGTTGACCGTTGTGTTGAGCGCGTGAGCGCTGTCGACGAGGCCCAGAGTGCCTCCGGCGCTGGACGGAGGGAGCTTGGAGCCGAAGGGGGCGAGGAAGAAGGCGAGACCGTCGCCGTAGCCATCTTTGTACTGAGAAAAGATGCTGAAGGTGAAATGGGTCTGGAAGTCGGTGAGGTTTTGGGACTGTGGGTCCCACAGGGGTAATGGGTCCCGGTAAGTTGCTCGGCCGAGGGAGGAATTGAGGGTGGAGCCCTGGAGGTTTCGGGTGAGCTGAATCGTGCCTTCGGCGGGGAAGGCTTGCTCGTAGGTGATGTTGGTGTCGTCGCTGGTGAAGGCTGTAAAGTTGAAACTTAAGGCCGACGACGGCAGTGGAGCTTTGAAGAGGCTGGCGATGGTGATGAGATTGTGAACAAGAAGAAGGAAAGGCTTGGCCATAGTGAATAGAGCGGCAATTTGTGGGATGGCCAACATGAGACAGACGCGTAGAACGGTAGCTTGGGTTTTCAAGAGAGTTTGCGGGGGCTGCTTGACTATCTTTATCGTTGACTGTTGTAAGTCGTCGTCTCTTTTTCTTTATTCTTTTTTTTTTTTTTACAAAAACTTTTTCTTTATTCTTAGATGGATACTAGTTTTCCTACAGCGGTCCGCCGCGAGATTAATTAATTATTAATATATTAATGATAATTATTATTTTGTTATTAATTTATTATCAACGAGAATTATAAAGAGAATATATTAGGAATGGCAATGGGCTCGCTAACATCTGCCACAGGGTAAAGCACTGTCTCTCGGGGCCCCCGACTGATTCTACCATAGAGGCCAACGAAAAACAATAACCCCCCCCCCCCCCCCCCCCGCGCGCGGAACACAACTTACAACTTTTATCGTACTATGCTCTCCAAAGAGCAACTCTTCTCAAAAGGTGTTGAGTTGCAGTCCCATTCTAACTAAGGATTCTTGTAGTTCCGGAGGATCCAGCTATAGGAAAACCAGGAATGGAAAGCTTCTCCCCGCCCCCTTTTTCCGCCCCACTCTTTGGTCTTAAGAATACTGGTTTTAAGAATGAGTAATTGCCCTTCTCCAACCCTTACTGCCCAACTCACAGCCCAGGCACAACGAAGTAATTGTCAGGGGCGCGCTCTACCACTAAGCTAATAGCCCGTCGTGCGGGCCCCAATATATTAGGGATGGCAATGAGCTCGCGGATTTTGGACATCCGTCGGGCCCTGCCCGAAAACAATGGGCTTAAACACGCGAAGGCGGGCTAGAAGGCGGTGACAGGTATGCCCGCGAACCGGTGGCTGCGGTTATGGGCTGGGGACGAATTCAACGATCCCCACCCCGTACCCTAGGGGTGGGCATCCGGTTCGGTAAACCCGAACCGAATACAAACCGAACCGAAACCAAAATAATGTTGTTCGGTTCGAAAATCGGAACATAAATTGGCCTAATTCGGAAATCAGGGTAGTCACAAACGAACCGAGTTTCCGAGTTTCCGAATTTCGAACCGACCAACCAAAATTTTACATACAATCTCGTCCCCAGCCCAGACCCCACAGCCCAACCGAAGCCCAAACTCTTCCCAGGCCAGTCCATAGACAAAACCCCAGACTCTCCCCCTACCCTAACAAAAGACTCCCTAACTTCCATTATCATCGGTGACCTCTGCCGCCGCTTGTAACCTTCTTCCCCGATTGAGCTCCCTGATACCAAAAACCCAAATCCAAACATAAAACCCACATGCATCAAAAATTGGTACTGAAAATCAAAATAGAACCCACATGCATGTCGAAAAGAGCTTACCCGATTCTAGATCCAACTTCCTCTTCATTGTCTCCGACGTGATTTCAATCGCCCTCTTCATCCCGCTCGTGGGTTCATTCTCCGGGAGATCACCCTCCTGTCGCCAGCTATGCGCGCTCCCTTGAGATCGCCCTCCCACCACCGGCTGTGATCGCCCTCTTCATTGTCGCTCGTGGTTTCAATCGCTCTCCTGCCGCCGGCTATGCCTCCCCCCAGAAGATCTCCTCCGACCAACACAGCTCCTGTCTCCACACGCCGAGAGATCTCGTTGTTCTTCCAGCCACCGTTGCCCGTTGGCGTCAACCACCAAGGAAAAATGAGAAAAATATATTTAAGGCGAGAGAGAGAAGGTAGAGAAGAAGTGTTGCTTTTTATGGGAGAGCCGGCGACAGAAGGAATTGGGTTTAATGGGGGGAGCTAGATCTGTTTGTTGCAGCGCGAGAGGGGAGAAAAAAGAGGAAGTGGGAGAGGTTAGAAGTAAGAGGAGCTTTTTTTCTTCTGATTAATGAGGTTGACTTTTGTCCAACAGAAGAAGACATGGTGATAGTGGGGAGAATCGGAATTTCAAGCCGAACCGAAATTAGGGTACCGGTAAGCATCTTTTCGGTTCGGTTCAAACCGAACCGACCGAATGCCCACCCCTACCGTACCCGCCCTGAGTACAAAACGACGCCGTTTTGTAACGCGTATATAATCGCCAAATTTAGGGTTAGGGTCTGGAAACGCCATTTTCACCAAACCCTGCCGCCCTCGTCCCCGATTTCCTCTCAACTCGAACACGGCGAATCGCCAATTTCTCTCCAAATCTCTTCCATTCCGACGATTCCTCCTCGTTTCTCAACATATTTCCCTTGTAAATCGACGATCCCATCCCCAATAGCCCCAGAGATAGTCCTTAATCGTTGCCCTCACTCACCTAAAATGTCTCAACCGACGAAAATCGGCTTCGAATCATGCATGCATACGATTTATTTCCCAGATCGAGATAAGTATTCATTTCTTCTTTCTTTCCCAATTCGATTTGTACTGAAATGTGTATAAATAGGAGACTCACTTCTTCGTTTTGTTCATCTACAATTCTTAGAACCCTAAATCCAGAAACCCTAGCCAACAGATTTCGGAACCCCCTGCTTATCCGTCATTCTCAGTAAGTTTTGCATGTAGTAGTTCGTTTGATGATTTTTTTGCGAGTGTTTGCTTAGTGATAGGGCAAAAGCGTAATGCCAATTCCTATCTTGTAGTAAAACCGGAAATCCGGGTATCGTCTCTCAGGGACGGGTACAACCTTATAATTTATCAATTTTTTGGAGCAAACTATAAGTGAAAAAAGGGTTTGGTTGATGAAATTATTAACTAATAGCAAAATAATTAAACTAATTAAGCAAAGTAAACTTGTCGGGAGAAATTCAATGGGAGAAACACCGGGATTCACTACCTATCCTATCCAGATTAATTCACATATTCCAATCAATTTAATCCAACTCTCTACAGCCAGGATATCACGAATGTGCTAGCTATCCCTGTTGGGAATTACTACGTACTAAACAATTAAATCAAATCCAACTGTCGTAGCTCAATGACTTAATTATTTAGCCTGAAGATCGATATCCAATTTAAGACCACATAGCACCTTATTTAATCCACTGTTGCTTCGATAAGTTACTATGTCACATGAAATATGTTCAGTTATTAGGGTTTCACTATCGCTAATAACCTAATTAACAACAAATCAATGTATTGGTGGCCAGTCAACACAAAGAATTAAGTAATTTCATGCAATAGAGATTGGAAGAAAAGAAATACGAATCAATCCATCAATTCTAGAAATAGCTACATCCTATGGTGTTTCCCCCAGAAATTGGGGTTTAGTTCATGATGAAACTGAGATAAATCGATATAGTTTTGATCATCATATTCTAAATCAACAATAAACAACTAATTTGGTTCAGAAAATCCAACCAAATAATCGCTCTCGTTGAACTCAGCTCAAGCCGCCTGGGAAAACTCGATCGCCAATTGCCCTCTTCCTCTCGTCCCAAGCCTTCCGCTGCGCCCTCCTCTTTTCTGCCAAAAGAATTCCCTTCCATCCAAAAACTCCCCCCCCCCCCCCCCCCCCGAAGATGACAAACACTTCGGCCCACTTTTTTCTTCTCCCCTCGTCCTTTCTTTCTTCACCAAAAACCAATCTATTCCACTTGATTATTTGCCCCCAACTAAAGGACAAACGACTCGGTCCAAGTTAATTCAAGCTTCCTCCTCTGTTACGGTCCAAGTCTCAGGCGAGAAGAAAAAGAATGGGCCCTGGCCCATTGTTAATTCCAGAGGTGGAAGGAAATAATTCCTTCTGATCCAAAAATATAAAGAGCCGGTTTTTTCTTCGATAGCCTGTTTGTGTTAACATTTTTCTTCACCTAAAACATATAGAATTCATGGCACTTGGCGGTAATGGTTTTATTGCCATTCCATAGTTAATCAGCTCTAAAACAAGCATTATTTGTCTCAAACATATCATGAAATATTCACATTGAACACATTAAATCAATATGTTTTCAACAATTATCACAACCCCACACTCAATACTTGCTTGTCCCTAAGCAACGACTTGAACAAGAAAACGATAATTGGAGAAAACACAACACAGACCAGGAAACACAACCCTGTTCAAAACACACGACCCACAAACACAATCACTAACACCATGAATCACGAGACACAAAACACAACATCGACACCATAAATTTTTCCTTGTACTCCTGTGATAATCAGCAGTTTCTTTCTCAACAAACGAGTTGTGCTTTAATGATCATCCCTTTCACCCCACACTCAAGTTCTTTGCAACCATTTACCATTGACTGACTTAAATCCATCAAAAACTCAATTAGCAACATTCAATTTTGATCGTCGGTAGTGGGTGATTAACAACTTATGGTGCAACAATTATTAGGAGAATCTAACCACGTCAGTGAGGTGCATATCTCATGAGGACAATCTGGCTTACTCACATCAATCATAAGCACCCAACTAAGCGCAAGAGTCTCAAAAACTAATGGGGGAAGCTTTTAGAAAACTTGGTTTTAACTTTAAGCACATCACTACCTATCTGACAAGGAGAGGCTCTCTCTCTCTCTCTCTCTCTCTCTCTCTCTCTCTGCTTGCCGAGTGATCGTATTTAGTACAAGTGGGATTTGTTTCTTACTACCGATGACCGAGCAAGAGCAATTTCTGCTTCTTAGCACTCGCATAAGGGCTTCTTTCAACTCCTTTTCCTCGGTCCGTGTGGAGGGTCAATACACATCCTCAAATGGCACTTCACTCAATGGGGAATCGTACTTGATAATCAACATCGTACGGTCGCGAACCGATTCTCAATTGAATCTTTCCTAATCCCCCTGTGCAATGAATGATTACCTCACATGATTTTGGTATTTTACCCACACTTTAATTGTTATGGCAACTTTCTTATATTTTACTTGTCAGGTAGGATTTTTTCCTTTTATAAAGATACAGTTCACCCCATCTAAAACATTCAAAACGGAGGGACTCATTGCAAAATCAAAAGCTCAAAACTTATGCAAGTAAGCACGGTATCCAAACATGTCGAATGGTCAATGTTCTCCACCTAACTACTTCACCAAAAGTCATTACACTATCCTCACAAAATAGAGTTTTGCTAAAAGAGTGCTAATTTAAATCACATCAAGTCAATCAAAACGTCAAGCTAATTGTGAAGAACTATGCAATTCAACACTAGTGGGGGTGATTTTGTTGATTTCCTTCAAGCACAAACTCATTTCACACGCATCACAGTCATTTACATCATGTAACCACAAGATTACAAGGTTTTGTTTTTAATTTTTCTGATTTTTAGGTGTTTTTTTAGCCATTAGGTTAACACAGGCAGAATGCACCAACACAGGCAAACTGCATGCAGTTTGGCTGTGCTCAACCTAATGGCAATTTTTTTAAGTATATATACATATGACGAGACACTGTAGACAACTAAGACTAGACACCTAAACATAAAACACGAGAAGAACACAGACCATCCACCCCACACTCAGGATGGACATTGTCCACAATGTCTGCTACTACACACGACACACCAACAGGTTCACCTAGCTAACATTATTACAGACCATCCACTATAAGAAGTATTCACAAAGAAAAGAAGAAGATAAAAGAAAAAAGAACCTCAGGACAAGCTCCTACGAAGGAGGGGTCGATGAAGAAGTGTTGAACTTCTCATATAGACGCTGGCTAAGCTCCTTGATTTTCTTATCTTTCTCTGCGTCTCTGGCTTCCAAGATAGCTATTCTGGCTCTGAGATCGTCTCCAGATGATGGTGAAGCTGGTACAACTGGTGGGGTAACTCCTGGATGCGGAACTGGAGGTGAATGTGACTGCTGGCTCTGGCTGACACTCGTTGCAGAGTGCCCTGCTGCTGCTGGTGCTGGGGATGATGAACAAGCACCTCGAAGTGCGGGTGTAGGAGCTGGAACTGTTGTCGGAGTGGCTACCGATGGTGCCGAAGATGATGCTGAAGCAGAAGTTGATCTAGCAGCCTTTGCTGCCCTTTTCCGATTGTTCTCAATCTCCCACTCCTTATATTTGGTGATAAATAGATATTCACCACGACATCCTGCCCTCCTCAGAAAACCCAATTTGCCTAACGCTATTTCCCCAAGCAGAGTCGATCCCTCACCTATCTCAAAACCCGTAGGGTTCTCTAGTAACCCCAAGTAAGCTCGAGGTAAGGGTATAATGATTCCCCCACACATAATACCTCCACATGTTTTGGCTGCTTCATTTTCAAACATCTTACCCACCATGTACCCAACACACAATGGTGCTCCTGTGACGAAACTGTGAATGTACCTGAGATCAGTGGTGTAGACACCACTGACATTGGATCCCTTTCCCAAGACAGTTCGAGACAAGTAGTCGTGTACTAGTGGGATCACAGGATCTCGGATAGATGCTCTCCTCGAAGAACTAGGATTGAAGTCCTTTCCATTTTCCACAAGTGTCTTCCAAAATCCTGTTCTTCATCAAGAATTGCATATGCTGCACCATCGAAGTAAAGTGCTCGGTTCACTTGGCTCATAGTGAGGGACTTGGTTTGCCTGGCCAAAGTGCTCTGAAGCTTTCTCTCAACCCGACTATCCTCGAAACTGTAGGTGGCCAAGAATGCTCTGGTGAGGTGTGGATATGTGGGGAAGTGCAGCTCCGGAAATCTTGCCCAATTCATCCTTCGGAAATACGCCATCTCCTCCTCAGCCCGCTCGGTCTTATGCAATGCTTCATAGTCCATGAACTGAGATAGGATGATCGCTCGTTTCATCAGATGTGCATAATCCTCTTTATGTTGCTGGAGCTAGAGAGGTCGAGCGAACGTCTTAGATACGTCCTTTGGAAGAGAAGAATCAGCCTTCTTCCTGCTTGCAATTTAAGTAGTACGACGTGGTGTCGTAGATGGTGCAGGTGCTGAAGAAGAAGTCTTCCTCTATGGTCGGGAAGATGAGGTCGATTGTTGGAGACGAGTCCTCTTTGCTGGCCTGCTCTCAGGTGATGCACTAGGGGTTGAATCTGAGACTACAGGTTGTTCGGATGGCACTTGAGCAGGCTGCTATGGTGGAGATATAACTGGAGAGGTCATCTCAATAGTTCGGGACCGCATCGTGGGCCCAACCTGGCCGGTGATCACCTTGTGAAATCGAGCGGGCATGTTGAACGCTTGAAATTGTGGAGGGACTCCTGGAATTGGGCTGTCTTTATTGGTCACCTTGTGGCTGTCCGTAATCATCCACGAACGATAAACAATCTTCCCATCCTCACTTTGATCAGTTACCTTGAATTGCCAAGGTGTAGGGATATATCTTCGACGTCCCATACCTGCAATCAAGAGTGCAAACTGGGAAAACAAACTTCTTAAACCTTCACTCTGCCCTTGAATCACCAAATTTGCACACGTCTGTACTCTTCTTCCCAAATTTCAATTCAATAGCACCCAAATCATATCTCTTCATATCTGTAACCTCAAATCAACCAATCATCAAGCTGCAAATTCCAATCACAACCCACCAAGTATACTACAATGTCGAATTCAGCTCAGTCACCCATAAAATCTTCTGCAAATCTCCTTCTAGACAGTAGTTCCACTTCAATTGGACCAATCAATCAATCAATCATCACACTCCAATTACACCTCATATTCAAAATTAGGCAAAATCCCCAATTTGAAGAACCCTAATTTTCGAATTCCTTCACTAACTGCAGAATCTAGGCGAATCAGACCTGGGGAAGGGAGATACAGCTTGGAGATGAAGGAGGAGAGGTGCTGGCGGTGCTGGGATCCAACAACGACCGCCGGAGACGGTCGGCGCTAGAGCTCTACGCCGCGGGCTGCTTGATGACGGCGACGCGGGGCTGCTGGGGATGAAGCGCCATCTCACCGCGACAAGGGAAGAGGCACGGATGAGCTGGGGGTGACGCCGAGCTCGCGTCGGACGCGCGGGGGCGCTGGAATGAGGCGGCAGCGAGACAGCACGAAATCTACGCCTCTTGTTCGCCGTCGCTGCTTGGAAGACGAACGAAAGAAGGGGAGGAACGGGGAGGAAGAGCAGCCCATGTTTCTGTCTCAAATTTTTTTTATTACTGTCTTCCTCTTTTATTTCAATTTTTTTATGACACGAGAAACTCCCTTTAAGTCCCCCCTTCCTTCCCAAAAATTTCAGATTAGTCCTCCCTCCCATTTGCAGTTTGCTTGTGCGAATTTTGCAGCCTCCCTATGCTTCCACAACCTGCTTGTGCTTCTATAAAACACCAAATAATACCTTCCTCAAAGCTTTTGGAGCTGAAATTTGGCGGAGAGCCTCTAGACACACTTTAAAACTGAAAAATTGAAAAAAATTTGAAAGAAAAATTCACCTTGGGTTGCCCCCCAAGAAGCGCTTGTTTTTCGTAGCTAGCTTGACGTAAAATAGCTGATTCCAGATGGTATGTTGATATTTCCAGGACGGAAACCCCTTCAATATAGTGCTTGAGCCTCTAACCATTCACCTTAAACGCCTCTTGATCACCAAGAATCTCGATTGCATCATGTGGGTACACTTTGGTCACCGTAAATGGTCTTGACCACCTTGACTTCAATTTTCCAGGGAAGAGTTTAAGGCGTGAGTTGAAAAGTAATACCTTCTCTCCCACCTTGAACTCCCTTCTCAGTATGTGGTGATCGTGCCACTTCTTGGTTTTCTCCTTATAAATCCGGGCATTTTCATAGGCATTAAGCCTAATCTCATCGAGCTCATTCAGTTGCAACAGGCGCTTCTCTCCAGCAGTTTGTATATCAAATTTCAGCTTCTTGATAGCCCAATACGCCTTATGCTTGAGCTCGACGGGCAAGTGGCAAGCTTTTCCAAACACCAATCTGTACGGAGACATGCCTAAAGGAGTCTTGAAAGTAGTCCGGTATGCCCAGAGTGCATCATCTAACTTCCTTGCCCAATCTTTCCTTGTTGAATTCACTGTCGTCTCCAGAATGTGTTTCAGTTCTCTATTGGAAACTTCCACTTGCCCACTGGTTTGTGGATGATAGGGTGTAGCCACTCGATGCTTAACCCCATATCTGGCCAACAACGTGTTCAACTCCTTTCCCATGAAGTGTGTGCCCTCGTCACTGATGAGAACTCGAGGGACTCCGAATCTGGTGAACACGTTCTTCCTCATGAAATTCACCACCGTCTTTGAGTCATTGGTGGGCAACGCCACTGCCTCCACCCATTTGGATACATAGTCGATTGCGACTAAGATATATTTGTTGTTGAAAGACGGTGGGAATGGCCCCATGAAATCCACCCCCATACATCAAACATCTCTACCTCCCAAATCGAGGTCTGCGGCATCTCCATCCTTGCAGATATGTTCCCTGTTCTTTGGCACCTATCACATTGAGCAACAAAATCACGGGCATCTCGAAATAGAGAATGCCAATAAAATCCAGATTGTAACACCTTTGCTGCTGTCCTATGAGGTCCAAAGTGACCTCCTGCGGCCATACCATGACAGAAATTTAGCACCGACTTTACCTCACACTCAGGAATATATCGTCTTACCATGGTATCAGCACAATGTTTATACAGTAAGGGTCTTCCCATATATAATTCTTGCCAATAGTGATCAACTTCTTGCGCTGTTGATAAGACAAATCAGGGAGCTTACCTGTGGCGAGATAGTTCGAAAGGTCTGCATACCAGGGAGCTTGTTGGACAAGGAGAGCATAAAGCTGTTCGTCTGGAAAATACTCATTGATCTCAACCTTGTCCTTAGGAATTGCCTCAAGCTCAAGTCTAGAAAGGTGATCGGCTACCAGATTAGCAGAACCTTTCTTGTCATGAATTTCAACGTCGAATTCCTGCAAAAGAAGAACCCAACGAAGCAATCTTGGCTTGGCCTCCTTCTTTGAAAGAAGGTTCCTTATAGATGCATGGTCAGTGTACACAATTTTTTTCGATCCCATCAAATAAGATCAAAATTTATCAAAAGCAAACACCACAGCAAGCAGTTCTTTTTCAGTAGCGGAATAGTTCAATTGTGCATCATTAAGAAGCTTACTTGCATATTACACCGCGTGCAACTTACCTTCCTTCCTCTGCCCCAAAACTGCCTCGACTGCATAGTCGCTAGCATCGCACATTATTTCAAATGGCAAAGTCCAGTCGGGTGCAGTGATAATGGGAGCAGAGGTTAACTCCTTCTTATACAACCTTATAATTTATCAACTCTTTGGAGCAAACTATAAGTGAAAAAAGGGTTTGGTTGATGAAATTATTAACTAATAGCAAAATAATTAAACTAATTAAGCAAAGTAAACTTGTCTGGAGAAATTCAATGGGAGAAAGATCTGGGAGAAACACCGGGATTCACTACCTATCCTATCCAGATTAATTCACATATTCCAATCAATTTAATCCAACTCTCTACAGCAGGATATCACGAATGTGCTAGCTATCCCTGTCGGGAATTACTACGTACTAAACAATTAAATCAAATCCTACTGTCGTAGCTCAATGACTTAATTATTTAGCCTGAAGATCGATATCCTATTTAAGACCACATAGCACCTTATTTAATCCACTGTCGCTTCGATAAGTTACTATGTCACATGAAATATGTTCAGTTATTAGGGTTTCACTGTCGCTAATAACCTAATTAACAAAAAATCAATGTATTGGTGGCCAGTCAACACAAAGCATTAAGTAATTTCATGCAATAGAGATTGGAAGAAAAGAAATACGAATCAATTCATCAATTCTAGAAATAGCTACATCCTATGGTGTTTCCCCCGGAAATCGAGGTTTAGTTCATGATGAACCTGAGATAAATCGATATAGTTTTGATCATCATATTCTAAATCAACAATAAACAACTAATTTGGTTCATAAAATCTAACCAAATAATTGCTCTCGTTGAACTCAGCTCAAGCCGCCTGGAAAAACTCGATCGCCAATTGCCCTCTACCTCTCGTCCCAAGCCTTCCGTTGTGCCCTCCTCCTTTCTGAAAAAAGAATTCCCTTCCGTCCAAAAACTCCCACCCCCCCCCCCCCCCCCCCCCCCCCCCGCGAAGATGACAAACACTTCGGCCCACTTTTTTCTTCTCCCATCGTCCTCTCTTTCTTTACCAAAAACCAATCCATTCCACTCCAAGTCTCAGGCGAGAAGAAAATAATGAGCCCTAGCCCATTGTTAATTCCAGAGGTGGAAGGAAATAATTCCTTCTGATCAAAAAATATAAAGAGCCGGTTTTTTCTTCGATAGCCTATTTGTGTTAACATTTTTCTTCACCTAAAACATATAGAATTCATGGCACTTGGTGGTAATGGTTTTATTGCCATTCCATAGTTAATCAGCTCTAAAACTAGCATTATTTGTCTCAAACATATCATGAAATATTCACATTGAACACATTAAATCAATATGTTTTCGACAATTATCACTTAGTCTTTGAGAATCGAAACTTCTAAACTGCTAAATTGATAATCTGTTCATCTGCTCAATGCTAAACTTTAATTTGCCCATCTCTAATCTTTTGTAATCTGCTCAATGGTAATATGTTGTAATCTGCTTAATCTTAATTTGTAATTTGCTCGTTGCTAATTTGTTGTAATATGCTGCGTGCTAATTTGTAATCTGCTCGATGCTAAACTGTAATCTGCTCAATGACAATCTGATGTAATTAAGGCCGAGTCCAGTAAGATACAAATCCATTAAATTTTCACAATGCTAAACTGCTAATGTGTTGTAATTAAGTTTGCATCAAGTAAACTCCTAATCTAGTAGCTCTAATCTCTTTCTCTGTCGGTTGTCCTCTTTTGAATCCAACTGGACATATTTCTAAAACATTTTTCTTATTTCTTCCTCTTAAACAGATGGAACCCGAACACGTTGATAATGCACCTGCCCCTCCTCCTGGTAATCCTCCTAATGTTGAGGAAGATGTTCTTCCTCAACTTCCCTTAGGTGCTAGTAGGTCTTTAAAGTCTGATGTCTGGCCTCACTTCACTAGGATGATGGCAAATGGGATTTTGAAAGCAAAATGCAACTACTGCAAGAAGATTTTGGCTGGGAAATCTAGTAGTGGTACCTCCCATCTTAGGACTCATAGGAACAAATGTGTTCATAAGAAAATACATGATGGGAGTCAAAACATTCTGGGTGCTAACCACAATGTCAATGGTACAGCTGACATGAGTACCAATCAATTCAGTAGTGAGGTGTCTAGAAAGGAGCTCTGCACCATGATCTTGGTGCATGAGTATCCTCTTTCTATTGTTGACCACCTTTACTTCAAAAGGTTTTTGCTGCACCTTGAACCCATTCTTCAAAGTCCCAACCGAAAATACCATATAAAAAAGACATGGTGACTATTTATGGTTTAGAGAGGTCTAAAATTCAAAGGGTCATGGACCAAAACAGAGAGAGAATAGTTGTCACCACTAACCTGTAGACTGCAACAAACCAAAAAAGGGCTTACATGGCTATCACTACCCATTAAATAGACAATTTTTGGATTCTTAGGAACCATCCGGTTATGTTTGGTTATCTCCCTGCCCCACACACTAGTGAGAGGTTGGCTGTAAAGCTCGTTAAATGCCTCCAATCATGGAACATTAATTGTACATTGTCGACAATTACTCTTGACAATTGTACTACCAATGATTCCATGATCAATCTAGTTAAACAAAGGCTGGTTCTATCTTATTTGATTAGGGATGGGACACTTCTCCATATGAGGTGTTCTGCTCACATCCTTAACCTGATTGTGAGGGATGGCCTAGATGTTCTTAAAGATGGAATTGAGAACATCAGGGAGAGTGTGGTATTTTGGACATGCACACCTAGGAGAGTTGAAATTTTCCATGGAAAAGTAGTCACAATGGGTCTTGTTAGATTTCTTTTATATGAAATAATATAATTTTATAATTTCTTTTATTTTGAAAATAATTTAAATGAAAGAAAATTATATGTTTTGAAATATAATTAAAATATTATAAGAATAATCTTGTATTTTAAAAATAATTTTTATGCTTTTATATTATAAAAAGCGTTTTTTGACTTCTTAAAATTCCAACTTTTGGAGGTGTTTGACCTGTCTAAATTTTTTAAACAAACACACTTTTAAAAGCCGGACCATAAAGAGCATATCATTAAAACACGGGTTAATGACATGGTTGGTCACTGAGATTACAAAAAAACGTTCAAGTTTGGTCACTCGAAATATTTAAATCCATTCGTAGTACTTCAATTTATTGAAACAGTTCACGTTTGGTCACTCTCCGTCCAACTTCGTAACTTTTGCTTACGTGGCGGTCAACTATAAAAGTTGATTGTTAAATGTGTGACGTGGAAATTCAAAAATAATTAAATTAAATTTTTTAAACTTGCCATCTCATTTCCACCTCATTATCACTTTTATTTAAAATAAATAAAAAACCTAATTTCTTCTAACCAAATAAATCAGAGCAATTAAAGGCACACACTTGGCCACTTGAAGATGACATTAACCACAGAGAACTGAGATCAGAGAAGTATCAGACTCTCGCACAACTTTAAGAGTACCCATCATATAGTTCAGCGTTAAGAGTTCACGCTTGGCTCCCAAAAGAAGCTTGCACTAAAAAATTTGCACCCGTCGCGATCTAGCTCCGATTCGAGAGCATCGTCCTGGTGGAGTCGCCGACGAGCACACGGTGGAAGAGGACCGATAAGTAGATGACAGACGTCGTAGCGATTGATTGAGAGAGAGTTCCATTCGACTAGGGGCATTTGCGAAGTTGGTGAACTCCACCATGGCATCGTCGTCGAAGAGCAGGGTATGGCGGCCAACAACTTCAAGATCCATTTTTAGGGCCGTCGATCGATGCAGACCTAACATTTTTTTAAGGTTTTGAAGAGCTGGAAATTGAACTTGTGATAATTTGCTGTTTTGCTGCAGTGTCGAGGAATTTCAGACTCGTAGAAGAGCTGGAAATTGATACCGATGAGCCTTTCTTCCGGCATGCGAGATTTTCGGTCCTGTGGGAAGGAGGCCCAACAATGAAAGCGGCAGCGACGACTGGGTATGCTGCCGGTGGGTATTGGGATTGAGGATTAGAAGAAATTAGATTTTTTTATTTATTTTAAATAAAAGTGATAATGAGGTGGAAATGAGATGACAATTTAAAAAAAAAATTAATTTTATTATTTTTAAATTGTCACGTCACACATTTAACGTCAACTTTTAGAGTTGACCGCCACGTAACAAAAGTTAAGAGAGTTAGACGGAGAGTGAGCAAACGTGAACAATTTCAGTAAATTAAAGTATTACCAATAAATTTAAATATTTCAAATGACCATATTTTTGTAATCTCTCGTGACCAACCATGCAATAAACCCATTAAAACACGCTCACAAAGTAGAAGGAAAGTCGCTTTGTTTTCTATTCCCCCGAAAGCTGCGAATTCAAACTTTCAATCATATGGTTAACGCGAGATCGAGCAGTCGATTCAGTGTGTTCGACTTCAGCGAGGAGGACGAGTTGCCGGAGCAGGCGTCCAAGATGATGATCGGCAGAGTCCGTAACCGTAAGCGACCCAAGCGTGTCGCTTCTCCGATCACCAAATACAAGTTTCTGGAGTGCTGTAAGTCCTTTCTTATAATTTTAGTAATTTTTATCGGGTTCGCGGAGAATAATTGTTAGTTTCTTGTAGTTGGTGCTGTGGGAATGGGGATATACATTAGCTTCGAAATTTCGAAGAAATTGTGAGGTTTTCTTTCAATGGCGGGGAAGAGCTCGTAGAGTCTTTCTGATGTCTTGGGCTAACTATGTGCGAGATTCAATGAAGTTTCGGCGCCATGTTTTGGCCAAAGCTGATGATCAGTGAAACCATTTCTCGTGGTCATGAAATCATTTTGTGGGACAAATATTTACACTTCTGATAACTGGTATTGATTTGCGCCAATTTCTGGTTCTTTGGAAGTGTTATAAATATGAGGAAACAATATGGAAAAGTGAGATTGCCCTTGAATTGCAGCTGAGCTCATCTGTTACATCTGTAGTACCTGTAACATTCTTATGGTTTTCTCTCATGTATCCGGCGTTTTGATACTTGAAAGAAACTAAATATATGTGTGTGTAGTTATGGGACGTAAGGGGTCTGCTGATGTTGCTGATAAGGGGAGTCTTCAAAACAAAAACCATGCTGACCCTATCAATGTCGATGATGACCCGGTCAGTACTTGTTCTGAAGGTAAAGGGACTCTGTGGGACGTATTCTCTTATCTCAAATCATATGTCAAAATTCAGTTTTCCTTTACAGTTAGAGATGGTGTCAATGCTCTATCTATGCATCTGGATTTCTCTGCTGGAGCAACAGGTATTGGTGTTAGAGATCCGGGCTATCATCAGGTGTCTGTTGTTTCATGCCTGCCACAGAGAGATGATCCTGCAAAAGGGAGAGCACCTTTTTCAGAATGCACTGAGTTGTCAAGTGATTCAGACAATGAGGTTAGCGATTTTATGATATTGGTAATTGATGTAAGTCTCTTTGGATTAGGTTCCTTATCAAGGTGAATCATAGTTTTTGGTGGAGATTTCATTGCCAATTTTGCTCAAATCTACCTCAGATTTTCTCAAGGTCATCATTCTCTTCATGTAACAAAAACATATGTGAAATGATGTGTGGTAATGTGGAATCAAACTTACTGCAGAGAAATGAAGCTGCTATGAGTTTTGATGATGACTGTCCAATTGAAATGAGCCGACCACTGGTTTCTGTTTCTACTTCAACGGAGAAGGAAGGTCTCTCCCTTGCACTTCTTCAGATTCAGATTGACATCTTGTGGTTTCTTAATCTTATTTCCGGCCTTTTCTTCTATCAGATCCATTGGAGAAGCAAGCTGCAGCGCTCGGTTCTGTTGGACACAAAATTGTAAGCAGTATACCATGTTTGATTCATTCCCAAAGATTTTGAGTGCTTGTTAGCATCCTTGACCTATTATCATCATTTCATGCATCTCTTTAGATCCTACATAGGAGATTAGATAAGCACTATGGAGCATAGGCACACAAGCGAACCTAATATGACAATAGTAGAATGCACATCTGAATCTATATCGACACATATATGAGTACTAAGTTTGGCGAGCAAATGCTTGAAAATGTGGGAGTGTATACCTGCTAACTTCTTATATTAGAGAATGTCTGTGAACTGTGATGGTTAAAATATTTCCCATTTGTCACTGAAACTCTCCTAAATTTTCTTCACTTCAATCGTGTTGGCAACTTACTTCCCTGATCTCAGTTCACTCTGTTTCAAGTTGGAATTAAGAATTAGAATTTTTTTTCTCGTTCTTGCTTATAGTTTCATGTAAGTTGCGTATGTTCATCTCCTGCTATGCTTTTATGTGTGCTGCATCAACAAGAAAAAAGACGAAGATGGTTCATTTGGGCACATCTGCTGGTCCACCTCTCAATTACTTGCGTCGAGGTAGGCATTTATCTTTTCTTACATTCATTCATTACTCTTTTCCCACAGGAAGCTGATAAGGTTTAACTGTATAGTAAGTTTTGGACATTGTCAAGTTGGCTAGTTGTATTTTGTGTGTATAGTGTAGCGTCTAATCAACTCCCCCTTGTCACCATTGCAAGTTTGAATTGTTGCATTCTCTTATTCGTTTTTTTGCTTTTCTTTTTGGATTAGAGGGTTTCTATTGTTATTTGGTGTCTTTTTTTATAATTCTATTGTGCCCACCATATGACATTGCCTTGTCCGATTTCAAAACTAACCATGGTTTTATTTGATTTGTTTAGTCTTGAGCTTGATGGGAATCATAAAGAGGTCGTTTATCCAAAAGACGATCCTGATGCTGTTCTAATTACTACACGAGACTTGGAGCTTCTGCAGCCTGCAACTTTTATCAATGACACTATTATTGACTTCTATGTTAAGTAGGTGTTAGTTCCTGCGTATGGTATTTCATAGACGTTTAGTTTTCTGGTTGTTCGTGGCCTTATTTTCACACTAGTAATTCTTTTACTCATATTGTTGCTTAAAAAGCACATTAGTCAAAAGGTTGGTTCCATTCTCAGGTACTTAGTGAAGACTAAAATTCAACCAGAAGACCATAACCGGTTCCACTTCTTCAATAGCTTTTACTTCCGGAAGCTTGCTGATCTAGACAAAGACATGACTACCGTAGGCGAAGGCAGGGCAGCATTTCAACGTGTTCATAAGTGGACAAAGAAAGTTACTCTCTTTGAGAAGGAATACATTTTCATACCTGTAAACTATAGGTCAAGAATTTCACTATTTTACCCCCTCTTTTTGGTCTGTGCATAGTGAATAGACACATGAATTGGTTTTTAATATTAATGTTATCAATTTTTTATTTCAGCCTCCACTGGAGTTTGATCGTGATCTGTCATCCGGGTGAAGTGGTTCTTTCGACAGGCATATCCCCTTTACAAATTTGGTTCTTGTAAAAAAAAAGCAATCACTGTTCAATCAAATAACCTTTCCCTAACTATATTTTAGATGATGTAAAGGAGAGGTCAGTCAAGCTACCATGCATTTTGCACATGGACTCTATCCAAGGAAGTCATAGGGGCCTCAAGAATCTCTTCCAGAGGTAATATTGATCACTGCTACATTCTAATATCTAGTCCTATGAAATGCGAAGTTAAGCTTTTCTGAACCTCAACATCGTCATGATCGTTGAAGTCGCATTAGTTTATTTTTTGCCACAGCTACTTGCTGGAGGAGTGGAAAGCGAGGCATCAGGATATAGTGGATGATGTATCTTCCAAGTTCTTAAATATGAGTTTTATCGAACTTGAGGTGTTGTCCCACTGTCTGAACTCTTGTTATTTTATTTTTTTCCTTCTTATTCTGAGCTTCTAACTGATGCTTATCCGAGTTTCTTAAGTTTAAACTATTTACTTAACTTTTTATGATTGTGGATCCTAAGGTAAGAACTTAAGATACAGTGGATATTAGCATCCTCCAGTTACTAGGCCAACTCTCGGTGTTTTAATTGTTACCTTTTACTTGTAGGGATTGCTACTAACTTTATATATCGACCTTTGCAGCTGCCACAGCAAGCCAATTCATTTGACTGTGGCCTGTTCTTGCTCCATTATTTGGAACTTTTTATTGAGGATGTTCCTGCAAACTTCAACCCCTTCGACCTTTCGAAGTTCTCAAATTTTGTAAGTGAAGCCGTTCCATTTTGGTTTGTAATTGTGTAGCATGACTTTTGAAGCATAATCAGTCAACTTTTGAAGCATAAGCAGTTCCATTTTTGGTTTCATATTCATATGCATGTGAATGTACCATTGGATTATTGGACACCAACAATGGACAGTTAAAATTGATTCATTGTTGATTTAATCACATAAGGACAGTCAAAATTGATTCATTGAAGATGTATTCACAACACACTTGAATTATTCACATTGGTTGATACAAAAAACAAATAATAATAATAATAATAATAATTATAATAAACAAAAAATAATATTAAAAAGATTAAAGGGGACATATGCATGTGTATATGAGGGTCTCATATGCATGGTAACCATATTTAGTTATTTACACGAATACTGAGCTCGCAGAGAAAGCTTGATGACATTTTTTCTTTCTCAATTGTTTATTAACTTTCAATCTTTCCTTTATTTGATGAGAAAATCCAATATAGTAAAGGCATGTAGTGTCATTGTAGAATTTCCTATTAGCATGCGATGAACCATCACCAGTTGTGGGCTGTCTGGAAATGGTTTTCAGATTGGGTTTGTTGATGCTGTATCACGCTGAACAATTGTGGCTTAATTGATCCTGCTTTCATTTTTTCGTATCATCCAAAATTTTGTCTCAATTATGTCGATGCATAAAATACAATCTAATTCTGTATTATATATGTTGATCGCCTAATCATATTTGTGATTCATTTGCCCAAACATATAACAAAGCTGCAAAACTTACCACTTTTGTAGCTGAAGAAAAATTGGTTTCCACCAGATGAAGCATCATTGAAACGGATACGTATCCAGAAGCTAATCTCTGGAGTTCTTTTGCATCACCCTGAGGGAACTCCATTGGTGGACTACATGAAGAAGTATCCATCTTCCCAAATTTGCAGTAATTCACGTGAGAAAGAAATTGAGGTGGCGATTCTTCAGGAGCAATGCAGTTCACCGAAAACATGTCCAATTTCTGCATCAAGATCTAATATTGAACCTCGGATTGGGCATTCACCCCCAGCCACATCCCACAGCGCTTTCCATGACCGGATGGGAGAAGCAGGGATGGACTTTTTGGAGTTGTCTATAGCATACACGAATTCAAAGTCATTACTATATGACAAAATACACCAGCAAAAACAGACCCATCAATCAACCAACCTGTCAACGATGAAGGTAAACGTCCCCTATATTGCTAAACCTCTCATGAACTTTGATGACTTGTAAGACATCGTTCTTAAAATATGGTTGTGGGAAGAAATGGGACAAAATGGTCACGATAACTGAGCTCCTGCGTATTTGTCTGTTAAAACAGGAAGCTGAAGAAGTCTGCGACTCGTTTTCTGGAACAGAAGACAAGTTGGGAAATGGTGGATCTCCGGGCACGCCTTCTTTCATCATCAGAGAGTTTACATTATCTCCAGAAGCACCTAGGAAACAAAAACATGTGCAGGCAGATGAACTTTCCAACGACTGCAGTTCTGGTTCCCAGAAATCTTCAGAGATTGGGGTGGATGAGCTTGGTGCTTATGTTATTGAAGATTCGGAAAATAGAAACTCATTGCAGGATGGTGAAGAATTTTGCTCGGAGACCAGAAAGGAAGTGGACGAGGGGCTTCAGACCTATGCTATTGAAGACTCTGAAGATAGAAACTCATTGCAGGACCGAGAAGTGGTAGAGGACTCCATCTCCTCCGTCCATGATGGTGGCAGTGTAGCTGCCCCATTGTGTGACCATTCCACAGATAATGCTGAAGTCAGTTCACGTATCTGAGATAACAACTGATGCGATTGAGTAGCCTTGAGACATTTTATGTTTCAGTATCTCTGAATATCATTAAGGCAGCGATGGCTTCGTGTATGCGAAACTGACAATACTGCATTTGGAAAGGCTTCATGGTAAGAGTAGAATAGAAGATGTATAAAATTAGAGAAAAAAATATGAGAAATGTTTTGTTTTCCCCCCCCCCTTAGGTGAAAGGAAATAGCAACACCCTGCAGGGATGGTCAAATACAATTACAGCCTAACAAATTGCATCCTTATCTGCTTTCACATTCCACGCAATCACATCTTTTTCCGGCAAGAGCATCGCCCACTCGGTTCACCTATCTAAGAGAGTGATGTTAAGAACAGTCCCAGTCTCTAATAACAACAATTGATGGAGAAAGATCGTAGTTTTTGGCAGATGAACCATGGCTAGGGAGTCTGAATTGCCAAAGTCCATTTCTCAGAACTTGGATTTCATCAGCTATGAGAACAGACAGACACTTGGCTGTTCTGGTCAAAATCTTAAAGACACAACTTGGAACTCTGGATACAATATCGCAACCTATTAAAATGGCAGGAAAGGAGACACATTTTGGCCCAAAGTAAAGGCAGGCACAACAACAGTGTTTTGTCCAATTGTTGGTTGTTACAATATATGGTTCAAAAGTAGAGGCACACAGTTGTTTGCATTCAATCATCCTCTTTTTCCTTGGACGAAGTTGCGTTTGGCTTCTGAGAAAATTTCTTCCACCTCTGCTTGTTCTTTTCCACCGCATTTGTGTTTTGTGAAAACCTCGTGAGTCCTTCCTTCAGTGCTCCAAGATTCACCCCGTTCCCCACTAGAATGCTTGTTACTCCCATTTTTGAGACCTGACATGTTAACAACCCAAACTTATACGGTAAGCATTATCACACAACCACCATCATATTCGTATCAGCATGAATAAAGCTCCAAGAGTTTCTTTCAGCTACCGTATTAATATTCCTATCCTCATCGTCGAAGAAGAGCATTGAGTTGAACGGTACACTAGTCCTCGAATGGATCTTCTGGAAATGTTCTGTTTTGTGTGTCCAGCTGGAAAAGATTTCCTGTGTAAACAGAGACATGCATTCGTTCAAAAAAATGAAGCACAACAGTAGCAAGTAGACCTTTCTGATGGGTTAACTCATACAAAGGACAACCAGCAGCAGCTACCCTTTTGTAAGAAGAAATATAACATTTGTATCTGTAGGCTACTGAATCATTTGCCGAGGGGAGTTGGATTCCCTACAGACAACATGTGCAGTAGAGGACAATTACTCCATAAAAATTGCTGTGCTGAAAGGCAGCTCTTAGAACATTCTCTAGTAAGCGAGCGACGATGCTACAATTACAATTACAAACACAAAATAATACTACTTCCACTAGATGCCTTCACGGATATCATATCACCATGCTATAGCCCTGAAATGAGGGTTCTCTTATTGGCAGCAACTGACTATCAAGAGAAGGGGCAAAACTATCCATACATAGTGCACTTCTTGAAGGCCCCTCCTTTCGTGTTCCATTACGGACCCACAAATTAGGAACCCAGGAGAAACAAATCTATCAAGCACTCAAAGATGTAAACAAAATTAAACGAGAACCGGAAGGTGGAATGCAACCCTGCCCCTAGAACAAAACCCAGAAATAGGAGGCTTTGACGTTGATTTTTATCACCTGCGCTACAAACATGGACTTGATGTTGAGTTTGTCAAGAAACGTGGTGGCAATATCAGGGGTGGGTGACCTGGATGCAATAGCCATATCAACCCCCTTGTCCTTCAGGGCGTACAATATGCCTTTGGCGTGAGGATACAAAGATGGCATTTCCCTTTTGGAGCGACATTCACTGCATAAATGAGAAGCAATGGAGGGATTATGCATACCGCCATATCATGTAAGAACTAACACATATTGGAGAGCCAGAAAGAAACATAAATCATTCATTCATTTCTTCAAGGTTTTCTTGAACAACTGCGAAGTCAAAAAGCAAGCACAAAGAAATATTTGCGTATCTGCGGAGGAACATCCGAGCGATATCACTCCATGAGCAGATATAACCTAACTAGGAATCATCGTAATGCCTCCATGGATAAAGGATCCATCTATCAAGAGAACACAAAAGAAAGAGGCAATTGGGTACCAGTAGAAAGGCCAGAGAGTGTAGTCGAGATCAAAGACGACTAATCTGGGCAGAACCTGAAACATCCCAATTATCTGCATCGCCTCACTTTTCACCTTCTCGTCTCCCATCCTTTCACCTCGCTCGAGTTTCTTTTTTTTCTTTTTTTTTGTGGTTGACTAAAAAACTTGAGTTCTGACTGGAATGCAAAGGGAAGAGATTATTGGACAATCAATAGTTCACCTAAGACCCTAATTATCAAGGGGCGACTTGGCAGCTGGCACCCAGGGTTCTGAAAACCGATTATTGGGCAGCTGAACGAATTTGGGTGGATCGGCATCCATTCTCATGCGACTCAGCTTCTCAATTTCATACAAAAATTCAACCGATCTGATCTCATTTTTTTTTATATAGGTATAATATACCACTCTATTATGTCATTTTATCAAACATGCCCTCTACTATTTTTTACATCAAACATGCTTTTATATTTTGTAAATATGATCAAATGTACTCTTCTGTTAAAATTTTTATTGAAAAAATCGTCAATCATGGTTGAACCAAAATTTAGACGACCCGACATCGACAAATGAGAGGAAAAATGTCAGTTTTATCCCCTGTTTTATTTATCTGGGTATCATAAAAGTGAAATTATTAGAATTATTTAGCTATACAAAAGAACCAAAAAAATTCAAAAGGAAAATTATTAGGGATATTTTAGTCATTTGTGTCACCCTAACCAAAGTTTGGCCGTGGTTAACAGTTTTTGGATGAAAATTTTAATAGAAGGGCATGTTTGATCATATTTCCAAAGTAGAGGGGCATGTTTGATGTAAGAAATAGTAGGAAAAAAATCTCAAGTTACACATGTTTTTAAAAAAAATTCTCAAAATACACATGTTATGAAAAAAAATCCCAATCTACATATGTTTGGGCCTTCACCGCGGCAGAGCAAGGCGTTGATTGCATCACCGCATGAAAGAAGAGCGATGATTGCATCACCGCATGAGAGGAATGCGGTGATTGCAACACTGCTGTAGAGGAAGGCGGTGAAAGTCTGACCTGCGTCGAAACTTTTGCGGCTTGCAAGATCTCGAAAAATTATGCGGAATATAAAAAATTCGATACGATCGGATAACCGAGCACAAAGTTACGTTTGTTTAAAGTTTCGAAGCAGGTCAGGCCTTCACCGCGGCGTGTAATGCAGTGAAGCATTCACCGCCTTCCTCTACAACAGTGATGCAATCAGTGCCCAATCACCGCCCTCCTCTCATGCGGTGATGCAATCACCGCCTTGCTCTGCCGTGGTGAATACCCAAACATGCGTAGATTGTGAATTTTTTTAATAACGTGTGTATTTTGAGATTTTTTTTTTAAAACATGTGTAACTTGGGAAATTTTCCAAATAGTAGAAGGGCATGTTTGATAAAATGATATAGTAGAGGGGCAAATTATACATATAATCCTTCTTTTTTATATCGAATTTCAAAAAATTTTGCACAGAAAAATTATATATTGTGCTCTACAAGATATCAAAATTTTGGAGCAACAGTTTTTAAGTCAGCTTACCGGTGGCATATCACGATATTATCTTTTTTTACACAATATTATCACTAACAATGGTATGATATCGTAAGGGTAAAATGTTGATATGATAATGATATGTGGTCTTATATTTGTCAAAATTATTTGATGACATCATATAAATGTTGATATGATAATGATATGTGGTCTTATATTTGTCAAAATTATTTGATGACATCATATAAATGTCATGTCATGATATTATTTCAATGATATAGTGTTTCAATCTCATATGAAAATTTAACAGACCTTAGCTCATTCGTTTTTACATCAGATTTCAAAATGCAAAGAAAATTAGATTTTTTCTGCATTAAAAGATAATATCCATTTTGATATTTTTCAGAGCAAATTTTTTTAAGTTAGTATACCACTGTCATATCATGATATTATCACTGATAACGGTATGATATCATAGTGGTACGATGTGTATATGAGAGTGACCTGATATAGGTATGAGCTTTTATATTTGTCTAAATAATTTGATGACATCATATCATGATATAATTTTGGCATGAGACTGATACGATGTTGGTATGGGGTCTTACGGTTTTTAAGACATAACAAAATAGATATCATTGTATAGATTTTCATTAATGCGTTATTTCTATACAATTTTTTAAAGTGTAGTTAAAATGAAGGAGGTGGGTTATCTACCATTGTATATCATTATGATATGATAGAGATTATAATAATAATATTACAACTGATATGTTATTAAAATGAATGCTATAGGATCTGATTAAGAAAAATAGGAGATTAAAAAAGTACCTTCTATATCCTCTGGATTCGTATCAGAAAACATGACAAAAAAAGTTGGGGTTGCGGAGTTACTAGTCAGCCCCTCCTATTTTTTGGTTGGGAATTTGATTTGGGTCCAAATGCACACATTTTACCCCTCATATCTTGTCCGTTTTGTTTAGTAGATCACCGTCCCTCGACCTATTTTACATTAGGTTGTGCCTGTTTTGGTACATTTCAGGTCCTAGCACGTGTGGGAAGGTCGAGGATGAGTTTCGGGTCATTTGGAGGTCAAAACGAGCCAAAAAGTGGAGGGCGAGCCCTATTCACGAATTGAAGGACTAGACCGTGAAGTGACCAATCTGCAGAACAGTTTTGCAAGTAACTAGCCTCAAGTCAGTTCACGGTCTAAGAGCGTGAGCTGAAGCCTCTGACAGTAAACTCGGTCTTGTCGGACAAATATAAAGACAACAGCGGGGAGAGAGAAAGGGGAGCTGGTTTTTGGAGAGGAAATAGTTTCTTTCTTTAGGTTTCGACCCAAAACACCAAAGGGGAGTTCTAGAGAGAGAGAGAGAGAGAGAGAGAGAGTGAGTTCTTGAGTGATCTTGGAGCTTAATTGAAGGCATTGATCAAGTTTGGAAGCAAGGAATCAAGCCTAGAAGAAGAAGATCTTGGGCTCCAATTTGTAATCTTTCTCTTCTCTCTCTAGAAACTCATCCTTTCTTAGGTTTAAGAGCCCTAGGCTAGATTTTGTTTCATTGTTGATGTATGTGATAAATTCTATATTTGATTGATGAATTTATCTATTCGATGGATATTTGGGAAGGATTGAATGAGTTTGGATTCCTTGACTTGCCAATTGAGCTTTGACCTAGGAGGGAGAAAATCCCCTTAGAGCCCCCTATTGGCGTCTTCGTGTCACTCGTATCGTATGTTGTCCGGGTAATCCCGGAGGGAGTTGATTCCATTGGTCTCCTAGCAATATATGAAACCCTAGGTTGAATAGAGCTCCTACCTATCCATCACTTCGCCATTCTGGGTCCGTCCTGAGTGAGTCAATCTCATAACGATAGGATAGTGAATCGATCTAGTTAGGCAACATCGATCCAAAGGTTAGAAATAGGGGGATTTAACCCAAGAGAGCTCCAAACCTTTTAAATAGCTAGGTTAGTGGTTATTCTAGGTTAGTTAGTTTAGTTTTATTAATCACTATCCTAGGTTGGCTAGATAATGAACCCTAAACTTGAAGTAGAGTAAGCATAGATCCCCGTGGTACAATAAATTCTTATTGCTTGCTTGCCCTATCCTACACCCAGTGGGTGGTTATACTTGGCAGGCATTGGGATGTGTAGTTAGAACGAGTCAAGTTTTTGGCGCCGTTGCCAGTGAACCATTCTAGGTTATTTGAAAAAGGGTTAGGTCGTTACTTTAGCAGTTTTGTTTTGTGTTTTGTTTACCCATTCTTTACTTTGAAGGGTGGTTTGTGTTTGTTCGATTTTGTTTTTGTGTTTTTGTCATTGTAGGTTGAATCATGGATCCCAATGGCTTCTACAACATGTGGGGGTATCCACAATCACCAGTATAGGGGTACCCCGAAGCTTCATGGAGTGACCAAGAAGGTGGAAGCCAAGGAACCGGGTTCTATGATCAATCTCCCTCAAGAAGAAGAACCATACCAATGGGGATATGAAGAGGCTTCCCCATATAAAGAAAATTTCCCTCCACAAGTCGAGGAGAAATCCAAGTTGGAGTTGGCAATGGAAACTTTCTTGGGACAATCCTCAAGACCATTTGCCACTCCACACCCGGAGCCAAAGAGCCAATTGGAGATCATGGTGGAGCGGTTTGCACGAGGCATCGATGAAGGGTGCTCGAACTTGGTTCTCCCCCAACCCGAAGTGAAGTCTAAGTTGGAACTTGCAATAGAGAAATTTGAAAGAACAAGCTCCAACACGGATTTCCAACCCCTCCCTCCTCCCAGTATGACACTAGAAGAGAAGGTGGCACGCGCTTGTGCAAGCTATCGACTCTCATCACTAGAGAAGAAAGAGGAGGTTGAAGGAGCGATCAATTACAACTGTGTAGAGCAAGACGAACTCACCCCGGAGAGCTTCTGTGGTGAGGATGAACAAGAAAGCTGCATTGACGACTCTCATCATTTCCCCTTCCCGATAGCAAATTTGAAGACCAAGTCACGAGTGTGGAGGAGCAAGAGGATCCTTTCTATGATCTTGCATGGCATCTTGTCCTCCAAACCGTGCTTGAAGACATGAATGACAAGGTTAAAGAAGAGGTTGAAGAGGGGGAAGTTAGCATTAAAAAAGAGGAAGATCTTGATTGTTCCCAATGGGAGGAAATTGAAGAAGTAGGGCGGGAGGTTGAGGAAGAAGATGAAGGAGCAAGTGGCTTCCAAGATGAGGATGAGGTCGAGGTGGATGAAGCATCCACAAGTTACAAGGACTACGAAAGCTTTCCACCCAACCTCGACGCGCTACTTGAGAATGACCCATTTGCGGCTCATTGCCAAGCCAAGGCCAATCCATCGGTGATCTCTCTTGGTGGATACGATGGAAATCGAGCGATGCTGCGTTACATGGTGTGGGGCAAAGAGAAGAAGGAAGAAGGAAAGAAGAAGAGGTATCCTTGGTGGAGCCTCAAAGCCACTCAAGTTCACGAGCCCTCAATCATGGACTTGTACAAAGCTAGTGACTTGAGACACCACCTCACCGATGAGAACCTCAACTTCAAGGAGGTTCTTGGGTGGACCAAAACTTGAAGAGTAACCGTTCGGTTCATGACAGTAAAGAAGCGCTTGGTGGGAGGAAACCCAACCATCATCGGTGTGCATCATTTTTCCTTTCAATAAGACGACCAATGGAAAGCTTTTGGTGGTGTTTTGCCGTCTCCACGCTCTTCCGGAGCTCACGCGCCCTTCGCTCCCAGTCACCAACTTTCACACCCTATCCGCTAACATTGTTCTACCTCCTTATTTTATGACATTGAGGGCAATGTCAAGCTTAAGTGTGGGGGGGGGGGGGGTAGTATATTATGCTTGTATGTCAATGATTGGTGTGATTTTGAGTGCTTGGAGCCTAGTTGTACACCTAAATTTTTAAAATTTGAGGGATCCAAGCATAGAAACTTATACATTTGTGTGATCATAGATGCACTTTAATAAGACCCTGGCGGGTGTATGTTATCAAAGTTACGCAACCACACGATCAATCCGAAAATTGATTGAACTGAATCAAGAACAACGCGTTCTTAATACAAAAATCGGATAAAACGGAACCAATGGACAATTCCACACTTGGTGAAATCTCGTATGGTATAGAAGGGTAGTTGCTCGACCATGATTGAAGGGACTATTCAATCGATACACAAGCTCAGCAAGTTTGGAATCCACCAAACACAAAACAAGTCTCAACTTGCACAAAACCAAACGGTTTCTTTTCTATTCAACTAAGTCTAAGTTTTTACAACGAAGATAGAAGGCTATTTATAGCCAAGAAAACCTAATACAAACCTATATGAACAAGGAAACAAATAAGGTAATATTCTACTCTAAAAAGGTTACAAAATTCGGCCACAAACTCTTTTTCTTCAAGCACAAGTAAGCTGCCAGCAAACAGTTCAAAAACAGTTTTCGTACAAATTTCACGCCTTTCGTTCGAGGCCTTCCAGAACTCCAATATTTCATCCAATTCCTTCCATTGGTAGATAAACATACATATTTTCATGTTGTAGAAGTCTTTGGACTTAAATCCTTTCCATGCTCCTCAAATTGAGCTCCAAGAAACGGCCCACAGGAGTAGCCCTGGCGGCCGCCGAGTTTGTAGCTCCTGTCGGCGGCAAGGACGGGCAGCCCCTTCGCCTGCACCAACCCCAGCTCCACCACTCGCCTTCTGGATCCTTCCCACTGAGATCTCTAAATGGAGAGCTCTTCCTCTTTGTGACCTGCAAGCCAGAAAGAAACTCGAAGAGAGTCAGGTTCAAAGACTTTGACCACTGCGGTTAATTCTGGTTGCAGGCCTGCCATACAGAGCCCCACCAATGTTTCCTCGGTCATCTCATTGCACTTATTCCCTACCTTCAGGAACTCGGCCCGATACTCTGCTACCGACCCCGTCTACTTCAGCTTGGCCAGCTGCTCCTGCGCCCATCCCTCGGCTCTCCCGAATTAGAACCGTAACTCATCCTGAAACCTGGCCCAAGATACACTCCCTTACTGCATAAGCCCTCTCAGTCCATTCCCACCACTGGAGGGCATCTCTCTCCAAGTAGAAGGACGCTAGATGCGCCTTCCTTTCCTCCATGATCGGGTGGTTTTTGAACCACCTCTCCGCCGCATATAAGCACAGTCCCACATCACCATTACCATCGAATTTAGGAAACTCGATAACTGGGGGTTTAGCCCTTAACACCAACTCATCATCATAGTCATACAGAGGGTTACTGTACCCATACCTGCCGGTGTCCAAGTGTGGTGGTTGACGACCGGGTCCATAGTGAAGGTAGTCAGGCTCATCACCATGTTAGTGGGAGTAGGCCCAGTTGGCCATTTCCCGCTAATAGTCTTCATCACGCCCTGATTTGGTCTCGGACCCTTACCCTACTTCCAGACCCTGGCCACCTCGTCCCCTGTATGCTCAAGGAGTTCCCCACGGGGGGTACCCGTCTCAGGTCCTTGCTGGCAGTGCCCAGCACCTCCTCCAGTCGTGCCCCAGCTACTGCCCCTGAGAAGTCGACCCAGTTTAGTTCTGAACTGTCTGACCGATTCTAGTTCGATCGATTCTGGTCCGACCGGTCATCGACCCGGCTGACCACTATATTCGACCCAACTTTGGGTCAACTACCCATCCCCGTCCAGCACCATTGGGCCCTGGGTCCACCCACCAGCCTTACCGGTCCGCGAAGCTCAATTCATTGTCTTCTTTTCGGTGGGTCGATCCGTGGAAGCTTGGGCTGCTCAGCATCCCCGTTCCGCCCCTCCGCGGCCCAGTCGGCCACGACTCTCCATTGAACTCAGCCATCTTCTTCTTCTCGCAGGCCTCGTAGATCTACTGGGCCGTCGGGACTAGCAGCAAGCCCGACCCGCTAAACAGCGGCCTCGGTGGAGCCTCCTCGCCACGCTCCCCGTCTCCTACCTCCACAACCGTGGCCCCCGCCGGCTTTGGCTTCGCCACTGCTGTCTCCCTTCTGACCGCGAGCCCCGGTGGCTTGGGTTCCGCCGCCGCATGCGCCCCTCTACGCGCGCTCGGATCCATGGCGCCTGTCGCTACCGCCGCCACTGACCGGGGCTCCGGTGGTTGCTCGCGGTTCTTCGGAACGCCGATCAACACCTCCCTCATAGTTTCCGCGATGGCCTTGCACAGATTCTTAGTCACCATCTTGCCCATGTCCTCAATTGAGACAGCGATTTGCCCGCCCAACGCTTCGATGGCGCGGATCGAGCCATGTGATGCTACGGCTCCCCTCTCGGTGGACTCTGTTAGGTTTTCCAGCGTCGTGACGATCACATCATACTTGTTTGTTGTTAAGTCTTTCACTGTCAAAACGAGCCATAAAGTGGAGATTAAGCCTTGTTCACAGACTGGAATTTCAATTCACGGGGGTACCACGTCACTAAATTGTGAGTGTGTGAATGAATGATGTAGATGAATGTTATGGCCTATTCTATGAATTCTTTGGAGCCTTTATGAATGCCCAACCTTAATGAATGCCCAAATTTCTCAAAATTTTGAGGGCTTCAAGCACATGTGTCTGAATGAATTGTCTATGGCCTACATTTTGTGTGTTTGGGAACCTAGATTATTGCTTGAAATTGAAAATTTTAGGGGTTTCAATCACAATTGTCCCTAGCATGATCTTTCTCAGTGTTCTTTGGATTGTTTGATGATTATGATGGTGTGGACTATAGGGAATAGTGAGGTGCCATGAGAATCTTCGATAATTTCCTCTCAGTTGTGTAAAAGTGTTTGTTATGGAGGTTAGGACATGTGTGTGGGACTTCCCAAATAGGACTCCAAAATGTTTTGCAAAAGGTGCTCTGAACTTGAAAGTTTTTCAAAAGATTGAGGTTCTCGTGTGAGAGGCAACCAGGCATAATGTTTGAGTTGAGTCGTCTATGAGTCTCCCAGTGCACACGTGAAGTGTCCAGACCTCCTTCGTTGACAAGGTCATTAGCATAGAGTGTGCATGCCACGAAGAGATGGAAGTAAAGTTGACTCGTCCTGAATACCACAAAAAATTCCCGCCTAAGTTCCAAGTATAAACCTTAGTCGGGTGCAATACAGGATAAGTATGTTTAAATATCAACCCGGGCCGGTCCGTATACCCCTACTTTAGTCATTCGAATCATTATCTAGCAACAAGGTTTTGGTTGGAAAGTTTGCTAATTAAAATAAAACAAGACCAAAGTGAATGGTTTTGAAAGCTCTTTGGGGGGAGGATCACTCGGGTGTCGCTTCCCCCTAACTACTGCCATGGTACGTGAATTGAAACGATTGCTATGGGCAAGGTAATCGCGAACCGCTAGGGGATGCAAATATGGTCGTAGACCACACTCACTATTGCTAAACCAAGGAATACATTATAGGCTGTCACTCGGCCCTCTCGGTTTAGGAAATCCATGGTTGACTTACTCTCTCACTCAACCCAAGGGTTGGACGGCTCAATTGCGCTTAACCAAATTGCTTAATCCAAGATTGAGGTTTGCCCGAAATTAACCTAGTTAGGAGACTTAAAAAGCCCTAGGAATACCAACTCAATTGAGTCTCCCTTGGAAGGGGGGTTTTCCTCTCTAATCTAGGTTAAATGGCTAATTAGATTGCTAAGCACAAACATGCACAACCCTTAGATTGCTAAGCACAAGCATGCACAATCCTTAGATTGCTAAGCACCAACATGCACAATCCTTAGGTTGCTAAGCACAAACATGCACAATCAAAATGAATAATACCTCAATCATTGAATTAAACAACACCCATAAACAATCATTCAATTCACATAACAGAAAACTACATGGTAACTAGTTAGGGTTTCACAACACCCAAGTGAAAAAGGAATCTACTCCATGCTAGAAATGGGAGAAACACAAGGGAAGAGGTAGAAACCATCATGAAGGAGGCTTCTAATCTTCTTGGCACTTGTGGAGAAACCATCATGAACTTCTCTTGTGGAGAATCTTCCCAAATCCACTCTTGAAGCAAAACCCTAGCCTCATTCTCCTTTGGTTCGTCTTTCTCTCTCTAAAATCTTAAGAGGGCTTTCTCACTCAAATGGGCTCTCCCTTCTCTCTTCCTTTCAACTCATCTTTTAAACAGGGAGCGAGCTTAGTTCATGGTCGTGAAATCTGAAATGCATCTGTGAACTCAAGGCTGGTGCCAAAATGCACCGCTTCGCTTGCACATGTTCACGGTCCACACACAACTCTTGTTCATGGTCTTAGTGACCGTGAACTCAATTAGCGTCAGTATTTTGAGTTTTGGCCCTGGGAGCCACAAAGTTCACAGGCAACAACTCTTCTTCACGGTCATACAAGACCATGAACATCCAAGGAAAACCACGAACTCGCCGTTTTTCACCTCTTCTCTCGGTTTTTGCTCCTTTTTGTCCAACTTTCGACTCCGGGGCTGGTTTCACCTGTTAAATCCTGAAACAAGCTAAAACACGAGAAACCTAGAGTAAAAACACCCTTTTAGGAGTGAAAATGCCACAAACTCCTAAGGAAAATGGGGGCAAAGCATGTACAATTAAGCCTGAATCACTCCCCCACACTTAGACGTTTGCTTGTCCCCAAGCAAACCATTTCACACGAGGTAATATTTCAGCCTACACAAATACTTTGGGGACAACTCAAAGGGCACAAAGTGGGAATTCTCAATGGCTATTGGTAATTAACACATCGACCGTTGCAAGCAATACCGACATCCACCATAAACGACATTCGAGGCCACCAAAAGTGGGCAAACGAAAAGTTCTCACCTTGTTCATGGATCGTTGCAAATCTCAACGAAACCACTTATCAACCACAACTTACCATGCATATAATTCAAGTCCGAGCAACAAATGGAAAGGCAACAAAGGTCCTCACCGGGGTATGATATGGCATGCAAAACATGAATGAATCACTCACTCACTCTCAAGACCAGTGGGGTCGGGACCTTTTTGGTGCAAAAGATGTGCCCAATCACAAACACCCGACCCTATCGTCTCAACACCATGGCGGTAACCTCTAAATGCTAGAGTTCACGAGATGGTTATCACCACTAGCTTGTCCGGAGGTCTTGGACACTGGTTCAGATGACTGGCAATTGTCTTGGACATGGGGAAAAGGCTTTTTGGGTGGTGGCAATAATGATGTGAGGTTATACATCTTCAACCTAGACCCGAAGGTTCTATGGTTCCGACTAAAACCCTTCTCCTCAACCAAAGGCCACTAGCATCGCCCAAAAACCTTATCTCTCCCTCCCAAACTATCACCCATCGCGAACTACATTAAAGCACTCTTCCTTGGTCTACTCTTGCTAGCACATTAAGGTTTGGTAGTGAAGGAATTCTAAAACAATGTGGGGGTTTCAATGGCTTGAGTTCCAAGAAACCCCTCCTAGAGTATGCACTTTGGTTTTTCGTGTCGCTATCTACTTTATTTACCCCATTTTATTACCTCTTTTTTGTTTCTCTTTTCTTTTCTTTCTTTTTCTTTTCTTTTTGAGGGGGGGGGGGGTACTAGAGAGTAAAAACACTTGCCACCTATGAAATTAACGACAAATGCTCTCTTTTTGAAGAACTCACTCCAACACTTCATTTTTTATTCCTAGCAAGAACCGCACACAAACCTCCTATGTAGAACCTCAATGGAACTCGAAAGTGAGAGCTCCGGGATACAAGGACGACTCATGTTTAAACACAAAGAAAGGATTGGGGGTCGTTCTATCAACACCATTAAGCTCACATGCACGAAGCTCCTAACTTAAGAACGACCCTCGAAGTCACAAGGCTCAAAGGGGTTGACTAGTTGATAACACATTTCTAACAATCAACATTTGGGTGTGGACTAATCTTATGCCTCCATCATAGTCACTAGTGACAACTGTGATGTTACACACCATGGTAAGAGGGATCTAAGCACACAAGAAGAAAACGATCGGCTCAAAGCTCACATGGCTACCTAGTCACCCAACCATCTATTCCAATTCACAAACACAATGCATGGCAATTGTAATCAACAATTAATCAAGTCAAGACATCCATTCATTTATGCACACATGAGAACTAAAATTTTGACCAATCCTAATGGACCTCTCAGTCATCATGATTGGATATACTCGATCACATGCAACAATTCAAGATCAATGCCAATAAAGACGAGAATTTCCCACACACCGGCCACTTTGATCATGCAAACATTGCTCGGAGCCCTCACATTTTTGAAATTTGGGCATATATCAAGGCTCCAAGCATCAATCACACTCACACAAGAATAATTGTAAACTACCCCCCCCCCCCCCCAACTTAAACTTGACATTGCCCTCAATGACGCAAGAAAGGGGTAGAATGTTGTTACCGCTTAGGCTTGGTGAGTGAAGGTTGGAATCGAATCCCGTGTAGGATATTTTGAGCTTCAAGGAGAGACTAAAACACACACACACAAACACAATACGAATCACTCGAGGCGAGGTTATTACACAACACAATACGACAGTAGTAGTAGTAGGACAAACTTGCTAACCTCCGTTGGGTTGCCTCCCAACAAACGCTTCTTTAACGTCTTAAGCTAGACGGTTGGGGATCGATAACGACTTGGATCGTGATGCCACCAAGAATGGATCCACCACTCTCGTGGCGAGGCTTGTAGCCTCCCATCTTAAGCTCCATGAGTTGGCCCTCTTGGTTAGCAAACTTCGCTTTGGCCTTCTCCCTCTTTCGGGTTAAAGCTTCCTTCATCCTTTGCCTCCAAGCATTCATCCTCTTATCCTTGGGCATAGAACCCTCCTTTACTTCCTGCTCAACATCACCAAACGCAACACAAGTAATAGTGGGGTTTGCCTTTAGAGGCTCTCCTCCACTCACATTCACATCATTTGAAACCACTTCCTTCACCTCCTCACTCCTAGCCTTAGGGTCAATTTCAAGCTTGATTCTCTCCTTACCATCCCTCAGAATCAAGGTCCCCTCATTTACGTCCATCAATCCTTGGCGGTGGCAAGGAAGGGACGACCGAGTATGAGTGGCATATCTGAGTCCTCACTTATGTCGAGAATCACGAAATCGGTCAGATAGCAAAACTTGCCCACTCACACCAACATGTCCTCCACAATACCTCTCGAGCTAATGAGCAAACGGTCGGCTAAGGCGATTTTCTATATGATGATTACCTATATCAAGAGGGATAGTAAAGCTACCTGGGTCAGACCGCTTTTTGGGCAAGCGGTTGAGGAGGTAAGCTGAACACTCCTCGCCAAGAATCACGTTGGCGAGGCCTTCGAGGTTAGGCTTCTTGGCGAGTAATCCTTTGAGGTACTTGGCATATCTGGCATTTGAGTCATTGCTTCAAGGAAATGGATATTGAGGTGGAGGTTGCGGAGTATTTCCATGAAACCTCCATACTCGTTCTCCAACCTCTCCTTGTACATCCTCATGGGGTAAGGAAGAGACGGCGTGTACCCACTCACCGGCGATGCCTTCTTTGCCGCTTTCCTCTTTCTCCTCGAGGGCTTCTTCTCTCCATCCTTTGGGTTAGTATCTTCTTTCTCACTCACTTCTTTATTGGCGACTTCCGAAGTCAATTTCACATTCCCCACTTGAAATGCATTCACCCCGGCATGATCCTTGAGGTTCGCCACGGTTTGGGAAGGTAGGCCTCCCTTTGGTCTCTCGGTGAGGATGCCGGCAAGATTGCTAATTTGCACCTCCAAACTTTGGAGGCTCACTTGATGGCTTTGGAGACCCGCCTTAATCGAGTTAAACTTGGTATTCTCCACATCCATAAATTGCTCTATCTTCTCAAACTTTTGAGCACTCGTACTCACGAAGGTGTTCACTAGGTCTTCAAGCTTAGATAGCTTGTCTGGTTGTTGTTGTTGTTGAAACCCTAGGGCACCTTGTGCTTGGTACGGTTGTTGAAAGCTTGAGCCTTAGACTTGAGGCCTTTGTTTGATGAAGGTTGACCGGGGTTGGTAATTTCCCGTAGGGCCTTGAAAACCTGGGGGGCCTCGGATTAGTCGGTGACGACCAAGAAAAATTTGGGTGGTTGCTCTATTCGGGATTATAAGTATTGCTATACGGGTAGTTAGCCCTAGCATTTGCCACAAAGTTGACTTGTTCCTCCGGAGCGGTTTCCTCCTTCATTGCCTGACACTCTGCCATCTCATGGCTAGTGCTCGAACACCAGTCGCACGACATCACCGACCTTTTTCCTTGCCTCTTATCTTCAAGCATTACCTTTATCAACTTATCCAACTTCACCTCAAGCGGAGCGCTGGCTCCCATGCTTCTCACTCCCCTATCATTGCTTCTCCTTTCACTTCTAGTCAACTCCCAATCGTATCCCTTGAGGGCTATGTCTTCAAGTATCTCGTTTATTTGGGGCGGAGCAATATTCATCAATTTCCCTTGACACAAAGAGTCAATGAGAATTTTGTCTTCTTGCATTAGGCCTCCGTAGAAGGTTTCAATCCGAAACTGTTCTTCAAACCCATGGTGAGGGCACTGAAGAAAGTAATCGGAGTACCTCTCCCAAGCGTCCCTCAAGGTCTCGTCCTTTTCTTGCTCGAAATGGGTAATCTTCTTTCTCCACACTGCCGTCTTCGAAGGTGGGCAGTAGCGAGTCATAAACTTCTTCAGGAGGTCGTCCCATGTGGTGATTGACCGTGTTGGGTGATTGTTTAGCCATCTAAGTGCTTTCCCCAAAAGTGAATAGGGGAAAAGCTTTAGTTGCAAAGCTTCGACTGGCAAACCATTGAGTTGCAAGCTCCCCGCGAGCTCCAAGAATCTGTGCACGTGCTCTCTTGGTGACTCACTCTCAAGGTCGTGGAAAAAAGCATTGCTTTGTATCATAGTAACTAGAGCCGGCTTGATCTCGAAATTGTTTGCCGCCACTGGAGGATGTAGGATTGGAGATTGAATGTCCGTCGGCCGTGGGGCCATATAGTACCCCATTTTCCTCAGGGCTTCCTCTTCCTCCACCGTATTGTTTAGCTGACGAGCTTGGGAGGCTCCATCTTGTCTTTGGTTCCCCGCCAGTTCTTCTCCAACAACGGGTTCAAAACCCACTTCGCTTCCCCCTAACTACTACCATGGTATGTGAATTGAAACGATTGCTATGGGCAAGGTGATCGCGAACCGCTAGGGGATGCAAATATGGTCGTGGACCACACTCACGATTGTTAAACCAAGGAATATATTATAGGCTGTCACTCAGCCCTCTCGGTTTAGGCAATCCATGGTTGACTTACTCCCTCACTCAACCCAAGGGTTGGACGACTCAATTGCGCTTAACCAAATTGGTTAATCCAACATAGAGGTTTGCCCTAAATTAACCTAGTTAGGAGACTTAAAATGTCCTAGGAATACCAACTCAATTGAGTCTCCCTTGGAAGGGGGGTTTTCCTATCTAATCTATGTTAAGTGGCTAATTAGATTGCTAAGCACAAACATGCACAACCCTTAGATTGCTAAGCACAAGCATGCACAATCCTTAGATTGCTAAGCACCAACATGCACAATCCTTAGGTTGCTAAGCACAAACATTCACAATCAATATGAATAATACCTCAATCATTGAATTAAACAACACCCCTAAACAATCATTCAATTCACATAACAGTACATGATAACTAGTTAGGGTTTCACTACACCCAAGTGAAAAAGGAATTTACTTCATGCTAGAAATGGGAGAAACACAAGGGGAAGAGGTAGAAACCATCATGAAGGAGGCTTCTAATCTTCTTGGCACTTGTGTTGAACTTCTCTTGGGGAGAATATTCCCAAATCCACTATGGAAGCAAAACCCTAGCCTCATTCTCCTTTGGTTCGTCTTTCTCTCTCTAAAATCTGAAGAAGGCTTTCTCACTCAAATGGGCTCTCCCTTCTTTCTTCCTTTCATATCATCTTTAAACAGGGAATGAGCTCAGTTCACGGTCGTGAACTCTGAAACACGTTCGTGAACTCAAGGTTAATGCCAAAACGCACCGCTTCGCTTGCACGTGTTCACGGTCCGCAGCTCCTGTTCATGGTCTTAGTGACCGTGAACTCAATTAGCGTCAGTAGCTTGAGTTTTGGCCCTGGACGCCTCAAAGTTCATGGGCAACGGCTCTTCTTCACTGTCATACAAGACCATGAACATCCAAGGAAAACCGTGAACTCGCCATTTTCACATCTTCTCCCGGTTTTGTTCCTTTTCATCCAACTTTTGACTCCGAGGCTGGTTTCACCTGTTAAATCCTGAAACACGCTAAAACACGAGAAACCTAGCGTAAAACCACCCTTTTAGGAGAGAAAATGTCACAAACGCCTAAGGAAAACGGGGTCAAAGCATGTACAATTAGGCCGGAATCAAAAGTTTATGCGACTTTGATTATTCTCGAGGCACCACCGATGAATGATAGTGCATACTATTGTTTTTGTCCCACAAATTGTACTGTTTGAGTAGGTTTGCATGGATAAAAGCAAACATTTAAGTGTGGAGGGGGGGGGGTGATTCAGACGCATTTATACAACTTTTACCCCTTCATATCTTTAGCGTTTGACTTAGTAATCCTCGTTCTTCGACCTATTTTACGCTACTGTATGCTTCTTTGGTAACATTTCAGGTCCTAGTACGTGGAAAGGTCGCGGGTGAGTTTTGGGACATTCAGTGGTCAAAACAAGCCAACAAGTGAAGTCTGTGAAGGTTCACGGGTTGGGTGTCAGGAACACGCCCTGAGGGAGTCAAAATCTCCCCCAAACCGTGAAGTTACACAAGTTTCTAGCAACTTATGCTCACTTCATTGCCTTGAGGGAGTGAAAATAATACCAAAACCGTGAAGTGTGCTCAAAAATCAGTTTTTGTGTTGAGCTCACTGTTGCACGCTTCACGACCATGAAGTTAACAACAAAATCATGATCCTTGCACTTCAACAAGTATAAATTAACAGTGACGGGTTTTGAGCAGGGGAGCTGTGTTCTTGACCCCAAAACACCCATGGGGCGATTCTAGAGAGAGTGACTGATAACATCACATTTGCACATGTTTGCATGCTCATTTCTCGATCTTATTAGCTTGGATTTGTGTATTCCTTGGCTTATTTATGCTAGGTTGTGCTATTTTGCTACATTTCAGGTCCTAGTCGGTAAAAAGAGGCCTAGGAGCAAGTTTTGGGTAATTTGGAGATCTTTTGGCAACTCGAGACGCGCTAGATGGAAAACACGGGCATGCCTCACAAAAGTTGGCCATTTTTCCCCAACTGCTGCTTGTGTTTCAACTGCAGAGTAAAATTTTGAAGGAGGAAAGCACAGGCGCTAGGAAACGCGACCATGTTTTCCTTGTGTTGGTTGTGTTTCATACGTCGAGAGTATTTGGCTGAGAAGCAGGAAAACACGGGCATGGTGGAAACAAGAAACACGACCGTGTTTCTTCCTACCGTGACTGTGTTTCTCCCCGTCCCAGACTTAAGTGGAGCGGTTGACTGGGTCAAACATGGGCAAAAGGAAAACACGGGTGTGTTTGCGATCGTGTTTTGCCTAGTTTTGGGGTAATTTGGCATGTTCGAGCTTTTGGAGGGTATTCGACTATTGGGAGAAAAACAAAGTTCTAGATAGAAAATGCTACAAAGAACAAGTCCTTGGAGCTATTTGGAGCTGAGATATCACCATCGAAGCCTAGATATCATCCATAGGAGTGAAGATTGGCATCCAATAGCATATTAAACACATCATTATGAGTATGACTCCGATGCATGGTAAATCAAGTGTGTAAAGGGTATATAAAGTTGATGGTAAAAGCATTCAAAGTTCAAAATTGTTTATCAAAAGCTTCACCCTTGTGTTTTGAGACTCTAATGCATGGTTAATGGTTTATGCTTGGATTGGATTGCATGATGTTCTTGCATGTTGATGTGGCTACGATTCTCTCGTGCTATTGTTGACCTTGTAAATATCCACTACCTAAGATTAGGATTGAGTAATGCTTTCTAGTATTTATTGAGTTGTATGATTGTGAGTAATGTTTGCTTCGGGACAAGCAAAATTCAAGTGTGGGCTATTTCTGATGACACTCAATTTATAGTGTCTATCACTCTCATATTTGGTACATTTTCCTCTTCTATCAATGCATCTTTAGTAGTTTTGATGATATATCATATGAAAGTCATAAATATTTTATTTATGAGCTTATGAAAGACATTGAGTGTGTTTTGTACTATTTTACACTTTTTGTTGTTGTTTTGTGTTTTCAAGGAGATAATGCACTCAAGATGAATATGGATCACCAAGGGACCCAATGGATCAGAAGGATGTGAAAAATATAAGCTCATGGGCTCCAACGAAGATGGATTCTGACACCGGAAGCTCGAGTTATGAACTAGATGATAGTATTTTGAAGAGGATACAGGTCGAACGAAGTCTATACAAGCTGAAATTTGATAAGCATCCCAATGAGCCCAAGAGGAAGAATCCCACAAAAAATGGGCTTATTAGGTGAAGAAATCCCTACGATAGATACTACCATCGTTCGACCCAAGCCCTCCAAAGAACTTCCTCTGCAAGCTACTTCGACCACAAGTAGAAGGAATCCTACTTCAAGTCGTTCAATGAAAATTTTGACCGACTTTAGGAGGAAAAGAATAGAATACTCCTTCTATAACTAGTATATATAGGAGGCTAGGCTAGAGCTTTTGTACACACCTTTTACCAGCACTCTGCCCTATGGGCACGCATAGTAATCCATAGAGAGGAGAATTGCTGTTGAAATTCGAAAGAGAAACATTCACCATCGATGCCTGTATCTATGATGATGTTGTTCTACTTCTTTATGGCATGCTAGTCTATCTGTTTAAGGATGTGAATTCATGATGTTTAAGCATTCGTTTTAATGAATCAATGAGATGCTCATTTCGATCTACGCTTTGGTTCATCGATGCTTGTTCCTTTAGAAGCTTTATTGAACACATGCTTTAATCATCTATTGTCTATGATCATCGATGCTCTTTATCATATAATGTTTGATTGTTCTATGTGTATGAATGTTCTATGCTCTTTATCATTATGAAAGTTAATATAGTATCGTTTATACTACTATTATGGGAGACAAGGAAACTAATCTGTATCACAAGCGGCGCATGCACACAGTGGCGGAGGCAAGATTTGAAACTACCCCTGTCTTTTTTTTCAAAATATAAAAAAATAATTAATAATTAATATAGATAAAGAAATAATCGACTTATACAATTGATGTTTGCATAAACAACTATGACGAATTTTCATACTCTCAAAGAAATGCAAAATACATTCGTTGTCTATACTCTTAAGTAAGCCTCTTTCAATGTATCATATTAAACAATCATTAGCAAACTGATCGCCAATTCGACTTCGAAACTTGATATTAATATAGTTCAAGCTAAAAATTTTATTTCTACACTTACAGTTACAATTGGTAGAATCAAAACTAGTTTCAGAAGCAAATAAACTGACGGATATGACTTGCGTACTTTTGTCTCCATCATTATCGAGATAATTCATCAATTTCTTTCAATTAATGAAATCTCATAACATCATGATAATACCTAACAAGCTATTGTCGAATAATTGTTATGAATAAGACAAATAAATTAATTATTTTTTATCAATTATTAAACAAGTAATGAGCTATGATGTAATAGCAAAATATCCTTATATTACTTGTAAGTGTTGAGTACACATATATATGGAGTATTTTTTACCAACCAAATATTACCCCTGTCCTGGGACAAGGACAATATAGGCTGGCTCCGCCTATGCATGCGCGAGTAGAGAATGACCTTAGTGGAAGGGAAAGGGCATCATAATAGAATATGCATAGATGCATCTTAGGGAGGATAATGAATGCATGATCATCTAGAATGGACTACCTAAGCATTCCTTTTCATTGTCTTGCATCGTTTACTATTTTCTTTTATTAGTCGAGTAGATTTCACATAAGGTCTCCTCAACCCTTTTACTTTAAATTGCATTGACAGTTCGAACACGTCCTAAGATATTTATCACTCGATTTTTATGTCAATGTCTAAAGTAATCAGACTTGTTTCTCGTTGCAGTTTTCATGATTTCTCAATTTATAAACTAAAAAAATCTATTTTCTTGTTACGATTTTTCCATTTTTTCATATGTGGTCGCACGGGCTTGGATCATGTCAGTAACCTTAGAGTTAGTAACTATGAGTGACCGTCCACATCAACATCCTCTCTTTTATGGAAAGCCTTTAATCTTTTTTCCCTTTAATCTTTAATGGACGATTTCTGTCTCGTTTTAAGATTTTTTTTCTTTTTTTTCCCAAAAGATACTTCGTATTGAACGAGATAACCAAGTTACATAAGAGTTAGCTGGACGACCAAAGTCAGGAACGAAAATTGAACCCTATCAAACTAGGGAGCAATGAAAGGGATTTTTTGGCCACCATATGATGGGCCACCCTATTACAAGCACGACCAACAAAACAAACACTAAACTGGTGGAAACATTGTCTCATCAACTTAATCTCTCGCGTTTTAATTCAGAATTTAAATTTCTTTCACAGATACATCGAACTAATTTTGCTCTTCAAAATGATATCCACTTTGAATTATTTTAGAACAAAAATAAATTGAGACATTTTTTATGAGTCTATACCATATTGTATTGACTGTATTAAATAAGAGCATACCATATGGTATGAAAGCGTACCATGGTGGTATGAACATATCAAGACTGTAGGATGGTTGAATACATGACAATAGGAGTATACTAACTTTCATTTACGACTTTCATCATTGTGTACCACAAGTTACCACCCCCATACCAGGTAGGTATTGTATGATATTTTTTTATCCTATATTTTTTTCACCCAGAATTTTGTAGATCCAATAGATTATGATGAACTCATTCCTTCTGTACAAATATTTTCAAAATCGACTTTAAAACGAAGAAGATTACATATGGTATGGAGTTGGTAACGAGAGTTATGAAAAATAAATTCTCAAAAAATATTGAAAATTGACCTCATTTTGTAGAACACAATGAACTCGTTCCATCTGTGGAAAAAAATTGAAATCCAAGTTAGAACGAAGAAGATAAGAGGCGATTAAGAAAACTAGGGAAAATAAAAATGCATTTAATTCACGACCGTTAGATCTGCATTTTTGGGCCGACTTAAATCCAAAAGTCCAGATTTAGTTACTCATGGCTGATGTGGACAACTTAGGTCCAAAGAATTTTTTTGCCATAAGGTGGCCTACTCTATTAACTCAGCGAGTAACATGCGAGCAAGAACAAAACTCAAGGGAACTTGCCAAACAAAAAATATCTTCCAGTATCGCACCTCCCATCGCATGATGGAAATCTCCTGCCAAGATCCATCGGAGAATCAGTAGTGAGTTTCCATGTAATTTGAGCGAAAGAAAACTGTTGATGACGGGGTTGTCGCTGATGTCATATTCCTTGCTAAAGGCATCGATAGAGCCTTCAAATCACCTTACACCGCAATCCTTGTTCGTGACGCCGACTCCCACCACCTCCTGTAAAAGGTTCGTCGGCCGATCTCGGCGGGGACACCCTTCGACGCTCAAGTCAGTATCGAGTGGTAAGTTGACGGGAAGAATGAAGTTAAAAACTTAGAGTAGGAGAGGAGGGCCTGGGCGAGCGATAACTCCGGTCGCTAATAGTTGCAGACTCTTTAAGGGAGCTCGCCGAGACATTTTTCGCGTACCATTGGCGAAGACGAGAGGCACCTTTAATAGTGGACGTCAGGGGACAGCGAGTGACATGCAGTGGCGCTAGGGGGTAGGGTCGACATGTCATCGTCGGAGGTGTCATCACCTCAAGCGTTCGCTCGTCACGTGTCACGTGTTCTCGTGCCACATCAAGGCGCTCACGCCATGTGGCAGGTCATGGCCCAATAAGGGCGCCATGTAAGAGAGTAGACTAGAATGAATGAACGCACATGCATCATGAGCGCCGAGGGTGGTAAGCGTCGTAGGCAATGAGACCGGTGAGTGCCATCGGCGATGAACGCCGAGGGCGGTGAAACTAGTGAGTATCGTCGACGATGAGCGCCGAGTTGGTGATTCCGGTGAGCGCAATGGGTGACGAGACCGGTGAGAGTCATCGGCGATGAGCGTCATGGGTGGTGAAAGCTGTGGGGCGGCGAGAGCGGTGATCTCCTTGGGAGGCGAGACCGGTGAGAGCTGTCGGCGATGAGCGCCTAGGGCGGTGAGACCAGTGAGCGCTGTCGGTGATGAGTACCGTGGGCGGGGAACTCATTACATGGTAAAAAATGTTTTAACATGGGGTCCACTAATTGCCCCCCTTGCCAACAAAAATTGTTGGATTCCCGAGGGCAAGTCAGATTGGTAGACCACTTTTCCAAGGCCAGCGTTTAACGGAGTTCTCATGTGATTCAGACAGTTTTTAGTGGGAGAGTATCTGACCCCGGTCCGTGGGGTGTGTAGAAGGGAGAGGGATCTTGGAAGAACGTGCTCATTTTGGTAAGCGCGCGTGAGAGGCTAGGAGGTTGTGCCCCTTTAGGACTTTGAATGAATACTGATCGGAGACCACGAAGGAAATATCTTCTCCTCACTTTTGTCCCCAACATTCATTTTGCCTATATAAGGCCTTATTCCTTACTTCTTCAATTCACACTACCTCTCTTTCTTTGTTCTGCGGGAAACTCTGACGTGGTGGGCGGCGGTGAGAGGGGAGCTACCCAGGCGGTGTCGTGAAGCTAAAGGTCCGACTGCATCAGGTATGTTATTCTGCCCTCTTCCTCCAGCGTCGTCTGATTGCCTTAGCTTAATTGTGCGCGGGGGTAGGAGGACTTAGTTCCCCATTTATTTTCATCACATATAAGTAGATGGCTTGTTAGCGAACAACTTTGAGTTAGGGGGCTTCAAGGGTAAGGATGTTTCCCTCGCAGGAGGCCGAGGTTACATTGAAGGAGTATGTGCCTGCGCTGGCTCAGGTGGTGCCAACGCCGGGATGGGAGATGTCGACGTCCGCACTAATGATGAATGCTGCTAGGTTGGATGTGGGGCCGACCGAACCAACATGCTCCTACGTCGGGCCCACCGCATCCTCGGGACATGATGCTCGGGCATGGGCACCAGAGCCATTCACTACATATGTGACACTATCACCGTCCTCCGGGTCAGGAGAGAGGGGGGAGCCTAGAGGTTCGGCTGGGGGCGACGAGTCTATAAAACATCAGAAGAAAGGTCCTAGGGTAATGAACGGTAGGCACCAATCTCGTAGGCAAGCCGTGACGGGCACTGTAACCCCATTAGGGCGGCCGGGCGGTGTAGGTAAGAGGTACCGGGTGCGCTTCTTATGCCAAACCTTCTCTCTGGATGACGTGGTGGGAGACTTTAATCGCAACATGGAGGCGGATATGGATTATCAGCGGGGATAAACCTCCTTTTGCGCATATTGGCTGCATACGGGATGCCCGAGCAATGGGAGTACGCACTCTTGGGGTCGGCCGCTAGTGTTAATTCGGCAGAGTGTGGGTGGCACTGCATCTACTATGAGTCATTCGCCTTCGGCTTTCGTACCCCATGCCTCAATGGTTGAGCTCGGTGATGATGGATGCGAAGATGGCGCTTTGCTCGGTTGCCCCCACCTTTTGGGCGTATGTTGATACTTTAGTTTCTCGATGCAAATCAGTGGATATTAACCCTACCGAAGATCTTTTTATGCATGCTTCATTGTTCGGAAGGATCCCTCAGGAAGCTGCTCATGGAGTGTGGAGCGACGATATTTGGGTATTCAACTAAGCGATGCTCCCCTTTGGGGTGGTGGCGAAGATTGTGCCGAAGCTTTGGTGGAAGAAATTTCTCTTTTTCCACATTGCTCCTACCGGAATTGCGGTGGGTGGGAGTCCGTTACCAGAGGAGATTGGCTTTGAGAATTCGGAGAAGTTTCAAGGGGCGATGGAAGCTCCACCTGACGTTTGGCGGCTGTTAGACGGACCCCCAACTAATATTAATACAAAAGAGCGCATAAGGAGTCTAGTTGTTCATGCCTATGGGGAGGGTAGGAGATAGGTCATATATATGCGAACTGCTTTCTCGTCTTTAGATTTTTTTATTAATCGTTTTATTATGCTTCCTTCTTTGCAGGCCCTATGGATGTCAAGTGGCTGATACGTGGTCGCGACGCTGATAAGAAGAGGATTGTAGCCGAGCTTCCGGAGGCCAGTCGGTTTACCAAAGGCTTGGGGGGCACCATGCGGTGAGCTTTTCCCAGAGATCTAGCGGGAGCATCAACTCTCGATCGAGTAGTGGGTCCAGGCGAGGCCCCGACGTGCCACGACCAGTAAGCGGCTCCAGAGGTACATCCGTTCCGGAAAGGCCTTCGTTAGAGTCGGGACAACGGGTATCTGCTGCCCCCATGCGGCGAAGGCGACCCACGGGCATCCCGGGTCAAGGAGTCCACGAACTTCGGGCTCGGCTTCTGCTATATCAGTGCCAACGGGTGGTTCCCGAGCTCAGCAGCTGGTGGATGCCCTCGGGATCGACTATGAGGGTGGCTTGGAGATGAGCGAGTCATTTTACAGGGTAAGCTTTTTACTATTTGGTGAGCGCTTTGGTTAGTAATTTTGTCTCTAACCACTATTTTTTAACGATGCAGATGAAGAAATAGTCAGTGTCTTTACATGTCCGCATGTTGGCCACGACAAAGAGGACATGAGAGGCTACCTAGGCTGTGAGCGAAGCGGAGAGGCGACTAGCTGAGGAGTGAGAGTGTTCAACAGGTCGTGAGGTACGAATCCGTCGCTTGGATGTCCAACTCTGACGAGTTATGCAGGAGCTGGAGGAGGCGCAGATCGCGGAGGGTCGCACTCAGGAGAGCTGATTCAGGAGAGGGAAAGGGCTGAGTGCAAGAGCAAGCGAGCGGAACGTGAGAGCCAAAGGGTAGAATTAGAGCAAACTCGAGTTGAAGAGGAGAAAGCAGCGTTTGACCAAGTAAGGAGAGCCTTGTCGACGGAGGGAGGAGTCACCTAGAGGCTGAGATCTCAGAGAGAAGACTTGGAGGTCCGTGAAGAATGCGTTTTCTAAAATGTATTGCTTTTCTAGGGAGTTGGTCAGTGAGATGCACCATGGGGTCTCTCTCGACGAAGAAGACTTCCAAAGGAGGATGGCTCACTAGGTGGCATCTGCGGTAGAGGCTGAGAGAGAGGTTGGATACTATGTGTATTAAGGCAAAGATCATATAAGAGCATGGTGGTGAGCGCCTCCCTCAAATATTTTAAGTGACCGTTCTTCCTCTAGCTCTTTACCAAGATATCATCAACATATGCTTCAACATTTCTTCCCAGTAGGCGAGCAAGCACCCGGTCCACCATGCGCTGGTAGGTGGCCCATGGAGAATAGGGATGGAAATGGGTCTGGTCGGGTACGGTCTGGTTCGAATCCACCACAGTGAACGAGAAATGAACAATTTGATTAGTCAACCACACAAAAAATTGAACTAATAGCCAAGAAAAAAAATGTTTTTTTTTGCCTTAAAACATAAAAATTCCAACATGCATGAATTAAGATCGAGACTTGAGTATCGTTTTGGGAGTTGAGAGATGATCGAGTGGGCTGCTAACATGTATTGAGAAGTCGGCTGGGTACACGGTTTGGTCCGGTAAACCGCGGTCTAGACCAAACTAGACCAAGAGATCAAAACATTATATAATACAGACCATGGACGAGATCAGACCATATTTAATGGTCTACAGTCCAGACCAAACTGTACGGTCCGGTTTGTACCATGACTTTTCAAATGGTCTGGTCTATATTCCCAACCTAAAAAATTATGATTTCTTTTGTTAGACGATTTGAATGATTTATTAAATAGTTTGGTGGGGATATGAATTTGAAATTGAATATGGTTAATGATAACTTTATTCTTAAATTAGTGTGATATCCAAGTCTTATATGTTATATATCTCAAACGGTTATATCAATGATTAATCAATAATTTCTATAAAAAAATTAATCAATAGTTTTATAACTGCTTAAACACTAACTTTTCTAGTTCAAGTCGCTAGTTCGGTTAAAAATAAAATAGAGGATAAATGGAACAAAGCAGACCAGCAGGCAGCCGCCAGCGCCGACCATTCCCGATAGATATATCTCCTCGGCCGCTTCCTTCCCCTCCTCTCCCCCGCCTTTTCTTTCCCTCCCAGCAGGCTGCTGCCTTACCCACTAAAACCCACACACTCCAACAAAAGCAGAAACTATACCCGACTCTCTCTCTCATTTCCGCTCCCATCCTTCCCTTCCATATGGCTTCAATCTCGGCCCCTACTCCTCCCCGCAGTCTCTTTTTCCCTGCCTCCCTCCGACACTCCAAAAGCCGTCGTTCCTCCCTTTCCCCTTCTCCAGCATCCCCTAGGTTTCCCGATCCCTCTCTTTGTCGCTGCACCAATTCCTCTTCTTCCTCTTCCTCATCGGATAACCCGGGCCTGCGATGGGATGCTTTGATTCAGGACGTTGTCAAGGGCGCAATGAAAAGGTTGGAATCCATTATCGGGAATCCAGCCCAAGAGGGCTTGGACGAGGGACCCGTCGTGGAGAGAGGAATCCGAGAAGAATGTGAAGACGAAGGACATGAATGGGATTGGGATCGCTGGAGGAGGCATTTCGAGGAGGTCGATGACCAGGAGCGGCTCGTCTCTGTCTTGAAGGTAATCTTCGCGCAACTCATTTCTTTTTAGCATGTGGAATTCGTGCGTGTGATTGAAGCGGGAGGCGATTTCAGGAATGGGCATTTCAATTGCGAGGTGTTCATGAATGTGTGATTTTGTCTCAACTGCAATTGCCTAGAAATTACTAATATGTGAATGGTAAATCCTGTGGGAGTCACGAATGTTTGGTCTTGGTGCAACTCCGAGGTTGAGTTTTTATTTTCATTTTTTGGGTGGTATGGTGGAGGGTACCTAATATGAGCTAACCTGGATACCGATTAGGCAAGCATTTGCTCGCGCAAGTACATATTTCTTACTTGTGAAAGCCACAGTGAAGGACCTATTTTCCAATTTAGGGCCATTCTGAAAGTACTTCCTCATGTCTCATCTGTGAGTTGCTTTAGCATCGTGTCTGTTAGGTTGCAGTATCCCTCTTTCTTTGCACGTCTGTAACTCTGTTAGGAAGTTCTGTTGGTGAACTGTTTTTCCCTGTACAATTTCAGCTGGCATGCTATAATTTACATGTTTTGGTTGTGTCTCTGCAGTCTCAGTTGAGTTATGCTGTACATAAGGAAGATTATGGAGATGCTGCTAGGCTCAAGGTTGCAATTGCAGCTGCAGCAATGAACGACACCGTGGGCAAAGTGATGACACATCTGGTGGTATGTAATTTACTAAATTTACCTTTACATTTTGGCTTTCCCTAGAAGGACACCACTTTCTCTTTCTGTGGATTGTGGTTGAGCAAAAGTTTCTCATCTCTTTCAAACCTACTTATTTGTTTGTTCTTCCTGTTCCTTCAGAAAGCAGTAGTTGAAGAGCGCTATCAGGAGGCAGCTTTCTTACGGGATCATGCTGGTGCTGGACTGGTGAGCGATCACATTCTTGACCCCAATCATTTACAAGCTTGAATGTTCCTCTCTTTTGCATACTTTCCCCTTATGCCTTTACTTGAACAGTTTTGTCACTGAAGTTTGACTACAAATGTATTCACTTCGTTGAGGCAGTGCATCTTCTGCATTCAGAAAGCACCGTCTATGTTATTTACAACTGTAGAAAGGGGATGCTAGAACATTGTTAATATTTGGGGTTGAGTAAGCGGCGTATAATCGGTGAGGGAGCATGGCATCTGTTAGAGGAAGCTAAATCTAGAATTCACCATAGTATCAACATACATTTTTTCCTCCATTAAATCTATACTTCTCCTTAAAGTCTTCAGCTGTTAGGTGGCTACCCCTGCTTTGCAGTCATAGTGATACGTCTAATGTACAAGCACTAGTTCGTTAGCTGTTCTAATCTGGCATTGGTTTTCAGGTGGGCTGGTGGTCTGGTGTCTCTGATGAAGTGCGTGATCCTTATGGCTTGATTGTGCGCATAACTGCAGAGCATGGGAGATATGTTGCCAGAAGCTACAGTCCTCGGTAGTTACTTAAATAATGTTCTTCATGGTTTTATTTTCATTCATGTAAATAAGTTTCACAGGCCTAGCATACATTTCCTTTCGTGTTTATAGTAGCATTGACATACTGGCTCTAGTTTATATTGCTGATAAACCCATTTAAATTTTAGGTTATATACACTTGTATATCCAAAACTTTCACGGTTGTGCCAATAATATCCAAATTTCCCGAAATACCACTTATATCCAATTCCTTCACATTCTTTAACGGTGTTTTTGGATATACAAGTGTATTTAACCAAAAATATATTGGAAAACGGATAGATTTGGCAAAGAACAACTTTAAAACATGGATATAAGTGGTATTTCGGAAAATTTGGATATTATTGGCACAACCGTGAAAGTTTTGGATATACAAGTGTATTAAACCTAAATTTTACCTAAAGTTTCAAGAAGCAGTGGTCTTATATCAAGTAGTGTTCTTGGTAATGTTCATTGTCTGAAATCGTCTTATTCTGCTGTCGTGAGGATGCTCCAATTGCTGATGGCATCTTGCCGCACCAGCTTTCTCGTGGCACAAGCACCAAACTCCCTATACTATTTCTCTACACTGTTTTCTATGTAGCCCATTCATTTTTTTTCCTTCCTGCAGTCAGCTCGTTACATCTGCAGCAGGTGTTCCCCTGTTTGAGATCTTTCTTACGGTGAATACAAATGGCGAATACAAACAAAAGGCAAGTTTTCCCTGCTTCCATTATGTTTTAGTTTTTCGGCTTACTTGGAAAGATTAGAAATTCTTGTGACTGAATAAGTGAGCATATTCCATTCACTGTTTTGAATTAGAAGTGATTGGCTGGGTTTGTTTTATCTTATCTAAACTTTAGCTGTATCTTAATATAATTTTTAAAGAATTGGCACAGGTAAGAGTGTCTAGCAAGGTCTTAAAAAAATGTATTGCTGATGGTTTGTGATGTGACTTTTTTAAGTAGTTAAAGCAGTTGATGGAATGCATTATTTTCATTCTTTGATGAGTTTTGTGATATGACTATAAATGGTAGAATAGTTTCTCTTTTCGAAAATCCAAATATAAATAGTGCGATATGTATAGGTCAAACAAAAATATCTGAAGTTTCCTATGTTTTTTTTAGGCTGATGTCCCAAGGAAATAAAATCCGGTACCTATCCGCTTTTCTTTCTTGTTGGACCAGCCATCTTAATTTTAAGAAAGTCACAAAAGAGCTCTTCAAACAAACCCCCAAATTATAGTTTTGTATGCATGTGCTTGGTTCTGGTTCGGGTTCTGGATTCTGCTCGTTTATGCTTAACTTCAATTTACATGGTCACAGTTGTGTTGCATGACTTATATGTTTTTATGTGTGTTTGCACTGTGCACTTGCAGGTTTTATATCCTTGTTAATTGTCCAATTGGAGACGTCGAGTTCACTATGTCGGCCATATCTCATTGGATCTATGCGTTTGTGTAGGCTGTTTACCTGAAAAGAAAAGAGCATCCTCAAGGTCCTTCAAAGCTGGCATCGATAGCACCAAGTGGACCCAGTCGGTTAAGTCGTTCTGGGCCAACCGAACAGAAAGATGATCTGTTTGTTGTAACTACTGATGAGACCGAGGATGATGAGGATACAGAAGATGGTTCTGATCCAGCTGATGGATTTCCTGGTTTTAACAATATCATGCGAGATATGATACCTGGTGTGAAGGTCAAAATTTTGAAAGTGACAACACCTGCAAAGATGGATAGGGAGTTCATAGCCAAGGTGATAGATGATCTAGTGGATGAAGAAGATTATATGAAGGATGTTGACTTGGAAAGTACTGAAGGTGAAGATGATATTGAGGAAAGTGAGGAAGAAGGAGATGAGATTGACATAGATGCTGCTAGTGAGATGATTGATAGTGTAGAGAATGGTGAGATATCAATTAAGGTTGTGGTGGGAGGTCTTGCTCAGAGGCCTTCATCCTCTGTGGCTGGAGAAGATAATGTTAGGGTACCAATTAAGTTAGAGAAAAAGGGGTACAGGTCATTTTCCCTGTCTGTAGAACAAGAGACCAACAAACAGGATGCTGGCGCCAAGGAATTGGATGCTAGTGAGAAACAAGGGCAGCGCACTCTGGACCAAGTTATGTTTGACCTTACTAAATTCATTGGCCCTGAGAAAATTCCGTTGAAGGTGGGTTTGGTGCAGAGTAGCTTGTAGCTCTGTACATTTGGCAGGACGGATTTTACTTTGTTCTCTTTGTGTATGAAAGCATGCATTGTTGTTTATTTCCTGTCTTCTGCATTCTCTTCTCATGTAATCTTCAGTTTCTCTATTCCGAACTTTGACTGTTGCCTTAACTTAATATTGATTATTTTCAATTAACCAGGTGCTGAAAGATCTTAGTGAGCTAGTAAGTGTTAGCCTCAGTCAAGCTCGAAACCGTCAACCATTGTCTGGCTCAACAACATTTCATCGAATTGATATATCAGCCTCGCCAGACCCTTTGAGTGGTGAATTGTTGCTTATGCATTTTTAGTGTTTTATTTTGTTTAGCACCTTGGTGGGCTATTGTTTCTTTGTATAATGTCTTGATTTGATGGTTCATCTTTTCAGATGTCATTCAAATTCTTGTGTAGCCCGACTTCATAGTTCTTGTACTTCCTCACTCACAAGAATAAAAAAGATCTCTGTACTTCCTCAGGACTGTATGTAGGTGCACATGGGCTGTACACGTCAGAAGTTATACACTTGCAACGCAAAGTCGGTCAATGGAAAGATGATGGAGTGTCTAAGGAGGCTTCTAGAATTGAGTTCTATGAATATGTTGAGGCAGTGAAATTAACTGGAGATCCTTATGTACCTGCTGGGGAGGTAAACTGCTTAGTTGAAGCTCCCCTCTCTTTATCTTCACCTTGAATTACTATCATGGTTTGAAATGTATCTCATTCATATTTATACGTATAAACTTTTCAACATGCTTACTTATATCTGTTAGAAGTGTAAAAAATGAAGTGGAGATTCAGCTTACTTCTGCCATGAGCATCCCTGTCCTTTGTATATATTCAATTTGCTATACTCCTTGTTCTCAAGACTTGGGTATCTCTTCAATCATTTGACAGCAGGTCGGAATGTTTTGCGATATATTGTGTTTTTTGTTTTTCTTATTTGTAGATAGTCTTTGCATATTTGGTTCCAGTGGCACGGTTGTCAGTTACTAGTGCATGCTCACCGTAATACATTCTGATACTGTGTTGCCTAAAAGAGTAGCGCTTTACTTCTTATTTGTTTAGGTAGCATTTCGGGCCAAAGTCGGTAAACAATACCAGCTTCCTCACAGAGGTATCATTCCTGAAGAATTTGGAGTGGTAAGTCAGATGTTGATTGAAGATGGGATTGGCTTCTCTTTTCATCTTTCTTACTTCTTACACATTTTGTTGCGAGTTGTAGATAGCAAGGTATAAAGGACAAGGGAGGCTTGCTGATCCAGGATTTGGGAACCCTCGATGGGTTGATGGTGAACTTGTTATTCTCGACGGAAAGGTAACAACTATTTCACTCTCGATTACTTGTGTGGGGTATATATTGAAGGGGCATGCCCAACTTTTACATATCATGGCAATTTAATTGATGGTGGACTTTTCTCTTCATTTCCTTCAGTACATTAAAGGAGGACCTATTGTTGGATTTGTGTATTGGGCTCCTGAATATCACTTCTTGGTGTTCTTCAACCGCCTACGGCTTCCATAGATGCTCGTGTACATAAACTTGGTGCTTGACTATTCGTTGTTCATATTTTTTGAGGTAAGAGGTATGTGATGCATTTAAAGTCGCAAAGTAGGTTAAGTGTCTGTTGTATGTTGAAGTCATGTACTTCTGCTGTATCAAACAATCGGTCAGTTACATATGCAATGCACTCACAACATCCATTTTCAGATCCCTTCTTGGTCCACGGCTTATATTAGTACTCTGCGTCAACATTTGGAGTACTGTCAGAAAGAAAATTTACAGTTATCTGTTTCTTTTATCCCGCAGCCTTGAATGATGGTGAAGATGGAAGAATGTCAATCCCATGTTTCATATTCCACAGACGGTCTATGCCTAGACTTACTGACTGACTTAGTCTGAAGTTGACCCGTACGGCTTGGACGACATTGTTCATACTTCCAGCATTTCTTTTTCCTCCTGTTTGTTATGTGGCTGGGATTGACGGCAACCGCTCCGTTCCTTATAACATGCTTGTATATGTAGAACTTTGTCCTTCGGCGACGATTCACCTTATATATATTGCCTAGTTTGACTATTAGCTCCGCGACGTTGAACAAATAATAAATGGGTCTTGGATGGATTATTTATATAAGTTATTTTATTTCAAATAACTTGTTTGGCAGCGTTCTACTGGAATGAGTTATTTGGACAGTGAAACGGAGGAGAAAGTTAATCTGCAAACTTGAAGATTCGTTAGCATATACTAATTGATATCTAAAATACATGAACTAATATCCAAGTATTTTATTCAAAGTTTGCTAATTGATATCCACCATGAATCAACTATTATCCCAAATTCACAAACTAATATCTAGACAACACAGAATAGTATTCAAACAACACATAATTAGTATCCAGATAACACTTAAGAGTATCCAGATGACCCATAAGAGTATCCATATTGAATACTAGTTGGTTGGTTGTGGATATTAGTTGGTATCTGCTATATGGATACTAGTTTGTGTTGTTTTGAATACTAGTCTGTGCTATTTAGATACTTAGCAGACTTGGATATTAGTTCATACATTTTGGATATTAGTTAGTATGTACTAACGAATTTTCAAGTTAGCAGAATAACTAGGCTGACTTAAAGCGAGTTATTTGAAATAACTCATACCCATGTGTTATTTTGAAATAATTCGTTTTAGCACTCTGCTTTTATTAAATGCCACATTTGCATGGTTCAACCAAATGAGATACATTATTTCAGTTACCACTGAAATAACGCTGAAATACTACATGAACAATAAATAAGTTATTTGACTATACAAATACCACATTGACAATAACCCATCCAAACGACCCAAAAAAATGGGTTAACATGTTTGTCTGACCCGGAAGTTTTTCATATTTAACATCATGGCCAATTCTTTTGGTATTTAACATCGTGGCCAGAACAAGGGGCGGACACATGAGGCTTTAGGTGTGTCTCGGGACACCCCTAAAATTGGGAAAAACGATTATCCAACCTCCGGTAGTTGTATCGTATGGATACAAAAAAATTATAATTGGTAATCCGGGACATCCCTAAAACGATTATCTTACCCTCAGTAGTAGTTTGCATATTTTAAAAAATATAAGTGGTAGTTTGTGTTTTTTTTATAATGGTGATGAGTGGTAGTCTGTGTTATTCAAACCTATGACACTACTATTTTTAAACATTATTCTCCATTAGGTTGAAACTCATTTGTTGTTCTATTTTAAACACTACACTATGTTTGGGAGGAGGGTGCAAAGGGGAGGGGTAAACACAGTTTTCAAGGTATTTGCACCTGTTTCGTTAATTTGTAACAGTAAGAGGGTGCAAATCTACTATTTCGGCTTACCCTCCAAATTGGGGTGCAAGAGAAGAAAGAAAAGAAGGGGAAGAGGAAATGGGGAAATTGGGGTGCAAGAGAAGAAAGAAAGGTATGGGAAGAGGAAAGGGGAGAGGGAGAGGGAGAGGGGGAATATGAATTTATTCCTTTATAATAATAATAATTATTATTATTAATTTTTTCTTATAGTTATAATTCATGTAGATGATGTTTGGGGTTGACCGTTTGACTTTGCGAGCAAGTTTGTCAATGTTCCTCTAGTCAAATCGATACCTCTTGGTTGAGTCGAATTTGCATCGAAACTAGAGAGGAACGGTTTGGTTGACTCGGTTTACTTGACTAAATAGTTAAAACTTACAAATTCGAAAGTGTTTGACTAAGTTTGACCATATTGAATTTAAAATTAGGCACGAGAACACCCTTAGGATGACCAGTTACGAGTTGGGCTTCGAGCTTCGAGGCCGGTCGACAAAAGATTATTATTGTTGTTATAATTAATTATTATTTGAGTATTATTATTTAATAATTATTTTTATTAAAATATAATTATTTTTATTATTATAGATTGATTTACGTTTGTATTATTTTGTGATAATATTTTATAAATTTGAAAACTTTATTTTATAATAATATAATTGCTTACTTTTATCTCTATTTGCACCCCCTATTTTTTCAGCCAAATAACAATTTATCCCTCCAATTAGGTTCATTAGAGCAATTTCTCAATTCTACATTATAGGTCGACTGATCAAGCGTGATATCAAACTACAATGTCATATTTGATCATTATCCTTTAGCTGGAGTCCAAATTACATGTCCTAGGTATTCTACTTTGTCGAATTTGGAAACTCGCCCACCGGATAGTTCATCCTAAGTGAACATGGATAACTTGAATAGGGAGTTCAAGTGGGCTTCAGACTCTCCATGGTATAAATCTCAAGTGGACAAGCCAAGATCGTCAATATCGGTCTAATTTGTGGCTAGAGAGAAGCATACCCGAGCAACTTTCCCTCAATAGATTCAACCAACCTTTACTTGATTTGCATGTTAGTTGATTAGTTAAAATCAATCTTTGATTTGGTAGATAACAATAGTTCACAAAGTAATAGTAGATTTGTTGACCGAGTTGATAATTAAAACTTACTTTTGCTATACTATTACCTTGATTTGCTAAATAACAATAGTTCACAAAGTAACAGTAGATTTATCGCCCGAGTTGATAATTAAAACTTACTTTTGCTATACTATTACCTCACTTTTACTATACTCCTAATCAATGGACAAGTGAAACTAAAGATCGAGTAGAATTATAGTGGAAGTTAAAAATTAATTGTCAACCGAGGTCCTAGATGTACTATTACTTAGTGAATTATCTATTATCTAGCAAACAGGCTATAGTGTTGATTACTAAACACTAAGGAAAAAAGCAATTAACTTGATTCGAATTCATATGCGAGAAGATCACCCAAGTATGTTTCCCCCTTGTCCTTAGTTAAGTCGATGGTGTTTACTCCCTAGTTTGTTCACTATATATTTTTACCACGGAAAATTCTGGAATTAGTTTAGAATCTCGATTAAAGCAGACTAAACCCTCTTAAATAGACTACTCGGAGGGAGATTATGCTCAACCGAATTAGAATACCATGACTAATATGCATCAAAGACTTCCTCTACTGGACTGAAAACTAGTACAGAGTAGTGAATCAATCACACTCTATAAACCTAATAAAATAGTCTTCTACTCATGATAATCTCCTCTGAACCATGATATATGCAATTTTCAGCACTTTGTCGTATTTTTTAGCCCTTTCATCCGACTTTCGATCCTTTCGCCCATTTCACTTGTTATATCTTGAAACATATTAAAATATTCCAAAATCCACACTTAGTCGTTTGCTTGTCACCAAGAAAACCTAACTCACACTAGTGCAACATGCAAGAAACAATGGTATGCACTATAGGTTATTGGAAGCACCTCAAAGACAATTGCAGACAAGAAAATGTTACTTACATCTCTACGTGACAATACACTCTCGAATGAGGACCTTGCAGACTATGACAAAACATGAACAAAACCCGCATAAACTAATTCAAAGGACGGTGCAAACACATCAAACTGCAAGGGGTACAAAATTTTGTAATCTAACCCGAATCACAGTCACTCTTGGAAGTAAGCCGAATGTTATGGCTTATTCTGCAAATGTCAAGGTTAAAAATTGTGACTTTTGCAGTGCCTGCGACATGTGTAAAAGCTCTTGGAATTATGTTGAAGGTCACGACATGTTCTGTAACTGTCATGGCTTGAGCCGCGACACGCGTGCTCTCAAACATGACATTTTTCACCCTGTTGTCTTTGTCCAGGTTATAACTCCAAATAATCCAACAATCATTCCTTCTCCCTATTCACCTGCTAGGATATGAAATATACTAAACCAAGAAGGACAAATTTCAAGCCAAATGATCAAGGATTGAGGGTTTAAACTTGTATAATTAAGCCTGAATCACTAGGTTGTGCTTTTGTTGTATATTTCAAGTCCTAGTGTATCAAGGATGGTTAAGAGCAAGTTTCAGAGCATTTGGAGCCCATTTTGGAACTAGCAAAGGAGTCAATCCCTGGAAAACTCAAAGATTGGAGGAGCACAACTCATGGTCATGAGTGTAGGCAGTGAATTTTGAGTAAAAATTTTGCAACATTAAACTCATAGGAAGAATATTTAAAATCACGACCGTGAGTTTGGATTTGCTTTTGGTTTCAAGCTTCTGAATACGATTTTTGGAGGAGAACACACATGAGGAATGAGAAACACACCATTGAAAAACCCTAGAATCAAGCAAGCCATTTCCATCTTTCCTTTAATTTTTAGCTCTCTTCCCTTATGGGTTAAGCTTTTCTATTCACCTGGGTTTGAGGAACCCTGGCTAGATATAGTTGAATGATTGATTTTTGTGAATCAGGAATTTATAATAAATCTACTTCTAAATCCAATTGATGTTTTATTGAGATTCCCCTAATCTTTTACCAAGTTTGGGTGGATTGTGCTTTGACCTAGAAGAGATAAATCTGATTGGGTTGATTGAACACACATAGATTGAAATGGTTTGATGAATTTCATGAAAAATGAGTTATTTGATTCCCCATGTATTGAGTGAAATCCGACTGGTGGAAATCTAGGACTCAGAGCCTTGTTGGGTTAAGGAGAAATATCTCTTCACAAGGTATTTCAAGAGGATCTTTGATGCATTAATGATGATCCAAGGTCCATGAAGGATTTCCTGCATTACAGGAATATAGTTGGAAAATCTAGAGTCGTACCAATTATCGCTTGATTCATATCTATGGGGAATCAATGCCAAAGTGAGTCTTCACACGTAAGAGTCCAACCAATAGCATTCCTTTACTTTAGTTAACATTTCCATTGTTAGTTTTAGTAGTTGTAGTTGGGATAAGTAATTGAAAACTTAAAAGAAAAGATTTGGCTAGATAGTAACCCAGATTTTAGTACTAGTACCCCTAGACACAGAGAAATACAAGAGTAGAAGCCACTATACTATGATCCTGGCATTGGTTCACTTACCATTATTAGGTAATTTAGTTGGTCACAATAAGGTTTTGGCGTAGTTGCCATGGAGCTTTTAGGTTATTATCCAAGGCTTATAGTTACAAATTTAGGCGTGTTTTTTATGTTTGTCTTGTTTAATTGTGTTGTTGAGTTCTATGTGTTTTGTTATCTTGTGTTCTCATTTTTGTTTTTCTCTTTGTTATTGTTTTCTCGAGCTTTTTTCAAAGGATGATTTGTGTTTGTTTGATTTTGTTTTTGTGCGTATAGCTTTTGAACCATGGGTTCCCATGGTTTTTACAACATATGGGGGGTACCAATGATCTTCTAATTGTTGTTATCCTGAATTTTCATGGAGCAAGTCAACCAAGGTTTTGGTTCAACTCCCTCTTTTATATTGTCAAATGTATCCCTTAGAGTTTCAAGACTTTCACCATTTCAATAAAGTTCTTCCTCACAACCCGAAGTGAAGACCGAGTTAGATATCTTACTAGAGAGATTTGTAACCAATAGTGAGAAGTTTGGCAACCTTCCACCACTGAAACCTAAAATGTAATTGGAGCTCGCAATGGAGTACTTTGTGGCTAATGAGATAGTACATTACTAGACTCAACTAGATTTGAAGACCACTTTAGAGATAGCAATGGAGAGATTATTAGTCAAGTGTGTGAGCTCATGCTCTAATTTGACCATTCATATCCTAGATCCATTCAATTAAGATTGTTACATGAATCAGAGGAAGTTATAGAAGCATATAGAGTTCAATAAAATGAGGAGGTTGATGTGCTGGGTGATGATGCTATGCGAGAGCTAACTCAAATATTTGCACCTAACCTTGAGACACTTATTGAGATGGATTCTTTTGCCCATATCTTTTCCCCAAACCAAGGTCACACCATCATGAGTCCCTCTTGGAGGATGCAAGGTGGTCGATACATGATGTCTTATATGGTCTGGAACAAAGAGAAAAATGAAGTGGAAAGAAGAGGTCTCAAAGGTGGACCTATGAGGCTTCATTGAATGTCATACCAACTGCTTATGACTTGAGATTTCATGTCACCAATGTGGACCTCATTTTAAAGATGTATTCTTACATTGTATGGCTTCAAAAATACAACAGAACATTTTGGTATATAAAAGCCTTAGTCATATGACTATTATTCATTAAGTGGTAAAATTGTAAAAAAAAATTCAACTTTATTTGTATTTATGCAATAAAAAATTATATGGATATTTTCCAGTGAAGTCACAAAATATAAGAAGAAGCTCATACACTATTTGTTTGGGGACATTTTTGGGCCAATTTCTTTTTGCCGTTATTGGGCATCTTATATCATTTTTTGTTTATCTTTTGGCCCAATGCAAAGGCCAAATTTCAACCATTTCTATTTCTTGTTTAGTGCTATTTTAGAGTTTGTCTATATTTTAGTAATTTTTCTTTTTCACGAGTATTATTTCGGTATTTATATGTTCTTAGAATCATTTGTGCATGTGTGGACAGTTTTTATCAGCTTGGAATAATTTTAAAAATCACCTTTTTCTTATTTGGGTTTTTAGTTTATTGTTTTGTTTTTATTTTGCTGAAACAAACATCTTTATTCGTATTTGGTTTTGTATTCTTACTCATCTTTGTCTTGCTCGAGTACTAATATATGAAGACAATGGAGAAATCTTTCACTTCCCGTAAAAGTGGACGAAAGTAGAACAAAATGCTATGTCTTTCATATTAACTTCTCTACTTTTGTTGATTTTTCTATATTCTTTTCTCTTTTCCATCTCAATTGAGAGTCCATAGTAAACTCGTAGTTTATTTTTTTGCTTGTTGGATTAAAACAAATGCATAAACAGTTACCTCTTTGTTCTTTTCCATTTCAGAGGTAGTATTTACAACAAAAATTATTTTGCTGTATTATCGCGAGGTCAACGACGCCGCAAGCTAAACAATATCGCGATGGAGAGCGATGTCGGGGTCGCGAGTTCAGTGGCGTTACAAGTTCGACAACGCCGCCAACCTAAACGATCCGCGAGCTAAACAATATCGCGGTGGGTCGACCACGCTGTGAGTTCAACGACATCGTAAAGCCAACAATGTCGCGGATCTCAACAATGCCGCAAGATCAACTGCGCAAGAAGTCAACAATGTCGCGAAAGCAGCCAAGCCATCAATTGCGCAAGAAGTCAGGTTCAACAATGTTGCAAGTTCAACTAGGTTGTGGGGTAAGTAACGAAGTGGTTTTAATACAACTACATGGAGCTAGTGCAACCCTCTTGAAGTCCCACGTGAGATTTACGCAAGCAGGAGTAGAATCGAAATTGAGACGGTTGAGACGATTGAGACACGTGCAAGATTGCTTGGATGACTCGGCAGTTGCGAAGTTAGTTACACGGAGGAGTTTTTGTGAAGGCTACGCAGATGATTTCAAATAAAATCACCGAAGTAAGGAGAGACGAAAGAGAACAAAAAAATCAACACAGAACAACTCTGTCAAAACTTCCTTTTTCTCTGTAACTCCTTCGCGGAGCTCTACTTCCAGGAAGGATCTCGATAGTCGTAGTCATATTCGTAGCATAGTCGCGGAGCTCTCTACAGGAATCTACATAGGAGTAGTTCTAACTTAGATTCCACAAAAAATTTCCAACACCCTCATTCGAACATTGTTTGGAGAGGTTTGAACCGAGTAACATTGATCAAATCAACACCGCCTGAAACGATTTGCATATCAAACACACGATGGATATTTGACAGTCTTCTTGATTTCAACATTTAGTGGTGCATGCGATCAAACGACACCGTAAATGTTTCCACCGGGAAACAATCAAATCTACATCGTTCGAAACAGTTTGGCACGTCTAGCGGTGGATATTTGATTTTTCATGAAGCAATTTGGACGCCCTGTGGGATACGTGGTTTTGATATGTCTCCGCCACAAGGATCCGTGGACGAGGATCAAAAGGTCAACATCGAGATTGAAAATATTATAGGCGATTCAAGCAACAACGTTGGAGCGGAGGTGCAATCAGTGGCACAAATCACCGATCAGGATGAGATGCTGCGCATGCTCCGCCAAGTAGTGACTGAACTCAACAAAGATAAGCAACATGTAAACATCATTTTAACTTCTTTTTACAAAAAAAAAATGGAAAATCTTGAAAAAAACATAGATCGATGGTGTGATAAGTTGGATGACTGTATTTCTGATTTTAATATGTTAATACGTAGAGCCACATATGATTTTGATGTGTTTAAATCTAAAATCATGCATGTTATTTGCGATGATACAATGTTTGGTCGACTAGTCAATGTCAACCAAACTCTATCGTCGGGTCTGGCAATAACACTGTTGCCAGAAGTCAACAAATCTAAGGTGGTCCTTTTTGTGAACAACGTTGTTCTCAAGGACACACAAGTTGGAATTGGCTTGCAGAATCAACTACAAAGAAGTCAGTATCGACTTACTTCTAGTAAGATTGGAAACAAGAATCAGGGTGGAGAACCTGGTTACAACCACGTTGAGGATAGAAAGCTCGAACGTGATGTGTTGTCCAAGCAACATAGCAATGATGTTCAATCTAAGCCGCTAGGAGGGTATGAGATCCCACCACATGGCCGGCCGAAGGAGAAACAACATCGCAAGTGGCAAATAAGTTTGACAAATCCACAATGTTCTAGAAAAAATCAAACAAGGGGTGCCAAAAACACTCTTCAGTGTGGGAGTGGTGATCACGTGAAAAAACCCAATGCCAATAAAGTTGGCACGAATCAACGACGTCACAAGCTAAAAAATATTGCGATGGAGAGCGATGTCAGGTCACTAGTTCAGTGGCGTTACAAGTTTGACAATGCCGGCAACCTAAACAATGTCGCGAGCTAAACAACACTGTGGTGGTCATCGGTGACGCGATTTCAACAGCTTTGCAAAGCCAGCAATGCCGCGGATCTCGAAAATGTCTCAAGATCATTTATGGAAGAAGTCAACAATGTTGCGGAAGCAACCGAGCCATCAAGAAGTCGAGAAATTGGGTTCAACGATTTCGCAAGTTCGACAAGGTTGTGGGGTAAGGAACGAAGTTGTTCTAAGACAGCTACATGGAGCTAATGCAATCCTCTTGAAGTCCCACGTGAGATTCACGCAAGCAGGAGCAAAATCAAAATTGGGACGATTGAGACACGTGCAGGATTGCTTGGATGACTCGGTAGTTTCGAAGACAATTACGCGGAGGAGTTTTCGTGAAGGCTACACAAATTATTTCAGATAAAATCACTGAACCAAAGAGAGAGGAAAGAGAACAAAAAAATAAACATAGAACAACTTTGTCAGAACTTCCTTTTTCTCTATAAGTACTTCGCGGAGCTCTCCTTCCAAGAAGGATCTCCATAGTCGTAGTCGTAGCATAGTCGCGGAACTCTCCATAGGAATCTCCATAGGAGTAGTTATAACGTAGATTCCACCAAAAAATCTCAAACACCCTCGTTTGAACATTGTTTGGAGAGGTGTGAACCGAGTAACAATCGTCTTGGTTTTCAGAAGTCAGAGGTGCATTGATCAAATCAACACCTCTCAAAACAATTTGGCACGCCCAACGGTGGATATTTGACAATTGTCTTGATTTTAACAGCCAATGGTGCATCCAATCAAATGACATCACAAAAGTGTCCACAGCAAAAGTGTCCACCGCGAAACAATCAAATCTATATCGCCTGGAACAATTTGGCATGCTAGGCGGTGGATATTTGGTTTCGTGTGAAATAGGTAGAAATTTCATAAATTCTCTAACTAAATAGACAAAATACACTTGTATAGCCAAAACTTTCGCGTTTGTGACAATAATAGCTACTTTTCGAGAAATACCACTTATAGCCACTTCTGTCTAAATCTTTAACGGTATTAGCGATAAATCTAACTGGACAAACTGAAATGCTGATGTGGCAAGCTATTATCTCCAATTTCTTCTGTAAATATCAACATGAGGGAATGAAAAAAATTACGGGGTAAAAAATCAAGAGAACAGCAGGTCACCGATAGATAAGCCGCTTCTTGACTTGGGATTTTCTTTGACTGAACCAGGTGGTCTACAGTAGTGCCCAAATCCGATATGAGAACGATAAATTTTTGGAAATTTGGAATAGATCTAGAACGATTGAAACTTCGAAGACAGTAACTAAGGGAATGGTCGTCGATCAGAAAAGAAGATTTTCTATCTAAATTTTTGGGGATCAAATCGAGAGGAGCGCTTTTGTGGGTCACCATCCTCCCTGATGTCGAGATTCATAATCGCTGAAACCCAACTACCTCTACTCCCATACCTCCGCCGCCATGAATTCCACCATCTCCCTCACCATTGACCGCTCCTTCCCTTCTCTGAGTGACACCCTCTCCTCTACCAGCCTCCATCGGTGCTCCTCTACCGTCCACTTCGACATCGCCGTCGAATTCAACGCCACGCTGGTTCATCTCTCTGATACGCTTGGTTGAAGATGCAGAGATGAGGGACAAGCACAGTTTGTCCTTCCATAGAGCCGTGCCGTCCAGATATGCTTTCCCTCGTCCGAGAGTTTCGATCCGGTGAGATGGAAATAAATCCGGTGACTTTGGTATATCCCACAACGAAGGGAGGGAGAAAGGGAAAGTGACGATGAGATGGCGAATACTGGGGAATTTTTTTTTTGTTACCAACCCAACGTAGAGAGAGAAAGGGAAAGTGAGGTGGAGAAATTTTTCAAATTTTTTATTTTAATTAATTAATTGATGATGTGTAATTATTCAATAATTATAAATTATGATGTGTTACTTTTGGCTTATTTGGCGCTGATGTGTACGTTGAGTGGGAGCCTAGTCTGTGAACCGTCAAAGAACTTGACGGTGTTACTAACACCGTTAAAATATCTAACAGAAATGACTAGATTTGTCATACAACAACTACAAAATCCGGGTATAAGTGATATTTCTCCAAAGTGTCTGTTATTGACACAAACGCGAAAGTTTTTGGTTAAACAACTGTATTTTTCCTATTAAATACTTTAGGATAGAAGTAACATTTTTGTGATTGTTGGAGTGTTCTACTAGGGTTTAATTCTTCTATACGACCCATCAACTGTATCATTTATAGCTAAAACTTATAAGTTATAACTGCACCTCAATTAAAAAATGGGTTAATATTTTCGTATGGCCTGAACTTTGACCAAAATAAACATCCTGGCCAATCTTTTCGATCTATAACATCCTGGCCTGAACTATACACCAAAATAAACAATTTGGCCAGATCCGACTTTTGACCGTTAACTTAGACGGTCAAACGCGTTGACCGTTAGTCAATGCGCCATGTCACTGCCATCTCAGCAAGTTTAAATTAAAAAAAAATTAATTTACACCTATTCCATTTTTTCCCTATATCATTTTGACGGAAAAAAAAAACATTTTATGTGACAAAATGCACGACCCCTGCCCTAAACCCTACCTTATCCATATCGCTACCCCATCCTCATCCACAGAATTCACCCGCCGTCCCTCACCTTCTCCTTACTTCATCGTTGAACCTCCTCCCTCGACCGAGATTTACGGCACCCATGCCTCCTCCAAGCTGTCCAAAAATCCTATCTGGAACTGCGCCGGGATCTCAGCGATTGCCGCCATGAAATTGCTCAACATCCGTTCCGTCGGCCTCTTCGTCTCCCTCGAGAAGGGCCTCCCCTTAGGGGGCGGCCTCGGATCCAGCGCAGCCAGCGCCGCCGCCGTGGCAGTGAACGAGCTCTTCGGCGGGAAGCTGGATTCGAGGGAATTAGTCCTCGCGAGGCTTGAATCGGAGGCCAAAGTGTCGGGGTACCACGCGGACAACATCGCCCCCGCGATAATGGGAGGGTTCGTGTTGATCCAGAGCTACGATCCGCTCGAATTGATGAGGCTGGAGTTCCCGGCGGACAAGGAGTTGCTGTTCGTGCTGGTGAGCCGGCGAATTCGAGGCGCCGACTAAGAAGATGAGGGCTGCACTGCCATTGGAGATCGCGATGCCACACCATGTGTGGAATTGCAGCAAGGCGGGAGCGCTGGTGGTGTCGATTTTGGGAGGGGATCTGTCGTCGGACAAGATCGTGGAGCTGAAGAGGGCTCCGCTGATTCCCGGGATGGAAGCTGTGAAGAAGGCCGCGTTGGAGGCTGGGGGGTTCGGCTGTACAATCAGCGGTGCATGGCCGACGACGGTGGCGGTGGTGGATGGGGAGGAAAGAGGGGAAGAGGATGGTGGAGGCTTTCCGGAGAGAAGGGAACTTGGAATCTGTGGCTATGGTGAAGCGGCTGGATCGAATTGGTGCCAGGCTTGTGAGTAGCGTGGCAAGATGATGGCTGGACTACTCTGTCCTTCTCTACAACATCGTTGGCGGCCGTAGCGATGGAGGAAGAGAGGAGACGAGACGAAGTAGGGGAAGAATGGGGTTTAGGGCGGGGGGGTCGTGCTTTTTGTCCCGTAAATTATTTTTTTCCCATCAAAATGATAAAGGAAAAAAATGGAATAGGTGAAAATTAATTTTTTTTTAATTTAAACTTGCTGAGTTGGCAGTGACATGGCGCGTTGACTAACGGTCAACGCGTTTGACCGTCTAAGTTAACGGTCAAAAATCGGATCTGGCCAAATTGTTTATTTTGGTGTATAGTTCGGGCCAGGATGTTATAGATCAAAAAGATTGGCCAGGATGTTTATTTTGGTCAAAGTTCAGGCCATACAAAAATATTAACCCTTAAAAAATCCATGACTTTAGAGTGTTTTTCGACTGCTGATGTGGCTGCCCAATAAGGTGGGATTTTCCCATCTTTTCCCCTCTATCGTCAAATCCAAGCGGTCTCCCTCCCTCTTTTCTCTTTCCATCCCGCAATCCATTCCCTATAACCCCTATACCCTAATCCCTTTCCCATCCGTTCTCTGAAACAGAATTGGAAGAGAAGGACGACATGACAGGGGCTTTTCGACTTCTTCTTTTCTTCTCTTCCCCGACGAATCGAAGGCCTAATGAAGGTTAACAAGAGCGGTTATGATCTTCTTCTCCGGTAAGGTCTCTTTCCTTTTTTTATTGTAGAAAAATCTTCTTTATCTCTAGCTTCCTCTCTCATGGATGGAAAACCGAACAGCCCAATCCTCCCTAGTGATGTTACTAAACAATGTAACAAACAATAAATTTGCAGTGCTGGAGATTGACTACTGCGGCAGTTGATTCCTCATCTTCCCTTATCTTCCATCCACTTTTCTCCTTTTGCAGATGAAGGAGTTGTCATTGCAGTTCAGTTTCAGTATGGTGATGACCATGTTCGCCTTGGAGTAGATCTTGTACCATTTTCCAGATTAAAGTTGCCCTCGGGTCATCGACAAAGATTCCGCAACTGTTTTCCTCACAGGGTTGGTAGGTTCAGACAGAATTGCATCTCTCTCATACTGATCCCCCCAGTGAATAATGTCTCCGCACACGCTGGACTTTTGCAACGTTTCCTTCAGAAATTCGCTTCACCCACTAGATTTCACCCCTGATTCTGCCCACTGGATTATTACCTACCATATCCATCAATGAAGAAAGACTCGAAACACGATGTACCATCATGGTGAGTACTAATAGTATATGTTAGGATTTTAATGTTTGGTGTTTTATCTAGGCTGCCACCGTGAGGTTTGACGTAGACCAAAGTTCTAGATTTTGGCATATCATCATCGCCTGAGGTTGAAGTTGTAGGGACGAGGAGAAAACAACGTTGCTAGTTGGGTGGGGATTATCATAAACAAACAAGTTTAACAACATCAACGGTTAGTTGCAGACCATGCTCAAGAAACTAGGGGTTCTTGATCCATGTAGAGGAAAGATGTTACCTTTTGAAACACATAATGGAAGGCAAGTGAATGGGCTCTCTCTCGAGGTTGAAGTACTGGATGATATGGTACTGATCGAATAGATTTTGTCTTTTGAAACATACAAAATGGTTGACTGATGAATTGGGGGAAGTGGAATGGGAATCAAGAGCTTCTAATGGAAAGAAGAGGGGAAGAAGGAAAAGGAAACTGAATCAAGCTTTAAGCATGAAAATCATGTTGTTGAAGGTTTATATATGGTGAACGGAAAGTATTCGAGGAAGAAGTTGATGGAGATGAAGTTTATTAATAATGTACAACAAAGGAGAATATGGAGAAGTATACAATAGATTAGGAGATGTTGCATAGAGTTGTCTTGCCCAAGGAGCAAGAAGAACATGTACCACCAAAATTGTGATTCCTTGAACTGTATGTGAAGCTGCTACTAGGGCACCATATCTACTTGGTGAGTTTTTCATGCTAAGTTGAATTAACAAGAACAACTCATCAATTTGGTAAAATATTGTTTCTTGGTTCATTGATAATGCCAAGCAAATGCTTATTGCTCTTCTTATTACTTTGTCTTGGATTGCTTCTTGAATTTCAACGGGATGACTTCGGTCAGTATGTGATTGTTGTTTTAATATTAATCTCAGTTGTCGTTGGTGTTTTTTCTTTTTAGTTTCACTTTGAGTTTGTGATCCATTTGTACTAGTCTGCCTGCTAGATGTTTATGAAAATATTATGCAGAATTGTTGAACCCGGTAGATGTTTATTTTCACTTGTAAGTAGCTGAAACTGACAAGTCTGCTTTTAGAATAGAAGGGCCTGGTTATAGAACAAAAGTGTATTAAGATGTTCTCTCTTGATGTGTTACACCAGAATAGTTTTTGAAAGTATACCTTTAGTTATAACCTTTGAAAGTTTACTCCTTCGTGCAGAAGATACATTTGGTCTGATTACTAAATGTTTCGTTTAGGTTCTTAATTCTGAGCTAGTGTGTCCATGCCCAATTTATGAAAGCCTTTTTTGTTTTCATTTCGTTCTTTTTAATCGGCTGGATTTTCTATGTTTGATGGGATGGATCTTTTTATTGTAGTGGAATGCGATTTCTACTATTTATGAGTTGGCACGTTTTTGGAATTGAAATGATCTCTGCAACTGGAATTTATTGCTTATATTAAGTTAGCATTGTGGTTTCTGGCAGGTAAAGAAATAGCATCCAAATCCCTAAACCGAGTTTGGAACTTCATGGATTATCATCTCAGCTTAATTCAATTCAGTTCTCACTTAAACACATTGTATGTGAGCATATTGTTGACCAGTTGGCCACTGTCATTTGTGCAACAGTAAGCTTTAGTTGTTTTCCGAGATAGTTAGTTCATTCTTTGATATGACCCCTTGAATTGGATAATCAATGGGGTAACTACCCATACACTTAGCTGAAGCTGGACGAATAGCTCTGCTTCATACTTTGGGTGGTTTGTTTTTCGTATTTTGAGTCTTCAATTGGGTTTCTTTTATTGTCTTGAATGGTGAATAGCTTGATTTAAGAAGGAAAATGGTCTCACGTTATTTCCACGGGTGAACAGTACCTCTAAAATTTCTTCCCTATTGTTATTGATCGTTAAATAAATTTCTTTGTCGATATCATTTTAAGTTCGAAAGAATCGAATGGTGGCCAAATTGAACCATTAAGTATAGATTACTTAAGAGCACCCCCTCCATTGTTATATAATGTATTGATTACCCAAATTGTCTTCTTATTTCTAACTTGAGATGAACTATAAACTTCTGCAGTAGTTTTGGATGTTTACCAATATCCTTTCTAAGATCTTCTAAGTTCTAACCAATTTCATCGAACTTGAGAAGGAAGCTGCAACCAAAAATGATTTCTTTGTGGCCATGTCATATTACCCTGAAGGGGACGAGTGAAATAAAAAATCCGGAATTGGATTTTCTTTCTTATTTCCTTTACCTAATTTAAAAAACGAAAAAAATCTTTGAACCACCCATCGCCTCCTTTCCGCCCCACCGCAAAATCGCACTCCTCTACCGCCACCGACACGCAGCTGGTGTTTAGAATCGACGTCGACGATGATTTTGACTTCGATTTCCTCTCCGATGGCAGCGACAGGTAGCTCGGGGGCAGCCTCTTGGATCTAGAAATTAGGGATTTCGCCCATTCCTTTTCCCTTTCTCTGTTGGCAACTCGTCGTTCTTCTTTCTCTTCCGCGACGGCGGCGGCAGCAGCCGGCAGAATCAATTGGGACAGCGACCTACTGATTTCCTTTCCTCTATATCTCCCTCTCTCTCCATCCTCACTCTTCACTTTCCCTTTTCTCACTATGTTCCTATTCCTATTTTTTGCCCCTTTTTCTCTCACATCCAACCAAAACAGAAGCTGAGAAATGTTGGAAGAAACGGTAGCATCCGCTGTACATTCTTCGATCTGGGCATCCATGACCAGATGGTGCACACCCACTCTCCTTTTCCTCTTCCTGAACATCATGAATGACACCATTGCCATCACCTCCAGCTTAGCTTCCCGGAAGCCCAGCAATCATCAAGACGACCACCACCACCAGCAACAAGATAAACAACACCAACAGCAGCAACTTTGGAGGTGTCTATGTTGCAGAGGCTCAAGTCCATCAACTTCTACAGCCACAGATCTTAGGATCCCCAATTCCATACTACAGCAGCTTATGAGAAGTCTCCAGCGGAGGGAATATTCGAGACTTCTACACATTATTTTGGAAGCTATGACAATTCCCACAAGGAAAGCCAGCAGGCGGTGCCAGCTCACCATCTCAGATTTTTTTTCTGGTTTTTTTAATTAGGTAAAGGAAATAAGAAAGAAAATTGAATTTCAAATTTTTTATTTCTTTGGTTGCTGACATGGCGATGGGAAAAAATCCCAAAGTACACTAGTTTTTAAAAAAAATTTCCAAAATACATTAGTTATAAAAAAAATTCCAAAACTACACATGTTTGAGCATCACCGTTTTTGTCTAAAACGGTGAAGGTCATCACCGCGTTTGACAAACACGGTGAGTACTTCACCGTTTTAAACTAAAACGGTGAAGGCTTCACCGCTTTTGTTAAAAACGGTGAAGTACTCACCGTTTTAATATAACACGGTGATGCCCTCACCGTTTTTAACTAAAACGGTGAAGGCTTCACCGTTTTTCTAGGACGCGGTGAAGTTGCTGACGTGGCAGACACGGGGTATTCACCGCGTTAGACAAACACGGTGAATAACCCGTGTCTGCCACGTCAGCGATCCGCCTCAGTGTGCTTTCACCGTGGCCGTTAGATGCGGTGAGGCGCGGATCGTGGTTTTCTTCCCGCGATCCGACGCCTCACAGCAAGCTACGTGGACGGGGAGCCGGTTTTGGGGAAGGACAGTCCTTCACCGCGTTCATCAAACGCGGTGAGTCCTTCACCGCGTTCATCAAACGCGGTGAATGCTCCCCCACATTTACTGCGCAGCAGCTCCTCCCCCCCTTCCCCCAACTATAAATACCCCCTTCCCCTTTCACTTTCAACTCACCCCACAAACATTTCACTTCTTTCTCCCTCAATTTATCCGCTCTAGTCTCGTTCTAAGTATGCTCTGTGGTTGCGGCTAAGTCCGATCTTCCACATCAGAAAGAATTACTAGAGTTTGACCCTAAAGCCCCCGTCCCGCTAAGTTCCCGTCCCTTACAAAGCTAAACCCATCGAACCTCTGTCCGGCTTCCGCCAATAATGGACGAAGAGGCTCTTCGTGTAGGTTTTTGGTTTGTGATTTTTTTTAATCGAAACAATTTGATTTATTTTTTATCAAAACAATCTCTGATTATATTACTTTTTTATAGATGGGTGCCGAGATATACGATCCTCGATTGTATATCCATTATGGCCCAAGGGATGCGAGTCTATTAACCGATCAGCAAATGCATCGCTCCCGTGCCATTTGGGATAACAATCCGGTAATTTGATGAACTGACTTGCTTTATTTTATTATTTTCTAATGTTTTATTTTGCTTTATTTAATCTAATTAATTGATGTTTTTCCTATTTTTTTTAGGAATCTCTTGTTCCCGTGGTTCATAAAGGGACCAATAACTTGCCCGCTTGGCATCCAAGGTTGGAGCCCTATATAGCGAGGACCGGTTTGGGAATGTTGCGCCATTTCTTGCGGATCGAGATCGACAACGAGCTGCTTACGGCAATGGCGGAACGATGGCGTCCCGAAACCCATACATTCCACCTTGCGGAGGGGGAAATGACGATCACCCTCAAAGACGTGGCGATCCTCACCGGGCTTCCTATATTTGGAGATGCCATCATTGGGAACACGACCAAACCCGAAGGAGGTTGGGGGCCGCTCATCCGTGATCGTTTGGGCTTCGACATGCCGACCACCACACCAAATCAAGGACGGGGGCATCCACCGTTGAATGCGGGGCAAGTGTCGGTCCCGTGGCTGGTATCTCACATCCAGCAAGAGGTGGAAATCAATGACGAGACACCGGAAGAACAAGTCGAGCGCTACGCCCGCATCTACCTCATCGGTTTGGTGGGTGGATTTTTGTTCCCCGACAAGTCCAACCGGTGGATTCAAGGCATATGGTTGCCATTGCTCACCGGTGACTGGGATGCAATTGGAGAGAAGAGTTGGGGATCGGCCGTGCTAGCGGGCGTGTACCGGGAGCTGTGTACTTGCTCGAGGGTTGGGGCAAAGCAAGCTGGTGCTGCGATGTTCATCGTTCAACTGTGGGTATGGGAGCATCTTCCAATGTTCGCACCTCTCGACCCACGTCCATACCGGAGAAACGATGATGAGCTCAACCTTCTGCAAAATCTCCCCTACGGTGTCAAGTAAGTTTATTCCGTACTTAGCCCAATTTAAATTTTATTACATGCTTGAGCTAGATTTAAATTGAATTTATTCCGTACTTAGCCCAATTTAACTTTTTATTACATGCTTGAGCTAGATTTAAATTGAATTTATTCCGTACTTAGCCCAATTTAACTTTTTATTACATGCTTGAGCTAGATTTAAATTGAATTTATTCCGTACTTAGCCCAATTTAACTTTTGATTACATGCTTCAGCTAGATTTAAATTGTCTGCACTTCCGTACTTAGCCCAATTTAATTTTTATTACATGCTTAACTAGATTTAAATTGAATTTAAATTGATTCCGTACTTTTACTTACAAGGTGGATAGGAGCAAATACGAATGACCATCAGCCTGAGCATTCGTTACTGTTTTATCGTTCTGAGTTAGATAAACCATGGTGGAATCAGGTAATCATGTTTTGTCCATATTTGAACAAGATCAATTTTATCAAAGTAAATGGTCGTTAATTCCGAATTTTTGTGATTTTAGGTTATATGGGATCCATATCCACGTGAAGTGGTTGAGCTGCATCATCTTAGGCACCCTCTGGATCACGAGACGTGGTTGTGCAAGGTGCCATTGATCTGTTGGCACATTGTGGAATGACACCTACCCGATCGATCCCTGAGGCAGTATCGAATGGAGCAACCAATTCCACAAGACCCGCCAGCAGGTTTCAAGGAGCTACATGCTATGGACCTCCGAAACAATGCAAACTGGACGCTAAAGCATGGATTCTACATCAACATCTGGGAGAATCGATCCCAATGGGTGGTGCAAGGGATGCCGGAGACGAGACCGATGGGCTACCACGATGGGTACATGCAGTGGTATCGGAAGTTCACCTTGAGATGGGTGTCAAAGCAAGGTGCTGTGATGGGTTCGGTGGTAAGTCATCCTAATCTCCCTCATTCTTAAATATATTTATTTTAATGTTTAGTTAATTTGATATATTTTGTGCTTTCCTTAGGTTGATGGTTTGGAACACGCGAAGTACACTCTCGAAAGTGCTCCAACCATGGATGAGCGGAAGACTACTTGGTTGACCCGACTTATGAATAACCTCCTGAGTTGCACCAGAGAGCAAAGGAGGGATGTTGTGGCCTATCCTCCCGTTCCTGCCCCGGCACGACCCTCATTCCGTGATGATGCAGCCATTGTGCCCCCGGTTGAGCCCCCACGAAGGAGCAAACGCAGGCCTTTGCCTACGTTCGAAGAGGTGCGTACCACTCAAGAAACCGAGCTCCCCGAACCGTTCGAGTACCAGTGGGCACCTACAGCGGATGCCGGTGGAGGCTCATCGAGTCGTGGGGGATCTCAGGAATGGGACACTTTCTCTCATGGGTTCTCTCAATTCCAACATCAGCAACAAAGTTCGATGTTTCAGACCCCGCAACAACAAACTCCGATCATTCGTCAAGCTACCGCTCCAACTCAGCCACCACCACCACCATATGTAACCCCAGTTGGGGCTCGGGTCAAGAGAAATCCGCGACCAGCCGTTGAGCGAGCCCGCCAAGAAGCAGCGGCGGAGGGGGGAAGAAGGGGTCGAGGACGTCGTGGAGGACGAGGAGGAAGAGGTGGAGATGGGGGCCAAAACGAAGCAAATTAGTGAATTTATCGTTTTATCATTGTAGTGAACTATCAATGTTGTTTTTGTGATTTTTAGGTGTTGTTATTTGAGTTTGCATTGTCTAAAAACTATCCTACGCACTTAAGTTGTCGAATGAATTTTCTGGATCATTTTATAAAGAATCAGTATCTTCCCTCAACACAAAAAAGTTGGGCAAATCAACCACGATCGCATAGAATTTTACAGATCCCAATTCCGAGTCCAAACGAGTGAGATAAGTGACGTCAAAGCGTGATCGTATCGTTAAAGTAACTTTTGCGTACTATAAACTAAAACGCCCGTATCTTATTCGTTTGAGGTCGAAATAACGAGCCGTTTGCGGCCACGCGATCGTATCGACAAGGAAAACATTTTTGATTTAACAAAATACTTGGACTTCAAATGCAAACGTTAATTAAAAATTAAACAAGCGATCAATTTAGTAGCAGAATACAAGTAAATGCAAATTAAGTTGATGGTTGTCCTGGGCAACGCCTCTTGTCGTGACCAGGTTGTCTGCACTTAGAGCATCGCTTCGGTCCCCTTCTCGTCCGTTCAACTTGATCCATCTCATTGTGTATCCTTTCAACTCTAGGACGGCCTTTGGTGCGTTTTAGGTGCAACGGTGGGATAATCAACTTTCCAGCGTATATAGGCCAATACGCTTCATCTGGCATGGGGCTCAAAGCTGCATTATATGAGTTCCGTATCGCTTGTTCAGTGTAGTAAGGACTCACCAGGCTGTTTCTGTTCATGGTTATTGACTTAGCAACCGCCATTGCATGTGAACAGGGTATCCTTTCGTTCTGATACTTTTGACAAGAACACTCCCCTAATTCGTAGTGCAATTTGACCATTTGACGATTGTGACCACGTCTCCCTCCACCCCATATACCTGTTTCGACAGCGAATATTCCTTCACTGCGGTTAAAAAGAACAACCTTATGCTTACTTGATTTTTCATCGTTCTTCTGCATTTGAGCGAATACGTCATGTGCTATTGAATGACCTTGCAACTCCCTCCCTATACCTAGCTGTAGCCGAGCAACTCGCCACTCGTTGACCTTCCAATAAGACATTTCCACGATGACAGAAATAGGCATCGCTCGAAGACCCTTGTAAACATTATTTATACTTTCTCCATGGTTGGTAGTTGCAATGCCCCATCTAGCCCCGTTGTCCATATGGAACGTCCACATGGGCAACTCTTGACCTTCAGCCCATACTGCTCCAGCTCGGTGGGTCTGACGGATCGTTTTCATGATCTGCTCGTACTTTTTTGGTTGATGTGCAACCGCTAAAAGGTGAACAAAAGACTAACTGGTCAATACATGATGAATAACATCAGCTTAGCAGCTTAATAAACACAAACTTAAATCGCATAAGAAAAACATGAGTACCTGCATTCCAAAGTAGATTTTTGATGTCTTTCTTCTTCCCAAATTTGTGTTGGAAATTGGCGAGCCAGTGCCGAATACACCATCTCCATCTCCACCCCCACTCGTCGGGAAAACCACCAACAGCATTCCTTATCCCCGCATGTCGATCGGATATAATCGTAATATCTTCCCGCTGTGTCACGTGTTCGTGCAGTTGGTCAAAGAACCAAGCCCAACTTAAACTGTTCTCCCCTTCCACTAATGCAAATGCAAGCGGGAAAATCCGCCTGTTTCCATCAACGCCAGTGGCAATTAGAAGACATCCTCTGTACTTCCCAGTAAGGAAAGTTCCGTCAACCTGAATAAAAATTTAGGATATAATTAGTATGAAATATACTTAACAGCAAATAATACAACATTTAAAACCGGAACTAGTTGGTAAAATACCTGAATAACCGGTATGCAGAACCCAAAACCGTCAATGCATGGTTTAAAAGCCCAAAAAAGACGATGGAACATCAGCTTATCCTGTACTCGAACTTGATCCTCAGTGTATACATTGTTGTATACTGGGACGAAAACAGTCCCAGGATTGGACTCCTCCATTGCTCCCATAAGTCTAGGGAGTAAAGCATACGAATCCTCCCAATCACCATACACCTCAGCCATGGCTTTCTGCTTACCATGCCATGCTTTTTTGTACCTTATCGTGTAAGAATGTCGATCCTTCACCTCTGCCATGATAGCTTTCACCTTGATATCTGGTTGTGCTTCTATAAGGTGCTTAATAGTTCTCCCAACCTTCTTTGCTTTTAGTTGCCTGTGATCTTGGGAAAGTATAGAAGAGGAGCATGTGTGGATCGTCTCAGCTTTGCGAATCACCCAAGCACCCTTTCTCTTCATATTTGCAGCCCACAGTTGCCACGTACAACCCTCTGCATCATGCTTGCATATGACATGTAATTGTTTACTGTCAGAATATTTTACCTTCCACTCGAAATTGCGCCTCAACGCCTCTTCTGTAAATGCATCCTGCACAGCGTCTTTCGATGTGAACGCCATACCCACCTCCAGATTGGCCGTTGGATTGTACACTGGCATAGGGACAAAGTCGGGGGGATCATTCTGACTATGTAAAAATTGAGTTGGAACCTGTGTGTAATATGGCGTGGGTGCCTCACGAAATGCCGCCTCATCCTCGTTATCATCAGTATCTTCCTCCTCCTCGCTCACTGATATCAAATCTTCCTCAGTATCCTCGTCGCTTGACTCGAATGGATAGCTCGAGCTAGAAGGATCAACATGACCACGATCACCAACATCGTCCTCTCGCTCATGTGAAGTACGCCCTGATCGAATGGTATTCTTGATTCCATACCACTCTGGCCCCCAAGCAGGCCATTGAACACCATCGGCCTCAACAAATGGGGCTGGTTTAGGAGGTTGCGAGTATTGGTCCCATCCTGCACTACTCGATCCACCATAGTTGATTGAACCACCACCCTCCCCGTAACCTCCTGTATAACCACCGCCTTGGTAGTTGCTCGAACTACCACCCCATTCGTACCCTCCTGCAAAACCATCATCATAAGAATACTGGTGAGAATGAGATTCACCGAGCGCCTCGGTCTCAACATACACCTCTGCAAGCCGGACTTGGTTATCGCTTAGGAACTGTAACATCATCATAACCGCGTCATCATCGTTTATGACAACTTCTTGGAACACGACCCCGCCAGCACTCATGTCTGGATACCGGTAAGTAATTTTGCCAAGTCTCGTCTGTCCGCTCGTACAAACCCTTTCTGCACAAAGATCATAGAGTTCTTGAAAATTGAATCGGGATTCAATTTTCAGCATAATGGATTCGCCGTCCTCATAATCAATGCCTATGTCAGAGTTTGTCACCCTTCCATTCCACCGAATAGTAAGATGAAACTTCTTGAATTTACCCATATCTACAATTTACAATAAGTATCTATTAGCTTAAAGACAGTAAAATTAACCAAAATCATATTGTACAACTAATATTAAATCATACCATAAGTAACAAAAATAAATTCAACCAACTAACAACAACATAATACGAAAATTAAATCATACTATTACTAACGAACATAAGTTCAACTAACTAACAACAACATAATACGAAAATTAAATCATACCATAACTAACGAAAATAAATTCAACTAACTAACAGCAACATAATACGAAAATTAAATCATACTATAACTAACGAATATAAGTTCAACTAACTAACAACAACATAATACGAAAATTAAATCATACTATAACTACTAAAAACATAATTAGACCATAATACGAAAAGTCTCAACATACCGAAAAATTTCTGTTCTGTGTATTATGCTCGATTTTGGCTGCTGAAATTTGAAGAAAGGGGAGTGGTTATGTTTTTACAACTGCTGGTGGTGTGCTATTTATAGGAAAATCTGCCTACTATTCACCGTTTTTGTCAAAAACGGTGAACACTATCACCGCGTTTGTCTCAAACGGTGAATAGGTGGTAGCTGCGACCTAATTTTGACCTACCAGGGGTGGGAAACGTGGGAAATGATCACCGCGTTAGTTAACAACGGTGAAGGCTTCACCGTTTTGGTCAAAAACGGTGAAGCTTTCACCGTTGTTAATTAACGCGGTGAAAGCTTCACCATTTTGGTGTGAAACGGTGAATACTTCACCGTTTTTGTTTAAAACGATGAAGTATTCACCGTGTTTGTCAAACGCGGTGATGATCTTCACCGTGTTTGTCTAAAACGGTGATGCTCAAACATGTGTACTTTGGGAAATTTTTTTATAACTCATGTATTTTGAGAATTTTTTTTAAGAACGTGTGTACTTTGGGATTTTTTCCCATGGCGATGACCTGGACAGTTGACTAACGGTCCACGGTATTGACCGTTCAAACAAACGGTCAAACCACGATTCGGGCCAAATGAGTATATATGCTGCAAAGTTCGGGCCAGAATGTTAATTTCTCAAACCACGTGCCAAAGTTGATTATATGGTCATAGTTGGGGCCAAAATAATGTATTAACCCTTCTTTTTTATATAAATTGTATTCTTAAAGCATCTCACCATGTCCTATAATCCGATGTGAACTGCTTTTCCCCCATTGCCTTCTTATTGTTCTCTCGAAATGATGTCTAAAATTATGTAGCAATTTTGAATGTTTAACATCCTTTCTATAGAAGTTTCTCTTTCTCAATTGTCGTGAATCCGCGTGCTTGCTGAATTTGTTTATGTCTTTTATCTAATGTAAGTGATTACAACTTCCTACTGAACGCATAACACAGAGGCAACCAGTTAAAATAATTGAATGTACGTTGAACATCATTGTTTATATCGTGTCCACGGGTCTCATATGTTTGATTTGGGCTGTGGTTATACATATGTGTCATTGGTGTGTTAAGGTTGCATAACATTGTCTAAAGAACTCAATTTGTTTACTAAAAGAGAAATCTGAATGAAAAAGGAACTGATGATAGAGATATGGGTAGCGAAATGCACTTCTATTACTATTCAAGACCCTGCGTGTAATGCATTGTATGGTGTAATCGGCAATAGAGGTGAGGACTCTTAGTTTCATGTACATTTTGGCGTCATTTTGGTCCGCTAGGTTGACAATTTGGGGTTATAGTTGATTTTTGGTTATTTATTTCTCTGGAATTATTTATGTTCAGATTTTGTAGTAAAAATACTATTTGTGAACTTCTATAGTCTTTACCACTAAACAAATCTTCTAACTTCATTGAGTTGGAGATTGTGCTTAGGTTCTACTTGCTTTAATTTAGGATTTGTCTTGAGTGGGCAGAAAATGTCTTATTCATTTCTTAATTATCCTATCTTACACTGTTACAACAATTAGAGCAGTAAAATGAGAGCACATATGCTACTTTTTACTGCCTGATTCTACTTGCTGCCCAAACTTAAATACATTCAAGATTGGAAACGAGATAATCATGGAGTTGTAAAACTAAATGGATGTGGAGTTTTTATGGGGCTACCACTATCTTAATGTTGATGTAATAGTCAAGAATTTGTGTAATGAATTGATCATTATGTTTCCTTTTTATCTTCTCTCCACAATTGCTGGTATGATCATGATTTGGGATATCATGATGTAAATCCCACTTTCGGTTTTGGATCTCGGTGCTCTATTAAAAGAGGCTAGGAAGCAATAAAGATGAGCATATCATTTTCCATAAAATCTCAAACGTGAAGAGCCTTAGTGGATAAATGAGCTTATGCGAAGGTAGTCAAACTGGTTTAAACTGTTATGTCGGTTCCGTAAGTGATATAGTTTGATGTCGATATTAATAAAATAGACGAGGAAAGTGAGAAGCCATTAACATTAGCTGAATCGTGCATATTTATATAATATATCTTAAAATGAACAATTTATAATCAACATTCATAATTAAATAAAATATTTCATTATAAACGAATGTCAAAATATAATATTTAAATACAATATTTAGCGCTTAGAATTCAAAAAGTAACATCAACAATTAAATGCTCATACTTTAATCCAACAAATTATTTTCTTTTTTTTAATTAATTCAACCAAAAAGACATCAGTTTATTCATGTACTGAAAATTGATTATTCTTTTTTTTTTTCCAGATTTGAACGAACTCCACCATTTTTTCTGAATTCTCAATTAAAAATTGTTCAACACAAATTAACATTCCGGCCAACCAATGAAGTATAAGCTAGTTTTTATTTATAGTGCTATCTTCCCGGCTGCGGAAAAAAAACAACCGAGCCACAAGGTAAGACAATGTCCACCTGGAACTATGCAGTGGGTAGGTTTGTTGACAAAACCATCGCTTTCAGAGCCATTTTCACTATGCATCAGAGAAGCACCAAAACTTTGTCCACAACATCAAGGGTCAAGTTAGGTTCAGACAAACCCTACCATCACCATGGGCCATTATTGTTAGATTGGTAATGATTAGCTGAATATCCGCTGTGAAATTCCTCGGCGTCCCCCTTCTATATCTGTGCATTCCTTCCTTTCATACACTCAGTCCTCCTCGTTACTTGGCCACCGGACTCGACCGATCATAGACTCCTATTTCCCCGGCCGGCCAGGGTTAGCGGCACCCTACTTTACCAAACCAGAGCATCAATTAATAGGATTTAGATAACAACCCAACACCAACCCTGTCAGACTGTGAAAGCTCTTTCTAAAGACGACACCAAGCCAAGCTGGCATAGAAAGATTCGCATTGGAGTCATATTTATTTCCAGATCCACAGAACTCCACTTCCCAGAAAAAAAACCCACCTGAAACTTTGAATCCAGATATGCTCTCGCTTGGTTCGCTCCATTTCTGCTCCCAGCTCCAGTTTCAAAAAGCTCTGCAATTTACAAACGATTATGTCTCCCAACCCCAACCCACTTCAAATCTCAGAGCCCGGAAAACGATCACGGTGGCAGCAGCAACGCCGGCAACTGCTTCAAGCTTTGGTTTCACCAACCTGGTGGAAACCTTTACGGTAGATGTGCAGAAAGCAGAGAGCAGGCCGTTGAATGTGCCTTTAACTGCCCCTTTTACAATAGCAACTTCTAGGCTTGATCAGGTAGAAAACGTTGCCATTCGTATTGAGTTGAGTAATGGGTGTGTGGGATGGGGGGAGGCCCCAATACTTCCTTTTGTTACTGCAGAGGATCAGCCTACAGCCTTGGCCAAGGCTGGGGATGCTTGTGATTTCCTCACGACCAGTTCCCCTATGACTTTGTCATCCATTCTCCACAACATTGGTGCCCTTGTTCCTGGCCATCAATTTGCTTCTGTAAGTTTGCTTCCTTGAATGTTGACTTTTACCCTTACAGTTTTGGTAATGTTTTGCGGGTTTTTCGTTTGTGTATAATGCTTGATCTGGCTTTGGGTTTTGAGAGAGTATTTGCTTGTATTGGATTTCATTTCCTATGATGCATGCCCATGACCTATGGAGAATCAGAATCTCTAACACTACATGCTGCTGTACATCAATATATATCGATGCATACATCATAGTGATTTATGGAGAATGAGTTTCACAATCTCTGGCCGTCTACTATCCCATTCCATTTCATCCACCTTGAATTAGAATAACCGTTGTTGAAGTCAAGATCCTGCCCGTTGTGTAAAATTCCGTTTGTTCTGTTTAATAATAGCTGTTTTGTAATGCAGGTTCGGGCAGGGATTGAGATGGCCCTAATTGATGCAGTTGCTACTAGCATTGATATACCACTCTGGAGATTATTTGGTGGCATTTCTGATACTATCACTACTGATATAACAGTTAAGAACGGTTTCCATAGTTTTTCCAACCAATTCATACTTTGACTTCAATCATGTGTCTTTTCTCAATCAATGATTGGGGTTGCTGAGATTTTTTCCCCTCAGTTAGTGTTTGGCAAAACTTGATGCAGTTTCGGGCTTATATTTGACTGGAATACATTATCTACAGAAATATACTTGAAACAAACCTCTGAGGTAGTTGACCTTCTTATCATATTGGCTTGTACAGATTCCGATAACTGCACCTGCTGAAGCTGCTGAATTGGCAACAAAATATCGAGGGCAAGGCTTTAAAACCCTGAAGCTAAAGGTTGGAAAGGATCTGACTTCTGACTTAGAAGTTCTTCGAGCAATCCGTGCAGTGCATCCTGATTGCTTTTTCATCTTGGATGCTAATGAGGGTTACAGATCAGATGAGGCAGTTGAAGTACTGGAAAAATTACATGGTAGATTGCTTAGTTACATAAACTCATTTTTCTAGTCTTGGCTCCTAACAACTGCCAGCTTCTTAAGCCTGAGCTTATTTGACAGAAAGAAATCATTGAGATGGATTGATCTTATTTGTTACAGAAATGGGGGTGGTACCAATTCTTTTTGAACAACCTGTTCACAGAGATGACTGGGAAGGCCTTGGTCATGTTACCCGCATTGCCAAGCAACGGTATGGGGTATCTGTTGCAGCTGATGAGAGCTGTCGGAGTTTAACTGACGTGAAAAGAATTGCCAACGAAAGTCTTGCTGATGTTGTTAACATAAAACTTGCAAAAGTTGGTGTCATGGCTGCACTTGAAATAATTGACGAGGCGAGGGCATCAGGGTTGGACCTAATGATAGGCGGTATGGTCGAGACCAGATTGGCTATGGGCTTTGCCGGTCACCTTGCTGCTGGTCTTGGGTGTTTCAAGTAAGTCGGCGTGAGTTCAACATTTTTATGAGTAGCAATCCACAATGGGTTTTCTATTATATACAATTTTGCATGCTTGCTTTTCATTTATAATCATAGAAAATTATGTATGTTGAAGGTTCATTGACCTTGACACTCCCCTTTTGCTGGCTGAAGATCCTGTTCTTGAAGGTTATGAAGGTATGCTTTTTCTGTGTCACTCTTTCACCATGTCATACAATCTTCTTGGTTTGTTGAGTTAAAGAAGCAGCATTCCTCCGATATGTAGGTCTCTAATTCCACAACTTGACTTTCTTAATTTCACGTGACTAGCTTTTGGAGCGGTCTACAAGTTCTCGAATGCTAGAGGTCATGGTGGCTTCCTTCATTGGGGCAACCTGGAGGGCTGACTTGACACAGACCATCTCATGCCTAAACCTCACTATGCACAACAAAATGTGTTCTGTTTTCTATTATTTTCCTTTTCTTGGTTCGAACTTTATAGTTACTTGGCGATTGATGTTAGACTATATGGAATGTGCAATCATTTTCAGTTCCTTGCTCTCTTTGATTCCCACCATATGAAACATCTATATTGCTCAAAAGAACCCACTTCTTTTATGAAGTACCTGTTGTTTCAGGGCCGAAATGGCTTCTTATTCCCTTGAGTTTAGCATAAGGTCGCGTAAGAGTACACAGCTTCAAGGTTTGGGTGGCTATGGAACTTACACTTGGTTGGAAGACATGTCAAAGGAGGATTATGTGTGGGAGATGATCAGGCAGGTTGCAGTTCAAATTATGTTTTTAAGAGAATTACTGCATTTGCTGTTTATCTGTTGGATTCCAGTGTCAGAAAGCCTGAAGCAGAGCACTAAGCAATGCTGGTAGCAGCTACAGCTGGGGCAGAGGTGCCATGAAGCTCATCGATATGACGGCTAAATGTACTATCTCTGAGTCGTCATTTCTATGCACATGATTGGTGATAGTTTATCAGAATCGTTGTTGTGTTCAATTCTAGTTTACTGAATTTTCTTGCTTCTTTCAGGAATTGTACTGGAACCACCTAAACCTAGTCCCTGATTCGTCACTCTACACTTCTGTGAATTATGTTTATGCAACCGAGTGTCATATGGATGTGGAACTGCTACTTTTGATTAGATGCTTCTTAAATAAGTTTTTTGACAATGGCAGCCTGCTGCAATGCTGCTGCATAAACGAAAGTTACAGTGAACTGAATGCTGAATGCACTGCCATCCAGAATCCTGATTCTAGCATTACTTTCCAACTGCTGCCTATGATGGTGACATGAGTTTCTCCTTTTTACCTTTTGGTAAAGCACACGAATAATTGGCAGGAAGATGCTAACACTTTTTTGTTATCACCGTACTAACAATCACAGCCAACAAGAATTCTCCATTATGTTAATTTCATTAATTAAATAGTTGACCGCAATCAATAAAGATTTTTATGTGCTGGGGCACACTCTTCATTTTCCAAATTTAATCAAATGTTTAGTTGTCCTCTTGTTCAGCTGCAGGATCCCTACATACTCGAATCTGGTGGGAATTTGTTGGAGTTTCGGATGGCGACCGACGAGGAGAGGATATCATAGAGACGACAACGAGCAAGAACGGTGATCTGTTGTTAAAGATTCGAGTTGTCACTGACCAGGAGTAGATATCGCGGAGGCGACTACGAGTAGCAACAGTGATTTGTTGTCGGAGATTCGAGCGACGACCATCAAGGACCGAAGCTGCGTTGTTTGATATCATAGAGATGCAACAACGAGCTGTAGGCCTCGACACTAGAGTCATGACGATGCCTGAGAAGGCCTACACCCGAGAGGACCATATGCTATTACATGGGCCCTATGTCCAAGTAGGAGATGAAGAATCGAGGATCTTGCATCCACCCGTGGCCACCAACAACTTTGAAATAAAGTCCGATCTCATTACCATGATCCAACAGAAAATACAATTCCATGGATTGGCGAATGAATCTCCAAGAGAGCATGTCAAGAGGTTTCTCGAGTTGTTGGGAGGTTTCAAGATCAATGGAGTACCCGAAGAGGCCATTCGGTTGAGGCTTTCCCCCTACTCTCTAAGTGGGAAAGCTCAACAATGGTTGAACAACAGGCCAACCCTTTAGATAACCTCGTGGAATGACTTGCTCAACAAGTTCATGAATCGGTTTTGTCCACCTTCCAAGACGGCGGAATGGAGGTAGAAGATCACTCATTTTGCCCCAGAGGAGGACAAGACTTTGAGCGATGCATGGGAGAGATACTCTAACATTTTCCTCCACTGTCCACCCCACGGGATTAGAGAGCAGTTCCAGATTGAAACTGTTTATGACGGTCTCCATTTAGAAGTTCGGATTATCATTGACTCATTGTGTCAAAGGAACATGCTCAACTATACTACACCTGAGATGATCGCATTGTTTGAAGATATGGCCGCTAAGGGCTAATGATTGGGGGTTGACAAGGCGTGGGAGAAGGACAAGCGAGAAGGGAGTCCACTCCACGAAGTCGGGTCCCCCAGTCACCGAAGATTGATGAGTTGATCTCTATGCTCTTACAAGATAGAAAGCAAGGCAAGAAGCCGATGCTTGTGATTGTTGTTCAAGTCCCAACCATGAGATTTGGAGTGCCAACTAATGAAGGAAGCAAGCAATCCGGAAGAAAAAGTGAGCTTCATTGCTATACTAGGAGAGTCAACAACAACAACAACAACCCCTATAGCAACACTTACAATCCGGGTTCGAGCAATCATCCAAACTTTGCATGGTCTTCACCAACTCATCTAAGGCCATCTGGTTTCCAAGGACCAACAGGAACTATCAACCAAGACCTCCTTTCATTCAACATAGGCCACAATTTCCAGGCTCGAACTTTCAGCAACAATTTCAACCTCAATGTGGACAAGGGTTCCAACAACAACAACAACAACAACCCAATAAGTTCTCAAAACTTGAAGATCTATTCACCACCTTTATGAGTAAAAGTTCTCAAAAGTTCGAGAAGATTGAGAAATTCATGAAAGTCGCAACAAACAAGTTCACTTCGGTTGAGGCGGGTCTAAGAAGTCATCAAGCGGGCCTTCAAAACTTGGAGACTCAAATCGAAAATCTTGTTGGGATCCTAACCGAGAGACATAGAGGAGCTCTACCTTCCCAGACTGTTACCAACCCCAAGGATCAAAGTTTTGGGGTGAATGCTATTCTTTTGAAGAGTGGGAAGGTAACTCCAGATGTTGCGACTAAGGAAGTTGATGAAGACAAGGAAGCCCCTCCAAGGGTCATGGAATAAGAACTCTCAGAAAGAGATGGTGAAGAGGCTAAGAACGTACTGCCAATGCCACCTCTAGTGGCTAAGCACAAGACTCCACTCCCTTTCCCTAAAAGAGTGCACAAAGATCGTTTGGAGGTGGAGTGTGACAAGTTTATGGAGATGCTCAAGAAGCTCAATGTCACAATTCTTTTCTTGGAAGCAATGGCGTATATGCCAAGGTATGCAAAGTTTCTCAAGGGGCTTCTAGCAAAGTTTGTCATATAGAGAAATCCTTGGCGGATTAGGAGAAAGCATCAATGTCATGCATTTAAGCTTTACAAGAAGTTAGACCGAGGTGAATTAAAACCAACTAGGTTGAGTATTACTTTGGCTGACGTTCTGTGATGATTAGTCCTAGTGGCATTGTGGAGGACTTCCTAGTACGGGTGGGCACTTTCTATTATCCAACAGATTTCATTATCCTTGACAATAACGAAGATGCAGATTTGCCCCTCATCCTAGGACGCACCTTCCTTACCACCGCCAAGGCTCTAATTAATGTTAATGAGGGCACATTAATATTGAGAGATGGTGATGAGAAAATCACTTTTTCCATTGATCCTAACGGTAGACATGATGATATTAAAGGGATAGAGTCGAATGGTGTGTTAGTGAGTGGAGGTGAGCCTTCCAAGGCAAACCCCGCTAGTGTTTCTCTTTCTTATGATGATGTGAAGCAGGGACCGAGGGCGGTTACTAAGCCCCAAGGGAAGCAAAGGAAGGCATGACGGGAGAAAATGATTATGCTTTGACACTGAAAGATGGAGAAGGGCAAGGAAAAGGTAAAGGGCCAAGAGGGCCACCCTTTTGAGTTAGAGATTGGAGGTGATTGATTCTGGCACAATTGTACATATTTTCACCCAACGTTCTTGAGGTGTTTGAGTCGTTTACATCGCTTGAGGTTTGACTTTAAGCTAGGTTGTGCATGATTCCAACATGTTTCAGGTTCTTGCAGGCGATATTGGCCTTGGGAGCGAAAGTTGAACGAAAGGGGCGAAAGCAGTTCAAAGGGAGCAAAAAGCCGATGATCACAGTGGAAGCACGATTATTACAATTAGGTCGACCGTGATAAGGAGGCCCAAACTGTGAAGCACAAGGACACGAGAGGATTTTTTGTGCCTCGCGGGCGCTACCGTGATAATCTCCAAGAGACTGTGAAAACCTTAAATGAAACGACGCACTTTTGTCCGAGATCACGGTATGAGATTCTAGATCACGACCGTGATCTGAGACCTTGAAGAGCGTGTGATCTGGGTATAAAAGGAGGATGGAGTCGAAACTTTGGGAGAGAGCCTAGTGGGATAATACCTTCTTCTTCCTCAGATTTTAGAGAGAGAAACGATGAACCAAGAGAGAAGAGCTTCTCTAGGGTTTGCTCCAATCTTGAAGATTGGGGATTTTCACCTCCCAAGGGTGGTTTCTACAACAAGGAAGGAAGCCACAAGCCACACCATTGTTCTTCTTCTTCTCTTTGTTGTAATCGCTAGTTTGACTATTGAGTAGTACTCTTTATCACTTGGGTATTGTAAACCTTAGCTTTAGATGTGTGATAGATTGTATGAATTGAATGATATGTGTGTGGGTTTGTGTTTAATGCAAAGTTTGAGGTATTTTCAGAATGTTTGAGTTGTGTTGTTCATTTCTCATTACCATGCAAATTTGACCTAGTTGGAGAGAAACCCCCTTGTTTGCTAGAGGCTTTGAAAAGCTGGGTTTCTTGGCCATTCGAGTCTCCCATCTAGGGAAATTTAGGGCAAGCCTCAAGTTTTGATTTAACACTTTGATTTGTTTGTTATCTTGTCGTCCGGATTAAGTTACGAGGGAGTAGCCTTACCAACCCTTGGTTGAGCGGCCAAGAGAGCTAGTTTGCTAGCTTCAATTGTTGTGCCTTGGCCTATCACCCAAGAGAGAGGAGTTTCTTCACTAGTTGCTCTCTCCTTATGGTGTATGAGCACATTCCTACACATTGCCATTCTAATCGGTCGATCTTGATATATAGCTAGGGGGAGCAATACCCCGGTGAAGGTTTCTCATCTAGATTCTAAACCAATTTATTTTCTTTCTTGTCTCAATTATAGACCTTAGTTTTCACTAAAAATTGATTGCTAGATAAGGTTTAAACGATTGAAGTTGGGGTACATGGACTGCCCCGGGTTGACATTTTAAAATGCTTACTCTATACTGCACCCTGCTAGAGTTTATACTTGAGATCTAGGCGGGATTTTATTGTGGTAGTTGGTGTGAGTTAGTGATGAACCTCGCCGCGATAGTGTCAGATCCACTCTCGGAGGGTTCATGCTTGCAAGCATGATGATCCAAATTGTCTAGCTAAGTGTCAAGAACCAGTTAGTCCAAATAACTCGATTTGTTGGGAGAGGTTATATAATGGATCTTATACCACTAACTAACACACCCCACTCAAATGAAATCCAATAAACTCATAAGAGTTTTCTTTTGCACAAGTCCTGAACACGAGAATACCATGTGCTTCACAAATGGGGGTCACCGGGATTCGAACACACGACCTTTTAGGCACATAAGTGTCCGATACCATGTCAAGAACAAGTTGATCCCAATAACTCGAGTTTTTGGGAGAGGTTCTATAATGGATCTTATACCACTCACTAACACTAAGAACGTAAAACAAGCTCTTGTTAGGAAGCAACCCAACATCGATTCATATTTCTTTTCCTTATTTTTCTCTCTTTATTTAAGTTTTTGATTCGAGTGATGAGTTTGAAATGTTCACCGTGCCACGATTTATGTGTTTGAATGCTTTAGTGAGTCGTGATTGAGTTTGATGCACGATTGAATCGATTGAGTATTGAGAATTATGGAGTTGCCCTGTTTTTATGATTGTCACGGTTTTAGGCATATGATCATGGTCATCAAATTGTGATAATGTGACGAAGATCGTGACATTTGCTGGCATCTCCATGATTTGCATACATCACGGACGAAAGGAATTTTCACGGCCTCACGGGCAACTACCCGTGTTGTCTGCCTAACCGTGATGTCTGCCCAACACACCATTTTTGGTCAAGGTCACGTTTACTTCGTTATTGTCACGGTCTGCTGACCATGACAAATGACCCCCGAACGTGATCTTGAACCTCGTGCTAGATAAGACAATCGTGAACCCTTCTTCTTAAAGAGTCGTTTTCACCAGAATCCTCTGAATCTCTCACCGAAAAACATCACCTCCTACTTTTTTTCAATGATTTGATCCACTTCCAGCGGTTCAATCCCAAGAATAAACGCATTCCGGACTCCCCAATCCAAGGTGCACCTTCGTCGAGCTTTTGGTGGAGTTTTTGTCCACTTTTCGTCGCTAGCAAAGTTGTTCCAGTGAAAATCCGGAGAGCTTCAGGCAAAGCTCCGACAACCTCATCCGGCCAAATTTTTGGCCGATTTTCGACTCCTACCACTTCTCCTCATCTTACCCACTAATTCTATTTGAGTCTCCAGGTGTGTTTTTATCTTTTACTTGATCAATTTTAGAGAACTGGATTTAGGGTTCTTAGGTAGGGAGAATTGGGATTTTTGCATGGATGGTTGAAATTGAATGTGGGAGTTGACGAAGGATGACGATTTTCATGTTGTTAATTAGTGTCTTGTCAGACACTTCGGAATGGACACCTCAGACTCCTCAGTGGTGATCCGGACTCAGCCATCCCTGGTCGAGACACTCCACAACATGCATTGGTGAAGGAGGAGAGGGGAGTCAAGAATATTGCTGGACTGCGCCCCTCGGCCATACTTAGGCTAGTTGTGGAGCAGCCCCCAGAGAAGCAGGAGGCACCCTTTCCCCAGGAACCATCGCAGCCACCAAAGAGGCGATATCACCTCACTAGAGCATCTTCATCCTCCGTAGCTTAATCATCATCGTTGGGCATTATTGAGGCCTGAGTGACTCACCTTAAGCACCATGTTGCTGGAGTCTCTTCTCAGCTCAACCGAGAGGTGGATGCCCGTCGCCACTACCACCATCTAGTGGAGGAAATGCCTCGGCTTCAACCTACTCAAGTTAAGGACAGATGACAGGTTTCTCTGTCTCGCGAGAGGTGGATGACGATGTGAGACATGTGGCCAAGCGGTTTTGTAGCCCCACTTCTCCACTTCGACTCTGAACTATGTTTTTCTTATTTTCTTTCTTCTTTTTATGAATGTTTAACTAGGGCTGGTAAATGGTTTTCCGGTTAACGGTTTAACCAATAACCGTACGGGTAACAAGTTGTAACTGTTAAACCATTAATCGTCGGTAATGGTTGGCGGTGGACGAAAGGGACTGAACGGTATACCGGATAGGTTCCGGTAATTTACTGTCAGTAAACAAGTTAACCGAATACCAAAAATCCACCAAGTGACAGCAGCAAAATGATGGTGCTTAGGTTGAAGATGTGGAACCTCATGCTATGTTTGCCACCACCCAAAAAGCCTTTTCCCCATGTCTAAAATCCTAGCCAGTCATCTGAACTTGTGTCTAAGACCTCCAGACAAGCTAGTGAGGACACCCATCTTGTGAGCTCTAGCATTTAGAGGTTACCGCCATGGTGAAGAGACAATAGCGCTGAGTGTTGAGTATGCACATCTTTTGCATCAAAATGGCCCCGATCCCACTAGTCGAGAGTGACTGATTCATTCATTTTATCTTGTTCATTTTGAACAGGGTGAGAACTTTTCATTTGCATGTTCTTAAGGCATTCAAATGTGGTGGTTACGAGGATTGATTGTTGTTGTCCATATGTCGGTGCCAAATACACGTTTGAGATCCATCCACTTTTTGAACCCTTTGACATGTCCCCAAGTTATGATGTTTAGGTTGAAATGTTACCTTGTCTGAGATTGGTTTGCTTAGGGACAAACAAACTTCTAAATGTTGGGGAATTTAATTCAGGTTTAGTTAAACTAGTTTTTACCCCACATTCTTGTGACGTTTAAGGCGTTTGCATCGTCAAGGTTTGATTTTACACTAGGTTTGTGCATGTTTTAGCATGTTCAAGTTTTAGTAGGTGGAATTGACCTCGGAAGCGAAGGCGAACGAAAGACGGTGAAAGTGGATCGAAATGGATAGAAAGGAAAAGATCGCGGCCAAAGAGACAATATCACGGGCGGGAGAACATGAAGATTCAGCCTCGACCGTGAAGATTGACGACTTCCAAGAGTATTTGCACGCCTCACGGACAAATCAGTTGTTACGTTCAGTTGACTGTGACAATTCCGTCTAGGCCGTGAAGATGTTAAGTGGAACGGTACATTTTTCCCGAGATCACCGCAAGTCTTCCAAGGTCACACCCGTGACTTTCGACCATGACATCTGGCCGACTGGAGTAAAAAAGGAGGAGAAATCTGAAACAAAAGGGGGAGGAATCCTAATGAGAGAATGGCCTTCTTCTTCAGAAATTAGAAACAAAAACTAACGAAGGAATGATAATTTTCATCTCTCAAGGGTGATTCCAACAATAAGGAAGGAAGACAAACATCACACCATGGTTATTTCTCTCCTCTTCGTTGTAATCTCTAGTCTAGCTATGGAGTAGTTCTCCTTCTCACTTAGGTATTGTGAACCCTAGCCTAAGAGATGTGATAGGTTGTATGGATTGAATTTTATGTGTGTGGGTTTGTCTTTAATGCAATGTTTGAGGTATTTTTCAAAATTCTTGAGTATTGTTCTTCATACCTCATAATTAGGTCAAATTGACCTAGGTGAAGGAAATACCCTTTTAGAGGCTTTAAGAAGCTAGATTTCTTGACCACTTGGGTCACCCACCTAGGGCAACTGAGCACAAGCCTCAAACATCGATTTAGCACCATGAACCTACCATGATTGGTTGTTATTTCGCCGTCTGAATTAGTTTCCGAGGGAGAGATCTTAGTAACCCTTAGTCGATTAGTCAAGAGAGCTAGTTTTGTAGCTTAATTCGATATTCCTTGGCTAACCATCTAAGAGAGTGGGGTTTCTCCACTAGTTACAACCTCCTCACAGTGTATGAGTTCACCTTCCCACATTAGCATCCCTTTCTGTCAATCTTGATACAAGGCTATGGGGAGCAATACCCGGGTGAATTCTTCACATATTGAAACCACCTCAATTTCTTTATTTTCTTAGTTACAACTGTAGCTCTTTAGATTTAACTCCAAGCCGTTAGCTAGATAACAATTTAAGCGATTGAAGTAGGAGTATGTGGACCACCTCGGGTTGACAATTAAAACTTGTCTTATACTACATCCTTCTAGAGTTTGCACTTGGGCTTCAGTCACAATTTATTTGTGTAGTTAGGAATGAGTCACTCGTCTTGCATCATTGGTGGGCAAAACTTGCGCCTCAGTTCACCTCGAGACATACTCCATGGCCACCAAAATATACTTGTTTCCAAATGATGTGGGGAAAGGTCCCATAAAGTCGATACCCCAAATGTAGAAAATTTCGCAGGTTATAGAGATCGTTTGGGGCATCTCATTGCAATTAGAAATGTTACCTGACCGCTGGCAGTTGTCGCATCACCTCACAAACTCATCGGCATCCCAGAACAGCGAAGGCCAGTAGAATCAAGATTGAAGTACCTTCCTTGTTGTGTAGTTTCCTCTATGGTACCCCCTGGTTGGTCCTTTGTCTCATTGGGCTAAGATAGCCCTCATCTTCCGTTCTGGAACGCAACATCGGATAACTCCATCGCCTCAAATCCAAAAGAGGTGAGGGTCATCCCAAATGTAGTACCGGAGTTCGGCTAAGAACTTCATTTTCTCATGAGAACTCATTCCTTTCGACAATTGCTACCCCCACCAAATAGCTGGCAAAGTAGCCCAACCAAGTGTTGCACTGTCTACCACCGCAACCATGAGTAGCCTCTCATCGGTGAAAGATTCATTTATCTCTCTTTGTATGGAACTCCCAGAAAGCCCCTCGAGTCGGGAAAGATGATCGACAACCAAGTTTTCAGCTCCGTTCTTATCCTTAATTTCCACATCGAACTCTTGCTAGAGGAGGTTCCACCGGATAAGGTGTGGTTTGGCATCGGCCTTGCTCATGAGGTAGAGTGTTTGGTCTAGACAATAACCTTTGATAGTACCATCTATGATCAAAACTTGTCAACAGCAAAGACGGCCGCCAGCAACTCCTTCTCCGTGGTGGTGTAATGTTCTTGAGCCCCATTCAGAGTCTTCGACGCATAACAAACTTGGTTGAAAGTAATTGTCTATCCTTTTTCCCAACACTGCTACCACTAAATAATCGCTTGAGTCGCACATCAACTCAAAGAGGAGGTTCCAAACCGGAGAAACCATGATCCGGGCATTGGTGAGTTTCTTCTTGAGAATGTCAAATGCTTCAAAACACTTCTTCGCGAAGACAAAAGGTGCATCCTTCTAGAGAAGTTTCTACAACCGCTTCCAAACATCATTGCACTTTAGCATGGAATGTTGATCTGAGGCGTGGTAGAATGAAAGCATATGAGAGAGCATAAAAGGGGACGACCGAGGAGGGAGCAGTGTGAAGGGATCCTGGAAATTTATTCAAGTGATGAAGATCATATCACTATTTGTCCCCATTGTCCCTAAAGGATGGCATCCAATGTACATGGAGTTAAGAATTCAGTTGTTTCAAGGGCCGCCATCAATGATATTTTTCTTTTGTTTTTTCTTTCATTATGTCTGAAGTTGTGAAGAATGTTTCTCTAGTTTTCTTACAATCTTTTGTTGATCGATAAAATAACAATTATCGAGGGGATCATCAATCAAATTTAACTAGGAATACTCTATAATTATCTTTTAAACATATTGTGTGTAATTTTATGATGGATGGTGGTTTGTGATTTATGATGTTAATTTTTCATTTGTGAAGAAGACTAGAAATATGTTGAACCACATCAGTAACCTAATAAAGCATACTAGAAAGATGACGAATCTTCTTATCTATATAAGAAATCTCACGAAGCAAATAAAAAAGTTGAGAAACCACATCATATACATTAATGAAGAATACCAGATGTATGTTAAACCACACAAAAAAAAAGATAGAATATTCTGATATATACTAGAAACCTAATAAACCATACCAGAAAGACAAAAATAATTTAAAGAGACAGACCAAAAAGGTGAACAAATCTCCTTATCTAAATTAGAAACATAATGAATCAGATAAAAAAAATGAGAAACACACCACAAATCTAATCAAGGAGACCAAAATAATGTTAAACCACCACTACAAAAAAAGGGTTTAAACGAGAGGAGAAACCGGTCGTTAGAAGCCTGAAACCCATCGTAAAAGGTTATTAACGGCGGTACACTGCCTCTCGTTATAGCCTTTGCCGTTAAAAGTCAATAACGACGGGAATCTATCATCCCCTCGGCAAAAGCTTTAGCGACAGGAGGTACCCCGTCGTTATAAGGTATGAAATAACAATGGGATATGCCCCTGATTATAAGTTTCAACGAGGGATTAAAAGAGCAATGCCGACGAATTAGACCCGTTGTTGAATGGATTTTCCCTGTTCTGATTAATTGTATTATGACATTATTTATACCTATATTAATGTTCAGTTTGGTAATAACCGAAACCAAACCTGAAATCCAACTTATAGGAGTGCATCCATATATTATCTATAGGTATCCAATTTTTACAACACAAAAGCTTCGCATACAGAATGTATTATGAATCATTCTTAACTAACAGGTCTTACATTGTCTAACAAAATGAAACATGTTAACTTTTGCTAGTGCCTCTATCAAACATGGCCCTTTTTTTCAAGTTGTTCAAGCAAGCCGTCTGCAATCTTCTTCATCTATCTTTTGCTAAAACAATTTCAGATAAAGTTATTTCATTTACAAATACATATTGTGCTAAAAAGAAGTTGGGAGAGTCCCCAAATAAGGAAGTACAAACATGGGAGTACAAAATTAGAAGGAATGAAAAGTCAGGGGAGTTAAAAGGAAAAAACAATTTTGGCAAAATGCGGCTATGGATCAAAGAACAGGGGAAAATAGAAAAAGAAAGGACACACAGAGGCTTAGGCAACCATAGAGCTAGCATGAAGCTCTACCCCATGAACATCACAAAGAGTGCCACAAACACGGGGAAAAACAGAGAGAAGCTAGCGACATGAAGATGTGATCCTAACAAGAGACTGAATTGAATGATAAAATAAGTACTGCGAAACTACAAAATGACCAGAAAAATCCAATTTCCAGAGAAACATAATGATAAGTGATGGTGTTGAAAGCACCATATCTGTTTCAATCTCAAATATCTAAAGTAACTTTTAATTTACTGGTAAACCTAAGAATCGAACAGGTATAAAAATTACTTATTAGAACATACCATGGGCATATGCAGAAAAGCTATGCTTCACCTCCTCCACTTTCCAAGGTCACTTCACTTGTGTTTGAAGCCAGTGCATACAAGTCACGAGGCTGTGTCTTCACAGCAAGATGCCAATTTTTATTGCATCAATCTTGCACATAAAAACCTTGAGATACTTGACTTGCTAACACAAAGGCTTCATCTATCTTCAATCGCCGTTAAAGGTTAACACTAACAAACCCATTTGCATCCACCTTCACTCCTCTTACCTTATCGTATACATCACACCAATCACATGAAAACAACACTACCCTTCGCCCTCCAAGAAATTGCACTTCAATAATATTGTTGAGGACTCCATAAAAATCAATTGGTTCATCATCTACACCATCATCACCTAAGACAACAATCCCACTATTTTGTGTCTTAAGAAATTTATCATGAACCATTGTATGGAAACGATAACCTTTAATGATATAACCAGAATAGGTTGTAGCGCCTCGCAAAGGACCTCGCGCTAGTGAGAGTAGAAGAGATATCTCACTAGAGTCATCCATATCATTCAAATGGGAAACCTAAGATAAAAACATGATCTGATATCATTTATACTTAATCCTATATAAATAGCATGAGATTATTCATAACATAACTTCTAAAACATACCTTTGTTCTAAACCACTTGATAAAGTCTGCATCCCAGCTAGTGATGGCAATTTCAACCCGCCCCGCGGGTATTACCCGACCTGACCCGCGATGGGGCGGGTATTACCCAACTCACAGTAGCGTGGGGCGGGGCATGGGTATTTACTTCCGACTCGCCCTGCCCCGCCCCGCCCCGTTCTAGACTCATTTTATCTCAATTTCTTACAATATCTTTACATATTTCTCCTATTTTGACTTTTCTTCAACTAGTTAGAGTCGATCTTTCAATTTGTTAGGCTCAATTATCCATTCTATTATCAATATTTTTCGTTCTTAAAGTGTTTTTCCCTACGTTTTATTGTAAGTAAAATTTACTTGTATTTTTTTTGAACAACATGTAAGAGTGGGTCGACCCGCCCCGTCCCGTACCCGCGCGGGTTTTACCCGCCCTGACACGTAGTAGCGTGGGGCGGGGCATGAGAATTGAGGTACCCGCCCCGCCCCGCCCCATTGTCATCACTAATCCCAGCCCTTGCTAGAAACTTGTAGCGTTTGATTCTTTAAAAGTTCACCAAACTCCCTGGGTAAAGTAAACAAATCAGATTACATTTTATTCAACAATGAGAAGCTAAAAAATGAGTTAGACAAGTACATTTCTTACTCTAAAAAAGGCAACATTTCTTCAGAATTCTTCATGATATAAATATGAGCTTTCTCCATCTCACTATCACCAAGATCATATGGCTTCCCACCATGCAATGGCCGGCCAGTTTGAATGAATGCTGAGAAATTCTCATCCACACTACTGCTGCCCACATCACAGTTTCTCCCTAGCTTATTAAACTTGGTACCAATTCCATTCAAGTATCTTGAACAAAGAGTCATACATCCTGAAGCAATATCACCCTCTGCTATTGAACCCTCCGGGTGACTCCTCGTACGAATGTAAGACTACAAATCATGCAAATATCTCTCAATAGGATACATCCAGCGATATTGAACTGGCCCTCCAAGCTTGGCCTCTAAAGCCAAATGAATGGGCAGATGTACCATAATATCGAAAAATGCAGGCGGGAAAACTTTCTCTAGCTTACAAAGAGTGATAGGAATTTGAGCCTCAATCTGATCCAGTTCATCAACATTCAACTCTTTAGAGCATAATACCTTGAAGAACTCAGCCAATTCAAGTAGAGGTTCATATACATCTTTGGGCAAAAGACCACGTGTTGCAAGAGGAATGAAATGTTGAAGCAATACATGACAGTCGTGGCTTTTCAAACCAGAAATTTTCGAATCCTTTAGATTAACACAATGGGAGATATTAGATGAGAACTCATCTGGAACTTTTAATTCCTTCAAAAATATGCAGAATGCATGTTTATTTGCTAATGTCAATACATATGGTGCGGGTGGCAGATATGACTTATTCCCTCTTTCAATAGGATGTAGTTCTTCTATAATGTCCATTGCCTTTAAATCAAGACGAGTTTTGAGTGTGTCTTTGATCTTTCCAGGCAAGTTCATAATTGTACCAAGCACATTATCACATATGTTCTTCTCAATGTGCATGACATCTAAGTTGTGTCTTAGTAAAATAGTTTCCCAGTAAGGGAGATAAAAAAATATACTTTTTTTGTCCAGCTGTCCCCCCTACTTTCATGTGAAATCTTAATTCTTCTATTTGAATTTTTTGTCAAAGTTAGACCACTAAGATCTTCCACTTGGCCTAGCATCTCTTCTGCAGATAGAACTCTTGGAGCTTTCCTATTCTCCCTTGTCCCATCAAATGATTCCTTATCCTTCCGCCACCTATGGTTCGTAGAGAGCCAACGACGATGAGTCATGTAACACTCTTTGCCTCCATTATCCAAACGCAATGACACTGTTTCCTTATTACAGCAAGGACAAGCGAGTTTTCCTTTTGTGCTCCACCCCGACAAGTTTGCATAGGTAGGAAAATAATTAGTGGTCCATAACAAGGAAGCCCTCAAGATGAAATTCTGCCTATTTGATGCATCAAAAGTCAGAACCCCCTCTTCCCATAGCTCTTTCAAGTCATCAATTAATGGTTGAAGGTAACCATCTATAGTATCACCTGGGGACTCTGGACCAGGTATGAGCATTGAGAGAATGAAATTTGATGACTTCATGACCATCCATGGGGACAGGTATTAAGGAATGAGGATAACTGGCCAAATACTATAAGGACTTTTGGAGTTTGAAAAGGGTTGAAAACCATCACTTGCAAGGCCAAGCCTAACATTGCAAGGTTCCACAACAAAAGATGGATGAAGTTCATCAAATGATTTCCATGTCATTGAATCAGCTGGGTGCCTTATTACTCCATCATCAACTCTCTTTTCCTGATGCCATCTCATGAAAGAGGAGATCTTAGTTGACATAAACAGTCTTTGGAGTCTTGGCTTCAAAGGGAAATATCGTAATATTTTTTGGGGAATTTTCTTTCCATTAGCCTTGACCAACACCTCTCCACTATGTTTGTCAACCTTCCACCTAGATTTCTCACAAATCTTACAGTAATCTAACTCTGCATCTTCTTTCCTAAACAACATGCAATTATCTTCACAAGCATCAATTTTTTCATACGAGAGACCAAGATCTCGAATAAGCTTCTTTGACTCTGATGGTAAAATATCATCTTTCATCATTTTCAGCAACATGGTGAAAGACTCATTACTCCATTGACCAACGGTTTTGATGTGAAGTAGCTTCACTAGTACCTCTAACTTTGAACTTGAGCAACAATCAAACAGTGGTTACTCAGAGTCCTTGAGTAACCTATACAATGTATTAGCTTCTACATTTGGCTCATCATAGTTTTCATCACTAGCATCAAGGTTGCCTTCATCATCGTTTCCAACTATGCCAGCATACATGTCTATTAGAATCTGCTCCATTTCGCTCCTATTCTATTAATTTGGGCATTCAAACCGTTCTCCATGGTGATGCCAAAAAGTGTACCCCAGCATAATTCCATATACTAGTAAGTTCATTGATACCAACTCACGATTGCCCATGTCTGTGTTATAACATTTAACACAAGGGCAACAAATTTTATCTCCCACTGCCGCCCTTTCAAATGCATAGTCTAAGAACTCAACCACTCCATTACTATATTCATCACTTAAACGGTTGTGAACCATATTCATCGATTGTTTACTAGGTGCCATGGTGACCAACAGGAAGTTTGGAAAATATAATTACCTAATGAAATAATCAGAGAATATATCATCAAGAGTTAGTAAACTAAATGATTTCATTAACCAAAGTTAACTACTTGATTTTAAAAAGCTAAAAAATGACCAAATGAGCGGGCAAAACAAACATTATGTTCACTCATTCAATTCCCTAGTTTTCACAACTTAAGAATTTAATTAGCTCTCGATTTAGAATCCACCAGAACTCCCCAGAACAGTAAACAACAAAGAACAAAAAGGCATACAAATCTTCAGAACAAAACATAACTAACAGAGAAAAATCTAACCTTTTTCTCCCGCTGAAGCTACTCAAATAGAATCCGCAACTGCGCATGAACCCAGTTCTCAGAATGTATAACCTTTCTCTGTGAACACTAGTTTATCTTCAGAGCTTCAAAAGAAGATGTTGAACTTTCCGCTAGCGCATTCCTCAACAATAATACTAGTCGTCGTTATGGAACACAACCTGCACTTCGTCATTGAACTTCAACCTTCTTCACTGGAAATGGGGAGGAGTGTAATTGGGCCCAATTGATGGTTTGTTGTAGCAGCTTTTCCCTAGATTCGTCCAAAAAAGCCTTCGCGTTCTTGCCTAGTGTCGTATTAGCAACCTTTGCCTCCACGACAATCTGACCTAATTTTGCTAGGCTTGTAGAAAGTAATGATGCGAATGGTAGAAATAGATGGAGTTCAAGGAAAATAATGGAGGAAGATTGAAGAGATAGTGGTGGAGAATCAAATCCCAGTATTCCAAGAACCCTAAATCGCGAACAGAGAGGAAAAAGCATAGGAAGGGGGGTTTATTCTGGAGAGAGAGAGAGAGGGGGGTAACTTTACTCTTTTGTTTGATGAAAATATGTGGACGAGGGAAGGTAATTTGATAAAATATTATAAAACAACAATATAATAATAATAATAATAACAACCACTAACGACCAAATTTTCTTAATAACGAGAGGTAGTGAGTTTAATAACGAGGATAAAGTTTAGTCCCTCGTTAATTGTATTGTCAAATTCTAAAAGCTACCGATAATGACCAAATTTCATCCCCTCGAGAAAATTTCCCCTCGTTGAAGCTCATTTTTTTCTAGTGCACACTAGAAACAAAAAAAAAATGTATAGACCAAATATCTAATGACAAATACAAGAAGTTCAAGATACCAAATCAGTAACCCACAAAGCAAACCAGAAAGATGAGAAACCACACCAAAAACCCATTGAAGAAACGAGAATACGTTAAAACCAACCAAAAACAAAAACGAAGAATATCCAATTATAGACCGCAAATCTAATGAATATACTAGTAAGAGCGTGTACCGAATCATAAAGATAAGAAGCCAGACCATAAATCATACCGAAGAAATCAAGCCAAAGTGGACCAAAATTGAATAAGCCCAATCTTCAGTCTCTTCAGAAGACGAACGAAACTCAAAAATGGATCAGAAATAGAAAGAGGACAACAAATGTACCGAAGCTACCACACCACAAGTATCATTAAACTATCCACAAGATTTCTGAAGCTAACTAGAAACACCATAAAGCATAACATAAAATGCAAGAAACACACTAGTTTCCGAAACAGTTGATTTAAATTCTAACAAAAGAATAGAGACCATTCCATTAAACTTTGACTCGTTTATACATAAACTAACACTTACATACAAGAAAATGTATATTAACTAAAAAATAATGTCAACATTCCATTAGATATACTTCAAACTTTCTTTATAATACTTCAAACTTTTTTCCATGAGCTCTTCAAGTAAGGTATTTCCTGGATCTAGCAGCAACTTTAAAGTCGTGTCGCCCCTCCTCTGATTGATTATAGATGGGGTTCTTTAGGTCCTCATGAATTCTCTTATTCACTTTCCCAATACTCATTGTAATCACGCTGCATGTAGTTCCACCTTTATGCCTCACCACTTGTGGGGCATCCTATTCAAACTTGTTGAAGTCAATCTCTTCATCTTAACATACCCTGATATATGCAATGGTAAACTTGACAATCCTTTCTCTGAATTTCTTGTATGCCTTCAGGCTTTCAAGGTCGATGATATCCAAGAAATCATACTTATTATCTTTCAAATTGACAACATATATACTATAGTGGAGATGAAGAAAGATCCACTTCAAACCTAGACAAAAAAGAAATGCATATAACTTATTATAGGATGCAGAACAAAATAAATATATGCACTACAGAAACCAATAAGCAAGAAGAAATACTCACAAAGTCACATTTACTGGAGTTAAATTATGTGGGATCCATTTGATGTATGCAATTCTTCGTCAACCTCTATGAAGTAATATGACTCTTAAGCTCCCTCTTCAATTTGACATAGAGTTATTTCCTAGAAATTAAATATAATGCAGTAGAGTTGATAAATGAATGGAATGAGTTGGTTAGTGCATTTGTAGGCGTCTTAAGATTCTTCGTGTAAATCACAGTTAATAATGTAGAGAAGATCCAAATTTTGAAGTTCCTTGTCTTTGCTAGTTGCCGATTAAGGTAGTCGGAGTAAAAACCAATAAAAGCATTGGAAACACACTGATCGTGTGCCAATATTTTTGTTTTTAGCCTTTTGAGGGAGCAATGCCCATTCCGATGACTCATTGGAAGCTATTTCCTATTGTTCCACATTTTCATGTCAAAAGTCATTAGCATATATGTCACAAGTATCATGAACCATATCAGAAGCACAACAAACCACATTACAAATAACATAAAGTAGACCAAAACCTCACCACAACGCAAAATTTATAAAGAATAAAAGAAAACTCAAGTAGAGAACAAGTTTCCTAAAACAAAGCATAAAAGAGATAAAGTTGGTCACAAGTTTCATAAAATTAACATACCAGAAAACCCATGCAACAGACAAGAAATACGATAAACCATTACACAAAACTAATAAAGTAGACCAAAAACTTAGTAAAACATTCAAAAATTGTATAAAGACACCAGTTTCACTTACTTGTTCACGTACTTCCTCATGTACTTTAGGAAAACTATCTGCACCAGTTTCTCCTCCTTTGTTGGAGCTACACCACTGATGAATAGATCTTGCTTATCTTGGGGACGAGGGTTTCTTTCTTCCTTGTGGCCTTGGCGCTTTCACGCTTCCGCTTCTTTGTGCTTGGCCTCTTTTTATCCTTCTTCCTATCCTCCTCCTCATCAGTAGTCATTTTGCAACCTAGACAAATAAAAACACAAATGGTTAGTTAAGTTATACGAAAAAAGATCAGACGACACACCATAAAACCCACAAAGCATACTAGAACATACACATTGAGGATCATAAAAAGGAGAATCCATACAACAATAAAAAGGTAGAAGAATATATCTTTCTTAACCTGATAATAAATATATTTTTCTTAGGTGCAACTGCACCACCATTCAATTCAGTCCAGAGTCCAGACAAATGAAAATTTTCATATCATGAAAGTCACAAAGCAAGCCAATGACACCACGAAGTACTAAAGCACATAAAAAACAAGAAATGATGCCACAACTATTCTAATAATACACTGCAAATATAATAAACCACACCACAAACTATTATAGTTTATATATTGCTTGTGATCTCGTTAAACTTGTCGACATCAATGGCTTGATCCTCATTTTTTATTGTTATTTTAATGAACTATTTGAAAACATCTTACACCTCCATGCAACTTATCAACATCTTCCTTATTGTTGTTTGATTCTTTCAAAGGAGTTGTTTGTGCTGCAGTCTAGAAAAACATACCACAAATAAAACCAAGCACACCAGAATAGTCATAAAGCATACAAAAAACAATACAAAGCAGACAAGAAACACAATGGAGGACCCGCACCACACTATTCCATACCAAAAAGACAAAACCCACACAAAAATAGATGACCTGGGGACAAATCAAAAGGCACAAAGTGGTGAATCTCAATGACTATTTGGGAATAAACACATGAACCGTCTCAACAATACCGACATTCACCACAAACGATATTCGTTTACATCAAGAATGGGCAAATGAAAAGTTCTCACCCTGCTCACAAATCAATGCAAGTCTCGACAGGACTACTCACCAACCACAACTAACCATGCATAGAAATCAAGTCCAAGAAAGAAGGAACAAGCAATGGGGCGACATAGGTTCTCACCAGGGTAAGATATGAACATGCAAAACAAGAATGAATCAATCACTCTCGACTAGTGGGGTCATGACATTTTTGGTGCAAAATATGTGCACAATCATCAACACTTAACCCTATCGCCTCTCCACCACGGCGGCAACCTCTAAATGCTAGAGTTCACGGGACGGTTATCATCCCTAGTTTGTCCGGAGGTCTTATACATGGGTTCAAATGACTTCCATTGTCTTGGACATGAGGAAAAGGCTTTTTGGGTGGTGGAAAACATGGCATTAGGTCCTACATCTTCAAACTAAAACCCAAGGTTCTATGGTCTCGACTAAGAACCTTTCCTACAAACAAAGGCCACTAGCATTGGCCAAAAACCACACTCCCTTCTTCCAAACCACTACCAATCACGAACTGCATTCAAGGACACTTCTCCGACCTATTTTGCTATCCACATTTCGAACCTAGTAGTAAAAGAGGTCATCAAACAATTTAGGTGTTCCATTGTCTTGAGTGCCAAGAAACCCTTTGTAGAGCATACACTTAGACTCTTGTGGCCACTCTCTACTTTTATTTACCTCGTTTTATTACCTCTTTTTCACTTCTTTGAATGAACAATGCTCTCCATTAAGAACTTTCCACAACACTACCTTCTCATTTCTAGCAAGAACCGTGCAAAACCACCTATGTAGAAACTCAATGGAGCTCAAAAGTGAAACCTCGAGACACAAGGATAACTCACACTTTGACACGAAGAAAGGATGGTTGGGGGTCGTTCTTTCAATTACCATTAAGCTCAACAAGCATGAAGCTCCTAGAATTAGAACGACCCCCAAAGTCGCACGGCTCAAAGAGGTTGACTAGGGGATAAAATGTTTTGGGACAATCAACTTCTGGGCGTGGACTAATCCTATGCCTCCATCATACTCACTTATGAACAACAATGAATGTTACACACCATGGCGAGAGGGATCTATCACACATGAAAAAGACGATCAGCACAAAACTCACATGGCTACCTAGCCACCCAATTATCTATTCCAATTCAAAATAATTCAATTCATGGAAATTGTAATAAAGAAGTAACCAAGTCAAGACATCCATTCATTCAAGCACACATGAGAACTAAGCTTTTGCACAACCCTAATGCATTCTCAGTCATCATAATAGGATGCACTCGATTACATGTAACAATTCAAGATCGATGCCAAATAAGCATGAGATTCACCCCCAACCGGCCATTTTAATCATGCATTGCTTGGAGCCCTCAAAATTTTCAAATTTGGTATACAACAAGGCTCCAAGCATTCACTCACACACACAAGCATAATAGTAAACTACCCCCCCCCCCCCCACACACACACACACTTAAGCTCGTCATTGGCCTCAATGTCATAAAATAAGGGGTAGAACGATGTTACCGCATGGCTTGGTGAATGATAGTTGGAGAAATTCCCGGGGTAGGATGTTTGAGCTTCAAGGGAGAAACAAAAAACAAAGCACAAACACAACACATTCTCGCTCAATGCGAGGTTATTACACATATTAAGGGTTCACAATACGATTAAACATAAAGAACTCACAAGGTACTAGTTCACACAAAACTTAAGGAGAAAATAAAAATAACAATAAAAACAGTTCAGAGTATGCAAGTGGAGAAGGGGGGTGAATGAAATCGGCTCTGCCACGTGTCCTCCTAGATGGCTACCTCGTCATGGCAAGCTCACTCCTCGTCATCGGAGAGGACGCCCTGGCAGTGAGCCATCCTCTCTACCTGATCGGCGGTGCGGTCAAGCTGAGTGGTGACTCCCACATAATGTGCCTCGAGGCAATCCACTCGCTCCTCGAGGTGTGGTTCGGAGGTAGTGGGTCCGACCCCTGATTATGATGATGCTACTGATGAAGGTTGTACTTCAGGTTGCCGGCGTAAACTTTGTTTTTGCCACATCCATAAATTGCTCAATCTTCTCGAACTTTTTAGTGCTCGTGCTCACAAAAGTGGTCACAAGGTCTTCAAGTTTTGCAAACTTATCAGGTTGTTGGAACCCTTGACCTCTTTGAACTTGAAAGGGTTGCTGGAAGTTCGAGCCTTGGAATTGCGGCCTTTGTTGAATGAAAGTAGGCCTTGGTTGGTAATTTGTTGTTGGTCCAACATTAATTTAACTAGGATTGGTTAGACTTCACCCTCGAATCGGAGTTCGGACAGCCACCCACAATCAAACCCTAGGTGCTAATACAAAATATGAGGTTTGCCCAGCATTAATTTAACTAGGAGACAATGAATTTCCTAAGAAAACCCAGCATTCAAGCCTCTTTCAAAGAAAGGAAGGGGGTTTTCTCTCTACCTAGGTTAGAATGGCAATTAGATTGTTAGGCTTTCACAAAACACAATCATTCATGAATAGTACCTCCACATTCACATTAAACACAACCACAAACAAATCATTCAATTCATACAAGCATTCACATAATTGTAGCTAGGGTTTACAAGCACCCAAGTGAAAGAAGGGACTACTCCATGCTAGGAGAAGGGAAAACACAAGTGAGAAGAAAGAAAACCATCAAAGAGATGCTAGCCTTTCTCCTTGTGTTGAAGAGATCCTCCTTTGGGGGGAGAATTCCCAATTCCTTGCTTGAAGATGAAACCCTAGCTTCTCCTCTTCTTTGGTTTGTCACTTTCTCACTCTAAAAATTCGAAGAAGAAGAAGAAGAAGAAGAAGAAGAAGAAGAAGAAGAAGAAGAAGTTTCTCACACTAGATCTCCCTCTTTCTCCTTTGGTTCAACCTCCTTTCTATACCCAGATTGGGCTCAGTTCACAGCTGTGAACTGAAAGCACAGACCGTGAACCAATGATGAAACGCGTCGCATCACTAAACTCTGTTCACGGACGGAGGTCTGAGTTCACGGTCTTACGACCGTGAACTGGCTTGTGTCTAGTGAAACCCTTATGTGCTCTGGATGTCTGGGAGTTCAGTGGGAGTGCCTCCAGTTCACGGTCTTAGTGACCGTGAACTGCTGCTGTTTCCACCGTTTGACTTGATCTTTCGCCCTTTCGTCCAACTTTCGACTTCGGGGTTGGTTCGACCTGCCAAAGCCTAAAACATATCAAAACAAGGCACAACCCGGCGTAAAACCAAACCTCCCGGAGTAAAAGATAATTCAAACGACTAAGCATACCGGGGGTAAAAAGTGTACAAATGAGCCCGAGTCAAAGTTCATGAACCGGTGTTGTCCACCTTCCAAAACGGCGGAATACAGAAAGAAACACGAGACAGGGGAGGGGGGGGGGGGACAATATCTGGGTGAACTTTTCACAAATCGAATTCACCACAATTTACTTTGTTTGCTTGTTTTCGACTGTAGTTCCTTATCTTTTCACCACAAACCGTTTGTTAGATAATATATAAACGATTGATGTAGAGGTACATAGTCCGCCTTGAGTTGATATTAAAACACTTTATTCTGCACCCGATCGTTGGTTATAGTTGGCCTTCGATTGATAATTATGTAGTTAGGTTCGAGTAAGGTACGGAGGTGCGGGAGATTGGTCTTCGCAACGAAGTAGAGGAATCGAGGAGGAGAGGAAACAGTTTTAAGGGAAATGGGGTAGAGTATGGTTGATAGTATGTTTTGATGGGCTAACAAGACGATAACTACTGATATAGGCTATAAATATAAAAGAAAAAATCTATAATTAGTGTTAATTGGGTGCCAATACTTGGACTGAAAATTCACATCGGAGATGAGTGTTTCTTATGAAATCGAGAAGGCGAAAAAGAAATCAAGTATTAGTCGGAGTTCTGTAAAATCAAGAATGCTTTCTTATTTTGTAATGTTCACACGTCACTACGCTGACTAACCCAAACTAAACCTTTACTATAGGTCCAACCTAAACTCGAGTTGGGTGTTACAAAAACTCGAGGGGTCGTTTGGATGAGAGATTTTAATAACGAGGGATTTTGATTAAAATCTCGCGTTTAAAATACCAGGGAATTTGTATGCAGGATTTGATAGAAATAACTCGTTTGGATTAAACACAGAATTTTAACCTTAAAACTTAAATTACAATAATATCCTTTGTCATCTTCCCTCGTGTTCTTCGTTTGTAATCAAACTAACAATCAATTGTTCTTCCCCTGCTTCTACACCAATTAATCATACTGCTTTTCTTACCTGCTTCCATCACAAACCCATAATCCCATTATTGTTTGCAGATAAAAGAAGAAGATAACAAACTCAGAATCAGAAACAATAAGAACCCCAATCCAAAATTGAATATACATCTCACTCCCTTCCAATCCCAAACGACCCTAGCTGGTTACCGCTTTTGTATTCCACTTCATATGACTCGAGTTCGCTAGTCTATCGATTGAAACCCAGATTGGGTGATTCCCCCTTCTCTATCCATCTGACCCCTCAGATTCCCTCACTTCTTCTCGACTCTTAACCAGGCACATTCAAACAACAAATCAGCACCGACGTGGGGATGTTTGCGGCGGGACCATCGATCAACAAATCGACAAGCGGAGCTGAAGCCTGCTTGTCGTCTTTTGGAGCTCTTCGATCACGGCCGTAGTGATGGTGACTGAGGGTCAATGGCATAGGACAACGACGAAGGTTGATAGATGTGGTGGTGGTTGGCGAAATCTGGATGCTGCTTAGGATGCTATGCGTCGGCGGTTGAGGGTGGAATGATTGGAGTAATAAGGTCGGTCAGAGAAGAAGGAAGAAGAGTTGAATGGAGGGTAGGTTTTGGAATAAATAAAAGAAGAACGAGAGATTTAGAAATAGCTGATGGTGATCAGCTATTTCTAAAACCCACGATTGAGAGTTTTAAAATTCCTAATTGTAAAATCCTTCATCTTTCCCAAACGCATAATTGTATTAAAATCCTGAAGAATTAGAGATTGTGTTTAAATCCTTCTGAAATCACTCATCCAAATCTCTAATCCAAACGACCCCCGAGATTCTTTCTCGAAACATTCTAAACCAGGAAATCGCCATCCTACTCCGTTCTCTATCTCAAGTCTCAACCCCTCCCCAAAAATTTCCTCAAATGATCCTCAGCGGCTCAGCCCACTCCCCCAATCTAATCGCTTCCTTGTTGTGAAACCATAACATGCAATCATCCGCCGTATCCCCAACTCCGTCGTCGCTGTTCCTGCAGAAATCTCACCCTTTCCCGCCTAAATTCAACTTCCTCCTCCGCCGGAACCCACTTCTTTGCCGGCGTACCCGTCGGAAAATGGCTTCCTCTGCTTCTGAGTTTAGTATAAAGTCGCAATTTAGTGCAGCTTCGGAGACTGTCGATGGAGCCTACACTTTGATAGAATACATGGGAAAGGGAGGAATCGGTTTGGGAGATGATTTAGTTGTTCTGTTTGATCATTTACAGTACGCTTGCAAGAAAATTAGTGCGGTCGTAGCTTCCCCTTTCAACTCCAACCTCGGAAAGCATAACAAGGCAGCTGGCAGCGTTGGTTCGGAGAGGGATGCACCGAAACCGCTCGACACAGTGTCCGTACGTCTCGTCCCTCTTTTCCCAGGTTGCTCACAGTCGATAGGAGACGGATGGTTGTTCTCAATTCATTTCATGCGTTTTCATTTTCGTTGGCGGAGGACTATCTATAGCTAATTTCAGTCCAAAATTGAACTTGCTACTAGTCATTTATTTGTTTATATGACCCTAGTAGTTCATTCCAGAGGTTGAATAGACCGCGGGAATTGGCTGTAGAGTTTGTTGGTTTGCGTTATGCTGCTTTGGAAGTCGATCCTTGCCCTAGATATGGTCATATGGTATGCCTTTGCAGTAGCGGACTTCAACTAATTTGTAGTAGACTTCTGGTAGCAGAAAGGCCCGGTCTTTTTAGTGGTTACTTTCATTTTGTGCCCAGGTTATGCTCCCTAATAATCTGTCTCCAACACTAATCGTGATTGCCTCCCTCATAGCTCAGTTGGTTTCTTTCTGTGTAGAACGAGATCATATTGTCATGCCTTCGAAATTCGGGAAAGGTCGCCGTCATGGCTTCTGAAGAAGATGACAAGCCGGTTTGGATACAGGATGATGGAGCATTTGTGGTGGTAACAGATCCCCTTGATGGTTCCAGGAACATAGACGCCTCCATTCCAACAGGAACTATATACGGGGTATACAAGCGCCTGGTGGAACTTGATCATCTACCTCAAGAGGAGAAGGCTATGCTCAATTCCTTACAGAGTGGAACTAGACTAGTAGCTGCTGCTTACATTCTCTATTCATCTGCTACCATACTTTGCACCAGCTTTGGTTCTGGAACGCATGCATTTACCTTGGATCGCACTACAGGGGATTTTGTTCTGACGCATCCTGGGATTCAAATTCCTCCTCGAGGTAATTTGTTTGTAGGTTTCTTTCCATAAATAAAAATCCATCCTTGAAATGGTCTCTATATCTAGGGCGCTTCTATAGTTGCATCAAGTGTAAATTAAGAGGAACTAGAACTGTCTGATCTATGCACTTGCCTTGGCCATAGTTCTCAACTGGAATGTTCTTGTTTGTTGTGTGCTATACTCATTCTGATCCCATGGTTCTGAAAAATGAGCATTTACTTACTTTGATTTCCTTGCAGTCTTGTACACTTTTTGTTGGCCATTTAAACATGTTGAGTTCTCTGACTTGGGCGGTAGTTAGCTCTAGGAAATGCTACAATGCCCATATATCAGTGCCAAATCAGTTCATTTCCCAATGTATTTTTAAGCTGGGGATTTTTTATTGCCATCTCAAGTTTGATTTGCTGATTGGTCGTGTTCTCTTTTACACTCAGGCCAAATTTACTCTGTGAACGATGCACGGTATTTTGACTGGCCTGAAGGATTAAGGCATTATATCGATACTGTGAGGCAAGGGAAAGGAAGACATCCTAAGAAATATTCGGCCCGTTACATATGCTCCCTTGTTGCTGATTTGCATCGCACATTGCTGTATGGTGGTATTGCAATGAACCCAAGGGATCATCTTCGGCTTGTTTACGAGGCTAATCCACTGAGTTTTCTGGTGGAGCAAGCCGGTGGGAAAGGTTCCGATGGTAAGGGTAGGATTCTTTCCCTCCAACCGGTGAAGCTGCATCAAAGACTTCCTCTGTTTCTTGGAAGTCCAGAGGACATAGACGAGCTGGAGAGTTATGGAGATGTTCAGCAGAGAGTAAATCCTGGTTACGAAGTTTGAATGTCATTCTTATCGCAACTCGTATGGACTTTAAAATCTTAATGGACTCTCGAGATCTTAGTCTTTGGCCTTTTCCGTCTTTGATAATGTGAAGGGGGTCTGCTTCCTCTTGCCTGCTAATCTGAAATCTCCATGGCTGTCGACGATCAGCGGCAAGCTGACGTGAGTTGTGTTTATGGCTGTTTAGTGTCGCAACTCGTAACATGCTATGCTGGATGCGCTAGTGCCTAGTGCCCTTTGTAGATAATTCTGGTATCTTATGCAAGTATCTGTGTGTTCCCATCGCTACTTATTTTTGTCTAGCGTAAATAATAGTTAGTATACCTTTAGTATCATCTATTCAACCATGTATTCAACCATCCTATGTTCATACCAACATGATAGTCTTTTCATATCATATGATGCTCTTATTTCAATACCAGTCAATATCATATGGTATAAACGGATAAAAAATGACTCAATTTTTTTTTTCAAAAATATATCAAAATGTATATCATTTTGAAGAACACAATTAATTTTATCTAACTGTGGAAAAAAAAATTAAATTTCGACTTAAAACGATTGAGAAATCGTGCATTAAAGATTAATAGGCCAAAATTAAAGAATTTCCAAGAGAGAGAATGAACGCTGATGTGGTGAATGATGATTGGATTATGCAATGATTACTCATTACATGATTACTGACCGGATCTGTTCCTCTGATGCAGTTTATGTTGGTCGAGCTCAACGAGGAGCCAAAACATCAGACAAGTTTAAGCCAAAACAAAAGCTGCTAGTATTAAAGGAAGTATGTTCACTTTCATTTTCAATTTTTGTTTTGTTTCCATTTCATAAATGGTAAAATACACTTTCATAGTCATAACTATATACTTTATGACAATAATAGTCAAATTTTGAAAAATACACTAAAATAGCCATTCCGTCCATAACTTTAACGGAAATATACAAAATGCGGACTAGACTAACATTATTTAATGACGTGGCATTTTTTGGTAAAAAACCATACCATGTGGATATGGCTATTTTCTTATTTTTATTGTAATTAGATGAAAAATAAATAAATCAATCAAAAACTACGGTCTTCCTTCAAAACCCTCCCCTCCCCCTTTTTTTCTTAGGGGACGTTTGGAAGTTGTGATTGTTATAGTTGTGTTTGTTGAATACAGGTATTATGCACAATACAATGTTTGGAAGTGCCAAAGTGTTAAACAATGCATGCATTGTTTTAGGTAGGTCCCACCAACAATCACAAAAAATGATGCATTATACAATCTCAACTAAAAGTTGAGATTGTTGTGATTGTTGGTTTTAGATTTGTGTCAACATTTTCTTTCCATTTATATCTATAATAGTTTTTGTCTTATTCTAAAAGTTGAGGGTAAATGTGACATTTCCCCATAAAAGTAATTTTATGTAAATCAATGCATAAAATAGAATCTCAACAACCAAACAATGTATTGTTCAAATGCATCCATTGTATCAATACATATATTTATATCATGGTGATTCATTACAATGCAACGATCTAACATTCGCAACTTCCAAACGACCCCTTAGTTGTTTCTTCCTCTCCGCCGTCGTCATCGACGAACTCGAAGGAGCCAACCAATGCTGAACTACTGGATCCCACACTCCATAGATCCGAAACCATCACCGGCACAGCTCGAGTTCTGCCCTCGACACAATTGCAAAAACCACTCACCTCCTCGCCTCTCAGCATCATCCCTTCGCCTTTTTCCTTATCTTTCCAGTACGATCCCGCCAGGAAGATGACGAGAGCTACGGAATCAAAGATGGATCTCGATCGAAGGATTGGCTTCTCGCATCTCCTCGTGTTCTGCTTGCTCATCTTCCTCTTCGTCCTCTCCTGCTGAAATTGCGCTGAAAATTGCACACCCAGTATTAGACGGCGCCGATGAACCCAAATCCCTAATATTTCCGCCGCCACCCTCAAAATCCCCAACTTCGACCGACCTGATTTTGTCGACATCCTCACCAGCATCCATTGGCGGATTCAGAAAATTTTCACAATAGTGTCCTCTTCAAAAATTTAATTTAATTATATAATAAATTAAATAATTCGTATATTAAAAATATCATACTTGTATAATTTGTATAAATTTTTTATTAAATAATAAATTAAAATTCATATTTTGAAAAAAATAATATAAATAAACTCCGTGTCTGCACTGTTCAAAAAAAAATCTACATATCCTACTAGACAATACTTCACGAACTTATCACATATTCGATTTCTAACCTTGTTCTTAATGTAGCCCAAAGTAGAAAAGACTCTTTCAACACTTGCCGTGTAACCATAAAATCAATTCAAAATTAAGGGTAGCGTGTACGTAGTTTAATTATTAGGTATTGAAAATAGTTGGGATAAAGAAATAGCGTTTTACTGTTGCATGATGTTTAAAATAGAATAACAAATGAGTAGCAACATAATTAGAATATGTTTGATAATAGTAGTGTCCTAGGTTGGAATAACACGGACTACCACTTATATTTTGTTAATCATAAGCAAACTATTATTGAGGGTAGGATAATCATTTTTTTCAAATGTTACCAATTATATTTAGTATACCTATACGAAACTACTACCGGAGGTTGGATAATCGTTTCCCAAATTTTAGGGGTGTCCCGGGACAACCCTAGAAGCCCATGTATCCGCCCCTGCCAGCATCCACCCACTGAAAAAATCTGCAATTTTCTTTCGAATCCTACGACACCTCCAATCCTCAGCTACCAAAGATACAAAAAAAAAACATCCAGGGTTCATCGCAAATCAGCCGTAACTCGCCGCATTCCTCCGACCAGACCTCCGCGACATGGTTCGGCTAGGAGAAGAGGCGACAGTCGGGGAATTTGGGGACTGCTGCTGGGAGAGAGGCGTCGGTGGTACGGGAAATTGGGGAGGGTGTCGGTGATCGGGGGAATTGGGGAGGATGATGGGGACCAGGCTATAGGCGCCGACGCCGGTTGGTTTCGGCCGGAAACCTAGCTGCAGATGAGGGGGGGGGGGGGGGTTTATTTCGCGAAAAAGGAGAAGGATGGGAGTGAGCTGACGAGGGATGAGGGGTAATTAAAGGGGAAACATTATTACTTTTTTTAATAATTCTCTTAATGGAATCCTAGTCAGCGCTGACATGGGCAAACCGAGTCTAGTTGGCGATGACATGTAGTACAGGTGGAAGCCACGTCAGCTGACAATGACGTCGTTCGTGATGATGTTAACGACATTAACGGAAATGGCTAAAGTTGACGATTAAGTTATAGAAAATTTTGATTTTTGGCTATTTTAGTGTATTTTTTAAAATCTGGCTATATTTGTCATAAAGTTGATAGTTTTGGCTATACAGGTGAATTAAGCCTTCATAAATCTGGCAACGGAATTGAAAAAACCTATTTACTTCCATTTCATGTTTCCATTTTATAAATAGGGAATGAGAACGAGAAAAAATGTTTACTTGTCATTCTGTTTTAAAAAAAAATGGCAGTTTCAATATTCATCAATTTTCAATATATGTTTTCTCACTGATTGAACGGTATATTCAAATATGTACACATTAATTGAATTGAAATCTCAAGTCATGTTTGGAACAAATTTATAATTCAAATAAATGAAAGTCTACCAAAATGTACCCTTAATTTAATAACTAAATCACCTAGAACATGATGTGTTTTCAAAATCAATCATTGAAAACATGTTACATGCAGTTGAAAAAATAACAATTTTACCATTACTCAGCTTATTCAAAATTTCCATTGAAAATGTATTCATTTGCATTTAAAACAAAAACATTTCATTTCAAAATGAATATGTAAAAACTTATCGAATTTATCTATATTAGACACTATGTTAGATTTGTTTTCAAAAGCTCACTATAAAATTTATATCTATCCAATTTCTTCTTGAATAAAATAAAGTTTCCTTCTCCTTACAATCCAGATCACCTCACATGACGTCCCTCGAGTTCGAAGAACATATAATGATCGAGGTTCAAAGATTAAGGCTCTAGAGGATCGAAAAGGTAAAGTGAAAGGCCTATTTGGCCGAGAGATTACCAACGATGGAGTTGGAGCTGTTCGAGGGTCAAGGCAGGGCCGTAGGCCAAGTTGGATGAAGAAGCCAAGTCCCCGGCCAACAGAGGACAATCCCTAATCGGGGATTGAGGAAACTGATCAGGGATCACGTCCAGCTGGACCCCCGAAAATGAACACTCAAATCCCCGATAGGGGAATAGCATGGTCTTGAGCGGGGATCAGGCACTGAGCTGTTGTTGCTGTGTTTTTCTATTTCGTTTTGGACCTATTTAAGTGTCACTTTTGCACTCGTTTTTAGGGTTATTTTGCTACTCCAATATAAGAAGATGAGGTCTATTGTACAAGGCTCTTATCAACTAGATGATCACATCTGGTCATGGCGAGCAATGACTATACCGATTGGCTTTTCCCACAAGTTCGAGATCGTTTGACCGATTTCCGTGTTATCTTTACATTTTGTATCATGATTGTTGAGCGAGTTCGAATCCCTTGAACCTAGCTCATATCAATAATCGAGTTCTTGCCTTGCTTCCTATCATGTAAGATCAACTTGATCAACTCATCAATATTTGCCGCAAGTGAAGGATTTGCTTATGTGGAGTGCACTCCGCTCTTCTTTAAACACAACTTCCTCCTCAACTCCAACTTCTTCCTCAACTTCAACTTCAAGTTCAATGTGAGGTTGTCATCGAACCACGAGCCTTTCTCTTGCCTCTCTTAACTCCCTATCTCGAGCTAGGAGTCGGAGAGTGTGATTGATGTTGTTGTCTACCGGTGTTATAGGTGTCGGGTTACTCTGGGTCATATGCCTCCTGCACACACTTCACACAACACAAACGAAACCCAAGACAAGGAAGATCCAAACTCAAAATGCAAGAAATGAAATGTTAGATTAACAGTAAACATCTTTTTTCGAATACTAGACCGTGTACCCCGGCAACGACGCTAGATAAACTTGACTCTTTACCGCTACTATACTATCCCAACTATAGGCCAAGTGCAACCTATAGTCGGGTGTAGGATAGGATATGTATTTCAATATCGACCCAGGCAGACTATCTATCCTTACTTTCATTTACACGTTATCTAGAAATTGAATTGTGGTTAAAGCTAACGAAACTAAACAAGCAAGCAATTAAAATTTGGTGAATTCAAATGAGAAAGGATCACTCCGACATTGCTCCCTCTAGTCCCGTGTTAATACGCAAAGATGAAACTCTAGTGTGGTAGATATGTTCATATACCATTAGGAGATAAACAAAATTAGATAGGAAAAGTATTCAAGTGCTTCCTAGCGCGCTTAATCAATTGACTAAGGCTTGCATAAAAACTTCTTGGAAGTTATTGCACTTGTCCCTAAATTGAGGGATGCTCCGAACTAGCCTAGAGAAGGTTACACGAATTGTCAAGAATGGGATATAAGAAGATCTCCTTCTAGGTCAATTGGTCCCTAAATTGAGGGATTTGATCAAGAACACCCAATTTCCATGCATCGTAGCTCTCTCACACTCTCTAAGCATTGAAGAAGAAACCTTCAATCTCTCTCTAGAACTCCCCCTTTCAAATTTAGTTCACTCTCCTTTATATAGTTCGAGTGCACATGTCACGGTCTCATATCACGCCCATGAAGTCGAAGTGAAACCGTGATCTGGACGCAGAACGCATTGTTTCAATAACAAACTTCTTAGGTTGCTTGTTGAATTGACGGTTTGAAGAACACAATCTTGGTAATGCCTGAGAACTGCGCGAATCCTTCTGGAAATGTGCAGACTTCATGGTTTGCTTGTCCACTTCACGGTTTGCGTCCGTGATAATAGCACCAAAACCGTGATCGGGCCACTTTCGTCCATTTTGCTCCTTTTTTGCCCTCTTTTGTCCGACTTTCGATCTCAGTGCCAAGATTACATGCTAAGGTCCGAAACATGACACAACGCGAGCAAACCTAGCGTAAAATAGCTCCAATGAAGGTGCAAATTGATATGATCCCAATTCGAGAATCCACTCAAACTTGGATAAAAAAACAGAATTGCACAACGTCGAACTCTTTTGGGGTTTTCTTCTTTCTTCAATAGCACAAAAATAAAGGATAACTTGCGGGAATCGATCAAACAGATCCGAACTCGTGAGAAGTGCCAATTGGTATATGAAACCAATCAAACAATCTTGAACCCGTGGATAAGGCCAACCTATATAGTCGATGCTCGCCACAACTAGACGCGTTCTCTAGTTGATAAGAGACAACTCAACTCTCCCAAATCCTCAAAGGAGAGATTAAGCAAACCCGTTCACTCGAACTTGAAAACACTCTATTTGATTGCTGAAAACTGAATGAAAAATACAATAGTTTGGCCTCCTTGTATAGGCAACAAATTTACATCCAAAACTATTATGGTAAACAAATCCTACTTGAAAAAAGGAAAATAGAAACCTTAACAAACAAGTAAACAAAGTCTTAGAATCCTCACTCACAAAGAAAAGGAAATAAATTTGACTTTTTCAATCCTTAATTCTAGCCTTAGAATCCTCACTCACATGAATTGTGTTCACACCTTATATTCCTTTCACACTTGTATTCCTTTCACACCATCTGTTCTCACATTGTGTTCACACCATGGGGGGATTTCTTCATTTTGGGCTGAATCTTCACTCCTTTCTCCAAGCCTATCTTCTCGTGGTTTGGATCCACAAATTGAAGCAATGTGATGGGCTTTCCTCGATGAAATTCCATATCCATCAAGAATGATCCCATTTGATCCTTGTATCGTTGTATTCGGGCCTTCATCTTTGGACCGCGAGAAATACATGTTCTGCCAATCGATTTCACATCAACAAAATCGCAGGCCTTGCTTACAGAACCATTTTCACCCATCTTGCATGCTCCCAAGATCTCTTTGAATCTCTTAATTCATCTCTTGGCCCATAGTCCAGGTGAAGATCTCATATGAGCTCGAGTAACGTCACGTGGGGTGAGTGGGGTCACATCACAAACCAAGACAAACAGTGCAAGGCAAGGGGTATTAATGTGTGTAATCTAACCCGAATCATACGTATTGGTTGCAAGTGAAGACCTTCCAGACCATTCTCATAAGGAACTCAAAGCATCTTATTGATGCAGCCGGTGGTGAGCAAATTGTAACAAGACCGTTGGTTAAATGAGCCGATTGATCGAAGAGATGTCGTTGAGAAACTATGATTGGAGAGAGGGAAGATGAGAAAAGACTTTGAAGAGTGCTAGTTTGCTACTTTTAGATTAAGCAGCTTTTTGACTACTCGACTTGAGGCTTTTTTTCAAAGAAGTTAGACCTTATCATGCCAACAATTAGGAGAAATAGAATCCAAGTCTTGGAATGTGATTGGTGCAATCCAAAATGAAAAATATGGATAATTTCTAAGAAATGTTGGAGCCATCTTTTGATCAAGATTGTAGTAGTGGTCGAATTCAATGGTCTGAAGACCAGGATCAAATTCCCTAGGGTGTCTGATGTGATTTCAGTGATAAAACCAAAAAAAATCCCAAAATACGCTAGTAATTAAAAAAATCCCAAAATACATTAGTTATAAAAATATTTCTCAAAGTACACATGTTTGACATTCACCGTCTTTGTCTAAGGCAGTGAATACAATCACCGCTGAGAACAAAAACGGTGATGCTATCACCGACGTAAACAAAAAAAAAAGTGATGTCTTCACCGTTTTAATCAAAAGCGGGGAAGGTACGTGGATCGCTGACGTGGACTGCTGCAGGGCGTTCACCGCAGTAGACAAATGCGTGGAATACCCTGCTATCCATGTCAGCAATCCGCGTAGCTGAGCACATTTACCTCTGCCGTCGGATGCAGTGAGGCGCGGATTCTGGTTTTCCTCCCAAATCTGACGCCTTACAGCTCACCATGTCAGCGATCCAGACACTTCTCCCTCTTCGAGAAAAGTAGGCCCTTCACCGCTTTTGCAGAGAGCGGTGATTGCTTTGTGGGAATTTATTCCAACCCCTCTTCCCCTATATATAGGACTCCTCCCTCCTCATTCCAAACCACACCACCATTTCATACTTCTTTCTCCCTCCATTCCTTCACTATAGTTTCGTTCTAAGTATGCTCTGTGGTTGCGGCTAAGTCCGATCTTCCACATCAGGAAGAATTACTAGAGTTTTTTTTTTACACTCCTTTGCTCTAAAGTTCCGTCGATACTCTCTCCAACTTTCGCCAAAAAATGGATGAAGAGGCTCTGAGAGTACGTAATTTTTTTTCTTTTGTGATTTTTTTAAATGGGTTCGAAATAATCCGATTTCATTCAAAAAATTTTACAGATGGGTTCTGAGATATACGACCCTCGATTGTATATCGATCTTGGCCCAAGGGATCGAAGGTATTTAACCGAACAAGAACAACATCGCTCCTGTGCAATTTGGGACAATAATCTGGTAGACACTCTGTACTGTATTAATTTGTAAATTATTTCATTAGTTTAAAAGTTTTTATTTTGCTTTCTTTCGACTAACATCATCGTGTTTTTTTTTTGTTTATTGTTTTGTAGGAATCACTTATTCCCATCAGTCATCGAGGGACAACACGATTGCCCCGTTGGCATCCTCGATTGGCGCCATATCTAGAGAGGACGGGATTGCACATGGTGAGGCACTTCATGAGGCTTGACATGGACAACGATCTGCTGACGGCAATGGCAGAGCGATGTCGCTCCGAGCTGCATACCTTCTACTTTCCCAAGGGGGAAATGACGATCACACTCAGAGACGTTGCCACCCTCACCGGGCTGCCGGTCACTGAAGAGGCCATTATCGGCAACTCGAAAAAAAAAACAGAAGATGGTTGGGTGCTGTTGATTCTCCAAGGTTTGGGGTTCGACATCCACCACTGAATGCAGGGCCAGTATCGATCACGTGGCTTGTTGAACACATCCAGTTGGAGGTTAATTTAGGCCCAGACACCTCTGACGATCAAGTGGAGCGGTATGCACGCTTCTACCTCATTGGCTTGGTTGGTGGATTTCTATTCCCCGACAAGGAAAACCGGTGGATACAAGACATGTGGTTGTCGTTGCTCCTCGGTGACTGGGACGAGATCGGGAAAAGAGTTGAGGATCAGTCGTCTTGGTTGGGATCTACCGAGAGTTGTGTACTTGCTCGAGGTTGGGAGCAAAACAAGCTGGTGGTGCGATGTTCAAACTCTAGCTCTGTGCATGGGAACATCTTCTGATGTTCGCACCTCGAGACCCGCGGGAATTCTGGTTGCCAAATGAGGAGCTACGAAATGTAGCAAATCCCCCTATGGTGTCAAGTAAGTTTAATTTAAGTTAAATTTATTCCAAGTATGCAATATTAGAATTTTAGTGAATTTAGTTATATTCCATGTAAGCGAATTCAGATATATTCCAAGTAAGCGAATTTAGTGAATTTAGATTATTGCCAAGTATGCAATTTAGTGAAGTTATATTCATTCCAAGTATGCAATTTTAGTGAATTTAGATGCTTCGATAGAATCATATTTTATTTATTTTAGATATATTCCCGGTAAGCGAATTTAGATGCTTCCATAGAATCATATTTTTGTGAATATAGATATATTCCAAGTAAGCGAATTTAGTGAATTTAGATACTTTCCAAGTATACAATTTTAGTGAATTTTTGATTTATTACTAAAATTGATTAAGAAAGTGTTTAGGAAATTCTCACATGCATAGCATCTATGCTTTACAAAGATCTTATATACATACTTTTTCTTCATAAGGTGGATCAGAGCAAATACAAACGACCACCAGCCTGAGCACCCATTAGTCTTTTATCGTGTTGAGTTTGATAAGTCTTGGTGGAACTAGGTACAAATGTCAAATTTCATCATTTTAATTTTTTTGAATGGAGTGTATATAAGTTGTACTAATTCCAAATCATTAACGAGTGTAGGTGACATGGGATCCATATCCACATGAAGCGGTCGATATGCATCGTCTTAGACACCCCGAGGATGAAGAGACATGGTTGTGCAAGGTGCCCTTGATCTGTTGGCACATGGTGGAGTGGCACCTGCCGGATCGAGCCTTGCGGGAATATCGCTTGGAGCAACCAATTCTAGCATACCCGCCTCAAGGTTTCAGGGAGCTCCATGCCATCGACCTACGACACAAATCAAAGGATTGGATCTGCAAGGATGAGTTCTACATCAACATTTGGTAGAATAGAGGTCATTGGGTTGTCCAAGGGTTACCGGAGACGAGGCCAATGAGGTACCATGATGGGTACATGCAGTGGTATTGGAAATTCACGCTTAGATGGGTGTCAAAGCAAGGAGTTGTGTGGGGAGCGGTGGTAAGTGATACCAATTCTTACTCTTTGTCTTATCCTTGTTCTTTTGTAGTTAGATTACATGCTTAGATTTAACTGATTTTTTTAACTTGATTAAATTCATTTCATTTCATTTTACAACTTATTTGTATTAGGTTGACGGCTTGGAACATCTTTCCTACGGAGACTTTTCAACAACCTGCTCTGCTGTACTCGAGAGCAAAGGAGGGATGTCATAGTATACCCTCCACTACCTGCTCCGCCTCGACCTTCCTTCCATGATGATGAGCCCATTGTGCCCCCAGCTGAGGCTCCACGGAGGAGTAAGGGAAGGGCCCACCCAGACATTGAAAAGTTTCGTCCGACTCAGCAAACACAACTGCCGGACCCATTGCCAGAACATGGATGGTCAAATGCAACGGAGGGCGCTGGAGGGTCGTCAAGCTATGCTCCATCTCAGGAATATGACATGTTTCCTCAAGGGTTCCCTCAATTCCACCATCAACAACAGACTCCGATGTATCAAACCCCGCAATAGCAGCCCACAGCTTCGACCTACCACCACTCTTCTGGAACGTCTCAACCACCACCACCTCTACCTCCTAGCTATACTTCGGTGGGACGTTGGGTTAAGATGAATCCGAAAGTAGTTTTTCAACAGGCTTGCCAAGAAGGAGGAGGCAGAAGAAGGGGTCGAGGATGCCGTGGAGGATGAGGACGAGGGGGAGAAAATGAAGGAAACCAATGAACTATCCTTATTATCTTTGTTTAGTTATTCTTGCATGTTTTCATTGAACTATCCAAGTTGTCTTATTTTCTCTTGTTTTTTCCATGAACTATCTTTGCCTAGTTATGTCATGTGTATTTTCGTTGAACTTTCCATGTCGTGTAGTTTGCTCTTGTAGTTTCCACAAACTATCAATGTCGTCTTAAGATAGATTGGTCTTGTGTTTCCATTAAAATATCTATCATCATTTCAACCACGACAGTTGTTCATAATTTCAACATCATGACAATCACTCATCAAGATTAAAAGTAAATGTCCAAATTAAACACTTACAACTAAGCGACAATTTGAAAAACAACAGACTCAAGGCTGGTTCAGATTTGTGCCCAAATTTTGCTGGATAGGTGTATCTGGGCAACGCCTCTTGTCATGTCCCGGTTGTCTGCACTTGGAGCAACGCTTTGGACCTCGCCTGGCTCGTTGTGATTGATCGATTTCATTGTGAATCATTTTGGTCCTAGGAAGACCCTTGGTGCCCTTTAAGTGCAACGGTGGGATAATCAACTTCCCATTGTCTACAGGCCAATAAGCTTCATCTGGTAGTGGGCTCAAACTGGACGAGTAAGAGTTCCTGATCGCCTGTTCGGTGAAGTAAGGACTCATCAAACTGTAAGGGCTGATGATTATTGACTTAGCTACTGCCATTGCATGTGAACATGGAACTCTTGTGTTTTGATACTTCTGGCATGTACACTCCCTGGTGCGAGTTTCTAGGTGTAGAGTAACGTATTGATGATTGTGCCCACGTCTTCCTCCACTGGTCCACCCCAAATACATGTTTGCACAGCAAAAACACCTTCATTGCGGTTGAAAATAACAACTTTGTTCTTACTTGATTTCTCTTCGTTCTTCTACATGTCCTGAAAGACGTGATGTGTTATTGCATGACGAGCACGCTCCCTCCCTATAGCTTGCTGAAGTCTCTTCAGAAACCACTCGTTTACCTTGTAGTATGTCATCTCTGCTATGACAGATATTGGCATTGCCCTAACGCCCATGTATACTCCATTTATGCTCTCTCCATGGTTGGTAGTTGGAATGCTGAATCTAGCCCCGTTGTCCATGTGGAATGTCCACATGTGCATATCTTGACCTTCTGCCCATACTACCCCAGCCCGGTGTATCTGACGGATCGTCTTCATTTACTGCTCGTACTTTTTTGGTTGATGTGCAACCGCACGAAGAATAAATAATTAAGACATGAGAAATTCCATATGAACAATAACCCATGAATCGCACTGAATTACATTAGTACCTGCACTCCACAATTGATCTCTTATGTCTTTCTTCTTCCCAAATTTGTGCTGGAAATATGCAAGAAAGTGTTGAATACACCAGCGCCCTGTCCACCCCCATTCGTCGGGAAAACCATTCACGGTGTGCTTAATCCCGTCATGTCGATCGGATATAATCGCAATCCCCTGCCTTTATGTGACATGGTAGTGTAGTTGGTCAAATAACCATGCCCAAGTTAAGTTGTTCTCCCCTTCAACTAATGCAAATGCCAGGGGGAAATACTTAAATTTTCATCAACGCCTGTGACAATGAGAGGGAAAATACTTAAATTTTCATAAACGCCAGTGGCAATGAGAAGAGTTCCTTTGTACTTCCTAGTAAGGAAAGTTCCATCAACCTGTTAAAAAGAATTTTAGTTAGTATAAATATTACTTAGTTAAAAATGAACTAGTACAACAGTGTTTAGACCATAATATACATGGACCACTGGCATGCAGAAGGAAAACCCGTCAATGCTTTGAATGTCCAGAACAGACGATGAAACATTAACTTGTTGGAGAAGGGCGAAGGGAGAGGTGGCTTCTATACTCGAACTTGATCCTCGTTGTATACATTGTTGTAACATGGCACGAAAACAGTCTCAGGTTTGAACTCCTCCATTGCGGCCATTAGACTAGGGAGTAAAGCATACGAGTCGTCCCAATCACCATAGACCTCAGCCATGGCCTTCTGCTTCCCATGCCACGCCTTCTTATACCTGATCGTGTAGGAGTGTCGATCCTTCACCTCGGCCATGATAGCTTTGATCTTGATATCTGGTTGTGTCTCGATCAAGTGCTTAATGGTTCTTGCCACTTTCTTTGCTTTAAGTTGGTGTTGATCCTAGGAAAGTATGGCTAAGGAGCAGCTGTGGTTGTTCTCTATTGTCTGAATGACCCAAGCACCCTTTCTCTTCATATTTGCAGCCCGCAGTTGCCACATACAACCCTCTCCAACATTCTTGCAAATGACATGTAGTTGTTTGGTGTCATAATATTTTACCTTCCATTCAAAATTGTGTCGCATGGCTTCTTCGGTAAAAGCATCTTGAATATCGACTTTCGAAGGGAACGCCATACCCACCTCCAAATTGGTGGTAGAATTATACACTGTCATAGGGACAAAGTCAGGGGCATCGTTCTGACTATATAAAAATTGAGATGGAACCTCTGTGTAGTAAGGCGTTGGTGCCTCACGGAACGCCACCTCGTTTTCATCCATATCGTCCATATCTTCCTCATCACTGACTAATCTCAAATCTTCCTCACTTTCCTCGTCGCTGGAGGCGAATGGATAGCTCGACTCAGGAGGATCATCGTGACCAGCATCACTAACATCGTCTTCTCGGTCATGCGAACTACACCCAGATCGAAGGTGGTTCTCAATGTCAGCCCACTCTGGCCCCCAAGCAGACCATTGATCGCCGTCGGGCTGAACAAATGGGGTTGTCTCATCATGTTGCGGGTATTCTTCCCACCCCACATCTCCTGCAGAACTATCTCCTCCGTAGTTGCTTGAACTACCACCCCATCTGTACCCTCCTGCAAAACCATCATCATAGGAATACTGGTGAGAATGAGTTTCACCGACCAGCTCGGTCTCGACATACACCTCTGCAAGCCGCATCCCGTTTTCCTATAGGAACTGTAACATCATGTTCACCACATCATCATCATTTATGACAACTTCTTCGTACACAACTCCGCCAGCACTTATGTTTGGATACTAGTACGTAATGTGACCAACTCTCGTCTGTCCGCCATACAAATCCTTTTTGCACAAATGTCACGGAGTTCTTGCCACGTGAATCTCGACTCAATTTTTAGCATAATGGATTCGCCATCTTCATAATCGATCCCAATGTCCGAGTTTGTTACCCGACCATTCCATCGAATAATAAGCCGAAACTTCTTAAATTTACTAATGTATTCAATTTATAATAAGTAACTATTAGCTTAACTCGAATAAGATTAGTATAGTATAATTAGTACTTAGGGCTACGAAAAAAATATCATCCAAACCCATAAACGACCGCAACTAAATAATCTAACATGAGAATACTAAACAAATTCATCTAAATTCATAGCTAACTAACATCATTCATACCATAATTAATCTAAATAAATTCACTAAATACAGACATATAATTATTAAAACATCAAAATCTAAACAATAAATAATTATAACATACGCAAATTTTGAGTTGCGGGAACCGAGCTGAGAAGGGGATTTTTGAAACAATTTGAGCTGAATTGGTCAGATTTTGATGAGGCAGGTACGTGAGGGATGGATTTTATATATTCAAACCAGATGGACTGATCACCGCAATAGGCTGTTGCGGTGAACATACCACCGCCATTGACAAACACAATGAATGCTTGGTAGTTGTGACCTAATTTTTGACCTACCAGTGCTGGAAAATGTCGTAAACGATCACCATTTTGGACTACAGTGGTGAGCTGTTCACCGTTTTTAACCTCTTCGGTGATGCTTTCACTGTTGTAGACAATGGCGATGATCAGTTCAACATTTTCTATTACAGTGGTGATGCATTCACCGTCTTCATAAAAAACGGTGATATTCACTGTTCTGGACTACGACGGTGATTGTCATCACTATCTTCAATGACTACAGTGATGTACAAACATGTGTACTTTGAGAAATATTTTTATAACTAATGTATTTTGGGAATTTTTTTTTAATAACTCGTCAATTATGGGATTTTTCCCAATAAAATCTAGGATGCCCTAGATTATTATTCCTTGAGTTCTACTGATGCATACCTACTCACACCAACCATCCATGTCATACACAAATAAACAAGAAAAGCAAGAAGGTAGTGTTGTTTAGGGGTTTTTTATTTATAAGTGCATAAAAGTAAATATATGTTATTGTAAGAGGTAGTGAACTTTAAAACTATTATGCTTACTACGGTCATTTATATCATGCATCCATGGTTCATCTATTGTAACACCATATCCCTTCCTTTAAGGCTACTATCTACCCATGATGCACCTCTTGCAAAAGAGATTTCACTAACTAATGCGTGCTTTCACTTCATGTCACTACCTGATCAATAAATATTAGGGAAGCTACGATAGCATATATTTAATTGTGGGCTTTTACGAATGACTCGACTCTACTGTCACTCCAGGAATTGGCCAAGTGTAACCACTTCCTAAAGCGTAGTATAGCGGGTTTAGGTTTAATTATCAACCCGGGTCCTAGATCTGATGACTACTCAGTGAATTCTTGTTATCTAGCAATGAAACTGGAATGCAAGTCTAACTAACAAACTAACAAAGCAAGTAAACGGTTGTATTCAAGTTAAGAGAGGTCACCCGGATATGGTTCCCCCTAGACTGCAGTTAAGCCGGATTGTAATTACCAAGTTCAGTTTCTATGAAGATTATACTGCGGAAGGTTCTTAAACAGCCTGAAGTCTCGACTAAAGGTCTTCAGACCCTCTCAATCTGACTCTCTAGCGGGCGACTAACCTCCACCGGAGTCGACAGATTGAGGCCCTAAGAAAAAAACCTCCACTACCGGAGTGAATCCGGTACAGAATAGTGAGTTGGCTCCTCGACTAAAGTCACCAACTCCCTACCTTCAATCAAGGATACTCTATTAACCTAGGCAGATATTCTCATTCTAGGTCAAAGCAGAAACAACATGAATTTGATCAGGATTCAAGTCATTCAATCATTAAAACCTCAATCGAATATAATCAATCATAGAATCAGTACTTGGGTTCATACAATCAAAGCCTAACATACAAATCTAGGGTTCTCCATACCCAGATGAATGGGAGAACTACTCCACGGAGAAGAAAGCAAAAGCAGAATCAGACACGGAATTCATACTGCGAAGGATGGATTCCTGCTTCTGGACGTTGATTGGCACTTCTCCAAGCTCAAGCTGGCCTCCAATGGTGTTGAAGATAAATCTAGGGCACTTGGGAACTCTTGCTCGTCACTTTCTCTCTCTAGGAACTGATCTCTCTCTCAAAAACTCGAATCCCCTGAATTGTGGCTGAAACTCTGCTTAAAAGCATCAGTGGCCAAAGCACGGTCGATGGCACGGCCGTGCTTTGCCTGACTCCGCCCGTGCCTCGGACAGGGCTTAATTACACGGCCAGCAAGTGGGTTAAACACGGCCGTGCTTCGCGTTGGACACGGTCGTGCTTTGGTAGAACACGGCCGTGTTTTGGTGCCCGTGTTTGCAACTGAATTGGCCAAACCAAATTTGCTCTCGGCATAAAAAGCACGGCCAGCAGTACACGGCCGTGTAATGCCTTAGGCTGCCCGTGTTTTGGCTCCAGCTCACCGAAATGACTTCCGAATGCCCCGAAACTCGTGCTTAGCCTTCCCTTTGACACCTGGGACCTGAAACATGACAAAATAGCACAACCCGGCGTAAAATAGGCCAAAAGTACACGACTATGCCCCTCAAACGGATAAGAACTAGGGGCGCAAACATGTGCAATTACATCGTTATCAAATTCCCCCACACTTAACCGTTTGCTTGTCCCCAAGCAAACCTATCTCAAACCAATGCAACTCTCCAGACCTCCATAGAAACAAACAACCCAGATCGTAAGTAGAGGACTTCCTAGATCATTTAGCAACTTACGAGGTCAACCGACGCACAAGTCATCTCAAAGCTTCTTATCGAGTCGGCATCATGGCAAAAAGTGAACAGAGGACAAATGAATCGTGGATGGAGAGATTCTCAAAAACAAAGGATCATGGACTCACATTTTTCAAGGTGCTCTATTTTCTTTGAAGATGGTTGGAACCCCTTCTTTTTTTTCTATTTTGCTTGTTTTCTGTTATTTTTCTTTTCTTTTCTTTTCAAGGGTCCCAACCTGCTCTTACCGGCCATGCCAGGAGAGGATGTCTCGAGCCTCATGCGGGGGAAAGCCATGCAAGGGGGCTGGAGGTAGTAGGTGGAAATTGGGAACGAATTCCCGTCTCCCCTTACACACTTTCGCCCTATTCGCACGGGAGACGTTTATTTTCAAGCACATTTTCGAGCACCTGTTAAACTCAAAACATGATACAAGAGTCCATGACAGGTAGAGAATCCACAACACCACACAATTCAAGGGTCCTAAGATCACTAATTCACTCAATCAACCAACTCAATATGAAGAAGAAATGAGACTCCTTAAATGCATCAACATCCTCCATAGTGCTACACTACCTCCCTAGGTTGCATATTACTATAAAGACTGTCAATTCAAAGCATACTGAGCAGGCAATTGCATGAAAACACGTACTTGGAGCCCTCAAATTTAAAAATTTGGACAGTGGACTAGGCTCCAAGCACACAAACAGATCTAATGCAGTCAAAAGATAAACATCCCCCCACACTTACTTGGAGCCCTCAAATTTAAAAATTTGGACAGTGGACTAGGCTCCAAGCACACAAACAGATCTAATGCAGTCAAAAGATAAACATCCCCCTACACTTAAGATCGACATTGCCCTCAATGGAGAAGAGGGAAGGATAAGGGAACGATGTTACCGGTATGCACGGACTGCAGGAGACTGGAAACGGGCCAGTCGAGGCAAGCACAGCCGAAGGGAAACAGAAGAGCTCAAACACAATATGTTAGGTTCAATGGTCAGCCCAATAACATATCATCCAAAATAAAAGAAAACAAACCAAACCCAAACCGGGTTACAATCCGACTCAAAACACAAGAAAAAAAATCAAACCGTGGTGGGGTTGCCTCCCCACAAGCGCTTCTTTACCGTCGTATTAGTTGGACGCCCATGGTGGATACTCAGGGCGGTGCAGGAACAGGTGCCTCCAAGAGCGGATCCACGTCGCTCTTGAGGTACAGCTTCAGGTTGTGGCCATGCACCCGACGGATGCGACCACCCTCATCAGTCAGCTCGACCTGCCCATCTGGCAAGATGCAGGAGAGCGAGTACCCAGACGGCCAGGGTGGTCGTGGTGCAGGAGGTGGGACCAGCTCATAGTGGTCTCCACTCTTCTTACGTGCAGGCTTAGCAACCTGCGGCTTCGGCCGCCACTCCTCCTTGAGCTTTTTGTTCGGAGGCGAGACTGGATGGAGTGGCGGCGAAGGAATGATAGGAGGGTCCTGCAAAATAGGAGGTGCAGAAGGGTACACGACAGACTCGTGTACCTGATCAGACATAGCATGCACAGGCGTGACAGCAATCATAGCACAGTGATCAAACTCAGTCACAGAAAAAGTAGCCTGTTCATCCCCAGCACGCAAGATCAATTTTCCATCATGCACATCAATAAGTGCCTTGGCGGTGGCAAGAAATGGCCTACCTAGAATCAAAGGCACATCCACATCCTCATGCACATCAAGAATAACAAAATCAACAGGATATGTGAATGTACCTACTTTAACAAGCAGATCCTCAATGATACCCTTAGGATGCACGATAGAACGATCAGCTAATTGAATGCTCATCCTAGTAGGGCTAAGTTCACCTAGGTCTAGCATTTTATACAACTTATATGGCATGACGTTAATGCTAGCGCCTAGGTCCGCCAAGGACTTTCCTACATGCATGCTGCCAATAGTAAGAGGGATAGTAAAACTCCCTGGATCCTTGCGCTTCTCGGGCAGCTTGTTCTGCAGGATAGCAGAACACTCCTCGCTCAGCATCACTGTCGAGAGATCCCCAAGTTTCTTCTTGTTGGTGCAGATATCTTTCATGAACTTGGCATACTTGGGCATCTTCGACAGTGCCTCCATGAACGGTATGCTGATGTTGAGCTGCTTCAACATTGCCATGAACTTGGCAAACTCAGTCTCCAGCTTGTCCTTGTGTAGGCGAGTGGGGAAGGGAAGCTGGGGTACATGCTCCTTAACCACTGGTTGTGGCTTGGGAGCAGGGGCTTCCTTCTCCACCCGCACTTCTGCATCGTCGGCTGGAAGTGCTGAAGCAGTCAGTGGTTCCTCCTGTCTGGCCGGGACAGGATCAGCAGATATGGTCTTACCGCTCCTGGTAAAAATGGCATCAAGCTGCTGGAGCTGGTGAGGATCCCGAGGATCCGGGACAGTGGTGGCAGGAAGAGTCCCCGGTGCCCTGGTGGTGCTTTGGCGGGCCAAGATGCCCACCTGGGTCTGCAAATCCTGCAAAATGGCACCCTGGTTCCTCTGACCTGCCTCCAGTGAGGCTACACTCTGGTCCAACCTCGTGATAGTCGCCTGAGTGCTCGTCATGAATGAAGCTAGAATGTTTTCCAGCTTCGTCATCCTGTCATCTGGGGCTGGAGCTGCTGCTGGCTCGGTAAACTGGCGCTGGGGCTGCTGGAATGGCTGCCCCTGCCTAGGCTGGTAGGGCTGCTGCTGTGGGTCTGGCCCCTGGCGAGCCTGGAAGGGCTGCCTCTGCTGAAAACCACCTGCTGGTGCTGGGAAACCAGGTGGTTTAGTGGTGTTGCTGCTCCAGGCGAAGTTGGGATGCTGGCGCCACCCCTCATTATATGTGTTACTGTATGGATCGAGGCGCCGCGCATTGGCGATGAAGGCCAACTGCTCCTGGGGTGTGGTAGACTCCCTCATAGCCTGGCAGTCCTCCACTAGGTGATTGGAGCTCTCACACCACTGACACTGAGCTACTGGAGGTGTAGCCAAACCTCTGCCCGGAATCAGACTGTTGGGGTGCTTCAATGTCTGCACTAGCTCAGCTACCTGCTGCTCGAGCCCGGATCTGGTCTCCATGGCGTGCACACCACGGTCCCGGGACTGTGTGCCTCGGCTACCCTGTCCCCAAGAATGATCTCTGGCAGCCAATGTATTAATCATCTGATTCAGCTTGGGTGGAGTCTTGGTGAGAACATCCCCTCCTGGGCATAAAGACTCAATCACCCTCTGGCTATCTGGGGAGAGAGCGCTGTAGAAGTTCCCCACAGTGAAAGCATCACTAAAGCCATGGTGGGGGCACTGCCAGAAGTAGCCCATGTACCGCTCCCAAGCATCACGGAGTGACTCATCTGGCTCCTGGCAGAAGTGAGTGATCTCCCGCTGAATCTCTGTGGTCTTCGATGCCGGATAATACCTGTGCACGAATTTGTTCGCCAGATCGTCCCAAGAGGTGATGGACAATGGGGGCTGGGTCTCCAACCACCTCTTAGCATTCCCCGCCAGAGAATGGGGGAAGAGATGAAGGCGGATCGCATCATCGGGAACACCGTTAAGCTTGAACCCGTTTGTCAGCTGCAGAAAACGGGACAGATGTACCCTGGCCTCCTCATCCTTCAAGCCATGAAACTGGATCGAGGATGTGATGAGCTGAATCCAGCATGGCTTGATCTCAAAGTTGTTAGCTGGGATCGGTGGGTAGAGGATGACCGGGCGGATGTCAGCAATCCGAGGAGTGTAGTAGTACTCCAAGGTGGGGCCCGGCTGCGGTGGATGATGAACTCCATGATCCTGGGGCATGGGGTTGTTCCCCAGGACCTGATTCGCCGGGGGAACCTGCTGTGGATTCCCCTGGTGCGGATTATACTCTCCGTCCATCCTGTGCTCTTCTTCAGAATCACTGCTCATGTGGCCGTCTATGCGCTCTTCCGTAGCCAGTCTAGCTCGTTGTTGTCTCCTGAGCTGGCGACAGGTGCGGTCAATCTCTGGATTCAATGGCAGTAAACCTCCCGACTGGCTACGGGTCATGCACTACCTGCACACACTCAAGCAGACAAACCCGTGAAGGCACAAGTGGGACAAAGCAAACAAAGCAAAAAGAAAAGCCAAATTAACAGAAATCACGTTTCTTCAACAACCTAGCCGTCCCCGGCAACGGCGCCAAAAACTTGACTCGACTCTACTGTCACTCCAGGAATTGGCCAAGTGTAACCACTTCCTAAAGCGTCGTATAGCGGGTTTAGGTTTAATTATCAACCCGGGTCCTAGATCTGATGACTACTCAATGAATTCTTGTTATCTAGCAATGAAACTGGAATGCAAGTCTAACTAACAAACTAACAAAGCAAGTAAACGGTTGTATTCAAGTTAAGAGAGGTCACCCGGATATGGTTCCCCCTAGACTGCAGTTAAGCCGGATTGTAATTACCAAGTTCAGTTTCTATGAAGATTATACTGCGGAAGGTTCTTAAACAGCCTGAAGTCTCGACTAAAGGTCTTCAGACCCTCTCAATCTGACTCTCTAGCGGGCGACTAACCTCCACCGGAGTCGACAGATTGAGGCCCTAAGAACAAAACCTCCACTACCGGAGTGAATCCGGTACAGAATAGTGAGTTGGCTCCTCGACTAAAGTCACCAACTCCCTACCTTCAATCAAGGATACTCTATTAACCTAGGCAGATATTCTCATTCTAGGTCAAAGCAGAAACAACAGGAATTTGATCAGGATTCAAGTCATTCAATCATTAAAACCTCAATCGAATATAATCAATCATAGAATCAGTACTTGGGTTCATACAATCAAAGCCTAACATACAAATCTAGGGTTCTCCATACCCAGATGAATGGGAGAACTACTCCATGGAGAAGAAAGCAAAAGCATAATCAGACACGGAATTCATACTGCGAAGGATGGATTCCTGCTTCTGGACGTTGATTGGCACTTCTCCAAGCTCAAGCTGGCCTCCAATGGTGTTGAAGATCAATCTAGGGCACTTGGGAACTCTTGCTCGTCACTTTCTCTCTCTAGGAACTGATCTCTCTCTCAAAAACTCGAATCCCCCTGAATTGTGGCTGAAACTCTGCTTAAAAGCATCAGTGGCCAAAGCACGGTCGAGGGCACGGCCGTGCTTTGCCTGACTCCGCCCGTGCCTCGGACATGGCTTAATTACACGGCCAGCAAGTGGGTTAAACACGGCCGTGCTTCGCGTTGGACACGGTCGTGCTTTGGTAGAACACGGCCGTGTTTTGGTGCCCGTGTTTGCAACTGAATTGGCCAAACCAAATTTGCTCTCGGCATAAAAAGCACGGCCAGCAGTACACGGCCGTGTAAGGCTGCCCGTGTTTTGGCTCCAGCTCACCGAAATGACTTCCGAATGCCCCGAAACTCGTGCTTAGCCTTCCCTTTGACACCTGGGACCTGAAACATGACAAAATAGCACAACCCGGCGTAAAATAGGCCAAAAGTACACGACTATGCCCCTCAAACGGATAAGAACTAGGGGCGCAAACATGTGCAATTACATCGTTATCAACGAACCATAACTATAGTTTGTAGCATCGATGATCTAACAATCAAGCATTGATACTACTCGAAGCGTAAATGGATGATCAAGCCTCCCATGCTCATGTAGCATCAATGGGGTATCCCTAGTAGTAATTTCTAGACAACCTAGGTAAAACTGAGCACAATGCATATAGTATCATACAATGGAATAATAAGCATCAATGATACAAGAGCATTCGTACTATGGAACCACCAATAATCATCACATAAGCATCGAAACTAAATACATCCATACATAAGCAATAGCATCAAAAATTCCATAGACAAACACAAGCCTGAGATCATAGCATTCATTCACATAACAATAGGCAAGATCACATCCTAATACAATCACTTTAGACTACCTACATAGAGGAGAAGGAAGGTACCAACATTGATGATGACATCATCTCCTTAGCTGCAGACCCCCTACTTTGACTAGGCTCAGCACTCAAGTAGAGTGTTACGGAGAATTTGTGTGTTTGTGCGACCTTACTAATTAAGCTAATGGGTCATGCACTCTATTTATAGGGGAGAATCCCAGCCTAAAACATCCTAACCCGACTAGGAAAGAGTATCTTAAACCTTGTAGGCTAAGTAAACTTCATCAACACGGCAAGAAAGAGGCGGCGGTAGGGTAGCATTTGAACCCACTGCTCTATTTCTTCGTGGGTTGGGCTTTGTGGTCCATGGACTTTTGTTCTTGACGATTGGGCTGCAACTTGATGGACGGTGGTTGGACTCGTTGCATGGGTTACCGCTCATTCTTCTTCATATTGGGCAGAGTCTTCCTCTTGCTGGCTTGTCTTGAGATAATGTAGCAACTTCTAGTTGACTTCCCCGTCATTGACCACTTCTTTCTCACGAAATCCCCTTAAACTTCTCTTTATAGCTCATATGGTATAGTTCTTCAATGATTGATGTAATCTTCATTAGGTAGCTTTGTACCTTCAAATCCATTATAAACATGCCAAGAAGGCATCAAAGAGTACAAGAACATTGTATAGGTCTATTAAAAGATCATTAATCAAATATTTGTAATTTAGACAAGAAACATCATTGAAATGACTAAAGATGCATTGATAGAAGGGAAAAACGTGTCAAGAATGGGAGTAACAAACACTATTTGGATTAATATATTTGTCTGACTGCAACTTTTACCATATTTAACATTTTGGTCAATCCTTTTGGTATTTAACATCGTGGCTCGAACTAACACTACACTTTACTAATTTGGCCAACCCCGAGAGTTTATTGTTAGTTTTGAAGGTCAAGGTCGTTGACTAATGGTCAACCCACGACATCACTGACCAGTCAGCATAAATAAATTTAAGTAATTCCAAAATTCCACATAATCCCTAAAAATTATTATAATTAAATTAGAAATTTGAAAATTTTGAGAAATAGAGTTGCTGTTACCAGCTCAAAACCCAACCTTCACTTTCCATTCCGACGGACCCCTTCTCAATTTTTGTTTTTCCAATTTATGTTTTAATTTTAATTTAATTATAAATATTTTAAGGAATCATGTGGAGTTTAGGAATTTTTGAGTTTATTTATGCTTATTGGTAAGTGACGCGGCGAGTTGACCGTTAGTCAATAGCCTTGACCGTCAAAACTAACGGCCAACTGTCGAATGTGACCAAATTAGTGAAGTGTTGAGTTAGTTCAGGTCACGATGTTAAATATCAAGAGGATTGACCAAAATGTTAAATATGAAAAAAGTTCGGGCAGGCAAATACATTAACCCCTATAAATAAAGTTTCATCAGAATTACCTCACACTTGAACTTTGATTGTCACTAAGCAAACACTACTCATAACCATACAACTCAATGTATCCTAGCAATCACCATTCAATCCTGATGACGATGGGGAGGGGTAGGTGGCTGGGCGGAGGAAGGATACGATGGAGGGAGGGGGATTTTTTATTTATAGTTTTTAATATATTCCTTTTGTTAAGTGACATAAAAAATAAATAAAAATTGGATAAATTCAAAGTCAGTTGCCACATCAATGCATGATTTTATGTTAAATATTAATAGTCAATCAACACTAACAGACTAATAGTTGGACAAAAATGGAATATATTTTTGATAAAGGTGATATATGTTTATTTTTTGTGTGGCTGAGGTACTAATTAATGTATTCGAACCCTTGACCTCCAGGTTCAAAACTAGTGGTACTACCACTAGACCAAACCCTTGTTTGTAGGACAAAAATGGAATATTGAATAAAATAGGACACAAGTAGCATTTTTTAGATAGTTCGAGTGTTGTAGGGACATTGACCCGTTATCGACTAAGACATTGCTTATGCATTGAGAGAAATGTTCAAAATTAGATTAGAGTTTCATCTTGCAAATTATCCATTATGTGTGATGTATTGAAAACTTAGAAGTTATAGTCAATTAATGATTGTTGTTGCAAATTATGTACGAATGTATTGAAGTTGTCTCTAACACCACTTGAATGTTTGTGCAATTATTTATTCAATGTTTTGTTTTAAACCGAATATGAATTTTTATTTATTATGGTACATCTTTTAATTTGTGGTTGTAATAGGACTATTGAATGAAAATGTTGATCTCGCCATAACTATTAATTAGTGTGCTTTACAAATTATGATTAATTACATGGCAAACTTGCAAGTCATACATTTGTAATAACTCAATCATCTCAAATTATTGACCAGTTTCTTTTTAACTCTTATAAGTACACATACAAGATGGAATGAAATACTCTAAAAATTACCGAAAACATGTTGAAATTAGTTTAATAAAGAATATGTAAGTTTTAACAAGTAAAGAGTAACACAATGTGTGACCGGAACAACTCACAACATGATACACTCGTAGCCCGCATGACTCAACCAAATGAAGTTGGGATCTAATGAACCCGTAACCTGATTGAATACATTATCCAATAAACCAGAACCCATCTAACTCATAACCAATTTGAACCCAACCCGAACCCACCCGATTGATACCTCTAGCTGCAGCACAGCACCAGAGTTGCCTAATAGTATGTGTTGAACAAATATGAGAATTGTGGATGAAGTTACACACTGCAAAGACAAGGGCTACACATTTCTGAAAATCACCTCATTGTAGAGGCTACAAACTCCTGGGTGCAGCATCAGGATCAGCGAGGCCTTTTTGGCTAAATTAAATTCAACCCTGGCCACAACACTTTTACTATTCAAACATCAACGGACTATACTTGTAGTTTTGGGGCAACGATCCAATTATATGACGTTAGTTCAAGAGCGACTTTCCCACAATTGTTGGCCGAAACAGATTGGTTCACTCGCTAAAATCGCATAGTTATCCAGCCAGCAAGTCTGATATCGTGTCAAAGTAAGCCTTCTGCATAGAGTACAAAACCAGTTGCTTTGAACTGCCATACGAAACAAAACATTCAAATAGTCATGGCAAAGTATTGGAAACTAAACTGAAGAAAAACTCACTTTACCCCAAATACCAAATCAAGTTAAATGGATATACAGTTCGACACTGCCATGGAAAGACTTTGCTCATTTCTCATACAGCACTACTTTACAATTGGATACCACATAATGGACCGTATGCAGAGGAGGTAAGCTTGCACATATATACATTATTAACCAGTGCAATAACAAACCCTCTAGTACAAAAAGAAAATCCATTGAATACAAATTTTAGACAGTCAAGGTTGACAACTCCTGCTTGTTGACAAGAAAAGACAAAGTCTTCCTGATGTAGCCCATATACAATAAAAACATGGTCAAAGATCAATCAAGGCATATCCAAAGAGCCTTAACATAAAGATAAAATTGGAAATATGAATAAGTTCCATGTTTCAGAGGAAAGGATCTGTCATGCATGAGAGAGCAAGCTTTATTCCAAACACTAATGAAATTAATAGGTTACAGAAACACCAATCCTAGTTATAAAATCCAGTATGCATATTTAAGTAGGCAGCAGCCTCTTTGCCACTGAATGGTAGGTTTTATTTTCTTCCTGTGAATGATTGGCTACTAACTGATAGTTGGCCGTAGGAGATAATGCAATACCAAATTGAAGGGGTACCTTAACCAAGCAATCAAATACTCACGCAACTTGTTGGAAATTACTCTTACTGGCAAGTTTCAGTGACTAGTGGGAGACAATGGAATGCCGGAGCAGAGAAGTTTGAAAGTTGATGGCAATGGTCTGTCTCCATATGGTGAGATCAGTCAACATAAATCAAGTTGAATGCCAAATTGAGAAACTACAAGGCTTCCACTGTACCATCAATTAGGAACCAACTATACTGCAGTCAATAACACGATAACAATAGAATGTGCAGAAGCTCCATACCTGCAAAGCAAACTGCAACCTGGAGGAAGATTTATTTGGAAACCAATAAAACTTCAGGCTTCTTAGCTTTGCTAGGTGTAGTTACATTTGACGGCGGATTTGTAGCTGCTGATATCTGTGCAGCCTCCCTTGCTCTATTATCAAGCCGAATCAAACTCTGAGTTGCCAATATCGCCTGCGGAAGCAAATCATGAGACCCTCTAGCATACAATCGCCTAACCGCCACAGAAGCAGCATCTTTGACATCTTGGGCGCTCAATGTCCCCAACAGGCAGTGCCCCAAAATCCTCAACAAAGGCTGCAAAATTTCCCAATCCAGGGGAATCCTTACCCCCTTCAATTCGAATTCCCCTGAATCAACTCTTTCAATCTTCAACTCCCTTATTTGTTCCACAACATCATCCTCATGTTCAATCTCAACAGCATTACCGTAGCCATTTCGGTCAAAACCATTGCTCAAGTTGCTGCCTTCTAGATAGTACCCAGCGCCATTTTCATTAGCGTATTTCTTATCAGATTTCTCTTCGGCATCAAACTTGTTCTTGCAAGCACAGTCCTGCCCAGCCCACGCAGCCGCATATTTGCAGAATTCGACCTTAGACCAACTCGGCATCTGTGAGATCTGCTTGAAATAGCAATCAAGCGCCACGCCTACGATGATTGGCCGCTTGGTAGACTTCACAGCTAGCTGAGACTCCAATGGAGCACTCAAAACCCCAACCGAAGGCCTCGACTTGGTCGGTCTTTGCTGTCTGTTCCGAGGACTGTGATACAAAGACGGCTGCGAGAGATCTGGAATCTGGGCCAGAACAGGCTTCCCGGCCCTAGATTTCACCTCTGCCGAGTAGATAGCAAGGAGGACGGCTTCCAAACCAGCGAGAGAAGGAGCGGAAGTTGATTCCAAGGAGTGGATCCGGGAGAGATATATTCCGGTCAGAAGGGGAACAATGGAGAGAACGATAAGACGAAGGTGAGGATCGGCAGAAAGGTAGGTTTCGTACAGCCACTGGCAGAGAGGATCGGATCCCGACCCTGAAGAAGGAATCGAAATCGCAGAGGAGAAGAGAGAGTAAGCGTCGAGGGACGATAGAAAGGAGAGCGCCGGCTGGTCGGAATCTGCCAGAGAAGAGAGGGAGAAAGAAGATGAAGGATCGGGAGCAAGGAGGGAGTTCAGAGCGAGAATGCGGGAGCGTGCTCTGGAGATGGATTCCCACCAAGAGTGCATCGGGTCGGCGGTGGAAGCGGAGGTAGCAGTGTTGGAGCTCGTCGTGGCCCCGCTGGCGAAGGTGGCGGTTGTGGTGGTCGGTTGAGGCGTCGAGGAAGAGGAAGAGGTAGAGGTAGGGGAAGAAGAGATCTTGTGGTTGCTAAAGTCCATGACTACAACTGAGAGAGTTTTGACTAGGAGGACGCCAATATTTGACTCCAAAGATGGCGGCCGACAGAGAATTTGAGGATTGGGAACAACGGTGGTGGATTGGTGAGGAAGCGGCGGTTTACGTGTAGAGGAACCGACTGGCGGGCGGGCGGGCGGAGAAAGGCCGAAGACTTTTTTTTCTCGGGATATTAATTATTATTATTTTATTATATAAAAGTCTAAGTATGAGTTACTATTTATTTATTAATAAAAGTATCTCTATTGGAATTGCACTTAGAATTGCATTATGACATGACATTCATTTGCAATTGCATCATTGATGTAGATGACAATTACATCTTTGCAAGCTTGAATATAATGCAATTATGGAATGCAAGCCACGTCATCTTTTTTATTATTAAATTATTTATTAATTTTATTATTTGAGTGTTTATGTTTTAATAAATTAAATTAACACAAGGGTATCCTAACTTAAAGCTAAGGTCACTATCACGAGTTTTGTATCGGGACCGAGTTTCATCCTCTTTACTTTTAATTAATATATACAAGTCTTTCGATTTGGTCAAAACGACTTGCAACTGACTTTATATAAAAACATAGGTTGTGAGTTACTATTCATTAGTGGCTCTCACACTTAGGGGTGGAAATCGGTACGGTATCGGTATCCCAATACCAAATACCAAAATCTTGAATACTGAATTATACCCGAAAGTCAATCCCAATCCCAATTCTAAAATAATTTCGGTATCCCAATCCCTAAATATTGCAGTATCCCAATCGGTATTATCGAATACGAAATTAATTACATTTGAAATAAATAATTATTAAATATATAAATTAGATTTGATTGTTTAATTTAGGGCAAAGAAACTAAGCAAAGAGTCTTGAATTTGCCTATAGCTAGGATATGGATAATGAGAATGAAGGAGATGTGACATCTCAAGTTCTTGTCATTGGTAATCTTTAATTTGACGAATTGAAGGCTGAGAGTCGACTAATACTAGTGTTTGCTTTTTGGTGTTATGGAAATAACAAGTTATTAGGTTAGATATGAGAGTGACTTAAACAGGAAAGACAAAATTGAGTTGGATGGGGACTTTTGAGTTGTGAAACAAAGATGAAATGATCTATGTATAATTAAATGGCACTCTTGGTGTTTACATCTATTGAACCCAAACACAAGGGTATCCTAACTTGAAGCCAAAGCCGCTACCACGAGTTTTGTATCCGGACCGAGTTCCATCCTCTTTACTTTTAATTAATATATAAAAGTCTTTCGATTTGGTCAAAGTGACTTGAAACTGACTTTAGTATTTATGAATTTCTCTTTTTTCTTTTGGTTGATAAGACAATTAAACCTGAATCTAAGGTATTAACGAGTGTTGTATTGTGAGAGAGTTTTATCCGCTTTTGTCGTTGGCAGGTAGAACCAAGCGTTAATTTGTTAAAAAATTGGTCAAAAGCGAGTTGACACATTGTTGACCAGTTTTAGATCGAAAGCGAGGTTTGTACGCTTTAATTTTTTTTGTCTCATTTTCCGTTTCCATGAGAATGACAATTGAACTCTGACCTATTGTTGACGAGCTTCGTATCGACATGTTGGGTAAATTGTGAATTTGTTAAAACTGGGTCGACCCAATCAAAGCGAGTTGAACACAATGTTGAGAGTTTAAGGTCGTGAGTGAGTTTTATCCACTTTAGTATTTTTTATCTTTTTCTTTTTTGGTTGAGAATGACAATTGAGTCCAAATGCATGAGTATCCAACCTAATTCAACTCGACCAAAGCGACTTGAACCTGGTGTTTACAAGTTTTCGCCGAGAGCGAGTTTTATCTGTTTTTGTAATTGGCGGGTTGTGTTAGGTGTGAATTTTCTCGAAACTCGGTGCCAGCAAGTCAAAGCAAGTTGAACCTGGTGTTGACGACTTTTGAGTCGGTAGTGAGTTTTACCTTTAGTGTTTTTCATTTCGGGTTTTCCTTTTGTTTGAGAAAGACAATTGAACCCAAATCCATGGGCATCCAACCTACTTTGACCCTACCAATGCGAGTTGAATCTCCTCAAACCTGCAATCAGTCCCAAAAATTCATAAACGAGAACCACGATTACCTCAAACTAAAAAAATATCCAAAAGAGTACGACTATGTTACCTTAAAACTATTACTCTTTAAAACATTTATTTTTATGATACGCGAAGCGATAGCGATCGAGCTGTTGCTAGTCTTTATGAAATAGGATTGTTGCTGGATTTGACGATTTCTCGATCAAGGAATATATTTGGGCTCCAGATATGCACCTATCAGTAATAAAATTTGAATCCTTAATTCAAAAATCTGTTCAGGTTTTCTTTGGTTTGGAGAGGGCACATGTCGTGCTAGGGTTATCTGGGACACTATTGCATTTCCTAAAAAGGAAAGGGGATGGGACTAAAAGGCCTAGGTAGCTGGAATATTGCTTTGTGACTAGACTCTTATGGCTTATATTGATGCAAAGTGTGACTTTTTGGGTGGCTTGGATTCAAAAGTATAGGCTGAGGGGGAGATCAATCTGGGACCTGCCTTTCTCAGACAGGATTGTGGAAATGGCGAAAGCTTCTAGCTAATCGCAGCTGGTTCTAACTCTGGTTTCAACTATTACAACAGGTGAGGTAACTTGGGAAGGGAAAGCAATGCCTCGATTTTCTATCCAGCAGGTTTGGAATTTGATCAGACCCAAAAAAACCCAAGGTTAAATGGTGGCAGGTGATATAGAATAAGTTTGTGATACCTAATAATAGAGTCGTTTCGTTGTTAATTATACTGAATAGAATTACTACTCTTGACAAGTTGAAGCAGTGGTGAAAAGTGAACGACGCATCATGTGTGTTGTGTGGAACAAAGGAAGAGACTAGAACACATTTATTCTGCACATGCCCGTTTTCACTACAGGTTTTTGCAGCTACGTTTGGCTTAAGTTCTTGGCCTAGCTCGTGGGAAGTCTTGCTCCAATGTATCTGCAGAAAAGTAAGGAAAGATGGAAGCAAAGGCTTTGTGCAGGGTGTTATATGATGTTGGTGTCTTAGTGTCATTTGGAAAGAACGTTGTCTTCGCATATATCAAGGCAGCAAGAAGGAGTCCAGAATATTGATTCAGCAGCTGGTTGAAGACTTCAATTATTTTGCTATGGAAGCTTTGCTTTTCTTACACAAGTTCGGATGTTACCTCAGTTTAGTCGTCTATTATCTTTTACCTAGACGGCTTTTGTAGTTCTGCTAGTCTTTGTACACAGAATTGTGGAGTAATTTTGCTCCGGGGTTTTTACAGGTCCTGGTTTTCAGGCGGTGATTAATGAGAATTGATAATTATCGGTAAAAAATCCAAATTTAAAGGTGCATAATTAAAAATATTTTTATTTTCTTATTTTTTAAATTGGCTCATATCTTCTTCGTTTTATCTCGAATTTCAATTTTTTTTGCACAGATGGAACGAGTTCATTGTGCTCTGCAAAATAAGATACATTTTCAATATTTGTTTAGAAAATTGTTTTCTTACCTCTCGTTACCAACTGCATACCATATGGTATCTTCTTCGTTTTTAAGTTGTTTTGAAAAAATTTCACAGAAGGAACGAGTTCATCATATCTATTGGATCTAAAAATTTATGGGGAGCAAAATACAGTACCAAAAAATACTACACAATACCACCCTCTGGTACGGGGTGGTATCTTGTGCACACAATGTTAAAAGTCGTAAATGACAGTTAGTATACTTCTACTATCATGTATTCAACCATCCTACAGTCTTGGTATGTTCACACCACCATGGTACTCTTTTCATACCATATGATAAGCTCTTATTTCAATACCAGTCAATACCATAGAGTATAGACTGGTAAAAAATGTCTCAAATTTTTTTCAAAAATATATCCAAGTGGATATCATTTGAATAGCACAATTTATCTGATCTAACTTTGCAAAAAAAAAATTCATACTTAAAACGAGTAAGAAATCGCCCGTTAAAGATTTATGGGGGAAAATTAAAGGCTTTCCAGGATAGAGAAGGGGCACTGATGTGGTTGGTGGTGATTGGGTTATGCATGGTTACTCACCACAAGATTACTGACGAATTCATTGTGCTCTCCAAAATGAGATCCATTTTCAATATCTTTTGAGAAAAATGATTTCATTCCTCTCCTTACCAACTGCATACCATATGGTATATTCTTCGTTTTTAAGTCATATTTGAAATTTTTTGTACAGAATGAACGAGTTTATCATTATCTATTGGATCGACAAATTTCTGGCTAAACAAAATATAGGACAAAAAATACCACACAATACCACTCTGGTACGGGGTGGTATCTTGCGGTACACAATGTTGAAAGTCATAAATGACGCTCCTACTATCATGTATTCAACCATCCTACAGACTTGGTATGTTCATACCACCATGGTACGCTTTATAGCATATGGTATGCTCGGTAAAAAATGGCTCAATTTCTTTGTTCCAAAAATATATCAAAGTGGATATCATTTTGAAGAGCACAATTAATCTGATCTAACTATGCAAAAAAAAAAAAAAATCGACGAGTGAGAAATCGTCCTTTAAAGATTAAGGGGGGAAAATTAAAAGCTTTTCAGGTGAGGGGATGGATGCTGATGTGGCGGATGGTGATTGGGTTATGCATGGTTACTGACCAGATCCGCTCGCTCCAAATTGACCCCACCTAAGGGTGGCTGTCCCATTCGATAAAATTGTTTCGAACCTAATCGAAATTGAAATGACATTATTTGGCTCGAAATTCATAAGTGTAATAGGCCTAATTCGGAAACTAGGATCCTCTCGACCGCACCGAGTTACTGAATTCCAAACCGACCTATCGAAATGTGTTTCCTAGTCAATACACTTCTTAGCCCAGTCCCCCCATAGCCCAATGAACTACCCCGAAGCCTAATCCCCCCACCAGGTTAAGCCTCATAAGCCCATACATCTTCTAGCTCACACTCGCCTCCCACTCTTATCCCTATGCCAACTCCCACAACAGCCAATGCCTAGCCGCCACTCTGGCAGCCACCAATCTTCCACCTCCGTTCCTGAAATTCTCATCTCTAGTCTCACTGGCCGGCCGCTAGAGTTCAATGCCCTTTCCTCTCTTTACTCTATCTTCTCCTCCCTGGAACCAGAAACCCAAATCCAAATATAAAATCCCACATGCATCGAAACCTAGATCAAATTTCTCAACTCTTCATCGTCGCCCGTCGGTGGGATTGGAGCATCGTCGCCCCTCCTGCCGCCACCCACCTCCCGTCCCCACACACCGAGATCTCGTTGTCCTTCATTAATTCCTGTACAACTAACGTCGACCCACCGGGAAAAAAAGAGAAGTATATATTTGAGGGAGAGGGAGATGGAGTGATCATATATGAGGAGCAATGGAGAAGTTTTTTTGTTGGGGGCTAGAGAGAGAAGGGAGAAAAGGTGAAGAAGAAGAAGTGTTGTTTTAGTGGAGGGGAGGGGACAGGACGATAGAGGCATTATAAAAGGGAAAGCTCTAGAATTTCGCGTTTGGTGAAAAATCTGAACCAAACCGGAATATATTTCGCCAAACCGATCGGAACTTATTATTTTGGTCCGTATAGTTTGAGTTGTGGAGCACTTCAGGGACCCTGTATTCATCCTTTAACAGCCTTAAGCGCTACACACTTGTTTTGGACTTTGGTGAATTTTCTTACATTCATTACTGCATTACGATCGAGGAAAATGAGTTGAACATAGACCCATATGCAAGTGCTAACGGGCGAAATTGCTCTTTCTCAATCAGGTTGCTAAGTACCCAAATACAAAGCAAAACGAACCTTCTCAAGCCACAAAAAGTGCAAAAGTCTAGGCATGCTTAATATGCAAATAAATTTTCTGACGTGTAAAGGAAGTTGCCATTTTGCAGTCAACTAAAAATCAACCAAACGAAAAATTGATAATATGGCTATTAAATTGTTTTCGTAATATAAATATATGTTTTTTTGAAACTTACGTATAAATGAAAATTTCATTTTGCTTGGTATCTAAATGGTATCTAAATGAAATTTTTGAAAGTTACATATTATATGGAGTCAACTAATGGAACAAACGACTTAGTATATATGTGACATATTCAAAGTTACGTAATATAAATGAACATTTTGCTTGGTATCTAAATAAAAAATAGTTGAACTTGGTTTTTTTTAAAGAAAATTGGTAAAGAAACTACCCTTTATTATTTTTCTGCATCCAACAATACAAATCTTGATATATTTTGGACATGTAATTGAAGATTTTTATGAATAACACATATCTTTAGACAATATGGCAATTCGCAAGTGCATTCGAGACACATTTAAGAAAATCGCAACATGTCTTCAGTGTGATCATTAACATAACGTCTTAAGAGTATTCGCAACAAGTGTCTAGAATCTAGAGTATTTAAAACATGTATCAAGTGTATTCACATGTGAACATATCAAAACTCAAATGCTTTGTATGAATATGTCAACCTATCACACTAAAAAAATATGTCCATAACATATCAATATTGATATCATTATATAAAATTTAATTAATCACTTTTTCTGTACAAAATTCTTTAGAAAATAAAAGTTACTACATCAAATTCAAAAAAGAAAAATGCTGGCAAACAGAAACCGAACTTAACTTAATTTATTCCGGAACAACTTATGATCAAAACAAAACACTCATAGTAAGAAAATTTATTTTATTTTCACTCAACAATCATGAAAATATTATTAGTTGTGTCCATTTGTGTGTTATGAATTGATATTACGTAACAAACAACTGAAAATTGAAACAGTTGGCCATGAATGAAAATCTCAAAAGAAGTTGTTCATCATCAACCACAAGATTATTTTCCAATTATCTATTTCTAAGTATTTATTAGGAAATAATGAATGTATGCATTGTGAACCAGCTTTCTAGATAAATGACGAAGTCTTATTACGGTGTAGAAATAAGATTTTTGAGTAAGAAGGTGAAAATAAAAAAATTACAGTAATTTTTAGGACTTTGTTACAGTGATTTGAAGTCAGCGAAACTTGCATTTTTCGGTCGACCTAATCTGTTGTTTCGGTTTTGTGAGACTCGACGACGCGGTTGACCTTTTACAGCAAATGGTCGACCTCTTTGGCAAGCGAACAATATAAAAGGTCGACCCAAATATCTCAAAGACCGACTATTTTGCTATTAAAAGGTCGACCTCGTAAGTGAAAAGGTCGATCTCTGTTTCATTAACTGATCAACATCAAAGTCGGGATTATTTATGAATAGTATAAACGGTCGACCTGACAAGTATGAGGTCGACCGTGTGCACACCATATCTGTATTGGATAAGGATTCCAACACCAGAAAGGTAACCCTAACTTGTCTATCACTTACTTCAGCCCAATCTCGTCCTAAATATCTATAAATACGAATATATGTCACTTTCACCGCCACCGAAACTCTGAATTTGATTTTTTTGTATGGTTAGAGCTTTAGTGAAGAAGAAGATCATTTGTGGTTGCTGTTGTACGTTTTTCAAGAGGGCGACCATGTGAAAGGTGAGGTCTACCTATTTTAGCTATCGCTGTCATCTTTTCTAATTCGTAATTTGCACCGTTTAATTTGATGTTTTGTTGCATGCAGAAGACCATTCGATCGACCCTTATTTCAATCAGGTCGGCCTCTGTTTGACAATTGCGAGAAATTGAATTTAGGCCACATCACTCGGACTTCTGTACTTGCGAGGTAAGGAAGATCAAACCCAATAGGTCGACCTAATTCTTATCATGGTCGACCGTTTCTGTTTGTTTTGCTTGTTTATCCAGAATGTCGACTTTGGCTTTGTTTGCAAGACTATGTTGTGCTTAAAAGGTCGGCCGGTCAATGTGTCTGGTCGACCTATCAATTGTTCGTGATAGTATTACACATCTTTTTGTTGGCAAACTAATATTATTCTGCTAGATAGGTCGACCTAGGAAGAGCAAAGGTCGACCTAATTGGTTGTAGTAGTGGCAACTTACGTCTTTAAGGTCGACCTCATTAATAATATTTCAGGTCGACCAATTCTCTGTTGTTGGTCATTTGTACAAAATTAGAGTGAACACTTTAGTTAGGGGATTAGGTCGACCGCAGTTAAGAATAGGTCGACCGAACTGTGCAAGTTATGGTGACTTGCAACGCACCATAGGCGCACCCAATTAATTTTTAAAGATTGAATTGGGATCTTAGAAGATGGTAGACTAATAGCTCTCATCTTTCCACTTTCAAACACATATAATTTTGAAGTTAGTTCCACCGCCATGTCTTCCTAGAAGCAATATAAACAACTCAAGGTTTCATTTGATTTCCTTCAAAAGTATGAAGACATTTTATCCAGACTTTCAAAGTTTGATTGGGCTGACAAATGATTGCCTTTGAGCAGGCTAGAGAAATTTTTGTGGCTTCTGTATCAGGAGAAAAAAGAAAAAGGGGAAGTGATTCAAAATTTCCCAAGACGCATAAATCAACTCAAAAAGTTCACCTCAAGGCGAATTGACAACGCATAACCTTTATTTCCTAGAGAGAGAGAGCATATTAGAGGAGAAGGTGCCTAGCTACTAGCTATAAGTTAGGTCTAATGGTACAAATTAATGTATTGAAGTTTTACAAAGATTAGATGATGGGTCATCCCAAGGTAGGTGTTGACTTTTTGGTCTGCTTGTACTCGCCATAGAAATAAGAGACGAAACCCCAAATTGAGAGGATGAGAGCAATAGCTTTCTCAGAACCAAATGGCTCGTGATAGATGAAGACAGCCAAAACCTCAGTGACCGGCAAGAAGGTGGCGATGAGTACTCCAGAGAGCAAAGAAGAACCAATTGACGCAACCCCGACAGCTCCCACGAAGAAGCACTGCCATATCAACGCCGTTGCTATCAACACTAAGCAATACCCCACTTTTCCAAACTCGAATTCTCTGGCTTCTTTTGGCATTGTCTGCAAAATCCCAACCCAATATCATTATTATTATTATTGTTTAACTAACTAACGTAACTAATGGTGAAAATTCTTTGATGGAAAGGAAAGGAAAGGAAAGGAATAATAATTGAGAGATTAAAATAATAGGAAAAAAGGATAGGAAGCAGAGAGAGAGACTTGGATCTCATTGTGGACGATCATGCCAACGACGTTGAAGAGCGTAGCGAAGAAGAACATGACCATTTGCATCTCCATAACTAGCGTGTAAGAGACATACTGGGTGGCCTTCATGTAAGTGAACTCAATGGCAGGGAGGACGAATCCGTACAGCACCGCGGCGCCCACGGTCATGAAGAATCCCAAAAAGTATTTCTCCTTGGTCACATCGGGCGGCTTGTCAGAGCCGGCGTGCGTTGCGAGCACCCCGGCTCCCAAGCACAACAAGAATATTGAGTTGACGGAGAAGGCGGTGAACTTCTGCCTCACCAGCAAGAAGGCGAAAACGGCGGTGAAGGCCAGCTGGGAGGCGATGATTAGGGCAGAGGTGGAGACGGGGATGTAGGAAACCCCGGATGCGTAGAGGTAGTCATCGAGGCCTGTTAGGACTCCAAGCACCGCCGATGCCAGAAACAGGCGCCAGGTAATGAAGGAGAGCTTAGTGGCTTGGGGCCCATTTCTACTACGGCGGTAAAGGTAGGACACGAGGAGCGCCAAGAGGATGAAAGGCCAACCTGCAGTTTCCAGGGCCGCAGAGATCCATACCCCCTTACCGCCTTTGAGGAAGTATAGGCGGAGGACCAGTGGGCCGCATGCGCTTCCCAGGGAGAGGAGAATGCAGTTGACTATTAGAAGGGCTTTCTTCATCGATTTGGTCATCCCTCCTCCTCCTCCTCCATCCCCCATCCTTCTGCTTCCCTTGTTCGATTCCAACTCCATCTCTTCCTTCCCCGGCCCCCTGTTTCAATTTCTTCTTTTCTTTTTGTTTTTTAAATTTGAATCTCTGGATGGATAATTTTGGCAAGTAGCGATTAAGTATACTTCTTTTCCAGGTTTTTTTTTTTTTTTCTTAATGGGTCTTTGATTTTGAACAACAGACAAACAACGTTGTTTCTGGCTGAGTGTTTTTCTCTTCAAATATTTGCACCAGGAAATTTCACTAGTTTCTTTGCCGGTGTGTTTCTGGATCAACAAAAAGGAGCAAGCAGGAGTAAGGATTATATCATCGTATGTATAATTTTACCTACATATAAGCCAAGGGAAGGAAATTATGAAATGGGTGAATTCATCGCGATGGATCCGCAAAAACTGCAGATTCTTACGAACCGCAAATTTTTTTTCCATTCCCTTTTTCTTCTTCAGTTCGTTCATACTCCTCACGTTTTCTTTGCCAAGTAATTCAAACCAAGATATTAGTGTCTGTCTGTCTGTCTACTTGTGTACCAAGATTTTTGGGATAATTTTCCCCACCGCCCACCACTACCAATATCGTTGCACTAACTTCCATCCGATCAACGACGTCTCTGCAATTTTCTCCATTTTATTTAATATCAAGGTTTAGAGATCATCTTCATTTATCCTCCGCCAAGCTAATTAATTGGTGCATATAAATAACTAGTGTGGGCCCCGGCCAGTTGGCCGGAGGAAGGTAGGATGGCAATGGGTCGGGTTGGATCGGGTTTTGCCAAATTCAAATCCAAATTCATGGGTTTATCCGTGAAAAAATTTCGGGGTAAAATCCACTGGGTTTGGAAAACTCAAACCCAACTCAACCCCCTGGGTATCTGCGGGTTCATGGGTACCCACAGGTTTTTGTCTTAAAAAATTTACAATAACAAGTTCCTATCAAAATTAAAGTCAAATATCAATCTCTCAATACAAATTATCCATATATAAAATACAATTCTAGAAAATTCAAGCAAATAACAAATTATCCATAAATAACATGATTAATTGAAAGCTTCTTCCTTTCAATTAAGTTTCTTCACTCTCCACTCGATAACATCAACTTCATTCTACACAATTAGAAAGAAAAAATTAGACATGTCTCCACAAACATAAATAAGATAAGTTGTTTAGAATATTAAATATATCGAGAAAATTAATTATATGGGTGTGGGCGGGTACCCATGGGTCGGGCTTACCTAAACCCAAACCCAACCCAACCCGATGAATATTGAACGGGTTTAAACCCAAACCCGGCCCAAAACCCGTCAACACGGATTTTACCCACGTTGACCAAGTTGGGTCGGGTGGGTACCCGTGGGTTCGGGTTTTGTTTCTATCCCTAGAGGAAGGTGAGGTATGAAATTTGATAATGTAATGGGGTGTATAACTTATTGTTGTATAGTTTTTTTGGGAAACACGTGATAAAAATAGTGAATTTTAGCAGGAAAGAGACATTAATGATGCAACAAATCAAAAATCGGCCTTATGAACCAAAATCAAGTACCTGTTACCTTGTGAAACAATATTGTTTCTGGTAATATGATGAGGTGGAGTAAGTTTTATAGAAACTGAATTCCAGAAAATCGAATAAAAAATCACCTATCCCGTCGGTTTTCGGGAAATGAGCATCTCACAATCGTTGCTAGCTTTTACTCGGCCCGTTGGCCGATTAATTTGGTTTATAAAACTTTCATCTTGTCGTCATTGTGCTTTCTGGTTTTTTTCAGGCTATGATAAAATCTAAGGAAATCAAGAACGAACAACACGATTTGGGATAGGAACCGTCGTTGTCGTATCCCTAGAAAATGGTGGTAAACACGGACTCACCTGCCAAACTGGTTTGGATTGAGATTTTTATCGGGTATCAGGGAACCATGTGATTATAAATTAGACTTGATCAAAAGGGGCCAAAACTTGAAATGCAGCCTGTTTGACCGACCCATGCCAAATTCTAATTATTCTTTACTTTTAAACTTTTTATTTGAAAATAAAAAATAGTGAAAGAAAAGAGATGACTGCCATTTGCACATCACTTATTCGGGAATAAAACCATAGAAATTCAAAAGGAACTCAAAATGTCAGGATCGTTTTAATGTTTAAAATAACCAAATAGATCTTTCTATTTAGTTTTTTACTAACAAATACCAAACGATTCCCTATAAAATACACTATGATTTGATCATTATGATATCAAATAATTATATACTATATATTTGAAATGATAAAAATTGGACTAATTGGGTTGGTCGAGGTTGAACCATTGAATAACTTTAAAATACATTATATTTTAGCCACTAAGATATAAAATAATAGCATAATATATTATGCCAGAGAAAATAGCTTGTTTTAGAATGTCAAACCAATGATGTTCATTTGTTTTACTTGATGGCCAAATCTCGTGTAGGTCAAACCAATTCACCTCTTTTATTTTATGTTTAGCGGTTAGCCCATTAGATACCATGCATTAGTTTATTGTTAAATTTTTTATTTTTAGCAATAAAAAGAAGTATTGTTTTTGCCTCTTCATATATATTTTATCACCACGGAGAAATAAAAGGGCTTAATGAAAAAATTGACACTCTTGAACCCGTTTAAATCCGCATGTGTACGGTAAGTTGGCCCGTTCCACAGAGGAAAGAGGAAAAAATTGACACTCCCTATTCTATCATTCCTACAAACGCTCCTGGAGCAGGAAATTTGAAATGGGGGAAGGGTTTTTTCCTCTCTGCTATTATATCTTTTTAATTTAAAAAGATGCAACAAATGTACTTAGTGTGATTGGTTATGATCCTTACTTTTCCTTAAAATGGTCAAGGTTCGAATCCCACTACGTGTCTTTTTAATGAATTAAAAAAAGTAAGTGTGAAGACCAAAATGTCCTTCCTACTTTCACTCTCGTTGTAGGAAATTTGAAATGGGGCTCCCGTTTTTTCCTTCGGTGTATTATATTACTAGCGTGATACCCGGCCCGTTGGCCGGAGGAAATAAATAATGTGATCCTTATTTTTCTTATAGAATGCGTTGTGATGAATCAATCAAGGTGAGTATTCCATTCATGATGGTGTGAAAAAGTCATTATCAATAGCGTTATGCCAACTTGAGAAGAAAACAAAGCATACTAATCTTATAAGAAATTAAGACCAAAGACTTAGATTCGAGGAAGCCAATTAGTTTGCTAACTCACGTGGGAGATAGTAATGACATCACAAATATATATAATTCATAAATAAAGCAATCCAATAGAGGTTCCACAAAGTATGACAAAAACTGCGTTTAAATAGTCATGTCCTGAACACTGGTCATTTCCAATGTACAACTTTAAAGGAAGAAACCTAATCTACATATAAGATACTGACTCCAAATAACTATTGCAACCTATTCCTCATCACTTAACTTCCTCTTTAGCGGCGTGCGAACACCACCATCAAGACTTTCATCTCGTGCTTCTACATGGCCAATCGCAGTTGTGGTATTGATAATGGATTCTTCAGTGGACTATTCTCCCACAACATCGATGGCTGAAGTTGAATTGATATTTCCTTCATTAGAGTGCTGAGACAAAATTAAACCAATTAAATTCCTTAAAGAGAGTGAAGGCACATTTTGGGTCTAAGGTTTATTTGGTATTCTGTTTAACACCAAGGCAAAAAAACCAAGACTATGCATAGCAAACACATTTGAGATTCTTCCATTCATAGCTAATCATCTTGTACCAATGCAAGAAGCTTATAATTGTAAGCACATACCTGGCCAGATTCAAAAGTTTTACTACGTAGCTGATGTACTCCTTTGGGTTCAACGATTTTCACAATACTAAATCCATGTGATGGATTTTTGAAAGTGTACGAATTTAGTTTGACGTGAAACGTCACATCTACCCTTTCAAAGTTTTGGATAACAGCAGGTACCCCATTATGGTGTTGATCACTTGAAAGGTAAAGTTCTTGAGCTGACTTATCAAAAAATTTCCAGCCTGCGTGATCCAGAACAACAAAAAGTGCTTCACTCGAGGAGTCTATCACAGAGAGCTCAAGTCGAAACCTGTAATGGATAAGTAGTTGATATGATAAATGTAAACTACATTTTACTCAATGGAATTTTTTGTAATATGACAAAACACAAAGTAATAAAGAAATCATAAAGCATACAAAATTCCCAAACCTTTTGACTCCCTGAGCAGACCGTGCGTTACACTTCTCACAGTAGAAATGATCCACTCCTGCACGCAATTTGGAGGCGCATTTCGTACAACCATCATAGCACCAGTTGTGCATGACTTCACAGACGTACCCCTTAATGGTAAACACCTTATTCTGAGATGACAAAAATGAACATGTTTTCTTTTTACTAATCAAGTATAAAACCAATTTGTGCATGGATACAACATGTGTATGGGCAAAAAAAAAAAAAAAAACAACTTGCAGTACATCACCTCATTGGCAGAGTTGTTGAGTAGGCTAATCAAATCTTCTATGGAAATTAGTGGGGGGTCAACTTCTCGCTCAATGATGCGGGGAGCATTTAATTCACGATGCCTTGTCATAAAAACTCGATAATTAGTATATGCATATGCCTATTGTTGAAGTCTGTTGTTGTTTTGTTATGTGTATGAGCAAACAAACTCAGGGGAAAATACCTTTGGTGAAAGGCTGCAACTTCAGGTAAATCTAAATTTCCATAAAGTTTGGTTGCAGTCGACGACGATAACTTAAGGTCTCCTCCTAAAAGCGAATAGGAGGATTAAGAAGTTAGGCATACACATTACTACTATAATAGATACTGTAATTGGAAGATAGTGCAAATGGAATTACCATTGTACTTAGTCACAAAAACACACGGAATGACCAAAATGATTGGCTTGCTACCAGCTACCAAGATAATTTCATCCAGCTGAGTGATTAGTCGCCCCCAGAGTACTATGTCCACTACCACTCCCCTACGATTATGGTTATTAATCATAAGCCATTATAATAATAAGAAGATGCAAGTAAAAATTTTAGTTAGAAAGTCATAATTAAGAGGAGTACTCAAGCAACATGATCTTAATTTCCTTGCGAGTAGACCTTCCTCTCAGATTAGTCGTAGTAATTGGAGGCAAACATTCCTTCAGCAAGCCAACAACATCTACATCATAGGATATGACAGTTGAAAATTAATAAGTCAATAATTCAACTTTGATAACTATTGGACTCAAAATCGAACCAGCTTACCAAGCAAAATCATCCTGTTGTTCACGTTCTGTGGTATATCAGAATGTTGGATAAATCTGAAAAAGTGGCGAGGGATTGACTGTGTACTGTCTGTGGGGCGAATGGTTGTCCCTGGTAGAAACTCAATTACCAAGGGATTGTTAACAGGCCGATACTTTGTGTTCGAAGTTAATGGTCTCACTTTGAACTTTGCAATGACACATATGGCTTGTTCTTCAATCTTAGAATCAAATCTCTTGATCAAGTTCCGCGGGACTTGAACCCAAATGGCATCTCCCTGTGATCACGTCCATGACATCCATAAGAAATTCGACATTCAGAAATCTCACACACAAAGCTTTCTACGAAAGAACGTAAATACCTTTGCATCCAACAGCACCATATCCAAACTGATCACAATATCGGTATTCGGATTGATAGCTATCCATTTTCTGGAGACTCTACAGTGTAAAACCCAAGTCTTGTTTTCTTCCGTAGTCAGTTGAGCAATGGGAACACTTTGATCCATTGCTACTCGTGCCTTCTTCACAGTCAGAGAGAATCTCAGATTTATTAGTGTCGCACTACTGGATAATTTTTGGTTTAGAAAGCACAACTCACCGCGGGGATAGTAGGTGGTGAGGTTTACCGTTACCAATTGCATGTCCTGGTTGAAGTTTGAGGAAGCAGGCAAAGAGATCCATGATCTCCGAGTAAAAGGGAAAGGAACCCACGTTCGGATCGGCGGGAAATAATTTAGGGAGGGCTGTTTTTATTTGTGATTCGCGAAATAGAGAAGCAGAGTGGCTGCGGTGCCATCAATTGAAAAAGGGACATCTAATGCAGTCTCGTTGGCTTAACATATATATGGTAATGGGCTTTTAAATCTCAAAAAGCCCAAATATAAGTAGATGTGCAATACATTGCCTACGGATCTTCAGTCAATTCTTTGGCGGGGGAGTATTCTTCTTCCGACAATGAATCGGCGGAGAAGGAGTTCGGGTGAGCTTTGTCTGAAATCAACTCCGCCCACACAGCCATCGGAATCTCATGTGGCATGCTGATCTTGATATTCCGATCGATTCCTTGCCTCTCTTTTCTGATGAAGCATCTTCCGCCTTTACCAGCGTTTGAATCCGGTGAATCTGCCTAACCTTTTGCAAGAGCTGCAAAGGAGTTTCAATTCGGTGGACAGGGAGGCTTTTCCATGGCTGGGGAGGTTTACTGGCGGCTGGCGAGGCTAATTCAATTGCTAGGTTTGTTTTCTTCAACTTACAGTTGTCGTTGATTTGTTCGTCGAGCTGTTCTGTGGTTGCTTGATTGAAATACTTCGAGGTTTCGAGATATTCTACTTCTGGATCATTCTTATGGTTTATACATGAAATGTTTTGGTGGAACTTACTCTTGATCTTGCGGCTGTTCTCGAAGCTCTATTTATTCGGTTTTGCCTTCTGAATCGGGAACTAACGTCGTTGATGCTGTGAATTTTCAACCGGTAGTGGTTAATTTGTGCGCAAAGCTGTTCAATGGTTGCTTGATTGAAATACTTGGAGATTTCGAGAGATTCGACTTTTGGATCATTCTTAGGATTTATAGTTTCCTTCTAAGATACTTTCTATGAGTACCCATACTAACAGCAGGCAGCCAATCCCCAGCATCATCATCAACTTGTCCTTGAGATGCATCAATACCATCTGCAACCATTTTCTTCCATTCAATTTTTACCTCTTTTTTCTTGATGGATTGCCAGTTCCACCTGATAAAGAGGTAAGTTGTAATTAAAAGTTTCCCTTTAGAATAATATAACTATCGGGAAATAAATAAAAAAGCATTAGACATTGATTCTTTCGTGTGCTAGCAACAAACAATGAGAAAGGAGTTGTACTGAGGTGATAATGTTGGAACCATCTCTTGAAATATGATTCTTGTTCCAAAAGTGATTTGATTGAGTGGTTGATCTTATTGTGTTTCTGCAATCAATCATGAAGGTAATGTCGTGTAATAAGTACTGATGCAACATTATAATTGTGTCTACTTCATGGTCCATGGAACCGTACCGTATCGGCGGTTCAACCACGAAATACCAGTATCAGAGGTTAAATCGGTAGGCGGTATTTAACGGTACAACGGTTGAACTACGATAAAACCACGGTTTTACCATAAAATACCCTACAGCTGACTTTTCCGGTTCGATCTCCGGTACGGTTTCATGGACCATGGTCTACTTGTTTCTTGCTCATCATTTCTGGAAAAAAGCAATCATGAAGTGAGGAGCCAAGACTCTTACATATTCAGCTGCTTTCGCTGATGTAATATTAAAATTGCGATTAGTTTTATCTTGCTCTTACTTCTCACCAAATTTTCTTTTGTCTTTGATGTAGTATTTAAGGGACGAGATTTTGAAAATCGATGAGAGTTGGGCTGTTCCTCGTTTTGACACCTTGCCTAATGTGGTTCATATTCTAACATCAAGAGATCGTGAAAATGAGCTCCACTATTTGAAGGAGCAAATAGATATAGTTGAGGAGGTTGTGGATGAAGTTGTGCATGCTTATCACAGTGCCTTCAATAAAGCCATCCAAAACTACTCTCAGGTGCATTTCATTATGTTTCCTGCTCATTAATGATGCTGCTTATCTGCCAAGCTTCTCAGGAAATTCCACACCTTGCGTTTGTACATCCACATTGATAAATAAATGCTCAAAGATACCGCCTGCAACTGCTGTAATGGCAGGTTTACATTCCATTGTTTGTGGATATGGAAACTCCAACTCCGCTAACCAAGCCTTGTCTAGTATATATGGAATGTGCACTAAGTCCCATTAGTATCTCTCAGTTGTGGGTATTTATGGTTTCACAAATATAGGTTTAGGAATGTTGTTTTAATGTTCCCTTTTCTTAGAAGCTTTGTATTCTTTCTAAAGTTGAGGAACATATAAAATCATAACCTTTCTCATGGGCGATAAGCAATTGATTACCCAATGATGCAATTCGAAGGATCTCTTGAATGGTGAGCATTTTCATTGTGAATCCATCGGGTTTTGGAAGCTATAAGATTAGGAAAAGGATCTGAAACATGGTTGTCATACCAGCCGGCATGCCACCGGTTGAACCTGGTTCAACCAGTTCCGGTCATGAAACCGGCATGACACTGCCGGTATGACCGACATGATCGATCTGTGAATTTTGAAGTAAAATTATATCGTTTTAGTGAATTTAAATATAAGTACATGCAATTTTATTGAAAATATCACATTTTATTTAAATATCAATATGAATTGTACCTAAATTGTCTTCAAATATGATTTATATATGATTAAATTCATTTGACATTAATGATTTTTGACATTTCTACATATGGTTCTCTATATTCTCGGCAGTTGTTTGCAGCTACTTCTGATATGAATTTATCACAGATATACATGTAATAGGCTGTCCTAAGTGAGTTATGGAGTAACATATATTGACATAGGAAACACGACCTCTTTATTTTGATAAATTCTTGGAATCGCGTACATGGGTCTCATTCTTTTGACAATGTCGTATGCTTGGAAATGGAGAATAGATCAATTGCATACTTGCTTGTGTACTTCCAAATAGTTTCATGCAGCCAAATTGGTCATATCATACTTGTCTATTGTTGGAGGAAATGTTTCTTGTGTTGTAATATTTTGTGGTTGCTTTTCAGATCATAGCAAAGAGGCCGTTGGAATGAAAGCAGACTACTCCACATTTATACTTGTCCACAGGTTATGTCTTCTCCATGATATGACTTGTATCAGTTGCTTTTGTATGGTTTTGGGCTAATTTTACAGTTCTGATGTCATTCTAAATCCTCCTCTCTTTCAGAAAGGAACTAAAAGGTACGTATCTCTTTCCTGATTGTAATCCTTACTTTTCTTGGTCTCTTTATTCATTGGAAATGATGCACTCCTTGACCGCAGAGAACCATGATATCAAAGTTTCTGTGAATGACATTGTCATCAAAGCCGTTGTTGTTGCTCTAAAGAACGTGCAAGAAGCTAATGGTAATGAGTCCCTCTAGCTTTAGATTATAGTCAAGAATATGATGTGCATATCGTAAGTCACTGTCGGTTGTCAATGAATGGAATTCCACATCCCTAATTTGTCCAGCTACCATTTTAACTCATTTTTATCTCTAACATGGTGTACCAAAGACCACAATTTCCAAACTGGGTCTTTTTCATACTACAATACAAAAAGCAAAAGTTTGATCGATTGTATTAAATTTTTCCTTCTTCTTGTCCTGATACTGAAAGATCTTTACCAAATTTGAACGTATTATTACTGCCTAGTCTGTAGAAATGACTCATGGATTCTGTTTCACAGCAATCCTTCCCTCTTTCCAATATACCGATTGTCTAAGGACGCCCCTTGTTTTGGAAATCTTAAAAGATTGTCGTGCACCGATCAAGCAGCTGATAAAGAGCATCATATATTTGGTGCCACTGTCATAGAGTGTCGAAGACGTTAAGTGTGTGCAACATTAAGTTTTTGAAATCACATTTCTTTGGCCTGGCATTTCCTGATTTTCTTTGAGCATTAAGGATGCGCTATTGAGAAATGACTTGTCTCTTTGCTTCGAATGTTATCATTGGGAGGTGTGAGAGGCTAATTTGATTATTTATTAAATGAAGGGTTTCTCTAAATACTCATTAGAAGGCTCAAACTTCAAAATCCTGAAGGCTTTGCTCTGTACGCGAGCTTGGGAAGATGAATATTGTCGGTAGATGAATACTGTCGATAAAAGCAGCTGTGTCCTTTTCATTTGCCAGCATTCTACTGTCTTGCGTCTTGGTAAATTGAAGTTTGGGGGGTAAGGAACATATTCACTGCTTTCCCAGATGGCTTTCACTTTATGAGATTTTGTTTTCATCTATTGGTAATTCTTTGAATTGTGATTTTCAGTGAGAAAACAAAAGTGAATTATGGATTGGGTTCTCTCCTACGTGTTTGTAAAAGCTCTGGCCTCGTTATCTCCCTGCGGCTTCAGTGACCCACCTCCAATGGATCAACATGCTGTGTAAGTATCAGATTCTCTTGGTTTCATTACGTATTGTGGTTTGGTGAACTAAGAAAATAATATGTTCTTGAATATAAATAGATAAAATGCTTACTTAGTCAAATTCAAATGATTAACATGAAGGAACCAAACGTACATAGACATGATTTAACCATAGAAAACAGGAAACCAACAGAAAATAAAATGACCAGCTATTCACAAAACACTTGCTGGTCCTAGTTAAAGAAAAATGAGAATGACTTGCTACTACCAATGTCCACCTATCATAAAACCCACTAATTTGAAGAAACTCACAGAAACATCAACCACTAAGCATTTCAGATAACATAATCTACCAGAAAAGCTTGCGAAGGACCAAATCACATTCGGCTGTGCCAAAGTTAAAATCCAACAGTTGGATCATAAGCTTAAATGATTTTCCCCTCAGCCAAGCTAAGAGAATCCTGAAATTGTTGGTCCATTCTTTGTCTGTTGCCTCGATAATACGACTTGCAATCCAACGGAACTTGCTTGTCACAAACAGAACAACAGCTTCATCACCTCCATTACCAACTTTCATCCGCACCTCAAACTTCAGCTTCACGGCAGACCAGGAGACATTGACATCCTTCACTTGGGCATCAACAATATATGAAGTACCCTGCATTTGACACCAAAGACACTTTTCAATAACTTCAGAGTGATCAAGCGTCCACTCTTTTTGGTCACACGAACTGAACAAATAGATAATTACCTGGTTATTGATGTCAGTCTTATAGATGTTCAGTTCTGGAATGGAGCAGATGGTACTCATCCCTAGGGCTTCTTCCAAGGTATAGTCAATGGCCAATGGGACATTTTCTATACTGTTATACAATAGAACAGGAAACAGATAGAACCCTAAATAGTGGAAGTTCCAATTTACTCATTCGCTAAGTGTTTTTCTAGAATAATGTAAACTTACTTATCCAACAGAGGGTGGAGGTGAGGATAATGCAAGTTCCAGTATAACTTTGTTGCATTTGTTCCAACGCAAAACTCTTGACCTGGCATCAACTCATACACACATGGTGTCAGTAAGACTAACTTTAAAAATATTAGGGAAAGTTCAAAGAAAAAGAATTGCTTAATACCATTGAAAGTATGAACTACCACCGAGGTGAACACAACTACGGTTCCCGGAGGAGGCTGATGAGGAATAACAGCTTGGAATTTGTCTATTAAATCATCCCATAAGACGATTTCCACAATAGCACCACTAATTTGAGGGGGAAAAACAGATTAATGAATAACACACAACTAAAATCCATAAGACCTGTAAATCATCTTCAAACACAAAGCTTTTGACCACTCACTCAATGAATCGGAGGTGAACAGCCTTTCTCCTTAAAAGATCAACATCTTGGAATAGAGCTTCTTCCGGTCCAGCAGCTACAACCTGTCCAACTATGTCTGCCCAAATACAAATGTAAAGGGATTGAATAGGTAAACAACTATAAATTAAGATTCTATGGCTCAATCAAATTACCAGACAGATAAGCATGGTTGTGGACGGCTTGAGGAAGATCCGCAGCTGCCAAAAAACGGAAGCTGTAGATTGGTATGTCAGGAGCATTTGCGGCTTCTTGAACCACTGTATCCTTTTGGAAGCAGATTCTGAGAGTAGGAGGTGAAACCCTATAGTAACCATGATACCCACGAACCACAAACTTGCACAGTACGTAGATCCTTCCCTCCCGAAGAATGGGCAGAAACACTGGAACATGAACTGTACCAACTAATCCCTGCATTCCGTCCCCTACAAAATAAAATGAATTTTAGTTTATCGTTTTATAGTGTCATGTCGACTCTAAAACAATAAAGTTCATCACTGCAAACTAATGAACAGAATAATACCTCGTTGTCTAGAAATAACATGTGGAGTTGGTGAATCCCAATGCCATCTGGGTTCATTGTTTTCCACAATCGCAGGATCCTCACGCGAACAGCGGCGTCATCTTGATGCAGATTCAGCTGGGATAAACTCAGAAAATCCATGGATGCTTTGAAACCAAAAGAAGTAGAGGAGTTTTCTCAAAATGGCGTGAGATTTCCTCTTCATTGTGCATGGCTTTAAATAGTGTTCATGGAAGATGTAGGATACGTTTGGAACTGACATGAAGAGTGGAGGTAATGGGATTAAACCCAGCAAGATCGTGTACCACGATGTAGCTTCAGAATAGGAAAAGTTTTTTTATGCATAATATATAAATTAAATATCTGAATATAACTAATTAAATATCTCAAGTAATTCAAAAATTTTGTACACGCAGAAAACTTTTTGTGCATGTGGGACTGGACTTATTAACCCACATAGGCCAATAAAATGCACATTGATTAATCCATAATCATAGAAAGAATGGGCTGATATGTTTATGTGGTTTTCTTTTTTTCCTGTACCTTCCTTGACTGAGCCCGTGGTTGTGGATCTGCTTATTACTATCTCAAATGTATCTTCACACTGATAAGATGTTTTATGCAGTAGAATTTGAAGCCAGATCGAGTTGTCTTCAATGCACTTATCACTGCATGTGGTCAATCAGGAGCCGTGGACTGTGCCTTTGATGTATTATCATAAATGAAGGCTGAGATACAGCCGATTGATCCTGATCATGTTACTGTTGGTGCATTGATAAAGGCATGTGCAAATGGTGGTCAGGTTGACAGGGCAAAGGAAATTTACAACATGCTTGATAAGTATAAAATCAAGGGCACTCCAGAAGTTTATACAATCACCATTAACTGCTGCAGTGAGATTGGCGATTGGGACTTTGCTCATCGCGTGTGTGAAGACATGTTAAGAAAAGGCGTCCTCCCTGATGAGGTACTACATAAGTTGACAATATTGGTGATCGGTTGAGCCTGAAGAATCAGGGCGATGTTAGTAATAATGGTTTAGTATAGATAAGGGTGATAATTCAATGATGCCTTTCTGGATCTAGTTTAAAGCTACCCGTTTGATAGATGCAAAAGCTATGTAGATTTTCCACATGCAAGCTGAATTTTATACGTGATTTCCAGTGAAATTGGATTCATTTGTTTGCATCGATAGGGTTTCTTTCTTATGGTTCTCTACTTTTTTCATTCCAGATGTTTCTAAGTGCATTGATTGATGTCGCTGGGCATGCTGGAAAAGTCGATGTAGCATTTGAAATCCTGCAGGAGGCAAGAAAGCAAGGATCAAAACTTGGAGTTTTGCCTTATAGCTCTTTGATGGGAGCTTGTAGCAATGTATGTATCTTGTTACAATCCTGCCTCTGTTGTGGAAGAGTATGTTTCTAATGATTAATTTCTGAATTTAATGGGTACTTGGATATTATTTCCCCAGGAATGTTAGAGAAACTTGTAGATATATATTTCATGCCTATTTTTCGCATACAAAATAATTTTGCATGCAGAGAAAGAAGCTACAGAAATGGGAAGTACCAGGAAGTACCAGTTGGCTGCCAGATGGCAACTCCACTATACCAAAAACATAACCTGATAAATCCCTTATTTATCTCTTTAATCAAATTTCTTCTGCCCTCTTATCTGAAATCAGTTATGAATTGAGTTATCTTGAAGGAAATGCAACTGGGAGTAACTCCAATTCCATCAGAGAGTTTCTGGAGAAGAATCATAAAGAAACTTCTGGTGAAAAAACCATCAAGCTGGCAATCCGTGCCTTACGGGAGGTACGTACTCATATTATGTCGTATTTGAACGGATTTAGATGTTAAGATAATTTTAGGCAAAACGATTGAATTTTATTATGGTTTGTTGAGCCAACAAATATCAATGTCTGGATGGCATATGAAACAGTTTGTTTTATAGTTTGTATAACGAATAAGATCAATTTTTTTAGTGTATGAGACGGTTCAACATGATTTATGTTTGAAGATAGCCAGAAAAGCCTTGGTTAACAACATTTCTTATCCCTATAGGATGCTGGTCATGTGTGGCATTTGACATCAATCGTAAACTAAATTGTCTCAGGCTTCTTGCTGAACGACTACGGGTCGAAACCAACTGAAGTTGATTCATCATCTTTTTGTAAAATAATCAGCCGGTACATGTGTTGTGAATGATCCTCTGAGATTCTGAAGTTTTCATTTCTTTGTGTAGGTTGTGGAGAGTGGTGGAAAGAATATTGAACTCGCAGTAATGACAAAAGAGCAGGGCATACAACAAATTGAAGAGGCTGAAATCGATGCTATCATGGCTTAGATTGAAGCAGAGTAGGCAGCTTCTGAGGATGCCAAGAAGGGCACTGCTAGAGACGCATGATATTAGGAACCCCTGAATTTGTCCTGAAGTTGCAGTAGATATGGTAGGCAAAGAGGCAAGTAGGAATTAGCAGCTAAACATGCATTGTGTAACAAAAAAACTTCGGTCATGTTTATATCCACATAGAAACTCAAAGTCGTGCACGGAGTGCATAGATAGTTAGCATGTAGTTGTAAATTCAGGCGTGAACAGGAGATAGTCTTGCTAGCTTCTTTGTATACATATTCTCCAGATACATGAAATCACACATTATTCCCATCACCTACTTCATTCATTTGCATCAGAATGGACTACAGATAATGTACTACATATCCAAGAGTTATATTTTTCACATTACCGACGACGCGAGGAGACAAAGCTACAATGTTCGTTGTGGATATATTATGAATCGCCTGTATAATAAACCAAAGAATGGAGGAAATGAAATATAATCTTAGCGTCACAATCTCCATAATATGAGAACTTAAACAGTACAGCAGGGGTACAAAAATTGTTCCCAAAAGTAGTTACTTTCTATCATTCTAAAATCTCTCTGTAGACAACATTTTGCATAGTCAATACATGCTCTCCATCAGTGTTGCAACTGTAGATTTGAATTCCTGCCTTTCGCGTAACACGTGACAATGCTACATACAACTGTCCATGACAAAATACCTGCTTATGCAAGTACAGGCCTACATGGTTTAGAGTTTGACCTTGGCTTTTGTTGATTGTCATGGCAAATGATAGAGAAATAGGATACTGACGACGCACCAAAGTAAAGTGGAGGCTCTTGAACCGTTCCTATAACTTCAGCCTAGGTAAGAATACACGCTCACCAATGTTGGTGCCAGTCAAAATTTCAACCTCAATAAACCATGTGCCCAATTTGGTGATAACCAACCTAGTTCCATTAACCAAACCAATACTTTGATCCAAATTCCTGAGGAGAATAACCGGACATCCGATCTTCAGCTTCAGATCATGATCAGGAAAATTGCCTACCCTTAAAGAGTTCAAAAACTCTGTCGAATAATCACTCTCCATAATATTTGGCTGTCCGGGATAAACTTCAATTGAGTCGCTGCTCAGGTAACATCTAGACTCACCAGGAAACTGCAGCAGAACATGAGAATTGATTGCTGATACTGCTTCATGATGCGGGGCCAATATGGCTCGTTCAACCAAGTACTTGTAATCAGCATAACATGTTGATAGGTCAGGATATGTTGAGTTGACAACATCAGAAATAGGAGTATCTCTAGGCTGAATGCACAGATCTGTTGGAATTTTAAGTGTTGATTCACCAAACACATTCGAACCGATGCCATCTCCGATCTGTAGAATCCAAGAGCTAAAGGCAGAAATCTCCTCAGATTCCGATGCAGACGCTCCCATAGAGCAACGCAATCTCATGTTTTGCGTCAATTTCAACACCGTTATGTGCTCCCAGATGTAAGATTTCTTAATGGAAGCATTTAGAATCTGATTTCGTGTTCCTTTCAGAACAACGGGCAATGTTTGGCGAAAGTCTCCACCAAATACAACAGTTAAACCTCCAAAGGTTCTAACTTTACTGTGGCGATGCTTGATGTGCAATATATCCCGAAGAGTCCTATCCACAGCCTCAATATTATGTTTATGGGACATGCAAGCTTCATCCCAAATAATCAAAGAAGTCTGCAGAAGAAGTTCAGCTAATTCACTACCTTGATCAATGTGACACGTAGAGGTAGACTCACAGTCAATAGGTATATAAAAACGGGAATGAGCTGTTCTCCCTCCGGTCATTAGCAAGGCTGCAATTCCGGAAGATGCAACGCACAACACTATCCGTTTCTGAGATCGCAATTTCAAGCAAAGAACCTGCCATAGGAAAGTCTTCCCGGTCCCTCCAAATCCATCAACGAAGAAACATTTTCCTTGTTCTGAATCGACCGATTGCAATATTTCCACAAATGCTGCACGTTGATCGGCATTCAACCTCGGATACATAGCATCAAATTCTGCCTTTTGTTGTGATGCATCATAATTGAGCTCCATCGCCAACATACGGTTACTATAACTGTGGCCTGAAACTGAAACTGGAACTGGTAACCCTGAAATTGAAGCCCAAATACAATGAATGTTACTCTAATTGAAAGGCTTAAAGTCTACTTGATGATGGATCTATCAAGTAATAATTGATAGAATTCATCCTGTACAAATGATGTACATCAATTTCAACCAATACACATATAAAACAGGTCGCAAAGCAACCAAATGATGAAGTTATCACCAATCATGAACAGAAGCCAGCAAGGTTCCACATCATTCCATAATTTGTGAATGTTCTAGCATGGGAAGAGACCTTAAAGCTACCAGTTTTTAGATACATGCTCACCCATCGACAAATGTAATGTGGCCAGTTCCACAACAGTATGACTTTAGCTGCGTTAAGAGCTTGTGCCAGATATGCAAATTTATGATTTAGATTTTATTAGCTTTCTTTTTTTATGGAAATCACCAACAGAATTGCAATGCTAGGAAACCAAAGAGGAAGAGAAAAAGATGAGGCAGAAGAATTCACGATGACATATGCAGTGATGAAATGGTAGTATAGAAATTTACCATAAATATAATAGACTAACCTGGGAAATCAGATAGGGATTTCCAATGCTTCAGTAGTAATTTCTCTATCTCAATAAGACACAAATCCTTGAGCTGATCCGGACATAATTGCAAGTTCGGTAAATTCAATGCTCTACGCTGACGAATAATAAGATCATCACTCAACAGTTCCCAGTTCTCCTCCCATAGTGTCTTTACATCTGGTACCTGATTATGTATAAGAATGGTAACGAACAAATTCCTCATTTTAGATCCGGATGCCCAAAAAGAAACTTCCTTAATGCAGTCAGTCCACTCATCATCCACAGCTAGTAAGCCTAGCGCATAACATGCCTCCTTGAAAGTATCATGTACTACCCCATTGACGGTACGTATCTCCTCATAACTGCGACATCCTCTAACCACATGAAGTAACAAACGAAGGTAATACCTATCCTTGGCTGAGGGATAACAATAATATAGCCTGCCAATACACAGTCTCTGCTTCCGTATCTGCCACTTTTTTAATTTCCTATTCCATGTGTAATGTTGTGGAAATTCAACAAATGTATATCTCCTGGCAGCAGCAGAAGTACAGTTAGTTTCCATCCATCCTAACAACAGCGAGGTTTGCGACTCAATCAATGACTGCACATTCGATCTCTGAGTAGAATAAACTTTGTTTTCCCCAGGCAAATGAAATGAGAGTCGTTTAACTGATGGAGAGTGGCTATAAAGATCAAATTTAAACAGTCGCCAACATGCTTCACCTGCCGTTATGTAACGACAATCCATAAATGCCTTGATCTCATCTATTCGAACTGTAGCAGCCATAGAACCTCCCGCATTACCCTGTCCATTTGTTGCTTGATTAGCCTGAACCGTCGCCATTGCTCGATCCTCGGGTTTATTAATGTATTTGAACAGATATTTAATGGCCCTGGACAATATAAATTAATTGGTTAATCACAATTGCTAAGCTTGCACAAATTATACGACTGGGCTGAATAAACGAAGAAGGTCAAAAGCATATACCATGTCATCATAAGAACATTGCATTCCTACAACCATGATCAAGTAAATGTATTAACGTAGGCAATCCTGGATTTTGTTTGATTCAAAGTTGTTTGATGTTCCTTCCTAACATTTTCAATGTATGATCCTAAACTTAACCTCAGTCTAAAGGATGCATCATTTTCAATCGCTTTTGTCATGGCCCCAAAGGTACACTAATTCCCATCAATATCGCCCACCCCGCCATGTGAAACATGGTCTGCATCAGTTCAAGTTTTTACAGTCTCACTAAGTCAGCTAACCTGTGACCCTTCTTTGTGCGTTTATGCTTGTAGTTGAAGACATAATTAAATGACACTGCCTAGAATAAACCTAAAGATATAACTATGTCAACGAAGTCTGTTGGCATTTAAATGAAACATGTCATTTCAATTGTTATCAAGTTTGAGAATACTACTAATTCGTCTAAACAAAAACAAAAAAACATACCTTGACTTATTGCAAAATTCCACATTTATGTGAGCTTGGAAGCGCAATAATAAATACCGATTGTACGGCACCACAAATCGATTATCCAAAGCAACACCTTTGACGGTTACACATCGATTGTTTTGACGTCGGCGATATTTTGCAAATCCATTCTCATCTATAGTTGTCTGACTGCAAAATTGCTTAGGAAAGTGCTTCGAACATTCTCCATTTTTCATGCAAGGCGACTTGGGCCCCACAGCTCCACAGGGTCCATGTAACATAAAGTTACAGACAGCCTCGTACCCTTCCGGATCAAGAGCTGGATCGGGAATTTCGGCTGATATGATTGAATCAATTTCTGTGGTCCCACAAAATTTGTCTTCCGGTGCTAAGAATACCAAAATATGGGCATGGGGGAGGCCTCGTTTCTGAAACTCCAGAGCCCTCACATCTGTTCATGAAAAAGCTAACCACCATTAGCAAAGAAAGACCATAAACTCTAAATCTTAATTTGCCAATGACAAATGTATTCCCACTTACGTGCACATGTCTTCCCAAATATATGTCGATCTTTAATTTCATACATGAAATGATTCAACTTCATCTTGTACACCCGAGCAATAACATCGGCACGATTAGGATCCTTTATACCCCGCAAAGCCAACAAATCACTCATTAACTGAATTTCAGGCCAGTTAGCATTGCATGTGAATGTTATAAACAAATCCGGATAACCGAACGCACGACAAATTGCCATGGCATCTTGGAAGTTCTCATACTTGTAGCGTGGGCTACCCATATGCGATGCAGCCAAAATAACATGTTTTCCAGACAATTCCAAGTCAATATCACCTCTCATAAATGAGTCCTTGAAAATAATGAGCACGCAATGTTGTCTGATTATTGCGAATCCAATCGAGTCTTTCTGCCTCGACCAACGCATAAGCATTGACCATATACTGCTGCAACAATTTTCCAGCCAACAAAAATGAATTAGACTGCTCCAATCTCGTCTGAAGTACATAGCTGTAGTAATCACATTGACTCATATTGCGTTGTCCTAGTAAATCCTCATCATCCCCTTCGACGCATTCACCATCATAATAGAATAACTCTGGATGCCACCCATCCTCCCCATATGGGAACAGGAAAGGATACTGCAAAGCCATCAAGCTCGGATGATACATAGAAATTTGTTCCATTTCCATTGTACGATGCTGAACAATAATATCATGCCCAAACATTTCTTCTCCAGCTTCATCGACAATTAAGGCAGCAATTTCATCAGCCGACGGTAAATCGTACTCTCGCCCATCACCTGCTCGCCGTGCAAGCAACCGTATGTGTGCTTGTTGTATTACACCTTCATTTAATCTATCCCTCGCACTGCGGAATGTCTGAACTAAAATATTGTTTTCATCTAACATTGCCTGCAATCCTTCGACAACATAATCACGCAAAGGATTGGCTTCTCTATCTTGATTATAGAAATCCAGGCGGTTTCTTGTCTCATTCATCGTGTCATAGATATATAGTTGTGCGAATTTGGGGGATGTACCTTCAGGAGGAAGTAAACCACCAATCCGATGATATATCTGTCCACCAATTGAGTAAACATAGACACCGGCACCATTGTTAATAGAATGATCCACCTTGCCACCAAGCGGCGTGAAACAGAAAATTCCATTATAGCCGCGAATAAATTGACGAAAATGGCGACAAATGGTTGTACTACCCTCAAGCAAATCTTTCAGAAATGTTGGGGGGTCCCTGCGAGGTGGAAGCCTAACCCTTCTTTGTTTACAGCACAGTGAAAACAACAAAGTTGTCGAAGATCGTGAAGAAGTCGCGCTCTCCAAAAACCACATGCTAGCCCCACAAAAAGAGCACACGCACGACGGTGCACCCGCCGTAAATACTTCGACGGATGGATATCCTGTAGGAACAAAACTAAATAACTATTAGTGGACTTTGTGTGGTCTCATAACCTGTGATTAAAAAAATACGCTTGTGTAGCAACACAACCCAAGTACAGACTCACTCCTTTAGACCAGCAAAGTATTCTTATGATAAAATAGGCTTTCTTATTTTAGCCAACACAATTTTCAATAGCATAAGTGTAAGGAGTTCGAATGAAGCAAGACAGTAACTTCATTTTACATTATCAGTAGCTAAATCCTACTATGTAATCAAGCGGTAATCATTTTTGGACAATCTCACGTAACATGGGAGCTTACTGAGTCTTCGATGATTTTGGGCCAAGGGGTTTAAGTCTTTGATGCTTCTGTTGGATATTGTGGTAGACTAATTCAAGAAAACGATCCAAACATGACCACTATTTAGCTAGGGAAGCAAACTTGCTATCCGTCTCAAGAAAATAATCCATATATGACTCTTTTCACTTCACATTCAAAGCAGCAAATTTTTCTAGATCATAAACGTATCAATGACTCCATTACTAACAATTGAAGCTGGAAAAGTAGGAAAGCATAATTCAGACCAGCTTGCTCCCGGAAGAATCGCTCCCCATTTCGTTTTTTGTGGAGATGAATTCGCCTCGACATTCTATTGCGTGCAGCATTCAGCTTGGCAAACTCAGCTTCTAAGGCTAGAACTGAAAATGTTAATGGATATGTATTTTATAAATGGTCACGATACTTGCAGTTATGAACTATATGATCCAAGCTTAGGTAGAGGTGAAGAAACACAAAATCTATAACAAAAGAAGTCATACGTGTGTTTTTATTTCGGGTGGCAGTACGCGATCGCTTAGTGGTGAGAATAGCACGCGTCTATTTCGCGCGACTCTAACCAAGTTCGACGTAAGTGTTTCCAGCTGAGCCTGCATTGCCTCTAACTCTGCAATGAATCAGAACCACTCTTCCAATGAGATTGTAATAAGGTGAGAAACATACCAAAGGATAACTGTCACTAAACGAACTTACCAAATCCGTACAGATTGGGATCCTTAGCGGCCGGAGGAGCAAACTCAAGGGGTAAGAAAATCGCACGACCTTTCCCTGAAAGAGAAACATAGTACAATTGCAACACATTGCAGCTTCGGAACGTGAGAAAGCTAAGCTGATAGAGATTTGTGCACCGATCAAGAGATAATAAAGACCAGCACAGGTTTAATGTTTCTAACTATTTCTGCCATTTTATTCTGTAACCGAGTTAGGGAAGGAGAAAAGAAAGAGATTGCTTACATGGTACATTGCTTGGTTCTGCTACAACGTCATTATGCAAAGACGATGACGACCCAATGTTGAAATCATCCCCAAGCATTATGATCACACTCGAAGAGACGTGGACGACGACTTATTAAAGAAATCAACTCAAACAGTCACACCTAGTTCATTAGCCTTCTGCTTATGGGTCTTCTTCTGTCATTCCTTCGTGTTTATATTTCAGGACTTTCATGGTCGGGTATTCGTGGTTAGAAAAGGTGTTGACAGGCAGGACCTTTGAGCAAGGATTTTTGTTGACAGCAAGGAGACCTGTGACAAATCAATAGCTGTTGTTTCATCAAGGAGCTATGACATGAAGCATATGCAGATCCCTCTGGTCAGTAATGGAAGAAATTGACGGGATGATATGGGAACGAATTGGGCAGGCAGGACCTTTGAGCGAGGATTTTTGTTGACAGCCAGGAGACCTGTGACAAATCAATAGCCAGTGATACCTGTAGCAGAAAGACGAAAGCGAACCGTCGGCGGTGTGCAGGGAAAGACGGAAATTGCTTTCTGCCATTCTCTTATAATTAATCTTATTATTCTAATTTTTTAGTTTGTGGATCAGAAGATGCAGGCGGAACCTAGTGGGCCTTGGTTCAAATAAAAACAACACACTTATGGGCTGGTTTATCTCATGTGTAGCGGAAGTTTTTAGGCCCAGCATTGAGTGATGGTAAATTACCATTTTGGGGCACCGAAAATTGCTCTCTGACCAGCAATTTTGAAATCCTCAATAACCGCCCCCAACTCCACAATAATATATTTGTAGATGTGTAGATCTACATAATCTTCGATGGTCAACATTTCTAGCAGTCTGTTCCACACTAATCTTAGTTGTAAATTAATTGGATAAAGACACGAAATGGTGTTGTCGTCTTTTAATAACCTACCAATGGTACGATATTCAAAATAATCCTAGCTCATTTTTTCTTTCAATCTTTTTATCTGACATGTAGTGGCGGACCCAAAATTGTCGGAGAGGGGCGTTGTCGATAAAATTGGATTATAATTAAAAAATTAAATAGAAATTAATTTATAAAGTTTACATTGTCACGTTTACAACGAATCACGACGACTTTTGATAGCAATTGATAGGATTATTAGTTATTTTAAATGGCAGAAATGTACATTGGTATGACCCAACACACATGTATAAGCAATGGGGCAGGTCCGAGGCGGGTATCTCGATACCCATACGCGCCCCGTGGTAGGTCAGGTACAGGTCGGGTAATTTATCATGGGGTGCGGGTAGGGGTAGGGGTAGTTATATGAAATCATTACGCGCCCAATGTGTATGTAATTTATATGAAATCATTAGAGATATTCGTTATTTTTATTAAAATACCAAGAAACAAATCATAGTATGATAAAATGTAGTTAAATTATGTGAGAAATTGAGAACCGTAAGTAATTTGACTAAGATTACATGTAATTTACGCAAGAACGGGTTGACAATGGGGCGGGTCGGGGCAGGTCGGGTATAAGAGGGATACCCATGGCAGTCCCGGTCGGACCCGCCCCAAAAAAGTCCAAACAGGTCATGTAAAACGGGTCATGTCGAAATTGTCATCCCTACACATGTACATTGGTATGGCCTGTGATTTTTTTAATAGCAATTGATAGGATTATGAGTTATTTTAAACAAATTAAAAAGGAATTCTTGTTAATTAAAATTTAAGATTGATTTGTTTAAATAATAAAATTCTTCCTGTCTAATAAAACTGTGTCGACTATAATTATTAAAGAGTTGTCGGAAGTTCCAAATTATCAAAAGTCGAATGACACACCCTCCCTTGCCTTAGGTCTGCCCCTGCTAATATGCATTCTCTCTTTCCAATATGAAAATATAGTTTTTTTCATCTGAAACTACGGTTTCTTTCTCGACTCTACGGCTCTAACTTCCTTCGCCTTCATGACGAAATAATTCTAGAGCTTTCATCTCCATCGCAAATCTCAAATGTCTACAAATATGAGGTCAACTACTCGACCAACTCTATCGATATGAAAAGCAAACGAGAGAATGTCGAGCAAAAATTGTAATTTTGATACACTTTATTATATTATATAAAGTTAAAACTAAGTTATTGTTGCCTAATTACTTTGCTATAATGTACTATAATTCTATGTTTATCTCCATCCTGCTAACATGCGCCCAGCTTATCGGTGGTATGGCTTTGAAGGCCAAGGAAGTGGAGACTAAGTTATTGTTGCCTAATCGATTTTTTTTTTGCTTTCATGCTAATGTTTTACCTTTTTAGCATTTTCCAATTTTTGCATAATTCATAGTTGTAATTTTTTGGTACGAGGATTAGGCTTAGCACACATATCATCTAAAGTGTTGCCCAATTTGAGAGTTCTAAACTATTGATAATATTATATCATTATTTCTATTAGGGATAACAAAAATATTTACAACTGTGAATACCCGTTCGAATTCGACCTAATCGTGTAGGGTAAAACTCAAACTTGAAGGATTTTTAGTGGATATGGGTAAAATAATCGAATCTGAATATTTTGAGTAATGGATGTGCATGGTTTTCTCACTCTCCAACCGCCACCATTAATCGAACAAGAAGGCTGAAGAAAAAACCTCTTCCTTCATCTGACTTTCACCCTTCTCCTCCCGTCCGCCAAATGACACGAAACATGAAGAAAATCCTATCTCTCTCTCGCCTTTTGCCCAGTTGGGCTCAAAAAGTGATGCAAAGGCTTCGAATGAAACGACAAAGTGTCGATCTAGGTGAGATTGGCTTTGCATGTGGGTTTTGTTTTCCGGCGAGGAAAATCTGGTGTTTGAACTCAATAAATGCACCTTTGACTTCTTGAACAACGATTCTAAACACGGTTCACTCCTCTCCGAACAATGTTCGAACGAGGGTGTTTGATGTTTTTGATGGTTTTTTGGAAACAAACTAAATTACTCTACTCCTATGGAGGTTCAGTGAGAGCTTCGAAAGACTAAAAGCTGATTTGCAGAGAAAGGATAAATTTTGACATTGTGCGTCAAATGTTTGGTTGTGGAACCCTTGCTTCTTCTTCGTTTCTTCTATTTATAGCCACTAGGAGTAACTGCCTTGGTAACCGCCTTGGTAACTGCTAGCTGGCTTGTTGCTCCAACCGCCTTAGGGACCCCTTTTCGTTGCCTTGGTCGCCAATTGGTAACCATTGTCTTGGTCTTCACCTCCTTTGCCTTGGAGCTCCTAGACCCGTCTTGTTGACTGGTTGGTATCTATCGCCTTGGAGACCCTTGTCCCATCTTGGGGTTGGTGGGTACTTGATGGCCTCAATGTCGGTGAACCATGATGAGGTCTTGATCTCACCCTCGGCTGCTTGATGACTCCCCACTCTTGTTGTCTTGAGACCGCTACACCTCAATGACACCAAACCCTCCTCATGAACTTGTTGGTTGTTACCAAGCCGTCTCATCGGCTTGATACCTTCCAGCATGCCACCAAGCCAATGTAATCAACTTGACACCCCTTGTTACCAAGCCAATCCTGGTGGCTTGGTCTCCATACTTTGGTACCAGGCCCTTCTTGCCGGCTTGGTACCCGGTCATTTGGCACCCCGTTGTGTGGCCTTGTTTCCAAGACTTGGCTTTTGGATGACCTCCTATTTGGTACCCGGCCGTTTGGCACCCCGTTGTGTCGCCTTGTTTCCAAGACTTAGCCAAATTTCTTACTTGGGTATCAGGCCTGCCTTGTCGGCTTGATACCCTCTTGTTTGGCCCCCTTATTTGGTACCAGGCTTGGTACCTGACCGTTTGGCACCCCGTTGTGTCGCCTTGTTTCCAAGGCTTAGCCAAATTTCTTACTTGGGTATCAGGCCTGCCTTGTCGGCTTGATACCCTCTTGTTTGGCGCCCTTATTTGGTACCAGGCTTGGTACCCGACCGTTTGGCACCCCGTTGTATCGCCTTGTCTCCAAGGCTTTGGTTTTTCTGGAGGCCAAATTTCCTACCAAGGGTGAAACGTATCGCCTGGCTATGGGGCCAAGGAGGCGAGTTGGCCATCATGTAGGGAAGAAGGGGCTTGGCCACTTAGGCCCAAAAATCCAACCCAACTAGGCCCAGCTGGCTCTTTTAATCATTAATGTTGAGCTGGCCTTATAAATCCATTAACCCCCTTGTAATTAATCGATGTCGTACAAGCTGATTTTTTTATGGGTAAACAAATGCCCCCCCACAACTTAGTGTATAAGAATTATGCATTAAGTTGTTGAACTCAACTTGACCAGCTAAAAATAATACTTATCTCGGCATCACCTTCCTTAGCCAAATTTTGGCTTTGATTACAAAGCCATGCACCCATAGCCTTTTATAGAATGCTAGGCTCCGACAGAAGGAAGTAAAACTTAACTAGCTCAATTTCCTTTCCATGTCATGGCTAGCTACTCGAACCATGATTTATCACGAGGTATCATGCCATGTCTTAGGGTGTGGGAGGCTTGGCATGTCGGCCACCATGGTGGCCGCCCAACATTGAACCTTTTGACACCTCACGTCCCAAAGAGGAGGGACATAAGGCTTGAGATACTTGCCATTGATTAATCGATCATGTAGCATCCCATCCTCTTACGACAAGAAGGCCTCCTAGGACGGGTGGCCTGGACAAGAAAGGGTTTACACCGACTGCGAATCACCTGCTCATGCCATGTAAATGGCATGGATCCAGCCACCACATGAGTGTGGCTTATCAATTATGACCAGGTTCTCACATCACAAATCTAACTAAAACTTGACACTTCGACCTCGTATTTTTTAGCCATGATTGGCTTTTGATTTTTCTTTTCTCTTCTTTTGTTTAATAATATTATATTTATTTATTTATTTTAATATAGAAGAGAGTGACAAACGTCACTAATATCCATTCCCTTTGGCACCCACCAACGTGCCAAAGCTGTACAGCCACTGCCAAGTCCATGGGTTAAACCAGACCAACCATCCATACACTACTTGTATTCCCTCCGTTAGGGGAAACAACTCATTCGGTGTTGGTTTCAAATTTTCCAACTTAACAATGGATGGCACCCTCTCAACTTGCCCTGTCTTAGTGGGCTTGCAAGGGGTCCCATGATCCACTGCCTTGGCCACCTTACTAGACATGTTGGGTTGATGTTGAACCCGATGTGTTTGTCTCGTCCTGGGTGGTGCACTAGACATTTTCAACTCCTTCGACTCATCAAAGGGGCCAAGAGTTGTCATCTGTCTTATTTTACCCCAACTAGGCACATGCTTACTCTTCCCATATGGTTGAGAAGACGGGTGTGTGGACTTACAGAGTTGACGACCACCCTTGTGGCCAACTTGACTCTTTCTAAAACCCATGTCTCAATGGTTTTTACACTTAACACATAACAACCCTTGATTTTTTATAGGACCATGATTGGTTGGTGTGTGCCGAGATGTCTTATTCATACCTTCTTGTTTGCCATTCATGTTTGGCATGCAATGGGGGGCTTTAGGCATGACCTTGCTTCCTCGTCCATCCCTTAACGCCATCTCATACTTAGAAATTTTTTGAGTGGTTTGGGTGTGATGAACACTCCTAGACTTGTTCTCCACTCGTTTCTTCACTGTCGGTGACATGCCCCCCTTTCCACTGGTTGGAGACATGCCCCCCATAGCCTTGTTCATGGTTTTTGACGTGCCCCCTTTGCCAAACTCAACTTCACTACCATTCTTACTGCAAGCATGTGTGGCTTGGGTTTGTTGTGGCTTCTTGGGCATGTGTATCTTTCTATTGTTTGTGGTTGATGATATGCCCCCTTGTCTATCCTTCATGGGTGGCATGCTACAAGGGGCCTTGCCTCCTTGTGCACTATTTGACACGTTATCAAAGTTATGAAAATCATAGGTGGCATGGGTAGGCAACACCCACTTAGACTTGCCACTCACTTCATCCTTCATGTCTGATGACATGCCCCCCCTGCCCACTGAATGGAGATGGAGATATGCCCTCCATGCCATCCTTAGGAAACAAATATGGTGTTCTGTTGGACACACCATTTTGTTCACCTTTCTTGACATCAACTTGCCCCCCAGCCTGACTCTTCATCTTCAACTTGTCAGGTGGTAGGCTTCCATGCAACTCTTCCTGCCCTCCTGGTGGTTTGCATCCACCAGACCGCTTAAGCATCGATGGAAATGAGGGTGGGCAAACTTGTGGTAGCACATCCATGGCTAGTGATCCTCCACCAACTCTCATGTTCAAGAATGATCTAACCTCTGAGACATGTTTTAGAGTAACTGTTTGCACAGGCGGCGGTTGCTTTACATGGGTGGTGAATGCGTTAATAATATTCTTGTCATAACCGCCTTGTTGAAGAGGTGGTTGACTCATTGCCGGAGGCGGTAAGTTCCCTGACCGTGGCTGGGTAGTCCGGCCACCGGAGAACAGGATACTTGTATACTCAGTAGAAATTCTTGGTGGCGGATTTATACCATTTTTTGGTAAAGAAATTTCTCGCACCACTGGTTCTATAAAATATGTTTTAAGCTTAACCAAGCAATTTGTATTTACTGTAGTTGCTTCAACCAATTCATCCAAACGTCTATCTAACATAGAACTAAAAGGAGCAAGTTTTAGACTTGTCTGTTGTGAACTTCTAACAAGTCCATTCAAACTCTCTTCCATCAATCGACGGATCTCCACCATCACTTGACGGTTCTCCACCACCATCTTGCAGTTATCATCCACGATTGAGCGGAGTGACATGGCAGTGGTGGTTACATCGGCACAAGGTGCCGCTGGTGACAATATCTCAATCATGCCATTGTTTCCGACAACACTTACTGATGCTTGGCCAAATTTGAACTTGGCCACCAAATCGTTCACAACTCCTGGTGAAATATCACCTTCATGTTCTCTCAGTCTTGGATCCATCAAATCAAACACACAGAGTCCCACCAGGTGTGCCAATTTGTTTTCCGGCGAGGAAAATCTGGTGTTTGAACTCAATAAATGCACCTTTGACTTCTTGAACAACGATTCTAAACACGGTTCACTCCTCTCCGAACAATGTTCGAACGAGGGTGTTTGATGTTTTTGATGGTTTTTTGTAAACAAACAAAATTACTCTACTCCTATGGAGGTTCAGTGAGAGCTCCGAAAGACTAAAAGCTGATTTGCAGAGAAAGGATAAATTTTGACATTGTGCGTCAAATGTTTGGTTGTGGAACCCTTGCTTCTTCTTCGTTTCTTCTATTTATAGCCACTAGGAGTAACTGCCTTGGTAACCGCCTTGGTAACTGCTAGCTGGCTTGTTGCTCCAACCGCCTTAGGGACCCCTTTTCGTTGCCTTGGTCGCCAATTGGTAACCATTGTCTTGGTCTTCACCTCCTTTTCCTTGGAGCTCCTAGACCCGTCTTGTTGACTGGTTGGTATCCATCGCCTTGGAGACCCTTGTCCCGTCTTGGGGTTGGTGGGTACTTGATGGCCTCGATGTCGGTGAACCATGATGAGGTCTTGATCTCACCCTCGGCTGCTTGATGACTCCCCACTCTTGTTGTCTTGAGACCGCTACACCTCAATGACACCAAACCCTCCTCATGAACTTGTTGGTTGTTACCAAGCCGTCTCATCGGCTTGATACCTTCCAGCATGCCACCAAGCCAATGTAATCAACTTGACACCCCTTGTTACCAAACCAATCCTGGTGGCTTGGTCTCCATACTTTGGTACCAGGCCCTTCTTGCCGGCTTGGTACCCGGTCATTTGGCACCCCGTTGTGTGGCCTTGTTTCCAAGACTTGGCTTTTGGATGACCTCCTATTTGGTACCCGGCCGTTTGGCACCCCGTTGTGTCGCCTTGTTTCCAAGACTTAGCCAAATTTCTTACTTGGGTATCAGGCCTGCCTTGTCGGCTTGATACCCTCTTGTTTGGCCCCCTTATTTGGTACCAGGCTTGGTACCCGACCGTTTGGCACCCCGTTGTGTCGCCTTGTTTCCAAGACTTAGCCAAATTTCTTACTTGGGTATCAGGCCTGCCTTGTCGGCTTGATACCCTCTTGTTTGGCGCCCTTATTTGGTACCAGGCTTGGTACCCGACCGTTTGGCACCCCGTTGTATCGCCTTGTCTCCAAGGCTTTGGTTTTTCTGGAGGCCAAATTTCCTACCAAGGGTGAAACGTATCGCCTGGCTATGGGGCCAAGGAGGCGAGTCGGCCATCATGTAGGGAAGAAGGGGCTTGGCCACTTAGGCCCAAAAATCCAACCCAACTAGGCCCAGCTGGCTCTTTTAATCATTAATGCTGAGCTGGCCTTATAAATGCATTAATCCCCTTGTAATTAATCGATGTGGTACAAGCTGATTTTTTTATGGGTAAACAGGTTTACTTGGCAATTTTTGGTATGAATTTACTCCTGGCTTTCTCCTATTTTTTGTTGGGTTGGCTTTCACTCTATGAATTAAAATCATATAGTTGCTGGGGGGATGAATTTTTTTTATGTAAACTAATTTTAGTGATTGAATGTCCACCAATTTATGATTTCTACTATATATTTATAGAGCACTTCTACTATCCTATATAGTATTGGTGTTTTAATGTACAACTTGAAGTTGTACCATAACATTAAATGTATAAGTTTAGTTTTTACCATAAGGGAATTTGTATCATTATGTTATGGTACAACTTTACAACTTGAAGTTGTGCCATCACATAAAGTTACAAGTTCAAGTTGTACCATAAAAGAATTTCTACAAAAAGTATAGATACAATCTGAAGTTGTACCATAACGTAAAGTACAATTTCAAATTGTACCATAAAGACAAAAACCTATAGCACCAATACTATATAGCATTGTAAAATTCCTCATATTTATATCTATTGAAGTTTGCTTTTGCTATATATCGTATTATCTTGATCAAGTAATTGACAAGATTTTTCATTTTTGACATATGAGAGTGCCCATCTAATTAGGTCAAGATTAGAACACACATCAATAATGTGAAATTATAATTGCATGTATATTGAGTCGTAGTTTCATTTGCATTTGGGGTAAAACCCATTTGAAGAGTCGAAGTATATAAATTAACCATACTGAAAAAGTATAAAAATTGTACGTATACAATGTTGATTAGAAAAACTAGATTAGCAATGAAATAGATTAAATAAGAAAATAGTCTCTTTGTCTTAGTCAAAACCAGAGAATCCTTTCTCGTCCCAGTACAAGTTAAAAACTTAAAAAAGAAAAAAGATAGAGAAGAAATTAAATAGATCTTAGGAAAATAAGTGAAATAATGTGGTAATTTTTCAGTCGTCAGCGGCAGCACTTGCGTCACTCAAGTCTACGGACAGATCAAGATCCTGGTCCAACATGTGAAACACAAAGCACATCATGCCGTGTAACAATAACTAGATGTTATTCTAATCTAGGGAAAAGAAGCAATATTACGTACGTACCTTTCCAGTGATCTTATTGTACATCTCAATAACATCGTCTACTGTCGTCTCAAAGTGAGACGTTGCATCGTAACTCTGCAAATGATGAATCGGGATGGTTTTAGGACTGAATGCGTAGATAGTATTGTATATGGTTAAGAACAAGATGATGGGCGGAAGAAAGATGGTTACAGTGGATATGAAGCAGTTATCCTCTTCATGATCTGCAGTGTTCGTAGGAACATATCTATCGTAGCTGTCGTAGAAGATCTCATCCAAGGGGCCAAGTAAGTCGACGCCCGGCTTTAATTCCGCCTCAGGATTATCAGTCTCTGCCTCGGTCGAGACGGAGGCAATGTACTTCCCTTTGGCCGCCACATTGTGCGCATAAGAGCAACAAAACAGGTACCTGCTTCCATGCGTACCAAGTCAGTAACTAAGTAATGAGAATCAACCAACTTACATATTTTACGAATTAAGGACATACATATCTGATTTACGACCAAGTTGCTTCTGCGGTAGAATAAGCTGGACGGAATGAGAGTCGTGCGTATTTGGGATTGGGTGACTCATTATGCATATAGCACGAGCAACTCTGCCCACCTTTTTGACCTGTTCATTAATGAAATTTCGAGGTAATTAAGAAGCAAATAAAAGGGTAATTGATTAATTAAGGACATATTGATATAGCTAAGCTAGCCAACAATTGATGAATTGGTAGGTAGGTATACCTTGTCAGAGAGATAAGAAGGGTCGCACACAACTTTCTTGCATTTGGCGGTCTCTCCCTCGGAAGTCACACCAATTGCTTTCCCGCTTTCGTCAAATTCCACCTGACGTGCCCGTGTCCGTGCCCGTAAGTGAGTGATTTCATTAAACATTTATTCACAAAAACAATATATACAGCATACGCATACCTTAATTACATATATACACAAAAACAATGTAGTAGTTAATTAGTGCAATAATCACCTTGCAGTCTGGCTTGTTAAGCATATACGTCCCACCATACACTGCACTTAAGCGTGCAAATGCCTGTCAAAAAACAGAAGAAGAAGAAGAAGAAGAGGGGCCATTATTTACCTGAGTTGTTACGTTCGACCAAGAAAAAAACCCGAGAAACTCTAAGTTAGTTACCTGAGGCAGCTCGCCTAGTCCATAGAGTGGATAGATGTAGGGCGACCCTCCTTGAAAACGTGCCAAAGATTCCGCATAAAGCTGTCCCAGCAACATACACACCATCATACTCAAGTTATTACCCCTCTCTAATTAAAATTGCAAATCTTTATTTAAGTGCTAGAGTATAAAAAGCTACAATTTGATATTTATTTCAAACTCCACTCACTTTAAATCGTGATTGGAAATGAAAAAAATACGATCAGTACATAGCTTATGATTTGGCAACAGTTCCAGTTTCTACGCACCTTTATTCTCTTGACAAAATCAAGAGCGGGTTGATCCAAATAGCTGTCATCATGGTATAGAGCCAATGCGTGCCCAATGAAGTCGATTGTGTCATCTTCCAACCCATATTTGCTGCAAATTGAATAGATAGATAAACAAAAATCTTATCTAAAGTGAAATGAAAATGAATGTGATGTGATGTGAATATATAAAACACGAACGATATCACAACAATTCAAAAATTGCTTATCTTTTTGGTATATTATTATTATTATTCAGCTTTCTCATTAATGAAAACTGAGGAGATGAAGTATAAATTATTCAGCTTCATCTAACATCAGTACTGGGGGTAACTAATGAGAAGAATAAATTAAATGATGAAGAAGGTGCATGCTTCTTACGAAATAATCTCTCTGGCGGTGACTTTGGTCAAATCCAAGCCCTCGTGGGATTTAGGATCACTATCCTCGTAATCTTGGACATAGATGAAGAACTTTCGAGCTCGACGCTTCTCGAAAAGCCCCATCAGTGGCGATTTCAGTGCCTCCACATCATTTGCAGGAACTTTGTGGATCTGGAAGACCAAGCAGCAGCCAGTCATGATCATTTAGGATCACAATTATATTGTTGCTGACATCGAATCTCCAGCATTGGAAAATTAATATGAATTCGGAAATAGAAAATTTGAACCTTATTCTTGTTATACACGTAACTGCCATCCACAGCTTTGAAGTTTAGGTACTTGGTAACACCAGTATGGATCAAAACTCGAACCAAATTCCCGTTGGCAATAATGAACTGCAACATATAGAAGCGTTAGTTACGTTACTGTTCAGCTAGATACTTACTGCACGTTGGAGAACGTAACCGTTAATTAATCAACTTAAACTACAGGCCGGCTGTACGTGCAATAAAACCATGCATGCATATACGTACCTTAGGTACCATGTCGACGTTGTACTCCTTGCTTGCTCCCAGGCTCTCTGGAGGCTTATCGTTTTCTCTGAATCGCTTCCATAGCTATACGTATGTTATGTACGTACCCATGGGTAAACAGATCGAAAATTCGAGAAGACAACAACGATCCTATTAATTGTCTCATTATTGAAGAGCAACTAATAACTGGAGACAAATCAAAAGATCACCTGGTTAAGGTTAAGAGAAGTGGAAGCACCCCCATAATAATCATTGCGATCCATGTGCAGAACCTGTTACGTTGTTCATGGACTCAATACTGAATTACCTTACTCCTCGTATCATTAGTTAATACTATACACATTTGGCACTTCTACTTCTTATGGGAACCATTGAAAGTTCTCATTATACAAAAATGCTGACCTTTAGCCCATTAACTGAGAGAAGGCCGCTGAGGATGCATTCCTTAAGACCAGTACCTAGAACTATCACATCGTACTCTTCATCCATGATTGATTGATTGATGATGTTTTGTTTGACGCTTGATTTTCGAGCAAGCAAATTGGGAAAAGAAAGAAAGAAAGAAAGAAAGAAAGCAAAAATGATCAGGTGGAGTGGTAGAAAGAGAGCGGGGTATGGGCACAAGCTAGATCCTTTTGTGAGGGTGGCGAAAGGAAGGTGGAAACGGGAGAGCTGGTCTTCAGCCGTAAGTAACGACCAACACAAATTACTACTCCTACACTTGCGCTTTTTTCATTTCATCGCTTAACACACTACGTATTTTATCTTCCATCTAACAAAAGTCTTCGCCTTCGGGCCAGGACCACTATCACAGGATCACATCCGTTGAGTACAACCCAGGGTTATGCAACCTGCACAATCGCTATCCTCTTTAAAATAAATTAGGATAAGTATAATATATTGGTAATTCCTACAATACCTTGAAGTTATTGTAACTTGATGTTTTTGACCTACTATTACAGGTTTCACAAGTCGCATTACGTAAAATACAATAGGCATTACGTAATGGTTACGTAATGGGTGTTTATCTTACGTAATAGTTGAAAAATATCATTACGGAAACCTTACGTAATAGACACTCATTTTACATAATGAATATTAACCTTTCATTACGTAATCTGTTAAATCATTACGGAAGACTTACGTAACGCTTCTAATTTAACTGTTACGTAAGAAATAACTATCGTTACGTAACATTTACGTAATAGATGCATACTAACAGTTGTAAAGTGGCATTACGGAAGCCTTACGTAATGGATGGTCCTTTTACGTAATGAATATTAATCAAGTTACGTAATGTGGTAAGTCATTACGGAAGTCTTACGTAACACTTCTAATTTAACTGTTACGTAAGATATAACCTTCGTTACGTAACCTTTACATAATGAGCGTGTATTTTATGTAACAGTTGTAAAATATCATTACGGAAGCCTTACGTAATAGACGATGCTTTTACGTAATGAATATTAACCTAGTGTTACGTAAAATGATAAGTCATTACGGAAACCTTCCGTAATGCTTCTAGTTTAACTGTTACGTAAGACTAACAAGCATTACGTAATTGTTACGTAATAAACATTAGTTTTACGTAATGTGACCTATAAAACCTGCTTTAGCAGTTAAAAAAAGTCAAGTTATAGTAACTTCAAGGCATGGTAGGAGGTCCCATATATATTAGCCATAATTATTAAGCAGCGGAAAATTATAGTCACAACAATTGAAGTACAAATTATTAGCCAATCGTTAAGTCTCCGTTAACACTTTCATTAAATGATGGTTGACAGATGCTACGTTGATGTGGAACAGATATTCTGACATGACAGTCAACGAAAATATCACATATGTCGGTCAACCTTTTTCACTTATTTATTAATTAATTATTAAAAAAATTAAAATTGTAATTCTTATTCACCCCATCTTCTATGCTTCTTCTCCTCAAATTCTAAACCCTAAATTCGTTTTTATTTTATTTTTATGAATTGGTTGAGGCTTTTCATTTCATCAAATGGGCATAAAATTTGCTCTGGCAACAAGCTCTGCCAACTGAGCAATCAGACCTATAGACAGGAGTAGTGCTACTGCACTTTAACTAACTATCAGAACACGAGAAACAACTACAAAACCTTTGTAACTAGAAGAACAACTCAACTATCATGGGATCTAGAATCAATCTTAACTCACTCTTTACCAACCGGATCAGTTCATTCACATCAAGCGAACTTCCTCCAAATTGTATCTTACATCTCTCTCTCCATGTGGTAGTAATCAAGGCCTGCCATTAAGGCTGCAAACGAGTCGAGTCGAGTCGATTTTATGCTTAGCTTGAGCTCGGCTCGTTTATAAATTTTTTAGCTCGAGCTCGGCTCTAACTCGAATTTTCATTATCCAGCTCGAGCTCGAGCTCGAATCGATTAAAAATAATCCAGCTCGGCTCGATAAAGCTCGGTAAATGCTCATTAACACAGCTTGTCAAGTTGAGTACAAGCTCGGCTCAAGATAAGCTCGATTTGAAACCATTCTTGCTGAAAAATGTGTACACATAAGAACATTAGAAATTAAAAATGATAAAAAGAACACTAAAAAAATAAAATAACATAGAACTTCCATACACATCCTTATTAACAACGTAATTTTCATGTTCAGAAGAGTAATTAACCTTCCACAAGCTTTAAACAAGCCAGCTCGCGAGCTTAGCTCAACAAGCCACCGAGTCAAGCTAGCTCACGAGCTTATCAAGTCGAGCATGGCCTAGCTCAAGCTTGGCTCGTTTACTAACGAGCCAGCTCGCGAGCCGACTTGTTAAACAATGAGTAGAGTGTCGAACGAGTTTTTTCTGATTCGAACGCCGAGTTGCTCGCGAGCGGCTTTGCTCATTTGCAGCCCTACCTGCCATATAATCTTCCCCACCTGAGCAACAATAGTCTTCTTTTGGAACTGCAGGGACGCCCAATGAAGTTCATCAAGACACTGATCCCCAGGAATGCGACCTGTAAATTTGGCAAACAAAGCGGCAAACAGTTGTCAGTACACTCGACACTCAGCAAACAAATGAGGCCTTGTCTCCAGGGAACAAGAACAGAAAGTGCAACCATGACTACCAACATCCCCCCATCCTTGTGTTTTATCCCCTGTTACTATATGATCATTAACGACAAGCCACACCAGGAACTGATTTCTTGGGATACAAGGTCCTTTCCAAATCAGCGAGCTCCAAGGAACAGGGCTACTCTTGGGTATGACTTCCTCCCATACTTTCTTAATACTAAATTTTGCCATCAGATCCCCCTTCCAGTAAACACCATCAGCATCATTAGGTAACAAATTTCTTAACTTGTCTCTACTCTTTAGCAACTTGAGCCATAGCCAGGAACCTGCCTTTGTAGTTACATCCCAGAAAGTCCCCCGCTTAATTCTATATTCCTAAATCCAGGCAACCCTGAGAGATCCCCGCTTCAGAAGAATAGCCCAAATGTGCCTCGTAACACAAGCAAAATTTCATGAAGCCACATCCCTAAGTACTAGAGCACCTTCTTTTTTTTGGATAAGTGATCATAGGCTAGGCTACCACTGCCTTTTTCCTAGCTCCATCTCCCACCCCCCATAGGAAATCACTGGATAGCTTCTCAATAGCTCTAATAACAGCTTTAGGAAGAATGAAAATAGACATCCAAACTGTGTGAGACTGTACAATACAGACATAACCAATTGAAACTTACCAGCATAAGATAAGGACTTTGACTTCTAGCTAGCAATTCTTCTAGTAACTCTTTCAATCAGAGGCGCACAAGCTCGTATAGTGAGCTTTCCTACCAACAAAGGAAGTCCCAAGTAACAAACAGGAAGATTCCCCAACTTGTACCCTGAGAAAGCTGCCATTGTTTTCTGCCAATGCTCACTGATCCCCCCATAGTATAACTCACACTTAGCTGGGTTAGATTGAAGGCCTGACATTTTCCTAAACTCTGACAACACTTTTTGAATGCTTTGAATTCCAGAATTTGACCCATCAGAGAAGAGCAATAAATCATTAGCAAACATAAGATGAGTTAACTTGAGCCTCTTGCACATAGGATGAAAAGGTATAATGTTCTGCTTAACACTTCATTCATAAGGAAGGAGAAGATTTCCATAGCCACAACAAACAAATAAGGGGGAGAGGGGATCACCCTCTCTCAAACCCTTCTTAGCATAAAAATAGCCAAATGATCCTCCATTAAAGCCAATGCTTAATTTCGGAGTAGTCACACACATTCTCAACCAGTTTAAGAACCTAGCAGGGAATCCCATAGCCTCCAATACATTAAACAGAAAACCCTAATCCACTGAGTCAAAGGCTTTCATCAAATCAACCTTTACTAATGATCTAGGGGATATATTCTTCCTACCAAATTTATGGACCAATTCATGCGCAAGTAGAATAATTTCCGCAATGACTCTACCTTTGACAAAAGTTGTCAGAGATTCACTAATAATACTAGGCATGACAGAACTTAGCCTTGTTGCTAGAATTTTTGCCATACACTTATAGAGAATGTTGTAGCGGGAAATTGGTCTAAAAAACTTCATTTCCTCAGGGTTCTGGACCTTAGGAATAAGAGCCAGGAGGGTAGAGTTTATACTAACAGGTATACTAGATACATGAAAGCAATAGAGAATATCATTTGTTACCTCCACTCCAATTATATTCCATGTAGCCTGAAAGAAACACACAGGGAAGCCATCAGGCCAGGAGCCTTCTCACCATTGAAACCAAACAAAGTGGAACGGACTTCCTTGGCAGTAATAGGACTACATAAATCATCAGCCTGACCATGAGACAACATTTTCATCAGAATTCTTGCAATCTGATCAACTTTAGGGAGAACCAACTAAATTCGTTTCCACCCAACTAAAAAACTAAAAAATTCCACTACCTTGGTAATGCCCAAATTCACCCAAATAAAAAACTCCACTTTTTCATCTGTGAGCAAGGGGAGAGGAAGAAGAACCTCGGTATGGAGCGGATAAAGTCGGAGACCAAATCCGCCGTCAAGATAGCCGGGGAGGTGGTTGCTGAGCCGAGATGCTCGTTGAATAGCCGTGCTTGGATCATGACTGATATTATCTGGTTCATTACAAGAGCAACGCGATTATTGTTTGCAGACTTTCACGGCGGCGGGATCATCATCTCTTGCGGTCGATTTGAGGGATGGCGATAGAGTTGGCAAATTACAACACGACCTGTTGACCCGACCCGAAGTCCTCCGAAAACTAGAAATTTTTGTAACTCGAACTCCGAATGATCCGAACCTGATAACCCTTGTTTATTTTGGGTCGGGTTGGGAGGGTTAGTGGGTAGACCCGTTAGACCCATTGCAATTAATTTATTACTCCCAAAATATGATAAAATCACTCATAAATTGTGAGATGTTTAAAAAAAAATCACAAGGTTTTGAATGACATGTTTGAAGTTTAAGGATAATCAAATATCATGTGTTTCTTGTAGTAGTATTACTCTTGTGATTGTTTTTTGACGATTTGCGCAATTTATATTTCATTTCATTAGCGTGAGAGGATTTGAGAATATGTTAATTGACATATGTTGGTAAACTATTGTCATGTATATGTGAAAATTTGTGTTCTTTAAGAAAATATGAAGCATGTTTGATATTGTTTCTGAGAACGCTCCTAGCCCGAAATAACCTGTGACCCGACCCGAAACTGAATGGGTTGGGTCAATATTTGACCCAAAATAAGCCAACCAAACATGACTCGACCCGTAACCGAAGTTCCCAACCCGTCCCGATTGCCAGGTCTAGCTGGAGATCTAGTTACCGAGCTGTAATCGCGGCGGCGACGAGGAGAGATGGCGGTGGTGGGATTCGAACAACTCTGGGGAACTGAAAATGATAAAATCAACGATCGAGACGCGAGATAGAGGATGGAAGAATCAACAATCAACGGGATTGTTGTACTGAAGACGGGAGCCGATTTGGTTGACAGAAGTGGCAGATCACAGGTGGTACTTTGAGCGGGGGTTGGGATCTCGATAGTGGGAAGAGGAAGGGGATAAGAACCCCGTGGTCATTTATTTTTTTTAGTCTTTAAAAACACAAAGAAAAATAAAAAATTATTATAATTGAGTTGGCGCTGATATGTCGGCTTACCTGTAAATTCGTTCAACAGTTAGTGTTAACCGGCTGTTAGCCATATTGTGACCCGCAACAATAGTTATGGCTAATAATTAGTATTTTCATAGTTGTATCTATAATTCCCTCGTGCTTAATAGTTCTGGCTAATATAGCCCAAGTTTTTAAACTCTAGCCGGGTGTAGTATAGGGCAAGTATTTAATTGTCAAACCTGGGCCGGTCCATGTACCCCTACTTCAATCGCTTAAGTTGTTATCTAGCAAAACACTTTTGGGTTTAAAACTAAGAAAACTACAAACTAAACAAGCAAGGAAAGTAAATGGAGGAGAATTCTACTTGAGGGGACTTCACCTGGGTATTGCTCCCCCTAGTCTCATGCTAAGAAGCGACAAACAAAGCTCTAGAGTGAAGGAAGTGTTCATACACCGCAAGGTGGGCACAACTACCTAGGAAAAAACTCCTAGTCGATCAATGAAGGAAAATCAACAACTATAAGCTAGGGGAACTAGCTCCCTTTGCCGTTAGGTCAAGTATTGTGATTCATAGCTAGGGAACCTAGCCCTCTTCTCCGATCAACCAAGGAGATCGCTAACTCTCTTAGTTAGATAATTGAGAATCGTTGCAACAAGTTAGAAAGATAACTCACTTAACCTTTAGGCTAAGGGTGACAACGATAGACTAGGAAACCCAACCCTCTCAACTAGCCGACTAAGGATTGCATACCAATCCCTCGGAACTTAATCCGATCGGCGGAGAGACCAATCCCGGTGGAATCATGGCACTACTCCGATACTTGAGATTTTGGTCTTAAATTGACCTAAAGGAGGTTACCCAAGTGGCTAAGACGTCTCGCTTCCTATGGACCAAAAGGGGATTTCCACCCTCTAGGTCAATTTTACCCAATATTGAGTTAAAGCTAGCACACTCAATCATTCATGAATAATACCTCAAATATCATATAAAACACTCAATCAACACAATACGTTCATGTTCTTACATCCTAACACATAGAGAGACTAGGATTCACAATACCCAAGTGAGTAGGTAGGGTATTCCATAGCAAGACAAGAGAAAACAACAAAAGGGGAAGAAAGAACCATAAAGTGATGCCAATCTTTCCTCCATATTGCTTGAGACACCCTTGAGATGAAGACATCTTCAATCCTCTAGCTAGGAACAAGCCCAAAGCTCCTTCTTTCTCCTTTGATTAGCACTTTTTCACTCTAGAAGAAATCTTAACCTCTCACTAGAATCCTCTTTATTCTGAAAAATGAAAACATAAACTAAAAATGAAGCTATCTCCTTCTTCTTCCTTTCAGCTCTCCCTTTATACTGAGATCGAGCTGAGTTCACGGCCGTGAACTCCTCAACGCGTCCGTGAACTCGGCGTGCTATGTCAAGATGAACCGCTTCACTCTTCAGAGTTCACAGTTTGCACTCAAAGTTCACGGTCTTAGAGACTGTGAACTGCCTGGTCATCAGTAATCACTAAAACCTCGCTTGACGCCTCGGTGTTCACGGTTTGTGGATCCAATTCACGGCCTCTAAGGCCGTGAACTCCAATGGCAGGCCGTGAACTGCAGCTGATTCTTTGGACTTTTCTTCGGCTTTTGCGCTTTTTGACCTCCAATCGTCCCTAAACTCGTCATCTTCCGTTACACACGTGCTAGGACTTGAAATGTATCAAAACAAGCACAACCTAGCGTGAAATATGTCGAGGGATGATGAAATGCAAAGCCAAACTATCAAGAAATGAGGGGTAAATTGTGTACAATTGGACCCAAATCAGAGCCTCTTAAGTTAAGGAGGGTTCTCTCTAACCTAGATTAGGAGGCATTGAATGCCCAAGGAAACTCATCTCAAAATGATCCTCTTAGGTTAAGAAGGGTTCTCTCTAAACTAGTTTAGGTGGCTTTGAATGTCCAAGGAAACCAAACCTCTTGGGTGAAGGAGCTTTCCTCTCTAAACTAGCCTAGGAGGCATGAAATGCCCAAGAACCCCATCTTAATAATGAGCCTTTTAACCTAAGGAGTTTTCTCCTCTCTAATCTATGTAAATTGGCAATTAGATTGATAGGCTTTCACACAACACAATCATTTCTGAATAATACCTCCACATTCACATTAAAACACAATCACACACAAATCATTCAATTCATCCATGCATGAAGATGCAAGCCTTGCTCCTTGTGCTGAAGAAAACCCAAATTCTTGCTTGGAGATCAAACCATAGCTTTTCCTCTTCTTTGGTTGGTCACTTTCTCACTCTAAAATATGAAGAAGGAGAAGTTTTCTCACTCTAGGTCTCTCCCTTTCTTCTTCCCTGCAGCTTTCCTTTTAAGTGGGAGATCGCGCTGAGTTCATGGCATGAGTTCACGGCCGTGAACATTGAAACACGGTTGTGAACTCAGCGGTGCAACCAAAGCACACCGCTTCTCTCGTTGGGGTTCACGGTCATTGGCCCCTGTTCACGGTCTTAGCCACCGTGAACTGCCTAGGCGTCAGTAACGGGAAAACCCCCTCTGTTTTCTCCTCGCTTCACGGGTCATGGCTCTAATTCACAGTCTTGTAAGACCGTGAACTCCAATGTCTGGCCATGAACTGCGGCTGTCTCCACCTCTTTGCCCGGTCTTTGCTCCTTTTCTTCCAACTTTCGACTCCGTGTTTGGTTTTACCTGTTAAGATCTGAAACACACTAAAACACAAGCAACCTCGCGTAAAACCAACCTTTTTGGAGTTCAATTGCAACAACCGTCAAAGATAATCAGGGGGTAAAAAGTGTATAATTAGGCCCGAATCAAGGGTTGAGCTGATAATAAAGCTTGGGGGGGGGGGGAGAAATGCATACTCCAAGTGAGGAGGGATGGGCTTCAGCTCCAGTTCTGGTGGCTCCTCTAGAGAGGTGGTGACACGGGTCGAGGATGAGATCCGCTTGAACAGCTTGTCGACAACCTAGAACTTGCCACGCTCGAGCGCTGCAAACTGCTCCTCCTGCTGCAGCTTCTGCGATGCCTACTCACCTAGAAAAATACAATGCTCAAGGACATCATCCGTACCCGCACTCATGATTGAGAGCGCAGTTTCAAAATAAGCAATAATGTCACAGTAGTCCAAGTCATCATGCAAATGGGAATTCTTTGCATTGTCAGATACAGATAATATAGCTTGTTCATCCCCAGCCCGCAAAATTAACTTGCCACTATGCACATCAAGTAACGCCTTGGCGGTGGCAAGAAATGGTCTACCCAAAATCAATGGTACACTCACATCTTCATTTATGTCCAAGATAAAAAAAATCAACAGGATATGTGAATGCACCCACATTAACAAGCAAGTCCTCAATGATACCCCTAGGATGCACAATCGATCGGTCATCTAACTGAATACTCATCCTAGTGGTTCTGGTTTCACATAGGCCTAGCTTCTTAATCAATTTATAAGGCATGACATTAATGCTATCACCTAGGCCCGCCAAGGACTTTCCTACATGCATGCTACCAATAACAAGAGGGATAGTAAAACTCCCTAGGTCTTGCAGAACACTCCTCACTCAGCATCACTGTCGACAGATCCCCAAGTTTCTTCTTATTGTAAAGAAAATCCTTCATGAATTTCTTGTACTTGGGAAACTTCGACAGTGCCTCTACGAACGGCATGCTGATGTTGGCAAACTTAGTCTCCAGCCTATCTTTGTGCATACGAGTGGGGAAAGGAAGTTGTGGGACATGCTCCTTAACCCTTGGTTGTGGTTTGGGAGCAGGTACTTCCTTCTCAATCTCCACTTCTTCGTCTTCGGCTGGAATTTCTAAAGCAGGTGTCAGTTCACCTTGCCTTACTGGGGCATGAACTGTAGTCGCCGTGCTTCCACTCCTGGTAGTAATGGTATCCAACTGCTGGTGAGGCTTGCGAGGATATGTGATGGTGTTGGCACGTAGAGTTCTCGGTGCTCTAATGATGCTGTTCTGGGCTATCCCTCCAATCTAGTTCTGGAAGTCCTGCAGAATAGCACTCTGGTTCCTCTGACATGCCTCCAATGCATTGAACTTCCCCATAGAAAATTTCATGAAGTGGTCCATCCTGGTAAACTTCTCTGTACTGGTCCTCACGAAGGTCGTTAACATATTTTTCAGCTCAACCATCTGGTCACCCTGCGCTGAGGCTGCTGTCGACTGCGGAAATTGCCTCTGCTGTGGCTGAAAAGGTTGCCCATGTCTGGGCTGGAATGGCTGCTACTGTTGAATGGACCCTGTCGGGTCTGGTACTACTGCCTCTAGGGAAAACCACCAGTTGGTGCTGCGAAGCCAGGAGGTTTGGTGGTGTTGCTATTGTTGCCACCCTAGGAGAAATTGGGATGCTGGCACCACCCCTCATTATAGGTATCATTGTATGGGTCAAGGCGGCGAGCATTGTCAATGAAGTCCGACTGCTCCTATGGGTTGGTAGACTTCGGCATAGCTTGAAAATCCTCCACCAAATGGTTTGAAATTTACACCCTTGGAACTGGGCTACTGGAGGCGCTGCCATGCCTCTGCCTGGTATGAGGCTGTTAGGCTATTTCAATGTCTGAACTAGCTCTGCCACCTCTCGCTCAAGCCCTGATCTGGCCTCCATGGCATGCACACCTCTATCTCTAGAGATCCTACCTCTTGTGGTCTGCCCCCAAGAATGATCCCTATCAGCCAAAGTACTGATCATCTGGTTCAGCTGTGGTGGAGTCTTAGTGACAATGCCTTCACCCGGGCACAAAGACTCAATCAACCTGTGGCTCTCTGGCGATAAGGCACTTTAGAAGTTCCCCACAGTGAATGCATCACTGAAACCATGGTGGGTGCACTTCCAAAATAGTCCAGAATATCGTTCCCAATGATCTCGCAATGACACTTCATCTTCCTGTTGGAAATGAGTGATCTCCCGCTGAATCTCTGAGGTCTTCGAGGTCGGATAGTAACTGTGCATGAATTTTCTGACCAGATCATCCCAAGAAGTGATGGACAGTGTTGGCTGAGTCTCTAGCCACCTCATTGCATGCCCCGCCAGAGAGTGAGGAAAGAGGTGAAGACGGATCGCATCATATGGAACACCATTCAGCTTGAAGTCGTTGGTTAGTTGCAAGAACCGAGAAAGGTGCACCCTTGCCTCTTCATCCTTGAGCCCATAAAACTGGATGGAGGATGTAATCAACTGGATCCAACATGGTTGATCTCAAAGTTGTTAGCAGGTATGGGTGGATACTAGACGACTGGGCGGATGTCGGCGATCGGTGGAGTGTAGAAGTAGTCCATAATGTGCCTCTAGGGAGGTGGCTGATGGTTGGTAGCGTCTACTTGTGGAATGCCATCATTAGGTGGGACTTGATTCACTGGAGGGAACTAGAGGGGCATCCCTAGAAGTTGTCCCTGATTCAAGTTGTTCATCCAGGTGTGTTCGTCTCCCATGTCGTCCTCCTGCTCGGAGTCACTACTAATCTGACTGTCAACCTATTCTTACTCCGTAGCCAGTCTCGCTCGCTGTGCTTTCTTAAGATAACGAAAAGTTTGCTAAAGTTCTGGATCCAATGATAGTAATGCTCCCGACTGGCTACGGGTCATGCACTACCTGCACATAGCTAAGTAAGCAAACCCCGTGAAGGCAAAAGTGGGACGAAGTAAATAGAACAGTGCAGAAAAGAAATGCTAAAGTAACAAAAATCATTTTTCTTCAAAAACCTAGTTGTCCCCGGTAACGGCGCCAAAAACTTGACTCGCCTGTACCGTCACACTAGAAAGTAGCCAAATGTAACCATAAACTAATGCGTGTTATAGCGGGTTTAACTTTAATTATCAACTCGAGTCCTAGATGTGATGACTACTCCAGGCTTCAATCGACCTCCAATGTCGTCAAAACTCGGTCTATGGCACCTTGGAGGTTGAGTTCGTCGCTTTCTCTCTAGTTTTTGTTTTCTTGCTCTAAAGCTTGGGTTCTAAACCACGAACCCGAAATTGGTTTGAAATAGACCTGGTGCCCAAAACCCGAGCCAATTACCCGGTCAGGTTTTAAGAGAAACGAGCGGGTTTCTTTAGAATGGTGCGCAGTCTCAAAGGGGAAAACCCCAACCTCCAATTGGAACTCCCTAGTCGAGTACTGGGGGTTCAGGTCGGGGATTTTCCCTGGAATGTTTCCCCCGTTGCTAGGCCTTTTTCCCCGGTCGGGTTTTTTATGACCAGACTGGGGAATTTGGCACTTACACTCCTCCTTCCGTCTTCTTGGTGTTTTCGACCCGAAACTCGCTTCCAAGCCTTCCTTTTCACTCCAGGGCCTGAAATAAGACATAAAAGCACAACCTAACATGAAATCGGCTTAAAACACGAGAATCGACTCTCAAACGGTTCAAGATTAGTGGGAAATAACATGTACAAATAACGGTTTATTAATAGCTTTATTAATCATCTGTTCTAGGGTAGTCGATGTCACCATAACCCCCTTGGAATTGGGAGCCACCGCCGAAGTGGGTTGCATCGCATATACAAGACGAGTGTGATGCGTTGGATCTACGGGACTAGGACCATGGATTCTAGCAGGGGTGGACCCAAGGCAAGGGAGGGTTTGTCGTCGGACACACCCTTGCCAGATAATTTTGTTAAGGACCTACATATTTTCGGTACAAAATTTTTTAGTTCGGGATTCCGACAACCTTTCGATAATTATAGCCGACACACCATCATTAGACTGAAAGAATTTTATTATTTAATGAATCAATATTAAATTTTAATTAACAATCATTCCTTTTTAATTTTATTAAAATAACTCATAATCCTATCAATTGCTATTAAAAAACCTACAGACCATACTAATGTACATGTGTTCTAGGCGTGGTCCTTTCATTAAGGGAGAAACAAAAAAATCACCAAATCCCAATCGGCCACGTTAGAGACCCTCCAGAATACTTGCTTTTGAAGTTGATATTAAATTTTATATGTTGCAACTGCAAGCTACAAAAGAGCAATATCAACTATGAAGATAATCAAGAACGATCTTCAAAATCAATAGAGTGACCAATTTATGAATGAGTTTTTAGTTGTGTATATTCGAAACGGATTTGTTTTGCATCATAAGTGATAATGTATTTTAGAGACATTTCAGTAGATGAAAAGTCGTCGCGATTCATTGTAAATATGACATTGTCAACTTTATGAATTAATTTCTCATAATTTCTAATTAATATTTTATTTAATTTTTTTATTATATTATCGTATTTTATTGGCGACACACCTCTCCGACAATCCTAGGTCTGCCACTGAATCCAAGCACTGCTCCCAATGCCACCTTCAGCTGAGCTGCTACACGCCATGTGCCGTTGCAAAGTGAGGCAGTCAGCAATGATGTGCCCTTTCCTTTTGCAATAAATGCAAAAGTTACGGACTCTACAGTACTTCTGAGTATGCCCTTTTTCCTTACAGTGACGGCACTCGACTTCGGACAAACTGGGGGGTTGAAATTGATGGCGATAGGCCGCAAAAGCTTGGGCTTCAGAACCTGCAAAAAAAAAAAAAAAACATCACCAACTTGAATGGGACGACTAACAACATTCCTGCATGAAAAGGAGCTGGACACGGTGACATTACCATGGCCGAGACAAGTATCCATATTGGCTTGCGTGCGAAGGCAAGTCTCTTTGCAAATAAGGCTGTCGAGGACTCCTTCAAACTACAGCTTTTCTTGGTTGAGCAAGGTAGCACAAACGGGTTCGAATTCTATCTTGTGATGCATCAAGAACTGAATGAGGCAGGTCTTATTTTGCTCTACTTGAGCTTCGACAGGCACTGACTGCGATAGTAGAGAGGCGAAAAGAAGTTCTTATTCGGTCTATAGGAGGCAAGGTGGATTAAAATAGGAAACAACATCGAGATTACCTTGGTGGAGTGCGGCAAAATCTTCGAGCTTAAGCTGACGGTTGTTGGTGGTGCAGGCATAAGTGTCGGCTAAGATCTTCCACATATCGGCGGCGGACGAGAGCCAACGGAGACCCAGAAGAATGGTCAGACCCACTGAATTCAAAAGTAGAGATCGTACCATGGCATCATTCTGAACCCATTTAGCGAGCTCCTGGTCGGACGAGGTTGGAACAGTAGGCTGCTGAGACGTGCCATCGAGGAGGCCAAGAAATCACTTACCTTTAATCATCATTCGGAACTGGAATGCCAGATGGAGTAGTTCTTGGAGTTGAGATGTGTGGTCATCTGATCAGATTTCGTACTTGTAAGCTCTGATACCATGTTAACTAACCTGAAAATGGAGATATAATCAAAACGTATGTAATCGAAACAGAAAGACAATGATTTATATGGTATCATCGATGTATGATAGTCGAGACTACTCCACGACACAAAGGCAGTTCTGGTGTTTCTTATTATGTTAAGATCATGGTACAAGCTATATATATACAATATTTTCACAAACCCTAGATGAGATACGTAGAAGGAGAATCGGCCTAGGGTGTGGTGCTAAGGCCGACATTTGTCACCAATTTTGACGCTTGTAAAATAATTCGAGTTGTGCTCAAAAAGGGGTCATATGAGGTTTCATCTTCAGCTCAACTCCACGACTGTCCTCAGAATATTGACGTCTATTGAGAAATAGGACCAAAGATAAAAAAACATAACTAGAAATTTCATAGATTGTTCCAACAAATTGAGAGTGAATCTCTCGTACATTTAGAGAGTGGAAGAAGCTAGGTACCATACTTCTGAGCTAATAGAGGGCATCTTATGATTTTTGTTACCCATGTTTTCAATATTTTTTTATGCCACCCTGTCTTAATTGGACTTGTACGATACTATCTGCATTACCAAATCCCATATATTTTAAGTACCGGATAGGGGACCCTTTTATCATATTATATATATATATATATATATATATATATGGCGAGTTCTACGGTACCCCGAGTGAAATCCGGTGTACCGCATACCTTGAGTATGAAAATGCTATCCAGACCTTGAATTGATTGATATTTTTGACATGATATTATACTCTAACCCTTAAAGATCAAAATCTAGGTCTGTTTTCATACTCAAGGTATACGGTACCCTGAATTTCACCCGGGGTACCGTAAAAGCCACCATATATATATATATATATATATAAAGGATGATTATGAAGATGGGATGCGGTAATGGTCCAAGGTAGACAAAGCTAGAGAGGAAGAACATAGCAATGTTTTAGAAAGTAGTAGTGCAGTTAAAAGTAGTAAAGACCTAGCTAGAGAGGTTGACTTTTGTTGGATATGTTTACAATATAATGGGTTGAGATGTTAATCCACAACCTCTTATAAAGAAGAATGAGTTTTGTGCCTATTATGCTATAGGCTTGTTATGGAGCATATTATGAATTTTTAAAATATAAAATAATTAACTCTATGCAAACCCTTTAAAATAAATTCACATATTGAAATACTTGGTAACAGTTGTTTTGCTTGCATTTCTAGTAATAATTATAATTTCTTCCAAGATTTCAACATTAAATTGTTATGTTTATTTTGTCATTATTAAAGTACGTTCTACCTTCATTGAACATTCCTCTTTTTTTATAAGGAACCGATTTGTTAACTGTTTATAATGATTCGATAATGATTAATCAATTAAATGGGAACTACTTGCTTTATTGCTTCATACTTTGATTCGGTTTCGATAACATTACAATTCATGTTGAATCGAATGACGGCATTGTAAAGAAAAAGCGAAAACATGGTTGAGTTTGTGTGTAATAATGAAAGATAAGAAAGAGAGAAGCATGATTTGTGGGAATAAAATTGTAGCTAGCTAGCTAGCTAGGGTCTGATAAAAGAAGTATAATTTCTTATTAAATCCACCGTGAATGGTGTTGATTGATAATATATATATATATATATATATATATATATATATATATATATATAGTGCCAAATGAGGACATGGTACTTTTTGTCCTTTTATTTTCTTTTGGTTGTCTCTCTTGTTGTCCCTAAGGAACAGTTAATTAATGAATGAGATTACATAATATGGACTGGAGTGGGTGGCCTAGGCCCGACAGCCCAAGTCCTTGGAGATTTGTGGAATCATAACGTCGGCAATTAACTTGTAAGAGTGATCAGTCATATGGCCTCCATCCCAATATATGTACTGGTTGGGGTCTGGGCAATGTGCTGCGTTTGGACCACAATCGGGGCAACAAGCTTTGTTGACATTGGTGAACCCTGTGAAACAATAATATATATAATTTGATTAAACCAACAACCAGGCGTACTTTGCTAGCTAATGAAAAGCGTGTGTGTTTGCATTTATTATGGGACAAGAATAAGATACCTTCAGCCTTGGCGTGGTCGAAAAGCCATTGATGTGCGGACCAGATATCGCCGTATATGATACGAGCGTCGGGGTATTCCTTCTTCATCTCCAGAACTGCCTGTTGGACGGCTTTGTTGTGGTTGTTGTGGAATTCTTGCCATTCGGTGCTGCAGAAAACCTTATCATCAACCGGAGCCTGGCTCCAGGGCAAGCATCCACCTTGGTACATTCCGTTTATCAGGAATGTTGTGGCTCCATAACCCATAAGTGTCTGTATGTATGTATGTATGCCAAAATTACTTAGTTAGTTAAAAGTCATTTCATTCGTATAAATGCTTGCTTGCTAGGTAAATGGCATGCCGTCATACTTTAACATATTCTTTTATTTGGTGAACTTCGTCAGGGATGATGAGTTTCCTTTCCACCACGGCAGTGCAATTGCAGTTCTCAGCTCTGATCGCTCGAACATCTTCGGGGTTGACCACTTTCTTTTCCTCCACAGCCAAACATGCGCACCCAGGGCAATGGCACCCGGGAAAGTAGAGCTTAGCATAGTCTATGTTTCCACCGCCAATCACGAACAGAGATGACTTCATGTTGTCCCGACGAACTGCATTGCATGCATGCGTAAATTTCAAATGACGTCCTTTTCTCTATGTATAAATTTGAAAGCAGGATAGCTAGGATACCAGTCTCATCTTTATACATCTCCTTTACAAGCTGGTCGAAGCGTTGGAGTTGAATGTCCATGCTGCTTTGGGAATATGGCAAAGTCACATTCCACTTCAGCCTCTGTTCTTGGGTCAAAAGCCCAGTGCCCCCCACTGCGAAGTTTGCGCCTTTGGAATGATCCAACTTGGTGTTCAGGTCCGGATTGTTAGTCTCAGACAGCCCAGCTGATTCGACTGCATGCATGCGTAACAATTAATAATAATAAATTTCATTTTCACATGCCAAAAACGAGGACAGGAATTAATTAGAGTGAGACATTAATTAAATCATTACTACTACTAATAATAATAATAATATAACAAAATTATATTGATGATAGTACGTGAGCTCATTACCAAAACGATCGATTATGAGGAGGCCATCAGAGAATCTGCCGTTGGGTTTCCCAAATGTCATCCCGTAGGGAAGAAAGTTGGTAATGGAGCCAGGTTTCTCAACATTATTATTCCCAGTATCGTAAATTGAATCTCCAAAACAGTATATTGCTTTGAACCCGCAAGCTTTGAGATCGGATGGGACTGGGGCTGGGGCAGCAGCACTGCATGAATAAGGCTCCAAAACCAGGAGGAGGAGAACAAGCCCAAAAAAAGACAACACTAGACTTTGAGGCAAATGCATCATGTTAATTTACTGATTTATGAGAGAATGGCTAATGATGGCACGAGATTACTGTCCTCTTCTCCTATGGATATTTATATACAATTCACTTGTCACCTTAAGGCAAGAAACGGAAATCCATCAAAAACTCTATGTTTAGTTATTTCTTTATTTAACAAACCAAACAGATAGGTGTATGTGTGGTTAAACTAGCTTTTAGGGTTTTGTTAGATGAGATTTACCCACCACGGTTTCTGTGATTTAGAGGAGGAAAATACTTGGACATGTGGCGAAGATGGCGAACCTCGTAAAATAGTAATTTTGACACCTTTCATTTTGTTTCCACTTAATTCACCACTACGTGTCATGTGTAAAGTATTTTTTGTTATTTATACCAACATTTCATCTTCACTCTTTAAACAAAGTATTTGCTAACTAGGTGATGAGAAAATCAAGTCGGTGACCACGTATTCTTTAATATCCAACTAATAACCGCAGAAACTCTTACATGTTAATTTCCTCCTTTTATTTATGTGTTTTGCTTGTATTTTCCGTATTGAATTCCCTCTAGCTATGTGCCTTCTTTCCTACGAGGTTGGGGTTAGTTATCTTATTTTCAGAGCCTATACATGAAAGGAGCTGATCGGCAGTTGATTTGAGAGAGAATAGAGGAGAAATGGAGTGTCTAAAAGAAGCCAAAGTCTAAGAGAATTTTAAAACACAACGTGTTTTTGAAATACTAATCTATGTGACATTATTTAAGAAAAACGATCTCAAATGACGGAAACACGATACCATTTTGCTAATCAAGCCATGCTTTCAAGGTAGACTATGGATTTAGAGAGGAAGACCCTTTTTAGGAGAGTATCTTTTGAAGTGAGAAATTGCCCTTTGATAATGTATAAAGAGAGAAGGAGAGTATCTTGTAGAGCTTTTGGGTTGATTTCTATAAAATCTAAAAGATTTGGAGGACATAGATTGGAGTAAGAAAGTGAAAAACAAGAATGACAAGAATAGTTTGAACACGAGCATTTAATATTTCTTGTATTGGTGTAACTTTCTCCCCTCTTTCTGTATGAACTAAGTTTCTTGAGTTAGTTATATATTGAGCTCTCCAAATAGGGTTTCACCACCATATCAGGGATAAATCTTTATCATAGTCTACCTTGTATTACTTGTCCTTAGCTTATTAGTAGTCTTTGTACTTGTGTATCTACAACTCATGTAACTTTATGAATACTTATGTAGATAATAATACAAAACACGATTTTCATAGCTATTACATGATATTCGAGCAAAAAGCTTAAAACCCTAGTTATCATCTCTTCAATCCTCGCATAATCATTTCCTTGAGCCTAATGTAGCTACGTTCAACAAAGAGGCTTTTGTTCCGCTCAAGCTTACAACGATAAATGCTCCCTCATGAAGCTCTTCCCTCTACTTCATGGTCTTGATCTAGTTAGCTATCTCGGTGGCTCCGTTCAGGCTCCAACTCAACGTATTCTTGTCAACAACATCAAAGTTAGGAATCTAGCTTATAATCACTGGTTTTTTCAATATACATTACTTTTGAATTAATGGTCCCTTTTCACATGTGAGTGAAGTTATTTGTCCCGTCATCATGGCCGCTTCTAGTTCTCATCAGTCATGGGTTATTCTTAAATAAACCTATGTTGGTTCTTCTCAAACACGAATTATGATGTGGCATGATTGTCTTCACGATGAAAATATAGGGTTATTCTTCAATGAACCTACATCCAATACTTTCACTCTATTACCTCTGAGTTAGAGATTGTTGATGAAATTATCAGCAATCAAGAGCTTTTACCCATCTGTCTTTGTGGTCTTAGACTCGATTATCATAAATTCTCTTGAAGTTGATTTTTTCACCAATAGTCAGCCTCTTGAAGACCCGCCCATCACCGCCTATAATACTCATGCGGACGTGGTCATGGGTCATGACAACCAAGTTGGCTCTTCTAGTGGTAGTGGAGGTTGTAGCTCTAACGGCCATCCTGATCCTTCTTCATCTAACTCATCATTCTCATGAGACCAACATTCTCATGGTGGTGGTGAGGATTTCTATCATGATGTTTGTATTTATTGTCAATATTTTGAGAAGGGGTTAATACCTTAGTTTGGCGCGAACTACACACAAACTTCTACTTTGGTCCGTGGTTTCTGAAATTACTATCCTGACCTAAACTATGTATCATACTTCCTAACTTGGCCCAAAGCCGGATTTGACCGTCTAATTGGACGGTTGACTGTTAGTTAATGGCCAGCTCACTTGCCATGTCAGCGGACACAAAATAAAAAAAAAATGTATTCATTTTCTTTTCTAATAATAATAAACATAAAAAATTAAAAAAATCAATTTATCTCCTCCCCTCTCTCCTTAATCGGGATCGGGAAAAACCATTCCTCAAACCCCCTTCTTCCCCAAAATCCAAATCCATCCTCCTTCCCTTCTCCTCCGCCGCCGGCAACCCTCCCTGTTTCTACTCCAACGCTTCCACCTCTCTCTGTCGCGCCGGATTCTCCGTCGCCCTATAAATTCTCGTACGTGGGATCTTTCTCCACTCCTCCCTTGTCCCCTACCGCCGAGACCCCAAAACTTTATTCCTAATCCCACTCCAAGAGTCCTGAGAAACTGTTAGCCGAATCGGCCCCTGAAACCCTCACCAGCGTTGTCATCTAGTTGGGATTTTTGAAGATTGCCGAAAAGGTACTTGAAGAAGGTCTCAAGGTTGAGATCCCGGCCCCTATGGTGGTGCAAAATGTTCAAATGCTTGAGCTCGTGAAGACTGTTGATGGCAGCTTGGGCTTCCTCCAGGGTGGCATTCTCCTGCTTCTGGACCTCGACCAAGAAGCGGCGGAGGTGATCAGCCGACATGAGCCCATTATCGGAGTAGCGGTGGAAGAAGCCCTGAATCTCATCCGGGGCCGCGGCGACTGCGAGCTTGAACCGACGGCGGAAGCAAAAGCAGACTCTGTAAGTCTGCCTGGACTTTGTATGGATCGCTCTCACCTTCCGCAGATGATTTGGGAGAGAATTGGAGAGGTTTCGGGTACACAGTGAGAAGAAGAAAGAAAATGGAAGAGATGAGGCCACTGTGGAATAAATTAATTTAAAATGAAAATAGCATATTCCTGTGAAGATTGGGAGGGAGGGGATAAATGAGATTTTTAATTTTTTTTGTTTATTATTATTAGAAAAAGAAAGTGAATATAGAAACAAAAAAATAAATTTTTTATTCTGTACTCGCTGACGTGGCAAGTGAGATGGCCATTGACTAACGGTCAACTGAGTTGACCGCCCAATTTGACGGTCAAACCCGACTTCGGGCCAAGTTAGGAAGTATGGTACATAGTTCAGACCATGATAGCAATTTCGGAAACCATTGGCCAAAGTAAAAAGTTTGTGTATAGTTCAGGCCAAACTAAGGTATTAACCCTTTGAGAAGCCATGCCATACTTCCAAGCAATGCTTTCATCTTTGTGCTTATAAACGTCCATGCAAGCCAACTACACTACTCATGCCTCACAACCTCAACTCTAATTGAAGAATCTTGGCTTGTACGCTTGGCATCCACACATCGTGTGACAAACAATCTCAACAATCTTGCTCTTTACTCGGAATTATAATTGTCCGGAAGAGGTTTTTCTTGATGATGCCTAGGTTTGCATCACTCATATTGGTTCCATATCTCAATCTATCGAAGGATCACAATTCCTAGCATTTGGAAAGCATAACAATGCTTTACATAGAGATTGGAATCACAATAGATAGTGGTCCATAAGAATCCACACTCTAGTATTTTCCTTGAAGTGTTGTTGCCACTATGATGCCCTCTTGCTTGTCCCGAATGGTAATGAGGTACTATGTCTGTTGATTCTTTAAGCGAGACATCTCCTAATTATGTTGTCTAAACCAATTCGATAGAGAGATGGATCATATCATAAGAAATACTTAAAGTCAACGATAAATGTCTTCTTTTCTTTGTATGATAGCCCATCTAGTAACTCTTTAGAACATAATGGTAGGCTATATCAGCAAATCATGGGCCTTGATCCCTTTCCAGGGCTACAACTTTGAGTTGTTCATCGGGAAATGAATCATTAATCTCTTTGCCTGGTGGTTGTGCATCCTTGGCTTCTTCTAGATGGGATAAATGGTCCGCTACCATATTCTCTGCTCCTTTTTTGTCTCTTAACTCAATGTCAAATTGTTGGAGTAGTAGTATCCAACATATGAGTCTCAATTTTGCATCAGTCTTGGACATCAAATGTCGTACTGCTTGATAATCAGTGAAGACCAGTGTTTTGGCCATCACTATACAAGGTAAGAATTTTATCTAATGCAAATATGACTGCTAGCAGCTTGACTCGCTAAAACACAACTCCTAATAATGGCCAAGTGTAAACACTAAAAGATATTGCAGTATAGTGACACAAGTAATAAATATCGAACCCATGGGTTTCTAGAGTTACAATTATTCAACTTCAGTTTATTATCTAACAAATCATATTAAGGATTGATTAACTAAACTACTGTACAAGCTAAACTAGGTTAGACTACTAATTACAAGTTAGAAACTCACTTAGGTATGATTCTCCCTCACTACTAGCCAAATTAATGATCGATAATCTATAAATTGATTCACTTTCATTCACAATGAGAAGATTCCTTGACTAGACCTTGAATCTCGACTAAAGAAATCAAGACCCTCTTGAGTCGATTGACTAGAGGGACGTATCCTTTTCTAGATCAACTGATCAAGGAGTTTTACACTAGACTCCCTCTATCGAACGAGGTTCTAAATCAATACATAGAAATGAATTGGATCACTATTCATTTAATCGATCCCCTACTTCCAATCTATGGTGCTCTATTGACTTAATCATATTTTCTCTCTCATAGAATCAAAGCAGAATCAATAATCTTGACTAAAGTAGAACTGAATATCCAAACATGCATAGATTGAATATGAATTCAAGATAATCAAGAGAGAGTGCTCATACAATTATCCAATCAAACAAATATAGCTAGGGTTCCTCAAAACCTAAGTGAAGAGATGTTACTGCATAGAGAAGATGTCTAGAGAATGCAGAAATCTGATCTAGATCTTCAATTTCCATCTCCAAGCTTGATTTCCGAGCTCCAATGGTGAAGAAATCCCCCAAAATAGCTCCAAGAATGATCCCAAATTTCTCTCTCTATGGTTCGTCCCTTGAGTGTTTGAGATCCAAAATCCAGATCTCCCCTTCAAAAATTAAAGAAAAAATGCACTTATACTCGAGTATGGAAAAGAAACACAAGCATGAAAATGATCGTGTTTCTTAGCCCGTGTTTCAGCCTAGCCCGTGTTTCTTATTGACACCTAAAGCATGGGCTCAAGAGGAAAAAACGCGGTCGCATTTCTCCAGCCCGTGTTTCTTCCTCTGATCCACTTTTGAGTGGCTTTTGAGTGACCAAGCGACCTCCGATTGACCTGAAACTTGTGCATATGCCTCCCTTTCATGTACTAAGTCATGAAATACATCAAATGATCAAAACATAGCACAAAATGGGCACATGATACATGTTTTCAAGTCAATCAATGAAGAAATGAGGATAAAACATGTGTAATTTAGCCCGAATCACAGCTCCTTCTCTGTGGTGGTATAGTTTCTCTAGGCTTCATTGACCGTTATGCTTGCATAATAAATAGGGTGAAACCTCTTATATTTGTTTTTTCCAAGCATTGCTCCTAGTGCATAGTCACTGGCATCACACGTCAATTCAAAGTTTAATGACCAATGTAGTGATGTGAGGATAGGTGCTTCTGTCAGGTTCCTTTTGAGTAGTTCAATGCTGCTAGGCAGTGTACATCTATTTGGGACACTGCTTCCTTCTCCAAAAACATAGTCAATGGTTGAGAAATTCTTGATGAAGCACTGATAGAATCCCACATGCCCTAGGAAATTTCTTATTATCTTAGTTGATATTGGGGGGGGGGGGTGAAAGGTTGGTTGTGGTCTCGATCTTTACTTGATCCACCTCAATTGCCTTACTTGATATCTTGTGCCCTACAAGATTCTTTCTTTGACCATGAAGTAGCTCTTCTTCCAACTCATAGCTAGGATTGTTTCTTCACATCGGATTAGTACTTTCTCTAGATTCTTTAAGCAATGATCGAATGGATCACCATAGACTTAGAAATTGTCAATAAATACAAATATGATGTCGTCTAAGAAGTCAGCAAAAAATATTGCCATACATTTTTAAAAGTTGCCGGTACAGTATATAGTTCAAATTGAATTATGCGATAGGCAAAGGAGCCGTAGGGATATGTAAAGGTTGTTTTCTCTTGATCTTCAGGTGCTATTGGGATTTGTAAGTATCCTAACATACCGTCGAGGAAACATTAGAATCCATGTCCATCCAATTTCTCTAGCTTCTGGTTGATGATAGGTAGAAGGAAATGATATTCCCTTATAGCATCATTTAGCTTTCTATAATTAATGCATAACCTCACAATAACAGTTCTTGTAGGTATGAGTTCTCCACTACCGTTAGGCACTATTGTCATTCCTCTTTTCTTTGGAACAACTTGTGTTGGCTTCACCAACTTGTTATCTGATATGGGATAGATGATTCCTGCTATTAATAACTTCATAGACTCCCTCTTTACGACTTCCTTTAAGTGGGGATTTAGTCTTAGTTGGGTTGCACCACTGGCTTGTGATTGTATACCATTAAGATCTTGTGGGTGCAGAAGAAAGGATTAATTCCTTTGATATCTGTTATCTTCCAAGCTATGGCTTTGTTATGCTTCTTCAGTAGGGTTATCAATCTTTCCTTATGTTCTGATGATATTGATGAATTAACAATGATTGGTAGCTTTCCATCTTCTACCAAGAATGCATACCCCAGATCTTCTGGTAGTGCCTAAATCTCCATATCACGTGGTTCTTCGTATGATGTCTTGATTGCTGGTAGAGGGGTTTTCTAAATTACTAGTGGCTCTAGTGCATCTTCATCTGATGGTTCATTCACTCCTAGTTGAGGATGATCTAGCTCTTTAAGGTATCTATCTTCTCCATTTAGTAGGCATTGTTCAAGTGGATCATCAGACTTCAGATCGGTTATCGAGCATATAAGGCAGCTTTCCACCTTCTTCCAAGAATGCATACTCCTTATCTTTTGCTAATTCCTTCATCTCTAAATCAAGAAGTTTTTCGGATGATGTCTGGAAGAGGGGGTGTCTAGATTATTGGTGGCTCTGGTGCTTTTTCATTTGGTGGTTCATTCACTCCTGGTTGAGTTTGATCTAGCTCTTTATGGTATTTATCTTCTCCATTTCGTAGGCATTATTCAAGTGGATCATCAGAATTCAAATCGGCTATCGAGCATATGGGTTCTAGATCATCCATTCCTTTGAAATCGTTCTCCTCCCATGTTGAGTAAACATGTTTTATTCCTTTTCTTTGATAAAATGTTTTTGTATTTTACCTTGTTCATACAAACCAGATGATAAAACTATACATACCATACATACTATACATACAAGATTTACAAACAATACAAACTAGAACGACAAACCATAAAAATTATACAAACTATACAAACTAGACTTAGAGACAATACAAAATGGAAAAACAACTAGGTTGACTATGGATGCTCCGTCCGATCGTCCCTATATAGAGGAGTTTCATCCTAAAGTCAATCAAGTTGTTTTTAGGACATACAAACATTACAAACATGCTGGACAAAAATGACAAACCATGCAAACTAGATTTACAAACCATAGATAATGGAAAACAACCAGGTTGACTTTGGACACTCCAACTCTATATAGAGGAGCTTCATCCCACAGTCAACTAGGTTGTTTTTCAATCATATAAATATTACAAACATGGTAGAGAAAAATGTTCGAGCTTAAAAAAAACCCAACAAACATTACTAACCTTTTAAAACCAATAAATATAAAATAATAAATACAAACTAGGTTGTTTTTCAGTCATATATAAATATTACAAACATGGTAGAGAAAAATGACGAAACTTACAAAAGAAACCATCAAACATACTAACCTTACAAAACCAATAAATATAAAATAATAAATACAAACTATGCAAACCACTACATAAAATATACAAACTAGGAAAATTATTATTACAAATTAGTGATATAAAATTATAAATCCGAAAAACAAAAATGACAAACTAGAATGATAAATGTCATAAACATAATAGAGAAATATTACAAACCAAACTTACAAAGATTGCAAATAATACAAAGTATACAAAACAAATCATAAAACTATATATATAAAGCATACTAACGTTACAAAATAGTGAAAATACATTTACTTTCAATACAAACCGACTTGACTTACCATCTACAGTACATACCAAACTACGCAAAGTATAAAAATTAATATTACAAAGTAAAATTTACAAATCGCACCATAAAAAATACTAACACTACTAACTATACAAATCAGTAATACAAAGTAAACAAATCATACTTATATTGTATACAAAGATACGAACAACACAAACCGACTAGTAAACAATAAATTCATTGTCGCCGCGAACCTTGCCGACATCTCTCTCTCTCGAAAGGAAAGGGCTTCGCTGTAACATTTGGTCCATCTCTCGGTCTGCGTAGGAGACGTTGTCCTGCCGAGAGTATTCCCCACCAAGCCTATATTTTTCTAATTCGCTTAATTGTTAACAATGAAATTCATGTAATTACTACTTTATCCTTCATTAAATTAAATTAACGGAAGCTATTAAGTTTAAATCAGCCATTAAGTTTAAATGAAATTAAAATATTGAGATTCACTCAGTTAGAGACACACAACTACACAAGTCACCTAATAAAAATATTTGTTAAATAAAAATATTTGATTAAACCTTATGAAGTAAAATTTATACTCATTTTTACTAAAATTAAATGATAATTTACATTTTGATGAAAAAATTAAACAAACATACACATAAAAAACAATGTTTTATCGATTAAACAAAATATATATGAAAAGAGAGAAAATAAATATTCGACATTCAATTACCTTCGAAAAATAAACTATATTAATTTATATTTTGTTGCAATGAAACATTCTCTTATTCGTAAATTATATGTCTATAAAATAAAAACAAGTATTATTTAGAAAAATGTCAGAGTATAATCTTGATCGAGTAGTTACAGTTATTTATTTTAAAATGACTTCTTATTCATCAGATCATGTTATACCTTAAACTCCTCAAATGAAGAGGAATCGCATGTGCAATAATTTTATAATGTGTCCTAAGTTCACATTAATAATATTTGCTCTATATCATGTTGATTGAGCAAGCTCTATTGAGGTTCTAAATCGTAGAAATTTCCTTTTAGACTTGGAGTTATCCTCGACGATTATAAATCAAAATTTTCAAAATGACTTAAGTATGATTGTAGACGAACTTTAACTTCATACCCTAGGATGAGACACAAGATTCTTTGAAAAATAACATATGCGGAGGTTAGAGAATCTTTGTTGAGAATCTAAGATAAACATCACGTATCATCAACTACTAACTTAGGCATTTACCAAATAAAGGTTGACGATTTTAGTAAGATAGTCAATTGGGATAAACATATTTATCCAGCAATCAAGTATCTTTATCCAATAATCTCAACTCTCAAAATTGGTTGCCAGTTCGTCCAAACTCAAGAAACACGAATTGATATATGATGTATAATATAATAACTTAATGCAAATAATCAAATGAAATACACCGATATTGTTCAAATGATAAGACATTTTAAATGCACTTGAAATATGTGTGTATTGTAGACACTCTTTATCTATTATTAATACATAAGTGATAAAATCTTTGAAAATTACACATTCAACGACCATGTTAAGACCAAAATCATCGATAATGTGTGTGGGAGTCTTAGTTTGAGATTCTAAGACAACATTAACAATGACCACGGGTGGAGGTTTCGTCTAAACTTCAAAAATTAACAATTAATACATATTGTATAATATACTAAATTTAAGTATCTTGATAAAAAAAACTAACATCCAACATGGAAATGAGTCGAGATTAGAGAATTTGATCATCATGAGGGCTACAGTGTGTGTCAAGTTTGAATATGAATGAATAAATTGATCCAATAATGATGTATCTTTACTAAGAATTTCTCACCAAAAAATCATAATCTTTACACCATTGGTCGAAAGTTCGTCCAAACTCGAGGATCATGAATGTGTATTGGATTTCCAAAGGACCTAAAATCTCAATCCCTTTCGGGAGCTAAATATCTCTGATCACAACCATAGGTGCCAAAGAAGAATGAAAATAAGCCAAAAATAAAAATAAAAAATAACATAACTTTGTACGATGAACAGAATAAAACCATAGCGAGCTATGATCCTATCATTCCTACCCTTTTATTCTCCATAAAAGGGGCGACGGGAGAGGATAAGAAATAAATAGCAGGATCTTAGGATTTCCTCTTTATATATTACATATCGAACGATAGATAACCACAATGGTTGTCTGACGTTATGGGGGTAAAAGCGAGATCTCTATCCCGAGGGTGGGAGATAGGCAAGTAGCACTTATAATATGAGTATTAGGGGGAGATAAGATAGGTCTGACAAAGTATCTTGATAATTTTGAGTCTACTACACACACACATATATATACTCAAGATACGATTAAAAAAAAGGTATGGCAAAGTATGTGCATAAATTAGAGGTTAGAGAATTAGGGATTGGAGTCCACCTATTAGAGGTTAGGGTATATCATCATTTTCCCTAAAAACTCTGGTTAATTCGGGGTCTAAATAATAAAACTCTATGGTCGTATGGTAGTGTGAACGCAAGAGTATAGCGTACTTCTGACGCACGCTAGCTTGAATTATATATGTCTGTGCGTGTGTGGTTTAGGTTGGCGTACTGTAAATATTAGTTTTTTGGTTGACAAATTTTGATATAAGTTCTAAATGGGACGAGACAGCGACATAATTTATGATTAGAAAACCGAAGCATCAGAAGTGAGTGTGCTATATATTGGAAATTTTCAATATAGACATACTGCAAACTCTGTTATGAATCAACACAAAATATTTAAAAGATTCAAAATGATTTAAACATATAGATAAGTTAATTCATATAAATTATATAATAACTCTCTTCGGCCAACGGGCCGGGTAAAAGGCTAGTTTGAAATTATAAAAATTGGACCAATCAAGTTGGTCGAGGTCGAACCAGTTAATAACTTTATAATACATTATATTTTAGCCACTAAGATATAAAATAATAGAATAATATATGTTATGCTAGAGAAAATAGCATGTTTTAGGATGGCAAACCCATGATGTTCATTTATTTTACTTGTAACTTGATGGTCAAATCCCGTATGAGTCAGGCCCATTCAACTCTTTTATTCTATGATTAGCGGTTCGCCCATTAGAATCCATGCATTAGTTTATTGTTAAATTTTTTATTTTTAGCAATAAAAAATGAGTATTGTTTTGCCCTTTCATATATATCTTACCAACACTGAGAAATCAAAGGGCTTAAAGAAAACCCTATATCCCCTAGAAAAAGTTGCTCAGTGCTCACTGACTCATGGTTCACTTTTCTCTCTCGATCTCAATTATATCGCCGCCAGTAGCCACTTCTCCCCATCCCTGTTTTCTTGTCCTTAATTATAGCTTTGCAAACTTTTTTCCTGCATGTCATCCTCCCCCGAACGTCAATTTCCACCCCCTCTCAGACTCTGTTTTTTATTTCTTAATCTTCCTTTCTCTTATCACTTGTTTAAACCCCCCTCTTTGTATATCTTCGACGCTAGTTTAACGAAGAAGAAGAGAAAGCCACCAATCTTCAATAATACTGTATTGTTACAGTGAAACGATATTGTGAATTTCTGTCACTTATCTGTTAGAGCTTACAAATGATGGAAAAAGGGGTGGTTGATTATGATTTAATTAATGACTCAATCTTTAAATTTTACTTGCATGCAATTTATCACCCTTCTTCGTGAGCATGCCTGGATCTTTTTAGTATGCTTGGATTTCTTTTCATAGGGAAGGGATTAGGCGATTAGCACACGGAAGAAGGATTGGGGAAATTATTTTGTAAACAATTATGAAGCTCTCTTTCTCTAATTATCTCATTTATTCTCGGCGTTGGTGGAGTCCAGATCCAGCATCGGAACAATCCAAGACTCGGTTACAGTGATCGCTATGGAGGCATGAAACAGATGCGGCTGTGACTGGAACCTATTCTGTTTTTGTGGGCCGCAACAATCCCTGGGCCCGTTCAAGTCCGCACGTGTACGGTAAGTTGGCTCGTTCCACAGAGAAAAGAGAAAAAAATTGACACTCCCTATTATACTCTTCCTACAAACGCTCATGGAGCAGGAAATTTGAAATGGGGGAAGGATTTTTTCCTTCATGCTATTATATTATGTGTAGATTGTAGTAATTAGAACCCCACTTTTAAATCTGGAAGCAAGTAAACACTATCACAAAACATCATATTCTAAAAACTTATATGCAATCATGAGGTTGTTTCACTTAAAATAAACTATGTTTTATATGTTGAAGATCAGCATTATAGCTTGAATAGTTCAATTCGGCAATGATCTCAGCTCTATCATATAATTTTTTTGTAAAAGTGGTATGATCAAAGCTATTCCCTATGTTAACACTAATCAGAATAGTCTTTATTTACTGGAAACTAACCACAAAAACATTTCAAATCAGAAAATGATGATACTCAAAAGGAGTATCATAACAAAAGCAACAAAAAGTATAGTTATTTATCGTTAATCAACTAAAAAGTCAACAGAGAAGATCAAACAAATGAACAGCTGTTAAGAGATCATACATTACTATCAAAGAAACTAAATAACCCATCGGTCAGCTCTCCAAGCAAGAACACTTAACCTTTACATATATATATCCCTCCGAAAATTGCTTTGTGTAACAATATAGGTGGAGGAGGATAGGCAATTGTCGAGTCCGATGGGAAGGTTTCGAGAGACGATGATGGTTGAGCCTTTAGTAGGACGGGAGCCCGAAACACTATTTATCTTTAATAAACTCAAAATTCAACCTAGAAGATCAACCAAATGAACTGATGTTAAGAGATCACACATTACTGTCAAATAAACTAAATAACCCACCAGTCAGCTCTCCAAGCAAGAACACTCAGGGGTCGTTTGGATGGATCAATCTAGAAATGAGTCAATTTAATCAATTGTCTTGTTTTATAAATGAGACAATTAAAACGAGTATATTCAAATTACCTGCCCCCACCCCAGGCAATTGAAATTGACTCAAAATGGATCAATTCAAAACACCTCAGGCAGATTGATCCATCCAAATTTTTTGCTGGCAAACGAGGCAATTTGGTACAATTGTCTCAAAACGAGACAATTGTGTCAAATTGATCCGTTACAATTCCTCATCCACACGACCCCTCAATCTTTCCATATATACCCCTCCGAAAATTTCTTTGCTTAACAATATAGGCGGAGGAGGTTAGGCGGTTGCGAGTCCCATGGGAAGGTTTGGAGAGACGACGATGGTTGATCGTTCAGTACGTAGGTCGGGCCACCATTTAGACCTATTTACATTAGTTGCGGCTTTTCAATCCGCATTCGACAAACCAACATCACTTAACCTTTCCATATTTTACCCTCTCTTAAGGATACATGTGCCACATATTCACTCAAAACTTCTTGGTAGTTATATAACTACCAAAAATATTGTTGCTTTTTGGTAGTTATATTATTTATGTCTGATGTGCAATATTTGCACCAATGACATTAGGCTTGCAATTTTAAAATTATTCTCCTTTTATAAGATAAAGAGAAATAGAATTAATTGTTAAACTTGAATTAAAATAATCAAAGTATGACAATTGAAGTATCAAATACCAAAAAAATATTTAGGGCAGAGTTAGTGACTTAGCTAACTGTGATGTAAAATTCCAATGATTTTTCAGATTTAAGCTTCCTGTATGTTTTTAATTTAAAAAGTTTAAACAAATATATTTAGTGTAACTGGTTATGTTTCTTGTCTTTTCTCAAAGAGACAAAATTCAAATCCGATCACTTATGTATTTTTCCTGTGAATAAGAAAATAATAAATGACTATGAAGACGAATCTACCCTTACTACTTTTGCTATGGATGCATGGATTTTGTAATGGGGAAGCACATTTCCCATTTCACTCTTATATTAGGTGTAGCGAAAGTAACCTGGTGGTTGAGTGTTTAGTGAGTCGAAAACTATTTGGGTCTGTTTACATTAGTAGCACATTTTCCATTTGCGTTGGGCAAACTAACAATAGAGGTAGAGGAGGTTAGCCGGTTGTTGAGTCTGAAGAGAAGTTTGGAGAGACGGCGATGGTTGAGCGTTTAGTGGGTCGAGGTACTATTTGGACCCGTTTACATTAGTAGTGTATTTTCCATCCACGTTTGGCAAACAAACATCACTCAACCTTTCCATATTTACCCCTCTCTTAAAGACACATGAGCCCCATAATCACTCAAAAGTTCTGTGTTTAAAAATATCGTTACTTTATGATAGCTATAACAATTAAGTCTATGTTAAGAATTCTACATCGCTTCTACACATTCAAGAGTGCAATTCAATATATGCAATGTTTGAATCAATGACATTTCGGTTGCTAACCGTGGTGGAAAAGTCTTATATTTTTCAGATTTAAGCTTCTCTATGTTTTTATTTGAAAAATATCACACAAATGTGTTTATTGTAACTGGTTATGTTTCTTATCTTTATTTGAAGAGACCACGATTCAAATCTTATTACTAATGTATTTTTTTTCCTTTGAAATTTGAGAAAAAACACCCTTCCTACTTTCACTCTGGATGCAGGAAATTTGAAATGGAACTTCAAGTTTTCTCATTTGACTTTTATTTATGGGTAAATACAATTTAATATCCAAATCTTTTATTTTAAACAATATAATAGTCAAACCTTTTCGAAAACAATCTAATATCCAAATCGTCAACTTTCGTCCGTTTGACCGTTGGTTGACACTTCAAAAAAGCTTTGTTTAGGGGAAATTGTCACAATACAACTTTGTTTTCTTGTTTTGGAATTGCAGATGACTGAATATTTAAATATTCTATACCATCATGGTGGAGTCATGGACTTCTCGGGTTTGGAACTACGATATGTTGGTGGTTTTCAAAGAAGATATCGATGGATATTGATGAAGTGTCGTACTTCGAACTTTTTCGAAGTGTTAACTAACGGTCAAACGAACGGAAAGTTGACGATTGGAATATTAGATTGTTTTCGAAAAGAGTTGGCTATTATATTATTTAAAATGAAAAGTTTGAATATTAAATTGTATTTACCTTTATTTATATTTATTGGGTAGATAGATTAGACTCATCACCCAAGTCAACAGCTCGATTCCCATTGGAAACTTGCCCGCGGAGACTGAATAGAATAGAGGATGCTTTCTTTGGTGTTCCTGGTGGGGTTGGTGATGTGAAGAATAGAGACAAACGTTCAAAGGATTAGTATCGATGACCTTTATTTCCAACGAACCTGAAAAAGTGAAAGCAGCCACCAAGGGAATGCGATCGTCATTTTCCACTCGTCAAAACAGATCTCTGGGACGTCTTCTGCTCTCTGAGCAATCAAATCGCCGCTAACGCCCTTCATTCGCTCTCAGTTTCCATTCCTAATCCCTTCGCAGCATCGCTCCCGAATTCCGGTTCTGCAACGGCCGGGCACACCTTTTTAAGCCGGAAAGAGTAATTTACCGCGAAGGGCGACCTCGCCGGCGACCTGTAAGAAAATGGGTCACGGGAGTTCCAAAGACTCCTCCTCCTCCTCCTCCTCCGAGGAAGGGGAAAGATCCTCGCGGTTGTCTGCCTTGGCGAACAAGCTTCACATCCACGGTGACCGCGGCAGTCGCTGTCGCCGCATCCGCAGTCGCCTGTTTCGCCGCTCCAGTACAAAGAACGACTCCAGCTCCTCCGCCGGTCACGGGCTAAACAGAAACAAGCTCGCCTCTGATGAGGATTTTGCCGGAATCGCGCTTCTTACGCTCATCAGTGTGCGTCATTCCTATTTTCAGCTGTACTCTTGTTTCTCCGGAAGCGGAAAGGGTAGAGAGGAGGAAACTCACTGAAATATTTTCTCATTCGTCTTCCAATTGACCCAGGCGGAGATGAAATTCAAAGACAAGTGGCTTGCTTGCGTTTCCTTGGGCGAGCAGACTTTCCGAACAGAGGTTTCCGATCAGTTAAGCTTTGGTTTTTTTGCCTCCATGTTGTGTGTCTCTTTTGTGATTTTTCCTCTGTGCTTGCGTTATCTTTCAAAAGTTGGATAGGGCGTGTTGCCCGCGACAGACTGTCATGGTAAGAAACAATGAACTCCCCAACTCAAAAAGAATAATAGTGCTAGTGTTGATGCCCTCAAACTGTGAGGAACTAAAGCATCTTGTTCATTGACTGATCCAATTCCACTAGGTATGTTGTTGGCTACAAATTTGAGGTGTAATCGTAACTGATTTGCTTCTTATTCGGTCCCTCCTTTTAGCGCTTTGTTGCGTATGTGCTTCACTCTATCGCAATATGACCAAATTCAATATGTGAAAGATTTTTAATGATGTTATTGGTTTTTGTCTACAAGCTTGCCCTGCTTTATCGAATTGACAACATGCTGATTCATTTCTTTGTGGTGCAGGACTGATACACCTGTATGGAACTCGGTAAGTATTCTCAATGAAGTGAAAGCTATTTCTTCGTATCACTCATGCGTTTTGAATCTTGGTGATCACTCTGCATAAGCCGTGGATTCTGGTGAATTATGAGCCTTCTTGGTCAACTGTAATGCCAGAAGTGATGGGGAATCTAGCAGGGGTTTAGCAATATTTTGCAAATCACATAGTAGAAGAGCTCTGCTGCTTTGTGCCGCATGTTACTTCTCTCTCCCTGTTCCCTTTCATGCATAGCGCAAGCATCAGTTATGGAATGCAAAGCCATTTCTATACATAGATGGAACATGTCGTTTGCACAAGCTTCTTGTTGGCATCTTTCTGTGCTCTACTCACCAAATTAAGAAATTCTTTTCACTGGCACATGTGCCATGGTGTGCTAGTTGTTTTTCTATCTCCAAAGCAATGTGCATCTTCCTGAGTGCTTAATGATTTCTGAGTTGCGTTTCTTCTGCAGGAGAAAAAGCTTCTTCTGGAGAAAAATGGATCTCATATCGTCAGGATTTCTGTTTTTGAGGTGAGCCCGTTAGTAGCAGTTTTTGAGAGGCTCTTTCCCTTTCCCTTTCCTTTGTTATGTCTATTATATCAGTTTGGACAGTAGCACATGTTAAGTTAATGTAATATGATTTAATATCTCGAGTTATACTCGGTGATGTAGTCAGGCTCTTTTTTTTATTTATAAAGGATGTAGACAGGCACTTCAGAGGAATAACCTTGTTTTTTCATGTCTATATGCATTTATGATTTAGGTTGATCCCAGTAACTACTTCTCGTTAGAGTTTATTTTCCAATCCCTTTCCCTTTTCTTTTTCGAATATGACTTCTCAGTAAACAATAGATAATTAGTATTTTCTGGACAAACTTTGTTTCCTCGTTAATTTGTGATGACCGCTATCTTAGAATCCCTGTTGGAAGGGTTTGTCCTTTTTAGCCATCTTGATCTTGCTAAACAGAGCCAGACAGTGATGAATGTGCTAGTCTTGTACTGATGCTTGCAGTTGTTAACATTAAAATTGAGCATTCAGGTCTCACTTCTTGGTCTGAAGTTCTGTTTATTGATTTATTTGTTCTTTTTCTGGGGTCGTGAGGCATAGATGTGAATCTGCTGGAGTGTAATGTTATGCTTATTGGGATAATTATTTTGTTATGTTAATTACCCAAGTTAAAATTGACATATTCAATCATGAATAGTCAGAATGTGGAACTAGTTTGCATCCTTGAATACTTTGATTGTCGACAATTAAGCTTTCATAGGTTAATGTAATGTTCTTACCTGCAAGCATTAAACCTTGACGAATATAGCTTTTATTGATTTTTTCCCCAAATACTTTCTTTAGTCTCAATTCTTCACTGAAGTTTCTCTACCTTGCAGACTAACAGACTATCGAAAAACAGTCTAATAGGATACTGTGAGATCGATCTACTGGAATTTTTAATTGAGGTAACGGTTCCCTTTACCAGATTATTATTAGTACAAAAGGATGGCACATCCATGATTCCTCAGCATGCATTCTTATTCTAAAAACCAAAGTGACTTACGGAGTTGCTGTAGTGAATTCAAAGGATCTGGCCATTTTATTTACTGGCCCAGAATATGTTAAATGATGGTTTCACAACTCACCAGAATTAGTGGAGACGAAGTATTAGGTACCCATCTGTCCATTCCAGTAAGAATGGGGTAAAACTCTTGCATGATGGAGAGTTCTTATTGTTAAGAGTTGACTTTAATAGTTCTGCTCTGCAGCTGATATCAATATATAAATTCACTGTTAGAGAAAAGAAGCACAACCCTGGAGACTTCAAATGCTAGTTGTATTTTCATTAATACATGCTCATGTCTTTTACATTTAATATCTAATATTTTCTTGCGAACTTCATTTAGTACCCTTGGTTTAATAAAGAGGCTTTTAGCTTAACACATGGCTTGCATGATTATTGACTGGAGAAATTTGTATTTTTTCACTTCTTTTATTATGTGTCGATTGGTACTTGAAATTTACCCGACAGATCTAGATGCTTAAAGAGCCAATGGCATTACTTTTGTTTACATGAGTTACCAGTGCTTGTGCTGCATTCCTGTCCTTTCCCTGCCTTAACTGAAATTTGTGGGATTTGGTCACCTGTTGGACAGGATTTTGATTCAGGTGCTGAAGTTTTTGACCTTCTTGATCCGTCTTCATCTGACATTGTCGTTGGGAAAATATCTCTTTCTTGTAATGTTGAGGTTTGTAGCTTGCCATTTGGGTTACTCTATGTTTTTATGTAAGTTGATATTCATACTGACATGGCCAGTATTCACAGGATCCAATTGAGACTGAGAAAAATTTTGCACGGCGCATCTTGTCCATTGTGGTATGACTTACATACTCCATCATATAATTTTGATGTGAAAGTATAGCATGAAATCGTAGTTCTTCACAGTCTTGCTTTGAAATATTTTCAGTTCTATCATGGGTGAGTGGGTGTGCATGTTTTACTTGTTTAAATTGTTTTTGTAAGTGCTATTTTTTATGTTTAGTCTTTAATCTGGTTCTCCTGATAATTGAAAGGGCATCCATTCAATCTGCAATGCTGTAGCTCTTTTCCATCTTTTACGTATGGGTCTGTAGCTTTATCCAAACTGAAGAATGAACACAAAGACTAGACTAACCCTAGCCAAAGTCAAATAAGGTTTGGTGAGTTGTTTAAATGGTTTAACCAGTATAACACTATTTATTTTTAACTAACATTTATAATCATTTATCATTATACTAATCATCCATATAATTCAATAAATATTGCAGGATAAACACATAAAGTCATTATATATAATTACCCACGGATAATATAATCTATAAACGAGTTTATATTTACATATTCGAAACAAACCATTACACTTAGACTAGACACCTTTAGAAGTCAAAACAACTAAACGATCTAAGTATCAGTTACAAAGACTGAAAGACAACAGCACATGCAGGATCTAAAAATCCATACTAGGCCTGATATGCACCCATCCCTTAATGTTTATAAACGAAATTGAACTACATTTTTAACAACACAAAGCAACCTGCTTGCATCCACATCCCTGGGTACTGAAACTATCGTGGTCATGCCTTGAAATGCATCATTCATATCCATAAGATGAATAAAAGATATATGTTGAATATATGTATCTATCTAAGTAGCTGGTCAAATGGTTAGACTTATTGACAGAGTCCCTCCCGAAATACTTAAACCAAATTAATAAAAGCTCTACCAAATCCCACCAAATTAACAAACCTCTGTTTTTAAAATTTACTACCACGATATGTATTCAGTCCAACACTTACTTAGTTGGGGAGATTGTATTCGGGTTAACCCCATGCAACTTTATTGTGAGGGATTCTTCATCTTTTCTTGTGGTCTGCTTATTTTTAAATCTCCTGGTTGTATGCATGTGAGGGGGTGTGATTTTATCTTTTGAAGGCACATAATATTCTCTATAATATTATGTGATCTAATTGATTACTTTTGGGAGAGAGAATATTATTTGGTATTTACAACCCACTTAAACGCATACAGTAAGCCCATGTTATTTGTCTTTGCCGAATGTGAACTTAAAACTTAGCCATACTTGTCATGGGTGTGCAAAGACCATTTTTTGGGGCCATCAGGAGGTTGCTTTTCATGTGTTATTTACATTACTTCTGCTATCAGAACTTTAACTCCTCACATGGCTTGCAGGACTACAATGAAGATGGGTTGCTTTCATTTCCAGAATTTTCAGACTTAATAAAGGCGTTTGGAAATAAGGTGGCAGATGACAAGGTTCGGTTAAAGTCAATCTATGGTTTTGCACTAAAGGAAACGCAACATATAACACCTAGTATTGAACATATGGAACAGAAACAGAAGCACAGAATTTGAGTTGTAAATTTCTGGTATGGCCATTTTACTTGAGATTTTTAGCCACTGTAGTATGCTCAAATATCCAGTTTGCACCTTCTTTCTCAATCACATGGTTTGCGCTTTCTCTACTTTGTGTTTGCTGCTCTTAGATCTTTGCGTGCATTTCCATATGTTCTGACAGGTAATCCAAAATTTTGCCTTAGTATGTGTTTACCTTGTTGATTAGAAAGAGGAGCTTTTCAAAGCTGCAGACAAGAACCAGGATGGCGTTGTGAGCTTAGATGAGTTGGCTGATCTTCTTGCAAGTCAACAAGAAAAGTAATACTTCACTATCTCTGAAGGCCATAATGTTACTTTATCTGTGTTTGTGTGTGTGTGTGTGAGTGTGTGTGTCTTTCCTATGAAATGCTATTTTAAGTTAACATGAAGAGTTGATCTTCACATTTCTCCTTATGTATGCCATCCAAACGTAAGCTGCATCTTCACGAGAAATGAACATTAGTAAAAGGCCTACTCTTATACTCTATTCTCCTACTTCTTTATAAAAGGCAGAATACTGTCTTGTATAATTTGATGGAGGGGCAATGCATGCAACCGGCTGATTTTGCTGACTTAATATCTTTGCTTGCAAAATGCTGATCAACTGAAAGCAAGCAATACTTTAACTGTGGCCAATATACCTCTGAAATCTGGATGACTGGCAGAAAGCAAGGAACGGACACAAGATTTCGATAAAAAGGGCACTTGTCTGGGTCGAAAGTTGGTGTATGCAATGGTTCTGCCCATTAACCGAACACTTCTCTTGACACTTATCGCTTGTGTGTTGTCTAGAACAATCTTTATTCTCAGTTTTCAATAATTTGTATTGCCTTTTGGACCTATTTTTATCTCCTTTTTTATTTTCTGCAGCCGATCTCCTTGTACTAAGCTTGAATCTGATAAGTTACTGTCCTGCAGAATTTCACTCCTTTCCGTTGTGCATTGTAGGAAGCCTTTAATAAATTGCTGTCCTGTTTGTGGCGAAATTCTTGAAGTTTCTGACAAGCTGAACACAGTAGTACATTTGAGTCTTTGTTTCGATGAAGGAACTGGAAATCAAATTATGACGGGAGGATTTTTGACCGATAAGCAAGCTTCATATGGGTAAGTACCTTTTCTATTAGGACCTGACATCTCCAATTCTTATTTCTGTTATGATTAATAGCCTACCATAAAACCATACTTGGCCAGATGGATGTTCAAACTAAGCGAATGGGCTCACTACTCAACATATGATATCGGTTTGAACTCAGGTTCAAGTGCTTCTCATATTGTGGTATGCATGATTCTGTGTCTTAGACTGACTCCTTGTTTCTCTTTTTCAAATATCACATCTTCCAGGGGCCTGTACATTGCCCTTGTCATTGTTGTGCGTGGCAAAAGTTCTTAGATGACTCGTATCTGTTTTATTGTACAACCTAGTAAATTTATAGTATAAGTACTCTTTTTCTCCCAGAACAAACAATTATGACTTGTGCCAAGTTTCCCTGCGGACGATCTTTGCTAACAGCTTATTGCTCCAGGTGTTTGATCGGAAGTCAAAGAGGCTCGTGGAGGAGTTAATTGATGGGAAGATAGTTATGTCAATGAGAGCAATTTACCAGTCAAAGATAGGACTGCACTTAATGGATAAAGGTATTATTGTCCTTATTTTATGTGTGTGCTCCCAAACGGTTATGCAGGCAATTAAATAGTAATGAAGATGTCTAACCTTGAATTATTCTTTTTCTTTTTAACATATTTTAGCTGTCACGCTGCATGCTTTCAGAATTTCTTATTACATACCTTTGTTTCTTAGATCAGTAGCTGACAGGAAAGGTGAGATCCTCTAAAACAACTTGTTGAACATAGAGGATAAGAAGTTTTCTCATGTTAGCGTTACTATTTCATCTCTCCGAATCCTTCTAAGAGGGCATCCTAGTTAGGTATTCCTGGCAAGTTGTGTATGTTCGATTCATCGCTGTAGTTTATTCTTCGTTGTCAAGGTTATGGTCTCACAGTTAATCTATGAAAAGCGCAACAAACACTCTGTAGCAAGTAGATGGTCAATTTCTGGCTGCTGAATTGGTTGTCATGCCGGCTCCCGGCTGGTTGAATCTGGTTGAATCGGTGCCAGTCATGAAACCGGCATGAACACCACTAGTATGACTGGCATGATCGACTTACGAATTCTAAGCAAAGTGACGTTTTACTGAACATACTTAATGAAAAAATTAATTTATTATTTATTTAATGAATTTAAAAGTCAAAAGTTGATGGTATTTGTTGGATTGTAAGTAAATTGTCCTCAAATATGTATTATATATTATTAAATTCATTGAATATTAATGATTTTCACATTTTTTACATAGTTTGTTAAACCGACATGAACCGACATAATCTGGTTGTACCACCGGTCGTACCATTCCACTTGTCAAAACGGCACAACGGTATAAACCGGTTTGACAACTTTGCTGCTGATCTTATAAACACTGCATTACTGGGTTGCTTTGGTCCAGGGGCTAAAGAAATTTTGCACAGCATCTCTGAGAAGCAAGGAAGGAAAATGAACTCAGTTGAATCAGCTAAAGAAATACCGAAGTTCCTTGAATTTTTTAAGGTGCACGCTTCTTTTCTAGTAGCTAAAGGTCGATGACTGTGCATGTTACTCCAAAATGTCGCAAATCAAAGTCTTCTAGGGCTATTCATTTGTTGGAAAGTGAAATATTTATCCTTTTCTATAGCACTACATGGTTCTGTTATCATTACTATATTTAGCATAACCCCTATCCAGCCTTTCTGCTCAAACAGAGAACATTTCTTAACACTCACAAAACATAGTTTCCATATAAGTATTTGTGCACTATATCGCAAAGCCGTCTAGGGAAAGAGATAAACATGTTTGCATGTAGTCACATCGCATGCTCATGTGATATCTGTTTGCTGACGTTGTAAATGATATGTTGCAGGATCAAATCAATTTGGCTGAAGTTAAGCACCCTCTGGATCATTTTAAGGTTACTTATCTTCGCCTCTTTCTTTTCTATTTACTTTGTGAGTGTGTTTATGACCTGTTTGATGAGTGATATTCGATCTGGCTGATACAATTGGTGCCATTTAAGTATATAATTCTTTGAAACTTTCCGGAGCCATAAGTGCTGCCTTTGGTAGCATGTTTTTGGATCATGAGTTTCGGATTTTCTTGAGGATGCAGACATTTAACGAGTTCTTCATAAGAGAGTTAAAGCCTAGTGCAAGACCAGTCGCCATGGTGGATCGCGATGATGTGGCCGTATGTGCAGCTGATAGTCGTCTAGTGGCATTCAGATCCGAGGAAGACTCGAAAAGATTCTGGATAAAGGTACCCCTTATTGCTTCTTTGGGCTAACAGTTTTTTGTTCTCATTCTATGTTGTCATTTCATGGGAGAATATAAGGTGCTTATTCCATATCGGGTTAGCACCATGCTAATTACCTTGTAAACCTCCTATCCCTGTTTTAGATTTAAATGCTACAAATACACAAGGGCTATCCCTGTTTTAGATTTAAATGCTACAAATACACAAGGGAAAAGAAGAGGAAAAATTTTGAAAGGCCAAATTGTTAGAAACAAGTTTCTAACGGGTCTCTAGATCAAATATAGAGATTGAGAATTTAGGGTTTGTAGAATAGAATTGGGGATTTAGGGATTTGTGAAGAGAATTTGGGGAAGAACAGAAGAATCGGCCTAAGCCTTTAGAGGGATTGAGGTCAACATAGAATTGGGGATTTAGGGATTTGTGAAGAGAATTTGGGGAAGAACAGAAGAATCGGCCTAAGCCTTTAGAGGGATTGAGGTCAAGAGTTGAGAGGTTTGGGATAGGAATTTAGGGAGATAATTCTTTATTAACTTCTGCTTAATATGACGAATGACCCAAAGTACATATATATAGGTATAGGTGGCAATTGGATCAGATTCGTGGATTCGTGGATTGGATTGGTGGATCCATGGATCAAATGGATTGGATCCAATGGATTGGCGGATTCATGGATTGGATAAAATGGATTGGTGGATTGATCCATGAATCCAAATGACATCCAAGGCTTGGACCAAAATGTAAAATTTGAAAAGTTTTGGTACTAAAATGTCATAATGAAAAAATTTAGGTATCAAAATGTAATTTTCCAATGATATTTTTCGTATAAAAATATAAATTTTAGGTACCAAAATGTAAAATATAAAAAATATAGGTACCAAATCGTAATTTGCCATTTGGATCCATGGATTGATCCATGAATCCACCAATCCAATTGGATTTGGATTGAATTAGGTGGATAATTTGGTGGATGGATTGGATTGGATTCATGGATTTGGATTCCAATTGCCACCTCTATATATAGGGAAATACTAGAAACCCCTAAGAATAAACCTAATTCTACTAGAAGACTACTAACCATAATAAGAATTACCCTAATAATGATTATAATAATAAATATAGAAACCTGATATAATTCGGTTTCTAACATCTCCTCCCCCTTCAGACCAACCTTGCCCTCAAGGTTGATCCACTTGACCCACTCCTCCTTCCTTCTCACGCAATGTGCACGCTGACTACTCCATTTCTTGCGCTTCCGTTTCTTCCAATTGTGCTCCAACTTCGATATTGGGCTTCTTCCACCAACCTTCTTGGGCTGGTCCTTTTCTTCGACCTTCACTTGCATGGGCCCAATATTCGCTTTCTTGACACATTCGAACTTTGCCAGCTCCGCTTTGGTTGGCCTCATAATTCCACAACTCAAGGAACCCAACGATTCGTTCATGTACAAGAACCCATCCTTGAGTACCATTTCACCAAGGCCTTCATACATTTTTCTTGGAACAAGCCAATAACTTTGAATTGTTGCTTCTTTTATTAATTTTGGGCTTTGCTCTCTTGAAAGCTCACCAAATAAGCTTTCAAACCCATCTTCATTTGCCTCCAAGTCCACCCCACATAAAAGAGCTCTGGTCGGCCCAATTATTGTTGGCCCAATATTTCCTTGAGCCCAATTTACACACTCCTCCTTAGCTGCTGCTAGCAACTCATAATTGAGCCCGTGAGGGGCCCTTCTCAACCCAAACTTTGGCCTGTTCTGTTGAACCAAATGGCCCAAGTCGAGTCCAAACTTTGGCCCAACAATCTTCATCACACCCGCCAACTTGTGGCCCAAACCGCAGCAGCCCTCTTCCAACACAGGCGACGCGCGCGGAAGCCTGCCGCCATTCTTCCTCTTCGTCGCGCCTTTCTTCTTCTCCGGCGACACAACCCCGCCTGTTGCTGCCTCCTCCCTCCTTGCACCATTCTTCGACAACAACTCCGTATCCGGCAGTGAATATCCCACCAGGCGGCACGGCTGCCAGCTCGCCTCTGCCGGCACCTTTTCCTACTCCGCGTTGCTTGCCGCTTCGGTCTCCTTGACGTCGTCGTCCGCCGCGGCTCTAGTCGCAGTCGGATCTTCGTCGGCCCGGCGGGCCTCTGCGGTTGGCGGCTGTCTCGCCGTCACGTTGTCACCTCCATCCTTCAAGTCTACCATCCTGCGACGCAACTCGTAGACCTTCCAATATTCCACGATATTCTATAGTTTTTCCTGCTTTTGAGCCCACGACATGTCTGAAGGTTTTAGTGACCATGTCGTCTCGGGTCGCTGCTCCCCAGCCTTCGCGTCGCGCTTGGCCAGCTGCGGAGGTAGTTCTCCGTCAGTCTCCTTGGGCATCACTTCCTCCTGCGCGATCGGTAGCTCCTCGGGGATCCAACGACGTCCGATGCGGCAGGCTTGTTCCTGCAGTTCCGCCCATGACAGGTCCGAGAGCCTTGAAGAGCTCATCGTCGAACCAGGTGCAGAACTTGTCCCCGGTTGAGACTTGTGGAAAACTCAATTCTCGAAACCGGGCTCTGATACCAAATGTTAGAAACAAGTTTCTAATGGGTCTCTAGATCAGATCTAGAGTTTGAGAATTTAGGGTTTGTAGAACAAAATTGGAGATTTAGGGATTTGTGAAGAGAATTTGGGGAAGAACAGAAGATAATCGGCCTAATCCTTTAGAGGGATTGAGGTCAAGAATTGAGAGGTTTGGGATAGGAATTTAGAGAGATAATTCTTTATTAACTTCTGCTTAATATGACGAATGACCCAAAGTACATATATATAGGGAAATACTAGAAAACCCTAAGAATAAACCTAATTCTACTAGAAGACTACTAACCATAATAAGAATTACCCTAATAATGATTATAATAATAAATATAGAAACCCGATATAATTTGGTTTCTAACAATTAATGTTGATCTAATGCCTAATTTACGGGGTAAAAAGCGGATTAAATGGGATTCCCACACATAGATTAATGATGATTTTTACTTTTTAGAAAAATGTGAATATCGAATTAATAAATTCATTATTCTCTATAGTAGTATTAGTCATTTTGACGATTTGTTATAGTGATTTATCGATTTTACTAGTTATTTGATGTGTCATAGTAGTTTTTCCGCGGCTTTTAGTAGTGACTAGCATTTTGTACGAAGTCATTATTTCAAACTAGATTGAGGTGACTTGTCTAACAGAGGGTAGAATAGATTTTAATAATGGATGGAGGCTCACTCGCGTTGGTCAAACTGTATTATTAAGAGATTACAAGACTATTATATCCGGAAACCTTTTATGCTATCATCTGTGAAAGTGTCACTAACATTTCGCGTGCATTTCTGTTTAGTATTCTGTTGTAGTTCATGAAAGGAATACATACATTGGCTGCTTGACTGTCTACTATTTGGGTCTCCCACGGAAAAAACTGCGTATCAAAAGAGGCCCTGTCCATGGTTTTTCTTAAAAATGAGTCGTGTTAAATTAGTCATAATTTTCCTTAATAGCTTCCGAATTTGAAGATTGTTAGATGTGGAGCTGATACAGAAAGATTAATGCGTAAATGTTTCTTGTGGTAGATCAAAGTGACAGAACAGGGCTTAACAGGGCTGCAAGAAAGAAAGAAATAAATAATAAATGGAGCAATCAAATTAATGTACAAAATCCTTAGAGTTGGATTTTAGAGAAAATATGGTCATACTGTTTTAAGTACTTGAAATATTTGAAAAGTTCCCTTCAAAGATTTGTTTCATCATGAGTGGAACCTCGGGGGTTTAAATGTCGAGGCTTCCACGGTGGCTCTCATTGCCATTAACATTATTTTCAATTGTCAAACTTTTGCAGCACTCTGATTCCTGATCTGATTTCTCGTACATTTTTAGGGCAAGAAATTCTCTATCGGTGGCCTCCTGGGAAATGATCCAAGCTGTAGCAATTTCAAGGATGGAATTGTGGTTATATTTCGGTTGGCACCTCAGGTACATTCTAATTTTCAGTAGCGCTTCTATACATAGTTCATAGCTGTCAACATTCTTCTGAAGGGATTAGTAAATGGGTTGCATTCTGGATCTTGATGAGCTAGTTCTTAATCATCTTCCCCGTAATGCTGCAGGATTATCACAGATTCCATTTTCCGGTTTCTGGAACCATTGAGCAGTTTAAGGACGTTTCGGGATGTTTGTACACGGTAAGGAAAATATGAAACTATAACATCCTGGTTAGTCTGCTGGCGATTAACCTTTCTACTGAGATACGTAATTGTCCCACTAATATCTGTCTCTTTTATGTGTCCTAGGTGAACCCGATTGCTGTGAATAGCAAGTATTGCAATGTCTTCACAGAAAATAAGCGAGTTGTATCAATTATTTCTACTGTCAGCTTCGGAAAGGTTGGTCATCGTGCTTCCACATGTTTAATTCTAGAGTTTAGCATAGCGGTTATATCGTTGGCTTTCAACTTGGAGGTTCTAGGTTCAAGTCACCCAAGTAGAGCATGTAATAAGGAAAATTAACCTATGCACATACAAGGGGTTGCTTGTGGTCGAATAGAGCCCTTAAACCTTTGCAAGGTGAAGTAACCTTCAACAGCCGTGAGAGAATCCCTTGATGATTTATTTGTTGGGAAAAAGGGATTTGCTGTGGAGAGAATCCGAATGCAATCCAACGTGATCTGCTTCTGTATATTCAGTTTAGTTTTATACACTATTACAGGAGAGTCTGTTGACAGGTTGAGGGATAGTGATAGTAAACAAGAATGAGGGATTATGTGCAGGAGGAGTGGGCCGAAAAATAGGAACAGAAATAATAAAAAAGATAAAATGAATTGTTATTCTTTTTCTCTAATATTATTGACCAAATCCAGAAAACAGGTAATCCAGTTTAGGATAACCGAAAAAAGCATGTTCCACCAAGGAAAAGGAAAAAATAAAAACAGGCATGAACCATTTGCTTGGCCTGCAGGTTGCATTTGTTGCGATTGGAGCAACCATGGTAGGTAGCATAGCATTCGTGAAGAAGACTGGCGATTATGTGAACAAGGGGGATCAGGTATGTGTTTCTTCGGAGAATTAGAATAGAACCTGAAAATTCTTCGATCTACAAGCTCTTTGGTGGTAACCGCCTTCTCCTGTCACCTTCTTCAGTTTGGTTATTTTTCCTTCGGTGGAAGCACGGTCATTTGCGTCTTTGAAAAGGTTGGTCAACATACTAAACACCACCACGCGTTTCTTTTTTGCTCTATAGCCGGCCACAGTATCTGGACTTGCCTCGGGAGCTGTCCTGATATTGTTGATTATCCACTTGTTCATTGGGTTGCAGGATTCGATCCAGATTGATGAAGACCTCCTGGCAAATAGTGCAAGGTCGCTAGAAACCTTGGTTCAAGTTGGAACGACACTGGGTATTGCCACAAAGGTTTGATCTGTAATTCCGAGGGGCCGTTAGCCACGTTGTGTATAAATCAGGCATAACTAATATCCAAGATTACGAGTGTGGGTGAAACCAAGCTGGATTAGCACGGGGATCGATCTAGCCTCTGCTGTGTGCCCTCGGGCTCTTAGACCTGAAATTTCGTGTGGGGTTTATTTTTCTGGGAGGGATACGCTATTTTAGCAGTTTCTCAAGCAAGCAATCATGTCATGGGCTCTACTTTGTAAAGACAGTTTAAACCATTGATGGCTGCCACAGGGGTCCGTAAACTTGTCGCTAAATTCCTGGTGCCTCACAAGTGCATAAACAGTGGCATTTACAGATACGTAACCCAGGGAAATGGAGGGTTTGCATTTACACTCCCCATCTAATGGACAACAAAGGTAAACTTGCGGAGATTCGCAACCAATATCCTCAACTTGCAAACCAAGTCAGATTGTTAATGAATCAACGGTTACAAAAGATGAGATTCAAAATACAATTTTTCTTTAGGTGGAGAGAATTGGGACTACATAGGGTGTTAAAACCTCATAGTGTTAGCACGGTTTTATTTATTAATTTTTTTTTTATAAAAGGGAGGCAAAAGCCAGGAGGTCAAAGATAAATTACATCACCAACTTGAGCCCCAAAGACCCTGGGGACAAGCCAAAACCAAAAGAAAACAGAACAAAGCCAAGGCTGCTGGTGCACACCCTTCAGCACAAGGAAAATAAAGCAGCAGCTCATGTCAAGAAAGATCCTGTAGAACCCTCCTGGGGAAGCTGACTCCCACCACATCTTCCAAAATCATCCTTTCTAGTTCTCTCGGCGGATCAATTAGCTCATACATTTCGAAGGGATAGACGAGACTGTGCTTTCGAGAGCCAGTCCGCGACTCTATTCCCTTCGCGATATGTATGAACTAACTGAACCACCCAGTTTTGAGTCATCAATCTTCTGATAGCCATCAAAAGGGTCGAGTGGGGATGAGCTTGGTCATCACGATGCCTGATTAACTCAATAGCTAATTTCGAATATGTTTCCAGAATTAGGAACTGTGTACCTTGGTTCCAGGCAAAACGCAGCCCATGATATATTCCCCATAGCTTTGCTAAAACTGCTGAACCTGATCTTATCTTACAACATAAGCTACCCAACCAGTCACCATCGCTATCCCGCAGCGCTCCTCCCGCCGTGGCCAAACTCATAGCACCTTGCGCTGCTCCATCTGTATTCATCTTCCTCCATCCTCTTGGCGGTGGCCTCCAGCTTATGAGTTGTTCTTCAAGTTGCAGACGATCATTAGCAATCAGATTTAAGCTCGCGTTGTCCCATGTTTGCAGCCAAACCTTCGGTTTCGAAATGACATAGTTGATCAAAGAAGGATCCATCCATCGCTTGTCCTGAAAAATAAACTAATTTCTATATTTCCATATGAACCAGCACATTACGGCGAAGAGGTGAGGCCACTGATCTGGGTCTTCAATGTTCAAGCTTCCATCAATGTTCCTTTTAAACCAGCCCGCGTGATCTGCCGAAAAGAAAAGATGCCACTCCTGAACTGGGATTATCCTTTCCCACATTTTCCTGACTGGGGGGCAGTAACGCAGACAATGAATATTGGTTTCGATCTCTTCTTTGCAAATCGGGCACTTGTCATCCGTGGTCAAATGTCTGTATTTGCGCACGCTGTTAGTGAATAGTTTAGTCTTGACCGCCATCCACATGAAAAACCTAACTCGTTCAGGGCAGTGTAGCTTCCATATCTTGCGCCAAATCGCCGGCAGATTAGTCTCTTGTTCTTGTAAGGAGACTGTGTATGCAGATTTGGTGCTAAAGAGCCCGTTTGATCAAGCTTTCCAAAACCTAACTCGTTGGCAGATTAGTCTCTTGTCCTCATGAAACTCCAAATTAAGCTGGAAAAGGAGTTAGACTTGCTTCTAGCTCAAGAAGAAGTGATCCGGTTTTAGCGAGCAAGTGAGAGGTGGGTTAAGCTGGGGGAGCAAAACACCTCATATTTTCACCAACAAGCAACCAGGAGACGAAGAAGAAACAAGGTCCTCTCGCTTCGTAACAACACAAGGGATTGGATTGAAGACCAAGCTCAACTGAGAGACTTGGTTGTTCATTTCTACAGGACCTTGTACACGCAAGAAGGGGGCAATTATGAGGATCTTAGGCCAAAAAATAGATTCCCTAGACTGCAGCAGGATGAGTTGATGCGACTCCTCCACCCTTTTCAGATAACAGACTACCACAAGGCTATTTTTGAAATGAAACCGATGTCTGTCCCGGGACCAGATGGTTTTCAGGGTATCTTTTATCAAAAATTCTGGCCTCTTCAGGGAAAGAATTTAACGGAGATGGCGAACAAGTTCTTTGAAACAGGTGATATCTCGGACGAGATTGTGGAGTCAACGGTGGTTCTTATTCCCAAGTGATGCTACCCGGATCACCTCGCAAGATGTACCCCGAGTTCAAAGAACATACAACGATCGTGGTTCGAAGATGAAGGCTTTAGAGGCTCAAGAAGGCAAAGAGTAGAGTCCAATTAACCAAGAGGTGCTCGACGTAGGAGCTGGAGCTGTCCAAGAGGTCAATTTAATCTGCATCCAAGGAGAGAATGAAGGGCATTCTTGATGTCCAAGTTGGCCAAACATGGAAGGGCGAAGGAAAGCGAAAGAAGGACATTCTTGATGCCCAAGTTGGCCAAACAAGGAAAGGGAATAATTAGTGGCTAAGAATCTTCCATTAGCATTAAAAACAATATGTTAGAATCTTTTGGATATTTGTTTCCTACTTAATTTTGTAACCTCTATAAATAGAGGGAGCGAAACAACTTTTGATCAATGAAAAAAATCCTTATTTGAGAGTTCATTTTTGAAACTCTTTTATCCTTCTTAGTCTGTTCGTGGAATCGAGCCGTCTAGAAGAAACGGATGTTATCATCTAGCTCATCACCCTAGTTGTGGAGTCACTTCGTATACTTGGCCCTCTGCCCAATTGTTGCTTTGGTTTGAGTTATTTTCCGTCCTTTTGCTCTTTGTTTTGCTAATCGTACTTTGCTGCGTATTCTAATTGTTTAAGTCCAGAAGTTAGAGCCTCGGCTTATATCAGGTGGTATCAGAGCTCCGGTTCAAACACAGTGGCATACGTATCCTCCTATCTTGTGCGAAAATCAGCCAAACAAGTTTTGTGTTCTTAAACGTCGCCAAGAGAGGTTATGTTTGTTTCTTGATTGTTACGTGCATCTGTTGGAAAAAGTCGTTCTAGAAAATACAAAAAAACCAAAAAAAAAACGAGCTTAAAAATCAAGAAGAACAACTCGAAAAAGACAAGAACGGAGGCCAGATCACGCAAGTTTGTGTCTTTAACAAGTTTTGTGCATTCTTGGTCGAGTCTTGATTGTGTAGTTGGTTTCTTGGGATTTTTTTTTGCGAATCGAGCTACTGTTTTATTGCTTGTTCTACTTGTTGACTAAGAAGCTCATCTAGGGTTTCTGAGAGCGAGTGGAAAGAAGCTTCGTGAGTTTATTATCGGGTAAAAGCCAATTCTGTTGAGTGAAACACGAGTGGTAAGAAAACGAGTGATCTCATTCGAGTGCAAACACGTGAGGGAGTGACTTGTGAGGTCCTTTGTTTGTACCATTAATCTGAGCATTGACGGATAACTTCTTGTTTCGAGTATCTGAATTAAATGGTAGGAGAAGGAGAAATTCGCAACAATCAGGAAGTTCAGAACTTGGAAGGCATTCCACAAGCAACCATGGATGCTTTTATGGGACGCTTTACCTGGATGATGCAAGACTAGCAGGATCAGATTAACGCTCGCCTCGATGAAATGGCCCAAGCTATCAACCTCCACCCCGAGGAGGAGGACGATGATTTTCCACCACCAGCACCGGGTGGAAGTCGAGGCCGACCCTTTGGTCCCAACAATCTCAGACCTTTACGAGGCAGAGGAGATAGAGGTCGAGGAGGAAGACCACCCGTTCGAGTTCGTAGAGCTCCTGACATTCGTGACTATGAAGAGTACTACGAGGAGGAAGAGTATCCCCAGCATAGGGATGATGATATGAGGGGGCTGAAGGTGAAGGTGCCATCATTTCAAGGGAGGAGTGATCCTGAAGCTTACCTCGACTAGGAGAGAAAGATGGAGTACTTGTTCGAGTGCCACAACTACTCTGAACGGAAGAAGGTAATCATTGCTGCTCTTCAGTTTTCTAACTATGCCATTGTTTGGTGGGACCAGTTCTATTTCTCGATTTCTCAATGGGGGCAACGGAAGGGATATAACTCAGCGGTAGAGTGTCACCTTGAAGTGGTGCGCTGAGTGCTGAATGGAGGTTGCACGGAGAAGAGACCATCACAACATGGCATCAAATGAAGGCAGCCATAAGGAGGAGATTTGTGCCCGTTCATCATCAACGAGATATGCATCAAGCTCTTCACCTGTTGAGACAGGGTGCGAAGAGCGTAGAGGATTATTTCAAGGAGATGGAGACATTAATGATTCAAGCTCGTGTCAATGAAGATCGACAAGCAACCATGGCTCGATTTCTCAATGGTCTCAATCGGGAGATCAAGCAGGTCGTAGAGATTCACCACAATGTGGAGATTGAGGATTTGATGCAGATGGCTTCTAAGGTCGAGAAGCGGCAAAGGGGAGGCTATGCAAGGAGGATTACATCATCCACAAGTGCACCTCCGAGTGCAACTCAGGTTCCAGAACCCGAACCCAAATAACATTGAGAACATATACCGTGCAGCGAGACCCCCGATTACCAGTCGTAGCGGCTGATAATCCGATTCAAGTCATATCAACAAATCTCCACCTTGACTTGAATCCTCTTCCTCTGAAATCTCTGATGTACTCTGCTCCTTCTATCTCTCTCCCGCCATCAATGCCCCGCAGGGCGGAGTCACCCACTCAAGACATTCAGCAAGTCCAAGCAGTGTTGGAACTTGCCATGTGGAACTGGCTTCGTGAACATATCAGCAGGATTATCCGCGGTGCCAACCTTCTTCACCTTAATCCTCTTCTCTGTCCTCAAGAAATGATACCTCACATCGATGTGCTTAGTCCTCTCATGGTGGACTTGATCCTTGGCCAAGCATATTGCACTCAAACTGTCGCAATACACCACTGCCTGATCATGATGTAGACCAAGATCACCAACCAGTCCCTTCAACCATATTCCCTCCTTAGCAGCTTCTGTCAATGCCATATACTCTGCCTCAGTAGTAGACAATGTCACCGCCGACTGCAAAGTTGCCTTCCAGCTCACTAATAAACTCCCAAGAGTGAATACATAACCGGTCATCGATCTCCTCGTGTCAACATCTCCAGCATAGTCCGAGTCAGAATACCCAGACACCAAGCACTATGTATCACTTCCGAAGCTAATTCCCACATCAGGTGTACCCTTAAGGTACCGAAAAATCCTCTTCACAGCCTGCCAATGCTCCTTCCCAGGTTGTATCATAAACCTGCTGACAACACTAACAGCATGTGCAAGATCAGGTCTAGTGCATACCATAGCGTACATCAAGCTACCTACTGCACTAGCATATGGGACTCTCGACATGTACTCCTTCTCAGCCTCCGACTGTGGTGCATAAGCTGAGGATAGATGAACATTTGAAGCACTAGGAGTATTTAAGGGCTTTGCTGAAGACATGCCAAACCTCGACAGTATCTTCTGGATGTAGCTCTTCTGTGACAAGAAAAGCTTCTTCTTCGACCTGTCCCTATAAATCTCCATACCCAAGATCTTCTGAGCAGCTCCCAAATCCTTCATCTCAAACTCAGCACTGAGAAGCCCCTTTAACTTCTGGATATCAGACTTTGACCTCGCAGCTATGAGCATATCATCCACATACAGAACCAGATAGATCATCGAACCATCCTCCACCTTGTTGTGATACACACAGCAATCATATGGACTTCTGCTGTAGCCCAGCTCAAGCATGTAACTGTCAAATCTCTTGTACCACTGCCTCGGAGACTGCTTAAGTCCATACAAGGACTTCTTCAACTTACAAACATAGTCTTCTTTTCCCGGAACCTCGAATCCTTCTAGCTGAGTCATGTAAATTTCTTCCTCCAACTCTCCATGTAGGAAAGCTGTCTTCACGTCTAGCTGCTCGAGCTCCAAGTCATAATGTGCCACTATTGCTAGTAGCACTCTGATCGAAGTATGTCTGACCACTGGTGAGAAAATCTCATTGTAGTCAACTCCTTCCCTCTGCGAGAAGCCTCGTGCAACCACCCGAGCTTTAAATTTCATGCCCTCTTTAGAAGTGATTCCTTCCTTCTTCTTGTAGATCCACTTGTTTGTAACAATCTTCCTTCCCTGTGGTCGTTTGACTAGCTCCCAAGTCTGATTCCTGTCATGGGATTCCATCTCATCTCCCATTGCGGCAAGCCACTGATCAGCTTCGCCACCCGAAACTGCTTCTCTGTAGGACTGTGGCTCTCCTGCATCCACTTCTTCAGCAACCTGAAATGAATACGCCACCATGTCCTCAAAGCCATACCTCTGTGGAGGTACTCCTGCAGTCGCTCTCTTCGGTCTACCGGAAGCAATAGACTGTTGAGCTCGTGCACTGGACTCTGAAGTTTCTGGCTCTGCAGATACATCCTCATCATGTTGATCTTCTCCACCTTGGTGCTCAAACTCACTCTCATTGAGAGTTTGCAGCTCCACCTGTTTATCAACATTCCTGCTACCTTCAACAACAGTAACCTTCAACATGGGGTTAAACATAGACTTCTCATCAAATATCACATTTCTACTGAGTATAACTCGATGCTCAGAAGGTGACCAGACTCGAAATCCCTTAACTCCATCTCCGTAACCCACAAATACACCCTTCTTTGCCCTTGGGTTTAGTTTACCCTCATCCACATGATAATAAACAGGATTCCCAAAAACTTTCAATGAAGAGTAATCAGCAGGCTTACCATACCACACCTCATAAGGAGTCTTCAACTCGATACCTGTGTGAGGTCCACGGTTGATCAGGAAGCACGCCATGTTCACTGCTTCTGCCCAGAATCTTCTCTCTAGTCCATTATTAGAGAGCATGCACCGTGCTCTCTCCAACAATGTCTGGTTCATCCTTTCTGCAACGCCATTCTGCTGGGGTGTATCTCTCACAGTCCGATGACGGGCAATCCCTTCATCCTTGCAGAATTCGTTGAACTCAGAACTACAGAACTCCAGACCATTGTCCGTTCGCAGCTTCTTGATCTTCTTCCCGGTCTGATTCTCCACCAATGTCTTCCACTGCTTGAACTTCGTGAAAGCCTCACTTTTCTGCTTCATCATGAAAATCCAAGTAAATCTCGAATAATCATCAATAATAGACAGAAAATACCTGCTGCCTCCAATGGATTCAACTCGTGAAGGACCCCAACAGTCGGAGTGGAGGTAATCTAGTATCCCCTTCGTCCGGTGGATACCCTTCTTGGGAAACTTGCTGCGATGTAGCTTCCCAAACACACAATGCTCGCAGAATTCCAAATTCTGCATCCTGTGCCCGCAAAGAAGATCCCTCTTCGATAGAACTTGCATCCCCCGTTCACTCATATGCCCCAGTCTCATGTGCCAGAGAGTGGTCATATCTTCCTGATGAACCTGTGACGATGCAACGGCAGCAGAACCAGACAACACAGACCCTTGTAATGCATACAAGGTCCCACGCTTCACGCCCTTCAGCACCATCCTTGAACCTTTGCAAACATACACAACTCCACCTTTTCCTTTGAAACTGAAACCCTTGCTGTCGAGTAGACTCAAGGAGATCAGGTTCTTTGTCATTCGTGGAACATGCCTGACATCATTCACGGTACAGAACGAACCATCATGTGTCCGAACCTTTATGGACCCGATTCCAACAATCTTGCAGACAGCTCCATTAGCCATGACCACATTACCACCATCTATCTGCTCGTAGGTTGTGAAGCAATCCCTGTTCGGAGACATATGGTATGAGGCTGCAGTATCCAGAAACCACACATCCCCACGATGTGCCTTCTCATCTACAGCCAAGGCGAGATAGTCTTCAGAACTGTTGTCCACTTCTGCCACGGCAACTGAACCTTGTTTCTTCTGTTGCCCTCTTCTCTTGGGACAGTTGTACTTCCAATGCCCCACTTCCTTACAGTTGTGACAAGCATCACCTGGCTGTGGACCGGGACCCTTGGAATTCTTGTTCGAATTCCCTTTACCAGATTTCTTCTTTCCCTTTCCACCTGTAACAGCCAAACCCGATGCCTCACCACCTGTACCAGATCCGGACGCCTTATGCCTGATCTCTCTCGTATGAAGAGCAGACCTGACATCCTCCAACGACACGCTTTCTTTACCAGCAATAAAAGAATCAACGAAATTCTCATATGAACTCGGCAAAGAAACCAGCAGGATTAGGGCAGCATCCTCGTCATCAACTTGAACATCTATATTACGCAGATCGAGCAAAATAGAGTTAAGCTGTTCGAGATGTTCCCTCAAAGGCGTACCTTCTTGCATCCTCAAGCTGAACAACCGTTGCTTGAGATGCAGCTTGTTGGTTAGAGACTTAGTCATGTACAGACTCTCTAGTTTCAACCACAAGCCCGCGGCAGTCTTCTCAGCAGCGACTTCAATGATGACGTCATCAGACAAAGATAGCATGATGGTCGAGTGGGCCTTCTTCTCCAGGGTGTTCCACTCATCGTCATCGACCGCTGCCTTCTTCTGTTTCGCAGACAGCGGCCCCAACAGCCCTTGCTGTTTTAATAAAGCCTGCATCTTGATCTGCCATATAGCGAAGCTGTTCTTCCCCGTGAACTTTTCGATCTTCATGTTCACCGACGTCATTCTTCTGAATCGAAAAAACCCTAGCCTGATTTCCAGCCGCGGCTCTGATACCACTTGTTATAAACGCGCTGCTACGGATCGGGAAATAGCCGGAATCGACAAAGCAAGAATACGAAAGCGAGAATCGAAAACACGACACATGATTTACGTGGTTCACTAACACGATGTGTGTTAGCTACGTCCACGGGCGAGAGAGAGCCAATTTCACTATATCGAGGAGATTACAGATTATAGAGGAGTATGAGAAGTATTTATAGTACTTCTCCATGTGGGTCTAAACCTAATCCAATCTGGCAAAGGAAACGGTTACAGACCCCCGATTACCAGTCGTAGCGGCTGATAATCCGATTCAAGTCATATCAACAGAGGTCATGTGGCGAATCAATGTCCGAACAAGCGTGCTATGATCTTACTAGATAATGGTGATTACAAGTCCGAGCCTGAAGATGGATAGGTCGAGACCGAAGAGGAGGAAGAAGAAGCCAGTACAAGGCAATTACAATTGGGTAGTTTGGCGACTTTTGAATGTGCAACAGAAAGAAGAGATTGAGCAGCGGGAAAACCTGTTCCATACCCGTTGCTTGGTCAATGAGAGGCTATGTTCGATGGACATAGATGGAGGAAGTTGCACCAACGTTGCTAGTTCTCACATGGTGGAGAAGCAAGGATTGAAAACCCTAAAACATCCACGACCCTACAAATTGCAGTGGCTGAACGATGATGGGGCAATTAAGGTGACACGTAAGGTGCTACTAAGCTTTGAGATTGGAAGATACAAGGATGAGGTACTCATGCAGGTTGCTCGCATCTTATTGGGACGACCATGGAAATTCGACAGAGCTGCACAATATGATGGCTTCACCAATAAGTACAAGTTGTCATATGGCGGGAAGAAGATAGTGTTACAACCACTATCTCTTGGGGAAGTCTATGAAGATCAACTCCATATTCAGAAAAGTATGGAGAAGAAACAAGAGTCGAACAAGAAGGAGAAGGGTGTAGAAATGGCGACACAAACTTTGATGATGACCCGAAGGGAAGACATGATCGTGGGAGATGACAGTAATCATCTTAAAGGTAAGTCGATTCATATTCCATAATATGGTGAATTACTGATCACATCGAATTTGTTGTGAGAGATGAAGTACCAACCACAGCAGTTCGAATAAGAGAAAGGCAACGACTTCAAGAGTCCATGCAGAAGCTTTGCACTCAAGGTGCATGTTCCAGGTCGAGGATGATGGAGTTGTACAAGGGAGTCTATATACAGCCACAAGATTCGAGGACAAATCTTTTTGAAGAGAGAGAGAATGATGCAACCCGGATCACCTTGCAAGATGTACCCCGAGTTCAAAGAACATACAACGATCATGGTCCGAAGATGAAAGCTTTAGAGGCTCAAGAAGGAAAAAAGAAGAGTCAAATTGACCAAGAGGTGCTCGACGTAGGAGCTGGAGCTGTCCAAGAGGTCAATTTAATATGCATCCAAGAAGATAAAGAAGGGCATTCTTGATGTCCAAGTTGGCCAAACATGGAAGGGCGAAAGAAAGTGGAGAAAGGACATTCTTGATGCCCCAAGTTGGCCAAACATGGAAAGGGAATAATTAGTGGCTAAGAATCTTCCATTAGCATTAAAAACAATCTGTTAGAATCTTTTGGATATTTGTTTCCTTCTTTAACAACTATTTGTTTCCTACTTAATTTTGTAACCTCTATAAATAGAGGGTATTATGCCTAGGAGCGGAACAACTTTTGATCAATGAAAAAACCCTTATTTGAGAGTTAATTTTTGAAACTCTTTTATCCTTCTTAGTCTGTTCGTGGAATCGAGCCGTCTAGAAGAAACTGACGTTATCAACTAGCTCATCACCCTAGTTGTGGAGTCACTTCGTATACTTGGCCCTCTGCCCAATTGTGGCTTTGGTTTGAGTTATTTTCCGCCCTTTTTCTCTTTGTTTTGTGAATCGTACTTTGCTGCGTGTTCTGATTGTTTAAGTCCAGGAGTTAGAGCCTCGACTTATATCACCAAGATAGATCATCCGGAGACGCCAGCTCACTTTCGACTAATTAGCTTGACTAATGTGCCCTCAAAGTCATAACCAAGGCTTTTGCAAATTAGCTTGAATAATCTTTCTCCTTCAAGAAACCATCCACTCGCTGAGGAATAGGAAAGGAAAAAGGGGTGGGATAGTCATCAAGATCGACCTTGAGAAGACCTATGATAGGCTTCATTGGAGTTTCTTGAGAGACACCGTAGGCGAGATTGGCCTTCCCAGCACTTGGATTAACAAGATCATGAGTTGTGTAGAGAGAAACCAGATGTGGATTAACTAGAATGGAGAGTTACCGTCAGTCATCCAACCATCCAGAGGCGTCCGTTAGGGAGACCCCTTATCCCCTTTCCTTTTTGTTTTATGTATGGAAAGATTGGCCCACCGCATTGAACAAGCTGTGAATGAAAAGCTTTGGAAACCACTCTCTCTCTCTCTCTCTCTCTCTCTCTCTCTCTCAATATGGCCCAAAGCTCTCTCATCTTTCTTTTGCTGATGACTTGATCTTGTTTGCAGAGGCCAAAGGGCGTCAAATTGGCATAATTAAATCCTGTTTGGAAGACTTCTGCACTAGCTCGGGTTAGAGGGTTAATTTTAACAAATCATCCATGTTTGTTTCATCAAATGTTCGAAGAGATAAAGCTCGGGAGTGAGAAGGCTGACATCAATCTCACCAATGACTTGGGTCGTTATCTGGGAGTCAAGGCAATCAATGAGAGAGTTTCCAACGAGAGATACAAACAACTTATCTTGCGTATACAACAAATGGTTGCAACTTGGCAAACAAATTACCTGTCAACGGCAGCTCCAATAACTATGATGAAATCGATCTCATCCTCGATGGCTATTTATCCCATGTTCACGGAAAAACTTCCTCAGGATCAATCGGCAATTTGTATGTGGGGAGAAAGATGGGAAAACGAAGTTCCACCCCGTAGCTTGGGATCAACTCACGATTCCTAGACACCATGAGGGAGTCGGAATCAGGACAACTAAACTAACCAACCAAGCCATGTTGGCGAAAGGAGTCTGGAAAATAGCTACAGGAGATCCTTCGTTATGGGCACGAGTGATGAGGAGCAAATATGGCCGAAACATGGAAGGGTTACAAAAATTGAGGAATACAAAGGGAAGTTCTTTTGCTTGGAGCAGTTTCGTTAAAACTGCAGACCTCTTGCGCAAAAGTGCTGCTTATAATGTTAAAAATGGGCAAAACTAAATTTTGGATCGATTCTTGGATTTTGAAGGTGCCTTTTGGTGGAGCTGGCCGTGACAGCGATCTCTTCAACCCATCTAGAGAAGAGAGTGGCAGACTACTGGGACGTGGCAGGAGGCTGGAAGATGGAGGATTTTGAGGCTTATCTTCATGTTACAAACAAGATCAGAGTAGTGCTTTTAGACCCCATCATAGTGTTAGCACTGTTAAAAACTTTTTTAGGGTGTAATGATAAGTGGTAACTAACCCTTCCCTTCCCCTCTGTTCTGTCCCATCTCTCTCCTTCCCCACTGTTCCATCACCCATCCCTTTTTCCATACCCACCAGTCTCCCGCTCAGCCCGAGGAAACCTTTTACCTAGTGAATGTGCAAAGTTTCTTAGGCTGTTGCGACCATTCATCTCGCTGGAATTCCATCATCGTTGGCCTCTGCGCTAGCAATCGCTCCACTTGTTCCCTTTAGAACACTCGGTTTGTGTGCAAATTTATAATTCTTGCTGCATGCATCTGCCTCTAGCTGGCTCGATTCAACGGCGGTACTCTTCCATTGATGGAACGAGAGTCATGCAAATGGGAATCGAAGCTGCTGATCAACTAAGACTATTAGGTAGAGGGGACTAAGTGGTGGTCGTTCAATTGGTAATCGGGATAATCTTGGTGAAGAAAGTTATTCGGAGAGACTAGGTAGAGATGACTTGTGCTCTCGACAACCTCACTTTCACGTGCAACAGGCCCCCTCGTCTTTGGTGCTTCGTCATGATTCCACAGAGGAAACTCTTTCTCCTAATTGACCTTCACGATGACTTCCCTCTTGTCTAAATCTGCCGCTATCCTCCGATCTAAGGGTGGATGTGAGGTAAATAGAGTGTAACGATTTGTCCAAATATGTTCAATTTTACAAGTTAGGGAGCGATTATGGAAGTTGTTTTTTAGACATTACGAAGTGTAAAGACTAAGTGGATATTTTTCATTTGAGTATAAAATTCCCCGCCAAAGGTTGGGAACGCTTATCAACGGATCATTGGTTAGCTGATTCCCACTCTCTCTCTCTCTCTCTCTCTCTCTCTCTCTCTCTCTCTTAATTCTCTAAATCTTATACCCCAAGATCAATTTAATTAGAAACAATAATCGACGGTTATGATTCGTCCAAATATAGGCAAAAAAATCAATGCACCATCTTAGAGTTTAAAGTTTATGATTTAGATAATTAGGACCTAGGGTTCACTCATTAAGGGTTAGGGTATAGTATCATGCCCAAAAATCATGCTAATTCGAGGTCTAGATAGCGTTTTCATACTCAAGGTATGTGGTACCCCAAATTTCATCCGGGGTACCGTTGAAGGCACCATACATATATTCTGTTACGGACCAATCAATTGCCTTCATACATTTTCCTTCACTTTCCGAGCAACCAAACAACCACAAATCGTTGAGAACAGATGCAATCGGTTGAGGTGGTTTCAATTTGGTATCAGAGCCTATTTTTGACAGAATGGGGATGAAGAGGACTGAAGAATGCATGGTTTACCTCACCTATCAACTCAATCATCAATCCGCAACTCTGGAAATGCGAATTGGAGAAGTCAGTGCTCATATGCGAGCTTCTTCATCCATCATGGATGAACAAATGACTGCAAAACGGGAGTGATTTCAGCTCAATGAAACTCAGCTTCATGATCTGCCTACCAGAGTAGAAGGACATTCGCTTCAACTGGCTACTATTACCAAGCGATCGGACGACCTCGATGACAAATTTAATGAGGTGCTGCGACGACTTGACATGATTGGACAACAACGGTTAGTGGTGGTCGTTCCCGGTGCGGAAGGACTGGTGGGAGACCGGAATGATGATTGAGTTATTTCACCTCAACTATTGATCCGAGCAGTTCAACTAGGTGCAGGTTTAATAGCGAGCTCCGTTCCACCACCGGTTATGCCAAATCGAGTTGCGGATCTAGAAAATGTTCCTCGAAATCAAGGTAACAACCAGCCTAATCCTAATCTACCTCGATTGGATATTCCGTCTTTCAATGTCGATAATTCTAGAGAATTGACTCTCAAGTGTGAAAAGCTATTTGAGATATATGTAATCCATAATGATCAATAGGTTAGTCTAGCTACAAGTTACTTTGAAAGGCGCCCTAAAATTTGGTTTGAGGGCTTGAAGGCTGGTCGTAGGGAGCTTGTGTGGGAAGATTTCGTAGTTTTCTTGTCCATAAGTTTTATTGATTGGTCCTATGGTGACATAGTAGGCGAGTTCAATAAACTGAGGCAGAGGGGTTCCTTGTTGGAGTATCAAGAGAAGTTCGAGAAGCTTCGGATGATGAGCTATAATCCAGATTTGGATAAGAGTACTTTATCTCTAGTTTTATTAATGGATTAGAAGAAGAGTTGAGGTCAGTGGTTACCATGATGCAACCTCAAACTCTGGCTCATGCCTTTCAAGTATCCAAACTAGACGATATTTCTAATGAGGCCAGGAGAAAGAAATGGAGGGGTTTGACTTCTTTTAAACATCGCATGGCAGGTGCCAAGCCTAATCCTACGGCTTTCAATAACAGAAACAATTATCCAAAAGGGTCTTGATACAAGTGGGAAGACAAGTACTTCTATGGTCATGTTTGTGATTCCAAGAGGCAATTGAATGCTATTCAGGCTGAAAGTGTAGGAGTTTTTATCTCCGGTGGATTGGAGTGAGGATGAGGAAGGAAATGAGTTGGAAGTGACTATGTAGATCTTGAGCAGTGGTAGTTTGGCCAACTCTTTGGTTATAAAGGGGAAGGTCAGAAAGCACGGACTGTATATCTAGGTAAACACTGGAAGAACACATACCTTCTTACATGAACAGTAAGGTAGCTGAACTTTGATTCCTGCTTCACCTCTAATAGTGAAGTTGGGTGATGGAACTATATTGTTGAGCAGTATGAGTTGTATGGGGTTTACTTGGGAAATGGTTCGGCATTCGTTCACACATGATATCAGGATCTCGAAGTTGGGCTCTCATTATATGGTTTTGGGTTTGGATTGGTTCTGACTGGAGTTGAAGACAATGGCAGCTGCAAGGCAGTGAAAGGAAAAGGATTGCAACAGTTCTTCAAGAAGATCGTTCCTTCTTGCACAAGCCAACTTTTTAGCATCACTGTTGAGGAAGTTCCCAATTCAGGAACTCCAACCATGTTTCTAGGCAACGTTCCACATTTCCTTAAGTCTGTAGTGAATGCATACAAGGATGTGTTTGATAAACTAACTTCCTTACCACCCTCCAGACCCTGTGACCACCAAATACCTCTCTTACCGAATTCCCAACCAGTCAATTTGCGACCTTATAGATATTCCTACCAACAGAAGACTCAGATGAAAAGCCCTTTTGCTTCCCCAGCCTTACTTGTCTTGAAAAATATGGCATTGGAAGTTTTATGTAGACTACACGCAGTTTAATGCTCTCACCATTAAAGGTAAATTCCTTATTTCGTTTGTTGATGACCTACTGGATGAACTAAGAGGGTCAAAATACTTTACCAAGCATGATTTACTATCTAGTTACCACCGGATCAGAATGAACCCTGCAGACCAATACATGACAACTTTTAGAACTATCATGGCCACTTTGAGTTTACTTTTATGCATTTTGGTCTCACCAATGCCCCAACTACCTTCCACTCTATTATGAACCAAATATTTGCCCCCTAACCTAAGGATATTTATCCTAGTGTTCTTTGATGACATATTGACACCACCTGATCTTGTTCTCGATGCTCTGGTGTGCTGGGAGCTATATGAAGCTCGTCGAAGGATTAAAAGAAAGAATCACCAAGTACCAACGGTGCTTGAAAACTGTCACTTATAGATCTTCAAACCTTAATCTGGTATTGTTGTTGTTAAGAATATGGTCGTGGTGATGGAGTCGGCTAGAATTTTGGTGAAACCCATGATCAAAACTGGAAGCATCGAAGCTAACACACCACAACAAACAGCAACAATAACGAGCACAAACAAATCACCAAAATCTCAGTTCGGCTCAGGTTGAGAGACAAGAAGATGCAGAACGAGCGAAAGCTCGATAGAGGCTGGTGTGTAGAGGGTAAATGAGCTTCTAGGGTAATTTGTATGGAAAAATGACTCGGGATCGCTTCCAAAATAAGGGTTCAAAGGGGAGGCAAAAGGAAATAAACTGTCAGAGTTGGAGAGAGATTAGAGGGATTAGATTTGTGTGGTTGAGTTTTATTAAAGTTAAAGGGATAATTCCACTAGGAAGCACAAACTATTCAAAAAGTGTTATTTGTGTCCTAAACTATTCAATATGACATATCTGACACAAACTATTTTTCTGTTAATGTTGACCGGCGCTGACCGTTAGTATTGAACAGATAATCTAGTCAACATTTATGTGTTTTGTGCCAGATTTATCATATTGAATAGTTTAGAACATAAATGTCACGAAATGCATATAGTTTGTGCCAGATTTGTCATATTGAATAGTTAATAGGCAAAATACACTTGCATAGCCATAACTATTCGCGTTGTGACAAATATAACCAGTTTTGGAAAAATACACTCGTATAGCCATTCCGTCCAAAACTATAACGGCAACATTGTAAATGCTAACTATACTAACGTTTTTTTGGTGATGTGGCGATTTTTTTGTTTAAACCAATCCTAGGTGGAAAGTTTTTCCTTTCTTAATAATTTATTATTATAATTGCAATAAAAAGTAAAAATAACAATACATAAAAATGGACACGCCTTCTTCATCTTCTTTTCCCCTTCTTTCCATCTACTCAGGAGACCTATCCGGATCAGCTCTTCCCCGTCGTCCATGCATCCCGTCGGCTGTCGTCGATTGACTCTTACCCAGATTATTTTGTCCCACTTATTAGTAAAACCCCTCCACCATCACTCCAAATCGACGGCGACACCCATAAGCTCATTCATCTTAGCCCAGCGAACAAGAAAATGCATTTTCTATGACCCATCGGAGAAGGGGGAGAAGAGCGGTGGCGGTGGTGGTCCCGAGCTGAAGGAGGTCGTCGATTCGTGGACGTCGACCATCCAGATCTTGCCGCTCGAGAAGTTTTCCTTGGAGCTAGGAGGAGGCCACGGAGTCACCAGTAGCCGAGGAGTCAAGGTCGCCAACTCCAACAATCTCTTCCAGCGCTGCAATTTTCGTGAAGCTCCACGATTTATCCAGACCCTTCCGACTTCTCCATCGCCACCCTAATCGCGGCCGCTGATAATCGGCTTTAATATATCGGATTCTTGAGCTTTGTGTGACTATCTCATGGTATGATTAAACCGATTAGTGATATTTTAGGGAGAATTAATCTGTAATGGTTGAAAAGCCATTACCATTTTTGTGTTGGAGTTTTGGTGTGTGTGTGTGTGTTAGGTGAAAAGATAGATGAAATGGCAGCACTGGAACTTCCGAAGCAAGAGATGGCGGTAGGAATTGTATCCATATTTCTTCCACATCAAATCATTGGGCTAAAGCCCAATTGATGGAGGGACACGGACTGGGCTCAAGGCCCAGCTGGATTGGGATCAAAAATTAATGGCGGGCTGGGGATGTTTTTGGGGGTCGGCTGGGAATTAATTCTCTGGGGGGACGGAAATTCTTTGGAGCTCGGAGGGATTTTATTGGACACTTTTAATTGGAGTGGAGGGGAAGGGCGGCAGAGAAAAGGAAAGGGGGAAGGAATTTTTTGGACGGAATTAAGGGGGAGAAAAGAAGCAGCTGGCGGCGCACGGAATTTCTTTGGGAATTGGAACAACTGCAGCGAACGACGAGGAGGAGCACAGCGACTGGAGCATATCACTAGTACCGCGAATCAGAAGAGAGAATCAGATTTTGTGCTTCTATTCGTATTAGTATTTTCTCTCCTTTTCGTTACTAGCATTATGATGAACAAGAACATTATTGTGTGTTTTATTTTCGTCATGAACTAAACCCCGATTTCTGGGGGGAAACACCATAGGATGTAGCTATTTCTATATTTGATGGATTGATTCATATATCTTTTCTTCCAATCTCTATTGCATGAAATTACGTAATGCTTTGTGTTGACTGGCCACCAATACAACGATTTGTAGTTAATTATGTTATTAGCGACAGTGAAACCCTAATAACTGAACATATTTCATGTGACATAGTAACTTATCTAAGCGACAGTGGATTATATAAGGGGCTATGCGGTCTTAAATAGGATATCGATCTTCAGACTAAATAATTAAGTCATTGAGCTACGACAGTAGGATTTGGTTTAATAGTTTAGTACGTAGTAATTCCCCACAGGGATAGCTAGCACACTAGTGATATCCTGGCTAAAGAGATATGGATTAAACTGATTGGAATATGTGAATTAATTTGGATATGATAGGTAGCGAGTCCCAGTGTTTCTCCCAGAGCTTTCTCCCATTGAGTTTCTCCCGCCAAGTTTACTTTGCTTAATTAGTTTAGTTATTTTGCTATTAGTTAATAATCTCATCAACCAAACCATTTTTTTCACCGATAGTTTGCTCCGCGGAATTGATAAATTATAAGGTTGTACCAGTCCCTGAGAGACGATTCCCGGATTTCCGGTTTTACTACAAGATAGGAGTTGGCATTACGCTTTTCCCCTATCAAGTTTTTGGCGCCGTTGTCGGGGAATGCCATACCTTATTTTTGTTGATTTTTGTGAGTGAACTATTTTGATATGGGTGTTAGTGTGCATAAGAATTTTCAGGTTTATCTTCCTCGTGCATGCCAAGGAGGATGACTGGCAATTTACTGCCACTAGATCCGGAGATCGAGAAGACCTGCCGTCAGAACAAGAAGCAGGTCAAGTTAGGGAAGCAGCCAACCACAACTAATAGGCCTTCCATAACCCAGAGAGGGCAGGCTTCATCACTTGTCGTCCCTACACCACCGACACCACCACCACCACCTCGTGACATTGAGCCAGACATCATGGCAAACGAGGATCGATCAATCATGGCTCGTTTGAATCGAAGGACTGGAGCCCGAGCTTCATGTGTTGTCATTCCGGCTGGGGATGCAACCATGGAAATTACTCCAGTATTCATCAATATGATCACCAATGGGTACACGTTCTCAGGGGCTAGCACTGAGAATCCTCATGAACATCTCCGCCGGTTCGCGAGCATTTGTGAAACGATGAAGAGCCCAACTGCGTCTGATGATGCAATCCGTCTTCGGATGTTCTCATTTTCTCTACTAGGGAATGCACCACACTGGTTCCAGAACTTAACACCCCGTTCCATCACGACATGGGGTCAGCTTGAGAAGACCTTTTTGGATAAGTACTTTCCTCCTGCCAAGTCAATGAAGAGGCAAGAGGAAATTGACACTTTTAAACAGGCTGATGATGAGAGTCTGACTGAGGCATGGGAGCGCTATAAGGGGCTATTGATGAGATGCCCAAGCCACGGCCTTGAAGATTGGAACGTGATCATTATTTTCTTCAATGGAATCAGAAGGGAGTTTCGGGATGCCCTAAATAATGCTTCTCAAAATGGTTTCACAAGAATGGAGGCTCCAGGAGCATATGAACTGGTAGAGAAGATCTGTTCCGAAGCCACTGAATGGGGTAGTGAGACCAGTATTCGAAGAAGAGGAGGCTTGCATGAGATAAACAGAATTGCGATTCTAGAAGACAAGATAGATGCCAAGCTGGATTCTAAGTTCGATGCACTCGAACGAATGCTGGCCAAGATTGCTCTGGGTAGACAAGAGGATGTTGTTTTATGTGAACTTTGCGAGGGTCCTCATCATAGGGATATGTGTCCACTGGGAGCTGCTCGGTTGGAAGATGTCCAGTATATCAATAATCCGCGAAGTCAAGGCCAGGGTGGTATATATTCAAATACATACAATCCTCAATGGAGGCATCACCCCAACATGTCATGGTCGAATAATAATCCAGCTGGTGTCCAAAACATCCCACCTCCCGGTTTTCAGCAGCAGCAGCCTCAACCAGAGAAGAAGCCCCAGCTGGAGGAGTTGATTTTGGCTCATATGCAGAAAACAGACAATAATTTCAAGGGTCTTGATCAATTTGTCACTCAACAGCTAGCCATCAACAATAATATGCAATCATCTGCGCTAGCTATGGAGAGGTAAATAGGCCAGATGGCTCAAACTTTGGCAGATATTCAAGGTAGGATTCCCGGGACTTTACCAGCAAATACTGAGAGGAATCCGAAGGACACCATGGTTGTAGCTGTCACATTAAGGAGTGGGAAGGAGTTGGAGAATCCAAAGAGCAAGAAAAATCAAATAGAAAAGGAGGGCAAAGTAGCTGCAGAGGAAGAAAGTGCAAAAGCTGAAAAATCTGACTTGCACAGGAAGACTGCATGCAATCTGCCTGTGCATGAGCATTCTGCCTGTGCAACTCCAAAGGTGGAAAAATTCAAGAATGAAGAGGTAAAGCCTTATGAACATCCCGCGCCATTCCCTCAAAGGTTAATGAAGCCCATGGAAGACCCAAACTTCAAGAAATTTGTGAATCTCTTCAAGCAACTTCAGATCAACATACCACTGGCGGAGGCACTTGAACAGATGCCTACGTATGCTAAATTCTTAAAGGAGTTGCTGACAAAGAAGCGCAAATGGGCTGTCTAGAGAAGGTAACCCTTACTTCTGAATGTAGTGTTGTGATTCAGAATAAATTACCAGAAAAGAGGGATGATCCGGGCAGTTTCACCATTCCCTGTGTCATTGGAGGTACAGAGTTCGATAAATCACTTTGTGATCTTGGAGCAGGAATTAATTTGATGTCATACTCAGTCTACAAGAAATTGGGATTGGGAGATGTTCTTAAGCCTCTCGGATCACTCTCCAATTGGCTGATCGATCAGTGAAAATTCCAAAAGGAATGGTGGAGAATGTATTGGTGAAGGTGGGGAAGTTTATTCTCCCTACAGATTTTGTGATTCTGGAGATGGAAGAAGATCGGGGAGTGCCTCTAATTCTTGGGAGACCTTTTCTAGCCACTGCAATGCACTCATCGATGTTGGGAGAGGCAAGTTGACATTCCGAGTAGGTAAGGAGGAAGAAATTTTTAATGTCTTTCAAGTTGATCATAATCACGATGCATTTGATGACTTCGAAAGTGGAGCTCGAGAAAGGAAAAATTCATTCTCCTGTGATAGTGGACAACCTGAAGAACCATCACATGTCCTATCTGCTCAGATTCTGAAATCAAAGCAAGGATAGAAATCCTTGCCAGATCACCTCAAGTATAGATATTTGGGTAAGGATTTCAATCTTCCTGTTATTATTCCTTCTTCACTGACATTGAAACAGGAAGAGTACTTGCTTGAGGCGCTGCAGTACCACATGCGCCTCACTAAGGGGTCGAACATGCAAGCTAAGAAGGTCATACCCAATTTTCGCACACCTGACCCTGCAGAGGTGACTCATATATTGGATGGAGGTTATGCGTTCTATCATTGCTCGGGAGGGTATTCTGGATACCTTTCCATACCCATTGGTAAAAAGCTCCATGAACGTCAGGCTGAGGACGTTAAACAAGCGCTTCTTGGGAGGCAACCCAAGGTAAGTTTTCTTTTGTTTATTTTTCTTTTTAGTTGTGTCAAACCCGTGCATGTTTAGATTAGGAGTTGAACATTAGGGACATTGTTCCATCCTGAGTGTGGGGGTGGTGAGTCTTAGTATTTGTTTGTCCCTGATGCATGTGGTAAAAAAAACTGTCATTTGGGTTGTGCACAGCCAAACTGCATGCAGTCTACCTGTGCTGGTGCAGTCTGCCTGTGCTTGAATGCCTTGAAAATTGAAAACAAAACCTTGTACTCGTGTGGTAACATGATGTAAATGACCGCGATGCCTTGAAAATGAGTTTGTGCTTGAATGAAATCATCAAAATCACCCCACTAGTGTTGAATTGCATAGTTCTTCACAATGAGCTTGAATGTTTTTACTGACTTGATATGCTTTGAATGAGCAAACTCTTTTAGAAACATTCTCTTTTGTGAGGATAGTGTAATGACTTTTGGTTAAGTAGTTAGGTGGAGAACATTGACCATTCGACATGTTTGGATACCGTGCTTACTTGCATATATTGTGAGTTGTTGACTTTGCAATGAGTCTCTATGTTTTAAAAGGTTTTATGATGGGTGAACTGTATCTTTAAAAATGAGAAAATCCTACCTGACAAGTAAAATATAAGAAAGTTGCCATAACAATTAAAGTGCGGGTAAAATGCCAAAATCGTGTGAGGCAATCACTCATTGCACAGGGGGGATTAGGAAAGGTTCAACTGAGCATCGGTTCGCGACCGTACAATGTTGCTTATCAAGTACGATCCCCAGTTGAGTGAAGTGCCATTAGAGGATGTGCAATAACCCTCCACACGGACCAAGGAAAAGGAGTTAAAAGAAGCCCTTATGCGAGTGCTAAGAAGCATAAATTGCTCTTGCTCGGTCACCGGTAGTAAGAAACAAATCTCACTTGTACTAAATACGACCACTCGGCAAGCAAAATCATTAAGAGAGAAAGCCTCTCCTTGTCAGAAAGGTAGTGATGTGATTAAAGTTAAAATCTAGTTTGCGAAAAGCTTCCACCATTTGCTTTTGAGACTCATGCTTTTTTAATTGCGTATGATTGGTGTGAGTAAGCCAGATTGTCCCCACGAGATATGCAACTCACTGATGTGGTTAGATTCTCCTAATAACGGTTACACCATAAGTTGTTAACCACCCACTACCGACGACCTAAATTGAGTGTTTGCTAATTTAGTTTTTGATGGATTTGAGTCAGCCAATGGTTAAGGGTTGCAAAGACCTTGAGTGTGGGGTGAAAGGTATGATCATTAAAGCACAACTTGTCCTTTGAGAAAGAAACTACTAATTACAACAAGAGTACAAGGAAATTTTTGTTTTGTTTGAGTGTTTGATTAGTGAGTCTGTGGTGTGTCATTGTTATGGTTGGTTATGTGTTTGTGTCTTTTGAGTCGTTGCTTAGGGACAAGCAACAATTGAGTGTGGGGTTGTGATAATTGGCTTTAATATATCGGATTCTTGAGCTTTATGTGACTATCTCATGGTATGTTTAAGCCGATAGGTGATATTTTAGGGAGAATTAATCCGTAATGGTTGAAAAGCTATTACCATTTTTGTGTTGGAGTTTTGGTGTGTGTGTTAGGTGAAAAGATAGATGAAATGGCAGCACTGGAACTTCCGAAGCAGGAGATGGCGGGAGAAATTGGATCCATATTTCTTCCACATCAAATCATTGGGCTAAAGCCCAATTGATGAAGGGACACGGACTGGGCTCAAGGCCCAGCTGGATTGGGATAAAAAATTAATGGCGGGCTGGGGATGTTTTTGGGGGTCGGCTGGGAATTAATTCTCTGGGGGGACGATATTTCTTTGGAGCTCGGAGGGATTTTATTGGACACTTTTAATTGGAGTGGAGGGGAAGGGCGGTGGAGAAAAGAAAAGGGGGAAGGAATTTTTTGGACGGAATTATGGGGAGAAAAGAAGCAGCTGGCGGCGCACGGAATTTCTTTGGGAATTGGAACAGCTGCAGCGAACGACGAGGAGGAGCACAGCGACTGGAGCATATCACTAGTACCGCGAATCAGAAGAGAGAATCATATTTTGTGCTTCTATTCGTATTAGTATTTTCTCTCCTTTTCGTTACTAGCATTATGATGAACAAGAACATTATTGTGTGTTTTATTTTCGTCATGAACTAAACCCCGATTTCTGGGGGAAACACCAAAGGATGTAGCTATTTCTATATTTGATGGATTGATTCATATATCTTTTCTTCCAATCTCTATTGCATGAAATTACGTAATGCTTTGTGTTGACTGGCCACCAATACAACGATTTGTAGTTAATTAGGTTATTAGCGACAGTGAAACCCTAATAACTGAACATATTTCATGTGACATAGTAACTTATCGAAGCGACAGTGGATTAAATAAGGTGCTATGCGGTCTTAAATAGGATATCGATCTTCAGACTAAATAATTAAGTCATTGAGCTACGACAGTAGGATTTGATTTAATTGTTTAGTACGTAGTAATTCCCGACAGGGATAGCTAGCACACTAGTGATATCCTGGCTGTAGAGATATGGATTAAACTGATTGGAATATGTGAATTAATTTGGATATGATAGGTAGCGAGTCCCGGTGTCTCTCCCAGAGCTTTCTCCCATTGAATTTCTCCCGACAAGTTTACTTTGATTAATTAGTTTAGTTATTTTGCTATTAGTATATAATCTCATCAACCAAACCATTCTTTTTCACCGATAGTTTGCTCCACAGAATTGATAAATTATAAGGCTGTACCAGTCTCTGAGAGACGATACCCGGATTTCCAGTTTTACTACAAGATAGGAGTTGGCATTACGCTTTTGCCCTATCAGCTGCCACCGCTAAACAGAGGAAATCACATCGTCTTCTCCAACAAGATCTCGTCTTCTCCAACCACCCACCACCGTCAAAACTTGTTTCATTGACCCCCTAACAGAAACCCATCGAGCAGAAACTCGCATCTGTAGAAAAGAAACACGATTTCGCCGCCAAAACCCATCTTCCCAAACTTCATCCTTCTGTACCAGATTCGGATCCAAATTCAAATTCAAATGTCTTGACTCCTCCCCAGCAGCAGTTTCCTCTTCACTCTCCCCACCGGCGGCCTAAAATCCACTGCAAGGTTAATCTCTCTTCTCCTCTCTCTCTCGTCGGCGGCGAAAAATGGGTCCAAGCGCCTCCGCAACAAGATCGCCGGCTTCTCCACCCATCTGAAGAAGCGGATCCAGAAGGGTCCCGTCCGTGGCATATCCCTCAAGCTCCATCAGAAGGGTTTGCATCCTTGTTGAGAGCCGGATTCTACCATTTTCGTCAAAATTTTCTTGTTGTGTGGTGGAGAAGAAGAGAGGGAAAAGAGATAAGGGAGAGATAGAATGGGAAGGGTAGTATTTTCTGAAAGGGAAAATTGTGGTGAAATAAAATAATTAAGGAAATTATTTAAAATAATAATTTAAATTGAGGTGGTTGTCACGTGGCATACATTTGATGACGTGTACATCCACATTATTGGAGAGTTAACGGTGTTAAAGTTATGTAACGGAAATGGCTAAATTTGTGAAACAAGTTTTCAAAAGTTGCTATACGAGTGTATTTTTTAAAAAGTGGCTATATTTGTCACAACGCGAATAGTTATGGCTATGAAAGTGTATTTTGCCTAGTTAACACCACAAATGACACTTTTAGAATAGTTTGGGCTTTCTAGTGGAATTAGTCCAAGTTAAAAGTGATAGCTTTGAAGGGGTCAAATAATTGATTTTAAAATAGTTGAGAGTGAGCAGCGAAGACCGTTATTTTTTTATCACTTAGAAACATCGCTACGCACACACCACTTGAGCGATGGTGGAGCGAGACCAAATCTGGGAGGTTCACCTGTTTGAACCCTTTGGGCCCTCCACGAGGATCTCCATTAAATGCCTCCGAGAACACCATAGCGAGCCTCGATGGGATCGCGAGATCTACCACTTCACCGCTAGCCTATGTGACCTATGGCAGGCTAGTGGTTTTTTAATTCAACAGTTGTGGGTTTCGAAATCCAACAGCTCAAAATCACTTTTCATATTTCTTTAAACAAACGAGAAACTTAAACAAAATTCTACATGAAGTAAGATTGGGTGAAATCCCTCGCGAAAAATCCTCCATACAAACGACTCTAGGAAAATAACACAAAGGTATTAGCATTTTATCTACTATCAATAGTAAAAGAGCGAAATAAAGAAAACTAAGTGTGTACATGAGTCGGGTGGTTCGGGTTTGGTCATTTTAATAGTACGATTTGTATACTACAATGTTGAAAATATTAAATCCAAACCCATCCATAATAATTAGAACTCCACTAGTAAGCCCAAACCATACTAAAAGTGTCATTGGTGTCCTAAACTATTAAATATAAAAAATCTGCCACAAACTATATGTGTTTGTGACATTTGTGTTCTAAACTTATTCAATATGACAAATCACGTACAAACCACACAGATGCTGACTAGATTTTCTGATAAATACTAACGGTATGTGCCGGTCAACATTAACGAAAAAATAGTTTGTGCCAGATTTGTCATATTAAATAGTTTAGGACACAAATGACACTTTTTGAATAGTTTGGTCTTTGTAGTGAAATTAGTCCAAAATTTATACAAATAAATTTAGGTGGAAAGTATTAATATGCATTAATATTGTTTAGATTTTAATGAAATGCAATTTATTTCAACATATGTCAAGCATTTTTTCATAAATATTTGTCAAAATAAGCTAGTGGTTATAAGCTAACACATTTATAATATATTGTTCTTCTAAAATTGTACACAAAAGATTACGTGAATAATAGTTTACATTAAATCTACGACCAATATTAAGTTAAAAAATGTATTAGACTAGGGAAACCAAAAGAGAAAAATATAATAAAATAGCTTAGTTTTCTCACAAATATATTTGTTAGGACACTAACAAAAGCGGATCAAGTGCTGGATCACACTGGGCCCGGGCCCAACCCTCCTCCTGGCATAACCCACAGCTCCATCCCTCTCACTACTTTGTGCCCAGCCGTCTTTTCTTCATAGACCCAAAACCCAACTCATAAAACCCAAGTCACAGAATCCAATTCCCAAGAGTCCTCCCTTCCCTTTTCCCTGCGGCCAAAAAATTAAAGTGAAAAGGATTTTTGTTTTTGTTTTTGTGAATGATCTATTCTTTCTCCGGGAGAACAGAGTCCGCCCTTTTCCCGAATAGGCCAATCCCCACTCCAGATCTTTGACGAAATTTTTCTTTGCGTCGCAAGAGCCAAGGTTTATTTTGGATTTTTGGTAATTATATTATTTGTTAGGATTAGGAAAGGGCTGGGGGATCTGATGGCGTTGGGTCAGGGGTGGAGAATGGGGGTTTTCAATTTTGTGCTTTGTATTATATTATATAAGTTATGTTATTTGTTTTGTTTAACTGCATTAACCCGCTTTGTGAGAAACAAGTGCATTAATCTACAGTTTGTCATGTTTTCAATTAATAAAGAACTTAGCCTTTTCAAAAAAAAAAAAAATAGTAATCAGAACTTAAGAGTATATAATTGTTGTGCAATTTAATTATGCAGATTTGAACATATTTCATCATAGCATCTTCTCAAGTATCAAATAAAAAGGCGAAAAAATATTATTTTCTTACTCTAGTGTTGACATTGGCCGTTTCAATGGATACTAGGGAAAAATATTTTTTAGCAATTAAACATGTGAAAACTTATTTGCGCAAATTTTATGTTGATTACTTAACTATTCTCTTTGAGAGAGAATGTTATTGGTATGGATGAACGCTCAATTTTTAATAAATTTGCTAAATTAAAAGACCACTGTACAATTGATATTTTAATGAAAATTATAGTTTTTTTGTTTATAGTATCTAATTTTCTAATCAAATACGGCCCCTTGCTCTACTATATATTGGATCCGCCGCTGACACTAATATGTTTTTGGATACGAACATTTATACCAACAGTTCAACACGGGTTAGGCCGGATTCTACGAGTTGCATTACTCAAAATTTACATGCAACCCAATAGAAGTGTGTTGTACTAAAGAAAACTCTCACCCAACCATAAACTTTCATTTTAATGATAAATACGCATGGGTTAGAGCATCTACATCAATGCAATTATAAACTCAATTGCATTTGTTATTTTTGTTTCCAACTCAAAAATTTTGCAATCCATCTCATTTTACTTTTATTATACCTACATCAATGCAATTCATTTGCAATTGCATATGTGATTTAATTCCACATATAAAGCAAAAACAAAAAGGAAAAAAATTAAAAAAAAAAGAAGAAGAAAACAACCGGTCCTTCCCATAAAAATAGCCATATTGGCTTTCACTTCCACTTACATTATATGCAAGATTGCAAAAGTGCAATTGAGGCCTACAACTAGGGCTGGATTTTCGGTTAGATCGGTTATAACCGATAACCGAAATGTCGGTTACCGGTTAACCGCGACGCCAGTCTCGCCTACCGCCAACCGCCCGACGGAAGTCATCGGTTAGCCGGCAACCGACCGGTCGGTTACCGGTTAGTTGCTCGGTTAACCGTGGTAACCGACATGTGAATCTTCTTCTCCTTGGAACAAGTCTCTCGCACGACCCACCGAACCACTTGGACTTCATGTACTCGTACTTCCTCCACGGCGCCAGGTGAATCTTCTTCTCCTTGGAACAAGCCTCGGCGGCGGAGCAGAGCGTCTTGATCAGATTCTTCAGCCGGTCTACCCTGCCGACAAACACCTCCGGCAGCCGGGCGATTAGGTGGTTGTATTCGTCGCTCGCCCTCGCCATCTCGAACTCCGACCGGAAATTCAATTCGACGATCACCCTCACTTCCCCTCTCTTGGTCGAATTCTCCACCACTTCCAAGTAAGAATGCTCCCCTGTTCACAACCCATGAAAATGGATGGCGCTTAAGAATGATTCTCCACCACTTTCCTTCTCCTTCTGCTTCTGCTGCTTCTCCTTTTCCGCCTCCGCTTCCTTCGCCGGTCGAATCCATTGGAGCTTAGGGTTGACTTCCGACGATTGCCTAGGGAGGTTATCGACGAGGAGAGTGGGGATTCCTTTGATCCGAAAATGAAGGCAATCGCGTGAAGTGGCGGGTTGAAATGAATACTGGTAACTCGTCGGCGTAGTTTTAGGATTGAAGGGGCTCGATTAGGGTTTTTGCGGAAGAGGAGGGCGGCGTAGTTTTAGGATTGAAGGGGGAGGGGGTTAGTTTTGCCGGTTAGCCGGTTAACCGGTAAAGCTGACCTCGCTACCGAACACCGCCCGATTTTGTAATTTTCGGTTATCCGGTTAACCAGTAACCGCCGGTTATCGGTTTAACCGGCCGGTTAACCGGCAACCGATAACCGAACGTCCAGCCCTACCTACAACAATGCAATTACAGTTGCAAGCATTCCACGTCACTTTGCAATTGCAAAAAGTGACCGATGGAGATGCTCTTAGAATGGATTAGAACGGGTTCTACAGCTGGATCTTGTTTACCCCCTAATGACAACAAGAAGAGGCAGGCGTGGGTGGCATATGGGTAAATCCAACGAGTAACTTCCTGGGAACAAATAGGAAACTACTCGCATTATGGCTCACTGATTTGCCCCTGTAACGATTGGTTGGATTGGTCCAAATCCAATAGACCCACTTTTATTCAAATTAAAAAAAAATGATAAGAAAAAAGTGGTTTACATAGAATTAGAGATAGAATTAGAGATTAGGGATGGCAAAAATATCCGTAATCGTGGATATCCGCCCGAATCCGACCTAATCGGGTAGGGTAAAACCCGAACCCGATAGACTTTTAGTGGGTACGGGTAAAACCCGAACCCGAATATTGCGGGTAATGGGTGGACATGGTTTTCTCACTATCCAACCCGAACCCACCCGATTGTACACATGCATATGTATTTTGTCTAGAAATAATCAATATTTTTCTCTAACATATTTTATATTTAGCATATAAATATAATTTTCTTCTGAAATTGTGTTGTTTTAATTAATTTTCTTCATTCTAGTGAACTATTGTCGTACTTTTCGTCTTATGTAACGTGAGAATACGTGTAAATATTAACATATTGATTGGAGTTAAAAAGAAAAACTATTACCCATGGATAACTGTGGATACCCGAAACCCGAACAGGTATGGGCATGGTTTGGATTTTCTACCCGTTTTTTATGTGGGTATGGGCATGGGTAAAACCTGAACTACTTTGAATAGGGTAACTGATATGCACTATCCATCCCCGACCCGACCCATTGCCATCCCTATTAGAGATGAGTTTGCCTAAACCATCCTATTTCCATTTTCAAATACACAAATTCATATCCGCCCCATATCCGTACGGGGAATGTTTTGCAAACTCATTCCATACTCGTGGGTTTCAGTTCAGGTACCCATAGCTAATACCCGTCCCCGTACATCCAACATTATTATTATACCTAAAATTTAGAAGAAATTTTTTAATTATACACTAAGTGAATCTATTATATCATGAAGTCAGCAAAATACAGTCATTTTCTTAATACGGTTCAAAAATGTGATCCTAAAACATCCATTAATACATAATATAGAGTACAATATTTTCAAAAATATTATGCTCTAACTCTAATACATCTACTGAGTAAAAATTAACTATCATAATCTTGTTGACAAGGGGAAAGTGAGAGTGAAGGAAGAATTGAGGAAAATGAATTAGGTATTGATTAGGGTGGTCACTCAATTGCATTTCTACTATTTATTTTCTCGAGTTATCCTCAATTCCTCATCATCATTGATAGATTACAATTTCATCCACATATTATTTTATATGTGAAGAAATTCTCTTGGTGTGGCGGGTATGAGTATAAAACGAGGGAGGCTAAAACCATACCCATCAAACTTTCTACAGATTTTACCCATACCCGATCAAAACAGAAATTCCCCGCGTTGACTGAGTCGGGAGCGATCAGATACCTATGACCATGAATTTGATTAACATCCCTACATAGAATCCTGATTTTGAAAACAATTGGTCTATCTATTGATAGTGAAACGGAAATTATAGCTTGACTTTGAAATTCGGCTTTTAGCTTTCTGTAGTTCAATCCCTGGCGGGCAGTGCGTAAGAAAACTAACGCCCTCAAAATGTTATTCACCTCAATGTTCTTAGCATAATCCAAAGGGTAAATACAATTCAATATCCAAACCTTTCATTTTAAACAATATAATAGCCAAACTTTTTCGAAAACAATATAATATCCAAATCGTCAACTTTCCGTCCGTTTGACCGTTGGTTGACACTTCAAAAAAGGTTTGTTTAGGAGAAATTGTCACAATACAACTTTGTTTTCTTGTTTTGGCATTGCAGATGACTGAATATTTAGATATTCTATACCATCATGGTGGAGTCATGGACTTCTCGTGTTTGGAACCACGATATGTTGGTGGTTTTTCAGAGAAGATATCGATGGATATTAATGAAGTGTCATACTTCGAACTTTTTTGAAGTGTCAACTAATGGTCAAACGAACGGAAAGTTGACGATTTGGATATTAGATTGTTTTCGAAAAGGTTAGGCTATTATATTGTTTAAAATGAAAGGTTTGGATATTAAATTGTATTTACCCTAATCCAAACCCCTCACTACGAATTAGTCAAAATCGCATTTAAAACTGAAAAGCTTACACTTCTACATTTTTAAGTCACCAAAACACTTCTATGTAATATTATGGTTTTTACTTATAATTGTAGTTAAAATCTAGACTTTAAAGCTTACGTTTTTACACTTATAGAGCACCAACATTTCTACATAGAATCGTAATTTTGGTTGCATTGCTCACCACCAAACCAGAAAAGAAAGCTTGCAGTACAAGATAACAGGGCTTTTTTTCTCCTTTTCAAACGGAAAATTACGAAACGAAAGAATATTACCAGATAATAAGGCTCGCCAGGTCATCCCCGAAATAAAACAGTTCTTAAACCGCAAAACGATCCCATCACAATGCATCTCCTAAGGGCTCACGATCTTCCACTCAACTTTGTAAATTCATCACCATCCATCTTAATAAAAAGCTTGAGCAAATGATCATTATATTCGCTGCAGAAGCGACTGACTGCTACCAATTTGCTGCCTCGGCCCTGACAGCATCTCAGTTGTAAGGGCTGTAACGTGCTGGCATTCTGAACCTTGGAATCTTCCTGCAAGCATCATCCCGAATACCACTTCATCAGAAATATCGGATAGAACAAGAATGCAAACACAAACAAGCTACAGGAAGAGAGGCAATTAAGCACAAAACCATCCGCTATTAGCAGAAAAGTATCTAAGCCAGGTAGCTATCAGTAGAAGTGTGTACCCATAGCCATAAGCAGGGTAAAAATAGGGAGCTACAAATGCACCCCTCGGTGGAAATCCAGCATATGGATTGGCTCGACGAGGACGGAACTGTTTCATCCCAGGTACATTAGTCCGCTTTGCAGTCACCTGCAGGTCAGTACAGGCAGACAAGGGGGGAACAGAAAAGGAGTCTCCAGTTAGAGAAGAAGAGGGATTGGAGTTAATAAGCTCTAAATATCTGATGGAGAAAAAGCAGATCATGAGACATCTAAGAAAATATAGTCTTAACATTAAAGGACCTTCAATTGTCGGCCATGCAGCTCAGATTCATTTAATTGAAGCGCCTCTTGAACAGCTTCAGTCTCGAGGAATTCCACATAAGCATAACCCTTTGGTTGCCCATACTTATCAGTGCGAATAGTGACCCTATTTACTGTTCCACAAGACTGGAAATGCTGCTGTACTTCCTCCGGTGTACACGAGTAGTCCACCTGCAATAGATGTAACAAAAACATACCTGCTTAGTAATAGCTAGGAACAGAGAAGACAAATATCGACAGTCTATCAGCATTTAAGTCATCATAGAAACACCATAAGATACAAACAAAGAACCAGAGACCATTGCAACTTGCAAGAACGACATTCCAGGCATCAATCACACACCCAAGACAGAAGGGGGGAAAAAGTATCTTGAGACAGTGCTACTATGCAGATGAGGCCAATGAGCCTTCATGTCTCACTCAGACATAAAGCTTTCTTTAAAGCACAAGCATCTGAAAACAATCAAAAACTGGTTGCATGGAAGCACATGCCAGCAGAAAGATCATGTAACAATGAAAAACATCAGCCTTACCACCTGGCCCAAAGCTAATTGCTTAAAATCATTTTCTCAGCAATCATCCATAAACCATGATAGTAGTACACAAATAACTTGTATTAGTTTCTAACTGTGAAAGGAGAGAAACAAGCAGAAAGAAATAGAAGACCCCTATCCATCCCAATCGAGGTGAAAATATAGAGATCGGAGACCTCTCACCATAAGCAGCAAGCATCTGCTTATTCCTTCCGCAATAACCATCAGGAAAGCCAGCAGTCTGGCTTTGTTACATCACAAGTCTCCATTATCCCAGAATTACTTCTCAGATTTGATCTGAGTGAATGTTCGCTTACACCCTCTCCCTCGTCCATTTCCACCCCACATCTCATTTGGATATTTGAGCAAACTTTTCAACAGACAGTCAGGTAGACCTTTTCCTCTGCTTGATCTGAAGGGCTACTCATTCTTTTTCTTTCTTTTAAGGTTCCTCATTAACCTTACTCATCTTTTACCTTTTTTATTTTATTTTCAACTCAAATGAATGCAAATATTTTATTCTCCATACTTTTTATTGTTTTCATCCCCCGTAATTTCCCACTCGGTTTTTATCACGCCCAACCACTATTGACACGACTAACAAACCAGAGAGACCCGAAGAATGAAGCCTGACCTGCGAGTTTAGTCAAAGAAGAAGGTCAAACTAGAATTGTAAGACTACGTCCCTGTGAAGCTCAAACTCAAGCAAAAGAGGAGGGGGGAACAAAATAGCTGATAGAGTAGGCATCTCATCTAGGAAAATTAATCAAGAGCAGTAAAATCTCAAATACCTCAGTTCAACTTATGTTCCTGTAGAGTAAGGCCTTGGAGATATAAGGGTGGAAAATCAATTTCCTGGCCCATTGGCTCAAGCATAAAACTAAACCTAGTACAGGATGGAGAAAGCAAAGCAAGAGTTTATGCTGAAAAAAGAGTAGACTAGTATGGACTTTGGATATTAAGCTGAAAAGGGGGAAAACCATGACAGAATATATAATGCCTGGCAACCCCTTCATAAAATTTTCCCCTTCACTTTTTTCCCCACCATGACAAGCCTATAGCTCCCCCACGATTGAATAACAATCTGGAGCCTAATCAATAATGCATATTAGTATATTACCTTCCAACCTGGCTACCTCGATATCGCTTGACCCGGATAAATAATAATCAAAGCACAGTTCCCACCAAATGGATATCACTTGACCCAGGATAATACTACTCAAAGCACAATTCAACAAATAGTTGCTTCATGGAACACTCAACTGATGTTGGACTTTCAACTTAGGCAGTTTGGAAAAGGAGACGCTAGACAATTGACGAAGTCGTCCACATCTAAAGTTAAGAGGATCATAACGAGCTGAGAAAAACTGAAGCTACATGTTCTCCCCAGTCAGTCTCACTTGTAAAGCATTTGTCTAGTTCCTTCCGCTCCTCTGAAGTTATACAGAGGTTCATCGTCATTAGCATCACCTATACCTGGCTAGGCTCTAATTAGACTCTCACATCAGAACCAGGTTCTAAGCTGAATCCAAGTTAGGTCACATGCTAGTCCATAGCAGACTAGACCCAGTGGATGAAACTAACTCCAGACAAAATGCTTCTGAATTGGTACAAGGAGACTTCATGGATTCCAACCCCACCCATCCCACTCTCGTCCCTCCTCCACGTCTCCTAGTGGGAAGGGGGAAACGATGCACAGGAAACACAACTCTAACAAACTTTCAATTCAATAATGACAAACCACATCAATTTGCTAGTGTAAAAAGAATAACAACTGTAGCAATCTGATTTTCAGAGGATCCTAGAGACACCCTAGCAATGAGTAATGTATGGAAAACACCCAGAGGAAGAAAGAAGTTTTTCCAATGAATAGGGGAAAGGAAGAAATCAAGGGCATATTCAAGTGCCTGTAGTGATCTATGGAGATGATTAGTCCAGTGCATCAAACATTTCATCTAATTAATAAATAACTGAAAGAAGCTGTAAATAGAAGCCTCACATTGCCAACAAAAATTGATCGAGAATCTACTTCCTCTCTGCTTGCTTGAGATGCTCCTGAACCACCAGGATCTAGTTTGACATAAAAGCAATGATTATGGACAAATTGCAAGGAAAAGTAAGCTGATTGCTATCTTGAAAGTCCTCATATACCAAATGGTGAAGAAGTTGCAGAGTAGCCACCACAAGAATGAACAAGAAATGGCAGACAGGAGACGAAATAATGATACAAGTATGAACCCTCACTTCTTATCCATCATCTCTTCCTTTCAACTACAGGTTGTCCCAAAAGGATGGGGAAAAAAGGAACTGCTGGTTCGCAAAAGTAGGCCCTAAGAAGGTTGTAAGATAATGAAAGCCTCCTGAAGTTAAGGTACTGTCCATGCCTTATCGTGTGAAAGCATGATTCAGTTAAATCATCATCTTGTTTTTCTAATCAAATGTGAACATACCTAGTTCACATAGGTGTTAATGAAAGAAACAGAAAGAAATAACAGCATAGCTCGGGTCAGAGAACCAAAAGCTCATCAGAATAGCATATGGGGTAACGAAAGCTATGCAAAGTGAATTACAACAAAGTGGACAATATGAAATAGACTAATGAATCTCAGTCATGGCTCCACAAGAAATGAGAGGATCCATCCACTTGTCATGAAAAAAATATGAACTTGTAAGAATCTAAACCATACAAGATGAACACAATCGCAAAGATTGGAAATCAAATAAAACTTCAAAAAAAGAAATCAATTGAACAGCCATTTTCACATCTATGAACTAGATAAGCCTCCAGTCCATCGCGCACTGTACCGTCTATCAAATTCTTCTAATCCAACGTTATACTCCAAAATAGAATAAGGGAAGAGAGAACTATCCACCTTGAACAGAACCCATCTCCTTCTCGACCTTGGCCTGCATATCGCGCAGAGCAGCTGCTTCGTCCTCAATTTCCTTTAACCGTTTCTTCATGTCGTCCAATTCCTGAAATCGACATCAGCACAAAAAGAAAAACAGAACCGTAATTAGGGTTTTTCCCTGATCCACAGAGCGCCAAAACGCGACAAAAGGGGTATGTCTGGTAGAGGGAAGAGCATGTCAGACGAGGGACATTACAGCTTCATTAGCATCGGCACCGGTCATATCCACATCGCCTTCTTCCATTCTGTCGGGATCGCTCTCTCTTCCCTCCCCGCGCTTTTCTTTGGATGTCCCTCCTACTTCGCTCAATCGCACAACTCTAACAATAAATTCCTGGTAGGGTTAAATGCACAACATCCCACTTAACCATGGTTGTCAATGTCATGACTCATGACAGCGGGTTGAACCTGTCATGAAATCAGCGTGACACCATCAATAGAACAGTATGATCGACTTATAAATTCTAAGTAAAATAAAATTATATTAATGAATTTAATTAATAAAAAGGTTAAATTAGTATTCATTTTATGAAATTAATAGTTAAAAGTTGATGGTATTTGTTGGATTGAAAGTAAATTGTACACAAATATGTTTTATATATGATTAAATGTGTTTGAGTCCAAGTGAGGGTAGGAGGTGGACTCGGGAAAGAGGGTGAGAAGAGTAAATAACAAAGGGTCTGAAACGAGGATATTCTTAGAAAGAGAAAGAGTTATTCGCAAGTCTAGTGAGAGAGTGAAAAATGCGATCTCTTCACCCACCAGAGTAAATGTCATATTTATAGGCTACATGGTGGTGGGTGAGTTACATGGTGACAAGACTGATGTCATGTCAGAACTTTCGACCATACTCCTACCTAGGACTAGGAGGCTCGTCCATGATTGTACTTAGGACTCTGATGTGACCACTCTTCGAGGGATAGGGTGTCGTTTTCGAGGCAGGCTGGGCCTGGTCAACTCTTGGCTGAAACGCCGTCGTTTGGAGTTCATGTCCGCGAGTGAGGCTTCCTCGCGCTCAAGCTTCTCGCGTAAGCGCGGCTAACCAATCTAAGTCGGCGTTGCGCTGGCTCCCTGGCGCGTCTGGACCCGAGCCATACACCCAACAATTGCCCCCCCCCCATCAGGTGGTATTCTGCGGATGCCGCCTGTTTGATTTCCACGAGGTTGGCTCGGGTTTGGGTTAAATCCGCGAGACTATTGGGTTCGGGATTGAGTTTTAGCGTGTTTCGTGTTTTCCGCGGAGTAGGTTCGCGTCCTTTCTGACGCGGGTGCGCGTGGTTGGACTTGGGTGTGGTTCTTTTTCTCTTCGTGTGTACGCCGTGCCCCCCAGGCGGCGTGTTTTCCGCGGAGTAGGTTCTCGTCTTTTCTGACGTGGATGCGCGTGGTTCTCGTGGTTGGGCTTGGGTGTGATTCTTTTTCTCTTTGTGTGTACGCCATGCCCCCCAGTCGGTGCGCGGATGCGCGTGGTTCTCGTGGTTGGGGTTGGGTGTGATTTTTTCTCTTCGCGGGTACGCCATGCCCCCCAGGCGGTGTGCGGAACTTGTGACGTCAGCGGCTATGGCCTGCCTAGGGTAGGTGTCCACGTGTCGCTGGCTGGTTGCTCTGTTAAGGCGGCGCTTTTGAAATTTGAAAAAACTCTGACAGTTATGATTTGACGGTTGCGATTCCCAATGCAACTTTAACCCTTCGGTTTCCCTCTGTCGATTATAAGTAGCAGTCGACAATCGAGGAGAAGATCACTTTGCTATTTTTCGGCTTTGCTTCGTCTTCCTTTTCTTCTCCTTTCATTTCGTTCTTCTTCGAGATTCCTCTCCTTCTCCTACAACCTTATTTCTCACTTGTTGTTGCTATTACTCAGAGGAGTGCCATGGAGAACACAAATATTGACGAGATTCAGGTCGTGCAAGGCGAAGAAGGTAATCTTTCACCCCTTTCGCATATTTCTACCGATCCTTCACTGGATCTGGTTGATTCCGGTGATGGTGGCGACGGCGGAGCTGGTGGTGATGGGGTTCCGGCGACGCCGTCCTACGACGTTGATTCAGGACACAATTTTGTGCCCAATTCTGATTTGGAGATGATGGAATCTAAAGATAGAGGAGAGAGCTCGCGCGCTCACGGAGTGTTGATTATACGACGCGACCGCGCGTGTAGATCTGGAAGAGCGGAGGGTTCGATGCGCGAAGGGCCTGATACCCAATCCGAGCCGGTGTGTGTCGCGCGTGTCTCCAAGTCGATGGCCCGCCTTGGGCTCCATGGTGTGGGGGCGGTCTACACTATAATAGACTGGGCGGAGATGTGGGGCGATCAGCCAGCGCCTCACAACAACCTTCTTCGGGGACCCGACCACGCCTCTATATACGGGCGGCGTGATGTGACAGACATTGTGCGCGACTTAGGGTTGCCCCCCACCTGGGAGTATGCCATTCCCTCCATGCGGAGCAGAGTCGGCAACTTTCCGGCGGGGTGGTTCGAGGTGTACACGGATTACTGGGAAATGGGTTTCAAATTTCCCATTGATCCGCTTTTGTGCGCGTTGTACCGGTGCCTTAACTGCTCGGTCGGGCGTCTCTCCCCTTCGGTCATTATGCACGCATCCTGCCTCCGCCTTGTGTGCAAGCGGCTCAAGATCAAGCCAACTTATGGCCTATTCCGGAAGATTTACTAGATTAAAGAGCCCACCGAGAAGAGTGACTGCATGTCGATTAGGCAGCGCGATAAAAGGCCCGATGGTTTTGTGTATGGGTCTCCAAAGTTGAAGAAGAACTGGTTTGATCGGTTCTTTTATGTTAAGCCGATCCCCGGGGAGTGGGGGAGTGAGCACGTGGAGGAGCCCACCGTGTGGAAGAAGGGTAGCACGCGCTGCTACGAGTCTGATCAGGGCAAATATGATGGGCTCGAGGAGCAGTATGTCGCGTGCATGTTGCACCGTATTAACTTGTACATTAGTGGGGTCCGCGCGGCCTGTTTGGAGGAGCTCTATGCTGATGGTTAGTTGTATTCTTTCCTTTTGCATTCTGTCATATTAACAGCCCCCTTACGATTTATTGACACATGTGTTGACTTCTCGAGCCTGGTGAGCATGATGTCGGACGACGATGTCGTGAAGGTTCCGCGCGTCCCGCGTGGTGAGAGGAAGAAGAAGAAAGAAGGCTCGCGTTCCAGCAGCGCGAAGCGGAAGGATGTGGAGCAACTGTCCACTGCTGATAGACCGCGGAAGATTGCGCTGGTGACCATGGAGACCGTGGTGTTTGCTCAACCGGTGGTGCGGGTGAGCCCCCGCGCGTAGAGGCCCCGCGTGCTGAGAAAGTGACGGCGGCCAGTTCCTCCGGGGCGACCGTCCAGAAGACGCTGTCGGAGATGTGGGCTATTGACTATTTCCGCGATGTGCGGATTCATACTCGTGCGGCTTGCAACAGCGCCTCCGCCCAGACTGCTTTACGGGCGCTCGGACCTATGCTCAGCGTCCCTCCTCGTTTGGAGAAGTCAGATCCGTTGCAGGATCTCGCGCAGATCCATTTCGCGGTGAGTAATGAGCCAAACTCGTATGGGTTGTATTGTTTGCCTTAACAATTTGACTAAGTTCCCTGGCGTTGTGGGCGCAGGGTCTGCTGTCCACTTTCCGCGCACAGCAGGAGAGGGCCAGGGCAAGCGCGCGTCTGAAGGCTGATGAGTCAAAGATCGTGAAGCTGGAAGGTAGGCTCGCTGGATCGGAGAGTCGCGACGACTAAGGCTAACGAAGCCATGGATGAGCTGGGCGTCTTGCAAAGCAAGTTGGCGGAGGATGTGGAGGCGGTGAGGGCGCGGGTTCGGGAGGAGCTCCGTGTCGAGTTCCAGGGGGAGAAGAAGAACCTGGAAGCGGATCACACCGAGGAGCTGCGGCGTATTCGTGAGCAGTTCCAGAAGGAATGGGAGGAGTTTCAAAAGGAGAAGGAGGATCTGGTTCGCCTTCATGACGTGGCTAAGGCGGAGGCTGTGCGTGAAGCGCAGGTTGCCGCGGTCCGTCAATATAAATCTTCCCCTTCCTTTGGGAAGATTTTGGCGGATGCGATGACAAAGACTGTGATCGCAATCCGCAAGAAGGTGCGTCCGGAAAATCCAGATGTCCGCTGAAACACTCGTGCCATGGTCGAACACGTTCAGATGTGGTTGCGCGAGAAGAGGTCACTGGAGCCCGATACCGAGTCTGAAGATGAAGAAGACGAAGAGGGGGAGGATGAATCGTCCGAAGCTAAGGATGAAGCCACTGACGCGGCAGCTGATAAGGAGGCTCTGGACGCGGCGGCGGATGAGGGGGGGAACGCAACTACTACTGGCGACATTGTAGGTTCAGTGTAGATTCCGTTTCTTTTTGTTTCTTTAATGTGTTGACTACTATCTCCCGGTGGGAAAATTCAAATACAGATGAATCGTGCTTAAGTTATCTCGCGTTGCTCTTTGTCTTCCTCACTCGCTTTTTTCTTCTTCACTCTTTACATTGAATGGTGCTTAAGTTATCTTGCGCATCTTGCAAGTATTATGTAGTGCGGCTCATGTCCGCGCAGTTCCGTTACTGTCTTGTAGTTGCGTGCCGTATCGCGCATCATATGCATGAACTGTTTCATAGCACGGTTCATGACCGTGCGGTTACGTTACTATTATGATAGTGATTGCTTTAGGACTTGCGCATCATATGCGTTCTTAGCGTGACTAATGGTCACGCGGTTACATGACTACGTTGTAGCTCTATTTGTTTTGTATCGCAACTCGTGGTTGCGTGACATGTCGCGCATCATATGCGTGCTTTATTTTGTAGCGCGGTTCATGACCGCGCGGTTACTTTGCTATTATATGGAGGAAGGAGAATCTCATTACTCAAGTCGGATGTCAAGGTTACATGGGGGTGGTGGTTACAATCTCCTGTGGTATTTTCTTAGATTCTGGGCATTCCATGTACGCGGGATTGTTTTGCCGCCCAGCGTGCTAATCTTGAATGTATTGGCGCCAACAACTTCGCGGACGATGTATGGTCCTTCCCATGTTGACGCTAGCTTTCCATGTTTCGCGTCGGGGCGAAAGTTACGCCTCAGCACTTGGTCTCCGATTTGGATGTTGTGTGGGACTAGTTTGGCGTTGTAGTATTTCGCAACCTGGGCCTTTGTTGCCGCCAGCTTGATAGCGGGTGTCTCCCGCCTCTCCGTAGTTAGCTCGAGGTCAGTGAGTCGAGCTTCGTTGTTGTATTTTTCGTTGAACATGGTGATGCGATATGTGGGTATAACTGTCTCGAATTGGGATGACCGCGTCACTGCCGTAGGTTAGCGCGAACGGGGTTCGCCTGTTGCTGCCTTGAATGTTGTTTGATGCGCCCATAGGACTGTGTGTAGCTCTTCTGCCCAGTTACCTTTGGCGTCCCCGAGGCGGGTATGTAGGCCGTGTAAGATTGATTTGTTCGCCGCCTCCGCTTGGCCATTGGCTTGGGGATACGCTACCGACGCAAATCGAGCTATGGCGCCTACTTCATCACAGAAGTCTATGACCTCCGCGCAGTCGAATTGCTTGCTGTGGTCGAATACAAACGAGTTCGGGACCCCAAACTTGGTGAGTACGTTGTTTTTCAAAAAACGTACCACCTGTTGAGGAATGATTGACGCCAACGTTTCTGCCTCTATCCACTTGGTGAAGTAGTCTACAGCGACAATGATGTATTTGCGTTTGCCTTTCGTGGTGGGGAATGGTCCTAGTAGGTCGACACCCCACTGCACGAAAGGCCAGGGGCTTACATTTCCTTGGAGCTCTGTGGATGGTATGTGGTGCTGCCGCGCGTTCACCTGGCATTTGTGACATTGATCAAAAAACTTCTTCGCGTCCCTTTTTATTCGTGGCCAGTAATACCCCTGTAGGAGGATGTTGCGTTCCATGTTGCGCGCGCCACAGTGCATCGCGCAAATGCCTTCATGAATGTCTTGCACGATTGCTTGCGCCTCGTCCGGTCCTACACACTTTAGGTATACGCCCGAGTGTGAGCGTCTGTGGAGTGTGTCGTCGATGATGGTGCAGCGGGCGGCTTTCTGTCTGAGGGCCCAAGTTTCCTTCGCGTACTTCGGTACCGCGCCGCTTGTCAAGAACGCTATAATCGGTGTTCTCTAGTCGTTTTCTTCCCTTTGTGTTGTGTTCACACTGTGTAGCGGGTCTTGATCCTCCTTTTGCTCGGAGACCAGCCTTGTCGTGTCGAAGTCTATAGCCGTGGCAAGTTTGGACAGTGCGTCCGCGTGCATGTTTTCTTCTCTCGGTATTTGGACATATGTAACGGCTTTGAATTGGGATTCTCGCGCTTTCACACGCTCGTTATACTGGGCCAGCGTGTCCTCTTTGGCGTCGAAGATTCCATTTAACTGGTTGACAACGATGGTGGAGTCGGAAAGAATCCGTACCGTTCTTGCGCCTAGGTCTCTGGCGGCTGTCAGCCCCGCGAGTATTCCTTCGTACTCCGAGGCGTTGTTGGTTTTGAGGGTTTGGAAGCGGATGGCGATTTCGTGAATAGCTCCTGTAGGCATTTTCACGACAACGCCTGCCCCCGCTCCATGTTTGCTGGCCGCTCCGTCAACGTATATTTCCCACGCTTCATCGTTTCTTTCGCACAACGTTAGTCCTTCCGCTACAAAGTCGGCGAGGACTTGCGCCTTGATTGCTGGCCTTGGTGCATACTGTATGTCGTATTCTGACAATTCGACTGCCCATTTTGTCATCCGCCCTGACACTTCCATCGAGCTTAGGATTCTCTTCAGCGGTGGGTTTGTGAGAACTGTGATCGCGTGTGATTGGAAGTAGGGATGGCAATGGGTCGGGTTGGGGTGGGTTTTGTCAAACCCAAACCCAAACCCAAACCTATGGGTTTATGCGCCAAAAAAACCCGGGGTAAAACCCGCTGGGTTTGAAAAACTCAAACCCAACCCAACCCGCTGGGTATCCGCGGGTTCATGGGTACCCCGTGGGTTTTTGCGGTAAAAAATTTACAATAACAAGTTTCTTTCAAAATAAAAGTTTAACATCAATTTTCTCATACAAATTAATCATACAAAAAAACACCAATCTAGAGCATACAAGCAAACCGCAAATGATCAATACATATTGTTCAAAATTAAAGATAAACATCTATAAACAATAAGATTAATTGAAAGCTTCTTCCTCGTCAACTAAGTTTCTTCACTCTCCACCTCATAATATCAACTTCATTCTAAACAATTAGAAAGAACAAATTATACGTGTCTCCACAAAACATAAAGAATATTAGTTATTTAAGAAAGATATATTATTTAGAATATTAAATATACCGGGAAAGTAATTATATATGTGTGGGCGGGTACCCATGGGGCGGGTTTACCTAAACCCAAATCCAACCCGCCCTGGTGAATAGTGTAGCGGGTTTAAACCCGAACCCGGCCCAAAATCCTTCAACACGGGTTTTACCCGCGTTGACCGGGTTGGGTCGGGTGGGTACCCGTGGGTTCGGGTTTTGTTGCCATCCCTAATTGGAAGTAGGGGCGCAACTTTTGTGACGCGTTTACTAGGGCCAAGGCGGCCTTCTAGATTGGGGAGTACCTTGTTTCCGCGCTAGCTAATGTTCAAGATGTGTAGTAGATTGGCCTTTTTGTTTGTGCATCTTTGCGCGAGATTAACACCGCGCTGACGGCCCGAGAGGATACAGACAAGTACAGAAACAACTTTTCATTAAGCCCGAGGGCGGTTAGTACAGGGGGAGACACCAAGTACAGTTTAAGCTCGTTGAATGCAGCTTCGCACTCCGGGGTCCACTTGAAGCGGGCGCCATTCTTTAGGGTTTGGAAGAATGGGGCGTACTTGTCGGCGGATCTTGGGATGAATCGCCCTAGCGCGGCTAGCTTACCATTCAGCGATTTTACTTCGGTGGCGCTCCTTGGAGCGCGTAGCTGTTGCACTGCTGTGATTTGCTTGGGATCGATCTCAATCCCGAGCTTGGTTATCATGAAACCAAGAAATTTGCCGGCTTCCGCGCCGAAGACGCATTTCAGAGGGTTGAGTCTGAGGCTTTTTTTGCGTAGTGCCTCGAATGGTTATCATCCCAGAGCTTATCGTATACCTCATTATGAATATGATTCCTCTGATTGTTGTTTTCTACTCTCTCTCTATGGAGTAGACATTTATCTCACTTGGGTATGAAGAACCCTAGTTCCATGAGTTAGGTATTTGAGTTGTAATGACTTTTGGATTGATATACTGTGTGATTAAAATCGATTGATATGTGTTTATTGAGTCAATTGAATCCTGATCAACTTCTTTTGATTTCTGCTGCAACTTGAGAAAGATAGAATCTGATTAGGTTGTTAGAGCTTCTTCAATCGACAGGAGTTAATTGATTGTACGAGAGTCAGTCAATTCACTTTTTTGTACTAGAATCTGTTCCAGTGGTGGAGTAAACCCTATCCCGGTGAAGATTAGTCGTCTGCCGATTAGTTTGTCTAAGAGGGTTTGGTCAGCTTAAGAAATTCCAAGCTACTATCGGATCTTCCACAGCTTAATCAATAGTGAATCAAACAAAGGAAATTACAACTTGGACCTAACTAAGGAGCTAGGGGGACTCATTTAGAGTGACTCTTCTCTTGCTTCAGAAAACCAGACAATTTACTGTCTTCTTTCTGTGTTAGTGAAACTCATTCTCACTAAACTTGTCCTGCTAGATAATAGATAATCACGCAGTAGGTAGTACATCTAGGCCCTGGGTTGACATTTATTACTTGATTCCTTTATACTGCAATTCCATTCTGCGATTAGACTTGGTCGCAGTTTGGTGTTGTGTAGTAGCGTGTGAAGTTTTGGGCGCCTTTGCCGGGGGCCTTTAGGTTACTGTAGAAACGTGAATGTCTGTTACTTTAGTATTTTCTATAGTGCATTATCTTTCTTCCACCTCTATGCCTTCACAGGTTGGGTTTGCCGTCTCTGTGCAGGTAGTGCATGACCCTTAGCCAGTTGGGAGATCTACTGCCGTTGGACCAAGAGCTTGAACGAACTTGTCTCAACTTCAAGAGAGCTTTGAAAGCACGAATGGCTGCGAAGGAGGCTCTAGAACAGCTTAACATCAACCAGGAGGAAGAAATGGGTGAGCCTAATAATAGCAATGAGCTTTTCCCCGATGAGCATACGATGGTATACTAGTGGACCGCTAGGGCCGCAGACATGAGGTCCCCCATCCAACACCCTCAAGTTGCGGCCAACAACTTTGAGGTGAGCACCTCAGTTATCACCTTGCTAAAAGGTTCAGTGGTATTCCGTGGGAAGGCAGGCGAGTGTTCGCGCTCGCACTTGCGGCGATTCCACGAGCTGATCGATGGAATCAAGATTAATGGGGTCCCTACAGACGCCATCCAGCTGAGGTACTTCCCATTCACTCTCGTAGGACATGCAAAGGAGTGGCTAGACACCCGGCCTCCGGGATCGAGATCTACATTCGCCAGCCTGGCCGACAAGTTCCTCACCCGCTATCATCCTCCATCTAAGACAGCGGACCTGCAGAAGGAGATCACTCATTTTGCACAGGAAGAAGATGAGACCATCCCAGACGCGTGGGAAAGATACACTAGTCTTTTCATGAAGTGTCCAAATCATGGTTTCAATGATGCTTTTAAGGTGGGCACCTTCTACTGGGATCTCTTCCTTGAAAATTAGTAGCTGATTAACTCGATATTTGGCGGGAACATGCTGACAAGGACGCCACCTTAGTTAAATCAACTCTTTGAGAAGATGGCAGAGAAGGGATATGATTGTGGGATAACTAGGAGGTCTAGGTGAGCACCAGGCTGGGGTGTGCATGTTGTGGACACCCGTTTATCTGAGTTGGTGCAGGTTGTCTCAAAGCTGGTATCATCTATGAATCGTAATGGGTTGACCTCCGGGACAGGGCAGCAGCAAGCGATGCAGTGCCAGTGTTGTGAGAGCACAAATCACAGGGTGGAGGACTGCCAAGCCATGCGAGAGTCTAGCGCACCGCAGGAGCAACTGAATTTCATTAATAATGCTCGGCGCAACGACCCCTATAGTATTACATGCAACGAGGGGTGGCGCCATCGTCCAAATTTTTCCTAGAGTGGCAAAAAAATTCCAAGCCACCTGGATTCTAGGCGTCTACAGCTGGTTTTCAAAACCGAGATAGCCTTACCAGCCCCCCAGGCCAGATGCAGCAATAGCCATTTTATCAGCCCAGACAAGGGCACGTTTTTCAATAGCCCCCACAACAATAGTAGTACCAACAGCTTGGTGCATCCCCATTAGTCCCAAAACCCGGTGACCCCTTGTCAGAACTGAGGGATCTAATGACCACATTGGCCATCACTAGTACCCAGAAGTTCAGTAAACTGGAGCAATTCATGGAAATGGCTTCAGGAAAATTCATGGAGATTGAAGCTAGCCAGAGGAACCAGCAGGCACTCCTTTAGGATATGACACAAAAATTGGGCACTTGGCAGATGCCCTTGCTTCCAGACTGGCTGGCGCACTTCCCGGACAACCCTTGCCGAATCCAAGAAATCATAAGGAGGGGTTACACGCAATCATGGTGAGAAGTGGGACTGTGACTGAAGATGCACCGCCGAAGAGTGCAAAGAAGGTGACGCAGATCACCTCAGAGCCAGAGGAGGACCTGGTGATGGGAAAGGAGCCAGAGGTTCGAGCCCCACAGCGCGAGCCAGTAGTGGCTGAATATAAGCCTAAGCTCCCTTTTCCCACCAGGATGCACAAAGACCGGTTAGAGGCAGAATTCGGGAAGTTCATGTCCATGCTTAGGAAGCTGAATGTTCAAGTGCCCTTCCTCAAGGCATTATCTAAGATGCCTAAGTATGCAAAGTTCCTGAAAGATCTCCTATCTAAGAAGAATAAGTTGAGCGAGCTGTCCACTATGGAGCTCAGTGAGGAGTGCTAGGCCATTCTGCAGAACAAGTTTCCACAGAAGCAGAAGGACCCAAGTAGTTTTACTATCCCGTGCTCTATTGGTAAATTGCATGTAGAGGTCCTTGGAGGATCTAGGCACTAGTTTCAAAGTTATACCATATAAATTATTCAAGAAACTAGGCCTAGGTGAACCCACTGCAACTAGGATGAGTATTCAATTGGCTGACCGATCCATAGTTCATCCTAGAGGCATAGTGGAAGACCTCCTGGTTAAGGTTGACAAATTCTTTTATCCTACGGATTTTGTTTCCTTAGACATCAATGAGGATGCAAAAGTGCTCCTTATACTAGGTATGCCTTTCCTGGCTACCGCCAAGGCCCTCATAGATGTGCATGATGGGACCCTAATTTTGAGCGATGATGAGGAGTAGATAACATTTTCCATTGCTAATAATATGTCTGCTGACACGTTAAAACACAACACCAAACTGCGACAAAGTGTAATCGCATTCCGGAAATGCAGTAAAGTGGCAAGTTCTAATTATCAACCCGGGGTCTAGATCTACTGCCTACTCCGTGAATATCTATTATCTAGCAAACTAAGTCGATTGATTGTGGTTTTAATTAAAAGCAGTAAGAAAGTAGGAATTGATTCGGTTTTCTAAAGCAAATGAAGAGTCACTCAGGAATGAGTCCCTCTAGCTCCTTAGTTATGTCACAGTTGTAATTACTTTTGGTTTCTTTACTGCTGATTATACTGCGGAAGATCCGACAGTAGCTTGGAATCTCTTAAGCTGACCAAGCCCTCTCAGTCAAACTACCCGGCAGACGACTAGTCTTCACCGGGATAGAACGTAGAGGCAATGAACACAAAACTCCACTACTGGAATTAGATTCCAGTACAAAGCAGTGAATCGACTAACTCTCGTATAATCGATTCACTACTACCGATTGAAGAACCCCTAACAACCTAATTAGATTCTATCTATCTCAAGTTGCAGCAGAAATCAATAAAAGGTGATCAGACTTCAATTGACTCAATCAAAACACTTCAATCGATTATAATCAAGCAATATCACAATCCAAAAGTCGTTACAAACAATGATTCCTAACACATAGAACTAGGGTTCTTCATACCCAAGAGAGAGAGGGTTCTACTCCATAGAGAGAGAGAGAGAGGAAAACAACAAACAAAGCAGTCATACTCATCAAGATGTGAAGAATCTGCTATGGGATGTCAATCTTCACTCCAAGGATGATTTCCAAGCTTGATTGATGAAACCCAGCTCCAAAACCACTCTTAGAGGGTGTTCTTCGCACTTTCTCTTTCCAGGGCTCTATTTATGCTCCAAAAAGTCGATTCCCTCTCCTTTGGCTCGAATTTGGGTTAAAACCCAGAAATTCCTGACCACACGGGCAGGCCACACGGCCGTGTGGCTTTCCCAGCTACCCGTGTGAGTGTGCAAAACGCGGTGTTTCGATAAGTGGACTTCAGCCATCCTACACGGCCACAACCACACGGCCGTGTGGATTTCTAGGCTGCCCGTGTGAGTTCCCTGGAATTTCCACATGGCCACATGGGTTCCCTTACACAGCCTTGTAGGTTTTTAGGCATGCCCGTGTGGCTTCCTCAGCTTCTCGCCAACCGTCCAATCTTCGTCCAATCGACCCCGAACTCGTTCTCAAACCTTCATTCACATACCAGGACCTGAAGTATCACAAACAAAAACAACCTAGCGTGAAATTGGCCTAAAACACGAGAGATAAGACTCAAATGGTGTAAGAATGGTGGGCAAAAACATGTGTATATATCAAGTCATCAAATTCCCCCACACTTAACCGTTTGCTTGTCCCCAAGCAAACCAAGTCAGACACAAGGTAAGCTAGCATATTTCAATCATACCAACATTGGGGGCAATTCATATTGGCACCGAACACGTGAATCGTACTGGCTTTCAAGCATCAACACATGAACAACTTCAATAGCAACTTGGACAACCACCACAGAGGGCATTCGAGTGCAGCAAAGTCGAGTAAAGGAGGAGTCTCCCTTCTGTTCATCAATCAATCATAGACTTGACTCAACCACTTACTCAAGACAGTCACCTCATGCACAAAACTCAAGATATCAGAATTGAGACCCAGCAATCTAGGTCCTCAGCGGGGTAAAGAGTATAGAGAATATGAGAAAATGAATCGCTCACTCTCGACCAGTGGGGTCAGGACAATTTGATGCGAAAAATGCGCATGCTTATTCTCTCAATCCCTAACGTCTCTTCACCATGACGACAACCTCTAAATGTTAGAGTTCACATAAATGGGTGTCATCACTAGCTAATCCGGAGGTCTTAGACACAGGTTCAAATGACTGACAAGGGTCTTAGACATGGGGAAAAGGCTTTTTAGGTGGTGGAAGTATTCATAGCACAAGGTTCCACAATTTCAATCCCAACACATTCACCGCCACTCAAACTACTTACTTTCTTTCTGCCATTCTGCATTACTAACATTCTCTATAGCACAAGAGTGAAGGAGGTCACATAAATGTTAATATTTCCAAGCCAGACTGCTAAGAAACACTACTTAATGGGCACTATTCATATTTTTTGTGGTGGTGACTCTCTTTTGCTTTCATTCATTTTTTTCATTTCTTTTTTTTTTCATTTCTTGTGAGAACCACCACTTATGCACATTTTTCAAACACATGCCCTACCTTTTAAGAACTACCTCCAACCCTTACATTACATTTAGCAGAAACAGCAGAGAACATGTAAAAACCACTTCGTGGAACCTTCTAAGAGATGCAAAAGGGTGATTTTTCGTTGTAGACCGAATGAAAGAAAGTGGCACGGCTCAAAGGGGATGACTAGGGGGTATGACACACCAGGACAGTCAATTTGGTCGTGGACTATTCCTATGCCTCCATCATCTTAGCTAATGAAAACGTGAATGCTACACATCATGGAAGAGGGATCTATCGCACAAGAAAGAAACGAGCAGGCTCAAATCTCGCATGGTTACCAATATGCTCTATCTCTAATTCTGATTCCCTGAACTAGATGCATAAACGACTGTCAAGAGCAAGAGATCAATCCAAGTCACAGTTGGTAAGCAAACAGTTGAAAAACTGAACCCCTACACAATTCTATTGCACGTCTCAGTCATCATCATAGGTTGTCCTAGTTACAATCAAGCTATCATGCAATAATCCGAAAACCATTCGATTCACCAATCAAATCACAGTGCCAATATGATCATGCAAACAGCGATACTTGGAGCCCTCAAATCTCGAGATTTGGACAGCGGACTAGGCTCCAAGAACACATAAATAGATTCCAACCAATACAAAGCACCCCCCACACTTAAGCACGACATTGCCCTCAATGGAGCAGAGGGAGAGATAAGGGGAACGATGTTACCGGAAGGAAAGACTGTCGGGGGACTGGAAGTCGACCAGTCAGTGGGGAGCATATGGAACGAATGGAACAGTTCTGTACGAAGGGAACATCAAGAACACACTAGCACACTGTGCGTTAGGGATCAGAGTTAGCCATAACAAAAGAGACAATCCACAAAAGAAAGAAAAAAAATACAAAAACAAACGACAGACTCAGTTCAAGCTCTGCACAAACATGGAGCAAACACGAAAAGTCTTAACCAAAAACACACTCTGAGGGGCGACGAGTACAGACTACTCATTGCCAAGGTTGTCAAAGTCGATGTCGTTCATGAAGGCGTCATCTTCTGCGGCCGGGGGTGGAAGGGGAGAGTCCTCCCAGGGAGTCCTCCAGACTAGCTGCTCGCCCGGTATCAGCTGGAGCAGGTGCTGCTGGACTTCCTACATACACCGAGATCGGGCCTTCTCCCGCTCGATGTGAGCAAGGGTCACCCCCTGCTGGGTCTCCATACGGTTAAGGCGCTCATCATAGGTAGCCATCTGGGTCTGATACTCGGCCTGGTAAGCCGAGTACTGCTGCTGGAGCTGGAGACGATGGTCAAGGAGTTGCTGATTTTAGAGACTCAGCTGCTGGAACTGGTGAGTGAAGTAGTCCTAGGCTGGGAAAGTGGAACTGCTACCCCCGTACTCGAAGGTGGTCGGGCAGGGGGCATCAGCATCATCCACATCCTCGGGGTGGGCATCCTCAGTGGCCTCATCCGCAGGAACATTCGGCTGGTCCTCCGCTGAGATTTGAGGAGCAAGAAACCCCTCAATCCACTTGACGCCACGCTCGACTCGCAGCAGATGCATATGCTTGATCGTGTCTTTGCCGAAAACATTAGTGCCCCCTGCTCTGTGCAGCCCTGCAGTGGGATCTGGAAGTAGGTGGCCAGGCGGGTGATGAGGGGAGTGCAGTGGACTGTCTCCAGTTGTGAAGCACTCTTTTCCAGCGTCCTGGCCACCACAGAACCCAGGTGGAGAGGATGGTTTGCCTGGCGGATGGACTGGATGAAGTACATGGATCTCTTGGTGAGGGTGCTAGCACTGTCCCCAGCTGGAGTGTAGGACTTCGCCATCATGTGGTGGAGGATGCAGTTATCGAGCTGCAGGGTGCTGGCCTTCGTCCGCCCTGCAACGAAGGGTCGCTGGCCGGGCTGAGCTAGGCGGGTGTACAACATCTTGAAGTTAACACCCACTGGATCGTTGAGCTTGGTGACGTAGTCTCTATCATCATCCAGGCCGAGGTCGGGAGCGGTCGCCAAATCGTGATAGCTCATGGAGCGGGGCGCACCGCCGAGCCTGAACTTGATGGCTTCACCGTCTGCCCAATCCTCTGCCTCTTCGTGCTTGAAGGTCATATAGAACTCAAGCACCAGCTCGTGGTAAATCTTCTCTCGAATGGACAGCAGACGACGCCAAGGGTGGTTGGTGAAATGGCGAGGAAGTGGTCGTAGCAATTCAGCTTCTCAAACTCCCTCCTGGACTAGTAATGATGCTGCCCAAATGAGCAGGCCAGGACGCGCTTAAAGCGATCCTGGTGGGGGCCCCTCTTCAAATCCCGGATGAACGGGTGCTTGCGGCCGGGTTTCGTCATGGTCCTGCAAAATAAAAACCCAAAGTGGAGCCAAAAGAGCCATAGAAAAGGTTAATCACACCCCCACACTTGAGAACAGAAAACAGCCGAACCATGGCTTCATCCATAGTTCGGGGGTCAATAACTCGATCAAACAAGCACAATCTGGGTGGGGGTGGCCATCCACAATGTACTAGGCAACTTAAGGTTCACATCCATAGCAAATACACCATCAAAGAACATCGTTAAGGTCCCCAACCGGCCCCCACAAAATGGTATGAAAAACTGGCATTTCATCGAACACCTTGTGTGCACTATTAAGTTAAGCATGGAATTGGCAAATTTCTTGCACACAAGGGCTCAAACAAGCATGGGGAACATTGCCCAACACAATTCACACATAAACCAAGCCTTCCCCTCAATCAATTGCACACAATTCACACATTGCAAAGTTTTTCTCTAAACATACACCCTAACACCCAATTCTCCACAATTCACAAGGTAAAGGGCAAAATCAAACCTGGAGACACAAGTAGAGGTGTAGGGGATGATGAGGGGAAGACAATGGAAGCGACGAAAATCCCAAAATCTGCCCGGAATGCTCGTCAGAGGCTTGCCGGAGTCTCGCCGGAAATCGCCTCCAGCGACTCAAAATCGGTCCAAATCGCCTCAAAATCATGGGATAAGCCAAAAATGGGGAGGAAAGGTTGGGTGTGGTGTTGGTTTGGTGAAAAATCAACCAAAAATGACCGGAAAATCCCCAAAGAGGCGAAAATTCGCGGTTTTCCGGAGAGGGGGGAGAGAATTCCGGCGAAGAGTGGGAGATATTCTGGCAACGCAGCCGTGTCGGCCAAATTTATAGGCGCCGGATCGGCCACACGGGCATGCCCACACGGCTGTGTGAGGTGCGAAGTGCCCGTGTGTGGCCGAGAAAAGCACACGGCCTGGCCGAGGGATTTCACACGGCCGCGTGAAAGAGCAATTCTGGCCGTGTGAAAATCACCGAGCCCTCACACGGCCCAAGGCCAAATCTACACGGCCGTGTGAGGGACCCCTGATGCCCGTGTGGATTTTCGAGGGCCTTCACACAGCCAGAAGTCAATTCCCCACGGCCGTGTGGGATGTAGGCCTGGCTGTGTGGGATTCCACAGCCCCGAATTTGACCTGTTTTCACGCAATATTGACATTCGACTATTGGACAACACCTCAAGACTAAAAAAAAATGAAAAGGAAAAATGAAAGAAAATGCAAACTTAGGTGGGGTTGCCTCCCCACAAGTGCTTCTTTACCGTCTTTTAGCTGGACGCTAGTATAGGAGCTAAGGGTCCTCGAGCTTGATCAGCAGCTCTGCGCGCTCGACAGCACCTCCCAAGTACAACTTTAGGAGGTGGCCATTCACCTTGAATGGCTTAGTTTGAGCATTGCTTAACTCCCCCGCACCGTGCGGGAAAACTTGGGTGACCGTGAAGGGTCCCAACCACCTCGAACGTAGCATGCTCGGGAAGAGTTTCAGGCGTGCATTGAAGAGCAGAACACGATCACCTACCTGAAACTCCTTTGGGCCCCTCAACCGAGTCGTGGAGACGCTTGGTTCGCTCTATGTAGAGCAGGGTGTTCTCGTAGGCGTGGTAATGCCATTCCTCCAGCTCCAGCAGTTGCAACTTACTTTCAGTACTTGCAACACTCAAATCCAGGTTTAGCAGCTTAATGGCCCAGAAGGCCTTGTGCTCTAGCTCTACTGGCAAATGAAACGCCTTCCCATAGACAAGCCTATAGGGGGGACGTGCCAATCGGGTTTTTATAGGCTGTCCTATATGCCCAAAGAGCATCATCGAGCTTGGTGGACCAATCCTTGCGGGACTGATCCACCGTCTTTTCAACTATTCTTTTAAGCTCCCGGTTCGTCAGCTCGGCTTGCCCATTTGACTGGGGCTGGTAAGCCACCGACACCTAATGCTTAACACCATAGCGAGAGAGGAGTTTAGTGAATTTCCCTTGAAAATGGGTTCCTCTATCACTAATGATGGCGCGGGGTGTCCCGAACCGGGAGAACAGCTGCTTCAGAAATGAGCAGACCCGTCTTGCATCATTGGTGGGCATGGCTTGAGCTTCTGCCCACCTCGAGACGTAGTCCACTGCAACCAGAATGTACAGATTTCCTAAAGATGGAGGGAATGGGCCCATGAAATCGATACCCCAAACATCAAAAATTTCACAAATGACAGAAATATGGCGGGGCATCTCATCCCGGGCAGAAATGTTACATGACCTTTGGCAGCGGTCACACTGTCATGTGAAGGTGTCCGCATCCTTGAAGAGCGAGGGCCAATAGAAGCCCTACTGTAGCACCTTCCGCGCCGTGCGGTTTCCTCCATGGTGACATCCAGTAGGCCCCTCGTGGCATTGAGACAGGATGTCTCCCATCTCGTGCTCCATGACACAGTGCCGGATCACGCAATCTGCTCCGATCCTGAAGAGGTAAGGATCCTCCTAGAAGTAATGCTTCAGGTGGGAGAAGAACTTGCGCTTTGCATGAGTGGCCATCCCCTTTGGTAGCTGCTTGTCCACCAGATAATTGGCAAAGTCAGAATACCAAGGGACCACGCTGTCCACCAATGTCATCGCCAGCAATCACTCAACCGGGAAAGAGTCATCGATCTCCTCCACAAATTTGTTCACCGGAGGGGCTTCCAACCGTGAAAGGTGATCTGCAACAACATTCTCGGCTCCCTTCTTGTCCCGGATTTCTATATCGAATTCCTGCAGAAGCAGGATCCAACGGATGAGTCTAGGCTTTGCATCAGCCTTGCTCATCAGGTAGCGAATCGCCGAGTGGTCAGTGTAGACCACCACATGGGAGAGCACCAGATAGGGTCGGAACTTATCAAATGCATACACCACAGCGAGGAGCTCCTTCTCAGTGGTGGTGGTGGTGTAATTCTCCTGTGCATCGTTCAAGGTCTTCGACGCGTAGTAGATGGGCTGGAAGTGCTTCTCGCGTCTCTGACCCAGAACTGCTCCAACTGCATAGTCACTCGCATCGCACATCAGCTCAAAAGGAAGAGACCAGTCAGGAGGCACCATGATAGGTGCATGGGTAAGCTTCTCCTTCAGTGTCTCGAATGCAGCTGTGCACTCAGGAGTGAACTGGAATGGTGCATCCTTCTCAAGCAGCTTGGTCAGAGGCAGGGCAATCTTTGAGAAATCTTTAATGAAGCGCCGGTAGAAGCCTGCATGACCCAGAAAGCTGCAAATCCCCTTCACAGAAATGGGAGGAGGTAGCTTACTAATCGTCTCAATTTTCGCGCGATCCACCTCAATCCCCTGCTTGGAGATCTTGTGCCTGAGCACAATCCCCTCACGGACCATAAAATGACCCTTCTCCCAGCTGAGTGTCAGATTTGTCTCCTCGCACCTCTTCAGAACGAGTTCCAGGTTATGGAGACAATGAGTGAAGGAGTCTCCATAACTCGAGAAGTCATCCATGAAGACTTCCATGATCTCTTCGACCAGTCGGTCAAAGATTGCCAGCATGCATCTCTGGAAGGTCGCCGGTGCATTACATAGTCCGAATGGAATCCTCCGGTAAGCAAAAGTACCGAAGGGGCAACTGAATGTGGTCTTCGCCTGATTCTCTGGTGCAATAAGAATCTGGAAATAACCAGACATGCCATCCAGGAAGTAATAAAACTCATGGCCAGCCAACCTCTCCACCATCTGATCAATGAAAGGTAGGGGAAAATTATCTTTCCTGGTGGCGTCGTTCAGGCGCCGGTAATCGATGCAGACTCTCCAGCTGGTCACGGTCCGCATCAGGATCAGCTCTTTCTTCTCATTTGGGACCACAGTTATCCCGCCTTTCTTCGGGACCACCTGAGTGGGCCTGACCCACTTGCTATCAGATGTAGCAAAGATGATCCCTGCATCCATGAGCTTCACAATCTCTGCCCGGACCACTGCCTCCAAGTTGGGAGACAATCTCCGCTGTGGCTGCCTGACTAGCTTAACCTAATCCTCCATCAGAATTCTGTGGGAGCAGAAGGATGGGCTAATGCCTCTGATATATGTGATCTTCCATGCCATGGCCCGGGCATACTTTTGCAGCAGAGCCACCAGCCTGCTCTTGTGCTTGGGTGTCAGATCCGAGCTGATAATGACCGGGAGCTTATTCCCCTCCCGGAGAAATGCATACTCCAGGTGAGGGGGAAGGGCTTAAGCTCCAGCTCTGGCGGCTCCTCCAATGATGTAGCGATCCGGGCAAGATAGGGATCGACTTGAATGGTATCTCTCGCCCCTCGATCGCGGCCTCGTCTAACTCCGCGAGCTGCTCCTCCAGCTGCACATCCTGTGATGTCTGTTCCCCTAGCAAAAGAGAACGCTCGAGGAAATCGTCAGTACCCGCATTCGTGATGGCGAGTGCGGTCTCAAAATCAGCAACAACATCACAGTAGTCTAGATCATCATGGAGCTGGGGGTGTTTCATATTATCAGAAACAGAGAAGGTGATTTGTTCACCCCCAGCTCGCAAAATCAATTTCCCATCTTTCACATCAATGAGCGCCTTGGCGGAGGCGAGAAAAGGTCTACCCAATATTAATGGCACATCCACATCCTCCTTTATGTCCAAAATCACAAAATCAATAGGATATGAGAATGGCCCTACTGCGACTATCAAGTCCTCTGCAATGCCCCTAGGATGCACAATGGATCTATCAGCAAGTTGAATGCTCATCCTAGTATCACTAGGTTCACCTAGGCCTAGCTTTTTAAACAGTTTATATGGCATGACATTTATGCTAGCGCCTAAATCCGCCAAGGACTTCCCTATATGCAAACTACCAATCATGCAAGGGATAGTAAAACTCCCTGGGTCTTTTCGCTTCTCTGGTAGTTTGTTCTGCAGGATGGCAGAACACTCCTTGTTGAGCATCACTGTTGACAACTCCCCAAGCTTCCTCTTGTTGATGAGGAGATCATTCATAAACTTGGCATACTTGGGCATCTTCGATAATGCCTCTACGAAGGGCATGCTTATGTTTACCTGCTTCAGCATTGCCATGAACTTGGCAAACCCAGTTTCCAGTCGGTCCTTGTGCAACCGAGTAGGAAAGGGAAGTTGGGGTACGTACTCCTTCACCACTGGTTGCGGTTTAGGAGCAGGCACCTCAACCTCCTTCTTCATTTCCTCTTCATTAGCTGGAAGTGCTGAAGCAGGGGTCTCTCTCTTGTGCCCGAACAGGTGGATCAGCAGTTACCTTGCCACTCCTGGTGGTAATGGCCTTACAGTGCTCATTTGGGTCCGCGGATGAGGGATGGTCTGACCAGGTAAATTATCAGGAGTCCTCTGAGCTACAGCCTGGGAAACACTCCCAAGCTGGGTCTGGATCTCCGGAAGCACAGCCTGCGTGTTTCTCTGACTAGCTTCTAGCTCCAAGAATTTACCTGAAGCTTTCTCCATGAACTGCTCGATGTTATTGAACTTGTTTGCACTGGAGGTGTCCAGAGAACCCACCTGATCTCACAATTCCGCCATCGGGTCACTCTGTACTGGGGCTGCAGGTGCTGCCCCTATCTGATGATATGGCCGCACCTGTGACTGAGGTGGAACTGGCCCCTGTCTGGGCGGGTAGAGAGGCTGTTGCGGCTGCTGAAATTGCCCTTGTCTAGGCTGGTAAGGAGGCCTCTGGAAGCCAGGTGGTCCCTGGGGGACTGGTGGTCTAGAATTTTCCCCACCCCAGGAGAAGTTGGGATGCTGGTGCCACCCCTCGTTATAAGTGTTGCTGTAGGGGTCGAAGCGCCTGGTATTGCCGATGAAGTCCACCTGCTCCTAGGGGGTGGTAGACTCCCTCATCGCCTGACAATCCTCCACGGTGTGATGGGAACTCTCACACCACTGGCAGTGCATCGCCTGCTGCTGTCTTGTACCTGCAATCATCCCAGAACGATCGATGACTGAAACCAGCTTCGATACCACCTGCACCAAATCAGATGACTGGGTGGCTACAGCATGCACACCCCGCCCTGGTTCTCGTCTCGATCTCCTCGCAGTTCCCCAGTCATAGCCATGCTCTGCCATCTCTTCAAAGAGTTGAATCAGTTGTGGCGGTGTTTTGGTGAGCATATTCACGCCACAGACCGAGTCAATCAGCTGCTTGTCCTCCGGGAAGAGGGCATGGTAAAAGGTGTCCACCTTGAAGGCGTCAGTAAAACCATGGTTGGGACACTTGAGGAAGAGATTGGTGTATCTCTTCCAAGCATCCCGGATGGTCTCGTCTTCATCCTGAGCAAAGTGGGAAATTTGCTTCTGCAGGTCCGCCGTCTTGGAAGGAGGATGGTAGCGAGTGAGGAACTTGTCCGCCAGGTTGGCGAACGTGGTGATCGAACCTAGAGGTCGAGTGTCTAGCCACTCCTTGGCGTGCCCCTCCAGAGTAAACGGGAAGTACCTCAGCTGGATGGCATCGGCTGGGGCCCCATTTATCTTGATTCCATCGATGAGCTCGTGGAATCGCCTCAGATGTGATCGGGAGCACCCCCCCCTTTGCCACGGAATACCACCGAACCGCGCAACATGGTGATGACAGAGGTGCTCACCTCAAAGTTATTCGCTGGCACATGAGGGTGCTGAATGGGCGACCTCATGTCCGCGGCTCTAGCGGTCCAGTAGTACCCCATGGTCTGTTCCTCGGGGATGACCACATCATTGTTCTGTGGGTCACCCATCTCTTCTTCGTCGGCGATTTGCAGCTGTGCTAGCGCCTCTTCCGCAGCCAGTCGCGCCTTTAGAGCCCGCTTGAAGTTCCTACAGGTCCGTTCAAGCTCATGCTCTAATGGTAGTAAATCTCCCGACTGGTTACGGGTCATGCACTACCTGCACACAATCAGCAAGCAACTCGTGAAGGCACACAAGTGGAAGAGAGAAAATGTAGTAAAGAAAAAGCTAGAGTAACAAACTTTCACGTTTCTCCAATAACCTAGAGGTTCCCCGGCAACGATGCCAAAACTTGACAAGCTTAAACACAACACCAAACTGCGACCAAGTGCAATCGCAGTCCGGAAATGCAGTAAAGTGGCAAGTTCTAATTATCAATCCGGGGTCTAGATCTACTGCCTACTCCGTGAATATCTATTATTTAGCCAACTAAGTCGATTGATTGTGGTTTTAACTAAAAGCCGTAAGAAAGCAGGAATTGATTCGGTTTTCTAAAGCAAAGGAAGAGTCACTCGGGAATGAGTCCCCCTAGCTCCTTATTTAGGTCATAGTTGTAATTACTTTTGGTTGCTTTACTGCTGATTATACTGCGGAAGATCCGACAGTAGCTTGGAATCTCTTAAGCTGACCAAGCCCTCTCAGTCAAACTACCCGGCAGACAACTAGTCTTCACCGGGATAGAAAGTTGAGGCAATGAACACAGAACTCCACTACTGGAATTAGATTCCAGTACAAAGCAGTGAATTGACTAACTCTTGTATAATCAATTCACTACTACCGATTGAAGAACCCCTAACAACCTAATAAGATTCTATCTATCTCAGGTTGCAGCAGAAATCAATAAAAGGTGATCAGACTTCAATTGACTCAATCAAAACACTTCAATCGATTATAATCAAGCAATATCACAATCTAAAAGTCGTTACAAACAATGATTCCTAACACATAGAACTAGGGTTCTTCATACCCAAGTGAGAGAGGGTTCTACTCCATAGAGAGAGAGAGAGGAAAACATCAAACAAAGCATTCATACTCATCAAGATGGGAACAATCTGCTCTGGGATGTCAATCTTCACTCCGACCACACGGACAGGCAACACGGCCGTGTGGCTTTCCCAGCTGCCCGTGTGAGTGTGCAAAACGCGGCGTTTCGATAAGTGAACTTCAGCCATCCTACACGGACACAACCACACCTCCGTGTGGATTTCCAAGCTGCCCGTGTGAGTTCCCTGGAATTTCGACACGGCCACATGGGTTCCCTTACACGACCATGTAGGTTTTTAGGCGTGCCCGTGTGGCTTCCTCAGCTTCTTGCCAACCGTCCAATCGACCCCGAACTCGTTCCCAAACCTTCATTCACGTACTAGGACCTGAAATATCACAAACAAGAACAACCTAGCGTGAAATCGGCCTAAAACACGAGAGATAAGACTCAAACGGTGTAAGAATGTTGGGCAAAACCATGTGTATATATCAAGTCATCATCTGCGTTATCGCCTTTGCATGTTGTATCTCACCAGGTGCACGAGTCTGTCGTGTATCCTTCTGTGCCTTTCGTTTTGCTGTACTCTCCTCCCATTCCTTCGCCGCCACTCACGTCCTCCCCGTTACCAAAAGAAAAGATCAAGGAGGAGTGGCAGCCGAAACTGCAGGTAGTTAAGCCTGCTCACAAGAAAGCTGGAGACCACTATGAGTTGGTCACGGATCCTGAGCCATGACCACCCTGGCCATCCGAGTATACACTCTCTTGCATCTTGTCGGATGGCCAGGCCTTGCTGACTTGTGCAGGTGGTCACACCTGTCGTGTGCATGGCCACCATCTGAAGTTGTTACCTCAAGAGCAATGTGGATCCTCTCTTGGAGGCACCTGTTCCTACAACGCTCTGAGCATCCACCCTATGCGTCCAGCTAAAGACGTAAAAGAAGCACTTGTGAGGAGGTAATCCCACCATAATTTTCTTTTCTTTTGTTTGTTTTCGGTTTTTCCACTTGGAACTATGGTTTCTATTATCCAGTGTGTTTTGATGACTCTAGCTCTGTGCCTTTGGACTGGTCCCCTTCCAGTCCCCTGCTCTTGACTGGTCTGCCTTCTAGTTACCATTCCCTGTAGTCTGATTTCCCGGTAACATCGTTCCCCTTATCTTTCCCTCTTCTCCATTGAGAGCAATGTCGTGCTTAAGTGGTGGTGGTGGGGGGCGGGGGGTTATGGTGTTTTCTTTAACTGCGTAGATGAGTTTGTGTGTTTGGAGCCTAGTCCACTGTCCAATTTGATGAATTGTGGGCTCCAAGTACTATTCCCTGCAATAACCAGCTAAGTATGCTTGGAATTGACAATCTTTATGGTGATATGCAACCCAAATAACTTATAGTCGTCCACGCACCAACTAGAACCCTTATAGTACAAACGGTGCGTCAGGTAGAATCCATCCTAGATGACCATTAGTAGTCTTCATCTCGAATATCAATATTTGCAATACTGTTTTAAAGATTTATCATACTGATACCTATCAATTTTTCAACTATATACAGGGTTTTGCAATGGAAACCAGCCGACCGAGTTGTATAAACTTATTATTGAGGTTCCAAAGGTATTCAACGAATCTACTTCTGATAACGATGAGCAATAGTTTATGAACAAGAGAAAAGATAAATCAACCAATCTATGATTTGAGCGACATAGTATGAGAAACGTATGAGGGTGACATCTTATATATTTTTGTTTCAATGTATATTAAAATTACATAGACTGTTTATTCTCATTTATTCGCTTTGCATTTTTCTAGGTAAGCGCCATATCATTCGCTACTGTATTATAATTTTAGTGGGTTAATGCCACGTTTTGTCATTGGGTTTACTAAAATATGTCATGTTTAGTCATTAGAAATATTTAATTCCAATTTTGGTCACTCGAATTAATAAAACGGTCCATGTTTGGTCACTCTCCGTCCAACTCCGTTAATGAAATCCGTTATGTGCTGACGTGGCAAACAGAATCATCAAATCAACCAAAGAAAAAATTGGGTTTGTCATTGAAGCCGTGGAAGCCATTCCCGTAGTTGTTTTTGTTGAAGTGGACTCAGTCGTGGCTCCAGCTACACTACGCATTGTTCGACAAAAAGCAGCATTCAGATGAGCCTCGAGGGAAAACAATCGAGGGCTTGGAGTCTTGGGTTTGGAAATAGAGTGTTGTGGGTTGATCGCAAGTGGAATGGAGGTCATCGAGGGAGGAATCGCAGGTGACTGGAGGGAGGAAGTTGTCGGAGTGGAGGAGGTGGATTCCCTGGAGGAGATGAAGCGAGGAGGGCATTCATGGCGGCAGAGAAGTTGGGAAAGAATCATCGCAATAAGAATTTGTTACGCGTTGGGTCGCGGTTGAGAAGGGTTGGGCTGGGGAAATGACATGGCAGGTCAGTTTAGTGATGTGGCGGATTTAATTGGGTGAGTCGGCACTTCTGTTTGCCAAGTCAACAAATGATTGACTGTGTTAACAGAGACTAACGGAAGGTAACAGAGAGTGACCAAACATGGACCGGTTTACTAATTCGAGTGGCCAACATTGGAATTAAATATTTCTAGTGACTAAACTAGGCACTTTTTAGTAAACCCAGTGACCAAACGTGACATTAACCCTAATTTTAGTTTTAACGACAAAACTTACGGAGAAAGAATATGACCACAAAAAGGTCATTGCCAACCGAAACTGATGATGACCATAACAAAGATCATAATGGTCAAAATGAAAGAAAAATTAGAGATGATACGTATAATCTTAATTCTGACCCTACAATAGGGTTAATGTCACGTTTGGTCACCATCGTCATTGCCTACCATCATTCAGTGTTTCCAAATTACATGTACTTGCCATTAGTTAAGAGCAAGTTGAATGAACATACAGACGACAACTAAAACATTTTTACATTTACAGTAACAAATAATGCTTAAATAACTATGGATCATGAATATCAGCTTCCATAAACCAAACAAATGTATGTATTCTTTGCTTTACTGCCTTTGCAGAGGAAGAAAGATGCATAAATAATCTAATAAGGTCCCTATTTTAAAAAAATACAAAATATATCAACCAACTAATCTAAAACAACCATCCAAAACAAACACAATGAATAAAAAGGTCACTACTACTTTCATTCAAAAAGCAAAGTAGAAATAAATGAGACTTTGTGATAGGGGAAACCGACTCCCAAGCCAAATCCAGTACTGAAGGAAGAAATGCATTGTAAAAAATCCCAAAGGAACAAACCAGAAGAGTAATCCCATAATTAAAAAAAACCGAACCACATTCCACCAATATATCAGACTCCATCTGAATCAGCAGAGGAAAACACACTTCTGCTAGCCGTGTGAGACAATGCAGTTAAAATTATGATTTTATGTAAAAATTGAAAACTGAGATAAAATAGGAATCTTAAATTAAAATCATAAAATCATAAGATTTCAAGGTTCATATTAAAATAAACATTTAAAACACACTTCTCCTTCCATATATTTATTCTTGTACATAACATAAACACACAAATAAGCAACCTGAAACCTCATAGAAATCACTTTAATCAATAGTTAAGAGTAGAAAATCACATAAGATCATTAGGATCAACATTAACATCACTTACACATCATCATCCTCACCCTCCGCCCCACCCTCACTCTCATCCTTGTAGAATTCTTGTCTATTTGCTTGAGGAATGATATTATTACTCTCCGGATCACTTGAAGTACTTTCACTATTAACCATATTTCCTTGATCACCATCATCTGGCAAAGATAACTCATTGCTTGATGCATTCTCATCTTAATTGATAACAGGTTGGAGACAGTGATGCTAAGGATTGGGAGATGAACGAAAGCTTGCAATGGAATGGAGATTTGGATAATTGCGAGGGTGGTGGGAACAAACTACAAGCTAATTGGGAGGGTGGAAGCAATTATTGATGGAAGGAGTTGGGTATCGACATGCAAAAGAGAAAGATACGAGGAAGAGAATGAAAATAAATTGAGGGTCGTCTATCAGGTTAGGGTTGTGTTGTTCATTATGTTGGATCGGGTAAGTAAACTTGACTTGGTTCATTGGCATAACCCGACTTGACTGACCTAATTTTGCTCCAATTGATATGAACCTTAAAATCGTACAAAATTGTAGAAATTATAGATTTTAAGGATTTTAGAGTTTTAAATCGGGGATTTTATGGTATTTTAAGGTTCAAAAATTTTACAATAAAATCAGGATCAGAACTCATAGGTAAGATCGTAAAATTGTAAGATTTTAAGATTAAAATCGAGATTTAGACTACATTGGTGTGAGGGAATGACATCGTCAATCTTTCTCTTTAAAGAACTTGGAGTTTCAAGACTTGGCAATTTATTTTCAATAGCACCCGTGTAACCTCCCATCTTCTTAGCAATATGTGGCGATTGGCCGGAGGAGTTGTGGTTGTCATGGATTGGGAAGAAGAGTGTGGAGTGTCGATTCCACTATACAGATAATGAAGAAAGTGTTTCAGAAAGTTATAAAAAGTCGTTGACAAAAGCATAGACTTTAATTCAAATAAAAAATGCAAATATAACGTTTGGTAAAATTACCTTCTCACTATCCCTAACATCCTTTGAGCGTTCCCTTGCACCAATAGTTGCTAGGTCAGTTCTTCAACTATTCTCGGCACACTGAGCTTGATTGAAGGATGTGAGTACTCATAATTAGAAATCTTGATCAACAACTTCAGTCCATTGCCTTATGAAGCCAATAGTCGTGAAGGAAGATTGGTAGCGGCCGTAGCTTCACTTGTTGAAAACAAATCTTCAGCATGAACATTGAAAAATTCTGCTATCGTATAGTCCAACAATACCAACTCCACTGCATCATTGTAATCACTGACATTTATGACAACACGATACATATTCATATTTGGGAAAAAAACAATAATTTAATCTATTCAACAACCAATTCAAGAACATCTTTATGCTGGTTGATTGGCAGTAATGCAAATAGAAGATTAATTATACATCCCAATATGGTAACAGCCCCATGTAATCTGTCATTTTTTGTATTTGACAAAAAAAAAAGTAATGTTGATACCAACAAAAAGGGTCAGGCAAACACGTTTGTGGCAACAAGGACAACAAAATTGAAGAACCAAACTTTGAAACAAATGTGATTCATAATAGCTTGATAATAATTAGTGACTCCCAAAATGTTTATTGACCAACAAAATAAAAAAATCACATGCATCAATTCACTTTAACCAATGGAGAGGTGATACATATATACATGCAGGGTCATGTACAAGAAAACAAATGAACTAAAAAATCCAAGTTAACTATAATAAGAGAAGTCATAAGGGTAAAACCAATCACAAGCTTCCTCCATGGCTTAAAGGTGAATTGAATATGGCGGATGAAGGTAGAGAAATATACAGATCACCAATATAGACATTATTTGCGTTGATTTGCCAATATTTGCAAGTAAATGTATTAGAAAGGATTAAGTATACAATCCATTATCATTAATGATTTAAAGAATATAACTAAAACACTTTAAACCGTAATATACAATACTACTTATGCGATTGTCAAACATATAACAACAAAGGTTCTGATCACTTTAGTCCGTGCAGATTATTGTCAATGGCTAGCACGTGTCAACAACTACCCCATCCTAAGCCAAGTTTAACCTAAGATGACATTGTCGTATAGTGGTAATCAATGTCGTATTTTACTCGGGTCCTGGTACCCTAACCTACTTCCACCTTGTTGTTAATTACTTGATCGGTTTTGGAGGTTTGAGTGGAGGATTTGAGGGAACTACTAGTTTAGTTATTGAATAAAACTAAAAGTAGGTACTTCGGGGAACTATCCCTCACCCTAGCCTAGGGATATTATGTATATCTAGATACTTAGCGTTATCAAATGTGGTGAGTGAGCTCGTTTCCTTAGGCTTTAGTGGTTATCCACACACCTCTGAGCATGCCTCCCCTAGACCCATATAAAGTCACCTCGATCTAGGCTATATATTTGGGACAGTAAGCTCATAGCTCCTTTCAATGTATACTATCCACCATCCACGTCAAGGTTTTATCCTGGGTTCTATATAGGAAGGCTACTTATAGCAGGGGTTTGGTCGTCTCGACCACCATAGGTCCTTATTAATACATCTACCTCGATTTTCTCGATGACACATACCCGTCTAACCCTAGAACTCCATGCCCAGAGTAGAAGCGTAATAGTAATAGAATCAACTAGATAAACACATTCATTCTTTCAAACCCTAAAATATCTATACATACATAGTAAATCCCAAAACTAGGGTTTGGGGTTTAGATACTCTAGTACCTTAGAGGAATACTACATAAAAAAGGGAAGAAGATACATAGAAGAAATTGAAGAAGACTTGAGGTTGAGGAAATGCCTCCTCACTTCTAGCTCCTTCTACTTCTTCTCCCCTTCTCCTTCCTTCAGCTTCTCTCATTCTTTCTCTCTAAAACCAGAAATTCTTCTCTCAAAATTAGCTTCCTTAAAAGGGGAAAGGGTCTCCTATTTATAGGCAATCAGTGGATGGACAAGTTCACAGCCATAAGGGTAGAGATCGAGGGCGGAATCTTTAGATGAGAGGCCGTGATCTTGAAACGCAATCGTACTGGCCTTCGGGTTTGAGAAGATAGTGGGCTGACTTCAAGGTGCGATCCGTGAGTCGTGGCCGTGATCTTTCTTGTGGTCAAAATGCATTGTGGCCATGATTTGACCGGAAAACCTTGCTTCTTCCTTCCAACCTATCACCCATCATGAACTATCTTTAAGAGCTCCTCCTCGGTCTTTCTTGCTATGACATTTCGACTTGGTATTGAAGGAGTTCTAAAACACTGTTGTGGGGATTTCAATGGCTTGCATGCCAAGAAACCCCACTTAGAGTATACTATTCGAATCTTTTGTCGCACTCTCTACTATTTTGACCCTATTTATTACCTCTTTTTCGTTTCTTTTTCTTTCTTTCTACTTTCCTTTTCTTTCTTTTTCTTTTCTTTTTGAGGGAGGTACTAGAGAGTTAAACACTTGTCACACTATTTTTCATAACCAATGCTCTCCTTTAAGAACTCACTCCAACACTACTATTTTCTCTTTCATTCCTAGCAAGAACCGCGCACAATCCTCCTATGTATAACCTCAATGGAGCTCAAAATTGAGAGCTCTGGGACACAAGGACGACTCACGTATAGACACGAAGAAAGGATGGGGAGTCGTTATATCAAGCACCATTAAGCTCACAAGCATAAAGCTCCTAATCATGAGAACGACCCCCAAAGTCACAAGGCTCAAAGGGGTTGACTAGGGGATAAAACATTTCGGGACAATCAACATTTGGGCGTGGACTAATCCTATGCCTCCATCATACTCACTAGTGACAACTGTCATGTTACTTGCCATGGTAAGAGGGATCTAAGCACACACGAATAAAATGATCAGCTCAAAACTCACATGGCTACCTAGTCACCTAATCATTCATTCCACTTTCACAAAACACAATGCATGGCAATTGTAATCAACAAGTAATAGAGTCAAGACATCCATTCATTTTTTCACACATGAGAACTAAACTTTGGCACTATCCTAATGCACCTCTCAGTCATCATTATAGGACACACTCGATCACATGCAACAATTCAAGGTCAATGTCAATAAACATGAGATTCTCCTACAAACCGGCCACTTTGATCATGCAAACATTGCTTGGAGCCCTCAATTTTTTCAAATTTGGGCATACGTCAAGGCTCCAAGCATCAATCACACTCACACAAGCATAAGAATAAACTATCCCCCCCCCCCCCAACACTTAAGTTTGACATTGCCCTCAATGGCGTAGGATAGGGGTAGAACGAGTGTTACCGCTTTACTTGGTGAGTGAAAGTTGGAATTGGTCCCCGGGTAGCATATATAAGCTTCAAGGAACAAAAAACACACATACACAAACACAATACGACTCGCTCGAGGCGAGGTTATTACCCATCACAATACGATAGTAGTAATTTATGATCACACACACCAAATAAAAGAGAAAAATAAAACAAAAGAGTTCAGAGTTCCAAGTCGAGTAGTGGGGCGAAAGGAATCTGCTCTGCCACATATCTCCCTCGTCGACTACCTCTCACGGGGTCGAAGGCCCCAGCTCATAATCTGGAATGAGATCCTGGCGTCGAGCCATCTGCTCAGGGAGGTCGGACTGCTGGTCGAGTCGGGAAGTCACTCCCATGACATGGGTCTCTAGGTGATCCATCCTCTACATGAGGGGATCACCAGCTGGTGGTGGTGGTATTGTGCGCTGTAGTGCAGGAAGCCGGCGGCGGCCGCAAGCTCGAGCAGTTGGCTCCTCTGGAGGTGGGACCTCTGCATCTGGCTCCACTAGAGCCGGGTCAACCACTGGTCTCATGACTCCTAGAAACATTAATAATGATAATACGTACATAGTAGACACCACCATTATCTTGAACCATACGACGACATGATGCGGTTGCACAACCATTATACGACAAGTTCTCATGCACTTTATCAACAACACAACGGAGTTTGACAATTTCTAGAAACAATAATAATGATAATCGACGATTAATTTCAGAAAAACTAAAACAAACAGAAACGGGATCATATAAGTCATTGCAATAATTAACATCCATGAAGGAGGGCCCTATAAGTTTTCAATGTAATAATAGTTGCACGGATATAACTATATACACTATTACAATGAAATCAAACTAATATTGCAAACACACATTAGCTGTAGGATATTTACTGTCCCTATTACTAAGCCTCCTCAATCCTACAAAAGCAACATACACATAAGAAAGCTTCGTATCTTTGGGAAAAGAGAGTCATGAATAAGACTAACGTTGAAGTTTTCTTTCACTAGTCCTTGCTAATATGTCAATAACCACATCATACCAATAACCACACATACACATACACATACACATACATAGCACAACGCGTGCCTCCATCTTAGGTAGGCGGTGGGATGCCTCACACACATAATCGCGCATAACTCAAAAATTAACGAAATAATAACTGGAACGAAAAAGCATAAATTAAAAGATCTATGACAAAGATTTTATTCCCTTTACACTCACCTTGAAACGATGAATCCTCGATTTCTTCCTCAAAGAAATCCCTCCTTAGACGAATTATCTCGGGAAACCTATTAATAAGTAATCTATTTTCTTAGACGAACTTTCTCGATATAAAACCCCATTTTATAAACCGAACACCCTCTCCTCAAAGTCTCATCCCCAAATCTCACTCCAAAGGTCCCTTGACCTCTTTTAACAATCTTCTAAAAGCAAAACCCTCAAAACGACCATTTATCCTAATTAACTTCGTCTTGGACGAAATTTTCACATTACTTGAACCTGCTTAAAAAATCGGATAATGATTTTCCCATGTCAAAATCTGTCACTAAAAGCCTGCTGCTAAAACCGCAGAATTACACCCTCACGAAAAATCCCCAAATTAATCGATCTAACTCAAAGGGGATCGAGTTCCCTTACCTCTAGAACGTGCCTAAAACTAGGTTGGATAACCCGGGACGCTGATCTCCTCGTTGATTGATGATCGAACCCCAAACGTTACCGCTAATAAAAATACGAGTTTTGGATTAGACTATCGAGGAATCAAGTTTAGAAATCGCGAAAGGGTTCGTGATTCTGACCTAGAAATACGAAAGGGATGAGATCGGGATCGGTAAATCGAGTCGGGGTGGGGAGCCGACGCTACCTTTCTTTTCTTATTTTTCACGCAACGGCGGATGCTTGCAAAATATCCAAGAAGGGTTTTGATTTGTTTGCTGGGGGGGTTTGCGGCTGGGGAAATTTGATAAGGAGGGTGGGTTTTGTTTGCTGGGGGGGGGGGGGGTGGGGGGTGGGAAGAATTGCTGGGGATGGTTTGGGTGGAGTGATGGCCGCTCAGCCCTTTCCCATGTATATTTTTTTCTTTTTATATATATATATATATATATAATATAATAATTATTATTAATCTGCGGTTGCAACTCTTAGTATGTAATCGTCAATCCAACCGATCACGTATTAACGTCGAACCTAAACCCAAAGGTCGAAGTGTTACATTTCATCCACCATTATAAAAATTTCGTCCCCGAAATTTGCTAGGAACTCATCACCCTATCAACACCCTTCGTATACTTCCTTCCCACGATCATTTATTCTTGTCATAGCAATTTCTTACAAGCCTTTGCTCATCTCGTGTAGTTCACTGTACCTCCTAATTTTCCAGGATATCACATTTCCCCCTTCCTTATGATAAAATTTTGACCTTGAAATTTTTCCAGCACGACTTCCCCAAGCCTTGCTCCTTACCTCGTCTATCTTGTCGAAAGAATTCTCTTTCCCAAAACTTATTGTCGAGCTCCTTGGAGACTTGTCTGGCTCCTTAAGACTTGTTCTAATTCCTCCCTATATGTTCCCAGCATTACTTAAAGTCTAACTTTCCACTGCTCATTGGGGTCGTACGCCTAAGCTCGATCATCGCGATCTTAGCGTACACGCTTTGCATCCTTTCCTCTCGATGATGGCCGCCATTTCCCGTAACTCCTTGTTTGTCGTCTATCAACACCCTAGGTACTTTGCCTCTCCACAAACTTATACTGGTCAACTAGCATCCCTTTAGGATATGAGCTGCCTTGAACCTCCTCTTCTCACTCATGAGAAAGAGTTCACTATACTATCTTCTTAGGAATCTACTCCTCTCCTTCCTGAGACGTAGCATAATCCCGTGGGGCATCCTAAAGTTATTTCCTTGTCATGCTTAGTGTATACTGGAGATTCTAAAAATTTCCGAAAGACTCTGACTCGTTTGGCCAAACTTTTAACTGACACTCCTTTTTTCTTTCCTTTAAAAACTGAACCCTTGAACAACGTAGATCGTCACTCCAGTATTCCTTGGAGACCAGGAACAGAGGAGTGACGGCTCTGATACCAAAATTAAACGACCCACTCTTTTTCGAAAACCAAATCACAACTTAAACCAAAAACCGGTTACTCCAGAGCAACCCAAACCACTTCTTAAAAATAAACAAACCGACAAAGTTTAACAATTTCAAACAAAAAGCCCCAGCACTTGGGAAAATCTCAATCCAAATATTTAAAATGACTTAACTCAGAATCTCTAGTTTATACTCCTAACCATGTAAGAAAGAAATTAAACTATTCTAGCTTTGACTATGCAAAAGCTCCTTGACTTCTCATCAATGCTGGTGCAGCTACTTGCCTTGCCTCTTCTCGAAATTCACCCCTACTAACCCTTCCTCAACCTGGCGAGTGAGAAGGGGTCAGTCTCGTCGTTATTTTCTAAGGTCTTTGCCCTAGGCAAACTTTCTACTAACACTTTATTACAGTTTCCTTTCCTATTATGAAAGTCGTTCTCGCTTTCATCCTTAATAACTCATTTCAACATTAACTCATGGAAGTTCACTACTTCGATCTTAACTCATACACATAAATACTAGGAACCACCGAGTTACGTCTCGCCGTCCGGTGTCCCTACATTAGTATGCCAACCGTGTTACGTCTCGTCGTTCGGTTGCATACGCAAACTTGGCAATGGCATGGCGTTACGTCTCGCCATCCATTCCATGCCCAGTCAACTACTGCGTTACGTCTCGCCATCCAGCAATGACCCCAACATACTCGATCAACTGCTGCATTACGTCTCGCCGTCTAGCAGTGATCCGACCATCTACGGCGTCTAGTAGTGGCCCAACCACCCGGAGGTTCATCATACCAATAACCATACATCAACACACACATACACATACATAGCACAATGCGTGCCTCCACCATAGGTAGGCGATGGTATGCCTCGCGCATAACTAAAAAATTAACGAAATAATAACTTGAACGAAAAGCATAAACTAACAGACATACGACAGAGATTTTACTCCTTTACACTCACCTCGAAACGATGACTCCTCGATTTCTTCCTCGAAGAAATCCCTCCTTAGCCGAATTATCTCGGGAAACCTATTAATAATAAATCCATTTTCTTAGACGACCTTTCTCGATATAAAACCCCATTTTATAAACCTAACATCCTCTCCTCAAAGTCTCATCCTTAAATCTCACTCCAAAGGTCCCTTAACCTCTTTTAACAATCTTCTAAAAGCAAACCCTCAAAACCAACCATTTTTCATAATTAACTTCATCTTGGACGAATTTTCCACCTTACTTGAACCTTCTTAAAAATTTGGATAATAATTTTTCCATGTCAATCATGAGAACCTATACCCTGGAAAATTATCAAATACTTAAAAGACCTTAATCAAGATTTTTATTTAATTTAAACGAACATTCGACCAATTTTGAAAATTAGTAATGCATATTCAAAAATCTCCAAATTAAATTACAACCATCTCCTAGACGTCCCTCAAATTATAAAATTGTTAAATCTAGAAAACAGCCCCCACAGTGGCTCTTAACAATTTAAAGCATCTAAAAATATGTTTCTGGAAATTCCTAGCAGCTTTAGTGACTAACCAAAATCTGTCACTAAGAGCCTGTAAAGCATCTTGGTAAAACCCCAGAATTGCAACCTCACGAAAAATCCCCAAATTAATCGATCTAACTCAAAGGGGATCGAGTTCCATTACCTCTAAAATGTGCCTATGACTAGGTTTGATAACCTGGGATGCTGATCTCCTTGTTGATCGATGATCGAACCCTCAAACGTCACCGCTAATAAAAATAAGAGTTTCGGATTAGACTATCGATGAATCGAGTTTAGAAATTGCAAAAGGGTTCGTGATCCTTACCTAGAAACACGAAAGGGATGAGATCAGGATCAGTAAATCGAGTCGGGGTGGGGAGCCGACGCTCCCTTTCTTTTCGTCTTTTTGTCGCAGTGGCGGCTGCTTGCAAAAGTACCCGAGAAGGGTTTTGATTTGTTTGCTGGGGGAGTTTGCGGCTGGGGAAATTTGATGAGGAGGGTGGGTTTTGTTTGCTGGGGGGTTGGGTATAATTGCTGGGGAAGGGTTTGGGTGGAGTGATGGCCGCTCGGCCCTTTCCCATGTATTTAGTTTTTTCCCCTTTTTTATAGATATAATATAATAATTATTATCATTAATCTGCAGTGGCAACTCTTAATACGTAATCGTCAATTCAACCGATCACGTATTAAGGTCGAACCTAAACCCAAAGGTCGGAGTGTTACAATAAGCATGCAATCCATAAACAAATCATAATTCTCGATATTATCCAATATAAGTGAAAGATCCAATTACGACATCTTGTACTGGTGTGGGTCTGTGTACATGAATCCATTACCCAAACGATCAAATTCAGCTAATAATAAAAGACACAAATGTGGTAAAGATTAAAGAAGGCAGGAAAGACGTGCATTCTTAATGTGTAAAGCTAATTTACTCTAATGATGACCTTAGATAAAACATTTTGGCACTCTGATTGTTACCATGGGTTACTGAGAAATGAAACACTTAGTTCTAAGTTTTCATGAAACTCAAATGCATAATATTTGGAAGGGTAAATACAATTTAATATCCAAACCTTTTACTTTAAACAATATAATAGCCAGTTCTTTTCGAAAACCATCTAATATGCAAATCGTCAACTTTCCGTTCGTTTGACCGTTAGTTGACACTTCAAAAAAGTTCGAAGTACGACGCTTCATCAATATCCATCGATATCTTCTCTGAAAAACCACCAACATATCGTGGTTCCAAACCCGAGAAGTCCATGACTCCACCATGATGGTATAGAATATCTAAATATTCAGTCATCTGCGATGCCAAAACAAGAAAACAAAGTTGTATTGTGACAATTTCTCTTAAACAAAGCTTTTTTGAAGTGTCAACCAACCGTCAAATGGACGGAAAGTTGACGATTTGGATATTAGATTGTTTTCGAAAAAGTTAGGCTATTATATTGTTTAAAATGAAAGGTTTGGATATTAAATTGTATTTAGCCTATTTGGAAATACCAGAAAGTGCAAAAGAATAGTGAAGATAAAGTCAACGTTGAGATCAAAATCTTAAAAAAAAAAAAAAGATCAAAATCTGGAAAGCTTTTTTTTTACGGGGCGGAAACAACTCTTGTCAAATCCAACTAAAAAAGAACTTAGCTGGCCTTTTCTCTATCGGCATATCTTAATATATTCAGCTCGCCAATAGTAACTGATTTTGCAGCAGTAATCCCTAGATTCTCAAGCAACTTGGGGCCATCCAAATTAATATCCTGACAGTGACAGGATATGACACTCAAGTTACAATTATGTACTGACACTAAACTACTTGTCTTTCCCCTTAGTACAAAGTTGTAAGAAACATACTCTTGTTGTTGGAGAATGCATTCTGGAATATCCAGGTTACCATAGACTTGAGTTGCACTCAAAGAAGACAAATAGTGCTCTTCTACAATTTTGTAAAAATCAATTTATATATACAAAATATTATTGCATTCAATTTAGGTTTTAGTGCCTACCATTCCATTTGTGGACTATTATTGAAGTTACAACCAACACAATTGCAGATCCTTGGGTTTGTTTATATACTTAAAGAGATATTTGATGGCTCTATATAAATATAAAATACAACACATAAAATTCCAAAAATCAATAGACACGTAATCAAATATAAAAAATAAAGTGACAGAAATATCTATTAACCTATAATGTAAAGGTAAATAATTTTGAGTTTGAATGACAATTTTTGTCTGCCAAAAAGAAAGCATATGAATAAATCTAAAGAACATCACACAATATACATAATAAAATCAAAATACACTAATTAGACGTAGAAAATTTTATAATTTGCAATTAAATATAAAATTATAAAGGTCAAATCAAAAGTACACATAATCCAAAATATAAATTGAACTAAGAGAAATATACACCTAGTCTTGTTACAAAACTCAACATTGATGTATGCTCCAAAATGTAGCAACAAATACCTATTGTAAGGTACAACCCATTGATTATCCAGATCAATCCGCCCGCAGTTGAATGCTCTATCATTGTTGCAACGAAAATATTTTGCAAATCCAATATTATCAATAGGAGTATGACTACTGTACTACTTGGGATAATTTTTGGTGCATTGGTATTCTTCATGCATGCATTGTTAGGCTTTACTATGCCACATAGACTATGAATCATTGAGGATGTCACAGCTGCATACAATTCAGGATTTGTACCAGGGTCAAGTATTTATGCACAAATTATGGAATCGATATCCGTGGGGCTCTGAAACTTATTTGCCGAGGCAAAAAAAAAAGCAATATGTGTTCATGACGAAGACCTTGCTTTTGCCATTCAATTGCTTTGACATCTGTTAAAAAAGACGTTAAGATGAAAAAAAAACACTAAGTAGATAATCACATATTTAAAGTATTAAAGTATTACACATCACCGATAGAGATACCTACATGCATTGATCTTCCTAAAGATTTCTCTGTTCCAAATCTAAAAAATAAATTCATCAAGCTTAATGTTGAATGCTCGTGCAATAACATTAACTCGATTAGGATCCTTACCAGTGAATGTTTTAATCAAATCAACCATCATCTGAATCTCTATCCAATTCGAATTGCAAGTGAATGTTATGAACAAATCATGGTACCCCAACCATTTGCAAATTGCCATCGCATATCCTGAAAGTTCTCGTACTTGTATCTCGGACTACCAGTATGCGAAGCAACCAAAATAACCAGCTTCCTAGACAACTTCAGATCACTATCCCCTCGCATATAAGAATTTACCAGCTCTGAATAGTAGTGTCCTCGCATTCTGGTCTGAAGTCGGTAGGCATAAAAATCACATTGACTTATAATTTTATCACGTGAATCACTATGATCCGAATTACTAGAATAAATAATACTTGGATGCCAGTGCCACACATCCTCGCCTTATGGGAACAAAATAGGATACTAAAATGTCATTAGACTGAGATGGTAAAAGCTTATTCTCCCCATGTTAGAGCCGTTTTCTGAACAATAATATATGGATAGAAAGTCGGGTCTCCTATTTCATCAAAGAATAAGGGATGCACTCTCATTTGCAGAGGGTAAATAATATTCTCTACTGTTATCTCCCGTTTCGCCAAGATCTTAAGCTGAAGTTCCTCCACACCATATTGTTAAATCCTATCTCTTGCAAAATGAAACATACGTACCAGAATATTATCTTATCTGCATCAAACCTTGCACAATTGACTAATGCAATGGATTTTTTTCTGGATCAGTATAGTAAAAATTCAATCGATTTTTCACCTCATTATCATAATGATGAATATACAACTAGGTAAATTTGGGACCAACTCCATCACCAGGAAGCAAAGATCATATTCGATGATAAATTTGACCCCATTCGAGTAAACATACACACCAAGACTGTCATTAATAGGATGATTTAGTTTACCTCCAATGGAAACAAAACAGAAAACTCCACTATAGCCTTGAATGTTTAAACGAAAATGTCGCGCCATAGAAGTATCATCATGAAGCAGACTGTGAAGAAATGGAGGAGCTCTATACGCTAGCAGTTTAATTATACCATGCTTGCAAAACAATCCAAAAGAAGGGTTCAAGTCATTTCTTGTATTTACCGTACTCTCCAAATGCCACATAGCAGATTCACAATGTCGACAGGTACATAGTGGTAGACCAATATTGAAAAATTCAACAACCGAAATACCTAATACAACATAGATAGAAATAATTATAAAAAATATAGAAATTAGTAAAGAAATTAACAAATAACTTATGGACACATCTCGTGAAACCCAAAAAAAGTATGGGAAACAAAAACAACAGATCGTAACACAACAAAAACGTACAATTGGTTCACAACTGCAAAATAAAAACACGAAATTGGACTTCTATATTAACGGGAAAAAACTACAATACACATTCAATAATGGAGTTTCGACTACTTATACGAATATAAAATATATCATGATGTAATAAAAAAAACATTTATCCACCAAGAGTGTATTAAATACACAACTAAAAGGCTTTGGCCTTAAAAGATTCATAATAAGGATTTTCTTGATATTTAGTTACCTTATACTGATATACAATATAGTGCACTACAAATATAAAATTATACAAATGACAAAAAATAAATAAATAGTATTCCAATACAACAAAAAAGAATTCTAAATTCTAGAAAAATAATAATTCTAAAATCAAAGTCTGTTTTACAATACTGACTGTAGAATTAAAAAATTTAACACACCAGCTGAACACAAAAACATGGAAACATATGAAAATGTCTCACATACCAACCTAACTGATTTACAAACAAAAAATAGGAAAAAAGTATAGCAAGGAAGATATATTAGCCATAAAAAATACACATACTATGACTTCCTGCCTTGTAGAAATAGGATCGACCCAATTGCATTCGATGTAGATACCGCAATAATCTAGTTTGTTTTCTTGATAGGAATATAAATTTCACTTCAACACCTATTGAAAAGAACAAACAAACCAATATTAAATTACGACGCCCAAACAATACAATCTATCATTGTATAAATAATATAAAACACATTTTAATGTAAGTAAACCTTTCTTCGGGACCTGCGATCGCCTCCAATGACCCATTCGTTTAAGGATATGACGTCCTCTCTAACATGCAACGTGATTCGGGGCTAATTACACATGTTTTGCCGCCGTTTGACTTAGATGTTTGTGCCAAATTCGCCCATTAAAGGTTGGTTTTACGCGAGGTTCTTTGCGTTTGAGTGCTTTTCAGGATCTAACAGGTGGAACCAGCCTCGGAGTCGAAAGATTGGTGAAAAGGATTGAAAACCGGGAGAAGAGGTGAAAAAGAGCCAATTCACGGCTAATTGAAGGAGTTCACAGTCATGCAAGACCATGAAGAAGGGGAGTTGACCGTGAATCGCGAGGCGTCCAGAGCCATTGTGAAGGTTACTGACGCGAGGTGAGTTCACGGTCACTAAGACCGTGAACACAAGCAGTTTCCAGTGAACAGACGTGAGCAATGCGGAGCGTTTTGGCGCACGCCCTGAGTTCACGGACGCGTTTGATGGTTCACGGCCCTGAACTCAGGCCGTGAACTCAGCTCTTCTTGGGTTTAAAAGCTGAGCTGAAAGGAGGAGAGGGAGAGAGCCCACTTTTGTGAGAAACACCTTCGTCATCATTCTAGTGAGAGAAATAGAACCAAAGGGAAGAAGAAGGTTAGGGTTTGGCTTCAAGGCAGATTTTGGGAGGATTTCCCCAAGGAAAACTCAACTCAAGGGTCAAGAAGAGAGGAGGCATCCCCAAAAGATGGTTTCCACATTTTCCCGTTTTGTTCTTCCCACTTCTACCATGGAGTAGACCTCCTTTCACTTGGGTGTAGTGAAACCCTAACTCTACCATGTGGGTTTCTTGTATGTGTTCATTTTTTTCCGTAAAATTTTAAATACTCGAACGGTCGATTCTTTTTTTTCTTCTTTCTATATTCATATTAATTATGAATAACAAAAGAATGAAAAGTAATAGCGAAGATTCTCGGAATTTAGGAAATTACTATTTCTCCGCATATATTTTTCAATTCAATGATTGAGGTATTATTCACCATGATTGTGCATGCTTGTGCTTAGCAACTTAGGGTTTGTGCATGTTTTGTGCTTAGCATCCTTAAGTTTGTGCATCTAGGTGCTTAGCAACCTAAGGATTGTGCATAATTGTGCTTAGCATCCCTAAGTTTGTGCATTTAGGTGCTAGTAATCTAATTTGCCACCTTAGCCTAGTTTAGAGAGGAAAATCCCCCCTTTCAAGGGAGACTCAATCGAGTTGGTTTTCCTTCCGCTTTCTAAGCCACCTAAACTAGGTTGAGTTAGGGAAACCCTCAATATTGAGTTAAACAAGTCAATTAATCGTGATTAAATCGTTCGACCTTAGAGTTGAGTGAGGGAGTAAGTCGATTACCGATTGTCTAAACCGAGAGGGCCGAGTGACACAGCCTTTCATTCTCACCTCGGCTTAGCCATTGAGACTGTGGTCTCCGACCACATACGCTTTCCTCTGTGATTCACGATTAACGTGCCCAAGGCAATTGTTCCAATCCACATAGCATGGTAGTGGTTAGGGGGAAGCAAAACCCGGGTGACTTTCCCACAAAAGAGTTTTCAAATCAAATTACCTTTGCTTTCTTTCATTTCAATTAGCAAACCTTTAAACCAAAGTTTTATCGCTAGATAATGATTTCAACAACCGAAGTACGGGTAGACGGACCGGCCCAGGTCGATATCTAAGTACTTGCCCTATACTGCACCCGATTAGTTTAAAAACATGGGCGTTTAAGTGTGGTGCAGTTTCGTGTGAGTCACAACATAAGCTAAGCTTGACTAAGTTGGGTCAGCTGTGATTGTAACATGGCTTGTTCTACACAATATACATTCCCCTTCATCCACATACTAACCAGATCTATGTCTAAAGAACATTGATTATCGTCACAAACGTTGTTCAAAAAAAATTTCCTTCGCCGCAGATAGAACATAACGGTGCTTGACTCGCTCTAACTATCACAATAAAATCCCACCTATGGTTCAAGTATAAACCTTATATGGGTGCAATATAGGGCAGTATGTTTAAATATCGACCCGGTCTGGTCCATGTACTGGTACTTCGACTGTTTGAAACATTATCTAGCGGATTGATTTTGGTGAAAACAATGGTGTAAAACTAAATTACTTTACAAAGGTAAAATGGATTGGACTTTAGTTGAGAAAGCTTCACCCTGGTGTTGCTCCCCCTAGATAACAATTATGACTTGAAGAATCGAACAACCGTGTATGGTTTGGGGGTCATAAACGGCAGGGAAGTCTACCAAGCAGCCGAAGCTACCCTCTTAGCCTCTAGGTTGAGGAATGAGATACGGTCCAAGCCACTAATGTGACACTCGCAATCTATCAACTAAGGAATGGTTAGCCTTCACCCTAGAATTGGAGTTCACACAACCACCCACAACCAAACCCTAAGTTCTAAGGCGAATTAGGAGGTTTTCCCTTTAACTAACCTAGAATAGGAGGAATAGAATGACCAAGGAAACCCATCTCTAATAGAGCCTCTAAAGTTAAGGAGGGTTCTCTCTAAACTAACTTAGGAGGCATTGAACGCCCAAGGAAACCCATCTCGAAATGAGCCTCTTAGGTTAAAGAGGGTTCTCTCTAAACTAGTTTAGGAGGAGTTGAATGCCCAAGGAACCCGAGCCTCTTGGGTAAAGGAGGTTTCCTCTGTAAACTACCCTAGGAGGCATGAAATGCCCAAGAACACCGAATGAACCTTCTAAGCTAAGGAGGTCTCCTCTCTAAGCTAGGTTAGAATGGCAATTAGATTGATAGGCTTTCACACAACACAATCATTTCTGAAGAATACCTCGACATTCACATTAAAACACAACCACACACAAATCATTTAATTCATACAAGCATTCACATAATTGTAGCTAGGGTTTACAAACACCCAAGTGAAAGAAGGGACTACTCCATGCTAGTAGAAGGAAAAACACAAGAGACAGAAAGGGAAATCATCAAGAAGATGCAATCTTTGCTCCTTGTGCTGAAGAAATCCTCCTTTGGGGAAGAAATTCTCAAAACCTTGCTCGGAGAAGAAACCCTAGTTTTTCCTCTTCTTTGGTTCGTCACTTACTCACTCTAAAATCTGAAGAAGGAGAAGTTTCTCACTCTAGGTCTCTCTCCCTTTCTTCTTCCTTTCAGCTTTCCTTTTAAATGGAAGATCGCCCCCAGTTCACGGCTTGAGGCCATGACCGTGAACATTGAAACGCGTCCATGAACTCACTGCCGCGACAAGTACGCACCGCTTCATTTGCTCGGGTTCGGGTCAGTGGCCTATGTTCACGGTCTTAGCTATCGTGAACTACTGGGCGTCAGGAACTTGAAAACCCCCTCTATTTGCTCCTCTCTCCATGAGTCATGGCTCCAATTCACGATTTGGTACGATAGTGAACTTTCTTTGCCTGGTCTTTGCTCCTTTTCTTTCAAATTTTGACTCCGGGTTTGGTTTTCCCTATTAAGATCTGAAATGCACTAAAACATAAGCAACCTTACGTAAAACCAGCCTTTTTGGAGTTCAATTGCGACAAACGTCAAAGAGAATCGGGTTTAAAAGTGTACAATTGGCCCGAATAACTCCCCCACACAAGATGTTTGCTTGTCCACAAGCAAATGATTTCACACAAGGTAATCTCTCAACCTAACAAAATGCTTTGGGGACAAATCAAAGGGCACAAAGTGGCGAATCTCAATGGCTAATGGCAATTAACACATGGACTGTTGCTAGCAATACCGAAGGTTCTATGGTTTCGACTAAAAACCTTCCCTGTGAACAATGGCCACAAGCATTGGCCAAAAACCTTGCTTCTCCCTTCAAACCTATCACCCATCATGAACTACCTTTAAGAGCTCTTCCTCGGTCTTTCTTGCTATCACATTTCGACTTGGTAGTGAAGGAGTTCTAAAACAATGTGGGGGCTTCAATAGCTTGCATGCCAAGAAACCCACCTTAGAGCATACTCTTTGAATCTTTTGTGGCACTTAGTACTTTATTGACCCCGTTTTGTTACCTCTTTTTTTTTGTCTTTCTTCTTCTTTCTTTCTACTTTCCTTTTCTTTCTTTTTCTTTCCTTTTTGAGGGGGGTACTAGAGAGTTAAACACTTGCCACACTACTTTTAACAATCAATGCTCTCCTTTAAGAACTCACTCAAACACTACTATTTCCTCTTTCATTCCTAGCAAGAACCGCACACAATCCTCCTATGTAGAACCTCTATGGAACTCAAAAATGAGAGCTCCGGGATACAAGGACGACACACGTATAGACACGAAGAAAGGATGGAGGGGTCGTTCTATCAAACACGATTAAGCTCACAAGCACAAAGCTCCTAATCATGGGAACGACCCCCAAAGTCACAAGGCTCAAGGGGGTTGACTAGGGGATAAAACATTTCAGGACAATCAACATTTAGACGTGGACTAATCCTATGCCTCCATCATACTCACCAGTGAAAACTGTGATGTTACTCGCCATTGTAAGAGGGATCTAAGCACACAAGAAGAAAACGATCGGCTCAAAATTCACATGGCTACCTAGTCACCAAATCATTCATTCCACTTTCACAAAACACAATGCATGGCAATTGTAATCAATAAGTAATCGAGTCAAGACAACCATTCATTTTTGAACAAAAGAGAACTAAACCTTTTCACTATCCTAATGCACCTCTCATTCATCATCATAGGACACACTTGATCACATGCAACAATTCAAGGTCAATGTCAATAAACACGAGATTCTCCTACAAAACGACCACTTTGATCATGCAAAAATTGCTTGGAGCACTCAAAATTTTCAAATTTGGGGATACATCAAGGCTCCCAGCATCAATCACACTCACACAAGCATACGGATAAACTACCCCCCCCACCACACACACACACATAAGTTCGACATTGCCCTCAATGCCGTAAGATAGGGGTATAACGATGTTACCGCTTTGCTTGGTGAGTGAAATTTGGATTTGGTTCCGGGGTAGGAGATTGATGCTTCAAGGAGAAGAAAAAAACACACATTCACAAACACAGTACGACTCGCTCGAGCGAGGTTATTACACATCACAATACGATAGTAGTAGTTTATGATACACACGCAAAATAAAAGAGAAAAATAAAACAAAAGAGTTTAGAGTTCCAAGTGGAGTAGTGGGGCGAAAGGAATCGACTCTGCCACATATCTCCCTCGTCGGCAACCTCTCATTGGGTCGATGGCCCCGACTCATCATTTGGAATGAGGCCCTGGCGATGAGCTATCTGCTCAAGTAGGTCAGTCTGCCGGTCGAGTCGGGAAGTCACGCCCACGACATGGGTCTCGAGGCGATCCATCCTCTACACGAGGGGATCACCAGCTGGTGGTGGTGGTGGTGCTGGTGCTGGTGGTATTGGGCGCTATAGCGCAAGAAGCCGGCGGCAGCTGCAAGCTCGAGCAGTTGGCTCCTCTGGAGGTCGGACCTCTGCATCTGGCTCCACTGGAGCTGGGTCAGCCACTAGTCTCATGAATCCTAAGGGTCGGAGCCCCTTAAGGTACTCCACTCCCCGCTCTTCCTGAAGCACCAGCTTCTAGTTGTCGAGAGTCTCCACTAGGAACGGCTCTGTCCATCAAACGATGGAGCATCGCTCCAGATTCACCTGAAAGTGGCGGGCCAGCCTCGTGATGATGCCCCCCATATGCATGGTGTACACCCTGCTCCCTCCCAGACATCGAGCGAAAGAGGTGGCAACCAGTGATCCTAGGGGGATCGGCTCTGCTGGATGCCTCATGGAGAAGAGAGCTAGCAGCTCTCAGTTTGTGATCAGGTGTCCCGACTGCAGGCTGGGGACGACAAAGCGGGTAAGAAGGCTATGCAGGATCCTCCAAGGGGTCCTCAACTTCACCGCATTAGTGCGGCTCGCCTCGTACTCCTCGTGCTCATGCTCTGGACGACTGAGGGCCCTGAATGCGGCCTGATAGTGGAAGTCGGCTGTGTACTGCCGCTCCATCATCGTCATGTATGTCGGGTCGAGCCCCATTGCCTGGGCGAAGGCATCATAGGTCACCACTCGAGGCCGACCTCCCAGCTTGGACTCCACATATTGCCGCTCTTCTTGCTTGTCTGGACGACGTGGGCGAACGTGGAGTAGAACTCTAGCAGTGCTCGTGCTAGATGAGCTCGTCAATAGAGAGCAGCAGGCGCCACTGGGGGTGACAAACAACCCATGACATTGTGGCTCGACACCTGAATATGTTAAACATGTCCAGGTCCAACCGCCAGTGCTGCCCAATCAGGCTGTCCCGCTGGTTGGCGAACTTATCTTCGAACCGGGCGTGGTTCACTAAGTAACTGATGAACTCGTGTTCTACGTTAAACATCCTGCAAAATCGACAAACATTCACAATACGTGGAAATAAACATCAATCACAGCTCATTGGGAGGAAAAAGAATTCCCCCTCCCCCCACACACACACTCTTAAATTTCCAGTACGGATCTATGCTAATTAAAACAATTAAGCCTAAGCACATCGCAGCACGGTTCTAGGTGGTCACGTATTATCTCACACAAAAATTCAAACCCGAACCATGCCACGGTGGCTACCAACCACCACTCAATCAAAACATTTCTCATCATTCAACAATTAGCACTTGGTGGGCAAATTTCACAAATACAAGCAATTCAAATTAAAACATGCACACCAAGGATCTTTAAGCTCAAGCAACATCATTAAATCATTCAATCACCCTAAATCACCTAATACCCTAATTCTAAGTTCAACAATCCATTCAGTAAGATTCTCCTCACTTCACTACTAATCTGATTCTCCCAAAATAAATAAGGTAGAGCTGAAAACCAACCTGGAGACTCAAGAAGGATGTAGGAGGAAGTAAGGAGAGGGCGAGGACGGTGAAATCGGCCGAAAAAACAGACCTGAGAAGGTCGTCGGAGCTTCTTCGGAAGCTCGCCAAACTCGCGTCAGTGGCTTGCCAGCAACGAGTTTGTCAAAAAAATAAGCTCTAAATCTCCCCAAAATCTCGGTGAATGCCGCCTTTGAAGAGGGGAGAATGGGAATGTGCTTGGTTTAGGGTTTTTCTCACCGGAAGTGGGAGAATCAAATTTCTGGTGAGTTTTGGGTCGTGAAGTGAAGAGTCGACCCTTTTATAGGCAAACCCATGAATTCAAAGACGCATCTGCCTGTTCACGGTCTTAGAGACCGTGAACTCAGGCAACCCGTTGGGTTTGACACAAGTGGAAGCACCCTGGTTCACAGACGGGTTTGCTTGTTCACGTTCTTGTAAGACCGTGAACATAGCAATCCGTCCGTGAACTCAAGTGAAAACAAGGCACTTCTGAAAAAATTTGACTCGACCTATTCCACTGTGCCTACTATCGATCACGACACAACTTCAAAATGCACAACCCCAAAACTTGGAACAGGGATACATTTATGCTCGCCCCTAAGTCCGCCAAGGAATTTTCTATGTGATGAGAACCGATGTAAAGAGTTATAGTGAAACTACCTTGATCGGGTTGCTTCTTGGGCAACCCGTTGAGCATAAAGGCTGAGCACTCCTCCCCTGGGTGACATTGGCGAGGTCTTCGAACTTCGGCTTCTTGGAGAGATACCCCTTGAGGTATCTTGAATACCTTGGCATGTGGGCCATCGCTTCAAGGAAGGGAATGTTGAGGTGCAGCTTTCGGAGCATCTATGAAACCTCCACATTCCACTTCCAATCTTTCCTTGTGCACTCTCGTGGGAAAAGGTAGGGGTGGCGTGTACTTAGCCACAGGTGGTGGCGTCGACAATGCCTTCCTCGCCACTCATCTCTTTTCTCCCGAGACTTCCTCTTCTCACCCTCGGATGGACGGTCATGCTTCTCGTTCACTTCTTTGGCAACGACCTCCGGGGTCACCTTTCCGCTCCTCAAGAAAATAGCATTGCACTCGGCTTTATCCTTGGGTTTGGCAATGGTTTGAGAGGGTAGGGCTCCCTTTGGTCTCTTGGTGAGGATCTCGACAAGATTATTAATTTGAACTTTCAAGATTTAGAGACTCGCTTGATGGCTTCGGAGTTCTGCCTCAACCGAGGTAAACTTTGATCTTGCCACATCCATGAATTGCTCAATCTTCTCGAACTTCTGAGAGCTTTTACTCACAAAGGCGTTCACAAGGTCTTCAAGTTTAGAGAATTTGTCGACTTGTTGTTTTTGTTGAAAAACTGTACCGCCTTGTGCTTGGTATGGTTGTTGGAATATAGAGTTTTGGAATTGAGACCTTTGTTGGATGAATGTTGGCCGAGGTTAACAGTTTCCCGTTGGACCTTGGAAATCGGGAGGTTTTGGATTGGTAGGGGAAGACCAAGCGATGTTTGGATGGTTGCTCCACCCGAGGTTGTAGGTGTTGTTATAAGGGTTGTTCCCTCTAGCATTGGAAATGAAGCTCAGTTGCTCCTTGGGGGTACTCGACTCCTTCATCACTGGCAATCCGTAATTTCGTGATTGGTGCTCGAACACCATTCACAAGACATCACCGCTCTCTTCTCTTGCTTTTTGTCCTCAAGGATAAACTCGATCAACTTGTCAAGCTTCGCTTTAAGTGGAGCACTCGCTCCCACACTTTGCACTCCTCGATCGGTGCTTCTCTTCCCACTTCTTGTCAAGCCCCAATCATATCCCTTAAGAGCCATATCTTTGAGCAACTCGGTCACTTGAGGAGGGACATGTTCATCAACCTCCCTTAGCAAAGAGATTCAATGAGGATCTTGTCATCTTGAATGAGTCCTCCATAGAAAGTTTCTATCCGAAATTGCTCCTTGAATCCATGGTGAGGGCATTTGAGGAAGTAGTCGGAGAATCTTTCTCATGCATCCCTCAATGTCTCATCCCCCTCTTGCTCAAAGTGAGTGATCTTCTTCCTCCACTCGGTCGTCTTGGAAGGATTACAACATTGGGTCATGAACTTGTTGAGTAGGTCGTCCCAGGAGGTGATGGATTGAGCCGGAAGGTTGTTGAGCCATCGTAGTGCCTTCCCCACCAAAGAATAGGGGAAGAGCTTCAATTGCAATGCCTCCTCGGGGACGCCATTTATCTTCAAGCTTCCCGCTAGCTCAAGAAACCTTTGGACATGCTCTCGTGGTGAATCATGGGCCAGCCCGTGGAAGTAAGAATTTTGTTGAATCATCGTCACGAGAGAGGGCTTGATCTCAAAGTTGTTGTCGGCCCCGGGTGGATGTGAGATGGGAGATTGGATATCCAACGCTCGTGGAGCCATATAATATCCCATTGTCCTTGGCCCTTCCTCGGCTTCCCCTTCTCCATTTTGGTTTGGAATTGGATTAGCCCCTCGGTGTTGATTTGCCGCCATCTCAACTACAACTCCTTCAATTAATTCAATTCCGGGATCAACTTGTTGTCCCCTTTCTTCACTTCTCCTTCTCGCCTCCACTTGCTCCCTCTCTCAAGCTAGAAGTCGGAGGTTCTTGTTGATGTCCTTGTCCAGTAGTGTTAAAGGCGCTGGATTGCTCCGGGTCATGCACCTTCCTACACACACTCAAAGAATACAACACGTTTTGCACAAGCAAACACTTCACAACTTAACAAAAACAGAAAATAAAAGCTAGATTAACACAAACAAACTTTTCACGATAACGGACCGAAGTCCCAGGAAACGGCACCAAAAACTTGACTCGCTCTAACTATCACAATAAAATCCCACCTAAGGTCCAAGTATAAACCTTAGATGGGTGCAATATAGGGAAAATATGTTTAAATATCGACTCGGGCCGGTCCATGTACCACTACTTTGACTGTTTGAAACATTATCTAGCGGATTGGTTTTGGTGAAAACAAAGGTCTAAAACTAAATTACTTTGCAAAGGTAAAATGGATTGGACTCTAGTTGAGAAAGCTTCACCCGGGTGCTGCTCCCCCTAGCTAAAAATTATGACTTGAAGAATCAAACCACCGTGTGTGGTTAGGGTGTCAATCGCAGGGAAGTCTAACAGGCAGCCGAAGATACCCTCTTAGCCTCTAGGTTGAGGAATGTGATACGATCCAAGCCACTAATGTGACCCTCTCAACCTATCAACTAAGGAATGGTTGTTAGACTTCACCCTCGAATTGGAGTTCGGACGGCCACCCACAACCAAACCCTAAGTGCTAAGGCGAATTAGGAGGTGTGCCCTTTAACTAATCTAGAATAGGAGGCATAGAATGCCCAAGGAAGCCCATCTCTAATAGAGCCTCTTAAGTTAAGGAGGTATTTCTCTAAACTAGCTTAGGAGGCATTGAATGCCCAAGGAAACCCATCTCGAAATGAGCCTCTTAGGTTAAAGAGGGTTCTCTCTAAACTAGTTTAGGAGGCGTTGAATGCCCAAGGAAATCGAGCCTCTTAGGTAAAGAAGGTTTCCTCTCTAAACTAGCCTAGGAGGCATGAAATGTCCAATAACCCCATCTCAATATTGAGCCTATTAACCTAAGGATTTTCCCTCTCTAAACTAGCTTAGGAGGCATGAAATGCCCAAGAATACCCAATGAACCTCCTAACCTGAGGAGGTCTCCTCTCTAAGCTACGTTAGAGTGCCAATAGATTAATAGGCTTTCACACAACACAATCATTTCTGAATAATACCTCCACACACATTAAAACACAACCACACACAAATCATTCAATTCAAACAATCATTCACATAATTGTAGCTAGGGTTTACAAAAACCCAAGTGAAAGAAGGGACTACTCCGTGTTAGGAGAAGGGAAAACACAAGAGAGGGAAAGGGAAACCATCAAGAAGATGCAATCCTTGCTCCTTGTGCTGAAGAAATCCTCCTTTGGCGAAGAAATTCCCAAAACCTCGCTTGGAGAAGAAACCCTAGTTTTTTCTCTTGTTTGGTTCGTCACTTTGTCACTCTAGAATCTGAAGAAGGAGAAGTTTCTCACTCTAGTTCTCTCTCCCTTTCTTCTTCCTTTCAGCTTTTCTTTTGAGTGGAAGATCGTTCCCGGTTCACGGCCTGAGTTCACGGTCGTAAACATTGAAACGCGTTCACGAACTCAGTGCCGCGACCGGAACGCACCGCTTCATTTGCTCGGGTTCATGGTCAGTGGCCTCTGTTCACGGTCTTAGCGACCGTGAACTGCCTGGGCTCAGTAACTTGAAAACCCCCTCTATTGCTCCTCGCTTCACGAGTCATGGCTCCAATTTATGGTCATGTAAGATCGTGAACTCCAATCTCTGGCCGTGATATGCGGCTGCCTCCACATCTTTTCCCGGTCTTTGCTCCTTTTCTTCCAACTTTCGACTCCGGGTTTGGTTTTACTTGTTAAGATCTGAAATAGACAAACACACAAGCAACCTCGCGTAATAAAAAGTGTACAATTTGGCCCGAATCACTGCTCATGATCTTCAGGTTGTATGAAAACAGCTCTCCGTTTCCCTTTCGGAGACAAATATGTTTTATACGATATAATAAATTTATATACAAACAAAACTGGAAAAATAAAAAATAAAAACATAATAACTCACATGGGACAGGGGAATGATTGAATTGTGACAATGGATACGATATAATAGGTGGAGCCTCCACATTTTGTCCCCGTAAAAGTAAGGATAATACAACACTTCAGATAACTAATTCATAGCTCAAAATTGTAGACTAATTTACAGGTCACAGACAATTGAGACAATTGAGGTGGTGCCAGTGATGCTTGGGTACTAGACTCTCCATACTCAAATTGTGTGGCACACTCACTATTACTGAACGACGTAGACATATTTCCAGATAGGGTAAATGTATATGTTTGAATTGACCCCAGCAGCTCAGCTCTAGTCAATTATGACCCCTACTGTACGGTGCAGAAAACTCCATAATGATCATGCAGAATTAGGGAAGTGCAACAAGTATCCAAACGCCACTCTCTTGGTCTCTAGGTCAAGGGAATTCGATTCAAGCCACCAAATTAGCTCTCCTGACCTGTTGACTTAGGGTTGCCAGGACTTCACCCTCAAATCAGAGTTCGGACGACCAAATTACAACCAACCCTAGGTGCTAATATGAACAAAGAGGGTTGCCCTACACTAACCAAGATGGGAGACAAGATTTGTCTAAGAAACCCCGGCTTTACAAGCCTCTTTCAAAGAAAGGGAGTTTTCTCTCTACCTAGGTTAGAATGGCAAATAGATTGATAGGCAAACACACAACACAATCCTTCATGAAAATACCTCCAAATTCACATTAAAACACATCCACACACAAGTCATTCAATCCATACAAACATTCACATAATTGTAGCTAGGGTTTACAAACACCCAAGTGAAATAAGGGACTACTCTATGCTAGGAGAAGAGAAAACACAAGAGAGAAGAAGGAAAAACATCATGGAGATGCTAGCCTTGATCCTTGTGTTGAAGAGATCCTCCTATGGGTAATGAATTTCCAAATACTTACTTGAAGATGAAACCCTAGCTTTTTCTCTTATTTGGTTCGTCACTTTCTCACTCTAGAAATCTGAAGAAGAAGAAGAAGAAGAAGTTTCTCACACTAGGTCTCCCCCCTATTCTCCTTCAGCTCAAGCCTCCTTTTATACCCAAATCGGGCTCAGATCAAGGTCCCAGTTCACGTCCGTGAACTGCAAGCACGGACCGTGATCTCAAGTCAAAACGTGTCTCATCACTTAGTTGAGTTCACAGGCAATGGCCTAAGTTCACGGTCTTAAGACCATGAACTGACTTGAGTCCAGTGAGACTGAAAAATGCTATGGATGTCTGGCGGTTCACAGCTAGCGGCTCCAGTGCACGTTCTTGGTGATTGTGAACTCCCAACTTCCACCGTGATCTGCTTCTAGTTCCACCCTAGCCTAATTTTTTGCCCTTTCGTCCTACTTTCGACTCCGGAGTTGGTTCCACCTGCCATAGTCTGAAAAACACCAAAACGAAGCAAAACCCGGCGTAAAACCAAACCTCCTTGAGTGCAAATGCCTCAAACGACTAAGGAAAGCGGATTAAAAAGATGTACAAATGAGCCGGAATCACTCCCCCACACTTAGACGTTTGCCTGTCCCCAAGCAAACCATTTCCAGCCTAGTCTCAACCTAACAAAATAACTTGGGGATAAATCAAAAAGGCACCAAGTGGTGAAATCAATGGCTATTGGGCATCAACGCATGAACCACCTCAAGCAACACCGGCACCCACCACAAATGACATTGAATGCATAAAGAATGGGCAAATGAAAAGTTCTCACCGTGTTCACAAATCAATGCAAGTCTCGACCGGACTACTCACCAACCACAACTAACATTGCCTAGAACTCAAGTCCAAGGAACAAATGATGGGCAACATAGGTCCTCACCAGGGTAAGATATGAACATGCAAAAAAATAATATATCACTCACTCTCGACCAGTGGGGTCAGGACCTTTTTGGTGCAAAAGATGTCCACAATAATCAACACTTTGCCCTAACATCTCTCCACCACGACTACAACCTCTAAATGCTAGAGTTCACGGGATGGTTGTCATCACTAGCTTGTGTGGATGTCTTAGACACAGGTTCAAATAACTGGCTATTGTCTTGGAAATGGGGAAGAGTCTTTTTGGGTGGTGGCGAACATGGCATGAGGTCCAACATCTTCAACCTAAAACCAAAGGTTTTATGGTCTCGACTAAGAACCTTTCTTACAATCGACACCCACTAGCATCGGCGAAAAATCACACTTCCCTTCTTCCAAACCACTACCAATCACGAACTACATTCAAGCACACTTCTTAGGCCTATCTTGCTATCCACATTTCAAACCTAGTAGTGAAAAAGGTCATCAAGGAATTTAGGTGTTTCAATGGCTTGAGTGCCAAGAAACACTTCTTGGAGCATACACTTAGAGTTTTGTGGCCACTCTCAACTTTTATTTACCCCATTTTATTACCTCTTTTTCGTTTCTTGTCCTTCTTTTGCTTCTTCTTTCTTTCTTTTTTTTCTTTCGCCTTTTTTCTCGAGGGGGGTACTAGAGAGTACAACTCATGCCACTTATACTTAAACTAACAATGCTCTCCATTAAGAACTTTCCTCCAAAACTACCTTTTCATTTCTAGCAAGAACCTTGCAAAACCACCTATGTAGAACCTCAATGGAGTTCAAAGGCGACCACTCCGAGACATAAGGATGACTCACACTTTGACACGAAGAAAGGATGGGGGGGGGGTCGTTCTTTCAATCACCATTAAGCTCAAATAGCACGAAGCTCCTAGCATTATAACGACGCCCAAAGTCACACGGCTCAAAGGGGTTAACTAGGTGATAAGATGTTTCGGGACAATCAACTTTTAGGCATGGACTAATGCTATGCCTCCATCATACTCACCAGTGACAACGGTGAATGTTACACACCATGGCGAGAGGGATCTATCACACACCAACCATTCAATCACACACACAAGCATAATAATAAACTACTCCCCCCCCCTCCCACACACACACACACACATAAGCTCAACATTGCCCTTAATGGCATAAAATAGGGGGTAGAACGATGTTACCGCATGGCTTGGTGAAGTTGGAGAATTTCCCGGGGTTGGATGTTTGAGCTTCAAAGGGAAAACAAAACAAAACACAAACACACCCACATTCTAGCTCGAGGCGAGGTTATTACACATAACAAAGTTTCACATCACGATTCAAAGGAAATAACTCACAAGTTACTAGTTCACACACTAAATAAGGAGCTAATAAAAATAAACAGAGTTCAGAGTTTTGAAAGTGGTGAAGTGGGCCGAAAGAAATCGGCTCTGCCACATGTCTCACTTGATGGCTACCTGGTCTTGCATCCATGATCACTCCTCGTCGTCCGAAAGGATGCCCTAGCGTCGAGCAATCCTCTCTAGGAGGTCGATGGTTAGGTCGAGTCGAGTAATGACTCCCACAAACTGCTCCTCTAGGCGATCCACTCGCTCCTCGAGGTGGAGTCCGGAGGAGGAAGGTTTGGCTCCGGATGATGATGATGGTGGTGTAGTCCGCCGGCGGCAGCCTGGAGCTCTAGTGGGTGGCTCCTCAAGGGGAAGAACCTCTGGATTTGGCTCCACTGGCGTAGGGTCCACATGTAGTCGTAGAGATGCCGAGGGTCAAAGTCCCTTGAGGAATTCAATTCCTCTCTCTCCTTGAAGCACCAGCTTCATCTTGTAGAGTGTCTCCACTAGAAATGGCTTGGTCCGGCCAATAATAGAACACCGTGCCACATCAACCCCTAAGTGTTGGCCAGTCTGGTGATGATGCCCGCCAAGTGCATCGTGTCTACTCGGTCCCGCCCTTGACATCTAACGAAGGTGGTAGCAACCACAGCTCCTAGATGAAGTGGATCTGATGGGCGGTTCAAGGAATGGAGGGCTATCAACCCTCTGTTCATGATCATGTGCCCCGACAGTAGGCTGGGGATGATGGAATTTGTTAGGAGGGTGTGCAAAATCCTCTACGATGTCCCAAGCTTCACTGTGTTGGTGTTTGAGCCCTTGAACTCGTCATTCTGATGCTCGGGGCGGTAGATGGTCTGGAAAGCGGCCTGGTAGTAGAAATTGACAATGTACTGCCTCTCCGTCATCGTCATATTAGTGGGGTCGATCCCTATGGCCTGAGCAAAGTCGTCTTAGGTCAGCACCCGCGACTGATCTCCCAACATGAACTTCACGTAGGGTCAACTCTACTTACTCCCCGGAATGACGTGGGAGAAAGTGCAGTAGAACTCCATGCAAAGCTCGCGGTAGATGAGCTCGTCCACCGCTAGCAGATGATGCCACTTGGGGTGACTAAGGACCATTGACATTGCTGTCTGACACTGAACATGTCCAGATCGAGCACCCAATGAGGCCCATCCTGGCTATATACCCACTGGCCAAACATGGCCCCGGACCGCTCATGGTTCACCAAGTATTGGATGTACTCGTGATCCGTATTGACCATCTTGCAAAGACATCCAAAACATACACCATACGTGGAAATATCTGTCAATCACACGTCCAAGGGGAGAAAACAATTCCCCCACACTAAGGCTTCTACTATGGCCATATGCCTTTGAATGCTTTTTCAAGACCGGATTTCACAATTTAAGCTCAAGGGCACACAAAGCTCATCGATGCATGGTTCTAGGTGATTCACGAATTATCAAAACACAATATCAAACCCAAACCATGCCTCGATGGCTTCCAACCATCAATCAAAAATCAAGGATCCACATTCATTCACATTTTTATGCACTTGGTGGGAAAATTTCACACTTAACCACAAATTGTACCTAAATCATGCCCACCAAGGCTCAATTAAGCTCATGCAATCCTCATGCAACATTCATTCATCATTAATTGACTAATCCCGCGCCTTAATTTCTACATTCAATCACCAATTCACAGAATCACCTCACTTCACACCCTAATCCGATTCTCCAAAAATTGACAATGAAAAGGTTGAAAACAAACCTGGAGACTGAAGTAGGATCAAGGGGGAAGTGAGGAGAGGGCGAGAGAGCCAAAAAATGATCGAAAAGCTTACCGGAGGGGTTGCCAGAGCATCATCGGAAGTTTGCCGAAAATCGCCTCACCAAAAAAAAAAGTAGAAAGGGGTTGCCAGAGCTTCTTGAGCATCTCCATGAATCCAACACATTCTGCTTCCAATCGATCCTTGTGCATCCTTGTGGGGAAAGGAAGAGGAGGCTTGTACTCAGCCTCGTGTGGTGGCGTCAGCAATGCCTTCTTATGCTCTTCTTCTATTTCTCCCACTTCTTCGTGATCATTGGCCGTTGGAGGAATCTTCTCTTCTTCATTCACTTCCTTAGGAACAAACTACGGGGTAACCTTCCCACTCCTCAAAAGAATAGCATTGCAACTGGCATTTTGATCTTTGGGGTTGACAATAGTTTGAGAGGGTATGGCTCCCCTTGGTCTCTCGGTGAGAATCCCGGCGAGATTACCAATTTGTACCTCCAAGTTTAGAAGACTTGCTTGATGGCTCCTTAATCCTGCCTAAACCGAAGTAAACTTTGTTGTTGCCACATCCATAAATTGCTCAATCTTCTCAAACTTTTCAGTGCTCGTGCACACGAAGGTGCTCACAGGTCTTCAAGTTTTTCAAACTTATCGGGTTGATGGAACCCTTGACCAACTTGAGCTTGAAACGGTTGTTGGAAGTTATAGCCTTGGAATTGCGGCCTTTGTTGAATGAAAGTAGGCCTTGGTTGATAATTTCCGGTCGGTCCTTGGAAACCAGTGGGTTTTGGGTTGGTAGGAGAAGACCAAGAGAAATTGGGATGATTTCCCCACCCCGGGTTGTAAGTGTTGCTATAGGGGTTGTTCCCCCCTAGCATTGACAATGAAACTCACTTTCTCCTCGGGGGTGCTTGATTTCTTCATCATTTGACACTCTGAAATCTCGTGGTTGGTACTTGAACAGCAATCACACGCCATTACCGACCTCTTCCCATGCTTCTTGTCCTCTAGGAGTGCATCAATCAACCGATCTATCTTAGCATCAAGCGGGGGACTCGCTCCTACACTTTGCACTCCTCTTGGGGTGCTTCTCTTTCGTTTCTCATCAAACCTCAATCATACCCTTTACTTGCCATGTATTCAAGCAACTCGGTCACTTGGGGTGGAGTCATGTTCATCAATGCCCCTATACATAAGGAGTCAATGAGGATATTGTCGTCTTGGTGGAGACCTCCACAGAAGGTCTCCATCTGGAATTGCTCCTCGAATCCATGATGTGGGCATTGGAGGAAGAAGTAAGAGTACATTTCCCTAGCATCCCTCAATGTCTCATCTTCCTCTGGCTCAAAGTGGGTGATCTTCTTATGTCACTCTGTTGTCTTTGAAGGTGCACAATACCGAGTCATAAACTTGTTAAGCATGTCATCTCATGAGGTGATCGAGAGAGCCGGTCTATTTTTTAGCTACCAAGACGCATTTCCCGCAAGAGAGCAAAGGAAAAGTCTCAACTTCGAAGCATCCTCGAGAACCCCATTGATCTTCAAACTCCCTGCAAGTTCGATGATAATTGGGTTATGCATAGTTACTCACCAAAAGGTTACTGACCGAATTCGTTACCCAAGAGCTCCAATTACAACCCTTATGGCCACGTAACTCCCTTCCCTCTGTATCCATTTGAAACTTTGCATCCACCACAAGTAGAGATGTTGTTCATTTCCCACTAAGTTTAGAAATCAACGAGCTAGTTATGTACTTACAATCTAGCCGCGATAATCCCTTCTTTAGCGAGTGTAGTTGCAAATTTGGAGATTCTTTCCATTTGTACATTTATATCCCTCCCTTACGCAGTAACCTGGCAGGAAATTGCGGTTTCAAGCGTCCTCCTGCGATCGGCCATGTCGATGACACGACTAGTGAGGACAGGAGATCGTCGGATGATGGCGGCGAGGGGTTGGGAATAGATAAGAAAATGATGACCAGTGACTTGCAATGAACATAACCGAATAGATAAGAAAATGATTGAGGGGTTGGGAATGGAAATTAGGGATTTGAGAAGAAGCATCTGGAACTGGGGATTGAAGAGGAAATTGAGGATCGAGGAGAAGAACGGTCGACGATCTAGGGATAGGTCACGAATATTGAGATAAGAGGGATTAGAGTATTTGATATTTTGTATAATACTTTTCTGATTAATTCTAACGTAATAAGCCAAATACATATTTATGATAAATAAATCCAAAACCCTCATAAATTCATAATTAATCCTAACCTAATTGGCCACCAAGTTATCCCTGGTTTGAGTTTTGTTAGTAAAAATAGTAATAATATGTTGACACATTTGAGAGAAGTTTGTATTGTAGAACTAGAATTTACTCAATCTGTTGCAATTCATCAGCTAGTGGTGCCATCTCAACCTATATGTGTCATGGAGCACAAGAAATGAAGAGTGCTACTAAAGAAACAAAAAAGAGTAAGCTTACTAGAAAGAGATGAAGATTGATCTAGTTGGAAGACGTTTTGGACTACCTCCAACTCTGCATTGAAGCTAATAAAGTTGAGGGACCACTATGAAGGGCATGTTTGCCAATGCCTCTTCTTGTTTTGTCTTCGGAACACTGAAAGTGACCCTTGTACGTACTTCAGCTTTTATGTTTTTGTCTTCTTGTTTTTGGAGTTAGCATATCAACCTAGGGTTTGAGTTTGTGCCTTTAAAAGGTTGTTGTCTCTTCAGTTTGATGTAATGTGTGAGAACAGATCAAAATCGAAATGAGAAAGTGGATCTGAAGCATAAGAGCTCAGCCATTATTTTTTATTCAAAATTGTTCTTCTACCATTCTGTTTTTTTCTAGTTTTACATTGTTTCATTTCATTTATGCAGATTTTGTGTAGCTGGAAATTACAAATATCCTATTTTCTACACTTGGTATCATTGCCCTCTTGATCTTTGAGAGGGATCGCGAGACTTTTTTCTTGGAGTAAATCAGTGAGGCTTTGTGAGGGTTGAGTGTTCTATTCTTTTTCTTGACCTCTGCCAGTTGAAAGTTACTCAAAAATGACTTCAACTGGACTCTCTTTGACCTCACCCCCAGTTTTCAATGGTAAGATCAACCAGATCTGGGTTGTAAAAACGAAGTCCTTCATGCAAGGGATTGACATCTAGGAGCCTGTGACTGGAAGAGTGGTGGATCCATTTCCAGCAAATGCTTCTCTCAACCAGTAAACAAGATATGTTGAAGAAGTAGCCAAAAACCCATAGGGCTCTCACCTGCATCCATGCTGCAGTCACAGAGGAAGTTGTAACACCCCCGACATTTTAGATTTGGGTTCGACCTTAATACGTGATCGGTTGGATTGACGGTTACGTACTAAGAGTTAAACCGCGGATTAAGAATATTATTATTATTATTACATTATTTGTAAAAAAAATATACAAAGAGGGCCGGGGAGCGGCCCTGTCCACTCCCCAGCAAAACCCTCATAATAATAATTCTACCCTCCCATCATATTTTCCTTCCACGCAAAATACAGCAGCAACAGCCGCGGAGAAAAAAAAAGCAGTCGCCGCTGCGAGAAAAAGAAGAAAAGAAAGGGAGCGTCGGATCCCCATCCCGACCCCGATTCCAATCCCAATCCTGATCCCATCCCTTTCGTGTTTCAAGGTAAGGACCACAAACCCCTTCGCGATTTCTAAACTCGATTCATCGATAGTCTAACCCAAAGCTCGTATTTTATTAGCGGTGACGTTTGAGGGTTCGATCAACGTCCTGGATCATCCAACCTAGTTCTAGCCACGTTCTAGAGGTAAGGGAACTCGATCCCTTTGAGTTAGGTCGATTAATTTGGGGATTTTTCGTATGGGTGCAATTCTGGGTTTTTAGCAACAAACGTTTCAGGTTTTTAATGATAGATTTTGGGTGGTCACTATAGCTGCTGGGAATTTCCAGAAACATATTTTTAGATGTTTTAAATTGTTTCGAGCCTCTGTGGGTGTTGGTTTCTAGATTCAACAATTTTATGAATGGATTTACGTCTAGAAGATGGTTGTGATTTAATTTGGGGATTTTTAAAGATGTATTACTATTTTGAAATTGGTCGAATGTTCATTTTAATTAAATAAACTCTTGCCGAGGGATTTTCAGGAGTTTGATAATTTTACATGGTATTTGTTCTCATGTTGTCGTAGGAAAATTATTATCCGAATTTTTAAGAAGGTTCAAGGTAGGTGAAAAATTCGTCCAAGAAAAGAATAATTAGGAAAAATGGTCGGTTTTGAAGGGATTATTTCTAAAAAAAATTTAAAGGGTTTAAGGGCCCTTTGGAGCGAGGCTCGATGTCTGGATTTTGAGGAGAGGGTGTACTAGTGATTCAAAAGGGGTTTTAAATCGAGAAATGTCATCTAAGAAAATGGATTCTTATTAATAGGTTTCCCCAAGATAATCCGGCTAAGGAGAGGTTTCTTCGATGAAGGAATCGAGAAGTCATCTTTTTGAAGTGAGTGTAAAGGGGGTCAAATCTTCGTCGAGGTCTTTTTAGTTTATGCTTTTCGTTTTGTTCAAGTTATTATTAGTTAATTTTTGAGTAATGTGCGATATGTGTGTGAGGAATTCAACCGCCTGTAAGGGCGGAGGCACGCGTTGTGCTATGTATGAATGTATGGATGTATGATTGTAATAGTTGGTTAATGGTAAGAGGAACCCCCAGGCGGTTGGGCCACTACTGGACGCGGAAGATTGTCGGGTCACTGCTAGACGGCGAGACGTAACGCATCAGTTAATCGATTATGTTAGGGTCACTACTGGACGGCGAGAAGTAACGCAGTAGTTGACCGGGCATGGACTGGACGGAGAGATGTAGCGCAATGCCATTTTCGAGTTTGGGTATGCAACCAGACGTCGAGACGTAACACGGTTGGCATACTAGGGTAGGGACACCAGACGACGAGACGTAACGCGGTTGTCCCTAGTGTTGGTGTCTATGGATTAAGAATATAAGTAAGGAATTATAAAGATAAGATAGGAGTAGAGATCTCTTATAGACCGTTTGATAACAAAGTATAATGGATGAAAGCGAGAACGGCTTTTGTCTAAGTCAAGAACCCGAATAATGTGTTTAGTAGGGAGTTTGTTAGGGCTAAGACCTTAGGAAGTAACGACGAGACTGAACCCTTCTCACTCACCAGTTGCAGAGAGGGGAAGAGGACGCATCCATCAAGAGGAGGTTACCCGAGGAGAGCAGCTGCGGCAAACCCGAAGATGTCAACAGGATCTGGGTAACGAGATTGGACCTCCCATTATATCTGTCTTTAGTTTCATGTTTTTATGAGTATACTGAGAAACTCAAGGATTTTGTTTTATGTTTTATTGATCTTGATTGAGGTCTCCCAAGTGTTTAGGGTTTTTCACTTGATAATCTTAAACATTATCGTTGTTGATATTTGGTTTTGACTTGTAAACCTATTTTGGTTTGCTCCGGAGTAACCGGTTTGTGGTTTGAGTTATGTTTTGGTTTTCTAAAAGGATCAGGTCATTTCATTTTGGTATCAGAGCCTGCATTCCTCTGTATCTTGGTCTCCAAGGAATACTGGAGTGACAATCTGGGTTTTCAAAGGTTTAGTTTTAAAGGAAAAAGGAAAATTTCAAGAAAAATGGTTGACCAACCGATTTGAAAAGGTTTATAGAGTCCCCGGTATACTCAAGCATGATAATACATTAATGTGGTTCTAATAAGGGTACTTCTTACTTGCAGAGCAAGTAACACCAATGTTAACCACGCGGCAGCTAGGCAACCCCCGAATTATGAGGCTTTTCGAAGGTGGGGAGTGGTTGATTTTGATGGTGACAACTCGAAGGATGCTAGTGAAGTAGAGAAATGGCTGGCGAAGGTCTCGCGTACATTAACTAAAATGAGGGCAGATGATGAGGACAGGGTGCTACTGAGAGTATCACTGCTCTAGGATTCAGCATACAATTGGTGGTGCACCCAACCAGCTAGCCAAGAAGACCCACCAACTATCACGTTGCTAGAGTTGGTGCGGGTGTTCCGGGATCACTATGTACCAGAGGCCTATAGACTGAGCAAAAAGAGGGATTTTTTGCTGATCAAGCAGGGATGGGGCAATGAAGGAGAGTAGGGTATTGTAGAGTACAGCTCCAGGTTTGAGAAGCTGCTGCCCTACGGGGGACCCCAGTTCCAGGATGCGGCATCTCAACGTGCCCACTATTTGGAGAGTCTGAAGCCTGCCCTTAAGAAGCAGTTGAGCATGTTGGCGTGGAACAGTCGGGAGGAGATTTATCAGGCGTCTCTTCAGATAGAGAGGGCTTACACAGCTGTGCATGAAGAAGGGATACAGCGAGAGGGAAGCAAGAGAAAGGCAAGTAGCATGCCAGAGTAGTCTGGCCAGCCCAGTCAATACAGAAGGAGGCTGAGCGGTACCGTTAGCTTTGGGGGTACTCAGAGTCAGACCGGCTCTGTTCGGCCTGGTCAAACTTTCAGCAACAGAGGTCTCTACAATCAGTGTAGGCGGGATCACTCAGGGGAGTGTAGGCAGCCCCCCAGGGGTCTGCTATAACTGTAATGAGCCTGGGCAATTTGCCAAAGAATGCCCCTGGAGAGGCGGACAAGGGATGGCTCAGTCTGAGCAGTCTGTCCGGGGTGGTGGAGCGAGGACTCATGCAGGACCACGGTTTGGCGGCCAATCAAACCGCTCCTTTCAGAGCTAGGGAGGACGCACCGGGCGGATCGACCGCACTGATCGGGACAGAGACCAGGGGCCTCCAGAAGGAGGACAGCCGAGGGTATTTGCCATGCGAGGGATAGAGGGAAACGGTGGTGACGGTGGAGGGGATGAGCAAGCACATTATGTGATCATGTGAAGAAATGGGGAGACTGTGAAGAAGGAGTATTTGCTTAAAGCATAGACCGCTAGTTGTTTATTTTATTTGAAAGACGCACTTTCAGTTTTAGTACTCGGTACCAAACCTATTAAATTAGTTCGGACCAAAATTTCGAGGTCGAAATTTTATTAAGGGGGAGGGAAATGTTATATCCTAGCTTGAGAAGTTTTAGTTAAACACCAAAAGTTTAAGACCAAATAATTATCTTTCCAATTCCAAATTTCGGGGCTCATGGTATTTTAGATTTAGGTTCGACCTTAATATGTGATCGGTTCGATTGACGGTTATGTACTAAGAGTTACAACCGCAGATTAAGAATAATAATAATATTATTATTATTATTTGTAAAAAAAAAATATACAAAGTGGGCCGGGGGAGCGGCCCTGCCCACTCCTCAGCCAAACCCTCATAATAATAATTCCACCCTCCCACCATATTTGCCTTCCACGCAAAATACAGCAGCAACAGCCGCAGAGAAAGAAAAAAAAGAAGCAGTCGCCGCTGCGAGAAAAAGAAGAAAAGAGTGGGAGCGTCGGCTCCCCATCTCGACCCCGATCCCGATCTCATCCCTTTCGTGTTTCTATGTAAGGATCACGACCCCTTCGCGATTTTTAAACTCGATTCATCGATAGTCTAATATGAAGTTCGTATTTTATTAGCAATGACGTTTGAGGGTTCGATCAACGACGAGGTCAACGTCCCAGGTCATCCAACCTAGTCCTAGGCATGTTCTAAAGGTAAGAGAACTCGATCCCTTTGAATTAGGTCGATTAATTTAGGGATTTTTCGTGAGGGTGCAATTCTAGGTTTTTAGTGATAGATTTTGGGTGGTCACTAATGTTGTTGGGAATTTCCATAAACGTAATTTTAGATGTTTTAAATTGTTTCGAGACCTTGTGGGTGTTGGTTTCTAGATTTAACAATTTTATAAATTGAGTTACTTCTAGAAGATGGTTTTGATTTAATTTGGGGATTTTTGAAGATATATTACTATTTTTATAAATTATTCAAATGTTCATTTTAATTAAATAAAACTCTTGCCGAGGGAGTTTTAGGGGTTTGATAATTTTACATGGTATTTGTTCTCATGATTTTCATAGGAAAATTATTATCCGAATTTTTAAGAAGGTTCAAGGTAGGTGAAAAATTCGTCCAAGACAAGAATAATTAGGAAAAATAGTCGGTTTTGGAGGGATTATTTCTAAAAAAGTTTAAAAGGGGGGTAAGGGCCCTTAGGATCAATGCTCGAGGTTTAGATTTTGAGGAGAGGGTGTACTAGTGATTCAAAAGGGGTTTAAATCAAGAAAGGTCGTCTAAGAAAATGTATTCTTATTAATAGGTTTCCCCTAGATAATCTTGCTAAGGAGGGGTTTCTTCGAGGAAGGAATCTAGGATTCATCTTTCCGAGGTGAGTGTAAAGGGGTTAAAATCTCCGTCGAGGTCTTTTTAGTTTATGCTTTTCATTTCGTTAAAGTAATTATTAGTTAATTTTTAAGTAATGTGCGATATGTGTGTGAGGCATCCCACCGTCTGTAAGGGTGGAGGCACGCGTTGTGCTATGTATGAATGTATGGATGTATGATTGTAATAGTTGGTTAATGGTAAGAGGAACCTCCAGGCGGTTGGGCCACTACTGGACGCGGAAGATGGTCGGGTCACTACTGGACGGCGAGACCTAACGCATCAGTTAATCGATTATGTTAGGGTCACTACTGGACGGCGTGAAGTAACGCAGTAGTTGATCGGGCATGGACTGGACGGAGAGACGTAGCGCAGTGCCATTGTCGAGTTTGGGTATGCAACCGGACGGCGAGACGTAACGCGGTTGGCATACTAGGGTAGGGACACCAGACGACGAGACGTAACACGGTTGTCGCTAGTGTTTGTGTCTATGGATTAAGAATATAAGGAATTATAAAGATAAGATAGGAGTAGAGATCTCTTATAGAGTGTTTGATAACAAAGTATAAGGGATGAAAGCGAGAACGGCTTTTGTCTAAGTCAAGAACCCAAATAATGTGTTTAGTAGGGAGTTTCTTTGGGAGAAGAATTTAGGAAGTAACCACGAGACTGTCCCCTTCTCACTCACCAGGTGCAGAGAGGGGAAGAGGACGCATCCATCAAGAGGAGGTTACCCGAGGAGAGCAGCCGCGGCAAACGCGAAGATGTCAACATGATCTGGATAATGAGATGGGACCTCCCATTATATCTGTCTTTGGTTTCATGTCTTTATGAGTATACTGGGAAACTCAAGGATTGTGTTTGTGTTTTGTTGCTCTTGATTGAGGTCGCCCAAGTGTTTAGGGCATTTCACTTGAAAATCTTAAATATTGTTGTTGTTGATTTTTGGTTTTGACTTGTAAACCTGTTTTGGGTTGCTCTGGAGTAACCGATTTGTGGTTTGAGTTATGTTTTGGTTTTCAAAAAGGATCGGGTCATTTCAGAAGTTTTCTCCAGAATCATGACTTGCACCACAGCAAAGCAAGCTTGGGACAAGGATCTGATATAGGTAAGCAAATGCAAGCTTTGAATCTTAGAAGAGAATTTGAAAGTTTGAGAATGAAGGAAAGTGAGTGTATTAAAAACTATCTGGACAGAATCATGAAGAAAGTAAATCAACTAAGACTGCATGGTGAGACATTTGAAGATTCTAGGGTCGTTGAGAAGATTTTATTAATTGTGCCTGAAAAATTTGAGGCTAAGATCTCAACTCTAGAGGAAACACAGGATCTGAGTAGGCTGAGTATAACTCAACTGATCAACTCTTTGCAAGCAACGGAGTTGAGGAGTTCTGTCAGAAATGATGACAACTCAGAAGATACTTTGGTTATAAGGCAACAAAAGGCCTTTTGGAGTCAAGAAGGCTCCTGAAAAGAAGAAAAATGTTAAGGAGGACAGACTGATAAATCAACTGAGAAGAAGGTCTATCCTCCTTGTCCTATCTATATAAAAACCAATCATACTGAGAACTACTGCTGGTATAGACCTAATGTGCAATGAAGGTCATGTAAAAGACTTGGACACATTGAGAAAATCTATAAAAAAAGCATCAGGGAGCAAGTGGCCATTGCAGAGGCAAATGAACAGAACAAGCAAGAAGGAATGTTCATGGTCACCTGTTTCACAGCTACAAGCAGCAGTGAGGACTGGCTTATGGATACTGGATGTACAAATCATATGACAAATAATGAGGAGTACTTTCTAGATCTGGACAAGTCCTACAAAGCTTATGGATACTAGATGTACAAATCATATGACAAATAATGAGGAATACTTTCTAGATCTGGACAAGTCCTACAAGTCTAAAGTGAAGATTGAGAGTGGTGATATGATATCAGTTGAAGGAAAAGGATCAGTTTCAATGCAAACTACCTTTGGACTTAAGGTAATCCTTGAAGTTCTATTTGTTCCTCCTCTAGCTAAGAACTTGCTTAGTGTAGGAAAAATGCTTGAAAAGGGTTACTCTTTGGAAATGCAAAACAAGTCATGTGTTGTGTATGATTCTAAGAGAGATAAATTGTTTGATCTCTCTATGATTCAAAGGGGGTTTGCCCTGAAAATGAAAACTGCTAACATGGCTATAGTGACTAGAAATGATCAATCAGCTCTCTGGTATAGTAGTCTAGGTGATTTCAGTCAACATACCATGGTTAAAATGGCTCAAGATGGTTTGGTAAATGAAGGAGTGTGTGCAATCTGTTAGCTTGGAAAACAACACAGGTTGTCCTTTCCTTATGAAACACACGTGGAGAGCTCCTGTGAAGTTTGGACTAATTCACACTAATATATGTGGACCTTTCAAGGTGAAATATTGGGGTGGAAGTAGGTATTTCTTGTTGTTCATCGATGACATGACAAGATACTATTGGGTTTACTTCCTGAAAAACAAGTCTGAAGCTCTTCCAAAATTCCAAAAGTTTAAGGCATTTGTTGAAACTAAAGCAATGAGAAGATCAAAATCTTAAGATCTGACAAGGGAAGGAGTACACTTCTCAAACCTTTGAGAAGCTGCTGGCAACAAAAGGTGTACTTCACCAACTCACAGTCAGGTACACTCCACAACAAAATGGAGTAAGTGAATGAAAGAACAAGACATTCATGGAAATGGCTATGATGAGGTTGGAACTGTGATGATTTCTTTTTATGTGGATGATCTCTTGATCATAGGAAGCCATGTGAAGCAGATAGAAGACTTCAAAACCAGTATGATGAAGGAGTTTGTAATGATTGATCTGGGTTTGATGACTTCTTTGACATTCAAGTTGAGCAAACTGAGAAGGGCATTTTCATAAGTCAGAAGAAATATGCAAATGAATTTTTGAAAATATTTGGAATGGAGAATGCCAAGGTTGCTTCTACACCACTTCCAATGAGAATCCAACTGACAAAAGAAGATGGATCAGGTTCATTTTAACCTAAAGTATACAGGAGTCTGATTGGTAGCTTGCTTTATCTGTCTGCAACTAGACCAGGCATAATGTTTGCCTCTGGTTTCCTGGCAAGATTTATGCAAGCTCCAACTCATATCCACTATAACACAGTTAAAAGACTGCTAAGGTACATCAAAGGTACTACTGATCTCAAATTGAAGTTTGAAAGAGGCAAGGAAGTGTGTTTGGAGGGTTTCTGTGACAGTGATTAGGCAGGATCTTCTGAAGACATGAAAAGCACCTCTGGTTTTGCTATCTCACTGGGATCATCAATCTTTTGCTGGATTTCTAAGAAACAAAGCATTATAGCTCAGCCAACAGCTACAACTGAGTACATTGCTGGTTCAGAAGCTGCAACCATGTTGTTTGGTTCAGAAAAATAATGGCAGACTTAGGTTTTGAGCAAACTAAACCAACTGTCATTTGGTGTGGTAACCAATCTGTTGTGGCTATGACCAAAAATCTTGTTTTCTATGGAAGAACTAAGCACATCAAGATCAAGAATCATGTGCTTAGAGAGGCTGAAGCTAAAGGATTGATTTCTATGAAACGTTGCTCAACACAAGATCAATCTGCTGACATTTTTACCAAGTCACTGAGCAAACCAAGGGTTGAAGATCTGAAGAATATGATTGGGATGGTCAGTGGCATTTGCAAGGAGGAGTGTTGCAATTCATCAGCTAGTGGTGCCATCCCAACCTATCTTTGTCTTGGAGCACAAGAAATGAAGAGTAGGCTGAGAAACGGTGCGGTCTGGTCCAGAACGGACCATAGATGCGGTCAACGGTCCAGACCGAAAGGTTAGAGTATAGACCACATACCATACCACAGACTATACGGTCCAGACGACACCACACCTGTGTGGTCTAGTCCGGTACAGTTTGGTCCAGATAGACCATAGTAAACGAAAAATGAACAATTTAATTAGTCAACCGCACAAAAAAATTGAACCAATAGCCAAAAAAATGTTTTATTTCCTTAAAACTTAATTCCTACATGCATGGATAATTTTGACACCATAAATCTCAGTAAATAGTAAAGATACAAAGTCAAAACATCCCAACTTGCACCATAACGTCATGAACAATTACATAATGTCATATGGAGACATGATCGTCTCTACTCTCTAGTGAAATGTGGTTGTGAATGAAGGAGGGGATGAGATTCTCAAAATTCAGATTGAGACTTGGATATCGTTGTGGGAGTTGGGAGAGTGGTCGAGTGGGTTGCTAACACATATTGATAAGTCTGTTGGGTCCACGATTTGGTCTGGTAAACCGCAGTCTAGACCAGACTAAACCAAGAAATCAAAACATCATATAATACAGACCATGGACCAGACCGGACCATACTTAACGGTCTATGGTCCTGACCAAACTGTGCATCCGGTTTGGACCATAATTTTTTTTCGAGCGGTTCGGTCTACTTTCCCAACACTAATGAAGAGTGTTGGTGAAGAAACAGAGAAAACAGAGGAAGCTTGCTGGAAAGAGATGAAGATGAAGATTGATCCAGTTGGAAAATGTTTTGGACTACCTCCAACTCTGGATTGAAGCTAAGGAAGTTGAGGGAGCACTGTGAAGGGCATGTTTGCCAGTGCCTCTTGTTTTGTCTTGGGGAACACTGAAAGTGATCCTTATACTTGCTTTTATGTTTTCGTCTTCTTGTTTTTGGAGTTAGCAGATCAACCTAGGGTTTGACTTTATACCTTTAAAAGGTTGTTGTCTCTTTAATTTGATGTAATGTGTGAGAATAGATCAAAATCGAAATGAGAAAGTAGATCTGAAGCTCAAGAGCTCAGACACTATTTTGGGTTCAAAACTGTTCTTCAACCATTCTGTTTTTGTAGTTTTACATTGTTTCATTGCATTTCTGCAGATTTTGTATAGCTGGAAATTACAAATATCCTGTTTTCTACAAAATCATGGTATAGTTTGTTAGTGACTCGAACTTTCTACGGGGTGGCTCACTCTGAGCTTTCCCTTTTGTTGTAACGGTTACCATTTTCATATTGCGAATGGTTTTGGAATGAAAAGTAACTGATTCAACGAGGAAAGAGGTCAGGTACAAAAGGAGATGATGGACAGAAGCATTTCCACAGTTATACACAACTAGATCAAATAATAACTTTATCTGCTGTACGGCCTAAACAGAACTCACACCCTTTTAAGCTTTTAACTATGAGAGAAGGAATGTAGCGGCAAATAAGTTGGACACTGGCATTTAGCTCTATTTTTCTCTGTCTCCGTCCATGGCCTCCATCGCGACTTCTAACTTGCAGCTGGGACACATGTAACCAACTGACCCTGACTGTGAACCCGTATCAGAAGAAGATGGGTAGCCAAACTCCACACCGCACCAATTACACATTGTTGGGAGCTCATCTGGCCTGTGGACCCTGCTTGATCCCAACTCAGAGTCCAGGACCTCCGAAACACCGCACATGCTTCCCATCTCAGCTTCGTGAACGAAGGGCTCTTGTTGTTCAGTCCCGTAACCAACCACTTCCATGTCCTCTACTCTCAGTCCCTCCATCTCTGCTACCTTGTCTTGCCTTCTGTGAGCCTCATCAATTCCTTTATCTTCCTGCGGAAAGAAGAAAGACTCCACATGAGAAATCCAAGAATACCCATTTAAAAGACAAAATAAGTTGCTAATAAGATACTATAAGAACCGAGAAACTAATTATAAACTCGAATTAACAGATCAGCTCTGCTACAACCACCTTATCCAAGGTTGCAATGACGGTGGATTCTGTAGAGAAAACATCAGGTGGTGGCAACATCATCAACATGGTTGGTTCGTCTTTAGCTGTTCGCAGCACTGCTAGTTCCGCTGTGGTAGTACCCTCAATGCCCACAGAGCCAACTGCCATCTCAACTGCCTTCTTCTGGTTATGCATTTCATCATTTTTTGCATCATCTGCTTCATGGGGTCTAACAGGACCATCTTTCTTCTGAAGATGTATATCATCTTCAGTGGATCCTTCTTTCATGCCATCGTCCATTTCTACATCATGCATAGGAGAATTACCGTCCGTAACTTCACCGCCCAAAGCTGAAGCAGGGACAGAGATTACTACATTGCTTATTATATCAGAAGTCAACCGATCGTTGTTCTCATGATTAGCCACGGAAGATGAGGCTTCCAGAATGGAGTTCTGTGCAATTTCAACCAACGCATCCATTTTAGAGATCCTAGCAGCTGAAGGTAACTCATCCTCCACTGGACTCTCAGTTTGCTTCTGTAGTGCCGCCATTCGCTCCGCAGGCGATTCTTCGACCCCTCTCACATAATTCCTGACGTGAATGCCCACGTGGCCATTGTATCGGCGCCTTTCATGAAACACTTTATGGCAAAACTGGCATTCATACTTCCCGTCTTTAACTATCACACCATCTCCAACAGAGGATCCAAGTCTATACTTCCTCGTTGTCCTCTGGTGATACGACAAAAGATGGCTCAGATACAAGCCCCTCTCATCAAATGTCAGCTTGCATTTACGGCATTCGAAAAGGTCGTGTATTTGAACTTCAGCCAAATTATCCATCTCTAGCCCAAGTTCCTTGTCACTTTTGCTGGGCACCTTTCCATCAGCCATCTCTCTATTCTGTTTCATAACCGATAAACCGTCAACGCTGAATTCATTTCCCAAACAACCAACCAAGATAATATTTCGGGTAAATTAGGATCAATAGCTAAGGATACATTAGCACATACCCTTACGAAGATCATTCTGTTATCCTGCTGCTGCATGGATGCCTTTCCGAGAGGAGGAGCGACAACATGGCCTCCACAAACAGATTGCATATACTCTGAAACTTCTTTGCATGACAGGAAATGTTGTCCACCAGGACTACACACAAAATGAACCGTGTAAGTTCATCAATCAAACTGTCCAGAGTAGGTTCGTAGTGCGAAGCAAAAAAGACACAGGAGGAAGCAAGCAGAGCTCATGAACGTAACAAATTTAGAGTGTGATCAAATGTTTCAAATGAAAAACTGGCATAAAGGAGGCAAGGCAGGAGCAGGAGATCCTCAAAGCTCAGCTGCAAACCTTGAAGTCTAAACTTAGCAGGCTACATTACCTTTTCACGAGGTAAATCAAATTCGCAGAGCGTGTTTCTTATTCTCATGTTCAGGTATTGAAACCTAGGCCCAAGGTTTATCATCTGCCATCCAAGCAAAAAAACCAAACAGACTATCTCTACTTCTCGCCAAATCAAAATCAAACAGAAAGTAACTGTTGCACCACCACCGCACCAAGGAGGGAGAGAGGGCATAACATAAGAAAGGCAGAAAGGGAAGAAGCAGACCTCACTAATCTGCGGCAATACACCCAGGCACGGCCTTCTTTCCTCTTAAGCCCAAGCAAAAGCTTCCAACCAAGGGGCAGCGCATCACCAAACTCCCCAGCATCAACAAACTTCCTCTTCCTCCTCCTGCTGCACCATTCCCCTTCCAAATCCCTCAAGAACCCCAACAATTCTTCTTCCTTTGTCATCCCTAGGGTCCTCCTCCTCAACTCCTCACTGAATGGATCTTCCAAACTCGCTAGCTCCGCTAAATCCACAACCGCTCCATTTTTATTCACCATCTCCAGCTGCTCCACAAACTTATCTTCCTTTGGCTCCCTGTTCACCAACACTTTCGCTTTGGGCTTCCTCCCTCTCTTCCTCTTCCTTTTAGGTGAAGCAGGAGAGACAAAGTCGACGGGATTGTTAAAATGGCTGAAAATATCCAACTCCTGTTGCTGGAAGTCCGGGTGAGTGGAGAGGAATTGCTTCAGGAAACGGATTATGGAGAGGTTCTCCGGACGGTCAGGGTCGTTGGCCGGGTCATGCAGATATTCAGAAGCAGTGGAAGACACAGGAGCAGCGGCAGCAGCGAGTTTAGGGAGAACCCCGGCGAGCCGGTGACGATGGTGATGGTGGTGCGGCGAGGGCCGAGAGTACGTTTGGCGGCGGGAACCGGTGCTCTCGTTGAAGATGGAGCTGTCAATAGCCGGGATCACGATTTCGCCGGTACCAGAGGCGGCATGCGAAGAAGCGGAGCAGAAGGAAAGAGCTCGTAGCTCGGATTGGGAGAGCGTGGTCATGTCTATGGAAGGGAGCAAATTTAGGGCTCCAACCGGACCCGATAGTTGAGGAGGGTTCGAGATTGCAGCAGCCATTTCTGGGCGGAAGTGGGACTGAGGAGAGTACTGAAAGAAAGGGGGAAACTGTTTTGACTAAGCCAAGACTACAGTCAACCTAATTCGCGCAACCAGCTCCTTTGCGGAGAACTCCTTGCTATGCTATCACCGACCAAATCCCCTCAGATCTCTCTCTCTTCCTCCATCGTTTCTCGCCACAGCAGTTGGGAAGGGAGAAGAGATCGTTGAGATGAAATGCTTTTTGAGAATAAATGAAAGAAGATGGTTTCTAATGATATTAGGGATTTTGACTTTGAAGAAAGGAAGCAGCTTTGAGAAGGAAGACTGAATACAATCTTCAGCCAGCTTCTCAATCTCGGGAGGGCCAAGACAAAATAAGCGCCAGCCAAAAATAACACTAAAAGATTGGCCTTCAGATGTAAGTAAGCCTAGAGGCTAACTATAATGGCCAATATTAAGGTGTCCCTATAAAAAGTGTGAGACTTGTAATGCCGTTTGTGATTGGGCCACGTGCAGCTGACGTGGCATGGGCTGGTTTCATTAAACTCAATCCAAACCAATGGCCCATAGAAGTGGCCGAACCCAGCTACTGAAACTAACAGGAAGTCTTGCCTTCCCCAGCCGTTATACTTGCATACGTTTCCTTTTTCTATTAATTAATTTTAAATGCATTAATCTTCAGTTGCATTTATTTTATTATGAAACAAAAAAAGCAAAGGAAAAGCGAGTAGTTGACGTCTTCCTCGTTCTCTCGCTTGTTAGATTCTGAAAAGAGTGAACTGCTCCGGAGAACTCCACTGTCGCTGATCCAAACTTCATACCCTCCACCGAATTCTTCACCGCATTCTCCTTCATTAATTGTGTAAAACAAAAGCACAGATCCCTGGTTTCAAGCCGTTTTTTTCCGTCTAAGTACTTTGCCGATACTTTGGTCCATTGGGTCGACTCTTTAACTTGTTGGAACACGGAAGCCAGCTAAATGGCCCAAAGGCAAAAACAAGGGATTTTGAAGAAGAAAAAACTTCTCTGTTATAACAGTTAATGACGATTATGTGATAATGATTTAATTATTTAAATATGATGGGTTTTGATGCAAAGTTTCACAGGTATGTCCACTAAATATGGATTTAACAGAACAAGAATCCACGGTAATTACATAGCAATTCTGATCAGTTATGTGTGTTGCTTTTGCCTGGATTCCCTTTTAATGTCCTTTTATCTTGTTTTCCAGGTTTTCAAGCAGTTGCTCCTGACAAAATTATCGAAGTAAAATGAAGAGCTAATAATGTGAAATAAACGACTGGGGGTAGTGTATATGTCGACCGTGAGAAGTTTGAGTAGCGTAGTTACACCTCTTATTCTGTTGTATTCTTTTTCTAGAAAGACTTGATAATTACTTAATGCCCTTTGATGCATTATAATTCCGTCAGCCAACTAGGATTATTAGTATTATTATTATTAGTCTTTCGTATTAATTATCGGTTTGGATATTTGGTTATTATTGGGTTATTTGTATTATTATATAGTGTCTTGTATAAGAAGTAATCGTTTACTAGTTGGTTTGGGATTGGGTTTCCTTATCTTAAAGGGAAAGGGGTTTGTGGGACTTGTCCTATAAATATGTACCTTTGCTCTTCGTTTTATTCATTCGATCAATGAAGTCTAGTATTAGTAGTAAAGTATCGCATTCTTAGTTTGTTAGCAGATAAGCTCGAGTTCTACGATGCGTGAGAATCTATAATGCGCCACCCTTATGCTGAACTCATTTTTGCTATTCAGGTCAGACACACTGTCATTTTCCAGATACATCAATATTATGGACAAGAAATAGCAAAAACATTGGGATTTTTCTAATAATAGGACCTATTAAAAAAAATTACAAAAATAGCATCCAGCCCACAACATTTACAAAAATAGCACCATTTTTATCAAACCGCACCTTAGAGGTGCGTTTTGCGCCACATCAGACTGTAAACCGCACCAGGAAGGTGCGGTATGTGTTTTCTCGGGAGCGAGCTTGGAGACCGTAGGATGAGACAGCAATCCAGCGGCGGACCGCTTGCCACCTCAGCGATCCTTGCCACGGATCGAAGACCGCAGCGGCAGGGTGCGGCCAGCCCTCGGGAACTTTAGACCGCATCGGAAGGGAGCGGTTTGACCGGGGGGAGAAATTACCAGACCGCCCCTGGAAGGTGCGGTCTGATGGGTATAAATACCCCCTCCCCCCTCTCATTTCTTCACACCACGACCATTCTCCACTCTCTCTCTCTCTCTATAATTATCTCTCTAACCTCTCCCCTCCCCTCCCAAAAGCCTAGGAAATAGTGGTATGTTGGTTGCGGCTAAGTCCGATCTGCCATAAGAAAACATTTCTTTGGGTTTTCCCTCAAAACTCGCCGAATTTCAATCCGACTTTCGCGAAAAAATGGACGAGTGATTCCAAGGAGAGGGAGTTTATTATGTTGAATTTCAAGCAGTATGTACTCATTATTTTGGTAAATTTTTGTTTTTGTTATAAGCTTTTTAATTAATCTATGTACTAACCTTGTTGTTATTCTCTCGTAGGTTGGGGACGACGTGAATATATACAACCAACAGTACTATTTGGATCAAGGGCCTATTGATCGACCCACTTGTATGACCAACCCAACCATCGTTCAATGAATGTTTGGAACGATCACCCGGTACATACAATTCTTCATCATTTATCTTTCTTTTATTTTGCTAATGTACTTAGTGGAATATAAAATAAATTTGAAATAATTTAATCGTATTGGTTGTTTTCAATAATTTAATCGAATACATAGTGCCACTTACTTCGACTCTTAATAAAGAGATGCACGTCTAAGGAAATGGGATTTTAAGCGATTATCATTATCCTCCCATTTCCTGGGAAAATCGGGTATTAAGAGATCCTCGGATCCCCCCTTTTTCCGTCAAAAAGGTTGCGTTTCTAAGAAGATGTATACCTCTTCTTAGAGTCTAACTACTGTTGCATAGTATTCGATTAAATTATTTAAAACAACCAATACGATTAAATTACTTACCAAACAACCAATACTATTTATGTTTATGTGTACTTAAATGAATTTTATTAATTTCAAATGTTTGAATATGTATGTATCTCTTTTAATTATTATTCATTTAGAATGTTATTTATGTCAATTAATTTAGTTTGTTTGTTTTATGATAATTTAGTATTTATGTCATATAATTCACCTCCACCATGGATACTATATGTTTGACCTTCTCCAGAATGACCTCCAACGCCTACTACCGGCTCGGTGTAAACGAACATCTCGGCTTTGGAAAGATTGTTGGGCCTCAAGAATTCGAGCATGGCACCTACCTCATCCTGAGTGGTTATGAGATATTCCTCGTGCCACAACGACCCGCCTTCTCTGTTTGGATATCGGTACACCATACGATCAACTCTTCTCGTGCCATCCATGTAACGTTAGCACACATTTGATAGAGGTCTTCAAGCATCGGTCTGGTAGTGACCTTTATTTTCTGAAAATTGCCACCGACGTAGGTGACCCCCTTTCCGCTCTCTTCCATGTAACCATTCCACCGTAACCCACGCGTGAACTTTTGGAATGCCATCTGAAAAAAACAGTAGTTCAACTAATATCATAAAAACCACAAATCACAATTCACAATAAAAAGTAATACAAAATATACTTGCGAGTTAACGTTAACCGCAAAAACACTAGAGAAATAGGGAGCTACAATAGAAAATTGAAAAGGGAGAAGGAGAGGTGTGAAAAGAAGAAGATTTCCCGGGCTGCCTTTTATAGGCAAAATCATCAATGAAAACCGCACCTCTAAGGTGCGGTTTTCATCTGCCATGCAGCCCCACGTCTATCAATCTGCATGGCTGCATGTCCGGTGTCGGAAAATAATTGACACACAAATCGCATTAGGGGTGCGGTTTGTGTTGCCACAACCGCACTTTGAGGGTGCGGTTTGTTTTGGAGAAGCAAAACCGCATCCCCAAAGTGCGGTTTTGCTAGGTCAGGCCTAGACCGCATCTGGGCCATGCGGTTTGGTTAGGTCAGACCGCAAACCGCATGTCCAAGATGCGGTTTTGGCCCAGTAAGATAAAACGCACCCCCAAGGTACGGTTTAAAGACAAAACACATCAGGGGGTCCGGTTTTTTAAAAAAGGTGCTATTTTTGTAATTTCTACGGAATGTGTGCTATTTTTGTAATTTTTTTTAAAGGTGCTATTTCTGAAAAAATCCCAAAAAGATGGCCAAATATTCTCAAGTCTAGAATGAGCTGAGTTTATGTTGGATGTCGACTGTGTTGGAAGCAGCTTGCCAAATGAGACTGAATTGTGGTTATGTTTCGTGCCGAACAAGAATGAAGGAACGGCTGAAAAATCACAAGAAGGAAAGTTTTCAAGTTCTTACCATAAACCAATCCACGAAGGAAAAGGAAAGAAAGGATAACAACACTATGAGTGCTGAATAAAAGGCTGAAGAGAATAAGAGATCGACACTTTTCTGGAGATCATTCATACTGGGAGAGCTTAGATCATAGCTTGTGTGTCTGATAAGAAAAGCAAGGATAATTCAACTTCTGGAGAGAATTTGGGTTAGGGGTGTGTTGAGAGAAACACAGGAGCACGATTGCTAGTAGTATATCAGGGGCTGGGTTAATTCAATCATCTTTCCAGGATAGGATTGAGTGATTTCGGAGCTGTATATCTCTGTAACAGAAACAACCGACAAGCTTAGTGAATCGTCGGGGATCACATCATCGTGATCATCCGACCGTGGAATAGTCAGAGTTGGGATTCATTTGACCCAGCTCTGGAAACCACGTAAAAATTGACTGTGTCCAGTTGTTCTTTAGTGCGGATAGTTTGTGATTTAACCTTACTCTGTTTCTGCTAGTTTTGCCTTGTTGGGTGTTTATCTGAAACAGGGGATCTGATCCTAAGGAACACGAAGAAGGAGGTAAAGGTTCAGTCTTGAAACGCACAGTTTTGGGTAGAGCAACTCGGCGGTACAACTCTCTTGGGTCGAAGGAATTAATTGACTGGGCTTGAGGCTTCTGGCCCAGTTACAAAGAAAGTATGATCCAAATTATATTGTTTGTCCTTTTGATTTATTTAATACATTTCACTGGTACTCTTCGTTGTTCGTCACCTGTTCTTGGCCAAAGTCGAATTAGGTTTTCAGGTCAAGAAGAAGAGTGAATCCACAACTCAGTGCAGGCATCTCGCGCTCGAAGCCAGCAACAAGTGGTATCAGAGTCCGGCTCCGTTAATAAAAGGCCTAACATCATCCGGAGAATCTAGAGATGGCTTCAGGATCAGCGAGCAACGCTCCTCTTTATCTTGCCGATGGATTTTCACAGAATCGTCCACCACGATTCGAAGGGGTCAATTACGGGTACTGGAAGAATCGTATGGAGTTGTTCGTGGGATTGACTGATCCAAAACTTTGGGCAAGAGTTATCAAAGGACCTTACGAACTCAAAGAAGATCAAGAGAAGTGGTGTGATGAAGACTTTGAGAAATTCCAGCAGAACTGCAAAGCCACAAATATGATGTATTGTGCTCTTGGACCAGAAGAATACCACAAGGTGGCAGGTTGCAAGACTGCAAAAGAGATCTGGGACAAGCTTCAAGTAACATATGAAGGTACTTCATAGGTTAAAACCTCACGGATAAATTCCTTGAAGCATCAATTCGAGTTATTCAAAATGGAAGAAGGAGAATCAATCAGGATGATGTATGAGAGATTCACTAATATAGTGAATAGTCTTGAGAATCTGGGAAAGTCGTATGAAAGTGGAGACCTCGTGAGGAAGATTATGTGGAGCTTGCCAGACAAGTTGACACCGAAGATCACAGCCATTGAGGAAGCCAAAGATCTGGAAAAAATATATGTTGATGAGCTGATTGGATCCTTAGTTGCTCATGAAGATAAACTGAACAAGGTGAGTCAAGAAAAGGAAGTCAATGACAAAGGAAAAAGAGGTGTTGCTTTCAAAGCTAGCACTTCGTTGGATGACTCAGAAGATCTAGACGATATGGAAGACGAAGAATTGGCGTTGTTAAGTAAGCAAGTCAGCAGACTGCTTAAAATTCGAAGGGAAAAGAAGTATGGGAGATCTGGAAGCAAGGTCAAAGATCTTGAAAGAAATGAAAGCGGGGGAAAAGGAAATCAACTCAGGTCCTTCTCAAAAGGCAGAGTTGATGTCAGTCAGACCCCAAGAAGTGTGAGCTCAACAGGGTGTTTTAAATGCGGCCGAGCAGGACATATCAAGGCTGAGTTTCCACAACTCAAGAAGGAGAGAGCCCTGGCTGCTACTTGGAGCTGCAGTGAAGATGAAATGGATGATGATGACGGAGTTATTGTCCAAAGGTCGTTCATGGCAATTGCTGAGGTCGAGGAAGAGTCACTTGAGCAGAATAGCAATTCTAGACAAGTAAGTGATACTGAATCCATACATGAGTCAGAATACCTGAGTGACAATGAAATGCTAATTGATACTATCAGAGACATCCAAGTAGAATTTGGAAATGTCAAGATGAGATATAATAAAATGAAGAGAGAAAATCATGAGCATCTGACAAGAATAGCTGAACTAGAAAACGAATTAGAAAGTAGTAAAACAGAAGTCCGTGAACTCAGGAAGAAAATCAGTATTATGGAAACTGAGAATAGGTCAATGCAGAAAAGATTCTAACAGAATTACAATGAAAAGACCTGAAATATATACAATTAGACAGGATGCTCAATTAAAGGAAGTGGAATGCTATTACTGTCACAAAAAGGGACACATTATTAAAATGTGCAGGAAGAGGTTATTGTTAGAAGCTAGGAAAGAAGGGTCTGATTGGTCAAGAAAAATTAAGCAACCCAGGAACAATCAATTGTTTAGTCCAAATGCATCACACGAACCCAAGAAAATCTGGGTTCGAAAAACCAAATGAAGTTTGTGTTTGCAGAGTTGTCTTCAAGTGAGCACAGAGGATACCAGATGAATTATGGACAGCGGGTGCTCCCATCACATGACAGGTAATAAGAAACTGTTTTCTAGTCTCAGTCTACAAGATTGTGGTAAGGTTTATTTTGGAGACAACAACTATGCTCATATCATTGGCAAAGGTCAAGTAGGAACTGATCCATGCATTAAAAATGTTATGTTAGTTAAGGGTTTGAAACATAATCTTATGTCTATCAGTCAAATGTGTGGAAAGACCTGCAGGGTGGTGTTTGAACCTAGTTGTTGTTATGTAGAGAACATTATGAATAAACAAGTAGTGTTTACTGGAAAAAGAAATGGGAAAATCTACACTATTGATCTAAACGACAAGGATAGTTTCAATGAAACTTGTTTGATTATTCTAGACAAAAGTGATCAGGAAGAGTGGCATAGAAGGCTGGGTCATGTTAATGTGAGTGTTTTGTCTAAGTTAGTTCGTCTGAATTTAGTCAAAGGTATTCCGAAAATAAATGAGAAAAGGGATTTTTTCTGCGATGCTTGTGCCAAGGGTAAACAAACCAGGTCTAGCTTTAAATCTAAACCTGTCATTTCTACTTCAAGGCCCCTAGAGTTACTTCATTTAGACTTATTTGGACCTACAAATATGGTTAGTTATGGTGGAAAGTCATATGCCTTTGTTGAAGTTGATGACTACTCTGGGTTTACCTGGGTATTGTTTCTTAGTAAGAAGGATGAAGCTTTTGAAAATTTTAGAACTCTGGTCAAACGAATTGAGAATGAAAAATTGGCTAGGGTGTGTAGCATTCGAAGTGACCATGGAGGGGAATTCTGCTCTGATTCATTTGAACAGTATTGCAATGAACTAGGTATCTCTCATAATTTTTCTGCTCCGAGAACACCACAACAGAATGGTGTTGTGGAGAGGCAAAATAGAACTCTGATAGACATTGCACGTACTATGCTGCATGACTATGGGATCCCTAAGCATTTCTGGGCAGAGGCTATTAACACAGCCTGCTATATTGTAAATCGAGCTTTAATTAGAACAGGTGTTAACAAAACTCCCTATGAAATCTGGAAGGGAAGAAAACCTAACTTAGGTTATTTTCATGCCTTCGGCTGTAAATGTTTTGTTTTGAACACGAAAGATCACCTGGGAAAATTTGATTCAAAATCTGATGAATCTGTGTTCTTAGGATACTCTAACACTAGCAAGGTTTATCGTGTGTTCAATAAACGGACCCTCAAAGTTGAGGAGTCCGTCAATGTAATTTTTGATGAATCTGTTGCTGTAAGAACAGATAGCTATGATGATGATGATTTTGGACTTGGAAGGCAGCAGTCAGCAAACAAAGAAGATGGTGTTAAGCCTGCTCAACAGGTAGAGGAAGAAACCAATAATCCGGAAGATATCCAGTTGCAATCAGAAGAAAGGACCAAAGCAGCTGACTCAGATAGTCATCCCCCAACTTACATTGTGAGACGTCATCCCCCTGAACAAATCATAGGAAGCATCAATCAAGGTATGATTACTCGATCAAAGACCTTACCATCTACTGTTGCTTATGTGTCTTTAGTTGAACCAAAAAATGTGCACGAAGCTCTTCAAGATGAGTTCTCGACTGCTTCTATGTTTGATGAAATGCACCAGTTTGAGCGTGCCAATGTGTGAGAACTTGTTCCTAAACCTGAGAATCGAGTAATAATAGGTACCAAGTGGATATACAAAAACAAATCTGATGAAGTAGGAACTGTGGTTAGAAACAAATCTAGATTAGTTGCTCAAGGGTATTGCCAGGAGGAAGGGATAGATTATGAAGAAACTTTTGCTCCTGTAGCTCGTCTAGAAGCTATTCGTTTATTATGTGCTTTTGCTAGTTCAAAACGTTTTAAGTTATATCAAATGGATGTTAAGAGTGCTTTTCTCAATAGGGAGTTGAACGAAGAAGTTTTTGTGTCTCAACCTTCAGGTTTCGAAGATCATAGATTCCCTAATCATGTTTATAAATTAAAAAAGGCTTTGTATGGTCTAAAACAAGCTCCAAGAGCTTGGTATGACAAACTTAGTTCTTTTTTGTTAGAAAATGATTTTAGGAGAGGACTGGTAGATAAAACCTTGTTCATTAAACAACTAAACAATCATATCCTTCTGGTTCAGGTATATGTTGATGATATCATTTTTGGGGCTACATGTGAAAGTATGTGTAGGGTTTTTGAGTCAAAAATGAAGGAAGCCTTTGAGATGAGTTCAATGGGGGAACTCAACTATTTTCTAGGGCTACAAATTAAACAGACTCCTCACGGCATTTTTATCAATCAGTCAAAATATCTGGTCAACATGCTCAAACGTTTTGATCTAGGAAATCTTAAATCAACTCTCACTCCCATGGCCTCCTCTATAAAAATAGATAAAGATAAATCTGGTATTCCCATTAATGATAAGCTGTACAGAGGGATGATATGGTCCCTGCTGTATCTAACGGCAAGTCGCCCTGATATCATGTTCAGTGTGTGTGTTTGTGCTCGATTCCAGAGCTCTCCTAAGGAGAGTCACTTAACTGCAGTCAAAAGGATCTTTCGCTATCTCTGTGGCACCTCAAACCTGGGTCTATGGTATCCCAGTGATTCCTCTTTAGAATTGATAAGTTACTCAGATTCAGATTATGCTGGTTGTACAATCGATAGGAAGAGTTCTTCTGGCACTTGCCATTTCCTAGGATCCTCTCTGGTTTCTTGGTTTAGCAAGAAACAAAACTCTGTTGCATTGTCCACAGCAGAAGCAGAGTATATTGCAGCAGGAAGCTGCTGTACTCAGCTTCTGTGGATGAAGCACCAACTCCAAGACTATGGTCTTCACTTAAAAACTCTCCCTGTTCTTTGCGATAATACTAGTGCCATCAACATGACCAAAAATCCCATTTTACACTCTCGAACCAAGCACATAGAAATCAGATATCACTTCATTAGAGATTTGGTCGAAGAAGGTAGTATTTCCTTGGAATTTGTTCCCACTTCCAGTCAATGGGCTGATATCTTCACAAAGCCTTTGGGCTCTAATCAGTTTCTTTCGAATCGTCGTGAGCTAGGTATGTTTTCCTAGTCAGAACTTGAGAATCTGAAGTGATTCTGTCTTTAAGTGAGTAACCATCTGTAGAGTCGACTTTTCCTATTCTTTAGTTCCAAGACTTACCCACTTTCTATCAATCCTTAGGGTCAGAAAATATTCTCTTTCTCCTCTTAATTCCATCCTTCCTTTTCTTCCAATCCTCGTATCCTTCTTACCTTAACCCTTTATCTTCCTGCAAGGGTATTTATACTCTCTCAGATCAGTGTGCATTCTCATCGAATTTCTTCACTTCCAATTCAAAAGATCTCTACTTCTTCTAAGTCAGTATGGCAGGAATCAATCCCCATGTCCCCTTGCATCTGGCTCAAGCAGCCATCTTTACTGGAAAGGGATTCAGAAGCGCGGAGGACTATGCTCTCTATCTCATTAAGTTTCAAGATCATCCCTTGTGTCCCTCTATCTCCTTTGATCCAGCCCGCTTCAATCGTTATGACATGAACATCCCTGGGTTGACCAATGTTGTAGGCTGGTCAAATCTTCCGCTGGATCAGTGTTACAGCTTTCGTCCAGAAGCTGTACGCATGTTTTATGTCAACATGCAACCATATTTTAACACTGATCCTCCCACCTTCACCACTGTGGTGTACAACTATCTGCTCACAATCTCGGTTGACATTCTCTCATATCTTCTCGGCTATCCTATTGCTGGTACTGAAGTTTTGGATGAAGGGGACTTCCAGGAAGTGGGTTTCAATGAAGTTGAAGCCATTCGTCTGTATACAAGGGATACAGGTGAATACTATCCTTCTCTGATTGCCACTGGACGTCTCCCTAACGATCTCAAAGTGCTCCACTTCTTCATCACTCGGGTTTTTCTTCCCCGCTCTCATGGACTTAATAGGATTTACCCTATAGACATGTGGATTCTTGCTAGTGCCAAAGAAAATCGCCCTATCAGCTATCCCCATCTCATGTTTAATCATATGCTCCATTACTGCGATGACAATTTCAATGAGGAGCTCCCCTTTGCTCCTCAAATCACTCTGCTGTTGCACGCTCTAGGCATTGATCTTCGCTACAAAGTAGCTAGGGTTGATCTGATTGATACCCTTCGCGCTCAGTTTGTCCTTCGCAAGGTGAATGCCTTTGTTGGTCGTAGGCGTCCTCGAGTCAATGCTTCAGGGGGAGAAGGGGCGGCTGTAGTTCCTGCAGCACCCTTAGCAGCTGATCCTGAAGATGAAGCTGTTCCTGAAGTTGTTCCTGAGGAACCAGTAGCGGCTGAAGATCTTGAAGATGGACTCAGCATTGCTGATCTGGAGGAAGAGCTAGGTGGAGATGAGGGGGAGATCTCTGACTACCTGTCTTCCCCAACTTTCCCTTTCTAAGCTCGCTGGGTTATCATAGGAGTTTTGTGTAGGGGGAGCTTAAGTTTGTTTGGTCTTGTGTTGAGTCGAACCAGAAGTGTTTTGTTTTCAAGAATAAAGCTCTATGTAAGAGCTCTTGCTTGTCTAGGAAGTCTTAGAGTCTACTCACTGAGTCTTTGTCTTGATTGGTAGATGTTATCTTGAAATAAAAGAACTCCTCTTCAGTCTTTCTCGTTTGCTCACAGTATGATTATGTAGTCACAGAAGGAAGAATCACTGACAAGCTGAGGGGGAGAATGTTGGAAGCAGCTTGCCAAATGAGACTGAATTGTGGTTATGTTTCGTGCCGAACAAGAATGAAGGAACGGTCTGAAAAATCACATGAAGGAAAGTTTTCAAGTTCTTACCATAAACCAATCCAGGAACGAAAAGGAAAGAAAGGATAACGACACTATGAGTGTTGAATAAAAGGCTGAAGAGAACAAGAGATCGACACTTTTCTGGAGATCATTCATACCGAGAGAGCTTAGATCATAGCTTGTATGTCTGGTAAGAAAAGCAAGGCTAATTCAACTTCTGGAGAGAATTTGGGTTAGGGTTGTGTTGAGAGAAACACAGGAGCAGGATTGCTAGTAGTATATCAGGGGCTGGGTTAATTCAGTCATCTTTCCAGGATAGGATTGAGTGATTTCGGAGCTGTATATCTCTGTAACAGAAACGACCTACAAGCTTAGTGAATCGTCAGGGATCACATCATCGTGATCATCCGACCGTGGAATAGTCAGAGTTGGGATTCATTTGACCTAGCTCTGGAAACCACGTAAAAATCGACTGTGTCCAGTTGTTCTTTAGTGCGGATAGTTTGTGATTTTACCTTACTCTGTTTCTGCTAGTTTTGCGTTGTTGGGTGTTTATCTGAAACACGGGATCTGATCCTAAGGAACACGAAGAAGGAGGTAAAGGTTCAGTCTTGAAATGCACAGTTTTGGGTAGAGCAACTCGGCGGTACAACACTCTTGGGTCGAAGGAATTAATTGACTGGGCTTGAGGCTTCTGGCTCAGTTACAAAGAAAGTATGATCCAAATTATATTGTTTGTCCTTTTGATTTATTTAATACATTTCACTGGTACCCTTCGTTGTTCGTCACCTGTTCTTGGCCAAAGTCGAATTTGGTTTTCAAGTCAAGAAGAAGAGTGAATCCACAACTCAGTGCAGGCATCTCGCGCTCGAAGCCAGCAACAGACTGATTTTTGGTCCGTAAAATCATCAAACTCTACCATTAAAACAGTGAGTTTGTGTTGGAAGTTGATCAATTGTCTACTGAGAATTCCATGCATGAGAAGTTTGAGAGCAAGTGACTGAGTGTTGGGGAAGAAAGAATTCGGATTTATGCAAGGAAGTGAAGAAGAGCGAACAGCTTATTGTGAAAGTCCTTCCGTGACTGAACATGGTGTTGCTAGTTCGTAGAGACTATCCACCTCAAGGCATTGGTAGATGGGTTCGCTTCAGCAAAAGATTTTCTCCAACTCATTGTCCCTGACTTTGTAAAGCCTGCAATACTAACAAGATAATTACACATTTTGTTACGTGGTGATGGTTATGTACATCCGCAATGGTCAAAGACGTTCCATGTGTGTAAGGAGGTTGAACCTGAATCCTTCATTTGCATCAGCAAGGCTTCATTCCAGGCTAGAATGGCATCAAAACTTTTTGTTTTTTTTTTTGGAAAAATGGCATCAGAACCTAACAACCTGATCATAGCATTAAGACATTTTGATTTTGCATTAGTAAACACTCATTTTCTGTGAGCTTTTCACACAACCATTGTTTAAATAATTTCAGGTATCCATTAAGTTGCAATAGACATGGGAGCTAAAGCAAACCTTTGTCAAACAAAATGCACAAGCCTAGAAATGAATAGTGGCACAGTCTCAAAAAACCAGCTCATCATACATCCATATCCTTTCTTATATGATTTACCTATTAACTATTCTAAGAAAAATGGTACCCAACGTGAGCTACTCTTGCTGCTCAGTAGCATCCCCAGAAAGTTGCTGACTTTGCTGGCAGTTGGTTTGGTTCATGTCTACTAATGCTCTTTCTAAGTTTTACTTAGGTAGCAAATTTGTCTTGTTCGGTATCTTCATTATTATTTCCCCCTCTTGAACGTGGTTACGTATAGCTTGTTCATCTCTTATTGATACTACGGGGTGATTCTTCATCCCTTTTCATGGAATAAACATCTTATTCGTCAAAAATCCAAAATGGACACAGGGGCAAGAACATTGTAATGTCACAGCCCAAAAATAGACAAACTGTTTGTCTCATTTAACTGGAAAAACAGAAACTAACAGGACAGTAATCCTGACCTCTCCTTGCTAACTCTTCTTCTACGTCACCGATCTAAGGAGGAACACCCACCAGCACCAACCTCTTCACAACAAGAGAAGATTAATATAAGAGTAAAATCAATCCAAATAGAAGCAGAACAGTGACAGAGGGAAAAGGGATCAACAACAATTTAAAGAAAAATCAACCTCCTCACTCCAAATTATAGCCTTACCCAAAATAAAGAAAAGATCAAGATGAAAGAGGGAAAAGAGATCAACAGCAGAACAGTGATAGAGCGTAGAAATCCCCTGATGCTCTTCAAATCCAGAATATAGAGGAAACAGAAACTGACCAACTCATGGCAGCATGCATGACTTGGAACAACAGACACACCACGGAAGTAGAACGACCCATGGTACTATGGTCGCGGTGCTCATCGCCGGAGGCAGGGATGGTCAGGCCCGCGAGATTCATTGCCTTTGTTTTAAAGAAAAAATGATTGAGGTGTAACCGGAGAATGATTTCAGTGGAGCTGTTTAGTAGACACTGAGATTGAATCAACGACGAAGTCGCCGGAAGTCAGAGTCCGCCGCAAAGACAGGTGAACGACGACGAACAATTTTTTTTGCTTCGCGTTTCTATTTTTGGCGAAAAAAATCAACTCACCATTAAAGTAAAGATAAAATTTTAATGAAATAAAATTACTAACGGAAAGAAGAAATCCGTTTGGTTAAGTGGAGGGTTCGGGCCACTACTGATGGGTCAACGGATTTGGCCTCCAATTTATTCAACCCACCGGCCCAGCTCATGCCACGTTGTTATTTACGTTGGCCAATTAGAATCAGCGACATCGATGCCGCACTTTTATCTGTGGCACCGTAGCATTGGCCCAAAAAAGAATTCGATCCGAGTAGCCCGCCCGATCAAGTCGATTTGTATCTCGAACGCAATTCGAATTGACTAAAAGTCAATAAACCCATTACTCGCCCAAACCGTAATCCAATTGACTCATAACCTAATTAACCCGCGACCTGATTAATCCAGACCCGATTGACCGGCAACATGATTAAACTCATAATCCGAATAATCCGCAATCCGATTGACCTGAACCAGTCTAACCCAACCCCCCGATTGACATGAATAATTACTATATTATATCATATGTATTCTTTCAAAATAATTTGTTTTGTTCTAAATCCAAGTAAAGTCATTTTTCCGTTTCGTAGAGGGACTAAAATCTGAAATTCACTTGAAATTATGTTTTTAATTACAGAAATTAAAATATGAATTTCATTTGAACATTAATTTATTTAACAGAATTACAAAAAAGTGAAATTTCAAATCATGTCAATATTGATAATGAATACTTATCAGGAATTTGCTACGGTGACTTCAAGTCATCATGAATTGGAAAAAATGATCGACCTCTTCACTGATCAGTTCGACCTATTTGGACAAAATGGTCGACATCTTTGTTGGAATGGTTGACCAGATGTACTATTTTAAATTTTGCTATGTTGAACAAATGGTCGACCTCTTCCGCTAAAAGGTCGACCACTTTACTAGAAAACAGTCTACCACTTCCATCAAGTGGCTACCTCTTTCACCAAGCGGTCCACCATTTTCAATAACTGGTCGACCTGATGAACCGTTGCTAGTGATATAATCATAAATAATTAGAGTCCAATAATAATATATATGCTTGCTAGTAAGAGATTTAAAATTAGTACAAAAGCTGCAAGCATAGATGACAAGTTTCTCGAGTGATTGTTATCCCGTAGATTTGGAAAATCTTCTACATATTTATTTCTTATATTTGACTTCTATATTGAGACTTTCATCTTTCCTTCGAATTCTAAGTTTGCTTGTTTTTATCCTATAATTGTCTTGTCATTGATCAACTTTGTTATGAAAATGCTCAAAAAGTATAGTATAATTGTTATACAATTGTGTCATCTTCAATGTTCATATATCTCACATCATCTTGCTTTTGTGGATTTTTATTCCATAAGTGTTAAAAGTGCTTGTTGGTTTTCTTGTCTTGGGCTATAATATGTGTAGGAATTTGGTTGCCTACAGAGGATAGGATGTTGCGTTACACTACAAAACAATTATGTATTGTTGGTCTCATATCGTCCATTATTTGTCTAATGTAAGTATAAGCTAACAGTGTCATCTGCCAACTGTTCGCCAAAAGCAGAGATCATTCGCCAAAAGAGGTATAAACCACTTTACATAATTGGTATCTTATTTTGGCAGGAGGAGACTACCTCCTCCAACAAGAGGGTGTAAGTTGAATGTAAGTGTGTCACAAGTAGACACATTGTTGGAAGCTGTAGACCGGTTGCCTAAAGTGGTACACCACTTGGTGGAAGAGTTAGACCACTTGAAGGTAACTCTGTCATCAGGTCTATCCATTTTCTGGAAGCGGTACACTGTTGATTCAAGTGGTGGACTACTTGGTGGAAGAGGTCGACCATTTTCTCCAAGCTATGGTGACTTGCAAGTCACCATAGACGTACCTTATTAATCGAGTGGTAGAGGTATGGTAGTGGAGCTGGAGATATTTTCTATGCAAGTCACCATAGACGTACCTTATTAATCGAGTGGTAGAGGTATGGTAGTGGAGCTGGAGATATTTTCTTCCTGTATTTTTTTCGATAAGGAATTTTCTTCCCGTATTTAGAAAAGAGAACCCGACAATAAGTTAATAAGGAAATCATTTAATCAAGAAAGACGAATTTACCACTGAGTTTGAAACCAACATGTTCTTTTTGTTTGGAGCCAAAACATAAAAATGGGAAGCAAAAGCAACTTGATAATTTCGTGTCTCCACTTTTATTTCCCTTGGAGAAAAAAAAAATGAAAAAATAAGAGCCAAAAGCAATTCACTTACCGTCAAATACTATGTGTGGAGAGGCTGGTGTTTTGGAGGGGGTAAAAGGGTTGGAGGCAAGGTTGTGAATCCGCGGGTTGACCCGGACCAGATGAAGGTAGTGGGTCAAGGGTTAATGGTTCACCCGGTTTAGTCCGAAAATATGGAAAGAGTCATTATATTATACTTATCCTGATAAATTATATCAAATCCCATCTAACATCTGAGTTACAACATGTAATATTACATTAAAATAACATGTCGTACTTAGATCCAACATATAGTGAAAATCACACACAATTATATAATATCAATATTCAAATGTTCAACTTAGGATTCCAAAGGTTGAGTTAGGCGAAAAGAAAATCAGAAAATAGGCGCATTTCGCAAACCAAAGAAAAAAGTGACACATTTTGACCTCCAACCCGATATCTTGTAGCGGTCGACCTGGTAGGTGCGTGCAACCCGTTTTTCTCACCGAGTCAACTCACAGGTTGACAACCTTGCTTGGAGGGTACTTGTTTGTTGTGAATGATTAGTAAATTAATACTTAATTTAATAAAATAACTATTTTGTCTCATTTATCAGTATCTGCAGCTTCGTTTTTTAGTGTTTGTATTTGCCTATAGAGGCAATTAAATCTACCTCTTATGACATAGCATAAGCAGCAATTATATTTACCTATGCGACTAAAATATAATGAAATCGATGCAAAACAAATATTATGAAACCGAGATAATTACAACATATCGAGACAAATAATATTTCTTTCTAAAAATTTTAGAAAATATTGTGGAATGAAAACCTATGCAATAACATATCAAGACAAATAATATTTTTTCTAAAGTATTAGAAATTGATATGAAACGGAGACAAATATAATGACATATTGAGATAAATAATATTTTCCCCTCAAAATTTTAGCTATGGAGGCTAATACAAGAATTATGTATGATTATTTGTCCCTGTAGGTTGGTACAGTTTTGGTTAATTTTGACCAAGGTTATCATTTATATATAAATAGAGTAAAGTAATTTATTTGGTAATTTGATTATTTTAAAAGAAGAGGGAAATTTGAGTGTTTTCAATTTTCTGAGAGGAGAAAGAAGAGAGAAATTTGATGCTCCGATTTTTAAAAAATTGAAGAATGGACTACATTATGACCTTATATGTAATGACTAATCGACTATATCACTCGAACTATCTCAAATACTTGTTATTTTACATTATAAATCATATACTTATGTGCTAATTCCTCTAGAAGCCCAAATATCCAAAAGTGTTATTTGTGTACTAAACTATTCAATATGACAAATCTGGCATAAAACACATAGATGTTGACTAAATTTTTTGTTAGATACTAACGGTCAACGTCCGTCAACATTAACGGAAAAATAGTTCGTGCCAGATTTGTCATATTGAATAGTTTAAAACACAAATGACACTTTTTGAATAGTTTGGGCTTCCTAGTGGAATTAGCAATATACTTAATTACTTATCAATTTGATTATCTCAATGTTAAATATATGTGGTTTACAAGTTTAACATTTAGTGACTCAATATACTTAATTTGAAATGTAGGAAACTCCTAATATCATTTGCAATAATTAATTTGGGAGACCAATTAATAACTTTTACAATTGATTTGAATCCAAAAATGGGTACGTACATTCCCATAAATCATAATGAGAAAACAAGCCAAAGTTGGGGGTTGAGAAGTTGAAGAAGAAGAAAGGAAAGTTAGCTAGCCAAAAATGCAGTGGCTTATTTGACTTAATTTGGAGAAACTGTCGCTACACAGCTGAAGTTGGGAGTTGAGGAGTTGAAGAAGAAGAAGATGGGATGCCAACTAACCAAAGATGCATTGGTATCATCGGCTGTTGAAGAAGAAGAAGATTTGATAACATAAAAAATGTGCTATTTAGCTTGCATTTATTAGGCAATTTTAACAACTTTAATTGTTTTACAAAATTTCATTTGCATGCCATTTTTGTTCCGTTCTATTTCTACACTATTTCGGGATGCATTCGACATTATGAGCAAAAACGCGGAGAAAATGGGCAAAAATGTGTAGAAACAAGGAGAAGGACCAGACAAGGCAAAGATCCCAGCTGAAGGGCTCAATTTCCCGACCGCAAAGATGGTACACGAAGTCTTCCAAAAGATCACGGGCCAAAGCCAGAAGATCACGACCGTGAAGATGAACGCATTAGCCACGAACTCTAGAAGGATGCGGCGCAGGGAGTACAGAGAGTTTCCTCACTCTCCTCGTGGGCAGCGCTGACCCTGACTGAGAAAACAGATAGCGCCAGCGGCACTGAAGTTCGCGGCCGCGATCTCTCGCCGTCAGACCGCGAACATGCCCGAGATTTCCAGTTCCTATAAATAGAAGAGTTGCTAGAGTGAAAAGGAGATCCGCCTTGGGGTGAGAAAATTGGGGTTTTGGAGTGCTTTAGAGAGAGAAACATCTTGGGAGAGCTTCATTGACAATCCATTCAACCCATGGAGCAGGGAGAAGGTGCAAGCAAGGAGATGAAGTTTGATTCCATCATTCCCCTCTTATAGTTTGTATTTTCTTCTTCTCTCTAATGATTTGATTCTCTAGTGGTTGTTTAGGGTAGATGAACCCTAGTTGTAGGTTGTGAATGTTTGGGTTATGAATGAATGTGTTTATCTTGTTGATTTTGATGCCACTCTCTCCAACGATGACGCTTGGGTAATTTTCCATAATCTTCCCTCTTAGCCTACTTTATGTTACCGTGCTAGGTACGGAGTTCTATGGTTAGACGGGTATGTGGCGAGTTTAGGTTAGATGTGTGAATGGTGGCCTATAGTGGTTGAGGCGATCGAACCCCTGCTATAGGTAGCCTTCCTAGATGAAAGTGGGGATGAAACGTCAGTGTGGACGGTGGATAGTGTCCATAAAAATTAGCCATAAGCTTAATGCCCCAGATACGATAGCCTAGATCGAGGTGAATGGAACATGGGTTTAGGGGAGGCGTACTCGAAGGCGTGTGGATAACTACGAAAGCAACGGAAAAGAGCACACTCACCACATTTGATTAACCCTACTTTACAACCTTAGCGAGGATGATTCGACCCTAGACAACCATATCATCTCTAGCGTCCTCCTAACCACTTGGTTGGTTGTTTATTTTGCCTTAGGAGTAGGTTAATTTTGTTAAAACCCCTCACCAAACTTCCATCCCAATTAGATAGTAGTTCAGAGTGAAGTAATAATACACTTAGAGACCCCTTGGAATACGACCGAGTTACTTTACTACAACTCTAGCTAGGTTATACTTGGATAGTTAGGATTTATTAGAGAGTGTGCTTCGACTTTATAAATTTAAAGATCGATCGTGCACCGAAGCATTATCAAGTTTTTGGCGCCGTTGCAAGGGAACTTTTAAGTTATTAGGAAAAGCCGCGACTACTATTTGATACTCTTTTATTAAGCCCAAATCGGTACGTTAGACAAGTTGTAATTTATACTTTTCGATCGCGCACCGGAGCATGATTAAGTTTTTGGCGCCGTTGCAGGGATCTTTTAAGTTATTAGGAAAAGCCGAGGACTACTATTTAATACTCTTTTATTAAGCCCAACTCGGTAAGTTAGAGAATTTGTGATTTATACTTTTCCAAGGCAGAGCAAAGATCGCGAACCCTGAGTAGTTCTTCGCGACCGCGATCTTGTCCTTCCTTTCCTGCGAACTTCTGAGTTTCTCTAAAGATTGTGACCTGTGGTAAAAAGTTCATGGACGCAATCTTTGGCCCTAGCCCGCACTCTTGTCCACGTCCGCAAAAGGATGATCGCGGGAGCTGCTCGGGCCAGAACCTATTTTCCCCAAAATTTTCGATTTTCCTGACCTATAACTCGAGCTAGGAGGCGGGGAACTCAAAATTTCATCTTCCAAGTATGATTACCTTGATTCTTCTTCATCTAATTTGGTTTTTGAGATTCTAATAATTTCTGCAAATAGCTCAATGTAAGTTTCCAACCGATCCTTCTGTTTTCTCATCATGGGGTGCCGAATTAGGCAAGAGATGAGGAAATCGAGCTCTTGCTTAAAGTTTTGGGAAATGGGGTTGTTCTTTGATTGCTTGGTGAATGAGAATCAGTGTGTTCTTGCTTTAGTTTAGGTGTGTGGATTCGGAGACCTTGGAGGGCATTTGTGTGCGATTGATTGTTTGGATTTTGAAAATTTTGCCCACCAAGCACTTGATAATATGCTTGAACCACACTTCCTCTCGAATTTGTTGATTGCATGCTTGATTATGAACATAAATGATGTTGATAAAACCCCAGATTAGGCTCAAGCATCATCAATTACAGTTTAGGTATCTAGTTCTTGAGCATAGTTTTCCTGAATCTGCAATTTAAGAACATGATACCATGCCTTGTTGGTGCGCAGTTTCAGCTCACTTAGAGCTCAATTTCTAGTCATTTTTAACCGTAGATGCATTCATTTTAACTCATATTAAGACACTATAGTTTTGCTTTCTCCTGTTTTAGCCTAGAAGTTCATCTTTCGACCCCCATTTTTTGCTTTCAAGCACACTTTTCTGCCAAGTGTCGGGGTAGAACTCTTTGTATGCTGGAGCTATTTTGCCACCTTGAATTGACTGTACTCTGGATTTTGAGGGGAAATAATAGAGGAGAGGGTTCTGATCCTCTAGAGAGATAGTCCCCCTTCTCGGGCTTCATTCAGTACTACAGGAAGAACCGGAGAAGGGACCAGCAAGCTGCCCTAGTTGAGATAACTCAGAGATAGGAGAAGCCTCAATATCATTCGGACCCCGAGACTCATGCAGAAGAGGAGGTTGAGCAGCAATGCCAATAGCCCCAGAGGAGAGCACCAAAGGTAGTGATGCCCCATGTGGATCATCACTTCCTCTGAGCTATCCCATTCCTCTCCAGCAATGTAGTCAAAAGCGCATTTCTACATAGAATCATTTTGGTGATCTAGAAGCGTAAAACTGTAAGCTTTAATGCATAGTTATTAACAACGAGGATTATGCGTAGAAGCATTTTGGTAACCTAGCAGCGTAAAAGCATAAGTTTTTAGTTTTAAAACGCGATTTAGACTACATTGCTCTCTAGTCCAGAGACCATCTCCAGCGCTTCCAGGAAATGGCTACATGGGAGAGTGGGTGCCTCAAATGGGTACTCTTTGCTCAGTTTGATGTGGTAGACCAGATTAGGGGCAGGATCAGAGACCCGGTGTGGTGCCAGGTTTCGGAGATCAATGAGAGGGTTTACAAAGTCCTCACATTGGAGGTCCTTTGTACCATGCAGACCAAATTCGTCAAGGGAACTGCTTTTGAGGACAACCCCTTGATCAGATTCAAATTAGGAGGGGTCGAGAGACGGATGACGATGAGAGAGTTCACTTTTGCTCTCGACATCTACCCTCCGGAGATCATCACCAACCGCGACTCCTACATCTCTTTGAAGGTGGATTCTGAGCTTCACTTTTCTTGTGACTTCTACGAGAACTTCATGAAGGCCCTGGATGCCGACCTTGGGATGTGAAGCTGTCGAAGGAGAGTGAGATTTTACCTGAGTTTTGGCTCATTCATCATGTCATTTCTCGCTCGACAGGCGGGAAGCACAGAAGCAGGGGAAACCTCACGGTCAGAGCTGTGATCTTCATCTGGAGCATGCAAAGCGACGTTCGTATTCACCTTGGCCCAGCCATTCTGCAGACTCTTTCTCGCCATGGTTCAAACAAGAGACTTCAAGATTTGTATGGAGGAGCCCACATCACCAGGATCGCCATACAGCTTTCGGTTGATTTGACTATAGCCGTCAGTTAGCTGGATATCTACATGGTTCTAGTTCCATTTTCACATCTGCAGACCTATTTGAAGAATCTAGAGCAGAATGAGGAAGGTATCTGGGGTGTTTGGGGTCTATAGTTCCCAGAGACCAACATGGTGATTATAGGGGAAGTTTTTCATACTCTCCCTGGTTGTCCTAGTGGGAGGAGGCAGAGCTCATCTTCATCAGGTTCGGCTCGCCACAGCTTCCACGCTGAGCAGTCCAGCCGTCCTCAAATATCCTATGTCAGACCCTGACATCCTTTGATGATGTGGAGACCATCATGAGGAACCAGTAGAGGGACGCAGAGTGGAGGAACCATATGCTCAACTGTGTGCATGCCTTGATGAGGAAGAATGGCTTGGATCCAGCTACAGTTCCTCACCCTTTCGAGCGCACTACTTCACCGCGATCCTACACTCTTGTGGAAGAGGATGGTGATGATGAGAGAGCAGGCGAGCAGTAGCCTCGTGTTCTAGATGGCACTACATGGCCATTTTCCTATCGATTTCCTTCCTAGCTTGGACTATTGACAATTTCAGTTTCAGTACTTTTTGTTTTGAATATTAGTTTTTGGTGTGTTTAGTTTTCCTTTGCTACCTATCTTAGATGTTCTATCTTAGTTGTTTTTGCACTATTACCTACTTTCTCTCTTAATGACTCTTTTCTCTTTTTCATGTTTGGTTTTGTGCTCCATTATTTGTTGATCGCAGAGAACCTACACATTTTTGTCCCATCTTTCTCCCCGACTACAACATTTCCAAATGGTAACTTCTTGTAATCCTAACCTAGAATTCCCACATTGAGGACAATGTCTCTCAAGTGTGGACGGGAATGCATTCCATAGTTTTAAATGGGTTCACATCAGGTGCATTTTGATTAGTCTATTCCCTCAATAGTGGATGTAAAATTCTCATGGTTGCTTGTGGGAAGAGGATTGATCGATTTAATAGGTTATTGTAGTACAAGACTAACATGAGTGTGTTTTGGAACCTTGAATGCACCACCCAAAATTTTTCAAATTTGAGGGTTCCAAAACACCTTGTTCCTTGCAACCCCCTACTCAATATGCTTTGATTTGTTAGATGATTGATGTGTTTTGTTCTCTAAGGGATAGTTGCATGATTGGAGTACCAGTGTGTTGGTAATTTTACTATCTTCCTCCTCTTTTGTGAGTCGATAATGCTTAAGCTACCTTAGGAACACGTTGTGTGCGAGATTCTCTTTTATGTGTGAACTAGGAACTTTTACAAATATGTGCTTAAAAAAGGAAAAAGAGGTTCTCACATGAGTGGCAACCAGGAAAAGAATTGAGATCAACCGTTAAAGGATTATTCTCTTGGCTCGGAGTGCCATTCGAGGATGTGTTTGGGGTATGAGTAGCTTTATTGCGTCCCTATCATCTCTTACTGCTTACCAACCCCCCCCCCCCCCCCCCCCAAACACCTCTCCTCCTCACTGAATTGTATGATAAGGACCAAAGGTACCTTTTAGCTATTCACGAGACCTCATAGCTCTTGTTTGTATCCGACATGTGTGGCAACCTAATGTAGAGTGCAGGTTGGGACGTTATGCTCGGGCTAAGACGAATCTGGCCATTAACTTTTCCACATGTGACCTTGAAAGGGACAGCTATGATTCATCCACTCTTGGTCATGAGAGAGAGATGTTATTTTGCAAAGAAGTTTGCAAAAGTTCGGTGCAATGTGCATGAACGAGGAAAAAGGAGACAAAAAATGACAACTCCTACAACAAAAGAAAGAATAAAAGCACCTTCAATAGTTCTAGTGGTTATTAGTGTCTGAGAATCCCCTGGAGCACACCTTGAATGTTCGGCCTAGGGTAGTTAGTATGATCCTCACCCTAGAGCTTGTGCTTGCACATTAGGGTGATAGTAACATTCATTCATACTCGTTTACTCTTTTTTTTTTATGCAATGAAGACTTGGAGTGCATTGCCCATTATTTTGTCTATCATGTTGCATTTGGTTTGAGTAATTTTGCTTGGGGACAAGCAAACGCCTAAGGGTGGGGGAAGTTTGATAACACCAAAATGGTGCTATTTACCTTGCATTTATTAGACAATTTTGTGTTAAAAATAACTTTAATTGTTTTACAAAATGTCATCTGCATGCCCTTTTCGTTCCTATTCGATTGCTATACTATTTTGGGATGCATTTGACATTACGAGCAAAGACGGGGAGAAAATGGGCCAAATGTGTAGAAACTAGGAGAAGGACTAGACAAGGTGATAAGCCGTAAATTGCACATGTTTTTACCCCTATTATGGAGCCGTTTGAGATGGTAATTCTCGTGTTTTAGGCCGATTTCACACTAGGTTGTGTTTGTTTGTGATATTTCAGGTCCTAGCAAGTGAATGAAGGTTTAGGAGTGAGTTCGGGGTCGATTGGACGAAGATCGGGCGCGAGGCAAGTCAAAAAGGAAGCCACACGGGCACTGTAGACCGTTATTTACACATGTTTTCACCCCTGTTCTTACACCGTTGGAGATGTGGTTTCTCGTGTTTTAAACCGATTTCACGCTAGGTTGTGCTTGTTTGTGATATTTCAGGTCCTGGCAAGTGAATGAAGGTTTAGGAGCGAGTTCGGGGTCGATTGGGCGAAGATCGGGCGCGAGACAAGTCACAAAGGAGGTCGCACGGGCACACCCACAACCCACACGGCCGTGCAAGTGACCAGTTTGGCCGTGTGGGATTGTGCGAGAGCAAACACGGGCAGAGCAGAAAATCCACACGGCTGTGTGAGGATGCATTTTGGCCGTGTGGAATTCTGCGAGAGCAAACACGGGCAGGATGGAAATTTCACACGGCCGTGCGACCCTGGCCGTGCAAGAAGCCTGGAATTCAACTAATTGATACGCTGCGTTTTGACTCGCACGGGCAACTGGGTGAGCCACACGGCCGTGCGGCCTGCCCGTGTGAGTCGAGGAGATTCGAGTTTTTGAGAGATAGAACGATTCCTAGAGAGAGAAAGCGACGAACAAGAGTCTCCAAGTGCCCTAGCTTGATCTTCATCACCATTGGAGGCTAGTTTTAGCTTGGAGAAGTGCCGATCAACATCCAGGAGCAGGAATCCATCCTTCACAGTATGAATTCCGCGTCTGATTCTGCGTTTGCTTCTTTCTCCATGGAGTAGTTCTCCCATTCATCTAGGTATGGAGAACCCTAGATTTGTATGTTAGGCTTTGATTGTATGAACCCAAGTACTGATTCTATGATTTGATTATATTCGATTGAGGTTTGAATGATTGAATGACTTAAATCCTGATCAAATTCCTGTTGTTTCTGCTTTAACCTAGAATGAGAATATCTGCCTAGGTTGATAGAGCATCCTTGATTGAAGGTAGGGAGTTGGTGACTTTAGTCGAGGAGCCAACTCACTATTCTGTACCGGATTTACTCCGGTAGTGGAGGTTTTGTTTGTTAAGGCCTCAATCTGTTTACTCCGGTGGAGGTTAGTCGCCCGCTAGAGACTCAGATTGAGAGGGTCTGAAGACCTTTAGTCGAGACTTCAGGCTGCTTAAGAACCTTCCGCAATATAACTTTCATAGAAACTGAACTTGGTAATTACAATCCGGCTTAACTGCAGTCTAGGGGGAACCATATCCGGGTGACCTCTCTTAACCTGAATACAATAGTTTACTTGCTTTGTTAGTTTGTTAGTTTAGACTTGCATTAAAGTTTCATTGCTAGATAACAAGAATTCACTGAGTAGTCATCACATCTAGGACCCGGGTTGATAATTAAACCTAAACCCGCTATACTACGCTTTAGGAAGTGGTTACACTTGGCCAATTCCTGGAGTGACAGTAGAAGTGAGTCAAGTTTTTGGCGCCGTTGCCGGGGACGGCTAGGTTATTGAAGAAAAGTGATTTCTGTTAATTTAGCTTTTCTTTTTGCTTTGTTTGCTTTGTCCCACTTGTGCCTTCACGGGTTTTCTTGCTTGAGTGTGTGCAGGTAGTGCATGACCCGTAGCCAGTCAGGAGGTTTACTGCCGTTGAATCCAGAGATTGACCGCACCTGTCGCCAGCTCAAGAGACAACAGCGAGCTAGACTGGCTACGGAAGAGCGCATAGACGGCCACCTGAGTAGCGATTCCGAAGAAGAGTACAGGATGGACGGAGAGTACAATCAACACCAGGGGAATCCTCAGCAGGTTCCCCCTGTGAATCAGGTCCTGGGGAATAACCCCATACCCTAGGATCATGGGGTTCATCATCCACCGCCGCCGGGCCCCACCTTGGAGTACTACTACACTCCTCGGATTGCTGACATCCGCCCGGTCATCCTCTACCCGCCTATTCCAGCAAACAACTTCGAGATCAAGCCATGCTGGATTCAGCTCATTACTTCCTCTATCCAGTTCCATGGCTTGAAGGATGAGGAGGCCAGGGTGCATCTTTCTCGTTTTCTGCAGCTGACGAACGGGTTCAAGCTGAATGGTGTCCCTGATGATGCAATCCGCCTTCATCTCTTCCCCCATTCTCTGGCGGGGAATGCTAAGAGGTGGTTGGAGACCCAGCCCCCATTGTCCATCACCTCTTGGGACTATCTGGCTGACAAATTCGTGCACAGGTACTATCCGACATCGAAGACTACAGAGATCCAGCGGGAGATCACTCACTTCCGCCAAGAGCCAGATGAGTCACTTCGTGATGCATGGGAGCGGTACATGGGATACTTCTGGCAATGTCCCCATCATGGCTTTAATGATGCTTTCACAGTGGGGAACTTCTACAGTGCTCTCTCTCCAGATAGCCAGAGGGTGATTGAGTCTCTATGCCCAGGAGGAGATATTCTTACTAAGACTCCACCCGAGCTGAACCAGATGATCAATACCTTGGCTGCAAGAGATCATTCTTGGGGACAGAGCAGCAGAGGCAGACATTCCCGGGACCGTGGTGTGCAAGCCATGGAGACCAGATCCAAGTTCGAGCAGCAGGTAGCTGAGCTAGTGCAGACATTGAAGCAGCCCAACAGTCTGATTCCGGGCAGAGGTTTGGCTACACCTCCAGTAGCTCAATGTCAGTGGTGCGAGAGCTCCAATCACCTAGTGGAGGACTGCCAGGCTATGAGGGAGTCTACCACTCCCCAAGAGCAGTTGGACTTCATCGCCAATGCTCGGCGCCTTGACCCGTACAGCAACACATATAATGAGGGGTGGCGCCAGCATCCCAACTTCTCTTGGGGCAGCAGCACCACTAAGCCACCTGGTTTCCCAGCACCAGCTGGTGGCTTTCAGCAGAGGTAGCCCTTCTAAGCTCGACAGGGGCCAGCCCCACAGCAGCAGCTCTACCAGCCTAGGCAGGGGCAACCATTCTAGCAGCCCCAGTGCCAGTTTGCCGAGCCAGCAGCAGCTCCAGCCCCAGATGACCGGATGACAAAGCTGGAAAATATTCTAGCTTCATTCATGACTAGCACTCAGGCTGCTATCACGTCACTGGAGGCAGGTCAGCGGAACCAGGGTGCCATTTTGCAGGATCTGCAGACCCACGTGGGCATCTTGGCCCGCCAAAACACTACCAGGGCACCGGGGACTTTGCCTGCCACCACTATCCCGAATCCTCGGGATCCTCACCAGCTCCAGCAGCTGGATGCCATTTTTACCAGGAGCGGTAAGACTACATCTGTTGATCCTGTCCAGGCCACACAGGAGGAACCACTACCTGCTTCAGCACTTCCAGCCGACGATGCAGAAGTGCGGGTGGAGAAGGAAACCCCTGCTCCCAAGCCACAACCAGTGGTTAAGGAGCATGTGCCCCAGCTTCCCTTCCCCACTCGCCTACACAAAGACAAGCTGAAGACTGAGTTTGCCAAGTTTATGGCAATGTTGAAGCAGCTCAACATCAGCATACCGTTCGTGGAGGCACTGTCGAAGATGCCCAAGTATGCCAAGTTCATGAAAGACCTCCTCACCGACAAGAAGAAACTTGGGGATCTTTCGACGGTGATGCTGAGCAAGGAGTGTTCTACTATCCTGCAGAACAAGCTGCCCGAAAAGCGCAAGGATCCAGGGAGGTTTACTATCCCTCTTACTATTGGCAGCATGCATGTAGGCAAGTCCTTGGCGGACCTAGGCGCTAGCATAAATGTCATGCCATATAAGTTGTATAAAAAGCTAGACCTAGGTGAACTTAGCCCTACTAGGATGAGCATTCAGCTGGCTGATCGTTCCATTGTGCATCCTAGGGGAATCATAGAGGATCTGCTTGTCAGTGTCGGTGCATTCACATATCCTGTTGATTTTGTTATTCTTGATATACATGAGGATGTGGATGTACCTTTGATTCTGGGTAGACCATTTCTTGCCACTGCCAAGGCACTTATTGATGTGCATGATGGTAAACTGATCCTGCGTGCAGGGAATGAACAGGCTACTTTTTATGTGACTGAATTTGATCACTGTGCTATGATTGCTGTCACCCCTGTGCATGCTATGTCTGATCAGGTACACGAGCCTGTCGTGTATCCTTCTGCACCTCTTATTTTGCAGGACCCTCCTATCATTCCTTCGCCGCCACTCCATCCAGCCTCGCCTCCGAACAAAAAGCACAAGGAGGAGTGGCGGTCGAAGCAGCAGATTGCTAAGCCTGCACGGAAGAAGGGTGGAGCCCACTATGAGCTGGTCCCACCTCCTGCACCACGACCACCCTGGCCGTCCGGGTACTCACTCGCCTGCATTTTGCCAGATGGCCAGGTCGAGCTGACTGATGATGGTGGTCGCATCCGTCGGGTGCATGGCCACAACCTTAAGCTGTACCTCCAGAGCGACGTGGATCCGCTCTTGGAGGCACCTGTTCCTGCACCTCCCTGAGTATCCACCATGGGCGTCCAGCTACACGACGGTAAAGAAGAGCTTGTGGGGAGGCAACCCCACCACGGTTTGATTTTCTTTCTTGTGTTTTGAGTCGGATTGTAAACCAGTTTGGTTTTGGTTTGTTTTCTTTTGTTTTTGCTGTGTTATTGGGCTGACCATTGGACCTAACATATTGTATTTGAGCTCTTTGGTTTCCTTTGGCTGTGCTTGCCCTGACTGGTCCTCTCTCCAGTCCGCTTCACTCCGACTGATCCGTTTCCAGTCTCCTGCAGTCCGTGCATACCGGTAACATCGTTCCCCTTTCCCTTCCCTCTTCTCCATTGAGGGCAATGTCGATCTTAAGTGTGGGGGGATGTTTATCTTTTGACTGCATTAGATCTGTTTGTGTGCTTGGAGCCTAGTCCACTGTCCAAATTTTTAAATTTGAGGGCTCCAAGTACGTGTTCCTTGCAATTGCCTGCTCAGTATGCTTTGAATTGACAGTCTTTATAGTAATATGCAACCTAGGCAGGTAGTGTAGCACTATGGAGGATGTTGATGCATTTAAGAAGTCTCATTTCTTCTTCATATTGTGTTGGTTGATTGAGTGAATTAGTGATCTTAGGACCCTTGAATTGCGTGGTGTTGTGGATTCTCTACCTGTCATGGACTCTTGTATCATGTCTTGAAAATAACAGGTGCTCGAAAATATGCTTCAGAATAACGTCTCCCGTGCGAATAGGGCGAAAGTGTGTAAGGGGAGACGGGAATCTGTTTCCAATTTCCACCTACTACCTCCAGCCCCCTTACATGTCTTTCCCCCGCACGAGGATCGAGACATCCGCTCCTGGCATGGCCGGTAAGAGCAGGTTGGGACCCTTGAAAGAAAAAAAAAGAAAAGGAAAAAATAACAAAAAACAAACAAAACAGAAAGAAAAGGGGTTCCAACCATCTTCAAGAAGAAAATAGAGCACCTTGAAAAATGTGAGTCCATGATCCTGTGTTTTTTAGAATCTCTTCATCCACAATTCATTTGTCCTCTGTTCACTATTTGCCATGATGCCGACTCGATACTAGTGCTCTCGCCGAAGAAGCTATGAGATGACTTGTGCGTCGGTTGACCTCGTAAGCTGCTAAATGATCTAGGAAGTCCTCTACCTACGATCTGGGTTGTTTGTTGCTATAGAGGTATGGAGAGTTGCATTGGTTTGAGTTAGGTTTGCTTGGGGACAAGCAAACGGTTAAGTGTGGGGGAGTTTGATAGACCGTTAACTACACATGTTTTCACCCCTGTTCTTACACCGTTGGAGATGTGGTTTCTCGTGTTTTAGACCGATTTCACGCTAGGTTGTGCTTTTTTGTGATATTTTAGGTCCTGGCAAGTGAATGAAGGTTTAGGAGCGAGTTCGGGGTCGCTTGGGCAAAGATCGGGCGCGAGACAAGTCACAAAGGAGGTCGCACGGGCACACCCACAACCCACACGGCCGTGCAAGTGACCAGTTTGGCCGTGTGGAATTGTGCGAGAGCAAACACAGGAAGAGCAGAAAATCCACACGGCCGTGTGATGATGCATTTTGGCCGTGTGGAATTCTGCGAGAGCAAACACGGGCAGGATGGAAATTTCACACGGCCGTGCGACCCTGGCTGTGCAAGAAGCCTGGAATTCAACTAATTGATACGCTGCGTGATACGCCCCTGGGGGGGTGTATGTTATCAAAGTAACGCAGCAAACGACTCAATCAAAGAATCGATTGAGCTCGAATCAAGAACGAAGCGTTCTTAATACAAACTTGGGATAAAACGGAACCAAAAGGACAAATCCACACCTGGGGATAGCTCGATTGGTATAAAAGGGTAGTTGCTCGACCACGATTGAAGTGACTATTCAATCGATACACAAGCTCAGCAAGTTTGGAATCCACCAAACCCAAAACAAGTCGCAACTTGCACAAACCAAACGGTTTCTTTTCTATTCAACAAAGTCTGAATTTTACAACGAAATAGAACGATATTTAAAGGCAAACAAAACCTAATACAATCATAGTATAACTAGGAAACAGTTAAGGTAAACTTCTACACTAAAAAGGACACAAAATTCGGGTTTAAACTTCCTTTCTTGAAGCACAAGTAAGCTGCCCGCAAAACAGTCAAAAGACAGCTTTCGTACTAACTTTGCGCCTTGCGTTTGAGGCCTTCCCGAACTCCAATCTTTCATCTGATTCCTTCCCTTGGTAGATAAAAATACCTAGTTTCATGTTGTGGAAGCCTTTTGACATGACTCCCATCCATGCTCCTTGAATTGAGCTCCAAAGTAGGCTTCAGAAAACAGTTTCCTGCCTTAGCCATTTTCTGGCAGTTTTCTAGTTTTGAGGTAGCAACTTTGAGGCCGTGGAAAACCTTAATGACATCTTCTGGATCCTCGAAGCATACCATTAGAAACATGACAACTTTATCTGTAAAACAAGCCCTTGAAAGACAATTTTCAGTGAACCAATTGTGAGAACGATGCCTCCAAAGTAGGCATTTCGAAACTGTCCCAACACTTAAACAAATTCTGCCTTTCTTCTTCCCAACTTCGATAGCTTCTTTGTCAAGTAATTGTGACGTGAATGGTTGGCAATTTGGGATCATATCAGGCTCCCCCTCTTCAAAAAGCTTTGACCTCAAAGCTTGATCTTTCCTTTTGTTAAAATCATCACAGAATTGATCCCAAATTGGATCGAAAGTAGCCTGCTCGAACATCTTTTTCGGCACAACTTTGGCAGCTTCAATCTCATCATCAATCGCATCTAGTTGTGTTGGTGCTTGCAGTATTGTTGGAAACGCTTTCTGGGATTGAAATTTACCAACATTGACGCCCAATTGCGCCGGAATACAATTGAGGAGTTGCCCAAAACTTCCTGCCGCAATGACGGACTCGGATGGTTGCTGCAAACTTGAGATTTGTTGATTCAATCCTCCCCTCTCCAGTTTTACACTCGAATCTCGTTCACCCAGCTTCCATATGAAGCTTCCAAACGTTCCCAGGTCTCGTCCAACCTCAGTAATCAGAGAAACGATGATTTTAGTTTTCCCACCATTCTGGAGGTTGAACGTTTCTGCAGAACTCGGCGGTTCTGGAAAATTGGGAAAAGACCCATATGCTTCGATTTCCTTCTGAGTTGGATGTGCTCTTGGCGGGTAATCCATTCCTTTAACTACTAGGAACTGATTTGTAGTGGTGGTAAGGCTCGATTCGCGCTCAGAATCCCCAACATCATACCCGTTTTTGGAGTCAAACTCCACCGTTTGCAGAATAGCTTCTGCATAATTGGGTATTTTGAATTGAAGTTGCTTTGTCTCGATTGTTGTTAGGGAATTCATTACTGGGCCTTCAAGAAACTCACCAATAGCGACGAAATCCTTAGACTCATCCTCTAGTTCATTGTAGGTTTCTCCAGAACGCTGGCTCTGTTCTTGCGGAGGAAAACAGAGGTCTGGAACGCCGATGCTGTTTGCATCAATAACTGCACAGTTTGATAGCTCCGACCCCTTTGAAGCATTCAGGGTTGCTTCTTCTCCATTTACGATCAATCCCGAGGCAGAATTCGATGGGTTTTGGACATCCAATCGATCTTTTGGGCGAGACCAATCAACACTCTGTTTTCGCTGAATAAGACTGAGATGTCTATTGATGGCAGCATCTAAACTCCGATTAAAGTCTCGCCTGAACTGCCGCAATTGAACCTGGACTATCGCATTGATCTTGTCTAACAAATCCTCCATGTTAATCTTCTCCATGTATGCTCTTCGTATTGAAATTCTTCAAACAACAAAACCAAAACAGACTGCTCCTTTGTTTGCAACGAATTCTGAATTCGTACTAAACACAGGCCGTCTTCTTCTCCTTCGCCCTTGTGTTGAACGGGGCTCTGATACCACTTAATACGACCCTGGGGGGTGTATGTTATCAAAGTAACGCAGCAAACGACTCAATCGAAGAATCGATTGAGCTCGAATCAAGAACGAAGCGTTCTTAATACGAACTTGGGATAAAACGGAACCAAAAGGACAAATCCACACCTGGGGATAGCTCGATTGGTATAAAAGGGTAGTTGCTCGACCACGATTGAAGTGACTATTCAATCGATACACAAGCTCAACAAGTTTGGAATCCACCAAACCCAAAACAAGTCGCAACTTGCACAAACCAAACGGTTTCTTTTCTATTCAACAAAGTCTGAATTTTACAACGAAATAGAACGATATTTAAAGGCAAATAAAACCTAATACAATCATAGTATAACTAGGAAACAGTTAAGGTAAACTTCTACACTAAAAAGGACACAAAATTCGGGTTTAAACTTCCTTTCTTGAAGCACAAGTAAGCTGCCCGCAAAACAGTCAAAAGACAGCTTTCGTACTAACTTTGCGCCTTGCGTTTGAGGCCTTCCCGAACTCCAATCTTTCATCTGATTCCTTCCCTTGGTAGATAAAAATACCTAGTTTCATGTTGTGGAAGCCTTTTGACATGACTCCCATCCATGCTCCTTGAATTGAGCTCCAAAGTAGGCTTCAGAAAACAGTTTCCTGCCTTAGCCATTTTCTGGCAGTTTTCTAGTTTTGAGGTAGCAACTTTGAGGCCGTGGAAAACCTTAATGACATCTTCTGGATCCTCGAAGCATACCATTAGAAACATGACAACTTTATCTGTAAAACAAGCCCTTGAAAGACAATTTTCAGTGAACCAATTGTGAGAACGATGCCTCCAAAGTAGGCATTTCGAAACTGTCCCAACACTTAAACAAATTCTGCCTTTCTTCTTCCCAACTTCGATAGCTTCTTTGTCAAGTAATTGTGACGTGAATGGTTGGCAATTTGGGATCATATCAGGCTCCCCCTCTTCAAAAAGCTTTGACCTCAAAGCTTGATCTTTCCTTTTGTTAAAATCATCACAGAATTGATCCCAAATTGGATCGAAAGTAGCCTGCTCGAACATCTTTTTCGGCACAACTTTGGCAGCTTCAATCTCATCATCAATCGCATCTAGTTGTGTTGGTGCTTGCAGTATTGTTGGAAACGCTTTCTGGGATTGAAATTTACCAACATTGACGCCCAATTGCGCCGGAATACAATTGAGGAGTTGCCCAAAACTTCCTGCCACAATGACGGACTCGGATGGTTGCTGCAAACTTGAGATTTGTTGATTCAATCCTCCCCTCTCCAGTTTTACACTCGAATCTCGTTCACCCAGCTTCCATATGAAGCTTCCAAACGTTCCCAGGTCTCGTCCAACCTCAGTAATCAGAGAAACGATGATTTTAGTTTTCCCACCATTCTGGAGGTTGAACGTTTCTGCAGAACTCGGCGGTTCTGGAAAATTGGGAAAAGACCCATATGCTTCGATTTCCTTCTGAGTTGGATGTGCTCTTGGCGGGTAATCCATTCCTTTAACTACTAGGAACTGATTTGTAGTGGTGGTAAGGCTCGATTCGCGCTCAGAATCCCCAACATCATACCCGTTTTTGGAGTCAAACTCCACCGTTTGCAGAATAGCTTCTGCATAATTGGGTATTTTGAATTGAAGTTGCTTTGTCTCGATTGTTGTTAGGGAATTCATTACTGGGCCTTCAAGAAACTCACCAATAGCGACGAAATCCTTAGACTCATCCTCTAGTTCATTGTAGGTTTCTCCAGAACGCTGGCTCTGTTCTTGCGGAGGAAAACAGAGGTCTGGAACGCCGATGCTGTTTGCATCAATAACTGCACAGTTTGATAGCTCCGACCCCTTTGAAGCATTCAGGGTTGCTTCTTCTCCATTTACGATCAATCCCGAGGCAGAATTCGATGGGTTTTGGACATCCAATCGATCTTTTGGGCGAGACCAATCAACACTCTGTTTTCGCTGAATAAGACTGAGATGTCTATTGATGGCAGCATCTAAACTCCGATTAAAGTCTCGCCTGAACTGCCGCAATTGAACCTGGACTATCGCATTGATCTTGTCTAACAAATCCTCCATGTTAATCTTCTCCATGTATGCTCTTCGTATTGAAATTCTTCAAACAACAAAACCAAAACAGACTGCTCCTTTGTTTGCAACGAATTCTGAATTCGTACTAAACACAGGCCGTCTTCTTCTCCTTCGCCCTTGTGTTGAACGGGGCTCTGATACCACTTAATACGACCCTGGGGGGTGTATGTTATCAAAGTAACGCAGCAAACGACTCAATCGAAGAATCGATTGAGCTCGAATCAAGAACGAAGCGTTCTTAATACGAACTTGGGATAAAACGGAACCAAAAGGACAAATCCACACCTGGGGATAGCTCGATTGGTATAAAAGGGTAGTTGCTCGACCACGATTGAAGTGACTATTCAATCGATACACAAGCTCAACAAGTTTGGAATCCACCAAACCCAAAACAAGTCGCAACTTGCACAAACCAAACGGTTTCTTTTCTATTCAACAAAGTCTGAATTTTACAACGAAATAGAACGATATTTAAAGGCAAATAAAACCTAATACAATCATAGTATAACTAGGAAACAGTTAAGGTAAACTTCTACACTAAAAAGGACACAAAATTCGGGTTTAAACTTCCTTTCTTGAAGCACAAGTAAGCTGCCCGCAAAACAGTCAAAAGACAGCTTTCGTACTAACTTTGCGCCTTGCGTTTGAGGCCTTCCCGAACTCCAATCTTTCATCCGATTCCTTCCCTTGGTAGATAAACATACCTAGTTTCATGTTGTGGAAGCCTTTTGACATGACTCCCATCCATGCTTCTTGAATTGAGCTCCAAAGTAGGCTTCAGAAAACAGTTTCCTGCCTTAGCCATTTTCTGGCAGTTTTCCAGTTTTGAGGTAGCAACTTTGAGGCCTTGGAAAATAACCTTAATGACATCTTCTGGATCCTCCAAGCATACCATTACAAACATGACAACTTTATCTGTAAAACAAGCCCTTGAAAGCCAATTTTCAGTGAACCAATTGTGAGAACCATGCCTCCAAAGTAGGCATTTCGAAACTGTCCCAACACTTAAACAAATTCTGCCTTTCTTCTTCCCAACTTCGATAGCTTCTTTGTCAAGTAATTGTGACGTGAATGGTTGGTAATTTGGGATCATATCACTGCGTTTTGACTCGCACGGGCAACTGGGTGAGCCACACGGCGGTGCGGCCTGCCCGTGTGAGTCGGGATTTTCTGCTTTTAAGCAGATTTTCAGCCACAAGTCGAGGAGATTCGAGTTTTTGAGAGATAGAACGATTCCTAGAGAGAGAAAGCGACGAACAAGAGTCTTCAAGTGCCCTAGCTTGATCTTCATCACCATTGGAGGCCAGTTTGAGCTTGGAGAAGTGCCGATCAACATCCAGGACCAGGAATCCATCCTTCACAGTATGAATTCCGCGTCTGATTCTGCGTTTGCTTCTTTCTCCATGGAGTAGTTCTCCCATTCATCTGGGTATGGAGAACCCTAGATTTGTATGTTAGACTTTGATTGTATGAACCCAAGTACTGATTCTATGATTTGATTATATTCGATTGAGGTTTGAATGATTGAATGACTTGAATCCTGATCAAATTCCTGTTGTTTCTGCTTTAACCTAGAATGAGAATATCTGCCTAGGTTGATAGAGCATCCTTGATTGAAGGTAGGGAGTTGGTGACTTTAGTCGAGGAGCCAACTCACTATTCTGTACCGGATTTACTCCGGTAGTGGAAGTTTTTTTTGTTAAGGCCTCAATCTGTTTACTCCGGTGGAGGTTAGTCGCCCGCTAGAGACTCAGATTGAGAGGGTCTGAAGACCTTTAGTCGAGACTTCAGGCTGCTTAAGAACCTTCCGCAGTATAACTTTCATAGAAACTGAACTTGGTAATTACAATCCGGCTTAACTGCAGTCTAGGGGGAACCATATCCGGGTGACCTCTCTTAACTTGAATACAACAGTTTACTTGCTTTGTTAGTTTAGACTTGCATTAAAGTTTCATTGCTAGATAACAAGAATTCACTGAGTAGTCATCACATCTATGACCCAGGTTGATAATTAAACCTAAACCCGCTATACTACGCTTTAGGAAGTGGTTACACTTGGCCAATTCCTGGAGTGACAGTAGAAGTGAGTTAGGCACACACACAACTCGCACGGCCGTGCAAGTGTCCAAGGAGGCCGTGTGGGATTGTGCGAGCTTTCACACGGGCACAAATAATTCCCACACGGCCGTGTGAAGTTGCAATTTGGCCGTGTTGAATTCTGCGAGGTTTCACACGGCCAGGCAGGGTGAGCTACACGGCCGTGTGACCCTGGCCGTCTGGGAAGCCTGAAACCCAATTACTCGGAACGCGGCGTTTTGACCTCACACGGGCAACTGGGTATGCCACACGGCCGTGTGGCCTGCCCGTGTGAGTCGGGAATTTCTGGTTTTTACCCAATTTTGAGCTGCAAGTGAGAGAATGGGATTTTGAGAGCAAAAATAGAGCCCTAGAGAGAGAAAGTACGAAGAACACATCCTAGAAGCCATCTTGGAGCTGGGTTTCATCAAATCGAGCTTGGAGATCGTCCTACGAGTGGAAATCATCATCCCAGAGCAGATTCTTCCCATTGATATGAGTATGACTGCTTTGTATTCTGTTTTCCCCTCTCTCTCTATGGAGTAGAAACCTTCTCTCACTTGGGTATGAAGAACCCTAGTTCCATGTGTTAGGAATTTGATTGTAATGACTTGGGATGATTATACTGTTTTGTTTTAATCGAATGATGCATGTTTATTGAGTCAATTGAAGTCTGATCAACTTTTCCTGATTTCTGCTGCAACCTGAGATAGATAGAATCTGATTAGGTTGTTAGAGCCTCATCATTCGGTAGTAGGAGATTGGCTATATGAGCGTTAGCCAGTTTACTGCTTTGTACTGGAATCCAATTCCAGTAGTGGAGTTCTGTGCTTATTGCTTCAGCTTTCTATCCCGGTGAAGACTAGTCGTCTGCCGGGTAGTTAGACTGAGAGGGCTTGGTCAGCTTAAGAGATTCCAAGCTACTATCGGATCTTCCGCAGTCTAATCAACAGTAAATCAACCCAGGGAAATTACAATTGAAACCTAACTAAGGAGCTAGGGGGACTCATTCCCAAGTGACTCTTCTTTGCTTGAGAAAATCGAACTAATTCATGCTTTCTTACTGCTTTTGCTTAAAACAATAATCACTTAACTTAGTTGGCTAGATAATAGGTAATCACGGAGTAAGAAGTAGATCTAGACCGAGGGTTGATAATAGAACTTGCCACTTTACTACATTCCCGGACTGCGATTACACTTGGTCGTAGTTTGGTGTTGTGTTTTGGGGAAACGTGCAAATCTGTTACTCTAGATTTTTATTTACTGCATTTTATCTCTTCCACCTATGTGCCTTCACGGGTTGCTTCTGCTGATTGTGTGCAGGTAGTGCATGACCCGTAGCCAGTTGGGAGATCTACTAACACTAGACCAGGAGCTTGAACGAACCTGCAGAAACTTCAAGCGGGCTCTAAAGGTGCGACTGGCTGCGGAAGAAGAGCTAGCACAGCTGCAGATCAAAGAAGAGGAAGAGATGGGGGATCCACAGGACCATGATGTGGTCCTTCCCGAGGAGCGAACCATGGGACATTACTGGACCGCCAGAGCTGCAGACATGAGGTCACCCATTCAACACCCTCATGTCCCAGCCAACAATTTTGAGGTGAGCACCTCAGTAATCACCATGCTGCGCGGTTCGGTGGTGTTCCGTGGCAAAGAGGGGGAGTGCCCCCGATCACATCTCAGGCGATTCCACGAGCTCATTGATGGAATCAAGATCAATGGGGTCCCAGCAGATGCCATCAAGTTAAGGTACTTCCCATTCACCCTGGAGGGGCAGGCCAAGGAGTGGCTAGACACTTGACCTCCGGGCTCTATCACCACGTTCGCCAATCTGGCGGACAAGTTCCTCACCTGCTACCATCCTCCATCCAAGCCGGCGGACCTGCAGAAGCAAATTACCCATTTTGCTCAGGATGAGGATGAGACCATCAGGGATGCTTGGGAGAGATACAACAGTCTCTTCCTGAGGTGCCCCAATCATGGTTTCAATGATGCTTTCAAGGTGGGAACCTTCTATCATGCCCTCTTCCCAGAAGACAAGCAGCTGATTAACTCAGTTTGTGGCGGGAACATGCTGACCAAAACACCGCCACAGCTGAATCAACTCTTTGAGGAGATGGCAGAGATATGATTGGGGCACTGCTAGGAGGTCGAGGAGAGCACCAAGCCGAGGTGTACATTCTGTGGGAAACCATTCCTCTAATTTGGTGCAGGAGGTGTACATTCTGTGGGAAACCATTCCTCTGTTCCGGGATGATTCCAGGGACCGGACAGCAGCAGGCGATGCTCTGCCATTGGTGCGAGAGCACCCATCACATGGTGGAAGACTGCCAGGCAATGAAGGAATCGACCACACCCCAGGAGCAGGTGAACTTCATCAATAATGTTAGGCGCAAAGACCCCTACAGCAACACTTACAACGAGAGGTGGCGCCAGCATCCCAACTTCTCCTGGGGTGGGGCAAATTCCAGACCACCAGTCCCCCAGGGACCACCGGGCTTCCAGAGGCCGCCATATCAGCCCAGACAGGGGAAATTCCAACAGCAGCAGCAGTCTCTCTACCAGCCCATGCAGGGGCAGGCTGCTCAATCACTGCCACGACCTTTTCAGCAGCCAAGTGCATCCCCTGCCACCCCAGTGCAAAATGATCCGATGGCTGAACTGCGGGACTTGGTGGGCTTTCTCGCCAGTTCTAGTGCTCAGAAATTCAACACTATCGAGCAGTTCATGGAAAAGGCCTCGGGTAAATTCCTGGCTCTTGAAGCTGGCCAGAGGAACACACAGGCTGTCTTGCAGGATATCCAAACCCAGCTGGGGAGTGTGGCTCAAGAAGTGTCATAAAGGGCTCCTAGTACTCTACCCGGTTAGACCATCCCTCATCCGCAGAACCCGAATGAGCACTGGAATGTTATCACAACCAGGAGTGGAAAGATGACTGCCGATCCACCTGTTCGGGCACAAGAGAGGGAGGCCCCTGCCTCGGCATCTCCAGCGGCTGAAGAAGAAGCAGAGAAGGAGGTTAAGGTGCCTGCGCCTAACCCGCAACCAGTAGTGAAGGAGTATATCCCTCAACTCCCCTTCCCTACTCGGTTGCACAAAGACAGGCTGGAGGCAGAGTTCGGGAACTTCATGGCCATGCTTAGGAAGCTGAATGTCCAAGTACCTTTCCTGGAGGCACTATCTCAAATGCCTAAGTATGCGAAGTTCCTGAAGGATCTTCTCTCAAAGAAGCAGAAGCTGAGCGAGCTGACCACTGTGAATCTTGGCGAGGAGTGCTCGGCCATTCTGCAGAACAAGCTTCCGCAGAAGCAGAAAGACCCAGGTAGTTTTACTATCCCGTGCTCTATAGATAATTTGCATGTAGAGAGGTCCTTGGCGGATTTAGGTGCTAGTATCAATGTTATGCCGTATAAACTGTTCAAGAAACTAGGCCTAGGTGAACCCCGTGCTACTAGGATGAGCCTTCAATTAGCTGAACGATCTGTAGTGCATCCTAGGGGCATAGTGGAAGACCTTCTGGTTAAGGTTGGCAAATTCAATTATCCTGTGGATTTTGTTGTCTTGGACATCAATGAGGATACATAAGTGCCCCTTATACTGGGAAGGCCTTTCCTGGCCACCGCCAAGGCTCTCATAGATGTGCATGATGGGACCTTAGTTTTGAGGGATGGCGAGGAGCGAATAACATTTGCAATTACTAATACTCTCCCTGCTTCTTCGCCTTTGCATGTTGTTTCTCACCGGGAGCACGAGTCTGTCGTGTATCCTTCTCTTTCTCCCATTTTGCAGGATCCGCCTCCCATACCTTCGCCGCCACTCCGTCACCGAAAGAACAGATCAAGGAGGAGTGGTGGCCGAAACTGCAGGCAGCTAAGCTTGCTCGAAAGAAAGCCGGAGACCACTACGAGCTGGTCCCGCCTCCACCTTGGCCATCCGAGTATTCACTCGCTTGCATCCTGCCGGATGGCCAAGTCGAGTTGGCGAATGCTGGTGGCCACATTCGTCGTGTGCATGGCCACCATTTGAAGCTGTACCTCAAGAGCGAGGTGGATCCTCTCTTGAAGGAACCTGCTCCTTCACCTCATTGAGCATCCACCGACTGGCGTCCAGCTAAAAGACGGTAAAGCAGCGCTTGTGGGGAGGAAACCCCACCTAGGTTTGCATTTTCTTACCTTTTTCCTTTTGATTTTTTTTTTGTGTTTTTTGAGTCTTCAGGGGTTGTTCACGAGTTGTATGTCGTTCTGGAGTGAAAACAGATCAATTTCAGAGTTCTGGCAGCCCACACGGCCAGCCCTGAAAGTCACACGGCCGTGTGGATTTGAGTTTTGGTCGTGTGAGCTCTCGTGAAATTCCACACGGCCAGTTGTGATTGTGACACGGCCGTGTGGAAATCCCCCTTGGCCGTGTGAGCTCTCGTCAAAAGTCACACGGCCAAATGTGCTTTTGGCACGGCCGAGTGGAAAATCCTCGGCCAGCCCGTGTCGGCCGACACGGGCGAAAGTGCACCTCACACGGCCGTGTGAGCCTGCCCGTGTGGCCAAGCCACGGGCTATAAACTCGGCCGACACGGCGACATCGATCTGGACAACCTTGGCGACTAGTAGGCTGTACTTGTCGCCCCTCAGTGTGTGTTTTTGTTTTAGACTTTTTTCTGTTTGCACCATGTGTTTGAGGAGCTTGAACTGAGTTTGTCGTGTGTTTTGTTTATTTTCTTTTGTGGATTGTTTCTTTTGTGACCATCTGGGCCAACTCTAATCCCTAATGAACTTGTGCTAGTGTGTTCTTGATGTTCCTCCGTTCGTTCCATATGTCCCACGCTGACTGGTCCACTTCCAGTCTCCCGCAGCATTTCATTCCGGTAACATCGTTCCCCTTCTCTATCCCTCTTCTCCATTGAGGGCAATGTCGTGCTTAAGTGTGGGGGGGTGCTTTGTATCAGTTGGAATGTATATACGTGTGCTTGGAGCCTAGTCCGCTGTCCAAATCTCGAGATTTGAGGGCTCCAAGTACGGCTGTTTGATCATATTGGCACTGTGTTTTGATTGGTGAATTGAATGGTTTTCGGATTAATGCATGAAAACTGGATGGTGATTAAGACAACCTATAATGATGACTTAGACGTGCAGTGGAGTTGTGTAGGGTCCAGTTTTTCAACTGTTTGCTTACCAACTGTGACTTGGATTGATTACTTGTTCTTGACAGTCTCTTATGCATCTAGTTCAGGGAATCAGAATGAGAGATAGAGCATATAGGTAGCCATGTGAGATTTGAGCCTGCTAGTTTGTTTCTTGTGCTATAGTTCCCTCTTCCATGATGTGTAGCACTCACGTTGTCATTAGCTAAGATGATGGAGGCATAGGATTAGCCCATGACCAAATTGACTGTCCTGGTGTGTCATACCCCCTAGTCAGCCCCTTTGAGCCGTGTGTTATCCTTTCTTTCGGTCTTCAATGAAAAGTCACCCTTTTGCATCTTTTAGAAGGTTCCACAGAGTGATTTTTACATGTTCTCTGCTGTTTCTGCTATAATGTGAGAGTTGGAGGTAGTTATTAAAAAGTTGGGCAGGTGTTTGAAAATGTGCAGAGGTGGTGGTTCTCTTAAGAAATGAAAAAAAAATGAAAGAAAATCAAAGAAAAAATGAAAGCAAAAGAGAGCCACCACCAAAAATCTGAATAGTGCCCATTAAGTAGTGTTTCTTAGCAGTCTGGCTTAGAAATACTGGTATTTATGTGACCTCCTTCGCTCTTGTGCTCTGAATTTGAGTAATGCAGAATAGCAGAAAGAAAGTACTGGTTTGATTGACTGTGAGTTTGTTGGATTTGTAATTGTGGAACCTTGTGCTATGGATACTTCCACCACCTAAATGGCCTTTTCCCCATGTCCAAGACCCTAGCCAGTCACTTGAACCTGTGTCTAAGACCTCCTGATTAGTTAGTGATGACAACCATTTATGTGAACTCTAACATTTAGAGGCTGCCGTCATGGTGAAGAGATGTTAGGAATTGAGAGAATAAGTATGCGCATTTTTCGCATCAAATTGTCCTGACCTCACTGGTCAAGAGTGAGCGATTCATTTCCTTGTTCTTTACACTCTTTACCCGGTGAGAACCTAGATGGCTCGGTCTTGATTCTGATGTCTTGAGTTTTATGCATGAGTTGATTGTCTTGAGTGAGTGATTGAGTCAAGTCTATGTTGGTTGATGAACAAAAGGGAGGCTCCTCCTTTACTCGATTTTGTTGCACTCGAATGTCTTCTGTGGTGGTTGTCCAGGTTGCTATTGAGGTTGTTCATGTGTTGATGTTTGAAAACCAGTATGATTCACGTGTTTCTGTGCCTATATGATTTGTCCCCAATGATGGTATGGTTGAAATGTGTAAGCTGACATTGTGTCTGACTTGGTTTGCTTGGGGACAAGCAAACGGTTAAGTGTGGGGGAGTTTGATAAGCCGTAAATTGCACATGTTTTTACCCCTATTCTGGAGCCGTTTGAGATGGTAATTCTCGTGTTTTAGGGCGATTTCACGCTAGGTTGTGTTTGTTTGTGATATTTCAGGTCCTAGCAAGTGAATGAAGGTTTAGGAGCGAGTTCGGGGTCGATTGGACGAAGATCGGGCGCGAGGCAAGTCAAAAAGGAAGCCACACGGGCACACACACAACTCGCACGGCCGTGCAAGTGTCCAAGGAGGCCGTGTGGGATTGTGCGAGCTTTCACACGGGCACAAATAATTCCCACACGACCGTGTGAAGTTGCAATTTGGCAGTGTTAAATTCTGCGAGGTTTCACACGGCCAGGCTGGGTGAGATACATGGCCGTGTGACCCTGGCCGTGTGGGAAGCCTGAAACCCAATTACTCGGAACGCGGCGTTTTGACCTCACACGGGCAACTGGGTATGCCACACGGCCGTGTGGCCTGCCCGTGTGAGTCGGGAATTTCTGGTTTTTACACAATTTCAGGATGCAAGTGAGAGAATGGGATTTTGAGAGCAAAAACAGAGCCTTAGAGAGAGAAAGTACGAAGAACACATCCTAGAAGCCATCTTGGAGCTAGGTTTCACCAAATCGAGCTTGGAGATTGTCCTAGGAGTGGAAATCATCATCCCAGAGCAGATTCTTCCCATTGATATGAGTATGACTGCTTTGTATTCTGTTTTCCCCTCTCTCTCTCTATGGAGTAGAAACCTTCTCTCACTTGGGTATGAAGAACCCTAGTTCCATGTGTTAGGGATTTGATTGTAATGACTTGGGATGATTATACTGTTTGGTTTTAATCAAATGATGCATGTTTATTGAGTCAATTGAAGTATGATCAGCTTTTCCTGATTTCTGCTGCAACCTGAGATTGATAGAATCTGATTAGGTTATTAGAGCCTCATCATTCGGTAGTAGGAGATTGGCTATACGAGAGTTAGCCAGTTTACTGCTTTGTACTGGAATCCAATTCCAGTAGTGGAGTTCTGTGCTTATTGCTTCAGCTTTCTATCTCGGTGAAGACTAGTCGTCTGCCGGGTAGTTAGACTGAGAGGGCTTGGTCAGCTTAAGAGATTGCAAGCTACTGTCGGATCTTCCGCAGTCTAATCAACAGTAAATCAACCCAGGGAAATTACAATTGAAACCTAACTAAGGAGCTAGGGGGACTCATTCCCGAGTGACTCTTCTTTGCTTGAGAAAACCGAACTAATTCCTGCTTTCTTACTGCTTTTGCTTAAAACAATAATCACTTAACTTAGTTGGCTAGATAATAGGTAATCACGGAGTAAGTAGTAGATCTAGACCCCGGGTTGATAATAGAACTTGCCACTTTACTGCATTCCCGGACTGCGATTACACTTGGTCGCAGTTTGGTGTTGTGTTTTGGCGTGTCACAAGGCAAAGATAGGCCGCAAGGTCTTCCAGAAGATCGGGGGAAAAATCCAGAAGATCACGACCGCGAAGATGAGCACACTAGCCGCGAACTCTAGAACGAGGTGTCGCTGGGAGTACAAAGAGTTTCCTCACTCTCTTCACGGGAAGTGGTGATCCTGACTGAGGAAACCGATCGCACGCGCGAGACTGAAGTTCGCGACTGCGATCTCTCGCCGTTAGACCGCGAACTTGCTCGTGATTTCTAATGCCTATAAATAGAAGATCAGTTGGAGTTAAAAAGCAGAGCCGCCTTTGGGTGAGAAAATTATGGTTTTGGAGTGCTTTAGAGAGAGAAACACCTTGGGAGAGCTTCATTGAAGATCCATTCAACCCAAGGAGCAAGGAGAAGGTGCAAGAAAGGAGAAGAAGCTTGATTCCATCATTCCCCTCTTCTAGTTTGTATTTTCTTCTTCTCTCTAATGACTTGATCTCCAGTAGTTGTTTAGGGTAGATGAACCCTAGTTGTAGGTTGTGAATGTTTGGGTTATGAATGAATGAATGTGTTTATTTTTTAACATAGTCAAAAGTAGATGAAATTCTGGAAACAAAGTCAGAGTACAGAGATTAACACCGGGCGGAAGTCGACTGATCGTCGAACTTCCAATGAATGAATGAATTTGTTTGTCTAGTTGATTTTAATGCTACTCTCTCCTAAATTATGACGCTTGGGTAATTTTCCCTAATCTTCCCTCTTAGCCTACTTTATGTTACCGCGTTGGGTATGGAGTTCTAGGGTTAGACGAGTATGCGCCATTTGGTGAGTTTAGGTTAGATTGTGAATGGGGGCCTATAGTGGTCGAGGTGGCCGAACCCCTGCTATAGGTAGCCTTCCTAGATGAAACACAAGATGAAACTTCGGTGTGGACGGTGGATAGTGTCCATTGAAATGAGCCATAAGCTTAATGCCTCAGATACGATAGCCTAGATCGAGTTGGCAGGAACATGGTTTTAGGGGAGGCGTACTGGGACGCGTGTGGATACCCACGAAAGCCCACGGAAAAGAGCCCACTCACCACATTCAATTAACCCTACTTTACAATCTTAGCTAGGAGGATTCAACTCTAGGCAACCATCTCATCTCTAGTGTACTACCAACCACTTGGTTGTTTGTTTATTTTCCCTTAGGAATAGGTTAATTTAGTCAAAACCCCTCAACAAACTTCCATCCCGGTTAGATAGTAGTTCGAAGCAAAGTAATAATACACTTAGGGACCCCTTGGAATACGACCGAGCCACCACTTTACTACAACCCTAGCTAGGTTATACTTGGCTTAGTTAGGATTGATTAGAGAGTGTGCTTCGATTTTATAAATTTAAAACTCGATCGCGCACTGGAGCACGATCAAGATTTCATGTCTAGCTAGCCACATAAGCAGAAGCTTTTCAAAAGATGTGTGGGTAGCCAGCTAGCAAGATGCAACAGCTTCACTATTTGAAGATTCAAGGGAAGTTAGCTAGCCAAAGTGCAACACCATTCTCAAGTCCAAAAAGTACTCTCTCTCCAAGCTTGGTGTGCACATTCAATGCTCACCTGCTTGCGGGGGTAACAAGAGTTATTACAAGTTATCGTCAAGACTCAAACCAACGGCCATAAATGTCAAAGTGGATTGACAAGGTTTAGAGGAAATTATCATCATCATTATCAACATCAAGTTTAGTTTAATGTCAAAGTTGAGTTTAGACTTTAGTTTTAGTTGTTTTATCTTTTGTTCTTCAAAAGCAAGGTGGCACACCTTTGTCATGTAGTACCACTCTTGAACTATTTAATCCCGAAGATGAATGAGAACACCATAAGGTTTTAGGGTTCCCATATCCACAACTCATCTTTGTTGTTAAAAACCAAGAAATCAGAACTCAAACTAACAATCAAAACAACAAAAATGAATTTTTATAGATTTTGTTTCATAGTTCACTTATTGGAGAGACTTTTCTCTCAGTAAAGTGAAACAAATGATGGGCAAAGCAACGACTGCAGCTTGAAGACAATAGTGACATTCGACACACGTGTTTATTGACGACTTTACAACTGCTTATGATTGCCTTTTTGCTTGATTTCCTATTCTCATGGGAGTAATGGAACACACATACATTATCAATTTAGGGCAATGATAATCATAATAAGAATTAAATGCAGTCAAAATTGGGATTTTGATCGTAAAATCGTAGGATTTTAGGATTTTACTTAGGGATTCTGATCCTGATTTTACTATAAAATCGGCGGACCTTAAAATCGAGTTTACTTCGTAAAATCGTACCAAAATTGGGATTTTGATCCTATGTGAACAAAATAGGCAGTTTGAGCCAATTTAAAAGAAGTAGAATTGTTTCGACGGAAAGGGCAATGACGTGGATCTTCTCATATATTTTTCCTTTTAAAAAATATTTGGAACGAAAAAAAATAACCAATTGGTCAACCCCTTTCCCTTCTCCTTGTTTAACTCATCGGTAAAACAGTTATCATAATATTATAAGTACGTATATTATTAATAAATAAATTTGTTAAATGAATATATTTGTACCAAACCTATGAAATTAATTACTTTATTCAAGTCCACTTATTCTTAGTTTTTAAATCATGCTTAGTACAAGATGTCGGAATACACTTTGAGTAAACTACCTAAACACAAGATGTCGGAATACCCCATGAACTCTATCCCTTCCTCATGAATTATTTGAGTTAAGCATTAAATAAAAATAAAAATGATAATTTTGGAACATTAATCTTGAGAATTATCATATGAAATGTTACGTGTCTTTATTTTATTAAAAATTTACTAATTAATAGTATTATATGTTAGCTTCAATATGGTACTTCAAATCCTGGGATTCTACAATTTGATTTTACGATTTCGATTTTACCCTAGTTTTCGATTTTAGGTAAAATCCCGATCTCGACTGCTTTGAATAAGATATGACATCTTGATTTTAAGTGGAGCCAGATAAGAATTTGAGATGTCACATCTCCTCTCTTCTCTTTACTCATGACCCTTTGTCTAGTCTATTTGCTCTAAATTAGACAACCAAATCAAATTTATATATTTAATTATTAAATTACAAAAGTAGTTAATTTTGTATACAATAATACCAATTGAGATACCAAAATATTTAGGGATTGCGATTGAGATATCGGAATTATTTAGAGATTGGGGTTGGGATGGATCTTAGGTTGTAATTCAGTATTTGGGATTTTGATATTTAGTATCGGGATATCGATACCGTACCTATTTCCACATCTAGCTGATATAGTTAATAAAATATGATACGGGTAAGTTATATAAAATTAGTACGAGTATTTTACTTCGTCTCTAAACTAATGGTACGCTTAATAGTATGTCAATAGTAATAAAATATATATAAGATAAATTATTTTAAAAATAAATTAAAACATAAATAATAGTTAAGCTATCAATCTAATTCATTAATACAACTATCAAAAGTGTTTTACTGGTTTTATAAGCATTTTGTACTGTAGTTATCATGAACGAGGGAAAATGAAATGTTTGACAATAATATATATACATAAGTTCTAAATGGATAAAATACGTATGATCATATATATGTGTATTAAATGGAGTATTTATTAACTATGGCAACTAGTGCTAGTTGGTTATGAAAAGTGATAATGATAGTTAGTATATTCATACTATCATGTATACAATCATTCTACACTATGGTATTGACTCGCTAAAACACAACACCTAACAATGGCCAAGTGTAACCAATGGAAGGGACTGCAGTATAGTGGCTCAAGTGATAAATATCGAATCCACGGGTCTCTAGAGTTACTATTACTCAGCTTCAGTTTATTATTTAGCAAATCAGATTAAGATGAAAGAACTAAAATTACTCTAGCAAACTACAGTTAAAGTTAATCTAATTACATGTTGGGAACTCACTTAGGTATGATTCCCCCTAGCCACTAGCCAGATTAATGATTGATGATCTCTAACCTGTTTCACTTTCATTCACAATGCGGAGAATCCTTGACTAGACCTTGAGTCTCGACTAAAGGAACAAGGCCCTCTTGAGTCAATTGCCTAGAGGGACGTATCCTTCTCTAGAACAACTGATCAAGGCGTTCTGAACTAGACTCCCTCTATCGAAAGGGGTTCTCAATCGATACAAAGCAGTGAATCAACCCTCGACTAAAGCAATCGATCCACTACTATCAATCTATGGTGCTCTATTGACCTAATCAGGTATTCCCTCTCATAGGATCAAAGCAGAATCAATAATCTCGACTAAAGCAGAATTGAATCATGAAAACATGCATAGATTGAATATGAACTCAAGATTATCCAGTCAGAGTACTCATACAATCATCCAATCAAACGAACATAGCTAGGGTTCCTCAAAACCTAAGTGAAGGGAAGTTACTCCATAGAGAAGAGAGAGACTGCAGTAAGAATCTTCAGATGATCAGTCTTCAAGTCCGGGCTTGTTCCTCGAGCTTCCAAGGCGAAGAAATCCTCCTTCTCTACTCCAAGAATGCCCTCAAATCGCCCTCTCTCTCTAGGGTTCGTCCCTTGGGTGTTTGGGATCCAAAACCCAGCTCTCCCTTTCTTTGGTTCGGAATTTGGCTTAAAACCAGGAAATCCCGACTCGCACGGCCAGGGTGCACGGCCGTGCATATCACCATTCTGGCCGTGCAACTCAAAACGCAGCGTGTCATTTAGTCGAACTTCAGCCCTCTCGCACGGCCAGGGTGCACGGCCGTGCGAGCTTCAGGGGTTGCCCGTGCGTGTCCTCGGCATAAGGCGCACGGCCATATTGCTCACTTGCACGGCCGTGCAGCCTCCCTGGTCTGCCCGTGCAGCTCCCCAAAAACCTCGCCATTCGTCCGTTCTTCGTCCAATCGACCCCAGACTCGCTCCTAAGCCTTCATTCACGTACTAGGACCTGAAACATCACAAACAAGCACAACCTAGCGTGAAATCGGCCTAAAACACGAGAATCAACACCTCAAACGGTGTAAGAATGGGGGTAAAAACATGTGTAAATGACGGTCTATCAAACTCCCCCACACTTAACCGTTTGCTTGTCCCCAAGCAAATCTAACTCAAACCAATGCAACTCTCCAGACCTCTATAGCAACAAACAACCCAGATCGTAGGTAGAGGACTTCCTAGATCATTTAGCAGCTTACGAGGTCAACCGACTCACAAGTCATCTCATAACTTCTTCGGCGAGTCGGCATCATGGCAAATAGTGAACAGAGGACAAATGGATTGTGGATGAAAAGATTCTCAAAAACAAAGGATCATGGACTCACATTTTTCAAGGTGCTCTATTTTCTTCTTGAAGATGGTTGAGACCCCTTTTTTATTTCCTGTTTTGCTTGTTTTCTGTTATTTTTCTTTTCTTTTCAAGGGTCCCAACCTGCTCTTACCGGCCATGCCAGGAGCGGATGTCTCGAGCCTCGTGCGGGGGAAAGACATGTAAGGGGGCTGGAGGTAGTAGGTGGAAATTGGGAACGAATTCCCGTCTCCCCTTACACACTTTCGCCCTATTCGCACGGGAGACGTTTATTTTGAAGCACATTTTCGAGCACCTGTTATTTTCAAAACATGATACAAGAGTCTATGACAGGTAGAAAATCCACAACACCACACAATTCAAGGGTCCTAAGATCACTAATTCACTCAATCAACCAACTTTATATGAAGAAGAAATGAGACTTCTTAAATGCATCAACATCCTCCATAGTGCTACACTACCTCCCTAGGTTGCATATTACTGTAAAGACTGTCAATTCAAAGCATACTGAGCAGGCAATTGCATGGAACACGTACTTGGAGCCCTCAAATTTAAAAATTTGGACAGTGGACTAGGCTCCAAGCACACAAACAGCCAAACATTCACCCGCATACATAATCGAACATCCCCCCACACTTAAGCACGACATTGTCCTCAATGGAGGAAAGATAAGGAGGGTAGAACGAAGTTACCAGATCAAGGGTGAATGATGATGTACGGGTCAGGCGGTGCATTCCAGAAAGAGAGAGTAATCAGAACACAAACACCACACAAAATCTCACAAAGGTTGAGTTATTGACTCTAAAATCAAATAACAAAACTGACTCAACCGAGGAGAAATAGAGAAAGAGATGCAAACCGACTGGTTGGGTTGCCTCCCAACAAGCGCTTCTTTCACGTCGTGAGCCGGACGATGGCTCCTAAGTTTCGGTCCATGAGAGAACCTCCTTGAAGTTGAGGTTCTCGTCGATGAGGTGGAGTCTCAAGTCATGAGCATGTGATGTGGCAGGTGATGAAGGCTCATGTCCTTGATGCAGATGAAGTCTCCACCCTCGAGACCTCTCCTACTCTTCTCTCGTCTCATTGCCCCAAACCAGATATGACAGCATCGATTGGCCACCATCGCGTCCACCAAGAGGGACCGATGTCGAGGTGGCCTTGGTCTGGCAAAGAGACACTGCAAATGGGTCCTTGCTAAGCAGTTCCTCGAAGTTTGGTGGAGATATCACCTGTAACTCATGGCCGGTGCAAGCCTCTTCCACCTCAACTTCGTCCTCAGCCTGGACGCCAATTGCTTCTTCAACCTCCCTTCCTTCTTCATGTGGTATCACCCCTGGGAAATGATCAAGAACTCCTCTAGCTTCACTTTCGTCATCCTCCACAACTTCTTTCTGCACCCTTTCTTGCTCTTCTTCTTCTAGCACGAATTGGAGAGCAAGTTGCCAAGCAATTTCTTTCATGAGATCTTCTTGCATCTCCTCACTCATGCCCGCTTCTTCAAAGCTCAGTTTGGGGTGTGGGAAGGTGTGGTCGGCTACGACATGACAGGCCTGATCATGATCATCACGGGAGCTCTCCGTGACGACTTCAGTGTGTTCCACAATGCCCTTGTAGCCTTCTTCTTCCTCCTCCTCTTCTTGTATGGTAGCAGAAGGGTGATCTGGAGCAGGTTGCGCCCAAGATCGCTCAAGATCATCGACGCTCTTCTTAAGGCTCAGGAGGATCTCATCTGTTTCACGATAGGCCTGGACACACTGATCCATCCTGGAGCATGTTCTCTCACAGTCTCGAGCATACTGCTCCATGAGTAACTCCAGCGCCGATGGCCCTTCTGATTGTGGGAGAAATTCTTCTTGATAATGAGGTTGTTCTTGATATGCCCAGGGGTCCGGTTGTTCTCCGTAGTAAGGGGGTTGGTACTGGAACCCGAATCCATAGTCTTCTCTGCCTTGATTGCTCCAGGGAGTCTCGTGGTAATACCACCCAAATGGTGGTGGATACCCCCAATGATTGGAGAAGCCATTAGGATCCATGATTCAGATCTGCACCAACAAAAACAAAAACACCCAAGTGAAAAGCAAGGGTGGAAAAGAAAAGAAAAGAAAAACGCTAAAGTAACAAACTTCTGCCTTTCCTAATACTCTAGAAAGTCCCCGGCAACGGCGCCAAAAACTTGACTCGCTAAAACACAACACCTAACAATGGCCAAGTGTAACCAATGGAAGGGACTGCAGTATAGTGGCTCAAGTGATAAATATCGAATCCACGGGTCTCTAGAGTTACTATTACTCAGCTTCAGTTTATTATTTAGCAAATCAGATTAAGATGAAAGAACTAAAACTACTCTAGCAAACTACAGTTAAAGTTAATCTAATTACAGGTTGGGAACTCACTTAGGTATGATTCCCCCTAGCCACTAGCCAGATTAATGATTGATGATCTCTAACCTGTTTCACTTTCATTCACAATGCGGAGAATCCTTGACTAGACCTTGAGTCTCGACTAAAGGAACAAGGCCCTCTTGAGTCAATTGCCTAGAGGGACGTATCCTTCTCTAGAACAACTGATCAAGGCGTTCTGAACTAGACTCCCTCTATCGAAAGGGGTTCTCAATCGATACAAAGCAGTGAATCAACCCTCGACTAAAGCAATCGATCCACTACTATCAATCTATGGTGCTCTATTGACCTAATCAGGTATTCCCTCTCATAGGATCAAAGCAGAATCAATAATCTCGACTAAAGCAGAATTGAATCATGAAAACATGCATAGATTGAATATGAACTCAAGATTATCCAGTCAGAGTACTCATACAATCATCCAATCAAACGAACATAGCTAGGGTTCCTCAAAACCTAAGTGAAGGGAAGTTACTCCATAGAGAAGAGAGAGACTGCAGTAAGAATCTTCAGATGATCAGTCTTCAAGTCCGGGCTTGTTCCTCGAGCTTCCAAGGCGAAGAAATCCTCCTTTTCTACTCCAAGAATGCCCTCAAATCGCCCTCTCTCTCTAGGGTTCGTCCCTTGGGTGTTTGGGATCCAAAACCCAGCTCTCCCTTTCTTTGGTTCGGAATTTGGCTTAAAACCAGGAAATCCCGACTCGCACGGCCAGGGTGCACGGCCGTGCATATCACCATTCTGGCCGTGCAACTCAAAACGCAGCGTGTCATTTAGTCGAACTTCAGCCCTCTCGCACGGCCAGGGTGCACGGCCGTGCGAGCTTCAGGGGTTGCCCGTGTGTGTCCTCGGCATAAGGCGCACGGCCATATTGCTCACGTGCACGGCCGTGCAGCCTCCCTGGTCTGCCCGTGCAGCTCCCCAAAAACCTCGCCATTCGTCCGTTCTTCGTCCAATCGACCCCAGACTCGCTCCTAAGCCTTCATTCACGTACTAGGACCTGAAACATCACAAACAAGCACAACCTAGCGTGAAATCGGCCTAAAACACGAGAATCAACACCTCAAACGGTGTAAGAATGGGGGTAAAAACATGTGTAAATGACGGTCTATCAGGTATATTCATACCACTATGGTACACTTTCTTATCATGATATAATTTTATGTACTACTCATCATTACCACCATAGTATGGATTATGGATTGATACTAAATCTCTCAATTTTTTTGTTCCAAAATATATCAAACTGAATGTCAATTTGAAGAAAACAATTAATATGATTTTCTATACGAAAAATTTCAATTAAAACTTAAAAAGAAAGAGATATACTGATACGAGCACGGAATCGGTACCCGTAAATGCAACTAAGAACAGGAATAAAAAATAGGGATAAGGTGTAATTGAAGTGCAATCTTACTCTTGGGAGAAGGCTCTGTCAATATAAAGATAGAATCTCGACCACAATCAAGGAAAACTCGATAGATACAAAGAAAGAATTCCCAAGACTAAAGCTCAACGAACCAAAATAAACTCAATATTCTTAAATGTCTCAATAAACCTGCACTAAAATTCGAGTTTAAGCCTTTATATAGGACAAAGAAACAAAAACTAACCAAAAACTCAAAAAGGAAAAGAATCCTAAACACAAAAGGTAATTGTAACTCATCAGTGGCTATTCCACGGTTTGTATTGCTATTCCACGGTCATGGGATTGATGTCATTGGCCTCTTCCAAGATGAAGATACACCTCCAAAGTATGTACCATGATACTGTTTCCATACTTAACCATTTTCAGCTTGTCAATCCTTCACGAATTAAGCATTATTTTAAACGCTTAGGAAATGACATTCTTGATGGCTAGCTTGCTTTTATCATATATAAGAGAAAAAAATTTGCTAGCTCATATATAAGTGGAGAGAGATGCTTTGCCCAGTATGGGGATGGTTGTCGAGCCTCTGAAGCCATTATAGCTCCTATTAGAGGTGAGGTGAAAATGGTGGTCGATGATACAAGTGTTGAGACCTTTTGAGATGTCCTCTACTGCTACTCTACTTGGTTGTTGAATGATAGTATTACTAGTAAAGAATACGATTTGTACTTACAGACAGGCTCCAAAGGTTACCAGTATTATTGATATATCTCTCTCATAAAACAGGGGCGTTGCCTTAGTACTCTTTTTTTTATAACAATTATTCATAAAATAATGAGCGTAGATTATGCATGATAATGTACGTATTTGTTCCCATTTTAGGAGACTTAATATTGTTTGGTCACGCTTCTCTCTCCAAATTGTCCCCTTCATGATTGCCTATGTCTCTTAATGATATAAGTCGAGTCTCTAACTCCGAGACTCAAACAAACAGAAATGCAGCAAAGATTGATTAGAAGCACAACAAACAGAAATGGATAATAACCCAAAAATAATCCACACGTCGAGAAGAGGGCCAAGTATAAGAATGACTATCCGACTATTGCGATGAGCTAGCAGAAAACATCGGTTCATTCTGGTTGAATCGATTCCACAATAAAAAAAGAAGAAGAAGAGAAGTTGGTGTTTGAACACTCAATTCTAGGGTTTTGATTTTTGAATAAAAATGTCAATTACCCTCCAAAAGACTTTGTTCAACCCCTTATATAGACTACAAAGGTTTTGGGCGAAAAATAACAAAGAAACCCTAGTCTTAGACCATAAGTCACTTAATCCGCAAAGGAAACAAAAACAACCCGCATCAACAGCTACAAATCCACGCCCTGACACTCAATTTCTACGGTCGTGTATTTCATCCTCTAGACCGTGGATTTTGGTCATCCATCCCTGGACATTTTCCACGGTCTAAACTCCATTTCCATGGTCGTAATTTCCCCTCCATGGTCGAGGATTTGGCTTGAGACAGCCCCAACTTGAATCGTTATCACTTTCTCATATTTGCACCTCTTTCTCATGTTCTTCTCGCATCAAAGTTGGACTTGTGCTCGTCTTGGTGTTGATGCCCTCATTATCCCCCTCCACTTGAAAAGGATTTGCCCTCAAATCTGAGTCATCTTCAAGGAAAGGAGCTAAGTCAACAACATTGAAAGTAGCACTCACACCATACTCGCTCGCAGATCAATCTTGTAAGCATTGACATTGGAAAACGTTCCTTCCTCATGTGCACCAAGACCCAATCTCGTAGCTCCAATCATTAAGAATGTCGATGCTTGTTCACGTTCTTGAGAATCTGCACAGTCTGTCTCTATATTCGGTCGCCCATTCTCATGCAAACCTCGAACAAACTCTTCTTTCTTCACACCATCTAAATCCATGCGCTCGTTGACAGGTAATGGAGACAAATCCAATGGGGTTAAAGGATTAAATCCATATACAATCTCAAATGGTGAAAACTTAGTGGTAGAATGAACATTCATATTATATGCAAACTGTACATGAGGTAAGCATTCTTCCCAAGAATTGATATTACTCTTAATGACAACCCTAAGAATTTGAGACAAAGTTCTATTAACCACTTCAGTTTGACCATCCGTTTGAGGGTGGCAAGTAGTAGAAAACAGTAACTTAGTACCAAGCTTACTCCACAACGTTTTCCAGAAGTAACTCAAGAACTTGACATCACGATCAGAGACTATAGTACGGGGCATGCCATGCAACCTTACAATTTCTCGAAATAACAGTTCAGCTCCATGTGATGCATCATTAGTTTTGTGACATGGGATAAAGTGCGCCATCTTTGAAAATTGGTCAACCACAACACACAAAGAATCTCTATCATTCTTACTCCTAGGCAATCCAAGAATGAAATCCATAGAAATATCAATCCAATGAGTAGTAGGAATTAGGGATGGCAGTCCAACCCAGAACAATGGGTACCCGGCCCGACCCAACCCGCGTTGACCGGGTTTGGGCCGGGTTTGGGTTAAACCTAGTGTCCTGTTGAACGGGTTGGGGCGGGTTCGGGTTTGGGTGTACCCACCGCATGGATACCAGCCCACACCCCTTAACCCTAATATTCTAATTCCCAGAAACTCGAGTGTCCTGCATTTTCTGTCAAGATGCTGGTGGTATTTACAAGTTACCCTCATGTTCAGTGAAAATCCACCGACCATTTGGTAACCTTTCCTGCATTTTCAGAAATTCAAAAACTTCACTCGATGAGGATCTACCTATGAAGGTTTGTGTGGCCTTGAATTCCATCAAATCTGAATACTCTGCCTGTGAATCTGATGTCAAAGCTTGGGAAATAATGAAAGGCCACAGTTGCTTACATCCAACCTGATAATGCATACAACTAATACAAGCACATCATGTGGAGTTAATAGAGAAGATCGTGATCTTATCTTTGCTCCATTGTTTTGCATATATTTATTATTCTTCTCCCTTTGCTTCAATTTTCTTGAGTTTTCTAGATTGGTGTTGAACAATTTGTATGGATAATTTGTGATTTACTTGAATTTTCTAGAATGGTATTTTATGTATGGATAATTTGTATAGAGAGATTGATGCTCGACTTTTATTTTGATAGGAACTTGTTATTGTAAATTTTTTATCACAAAAACCCATGGGTACCCATGAACTCGCGGATACCCAGCTGGTTGGGTTGGGTTTGAGTTTTCCAAACCCGATGGGTTTTAACCCTGGGTTTTTTAGAGATAAACCCATGGGTTTGGGTTTGGCAAAACCCGACCCATTGCCATCCCTAGTAGGAATAGGGAGATGAATATATAACCCGTTTGACTGAACTCTTGACTTGGCTTGGCGGCACTTAAGACACCTTGCACACGCCTTATCCACGTCACTTCTCATGTGTGGCCTGTAGAAGTGTTCCTGGAGGCAATCCAAAGCCTTGGATATCCCAAAATGAGCCACAAGGCCACCTCCATGAGCCTCTCTAACCAGTAACTCTCAAATTGAAGCATGAGGCACAAGTTGGTTAGAATGAAACAAATAACCATCACGTCAATAATACTTTCCCTCACCATGTTTCTCACAAGCCGCATAAATCTCACCAAAGCCGCATAAATCTCTTATGCAACTTATGTTGTGCCTTCAAGTACTCCAAGGATTCATGATCGGTGTGGATCACGAACTCCTTTGGCCAGAGGTAGTGCTTCCATGTTTCTAGAGCTCAAACAAGAGCATAAAGCTCTTTGTCATACGTGGGATAGTTCAAGGCAGTCCCACTCAACTTTCCACTAAAGAAAGCGATTGGCCTCTTTTCTTGCATCAAAACAACACCAAATGCCTACACCAGAGGCATCACACTCCATCTCGAATGTCTTAGAAAAGTCAGGTAACATCAACAAGCAGCAAGGCTTAGTTTATAATTCAAAAGCTCGAAAGCCATCTGTTGAGCTTCACTCCCATTGAAACATCATTTTCTTTTTAATGGTTGTGGTTAAAGGAGCAGCAATGGTTCTGAAATCCGTTACAAACCGATGATAAAACCCTGCAAGACCATGAAAGCTTGGAACCTCATTCACATTAGTTGGGGTGGGCCATTCTTTAATTGACTCAATATTTTCCTCATCCACCTCAATTCTCTTCGAACTCACCATAAATCCCTTAAACACAAATTTATCAGTGCAAAATATGCATTTCTTAAGATTTCCATACAATTGCTCTTTTCAAAGAGTCTCCAAAACAGCCTTAAGGTGATTCACACGACATCTAAGTTCTTAGAGTAAATCAGAATATCATTAAAATAAACAACCACGAATTTTCCAATTAAATATCTCAAAACATGGTACATTAATCTCATAGGTTCATTAGCTCAACCGAAAGGCATAACTAACCACTCGAATAAAACCATGTTTCATCTTAAAGGTAGTTTTCCACTCATCCCCTTCTTTCATGCGAATTTGATGGTATCTAGATTTAAGATCTGTCTTAGAAAACACCCTAGAACCATGCAATTCATCTAGCATATCATCCAGTCTAGGAATAGGTTGTCGATACTTTACCGTTATGTTGTTGATGTCTTTGCAGTCAACACACATACGTCAAGTCTTATCCTTCTTAGGTACGAGGATGACGGGTACAACACAAGTACCCATGCTCTTCCGAACATGGGCCTTCCCCATCAACTCGTCCACCTGCCATTGAAGCTCTTTGGTTTCCTCCGAACTGGTTCGATACGCCAGTTTGTTTGGAATCGAAGCACCAGGGACGAAATTGATTTGGTGCTCATTCCCTTTGATGGATGGCAGCCCCTTGGGAGCTTGACTCGCTCCGACTATCACAATAAAATCCCACCTAAGGCCCAAGTATAAACCTTAGATGGGTGCAACATAGGGCAAGTATGTTTAAATATCAACTTGGGCCGACCAATGTACCACCACTTCGATTGTTTGAAACATTATATAGCTGATTGTTGTTTGTTGAAATCTCAACAATCTACGATTTAAAAGCAAGACTTTGAAAAGTAAAAAGGTGGAAAACTCTTGGTGAGAAGCTTCACTCGGGTGTTGCTTCCCCCTAACTAACTACCATGAACCGTGTGATCGAATGAATCGGTGTGTGACAAGGAAATTGTGACCTGTAGGAGGTGCAACAATGGTTAGAAACCATCATCTCAATTGCTAGACCAAGGTAGGCATTAGAGGCGACATTTGTAGCCCTCCTCTTGGCACAAGTGATTGAGGGTTGACTTACCTTCTCCCTCAAACCAAGGCTTGAACGGCATAATGACAATTAACCTATGTGTCTAATTCAAGTAGAGGTTTGCCCTTCTTTAACCTAGTTAGGAGTCATGGAATGCACAAGAAAACCCAGCTCAATTATAGCTTCTTAAGATAAGGGAGCTTCTCTCTAATCTAGGTTAGAATAGCACAATAGATTGTCACACAATGCACAATCACCATGAAAAATAACTCAATTCTTAAATTAAACACCACCATCACACAATCATTCAATCCACACAATCAATTACATGATAGTAGTTAGGGTTCTACAACAGCCAATTGAAAAGAGAAACTACTCCATGCTAGACAAAGGAAGAAAGAAACTATCATTGTGATGCCTCCAATTATCCTTGTGCTTGTAGAGATCCTCCAAAGCAGAGGAACTTCTAAAATCTTCACTTGAAGCTAACCCTAGCCTCTTCTCCCCCTTGGTTCGTGACTTTCTTTCTCTAGGGTTTCAAGAAGAAGAAGGTTTCTCTCACTTTTGGCTCCCCCCTCTTCTTCCTTTCAACTCTCCATTTATACTGAGATCGTGCCCAGTTCAGTGCCGTGAACATCAGGACGCATCCGTGAACTCAGTGAACTAGATCAAAACGCACCGCTTCACTTCTGGGGTTCACAGTTTTTGGTTCCAGTTCACAGTCAAAGCAACCGTGAACTGCCTTGGCGTCAGTAACCTCAGAAACCCCTCTGGATGGTTCGCGGTTCACGGTCCTGGTGACCGTGAACTCCAATTTTGGACCATGAACTGTGGTTGAATCCTCCTCTTTTCCCGGTCTTTGCTTCTTTTCTTCCAACTTTAGACTTCGGGGTTGGTTTCACCTATTAGACTCTGAAACACATTGAAACACAAAAAACCTTGCGTAAAACCACCCCTTTTGGAGCTCAATTGCCACAAACGTCAAAGAGAAATGGGGATAAAAAGTGTACAATTAGGGCCGAATCACTCCCCCCACACTTAGACGTTTGCTTGTCCCCAAGCAAACCATTTCACACAATGTATAATCTCAACCTAACAAAATGCTTTGGAGAAAAATCAAAGGGCACAAAGTGGCGAATCTCAATGTCTATTAGCAATTAACACATGGACCGTTGCAAGCAATACAGGCATCCACCACAAACGACATTCGAGGTCACCAAAAATAGGTAAACGAAAAATTATCACCTTGTTCATGAATAAATGCAAGTCTCAACAGTATCACTTATCAACCAAAACTAACCATGCATAACATTCAAGTCCAAGGAACAAATGAAAGGGCAACAAAGGTCCTCACCGGGGTATGATATGACATGCAAAGCAAGAATGAATCACTCACTCTCTTGACTAGTGGGGTTGGGACCTTTTTGGTTCAAAGAATGTGCACATTCATCTACACTCGACCCTATCGTCTCTTCACCACGGCGGCAACATCTTAATGTTAGAGTTTACGAGACAAGGCTTTTGTCTTGGACACAGGTTCAAATGACTGGCAATTGTCTTGGACATGGGGAAAAGGCTTTTTGGGTGGTGGCAAACACAACATGAGGTCCTACATCTTCACCCTAAACCCGAAGGTTCTATGGTTTCGACTAAGAACCTTTCCTACAAGCAATGGCCACTACCATCGCCCAAAAACCTTACTTCTCCCTTCCAAACTATCACCCATCATGAACTACCTTTAAGCGCTCTTCCTCGGTCTACTCTTGCTATCATTTTTCGACTTGGTAGTGAAGGAGCTCAACAACAATGTGGGGGTTTCAATGGATTGAGTGCCAAGAAACCCCTCTTAGAGCATACTCTTTGATTTTTGTGGCACTCTCTACTTTATTTGCCCCATTTTATTACCTCTTTTTTTTTATTCTTTTTCTTTCTACTTTCCTTTTCTCTTTTCTTTTCTTTTTGAGGGGGTACTAGAGAGTAAAACCCTTGCCACGTTACCTTTAACAACCAATGCTCTCTTTTAAGAACTTACTCCAACACTACTCTTTTCTCTTTCATTCCTAGCAAGAACCGCACACAATCCTCCTGTGATGAACCTCAATGGAACTCAAAAGCGAGAGCTTCGGGACACAAGGATGATTCACGTATAGACACGAAGAAAAGATGGGGGTCGTTCTATCAAACACCATTAAGCTCACAAGCAAAATGCTCTTAAGAGAACGACCCCCAAATTCACAAGGCTCAAAGGGGTTGACTATGGGATAAAGCATTTCGGGACAATCAACATTTGGGCGTGGACAAATCCTATGTCTCCATCATACTCACTAGTGACAACTGTGATGTTACTCGCCATGGTGAAAGGGATCCAAGCACACAAGACAAAAATGATCGGCTCAAAACTCACATGGCTACCTAGTCACCCTATCATCCTTTCCAATTCACAAAACACAATGCATGGAAATTGTAATCAACAAGTAATCGAGTCAAGACATCCATTCATTTTTGCACAAATGAGAACTAAACCTTTGCACTATCCTAATGCACCTCTCAGTGGTTGTGACTTTAGGTTATGGTAAGATTCCTCAATTGATAAACTTGGCAAAAGCATCCTAGTTGTTAATTGTTAAACCATTGTCGCCCCCAAAATGGTACTCAAGCATCTACCCCCTAAATCTGATCCCAAACATAGAATAGAAATTAAATTTTGTTAATCCAAAGTCATGAGCAGTGGCTGTGACTTAGGATTAGTGTAAGTACCTTTAATTGATCAGAATTTGTAAAAGCCTCTAGTTGTCTTTTATCACCATACTCAAAACCTTTTTTTAATCTAAAATCGATAGCAGTGGCTATGGTTTTTGGCTATTTCCTAATCGTAGTAGAATTTTAGACCTTAACAAAACAAATGATTCCCCCTTTAGTATTCAAGTTTTTGCTAGATAATCCCCAGTACAAGTTTAACCCAATCGTCTAAGAATAAGACAATCAAAAGCTCTGAGTTTAGAGGTTTATCACCTTAATCCTTTGGTTTGAAATCTTCAGAGGGTAAAAAATCAGATTCAACAAAAATGCTTGAACCTAGGAGTTACAGATAAAAACGAGCTTACCTAGACGAGAAGGAAGCTGGTATACCTCAGGTCGCCTCGATCCTTTGTCTTTTCTCGTTCACCCACTCTACTCTCCCTTCAGCGACCAGAGCATCAAAACCAAACAAAAAACCAATATCAGAATATCTCATATCAAAATCAGAGAGTAGAAATAAAGAAACTACAGTCAAAATTAATTAAACCCATCTAACTAGGGAAATCGAAAGAAGTAGAGGAACTCACCGAAGGACCAAATCGGCGCCAGCAAAGAAAAAATCATGTTACACTCTAAAACCAACATAAATACTGAAAATCCAAAGGAGAAGAGCATGCATGTCTCGATCTTACCCAGGTTGGATTAGCTCGATCCGAGTATTTTATTAGGCCAATCGAGAAGTAGGGTTGAGATTCGAAAAATGAGGAGAGCGTTTGGTTGGGTTTTCGGTAGGAAAGGCAAAGTAGATTGAGGGATAGAAGAAGGGGAGTCGTCTCCCTCGTCGATTATGAAAGAAAGAGTCAGGGTTTCTTTAGTTTTGGACTGTTTATCGTTCCTGGGAAGAGGAGAGGGGAAGCTAAAGAACGAGAGAGGTGATAGAGGGAGATGAACGGCGACCAATTTAGGTTCAGGTTAGATTAGGGTTCGCCAAAAAATACCACCCCTGCCACCCCATATTTGGGCATTTACCATACTGCCCCTATGTCTAAAAAAATGAAAGAAAAAGAAGTAGAGTTGGGGCAAGGTTGTCAACCCGTGGGTTGACTCGAACACGGTCGATCTAGTGGGTCAAGGGTTAATGGGTCACCCGGTTTAGCCCGAAAATATGAAATAGTTATTATATTGTACTTACCTTAAATCTAATATATAAAAATGCAACACTACTTAAACTCCAACACACTTAAATAACATCAACTTAAATTCAATATAGTAAAAATTCAACAACACTTAAATCCATTGCATAACATTAAGAGGAGGGTTGGGCCGTGACCCAGGGGTGCCCCCTAGATCTGCCACTACTCTAGTAGCATAACAGGAATTTATTAAAAAAAGAAAACTAATTTCGACGAGGGAGCTAATGCAAACTCAAAAGCTATTAAGAAGAAAAAGAGATAAAAGGCCAAAAAGATCGGATTGTAATCTTCACAGATCATTCACAAAAAAAATCTTGATAGATCGTTAAACTTCTACCAAATCCAGCGACGGCAAATCAGCAATGTTTTTTGTATGCTATTTTGTACATATATCTTTTTGTACAGATTTCTTTACGATATAAACTGAATATATACATTTATGTTATTGTACAAATTAAACTTGCACAATACAATAACACAAATTTACTAATTCTTTTAAGGTACAAACTAAATTTGTATTTTGAATTTCAAACGTTAATGTAGAAGGAATTGATGTGTGTGTCGGTGTGTGCATCCAAAACAACAGTCTTGGGTATAATCACATGGAGAAGAAAAAGAACAACCCGAACAAGTGGGGTTCGTTATACAACAGACATAGCCTACCTGCAGGCTAGCTTATAAAAAGGAGCCTTCTCTATCATCGCGTATTCTCAACCAAAATTGCAATCAATCTCTCTGTTTCACTCTCTTTTTCTACCGCTCAAGTTGATCGGAGATGATGAACTCAATCGGCGCTGCACCACCAGGCAGAACGAGGAAGTGAAGAATGGCGTCGCATAGGGGGCAAACCCGCTGACCCACCATGTCGGGCCAACAGGGAGGGTTTTTTGGGTCTCACCGGGTTTGACCGGGTTTGACAGGGTCCGGGCGGATGCTCAAAAGAGTTCTTGTAACCCATTTTTGTGGGCGGGTCCTGGCCAACCCGGGTCAACTCGTGGGTCGACAACCTTGAGTTGGGGTTTCAAACCCACACTCTTCCATCCAAACCATTCACGTTTCAAATCTAAGCACAAAAACCAGTCTGTCTGACGGCCCGTGATGTTTTGTTTTAGCTACTCCATTCGATTTTAAATTTTAATAATCTTAATACGAAAGTAAAAAAACAAAATAATCTCTAAGTTGGGTTATTTCCATTCATTTCAAATACGTAAAATCTTTCTTCATGTTTCGAAATTAAACAAAACCATGTAATTGATAACCATGATCAGTGGAACGTGGTTATAACTTATAACTAAAACATCAAAGTTTCAATGAACTACGTGGATTTTGATCCCGACCGATAAGGTTCGAGTCCAACTAACTAACAAAATTTATCTTTTAAATGAACGTCAATGAGCGTATAATCAAATAATAAATCAATACGATAAAACTCTTGAACGGTCAAGTGGGGCCCTAAAATTGGTAAGTACACCCAACACATATAAACTTATCAACTTAAGTAGTACCGATTTAGGGCGTTGTGGGGGTGTTGCTTAACTTTCCCTCACGTAACCATACTCTCGAACCCATATCCCTTAATCGCAGAACATGTCTCGGTTCTGACCCTAAGGTTAGAGCCGACCGAAGCGTGTCCGATCCATTCCAAGTAAGATCGATGGCGACTCCAAAAGTGAATGTTACCCGACCCCGAGGGACGGTTGCGACAGATGGTGACTCCGCTAGGGACATTCGAGAGTCGAGCTACATAATTAAGTTCGATAAGTTTTTCTAACTTTCTTTTACGTGTTGGGTGTTTACTACTTATTGGCGCAATTATTTTTTTTGCAATTTAAATTTTGCATTCATGCATAAAAGCTCTATGCCCGAGCTATCCCTTTAGAAAATTGAAAGGAGTACCGTGATATCCATAGTGGTGGTAGTCACACAAAACTTTCCAACCAAGTTGAACTCAAATCTGAGGTTGATTTGATGTATCCAGCCAACTCAAAAGGGCTATGGCAGGATACAACCTGGGAGCCAAATCCCTTAGGAGTTCCTCTCCCAGCATGTAGTAAGCTTAGAGGCCTCCCTAAACCATCCAAATAATCCAGAAACCACCCTAAAACCATATTGTTATGTCGCCCGAAAGCCCTAGGCCTGCCTAAATAGGATAATGATGTAATGATATGTGTTTTCTTATCTAAATGTATGTATACTTATGATGTTATGACATGCATTTTATCTTTCACTCATAAAACTGTGTGATTGTAGGAATAAAAAAAATTCAAATTTCATAAACATCATTCTCTCACAAGATTTTCATATTACTCATTCACAACTTGTCATAATGAAGATTAAAAAAGCATGCATGAAATGAAAAATGAATTTACAATCATACATCTTTAACATTCTGCATAAGCATCACGCGTACACCATTATTTAAAAAAAGGGGGAAATAATTTGATAATATTGAGATGGTCCAGGTTTCCTTAAAATTGCTTGTCCACAAGGAAAAAGTCAAGATTTCAAGTATTTAACTAGATCCAAGCTCGAGTTCATCATGGAAGCGTTCCACAAGAAGTTAAGCGACATTGAAGGAAAGATAACTGGATTCGATGAAAAGCTGATCGGGTTCGGTGAAATGAAGGATCAGTTGAACATGATAGTAAGGATATTATCAAATAAAGGGGAAGGGGTAGTATCTAACAATGAAGAAATACATTCTGATGAAGATGATCGCGATGGGCACCTGAAGGGTGAAGCTTCTAGTGCCAAGATCCCCGTCATACCCTTAAAAGCGTACATGATTGAGAGGAAGACAAATTGAAAGGAGCCATGGACGTCATGCTATAAAAAGAGAAATGGGAATACCTGAACTAAAGGGTGAGAGCCATTGAAGGGGTAGACTCATATGGTTTTACCCACACAGTTGTGCCTAGTGCCAGACGTGATAATTCCCCATAAATTTAAAATGCTAGAGTTTGAGAAGTACGATGGTACCACATGCCCTAGAAACCATCTGATCATGTATTGCAACAAAATGGCTAATCACGTTCGAGATGACAAGCTCATGATACACTATTTTCAAAATAGTTTGAGTGGGCCAGCTGCAAGGTGGTACATGCAACTTGAAAGGTCGAAGGTGAAAAGGTGGCAGGATCTTGTCGATGCATTCATGAAACACTACAAGCACAATCAAGATTTATCCCCAGATAGAGAAGAGTTACGCGCCATGGAAAAGCAAGAGAAGGAATCTTTTCGTGAGTATGCACAGAGGTGGAGAGAAGGGCCGCACATGTTCAACCCCCCATTGTCAGAAAAAAGAAATGGTTTCGACCTTCTTCGAAACACTGAAGCCTCCACATTACAACAATATGGTATGGAGTACCACAACAAACTTTGTTGATTTATTAGTAATTGGATAACGAAGAGAGAAGGGATTAAGCAAGGAAAAATGGAAAGTTCATAAAAGCCCAAGAAAGTTAGTTCGTCTCGAAAGGGAGAGGGAGATGTACATTCGAGTGAAGATGAATCTTCGAAAGGAAGATGGTGGAATTACCAACCTCAAGGCGATCAAGATTCGTCAATCATCCAACAACCAAATTTTGTCAATCGTCAGGTAGTACAGGAACCACCACATGCAACCCCACGAGCTAATATCGAGGATTCAAACAATAACGGGAGATACAAAAAGACAATCGATCCTATCCCCATCACATATACGGAGTTGTTCCCTCAGTTGCTCGAGGATCAGTTAATTTTCCCTATACCATGTCATCTGATGCAGCCTCCATACCCAAGATGGTACAAACCAGATGAACATTATGCTTACCACTCCGGATCGGCAGGACACTCAACCGAGAATTGCAAATGGTTAAAAACCAGGTTCCAACGAATGATAGAAGCTGGATGGCTGAAATTCAAGGAAAGGCCAAATCCTCCAGACATAAACAACAATCCTCTACCCAGTCAAAACAGTTAGTATGCAAGCCACGGAGCAATGATCGATCCAAGGATCATGTGGATCTTTCAGAACAAATAAATATCGAGATGGTTTGTCATGTTTAAGATGTACTACCTTTTGCTTTCATCATATGGAATAAAAGATCACCCATATGTCCACCTACTTAGGACATTCTATGATAATTATCACTCGATTTTGGGTTTTGCATCAATAGTCGTTATCTTTCCAAATAATAAATGTATCTTTCAAATATTTTGACTTGATTTCCATAAATCAAAAAATCTTAAATCCATCACATGTTTTCAAGTTAAGCCATGAGATTGCCATGATACGCAATTATGAGCACCCCACTAGTGTCGAGGGATTATAACCCTACTGGTGTCTATATTTTGAGCACCCCACTGGCGGTGAGAGTGTGCACACTACCCTAGATTCGAGAGTATAAACACACCACTAGTTTCCATAAAAATCATGTGAGCTAATAATCAAAGGGTGAAACGAGGATACAACACCATGCTATTTGTAGAATCTTGTCACTAACATGACATGCCTTTGCTAGCAAACCGATACCCAACTAGGCAATAAGTGAAGTAACATATTCATGATGCACAAGAAATTCACTGTTAACATCATGGTGAGAAAAACTATCAATGTACCCTCACGATTAGAAAATAGGGAAGTTTAAGATTCCGATTTGATAAACCCCATGAATCACATAGCTGATTGAGGAGTGAAAGGTACAGAAATTCCATTGAGATCCGAGGTACACGCCCAAATCCAATTCGTGAAGAATCCAAGCAGAGAAAGCATCTAGATAGTACAATGGGATACAACGTCAAAGATCTTGCTTCTTTGGAAAAAAACAATCAATTAGCCTAGTCAACAAGAGTGAGGCACTCACCTTGTCAATCACCAAAACACCTGTGATCGCTCTTAGAATAACCACTATCATAAGAGATAATTAGTGAAACATATAGGGGGCATATCAAGATTCAAGTGAGTCCCACAATCATGAAAAGAGAAAAAAAAACAAAAGGAAACAACAAAGAACATTGTGGGACTTACAATTTCGATGCCCCTTCGATACCATTTGAAGTCATAATCAATTACAGAAAGTCAATATATTTGCCAACCAGTAACTAGAAACAACAAAGGGAAAGCTCAAGTAGAAGCTTATATGATAAGAAAACCCTTGTTGTCCCTACCACTTAACACAAGGACCTCGTCAACATACCATTTTGGAACCAAGCGAGAATTCATTTGCGCACTACTCGACCTTACCTCTAAAAATTAAAGTTTCAAGATAAGGGGGCAACACAATCTAAAGATGCATTCCCTGAAGACGATCCCTCTTTGCAAGGAAAAAGTTACTATCTCAATGAGGAGACCTACAAACTCGAGAACATCTCCTACATTAGCTCATCTCATACTTCGGGGGCAAGCTAAAATCCATCATCGAGAAGCTTCATATGACTAAGACCAGATTCACCACGAGTTTCTTCTACCTCGCCACCCAAATTCATATCTTGAGAAAATAGAATTTGAGGGCTAGAAGATCCTCACAATTGAATTCAGTTTAACTAACAAACTCCTTTTACGAAAGATCACATACCTCCACGACAAGACCATAGAAATATCACCTAAACCAATCACACAAAGCTTTCCTGTGTTGAGAAAACCTGAACCTCAAGCTCATTCAAACGTGAACTGAAGGAGACATTTCGTGGTGACAAGAATCTTAATGGTAGCCAAAATGGTTTGATTGACAGTGGCAATGAAAGCGAAGGCTTATGGGTACTCTCATGGTTTGATTTACTATAACAGTTTTGCACAATTTACACACACTTCTCTCAAGCAAGCTTTGATATCTAAAATGAGTTTCCTTTATTCACAAAAGGTTTTAAACATTGTTGCATACATCCGTAGTCGAGGTTAAAGAAGTACAGTAGAAACTGAATGGCAAGCATCATCAAATCCGCCAACGTTTTCGAGCGTTAAAGATGTACAGTAGATGATGACTAGCGAGCATAAGCAAATACGCCAACGCTGTCGAGCATTAAAGAAGTATAGTAGATGATGACTGGGGAGCATCAGCAAATCTCCAACACTGCCGAGCATTAAAGAAGTAATGTAGATGATGACTAGCGAGCATCAGCCAATCTGCCAACGCTATCGAGCGTTAAATAAGTACAGTAGATGATGAATGGCGAGCATCATCAAATCCTCTAATACTGTCGAGCGTTAAAGAAGTATAGTAGGATGTTTTGGAAAGAATTGATTGAGATTGTAATGGCAAGTCAATAAACATCAATAGACAATGATTTCCAAGTTCACTTTCATTTAATTATAATATTGATTTGGTCGAGACTAGCAGTGGCGAGTCGATAAGGACCAATTATTACCAAGTTCGATCTTATTTGGTCATAGGACCGATTTAGTTGAGATCGACTACAACACTTGTTCGTAGTTAATAGTTTGTTAGAACAATCTATTGTTTTCGTACAATAATTAGAGGTTTGATGTTGGATTTTAAGGCTATTTTTTGGTAGAATGGTGAAAGTTTGCGATTTTGGATTTAATAACTTAAGGTTGGGTTGATATCACAGTTTGATTTGGTTAACAATTGATAAAGCAGAAGGTCAAATTGATTGGGATAACATGTGAACTTTATTAAGAAAATGTTTCATTGTATATCAGTGAAATAAAATCTTAACTATAATTAAGTGAGCTCTTACACACAATTGCTAACAGATGGAAAAATAAAAGACTCTAATCAAATGGAAACCCAATCAGGGTCAGTAGCACATCACTTGGAGGCCCAGTCCAACAACCCAAATCAAATCAAGACCCAGTTCATGCCCATGAGTTTCAGCCCATCCCAAGTCAACAGATCAGCTCGGTTAACACAGGTCAACTCAGCAAAAGCTCGATCAACGTACGTCAACCACTCCTCAACGTCTATATCCATTCCCAAAGGGCAGCAGAAATTGCCACCGTCCTAGAGATGTAGGAGGGCAGCTACCTCTTAAAGCCATCACACATACCAACACACATGAAACAATTAAGAATAGAGGAAAGAAAATACAAAAGAGCTTACTTACAGCAAAGGAAGGGAGGACGACCATTTTTTGGGGAGTGAGGGTGATAAGGAGGTCTAGTTATCTGAAAGGGAGAGAAGACTCTGGTTTTTTGGGTTCAAAAAAAAAGAGCAAAAGGTAGTAAACAAAATATTGAAGGAGGAGATTAAGAAAAGAAGGTCAAGAACAAGACAAACAGCAAAAGAGACAAGAAGCAGTAGGCAACAAGCAGAAAATCAACCAAAAGAATCACTCTTCACAGTTTCAGGTTGGTATTTCTCAAATCCAAACACATCACATATTTCATCATCTTAGGAGAATAATCCATCTCATTTTAATAAACATAGCTGAAAGCATGAATAAATTTTCATGGCAGACCTGAAATCGATGTCTTAATGATATATATATGATTATGTGATTGATTTATATGCTATCGTTGCTTGGAGATCTAATCTTGATACCACTGACTCTTTTTCATATGCTAATACATGCCAATAAATCTATAAAGTTATCTACATTAAGTGGTAAGGAAATTAGATCTGATTGCTCTCTTTCTTTTGTGCTCCTTATTAGAATAATCTATATTTGTTGCTCTGATCTATGTCATACGTTAGTTACTAAGGCAAGCATATTTGTCTAGATCACCAACAAATCCATTTCCAATCCAAGCACAAAAAGGAAAAGAAAGAAAATTTTCAACTCACAATCAATAAAAATCACAAGAGCATAAAGTAGTAAATCGTGAACTTAATACGAGTTGAAATTTTGGCCTAGTGGTGGCAGTGGCTGTGACGTTAGATTATGATAAGATTCCTCAATTGATAAACTTGGCAAAAGCATCCTAGTTGTTCATTGTTAAATGTACGTGGCCCTGGGCCGTGCTTGGGCCGGCACGGCACGAGCACGCTTCGGGCCCATTTATTTTTTGTCGTGTTTGGCACGGTCCGTCAGTTTTCGTGCCGTGCTATGCAAGCCCATTTGTTAATTTTGCTAGGCCCGGCCCAGGCCCAGGCACGGTTCGAATCGTGCCATGCCTATTTGTGCTCGTGCCATGCCCGTATTCGTGTTTAATGAAAATGACGAAAACAAAAAAGAGAATGAAAAAGAAGGTGAAAATTGGACGGGGGAAGATAGTATTAACCGATAATGTTTGAGAAAAGTAAAAAATAAGCGGGAAAAGAAAATTGGAAGTATAGCGAGTGTGATTTGGCTTTGTTTAATTCTTTGTCCATTTTTACTTATGCTAGTAATTACGTATATATCTTTATGACACTTCTAACAACAACAAATAATTATTTTTCTACTTGTGTTTTGTAATATTTGAACCTATAATTCTTTTCATATTTATTTTCTATCAAATAAATATTATTTTGGTACCATGTCTGTTCTCTTACTCAATAAAGTCTCGAAAATATTAGGTCCGACACGGCCTACTTATATACTGTGCCGTGCCCGTGCTCGTGCCCGTGCCCATGAAGTTTAGACCCGACACGGCCTATAAATTATTCGTGCTCGTGCCGGGCTGGCCCATTTATTTCGTGCCTGTGCTCGTGCCAGCCCGTGGCGACACGGGGCGGTGCCACGTACATTGTTAAACCATTGTCGCACCCAAAATGGTACTCAAGCATCTACCCTAAATCCGATCCCAAACATAGAATAGAATTTAAATTTTGTTAATCCAAAGTCATGAGCAGTGCCTGTGACTTAGGATTAGTGTAAGTACCTTTAATTGATCAGAATTCGTAAAAGCCTCTAGTTGTCTTTTATAACCATACTCAAAACCTTTTTTTAATCTAAAATTATTAGTAGTGGCTATGGTATTTGGCTATTTCCTAATCGTAGTAGAATTTTAGACCTTAACAAAACAAATGATTCTCCCTATAGTATTCAAGTTTTCGCTAGATAATTTCTAGTAGAAGATTAACCCAATTGGCTAAGAATAAGACAATCAAAAGCTCTGAGTTTAGAGGTGTATCACCTTAATCCTTTGGTTTGAAATCTTCAGAGGGTAAAAAATCAGATTCGACAAAAATGCCTGAACCTATGAGTTACCGATAAAAACGAGCTTACCTAGACGAGAAGGAAGCTGGTATACCTCAGGTCGCCTCGATCCTTTGTCTTTTCTCGTTCACCCACTCTACTCTCCCTTCATCGACCCGAGCACCAAAACCAAGGTTGTCAATCCGCGGGTCGACCCGTGGGTTGACCCACTTTGACCCTGACTCGGTGACAAAAACGGGCCGCACGCACCCATCGGGTCGACCGCTACAAGGTACCGTGTTGGAGATCAAATTGTGTCATTTTTTTCTTTGTTTTGCGAAATGCGCCTATTTTCCGATTTTTCTTTTCGCCTAACTTAATCTTTGGAATCCTAATTTGAACATTTGAATATTAATGTTATATAAGTGTGTGTGAATTTTCACTATATGTTGAATCTAAGTACGACATGTTATTTTGGTGTAATATTATATGTGATAACTCATATGTTAGATGAGATTTGATATAATTTATCAGGATAAGTACAATATAGTGACACTTTCCATATTTCCGGGCTAAAACGGGTGACCCATTAACCCTTAACCCACTAGCTCAACCAGGTCCGAGTCAACCCGCGGGTTGACAACCTTGACCAAAACCAAACAAAAAACAAATATCAAAATCAAAGAGTAGAAATAAAGAAACCAGTCAAAATTAATTAAACCCATCTAACCTAGGGAAATCGAAACAAGTAGAGGAACTCACCAAAGGACCAAATCCGCGCCAGAGTTCTTTTCACCGGTCCTTTCCCCATCGCCCCAAAACACAAAATCCAAAAGAAAAACTCATGTTAAACTCTAAAACCAACATAAATACTGAAAATCCAAAGAAGAAGGGCATGCATGTCTCGATCTTACCCGGGTTGGATTAGCTCGATCCGAGTATTTGATTAGGCCAGTCGAGAATTAGGGGCTCATATTCAAAAAATGAGGAGAGTGTTTGGTTGGGTTTTCGGTAGGAAAGGCGAAGCATATTGAGGGATAGAAGAAGGGGAGTCGTCTCCCTCATCGATTTTGAAAAAAGAGTAAGGGTTTCTTTAGTTTTGGACTGTTTCTCGTTCTTGGGAAGAGGAGAGCGGAAGCTGAAGAACAAGAGAGGTGAGAGAAGGAGATGAACGGCGACCGATATAGGTTCTGGTTAGATTAGGGTTCGCCAAAAAATACCACCCCTGCCACCCCTTTTTTGGGCATTTACCATACTACCCCTTTGTCTAAAAAAACGAAATAAAAAGAAGTAGAGTTGGGGTTTCGAACCCATACTCTTCCATCCAACCCATTCGCGTTTCAAATCTAAGCACAAAAACCAGTCTGGCTAGCGGCCCATGATGTTTTGTTTTAGCTACTACGTTTGATTTTAAACTTTAATCATCTTAATACGAAATTAAAAAAAAACAAAATAATGTGTAAGTTGGGTTAATTCCATTCATTTCAAATACGTAAAATCTTTCTTCATCTTTCTTCATGTTTCAAATTTTCTACGAACTACGTGGACTTTGATCTCGTATTACGGGTACGTAGGAGTCATTTGAGTTGAAATACAAATGAGTTGAAATCCTACTTGGAGTCATTTGAGCCTAAGGGAAGCTTGCTGGACAAAAATCAAAACGAAGGAAGGAATCCCCCATAGAGGATCTGACTGCCATCCCACTGCCGCCAAGCCAAAAAGTCTAATATAGTTCAAATTTATCGAGAAGGTATCTTGTGGGCCAAGCGCCTCCATGAAGAAATTTACGGTGGGTTAGCCCGCCAAGTGGCTGCCACTAGCTCAAGGACTTTTGAATATTCTAGAAGGTTCTTCCTTCATCCCCTTTATTTCCCTATATAATAAATAGAGGTTTTGCTAAAATATTTAAAGACAACAAATTACAATCAATCAGTCAGCCTGTGATATGAGAAAGCTTGAGTTAAAAAAGGTTCGAGGCTAGCACCCTCGATTTAGTGGGGATTAACAGAACTTGATCCTAAGTTTTGGTCCTTCCTAGCAAACAAGGTTTTCCATCAAGTTTCAATCTTGTAAGCATCCATCTGAGAGAAGAAGTTATATCAGAGTTCTACCATAGACCACACACAGAGCATTGTCATAATGGAAATGCATTCATCATCCATGGTGATATCATCTATCTTTCTTATGGCTCGCTAAAGGTTTTGTTGTTTAGAGATGTGAATTCTATGATACTTCATGCATCTCTTTCAATGATTTAATGAGATGTCTTTGTTATTTCATGGTATTATCATCTGTATGCCATCTTGGTTTTGTTGATAATATCATCTCAACTTGTTAGGAAACTCATATTAAATGGAATGTTATTGTCCTACGCATGTATGTTTAATTGGAAACAATTATGCATTCTTACGTTTGATCAATGCTTGATATATGTCATCATCAAAACCATGCATTCTTACGTTTGATCAATGCTTGATATATGTCATCATCAAAACCTTGAACTAATGTTATGTGCTCGAAAAGAGGCCCTAAATAGCAGTGTGATATTTTACTTTTGGATCCTTAATTGATTGGTTAGTGACCTACTCTTTACTCATCCCCACCGTTGTGCCATTGTCTCTCTTTCTTCTTCATCGCCATTTGTACTAAATTTTAATTCTAGTTTAGGTTTGATTAGTTGTTGCCCTGATTCTGTTTCATAAATATCCAAAAGACTTTTCAGTGTCTCCCCTTCTTGTCTAGTATTCTCAAAAAGAAAATACTATCATATGCAAAGAGTAGGTAGGAGATCATTGGTGCACTCCTAGAAACTCGAATCGCATGTCGCCTTCCTTCTTCCACTACTTTCTTAGTGAAAGCTAGTAACCCCTCTAAACACAGAAGAAATATACAGGGAGAGATAGGATCCCCTTGTCTTAATCCTCTAGCAGGGCAGATAATCTCAGTTTGATGACCATTGATAAGGGATGCTTAGATTACGGATGTGACACATTTCATCATTAGTTGTATCCACCTCAGGGCAAAGCCCAATTATTTCATTATAACTTCAAGAAAACTCACTTCACAATCATAAGCTTTCACCATGTCCAATTTAGTTGCCACTCCCTTTTTTCTTTTTGTTGTTTGCTTCTTAGCATTGAAACACTCAAATGCTAACATTATGTCATCTGTGATAAACATCCCTATGAAAAAATCTTGTTTGTCTCAGTAATGATTAAGTTCAATACTTTCTTCAGCCTACTCGCCAACATCTTGGACAATACGTTGTATAGAACTCTGCATAGGCTTATATTTATGAATTTCATGGGTGTACTTGGCACCTTTGTCTTTGGTATTAGGACTATAAGTGTATGGTTGAGTTCCTTGGGAATGATGCATTCTTGTAGTATATTTGCAACTCCTTCATTACTAGTGATCTGAATGTATTCCAGTTTAGTTAAAAAAGTTCAAAATATCTTTGTTCATTTCCTCTACTATTCGAGTAGAGACTTTTGTAATATATGTTGTGTTATTAGGCCTGGTATAGCTTTTTTAGGTATAAATATGACAAACAAATTGAAAAGGATTGTTACAAACAAAGGATTGTTACAAATCCATAATGCTTCAAATCCTTGAGTACAAAACCCTCATTTTTAAATCCAGGAAGCAAACTGTAGACGACACTTTTTGTCCGGGTTAAAATATTAATTAAATAAATTTTAGTTTTCATTTAAGATTGACAATAGCGAATCTTAAACGCTTTTTTGGCTAAAAATTAATGAAGGTGGTTATGGTAAGTGTGTTTGTCTGGACCCAACAAGATTTGCAATAGCAAATCTAAAGACGCTGAAATGACTTAAGCTCGCGGTAACTTGTCACATTTTTGTTTTGATTAATCAAGTTTGCGCTTTATAATTATAATCTAGTTGTGAATTGATTTCATTTGATGTTGCCTCCATGAGCTTTCATCTATGTTATACCTTCTTAAACATTCATTTAGACCCACCATCATTATCTCTATTTCTACCTTTCCATAACCAAGTGATTTTAAAAGGTAATCTAAGCAACCAATATACAAGCTTCAAAACAAACAAAACTCAACTTTGGAAGGTATTTAGAAATACCTCTTTTGGCTTAAGGGCATGCCCTTTAGTCTAAACTAGTTTTAAAACCAAACCATTCCCATAATTTTATCCCAAACAGTCACCATGAGTACACCATTTGCAGCCCCAAAATCATCACAGCATCCACCATAAAAACCCCAAAGTTCAACATACACCCACATATCCCCATGCTCATAGAGTTTAGATTTCATAGGTTGGATTCAAAGCCATTTCAGTATCCAACTTTCTAGTTTGAAACCACTACAAGGAAGTAGTTAATCCAAATCACCCACAACCTACTTTAAACCAAACCCTAGTTTCCAAATATTCACCTTCCAGGTTTATGCTCAACACTTTAACCAACGTTTTATGTCATCAGTAAATATCAAAAGAGCGGGTTCAATCTAAAACTCATAATAAGCATATCATTTAGAAGTTCGAATCGTTTCTAAACCTCACATAAAATATTGGTTGAATTCAGAATGTCTAAATACTACTATGATTAATGTTGAAACTCATTCGAGAATCAATTTCAAATCCATTAAAACAAAACCCAACAGGTTTGAATACCAATTTCAACCTTTTAAATTTAAACTCCCTAATCTCACTAATAAGTCGAGTTTAAGGTTATCACCCTAAATTTGTAGAGTAGAAACCTCACCAAAAGGGGGAAATCGGGTCGGAGGATCTGTTTTCTTTGTCGCCGCACAGTCTGAAGTCGCTGGCGCTTCCCTTCGTATGTTCTCATCAACTGAAATAAAACACAAAGACAGATTAAAGTTGGAATCCTGTTTAAAAAACGAGGAAATTATAAAGGATCACAGCAGACTTATCAGTTAAGCTTACCCAAAGGTCTGGCATTTTCGTCTTTACCGGCGATGCCCAGCTCGTCGTCCCCGTCGGCGACGAGGCACTGAGCCGCCGGCGACACCCTCAGTTCACTTTCTTTCCTTACTAGATCGAGTAAAAAAAACCCCAGAGAACTCAGGTCAAAAACTCCATAATACCCAGATCAAAAACCTAAATAAATAAATAAATAACAAAATCGAGAAATGAAAAGAGAAGCTTACAAAATCTAGCTTCTAGTCGACGATTTCTCATGGTGGTTGGCATCGTTGGTGAGTTCCTAAGCCGTCGCCATTCGTTTTCCCTATTCTTTCTGAAGCCGATAATCTAGAAAAAAAGGAACCGATTAGAACCCTAAACAGCTATCTAAAGCAAGATCGAACCTTCGAAACTCACATGCAACCCAAAACGAGACTTACCTATGACTTCCCTCATCACCGTCATCATCACATGCGTCGACTGTAGCAAGCCTCGTCGCCGGCGTTGAGTCCACTCGCAAAGATCAAAGAAGAGATAAGGAGGAAGAGAACGAGATAGTGAGGAGAAAAAGATAGAGTGGAGGAAGGAATAGCGGCGGCTATTAAAGGAGTTAGGGCTTTTGGGTTTCTCTGAAGAAGAAGAAGAAGAAGAAGAAGAAGAAGAAGAGAGTCGAGAGCAGAGGGGAGAGCAGAGAAGCGAATCGGAAGAGAGGAGAGAAGAGAGTGAATGCGGCTAGGGTTTCATTTTTCTGATCTAAACTTGATTAATATACTCTTTAGCTCTAAATGACTAAAATACCCCCCCCCCCACACACACACATACCCTAATTTCGACTAAATTATTCCATTGCCCCTCCCCTGCTTTGACACAACCGTTGAACGATGTCGCATACACAAAAAAAAATACATACTTTTAGTGCTTCCTTTGATTTGAAGCTGTCACCATTCGTTTTCCCTATTCTCTCTGAAGCCGATAATCTAGAAAAAAAAAAGAACAGATTAGAACCCTAAACAACTATCTAAAGCAAGATCGAACCTTCGAAACTCACATGCAACCCAAAACGAGACTTACCCATGACTTCCCTCATCACCGTCATCATCACATCCGTCGACTGTAGCAGGCCTCATCGCCGACGTTGACTGCAGCAGTCCACTCGTAAAGATCAGAGAAGAGATAAGGAGGAAGAGAACGAGATAGAGAGGAGAAAAAGATAGGGTGGAGGAAGGAATAGCGGCGGCTATTAAAGGAGTTAGGACTTTTGGGTTTCTCTTGAGAAGAAGAAGAATAAGAAGAAGAAGAAGAAGAGAGTCGAGAGAGAGGGGAGAGCAGAGAAGCGAATCGGAAGAGAGGAGAGAAGAGAGTGAATGCGGCTAGGGTTTCATTTTTCTGATCTAAACTTGATTAATTTACTCTTTAGCTCTAAATGACTAAAATACCCCCCCCCCCCCCCCCCCCCCCACACACACACACACACTAATTTCGACTAAATTATTCCATTGCCCCTCCCCTGCTTTGACACAGCCGTTGAACGACGTCGCATACACAAAAATAAATACATACTTTTAGTGCTTCCTTTGATTTGAACCACTGACCTAAGTATCATCTCAAATTCCAACAACACTCTAAACCACTACGCTGGCCGCCGACTGCTTGTTCATATATTAACATAGTTATTCTTAAATCAACTTAACATTAACACGTAACTTACAAATTAATTTATCTCGTGGAAATTTTTCTAACATCAAATGAACTTTATGATACTAACTTCTCTAAAGTATCGTTAATTTTTTCTTGAAATTATTATCGATATATACATACCTTTTTATAACAGTCATTAATAAGAGACCTTTGGTCAATAGACCCCGAAGGTTTCTCAAGTCCAAATTCCTCTCAAAATCGCCAAACAAAATTACAAAATCAAAACACTTATCCTATTGGAATCTCAATCTTAAGCACGATCAATAGAACGTGTTAAGATCACATTAAAATCTCTCAATTTCACCGAACGAGGTGGACTTTGATCCCGACTACTCGGGTACGTAGGCAACCAATTGGTGCGAGTCCAACTAACAAATTTTCTCCCATTATATCATAAGTACCACATTACATTTTAAATAAGAAAACAATTATTATCTTAATCGCGTAGCAATAAAACGTGTTAAGATCCGCTTTTCAAAACCTATCAACTTGAACGAACTGAGTGGACTTTGATCCCGACTACTCGGGTAAGTAGGAAACCATTAGTTTCGAGTCCAACTAATTATAAACCTCTTTCTTTACCTTTCGGGATTTACGTCAATAGACGTAACGATCGAATCGTATATTAATAAATATAAAATTAAATGAATTTCATAATAAATACGTAAATAAGGCACAAATTATAATACACCCAACCCTTAAAACTTATTGATTTAAGTAGTACCTATTTGTGGCGTTGTGGGGTGTGAATACACTTCCCCACACGTAATCGTACTCCCGAACCCAAATCTCTGAATTTTCGCAGATCAGATTCCATTTTTGACCTAAGGTTCAAACCGAACCAAATGGTATTTGACCCACTACAACTAAGGTCGATGGTGACTACGAGCGTGATGAGAACGGGTCCACTGATCTCGAGGGGCGATTGCGACAACAAGCACAAACAATCGTTCATTGGGGAAAGTGTCATTAATCTCTCTTTGGGAGGTCCTCCCTCCCGGTCCTTCGAGTCGCGAGAAGTGGTCCACCGCAAGATTCCCGACTCCTATTTTGTCTTTAATCTCCACATCAAACTCTTGAAGAAGTAGGATCCATCGGATTAGGCAGGGCTTGGCATCGGCCTTATTTATCAAGAAGGGAATGGCGGAGTGGCCAATGTAGACAATAACCTTTGAAAGCACAAGGTAATACCTGAACTTGTCAAAAGCAAAGATTGTTATCAACAACTCTTTTTTGGTAGTTGTATAATTCTCCTTAGCATCATTCAACTTCTTTGAAGAGTAGCAAATGGGTTGAAAATGTCTGCCCCACCTTTGTCCCAACATCGCTCCCACTGCATAGTCACTAGCATCACACACAAACTCGAAAGGGAGGCCCCAATCTGGCGAGACCATTATGGGGGCATTTGTGAGCTTCTCCTTGAGAATGTTAAACGCTTCAAAACATTCCTTGGTGAAAAGGAAGGGAGCATCTTTCTCCAAAAGCTTCGTTAGTGGTAATGCAATCTTTGAGAAGTTCTCAATGAAACGTCGGTAAAATCCCGCATGCCCAAGGAAACTCCTGATGCCCTTGACCGTTGTTGGTGGAGAAAGCTTGCTTATTGTTTCAACCTTGGCTCGATCCACTTCGATTTCCCTCTTTGAAATCTTGTGCCCCAACACAATGCTCTCTCTCCCCATGAAATGTGACTTCACCCAACTCAAATCTAAATTGGTTTCTTCACAACGCTCAAGGACCTTCTCCAGGTTGGCAAGCCAATGAGAAAATGAATTTCTGAATACCGAGAAGTCGTCCATGAACACTTCCATTATCTTCCCCCCCCCCCCCCGAGTTTAACGAAGATAGCCACCATGCATCTCTGGAATGGTTGGGGCTTTGCACAATCCAAACGGAATGCGCCAATAAGCAAATGTCCCGAAAGGGCAGGGGAACGTTGTCTTAGCTTTATCTTCTAGGGTGATCGAGATCTTGAAGTACCCCAACATCCCATCCAGGAAATAGTAATAATCATGCCCAGCGAGCCTCTCCCGAATCTAATCGATGAAGGGCAAGGGAAAATGGTCTTTACGAGTGGCATCGTTCAATCGTTGATAGTCAATGCACACCCTCCACCCGGTCACCGTTCTTGCTGGTATAAACTCTTCCTTCTCATTGGATACCACCGCCATCCCTCCTTTCTTGGGGACCAACTATGTTGGGCTCACCCACTAACTGTCCGAGATGGGATAGATGATCCCGCCATCCAAGAGCTTGATTACTTCCGCCTTCACTAATTCCTCCAGGTTAGGATTCACACGCCTTTGCGGTTGACGAACCCGCTTGGCACCTTCCTCCAAGAGGATCGTGTGAGAGAAAAAGGTTGGTCCGATCCCTCATATATATGTGATCTTCCATGCGATTTCCCTCTCGTGACGACGCAAGACCTCAATCAACTTAGTCTTTTGCTCCGGTGTAAGATTGGAGTTAATGATGACTGGGAGTTTGCCATTGTCCCTCAAGAAGGCATACTCAAGATGGGGAGGTAGAGACTTCAACTCCAACTCGGGCAGTTCCTCCAAGGAGGTAGGGATTTTAGGCATTGCAGGCAAGGCTTCCACCACCTGATCTTGTAGAAGATGGTCTTCCTCCTTCAGAGATTCCGCGATGTTCGTCCCTACTAAACAACATTCTTCAGAAGGTTTTCAAGAGTGATTGGTGACTTTGCAACCCCGCCTTTATGGAGTCGACAAAGGTGGTCATTAATTCCTCCAGACAAGACATCTGGTCAGTGTTCAGATGGGAGATAGAGTTCAACTGCTCGTAATGGGTCGTTTTCACGTTCATCATTTGGCACTCAGCTTCCTCATAGCCTGAACTTGCACCCCAATCATATGGCACCAACGGCTCCTTCCCTTGCTTCTTGCCCTCAAGGATCACCTCGATCAACTTGTCAACCCTTGCTTCAAGTGGAGCACTTGCTCCCACACTTCGCACTCTCTTTCGGTGCTTCTCTTACCACTCCTTGTCAAGCCCCAATCATACCTTTTGAGAGCCATATCTTCTAGCAACTCGGTCACTTGAGGTGGGGTCATGTTCATTAACTTTCATAGGCAAAGAGAGTTGATGAGAATCTTTTCATCTTGAATGAGATCACCATAGAAAGTCTCTATCTAAAATTTCTCCTCAAATCCATGGTGAGGGCATTGGAGGAAGTAGTCGAAGAATCTTTCTCAGGCATCCCTCAATGTCTCATCTTCCTCTTGCTCAAAGTAAGTGATCTTCTTCATCCACTCTGCCGTCTTGGAAAGAGGACAATATCGAGTCATGAACTTGTTGATTAAATCATCCCAAGAGGTGATGGATCAAGTCGGACGGTTGTTGAGCCATCGAAGAGCCTCCCTCACCAAAGAATAGGGGAACATCCTCAGTTGCAATGCCTCCTCGGGGAAACCATTTTTCTGCAGGCATCTCGCAAGCTAAAAAAACCTTTGAACATGCTCTCGCGGAGATTCATTGGCAAGCCCGTGGAATAAGGTGTTGTTTTGAATCATCGTCACGAGAGCGGGCTTGATTTCAAAGTTGTTGGAGGTCTCGGGTGGATGTAGGATAGGAGATTGGATATCCGCCGACCGTTGAGCCATGTAATAGCACATAGTCCTTGGCTCTTCCTCGGTTCTCGCTTCGTCAATTTGGTTCTGAAGCGGATTAGCACTTCGATGTTGATTCCCCGCCATCTCAACTTCAACTTCTCCTTCAAATATGGGACAAACTTGCTGTCCCCTCTCTTTAATTCTCCTTCTTTCCTCCGCTAGATCCCTCTCACGAGCTAAAAGTCGAAGAGTCTGGTTGATGTCCTCGTCCAGTGGTGTTAAAGGCGTCGGATTGCTCTGGGTCGTGCACCTCACTGCACACACTTAAAGAACACAACACCGTCTAGCACAAGCAACACTTCACACTTAGCAAAACTGAAAATAAAAGCTAGATTAACACCAAACAATCTTTTCAAGCTAACGGACCGAAGGTCCCCGGTAACGGCCGGCGCCAAAAACTTGACTTGCTCTTACTATCACAATAAAATCCCACCTAAGACCGAAGTATAAACCTTAGATGGGTGCAATATAAGGCAAGTATGTTTAAATATCAACCCGGACCGGCCCATGTACCACTACTTCGATTGTTAGAAACACTATCTAGCGGATTGTTGTTTGTTGAAATCTCTACAATCTACGATTTAAAAGCAAGACTTTGAAAAGTAAAAAGGTGGAAAACTCTTGGTGAGAAGCTTCACTCGGGTGTTGCTTCCCCCTAATTAATTACCATGAACCGGTGTGTGACAAGGCAATTGTCACCCGTAGGAGGTGCAACAATGGTTAGAAACCATCCTTTCAATTGCTAGACCAAGGTAAGCATTAGAGGCTACAATTGTAGCCCTCTTGGCACAAGCAATTGAGGGTTGACTTACCTTCTCCCTCAAACCAAGGCTTGGACGGCATAATCACAATTAACCTAGGTGTCTAATTCAAGTAGAGGTTTGCCCTTCATTAACCTAGTTAGGAGGCATGGAATTCCCAAGAAAACCCAGCTCAATTAGAGCCTCTTAAGAGAAGGGGGCTTCTCCCTCTTGGTTTGTAACTCTCTCTAGGGTTTCAATAAGAAGAAAGTTTCACTAGGCAAGCTAGTGTTTAGCTCCATGTTTAAGAATGACTCTTTGTATAGAAGTAGGATAACGTCATGTTTGTGGTTCAATGCCTTGTTCACCTCACTAGCTCTCACAAGAAAACTCTTAACCTCACATGGAGCTTCCTTCGTCGTTCTTTTCTTTTTGACGATTGACTTTTATTCTTCTCTGGTGGCTGACTCACAAGTGTAGGGTCACTCGAATTTTCTCTCTTATCTTCTCTCAACTCTAGTTTTTGCTCCCTCATTTGCTCACAGAGTTGTTGCACCTGCACTTGGTCTTCATAGACCTCTTTGGGAGTCATCGACACCAGCGTATGTGTTCCCCCTTGCAAGACAAGGTGTACTTGCTGGTCTTGCACTCATGTTGGGTAGCTCGATCGAATTGTCATGGACGTCCCAATAGGATGTGGGCAGTTTGCATTGGTACCACGTCACAGAGCACCTCATCCTTGTATCTCCCAATCCCAAAGCTCAGTAGCACATGTCGTGTCAACTTAATGGATTCATCCTTGTTCAGCCAATGCAATGTGTAGGGACGCGAGTGCTTGATGCTCTTTAATCCTTGCTTTACCACCATGTGAGAACTAACAACGTTGGTGAATCTCCCTCCATCTATGATCATTGAGAACAACTTCCTATTAACCAAGCAGTGAGTGTGGAACAGGTTTTCCCGCTACTCAATCTCTTCTCTTTGTTGCACGTTCAGAAGTCGTCGAGCTACACACGTGTAGTTGCCTTGCACTGGCCGCTCCTCAGCTTCTTCTTCCTCCTCTTCAATCTTGACCTCTCCATCTTCAGGCTCGAGCTCATACTCACCATTCTTCAGCAAGATCCTCGTGCGTTTATTTGGACATTGGTTCGCCACGTGACCTCTTCCTTGGCACCTGTAACACACAATAGAGCTCGATCATGTGTTAGTATTTGCCTTCTCTCTAGCATTGGTGGCAATCGACTTGGTAATTGGCTTAGGGTCCTCCTTCTTCACAAATGGAGCTCGTGTTTCACTCGAGAAGGCACTCGTGGATGGTGCAACCCTCCTCGCAAAGCCTCAATCTCCACGTATTGGTGAATCCCCACAACCTGCCTGATCTCCCAGTTGAGACAATTGGGAAATCGAGCCATTGTTGCTTCCCTATCCTCATTGATATTAGCTCGAATCATCAATGTCTTCATCGACAAGTAAAGAGCTTGGTGAAGATCTCGTTGATGGTGAACGAGTAAGAAACTCATCCTCGTGGCTGCATTCATTTGATGCCACGTTGTGATGGATTCTTATTTATGTCGTCTCCGTGCAGCACACAGCTGGTCCCACGAAACAACAGCAATGGTTACCTTCTTTCGTTGGAGTAGTCGTGACACTCGAACAAGTACTCCATCTTTCTCTCCCAGTCTAGGTAAGCTTCAGGGTCACTCCTCCCTTGGAATGATGGCACCTTCACCTTCAGCCCTCTCATGCCACATCCAATGTTAGGGATACTCTTCCTCCTCGTAGTACTCCTCATAGTCACGAGGAAAGGAGCTCTATGATCTTGAACTGGTGGTCTCCCTACTCCTCCTCGACTTCTACCTCCTCTGCCTCGTAAAGGTCAGAGATTATTCGGACCGAGAGGTCGGCCACGCCTTCCACCTGGTGGTGGTGGTGGTGGTGGGAGTTCTTCTTCTTCTTCTTCCTCCTCCTCCTCCTCCTCCTCCTCCTCCTCCTCCTCCTCATCCTCGTTGTGGAGGTGTTGAACTTGCATCATTCGTGTGAGCTAACCAACTAGGGCTTCCATTGCGGCTCACGGAATGCCCTCCACGTTCTCGATCGCCACCGACTCATTTTGCATATCACGAGGGTCAGCGTTCTTTCCTACCATGATGCTCAAGCTCAAACAAAATGTTATCCATCAATGCTTAAAATCTTAGATTAATGGTACGAAAAAGGACTTCACAAATCGCTCCCTCACGTTTTTCACTCATTTGTAGGCCACTCCTTTTTCTTACCACTCGTGTTTCACTCAAAAATCGCTCCCTCGCGTTTATCCGAAAATGATCTCACGATGCCTCATTCCACTCGCTCTCTAAAGCGTAGACAAGAACTTCTCAACCAAGAAATGACTCTCACTAGCAGCTCTAGCAAATAAGACTTCCACAATGCTAACGAGACCGATCAAGCTCCACAATACCTTCCTGCGTGATCTGGCCTAGCTATCACCTTTTTTTTTCTTTGTTTTCTCTTTTGTTTCTATATTATTTTTTGTATTTTCCAAAACGACTTTTTCCAAAAGATGCACGTTACAATCAAGAGCGGAATTGAAAACAAAAACTGAAAAGTAACCTTCTTGGCGCGAGCCGCTTCTTTCACATCAGCCCTTGCTTGTTCCGTTGCTTGTTGGTTGGTGCTTATCTAAGGTAGCTGCAAAGAAAGACTTCCTCTTTTTTTTTAATGGAGAAATTCACTGTGACACATTCGATAAAAAAAACCTATCCTTAGTCGTCCTTTTCGAGCTCTCTCATATTAGGGAGATTCCAAAATATTTTATATGTATAATTCCTGTTGAAGCATATATCTGGGGATGTGAATAAACTCGCTTTCTTTCTTTCTCTGTAAGGGCTTTCACTCGCAACATCCCTCCCAACTGTCTCCTAATACTCCTCCTGAAACACTCTGATATACTTTTCCATACTTCTGAATAAACGCATTCTGAGGGTATAAAGTCTTTTTTCCTTGCGTAAGGCTAAAGAAAGAGATGCCAAACTGAGTTGACCGCTCGAGATGCACTTAGAATACATGGAAATCCCGAGAAAATTAAATGAAAGAATGGCACAACTAATAGCATTGAGCGAGAGTCCTTCCACACGGGACTCCCATATAACTATGGCCGACATTCATCTCCGTTCGACCAGTCGACCTTTGACAAGATCAAAAAGTGCCTCCTTAGCAACCCACTGTTTTGGCTCTGTAGAATTCATTTTATTATATTAGTCCATTGACTCGTTGTGTCAAAGGTGAGAATGTAGGACCCATGCGAGCTCGACGGAAAAGAGAGGAGGGGAATATATGAGCCCGAAAGGCAGGCGAAGGAAATCTCTTTATCTTAGATAACAGTATTAAGCATATCCAGCTTTGCCAGTATGATTTTCACACAAGAAAGGGGAATACGTGTCACTGTGTTTGAACCGGAGCTCTGATACCTTCCCGAGGCTCTAACTCCTAGACTTAAACAATCAAAAATGCAACAAAGATCGATTAGAAGCAAAACGAACACAAACAGATAATAACCCAACCCAAATCTACATGTCGGAAAGAGACAACTAGCAGAAAAGTCGATTCCTTTTTGCTGAATCAATTCCAGGATCAAGAAAGAAGAAGAGAAGTTGGTGTTTGAACATTCAATTATAGGATTTTGATTTCTGAATAAAAGTATCGATTACCCTCCAAAAGACTTAGTTCACCCCCTTATACAGACTACAAACATTTTGGGCCAAAAATAACAAAGCCCGAGTCTTAGATCATAAGTCACTTAATCTGCAAACGAAACAAAAACAACCCGCAGCAACAGCTACAAATCCTCGCCCTGACACTCAATTTCCACGATCGTGGATTTCATCCTCTAGACCGGGGGTTCTGGTCTTCCAGCCCCGAACATTTTCCACAATCATGGATTTCCCCTCCATGGTCGTGGATTTGGCCTAACACATCCCCAACTTGAATGGTCATCACTTGTTATCCCACAAACAACTCGACCTCCATATTTGTGAAGTTTTAGGCCAAATAAGTTTGAAGTGGACCCTTAAATGCCTTGACCTGACTTCTAGTGACTAGACCTCGAACTTGCACCTCTTTCTCACGTTCTTCTCGCACAAAGTTGGACTTGTGATTGCCTTGGTGTTGATGCCCATGCCCTCATCACCTAACTTGCTAGACAATTAAAAGAGATATTACCAACTCCTGTGCCTAAATCTAGAGGATTACTTGGAATACTCCACTCTATAAACTCTTAGTCAATCTTCGAAAGTTGATAATTTCATTTGCAACACATACAATGGTAATATCACCTCTAATTGAATCAGCTCTAAAAAAATTGACAGTAACTTCTGTTCTTCTTGGCGTCAATGGCCTTATATTGTATAATAATTGAGCAGTTACATCCCAACACCAATGAGGTCGACGACTGCGGAAAAGAGGGCTTTAGCGGGGTTGCTGATATGATACTCTTTAACATAACTATTCCACCAAATATTAATTCCTTTCATTGAAGATGCACAGAAAATTAACACATCACCCACCTCTAAATCCTTGTCATCTAATTTGCAGGGACTCCTAGCACTACAGGTGAAAAGGCAGCTCGGAAATTGCAATGCATCCAACAGAAGAAAACAAAACGACAACAATCTTTTTTTTTTTTTAAGAAAACAAAACGACAACAATCTATTGCTTAACCAACAATAAATGGAATTCAATGATAGCACCTGCCAGCTTATAGATACCAAATATACAGCAACTATTATCGGGAAAGTAGAACGCACCACCAGCCGACCTAAACCTATACTGTAATCTCCCTTGGTTCCATACAATTCACAATCAACAATGGAGCTTTACAGTTCCATCCAATTCAACCCTCTAGTTGCATGCGCAAATTCTCCAACGAAAATACTATTCAAACAAAACACTTCACTGGCAAATAACAAACACCCAAAATAACATTATTCAGCAAGTCATTTATAGAATCAAGGGAAAGATACGAAAATAAACAAGCCTTATGGGCGGCAAAAAAGAGAAAGCCATCAGACAAACTACGCCCAAAGGGAAGATTCGGCCAGTTAAATAAAACAGTAAAAATATAACCCAACGACCAAGCACATTCAATATACTTCACCTTGCAAATAAAGCTAGGGCCTCTCCGAGCAGCATGGCAACTATCATCAATCAGTATCAAAACCAGGACAACCACGGACAACTGGGCATATCAACATGGGGCAGCGGCAGCACAGCAACCCGCTACATGCTATTCACGAACCACGGGAACAAAGAAAAAGAGGCATCTTCACAGCTACAACCAGCGCTACCAACTACAGCAACATTAAATAAAACTTGATCCGTTATGGAATGGGGCATCAAAATGAGTGACCTAAACAAATAAGAAGCCAAAACATTTTACCGCCATGCTGTTTTACAGCATCCGAAAAACAGAGCAAGGACTCGTGTCATACAGAGACAGTATCAGCAACAGAGTGACTGTTAACAACTCCACTTGATCTGCAGCATCATCTACCGCTAAAACGCTTTCACTTTGCGTTTACGCCAACACAGCAACACCATGATTCAAGAACCACCAAATGCCTCCCCCCCAAAAAAAAGGAAAAAGAAAAGAGAAATGATAACACAAATCAGGTCAGAGCAACACAATTGAAGGAAACTTTTTGTAGGAAAAATTGCCAAAGAGTTCCCTTTCATCTTACCACGTACGACAATTAAGATCATCCACCAACAGTTAACATATGTTCATCGTCAGCAATAATTAGTCACAAGAGCAACACCATACCCATCGGCCTCAGTTGTCAGATCATAATCACGATCATCCACATTTTAACATACAGCATCATCAACAGCAACAAAGTGACAAAATCAACGTCTTGCCATCTGCCGCACGTCAATCTTTTCCAGCCAACAGCTATAAAACCCAATTAGGACTTGGGGTTAATCAGCGATATGACACAAAAGGCATCACATCCATGTAAATAGCAATGCAATCGAAAATAAATAAATCCCAGACAAGCACAACATAACCAAAAACAACCAACAGCACAGAATCCGTCTACAATCAAAAGTCTGCAAACCTAATAAATCCAAGCATGCCAAATAGACATGAGCACCAGCAGGATACTTTAATCAGAAACTACAAGAACACAAGTCCTACCAATCTAGATCTTAGTATAAGACCAGAGCAAGTAAGACCATTCAAAATTCTGAACTTCCAGGAAGAAACAGCAGTAACCCATTCTCCCAAACATTCCACACAACATGATCATTCCTGCAAACGACGAGTGAAAAATGATCAGTGACACCAGCTGTGCAGTTTGGAAACATGACAAATTTGAATCATTCACTAACCTCAGGATCCGAATTTCGTAGAGAGGGACTACGAGATACAACGGGGCGATCTTGCGGTGATGCACTTGGAGAACGGGCAGCTTGGATGCGTCTGTCTGGGCTTTCATCCTTTGGAGAGGCCTTGAGTGGGGAAACACTCCTGCGAGGACTGGGGCTAAGCCGGCGCGGTGATCGACTGTTGATAAAGTAGACAGAAAGGAAGGAATTCAGGCAAGAAGTACAAACACATGAAGGTACCAATCAAAATAATAAGCTAAATCACTTATATTCAAACCTGATTGACCGGCTGGCACTTCGACGATCATCATCATAGCGGCTTCTTCCCCTTCCTCTAGCATAATCAGGACTGACACTGCGACTCCTGCTGCTTCGTTTATGGTAGCCTCTGTCCTTGCTGCTGTGATATCTCTCACGTTCATATCTGTCCAGACTCCTGCTCCTACTTCTTTTCCGGTAGTCCTTTTCCCTGTACGAGTCATCTCGGTGCCTACTGGATACCAACAGCCACCAATATAAATGCATTAATAAGGAAATAAAACATCTGGCTTGGTGAAATGTAATCATCAAAATTAACAGCAAACTCATACTTTCGACGAGGACTGCGGCTCCTTGAACTGTATCTTGATCTTGAAGCTGGTTCTATTATCCTTCCTTTCTGACTACTCAACAGGGTAAAAAAGTAACATTGGTAGCATGAAGAACAAGCCATATAAGTATATTTCGCCAGATATTTAAGTGAACAAATTATCACACGGGCATTATGGTACTGAATCCATAAGCAAACATAATTTGTTACAAGCAGCAACAATTCTGAAACTTACATCTTCTCAGCATTTGGCCCATATTTGGCAAACTGGACAGTTATCTCACGGCCATCAACAACTCTTCCTGAAAGAAATATAAAAAAAATAGCACAAAACATAGTGTTAATCAGAAAGAGCACTGAACAACCAAATCATGAACTTATGCCATGAGAAAATACCATACCATCCAGCCTTTCTACTGCCTTCTGAGCCTCATCAGCATATTTGTACCGTACAAATGCAAACCCACGAGAGTCACCAGTCCTAAATCGTCAACAAGAAAGCATGAACCAATCATGAAGTGAAGACAGAAATAGATAAATCCATTTGGAAACAAACAAACCATGGCTCTCAAAGGATGACAATAATTGACACAAAAACACTTGGGAAAAGTTTAATTCTGTGACATACAAGGCAATGCCCATACATCCTACCCTCAGTGTCGTGTCCAGTCCAGTCAGACATTGAGGTAGCACATAAACATTGTTAAGCTTATCTTCAGAACTTCAAGGAGCCCATCTACCACTCCATTCAACAAAATTCAAAGACGCAAGGAATTCAAGTAAGTGGCACGTTAACGAGACAATACCTTCGATCTCTGGGAATAAATATATCAACGACCTTGCCATACTTGTCGAAGAAAGGGAACAGATCATCAGCAGTTGTACCTAAGAGATGGCAGACGCCATAAGAGAACAAAAGGAGAAAAGGATACTCAGAAAACGAAAATGGCAGAAGGATAAGCCAAAAAAAAAACATCGAGGACGAGGAAGAAAAGGAGAGATATGCTCACGGAAAGTGATATTAAGGACGAGAAGCGAGTAGGTGTCGGTAATGTCAGGCGGCCCCGACCTTCCGAAGTGAGACATGGCGGACGATTGGGAGATTAGGGTTAGGGTTTCTGCTCCAACAGCCGAGAAACAAGATGAGCTGCGACTTTAGGATCTCTCGAAGTCGAACCACCTTTTTGATTACCCATTCCGTATGCCAGATTTTTTCAAGTTTATATATTCCCGGTGGGCTATCGGAATTCACCTTCTGATCCGCCTTCAGCAAATGGGCCTGCTCAGCCCATTCTTTCATTGGCCTTCGGGCTGATTTCGTTATGTTTGCTTTTACATATAGAATTTCCATTTTTTTTTTCAGGGGTTTAGACCATCTATGATGGATTTAAAGAAAATCAAACGTTTGCTTTCATTTCTTTTAAAGATCAAATTTATGGATCCAACAAATTTGTAAATCCCGATATGAAATTTGTAAGATATCATAAATTCTTGATAAAATTTTACCCATATACCCTCATAAACTTATAAATTCAAAGTTTGCTCTTACATGTACCTATTGTACATTATAAATAATCAATTAATTAACAACAACAAAATAATATAAATATTCAATTAATGTGCAAACAGGAGTTAGATTTTTTATACCCTTTTTGTGTTCTAGCTTCCTTTGACATTTTCATGGAACGTGTAAATATTTGTTCCCCGGTTCAAATATATGTTGCTATATGTTACTTTTGAAAAGGAGGACAAATAATTGGTAACTGATATATGTTACGTCAAATGTTAAACATAATTTTACCGTTTATTATTATTGTCCTTGTGACAACATTATGCTTATTAGTACGTATTGTCCTTGTTTCGTGTACATATCATAGTGACAAACAAATAGAAAATGACATTATGGTAATTTTGCGCTTTAAATTCTAAATCCAGAACATGGAAGAGACGGATGGGTTGCAAGTTACAACTCCATCAAGACCTATAAATAGAAGCTTCTTTCAATCTTTATTTCGCAAAGGGAGACTAGATTGAACTTTTCATAGGCCTTAGTTTCTCAAATCCAAAAGGTCATGATTTCTTATGAAGAACCTTTAGTGTTGGAGAACAAAATTATGACTCAGTTCTTCTTAGGCCTGTAAGTTTGCTACGTCTTGTTGGAAGGCTCGTTACTGAAAAAAAACAAACATCAAATCTCTAAAGTATCACTAAGACTAACTCCAACCCTTGCTTGCAAATTTGGAGAAAGTGAATATTTTGCCTTTTTTCATCTCCAACCCATCAAAAATTTAGCTTCCAAATTTGGAGATTGGAGTGTTGGGATGGATAGGTAGCAGCTGGAAGGGGGAAAGGGGGCAAATATAGCAGCTGGAAGGGGGACCACGCGTGCAGGCGAGGCCCAACCGCGGGAGGCGCGCCTGGGCCTCTCCTGCACGCGTGGTCCCCCTCTGCTGCTGGCTTTTTTTTTTCAATTTTCAATTTGTTTGGGTGGTTATTTGTGTGGGTGTGTTTGCGTTTTAGTTTGAAATGGGTAATATAGTGACAATAAAACGGTCACATTGCAACGGACAAATTTTAACGGTCATATTTTTTTTTCTATATAATGAGTAACTTCTCATATTTTTTCTGCACTCATTCTCAAAACAATCTCTCTCATTCTCATCTATTTATCATCTCTCAAAACAAAAACATGTCAAGTAAGAGAGGACCCAATTGGAAAGCTCATGAAGATGTAAACTTGTGCAAATCTTGGATATCAATATCTGAAGATGGAGCGGTTGGCATCAATCAAAAGAGCACGAGATTATGGGAAAGGGTGGAGAGGGAATTTCGAAGAAGCGATCCTACAACAATTCGTACTACGGATTCAATGGAATCCCGACTGAGACTTATCAGTAACAAGTGTAAAGTTTGGAAGGGAGCTTTGCAGAGGGCGGAGAGGAGTCAAACGAGCGGTACCAACCAAGTTGATGTGGTATTGTTTTGGAAACTTTAACTTTTGTATTTCTTATTTTTATGTATATTTACTTATCTAACTTGTGTATTAATAATTTTGATAGGAATTTGTAGCAAGACAGATATATAAGGAAGAGAATGGGGACAAAGCCTTTGAACATGAGCATTGTTGGGTCATCCTTCGAAATTGCCCAAAGTGGTATTGTGACCCTCAATTGGTTGTCGGTCCAATTCCACCTATGGGTCAAGGTTCTCAAGGTTCTCCCATAGGTATTGGTTCTCAATCCTCCCCTGTGGAAGGCCTCGACGACATACCAGACGAGGGAGCTACGCCTTTCGTGCTGTCTCGCCCTGAAGGACGCGACAAACAAAAGGCAGTAAAAAAGAAAGGTAAGGTAGTTGCAGAGTCGTCAGACATGTACACTACTCAACTGCTAGAGTTTGGTAATGATATGAGAGAGAGGCAAAAGTCGAGGATGGAGTACGAAAATAGAAAAATTAATCTTCAAGAGAGGAGACTAGAGAGGGAAGCCGAGGAATGGGCATACAAGAGGCAAGTGAGGGTGCAGGAAGCGGAACAATGGGCTCTTGAGAAGAAAGAGAGAGAGGCCGCAATACTTCAACAAAATATGAATATTCTGGAGAAGGATTTGTCAAAGATGACACCAAGAAAGAAGAAATTTTGGAGGAGTAAACAAAATGACATCTATGGGTACGATCAAGATGATCCCAACTCTAATCCAGGAGATGGCGGAGATGGAGATGCAAGTGGTGGAGGAGATGGAGATGAAAGTGGAGGTGATTACTTTCCTGTTATGGATTATGATTAGAAGAAGGTCCTATGCGTACTAATTGAGGCTTTTATTGCTTTATGTGGTGTGTTGTGTGTTGTATTTGAACTTTGAGCATTTTCATGTGTAATAAAAAAAACTAGTCGTTATTGAATCTTTTGACTAACTACAAAACACACTTTATTGAAACATGAAATACAATCACACACTGAAACTTGAAATACAAACATCCAAACAAGCAATACAATCCATAATTAAACAATACTAGTTATTGCCCTGCAAATTCCAAAGATGCTCAACCAAGTCATTTCGAAGCGCATGATGTGTTGTTGAGGAGCGAATCCTATTATTTCTAGCCAAATAATCAACCAGAGTTGGAACATGTCGGTTGATTGGTTGAGGTTGTTCATGGACCTCATAATCAAGGTCATCATCCATCTCATCATCATAATCAACTTGCTCATCCTCGATTATCATGTTGTGTAATATAATGCACGTCAACATTATATTGTTCAGTGTGACAACATCCCAAGCTCTTGTAGGGCCACGAACAATTGCCCATCTTGATTGGAGGATTCCAAATGCCCGCTCTGCGTCTTTGCGGTGTGCTTCTTGACGTTGAGCAAACAAAGCCTCTTTGTTTGACCTTGGATTGCTGAAGGTCTTCACTAAAGTCGACCATGAGGGATAAATACCGTCGGCCAAATAATAGCATTGATCATAAGCATGGCCATGTACCTCAAATCGTACATGTGGAGCGCTTCCATTGACAATACGATCAAACACTGGCGACATCCCCAGAACATTTATATCTTTGTTCGATCCAGGAGACCCAAAGAAAGCATGCCATATCCATGTGTTGTAGGAGGCCACCGCCTCTAGAATGATTGTTGGCCTATGCATGTGGCCGGTGTATTGTCCTGCCCAGCCACTTGGACAATTCCTCCATTCCCAATGCATACAGTCAATTGATCCAATCATTCCAGGAAAGCCAAGTCTTGAGGCTTTACTGAGTAAGATCCTTAAATCGGCAGGAGTAGGTGCGCGAAGATATGTGGCCCCATACATGTTGATAATGTTGTTGCAGAACTTTCTGAACACCTCCATCAAAGTGCTCTCACCCATACGAACATACTCGTCAAGTTGATCAGCTAGAGAACCATATGCTAGCATGCGCATCGCACCAGTAAGCTTCTGCTCTGGAGATAATGACAATTGACCCAAGCTATCACGCCGTAGAGCAAATGAGGGGTCAAACCTCACAATGTCGCCCATAATGCGATGGAATAATCTTGGTTGCATCCGATAGCGCCTTCTAAATATGCGAGCATTGTATACTGGATTTGGATCGAAGTAATCCCTCATAAGACGACGATTACATTCGACCCTTTCACGATCAATGTGACGTCGACTTGTAGTTTGACGTCGACTTGATGAACCTTCAGCCAGCCTCCGGCCGATTAAACTCAACCGTAGGTGGTGAAACCTCTCGTACTCTTCGATTTCTTCTTCTCCTCCCGACGATGAGCTATCTGACATACTCATGATGAATGTGTTTGTTTTAGAAATGGGAAGAAGTTTCAGTGAGTTGATGAAAAATGAAGAATTGTAATTTATAAACACATATGATGCACAAAACAACAAAAAAAGGTCATAAAGTAACGGCTAAAAAAACGGTCATATTTGGATCGGTCCAAAAAAACGGTCATAAAGTAACGGCTACAAAAAATGACTAATTTTGAAAAAAAAAATTATCTCGGAATTAAAAAAAATTACATCGAAAAATTTGTTTTCACAAGTAATAACAAACTATAAAAAAATTAAAGTGAATTACAAGAATGATATTGTAAATAAGTATGGATTATGGAAATTAAATCAAAAAAAGATGTGGGAAGCTAAATTTGGAAGCCTATAGGGTTGGAACAAAAAGGTGTTTTGGGGAGGCAAATATGCACATTTGAGAGCTTGGGAGGCTAAATATAGCTTTTTGGGTTGGAGTTAGTCTAAGCAAACATGAAAATTAAAACAAAGTTTTCATATCATAGACCTTGGAGACAAGATGTTTGATTTCAACATCATGGAAAGGAGTGATAGGGACAAGGTCAACTTTGGCGGCCCCCAACACTATGAGAATAATTTGTTAATCTTCAAGACAACTGATTTGTTTTTTTTTTTTTTACAATAAGGATCCACTTTTATTCCACTTCCAATTCGAGAAAAGCGAGAATACACACTATCAAAGGAAATCCGAAATTAGATCAAGAATACTAATCCAGTCAACAGGGAGGGAGGATGACAACTGATTTGTTGAACAAGCCAAAAACGAGGAGTTCAACAACATGGATATCTCGATAAGAATCTACCTCCTCCCAAATGCTCTAAGGACTATAGAGATGGCTCAACAAATTGGTGAAAGATTTGGGAAACCTGTATGGGTGGATAACCGAAGTGATAGTATGTGGGATGACTTTGTAAGGCTAAGATTGAGAAGGATGTAACATCTCGTACCTTTTCCCGACGAAGATATTGTACGCTTTGGGTCTCGACCCTCACGGTTTTCGGCTTGGGGTGAAATTCAAGGTGACTTCCCATAAGGCCAGCCATCCTTGTTGTACTCCACACTGAGCACGTTTAACTTCGGAGTTCTCACAAGAACTCGTCCATTTCACCCCAAAACGTGTCTTGTCAGTTAAGGTCGGTTTCCTACTTATCAACCCTGGATCTCTCCCGTGCTTTGTCGATGTGGGATTTGCCTAAAGTGTTACACACCTTCAGCGGTTTGATGTTCACGTTGCTTGCTTTTCCCTTTTGTTTTCTATTTAATGGCACGCGTTATTTGATATTTTCTCTTTTACAATTCACGATAGCCACGATAGGTTGAGTCTTGGAGGATATTTTACTTCTTTTTGCCTGTTGCACTTATCTTCCGTAATATTTATTTTTGGTTGAAAGACCGTGATATTTAGTTATTGTTGATAAGTATTGGTTTATTTTTAGTAACTTTATTTCTTTCATTGTTTGTCCTTGTATGTCTAGTGCAGGCCTTATAGGTATTTTTTTGCTTTTTATCGATATGTTAATTATTTTTAGTATTTTCATTTCTTTCAGGTGAGAGTTTTTTTTGTTTGTTTGGTTCTTGTCCCACTTGTGCTCCACATACCCTTTTTCTTTTCATTTTCTTTAATATACAGTGTAAACAACTGAGATGGGAGGTCACATTGGTCTGGTTGGTTTTTGCCTGTTTGTTTTTATTTTGCAGGGTTAGAGGTAACATATTCAGTGGAGGCATGTTATTGGGCTTATTTTTGCAGGGTTAGAGGTAGCATATCCAAGGCAACTTCCATTGAATATGTTTGACCCTCTTTAATAGGCTTTTGGCATGTTTTTTTGTTTGTTTGCAGGGGTAGTTGCTACTTCAAATTTGGAGCGCAATAGATTCGATATTGTGTTTGTACTTATTATTATTTACAGAATGAATAGTATTGGCCTATTGTGTTTTCATTTTGCATGTTTGTACGTCTAATTTGTTGTTGATAGAATTTTATCTCATTTGAAGGAGTTTTGGTATTTTATTGCATTTTATTCTTATGATTGTACAGAGCTGCCCGTTTAGTGGCATGTAAGGCTCTTTCATGTCTAGTTCAACTATTTGTCGACTAACGCGTCTAGCAGCTTAGGGGTCGTTTGGAAAATACGAGTTTAAATCAATAGATTGTTAACAATCTAAAGATTCTAACTCTTTGAATTGCTGAAAATAGATTTTAAAATGTTTATTGTTTGGTAACTGTGATTGTTAATGTTTGATGAAAATAAAAACTTTAATTTTATATTAAATAACATGTGTATCCTTAATAAAAAATTAGAGTAGTTCGAGAAATATTAAAAACTTTGTTAATAAATATATTTAATGTGATAAATTAATAAAAGAGAGAGAAAAGGCAGGAGATAAAAATCTCTCGAATCAACATATAGAATCACTCTAATTATGAGAGATATAATATCCGTAGATTTTAGAGATTTGAAATCTATAAAGCTAAAATCAATAATACAAAAAAATAACAAATCAAATCTCTAAAGTTTAAATCCACAATACAAAAAGTTAAAAGAACATAACTTTATTTGCAACTCGCTATGGGGTCATTTGCTTCATAGATTTAAAAATGAGGGTTTTGTAATTAAAAAACTCAAGGATTTGAGGCATTATGCATTTGTAACAATCCTATGTTTGTTGAGATGTTTTATCATGGATTTAAGAATTTGAGATTTAGAATTTAAAGTAAAAAATTACCATACTATCCTTTTCTATTTGTTTGTCATGTTTATACGTAAAAAAGCTATACCAGGCCTAGTAACACAACATATATTACAAAAGTCCCTACTCGAATAGTAGAGGAAATGAACAAAGATATTCTTGATTTTTTTTTAACTAAACCGGAATACATTCGGATCACTAGTAATGAAGGAGTTGCAAATATACTACAAGAATGTATCATTCTCAAGGAACTCAACTATACACTTATAGCCCTAATCCCAAAGACAAAGGTGCCAAGTTCACCCATGAAGTTCATAAATATACGTCTATGCAGAGTTCTATAAATCGTATTGTCCAAGATGTTGGCGAGTAGGCTGAAGAAAGTATTGAACTTAATTATTACCGAGACAAACGTGATTTTTTCATAGGGATGTTTATCACAGATAACATAATGTTAGCATTTGAGTGTTTCAATGCTACGAAGCAAAGAACAAAAAGAAAAAAGAGAGTGGCAACTAAATTGGACATGGTGAAAGCTTATGATGGTGTAAAGTGAGTTTTCTTGAAGTTATAATGAAAGAATTGGGCTTTTCCCTGAGGTGGATACAACTAATGATGCAATGTGTCACATCCATAATCTAAGCATCCCTTGTCAATGGTCATCAAACTGAGATTATCTGCCCTGCTAGAGGATTAAGACAAGGGGATCCTATCTCTCCCTGTATATTTCTTCTGTACTTAGAGGGTTTATCAGCTTTCACTAAGAAAGTAGTGGAAGAAGGAAGGCGACATGGGATTCGAGTTTCTAGGAGTGCACCTATGATCTCCTACCTACTCTTTGCAGATGATAGTATTTTCTTTTTTGAGAATACTAGACAAGAAGGGAAGACACTGAAAAGCATTTTGGAGATTTATGAAAAAGAGTCAGGGCAACAACTAATCAATCCTAAACTAGAACTAAAATTTAGTACAAATGTCGATGAAGAAGAAAGAGAGACAATGGCACAACGGTGGGGATAAGTAAAGTTATACAACATAACAAATATACGGGACTGCCAACAATAATTGGAAAATAAGAGAAAACTATTTTTAGTCAATTAATTGATAAAGTAAGAAAAACAGTCAAGAAGATAAGATGAAGTTGTTATAAAATGCGGTCAATGAGGTTCTGATTAAATCTATAGCACAGGTGCATGCAATGTATGACATGCCACTTTTTCTCATCCCTCAGGGGTGATACATGAGATGCATACTCTCATTTCAATCTTTTGGTGGGGAAGTAAGAATGACGAAAGAAGGATTCATTGGATGAAGTGGACAAAATTGCACAAACACAATCAATCTTCGTGAATATACATCATAACTTTGTATTAAAACCAAGGATTGAAATACCGTACCAGAGGTCGTACCGGATAAGTTAGCGGTAGGGTATTTTATGCTAAAACCGTGATTTAACCATGCTTCAACCGTATTATACCGCTAAATATCGTCTACCGATTTTGCTTCCCGGAAGAGGTTTTTCAGGTCGAACCGCTGGTACGCTACGATATTTTAATCCTTGATTAAAACACAACATACACTAATCATTCAATCTGTACAAACATTCACATAATTGTAGCTAGGGTTTACACACACCCAAGTGAAAAGAGAAACTACTCCATGCTAGGTAAGGAGAAAACACAAGGGAGAAGAAGGAAAACAATCTTGGAGATGTTAGCCTTGCTCCTTGTGGTGTAGAGATCCTCCTTTGGGGAAGAAATCCCCGAAACCTTGCTTGGAACTACACCGCGAATTATATCCCGACTAGAGCGCAAGTTTTTAAACTCTAGTCGGGTGCAGTATAAGGCAAGTATTTAAATTGTCAACCCGGACCGGTACATGTACCCCTACTTCAATCACTTAAGTTGTTGTCTAGCAACACTGTTTTGGGTTTAAAACTATGAAAACTACACATGAAAACAAGCAAGGAAAGTAAATGGAGGATAATTCTACTTGAGAGAGCTTCACCCGAGTATTGCTCCCCCTAGTCTCATGCAAAGAAGCGACAAACAAAGCTCTAGTGTGAAGGACGTGTTCATACACCGCTAGGTGGGCGCAAGTTAGCTAGGGACAAACTCCCTTAGTCGATCAATGAAGGAAAATGAACAAATGTAAGCTAGGGGAACTAGCTCTCTTATCCAATAGGTCAAGGATTGTGATTCATAGCTAGAGAGTTTAGCCCTCTTTATCGATCAACCAAGGAGATCCCTAACTCTCTCTTAGTTAGCTAATTGAGAATCGTTGCAACAAGTTAGAAAGCCAATTCACTTAACCTTTCGGCTAAGAGTAACAACGATGGGCTAGGAAACCTAACCCTCTCAACTAGCTAGCTAAGGATGGCAAACCAAACCCTCGGAACTTAATCCGGTCGGTGGAGAGAGCTATCTCGGTGGAATCACGGTCGTACTCCGATATTTGAGATTTTGGTCTTAAATTGACCTAAAGGAGGTTACCCGAGTGGCTAAGGAGTCTAGCTCCTAATTGGACCAAGAGGGGATTTCCACCCTCTAGGTTAATTTCACCCAATATTGAGTTAAAGCTAGCACACTCAATCATTCTTGAATAATACCTCAAATAACATATAAAACACTCAATCAGCACAATAGGTTCATGTTCTTGCAACCTAACATATAGAGACTAGGATTCACAATACCCAAGTGAGTAGGTAGGCTATTCCATAGCTAAACAAGTGAAAGCAACAAAAAGGAGAGAGATAACCATGAAGTGATGTCAATCTTTCCTCCTTGTTGCTTGAGACACCCTTGAGATGAAGAAATCTTCAATCCTCTAGCTAGGAACAAGCCTAAAGCTCCGTTTTCCTCCTTTGATTTGCACTTTCTCACTCTAGAAGAAACCCTAACCTCTCACTAGAATCCTCTTTATTCTGAAAATGAACACCTAACCTAAAATGAAGCTCCTCTTGTTCTTCCTTTCAGCTCACATTTTATACTAGGATCGGGCTCAGTTCACGGCCTCAGTTCACGGCCGTGAACTCTTCAATGCATCCGTGAACACAGAGCGCGATGTAAAAACGCGCTGCTTTGCCATTAGGAGTTCACAGTTTCGCCTCATTCTTCACGGTCTTGTTGACCGTGAACTCGTCTCGCGATAGTAACTGCAGATTTCTCCCTGGACGCATCGCGATTCACGGTTTTGGGCTTCAGTTCACGGCCTTAGGAGACCGTGAACTCTAATGGAAAACTATGAACAGGTCCTGAAACTGGGACGCTTGCACTTCACTGTTACAGGTTTTTGCGCTTTTTGACCTCCAATCGTCCCGAAACTCATCCTCGACCCTTCCACACGTGCTAGGACCTGAAATGTATCAAAAAAAGCACAACCTAGCATGAAATATGTTGAGGGATGATGAAATGCAAAGCCTAACTATCAAGAAAGGAGGGCTAAAATGTGTACAATTGGACCCGAATCAGAGTTTAACCCCTAACCTATTCTCTTCTTTGGTTTGTCAGTTTCTCTCTCTAGAAAGCTAAAGAATAAGAAGTTTCTCACACTAGGTCTCTCCCCTTTTACCTTCAGCTCAGTCCTCCTTTTATACGCAGGTCAAAGTCAGTTCACGATCTCGGTTCACGACCATGAACATCCTTCTTGGACCGTGATGTCGAGCAAATCCGCACTGTTTCACTTAGTCTGTTCACAGTCTGGGGCTTGATTTCATGATCTTAGCGACCGTGAACTGACTGGGATCCAGTGAGATGCTTATTTAGCTTATGGACTCTTTACGCTTCACGATCTGGGGCTTTGGTTCACGGTCTCAACGACCGTGAACTGGTTGGACTCTTATTTGGGCCTAATTGTACACTTTTTATCCCCGATTCTCTTTGACGTTTGTTGAAATTGAACTCCAAAAAGGTTGGTTTTACGCGAGGTTACTTGTGTTTTAGTGTGTTTCAGATCCTAACAGGTAAAACCAAACCCGGAGTTGAAAGTTGGAAGCAAAGGAGCAAAGACCAGGCAAAGAGGCGGAGACAGTTGTTGTTCACGGCGTGACGTTGGAGTTCACGGTCTTACAAGACCGTGAACAAGATCTATGACCCGTGAAGCGAGGAGCGTCAATAGGGGGTTTGCAAGTTACTGACGCCTAGGTTGTTCACGGTTGCTAAGACCGTGAACAGAGGCCACTAACCGTGAACCCGACCAAATGAAGCGGTGCGTTTTGGTCGTAGCACTGAGTTCAAGGATGCTATTCAATGTTCACGGCCGTGAACTGTGCGCGATCTCCACTTAAAAGGAAAGATAAAAGGAAGAAGAAAGGAAAGAGACCTAGTGTGAGAAACTTCTCCTTCTTCAGATTTTAGAGTGAGAAAGTGACGAACCAAAGAAGAGGAAAATCTAGGGTTTCATCTCCAAGCAAGGTTTTGGGAATTCCTTCCCAAAAGGAGGATTTCTTCAGCACAAGGAGCAAGGATTACATCTTCTTGATGGTTTCCATTTCCCTCTCTTGTGTTTTCCCTTCTCCTAGCATGGAGTCCCTTCTTTCTCTTGGGTGTTTGTAAACTCTAGCTACAATTATGTGAATGCTTGTATGAATTGAATGATTTGTGTGTGGTTTTGTTTTAATGTGAATGTGGAGGTATTATTCAGAAATGATTGTGTTGTGTGAAAGCCTATTAATATAATTGCCATTCTAACCTAGCTTAGAGAGGAGACCTCCTTAGGTTAGGAGGCTCAATTTGAGATGGATGTTCTTGGACATTTCATGCCTCCTAGGCTAGTTTAGAGAATAAACCTCCTTAGGTTAAGAGGCTCAATATTGATATGGGTTCTTGGGCATTTCATGCCTCCTATGCTAGTTTAGAGAGGAAACCCCCTTTACCTATAGGGGCTCGATTCGAACCGAATTTCCTTGGGCATTCAATGCCTCCTAAAATAGTTTAGAGAGAACCCTCCTTAACCTAAGAGGCTCATTTCGATATGGGTTTCCTTGGGCATTCAATGACTCCTAAGCTAGGTTAGAGAGAACTCTCCTTAACTTAAGAGACTCTATTAGAGATGGGTTTCCTTGGGCATTCTATACCTCTTATGCTAGGTTAGTTAAAGGGAAAACCTCCTAATTCGCATTAGCACTTAGGGTTTGGTTATTGGTGGCCGTCCGAACTCCAATTCGAGGGTGAAGTCTAACCATTCCTTAGTTGATAGGGTGAGAGGGTCACATTAGTGGCTTGGATCGTATCCCATTCCTCAACCTAGAGGCTAAGAGGGTAGCTTTGGCTGCTTGTTAGACTTCCCTGTGGTTTATGAACTCCTAACCACACACGATCGATTGATTCTTCAACTCATAATTATTAGCTAGGGGGAGCAACACTCGGGTGAAGCTTTCTCAACTAGAGTTAAATCCATTTTACCTTTTCGAGTAATTTAGTTTTAGACCTTTGTTTTCACCAAAACCAGTAAGCTAGATAATGTTTCAAACAGTCGAAGTAGCGGTACATGGACCGGCCCGGGTCAATATTTAAACATACTTACCCTATATTGCACCCATCTAAGGTTTATACTTGGCCCTTAGGTGAGATTTTATTGTGATAGTCAGAGCGAGTCAGACACTATAAGACCGTGAAAACTCAGCTTCTGTTGTGATCCTCAGCTACTTCCATCCTTTGACTCGTTTTCGCTTGTTTTTGTCCCACTTTCTATTCTGAGGTCAGTTTTACATGCTAGGATCTGAAACATACTGAAACAAAGTGCAATCTAGCGTAAAACCACACCTGACGGAATACAAATGCATCAAACGTCTAAGGAAAACGGGGATAAAATGTGTACAATTAGACCCAAATCACTCCCCCACAATTAGACGTTGGCTTGTCCTCAAGAAAACAATTTCCAAATAAGGCGATATCTCAACCTAACAACATAACTTGGGGACATATCAAGGGGCTCTAAGAGTTGAATCTCAGTGGATATTAGTCATCAACACATGAACCGATACAAGCAATACCGACATCCATCATAAACGACATTCTGATGAATCAAGAATGTGCTAATGAAAAGTTCTCACCCTGTTCACACACCAACACAAGTCTCGACAAGTCTACTCATCAACGACAACTAACCGTGCATAGAGTTCAAGTCCAAGGCACAAACGAATGGGCAACATAGGTCCTCACCGAGGTAAGATATGAACACTTCCCTTCTCCCAAACCATTACCAACCACGAACTACATTCAAGCACACTTCTTCAGTTTATTCTTGCTATCCACATCTCAATCATAGTAGTGAAGGAGGTTAACAAACACTTAGGTGTTTCAATGGCTTGAGTGCCAAGAAACCCTTTCTAGAGCATACACTTAGACTTTTGTGGCAACTCTCTACTTTTATTTACCCCGGTTTATTACCTCTTTCTCGTTTCCTTTTTTCTACTTTCCATTTCTTTGTTTTTCTTTTTTTTTCAAGGGGGGTACTAGAGAGTTAAAAACTTGCCAACTTAACACTAGATGAACAATGCTCTCTATTAAGAACTTCCTCCAACACTACTTCTTCATTCCTAGCAAGAACCGCGCAAAATCCTCCTATGTAGAACCTCAATGGAGATTAAGAGTGAGAGCTCCAAGCACAAGAACGACTCACGTTTAGACACGAAGAAAAGATATGGGTTCGTTCTATCAATCACCATTAAGCTCAAAAAGCACAAAGCTCCTAACATTAGAACGACCTCCAATGTCATACGGCTCAGAGGGGTTGACTAGGGAATAACATGTTTCGGGACAATCAAATTTTGTGGGTGGACTAATCCTATGCCTCCATCATACTCACTAGTGACAACAGTGAATGTTGGTTGCCATGGTAAGCGGGATCTAAGCACACAAGAAGAAGACGATCAACACAAAACTCACATGGTTAGCTAATCACCCAATCGTCTATTCCAATTACACAATTCTATGCAAGGCAATTGTGATCAAAGAGTAACCAAGTCAAGACATCCATTCATTTAAGAACACATGAGAACTAGGATTTTGCACACACTGAATGCAATTCTCAATCATCGTAATAGGACACGCTCAATCACATGCAATCGATTCATTGTCAATGCCAATAAACACAAGATTCACCCACAAACCGACCGCTTTAACCATGCAACACTTGGAGCCCTCAAATTTGAAAATTTGGGCATATATCAAGGCTTCAAGCAATCAATCACAAACACAATAATAAACTACCCCCTCCACACTTAAGCTCAACATTTCCCTCAATGGCGTAAAATAGGGGGTAGACCGATGTTACTGCAAAGATTGGCGAGTGAAAGTGGGACAGTTTCCAGGGTAGGAGATTTGAGTTTCCAAAGAGGAGGAGTAAACACACAAAATACAAGCACATTCTCGCTCGAGCCGAGGTTATTACACATAATAATATTCCACTTCACGATAAAAAGGAAGAAAAGTTCACAAATGTACTAGTCACACACTAAGGAAAGAAAAATAACAGAGTTCAGAGTTTCAAGTGGAGAAGTGGGCCAAAAGAAATCAGCTCTGCCACATGTCTCACTCGTTCGACTACCTCATGTTGGTCCCGGGTCAGTCCTCCTCCTCGTCATCGGGCAGGACACCCTGCTTGCGGGAAATCCGCACCAGAAGGTCAGTGGAGCAGTCTAGACGGGTGTTAACCCTCATGACCTGCTTCTCAAGGTGTGTGATTCATGGTTCATCCAAATAAAAATATCGAACCCAAACCATGTCTCGATGGCTGCCAACCATCATTCACACAAGTGTATGAAGTCATTTTTCCTTATATTGCACTTGGTGGGAATTCTCAATTCAAACCACAAAAAGCATGCCAAAAATTTCCCACCAAGGCTCAATTAACTTAACAAACACTTCATGCAACATTCAATCAACCTAATTCGACATTCCCCTCGCCCAATTTCATCATGCATGCAAAGTTTTCCCAATTCTCCTCACCTAAGAACTCTAACCCGATTCTCCAAAAACAAGAAAGGAAAGGTTTGAAACAGACCTGGAGACGCAAGTAGGGTTGAAGAGGAACGTGAGGAGAGGGCAAGGGTGGCAAAAATTGGCCGATAAACATCCCGATGGAGCTCACCGAAGTGTTGCCAGAGCCTCACTGGAAATTGCCCACCCGAGGAAAATTCAAACTAAATCGCCTCAAAACTTCGGCGAAAGTGCTCCCGGGCGTGCGGATAATGGGTATATTCTTGGATTTGGATTTGGGTGACCGAAAGTCGCCAAAATCGACGATAAACAATAAGAGTGCGCGGTTTTCCGACGATCTTCAGAGAATTCCGACGAGGGGGCGGCGTGAAGTGAAGAAGAAGGGTTTACGCCCTTATAAAGCCCGATCTCAAGGTTCAAGGATAGAGGCTTCTATTCACGGTTGCTAAAATCGTGAACATAACTCCTAGACCGTGTCCTTGGGTAAATTGGTGCATTTCAAAAAAGCTGGAACGTCCCTTGTTCACGGTCTCCACCCGATTATTACGGTTGCTAAGACCGTGATAATGAGGCTAGAATCGTGAACTTAGTGAAAACATGACATTTCCAAAATTTCAAAACTCGACCTAATCAACCGTGCCCCTTATTAAAACACACTCAAAATCCAATCAATCAGAGACAACATGCTGGCACGGTGATAACCATTCATCCACTTGAACTCTTCACTCAATCACAAAAAGAGAAAATAAGGAAAAGAAAACAAACCGACGTTGGGTTGCCCCCCAACAAATGCTAAGTTAATGTCAGTAGCTTGACGTTGTGGATCTATCATGCTTGAGAGCACGAAGCCTCCGAGAGTGGATCCGCCAAGGTTTCGGGGCGAGGTTTGTCACCTCCCAACTTAAGCTCCAAAGGATGGCCCTCTTGGCCAACTGCGCTTTACCCTTATCCTTCTTTCGGGCATAAGCGCGATTTATCTTTTCTCTCCACGCTTTCTTCTTCTTTCCTTCGGGTTTGATACCCTCCCCAGTTTCCTATTTCACATCACCGCAAGGAACACAAGTAAGAGTGGGGTTCGCCTTGAGAGGCTCGCCTCCACTTCCAATCGTACCATTCGCGTCCATTTCATTCACATCATCCTTCTTAGCCTTAGGATAAATTGAGAGAGTAAGTTGATCCTCTCCACTCTCAAAATCAAAGTTCCCTCATTAACATCGATTAAGGCCTTGGCTGTGGCAAGGAAGGGGTGTCATAGAATGAGTGGCCTATCCGCATCTTCACTGATATTGAGGATAACAAAATCCATCGGATAGTAGAATTTTCCAATTCTCACTAGGACGTCCTCCACAATACCTCTGGGACTAATGCCAGAGCGATCGGCCAATGTGCCACTAAGCCTAGTATTCTTTAGCTCACCTAGATTCAACTTCCTAAAAAATTTTTTAGGCATCACATTAATGCTTGTTTCTAAGTCCGCCAAGGAGTATTCTATATGATGTGTTCTGATGTATAGAGGTATATTGAAACTACTTGGATCTTGTTGCTTCTTGGGCAACTTGTTGAGAATGAAGGCGGAACTATTTGGATCTTGGCTTCTTGGTGAGAAGCCCCTTGAGATACCCGGCATTCCTTGGCATGTGCGTCATTGCTTCCAAGAACGAACTTATGATGCGGAGCTTCTTGAGCATCTCCATGAACCCGCCACATTCCACCTCCAATCGGTCCTTGTGCATCCTCGTGGGGAAGGGAAGAGAAGGCTCTTACTCAGCCGCTTGTGGTGGCGTCAGCAGTGCCTTTGTAGTCTCTTCTTCCTCTCCTTCTATGTCTTCTTGCTCGTTGACCGTTGGAGGAGTCTTCTCTTCTTCGGTTACTTCCTTAACAACAACTTCTGGGGTCACCTTCCCGCTTCTCAACTAAATAGCATTCAACCCGGCATTTTGATATTTGAGGTTGACAATAGTTTGGGAGGGAAGAGCTTCCCTTGATCTCTCGGTGAGGATTCCGACAAGGTTGGCGATTTGAGTCTCCAAGTTTTGAAGACTCGCTTGGTGGCTTCTCAATCCCACCTCAACCGAAGAAAACTTTGTTGTTGCTACATCCATAAATTGCTTAATCTTCTCGAACTTTTGACTGCTAGTGCTCACAAAGGTGGTAACTAGGTCTTCAAGCTTTGCAAACTTATCGGGTTGTTGTTGGAACCATTGAGTGCCTTCAGCTTGGAATGGTTGATGGAAGTTTGAGCCTTGAAATTGTGGCCTTTATTTAATGAAGGGAGGCCTTGGTTGATAATTCCCCGTTGGTCCTTAGAAGCCCGGGGGTCTCGGATTACTTGAGGAATACCAAGTGAATTTTTGATGGTTCTGCCACCCGGGGTTATAAGTGTTGCTGTAGGAATTGTTGTTCCTAGCATTAGTGATGAAGCTCATTTGCTCCTCGGGGTTTCTTGCTTCCTTCATCAATTGCAACTCCAAAATATCATGGTTGGTACTCGAACACCAATCACACACCATCAATGGCTTCTTTCCTTGCTTCTTATCTTCAAGGAGAGCATCAATCAAATAGTCAATCTTAGCAGCAAGTGGAGGACTTGCTTCCACCGAACGTACTCATCTCTCGGTATCCCTTCTACCGCTTCTTGTCAAGTCCCAATCATACCCCTTTATCGCCATATCTTCAAGCATTTGGGTCACTTGGGTGGAGTCATGTTCATCAATTTCCCTTGACATAGAGAGTCAATGAGGATCTAGTTATCTTGGAGGTGACCACCATAGAAGGTCTCAATCCGAAACTGTTCTACAAATCCATGATGTGGGAATTGGAGGAAAAAGTCAGAATACCTCTTTCATGCATCCCTCGAAGTCTCATCCTCCTTTTGTTTGAAATGGGTGATCTTCTTCCGCCACTCCGCCGTCTTGGAAGGTGGCCAAAATCGGGTCATAAACTTGTTGAGCAAGTCGTCCCATGAGGTAATCGAGAGGGGTGGTCTATTTTTGAGCCACCTGAGTGCATTCCCCGCAAGAAAGTAGGTGAATAGACTCAATTTCAAAGAATCTTTGGGCATCCCATTTATATTCAAACTTCCCGCAATCTCGATAAACCTCTGAACATGCTTCCTTGAAGAATCATCTCTAAGCCCATGGAATTTCACATTGTTTTGGATCATTGTGACGAGGCCGGGCTTGATCTCAAAATTGTTGGCAGCCACGGGTGGATTTAAAATGGTAGGTTGGATATCCGTTGCCCGTGGAGCCATGTAGTAGCCCATGGTCCTCGGTTGCTCCGCCGTTCTCGCTTGAGCTTCCTGATTAGCTGCCATCTCAACTTCACATCCTTCTTCCTCCTATTCGAACTCTTCTTCAACTTCAAATTACACTTTGGGACCAACTTATGGTTGTCCCCTCTCATTTATCCTTCTTCTTGCTTCCGCCAGCTCCCTCTCACGAGCCAAGAGTCGGAGAGTGCGGTTGAGATTCTCGTCTAGTGGCGCTAAAGGTGTTAGATTACTCCAGGTCATACACCCTCCTGCACACACTCAAAAAAAACCACAACTCTTCTAACACAAGCAAGATTCACACACACAAAAGCAAAAAGTAAAGCTAGATTAACACCAAATAATCTTATCACAATAATAGACTGGAAGATCCCTAGCATCGACGGATAAAACGTGACTCGTTTCAAATATCACAATAAAAATCCCAATCAAGTCCCAAATATAAACCTTAACCGGGTGCAATATAGGGAAAGTATGTTTAAATGTTAACCTGGGTCGGACCATATACCCATACTTTGATTGTTTGAAACATTATCTACCAATTGGTTTTTGGTGAAAACAACGATATATAACTAAAACGTTTGAAAAAGTAAATGGATTGGATACTAAGTGAGAAGGCTTCACCTGGGTGTTGCTCCCCCTAGCTAACAATAACGACTTGTCGAATCGAATGCATAGGTGTGGTAAATGCCGTTGTAAACCATTGGGGAGTGCAACTAGTGAACAAACGCCGCCCACTCGATCAATAGGCCAAGGGTTCCGTATCAAGCTACCAAAGTAGTTCTCTTGGCCTATCAACCAAGGGTTGCCTAGACTTCAACCTCGAATCGAAGTTCAAACGGCCAAATTACAACCAACCCTTGGTGCTAATACGAATTAAGAGGTTTGTCATAATTTAACCTCAGTAGGACACCAAAATTGCCCAAGGAAATCCATCTTTTACAAGCCTTTACTCAAAGGAGATTCCCCTCTACCTAGGTTAAAATAGCATAAGACATTGAAATGCACAAACACAATCATTCTTCATGAAAATACCTCATAACTTTGTATTAAAACACACCCACACATAGGGCTGGAAGTTTGGTACTGGTATTTGGGATATACCAAATACCGTACCGAATTTCTCTATATTTGGTATTACCGAATGCACATATTATTTTTGGCATTGGCATATGGATTCAATTTCAATTGTTATCCGATATTAGGGATTACGGGATTGGGATCGGAATATACCGAAATACCAAACAATACTGAAATATAAGCTAATGTGTATTTTATGCTCTCAACTAAACTCTCTCATTCAATTCTACACGACCCTCATCCACTAATCTATTGTTATTTACATAACATCAAAAAACAAACACTAGTATTAGTCTTCTCTTAGCCTCCAATTCATCAAATTAAAGATTAGCAATGAAAAAAACTTGAGATGTCACCTCTCCTCCATTCTCCTTATCCATATCCTAGCTCTAGCCAAACTCAAGACTCTTTTCTTAGTCTCTTTCTCCTATATTAAGCAATCAAATCTAATTAATATCTTATTCGATAATATCGATTGGGATACCGAATTACCGATTGGGATACCGAAATATTTAGGGATTGGGATACCGAAATGAATTAGGGATTGGGATTGGGATTGAATTTAGGATGTAATTCGGTATTCGTTATTTCGGTATTTGGTATTGGGATACCGATACCATACCGATTTCCACCCCTACGCCACACACTAACATTCAATCCACAAATATTCACGTCATTGTAGCTATGGTTTAGACACACCCAAGTGAAAAAAGAAACTACTCCATGCTAGGTAAGGAGAAAACACAAGGGAGAAGAAGGAAAACCATCTTGGAGATGTTAGCCTTGATCCTTTTGGTGTAGAGATCCTTCTTTGGGGAACAAATTCCCAAAACCTTGTTTGGAGTTGAAACCCTAACCTCTTATCTTCTTTGGTTTGTCAGTTTCTCTCTTTAGAAAGCTGAAGAATAATAAGTTTCTCATACTTGGTCTCTCCCCCTTTTTCCTTCATCTCAACCCTCCTTTTATACCCAGGTTGAATTCGTTCACGATCCCAGTTCACGGTCGTGAACATTCTTCCTGGACCGTGATGTCGAGCAAATTCGCACAGTTTCACTTAGTCTGTTCATGGTCTGGGCTTGAGTTCATGGTCGAACTGACTAGGATCCAGTGAGATGCTCATTCCGCTTCTAGACTCTTGGCGCTTCACGGTCTGGGGCTTTGGTTCACAGTCTTAGCGACCGTGAACTTGTTGGACTCTAGTGAGATGCGCAATTCGCTTCTGGAACTTCAGTGCTTCACGGTTTGGGTGCAATTTTCATGGTTTGTATGACCGTGAAAACTTAGCTTCTGCCGTGATCCTCAGCTGCTTCCACCCTTTGACTCATTTTCGCTCGTTTTTGTCCTACTTTCGATTCCAGGGTAAGTTTCACCTGCTAGAATCTGAAACATTCTGAAACAAAGTGCAACCTAGTGTAAAACCACACCTCACGGAGTACAAATGCATCAAACATCTAAGGAAAACGGGGATAAATGTGTACAATTAGACCCGAATCATTTGGTGAATCCTCCTTTGGATACTCCTTGAGTTCGTCACTTTTTTTTATTGGCTTCTCCATTTTGCACAAGAGCTTTCCCACATGTAAGGTTACTTGTCTGTTGTCAACATCACTTCTTTCTCCAGCAGTGGCAAGGAATGGCCTGCCAAAGAAGATTGAATACTCTATGGTTGTCTCCATGTTGATCATGAGGTAGTCGGGGAAGAAAATGAATGTGCCAACTTGGAAACTTAAGCATTGTAACACCCTAACCCGGCCGGGTACTAATTTTACCAAAATGCCCTTGATGACTCATAAACAAAAATAAGAAACAAAAGACTCGAGAAAAAATGGAAGCTCTCCATAAATAACCATAACAAATACTGAAGTGAACTGAAATCTCTTAAAACAAAGCCTTAACACTTGGGAAAACCTCAACCATAGAATCTTAATCTGAATCTCCAGTCACTACTCATAATCGTAAATTAATAACTAAACTCTACTTTGTTGTCTGCTCGGATTCGATCCCTGGCACCTCCAGTGACGCTTGTACTATCCTCCTCTAGCTGGCTTAGATCGAACAGCTTTCTCGATCTCGCTGCTCACTAACTGCTCCTCTAGCAGCAACTATCGATCTAGTTCTTGCTTATTCCTTTACTAAGTCCTGGTGAGTGAGATGGGGTCAGTCTACGCCCTTACGTTTTAATAATTCTAATACTTGTGTACTTTACTTAAACACTTAACTTTGACTAGTGGAAGTTGTTTGTACTTCCAATCTTAAAATCTTAACTCTTAAACTTTGAGGGAGTTGAAGTTCCTCTTCTCTCTTAAAGCTCAAATCTTGACTTCAATACTTGACCGACACGGGGATCCCTCACTAGCTAGTTTGATTGCCAACTCATACGTATTAGAAGCCATCACGGCTTTCCTTAAACTTAAACTTAGTTAGGGGAATCAACGATTCATCCCCTAACATCTTAAACTTATCGTGGTGGCTCTTCACCACGATTCTCAAGAGCATAACTTCTTCTCATCCTAAAAGTCTCAAGAGCATAAATGCTGCTCTGTCTCAAAGGTCTCAAGAGCATAACTGCTGCTCTATCTGAAAATCTCAAATGACAACGGACTGGCGCTAGTGACTAAAAACGCTTAAAACGACTTCACCTTCTTGAAGGTGAGTTACTTCTTAAAAAGAACTTGTTTCTTACTTAAACTTACTTGCAAGTAAAGCACACAACAACATAAAACTGAAAGCATAACTCACACAAATCATATGACATCATATAAGTATACAAAGGCAAGTACGACACATAGCAGTCAAATCTCAAAAACTTAAATACCGTAAGGCGTAGAATTTACCCCCTTTACACTCACCTTACTTCCGTCGGAACTGGCTTGATTTTGCTACAAAGTTTCCATACTCGCTTCCACATATTACACTCGTACTTGGTTGAATAAAATTGGAGCAGCGGCAAATGAAATTAAATGGACCGGCTTTACTTTGGTCGTTATTGGCCGCCCTGAATCCCCCGACCCTCAAGCTTGCTTCCCCTCGTCGGCCGTCCGTGCCACAAGGCAATAATCATGTGTTGCTTAAGCAAGCATCTCTCATAGTAGGGAGAATGATTATGCGCTTTTCCCTAATTTGCCTACGTCGCATGCTTGGTTAGGTGCCGCCTCATGCCTACTTAATAATGGCCTGGCCTCCTCCTGCCTGCTTAATAATGGTCGCCGTCTATCAATATCCCAATATCCTGTTGAATCGTCAACCTGCTTGCTTGAATAATGGTCCTGCTTGCTTGTGGGGGTGATTACGGCGCACCTTTCACTTCGCAAGCGGGTTGAGAAATCGCCTCCTACTTGCTTAATCCCAAATCGTCAACCTGCTTGCTTGAATAATGGTCCTGCTTGAGAAATCGACTCCTACTTGCTTAAGCTATCCCAAATCGTCAACCTGCTTGCTTGAATAACGGTCCTGCTTGTTGGGGGTGATTACGGCGTGCCTTTCACTTTGCAAGCGGGTGAGAAATTGCCTCCTGCTTGCTTCTCTTATAAGAGAGAGTAGGTAGCGCCGCTTTGATTTTAATTACCCTGTAGAGCATCGCCTCCTGCTTGCTTAAGCTAGCACCTCCCGTAGTAGAGAGAATGATCATGTCCTGCCTCCCTAACTTTGCTTTGATTTCCCGAGGGCAAGCTGCTTTCAGTGGAGAAAGGCTGCGAGGGTTTTATGGTGAGGCCGAGTGGGTTAGGTAAGGGTTTTAATTAGTTGTGGAAATTCACACTTGCGGGTGAGTTTAATCCGAAACTCAACTAATGTCCGTAACTTTCTCATTTTGTGTCAAAATTCGACACCGCTTGAACCGATAGTTCACATTTTTAATCCTCATTGACAATACGGTGGAACTTGACCCAAGGGTATAATAGTCATTTTGACTTTTGGGAAGAGCGGGGTGTAACATTTCCTCCACCCTTATAAAAATTTCGTCCCTGAAATTTGATCGGGCTCAACCTTCCATACTCCTCATCCTCGTGCTTCTTTGGCTCAAGATTTCACTCTTGCTATATGAACTTCAATGGTGTGTCCTTACCTTGTCTCGAATAGCTTACTATAGTTTTTATATGCTCTATTGACCATAACAGTTATTCTCATCTAGCTCGGCAGCATCGAATAGGTTGAGTGACTCATTGCCCCTTTCAAAAATTTCCAACTTGGGCCCAGGGTGTGATGGAACAAATTTTCGGCTCAATTTATTTGGTCCAACTGATTCAGTACTTGATGTTGAACCTATCGAAGTCGAGGTATCACATTTCCTCTTCACTTATAGAAATTTCGCCCTCGAAATTTGTCCACTGTGATTGCCCTAAGCATCGCTTGTGGTAATCCTTTTCACTTCGAGGATTTTTTTTTATTTCCTTTAACTTATACGACATGACCTAAAATCCTTCTCTCCATTCCCTGCCACTTCAATGTTGTTGTGGTTTCTTAACCCCTCACATTACCTCGGCTTCACCTTGTACATATATAGGAACGATAACGATTCATTCAGTACATGAGAAGTTAGTGCCCCTCTCCAACCACAAGATCACTGATGGCAGTTTATCTTCCATCTAGTCAGATGGTAAAACTCTTTTAACGTAACTCTCGTCTAGGGTTGACCTCATAGGTCACCTAGGTCCTTGTATCTCCTAACTTTGCATCCCTTACTTTCCTCCTTGATGCCTCGTCTTATCCTTTAACCATAAACTGAGTGGTCATCACCTCGTTACTTCTTGCTTAACTCTGAAACCTCATACTACTGCTTTTACTTGTATGCATTAAAGGCATCCTTTGCATTTCTCTCTAGCTTGCGATCAACCTTATGAATCATTTCAAGAATCATGATATTCCCAATGGCTTACTTGCTCACTCCTGGCGCCTAACTTAGCACTTCCTTATAGCTGCTTGAATTTGATGTTCTTGTAATATCCATTCTGCCACTCTTAGACCCTAGCTGAAACTCCTCGTACGGTTTCCCCGTCCAATAAACTGTAATACCCTAACCCGGCCGGGTACTAATTTTACCAAAATTCCCTTGATGACTCATAAACCAAAATAAGAAACGAAAGACTCGAGAAAAAAAAATGGAAGCTCTCCATAAATAACCATAACAAATACTGAAGTGAACTGAAATCTCTTAAAACAAAGCCCTAACACTTGGGAAAACCTCAACCATAGAATCTTAATCTGAATCTCCAGTCACTACTCATAATCGTAAATCAATAACTAAAACTTATCATGGTGGCTCTTCACCACGATTCTCAAGAACATAACTACTGCTCATCCTAAAAGTCTCAAGAGCAAAACTGCTGCTCTGTCTCAAAGGTCTCAAGAGCATAACTGCTGCTCTATCTGAAAATCTCAAATGGCAACGGACTGACGCTAGTGACTAAAAATGCTTAAAACAACTTCACCTTCTTGAAGGTGAGTTACTTCTTAGAAAGAACTTGTTTCTTTAACTTAAACTTACTTGCAAGTAAAGCACACAACAACATAAAACTGAAAGCATAACTCACACAAATCATATGACATCATATAAGCATACAAAGGAAAGTACGACACATAGCAGTCAAATCTCAAAAACTTAAATATCGTAAGGCATAGAATTTACCCCCTTTACACTCACCTTACTTCCGTCGGAACTGGCTTGATTTTGCTCCAAAGTTTTCATACTCGCTTCCACATATTACACTCGTACTTGGTTGAATGAAATTGGAGCAACGACAAATGAAATTAAATGGACCGGCTTTACTTTGGTCGTTATTGGCCGCCTTGAATCCGCCGGCCCTCAGGGTTGCTTCCCTCGTCAGTCGTTTGTGCGATAGGGCAAAAATCATGTGTTGCTTAAGCAAGCATCTCTAATAGTAGGGAAAATGATTATGCGCTTTTGCCCTAATTTGCCGACGCCACATGCTTGGTTAGGTGCAGCCTTATGCCTGCTTAATAATGGCCTCTTCCTGCCTGCTTAATAATGGTCGCCGCCTATCCTGTTGAATCGTCAACCTGCTTGCTTGAATAATGGTCATGCTTGCTTGTGGGGGTGATTACGGCGCGCCTTTCACTTCGCAAGCGGGTGAGAGCTTGCTTAAGCTATCACCTCTCGTAGTAGAGGGAGTCGGTAGCGCCGCTTTGATTTTAATTTTCCTGGACCTGCCTCCCAAACTTTGTTTTGATTTCCCGAGGGCAAGCTGCTTTCGGTGGAGAAAGGCTGCGAGGGTTTTATGGTGAGGCCGAGTGGATTAGGTAAGGGTTCTGGGGTTTTAATTAGTTGTGGAAATTCACCCTTGCGGATGATTTTAATCCGAAACTCAATTAATGTCCGTAACTTTCTCATTTTATGTCGAAATTCGACACCGCTTGAACCAATAGCTCACATTTTTAATCCTCATTGACAATACGGTGGAACTTGACCCAAGGGTATAATAGTCATTTTGACTTTTGGGAAGAGCGGGTGTAACAAGCATTGAACAACTCCAAGAGCTCTACAGGGGGTTTAGTTGGTAACACGATTTTTACGTTGCCGTACTCCATGTTAGTTAGTCCCGACTCTTCAAATTTTTTGCAGTGGTAGTATGTTGACACTTAAGCCAGGTCAACTAGACCTTTTGATGATGATGTGCCTGAGATCCTTATTTACTTCATTTACTAGGAAAAATTATTTGTAACCCCATGTTCTTGATCGTGGTCTCCTTATATTTGATCCTGTCATCTTCTTCCATGAAAATATCAAGCTTCCCTTTAAGATCCTCCTTGTAAATCATCTTCTCCATTATTGGCACTGCCACTTATATTCCTCCAAAAGCTTCTATTGGATTTTTTAAAAGGGATGGATACTCAACTCCTTTCTTCTCTTCTACCTTTTTCATGATCGAGAAACTTTTGGCTACTCCCATCCTTGTTGAGATTACTTTGAATTCCCCCTTCTTTGGATTGTTCTCTGTGTTGATCGGGAGGTTGCTTTGAGTCTTTTGAGGTTGGTCATGAATGAGGATTGTAAGTTTTCTTTTGATGTTCTTGTAGTTTGTTTGAAGTCCTATCATTGTTGCCTCCACCTTCTCAAAACCGGTGGTTTGCTGATTGGGTACACCTTGTATTGAGGTTGATTGCCAAATCCATTTGAACTTGGTTTCTTTTGTCATCGTGTTTCATGAATATAGGGTGCCTTGGTAGAGGTGATGTTTGGATAGTCCTCAGACTTCTTTTCTCCTGGAGCAGGCCATTGACCATACAATATGCCAGGTTTGTTGCATCTTTGATAATGAGGATAACTCCCTTTTTGAGGTCTCAATTGATAACCTTTATTTATGTAGTTCACATCAACGTGTCCTTGTCCTCCTTCTATATAGCAATTGAATCCTTCATGGACTTCTTCTCCACATGCTACACAAACAAACAAGGATGCCACTGGTCCATTATTTGGCTCTACTAAAACCGTCATGAGTTGTTGGGTCGGCTTAGAGGGTGGCGACATCATCCTTCCTTCCTTGGGAAGCTTTCAATGGTTTGATTGTTGATGGTCGCTTGAACTAATTCTTTCACTTCCTTGCTAGTGTGACAAAATGGCATTGGCATTGCACTCTAGTCAATGTTATGAAATCTCAATCGGGCAACTGGTTTACCATCATCGTGGTGTCTCGATCGAGGCCTTTGACAAAGTATTTTGCAATATGCTCCGACGTGAATCCATGATGGGGGCATGCCTTGATGCACTTTTGTAATCTCCTCCAAGCATCATAGAAAGTATCTCTTTCCTTCTATTGAAATTGAGTAATCTCATCTTTAAGATCCTACGTCTTCCATGGTGGAAAGTACTCCTCGATGAATGCTTGAGCAAGGCTCTCCCATGTGGTGAAGGTGCCTAGTGGATTGTATTCAAGCCACTACTTCACTCCTCATTGAAGAGAGAATGGAAAAAGTCATAGTCGAATTTCATTGTTGGTAGCATCATCTCCTAGTAAGGAATTGACAATCTCTAAAAATATCTTCAAGTGTTGCACTAGATCATCATCATTACTTCCTCCAAATGTCTCATCTTGTTGCACCATCTGGATGACTTGAGTTCAGATCCCTATGGTCGTTGGTGTCACAACAATGCTTGAGGTAATGTTGGATGCTCTTGGCCTGGAGTACTCATAAAGAGTAAGTGGGATGGCCACTTGTCTTCATCCTTCTTCTCAATCCATCGATGGTGTTGAAGAGGTTGAAGATGCTGTTTCTTCTCCCAAATTGAATTTTTCTTCTTCGTCAATCATGTTTTCCTCTCCCAAGCTCGGCTCAAAATTAGTGCAGCTTGAGTGCTCTTCTTTTCCTAAGCTAGATGATCCTTCCTTTGTCTTCAAGATGTGTGAACTCTGATGTGTAAACAAGTGATAAATTCCTAAATATGCCTATGCACGTATTCCTCGAGGTTAATTTTCTAATGCTAACTGTCGCAACTGTCCCTCTGGTCCGGGTCGCGTTCGCTCTAGGAGTTGCCATCGATCTTACTTTGAGTGGATCGAACACTCTCTGGTCGGCTCTAACCTTAGGGCTTGAACCGAGACATGGTCTGGTTGGATTTTCTTGGCTTAAGAATGGCCTTCTTCTGCTTCAATCTTCAAATCTCTTGACTCAACTGCGTGTTTAAGAAGGATAAAAAGGAAACGAGATGCAAGTGTTTCTATTTCTGTAGAGTTGTCCCTCCTGCAATTCGTCCCCCCAAAACAGAGAGCTCAAAGACCCATTTATATAAAAAATGTGCCACACGTCGCTTGGTGATTGGCCGATTTTCGGTTGTCTCTGCAAAATTATAGACCTTCCTTGGAAAGCGAAATTGGTTGTAGATAGGGTTAAACCGAGTTGTTCGGGCCAAGTTTGTTTTGGGCCGAACCAATCTGTAGACTTGGGCTCGTGGGCTTGTGTGTAGACTGATTAACGGGCCGAACTGTAGTTGTAATGGGCTTTGAGATATGGTATGAACTGATTGATCTTGTTTTCCCTTGTTTGGCAGGTCCACAGGCTGGTTGGGCTCAAAAGAAACCGAAGAATATGGGCTCCTCCTTATCTCCTTATTGAACACTTGTAATTCAAGAAGAGAAATGTAGCTAATAACAATTCAAATTCCATAAGTTCGATGCTCATAAAATTTCTATAATCTTGATTCAAGGTGAAACACTTTATTATATTCCAAATTCTAGCAATAAGTGAACCAAATATCACGATTTAAAGTATATGAAGAGCTCATACAAAATGTGGTGTCTACAGTTGCCCCCCTTTGTATTTCTCTTTGTAAAAAGAGTTATACAAAGTTCTTATAAAGACATCCACATTTTGAATATGAACATCTTAGAACTGTATGTTGAACTGACCATTTGGTAACAATGACGTATTCAAATTCCTACGATGGTGGTAGCCGAATTGTATAAGAAAGTGACAGGGATAAAATCCAACTGACCATTTGGTAACAAAGAAATAGGCAAGTTGTTCGTGGTAGAAACAAATTGAATCAATGTGAAATATGTTAGCGATTAAATCATGCTAACTATTTTGTAACAACGATATAATAGAGTTGTCTTTGATAGAAATCTGAAAAATGAATATTGGAACAAGTGCTAGTGATAAAATCAAGCTAACCATTTTGCAACAACGAATCAACGAATGTATTCAAGTTGTCTGTGGTAGAAACCAAGTTGAACAATGAGAAAGATGATAGCGATAAGATCAAGCTAATCATTTGGGTAATCATGATATACTCAAGTTGTCTATGATAGATACCAAATTGATTAAATGACAAAAATGACAGCGATAAGATCAAACTAATCATTTTGTAACAACGATATACTCAATTTGTCTCAGATTGAAATCAAATTGTTCAATGAAAAAATAATGACAGCGATAAGATCAAGCTAATCATTTTGTAAATGATATTGTACTCGAATTGTTTGTGATAGAAATCAAATCAAACAATGAGAAATATGTCGACGATGGATATCAAGCCAATGATTTTGCAAAGGATAATGTACTCAAATTGTTTGTGACATAAATCAATTCAAACAATGAGGATGATGTCAGCGATAAAGATCAAGCTAACAATTTTACAAAGGATATTGTACTCAAATTGTTTGTGATGGTAATCAATTCAAACAGTTAGAAATATGTCAACGATAGAGATCAAGCTAACGATTTTTCAAAGGATAATGGACTCAAATTGTTTGTGACATAAATGAATTCAAACTATAAGGATGATGTCAGCGATAAAGATCAGGCTAACGATTTTGCAATGAATATTGTACTCAAATTGTTTGTGGTAGAAATCAATTCAAACAATGAGGAAAACGTCAGTGATAAAGATCAAACTAATGATTTTGTAAAGGATATTGTACTCAAATTGTTTGTGATAGAAGTCAATTCAAATAATGAGGAAAACGTCAGTGATAAAGATCAATCTAAAGATTTTGTAGACACCCCATCTTGTCCGGGTTAATTAATCAACTAGAAGTTTTGAAATTAAACCACGAAATGTCGTAAGATATTTAGATTGGCCATTGCAAATCTATAATATCAACGATTGTACAATTTATTTGAATTTGGTTCCAGTGGATCTAATAGGATCAATTGGCTTCCAATCTCAAATTTTGGCACAACAAAAATAAAATAAAGAGGAAGAATGCATTATTAAAATTATTACTAAATTACAATTACAATCAGAATTAAAAATTAAAAATAAAAATTACTACATGAAAATTACAATCAATACATGTTTTTTCTATCTCTTTTGAAGCTAGCTAGCCATGGGCCTAGTTCAAGCCCAGATTCCAGCGTCTAGTCCAAGTCCATGCCACAAGGCCGGCTCCAGCCCAAGGTCAATTCTCGGTCAAGCCCAAATGCAAGACCCAACTCCAAGATAAGCCCAAATGCAAGAACCAACCAACAACCAAAATCAGACCAGTTCGGCCCAGAAATGAACCCGCCACTGTAGCAAGCTTGGGGAACAAGCAGCTAGCAGGCAATACAAATAGATCTTTGCTTTCTGTTTTGGGGGCAGCTTTTCAGAAGGGAAAAGACTGGGGAAACACTTATTGATTTCTTCTCTTAGTCAATTCAGAGTTTCTTGCTCTTTTAGTCAGTTTAGAGGGGGGAAACGCTGTAAACATAGAAAGAAACACAAAAACATTTCTCCTTTTTCATTTTTGTAAACTGGAAGCAGAAAGGCTCTAGGCCAACAGAAGCCAATGAGGTATGCAATTTGCAATCCCAGATTCAACATCCCTTTCTAATAATATACCATTCCTTTACTTCTCTTTTATTGTCATATACTACTCTTCTCTTTTTGTCAGTATCATTCTACTAGTGTGATTATCAACATCTTTTTCTTTATCTTTCTTTACAATAATTTTAAAAATCAATAAACTCCAATCAAACTACAAATGACCAAATTGATTTAAGAGTGACTGGAAAATAATCAAATCCCAGATTTACATTATCAGCTCCTCCATTTATTTCCTTTGTTTACTTATTTCAAGCACATTTACTTTATTAACTAATTACTCAAAATAACCTATAACTATCTCTACTTTTATGTTAAGCTTATTACTACTTATTTATTCCCGCCTTTTACTCACTTTTGTTTTATTTAATATTTCCATCATGCTATATACTTTATTGCTTAATTTATGTCATTTCCATGGCTACACAGACAAAAATAGATCATGCGTATGGAATAAGAACAAAATCACCACACCATCCCCAACCCTCTTACTTCTAAGCCCCTAAAGCCGCCAAACCACAAAATAAACCGCAGATTTCCAGTTTTACACCCACGTATACACATAATCGAAAACACACATACACAACCACTTTTCAAAAACCAGGATCCATAAATTCATCACAAAATTCCACTAAACAAAACTCAAACACCAGATTCAGACAAACATAACCATTCTCCACTCAAACCCAGATCTACGGATCATTCTCAAATTTGTAGCAAAACCATTATTTTAGTTTTATCCTCCTAGCCATAATGAGCCCAGTTCAAGGAAAACCTACCTCGACCTGTTCCATTTCAAAACCTTGCACAAAATAAAACAAGCGGATCAGAAACCAAAAACTAAGAGATCAACAAAATAAAAAAATAAAAAATCCTCACCAGATCTATGAGTCGCCAACCTCGGAACATCCTATTCCCGTCTCCGTCGTCTACTTCTCCCAAATCCAAACCTCAAAACCCAGGAAAACAAGAGTAGAGGTCAGAATTGATAAAGGGGTAATAAATCGAAAATAAAAATTAACAAAATCTCACCTTCCGTCACCGTCGCCAAATCACCATCGGCGAAACTTTGTCGCCGATGGTTCATTCCTTTTCCCCACGACCGAGACCAAATCAGGACCCCCAGAAGCCAAAGTCAACATGCAAAACCAAAACCCAGAAAATTAGTAGAATGCAAATAAAAATAAGAAAAACTAGAAATGGAAGGTCGTGCATGTCTCGTCCTCCTCCTTTTCTTTTGATTTTGATAAGGAGAGTGGATGTGAGAGAGGGAGAGGTCTTGTCTTCTTCCTTTCCTGTCCATTTTTTTCGTTTGTGATTTCTGTACAGAAAGCGAGAGAAAGAGAGAGGCGAGGAATGGCGATGGTTTACAGAGAGTGAGGTTTTTGTTCTATGGAGAACAAAGGAGAAACAAATGAGAGAGAGAGAGAGAGAGAGAGAGAGAGAGGAGAGAAAACGAGAGAGAACGAGGTAGAGAGAGTGGAGCGACCGTTCGGCCAGCTGCTCGATTAGATTAGGGTTTACCTAGGTTAGCTCGTTTATATACCTCTAGCCTCTAACTAAATGACTGATCTGCCCCTCCCCTCCTTAAGTTGGCGAAAAAATGGTTCTCTCGAGAACGGATCTCGTTCTCTCATCTTATACCACCGTTGAAGATAAACAAATCACTAAGCTACAACAAAATCCTTAAATCTTTAGGTCCCTCGTCTGCTTTTATTTCTCAATCAAGCTTAATAAGTAATCCATTAACAGTATTTGAAATCTCGATTTGGTTAGATCGTAATTTTACTCATACATCAAAATCTTCTAAATATCCTTTTCTCTACGTCATTACCCATTTGTATACATTTTCCCTAAAGATCCAGTAAAATGAAATCATGGTTGATCATGATGATTTTTGTAGTGAATCCTTTCATAATCATTAATCAATTGATTCTCACTAACCAATAACTTTTCATTTATCGAGATATACGTCAATAGACGTAAAATCTCATCGTGTACTAATAATATACGAAATTTATCTTAACTCAATAGTCCAATAGGACTTTAAGTTAAATCATTAACAATTTAAACACCCAACCCTTTAAAACGTATCAATTTAAGTAGTACCAATTTTGGGCGTTGTGGGGTGTGAATACACTTTCCTACACATAACCGTACTCCCTAACCCAGAACTTCAATTCGTAGATAAGTTTTATTTGGTTTTAACTCAGAAAGTTAAAACCGGAAAAAGTGTTCGATCCACTTCAATTAAGGTCGATGGTGACTCCGATCAAATCGCTACGGATACCCGATCTCGAGGAGCAGTTGCGACAGTGGCGACTCCGCTGGGGACATTTGAGATTCGAGGTACATAACTAAATCGATAAGCTTTTCTTACTTTCTTTTTGGGTGTTTATTATATTGTTTGCGTTTTTTTTTATTTACTTTGTGGTTAATTTCATTTTGTACATAAAAAGCTCTACACCCGAGCTCTCCCTTTAGAAATTGCAAGGTGTAACGTGACTCCTACAATAGTAGGGGAATACCGTGAAACTTACTAACCAAGTTGAACTCAAATCCGAGGTTGATTTGAGGTATCCGACTAAGCTAGAAAGAGCACTAGTAGGATACAACTTGGGTATTTCCGTAGAACTCTTTACCAAGCATTTAGTAAGCTTAGCAACCACCTAACACCATGTCGTATAAACCTTGTCGTCAAATCTTCCATAAATCTTGTTTATTTAATTAGATTTTTTTTTATTTAGATATATTTTTGTTTTTACATGTGATAATTTGTGAATTATAGATTACTCATAAATAATGTGATTTTATTATGCACATAAAAGCCTTTCAATATTCATGACTTTAGCTTTCTCCTATTCAACAAAAATCATAAAAGATAAAACACATGCATTCATTAAATTCATCTTTGCATTTACGCATTCACATCATTTAGCATCATAAGCATCATACATGTAAAACAATTTAACAACAATAAATTTGCCAGGGTTCCTTAAAATTGCTCGCCTACGAGGAAAAATTCAACTTTCTAAGCACTTCACGAGATCAAAAGCTAAGGTCGTCATGGAGGCATATAAGAAAGAGTTAAACGACATCAAAGGGAAGCTGACGGGGTTTGATGAAAAGCTAATGGGGTTTAATGAGAAACTAACGGGTTTTGATGAGATGAAAAGTCAACTCAACACAATATTGAGAATATTGTCAGGGAAGGGAAATGAGGTTGCAACCAACGAAGAAGAAGCCATATCCGATGACAAAGATCACTATGAACCGCCTAATGGAAATGCTTCAGGCAGCAAATTTATCCTCATCCCTTCAAGAACACTTGCGACAAAGGTGGCATGGGACCACAAAAGCATGGCAAATCAGAAGAGGCAGAGAAGCAGGAGAACATATGGTTGATGCTATGTTGAAAGAAAAATTGGAACACATTAATGAGCGGATAAAAAGCATAGAAGGAATTGAATCCTATGAGCCTATGGAAGCATCACAACTATATTTAGCCCCATATGTCATAATTACTCACAAATTTCAAATGCCTGAATTTGAAAGATATAATGGCACCACTTGCCCAAGAAGCCACCTAGTCATGTATTGCAATAAGATGGCTAACCATATTCGTGATGAAAGGTTAATGATACATAGCTTCCAGAATAGCTTTAGTAGCTCCGCATTAAGATGATATATGCAATTCGAGAAAACAAAAGTGAGAAGGTGGCAAGACCTAGCTGATGCATTCATGAGGAATTACAAGCATAACCAGGATTTGGCGCCAGATCGTGAGGACCTACGGAATATGAAAAAAATGAAAAGGAGTCTTTCTAAGAGTATGCTCATAGGTGGCGAGAGAAAGCTGCAGACGTTCATCCCCCGCTGTCTGAAAAAGAAATGGTATCAATCTTCTTCGGAACATTAAGGGTTCCATATTACAACAACATGGTAGGAATTACCACTACCAACTTTGCAGATTTGCTAGCAATTGGAGAGCAAATAGAAAAAGGGTTGAAGCAAGGTAGGATGGAAAGTCCGAAAGTCTCCAAGAAGCCATACCAAACCCAAAGGGGAGATGGAGACGTCCATGTTGCTCATGTGGATTCATCGAGAGGAAGAAGGTGGAATTACCAACCTCAAGGCATTCAAGCTCACCCCTATGTTGCCAATACTGCAGTGTTTACTCAACGCTTGAATTTTCCTACTCAACCAGCAATCCAAAATACGTCACCAGTGGCACCACCACCAAATAACCAAGACCAAAACAATTTTGGGAGATACGAAAAACCCATCCAAATTGACCCTATTCCTATTACGTACACCGAACTTTTCCCACAACTACTCCAAAGTCATCTAATTTCCCTAATTCCATCTGAGCCTATGCAGCCTCCCCTCCCAAACTGGTACAAGTCAGATCAACATTGTGCTTACCACTCAGGAGTCGCATGACACTCAACTGAAAATTGTAGATCATTCAAGTTTAAGGTGCAACAGATGATCAATACCGGTTGGTTGAAATTTGAAGAGGAGTCAAAGCATCCAAACATAAACAATAATCCAGTGCCGGTTCATGGGAAGTAGCAGGCGTACTACAAAGCAATGCTCGATTCAAGGATGATGTTGATCCTATTACGTAAATAAACTTATCAAGCTAATTTCCTTAATAACAGATGTATCAACTTTGCTTTCATCATTATAAATAATAAGATCTTCCACCTTTCGACCTCTTTGGAATGTTGTGTGATTTTTTTCATTCTTAATCTAGAAGTTTGCATCAATGGTTTTTCATAGCCCAAATGACGAATGTTATTCCCAATTTCTTTAAATTTGATGGAAACCATACAATCCTAGTTTTATTTCCAAGTTAAGCCTTGAGATTGCCATGCTAAGCAAATTTGAGCATCCCACTGGTGTCGAGCAATTATAAACACTCCATTGTCTCGAGAGTGTGCACACTACGCTAGAATAAAGAGTATAAACACCCCATTGGGTGTACACAAATTGTGTGAGTGAATAGTCAAAAGGAGTAATGAGCATATGACATCAGGCTACTTGTAGAGTCTCATCGCCATCATTGCCAACTTTTGCTAGCGAATTGGGATCCAAATACAAATGAAGCCAACCAAGAAAAAATTCAATTAGCCCAACGACATTAGAAGGCTTGCGTCTTTGAGAAAGGAGTAACCAATTAGCAAATCCAACGGAAAATACACTTACATTGTGAACTACTAACCTTTTGATACTCCTGTTGAGTTATAAAAATGTTAGAGGGGAGAATAAGGGAAGAATACTTTGTGGCATAACCAAGTTAAGCAAGTCCCATGACAAAAAATCAAAAAAAGACAAAGAAAAAAGAAAATTTATTGTGGGACTTACAAATTAGATGTTGCTTCATTGGCACTTGAAGTCACAACCATTCACGACAAATCAAGATGTTTGTCGACCAATATCAACAAAAAACCTTAAGAGAAGAACTGATGATTTCCCATAGCCAAAGTCGCATTCACAAAGACCTCATTTAATCACTACCCGACCCTACCTCCTAAAGACAAAATCTCAAAACAACAGGGCAACGCAAGACGTAGTCCCCAAGATGTCCAAAATCCACCATTATTTTTGAGAAAGCGAGACTTCCTCAACAAAAATCGTGGTAATAGCCATTAAGATTACCCCCATTCATAAGTTGATGTCATACTTCAGAGGCAAGCCAAAATTCCTCCACCAGAAACTTCACATGACCAAGCAGATTTCATAAGAATCTCCTTATCCACCACTCATTTGAGAAAAGATTAGATCCACCACTCATTTGAGAAAAGATTAGGACATTTTCTTAATCTCATCATCAAAGATCCCCATTGTAGAAAACCCTCACCTCAAATATATTTGGTCGTCAACATAAAAAAGACATCTCATGGAGACCAGAGTCTTAATGGTAGCTGAAATGTCATATGCTCAAAGCACCCCTAGGAATGAGAGAGTGAATTCGAGCATGACATCGAAAGTGAGAGTAGAGTGACTGCTTATGGATTTTTTCATGGCTTGACTTGCTCCCTTCTCATTTAAAAATTCAAAAATAAGTTTTATTAACATGAAATAACCACACAAAATTGTATTCAATTCTTACACACTTCTCTCAATCAAAAATTTCAACATCACGTTCTTATGATACTCTTCTAACCATACTTTTCATACATTTTTGCACTCTTCTAAAGTCGAGTTTGATAAAGTCACTATTTGATCCAAAGAATAGAAAGTGAGCAACAGATCTTTGGGGACAAGAATGGTGAAACATAGAAGCCGCGAAATCTCAAGATCGAGACTGCTCATCAGGTAGCCATTGGAGTTGCACCAGGAAGACACATTATTGCTCGCCTACCGCCGAAGGGGGTTTGTGAAGCTGATGTCGGCCGAAATGGAGCAGAAACGTAGAGAATGACGCTGTTCCTACTGTGATGAGAGGTATACGGTGGGGCACCAGTGTGACAACGGTCATTGGATGCTGTTGGTGGCAATTGGGAGGATGAAGGCGAGGACGTGGCGGCAAGGAGACGAAAGAGGCGAAGGACGAGGAGAAGTAGTAGTAATGCCAACCTTGAGGTCAAGGTTGGTCTCAAGGAGGTCAGATTTTTAGAAACATGGTTTCTAACTCGATTACTGTTTTGGACTTATTTGTCGTTTTATGATTATTCCAGGTATTTGATTGTCATTTTGGGAGTAATTTGATAGGAGGTATTAATTTGGGTAATTATAGGCAATTCATTGGTTTTTATATTCTATATTATTGGGGTTTCTCTCATTAAAAATAACATAACAATTATTCCCTAAACTTATATCCTTCTTCTTCTTCCTATCAATCTCGGTCTCTCTCTCTCTTTCCTCTCACAACCATCGGCCTCTCCTCTTCCTTGGAGACCGATTTCTTCCTTCTTCCTCAAGATTCTTCTTCCAAATCCTTAATATCTAATTCAATTCTCAATTCTCCCTATCAAATCCAAAATCCACGAACCCTTGATGTACACGCCTAGATCCGTGTGTCTTACACATGTATGCATAGAGGGTGGCGATATCATCCTCTTTTCTTTAGGAGCTTTCAATGGTTTCATCATTGATGGAATCTTGGGCCACTTCTTTGACTTTCCTTGCTAGTGTGTCGAAATGCTCCTAGCATTGAACTCCTGTCATTCTTGTGAATTCTACATCAGCATACTAGTTTACCATCATCGTGGTGTCTCGATCAAGGCCTTTGGTGAAGTACTTTGCAATATGCTATGGTGTAAATCCATGATAGGGGCATGCTTTGATATACTTTTGGAAAATCCAAGCATCATAGATAGTCTCTCCTTACTTCTATTGGAATTGAGTAATTTGATCTTTAAACTCTTCTGTCTTCCATGGGGAAAGTACTCCTCTATGAATGCTCGTGAATGGGTTTCCCATGTGGTGAAGGTTCCTGGAGGATGGTAGTCAAGCCACTGCTTTGATCCTCCTTCAAGTGACAATGGAAAAATTCTTAGTCGAATCCCATCTTTAGTAGCATCATCTACTGGTATGGCATCGACGATCTCTAAGAATGTCTTCAAGTGTTGATCGGATCGTCATCATTCCTTCCTCCAAACTTCCATGCTAGTTGCACCACCATTTGGATCAGTTGATTTATGATCTCCATGGTTGTTGGTGGCGCAACAAGGATCACAGGTTGGAAGAAATTGGCACGGGCAGCAACCGCGAAGTTAACACGCCAACCGTGAAGATCACAAAGTTTCAGGAGATTTTGTGTAGTTTGCGGGCATTGCAAGGATCAATGTCCCAAACCATGAAGTCAGCAGAGAACCTGCGAAGTGTGTAAATGAAACGACGTGTTTTGCGTTGAGATTACGATTTCATTGCATACTTCATGGGCATGATGTTCAATCGTGACACTTACACTCGCAAACTATATAAAGGGGAGAAAATAGATTTCTTAGGAGAGTTCAACTTCGTTTTTGAGTGAACATTTCTCAATTGAATTCAACTTCTTTTTAATTGCTTGCTTGTTTAGTTAATTAGCTTAAACCACATTTCAATTGCTAAATAATGTGTACACGACTGAAATAAGAATATATAGATCGTCCGGATTGATTTTTAATTACTTACTCCATACCACACCCGCTTATTGGTTACATTTCACCTATGACTGGGACTGAGTAGTTCTGTAGTTGGTATCGAGTGAGTACGACTACTAAAGTGTTTTAATGCATTCATCAGGAAGGGATTGGATGCTAAAAAGGTTTAAAAAAAACCCCCCACTTCCTCAGGAGTCTATACTAGCAAATGTGGCTTCATTTTTATGTGCGAAGACTAGTTTTAAAATGGGTTAATAGCATTTTATACCCCTCTACTATTGCAAGTTAACAAATGTATCCTTTTACTATTATTTTGCGCTTTCATACCCTTCAATTAACAAAAAGTACCAATTGTACCCTTCTGTTAGATTTTTTGTTAAATGACAGCTAAAATGGATTGAAATGACAAATTTACCCCTTAATTCATTTATTCTAAAACAAAATTAAAACTACCCAGGAACCAGACTGGATTCTATATTTATAAAAAAAAAGATTGATTTTTAGCACAAAGGTATTGAAACTCGAAGCCTTGAGCTAATTACTTAGTGGTTATCTACTTTTTACCTCCAAAGCTTTCTTTGTCGTCTACTACCAAGCTTTCATCAGCGTTGAATGAGCACTTTGTTGGAAGAGCTTCCTCCAAATCAAATACAACGATGGGCTCTTCCTCAGCCCCGATGCTAGAGGGCTCGACTTCATCAATTGAATTTCATCGCGCCGGCGGTACAGGAATGCATTAGCGTCGACATTCCCATGATAAAAATCACAAACAAATCCCTTATTATAGATTCCTTAACAATTCCTAAAACCTTAATAAAGTTCCCTATTTAATTTCTTTTTATTCTCATCGTATTTATCAAGAAGAACCTGTCCTACTTTAAGCGGGTCGCCGACAGAGGATGACGCTGAGTTCAATTGTGTTGTGTACTGGGAGATTTTGAAGTTTATGAATCCAGGGAAACCCGAGATCTACGATTTGGAGATGAAGGGACAAAAAATGATTTTCCCGAATTAAACAATTCATGGAGACAGTGTAGGATAATTTACTGTGCCGGCTGTCGGTGGCGAAAAATAAGCCGGAAGGTTATGACCGGAGGAGACTAAGTTGTTCTGCCGGCGAAGGAGATGCAGATGTGGTGAGTTTCTTGATACATATCAACGAAAAAGCAAAACAGATTAATTAATAAAATAACAAATTGAAGAATTGCTGCTTGTTTTCTAAGTTCTATTGGGAAAAAAGAAATGAAATAAAGTAAGGAGTAATGGCAAATTAGTCATTTTTATATTCTTAACGGTTTTTTTGTCATAGATAGAGTAGTAATACATACTACATAGTGATTACAACAGATTGAATAGTAAAATGTGGTAGTTAATATTAATCGATCTACCGAAAGTCTTTTTAGCCACACGATGGGTAGCTCTGTTAGTTCCTATGAATAAAATGACTAAAAAACTACCGCAAAAGGATATAATCTTGGAGATAAGCACGACCTTAGTCATCAAGTGAGCACCATACTCGCCGAGCCAATGGCATTCACGCAACTCGATACATTCCAAATGTGGAGCAATGCAAAATCCACCTGCATAACAAGAGAACTACACGGAAAAACTCCAAAAGACGTAGGAACCACAGAGCCAAAAGCTGAAGGAGACGATAGTTTCCTAGAAAGGCAATGAACTACTACAGAGCTTAATCATGTCTCTGTCGTAGCCGATAACAGCTTCACATGCAAAAGAAGCAAACACAACCTGCAAAATAGCAAACTTTACAAAAGCTACCACAACAACTCCCATATAGACTCTGATGATGTCAGGCAACATCAAGACAATAGAAATTCATGTGTATTAATGAGCAAGGCAACATCGCCCCAACAAAACAGTACATACATATCATGCTAAAAGAGATAAGAAGAATCAAAAGCACAAGGAATAATTATGGGAAAGATCCTAACACAACATTCAAATGAGATAATAAAGTTTTTTAGCAAAAAAAGTCAGACAAACCAAACCGAAAATACATCACAGTGAGGAATTATAAGAACAAAGTCGAATGGATGATCTGTTGAACCCTAAGAGCATGAGACCTCATCTCATAAGCTCAAACAAAATCGGTAATTAAATTGACCATATGCTGAACTCTCAGTTGTAGAGTAAAAAAGAGAATAACATACAAGCAAAGTGAATAACATACAAGCAATCAGGATAGATCAACAAAAAGAATTGGCAGGACAAACAATAAAGGAAAAGAGAGGAAAGAAAGAATGTGTACGTGAAGCTGATTGGAGAAGCAAAAAAGTGTCATTGAAAGAGTTAACCATAATTTTTACTAGGGTATGAAAAAAAACTTTCTAAGAGGTGCCCTGCACCAGTGAGTAGTAGGTTACAGTTATATTATAAAAGAGCACAGACATCCTCTGACAAAGCAAGTAGCCTAGAGATCTATATACATGGGACAAAAGAAGGCCATGTGATTAAGACATCCACCGAGGAGTTTACTAGAGACTGTGTCAAAAGTGCTACACAACAAGACATATTAGACGTTAAAACGCAGCCATATCCGAGGTAGAGGGATTGCTTGAAGTAGGTGAACCATCCGAAACACCCTCCCTCACCCATGTGTAAGGGTGATGCCTCTTGCACATGGTGCTTTCATCAACCCGCGATCCACTTTCAGATAACAACAACCCAACACCATAATCCGAGGGAGAGTTTGAGAGTTTCGCTTTCAGACGACAAGATTGGCCAATATGCCCGATAACTCCACATAAGAAGGAGAATTGAGGGATATTGATCATGAGAGATTGAAGGATATTGATCGAAGGATCCGAGCCAAAACCTTCCTGATCAAAGTTAATTCACGATGCTCAGCTCCGGCGACAATATTGTCATCATTGATAACCACGATCCCAGCCTCAGCCATGAATTTAGAGAGAGCAGTTCGGATAGAGGAGTATGAAGGCCACATGACAGGTTAGAACTCCAAAGGGTTAAATAGAAGCAATGAGTGACATAGAATGACGGCAGTCCAAAAACAATAATGCACTTGAGATGGCTTTTCCAAAAAGAAAAAAGGCACTAGAATACTAATAATTGTAAGCCTAGTAGCCCACCACGTGGCCTTGAAAAATCCAAGCCAGCGCAACCCAAGAAGTGTCCGGAGAAGAGATAAGGTCTAGCCTCGCCCACGTGACCACTTATGATACATCAGAATAAGGATAGTCACCATTGATAATGACGTGCGCACATGTACACCTCCCACACCCACCAATGAGATACTCATATCCAAGACACTTGGCAATTGGACGGAGTGTCTGACCTCTGAAGTTGGTGATAGTGTGATTCCATAAAGAAAAATGCATGGAGCGGCATCGGCCCGGTGGCTGAACGCCGATAATGGCGATTTTGCACAAAAGCGATAAAACTCTATAGTAAAATAAACATACCTCTCAGTCGTCGGCGACGAACAAGACTCGTCCGTCGGGAATCACTTTGATTTATCCTCGACAAGAAGATGTGAAGTCATGAATATATCCCATAGTAAACCTTGTCGACATATTTTTAACGGTTATTTGATAGACTTTTTAACGAAAGGATATATTTGTTACTTTTTTTTATAATAAAAAGGTATATAAGTGCAAACAACTAGTTGAACAATAAGTTTGTTAACTTACAATAATAGAGAGGTATAAAAATAGGACAATTGTAATATCATTTCTAGAATACTAGAAAAGAAATTGTAGCTTCATAATATTTTTTCCGCTCCCCTGCTCCCGCCATCTGCTAACGTTGTTGCTGCCGTCGGAGGAAGGAGGAAGAAGCAAGCAGGTCGTTGCTGTTGTCGTTGCCATTAAACTGGACTCTTGTCTTACTTCTGGGAGGTTAGCGGATTGCTAGAAGCATCATGCGAGAGTTTTGAAGCCTCTCCACCGGCCAACGCGCCTACCGGTCTGTAAAGGTCGCCTCATTGTCGATTCCCATCGTCAATCCACCTTCCTCCAAGATCTCCACCTGGTGTAGGAATTTCACGGCTCTCAAACCACTCATCGATTGTCATCGCCGTCGCCGCAGTAGGCAACAGTAGCCACGGAAGCAGATGGAAAATATGTGAATCCCATGGTTGTGGGTCTTGATGGGATGGCATGATGATCCTTCCGCTCAAGAGAATGTACATGTCGTTTTATCAGGCACCACGACCGACCCATTCTTCAGACTCGATAGCTCAACCTCCGCCATTCATATTTGTCTATCCACTTGGCCCGCCAACGGAGTTGGTTTCTGTTTAGTTTCAATTTTTGGGGTTTTTTGCTTCGTTTCCATAGTTGGTTGCAGTTTGGTCCATTGGTCGGTTGAAAGTCCCGCCAGTGATGCAGAAGCCATCGACTTTTTTTTTATCTAGCTGGGCAATTCTCAGCCTTGACAGTGGTTTCACATTCATCAGACAACTCCATCATGGTTATCTCGCCGGTAAGGTACCTGCGATAGTGTGCATCCGATCATTGTGTCCTTCCGATCTTCATTATATCCTGCGTTAGCGATGGTAAGGCATGCAAAACCGCTCATGGCCACGTGTAAGCCTCTCTAATCTTATCCTTATCTGATTACCTCTTGGGGACAAGTTGAGTAAGGGACTAAGGGTTACCCTTTATTATTTTCCTTTTGGTTGTTACTGTTTATACATTATTACTTCTTATTTTTTAGATTTTATTTAGCCAGATTGAAAGCAGAGAAGTTGCCACCTCATCAAAGCAGCGTGATTTGTCTGGAATCAATACTTATCCAAGCATTAGCTCTTTCAGTGACATGGACCTATCTGGGCCTTAGTTTTCTTTGTTTTGCAGCGTTGCAGGTGGTGCTGCTCGTACGGATCTAGTTGCATCCCCATTCAGGTCGTGACAAAGTTGCCTGTCTCTTTATTGTTAGGAACTAACAGAACTGCCCATTTAGTGGCATATATGGCTCTTTCATCGCCAATTTGATTAGTATTGATTGACCTTATTTTCCCATTGTAATCAATAGGGGTGGTAATCGATCGGTTACTGGTTAAACCGGTTACTGACTAACCAGTATTCGGTATACCATTAGAGGACGGAAGTGATAAAAATACAGATACTGGTTTGTAACCGGATAACCGGTAACCGGGTAGCTGGTTAATGGTTACAAACCGGTTATACCAACTACCCGCAAAGGAGGGGGAGAAATGCGATTATGGTTCGGTTAACCAGGAAATAACCAGCTTGAATCTGGCTGCTGCTGTTCAGCTGAGCTGCTCTGCAGCTGCTGCTCGACTCCCCCTTTGTATCTTTATGTAATGCATCAGAAGAAATCAGAAGTCCAAATCGGAAAAGAAAACAACGACATCTCTTTCGATTTCAACCCGACCCATCCCCTTCTCTTTCCCCCACGACCCCATCCCTCTTCCGCCACCACTGATCACCACCGCCTCGACCTTTCTCCACCACCGTCGGTGCTCTGCCCTTCCTTCTTGCTCAGATTCTAGTGGATTTCCCCGACGATATTTCACAGATCGCTAATGACTCAATTGCCCCCTCGCCTTCATCGGCTTCTTTTGCATCTACCCCTGCAATCGTACCCTTTTGACCCACCACGCCTCTGCCGCCCTCGTTGGTCCTCCCCCGCATCTGCCTCGTCGCTCTTCCTCCCTTTCCAAATCACCCACCATCTGCCATTTCTCTCCATCCTCCTCTCCTCACCACCATCTTCATCCGCTATTCGCCCTCTCAATCTCTGCCAAATCCATCGTCCTTCAGTTCCTCCCCCGTTTCTGGGTCCATCTCTATCTAATCCTTCTCCTCTCTCTCCCCTTCTTCTACTCCCTCCTTTCACATTTGCCCTTCCCCGATGCTATCTGGTATAACCGAAATACCGTCGGTATATACTGGTAGGGGGTCTGGTATACCGAAGCCATCTTTCCCACTGCCAACAACCAAGTTTCCCGGTTAACATTATAACCGGTAACTGCCGGTTATCGGTATGGTTACCGGTTAAATTGTTAACCTGAAAACCGATATAAAAAAATAAGGCTAAATTACATGTTTGGTCACTCGAATTATACAAATCTTTCATGTTTGCCACCCGAATTACTTTTCTTTCTTATTTACCACTAACTTCACGAATCGTTTCACCGTTAGTCATCGGCCATTACAGTCCGTTAAATTTGTCCTACGTGGCAGTCAATTATAAAGTTTGACCGTTAACTAGATGACGTGGACATTAAAAAAAAAATTATTTGTCCACCTCATCATTCCACTTACTTTATGCATATGATTCATCATATTACCTATTTAATAAAATTAATTAAATTTAAAAAATAAATAATATGATTGATTTATTCTCCACCGGTCAAGATCCGACGGACGATATTGTCGTTGTACGCACCCGCGTTCGCCATGCTGGTGCCGATCTCACTCCGGTCGGCCTTCGACGACCATCCCATCTCCGAAACCACCATCTCGATGTCGTCAAGCTTCACCTCCGACATTGCCGCGAACACAGTGTCGATCTGGGCATCAAAGAAGCAGAAGTAACTCAGCCCGCTGCCGGCGTCAACGACGCCGGGATTCTCCCGGAATAGAGCATACGTAGTCCAGCTAGATGACGTCGGAGTTTGCTTTGTAAGCGAAGAACGGGTAAGCGTTCACTATCAGGTACGAGCCGGTCTCGCGGAGGCACTCCAGCATTGGGCGGAAAACCGGCTCGACGAGCTCTTGCCGGAAGGACCCCGCTTAATACATAATGTAATCTTGTGCATTACATAGAGTATGGAATCATAAAAAAAAACTCCAATCAACCCACTTTTCAGTTTAATTCACTCAACCTCTTCCAATCTTGTTTCAATTTTCTTTCTGAAATCATACTGCTCAAAACCTTGTCCATTAATTTCCTCCTAATTAATTAGTGAAACTATCCTTCAGCATGAACTAGTGAACTCGATATCATAGTGTGGTGATATGATCATTTGAACTTGGACCGGAGCTGAGTGACGACATTTTTATCGGCTTGAAGGGCCTTGGCCACAACTTCGACGGGTATTTTTGGGTGGGAGTCGAGAACCGCGGCAAGCAGCGGCTGGGTCTCAGGGTTCTGGCTGTTGAGCGCGGCGATGACCAAACCAGATCCCTTGCGACGTTCCTCTGGAAGTGGGTGAGCGCCTGGGGGAAGACGAAGCCCTCGCTTGGGGAAGAAAGGAGACGGAGGCGCTATGGCTCTTTGTTTTTTCAGAATAAATTAATCATATTTTTTTTATATTTTTATATTTTTTTAATTTATTAATTTAATAATATTATTTATTTTGGTAATTCAAGTTGAGAATAAATCAATAATATTGTTTATTTTTATACTTTAATTAATTTTTTTTAAATAGGTAATATGATAAATCATATGCACAAAGTAAGTGGAATGATGAGGTGGACAAATGAATTAATTTTTATTTTATTTTTTTAAATTTCCACGTCATCTAGTTAACTGTCAAACTTTATAGTTGCCTGCCACGTAGGACCAATTTAACGGACTGTAACGGCCGGTGACTAACGGTGAAACGATTCGTAAAGTTTGTGGTAAATAATAAAGAAAAGTAATTCGGGTGGCAAACGTGAAAGATTTGTATAATTCGAGTGACCAAAAGTGTAATTTAGCCAAAAAAATAAAAAAGATATATAAAATGCTATTAATCCGTTTAAAATCAAATCAATTTCTCATCCAACTCAGACAACTAGACTTGGCAAATGAGGACCCGACCCGAACCCGTCCGAAAAATAGCATATGAGTTGAAGTTTTTATAACCCGAAATCCAAATGACCCGAACCCGATTAACCCATAGTTTTTGGATCGCGTGGGGTTGGTTTTTGGGTCGGCCCATCAGACCCTTTTCATTGCATATGCCCGTCTCAAAATTATAAAATCACTAGTAAACTGGTGAGATGTTTTAAAAAATTCATAAGGATTTGAAATACAAGTTTGAAGTGCAAAGATAATCAAACATTATTTGTTTATTGTAGTAGTATTACTTTCGTGATTGTTTTTTGACGATTTGTGTGTTCGTATTTCTTTTCATTAGCATGAAAGGAGTTGATCATTTGTTAATTTACATGTGCTAGGTAAACTACTGTCACACATATGTAAAAGTTTGTATTCATTAAAAGTTTATGAAGCATGTTTGATATTATTTCTGAGAACGCTCATAACTTGAACTGACACGAAACCCAACCCAAACCCAACCCAACCCAACCCAATAAATTTAGTCAATATTTAACCTGAAATCAGCCCAACACAACCCAACTCATGACAACTAACAACCTGACATTCCCAATCCGAAATTAGTAATTACCCAACCCGACTGCCAGGTTTACAGACAACCCAAGATCAGGTTTTCGCCGGGAGCGAAGAATCTGCAGAATTGAACGTGAGTTCGGCTGCGAGTGCGAGAAACCTGTTCTGAATCGAGAGAGAAGACCGGTTCGTTATAGTTCGGTCTTCGACTGGAGAAGATATTGGATTGGGATTTGGGAGCACTGGTATCATCTTCATCACTCTTTGAATCTCTCCGTTATTCTGCAATTTCGTGTCTGATTGTGCGTCACAGTAGCATAAGTTAGCTTTTCGGCTCTTCAATTGAGTGCTAATTGATCAGGGGAAAGGGAAGAAATGGAGGACAAGGAGAAGGAAGACATGAAGGCAATGAGCGAGGAGAGATGGCAAGGAGCTATAGTGAATTTGACGGAGATGACATCTAATTTGGAGTCTCTCCAGAAGTTACTCCTTAAGAAGGCCGTGTTCGTTGATGAAGATACATACGCCAAAGCCTCACTCACCTCGGAACAAGCCCGCACGATTAAGGTACCGCTCTTTAAATCTTCAGCACTTCCTCCCTTTTTCTTCTCTGCACGGTTGCATTATCTGGGGTTCTGTTTGCTTCCCAATGAACACGTTGAAAATATAGCTGCCAATGCCATCTTGCTATTGCTCAGCAGCTTTTAGGAGGTTGTGGGTTCTGTTCCATGTAACCGATTCCTTCTGCTGGGTCTCTCAAATTATCTGAAATTTGTATGGTTAGTCTCCTCGAGAATCACAGAACAGCTGCTGTACGTATAAGCCAATTTCTAAGACCGCCAGTTCGATTGTCTCACTGGTGGAGTTTAACAAGATTGTACTCTATCGAGGGTGTCTTATTAGTATTCTGTACATTTTCGTTGTAGTTGTTTTTCTTCCGAAATCGGTTGTTCCTTTATTAAGATCATTGGCATTGTGGTTCCGGTCGGGTCTAGAGTTCCTTTTGAACCATTAAGAGACAAGTTCTTTGTACTTGTTTTTCACATGTTGGATCATTGTGAAGTCTCTTGCATTCTTGTCGGTAGCATTAAGCATATGAAGCCATTAAAGCATACCTCGTGCAGACCCTGATTGAGAAACTCTAGATCGCTGGAAGGATCCCTTGCATGAGGCTTACAGTGCAACTTTATCTCGCATTATCTACGTGGGTTCAGATTTTCCATCACTATGTCTACCATTTTTGGCCAGGAAAACCAGGTGACTTCTTTATATGTAAGGAGGAGATTCATTAAGGCATTGTCTGCATCTGAACTTGAAGAAGCTAAACTATGTGCTTCATGGTGATTTGATTTGGAAATGTAGTAGACTATATGGATCCCCTTGTATAGATCATGTATGATCTTACTGGAAAAAAGACTTGCGTCCATGCTCAAATGTACCTCAGCTATCATTCTGTTGGTGTTTATGCAGTCCCTCTTCCTTGCAGCATCAGTCACATGACTCTTGACTATTGCGTTTTTGCCCATGTCTCCAGAGCAGTATTGTTCATTACATTACTAACCAACACAGTATATCTGTGTAGGTTCTTGAACAAAGGGTAGAGACTTTGGAGAGAGAACTTGATGCAGCCATCTCAGCTGCAGCTCGTGCACGTGCAGAGAAGCGACAAGCTGAGGTCGGACAGAAAGCTGCTGAATTACGTGCACAAGAAGTCACTAAGGAACTTGAAAACACTACAAGTAAGTCTACCAAGTGTCATGTCTTCTTGTGTCTCTCTTCATCGGTTTCCCGGTTTGGATGTATGCACAAACACATGCATAAACTGTGGTAGCTTGTTTTGTTGAAAAATACCCATATTACTTTGGTGAATCCGATGAATCATTTGTTTCATTTTCTGTTGGCTAAATACGATACTTGGAGTTATCTTCTGGTAGCAATGCCTTTTACTGAAGAGTGAGGTTTGATGACGGTTATGTTAATGATGGTTGTAGAGGTATTTCAACTACACATGGAGGAGTTGCGAGCAAAGCAAGAGGAGATTGCGAAGCGTGATAATGACATTAAACTTTTGGAAGCCATAATCCAGACTCTTGGTGGAAGAGAATCTCATTCTTCAAGTGGATAGCTGGTAAAAGCTTTCCTGTCTTTTCACTAAAACAGTAAAACCACATCTCCCGTTTTCACTTGCTCTTTTGTAAAAAGCATGGTCACAAGCCCACTGGTTTTTAATGCGTTAATTTTGAGTGGTCCTAGTTACACATCTGGACACAGATTCTCACATACTCCCACAAATATAGACCTAAAAACCTATATAATTCCTGACTGCGTTTATGGCGTTAGCTCGAGGATGGTGAAGGAGTCTCAATAGGTCGAGATCTTGGCGCTTTGGTTATAACATAATTTTCATACATCTTTACCCTTTCATTTGGAATGTTTGTTTGCGATTCCATGGGGTTATCTTGTACTCTTGCCACATTTTATGCCAAGTAGTGTTAGTTGATTATATGTCAAGGCGGATCAACGGAGGCATGATTGGGAGCAATCATGGACGGAGGTCCACAAAGAAGAGCAGTCAAAACTCACAATACATGACCAAAAATTGAAAAAAAAAAAACGCAACAGTGTATATGGATAAACACGAGATTTAAATGGCTAATCATGTGGTGTCGTGTTTTCTCCAGTAAGTCAAATAACAGCATTTTGAATGCACGAGCAGCAAAATCAGACAACAGTGAATTTTGCACTTCTGGTAGCGTTTTCTGGCATGGGTCTGTTTTCATGTAAAGTGCCCCATTTGGCAAAGTCAAATCATTTTTTAGGAGAGAGGGAAACGGAGTCACTGCAAAACCTACTGAGAGTTTGATTTAGAGGAGCCAAAGGCAGGAAAATAAATTAAGAAGGCCTCAACATCTTCCATTGAGCTGGGGGAGTAGTTTGCAATTCTTGGAGAAAATGTACAACACCCCAAGTTTGGGTTTGGATTCGATTAAGGATCGACCGAAAAGATTGAAGACGGCTGGAGGCAACAGGACCAGAACAAGCTAGAACACGGTTGGGAACACGACCGTGTTCCATCAAACGCTCGTTTTGAGCTAATGATAAATTGAACGGATCGTTATGGAGGAATTTAGGAATGAAGCGTAACACGGCCTCTAACATGACCGTGTTGCGTGGCTGTGTCACTCGGGCAGTTCCAGCGGCGGGGAACTTCAAAGGACGTATGGAACGAGTACGGCGATTGGGGATAGCACGTGTTCGAACATGATCGCGTCCCATGCCCGTGTTCTGTTTGATAAAAAAGACTTTCAGTTTCTGCCTGTTGTAATTCACGTTTCAATTTCCCAAAACCCACCCCAAACGCTCTGAATGAACAAAAGACGAAGGAGAGGAAGGAAAGGAGCAAGGAGGAAGGAAAGAAAGGAGGAAGTAACCGGCGGTTAGTTCCCCCGTTTTGCAAGCCCGTTAAAATACTTCCAATCTCGCTGTCCTCCTCGACCATTTGAACGTTCAAGTGTCTTAGGAAGGTACGAATATTAACCTTGGTCGTTCTATGTCCATGTGGTCGATTGGATTACCCACGGATCATTAATTCATGAAGAGTAGATCGGCGGTAAAGGTTTTGGGGAGTTGATTGAGTCTATTCAAAGGAATCCACGTTCAAATCGAACCTTTAGAATTTAGGCACGCTATGGAGATAAGGAGACGCGATTTCCCTTTGAATTAGATTGAGTTTTGTATGAGTTTTCGTGTGATTGCAAATATGGGGAATTAACGACGGTTTTATAAGGTTTTGGTAACGGAAACTAGGTGGTCACTAAAGATGCAGAAATTTTTAGAAGAGTATTTTATGTAATTTTATTTATTGGAAACCTATGTAGATTTGTAATTTATAGTTTAGTAATTTTTAAAATTGGAATAAGGCCCGTAGAGACTTGATCATTTGGCTTGACATTTGGTTGCTTTGTGGCCCCTTTTACGCTAGGTAGTGCTTGTTGTTGATGTTTCAGGTCGTTGTACATGAATGGAGGCATATGAGCAAGTCTGGGTGTAACTGGAGAGCAGGCAAATTCGGAGGACAAAGAGGCAAAATCCACGGTATGGGAATCCAAATCCACGACCGTGGAATCGACATTTGGATTGTGCTTTTTGGGAAGTAATTTTCCCCAGTATGGATGTCAAATCCACGACCCCTAGGGTCGGCCGTGGATTTTTGCCAAGGACCGCTAAAGGGAGACGCGCCGTTTTGGAATTCCATGGTCTGGAGGCCATTTCCACGACCATGGGTTTTAGCCACAATGCTACTAAGTTGAAACTCGGAGTGCCGATTTCCAGCATGGAGCAGAATTTCATCCTTTACATGATATTTTCTCCTACAAGCCTTGTGCTTTCTCTTCTCTCCATGCAGTTTACTCTCTTTTCATCTGGTATGAAGAATCCTAGTCGTGTATGTTAGGAATGGTTGTATGAACCTGATTTCTTGGATGATTGACATGATATATCTTGTGATTGCTGCTTTAACCTAGAACGATAGTCTCTGCACAGGTTAAAAGAGCAACCTTAATTGGAAGTAGTGAATTGATTACTTTAGTCGAGGAATCGATTCACTTCTCTTTACTGGAATTGAAAACCAGTAGTGGAAGTTTTTTGTGTTAGTTCCTCGATTAGATTATTGCGGTGGAGTGACTCGTCTCGAATATCACAACAAAATCCCACATAAGGCTAAAGTATAAACCTTAGATGGGTGCAATATATGGCAAGTATGTTTAAATATCAACCCGAGCCGGTCCATGTACCCCTACTTCCATTGTTTGAAACATTATCTAGCGGATTGGTTTTTGGTTGAAAACTATGAGATTTAAATCAAAACAAAGCAAAGGTAAATGGTTTGAAAGCTCTAGATGAGAAAGATCACTCGGGTGTCGCTTCCCCCTAACTACTACCATAGCACGTGGACTCAAATGAGACGTTATGGGAAATGCAATCATGAAGCGCTAGGAGGTGCAACTATGGTCGAAGATCACACTCTCAATTGCCAAACCAAGGGATACATTATAGGTTACTACAGTAGCCCTCTTGGTTAAGGCAATTGAGGGTTGACTTACCTTCTCCCTCAAACCGATGGTTGGACAGCTTAATCACGATTAACCTAGTTGATTAATTCAAGAAGAGGTTTGCCCAACATTAACCTAGGTAGGTGGCTTGTAAAGCCCAAGGAATCCCAACTCAATTGAGCCTCTTTTGGAAAGGGGGGTTTCCCCTCTAACCTAGGTTCGAATGGCCAATTAGATTGCTAAGCACAAACATGCACAATCATCTTGAAAAATACCTCAATCATAAAATTAAACAACACCCATAAACAATCATTCAATTCACACTACAAGTACATGACAAATAGTTAGGGTTTCACAACACCCAAGTGAAAAAAGAGGACTACTCCATGCTAGAAAGGGGAAGAACACAAAAGAAAGAAGTAGAAACCATCATGAAGATGCCTCCACTCTTCTTTGATCTTGTGTTGATCTTCTCTTGAGAAGATTCTTCCCAATTCACCACTTTAGGCAAACCCTAGCCTTCTTCCTCCTTTGGTTCATCCTTTCTCTCTCTAAAATGTGAAGAAGAAGACACTTTCTCACTCTTGGGCTCTCCCTCTCACTTCCTTTTTGCTCACATTTTTTTACTGGGATCGGGCTTAGTTCACGGCCTCAGTTCACGGCCGTGAACTCTTCAACGCGTCCGTGAACTTGGAGTGATGTGTCGAAACACACCGCTTTACTCACATGAGTTCACGGTCTTGTTGACCGTGAACTCGCCTTGCGTCAATAACTTCAGAATTCGTCCTGGATGCTTCGCGGTTCACGGTTTTGGGCTTCAGTTCATGACCATAGGAGACCGTGAACTCCAATGGGAAACCGTGAACCTTGCCTGAATCACCCTCTTTGTCCGGTCTTTGCTCATTTTCTTCCAATTTCCAACTCCGGGGCTGGTTTCACCTGTTAGATCATGAATCACGCTAAAACGCAAAAAACCTAGCGTAAGACCACCCTCTTCGGAGCACAATTGCTACAAACGCCCAAGGGAAACGGGGATAAAATGTGTGCAATTAGGCCCGAATCACTCCCCACACTTAGACGTTTGCTTGTCCCCAAGCAAACCATTTCACATAAGGTAAAATCTCAACCTATCAAAATTCTCTGGGAATAAATCAAAGGTCACAAAGTAGCGAATCTCAAATTGCTATTGGCAATTAACACAAGGACCATTGCAAGCAATACCGACATCCACCACAAACGACATTCGAGGCTACTAGAATTGGGCAAATGAAAAGTTCTCACTTTGTTCATGAATCAATGCAAGTTTCAACAAGATTACTTACCAACCACAACTAACCGTGCATATAGTTCAAGTCCAAGGAACAAACAGATAGGCAACAAGGTCCTCACCGAGGTATGATATGACATGCAAAACAAGAATGAATCACTCACTCTCTTGACCAGTGGGGTCGGAACCTTTTGGTGCAAAGAATGTGCACAATCATCAACACTCGGCCCTATCGTCTCAACACCACGGCGGCAACCTCTAAATGCTAGATTTCACGGTATGGTTGTCATCACTAGCTTGTCCGGAGGTCTTAGACACGGGTTCAAATGACTGGCGATTGTCTTGGACATGGGGAAAAAGGCTTTTTGGGTGGTGGCAAACACATCATGAGGTGCTACATCTTCACGCTTAAACCGAAGGTTCTATGGTTTCGACTAAGAACCTTCCTTACAAACAACGCCCACTAGTATCGGCCAAAAACCTTGCTTCTCCCTTCCAAACTATGACCTATCATGAATTTCCCTTAAGCGCTCTTCCTCGGTCTACTCTTGCTATCACATTTCGAATTGGTAGTGAAGGAGTTCTAAGACAATCTGGAGGTTTCAATGGCTTGTGTGCCAAGAAACTTCACATAGAGCATACTCTTTGATTCCTTGTGGCACTCTCTACATTATTTACCCCGTTTTATTACCTCTTTTTCGCTCTATTTTCCTTTTCTTTTCTTTTTGAAGGGGGGGGGGTACTAGAGAGTTAAACATTTGCCACACTACTTTTAACGATCAATGCTCTCTTTTTAAGAAATCACTCCAACACTACACTTCCTTACACTTTCGTTCCTAGAAAGAACCACACACAATCCTCCTATGTAGAACTTCAATGGAACTCAAAGGCGAAATCTCCGGGACACAAGGACAACACACGTATAGACACAAAGAAAGGATGGGGGTCGTTCTATAAACACCATTAATCTCACAAGCAAAAGATCCTAACATGAGAACGACCCCCAAAGTCACAGGGCTCAAAGGGGTTGACTAGTGGATAAATCATTTCGAGACAATCAACATTTGGGCGTGGATTAATCCTATGCCTCCATCATACTCACTAGTGATAACTATGATGTTAATCGCCAAGGTAAGAGGGATCTAAGCACACAAGAAGAAAAAGATAGGCTCAAATCTCACATGGCTACCTAGTCACCCTTCCAATTCACAAAGCAACATGCATGACAATTGTAATCAACAAGTAATCGAGTCAAAACATCCATTCATTTTTGCACACATGAGAACTAAACTTTTGCACTATTCTAATGCACCTCTTAGTCATCATTATATGACACACTTGACCCCCAAGCAAAAGCTCACAAGCAAAAGCTCCTAACATGAGAACGACCCCCAAAGTCACAGGGCTCAAAGGGGTTGACTAGTGGATAAATCATTTCGGGACAATCAACATTTGGGCGTGGACTAATCCTATGCCTCCATCATACTCACTAGTGACAACAGTGATGTTACTCGCCATGGTAAGAGGTATTTAAGCACACAAGAAGAAAACGATCGACTCAAAGCTCACATGGCTACCTAGTCACCCAATCCATCTATTCCAATTCATAAAGCAACATGCATGACAATTGTTGTAACAACCCGATTCTTTTTGAAAACCAAACCAAAACTCAAAACTCAAACTGGTTACTCCGGAGCAACCCAAACCACTTTTTAAAATAAACAAACTGACCTTTTTAAGAATTTCAAGCGAAAAGCCCCAACACTAAGGCAATCATGATCCAAACACTTAAAACACTTAACCCAGAATCTTGAACTTTGAATCTCCAGTACATATACTCATAATCATAAACATAAAATAACTATAAAATTTTAACTATAACTCTTCACCCAGCTCCTTGACATCTCATCAATACTGGCACGGCCGCTCGCCTCATCTTACTTCTTCTCTAGATCCACTTCCGCTAACCCATCCTCAACTTGGTGAGTGAGAAGGGTTCAGTCTCTTCGTTACTTCCTAAGGCTTGCCTTAAGCAAACCCTTACTAAACACATTATTAGTGGGTTTCCTTTTTTTAGATGAAAGTAGTTCTCGCTTTCATCCTTAATAACTTATTTCAACCATGACTCAACAGCTTATGAAATATCTTTACTCCTATCATTATCTTATAGAAGTTATTTACTTCTATCCTTAACACTTTATTCTGACATAACTCATAGAAGTTCTCGAATTCTACCCTTAACTCAAACACAAGACACAAGGACCACCGCGTTACGTCTTGCCGTCCAGTGTCTTACCCTAGTATGCCAACCACATTACGTCTCGTCGTCCGGTTGCATACCCAAACTCGGCAATGGCACTGCGTTACGTCTCACTGTCCAGTCCATGTCCGGTAAACTACTGCGTTACGTCACGCCGTCCAGTAGTGACCCCAACATACTCGACCAACTGCTGCGTTACGTCTCACCGTCCAGCAGTGATCCGACCAACTACCGCGTCCAGTAGTGGCCCAATCGCCCAGGGTTCATCTTACCATCAATCAACTATTACCATCTCAAATCCATATATTCATACATAGCACAATGCGTGCCTCCACCCTTATAGGCGGTGGGATGCCTCACACACATATCGCACGTTACTAAAAAAATTAACTAATTAATAACTTGAACGAAAAGCATAAACTAAAAGACTTATGACAGAGATTTTATCTCGTTTACACTCACCTCGAAAAGGTGACTCCCCGGTTCCTTCCTCGAAGAAACCCCTCCTTAGTCGGATTATCTTGGGGAAACCTATCAATAAGAATCCATTTTCTTAGACGACTATTCTCAATTTAAAACCCCATTTTGAATCACTAGAACATCCTCTCCTCAAAAATCCAGCCCTCGAGCCTCGCTCCAAAGGTCCCTTAACCCACTTTAAAATTATTCTAGAAATAATCTTTTCAAAACCGACCATTTTTCCCAATTATTTTTGTCTTGGACGAATTTTTCACCTAACTTGAACCTTCTTAAAAATTTGGATAATAATTTTCCTATGTCAATCATGAGAACCTATACCCTGTAAAATTATCAAACCCTTAAAATCCCCTCGGTGAGATTTTTATTTAATTAAAATGAACATTCGACCAATTTCTTAAAATCATGGTTCAAAAAGGCATGCTTAATCTTAGGCGCAAGGCAATGACAAAACGCCTCGCCTAGGGATTTCGCGCCTAATTAGATACCGGAACGCGTTAATGGAGTACGGCGACATATAAGTCTCTCCTAAACATTACTAGATGGAGCTAAGAAGTCAATATTAAATACCAAAATTAACATCAACTATGAAATCAATTTTCTATGGCAATATTTTCAATAGCTCAAGAACTTTGTGAACTATTGAGCTATGATTTTATGAACTCGTAAGCTATATTCCTGTCATTGAGTATTGAGTAAGTTATTAATCATTTTAACTGAAGTGAGAAAGTGTTGTAGATTATTATTTCATTCATCATGCACTGCGAATAGCTATTTTCTTCCAACGCCTAGGCACGCTTAGTCAACGCCTAGGCGAGCTAGGCACAAGGCAAAGGCTCAACGCCAGCCTTACGCCTAGAGCCTTTTTGAACCTTGCTTAAAATAGTAATACATTTTCAAACATCCCCAAATTAAATTACAACCATCTCCTAGACGTACCTTAATTTATAAACTTTCTAAATCCAGAAAACATCACCGTAAGAGGCTCGAAACAATTTAAATATCTTAAAACATATTTTTGGAAATTCCAAGCAGCTTTAGTGACCACCCAAAATCTGTCACTAAAAGCCTGTAAAGTCTGCTGCTAAAAACCTAGAATTGCACCCTCATGAAAATCCCCAAATTAACTGATCTAACTCAAAGGGATCGAGTTCCTTTACCTCTAGAACTTGCCTAGGACTAGATTGGATGGCCCGGGACGTTGATCTCCTTGTGATCGATGATCAAACCCTAAAATAGTAGTAGTAGTTTATAGCCAAACACACATAAACGAAAGAAAAATAAAACAAAAGGGTTCAGAGTTCCAAGTGGAGTAGTGGGGCGAAAGGAATTGGCTCTGTCACATATCTCCCTCGTCGGCTACCTCAGTGGGTCGAATGTCCCGGCTCATCATCGGGAATGAGACCCTAGCGTCTAGCCATCTGCTCGAGGAGGTTTGTCTGCTGGTCAAAGCGCGAAGTCACTCCCCCAAACTGAGTCTCAAGGCGATCCATCCTCTCGGCGAAGGGATCACCGACTGGTCTGGATGCTGAAGCTGGTGGTGGTGGTATGGGGCGCTGGAGCGCGGGACGCCGGCGGCGGCCGGGTGCTCGAGCAGGTGGCTTCTCTAGGGGGTGGAACCCCTGTATCTGGCTCCACTAGAGCCGTGTCAACTGCTGGATGCATGGCTCCCGAAGGTTGGAGCCCGTCGAGGTACTCGATGCCCCTCTCCTGAAGTACCAGCTGCTGGTTATAAAGCGTAGCCACTAGGAAGGGCTTAGTCCTCCCGATGATGGAGCATCGCTCCACATCCACTCTGAAGTGGCGGGTAATCCTCGTGATAATGCCCTCCATGTGCATGGTGTCCACCCTGTTCTGCCCAGACCCCGGGTAAAAGAGATGGTTACCAGTGATCCCAGATGGATCGACTCCGCAGGATGCCTCATGGAGAAGAGATCCAGAAGCCCTCTATTCGTCATGAGATGTCCTTGCTGCAAGCTGGGGACGACCAATCGAGTGAGAAAAGTGTGGAGAATCCTCCAGGTAGTCCTCAGCTTCATTGGTGCGGCTCGCCTCGTACTCCTCGGTGTCGTGCTCGGGGTGGCAGAGGGCCCAGAATGCGGCCTCATAATGAAAATCAGCGATGTACTCCCGCTCCTTCATCATCATATGAGTCGGGTCGAGCCCCATGGCCTGGGTGAAAGCGTCATAGGTCACCACTCGGGGCTGACCCCCCAGCATGAACTCCACGTACGGCCGACTCCTCTTGCCGGTCGGGACCAACCACCATTCAAACATAACCATGCATATTCATTCAAAAATTAGCGCTTGGTGGGAAAAATCTACAAATGCAAGCAATTCGAATCACCAAATGCCCACCAAGGCTCACTAGGTTCATGCAAAGTCATTTCACCATTCAATCAACCTAATTCACCTAATTCCTTGCCCTAATTGTAGGTTCAACATTCAAGGCATTAAAAATTATCCTCACTTCACTACCTAATATGATTCTCCCAAAATAAACAAGGTAGAGCTGAAAAACTAACCTGGAGACTTAAGTAGGACGTAGGAGGAAATGATGTGCGAGCGAGGAAGGCGAAAAAGGGCTGAAATCCGTGAACACTGCAATCTGTCCGTGAACTCAAGTGAAACTAGGGCACTTCTGAATTTTTTTTGACTCGACCTATTCCCCCGTGCCTCCTAACGATCACATCACAACCTTAAAACGCAAAAGCACAAAACATGGCACGAGAATACCACTCAACCACTTGAACTATTCACTTGACACAAAAACAAAAATAAGGAAATTAAAACAAACCTCTGTTGGGTTGCCTCCCAACAAGCGCTAAGTTAACGCACTAGCTTGACGTTGCGGATCTATCATGTTTTGGAACATGATGCTACCGAGAGTGGATCCGCCATGTTCTCGAGGTGAGGCTTGTATCCTCCCAACTTAAGCTCCATGGGGTGGCCTTCTTGGCCGACGACCTTAGCTTTTCCCTTCTGCTTCCTTCGGGCCAAAGCTTGCTTCATCTTTTCCCTCAAAGCTTTCTACCTCCTTTCTTTGGGCATAGTACCCTACTTAACTTCCTGCTTAACATCATCACAAGAAACACAAGTAATAGTGGGGTTCGCCTTGAGAGGCTCTCCTCCACTCACATTCAAGTCATCCAAGACCAATTTCTTCACATCGTCATTCCTAGCCTTAGGTTCAATTTCAAGAGTGATCCTCTCCTCACCATCCCTCAGAATCAAGGTCCCCTCATTAACATCAATTAATGTCTTGGCGGTGGCAAGGAAGGGACGTCCTAGTATGAGTGGCATATCCGAGTCCTCACTTATATCAAGGATCACAAAATCCGTTGGATAGCAAAACTTTTCCACTCGGACTAACATGTCCTCCACAATGCCCCTATGATTAATGACCGAGCGGTCGGCTAATGTGACAATAAGCTTAGTGGTCTTGAGTTCACCTAGGTCTAACCTTTTGAAAAGCTTATAGAGCATCACATTGACACTTGCTCCTAAATCCGCCAAGGCATTTTCTATGTGATGGCTACCAATACTAAGAGGGATAGTGAAGCTACCTAGATCTGGCCGCTTCTTGAGCAACTGGTTGAGGATGAAGGCCGAGCACTCCTCGCCTAGAGTCACGTTGGTGAGGTCTTCGAACGTCAGTTTCTTGGTGAGGAATCCTTTGAGGTGCTTTGCATACCTTGGCATATGAGCCATAGCTTCAAGGAAGGGGATGTTGAGATGGAGATTTCAGAGCATCTCCATGAAGCCTCCACATTCCGCTTCCAACCTCTCCTTGTACACCCTTATGGGGAAAGGAATAGGTGGCTTGTACTCAAACACCGGAGATGGCGTCGGCGATGCCTTCCTTGCCACTTCTTTCTTTCCCTTCGAGGGCTCTTCATCTCCATCCTTGGGGTTGGAGTCTTCCTTCTCAATCACTTCCTTAGCAACAGCTCCCAGAGTCACCTTCCCTCTCCTCAAGTAAATAGCATTGCACCTGGCTTGATCTTTGGGGTTGGCAATGGTTTGAGAGGGTAGGGCTCCTTTTGGTATCTCGTTGAGGATCCCGACAAGATTGCCGATTTGCACCTCCAAATTTTGAAGGCTTGCTTGATGGCTTCGGAGTCCCTCCTCAACCGAGGTAAACTTGGTAGTTGCCACATCAATAAATTGCTCAATCCTCTCGAACTTCTGAGCACTCGTGCTCACAAAGGTATTCACAAGGTCTTTAAGTTTGGACAACTTGTCAGGTTGTTGTTGAAACCCTTGTCCACCTTGTACTTGGTAAGGTTGTTGGAAGTTCGAGCTTTGGAATTGAGGCCTTTGTTGGATGAAAGTTGGCCGAGGTTGGTAATTTCCCGTGAGGCATTGGAAACCAGGGGGGGGGGGGGGGTCTCAGGTTAGTCTTGGCAACAAAATTGACTTGTTCCTCCGGGGGTACTCGACTCCTTCATTGCTTGGCAATCCGCAATTTCGTGATTGGTGCTCGAACACCAATCACATGACATCACCGCTCTCTTTCTTAGCTTCTTATTCTTGAGAATTACATCGATCAACTTGTCAAGCTTCGCTTCAAGTGGAGCACTCGATCCCACACTTCTTACTCCTCTATCATTGCTTCTCTTCCCGCTTCTTGTCAAACCCCAATCATATCCTTTAAGGACCATATCTTCTAGCAACTGGGTCACTTGTGGTGGGGTAATGTTCATTAACCTCCCCTAACAAAGAGAGTCAATGAGGATCTTGTCTTCATGTATAAGTCCACCGTAGAAAGTTTCAATCCAAAATTGTTCTTCGAACCCATGGCGAGGGCATTGAAGAAAATAGTCGGAGAATCTATACCAAGCATCCCTCAAGGTTTCATCTTCATCTTTCTCGAAATGGGTGATCTTCTTTCTCCACTCGGCCGTCTTCGAAGGAGGGCAATAGCGAGTCATGAATTTGTTGAGAAGATCATCCCATGAGGTAATTGAACGAGGCGGCCAGTTGTTGAGCCATCGAAGTGCCTTCCCCGAAAGTGAGTAGAGGAAAAGCCTTAATTGCAAAGCTTCTGCCGTCAACGCCATTTATCTTCCAACTCCCCGCGAGCTCAAGATATCTTTGCCCGGTTTTTGCTCCTTTTCTTCCAACTTCCGACTCCGGGACTGGTTTCAGCTATTAGATCCTGAAACACACTAAAATGCACAAATCGTAGCGTAAAACCACTCTGTTAGGAGCACAATTGCTACAAATGGCCAAAGGAAACGGGGATAAAATTTGTGCAATTAGGCCCGAATCATGTAGATTGATTGTGTTTGTGCATTTCAATGTCTTATGTTATTTTAACCAAGGTAGAGGTGAATCTCTTTGAAATTTTTTTGTCTCCTACTTAGGTTTAATTAGGGCAAACCTCTTAATTCATATTAGCACTTAGGGTTGGTTGTTATTTGGCCATCTGAACTCCGATTCGAGGGTGATGTCTAGGCAACCCTTGGTTGATAGGCCAAGAGAGCTACTTTGTTAGCTTGAATCAGAATCCCTTGGCCTATTGACCGAGCGAGTGGCGTTTGTTCACTAGTTGCACTTCCCAACGGTTTATAACCGCCTTTACCACACCTATACATTCGATCCGACAAGTCATTATTGTTAGCTAGGGGAGCAACACCCAGTGAAGCCTTCTCAATTAGTGTCCAATCCATTTACTTTTCCAACATTTTAGTTATAGATCGTTGTTTTCACAAAAAACCAATTGCTAGATGATGTTTCAAACAATCGAAGTAGGGGTATATGGTCCGGCCCGGGTTGACATTTAAACATACTTGCCCTATATTGCACCCGGTTAAGGTTTATACTTGGGCCTTAATTGGGATTTTTATTGTGGTATTCAGGACGAGTCATTATTCGTTGCTATGATAATTAGATGATTTATTTAATTGATGCCTATGATTCTATTATGAATGCTACTATAGTATTTCATTAATACAAATACTCTGATGTAGTAGGCATCTTCTTAGGCGTGTATAGGAGGACTAGCTATCTTCTATGCATGAATAGGGATGATGCTTGATTCTTAAATTATCAATGTTATGGACCATCGTTATGGTTTGTAGAAGACCACAATTAACGATGTGATATCCTACCTTCCTTGTTCTTCATTGATTAGGTGATGGCATGAAGCAAAAGCACACATTAGCTAGTTGAATCTCTATCACAAGATGTGCATACATGGGCGGAGAAAGAGGCTAATGTGGCTGCTGGATTTGGCTTTGGCGGGCCTGGTATGGCAGTCTTTGGAAGCCTGGTGGTCCTTGCAATCTTGATGGCCTAGGCTGGCTGTTGCCACCCCTAGAGAAATTAGGATGCTAGCACCACCCCTCGTTGTAGGTATTTCTGTAAGGGTCGATGCGTTTCGCACCACTGGCAGTATATCATCTGTTGCTGACTTGCACCTGGAACCATCCAATTCTGATAATTCGCTGTGACCAGTTTAGTCACCACATTCACCAGATCGGACGACTGGGTATGGCATGCACACCACAGCCCAGTGCTCGGCGAGATCTCCTTGCTGACCCCCAATCATAACCCTACTCTGCCATTTTGTCAAAGAGCTAGGTCAACTACGGTGGCAACTTGGTGAGCATGTTCCCGTCACATACCGAGTCAAGAAGCTGCTTGTCTTCAAGAAAGAGAGCATGATAAAAGGTATCTCTCCCAAGCATCTCGAATGGTCTCATTCACTTCTTGTGCAAAATGGGTGATTTCCTTCTGTAGATTCGTTATTTTAGATAGGGGATGGTATCGGGTCAGGAACTTGTTGGCCATGTCGGTCCATGCGCTGATCGACCCCGGAAGCCGGTGGTATAGCCACGCTGTGGCCTATCCCTCCCATCAATCAACTTGTGGAACCGCCGTAGGTGCTCGCGTGGGCACTCGCCAACCTTCCCATGGAAGACCACAAAACCCTTCAGCATTGTGATGATAGAGGTCTTCACCTCAAATTTGCTGGCAACAACTTTGAGGATGTTGGTGCTTGACCTTATATCCTCGGCCTTGGCGGTCTAGTAATACCCCATGGTCCACTCCTCGGACTGGTCTTAAGCTCCATTTGGGTCCCCCAACCGATTCACAAGATCCCCCATCTCAACTTCTACCTCGCTCTCAGATCCGCCAGGGAAAACAATCTTGTCCAAGTCCTCCTCCGTAGCTGACTCGCCTTACGCAGCACTAGAAAGTAGCCAAGTGAAACCACCAACTAATGCGTAGTGATAGACCAATAATTACACATATTTCTACCCATATTCTTGAGCCGTTTGAGATGTCGATTCCCGCGTTTTAGGCTGATTTCACGCTAGGTTGTTCATGTTTGTGATATTTCAGGTCCTAGCACATGAGTGAAGGCATGGGAACGAGTTCGGGGTCGATTGGACGAAGATTGGACGTTTGGCGAGAAGCTAGGAAGCCACATGGGCACCATTGCACCTCACACGGCCGTGTAGGGGCCCCTTGTGGCCGTGTGAAGGCTCGGTAAAAGCCACACGGGCAGCCTGGGGAGCCACACGGCCGTGTGGCCTCTGCCTGTGCAGCTTGCGTGGTTGCCCACTAATTGAAACGCCGCATTTGGACACTCACACGGGCAGCTGGGAAAGTCACACGGCCGTGTGAGTCGGGAAATTCTGGGTTTTAACCCAAATTCGAGCCAAAGGAGAGGGAGAGCTGGGTTTTGGTTCCCAAACACCCAAGGGACGAACCCTAGAGAGAGATAGCAACTTGGGAACAATCTTGGAGCTATTTTGGAGGATTTCTTCACCATTGGAGCTCGGGAATCAAGCTTGGAGATGGAGATTGAAGATCTAGATCAGATTTCTGTAGTCTCTCTCTTCTCTATGGAGTAACTTCCCTTCACTTAGGTTTTGAGGAACCCTAGTTCCATGTGTTAGGATCTTTCTTGTATGAAGTTTTGGATGTTATATTGTTTGATTATAATCGATTGAGGCATGAATTATTGAGTCAATTGAATCTTGATCAAATTCTCTTGATTTCTGCTTTAACCTATGATAGATAGAATCTGATTAGGTTAAGAGAGCTTCCTTGATTGATAGTGGTGAATTGGTTGTGCGAGAGTCAATCAATTCACTGCTTTGTACTGGAATTCATTCCAGTAGTGGAGATCTGTGTGAATCGCCTTAGCAGTCTATCCCGGTGAAGGCTAGTCGCCTGCCGGGTATTCTGTCTAAGAGGGCTTGGTCAGCTTAAGAGATTCCAAGCTAATTTAGGATCTTCCGCAGTTTAATCAACAGTAGATCAACCAAAGGTAATTGAAACTTGGACCTAATTGAGGAGCCAGGGGGGATCATACCTAAGTGAGTTCGCAACTTGTAATTAGTATAGTAGTTAGTAGAGTAGTTTAGTAAATCAAATCCTTAATCTAGTTTGCTAGATAATGAACTGAAGCTGAGTAATAGTAACTCTAGAGACCCGTGGATTCGATATTTATTACTTGTGTCACTATACTCCAGTCCCTTTCATTGGTTACACTTGGCCATTGTTAGGTGTTGTGTCGTAGCGTGTCACGTAGTATAGCGGGTTTAGCTTTATTTGTCAACCCGGGTCCTAGATTTGATGACTACTCCGTGAAATTCATGCTATCTAGATGTTTAACTGTAGTGAGGTTGAAACTAATCTAAGCAAACACAAAGTAGTAAAATTTGTGGTTCAAATTTGAGAGAGGTCACCCAGATATGGTTCCCCCTAGATTCTAGTTAAACCGAGTTGTAATTCACCGAGTCTAAATTCAAGGGTAGTTATACTGCGGAATGTTCTCAAACAGTCTGAAGTCTGGACTAAAGGTCTTCAGACCCTCTCAGTTTGGATACCTGGCAGGCGACTAACCTCCACCAGAGTAAATGAACTAAGGCCCTAATGCACAAAACCTCCTCTACTGGAGTAAATCCAGTACAGAGAAGTGAATTGACTCCTCGACTAAAGTAGTCCATTCACCACCTTCAGTTAAGGGTGCTCAATCAACCTAGGAAGATATTCTATTGCTAGGTCAAAGCAAGAACTATAGGTATGTGATCAGGATTCATGCAGTTCAGAAATCATGCCTCAATTGAATATAATCAATATCAAAGAATTATGTACTTGAGTTCATACAACCAAACCTAGGTGAGAGAGGGAGTTTACTCCATAGAGAGAGAAGAGAAATAAGCTTCAGATGCAGAAATCAGCTTCAGATGTAGAAATCATCTTTTGAAGGATGAGAATCAGCTTCTGGTTGTCAATCGGTGCTTTTCCAGGCTTCAATCGAGTTCCAATGGTGTTGAATCTCAATCTAGGTCACCTTAGAAAGTGGGTTCGTCACTTTCTTTCTCCATAAAACTCTGTTTCAGCTCTCAAAATTTGAATCACCTCTCTGAAATCCAGAAATGGGTTAAAACACAGCTCTGCCCGATTAAATGGCCAGACCAAACGGCCGTGTAAAATCCATCTTGCCCGTGTAAATCCTGAAATGCAGCATTGCATTTAGTTGATCGAGGGAATCACACGGCCATCACACGGCCGTCTAAAAATTGGTCTTGCCCGTGGAATTCTCTGGAAAACTCACACGGCCAGTGGGCGCCCTTGCACAGCTCATACTACTCCTAGCCGCGTAAAACTAGTTGCACGACCACAACACATGACTGTGTAGAATCAGCTCTTGCCCGTGTAAATGCCACAGCTTCCCGTTGAACATCCTAACTTCTTCTAATTGATAGACCACTAATTACACATGTTTTTACCCCTATTCTTGAGCCGTTTGAGCTGTTGATTCTCGTGTTTTAAGATTTCACGCTAGGTTGTGCGTTTATGTCATATTTCAGGGCTTAGCATTGGCATCGAGGCGAAGAAACGAGTTTCGGGTCGAAAGGAACACGTTTGGGGCGAAGTGTGCTGGAGGAGCAAAATACCCGGCCATGAGCAGAAATACCCGGCCGACCACAGCAAAATCATACAAAAGAAGAGTCTACCTATTGTTCAGTAACCAAAGCGCGATAGGTTTCGTCAACTCGCACTCCACAGTTAACCATGCATAGAGTTCAAGCCACCAGAATCATAGGCTAAGCAGTCAAGGTCCTCACCGGGGTATAGAATGCAAGGAAATGAATCTCTCACTCTCGGCCAGTGGGTTCAGGACAATTTGATGCGAAAGATGTGCATGCTTATTCCCTCAATCATAGCATCTTTTCACCATGATGGCAGTCTCTAAATGCTAGAGTTCACATATCGGGTGTTACCACTAACTAGTCCCGAGGTATTAGACACGGGTTCAGATGATTGGCTAGGGTCTTGGACATGGAGAAAATGCCTTTGAGGTGGTGGAAAAATTCATACAAAAGGTTCCTCAGTTCCAAACGCAACAAATCGACAATCAAACAACCCAATTACTTTCTTTCACTACTATTCTGCGTTAATCAAGTTATTTGAAGTACACAAGGGAAGGAGGTAACAACATGTACGTATTTCCAAGCTAGTCTGCCCAGATACACTTTTCGTGAGCATGATTAAGATTTCTGTGGTGGTTCTCTTCTACTTTCACTTGTTTTTTTCTTCTTCTTTTTCTTGAGAGAACCGCCACCTTTACACGTTCTTATCCTTGCAAGCATATGCCCAATCTTTAAGAACTACCTCCAACCCTCATCTTATTTATAGCGAAATCAGTAGAAAACATGCAAAAACCACTCCGTGGAACCTCAAAGAGACGCAAAAGGGTGATTTTTCATTGTAGACACGAAGAAAGAAATGCACATGGCTCAAAGGGGCTGACTAGGGGATATGACAGATCAGGACAATCAATTTGGTTGTGGGCTAATCATATGCCTCCATCATCCTAACTAGTGGCAACGTGAATGCTACACATAATGGAAGAGGGATCTATCACACAAGAAAGAAACGAGCATGCTCAAATCTCACATGGCTACCTATATGCTCTATCTCTCATTCTAATTTCCTGAACTAGATGCATAGAGAACTGTAGACGGCGAGTAAACAACCCATGTCACAAGTTGGTTCGCAAAAAAAAAAAAAAGCCAAACTGAACCCCTACACAATTCTATTCCAGTGCTTAGTTGCCATCATAGTCATCTCGGTCACAAGCAAGCCATTCGTGTATCAATAGTAACCATCATCAGAAATCTCAAAACAAACAAGTGCCAATATGCTCATGCATGAGAGAATACTGCCTGGAACCCTAAAAAGTTTAATTTGGACAGTGAACTAGGCTCCAAGCACATACATAACAAGCTCGATAAGCACAAAACACCCCCCACACTTAAGATCAACATTGCCTTCAATGGAGTAGAGGGAAAAGAGTAGGAGAAACGATGTTACCGGGACAAGGACGATAGCATGCACAGACTAGAGCGAGCCCAAATGGGCATACAAAGAAAAAAAATGAATCCAAACACACAAACGACTTAGTTCAAACTCCGCAAACACATGGAGCAAACCACGGTGAGGTTGCCTCCACACAAGCGCTTTCTTTTACGTCTTTACCTAGACACAGCAAGTGGATTCTCAGAGGGGATTAGGGTCAGGTGCTTCGAAGAGCGGATCCACATCTCTCTTGAGGTACAACTTCAAATGGTGGTCATTCACACGGCGGATGTGGCCACCAGCACAAGTCAACTCAACCTACCATCCGACAGAATCCACGCGAGTGAATCCTCGGATGGCCAGGGGGCTGTGGCTTAGGAACCGAGACTAGCTCATAGTGGTCTCTAGCATTTGTTCTTCCAGGCTTGGATGACTGCATCTTTGGCCACCACTCGTCCTTGAGCCGCTCTTTTGGTAGCTGTGGGAGCAGGAGTGGCGGAGGAGGAAGAGGTGCTGAATCCTACAAAATGGGAGACATAGATAGATACACGTTAGACTCGTGCACATAGTGAGATACAACATGCAAAGGCAAGGGAGCAGTCATGTTATTAGCGATGGAAAAATTTATCTGCTCCTCACCATCTCTCAAAACTAAGGTCCCATCATGTACATTAATAAGAGCCTTGGCAGTGGCCAGGAAAGGCCTACCTAGTATCAGGGACAATTCTGCGTCCTCATTGATGTCTAAGACAACAAAATCCGCAGGATAAAAGAATCTGCCAACCTGAATCATGACTTCTTCCAGTATGCCTCTAGGAGGAACTATTGATCGATAAGCTAGTTGGATACTCATCCTAGGTGCACTTGGTTCACCTAGGCCTAGTTTCTTGAACAATTTATATGGTATAACATTTATAATAGCGCCTAGATTCGCAATAGATCACGGGATAGTAAAACTACATAGGTCCCTTTGCTTATGTGGAAGCTTGTTCTGCAGAATGGCCGAGCACTCCCCGCTGAGCTCCACAGTGGCCAGCTTGCTCAGCTTCTGCTTCTTCGAGAGAAGATCTTTTAGGAACTTCGCATATTTAGGCATCTTAGATAGTGCCTCCAGCAAAGGCACTTGAACATTTAGCTTCTTAAGCATGGTCATAAAGTTCCCGAACTCTGTCTCTATCTGGTCTTTGTGCATCACGGTGTTTATATAACTACCCTTGAATATGGCCAAGTGTAACCACCAACTGATGCATAGTATAGTGGGTTTAGCTTTAATTGTCAACCCGGGTCCTAGATGTGATGAAATTCGTGTTATCTAGCTGTTTAACTATAGTGAGGTTGTAACTAATCTAAGAAAACACAAAACAGTAAAAGTTGTGGTTCAAATTCAAGAATGGTCACCCAGATATGGTTCACCCTAAATTGCAGTTAAGTCGAGTTGTAATTCACCAAGTCCAGATTCAAGGGTAGTTAAACGGTGGAAGGTTCTCAAATAGTCTAAAGTCTAGACTCAAGGTCTTCAGACCCTTTCAGTCCGAATACCTGGCGGGCGACTAACCTCCACCATAGTAAACCAACTGAGGCCCTAATGCACAAAACATCCTCTACTAGAGTAAATCCAGTACAGAGCAATGAATTGACTCCTCGACTAAAGTATTCAATTCACCACCTTCAGTCAAGGGAACTCTATCAACCTAGGCATATAGTCTCTTTCTAGGTCAAAGCAAGAACTATAGCTATGTGATGAGGATTCATGCAGTTCAGAAATCATGCCTCAATTGAATATAATCAATATCAAAGAATCATGTACTTGGGTTCATACAACAAAACCTAACATACAAATCTAGGGTTCTCCATACCCCAGGTGAGAGAGGGAGTTTACTCCATAGAGAGAAGACAAATCAGCTTCAGATACAGAAATCATCTTCTAGAGGATGAGAATCAACTTCTAGTTGTGAATCGGTACTTCTCCAGGCTTCAATCGCACTCCAATGGTGTTGAATCTCATTCTAGGTCAACTTGGAGATGAGTTTGTTACTTTATCTCTCTCTAAAACTCTGTTTCAGCTCTCAAAATTTGAATCCCCTATCCAAAACACGAAATTGGGTTAAGACACAGCTATGCCCGATTACAAGGCCAGACCACATGGCCGTGTAAACATTGATCTTGCCCGTGCATTCTCTGGAAAACTCACACGGCTAGAGGGCGCCCTTGCACAGCCCGTACTACTCCTGGCCGCATAATACCAATCGCACGGCCACAACACACGGCCTTGTAGAATCAGCTCTTGCCGTGTAAATGACCCAGCTTCCCATCGAATGTCCTAACTTCGTCCAATCGACCCCGAATTCGTGCCCAAACCTTCATTCATGTACTAGGACCTGGAATATCACTATCAAGAGCAACCTAGCGTGAAATTGATTTAAAACACAAGAAATGAGCATCAAATAGTATAAGAATGGTGGACAAAATACGTGCAAATATCGAGTCATCAGTAGCCAGTCTCGATTTGAGCGCTCTGATCTGGCGATAAGTGCGTTCAATTTTTGGGTCCTGAGGTAGTGGTTACAGGTCATGCATTACCGCACACAGACAACAAATAGGTGGAGAAAAGAAAAATCTGAAAAGTAAGTGCTAAAGTAAAATGGACAGGCCCGGGTTTGACTTAAATACTTGCCCTATACTGTACCCGACTAGAGTTTAAAAACATGCGCTCTAGTCGGGATCCATTCGCGGTGTAGTATCTTTGGCGGGTCAAGTTTTTAGCACTGTTGCCGGGGAAACGGTAACATCTCGTTCTGACGAAATCCATATTTCGATCGCTAAAAAAGTTACGCGATTAAAATCGAGTGTTTTGATAGTATTTTGATGAAAATCGGAATATCAATCTATCATATGAGTATTGATTATTCCATAAATATATGAAAAAGGATAAGTATCAATTATTTATATATATTACATAAGTGTGTACGTGTGCTCTGGGGGAAAAATCAAATGAAAAGTAAAATAAAGCAAAGGAATATAAGAGCGGTTGGGCACAACATATATTTGCGTCCCAAAACCCCCTTCCATGTCCATTCTTTTCTTTTTCTGGACCGAGAGAAAACTGGAGCAGAGGGCGCGCAAGGGAGGTGAGAACGGAAATTCTCAGAGCTCAAATCTTGAGCTTTAGTGATCCAAAAATTCCGTAAGTAATGCCTAATCCATCCATACATCACAGTTTATCAATCCAGAGTTTTAAAACGAGTTTTTGGTTAAGGAATTTCTTGAATTCTCGATAAGTCAAATTATGGTTTTGGAGTATCCGGGAACCGCATTGAGCCCAGATTTTGTATACGAGCTTCCTGCAGCGAGGTAATTAATCCTCTAGTTATAATCCATGAATTTCAGCAATTATTTAGATCGGAGCCGGAATCGCTGAATTTAGTACGACTAGGATTTGATGTGTTTTTATTGAGAATTTGATCCGGAGGCTAGTATTAACATTGACGGGGATACTGCAGGGGATATTAGAATAATCTTGGATTTTGATTCCAAGTTTGTTTGAGAAAAGTGAAGCGTTAGTGCGGGTGGCAAAAATCGGTATTTGAACGACTAGAACGGGTGAGGGATTAACACGGCATATCGGATTTGTCATATAACGATAATTATATTGATGCTTAGAATTGACCTAGCTGAACTAGAATGGCATGATTAGGGGTGTATGAACTTTTGTGCTATATGTTGCACCCTGGACTGCTGTATGATATTATTGACTTGCCCTAATCGATATGGACCTTGTTTAAGTTGATGATTCCATACATGTTGCCATTTTTGGCTTAATTGTTGATATGACTTCATGGTTGTTCGATCAGGTGTTTTGACATGATGTGATATTGTGGTTGTATTTGGATTCACAAGTGGGGGAAATAAACTTCCGAGGGTGATATTATGATGTTTTAAGGAGGATGACTTGCACGAGGGTTTATCCCGAGGAAGTGCAACTATGACTCCTTGTTTACTTATGTTGAGCCAATTATGGCCAGGTCAAGTACATGTGCAAGTAACGTATTATGATTAAGCAAGATGAGATATGAATCATATATAAGGATACCAAATGTGAGTATTTTGGTCTCATGGTCAATTACATAGTAATTAGGGCTCCCTATGTTGTTACTCTGTTATGACATGATAGTCACACCTCTGTTGTGGTGCTGACTGAAGACTATGATATCCATGATAGTCACACCTCTCATGTGGTGGTGACTGAAGATTATTCACGAGATCGGACCACACCCAGAGTGGTGTCGGTATGGCTTCACCTATGGTGGTATGGGGGTATGTATGTATGATCACATCCTACGGGATGTTGGGTGTGTATAGTGGCCCGGAGAGTTATTAGCATGGGATTAGCCAGGCGCCTATAAGTAAAACATGATAAGATGCATATACATAAGTCAAGGTGGTTGAGTCTTTTGTCCATTGGGATATGAGAGTGGCTGAGGTCCGATCCTAGTGTTTTGGCTTGATTGCTAGATGTATGGTAGGGGTATGCTTTGTTATGAACTCATGATGCAATGATTGTCTCACTCAGCCATGAGCTGACCCTCTTTTATCCGTTTTCTTTTCTTATTCCATGTGTAAGCAGATCATCATCATCAGCAGTAGATAGGTGTATAGGTCGGAGCTGAGCAAGAGTTGATGGCAAGATGATGTATGGTCTTCAGCTATTCTATGCTTGGACGACTACTCGGGATTTTGGCCAGCGATCCACACCTTTTTGAGAACGTTTTTCATGTGCATTCTAGCTTCTGATGTAGTGTGAGATATCCACAGGTGTGGAAAGTTGATATGTGTATATTTGTATGGTTGAGTAAGTTGTGAAGACTATGGCATGTATTAGTAAGGTATGTAGTTGTGGAGTATGAAACTGTGACTATGAAAACAAATGTATATGGATGTGAGTATATATGTATGTCTACGAATGCAAGGATTCAGATGAATTATTTTGCAGGTCTAGTTGCAAGAACTGTTAGCCCATTACGAGAGTAATTTATGTCGAAATTTTATTTTGGGTCAATTTTGGTAATTAATGTAACACAAGTTTTAAATTATGCTGCAATTGTAAGAACAATATTATTAGGCAAAATGTACAGGGTAGGGTGTTACAGTTTGGTATCAGAGCTGGTTTGTTTTTTGCATTATGGTACTTTCACTCTTGAGGACTGATCACCTTCAAAAGGGGAGGGAGTACTCCATACCTGTATTTGCACTAAACTTGCCAGGAATTGAGACCAAAGGTGATGATGTGTTGCATAGTCAGTTGCATATGGTCAAAAATGATTTTGAGTATTGGAAGTTATTTTGAAATTATTATGGTTTAAAAGATTTTTGAAATTATGCGGAGTTTTCATCTTGTTTTCCAATAAATTGTTTTGGAACGAGTTTTGTTTCAGCCAAGTGAGTAAGTTGGTTAGACACAAATGGTGTGTGGATCAATCCAAGGCCAATGTTTCCTTGTAGTTTGCACATAAGTACTTTTAGTGTTAGTACTAACCGATCGAGAAGCATGGTGGCTAGCTATGCAATGCAGTTGATTTTAGATTATGCCCACAAGATGAGTTGTGGTGGTAGAGATTTTAATATGGATATGATTCTTGATAATTTGGTGACAACCATTTTTGTAGGTTGATATAACCTTGTGTTAGTGGCAACCTACTTTGCAGGTTAACAATCTTTCTTAGTAAGTTATGTTTTGAACTTGTTGATGTGTTTTTGTTGGGACAACCCAATATAGGTTTTTGAAACCTAAACACGGGAACTTGAAGTGTTATGTGTTACCTTCTATGTTATGAATAACCTAATCTAAGAGTTCGATAATGAATTTATGTGTGATAGACCAGGTTAGAACTAAGTAAGCAGACTTAGAGTACCAACTCAAAAATAGATTTCGGGGAAGAAATCTTTTTAAGGAGAGGATAATTTTAACATCCCGTTCTGAAGAAACTCATATTTCGATCACTAAAAAAATAACGCGATTAAAATCGAGTGTTTCGATAGTATTTTGATGAAAATCGGAATATCAATCGATCAGATGTGTATTGATTATTCCATAATTATATGAAAAAGGATAAGTATCAACCATTTATATGCACGTGTGTGCTATGGGAGAAAAAGCAAATGAAAAGTAAAATAAAGCAAAGGAATAGAAGAGCGGTCGGGCACAACATATATTTGCGTCCCAAAACCTCCCTCCATGTCCATTCTTTTCTTTTTCTGGACAGAGAGAAAACTGGAGCAGAGGACGCGCACGGGAGTTGAGCACGGAAATTCCCAGAGCACAAATCTTGAGCTTTAGTGATTCAAAAATCCCGTAATTAATGCCTAATCCATCCATACATCGTAGTTTATCGATCTAGAGTTTTAAAACGAGTTTTTGGTTCAGGAATTTATTGAATTCCTGATAAGTCAAATTAGGGTTTTGGAGTATCTGGGAGTCGGATTGAGCCCAGATTTCATATACGAGCTTCCTGCAGCGAGGTAATTAATCCTCTAGTTCTAATCCAAGAATTTCGGCAATTATTTGAATCGGAGCCGAAATCGCTGAATTTAGCTCCGACTAGGGTTTGATGTGTTTTTATCGAGAATTTGATCCGGAGGTTAGTATTAACATTGCGGGGATATTGCAGGGGATATTAGGACAATCTCGGATTTCGATTCCGGGTTTGTTTGAGAAAAGTGAAGCGTTAGTACGGGAGGTTAAAATTGGTGTTTGAACGACCAGAACGGGTGAGGGATTAGCACGACATACCGGGTTTGTCGTATCACGATAATTATATTGATGCTTAGAATTTACCTAGGTGAACTAGAATGGCATGATTAGGGTTGTATGAACTTTTGTGCTATATGTTGAACCCTGGACTGCTGTATGATATTATTGACTTGCCCTAATCGATATGGACCTTGTTTAAGTTGATGATTGCATACATGTTGCCATTTGTGGCTTAACTGTTGATATGACTTCATAGTTGTTCAATCAGGTGTTCTGACATGATGTGATATTGTGGTTGTATTTGGATTCACAAGTGGGGGAAATAAACTTCCCAGGGTGATATTTTGATGTTTTAAGGAGTATGACTTGCACGAGGGTTTATCCCGAGGAAATGCAACTATACGACTCCTGGTTTACCTATGTTGAGCGAATTATGGCCAGGTCAAGTACATGTGCAAGTACCGAATTATGATTAAGCAAGATGAGATATGAATCATGTATAAGGATACCAAATATGAGTAGTTTGGTCTCACGGTCAATTACATAGTAATTAGGGTTCCCCATGCTATTACTCTGTTATGACATGACAGTCACACCTCTCCTGTGGTGCTGATTGAAGATTATGATATGCGTGATAGTCACACCTCTCATGTGGTGGTGACCGGAGATTATTCACGAGATATGACCACACCCAGAGTGGAGTTGGTATGGCTTCACCTATGGTGGTATGGGGGTATGTATGTATGATCACATCCTATGGGATGTTGGGAGTGTATGGTGGCCTAGGAGAGTTATTAGCATGGGAGTAGCCAGGCGCCTATAAGTGAAACATGATAAGACGCATATGCATAAGTTAAGGTGGTTGAGTCTTTTTCCCATTGGGATATGAGGATGGCTGAGGTCCGATCCTAGTGTTTTGGCTTGATTGCTAGATGTATGGTTGGGGTATGCTTTGTTATGAACTCACGATGCAATGATTGTCTCACTCAGCTATGAGCTGACCCTCTGTTATCCTTTTTCTTTGCTTATGCCATGTGTAAGTAGATTATCATCATCAGCAGTAGATATGTGTATAGGTGGGAGCTGAGCAAGGGTCTTCAACTATTATGTGCTTGGATGACTACTCGGGATTTTGGCCAGTGATCCACACCATTTTGTAAAAATTTTTTGAGAACGTTTTTCATGTGCATGCTAGCTTCTGATGTAGTGTGAGATATCCACAGGTGTGGAAAGTTGATATGTGTATATTTGTAAGGTTGAGTAAGTTGTGACGACCATGGCATGTGTAAGGTATGCAGTTGTGGAGTATGAAACTGTCACTATGGCTATGAAAACCAATGTGTATGGTTGTGAGTATATATGTATGTCTATGAATGCAAGGATTCAGATGAATTATTTTGCAGGTCTAGTTGCAAGAACTGTTAACCCATTACTTGAGTAATTCATGTCGAAATTGTATTTTTTGGTCAATTTTGGTCAATTTTGCAGGTCTAGTTGTAAGAACAATATGATTAAGCAAAACGTACAGGGTAAGGTTTACAGAAACACGGTCCATTATTTTGAAAAATTCGCTTAGTGTTACTCTAGCACTTTCTATCTTGTCTATTGTTTCGTTTTGTGTGATATCATTTTGTGTTTATTGACCCACTCTTCATTTGATTTTCCTTTTAAGTGTTTTTGTGTTTGTAGGTATTGTATCATGGATCCTTATGATTTCACCCAAGTGTGGGGGTATCCACTACCACCCGAGAATGGTTTCCTCAGAACTTCATGGGACGATCAAGGTGGGGGAAATCAAGTCAAATAGGCACAGAACAAGGTAAGCTCAGCACATTTCAACTTTGGGGACAACTCAACACGTGAATCATCCTGACTTTTGATCATTGACATATGGACAACTCAACAGCATCCTAGGCAACTACCAAAGAGGACATTCGAGTGCAGCAAAATCGGGTAAAGGAAGGAATCCTTTATGTTCACCAACCAACATAGACTTGACTCAAACACTTGACCAAGCTAGTCATCGCATGCATCAAACTCAAGACATCAGAATCAAGACCGAGCCATCTAGGTCCTCCCCGGGGTAAAGAGCATAAAGAACAAGGAAATGAATCGCTCACTCTCGACCAGTGGGGTCAGGACAATTTGATGCAAAAAATGTGCATGCTTATTCTCTCCAATCCTAAAGTCTCTTCACCATGATGGCAACCTCTAAATGCTAGAGTTCACACAAGGGATGTCACCACTAACTAATCCGCAGGTCTTAGACACAGGTTCAAGTGACTGGCTAGGGTCTTGGACATGGGGAAAAAGTCTTTTTGGTGGTGGAAGTATTCATAGCACAAGGTTCCACAGTTCCAAACCCAACACATTCACAACCAATCAAACAAATAACTTTCTTTCTGCCATTCTGCATTACTCAAATTCTCTAGAGCACAAGAGTGAAGGAGGTCACAATAATATTAGTATTTCCAAGTCAGACTGCTAAGAAACACTACTTAATGAGCATGATTCAGAATTTTGAGCAGTGGCTCTCTTTTGCTTTCATTCATTTTATTTCTTTTTTCTTCATTTTTTTCATTTATTGAGAGAACCACCACCTCTGCACATTTTTCAAACACATACCCAATTTTTAAGCATTACCTCCAACCCTCACATTATATTTAGCAGAAACAACATAGAACATGCAAAAACCACTCTATGAAACCTTCTAAGAGATGCAAAAGGGTGATTTTCCATTGTAGACCGAAAGAAAGAAAAACACACGGCTCAAAGGGGCTGACTAGGGGGTATGACACACCAGGACAGTCAATTTGGTCGTGGGCTAATCCTATGCCTCAATCATCTCAGCTAGTGACAACGTGAATGCTACACATCATGGAAGAGGGATCTATCGCACAAGAAAGAAACGAGCAGGCTCAAATCTCACATGGCTACCTATGTGCTCTATCTCTCATTCTGATTCCCTGAACTCGATGCATAAATGACTGTCAAGAGAAAGTGATCAATCCAAGTCAAAGTTGGTAAGCAAACAGTCGAAAAAACTGAACCCCTACACAATTCTACTACACGTCTCAGTCATCATCATAGGTTGTCCTAGTTACAATCAAGTTGTAATGCATTAATTTGAAAGCCATTCGATTCACCAAATTAATCTACAGTGCCAATATGATCATGCAAACCTCAGTACTTGGAGCTCTCAAATCTCGAGATGTGGACAGCGGACTAGGCTCCAAGCACACATATATAGATTCCAACCAATACAAAGCACCCCCACCCCACACTTAAGTTCGACATTGCCGTCAATGGAGTAGAGGAAAGGATAAGGGGAACGATGTTACCGGGTGGATAAAATGCAGGGAGACTGGAAGTGGACCAGTTAGCGGGAAACATATGGAACGATAGAACAATTATGCACGAAGGGAAATGAACACAATAGCACACTGTGCGTTAGGGATCAGACTTAGCCTAGATGGCCTCAAAACAGACAATCCACAAAAGAAAGAAAAAGAAAAAAAACACACGAAAGACTCAGTTCAAGCTCCGCACGCACATGGAGCAAACAAGAGAAGTCCAAAAAAAAAAACACACACACTCGAGCGGCTACGAGTACAGACTACTCGTCGCCAAGGTTCTCAAGGTCAATGTCTTCCATGAAGGCATCATCACCAGCTGGTGGGGGTGGAAGTGGAGAGTTCTCCCAGGGAGTCCTCCAGACTGGCTGCTCGCCCGGTATCAGCTGGAGCAGGTGCTGCTGGACCTCCTGCATACATCAAGAACGGGTCCGCTCCCTCTCGATGTGAGCAAGGGTCACCCCTTGCTGGGCCTTCATGTGGCGAGGCGCTCATCATATGCAGCTATCCGGGTATTATACTCGGCCTGGTGAGCCAAGTACTGCTGCTGGAACTAGAGATGATGGTCGAGGAGCTGCTCATTCTGGAGACTCAACTGCTCGAACTGGTGAGTGAAGTAGTCTTGGGATGGAAAAGTGGAGCTGTCACCCCCGTACTCAAAGGTGGTCTGGTGGGGGGCATCAGCAGCGTCCACATCATCGGGGTGGACATGCTTAGGGACCTCGAGCTGATCCTCCGCAGGGAGTGGTCGAGCTGATAAGGACTCATTCCATTCTGATTAATGCCTCAATTGAATATATTGAATCAATCATTCACAAAGGGGGTTCATATTCCTAACATACAAAATTAGCGTTCTTCATACACAGATGAAAAGGGAGTTTACTCCATGGAAAGAAGGGAAAACACCAAGCTTATAAGAGAAATCATCGTGAGGGGAATGAAAATATGCTCCAAGCTGGAAATTGGCACTCCAAGGGTGAAAGATCGAGCTCCAATGTCCTTAGATCGCTCCTATCTGTTCCCAAGGTTGTTCTTTGTCTCTTTCTCTGTCTAGGGCTTTCTCAAGCTATTTCTAAACTTGAAAAAACAGATCCCTTCCAATCTACGCAAGTTGGCCTTTTATTTGCTGGAGCTTCATGAGTCTCCCTTGCCCAGCCCGTAACTCTCCATCAAACTTCAACGTTTCTGCACTCTGTAAACCAAGAATTACGGCTCCTATAGAGAAGTTACGGGTGAGACCATAACTTTGACTGTAAGGCCATAACTTTAAAAATGCTCATGAATCCTTGGCTCCGCTCCTCCAAAGTTACGGGCTATATGGGGAAGTTACGGTCCATACCATAAATTGCAAGGTCTGGCAGTAACCTTTCCCTGCTCTCTACTCGATTGCTCCAATACGATCCAAATCTCGATGCTTCGCACCTATTCACATAATAGGACCTGAAACATCATAAACAAACACAACCTAGCGTAAAATAGGCCACGAGAGCAAAAAAGCAAGCTCAAACGATCAAGAAATGACGGGGAAAACATGTCCATATATGATGTTATCAAGAACCAATGAAAGGACTAAACCAACTGCTAGGAGATGTTCAATTCATTGAGGAGATTTCGAAAGCCGATCATGGAAGTTCAAATGAAATGCGTGAAGTCTTTGAAGAGATCAAGGTACAAGAATGGCTTATGGAGCATAAAGATATTGTAGATCATGAAGGAGAGGCAAATCATCCTAATGCCAACACATATGATGAGGGACAAGGTGGAGAGATCATGAAGCATGGAGAGGAGGATCAACATGAGGCCAATATAGGAGAAGATGAGCTTATATCTCAACCTCTGGGAGAAGATGACAAGAGACGCCCTCGAAAAGATGCAATGGATGAAGAAAGCTACTCACAACTCGATGAAAGCATCTTACAAGCCATTGAGATATCATCGAGCATTTTGAACCTACCCAAGAAGAGAAGGATGATCAACCTATCAAGGGTTATCAAGAGGAAGATCATCAGGGGACCAAAAAATTATATGATAAAAATGGTGATCTTACAACTTTAGAAGGAGCGGATGAGATACAGTCCCTAGGAGTAGCAATGGATGAAGAAAGATGTAGTATTAAAGAACTTTCACTAATGAAAACATTTTTAAATTCGTGGGAGTGGTTGAAGGTTTCACACCACTTGAAGGATTTGAACACTTCCTATGCCTTCTTCAATGTGAATCCAAGAGTAGTTTACCTACCAAGGCATCCATCATTGGAAACATCCAGGATTGAGACCTTCTATGTCGGTCTCCACCAAGACGACAAGATCCTCATTGACTCCTTATGTCAAGGGAAATTGATGAACATGACTCCACCCCAAGTGACCGAGTTGCTTGAAGACATGGCAAGTAAAGGGTATATGATTGGGGCTTGATGAGAAGTGGAAAGAGAAGTACCTCAAGGGGAGTGCAAAGTGTAGGAGCGAGTCCCCCGCTTGAAGCCAAGATTGATCGGTTGATTGAGGCACTCCTAGAGGAAAACAAGCATGCGAAGATGCCGAAAATGGTGTGTGATTAGTGCTCAAGTACCAACCACAAGATCTCGGATTGTCAAATGATGAAGGAATCAAGCACCACCGAGGAGCAAGTGAGTCTCATTGCCAATGTTATGGGGATAAACCCCTATAGCAACACTTACGACCCGGGGTGGCGAAATCATTCAATTTCAAAAATACTAGTTTTATGATCCATTTCAATCTTTTTAATTTGTGAAAATGCTAAAGATGTTTTCCATCCAATGATTGTTAGGCATCCCCTACAAGCATGTTCCCTGCTCATCTTACTTCGAATCAATGACTCGTCTCGAATACCACAATAAAATCCCGCCTAAGGTCCAAGTATAAACCTTAGTCGGGTGCAGTACAGGATAAGTGGGCCGGTCCGTCTACCACTACTTCAGTCATTCGAATCATTATCCAGCAACAAGGTTTTGGTTGAAAAGTTTGCTAATTAAAATAAAGCAAGACAAAAGTGAATGGTTTTGAAATCTCTTTTGTGAGAAGGATCACTCGGGTGTCCCTTCCCTTCCCCCTAACTACTACCATGGTATGTGAACCGAAATGATTTTTATGGGCACGGTGATCGCGAACCTCTAGGGGATGCCAATATGGTTGTAGACCACACTCATGATTTCTAAACCGAGGAATACAAATTAGGTTGTCAATTGGCCCTCTCGGTTTAGGCAATCGATGGTTGACTCACACCCTCAACCAACCCGATGGTTAGATGGCTTAATCGCACTTAACCAAATTGCTTAATCCAATATTGAGGTTTCACAACACCCAAGTGAAAAAGAAATCTACTCCATGCTAGAAATGGGAGAAACACAAGGGGAAGAGGTCGAAATCATCATGAAGGAGGCTTCCAATATTCTTGGCACTTGTGCTGAACTTCTCTTGGGGAGAATCTTCCCAAATCCACTTTTGGAGCAAAACCCGAGCCTTCTTCTCCTTTGGTTCGTTTTTCTCTCTAAAATCTGAAGAAGGCTTTCTTACTCAAATGGGATCTCCCCTCTCTCTTCCTTTCAGCTCTTCTTTTAAACAGGGATCGTGGTCAGTTCACGGCCGTGAACTAAAAAATGTGTCCGTGAACTTAAGATGAGCGTCGAAACGCACCGCTTCGCTTGCACGGGTTCACGGGCAACAACTCCTATTCACGATCTTAGTGCCCATGAACTCAATTAGCGCCAGTAATTTGAGATTTGGCTCTGGACGCCTTGATGTTCACGGGAAACAGCTCCTTTTCACGGTCTAAGCAGACCGTGAACTCCCATGGGAAACCGTGAACTACCTCTTTTTCTCCTCTTCTCCCGGTTTTCGCTCATTTTTGTCCACCTTTCAACTCCGAGGCTGGTTTCACCTGTTAAAACCTGAAACACGTTAAAAAACAAGAAACTTAGCGTAAAACCACCCTTTTAAGAGCACAATTGCCACGAACTCTTAAGGAAAACGGGGGTAAAATGTGTACAATTAGGCCCGAATCACTCCCCCGCACTTAGATGTTTGCTTGTCCCCAAGCAAACCATTTCACACAAGGTAATATTTCAACCTACAAACATACTTTGGGAACAACTCAAAGGGCACAAAGTGGGAATTCTCAATGGCTATTGGCAATTAATGGATGGACTGTTGCAAGCAATACCGACATCCACCACAAACAACATTTGAGCCCAACAAAAGTGGGCAAACAAAAAGTTCTCACCTTGTTCATGGATCAATACAAGTCTCAAAAAGACCACTTATCAACCACAAACAACCATCCATGGAATTCAAGTTCGAGGAACAAATGGGAAGGCAACCAAGGTCCTCACCGGGGTATGATATGACATGCAAAGCAAGAATGAATCACTCACTCTCAAGACCAATGGGGTCGGGACCTTTTTGGTGCAAAAGATGTGCACAATCATAAACACTCGACCCAATTGTCTCAGTACCACGGTGGTAACCTCTAAATGCTACAGTTCACGGGATGGTTGTCACCACTAGCTTGTCCGTGGTATTATACATGGGTTCAGATGACTGGCAATTGTCTTGGACATGGGAAAACGATTTTTTGGTGGTGGAAATCATAACGTTAGGTTCTACATCTTCAACCTAGACCCGAGCTCCGGGACACAAGGACGACTCGTGTTTAGACACGAAGAGAGGATTGGGGGTCTCTATCAACACCATTAAACTCACAAGCACTAAGTTCCTAACTTAAGAACGACCCTCAAAGTCAGAAGGCTCAAAGGAGTTAACTCGTGGATAACACATTTCGGGACAATCAACATTTGGGCGAGGACTAATCCTATGCCTCCATCATACTCACTAGTGACAACTATGATGTTACTCGCCATGGTAAGAGGGATCTAAGTACACAAGAAGAAAACGATCGTCTCAAAGCTCACATGGCTACCTAGTCACCCAACCATCTATTCCGATTCACAAACACAATGCATGGCAATTGTAATCAACAAGTAGTCGAGTCAAGACATCCATTCATTTATGCAAATGTGAGAACAAAGCTTTTGCACTATCCTAATGAACCTCTCAGTCATCGTCAAAGGATATATTCGATCACATGCAACAATTCAAGATCAATCCCAAATAAACACGAGAATTTCCCACACACCGGCCACTTTAATCATGCAAACTTTGCTTGTAGCCCTCAAATTTTTGAAATTTGGGCATATATCAAGGCTCCAAGCATCAATCACACTCACACAAGCATAATAGTAAACTACCCCCCCCCCCTCCCACACACACACACTTAAACTCGACATTGCTCTCAATGGCGCAAGAAAGGGGTAGAATGATGTTACCGGTTAGGCTTGGTGAGTGAAAGTTGGAATCGAATCCGGGGTAGGATATTTTTAGCTTCAAGGAGATACAAAACACACACACACAAACACAATACGACTCGCTCGAAGAGAGGTTATTACAAACACAATACGATATTAGTAGTAGTAGTTTATGGTCACACACACACAAAAGAAAGAAAAATAATAAAAACTACAAGTTCAGGGTTACAAGTGGAGAAGTAGGGTGAAAGAAATCAGCTCTGCCACATGTCTCACTCGTCGACTACCTCTCTCCAGTGGAAGGACCCTCGTCCTCATCTTGGAGGACGCCCTAGCGTTGAGCCATCAGCTCGAGGAGACCAGTCTGTCGTTCGTGGCAGGAAGAGAATCCCATGAAGTTTGTCTCTAGAAGATCCACCCTCGGGACGAGGGGATCACGTGCTCGAGCAGGTGACTACTCTAGTATTGGGCACTCTAGATCAGGCTCCACTGGAGCCGGGGCAACTGCTGCTCTGATGACTCTGGATGGTCGGAGCCCCTCAAGGTACTCCACTCCTCGCTCTCCCTGGAGTACCACCTCTTGGTTGTAAAGTGTCTCCACTAGGAAGCGTTATGTCCTCCCGGCGTTGGTGCAGCGAGCCAGATCCACATGGAAGTGTCGGGCTATCCTCGTAATGAGCCCTTTCATGTGCATAGTGTCCACTCTGTTCCTCCCCAGACACTTTGCAAAATAAGTGGCGATCCGAGATCCTAGATGGATCGACTCCGCTGGACTCCTCATGGAGTTGAGGGCAATGTGCCCTCTGTTCGTCATCAGATGGTCGGACTGGAGCCTGGGGAAGACTGAGCAGGTGAGCAAAGTGTGGAGGCGGCAGAAGGCTCGGAATGGTGCCCTCAACTCACCGCATTGGTGCGGCTCCCCTCAACTCATTGTGCTCATGCTCGAGGCGGCAGAAGGCTCGGAATGCTCCCTGATAGTTGAACTCCATGGTGTACTGCCGCTCCGTCATTGTTATGTGGGTGGGGTCGAGCCCCATGGCATGAGCAAAGGCGTCGTAGGTCAGCACTCGTGGCGAACCTCCCAGCATGAACTCCACTCGCGGTCGGCTCTTCTTGCTGGTCGGGACGATGTGGGAGAATGTGGAGTAGAACTCAACACAGAGCTCGTGGTAGATCTCCTCATCCACTGTCAGGAGTTGGCGCCACTGGGGTGACAGAGCACCCCGCTCATCGCATCTCAGAACCTGAACAGATTCAACATGTCTAGGTCCAACCGCCAATGAGGCGCAATCGAGCTGCCCCTCTGGTAGGCGAACGTGTCACCAAAATCTGGGTGATGCACTAGGTAGCGGATGAACTCGAGCTCCACGTTGACCATCCTGCACAAATTGACACACATACACCATACGTCGAAACATTCATCAAATAAATTTCATTGGGAGGAAAAGAGATCCGCACACTAAAATTTCCACAATGGATACCAAACATTTAAGCTCAAGCCACCGTGGCATGGTTGCGGGTATTTCACGGCACTTGTGCTGAACTTCTCTTGGGGAGAATCTTCCTAACTCCACTCTTGGAGCAAAACCCTAGCCTCCTTCTCCTTTGGTTTGTCTTTCTCTCTCTAAAATCTGAAGAAGGCTTTCTCACTAAAATTAGCTCTCTCCTCTCTCTTCCTTTCAGCTCTTCTTTTAAACACGGATCATAGTCAGTTCACGGCCTCAGTTCACAGCCATGAACTCTGAAACGCGTCCGTGAACTCAAGATGAGTGTCGAAGCGCACCGCTTCGCTTGCACGGGTTCACGGGCAATAACTCCTGTTCACGGTCTTAGTGACCGTGAACTCAATTAGCGTCAGTAACTTGAGATTTGGCTCTGGACGCCTTGATGTTCACGGGAAACAGCTCCTCTTCACGGTCTAAGCAGACCGTGAACTCCTAGGGGAAACCGTGAAGTGCTTCTTTTTCTCCTCTTCTCTCGGTTTTCTCTTGTATTCGTCCAACTTTCGACTCCGGGGCTGGTTTCACCTGTTAATCCTGAAACATGCTAAAACACAAGAAACCTAGCGTAAAACCACCCTTTTAGGAGCAGAATTGCCACAAAAGCCTAAGGAAATGGGGGTATAATGTGTAAAATTAGGCCCAAATCAACCAATGAATATATGGAATATCATTAAATCTAGAGATGATATTGTAGCAACCCGGAAGTGAATTTTACATAGACGAGGGTTCTAAACCTTATCATGTCCGGCTAATCTTCTAGTTTTTCCAGATTTGATGAACCCTAATATGCTTTATATGGATTGAGTGGTAAATGTGATATAGACGTGTTGTTCTCATTCTTACTATTTTTTCTCGACTTACCATGTGCAAGTATCAATAGTATGCGTCTATTGCATATTTTGTATGATACATGTAAATGAGATTGCGAGATAATTTTGCATGTTAGATCTCTTGTACAAAAGAAGGAATTGATCGGAGCCACCGGCGATGGGGTCACTTAGTCCCTCTGGATTAGTTTAAAAACCTAATACAAAAATTAACAAGTCGGGTTAATGCTTTGGATTAAGAGTCTTGTAAGCCACTGTTAACTTGATTCTTAAGTCGAAAGGGTGTTAATATATGTGTGAACGGGTTAACAATAAATTGGGAATTTTCACGGTCTTGAGAACATTACCATGATGACAATGACAATGACGACGAATAACAGAGGAATAATCGTTGGGCGAAGACGCTGGAAACCGACCAATCTACCACCACATATGATTATCAAAACCTCACATAAAAAAAGTTTACTTCGGTAATCTCAATAATGCAATATACCACGGTATTCCCAAATACGAACACGAACATGAAGTATGAGATGATGATGATTAATACGAAAACAATGAGAGTTTTGACGGGAAATGAAAACAACACTTTGAAATGAAATACAAAAAAGGAGGACAAAAGTTGGGCTGGTTTCTAGGCTATAGTGATGGTATTTTTCCAGCTCACTTTCCTTTGCTTGCAAGGCTCTATTTATAGGTAGCAGTAGGCTGAACACACCCTAGAAACACGGTCGTATTCCAGGTCGTGTTCATAGGTGGTCTTCAGTAAGACTTGTACATACTTGCAGAGGCTGATTAACACGTTTTCTTCTAAATCTGGGTAAGAACACGGCCGTGTTCCCTTGTAGATAGCCAAAAACTATCGGTTGAATGATTGAAACGTGTTGGAATTGGTCGACACGCCCCGAACACGATCGTGTTGACAATATGTGTTAGATCTAGTGACCGATAGCATCGTAAATGTTATCTTCTACCAAAAATGAATGTGAGACGTGGCCAGATGACCAACACGGCTTGGAATACGGCCATGTTGGTACCCATGTTATTTGTTTAATGCTTTCTTCGACGTAGCACGAAATTGGAGGAGTTTCTACTAAACACGGCCTGGAACCGTGTTCCTGGGTGTGTTGACGTCAACATGGTCTGTGAACATGGCCATGTTCCTGAGTGTGTTTATGTTGACGTGGTCGCGGAACATGGCCATGTCGCTGCCCACATTGGTCCTTTTGACAGTTTTTCCTTCAGTTACCAACGGTAGTATGACTTTGCAGTTTGTGTTTTACTCTGCATCGTCACTTAACTCATCAGAATAATTGTTGGCATGTTTCGTATAATGACTCCAAAGGGGTCGTGACTGGAGTGGTATGGCTCTTTGACCTCGTGCGGGATGTCGCAGGCTCGAGTTCCACCAACCCTAGATTTCGAACCCTAACCATCTTTTTGATTTCTTTCTCTATGTTCCTCGATCTTTTTTTTTTTGGATATACTGCCCTAAAAAATCACTCAAACACAAAACAAAGCGTAAAACTGGAAAATCGTATGAACTTGGTATAATTTAGGTCATTTTATGATATAAATGTGTTGTTGAAAAATATCTATGTTAGGTTTCATAAAATTCCCCCACACTTAATCCTTGGCTTGCCCTCAAGCAAAGCACGAAAAGTCTAAGTTAAATTAAAACCAATTTCACACAAAACTCCAAGCGAAAGTTAGGAAAAGATGAATCTCATATGAATGCTAAAAATGATGCAATAGGTAGTGTGACATGGATTCTTTCAACCACAACAAACGACATTCGATCATAATACTCCTCTGACATGGGCAACTCTGACTCAGATTTATTAGAACATTCTTATATCTTTATTAGTTATTCAGCACAACCAATTCTCCAAGCATAGGGTTTACAAAACATAGCATGAGAGATCGAGAAAATAGATCTTACTTGGTATTTTAGAACTTGGAAAGTCTCTCTCTCACTCGACCAGTGGGGTCAGGATAAATGCGTGTAGCATGTAATTATCCCTCTTTCCCTACCATCTCTCTATCATTAGCTTGTTGTTCGAGTCTCCAAAGTTGTGTCACCACTGACTTGTGACTTGTCAGGTAGGTCTTTGATCGTTTGTCAAATGGCGCTAGGGGTGCGGGCATGTGAAAGTTCTTTTAGTCTGGTGGTAAGTTCAAGGTTCCAAAAATTTTCCACACCGAAAACAATGACTTTTCTGCTTCTCTTTCTAAGATGAAAATATAGACAAAGGAGACCATTTTAAGAATTAATAGGATTTTCAAAATGTAGCCAATGTAGCTTTTGAAAGATGGTGGCCAACTCTATCAGTTTTTTTCTTTTCTTTGTTAAATTTTTTTTCGAGGGGCTAACAATTTGATTTTTGAAAAAAAATACACTTGCCCAAATCGTTTCTCCCTATCCCAACTTTTGAATTTATTAAATGAAGCAGAAAGTCATTTGTTTAAACCATTCACACGGAACCTCGAAAAAGGCTTCAAAATGATTTCAGGCTTGAAGAACAGGGATTGGTTTAAAACAGGTTGTCACCGAAAAAGGCTCGTCTCAACGGGGTTGACTAAGGGATATGATGTTCAGGGTAGTCATTGGCTGTAGGGGTAATTGATTGCACCATTTTTTCATGATATCCATAACTTTCATCCGAAAATGTTCTTCCAACTTATTGCGATGTAGTCATGATGGGAATGGCACCTTCGGCTGATACGGCTGGACAATTTGTTTTGGAGGTGATTGATCCTTGTCTCGTTCCTCGGTTTGGGTGGCAAGTGGTGGTGGAGTAATTGATTGCACCCCTTTTTCACATGTTCGCTCCATGACCTTGCATGATTCCTCCAAATTCGAATTTGGAGAGTTGAGAACGAAGATGGCATTGCAATGCTGCTTCTGCTTTGGATTTATTTCAGTGTCGCTTGGCAGGCTACCTTGTGGTATTTCCGAGAAAAGCTTGGCGATTTGTCCAACTTGTGTCTCCAAATTGTGCAATGAAGCTTGTAGATATCGCTGGCCCGCCTCAATATTTTGAAATCGATCCTCGAAGATGGAAATAAACTTGTCCAAAGCTTAGAACTTAGATTCGGAGGTGCAATGAAATTGCCAATCATATCCTCGAGGTTGGATTTCTTCTCTGGTTGTGACAGTTGTTCATATTTTCGATGAGAAATTGATCGATTTATTGAATCCGGGTGGAGCTCGGTGATTCCCTTGGTTGGAGCAAGAGAAGTTCGGAAGGTTTCGCCATCCCCGATTGTATATGTCGTTGTATGGATTCCCGCTCCCCTGAGGATTGTTGATATAATCAACATGTTCGGTGGTGGATGTTGAGGAGATCAACATTCACTCGATAGTGTTGTGGTCACTGGCTAACCATTCGTACTTGTACACCTTGCCGAATACAGTGCGCTGGTCAAACTTTTTGTTGAGGTTTTCAACTTGTGCGGCCAAGGCTGTAAATGGGTCAACTGGGAGTAGTCTGACACTTCTGGTTGGCAGTGGTCTGCATTAGTTTCGGGGTGAATACCATTCATAGCTGTTCATTGCCATGTCTTTGATTAGCTGCTCTACTTGGAGAGGTGTTTTGTTGTGATGGTTCCACCCCCTGCTGCATCAATGGATTGTTTCGTGTCTGGATTCAACCCATCGTAGAAAGTTTGCATCTGCAGCCAATGGGGAATGCCCTGATGCGGTCATCTCTTGAGGGTGTTCTTGAATCTCTCCCAAGTGTCGTAGAGAGTTTCACAGTCTTCTTGACAGTAGACGGCGATGTCGTACCTCAACTTTGTCTTCTTGCTTGGTGGGAAATATTTAGCTAAGAATTTTTCAGCCAAACCGTCCTACGTTGTGATGGAATTCGTGGTTGAGAGTCAAGCCACTCCCATGCTCTATTGTCGAGAGAGAACGGGAATAGTCGAAGGCTAATTTGCAGCATCCCAATTTTGATTTCGAAGTTGTTGGTTTCGATATTGGGCCTTCGAATGCTTGAGTGAGTTCCGTCCAAGGTAGGACGGGCATAATCGGACATTGTCCGATTGTTCACCTCGGCGTGTTCTTCCGCAATTGCGTGTGGCTGCGCTTGTTGCTCTCTCCTTCATTGACGAAAGGTTCTCTCAATCTCGGGATCAAGCACGAAAACAAGAACAACCCGTGAAAGCAACAAGTGTAATAACAAGAAAAATAAAACAACTAAATTAATAGTTCAAAGCTTTTTCTAATAACTTAGTCCCCGGCAATGGCGCCAAAAACTTGATCGCCCATAACTAACACAGGAAAAATAGGCAAGGGCGCCTATCGTTCTAGAGCAGTATAGCAGGAAGCAAGGTCGTATCTTCAGAGACTATGTGCACTAGTACAGCTTTTACCTATTATATAGTCAATCATTTTTTAGTTGATTTTCGTTTATATAAGAAAACACATGCAATGGAATAGTTTCGAGAGTAAAATCAAGTGGAGAAGGCGTTATCCCGGAAGTGAATCCCCCTAATATGCATTTTACAGACGAGTTGAATTTCACATAGACGAGTGATCTTATCTTAGACCATAAAAATTCCTAGTTTAGTGTTAACACGTTCGCCCATGTATTAACACCCTTTCGACTTAAGAATCAAGTGAACTGTGGGTTAAAGACTCCTAATCCAAAGCATTAACCCAACTTGTGAATTGTCGTATTAAGTTTTCAGACTAATCCATAGGAACTATGTGACCCCATCGCCGGTGGCTCCGATCAATTCCTTCTTTTCATGAGAGATCTAACATGCAAAATTACCTCGCAGTCTCATTTTCATGTATCATACAAAATATGCAATAGATGCGAACTATTGATACTTGCACATGGTAAGTCAAGAAAAGATCGTAAGAATGAGAACAACACTTCTATATCATAGTTACCACTCAATCCATATAAAGCATATTATGGTTCATCAAATCCTGAAAAATTAGAAGATTAGCCGGACACGATGAGGTTTAGAAAGTAGAAGGCTGAACACGGCCGTGTTCCAGGCTGTGTTCATAGCTGGTAGTCAGAACTACTTGTACACACTTGGGAGACTGATTGGCGCATATTCTTCTGAACGTGGGCTAGAACACGGTTGTGTTCCCGGCCATGTTCCCTTGTAGATATCCAAAAACTGTCTGTTGAATGATTGATACGTGCTGAAATTGGTCGACACACCCCGAACACGGTCTTGTTGACAAGCCGTGTTAGATCCAGCGACCAACAGTGTCGTAAATGTTATCTTCTGCCAAAAATGAATGTGAGACGTGGCCAGATGACCAACACGACTTGGAACACGAACATGTTGGTACCCATGTTCTTTGTTTAATGATTTCTTTGAAGTGGCACGAAATTGGAGGTGTTCCTGGTGAACACGGCCTGGAACACGGTCGTGTTCCTGGGTGTGTTGACCTCAACATGGTTTGTGAACATGGCCATTTTCCTAAGTGTGTTAATGTTGATGTGTTTGTGGAACATGGCCATGTTGCTGCCCACGTTAGTCCTTTTGGCAGCTTTTCCTTCAGTTATCAACGGTAGTCTGACTCTAGAGTTTGCATTTGACTCTGCATCGTCACTTGACTCATTACAATAATAGTCGGCAGGTTTCGTATAATTACACCAAAGGGGACGCGACTGGAGTGGTACGGCTCTTTGTCCTCGCCCGGGACGTCGCGCGCTCGAGTTTCCACCGACACCAGATTTCGAACCCTAACTATCTTTTTGCTTTCTTCCTCTATGTTCCTCGATCTTTTGTTTCTTTTGGATATAATGCCCTGATAAAACACTCAAACACAAAACCAAGCATAAAACTGGAAAATCGAATGAACTTAATATAATTTAGGTCATTTTAGGATATAAATGTGTTGGTGAAAAATGTGTATTTTAGGTGTCATCAAGTTCCAAGTGGAGTAGTGGGGTGAAACAATGCAGTCAAAATCGGGATTTTGATCCTAAAATCGTAGGATTTTAGGATTTTACTTAGGGATTTCGATCCTGATTTTACTATAAAATCGGTGGACCTTAAAATCGTTCAAAATCAGGATTAAAATCATTAAAATTGTAAAATCGTACAAAAATCGGAATTTTGATCCTATGTGAACAAAATAGGGAGCTTGAGCCAATTCAAAAGAAGCAGAACTTTTTCGCTGGAAAGGGAAATGACGGGGATCTTCTCATATATTTTTCCTATTAAAAGAACATTTGAAAAAAAAACTAATTAGGGTTCGGTCAACCCCTTTCCCTTCTACTTGTTTAGCGCATCGGTAAAACAATTATCACGAATATTGTAAGTACGTAAAAATTAACATCATTATTAACCAATTATTTGATTAATGAATATATTTGTACCAAACCAATGACATTAATTATTTTATTGGAGTTCACCTATTCTTAGTTTTAAATCACGCTTAATTAGTAGACGATGTCGAAATACTACTTTGAGTTAAAGTACGTAGACACAACATGAAAAAATGAGCCAACCCCCATGATCTATATCCCTTCCTCGTAAATTATTTTGAGTTACGCATTAAATAACAATTAAAATGATGATTTTGGAACATTAATCTTGAAAATTATAACTTTAAATGTTATAAGTCTTTGTGTTATTAATTATTTATCTTATTAATATTATTATATGTTAATTTCTATATGGTACTTAAAATCCTACGATTCTATGATTCGATTTTACGATTTTGATTTTACCAAGTTTTCGATTTTAGGTAAAATCCCAATTTTAACTGCTTTGGGGGTGAAAGGAATGGCTATGCCACATATCTCCCTCGTCGGCTACCTCTCTCGAGTCGAAGGTCCTTCATCCTCATCTAGGAGGAGGCCCTGGCGACGAGCCGTAAGCTCAAGTAGGTCAATCTGTCTGTCGAGTCGGGAAGTCACTCCCACGACATGGGTCTCAAGGCGATCCATCCTCTAGACGAGGGGATCACCACCGGATGGTACTGCTGCTGGTGGTGGTGTTGGTACTGGGCGCTAGAGCGCAGGACGCCAGCGGTGTCCGGGAGCTCGAGTAGGTTGCTTCTCTTAAGGTGATCCCTCTGCATCTGGATCCACTGGAGCTGGGTCAACTACTGTCCTCATGACTCCTGAGGGTCGGAGCCCCTCAAGGTACTCTACCCCCGCTCTCCTTGAAGCACTAGCTTCTGGTTGTAGAGAGTCCCCATTGGGAAGGGCTTTGTCCATCCGACGATGGAGCACCACTCTAGATTCACATTAAAGTGTCGGGCCTACCTCGTGATGATGCCCCCCATATGCATGGTATCCACCCTATTCCGGCCCAGACACGGGCGAAAGAGGTGGCAATCAGCGATCCCAGGTGGATGGGCTGTGTTGGATGCCTCATAGAGAAGAGAGCTAGCAGCCCTCTGTTCTTGATTAGGTGGCTCGAGTGCAGGCTAGGAACGACAGAGCGGGTGAGCAGGGGTTGTAGGATCCTCCAAGGTGCAGCACGCTCGTACTCCTCGTGCTCATGCTCGGGACGACTGAGGGCCCTGAATGCAGCCTGGTAGTGGAAGTCGGCTATGTACTACCGCTCCTTCATCGTCATGTACGTCGTGTCGAGTGGCCTAGGCGAAGTCATCATAGTTCAACACTCGCGACTGACCTCCCAGCATAGACTCCACGTATGGCCGACTTTCCTTGCCGGTAGGGACGACGTGGGCGAAAGTGGAATAGAACTCCACGCAGAGCTCATGGTAGATGAGCTCGTCCATAGAGAGCAGCAAGCGCCACTGGGGGTGAAAGACGACCCCTAACATTGCTGCTCGGCACCTGAACATGTTAAACATGTCCAGGTCCAGCCGCCAATGCTACTTAATCGGGTTGTCCCACTAGTAGGCGAACTTGAATATGAACCAAGCGTGGTTCACCAGGTAACTGATGTACTCGTGCTCCACGTTCATCATCCTGCAAAATCGACAAACATGCAATATACGTGGAAATAGGCGTCAATCTCAGCTCATTGGAAGGAAAAAGAATTCCCACCACACTTGTATTCCAGTACGGATCCATTCTAATCAAAACAATTAAGCATAAGCATTCTGAGGCATGGTTCTAGGTGGTCACGGATTATCTCGCACAAAAATTCAAACCCGAACCATGCCACGGTGGCTACCAACCACCACTCAAGCAAAATATTTCTCATCATTCAACAATTAGCACTTGGTGGGCAAGTTTCGCAAATACAAGCAATTCAAATTAAAACATGCCCACCAAGGCTCAAATAAGCTCGAGCAACACCATTCAATCATTCAATAACCCTAATTCACCCAATTCCGTGCCCTAATTCTAAGTTAAATATTTAATTCTCCAAAATTATCCTCACTTCACTACCTAATCCGATTCTCCGAAAATAAATAAGGTAGAGTTGAAAATTGACCAAGAGACTTAAGTAGGATGTAGGAGGAAGTATGGTGAGGGCAAGGAAGGTGAAAATTGGCCAAAAAAAAAAACCGCAGAAGGGACGTCAGAGCTTCGTCGAAAGCTCGCCGGACTCTCGTCGGAGGCTCGCCGGCAGCAACTTCACTGGAAAAAAGATGGCCCAAATCTTCCCAAATCTCAGCGAATGCCGCTTTTAATGAGGGAAGAATGGGTATGTGCACAATTTTGGATTTGGCTCACCAGAAGTGGAGAAAATGAGCAAAAATTGTTGGATTTTCGCGGTTTTCCAGCGAGTTTCGAAAATTTCGATGAGATTTTGGGGCGTGAAGAGAAGAATACCATTCACGGCCCTTTTATAGGCAGACCCTGTAGTTCACCAACGCGTTTACCAGTTCACGGTCATTAAGACCGTGAACACTGCGATCCGTCCGTGAACTCAGGTCGATAGACAGGTTTGACACACGTGGAAGCACCCTGGTTCACGGACGCATTTGCCTGTTCACGGTCTTATAAGACCGTGAACAGGGCAATCAGTCTGTGAGCATTAGTGAAAATAGGTAGGGATGGCAACTTTGCCCATACCCATGGGTTTCTTACTATCCAACCCAATTGGGTTGGGTATGAAATCCAAATAGATGGATATGGGTAGAGTTTGATGGGTTTGTACCCATACCCATTTACTTTGGGTTGAGTTGGGTTTATATCAAATGGATTTGGGTTTGTACCCATGCCCAAATACAAATTACAGTTTGGTACCCAAACTTAACGGATATGCATATTTAGTACCTAAATTTAATTTTTTTTGCATATAAGTCCTCAAAATATCGATGGAAAATTACGTTTTGGTATCTAAATTTTTTTAGTCTTACATTTTGGTACCTAAACTTTTCAAGTTTTGCAAATAGGTCCAATTTTCGCATGTGTAGTTAAAACACCCTCAAGTAAATGGATATCCATATCCAACCCATACCCATTTAGATTATGGAAGCCCCAAACCCAAACCCATCTATAAACCCCCAAATCCATATGCACTTCACCCATACCCAACCCATTATCAATGGGTCTACTTGGGTTTGGGTATAATTACCCATGGGTGGGTAATTGCCATCCCTAAAAATAGGGCACTTCTGAAAATTTTTACTCGACCTATTCTAAAGTTCCTCCTATCAATCACGACACAACCCGAAACAACGCAATCACAAAAACTTGGCACGTAGATACCTCTCGACCACTTGAACTCTTCACTCGACACACAAAAACGAAAATAAGAAAAAGAAAAAAAAAACCTACATTGGGTGGCCTCCCAACAAGCGCTAAGTTAACGTCACTAGCTTGACGTTGCGGGTTTGGCAATGGTTTGAGAGGGCAGGGATCCCTTTGATCTCTCGGTGAGGATCCGTCAAGATTGCTAATTTGAACTTCCAAATTTTGGAGACTTGCTTGATGGCTTCTGAGTCCCTCCTCAACCGAGGTAAACATGGATGTTGCCACATCCATTAATTGCTCAATCTTCTCAAACTTCTTAGAGCTTGTACTCACAAAGGTGGTCACAAGGTCTTCAAGTTTACAGAACTTGTCGACTTGTTGTTTTTGTTGAAAACCTTGAATGCCTTGTGCTTGGTATGGTTGTTGGAAGTTCGAGTTTTGGAATTGAGGCCTTTGTTGTATGAATGTTGGCCGAGGTTTATAGTTGCCTGTTGGACCTTGGAAACCGGAAGGTCTTGGATTGGTAGGGGAGGACCAATCAAAGTTTAGATGATTTCGCCACCCAGGGTTGTAGGTGTTGCTATAAGGGTTGTTCCTTCTAGAAATGGCAATGAAGCTCACTTTCTCCTCGGGGGTACTCGACTCCTTCATCGCTTGGCAATCCCCAATTTTGTGATTGGTTCTCAAACACCAATCACAAGACATCATCGCTCTCTTCCCTTGCTTCTTGTCCTCAAGGATCACATCGATCAACTTGTCAAGCTTAGCTTCAAGTGGAGCACTTGCTCCCACACTTCGCACTCCTCGATTGGTGATTCTCTTTCCACTTCTTGTAAAGCCCCAATAATATCCCTTAAGAGCCATATCTTCGAGCAACTCGGTCACTTGAGTAGGGGTCATGTTCATCAACCTCCCTTGGCAAAGAGAGTCAATGAGGATCTTGTTATCTTGAATGAGTAATCCATAGAAAGTTTCTATCGGAAATCGCTACTCTAATCGATGGTGAGGGCATTGGACGAAGTAGTCGGAGAATCTTTCCCATGCATCCCTCGATGGCTCATCCTCCTCTTGCTCAAAGTGATTGATCTTCTTCCTCCACTTGACCGTCTAGTAAGGAGGACAATATCGGATCATGAACTTGTTGAGTAGGTCGTTCCAAGAGGTGATGGATTAGGTCGGACGGTTTTTGAGCCATCGGAGTGCCTTCCTCGCCAAAGAATAGAGGAAGAGCTTCAACAACAATGCCTCCTCGGAGACGCCATTTATCTTTAAGCTTCCCCTCTAGCTCAAGAAACCTTTGGACATGTTCTCTTGGTGATTCATGGGAAAGCCTGTAGAAGTAGGCATTTTATTGAATCATCGTCACGAGAGAGGGCTTGATCTCAAAGTTGTTGGCGGCTACGGTTGTTGATTTCCTACCATCCCAACTTCAACTTCTCCTTTAATTACTTCAATTACAGGACCAACTTGTTGTCCCCTTTCTTCACTTCTCCTTCTTGCCTACACTTGCTCCCTCTCTCAAGCTAGAAGTCGGAGGGTCTGGTTTATGCCCTCGTCCAGTGGTGTTAAAGGCACCGGATTTCTCCGAGTCATGCACCTCCCTACACACACTTAAAGAACACAACACGTCTAGCACAAGCAAACATTTTGCAACTTAACAAAAACATAAATTAACAGCTAGTTTAACACCAAACAAACTTTTCACGATAACGGACCGAAGTCCCCGACAACGGCGCCAAAAACTTGACTCGCTCTGACTATCACAATAAAATCCCACCTAAGGTCCAAGTATAAACCTTAGATGGGTGCAATATAGGGCAAGAATGTTTAAATATCGACCTGGTCTTGTCCATGTACCGCGACCTTGACTGTTTGAAACATAATCTAGCAGATTGGTTTTGGTGAAAACGAAGTTCTAAAAATAAATTGCTTTGCAAATGTAAAATGGATTTAACTCTAGTTGAGAAAGCTTCACCCGGGTGTTGCTGACCCTAGCTAACAATTATGACTTGAAGAATCCAACGACCGTGTGTGGTTAGGGGGTCATAAATCGCAGCGAAGTCTAACAAGCAGCCAAAGCTACCCTCTTAGCCTCTAGGTTGAGGAATGGGATACGATCCAAGCCACTAATGTGACCCTCTCAGCCTCTTTGGGTAAAGGAGGTTTCCTCTCTAAACTAGCCTAGGAGGCCTGAAATGCCCAAGAACACAAATCTCAAATTGAGCTTCTTAACATAAGGAGGTTTCCTCTCTAAACTAGCTTAGGAGGCATGAAATGCCCAAGAACACCCATCTCAAATTGAGCCTCTTAACCTAAAGAGGTCTCCCCCCCCCCTCTTCTTTCTTTCATATTTCCTTTTAAGTTGAGATCGCGCCGAGTTCACGGCCCGAGTTCACTGCCGTGAACATTAGAACGCGTCTGTGAACTTAGTGTTGCGACCAAAACGCACCGCTTCATTTTCTCGGGTTCACGGTCTTAGCGACCGTAAACAGCTTGGGCGTCAGTAACCTGCAAACCCCCTCTGGACGCTCCTCGCTTCACAGATCTTGGCTCCAATTCACAGTGCTGTGAGATGGTGAACTCCAACGTCAGGCCGTGAACAGCGGTTGTCTCCACCTCTTTGCCCGGTGTTCCCTTCTTTTCTTCCAACTTTCGACTCCGGGTTTGGTTTTACCTGTTAGGATCTGAAACACACTAAAACACAAGCAACCTCGCGTAAAACCAACCCTTTTGGAGTTCAATTGCAACAAACATCAAATAGAATGGGGATAAAAAGTGTGTAAATAGGCCCAAATCAAGTATTCCGAAGCATTTTTCGTCCTCCTAGCTTAGTCCCAAAATTCTTTAAAAAAAGTCCCTTAAACTCTTTTAAATAATTCTCCTCAAACAAATTCTGACATTGAATAACCCAAAACATAAACCAAAATTATTAACTAATACTTACACATTAATTAACTATTCTTCCAATGTAATTTAACATAACTAATTCTTAAGCCTATGCTACAAATGTCTAAATTCTTATTCTAATTTTAATTACGTACATGCAATATTCTAGTCAGGCACAACATTAACAAATTCTTAGAAGATATGTGTATAGTAATTAAATCGATTAAAATAAATCTCACATAAATTTAAGTAATTTTTAAATCAACAAAAAATCACCAGATAATTTTTGGATAAACATACAGTATTTTTTCCTTGGTAAAAATTATTTAACATAACAAAATCTCTCGAATACTATTTGTTTTTGCTTAAAAAGTTTTCCACCTATTTTTAAAATTAGTAATAAAGCTCCAAAAATTCTGAAATTTATATCCATACATCCTAAGAATATTTTATAATTTATAAAATTAATAACGCATAAAAAATACTCATGTTAGATAGACGAATAATAATAATAACCTTGAAAAAAATACTATTTTCAGCCCATTGTCATCTTCAAAAAATATTGGGGACTAAACTGCTTGTACTGGAAATCTGGGGGACTAACATGGACATTTCCTCACAGACTGAAGACAGATTATCATCTAGGTCCTTATATTTTTTGAATAGATAGAGCTGGTACGTGAACTATCTGATTCACGTCCCAAGCTTTCGAGTCTCATATCTTCCTCGTCCGATGTTGAAATTCAATTCCGTCAAAATTAGAGTGCTCCTGAGATTTCCCTATACGAGATGGAACCAAGTTTTAAAGTTTGGTTGAGATCGACTACTCCAGAGTCACCGACGAAACTGCGATGGTCACGAGCGTTGGTCGCGTTAGTCGAGACTTTGAAATTAAATGAGCCTAGAGTCGGGCCGGGATCGAGAACCTTACCACCTCAATTTCAAGATAAGATGATGTCGTCGAGGGTATTTGTGCCAACCTGCTCTGCCTTCCCATCGTCGGTGTTCCGCGAGGAAGAAGGTCGCGACGCTGCTTGCTTATTTGTTGCGCCGAGGAAGGAGAAACGAAAGTAAGGGAGATGGTTCGGGTGAGACTTGGGGAAGCTTCTTTCTTATAAAAAAAGGAGATGGATGTTATGGGGAATTGATGGTTTTGATGAATGGTTGTTCGGGGGATGAGAGAGAGTCAAGGGAGAAGATGCGTCCATGGGGAATGGGTTTAGTGTCTTTTTTTCATTTTTCCTACCTATAGTTGCTGGGGACGTGTAAATGATTATGATAATTATAATAATAGTTATAAATATTATAAAAAATAGTTATTAACACTATAATTGTTGGACTTGGCCCACTTGTTTTCACAAGCTTCGGCCAATGAGCATCACATGGCCTTCAGCCCACCGTAGCAAGCTCCCAAGTTTGTTTAATCGCCCTGCACCTTGCCTCGTATGATTGAAAAGCAGAGAAAAGAAAGCTGTCGATAGCACATTTACAAAGCACGAAGACGGCGGCTTTTGCTCACCCACCAAGACCCATCATCACATCTTATATTTCCCAACGGTCATCTTCTTGATGCTCTATTTAAGTGCTGTGAATCCATCTTCTCATATTCGATGTTTCGGCAACGGAAAAGAGGTATTCTTTTGGGTTGCTGATAGGTCTAGGTTTGCTTGTTTACTCTGTAGATTACAGGAGCTATGGCTGGGTAAACTAAGAGTGTTGGGTTTTTCTAGTTTCCTACAATAGCTTGGGTTATAGTGATTAGGATATGGATAGTTGGGTGGGTTATAGTGATCGATATCTGGGTAACTAAGTATTGCGAGGGTTCTAGAGTCCTTTTTATATTCTTCATATTCTTCTTTTCTTTCTTGTTAAAAGCATATTGATTCTGCAAAATGACGTACTTCATTCTAAATCCTTAATAAAATTTTCTGTATCTTTTCATCCTTTGATTTCTCAATTGCTATCAGAGTCGGTCGTCGTAGAACAAGGTCTAACGATCTCCGGCGAAATCGATCATGGAAAGCGGTTCAACCGGCAGTGCTCAATCTCTTCACCTTTGCGACAAAGAGCTGGCGTTTCTCAGACCACCCAGGTTTTTTGGTAAAGAGTATTCTCGTTGGAAGCAATTGATGAAACTATTTCTGCTTTTGGTTGATCCTAAACTTTGGTTTCTCATTGAGAATGGGTTGCTTAAATTAAAGGATGATAACATGAAATGGGCAGAGAATAATACAAAAAAGTTACAGCTAAATGCCAAAGCTATGTATATTTTGCTGAGTGTTCTGGATATAGAATATTATAATCGTGTATCTTGATGTAAGACTGCGAAAGAAATATGGAAAAGTTTACAGGGAACTCAAGAATTATCTTCTAGCAAAGAGTACTCAGGAGTGAAGACAAATAAAGTTATGAAAAGAAAAGGCACCCAAGTTGATTTCAGGTGCTACAAGTGTAGAGAACTAGGCCATGTGTGATCTAGTTGTCCGATTAAAGGTAAGACTTCAGAAAGAACTAAATATGCAACTTGAAGATGTTCTAAACTTGTCACTAAAAATCAAAGCGAGAAAGAAGATCATTTTTCTCTAATGGCTAGAGGAGAACCAAACTCCAAGGTGTGTGATTCTAACTTTTCTAATTCAAAAGATGATTATTATGAATATGATGTAGCTCATCTAGCTACTCTGAAGTTACAAAATCAGAACATATGACATCCTTAGAGTTCAAAGTTAGTATTTAAAACTTGGTGCTAGGTTTAAGAACCTCAAAGAGGAGTTTGAAGATGAGGTCTTTGAACTGAAAGGAGAGTTAGAGTAACTGAAACATGAAAAAATTATCTCTGATGACAAAGCAGAATCTTTTGTTGTTGAAAACTCAGCTTTAATGGTTGAATTGTAAAAATTAAGGAAAGAAAATGATATTGACAAAGGTTTTGATCTTGCGTCTTAATTAGAAGTTCTAACGACTATGATAGCTTGCTTAGAAGCTGAAAATGTTTCACTAAGAAGTAAATTATCCGCGGCTGAAAATAAATGCTTTTTACAAGAGTTGGATCATGGAAATGAAGCCAATATTTCTGGATTTTCTGGCTTTATGTCGATTAGAAACTTTATATGTCATGCGTGCAATAAACAAGGTCATACTAGTCGATATTGTTTCCTAAACAACAAGAGTGTTTCTGTTTTAAAGAAAAATAACTTGAGATGTTATTGGTGTCACAAATCAGGACACCTGAGCAAAAATTGCAGGTTTGGGCATGAAAATAAGTGGTTTGATAAGCCATGTAAGTATTCTCATAACAAGTTTCGATACCCAAATCACAATATTGTTGATTTTGCAGAAATTAGTGAGGTGAGAGTATAGCTTGAGTTATGGTTTGTATATGAATGTTCTCACCCAATCATATGTGGAAACCATGCCATCTTTGAGTTAGCTTATATTGTTAAACTTCACTGCATTTAATTTCTGGTATAGGTTGACAACTGAGTGAACATTCTGCAGTGTACTTTAAATGAGTTGCATTAAGATTGCTATGAGTATCTAGGACAAAAAGTTTCACTCTTGATTAGTAAGCTATCCTTACAAGCCTTACTCTAATCCTAGAACATTTTATGCCTGTGTTTTCATCCGATGAGTGGAAAATCATATTTGATAAAATATGGCTTCAAAAAGGTATTGCTATTTACAATAATATGGGACTCACTGCTATATAAATTGATGAAATGATGTTTATGGCATCTAATTATCATAAGGATGAACTTAATAGTATTTTGTGGTATATGGAAGTAGAACTGTGTGAATAGAGGTTTGTACTTTGAATGAACCCAGCACATGATTGGTCATAACTAATGGTAGCTCTGATTTAAAAAATGGTTTATAGCATGTTGCTTCACCTGAATTCATAGAAAATCATATGGTAAGGCATGTTTGATTATTAAATTACTATATGGTTTTGAATGAAATTACTACATGGTTAATGCTATAGGGAAGTCTGAAACACGACAGAGCAATTTGATTATTATGAGCCTGTGTTGAAAGATTGATAAGCTTGTATGCCATACATAGGTAGTACCTATTGTGAACAGTTTGAACTAAATACATTGCGATAATGCTTATATGTTCAAAAGCGGCATGCTGAAAGGTTATCATACTGGAAAATTGTATGTGAGCTCATCAAAGTGTCTCTGCATATTTTGAATGTATAAGTGTACTTGAAATATCTTCTTGATTAGACATGAGTTGATTAAATGGTTTATCAGTATGCTATGAATTGTTTTCCTTCTTGAGAATTAGTGGCCTGAACTAGCTTTCTAGCAAATCCTGACCCATAGATATCCATCTTAGGGGGAAACCAGCCCCGGAGTCAAAAGTTGGACGAAAAGGAGCGAAACCCGGGAGAAGAGGTGAAAAAGAGCCGTTTCCCTTGAACTTTGAGACGTCTAGGGCCAAAACTCAAGTTACTGACGCTATTTGAGTTCATGGTCACTAAGACCGTGAACATGAGTTGTGGACCGTGAACACGTGCAAGCGAAGCGGTGCGTTTTGGCACCAGTCTGGAGTTCACAGACGAGTTTCAGAGTTAACGGCCGTGAACTGAACTCGTTCCCTATTTAAAAGATGATATTAAAGGAAGAGAGATGGGAGAACCCATCTTGAGTGAGAAAGCCTTCTTCAGATTTTATAGAGAGAAAGACGAACCAAAGGAGAAGGAGGCTAGGGTTTTGCTCCAAGAGTTGATTTGGGAAGATTCTCCCCAAGAGAAGTTCAGCACATGTGACAAGATTAGACTCCTCCTTCATGATGGTTTCTACCTCTTCCCCCAGTTTTTCTCCCATTTCTAGCATGGAGTAGATTTCTTTTTCATTTGGGTGTTGTAAAACCCTAAGTAGCTACCATGTAGTTTTTTATGTGAATTGAATGATTGTTTATGGGTGTTGTTTAATTCAATGATTGAGGTATTATTCATGTTGATTGTGCATGTTTGTGCTTAGCAACCTAAGGATTGTGCATATGTGTGCTTAGCAATCTAAGGATTGTGCATGTGTGTGCTTAGCAATCTAAGGGTTGTGCATGTTGGTGCTTAGCAATCCAATTAGCCACTTAACCTAGATTAGAGAGGAAAACCCCCCTTCCAAGGGAGACTCAATTGAGTTGGTAATCCTAGGGCTTTTTAAGTATCCTAATTAGGTTAGTTTAGGGAAAACCTCAATTGGATTAAGCAATTTGGTTAAGTGTGATTAAGCCGTCCAACCATCGAGTTGAGTGAGGGAGTAAGTCAACCATTGATTGCCTAAACTGAGAGGGCCTAGTGACATCCTATAATGCATGCCTCGGTTTAGCAATCATGAGTGTGGTCTACGACCATATTTGTGTCCCCTAGCGGTTAGCGATCACCATGCCAATAGCAATCATTTCGGTTCACATACCATGGTAGTAGCTAGGGGGAAGCGACACCCGAGTGATCCTTCTCACAACGAGAATTCAAAACCGTTCACTTTTGTCTTGTTTTATTTTAATTGGCAAACTTTTCAACCAAAACCTTTTTGCTAAATAATGATTCAAATGACTGAAGTAGGGGTATACGGACCGTCCCGGGTCGATTGATGCAGTATCAACTAGCGCAATATTTAATTCCCGTGCTCCAAAAAATAAGATTCATATTCGACGATTTAATGATCAACTGGGAGCATTCTTGATGGATAAAATGGAGAATGCATTAAGGATCCAGTCTACAACATTTTTTGGAACCCAAAATGTTCATCCTTGCTGCCAAAGTCGTCCAAATGTGAAAAGGACAACGAAAAAGATTGCTTAACCACTAAGGAGCTTCCTTAAGCATTAAAAATGTGTTTGGAGATTACTTAGCTGCTAAGGAGCTTCCTTTGGTCATAAAAACCAGTATAGTCCTTATTTAAGTAGTATTATGTTTGCTTTTTAGTCTGGGATTTGTTTTCCTATTCCTTTTAGGTTAGTTTTATGTTTTTGTGACCTCTATAAATAGAGGGTGTAAGAGCTATGAATTTTGTACCCAATATTCAAGTTATCAATCAAAGTTGAGTTCAAGTTCATTGCGAACGAGTTCTTTTGTGCAAGACTTCTGTCGAGGATTCCAAGAGATTGTACGTGTCTCTTATCAACTAGAGAACGCGTCTAGTTGTGGCGAGCATCTACCCTATATCAATTGCCCCTTTCCACGAGTTGATTATGTCCGATTGGTTTAATATACCAATTGCCCTTTATCACGAGTTGGGATTGTCCGATTGATTCCGCATATATCTTTTATTTCAAATTGTTCAAGTTGGAGAAAAGCTTCGAAAATCCTTAAAAAGAAGGAAGGCTGCGTACTTTGATCATATCATCCGAGTTCAAGGGTTCTCTTCGGATTTGGATCATATCAGTCGATATTTAAACATATTTATCATGTACTGCACCCGACTAAGGTTTATACTTGGACCTTACGCGGGAATTAATTGTGGTATTCGGGTTGAGTCAAGTTTTTGGCATAGTTGCCGAGGAACAACGGTCTGTTATCTTGAAAAAGTCATTAGTTGTTAATCTAGCATTTAATTTCCAGTTTTGAGAGTGTGTGTGCTTTGCTTGTGCTATACTTGGTTTGTTTTCTAATTGTGTGTAGGTGGTGCATGACCCGGAGTAACCCGACACCTTTGCTACCACTTGACGAGGACATAAACCGAACTCTCCGGCTCCTAGCAAGGGAGAGAGAGCTAGTGGAGGCAAGGAGAAGGAGTAAAGGAAGGGGACAACTATTGGGTCCCGGTGTTAGTGGAGAAGAAATTGAAGAAGTGGAAGTCGAATCCTTTGTTGGAGTAGAAATGGCGGGAACCAAAGACAAGATGGAGCCGCCCAAGCTCGTCAGCTAAACGATGCGGCAGAGGAAGAGGAAGCCCTGAGGACAATGGGGAACCAAAGACAAGATGGAGCCGCCCAAGCTCGTCAAGTAGAGAACGCATCTAGTTGTGGCGAGCATCTACCCTATATCAATTCCCCCTTTCCATGAGTTGATTCTGTCTGATTGGTTTAATATACCAATTGCCCTTTATCACGAGTTGGGATTGTCCGATTAATTCCGCATCAAGCTTTTATTTCAAGTTGTTCAAGTTGGAGAAAAGCTTCGAAAATCCTTAAATAGAAGGAAGGCTGCGTACTTTGGTTATATAATCTGAGTTTGAGGGTTCTCTTCGGATTTGGATCATATCAAGTGGTATCAGAGCCCGGTTCAAACTCAGCGGCGATTTGAAGATTATCGGTTCAAACTCAGTGGCAAGAAGAAGCTCTTGTAAATCAAGAATGGAGGAATTCAAAGGAGGTTGGCATGGTGTCCCCTATAAGAGAAATAATAACTATAGACGTCGAGATAGCTATGAAGAGGAGTATGGAGAACATATGCAACTTATGGATGACATAGAGATCCCCACTTTTCAAGGCCGAAGTAATCCAGATGCATGCTTAGATTGGGAAGAGAAGATGGAGATCATATTTGATTGCTATGTGTGTTGCAAGGAAGAGAAGGTTGCCTTTGCTGCTAGTACATTCATTAATCACGCTCTTGATTGGTGGAATCAAGAATGCTCTAGGAGTCGACTTTTTAGAGAGGAACGGCGAGCAAAGACATAGAAGGAGGTGAAGCAACGCATGAGTAGGAGGTATGGCCCTACACAACGTGACATGCATCGAGCACTTGATCTTATTTAACAAGGTTCTAATAGCGTGTATGATTATTTTAAGAAGATGAAGCGCCTAATGGCTCGAGCCGATTTTAATGAAGATGAGGAGGCAACTTCTTTTTCGTGTTTTCTTCACCAGCCATTTTACAAGCCCAACTAGCTGGCCTTTTAGCCCATTACCGCTCCCGCTTTAATCCCAATCCAGCTGTTCCATCCAGGCCCCCGTGCTATTTAGCCAGTGATTTGAGAATTGTTTGCATGTGCAACTTCTTTTTCGTGTTTTCTTCACTTGTAATACATCAAACTCATGGCACTAGGCAGTAATGGTTTATCAACCATTCTCGGGTTAGTGAGCCCTAAAATAGCACTAATCAGCTTAAATATATCATGGGATAATCACATACAGTTCAAGAATCAGACATATTAAAGCCGATTATCACAACCCCACACTCAATTGTTGCTTGTCCCTAAGCAACGACCCAAAAGACACAAACACATAACCAACCATAACAATGACACACCATAGACTCACTAACCAAACACTCAAACAAAACAAAATTTTCCTTGTACTCTTGTTGTAATCACTAGTTTCTTTCTCAAAGGACAAGTTGTGCTTTAATAATCATACCTTTCACCCCACACTCAATACTTGCAACCCTTTAACATTGATTGACTCAAATCCACCAAAAACTCAATTAGCAAACACTCAATTCAGGTCATCGGTAGTGGGTGGGTAACAACTTATGGTGCAACAGTTATTAGGAGGATCTAACCACATCAGTGAGGTGCATATCTCGTGAGGACAATCTGGCTTGCTCACACCAATCATGAGCAATTTACTAAGCATGAGTCTCAAAAACTAATGGGGGAAGCCTTTCGCAAACATGATTTTAACTTTAAGCACATCACTACCTTTTCTGACAAGGAGAGTCTTTCTCTCTTTCTGATTTTGCTTGCCGAGTGGTCGTATTTATTACAAGTGGGATTTGTTTCTTACTACCGGTGACCGAGCAAGATCAATTTCTGCTTCTTAGCACTCGCATAAGGGCTTCTTGTAACTCCTTTTTCCTCAGTCCGTGTGGAGGGTCATTGCACATCCTCAAATGGCACTTCACTCAACGGGGAATCGTACTTGATAAGCAACATCGTACGGTCGCGAATCGATGCTTAGTTGAACCTTTCCTAATCCCCCTATGCAATGAGTGATTGCCTCACACGATTTTGGCATTTTTACCCACACTTTAATTGTTATGGCAAGTTTCTTATATTTTACTTGTCAGGTAGTGTTTTTTTTTTTTCATTTATAAAGATACAGTTCACCCCATCATAAAAACATTTAAAATAGAGAGACTCAATGCAAAGTCAAAAGCTCACAACAAATGCAAGTAAGCACGGTATCCAAACATGTCGAATGGTCAATGTTCTCCACCTAACCACTTCACCATAAGTCATTACACTATCCTCACAAAATAGAGTTTGTTGCTAAAAGAGTTTTCTCATTTAAAGCTTATCCAGTCAGTCAAACTATCAAGCTCATTGTAAAGAACTTTGAAATTCAACACCAGTGGGGTAATTTTGATGATTTCATTCAAGAACAAACTCATTTCACACGCATCACGCTCATTTACATCATGTTACCACAAGAGTACAAGGTTTTGTTTTTAATTTTTCTGATTTTTAGGTGTTTTTTAGCCATTAGCTTTGCACAGGCAGACTGCACCAACACATGCAAACTGCATGCAGTTTGGCTGTGCTCAACCTAATGGCAATTTTTTTTTGGTTTTTTTATACCACATGCAACAGGGACAAACAAACACTAAAACTCACCACCCCACACTCAGGATGGAACATTTTCCCTAATGTTCAACTCCTAATCTAAACATGCACGGGTTTGACACAACGAAAAAGAAAAATAAAGAAAAGAAAACTTACCTTGCGTTGCCTCCCAAGAAGCGCTTGTTTAACGTCCTCAGCCTGACGTTCATGGAGCTTTCACCAATGGGTATGGAAAGGTATCCAGAATACCCTCCGAGCAATGATAGAATGCATAACCTCCATCCAACATATGAGTCACCTCTGCAGGACCAGGTGTGCGAAAATTTGGTATGACCTTCTTAGTTGGCATGTTGTGTAACACCCTATCCTATACGTTTTGCCTAATCATATTGTTCATACAATTGCAGCGGAAATAATCTCGGGTGTTACATTAATTATCAAAATTTACCAAAATAAAATTTCGACATGAATTACTCGCGTAATGGGCTAACAGTTCTTGCAACTTATCCTGCAAAATAATTCATCACAAAAATATATACTCACAACCATATGCATTGGCTTTTCATAGCCATAGTCACAGTTTCATACTACACAACTGCATACCATACTAATACAAGCCATAATCGTCATAACTTAGACAATTACAAAAATATACACATATCATCAACTTTCCACACCTGTGGATATCTCACACTACATTGGAAGCTAGTATGCACATGAAAGTGTTCTCAAAACATTTTTACAGAAAGGTGTGGATCACTGGCCAAAATCCCAAGGAGTCGTCCAAGCACAGAATAGTTGAAGACCATACCTCATCTTGGCTTCAACTCTAGCTCCTCTCCCACCTAACACTTATCTACTGCTGCTGTTGATGATCTGCTTACACATAGCATAAGCAGAGAAGAAGAATAAAAGAGGGTCAGCTCATAGCTGAGTGAGATAATCATAGCATCGTGAGTTCATAACAGAGCATACCCCTATCATACATCTAACAATCAAGCCAAAACACTAGGATCGGACCTCAGCCACCCGACATCCCAATAGGCAAAAGACTCAACCACCTTGACTTATGCATATGCATCTTATCATGTTTTACTTATAGGCGCCTGGCTACTCCCATGCTAATAACTCTCCCGGGAAACATACCCCACATCCCGTCGGATGTAGTCATACATACCCCAACATCCCGTCGGATGTGGTCATACATACCCCACACCACTATGGGTGTAGTCATACCCCGACACCACTCTGGGTGTGGTCATATCTCGTAAGAATCCTTCAGTCACCACCACATGAGAGGTGTGACTATCATACATATCATAATAGAGTAATAGCATAGGGAGCCGTAATTACTATGTAGTTGACCGTGAGACCACAACACTCATATTTGGTATCCTTGTACATGATTCATATCTCATCTTGCTTAATCATAATTCATTACTTACACATGTACTTGACCTGACCATAATTGGCTCAACATAGGTAAATCAGGAGTCGTATAATTGCACTTCCTCGGGATGAACCCTCGTGCAAGTCATCCTCCTTAAACATCATAATATCACCAGGGAATATATATTTTCCCACTTGTGCATCCAAATACAACAATCATGAAAAATCATACATAATCACCTTCTCGAACCATCGTAAAGCATATTAATAGTCAAGCCCACAATTTGTAACATATACATAATCATCAGCATAAACAAGGTTCATATCGATTAGGGCAAGTCAATAATATCATACAGCAATCTAGGGTTCAACATATAGCACAAAAGTTCATACACCCCTAATCATGCCATTCTAGTTCACCTAGATCAATTCTCAGCATCAATATAATTATCGTGATACGACAAACCCGGTATGCCGTGCTAATCCCTCACCAGTTCTGGTCGTTCAAACACCGGTTTAACCTCCCCGTACTAAAACGTCAATTTCAGGAACGAACCCCGAATTAAAATCCGAGACCGTCCTAATATCCCCTGCAGTATCCCCGTCAATATTAGTTCTGGGCTCCGGGTCAAATTCTCGATAAAAACACATCAAACCCTGGTCGGAGCTAAATTCAGCGATTAGGACCCCGACCTAAATAATTGACGAAATTCAGGGATTAGAACTAGAGGATTGATTACCTCGCTGCAGGAAGCTCGTATATGAAATTTGGGCTCAATCCGGCTTCCGGATACTCCGAAACCCTAATTTGGCTTATCGGGAATTCAAGAAATTCCTGAACCAAAAACTCGTTTTAAAGCTCTAAATCGATAAATCACGATGTATAGATGAATTAGGCATTACTTACGGGATTTTTGGATCACTGTAGCTCAAGAATCGAGCTATCAAAGTTTTCCCCAAGCTCCCCTGTGCGCGGCTCTGCTCTCGGTTCTCTTGGCCGGAAATGAGAGAAGAAGAAAATGGATGGGAAAGACACGCACGGGTGAATTAAATGGACAGATTTTATATATATATAATTAATACGTATACTTATCTGATCGATCGATAATCCGATTTTCGCCGAAATAGTGTCGAAATGCTCGTTTTTAAATCGTGAACTTTCTAGCGATCGAAATATGGGTTTTGGCGGAATGGGATGTTACATGTTGGACCCTTTAGTGAGGCGTAGGTGGTATTGCAGTGCCTCAAACAAGTACTCTTCATGTTTCAATTTCAGTGAAGAAGGAATAATAACAGGAAGATTGAAATCCTTACCCAAATATCTATACTTGAGGTGTTATGGCAAGGATTTATGTCCTTGCTTTGATTTCAGAATCTGAGCAGATAGGACATGTGATGGTTCTTCAGGTTGTCCACTATCACAGGAGAATGAATTTTTCCTTTCTTGAGCTCCACTTTCAAAGTCATCAAATGCATCGTGATTATGATCAACTTGAAAGACATTAAAAATTTCCTCCTCCTTACCTACTCGGAATGTAAACTTGCCTCTCCCAACATCGATGAGTGCATCGCCAGTGGCTAGAAAAGGTCTACCAAGAATGAGAGGCACTCCCCGATCTTCTTCCATCTCCAGAATTACAAAATCGGTTGGGAGAATAAACTTCCCCACCTTCACCAATACATTCTCCACCACTCCCTTTGGAATTTTCACTGATCGTTCGGCCAATTGGAGAGTGATCCGAGTAGGCTTAAGAACATCTCCCAATCCCAATTTCTTGTAGACTGAGTATGGCATCAAATTAATTCCTGCTCCAAGATCACAAAGTGATTTATGGAACTCTGTACCTCCAATGACACATGGAATGGTGAAACTGCCCGGATCATCCCTCTTTTCTGGTAATTTATTCTGAATCACAACACTACATTCAGAAGTAAGGGTTACCTTCTCTAGATCTGCCCATTTCCGCTTCTTTGTCAGCAACTCCCTTAAGAATTTAGCATATGTAGGAATCTATTCAAGTGCCTCTGCCAATGGTATGTTTATCTGAAGTTGCTTGAAGAGATTCACAAATTTCTTGAAGTTTGGGTCTTCCATGGGCTTCATTAACCTCTAAGGGAATGGTGCGGGAGGTTCATAAGGCTTTACCTCTTCCTTCTTCAATTTTTCCACTTTTTGAGGTGCACAGGCAGAATGCTCATGCACAGGCAGATTGCGTGCAGTTTGCCTGTGCAAGTCAGATTTTCAGCTTTTGAACTTTCTTCCTCTGCTGCTGCTTTGCCCTCCTTTTCTACTGGATTTTTCTTGCTCTTTGGATCCTCCAACTCCTTCCCACTCCTTAATGTGACAGCTACAACCATGGCATCCTTTGGATTCCTCTCAGTATTTGCTCGTAAAGTCCCAGGAATTCTACCTTGAATATCTGCCAAAGTTCGAGCCATCTGACTTATTTTCCTCTACATAGCTAGCATAGATGATTGCATATTGTTGTTGATGGCTAGCTGTTGAGTGACAAATTGATCAAGACCCTTGAAATTATTGTCTGTTTTCTGCATATGAGCCAAAATCAACTCCTCCAATTGGGGCTTCTTCTCTGGTTGAGGTTGCTGCTGTTGAAAACCAGGAGGTGGGATGTTTCGAACACCAGCTGGATTATTGTTTGACCATGACATATTGGGGTGATCTCTCCATTGAGGGTTATATGTATTTGAATACATACCACCCTGGCCTTGACTTCGCGGATTATTGATATATTGGACATCTTCCAACTGAGCAGCTCCCAGTGGACACATATCCCTATGATGAGAGCCCTCACAAAGTTCACATAAAGCAACTTCCTCTTGTCTACAAAGAGAAATCTTGGCCAATCTTCGTTCGAGTGCATCAAACTTAGAATCCAACTTGGCATCTATCTTGGCTTCTAGACTCGCAACTCTATTTATCTCATGCAAGCCTCCTCTTCTTCGAATACTGGTCTCACTACCCCATTCAGTGGCTTCTGAACAGATCTTCTCTACCAGTTCATATGCTGCTGGAGCCTCCATTCTTGTGAAACCATTTCGAGAAGCATTATTTAGGGCATCCTGAAACTCCCTTCTGATTCCATAAAAGAAAGTAATGATCACGTTCCAATCTTCAAGACCATGGCTTGGGAATCTCATCAATAGCCCCTTATAGCACTCCCATGCCTCAGTCAGACTCTCATCATCAGCCTGCTTGAAAGTAACAATCTCTTCTTGCCTCATCATTGCCAAGGCAGGTGGGAAGTATTTATCCAGAAAGACCTTTTCAAGCTGAACCCATGTCGAGATGGAACGTGGTGTTAAGTTCTGAAACCAGTGTGATGCATTCCCTATCAGAGAGAATGAGAACATCCGAAGACGAATTGCATCATCAGACACAGTCGGGCTCTTCATCGTATCACATATGCTCGCGAACCGGAGGAGATGTTCATGAGGATCCTCATTGCTAGCCCCATAGAAAGTATATCCATTGGCGATCATGTTGATAAATGCTGGGGTAATCTCCATGGTTGCATCCCCAGCCGGAATGACAACACATGAAGCTCGGGCTCCAGTCCTTCGATTCAAACGAGCCCTGATTGATCGATCCTCATCTGCCATGATGACAGGCTCAATGTCACGAGGTGGTGGTGGTGGTGGTGTCGGTGGTGTAGGGACGATAGGTGATGAAGCCTACCCTCTTTGGGTTAGGGAAGGCCTAGTAGTTGTGGTTGGCTGCTTCCCTAACTTGACCTGCTTTTTGTTCTGACGACAAGTCTTCTCAATCTCCGGATCTAGTGGCAGTAAATTGCCAGTCGTCCTCCTAGGCATGCACGAGAAGGATAAACCTGAGAATTCTCCTGCACACTAACAACCAGATCAAAATAGTTCACTCACTAAAATAAATAAAAATAAGGTATGGAAGTCCCCGGCAACGGCGCCAAAAACTTGATAGGGCAAAAGGGTAATGCCAATTCCTATTTTGTAGTAAAACCGGAAATCCGGGTATCGTCTCTCAGGGACTGGTACAACCTTATAATTTATCAATTCTGTGTAGCAAACTATAAGTGAAAATAGTTTAATGAGACTAATTTCTAAAATCAAAATAAAATAAAGAAATTAACTAAATGAAAAAAACTGTCGGGAGAAATTCAATGGAGAAAGCTCTGAGAGAAACACCAGGACTCGCTACCTATCATATCCAAATTAATTCACATATTCCAATCAATTTAATCCATATCTCTACAGTCAGGATATCACTACCGTGCTAGCTATCCCTGTCGGGAATTACTACGTACTAAACAATTAATTCAAATCCTACTGTCGTAGCTCAATGACTTAATTATTTAGCCTGAAGATCGATATCCTATTTAAGACCGCATAGCACCTTTTTTAATCCACTGTCGCTTCGATAAGTTATTATGTCACATGAAATAGGTTCAGTTATTAGGGTTTCACTGTCGCTAATAACCTAATTAACTACAAATCAATGTATTGGTGGCCAGTCAACACAAAGCATTGAGCAATTCCATGCAATAGAGATTGGAAGAAAAGAATCATGAATCAATCCATCAAATATAGAAATAGCTACATCCTATGGTGTTTCCCCCAGAAATCGGGGTTTAGTTCATGACGAAATCAAAAGATATAATCATGTTCTTAATCATCATGTCATGAATCAAAGCAAAGTTAAAAAAATACTGAAATTTTCTTCCCCTGCTCACGATAGGCGCAACGCCTCTGCTGCTCCCTCTCTCTCCAGCCTTGCGCGGCGCCCTCTGCTTTTTTTCCCAAGAAGATTTTTTTGTCCAAGAATTTCCTTCCCCTCGATAAATCCCAGCCCACCTCCTTAAAAGTCTCCCTCTCTTCAATATAATTCTGCCCAAGAATTATAATTCGCTACCTAAAGCAATTTCGTTCCCCCTGGCTAAAAATTCCCCAATTGAGTTCCGTCGCCAGCCATTTTACAAGCCCAGCTAGCTGGGCTTTTAGCCCATTACCGCTCCCCCTTTAATCCCAATCCAGCTGTTCCATCTAGGCCCCGTGCTATTTAGCCAGTGATTCGAGAATTGTTTGTCTGTGCAACTTCTTTTTCGTGTTTTCTTCACCTGTAATACATCAAACTCATGGCACTAGGCAGTAATGGTTTTTCAACCATTCTCGGGTTAGTGAGCCCTAAAATAGCACCAATCAGCTTAAACATATCATGGGATAATCACATACAGTTCAAGAAGCAGATATATTAAAGCCGATTATCAGCCTTAATCGTTGGATAAGGCATGTGGTGGAGATTCGGCCTTTTATTGATTTGAATGAGTTGGTACAAATGGCAATCCTAGTGGAGAAGCATCAAAAGAGAGGTTATACACGACATATTGCTTCTTCAACCAATCTGAGTTTGTCAAATACAGCAAAGGCTTCATATCCACGACATGAAGATCCCAAGTCCATCCTCAAATCGTATCCATCACTTATATCTTCAAGGGTAATGTGCAATGACAAGACTCGATTTGACTTTCGTTCTAGTGATGTTATGTGCTACAAGTGTCAAGAAAAAGGTCACAAGGTGAGTCAATGTCCCAAGAAAATACGTATGGTGCCCTTGGAGAACAAAAATGTCCAGAGCGTGCAAAGTGACAATGAGAAGAAGCTTATTCAAAGGGAGCTAATGGACGCAGACAAAAATATTAAGAAAGAGCAAGAGGCTGCAAGTGCAAGATCCCTTGATGTTGATAAAAACAATTCTTCTTTGAGCTCAATCCATGGTGAGGAAGTTGTAGTAGAAGCTGAAGTCAAGGATGAGGAAGAAGATGCTACCACAAATCTAATTGCTTCGCAACTAGGAGTGAGTTTCGAAGAAAAGTTAGCAGAATTAGAAGAGGTTCTTGTTGATGGACTTACTATAGTCACTTGTGAAGAGGATTCACATGTTTGGATTTCATCTCAAGAAGAACCAGAACTTGAAGTAGAAGAATTAGAAAAGGCAAAAGAGGCGAAAGAAGATATTCTTGTTACTGTTGAAGATTTGAGTGCGCAAGAAGTTGATCTTTTCAATGAGGAACCGAAATTCAAAGGAGAAGATGAATGCACGAAAATACTAGAGGAGTCATCAATTGTTCCTAATTATGATCACATTGACTTCTTGATTGGAGATACGATTTTAGAAGAGAGGTCCAGCCTAGAGAATCAAGGAGAACTTCATATCTATGTGGATGATTTTCATCATGATGGTGTCTCTACAATTCGTGGACGAATTTTCTTTAAGAAGGGGGGAATGATGCAATCCTCTCTACCAAGACGATTTAGTTCAAAGGCCAAGAAGGGTGGCGGTGATGCAAGATCGAGTAACTATAAAGATTCGAGGTCGAATCTTCTTCAAGAGAGAGGGAATGATGCAATATCAACTAGCGCAATATTTAATTTCCGTGGTCCAAAAATGAATATTCATATTCGACGATTTAAGGATCAACTAGGAGCATTCTTGATGGATAAAATGGAGAATGCATTAAGGATCTAGTCTACAACATTTCTTGGAACCCAAAACATCCATCCTTGTCGTCCAAATGTGAAAAGGACAAGGAAAAAGATTGCTTAACCACTAAGGAGCTTCCTTAAGCATTAAAAAACTTGTTTGGAGTTACTTAGCTGCTAAGGAGCTTCCTTTGGTCATAAAAACGAGTATAGTCCTTATTTATGTAGTATTATGTTTCCTAGCTAGTTTGGGATTTGTTTTCCTGTTCCTTTTAGGTTATTTTTATGTTTTTGTGACCTCTATAAATAGAGGGTGTAAGAGCTATGAATTTTGTACCCAATATTCAAGTTATCAATCAAAGTTGAGTTCAAGTTCATTGCGAACGAGTTCTTTTGTGCAAGACTTCTGTCGAGGATTCCAAGAGATTGTACGTGTCTCTTATCAACTAGAGAACGCGTCTAGTTGTGGCGAGCATCTATCCTATATCAATTGCCCCTTTCCACGAGTTGATTATGTCCAATTGGTTTAATATACCAATTGCCCTTTATCACGAGTTGGGATTGTCCGATTGATTCCGCATCTATCTTTTATTTCAAAATGTACAAGTTGGAGAAAAGCTTCGAAAATCCTTAAAAAGAAGGAAGGCTGCGTACTTTGATCATATCATCCGAGTTCAAGGGCTCTCTTCGGATTTGGATCATATCAGTCGATATTTAAACATATTTATCATGTACTGCACCCGACTAAGGATTATACTTGGACCTTACGCGGGAATTAATTGTGGTATTCGGGATGAGTCAAGTTTTTGGCATAGTTTTCGAGGAACAACGGTCTGTTATCTTGAAAAAGTCATTAGTTGTTAATCTAGCTATTAATTTCCAGTTTTGAGAGTATGTGTGCTTGGTTTGTTTTCTAATTGTGTGTAGGTGGTGCATGACCCGGAGTAACCCGACACCTTTGCTACCACTTGACGAGGACATAAACCAAACTCTCCGGCTCCTAGCAAGGAAGAGAGAGCTAGTGGAGGCAAGGAGAAGGAGTAAAGGAAGGGGACAACTATTGGGTCCCGGTGTTAGTGGAGAAGAAATTGAAGAAGTGGAAGTCGAATCCTTTGTTGGAGTAGAAATGGAGGGAACCAAAGACAAGATGGAACCGCCAAAGCTCGTCAACTAAACGATGCGGTGGAGGAAGAGGAAGCCCTGAGGACAATGGGGTACTATATGGCCCACGGCTAGTGGACATTCAATCGGCGATCCTACAACCTCCCGTGGCGGCAAACAATTTCAAGATCAAGCCGGCTCTAGAGACTATGATATTGAGAAATGCTTTGTTCCACAGCCTTGAGAGCGAGTCACCAAGAGAGCATGTGCGGAGATTCTTGGAGCTCGCGGGGAGCTTGAAAATCATTGGCGTGCCGGCCGAAGTTTTACAACTAAGGCTTTTCCCCTATTCACTTTCAGGGAAAGCACTTAGGTGGCTAAACAATCACCCACCTCGGTCAATCACCTCATGGGACGACCTCCTCAACAAGTTATAACTCGCTACTGCCCACCTTCGAAGACGGCGGAGTGGAGAAAGAAGATTACCCATTTCGAGCAAGAAGAGGACGATACCTTCAGGCACAGTTAGGAGAGGCACTCCGATTACTTTCTTTAGTGCCCTCACCACGGGTTTGAAGAACAGTTTCGGACTGAAACCTTCTACGAAGGCCGAATGCAAGAAGACAAAATTCACATTGACTCCTTGTGTCAAGGGAAATTGATGAATATGGCTCCGCCCCAAGTAACCGAGATACTTGAAGACATGGCCCTCAAGGGGTACGACTGGGATTGACTAGAAGTTGGAGGAGAAGCAATGATAGGGGAGTGAGAAGCGTCGGAGCGAGCGCTCCGCTTGAGGCGAAGTTGGATAAGTTGATAGAGGTAATGCTTGAAGATAAGAGGCAAGGAAAAAGGCTGGTGATGTCGTGCGACTAGTGTTCGAGCACTAGCCATGAGATGGTGAGTGTCAGGCAATGAAGGAGGCAACCGCTCCAGAGGAACAAATCAACTTCGTGGCAAATGCTAGGGCTAACAACCCGTATAGCAATACCTATAATCCCGAATGGAGGCACCACCCAAATTTTGCTTGGTCATCACCGACTAATCCGAGGCCCTCGGGTTTTCAAGTCCCCACGGGAAATTACCAACCTCCCCCGAACTTCATCAAAAAAAGGCCTCAAGTCCAAGGCTCAAGCTTCCAACAACCGTATCAAGCATAAGGTGGCCTAGGCTTTCAACAACAACAACAACCCGACAAGCTATCTAAGCTTGAAGACCTAGTGAACACCTTTGTGAGTACGAGTTTCCAAAAGTTCGAGAAGATAGACAATTTATGGATGTGGCGACTACCAAGTTTACCTCGGTTGAGGTGGGTCTCCGAATCTATCAAGCGAGCCTCCAAAGTTTGGAGGTGCAAATCGGAAATCATGTTGGCATCCTCACCGAGAGACCAAAGGGAGCCCTACCTTCCCAAATCGTGGCGAACCCCAAGGATCATGACGGGGTGAATGCAATTCAAGTGGGGAGTGTGAAGGTGACTTCAGAAGTTGCCACTAAAGAAGTGATTGAGAAGGAAGATACCAACCCAAAGGATGGAGAGAAGAAGCCCTCGAGGAGAGAGAGGAAGGTGGCAATGAAGGCATCGCTGATGAGTGGGTACACGCCGCCTCTTCCTTACCCCATGAGGATGTACAAGGAGAGGTTGGAGAACGATTGTGGAGGTTTCATGGAAATGCTCCGCAACCTCCACCTCGATATCTCTTTCCTTGAAGCCGTGGCTCAAATGCCAAGATATGCCAAGTACCTCAAAGGATTCCTCGCCAAGAAGCCAAAGCTTGAAGGCCTCGCCAATGTGACTCTTGGCGAGGAGTGTTCGGCTTACCTCCTTAACCGCTTTCCCAAAAAGCGGTCCGACCCATGTAGCTTTACTATCCCTCTTGATATTGGTAATCATCATATAGACAATGCCTTGGCGGATCTAGGAGCTAGTGTTAATGTGATGTCCTACAAGCTTTTCAAAAAGTTAGAAGTAGGTGAACTTAAGACCACCAAGCTTAGCATCACCTTAGCGGACCATTCGGTCATTAGCTCGTGAGGTATTATGGAGGACATGTTGGTGCAAGTGGGCAAGTTTTGCTATCTGACTGATTTCGTGATCCTCGACATAAGTGAGGACTCGGATATTCAACTCATTCTTGGTCATCCCTTCCTCGCCACCGCCAAGGCATTGATAAACGTTAATGAGGGGACCTTAATTTTGAGGGATGGTAAGGAGAGAATCAAGCTTGAAATTGACCCTAAGGCTAGGAGTGAGGAAGTGAAGGAGTTGGTTTCAAATGATGTGAATGTGACTGGAGGAGAGCCTCTAAACGCAAACCAAACTATTACTTGTGTTGCTTATGGTGATGTTGAGCAGGAAGTCAAGGAGGGTTATATGCCCAAGGAGAAGAGGATGAATGCTTGGATGCAAAGGATGAAGGAAGTTTTGGCGCGAAAGAGGGAGAAGGCCAAAGCGAAGTTGGCCAACCAAGAGGGCCAACTCATGGGGCTTAAGATGGGAGGCTACAAGCCTTGCCCCGTGAGTGTGGTGGATCCACTCTCGGTGGCATCACGATCCAAGTCGTGATGGATCCCCAACCGTCAAGCTAATGACGATAAATTATCGCTTGTTGGGAGGCAACCCAACGGAGGTTTGTTTTCTTTTCCTTATTTTTGTTTTTGTATCAAGTGAAGAGTTCAAGTGGTCAAGTGGTGTCCCCGTGCCAAGTTTTGTGGTTTTGTGATTTAAGTTTTTGTTGTGATCGATTAGGAGGCACGGTGGAATAGGTTTAGTCAAATTGTTCTCAAAAGTGTCATGTTTTCATTGATGTTCACGAACGGATTGCTCAGTTCACGATCTTACAAGACCGTGAACTGACAAATGTGTCCATGAACTGGATGCTTCTGCATGTTGACCACTTATCAACCAACCCCAGATCACAGACGCATTTGAGTGTTCACGGTCGCTAAGACCGTGAACAAGGCAACGTGTCCATGATCTCCGACTATGAGTGGAGTTCATGCTGGGAGGTCAGCCATGAGTGCTGACCTACGACGCCTTTGCTCAGGCCATAGGGCTCGACACCACCCACAGGACGATGGCGGAGCGGCAGTACACCATCGACTTTAGCTATCAGGGAGCATTTCGAGCCCTCTGCCGCCCCGAGCATGAGCACGATGAGTTTTAGCGGAGCCGCACCAATGCGGTGAAGCTGAGGACTCCTTGGAGGATCCTCCACACTTTGCTCACCCGCTCATTCGTCCCCATCCTCCAGTCTGGCCATCTGATCATGAACAGAGGGCTCATTGCCCACTACTCCATTGGGAGTCCAGCAGAGCATATCCATATGGGATCTCTGATCGCCACTTCTTTCGCTCGGTGTGTAGGGCAAAACAGAGTGGACACCATGAATACGGGGGGACCTCATTACGAGGATGGCCCGATACTTCCAGGTGGATGTGGCTTGGTGCACCAGCACCGTGAGAACGAATTCCTTCCCAGTGGAGACACTGTACAACCAGAAGCTGGTACTCAAGGGAGAGCGAGGAGTGGAGTACCTCGAGGGACTCCGACCATTCGGAGTCATGAGAGCAATAGTTGCCCCATCTCTAGTGGAGCCTGATCCAGAGGTCCCACCAGCAGAGCAGCCCGCTGCTCAAGCACCCGGCCGCCGTCGGCGTCCAGCACAGCCCCCACTAGCAGCAGGTGATCCCCTCGTCAATAGGGTGGATCGCCTAGAGACAAACTTTGTGGGATTCTCTTCCCGCCTCGACCAGCAAACTAATCTCCTCTAGCTGATGGCTCGACGTAAGGGCGTCCTCCCAGACGAGGACGAGGGTCCATCCACCTGAAAGAGGTAGCCAACGAGAGAGACATGTGGCATAGGCGATTTATTTTGCCCCACTTCTCCACTAGTAACCCTGAACTTGTTGTTTTTGTTATATTTCTTTCTTTTGTGTGTGTGGGACCATAAACTACTACTACTGCAAACGTCTAAGTGTGGGGAAGTGATCGGGCCTAACTGTACAAGTTTTATCCCCGTTCTCCTTAGGCGTTTGTGGCATTTTCGCTTCTAAAAGGGTGGTTTTATGCTAGGTTTCTCGTGTTTTCACAAGCTTCAGCCCATAAGCATCACATGGCCTTCAGCCCACCGCAGTAAGCTCCCAAGTTTGTTTAATCTCCCTGCACCTTGCCTCGCATGATTCAAAAGCAGAGAACAGAAAGTTGCCAACATCACATTTATAAAGCACGAAGACGGCGGTGACACGCTAAAACACAACACCAAACTGCGACCAAGTGCAATCGCAGTCTGGAAATGCAGTAAGTGGCAAGCTCTATTTGTCAACCCGAGGTCTATATCTACTGCCTACTCCATGATTATCTATTATCTAGCGAACTAAGCCGAGTGATTGTGATTTTAACTAAAGCAGTAAGAAAGAAAGAAATGGTTCAAAGTTATTTAGCAAGGGAAGAGTCACTCTGGAATGAGTCCCCCTAGCTCCTTAGTTAGGTCGATGTTGTAATTACCCTGGGTTGATTAACTGTTGATTAAACTGCGGAAGATCCGACAGTAGCTTGTAATCTCTTAAGCTGACCAAGCCCTCTCATGCAGGCTAACCGACAGGCGACTAACCTTCACCGGGATAGACTAATGAGGCAATAAGCACAGAACTCCACTACTGGAATTAGATTCCAGTACAAAGCAGTAAATCGATTAACTCTTGTATAACCAATCTACTACTACCGATTGATGAAGCACTATAACAACCTAATCATATCCAATCTATCTCAGGTTGTATCAGAAATCAAGAAAAAATTATCAGACTTCAATTGACTCAATGAATCATGCATCAATCGATTATAACCAATCAATATAACAATCCCAAGTCTTTACAATCAAGATCCCTAACACATGGAACTAGGGTTCTTCATACCCAAGTGAGAGAAGGTTCTGGGATGTCGATCTTCACTCCTAGGGATGCAATCTGGGCTTCAATGGTGAAAAATTCACTCCAAATAGCTCCTAGGGTTTGTTCTTCGTACTTTCACTCTCTAAAGCTCTTATTTTTGCTCCAAAACTCGATTCCCTCTCCTTTGGCTCAAATCTGCCTCAAAAACCCGATTCCGGGCAAAATACGGGCTGAATTACGGTCGTAAACATGGTCTGCCCATATTTCACCCAAAATGTGTGTTTCACTTAACACTGAGGAAGGGAATTACGGTCGTCGTTACCAAATTACTGCCAGTATTCGAGTAATTACGACCATAATTGAATTTTCTCTTGCCCGTAATTTGGCTCGGCATTGCATTTACGGTCGAGGCAGAAGCAATTACGCCCATAATTGGGCAGGGGATGCCCGTAATTTGCATCTTGAATGGCCAACTGACCTCCAAATGACCCGAAACTTGCGCCTATGCATCCCTTTACTTGCTAGGACCTGAGATACGACAAAACAACACCACCTAGCGTAAAATAGGCCAAGGAACCACAATTAGGAGCTAAAATGGTCAGGAAACAATAGTGCAAACATGTGCAAATACGATGCTATCAAATTCCCCCACACTTAACCGTTTGCATGTCCCCAAGCAAACCAAGTCAGATACAAGGTAAGCTCAAAACATCTCAATCATGCAACCCTTGGGGACATATCATATCGGCACAAAACACGTGAATCATACTGGCTTTTGATCATTAACATATGGACAACATTAACAGCAACCTGGACAACCACCACATAAAACATTCGAGTGCAGCAAAATCGAGTAAAGGAAGAGTTTCCCTTCTGTTCACCAACCAACATAGACTAGACTCAACCACTTATCCAAGACAGTCATCGCATGACACGACCCGATCCTTTTTGAAAACCAAACCACAACTCAAACCACAAACCGGTTACTCCGGAGCAACCCAAACAACTTTTTAAAATAAATAAACCGACAATGTTTAAGAATTTCAAGTGAAATGCCCTAAACACTTGGGAGACATCAACCCAGAGCAACAAAACATAAACACAACCCTTGAGTTTCCCAATATACTCATTAAGACATGAAACTAAAGACAAATATAATGGGAGGTCTCATCTCGTTACCCAGATCCAGTTGACATCTTCAGGTTAGCCGCGGCTGCTCTCCTCGGGTAATCTTCTCTTGATGGATGCGTCCTCTTCCCCTCTATGCACCTGGTGAGTGAGAAGGGGTCAGTCTCGTCGTTACTCCCTAAGGTCTTTGCCCTAGGACAACTCCTTACTAAACACGTTATAAGGGGAATGCCTTCCTAGCATGAAAGCCGTTCTCGCTTTCTGCTCTTAAATAACCATTCTTATCACTCATTTCAACATTAACTCATAAAAGTTCTCGACCTCTGTCCTTATCTCGACACAAAACACTAGGACCACCGCGTTACGTCTCGCCGTCCGGTGTCCTACCCTAGTATGCCAACAGAAAACAACCTTCAGAGATGCTCGAAACAATTTAAAACATCCAAAAATAAGTTTCTAGAAATTCCCAGCAGCTTTAGTGACTAATAAAAATCTCTCACTAAAAGCATGAACGTCTGTTGCTAAAACCTCAGAATTGCACCCTCACGAAAAATCCCCAAATTAATCGATCTAACTCAAAGGATCGAGTTCCCTTACCTCTAGAACGTGTCTAGGACTAGGTTGGATGACTCGGGACGCTGATCTCCTTGTTGATCGAACCCTCAACGACATTGCGAATAAAAATACGAGTTTCGGATTAGTCTTCCGATAAATCGAGTTTAGAAATCGCGAAGGGGTTCGTGATCCTTACCTAGAACGAAAGGGATGGGGTCGGGGTCGGGATCGGGGTCAGGGCACAGGGAGGCGGCGGCTCCCTTTCTTCTTCCTTTTTTTCTTCTTCTTCTTCTTCTTTCTTTTCCGCAGCGCTGTTGGGAAAATCTGATGGGGAAAGGGTTTTGTGGCGGGGAGGGGTTCTTTTTGCTGGGGAAAATAATGGCTGAGGGTTGGGGAAGTGTGGGCCGCTCGACCCCCTTCCTTCTCTATAACTCTTAGTACGTAATCGTCAATCCAACCGATTCCAATTTAAGGTCGAACCTAAAACCAAAATACCAGGGTGTTACATTTCATCCACCCTTATAAAAATTTCGTCCCAGAAATTTGGAATTGGAAAGATAATTACTAGGTCTAAACCTTTTGGTGTTTGACTAAAACTTCTCAAGCAAGAACATAACATTACCCTCCCCCTTGAAAAAAAAAATTCGACCTCGAAATTTTGGTCCTAACTTATTTAATAGATTTGGTACCGAGTACTTAAACTGAAAGTGCGTCGTTCGAAAACAACCAACTAGCGGTCTATGCTTAAAGCAAATACTCCTTCTCCACAGTCTGCCCATTTCTTCACATGATCACATCACTGTGCTTGCTCGTCCCCTCCATCGTCACCACGATCTCCCTCTATCCCTCGCATGGCAAAAACCCTCGGCTTTCCTCCTGCTAGAGGCCCCTGGTCTCTGTCCTAATCGGTGCGGTCGAAGCGCCAAGTGCGTCCTCCCTAGCTCTGGAAAGAGCGGTTTGGCTGGCCGCCAAACCGTGGTCCTGCGTGAGTCCTCACTCTACCACCCCGAACAGTCTGCTCGAACTGAGCCATCCCTTGTCCGCCTCTCCAGGGGCATTCTCTAGCAAATGCCCAGGCTCGTTACAGTTATAGCAGACCTTGGAGGGCTGCCTACACTCCCCTGAGTGATCCCGCCAACATTGGTTGCAGAGACCTTTGTTGCTGAAAGTTTGACCAGGTCGGACCGAGCCGGTTTGACTCTGAGTACCCCTAAAGCTAACAGTACCGCTCGGCCTCCTTCTGTACTGACTGGGCTGACCGGACCACTCTGGCATGCTACTTGCCTTTCTCTTGCTTCCCTCTTGCTGTATCCCTTCTTCATGCACAGCTGTGTCAGCCCTCTCTATCAGAAGAGCCGCCTGGTAAATCTCATCCCGACTGTTCCATGCCAGCATGCTCAACTGCTTGTTAAGAGCAGGCTTCAGAATCTCCAAATAGTGGGCACGTTGAGATGCTGCATCCTGGAACTGGGGTCCCCCATAGGGCAGCAGCTTCTCGAACTTGGAGGTGTACTCTGCAACCCTCTCCTCTCCTTCATTGCCCCATCCTTGCTTGATCAACAAAAATTCCCTCTTTTTGCTCTGTCGATAGGCCTCTGGTACATAGTGATCCCGGAACACCCGCACCAACTCTGGCCATGTGATAGCTGGTGGGTCTTCCTGACTAGCTGGAAGGGTGCACCACCAATTGTATGCTGAATCCTGGCACAGGGATACTATAAGTAGCACCCTATCCTCATCATCTGCCCTCATTTCAGTTAATGTGAGCGAGACCTTCGCTAGCCATTTCTCTACTTCACTAGCATCCTTCGAGCGGTCCCCATCAAAATCAACCACTCCTCGCCTCCGGAAAGCCTCATAATTCGGGGGTTGCCTAACCGCCGCTTGAGTATACTGTGGACTCTATAAACCTTTTCAAATTGGTTTCCAACCATTTTTCTTAAAAATTCCCCCTTTTTTCTTTAAAACTAACCCTTTGAAAACCCAGAACCTCACTCCAGTATTCCTTGGAGACCAAGAAACAGAGGAATGCCGGCTCTGATACCAAAATGACACAACCCGATCCTTTTAGAAAACCAAACCACAAACCGGTTACTCCGGAGCAACCCAAACAACTTTTTTAAATAAATAAACAGACAATGTTTAAGAATTTCAAGTGAAATGCCCTAAACACTTGGGTGACCTCAACCCAGAGCAACAAAACATAAACACAACCCTTGAGTTTCCCAGTATACTCATTAAGACATGAAACTAAAGACAAATATAATGGGAGGTCCCATCTCGTTACCCAGATCCAGTTGACATCTTCAGGTTAGCCGCGACTGCTCTCCTCGGGTAATCTCCTCTTGATGGATGCGTCCTCTTCCCCTCTATGCACCTGGTGAGTGAGAAGGGGTCAGTCTCGTCGTTACTCCCTAAGGTCTTTGCCCAAGGCCAACTCCTTACTAAACACGTTATTAGGGGAATGCCTTCCTAGCATGAAAGTCGTTCTCGCTTTCTGCTCTTAAATAACCATTCTTATCAACTCATTTCAACATTAACTCATAAAAGTTCTCGACCTCTATCCTTATCTTGACACAAAACACTAGGACCACCGCGTTACGTCTCGCCGTCCGGTGTCCTACCCTAGTATGCCAACCGCGTTACGTCTCGCCGTCCGGTTGCATACCCAAACTCGTCAATGACACTGCGTTACGTCTCGCCGTCCAGTCCATGCTCGTCAACTACTGCGTTACGTCTTGCCTTCCAGTAGTGACCCAACCGCCCGGGGGTTCCTCATACCATCAATCCATACAACATCACATACATTCATACATAGCACACTGCGTGCCTCCACCCTTACAGGCGGTGGGATGCCTCACACACATATCGCGCATACTAGAAAAATTAACTAAATAATAACTTGGAAAAAAAAAGCATAAATTAAAAGACCTACGACAGAGATTTTACCTCGTTTACACTCACCTCGAAAAGATGACTACTCAATTCCTTCCTCGAAGAAACCCCTCCTTAGCCGGATTATCTTAGGGAAACCTATTAATAAGAATCCATTTTCTTAGACGACCTTTCTTGATTTAAAACCCCTTTTGAATCACTAGAACATCCTCTCCTCATACTCTAGTCATTGAACCCCATTCCAAGGGTCCTTTAACCCCTATTAAAATTTTCTAGAATTAATCCCTTCAAAAACGACCATTTTTCTTGATTATTTTTATCTTGGACGAATTTTTCACCTAACTAGAACCTTCTTAAAAATTCAGATAATAATTTTCCCAGGTCAATCATGAGCCCCTATACCCATGAAAATTATCAAACCCTTAAAAAGTTCTCGGAAAGATTTTTATTTAACATAAACAAATATTTGAACAATTTATAAAAATAGAAATAAATCTTCAAAAATTCCCAAATTACATTACAATCATCTTCTAGACGTTTCTCAATTTATAAAATTGTTAGAATTAGAAAAAAAGCTTCATAAAGGTTCGAAACAATTTAAAACATCCCAAAATACGTTTCTGGAAATTCCAGCAGCTTTAGTGACCAATAAAAATCTGTCACTAAAAGCCTGAACGTCTGTTGCTAAAACCTCAGAATTGCACGCTCACGAAAAATCCCCAAATTAATCGACGTCACTCAAAGGGATCGAGTTCCCTTACCTCTAGAACGTGCCTAGGACTAGGTTGGATGACCCGGGAAGTTGATCTCCTTGTTGATCGAACCCTCAACGTCACCGCTAATAAAAATACGAGCTTCGGATTAGTCTACCGATAAATCGGGTTAAAAATCGCGAAGGGGTTCGTGATCCTTACCTAGAACGAAAGGGATGGGGTCGGGGCACAGGGAGGCGGCGGCTCCCTTTCTTCTTCCTTTTTTTTTCTTTTTCTTCTTCTTTCTTCTCCGCGGCGCTGTTGGGAAAATAATGGCCGAGGGTTGGGGAAGTGTGGGCCGCTCGGCCCCCTTCCTTCTCTACAATTTTTGTTTTAATATGATAATAAAATAATAATAATAGTTTTAATTATTATTCACAATCCGCAGTTGCAACTCTTAGTACGTAATCGTCAATCCAACCGATTCCAATTTAAGGTCGAACCTAAAACCAAAATACCGGGGGTGTTACTTTGCATGCATCAAACTCAAGACATCAGAATCAAGACCGAGCCATCTAGGTCCTCACTGGGGTAGAGAGCATAAAGAACAAGGAAATGAATCACTCACTCTCGACCAGTGGGGTTGATAGAGACCCGCGGGGCGGGTAGGGGTTAGGTTGGGTTTGGCCGTTTGGGCTGGGTTGATGGCATTTTTGTTATTTTGTGTTAGTTTTCTTAAACACATAAAATAGATTTCTGCACATTCATTTGAGTTTAAGCAATAAGAATATCAAAATCCCCAAATCCCTCTACTCTCTGTTCTTCCCCAATTCTATTTCCAATCCCTAATTCTTTTCCCCAATCCCTAATTCTTCTTCTCTAATCCCAATCCGATTCTTCTATATCAATTGGTATCAGAGCCTCCAATGAGCTCATCATGGCTCTCTAATATAGTGTGGATCCGTATCCAACGGACCCTTGATGCTATTTGTGCCGACCAAGCTGCAACGGCGCGCGCGAGGGGCTGGCCAGCAGGAGAGGCGGACGACTCGGCGGCGCGGCCGCAGCAGGTGGCGGCGGGGGAGCTGGCGCTCGGGGCGCTGCCGCGCGAAGACCCGTCGGGCAATGAGGCCGTTGTCACGGCAGGGGAGACGACCGCAGATGGCGGTGGACGTGGCACGACGCGCGTCGGGGCAGCGCTCGCCCGCATTGGGGCTCTGCGACGGCGGGGTGCAAGGACCGGCGGCGGGGATCGGGGGCAGCAGACTACCTCAGACTGCTCCGGCGGTCTTGCTCCACTCGGTGACCGACCTGCCTACACCGGGAACCCTCCGTTTCCGAGCAGAGATAGCCAACACCACCGCGCTAACCTTGGTGGACAGCGAAGCGACCCTCAACTTCATCAGCGAGGAAATGGCTAAGAAACTTCCCCAGAAGCCGAGTGTGGTGGAGTCTGTCATCGTCAGGGTTGCCAATGGGGCGCCTATGCGGTGCCAGGCAGTGTATCAGGACCTCTCGTTCGAGATTCAAGGGCTACCTATCGCCGCGGATATGTATGTCCTACCAATCCGTGGGTTTGACATGATATTGGGTGTTCCATGGTTTCAGGAATTCGGGCCGGTGACTACTGACTAGCGACATTTAACCATGCGGTTCAAGTGGCGAGATAAGGAGTGGAGCCTGCAGGGGCTGACGACGACTCTAGGTCCCATTTCGCTCCATAAGTGCCTCGTGGAGGGAGAGGCCGAGCTGGCGGTCTTCTGTTGGCCCACGGTGGCAAGGAAGGGAAGGAGGTGGCCCGTGATCTGCAGCAGGTGTTGGATGAGTTCCCAGAGCTCTTTCAGACGCCGACCACTTTGCCGCCCCACAGACAGGTTGATCACCGGATTCAGCTCAAGGAAGGAGTGGAGGCTGTGAATGTCCGGCCCTACCGGTACGGGCACTCGCAGAAGGACGAGATAAGCGGCAGGTGGAGGAGATGCTCGAGACCGAGCTAATCCGCCCTAGCACCAGTCCTTTTTCCTCGCCGGTGCTTCTGGTCAAGAAAAAGGATGGGACTTGGCGATTCTGCACGGACTATAGGGCGCTCAATGCTGCGACGGTGAAGGATCGGTTTCCGATCCCCACAGTGGATGATATGCTCGAAGATCTTCATGGCTCGACCTACTTCACTAAACTCGACCTGCGGGCCGGGTACCACCAGATTCGGATGCAGGAGGAGGATGCGCACAAGACCGCTTTCCAGACTCACAATAGCCACTATGAGTACTTGGTCATGCCCTTCGGTCTGTGCAATTCTCCTTCGACGTTTCAGGCGGCCATGAACGACATTTTCAGGCCAATACTGCGCCGGTATGTGCTTGTATTTTTTGATGACATTCTGGTTTATAGCCCATCTTGGGCGGCGCATTTGCAGCATTTACAAACAGTCTTTGAGGTTCTGCGGCGCCACCAGTACTACCTAAAGGCCTCGAAGTGCGCGTTTGGGGTGCAGAAGGTTGAGTACCTGGGTCACATTGTAACACCACAGGGAGTGCAGGTGGACCAGTCGAAGATACAGGCAATGGTCGAGTGGCCTACCCCAATCACGGTCACGGAGCTGCGAGGTTTCTTGGGCTTGACAGGGTACTACCGGAAGTTTGTGCAGGGGTACAGCATGATCGCCCGACCCTTGACCAATCTGCTGAAGAAGGGCGGGTTTGCATGGACCCCAGAGGCGGACACGGCATTCCAGCTGCTGAAGCAGGCCATGACCTCTACGCCGACTCTAGCTATGCCGGATTTCTCCCGGACCTTCGTGATTGAGGCGGATGCTTCTGGCCGGGGCATTGGGGCGGTGTTATCTTTGGACTGTCATCTGGTGGCCTTCATGAGTAAGACCTTGGCTCCCTCCAAGGAGGCTTGGTCTACATACCAGAAGGAGATGCAGGCTATCATTACCGCAGTACAGATGTGGCGACCGTACCTTCTGGGCCAGAAGTTCCACATTTACACTGACCATCAGAGCCTGAGAAACCTATTGGAGCAGCGCGTTTCCAATCTTGATCAACACAAGTGGGTCGCGAAGCTCCTGGGCTATGATTATGAGATCCATTACCGACCGGGCCCCTCCAACGTCGTGGCAGATGGCCTTTCGAGGCGGCCTGGGGGAGACCGGTGCCTCAGTTTTGGGAGGCGCTTCGAGCCTTGACGGAGACGGATGCTTATTTGCGGGGTCGTCGGGATACGGCAATCAGCGAAGCTCCGGGCCATTACTCGTTCCGCCAGGGGCTGGTGTTCTTTCGGGGGCGGCTCGTCCTTCCGCGGGGATCTTCCCTGGTGACGACCGTGTTGCAGGAGTATCACGACTCTCCGTTTGGAGGGCATTCTGGGGTGGAGAGGACACTGCGGCGGATCCGAGCGAAGTTTTATTGGCCCTAGATGGGGCAGGATGTGAAGGCCTACGTAGCATCGTGCGACCCCTGTCAGCGGGTTAAGGCGTCTCATTCTGATGCAGCCATTGCCGGTTCCCGAGCGGGTGTGGGAGGACATCAGCATGGATTTCATTGTCGGCCTACCCCTATCCGGCGGTAAGACAGTTCTGTTCGTAGTCGTGGATCGACTGAAAAAGTATGCTCACTTCATAGCCTTGGCGCATCCGTATACTGCCCGGTTAGTCGCAGAGCAGTTTGTGATGGGAGTCGTACGCCAGGTTCCCGAGATCGATTGTCAGTGATTGGGATTCGATCTTTCTAAGCCGATTCTGACAGGAGGTTTTCGCCATGGCCCGGACGACATTGCGGATGAGTTCTGCCTACCACCCGCAGACCGATGGCCAAACGGAGGTGGTCAACCGATACTTGGAGCAGTACCTACGTTGTTTTGCTCATCAGCAGCCGAGAAGATGGTTGGCCCTGTTGCCATGGGCTGAGCTATGGTATCTCTACGTATCATAGGGCGATCCAGACGACTCCGTTTGAAGCATTGTATGGTAGGCCACCGCCTGCATTGGTTCGATATCAGCAGGGAACCAGCCCGGTGGACGCTGTGGACCGTTGGCTCGAGACTCGGGATGAGGCCTTGGAGCAGCTCAAGGCTAATCTGGCGGCTGCCAACAACAAGATGAAGCAAATGGCGGATGCAGGCAGACGTGAGGAGGAGTTCGAGGTGGGGGACTGGGTTCTGCTTCGCCTTCACCCATACAGGCAGGCATCCGTTTTCCGACGGGCATATCAGAAGCTGGCCGCTCGTTACTTCGGTCCCTATGAGGTACTGCAAAAGATTAATCCGGTGGCGTATCGTTTGCAGTTGCCAGCGGATGCTCGTATCCATCCTACCTTTCATGTCTCACTGCTGAAGCGTTACAGAGGGGCCGCGGATCGGGTAGAGACGACTGCTCCGTCGGTTTCTGTGGATGGGGACCTTATTGATGCTCTAAAACACAACACCTAACAATGGCCAAGTGTAACCAATGAAAGGGACTGCAGTATAGTGGCACAAGTAATAAATATCGAATCCACGGGTCTCTAGAGTTACTATTACTCAGCTTCAGTTCATTATCTAGCAAACTAGATTAAGGATTGATTAACTAAACTACTCTACTAACTAAATTAAGTAAAACTACTAACTACAGTTTGGGAACTCACTTAGGTATGATTCCCCCTAGCTCCTCAATTAGGTCCAAGTTGTAATTCCTTTTGGTTGATTTACTGTTGATTAAACTGCGGAAGATCCGACAGTAGCTTGGAATCTCTTAAGCTGACCAAACCCTCTCAGTCTAACTATCCGGCAGACGACTAGTCTTCACCGGGATAGAAAGCTGAAGCAATAAGCACAGAACTCCACTACTGGAATTGGATTCCAGTACAAAGCAGTAAACTGGCTAACTCTCGTATAGCCAATCTCCTACTACCGAATGATGAGACTCTAGCAACCTAATCAGATTCTATCTATCTCAGATTGCAGCAGGAATCAGGAAAAGTTGATCAGACTTCAATTGACTCAATAAACATGCATCATTCGATTATAATCAAACAATATAGCATCCAAAACTTCATACAAGAAAGATCCTAACTCATGGAACTAAGGTTCCTCAAAACCTAAGTGAAGGGAAGTTACTCCATAGAGAAGAGAGAGACTGCAGAAATCTGATCTAGATCTTCAATCTCCATCTCCAAGCTTGATTCCCGAGCTCCAATGGCGAAGAAATCCTCCAAAATAGCTCCAAGAATGTTCCCAAGTCGCTCTCTCTCTCTCTAGGGTTCGTCCCTTGGGTGTTTGGGATCCAAAACCCAGCTCTCTCCCAAAATCGGGTTTTAAACAGCAATTCCCGACTCACACGGCCAGGCCACACGGCCGTGTGGCTTTCCCAGCTGCCCGTGTGAAGGCTCGGTGATTTCCACACGGCCACATGGCCAGGTCACACGGCCGTGTGGGTTGTGCCCGTGTGGCTTTCTTAGCCTCTGTTTAATGCTTCGTTTCTCCCTCGTCCGGACTCCGAATCAGTCGCCGTTTGATCCCAGACGCTCGTAGTCTCGTCCTCTTTCTTTTCATGATAAGCTTGCATGATTATTTGTCCATAAACTGAGATAGAAATCCATTCTTCTTCAGGTCATACCCGAGTTTCTTCTCCCGAATCATCAATTGATCTCTGATTGACTTGAAACTTGCGCCTATGCTTCACTTTATGTGCTAGGACCTGAAATGTGACAAAGGAACACAACCTAGCGTAAAATAGGCCAAAAACACGATAATTCAAGCTCCAACAATCAAGAAACAAAGGGGAAAACATGTGCAAATACCGAGTCATCACTTATATTGACCCCGGTACAGGTTTTGGATACCAGATGGGTTCGGAAGGGAGGGCGCATGATTGAGGAGAGCTTGGTTCTGTGGCAGCACATGGCGCGAGAGGATGCTACTTGGGAGGAGACAACCATGCTACGGCAGCGTTTCCCGACATTCGACCTCGAGGACAAGGTCGTTTCTGATGGGGAAGGGGATGATAGATACCCGCGGGGCGGGTAGGGGTCGTGTTGGGTTTGGCCGTTTGGGCTGGGTTCATGGCATTTTTGTTATTTTGTGTTAGTTTTCTGAAACACATAAAATAGGGTTCTGCACATTCATTTGAGTTTAAGCAATAAGAATATCAAAATCCCTAAATCCCTCTTCTCTGTTCTTCCCCAATTCTATTTCCAATCCCTAATTCTTTTCCCCAATCCCTAATTCTTCTTCTCTAATCCCAATCTGATTCTTCTCTATCAGGGGTCAGGACAATTTGATGTGAAAAATGCTCATGTTTATTCTCTCAAATCCTAACGTCTCTTCACCATGATGGAAGCCTCTAAATTTTAGTGTTTACACACGGGATGTCACCACTAACTAATTCGGAGGTCTTAGACACATGTTCAAGTGACTGGATAGGGTCTTGGACACAGGGAAAAGGACTTATAGGTGGTGGAAGAATTCATAGAACAAGGTCTCTAAGTCAGCCTACTAAGAAACACTACTTAATGAGCATGATTCAGATTTTTGGTAGTGGCTCTATTTAGCTTTCATTCATTTTTTTTCCTACTTTTTTCATTTCTTGAGAGAACCACCACCTCGGCACATTTTTGAAACACACGCCCAACTTTTAAGCATTACCTCCAACCCTCGCACTATATTTAGCAGAAATAGCAGAGAACATGCAAAAACCACTCTGCGGAACCTTCTAAGAGATGCAAAAGGGTGATTTTCCAGTGTAGACCGAAAGAAAGGAAAGTACACGGCTCAAAGGGGCTAACTAAGGGGTATGACACACCAGGACAACCAATTCTCCATCATCTTAGCTAGTGACAACGTGAATGCTACACATCACGGAAGAGGGATCTATCGCATAAGAAAGAAACAAGGAGGCTCAAATCTCACATGGCTACCTATATGCTCTATCTCTCATTCTAATTCCCTGAACTAGATGCATAAACGATTGTCAAGAGCAAGTGATCAATCCAAGTCACAGTTGGTAAGCAAACAGTTGAAAAACTGAACCCCTACACAACTCTATTGCACGTCTCAGTCATCATTATAAGTTGTCCTAGTTACAATCAAGTTGTCATGCGTTAATTCGAAAGCCATTCAATTCACCAATTTAACCCACAATGCCAATACGATCAAGCAAACAGCAGTACTTGGAGCCCTCAAATCTCAAGATTACGACAGCGGACTAGGCTCCAAGCACACATATACATGTTCCAATAAAGACAAAGCACCCCCCCCCCCCACACACACACACTTAAGTTCGACATTGCCCTCAATGGAGCAGAGGGAAGGGGAACGATGTTATCGTGAAAGAGTGGGCAGGAACGGTGACTGGAGGGTGGACCCTGTCGCAACCGTCCCGTCCGGGGGGGTCCGAATGTCGTCGCGTCTGCATTTTTGGGAGTCGCCATCGATCTTATTTAGAGTGGATCGAACACTCTTAGGATCGGCTCTAACCTTAGGGTCAGAACCGAGATATGGTCTGCGAAAATAAAGTTATGGGTTCGGGAGTACGGTTACGTGTGGGGAAGTTAAGCAACACCCCCACAACGCCCTAAATCGGTACTACTTAAGTCGATAAGTTTTTATGCGAGTTGGGTGTATTTTAGTAATAATTTTGTAATTTTAGGGTCCCACTGGACCATTAAATAATTTTTATTAGCTGCAATTTAATTATACGCCCACTGACGTAAAAATTTAAAGATAGAGTTTATTGATTGGTTGGACTCGAACCTTATTGGTTGCCTACGTACCCGTTAGACGGGATCAAAGTCCACGTAGTTCGTTAGGACTTTGAAAATTTAATTGTAATCACGTTCCATTGATCGTGATTTTCGTATTATAATTTTGTTAATAAAAATTCATTTAGATTATTACGAGGTTGTGACAATAAATGCAAGTATTTTAGCTATTATGAAGTATTGTGACGTATTGAAAAAAAACGAGATAAACTTAATCCGCAATTCTACATTTCGTATTAAGGATTTTGAAGGAATAAAATTAAGCGGAAAGGTTAAATTGACGGATGATGGGCCAGCAGCCCAACTGGTTATGCTCCCAAGCATAGTGATGTTCTTGTTGGGGACGCGGGTTCGAAGTCCGCCAGCCTCATTTTTGTTTCGTCGCTTTTTGGTTTCAGAGAAAGGGGAGGGTCAATTTCGTAGTTTCACGAAAACGCGGTGGCAGGGCCGCGTAATAAGCTGAAAACCCTAGGGGCATTTTAGTCATTTTAAACGATGGGGTATATATAGTCTCTAAAAAAAAACCCTAACCTATTAACCAAAATCGGCCGCCTCACTCTCCCTCTCGCCTCTCTCCCTCTCGTTCTCATCTTCTCCAGAGAAGACCAAACATGAACCCTAGCCGCCGCTCTCACCCTCTCTCCCTCGATCTCGATCCTTATCCACTTCTCCACCTCTCGTCTCTCTTCCAGAGAGCGAACCAAAACCCTAGCGCCACCCTCATCTTCTTCTCCCTCGTCTCTCGCCTCCCTATCTCCTGCTAATCCCTACCTCGAAACGAAAACCCTAATCACTTAACCATCCGAACAACGCCGCCATCTACATCTTCTCCTTCTCGCGTTCTTCATGTAAATCGAGAAAAGGAGATGAGCCTTCTTCATATTTAATCTATCTCCCCTTCTCCTTATTCTGGAAACGAGTGGTGACGGGGAAAAGAGGCGGCGGCGGCGGCGACGACTGAGGACGAGCGCTGCCAACGCCAGCAGTGACGATGACGACTAGGGTTTTCTAAAGGTTAGGTTTTTTTTTTGGCTTGCATGTAAGATTTTTACCATTTTTCGATTTCGATTTTAAGATTTTCTATGTTCTAAACCTATTTCTTGTTTTTCTTTCAGAGACCGATCCAAAACCGAGGAGGGACTCTTAATTTACTTTCTAATAATCTCGATCTACTCTTTCTAGTTGGAGCAGAGGCGACGACGAGATCTTACCCTCTGGTAAGCTCTTTTCTACATGCATGCCCATTTTCATTCGATTTAATGGATAAGATTGGGATTTAACTTGTTTTGTTTTTTTTGTTTATGTTTTTTTTATTATTTGGACCTCCGCCGAGAGAAGGGAGGAGCGGCGGTCGCCGGCGGCGCGGCCAGCGCCAGAGCCGACGGCGAGGGTTTTGTTTGGGGGTAAGTTGTTTGTTTTATTTTTTATTCTCGTTTTTTACCTATTATCATTTTTGGGGTTCTAACTCTTGATTTCCTAATTTTTGCAGATCTTATTCAATTTGAAAGAAACTAGGTGATACCTCTTCTAAACCTAAAACGGGTGGTTTAATTATCGTTATGATTGTTTATAGAACTTTCTGGTGTTGTGAAAGTAAATTTTGTTAGACCTCCTAGGTTTGTTTAGCCTTAATGTTTGGTTTTGGATATGGTGGAGAATTTGCTTTATTAAAATTTGAAAATCTATAATGGTCCTAAAGGTAATACGACATCATAGCTACTGCTTATGACTATCAAATGGTTAAACAAATTGATTAAAAGGCTAATACCGATTAGTAACAAATGGAATTTTTAATGAAAGTGTTTTATTGTATTTAGCATACAAAATAATAATCAAATGAGAACTTCGTGATTATCAAATCTGGTAGTTGGCTAAAGAAAAGGGGTACCCTTAAACACCAAATGAGGTATTCTAAAATACTCTCTCAAAGGTCTGATTTGAATTTTTTATGTTTTGAATGGATTGCTTGATTATTGCTATGTTGAAAGAGTAAATGAACTAGCCTGGCTGATAATAGTGCTAGGTTTAGCTAGCAGCTTAACAAGAATTATGCTTGCTAGAATAACTGAGAGCAACTCAAGCTGATTCATTGTATTTAGGTGATAAAAAGTAAATTGTCATATAACGAAAGAAATGAATGGCATAAAGAGGCATACATGTCACGAAGATCAGAATTTCGTAATATCCACTTCGCATACAAATTTAGGCAGCCTAACTATGGATTATGAATTTAGAAGCATCATCATTTACAAACATGCTATATGAATTTTCCTACATGGATGTATGGATGACTACACGCTTGTATGATTGATGGGGTGTAGAAAAAAAAAAACCGACCTGTGTTTGCGATTTGGTGGAGTTTTGATGGTGATAGCTTGTTGCTGTTTCTGACTCCCTGCCCTTTTTGGATCCTTAGTGCTTCTGTCTTTTTGGTGCTTAGTGCTCTTTAATGCTCTTTGTCTCCCTTTTTTTGTGTCTTTTTGTTGTCCCCCCTTTCTTTTCCTCCTGTTTGGGGTAAAAACAGCTCCTTATATATGGCTGCCTTTTACTGTTCATACCTGTGTGTTGGCTGCTCCTCCTTTGCTCTTGAAGTGGTAGCCTTAGCCACTTATGTTGTTGGCAATCTGGGATTGGTTCTTGGAGGAGGTGGCAGAAATCTTCTTTTTTAGGTTTGGCAGAGACTCTGCTGTTCTGCTGCTCTGTTACTCTGCTACTCCTTTAGATAAGAATGATGGGTTTGGTTGACGGGGTTGACCATAGCTGGCCCGGGCTGACCATACTTGATTGGGTTGACCCGGGTCGACCAAGTTGACCAGAGTTGACCAGAGTCAATTGGGCTTGAATATGGGCCTGGGTTGTGGGTTTTTATTTTAGGTTGCTCTTCTAACATTTTCTTTTTTTTTTGTTTGCAGGTCCCTAGTCCGTTTCTGGCCCAAAATGATGATCAATGGGGGCCCAAAAGAAAAAGAAGTCCTATTTTATTCATCCTTAATTCCTTATCAAATGTAATAATTATTAGTTGTACATTTGTACTTTGTAATTATGCATGTAATTATTTTTGCGACTTATAATTAGAATGATCGTGTAATCATTGTATGGCCAACTATTCAATTGATTTGCTTCCACCTAGCTTGTTTATTCTTTTTCCTGATCGTAACCCACATCCCAACTTCTTAAATAAGTAGTTCTTGATTATGAATTTCGACCAATATTGACCAATATGAGTAAGTTTAATATGGTCTTCCTATCTCAATTGACCAATTTCAAACCTATGTCACTAATCACTAATCGTAATACTAGTATAGTCGTGACGGCGTACTATTGTTATTCTAAATAAAGCGAATTTGGTAGTCATTAGCTACTGCTAATTCTACCTAGTACAGATATTCGAACTAAACAGAAGGAGGACTTCGAAATTATTGGTACTTGTTGATTTGCCACTGCTAATCTCAACCAACTTCGTCCAAACTTTCACTTGGGTTTTCTTTTTTTAATTTTAAATGGAATATTCTTCCGAATTTTGAGTAGGATAGTTGCTCCGGACAAAATGTGGTGTCTACAGTTGCCCCCCTTTGTATATCTCTTTGTATAAAGAGTTATACAAAGTGCTCATGAGGACACCACATTTTCTAAAAGTATCATGATGGTTGTGTTAGGGTCCTTGAAATAGGATATGTTTTGAGGATGATGTTAGGAATGCGAATGATTTAGTGCGTTTGTATAAGATTTCTGATAGCGAGAACTTCTGTTTCTTTGATCCCCTTTGCTGCTGATGGAAAATTTACGTTTTTATATAGCGTTCGCCAACGCGAGTAATTTTCTAATATTCATTTTATTGTATTTCTTTGATGCTCGACAGCGTCGACGGTTTCCTCTGATGCCTATCAATCATCTTCTGCTACATTTATTTAACGCTTGCCAGCTCCAGTTAGATATTTACTGGTAGGGGCGCTCGTTATCTCTTATGCGTTATTGAATGATAGAGGGGCTCGCCAGCTCCTGCGAGGTTTTGATTGGTTGGGGCGCTCCTCAGCTCCCGTGAGGTATTAAATAGTAGGGGTGCTCCTCAGCTCCCGTGAGGTATTGATTTGGTAGGGGTGCTGCTCAGCTCCCGTGAGGTATTAAATAGTAGGGGCGCTCGTCAGCTCCCGTGCGTTGTTGACTGATAGAGGGGCTCGCCAGCTCCTGTGAGGTATTAGTTTGATAGGGATGCTCCTCAGCTCCCGTGAGGTATTGATTTGGTAGGGGTGCTCCTCAGCTCCCGTGAGGTATTAAATAGTAGGGGCGCTCGTCAGCTCCCGTGCGTTGTTGACTGATAGAGGGGCTCGCCAGCTCCTGTGAGGTATTAGTTTGATAGGGATGCTCCTCAGCTCCCGTGAGGTATTGATTTGGTAGGGGTGCTCCTCAGCTCCCGTGAGGTGTTAAATAGTAGGGGCGCTCTTCAGCTCCCGTGAGGTATTAAATAGTAGGGGCGCTCCTCAGCTCCCGTGAGGTATTGATTTGGTAGGGGTGCTCCTCAGCTCCCGTGAGGTATTGATTCAGTAGGGGTGCTCCTCAGCTCCCGTGAGGTATTAAATAGTAGGGGCGCTCCTCAGCTCCCGTGAGGTATTGATTTGGTAGGGGTGCTCCTCGGCTCCCGTGAGGTATTAAAATTTTGGTTTCCCTTTGTGGTATAGCGATATAGAGTACTGGTTTATTCACATTGCGACATACAATAGCTTTGATAGTCAACTAGCTGGTTTGGTACAAATATCGATAACGAGTAGTCACACGGCCTAAAGGACTTCGTAAGTATCCGATAGCTTAACATTGATATGTATTGCTTTTTTATCATATTGCTAGATAGATGTGAAAAATGTAGCGTGATATGGCATGATGTAACGTCATGATGAAAATGCGTAAATGGAGAGGGAGGATTCCCTTATGTGGACGTTTACTCGACTGGTGTGCCACCTTGTGACAAACTTTATGAGTACGTGACACAATATGTTGTATGATGAATGCTTGCCGCAAACGTAAAGGCGAATTAGTTTCTTTTATTATATTTTTCTAATTTTCCTCCAAATTGGTCGCCCTTCGAGAGATATGTCATTGCTCTCAACTTAATCGATCCTAGGCCTTGTTCGAAGTAGGATGGCAAGTGTACTGATAGTGTTGCCGCCTTTAATTTTCAGTTGTTAATGAACGAGTCAACCTTCATTTCGATGTTCGCCTTGTAAAGTTGCTGAACCTCCTTTTGAGTCCCGAAAAAGGTCTAACATGAAAATGTCGTATCCAATCTTCTATTGGGTCTGCAGAACATTTGCGAACCTACCAATTTCTTTCGAGTGGTCTCGAATAAATTTCCTTTGCATGCCCATGTCATTCATAACTGCGGGGGGAATCCCGGGTTGGCTTCTCAAAACTGTAGAGATTATTGGATTTTTCTCTTCATTTGTGAACTATGAGCGTACGGGGTTAGGCCAAGGGAGGAGTGGAAATAACAAAACGAATCCACTTTAGTTATGGATATTTTGGTTAAATTGTTTTGAAATTGTTATTGTTCCCTTCGATTGTGTGCTAGTCGTGAATTGCTTCTGCTTTTTGCTAAGACTGTAGTTGGTTTACGCGACTGTATGGCCACTAGGGGTTTATCACAAGATCATATTTGTAATTAGATGGTATAAGAGGCGACAATCAGTTGCAAGTAGGATGGAGTGGTAAGTAAAGGAGAACACGTGCAAGATTGAGGCAAATTCTAGCGGAATTTTATTTCTGGGGTATAGGGGAAAGATATATAGCAACTACGAGATACATCAAAGAGATTCATGATTTGACAGTCCACCCTGCACTCGTCCCATTATTTTCATGGAGTCGACCGAGCATTGCCTCATCCTTATGCATAGTATTTCTTCACTGAGTCGGTGTTGACCGGATATGGTAACTCGTCTCCGTCCATGTTTGTTAATATGAGCGCTCCCCCGGAGAAGGCTCTTTTTACCACATAGGGACCTTCATAGTTAGGGGTCCATTTCCCTCTTGGATCCCCTTGTCGGAGCATAATTTTCTTCAAGACCAGCTCTCCTTCACGAAATTGTCTCGGCTTTACTTTTTCCTCAAATGCTCTGATCAATCGTCTTTGATAGAGATGACCATGATGGATGGCTCCTAGCCTTTTTTCCTCAATCAGGTTTAATTGGTCATACCTGGCATTGACCCATTCGGCATCTTCGAGTTCTGCTTCTTTTAATACCCTTAAGGATGGTATCTCTACTTCAATAGGCAATACTGCTTCCATCCCATAGACCAGAGAGAAAGGTGTTGCACCCGTTGATGTCCTCACTGTTGTTCTATACCCGTGCAGCGCAAATGGTAGCATTTCATGCCAATCCTTATACGTGATCACCATCTTCTGGATGATTTTCTTAATGTTCTTGTTTGCAGCTTCGACAGCACCATTCATCTTGGGACGATATGGTACAGAATTATGGTGTTTGATCTTGAACTGCTCGCAGAGTTCATCCATCATTTTGTTGTTTAAGTTTTTCGCATTGTCGGTGATCAACCTCTCTGGCAATCCATAACGACAGATGATTTCTTTCTTAATAAATTTTACCACCACACTTCTGGTTATGTTCGCGTAGGAGGCCGCCTCTACCCATTTGGTGAAGTAGTCTATTGCTACTAAGATGAATCGATGACCATTTGATGCTTTGGGTTCGATTAATCCGATAACGTCTATTCCCCAGACGGCAAAAGGCCAAGGCGATGACATGACATGGAGAGGGACAGGGGGAGTATGAATTTCATCCGCATACACTTGGCACTTGTGGCATTTCCGAACATAGTTGACGCAGTCTCCCTCCATTTTAGTCCAGTAATACCCCATCCTTAATATTTTCCGAGCCATGACGTGACCACTTGCATGTGTACCACATATACCTTCATGTATTTCTTCAATTATCCTTGAGGCCTCCTTTGCATCTACACATCTTAACAGCGTTGAGTCGTGGTTTCTTTTGTACAAGGTCGATCCGCTCAAATAGAACCCATAGGCCAATCTGCGAATAGTCCTTTTGTCGTTTCCGGATGCCCCTGGTGGGTATTCTTTTTCTTTGATGTAGATTAGGATGTCATAATACCATGGTTTGTCATCTGGTTCCCTTTCAATATTCATAAGGTATGCGGGAGCATCTCGTTTCTCGATTTTAATACATGGTATTTCACCCATTTCTTCCATTTTGTACATCGATGCGAGGGTAGCCAGTGCATCTGCGACTTGGTTTTCCACCCGTGATACATGTTCAAACGTTACTTCCTCAAATTGCAATATCATTTCTTTGATGAGCTTCTGGTATGGGATGAGCTTTGAGTCTCGAGTCTCCCATTCACCTCTTATTTGGAAGATTACTAGTGCAGAATCCCCATACACCTTCAACCTTTTTATCCCCATTCCGAGGGCTGCTCGCATGCCGAAGATACATGCTTCGTATTCTGCCACATTGTTCGTGCATGCAAAGCAGAGTTTAGCTGTAATTGGTAGTACCTCACCTTCCGGGGACATAAAGACGGCCCCCACTCCTTGTCCTAGAGCATTAGAAGCTCCGTCAAACTTCATGATCCAACCTCCATGTGGTAGGTTTTCTTTTTCCTCCTCTGTTGTCATTATATTTTCATCTGGGAAATCCATAATCATGGATTCGGGATCCATAATAGCATGCTCTGCCAAATGGTCGGCAACGACGCTCCCTTTAATTGCTTTTCTTGCCACATAAACAATGTCGTATTCTGCTAAGAGGACTTGCCATCTGGCGAGGCGTCCAGTCAGTGCGGGTTTTTCGAATATGTATTTGATGGGGTCCATTTGGGATACCAAATGAGTTGTGTGATACAACATATATTGCCTTAACCTTTTTACTGCCCAAGCTAGGGCACCACACGTCTTTTCTAAGGCCGTATACCTACGTTCACAGTCATTGAACTTTTTACTGATGTAGTAGATCGCATGTTCTTTCTTTCCTTGTTCTTGTTGTGCCAGCATTGCCCCCATAGAATTTTCGAATACAAATAAGTACAGTGTTAGGGGTTTCTTTGGTGTAGGGGGTGCTAGGACCGGTGGATTTAGAAGGTATTCTTTAATTTTGCTAAACGCATTTTGGCAATCTTCGTCCCACTCACATGGTTGGTTTTTCTTGAGTAGTTTGAAAAGGGGTTCACATGTGGAGGTCAATTGTGAAATGAATCTACTGATATAGTTCAAGCGTCCGAGGAATCCTCTTACTTCTTTCTGGGTCTTGGGTGGCGGCATTTCAACTATTGCTTTGACTTTGTCTGGATCGACTTCTATCCCTTTCTGACTTACTAGAAATCCTAGCAACTTTCCCGATGTGACCCCAAAAGTACATTTTTCGGGATTCAATCGTAATTGATATTTACGCAATCTTTTGAAAAGCTTTCGTAGGATTTCCACGTGATCTTCTCCTGGTCTAGATTTGGCTATCATGTCATCCACATAGACTTCTATTTCTTTATGCATCATGTCATGAAACAACGTGACCATTACCCTTTGGTAAGTAGCTCCTGCGTTTTTCAACCCGAAAGGCATTACAATGTAACAAAACGTTCCCCATAATGTGATGAAAGTCGTTTTTTCCATGTCCTCTGGGCACATTTTGATTTGGTTATATCCTGAAAAACCGTCCATGAAGGAGAATGTGTGATGACCAGCCGTATTGTCGATAAGAACATCAATATGAGGTAATGGGAAATCATCTTTTGGGCTCGCACGATTTAGGTCCCTATAATCTACGCATACTCGGATCTTTCCATTCTTTTTAGGGACTGGGACAATATTTGAGACCCATTCAGGATATATGGCTACTCGTAAGAAACCAGCATTGTATTGTTTTTGAACTTCTTCCTTGACCTTCAACAACCATTCTGCTTTCATTCTTCTCAATTTCTGCTTGATGGGTTTGCTATCTTGTTTCAAAGGCAAGTGATGCATTACTATTTTTTCGTCTAAACCGGGCATGTCTTTGTAAGACCAAGCAAACACGTCTTGATATTCCTTTAGCAGGTCTACAAGCCTTTCTTGTGCGTCTTCACTTAAACTTTCCCCAATTTTCACTTCCTTCTGATCTTCTTCCGTCCCTATGTTTACCACTCTGATTGCTTCACCATACGGTTGTAATGCTGGCTCTTCCCGCTCAAGCACCCAATCCCAGTCTGAAGATTCCTCTTCTTCCTCATCCGACTCCATTTGATTAATAGGTAAGTCAAAGTTGATTGTCAAATCATGAAGATCTCGAGTATCCTCCCATTGCTCACATATCCTGAAGCAAAAGATATAAAGGCAAAAAGGAAAGGAAAATAACGTGGAATAAGGAAGGGATAGAAATCCATGTCATGAACGATTGGAATTCAAATGCATATGTTTATTTGAAAACAAAGGAAGGTGCTATAAGTGCGCTTTATTTCCCACTACAGTCTTAACAAAAGCTTAACTAGTCTTTTCGACTACATTTTATTCATTATTATACGATGCTTTCGATTTCTCGTGCCCACGACATTACATTGCGTCTGGTATGGGCAAGTCTTCAAACTTCCAATTGCACAGCTCTTCATCTGGACGCATCAGGTGGACAAACTCGAACGATTCAGTGTTATTTCCCCCAGCCATGTTGATCGACAAATCACTGAAAACAGTTAACATCATATGGTCCTCTAGGTCTATGTTTGCCTCGACGACATCGACAGTCTTGCTATTGATCGTTCCTCCACTTGTGAAGGTTTGACTTATGTGGGGTATCTTGATCTTCTCGTGTTCAAAATTGTCCCCTTTTAAGCGAACCAACCTCTTGTTTCGTTTCTCCTCTTGGATCCTTTTCATATCCAACATACTTGGCGAGTACCCTAAACCGCAACGATTTTTATTTTCCTTGATGTTCATTGGCGGCCTGATTAGGGTGTTCCACATTGACTTGTCAATTCCCTTAATCAATTGTTTGGCAGCCATGATGGAGGCTACAGATGGTTTTGGGTTTCGCGTCTTATTTTCCTTGTTGACGTATGCGACGTCTTCAATTTCTAGCGACTGAAATGCACTTTCAAGAGCTTCCTCTGTAGCTTCGATATATGGTGCATCTGGTGCTTTCGTTATCATTATATCTTCTTCCCCGTAGACCTCCACTAACTTCTTGTCAATGATGAATTTAACTTTCTGGTGGAGCGATGATGGCACTGCTCCTGCCGAATGTATCCATGGTCGACCCAGTAGGAGGCTGTATGTGGGAGTAATGTCCATCACCTGGAACGAGATGTTGAAGATGCTTGGTCCTATCTGGATTGGAAGCTCGACTTCGCCGATTACCTTGCGTTTAGTACCATCGAATGCCCGAACTACTACAAAGCTCGGCTTGATGTATGATTCATCCACCGGGAGTTTATTGAGGGTTGATTTGGGTATTACATTTAGAGCTGACCCGTTATCGATAAGCGCACGAGCTATCATATGGCCTTTGCATTTTAGCGAAATGTGCAGGGCTTTGGTGTGACCTGTTCCCTCGGTGGGGATTTCATCTTCGTCAAACGAGATCTTTCCGCTAGTCAGGACAGCTCCGATGATATTGTCTACCTTTTCTACTGATACATTATGGCATACGTGAGCTTGATTCAGTACTTTCATTAGAGCTTGACGATGAGGTTCAGAAGTGAGGATTAGGGATAGAAGAGAAATTCGTGCAGGCGTGCGGTTCAACTGCTCTACCACCTTGAACTCACTTTGCTTAATCAGTTTTAGGAATTCACATGCATCCTCATCAGAAACTTGTTTTTGGTACTCTTTTGGACCTTCCATGATCGGTGCCCTCTCCTCTTCCTCATTGAGCTGTGGGTTCGTGAACTCGGGGAGTTTTTGCTTTCCCTGCTTTATTTCTTGCCTTTTTGCCAATTCCTCAATTCTACGCTTTTCAACGTCATTCGGGGTATAATACCTGCCTGTTCTAGTCATACCGCCTATCCCGGTTATGTTTGTCACTTCACTTTGGCGAGTAAAGGTGTTCTGATCTGCTTGACAGTTGTACATCCATGGTACTGCTTTTGAATTTTCATATTTGAATGGTTTTGGGGTTTTTATGACCAGAGGGACCACTTTTGAGGATGGAGGGCTAAGCTCATCCTGTCGTGCTTGGTAGCAAATGAACCTTTCCTGCTTTTGGGGTTCGTCAGTTAGCGAGGACATCATATTTACGTCCCTCATGACTTTGCCTCTAGTTCGAATTAGTATCACTTTCGCATCCATGAGTTGTTGTAACTTTATTTTGAATGGATCACAATGCTGGATAGAATGCCCCTTAACTCCCGCATGATAAAGACATGTATCTTCCAGATTTATGACGGGTACCTCTTCATCAGGGTCCTCTAGGTAATTGTTGTGGGATAGTATTTTATAGATGCACTCCAAAGGTGTCTTTATTTCTGCCACACTTACCCTGTCTTCGTATTGTTCAAATTCTTCGATGCCATTTACTCCCTGCCCCCCATGATTAGGCAATGGATTATTGTTAACATTCGGTCTGTTGGGCTGTTCTTCGAATTTTAGCCAACCAACTTTTATCAACTGTTGTACCTTAACTTTCAGTATTCTGCAATCTTCAGTTGAATGCCCTGGGACCCCCGAATGGTAGGCACAACGTTGATCCGGCTTATACCAATTAGGGTAAGGTGGTTGCAGGGGCTCAGATGGTATGGGGGCAATTAGATGACTTTGGATTAACTGAGGAAAGAGTTCAGTATATGTGATGGGAATAGGATCGATTTGAAAAGTTTTTCCATACATTCGAGTGATGTTCTGATCTCTGTTGTTTGCTTGGGGTGGTGCTTGTGGTCGATTCTGGTTTAGTGGCTGAGTAGCATAATTCGGGCGTTGAGTAACAACTGTAGCATTATTTATGTATGGACGAATTTGGTTGGGTTGAGGTCGACTGTTCCATCTCCCTATTCTTGAAGACTCTCCCTGGGCTGAATTGACCTCCGCTCCCTTCTTTCTGATGTGGCTCGCCTTCCGTGAAGCTTCTGGGCTTTCCATCTTCCCTAGTTTGATTCCCTTCTCAATTCGTTCACCAATTACTAACATATCAGCAAAATTTGTTGTAGTGATTCCGACCATGTTATTGTAATATGGAGGCTTCAGGGTTTCAAAGAAAGTAGAGATCATTTCTTTCTCAGATAAAGGGGGCTGAACATCTGCAGCTCTTCCTCGCTACCTTTGGGCATACTCTCGGAAGGACTCCTCCTCTTTCTTTTCCATGGCGCGTAGATCTTCCCTATCTGGGGCCAAATCTTGGTTATGCTTATAGTGTTTCATGAATGCATCAGCAAGATCTTGCCATCTTTTGACTTTTGACCTTTCGAGCTGCATGTACCACCTTGCGGCTGGCCCAGTTAGGCTGTTTTGAAAACAATGTATCATAAGCTTGTCGTCTCGGACGTGGTTGGCCATTTTATTACAATACATGATTAGGTGATTTCTAGGGCACGTGGTACCGTCATATTTTTCAAATTCTGGGATTTTGAATTTTGGGGGAATTATCACGTCTGGTACGAGGCATAATTGCGTGGCATCAGTAGAACCATATGATTCTACTCCTTCGATGGCTCTCACTCTTTCGTCCAGGTATTCCCATTTTTCTTTCAATAGTATGTCATTTTCAACGCCTTCTATTTTCTCTCTCTCTTGGTCGTGTTCAGGCGATCCCGCATTGTTTTTGTCATGCACGATGATGACTTTGGGGCCCGAACCTTCCCCTTTTGGAGGAACATCATCTTCAGAATGTACTTCCTCATCGTTGGATACTATTTCCTTTCCTTTTGCCGACAGCATTTTTACTATCATGTTCAGCTGATCTTTCATTTCATCAAACCCAACCAGCTTTTCATCAAATCCAGTTATCTTTCCTTCGATGTCATTCAGCTTCTTCTGAAAAAGTTTCCATGACGAACTCGGCCTTAGATCTCGTTAAGTATGTAAAGTCTTGACTCTTCCCTGGCGGACGATCAATTTTAAAGAAAACCCGGTGCTCTGGTTCCTGTGTTCTCGTGGAATAGTTTATAATTAGTCGATGCGGAGTGATATGATGTCATGCTTATGCTATATGAGGTGAATGCATGATGTGATGTTTTTGTTAGTGCTTGAATGCAATTCTAGGATTTGCCAATGAGATAACACCTCTGCTTCCAAACTTTATATTTACAGTAGCTGGGGCTACCATTACAATTTATGTGCGCTTCAAGGCGCTATATGCTTACTACATGGCCTCGTACATATTTCACAAGAGACCATGATTACAAAAACAACCCAAAGTACATTGTTTATTCCCCTGCTACCTTACATTACCATATTACAAAGTATTATAATATGATTAGTGAAAATTTCCATAATACATCAGCTCTTGTTGCAGGTTTTCGAGATAGGTTCGAAGGTCGGGATCCGGATTCTCCATTTGTACCAGACGTAGTCTAGCCGCCTCAGCTTCATTGGACAATTCGTATGCTCTTCTAGTAGCTCCTCTAACGACTTCCATGAGGCGGTTAACTTTCCGTTCTTCATTCAGCCTGTTGTTTTCCAGTGTTTGTGCTGTAATTTTCCAGTCCGCATTTTCCTTCTCGATAGCCTCTTTTTCAGTAGTTAATCGGCTAATTTCTTCATAATATTTGATAGCTTCCTTCTTTTGCTTACTGATAAGATGCTCCGTTCGTAGTCCCCATTCTTCCAGATGCTCTAATCTTTCTTGCATTGCCCGATTTGCGCTTTGGTGTTCGTTGATTGTAGACCTCTGCTCATGGCTAAGACCTTCCAACTGAATAACCCTTTGGTTCAGGATATAATTTGCTTCTTCAAGTCTCTTTATCTGGGCGAAATTCCCTCTTGCGTATGCCCGCATCTCATCATTTTCTCGTTGTAGTCGGTTTAGAGCCATATCTTTAGCCAAAGATCCTGCTTGATGATGTATCGCCGCTGGCAATCTGGGTTCAAAATCCATTTTCCTCTTGCCTTTCCTGTCTACAGTGACTGCTTTTCCTCGCCCCTGATACCATGGTGCGTATTCAGGAGCCAGGAAATTGTGGAGGTCTTGATCATCTTTCATCATTGCAATGCTCAAACTTCGATTGATTAGTCTCGGATTTTTCCAACATGGTAGTACCCGCTCACTTTTAGCCTTTGAATCGGGATTGAAATACCGGTAACTAAACCAACCCATCCCTTCGGTTGCCGGCACAAACTGTATGCAACCAACTTGCCTTCTGAACATATTCGGTGCGTATGCCACGCATCCCTCGGGACCTAGCAGAGGCACCCATGGGTCGGACCCGCAGCTATACAATACACTTCCCTCGTACATCCACGGGGCTTTCCATTGGATATCTTCACTCCCAAGTGTGGCGAAATAATTTTTCCAATGCTCTTCAGATGCTGACATATATATTAAGTCCCCAGAGGCAAACTCTCTAACTGAGCATCTCCTTTCGTCGAAGACGAATGAGTATCTAATTATCGGGATCCCTTTCCTCGGAGAGGGTTTAAGATGTCCAAAAATCCAGACCACTAGTAATGGGGCGCAACCAAGTAGGATGCCCCCACGATTTTCCCTACATCTTCCCAAAGCAGCAAATGTTTCAGACAGAATAGAGAATATTGGGTTGACATCATGTGTATCTTGCTCAAACACTTTCATGGCAGAGTTGTCAATGTGGTCTGGCATTCGAGGGTATAGGATTAATCCATATAGTACCAGTGCGAATATCTTCAAATCTTTCTCATTTTTCGGTCCGATATTTATCTGAGATATGAGTGTGTCGACGTGAATGTACTCGATCTCACCATCAGATCCTATTAAATGTTCTATCTTTGCACTTTTTGTATCTAGAATCTGGGATAATACATTCTTCGCTTTGAGATAGGGCTTATGGACGTAGATCTTATACGGCTTCTTGGGATCTATTTGGAGGATAGATTTGTACTCTTCCATAAGGGGGGAGAAATCATTGTCATTTATGGAAAAGCAATGATAGAACGGATCCCAATAGTTGAGCATTTCTTGGATCATGCTCGCCGGGAATGGGACATATAACAGATCAGGTATTCTTCCATATGTGCGAGTGAACACCTTCTGCTCATGTTCTGTGAAAGTTCCCCACATCTGCTTGAGTGATTGGATTCTGTTATCAAGAATCCTGACTGGCCCCATGGGTAGCAAATCAATCACTGTGCCCCTCGGTAGACGATCACCTCCGTCCCTATATCGCTTCATTGACTCGAACATTACCATCTCTTCTTCTTCGATAATGGGTGATATTCCCGCCATGTTGTACATATAAAGTCCTGTAGCAAGGATGTTATTTCGTGGCAAAACCTATCAATGAGATGACGTGTTAGGAACATCGAAATAAAAGAATAGGTGTGAATGCATGCGTGCAATGATATGATTATCGCGCACAGTTAAAGTTAAGCCATCCACATAGACATTAGACGCAAAACACCAAGCCCTTTATTTCATCATTCAGGGTTACATTTGTACTAAGCAAAAACGGCTACCCAACTGGTTGCCATACCCTGAGCAACTCCTTGTCCTTCCGTTTTTTTCCTTTTTTTTTTTTTTTTTTTTTTGGTTTTTTTTTTTTGGATAGGGAGTCTGAACAAAATATGTCAAAATAGTCGACCTATTCCTAATGGTCGACAGTTACTAGGGCCTTCGGTCTTCACTCTAACATACGCGAGGACTCTGGTTCCTCGGGGTCTATATCTTCTGGTATTTTAGAGCATTCGTCTATGTAAGTTCTCACTTTTGCTGCCTGCTTCATATTGTACTTGGCTTCTTTCAAGAAATATTTCTCCTTCATGAACGGTGGGAAACACGCCTCTTTGATTCTTCCGTCAGTGTGGTAGTTCCTGGCGGACCTTAATGCTACTGGCACGTCATTTGGTGATAAGTTGTTGCGCATGCAGAGTCTATCTTTCATGCTTTTCCATGTTGTAGCCATTTTTATTGGTTCCAAAGTGGGATTCTCTATGAAGCTCTGTTCGAACTTTGCAGCTGGTTTTTCCACCACCACGTATCCGTTATCCACGATCATTATTTCCCTTTCCACATGAAAGGTAAGGAAAAGATAGTCATTATGATTTTCATCAAGGAAGATCGCCCATCGGCGTAGTGATAAGAACTGTCGAAGCCATTTCCCCAGGAGAGTTACTTTATCGGGGAATGTTTCCCATTCGTGAATACAGTTCTTCAAAACTGGTTTGTGCATTATGATTCCTATAGTACATACACGAATCATGCGTCTCAGGAGGCAGTACACAATTTTTGACATGTCTGGGTACTCTTCGAGAGGTATATAGAATACGTTCAGGCACATGAGATCTGGTGTCCAGTCGAGGTGTTTGATGGGGAGATTGTGGCTGCCATACTTGTGTAGTAGTAGATTTCTTGCCCTTTCGATAAATACATCATCATTTCTCCTCAGGCCCCTCGAAATGATGTCCTGAACTATTTCAGATGGCACATCCCTCAGGTTGCGGACTAAGTTCTGATCAATCCAGACAGGAGCAAGTCTGTTGGTGGCGGAACGAGCGACCACTTCCTGGGCTATAAAGGTGCCTTCGATCTAATCATCATATGTAAATGGCTCAAGTTTTAATTTTGCGCGATATGGAAATGCATATGATAGTGATGCATGAAAATATGTTCGATTCAACTTATTATTGTTATTATTAATATTATTACATCATTTTTAGTCATTTTCAAAACATAAGTTTTTTTATTATGCAAGCAAATGAAGACAAATAATAGAGAATAACCAAAATATTTACTTTTCGTGAGAATATACACAAAGTATAGTATAGCCATACACATTTAAAATACGGAATATCCGAAACATTTATCACCGCAGTAGGAAATATATACGCGACATATACATGTACAAATACAAAAAGTAATGACTGCCTATTTTAGGTATCACCTAGGTGTGTTTGGGCAGCGTAACGACATGGTTAAGGGTGGCTTAGGAAATGTTTTGGACGGTTAAAGGTGGCTTCTAAGCTTGCTATATGCTGGCAGAGGGATTGCTAGGGAATTGGCTCCCAAGTTGTATCCTGCCGTAGCCTTTTCAGACTGACTGGATACCTCGAGATCATCCTCGGATCCGAGTTCAACTTGGTTAGAAAGTTTTGCGTGACTACCACTACTGTGGAGGTCACGGTACTCCTTTCAATTTTCTAAAGGGATAGCTCGGGCATAGAGCTTTTATGCATGAATGCAGAATTAAATTGCGAAAATATAATTGCGCAAATAAGAAAGTAAACACCCAACATTTAATAGGAAAATGTAAAACTTATCGAACTTAATTATGTAGCTCGACTCTCGAAGGTCCCCAGCGGAGTCGCCAACTGTCGCAACCGTCCCGTCCGGGGGGGTCCGAATGTCGTCGCGTCTGCATTTTTGGGAGTCGCCATCGATCTTATTTAGAGTGGATCGAACACTCTTAGGATCGGCTCTAACCTTAGGGTCAGAACCGAGATATGGTCTGCGAAAATAAAGTTATGGGTTCGGGAGTACGGTTACGTGTGGGGAAGTTAAGCAACACCCCCACAACGCCCTAAATCGGTACTACTTAAGTCGATAAGTTTTTATGCGAGTTGGGTGTATTTTAGTAATAATTTTGTAATTTTAGGGTCCCACTGGACCATTAAATAATTTTTATTAGCTGCAATTTAATTATACGCCCACTGACGTAAAAATTTAAAGATAGAGTTTATTGATTGGTTGGACTCGAACCTTATTGGTTGCCTACGTACCCGTTAGACGGGATCAAAGTCCACGTAGTTCGTTAGGACTTTGAAAATTTAATTGTAATCACGTTCCATTGATCGTGATTTTCGTATTATAATTTTGTTAATAAAAATTCATTTAGATTATTACGAGGTTGTGACAATAAATGCAAGTATTTTAGCTATTATGAAGTATTGTGACGTATTGAAAAAAAACGAGATAAACTTAATCCGCAATTCTACATTTCGTATTAAGGATTTTGAAGGAATAAAATTAAGCGGAAAGGTTAAATTGACGGATGATGGGCCAGCAGCCCAACTGGTTATGCTCCCAAGCATAGTGATGTTGTTGTTGGGGACGCGGGTTCGAAGTCCGCCAGCCTCATTTTTGTTTCGTCGCTTTTTGGTTTCAGAGAAAGGGGAGGGTCAATTTCGTAGTTTCACGAAAACGCGGTGGCAGGGCCGCGTAATAAGCTGAAAACCCTAGGGGCATTTTAGTCATTTTAAACGATGGGGTATATATAGTCTCTAAAAAAAAACCCTAACCTATTAACCAAAATCGGCCGCCTCACTCTCCCTCTCGCCTCTCTCCCTCTCGTTCTCATCTTCTCCAGAGAAGACCAAACATGAACCCTAGCCGCCGCTCTCACCCTCTCTCCCTCGATCTCGATCCTTATCCACTTCTCCACCTCTCGTCTCTCTTCCAGAGAGCGAACCAAAACCCTAGCGCCACCCTCATCTTCTTCTCCCTCGTCTCTCGCCTCCCTATCTCCCGCTAATCCCTACCTCGAAACGAAAACCCTAATCACTTAACCATCCGAACAACGCCGCCATCTACATCTTCTCCTTCTCGCGTTCTTCATGTAAATCGAGAAAAGGAGATGAGCCTTCTTCATATTTAATCTATCTCCCCTTCTCCTTATTCTGGAAACGAGTGGTGACGGGGAAAAGAGGCGGCGGCGGCGGCGACGACTGAGGACGAGCGCTGCCAACGCCAGCAGTGACGATGACGACTAGGGTTTTCTAAAGGTTAGGTTTTTTTTTTGGCTTGCATGTAAGATTTTTACCATTTTTCGATTTCGATTTTAAGATTTTCTATGTTCTAAACCTATTTCTTGTTTTTCTTTCAGAGACCGATCCAAAACCGAGGAGGGACTCTTAATTTACTTTCTAATAATCTCGATCTACTCTTTCTAGTTGGAGCAGAGGCGACGACGAGATCTTACCCTCTGGTAAGCTCTTTTCTACATGCATGCCCATTTTCATTCGATTTAATGGATAAGATTGGGATTTAACTTGTTTTGTTTTTTTTGTTTATGTTTTTTTTATTATTTGGACCTCCGCCGAGAGAAGGGAGGAGCGGCGGTCGCCGGCGGCGCGGCCAGCGCCAGAGCCGACGGCGAGGGTTTTGTTTGGGGGTAAGTTGTTTGTTTTATTTTTTATTCTCGTTTTTTACCTATTATCATTTTTGGGGTTCTAACTCTTGATTTCCTAATTTTTGCAGATCTTATTCAATTTGAAAGAAACTAGGTGATACCTCTTCTAAACCTAAAACGGGTGGTTTAATTATCGTTATGATTGTTTATAGAACTTTCTGGTGTTGTGAAAGTAAATTTTGTTAGACCTCCTAGGTTTGTTTAGCCTTAATGTTTGGTTTTGGATATGGTGGAGAATTTGCTTTATTAAAATTTGAAAATCTATAATGGTCCTAAAGGTAATACGACATCATAGCTACTGCTTATGACTATCAAATGGTTAAACAAATTGATTAAAAGGCTAATACCGATTAGTAACAAATGGAATTTTTAATGAAAGTGTTTTATTGTATTTAGCATACAAAATAATAATCAAATGAGAACTTCGTGATTATCAAATCTGGTAGTTGGCTAAAGAAAAGGGGTACCCTTAAACACCAAATGAGGTATTCTAAAATACTCTCTCAAAGGTCTGATTTGAATTTTTTATGTTTTGAATGGATTGCTTGATTATTGCTATGTTGAAAGAGTAAATGAACTAGCCTGGCTGATAATAGTGCTAGGTTTAGCTAGCAGCTTAACAAGAATTATGCTTGCTAGAATAACTGAGAGCAACTCAAGCTGATTCATTGTATTTAGGTGATAAAAAGTAAATTGTCATATAACGAAAGAAATGAATGGCATAAAGAGGCATACATGTCACGAAGATCAGAATTTCGTAATATCCACTTCGCATACAAATTTAGGCAGCCTAACTATGGATTATGAATTTAGAAGCATCATCATTTACAAACATGCTATATGAATTTTCCTACATGGATGTATGGATGACTACACGCTCGGGTGAAAGAAATCATAGTTCCAAGTCTACAATCCAAATAAACAGGACAAGAGTAAAGGAAACACAAAATGGAGTCATAGTCTGGAAAGAAAGACAAATGCAGAGCTCAACTTGAGGGTGATCAGATAAAGTGAGGAGAGAGAGAGCATCGCCCGATTTTGAAGTGCCTGGGTGCAATTACGGGCTGAATTACGACTGTAATTGCCCCTGGCCAGCCCGTAATTACGCTGCTGCGAGCCAACTACCCCCTGTATCAATTACGGGCAGTATTACGATCGTAATTTAGCCTAATCTTTCCCGTAATTGCACTGCCGAGGCTCCTCCTTTGTTCTGACTAAAATACGGGCAGGGGGATAGGCAAATAGGACCGTAATTTAGCCCCCCTTGCCCGTCATTACACTGCCGAGAGCCCCTTTCTCAAAATTTTAAACCGCATTTTCGAACAGCCAAAACCATTCATGCCCTGGCTCAAAAATAATCACCACCACAGACAAAAACAAACCATCCGGGGCACGAAATACATTCCAGACAAACTCTTGACACACTCAAAGACTCAAAAAACCGACAAAAGCAAAAAGAAAAAAGGAAAGAAATGCAAACCGTGGTAGGGTTGCCTCTCCACAAGCGCTTCTTTACCGTCTTTTAGTTGGACGCCAGTAGGGTGGATGCTCAGAGAGGTGTAGGAAAAGGTGCCTCCAAGAGCGGATCCACATCGCTCTTGAGGTACAACTTCAGATGGTGGCCATGCAAACGACGGGTGTAACCACCAGCACTCGTCAACTCGACCTGGCCATCCGACATGATGCAAGCGAGTGAATACTCGGATGGTCAAGGTGGTCGAGGCTCAGGAGGCGGGACCAGCTCATAGTGGTCTCCGGCTTTCTTTTGAGCAGGCTTGGCTACCTGCAGCTTCGGCCGCCACTCCTCCTTGATCTTTTCTTTTGGGAACAAAGTGGACGGGAGTGGCGGCGAAGATATGGGAGGGGGGTTCTGCGCAATGGGAAGCACAAAAGGATACAAGATAGACTTGTGCTTCTGGTGAGAAACAGCATGCAAAGGCGATGAAGCAGGGAGAGTATTACCAATGGAAAATGTTATTCGCTCCTCGCCATCCCTCAAGACTAAGGTCCCATCATGTACATCTATGAGAGCCTTGGCGGTGTCCAGGAAAGGCCTTCCCAATATAAGGGGCACTTCTGCATCTTTATTGATGTCCAACACAACAAAATCCACAGGAGAAAAGAATCTGCCAACTTTAACCAGAAGGTCTTCCACTATGCCCCTAGGATGAACTATAGATCGGTCAGCTAGTTGAATACTCATCCTAGTTACACTGGGTTCACCTAGGCCTAGTTTCTTGAACAATTTATACGGTATCACATTAATACTAGCCCCTAGATCCGCAAAGGACCTCTCTACATGCAATTTACCTATAGTACGGGATAGTAAAATTACCTGGGTCCTTTTGCTTCTGCGGAAGCTTGTTCTGCAGAATGGCCGAGCACTCCTCGCTGAGCCCCACAGTGGCCAGCTCGCTCAGCCTCCACTTCTTCGAGAAAAGCTCCTTCAGGAACTTCGCGTACTTAGGCATCAGAGATAGTGCCTCCATGAAGGGCACTTGGACATGCAGCTTCCTAAGCATGGACGAGAAGTTACCGAACTCTGCCTCCAGCCTGTCTTTGTACATCCTGGTGGGAAAAGGGAGCTTAGGCTTATATTCAACCACTACTGGTTGTGGCTTTGGATCTTGAGCCTCTGGCTCCTTTTCCATCACCCGGTCTTCTTCCGGTTCTGGGGTGATTTGGGTCACCTTCTTGGCACTCTTTTGCGGTGCATCCGCAGTCACAGTCCCACTTCTTAACATAATGACGTGCAACCCCTCCTTATGATTTCTGGGATTTGGAAGGGGTTGACCAGGAAGCGTGCCAGCCGGTCTGGAAGCAAGGGCGTCTGCCAAGTGCCCGATCTTGGTGTCCATATCCTACAAGAGTGCCTGCTGGTTTCTCTAGCCAGCCTCAATCTCCATGAATTTGCCTGGAGCCATTTCCATGAATTGCTCCAATTTATTGAACTTTTGGGTACTAGTGCTCGCCAAGGTAGTCATTAGATCCCTCAGTTCTGACACGAGATCGCTCGGTGCTGGGACTGATGGAGATGCACTAGGCTGCTAGTACTGCTGCTGTGGGGGTTGTTGAAAAGCCTGCCCCTGTCTAGGCTAATAAATTGGCTGCTGTTACTGCATCTGGCCCAGGCGAGGCTAGTATGGCTGCCTCTGGTTTGGAAAACTAGTTGCAGGAGCCTGGAAGCCAGGTGGCTTTGGATTGATGTTGCCGGGTCCAGGAGAAATTTGGATGCTGGTGCCATCCCTCGTTGTAGGTATTACTGTAAGGATCGTTGCGTCTGGCATTATTGATGAAGTTCACCTGCTTCTGGGGTGTACTGGACTCACGCATGTCCTGGAAGTCCTCCACAGTATGATGAGTACTCTCGCACCACTGACAATGCATCGCCTGCTGCAGTCTTGCCCCTGGGATCATTCCCGAACGATCGATGGCTGAAACCAGTTTAGATACCACTTGCACCAAATTAGACGACTGGGTGGCTACAGCATGCACACCCTGCCCTGATGCTCGTCTCGATCTCCTTGTAGTTCCCCAATCATAGCCCGGCTCTGCCATCTCTTCAAAAAGTTGATTCAACTGTGGCGGTGTCTTGGTCAGCATATTCCCACCGCAAACCGAGTCAATCAGCTGCTTGTCTTCCGGGAAGAGGGCATGGTAGAAGTTGCCCACCTTGAAGGCGTCGATAAAACCATGGTTGGGACACTTGAGGAAGAGACTGGTGTATCTCTCCCAAGCATCCCGAATGGTCTCATCTTCATCCTAAGCAAAGTGGGTAATTTACTTCTGCAGGTCCGCCGTCTTGGACGGAGGATGGTAGCGGGTGAGGAACTTGTCCGCCAGGTTAGCGAATGTGGTGATCGAGCCTGGAGGTCAAGTGTCCAGCCACTCCTGGGCTTGCCCCTCCAGATTGAATGGGAAGTACCTCAGTTGGATTGCATCGGCTGGGACCCCATTGATCTGGATCCCATCGATGAGCTCGTGGAATGGCTTCAGGTGTGTTCGGGGGCACTCCCCCTCCTTGCCACGGAATACCACCGAGCCGCACAGTGATAGACCATTAATTACACATGTTTTCACCCCTGTTCTTACACCGTTTGAGATATGGTTTCTCGTGTTTTAGACCGATTTCACGCTAGGTTGTGCTTGTTTGTGATATTTCAGGTCCTGGCAAGTGAATGAAGGTTTAGGAGCGAGTTCGGGGTCGATTGGGCGAAGATCGGGTGCGAGACAAGTCACAAAGGAGGTCACACGGGCTGCCCTGATGTTCACACGGCCGTGTGAAGGAATGGCCTGGCTGTGCGAGTTTCGCCGAGAGCAAACACGGGCAGGAAGGGAAGTTCACACGGCCGTGCGACCCTGGCCGTGTGAGTAGCCTGAAAATCGAACTAATTGGAACGCAGCGTTTTGACTCACACGGGCAACTGGGTAAGCCACACGGCGTGCCACCCTGGCCGTGTGAGTCGGGATTTTCTGCTTTTAAGCAGATTTTCAGCCACAAGTCAAGGAGATTCGAGTTTTTGAGTGAGAGAGCGATTCCTAGAGAGAGAAAGCGACGAACAAGAGTCTCCAAGTGCCCTAGATTGATCTTCAACACCATTGGAGGCCAGTTTAAGCTTGGAGAAGTGCCGATCAACATCCAGGAGCAGGAATCCATCCTTCACAGTATGAATTCCGCGTCTGATTCTGCTTTTGCTTTCTTCTCCATGGAGTAGTTCTCCCATTCATCTGGGTATGGAGAACCCTAGATTTGTATGTTAGGTTTGATTGTATGAACCCAAGTACTGATTCTATGATTGATTATATTCGATTGAGGTTTGAATGATTGAATGACTTGAATCCTGATCAAATTCCTGTTGTTTCTGCTTTGACCTAGAATGAGAATATCTGCCTAGGTTAATAGAGTATCCTTGATTGAAGGTAGGGAGTTGGTGACTTTAGTCGAGGAACCAACTCACTATTCTGTACCGGATTTACTCCGGTAGTGGAGGTTTTGTTCTTAGGGCCTCAATCTGTCTACTCCGGTGGAGGTTAGTCGCCTGCTAGAGATTCAGATTGAGAGGGTCTGAAGACCTTTAGTCGAGACTTCAGGCTGTTTAAGAATCTTCCGCAGTATAACTTTCATAGAAACTGAACTTGGTAATTACAATGCGGCTTAACTGCAGTCTAGGGGGAACCATATCCGGGTGACCTCTCTTAACCTGAATACAACAGTTTACTTGCTTTGTTAGTTTGATAGTTTAGACTTGCATTCCAGTTTCATTGCTAGATAACAAGAATTCACTGAGTAGTCATCAAATCTAGGACCCGGGTTGATAATTAAACCTAAACTCGCTATACTACGCTTTAGGAAGTGGTTTCACTTGGCCAATTCCTATGGTGACAGTAGAGTCGAGTCAAGTTTTTGGCGCCGTTGCCGGGGACGGCTAGGTTGTTGAAGAAAAGTGATGTCTGTTAATTTAGCTTTTCTTTTTGCTTTGTTTGTTTTGTCCCACTTGTGCCTTCACGGGTTTGCTTGCTTGAGTGTGTGAAGGTAGTGCATGACCCATAGCCAGTCAGGAGGTTTACTGCCGTTGAATCCAGAGATTGACCGCACCTGTCGCAAGCTCAGGAGACAACAGCGAGCTAGACTGGCTACGGAAGAGCGCATAGACGGCCACGTGAGCAGTGATTCTGAGGAGGAGTACGAGATGGAAGACTACAATCAACACCAGGGGAATCCTCAGCAGGCTCCCCCGGTGAATGAGGTCCTGGGGAACAACCCCATACCCCAGGATCATGGAGTTCATCATCCACTGCAGCTGGGTCCCACATTGGAGTACTACTACACTCCGCGGATTGCTGACATCCGCCCGGTCATCCTCTACCCGCCTATTCCACCAAATAACTTCGAGATCAAGCCATGCTGGATCCAGCTCATTACATCTTCTATCCAGTTCCATGGCTTGAAGGATGAGGAGGCCAGGGTACATCTTTCCCATTTTCTGCAGCTGACGAACGGGTTCAAGCTGAATGGTGTCCCTGATGATGCAATCCGCCTTCATCTCTTCCCCCATTCTCTGGCGGGGAATGCTAAGAGGTGGTTGGAGACCCAGCCCCCATTGTCCATCACCTCTTGGGACGATCTGGCTGACAAGTTCGTGCACAGGTACTATCCGGCATCGAAGACTACAGAGATCCAGCGGGAGATCACTCACTTCCGCCAAGAGCCAGATGAGTCACTTCGTGATGCTTGGGAGCGGTACATGGGCTATTTCTGGCAGTGCCCCCATCATGGCTTCGGTGATGCATTCACAGTGGGGAACTTTTACAGTGCCCTCTCTCCAGATAGCCAGAGGGTGATTGAGTCTCTATGCCCAGGAGGGGATATTCTCACTAAGACTCCACCCGAGCTGAACCAGATGATCAGTACTTTGGCTGCCAGAGATCATTCTTGGGGACAGGGTAGCCGAGGCAGACAGTCCCGGGACCGTGGTGTGCACGCCATGGAGACCAGATCCGGGCTCGAGCAGCAGGTAGCTGAGTTAGTGCAGACATTGAAGCAGCCCAACAGTCTGATTCCGGGCAGAGGTTTGGCTACACCTCCAGTAGCTCAATGTCAGTGGTGCGAGAGCTCCAATCACCTAGTGGAGGACTGCCAGGCTATGAGGGAGTCTACCACACCCCAGGAGCAGTTGGCCTTCATCACCAATGCGCGGCGCCTCGATCCATACAGTAACACATATAATGAGGGGTGGCGCCGGCATCCCAATTTCGCCTGGAGCAGCAACACCACTAAACCACCTGGTTTCCCAGCACCAGCAGGTGGTTTTCAGCAGAGGCATCCCTTCCAGGCTCGCCAGGGGCCAGACCCACAGCAGCAGCCCTACCAGCCTAGGCAGGGGCAGCCATTCCAGCAGCCCCAGCGCCAGTTTGCCGAGCCAACAGCAGCTCCAGCCCAGATGACAGGATGACGAAGCTGGAAAACATTCTAGCTTCATTCATGACTAGCACTCAGGCTGCTATCACGTCACTAGAGGCAGGTCAGCGGAACAAGGGTGCTATTTTGCAGGATCTGCAGACCCAGGTGGGCATCTTGGCCCGCCAAAACACCACCAGGGCACCGGAGACTCTGCCTGCCACCACTGTCCCGAATCCTTGAGATCCTCACCAGCATCAGCAGCTGGATGCCATTTTTACCAGGAGCTGTAAGACCATATCTGCTGATCCTGTCCCGGCCAGACAGGAGGAACCACTACTTGCTTCAGCACTTCCAGCCGATGATGCAGAAGTGCGGGTGGAGAAGGAAGCCCCTGCTCCCAAGCCACGACCAGTGGTTAATGAGCATGTGCCCCAGCTTCCCTTCCCCACTCGCCTACACAAAGACAAGCTGGAGACATCAGCATACCGTTCGTGGAGGCACTGTCGAAGATGCCCAAGTACGCAAAGTTCATGAAAGATCTCCTCTCCAACAAGAAGAAACTTGGGGATCTCTCGACAGTGTTGCTGAGCGAGAAGTGTTCTGCTATCCTGCAGAACAAGCTGCCCGAAAAGCGCAAGGATCCAGGGAGTTTTACTATCCCTCTTACTATTGGCAGCATGCATGTAGGCAAGTCCTTGGCGGACCTAGGCACTAGCATAAATGTCATGCCATATAAGTTGTATAAAAAGCTAGACCTAGGTGAACTTAGCCCTACTAGGATGAGCATTCAGTTAGCTGATCGTTCTATCGTGCATCCTAGGGGTATCATAGACGATCTGCTTGTCAGTGTCGGTGCATTAACATATCCTGTTGATTTTGTTATTCTTGATATACATGAGGATGTGGATGTGCCTTTGATTCTAGGTAGGCCATTTCTTGCCACCGCCAAGGCACTTATTGATGTGCATGATGGTAAACTGATCCTGCGTGCTGGGAATGAACAGGCTACTTTTTCTGTGACTGAGTTTGATCACTGTGCTATGATTGCTGTCACGCTTGTACATGTCATTTCTGATCAGGTACACGAGCCTGTCGTGTATCCTTGTGAACCTCTTATTTTGCAGGACCCTCCTATCATTCCTTCGCCGCCACTCCATCCAGCCTCACCTCCGAACAAAAAGATCAAGGAGGAGTGGCGGCCGAAGCAGCAGGTTGCTAAGCCTGCACGGAAGAAGAGTGGAGACCACTATGAGCTGGTCCCACCTCCTGCACCACGACCACCCTGGCCGTCCGGGTACTCACTCGCCTGCATCTTGCCAGATGGGCAGGTCGAGCTGACTGATGATGGTGGTCGCATCCGTCGGGTGCATGGCCACAACCTGAAGCTGTACCTCAAGAGCGACGTGGATCCGCTCTTGAAGGCACCTGTTCCTGCACCGCCCTGAGTATCCACCATGGGCGTCCAGCTAAAAGACGGTAAAGAAGCGCTTGTGGGGAGGCAACCCCACCATGGTTTGATTTTCTTTCTTGTGTTTTGAGTCGGATTGTAAACCCGGTTTGGGTTTGGTTTGTTTTCCTTTGTTTTGGATTATGTTTTATTGGGCTGACCATTGGACCTAACATATTGTGTTTGAGCTCTTTGGTTTCCTTTGGCTGTGCTTGTCTTGACTGGTACTCTCTCCAGTCCGCTTCCAGTCTCCTGCAGTCTGTGCATATCGGTAACATCGTTCCCTTTTCCTTCCCTCGTCTCCATTGAGGGCAATGTCGATCTTAAGTGTGGGGGGATGTTTATCTTTTGACTGCATTAGATCTGTTTGTGTGCTTGGAGCCTAGTCCACTGTCCAAATTTTTAAATTTGAGGGCTCCAAGTACGTGTTTCCTTGCAATTGCCTGCTCAGTATGCTTTGAATTGACGGTCATTATAGTAATATGCAACCTAGGGAGGTAGTGTAGCACTATGGAGGATGTTGATGCATTTAAGAAGTCTCGTTTCTTCTTCTTATTGTGTTGGTTGATTGAGTGAATTAGTGATCTTAGGACCCTTGAATTGTGTGGTGTTGTGGACTCTCTACCTATCATGGACTCTTGTTTCATGTTTTGAGTTTAACAGGTGCTCGAAAATGTGCTTCAAACTAACGTCTCCCGTGCGAATAGGGCGAAAGTGTGTAAGGGGAGACGGGAATTCGTTCCCAATTTCCACCTACTTCCTCCAGCCCCCTTACATGTCTTTCCCCCGCACGAGGCTCGAGACATCCGCTCCTGGCATGGCCGGTAAGAGCAGGTTGGGACCCTTTAAAAAAAAAAGAAGAAAAAAAATAACAGAAAACAAGCAAAACAGAAAAAAAGGGGTTCCAACCATCTTCAAAGAAAATAGAGCACCTTGAAAAATGTGAATCCGTGATCCTTTGTTTTTGAGAATCTCTTCATCCACAATTCATTTGTCCTCTGTTCACTGTTTGCCATGATGCCGACTCGATACTAGTGCTCTCGCCGAAAGAGTTATGAGATGACTTATGCGTCGGTTGACCTCGTAAGCTGCTAAATGATCTAGGAAGTCCTCTACCTACGATCTGGGTTGTTTGTTGCTATAGAGGTCTGGAGAGTTGCATTGGTTTGAGTTAGGTTTGCTTGGGGACAAGAAAACGGTTAAGTGTGGGGGATTTTGATAGACCGTTAATTACACATGTTTTCACCCCTGTTCTTACACCGTTTGAGATGTGGTTTCTCGTGTTTTAGACCGATTTCACGTTAGGTTGTGCTTGTTTGTGATATTTCAGGTCCTGGCAAGTGAATGAAGGTTTAGGAGCGAGTTCGGGGTCGATTGGGCGAAGATCGGGTGCGAGACAAGTCACAAAGGAGGTCACACGGGCTGCCCTGATGTTCACACGGCCGTGTGAAGGAATGGCCTGGCCGTGCGAGTTTCGCCGAGAGCAAACACGGGCAGGAAGGGAAGTTCACACGGCTGTGCGACCCTGGCCGTGTGAGTAGCCTGAAAATCGAACTAATTGGAATGCAGCGTTTTGACTCACACGGGCAACTGGGTAAGCCACACGGCCGTACCACCCTGGCCGTGTGAGTCGGGATTTTCTGCTTTTAAGCAGATTTTCAGCCACAAGTCAAGGAGATTCGAGTTTTTGAGTGAGAGAGCGATTCCTAGAGAGAGAAAGCGACGAACAAGAGTCTCCAAGTGCCCTAGATTGATCTTCAACACCATTGGAGGCCAGTTTGAGCTTGGAGAAGTGCCGATCAACATCCATGAGCAGGAATCCATCCTACACAGTATGAATTTCGCGTCTGATTCTGCTTTTTCTTTCTTCTCCATGGAGTAGTTCTCCCATTCATCTGGGTATGGAGAACCCTAGATTTGTATGTTAGGTTTGATTGTATGAACCCAAGTACTGATTCTATGATTGATTATATTCGATTGAGGTTTGAATGATTGAATGACTTGAATCCTGATCAAATTCCTGTTGTTTCTGCTTTGACCTAGAATGAAAATATCTGCCTAGGTTAATAGAGTATCCTTGATTGAAGGTAGGGAGTTGGTGACTTTAGTCGAGGAACCAACTCACTATTCTGTACCGGATTTACTCCGGTAGTGGAGGTTTTGTTCTTAGGGCCTCAATCTGTCTACTCCGGTGGAGGTTAGTCGCCCGCTAGAGATTCAGATTGAGAGGGTCTGAAGACCTTTAGTCGAGACTTCAGGCTGTTTAAGAATCTTCCGCAGTATAACTTTCATAGAAACTGAACTTGGTAATTACAATGCGGCTTAACTGCAGTCTAGGGGGAACCATATCCGGGTGACCTCTCTTAACCTGAATACAACAGTTTACTTGCTTTGTTAGTTTGATAGTTTAGACTTGCATTCCAGTTTCATTGCTAGATAACAAGAATTCACTGAGTAGTCATCAAATCTAGGACCCGGGTTGATAATTAAACCTAAACCCGCTATACTACGCTTTAGGAAGTGGTTTCACTTGGCCAATTCCTAGGGTGACAGTAGAGTCGAGTCACACAGCATGGTGATGACAGAGGTGCTCACCTCAAAGTTATTTGCTGGAACTTGAGGGTGCTGGATGGGCGACCTCATGCCTGCGGCTCTGGCGGTCCAGTAATATCCAATGGTCTGTTCCTCGGGAATGACCACATCATGGTCCTGTGGGTCATCCATTTCTTCCTCCTCTGCGATTTGCAGCTGTGCTAGAGCCTCCTCCGCAGCCAGTCGTGCCTTTAAAGCCCTCTTGAAGTTCCTACAGGTCCGTTCAAGCTCTTGGTCTAGCGGTAGTAAATCTCCTAACTGGCTACGGGTCATGCACTACCTGCACCCAATCAGCAAAAGCAAATCGTGAAGGCACACAGGTGGAAGAGAGAAAATGCAGTAAAGAAAATTCTAAAGTAATAAACTTTCACGTTTCCACAATAACCTAGAGGTTCCCCGGCAACGGCGCCAAAAACTTGACACGCTAAAACACAACACCAAACTGCGACGAAGTGCAATCGCAGTCTGGAAATGCAGTATGTGGCAAGCTCTATTTGTCAATCCGGGGTCTAGATCTATTGCCCACTCCGTGATTATCTATTATCTAGCGAACTAAGTCGAGTGATTGTGATTTTAACTAAAAGTAGTAAGAAAGCAGGAAATGGTCCAAAGTTCTTTAGCAAAGGAAGAGTCACTTGGGAATGAGTCCCCCTAGCTCCTTAGTTAGATCGAGGTTGTAATTACCCTGGGTTGATTAACTGTTGATTAAACTGCGGAAGATCCGACAGTAGCTTGGAATCTCTTAAGCTAACCAAGCCCTCTCAGGCAGGCTAACCGGCAGGTAAGGGTGTCCATTCGGGTTTGGTTTTTCAGGTTTATCCGAAACCGACCCGATTATATACATTTTTGGTTTTTTCGGTTCGGGTTCGTTTCAGGTTTCGGTTTTTTCGGTTTCGGGTTCGGTTTTGCTTATCGGTTTTTTGGGTTCCGGCTAAAAACCTCCAATGAATAGAACTCAGTATGTATTCTTCGGCGTTCGGGTTTTCGGGTTTCGGTTTTGCTTTAACCAAACCCAAACCCGATAAAGAATTTTCGTGTTTCGGGTAACTGAAACCCGCAAGTCCTTATCGGGTTCGGTTTCAGTAATTTTTGGTTTCGGGTTTTCGGGTTTTTTCGGTTTTCGGTTCGGGTAACCAAACCCGACCCGAACTGACACCCCTACCGGCAGGCGACTAACCTTCACCGGGATAGACTGCTGAGGAAATAAGCACAGAACTCCACTACTGGAATTAGATTCCAGTACAAGACAGTAAATTGATTAACTCTCGTACAACCAATCTACCACTATCGATTGATGAAGCTCTAACAACCTAATCAGATTCTATCTATCTCAGGTTGTAGCAGAAATCAAGAAAAAAAGATCAGACTTCAATTGACTCAATGAATCATGCATCAATCGATTATAACCAATTAGTATAACAATTCCAAGTCATTACAATCAAGATCCCTAACACATGGAACTAGGGTTCTTCATACCCTAGCGAGAGAAGGTTCTACTCCATAGAGAGAGAGAGAGAGAGAGAGAGAGAGAGGAAAACAGAAATCAGAGTTGTCATACTCATAAAAATGAGGATAATCTGCTCTGGGATGTCGATCTTCACTCCTAGGGATGAAATCTGGGATTCAATGGTGAGAAATCCACTCCAAATAGCTCCTAGGGTTTGTTTTCGTACTTTCTCTCTCTAAAGCTCTGTTTTTTGCTCCAAAACTCAATTCCCTCTCCTTTGGCTCGAATCAACCTCAAAACCCCGATTCTGGGCGAAGTACGGCTGAATTACGGTCATAAACATGGTATGCCCGTATTTCACCCAAAACTCGTGTTTCACTTTACACTGAGGAAGGGAATTACGATCGTCGTTACCAAATTACTCACGGTATTTGAGTAATTACGACCGTAATTGAATTTGCTCTTGCCCGTAATTTGCTCTGCGATAGACATTCTCAGGGATTTGGCTCGGCATTGCATTTACGGTCAGGGCAGGAGCAATTGCACCCGTAATTGGGCAGGGGATGCCCGTAATTTGCATCTTGAATCGCCAACTGACCTCCAAATGATCCGAAACTTGCGCCTATGCATCCTTTTACTTGCTAGGACCTGAGATACGACAAAACAACACAACCTAGCGTAAAATAGGCAAAGGAACCACAATTAGGAGCTAAAATGGTGATGCTATCAGGTGGCTTTTGCTCACCAACCAAGACCCATCATCACCATCTTCTATTTCCTCAATGATCATCTTCCTGAAGCTCTATTTAAGAGCTGTGAATCCATCTTCTCAGATTCGACAATTCGGCGATGGAAAAGATATTTCTTTTGGGTTGTTGATGGGTCCATGTTTGCTTGTTTACTCTGTAGATTACAGGAGCTATGGCTGGGTAATCTAAGAGTGTTGGGTTTTTCTAGTTTCCTACAATAGCTTGGGTTATAGTGATTAGGATTTGGGTAGCCGGGTGGGTTATAGTGATCGATATCTGGGTAACCAAGTATTGTGAGGGTTCTAGAGTCCTTTTTATGTTCTTCATCTTCTTCTTTTCTTTCTTGTTAAAAGCATATTGATTTGCAGAATGACGTACTTCATTCCAAATCCTTAATAAAATTTTCAGTATCTTTTTCATCTTTTGTTCTTCCAATTCGAATGTCTTTAAAGCCCCATCCTTTGATTTCACAATTATTTCTAATTCACGGTTACAACCTTCATACATAACTGTCTACTGAACTGTTCGGTCGAACCTAGATTCAAATATCAGGGTGTTACAAATACTAAGACATTTATCCTAAAACGAGGCATCATTTACTATCTGGTCTAAATTATTTAGCAACTCAAGCTTCATGCAAGTTAAACAAAATATACTAAACACAGTCAACTACCACATGGCAGGCCATTAGGAAGAAGGGGCCAGGTAGGAAACCCAACTAATTTTGGAAAATCCAACTATCTCACACAAGATCGATCAATACATGTGATTCTACGGATCATGCTTTAAAAACATGTAATCTTCTATGCCATAATTGAAAACAAAACCTAGGGCCTATCGGTATCCTAAAATTATACTAAATCTGTGATTCGAAAAGTTGTAATCTTACAATGAAAGTAGCTCTGCAGTTCATAGATTAGAAATACGAAACCATGATGCATACATCAGCAAAACCAATAACCTACCAATTTCGAGGCGATATACTTCAAGGGGCAGGCCCTAAGGTTTGTAGTCATATATGAAATCTATAAGCGGATTGACTTAATTTCTTCACGATTTTTCAACTTTTGGTTTTAACACATGCGGATCTACCTTAAGACAAAAATTGGAACACGATGAAGCAATCATTTCTCAATTCTGAGATATACTTGGTTCAGTGGATATTGGGATGATCACTATCATTATTTGCCCCTTCTTCAAAGTCACCTAACCATTCCAACTTCCTAATTTTACCATCAATTGACAACCTATTATTGGATTCACACAATAGTGAAACCTCACTTTTAACCTCTTTAAGAGAGACCACATTAAAAAGCGAGGGAGGCAGATTGTAATATAATCTTAAGCATTCAGTTGGGAGTTAAACAACTTCAAAAACTGCCACCCACTTTTCCTATTAGCCGAGTATGTTGAAGTCACTTTATATATATATATATATATATGGTGGCTTTTATGGTACCCCGGGTGAAATCCGGGGTACCGCATACCTCGAGTATGGAAACTCTATCTAGACTTCGAATTACCAGGATTTTTGTGTCTGATATTATACCCTAACCCTTAATGAGTGAACCCTAGGTCATAATTATCTAAATCATAATCTATAAACCCTAAGATGGTGCATTCCTTTTTGTGCCTATATTTGGATGAATCATAACCGTCGATTATTATTTCTAATTAAATTGATCTTGGAGTATAATATTGGGAGAGTTAACACCTAGATTTTGATCTTTAAGTGTTAAAGTATAGTATCATGTCCGAAAGATCGGTCAATTCAAGGTCTAGATAATGTTTTCATACTCAATGTATGCGGTACCCCGGATTTCACCCAGGGTACCGTAGAACTCGCCATATATATATATATATATTGACTTGCACTATTCATGAATAAACTAAGTTCTTCTCTCCAATTAAACGTAAGATCAATATGGTATCAAGCAGTGGCTCAAGCAGCCTGAGAAGTCACACCCAAAACTGACATGTATTCCTTAAGCATGGAATGTCAGATGTCCCATCCAATTGTGAAAGCATTAGACCAAGCAAGTTGGCCAAAACCTATGTTGCATGTGCGCAATCTAGAAACCTTGAACCTTTACGACTTGTTTGATCCCTGCAAGATCAATAAAAGGAAAACATTTACACCCTTGTCCTTATTTTTTGTACTTGTGTACAAATTCTCTTAGACATCAACATATATTAAACAGTTGCTCAAAAATAACAAACAATTGCTTTTGGGGATCCCATTGAATACAACATCATTGATCATCATGATTAAACAAAGAGGATCTAGAGATCAGGGTCAATTGATAGATCACCAATCTCCATAAAATATTATGCATAATTAAAGAGTCATCCACGAATCAAAAGAAGGAACCTCATAATCCCCATTCTCCCACAATTATTCACCAGAACTCACTTTCCTTCAGAACCAGGATTGGGTCACCATTTCCGTTGGTTATGATCAAAAGGAAAATAATTCGACATTCAAAACACCTAAAGCCCTTAACATTCAGTTCAAGAAAGCATAAATAGATCATCAAAGGTCCTTCTTCCTCTCTCTCTCTCGGCAAAGCAAAACCCATAACCCAGAATAAGTGCTCAAAGACACCCATGGGAGAGAAAAGAAAACATGTACCTCATTTTACAGTAATTCGAAAGAAACAGAGGTATGTACCTTCATCGAAGATCCGGAAGGTATTTGGCGGCAGTGTCGTGCCGCCTTGCAGTTTGAAGCGGCGTCAATCAATGAGATCAAACCGCAAATGACACCCAATCTCCCCTTCAAAACCCAATCCCTATTGTAACAATCAATGAATCCAAAATCCATTTGCCATCATTGCACTTCCACATTCCTCCCTCCTCTTCCACCCGCCACCACCCGCCTCTCCCCAACTCACAATCTCTGTCTCCCCCACCAAACACCCATCACCGCCCGCCTCTCCAGCAATAGCAACACTACATAACACCGGTCACCCGCTCGCATCTCTGAGGAAAAAAATCCACCTTACTGAAACTATGACAATTTTAGTAAATGCTATGCATTGATCACTAAAAGGGATCTTTTCTTTTAGTGATACATCAATGCACATGATTCAAGTTGGTTAAAATCACTACAACAACATATATAAATGTACCAAAATAATTCAGAACCAAGCATACAAAAGGACAGCTTATCTACAACCTTGAGCAAAATTTCAACACCAAGGCGCATTACGGGTTGAATTAAAGCATGCACCACCATTTTTTAGCAAGAGATACATCAAAAGCGACATAGCTTGGGTAAAAATTGTGAGATACATCTAACAACTAAGCATATTAAATTAAAAGGCACAAAAACTCTTAACTGAATTCTTCAAGCTATGACTATGTCATTAATTAAAGGTAGATAGTAAAGCAAGGTGGAGAGCTTTACCCACCCCAGGGTTAGGGGATGCTCTTCCCAGCCCATCACCACAAAATATTTCTCAACCCATCTAGAAGATCCATAAGGCTTCCATTAGAAGCATATGGGCAAAAGCTATATGAAAATGAGCAACTAAAAACAAAATTGTGAGAGTCATAGGTGGAAAACTTATGAATCAGGTATGTTTTACTAACCAAAAACTGGTGAAGGGAGACTCAACTAAAATCAACAACAAAAAAATGAAGCTGAAACTTATAGCTGCCTGTGATCCTTCTTTCGTTCTCCTCCACCATGGGTGTCACCGAAGTCAGGCTGAAACCCAAAAGAAAGAATCAAAAAAAGGGTGAGAAATTTCCAAGCCATCGCCACAAAAATTCATAATAATGGAGTCGTTGTACCACCAAACCACAGTTGGTTCTCCCACAAAATATTGAAATGCAAAAAAGGGAAAGGAAGTAGTACCCAATCCCACGATTGTCCCCCCTTTCTTAGTTACGGCATCGATGCCGCGTAACCTAAGCACCAGTGATGGTGATTTTGCTATCGTTGATGAATGATGGTGGGGAGTATCTGAAGTAGATCATATACTCTTCTAGGATGCTCTATCTCTTTTGTGTTCCTTCAATTTACCAATTTCCAGTATGAGCGAGTTTTCCCCTAGTAGAGTAGTTCTAGCCTGAGGTAGAGTAGATCTTATACTCTTCTAAGATACTCTATCGCTTCGTTTCATAAGTCAGTTCGGTGACATCCAAGGTCACATCCGCCGTCGCCATCTACAATTTGCGTTCCCCATCATCCATCGTTGTTGACCTTTTGTTCGTGACCCTGAATCATGACCAATATCCCGCCTATGTCTCCGCCTTTGTCGATTTGGAGATCAAACAGCAGGCAGAGTATAGATCAGACCGTTGACAGCAACAACTCTACCGAGTCGCCCCAGCTTCCATCTGCAGAGTGAGGAGAAGAATAAAATCAGAGGGTTTTACTAACCAGTGGAAGAAACTATGCGAATACGGCAGAGAAACTAGGTCGCAAGCCCATTTCGATGGGCATTTCAGCAGGCCGCCTACCCAACACATTAAAACATTTTGCGCTTCTCTCCCCAAAATGCCCCTCCAAAAATCACTCTAGAGGCAGCAAATTTTGAATGGGGTAGATTGCTTTATTTTTAAATTTAAATACTACCATAAATAGAGGGGAATAGTTCAAGGAATAGAGGGGAATAGGGAAAGCTTGGGGAGGAAGAAAGAAAGAATTCGGTCTCCTCTGGGAGGTGAAAGGGAGGAGCAGTAGGATTTAGGGAAATTGTTATGTTATTTTTTAATGAGTATTATCCCACTAATTGCAGACTATATAAACCGATAAATTATCTTTATATATCCAATAATAAATCATGTCTCCCAAATACCCCCAAAACATCCAAAATATTCAAAACTAGACCAAACAGTCAACAAATTCAAATACGACAAGAAGGTTCAGAATTTATGTTTCCAACAAATATACCCCTCCATGTCTTCCTCACAAGCACTCGCACAAAAGATAGAAACTACACAACCTCCCTATCACTCAAGCAATATAGACAATGAACTCCTATAACTTCTAACACCTATATTGTTAATCACAAAGTGTTTGATCTTGCTTTGTGTATAATTTTTCTGCCACATTACGTGAGACTTGTCTTGTTGCTTCTTTCAATTATACTTTCTTATTGCAACGGTCTTTTCTTGATCTTCATTTAATTTTGAAGATTCTTTCTCGCGATCACCTTATTACAAATATGAAATGTAAAAATATAGTTTTACCTTTGCAAAAAAAGGAAAGCCTTTTCCCAACAATCTCGCGATCACCTTATTCTTCTCTAAAATATAGAGAAGAATAAAAAGTGTCAAATTTAGTTGTCCATGTTCAAACCAATCATTTGAAAGTAACAAATATTTCTAAAAATGTCTGAACCTAGTAGTTTTAAAGCAAGCAAAAGGTTTTAACAGTTTAAATCCAACAATCCCAACAAGTCTTAAAAGCAGGCACAATGTCTCTCATCACTCAACAATTAAGCCATCAACCGAAGTGACCCTCATAGTCATAGGGATAGGGTGCATACTGAGGTGAGTCTTCGCCGCTTCTGTCAGTCAGGAGGTTGGTGCGTTGAGCTATGGAGAATCTGCAAAATACGAAAAAATTACGAATGTAATCTCATCATTGGTAATTTAAATTATAGAACATTAAGAATTATCTGCTATTAAATTGTATAATGTTTTAGGCAATTATTAACGATGTAGGGTAAAGTTATCATCATTCATTCCATTGAATCAATAATAATAATAATAATAATAATAATAATAATAATAATAATATACATCATTATTAATGTTTCCTAGACAACTAAAGGATATTAACAAAATCGTTATTAATGATATAAATCATAAATCATTAACAATTATAAGCAATTAAATTATTAACGATTATAGGCACTATGTTATGAATCTAGTGTAGTGTTATTAAAATTTATTGCATTGAACGTTGGCCGTTGCCAATCAAAAAATATTATATATATCATAGTTAGGAGAAATTTTTCAACATTTCACATTTCTTGAAACAAGAGCGAAAGTAAGATTGGTATATTTTTATTTACAGTTATTTATTTCTTATTCATAAAAAAAAGACATCAGTTTTGAGATTTAAACCAATGTCTCTTACGACAAACACAAGAATCATTACCAAGTACATTAAACAAAAACATTTATCTTTTTAAATTAAAACATACAAATAACTAAAATATGAAAATAAGATGACTTTTCCACTAGGGTTAGCTTGCCTACTAGCTCACCCTTAAGTATTTCTTTAGTGTTTGATATTTTGATTTTTCTAATTTCATTTTTCAAATTAATTTTTATTATCTTATACATGAAGGATAATTTTAAAATTGCAACTCAAATATCATTGGTTTGAATATTGCATATTGAATTGCAGTATTGAATGTGTGATAGCGATGTAGATTACGTAACCTATTATTAGTTGTTAGAACTGTCATAGACAATGATACTTTTGTGCAAACTATAAGTGATCAGTTCTTTGAAAATTTTAGTTCAGTTAGCTTCTAAAGCTTAAATCTCTTGTGAAGCAACATGATTGGACCCATGGTCGAATTTAAAATAACACAATTTCTATAAAAAAAAATTTATATTATTTCACTAATTTAATTATTTTATTTTATAGAGTAATTAACCATATATATCATTCATAATTATTTTGTTAAATATGCACAAACCGTAGTGAAAGGAAAATCATGAAGTCTGACGGGAGTTTTCATGAACACATTGATGTGGTTATATTCATTAGCATGGTAACAAACATTTTCGATGGTACAGAGAACGGATGAAGAATGTTATTTTCTTATTAATTTATTTATTGCAGTGTTTAGAATAATTTAAAGTTTAGATATTGATATATAAGTACTGTTTCTCAAGCAAGAAAAACAATAGTATGACACCTTTTTCTTTGTCAATAGACGTTGTCTCTTTATACAGGCGCCAATTTCATTCCAGCGGACAACCAAGGAGTGGAAGCAAAAGCAAGACTATAATTCAAAAACAAGGATCACAAAGAGACAACTATATACCCAAAATTCAACATAAATCCACAAAATTAATCATCTGAAAACCTAACCTAATCTAAACTTTGAAACCAAAAGTTGCATTCAAGACTCATCGAACGAAAAAATACGGGAAACCAATCTAATCCATACACCAAAACTTCAATCAACAACCACAAACAGTAAAATCCCAACAAAGATTGAGTAAAATCCTTAATTCTTAAAAAAAAAACTCAGCAACCTCTTTCCCCTGAAGTAGATTCGGTGCTTCTTCGACTTGATGAAAGGAGATTTTCATTTGGCAAGGGATTGGGCCAAAGAATCGATGCAGCGTGAGAAGTAGAAGGTATGAAATGGCTACATCAACCTACAAGATCGAATGAAGAAGAAGCAACCATATCATTCAAGCTACATCAACAACAACTTACCACAAAGACCTTAAGATGATCTTCATTTCCACTCTGTTGAAGGTCAATACACTGTCGTATCACTTAGTGCGGTCTTTTAGCTTTTTATCATTTTACTGTTTCACTTGGCATTATGTAATTGGTAGGTTTATTTTGTTCGTTATTTTTGTCGTTGTTGTACAGTGAAACTTGAATAGTATATTATGAGAAGGAGAAAAGAAAAGAAAGACATCAGGCCAATTCCCCACAAATGGCTATCGTGTTCAGTCCTTTTGTCCTCATCACTGAAACCCTGGCAATGATATTTTGCTAGGTTTAGAAGTTTCTTGTGGTATCATAGTCTAGTTGGCTACTGACTATCCTTACCTTTTGAATTCTTCTTTTTCTTCTTTCTTTCAAACAACTCACCTTACTCAATCGAGAATTTCTGATTCTGAACGATGTCGACCAAGGATGGATCATCTAGATCTGAAATTGAAGACAAGGGAAAGGGAAAGGAGACCACACCACCACGTTATATGAAGACCCGCAAAGTAATCCTTTCTACCTTGCACAAAGTGATAACTCGTTCTTACCCGTCGTTGGTTTTAAGTTGAATGATAATAATTTCCTTCTCTGAAGTGAATCAGTGGAGGTGGCTTTGCGCATCAAAACAAGCTGGTTTTGTCCAATGAACAATTCAGGTCCTATCCTATATCCCATGTATGGCACCTGGGATAGGGTAAATGGTACTGTGGTTTGCTGGATTAGGAATTCAGTTTTGAAGACATGTTCCAAGTTTGAGGAATATTGGGATTGGATCGAAAGCTTGATATTTGCTTAGATCCATTTTTAGTCAAGGAGATTCTGTTCGTATTGTAAATTTGCAGGAGACAGTTGATCTTGCTAAGCTTTTGATATTGCAAGTTTAGTCAAGGAAATCAAATTGTATTATACCTCATTGAAGTTGTTATGGGATGAACATCAATGCTATGTGCTCATACCCTATTGTGATTGTGCATCCAGGACTTATGAAATTGTTATGAGATATCAAGAACATGGAAGAGTGATCACATTCTTGTTGGGACTAAATGATAAATACCAGCAAGTGAAAACTCAAATGTTAATGATAGATCCCTTACCTGATCTTGATAGTGTCTATTGATATGTTGTGCAACTTGAAAGACCGTTGAATGGAGCTGGGATAAATACCGGAAAGTCAGAAGAAACAATTGCACTAGCAGCAGCCTTAACAGCATCCAGATCACAATATGGTAAAGGAAGAGATAAGGGTATTAAAGAAGTACAAAATGAAACTGGACTCTTCTGTAGATACTGCAAGAAAGACAACTATGCCATTCAAGATTGATGAAGGCTTAAGAAGGAAAACAAAGAAGGAGGAGGAGGAGGAGAAAGGAACTTTGCAGGTTATGTGGATGTTAACTCAAGAGAAAGGAATAACGCAGGAAGAGGCAATTCATCATATTCACCTACAAGTCCTAGTAGTAATTCTGAGTCATAGTATGCATTTCTCAGGTTTCACATATGAAGAACTCTACTGCAGACTACACCACAACGAGCTCCTTCCTCAGCTAATTCTATCATGACAAAAACCACAACTATGACAAGTATTACTGTGTTCTCTACAACTTCTAGAACCACAACTATAGATCTACACAATAAATAAAAGCCAAATGAGAAAACTTGAAGCCCCATTTCAAATTTCCTGCATCCAAAGTGAAATTAGAAAGGACATTTTGGTCTTCACAATTATTTTTTTTTATTCATTAAAAAGACACTTATTAGGATTCGAACCATGACCACTTTAAAGAAACACAAAGATCATAACCAATCACACTAAGTACATTTGTTGTATCTTTTTAAATTGAAAACATATAATCGCAGAGAGGAAAAAACCCTTCCCCAATTTCTAATTGCCTGCTCCAGAAGCGTTTGTAGGAAGGGTAGAATAGGGAGTGTCAATTTTTTTCTTTTTCCTCTGTGGAACGGGCCAACTTACCGTACACATGCGGATTTAAACGAGTCTAGGAGTGTCAATTTTTTTCTTTAAGTCCTTTTATTTCTCCGTGGTGGTAAAATATATATGAAAAGGAAAAAACAATACTCCTTTTTATTGCTAAAAAGAAAAAAATTTAACAATAAACTAATGCATGGATTCTAATGGGCTAACCACTAATCATAAAATAAAAGAGTTGAATGGGCCTGACCTACACGGGATTTCCCCATCAAGTAAAACAAATGAACATCATGGGTTTACCATTCTAAAATAAGCTATTTTCTATGGCATAATTTATATATGCTATTATTTTATATCTTAGTGGCTAAAATATAATGTATTTTAAAGTTATTCAATGGTTTAACCTCGACCAACCCAATTAGTCCAATTTTTATCATTTCAAATATATATTATGTAATTATTTGATATCATAATGATTAAATTATAGTGTATATTATAGGGAATCGTTTGGTATTTGTTAGTAAAAAACTAAACAGAAAGATCTATTTGATTATTTTTAACATTAAAACGATCCTAAACATTTTAAGTTTCCTTTCGAAATTCTATAGTTTTATTCCCGAATCAGTGATGTGCAAATGGCGAATTGCAGTCATCTCTTTTCTTTCATTGTTTTTTATTTTCAAATAGAAAGTTTAAAAGTAAAGAATAATTAGAGTTTGGCATGGGTCGGTCAAACATGCTGAATTTCATGTTTCGGCCCGTTTTGATCAGGTCTAATTTATAATCACATGGTTCCCTGATACTCGATAAAAGTTTGTGTTTTACCACCATTTTCTAGGGATACAGGAACGGTGGTTCCTATCCCAAATCGTGTTGTTCATTCTTGATTTCTTTAGATTTTATCATGGCTTGGCAAAAAACTAGAAAGCACAATGATGACAAGATGAAATTTTTATAAAAGCAAATTAATCGGCCAACGGTCCGAGTAAAAGCTAGCAACGATTGTGAGATGCTCATTTTCCGAAAACCGGCGGGATAGGCAATTTTTTATTCGATTTTCTGGAATTCGGTTTCTATAAAACTTACTCCACCTCATCATATTACCAGAAACAATATTGTTTCACAAGGTAACAGCCACTTGATTTTGGTTCATAAGGCTGATTTTTGATTCGTTGCATCATTCATGTCTCTTTCCTATTAAAATTCACTATTTTTATCACGTATTTCCCAAAAAAAATTATACAACAATAAGCTATACACCCCATTACATTATCAAATTTCATACCTCACCTTCCTCTGACCAAATGGCCGGGGCTCACGCTAGTTTCTTTCTTAGATGCAAAGAGGTTAAGAACTTGTCTGTCACCTTACCAAATGGACAAGTACCCAGTGTCACACATACTGGTATAGTGAAACTGTCTTGTGGATTGTTCCTCAGTCTTTCAGTTATAACCTCATATTCATTAGTCAACTCACACAAAACAACCCTGTCTCACTCTTGTTTGAATCCAACTTTTTGTTGCATTCAGGACCTGATCTCTCGATAGATGATTAGTTTAGTCCATGTATATAGACTATTTTCTTGGACAAGTGACAGAACCTGGAGAGACTTGAAAACCCTTGGTTTTTAGATGAACACCAGTAAAGGCTCAGAGATCTGGCATTCCAAATTAGGACATTTATCTGGGATTTTTCCAGAAATAGCACCTTAAAAAAAATTACAAAAATAGCACCCATCCGTAAAAATTTCCACTAATAGCACCCTTTTTAATAGAACGCACCTTGTATATGCATTTTACATATAAATCGCACCCTATAAATGCGTTTTAAATATAGATCGCACCCTACAAGTGCGTTCCAAAAATCTGGAATCAAATCGCACTTTAGCCAAGCGATTTTAGGTCTGACCTTATAAAATCGCATGGCCGAGGTGCGATTTTAGGTCTGACCTACTGAAATCGCATTGCCAAAGTGCGATTTTATGTCTGACCTAGTAAAATCGCATGGCCGAGATGCGATTTGGTTCTGCCAGACAAAATCGCACCATGAGGATGCGATTTTAACATGCAAACCGCACCTTAAAGGTGCGGTTTTGGTCAATCAATATCCGACATCCATACAGACGTTACAGACGTGGGTCTGCATGGGCCTGCATGGAAGACGAAAATCGCATCTCTAAGGTGCGGTTTTCATCAAGATTTTGCCTATAAAAGGCCTCCCGGACAACCATTTCTCTTCACACCTCTCCTTCTCCCTTCCCTTTTCAATTTTCTGTTGTAGCTCTATATTTCTAGTAGTTTTGCGATTAACGTTAACTCGTAAGTTGATTTAGTATTACATATTTCTTTAGTAGTTTTGCGATTAACGTTAACTCGTAAGTTGATTTAGTATTACTTTTTATTGTTAATTTTTATTTTTGATTTTTATGATATTAACTTAACTACGGTTTTATCGCAGATGGCATTCCAAAAGTTCACGCTTGGCTTACGGTGGAATGGTTACACGGAAGAGACCGGAAAGGGTGCCACCTACGTAGGTGGCAATTTTCAGAAGATAAAGGTCGCTATCAGACCGCTGCTTGAAGACCTTCATCAAATGTGCACTAACGTTACTTGCATGGATGGCACGAGAAAAGTTGATCGTATGGTGTACCGATATCCAAACAGAGAAAGTGGGTCATTGTGGCATGAGGAATATCTCATAACCACTCAGGATGAGGTAGACGCCATGCTCGAATTCATGAGGTCCAACAATCTTTCCAAAGCCGAGATGTTCGTTTACACCGAGCCGGTCGTAGGCGTTGGAGGTCATTCTGGACACGGTCAAACATCTGGTATCCATGGTGGAGGTGAATACTATGGCGATCATCCCTACCAAAGTTAACATGATCCTAATTCATATTTTCAGTACCAAGAGCAAGGTGAAGGTCATCATCAATCATATGAAGAAGAAGTTCAACCGGACCGGCCCAACCAACCTCAGTACAACTTCCTCTCAGGCAGCGGTAGTTTTCACAACTACCATTATGGAGCTGATGAAGGTGCCTTGCATGTTTGGTGCGTTTTACATTTAAAACGCATCTTAGGGGTGCGTTCCAAAAATTAAGGTGCTAGTTTTGTAAATTTTTTTACATGGGTGCTATTTTTGTAATTTTTTTTTAAAGGTGCTATTATTGGAAAAATCCCCATTTATCTTTGCTTATATTGCAAGAAATAAAGAAACAATGTGATGATGTAATAGTTCAAAACTTCTTAACTGTGAGATTTGCCACCTAGCAAAACAAAAGAGGTTGCCATTTCCCAGAAGCACCTCTATATATAAGGAAATATTTGATGTAGTTCATGTTGACAAGAGCTTTAAAGTTACAATCAGGGGCACCAGTGAGCTTTAAACATTCCGGATCAGCATTTGTTGAATGTTCCAAGAGCTTTAAAGTTACAATCAGGGGCACTAGTGAGCTTTTGGAGTCACTTGTCCTCCATGTTGCTTATCTAATAAGTAGAACACCAACTCCTATCCTACATAACAAAACACCCTTTGAATATTTTTAGGGATTTCCTCCTGATTATGCAAATCTAAAGGTGTTTGAATGCTTAGCTTGTGCTACTATTTTGGAAGAACACAAACGAAAGTTTGATTCAAGAGCCAGAAAGACAGTTTTGTTTGGGATTCAGTTTTGGCAATAAATAATATAAACTGTATGATATTACCAGCCATGATGTGTTTGTGAGTAGAGATGTAGAATTCAATGAAACCATGTTTCCTTTCCATATAGATGAGAGTAGCATTTCCCCATGTCCTATACCAAACACACCTAGCAAAACAAAAGAGGTTGCCATTTCCCAGAAGCACCTCTATATATAAGGAAATATTTGATGTAGTTCATGTTGACAAGAGCTTTAAAGTTACAATCAGGGGCACCAGTGAGCTTTAAACATTCCGGATCAGCATTTGTTGAATGTTCCAAGAGCTTTAAAGTTACAATCAGGGGCACTAGTGAGCTTTTGGAGTCACTTGTCCTCCATGTTGCTTATCTAATAAGTAGAACACCAACTCCTATCCTATATAACAAAACACCCTTTGAATATTTTTAGGGATTTCCTCCTGATTATGCAAATCTAAAGGTGTTTGAATGCTTAGCTTGTGCTACTATTTTGGAAGAACACAAACGAAAGTTTGATTCAAGAGCCAGAAAGGCAGTTTTGTTTGGGATTCAGTTTTGGCAATAAATAATATAAACTGTATGATATTACCAGCCATGATGTGTTTGTGAGTAGAGATGTAGAATTCAATGAAACCATGTTTCCTTTCCATATAGATGAGAGTAGCATTTCCCCATGTCCTATACCAAACACACCTATGAAGTATATCATCATCCATTTACCTCATGATATCCTACCTTAAGATCATAATATACACGAGACAACAGATAGTGAAACTGACCAATCTTAAAATCCTTCTCCTAGTATCCCATCTTCTTCATCACCTCCGCATGCTTATACACCTTCTAATCCCTCTTATTCTACACAACCCTCTCCTGCTTATTCCTCCTGATAGGTTCCACCACCACAAATTCTCAGAATATCTTCCAGAATTCCTAGACAACCTGTTCACTTACAAGACTATCATACCTCTTTCATGAATCATTCCACATTTGGAGATCATGATATTAAACTCTTATACTCTCTACATCAGCTTAATTACTCAAAGCTTTCCCCACACCACTTACACTACTTCCTATTGATTTCTTCCACCACTGATCCACAAAGCTACTCTCAAGCTGGTCAGGAAGCATGCTAGGACAGAGCTGACAAAGAAGAATAATCTGCTCTGATTGATAATGGTACTTGGAAGATAGTTGATCGACCTCCCGGGAAGAAAGTTATAGGGAACAAGCGGCTTTTTAAAATCAAATTTGATTCAGATGGATCCCTTGACACTTACAAGGCTAGGCTGGTAGCCAATGGTTATACACAGATTTACGGGTTGGACTTTGTTGATACTTCTTCACCTGTAGCCAAAGTGGATTCTGTCAAATTACTATTAGCAGTTGTAGCTTCCAAGAATTGGCACCTCCATCAAATGGATGTCAGTAATGCCTTTCTGCATGGTGACTTAGAGAAGGAGGTATAAATGGAGCAACCTGAAGAGTTAAGATAGATAAGTCACATGCAAGGAAATTAAGGTTTGCAAACTAGAAAAATTCTTGTATGGACTAAAACAGGCCAGTAGCCAATGGTTCATTAAACTCTCTGAGTTTTTGAAGCAATTGGGATTTTGACAATCATTTGAAAATTACTCAGTTTTCAACACCTCTCAGTTATCCTGATTGTGTATGTAGATGACATACTTTTGGCAGGACCTAAAATTGAAGACATATAGAGTGTAAAGTGACAGTTAAAACGAGGATTCAAAATCAAGGATTTGGGAAACATGAAGTATTTTCTGGGATTGGAAGTAGCCAAAGACAAGAATGGAATCACTTTAAACCAAATAAAATTTTGTTTGGAGCATTTTGGCCAATGCAAAATTTCTGGAAAGCAAACCTGCCAAGACATCATTGAGCATGAAGACTTCCTACTCAACATCTAATGGTGTTCCACTTGAAGATGGCGCATTATTTAGAGGGTTATAGGTATAATATGTCCCTCTACTATGTCGTATTATCAAACATGCTCCTGTTCTTTGGAAAAGTTATCAAACAATGCCCTTTTGTTAAAACTTCCATTGAGAAAATCATCAATCATGGTTGAACCGAGATTTAGATGACCCGATATCGAAAAATGGGTGGAAAAACGTCAGTTTTGTCCCCTGTTTTATTTCTCTGGGTCTCGTCATAGTGAAATTATTAGAATTATATGGCCATACAAAAGAACCAAAAAAATTCTAAAGTGAAATTTTTAAGGATATTTTATGCATTAGTGTCGCTCAAACAAAACTTCGGCCGTGGTTAACGGTTTTTGGATGAAGATTCTAATAGAAGGGCATGTTTGATCATTTCCCCAAAGTACATGGGCATGTTTGATGTAAAAAATAGTAGCGGGACATGTTTGATAAAACTTTATAGTAGAGGGGCATATTATACCTATAATCCTTATTTGGAAATTGGCTTTGACAACTTCAATATTTAACCTCAACCAGACCAGACATTACCTTTCCAGTGCAGCAGTTATGCCAGTTCCAAGAAATCCTACTACAGCACATATGAAAGGGTAACCCTAGTCAAGGACTGGGGTTTTTTTCAAATTCAAACCCACTATCAAAGGGTAGTGTGATTCTGATTGGGCAACATGTCCTGCCACTAGGAAGTTAGTGATTGGATATTCTACATTCCTGGGAGATTCTCTGATTACTTGTAAGAATAAAAAGCAGAAGACGGTTTCCAGATCTTCATTAGAAGCAGAATACAGAGCGCTGGTACAACTTTCACGTGAAGTCCAGTGGCTCAAATCTTTACTGCATTTCTATGGAGTTAGCCATTTACAACCTATACAGATCTTTCTGTGACAATCAATATGCTATACATATGGCGGAAAATCCCATCTTTCATGAATGTACTAAGCACATTGTGGTTGATTGCCATGTAGTTCTTGAAAGATTGAATTCAGACCTGCTGAAATGATCGCATATTGCTACTAAGGAACAATTGGCTGATTTATTCACAAAAGGTTTATCTGTTGATCGATTCAGATACTTATTATCCAAGCTGGCAGTACATGACTTGTACTTGCCAGGTTGAGGGGGCATGAGAAGCAGAAGGTACGAAATGGTTGCATCAACCTACAAGAGATCGAAATGAAGAAGAGGAAGAAGAAACCATAGCTAATCAAGGTACAGCAGCAACAACTTACCACGAATAACTTCAGATGATTTTCATTTTCATTGAGCTTAAGGTTAATACGTTGTTGTTTCACTTAGTGTGGTCTATTAGCTTTTTCTCATTCTTACCGTGGCACTTTGCATTAGGTAATTGGTAGGTTTATTTTGTTGTTATTTTTACTGTTGTTGTACAGTGAAACTTGAATAGTTTATAATGAGAAGGAGAAAACATAGAAAAGGCATATTGCCAATTCCCCACAAAAGGCTATCGTGTTCAGTCCTTTTGTCCTCATCAGTGAAACCCTAGCAGTGATATTCTGCTAGGTTTAGAAGTTTCTCACTACACAACTTCATATAGGAGACTCAGATTTTGTGGAAAGGAATTCTCCTTCGTCATCTGAGCTTTGGCGGAGAAAGGCACTAGGCGAACACGGAAGCAGAACGCTATGTGGTGATGGCGGCAAAGAAGAGGGGGCGTTGATCGAGGAGGAAGGTCTGGCTGATGGAATGGTCTTCGAAATGATGGAGATGATGGCAGATTCACAGCGAAGGCACATCGATCTCTTGGGACCAGAGGAGAGAGAGAGGATATGTGATGTGAGGGAGGCTCTTCCATTTTTTTAATATTTAATTCATCCACCTCAATAATAAGTGTTGGATGGAGATTTTTAAGTAAAATGATTTACTTTGAGAGAACTTACGTGGACACTGTCAGCCACATCAACATAGTTAACAAAAAAGTTAACGGAGGGTTAAGTTATAACTGTCCAATATTATAAAACTTTCAAATATGGTATTTTAAATAGTTTTGTCTACAACTTAAAAGGTTTGGCTATTTTTGGATATTTTCCCTTACAAATATATTATATTCAAATGACATTCCAACCAACGCATCAGATCCCAAACTAGTTAATAGAAAGGGAGTGTATGTAGGGAAGTGGACTGATTTCAGGGACGGGAGCAAATGCGCAACTGAGTTTCCATTTTTGTTGAAATAATTATATTTTATAATTACAATATATTTTTCCCCAGAACACTAGGATGGCAACGGGTCTGGTCGGGGGCGGATAGTGCATATCCGTTACCCTACCTAAAATAATTCACGTTTTACCCATACCCATACCCACATAAGAATTAGGTAGAAAATTGAAACCATGCCCATACCCGTTCGACTTTCGGGTACCACGGTTACCCATGAGTAATAGTTTCTCTTTATAACTCAACCAATATGTTAACAACCACACGTATAATCACATTATATAAGAGGAAAATATGACAATAAATCACGAGAATGAAAAATGTTAATTAGAAGACCACAATTTAATGAAAATATTATATTTGTATGCTAAAGATAAAATATGTTTGAGGATAATAATGATTATTTCTAGACGAAATACATATGCATGTGTATAATCGGGAGGGTTCTGGTTTGATAGTGAGAAAACCATGCCCACCAATTACTCTCAATATGAGGTTGGATTTTACCCGTACCAACTAAAAATCCTTCGGGTTTGGATTTACCTTATCCGATTAGGTCAGATTCGAACGGATATCCACGGTTACAGATATTTTTATCATCTCGACAGAACACTCTATTTGTCATTTTAGATGGTCAGTCGACACTCTTTTCTTTCCTCTTTCTATTGGTCAAGAAAAATTTAAAGAACTTCTTAAAGATCTAATAACAAGATTCAAATTAAGTTAAGGTTCGTTTAGAGAATGAGAGTCTAAATCTATAGATTGTAAACAATTCAAAGATTTGAATTCTTTGAATTGTTCATTGTTTCGTAATTGTTATTGTTAACATTCTGTGAAAATGAAAATTCTAATTCTATCTTAAAGGACATGTGTATCAATAATAAAAAAAAAAATAGAGTTGTCGGAAGATTGAGAATTTATTTATAAATATATTTAGTGGGAGAAATGAATCAAAATGGAAGGGATAAAGTAAGAAAAATCTCACAAATCAATATATAGAATCTCTCTGATTATTAGAGATTTGGATTGGAGGGCGGATCCCATGATTAAGTAGGGGTCCTTAGTCACTTGACTAAGACCCATCTAACCCTTAGATCTGGACACACTATTCTAACTGTTAAAAAGTGAGAAGAGATTTTTAATTAGTGACAGGGGTAATTTGGGTATTAAGAAAAATTATGAAGTATACAAACGGGAATTACAACCAGTACAAACCATACAAACAATACAAACTAGACCGACAAACAATACAAACCATATAAAATAAAATAAACAACCAAGTTGACTTTGGAGTCCCCATCCCTGTATAGAGAGATTCAGTCTCAAAATCAACCCGGTTTTTTTTTTAGATTTACAAAAATGATGGAAAAAATGATAAACTAGACTGGTAAACCATATAAACGGGAAAAACAGTCGAGTTGACTTTGGACGCTTCATCTCTATATAGAGGAGTTTCGTCTAAAAGTCAACCAGGTTGTTTTTTCGACAGAAAAAATATTACAAACATTATTGAAAAAAATAACAAAGCTTACAAAATTACAAAAGAGTCCAACAAACATTACAAAAATAACAAAACTCACAAATATTACAAAACATACTAACAGTACAAAATGTCACTATTAACATTGGACCATTAGATTATTTTTTCCTGCATTTTTTCAGAAAACGCCACATGCCCAATAATTTTTTAATTATAAAATAAATAAAGGGTGAAATTATCATTCTATGCTTAATTAAATGAGATTAATTTGGATCATTATATTAGAATTTAAATGAGTGGTCCCACAAAAAAAAAAAAAAATTGAATGAGCGGCTGAATTTGACTTAGTCATGTGACTTAGGATCTCTTAGCCATCTTCCTCCTCCTGATTCATAATGCATAAAGAAGAAAAAAAATCTACGGGGTCGGGGCAAATCCTTTTCTCCAAACGAACTCTAGGTATAATTGATTTGCGGCAGACCGTGTTTCAATTAAGCCAATCCCTTGGGTTAACTTTACATGTGCTTGTATATGCATAATAATATGCATGTTCTGTTCTCCGATTCAGCCACAGTCCACAGACACAGCCACAAAAATGGCTTCCGAAGGGGTATTATAGTACACATAGGAGAAAAGAAAAATGAATAAATCCAAATGGATTAAACATCTTGATGTCTCAGAACGTATTATTCATCAATGAACACGCCAAAAATGGCTCGGGGTGTTGGTTTAAATTTGCAAAACTGTCATCTCTGAATCTGAGATCAGCCTTTAAGAATTAAGACCCCCGAAAAACAAAGGGATGCCATGTGAGAGTGATTCGACGTCTACTTACAGGGAGAACCCACAGCTTAGTAGAGTCCCAAAAATTTCCACCACAAAGAGCCAACAACTCCCCATATGATAGCATTCACCGTTGCCATCGTGAATCCCACCTTGAATATGTCCGGGAGCTCCACGTATCCAGCTGCTCAAAGCAAACAAGCTCGATTTTAGCAGTATGCCAGTGTAAGTGCAGATCCAATCAAAAGAAAACAGACGTAACCCAGTTTACGAGTGATTTCGAGGCAACCTTCTTACAGAGGAAACAACAATCATATTACTAGTATACAAGGCTTACCTCCATAGTACACGGCAGCCTGACCACTACTGTAATGTGTAAGTGCACCAAACAGATTAGTATTGTATGCCAAAGCCAGAGCCGCCAGAACTCCAGGAACATTAGCTGCAAGGTGCATGGCAAGGAAAGCAGAATATAGAGCTCCAACGTGACCAGTTTGACTGGCAAATAGGTAGTGGATAAGGAAATAAGACGCCTGAAGAACGCCAAATGCAGCCGGCCAGCTCAAGGAGAGAGACTGCAGTAACTTCCCCACACAGCTAGACATCCATGTGACAATTCCAAGGTTTGTTAGTTGTCCAGCCATCCCCACTAGAACAGCAAACCAAGCCAATGTATCCCATGCCGACTTCTCACTTAAGCAATCATTCCAGTCAAGGACTCCGAGCAAAAGAAGGATTGACAAACCAATCATTGCAGCTACAACACTTGGTATACCAAGGGCATCTCTGCACAAGTAGTTCACATGAATCAGTGGATTAAACGATAGGATGATCTCCGGTTGAAGTGAAAGTACAACGGGACAAAAACAAATTCATACACTCTTCTAGAAAGGGGTTGCCTCATCATCTTGTAAATCAGGCGCTGAAACTTTCAGCAATATGCTTTTGTTCATCAGGACATCAACTGGTAAAACAAACTTTTTGCTGAAGGGGTGGTATCAAGTATCAACCATGCCACAATACACAAAACAGTAGCCCCAAACTAGCAAGTACATTGTGCATAGAATCACCAATTTGCCATTCATAGCTTGACCCAATTATGAGTCTAGGGATCTCCTCGAGATTCCAGGCATATCAATCAACTAGTTCCTTTTCTATACAATTCTCCAAATACATGCATGTATAACGAGGGAGCTGCAGTTAATCTCTACGTGGATGAGAGAGGAGCCCCAAAAACTATAGACATCCTGTACAATGTAGGACTCCATAGTCATCATCATGAATTCAGTAGCTAGCCCCATCCCTGTCCTCGTGGTAAAATCCAACGCGAAAATACAGAAAGAAGAACTCACACAAGTAACCAACCAAGCCTACAAATCAAGCTTTATCTTCATCTACTATTTAAGAAAGTAAAAGTGCTGCAATACATGGGCAAGCAATGGCGAAATGTACTTACCCAAATATCCACAAAGAAACTGCAAGAACCATTGTACCAACCATAGTCCACTCATTCTTTGTGACAGGACCCATCTGTTCTAATTTCTTGGCAGCCATAGCAGGAGCTTCAGGGGTGTCCTTGGTTTCCGGGGGGTAGATCTTATATAATATTAGTGGTGTGACTAGAAGACACACTATCGCTGGCAAACTAGCAGCCTTGAACCAATATACCCAAGGACTTGAAAACTTCACCCCAAGTTCCTCTGCCAACTTGAGGCATAGCAAATTTTGAGCTGCTGCAGTCAGGAAAAGAGCACTAGAATTGCCAGCAGACTGTAAAGTGTCAAAAAAAGAAAGGTGATGCATAAGTCTAAAACAGATCAAATCGCTTGATAAAATGGATATTCAAAATGAGTTCACTTTGGAGAAAAAGGAGAAAGCAAGAAAGCAACTCAATTTTTAAAGCAATCAGCAGCCTGAGTTCCTTCACCGGCCAAAAATAAAAGAGCAAAGGATGGAAGAAGTCCAAATAGAGCGGTTAGCGAGGACAGAGATTTTACAAAGTTATACCAGATGGATTCCTTTGCAAACTATCAACTCCACATTCCTCAAGAAATCTTAATATATAAAAGCTAATAGCAATCAGAGGGCCATACGCTGGTCCATAACAACCATTTACAACAGCTGAAACATTTAGACACCTAGGGACCATACATCCCATAAATAAAGCCCGGGCAGCAAGACAGCATTAACTCAGCTTATGGGTAAGTGCAGTGTGAAAAAGAGAGTTGTAAGGGAAGAGGATACAGACCTGGAACTGGGACTGAATGAGGTAAGACCCAAGCTTCTTGGCAGAAGGGTCACCAGGCTTGCTGCCGGCGGACAATGACAATGACTTGATAATGGGCAGGAACACGCCACCGGCCCTGGCAGTAGTACTGGGCATAGCAGGAGCAATAAGAGCCTCGCTTATTGTCAATCCGTAGGACAACCCCAAAGTGCTCTTTCCAAGCCACTTGACGAAGTAGGTAGCAATCCTATCCCCCAACCCAGTCTTGACAAATCCACGAGCAAAGAAGAAAGAGATGACGATCAACCAAATAACCTCGCTGGTGAAGGCACTGAAGGCCGTGGAAAATGAGAGAGTCCTGGTAACGATGCTGGTCGTGAGGCCAAGAAACGCCCAGGCCCCGACAGGCAAAGGGCTGAGGACCAGACCTGCGATGGTGGACAGGAAAATCGCAAGCAATTGCCAGGCCTGGGCCGTGACGGCAGCTGGCCTGGGAATGGCGAAGCGAACAATCAACCCAATTGCGACGGAAATCACGAGGGGGACGAGCTTGGCTCCTTGAACGGATGCAGCTGCTGGGGTGGAGTCGTTGTCATCTTTGGACGAGGCGTGAATTGGGGGAAGAAGGAGGATTGGTTTGAGAGACCGGCGGCTTAGGAAGGAGCAATGGGGGTTGGATGGGGCTAGGAGGAGCGGTGATCGGAGAGGGCGGAATGTGGCTACAGTGGCGGAGGAGGAGAATCGGGAGGTGGGTTTGGGTGATCTGCGGAACAAGGATGAGCGACAAGGAGGGAACGAGAGTGAAGTGGTGGTGGGAGAGAAGGAGTGGAGGGCGGCGAGGCTCTCCATTTCTGCGACGGAGAGAGAAAGAGGAATGGGGGAAAACAGGGGTGTTGATTCGGGGCGAGAGCAGGGTTGTGGTTTTTGGCGGAGGCGGAAATTACGAAGGATGCTGCGTCTGTGAGCGTGGGCGTGGATGGATGGGGAGATATAGAGAGTCAGAGACGGCCAGACTGGTGTGTGTTTCTCCGGACGTGCGGATGGAAATAATGATCTTGGCTGGGGGACAAAAACAAAGTCCTCCCTTCCTCAACGATAATTTTGTGGGCTCACCTCACCTGCATTCGTTTTCTTATTTTGTTCAGTCATGGCTTCCATTTACTTGGAGTTGGAGGAGGGTTTTTTATTTTATTTTTTGTTTTTGTTTTGTTTAAGAAATAATAATAAAATCATAAATCTATATAAAAAATAAAAAGGAGGGTTATTATTTAGACATGATTGTGTTAATGTGGATGTATTCTTCAGAAATGATTGTGTTGTGTGAAAGTCTCTCAATCTAATTGACATTCTAATCTAGTTTAGAGAGGAGACCTACTTAGGTTAAGAGGCTCAATTTGAGATGGGAGTTTTTGGGCATTTCATGCCTCCAAGGCTAGTTTAGAGAGGAAACCTCCATAGGTTAAAAGGGTCAATTTGAGATGGGAGTTCTTGGGCATTTCATGCCTCCTAAGCTAGTTTAGAGAGGAAACCACCTTTATCCAAAGATGCTCGATTCGAGCTGGGTTTCCTTCGGTATTCAATGCCTCCTAAACTAGTTTAGAGAGAACCCTCCTCAACCTAAGAGGCTCATGTCGAGATGGGTTTCCTTGGGCATTCAATGCCTCCTAGGCTAGTTTAGAGAGAACCCTCATTAACCTAAGAGGCTCTATTAGAGATGGGTTTCATTGGGCATTTTATACCTCCTATTCTAGGTTAGTTAAAGGGCAAACCTCCTATTTCGCATTAGCACTTAGGGTTTGGTTGTGGGTGGCCATCCGAACTCTAATTCGAGGGTGAAGTCTAACCATTCCTTAGTTGATAGGTTGAGAGGGTCACATTAGTGGCTTGGATCGTATCCCATTCCTCAACCTAGAGGCTAAGAGAGTATCTTTTCTGCTTGTTAGACTTCCCTACAGTTTATGATCCCCTAACCACACGCGCTCGTTCGATTCTTCAAGTCATAATTGTTAGCTAGGGGGAGCAACACCCGGGTGAAGTTTTCTCAACTAGAGTTCAATCCATTTTTACCTTTGCAAAGCAATTTAGCTTTAGACATTTGTTTTCACCAAAACTAATCCTCTAGATAATGTTTCAAACAGTCAATGCTGATCAGGCTCGAGGTCCCTTAGTTCCTCCATCTGCATCCACCTAAACGACGGTAAAGAAGCGCTTGTGGGGTGGCAACCCCACAACGGTTTCATTTATGTTCATTTTCTCTTTTGATTTTTGGTCTTTGAGTCATTGAGTCTGTCTGAAACCTATTTCGTGACCCCGGGTGGTACGTTTTATCTGTGGTGGTATGTTTTTTCGAGCCGGGGCACGGATGGGGTTTGGTTGTTTTAAATTGTTGTTGGAGTTTTTTACAGGGCAGGTTCGCACATAAAAGCACGGGCACGGAGAAAAGAAACACGGTCAAGTTCCCATTCCCCCTTGCCTATATTTTCCCTCTCTCCCCTACCTTCTCTCGCACAAAAAAGCACGGGCAAAGGGACAAGAAACACGATCGTGTTTCCCTCTTCCCTTGTCTATATTTTACCCAAGAGCCAGCATGACTTGCGGCGTAAAAAGCACGGGCGTGCTTTTGGCCCCCCGTAATTCGCCCAGAGCCGTTAAAACCCTAACTCGGTCGTGCCCTCTCTTTCTCTCTCTTCCTCATTTTTCTGCCCGTATTTCCCCTCTCTAGCATCGGAAAATCGCCCCTTTCTCTCCCTTCGGCGGTTTTTCAGCCAAATCTCCCTCCTCCGACCTCTAAATCCCAATTTGTTAGTTACCTCGAGTTCTTGGTGGTTTTACGCCCGTTCTCCATCGTTTTGGTCCGGTTTGGAGGTGGTTGGTTCGCGGCGTTGAGACTTAGCAAGTCTCCGACTGATCCCCCATGGGATGCTGGGTTATGTATTTTTCTTTCTGATTCGGGCCTAAATGTACACTTTTCATCCCCGTTTCTCTTTGGCGTTTGTGGCATTTGAGCTATGAAAGGTGTGGTTGTACGCTAGGTTTGTCGTGTTTCAGAATCTAACAGATGAAACCCACCCCGGAGTCGATTGTTGGAAGAAATGGCGCGAAGATCGGACCAAAGGAGGAAACAGCCGAAGATCACGGTCCAGGCAGAAAGTTCACTGTCATCTGGATCGTGAACTGGCAAGGGTCCACGGGGATTTTATAGGTTACTGGCATCAACCCAGTTCACGATCGCAAGACCGTGAACTGAAGCCATGGACTGTGAACCGGCTAAATGAAACGGCGTGAATTGGTTCGAGTTCACGGTCTCCGCCATTAGTTCACGATTGTGAACTGAGATCGTGAACATGGCATGATCTATGCATAAAATGAGATTTGAAAGGAAGAAGAAAGGAGAGCCCAAAGTGAGAGAAACCTTCTTCTTCTTCAAGAATCTAGAGAAAGAAAGCCATGAACCAAGAGGGAGAAAAAGCTAGGGTATGCTCCAAGTGAAGATTTGGGAAGTTCCTCTTCAAGAGAGGATCTCTACAAACACAAGGGAGGATTAGGCATAACAATGAGGGGGTTTTCCCCTTTCCTATGTGTTTTCCTTCTTCTAGCATGGAGTAGTCTCCTATTCACTTGAGTGTTGTAGAACCCTAACTTCTACCATGTAGTTAACTGTGTGGACTGAATGATTGTGTATGGGTGGTGTTTAATTTGAGATTTGAAGTATTTTTCATGGTGATTGTACATTGTGTGTGCTTGGCAATCTATTGTGCTATTCTAACCTAGCTTAGAGGGAAACCCCCTTATCTTAAGAGACTCAAATTGAGTTGGGTTTTCTTGGGCATTCCATGCCTCTTATCTAGGTTAATATATGGCAAATCTCTAAACTCAAATAGAATACCTAGTCTAATTGTGATTAACCCATGCAAACCCCTGGTTTGAGGGAGAAGGTAAGTCAACCCTCAATTTCTTCCGGCCAAGAGGGCTACATTTGTAGCCTATAATGCATTCCTTGGCCTAGCAATTGAGAGTATGGTTTCTAACCATTGTTGCTCCTCCTAGCGGTTCACAATCGCCTTTTCCCACACCGATTTATTCAATCCCACGGGTCATGGTAGTTAGTTAGGAGGAAACAACTCCCGAGTGAAGCTTCTCACCAAGAGTTTCAATCCTTTTACTTTTCAAGTCCTTTGTTTTAATCATAGATTGTAGAGATTTTCACAAACAACAATCCGCTAGATAATGTTTCAAACAATTGAAGTAGGGATATATGGGCTGGCCCGGATCGATATTTAAACATACTTGCCCTATATTGCACCCGTTTAAGGTTTATACTTGGGCCTTGGATGGGATTTAATTGAGATATTCGGGTTGAGTCAAGTTTTTGGCGCCGTTGCCAGGGAGCTTGGTCCGTTATTCAGAAAAGATGGTTTGGTGTTAATATAGCTTTTACTTTGAATTTTGATTGTTTAAAGTGTTGCTTGTGCTAGACGTGTTGTGATTCTTTTGATTGTGTGCATGACGGTGTATGACCCAGAGTAATCTGAAACCTTTGGTGCCACTTAGCGGGAATCTCAACCGCACTCTCCGACTCTTGGTTAGTGAGAGGGAACTGGCGGAAGCAAGTCGAAGGATAGAGGGGAGGGGACAACCACAATTTGGTCCTGAAGTAGAAATTGAAGTTGAGGACGATTTTGAAACCGAGGAAGAAGGGAGTTAAGCCGAGATGGCGGATAACCAAAATGAGCAAGCGTGAGCTGAGAAAGAACCAAGGACTATGGGCTATTACATGGCTCCATGGACAGTGAATATCCAATCTCCCATCCTACATCCACTTGTGGCCGCCAACAGCTTTGAAATCAAGCCCGCTCTCATCACCATGATCCAGAACAATGCCTTGTTTCATGGGCTTGCCAATGAATCACCACGGGAGCATGTTCAAAGGTTCCTTGAGCTTGCGGGAAGCTTGAAGATAAATGGCATCCTCGAGGAGGCATTGCAACTGAGGCTATTCCCCAACTCGCTTGCGAGGAAAGTGCTCCATTGGCTCACCAACTGACCAGCTCGCTCAATCACCTCTTGGGATGATATGCTCAACAAATTTATGACCCGATATCGTCCTCCTTCCAAGACGTCCGAGTGGGAAAAGAAGATTACCCACTTCGAGCAAGAGGAAGATGAGACGTTGAGGGATGCATGAAGAAGATTCTCTGATTACTTTCTCCAATGCCCTCACCATGGATTCGATGAGCAATTTTGGATAGAGACCTTCTATGGTGATCTCATTCAAGATGACAAGATTCTCATCGACTCTCTTTGCCAAGGGAAGTCGATGAACATGACTCCACCTCAGGTGACCGATTTGCTCGAAGACATGGATCTCAAGGGATACGATTGGGGTTTGACGAGAAGTGGTAAGAGAAGCACAACAAGAGGAGTGCGAAGTGTGGGAGCAAGTGCTCCACTTGAAGCTAAGCTTGACAAGTTGATTGAGGTGATTCTTGAAGACAAGAAACATGGAAAGAAAGCGTTGATGTCTAGTGATTGGTGTTCTAGCTCTAATAGTGAAATTGCGGATTGTTGATCGATGAAGGAAGCAAGTACCCCCAAGGAGCAAGTGATTCGCATTGCCAACGCTAGAGGGAACAACCTTTATAGCAACACCTACAACCCCGGGTGGCGTAATTATCCAAACTTCGCTTGGTATTCCTCTAGCAATCCGATATCCCCCGGTTTCCAAGGTCTGACGGGAAACTATCAACCTCGGCCAACTTTAATCCAACAAAGGCCTCATCTCCAGAACTTCCAACAACCATACCAAGCACAAGGTGGTCAAGGGTTCCAACAACAACAACAACCTAACAAGTTTGCTAAGCTTGAAGATCTAGTGACCACCTTTGTGAGCACGAGCTCTCGGAAGTTCAAGAAGATTAAGCAATTCATGGATGTGGCGACCTCAAAATTTACCTCGGTCGAGGCGGGACTCCAAAGTCATCAAACAAGCCTTCAAAACTTGGAGGTGCAAATTAGAAATCTTGTCGGGATCCTAACCGTGAGACCAAGGGGAGCTCGACCTTCCCACACCATTGCAAACCCCAAAGAAAAAAATGTCGGGGGAAATGTGATTCAATTGAGAAGCAGGAAAGTGACTCCAAAGGTTGTTGCCAAAGAAGTGATCGAGAAGGAAGACTCTCTACAAGAGGGTGGAGATGATGAAATATCGGGAGAAAAGAAAGGAGTGGCGAGGAAGGCATCGCCAATGCCACCTCTAGTGGTTGAGTACATGCCACCCCTTCCTTTCCCCATGAGGGTGCACAAAGAAATATTGGAGGCGTAATGTGGAGGTTTCATGGAGATGCTCAGAAAACTCCACCTCTAAATTCCCTTCCTTGAATCAATGGCCCACATGCCACAGTAAAATACCTAAAGGGGCTTCTCTCCAAGAAGCCGAAATTCAAAGACCTCACCACTGTCACCCTAGGCGAGGAGTGCTCCGCCTTCATCCTCAACAAGTTTCCCAAAAAGCAACCCGATCTAGGTAGTTTCACCATACCTCTTTGCATCAGATGAACTAAAGACTAGTAGGCTTAGTGTCATATTGGCTGACCGCTCTATCATTAGTCCTAAGGGCATTGTGGAGGACGTGCTAGTACGAGCAGGTAAATTTTGTTATCCGACGAATTTTGTTATCCTTGAAATAAGTGAAGATTCAAAAATGCCACTCATACTAGGACGCCCATTCCTTGCCACCACCAAGGCTTTAATCGATGTTAATGAGGGAACTTTGATTCCGAGAGATGGCGAGGAGAAAATTACTCTTGGAATTGAACCTAAGCCTAGGAGTGAGTATGTAAAGCAAGTGTAATTGATTCGAGCCCAAATTCACACATTTTACCCCTCATTTCTTATTTGTTTAGCTTAGTATTTCATCGTTCCTCGACATATTTCACGCTAGGTTGTGCTTGTTTTGATACATTTCAGGTCGTAGCACGTGTGGAAGGGTCAAGGATGAGTTTTGGGATATTTGGAGGTCAAAAAGCGCAAAAAAAACGAAGAAAAGTCCTCGTAACAGTGAAATGAAGGCGCCCCAGGATACAGCCACAGTTCACGGTCTCCTACGACCGTGAACTTTGACCACAAACTGTGAATACCGAGGCGTTCAACGAGGTTCCTGAAGTTACTGCCGACAAGGCAGTTCACGGTCTCTAAGACCGTGAACTGTGGCCATTGACCTTGAACCCAGGACAGTGAAGCAGTGCGTTTTGGACGACGCTGAGTTCACTGACGCGTTTAGGTGTTCATGGTCGTGAACTGGCCAACGCGTGTGTGAACTGGTCACTTTCGGACAAATATGAAGAAAACAGAGGGGAGAGAGAAAAGGGAGCTGGTTTTTGGAGAAAGAGCACTTTCTTTCTCTAGGGTTTCAGCCTAAAAGACCAAAGGGGAGTTCTACTGAGAGAGCTAGAGTGATCTTGGAGCATCAAATTTATAACCTCTCTCTCTCTCTCTCTCTCTCTCTCTAGAAACTCGCTCTTTTCTCTTGAGTGTTGTAGATCCCTAACTAATACCTTGGTTATCGATACGGTTACCGGTTAAACCGTTATCCGAACGGTAACGATTGCCGGATGCGAAGACTAGGATGGCGGTACCGAAACCCTGGTGCATCGTAACCGACGGAATCCTGATTGTCCGATACCGAATTTGTAGGGCGATGTCTGTATAATTTCCTAAATAATGGTTCTCCATTTCTATTAGGAAAAGGAATTATAGACCAAGACTAATACTAATTAATTACTAAATCAATATCATGTTCTCTCCCCTCTCGCTCTCTGCCTACACAACCCAGCCCTCAAGTCACTAGTCTCGCCATCGGCCACCCAATTTAAACCCCAATCGGCAATCCCTGTCCTACGCCGGCGCACTTAGACTGATGGTAAAGACGTAGCAGCCTAGCAGCGTGACCTCTCTGAGTCTCTGTCCATCCCAGTGCAGCTTCCTGCGTGCTTCCCCGACCTTGTAGCCGCCTTAAGATCGTAAGTTTTCAGCCTTCAGGTTTTTCTGGTTGCCTTGTTCAGTTTTTGTATGATGATGATTGTCATTGATGTCGGTCCAGGTGTCCAGCTTCCCACCTTCCATCGCCGCAGCAGGTAGCAGATATTGTAGTATTGTTGATTGGCTTTTGTTTTTATTTTTTAATTGAACCATATGTTTATGTTTTGTTTTTTTAAGGGGACGAGCCCAGAGTAGACAGTTGACTAAAACCTAGAGGATGTGTGAACCAAGAAGAGGCAGCAGTGGGCAGCCGTGGAAAATGGGAATTATTAGTTCTCAATTGTTAATTCTACCGTGGGAAATGGGAATTACTAGTGGGCTGTGGGCAGTAGTGGAATTCGCGCATGGAAATGCATTATTATCATTATGCATTTGTGGTGGCCTCCTGGCCGGTGGTTTTTTCAACAGGCGGAGCACGAAGCACGCAGCAGGCAACACAACAACAGTGGTTCGGTAAATGGTTTACCCAACAAAATACCGAGAAACAACTATTCGGTAACCGGTGTACCCACCTGAACTCGGTATCGGCAAACGATGGTGAATATGAGGGTTCCGGTATCCCGGTAACCGGTTTAACCGATTACCGACCGATTACCACCCCTAACTAATACTTTGTAATTACTTGTTTAGATTGAATGATTGTCATTGGGTATTGTTTAATTCAACGATTGAGGTATTATTCATGTCGATTGTGCATGCATGTGCTTAGCAATCTAAGGGTTGTGCATGTTTTGTGCTTAGCATCCTTAGGTTTGTGCATGTTGGTGGTGGGCAATCTAATTAGCCATTTTAACCTAGTTAGAGAGGAAAATCCCCCTTTCAAGGGAGACTCAATCGAGTTTGTTTTCCTTTAGCTTTTTAAGTCACCTAATTAGGCTAATTTAGGCAAACCTCGATGTGGAATTAAGCAAATTGGTTAAGCGTGATTAAGTCGTCCAACCCTTGAGTTGAGTGAGGGAGTAAGTCACCACCGATTGCCTAAACCGAGAGGGTCGAGTGACATGGCCTATAATGTTTACCCCGGTTTAGCAATCAAGATTGTGGTCTACGACCATATGTTCATCCCTCTACGCGGTTACCAGTTTGCATCTAGGTTAGTTGTGATTAAGCCTCTCAAACTCCGGTTTGAGGGAGAGACCTAGGCAACCACTAGAGACTGAGTGAGAGGATCGATCCCGTGACAAATCGATCTCTAGCTAATCCATCCCGCAACAAATGGATCACTAGTTGCTCCTGTCGCAACCGCACCTCCAGATCGAGGGAATCCGTCGCGAATAGATCAGAGTAGCCATCGATCTTATTTGTGGAGGATCGAACACCTTTTCACCCGATTTAAACCATGAAGTCGAGACCGGGATTTGGTCTGCGAAATTTAGAGATGGTAGGTTCGAGAGTACGGTCCCGCAACAAATGGATGACTAATAGCAAATTAACACTGTAATTATTAATTGTTCTAATTATGTACTTACTTTATTGTAATTGTCATAAATTAAATTGTTATTTCTTTCTTTAGACTTAAATTACTTAGTAATCAAGATCCAACCTCACAATCCCATATGTCAAGCAAACGTCTATCACAATCAAAATCAAACACAAGTCTAATTCGTCTAAACATTTCAACTCGTCACTAATAAATTGTATCAATACATTGCTAATCTCATTTATTATGGTTTTATGTGATTATGGAAAATAAAACCTAATCCAAGCACTGCAAATACGACTTTAGTTAGTAGTTTGTTTCAAATTCGCTATTGCCAACAAAAACTAACATTTACTTAATCAAATATGTTTTTCCCGAACAAAAAGTGGTGTCTACAGATCCTCCTAGCGGTTCCCCTAGACTTGGTGAGTGGATCGATCCCGTGACAAATCGATCGCTAGTGAATTGATTCCGTGACAGATTGATCACTAGTTGCTCACCCCCGCGGTTCACAAATACCTATGCCACACGACTCCATTCAATCCAAAGAGTCATGGTAGCTAGTTAGGGGGAAGCAACTCCTGGGTGTAACGCTCTTAGTTAGAGTTTTCCTTTATTTACTTTTCTTTGCTTGTTTAGTTTGTAGTTCCATTAGTTCTAAAATCCAAAACCGTTTTGCTAGATAACAACTTAAGCGATTGAGGTAGGAGTACATAGATCAGCCCGGGTTGACAAGTTAAATAGTTTCTCTATACTGCACCCGACTGGATTTTAAAAACTTGGGCTCTAGTTGGGATTAATATGTGGTGTAGTTTCATGTGAGTCAGTAATCGAATGATATGAGTGCAAGTGGAGGAGAGCCTCTCAAGGTGAACCCCACTGTTACTCTTGTTCCTTGTGGCGATATGAAGCACGAAATTAAGGAGGGTATCACACCCAAAGAAAGGAATAAGAAAGCTTGGAGGGAAAGGATGAATCGCGCTATTGCCTGGAATAAGGACAAGGGCAAAGCAAAGATCACGGCTAAGAAGGCCACCCCATGGAGTTTAAGTTGGGAGGCGGCAAGCCTCGCCCCGAGATCTTGGCGGATCCACTCTCGGTGGCTTCATGTTCTCAAGCATGATAGATCCGCAACATCAAGCTAGTGACGTTAACTTAGCGCTTGTTGGGAGGCAACCAAACGTAGGTTTGTTTTTCTTTTCCATATTTTCTCTTTTTGTGATTGAGTGAAGAGTTCAAGCAGTCAAAATGGTATCCCCGTGCCAGGTCTGTGTGATTGTGTGTTTTGAGATGTGTTGTGATTGATAGTAGGGGATGGCGGAGTAGATCGAGTCTAAGATTTTCGGAAACACCTTGTTTTCAGTTCAGTTCACAGGTTGTGCTTGCAGTTCACGATCTTAGTTGACCCTGAACTAATCAACGCGTCCGTGAACCTGGGTGCTTCCGTGTTTTAAACAAAACTTGCCGTATTACCCCATTTCACGGGCTGCGCGTTATGTTCACGGTCTTAGAGACCTTGAACTGGCCAACGCGTCCATGAAGTGGGGGTTCTGCCTATAAAAGGGGCGTGAACGCCTCATCTTCACTTCACGACCACTTTTCACCGAAATCCTTTCAAAATTGCCAAAAAACCGCGAGTTTCCGTCGATTTCATCGACCTCAGACCCCCCCAAATCCAAAACCAATCACAAACCTAGTCTTCCCACATCAAGGGCTACCTTCTCCGAAGTTTTGGGGAGATTTGGTTCAGATTTTTTCTGGAGAGGCGAGCTTCCGACGAAGCTCCGACGACACCTATCCGGCCTGTTTTCGTGGGATTTTTCAACTCCTCCATCCTCTCCTCACTTCCCTTGGATCCCACTGGAGTCTCTAGGTTTGTTTTCGACCTTTACTTGGTTAATTGTTGGAGAATCGGATTAGGATGTGAAGTGAGGTGATTTTGTGAATTGATTATTGAATGTAGAAATTGGGTGAGGGATTAGTTGATTTGTGGTGAATGAATGTTGCATGAGGCTTGCATGAGCTTAATTGAGCCTTGGTGGGCATTATTTAGGTAAAATTGCGTTTAAATGTGAAATTTGCCCACCAAGTGCAAAAAAGTGAATGAATGTGGATACTTGATGTTTGTGTGGTGGATGGCAGCCGCCGAGGCGTGGTTTAGGTTTGATATTGTGTTGATAATTTGTGAAATACCTAGAACCATGCCTCGATGTGCTGGAGCTAATTGTTTGAATCCATTATTGAGGAAAATTTTCAATGGCATGGAACTGTAGTGGAAGCATAAGTGTGTGTGTGGGGGGGGGGGGATTCATTTTCCTCCCAATGAGTTGAGATTGACAGTTATTTCCACATATGGTGCATGTTTGAATTATTTTGCAGGATGGTCAACATGAATCACCTGTACCTTTCGGTGCTTATAAGGAACTCTCCAATGGAAAATGAGCTTAGATTTTTGGCAAGAGCTCACTCTGGCGCCCACTAGAAACTCGAGTTCACTCAGTTCAATGGTCTTCATTATGGAGATATCATGAGGAAGGCTGTGGCGCACCCATAATGACGCTTGATCCTTGTTATGGAAGACGACATTTTATTGGGAGCTGTGTGTCGAGTTTTCAGTACCTTCACCATCTTTAAGGGCAAGAGCCCACTCGGACGTCGGTTGTGCAAGATTAAATTCCACTTAGGAGGGGAACATCGCATATTGACATTTGATGACTTAGCCCGAGCCCTGGGAGTTGAATCCGCATATGGGGCAGAGTGGGAAGAGAGGCCACCAGAGATTGCGACATGAAAGCAGCATTTCAAAGATTTTGCCTCCCGAAGCACCAACGAACACCGTTTCTATTGGCACTCACGTTTTCATCCACACTCAAGCCATAGTGGCGTATCATCAATCCACCCTTTGCCCGTTCCCTCTACCCGAGCTATCACAATCCGAACAAGATAACCGAGAGGACTTTGTTGGAGTTTACTTACATGGTGGACCCGTCTAGTAATCTTCACCTTGGTACGGTCTTGGCCACCTCTTTCACCAGGGCCATGGGAGGAATATGTCACGTCATTGGGTCCCTACATCACCCATCTTGCTCGTCACTTCAATGTCAATCTTGAGGGCTGCACGAAGGATGGGCACTCCTTGCGGTTTGGTGAGGACACTTTGAGTTCCTACATTTACTTTGAGTATTTCGACCGTATCAATTTATCGAGGGACTGACCCTACCACTAGAGGTCCCTCCTCCCAAGCAGCCACTTATTTGAGCTCCCGTCCGCCGCCGACGTGCCGCACTTCCACGACCTGCACCTCCACCCCCAGCTGCAACATCATCATCCGGAGCCGGTCCTTCCACCTCCAAGGATCATCTAGTGGTGCGAATGGATGGCCTCGAGCCTCACGTTGTGGGATTCACCACTCGGCTCGACCGCACAACAAATTTGCTAGAGAGGATGGCACGACGGCAAGGCTTCCTTCAGGACGATGAGTCGGGGCCTTCGACCTGTGAGAGGTAGCTAACGAGTGAGACATGTGGCAGAGCCAATTTCTTTCGCCTCACTTCTCCACTTGGAACTCTGAACTCTTTGATCTTTCATTTTATTTTTCTTTCCTTGTATTCATTGTGTGTGAACAATTAGTACTACTACTATCATATTGTTATGTGTAATAACCTTGCCTCGAGCGATAATGTGTGTGTTTGTGTTTGCTTTTGTGTTCTCCTTGAAGCTCCAATCTCCTACCCCGGAAAAATTCCAACTTTTACTCACCAAGCCATGCGGTAACATCGTTCTACCCCTATCTTATGCCATTGGGGGCAATGTAGAGCATAAGTGTCGGGGGGGGGGGGGGGGGGGGGGGGGGGGGTAGTTTATTATTATGCTTGTGTGAGTGTTATTGAATGCTTGGAGCCTTGATGTATGCCCAAATTTGAAAAATTTGAGGGCTCCAAGCAATGCTTGTATGATCACAGTTGTCACTAGTGAGTATGATGGAGGCATAGGATTAGTCCATGCCAAATGTTGAGTATCCTGAAATATTCTATCCCCTAGTTAACCCCTTTCAGCCTTGTGACTTTGGGGGTCGTTCTCTTGCATGAGCTTTTTGCTCGTAAGCTTAATGGTGTTTGATAGAACGACCCCCATCATTTCTTCGTGTCTATAGGTGAGTCGTCCTTGTATCCCGGAGTTCATGCTTTGGACCTTCATTGAGGTTCTACGTAGGAGGATTTTGCTAGAAAAGAAGAGGTAGTGTTGGAGTAAGTTCTTAATCGAGAGCATTGTTCGTTAAATGGTATGTGTTTCACTCTCTAGTACCCCCCTCAAAAAGAAAAGAAAAGAAAAGAGAAAAGAAAAGTTGAAAGAAAAAGAATCAAAAAAAGAGGTAATTAAACGCGATAAATAAAGTAGAGAGTGGCCATAAAATCAAAGTGTATGCTCTAAAAAGGGTTTCTTGTCACTTAAGCCATTGAAACTCCCAAATTGTTTTTGAAATCCTTCACTACTATGTTTGAAATATTTTAGGAAAAATAGGCCGATGAAGTGTGCTTGGATGTAGTTCGTGATGGGTGATAGTTTGGTTTGGAAGGAAGTAAGGTTTTTGGCCGATGCTAGTGGTCGCTGTGTGTAGGGAAGGTTCTTAGTCGAAGCCATACAACCTTCGATTTTAAGGTGAAGATGTAGACCTCATGTTGTGTTTGCCACAACCCAAAAGTCATTTTCCCCATGTCCAAGACAATTGCCAGTCATTTGAACCCGTGTCTAAGACCTCCATCGAAGCTAGTGATGACAACCGTCCCGTGAACTCTATCATTTAGAGGTTGCCGCTGTGGTGAAGAGACGATATGGTCGAGTGTTGATGATTGTGCACATTTTTTTCTACCAAATGGTCCTGAACCCACTGGTCAAGAGAGTGAGTGATTCATTCTTGTTTTGCATGTCATATCATACCCCAATGAGGACCTTTGTTGCCCATTCGTTTATTCCTTGGACTTGAATGTTATGCATGGTTAGTTGTGGTTTATGAGTGAACTTGTTGAGACTTGCATTGATTCATGAACAAGGTGAGACCTTTTTCGTTTGCCCACTTTTGGTGGCCTCTAATGTCGTTTGTGGTGGATGTTGATATCGCTTGCAACGGTCCATGTGTTTATTGCCAATAGCCATTGAGATTGCCCACTTTGTGCCCTTTGATTTGTCCCCAAAGTATTTTGTTTAGGTTGAGATATTACCTTGTGTGAAATGGTTTGCTTGGGGACAAGCAAACGTCTAAGTGTGGGGGATTGATATGGGCCTAAATGTACACTTTTCATCGTTGTTTCTCTTTGGCGTTTGTGGCATTTGAGCTCCGAAAGGTGTGGTTTTATGCTAGGTTTGCCGTGTTTTAGTGTGTTTTAGAATCTAATAAGTGTAACCAACCCCGGAGTCGATTGTTGGAAGAAATGGCGCGAAGATCGGACCAAAGGAGGAAGCAGCCGAAGATCACGGTTCAGGCAGGAAGGACACGGTCATCTGGATCGTGAAATGGAACCATAAACCGTGAAGTGGTAGGGTTCTAGAGGGATTTTACAGGTTACTGGAATCAACCTAGTTCATGGTTGCAAGATCGTGAACTGAAGCCATGGACCGTGAACCGGCTAAATGAAACGACGCAAATTGGTTCGAGTTCACGGTCTCCGCCATTAGTTCACGGCCGTGAACTGACACCGTGAACTGGGCGTGATCTGTATATAAAAAGAGAGCTGAAAGGAAGAAGAAAGGAGAGTTCAAAGTGAGAGAAACCTTCTTCTTCTTCTTCTTCTTCTTCTTCTTCAAGAAACTAGAGAGAGAAAGCCACGAACCAAGAGGGAGAAGAAGCTAGGGTTTGCTCCAAGTGAAGATTTGGGAATTTCCTCTTCAAGAGAGGATCTCTACAAACACAAGGGAGGATTGAGGCATCACAATGATGGTTTTTTCCCCTTCCTTTGTGTTCTTCCTTCTTCTAGCATGTAGTAGTCTCCTATTCACTTGGGTATTGTAGAACCCTAACTTCTACCAGGTAGTTAATTGTGCGGATTGAATGATTGTGTATGGGTGGTGTTTAATTTGAGATTTGAGGTATTTTTCATGGTGATTGTGCATTGTGTGTGCTTTTCACATGGATTCATTCGATCTCGGGGGTCATGGTAGTTAGTTAGGGGGAAACAACTCCTGAGTGAAGCTTCTCACTAAGAGTTCCAATCCATTTACTTTTCATGTCCTTCATTTTAATCGTAGATTGTAGAGATTTTCACAAACAACAATCCGCTAGATAATGTTTCAAGCTCTATTGTCGTTTTTTTCTTCTTTTTTTCTTTTGTTTCTCTTTTCAATTGTGCACATGGAACTATGGTCTGTTTTCTCTATCACCCAGTGTGTTTTGATGACTCTAGCTATGTGCCTCTAGACTAGTCCCCTTCCAGTCTCATGTTCCTGACTGGTCCACTCTCCAGTCGCCGCCTTCGGTCATCCTTTCCTGATAACATCGTTCCCCTTCCCTCTGATCCATTGAGGGCAATGTCGATCTTAATGTGGGGGTGCTTAGTGCTTATCGAAATTTTGTGTGTGCTTGGAGTCTAGTCCACTTTCCAAATCTCGAGGTTTGATGGCTCCAAGCACTAATGTTTGAATGAACATATTGGCACAGTGGTTTTATGTGTTGAATCGATTGGTTGTTAGCATTGATGCATGATAAATTGTTTATGACTAAGACAACCCATAATGATGAGTGAGACGTGTTGTAGAGTTGTGTAGGGGTTCAATTTTTCAACTGTTTGCTTACCAAGTACGACTTGGATTGATCACTCATTTTCTATAGTCGTTTATGCATCTAGTTCAGGGAATCAGAATGAGAGACAGAGCATATAGGTAGCCTTGTTAGATTTGAGTCTGCTCGTTTCGTTCTTGTGCGATAAATCCCTCTTCCATGATGTGTAGCATTCATGTTGCCACTAATTAGGATGATGGAAGAGGCATAGGATTAACCCATGGCTAAATTCACTGTCCTGGTGTGTCATACCCCCTAGTCAGCCCCTTTGAGCCATGTAAGTTTCTTTCTTTGTGTCTAAAATGAAAAATCACTCTTTTGCATCTCGTTGAGGTTCCACATAGGGGTTTTTGCATGTTTTTCTGCTGATATGAAGTAAGATTGGAGGTAGTTTTTAAAATTTGAGCATGTGCTTGCAAGGATAAAAGAATGTGATAAAAGTGGTGGTTCTCTAAACAAAAGAAAAGAAAAAAAGTGAGAGCAAAAGAGAGTCACCATAAAAATCTGAATAAGGCTCATTAAATAGTGTTTCTTAGCAATTTGGCTTGGAAATACTAACATATTATGACCTCCTTCACTCTTGTGCTCTAAAGAACCTCATTAATGCAAAATAACAAAGAGAATGTTGATGTGTTGGTCTTTGGAACCGTGGAACCTTGTGTGATGAATTCTTCCACCACCTTAAAGGCTTTTTCCCATGTCCAAGACCCTAGTCAGTCATCTGAACCCCTGTCTAAGACCTCCGGACAAGTTAGTGGTGACACCCGATATGTGAACTCTAGCATTTAGAGGTCGTCGTCATGGTAAAGAGACATTAGGGATTGAGAGTACGAGTATGCACACATCTTGCATCAAAATTTTGTCCTGACCCCACTAGTCGAGAGTGAGTGACTGAATTTTCATATTATATACCCCGGTGAGGACCTAGATTGTTCAGTCTTGATTCTGATGTCTTGAGTTTTATGCATGAGGTGACTGTTTTGAGTGAGTGGTTGAGTCAAGTCTATGTTGGCCGGTGAACAGAAGGGAGACTCTCCCTTTACCCGATTTTGCTGCACTCGAATGTCACCTGTGGTGGTTGTCTAGGTCGTTGTTGCTGTTGTTCATATGTTGATGTCTAAAAGCCAGTACAATTCATGTTTTTTGTGCCTATATGATATGTCCCCAAGTTTGCATGATTAAAACGTTTTGAGCTTACCTTGTATCTTACTTGGTTTGATAGGGTCATATTTGCACATGTTTGCACCCTTGTTTCTTAATTGTTTTGGCTCGAATTTGTGGCTCCTTGGCCTATTTTATGCTAGGTTGTGCTATTTTGTCGCATTTCAAGTCCTAGCAGGTAAAAGAGGGCATAGGCGCAAATTTTGGGTGGTTTGGAGATCATTTGGCTGTTCTGGTGGGAGAACGATGTCGTCCCCTGCCTCAAGCACGACCATGATTCACATGACAGCCGCTGGTGTTTATTTTGTCAAGCGTGGTGATGGTTTAGGTGCAAAATACGGGCACGATTTCCGAAAGCATGATCATGTTTCACCAATGACTCGACCGTGTTTTTGATGACGAGGTTGGCTCTTGAAGAATGCTGAAGGAAAACGAAGCACGGGTAGTCGAAGACCAAAGCACTAGCGGTGCTTCTCAAAATGCTACCCAAACGCAACTGTGGATCTCCCCATCCCAACTTAAGTAAAACGCGTGATCTGGTCAAAGAACGGTCAGAAGAGGAAGCACGACTATGATTTTGCCAGTAGTTTGCCTAGTATCAGAGTAAATAGGCAGATTCGAGCCAAAAGAAGTGGATTCGACTTTTTGCAGCAAAAACAGAGTTCTAGAGAGAGAAAGTGATGAAGAACAAACCCTTGGAGCTATTTGGAGTGAATTTCTCACCATTGAACCCATATTGCATCCCTAGGAGCAAAGATTAACATCCCCGAGCAGATTTTACACATCATTATGACTATGACTGCTTTGATTTCTGTTTTCCTCTCTCTATAGAGTAAACCTCTCTCTCACTAGGGTATTAAGAACCCTAGTTCCATGTGTTAGGAATCTTGTTTGTAATGACTTTTGGATGTTATACTATATATTTTAATCAATTGAGGCATGTTTATTGGGTCATTTCAATCCTGATCATGTTCTATTGACTTATGCTTTAACCTTTGATATATAGAATCTGATTAGATTGATATAGCTTCTTAAATTGATAGGATTGAATTGATTGTACGAGAGTCTGTCAATTAACTACTTTGATAGGAGTGAATTAGTGGTAAACCAACTAAACGACGTGTACGAAGTGAAGGAAGAGGCGTTGTATTCGTACTTCAAAACTGTCATGTCTAAGGGGGCATGGTTCAAGAAGGTGGAATTCCTACACGTCCCCAAAGAAGAAAACGGCCACGCCGATGCCTTGTCAAAACTGGCTACGACGACCGACTTTGATGGAGAAAGGCACGTCATAATCACCAAAGAGCACCTGTCCGAGGAATCAAAGATAGCTGCCATCGGCGTGGAGGAAACCGAGGGGAAAGATGGATGACTATAATCAAAGTGTACTTGGCACAGGGAACCATCCCGGAAGACGCTAGGGAAGCTTGGCAAGTGACACGCTAGAACACAACACCAAACTGCGACCAAGTGTAATCGCAGTATGGAAATGCAGTAACAGGCAAGCTCTAATTGTCAAACCGGGATCTAGATCTACTGCCTACTTCGTGTATATCTGTTATCTAGCAAACTAATTTGAGTGATTGTTGATTTAAGTAATAGCAGTAAGAAAGCAGGAAATGGTTCGGTTTTCTAAAGCAAAGGAAGAGTCACTCGGGAATGAGTCCCCCTAGCTCCTTAGTTAGGTCACAGTTGTAATTACTTTTGGTTGCTTTACTGCTGATTATACTGCGGAAGATCCGACGGTATCTTGGAATCTCTTAAGCTGACCAAGCCCTCTCAGTCAAACTACCCGGCAGACGACTAGTCTTCACCGAGATAGAACGTTGAGGCAATGAACACAGAACTCCACTACTGGAATTAGATTCCAGTACAAAGCAGTGAATCGACTAACTCTCGTATAATCGATTCACTACTACCGATTGAAGAAGCTCTAACAACCTAATTAGATTCTATCTATCTCAGGGTGCAACAGAAATCAATAAAAGATGATCAGACTTCCATTGACTAAATCAAAACACTTCAATCGATTATAATCAAGCAATATCACAATCCAACCGTAATTACAATCAAGATTCCTAACACATGGAACTAGGGTTCTTCATACCCAAGTGAGAGAAAGTTCTGCTCCATAGAGAGAGAGAGAGAGAGGGAAACAGAATACAAAGCAGTCATACTCATAACAATGGGAAGAATCTGCTCTGGGATGTCAATCTTCACTCCTGAGGATGCAATCCGGGCTTCAATTGTGAGAAATCCACTCCAAATAGCTCCTAGGGTTTGTTCTTCGCACTTTATCTCTCTAAAACTCTGCTTTTCCTCCAAAAAGTTGACTCCCTCTCCTTTGGCTCGAAATTAGGTTAAAATCCAGAAATTCCCGACCACACGGGCATGCCACACGGCCGTGTGGCTTTCCCAGCTGCCCGTGTGAGTGTGCAAAACACCGCGTGTCACTTAAGTGGCTTCAGGTACGCTACACGGCCAAAACCACACGACCGTATGGATTTCCAAGCTGCCCGTGTGAGCTCCCTGGACTTTCCACATGGCCAAGGGGTCCCCTACATGGCCAGTGTGGCTTGCCCGCGTAAAATGGTGCCACACGGCCAAGTCACACGACCGTGTGGGATTTTAGGCGTGCCCGTGTGGCTTTCCTTGCTTCTCGCCAAACGTCCAATCAACCCAGAACTCGTTCCCAAACCTTCATTCACGCACTAGGACCTGAAATATCACAAACAAGAACAACCTAGCGTGAAATCGGTCGGCCTAAAACACGAGAAATAAGACTCAAACGGTGTAAGAAGGGTGGACAAAAACATGTGTATATATCAAGTCATCAGCAAGTAAGGCGCGAGACTGCATGTTGCACAATCTTGGGGGGAGGGGGGGAGGGGGGCAGATGTACAAGCGATGCCCCTTGAGGGCTTACCTAAGGTACCTCATAGAGCGGGAAATCCAACAGGCAATCGAGTAGGTCTATAAAGGCGTGTGTGGTATGCATGTGGGGTTGACATGCTACGAGACAACACCTAACAATGGCCAAGTGTAACCAATGAAAGGGACTGCAGTATAGTGGCACAAGTAAAGTTACTATTACTCAGCTTCAGTTCATTATCTAGAAAACTAGATTAAGGATTGATTTACTAAACTACTCTACTAACTACTCTACTAATTACAAGTTGGGAACTCACTTAGGTATAATGATTCCCCATATCTCCTCAATTAGGTCCAAGTTGCAATTACCTTTGGTTGATCTACTATTGATTAAACTGCGGAAGATCCTAAATTAGCTTGGAATCACTTAAGATGACCAAGCCCTCTTAGACAAAATACCCGGCAGGCGAGTAGCCTTCACTGGGATAGACTGCTAACGCGATTCACACAGTTCTCCACTACTGGAATGAATTCCAGTACAAAGCAGTGAATTGATTGACTCTCGCACAACCAATTCACCACTATCAATCAAGGAAGCTCTCTTAACCTAATCATATTCTATCTATCATAGGTTAAAGCAGAAATCAAGAAAAGCTGATCAGGCTTCAATTGACTCTATAAATCATGCCTCAATCGATTATAATCAAACAATATAGCATCCAAAACTTCATACAAGAAAGATCCTAACACATGGAACTAGGGTTCCTCAAAACCTGAGTGAAAGGAAGTTACTCCATAGAGAAAAGAGAGACTGCAGAAATCTGATCAAGAGCTTCAATCTCCATCTCCAAGCTTGATTCCAAGCTCCAATGGCGAAGAAATCCTCCAAAATAGCTTCAAGAATGTTCCCAAGTTGCTCTCTCTAGGGTTCGTCCCTTGGGTGTTTGGGAACCAAAACCCAGCTCTACCTCTCCTTTGGCTCGAAATTGGCTTAAAACCAAAAATTCCCGACTCACACGGCCGTGTGACTCTCCCAGGCTGCCCGTCTGAGTTTGCAAAACGCGGAGTTTTGATAAGTGGCTTCAGGCTTCCTACACGGCCACAACCCACACGGTCGTGTGGACTTCCAGGGTGCCCGTGTGAGTTCCCGGGAATTTCCACACGGCCACAAGGGGTCCCCTACACGGCCGTGTGGCTTTTAGGCATGCCCGTGTGACTTCTCAGCTTCTCGCCAAACGTCCAAACTTCGTCCAATCGACCCCGAACTCGTTCCCAAACCTTCATTCACCTACTAGGACCTGAAATATCACAAACAAGCACAACCTAGCGTGAAATCGGCCTAAAACGCGAGAATTGACATCTCAAACAGCTCAATAATAGGGGTAAAAACATGTGCAATTAACGGTCTATCAGGGGTCTAGGAGTCTGGAGAAGATATTGTTGCGACAAGGCTACTATGGGCCTACCATTCTAGCAGACACAAAGAAGCATGTCGCTAGTTGCCACAGATCCACGCGCATGACACGCATGTCCCCTCAGTTCCCATGCAAGGTAACATGGGTGATTGGCCCTTCTCTCAGTGGGGCATGGACCTACTGAGTCCATTTCCCAAGGTGCCCATGAAGCTAAAAAATTTTATACTTGCAGTCGAGATCATCACACAAGCGCAAGTGTGAAAAATTTACGAGAAGAAATATCTTCACCCGGTTTGGGTGACTTATCCCGAATACCACAATAAAACTCCCAATCAAGGCCCAAGTATAAACCTTAATTGGGTGCAATATAGGGCAAGTATGTTTAAATGTCGACCTGGGTCGGTTCATGTACCCCTACTTCAATTGTTTGAAACATTATCTAGCGATTGATTTTTGGTGAAAACAACGATCTATAGCTAAAACGTTTGGAAAAGTAAATGGATTTGACACTAATTGAGAAAGCTTCACCTGGGTGTTGCTCCCCTTAGCTAACAATTATGACTTGTTGGATCAAATGGTCACGTGTGGCAAGGTGGTTGTAAACGGTAGAGAAGTGCAACAAGTAGCCAAACTCCACTCTCTTGGTCTCTAAGTCGAGGGAATTCGATTCAAGCCACCAAAGGACTCTCTCGACCTATCGACTAAGGGTTGCCAAGACTTCACCCTCGAATCGGAGTTCAGAAGACCAATTACTACCAACCCTAGGTGCTAATACAAATATAGATGGGTTCCCTACATTAACCTAGATAGGAGACAATGAATTGCCTGAGAAAAGCCAGCTTTGTGAGCCTCTTTCAAAGAAAGGGGGGGTTTTCTCTCTACCTAGGTTAGAATGGAAAATAGATTTATAGGCAAACACTCAACATCATATTTGATGAAAAATACCTCCACATTTACATTAAAAACACATCCACACACTAATCATTCAATCCATACAAACATTCACATAATTGTAGCTAGGGTTTACAAACACCCAAGTGAAAGAATGGACTACTCCATGCTAGGAGAAGGGAAAACAAAAGAGAGAAGAAGGAAAACCATCAATGAGATGCTATCCTTGCTCCTTGTGTTGAAGAGATCCTCCTTTGGGAGAGGAATTCCCAAATCCTTGCTTGAAGACGAAACCCTAGCTTCTCTTCTTCTTTGGTTCTCACTCTAGAAATTTGAAGAAGAAAAAGTTTCTCACACTAGATCTCCCTCTTCTCCCTTCAGCTCACATTCCGTTTGTACCCAGATCGGGCTCAGATCACGGTCCTAGTTCATGAAAGCCCAGATCGTGATCTCAAGTCAAAACGCACAGCATCACTAAGTCCAGTTCACGGGCAATTACCTGCGTTCACAGTCTTACGACCACGAACTAACTTGAGTCCAGTGAAAGCGATTTATGCTCTAGATGCCTGGCGGTGCTCGGCTAGCGCCTCCAGTTCACGATCTTAGCGACCGTGAACACACAGCTCAAACCGCGATTTGCTGCTGCTTTCACCCTTTGACTTGATTTTTAGCCCTTTCATCCAACTTTCGACTCTGGGGTTGGCTCCACCTGCCATAGTCTGAAAAACACCTAAACGAGACAAAACCAAGCGTAAACCAAACCTCATGGAGTAAAATGCTTCAAACGACTAGGCAAACCAGGGGTAAAAAGTGTACAAATGTGCCTGAATCATTGGGTTACCAGAATCGATCGTCTTTGATAATGGAAACCGATTCGACTGTCCGAAGTTCATTGATTTTTGCGATGAGAAGGTCGTCATCCTCCGTTTATCATTCATGGCATATTCCCAAGCAAACGGACAGACTGAGGCAGCAAACAAGAGCATTCTACATGGCATTCACACAAGACTTGTGAGTGGGCAGATGTGTCGAAGAGCTTCTAGGGGTCTTGTCGGCGCATCAGACAACCTACAAGACTGCCATAGGAGAAACATCGTTTGCACTTCCGTACGGAAGCGAAGCGGTCATCCCCGTCGAAGTGCATTTTTCCACTTTCAGAGTGACAAACTTCGAGGAATAGCCGAACGAGGGAGAGCGGGTGCATGATCTGGATATGTTGGATGAACGTCGCAACATCGCCTCCATGTGCCTTGAATCCATGAAGAGGCAAGTTAAAAAATATTAAAACCGTAGAATGCGCCCGCATCAAATTCAGCTTGGGAGTTTGGTACTATGAAGAGATTTTCGACATGCGGCCACGGAGGGAAAGCTAGCGCCTTAGTGGAAGGGACTTTATCGAATTCGTGAAGGGTCGGCCACGTTCAAACTAGAGCACAAGGGAGGAAAAGCGATCAAGAGAACGTGGAACACCCAGAACCTTAGGTTGTACCACGAGGGCGAGACGTCGGGGGCTGGTGAGTAGAGAAACAACACCAAGAGAAGACAGGAAGTACAGGTAGAATAGGTTAAGCACAACATGTATTTAGCGGAGGTCCCTACGGAAAGGCGGGCTTCCTATATGTTTACTTTTCTCTTAAGTATGTAAGCAACGAAATCCTTGTAAAGCGTCCATACTATTGCGTCCACCTATTAATTCAGTATAGTGCCCATTCTATTGCACCCTTTGAGTAGCAATGCGTCCTAACATCTTAGCGCTTGCACCATGTTAAAGCGCCCACAGTACTAAAGCCCCCAAAATGAAGTAATAAAATTCCCACCAACTAAGTCTGGAGAGAAAGGGTTGAGTGTTACGCAAAGCAAAACGATACTGAGCACATGTTCCATGGAGCGGCCAACAATAGCCAAATCTCACCGCACAAGCCAACAAGGTTAAGAGCACCCCGCACTTCTCATGTTCCCTAAGAGTTAAAAGCGCTAAATCATTCAGAAGTCAAGGTAGCACGCGTGCCATAATAACCCAAACGTCCATAGATCTCAAGCTCAAGGCAACACCAAACAAAGTGAGTAGTAGAACATGGAAAAAGAAGAAAAAAGACGGCATCGATAGAATGACAAAACAATAGGAGGCGTGTGCCTATCACTCGTCATCACCCTCAACATCAACATCAACCTCTTCACTGGCTTTTCCCTCCTCTTCATTAGTCAGTGTAGTGGCGGCCGCTTTGGGAGGCGCATCACCTTCAGCATCAGGCGCCCCATCCGGCTCTGGGATGGGAGCTAAGTCCCCAACGGAGTGCCCGCTATCCTAGAACTTCAGGATATGGTGGATTAGAACCTAGGAGTCCCACGAAACTTTTGGATTGTCGTCATGGAACTTAAGGCGAAGGATCTTCACCGTGTCGATGATAGTATCCGCCTGCAGACTTCAATCCTCGTAAGAGTCCTTGTAGTTGGCCATGTCTGCAGTCACTTGGTCCCGGGCGGCGTGCGCGTTTTTCAGCTTCTACTTATAGTGCGCCTTGGACTTCTGCATCTTCTTGGACGTCCTTCAGATAAAGGAATGTCTGCTCCAATGTATCCTTCTCCGCTTAGTGGGCATCGCACCCGTGAGTCAATTCAGCCTCTTTCTCGCGGTTTGCCTTCTTGATGGCAGCCTGGGCCAAGTACTTCTCTTGACACTCTTTCTCAACCTTGGGACGCACCTTGACGCGCTCAGCATTGAGCTCGTCTTTGAGGCGGGAGGCACACGATTTTGCCTTGGTTGGCGCATCCTTGCAGGCCAGTGCTAGGTCCATCTACTTCTTGCGAGCAGCATTGAGATCAGCTCGAAGGCGCGCTGCAGAGCTGACCGCCTCATTATTCTCATCCGCAAGTTTGGCGAACTCTTGCGATGTAGCTTCAGCCAACAAGAGCATCTGCAACGCACAAATGACATAGTGAGTAGTGCACACAAGGGAGATCTTAAGATCGACAAAGGGGAATAGAAATAAAAGAATACATGAACACTAAGATTGCCCATTTTGAACCAAGGCTTCGAATATACCAAGTCCGATGGGCGCTCGATCACCGCGGTGTGGCTCCTCTCTAATTGCATAGAGGCACCTTGGTCCTTTGCTGCTCGAACTGACACGTCAACGGGCTTCTTAAGGAGAGGGTGTCGCGGCAGCTGTAGGTAGGAGGGCATCAGTTGGCAGTGTGTTCCCCCACGGTCGGCAAGACTAGGATAGGGGGCACTCCTTTCTCTTGCAACTAGATGACATTTGCTTTCTTCCCGGCTTGCGAAAAGGCATCCCTGCTTCTCTTCTGATGCGCCTCGGGAGAGAGATGGAAAGGTGAGGATGTGGGAAGGGGACTTTGGACCCCGACTGGGAGCGAGATGGTGTGGCATCCGTAAAGCCAATCAGGGAGGAGGTGGAGGCGCCTTGTTCACATGGTTGAGGCGCTTCAGAAGCAGCTAAAGGTTTGTTCTAGTTCTTAGGCTTTGATGCAGCGTAGCCCTTTGTTAGAGCAGACTTCGGTGCAGCAGGGCGCGCCCCAATCCTCGATCGGATCAAATCCATCACCAAGCTAAAGTTAGTACATGAAATTTTCAAAGGAAAAGCGTTTGTTAGAAGGGGCGCATCGTGAAATGAACGTGCATAGTAAAACAGAGGCGCGTGACAGTTAAATACTTAGCTAGAGAAATAGTAAGCTACCATTGACTTATAATTCTCCTAAAATCCCCGTGTATGTATCAGTTACTTCAAGATCAATAGGGTCGACAGAGAGCGGGCGAGCCATGTCTTCTTCGACCTATGTCAGAGGCGAGGGCTTGTTCAACTCAGCCTTCGAATCTAGTGACCACTAGGTCATCGGGTGACCTTGGCTCTCGAAAAAGGGTGTGTCGCGAGTCCTAAAAAAAAGAACGAGTCGAACCACGAGCACCTTAGTTTCTGGCCGCTACGTAGAAAATGGTAGCCCCCAGTCTGTTAGCCTTTGTGAACTCAGACAGTTGGCACTCGGTGTCATGCTAAAGAAATGTCGAATGACCCGGAAGGTGGGAGGGTTGGAAACAGGCGATACTTATAGAATGACAACAGGAGAAAGGCGCCCAAGGGAGCACTCGCAGGTTTGCATCCCGCCTTCCAAGACCGGGTCGATGGGCAAACGCAACCCAAAACGAAGGTACTCCTGGTATACCCCCACTTATTCGTCCCCAACCACAACGATGCATGCAGTGGAAAGCACATGGATGTATCACTACAACTTCGAGATTTGAGCAACCAAGATCAATTTCTCCAACTGAGCTCACACTAACTTCGAGGCGTAAAGTGTCCTCGGTCATGTGCTCGACACCAGTAGGCAAATGCCCCGAGGGCCACGTTTTCTCCCAAGTGAGGAATCTGTATTCTTGAGGCAAGAGGGGGCCTATGTCAGAAAAGGACGAAGAGGTAAGCTCTCGACTGAAAAGTCGAACCATCGATTCATCCGAGCCATTGCGAGTTAGAATATCGATATGATCGATAGCACTCTTCGACGGCGCAGACGCAAGGGTCGCAGTCGAAAAAGAGCATCTAGTGGTACACCTAGCAAAGCTTAAGCAACCCTAATTATATGTACTACATACTAACGCATGCGAGGGGAGAATCGTGCAAAGACATGGTGCAAGAAAAAATTATCGGCATCGTTGGGGGCGGCACACTTGAGAGGCGGATGATGACGGGTTCGAAGAAGTCATCGATTGGAGGAGCATCTAACATATATAGGGAGGAAGGAGAAGTAGAGAGAAGAAGCGTGAAGCCGCTCATCAACCGGTCTGGTTCGAAATTCAAATCAGATCGGGGGGCAGGAGAGAGTGGGCTCGACGATCGAGGCGGAAGCCCAAAGGGTGAAACCTAACCTTCACTGTAGCAAAAACTAGTGCGAAAGCTTAGGAGGCAAGGCGCCTCGCAATAAAAGAAGGAGAGCGCGAAGGAGAAAACGAAAAGGGGACGACGACAAAGTGAGGGAGGCGCACGATTAAGAGAAGGGGACGCATGGTCATCTCTGCAAGGGGCGCCTTGGTGGGAAAATCTGGGCAAGGCAAGGCACCCGCGAAAACAAATAAGGAGGAGCACCGTCATTTCCTCATAAGCACGGAAAGTACGCGCCTCGAGCACAATGAATGTTTGCAAGAAAGAAAACTCGGGGATGAGAAGAGACGCATTGCGTTACCACCAAAGTTCATGGAAAGGCGGGTAACAGGAGAAGACTATCTAAATAGTTAGGCCCCTAATGAAAAATATTAGGCGCCTAACTGGGAGGCAATTGTTAGGCATATGGAATAAAGCCTACGAGAGGAGGCCCATAATGCCAAACAAGACCCAAAAGGTGAACCCAATGGTAGTAAGGTCGTATCCAAGTGGATTGTGGATAGCCTGGGCGAGTGGGACCCAATTCCTGACATGATCGAAAATATACGGAGGGCACAACAAGTGAGGTGATGCGCCTCAAACCCCTGAGCATGGTGTCAAACGATCGAGGCACATGGTAAAGTGAAAGTACGATGCATTTATTACGGTGATGATAAGAACAGATTTGGGGGGCAACAGTCGCGAGGGTCTGAATATAAATAGGAGAGTAGATAAACCTCATTTTATTTAGTTTTGATTTCTCTCACTAAACTTTCCTTAGCTTCTCTCTCTACATCTGGGATGCTAACTTGAGCGTCGAAGTGCTAGCGGACCGCACAGGTCCGTTGTCCGCCTTGTGTGTAGGGTGCTACACGTTTTACGACCGGGAAGAGGAAGGTAGGGGACACACGCTTGCGTAGAGGAAGAACTTAGCTCAAACACTTATTGTTTCATAGTATTTGTATGTGTGCTTTCCTAAAATCTGCACAATGAAACCACTGGTACATTGTTTTTCTTATGTTACCCAACTCCACACCGAGCCAAACACTACATTGCTAGTTTTACAAATTTTGGTAAAAAAGTGTATTGAATTTATTGATTGGATTAGATAGATTTGAGTAGGATTATATTTATGGATGCAATGATTGTAAACTTTGGACCATTATGAAATTTTTTTATTTTTTTTTTTATGGTTAATTTTTTTTTTTTTTTTTAGGCACACATCTAACAAAATCTTAAGAAACCAAGATCTAGAGCCGCCATTTACTTATCATCTGATGTTTTAGAATTAATAAGAAATAAATGAGCCAATTTGGTAACTTTGACATATTTCTATATTTTTTTCTTTTTTTCTTCTACCGAACAGGAATACAGAGGAGAAAGAATATAGTTTTGCGGGTTGGATTAGGTCCTTAAACCTCATTATTTAAGGAGGTTCTTAAACCATTTTTATTGGCTGATACTAGATTAGGTAGTTAATGATGAGTTAGTAGTTAATAGTTAGTTGATCATCTCCATAACCCTCTTTCTCCACTACAATTAAAAGGAAATTCGAAATTAATTTAATTAAATATTATTATTCAATATTTAATAAATTCGAACTTAATATTTTTTAATTTCAATATATGCTCTCTCTCACTTCGTGGCAACTTGCAATGCAGTATTAACATTTTGGAATGACATTATAAGCATTTATGAAATGAATCGTTATTATTATACCTCATCATTATTAACGACTTTAATATACTTACAATTCCTTACAATTACATTATTAACAATTTTGGATCAATTGTTACCGTTTTATAGTTTCGTCATCAACGCCTATGAATGAATCATTAAAGTTATGTAACATGGTCATTAACAGTTGAATAATAATATCATTGATTTACAACATCTTTAGTACTAATGATTCACATTTTCACATCATGCTTATAACTATCTAGTCATTTCCTCTTCCAATGATTTCTAATGACATTGTTACTGTTTTATAGTTTCGTCATCAACGCCTATGAATGAATCATTAAAGTTATGTAACATGGTCATTAACAGTTGAATAACAATATCATTGATTTACAACATCTTTAGTACTAATGATTCACATTTTCACATCATGCTTATAACTATATAGTCATTTCCTCTTCCAATGATTTCTAATGACATTATTAACGTTTTATGGTCAATTAATATTGCTTTACATTATCATTCTCAATAATCATAAAGCACAAAACTGATTTTCAACATCTTGGGTACTTGTGACATAGTGCACCTGTGTGATTCAGTCAAACAAATATTTTCAAGAAAAATATTAGCTCAAGCAAACCAACATTCACGCCTCAACACCAAACTTTTAATAACAATACAATAAATCATTAATAACGAAAAGTATTTCGTTGAAAATAAACACAAAACATCAATGTAAAAATGTCTGACTTCAACATTATAAATGACATCAAGCTTTTAATAAAGATATTAAAAATCATTAATAACGAATGATCAAGTCACTAATAGGGAAATAGATTTTGTAATAAAAAAATATCAATAATATTCAGATGCAATGTTTAATGTCAAATAGCACTACAAATGAATTAATAAGTAACATGTGTTTAATGGATAATGCATCCAAAAACTTTGATAATGATAGCAACTAATGATTGTTAAGTACCTTACTAGATATTATTAATATCTTATTTTTTCAAAGATTGATAATGCTTATACACACCTATTAATAATGACACCAACTATGTTACGAACTTAGACTCAAAGATTAATAATCATAGTTATATTATCAAACGTAAATTCACTTTAGCTAATGTCATAAACAAACGAATACCTAACAAGTATGCTTCTTGATAATAACATTTGACAAAGTTACAAACATAAACGAAAAAATATTAATAACTCAAATCACTGAACATAAGCAATGTTACAAATAAAATAAATTTTTGCTAATGGTTGTATTGTGCTTGAAAAAAAAACATTGATAATAGCACTTCAAATGATTATAAATCACTGCGAACCAAATTGATAATACGATGTAATAGTAAATAAACTTCAAGTACCAATAAATTGAAAACACAATTTCACATTTGCTAATGTTACAAACAAAACATACCATAAAAAGGTAATAATGTCATATAAAATTATTGAAAAACATGTCGAACAACATTAATAATAACACAAACGAATACCTAACAACGAAAAATCCTAAACCCATGCAACGAAAAGCCCTAATGATGATTCAATTTATAAATATTGATAATATCATTACAAAATGTTAATACTAATCGGAAGTTGCCAAGATGTGAGAGAGGCATATATATTAAATTTCAAATTTCCATTTTAGAAAAATAAAATTATTAAATTAGAATTTTATTAAATATTAAATAATATTAAATAAAATTAATTTCAAATTTCTTTTTAACTATAATGTAGAGAGGGTTATGGAGAAAATCACGGAAGGAGAGAGAAAGAGAATCATTAATTAATTATATTTTCATAATCCCATTTACCATTAACTACCTATTAACTACTAACCTCCATTAACTACCTAATCCACTATTAGCCAATAGGAAAGCTTTAAGATTCTCCTTAAGAAATGAGACTTAAGGACTTGACGTCTTGAACTCACCAATCAAAGCTATCTTTTTAAATCCACTATTTTCTTTAATTGGACCATCATTCATTTTAACTCAAAATTTAAAAAATTTAAATAAAAAATATATTATTATGATCTACACAATGATATTTTTGTTCTATTTTGAACAAAACAAAAATTATCACTTCAATACACTTGTTGATTGTAGTATTATGATTAACATTATTATATGACTATAGTCCCTTCACGGACATCCAATAAAAATTATATGACAATGGTATCATGACATTGCATGCATTTAAACATGAAATTAATTTTTTTATAGACCTCATTAATTATGATTATATACAATAATATTTATTTTACTATGTTTGAGAAAAAAATTCTCTAATGAAAAACAAGTATTTAGTCTCTTTTTTTTTTTTTAACATCTCATCATTGTCATGTCAGGATCAGTATTTGGTCTCCACTTCCTACTTCGCAGAACCATCCATCCATCATCTTGGGACATCCAAACATTGGATTGTTGAAAATTCGTTCATCTGATGGATGCTATTAAATCAGAAAATAGAAGAGCCACAACAAACCTGTTGCAACTACCATGTGGTTGCTCAATCGTCGAAAGCTGGATTCACCATTTTACTGAATAGCTATGATAGTCCATGCCTTTATGACGAAATAAAATGATAATATTTGAGTAGCCTATGATAACTTTCTTTTACCATGAAAGCAGCAGGTGATTTAACCAAGGTGGTACGTATGCTCTGCTAGCTTTATGAAGTGCCGTCCGATTCCAGCTGCTAGCCTGTGCCTACCTCATAAAGGGCTCATCGATCAGTCCCAGCTTTTCCAGAATCATTTTCTCTTGCTTTGTATCTGAAAGTCGCCAGTTAGTTGGAACATGACTTCCTGCTTTGAGCATATTGAAGAAACCCATGTTTCGAAAGCAAAGAGCTAAAGTGATAAAGGATACATTCTTCATCAGGGTTTTCCGTGAAGTTTGAATGGAGCGCATTCCCAAAACTGTCCACTATGGCAGAAGTGGTCATCGATGATTCCATGCATAAGATGGCCATTATAGCATCCAACCGGGTAACCTCATTTCTGAACATTAGTCTTGCATGCGCTGCATCAACATTCAGATGATTGATCCAAAGTTAGAGACGAACAATGGCGGATGACAAATCAGAGTTTCAGACATGAACATTACCTTGAGCTAATCGTATTAAGCTTTCAAGCATGCGAATGGTTGTCCTGGCTGCATATGACGTGACAGGATACAAAGTAAAACAACAGCAAGTATGCATCAATGACTGCAGATGAAAATATACGTTAATACTTTGAGAAGAAGAAATTTGCAGCTGAAGAACCTGCATTATCAGTTGCAGATCGCCTTTGAAGTTGAAAGTAGCTCGATATAACTTCCTCGGCCTCTGTAGTAAGGAGTGGTTTAAAGTACCCTTTCACAAAGTTAATGTACCTGCAAGATGATATAGCCCAGCTCAAGTTCACTCATAAAATAAACTATTAAAAACTCCTGGGTGAAGGATGATGATCTACTTCCGAAGCATCGCCAGTGTCCAGATACTATCTGAATCTTCATGCGTTTTTAACTTTTCCTGCAAAGCGGATACAGAGGTAACATTCAATGCAACCAGGCATGGCGTGAAATTTACTGTAAATCATCCAAAACATTCTAGGACCTTAATTACCTCTGCAAGAATATGAGATGACACGACTTCATCCCATTCAGGATTTTTTGTATCCAAGAGGACTAGCACTATGTCGAATCTGCTCAATAATGGACCAGAGAGTGCCGTATTGACCGAAAGAGCTAGTTTGGGTTAAGAAAAATCTCAAGTCACTTATGAGTCTGCCCGCAAATCCGGTAAAAATAAGCCATTTTCATAAATCAAGGAACAAAGCAGAGAAATATTGACTACAAAGAATAGACACCAATCATCAATGCTTAAATGTCCAAAGTAGCAAACAAAGGTGCAGAAAAAAGAAGGTTTAGTAAAAAACCTTCCCACTTAGCTAATCAAAAGAATGTTTTAGTAAATAGAATGGATACATTGATCTCGATCATACTGTCCTTTAGGATTTGTGGCACCAAAAACAATTGTTCTGGTACTAAGGGTAGTTACAAGCCCAGCCTGGTAAATCAACGAAACAACGTTTTAGAAATAAGCCTCATACATGTGAAATATGCACACAAACTAAGAATATTCGCGGAAACGAAACATAATTTCAACTTTCTCTAATTTCTGAACTTAGATAAATGATGTGTTCTGCTTTCATAAGTGCACAAAATTTGCAATAAATGGATATGCTAGTGATGACCCTATGAAGGGGAAATTTAACCTACTACATGTATGCAATGTTTTCCATTTGTAAGGCCCTTTTTTTATATTTCCCTTCGGTTGTCTTTGTTCCCTCTGATAAGAGCACTTAGCTTCATATATCCAATACTTATGACTCCCTCTGCTCTAATAGCCTCAGCACATGAAGAGTGCCTAAGTCAGAAAAATAAATGTAATGGTGTGTGAATGGAGATGACAAATACAGATCTCCCGGTAGTCACTTAAAGTGGCTTTCCACAGAGTTTGTTTATCATCATTATGAGTCATACATTTTTATACTTACAAATATAGAAGCCCATTTCTGTAAGATCAACAGTATAATACTAGTCTAAGAGCCCTAGTTTGTTGGCTTTTCAAGAAGAAAAAAGACCGCATTTAAAGAGGTATCACTGACCATTCCCCATTACCCAGATACCTGGGTTTCCGTAGATTAAACATGTCAAACATCTGTGCGTCCATGCCCTTTGGTATAGTGAATGCAGATTGAACAACTACGTAAAATGAAAAACATAATGTTCTGCAGAGTAATTTGATACTCCAAAACTTGTGAAAAGAAATGCTATCTCTAGTGGCAGAACAAGGTGGGAGCAATTAGGCTTGCTTGGTGTCTCACCACTTTCATCAGACAGTGAAGAGATAGGTTTGAAAGGAAGTACAACCTTGGCAACGCTTATCGTCTGCTGCTCCATTGCCTCATGAATAGTTGCCCTGTCATGTTCCCTCATGCTGTAAAACAAGCATATCTGGTTCAGTTTAAACTGTGTCTAAAAAAGATTAATGGTCTGCATTTTGTTTGTGGAGATGAGCTTCCTAAGACAATTCCCAATGATGTGTGTACGAACAAGGAAAAAAGACACTTTCTCATGCATCACTATGACACTACACTATCAAAATGCCTGGATTCAGATCTTACACAATTTAGTCTTCTAAACTTCATTTCATTTCTTCATGTAAAATTCATTGCTTTCAACATTTGCTAGTTAATCTTTAGAACTCCCATTGAAAAGACTGTGATGACCTGCTGAATTTAAAACCTGCTTCCAACTTCCAAGTGGTGCCAGTTTTGACCAAATTATTTCTCCACCCCAAAAAATCATTAGAAGTTAGCTACATCATGCAAACCTCAGCCTAGACACTTTACTAGACTACATCCAAAAGTCAACTATGCTTTTCTTTCATTGGGGGTGGGGGTTGGACCTTAATAGAGCTTTTCTTGTAAAACTAGTATGGGTGACACTATAGAGGGTGTATGCGAAGTATAAATACATAAGTAACAACGACTAGCATATCAATATGGTCAAGATGATGGAACTGCTGATCAAGCAAAAAGCGGAGAACCTATCAAATTCATCGATGCAACAAAGTCCTCCATCTGCTAAAACAAGGGCTCCAGCTTCCAGCATCCATTCACCTATACAATGCATATACAAATTTTTTTTTTCAACTTGCTGTGTTTAGAACATGGATGGCTAACAATGTATCATCAATTACAAAACAAAGATATTGTACGGTGCCAAATGGACCGAGAGATGGAGGCAGCTGTAGCAATACATGCACTTAAAATGCAAGCTTTCTACAGCAATCTTCTTACTGGTGTACAGCACATAACATGAAAATCATGATTAACATCAGAAGTAATAGTCAATTCAGGCTTTCCCATGCATCATTGAGAAGTGAAGCATACATTTGTATACCCAATGTCTTATCAGAGAACAAATCCCAGTTGAATATTTCAAGCTTCATGGCTTTATCATACTATATAACGGAGAAACATCAATTAGGTAATTAGAACGCCCTGATGCTTTGGCATCCTGTCAACACAGATGTTTAGCAGGTAACCAGGTAGAACTGTTTATGTCATTATCATCAGATGGGGGCTAATTGAGTAATGCGCCATTTGAGAAATGCATCTTACCAGCTTTAATCTTAGAGGAAACACTAGATTTTAAATATGTTGATAATTTTGTGTTCTATACAACAGTTTTGTCCAACAACTCTGATAAAGAATATCAGCTTTTTCATCAATGAAAAATATAATCCATTCTTTCAACTACGACGGATTGACTTTTACCATGTTAAAATATAACTCACAAGACAAAATTACCTCCATCCTTGACAGCAGTGACAGTCAAGCCTGCACTAGTGCTCCCCAATCCAGTAGTGATGACGGATCGGTTGCTTAACTTCGCAGCAAATTTTAAGAACTGAGACTTGCCAGTACCTGTAGATCACATATCACCTGAGTTTTACTTTTTCGTCGATCAGGACAATTGCCCCTTCTAGAGTATTAGTTATGGGAAGGCTCAATTAATTTGTTGAAATTTCTAACGCAGCTTGGGTAACTTTTCCAAGAAAGCAACCTAAAGATGCTGACAATCTTGCTAGTTATCCTAGATGAATAACTGCTATATAAAGACAAATCAAAAGAAACATCAGAGACAAGTGTTGAAATTTTACTTCTGCAGAGCCTCATTTGGCAAACAGATCTCTAGTCAAATATTTCAGAGATAAAAACAACTAGGCTTAGGGTTTAACAACTAATGTTTATCAGACATGAGTCACGTGACGAAACAAAAGCAATGACAATGAAGGATTCAAGTTCTGCAAATTAACCAGAGATGCAGGCTGGCAGAAAAGGGTAGGACAATTATCACCTGGATCCCCAACCAAAAGTAAATGAGATTCTCCTCGAATCTTAGTACCAGATGCATCAACATGTTGCACTCCCCCAATAAGTGTCAGTGCTACTATAAAATCAAACTGCCAATGTAAGACTCCAGAAAGGAATGTTAACCAAGCAACACTATTCAAAACAACACTTACCAGCAAGCTTCACAGTAAAGAGTCCAAACACCTGGGGGCAAACACCTCGTAGAATGGTGTTTCTACCTGATTCAGGATCAAATTACCTTAGACATTGTTGCAGAAATAAACAGTAAACCAAATGGAAACTATACATGCAATGCCGCAGAAAGAAGCCTGGGGGCTTAATATCGAACAGCTAAGTTTACTAAAATTAAAGAAAACAGCAAAATTTCTTATCTACTATATCTGGTGTCCAATAAGAATACATCATAAGTTACAGTACAGTACCTTTCAAAGGTGCATCTTTAAAGTCTGACCAGAACTGTTTGAATGTCATCATAATATCATTAGGGATGTCAATGTCTGATTTCAGCTCATTGGTTCGCCTAAATGAAGGGGATGTCAAAAAACCATATTCAACAACAGAAAAATATCTGTAACAAACTTTTACTATGAACTAGAACAGTGGTGCAGCTTGTAGCTAGTTTTGATACCATAAACAAGATGATGTTGCTATGCAAGTAAATATATAAGAACAGTGGTGCAAGTAAATGTGACACCACCAGTTAAAAAATATGACAACTAAGCCACAGTAAAATGAAAGATATGCAAGTCACCCATCATCTGTATCTAGCACAACCGACAAATGAGAAGTTTTCAGTACATCAACAACTATTAACATTAAACAGGTTCTGCTCAACAAATTTAAGTTCACAAAATAAAATGAAGCGAGATTCAAATTATAATAACTAGCCAACCTGAGGTGAGATTTGAGTATCTAGTCGTGATACCTAAGAAACCAAAATCCATATGCCTTCACTTACCGCACATTATTAGCAATTAACACAGGGTCCAGGTTACTGCGGACATCTTTTAGGTCAGGAGACCACTTTGCGGTCAAAAGCCCAGTAATAATCACATCACCTGCATCACAAAAAAAATCATGCATCCTTAGGGAACTACTAGCCTGAATTCTGTACAGAGCAAGAAAGCAAGTCTAAGTTAAGGAAAAGCATCTAGGCAGGGCTTATGTGCAGAGGCCTTCGCACAGAAATTCAGGCAAACTGAAGATATGCAAGCTGACTTCACATGTTTACCAAAAGAATACGGAATTGAGTCAAATGCCCGGGAAGAAAACAGTTCAGTACCCCAAAAGAAACCATAAAATAATAAGTTCCTAGAATCTTACCCCCAGCTTTAACCACGTCAACCAGATCATCCATCAAGATGACTGGAATTGAACGAGGAATTACACCAACACCCAACACCTGAGTACTTTCTTGGATTTTAATTTCCTGGTAATCGTGGCAGATTGTAGTTTCATCTACACAGTCAAACCTTGTCCCTTCACAGGGCTTGGGTCTCTGTCATTGTAACATTGAACCAGTGAGTTAAAGTGCAAGATAAGTAAACTGAAACTATTACATTTACTCATTATTCATAATCAATATGTTACTTATGCATCTTGCAATGAGTTTAAGTGCAAAATAAGAGACATCACACATGCCTATGTCACTTAATCAAATGAAGAGAAGTAAAAGCTAACTTTATCAGTTAAATCCTGAGGATCCTATGTGCGTAAAACCAATATATCATAATGGAACTGGGGATAACAAACATGCAAATACAAAATCCATATAATATATGGACAATAAAGTGCCTTTTCCGACTACAACATCAACTTGCCATGGACTGTATATAAAAGTTAGGAAGTTCATTATGAGCACCAACTAGCTAAATACGTCAACGAAAAACAATTGAATCAGTACACCAATCTATGATAGATTACAAACCTCTGACGGGCAAAATGATGGCAAAGCTATGGTGTTTCTGGACTCCAGCTCAGGATAAACTGGGAACCTAAAAATTTTAGTGACAGATAAAAATAGAAATAAGAAAGAAGGGAGAACTGCACTGTTGCCTATCCTACATTTATTGTAAACATTACAAATCTTGACCAAACAGTAGTAACATGTACATATGAATCATCCAACATAAAAACTTGGTCGATGAATTTGCTTTCCTATTTCGCAACAAACGTTTTCAGGAAAGCTTGCACTGCTGGAGCCTAAACTTTGCACGATATGTATTTCTTGGTTCAATCAAATCCAATTATAATATCTCCATCACATAAGAGGATAAATGTTTGAAGGGTGTATGTTGGCTTCTATCTCTTGGACTGCTGTATTTTAATACATGGCCAGACATACAGCATCTGCTTTCTATTACCTCCAGTATCCCCCGGAATTCCAGGAATCCGTGCTAGAAATATTGTAGCAGGAAGTCAAACTAAAAAGACATTGGGTGACTGACCACAATGCTTGCAACAAAGTTTAATATAAAAGATGACTTCCTCTCAAGGCACCGAACTAATATATTCTAACACCTACAAGGTCTCACACTGTACTACCTCCAGCCTTGCCAGCAAACGAGAGCCTAGGCACTTAAAAATGAACAACTTAAAGTATGCATTTTCTGGAGTATTCAGAAGATGAAACTCACTCATGTTTGCATTTACGACAGCGATACATCCTCTCGCCTTCATACATCTTCACTGCTCCTGAACGGATAACAGTTCCCTTGAGGGTCAGTAGAATCCCTCTGTGTCTCACCCTCACATGTCCAATGCGTGGAAACGTTTCTACAATATGCATCCCACAGAAAATATATCAAAATTAACATGATAATTACAAGATACTGAATGAATATTTGGGTAAACTGAAGGAAGATTAAAGCAACAAAGAGCAAACCAGAGAATTCAAGTGGAGATCCATTGACATTAATACGAACATGAATGAACTTCTTCTCAGTCCCTTTCTCACCAGCATCCAGATTCTCGAGGACGATTTTCTGTAAGAAACCTCATAGAAGGAGAATTATCTGATTATACCATTGCAACCAGTTAAAGGAAGAATCAAATAGATGCACATGAACAGAACAGAATATATCATATATTTATTTCCCGAGGACATAGGTACTCTGAGATTGGCAACAAAGTTTGAGTTTGAATTCAGCTCCTGGAGTTTTTATAAGAATGAAGACAAAGAAAAAATTACTTCAATTCTATGATTCCAGGAACTAATACTGCCAGATGCAACGTCTTAATATCTTGTCTCACCAGCCGCACTCATTTTATAATCAAATTGGACGGAGATTAGGCCAAAGGAGCTCAAATGGCTTTGTTCTAGTTAGAGAATCACAAACCAAAGAATCTGAATGCGATTAAAGCCGAAGAAGAATGCTAAATAAAGACCAATTCAACTTGTATCCCCAAAGTGCACAAAATAGCCAGGTCACAAACCCACTAGACTCACATACATGAGCCCATAGAGCTGCTTTGTCAAAATGGAGCAGGTACTCAGCGGGCTGAGAGAAAACCAGGCTGGCAACCGGAGGGTTTTCGTCAAATAGCTCTGCAAAACTAAGAGAAAGGAGAAGATTCAAGAAAGCGATTCCAAGTGAGGAACCTGGAGAAGAAATGAGATCCTCCTCCAAGGGTTTGAAGCATCGTACTCGATGTGGAGAGGATAATGGAGCTTGGGATCGGGAGACAGGACTATCGACCGGAGTTGCCGTGAGTGGTGGCGTATCAGAAACTCAGCCATTGCTTTGGCATAGTCCAGCTCCGGCATCTCCACCGGGAATTAGACAGATAGAAGCCAACCAGTAAGAAATGCCTGACAGAAAACAGCAGCGAGATACTGGAGACTGGAGAGTTGGGGAGGATTTCGGCGGGAACTGGAGTGATACTTGGGGAGTAAAAACGAGAGTTACTAATTAACACCCTAATTTTTTGAATTTATCGCCCTAATTTAAAATAGTTCACGATTTTGCCCTTAAAAAATCCCCAATTTCTAACTAAATGCGTAATCCTAATTAATAGCTTCAGCCGCCCTACCGCTGTCGTTCCCCCTGGAAGGATGCTTATCGTTGGCGAGGATGTCACCTCGAGGAATCATTCGGCGAGCAGTTGATCGCTCGGAAACGCGTTCGGAAGGAAGGGCCTGGTCGCAGAGCCCGAGAGGAATCATCGTTGTCGAGAAGCTGTTGATCGCGCACCGAGAAGAATCATCGCCGCCGTCGCCCGAGAATACCATCATCGTACATCATCGTCATCGCCCTAATCATCGTCGCCGTTCTCCATGAATCCCTCGCGCCATGCCTGCTGGTGCGCCGATAGAGGACGTAGATAGAATCCCGCCGCCGTTCGTGCTCAGTGCGCCGGTCAAGTCTGCCTTCGCGATTCTCTGGTGAGGACGAAGAAGGAAGCGCTCCGGGTCAAGTCTGGTTTTTTTTTTTTTTAGGGACTGGTCAAGTTTGGTTGAAAGTGCAGGAATCGGTTGGGTTGGATCTGATCTGGTTGGACGTTTGAATCTGGTCTGGTTGGACACTTTTTTTTTACATAGGTTGGACACTTATTAACAATATAAAATAATTAAATAATTCCTCAAAGGAAAAGGACACCATATTTATTTAATTTTATTATTTAGAAGATGAATTAGTAGTTGCAGTCATTGTTCAAGTAATATTATGTTTCCGAGTTAGTGTAGGATTTGTTTTTCTATTCCTAGAAGGGTAGTACATGTTTTTGCAACATCTATAAATAGAGAATGTAAGACCTACGAATTTTACAAAACACCATAGAAATAAAGACGTGTAATCGAAGATAATCAAGTTTGAATAAGGATATTTCCTTTGGAGTATATTATGAGTAATTCGGTAAGTATTTTATTTGTTTATTGTTTGATAGTTTCATTATTGTACCATAATTCTTGCATGGCTCAACCTTATATGTTTTTATAATATTTAATTGTAGGGAGATTCTGGAGGTGATGAGGGTGACAATTTTGATTACACATCATTGTTCATAAGCGATGTTGTTTATGATACCCGTGCCGAAGCTTGTGCGGCGGCAAAGGATATTGCCCAAAGAAATAGATTTTTCTTGGTTGTGGGATCAATCAAGCGAAACCGAGGAGAAGACTATCTGCGGGTATATATGGATTGCAACCATGGTAATAGGAGCAAATCATATACCCCAGATTTGACGAAGACAAGACGGGTCAAATCAAAATCAGGCAAACAAGGTTGTCAATTCCAAGTTGTAGTGCGGGCTTCATTGGTAATGGCAAATGTCAGTGGAGAATTTTGGGTGGTATGGACTGATCTGGGAAGTCAAAGGGATTTCACAATCACAAATTGGAGGTTTATTCTGAAGGAAGCAAGCAAAGGAATGCTCTTTCAAAAGAGGAAAAAAATGAAATTAAGGAGTTGGAGGCAACACATACTCAGGTGAGAGATATAAGAAGTTTTATAAATAGGAAGTATGATGCTCATCACAACATGGATCAGGTTTATAATGAGACAGCAAGGATTAGGCATGAGAGATTGGGTGGCCTTTCCCCTGTGCGCTGCACATTGATAGAAGCTGACCGTCTTGGCTACTTCATTGGGGTTGATTTTGATGATGAACGTTGTGTTACTAGACTCCTCCTTTGCCATCCAGAGTCTATTAAGATGTTGAGCGCATGGTATTTCGTTATTTTGATAGACTCGACGTACAAGACCAACAAGTATAAGCAACCACTGGTTCAGTTGATTGGTGTTAGTCCGGTGAAGAAGAACTTCAACATAGGGTTCGCATTGGTTTAAGATGAGACAAAGGAGACATATGCTTGGGTTTTGTCGCAATTGAAGAATGTTCTTGGTGGTCGAAGACCAGATGCGTTCGTCATCGATAAGGAGGGAGGGTTGGGTGTCTCCGTGCATGAGATCTTTCCATCTTCAGCTCATTTACTATGTGTGTGGCACATGAAGAAAAACATTAAAGCTAAGATGATGTCTTTCGGGTCAAGTCGAGAATCTGCAGAGGCGTTTGTAGCAGGGCATTGGCAGACACTTATGAATGCCAACACGCAGAGAGGGTTCCAGCAGCGGTGGGTAGACTTGCAGAATAGTGAGTGGGGTACAAACCTACGCTTCATGAACTACTTGAAGGGTGAGTGGATACCATGTGCGCAAAGGTGTGCTCATTGCTACACCAATCGTGTTTTCCATATTGGTAACACGAGCACAAACATGGTAGAGTCAGCTCATTCATCTTTGAAGAAATGACTTGCCAGTTTGACCCACAAGATCGACACACTCTTTCTCAGATATCACACATCCATTGAGGGAAAAGTGACTGAACTAAGAAAGGACTTAGAGGATTCGCGTTTGAAGGTATTTTCATTTTTTCTTCAATGGTGTTGATATTCCTCCGTATACTCAATTTGATTTTGACTTAGAAATTCGTTCTTTGAAATAGGTATTTAAATTAGCTTACGGTCCGCCATATGGTCACTTGAATATGGAAGTAAGCTTGTGGGAAATTGAGTTGTTGATGAAAGAACGAGCCAGAGAAATTGTTCAGCGATGTGGATGTCGGCTACTTGAGACACATGGTTTGCCATGTAAATGTAAGATGGATGCACTTAGTGATGCCGGCATGGAGTTACACCCTTACCACTTACATCGATTCTGGTCATCTTTGGTGTATGAGAGTCCTCCTGATGGTGCAAAATGGGAGGACCATGATGCCACTGACCGTGGAATTTTTACAGCCATGGTGGAGGATGTGTACAGGCAAGGACCAGCTGCTGTCCGGAAGGCATCTTAATTACTACTCCCTCATATTCGTCCACAAGTTGCAGGCCTATTAGAGCCTAGAGAGTCAAAGGCTCTGAAGAGACGACCACCAAAGAGGTCGAACACTAGAGATCCTTCTTGGTTTGAGCATGAGAGGACACGAACGACAAAGAGGAGCAAAACAAATGAGAACACGAGAAAGACACACAAGACGACTCCTGCAGGTTAGCAAAATTCTTATCTTTTTGGTGTAATCATACTCCTTGGTATGTAGCCGTTTACAGTAGTTATTTTTTGTACCAACAGGAGGTGTCTCGAAAAGTCAGCATATGCAAGTCCACAATGAGAGAAATGTTTGTCCTTATCTCCGCTATATCCCACTCAGCGCCCGCCCTCTTCTTAGAGGTTGGTTTGACCCAAAACCAGACGGGCATTGTGGTTTTCGAGTCATGTCACATGTGATTTATGGAGACGAGGAACACTACTTACAAATGAGGCAAAATCTTGTCACAGAAATCAATGATCAAAGGCCTATCTATGAGGGGGTTTATCTTTACAGAGATGGATCATTGGAGGCAGCACGTCATAGGCTGGATCGTCGGACTGCTGGGAGTTGCACACAAGAGTATTGGTTTGAGGAGGTGGATTTGCTGACATTCGCAACCCTATACAACTGTGCAATTGTTGTTTATGGACTGTATAATGAACGAACCACGTATGGGTACACAGTCTTACCTTTGACGGCGCCGGAAGGGGTCACTCAACCTAGTCAAGTTATAACTCTTGCTTTTACTGGGGCACATTGGGTGCGACTATATTTTGGCGAAGTTGATGGGGTCACACCAATACCTAATTTTAGTCCACAGTGGTCTCACTTTCGGGATATGCTAAGAATTGCTAATTGGGATTCGTTATACGAGCCAGGGGCGACAATTGTATGTCGATCTCGGAGGACATCATCCAGCCAATGAAGATGACAATAGTGATTAAACATTGTTGCGTTATTTTTTTTTTTAGATTGAACATTATGTCGAATTATGGATTTACCTTTGTGTCATTATCAAGTGATTTGGATTTTATATTCTTATGGATTTACCTTTGTGTCATTATCAAGTGATTATTATTTTATATTCTTACATTTAAAGAGGATTGTAAATGTAGATTAATTGTAAAATGTAAATCACATTATTTAAAAATTAAATATAAATCTCAATGATTGTACGTTAATGATAAAACTCAATATTGATTATAAAACCAATTAATTATACATAACTAATTAATTATAACACAATATTTAAATGTTGTACATTAGTTATATATATACCAATAAAGTCATCACTCATAATAATAATAATTGTACATTAAGTTGTCTTGCAATTCCGGTCATAAAATCATCACTGATAATAATAATAATAATAATAATACATTCTAATCATTTATTCAAACAACCAAACCAAACCGCACAGTCCGGCAGCCCGCGACCCGACCAGCAACCAGACCTGCGATTCCTCGATCCGTCTTCTTTCTCCTCCTTCCTTAATCGCGGTTCCTGCTCGGCGCGACGGTTCCTCTTCCTCCTCCGAAAACCATAGACCGCCAGACGATTGAACCGGCGGGGCGGAGTGTTCGTCAGAGTGCTCAGCGCGATTCCTCGATCCGTCTTCTTCCTCCTCCTTCCTCGATCGCGATTCCTGCTCGTAGCGTGGCGGGATTCGTTTCTCTCTTCTGCGTCCTCATTTGGCGAAGTGGCAATCCTGTCGGCGGAGACCGGTGGCGGAGCAGTAGAGCAGCCGCGCAATTTTCGTCAGACGCCGGTGAATTAAATGAGCAGGATTAGGGCGGAGCAGAGCGATGTTGATTAAGGGCGATGGCTAATAGGGGTAATATTGTCTGTTTGGTTAATTTAGGGCGTAAAATTTAAAAAGTTAGAGCGTTAAATAGGAATCCAGGTAAAAATTGGGAGGTAAAATACTGAATTACTAATATAGTGATATTTGTTGTCCAAATGGCAAATATTAAATAAAAATACTTTTTTTTACCCTTCCTCATTTTAAAACTCTACCTCTACCTCAACATTTCCCACTCCATGTCCATCCCCATTTTCATCCAAAGCTGCTCTTCTCCCTCCCCACAACCATCATCACCAAAGGGACGTTCTAAATGATGAATGTGATGACTCATGTTTGTGCAATGTGTTTTCCATTTGAAACACATTTTTGGTATGGCATATAACCCACTTCTCTCAGTGCTGCCACCACTCTCGTTCAACGTATTGCAACTGATTCGGGTCCAATTGTACACATTTTGGCCCTCATTTCTTGATAGTTTGACTTTGCGTTTCATCGTTCCTCGACATTTTTCATGCTAGGTTGTGCTTGTTTTGATACATTTCATGTCATAGCACGTGTGGAAGGGTCGAGTACGAGTTTCGGGACGATTGGAGGTCAAAAAGCGCAAAAACTGAAGAAAAGTCCAAAGTAGCAACCGTGACAATTGCCCTGTGAAAGTAAAGCGCAGACATCCAAGAACCATCTGCAGTTCACGGTCAGAGCTGCGAGTTCACGGTCGCCATGACCGTGAACTGGAACCACAAACCGTGAACAGAGAAGTGTCGAGAGGGGTTCCAAAGGTTTTGGATGACAAGGCAGTTCACGGTCGCTAAGACCGCGAACTGTAAGCACAAACCATGAACTCCGGGAGTGAAGCGATGCGTTTTGGCCCATGACACTGAGTTCACGGACGCGTTTAGGTGTTCATGGCCGTGAATTGGAAGGTCGTAAACTGGGCGCGATCTCAGTATAAATGGAGAGCTGAAAGGAAGAAGAAGTGAGAGCTTTTAGGTAGGGTTTTAGTTTTCAGAATAAAGAGGGTTCTAGTGAGAGATTAGGGTTTTCCCTTCACATTCTAGAGAGAGAAAGTGATAATCAAAGGAGGAAGAAGGAAATTGCCTCAATTCAAGCTAGGGGATTGAAGATTTCTTCTTCTCAAGGGAGATTCAAGCAACAAGGAAGGAAGATTTCCACCTCTCCATGGTTCTTTCTCTCCTTTTTGTTTTTTTCCTTTACCTGGCTATGGATTAGCCTACCTATTCACTTAGGTGTTGTAAACCCTAGCTACAATTGTATGAATGTTTGTATGAACTGAATGATCTGTGTGTGGTTGTGTTTTAATGTGAATGTGGAGGTATTATTCAGAAATAATTGTGTTGTGTGAAAGCCTATCAATCTAATTGTCATTCTAACCTAGATTAGTGAGGAGACCTCCTTAGGTTAAGAGGTTAATTGGGTGTCCTTGGGATTCAACGCCTCCTAAGTTAGTTTAGAGAGAACCCTCCTTAACTTAAGAGGCTCTATTAGAGATGGGTTTCCTTGGTCATTATATGCCTCCTATTCTAGGTTAGTTAAAGGGCAAACCTCTTATTTTGCATACTTAGGGTTAGGTTGTGGGTGGTCGTCCGAACTCCAATTCGAGGGTGAAGTCTAATCATTCTTTAGTCTATAGGTTGAGAGGGTCACATTAGTGGCTTGGATCGTATCCCATTCCTCAACCTAGAGGCTAAGAGGGTAGCTTTGGCTGCTTGTTAGACTTCCCTGTGGTTTATGACCCCCTACACGGTCGTTCGATCCTTCAAGTCGTAATTTCTAGCTAGGGGGATCAACACCCGGGTGAACTCTTCTCTCATTGGGACAACCTCGATTTACTTTATTTGCTTGTTTTCATTTGTAGGTTTCTTAGTTTAAACCTAAAACCGTTTTGATAGATAACAACTTAAGCGATTGAGTAGGGGTACATTGACCGGTCCGGGTTGACAATTTAAATACTTGCCCTATACTGCACCCGACTAGAGTTTAAAAACGTGGGCTCTAGTCGGAATTAATTTGTGGTGTAGTTCCGTGCGAGTCAGCAGCAGACGTGCATTGTCATTGCTCCATGTCGCCCTAAAGTGACCTAAAGCAGCCAACATACCTTCTTCAGACTAGGAATAAAGGAATCGAGCCCAACCATCATTGTTGAAACATCCCACCTCTTTGAATTTTGAAAAGGACATTTCTACCCCGGGGTATAATTAAAAATCTCAAATAACACAAGTTTAAAATAAAATACCAAACTCAAATATCTCAAATCGAAGCCCTAAACATGTGGGCAAAACTCAAATTGTCCAAAGGAATGAATCTCCAATCTTTAACTCTTAACTATAAAGTCTTAGTAACTTGAAAAAGTTCTCTGATGCTTACTCTGACGCCTGGCTCGACATCTCTCAGCGACGATGGTGTTGAGCTCCTCTAGCTTGCTGATCACGGACTGACTGGTTAGGATTTCCTCCTCTACGATCTGGTGAGTGAGTTGGGGTCAGTCTACGCCCTTACGATAAAATCTATAGTACTTTAGTATTCTTCTCTAAACACTTAACTTCTACTAGTGGAAGTTTTTTTGTACTTCCACTCTTAACAATTATAACTAAAAAATTCTCCGGGAGTTAAAGTTACTCTCCCTTCTTAAAGCTCAAAAACTTGACTTAAATCTTTTGACTGACACGGGGATCCCTCACTAGCTAGTCCGGTTGCCAACTCATACGTATGAGAAGCCATTCAGGCTTTCCTTAAACTTAAACTTAGTTAGGGAAGTCGTAACGATTTATCCCCCAAACATCTTAAACATATCGTGGTGGCTCTTCACCACGATTCTCAAGGGCATAACTGCTGCCCATCTTAAAAGTCTCAAGAGCATAACTGCTGATCTATCTCAAACTGTCTCAAAAGGCAACGGACTGGCGCTAGTGACTAAAAACACTTAAAACGACTTCACTTTCTTGAAGGTGAGTTACTTCTTAAAAAGAACTTGTTTCTTAACCTTAACAATAACTTATAAACTTAAAGCTTAAAATTAAATAAGAACTCATGCACATTCACATCAAGCATAGCTCAAACAGAATCACGTATCATCAACCATAGGCACAATCAAACAACGACATTCACTTCATCAAAATACTCAAGACTTGTAATTCTTGAAAGAACACGTAAGGCGTGGAATTTACCCCCTTTACACTCACCTTGAAAAGCTGACTCCTCGATTCTTTACTCGAAGAAAACCCTCTTAGTTGAAATATCTTGGTGAACCTATTAATAAGAAAGTCATCTCTTTAGTCGTCCTTTCTCGATTTAGAAATCCATTTTGGGTCACTAGAACATCCTCTCCTCGACATCCAGCCCTTGAGACTTGCTCCCAAGGTCCCTTAATCCCCTTTAAAAATTTTCTAAAACCAGTCCCGTCAAAACCGACTACTTTTCCTAATTATTTTAGTCTTGAACGAATTTTCCACCTAACTTGAACCTTCTTAAAAATTCGGATCATAATTTTCCTATATCAATCATGAGTACTTATAACCTGGAAAATTATCAAACCCTTATAAACTCCTCAGAATTATTTTTATTTATTGAAAACAAATGTTCGAACAATTTCTAAAATTAGAAATACATCTTCAAACATTCCCAAATTAATTTACAGTCATCTCCTAGACCTGCCTCAATTTATAAAAAATTTAAAATCAAGAACAAATCCTCGTAAAGACTCGAAACAATTTAAACCATCTAAAACAAATTTCTGGAAATTCCCAGCAGCTGTAGTGACCACCCAAATTCTGTCACTAAAGGCCTGAACGCCTGTTGCTAAAACATCAGAATTTCACCCTCACGAAAAAATTCACCAAATTAAATGACCTAACTCAAAGGGATCGAGTTCATTTAGCTCTCGAACGCGCTTAGGACTAGATTAGATGATCTGGGACGTTGATCTCCTTGTTGATCGCACCCTCAACGTCACCTTTAATAAAAATCCGAGCTTCGAATTAGTCTAACGAGAAATCGCGTTTCGAAATCGCGAAGGGGTTCGTGATCCTTACCTAGAAACACGAGAGGGATGGGATCGGAATCGAGATTGGGCGGCGGTGATTATTCTTTGCTTGAAGAGGGGATTGGCGATGGCGGCGTGGGCCTGCTGCTGCTGGGAAAAGACGAATGGGCGGGGGGTTATTGAGAGGGTCGGGTTTTCTTTTTGTTCTCAATGAAGCAGAAGCGGCTGGGGTGATTTGAAGAATCGGAAAGGGGGGTCGGGGGTTTATTTTACTGCTGGGGGGTTTGGGGAATTTCAGAGGCAATTAATTGGGGCGGCCTTTCTCTTTGCTTGGGGCAATTGATTGGGGCGGGCTTTGGGATGATGGCTGGGTGCTGGGGAAATTTTTGGGGAAAGGAGAGGGCCGCCCTCTCCCTCTCGGCCCCTTGCTTATTTTTTATTTATTTTTTATAATAATAGTAATAATAATAATTAGTACGCAACTGCCAACCCAACCGATCACGTATTATGGTCAAACCATAATCCAAAATTCGAGGTGTTACAATTGTAAACTTCTTCGACTAAATCCAACTTGTTCTTCCCCTAATATTTCCGGAAACTTTGCCTTCACATTGTTGTTGATGTGCCAAACACATAACAAATGTGGGGTGTAGGAGAAGACCTTAGGAATTGTTACGATTAGTCCACCTTCTTAGTTAGGTAAACACGTGGACTGGGCAATTATTTTATGCACATCAACAACCAATGGTACGCCTCTTTTGTCTCCTCCTTCATAAGAACACAACATATGTTGAAGTTCTTCGCAACGAGAGTAACACTTACGACCTTCACCAACGATTCACGTATGACCATGCCTTCATCTTCTAGATGGAAGCCAGATGGGAAAAGAAAAGATGGGTGAGCATGTTGTCATCATCTTTCAGATACTGTATATGGTACTGCTCACTTTTTGCGGCTTGCAACACATACTTGATTGCATCCATCTAGTCCATGTTATCTCTCCTAATCTTGGATCCTCGGTTATAAAATTAGTGATGTTGTGATGCCATTGGTCACCCTTTTTGATCATTTATTGTCTTCTTCTGTTGCGCCGTAGTGACCCCAAAATCTCTCATTTTCATGGTCTCTTTTATATCCTGATGACTAAATTGCTTCTTCTAACTATGGCCCTCCGGGTAAAGCATTTTCTCATGGTTATGACACCCTCGCCTCCGTCTGGTTCCCCTCTCTGTCACTCCTTACACCACCTTGAATGTCGGTCCATTAGCATCCTCTGGATCAATAAGTGATTCTAAATTTTTTACCTTGAACATGTAATTAGTCCCTTTCCAACTTGTATTGACACGTCTCTCTTTCATCAGATATGGATTGTATGACATCTTCTCCCTTCTACATTTGTCGCGATACATATAACACATATCAAGTCTTTTATTATTAGGTGTCTCGTGCCTTCCTCAAGAGCTTCAGTAGAATGATACCATAAAACCTCAAGATGTTTTATTGTCATTGTCACAACATCGTCCGATCTAGAATATCAAATGTAATTAAGGAAGTAGTAAGTGTAATCATCTGTTGGTCAAAATCGTAAGCCATGTCTACCTATAATTACGATTGAACAACTTGTTAGAGACATCCTAAAACTAATATAAATACAAAAGCCTAAACCCTAACATCATTGTACTGAATTATATGAGCACATCACAACTACAAAAATACTAAATTCAATTCACTATACAAAATAAAATAAACCTAATAATTTCATTAACTCTCTAAAATAAAATTTTATATAAAAGCAATTAAAATCAATCCTCAATATTGGAATTCTAAGGTAGGTTCATGAATCGTTACCATATGGTATTTGGTTGGGTTGTTGTTGGTGCAAATGTGTAGGTCTTTGTCTTTCTGGTTTGTATAGAACGATAAAGCACATAAGTAAAATAAAGAAAGAAAGAAGGTTAAAAGGCACAAAATAATATAGATAATTAAGTATTTAAGGTACTACAACTAGGTAAAGTAAAATATGAACTACGAAAATTAAGACATAACAATAAACATTGTTTAAAGTAAAAAGAAAGAGAAGCAAAGAAATGAAAGATAGGCCTTGGAATGCCTAAGACTTAATCCTTCTCGGAAGATTCTTCTTCTTCTCCGGCTTGAAAATGTTCGGGGGAAGGAAAGCACACAAATGGTGGGGAGATATCCGCTAAAGGGATCTCCATCTTCTCCATAATCGCCTGTATGCACGCCATTAGGTTTTGCCTTGCCTCCTTCTCTCTTCTTTGGTTATAGAGGATGGTCGCTATCATTACCTTGGTATGGTAGTCTCTACCTCACTTGATAGTTGAGGTTGCCGGATGGTGGATCGATTGATGTGTCACCTCCTCTTCTTGCATGCTTTCCTCTTGGCCCTCCTCGCCATCCCCTTCCATTACCTTCCTAGTTGCACGATGGTTGGCGGGAACTAGAAGGCGAAACATTGTGCCCTCCATATCTAATGTGTTTGTGAGTGGGAAGGGAAAACCTTGGAGACCCCAAATACCATTAACGCTCGGAGTTACAACCTTAATCTTTGACTTTAAGGTCTCAAAAGAAATATGTGTAGTCTTCGAGTCCATTCAAAATTTAATAGCTTGAAAGTCAATCGCGAAGAAACGAGCGAATCGGGTGACATACACTCCACCGTGCAATGCAGCAAGTCGATGATCCTTCTCATATTGCTTAAATGGGTATAGGATAGCCAGACCGAGGTGAAAGGTCTGAGGGGTATGCATGCTATGAAGAAATGTGATGTCTTTGTCAGCCAAATTGCCCTTACTCTTGTATTTCCTACCCACACGAACCTAGCAATCACGTGGTGGATCAATATCCATTCCCGCCTCAGCTCACTGGCCCTTGACAGCTTGACATCCCAGTGTCGGTTGCCTGGCTCCTTGCCTGGCTCCTCAGATTCATCAAATGCTTTGAAGCATGGAAAATCACTTTCTATAATCAAGGTGGCAAAAATCATCTAATGAATCCACAACGTCTTATGGGTTTATAACTAAAGCTCTTGTCAAGTCCCGAATTGACATCTGGAGATGTTCTTCTCTGATTTTGAATTCAATGTTGTACTCTAAATCTGTAGCTCCTTCGAGATCTTGAATAGTGAGTGTGTTAAGGAACTCCAATACGAACACGCTATAGATGTTCTCCTCAATGCTTAATAGCTTCAACGATAACTTCTTTTAGTCGGGGTTTACTCCTCTTCTTCTTTGAATCATAGCGAGTGTTAGGAGAGTAGGAGCTCTCCACCAGTTGAGAACTCTCCCCTCGGACCATGCTTTTATACTTTTTAGATACCCTACACAAGAAGTGTAGCACGAAAGATGTACAAACACCATTAATCCACTCGATATCAACAATTGAACTTAGAAAAATGCTATTGTAAGTATCCATCCACCCCCACACTTAAGTGAGATCATATATTTAAAAATGGCACGGAGAAAGAATCATGGTTTAATCAATATAATTAATCCTCCTTTTCCATAAATAAACCAAACTCATGCATGCAAGGTTCATTCATAAGCATACAAGTTTAATTGCAAATCATAAGAAAAAAAAAAGTGAATGATATGTGATTGGGAAATTTCATTGAACACTTGGTGGGAGAACTTTGAGAACAAGAAAATTAAGTCAAATTAACCCACCAAGGTCTCCCCATTAACAAAAAACATCCTTGAAAGCATAAATATTATTCCTATTGCATAAAGAAGCCATCCCAAAGCCCTCAAAATCACCAAGTTCACTTTGCAATCAAACACATCTTGACCTATCTAAGGTACCAAAATGATAGGAAAATGGAAAATAGTACCTTAACTTGCTTGAAGACATGATATTAATCCAAGAAATTAAGCAATACTTCAATATAGACACTTGAAATAGAGGTAAGATGAAATAAGGTCAAAAGGTTCAAAAGTGCTTTGAGAACATGGTGTACGTGATTAGGTTGTAGATGGGGACAGAGAACACATGAAATGATTAGTGCACCTTCCCCTTAAATAGGTACGGACGAGATCTCCGCCACGATCTTTAACATCGCGCCCGCGATCTTGGCATTTTCAGGCAATGATAAATTTTTAACAACACGTAAGGATTTCAATTATCCACTACAACATTCATTCAGCTAATTTATTTGGCGAGGGCTAAAATTCTATCATTCATCAACTAAACTATTCAATCCCTAACTTTAACAATTTATTTAAAAGAAAAGAGAAAGATACGCAAATTGAAGTTGTTGGGTTGCCTTCCAACTAACAAGTATTTGAAGTCTTTTCTCCGAACTTTCAATTGAGATAACTAAGTGACAGGAGCTCCGTCCTCCACTATTGATGCTTCATAGTAAACAAACTTTGGGTGAAGTTGATCACTTGAGTCCGTGTAGATTATTGTCAATGGTTAGCACGTGTCAACAACTACTCCATCCTAAGCCAAGTTTAACCTAAGATGGCATTTTTTTATAGTGGTAATCAAGGTCATATTTTACTCGGTTCCTATTACCCTAGCCTACTTCCCACCATGTTGTTAATTAGTTAATCGGTTTTGGAGGTTTGAGTGGAGGATTTGAGGGAATTACTAGTTTAGAGATTGAATAAATCTAAAAGCAGGTACTTCGGGGAACTATCCCTCACCCTAGCCTAGGGCTACTATGTATATCTAGATACTTAGGGTTATCGAATGTGGTGAGTGAGCTCGTTTTCATGGGCTTTCGTGGTTATCCACACACCTCTGAGTACGCCTCCCCTAGACCCATATAAAGTCACCTCGATCTAGCCTATCGTATCTGGGGCACTAAGCTGAAGCTCGTAGCTCCTTCAAGGGATACTATCCACCATCCACGTAGATTTTTTTATCCTGTGTTCTATCTAGGAAGGCTACCTATAGTAGGGGTTCGGTCGCCTCGACCACTATATGTCCCTATTCATACATCTACCTCGATTTAATTTATCAAGCATACCCGTCTAACCCTAGAACTCCATACCCTGTGTAGAAGCATAAAGTAGGCTAATAGAGAAGATTAGGGCGACTTACCCAAACACAATCAAAGATATAATAGCAATAGAAACAACTAGATAAACACATTCATTCATTCAAACCCTAAAATATCCATACATACATAGTAAACCCTAAAACTGGGGTTTGGGGTTTAGAACCCCTAGTAACTTAGAGGACTATTCCATAAATGAGGGAAGCAGATACATAGAAGAAATTGAAGAATACTTGAGGTTGAAAAATATGCCACCTCTCTTCTACCTCCTTCTCCTTCTTCTCCTCTTCTACTTCCTTTAGCTTCTCTCACTCTTTTCTCTCTTTCTAAAACCAGAAATTCTTCTCTCAAAATCAGCTGATCTAAAAGTGGGAAAGGGGTCTCCTATTTATAGGCAATCAAAGGACGGACAATTTCGTGGCCAGGAAGGAAGAGATCGCAGGCGGGATGTTCAGAGGTGAGACCGCGATCTTGAAACGCAGTCATACTGGCCTCCGAAATTGAGGAGATCATGGGCTGACTTTGCGATCGAGATCAGCGATCTTCCTCGCGGTCAAAATGCACTGTGGTCATGATTCAACTGGGGAAACTCTCTGTTTCTCCGCGACTCCTTCTTCTCAAAGTTCTCACCTTGATCCCTTCAATTCGCGGTCGCGATCTTGGGCTTCTAGGCCGCGATCTTCACCTTGACTTCGCAGTCCAGGATCTTGGTCGTGATCTTCACTTCTAGGCCACGATCTTCAATCTTTTGCCCTCTTGCTACACTTGTGACCTTGTTTTTTTTTTACCTAATTAGCATATATCGTCTAATACACCCTAAAATCACATCGAATTCAAATTGGAACAAAATAGGAATGCAATTGACGATGTTTAAGCATTTATGCACATTGATTGGCATGAAAAAAACCTTAATATGAAGGGCAAATAACACCAATTTAGGTGTTATCAGAAGTCCAAGGTGAAGACCATGAAGTCTCTCAGCCGCCTCATCCGTGGCTAGTCACTCAGAGTATTTTTTGATCATTTGATGATGTTTGAATCTTCATACTTGTAGGAGTGAGTGGTCCTAGGTCGAGCTCTTTATAGATCCTCGTAGGCATATTGTTAATGCTTGAATCCAAATCGGCTAAAGGATTCGAAAAGGTCTTGTCATTAAAGGTATATTGAATAATGAATACTCTCGGATCTCTCATCTTTGGTTGCATGCCTTCACAACCAATTGATACAAAAGTGAACTCAGTCATAGAAACCATAGCAACTTCCTCCATTTTTATCTTTCCCGATAAAACTTCCATTAAGAACTTAGTATATTTAGGAATCTTTATAACCATTTCCAAGAAAGGAATGGTTACCTTAAGTTGCTTGAGGGTATCATTCTATTGAGCACATTCTTGATGTAGATCACTCTCGAATTATCTCTTAGGATAATGTGCCTTCGGAATTTCTTCGGATACTTGAGGCTTCTTTGAGTTTTCGTCTTCTTCGACATTAATCTTGGTGGGGACTATCATCACTTCCTCTTCAACACTCTTATCTTCTTGAATAACTTCTCCTTGATCTTCCCTATGTGGTGCTCGGGGTTTTGAACTCGAAACTTTCTTCAATGGTTGGCCACTCCTAAGAGTTACCGCATGACATCCTTCGTATGAGTTAGGTACCGTATTACCCGGTAAAGCTCCCTGAGGTTTTGCTGATAGAGATTGAGCCATAGAGCTCAATTGTGCTTCAAGGTTTTGAAGTGTTGCTCGATGATTTCTTTGACCGGCCTCCAAGGTTGAAAACTTGTTTGCGGCATTCTCCACAAATCACCACCAATCACATTTCATCACTTGCTTGCCATTTTTCTTCATGGTTGATGCAACAAAGTCAATATTCTTTGTCAATTACTAAAGATGTGCCGATGATGAGGATGGTTCTTCGATTTTTAGCACATTTCATATCCTTAACTCTTTCCTCGCCTACTATCACCCCAATAATAGCTATAGGGAGCCATGTTTTCAATTAACTTTTGCAACTCGCCTACTTCTTTGTTCCGAATAGCTCCTCCACTGGAGGCATCAAGTAAATTTCGAGAGCCACAAGTTAGTCCATTATATAGAAGCTTTCCACTTGAAGCCAATCGGCTAACCGTGGTGTGGGCACTAGAGTAAAAGAGAGGTGAATCTTTCTCAAGATTTGAATAATGGCTCGTCTTCCTCTTGTCTAAACGTTTTTATTTCAATTCTCATCAATGGCGTATTTGAAGGTGGGATGTATCTTGCAAAGCAACTGTAGTTTATTGGGATTATTCCTTTTAAGATGACATTGTAGCGTAAGTGGTAAGGGGATAGATTGACGCAGAAGGTTGGCGGTTTGGAGGAAGGACTTAGGGATTAGAAGGGGTAAAGTATACTAGCTAATAATTAAGGTGATATCTACATTTTCAAATTTTTTATCAAATAATCCTAATACAACCACAACATAAAGAGTATTATAAAACATATGTTTTTAACCAAAATTGAGAAATCCTTATCAATATCTTATACCCTAAACCTCAATACCTTATTCCCTAATGATAAATCGTTTGATTCATGAACATATGTTAAAAAAAAAAATGGCAAAATACAGCTTTGTAGCCAAAACTTTGATGGTTTAGCCAAATATAGCCACGTTTGGCGAAATACCAAAAATAGCCACTTCCATCCAATTATTTGACGGTGTTAGTAAACGTGCTGACTGGACTAACGAAAAGACTGAATGGCAACAATTTCGTAAGTAGCAATGATAGGTGGAAAACCATCATAATTTTATCTTTTTATTTTAATTAACTTAAATAAAAAAAATTACAAAAAAAAAACATAGAACAATAATATCTCTCCACAGTAAAAAAAAAATCCCTCACCCTTCGGCTACCTCTGCTTCTTGTCCATCTTCTCCTCCCCACTCCACTCCACCTCCATGTCTCCACCACTGATCCTAAAACCACTTTTCTTTTCTTACTACACAAAATAGAGGAGAAGCTTTGAATATGATGTCCAACGCTCCTGGTCTATAAGAAATTGTACCCCAGATTCGGATTTGAAAACCCCCAAATTCAAGAACCCTAGTTCTTCCTCCCAAATTCATTAGATTCTTGAATTCAGGCCTGGGGGGGTGGTGATGCTGATCGTTGACGACAATAGGAGGGATTTGGTACCGGTGGTACCCAACGGCGAGCACTGGAAACGACTGGTGTGAGCTCGTCAGCGTGAGTTGATGCAAAGGCACGACCCGCCGCTGTCGTCGTCAACGAAGCATTTTCGTCTTGAGGAGACAGATCGAGTTCCCCAGAGTCTCCAACCCCAGAATCAAACATCCAAACCATGGAGTTCATCTCCTCATAGTCCCATATTCCATCGCCAATCTCCTCAATCCCTAATTCAATCCGTAACCTCCATCGACAATCTCCGCCATCTCCTTCGTCCCTAATTCTGATGGATTACGTCAACAACCCAATCTTCTCCTCTTCATTTTCGACATCAAAACCCACTAGTGGGAGGAGGCGATTGTGCGACAGAGGGAGGAGGCGGCGACACCGAGGGGGCGGAGGAGGCGATTGGATCTGGAGGCGATTGGGTAGAGGAAGAGTTGGAGAGAAGAGCGGCGGTGTTGTTGAGTTGAGTTTATTTGTTATTTATTTTATTTTTAGTTTATTATTTATTTATTTTTAAATTAAAATATGACATGGCATCCATGTGGCAAGGTTTGTTGAGTTGTCGATGATGTGTCTGGTGAGTTGGCAGTCACGTAAGCGTTCTGTTAATTTGACTAACGGTGTTACTGACACCGTCAAATTATGTAATGGAAATGGCTATATATGTCATCAAACTTTCAAAATTCTGGCTATTATTGGTATTTCCCCAAAAGTGGCTATTATTGTCACAAACGGCAAAATTTTGGCTATACATATGAATTTTGCCAAACAAAATTGATCTTATAAGTTTTGATTTTGTTAATTAATATATTTTGTCATGAATTTAATTGTAAAATCTAATAAAAATCATAAACATATACCCTATAACATCACCATCATCAATACATTGTATCCTAACCACTAAACCACATCTACCTACCCATACATACTCGCCCGTCCAAATTTTGCTTAGCCCGCCAACATATCCCCTTCTCCAATTGAAGTAAGTCTCCCAAAAGATTATGAGCCACTGCTTTAATTTATAATTTTATACCCTTCCTTCCTCTTATGCTCTTCCCCACTACGCAGCCGCCTCTTCTTCTTCCTTAAGTTTTTCTTTTCCTTAGCAAACATATCCAACGACTGCTGCTACTCCTCCTTCCTCTATACCCCTCCTCTTCTTTCAACTCCTGCATCCTTCTTCCAGCCACTGACACCGTTGCTCGCCTATTTCCCTCTGCATGCGAGCTTTGCCCTCCGATTCTGTATTTGTTTTCTGCGTTGCATGTATTGATATTTGATACTGATCTATAGACAACATCGACAGGGAGGAGCGGCGGCGGGTTGATTGTTTTGTTGGTTGTGGTGAGGTGCACCAGTAGTTGTCCGATCTGTGAGGAACGGCGGAGATTTATGGGCACAAGGGTTCCGATTTGCCTTCCCCTGAGTTTTTAGGGTTTTTTACTATAAGCAGAGGTGAAGAAATTTGTCGCCGTTCCTTGTGTCTACGAAGAAGTCGTGCGATAATGGCTTTCGATTATGGGTATTTTATTTTTTTTAGTTTATGTTTCTAGGTTTTATGGTGAAGGGAGATGGTCAGATGGAGATTATGTCGATTATTGCTTCTGGAAAAGGGATCGAGCTAGGCACAATGGGTGCAGGAGAACGAAGTTGGCGCCTCAGTTGGAGGAGAGCTCGGCGGCGACCATTTTGAGTCTTGAAGATCGACGATGCTCATGTGTAACTAGCCGGTGAAGCTGCTACAGGGGTGGATCGGCGATCCAAATCCGGCGAATCAGATCTCTCTGTAGCCGATCGGAAGAGAATCAATCACTTAGTTTTACACGTGGTGATTGTCATTTTTTTTTGCAGCAATCTGTCAATTTGTTCGCGTTGATTAGATTATAGGGTCCGTTTGATTTGTCTTTCTGGGTTTTGAATAAGTAGAAGAAGCAGGGCAAGGGTTCTGAATTTCGTTTGTTTGGCTTTCTCGGTTCTTGAACAAGAGGAAGAAACAAAACATAGGTAAGTTTTGTCATTCTATATTGTTCAAGCCAAGAAGAATAACACAAATCATTGAACATGGGTTTACGTTTGTTTTGAATTTATGTTTTGGAATTATGGGGTTCATTTTGTTTTGGATTCCTTTATAACCTTGTTAATTATGTGTTGTGCTCTTAGATGGGAAGTGAGAAAGTCTAGTAAGGTTGGAAATGCTGGAAATAAACGCAAGCATCACGAGAGGGTGAACAAAAGTAATGAAGAAGAAGATTCAGATGACAATTAAGGGTACGACTCAGATGATCAAGAAAAGAGCAATCAAGATTGATATTTTGCTTCTTTATTTTGGACTTGCTGTACTTGGATTTCATATTTCTCTATTTTGTATTTATCAAATATTGGTCATTCAAAATATTCGTTATTTAGAATATTTAGAATGTTAAAACTTTCGGATTGCATGATTTTCAGCAATATATTTTATTCTTTATCACAAATGTAAATATTTATGACAATCACATTTCATCAGAAAAAGTGATAACGATACATTCATAGTAAATATAATGTGTGACGATGTTCAATGGTTCCAAATACCATTAAACATCGTCCAAAATTTTCTATTATCGATCATATTATTTCTTTATCGAGGACTATGTGCCATCAAACAAAGATGAAAACGTTGTCAATCTTCGTCAACTGAATTTATTACCGACACGATTATTATTTTTTCCCCGATGATTCTTAGCCGTCACAAAAACAAAGGCTATGTATTTTGTCAATTTGAAGACACATTAGAGATGATGCCTACCCATCGCAAAAAAGCTTTTACGACGGCTCGTCATGAAGAAAGTTTTTGTGACCCCAGTATTTGGAACGGCGTGCGACGGCTCTTGGTGTCGCAAAAGCACATTGACGACATTTGGCCTTTACCGACGAAAATCTTTTGTCACTAGTGACAATCTTTTCTGTAGTGGGTTGAGGCTGAGGTTGATGCTAAGGTGGTACTTGTTCCACCATTGGTTGTGGTTGGAGTCTCGTCGCTTTTCTTAGGCCTCGAAGGGTTCTCTCGATCTCAGTATCAAGTGATACTATGATTAGAGAATATGTCCTTCGCATACAAAATAACTACAAGACAAAGACTCAAACACCCTTGACGTACAAAGTGGGATAATAAGAGTTAACTAAGATAGACTACTTTATATATAAGCGTAAAAGTAATACTAAAGTAACAAATCTATATTTTCAACTAGGTATCGAAATTCCCTGGCTACGACGCCAAAAATTTGGTGTGTGCTACTACACCATGCAGGTTGTATCAATCGTTTGCACATATATCTAACTACCCCATTCTGAGCCAAGTATAAATCAGAATGACATTTCTAGTATAGAGGCTACCAAGGTTGTATTCCACTGGTCTTGATACCCTAGGTCACTTCTCAATTTATTGTTATCTAGTTAACCAATTTAGATATTTGAGCTGGAAGTTGATTGAAAAATACTGGTGGAAAGAAGCAAAGATAAAATCAAGGTACTTTGGGGTGTCACCCTCTCCCTAAACTAGGTTCATCATGTAAACAACTAACTGTGTTAGGTTTATGGGATAGGATGCATAACTCTCTAATATGGGGATTTCAATAATTACTCTCCCTCCTCCTAACACCGCCCACAGAGAACCAATGTACCCTCAGTCTCAGTCTAAGTTTATGTGCTAGGGTTTCTCTCATAATTACCCTCAATAGGTTTAACCTATCATGCATACTAGATACGTGCTTCGATCAGAACGCGTGCGACCTATCTAGCATTGTTTTAGGAGGGCATTCCTATTCCAGGGGTTCGGTCGCTACGACCACTAAGGAACCCAAAGATCATTCATCTATCCTTGATTAGCCATTTGGCGCTACCTAGTATAACCCTAAAATTTTCACCTAGTGTTAAACTTAGTTGTAGGCTAGTAGGGAAGAGTTGAACGACTTACCCAAGCATAATCAAACATAAATAAAGCATAAATTCACTAAAACAAACACATCCATTTATAAACCCTAACAGAATTACATCTACATTCAAAACCTAAATCTTGGGTTTGGGGGGTTTAACCTTTAGTACCTTAGAGAACTACCACTTAAACGGGGAAGAAGATACATGTAAGAACATAGAATAAGTCTTGATGTGGTAGAGCTTCCTTCCTTATTCTCTTCTTCTCCTTCATTCAGCTTCTCTATCTAACTTTCTCTCTCTTAAAACCATAAATTCTCAATCTTTCCTTTGTGTGGGGGAAAGAACCCCCTATATATAGATTTCTAGTTTTTGGGCAAGTTCACGACCAGAGAGGCAAAGTTCACGGTCGTGATCTAGGGGGTTGAGTCCGCGATCTTTGAATTGTCCTTTACGCCTTGATGTTAGCTAAGTTCACGTTCCAACATCGCGGTCCCAATATTGGATGTCGCAAGCACAAACGTTATCGCAAGCAGGTCTAACGAGGGCCGTGAGTCGATGGGCGAGACTTTTTGGCTTCTCCTAGAGTTCGAGCCCTCTGCTCTATACTTTACGGTCGCAATCTCGACTATGATGGCTGAATCTTTGAGCCTTGGTTCACGCCCTCACTTCGCGGTCATGATCTCCCTGCCTTCAACCGTGATCTCTCTGCTTTTGTCCATAACTATACAATTGTGCACATTTTTTGTACCTAAAATATACATATCTTCTATTAAACCCTACAGTAGCGATATTTCTATCTAAGGAGCAAGTCAAGGGCATATGTGACGATATGTTGACAATAAAGAACATAAATGACTTGAAACAAACCTAAATATGGATTCCAAATAACACTAATTTGAGTGTTATCACTAACTCTCCAAACACTTTTGGCGTCTTTTCTATGTATTCTAGTTAATATAATTGTTGGGAAATTCGTTTCCTAACTTATGTGGGCCATCAATTTGTTAACACACTAAAGTGTTATTTACTTAGATGGGCTAAATTAAGTGATCACTTTTACGTGGCCCATGAATACTCAAGCCAATATGCGTCCAATGGGTGGAAACCCAATACTTGCTCACCTTGGGTCTTATGGGAGCCTATGGTGACTAGTATATAAAGGAACCTTGAGTTTGTGGTCCCTAATACACCAGGACCAACACAACTCTCTTCTCATCCCCATCAAGAAGATCATAGGTTTCCTGTTAGTGAACTAATGAGGCTTGGTTGAGGAATAAGCTATCTCCCAGGTCGTGCTCTTAGAAGTATCGTCTGGTCATAGATCATCCACCGGTTTCTGCCTCAAAATCGAGATGATTTACAACATGAATCCAGATACTCCTATTAACCTTTAATAATCTGACAAGATGAATTTTCTAAGAAATTAGATATATTAAGTGTAATTCTAACAATAATAACTACTACATCTATCTTATTAGCACGTAAGAATTCAGAGAAATAATTATGTTTGGAGGCATGATTAAACCCCCTCACATTGCAAAATAAGTTAACCATCTATATGGACAGAAAATCATCAATCCCCCTTCTTACAACCTGTTATACCCTCAAATTTTTGCTCAGGGAAGCTTGTAAATTGATCGTGGTTCCTTTACCACCAAAGTTCAAGATAGAAAAAGAAAGACTTCAACTCTACTCCACTAGACCTTGGAGATATAACATGAGAGCGAGCACCACAAACAATATTATGAAACTCCTTCTCTCTTGAGTAACTTGTTCTTTATAGGATTAATACATTGCTATTTACCACTGGTGGAGTCTATAACACCCCTAACAATGAAGAAGAACCCACCATTGCTTCTAACTTGGGGTCAACATGAGAGTTAACAACTTCTTTATTTCCTCTATCGTTGGAACCTTATCATAATCTTTTGGGTAAATACAATTTAATATCCAAACCTTTCATTTTAAATAATATAATATCCAAACCTTTTCGAAAACAATCTAATATCCAAATCGTCAACTTTCAGTTCATTTGACCGTTAGTTGAGACTTCAAAAAAGTTCGAAGTACGACGCTTCATCAATATCCATTGATATCTTCTCTGAAAAACCACCAACATATCGTGGTTCCAAACTCGAGAAGTCCATGACTCCACCATGATGGTATAGAATATCTAAATATTCAGTCATCTGCAATGGCAAAACAAGAAAACAAAGTTGTATTGTGACAATTTCCCCTAAACAAAGCTTTTTTGAAGTGTTAACCGACATTCAAATGGACAGAAAGTTGACGATTTTGATATTAGATTGTTTTCAAAAAGGTTTGGCTATTATATTATTTAAAATGAAAGGTTTGGATATTAAATTGTATTTACCCTAATCTTTTCCATAACCTCAACATCATTATTTTGTTTCGGAACCCATACTCGCATAACAGATTTTGGCAAACATCCACAACCAGTCCAAAAAAAAAAAAAGAAAACTACTACACACTATGAGAAGATTGTAATACTTAACTCCGATAAATTATTTACCATATGGCCATAGGGACATTGAAATAGGAAATGCCCCTCAGATTCAAGCTCAACAAACACTTTTGACAAACCCTAACTTCCTTCCTCATGTGTAGATTGATCAACAACCAAAGGGATATCCACTCAGCTAGCAATCTTGCTTAGTCCATCGAGGTAACATACTCTAGCGAAGCATTAGAAAGCCTAATCCAAATCGATCAAGCTTTCTCACCCATATCTTCAGCTCTGATACACAATAACCCTTTCCTCACATATAATAGATTTTTCATGCAGAAGGACTGGTGATTTTTAAGGACCTAATCACAAGTAGCCTTCGACAATAGCTGGATCAACAACAATTAATCATACAACAACGACACTGACACGTTACGACACAACACAAAAATACGACCAAGTATAATTGCAGTAAAGAAATATAGAATAGTGGTTCAGGTTAAATTATCGACCTGGGTTCTAGATCTACTGCCTACTCCGTGAACATCTATTATCTAGCGGGACTAAATTAGTGAATTTATTTCAAAGTAAAAGAAATGAAAAGCAAGTAATATTCTAGTTCTTTTCAAGTGCTAAAGGCCATCCGGGTATGGTTCCCCCTAGTATGCAACTAATAGTTCAGGTTATACGTTCTCAATTCACTCAGATTGACAGATAAACCACAGAAAGTTCTTTACTGGTCTGGACTCTCGACTAAAGTTATCCATACCCTCTTGGTTTGAATACCCGGCGGGCGACTAACCTCCACCGACATACACTAACCAAGGTTAATCACATGAAACTTCCTCTACTGGTGCTTACTCCAGTATGGAGCAGTGAATCGACTTCTCGACTAAAGCATTCGATTCACCACTTTCAATTAAAGGTTGCTCTTTTCACCTATGCAGAGACTACAGTTCTAGGTTAAAGTCGGAATTACTTAGGTTTGATCAGGACTCATGCAATTGTGAATAATTTCTCAATTGAATTTATCAAATCAATCATTAGCAAATGGGGTTCATACAAGCATTCCTAACATACACAGCTAGGGTTCTTTATACACAGATGAAATGGAAAATTACTCCATGGAGAGATGTGAGAACGTCATGCTCGGAGAAGACACTATCAAAATGACAATAGGGATATGCTCCTGCGGCTAATCGTTACTCTGAGGTTGAGGAATCGAGCTCCGAAGACTTCAGACAGCTCCAATTCTTTCCCAAGGGTTTGTCTTCGTCACTCTCTCTCTAGGGTTCTTTTTCTGCCTTTAGAAATCAGGAAATCCGCATACTTTTCCTTTTTCCCGAGCAGCCCTTTCATAAGCTAAGAATCTGCGTGTTATAGCCTAAGTTACGGTCATAACTTGGCTTGCCCTCCCGTAACTCTCCAGAAAACGACGTCGTTGCTGCACTTCGTAAACCAAGAGTTACGGCTTATTTGAAGGAGTTACGGCCTCGACCGTAACTTGAAGAGGGAGGCCGTAACTCCAACAACGTCTCTGGAACTGATGTCGTCACTTCCCAGGATTTATGGTTCCAAAGCCTGAGTTACGCTCCAGACCGTAACAGCAAAGGACTGCCCGTAACTCCAAAAAGCTTTCTGGAACCTTAACATTCTTCACTTGCCAGTTAGGGCTCCTTCTGGGGAGTTATGGGCCAGACCGTAACTTGATAGGTTTGACTGTAACTCCCAGGTTCTCGCTTCCCATTCACTCTAGAATGTCCCGAAACTCGCTCCTTCGCGCCTGTTCACGCACTAAGGCCTTAAACATCATAAACTAACATACTCATGTGTAAAACAGACCACGAGAGCGATAAAAGAGACGCAAATGATCAAGAAATGATTGGAAAACATGTTTGAATATAGTGTTATCAAATTCCCCCACACTTTACCGTTTGCTTGTCCCCAAGCAAAACGAATCAGACACTCGGTAAGCTCAAAACGTTTTAACCATGCAAACCTTGGGGACATATCATAGAGGCACAAAATACGTGAATCATACTGGCTACTAGTCATCAACACATGAACAACAACAACAACAACAACATCAACCTGGCAACCACCACCGATGACATTCGAGTGCATCACAATCGAGTAAAAGAAGAGCCTCCCTTCTGTTCATTGACCAATATAAACTTGACTCAACCGCTCATTCCACACAATCACCACATGCATAGAATTTAGGACATCAGAATCGAGACTGAGCAATCTATGTACTCACCGGGATATATAATATGAAAACAAATCGCTCACTCTCGACCAGTGGGGTCAGGACAAAATTTGATGCAAGCAGATGTGTGCATACTTATACTCTTATTCCCTAACGTCTCTTCCCATGACGGATAGCCTTTAAATGCTAGAGCTCACAGATCAGATGTCACCACTAACTAATCCGGAGGTCTTAGACACAAGTTTAGATGACTGGCTAGGGTCTTGGACATGGGGAAAATGCCTCTTACGTTGTGGAAAAATTCATAGCACAAGGTTCCACAGTTCCAAAGCAGCAAAACGACATTCAACCAAACTAGTTACTTTCTTTCTCTGCTATTCTGCATTAACCCAGTTTTAAGAGAACATAAGTGAAGGAGGTACAATATTAGCATTTCCCAGACAAACTGCTAAGAAACACCACTGTTATGGGCACTATTGAAATTTTTGGTGGCAACTCTCTTCTAATTATTAGTTTTCTTTTTTCATTTTCATTTTTCTTCGATTAGAGAGCTAAACATGCCACGAGTCCAACTTTTTCAGAACAACCTCCTCCAACACTCACATAATATTCAGCATAACAATAGAAAGCATGCAAAAACCACTCTGTGGAACCTTTACGAGATGCGAAAGGGTGATTTTTCATTGTAGACACGGAGAAAGAAAGGTACACGGCTCCAATGGTCTGACTTCGGGGTATGACACACCAGGGCAACCAATTTGGTCGTGGGCTAATCCTATGCCTCCATTATCTTAATTAGTGACAACGTGAATGCTACACATCATTGAAGAGGGATCTATCGCACAAGAAAGAAACGAGCTGGCTCAAATCTCATGTAGCTACCTATATGCTCAATCTCTCATTCTGATTCCCTGAGCTAGATGCATAAACGACTGTAACAAAATGAGTGATCAATCCTAGTCATAGTTGGTAAATGAACAGCCAAAAAACTGAACCCCTACACAATTCTACTTCATGTCTCAGTCATCATTATAGGTTGTCCTAGTCACAAGCAAGTTATCACGCATCCATGCTAATAGCTGATCGAATCACCACATACAATCACAGTGCCAATATGATCATGCAAACATCACTACTTGGAGCACTCAAATAAAGAGATTTAGACAGTGGACTAGGCTCCAAGCACACAAACATATCTTGCAGCCAAAGATAAACATCCCCCCCCCCCCACACACACTTAAGCACGACATTGACCTCGATGGAGAAGAGGGAAAGATAAGGGGAACGATGTTACCGGGAAAATGGACTGCGATGGGACTGGAAATGGGACCAGTCATCATCCTGAGGCGGAGAAGGGTGCCAGAAGGTCTGGGTCGTCTCCATGTTAGCTTCCGAGCACAAGCGCTCGAGTAGGAAGTGAGTGTAATGCCTACCGTCGCGGTCACGATCCACGCTCGCCTAGATCCAATCGAAGTGAGCCTCCATGGCCGCCCAGTAGCCGTCGTCTGGTGCAGCTAAAGAAGACCTGGCACCAGGGTCATTGAGGAAGAACTGTAGTGGGTCTTGGACTGGTGCATGTGGTGGAGGCTCGGCCGCCACTGCCTCATCGAACTCTGCTGGACACAGGCCCTTGATCCCTCGGATCCGTGAGTTTGCCCTCGTGACCCGAATCATCCCCATGGAGCTCAAGGTCTCGTCGGGGAAGTCTCTGGCACGTCCGCCTAAGGTGTAGTCGTCCAGTGGCACACCAAAATACCAGTCAAGCTGAGTGATGAAGGCCCCTCCGTGCAATGTGGAGACCTTCAAGTGGTTCCTCACCCGGGAGACAGAGATCGCGAGAACAGAGTCGAGGTTGAGGTCGTGATGGGCACATTTGGTGGAGATGAGGGCGTAAATGTGGCGCTTCGTCAGCTGGCGGGAAGCCTCCTGGCTGGGAATGAGCCAACAACGCCTGGAGGAAGTGCCATGAAGCCTGCAGCTGGCTGGACAGGGTCCTGGTGTGAGCATAGGGGACTGGAGCATGTTGATGCAAGCAGATCTGCTCATAGAATCCCTGATAGTCGGCATGTGGAAAAGTAGGCTTGACCTCGAGTATCTGAATGGAGTCCAGACCGAGGGCGGTGCTGAACTCGTGGTAGCTCAAGCTATGGTCGTGGCCACCAAGACGGAAGCTGACAACGCCCTCATGGTAAGACATCTTCTTGCTGGTGTGGCTGAAAGTGTTGTTGAACTCTAGAGTGAGCTCTTCATAGATGTCGTATTGGAGCTCCAGCAGGCGGCGCCACTGACGGTGAGGGATGGCCGCCGCGATGACGTCACGACATAAGAACTGGTCGAAGTAGGCGAGATTGAGGGTGTAGTGGCACCAAATCTCAGCCTCCCATATTTTGCGAACGCAGCATCGTAGGCCTCGGTGTACCGGAGGTCCTGTAGGAAGGCATGGTCTAGGTTGACCATTATCCTGCAAAACATACAACCACACACCTTGAAACCCGATAGAACCAAAATCAGCGGGGAAAGCAGCCCTACCGGAAAAGCATTTTCCCCACACTTAAGCTCAATCCACTATACTGTAGTAGGCAAATTGTAGAAACGGACAAGAATTCAGGTTCAAAGCACACCACACATATAGGCAACTACGTTCTCTCTCCTAAACATCTAAGCATGCAAAACACGTTCAAAGCATCCTACACTCTACAATCCGATTCTCCAGAAAGTCAAATTTGGCAAAAGTACCAACCTGGAGTCTCAACAAGGAAGGTAGAGCGGGGGAGAAGGTGGGAGAATGCCTGCCAGATTCAAACTCGGGAATAATCGCCTTAGGATCGTCGGAGGCGATTTCCAGCGAGGATGAAAGGTCGGCAACAAGGGAAAGGGGGGTTCCTGCAGGTGCACCTCGCTGAGAGGAACCCAACGCTGCAAACGGTACCTCGATCGGAGGTCGGGAGTAGCCGGAAAGTCAGCGGGAAGGATCGACGGCGTAGAGTTCTCCGTCGTAGGTGGGTAGGATTCTAGTGCGAAGTGACGTGCGTAGCTCAAACTTTTATATATGAGGCCCAAGTTACGGCTTCATCGTGCGAGTTACGAACGTAACTCGGGCCGTAACTACCTTACTCGGAGCAAGTCGTTCAGTTACGGGATGATCGGGTGAGTTACGGCTGTAACTTTGGCCGTAACACCCTGATCTCCTGAGACGGGAGAGTTACGAGCTGGGAAAGGATTTACGGTTTAGGCCGAATTCTTGCTTGTGCTCGTAACCATCTAGGGTTGTTGACTTGAAGTTACGGGCGAGGCTCGCAAGTACGGCCATGATCGTAACTTAGAGCTTTTTCCCGTAACTACAGGGAATCACACCAAGTCATCCCCATGAGGCTTCAAAAAGTTACGGCCAGTCCTCCAAAGTTACAGCCTTGACCGTAACTTGAAGCCTTAGCCTGTAACTTATGAGAAGCTTCTACCTGTCTCCGCTCAAACGCGCCAGAATCGTCACAAAACACCCCACAGGCCCCGAGACAAAATATTCACAACAACGATACCACACGGCATAATAACTGACCACAGAACTCCATGTTTGACACACGACACACGAAATCACAAAAACCTAAAAGATAAAAGAAAGAAAATTCAAACCGGGGTGGGGTTTCCTCCCCACAAGCGCTTCTTTACCGTCTTTTAGCTGGACGCCAATGGCGGAGCTAAGGGTCCGCGAGATCAATCACCAATTCCGTGCGTTCAACATCGCCTCCAAGGTACAGTTTGAGGCGATGCCTGTTTACCTTGAAGGGCTCAATCTACGGATTGGCAATTTCGATGGTGTCGTAGGGAAACACCTGGGTGACTTTGAATGGTCCAGACCACCGGGAGCGCAACTTGCTCGGAAAGAGTCGCAGACGGGAGTTATATAGCAAAACTCGATCGTCCACCTGGAACTCTTTCGGTCCTTTGAGTCGAGCATCGTGGAGACGCTTGGTGTGCTCCTTATCCAGTATTGTGTTCTCATAGGCGTGGTAACGCCAATCTTCTGACTCTACCAGTTGCATTTTTCGTTTAGTACCTGCGAGACTCATATAAAGGTTTAGCGGCTTAAGGGCCAAGAAGGCCTTGTGCTCTAGTTCAACAGGCAGATGGCGCATGTACCCCTACTTCGATTGTTTGAAACATTATCAAGCGGAATGTTGTATGTGAAAGTCTCTACAATGTACCATTAAGAAGCAAGACTTGAAAAGTAAAAGGATTGAACTCTTAGTGAGAAGCTTCACTCTGGAGTTGTTTCCCCTAACTAACTACCATGAACCATGGGATCGAATGAATCGGTGTGCGGAAAGGAGATTGTGAACCGGGAAGAAGAATAACAATTGTTAGAAACCACACTCTCAATTTTCTAGGCCAAGGAATGAATTATATGCTACAATTGTATCCCTCTTGGCCCAAGCAAATGATGGTTGACTTACCTTCTCCCTCAAACCGGGGTCTGGACGGCTTAATCAAAAACAACCTAGGTGTTCAATTTGAGTTTAGAGGTTTGCCCTACATTAACCTAGATAGGAGGCATAAAATGCCCAAGAAAACCCAACTCAATTTGAGTCTCTTAATATAAGGGGGCTTCCCTCTAAGCTAGGTTAGAATCGCACAATAGATTTCCAAGCACACACAATGCACAATCACCATGACAAATACCTCAAATCTTAAATTAAACATCACCCACACACAATTATTTAATCCACACAATCAACTACATGGTAGAAGTTAGGGTTCTACAACACCCAAGTGAAAAGTAGACTACTCCATGCTAGAAAAAGGAAGAACACAAAGGAAAAACGAAAAAACCATCATTGTGCTGCCTCAATCATTCCTTGTGCTTTAGAGATCCTCTCTTGAAGAGGAACTTCCCAAATCTTGACTTGGAGCAAACCCTAGCTTCTTCTACCTCTTGGTTCGTGGCTTTCTCTCTCTAGGTTTTCAAAAAGAAGAAGGTTTCTCTCACTTTGGGCTTTCCCTTCTTCCTCCTTTCATCTCTCTTTTTATACAAAGGTCGCGCCGAATTCACAGTCCCAATTCACGGCCGGGAACTAATGGCGGCGACCGTGAACTAGTCCAAAATGCACCGCTTCACTTAACTGGTTTGCGGTTAATGGCTTCAGTAACCTTTGAAAACTCTCTGGAATCTCGCCAGTTTGCGGTTTATGGCTCCAATTTACGGTCCTGATGACCATAAACTGCGGCTGCTACCTCCTCTTTACCCGATCCTCGCGCCTTTTTTTCCAACTTTTGGCTCCGGGATTGGTTCCCAAATCTTGACTTGCAGCAAACCCTAGCTTCTTCTCCCTCTTGGTTCGTGGCTTTCTCTCTCTAGGTTTTCAAAAAGAAGAAGGTTTCTCTCACTTTGGGCTTTCCCTTCTTCCTCCTTTCATCTCTCTTTTTATACACAGGTCGCGCCCAGTTCACAGTCCCAATTCACGGCCGGGAACTAATGGCGGGGACCGTGAACTTAGTCCAAAATGCACCGCTTCACTTAACTGGTTTGCGCTCAATGGCTTCAGTAACCTTTGAAAACTCTCTGGAATCTCGCCAGTTTGCGGTTTATGGCTCCAATTTACGGTCCTGATGACCATAAACTGCGGCTGCTACCTCCTCTTTACCCGATCCTCGCGCCTTTTCTTCCAACTTTTGTCTCCGGGATTGGTTCCCAAATCTTGACTTGGAGCAAACCCTAGCTTCTTCTCCCTCTTGGTTCGTGGCTTTCTCTCTCTAGGTTTACAAAAAGAAGAAGGTTTCTCTCACTTTGGGCTTTCCCTTCTTCCTCCTTTCATCTCTCTTTTTATACACAGGTCGCGCCCAGTTCACAGTCCCAATTCACTGCCGGGAACTAATGGCGGGGACCGTGAACTTAGTCCAAAATGCACCGCTTCACTTAACTGGTTTGCGGTCAATGGCTTCAGTTCACAGTCTTATGACCGTGAACTGACTCGGCTTCAGTAACCTTTGAAAACTCTCTAGAATCTCGCCAGTTTGCGGTTTATGGCTCCAATTTACGCTCCTGATGACCATAAACTGCGGCTGCTACCTCCTCTTTGCCCGATTCTCACGCCTTTTCTTCCAACTTTTGTCTCCGGGATTGGTTCCCAAATCTTGACTTGAAGTAAACCCTAGCTTCTTCTCCCTCTTGGTTCGTGGCTTTCTCTCTAGGTTTTCAAAAAGAAAAAGGTCTCTCTCACTTTGGGCTTTCCCTTCTTCCTCCTTTCATCTCTCTTTTTATACACAGGTCGCGCCCAGTTCACAGTCCCAATTCACGGCCGGGAACTAATGGCGGGGACCGTGAACTTAGTCCAAAATGCACCACTTTATTTAACTGGTTTGCGGTCAATGGCTTCAGTTCACAGTCTTATGACCGTGAACTGACTCAGCTTCAGTAACCTTTGAAAACTCTCTGGAATCTTGCCAGTTTGCGGTTTATGGCTCCAATTTACGGTCCTGATGACCATAAACTGCGGCTGCTACCTCCTCTTTGCCCGATCCTCCCGCCTTTTCTTCCAACTTTAGTCTCCGGGATTGGTTCCCAAATCTTGACTTGGAGCAAACCCTAGCTTCTTCTCCCTCTTGGTTCGTGGCTTTCTCTCTCTAGGTATTCAAAAAGAAGAAGGCTTCTCTCACTTTGGGTTTTCCCTTCTTCCTCCTTTCATCTCTCTTTTTATACACAGGTCGCGCCCAGTTCACAGTCCCAATTCACGGCCAGGAACTAATGGCGAGGACCGTGAACTTAGTCCAAAATGCACCGCTTCACTTAACTGGTTTGCGGTCAATGGCTTCAATTCACAGTCTTATGACCGTGAACTGACTCGGCTTCAGTAACCTTTGAAAACTCTCTGGAATCTCGCCAGTTTGCGGTTTATGGCACCAATTTACGGTCCTGATGACCATAAACTGCTGCTGCTACCTCTTTTTTGCCCGATCCTCGCGCCTTTTCTTCCAACTTTTGTCTCCGGGATTGGTTCCACCTATTAGACTCTGAAACAAATTGAAACACAGCAAACCTAGTGTAAAACCATCCTTTATAGAGCTCGATTCCCACAACGCTAAAGAGAAGCGGGGATAAAAAGTGTACATTTAGGCCCGAATCATTCCCCCACACTTAGAAGTTTGCATGTCCCCAAGCAAACCATTTCACACAAGGTAATATCTCAAACTAACAAAATACCTTGGGGACAACTCAAAAGGGCACAAAGTGTGGAGTCTCAATGGCTATTGGAAATCAACGCATGGATCGTTACAAGCGATACCAGCATCCACCACAAACGACATTCGACGCCACCAAACGGGCAAACGAAAAGTTCCCACCTTGTTCATGAATCAATGCAAGTCTCAACAAGATCACTCATCCATCACAACTAACCATGCATAACATTCAAGTCCAAGGAATGAACGAATGGGCAACAAAGGTCCTCACCGGGGTAGGATATGACATGCAAAGCAAGAATGTATCACTCACTCTCTTGACCAGTGGGGTCGGGACCATTTGGTGCAAAAAATGTGCACAATTATCAACACTCGGCCCTATCGTCTCTTTACCACGATGGCAACCTCTAAATGCTAGAGTTCACGGGACGGTCGTCATCACAAGCTTGTCTGGAGGTCTTAAACACGGGTTCAAATGACTGGCCATTGTCTTGGACATGGGGAAAAGGCCTTTTGGTGGTGGCACGAGTCAAGACACATTTAACAACCAATTCTCTCTTTTAGGAACTTCCTCCAACACTACTCTTTTGCTCTTTCATTCCTAGCAAGAAACCGCGCAAAGTCCTCTTATGTAGAACCTAAATGGAGCTCATAAGCACGAGCTCCCGCACACAAGGACGACTAGCGTATAGACACGAAGAAAGGGTGGGGGTTCGTTCTATCAAACACCATTAAGATCACAAGCAAAAAGCTCCTACAAGAGAACGACCCCCAAAGTCCAAGGCTCGAAGGGGTTGACTAGGGGATAAAACATTTTGGGACAATCAACATTTGGGCGTGGACTAATCCTATGCATCCATCATACTCACTAGTGACAACTGTGATGTTACTCATCATGGTAAGAGGGATCTAAGCACACAAGAAGAAAACAATCGGCTCAAAACTCGCATGGCTATTTAGTCACCCAACCATCTATTCCAATTCACAAAACACAATGCATGGCATTTGTAATCAACAAGTAATCGAGTCAAGACATCCATTCATTTTTGCACACACGAGAACTAAACCTTTGCATTATCCTAATGCAGCTCTCAGTCATCATAGGACACACTCAATCACATGCAACAATTCAAGGTCAATGCCAATAAACACGAGATTCTTCTGCAAACCGGCCACTTTGATCATGCAACCATTGCTTGGACCCCTAAAATTTGGGCATACATCAAGGCTGCAAGCATTCAATCAGACTCACACAAGCATAATAATAAACTATCCCCCTCCCACACACACACTTAAGCTCGACATTGCCCTTAATGGCATAAGATAGGGGTAAAACGATGTTACCGCATGGCTTGGTGAATGAAAGTTGGAATATTTTTCCAGGGTAAGAGATTGGAGCTTTAAGGAGAAGACACAAGCAATCACAAACACAAACATTCTCGCTCGAGGTGAGGTTATTAAACAACAATATGATAGTGAAACAAGGAAAACTTGCTAACCTCCGTTGGTTTTCCTCCCAACAAGCGCTAATTTAACATCTTAAGCTAGACGAGGACTTTGGCTAGGCATCTTGCAGGAACACCACCTCATTTTGGGGCATTACCTCTCCTCCAAGGCATTGTTTGAGGCGGGGTCCATTCACTTTGAAAGTTCCTTTCTCTGGGTGGGAGATCTCAACCACCCCGTATGGGAACAATTGCGTTACCGCATACAGGCCCGACCATTTCGACCTTAGCTTCCCGGGGAATAGGCGTTACCCGGGGTTGTGCAAGAGCACCTGCTTTCTTGGTTGAAAATCATTCCCTCCTTTTAGTCGAGCGTCATGCAAGCACTTTACCTTTTCCTTGTAAATCTTGGTGTTATCATAGGCCAAAAGGAGCCACTCCTCGAGTTCAAGCACCTGAAACTTCCTTTCATTACCACACAAAGTACGGTCCATATTCAATAGCTTTGTGGCCTAGAAAGCCCTATGCTCTAGCTCTACATGCAAATGACATGCTTTGCCATACACCAATTGGTAAGGCGAGACGCATATTGGGGTTTTGTAGGCCGTGTGATACGCCCATAGAGCATCATCGTGTTTTGCGGATCAATCCTTGCAGGATTGATCCACGATCTTTTCCAGTATCCTTTTCAGTTCCCTATTTGATAACTCTACTTGACCACTTATTTGGTGATGATAGGCCACTGACACCCGGTGGGTAACACCGTAGCGATCGAGGAGTTTGTCGAATAGCCCCTGAAAATGGGTTCCTCAATCACTAATGATGGCGCTCGGGGTCCCAAATTGTGAAAACAATTTCTTAAGAAATCCGCAGACTCATCTTGCATCATTGGTGGGGAGAGCTTGAGCCTCTACCCACCTAGAGACGTAGTCCATAGCCACGAGAATATACTTGTTTCCAAAAGACGCGGGAAAAAGACCCATAAAGTTGATTCCCCAAACAGAAAAAATCTCACATGTAATGGAAATCGTTTGGGGCATCTCATTTCGGTTAGAAACATCTTGGCAACTGTCGCAATGACTCACAAATGTGTAGCCATCCCACAATAGGGACGGCCAGCAGAATCTGATTGAAGCACCTTCTTTGCAGTTGGGTTGGCACCATGATGGCCTCCAGCTGGTCCCTTGTGGCAGTGGCTTAGGATAGCCGTCATTTCCTTCTCCGGTAGACACACCTCCGAATGACACCATCGGTCCCAATCTGAAAAGTGGAGATGATCCCAGAAGTAGTGTCAGAGATTGGTGAATAACTTTCTTTTTCCATTTGTATTCATCCCCTTGGGAAGATGCCTTCCAACCAAGTAATTGGCGAACCACGGGGTGGCACTCTCAATAGTGGCAAGCACAAACAATCATTCATCGAGGAAAGTGTCATTTATCTCTCTTTGGGAGGTGCTCCCTCCCAGTCCTTTGAGTCGCTAAAGGTGGTCTGCCGCAAGATTTTCGACCTTGCTCATCAAGAAGAGAATGGCGGAGTGGTCAGTGTAGACAATAACTTTTTAAAGAACAAGGTAAGACCTAAACTTGTCAAAAGCAAAGATTACTATACTGCCAACAACTCTTTTTCGGTAGTTGTATAATTTATTGAGCATCATTCAACGTTTTTGAAGCATAGCAGATGTGTTGAAAATGCCTACCCCGCCTTTGTCTCAACACCGCCCCCACTGCATAATCACTACCATCACACATAAGCTCGAAAGGAAGGCCCAAATTCGGTGAGACCATTATGGGGCATTCGTGAGCTTCGCCTTGAGGATGTTAAATTCTTCAAAACATTCCTTCGTGAAGAGGAAGGGAGCATCCTTTTCCATAATCTTCGTCAATGGTAATGAAATCTTTGAGAAGTTCTCAATGAAGCGCCGTTAAAATCCCGCACGCCCAAGGAAACTCCTGATGCCCTTGACCGTAGTTGGTAGAGGAAGCTTGCTTATTGTTTGAACCTTGGCTAGATCCACTTCAATTCCCCTCTTGGAAATTTTATGCCCCAACACAATGCCTTCTCTCACCATGAAATGTGACTTCTCCCAGCTCAAAGCTATATTGGTTTCTTCACATCGCTCAAGGACCTTCTCCAGGTTGGCAAGACAGTGAGAAAATGAATCTCCGAATACCAAGAAGTCATCCATGAACACTTCCATTATCTCCCCCACGAGTTTATCGAAGATGGCCACCACGCATCTTTGGAATGTGGTTGGGGCATTGCACAATCCAAACGGAATGCGCCTATAAGCAAACGTTCCGAAAGGGCAAGTAAACGTTGTCTTGGCTTTATCGGGATCTGGAAGTACCCGACATCCCATCTAGGAAACATTAGTAGTCATGCCACGTGAGCCTCTCCAGAATTTGATCGGATGAAGGGCAAAGGGAAATAATCTTTACAGGTGGCGTCGTTCAATCGCCGATAATCGATGCACACCCTCCACCCAATCACCGTTCTTGTTGGTATAAGCTCTTCCTTCTCATTGGCCACCACCGTCATCCCCCCTTTCTTAGGGACCAACTGTGTTGGTCTCACTCACTACCTATCCGAGATGCGGTAGATGATCCCGACATCCAAAAGTTTGATTACTTCTGCCTTTACCACCTCCTCCAGGTTGGGATTAACACGCCTTGAGGTTGACGAACCAGCTTGGCACCTTTCTCCAAGAGGATCTTGTGCGAGCAAAAGGTTGGTCTAATCCCTCAGATATTTGTGATCTTCCATGCGATGGCCTTCTCGTGACGATGCAAGATCCCAATCAACTCAGTCTTTGTTTTGGTGTAAGATTGGAGTTGATGATGACTGGGAGCTTGCCATCGTCCCTTAGGAAGGCATACTCAAGATGGGGAGGCAGAGGTTTCAACTCTAACTCGGGTGGTTCCTCCAAGGAGGTAGGTATCTTAGGCATTTAGGGCAAGGCTCGACCACCTGATCTCGCAGAAGTTGGCCTTCCTCCTCCTAAGCTTTCGAGAAGTTCGTCCCTACCAAAGAACACTCTTCAAAAGGGTCAGAAGGGTAGGCACCCGCTGATGCGAGTGCCTCCATGAAATCAAAAACTTCATCAGAATAATTAAAATCATCATGATGGTTGGAAAACTTCATGTTCTCATCTATAGAGAAGGTAACATCTTCCTCCCTTCCCCTAAGCACTAACTTCCCCATGCACATCAATCAAGGCCTTGGAGGTAGCCAAGAAAGGTTTATCTAGGATGAGGGGGACATCGACGTTATCATCAATGTCGAGAATGACGAAATCGACCAGATAAATGAGAGTCCCTACCTTGACAAGTAGGTCCTCAACAACACCCTTAGGCTGCACAATGATTCTATTTGCCAACTGAATGTTCATTCTGGTAGTTCTTGGTTCACTTAGGTTTAACTTTTTAAACAACCTATAAGGCATAACATTTATACTTTCTCCTAGGTCCGCCAAGGATTTCCCTATGCACATGTTGCCAATAAAACAAGAGATAGTAAAACTCCCTGGATCTTTGCGCTTTGTGGGCAGGTGACTCTGTAGGATGGCTGAGCATTCTTCATTCAAGGTCACAGTGGCCATCGCTTCCAGCTTTTTCTTGTTGGTGAAGAGGTCCGGCAAGTAGTTTGCATACTTGGGCATCTGGGTGAGGACCTCCACGAAAGGGATGTTGAGGTGCAACTGGTTCATCAGCTCCATGAAGTGGGCAAACTGTGCCGCCATGCGGTCATTGTGGAGTCGAGAAGGATAGGGAAGAGCTAGAGTTGCTTTTTCCTTCCTTTGCTCCGATTGAGGAGTCGAATCGACCTTCTCCTCTACGATTGCACTCGTGCCCCCTTTTTGCTCTGGGAAACTATTGGATCCATTTTGCTCTTCTTTCTCAGAAGGCTTCTTCTTAGGAGGTAGCTCGCTTGCTCCTCTCCCACTTCTGAGAGTAACCGTCCCCAATCCCACTTTATCGAATTGCTTCTGGGAAAGGGCTACCTACGAGATAATTCCCACACTTGTGGTCAAGGTTATCAAGAGGGATTGGTGACTTTGTAACCCCGCCTCAATGGTTGAGAATTTATCTATCGCCTCTCCTATGAACCTCTCAATTTTTTCAAACTTCTTAGAGCTGGAGTCAACAAAGTTGGTCACTAGCTCCTCGAGACAAGACATCCGGTTGGCATGCACAGGGGAGATAGAGTTTAACTGCTCATAATGGGCCGCTTCCTCGTTCGTCATTTGGTGCTCGGCTTCCTCATAGCCCGAACTTGCACTCAAATTGTATGGCACCAACGACTTCTTCTCTCATTTCTGGTCCTCAAGGACCACCTCAATCAACTTGTCAAGCTTAGCCTCAAGCGGAGCACTTGCTCCCACAATTCGCACTCCTCTTTCGGTGCTCCTCTTACCACTTCTCATCAAACCCCAATCTTATCCCTTGAGAGCCATGTCTTCGAGCAACTCGGTCACCTGAGGTGGAGTCATTTTCATCAACCTCCCTTTCCAAAGAGAGTCGATGAGAATCTTGTCATCTTGGATGAGACTGCCATAGAAAGTCTCTATCCAAAATTGTTCCTCGAATCCATGGTAAGGGCATTGGAGGAAGTAGCCCGAGAACCTTTCCCATGCATCCCTCAATGTCTCATCTTCCTCTTGCTCAAAGTGGGTGATCTTCTTCCTCCACTCGGCCGTCTTGGAAGGACAATATCGGGTCATAAACTTGTTGAGCAGATCATCCCACGAGGTATTGAGCGAGTCGGTCGGTTGTTGAGCCATCAGAGTGCTTTCCCCGCAAGAGAGTAGGGGAATAGCCTCAATTGCAATGCCTCCGTAGGGACGCCATTTATCTTCAAACTTCTCGCAAACTCAAAAAACCTCTGAACATGCTCCCTCGACGATTCATTGGTGAGCCCATGGAACAAGGCGTTATTTTGAATCATTGTGATGAGGGCGGGCTTGATTTCAAAGTTGTTGGCGGCCATGGGTCGATGTAGGATGGGAGATTGAATATCTGCCGCCCGTGGAGCCATAAAATAGCCCATAGACCTTGGTTCTTCCTTAGCTCCCACTTCCTCATGTTGGTTTTGAAGCGGATTAGCACTTCGTTTTTTATTCTCTGCCATCTCAACTTCAATTCCTACTTCAACTCCTCCAAATCTGGGACCAACTTGATGTCCCCTATCTTCAATCCTCCTTCTTGCTTTCGCTAGCTCCCTCTTACGATCCAAGATCCAGAGAGTGTGGCTGAGATTCTCGTCTAGTGGCGCTAAAGTTGTCGGATTGCATTGGGTCATACACCTCCCTACACACACTTAAAATAACCACAATACGTCTAGCACAAGCAAAACTATAAAATAAAAGCTAGATTAACACCAAACAATATTTTCAAAATAATGGACCGAAGTTCCCCGACAACGGAGCCAAAAACTTGACTCGTCCCGAATATCACACTTAAATCCCGCCTAAGGCCCATTATAAACCTTAAATGGGTGCAATATAGGGAAAGTATGTTTAAATATCAACCTGGCCGGCCCATGTACCCCTACTTCGATTGTTTGAAACATTATATAGCGGAACAATGTTTATGAAAATCTCTACAATCTATGATTAAGAAGCAAGACTTGAAAAGTCAAAGCATTGAAACTCTTGGTGAGAAGCTTCACTTGGGAGTTGTTTCCCTTAACTAACTACCATGAATCGTGGGATCGAATGAATTGGTGTGCGACAAGGCGATTGTGAACCGCTAGGAGGAGCAACAATTGTAAGAAACCACACTCTCAATTGCTAGGACAAGGAATGCATTATAGGCTACAATTGTAGCCCTCTTGGCCCAAGAAATTGAGGGTTGACTTACCTTCTCCTTCAAATCTGGGTTTGGAAGGCTTAATCACAACCAACCTAGGTGTTCAATTTGACTTTAGAGGTTTGCCCTACATTAACCTAGATAGGAGGCATGGAATGCCTAAGAAAACCCGGCTCAATTTAAGCCTCATAAGATAAGGGAGTTTCCCTCTAAGCTAGGTTAGAATAGCACAATAGATTGCCAAGCACACACAATGCACAATCACCATGAAAAATACCTCAAATCTTAATTTAAACACCACCCACACACAATCATTCAATCAACACAATCAACTACAAGGTAGAAGTTAGGGTGCTACAACATCCAAGTGAAAAGGAGACTATTCCATGCTAGAAAAAGGAAGAACACAAAGGAAAAGGGAAAAAACATCATTGTGATGCCTCAATCCTTCCTTGTGCTTGTAGAGATCCTCTCTTGAAGAGGAACTTCCCAAATCTTGACATGGAGCAAACCCTAACTTCTTCTCCCTCTTGGTTCGTGGCTTTCTCTCTCTAGGTTTTCAAAAAGAAGAAGGTTTCCCTCACTTTGGGCTCTCTCTTCTTCCTCCTTTCATCTCTCCTTTTATACACAGGTCGCGCCAAGTTCACGATCCCAGTTCACGACCGTGAACTAATCGCGAGGACCGTGAACTCAGTCCAAAACGCACTGCTTCACTTAACTGGTTCGCGGTCCATGGCTTCAGTTCACGGTCTTACGAATGTGAACTAACTCGGCATCAATAACCTCTGGAAACCCGCAAGTTCACGGTTTGTGGCTCCAGTTCACGGTCCTGATGACCGTGAACTCACTGCTAGGAGCGTGACAGTGGGTGCTACCTCCTCTTTGCCCGATCCTCGCGTCTTTTCTTCCAACTTCCGACTACGGGGTTGGTTCCACTAGTTAGACTCTTAAACACATTGAGTCACTGCAAACCTAGCGTAAAACCACCCTTTTTGGAGCTCAAATGCCACAAACGGCAAAGAGAAACGGGGATAAAAAGTGTACATTTAGGCCCGAATAAGGGGGCGAGATGGAATCCCATGACAGGAACAAAAGTTGGGAGTTGGTCAAACGTCCACAGGGAAGGAAGATTGTTACAAACAAGTGGATCTACAAGAAGAAAGAAGGAATCACTTCTGAAGAGGGCATTAAATTTAAAGCTCGGGTAGTTGCAAGAGGCTTCTCCTCGAGGGAAGGAGTTGACTACAATGAGATTTTCTCACTAGTGGCCAGACATACTTTGATCAGGGTGTTACTAGTGATAGTGGCACATTATGACTTGGAGCTCGAGCAGCTAGACATGAAGACAACTTTCCTTCATGGAGAGTTGGAGGAAGAAATTTACATGACTCAGCCATAAGGATTCCAGGTTCCAGGAAAAGAAGACTATGTTTGTAAGCTGAATAAGTCCTTGTATGGACTTAAGCAATCTTTGAGGCAGTGGTACAAGAGGTTTGACAGCTACATGCTTGAGTTGGGTTACAACAGAAGTCCCTATGATCAATTGGTGCTCTAAAACACAACACCACACTGCGACCAAGTGTAATCGCAGAATGGGACTGTAGTATAGTGGCTCAAGTGATAAATATCGAATCCACGGGTCTCTAGAGTTACTATTACTCAGCTTCAGTTTATTATTTAGCAAATCAGATTAAGATGAAAGAACTAAAACTACTCTAGCAAACTACAGTTAAAGTTAATCTAATTACAGGTTGGGAACTCACTTAGGTATGATTCCCCCTAGCCACTAGCCAGATTAATGATTGATGATCTCTAACCTGTTTCACTTTCATTCACAATGCGGAGAATCCTTGACTAGACCTTGAGTCTCGACTAAAGGAACAAGGCCCTCTTGAGTCAATTGCCTAGAGGGACGTATCCTTCTCTAGAACAACCGATCAAGGCGTTCTGAACTAGATTCCCTCTATCGAATGAGGTTCTCAATCGATACAAAGCAGTGAACCAACCCTCGACTAAAGCAATCGATCCACTACTATCAATCTATGGTGCTCTATTGACCTAATCAGGTATTCCCTCTCATAGAATCAAAGCAGAATCAATAATCTCGACTAAAGCAGAATTGAATCATGAAAACATGCATAGATTGAATATGAATTCAAGATTATCAAGTCAGAGTACTCATACAATCATCCAATCAAACTAACATAGCTAGGGTTCCTCAAAACCTAAGTGAAGGGAAGTTACTCCATAGAGAAGAGAGAGACTGTAGTAAGAATCTTCAGATGATCAGTCTTCAAGTCCGGGCTTGTTCCTCAAGCTTCCAAGGCGAAGAAATCCTCCTTCTCTACTCCAAGAATGCCCTCAAATCGCCCTCTCTCTCTTTGGTTCGTCCCTTGGGTGTTTGGGATCCAAAAACCCAGCTCTCTCTTCTTTGGTTCGGAATTTGGCTTAAAACCAGGAAATCCCGACTCGCACGGCCAGGGTGCACGGCCGTGCATATCACCATTCTGGCCGTGCAACTCAAAACGCAGCGTGTCATTTAGTCGAACTTCAGCCCTCTCGCACGGCCAAGGTGCACGGCCGTGCGAGCTTCAGGGGTTGCCCGTGCGTGTCCTCGGCATAAGGCGCACGGCCATATTGCTCACGTGCACGGCCGTGCAGCCTCCCTAGTCTGCCCGTGCAGCTCCCCAAAAACCTCGCCATTCGTCCGTTCTTCGTCCAATCGACCCAGACTCGCTCCTAAGCCTTCATTCACGTACTAGGACCTGAAACATCACAAACAAGCACAACCTAGCGTGAAATCGGCCTAAAACACGAGAATCAACACCTCAAACGGTGTAAGAATGGGGGTAAAAACATGTGTAAATGACGGTCTATCAAACTCCCCCACACTTAACCGTTTGCTTGTCCCCAAGCAAACCTAACTCAAACCAATGCAACTCTCCAGACCTCCATAGCAACAAACAACCCAGATCGTAGGTACAGGACTTCCTAGATCATTTAGCAACTTACGAGGTCAACCGACGCACAAGTCATCTCATAACTTCTTCGGCGAGTCGGCATCACGGCAAATAGTGAACAGAGGACACATGAATTGTGGATGAAGAGATTCTCAAAAACAAAAGATCATGGACTCACATTTTTCAAGGTGCTCTATTTTATTCTTGAAGATGGTTGGAACCCCCTTTTCTTTCTGTTTTGCTTGTTTTCTGTTATTTTTCTTTTCTTTTTTTTCTTTTCAAGGGTCCCAACCTGCTCTTACCGGCCATGCCAGGAGCGGATGTCTCGAGCCTCGTGCGGGGGAAAGACATGTAAGGGGGCTGGAGGTAGTAGGTGGAAATTGGGAACGAATTCCCGTCTCCCCTTACACACTTTCGCCCTATTCGCACGGGAGACGTTATTTGAAGCACATTTTCGAGCACCTGTTATTTTCAAAACATGATACAAGAGTCCATGACAGGCAGAGAATCCACAACACCACACAATTCAAGGGTCCTAAGATCACTAATTCACTCAATCAACCAACACAATATGAAGAAGAAACGAGACTTCTTAAATGCATCAACATCCTCCATAGTGCTACACTACCTCCCTAGGTTGCATATTACTATAAAGACTGTCAATTCAAAGCATACTGAGCAGGCAATTGCAAGGAAACACGTACTTGGAGCCCTCAAATTTAAAAATTTGGACAGTGGACTATGCTCCAAGCACACAAACAGCCAAACATTCACCCGCATACATAATCGAACACCCCCCCACACTTAAGCACGACATTGTCCTCAATGGAGGAAAGATAAGGAGGGTTGAACGAAGTTACCAGATCAAGGGTGAATGATGATGTACGGGTCAGGCAGTGCAGTCCAGGAAGAGAGAGTAATCAGAACACAAACACCACACAAAGTCTCACAAAGGTTGAATTATTGACTCTGAAATCAAAGAACAAAACTGACTCAACCGAAGAGAAATAGAGAAAGAAATGCAAACCGACTGGTTGGGTTGCCTCCCAACAAGCGCTTCTTTCACGTCGTGAGCCGGACGATGGCTCCTAAGTTTCGGTCCATGCTAGAACCTCCTTGAAGTTGAGGTTCTCGTCGATGAGGTGGAGTCTCAAGTCACGAGCATGTGGTGTGGCAGGTGATGAAGGCTCATGTACTTGATGCAGATGAAGTCTCCACCCTCGAGACCTCTTCTTCTCTTCTCTCGTCTCATTGCCCCAAACCAGATATGACAGCATCGATTGGCCACCATCGCGTCCACCAAGAGGGACCGATGTCAATGTGGCCTTGGTCTGGCAAAGAGACACTGCAAATGGGTCCTTGCTAAGCAGTTCCTCGAAGTTTGGTGGAGATATCACATGTAACTCATGGCCGGTGCAAGCCTCTTCCACCTCAACTTCGTCCTCAGCCTGGACGCCAATCGCCTCTTCAACCTCCCTTCCTTCTTCATGTGGTATCACCCCTGGGAAATGATCAAGAACTCCTCCAGCTTCACTTTCGTCATCCTCCACAACTTCTTTCTGCACCCTTTCTTGCTCTTCTTCTTCTAGCACGGATTGGAGAGCAAGTTGCCAAGCAATTTCTTTCATGAGATCTTCTTGCATCTCCTCACTCATGCCCGCCTCTTCAAAGCTCAGTTTGGGGTGTGGGGAGGTGTGGTCGGCTACGACATGACACTCCTGATCATGATCATCACGGGAGCTCTCCGTGACAACTTCAGTGTGCTCCACAATGTCCTTGTAGCCTTCTTCTTCCTCCTCATCTTCTTGTATGGTAGCAGAAGGGTGATCTGGAGCAGGTTGCGCCCAAGATCGCTCAAGATCATCGACGCTCTTCTTAAGGCTCAGGAGGATCTCATCTGTTTCACGATAGGCCTGGACACACTGATCCATCCTGGAGCATGTTCTCTCACAGTCTCGAGCATACTGCTCCATGAGTAACTCCAGTGCCGATGGCCCTTCTGGTTGTGGGAGAAATTCTTCTTGATAATGAGGTTGTTCTTGATATGCCCAGGGGTCCGGTTGTTCTCCGTAGTAAGGGGGTTGGTACTGGAACCCGAATCCATAGTCTTCTCCGCCTTGATTGCTCCACGGAGTCTCGGGGTAATACCTCCCAGATGGTGGTGGATACCCCCAATGATTGGAGAAGCCATTAGGATCCATGATTCAGATCTGCACCAACAAAAACAAAAACACCCAAGTGAAAAGCAAGGGTGGAAAAGAAAAGAAACGAAAAACGCTAAAGTAACAAACTTCTGCCTTTCCTAATACTCTAGAAAGTCCCCGGCAACGGCGCCAAAAACTTGGTGCTCTAAAACACAACACCACACTGCGACCAAGTGTAATCGCAGAATGGGACTGTAGTATAGTGGCTCAAGTGATAAATATCGAATCCACGGGTCTCTAGAGTTACTATTACTCAGCTTCAGTTTATTATTTAGCAAATCAGATTAAGATGAAAGAACTAAAACTACTCTAGCAAACTACAGTTAAAGTTAATCTAATTACAGGTTGGGAACTCACTTAGGTATGATTCCCCCTAGCCACTAGCCAGATTAATGATTGATGATCTCTAACCTGTTTCACTTTCATTCACAATGCGGAGAATCCTTGACTAGACCTTGAGTCTCGACTAAAGGAACAAGGCCCTCTTGAGTCAATTGCCTAGAGGGACGTATCCTTCTCTAGAACAACCGATCAAGGCGTTCTGAACTAGATTCCCTCTATCGAATGAGGTTCTCAATCGATACAAAGCAGTGAACCAACCCTCGACTAAAGCAATCGATCCACTACTATCAATCTATGGTGCTCTATTGACCTAATCAGGTATTCCCTCTCATAGAATCAAAGCAGAATCAATAATCTCGACTAAAGCAGAATTGAATCATGAAAACATGCATAGATTGAATATGAACTCAAGATTATCAAGTCAGAGTACTCATACAATCATCCAATCAAACTAACATAGCTAGGGTTCCTCAAAACCTAAGTGAAGGGAAGTTACTCCATAGAGAAGAGAGAGACTGCAGTAAGAATCTTCAGATGATCAGTCTTCAAGTCCGGGCTTGTTCCTCAAGCTTCCAAGGCGAAGAAATCCTCCTTCTCTACTCCAAGAATGCCCTCAAATCGCCCTCTCTCTCTTTGGTTCGTCCCTTGGGTGTTTGGGATCCAAAAACCCAGCTCTCTCTTCTTTGGTTCGGAATTTGGCTTAAAACCAGGAAATCCCGACTCGCACGGCCAGGGTGCACGGCCGTGCATATCACCATTCTGGCCGTGCAACTCAAAACGCAGCGTGTCATTTAGTCGAACTTCAGCCCTCTCGCACGGCCAAGGTGCACGGCCGTGCGAGCTTCAGGGGTTGCCCATGCGTGTCCTCGGCATAAGGCGCACGGCCATATTGCTCACGTGCACGGCCGTGCAGCCTCCCTGGTCTGCCCGTGCAGCTCCCCAAAAACCTCGCCATTCGTCCGTTCTTCGTCCAATCGACCCCAGACTCGCTCCTAAGCCTTCATTCACGTACTAGGACCTGAAACATCACAAACAAGCACAACCTAGCGTGAAATCGGCCTAAAACACGAGAATCAACACCTCAAACGGTGTAAGAATGGGGGTAAAAACATGTGTAAATGACGGTCTATCATCAATGTAGTCAAAATCCCTATTTTAATCTTAAAAACTTACGATTTTACGATCTTACTAATGGTTCCCGATCTTGATTTTACTATAAAATGTTTGAACCTTAAAATCACATAATCCCGATTTAAAACTCTAAAATCCTTAAAATCTATGATTTTTACGATTTTGTACAATTTCAAGGTTCATGTCAATTGGAGCAAACTAAGGCCGGTTAGGTCGAGTTTTTCCCATGAACCCGGTCAAGTTTACTTCACCCGACCCAACATAATGAACAACACAACCCTAACTCGATAGGCGACCCTCAATTTATCTTCATTCTCTTCCTCATATCTTCCTCTTCTGCAAGCCAACGCTCAACTCATTCCATCAACGATTTCTTCCACCCTCCCAATTAGCTCGTAATTTTTTCCCACCACCCTAATAATTATCCAATCTCCATTCCATTGGAAGATTTAGTTCATCTTCCAATCCTTCAACACAACTATCCCTGACCTTTATCAATTAAGAAGAGAATGTATCAATCAGTGAGTTACCTTTGTCAGATGATGGTGATCAAGAAAATATGGTTAATGGTGAAAGTACTTCAAGTGATCCTGAGAATAATGATATCATTCCTCAAGCAAACAGACAAGGATTCTTCGAGGATGATAGTAAGGGTGAGGATGATGATGTGTGAGGGATGTTAATGTTGATTCCAACGATTTTATGTGATTGACTGTTATTCATGATATGCATTGTTATTACTATCAAGTCTTTTAAATGTTTATATAATATGAACCTTAAAGTCTTACAATTTTATGATTTTAATGTACGATTCCGATTCTAACTCAATTTTTTATTTTACGTAAAATCACGATTTGGACTACATTGTCTATGACTGTTGTGTATACCACAGCAAGGCAGTGGATGGTTCAATGATATATCTGGTTTTGTATGTAGATGATATGCTTATAGCTGCGAGGTTGAAGTCTGATATCCCGAGGCTAAAGGGGCTTCTCAGTGCTGAGTTTGAGATGAAGGATTTGGGAGCTGCTCAGGAGATTTTGGGTATGGAGATTTACAAGGATAGAGAGAAGAAGAAGCTTTTCTTTTTATAGAAGAGCTACATCCAGAAGATAATGTCCGAGTTTGGCATGTCTTCAGCGAAACCCTTCAATATCCCTAGTGCTTCGAATGTTCATATATCCTCAGTTTATGCACCGCAATCAAAGGTGATAAATCGTTAATTGCACATGTTTTTGCCCCTATTCTTGAGCCGTTTGAGATGTTGATTCTCGTGTTTTAGGCCGATTTCACGCTAGGTTGTGCTTGTTTGTGATATTTCAGGTCCTAGTACGTGAATGAAGGTTTGGGAGCGAGTTCGGGGTCGATTGGACGAAGATCGGACGTGTGGCGAGTTGCTGAGGAAGCCACACGGGCATTCATAAAACCCACACGTCCGTGTAAGGAACCAATGTGGTCGTGTGGGATTTAGCGAGGCTTCACACGGGCATACTGGAGACTCCACACGGCCGTGTGTCCCTGGCCGTGTAGGAAGCCTGAAATCCCCTTAATCGGAACGCCGCATTTTGGAACTCACACGGGCAGCTGGGTAAGCCACATGGCCGTGTGGCCTGCCCGTGTGATTGGGATTTTATGGGTTTTAACCCAAATTCGAGCCACAAGTGAGGGGATCGACTTTTGAGAGCAAAAACAGAGCCCTAGAGATAGAAAGTGCGAAGAACACATCCTAGAAGCGATCTTGGAGCTGGGTTTCATCAAATCGAGCTTGGAGATCATCATCGGAGTGAAAATCATCATCCCAGAGCAGATTCTTTCCATTGTTATGAGTATGACTGCTTTGTATTATGTTTTTCTCTCTCTCTCTATGGAGTAGACCCTTCTCTCACTTGCGTATGAATAACCCTAGTTCCAAGTGTTAGGGATCATGATTGTGATGAATTGGGATTGCTATACATTTTGGTTTTAATCGAATGATGCATGATTCATTGAATTGATTAAAGTCTGATAAGCTTTTCTTGATTTCTGCTGCAACCTGAGATAGATAGAATCTGATTAGGTTGTGAGAGCTTCTTCATTCGGTAGTAGTAGATTGGCTATACGAGAGTTAGTCAGTCTACTGCTTTGTACTGGAATCCAATTCCAGTAGTGGAGTTCTGTGCTTATTGCTTCAACTTTCTATCTCGGTGAAGACTAGTCGTCTGCCGGGTAGTTAACATGAGAGGGCTTGGTCAGCTTAAGAGATTCCAACTACTGTCGGATCTTCCGCAGTTTAATCAACAGTAAATCAACCCAGGGTAATTACAACTGAGACCTAACTAAGGAGCTAGGGGGACTCATTCCCGAGTGACTCTTTCTTTGCTTTAGAAAATTGAACCAATTCCTGCTTTCTTACTGCTTTTAGTTAAAACAACAATCAATCAACTTAGTTGGCTAGATAATAGATATTCACGGAGTAGGCAGTAGATCTACACCCCGGGTTGATAATTAAACTTGCCACTTTACTGCATTCCTGGACTGCGATTACACTTGGTCGCAGTTTGGTGTTGTGTCGTAGCGTGTCAAGAGGCTGAGAAGGAGTACAAGTCGAGAGTCTCATATGCTAGTGCAGTTGATAGTTTGATGTACGCTATGGTAAGCACTAGACCTGATCTTGCACATGTTGTTAGTGTTGTCAACAGTTTATGATACAACCTGGGAAGAAGCATTGAGCGGCTATGAAGTGGATCTTCCGGTACTATAAGGGTACGTTGATAACACCTGAATTATACATATATTCACCTACAATTTTACATCCTAAATTGACCTAAATTGTACCAAGTTCATTTGATTCCCGATTTTATGCTTGGTTTTGTGTTTGAGTCATGTTTTAGGGTATTATATCCAATAAGAACATAATAATGAGTCAATTCAACAAAAAGATGGTTAGGGTTCGAAATCTGACGTCGGTGGAACTCGAGCCCGCGACGTCCCAGACGTGGGAAAAGAGCCATACCACTTCGCCCGCGTCCCCTTTTGTTATCAATATACAAAACCCATCGTGTATTATGGTGATGAATCACGGAAAGAGAGCTAATTAACAATGCAGAGTCAAACCGCAAACTACAGAGTCAAACTGCCTACTGCTAAACATAAGGAAAAGCTGGTTCATTTTGGGATTCTAGTAGCTGAAGCTAGTGACTTAAGTCAAATTGGGAAGCTAGCTGGTCCATTATTGGGAAGCAAGCATCTCCTCCATTTGTGTTCGTCTATCGACCATAGAGAAACAAGCTAGCTGGTCCATTTATTACAAGCAAGCAGTTGGCCATTTAAAGCTAGTAACGGGCGCAAATCAAAATGGTCGAGAGACAAGCTAGCTGGTCCATTTATTGAAAGCAAGTAGCTGGCCATTGAAAGAAAGTAGCTGGGTTTTTAAAGTAAACAATTGGGTTAGCTTCACAAATGGAGCAAGCAAGCAGCTGAAATTGTACTATAATAGAGGGAGGGTTTGTGTTGAAAGAGGAGAGTACACACACTATACACACACTACTTCTATATTTTGTTCTCCCTTTCTTGTATTTGAAGTTAGCCAAAACTCTGTCCATTTTCATTCCAAACTCTTGTTACTTCTTTTCATTTCGTTAATCATATCTCGTATTTCATCCATCGTGGTTCTTATGTTTGTGTTCGTATTTGGGAATACCGTATTGCGTTATTGAGATTACCGAAGTGAGCTTCTATTCTGTGGGGTTTTGATAATCATTTGTGGTGGTAGATTGGTCGGTTTCCACCGTCTTCGCCCAACGATTATTCCCCCGTTGGAAGTTTTCTAGGTGTAATCTATTAACTCAATATACATACCGTATTCTCAACCCCTCCGTCTTTGTCGTTGTCATCATCATGGTAATGTTCTCAACCTTCATCTTTCTAAATCTCATCATGTCCGGCTAATCTTCTAGTTGTTCCGGATTTGATGAACCCTAATATGTTTTACATTGATTGAGTGGTATCTTTGATATAGACGTGTTGTTCTCGTTCTTTCGATCTTTTCTCGACTTATCATGTGCAAGTATCAATAGTACGCGTCTATTGTATATTTTTTCTGATACATGTAAATGAGATTGTGAGGTAATTTTGCATGTTAGATCCCTCGTGAAAAGAAGGAATTGATCGGAGCCACCAGTGATGGGGTCACGTAGTTCCTCTGGATTAGCTTAAAAACCTAATACAAAAATTCATAAATCTGGTTATTGCTTTGGTTTAAGATTTCTGTAAGCCACGGTTTCACTTGATTCTTAAGTCGAAAGGGTGTTAATACATGTGCGAATGGGTTAACACGGGAATTTTCACGGTCTAAGATATTAACACTCGTCTATGTTAAATTCAACTTGTCTGTAAAATGCATATTAGGGGATTCACTTCCGGGACAACGCCTTCTCCAATTGATTTTACTTTGAAAACTACTTTATTTTGTTTTTATTATTGCATGTGTTTTTATTTCCAAATGAAAATCAACTAAAAACGATTGACTAGGTAATAGGTAAAAGTTGAGTACTAATACACGAAGTCTCTGTGGATACCACCTTGCTTCCTGCTATACTACCTTAGAACGGTAGGTACCCTTGCCTATTTTTCGTGTGTTAGTTACTGGCGATCATACGTCTGATGTGTGGATTATCTTCGGAAGTGATACGGAGTGCTTAGTGGCTGGTTATTCAGATTCTGACTATGCTGGAGATGTTGACACGAGAAGATCGCTGATCGGTTATGTATTCACTATTGGGAGTTCTGTAGTGAGCTGGAAAGCAACTTTGCAGTCAATAGTGACATTGTTTACTACTGAAGCAGAGTACATGGCATTGACAGCTGCTAATGAGGGAATATGGTTGAAAGGATTGGTCGGTGATTTGGGTCTACGACACGATCAGGTAATGGTGTATTCTGATAGTTTGAGTGCTATATTTTTGGACAAGGATCAAGTCTATCATGAGAGGACTAAGCACATCGACGTGAGGTATCATTTCTTGAGAATAGAGAAGTGGATTAAGATGAAGAAGGTTGGCACCGCGGATAATCCTACTGACATGTTCACGAAGCCGGTTTCACATGGCAAGTTCCAACACTGCTTGGACTTGCTGAATGTCTTGAGTGGGTGAATCCTCTCTATGGGGCATTGATGGCAGGAGGGCGAGAATGATCAGAGTACATCAGAGATTTCAGAGGAAGAGGATTCAAGTCAAGGTGGAGATTTGTTAGTGTGACTTGAATCGGACTATCAGCTGATAAGATTGGAAATCACGGGGGTCTCACTGCCTGGTCAGAGAGTGGGGTCCAAGGGCAATGCCCCAACCCACGGTACGGTATATGGGCTCAATGTTATTTGGGTTCGGGTTTTGGGTCCAGTTGTAACCGCCTTTCCTTTACAAGATTGGATTAGGGTTAGACCTAGAAGAAGTACTATAAATACTTCTCATACTTCTCTGTAATCTGTATCTCATGCACATGGATTATAACTAATACACGTTGTGTTAGTGAATCACATAAATCATGTGTCGTGTTTGTATTTACGCTGTCATTTCTTGCATTGTCGAATACTCTTATTTTTCGATCAATATAAAACATTCGTGACAAAAAGGATATCAGAAACATAAATTTAAGAAGGAAATGAGATGAGCACTGGTGAGATATGGAGGTGAGGCAAGGACCTTGCTGGAAACCCTAGCAAAAGAGGGAGGGATATCGCGGATGAGTAGTGATGGCAATAGGGCGGGGCGGGGCGGGTACCTCAATTCCCATGCCCCGTCCCATTCTACAACGGGTCGGGGCGGGTAAAACCCGCGCGGGTACGGGGCGGGGCGGGTCGAGTACGATGTTGCTTATCAAGTACGAACCCAGTTGAGTGAAGTGCCATTAGAGGATGTGCAGTGACCCTCCACACGGACCGAGGAAAAGGAGTTAAAAGAAGCTCTTATGCGAGTGCGAAGTAGCAGAATTGCTCTTGCTTGGTCACCGGTAGTAAGAAACAAATCCCACTTTTACTAAATACGACCACTCGGCAAGCAAAATCAAAAAGAGAGAAAGCTCTCCTTGTCAGCAAAGGTAGTGATGTGCTTAAAGTTAAAATAAAGTTTGCAAAAGGCTTCCCCCATTAGTTTTTGAGACTCATGCTTTGTTAATTGCTTATGATTGGTGTGAGTAAGCCAGATTGTCCTCACGAGATATGCACCTCACTTGTAACACCCCGACTTTGAGTTCAGGTTCGACCGGTTCGGGTTCGACCTTAATACGTGATCGGTTGAATTGACGATTACGTACCAAGAGTTACAACCGCAGATTAAGTATAATAATAATAACCATTATTTTTTTTTTTCGGTAATTAGTGGTTTCCATTAATGCTCACTCAATGCAAACAGCATGAGTCGAAAAAATACAGGGCAGCAAAATAACTGCCAACAGAAACTCCCTCGGAATTCTCAGAATCAAAGACTGAAACTCTATGTTACCATTGGTAAACAAACACATTTCTTCCCGTGTAAGCGAGGCCAGCAACTCAGGTTGTTTCGTAACAGTTCCAAAAACCCTGTTGCAACGTTCACGCCAAATGGATGCAATAGTCCAACACCAAATGGAACACTCCAGCACACTCCTGTTGTCATTTGTAGCAGCCTTGCTTGACATTACAAGCATCATATCGTCCCACTTTGGAGGCAGGTGAATAGTAGTTCTGAATAGAGAGGAGAGATAATCCAAAGTAAAGGTGCACTCACAAAATAAGTGTTCCCTCGACTCGCTGGCTGAGCTGCAGAGAGGGCAGCTATCATCCACAGTAACACCCCACGCTTTAAGCTTGTCTTTCGTGGGAATGCGATTAATAATAATGAGCCAAGCCAAAATTCTGCATCTAGGGAGAGTAAACTTGCCCCATACAATCTTCCACCAGGTCACACATGGTTTCCTGGAACGCAGAGTATTCCAAACAGTAGACACAGAGAATCGAATCATCTTTTTCCCAATCCAAGTAACGTCCCCATCACTATCCAAACCCATTCTGAATTGCAGCCAAGACCTAACTTTGAGAACTTGTTTCCAGATCCAGGATCCAGCAGCCGTTCGTTTGACTTCCCAGACTGAAGAGCCTCGAAGACGGTAACGAGCAATCCATGCCACCCAGAAACTGCCCCCCTGCATAAGAATGAGCCAAAGAAGTCTAGCAACACAGGCGACATTCCATGAAACTAAGTCTTTCAAACCCAGTCCACCCTCCCTCTTTGGCAGGGCAATGTGCTCCCACGCAACCTTAGCCTTCCCTGTCTTGTCACCGTGCCAAAGAAAGTCAGAGCAAGCCTTCTGTACTGCTTTAATAACTTTTTTAGGAATAATGAAAACCGCCATCCAGTAGTGAATCAGTGAGTAGAGAACTGATTCAATGAGCTGGAGTCTTCCTCCATAAGATAAAGTACAAGCCCGCCAACTGCGAATTCTCTTAGTCAATTTATCCACAAGCAGCGCACAGTCAAGACTAGAAAGTTTACCTGAGGTAAGTGGTAGACCCAGATAACGAACTGGAAGATGCCCTTCTTTGAATCCAGAAACATGTAATGCAATAGATTTATACTGGTGTGACTGGCCGCCCCGAGAGATGATGAAATTTGTCTAAGATCAAACGAACTCCAGACAAAGCCCGTGCCGAACCTTCAGTGAAAATCAGAAGGTCGTCGGCAAAGCAGAGATGGGAAAGGTTAACTTTCTTACACCTGGGGTGAAAAGGAATAATAATAATAATAATAATAATAATAATAACCATTATTATTATTATTACCTTATTTAAAAAAAAAAAGAATTATCGTGGGGCAGCCCTAGGGGCCGAGCCTCCACAAATCAAACCCTACCCACCTGTTTTCCCCCAGCGCCACCCATCATCAAATTCCCCCTTCCACATTAATTTCCCTCCCCCAACGAGATCCCCGTGAGCAGCCCAAACCCACGCTTTTCCCGATGAAGGACCGGCCGCTCTCTTGTCTCCTTCTATCAATCCAATTCCCTTGGCGATTACAAATCTCGTCCCATCGATTGCCGCATGCCGTCTTGCATTTAATTTAATTTTGGGAGTTTTCCGCCTTGATCCTGCTTGGCTAATCTCCTAGTTGAATGGACGAACTTCCACCGGATCTTGCTCTTTCCCAGTGAGTCCCGCCGCTGCTTTTCCAATTTTTACAGTCTGCCTCCCACCGGTTCGTTTCACTGATTGAAATTGGAAGGGTAGCCTCAATCAATTAACGTCCGAGCAAGGAATCGTCAGCGCCTATGGAATCGTGAGAGCGAGGAGAATTTAATTGGAGCACGTATGGAAATTTTAGAGCATATTCAGAGTGGGTTTCGACGGATAAGAGGTGAGTGTAAAGGGGGTAAAATCTACGCCTTACGTATTTTTTTTAAGTACTATGATTTTAAGTATTTTAGCGAATTGGTTATGTGTATGATTGATTATTTGTACTTTGCTTGAGTTATAGTTTGAGATGTTTTTATGCTATTTGAGGTGAATTTATTTGAGCTATGCTTGAAGTGAATGTTTATTAATTACCTTGAAATTTTTACGAGTATAAGTTATTATTAAAGAGTAAGAAACAAGTTCTTTTAAAGAAGTAACTCACCTTAAAGAAAGGTGAAGTCGTTTTAAGTGTTTTTAGTCATTAGCGCCAGTCTGTTGCCATTTGAGATCTTTGAGACAAAGCAGCAGTTATGCTCTTGAGACTTTTAAGATGAGCAGCAGTTATGCTCTTGAGAATCGTGGTGAAGAGCCACCATGATAAGTTTAAGATCTTAGGGGGATGAATCGTTACGACTTCCCTAACTAAGTTTAAGTTTAAGGAAAGCCTTGATGGCTTCTCATACGTATGAGTTGGCAACCGGACTGGCTAGTGAGGGATTCCAGTGTCAGTCAAGTATTTAAGTCGAGATTTGAGCTTTAAGAATGGAGAGTAACAGTAACTCCCATGCAGTTTTAAGAGTTAAGCTTTTTAATAGTGGAAGTACAAAACAACTTCCACTCAGTTAAGTAAAGTGATCAAGTTATAATAAGATGTTAAGCGTAAGGGCGTAGACTGACGCCATCTCACTCACCAGTTTGAGGAGCTAGAGGAGCAGTTAGTGAGCAGCGAGTTCGAGGGCAGCCAGCTGGAGTAGAGCAGTATAAGCGTCATGGAGGACGCTTAGTCAAGGTTTTCAGTTACAACAACTTTAGAGATATATTAGTTATTTAAATTTATGATTATGAGTACAGACTGGAGATTATTTTGAGATTTTTAGTATTGAGTTTGCCCACTTGTTAGGGCTTTGCGTTGAACTGCAAGTGTGTGTTTTCAGTATTTTATTTATGAAAATTTTGCCACTGCAATTTCAGTTTTGGGCATTTTATTTATCAAGGGCATTTTAGTAAAAGTAGTACCCGGAACCAGCCGTAGGAGTAAATCATTAAATCAACAGGGTATAGGCAAGCAAGTACAACGTTCAGTAGAAGTTCTACTAGAAGTTGGATAATTCGAGGAAGAGTCTAAACGGTCGTAATGAAGAGAGTTTGCGAACAATACCAGGGAAGAGCAAAAAGGCCAGAGGGAGTTTGACGAGATTTCAAGAAGTCAGTGGGTCAAGTCTCATGTGACTCGAGGTCAAGAAGCTTCAGAAAGAGGTATGATGAGGGAAAGCATTACCGAGAAGGAGGAAAAAGAGAAGTTACCTTATCCAAGGTGCCCCACTCCGAGTGGGCGCGACATAGTAGGAGGGCTCCAGCGTAGACAGCTAGTTAAGGATGAAACAAGCACGCTTAGTTAAGCCACTAAGAATCCTAACTAAGAGACATAGAATGAGTTATGTTAAAGGTTACCAAGGGCAAGCCACCATTGGAAGTTGTGACCTAAAACAACAACGAGAAGATACTCAACAGAGGTTAGTGACCAAATATAGTACAAGTAACAACAGAAGAGTTGTAGCTTGGTGGTAGTAAAGGTAAAGAAGCAAGAAGAACACCGTGGCGATGTATACGTAAAGGAATATAGTTGGGACGTGGTCAAGCACCATTGTGAGTAAAAGTCGTGGGTGACATCTGTCAAGTCTACCTAGAGAAAGTTTCTAGTAGAGATGTTGGCTCAGGGGTATAGCGAGGAGCTACTAAACTGAGTAGATCAAAGCTAGTACCAAGCATCGATGAAGGAGTTGTGGAAGTAAGGAGGAAACCACATGGCTATAATGAAATTTATGGTGAAAAGGGTGATAGTTGATAAAACGACAAATTCAGGGAAAAAAGATAGTTAGGAAGAGCCGGCGAAAGAATACAAAGGTCAACAAGGAGGCGTTAAGGTGATTTCCAATGGAGAATAAGTTGGACCATAGGAAGCCCATCAAGAACGGAGAAGCTCAATGGTCAACGTTAAAGTAGAAGTGTGGTGGTCCAGAACGGTCGAAGGGAAAGCCTTATCGTTCAAGGTACATAAGTGAGAAGAGAATATGGGCACCAAGATGACTGCATCAAAGATGAGGTACATATAGAACTAGCGAGAAACATCGGTAAGAGGAGTCACGAATAAAGAAGTAAGATGGATATGAGTTTAGCAAACCTACTAGGATACCCTAAAGTGAAAGCAATACCATATATGAGGGTGAAATGTGGCGATCTCTCGGGTGCAAATTTCTTGGACGGGGAAACTGTACGAGGAATTTCAGGCAAGGTCAAAGGACAATAGAAGAGATCGTACGAGAACTCCCAAGTCAAACGATGATAAGGAAGTGTTAAGTTAGGCGCCATGAGTGAAAAAGTACTCAAAATGGAAGGTCATGAGTCTGGAAAGAAGTCAAAAGTTGATCGCAAGCTAGAGAAAGATGCAAAGGATGCCTCTAATGCATACAAAAAGTCGAAGCAGTAGTATGGGTTTCAGAGTTAGGCAAGAAGTAACAAGAAGATGACCACTCAGTAGTATGAGGTCAACCCTAGACGAGAGTTACGTTTAAAGAGTTTTACCATCTGACTAGATGGAAGATAAACCGCCATCAGTGACCTTGTGGTTGGAGAGGGGCACTAACTTCTCATGTACCGAATGGATAGTTATTGTTCCTATATATGTACAAGGTGCAGCCGAGGTAAGGTGAGGGGTATTAAGAACGTCAATAGGGATGTGTAAGGGATTTTCTCATGCTAAAGGAACCATATATGGTGAATCAGGCATCAAGTGTGCGTATCAAGTGGAGTTATCAAAGAGGAGAATAACGAGATCTATAAAGGGAGAAGAAGTGATATCTAGGAACCAGAATCAGAGTCAATCATTATGCAGGTCAAACATTCTCTACATGCATTCTATACCTAGGAGAGTCGTCAACAGTCAAGATAGGGGGGACGAAGTTCAAGGTCAGGGCCTGTTATGAGCTGAAGTTACGATGAGTCACGACCTGAATAGCTGGTTAACAATTTATTTCCTTAAGTTCTTAAGGAATCCTAAGTAGAGACCCAAGAAAAATCGTTGAGAACAACAAGAGCTACGAATGCCATTACACCATCAGAGGCATTTAAGAAGGGCGAGTGCCATAGTGCCATGGACGCATTGAGCAAGTAACTAGCTTGAGCAAGAGATTTATGAAAAATGGGTGAGTAATTAGTTGGCAAAGAACCATATGAATTGGAGGAAAGGAATCATAGCTCAAGGTGGTACAAAGTAAATGAAGTAAAAATCCAAGTGAAAAGGATTACCACAAGCAATGCTTAGGGTAATCACAGTGGACAAATTTCGAGGGCGAAATTTCTATAAGTGGGGAGGAAATGTAATACTTCGACTCCGATTTAAGGGCCTACAACGAGTGCTGAAGGAGCTGAACCAACACAGTGAATCGATAATTTTGTTCCATCACCAGATGGGGGAATTAAAGAGGGACAAGTATCCACCCAAAGCTACTCGATGCTAATGAGCTTGTTGAGAATACCTTTTATGGTCAAGAGGAAATAACTTGAGGTGAGGTAAACTATACGGGACAAGCAACGGACATCATCAAGGTTCATATAGAGAGAGTAAATTTTTTAGGCAAATAAGTACAAGAATGGTGTTGACAGAGGGATGGGATTCAAGCAAATTTCGGGGACGAAATTTTTATAAGGGTGGAGGAAATGTAACACCCTGACTTTGATTTCAGGTTCGACCTTAATACGTGATTGGTTGAATTGACGATTACGCACCAAGAGTTACAATCGCAGATTAAGTATAATAATAATAACTATTATTATTATTACCTTATTTAAAAAAAAGAATTATCGTGGGGCGGCCCTAGGGGCCGAGCCTCCACAAATCAAACCCTACCCACCTATTTTTCCCCAGCGCCACCCATCATCAAATTCCCCCGCCCACATTAATTTCCCTCCCCCAACGAGATCCCCGTGAGAAGCCCAAACCCTCGCTTTTCCCGATGAAGGACCGGCCGCTCTCTTGTCTCCTCCTATCAATCCAATTCCCTTGGCGATTACAAATCTCGTCGCATCGATTGTCGCATGCCGTCTTGCATTTAATTTAATTTTGGAAGTTTTCCGCCTTGATCCAGCTTGGCTAATCTCCTAGTTGAACGGACGAACTTCCACCGGATCTTGCTCTTTCCCGGTGAGTCCCAGCGCTGCTTTTCCAATTTTTACAGTCTGCCTCCCACCGGTTCGTTTCACTGATTGAAATTGGAAGGGTAGCCTCGATCAATTGACGTCCGAGCAAGGAATCGTCAGCGCCTATGGAATCGTGAGAGCGAGGAGAATTTAATTGGAGCAAGTATGGAAATTTTAGAGCAGATTCAGAGTGGGTTTCGACGGATAAGAGGTGAGTGTAAAGGGGGTAAAATCTACGCCTTACGTATTTTTTTTAAGTATTATGATTTTAAGTATTTTAGCGAATTGGTTATGTGTATGATTGATTATTTGTGCTTTGCTTGAGTTATAGTTTGAGATGTTTTTGTGCTATTTGAGGTGAATTTGCTTGAGCTATGCTTGAAGTGAATGTTTATTAATTACCTTGAAATTTTTACGAGTATAAGTTATTATTAAAGAGTAAGAAACAAGTTCTTTTAAAGAAGTAACTCACCTTAAAGAAGGTGAAGTCGTTTTAAGTGTTTTTAGTCACTAGCGCCAGTCTGTTGCCATTTGAGATCTTTGAGACAGAGCAGCAGTTATGCTCTTGAGACTTTTAAGATGAGCAGCAGTTATGCTCTTGAGAATCGTGGTGAAGAGCCACCACGATAAGTTTAAGATGATAGGGGGATGAATCGTTACGACTTCCCTAACTAAGTTTAAGTTTAAGGAAAGCCTTGATGGCTTCTCATACGTATGAGTTGGCAACCGGACTAGCTAGTGAGGGATCCCAGTGTCAGTCAAGTATTTAAGTCGAGATTTGAGCTTTAAGAATGGAGAGTAACAGTAACTCCCATGCAGTTTTAAGAGTTAAGCTTTTTAATAGTGTAAGTACAAAACAACTTCCACTCAGTTAAGTAAAGTGATCAAGTTATAATAAGATGTTAAGCGTAAGGGCGTAGACTGACGCCATCTCACTCACCAGTTTGAGGAGCTAGAGGAGCAGTTAGTGAGCAACGAGTTCGAGGGCAACCAGTTGGAGTAGAGCAGTATAAGCGTCATGGAGGACGCTTAGTCAAGGTTTTCAGTAGCAACAACTTTAGAGATTATTTATTATTTACATTTATGATTATGAGTACAGACTGGAGATTATTTTGAGATTTTTAGTATTGAGTTTGCCCACTTGTTAGGGCTTTGCATTGAACTGCAAGTGTGTGTTTTCAGTATTTTATTTATGAAAATTTTTCCCACTGCAATTTAAGATTAGAGCATTTTATTTATCAAGGGCATTTTAGTAAAAGTAGTACCTGGCCGGGTTAGGGTGTTTCATCACTGATGTGGTTAGATTCTCCTAATAACTGTTACACCATAAGTTGTTAATCACCCACTACTGACGATTGGAATTGAGTGTTGCTATTTGAGTTTTTGATGGATTTGAGTCAGTCAATTCTTAAAGGGTTGAAAGACCTTGAGTGCGGGGTGAAAATTTATGATCATTAAAGCACAACTCATCCATTGAGAAAGAAACTACTGATTACAACAAGAGTACAAGGATACATTTCTAGTGTTAATGGTTGTGTGTTCTGTGGGTTGTGTGTTCTGAGCAAGGTTGCTCCTGTGTGGTCTGTGCTGTGTTTCCTCCAATTACTGTTCTCTTGCCTGAGTCGTTGCTTAGGGACAAGCAAGTATTGAGTGTGGGGTTGTGATAATTTTCGAAAACATATCGATTCCATGTGCTTAAAGTGATTATTTCATAATATGTTTGAGACATATAATGCTTGTTTTAAGGCCAACTGACTCTGGAATGGTTATAAGACCATTGCCGGTTGCCGCCATGTGTTAGTATTGTGATATATTTAGGTAGTAAAGCAAGGAAATGTGGTTGCACAAGCAGATTGCAGTAGCACATGCAAATGAAAAGAGAAACACAAGAAGAACTTTGGAGCGAACTGAATTAATTGGACCGAACTTGGATCGATCCGGAGATCCAATTATTTTTCTTTCTTTCCCCGGGACTTGGAAAAGGGATCAATTCCCTTTGGGCCAAAGTAAAGGAAGATGGGCCGGGAAATATTGGGCGAGGGAGAGGTCCAATTAATTGGACACGGAATTGAGAGCAGCTGGGGAAAAAGCAAGGTCGCGTGGAGATGAGGATATCTCTGGGGGGAAAAGAATTCTTTTTAGGGATTATTAAAAAGCGGGCGGCTGGAATTTATCGGAAAAAGAAGAGAGACATCAGAGGAGGAGGCGGAAAAGAAATCTCGGTTGGGCGAAAGAAAAAGGAGAGGGCGCAACAAGCTTGGGACGCGAGATCGAGCGGCAAGTGGTGATCGAGCTTCCCAAGGCGGTTTAAGCTGAATTCAACGAGAGAGATTAATTTGGTTGGATTTCCTAGACCGAACTAGTTGTTTATTGTTGATTTAGAACATGATGAACAAAACCCTATTGTTTTATCTCAGTTTCGTCATGAACTAAACCCCGATTTCTGGGGGAAACACCATAGGATGTAGCTATTTCTATATTTGATGGATTGATTCATAATTCTTTTCTTCCAATCTCTATTGCATGAAATTACTTAATGCTTTGTGTTGACTGGCCACCAATACAATGATTGGTAGTTAATTAGGTTATTAGCGACAGTGAAACCCTAATAACTGAACCTGTTTCATGTGACATAGTAACTTATCGAAGCGACAGTGGATTAAATAAGGTACTATGCGGTCTTAATTGGGATATCGTCCATCAGGCTAAATAGTTAATTCATTGAGCTTCGACAGTAGGATTTGAATTAATTGTTTAGTACGTAGTAATTCCCGACAGGGATAGCTAGCACATTCGTGATATCCTGGCTGTAGAGATATGGATTAAATTGATTAGAATATGTGAACTGATCTGGATAGGATAGGTAGTGAATCCCGGTATTTCTTCCAGAGCTTCTCCCATTGAATTTCTCCCGACAAGTTTACTTTGCTTAATTAGTTTAATTATTTTGCTATTAGTTAATAATCTCATCAACAAAACCATTTTTCACCTATTGTTTGCTCCATATAATCGGTAAATCATAAGGTTGTACCAGTCCCTGAGAGACGTTACCTGGACTTTCCGGTCTACTACGAGATAGGAAATTGGCATATATGCTTTTGCCCTATCAAGTTTTTGGCGCCGTTGATCTGGGTTTTAGTGTGCAGGTGAATTTTTCTGGTGTATCCTCCTCGTGCATGCCAAGGAGGACGACTGGAAATTTACTGCCACTAGTGATGAGATAATAAGGATTGGGCTTGTGGTTAGTATGTTAAGTATTTTGGGTTAGTATGTAGTTCATGGGTTAGTTATGAGTTACGTAGTAGTAATGGGTTGTTAGTGCATGGGCCAACCATAATTAGTAGTCTATGTATGAGTCTCCAGTACAAGGCCGAGTCGGCTAGGGCTAGGGTAGGGTTTTGCATCTATATATTTGTAAGTTCGACATTAGTCCGATAATCAATCAATCAAATAATAAACCTAAAACAGCCTTTCGACACTCTACTTCGTTCTCTCGCTTGTGAGCTACAAGAAAACCCTAAACCGATAGCTAAGTTGCTATCAATTGGTATCAGAGCATGTCTTTTGATCTCACCACGTACTGCGCGGCAGCGCAACGTACCACCAGGGCATGTTACGCGCTGGGTGAGCGTATGGGTGCTTTGGAGCAACTGCTGGCGGGGTTTATCCCCACGACCGACCGCGACGCCAGAGACGGTGAGCAGCGGAGCGACGACGACGCCAATGAAACCAGGGCGGAGGAGGAGATGGAGATCTCCGTCAACAAGATCGACGGGAAGGAAATAGTGTGCAGTGGTGCCAATCACCTTTGCGAGGCTCTCATCCGTCGGTTCGGGAGCTGTGAGAAGGAAGAGCTCAACGCTCCGGCTCTTTCCAAGGAAGCGGGAGTGATTGTTTGCCTCGGAGAAGCTATGGGGCCGTTCAAACTGCCATCAGGGATACGCAATCCAAAGTCTCTCCGGCCACATCGAGTGCTAGTCGGAGCTGGACGAACGAAGAAAGGGCCAAGGGTGCACAAAAAGAAGGCCAATGAGTTGTCTATTTATGCTCGTGCAATACTTGTCCTGACAAAGGTACGGAGGCGACCAAGAAGAAAGGCCCGCGAGATGTCGTCCGGAGCATTGAACTGGAAGTTCCTGAAGCGATGGTGTTATAAACGCGCTTCTACGGACCGGGAAATCGCTGGAATCGACAAAGCAAGAATACGAAAGCGAGAATCGAAAACACGACACACGATTTACGTGGTTAACTAACACGATGTGTGTTAGCTACGTCCACGGGCGAGCGAGAGCCAGTTTCACTATATCAAGGAGATTACAGATTACAGAGGAGTATGAGAAGTATTTATAGTACTTCTCCATGTGGGTCTAAACCTAATCCAATATGGCAAAGGAAACGGTTACAGACCAGGCCCAGAACCCGAACCCAAATAACATTGAGCCCATACACCGCGAGACCCCTGATTACCAGTCGTAGCGGCTGATAATCCGATTCAAGTCATATCAACAAATCTCCACCTTGACCTGAATCCTCTTCCTCTGAAATCTCTGATGTACTTTGCTCCTTCTATCTCTCTCTCTCCCGCCATCAATGCCCCGCAGGGCGGAGTCACCCACTCAAGACATTCAGCAAGTCCAAGCAGTGTTGGAACTTGCCATGTGGAACCGGCTTCGTGAACATATCAGCAGGATTATCCGCGGTGCCAACCTTCTTCACCTTAATCCTCTTCTCTATCCTCAAGAAATGATACCTCACATCGATGTGCTTAGTCCTCTCATGGTGGACTTGATCCTTGGCCAAGAATATTGCACTCAAACTGTCGTAATACACCACTGCCTGATCATGATGTAGACCAAGATCACCAACCAGTCCCTTCAACCATATTCCCTCCTTAGCAGCTTTTGTCAACGCCATATACTCTGCCTCATTAGTAGACAATGTCACCGCCGACTGCAAAGTTGCCTTCCAGCTCACTACAGAACTCCCAAGAGTGAATACATAACCGGTCATCGATCTCCTCGTGTCAACATCTCCAGCATAGCCCGAGTCAGAATACCCAGACACCAAACACTCTGTATCACTTCCGAAGCTAATCCCCACATCAGGTGTACCCTTAAGGTACCGGAAGATCCTCTTCACAGCCTGCCAATGCTCCTTCCCAGGTTGTATCATAAACCTGCTGACAACACTAACAGCATGTGCAAGATCAGGTCTAGTGCATACCATAGCGTACATCAAGCTACCTACTGCACTAGCATATGGGACTCTCAACATGTACTCCTTCTCAGCCTCTGACTGTGGTGCATATGCTGAGGATAGATGAACGTTTGAAGCACTAGGAGTATTTAAGGGCTTTGCTGAAGACATGCCAAACCTCGACAGTATCTTCTGGATGTAGCTCTTCTGTGACAAGAAAAGCTTCTTCTTCGACCTGTCCCTGTAAATCTCCATACCCAAGATCTTCTGAGCAGCTCCCAAATCCTTCATCTCAAACTCAGCACTGAGAAGCCCCTTTAACCTTTGGATATCAGACTTCGACCTCGCAGCTATGAGCATATCATCCACATACAGAACTAGATATATCATCGAACCATCCTCTGCCTTGTTGTGATACACACAACAATCATATGGACTTCTGCTGTAGCCCAGCTCAAGCATGTAACTGTCAAATCTCTTGTACCACTGCCTCGGAGATTGCTTAAGTCCATACAAGGACTTCTTCAGCTTACAAACATAGTATTCTTTTCCCGGAACCTCGAATCCTTCTGGCTGAGTCATGTAAATTTCTTCCTCCAACTCTCCATGTAGGAAAGCTATCTTCACGTCTAGCTGCTCGAGCTCCAAGTCATAATGTGCCATTATTGCTAGTAGCACTCTGATCGAAGTATGTCTGACCACTAGTGAGAAAATCTCATTGTAGTCAACTCCTTCCCTCTGCGAGAAGCCTCGTGCAACCACCCGAGCTTTGAATTTCATGCTCTCTTTAGAAGTGATTCCTTCCTTCTTCTTGTAGATCCACTTGTTTGTAACAATCTTCCTTCCCTGTGGTCGTTTGACTAGCTCCCAAGTCTGATTCCTGTCATCGGATTCCATCTCATCTCCCATTGCGGCAAGCCACAGATCAGCTTCACCACCCGAAACTACTTCTCTATAGGACTGTGGCTCTCCTGCATCCACTTCTTCAGCAACCTGAAATGAATACGCCACCATGTCCTCGAAGCCATACCTCTGTGGAGGTACTCCTGCAGTCGCTCTCTTTGGTCTACCGGAAGCAATAGACTGTTGAGCTCGTGCACTGGACTCTGAAATTTCTGGCTCTGCAGAGACATCCTCATCATGTTGATCTTCTCCACCTTGGCGCTCAAACTCACTCTCATTGAGAGTTTGCAGCTCCACCTGCTTATCAACATTCCTGCTACCTTCAACAACCGTAACCTTCAATATGGGGTTAAACATAGACTTCTCATCAAAAATCACATTTCTACCGAGTATAACTCGATGCTCAGAAGGTGACCAGACTCGAAATCCCTTAACTCCATCTCCGTAACCCACAAATACACCCTTCTTTGCCCTTGGGTTCAGTTTACCCTCATCCACATGATAATAAACAGGACACCCAAAAACTTTCAGTGAAGAGTAATCAGCAGGCTTACCATACCACACCTCATAAGGAGTCTTCAACTCGATACCTGTGTGAGGTCCACGGTTGATCAGGAAGCACGCCATGTTAACTGCTTCTGCCTAGAATCTTCTCACTAGTCCAACATTAGAGAGCATGCACCGTGCTCTCTCCAACAATGTCTGGTTCATTCTTTCTGCAACGCCATTCTGCTAGGGTGTATCTCTCACAGTCCGATGACGGGCAATCCCTTCATCCTTGCAGAATTCGTTGAACTCAGAATTACAGAAATCCAGACCATTGTCCGTTCGCAGCTTCTTGATCTTCTTACCGGTCTGATTCTCCACCAATGTCTTCCACTGCTTGAACTTCGTGAAAGCCTCACTTTTCTGCTTCATCATGAAAATCCAAGTAAATCTCGAATAATCATCAATAATAGACAGAAAATACCTGCTGCCTCCAATGGATTCAACTCGTGAAGGACCCCAACAGTCGGAGTGGAGGTAATCTAGTATCCCCTTCGTCCGGTGGATACCCTTCTTGGGAAACTTGCTGCGATGTAGCTTCCAAACACACAATGCTCGCAGAACTCCAAGTTCTGCATCTTGTGCCCGCAAAGAAGATCCCTCTTAGACAAAACTTGCATCCCCCGTTCACTCATATGCCCCAGTCTCATGTGCCAGAGAGTGGTCATATCTTCCTGTTGAACCTGAGACGATGCAACTGCAGCAGAACCAGACAACACAGACCCTTGTAATGCATACAAGGTCCCACGCTTCACGCCCTTCAGCACCATCCTTGAACCTTTGCAGACATACACAACTCCACCTTTTCCTTTGAAACTGAAACCCTTGTTGTCGAGTAGACTCAAGGAGATCAGGTTCTTTGTCATTCGTGGAACATGCCTGACATCATTCACGGTACAGAACGAACCATCATGTGTCCAAACCTTTATGGACCCGATTCCAACAACCTTGCAGACAGCTCCATTTGCCATGACCACGTTACCACCATCTATCTGCTCGTAGGTTGTGAAGCAATCCCTGTTTGGAGACATATGGTATGAGGCTGCAGTATCCAGAAACCACACATCCCCACGATGTGCCTTCTCATCTACAGCCAAGGCGAGATCGTCTTCAGAACTGTTGTCCACTTCTGCCACGGCAACTGAACCTTGTTTCTTCTGTTGCCCTCTTCTCTTGGAATAATTGTACTTCCAATGCCCCACTTCCTTACAGTTATGGCAAGCATCACCTGGCTGTGGACCGGGACCCTTGGAATTCTTGTTCGAATTTCCTTTACCAGATTTCTTCTTTCCCTTTCCACCTGTAACAGCCAAACCTGATGCCTCACCATCTGTACCAGATCCGGACGCCTTATGTCTGATCTCTCTCGTATGAAGAGCAGACCTGACATCTTCCAACGACACGCTTTCTTTACCAGCAATAAAAGAATCAACGAAATTCTCATATGAACTCGGCAAAGAAACCAGCAGGATTAGGGCAGCATCCTCGTCATCAACTTGAACATCTATATTACGCAGATCCAGCAAAATAGAGTTAAGCTGTTCGAGATGTTCCCTCAAAGGCGTACCTTCTTGCATCCTCAAGCTGAACAACCGTTGCTTGAGATGCAGCTTGTTGGTTAGAGACTTAGTCATGTACAGACTCTCTAGTTTCAACCACAAGCCCGCGGCAGTCTTCTCAGCAGCGACTTCAATGATGAAGTCATCAGACAATGATAGCATGATGGTCGAGTGGGCCTTCTCCTCCAGGGTATTCCACTCATCGTCATTGACCGCTGCCTTCTTCTGTTTCGCAGACAGCGGCCACCACAGCCCTTGCTGTTTTAATAAAGCCTGCATCTTGATCTGCCATATAGCGAAGCTGTTCTTCCCCGTGAACTTTTCGATCTTCATGTTCACCGACGTCATTCTTCTGAATCGAAAACCCTAGCCTGATTTCCAGCCGCGGCTCTGATACCACTTGTTATAAACGCGCTGCTACGGACCGGGAAATCGCTGGAATCGACAAAGCAAGAATACGAAAGCGAGAATCGAAAACACGACACACGATTTACGTGGTTCACTAACACGATGTGTGTTAGCTACGTCCACGGGCGAGAGAGAGCCAGTTTCACTATATCAAGGAGATTACAGATTACAGAGGAGTATGAGAAGTATTTATAGTACTTCTCCAGCGAGACCCCCGATTACCAGTCGTAGCGGCTGATAATCTGATTCAAGTCATATCAACAGATGGGAGCCTCCACGTCGTCGCAAGGGTTGCGGTTGCTTTCGTCGTCGGCCACCGCTCCTCGGCATGCACCGAACCTTGGAGACCAAGGTTCTTTGAGGGGGAAGGAATGATGAGATAATAAGGATTGGGCTTGTGGTTAGTATGTTAAGTGTTTTGGGTTAGTATGTAGTTCATGGGTTAGTCATGAGTTACGTAGTAGTAATGGGTTGTTAGTGCATGGGCCAACCATAATTAGTAGTCTATGTATGAGTCTCCAGTACAAGGCCGAGTCGGCTAGGGCTAGGGTAGGGTTTTGCATCTATATATTTGTAAGTTCGGCATTAGTCTGATAATCAATAAATCAAATAATAAACCTAAAACAGTCTTTCGACACTCTACGTCGTTCTCTCGCTTGTGAGCTACAAGCAAACCCTAAACCGATAGCTAAGTTGCTATCAACTAGATCCGAGATCGAGAAGACCCGCCGACAGAATTGGAAGCAGGTCAAGTTAGGGAAGTAGCCAACCACAACCACAACTCCTAGGCCTTACCTAACCAAGAATCGTCAACAGAGAGGGCAGGCTTCATCACCTGTCGTCCCTACACCACCGACACCACCACCTCGTGACATTGAGCCTGACATCATGGCAGATGAGGATCGATCAATCAAGGCTCGTTTGAATCGAAGGACTGGAGCCTGAGCTTCATGTGTTGTCATTCCGGCTGGGGATGCAACCGTGGAAATTACCCCAGCATTCATCAATATGATCACCAATGGATATACTTTCTCTGGGGCTAGCAGTGAGGATCCTCACGAGCATCTCCGCCGGTTAGCGAGCATATGTGATACGATGAAGAGCCCAACTGTGTTTGATGATGCAATTCTTCTTCGGATGTTCTCATTTTCTCCGATAGGGAATGCAGCACACTAGTTTCAGAACTTAACACCACGTTCCATCACGACATGTGCTCAGCTTGAGAAGGTCTTTCTGGATAAATACTTCATACCTGCCTTGGCAATGAAGAGGCAAGAAGAGATTATTACTTTTAATCATGCTGATGATGAGAGTCTGACTGAGGCATGGGAGCGCTATAAGGGGCTATTGATGAGATGCCCAAGCCATGGTCTTCAAGATTGGAACGTGATCAATTATTTTCTTCAAGGGAATCAGAAGGGAGTTTCGGGATGCCCTAAATAATGCTTCTCGAAATGGTTTCACAAGGATGGAGGCTCCAGCAGCATATGAACTGGTAGAGAAGATCTATTCAAAAGCCACTGAATGGGGTAGTGAGACCAGTATTCGAAGAAGAAGAGGCTTGCATGAGATAAATAGAGTTGCGAGTCTAGAAGAAAAGATAGATGCCAAGCTGGATTCTAAGTTCGATGCACTCGAACGAAGGCTGGCCAAGATTGCTCTTGGTAGACAAGAGGAGGTTGCTTTATGTGAACTTTGTGAGGGTGCTCATCATAGGGATATGTGTCCACTGGGAGCTGCTCAGTTGGAAGATGTCCAATACATCAATAATCCGCGAAGTCAAGGCCAGTGTGGTATGTATTCAAATACGTACAACCGTCAATGGAGACATCACCCCAATATGTCATGGTCAAACAATAATCCAGCTAGTGTTCGAAACATCCCACCTCCTGGTTTTCAACAGCAGCAACCTCAACCAGAGAAGAAGCCCCAACTGGAGGAGTTGATTTTGGCTCATATGCAGAAAACAGACAATAATTTCAAGGGTCTTGATCAATTTGTCACTCAATAGCTAGCCATCAACAATAATATGCAATCATCTATGCTAGTTATGGAGAGGCAAATAGGCCAGATGGCTCAAACTTTGGCAGATATTCAAGGTAGGATTCCTTGGACTTTACCAGCAAATACTGAGAAGAATCCGAAGGATGCCATGGTTGTAGCCGCCACATTAAGGAGTGGGAAGGAGTTGGAGGATCCAAAGAGAAAGAAAAATCCGGTAGAAAATGAGGGCAAAGCAGTTACAGAGGAAGAAAGTGCAAAAGATGAAAAATTTGACTTGCACAGGCAAACTGCATGCAATCTGCCTGTGCATGAGCATTCTGCCTGTGCACCTCCAAAGGTGGAAAAATTCAAGAATGAAGAGGTAAAGCCTTATGAACCTCCCGCACCATTCCCTCAAAGGTTAATGAAGCCCATGGAAGACCCAAAGTTCAAGAAATTTGTGAATATCTTCAAGCAACTTCATATCAACGTACCGTTGGCGGAGGCACTTGAACACATGCCTACATATGCTAAATTCTTAAGGGAGTTGCTGACGAAGAAGCGCAAATGGGCTGATCTGGAGAAGGTAACCCTTACTTCTGAATGTAGTGCCATGATTCAGAATAAATTACCAGAAAAGAGGGATGATCTAGGAAGCTTCACCATTCCATGTGTCATTGGAGGTAGAGAGTTCGATAAATCACTCTGTATTCTAGGAGCAGGCATTAATTTGATGCCATACTCAGTCTACAAGAAATTGTGATTGGGAGACGTTCTTAAGCCTACTCAAATCACTCTCCAATTGGCCAATCGATCAGTGTAAATTCCAAAGGGAGTGGTGGAGAATGTATTGGTGAAGGTGGGGAAGTTTATTCTCCCAACAGATTTTGTAATTCTGGAGATGGAAGAAGATCAGGGAGTGCCTCTGATTCTCGGCAGACCTTTTCTAGCAACTGGTGATGCACTCATCAATGTTGGGAGTGGCAAGTTGACATTCCGAGTAGGTAAGGAGGAGGAAATTTTTAATGTCTTTCAAGTTGATCATAATCATGATGAATTTGAAAGTGGAGCTCGAGAAAGGAAAAATTCATCTTCCTGTGATAGTGGACCACCCAAAGAACTATCACATGTCCTAGCAGCTCAAAATCTGAAATCAAAGCAAGGGCAGAAATCCTTGCCAGGGCACCTCAAGTATAGATATTTGGGTAAGGATTTCAATCTTCCTATTATTATTCCTTCTTCACTGACATTGAATGTAACATCCCATTTCGGCTAAACCCATATTTCGATCGCTAGAAAGTTCGTGATTTAAAATTGAGGGTTTTGATAATATTTCGACACAAATTTAATTATCGATCGATCGGATAAGTATACGGATTAATTATATATAATATATTATATATTATCACATATACCATAAAAAGACGGTCGGGGAGGGGGGCCTCTTATTAATTCGTTCTTTCTTACCCATCCCCAATACATTACAATGTTCCTTCTTTTCTCATTTTCTTGGACCGAGAGGAAACAGACCGAGCAGAGGCGCACATGGCATCACGAGCGTATAATGATATTGTCGAAAACATATTAATTTTGCGTGCTTAATGTGATTTTTTCATCATATGTTTGAGACCTATAATACTTGTTTGAGGTCCAACTAAGCCTGGAATGGTTATAAAACCATTACCATCAAGTGCCAAATGTTTTATATATTTCAGGTAAATGAAACGAGAAATTTGCATTGGTGGATAGAATAATTCAAGTGGACTGGATGTACATTGGACCGGAACTTACTGAGGAGTTGAACCGGGATTGAGCTTGGGCTGGACGATTTGGACTTGAGTGAAATTCTTTTTGGAGGCAGAACAAAAGAAATGGAGTTGTGGGGGGAAATATTTGGGCCAGAGGAATTATTTTGGACGGAAGCTTGGAGCAATTTCTGGGAGGACACACGCAAGCTTGAGGAGGGAATCTCTCGAGGGGAAAAAAAAATCTGCGGAGAAATAATTGCAGGCGCAAGCTGGGACATGGAATTATAATAAAAAAGAGAGGGCGAGACTTTATATGGGTTTTTTAGGAACGAAAATTCTTGGAAAACAAGAAAGAAAGGCAGCAAGACAAAAGGGGACGAAACATAAATCTTCTTTTGGAATTCTTTTGGCGCGGGCAGCTGGAGAGACAAGAAGCAGCTGGAGGTAGGGACGGAATTCATTTGGAGAAGAGGAGGCAGCAGCGCGGAAGAGAGCGAGCAAAAGCAGCGGCGATCGAGTGCAGAGCAGCGGGAAGCAATTATCAGTATTTGATTTTTTTTTTTTTGCTTTGCTTCATAACATGATGTTTATGATAATGATTGTTTGTTTTATTTTCGTCATGAACTAAACCCCGATTTCTGGGGGAAACACCATAGGATGTAGCTATTTTTAGAATTGAACGATTGATTCATAGTTCTTTTCTTCCAATCTCTATTGCATGAAATTACTTAATGCTTTGTGTTGAGTGGCCACCAATACATTGATTTGTTGTTAATTAGGTTATTAGCGACAGTGAAACCCTAATAAATGAACCTATTTCATGTGACATAGTACCTTATCGAAGCGACAGTGGATTAAATAAGGTGCTATGCGGTCTTAAATAGGATATCGATCTTCAGGCTAAATGATTAAGTCATTGAGCTACGACAGTAGGATTTGATTTAATTGTTTAGTACGTAGTAATTCCCGACAGGGATAGCTAGCACATTCGTGATATCCTGGCTGTAGAGGTATGGATTAAATTGATTGGAATATGTGAATTAATCTGGATAGGATAGGTAGTGGATTCCGGTGTTTCTCCCAGAGCTTTCTCCATTGAATTTCTCCCGAACAGTTTTCATTTAGTTACTTTGTTTATTTTATTTTCCTTTTAGAAATTAGTCTCATTTAAACAATTTTCACTTATAGTTTGCTCATAAAATTGATAGAACTTAAGGTTGTACCAGTCCCTGAGAGACGATACCCGGACTTTCCGGTTTTACTACAAGATAGGATTAAGGCATACGCTTTTTCCCTATCAAGTTTTTGGCGCCGTTGCCGGGGACTGCCATATCTTATTTTTATTGATTTTTGTGAGTGAACTATTTTGATCTGCGTGTTAGGGTGCATAAGAATTTTCAGGTTTATCCTCCTCGTGCATGCCTAGGAGGACGACCGGCGATTTACTGCCACTAGATCCAGAGATCGAGAAGACCTGCCGATAGAACAGGAAGCAGGTAAAGTTCGGGAAGCAGCCAACCACAACTCCTAGGCCTTCCCTAACCCATAGTCGTCGACAGAGAGGACATGCTTCCTCACCTGTCATCCCTACACCACCGACACCACCACCTCGCATTATCGAGCCTATCATCATGGCAGAACAGGATCATTCGATCAGGGCTTGCTTGAATCGAAGGACTGGAGCCCGAGCTTCATGTGTTGTCATTCCGGCTGGGGATGCAACCATGGAGATTACCCCAGCATTCATCAACATGATCACCAATGGATATACTTTCTCTGGGGCTAGCTGTGAGGATCCTCACGAGCAACTTCGCCGGTTTGCGAGCATATGTGATACGATGAAAAGCCCCACAGTGTCTGATGATGCAATTCGCCTACGGATGTTCTCATTCTCTTTGATAGGAAATGCATCACATTGGTTTCAGAACTTAACACCACATTCCATCACGACATGGGCTCAGCTTGAGAAGGTCTTTCTGGATAAATACTTCCCACCTGCCTTGGCAATGAAGAGGCAAGAAGAGATTGTTACTTTTAAGCAAGCTGATGATGAGAGTCTGACTGAGGCATGGGAGCGCTATAAGGGGCTATTGATGAGATGCCCAAGCCATGGTCTTGAAGATTGGAACGTGATCATTATTTTCTTCAATGGAATCAGAAGGGAGTTCCGGGATGCCCTGAATAATGCTTCTCGAAATGGTTTCACAAGCATGGAGGCACCAGCAGCATATGATCTGGTAGAGAAGATCTGTTCAGAAGCCACTGAATGGGGTAGTGAGACCAATATTCGAAGAAGAGGAGGCTTGCATGAGATAAACAGAGTTGCGAGTCTAGAAGCCAAGATAGATGCTAAACTGGATTCCAAGTTTGATGCACTCGAACGAAGGTTGGCCAAGATTGCTCTGGGTAGACAAGAGGAGGTTGCTTCATGTGAACTTTGCGAGGGTCCTCATCATAGGGATATGTGTCCACTGGGAGCTGCTCAGTTGGAAGATGTCCAATCCATCAATAATCCGCGAAGTCAAGGCTGGGGTGGTATGTATTCAAATACATATAACCCTCAATGGACACATCACCCCAACATGTCATGGTCGAATAATAATCCAGCTGGTGTCCGAAACATCCCACCTCCTGGTTTTCAACAACAGCAGCCTCAACCAGAGAAGAAGCCCCAGCTGGAGGAGTTGATTTTGGCTCATATGCAGAAAACAGACAATAATTTCAAGGGTCTTGATCAATTTGTCACTCAACAGCTAGCCATCAACAATAATATGCAATCATCTATGCTAGCTATGGAGAGGCAAATAGGCCAGATGGCTTAAACTTTGGCAGATATTCAAGGTAGGATTCCTGTGACTTTACCAGCAAATACTGAGAGAAATCCAAAGGACGCCATGGTTGTAGCCGTCACATTGAGGAGTGGGAAGGAGTTGGAGGATCCAAAGAGCAAGAAAAATCCGGTAGAAAAGGAGGGCAAAGCAGCTGTAGAGGAAGAAAGTGCAAAAGCTGAAAAATCTGACTTACACAGGCAAACTGCATGCAATCTGCCCGTGTACCTCAAAAAGTGGAAAAATCGAAGAAGGAAGAGGTAAAGCCTTATGAACCTCCCGCACCATTCCCTCAAAGGTTAATGAAGCCCATGGAAGACCCAAACTTCAAGAAATTTGTGAATATCTTCAAGCAACTTCATATCAATATAGCGTTGGCAGAGGCACTTGAACAGATGCCTACATATGCTAAATTTTTAAAGGAGTTGCTGACTAAGAAGCGCAAATGGGCTGATCTGGAGAAGGTAACCCTTACTTCTGAATGTAGTGCCGTGATGCAGAATAAATTACCAGAAAAGAGGGATGATCCAGGAAGCTTCACCATTCCATGTGTCATTGGAGGTAGAGAGTTCGATAAATCACTTTGTGATCTTGGAGCAGGAATTAATTTGATGCCATACTTAGTCTACAAGAAATTGGGATTGGGAGATGTTCTTAAGCCTACTCGGATCACTCTCCAATTGGCTGATCGATCAGTGAAAATTCCAAAAGGAGTGGTGGAGAATGTATTGGTGAAGGTTGGGAAGTTTATTCTCCCAACAGATTTTGTGATTCTGGAGATGGAAGAAGATCAGGGAGTGCCTCTCATTCTTGGGAGACCTTTTCTAGCAACTGGTGATGCACTCATCGATGTTGGGAGAGGCAAGTTGACATTCCGAGTAGGTAAGGAGGAGGAAATTTTTAATGTCTTTCAAGTTGACCATAATCATGATGAATTTGAAAGTGGAGCTCGAGAAAGAAAAAATCCCTCTTCCTGTGATAGTGGACCATCCGAAGAACCATTACCTATCCTATCTGCTCAGATTCTGAAGTCAAAGCAAGGGCAGAAATCCTTGCCAAGTCACCTCAAGTATAGATATTTGGGTAAGGATTTCAATCTTCCTGTTATTATTCCTTCTTCACTGACATTGAAACAGGAAGAGTACCTGCTTGAGGTGCTGCAGTACCACCTACGCCTCACTAAAGGGTCTAACATGCCAGTTAAGAAGGTCATACCAAATTTTCACAAACCTGGCCCTGCAGAGGTGACTCATATGCTGGATGGAGGTTATGCGTTCTATCATTGCTCGGGAGGGTATTCTGGATATCTTTCCATACCCATTGGTTGAAAGCTCCATAAACGTCAGGCTGAGGACGTTAAACAACCGCTTCTTGGGAGGCAACCCAAGGTAAGTTTTCTTTTCTTTATTTTTCTTTTTCGTTGTGTCAAAACCGTACATGTTTAGATTAGGAGTTGAACATTAGGGGCAATGTTCCATCCTGAGTGTGGGGTGGTAAGTCTTAGTGTTTGTTTGTTCCTTTTGTCATGTGGTTGGTAAAAAAAAATCCTAAAAAAAAAAGAAAAAAAAATTGCCATTAGGTTGAGCACAGCCAAACTGCATGCAGTTTGCCTGTGTAAAAAGCAGGCTGCCTGTGCAAAGTTAATGGCTAAAAAACACCTAAAAATTAAAAAAAATTAAAAACAAAACCTTGTACTCTTGTGGTAACATGATGTAAATGACCGTGATGCCTTGAAAATGAGTTTGTGCTTGAATGAAATCATCAAAATCACCCCACTAGTGTTGAATTGCATAGTTCTCCACAATGAGCTAAATGTTTTGACTGACTTGATATGCTTTGAATGAGCAAACTCTTCTAGCAACACTCTATTTTGAATGAGCAAAATATAAGAAAGTTGCCATAACAATTAAAGTGTGGGTAAAAATGCCAAAATCGTGTGAGGCAATCACTCATTGCACATGGGGATTAGGAAAGATTCAATTGAGAATCGGTTCGCGACCGTACGATGTTGCTTATCAAGTACGATCCCCAGTTGAGGAAGTGCCATTAGAGGATGTGAAATGACCCTCCACACGGACCGAGGAAAAGAAGTTGAAAGAAGCCCTTATGCGAGTGCTAAGAAGCAGAAATTGCTCTTGCTCGGTCACCAGTAGTAAGAAACAAATCCCACTTGTACTAAATACGACCACTCGGCAAGCAAAAGCAGAAAGAGAGAAAGCCTCTCCTTGTCATAAAAGGTAGTGATGTGCTTAAAGTAAAATCATGTTTGCGAAAGGCTTCCCCCATTAGTTTTTGAGACTCATGCTTAGTTAATTGCTTATGATTGGTGTAAGTAAGCCAGACTGTCCTCACGAGATATGCACCTCACTGATGTGGTTAGATTCTCCTAATAATTGTTGCACCATAAGTTGTTAACCACCCACTACCAACGATCCGAATTGAGTGTTGCTATTTGAGTTGTGGTGAATTTGAGTCAGTCAATGGTAAAGGGTTGCAAAGACCTTGAGTGCGGGGTGAATGGTATGATCATTAAAGCACAATTCATCTTTTAAGAAAGAAACTACTGATTACCACAAAAGTACAAGGGTAAATTTCTGGTGTTGATGTTCTGTTTTGTGTGTCGTGGTATTATGTTTAGAGAAAGGTTGTCCCTGGTCTGTCTGGTGTTTTCTCCAATCATCGTTCTCTTGTCTGAGTTGTTGCTTAGGGACAAGCAAGTATTGAGTGTGGGGTTGTGATAATTGTCGAAAACATATTGATTTGCGTGCTTAATGTGATTTTTTCATCATATGTTTGAGACCTATAATACTTGTTTGAGGTCCAACTAAGCCTGGAATGGTTATAAAACCATTACCATCAAGTGCCAAATGTTTTATATATTTCAGGTAAATAAACGAGAAATTTGCATTGGTGGATAGAATAATTCAAGTGGACTGGATGTACATTGGACTGGAACTTACTGAGGAGTTGAACCGGGACTGGGCTTGGGCTTGACGATTTGGACTTGAGTGAAATTCTTTTTGGAGGCGGAACAAAAGAAATGGAACTGTGGGGGGGAATATTTGGGCCAGAGGAATTATTTTAGACGGAAGCTTGGAGCAATTTCTCGGAGGACACACGCAAGCTTGAGGAGGGAATCTCTCGAGGAAAAAAAAAAGCTGCAGAGAAATAATTGCAGGCGGAAGCTGGGAGACGGAATTATAATCAAAAAGAGAGGGCGGCACTTTATATGGGTTTTTGGGGAACGAAAATTCTTGGAAAACAAGAAAGAAAGGCAGTAAGACAAAAGGGGACGAAACATAAATCTTCTTTTGGAATTCTTTTGGCGCGGGCAGCTGGAGAGACCAGAAGCAGCTGGAGGTAGGGACGGAATTCATTTGGAGAAGAGGAGGCAGCAGCGTGGAAGAGAGCGAGCAAAAGCTGCGGCGATCGAGTGCAGAGCAGCGGGAAGCAATTATTAGTATTTTTTTTTTTTTTTTGCTTTGCTTCGTAATAGATGTTTATGAACATGATTGTTTGTTTTATTTTCGTCATGAACTAAACCCCGATTTCTGGGGTAACCACCATAGGATGTAGCTATTTTTAGAATTGAACGATTGATTCATAGTTTTTTTCTTCCAATCTCTATTGCATGAAATTACTTAATGCTTTGTGTTGACTGGCCACCAATACATTGATTTGTTGTTAATTAGGTTATTAGAGACAGTGAAACCCTAATAACTGAATTCTTGAGCTCAATTCTTGAGCTTTAGCAATCCAAAAATCCCGTAAGTAATGCCTAATTCATCTACACATCGTGATTTATCCATTTAGAGCTTTAAAACGAGTTTTTGGTTCAGGAATTTCTTGAATTCCCGATAAGCTAAATTAGGGTTTCGGAGTATCCGGATGCCGGATTGAGCCCAAATTTCATATACGAGCTTCATGCAGCGAGATAATCAATCCTCTAGTTCTAATCCCTGAATTTCAACAATTATTTAGGTCGGGGTCCAAACCGCTGAATTTAGCTCCGGCCAGGGTTTGATGTGTTTTTATCAAGAATTTGACCCGGAGCCTAGAACTAATATTGACGGGGATACTGCAGAGGATATTAGAACGTTCTCGGATTTTAATCCGGGGTTCGTTCGTGAAATTGACGTTTTAGTACGGGAAGGTTAAGTCGGTGTTTGAACGGCCAGAACTGGTGAGGGATTAGCACGGCATACCGGGTTTGTCGTATCACGATAATTATATTGATGCTTAGAATTGACCTAGGTGAACTAGAATGGCATGATTAGGGGTGTATGAGCTTTTGTGCTATATGTTAAACCCTGGACTGCTGTATGATATTATTGACTTGCCCTAATCGATATGGACCTTGTTTATGCTGATGATTGCACACATGTTGCCATTTGTGGCTTAACTGTTGATATGACTTCATGGTTGTTCGATTAGGTGTTTTGACATGATGTGATACTGTGGTTCTATTTGGATTCACATGTGGGGGAAATAAACCTCTCAAGGTGATATTATGATGTTTAAGGAGGATGACTTGCACGAGGGTTTATCCCGAGGAAGTGCAATTATACGACTCCTGATTTACCTATGTTGAGCCAATTATGGCTAGGTCAATTACATGTGCAAGTAATGAATTATGATTAAGCAAGATGATATATGAATCATGTACAAGGATACCAAATATGAGTGTTGTGGTCTCACGGTCAACTACATAGTAATTAGGGCTCCCTATGCTATTACTCTATTATGATATGTATGATAGTCACACCTCTCATGTGGTGGTGACTGAAGAATTCTTATGAGATATGACCACACCCAGAGCGGTGTCGTGGTATGACTACACCCATAGTGGTGTTGGGTATGTATGACCACATCCGACGGGATGTTGGGGTATGTATGACTACATCTGACGGGATGTGGGGTATGTTTCCCCGGAGAGTAATTAGCATGGGAGTAGCCAGGCACCTATGAGTAAAACATGATAAGATGCATATGCATAAGTCAAGGGGGTTGAGTCTTTTGCCTATTGGGATGTTGGAGGGCTGAGATCTGATCCTAGTGCTTTGGCTTGTTTGCTAGATGTATGGTAGTGGTATGCTATGTTATGAATTCACGATGCTATGATTATCTCACTCAGCTATGAGCTGACCCTCTTTTATTCTTCTTCTCTGCTTATGCCATGTGTAAGCAAATCATCAGCAGGAGTAGATAGGTGTATAGATGGGAGCTGAGCAAGAGTTGAAGGCAAGATGAGGTATGGTCTTCAACCATTCTGTGCTTGGACTACTACTCGGGATTTTGGCCAGTGATCCACACCTTTTTGTAAAAATGTTTTGAGATCGTTTTTCATGTGCATACTAGCTTCTGATGTAGTGTGAGATATCCACAAGTGTGGAACGTTGATGATATGTGTATATATTGTGTAACTGTGTAAGTTGTGACGATTATGGTATGTATAAGTTTGGTATGCAGTTGTGTAGTATGAAACTGTGACTATGGCTATGAAAGTCCATGTATATGGTTGTTAGTATATATGTTTGTCATTGAATGCATGGATTCAGATAAATTATTTTGCAGGTTTTAGTTAAAAGAACTGTTAGCCCATTACGCGTGTAATTCATGTCGAAATTTTATTTGGGTAAATTTTGATAGTTAATGTAACACCCGAGATTAATTCCGCTGCAATTTTATGAACAATATGATTAGGCAAAACGTATAGGGTAGGGTGTTACAGCTTGGTATCAGAGCACGGTTCCCTCTTTTTTGCTGTTATGGCGTACTATACCCTATGGGAGGTTAAACACTCGTAAGGGGGGGAGTACCCCATAATGACTTAAATTGGGAATTGAGTTTGACATGATTATGTGTATTGGTATATTGGATGAAATTACCTGCATCATGGTTTTCAAAATTGAGTTTTGAACTTATTTGTTTTCAAGTAATTATTTTGGGAAAATTTTGTTTTAACCAAGTAAGAGAGTGGGTGAAGAATGAATTTTATGTGGATCAATCTAAGGCCAATATTTCCTTGTAGCTCGCACGGAAGTTGTCATAATGTTCCTACTGACCAGTCGAGAGGAGTGGGGGCGGTTGATGCAAGGTCGCCAGTATTAGACTATGCAAAGATGAAGAGTTTGGGTGGTAGGGACTTCAAGGGAGATGTGAGTCCAGTTGCTGTAGTAGAGTGGTTGAGAGATATGGAAGATGTGTTTGAATATCTTTATGCGACCCCAGAGGAAAAAGTACAATATGTTGTTTTTCTCCTAAAGGGGTACGCGAGGAGCTGGTGGTCCTCACTCTCTAGAGCTAATGGTGAACGAGTTCAGTTCACCTGGGAGGAGTTCCTGAAGGCCTTTAAGACAGAGTTTCTTCCCGAAGCTTTTATAAGGGCAAATAATAATGAATTCGCCAACCTTAAGCAGGAGAACATGACAGTTACTGAGTACACCATCAAGTTTGTTCGACTACTCTACTTTGAAGATGGGTTGGCGGATACTGAGCATAAGAAGAAGATGAGATACTTGCATGGTCTACGCATGGGATTGAAAGAAAAGATCCACAGGGTTGATGAAGAGAGCATGGCCACAATCAAGGAGGAAGCACTTAAGTATGAAGCCTATGAGGTTGAGAGTCGAGAGGAACACAAGGCCAAAGAAGAGGAGAAGAAGAGGAAGTTTGGAGTAAATTATGCTGGACCTCGTTACCCACCCAGGAGAGGTCCTAGCAGTTCTGGGTGAACACCAAGTCAATCTATGTCGGGAACATCATACAGGCACCAATTTCCTCAGCCACACAATTTCCATTTTGTCAAGTTTGTCAGAAGAGGCATCTTGGAGAGTGTAGGAGATTTTCTGGAGTATGCTTTCACTGTGGCCAACCTGGGCACATCATGAGGGACTGTCCGCATTCAAGAGAAGTAAGAGCTACACAGTCCGAGCCTTCAGTGCAAATTAGTAGAGCCCCTTTCAGGGGTGGTTACTAGGGAGGCCGTAGTGGATTTCAGAGTGGTCGTGGTGGTTCACAGGGTGGTAGAGGTGGTGGTCGAAATCAGCCATCAGGAAGTGGTACGCAGGGTACCAGAGCACAGGGAGCACCGAGGGTTTATGCAATGACTCGAGGTGAGGCAGAAGTGGCACCAGAAGTTGTGACTGGTATGCTTTCTGTAACATCCCGTTACGGCAAAACCCATATTTCGATCGCTAGAAAGTTCGCGATTTAAAATCGAGCTTTTTGATAGTATTTCGACAAAAATCGGATTATCGATCGATCGGATAAGTATACGTATTAATTTTATATATATATAAATATATATTAATTAAGTGGCCGGCATATATATTAATCCCCCCCCCAATCGTCCATTATCATCATCGTTGCATTCTTTCTTTTCACTTTATACCGAGAGAAGAAAACCAGAGCCGCGCACAGTGAACGTCGGGGGATAAATTTCCAAGCTCAAAATCTTGAGCCCTAGTGATCCAAAAATCCCGTAAGTAATGCCTAATTCATCCATACATCGTGATTTATCGATTTAGAGCTTTAAAACGAGTTTTTGGTTCAGGAATTTCTTGAATTCCCGTTAAGCCAAATTAGGGTTTCGGAGTATCCGGAAGCCGGATTGAGCCCAAATTTCATATACGAGCTTCCTGCAGCGAGGTAATCAATCCTCTAGTTCTAATCCCTGAATTTCGGCTATTATTTAGGCCGGGATCCAAACCGCTGAATTTAGATCCGGCCAGATTTGATGTGTTTTTATCGAGAATTTGACCCGGAGCCTAGAACTAATATTGACGGGGATACTGCAGGGGATATTAGAACGTTCTCGGATTTTAATCCGGGGTTCGTTCGTGAAATTGACGTTTTAGTACGGGAAGCTAAAACCGGTGTTTGAACGACCAGAACTGGTGAGGGATTAGCACGGCATACCGGGTTTGTCGTATCACGATAATTATATTGATGCTTAGAATTGATCTAGGTGAACTAGAATGGCATGATTAGGGGTGTATGAACTTTTGTGCTATATGTTGAACCCTGGATTGCTGTATGATATTATTGACTTGCCCTAATCGATATGAACCTTGTTTATGTTGATGATTATGTATATGTTGCAAATTGTGGGCTTGACTATTAATATGCTTTACGATGGTTCGAGAAGGTGATTAGGTATGATTTTTCATGATTGTTGTATTTGGATGCACAAGTGGGAAAATATATATATTCCCTGGTGATATTATGATGTTTAGGGAGGATGACTTGCACGAGGGTTTATCCCGAGGAAGTGCAATTATAAGACTCCTGATTTACCTATGTTGAGCCAATTATGGCCAGGTCAAGTACATGTGCAAGTAATGAATTATGATTAAGCAAGATGATATATGAATCATGCATAAGGATACCAAATATGAGTGTTGTGGTCTCACGGTCAATTACGTAGTAATTAGGGCTCCCTATGCTATTACTCTATTATGATATGTATGATAGTCACACCTCTCATGTGGTGGTGACTGAAGAATTCTTATGAGATATGACCACACCCAGAGCGGTGTCGGGGTATGACTACACCCATAGTGGTGTGGGGTATGTATGACCACATTCGACGGGATGTTGGGGTATGTATGACTACATCCGACGGGATGTGGGGTATGTTTCTCGGGAGAGTTATTAGCATGGGAGTAGCCAGGCGCCTATGAGTAAAACATGATAAGATGAATATGCATAAGTCAAGGTGGTTGAGTCTTTTACCTATTGGGATATGAGGATGGCTGAGGTCCGATCCTAGTGTTTTGGCTTGATTGTTAGATGTATGGTAGGGGTATGCTCTGTTATGAACTCACGATGCTATGATTATCTCACTCAGCTATGAGCTGACCCTCTTTTATTCTTCTTCTCTGCTTATGCTATGTGTAAGCAGATCATCAGCAGCAGCAGTAGATAAGTGTTAGGTGGGAGAGGAGCTAGAGTTGAAGCCAGGATGAGGTATGGTCTTCAACTATTCTGTGCTTGGACTACTACTCGGGATTTTGGCCAGTGATCCACACCTTTTTGTAAAAAAATGTTTTCAAAACGTTTTTCATGTGCATACTAGCTTCTGATGTGGTGTGAGATATCCACAGGTGTGGAAAGTTGATGATATGTGTATATTTGTGTAACTGTGTAAGTTGTGACGATTATGGTATGTATAAGTATGGTATGCAGTTGTGTAGTATGAAAGTGTGACTATGGCTAAGAAAAGCCAATGCATATGGTTGTGAGTATATATGTTTGTGATGAATTATTTTGCAGGATAAGTTGCAAGAACTGTTAGCCCATTACGCGAATAATTCATGTCGAAATTTTATTTAGGTAAATTTTGATAATTAATGTAACACCCGAGATTAATTCCGCTGCAATTGTATGAACAATATGATTAGGCAAAACGTATAGGGTAGGGTGTTACACTTTCTATCCTTGGCAAGCAATTATATGCTTTAATCGATACTAGTTCCTCTCACTCATTCATGTCATATACGTTTTCACATATGCTACGCTTAGTTCCAGATAAGCTAGGTTATACCTTATGTGTTAAAACACCTATGGGAGATACCTTGAAGGTAGACTCAGTTATTAGAAGTTCCTTCATTTGTGTGGAACGAGCTTTCCTAGCAGCAGATTTAATTCTGCTACCTTTTGATGAATTTGATGTCATCCTTGGAATGGACTTTCTGGCAACACATGGAGCTGTTGTGGATTGTCAAAAGAAAGAAGTGTTATTTAACACACCAGATAAAGGTCATGTTGTATTCCGAGGCATTAAGAAAAAGGAGACCCATGGTTTTCTTTCTGCCTTGGAAGCTTTTCGATTAGTGAAGGAATGTTGTGAAGCCTTTCTTGCTCAAGTTACTGTAGTAAATGATAAGAAGGTTGAGGATGTAGAGGTGGTAAGGGAGTTTCCTGATGTATTCCCCGAAGAACTTCCCGGCCTTCCACCAGAAAGGGAAGTAGAGTTTGATATTGAATTGGTATCTGGCACAACACCAATTTCAATGGCACCATATAGAATGGCACCAATTGAGCTGAAGGAGCTTAAAGAACAATTGCAAGAATTGCTAGACAAGGGGTTTATTCGATCTAGCATCTCACCTTGGGGTGCACCGGTTTTGTTTGTCAAGAAGAAAGATGGCTCCATGAGAATGTGCATTGACTACCGGAGGTTGAATAAGGCGACAGTGAAGAATCGTTATCCCCTTCCAAGAATAGATGATTTGTTTGATCAATTGGAGGGTGCATCTGTCTTTTCTAAGATTGATTTGAGGTCTGGATACCATCAACTGAAAGTGGCAGATGGAGCGACCTCAAAGACAGCTTTTAGAACAAGATATGGGCATTATGAGTTCCTGGTAATGCCTTTTGGACTCACTAATGCGCCAGCGGTATTTATGGCTCTTATGAACAGAGTTTTTCATGAATATCTTGATAAGTTTGTGATTGTGTTCATAGATGATATTCTCATCTATTCTAAAAGCGAGGATGAGCACAAAACTCACCTTAGAATTGTGTTGCAAATTCTAAGGGAGAAACAATTATATGCAAAATTCTCAAAATGTGAGTTTTGGCTGAAGGAGGTAATATTTATGGGACATGTAATTTCTGGAAGAGGTGTCGAGGTGGATCCGAAAAAGGTGGAAGCAGTGGTGAGTTTGGCTCCACCAAAAGATGTGTTGGAGTTGAGAAGTTTTCTTGGCATGGCTGGTTATTATCGGCGGTTTGTCGAAGGATTTTCCAAAATTGCTGCACCATTGACTAAATTGTTGAGGAAGAATACCAAGTATGTTTGGGATGAATCATGTCAAAAGAGTTTTGATGAACTGAAGAAGAAATTGACCACAACACCAGTACTGGCTTTACCTTCAAACCATGGAGAGTTTGTGGTGTATAGTGATGCCTCGTATCAAGGATTGGGTTGTGTGCTAATGCAAGATGGAAGAGTTATCTCATGTGCCTCTAGGAAATTGCGTCCTCATGAAGTAAATTATCCCACTCATGACTTAGAATTGGCAGCGGTGGTATTTGCTCTCAAGATTTGGCGACATTATTTGTATGGTGAGACTTTTAAAATCCTCACTGATCATAAAATCTTGAAGTATATTATGGATCAGAAGGATTTAAATAGTCGCCAGAGGAGATGGATAGAGTTGTTGAAAGATTATGATTGTACCATTGATTACCATCTAGGTAAAGCTAATGTAGTTGCTGATGCTCTGAGCAGAAAAGGCAAGAAGAATATAACGGATCTGGTTGATTTGAGGGAAATGAATGTTGATTTGGAAGTGGATGGTGTAACAAGGTTACTAGCTCGGTTGAACATTCGACCTTTGTTGCACGACAAAATTCGTGAGAAGCAGAAGGAGGACCCAGAGTTGGCAAAAACCATTCAAGACATTGAGGAAGGAAAAGTAAGCCCATTTGAAATGGTAGATGCCATGTTGAAGATGAATGGAAGAGCATGTGTTCCTAATGTTGATAACTTGAGGAAAGAGATCCCAGATGAAGCTCATTCTTCTGCTTATGCTATGCACCCAGGAGCAACTAAAATGTATCACACGATCAAACCATATTTTTGGTGGCGTGGGATGAAAAAGGAAGCGGCTGAACATGTTTTCACATGTCTGGTATGTCAGAAAGTTAAGGCAGAACATCAAGCTCCTGTGGGAAAACTGCAACCACTTCCAATTCCAGAATGGAAGTGGGAAAGAATCACAATGGATTTTGTATATGGTCTCCCATCATCAAGGGGAAAAGATGCAGTATGGGTTATTGTGGACCGGCTGACCAAATCAGCTCACTTTTTACCCATTAGATGGAAACCATCACTGGAGACTTTGTCTCAACTATATATTAAGGAGATCGTCAGATTGCATGGTGTGCCAATTTCTATTGTCTCTGATCGAGACCCGAGCTTCACATCTCGGTTTTGGCAAAGTTTACATGATGCCTTAGGAACTAAACTGCATTTTACTTCAGCTTATCATCCTCAAACAGATGGGCAGAGTGAACGAACCATCCTTACCTTAGAATAGTTACTTTGATCATGTGTAATGCAATGGGAGGAATCATGGATTGACCATTTGCCCTTAATTAAGTTTGCTTACAATAACCAGTATCATAGTAGCTTGGGTGTTCCACCATATGAAGCACTTTATGGGAGGAAATGTAGAACACCATTATGTTGGGATGTAGAAGGAGCAGGGCAAATCTCAGGGCCAAAGATAGTTCAGATCACAGTTGACAAGGTCAAAGAAATCAGGGAGCGTTTGAGGGTGGCTCAAGATCGACAGAAAGTTTATGTTGACACGAATAGGCATGAAGTTAATTTCGAAGGCGTAATGAGATTTGGTAAGAAAGGGAAGCTTGCACCTCGGTATATAGGACCCTATGAAATCACAGAGAAGATTGGACCAGTGGCATATAAACTAGCATTGCCTGCAGAGCTATACCAAATCCACAATGTATTTCATGTTAGTATGCTGAAGAGGTACAAAGTGGATCCTTCCCATGTTATACAACCAGAAGAGATCGAGTTGGGTCCAGATTTAACTTTTGAGGAGGTTCCAGTTGAGATTGTTGATTTTCAGATTAAGACTCTTCGTAGGAAGGAAATTCCAATGTTGAAGGTTGTGTGGAGGAATCAAGAAAGTGAGAGTGCTACCTGGGAGACTGAAGCAAGTATGCGAGAAAAGTACCCTGAGTTGGTAGCGACATACTTTGCAGGTTAACAATCTTGCTTAATAAGTTATGTTTTGAACTTGTAGAGGTGCTTTTGTTGTGATAGCCCAGTATAGGTTTTTGAAACCTAAACATGGGAACTTGAGGTGTTATGTGTTACTTTCTATGTTATGAATTGCCTAACCTAAGAGTTAGGTAATGGTTTATCTACGATAGACCATGTCAAGGGTAAGTAAGCGGACTAAGGGTACAACTCAAGGGTAGATTTCGGGGACGAAATCCTTTTAAGGAGGGGAGAATTGTAACATCCCATTTCGGCTAAACCCATATTTCGATCGCTAGAAAGTTCGCAATTTAAAATCGAGGGTTTTGATAATATTTCGACAAAAATTGGATTATCGATCGATCGGATAAGTATACAGATTAATTATATATAATATATTATATATAAGTAATATATTATATATTATCACATATACCATAAAAAGACGGTCGGGGAGGGGGGCCTCTTATTAATTCGTCCTTTCTTCCCCATCCCCAGTACATTACAATGTTCCTTCTTTTCTCATTTTCCTGGACCGAGAGGAAACAGACCGAGCAGAGGCGCACAGGGCATCACGAGGGTTGATGACTCGGTATTTGCACATGTTTTCCCCTTTGTTTCTTGATTGTTTGAGCTTGAATTATTGCGTCTTTGGCCTATTTTACGCTAGGTTGTGTTCCTTTGTAACATTTCAGGTCCTAGCACATAAAGTGAAGCATAGGCGCAAGTTTCAAGTCAATCAGAGATCAATTGACGATTCAAGAGAAGAAACTCGGGCATGACCCTAAGAAGAATGGATTTCTACCTCACTTTATGGAAAAAGAATCATGCAATCTTGTCATGAAAAGAAAGAGGACGAGACTACGAGCGTCTGGGATCAAACGGCGACTGATTCGGAGTCCGGACGAGGGAGAAACGAAGCATTAAACAGAGGCTGAGCAAGCCACACGGGCACAACCCACACGGCCGTGTAACCTGGCCATGTGGCCGTGTGGAAATCACCGAGCCTTCACACGGGCAGCTGGGAAAGCCACACAGCCGTGTGGCCTGGCCGTGTGAGTCGGGAATTGCTGGTTAAAACCCGATTTTCAGGAAAAGGAGAGAGAGAGAGAGAGCTGGGTTTTGGATCCCAAACACCCAAGGGACGAACCCTAGAGAGAGAGAGCGACTTGGGAACATTCTTGGAGCTATTTTGGAGGATTTCTTCGCCATTGGAGCTCGGGAATCAAGCTTGGAGATGGAGATTGAAGATCTAGATCAGATTTCTGCAGTCTCTCTTTTCTCTATGGAGTAACTTCCGTTCACTTAGGTTTTGAGGAACCCTAGTTCCATGAGTTAGGATCTTTCTTGTATGAAGTTTTGGATTCTATATTGTTTGATTATAATTGAATGATGCATGTGTATTGAGTCAATTGAAGTCTGATCAACTTTTCTTGATTTCTGCTGCAACCTGAGATAGATAGAATCTGATTAGGTTGCTAGAGTCTCATCATTCGGTAGTAGGAGATTGGCTATACGAGAGTTAGCCAGTTTACTGCTTTGTACTGGAATCCAATTCCAATAGTGGAGTTATGTGCTTATTGCTTCAGCTTTCTATCCCGGTGAAGACTAGTCGTCTGCCGGATAGTTAGACTGAGAGGGCTTGGTCAGCTTAAGAGATTCCAAGCTACTGTCGGATCTTCCGCAGTTTAATCAACAGTAAAACAACCAAAAGGAATTACAACTTGGACCTAATTGAGGAGCTAGGGGGAATCATACCTAAGTGAGTTCTCAAACTGTAATTAGTAGTTTTACTTATTTTAGTTAGTAGAGTAGTTTAGTTAATCTATCCTTAATCTAGTTTGCTAGATAATGAACTGAAGCTGAGTAATAGTAACTCTAGAGACCCGTGGATTCGATATTTATTACTTGTGCCACTATACTGCAGTCCCTTTCATTGGTTACACTTGGCCATTGTTAGGTGTTGTGTTTTAGAGCATCAAGTTTTTGGCGCCGTTGCCTGGGACTTTCTAGATTATTAGGAAAGGTAGAAGTTTGTTACTTTAGCGTTTTTCTTTTCTTTTCCACCCTTGCTTTTCACTTGGGTGTTTTTGTTTTTGTTGGTGCAGATCTGAATCATGGATCCTCATTGCTTCTCCAACCATTGGGGGTATCCACCACCACCCGAGTGGTATTACCCCGAGACTCCCTGGAGCAATCAAGGAGGAGAAGACTATGGATTTGGGTTCCAGTACCAACCCCCTTTCTACGAGACCCCTGGGCATATCAAGAACAACCTCATTACCAAGAAGACTTTCTCCCACAACCAGAAGGGCCATCGGAGCTGGAGTTACCCATGGCGGCCTACACGGGCCACTCTGCAGAGCCATGCTACACTTCACTGGAAGATCCGAACAAACAATTAAGGCTTCTGGTGGAGCAGTTTGCTCGAGACACTGAGAGATCATGCTCCAAGATGGATCTTCAAATCAAAGCCCTTGCTGCTTCTGATCCCTCATTTCTCCATGATATGGAGGAGACTGTTCAGCGCTCAGCGAAGCAAACAAAGTGGGTGGAGCAAGTTTGCTCATATCTTGCTCAAGATCACCTTTCTGCTACCACGCTAGAAGAGGTGGCGGATGACAAAGGCTACGGGGATGTTGAGGAGCATACAGAAGTTATCACAGAGAACTCCCATGATGATCATGATCAGGAAAGTCCTTTGGTTGTAGATCACACAATTCCTTATTTCTGCTCTAACATGCTGGGCCCGAGCAAGGAGATGCAAGATGATCTCATTGAAGAAATTACATGGCGACTTGCTCTCCAATCTGTGCTAGAAGAATAAGAGCAAGAAAGGGTACAGAAAGAAGTTGTGGAGGATGACGAAAGTGAAGCAGGAGGAGTTCTTTATCATTTTCCAGGGGTGATACCACATGAAGAAGAAAGGGGGTTGAAGAAGCAATTGGCGTCCAGGCTGAGGACGGAGTTAAGGTGGAAGAGGCCTGCACTGGCCATGAGTTACATGTGATATCTCCACCAAACTTCGAGGAGCTACTAGGCAAGGACCCATTTGCAGTGTCTCCTTGCCAGACCAAGGCCACATCGACATCGGTCCCTCTTGGTGGACGCGATGGTGGCCAATCGATTATGTCATATCTGGTTTGGGGCAATGAGACGAGAGAAGAGAAGAAGAGGTCTCGAGGGTGGAGACTTCATCTGCATCAAGTACATGAGCCTTCATCACCTGCCACACCACATGCTCGTGACTTGAGACTCCACCTCATCGATGAGAACCTCAACTTCAAAGAGTTTCTAGCATGGACCGAAACTTAGGAGCCATCGTCCGGCTCACGACGTGAAAGAAGCGCTTGTTGGGAGGCAACCCAACCAGTCGGTTAGCATTTCTTTCTCTATTTCTCCTCGGTTGAGTCAGTTTTGTTTTTTGATTTTAGAGTCAATAACTCAACCTTTGTGAGATTTTGTGTGGTGTTTGTGTTCTGATTACTCTCTCTTTCTGGAATGCACCGCCTGACCCGTTCATCATCATTCACCCTTGATCTGGTAACTTCGTTCTACCCTCCTTATCTTTCCTCCATTGAGGACAATGTCGTGCTTAAGTGTGGGGGGATGTTCGATTATGTATGCGGGTGAATGTTTGGCTGTTTGTGTGCTTGGAGCCTAGTCCACTGTCCAAATTTTTAAATTTGAGGGCTCCAAGTACGTGTTTCCTTGCAAATTGCCTGCTCAGTATGCTTTGAATTGACAGTCTCTATAGTAATGTACAACCTAGGGAGGTAGTGTAGCACTATGGAGGATGTTGAAGTATAAGATTTTTCCTATCTAGCTCTCTGCTGTGTTAGTTGATTTTGTGAATTAGTGGAGCTAAGACCATTGAATTCATGTGGTAATGGTGACTCTATTTGGATTGTGTTATGGACTCGTGTATCGAACAGGGTGCTCATGTGGAAAATGGGAAGCGGTTGGTCCTCCATGTCAAAATCATTAAATCTTAAACATGGGGTAAGCCCAACGTGTGTGGCACCGTTCATTGCACGAAATCGGGTTTTGGAGGAGATTTTAGTGATCCTTAGTGGGGTAATCCTACAAGGTGAAGCTAAGCTGTCTCTAGTACAAGTAAAACTTCCACCCGTTGAACGGCCTGCCTACTTGAGGATGTGTTTTTAAGGGCACGGATAGAGCTTCCGACCCCCCTTAATTTCATTGACCCTCTACACGAGTTGAGGAAAAGGAGTTAAAAGAAGTACTCTGGCGAGCGCCAGATGTACAGAAATTGCTCTTGCTCGACTAATAAGGGTCGACCGTGCAAAAGACTGCAGTTGGAACCCCCGCCAAGTGAATGAAAAGAAAAAAAAAGTAAAATGAAAGTGAAAAAGGGGTTCCAACGGTGAAATGAAGTGAAAGATCACCCCGGTACAACGAGTCCTTGGTTGTGAATGGTGTGAGTCTCTTTATCCATGAACTGACTGTCTTACTTCTACTTTTTCTCATGATCCTGGCTTGAGTCTAGTACTCGCATTGAGAGAGATAGGGAACGTCTTAGAAGACCAGTTGACCTCGTAAGTTGCTATAAGATCTAGGAAATCCTCTACCGACGATCGGGGTTGTATGTTGCTATAGAGCTTTGGAGAGCTGCATTGGTTTGAGTTAGGTTTGCTTGGGGACAAGCAAACAGATAAGTGTGGGGGGATTTGATGACTCGGTATTTGCACATGTTTTCCCCTTTGTTTCTTGATTGTTTGAGCTTGAATTATTGCTTCTTTGGCCTATTTTACGCTAGGTTGTGTTCCTTTGTCACATTTCAGGTCCTAGCACATAATGTGAAGCATAGGCGCAAGTTTCAAGTCAATCAGAGATCCATTGACGATTCGAGAGAAGAAACTCGGGCATGACCTGAAGAAGAATGGATTTCTACCTCACTTTATGGACAAAGAATCATGCAATCTTGTTGTAACAAGAAAGAGGACGAGACTATGAGCGTCTGGGATCAAACGGCGACTGATTCGGAGTCCAGACGAGGGAGAAACGAAGCATTAAACAGAGGCTGAGCAAGCCACACGGGCACAACCCACACGGTCGTGTAACCTGGCCATGTGGCCGTGTGGAAATCAACGAGCCTTCACACGGGCAGCTGGGAAAGCCACATGGCCGTGTGGCCTGGCCGTGTGAGTCGGGAATTGCTGGTTAAAACCCGATTTTCATGAAAAGGAGAGAGAGAGCTGTGTTTTGGATCCCAAACACCCAAGGGACGAACCCTAGAGAGAGAGAGCGACTTGGGAACATTCTTAGAGCTATTTTGGAGGATTTCTTCGCCATTGGAGCTCGGGAATCAAGCTTGGAGATGGAGATTGAAGATCTAGATCAGATTTCTGCAGTCTCTCTTTTCTCTATGGAGTAACTTCCCTTCACTTAGGTTTTGAGGAACCCTAGTTCCATGAGTTAGGATCTTTCTTGTATGAAGTTTTGGATTCTATATTGTTTGATTATAATCGAATGATGCATGTTTATTGAGTCAATTGAAGTCTGATCAACTTTTCCTGATTTCTGCTGCAACCTGAGATAGATAGAATCTGATTAGGTTGCTAGAGTCTCATCATTCGGTAGTAGGAGATTGGCTATACGAGAGTTAGCCAGTTTACTGCTTTGTACTGGAATCCAACTTATTGCTTTAGCTTTCTATCCCGGTGAAGACTAGTCGTCTGCCGGATAGTTAGACTGAGAGGGCTTGGTCAGCTTAAGAGATTCCAAGCTACTGTCGGATCTTCCGCAGTTTAATCAACAGTAAAACAACCAAAAGGAATTACAACTTGGACCTAATTGAGGAGCTAGGGGGAATCATACCTAAGTGAGTTCCCAAACTGTAATTAGTAGTTTTACTTATTTTAGTTATTTGAGTAGTTTAGTTAATCAATCTTTAATCTAGTTTGCTAGATAATGAACTGAAGCTGAGTAATAGTAACTCTAGAGACCCGTGGATTCGATATTTATTACTTGTGCCACTATACTGCAGTCCCTTTCATGGGTTACACTTGGCCATTGTTAGGTGTTGTGTTTTAGAGCATCAAGGGTATAATCTCATAGCTCAATTCTTGAGCTTTAGCAATCCAAAAATCCCGTAAGTAATGCCTAATTCATCTACACATATTGATTTATCGATTAAGAGCTTTAAAACGAGTTTTTGGTTTCAGGAATTTCTTGAATTCTCGATAAGCTAAATTAGGGTTTTGGAGTACCCGGAAGTCGGATTGAGCCCAAATTGCATATACGAGCTTCCTGCAGCGAGGTAATCAATCCTCTAGTTCTGATCCCTGAATTTCGACAATTATTTAGGCCAGGGTCCAAACTGCTGAATTTAGCTCCGGCCAGGGTTTGATGTGTTTTTATCAAGAATTTGATCCGGAGCCTAGAACTAATATTGACGGGGATACTGCAGGGGATATTAGAACGGTCTCGGATTTTAATTCGGGGTTCGTTCGTGAAATTGACGTTTTAGTACGGGAAGGTTAAGCCGGTGTTTGAACTGCCAGAACTGGTGAGGGATTAGCACGGCATACCGGGTTTGTCGTATCATGATAATTATATTGATGCTTAGAATTGACCTAGGTGAACTAGAATGGCATGATTAGGGGTGTATTAGCTTTTGTGCTATATGTTGAACCCTGGACTGCTGTATGATATTATTGACTTGCCCTAATCGATATGGACCTTGTTTATGCTGATGATTGCATACATGTTGCCATTTGTGGCTTAACTGTTGATATGACTTCATGGTTGTTCGATTAGGTGTTTTGACATGATGTGATACTGTGGTTCTATTTGGATTCACATGTGGGGGAAATAAACTTCTCAGGGTGATATTATGATGTTTAAGGAAGATGACTTGCATGAGGGTTTATCCCGAGGAAGTGCAATTATACGACTCCTGATTTACCTATGTTGAGCCAATTATGGCAAGGTCAATTACATGTGCAAGTAATGAATTATGATTAAGCAAGATGATATATGAATCATGTACAAGGATACCAAATATGAGTGTTGTGGTCTCACGGTCAACTACATAGTAATTAGGGCTCCCTATGCTATTACTCTATTATGATATGTATCATAGTTACACCTCTCATGTGGTGGTGACTGAAGAATTCTTATGAGATATGACCACACCCAGAGCGGTGTCGGGGTATGACTACACCCATAGTGGTGTGGGGTATGTATGACCACATCCGACGGGATGTTGGGGTATGTATGACTACATCTGACGGGATGTGGAGTATGTTTCCCGGGAGAGTTATTAGCATGGGAGTAGCCAGGCGCCTATGAGTAAAACATGATAAGATGCATATGCATAAGTCAAGGTGGTTGAGTCTTTTGCCTATTGGGATGTCGGAGCGCTGAGATCTGATCCTAGTGCTTTGGCTTGTTTGCTAGATGTATGGTAGTGGTATGCTATGTTATGAATTCACGATGCTATGATTATCTCACTCAGCTATGAGCTGACCCTCTTTTATTCTTCTTCTCTGCTTATGCCATGTGTAAGCAAATCATCAGCAGCAGTAGATAGGTGTATAGGTGGGAGCTGAGCAAGAGATGAAGGCAAGATGAGGTATGGTCTTCAACCATTCTGTGCTTGGACTACTACTCGGGATTTTGGCCAGTGATCCACACCTTTTTGTAAAAATGTTTTGAGATCGTTTTTCATGTGCATACTAGCTTCTGATGTAGTGTGAGATATCCACAGGTGTGGAAAGTTGATGATATGTGTATATGTTGTGTAACTGTGTTAGTTGTGACGATTATGGTATGTATAAGTTTGGTATGCAGTTGTGTAGTATGAAACTGTGACTATGGCTATGAAAGTCCATGTATATGGTTGTTAGTATATATGTTTTTCATTGAATGCATGGATTCAGATAAATTATTTTGCAGGTTTTAGTTAAAAGAACTGTTAGCCCATTACGCGAGTAATTCATGTCAAAATTTTATTTGGGTAAATTTTGATAATTAATGTAACACCCGAGATTAATTCCGCTGTAATTGTATGAACAATATGATTAGGCAAAACGTATAGGGTAGGGTGTTACATTGAAACAGGAAGAGTACTTGATTGAGGCACTGCAATACCACCTACGCCTTATTAAGGGGGTCCAACATGCAAGCTAAGAAGGTCATACCCAATTTTCGCACACCTGGCCCTGCAGAGGTGACTCATATGTTGGATGGAGGTTATGCGTTCTATCATTGCTCGGGAGGGTATTCTGGATACCTTTCCATACCCATTGGTTGAAAGCTCCATGAATGTCAGGTTGAGGACGTTAAACAAGCGCTTCTTGGGAGGCAACCCAAGGTAAGTTTTCTTTTCTTTATTTTTCTTTTTCGTTGTGTCAAACCCGTGCATATTTAGATTAGGAGTTGAATATTAGGGACAATGTTCCATCATGAGTGTGGGGTGGTGAGTCTTAGTGTTGTTTGTCCCTGTTGCATGTGGTAAAAACAAAAAAAAAAACCCAAAAAAAATTGCCATAGGTTGAGCATAGCCAAACTGCATGCAGTTTGCTTGTGTTGGTGCAGTCTGCCTGTGCAAAGCTAATGGCTAAAAAACACCTAAAAATCAGAAAAATTAAAAACAAAACCTTGTACTCTTGTGGTAACATGATGTAAATGACCGTGATGCGTGTGAAGTGAGTTTGTGCTTGAAAGAAATCATCAAAATCACCCCACTAGTGTTGAATTGCAAAGTTCTTCACAATGAGCTTGATCGTTTGACTGACTTGATATGCTTTGAATGAGCAAACTCTTTTAGAAACACTCTATTTTGCGAGGATAGTGTAATGCCTTATGGTGAAGTGGTTAGGTGGAGAACATTGACCATTCGACATGTTTGGAAACCGTGCTTACTTGCATTTGTTGTGAGCTTTTGACTTTGCATTGAGGCTCTCTGTTTTGATCGTTTTATGATGGGGTGAACTGTATCTTTATAAAAGAAAACACTACCTGACAAGTAAAATATAAGAAGTTTCCATAACAATTTAAGTGTGGGTAAAAATGTAAAAATCGTTTGAGGCAATCACTCATTGCACATGGGGATTAGGAAAGATTCAATTGAGAATCGGTTCGCGATCGTACGATATTGCTTATCAAGTACAATCCCCAGTTGAGTGAAGTGCCATTAGAGGATGTGTAGTGACCCTCCACACGGACCGACGAAAAGGAGTTAAAAGAAGCTCTTATGCGACTGCTAAGAAGCAGAAATTGCTCTTGCTCGGTCACCGGTAGTAAGAAACAAATCCCACTTGTACTAAATACGACCACTCGGCAAGCAAAATCAAAAAGAGAGAAAGCTCTCCTTGTCAGCAAAGGTAGTGATGTGCTTAAAGTTAAAATAAAGTTTGCTAAAGGCTTCCCCCATTAGTTTTTGAGACTCATGCTTTGTTAATTGCTTATGATTGGTGTGAGTAAGCCAGATTGTCCTCACGAGATATGCACCTCACTGATGTGGTTAGATTCTCCTAATAGCTGTTACACCATAAGTTGTTAATCACCCACTACTGACGATCGAAATTGAGTGTTGCTATTTGAGTTTTTGATGGATTTGAGTCAGTCAATTTTTAAAGGGTTGCAAGACCTTGAGTGTGGAGTGAAAATTTATGATCATTAAAGCACAACTCATCCATTGAGAAAGAAACTACTGATTACAACAAGAGTACAAGGATAAATTTCTGGTGTTAATGGTTGTGTTCTGTGGGTTGTGTGTTCTGAGCAAGGTTGCTCCTGTGTGGTCTGTGTTATGTTTCCTCCAATTACTGTTCTCTTACCTGAGTCGTTGCTTAGGGACAAGCAAGTATTGAGTGTGGGATTGTGATAATTGTCGAAAACATATAAATTCCATGTGCTTAATGTGATTATTTCATAATATGTTTGAGACATATAATGCTTGTTTTAAGGCCAACTGAATCTGGAATGGTTATAAGGCCATTGCCGCCATGTGTTAGTATTGTGATATATTTAGGTAGTAAAGCAATGAAATGTGGTTGCACAAGCAGATTGCAGTAGCACAGGCAAATGAAAAGAGAAACACAAGAAGAACTTTGGAGCGAACTAAATTAATTGGACCGAACTTGGATCGATCCGGAGATCCAATTATTTTTCTTTCTTTCCCCGGGACTTGGAAAAGGGATTAATTCCCTTTGGGCCAAAGTAAAGGAAGCTGGGCCGGGAAATATTGGGCGAGGGAGAGGTCCAATTAATTGGACACGGAATTGAGAGCATCTGGGGAACAAGGAGGGTCGCGTGGAGAGGAGGATATCTCTGGGGGAAAAGAATTCTTTTTGGGGATTAATAAAAAGTGGGCGGCTGGGATTTATCGGAAAAAGAAGAGAGACATCAGAGGAGGAGGCGGAAAAGAAATCTCGGTTGGGCGAAATAAAAAGGAGAGGGCGCAACAAGCTTGGGACGCGAGATCGAGCGGCAAGTGGTGATCGAGCTTCCCAAGGCGGTTTAAGCTGCATTCAATAAGAACGATTAATTTGGAACATGATGAAAAAAAACCCTAGTTGTTTATTGTTGATTTAGAACATGATGAAAAAAACCCTATTGTTTTATCTCAGTTTCGTCATGAACTAAACCCCGATTTCTGGGGGAAACACCATATGATATAGCTATTTCTATATTTGATGGATTGATTCATAATTCTTTTCTTCCCATCTCTATTGCATGAAATTACTTAATGCCTTGTGTTGGCTGGCCACCAATACAACGATTTGTTGTTAATTAGGTTATTAGCGACAGTGAAACCCTAATAACTGAACCTGTTTCATGTGACATAGTAACTTATCGAAGCGATAGTGGATTAAATAAGGGACTATGCGGTCTTGATTGGGATATCGTTCTTCAGGGTAAATAGTTAATTCATTGAGCTATGACAGTAGGATTTGAATTAACTGTTTAGTATGTAGTATTCCCGACAGGGATAGCTAGGACATTCGTGATATCCTGGCTGTAGAGATATGGATTAAATTGATTAGAATATGTGAATTGATCTGGATAGGATAGGTAGTGAATCCCGGTGTTTCTCCCAGAGCTTCTCCCATTGAATTTCTCCCGACAAGTTTACTTTGCTTAATTAGTTTAATTATTTTGCTATTAGTTAATAATCTCATCAACCAAACCATTTTTCACCTATAATTTGCTCCATAGAATCGGTATATCATAAGGTTGTACTAGTCCCTGAGAGACGATACCCGGACTTTCTGGTTTACTACGAGACAGGAAATTGACATATACGCTTTTGCCCTATCATTCGCCAAGGTTTGTGAATTGACCAAACATAATATCTAATAATGTAGGCCCCGTCTATGTAAGTTGTTGGGCATTAAGAAAAACAAAGAAACTAATAACTCAATTAGATACTTTTTGTTTTTTATTCCAACATACAATTAGGTGGTCCCAAACACAAAAGTAATTGTCTCGGACAGGAGGAGTGAGTTAGTAGGTTGTCATCCCACTTCCACGCACAAAAGGAATGAAGGATATGGGTTCAGAGAGTAAATTGCCTAGAATAAACTTCAAATGTCTGTGAGCAAGTCAACTGAGGCTCCTGCAAGTGTCCATTTAGAAAAAAAGTCATCAGTGAGCCAAAAAAGAGGAGCAAAATATATACATGTCAGATCGGAGGGTGAGAAGATAGCCAAGGGTACATTTAGAAAAATATATACGTCTATATATATATATATATATATATAGACGTACCTGTTTTAGCTGTGTGCTAAAGAGTGTGTTGTTTAGGAGGGAAGCAATAGGGCCGGTAAGGCGCAAGCCACCAGATCTGGCGAGTTGGATGGCTTGGCGCATAGCGGTTAGAAGGCGCCCGTAACTGAGACCGGGCTCATTGTGCACCGCTTGGATGAAGCTGTACGTCAGTGCTCCCGTCGATATATTCCCCGTCATTGCCTAAACGTACGTACAGAAGCATCGAAATCGAACTACTTTAATTTGTTTTCTAGCAAGAAAGCTAAGAAATAAACAGTACGTATACGTATTTTGTGATCATGGGGTTGAGAGGGTGAAGTCGTCTCACAGTGGTGTCGGCACTGGTTTCATCGTCATTACAAGCGCTGAAGCAAATGGCTAAACCTCCGCTGGTGTCTTTGGTAGCGTAATATGGTGACGGCCGCCTGTGATCGGCCCACGTGTATTGCCCATCCCTGTTGGATAGTTATGATACAATCAATGTAGCCGATAAATAATAACCAAGGAACATGCAACGTACGTACGTATATCATGACTGGTAATTCAATTTTCATCATGCAGCTGGCATACGAATACGCCGACCTGTTCATTCGGCAGGCAAATGGCAGGTCAAGGAGCGTGGCACTGTAGCAGGAATCGATAATAGCGTGAAGAGTGGCAGCACGGGGCAAGGGCCTGACGATGGTGGCGTTGACCTCGTCGTCGATGATCATCCCCTCGGTCTCGAAGTCGAGAGGGCACAAGGTCTCGTCAAAGCCGTCCACCTCGTCCAAGTCGTAGTCGCGCTGCCGGGAGCCATGGCCGGAGAAATGGAACACCAGCGAGTCCCCAGCCTGGCACCCTTGCACCAGCCACCTTAGCCCCATCCTTATGTTCTCCTTTGTCGGAATCCGCATCGGGTTTGTTTCATCTTCTGCTACCCCATCAGTTTAGTTATATATATGCCTCTCAAATTTATTATGAAAATAATTATGCATGCATGCTATCATCAGCTAACTTACGCCAGCTGATCATGATTAACTATTGTGAGTCACGATTAGGCAATTGGAAGCAGGCTTTAGTGCAACTAGTGAGCCAAGGGAAGAAGAAAGGAGATAGCTCGCCGCGTCTTTCTGTTCTTCCCTCAATTTGGAATTATAAATGATCACAACTTTCGGTTAGAAACTTGCTTCTCCTCATTGCTCATTTTCTTCGATTGATCATCTGTCCTCCTACTTTTCACCGTCGACGACTGTCAGCACCTAGCAGTCATAAGTCAATAACTTCCTTGCCGCTCCATCCTTCGATATGCTCTATACCTTACCGCCAGCGAAGGATCTTGGGGGCCGCCACCGGGCCACGACCCAGCCCTCCCCGGATCCAAAGCTCGTATGGTACTTGTACATTTTTTATTTTGGATCTGTATTTCAATGTTTATATGGTTACAGCTCAACCTTCTACACCGTCCAATGTGGCCTAGTGCTCTAACTTGTTCTGGGTCCGCCGCTACTTACCGCTCTTCATCATCACTGACTATCAGTACCAAGTAGCCACAAGCTTCTCTTTTGCTCTATTTTCTTGTGTCCTGACTCTCTACCCTGATGCTCTTTGTTGTTGCTGACTACCAGCACCCAATATCCACAAGTTATTAGTCCCGACTCATGATTCTACAGTTTCTAAATCATCCTTCTTCTCCTCTCTGACAAGAATTAACTTTTCTTTCTACTAAAAATAGCTATGACATCGTAAGAGAGTGGTATAAGATTCATAATTAACATTCTCCAAACAACTCGAGTTATTTGGAGCAGCTGGTTTATAACATGGTATCAAATTTGATTTGATTAAGTGGTGTGTGTACAAATCTCTACGACCCCCTAACAGTTGAGTTAAGAACAAGATATGATAAGCCTACGCATACTTAAAGCTCATGGGATTACTTTCATTTGAGGAAACATAATGGGGCCAACTGATTTATTAGAGGTATTAGTAATATATTATTATTATGATTGTTATATATGCACTACTTAATTAGTTGAATTGGACATGAACATAAGGCCAAAGGAAAACAGAAGCGATTGCTACATATAGATGGATGCATGGGAGTGGGAGGGTCATACATACATACCCGTGAGCATGAGAATGGAATCGGGAGGGAAGCCGCACTTGTGAAGCAGGAAATACCTCATGCACTTCACATCGTTAATACTGCCTTTGATTTGGTACCTTTTCCCTCGGTAGCCGACACCGCACAGCAGCGCCTTCTTCCTTCCGTAGGGCAAACTAGGCGGCGGCGGCGGCGGAGGGCGCAGTAGTGGCGGCAGAGAGCTAGCATAGCCGCCGCCACCGTAGTACGGCGGCCGGTAGGTGGGCGCCGCCAGCTGCAAGTCAAGAGGGGGCCGAGTGGGAGCCCTTGTGATGCCTTGGCAGACTGCACACTGGAAGCTCTGAGAATCCGATGGAACCATTAGCTTCAACCCGCACCACCCGCATCTTTCCTTCCTGCGGCTCCCCATTACTCTGTCTTTTTTTTTTTTTTTTTTTTGGATCAATTGGGGAGGATTGTTTCTTGCACAAAGTGCATCGATCTACTTCAGCTTCATGTTTTGTAGTTTACCTATACCATTGGTTTGCTCGCCTTTTCTCAATTTTGGACGACTATTATTGGTCCTTCCGTTCCGTGTATATATTCCTCCCTCCCTTCCGTGGATCTAAAGAAGAAAGTGAAGAAGATGAACCAGATCCTCTGTTTTCCGCCAAGGCATGTGATTCTCCACTACCACTACCACTACGTGTGGCCTTGAATGAATATAATGCTCAAAGTCTCATCGCTTTAAAGCATTTCAGAACTTGCATTGCAATTTGCACATACGTGTGCTTCTGTTTTTCTTTTTCCTTTTTCGCCATTGAAAATATGCCTAGTTCGTATATTTAAAAGTCAAGAATTATTAAGCCACAAGTACAAAAATTACCAAAAACCGAAAAACACTGTTCATTACGAAAAAATCGCGTGACACTGTTCACGGAGTGTGTTGGTGATTGTCTGCGGTCCAATCTACATGAGCTTAAGTTTGCCCATGTGTAATTATTTTGGGCGGGCCAAACATAACCGTTGATGTTATTTTTATTGTGCCAGATGCATGGTCTCACAAAAACACACTTACACGTAATCGGTGGCCCCTTTAAAAAACGCTTCTCGATGCTATCTTTTCTCTCACCTCCCAAGACCACAGAACGGATCCCTCCAAACCTTTTTCCCTTCTTTTCTCTCCCATCACCACCTCCCATCTCCGAACCCACTGAACGGACGCCGGCGAGACGCTCTATTTCCCCTCTGTTCACTGCCCTCAACTCGGTGAACGGCACGACGGCGGGAGAAGAGCCCTCTTTCCCGGCATATTTGAAGACAATCGAAGCTGGGACTCGCCATCCGGACATATTTGAAGTCAAACTATTTGTACTCGATTCCATGGCTTCAATTTCGGAGTGAGGTAGATACGTGTCACCGGGCCGGCAAGAGGAACCGTCATAAGAGAGAGGAACGCACCGACGACCGATGTTGGGAGAAGAAGGTTTCTATTTAAATTCTCCTTTGCGAAAACCCCTCCTCTCCGAAGAAACAGAGTCCGCGCAAAGATGCGGTGGTTTCTGCAAATCAAAATACGAAGCAGAGGTCGGGGGAGATGCGACTGGAAAGGGATCTGGGCATCTGACTCTTCCCTCACAGGGGCACTCGGACTTGGATTTTGCTTTCCCTTCCTCCTTGGATTTCATTGATGCAGGCATAGTTGAGCTGAAACCCTCGCCGCCGCTCCCTCAATCTGTCTCCTTCGAGCCAAGCCTCTTGTCGTTCTTAATTTATTCCATACTTCGACAAGATGGCAAAACGGTGGCCGCAAAGATGTTCCACGTCTACTGAACTCCGACAAGATTGGCCCAGTTATGACTCATTGTGGCCATTGGAACCTGGCGAATCTCTTGGCGACGACATTGATGACTGGAATTGGGTGAGTCAACAACTTGGATTTGGCTCCCCTGACTTTTGGTTCATGGATTTTCTTCCTGTTCATTTACCGCAAATAGGTAAAGTTCAAACCCAATTTGTTCATTGATTACTTTCTTTTCTAATTAAATTGGCTATGCTTTTGATAACACTATTGTTTTTCACCCTTTGGCTGAATGAACACAAGTATATAGATCAGTGAATAGAGGCCAGTAATTTGAGATTGAACCCTATTTATTCATGGATTTAATTTGAGATTCACTGTGGAGGGTGGCGATAGAGCCCAGTAAAAGATCCCTGTACATTGAGTTACCTCTTGGACTTCCAATCAAACCAAGCCATGCAAATTCTTATTCAGATTGGCTTTATAGATCAAATTCTCATATAGCCTCTTATGATGATAGAGTTATGGGGCAATGGTAAAACCTACCTGACTTTTTAGTTTGATAGTGATGCATGCTATGGAATTGATTCCAAGTGTTCTCATTTTGCTTAGTCTGAGTTATGTTAATGTTGTGCATCTGCATAATTGTACAGGAGGTATTAATGTTGTTTTTTGTTCCTGTATGTGCAATGAGATTGGTATTCTTACTTTCCCTATTATTTGTTCATATTCAATGCAAAGGTGGATATTTCAGTAGGTTTCCTACAAGTAACCATATAATATTATAACAGAGAGGAGGTTGGTAGAGCTAGGGAAGTTGTCGGTCTCATGAGATTAACAAAGTTAGTTGCTTTGTCACCATTGCAGCAGTACTTTTTCACAAACACTTCTGAGGTTTCAAGCAGAATGCCAAAATCAGATGATAACTGAAGTGTTTTTTGTATCTTCAAACCTTTGTCAGTAGAAGAATGGAAGCTGCAGGGTGAATGCGGTAGTGGGAGGAGAGAAGGGAAGGGGGGGTTTTTGGGGCTAATTTCGATTCTCTTAACCCACATCACTATTCAATAAAGGGAATAATCAATAATCTCCTGCGACAACACCCACGAATCACGATACTGCTACTGCAACATACCCACGAAGCCTTTCTCGGCTACTTCCATGTTGTAATCCCATGCGGGCTCAGCATACCAATTACCAACAAAGCCTTTCTCAACTACTTCCATGCAATTCTGCAATGGGTTGAGCACGTTAGGCCTCTCTCAATGCGTTTTCTAAACACTTGCATGGTAGTCTACCAAACTCAGGCCAACAATTGTTAACCACGATGGAAATCTGACGTTGGTCATCGATTGAGGTGAGTTCACCATAAGTGTCTGCACAACCCTCTGTTCCACCATCTCTCCGCGGGAGTACTACGGTACATTAAATGTATGATGTATCCCTTCACCCCCCCCCCCCCCCCCCCCCCCCCTTTTTTTGCTATAAAAGCTCACAATTCACCATAAAACTCTCTATCATTAGATAACACAAAACGAAAACTTTGTGTAAGGCTATTCCATAATAGTTACGTAATTACATCTCTCTGTAGGAGTATTATGGTACGTTTAATGTATATCTTTTTCGTTTCGTTGTTTTTGTTATAAAAAGTTAAAAACTCAAAATTTACTATAAAACTCTTTATCATTAGATCGCACGATACGACAATTTTGTGCAACGCTATTCTATAGCGGTTATGTAATTAAAAATATATTACATAAAGCTTCCATAGCCACCATAAGTTATTTATTATTTGCATTAAACTGTGTTGTAAGTTAGGTGGTTCTTACATAACCGTATAATTAAGTGTAATATTTTTGTTAACTTAATTTTATTATTAGACTGCATCGTACGAAAAATTTGTGTAACACTATTCCATGAGAATTACGTCATTCCAATACATTGTATAAGATTTATGGAGGGTAGTTATTTCTTATATATCACTTAAAGAAAATGTATTCCTATTCCGTATTGTAAAGCTTAACTAAATTATAAAATATATGGATAAACTTTCAAATATCATTAGTTTCTTTCCGCTGCGAAGCGCGGGCCAAAACACTAGTATTATCAAAAGAAAGTCAAGAATATTGTAAAAACTAAAAAAGGAGTAAGGTATATATTATTTAAAAACTCTTGTTGGAGTATGAATCGTATATCAGTAATCGAAGCAATGCTCAGTGTCGGTGGCTAATAAAAACAAGTGACTTATTAACAACAATATTATAGACACTTATATAATAACTTATCTAGCTTTCTAAATCAACATATATATGTAAGTCAACGGGGAGTTCCCACAAATTGTAGCTAGTGCGCTCCACGGGCTAAACGAGTGGGTCGTGTACCTGCCGGCTGCCAGTACGAGTGAGCATCAGTCCACTCCGGACAGGATCATACTCAAGAGAATCACGATCCAATAGTGAAAGATATCTTAGAATCAAGGATCGGACCTATAGTGCAATCAATCCACTTTAGTCCATTTGGCATGATCTAAATGTAAATTATGTCCATTTTTCTTCAGTATTTTTAAAATTCATTGAACCAAAAACCGGATCATATTATATTCAATTCGATTTGGTCCGATGCAAATATCGATTCTGTCCTATACGGAATACTGCCACAATCCAAGACTGGCTCATCGCTTGAAATTTTAAGGTACAACTTTTTATCTTCATTCTAGCTCTGGCTGAGGATCAATGGCGACAAATCTTCACCAGCTTTCTACGATCAAAAGCAGCTTGAATACTGGCAACCCTACAGCAAAAACACAGTACTAAAACACAACGAAGTTACATTAGATCCACAAGAGATTACAGTTAAATGAATACACTTTTAGTGCTTTGGCATTCGAAGAACACTTAGATTAACACCTATTTACAACAAACTGCCGAAGAAATTTTGGAAAGGAAAAAGATGGAGTTTCAGCAATTCCCTTTCAATTCAAATGCCATAGTTGTCCCTCCCCAGCTACAGAACATTCGGAAGCAGAGTGATAGTTAGTAGGATTGAACTCCGCACCCAACCTCGCCTCCTCTCCTTGGCAACCATCAATCGATTCTACGTTTTCTGCTGAGGAGGAGACAAACCCAGCCAGGGAAGTGTTTCATTATGTTTGCTGATTGGTAGCAGTGTGATATCCAAATTAACGACGCTGCTGACACATTGCACATATGGTGGCTGATTTGATGTTAGCAAATGTGCAAAGTTCACAGGACCAATGACCTGAATCGTCAATGCCTCCTCTACTAAGGCCGCCACTTGACCTGGATGTTGACCCCTTGCCTCTCCCACCTCTTCCCCTACTGCTACTACCACCACCACCACCTAATATGCTTTTTGAGCTTCCGGTCCTACTGGTGCCTCCATGAACATCCACATCTGACAGACCATTCTCTAAAGCCCGGACTAAATTTTCAAAGTAGTTCCGAGTGACACTGTCATGCAATATTTAATGCTAGAATATGAGTCCAGGGACCAACCAACACAGATAATTTCATAGAGGAAAAAAGTTTACTGACAAATACCTTGTCAATCCAGCAAGCTTGGTGCGAAACTCATTGAAATCTTTTGAAGGGCCCTCAGCAGTCAGGTATACTTGAAGCTCCTTCTCTGCGCACTGATGAAGTCTCTCTAAACCAGACTCTGCCTCACCTGTGCGCTAGCACATGCTTAGGACAGGAACAACCAAGTATAACCATCCAACAAGTATAAATAAATAAATAAATAAAACTCCTTACCTTGCAAATACTCAAAGAACTGCCTCTTGGCATGCTCATGTTCAGGTAAATAATAACCGTAGGAGTAGGTCCACTTCAAAACCCGGCGACATTCAACTATCTACAAACAGAACACAGTCCAGCGAAATCAATTTAAAGCCAAGTCAGCTTCTAACTTTGCATTCTGTTACTACATGAATTATTTACCTGTAACCACGCCTCAGTTATAAACTTCAGCTGGGATTCAGGTTGGCATTGATTGTCACTCAGCTTCTCCAGCTACAAAAGCAAGTAATTAGTCACTCCATTACACAGGAGAGAGCACACACGGTTGCAGTGCTAGACTGAATTTGAGGTATCAACGGATGGTTTGGGGATGTGATTTGGAGCATGGATTTAGAGAATTCATAGATTCAGCAAAAAGCTATGCTTTTTTGCTGATTTAGACAATCTATAGAATATCAAATCTCTAATGTAGAGATTCTATATCTTGATTTATGAGATCTTTTTCTCCCCAACTCTATCTTCCTCTTTATTTATCCCGCCAAATACCCTTAAAAATAACAACAAGACTTTCCTTCTTTTACGAATTATATTAATGGTAACATTGTCATTTGATGCAAAATAAGACCCGGTTTTTCATTTACTATCAACAGTTGCCAACAATTAAAAATTAAAATCATTTTTCAACAATCAAATGAATTAGGATCTTTGGATTCTTTAGAATCTAGGGATATAACTCTAGTCATCCAAACGACCCTAAACTTCAATTATGATCATGTCAGGGCCTAACATCACTTGCCTCCAAAACAACTAGCTGTTTACAAAATAACCCGTAAAAGTTCCTCTACTTACATGCACAGTTTGCATCTGCTGCAGGTCTGCCAATGCTTTTTGCCTTGACTACAAGAAGAACAAACAAGGTCAGAGACACGATGTTGACATTCCACTCTCGATTTGTTGGCCAAGAAGTAACCATATAATGTAAATGATACAACTATCTGGTTTGTTTCACTTACCAAAAAAAGTAATAACTCAATGATTCTGGATTTTGGAGGTAATATTGATTTTCTCGCCCTAAGTTGTTACTTGTTAGACAACCAGCCATGAATCAACGAAACAAAATTTACATTGCTTGAAAGGACATGAAAGGGAAATCCAAAATGCAGTCCCACAGCATGAATAAGCACCATGGAAAAAAAAAATTATCTACATTTATAAGTCTTCCAGTTCTCATAAGCTACACCAATAAAGACCTAATAGCATTTACCATTAAAATTTATGGTACTTTTCATTCAGATTACCTACATATTCAGCCATCCATGGCATCTGTCAGCAACAGTCACTCACAAGAAATAATGAAACACTCGACTAACATCAAGGCACTCTAACAGCATTCTTAGAAACTGAATAGCCACAAAATACACTTACTGATTGATTTGTTGCCCATCGTTCATAGTAATGTGTATACCTCTCTAGCGAGTTTTTGGCCATCTCTCTTCTCTTCTCGGCCTCGTCGTACTAAATCAAAAGGTTTAAACCGAATACAGAACAGAAATTTTATAATGATTACAAGACACAGATTGCCATATAGGGAAAAGAACACTTAAGGAAACAAAAAGTAACCATAAAGAGAATATACCACTCCCTCCTGCTTTGCTGTCTCATAACGGTTACATGCATAAAACCCACCAGTCCTCTCCCCGTGTTCTGTCCAAGCACCAAGGCAAAGCCTGTAATCAAACAGATTTTGGAATGAGCTACGGCATCATACATCGATCAAGCATCCAAAAAGTGTACTTCAACGCTGTAAATGCCAGACAATCCACATTTTTCTTATGAATCAGTCGTCCATACATGATGTTGTAACAACCCATCCTAATTGTAAAAGAGATTACATATATGATATGGAAAGGTTCTAAAAGCTCAAGTTGGACAATAAAAAAAAATGGCAGTGGAATCCAATCCACAGATCTGACGCTAGAGACCTAGTCTGATGGAAAGAATCGAAATGAATCCCACCTATCTATAGTCCTCAAGGAATGAAAATATGAACCCAGGGAATAGAAAAGGTTATCGCCTGTCGCTTACCAGCAAAATTCAAATTTACAGGGAGGGGTGCAGGTAATATGCATGCAGCCTTGGTTCTTCTCAATTGGCCGCTTGCACTTAGGGCAAGGCTTGGAATTAGCTAATATCCTGCAAATTAAACCAGCAAATTATGCAGTGAGGCACATAAAAGAATTAGGATAGCTTCTTAATAATGTTTCCCTGCCACGAGCAAGACAGAGTTGGAACACTGACCATGAGCCATTACCCAGGTCACATGGCATGAATCCAAATGCCAGGGGAAAAAAACAGAAACTATTTCCTTCACAACCACTCTTTTATTGCCTTTTTTATCCATCTTTTTTCATAAGTCCTTTTCATAATGGAATCAATTTGAAGTCATGAAGCCTGTTGTCTGCACAACAAAATAAACTACTTCTAGCATAGGTCGTCAACTTTAGGTTTATCCTAGTTTCATTATCAAGAGAAATTATAAACAACTGAGGGCCCTGCTTAGGGTGAACCAGCATGTATGTACGTATGAAGGAACATCAGGGGAAGGGAACAAATGTACTTCTGCTTTGAGAAGTATCAGTCAAAATCTCATCAATCTACCAGAAAATAATTGTACTTCTGCTTTGAGAAAAGTTGGGGCTTTGGGGAAAACCATTATGGGCAGAAATACATGCAGTGAAAAACACAATAGGACAGGGGATTTAGGCTTAGCTCGAGGTTTATTTATGCACAGCTAAGTTTAAAATGTGGACAAGCAGATCCGAAACATCCAGAAAACAATCGGGGTCAACAATAAGTGATCTTCATGCATCACAAATAATTCAGTTTCAGGCATGATACCATTCAACCGGTAAAAAGCTGAAGTTCCATAACAGATCAAGTATGTCTAGGATGGCAGACTAGTAAACCTAAGGCCAACATCTAAACAGATCATGTTGTACTCTTAGAAGAGCTCTAATAAAATAAGGTTCCAGGCTCTGAACATAATCTATTGATCCAAAATGAACCTGTCTTTCCTCCACAGCATGCATACCAGCTTAGGAGGGTACTTCACCAAGGTTCTCCTGGTCCTTGTTCAACACATTCAAAGCTCAGTGAAAATAAAAACACGTGCAATTCTGCACACCCTAAAGTTCCAGATTGTTCTCTGATGGTTATTATGTGCTACCATTGCTGAACAAATAACAGCAAAGCAACATGACAGACGAGGGTCTGGGACTAGTGAGATCAGCCTATATAAGTGTAGTAGTAGCCAACAAAGCTTACCAAAATAGTTAATCAATTCACCTAGTGCATATTCAGTATAGTTCCGTTTCTTTTCTTGGAGGAACCAATAAGTACAAGCGAATATATAATTGTGGTCATCTTAAATACCAGTTCATGTTTTCAGACTCAGCACTGTTCTTCAGAATCCACTTGGCTACAGTTCCACAATCAACAGGCCTGTGAGCTTCCTCTGTACACTACAGTTTATAGCAATAGAAGACCATCAGATACATGCCGATCAGCATCTACACCTAAGAATTATATCAGGCCGAGTAGCTCATTCATTATGCATTCAAGAAAACCTACACTCCAGCAAAAGCTATATGAACAGCGGCAAGTGACATCATAGCTCCCACTGCCAACAATAAAATCCACAGCATAATCACAGCCTGGAGCAGGACACCATTTGGTCTACAAGATAGTGCAAATGAAATTCATTCAGTAATCACATAAAGAGCATAATATGAACAAGATAATATTACCGCCCCAGGGAAGAGGGGGGGTGAGGGGGAGAGAGAGTTATTTCAGTCATAAGCAAGTACAAAAGCTGCAGGAACAATGTAGCTATCCTAAAACTCTCTAATTGCTCACTGAAATTACATTGATTTTAGTACAGAAACACAAGAACAGAATTTCAGCAGCATCATGGCCCAAGTTAAACAAGACAGCAGTAGATTATGATTCAGGTAGTCTTAGTTCTGAAGGTACACTCAGTTTGGTTTCTGACACAGGAAGCATACTTGTCTGTCCTAGTAGTATGCCATCTTTTATGGCAACAGAAGATAACCATTTAAGTCACTTAGGCGTACTCTATGTTCACAAGAGAATCCCTGCACTGACAGAGAAGAGATGGCGTGCAGATGCAGGTTGATAAACAGACAACTAATAAGCAGAGATCGTTCAAAATTACTAGAGGTCTATGTACAAGATTCAAAGACTAGTTTCTTACATTAGACTTCAAACAAAAAATGGCCGTAGGACACTAAAGGATAAGAAAAAACATATTGCTACAATCAATTGGTTTTCATAAGGTATATTCCAAGCCTACTTTACTATAAATATGATCATCTCAGCCAATGCAATCAATCAATGAATTGGAATAGTGCACATTTTATAGGGGAAGCGGAAATGCTTATCATACTTGCCCGCAGATGTCCATTTTGAGCACATTGGTTCACGGCAGAACTAACATTAAGATGAAAAGAAACCGAATCTTCACTTTTGAAATTGAAATATTGGATGATCTATCAAGGACAAAAGTTTATTGCCATAATTAAAAAAAAAGTAAACTTTAACCAAGATCAAGAAGAAAAGTTACCTTCCTGTTATCCTCAATGTAAGATCTGACAAAGTAACGAATGTATTTATCCTTATCTTCACCAGATGCCAATGCATTAATCATATCTTGACCAACGGCAGCGGCACAAGAGGGATCAGGGCATCGCAACATCAAACACCCAGGACCATCGTTAATTGCAGTGCTAATATAACCTGGAGGAGAAAAGAGATTGAAGACAAATAATTCCAAGAAATTTAGTCTTATCATTCTAACATGATTACCAGATGCCAAGTGTAACATATTTTTTTACAAATCAAATGCTTTACAAACTTTTCAAAGGATGGGATAGGAGAATATCGAATGAGGCCACGACACTGAACTATAGTGAAACTTCGGTTCCTTCTCTTCTACAACTATAGTATTAACATATTTAGGATTATCTACTCAGATATCATGAGTTCAAGAATGCAACTATGATGTGATCTGCGAACTTCCATAATCTTCCCAACAGTTCATTTATCAATGGCGAACTAGGAAAGGAACCCCAAAATTCTCCAAACAAAGGCAAGAACTATCGTGACCAGAGAACTGTATCCATGACAGGACAAAGTGACACACTTGTCCATTAACCATTAACAACATCACTCCGTAAACTTTAGGTTCCTCTTCATCTTCACAGGCCAGTCAAATTTAAAATGATACTGACATTAAACATTCTACACCACAGAAAACTTATCCAGCTTTTCCTTCTGAAATTGAGTAAATTACTTAACTAGAGTCACTCTGCAGAATGTAAACACAAGCAATGCATGCAAAGCTAGTCCAAAGGTTAACATGTGAAATCTGATCACCAATAATTTAACACTGGCAGAAAATAATGGACATGCAGCAAGAGAGAACAAATTGCTAAAGCTTATTCAAGCATCTAATCTCAGCATTTCTTTTTGTTGTTCATTTTTGGACGAATAGGTTGATTCTTTGGAAATCCAGGGACATCAGAACACATAATAAAGAGTCGGTACTTTTGACAAGAACTTTCAAATCCAAACTAATTGATTTACTCATCCAAGTAAATCACTCATAATGCTATGTGTGCAACATAATGCAGCTGGCAGACAATCACTTCATTTCAAGAGTTTCAAATCACTCATATCTAATAATTTTAACAATAAATTATTATTATCCCTAACTGCCACTGAAAATATTTTCCTAGTGAATTACCTTCATACTGTGACTTGATATTTCCAGTAGACCAAGAGACATGAGCCAGTCATTATATGATACTATGCCTTTTGACAATATCTTTCGCACGTCTAGATGATAAGGGCACTGAAATTGATGTTTTGAAGGAAATGCAAAGCCATATAATCATGAGACTTTAGTGTAAATAAACATTTAATCATCAATATTTGAGATATTGTCATTTCTTCTTCCCAGAAATTACATAACTTCAACTCGATACAACCATTCCAGGTTTCATAAACTTATTCGTATAGCTTACACTGCAGTTGGCATGAATAATCCTTTTCCACTCCACAATCACAGACGGACTCAAGCGACAGAAACGAACAAGCATGAGAATCTTCAAGGTTACCCACCTGCCCAGCAAGTCTTACAAAATGGATGACCACACGCAGCTGCATGAAGTCTGTCACACGGATAGGTTTCAAAACAAATCCCACATGTCATCTGTCGAAAAAGTGGATGTGGTAGGAGGATTAGAATGAAGCGGAAACATGCCAAATGGAACTGAGCAAGCACATAACTTTATGTAAATCCCCAGGAATCTAATAATACATCATGAGAAAGAAGGATTGCTTACTTCTCTACCATCGGGAAATGGCACGACAAGTGCCTCCAATAAGCCAACAGCCTTACGTACTCTCGCTTCGTCAGCAAACCACTCATCATGAACTTTACTGACACTCCTAGAAGTCCCAGAGGAAATGGAAGAAGAAGAAAAAAGGAAACTGTAACTAGAGATAGATGCCAATGCACAGACCTGAACGAGAGAAAGAAAAAAGAAGAAAAAACAAATCCCAGTACCCATCCAAGCTTATCTACAAAAAACATGTAACCCTTTTGAGGACTAACAACTGCGGTTTCATCATTTCATCAGTCATCAAATGGTCAATGACACTGCCTAAAACCAAGTAGAAAACTTTTCGCACCTCTAGGAACAGGTTTTCCCCAGCCTTAGTCATACCAGTTATAGTGACGGAGGAGGATGCTGCCAGCAACCTTAGAAATAGAAAGCACCGTAGATATTCTCGCCACATCATCGTCCTGACGGCGACGAATGTCGGCTTCGCTCAAAATCGTATAATTTTGCTAAGAGATAGAACAGAAGAAGGGAAGCAGTTAGTCTTACAAACGAAGGGTGATGCTGAAGAAGTGCATGGGAAACAAAGGGAGAAAGCTGAAATTGTTGAACTGAGGAAAAATCATCGGCAGACCTGGTGGCGATGTGAGACGAGGTCATCGGAATCGTCGGAATCATTGTCGATGAACTCGTAATCATCAGCGTCGTCGGTATCGAACCCATCGTCTCCACCGCTGTAGAAATCGTCTTCCGCAGATTCGGCAGCGTCTTGCATATCGAAGTCATCCTCCGATTCCATGAAAGCTACGCTCACGCAGAATGGGGAATGAGGAGGACACGATGAAGGAGAGGAGCCAGAGGGAGAAAGAATGGTTTGGGGAATATGAGAGAGCGAATCCGGAAAAGGAGGGAGGAAATTGATTGGAAGAAGAAAAGGGGAAATGGAGATGCGATGATGATCAAGCTGGGGCATCAACCGTCAAAATGAAAATTGATGAATTGAAGAAAACAAATGGAGAAGAGATTGCCTTTTTTAGAGAGAGATTGGCTATATACTTTTTACCGGGAAAATAATTCCATTGAGATTTGAGAATTGGGGAGACATATCACTAAACTTAGAATATAGCGTCGAGTATTATTAACGTCATAAAATTGTGTATTCGTTTTAAATTCTACGGTTAAAAAGAAATAAAATATTATTTTTTTATGAAAATGTTATAATAATATAAAAGAAAAAGGGGGAAATTAAAGACAAAAAATGGAATGAAATTCTGTTGCTTCTTCCTCGTTCAGGTGAAGAACTCCCGGTGTTGGATGTCGATTAGTTTCTTGACCTCCCTAAAGCTGTGGTTTAGGAGATGATTAGGTCGTCCTTCCGCCAATGTTGCTGGGTAGTCAGTAATTCCAACTTCACGACACCTCATCTCTCGACTTTTGCGATTCGGTTGTCCCAATAAACAAATCCTTTGGAGAGACCACTAAAGATAGCGGACCTTTCCACAATAATCACCAATGAATTGTACTTTTAATATGATATGGTATCGCATATATAAACAGATATCCCTACCCATCCTAGGAGCAAACTCTCCCATCTATGATCTATCTCACGCCACATCTGTATCCACTAGGCGGAGCAGCTCAAAGCTTTAAAGATCCAAAAAGCAACCGGTAATTGCAGTCGCTGGTGAGATCAGGAATCCAATTAAAACTAAAGAGTTAGATTAATTTGGTTCACGTGAACGAACAACAACCAAGTTATCTCCCAAACCACAGTTTTGGGGAGGTCAAGAAACTAACCGGCCGTCCAACGGTCGGAGCTCGTTTGTTCTTCACCTGAACGAGGAAGAAGGAACAAAAGTTATTCCAATTTTTCCTTTTTCTTGTATATTATTATAACTTTTTTATCAGAAAATAATAATCTATTTTTTTTTAACGGTAGATGGGCGGAATTTTAAACGGATGCACAATTCTATGACGTTAGTGGTACCCGATGTCCTATTCTAACTTTAATGGTATATCTCCCTCAATTCTCATACTTTAGTGGTACCCGAGGTATTTTGCTCTTCCATTTACTAACTGTTCGGTAGGGGGTGGGCAACGGTGCGTAACCGTCCCGTTTGAAACGGGTACCCAATCCTATTTGTAGAGGATACTTCAACCCATGTCTCAAACTCGTATGAGTTAATGGGTACTACTTGCTCGTAGGAGACGGATAACGGATACCCACTGGTAACCCATACTTCCTTCCTTCTCAAACGAACCTCTCTACCCGTCCTTTCACCCATTTCCATCTCTCTGTCCTTCCACCCTCACGCAGCAATTGTTGACGCGATTAAAGGGGATGACGGCATGGAGTACATCCTCGACAACCCAACCACGACGAGGTTCCAGTCTAGGAGTCTGTTCCTTAATGAGAGGATCAGGAAAGGGATGCCCTGCTCACCCGGCGGCAGCAACATATGCTCTTGAGAAAGGGCTAGCTTAACTTGTATGCTCATATGAATATCATGATCTGTTCTAGATGCTCTGATATTTAGTTAGAACTTAGAACCGTGTTTCCTCTTGTTTAATGATGTGTAAAAGCGGAAATTGATAAAAGTCTAACATTGAAGTTACTATTCATTAGTGACTCTCGCATAGCATGGAGGCCCCAACAATATATTATCTAGTAGAGAAGATCTGTTCAGAAGCCACTGAATGGGGTAGTGAGACCAGTATTCGAAGAAGAGGAGGCTTGCATGAGGTTGACAGAGCTACAAGTCTAGAAGCCAAGATAGATGCCAAGCTAGATTCTAAGTTCGATGCACTCGAACGAAGGCTAGCCAAGATTGCTATGGGTAGACAAGAGCAGGTTGCTTCATGTGAACTTTGCGAGGGTCCTCATCATCGGGATATGTGTCCACTGGGAGCTACTCAGTTGGAAGATGTCCAATATATCAATAATCCGCGAAGTCAAGGCCAGGGTGGTATTTATTCAAATACATATAACCCTCAATGGAGACATCACTCCAATATGTCATGCTCAAACAATAATCTAGCTGGTGTTCGTAACATCCCACCTCCTGGTTTTCAACAGCAGCAACCTCAACCAGAGAACAAGCCCCAGCTGGAGGAGTTGATTTTGGCTCATATGTAGAAAACAGAAAATAATTTCAAGGGTCTTGATCAATTTGTCACTCAACAGCTAGGCATCAACAACAATGTGCAATCATCTCTGCTAGCTATGGAGAGACAAATAGGTCAGATGGCTCAAACTTTGACAGATATTCAAGGTAGGATTCCGGGGACTTTACCAGCAAATACTGAGAGGAATCCGAAGGATGCCATGGTTGTAGCTGTCACATTAAGGTGTGGAAAGGCCTTGGAGGATCCAGAGAGTTTGAGGAAGTCAACGAAATTAGAAAAATAAGGAGCTGTAGAGGTAGAGGATGAAGAAAGTGCAAAAGCTGAAAAATCTGAATTGCACAGGTAAACTGCATGCAATCTGCCTGTGCATGAGCATTCTGCCTGTGCACCTCCAAAGGTGGAAAAATTCAAGAATGAAGAGGTAAAGCCTTATGAACCTCCCGCACCATTCCCTCAAAGGTTAATAAAGCCCATGGAAGACCCAAACTTCAAGAAATTTGTGAATATCTTCAAGCAACTTCAAATCAACATACCGTTGGCAGAGGCACTTGAACAAATGGCTACATATGCTAAATTCTTAAGGGAGTTGCTGACAAAGAAGCGCAAATGGGCTGATTTAGAGAAGGTAACCCTTACTTCTGAATGTAATGTTGTGATTCAAAATAAACTACCAGAAAAGAGGGATGATCCATGGAGCTTCACCATTCCATGTGTCATTGGAGGTAGAGAGTTTGATAAATCACTTTGTGATCTTGGAGCAGGAATTAATTTAATGCCATACTCGGTCTACAAGAAATTGAGATTGGGAGATGTTCTTAAGCCTACTCGGATCACTCTTCAATTGGCTGATCGATCAGTGAAATTTCCAAAAGGAGTGGTGGAAAATGTATTGGTGAAGGTGGGGAAGTTTATTCTCCCTACAGATTTTGTTATTCTGGAGATGGAAGAAGATCAGGGAGTGCCTCTAATTCTTGGCAGACCTTTTCTAGCAACTAGTGATGCACTCATCGATGTTGGGAGAGGCAAGTTGACATTCCGAGTAGGTAAAGAGTAGGAAATTTTTAATGTCTTTCAAGTTGATCATAATCACGATGCATTTGATGACTTTGAAAGTGGAGCTCGAGAAAGGAAAAATTCTTCTTCCTGTGATAGTGGATCATTTGAAGAATCACTTGTCGTATCAGCTTAAATTCCGAAATCAAAGCAAGGACAAAAATCCTTACCAGGTCATCTCAAGTATAGATATTTGGGTAAGGATTTCAATCTTCCTGTTATTATTCCTTCTTCACTGTCATTGAAACAGAAAGAGTACTTGCTTGAACTAATACAACGATTTTGTGTTTTATATTTGTCACGAACTAAACCTCAATTTATGGGGGAAACACCATAGGATGTAGCTATTTCTTGACTTGATGGATTGATTCATAATTTTTTTCTTCCAATCTCTATTGCATGAAGTTACTTAATGCTTTGTGTTGACTGGCCACCAATACAACGATTTGTAGTTAATTAGGTTATTAGCGACAGTGAAACCCTAATAACTGAACATATTTCACGTGACATAGTAACTTATCAAAGCGATAGTGGATTAAATAAGATGCTATGTGGTCTTGATTGGGATGTCGGTCTTAAGGCTAAATAGTTAATTCATTGAGCTACGAGAGTAAAATTTGAATTAATTGTTTAGTACGTAGTAATTCCCGACAGGGATAGCTAGCACAGTAGTGATATCCTGGCTGTAGAGGTATGGATTAAATTGATTGGAATATATGAATTAATCTGGATAGGATAGGTAGTGAATTCCGGTGTTTCTCCCAAAGCTTTCTCCATTGAATTTCTCCCGACCATTTTAATTTGCTTGTTTTGTTTAATTATTTTGCTATTAGATATAATTTCATCAACCAAACCATTTTCACCTATAGTTTGCTCTATAGAATCGATAAATCATAAGGTTGTACCAGTCCCTGAGAGACAATACCCGGACTTTCCGGTTTTACTATGAGATAGGAATTGAAGCAATACGCTTTTGCCCTATCAATGATGATGACGTGGTTACCATGATGTTACAGTTCCTAGCTGATAACGAGATACAACTTGAAGAGGTGTATCTTGAGATTGAGGCGGTCAGTGAAACTCATTCTCAGGAGTATTCTTATGATGATGGTTTTGTAGGAGGGTATGGATGGGGTGGTAGTTCAAGAAACTACGAAGGAGGTAGTTCTGGAGGAGGGGTGCCATGGGAAAAATACTCGTAACATTGTGAGCCTGCTCGATCATTCGATCTCGGAGTACTTCACATGAGTGAGAAGATGATGTTGGTGGTGCTGGTCATGATCCTCCTGGCTCAAGCTATCCATTCGTCTCCAATGGCAAGGAAAGTGAGGAAGATTTGAGATCAGTGAGCAAGGAGGAAGATGCGGACGACAAGGTGGCATTTCGTGAGCCACCTATGGCATACTATACAGAGGTTCCATCTCAATTTTTATATGGTCAGAACGATGCCCCTGAATTTCTCCCTATGCCCATGTATAATCGGATGACCAATTTGGAGGTGAGTATGACGTTCACTTCGAAGGATGCAGTTCAAGATGCTTTTAGCGAAGAAGGCATGAGGCGGAATTTCGAGTGGAGGGTAAAATATTCTGATGGCAAACTACTACATGTCATATGCAAGAATGCTGGAGAGGGTTGTATATGGCAATTGCGGGTTGCAAATATAAAAAGAAAGGGTGTTTGGTTAATTCAAAAAGTAGAGAACGACCACAGCTGCTCCTCGTCCATACTTTCTCGGCATCACCGCCAACTTAAGCCAAGAAAGTGGGGAGAACCATTAATCAATTGATCGAGGCACAATCAGATATCAAGATCAAAGCTATCATGGCTGAGGTGAAGGATCAACATTCCTACACGATCAGGTACAAGAAGGCATGACATGGAAAGCAAAAGCCCATGGCTGAGGTGTATGGTGATTGGGATGACTCATACGCTTTACTCCCTAGACTAATGGCTGCAATGGAGGAGTCCAACCTTGTGACTGTTTTTGTGTCGTGGTAAAACAATGTACAAACTGAAGTAGACGCGTGCATACCGTTCCACTTGATCTTCGGGGGGTGTTTGGGCCGATATGAACCTCATTTTGGATGTGATCAACGAGCCACGAGATCGATATTTGCCCCGCATTCAGTGGTGGATGCCAATGTCCTTGGACTTCAGTTTGGTTAGGCATGTCAAAGCCCAAACAATTGAGAATTAGCCAGGTAAGGATGGCAACGTCTCTGAGGGTGATCGTCGTTTCCTCCTCGGTAAAGTGGAATGTATGTGTTTTGGGGTGCCATCACTATGACATTGTCGTCAACAGATCGGTGTGGATTTCAATCTGCCTGAAGTGCCTCACTATATCTAAACCCGTCCTCTCTAGATACAGTGAGAGTATAGCATGCCAAGCGGGTAAGCGTGTTTCTTGCTCGGATAAATACTTCTCATCCCTTGGCCCAGGATCGATATGCAACCGAGGATCGTGTATCTCGGCATCAATCTATAATTTTTTTTTATAATCAAATCAGATTATTTCGATTAAAAAAATAAATCCCAAAAGGAAAAACAAATACGTACACTAAGAGCCTCTTCGTCCATTTTTTGGCGGAAGCTGGACAGAGGTTCGACGGGTTTTTGGAAGGGAGGGATGTAGGAAATAACTCTAGAAATTCTTTCTGATGCGGAAGATCGAGCGTAGCTGCAACTACAGAGCATACTTAGAACAAAACTAGGGTGGAGAAATGGTGGGTGCAAGAAGAATTGTGTTGTGGTGTGGTTTTGTTTGGAATGTGTGTGTGGGGGGGGGGGGGGGGGGGGGGAATTTACAGGGGAGGATCCACTGCAGAGAGAGATAGAGCACAAATTGCTGATGTGAGAAGCTGTGAGGCGTCGGCTCTGGTAAGAAAACCAAAATTCGCGCCTCACTGCATCCGATGCCAGCGGTGAAGGGACGAGGTAAAGCAGATTGTAAACTGGTCCATAGTGCATCATCGCGCTTGTTAACGACGGGGAATGCGTTGCGTTCCATGTCAGCGGTCCGCTCCCTCTCGCCCTTCCACCATCGCTGTCCGATGCGGTGAGACACGAATTATGGTTTTCTTTCCATATCTGACGCCTCACTGCGTTACATGTCAGCGATGAGGGCTTCATCGCGGTAGACAACAATGGTGATCGTGTGAAAATAATTTACTGCGTTTGGTTTAAAAGGTGGTGTATTCACTGTCTTTAACAAAAGCGGTGAACTTCTTCATCGCCTTTAACGGCTGTGGTGAAGATGAAACATGTGTATATTGAGAATTTCTTTTTGTAACGTATGTATTTCGAAAATGGTTTTTAAGACCATGTGTATTCCGAATAATTTTATATTATTTATATTAATTGGTTTAATGTTTTCTCGAAATAATTTAAAATTTATATAATTTAAAATTTTTTATACCACTTATAAAGTATTAAATATTGGTCTCTAACGAATGATCTCAATGTATTGTTATCATTCAATGACTTATTATAGCTAATTAATAAACCACGAAAGCAAGACTTGTCAATATATCTTAGTTCTTCATCTAATTGAGCAAAATTTGATTCTTCAAAGGTTCTCAACTTTTCATCTAGTACAAATTTATAGTACTGTTGTTGTACAGAATGTGACACGCGATAGTGCCCGCCTGTGGATTCACAAAAATATTTTTTCTCAAAATATCAAAATGGATATCATTGTGAGATACAAAGAAAGATAATTTACTGCTACAAAAATATATGAATTCTGAATGTAAATGAAACATACACAAACCAATTAAAGATTATAGAAAATTTGGAGAAAGATGAGAGAGAGTATTACATGGCATGATTTGGTTAAATGATTGAGAAAAAATAAAATATATGATTACTCTCTTATTGTTTTTTATTAATCTCTAAATTAGGCCTGTTAAACGGTTGTCGGTTAGTCAGAAAATTGCAAAACGAAGCATAAACCGCGATTATTCGATTAATCAACAATTGATAAAAAGCTTCAGTTGTCGATGATGGTTAGGGAGAATGGGCTCATAAGGTTTTGACCGTGCGGTTATTGGTGAATAATTGATCACAATGTGACAAATGTACGTTGATCTATCACAATGTAACAAATGTACCCTTCCGTCAACAATGATAAAATGACAAACTTGCCCCCAACTAATTTATATAATTATTGCTTCAGCATATAAAACCGCTGCAACATATATGTTTATATTTCTTCTTTTTCGTTTATCCCTCTTATTTTCTTTTCCCCTATTCGTTAACAAATGAATAGACTGGTAGTCAATTCATATCTGGCAACCAGCTTCCTCTTCGACGACAGCAGCAGGCTTCTCCCCCGTGACTTTTCCTGTTTGAGATTTGAAAGGTGCTCCCGTCCTTGCTTCTCCCTGGCAACAACCGCATCAAGCTTCTCCTCCATGACTTGTCTTGTTCGAGATTGGACCGACACTCCATTCATCAATTCGATTTAGTAGTAAATATTCACAGGCTTTAAAAGATGTGTGAGATGGGGGTCAGAAGGATAGAAAACTACCAACACATATTAGAAAATTAGGATCCCCAATTCATTTGTGTTCTTTACTAGGTTTCCTAACTACTTCCCCCAAATCTTGTTTTTTAGCCATGGATCCCAATCTCATGACCTTCAACATCGACAATGATCTCCAAAACACTCCTCTTCAACCGATGGAAGTCAATCTTGCACTAGATCAACAAATCGGCTCTGGGACCAGGCTTCTCCTCGAGCAAAACTGGATTTGGATCCTAGCTAAGAGGTGAAGGTCGGCAAAGCTGTTGGCGACCACATCAATGATGAGGTCACTGAATATGATAGTGACCGGTAGGACGATTAAGAAGAAGAGTGGAATAAAAAAAATGAAACCCCAAAACTAGTCTCTTGAAGATGAAGAGGCACAAGAGAAGTAGATGCTCGTCGGCATCTCTTGTTGGTCGTCGTATTCTTTTTTTGAGGAAAAGGAAGCAAACAAGGACATGAAGGAGATGGGTGCCTCAAGATGTTAAAGTGAAAATAAATATTTATGTATAATTTAAATACTGTCAACTAGGCAAATTTCGCCACTTTCGAGATACAATTCCTTTCCTATTGAAAAGAAAGATGTTTCCTTTCTCTCTCAAGCTGTCTACGGTTCATCACAATCAATATGTATCACATCTATTGCCTCCAAACATGTAGTTCTCACCAAGCGCAATTCATCACTGCATATCAAGATTTCAACCCACCCCACCAATAATGGCACAACACAGAAGAACTTTCCCAAATACCCCAGGTCGAAAACCAAATACTCCAAGGTAGGGTTGGGAAAATTGTTGGTTCAAACATGGGTATGGATACCTCCATCGAGACGGAGGAGCAATGGAAAGGGGAAGCTACAGACAACACTAGAAGAGGTTACACACAATCATAGCAAAGTGGAGGGCATACAGAAGGGAGCAAATAAACAAACAAAAGGGAGAGATCTGCTAATTAATGCTACTTACACCAACCTCGATTACCACCTCCACACACCAGAGACAAAGGGAGGAGACCCAGAGGAGCACGTTAATACGAAAGAAAAGCATGCACTCCCCTAATCATTACAACCTGAATAGAGAGGAGTGATAAACCGTTAATTGCACATGTTTTTACCCCTATTCTTGAGCCGTTTGAGATGTTGATTCTCGTGTTTTAGGCCGATTTCATGCTAGGTTGTGCTTGTTTGTGATATTTCAGGTCCTAGTATGTGAATGAAGGTTTGGAAGCGAGTTTGGGGTCGATTGGACGAAGATCAGACGTGTGGCGAGTCGATGAGGAAGCCACACGGGCACACATAAAACCCACACGGCCGTGTCATGAACCAATGTGGCCGTGTGGGATTATGCGAGCCTTCACACGGGCAGACTGGAGGCTCCACACGGCCGTGTGCCCCTGGCCGTGTAGGAAGCTTGAAATCCACTAAATCGGAACTCGGCATTTTGGACCTTACACGGGCATCTGGGTAAGCCACACGGCCGTGTGGCCTGCCCGTGTGAGTCGGGAATTCTGGTTCTTACCCAATTTCGAGCCACAAGTGAGGGAATCGACTTTTCAGAGCAAAAATAGAGTTTTAGAGAGAGAAAGGGCGAAGAACAAAACCTATGAGCTATTTGGAGTGGATTTCTCACCATTGAAGCCCAGATTGCATCCCCCAGGAGTGAAGATTGACATCCCAGAGCAGATTTTTCTCATCTTTATGAGTATGACTACTCTGATTTCTTTTTTCCTCTCTCTCTCTCTCTCTCTCAATGGAGTATAACCCTTCTCTCACTTGGGTATGAAGAACCCTAGTTCCAGGTGATAGGGATTTGATTGTAATGACTTGGGATGATTATACTGTTTGGTTTTAATCGAATGATGCATGTTTCATTGAATTGATTGAAGTCTGATCAGCTTTTCTTGATTTCTGCTGTAACCTGAGATAGATAGAATCTGATTAGGTTGTTAGAGCCTCTTCATTCGGTAGTAGTAGATTGGCTATACGAGAGTTAGTCAGTCTACTGCTTAGTACTGGAATCCAATTCCAGTAGTGGAGTTCTGTGCTTATTGCTTCAGCTTGCTTTCCTAGTGAAGACTAGTCGTCTGCCGGGTAGTTAGGCTGAGAGGGCTTGGTCAGCTTAAGAGATGCCAAGCTACTGTCGGATCTTTCGCAGTCTAATCAACAGTAAATCAACCCAGGGTAATTACAATTGAGACTTAACTAAGGAGCTAGGGGGACTCATTCCTGAGTGACTCTTCCTTGCGTTAGAAAACCGAACCAATTCCTGCTTTCTTTCTGCTTTTAGGTAAAACAAAAATCAATCGACTTAGTTGGCTAGATAATAGATAATCACGGAGTAGGCAGTAGATCTAGACCCCAGGTTGATATTTAGAACTTGCCACTTTACTGCAGTCCCATTCTGCAATTACACTTGGTCGCAGTTCGGTGTTGTGTTTTGGCGTGTCAAGTTTTTGGCGCCGTTGACGGGGACCCTCTAGGTTATTGGGGAAACGTGAAAATTTGTTACTCTAGATTTTTCTTTATTGCATTTTATCTCTTCGACCTGTGTGCCTTTACGAGTTGTTTCTGCTGATTGTGTGCAGGTAGTGGATGACCCGTAGCCAGTCGGGAGATCTACTACCATTAGACCAGGAGCTTGAACGAACCTGCAGGAACTTCAAGCAGGCGCTAAAGGCGCGACTGGCTGCGGAGGAGGCGCTAGCACAACTGCAAATCGCCGAAGAAGAAGAGATGGGTGATCCACAGGACCATGATGTGGTCCTTCCCGAGGAGCAGACCATGGGATATTACTGGACCGCCAGGGCCGCGGACATGAGGTCGCCCATTCAACACCCTCATGTCCCAGCAAACAATTTTGAGGTGAGCACCTCTGTCATCACCATGCTGCGCGGTTCGATGGTGTTCCGTGGCAAAGAGGGGGAGTGCCCCGATCACATCTCAGGCGATTCCACGAGCTCATCGATGGAATCAAGATTAATGGGGTCCCAGCATATGCCATCCAGCTGAGGTACTTGCCATTCACCCTGGAGGGGCAGGCCAAAGAGTGACTAGACACTCGACCTCCAGGCTCTATCACCACGTTCGCCAACCTGGCGGACAAGTTCATCACCCGCTACCATCCTCCGTCCAAGACGGCGGACCTGCAGAAGCAAATTACCCATTTTGCTCAGGATGAGGATGAGACCATCAGGGATGCTTGGGAGAGATACACCAGCCTCTTCCTCAAGTGTCCCAACCATGGTTTTACTGATGCCTTCAAGGTGGGAACCTTCTACCATGCCCTCTTCCCGGAGGATAAACAGCTGATTGATTCGGTCTGTGGCGGGAATATGCTCACCAAAACACCGCCCTAGCTGAATCAACTTTTTGAAGAGATGACAGAGCAGGGCTATGACTGGGGAACTGCGAGGAGATCAAGACGAGCACCAGGACGGGGTGTGCATGCTGTATCCACCCAGTCATGTGATCTGGTGCAGGTGGTATCGAAGCTGGTTTTAGCTATCGTTCGTTCCGGGATGATTGCAGGTACCGGACAGCAGCAGGCGATGCTCTGCCAGGGGTGTGAGAGTTCTCATCACACTGTGGAGGATTGCCAGGCGATGAGGGAGTCTTGTACTCTCCAGGAGCAGCTGGACTTCATCGGCAATGCCAGGCGTTTCGACCCGTACAGCAACACTTACAACGAGGGGTGGCGCCAGCATCCCAACTTCTCCTAGGGTGGGGCAAATTCCTGACCACCAGTCCCCCAGGGACCATCTGTCTTCCAGAGGCCTCCTTACCAGCCCAAACAAGGGCAATTTCAGCAGCTACAACAACCACTATACCCTCCCAGACAGGGGCCAGTTCCACCTCAGTCACCGGTGCGGCCATTTCAGCAGACAGGGGCAGCACCTGCAGCCCCAGCACAGAGTGACCCGATGGCGGAACTGCGAGATCTGGTGGGTTCTCTGACCAACTTCAGTGCGAACAAGTTCAATAACATCGAGCTGTTCATGGAGAAAGCTTCAGGCAAATTCTTGGAGCTAGAAGCTGGTCAGAGAAACACACAGGCTGTGCTTCGGGATATCCAGACCCAGCTTGGGAGTGTTGCCCAGGCTGTAACTCAGAGGACTCCGGGTACTCTACCCGGTCAGACCATCTCTCATCCGCAGGACCTGAATGCCAACTGCAATGCCATCACAACCAGGAGTGGCAAGGTGACTGCCGATCTACCTGTTCGGGCAGAAGAGAGAGAGGCCCCTGCTTCAGCACTTCCAGCTAATGAAGAGGAAATGGAGAAGGAGGTTGAGGTGCCTGCTCCTAAACCGCAACCAGTGGTGAAGGAGTATGTACCCCAGCTCCCCTTTCCTACTCGGTTGTACAAGGACCGACTGGAGATTGAGTTCGCCAAGTTCATGGCAATGCTGAAGCAGGTGAATATAAGCATGCCCTTCGTGGAGGCATTATCGAAGATGCCCAAGTATGCCAAGTTCATGAAAGATCTCCTCACCAATAAGAGGAAGCTTGGGGAGCTGTCAACGGTGATGCTCAACGAGGAGTGTTCTGCCATCCTGCAGAGCAAACTACTAGAGAAGCGAAAAGACCCAGGAAGTTTCACTATCCCTTGCATGATTGGTAGTTTTCATATAGGGAAGTCCTTGGCGGATTCAGGCGCTAGCACAAATGTCATGCCATATAAACTGTTTAAAAAGCTAGGCCTAGGTGAACATAGTGATACTAGGATGAGCATTCAACTTGTTGATATATCCATTGTGCATCCTAGGGGCATTGCAGAGGGCTTGATAGTAGCAGTAGGGCCATTCTCTTATCCTTTTGATTTTGTGATTTTGGACATAAATGAGGATGTGGATGTGCCATTGATATTGGGTAGACCTTTTCTCGACACCGCCAAGGCGCTCATTGATGTGAATGATGGAAAACTGATTTTGCGAGTTGGGGGTGAACAAATCACCTTTTCTGCTTCTAATAATATGAAACAGCCCCAGCTCCATGATGATCTAGTTTACTGTGATGTTGTTGCTGATTTTGAGACCGCACTCGCCATCACGAGTGCGGGTACTGATGATTTCCTTGAGCTTTGTCTTTTGCTAGGGGAACAGGCATCACAGGATGTGCAGCTGGAGGAGCAGCTCGCGGAGCTAGACGAGGCCGCGATCGAGGGGCGAGAGATACCATTCAAGTCGATCCCTATCTCGCCCCGGATCGCTACATCATTGGAGGAGCCACCAGAGCTGGAGCTTTAGGCCCCCCCCTCACCTGGAGTATGCATTTCTCCGGGAGGGGAATAAGCTCCCGGTCATTATTAGTTCGGATCTGACACCCGAGCAGAAGAGCAGGCTGGTGGTTCTACTGGAGAAGTATGCCCGGGCCATGGCATGGAATATCACAGACATCAGAGGCATTAGCCCATCCTTCTTCTCCCACAGAATTCTGATGGAGGATGAGGTTAAGCCAGTCAGGCAGCCGCAGCGGAGATTGTCTCCTAACTTGGAGGCAGTGGTCCGGGCAGAGATTGTGAAGCTCATGGATGCAGGGATCATCTTTGCTATATCTGATAGCAAGTGGGTCATCCCCACTCAGGTGGTCCCGAAGAAAGGCGGGATGACTGTGGTCCCGAATGAGAAGAAAGAGCTGATCCCGATGCGGACCGTGACCGGCTGGAGAGTCTGCATCGATTACAGGCGCCTGAACGACGCCACCAGGAAAGATCATTATCCCTACCTTTCATTGATCAAATACTGGAGAGGTTGGCTGGCCCTGAGTTTTATTGCTTCCTGGATGGCATGTCTGGTTATTTCCAGATTCCTATCGCACTAGAGGATCAGGCGAAAACTACATTCACTTGCCCTTTCGGCACTTTTGCTTACCGGAGGATTCCATTCGGGCCGTGTAATGCACCGGCGACCTTCCAGAGATGCATGATGGCGATCTTCGACCGACTGGTCGGGGAGATCATGGAAGTCTTCATGGATGACTTCTCGGTTTATGGAGACTCCTTCACTCATTGTCTCCATAACCTGGAACTCGTTCTAAAGAGGTGCGAGGAGACTAATCTGGCACTCAGCTGGGAGAAGTGTCATTTTATGGTTTGTGAGGGGATTGTGCTAGGGCACAAGATCTCCAAGCAGGGGATTGAGGTGGATCGCGCGAAGATTGAGACAATCAGTAAGCTACCTCCTCCGGTTTCTGTGAAGGGGATTCCCAGCTTTTTGGGTCATGCAGGCTTCTACCGGCGCTTCATTAAAGATTTCTCGAAGATTGCCTTGCCTCTGACCAAGCTGCTGGAGAAGGATGCACCATTCCAGTTCACTCCTGAGTGCACAGCTTCATTCGAGCCTCTGAAGGAGAAGCTTACCCATGCACCTATCATGGTGACTCCTGACTGGTCTCTTCCTTTTGAGCTTATGTGCGATGCGAGTGATTACGCAGTCGGAGCAGTTCTGGGTCAGAGACGCGGGAAGCACTTCCAGCCCATCTACTACGCGTCCAAGACCTTGAATGATGCACAGGAGAACTACACCACCACTGAGAAGGAGCTACTCGCCGTGGTGTATGCGTTTGATAAGTTTCGACCCTATCTGGTGCTCTCCCATGTGGTGGTCTACACTGACCATTCGGCGATTCACTACCTGATGAGCAAGGCTGATGCAAAGCCTAGGCTCATCCGCCGCATCCTGCTCCTACAGGAATTTGACATTGAAATCCGGGACAAGAAGGGAGCCGAAAATGTTGCTGCAGATCATCTTTCACGGTTGGAAGCCCCTCCGGTGGACAACTTCGTGGAAGAGATCAATGACTCCTTCCCGGGTGAGAGATTGCTGGCGATGACACTAGTGGAAAGCGTGGTCCCTTGGTATTCTGACTTTTCCAATTATCTGGTGGGCAAGCAGCTACCTAAAGGGATGGCCACTCATGCAAAGCGCAAGTTGTTCTCCGATCTGAAGCATTACTTCTGGGAGGATCCTTACCTCTTCAGGATTGGAGCAGATGGCGTGATCCGGCGCTGTGTCATGGAGCACGAGATGGGAGACATCCTGTCTCAATGCCACAAGGGACCTACTGGAGGTCACCATGGAGTAAACCGCACGGCGCGAAAGGTACTATAGTCGGGCTTTTACTGGCCTTCACTCTTCAAGGATGCAGACACCTTCGCACGACAGTGCGACCGCTGCCAAAGGTCAGGTAACATTTCTGCCCGAGATGAGATGCCCCTACATATTTCTGTCATTTGTGAATTTTTGATGTTTGGGGTATCGATTTCATGGGCCCATTCCCTCCATTTTTTGGCAATCTATACATTCTGGTTGCAGTGGACTACGTCTCGAGGTGGGCAGACGCTCAAGCCATGCCCACCAATGATGCAAGACGAGTCTTCTCATTTCCGAAGCAGCTGTTCTCCCGGTTCGGAACACCCCGCGCCATTATTAGTGATAGAGGAACCCATTTTCAAGGGCAATTCACTAAACTCCTCTCTCGCTATGGTGTTAAGCATCAGGTGTCGGTGGCTTACCACCCCCAGTCAAATGGGCAAGCCGAGCTGACGAACCGGGAGCTTAAACGGATAATTGAAAAGACGATGGATCAGTCCCGCAAGGATTGGTCCACCAAGCTCGATGATGCTCTGTGGGCATATAGGACAGCCTATAAAAACCCGATTGGCACTTCTCCCTATACGCTTGTCTATGGGAAGACGTGTCATCTGCCAGTAGAGCTTGATCACAAGGCCTTCTGGGCCATTAAGCTGCTAAACCTGGATTTGAGTGTTGCAGGTACTGAGCGTAAGTTGCAGCTGTTGGAGTTGGAGAAATGGCGTTACCACGCCTACGAGAACACCCTGCTCTACAAAGAGCGAACCAAGTGTCTCCACGACGCTCGGTTGAGGGGCACGAAAAAGTTTCAGGTAGGTAATCGTGTTTTGCTCTTCAATGCACGCCTGAAACTCTTTCCGGGCAAGCTACGTTAGAGGTGGTCGGGACCCTTCACGGTCACCCAAGTTTTCCCGCACGGTGCAGTGGAGATCAGCAATGCTCAAACCGAGCCATTCAGGGTGAATGGCCACCACCTAAAGTTGTACTTGGGAGGTGCTGTCGAGCGCGCAGAGCTGCTGATCAAGCTCGAGGACCCTTAGTTCCTCTACTGGCGTCCAGCTAAAAGACGGTAAAGAAGCGCTTGTGGGGAGGCAACCCCACCTAGGTTTGCATTTTCTTACCTTTTTCCTTTTGATTTTTTGTGTTTTTGAGTCTTGAGGTGTTGTTCTCGAGTCGTATGTCGTTTTTGAGTGAAAACAGGTCAAATTCGGAGTTCTGGCAGCCCACACGGCCAGCCCTGAAAGTCACACGTTCGTGTGAAAATGGGTTTTGGCCGTGTGAGCTCTCGTCAATTTCCACACGGCCAGTTGTGCTTTTTACACGGCCATGAGGATGTATTTGTTACCAAAAGACGAGGGGATAGGACCCATAAAATTGATGCCCCAAATATCAAAGATCTCACAAGTGATAGAAATCGTTTGGGGCATCTCATTCCTGTTAGAAGCAAATTTGTAGGCATCACGGAAAAGGCTCGGCCAGTAGAATCCCGACTTGAGCACCTTTCTTGCCGTTTGGTTGCCTCTTTGATAGCCTTTAGCTGGTCCCGTATGACATTGGTTCAGAATATCCACCATTTCCTCCTCCTCTACACACCTTCGAATGACTCTGTCTGCCCCAATTCGAAAAAGGTGGGCATCATCCCAAAAGTAGCAACGGAGGTCGGAGAAAACTTGTTTCTCTCATGTGTATTCATCCCCTTGCATAGCTGCCCTCCAACTAGATAATTGGCGAAGTCGGCGAACCACGGGGCGACACTCTCTACAGCGGCGAAGGCGAAAAACCGTTCATCGAGAAAAGTGTCATTTATCTCTCTTGGGGAGGTGCTACCTCCCAATCCTTCGAGCCGCGAGAGGTGGTCAGTTGCAAGGTTTTCAGCCCCCTTTTTGTACTTTATTTCCACATCTAACTCTTGAAGTAGTAGGATCCATCGAATTAGTCGGGGCTTGGCATCCACCTTGCTCGTCAAGAAGCGGATGGCGGAGTGGTCGGTGTAGACAACAAACTTGGAGAGCACCAGATAAGACCTGAATTTATCGAAAGCGAAGATTACTACCAACAACTCTTTTCCGTGGTTGTGTAGTTCTCTTGAGCATCATTCAGTGTCTTGAGGCGTAGCAAATAGGTTGAAAATGTATACCCCGCATTTGGCCTAACACCGCTCCCGCTGCATAGTCACTAGCCTCACACATGAGCTGGAAGGGAAGGTTCCAATCCGGTGAGACCATTATGGGGGCATTTTTAAGCTGCTCCTTAATGATGTTGAAAGCTTCACTACATTCCTTTGTGAAAAGGAATGGGGCATCCTTCTCCAAAAGCTTGGTCAAGGGCAATGAAACCTTCGAGAAGTTCTCAATGAAACGTCGGTAAAACCCAGCATGCCCAAGGAAACTCCCTATGCCTTTGACCGTGGTTGGTGGAGGGAGCTTGCTTATTGTCTCAACTTTGGCTCGATCCACCTCAATTCCTCTCTTGGAGATTTTGTGACCCAACACAATGCCCTCCCAGAGCATAAAATGTGACTTCTCCCAACTCAAAGCCAGGTTGGTTTCTTCACATCGCTCAAGGACCTTCTCAAAGTTGGCAAGACAGCGAGAGAATGAATCTCTGAACACCGAAAAATCTTCCATTTGCATTATCTCCCCAACTAGCTTATCAAAAATGGCTACCAAGCATGTCTGGAATGTCGCCGGGGTATTGCAGAATCCAAATGGGATGCGCTTGTAAGCAAATGTTTCAAAGGGGCATGTGAATGTTTTCTTGGCTTGATCTTCTGGGGCGATTGGAATCTGAAAGTATCCCGACATCCCATCTAGGAAGAAATAGTAATCATGTCCAGCGAGCCTCTCTAGGATTTGATCGATGAAAGGTAAAGGGAAGTGATCTTTACGAGTGGCTTCGTTCAATCTTCGATAGTCCATGCACACCCTCCACCCCGTCATCGTTCTTGTTGGTATAAGATCTTCCTACTCATTGGCTACCACCGTCATTCCTCCCTTCTTAGGGACTAACTAGGTTGGACTCACCCACTGCTATCCGAGATAGGGTAGATAATCCCGACATCCAGTAGCTTGATCGCTTCTGCTTTCACTACTTCTTCCAGATTAGGATTCACTCGCCTTTGCGGTTGCCGAACCGGTTTGGCTCCCTCCTCCAGGTGAATTTTGTGCGAACAAAAGTTTGGCCCTATTACCCGGATATCTGTGATCTTCCATGCTATCGACCTCTCGTGACGCCTTAAAACCCCAATTAATTCCGCCTTCCGCTACGGTGTAAGGTTGGCGTTGATGATGACTGGAAGCTTTCCATCATCCCTCAAAAAGGCGTATTCGAGGTGAGGAGGCAGCGACTTCAATTCCAACTTGGGAGGTTCCTCCAAAGAGGTAGGGATTTTTGGCATTGAGGGTAAGGCCCCCACTTCTTGATCTTGCGGGGGTTGGTTTTCATTATCCGGGGAGTCCGGGACGTCTTTTCCTACCAAACAACATTCCTCAAAAAGGTTAGAAGTAAGGGCACCCACGAATGCGAGTGCCTCCATGAAGTCAAAAACCTCTTCGCAGTAATCAAAATCATCATGGCCACGAGACAACTGCATATTATCATCAATAGAGAATGTAACCTCCTCATCTCCTGCCCTAACCACCAACTTTCCCCCATGCACATCAATCAAAGTCTTGGCGGTGGTTAAGGTCTACCCAAGATGAGGGGGATTTCAACGTTCTCATCAATTTCTAAGATGACAAAGTCAACAGGATAAATGAGAGGTCCTACTTTAATGAGCAAGTCCTCCACAACACCTTTAGGTCGTACTATAGACCTATCTTCCAGTTGAATGTTCATCCTAGTGGCTCTAAGTACCCCTATTTCTAGATTTTGAAACAACTTATAGGGCATCACATTTATGCTAGCTCCTAGATCCGCCAAGGGCTTCCCTATGCACATGTTACCAATAAAGCTAGGGATAGTGAAACTCCCTGGATCTTTGCGCTTCGTAGGCAAGTGGTTATGCAAGATGGCAGAGCATTCCTAATTCAAGCTCACCGTAGCTACCCCTTCTAGCTTTTTCTTGTTGGTGAGGAGGTCTTTCAAATCTTTTGCGTACTTGGGCATTAGGGTAACAGCCTCCATGAAGGGGATATTTAAGTGCAACTGGTTCATAAACTCCATAAAGTGGGCAAACTCCGCTACCATGCGGTCATTATAGAGTCGCGAAGGAAAGGGGAGAGTTAGGGCTGCCTTTCCCTTCTCTCGCTCCAGTTGAGGGGTTGGAGTGACATGCTCTTTTTCCTTTTCACTTGTGGCTTCCGGTTGTGCAGGGGAGTTACCGGCCACTTGTTGCTCCTTTGGGGGGGGGGGGGGGGGGGTAACTCTTTGGCCTCTCTTCCACTTCAAAGAGTAACCACCTATACTTCAACTTCGTTGGCTGACTTCCAAGAACAAGCCACTTGTGAGATAACCCCTATGCTTGCGGCCAGTCTAGTCAGGTGGGTTTGCTGGCTCTCCAACCCCGCCTCGATGGCCGAGAACTTCTCAGTTGCCTCTCCAATGAACCTGTCGATTCTTTCAAACTTTTTTGAGCTGGAGGCAACAAAGGTCATCACTACCTCCTCAAGGTGGGTCATCCGGTCGTCATGCACCTGGGAGATTGAGTATAAGTGTTGTAACTGTTTCAGGTGGCTTACTTTGGAGGCTTGGTTCTCACAATTGGATCAATGAAAATTCAAGATTAAGAGCTTGTTTTAAAGATAAAGTTTCCCTTTACAATATGACATGGTTTTTGGATCCGAAATATGCCATTAAGATCATTTTCCAGACGTCCAAAGTTGCCATATGGAAAGTTGAAAACTGTCTAAAAAATGGCTAAGGTAGAAAACTGGTTTGTGAAGACTACTTTGGAGCTCAATTCGAGGAGCATGGATCCAATTCGAGTCCAGAGGCTTCCACACTATGAAACTAGGTATGTTTGTATAGAAAGGGAAGGAAATGGATGAAAGATTAGAAATCTGGAAGGCCTCGAACGAAAGGCACGAAGTTAGTCCGACAGTTGTTTTTCTGGCAACTTACTTATGCTTCAAGAAAGAGAGTTTGAGTCCAAAAATTGTAACCTTTTTAGAGTTTGTTTTTACCTTATTTTTTTCCTAGTTCCATTAGGTTTTTATTAGGTTTTTATTTCCTTTAACTACGTTTCAAATCACGTTGTAAAGAAATCAAGTTTTTGTTGAATAAAAATTATTCCGAAGGGTGTTTGAGTTTTGGAGCTTTGGCCTGAGAATCAATTCATTGTCTTAGATACGTGTTTATTCCATAGCTAATTCAAGACCCTTGTTCAAGCTATTCTACGGAGGATTCCAGAATCTTTTAGCAAGCTCTCTTATCAATCAAGTAAACACCTTGATTGTGGCGAGAATTCTATCTACCCATCATTTATCGTTCGATTGTTTGGTTTGCTTCGTAATTCTGATCAAAAGCACCCCATTGGTGATTTATTAAGTGGTATAAGAGCCCCGGTTTAGTAAGAACCAATTACCATCCAGTAAGAACCAATTACCGTCTAAGTGGGTTTCCATCCTTAATGTAATTTCCCCGCTTTTGTAGCTCTTGTTCTGAACTTTTGGGATTAATGCAGAGTCTTTCGTAAAAAAAAATTGAAATACTGTTGCTCATTATTTGGGTTAAAAATTAAATAAATAAGTGGGAAGGGCAAACCAGTCATTTCCTGCACCATTTAATGGTCAATTGACGGAATTGATGACAGAAGGGTAGGTTAGTTACATTTAGATAGATGAAGGGCATGAAAGTGAAAAAAAGAGTATAAGGGTATGTTTGTTAACTTGCAAAAATACAGGGGTATAAATTGCTATTAACCCTTACTAATATTTATAGATTGTCTTGGCCAAAGAAAGAAGATGAAGAAGATTGAATTTTATTCGAATTAGGTGGATAGGTTGCATAATTTTTTTTTGGACTTAGGTAGAAAGTTAATAGGCAGGGAACTACAAAGAGTTGAAAAATAAATAGCAGTAGTCAGCCAAGTGCTGAACTACCGATGCAAGAGCCGTTTTCGCCATGCAATGGGCAACCCTGTTAGTTCTACGAGGAGATAAAACAAAATGAACAAACGCAAACAAGGCCTTCATCAAACGGACTTCCTCTAGGATCGCTCCCCCACGGTCATGGTGGATATCATTTTCCAAAGCTCGCCGGATTACCAGTTGGGAATCACCACAAAAACAAACAGAGCGAACATCTTGAGTTAAGCACCAATCCATAGCATCTCTTAAGGCTAGCAACTCAATTAAAAATGGGTCAGATAAGCCTTCATAGTACTTACCGAGCGCACAAACTATCGAGTCAGAAGGCGAGAAGCCAAAAAATCCAAAACTGCAGCCTGTAGTTCCTTGTGTGGCACCATCGAAGCGGATTAATAGGCCATCAGAAGGGCACATTGCGATGGGGTTGGATTAGGAGGTTGGCTAAGACAAGCCCCCCCCCCCCCCCTCTGCTTGCTGAGGAGGATGCATATATCCACTCATCCCTCTGTTGTAAGTATTGTCTGTGTAGCACCCTTGGAAGATATTGGACGTGGTCATAGCATCACCAACACCGGCCTTTCCATACTCGCCAAGATAGGAAAACCAGGTCACCTAAATCACGCTTATTGATCTGCAGAGAGAAAAATAGATGCACCCACGCCAAGTCAGCAGGTTTGTTAGCAATAGTAACTCGTATGTGTTCTATCCCAGCCAGGTGCCACACCTCGCGAGCCACCCTGCAATCAAACAGACAGTGATATATGGTTTCTATATCTGCAGAACACACAGGGAATATATTAGAAGCACTCAAGAATTTTTTGTGAAGGATATCCAAACAAGGAAGGAATCCTCGAACAACCCTCCATAGGAAGAACCTCAGTTTAGGTGGAACAAGTAAACTCCATAACAATTTCCATAACTTGTTATCCAGGTGAGGGGGAAGAGAATCAAACATCTCTACTCGTTCATCCAATAGCAGATGATACCCTGTCTTTACTGTATACAGACCTGAAGTTGAGTAATGCCAAATAAGCCTATCGGGCTGAGGTGTTGCCGGAATCGGAATAGACAGAATCCATTTGACACTATCACTAGTAAAGTGAGAACGAAGGAGCTCCGTATTCCAAGTGCGGGGCATGGGATGGATAAGTGAAGCAACATAGGGATTACCAAGACTCCCATGTCTTTCTTGCATATTTTGTGTTTTCGACTTAACCCATTTAAATGGATTTAAAATCCTACAAAACCCACAATGTAACTTAAATAATCCATAACTTAAGCCCAATACTTGATCCATAATACTTATGATTGGATGTTGAATATTCGAAGATGAGTGTGGTACCATGAGATGAAGTACGAATGGTTTGATCGATGCTGGAGGACTGCGGTTGAGTTCTTGTTTTTATTTTTTAGGTGGGGCATCAACTATTAATCCGAATTTTCTCATATTATTGAAGATCGAATATTTTTTGTGTTTCTATAAATGAACCTCCATATAGGCCTTTCTACTCATTCAACATTTAGCCTTCATTCTTGCATAAAAATATTTTACCTTCATACCTCTCTCTTGGAAAACCCTTTTTGAGACTATAATGGTTAGATGAGATAAACGAAAAAGAACAATGGTGTATGGTGGAAGACGAGTCAACTGATTTCGCTGTATACTCGGTTCGATGTTAATTAACCTTATCTAATGGACTTATCGTGCGACCCATGGAGATTATCAAGCTAGGTTACTTATCAAGCCCATAAGTCAAATATTTGTTAGACATATTGATTAGCCTGTTCCACTAAGAACAAAACTCCAGCAAACATAAACAATATGCAGAGTTCGACCCTGTGGCTTTACTTCTTTGCTCAAAAGTGGCTCACATATATTGTCGAGTATACTACTCAAACTTACCTTCTTCAGTCTAGGTGTAGAAGCCAGAAAGTGAAATTAAAGATCCCAATAATCTCCCTCTGGTAATTCTACTTTCTAATAGAGTTGTTAGTTCCGCAGCTCGGGGAGAAAATTCCATGATAATTAATAAATTTCAAATTTGTGTAAAAGTCAAGGGAGATTTTGCTTTTATGCAGTAAGATACATGTCTTAGGATTTATAGCCATCATGTTTATAAGACACTCAATTATGACAAGCTCAAATTTTAAACAACTATTTTGGAGCCTTTGCCTAGTCAAATGTGTACTGATGTTCCTCCTTATTACTTTACCGTTTTAGTTCCCTAAAGAGAAAGAAGAAAGTTGTTAAGGACAATAGTTAAAAGAAGGAAGACGCAGTTAAAAGAAGGAAGACGCAAAAAAGTAAGAGTACTCTACAAAACCCCCTTGATGGCCAAAATACCTGCGACATAAGAATGTGCAAGTCTGATCAAGAATATGAAAGACTAAAAGAGAGCTAGAGTTATGTTGGAGGGAGAAGTCGTCAAAATCCATGCCCAAGCGTCCTAGAAATCTGGTAACCACCATGGCATAAGGAAAAGTCGTGGCCCAGTTGTCCTTCCAAGGATTAATACTAACCATGTTGAGATACATGAGAGAGGAGAGATTTACCCTTTGTCCGCGCTGAGCATTGACAAATAACAAGGATGAACAAGTTGAGAGCCCTAATAGTGTTGTGGTTGTGATAACAAGGCAAGAAACAGCTAACCATAAGCCAGTTAAGCACTCAAATCGAATGTGATATGAGTTGGGTTCAAGGGATTCGAACTTGCTCAACAATCAGAATACACAACACTCCAAATTTGGGGATTCTTCAAGAACACAAAAAAGTAAAGCTAACTCGAAAACCTGTCAAACAATCTCGAACATGTTGGAAAGGCCAATTGATAAGAGCCTCGTACAATCCTTCGGAATCCTCGACGAAGAGTTTTCACAAAAGTTCAAACGTGAACAAAAACATCTGTCGATTTCTTTGATTGATAAAACTTGGCCGATTATCTCATACAATAAAACTCTTCTCCTTATGTTGGATTCACAAAATAACCCTACAAATGACTTAAAAACAACACGGAAACACTAATTAACTCGTCCAAAATGCAAATATAAAGTAGCAGCACTTCAGCTTTGAGATGTAGACCTTGGCGCCAGTTTTGGTGATTCCTCTATAGATTTAGGTTTTGCTATGGTAGCTTGATTAGGCCTCGTGGCACTAGTGGATGGTAAGATCTTCTTTCCCTTATGTTGCCTCTCCACCTTACTTGCCATAGCCACCAATTCATTAAGCTCGACGAATGTTTGGATCTCCACTACATTTATGATCTCTCGATTAAGCTCATACAGAAATTGTGCTATAGTAGCCTCCCAGTCTTCACGAACATCAGCTTGAATCATCAACATCTCCATCTCTCTATGATAGTCTTCAACACTCTTGGTGCCTTGTTGTAGCTTTTGCAAAGCTTGATGCATCTCACGTTGATGAGAGCTTGACACAAATCTGTCCCGCATAATGCATATCATATCATCCCACGTCTCAATAGGCCTCTGTCAGTTCCTTCTTTTCTTGCGCACAGCTAATCCCACCAACCCATAGCATAATCACTAAATTCAAGAGCAGCTAGAGTCACCTTTCATTTTATGAATAGTGATGGCAGTCAAAAATCAGCTTCATCTTTCACTCCCAATTAATATATGCATCCAGATAAGTTGTTCCTCAAAATGATGGAATTGATATTTTGATGTTCCTCGTATCATTTTCTTCATTACACTGGTATGGATCCTCTTCCTCATACTCGTTCTCTTCCTCCTCTCGAAATCACATGTGGTTCCTTCTTGCATTGCGAAGTTGGCCTTAGTCGATGTTGACGCATCTGTCTTCTCACCGCGTGGAACAATGGTGGTGGAGATCGACCTCCTCTCCCCTCTCCTCAGCGAACCCTCTATTGATGAAGATTAGGGATTTCGTAAATATGAGCTTGTATTTGTGGTGCTTGTAATCCTGCCTCGAAGGCATCCAACTGAGCACCCATCCGTGCCTATCGAGTAGCTTGTTCTTGCATCATCGTTTCCATTTGAGTCGTCAAAGCTTTGATTACTTCTTCCATGTCTGCAACTTAACCAATCTTCTGGAAACTTCAGAATACGCTCAAGATCATCAACTTTTTCTCTTCTAGTCCGTGAGTAAGAACTGGGCTCTGATACCACCTGATATGAGTTGGGTTGATGGGATTCAAACTCGCTTAACAATCATAATACGCAGCACTCCAATAACTAAATAAACAAAAAGGTAGGGGAGAAAAGAGTGTAAGGGAAGTGTTTGATGGAAGAAGATCATGGGGGAAAAGATCTCCTAATGATGGTAAATGGGTAATAGAACTTGTGTCATCCCTATTAGGCCATCTCTAATCACTAAACTTCCAGCAGCTGAGGTCACCACGTGTCGGAGTGGTAATCGTGTGGTATATGCTAGGGAGCGGCCAATCCTTGCGCGCGTTTGCCCACCACTCTTCTCTAACTATTGCTTTTTAACTAATTTTTTTACCCTCCCCTTGGGCGGGGTATTTTGTTTGATTTTCTTCTTTATCTTACCTTGTAATATCCTAATTTTTAGTGGTTCATGAATTTTATACTATAATATATGAAATTGTTAATTGACTCACCATGGATACACCAGGAATTAATCCCGACTAGCGCTCAAGCATAAACTCTAGCCGGGTGCAGTATAGGGTGAGTATGTTTTAATTGTCAAACCCGGGCCGGTGCATGTACCCCTACATCAATCGCTTAGTTTTTTATATAGCAAACATTTTTGGGTTTAAAACTAAGAAACCTACAAATGAAAACACGCAAGTAGAGTAAATCGAGGTTGTCCCAATGAGAGAAGAGTTCACCCGGGCATCGCTCCCCCTAGCTAACAATTATGACTTGTTGGATTGAATGGTCATGTGTGGTAAGGTGGTTGTAAACTGTAGGGAAGTGAAACAAGTAGCCAAGTGCCACTCTCTCAGTCTCTAGGTCGAGGGAAGGGAATTCGATTCAAGCCACCAATGTGACTCTCTCAACTTATTGACTAAGGGTGCCAAGACTTCACCCTCGAATCAGAGTTCGAACGGCCACCCACAACTAACCTTAGGTGCTAATACTAAATAAGAGGCTTGCCCTACATTAACCAAGATAGGAGACAATGAATCACCTAAGAAAACCCATCATTCAATCCTCTTTCAAAGAAAGGATGGGGTTTTCTCTCTACCTAGGTTAGAATGGCAATTAGATTGATAGGCTTTCATACAACACAACCACACATGAATCATTCAATCCATACAAACATTCACATAATTGTAGCTAGGGTTTACAAACACCCAAGTGAATAGGTAGGCTATTCCATAGCTAGGCAAAGGAAAACAAGGAGAAGGAGAGAGAACCATGAAGAAATGAAAATATTTCCTCCTTGCTACTTGAATCTCCCTTGAGAAGAAGAAACCTTCACTCCTCTAGCTTGAAATGAGCCCAATCTTCTTCTTCCTCCTTTGAATGGCCCATTCTCTCTTTAGAATAGGAAGAGGAAACCCTAATCTCTCACTAGAAACCCTCCTTTATCCTTAAACTAAAAACCTAGAAAAAGCTATCCTTCTTCTTCATTCTGTCACAGACTTTATAGTCTACAGAAATTAGCTCGAATACGTCCACGAAAACGACCTTCTTCTCTGTTCGTGTTCTATCCTAAGTGCTCTGTGTTCTTCCGTCTGCAAGAAAAATGATAACACAAACAGTGAACACAGGCGTGTTCAGGCAATGTTCTTCAAAACTCGACAAAATGCTTCGTTTTTCCCCGACTTCATAGCCTCTTCATTGAATATCATAGTCTGAGTGACCATGATAATCTTCAATGCATGTGAGATGGCAAAAGCCTCTGGACTCAGCTACGGACAAGGCCTTTGAACCCGGGCGTGTTCTGGCCGTGTTCGTCGAATTGGAAGAATCTTCTGGTTCCTGAAACGCTGTCGTGTCTAGGTTAAAGGTGTTGAACATGATCCAGGAACACGACTGTGTCTGACACGCCAAAACACAACACCAAACTGCGACCAAGTGTAATCGCAGAATGGGACTGCAGTAAAGTGGCAAGTTCAAAATATCAACCCGGGGTCTAGATCTACTGCCTACTCCGTGATTATCTATTATCTAGCCAACTAAGTCGATTGATTGTTGTTTTAACTAAAAGCAGAAAGAAAGCAGGAATTGGTTCGGTTTTCTAAAGCAAGGAACAGTCACTCGGAAATGAGTCCCCCTAACTCCTTAGTTAAGTCTCAATTGTAATTACCCTGGGTTGATTTACTGTTGATTAGACTGCGGAAGTTCCGACAATAGCTTGGAATCTCTTAAGCTGACCAAGCCCTCTCAGTCTAACTACCCGGCAGACGACTAGTCTTCACCGGGAAAGCAAGCTGAAGCAATAAGCACAGAACTCCACTACTGGAATTGGATTCCAGTACAAAGCAGTAGACTGACTAACTCTCGTATAGCCAATCTACTACTACCAAATTGATAACGATGTAAATGCACATGTTTGCGCCCCTAGTTCTTATCCGTTTGAGGGGCATAGTCGTGTGTTTTGGCCTATTTTACGCCGGGTTGTGCTATTTTGTCATGTTTCAGGTCCCAGGCGTCAAAGGGAAGGCTAACCGCGAGTTTCGGGGCATTCGGAAGTCATTTCGGTGAGCTGGAGCCAAAACACGGGCAGACCCAAGGCATTACACGGCCGTGTACTGCTGGCCGTGCTTTTTATGCCGAGAGCAAATTCGGTTTGGCCAATTCAGTTGCAAACACGGGCACTGAAGCACGGCCGTGTTCAGTCAAAGCACGGCCGTGTCCATCGCGAAGCACGGCCGTGTTTCCACCAGCTGCTGGCCGTGTAATTAAGCCCTGGCCGAGGCACGGGCGGAGTCAGGCAAAGCACGGCCGTGCCCTCGACCGTGCTTTGGCCACTGATGCTTTTAAGCAGAGTTTCAGCCACAATTCAAGGGGATTCGAGTTTTTGAGAGAGAGATCAGTTCCTAGAGAGAGAAAGTGACGAGCAAGAGTTCCCAAGTGCCCTAGATTGATCTTCAACACCATTGGAGGCCAGCTTGAGCTTGGAGAAGTGCCAATCAACGTCCAGAAGCAGGAATCCATCCTTCGCAGTATGAATTCCGTGTCTGATTCTGCTTTTGCTTTCTTCTCCATGGAGTAGTTCTCCCATTCATCTGGGTATGGAAAACCCTAGATTTGTATGTTAGGCTTTGATTGTATGAACCCAAGTACTGATTCTATGATTGATTATATTCGATTGAGGTTTTAATGATTGAATGACTTGAATCCTGATCAAATTCCTGTTGTTTCTGCTTTGACCTAGAATGAGAATATCTGCCTAGGTTAATAGAGTATCTTTGATTGAAGGTCGGGAGTTGGTGACTTTAGTCGAGGAGCCAACTCACTATTCTGTACCGGATTTACTCCGGCAGTGGAGGTTTTGTTCTTAGGGCCTCAATCTGTCGACTCCGGTGGAGGTTAGTCGCCCGCTAGAGAGTCAGATTGAGAGGGTCTGAAGACCTTTAGTCGAGACTTCAGGCTGTTTAAGAACCTTCTGCAGTATAACTGTCATAGAAACTGAACTTGGTAATTACAATCCGGCTTAACTGCAGTCTAGGGGGAACCATATCCGGGTGACCTCTCTTAACTTGAATACAACCGTTTACTTGCTTTGTTAGTTTGTTAGTTTAGACTTGCATTCAAGTTTCATTGCTAGATAACAAGAATTCACTGAGTAGTCATCAAATCTAGGACCCGGGTTGACATATAAACCTAAACCCGCTATACTACGCTTTAGGGAGTGGTTACACTTGGCCAATTCCTAGGGTGACAGTAGAGTCGAGTCAAGTTTTTGGCGCCGTTGCCGGGGACGGCTAGGTTGTTGAAGAAAAGTGATTTCTGTTAATTTAGCTTTTCTTTTTGCTTTGTTTGCTTTGTCCCACTTGTGCCTTCACAGGTGTGCTTGCTTGAGTGTGTGCAGGTAGTGCATGACCCGTAGCCAGTCGGGAGGTTTACTGCCGTTGAATCCAGAGATTGACCGCACCTGTCACCAGCTCAGGAGACAACAGCGAGCTAGACTGGCTACGGAAGAGTGCATAGACGGCCACCTGAGCAGCGATTCTGAAGAAGAGCACGGGATGGACGGAGACTACAACCAACACCAGGGGAATCCACAGTAGGTTCCCCCAGTGAATCAGGTCCTGGGGAACAACCCCATACCCCAGGATCATGGAGTTCATCATCCACCATAGCCGGGTCCCACCTTGGAGTACTACTACACTCCGCGGATTGCTGACATCCGCCCGGTCATCCTCTACCCGCCTATCCTAGCAAACAATTTCGAGATCAAGCCATGCTGGATTCAGCTCATCACATCCTCTATCCAGTTCCATGGCTTGAAGGATGAGGAGGCCAGGGTACATCTGTCCCGTTTTCTGCAGCTTACGAACGGGTTCAAGCTGAATGGTGTCCCCGATGATGCGATCGGCCTTCATCTCTTCCCCCATTCTCTGGCGGGGAATGCTAAGAGGTGGTTGGAGACCCAGCCCCCATTGTCCATCACCTCTTGGGACGATCTGGCTGACAAATTCGTGCACAGGTATTATCCGGCATCGAAGACTACAGAGATTCAGCGGGAGATCACTCACTTCCGCCAGGAGCCAGAGGAGTCACTTCGTGATGCTTGGGAGCGGTACATGGGCTATTTCTGGCAGTGCCCCCATCATGGCTTCAGTGATGCATTCACAGTGGGGAACTTCTACAGTGCCCTTTCGCCAGATAGCCAGAGGGTGATTGAGTCTCTATGCCTAGGAGGGGATATTCTTACCAAGACTCCACCCGAGCTGAACCAGATAATCAGTACTTTGGCTGCCAGAGATCATTCTTGGGGACAGGGTAGCCGAGGCAGAAAGTCCCGGGACCGTGGTGTGCACGCCATGGAGACCAGATCCGGGCTCGAGCAGCAGGTAGCTGAGCTAGTGCAGACATTGAAGCAGCCCAACAGTCTGATTCCGGGCAGAGGTTTGGCCACACATCCAGTTGCTCAGTGTCAGTGGTGTGAGAGCTCCAATCACCTAGTGGAGTTCCCAAGTGCCCTAGATTGATCTTCAACACCATTGGAGGCCAGCTTGAGCTTGGAGAAGTGCCAATCAACGTCCAGAAGCAGGAATCCATCCTTCGCACTATGAATTCCGTGTCTGATTCTGCTTTTGCTTTCTTCTCCATGGAGTAGTTCTCCCATTCATCTGGGTATGGAGAACCCTAGATTTGTATGTTAGGCTTTGATTGTATGAACCCAAGTACTGATTCTATGATTGATTATATTCGATTGAGGTTTTAATGATTGAATGACTTGAATCCTGATCAAATTCCTGTTGTTTCTGCTTTGACCTAGAATGAGAATATCTGCCTAGGTTAATAGAGTATCCTTGATTGAAGGTAGGGAGTTGGTGACTTTAGTCGAGGAGCCAACTCACTATTCTGTACCGGATTTACTCCGCTAGTGGAGGTTTTGTTCTTAGGGCCTCAATCTGTCGACTCCGGTGGAGGTTAGTCGCCCGCTAGAGAGTCAGATTGAGAGGGTCTGAAGACCTTTAGTCGAGACTTCAGGCTGTTTAAGAACCTTCCGCAGTATAACTGTCATAGAAACTGAACTTGGTAATTACAATCCGGCTTAACTGCAGTCTAGGGGGAACCATATCCGGGTGATCTCTCTTAACTTGAATACAACCGTTTATTTGCTTTGTTAGTTTGTTAGTTTAGACTTGCATTAAAGTTTCATTGCTAGATAACAAGAATTCACTGAGTAGTCATCAAATCTAGGACCCGGGTTGACATATGAACCTAAACCCGCTATACTACGCTTTAGGGAGTGGATACACTTGGCCAATTCCTAGGGTGACAGTAGAGTCGAGTCACAAATGAAGAAGCTCTAACAACCTAATCATATTATATCTATCTCAGGTTGCAGCAAAAATCAAGAAAAGCTAATCAGACTTCAATCAATTCAATGAAACATGCATCATTCGATTAAAACCAAATAGTATAATCATCCCAAGTCATTACAATCAAATCCCTAACACCTGGAACTAGGGTTCTTCATACCCAAGTGAGAGAAGGGTTCTACTCCATAGAGAGAGAGAGAGGAAAACAGAAATCAGAGTAGTCATACTCATAAAGATGAGGAAAATCTGCTCTGGGATGTCATTCTTCACTCCTGGGGACGCAATCTGGGCTTCAATGGTGAGAAATCCACTCCAAATAGCTCCTAGGGTTTATTCTTCGCCCTTTCTCTTTCTAAAACTCTGTTTTTGCTCTGAAAAGTCGATTCCCTCACTTGTGGCTCAAAATTGAGTAAAAACCAGAATTCCCGACTCACATGGGCAGGCCACACGGCCGTCTGGCTTACCCAGATGCCTGTGTGAAAGACAAAACGCCGCGTTCCGAGTAATTGAATTTCAGGCTTCCTACACGGCCAGGGACACACGGCCGTGTGGCATGCCCAGTCTACCCGTGTGAAGCCTCGCAGAATTCCACACGGCCACATTGATTTCCTACACGGCCGTGTGGGTTTTATGGGTGCCCGTGTGGCTTCCTTAGCGACTCGCCACACGTCCGATCTTCGTCCAATCGACCCTGAACTCTCTCCCAAACCTTCATTCACGTACTAGGACCTGAAATATCACAAACAAGCACAACCTAGCATGAAATCGGCCTAAAACACGAGAATCAACATCTCAAACGGCTCAAGAATAGGGGTAAAAACATGTGCAATTAACGGTTTATCAAACTCCCCCACACTTAACCGTTTGCTTGTCCCCAAGCAAACCAAGTCAGACACAAGGTAAGCTCACATATTTCAATCAACCAACATTGGGGACAAATCATATAGGCACAGAAACACGTGAATCATACTGGCTTTCAAACATCAACACATGAGCAACTTCAATAGCAACCTGGACAACCACCACATAAGACATTTGAGTGCAGCAAAATCGAATAAAGGAGGAGTCTCCCTTCTGTTCATCAACCAACATAGAATTGACTCAACCACTTACTCAAGACAGTCAACTCATGCATAAAACTCAAGACATCAGAATCAAAACCGAGCCATCTAGGTCCTCACCGGGGTAAAGAGTGTAAAGAACAAGGAAATGAATCACTCACTCTCAACCAGTGGGGTCAGGACAATTTGATGCGAAAAATGCGCATACTTATTCTCTCAATTCCTAACATCTCTTCACCATGACGGCAGCCTCTAAGTGTTAGAGTTCACATAAATGGGTGTCATCACTAACCAATCCGGAGGTCTTAGACACAGGTTCAAATGACTGGCTAGGGTCTTGGACATGGGGAAAAGGCCTTTTAAGTGGTGGAAGTATTCATAGCACAAGGTTCCACAATTCCAAACCCAACAAACTCACAGTCAATCAAACCAGTACTTTCTTTCTTTCTGCTATTCTGCATTACTCAAATTCTTCAGAGCACAAGAGCGAAGGAGGTCATATAAATGTTAGTATTTCCAAGCCAGACTGCTAAGAAACACTACTTAATGGGCACTATTTAGATTTTTGGTGGTAGCTCTCTTTTGCTTTCATTATTTCTTTGTTTTTCTTTCATTTTTTTTTTCATTTCTTAAGAAAACCACCTCCTCTGCACATTTTTCAAACACCTGCCCAACTTTTTAAGAACTACCTCCAACCCTCACATTATATTTAGCAGAAACAGCAGAGAAAATGAAAAACCACTCTGTGGAACCTTCTAAGAGATGCAAAAGGGTGATTTTTCAATGTAGACCGAAAGAAAGGAGAACACACGGCTCAAAGGGCTGACTAGGGGGTATGACACACCAGGACAGTCAATTTGGTCGTGGGCTAATCCTATGCCTCCATCATCTTAGCTAATGACAACGTGGATTCTACACATCATTGAAGAGGGATCTATCGCACAAGAAAGAAACGAGCAGGCTCAAATCTCACATGGCTACCTATATGCTCTATCTCTCATTCTGATTCCCTGAACTAAATGCATAAACGACTATCAAGAACAAGTGATCAATCCAAGTCACAATTGGTAAGCAAACAATTGAAAAACTGAACTCCTACACAATCCTACTCCTACACAATTGAAAAACACAGCGTCAATATGATCAAACAGTCGTACTTGGAGCCCTCAAATCTCGAGATTTGGACAGTGGACTAGGCTCCAAGCACATGTATATAGATTCCAACCGATACAAAGCACCCCCCCCCCCCCCACACACACACACACTTAAGCACGACATTGCCCTCAATGGAGCATAGGAAGAGATAAGGGGAACGATGTTACCAGATTGAAAAATTGCGGGAGACTGGTAGTGGACTAGTCGGCGGGGAACATATGGAACGAACGGGCAGTTCTGCACGAAGGGAATAACAAGAACACACTAGCACACCGCGCGTTAGGGATCAGAGTTGACCCATATGGCCATAAAATAAACAATCCACAAAAGAAAACCAAAAGGACAAAAACAAACGACAGACTCAGTTTAAGCTCCTCAAACATATGGAGCAAACATAAAAAGTCTAAAACAAAAAAAACACACTGAGGGTCGACAAGTACAACCTACTCGTTGCCAAGGTTGTCCAGATCGATGTCATTCATGAATGCATCATCATCATCATCAGCTGGTGGAGGTGGAAGTGGAGACTCCTCCCAGGGAGTCCTCCAGACTAGCTGCTCGCCCGGTAGCAGCTGGAGTAGGTGCTACTGGACCTCCTGCATGCGTCGAGATCGGGCCTGCTCCCTCTCGATGCTAGCCAAGGTCGGCCCCTGCTGTGTCTCCATCCGATCAAGACGCTCATCATAAGCGGCCATCTGGATCTGGTACTCGGCATGGTGAGCCGAATACTGCTGCTGAAACTGGAGCTGATGGTCGTAGAGCTGCTGATTCTGGAGACGCAGCTGCTCGAACTGCTGAGTGAAGTAGTCCTGGCCGGGGAAAGTGGAACTGCCACCCCCATACTCGAAGGTGGTGGGGCGAGCGGCAGCAGTATCATCCACATCCTCGGGGTGGACATCCTCATCATCCGCACCCTCAGGAACCTCCGGCTGGTCCTCCTTTGGGATCTGAGGTTGAGGAAACCTCTCGATCCACTTGAATCCTCGCTCTTCTCGAAGCAGGTGCATGCGGCCTATCGTATATGCGCCAAAGACACTAGTGTCCCCTTGCTCTGTGCACCCCTGCAGTGATATCTGGAAGTAGGCGGCCAGGCGGGTGATGAGGGGAGTGCAGTGGAGTTTCTTCAGCTCTGAAGCACTCTTGTCGAAGGTTCTTGCCACCACACAACCCAAGTGGAGAAGATGATCCTCCTGGCGCATGGACCCAAAGTGGAACCAAAAGAGCCAAAGAAAAGGTTAATCACACCCCCACACTTAAGAACAGAAAACAGCCTAACTATGGTTTCATCCATAGTTCGGGGGTCAAAAACTTGATCAATCAAGCCCAATCTGAGTGGGGGTGCACATTCACGATAAAGTAGGCAACCTAAGGTTCACATCCATAGAAAATACACCCTCAAAGCACATCATTAAGGGCCCCAACCGGTGCTCACAACATGGCATGAAAAACAGGCATTTCATCGAACACCTTGTGTGCACTATTAAGGTAAACATGGAATTGACAAAATTCTTGCACACAAGGGCTCAAACAAGCAAGGGGGACATTGCCCAACACAATTCATACACAATCCAAGCATTCCCCTCAATCAATTGCACACAATTCACGTGATTCAAAGTGGTTCTCTAAGCATGCACCCTAACACCCAATTCTCCATAAATAACATAGTTTAAGGTCAAAATCAAACCTGGAGACTCAAGTAGAGGTGTAGGGGATGATGAGGGGAATGCAATGGAAGCAAAGAAGAGGCCAAAATCTGCCCGGAAGTGCTCGTCAGAGCCTCGCCGGAGTCTCGCCGGAAATCGCCTCCGGCGACTCAAAATTGGCTCAAATCGCCTCAAAGTCGAGGCATAGGCCGAAAATGGGGAGAAAAGGACGGGTGTGGAGGTAGTTTGGTGAAAAACTGACCAAAATGGCCGAAAATTGACAAAGAGGGCGAAAAGTCACGGTTTTCCGGCGAGAAGGTTTGAGTTTTCTGACCACGCGGCCGTGTCGGCCGAAATTTAAAGAGGCAGGCTCGGCCACACGGGCTGGCGCACACGGCCGTGTGAGGTGCACATGTGCCCGTGTCGGCCGACACAAGCAGGCTGAGGAATTCCACACGGCTGTGTGCAAAGCACAAATGGCCGTGTGGAAATTGACGAGAACACACACGGGCAGGGGTGGATTTCCACACGACCGTGTGGAAATTGACGAGAACACACACGGACAGGGGTGGATTTCCACACGGCCGTGTGGAAATTGTCGAGAGCTCACACGGCCAAAACCCAATTTCATACGGCCGTGTGACGTTCAGGGCTAGCCGTGTGGGCTGCCAGAACTCCGAATTTAACCTGTTTTCACTCAAAAATGACATACGACTCGAGAACAACACCTCAAGACTCAAACACAAAAAATCAAAAGGAAAAAGGTAAGAAAATGCAAACCTAGGTGGGGTTGCCTCCCCACAAGCGCTTCTTTACCATCTTTTAGCTGAACGCCAGTCGGTGGATGCTCAGAGAGGTGTAGGAGCGGGTGCCTTCAAGAGCGGATCAACATCGCTCTTGAGGTACAGCTTCAGATGGTGGCCATGCACACGGCGGGTGTGACCACCAGCACTCGCCAACTCGACTTGGCCATCCGGCAAGATGCAAGCAAGTGAATACTCGGTTGGCCAAGGTGGGGGCGGGACCAGCTCATAGTGGTCTCCGGCTTTCTTTCGAGCAGGCTTAGCTACCTGCAGTTTCGGCCGCCACTTCTCCTTGATCTGTTCTTTTGGTGACGGAGTGGATGGGAGTGGCGGCGAAGGTATGGGAGGGGGATCCTGCAAAATGGGAAGCATAGAAGGATACACGACAGACTCGTGTTCCTAGTGAGAAACAGCATGCACAGGTGATTAAGCAGGGAGAGTATTAGCAATTGAAAATGTTATTCGCTCCCCGCCATCCCTCAAAACTAAGGTCCCATCATCCACATCTATGAGAGCCTTGGCGGTGGCCAGGAAAGACCTTCCCAGTATAAGAGGCACTTATGTGCTCTCATTGATGTCCAAGACAACAAAATCCACAGGATAAAGGAATTTGCCCACCTTAACCAGAAGGTCTTCCACTATGCCCCTAGGATGTACTATAGATCGGTCAGCTAATTGAAGACTCATCCTAGTTGCACGGGGTTCACCTAGGCCTAGTTTCCTGAACAATTGATATGACATGACATTGATACTAGCACCTAGATCCGCCAAGGACCTCTCTACATGTAACTTACCTATAGAGAACGGGATAGTAAAACTACCTGGGTCCTTCTGCTTCGGCGGAAGCTTGTTCTGTAGAATGGCCGAGCACTCCTCGCTGAGCTCCACAGTGGCCAGCTCGCTCAGCTTCTGCTTCTTTGAGAGAAGATCTTTCGGGAACTTCGCCTACTTAGGCATTTGAGATAGTGCCTCCAGGAAAGGTACTTGGACATTCAGCTTCCTAAGCATGGACATGAAGTTCCCGAACTCTGACTCTAGCCTGTCTTTGTGCAACCGAGTAGGGAAGAGGAGTTAAGGGATATACTCCTTCATTACTGGTTGTGGTTTAGGCGCAGGCACCTCAACCTCCTGCTCCGCTTCTTCTTCAGCCGCTGGAGATGCTGAGGCAGGGGTCTCTTTCTCTTGTGCCCGAACAGGTGAATCAGTAGTCATCTTGCCACTCCTGGTTGTGATGGCATTGCAGTGGGCATTCGGGTCCTTTGGATTAGGAATGGTATGACCTGGCAAGGTACCTGGAGCCCTTTGCGCCACTGCTTGAGCCACGCTCCCCAGCTGGGTTTGGATATCCTGCAAGACAGCCTCTGTGTTCCTCTAGCTAGCTTCAAGAGCCAGGAATTTACCCGAGGCCTTTTCCATGAAATGCTCGATAGTGTTGAATTTCTGAGCACTAGAACTGGCGAGAGAACCCACCAAGTCCCGCAGTTCAGCCATCGGATCATTCTGCACTGGGGTGGCAGGGGCTGCACCTGGCTGCTGGAAAGGTCGTGGCTGTGATTGAGCAGCATGCCCCTACATGGGCTTGTAGAGAGACTGCTACTGCTGCTGGAATGCCCTTGTCTGGGCTGATATGGCGGCCTCTGCAAGCCAGGTGGTCCCTGGGGGACTTGTGGTCTAGAATTTGCCCCACCCCAGGAGAAGTTGGGATGCTGGCGCCACCCCTCGTTGTACGTGTTACTGTAGGGGTCATTTCGCCTATCATTATTGATGAAGTTCACTTGTTCCTGGGGTGTGGTCGACTCCTTCATCGCCTGGCAGTCTTCCACTGGCAGAGCATCGCCTGCTGCTGTCCGGTCCCTGGAATCATCCCAGAGCGATCGATGGCTAACACCAGCTTCGACACCACCTGCATCAAATCAGAGGAGTGGGTTCCCACAGAATGTACACCTCGGCTTGGTGCTCTCCTCGACTTCCTAGCAGTGCCCCAATCATACCCGTTCTCTGCCATCTCCTCAAAGAGTTGATTCAGCTGTGGCGGTGTTTTGGTCAGCATGTTCCGGCCACAAACCGAGTCAATCAGCTGCTTGTCTTCTGGGAAGAGGGCGTGATAGAAGGTGCCCACCTTGAAAGCATCATTGAAACCATGATTGGGACACCTCAGGAAGATACTATGGTATCTCTCCCATGCGTCCCGGATGGTCTCATCTTCATCCTGGATAAAGTGAGTGATCTGCTTCTGCAAGTCCGCCGTTTTTGACGGAGGATGATAGCGGGTGAGGAACTTGTCCGCCAGGTTGGCGAACGTGGTGATTGATCTGGGAGGCCTAGTGTCTAGCCACTCCTTGGCTTGACCCTCCAGAGTAAATGGGAAGTACCGCAGCTGGATGGCATCGGCTGGGACCCCATTTATCTTGATTCCATCGATGAGCTCATGGAATCGCCTCAGATGTGATCGAGGTCACTCCCCCTCTTTGCCGCGGAACACCACCGAACCGCGTAGCATTGTGATGATAGAGGTGCTCACCTCAAAGTTATTTGCTGGCACATGGGGGTGTTGAATGGGCGACCTCATGTCCGCGGCCCTGGCGGTCCAGTAATATCCCATGGTCTGCTCCTCGGGAAGGACCACATCATGGTCCTGTGGATCACCCATCTCTTCTTCTTCTTCGGCGATTTGCAGTTGTGCTAGCGCCTCCTCCGCAGCCAGTCGCGCCTTTAGCGCCTGCTTGAAGTTCCTGCAGGTTTGTTCAAGCTCCTGGTCTAATGGTAGTAGATCTCCCGACTGGCTACGGGTCATGCACTACCTGCACACAATCAGCAGAAACAACCCGTGAAGGCACACAGGTCGAAGAGATAAAATGCAATAAAGAAAAATCTAGAGTAACAAATTTTCACGTTTCCCCAATAACCTAGAGGGTCCCCGTCAACGGCGCCAAAAACTTGACACGCCAAAACACAACACCAAACTGCGATCAAGTGTAATCGCAGAATGGGACTGCAGTAAAGTGGCAAGTTCTAAATATCAACCTGGGGTCTAGATCTACTGCCTACTCCGTGATTATCTATTATCTAGCCAACTAAGTCGATTGATTTTTGTTTTAACTAAAAGCAGAAAGAAAGCAGGAATTGGTTCGGTTTTCTAACGCAAGGAAGAGTCACTCGGGAATGAGTCCCCCTAGCTCCTTAGTTAAGTCTCAATTGTAATTACCCTGGGTTGATTTACTGTTGATTAGACTGCGGAAGATCCGACAGTAGCTTGGCATCTCTTAAGCTGACCAAGCCCTCTCAGTCTAACTACCCGGCAGACGACTAGTCTTCACCGAGAAAGCAAGCTGAAGCAATAAGCACAAAACTCCACTACTGGAATTGGATTCCAGTACTAAGCAGTAGACTGACTAACTCTCGTATAGCCAATCTACTACTACCGAATGAAGAGGCTCTAACAACCTAATCAGATTCTATCTATCTCAGGTTGCAGCAGAAATCAAGAAAAGCTGATCAGACTTCAATCAATTCAATGAAACATGCATCATTCGATTAAAACCAAACAGTATAATCATCCCAAGTCATTACAATCAAATCCCTAACACCTGGAACTAGGGTTCTTCATACCCAGGTGAGAGAAGGGTTCTACTCCATTGAGAGAGAGAGAGGAAAAAAGAAATCAGAGTAGTCATACTCATAAAGATGAGGAAAATCTGCTCTGGGATGTCAATCTTCACTCCTGGGGACGCAATCTAGGCTTCAATGGTGAGAAATCCACTCCAAATAGCTCATAGGGTTTGTTCTTCGCCCTTTCTCTCTCTAAAACTCTAATTTTGCTCTAAAAAGTCGATTCCCTCACTTGTGGCTCGAAATTGGGTTAAAACAGAATTCCCGACTCACACGGGCATGCCACACGGCCGTGCGGCTTACCCAGATGCCCGTGTGAAAGACAAAACGCCGCGTTCCGAGTAATTGGATTTCAGGCTTCCTACACGGCCAGGGACACACGGCCGTGTGGCATGCCCAGTCTGCCCGTGTGAAGCCTCGCAGAATTCCACACGGCCACATTGATTTCCTACACGGCCGTGTGGGTTTTATTGGTGCCCGTGTGGCTTCCTCAGCGACTCGCCACACGTCCGATCTTCGTCCAATCGACCCCGAACTCGCTCCCAAACATTCATTCACGTACTAGGACCTGAAATATCACAAACAAGCACAACCTAGCGTGAAATTGGCCTAAAACACGAGAATCAACATCTCAAACGGCTCAAGAATAGGGGTAAAAACATGTGCAATTAACGGTTTATCAGTGTCCCTGGCCGTGATCTCTCTGTTTTCTTCATTTCTTTCCATTCTTGCCTCCATACCACTACCAATCACGAACTACATTCAAGCACACTTCTTCGGCCTATCTTGCTATCCACAATTCAATCACAGTAGTGAAGGAGTTCAACAAACAATCAGGTGTTTCATTGGCTTTGGTGCTAAGAAACCCATTCTAGAGCATACACATCATTTCCTCATGGAAACTCTCTATCTTTATCTACCCTTTTATTACCTCTTTTTCAATTTCTTTTTTTTTCTTTCCTTTTTTTCCCGATGGGGGTACTAGAGAGCAAAACACATGCCACTTAACATTTAATGAATAATGCTCTCAATTAAGAACTTACTCCAACACTACCTCATCGTTCCTAGCAAGAACTACGCAAAATCCTCCTACTTAGAACCTCAATGGAGCTCCAGAGTGAGCTCCGAGACACAAGGACGACTCACATTTTGACATGAAGAAAGATGAGGTCGTTCTATCAATCACCATTAAGCTCAACAAGCACAAAGATCGTAACATAAGAACAACCCAATGTCACACGGCTCAAAGGGGTTGACTAAGAGATAAGATATTTCGGGACAATCACCTTTTGGGCGTAGACAAATCCTATGCCTCTATCATACTCACTAGCGACAATGGTGAATGGTACGACCATGGAGAGAAGGATGACGAGTGGCACTCACATGGCTACCTAGCCACCCATTCATCTATTACAATTTCACGAACTTCTGTGCAAGGCAATTGTGATCAAAGAGTAATAAAGTCAAGACATCCATTCATTCAAGCACACATGAGAACTCAACTTTTGCACAAACCTAATGAAACTTTCAGTCATCATAATAGGATGCACTCGATCACAAGTAAACAATCCAAGGTCGATGCCAATAAACAAGAGATCCTCCAACAACCGGCCACAATGAACATGCAATGCTTGGAGCCCTCAAATTTTTAAAATTTGGGCACACATCTAGGCTTCAAGCAATCAATCACACACACAAGCTTAATAGATAAACTACCCCCCCCCCCACACTTAAGCTCGACATTGCCCTCAATGACGTAAAATAAGGGGTCGAATGATGTTACCTCGTAGCTTGGCGAGTGAAAGTCAGGACCGAATTGGACCGGAGATGAAAAGGAGAGAGCTTCAAGGAGACAAACACGAAAACAACCACACACATGATCGCACAAGGCGAGGTTATTGCACAATAATTACTTAACATAAAAACAAACACAAACCTAAGTTGGGTTGCCTCCCAACAAGCGCTACTTTTACGTCGTAAGATAGACGGTTGCTCCTCAAGTTTCGGTCCATCCAAGAACCTCCTTGAAGTTTTGGTTCTTGTCAGTGAGATGAAGTCTCAAGCCACGAGCATTGGACGAATCCATGATTGAGGGCTCATGAACTTGATCGGCTTAGAGGCTCCACCCACGAGACCTCTTCTTCTTTCTATTTGCCCCACACCATGTAGTCCATCATCGATGAACTTCCATTGCATCCGCCAAGAGGGATCACCAAAGGTTTGGCCTTGTCTTGGCAAAGAGCCGCAAATGGGTCCTTCTCCAAAAGCGCATCGAGGTCGGGTGGAGAGCTTTTATAACACTTGTAACTTATGGATGCTTCATCCACAACAACCTCGTCCTCATCTTGGACCGCACTTGCTCCTTCTACTTCTTCCTCAACCTCTTTTCCTTCTTCTTCACTTTGTTCCTCCCCTTGGGAATGATCAAGATCTTCCTCCTATTCAAGGATCCCTTGCTCCTCTTCAACCTCCCCCTTCTCCTTGCCATTTGTGTCTACAAGCATGGTTTGGAAGGCAAGATGACATGCAAGATCATAGAAGGGATTCTCTTGTTTCTCCATACTCGTGATTTGGTCTTCAAAGTTTCTCTCGGGACGGGAAAGTGATGAGATTCATCAATGCAACCTTCTTATTCATCCTCACCTCGAGAGCTCTCTGGGTTGAGTTCATCTTGCTCCACATGGTTGGCATTGATTTCCCCTTTAAACTCCTCTTGCTCTTCCAATTGTGAGAGGCGATGATGTGCACAAGCTTGTGCCACCTTCTCTTCTAATGTCAAACTAGGATGAGGGAGGGGTTGAAAATCTATGTAGGAGCTCGTTCTAATGTTAAACAGCTCAGCTTCTGCAATTTGTGTATTGATTTTAAGTTTTAGCAATAAAATGCCAAATTGAAAATGCAACTTCACCTTTTCGTTTGTCCTTTCCTTCAACGTGCTCTCAGCATCGTCATATCCAACTATCTGTTAGGGATAGTCTAGTATAGGACTACGTAATTTTGTTGTTTTCAGGGTTGTCAAGTGTAATTGTACTTTGTAGGTGTTAGGTGGTAATTTGGTTATGAATATATACTTGGCTATACAGTACAGAACAATCACTTTGCTCTATTAAACAACTAAATGAGAAATAGAATGATTCTTTCGCATCCTTGATTTGTAATTCTAAAAGAGTTGTCAGAACAGAAGCGTGCAATCGATAATTCAAATCAACACAAACGAACACAAATTTAACGTGATTCACTAACACAATGTGTGCTAGCTAATCCACGGGCAGGGGAGAACAAATTTCACTAATTGGAGGAGAGTACATGTTACAAACCAAATTCCGGAACGTACAAACCAAACAAACTAATCCGACTGACCTTACTACAGTCTAGGGTGATGAAGAGTATTTATAGAAATTTTCTCCTAATCCCAAACAGAAAACCAAACACCTTTTCTAAACCTACAAGGAAAAGGCCAAAACAAAACCCAAACATAAACCCAAACAGGGCCCAAAACACAAAACAAACCCAAATCAAATTCAAGTCATATTCTAACAATATCCACCTTGACTTGAATTCTCTCTCAAATACCAGATGTACCAGACACAACAAAAGTTGCCAAATGTACCCAAACGCGATCCATATCACCAAATTTGCCCATATGTGATCGAAATCACCTAACTCAAACGTGATGCAAATCGCCAAACACAGATGCAATCAAGATTTCCAGACATACCAAACTCCTCCAAATCAGCTGTACCAAAATCTCCCCTGCCTCCAAATGCCCCTAAGGGCGGTTAACAAATCAAAACATGCAGCAAGTCCCACCCATGTTGTGACATGCCATGCAGAACCAACTTGGTGTTATTTCCGTGCATAACACCAACATCAAATTTACTGGTAACTACAAGCCTGCAACTCTAAATTGACTTCTCGATCTTCAAATCCATAACAAACATCCTTGATTATCAAAAACCATAACCCCAACCAACTAATTCCAAAACAAACCAAAGCGCATCAAACTGGTACAACCTTCAAAGAATTCCAAATGACGCAAAAAAAAACCCAAAGTTTCGCAACAAATTCCAACCGGCGCAACTCTTCCAGTTGTAACCCAACTCAATTGTGTAGCCTTTGCTTGTTCCCTCGCCAATTCCGAACTCCAAAGCCACAGCAGAGCACAATTTTCTCCTACCAAATCAAATTTGGAGAAAAACTGAAGGGCTTCCTCTGCCAACCCCAAATCGAAAGACTACCTCCTGATACCGCAGCAATCACCACGATCCCTTTGCCCGGCCGACTAACCAGGCTCTGATACCACTTTTCAGAACAGAAGCGTGCAATCGATAATTCAGATCAACACAAACGAACAAAAATTTAACGTGGTTCACTAACAAAATGTGTGCTAGCTAATCCACGGGCAGGGGAGAACAAATTTCACTAATTTGAGGAGAGTACAGGTTACAAACCAAATTCCGGAATGGACAAACCAAACAAACTAACCCAACTAACCTTACTACAAACTAGGGTGATGAAGAGTATTTATAGAACTCTTCTCGTAATCCCCAACAGAAAACCAAACACCTTTTCTAAACCTTCAAGGAAAAGGCCAAAACAAAACCCAAACACAAACCCAAACAGGGCCCAACACACAAAACAAACCTAAATCAAATTCAAGTCATATTCTAACAAGAGCTATAGTGGCTCAATTTTCTTTTGTCTTCTCCTCGATTATGAGTTCTAGAGTTTTACTTCTTCTTTACAATGGCGGTCGCTCAACATGCAGCAGCTCCGATCATTCCTCTAGCAATCAATATCGACACCAATCATTCGTTCTTCCCCAATCTGAATGAGAATCCTGCTCTGGTTCTTGTTTCAACACTCCTCTCCATGGCGGAAACTATTAATCTTGATCGCGCTCCATGCAAATGGCTTTTCTGGCAAAAACCAAGTCCGCGTTTGTAAATGACAACGCACTGTGACAAGAAGATGGAAATCCTCTTCTCCTGGCTTAGGAGCACGGGAATCTGATGGTGCTCGGCTGGATCTATCAAACTCTGGAGCCAATTATTGCTCAGAGTATTCTCTAGCTCGATTTTGCTCGGGGTCCTTCAATGAGATCCTCTGCCTCGGATCAATTGCGTATTTGCTCAAATGGTTCAGCAGGAGCGTGAAGTGCACTATAGATATGCTTCCAGTTCGACTGCTCCACCTCCAATGACACTTGCTGGAAATTATTCTCCCGATCAGTCTCAAGGTGGTGCTTCGAACAATCAAGGAAGAAGAGGTCCCAATGACAACTCCAAAAGGCCAGTCTGCACCTTCTCTGGGTATGCAGGGCGTACAATTGAGAAATGCTTCAAGAAGCATGGGTATCCTCCTGGATACAAACCTAAAGGCAAGGCAATCAATGATGTTTATGGTTAGGGTGATTCTTCTTCGACTCTAGCAGCAACGAAAGAAGCCACTGATGGTTTTACCCTCTCTAGAGATCAATATCAGACTATTCTGGCACTGATTCAACCCCAAGCAATCTTGGGTCAATCAATTTGATGGCTATCTCAGGAGCTTCTCCACCGAATCACTCAACTTCAGCATTGTATGTCGATGCTGCTACTGCACAGGCTACATCATCTACTTCTCAAATTGCCTATGAGGAGGTAGCAGGTAAGATAGTTCTCTCCATACTAGATGAACCACATACTAAGTCTCTAGAACAAACATGGGTAGTATACATAGGTGCTACTGGCTATGTGGCTTGTTCCTTGCCCATGTTTATTTCTTTTAACACTGTGTCTAACTCTTTTGTTACATTGCATAATGGATCAAAAGTTAAAATGACATTAACTTTGATATGTTTTGAAACATAAAAAGAATCGAGACATATATTACCATTGTATACCAGGTGGTAATGTCTGACAATACGTAAGATTATACATAGATGGTATAAGTGTGTACCATGATGGTATGGAGTACCATAGTTTAAAATGGTTGTATATATGATAGTAAGAATATACCTCTGTTTCCATAACTGGATTGGACGATGTACCAAAAAAGTTAGTGGTTTAGAGTTCAGTGGTTAACCGTTACAAAACAGTTGGTTAACCATTTATAGAGCGTTCGTGATATATGACATACAAGACTTGTATATTACACTAATTTAAGAATGAAGTTATCAATGATCATAAATGATAGGGCAAAAGCGTATGTGGCTAGTTCCTATCTCGTAGTAAACCGGAAGTCCGGGTATCGTCTCTTACAGACTGGTACAACCATAATTTCTATAAAATCTATGGCGCAAACTGCAAATGAAAATAGTTTAATGAGACTAATTTCTAAAAGAAATTAAACTTAACAAATTATGTGAAAATTGTCAGGAGAATTATTGAGAGAAAGCTCTAGGAGAAACACATGGACTTACTACTTATCATATCCATATTAATTCACATATTCCAATAAGTTTAATCCATATCTCTACAACTAGGATATCTCTATTGTGCTAGCTATCCCTGTCGCGAATTGCTACGTACTAAACAATTAAATCAAACCCTACTGTCGTAGCTCAATGAATTAATTATTTAGTCTGAAGATCGATATCCAAATCACGACTGCATAGCACCTTATTTAATCCACTGTCGCTTCGATAAGTTGCTATGTCACATGAACTAGGTTCAGTTAATAGGGTTTCACTGTCGCTAATAGCCTAATTAACTACAAATCAATGTATCGGTGTCCAGTCAACACAAAGCATTAAGTAATTCCATGCCATAGAGATTGGAAGAAAAGAAATATAAATGATCCATGAAGTCTAAAAATAGCTACCATTTTCTCCAGAAATTGGGTTTTAGTTCAGGATGAAAATAGAACACAAATCCATGTTTATAATCATCTTATTATAAATCGAGGGATAAAAGATTAGAAAGAATTCACTCCGATGATCACTGATGATCGCAGCCCGTAGGGCTGAACTGCTTCTCCCTTGCGATAGGGAGCGGATATACAAACAACACTCATAGTGTTGTTATACTAACAACAAGATTCATAAGGGTAAAAGGGTAAACTAACACAAAATAATAAATTAAAATTAAAAAAATAAATATTCAATCCCCAGCCTTGCCCTCTCCGTCTCTCGATCTCTTCTCGCAGTTGCTGCCTGTGAAATCGAGAGGCCTCCTCCTGATCCTGTCTCCCACGCCGCTATCCAGAAACCTCTCCGGCCAAAATGATTTCGCAATTCCTTCTCCGTCCAGAGCTTCACGACAACCAGCGATAGCAGCAACGACCACAAAGAGAAGAGATAGATGGAGTTCGCGAAGGTAGCGGCAGAAGGAAGTGACGGTGGCGGAAGAACGGAGAAGGCGGGGAGAGTGGGAAGCGGCAGAGGCTTCGTTATCGCCGGAAACAACGGAGGAGATTTCCTTCTCCCCGATTTTCCTTGCATGTTCCTCGCGCGGCCGCCACAATTCAGTCCGCTTCGTCAATCCACCGTATCTAGCAGCTGCAGAAACCTAATTGCCCCTTTCGACGACAAAGCTGTGGCGCTGCTCGGATCGTCACTTCATCTCTCGCCACTGAGTACTGCCTCCTCGTGAACAGTTGCTTTACCTCTTTCAGCTTCTGAGCATGTTTTCCCCTAGGCAGCAGCACTGTGCCATCAATTGCTTCTCACCATGGCGCCTGCTGGTAGTGTTTTTGCGACCGAATAAGGAGAAGGAAGGATGGAGGATCGTAGAGAAGGCCATATATATGGATGACCGGAGGAATTTTTGTTTACTGGTTAAGAATGGAGAAGGCAGTTCAGCACAAGAAGGGAAGTGGTATTAAACTGTAAAACAACTGGGGGTGAAGGTAGCAAGTTGCTGGTCAGAGTTTTTGGACGGTTCTTATTTGATAGCTAGCCTGAAAGAAAAGCTCATACAAAATCCTTTTTCAACAACTCAAGTTATAGTTATTTATTGGAATTAAATGGTTTGTTCGCTTATATGGTATCATAGTCTGTGGCTGCCAATATAAACAATCATTTAGTGCAACAACAATATATATGTTCAACATGCAAAACAAAAGAGTAATGAAAAGTTAAAACAAATCATTCTCAACAAATCGAGTTATTGACACTAAGTGATTTTTTATTTTGAAAAGCACACCAAAAACCCCCTAATGCAAACCACAAACACGGTAAAGCAAACCAAAAACATCCTAATGCATACCACAAATATATTAAAACAAACCAGAAACCTCGCAAAGTAAACCACAAAAGTTTCGAAAGCACACCAGAAACTTCTTAATGCAAACCAGAAACCTCTGAATGCATACCACAAATCTCCTTAAACAAACCACAAACCTCACAAAGGAAACCACAACATTAGCGAAGCACACCAGAAACCTCCTAATGCAAACCACAAACACAGTAAATCAAACCACAAAAAAGCAAACCATAAACGTCCTAATGCATACCACAAATATATTAAAACAAACCAGAAACCCCTCAATGCAAACCACAAAATTTTTGAAAGCAAACCACAAAAGGCATAAAAAAATATGAGAAACCAAACCATAAATCTCACAATGCAGACCATAACATCCGGTGGTCGTTGGTCGTGGACCGGTCAACGAAGTTCGTTGACCAAACTCTGATGACCATCAGTGAGTAGATTCCGGCGCCGATAGGCATATTCTGGCCCCGATGACTAGATTCCGACGACGGTAAGCATATTCCGACCACAGTGAGCATATACCGGCGACAAAAAAAATATTCCGCTCACGCTCAATTTTTTAAATTACTTATGAGAAAAGTTTTATTTTCCCAGAATGTTTTCATGTTCCAATTGAAGAATTTCCTTTTTTGATTATTTTCAAAAGGGAAGATTGGGCTTCTATTGAATCGAGAAATGGGGGCATTTCGAATTGTTTGTTGACACAGACAAAGTCAAGGAAAACCGGACGACCAGATTCCGGTGATCGGTGGCCGAATTCTGGAGATCAAAATTTTGGGCCGAAAATAAAAAAAATATTTTTTTTTTATTTTTAATTATTATTTAAACATATTTTTATAATAACAATTATACCCCTGCTTTCATTTTACACTAGGTCAACTCATCTAATAAAAAGTCATCACAACCCTAGCTTCCTATTGGTTGGAGACTAGTGTTGTTATAATAACAACACAAGGGGTGTTGTCATAGTAACCGATCCCCTTGCGATAAACTTCTGCTCGAGCCCTGTTTATTCAGTTCTATCCGTTCCTCTCGTCGCTACAGCTGGTCCCCAAAAGAATTCTCCAATCCCTCGCTGCTCCGCTCGACAGGCTCCGTACCCCGTCAAGTCTTTGTCCCAATATATATGTCAATCTCCGGTCCACCAAAATCATCCCCCTGGCCAATTCCGCCCAAGTCATTGCGGATTCACGGGTGGCACCCCGGGCCCCGGCCCAGCCCTCCTCTGGATCCAGAGTTAGTATAGTCTTTATGAATTTTTCGATTTTAGTTATTCGGCCCAGTGTTATTTTATAATAAGATTGGGTGTAACTAGAAAAATGATTCAAATTAACATATTCAAATCACTACTATAAATTTAGGCTAGAAATTCTAGCTCCAAAGATTATTCTTCTAAAAAAGCAATGAAATCTAAAAGTCTAAAACGTAAAAAACTATAAGAAATATGAGTTTTGTTCCCTGAAAATTTACTAAAGCGGCTAGTGGATATAGGTATGGACACACAATGCACGATTGATTTGTCTAGCGTTGACGTTGTTCGTATCACCAATTACTACGGAGAGAACCTTTTCAACAATGAAACATATGAAAACTAATTTGTGCAACAAAACAAGCGATGAATTTCTCGTTGATTGCTCAAGTATTTTATTTAAAACAATGTATACTATTGGTATGGATGTGGACTCCATTATTGATGTATTCGCTAAATTAAAATGTTGTCGTGTACAATTAATATTGTAAAAAAAACCATAATATTTTTTTACGGTTCTAATTTTCTAATAAAATGCGGCCCAATGCTCTTCTGTGTTCTGATCCGCCGCTGGTACAAGTAATTTCGTTCCCAACTTGGATCAGGCCCGATCCATTTAATTCGAAAAAAGTGCACCAATTAACTATTTCCCTGCGTCCTCATCATTTTGTTCATCATAAGGGAATTAGTTGTTCCCGTTCCAAAACGCTCTGGCATCAAGAGATGGGATGGGATGCCGGTCCAAATTGTTAGTTCAACTAGTTATTGTCCACTCCGGCTAAATTACACGTTTGGTCACTCAAATTACACAAATCTTTCTTGTTTGTCATTCAAATTACTTTTCTTTCTTATTCGCCACTAACTTTATGAATCGTTTCACCATTAGTCACCGGTCGTTAATCTCCGTCAAACTCCATTAACCCCGTCAGTTTTTTGATGACGTGGCAACGAAACTGATGACTGGACCGTTAACTAATGACGTGTCAATTTAAAAAAAAATTAAAAGAATCGCTGCGGAGCCAGGAGGGCGGTGATGATGAAGGACTTCTCCTGCGGACCGCGTCCCTGACCACTGTCCACTGCGACTCCACCTGCTCGTATTTCCCCAAGGCGACGGAGTCCCTGAGGCTGATGCTCGAGTACTGTGCTACTTATGCTAGCGTTTATTAGAGGAACAACGATTCGGGCTCGAATAATTATTACAGCCAGACTCTCAAGTATGGGGGCGCGGGTGGATTTTGATATTCCGGTGACTTCAATCGCCTGCAGAATCATTAGCCAAACACCGATCGCTTGTGGAATCGCGAGTAGAGACAGCTGTGTGCTGCTGCGGCTGTGAAATCGGTGGTGATTGAGCCAACGACGACGGGAAGCAGCTTGCGATGTGCAGAGCGAGAAGATGAGGATGGGGTGTTAAATTCATTTTTTTAATTTTTAATTTTTTTAAATTGACATGTCATTAGTTAACGGTCCAGTCATCAGTTTAATTTACCACGTCATCAAAAAATTGACGGAGTTACAAGTTTCACGGTGACTAACGGTGAAACGATTCCTAAAGTTAGTGGCGAATAAGAAATAAAAATAATTTGGGTGGCAAACGTGATAGATTTATGTAATTTGAATGACCAAACGTGTAATTTAGCCTGTCCACTCCATTTTCTTGTGCATCAATAATCTCTTGCTTTTCCACCTAAAATATATTACAAAACTAATATATGGCGGTAATGGTCTTATAACCATTCCAGAATCAATTGATCTTAAACACAAGCATTATATGTCTCAAACATATCATAAAATAATCACATTAAGCACATAGTATTAATATGTTTTCGACTATTATCAATATACAATTTCAAATTCATATCATCACCAAAACACCAAACAAATCATTCAAACTGTCACGACTGTTTCTGTGCGGAGCGGAAAATAAGAGGAACGATAAAGCAAGAATACGAAGAAAAAAAAGGAAACACGACACACGAATTTACGTGGTTCACCAACACAATGTGTGTTAGCTAGTCCATGGGTAGGAGAGTCCGTTTCACAATACTTCAAGAAGATACAAATTATAGAGGAGTACGAGAACTATTTGTAGTACTTCTACATGTGGTCTAACCCTAATCCAATATGGGAAAATAAAAGCATTTATAATTGGAGCCTGTAACATCCAGTTGTAGCCAGATAGTCTGATTCAAGTCACATGAACACAAACCATCTCACAAGAGGAATCATAATTCTCTTAATTCAAGTTAAAAATTGTGGTGTCATTCGGTTATGGACCATGTAAAGTCAACAACTAGGTTGGAAAATGAGAAGATGAAGCAAAAATAAATTTAACAATTCTAGTTTAATGATCTTACTTTACGTTAACGTATTTTTTTTAGAAAAAAATTGTGGTTAAATTAGTGAAATAGTAGACCAGTAAAACCATGGTGGTTGGTTTTATGTTGAACCATGGCAACCATGTGGTCCATCAATAACCGTCCAAGCAATGGACCGGACCGCTATCTATATTGGCTTGACGATTCTACTAGCCCAGCTGTTAATCCGATTCGATTCTTATAACAATTAAAAAATCAAGAAAATAATTTTATTTTTAATTTCACCTCTTAAATAGGACTCATTAAATAACCATACCCATTCAAATGCAAGGTTATATGCGCGCCGCTACTGGTTTGGGCTCAAATGTACATATTTTACCCCTCATTTCTTATTCGTTTAGCTTAGTATTTCATCGTTCCTCGACATATTTCACGCTAGGTTGTGCTTGTTTTGATACATTTCACGGCCGGACAAGGCAGTTCACGATCTCCTAAGACCGTGAACATGGACCACAAACCGTGAACATCAAGCAGTCCAACGAGGTTCGTGAAGTTATTGACGACAAGGCAGTTCACGATCTCTAAGACCGTGAACTGGGGCCATTGACCATGAACCCAGGCGAGGGAAGCGGCGCGTTTTGGACGACGCTGAGTTCACGAGCGCATTTAGGTGTTCACGGTTGTGAACTGGCCAACGCATCCGTAAACTAATCGTTTACGGGCAAATATGAAGACCGCAGCAGGGAGAGAGAAAGGAGAGCTGGTTTTTGGAGAAGAAACACTTTCTTTCTCTAGGGTTTCAATCCAAACACCAAAGGGGAGTTCTAGTGAGAGAGAGAGAGAGAGAGAGAGAGAGAGAGAGAGTGCTAGAGTGATTTTGGAGCATCATTGGAGGTTTGGGTGGAAGATTCAAGCATAGAAGAAGATCCTGAGCTCAAAATTGTTCTCTCTCTCTCTCTCTCTCTCTCTCTCTCTCTCTCTCTCTAGAAACTCACTCTTTTCTCTTGGGTGTTGTAGATCCCTAACTAATACTTTGTAATTACTTGTTTAGATTAAATGATTAAGTCTGGGTTTGCATCAATTTGAGTATTAGAGGTATTTTCGTAGTGATTGTGCATGCTCGTGCTTAGCAATCTAAGGGTTGTGTATGTTTTGTGCTTAGCACCCTTAGGTTTGTGCATGTTGGTGTTAGCAATCTAATTAGTCGTCTTAACCTAGCTTAGAGAGGAAAGTCCCCCTTTCAAGGGAGACTCAATCGAGTTGGTTTTCCTTCTGCTTTCTAAGCCACCTAAACTAGGTTAAGTTAGGAAAACCCTCAATATTGAGTTTAGCAAATCGGTTAATCACGATTAAGGTATCCGACCTTAGAGTTGAGTGAGGGAGTAAGTCAGCTACCGATTGTCTAAACCGAGAGGTTTGAGTAACACGGCCTTTCATGCTTACCTTGGTTTAGCAATTGAGATTGTGGTCTCTGACCACATATGCATCCCTCTACGGTTCGCGGTTACCAGTTTGCATCTAGGTTGGTTGTGATTAAGCTGCTCAAACTCCGGTTTGAGGGAAAGACCAAGGCAACCACTAGTGACTTAGTGAGAGAATCGATCCCGTGACAAATTGATCCCTAGCGAATCCATCCCGTGACAAATGGATCGCTAGTTGCTCCTCCTAGCGGTTCCCCTAGACTTGGTGAGTGGATCGATCTTGTGACAAATCGATCACTAGTGAATTGATGTCGTTGCTCACCCCCGAGGTTCACAGCCACCTACGCCTCACGACTTCACTCAATCCAACAAGTCATGATAGCTAGTTAGGGGGAAGCAATTCCTGGGTGAAGCTCCCTTAGTTACAATTTTCCTTTATTTACTTTTCTTTGTTTGGTTAGTTGTAGTTCCAATAAACCTAAACCCTAAACTTATTTGCTAGATATCAATCTAAGCGATTGAAGTAGGGGTACATGGATCGGCCCGGGTTGACCATTTAAATACTTGCTCTATACTGCACGGGGCTAGAGTTTAAAAACTTGGCCTCTAGTCGGGATTAATTTGTGGTGTAGTTTCATGCGAGTCAGCTACCTACACCCAATACCTAGAAAACAAAATATTAACACCAATCCCTACATATGCATAAATTGCAAATTTAGTCACTAGGATTACTAAATTGTTTCACTTTTGTTACTAAAAACATTTTATTCCTTTTGTGTTTACTGAAATTAGTTTAACAATCCAAGTTTGGATACCTTCCGTCAGTCTCTGTTAATGGCATTAATTTTTTGGTGATGTGAACAATAGAAATGCCTAATTAACCAGTTTGAACTTAGAAAAGATTAAAACTCAATCTTCCACATCATTAAAACCCGCCACATAAAATATCTCAACCCAACCCATGACTCGACCCTTGCCTTTTCTTCCTTTATTTGAACTAACTGAAAAAACCCTACCTCATTTGCACCACTGTCTCTGGCCAACACTCTAGTCCGACAAATGGATAGGATCCATGGATTGGTTGATTATCCATGGATCAAGTTGATTGGTGGTTTGATCCATGAATCCAAATGACATCCAAGTCTTGGACCAATATGTAAATTTTGAAAAGCTTGGGTGCTAAAATGTCATAATAAAAAAATTTAGGTACCAAAATGTAAAAATCCAATGATATTTTTGTATAAAAATTAAATTTTGGATACCAATATAAAATATAATAATTGTAGGTACTAAACTGTAACTTACCATTTGGATCCATGGATCAATGATCAATCCATGAATCAACCAATCCAATTCGATTTGAATCAAATGAATTGGATTTAAATGGATTGAATTAGTTGAATATTTTAGTGGATGGATTGGATTGAAAATTGCTAGGAGCCACGAATTTGCTGGGTAATGTTGGTGATGACATGGGTCATCAACTTATTGAAGAATGCCTGTGATGGAGGGAAGGTAACAAGATGGGGGAGGAAGCAAGTGGGGTGGAGACTTTGATCTGCCTGTTGAGATTCAAGGCGACGATTGTTAAGTGCATGTACTTGAGGGTGCTAACCAGGATTGGTGAGGCGTTAGGGATGGAGGAAAGTGAGTATCTTAGAGCGACGATGTTCTCGGAGTCCCATTTGGCCGCAGTGTAATTGGACTATTGATAAACCGTTAATTGCACATATTTTTACCCCTATTCCTGAGCTGTTTGAGATGTTGATTCTCGTGTTTTAGGCCGATTTCACGCTAGGTTGTGCTTGTTTGTGATATTTCAGGTCCTAGTACGTGAATGAAGGTTTGGGAGCGAGTTCGGGGTCGATTGGATGAAGATCGGACGTGTGGCGAGTCGCTGAGGAAGCCACACGGGCACACATAAAACCCACACGGCCGTGTGAGGAACCAATGTGGTCGTGTGGGATTGTGCGAGCCTTCACACGGGCAGACTGGAGGCTCCACACGGCCATGTGTCCCTGGCCGTGTAGGTATCCTGAAGTCCAATTATTTGAAACCCCGCATTTTGACTCTCACACGGGCATCTGGGTAAGCCACACGACCGTGTGGCCTACCCGTGTGAGTCAGGAATTCTGGTTTTTACCCAATTTCGAGCCACAAGTGAGGGAATAGACTTTTCAGAGCAAAAACAGAGTTTTAGAGAGAGAAAGGGCGAAGAACAAACCCTAGGAGCTATTTGGAGTGGATTTATCACCATTGAAGCCCAGATTGCGTTCCCAGGAGTGAAGATTGACATCCCAGAGCAGATTTTGCTCATCTTTATGAGTATGACTACTCTGATTTCTGTTTTCCTCTCTCTCTCTCTCTCTATGGAGTATAACCCTTCTCTCACTTGGGTATGAAGAACCCTAGTTCCATGTGTTAGGGATTTGATTGTAATGACTTGGGATGATTATACTGTTTGGTTTTAATCGAATGATGCATGTTTCATTGAATTAATTGAAGTCTGATCAGCTTTTCTTGATTTCTGCTGCAACCTGAGACAGATAGAATCTGATTAGGTTGTTAGAGCTTCTTCATTCGGTAGTAGTAGATTGGCTATACGAGAGTTAGTCAGTCTACTGCTTTGTACTGGAATCCAATTCCAGTAGTGGAGTTCTGTGCTTATTGCTTCAGCTTCCTATCCCGGTGAAGACTAGTCGTCTGCCGGGTAGTTAGTCTGAGAGGGCTTGGTCAGCTTAAGAGATTCCAAGCTACTGTCGGATCTTCCACAGTCTAATCAACAGTAAATCAACCCAGGGTAATTACAACTAAGACCTAACTAGGGAGCTAGGGGGACTCATTCCCGAGTGACTCTTCCTTTGCTTGAGAAAACCGAACCAATTCCTGCTTTCTTTCTGCTTTCAGTTAAGACCAAATTCAATCGACTTAGTTTGCTAGATAATAGATAATCACGCAGTAGGCAGTAGATCTAGACCCTGTGTTGATATTTAGAACTTGCCACTTTACTGCATTCCCGGACTGCAATTACACTTGGTCGCAGTTTGGTGTTGTGTCTTGGCGTGTCAAGTTTTTGGCGCCGTTGCCGGGGACTCTCTAGGTTATTGGGGAAATGTGAAAATTTGTTACTCTAGCTTTTTCTTTATTGCATTTTCTCTTCCACCTGTGTGCCTTCACGGGTTGCTTCTGCTGATTGTGTGCAGGTAGTGCATGACCCGTAGCCAGTCGAGAGATCTACTACCATTAGACCAGAAGCTTGAACAAACCTGCAGAAACTTCAAGCGGGCTCTAAAGGCGCGACTGGCTACGGAGGAGGAGCTAGCACAGCTGCAAATCGCCGAAGAAGAAGAAGAGATGGGTGATCCACAGGACCATGATGTGGTCCTTCCCGAGGAGCAGACCATGGGATACTACTAGACCGCCACGGCCGCGGACATGAGGTCACCCATTCAACACCCTCATGTACCAGCAAATAATTTTGAGGTGAGCACCTCTGTAATCACCATGCTGCGCGGTTCAGTGGTGTTCCGTGGCAAAGAGGGGGAGTGCCCCCGATCACATCTCAGGCGATTCCACGAGCTCATCGATGGATTCAAGATTAATGGGGTCCCAGCAGATGCCATCCAGCTGAGGTACTTCCCATTCACCCTGGAGGGGCAGGCCAAGGAGTGGCTAGACACTCGACCTCCAGGCTCTATCACCACGTTCGCCAACCTGGCGGACAAGTTCCTCACTCGCTACCACCCCCCATCCAAGACGGCGGACCTGCAGAAGCAAATTACCCATTTTGCTCAGGATGAGGATGAGACCATCAGGGATGCTTGGGAGAGATACACCAGTCTCTTCCTCAAGTGTCCTAACCATGGTTTTACTGATGCCTTCAAGGTGGGCACCTTCTACCATGCCCTCTTCCCGGAGGACAAGCAGCTGATTGATTCGGTATGTGGCGGGAATATGCTCACCAAAACACCGCCCCAGGTGAATCAACTTTTTGAGGAGATGGCAGAGCAGGGCTATGACTGGGGAACTGCAAGGAGATCGAGACGAGCACCAGGACGGGGTGTGCATGCTATATCCACCCAGTCATCTGATCTGGTGTAGGTGGTATCAAAGCTGGTTTCAGCTATCGATCGTTCCGGGATGATTGTAGGTACCGGACAGCAGCAGGCGATGCTCTGCCAGTGGTGTGAGAGTTCTCATCACACTGTGGAGGATTGCCAGGCGATGAGGGAGTCTTCAACTCCCCAGGAGCAGCTGGACTTCATCGGCAATGCCAGGCGCTTCGACCCGTACAACAACACTTACAACGAGGGGTGGCGCCAGCATCCCAAATTTTCCTGGGGTGGGGCAAATTCCAGACCACCAGTCCCCCAGGGACCACCTGGCTTCCAGAGGCCTCCTTACCAGCCCAGACAAGGGCAATTTCAGCAGCCACAGCAGCTTCTCTACCCGCCCAGACAGGGGCCAGTTCCACCTCAGTCACAGGTGCGACCATTTCAGCAGACAGGGGCAGCACCTACAGCCCCAGCACAGAGTGACCCGATGGCGGAACTGCGAGATCTGGTGAGTTCTCTGGCCACCTCCAGTGCAACCAAGTTCAATAACATCGAGCAGTTCATGGAGAAAGCTTCAGGAAAATTCATGGAGCTAGAAGCTGGTCAGAGCAACACGCAGGCTGTGCTTCGGGATATCCAGACCCAACTTGGGAGTGTTGCCCAGGCTGTAGCTCAGAGGACTCCTGGTACTCTACCCGGTCAGACCATCCCTCATTCGCAGGACCCGAATGCCAACTGCAATGCCATCAAAACCAGGAGTGGCAAGGTGACTGCTGATCCACCTGTTCGGGCAGAAGAGAGAGAGACCCCTGCTTTAGCACTTCCAGCTAATGAAGAGGAAATGGAGAAGGAGGTTGAGGTGCCTGCTCCTAAACCGCAACCGGTGGTGAAGGATTATGTACCCCAGCTCCCCTTTCCTACTCGGTTGCATAAGGACCGACTGGAGACTGAGTTTGCCAAGTTCATGGCAATGCTGAAGCAGGTGAATATAAGCATGCCCTTCGTGGAGGCATTATCGAAGATGCCCAAGTATGCCAAGTTCACGAAAGATCTCCTCACCAACAAGAGGAAGCTTGGGGAGCTGTCAACGGTGATGCTCAACGAGGAGTGTTCTGCCATCCTGCAGAACAAACTACCAGAGAAGCGAAAAGACCCAGGGAGTTTCACTATTCCTTGCATGATTGGTAGTTTGCATATAAGGAAGTCCTTGGCGGATTTAGGCACTAGCTTAAACGTCATGCCATATAAACTGTTTAAAAAGCTAGGCCTAGGTGAACCCAGTGATACTAGGATGAGCATTCAACTTGCTGATAGATCCATTGTGCATCCTAGGGGCATTGCAGAGGACTTGATAGTCGCAGTAGGGCCATTCTCTTATCCTGTTGATTTTGTGATTTTGGACATAAATGAGGATGCGGATGTGCCAATTGATATTGGGTAGACCTTTTCTCGCCACCGCCAAGGCGCTCATTGATGTGGATGATGGAAAACTGATTTTGCGAGCTGGGGGTGAACAAATCACCTTCTCTGTTTATGATAATATGAAACACCCCCAGCTCCATGATGATCTAGATTACTGTGATGTTGTTGCTGATTTTGAGACCGCACTTGCCATCACGAGTGCGGGTACTGACGATTTCCTTGAGCGTTGTCTTTTGCTAGGGGAACAGGCCTCACAGGACGTGCAGTTGGCGGAGCAGCTCGCGGAGCTAGACGAGGCCGCGATCGAGGGGCGAGAGATACCATTCAAGCCGATCCCTATCTCGCCCCGGATCGCTACATCATTGGAGGAGCCACCAGAGCTGGAGCTTAAGCCCCTCCCCTCTCACCTGGAGTATGCATTTCTCCAGGAGGGGAATAAGCTCCCGGTCATTATCAGCTCGGATCTGACACCCTAGCAGAAGAGCAGGCTGGTGGCTCTGCTGCAGAAGTATGCCCGGGCCATGGCATGGAAGATCACAAATATCAGAGGTATTATCCCATCCTTCTGCTCCCACAGAATTCTGATGGAGGATGAGGTTAAGCCAGTCAGGCAGCCGCAGAGGAGATTGTCTCCTGACTTGGAGGCAGTAGTCCGGGCAGAGATTGTGAAGCTCATGGATGCAGGGTGATTCTTTGCTATATCTGATAGCAAGTGGGTCAGCACCACTCAGGTGGTCCCGAAGAAAGGCGGGATGACTGTGGTCCCGAATGAGAAGAAAGAGCTGATCCCGATGCGGACCATGACCGGCTGGAGAGTCTGCATCGATTACAGGCGCCTGAACGACGCCACCACGAAAGATCATTTTCCCCTACCTTTCATTGATCAGATGCTGGAGAGGTTGGGTGGTCATGAGTTTTATTGCTTCCTGGATGGCATGTCTGGTTATTTCCAGATTCCTATTGCACCAGAGGATCAGGCGAAGACCACATTCACTTGTCCCTTTGGCACTTTTGCTTACCAGAGGATTCCATTCGGGATGTGTAATGCACCGGCAACCTTCCAGAGATGCTTGATGGCGATCTTCGACCGACTGGTCGGGGAGATCATGGATGACTTCTCAGTTTATGGAGACTCCTTCACTCATTGTCTCCATAACCTGGAACTCGTTCTGAAGAGGTGCAAGGAGACTAATCTGGCACTCAGCTGGGAGAAGTGCCATTTTATGGTCTGTGAGGGGATTGTGCTCGGGCACAAGATCTCCAAGCAGGGGATTGAGGTGGATCGCGCTAAGATTGAGACGATCAGTAAGCTACCTCCTCCCGTTTCTGTGAATGGGATTCGCAGTTTTCTGGGTCATGCAGGCTTCTACCGGCGCTTCATTAAAGATTTCTCGAAGATTGCCCTGCCTCTGACCAAGCTGCTGGAGAAGGATGCACCATTCCAGCTCACTCCTGAGTGCATAGCTGCATTCGAGACTTTGAAGGAGAAGCTTACCATGCACCTATCATGGTGACTCCTGACTGGTCTCTTCCTTTTGAGCTAATGTGTGATGTGAGTGATTATGCAGTCGGAGCAGTTCTGGGTCAGAGACGCGAGAAGCACTTCCAGCCCATCTACTACGCGTCCAAGACCTTCAATGATGCACAGGAGAACTACACCACCACTGAGAAGGAGCTCCTCGCCGTGGTGTATGCGTTTGATAAGTTCCGACCCTATTTGGTGCTCACCCATGTGGTGGTCTACACTGACCACTCAGTGATTCGCTACCTGATGAACAAGGCTGATGCAAAGCCTAGGCTCATCCGCTGGATCCTGCTCCTACAGGAATTTGACATCGAAATCTGGGACAAGAAGGGAGCCGAGAATGTTGCTGCGGATCATCTTTCACGGTTGGAAGCCCCTCCGGTGGACAACTTCGTGGAAGAGATCAATGACTCCTTCCCGGGTGAGAGATTGCTGGCGATGACACTGGTGGAAAGCGTGGTCCCTTGGTATTCTGACTTTGCCAATTATCTAGTGGGCAAGCAGCTACCTAAGGGGATGGCCACTCATGCAAAGCGCAAGTTCTTCTCCGACCTGAAGCACTACTTCTGGGAGGATCCTTACCTCTTCAGGATCGGAGCAGATGGCGTGATCCGGCGTTGTGTCATGGAGCACGAGATGGGAGACATCCTGTCTCAATGCCACGAGGGACCTACTGGAGGTCACCATGGAGGAAACCACATGGCGCGGGAGGTACTACGGTCGGGCTTCTATTAGCCCTCACTCTTCAAGGATGCAGACACCTTCGCACGACAGTGCGACCGCTGCCAAAGGTCAGGTAACATTTCTGCCCAGGATGAGATGCCCCAACATATTTATGTTAGTTGTGAAATTTTTTATGTTTGGGGTATCGATTTCATGTGCCCATTCCCTCCATCTTTTGGCAATCTGTACATATTGGTTGCAGTGGACTACGTCTCGAGGTGGGCAGAAGCTCAAGCCATGCCCACCAATGATGCAAGACGGGTCTGCTCATTTCTGAAGCAGCTGTTCTCCCAGTTCGGGACACCCCGCGCCATCATTAGTGATAGAGGAAACCATTTTCAAGGGAAATTCACTAAAATCCTCCCTCGCTATGGTGTTAAGCATCAGGTGTCGGTGGCTTACCACCCCCAGTCAAATGGGCAAGCCGAGCTGACGAACCGGGAACTTAAACTGATAATTGAAAAGACGTGGATCAGTCCCGCAAGGATTGGTCCACCAAGCTCGATGATGCTCTTTGGGAATATAGGACGGCCTATAAAAACCCGATTGGCACTTCCCCCTATAGGCTTGTCTATGGGAAGGCGTGTCATCTGCCAGTAGAGCTAGAGCACAAGGCCTTCTAGGCCATTAAGCTGCTAAACCTTGATTTGAGTTTTGCAGGTACTGAACGTAAGTTGCAGCTGCTCGAGTTGGAGGAATGGCGTTACCACGCCTACGAGAACACCCTGCTCTACAAAGAGCAAACCAAGCGTCTCCACGACGCTCGGTTGAGGGGCCCGAAGGAGTTTCAGGTAGGTGATCGTGTTTTGCTCTTCAATGCACGCCTGAAACTCTTCCCGGGCAAGCTACGTTCGAGGTGGTCGGGACCCTTCACGGTCACCCAAGTTTTCCCGCACGGTGCGGTGGAGATCAGCAATGCTCAAACTGAGCCATTCAAGGTGAATGGCCACCTTCTAAAGTTGTACTTGGAAGGTGTTGTCGAGTGCGCAGAGCTGCTGATCAAGCTCGAGGACCCTTAGTTCCTCTACTGGCGTCCAGCGAAAAGACGGTAAAGAAGCGCTTGTGGGGAGGCAACCCCGCCTAGGTTTGCATTTTCTTACCTTTTTCCTTTTGATTTTTTGTGTTTTTGAGTCTTGAGGTGTTGTTCACGAGTCGTATGTCGTTTTTGAGTGAAAACAGGTCAAATTCGGAGTTCTGGCAGCCCACACGGCCAACCCTGAAAGTCACACGGCCGTGTGAAAATGGGATTTGGCCGTGTGAGCTCTCGACAAATTCCACACGGCCAGTTGTGCTTTTTACACGGCCGTTTGGATATCCTCGGCCTGCCCGTGTGAGCTCTCGACAATTTCCACACGGCCAGTTGTGCTTTCCACACGGCCGTGTGGAAATCCTCGGCCTGACTATGTCGGCCGACACGGGCACATGTGCACCTCACACGGCCGTGTGAGCTTGCCCGTGTGGCCGAGCCAGCCTCTATAAATTTGGCCGACACGGCCGCGTGGTCAGAAAATTCCACTTCTCTCGCCGGAAACCTCTCCCCCTCGTTGGAAAACCCCGACCTTTCGCCCTCCTTGGCGATTTTCGGCCATTTTTGGTCGGGTTTCACAAAACCACCTCCACACCCATCCTTTTCTCCCCATTTTCGGCCTATCCCTCGACTTTGAGGCGATTTGAGCCGATTTTGAGTCGCCGGAGGCGATTTTCGGCGAGGCTCCGACGAGCACTTCCAGGCAGATTTTGGCCTCTTCGTCGCTTCCATTGCCTTCTCCTCATCATCCCCTACACCTCTACTTGTGTCTCCAGGTTTGATTTGGACCGTAACCTTGTGATTTATGGAGAATTAGGTGTTAGGGTGTATGTTTAGAGAACAACCTTGAATCATGTGAATTGTATGCAATTGATTGAGGGGAATGCTTGGTTTATGTATGCATGAGGTTGGGCAATGTCCCTCTTGCTTGATTGAGCCCTTGTGTGCTATGAATTTGTCAATTTCATGCTTAACTTAATAGTGCACACAAGGTGTTCGATGAAATGCCTGTTTTTCATGTCATGTTGTGGGCGCCGGTTGGGGCCCTTAACGATGTGCTTTGAGGGTGTGTTTGCTATGGATGTGAACCTTGAGTTGCCTAATTTTTCATGGATGTGAACCCCCACCCCGATTATGCTTGTTTGATAGAGTTTTTGACCCCCGAACTATGGATGAAACCATGGTTCGGCTGTTTTCTGTTCTTGAGTGTGGGGGTGTGATTAACCTTTTCCTTGGCTCTTTTGGTTCCACTTTGGGGTGTTCTTTTGCAGGACCATGACAAAGCCCGACCTCAAGCACCCGTTTATTCAAGATTTGAAGAGGGGCCCCCACCAGGATCATTTTAAGAGCGTCATGGCCTGCAAGTTTGGGCAGCATCATTGCTGGTCCAAGCGGGAGTTTGAGATGCTGCACTGCTACGAGCACTTCTCCACCATTGTCACCAACCGCCCCTGGCGCCGTCTACTATGCATTCGCGCGAAGGTTTACCACGAGCTCGTGCTTGAGTTCTACACGACCTTCAAGCACGCAGACACGGAGGATTGGAAGGACGGAGAAGCCGTCAAGTTCAGGCTCGACGGTGCACCCCGATCCATGAGCTACCACGAGCTGGCGACCGACCTCGGCCTCGGCCTGGCCGATGATGAGGAATACATCACCGAGCTCACCGAGCCAGAGGGGGTGGACTTTAGGACACTGTACACCCGCCTCGCTCGGCCAGGCCAGCGTCCCTTCCAGGCGGGGAAGACGAAGGCCAGCACCTTGCAGCTCGACAACCGCATCCTCCACCACTTTCTGGCAAAGTCCTACACTCCAGCCTCGGACAGTTCCAGCGCCATCACCCGGAGAGCCATGTACTTCATCCAGTCCATGCGCCAGGCGGATCATCTTCTTCACTTGGGTTCTGTGGTGGCAAGAACCTTCGACAAGAGTGCTTCAGAGATGAAGAAACTCCACTATACTCCCCTCATCACCCGCCTGGCCACCTACTTCCAGATATCACTGCAGGGGTGCACAGAGCAGGGGGACACCAGTGTCTTTGGCGCATATACGATAGGTCGCTGCACCAGCTTCGAGAAGAGCGAGGAGTTAAGTGGATCGAGGGGTTTCCTCAACCTCAGATCCCAGCGGAGGACCAGCCGGAGACTCCTGAGGATGCGGCTGATGAGGATGTCCACCCCGAGGATGTGGATGATACTACTGCCGCCCGCCCCACCACCTTCGAGTACGGGGGTGGCAGTTCCACTTTCCCCGGCCAGGACTACTTCACTCACCAGTTCGAGCAGCTGCGTCTCCAGAATCAGCAGCTCTACGACCATCAGCTTCAGTTCCAGCAGCAGTATTCGGCTCACCATGCCGAGTACCAGACCCGGATGGCTGCTTATGATGAGCTCCTTGATCGGATGGAGACCCAGCAGGGGGTGACCCTGGCTCTCATCGAGAGGAAGCATGCCCGATCTTGGCGCATGCAGGAGGTCCAGCAGCACCTGCTCCAGCTGCTACCGGGCGAGCAGCCAGTCTGGTGGACTCCCTGGGAGGACTCTCCACTTCCACCTCCACCAGCTGATGATATTGATGATGATGATGATGATGCATTCATGAATGACATCGATCTGGACAACCTTGGCGACGAGTAGGCTGTACTTATCGCCCCTCAGTGTGTTTTTTTGTTTTAGACTTTTTATCTTTGCTCCATGTGTTTGAGGAGCTTGAACTGAGTCTGTCGTTTGTTTTTGTCCTTTTAGTTTTCTTTTGTGGATTGTTGATTTTGTGGCCATCTAGGCCAAATCTGATCCCTAACGCATAATGTGCTAGTGTGTTCTTGTTATTCCCTTCGTGCAGAACTGCCCGTTCGTTCCATATGTTCCCCGCCGACTGGTCCACTACCAGTCTCCCGCAATTTTTCAATCCGGTAACATCGTTCCCCTTATCTCTTCCTATGCTCCATTGAGGGCAATGTCGTGCTTAAGTGTGGGGGTGCTTTGTATCGGTTGGAATCTATATATGTGTGCTTGGAGCCTAGTCCGCTGTCCAAATCTCGAGATTTGAGGGCTCCAAGTATGGTTGTTTGATCATATTGGCATTGTGTTTTGATTGGTGAATTGAATGGTTTTCGGATTAATGCATGGCAACTGGATTGTGACTAGGACAGCCTACTATGATGACTGAGACGTGCAGTAGGATTGTGTAGGGGTTCAGTTTTTCAACTATTTGCTTACCAACTGTGACTTGAATGGATCCCTTGTTCTTGACAGTCGTTTATGCATCTAGTTTAGGGAATCAGAATGAGAGATAGAGCATATAGGTAGCCATGTGAGATTTGAGCCTGCTCGTTTCTTTCTTGTGTGATAGTTCCCTCTTCCATGATGTGTAGCATTCACGTTGTCATTAGCTAAGATGATGGAGGCATAGGATTAGCCCTCGACCAAATTGAATGTCCTGGTGTGTCATACCCCCTAGTTAGCCCATTTGAGCCGTGTGTTCTCCTTTCTTTCGGTCTACCATGAAGAATCACCCTTTTGCATCTCTTAGAAGGTTCCACAGAGTGGTTTTTACATGTCTCTGCTGTTTCTGCTAAATATAATGTGAGAGTTGGAGGTAGTTCTTAAAAAGTTGGGCAGGTGTTTGAAAAATGTGCAGAGGTGGTGATTCTCTTAAGAAATGAAAAAAAATGAAAGAAAAACGAAGAAAAAAATGAAAGCAAAAGAGAGCCACTACCAAAAATCTAAATAGTGCCCATTAGGTAGTGTTTCTTAGCAGTCTGGCTTAGAAATACTAACATTTATGTGACCTCCTTCGCTGTTGTGCTCTGAAGAATTTCAGTAATGCAGAATAGCAGAAAGAAAGTAATGGTTTGATTGAATGTGATTTTGTTGGGTTTGGAAATGTGGGACCTTGTGCTATGAATACTTCCACCACCTAAAAGGCCTTTTCCCCATGTCCAAGACCCTAGCCAGTCATTTGAACCTGTGTCTAAGACCTCCAGATTAGTTAGTGATGACACCCATTTATGTGAACTCTAACATTTAGAGGCTGCCGTCATGGTGAAGAGATGTTAGGAATTGAGAGAATAAGTATGCGCATTTTTCGCATCAAATTGTCCTGACCCCACTGGTCGAGAGTGAGCGATTCATTTCCTTATTCTTTACACTCTTTACCCCGGTGAGGACCTAGATGGCTCGGTCTTGATTCTGATCTCTTGAGTTTTATGCATGAGGTGACTGTCTTGAGTAAGTGGTTGAGTCAAGTCTAGGTTGGTTGATGAACAGAAGGGAGACTCCTCCTTTATTCGATTTTGCTGCACTCAAATGTTGTCTGTGGTGGTTGTCCAGGTTGCTATTGAAGTTGTTCATGTGTTGATGTTTGAAAGCCAGTATGATTCACGTGTTTTTGTGCCTATATGATTTGTCCCCAATGTTGATATGATTAAAATATGTGAGCTTACCTTGTGTCTGACTTGGTTTGCTTGGGGACAAGCAAGCGGTTAAGTCTGGGGGAGTTTGATAAACCGTTAATTGCACATGTTTTTACCCCTATTCCTGAGTCATTTGAGATGTTGATTCTCGTGTTTTAGGCCGATTTCACGCTAGGTTGTGCTTGTTTGTGATATTTCAAGTCCTAGTACGTGAATGAAGGTTTGGGAGCGAGTTCGGGGTCGATTGGACGACGATCGGACTTGTGGCGAGTCGCTGAGGAAGCCACACGGGCACACATAAAACGCACACGGCCGTGTGAGGAACCAATGTGGCCGTGTGGGATTGTGGGAGCCTTCACACGGGCAGACTGGAAGCTCCACACGGCCGTGTGTCCCTGGCCGTGTAGGTAGCCTGAAGTCCAATTATTTGAAACACCGCGTTTTGACTCTCACACGGGCGTCCGGTTAAGCCACACGGCCGTGTGGCCTGCCCGTGTGAGTCGGGAATTCTGGTTTTTACCCAATTTCGAGCCACAAGTGAGGGAATCAAATTTTCAGAGCAAAAACAGAGTTTTAGAGAGAGAAAGGGCGAAGAACAAACCCTAGGAGCTATTTGGAGTGGATTTCTCACCATTGAAGCCCAGATTGCGTCCCCAGGAGTGAAGATTGACATCCCAGAGCAGATTTTCCTCATCTTTATGAGTATGACTACTCTGATTTCTGTTTTCCTCTCTCTCTCTCTCTCTCTCTCTTGCTCTATGCAGTAGAACCCTTCTCTCACTTGGGTATGAAGAACCCTAGTTCCATGTGTTAGAGATTTGATTGTAATGACTTGGGATGATTATACTGTTTGGTTTTAATCGAATGATGCATGTTTCATTGAATTGATTGAAGTCTGATTAGCTTTTCTTGATTTCTGCTGCAACCTGAGATAGATAGAATATGATTAGGTTATTTGACTCACTTCTACTGTCACTCCAGGAATTGGCCAAGTGAAACCACTTCCTAAAGCGTAGTATAGCGGGTTTGGGTTTAATTATCAACCCGGGTCCTAGATTTGATGACTACTCAGTGAATTCTTGTTATCTAGCAATGAAACTTTAATGCAAGTCTAAACTAACAAACTAACAAAGGAAGTAAACGGTTGTATTCAGGTTAAGAAAGGTCACCCGGATATGGTTCCCCCTAGACTGCAGTTAACCCGGATTGTAATTACCAAGTTCAATTTCTATGATAGTTATACTGCGAAAGGTTCTCAAACAGCCTGAAGTCTCGACTAAAGGTCTTCAGACCCTCTCAATCTGAATTTCTAGCGGGCGACTAACCTCCACCGGAGTAAACAGATTGAGGCCCTAACAAACAAAACCTCCACTACCGGAGTAAATCCGGTACAGAACAGTGAGTTGGCTCCTCGACTAAAGTCACCAACTCCCTACCTTCAATCAAGGATGCTCTGTCAACCTAGGCAGATAGTCTCATTCTAGGTTAAAGCAGAAACAACAGGAATTTGATGAGGATTCAAGTCATTCAATCATTCAAACCTCAATCGAATATAATCAAATCATAGAATCAGTACTTGGGTTCATACAATCAAAGCCTAACATACAAATCTAGGGTTCTCCATACCCAGATGAATGGGAGAACTACTCCATGGAGAAAGAAGCAAAAGCAGAATCAGACGCGGAATTCATACTGTGAAGGATGGATTCCGTCTCCTGGATGTTGATCGGCACTTCTCCAAGCTCAAACTGGCCTCCAATGGTGTTGAAGATCAATCTAGGGCACTTGGAGACTCTTGTTCGTCGCTTTCTCTCTCTAGGAATCGTTCTCTCTCTCAAAAACTCGAATCCCCTTCTGTTTGGCTGAAAATCTGCTTAAAAAGGCATCAGTGGCCAAAGCACGGTCGAGGGCACGGCCGTGCTTTGCCTCAGCCCGCCCGTGCTTTGGCTAGGGTTAATTACACGGCCATTGTGTTGGTGCAAACACGGCCGTGCTTTGGGAGAACACGCCCGTGCTTTGGTAGAACACGCCCGTGCTTTGGGAGAACACGCCCGTGCTTTGGGAGAACACGGCAGTGCTTTGGTGAAGCACGCCCGTGTTCTATCTCAGCCCTGCCCGTATTTTGGCCAATGTGGTCCAAACTCGAATTAGCTCTCGGCAGTAAAAGCACGGTCACAGAACACGGCCGTGTTCTGTTTTAGGTGTGCCCGTGTTTTGGCTCCAGCTCACTGAAATGACTTCCGAATGCCCCGAAACTCGTGCTTAGCCTTTCCTTTGACGCATGGGACCTGAAATATGACAAAATAGCACAACCCGGCGTAAAATAGGCCAAAAATACACGACTATGCCCCTCAAACGGATAAGAACTAGGGGTGCAAATACGTGCAATTACATCGTTATCAAATTCCCCCACACTTAACCGTTTGCTTGTCCCCAAGCAAACCTAACTCAAACCAATGCAACTCTCCAGACCTCTATAGCAACAAACAACCCAGATCGTAGGTAGAGGACTTCCTAGATCATTTAGCAGCTTACGAGGTCAACCGACGCACAAGTCATCTCATAGCTTCTTCGGCGAGAGCACTAGTATCGAGTCGGCATCATGGCAAATAGTGAACAGAGGACAAATGAATTGTGGATGAAGAGATTCTCAAAAACAAAAGATCATGGACTCACATTTTTCGAGCACCTGTTAAACTCAAAACATGATACAAGAGTCCATGACAGGTAGAGAATCCACAACACCACACAATTCAAGAGTCCTAAGATCACTAATTCACTCAATCAACCAACACAATATGAAGAAGAAATGAGATTTCTTAAATGCATCAACATCCTCCATAGTGCTACACTACCTCCCTAGGTTGCATATTACTATAAAGACTGTCAATTCAAAGCATACTGAGCAGGCAATTGCAAGGAAACACGTACTTGGAGCCCTCAAATTTAAAAATTTGGACAGTGGACTAGGCTCCAAGCACACAAACAGATCTAATGCAGTCAAAAGATAAACATCCCCCCACACTTAAGATCGACATTGCCCTCAATGGAGAAGAGGGAAGGAAAAGGGAACGATGTTACCGGTATGCACGGACTGCAGGAGACTGGAAACGGGCCAGTCGGGGCAAGCACAACCAAAGGGAAACAGAAGAGCTCAAACACAATATGTTAGGTTCAATGGTCAGCCCAATAAAATATCATCCAAACCAAAAGAAAACAAACCAAACCCAAACCGGGTTACAATCCGACTCAAAACACAAGAAAGAAAATCAAACCGTGGTGGGGTTGCCTCCCCACAAGCGCTTCTTTACCGTCTTTTAGCTGGACGCCCATGGTGGATACTCAGGGCGGTGCAAGAACAGGTGCCCCCAAGAGCGGATCCACGTCGCTCTTGAGGTACAGCTTCAGGTTGTGGCCATGCACCCGACGGATGCGACCACCCTCATCAGTCAGCTCGACCTGCCCATCTGGCAGGATGCAGGCGAGTGAGTACTCGGACGGCCAGGGTGGTCGTGGTGCAGGAGGTGGGACCAGCTCATAGTGGTCGCCACTCTTCTTCCGTGCAGGCTTAGCAACCTGCTGCTTCGGCCGCCACTCCTCCTTGAGCTTTTTGTTCGGAGGCGAGGCTGGATGGAGTGGCGGCGAAGGAATGATAGGAGGGTCCTGCAAAATAGGAGGTGCAGAAGGGTACACGACAGACTCGTGTACCTGATCAGACATCGCATGCACAGGGGTGACAGCAATCATAGCACAGTGATCAAATTCAGTCACAGAAAAAATAGCCTGTTCATTCACAGCACGCAAGATCAGTTTACCATCATGCACATCAATAAGTGCCTTGGAGGTGGCAAGAAATGGTCTACCCAAAATCAAAGGCACATCCACATCCTCATGTATATCAAGAATAACAAAATCAACAGGATATGTGAATGCACCGACCTTGACAAGCAGATCCTCTATGATTCCCCTAGGATGCACAATGGAACGATCAGCTAGCTGAATGCTCATCCTAGTAGGGCTAAGTTCACCTAGGCCTAGCTTTTTATACAACTTATATGGCATGACATTTATGCTAGCGCCTAGGTCCGCCAAGGACTTGCCTACATGCATGCTGCCAATAGTAAGAGGGATAGTAAAACTCCCTGGATCCTTGCGCTTCTCGGGCAGCTTGTTCTGCAGGATTGCAGAACACTCCTCGCTCAGCAACACTGTCGAGAGATCCCCAAGGTTCTTCTTGCTGGTGCAGAGATCTTTCATGAACTTGGCATACTTGGGCATCTTCGACAGTGCCTCCACGAACGGTATGCTGATGTTGAGCTGCTTCAACATTGCCATGAACTTGGCAAACTCAGTCTCCAGCTTGTCTTTGTGTAGGCGAGTGGGGAAGGGAAGCTGGGGTACATGCTCCTTAACCACTGGTTGTGGCTTGGGAGCAGGGGCTTCCTTCTCCACCCGCACTTCTGCATCGTCGGCTGGAAGTGCTGAAGCAGGTCGTGGTTCCTCCTGTCTGGCCGGGACAGGATCAACATATATGGTCTTACTGCTCCTGGTAAAAATGGCATCCAGCTGCTGATGCTGGTGAGGATCTCGAGGATTCGGGACAGTGGTGGCAGGCAAAGTCCCCGGTGCCCTGGTGGTGTTCTGGAGGGCCAAGATGCCCACCTGGGTCTGCAGATCCTGCAAAATGGCACCCTGGTTCCTCTGACCTGCCTCCAGTGAGGCTACACTCTGGTCCAACCTCGTGATAGTCGCCTGAGTGCTCGTCATGAATGAAGCTAGAATGTTTTCCAGCTTCGTCATCCTGTCATTTGGGGCTGGAGCTGCTGCTCGCTCGGCAAACTTGCATTGGGGCTGCTGGAATGGCTGCCCCTGCCTAGGCTGGTAGGGCTGCTGCTGTGGGTCTGGCCCCTGGCGAGCCTGGAAGGGCTGCCTCTGCTGAAAACCACCTGCTGGTGCTGGGAAACCGGGTGGTTTAGTGGTGTTGCTGCTCCCGGCGAAATTGGGATGCTGGCGCCACCCCTCATTATATGTGTTACTGTATGGATCGAGGCGCCGCGCATTGGCGATGAAGGCCAACTGCTCTTGGGGTGTGGTAGACTCCCTCATAGCCTGGCAGTCTTCCACTAAGTGATTCGAGCTCTCACACCACTGACATTGAGCAACTGGAGGTGTAGCCAAACCTCTGCCCGGAATAAGACTGTTGGGCTGCTTCAATGTCTGCACTAGCTCAGCTATCTGCTGCTCGAGCCCGGATCTGGTCTCCATGGTGTGCACACCACGGTCCCTGGAATGTCTGCCTCTGCTGCTCTGCCCCCAGGAATGATCTCTGGCAGCCAATGTATTAATCATCTGGTTCAGCTCGGGTGGAGTCTTAGTGAGAACATCCCCTCTTGGGCATAGAGACTCAATCACCCTCTGGCTGTCTGGAGAGTGAGCACTGTAGAAATTCCCCACTGTGAATGCATCACTGAAGCCATGATGGGGGCATTGCCAGAAGTAGCCCATGTACCGCTCCCAAGCATCACGAAGTGACTCATCTGGCTCTTGGCGGAAGTGAGTGATCTCCCGCTGAATCTCTGTAGTCTTCGATGCCGGATAGTACCTGTGCACGAACTTGTCAGCCAGATCGTCCCAAGAGGTGATGGACAATGGGGGCTGGGTCTCCAACCACCTCTTAGCATTCCCCGCCAGAGAATGGGGGAAGAGATGAAGGCGGATTGCATCATCCGGGACACCATTCAGCTTGAACCCGTTCGTCAGCTGCAGAAAACGGGAGAGATGTACCCTGGCCTCCTCGTCCTTCAAGCCATGGAACTGGATGGAAGATGTAATGAGCTGAATCTAGCATGGCTTGATCTCAAAGTTGTTTGCTGGGATAGGCGGGTAGAGGATGACCGGGCTGATGTCAGCAATCCGCGGAGTGTAGTAGTACTCCAAGGTGGGACCCGGCTGCTGTGGATGATGAACTCCATGATCCTGGGGTATGGGGTTGTTCCCCAGGACCTGATTCATCGGGGGAGCCTGCTGAGGATTCCCCTGGTGTTGATTGTAGTCTTCCATCTCGTACTCCTCCTCAGAATCACTGCTCACGTGGCCGTCTATGCGCTCTTCCGTAGCCAGTCTAGCCCGCTGTTGTCTCCGGAGTTGGCGACAGGTGCGTTCAATCACTGGATTCAACGGCAGTAAACCTCCCGACTGGCTACGGGTCATGCACTACCTGCACACACTCAAGCAGCAAACCCGTGAAGGCACAAGTGGGACAAAGCAAACAAAGCAAAAAGAAAAGCTAAATTAACAGAAATCACTTTTCTTCAACAACCTAGCCGTCCCCGGCAATGGCGCCAAAAACTTGACTCACTTCTAGTGTCACTCCAGGAATTGGCCAAGTGAAACCACTTCCTAAAGCGTAGTATAGCGGGTTTGGGTTTAATTAACAACCCGGGTCCTAGATTTGATGACTACTCAGTGTATTCTTGTTATCTAGCAATGAAACTTTAATGCAAGTCTAAACTAACAAACTAACAAAGCAAGTAAACGGTTGTATTCAGGTTAAGAGAGGTCACCCGGATATGGTTCCCCTAGACTGCAGTTAAGCCGGATTGTAATTACCAAGTTCAATTTCTATGATAGTTACACTGCGAGAGGTTCTCAAACAGCCTGAAGTCTCGACTAAAGGTCTTCAGACCCTCTCAATCTGAATCTCTAGCGGGCGACTAACCTCCACCGGAGTAAACAGATTGAGGCCCTAACAAACAAAACCTCCACTACCGGAGTAAATCCGGTACAGAATAGTGAGTTGGCTCCTCGACTAAAGTCACCAACTCCCTACCTTCAATCAAGGATCCTCTGTCAACCTAGGCAGATATTCTCATTCTAGGTTAAAGCAGAAACAACAGGAATTTGATGAGGATTCAAGTCATTCAATCATTCAAACCTCAATCGAATATAATCAAATCATAGAATCAGTACTTGGGTTCATACAATCAAAGCCTAACATACAAATCTAGGGTTCTCCATACCCAAATGAATGGGAGAACTACTCCTTGGAGAAAGAAGCAAAAGCAGAATCAGACGCGGAATTCATACTGTGAAGGATGGATTCCCGCTCCTGGATGTTGATCGGCACTTCTCCAAGCTCAAACTGGCCTCCAATGGTGTTGAAGATCAATCTAGGGCACTTGGAGACTCTTGTTTGTCGCTTTCTCTCTCTAGGAATCGTTCTCTCTCTCAAAAACTCGAATCCCCTTCTGTTTGGTTGAAAATCTGCTTAAAAAGGCATCAGTGGCCAAAGCACGGTCGAGGGCACGGCCGTGCTTTGCCTCAGCCCGCCCGTGCTTTGGCTAGGGTTAATTACACGGCCATTGTGTTGGTGCAAACATGCCCGTGCTTTGGTAGAACACGCCCGTGCTTTTGGGAGAACACGCCCGTGCTTTGGTAGAACACGCCCGTGCTTTGGTAGAACACGCCCGTGCTTTGGGAGAACACGGTCGTGCTTTGGTGAAGCACGCCCGTGTTCTATCTCAGCCCTGCCCGTATTTTGGCCAATGTGGTCCAAACTCGAATTAGCTCTCGGCAGTAAAAGCACGGTCACAGAACACGGCCGTGTTCTGTTTTAGGTGTGCCCGTGTTTTGGCTCCAGCTCACTGAAATGACTTCCGAATTCCCCGAAACTCGTGCTTAGCCTTTCCTTTGACGCCTGGGACCTGAAATATGACAAAATAGCACAACCCGGCGTAAAATAGGCCAAAAATACACGAATATGCCCCTCAAACGGATAAGAACGAGGGGTGCAAATACGTGCAATTACATCGTTATCATTATTAGAGCTTCTTCATTCGGTAGTAGTAGATTGGCTATACGAGAGTTAGTCAGTCTACTGCTTTGTACTGGAATCCAATTCCAGTAGTGGAGTTCTGTGCTTATTGCTTCAGCTTTCTATCCCGGTGAAGACTAGTCGTCTGCCGGGTAGTTAGTCTGAGAGGGCTTGGTCAGCTTAAGAGATTCTAAGCTACTGTCGGATCTTCCGCAGTCTAATCAACAGTAAATCAACCCAGGGTAGTTACAACTAAGACCTAACTAGGGATCTAGGGGGACTCATTCCCGAGTGACTCTTCTTTTGCTTGAGAAAACCGAACCAATTCCTGCTTTCTTTCTGCTTTCAGTTAAGACCAAATTTCAATCGACTTAGTTTGCTAGATAATAGATAATCACGGAGTAGGCAGTAGATCTAGACCCTGGGTTAATATTTAGAACTTGCCACTTTACTGCATTCCCGGACTGCGATTACACTTGGTCGCAGTTTGGTGTTGTGTTTTGGCGTGTCAACTATCCTATGTCGACATGCTTGTTCTCCGGGTGTAATGACGTGGCGGGACAGCGGGTTTTAAACTTTTTGAGTTAAAATTGGCTAATTAGGCACTTATGTTAGACCAGACCATTGTACACCCCTAGAGCAGGTTTTAAACTATTTGGGTTATAATTGGCTAATTAGGCACTTATATTAGCCACACTAGCAATCATTAATGGAGAATGATGGAAGGCAATAATTAGTGAACAAACTTGAACTATTAAACACTTTTTTTTGTCAAAAGATATCATATATTAATCCAAGATAAATAGATAGTTACATCCTGGAAATCAGCCAGGCCCGAAAATCAAAGACGCGACTCATAGATAGTTACATCCTGGAAATCAGCCATGCCCAAAAAGGTATGGCGAGGCAAACCCTCCCCCAAGTATTCCATTCCTGAGTAGTCCTAGAGGGCCCGTGCAACTGGATAATAAAGGAACAGATGTTCCATCGTCTCTGGGCTATCCCAGCAAACTGGACACCGGGGAAGCACAAGAACCTTCTTCTCAATAAGTGCCTCCTTAGTTGATAGAGCTCGATTAAGTATTTGCCAGACGAAAACCTTCAGCTTCGGAGGAATCTTAGCTTCCCACACCCTGATCCAACTAGGCTTATCCATCCAGCTAACCGAGGACCGCCAGCCACCCCTCCTCCTCTCCAAGTCAACAGCCAAATGGTAAGCTGACTTTACGGAGAAAACCCCATCTACCGTATTATGCCAGATAAGCTTATCAGCCACACTCTACCGCGGAAGGGGAATAGCCTTAATGGCGTTGAAGGTAGGCGGGTCAAACCATTGACTAAGCCTGTCATCCGCCCATAGCCCTTCCCCTTCACGAATAACCTCCGCCACCAAGGGATCACCCCCGTCCGGCAAGATCAGCCAATTATAACAAGGGGGTCGAGCTGGGTCCCAGGAATCCAGTTAGAGTGGAGAAGAGAGGCCGACTGGCCATTGCCGATCTGCCATCTTAAACCCATCTCCAATAACTGTCTCCCAAAGAGGATACTCTGCCACCCCCATGAGGGCGTGATCTAGCATGCGCACTCAGGAATGACCCTCGCAAGAAGTATTTCCCTTTATAGACCTGGGCAAGGAGGGAATGAGGTTCATTGAGTATCTGCCAGCCAATCTTTCCTAAAAGAGCCTAGTTAAAATGTTCAAACTGGCAAAACCCCATCCCCCTTCATGCTTACTCCTACACATATTACGCCAGGACACCCATCTAATCTTAGGATGCCCCTCTGCATCACCCCACCAAAAACGGGCCACATGTCTATCCAAAAGACGACAAAGAGACAGATGAAGCCGGAAGCAGGACATGACATGTAAGGGTAGGGCCAACGCTATGGATTTAATCAAAGTTTCCTTAGCTTCCCAAGATAGCGTCCGTTGCTTCCATCCCTGAAGTCTCTCAAGGAGCCTCTCCTCCAAATATCTGAATGTAGCCATTTTGGATCTGGCAACCAGCGTGGGATGCCCCAGATATTTATCATGAACCCCCACTGCACTAACCCCTAGGATTGTGGCCAAGAACTCCTGATCTGGCAGGGCAATATTTTTGCTAAAGCACACCGCAGATTTCTCTAGGTTAACCTGTTGGCCACTCAGCTCCTCATATTCATTCAGCATGTCAATTAAATTCTCGCACTCCTGGAGAGAACCTCTCAAAAATAAATACGAATCATCAGCAAAGAACATATGAGAGATTCTTGGGGCATGAGGAGCCACTTTGACCCCCCCCCCCCCTCCAGTTTCTTTTCTGAGATCGCCTTCCGGAGAAGAGCCGCAAACCTCTCCATGCAAAGCACAAATAAAAGAGGTGATAACGGGTCCCCTTGTCGGAGTCCCCTGGAGGGACTGAAATACCCCGAGGGTGAACCATTCATTAGGACAGAGAAAGATGAGGACCGGAGACATTCATGTGTCCACCCTTGCCAGACAGAGTTAAAACCCATTTTATCCAAAATCGCGAGAAGGAAAGGCCATTCAACTCTATCATAGGCATTTTCCATGTCAACCTTTAGAGCCATGTACCCCTTATTCCCCTATTTTTTTATTTTCAGGTAATGCATTAACTCATGTCTGAGCAGGATGTTATTAATAATTTGTCGGTACCCTATAAACGCATTCTGACCCTCAGAGATGACCTGGGGGAGCAGACCCGCAAGCCGCTCAGCCATGATTTTAGTTATCACTTTATAAACAAACTAGCATAAGCTAATGGGGCGCAATTGTCTGACTGTTTCCACAGAATCCACCTTCGGAATCAACGTGAGCCAGGTATGATTAAAACTTCGCAACATTCGACTTGTTGCAAAGAAGGAACATACTGCCTCAGTCACCGATGTGCCCACTATATCCCAGAAGGCTTTGAAGAACTTTCCTGTGAAGCCATCAGACCCCGGAGCCTGCTCAGACCCCATGGGAAAAACTGTTCTCCTAACCTCAATGGGCAAAACCTCAGCCGTCAATTCCGCATTCATCTGCGGAGTAACACTACGGGCAATGGGGAGATTAGCTACCCTCTCCGTCATATTAGGAATCTGGGTTTCCGAGGTGAACAGAGTCCGGTAGAAGTCAGTAGCAATAGTTGCCTTGCCACTCTCCTCCGTGACCCACTCCCCCTCATCATTTTGCAAGCCCGAAACAAAATTTCGTTTCCGACAGGTGCGTGTGACAGTATGGAAATAAGCAGAATTTTGGTCACCTTTTTTTAACCAGCGAACCCTGGATTTCTGCTACCAATATATCTCTTCCGCTTCCCACTAGCGAGACAGCTCCATTTCCAAGGATCTAATCACCTCCCAGTCTACCGGATGGATCAATTTAATTCAATCAATCTCTGCCTGGAGAGTCCTAATATTCCGCAATGAATTAGTAGTGACTGCCCTGCTCCAATAATACAGTAGATGTCGAAGTTTCTTTAGGCGCTCCCAAAGTCAAAACATAGGGGTACCTTGGAACTCTTCCTGCCAAACATAGTGAACCATGGCTTTGACCTCTAGATTGTCCGCCCAGGGGGCATCAAATCGGAACAGGGGTCGATTACGACGAGCATAAGGTTATCGGAGAGAAGAAGGGCACGATGATTCGAACCCTGATCTGTAAAATTTTTTATCAATGTCTCCAAATAAGTATCAATCCAGGACTGGGAACAAAACGCCCTATCCAGACGTTCACGAATGCATGTTGAACCCATATGCTTGTTTGTCCAAGTGAATTGATCCCCTTGGAAGCCCGGGTCATGGAGACCCAGGTCATGAACAAACTCGCGGAGGCTAAAAGCCTGAGCAGCATTCCACGCCCTTCCCCCATCTTTCTCACCCTCGTGGAGAGTAGTATTGAAATCGCCTATGATCACATAAGGGATATTGATATTCGCACAAACTTCACGAAGATGAGCCAGTTGATTAGCTCGAACAGCAATGTTACAACTAATATAAACAAAGAACACCACATAAGAAAATCCATCTTCATTAATTTGTGAACAAATAAAGAAACTGGAATGAAACAACACCAAAGTGTCCACTCCATGGGACCAAGCCACTACTAAACCTCCTGATGCATCGACTGCATCTACAAAGAAACAATGAGAAATAGCAAATCCTAAACCCCGCATACGACGGAACACTACACGCCAGCTCGATCGCGTCTCCGAGAAAAACACTAGATCCAGTTTATTGGAATAAACAAGACCTACAACAGTTTGGAAAGTGAGGGATGGCCCAATTCCTCTCACATTCCAGGCAAGAAGCCCCATTTATCTGCTTGGGGCCATTTATGGCGGCTTCCTCCACCTGTTCCAGATTTTCAGCAATTTCGACGAATTGTTTTTTTGGCGAAGGAACGCCATCCATATCTCCTTACACTGCATCCAATGGACTCTTACGCGTCCCAATATTTGGGTTTAGTAAGTTCGACCCATACTCGTCCAGCTGCGGATTAACCACCTGGAACTTCTCCAGGCTAATCCGTTCTTGATCACATTCCACCTCCTGTTCCTGTGTGGGAGGTTCCGAATGAGAAATGGTCAGCCCAGCCTGAATGCAGCAACAACTTGGCACACACGCCCCCGAGGTGTAGCCACACTTTTTCCTTTAGGCAAAGAGGATGGCGGTCTCCTTTTAATTTCAAAACATTGATCTTCTTCGTCCGACTCTGATTCAACCGAGACAAGGGCCTGCACGGTCTCTTTCATGGGGACAGAATAATGGGTCGGCCCATTGAACTCACCAACTCGATCCAGGCCTTCCTCCCATTCTGGGTCGCGCGTAGGTGGGGAAGATTCTTCCATCGGTGGCCTGTCCTTACGCAGCCTGCCCTTTGTAACAAAAAATACCAGCAGATTGTGTTTCCATTTCTTGAGAGATTGAGGTATCAGCAGGAACATTCTCACGTTCATGATCTGACCTCGTCTCCAAGCCCTCTGCCTTGCCAACCTTCTCCGTATCAGTAGGAACATTTTGTGTGATCTCCCCCAAGCTGGATTTTAGGTGGTTTGTTGATGGAGAATCCCCGAGGACTAGCCTTTCTACTCGTAGGTTTCGCAAAAGGCTGGCCCTGGTTCGTCTGACTCACATGAGCAGACTTTCCTTTGGCGAGCTGCTGGACCCCTTCCATTTTCATATTAGGTTCTTGCAGTTTCTCATCTCGGTCACAAACATAGGTTCTTGCTTGACTAGCCAGGCCATTGAGCTAGCGATTCACCCATATCGACTGTAGAGGACCCCCGAATTTCGTGTCATCACCCTCTTCCTCATAGACCCGACGCCCCAACTTCTTTGTCGACATATGGGGGCCAAAGCGCTCTTTTCCACTCGGCAGATCAAATGTACAATCACGTCGCGAGTGGCCTACACGTCCACAATGATAACAAAAGCTCGATAGGAATTCATATTTCAAGTTAACCCAGAAGCAGCCAATGTCATCACTAGCAGCCATAAGTTGGGACCAAAGAGGTTTAGCAAAGTCTATAACAGTACGCACTTTAATAAAGCGCTCCCCTGTTTCTTTGCAGGCGAAAACCTATGATTCCAAAACCTGACCAATAGCCGAGGCCACTATTTTGCGCCCAAAGAGCTTGGTGCAACAATCATCTTTCACACCCCAGAGTTGGATGCGAAAAGGCGATACGAATAGTTCCTCAAAGATTTGACGAGAAATCGAGGGCGTCCAGGATCGAAGGCTGAGGAGCTTGTCTTTGATGACCCATGGAGTGCGCTTTAAAGACCATTTCTTTGCCTCTTCGTTAGGTAACATGATTTTGAACAAATCATGGCTGGCCTTAGAAACTTTTACCCGCCCTTTGATTTGCCAAGCATCGATTAGTACATCTCGCAGCTCCAAGATCGCGATTTGATCAGTAGTGAGCAGTCTCCCCAATAGTGTGCGTGTTGCACGGAATTTCGTGGATTGCACCTCGTCAATGGAAAATTGGATCACCTGATCTTCCGACACATGATCCATAGCTTGTTCCTGACACAAAGAGGCAGAAACACAAGCAGGGAGCATTTTTAATAACATCAGGAGCCATGTCCATCAGAGGGGGAATAATCGTATTGAATGCATAAGCAGGAATAGCTATCCGCTTTTGATAAGGGGCTACCGATGATAAAGGAGATGGGATGGACGTTTGATCACGATTCACCATACCTGAGCTTAACTCGGCCGCAACAAAAGAGGGGGAGAGAGCTACGTTGTTGGATTCACACAAGCACTTACTTTTCTGAAGTTGGTGATATAGTAGACGTAGCATGGGGGTATATATAATGAGAAACGCAGCAGTAGCTGCTTCTCTGGAATACGTCGCGAGTCTAGGCCCACTGTTGGCAATTTGAGTTCGAGCAGAATTGGGAGACCCAATACAGCTCAACCTAGTTCGGTTATTAAGGGAGATAGGATTACGAAAATCCCTCCCAAAAACCCACGATAAACCAGGACATAATCTTTTAGCATCCAGGTTAGTTCGATTTTTCCGAGTCCCTCGGACTAGAGTTGTCCCTTTTGTCGGCGGTGACTGCCACAATCCGCCGGCGGAAAAACATGTTAGGGGAGGGAACGTAGTGCTCACCGGCCATTTTAGCGCCGGCTTTTGCTAAGCTCCCCCCCCCCCCCCCCCCCACACACACACACACACACAAAGCGAGACCTACCAGTTCTATCACCCTGCAAACCAGTGGCCAAATCCGTGGGAAGCAATCTGGTATCAAGTGTCTCAGGCAAGGACATCGGCGATTCATCCTCTCCCAGATCAAGTCCAGGTGGGAGCTAGAATAGCCAACCCCTTAGTGGCTGAAATCTGCCTTTTTTGGGATGAAGCTCCATCAGGGTCTCATCAGCCCTCCACACAGAGCCTCTTTTTTCGTTTACGGGACAAGCAGTACGAGCTGCTCTCCCGTTCTTCAGGTTTCCACTTGAAATCCGACTTTATGCCAGGAGGCGTACTCGGTTGTCGAGCGATAATGGGTATGTCATCATCTTCTCCAAGAGGGTAGGAGGATCTATACCAGGCTGATTGCTGGTTCTTCACACTGGCCACGAACAAAGAAAAAAGTCCCTGAACGAGGCATAGAGGACAGAGCGTCTCTCACCATTTTTTTTCTCGAGTTTTGGGGATCGAGCAACTGTTAAACTCATTTTAGTCACCACGAATGAAGATAAAAAATATTTTTAATAATAAACGTGAAACAATTTAGTAATTCTACTATTCTAGTGACAAACATGCAATTTACCCCCTAATTGTTTCAAGGAGAAGAGCTACGGAAAGTTAACTCATGCTAAAGTGGAGGACAAATTAAACCCTAGAAATTTGACGATCTCCAAAAGACCAAAACCCTCTTCCCCGACTTGTACTACTGTGAACTGATTCCTGAAGCTCTACTTGGAAGCCGAAGTCCTGATCCAGCAAGTGAGTTTCTATTGTGATTCCGCTCTTTAGCTTTCACCGTCCCGAGCATTCTACTTTCGGTTTCCCCCTGCAGCGAACAGCACGAATGCGAGATCCGCGATCTCAAATCAAATTCGTTTTCTGTGCATTGCTATTCAGCCTCTTGACTGCATATGGGTTGTGAACTTTTGTTTTCCTATTTGTTGTTCGTTAGCTAGATTCTAGTTTTCCTTTCAGTTTACTGTCGATGATCTTTCTAGTCCTCTGTTTCTGTTGTTGCTGAATATCAGAGTCTTCTTCCCCTTAATTTATTGAATGGGTTTGGGAAGTTACACATACTGAATCATAATTCCCTTGTATTGGATATCCTGAAGAGTCTAAAAGCTAGGTAAACCATCATTATCATGGCATTAGCTCGACATACCATTGTTTTCATCTTCTTCTTCTTTTCTAATCTTGTATTTGTGGTTTGACCATTTCTCGGATTCTACGGATAAAAGTGCTCTGAAGGATTCTATTTGAATTCTCGTAGCTAAGCTGGCGAAAGGTTTTGTTTGTTTGTTTTACAGACAGCTGGACTTTTATGCCCCCCCGGGTGTTGACAGTCGTAATACTAACGAGGCATGTCTGTGAATCCTAATGCTCCAATGGCTTATGGGGATGAGGATGTTTCTTCAGGTTCTGCTGATGGTGCAAACACGATGGATGGACACAACAAGCGGCCATCTGGGACACCTGCTGGTTCTGGTCGTAAGAGAGGTCGGAAGGCCACTGGTGATGCTATTGTGGATGCCATGCTTGAAATCGCTGCAGCTTCGAAATTGCGGGCAGCTGCCATCATGAAGAGTGAGGATCAATTTTCAATTAGCAAATGTATCAAAGTATTAGATGAGATGCAGGGTGTTGATCCACAGGTTTACTTTTTTGCCTTGGATATGTTTGAGAACCCTAATGCTCGGGAGACTTTCATATCTCTCATGTGCGAGAGACGGCTGCCATGGTTGCAGGGAAAGTATAGTGCCAGCTCTAAATGAACAACTTAGGCATCCGTCATAGGAGTAGTTCATTTCTTTCAACTCCAAAGTGTGGTTACAAACCATAGGCGGACCCCTTTCTTGTAACTAACTGAGACTTAAACGGAAAGGATCTTTAATCTGTTGTTACCTTATGCATCAAGTTAATTGTCACGTGGTTTCGTGATTTGCCATTTCCCTTTTTCTGCTGGGCATGAACGAAAAGCATACTTTGCACAGTTGGGTGAGATTTATCTTTTTGAATGAATCTTTTTGCTAGCAATTGTTATGCACTGAAGAGGTGGTTCTCTTTTAAAAACTATGCATTTCCATTTCTTGTATTATGGTGTGCTTCCCACTGTATTTTTAATTCAGTTTCTACAGATACTTGGGCAAACATGGATGACATTGACTTGCAACTCGACGAGATGGAATTAGCTGCAGCAGCTGCTGGATATTACTATTTTAACAGTTTAACTAGGCAACCTCCGCTTGCTTCGTCCAATGGCAAAGGTAGCTTTATGACTCAAGTACTAGATGGTCCTCATGAATTATGCAGGGAGATGTTTCGGATGGATAAACATGTCTTTCACAAGTTATGTAGCATCCTTCGGCAGAGAGGTTTATTGCGTGATACGTGTGGTGTTATGATAGAGGAACAACTGGCAATTTTCTTGAACATCATAGGTCATAATGAGCGCAACCGAGTAATTCAAGAAAGGTTTCAGCATTCAGGTGAAACTATAAGCCGTTATTTCAATAATGTGCTAAAGTCGATCAAATCACTTTCACGCGAATTCTTACAGCCAGCACCTGGGACTACTCCCCCTGAAATTCTTTGCAGCAGGAGATTGCATCCATATTTCAAGGTTTGTTTATGATTTGCCTGCCAACTTTTTTTTAAATTATTCCTCCTCCCCTCTGGTTCTTCTGTATGCATGCATGACAATAAGCGACTTACTTTCAAGTTCTTTTAATCATTCAGAATTGTATTGGGGTCATAGATGGCATGCACATTCCTGCACATGTACCAGCCAAAGACCAATCTCGATTTCGCAATAGGAAAGGATTCTTATCACAAAATGTACTTGCTGCCTGTACATTCGACCTGCAATTCATCTTTATTTACCCAGGTTGGGAAGGGTCTGCTGCGGATTCACGTGTATTAAGAGCAGTCCTTGATGATCCTAATCAGAATTTCCCTCATACTCCCGAAGGTTAGTGATCTCTCTGTTCTCTATTATTGTAGGAAATACGGTGTTTCATGGTGGTCTTGAGAGTCTAGAAGACTAGAACTGGGTGTTTGAAGTTTTTTTTTTTTTTTATTTATTTCTTTGTGATCAGGAAAATACTATCTGGTGGACAATGGGTACATAAACATGAAAGGATTTATTGCGCCATATCCAGGAGTTCGCTATCACCTTCATGAATTTAGGGGTGCTAATAAGCTACCTAGAACTGCAAGGGAACTATTTAATCATCGGCATTCCTATCTTAGAAATGCCATCCAGAAGTCATTCGACACTCTTAAAAGGAGATTTCCCATACTCAAAGTTGCAACACAGTATGGATTTCAGATTCAAAGGGATATAGTCATTGCTGCCTGTGTGCTGCACAATTTTGTAAGACGTGAGGAAAGAAACGATTGGTTGTTTGCCAGTGTTGAAGCAGTTGCTGCAGTGGAAGAAGAAACTTCCGACATCGATGCTCAGCCTGATATTATGCAGTTAGGTTCCTCTGTACAGGAGGAAATCGCCTTCTCATTGAGAGAATCAATGGCAGCTGCAATGTGGAATGACTTCGTAACCACATGGGATGAATGGTGATTGGTACCCTTGGCGTCCATGTTCAGACCTGGTAAAACAACTGCTTTTGAGCTCAACATGGCTGAGTTGCCGCAGGACATTTGGCAATTGTCCTCAACATTTTCGTAAAGGAAGAGGAAATCGGTTTCCGGAAATGATTGTAACTTGATGGTTTCTCCTTTGAATGATATTTAATTTTATTTAGGAATAATAGCTTTTATACCCCTGCAAATTCACGTATATGTTCCTCTAATTTTTTTTAGGGTTAATATCCTAGTATGGCCCGAAGTTTGGCGTAAGTGACAGTTCTGGCCTCATTTTTCAAATAAGACATTTATGGCCTACTTTTGAAACTATTGAACAAATTTGGCCCAAAATTTTCTTTGACCGTTAATATTAACGGTCAAACACGATTCCATTAGTGACTCAGCAAAAAACTGATGATGTGGCATGCCACATCATTACATAATATTATTTTAATTTTGTAATTCAATTAAAATACAAATTAAAAAATTAAGAAGAAAAAATTAAAACAACCTCTTCGTGTTAACATGAGGGAGTCACCTCCTCCTCCAACAACCAACATTCTGCGGCCTCTCCCTTCCTTCCCAAAACTTGCTTCATCTCCCTTCCTTCCCAAAACCCCAACCACTACAATTTCTTCTTCTTCTTCCATTACGTTCTAACTTCCCCATCCACCGATTCCTCTTTCCTTCAAGAGAATCCATCCAAAAATTAAAGAAGTTCCAAATGAAACCCTAAACACATGGGCGCTGCTCAGGGGAAAAGAGAAAAATTCATGAAGATGCGCCACCTGTGGAGCCCAAGTTTCACCACTTTCTCTTCCGACTCCACCCACTGCGCTTGATCGACGATGCCAGGAGATCCTCCGCCGGAATCGAGACGGCGGCGCCGCCACTACGGGACTTTGTGAAACTCGGAGCTCCGCTGCTCAGAGCGAGGCCGGTCGTCTCCACAACGCGAAACTGACATTCCTGCCAGTTGAGAGCCTCCAGATCTTGCTTGACTTGGTCGTTCGGCGGTAAGAAATTACCGCCCCGCTACTGGAAGAACTCGCCTTTTTTTGCAATCAATCTTCGCCGAACAAAGGGCAGGAGAAGGTGAAATTGGTTAATGGGTTCCCTCCCATTAGGCGAAAAATTGATGGGCAGCATCACAGATCGATGGGTCCTCATCATTGGTGTTCGAGTCGGAGGTACGGCGACAAGGGCGACCGAAACCGCCTCTCCGGACGTACAGAGGTGGGTTCTCACTTCCGGTGGCGATGGCGGAAGGAGTGACGAGGAGAAGAAAGAGAGGGATGAAGGGATAGAAAAATGAATGGTGGGAGTGTGGCGGCGGTTCTCAGAGAAGGAGGAGCTCCTCCCTCCTGTTGACGATGATATAGATTTAGTTTAGGGTTTTTTCTTAATTTCGTAATTTGTATTTTAATTGAATTATATTAAAATAATATTATTTAATGATGTGGCATGCCACATCGGCAGTTTTTGTTGAGTCATTAACGGAATTGTGTTTGACCGTTAGTATTAACGGTCAAAGAAATTTTTGGGCCAAATTTGTCCAATAGTTTCAAAAGTAGGCCATAAATGTCTTATTTGAAAAATGGGGCCAGAACTGTTACTTAAGCCAAACTTCGGGCCAAACTAGGGTATTAACCCTTTTTTTATAGTACATGTTGCTCTAATATTTATTTCACTAGTGAGAATGGGAAGGGATACTACAGTAACCTAGTGATGAGTAACCATGCATAACTCAATCATCATCTGCCATATTAGTGTCCCTTATCTTTCTAAGAAAGCATTTAATTTCTCTTCTTAAATCTTTAACGAACGATTTCTCACTCGTTTTAAGTCATAATTTTTTTTAACAGTTAGATCAGATTAATTGTACTCTTCAAAATGATATCCACTTTGATAAATTTTTGGAACAAAAAAAATTGAGTAATTTTTTATCTGTCTATATACCATATGGTATTGACTGATATTGAACTAAAAGCATATCATATGAGTACCATGGTGGTTGAATACATGATAATAAGAGTAACAGTTATTTATGACTTTTAACATTGTGTACCACAAGATACCATCTCGTACCATGGTGGTATTGTGTGGTATTTTTTGGTCCTGTATTTTGTTCACCCAGAAATTTTTAGATCCAATAGATCATGATGAACTCATTCTTTCTGTGCAAAATTTTTAAAAACGACTTTAAAACATGGTCCATGAAAACGTACCGTACCGGCGGTTCAACGAAATACCAGTATCGCAAGCTAAACTGATAGGCGGAATTTAACGGTCTAACGGTTAAACTACGGTTAAACCACAGTTTTATCATAAAATATCATAACGCTGACTTTTCCGGTACGATATCTGGTACGGTTTCATGGACCATGCTTAAAAACGAAGAAGATATCATATGGTATGCAGTTGGTAACGAGAGGGAAAAGAATTTCTCAAAAAATATTGAAAATGGATCTCATTTGTAGGCACAATGACTCATTCCATCTGTGCAAAAAAATTGAAATCCGAGTTAAAACGAAGAAGATATGAGCCGATTTAGAAAATAAGGGAAAATAAAAATGTCTTTAATTCTCCACCCTTAGATCTGGATTTCAGAATCAAGGGTCCAGATTTAGTTATGCACCTTATCTAGAGTGAGCGAAAATGGGTTTTCGGGCTTCCCGTTACCCTTCCTCACAAGTATGGAAATTTCATGACCCGTGCTAACCAACTCACGATCTATTTGGGGCGGGTATTATCCGATCCGTAGTAGTTTGGAGTGGGTTATGTGTATTGCTTTTATCTTTTGTTCAATTAGTTAGATTCAATTGGCCATTCTATTATCACTATTTTTCATTCATAAAGTATTTTTCTTTCGTTTTATCATAAAAAGTAAAATTTTGCATGTATTTTTTTTTTCAAATAACATGTAAGGGTGGGTCGACTTGCCCCAACCTGCGGTAACGTGAGGTGGGGCATGGGTATTGAGATACCCGTCTCGCCCTGCTCCATTGCCATCACTAGGCGGGACCCAAGCATTGGAAGTGAATGATCTATTCATGACATTTAATATGACTTACCCTGTTACTATCTCAAAGTATTACAATCCCTTGATTTAATATGACTTGCCTTAATAGTGGGGCCCTTCTAATCCTCCCTGAATCCTAGTCTCGGAAAGTGGCTTACTTATGATGGATGGATGATGTCTTACTAAAGATTTTACCTAATTATAGATGGGAACCATTCATAGAGCAAGTGAGAATGGGTTTTTTAACTTCCCCTTGCCCTTCCTCAAGGGTTATGGCAATTTCTTACATGACTCGTGCAACTCGATCTGCCCGATCTAATTAGGGCGATATTATCCGACTCGTAGTAGTGTAGGGCAGGACATGGCTATTACTTTTGACATGCCCCGCATCCAATGTTTTCCCCGTTCCCGACCTTTTTCTATCATGATATGCATCAATATCTACATGTATTTCTCCTCTTTTGACCTTTCTAAAATAATATTTTCATCCCAAGGAAATTTTAAGACTCTATCTTTCAACTATTTAGACTCAATTATTCCTTATACTATATTTCTCATTCATTTATGAAGTGTTTTCTCTATGTATTATTGTAAAAGAGTTAAACATCGTTGTTCTATTTTCAAACAACACATAAAAATTGGTCAACCCACCTCGCCCGTACTTGCACAAATATTACCCATCCTAACCCGCGATTAGCGCGGGGTGGGACCCAACCATTGGAATTGAACAATCTCTTAATGATCCCCCCTACAATACCTTCTCAAAGTTTAATGAAGTTGTTTGGGGACTCTAACTTTCAACAAGAGGATGTGTAGGTGGAGAGTGAGGAACTCATTATTTCCAAGAAATCTCTTGGAGGAGAACATGAGGATTCCATTCCCAAAGATGGAGCCCATGAGGAACCTCTACACCTTATTACATTTTCGCTTCTACATAATCTCAATTATAATATATGCATCACCAAAGTGTGGGGTGAAAAGTGAAAGATGGAAATTAAGGTGGTATCTTTCTCGCGCTCCACCTTCAAGCCCAAAGAGGAAGAAGGATGGTATGTAGTTGGAGTTTTCAGCTCCGACGATGGACTTCAAAGAAGCCCTTAGATAGGGAGCTTAACGGGTTTGAAAGTTACGCATAGCTCAAAGGCGTGAAAGAAAGAGTCGTTCATGGGAGGCAAACCATGTCTGGCGTCCAACTTAAGGATGAAAAAGAAAAGTGCTCTCGAGGCGAAAACTCGAATTTCTAGATAATCATCATCTACATGAGACTCTATTCTCTTGACACATCCTCTTAGTATCGACAAACTACAAGGTAAGTAACCACTACTCTTAACTAAAGTATGGGGTTGATCTAAAACTTGAATTATGTGTTGAGAGATGCTTACATAGGGATAGTTGTGATACAATTAATGGTTTTATTTATTTCCGTATTTATGTTGAGGATAAACACTTTCACTCTCTCCGTTTTGTTGCTTTTATATTTTTTTATTTTGAAATCAACGAAAATAAAAAAGGAAATAATGAAGAAAGGAGCATGGTCATCTAATGGTTTCCAAAACTCATCCATTTGACGTATCATGTAAGGAAAAGGAGAGAAAAGCCGAATAAGAGAAGGAAGAAGTCACGGCGGCCCCACAACGGCCAGCACTGCCGCCAAAATTCCTACGTCTTAGCAGCAAAGAATCCACAAAGTCCTCCATTAATTGTGAAACTGAACCTAGCAGTCCTAGTGCATTCTTTGATCCATCTGATATATGGTTCTGGAAACCCCATAACCTCCATGACAGTGAACAGATATTGCCAATGAACAGAGTCAAAGGCTTTCATGATGTCAACTTTGATGGCACACCTAGATGAGAGTTGTGCTCTACCATAACCACTAACAATTTCTTGTGCTAGCATGATATTATCAATAATTCTCCTATCTTTGATAAAAGCATATTGGTTGGGGCTAATAACAGTGGGCAAAACTAGGCTCAACCTATGTGCTAGAATCTTAGCACTATAGGAAAACTGATTTCTGGTCATGGGATCTTATTCACGGTAATTTTTCCCGTATTAAGAAGTGTACTAATATTCACAGTAAAACTTCTTGTAATTGATTGTATAGTTTTATTCACATGAATTAAATTTTATGTCTTTTTGTCTTCATTTACAGTGATTAATTAATAGTCACGGTTAATTACCGTGAACAATGTGTCACTATATATCTTCAAAATTATGTAAAAAATGATATTTTGATATAAGTAAATTTTAAATATAAATAAATATATATATATATGGATACGACTCGTATGCTCCTGACGCATAGCATGCGACAGGCTTCTAGACCGATGATCTAATCTAACGGTTTGTATTAATTGTAGTAAATTATTTATTTACTAACAATTATAATTACTAACACCACCCTTTAAATAATTATGCGTGCAATATAATCCCTCAACAATATTTACTACTACATTTTGTATTATAATACCTTATTTCTTATAGACTTTTTATTCAACCCAAAAATTATATATAATTCACGATTGTTTGTCCATTAAATTTATGAAGATGGATCGATCATTAACCCAGGAAAAAATCAAGAAAACGTCTTCATCAACGTGATACGGACCCCATTATGGAAGTCTTCATCATCAATAGAAACCATCTCCACTTAATAACATCATCACTCAAAGCTAACCCTAATTCCACCATCGTCATCAAGGAACTCAGCTACCCCTAATTACTCTCTCATCTTGGGTCCAATCTCTTCCTTGCGCCAACCTCTTTTTCCCCTCTTCCTCTTTGAAGCAGAACGAAACATAGTTGCGGAAGGGGAGATCGACGGCGGCGACTGAATCATGGCCGCTGCCGCCTCCCTCACCCTCTCCATCCTACTTTCTTCTTCTCCATGGCGAAAGGAGGGACGTGATATGTAGATTTACGACGGCGGGACTGATCATATTCGTTTGGTTGATGTGGGACTGTCGGGTAATAGAGACGGCGGTGGGATTACAGCGGTGACCGAAGTTGAGAATGGAATTGGAAAAATTGGGGAAGAAGTGAAAGGGCACGTGAACGACGTCTTTTGATAGGCGGAGGCTGGATAAAAATAGTAACCTTACAAGACATCGAACTGCTAACTTGGGATAATAAGGAACAAGGGTCAAAGGTCGACTATTACCATCTCAGCTGCAGATGAAATTTATTTCATCCATGTATTGCTTTGTTGATTTTAAACTAATGATCAGTCTTTGATCAGCTGCCTACCTATTATTTTTGGATTTATTATTGTAATTAGTGTTGAGTGATTTGATTATGATAGTTGCTTGGATATGCGGTTTGTTGATTATAGGTTCTATTATGATATACATATGTTTAAATAGAAAGGATTTTTTCCTTAATTCCTTTTTTTTTATGTATATGGGAATGATTAGGGTAAATGTAACATCTCGAACCTTTTTCTGACGAATATATTGTCTGCTTTGGGGTTAGACTCTCACAGTTTTTGACTTTGGGTGCAATTCAAGGTGACTTCTCATAAGGTCACACATCTTTGTTATACTCCATACCGAGCACGTTTAACTTCGGAGTTCTCACAAGAACTCTTCCATTTCACCCAAAAATGTGTCTTGTCAGTTAAGGTCGGTTTCTAATTACTTATGAACCATGAATCTCTCCAGTGATTTTGTCGATGTGGGATTTGCCTAAGATGTTACAGTATTAGTACACATGACGTATAATATATGATTGCATGCACTAGAAGTTAGATAATTTTCTTTTTACGAGGTGAAGGTAACTAAAACTAAGTATTGTGAGTGTGTTGCTAGAAGTTTGTAATATGACCTAAACTATCTTGTTTGGAAAAATAGTTTTGTGCCTAGGAGTAGTAGAGATGTTTGTACCTAATTGGATTCTAGATTTGACATTTATTTTGCTTAGTGTATCTTGCTTCCCTTTGAGGAATAATAAATCACAAACCTCACGTTACACATGAGTAAGAATATGATTTGTTCTCGTTCATGGATAATGTTACACTTACAATTTGTAGATATGTGTACAAACTATTACGTCGATATTTGGTAGGAAGTTAGAGAAGAATCCCTATCCATGTCAATAAATTGTGTATTGTTTCTAGTCGGTAAAGGGTTCTGACAATGAAGCTTTCTCGCACACGAGGCATGGAGACGATAATTACTGCAAAAATATTGTGGACCATTCTCGATTCAGATCATTCGTTGATAAGATAATTTTTTAAAATACTTAGTGAATGATTGCATACTATAAAAGGCAGTGTGTCTTCTTGTTTTTCTTTCATACTAATAATCTTTTTCTATGGTTTTGTAATTGAAACTATTACATTCGACTTCAGTGCACATGAAGTCGTATTCAATTGGTCGATCACTTGTGCCTGGTATACTTTTCAAATTTTGAACACCAAACCATTTAAGTTTTTGATGAACCAGTGGTAATATATTTTATAAAAAACCGGCGGATACTAGCAATATATTTTGTATCTCTTTCTTCTTCTATTTATGTATGGATATCACTTAACTACTCGGTCATAGTTACTTAATTTCATTTTTTCTATAATTCTAAGGTCAATTGTACAATGGAATGAGTTGTTTAACAACTTGACATTTTCTAAATGTCCGATAATTACATGGGGTTTACCATTGGTTTGAGGTTATGTTTCCATTAGATGATGTTATTATTGTGTTCCCCTAAATTCTTCCTTAGTTCGCTAACCGATCACCTCTTTTCGTTTCTCTTTCTTCTTCGATGTAGCCATGGATATTAGATAACTACTCAGTCATAGTTACATAATTTCACGTTTTCTATTATCGTACCAGCAACTGTAAAATGAAATGAGTTGCTCAACAACTTGAGATTTTCGAAATCTACGATAATTACATGGGTTTATCGTTCGATTGAGGCTTTGTTTCCATTAGTTCGCATTCATATTAATGTGTGGCTAGTAATAGTATCTAGCATTCTTCTAGTTCAATGAAGCCGACTGAGATTTTTGCCTTTTGACAAGATCTCCCCATGTAGGAGACAAAGGTTCTTTCAAATAATTAGTTGCCTGAATGCATTACTTACCAAACAACCCCTAACCCATTTTGGCGGATTAATAAAATTTCAAAACTGTCAAATTTCACTCTTTACTTACGCGGTAAAGTTTGTTTTCCCGCCAAAATTATTGACTTCCTCTTTTCAATGGATTTCGATTCTCCCAAGAAACATAGTTCCTTCCTTTCCATTCTCCTTCTCGATTGCATGTAGTCAATCTCAAATTGAACCCATGATTTCTTCTGGTACTGACAAGTGAGGATTTGCTAGAGTCGATGACGATGTCTGGAAGACGGAAATAGCTGGGGTTGAACGAATTGCTCTAACTTTAAGTCCGTCGATCTATTGCTCCATCTGGTAGGTACGACTGAGTTGGTAAGAAGTCGCTCTTTCGTCTCCTTTTTTCGTCCCCTAAATCTGGGTTATTAACCTCGTTTTTCTTATTTCCATTTGTTTTTTTTTTTTGCATGAAAATGAAATTCTTGGCGAGAGGACGAGTCCTTCTCCTTTCTGTGAAAGTTACTTAGGAAATCTGGTCTGATTGGGGATTTAGTGAGAAAAAGGATTGCGAAAGAGCTCAGTCTCGCAACCCAAGGACAACAAGGGCAAAGATGATGGCTTGATTCCTGAACAGCGCTGCGATAGGTGTTTAATCCTCCTTTCCCTTTTTCTTCCAATTCCCTTTTTGAGCTAGCTCGTGATTCTGAATTTTGGGTTCTGCTTTTTGTGTGCAGGGTCGCCAAGGTTCTGCAGAAGAAGTTGGACAAGAAAGCTGCGCAGGCCGAGTAGGAGAATCTTCCGAAGGTAAAGGGAACGCTAAGAAATAATGACAGGGGCTTTGATTCGAAAGCATGGGTAACTTGTGCTTAAGAAACACCTGTCTTTCTAAATGTGTTTAGTAATTGCTCCATTCCGAGATAAGAGGTCCATGTTAGTGCAAGGAACCATCTTTTGTTGTTTTGTTCCTGGAATTGTGAGGGCTCTGTATTTCTAGTTTTTCACCAATGAACCATCTTTCTTATTGTAGTTCTGTTGACGTATTCCAGGGAGGTGATTGTTCACACACAAGAGCTCTTGGAATCTACTTGTTAACTGTAAAAAAAAAAAAAATCAGACTCGATTAAAGATCGGTTTGGATTCTAAAATGCCTAGCAGGTATGTGCTTTCTGCACAAGTTATGATCTGTTGTCATGGATTGATGATTTGTTTGTGTCAGGGCTGAGTTTTCCTCTACCTCTTTAGGTTTCCTCCTGTGTTCTTTTATACTCCGAGGAAGATTGGTGGACTTGGCATAAGTGAAGGACTTCTACCTGATGGCTTCTAGTAGTGTGTCTCCTGGGTATAGTTTTCTGGATTCTGACTAATAATATGACTGGGCTAATGCAGGGTGTGGTCGTATTGGAAGATTGTTTGTGCGCATTGCGCCGATCTGGAAGTGGTGGAGTCAATGATACTTTCATTGATGCTAAGTACATGGTAAGAATTGGCTTAGTAACTAATTACATTTCTTTTCTCTACACTCAAAATGAAAAGTCTGTTCGGTTATAGCTAAGTTGTTTTCTGAAGTGTTATTCAACATATTTCATTTAAAAATTGAGGATATACTGGCCTGAATATAGTTGTTCCTGCATTGAAATTGTTAAAGCAAGCATAAATTTGGGTAAGATCTCGATAAGCTTCAACAGATCAACCATGAACTTCAAGTATGAAACTTTAGAAAAGGCCACTGATTACTTCAGCGTATCAAAGAAGCTAGGCCAAGGAGGAGCTAGCACAGAGTATGTTCCCCACAAGAGCCTCGACTAGTTCCTATTCGGTAAGAAAGAAACAATGAGAACTCTCTAACCCAAGATTTCAGAAATGCTGATTTGGATCTCCGTTTCATTGTAGAGAAGACTAGCAAGATGGTGACTTTGACTTGTTGGTGATTGGAAAGTGACTTGACCATCAGAGGAAGCACCACAAATGGAGCAGACAACTTCATATATTTGTTGATGAAGTTGTTATACTTGGCTGCCACTTCTGAACTGACTTGACCGACATCTTATTACAGTATGCTCTTGAAACTAGAAGCAAGCCAGTGAGGCATTAGCTAGCCAGGTCTGATTTACACACAAAAAAAACCCTGGAATGTCTGTGAATAGCGAGCAGTTCATGTCCCTCAATCTATGTTCGTCCAACAAAGATATGACTGTCATAGCAAAAATAGAGAGTATTGATTCATCGAAGAACTTGGAAGAGATCATTCAAGCATCACATGGAGCTATGGTAGCAAGAGGAGATATGAGTGCTCAGATACCATTGGAACATATACCAGCCACGCAGCAAAAGATTGTCGAGGTGTGCAGGCAACTGAATAAGCCAGTCATTGTTGCATCTCAACTGCTCGAATCTATGATCAAGTATCCTACACCAACAAGAGCGGAGGTCGCTGATGTCTGTGAAGCAGTTAGGCAAAGGTGGAGATGCATTGGCTGCTCTTACGAGTGTGAGCGTGAGAATTGAGTAGTGGTGGAGAGATGGGAAACACCATGAAGTTATGGAACTTCAAGCTCTTGGTTCATCATTTTCTGACCTGTTTTCAGAAGAGATTTGCACCTCTGCTGCCAAGATGGGTAAGTCGCCATTTTATCATGAAATTTCCATGTTATTTCACTAGTACCTTGATGATACAGCATTCTAATTCTTTCACCATTCTAATTCAAGACTAGGCGCATCTTCAACCTTGTCAAAGAACAACAACTCTTCTCTCTTCACCTTCTCTTCCAGGTTAACACAGGCTTTGCTCGCATTTTACTATAGTATATGCATGCTTGATAAACCCATTATGGATTTGGCCAAAGAGAAGTCTCTCTGGAATTTCTGAGCCACGGGTCTGGGAACCAAAATGAGATGAGAATTCTTTATGAAACCCAACTCTGACTTTGTTCATGGGCACGTCTGTAGGAGTCAGATGCACGTCTTGTCATGCGAAAAGAGATCTGTGTAGTTGGATGAACTTTATAGTAAACTTACATAATTACTGCTAGTGGGATTTTCTCCATCAATTCCTTCAATCTCTCCAGCAACTTTTATCACATTGTTTAGGAAGATTGACTTTGCTGTTTTTCTCACATTTGCAGTAGGAAAAAGAACAAAGTAGTGAAGTGACGAGAAAATCTGAGGACATGAAGGCAGCGCTCTAGCAAGTGTGACGAACGAGAAAAATGGTTGTAATAAATTGCGGTTAATTAATTGTTGCAATTAGAATTTCTACCAATAATATAAAAGCAACCAATTCAAAATAAATTCAGTTGCCAATTCAAGCAATATATTATCCAAATGGCAATTCAAAGAGAAAAGCAAGCATTTGAAGGAAGAAAATCCTTCCAGAACTAATCAAACAAATTTCTGCGGCATTTTATGGTTATTTTCCCATCGAAGAGTGCTTTTAGACTTCAGTAGCTTCGGCGACAATTTGGCCTTGTATGGTATAAGATGGATCTTTGATCAGGTTCATGCCAAAGAGAAGAAAATCGACAAAAAAAAGAAAATAAAACCCCATGAGTCACAAAATAGGGTTGGTAATACCTCTTTAAATTAAATAGTCTCACCCAAACTCTATGCTAAAAAAGAAAATTATATTTTCCTGCAATAAAACTAAAACATTAAACACGACACTTCTATTCTTCCCAGGGAAACAATCAACATGACTTGGGAGTCTCATATTTCAGCAATAGCCCCAAGCAAACCGAAGGGCGGAGACTACTGCTCTCTTTTGGTTCTTTGCTCCTGTACTTCTCAATTCATTCTCCAACCTTGCCAGCTCTTCCTGCAATTGGTGAAGATACGACAACAAATAATCTATCAATTACTGACAGTTTAAAATTTGGAAGAGAGAAGACTAGATGGTCCTACCAGCCTCAAAATCTAATGAGATCTAGAGCTGGTATCACTGAGGGAAGTCTCCCCTATTTGTCTCTGAGCTGCAAAACAATATTTATCAAAAGATGTGTTTACAACATGCATCATTCAAGCACTAATGCTTCATAATGCAAAAACATGTACTAAAGAGCCCTATTGCCTACCTACATTCACAGATAGACACGAGTTGTTCAAAATGATTCCAATCCCTTGAGGTCTCCTCAACCAACTTGTCGATAACGATCCCTCTATGTTTATATAGAACATATATATAGATATTTTCATTAGAAACTTATAGAGTTGTTTACAACTAATGTGAAACTTAACAGTATAAATAGATCGTCTACTAGACAAAGAGGAGTTGTATATACAGACAACAAAACAAACTCGTAGATGGCCCTAGAAATGTAGCCAGAAAATCAGATCTATCTTCTCATTCATGTTCTTTGTTAACGTGTGTTTTCACTATGATCAATAGTGATGGCAATGGGGCGGGGCGGGTACCTCAATTCCCATGCCCCGCCCCACGCTACTACGGGGCGAGGCGGGGCGACCCACTCTTACTTGTTATTCGAAAAAAATACAAATAAATTTTACTTTTTACGATAAAACGAAGGGAAAAGCACTTTAAGAATGAAAAATAGTGATAATAGAATGGGTAATTGAGTCTAACAAGTTGAAAGAGCGACTCTAACTAGTTGAAGAAAAGTCAAAATAGGAGAAATATGTATAAAAATTGTAAGAAATTGAGATAAAATGAGTCTAGAATGGGGCAGGGCGGGGCAGGACGGGTCGGAAGTAGATACCCATGCCCCGCCCCACGCTACTGCGGGTCGGGTAATACCCGCCCCATCGCGGGTCAGGTCGGGTAATACCCGCGGGGCGGGTTGAAATTGCCATCACTAATGAATAATGATCAATACTTTTTTCTTGTTGTCTCACTAACTAAATCATTTTATACCAACCCAATCACCACAATCAAGCACTTCCAGGATAAATGTGACCTTACTTTCCAATCTTAGTAACTCAATGTGAAGAGCCACCAACTTCGATTTTTTGAATTCATTACAAAATAGGAACACGTGTTAAGCAAACCCAGAACAGTACTGCGCTTAATTCTCCTGGACATGGTCATATATAAGCTGTTAATGATATAACTTTACCTTCCTTGATGTCGTAGTAATGAAGCCTCAAGTGGAAGAATTCTTCAACGACTCCATAAGATGATTAACGAAATCTCCTTTGCCGAGCCTCTTATGATTGTGCCTCTGAACCCTTTGTACCAAGGCTTCACAAGTTCCAGCTTTTGTGAGTTGTCTGCAGAGAAAAATAACTTCATGATGCTATACAACAGAAAGTACAGGTAATACCTTAAAATCCCTTATCTACCGATCGATTAGGTAACACAAATTCATGGAATGCACACTCAACAAAAGGTCAAAGCTTACCTCTGAAACAGAGTTGTTGGTAGGATCAAGCAATTGGGCATTCCTAGGCGATGGGAAATCCTTCATCACCCCAATCGTGTTTGCCGATTTCACAGACCGTACTCTGCTGCTGGTCAATTCCATTTCTTCGAACGCCGACATGCAGGGAAGCGACTATAATTGGGGAGCCCTCACTGACTTGCAGACGAGGGAGTACAACTGGAACCCATCACCATCGCAGAAGTTGATTTAGTCCTCTTCCCCACGAGAAACACTCTCTTCAACCCAAATCAATTTCTCCGCGTGACGCTTCCCTTCGGCCACGGCCTCCTTAGCGCATCTGGCACCATCTTCTTCTCAACCGTCGACAAGTGATACGTCGTCACCATCTCTCAGACCTTCGTCTCCCATGGCATCTGGGCCTCCTTAATCCACCCAATCGACGTCCTTCACGGGGACATCGGCTCCTCCGTCGAAGTCACCGTCGAGCTTCTCCGCCTGGCAGCATGCACAAGGGTGAAAGGGCCCTACTTGGTGTCGGTCACCTCAATCGGAGGGAACTCTAATCGGCTGGGCGATGAAGATGAACAGATGGGACGGAAGGTTTTGGCTTGGGTGTGTTTCGATGATGAACTGGTGGAGGTGGCGCCGGAGAGAGAGACAGACTGCTAGGGATTTTGAGTGAGCATCGATTACCTGGCTTGGGTGTGTTTCTATGATGAACTGGAATTGTTTAGGCTTTAGGGTTAATTGATGTAAAAGTGGAATGAGAAATGAACGAGGAAAAAGATGCTGGTTGTACTCCAACCGTCTTAGTTCAAATGGCCACAATAAATTTGGGGAAGGGACAAAAGGATTACGACCTCACAAGACAAGGGTTCTTGTTGATCATAAGAGAAAATTGATTTGAAAATAAAGAAAGTATTTAATTTAGGTGCTTTATACGATGCTAGGAAGAAATAGCGTAGTTTAGTGTAAAAAGTAATGATTAAATTTGTAGAGGACTATACTGTATGTATTAAATTTTATTAGGTGTAGTTCGTAATTATGATTTTATATTAATAATTCATTTTAATAAAATTAATATTGTACCGTTAGATTAGATCAACGGTGCATAGAATCTGTCGCATGCTATGCATCAGGAGCATACGAGTCTGACCCATATATATATATATATATATATATATATTAAGTCTCTTTCATTATTTTAAAAATTGAAATTTTATTCAAAGTTTTTCTCTTATCAGATTATATTCCTCCAAAATTAGGACTCCAAAAAATTTTCAAAATTGCATTCTCGTTAAATTGTGACTCCTTAGATTTGGAAAATACAAAATTTGCTCGAAATGATTTCATTCTCCCGCTATTTTCTCCCGCCTCTGCAATCCTAAATTTTGACTGACAAAACTGCCCGGAAGTGCTCGTCGGAGCCTCGCCGGAGTCTCGCCGGAAATCCCCTCCGGCGACTCAAAATCAATCCAAATTACCTCAAAATCGAGGGATAGGCCGATTATGGGGAGGAAAGGGTGGGTGTGGTGTTGGATTTGTGAAGAACCGACCAAAAATGGCCGAAAATCGACAAGGAGGGCGAAAAGTCGCGGTTTTCCGGCGAGGGGGAGGGGATTCCGGCAAAAGAATTTGATTTTTTGACCACTCGGCCGTGTCGGCCGAATTTATAGCCCGTGGCTCGGCCACACGGGAAGGGTCACACGGCCGTGTGAGGTGCACATGTGCCCGTGTCGGCCGACACGGGCATGCCGAGGATTTCCACACGACCGTGTGCAAAGCACACCTGGCCGTGTAAAAAATAGCGAGAGCTCACACGGGCTGTAGCCAAATCCACACGGCCGTGTCACAATCACAACTGGCCGTGTGGAAATTCACGAGAGCTCACACGACCAAAACCCAATTTCACACGGCCGTGTGACTTTCAGGGCTGGCCGTGTGGGCTGCCAGAACTCCGAAATTGACCTGTTTTCACTCCAGAACGACATACAACTCGTGAACAACCCCTCAAGACTCAAAAAAACACAAAAAATCAAAAGGAAAAAGGTAAGAAAATGCAAACCTAGGTGGGGTTGCCTCCCCACAAGTGCTTCTTTACTGTCTTTTAGCTAGACGCCAGTAGGTGGATCCTCAGAGAGGTGCAGGAACAGGTGCCTCCAAGAGCGGATCCACGTCGCTCTTGAGGTACAGCTTCAGGTTGTGGCCATGCACCCGATGGATGCGACCACCATCATTGGTCAGCTCGGCCTGGCCATCCGACAAGATGCAGGCGAGTGAGTACTCGGACGGCCAGGGTGGTCGTGGTGCAGGAGGTGGGACCAGCTCATAGTGGTCTCCACCTTTCTTCCGAACAGGCTTAGCCACCTGCGGCTTTGGTCGCCACTCCTCCTTGAGCTTTTTGTTCGGAGGCGAGACTGGATGGAGTGGCGGCGAAGGAATGATAGGAGGGTCCTGCAAAATGAGAGGTGCAGGAGGATACACGACAGGCTCGTGTACCTGATCAGAAATGGCATGCACAGGCGTGACAACAATCATAGCACAGTGATCGAATTCAGTCACAGAAAAAGTAGCCTATTCATTCCCAGCACGCAGGATCAGTTTACCATCATGCACATCAATAAGTGCCTTGGCGGTGGCAAGAAATGGTCTACCCAGAATCAAAGGCACATCCACATCCTTATGTATATCAAGAATAACAAAATCAACAGGATATGTGAATGCACCTACACTAACAAGCAGATCCTCTATGATCCCCCTAGGATGCACAATGGAACGGTCAGCGAGCTGGATGCTCATCCTAGTAGGGCTAATTTCACCTAAGTCTAGCTTCTTAAACAACCTATATGGCATGACATTTATGCTAGCGCCTAGGTCCGCCAAGGACTTGCCTACATGCATGCTGCCAATAGTAAGAGGGATAGTAAAACTCCCTGGGTCCTTGCGCTTTCCGGGCAGCTTGTTCTGCAGGATAGCAGAACACTCCTCGCTCAACAACACTGTCGAGAGATCCCCAAGTTTCTTCTTGTTGGTGAGGAGATCTTTCATGAACTTTGCGTACTTGGGCATCTTCGACAGTGCCTCCACAAACGGTATGCTGATGTTGAGCTGCTTCAACATTGCCATAAACTTGGAAAACTCAGTCTCCAGCTTGTCTTTGTGTAGGCGAGTGGGGAAGGGAAGCTGGGGTACATGCTCCTTAACCACTAGTTGTGGCTTGGGAGCAGAGGCTTCCTTCTCCACCGTCACTTCTGCATCGTCGGCTGGAAGTGCTGAAGCAGGTAGTGGTCCCTCCTGCCTGGCCGGGACATGATCATCAGATATGGTCTTACCGCTCCTAGTAAAAATGGCATCCAGTTGCTGGTGCGGCTCCCGTGGATTGGGGATGGTAGTGGCAGGTAGAGTTCCCGGGGCTCGGGTATTAATTTGGCGAGCCATGTCACCCATCTGGTTCCGCAAATCTTGCAAAATGGCACCTTGGTTCCTCTGACCTGCCTCCAGTGAGGCGATGCTCTGGTCCAGCCTCGTGACAGTTTCCTGAGTGGTAGTCATGAATGAAGCTAGAATATTTTCCAGCTTCGTCATCTGATTATCTGGAGCCGGAGCTGCTGCTGGCTCGGCAAACTGACACTGGGCTGCTGGAATGGTTGCCCCTGCCTAGGCTGGTAGGGCTGCTACTGCGGGGCTGGCCCCTGTCGAGCCTGGAAGGGCTGCCTCTGCTGAAAACCAGGTGGTTTAGTGGTGTTACTACTCCAAGCGAAGTTGGGATGCTGGCGCCACCCCTCATTGTATGTGTTACTGTATGGATCGAGGTGCCGCGCATTGGCGATGAAGGCCAACTGCTCCTGGGGTGTAGAGGACTCCCGCATAGCCTGGCAGTCCTCCACCAGATGATTCGAGCTCTCAATCCTCTGCCCGGAATAAGACTGTTGGACTGCTTCAATGTCTGCACTAACTCGGCCACCTACTGCTCGAGCCCAGATCTGATCTCCATGGCGTGCACACCACGGTCCCGGGAATGTCTGCCTCTGCTGCTCTGCCCCCAGGAATGATCTCTGGCAGCCAAGGTACTGATCATCTGGTTCAGTTCGGGTGGAGTCTTAGTAAGAATATCCCCTCGTGGGCATAGAGACTCAATCACCCTCTGGCTGTCCGGAGAGAGAGCACTATAGAAGTTCCCCACTGTGAATGCATCACTGAAGCCATGATGGGGACACTGCCAGAAATATCCCATGTACTGCTCCCATGCATCGCGAAGTGACTCGTCTGGCTCTTGGCGGAAGTGAGTGATCTCCCGCTGGATCTCTGTGGTCTTCGATGCTGGGTAGTACCTGTGCACGAACTTTTCAGCCAGATCTTCCCAAGAAGTAATGGACAATGGGGGCTGGGTCTCCAACCACCTCTTGGCATTCCCCGCCAGAGAATGGGGGAAGAGGTGAAGGCGGATTGCGTCATCAGGGACACCATTCAGCTTGAACCCGTTCGTTAGCTGCAGAAAACGGGAAAGATGCACCCTTGCCTCCTCATCCTTTAGGCCATGGAACTGGATAGAGGATGTAATGAGTTGAATCCAGCATGGCTTGATCTCGAAATTGTTCGCTGGAATAGGCGGGTAGAGGATGACTGGGCGGATGTCAGCAATCCGTGGAGTGTACTAGTACTCCAAGGTGGGACCCGGCGGCTGTGGATGATGAACCCCATCTGCCTGGGGTATGGGGTTGTTCCCCAAGACCTGATTTACCGGGGGAGCCTGGTGAGGATTCCCCTGGTGTGGATTGTAATCTCCTTCTATCTCGTACTCGTCCTCGGACTCGCTGCTCAAATGGCCATCTATGCGCTCTTCCGTAGCCAGTCTAGCTCGTTGTTGTCTCCTGAGTTGGCGACATGTGCGTTCAATCTCTGGATTCAACAGCAGTAAACCTCCCGACTGGCTACGGGTCATGCACTACCTGCACACACTAAGCAAGCAAACCCGTGAAGGCACAAGAGGGAAGGAACAAACAGTCAATGCGAAAACGAAAATGCTAAAGTAACAGAAATCACTTTTCTTCAACAACCTAGCCGTCCCCGGCAGCGGCGCCAAAAACTTGACTCACTCCTACTGTCACTCTAGAAAATGGCCAAGTGAAACCTCTTCCCAAAGCGTAGTATAGCGGGTTTGGGTTTTAATGTCAACCCGGGTCATAGATATGATCACTACTCAGTGAATTCTTATTATCTAGCGGTGAAAACTTAAATGCAGGTTCAAACAAACAAAGACACAAAGCAAGTTAAACGGTTGTTTCAAGTCAAGAGAGGTCACCCGGATATGGTTCCCCCTAGACTGCAGTTAAGCCGGGTTGCAATTTACCAAGTTCAATTTCTATGATAGTTATACTGTGGAAGGTTCTTAAACAGTCTGAAGTCTCGACTAAAGGTCTCCAGACCCTTTCAGTATGAGTCTCTAGCGGGCGACTAACCTCCACCGGAGTAAACAGACCAAGTCCCTAACGAACAAAACCTTCACTACCGAAGTAAATTCGGTACAGAATAGTGAATTGGCTCCTCGACTAAAGTCGCCAATTCACTACCTTCAATTAAGGGTGCTCTATCAACCTAGGCGGATATTCTCATTCTAGGTTAAAGCAGAAACAACAGGAATTTGATCAGGATTCATGCCATTCAATCATTCAAACCTCAATTGAATATAATCAAATCATAGAATCTGTACTTGGGTTCATACAATCAAACCTAACATACAAATCTAGGGTTTCCCATACCCAGATGAATGGGAGAACTACTCCATGGAGAAAGAAGCAAAAGCAGATTTAGATGCGGAAACCATACTGTGAAGGATGGGTTTCACCTCCTGGTCGTCGATCGGCACTTCTCCAAGCTCAAGCCGGGCTCCAATGGTGATGAAGATCAAGCTAGGAACTTGGGAACTCTTGTTCGTCGCTTTCTCTCCCTAGGAATCGCTCTGTCTCTCAAAAACTCGAATCCCCCTCACTTGTGGCTGGAAATTGGCTTAAAACCAGAAAATCCCGACTCACACGGGCACGCCACACGGCCGTGTGGCATACCCAGTTGCCCATGTGAGATACAAAACGCCGCGTTCCGATTATGTGGGTTTAAGGCTTCCTACACGGCCAGGGGCACACGGCCGTGTGGAGCCTCCAGTCTGCCCGTGTGAAGCCTCGCAGAATTCCACACGGCCACTTTGGTTCATGACCCGCCGTGTGGGATTTATTCCTGCCCGTGTGAAGGCTCGCACAATCCCACACGGCCACATTGATTACTTGCACGACCGTGTGGGTTTTGTGTGTGCCCGTGTGACTTCCTAAGCGACTCGCCACGCGTCCGATCTTCATCTAATCGACCCCGAACTCGCTCCCAAACCTTCCGTAGTATAGCGGGTTTGGGTTTTAATATCAACCCGGGTCCTAGATATGATGACTACTCAGTGAATTCTTATTATCTAGCGGTGAAAACGTAAGTGCAGGTTCAAACAAACAAAGACACAAAGCAAGTTAAACGGTTGTTTCAAGTCAAGAGAGGTCACCCGGATATGGTTCCCTCTAGACTGCAGTTAAGCCGGGTTGCAATTTACCAAGTTCAATTTCTATGATAGTTATACTGCAGAAGGTTCTTAAACAGTCTGAAGTCTCGACTAAAGGTCTCTAGACCCTCTCAGTCTGAGTCTCTAGCGGGCGACTAACCTCCACCGGAGTAAACAGACCGAGGCCCTAACGAACAAAACCTTCACTACCGAAGTAAATTCGGTACAGAATAGTGAATTGGCTCCTCGACTAAAGTCGCCGATTCACTACCTTCAATTAAGGGTGCTCTATCAACCTAGGCATATTTTCTCATTCTAGGTTAAAGTAGAAACAACAGGAATTTGATCAGGATTCATGCCATTTATTCATTCAAACCTCAATTGAATATAATCAAATCATAGAATCTTTACTTGGGTTCATACAATCAAACCTAACATACAAATCTAGGGTTTCCCATACCCAGATGAATGGGAGAACTACTCCATGGAGAAAGAAGCAAAAGCAGATTCAGATGCGGAAACCATACTGTGAAGGATGGGTTTCAGCTCCTGGTCGTCGATCAGCACTTCTCCAAGCTCAAGTCGGGCTCCAATGGTGATGAAGATCAAGCTAGGGCACTTGGGAACTCTTGTTCTCGCTTTCTCTCTCTAGGAATCGCTCTGTCTCTCTAAAACTCGAATCCCCCTCACTTGTGGCTGGAAATTGGCTTAAAACCAGAAAATCCCGACTCACACGGGGAGGCCACACGGCCGTGTGGCATACCGAGTTTCCCGTGTGAGACACAAAATGCCGCGTTCTGATTATGTGGGTTTCAGGCTTCCTACACGGCCAAGGGCTTACGGCCGTGTGAAGCCTCGCAGAATTCCACACGGCCGTGTGGGATTTAATCATGCTCGTGTGAAGGCTCGCACAATCCCACACGTCCACATTGATTACTTGCACGGCCGTGTGGGTTTTGTGTGTGCCCGTGTGACTTCCTCAGCGACTCGCCACGCGTGCGATCTTCGTCCAATCGACCCCGAACTCGCTCCCAAACCTTCATTCACGTACTAGGACCTGAAATATCACAAACAAGCACAACCTAGCGTGAAATCGGCCTAAAACATGAGAATCAACACCTCAAACGGCTGCATAATATGGGTAAAAACATGTGCAATTAACGGTTTATCAACCATCTACAGATTGTACCAATGTATGAACAAAATTCTTCCCTAGATGAAGAACCCTAAGCTTCACATAAGGCGCCTAGAAGATCCAGATCCTTTCTAAATTAGAGTCTACATAGTTCAAATGGCTTCCTCAATCTTCAAGAAAACCTTGTACCACTATTGAAACATTTATTTCACGAACCCTTCTTTATAACATAACAACCACAGCCACCTTATACTTACGTGCTGCAACTAGGAATTCATTCCTTTTGGAGGGATAATTAATCCCTCTCACATTCCAAAATAATGTGATCATTGGGAAGGAATGGCTTTACGCTTAGACTTCTTTCCACTTTTCCTACTTTTACCAGTTAACTTTTCCAGCTCCATTTTAGTAAACCGCCCAAAGACATTGAATTCGTGTCTAGCATCTTGAACCTAAACCTGTGGAATTTTTTGCTTCCAAACTCGAGGCTTGACCCCATTGATAACCTTCCGAAACTCATCCTCAAAGGGCAGACTATCCGCCACCTCTCAAAATGATTTTACCAGATTCACTCCAGTAGTACCCGAACTATCTTCCGCTTTTCCTTACTCCTCCTAGTGGGAGCCTCACATACCGGAAAACTTACTAAATGCCTTACCATAGCTTCCAACTATGGATCAACTTCTTCGCATACAATTTCCTTACCCACAGTTTTAGGATCGGAGGATACATAAGCTAAACTCCTTGTCTCCTGATGACTAATCAGAATATTTTTCTGTGTTGGGTAAAGTTCATAGTTTTGTTACGAGTCTTTAATTTATGTCATTTCTTGAGTTTTTCTTCTAGTTGCAGGGCAATGAAAAGTCATTAAAATTTAACAGTGGCAATGATTTGATAGTGATACACTATCATTACCATAGGAGTTCGGAAGTCATAGTAATTGACATCAAGTTTCTAGGAGTTAAAGAGAAGGTTAAAAATTGACAACTTTCTATTGAAATTTTAGATTATATAGACTAATTCTAGCTTACCCATTAGCCAAAGATTTGTCACCTAAATTTTTCGAAGAGCACATTGCTCGCATGCATGTTATTTCATATGGTACCTTGGTTTAGCAGGAGTCATTTATAGATGACTAAATCAATTTTTGCATGATAAGGTGATGTTTCTAAACTCTATTTTGGAATTTAAAGTGCCTTCAGTTATACAATGGTCACATTGTATGAAAGAATTTCAGTTGATCTCATTAAAGATTAATGTTTGACGAGTTCAAAATAGACATGTTTGAGATTGCATTGCATGTGTAATTTTCGTGTCACTCATCCATATTTGATCTATGTACTTAAGTGTATTGGTGTGCTTATCTTCGTGGTTTAATCATTAACATATCATGATTAAAGTTGCGTTGGTTCCACTGCAATACACGAGGTGAACCGGATTGTTTCATGAGATGTCTAGGCACAAATAGCATACGGCGCATGCCTAAAGAATTTTGTGATATAATTGCTTCAAGAAAAATATGCAGCCGAAGTGGTAGATTGTTTGGAAATTTTATTATCTAATAATAATAATTGACCACATATTTTATATACACAATTAAATATTTGCTATTTGGTTATTGGATAATTTTAAGTGATCCAAATAAGGAGTTCAAAGATATCTTGTATGGGACATAAAACTAAATGAGTGGAAATCACATACATATCCACCTTGAGTTTTATGGGAGCTCATGATGAAACTTGTATATAAAGAAGTTTGGGATTGTGGTCCCCAATGGCTCATGTCACGGATGATCGGATTGTACAATTCTCACTAGACGAGGTCCAATCAACAATGTTTCGCTCATCCCACACGTTATTGGGAAGGTTTTTCACTGATAACCAAATCACAACCATGGAGCTAAGGGATGCTTTAATTGTTGCCTGACATATGAAGGGTCGGATCAGGGTATCGAGGACTAAGCATGGCCTATTCAAAATGGTGTTAGCAAATGAAGAGGCTAATATTTGGGTCCTGAAGCGAACCCCATGGGTTATCCAGGACAAACTGTTCAATCTTCGATCCTGGACGCCAACAATTACTAAGAAGACCTTTGATGAATTGTCAATTGCTCCATTCTACGTCCAACTCTGGGACATGAAAGAGGACTGTTGCACCAAACAATTTGGTCAAAAAGAGGACATGAAAGAGGACTGTTGCACCTATCCACTTGTAAACTGTAGGGAAGTCTAACAAGTAGCCAAATCTACCGTCTTAGTCTCTATGTCGAGGAAAGGGGATACGATCCAAGCCATTAATGAGACTCTCTCAACCTATTGACTAAGGATTGGTTAGACTTCACCCTTGAATCGAAGTTTGGTCGACCACCCAAAATCAAACCCTAGGTGCTAATACGAAATAGGAGGTTTTCCCTACATTAACCAAACTAGGAGACAATGAATTTCCTAAGAAAACCCAACATTCTAGCCTCTTTCACATAATTGTAGTTAGGGTTTACAAACACCCAAGTGAAAAAGGGACTACTCCATGCTAGGAGAAGGGAAAACACAAGAGAGACGAAGGAAAACCATAAAAGAGATGCTAGCCTTGCTCCTTGTGTTATCGAGATCCTCCTTTGGGGGAGGAATTCCCGATTCATTGCTTGAAGATGAAACCCTAGCTTCTCCTCTTCTTTGGTTCGTCACTTTCACACTATGGAAATATGAAGAAGAAGAAGAAGACGAAGAAGTTTCTCAGACTAGGTCTCCCCCCTTTCTCCTTTGACTCAACGTCCTTTATATACCCAGATCGGGGTCAGTTTGCGGTCTTAGTTCACGGCCGTTAATTGAAAGCACGTACTGTGAACCAACGCTGAAATGTGACGCATCACTAAACTTTGTTCCCAAACGATGGTCTGAGTTCACGGTCTTACGACATTTAACTGGCTTGCGTCCAATGAAACCCGCCTGTACTCTGGATGTCTGGTAGTTGGCGGGGAGCGCCTCCAGTCCATGGTCTTAGTGACCGTGAACTCACAGCCCAAACCATGAATTGCTGCTGTTTCCACCGTTTGACTTGATCTTTCGCCCTTTCGTCAACTTTCGACTCCGGGGTTGGTTCCACCTGCCAAAGCCTAAAACATACCAAAACAAGGCACAACCCGACGTAAAACCAAACCTCCCGGAGTAAAAATTCATCAAACGACTAAGCAAACCGAGGGGTAAAATGTGTACAAATGAGCCCGATTCACTCCACTACACTTAGATGTTTGCTTGTCCACAAGCAAACCATTTTCAACCTAGGTAATATCTCAACCTAACAAGATGACTTGGGGAAAAATCAAAAGGCACAAAGCGGTGAATATCAATGACTATTTGGGCATCAACACATGAACCGCCTCAACAATACCGACATCCACACAAACAACATTCGATTGCATAAAAATGGGCAAATGAAAAGTTCTGACCCTGTTCACAAATCAATGCAAGTCTCTACCGGACTACTCGCCAACCACAACTAACTATGCATAGAACTCAAGGTCAAGGAACAGACAACGGGGCGACATGAGTCCTTACCGGGGTAAGATATGAACATGCAAAACAAGAATGAATAACTCACTCTCAACCAGTGGGGTCATGACCTTTTTGGTGCAAAAGATGTGCACAATCATCAACACTCAGCCCTATCTTCTCTCCACCAGGGAGGCAACCTCTAAATTCTAAAGTTCATGGGACGGTTTTCATAACTAGCTTGTCCGGAGGTCTTAGACACAGATTCAAATGACTGGCCATTTGTCTTGGACATGGGGAAAAGGCTTTTTGGGTGGTGGCAAACATGGCATGAGGTCCTACATCTTCAACCTAAAACCCAAGGTTCTATGGTCTCGACTAAGAACCTTTCCCACAAACAAATGCCACTAGAACCGGCCAAAAACCACACTTCCCTTCTTCCAAACGACTACCAATCGGGAACCACATTCAAGCGCACACCTTCCTCCTATCTTGCTATCCACATTTCGAACCTAGTAGTGAAGGAGGTCATCAAACAATTTAGGTGTTTCAATGGCTTGAATGCTAAGAAACCCTTTCTAGAGCATACACTTAGACTTATGTGGCCACTCTCTACTTTTATTTACCCCGTTTTATTATCTCTTTTTCGTTTCTTTTTGTTTTTTCTTTCTTTTTTCTCTTTCTTTTTCGAGGGGGGGGGGGGGGGGGGTACTAGAGAGCTAAACATATGCCACTTTTTTCATTTAACGAACAATGCTCTCCATTTAAGAAATTTCCTCCAACACTACCTTCTCATTTCTGGCAAGAACCGTGTAAAACCACCTATGTAGAACCTCAATGGAGCTCAAAAACGAGAATTCTGAGACACAAGGATAACTCAGACTTTAACAAGATGAAAGGATGGGTGGGGGTCATTCTTTCAACAACCATTAAGCTCAACAAGCATGAAGCTCCTAGCATTAGAACGACCCCCAAAGTCACACGGCTCAAAGGGGTTGACTAGGGGATAAAATATTTCGGGATCATCAACTTTCGGGCATGGACTAATCCTATTCCTCCATCATACTCACTAGAGACAACGGTCAATGTTACACACCATGGCGAGAGGGATCTATCAGACATGAAAATAAATGATTGGCACAAAACTCACACGGCTACCTAGCCACCCAATCATCTATTCCAATTCAAAAAAAATCAATGCATGGAAATTTTAATCTAGAAGTAACCAAGTCAATACACCATTCATTCAAGCACACATGAGAACTAAGATTTTGTGCAAACCTAATGCATTCTCAGTCATCATAATAGCATGTACTCGATTACATGTAAAAATTCAAGATCGATGCCAAATAAGCACGAGATTCACCCGGCAACCGGTCATTTTGATCATGCATTGCTTGGAGCCCTCAAAATTTTCAAATTTGGGCATACATCAAGGCTCCAAACATTCACTCACACACACAAGCATAATAGTATAACCCCCCCCCCCCACACACACACACACACTTAAGCTCGACATTGTCCTCAATGGCGTAAAATAGGGGGTAGAACGATGTTACCGCATGGCTTGGTGAATGACAGTTGGAAGAATTACGGGGTAGGATGTTCGAGCTTCAAGGGAGAAACAAAAAAAAAGCACAAACACAACACATTCTCGCTCGAGACGAGGTTATTACACATAACAAGAGTTCACAATAAGATTCAAGATAAATAACTCACAAGGTATCAATTCACACACAACTTAAGGAGAAAATAAAAAGAAAAAGAAAAAGAGTTTAGAGTTTAATTTGCAAGTGGAGAAGTAGGGCGAATGAAATCGGCTCTGCCACGTGTCTCCCTCGATGGCTACCTCTTCGTAGCAAGCTCACTCCTCATCATCGGAGAGGACACCTTGGCGGCGAGCCATCCTCTTTACCAGATCGGCCGTGCGGTCAAGCAGAATGGTGACCCCCACATAGTGTGCCTCGAGACGATCCACTCGCTCCTCGAGGTGTGGTCTCGAAGTGTCAAGCCAGCCTGGTGATGATGCCTCCCAAATGTATTGTGTTCACCCGGTCCCGACCCTCGCATCGAGCGAAGGTAGTGGCAACCACGACTCCCAGATGGAGAGGTTCAGCTGGCTTGTTCAGTGAATGGATGGCTATCAACCCTCTGTTTGTAAACAAGTGTCCAGCCAGCAGGCTAGGGATGACGGACTTCGTCAGGAAGGTGTGCAAGATCCTCCATGGTGTCCTGAACTTCACAGATTTTGTGACGGAGCATCTGAAGTCGTCTCCCTGGTGCTTGGTGCGTCAGATGGCGTGGATGGCCGCCTGGTAGTGGAAGTCGCTAGTATATTTCCGCTCTAAAATTGTCATATGGGTAGGGTCGAGCCCCATGGCCTCAGCGAAGCTATCATATGTTAGCACCCTCGGCTGACCCCCTAACATGAACTCTACGTAGGGTCTAATCCTCTTACTCCCCGGAATGACGTGGGAAAAAGTGGAGTAGAACTCCACGCAGAGCTCTTTGTAGATGAGCTCATCCATCGCCAACAACTGCCTCCACTAGGGGTGACTGAGTGCCCCCGACATCACAAATCACCACCTGAACATGTTAAACATGTCCAGATCTACCACCCAATGAGGCCTGACCTCACTGTATCTCCACTGGCTGAACTTGGTCCCGTACTTTGGGTGGTTCACTAAGTAGCCGATGAACTCGTGCTCTGTATCAACCATCCTGGAAAGCATCCAAACATACACCATACGTGGAAATAACTGTCAGTTTCACATCAAGTGGAGAAAAGATTTCCCCCACACTTAGGCTTCCACTACGAACCTGTGCCTTGAAGGCTTTGACAAGACCAGCTTTTGGACAACTAAGCTCAAATGCACACAAAGCTCATCGGGGCATGGTTCTAGGTGGTTCATGGATTATCCACACAGAAAAACAAACCCTAACCATGCCCTGATGGCTTCAAACCATTAACCACAAGCAATGTTCCACATTCATTCATATTTTTGCTCTTGGTGGGCAAGTTTCATAGTCAAATACAAATTGCACCAAAATTTATGCCCACCAAGGCTCAATTAAGTTCATGCAACATCAAACATCATTCAAACACATCATTCGGCTAATCCCTCGCCCTAATTTCTATATTCAAGCATCAATTCGAAAAAATTCACCTCACGTCACAACCTAATCCTGTTCTCCAACAATTGACAAGGAAAAGGTTGAAAACAAACGTGGAGACTCAAGTAGGGTCAAGGTGGAAATGATAAAAGGACGAGCGACCCGGAAAAAATGAAAACTTGAAGGAGTGGGGTCATCGGAGCCTCGCCAGAAAATCGCGAAGGCTCGCCGGAGTCTCGACGAAAAAAATGATACCCAATTCTCCCCAAAATACAGGCGAAGGTGCGCAAAAGTGAGAGGAGAAGAGGCGGACGTGATCTCCAAAAATTGACTGAAAATAGCAGTTTTTGACGAGTTTTTGAATTTTCCAGCGAGAGAGGGCGGGCAGGAAGGTATCTGAGTCATTCACACCTCTTTTATAGGCAGAACCCTTAGTTCACAGACGGAGGAGTCAGTTCACGGTCACTAAGAATGTGAACATAACTCTCAAACTGTGAACTGGGGTTTAACGTTGAGTTTTGAAAACAGGGGGTGCACTCTCAGTTCACGAACCGTGAATTGGAAGCCAAAACTCAGAACTGAGTGAAAAGCAGGGTACCCCCAACAATTATTGACTCAATCTACTCCAATGTGCCCCTAATCGGATTACACCACATCCCAAAACACGATAACGCAGACTTGGCATGGTAATGCCCCAAATTCCACACTTGAACTCTTCACACACACCAAGAGAGAAAAATATGGAAAAGAAAACATTATCTAGCGGTTGGTTTTGGTGAAAACAAAGGTCTAAAGCTAAAGTACTTGCAAAGAGAAATGGTTTTGACACTAATTGAGAAGGCTTCAGCCAGGTGTTGCTCCCCCTAGTTAGCAATTATGACTTGATGAATTGAATGGTCGTGTGTGGTGAGGGGGTTGTAAACCGTAGGGAAGTCTAAAAAGTAGCCAAAGTTACCTCTTAGTTTCTAGGTCGAGGAAATGGGATACGATCCAAGCCACTAATGCGACCCTCTCAACCTATTGACGAAGGAATGGTTAGACTTCACTCTCGAATTGGAGTTTGGACGGTCACCCACAACCAAACCCTAGGTGCTAATACGAAATAGGAGGTTTTCCCTGTATTAACCTAACTAGGAAACAATGAATTGCCTAAGAAAAGCCAGCATTCAAACCTCTTTCAAAGAAGGGAAGGGGTCTTTTTCTCTACCTAGGTTAGAATGGCAATAAGATTGATAGGCTTCACACAACACAATCATTCATGAATAATACCTCCACATTCACATTAAACACAACCACACACAAATCATTCAATTCATACAAGCATTCAAATAATTGTAGCTAGGGTTTACAAACACCCAAGTGAAAGAAGGGACTATTCCATGCTAGGAGAAGGGAAAACACAAGAGCGAAGAAGGAAAACCATCAAAGAGATGCTAGCATTGCTCCTTGTGTTGAAGAGATCCTCCTTTGGGGGAGGAATTACCAATTCCTTGCTTGAAGATGAAACCCTAGCTTCTCCTCTTCTTTGGTTCGTCACTTTCTCACTCTAGATATTTGAAGAAGAAGAAGTTTCTCACACTAGGTCTCCCCCTTTCTCCTTTGGCTCAACCTCCTTTATATATACCCAGATCGGGCTCAGTTCACGGTCGTGAACTGAAAGCACAGACCGTGAACCAACAATGAAACGTGCAACATCACTAAAATCTATTCATGGATGGAGTTCTGAGTTCACGTTCTTACGACCGTGAACTGGCTTGTGTCCAGTTAAACCATCCTTGCTTTGGATGTCTGCCAGTTTGCGGGGAGCGCCTCCAGTTCACGGTCTTAGTGACCGTGAACACACAGCCCAAACCGTGAACTACTGTTGTTTCCACCATTTGACTTTATCTTTCGCCCTTTTGTCCAACTTTCGACTCCGATGTTTGATATGATCCCAAATGGCCAACTCTGCACGTTTTTATTACTTGCAAAAGAAGCTATCAAGGGTGGAAAGAAAAGAGGCAAAATTTGGTTAAGTGTTGGTGCAGTGTCGAGGTACCTACTTTGGAGGTTTGGTTCTCGAAATTGTCTAACTGAAAATTGGAGGTTAAGGGTTTATTTTGAATATAGAGTATCCCTCTTCATGTTGGCATGGTTTTTGGATCCAGATGAAGTCATTAAGGTTGTTTTGCAAAGCCTACTTTGGAGATCAATTCGAGGAGCATGAAAGGGATTCAAGTACAAAGGCTTCTAAAACATGAAAATATGTATGTTTATCTACCAAGGGAAGGAAATGGATGAAATATTGGAGTTCCAGAGGGCCTCGAACGAAAGGCGCAAAGTTAGTACGAAAGCTGCTTTTGGACTGTTTGCTGGCAGCTTACTTGTGCTTCTAGAAAGGAAGTTTGGGTCTGAATTTTGTATCCTTTTTAGAGTAGAATTTTACCTTATTTGTTTCCTTGTTCTTTTATGTTTGTATTAGGTTTTCTTGGCTATAAATAGCCTTCTATTTTCGTTGTAAAAGAGAGAAGACTTTGTTGAATAGAAATCGGTTGGTTTGTTTACGTTTGCGAAGTTATTTTTGGGTTTTGGTTGTGATCAAAACTTGTTGACTTTCTTATTGATCGAGCAATCATACTCGATTATATCGAAATCTTCACCATAACGATTGTGCATTCTTCCAGGTGTAAGAATTCCCTTTCGCTTCCGTTTTATCCAATTTTCGTATTAAGAACGCGTTGTTCTTGATTCGAGATCAATCAATCTTTGGATTGATTGTTTTCTGTGTGACTTTGATAACATACACCCTCCCAGGGTTGTATTAAGTGGTATCAGAGCTCCGGTTCAAATCAGTGGCATAGGAATTTGATTTTTGTGAATGAATGTCGACACAAAAACAGGAACAACAACCCCTGTTTCAAACAACATTTGTTTATGCTCCATACTCGACGTCAATGGCAAATTCAATCGAGAAGAAGGCGTGTGTTGGAGGCATTATAGAGGCAAAGAAGTTCCCGATTCAGGGGTGTAAAATTCCAATGATCGAACTAAGAGAAGAGAACGCACAACACCGGATTTACGTGGTTTCCCCATTCATGAATGAACGAGACTTGTCCACGCAGAACGTGAGTTCTCGGCTGTTCTTTTATTAATTTTGATTAGGTTTTCTTGGTGGCTAGGGCGTGTAACCCTGGCTCTTGTATACCCAGTAGTAGCCGATCCCTAGCAACACAAAACACGGGATGGCATAATTACAACGAGGTGCCTAAACTATTCAAAAGAACAAAATCATGTCCATGAAACTCAATACTCCCCATCGAGCGAAGGAGTGAATATCCAGAAGTCCAAGCTTGACCAGAAGGTGAGAGAACTGATCAATGCTAAGACCTTTGGTGAAAAGATCTGTCGGCTGCTCAGAAGTGGCAATCTTGAGTGGCAAAACATCACCCGATTGAACTCGTTCACGAACAAAGTAGCAGTCCATCTCCACGTGCTTGGTACGTTCATGAAACACCGGGTTAGCAGCAATGTGTAACTCAGCCTAGTTATCACAATAGAGAGGAGTCAGTCGGGTGAGAGTCACACCTAGATCACGCAGAAGCCAGCGAAGCCAGACAATCTCGCTGACCGTGCTAGCCATGGCACGGTAATCTGCTTCAGCCGAAGATCGCGCAACAATAGATTGTTTCTTGGTGCGCGAGGAAATAGGGGAGAATCTAAGCTTAATGAAATATCCTGTCGTTGACCGGCGGGTGAGAGGGCAGCCAGCCCAATCGGCACAACAATATGCAGTCAAAGAAAGGTCAGGTGAAACAGGCAGAAATAAACCACGACCAGGACAGGTCTTGAGGTACCGCAAGATACGAGTCGCAGTGGCAATGTGAGCTTGTGTCGGGGCATGAACAGCCTGGCTGAGCATATTGACTGCGTAAGTAATGTCCGGACGAGTTACCGTGAGGTACAATAAACGCCCAACCAGGCGCCGAAAAGATGCAGCATTGGTGACCGGAGGTGAATCATCACGACCAAGACGATGTTGCTGCTCAATGGGGGTAGCACTCGGACGAGTGGCGGTAAGACCAGACTCAGCAAGAATCTCCAGAACATATTTGCGATGATTTAAAACCAAACCACGCGGGGACCGGGCAACCTCAATACCAAGAAAGTACTTGAGTGGCTCAAGATCCTTAATAGTGAAGCGATCATGCAGAAAATCTTTTACCCGCAGAAGGAAAGCCATGTCAATATCGGTGAGAATGACGTCATCAACGTAAATGAGTGCCACAACAAACGTCGAACCCTGTTGATAAGTGAATAGGACATGATCCGCGTGGCTCTGAGTGAACTTCTCCAAGTGTCTGAGTAAATTTCTGATACCAATTCCTAGAGGCTTGACGAAGGTCATAAATGGATTTGCGAAGGCGACAAACCCGAGCATCACCAGGTCAAGAAAAACCTTGTGGAATCCCAATGTACACTTCTTCTGCTAAATCTCCATGTAGAAAAGCGTTATTGACGTCCAGTTGGTGTATGATCCAACCGCGGTTAGCAGCAAATGTGAGTAAACAACAAATTGAGACCAGCTTGGCTACAGGAGCAAAAGTGTCATGATAATCAATGCCTTCGACCTGGGTGAATCCCTTAGCTACGAAGAGAGCTTTATATCGTTCCACTGTCCCATCAGCATTAAATTCCACCTTAAAATCACACTTAGAAGCTATAGCTCGCTTCCCATGTGGTAAATCACAAAGCTCCCAAGTGCCATTCGATTCGAGAGCATTGTACTCGATAATCATGGCATCACGCCAGTGTTTGTAACGAACAGCCTGGTAGTAATAACGTGGCTCATCCACACTACTAACAGCAGCAACAAATGCATGGTGTGCTTGAGACAAGCGTCGATAAGTGAGATCGACATCATATCCCTGAAGTCGAGTGGAGGGCTGACGCGAACGATCACTTCGATGTAGAGCAGGAGGCTCCTTGTAGGGGATGGCTCGGCCGAGAAGCAGGAAGTAGGTGGACCGACTGATTTCACTGAATGATGCGGGTGAGACGTGGAGGGAATCATCCGCAGCTGGAGAAGATGTAGGGGGGCTTGAAGCCTCCGAAGGAGCTGGCGCCGCGTGATCAGGTGCGGATGACGACGTGGAGCGAAGCTGCATGCACTCTACAGGAGCATGCAAAGGAGTAGCGTCTGGTGCATCATCCCAATGTGTTGGCAAAGGAGAAAGTGAAGGTGGGAGGGCGAACCTTGAAGAGAGGTCAAGGAAGGAGCAGAAGACAACCGATAAGGAAAAATGTCTTCGAGAAAACGCACGTCACGTGACGTGTATATGCGTTTGTCCTCCAAATCGTACACGCGATAACCACGCTGAGTTCCAGGATACCCAACAAATAAAAGAGAGAAGACTTTGTTGAATAGAAATCGAAATCGTTTGATTTGTTCAAGTTTGCGAACTTGTTTTTGCGATTTGGTTGCGATCAAAACTTGCTGACCTTCTTATTGATCGAGAAATCATACTCGATTATATCGAACGTGAGTTCTCGGCTGTTCTTTTATTAACTTTTTTATTAGGTTTTCTTGGAGGCTAGGGCATATCATCCTTGGCTCTTTTATCCCAGCAGTAGTCGATCCCTAGCAACACAAAACACGGGTTGACATAATTACAACGAGATCCCTAAACTATTTAAAAGAACAAAATCATGTCTAGGAATCTCAATATAGGGAAAGAGAAGTGGTCGAAGGCAGTGCCAGAATCGGAAGCCAGTGGCTGTGCCGACCTCTGTTTTCCGACGATGGCAGAACAGGGGAAGAACGAGGGAGAGCTGGGTGGGGAAGTTGAGAGAACGTCGAGCCAAACCTACAGTGCATAATTGCTCCAGTTAGAATCAAGAATCTTTAACCGGGAATGGGTTGCGTCGGTTAGAGCACAATCAAAATTTCCCCTGCAAACGGTAGAATTCGATGTGAACTTGCTTGAATTGGTTGGAAAGACTGGAGATTATTCGAAGCAGTCTTTCACTGCAGAAACAATCCATAGTACCCCAGGAGTGAATTCTCTCAAAAGAATTGAGGGGGCACGGCTTCCAATCGAAACACCAAATTTGGAATTTTTGATCCGCGACGAGAAGAATAAAGAAAAAAATATTAGTGAATCTGTTGGCATGGTTGAAAGATATTCGATCGAAAAAGGAGGCCATGGACAAGTTTCTCGAAATGCAACGACGCTTCCCGAGTCGTCAATTTGTTGTGGAGAAGCTAGAATCCAAAATACCCAATTATCGAAGGAGCTCGCTGGTTTCTGGGTTTATGTTGCTGGAAACTGGGAAATTTGAACTTCCCGAAGGCGGGAAACACGTTGATGATGATTGGTATCGTTTCGCGTATGATTGAAGCAAAGAATTGGATGGGATTGCTTCCTGGAATGAAGGCGAACACTATCATATCCTTGAATTGAGTCGACAAGGCGTTGAGTAGAAACGGAAAAATTCGAAGAAGTCGTTGGATTCCTTGATGTCGTCGGAATCTGTAAAATTTTGGCCGGAGTTATTAAATGTACAAAATTCGATTATGTGTCCAGATCTTGTCAATACTATGAAGGAGTTCGAACATATCGAAGCTAATTTTGAAGTTGCAATTTTTGCGTCAAAGAAGTTGTTCGGGCAGCCGTATTTCAATCCAATTTGGATCAATTCTATGATGATTTTGACAAGAGTAAATATAAAGCTTTGAGGGCAAATCTTTTTGAATAGGGGAAGCCTGATATGATCCCAAATGGTCATCTCTACACATTTTATTACTTGCCAAAGAGCTATTCTAGGTACCTACTTTGGAGGCTTGGTTCTCATGATTTGCTCACTGGAAAATGGAGGTTAAGGGTTTGTTTTGAAGACAAAGTCTCCCTCTTCATGTTGGCGTGGTTTTTGGATCCAGACGAAGTCATTAAGGTTGTTTTCCAAGGCCTCAAAGTTGCTACTTCAAAACAGGAAAACTGCCAGAATCTATTTAAGTATAAATCTGGGTTCATGAAGCCCACTTTGGAGCTCAATTCGAGGAGCATGGAAGAGATTCAAATCCAAAGGCTTATAATACATGAAAATAGGTATGTTTATCTACCAATGTAGGAATTGGATGAAAGATTGGGGTTCTAGAGGACCTCGAACGAAAGGCGCAAAATAGTACGAAAGCTACTTTTGGACTGTTTGCTGGCAGCTAATTACTTGTGCTTCAAGAAAGAAAGTTTGGGTCTGAATTTTGTAACCTTTTTAGAGTAGAATTTTACCTTATTTGTTTCCTTGTTCATTTAGGTTTGTATTAGGTTTGCTTGGCTATAAATAGCCTTCTATTTTCGTTGTAAAAGAGAGAAGACTTTGTTGAATAGAAATTGAAACTATTTGGTTTGTTCAAGATTGTGAACTTGTTCTTGGATTTTGGTTGCGATCAAAACTTGCTGACCTTCTTATTGATCGAGAAATCACACTCTATCGTATTGAAAGCTTCACCATAACGATTGTCCATTCTTCCAGGTGTAAGAATTCCCTTTCGTTTCCGTTTTATTCAATTTTTGTATTAAGAACGCGTTGTTCTTGATTTGAGTTCAATCAATCTTCGGATTGAATTTTTGCTGCGTGACTTTGATAACATGCACCCCCCCCCCCAAGGATCGTATTAAGGTTAGTTCCACCTGGCAAAGCTAGAAACATACCAAAACAAGGCACAACCCGCCGTAAAACCAAACCTCCTGGAGTAAAAATGCATCAAACGACTAAGCAAACCAGGGGTAAAAAGTGTATAAATGAGCTCGAATCAAGTGGTGGCATCCACTATTGGTCAAGTCCTATAAGCAGGTGTTTTCGCTTGGTCAAGTCCTATAAGCGAGTATTTTGTGAAATTGCGTGCTCTAATAGACTTTACAAAACCACTACGCTACCAACTCATGGTGGCTAGTGAAGAGATTGGTTGCTTCTAGGTAAGCCTGAAGTATGAATATCTCCCGAGTGTCTGCTACCACTGTGGGGGAGTGGGACACTCTCGGCGTGATTGTGCTTTTGAAACCTTAAGCGGGAAAGAGAGATTTGGTCCTCACATGTCTAGGAAGAAGTTGGGGAGAAAGATTTAAGATGAAGAAGGGGACAACCCTAATTTTAGGGGCACTCGGAACTCCGTATGGAAATGAAGCCGATAATTGAGGAGAAGAAGGATCTGCAGCTAAACTCTCAATCTCAAAGAGACATCATGGAGCATCAGGCTCGCCAAGTGGCCATGCCTAATTTGGTGCACTTCGTCGAGAGGCTGAACGTTGTGCGGGGAAGTCCTCAGGGATTTACTGTTAATAAATCGCCGAGAGTTTAGCTTGGGGGTGGCTTTCGTAAGCTATAGGGGAAGAGAGTCCTTGGGGAAACCTCAAGCTCTCATGGACGTGGCCATGACAATTGTGCTCATAATGACAGGCCACTGAAGTCCATCCCAAACCAACAGATGGAGGATGATTATACAATTGAGATTATGAAGCAGACCTGCCGTCGGTGGCTCATCCTAGAGGATGAATCTGAGGATGACGTGTTTGACCATGGACGTGCTGACTTGCACGTTAGGCGCTCCCCATGCATGATCGTGGAGCAGCTGCCTCGAGAAAGGGTGGAGAGTCTACAAAGAAATGGAAGAAAGCAAGCCAAGACGAAGTGCTCGTGTATCTTCTAACCGGGATACCATGCGGATGGACGGATCGATTCAGATCCCTGAGCCGGCCACTTTTGAAGCAACCCGGTAACCACACTCCCCCCCCCCCCCCCCCCCTCTCCCCGCTTAAGGTTACCAGAAAATTGAGTAAAAATAAAAAACAAGGTGGGATGTTTATCCCTGTTGTGGAAGCCTCATATTACGAGGAAGAAGAATTAGTTTCACTTCAAGATTTCGATGGGGACATCATCACCTAGATGCCAACCCCGCAACCCTTTTGGAGATGAGGGCGCTGAGAACCTGAAGCTCTCCTAGACTCTGTCAATTCTCATTTGGAAGAGGAGGCACCTTGCTTTGAGATCAAACAACGTCCTCCAGTTGGAGCTTCCAAGAAAACTTGCCATGTCACGAAGGGTCGTGTTAACCAAGTGGTGGCCGCCTTTGAAGCTGGACTAACTATTGCTAATGAGGAGGGTGAGTATCTTATGGTTCCTAATGGCGTGTTTGACCATGGACATGCGACCCATATTCAACCAGGAGAGGGCCATGGGATAATCTCGCAGCTAGATGAATATGGGTCTGACTATTGCTAATGAGGAGGACTGACTATTGGTAATGAGGGCCATGGGATAGTCTCAGAGTTGTATGAATATGGATCTAATATGATGGACCCAGAAATTGGGACTCGAAAACGACCTCTGGAGGCAATTAAGGGGGTGGGAGATCCTCCTACCCTGAAGAAACAATTCGTGGAAACACCATAAATTTTGGGAAAGGTGGAGGAAGCCAGCCTCGAGTGGAATTGTACCATAACTCACATTCCAAATAGCTTTCGGTTTAGTTCATTCGAATAAACTTGATCTTATGTTTTTTTTCTTCTTCGGAAACACGACCGAGAGAGAGTAGTTTCCTGTCGTATGCGGGGTTTAGGGTTTGATATTTCTCATTGTTTTTTTTATTGATGCGACTGACTCATGTGGTGGTATAGTCGTTGCTTGGTTCCCCGAAGTTGATGCTTCGGTGTTTTTTCATTCCAACTTCTTTATTTGTGTCTAAATTAATGAAGTGGAATTTTCTTCTGTTGTGATTTGTGTTTACATTAGTTGTAATGTTGCAATAAGAGCTACTCAATTGGCTCATCTCCGAGACATCATGGATGCCATCCAACTCCCTTATGCGAGAGTGAAAAGGATGGTGGAAATCCGTGGAATGCTGCTCGGCCTCTTAGCCTGCGTGATTTTATTCATACCCTATGTCTTCATGACCCTCGTTACTAGGGAGATCCGGTCACATGGACAAACAAACTAATGGTTGCGGCTTGTATTCAAGAGAGGTTGGACAGAGCGCTGCGCTCCCAGACCTGGATGGATGAGGGATGAGATCGTCAGGCTCTCCTCCTCTCAAACAAGCCCTATGCCCGGAATAGTCGCCCCCTCTTCTGATTTTATACTCGCTGTGCTGATAATCCGAAAGTCAATGCGATGGTGACTTATGTTTGGCATGAGGAGATTCAGGGTATTCCAATGTTTCAACTTTGGGAACGACTTAAAAAGCTTTGCCATTTGCTTTATGGCTGGAGTAGGGTGGGTACTATGAATTCCCTCTGTAATATTAGAACTCTCCACGAGGAAATTGATCGGATAAAATTTAGTCCATCCTATTGACTGGGATGTGATCTGCACCTTGGAGATTGAATTAAATAAGCAATGGGAGGCCTAAGAAGTTTACTGGAAGCAAAGACTGAGGGTCCACTGGCTGAAGAAAGGGGATAAGAAAACCTCTTATTTTCATACGGTCACCAAAGTTCGACGTAACCGGAACTTTATCTCTGGCCTCCGTAATGATAACGGGGAGTGGATTACAAAAGGAGGAAAAGCTAACATTGCCTCAAATTTCTATCAGCACCTCTTCACTTCGGAAGCCCATGTCCCAAACATGACTGCTCGGGTGGCAAAGTTTCCAATCGTCTGTCGGGTGACAACAAAAATGAATGTGCATCTGACGGCAGAAGTCCTTCTTAGTGAAGTGAGAAAAACGGTCTTTTGCCATGGGATCTAAGCAAGCTTTAGGGTCTGACTGCTTCACCGGAAAAATTTTCAACGCCTTCTGAAATATTGTTGGTGACTCGGTGACTGTAGCGGTCTGCTCGTTCTTTTCAACAAGTAGGATGCTTCATAGCTTTAATCATACTTGGCTGATGTTGATCCCGAAACTGGAGAATATGGAGACCATGAAGCAAATCGACCCATTAGCTTATGCCAGTTTGTCTATACAGTAATAACCAAAATTATTGTTAAAAGTAGGGTTGGCAATGGGTCGCGTCAGGGACGGATAGTGAATATCCTTTACCCTACCCATAGTAGTTCGGGTTTTACCCATACCCATACCCACATAAGAAATGGGTAGAAAAAGTATAACAATAATTCACTAAAATGAAGAAAATTAATTAAAACAACCCAATTTCATGAAAATATTAAATTTATATGCTAAATATAAAGTATGTTAGAGAAAAATAATGATTAGTTCTAGACAAATACATATGCATGTGTATAATCTGGCGGGTTCGAGTTGGATAGTGAAAAAACCATGCCCACCATTATCAGCAATATTCGGGTTCGGGTTTTATCCTCCCCGATTAGGTCGGATTTGGGCGGATATCCATGGTTACTGATATTTTTGCCATCCCTCCTAAAAGACTGGCCTGCAGTTGATATGATCCCAAATCGAGGCTATTGGTTGAAGAGCTCGGGGGACGATTCAGACCAAACTGCAGATACATAATCGTCGAGGATGGTCCTGGGAATCTGTAAGAAGCATCAATTGGACTCGACAATCCCTGAATCAAAAATCCCCAATTTTTGAATTGGATTTCTGGGTTCGCCGAGTGCAAATGACGACGATGGCGGGAAACAGAACTTCATCAATTCGAGGAAGATGGCGATGAATCGAAGCTTCAGGTCAGTACAGAACTTCGATTGGATGCCCAACGAAGCTTTGGGAAGTAATGAATCAAGCTAGAAATCCCCATGTACAAAAGCCCCAATTTGTTCGACGAAGAAAAGTGCTCCGGATTTCCATAACAAGGTGCCCAACCAGTCTATTTTGGACCCAATTTGGGATCAATTTTGTGACGATTTCGAGATTAATAAGGCTCAACCTTTGAGGGCAAAGCTTTTTTAATAGGGGGGCTGATATGATCCCAAATTGCTTAACCTTTGAGCATTCATGGATTGATCAAGAAGTTCTTTTCACAAGGAAGAAAGAATTTTGATTTTGGTTAAGTCTTTTCTGTGTTTCAGGTTACCAACTTGGGGGGCTTGGTTTGATCAAATCCTTCAATGGAAATGCGAGTTTGATGGCTTTTTTGAATACGGAGTAATCCTATGCAAGCTGGAAAGCTTAGAGGTTCCAATGGAAGCCTGGAAGACCATGATTGAAGCCCTCTGAGGCCAATAGCGTGATCAAGGTGCCAACTTTGGAGCTTAATAGCTGGCGTTTGGGACACAACCAGAGACTAATTCGAGTTCCCATGGAAAGAAGAGTACTTTCTAAACAAAGGGCAGGAATTTGATGAAGAAGACTAACTTGGGAAGTTCATTTTGCGAGGCCCTCAAAGATGCTACTTCGCACTCCCACGATCCGCAAGCCATTAAGATTCCGAGTAGGATTCGGATTACTTGTTTAAGTTAGTTTCCTTGCTGAATTAGGTTAATTTCAATTCGTGTTTAGGTTTGTTTAAGTTTGTTTATGCCTATAAAAGGCCTCGTTCATGTATTGTAAATTTGAGAGTTGAATGGATAAGAAAACCCCAAAATTCCCAACTTGTGTGTTGTGAGTTTACTTTGGTTTTGGTAGCGATCAAAGCTTGCTGACCCTCGCCTATTGATTGAGGACTCATGCTCAATCACATCGAAGGCATCGACATAACGATTGTGTAATCTTCCTGTTGTGAGATTCCCCTAGGTGTTATCACCTGTTGCCGCAGATCATCTCGGAAGGCCAAAATGAATTCATTTGGGAATGGCAAATAGTGGAGAATGTCCTTCTTGGGCATGAGTTAATGCACTACTTGAAAATCAAAACGCGGGGAAAGAAAGGGTACATGGCTCTTAAGGTTAACATGGAAAAGGCCTATGATAGAGTCAAATGGCCCTTTCTACTTGTGGTTTTGGACAAGATGGGTTTTATTTCGATCTAGCGGAGCTGGGTGCATGAATGTCTCAGATCGACGTCTTTCTCGGTCCTTATGAATGGCACATCTAAGGGTTCTTTATTCCATCTAGAGGTCTCCAGTAGGGGGATCCACTATCTCCTCTCCTGTTTGTGATTTGCACGGAGGGATTTGCAGCTCTCCTGCGGAAGGCCATTTCGGAAGGAAAACTGGAAGGGGTCAAAGTAGCCCCTCGATCTCCGTGGATCTTGCATCTATTTGTTGCCGATGATTCTTATTTATTCTTTAGAGGCTCTCAATAGGAATGTGAGAATTTGATCACGGTATTAAATGAATATGAGGAACTCAGTGGCCAAAGGGTTAACTTGGCAAAGTCAATGGTATGCTTTAGTAAGAATATCGCTCTACCGGGCCAGGAATTTCTAGCGCGGATTCTCAGGGTTGGGGCTGTGGGAGTCCAGGATAAATATCTAAGGCTACCTACCCTGATAGCTTAGTAAAAAATGGCGACGTTTAGATATTTGGAGGAGAAGTTATAGGCTCGGCTTCACAGATGGAAGCAGAGGACTCTGTCTTGGGCAGCGAAGTAGACTTTGATTAAATCGGTCGCTTTAGCCTTGCCATTACATGTTATGTCCTGCTTCAAGCTACCACTCTCGCTTTGTCGCCTCTTGTACAAACACATTGCCAGGTTTTGGTGCGGGTGTGGAGAATAGGAAACCAAATATCCGATTGATATCTTGGCGGAATATGTGCAGAAGGAAGCACGATGGAGGGATGGGGTTTCGTCGGTTTGAACATTTCAGTCAGGCGTTGTTAGCTAAGATTGGCTGGCATATCCTGAATGAGCCAACCTCTCTTCTAGCTTAGGTGTATAAAGGGAAATACTTTCCAACGGGGAGTTTCCTCGATGCTACTGCACGCTCTCGTCAATCTTGGGGCTCAAAGCATCTTATTTGGCCGACAACTGGTGGTGCAGGGACTAAGATGGCAAATTGGGAATGGAAAAACAGCTCCACTACTTCATACTGGTTGGGTGCCTCGTATTCATCCCCTAGCTCCTACTTATAATTCCCAGGTCTTGCCATAAAATGATGAACTTACGGTCGCAGAAATTATTTTCCCAGAGGAAATTTGCTGGTGTGACTCAAAATTAAGCCATTTATTTGACCCGGCTATTATCGTGCTATCAAGGAAATCCCTCTTCCTCTCCATGATGTTGAGGATCGTCTAGTCTGGCATGGTACGTCTGACGCTTCCTTTACAGTGAAATTTGCCTACCACTTGGTAGTCGAGTTGGATAAACAGGTTGGTAGTTGGGGATCCATGGCTAGTTGGATGGATAGAACCAGCTGGATTAGATTGTGGGATGCTAATATTCCCCCAAGCTGAAAGTTTTCCTGTGGCAGATTTTCAAACGGCTCCTCCTTACGACGGAGACTCTTATCGAAAATGATGTCAAGGTCCACCCCAGGTGCCCGATGTGTTGGTCGGGGTCGAAGACAATGAAGCATTTGTTTATTGAGTGAATAGTGGCTCGGGCCTTGTCGGATTATGCAGGACTTGAATATCTTGGTCAAGGGCTTCCTCGTCACACTTTCCCATTGTTCCTAAAAAAGCTGATGATGCTCATACATCAACCTCCTCTGCTGATGGCGGTCATTGTGGTCCTTTGGAGGATCTGGCGTTCCCTTAACTAGGTTATCTTTGAAGGCAAGCGGTTTGGGATCCCAACGATAATGCGGCCGTTCCACCAGTAGTATCAGGAGTGGATAAGCTTGCATGTTGATAGGACTTAGCGGTTGCCCGTATCCCTGGACCATCCATTGGGGGTTATACAACCTAGTCCTTTTATATGTAAGTGGGATGGGGAAACCAAGCATGAGTCTCATTCGGCAGGAGGGATGGTTATCATGAATCAAGCTGGGGAGGTTCTCTTGGCTAAAGGGGTTCAGTTTATGCGAATTGATGATCTTTTGGTTTCTAAGATGCTCGCCCTTCGGGAGGCGATTCTCGGGTGCCTAATGTCCGCGTTTACGAAGGTGCGATTGGAAGGTGACGCCAAGGTGATTATTGATAAAATCAATCAATTGGACACCAGGGACAGTCGGATTGGCGCCCTTCTTGTGAAAGTTGTGTAGTGTTTAGAGAATCATTCAGGGCTTAATGTACGATTTGTAGGTCCGAGTAGTAATACGGTAGCCCACTTGGTGGCTAGAAAGGCCCTTCAATTGTACCTGACTACGAGTCGTTTCTTTGATTTTTTGGCCTGGTTAACTCTAGGATGTAATTATCTATTTTCTGATCAATATATATGATTATCTTTTGTCAAAAGAAAAAAAATGGTCTTAAGGGAAGGAATATTAGAAACATAAATTATTGCGTATGCTTATGGTGACTTGGGAGAAAATAGTTGACCTTTTCCACTAAGTGGTCAACCACTTTCAAAAAAAATGGTCGACCTCTTCCACCAAGTGGTCTATAACATGAGTCAACTGGTCTACCACTTTCGGAAATAGGCCGACCTAATGGCACACTTACGTTCAAGTGGTCGACCTCTTCCACCAAATGGTCGAACTTTTTCTAAGAAAATGGTCTACCACTTACACCAAGTGGTCCACCACTTGAGTCAACCGATCTACCGCTTACAAAAATGGGTCGACCTGAAGAAACACTTACCTTCAAGTGGTCGACCTCTTCCACCAAGTGGTCAACCAATTTGCAAGAAAATGGTATACCACTTGAGGCAACCGGTCACAAGACAATGATTGGATAAAAAATAAGCAAACTTAGAATTTGAAGGAAAGATGAGAGTCTGTATAGAGTAAGTCAAATATAAGAACTTAAGCTGGGAGCTGCTGCATCGAATCTTGCCATCTATGGAGGCTTTGCTGGAAAAGAAGGTTTTAGTTCTTGCTCGGTGCCCGGTTTGTTGGGCAATTAAGGAGACTACTAAGCATCTTTTCTTGTAGTGCCCCGTAGCGCGAGGACTTTGGGAGGCTGCGGGTCTGGCTGCAGAGTTAGAGATACTCCCTACTGGGTGTTTTGAGATTTTTTCCGACGATTTCTGGAACGCGATGCTTCGCCTTCTCGTGTGTTCGGTTGGTGTGCCTGTTATGGAGAATCTGGAAGGGTCGGAACTCGGTGGCTTTTGAGGGGCAACAGACCCTTCCATCTATCCTAAGACAGGAGTTCCACTTTCAGGTAAATGAGTGGTTGCAGGTTCCGCACTATGTGAGGAGGGATGGTGTTGTTCCCGTTATGGCGCCGACTATGGTCTTGCCTATTGGTCAGGGGGATTCGTTGGGAGGAATTATATGTTCCTTTGATGGAGCAGTCCGTGAGGGGTCCCATGCAGCAGGTGGAATGGTTTTGCGCGATGCAGCGGGTATGGTGCTGGCAGCAAAGGGTGTGATGCATAATGGCCTTATGAACCCCATGTTGGCAGAGTTATCCACGTATAATGGCCTTATGAACCCCATGTTGGCAGAGCTATCAGGTGGTGTCGCCACCTTGGGTTTGAGGCTATATGGATGGAAGGGGATGCAAAGGTTGTCATTGACAAGGTCAACGCAGGGAGCATCTCTGATGCTGCTGGTGGGGCAATATTTGAAGAAATTCGCCATCTTCTGTCCGCACATCCTGGGTTTCATATTAGGTTTTTGGGTAGGCAAAACAATAGGGTAGCCCATTTGGTGGCTAAGAAGGCCCTGTCTTTGTTTCCTACGTGCTGTAATGGTTTCGATTTTTGTGCCTGGCTTCGACAGGAGCTAGGTCATGTGTAACTTTGTATTCTTGTTTAATGCAAGGGATCGTTTCGTCAAAAAAAAAGTCAAATATAAGAAATAAATATGCAGAGCATTTTCCAAATCTACGGGAGAATAATTATTCGAGAAACTTGTCATCTATGCTTGAGCCTTTGTACTAATTTTAAATCTCTTACTAGCAAGCATATCTATTATTATTTTACTCTAATTATTTATGATTATATCACTAGCAATGGTTCATCCAGTCGACCGGTTATTAAAAGCAGTGGACCGCTTGATGAAAGAAGTAGACCACTTGATGAAAGTGATAGACTGTTTACTTGTAAAGTGGCCGACCTTTTAGTGGAAAAGGTCGATTGTTTGTTGAACATAGAAAAATGGAAAATAGTACATCTGATCGACCATATTAATGAAGAGTTGGACCATTTTGTCCAAATCATGGTGACTTGCAAGTCACCGTAGCAAAGTCCTAAATTATTCTATTAGAATATTTCAATTATCTCAATATAATAAGTCGACTAGGATTCACGTCAGCGTCTATATAATGTTATTAAATCATTTCCTCAAAATTAATCAACTATCAATAATAAAAACATCATTTGGTCTCTAGTCTCTCTCTGCTCTTCTCTTAATCCCTAATTCTCAATTCTTGTTCTTCTCTAATTCTCATTCTCAATCTCAATCAATCCCTAATTCTGTATCTCAAATTCCTAAATCCTTTCTATCTCATCTATCTCCATCCATTTTGTTACGATAATCATTAGTGCCCACGATCCATGTCTCTTATACACTCATCGTCTACCGTGAAAATAGCAGGCTGTATTCAATTATCCTCTACTTGAAATAGTAACTTGTTGATGAAATCTGATTTTACAAACGGGTCATTCAGCCACAAGCGGCTTCCATTCAATTACAAGACACTCTTGACCTACCAATATTAAAACATGCTGAAAGAGAAAATGGGTGACAGTTCCAGCAGCTGTTGCCGCAATCGCGTGTAATCCCTAGTCCATATAGTCTAATAAAATAATGGAGAACCCACACACACACTACGAATAATCATTGATTAGCACATAACTATTTGAACAGGCTAATAAGTGCGACAATTCGAACCAACCACTCAAGTCACTTGGTGAAAAAAACTCCATAACCAAGTTAGACCATGTATGTCATGCCCACCTGCATCAGATTAGAGTGAGGGACACTCAAATTGGCTATCCCTCTTCTGCAGTTCTTTCGCAGAAAAGCGTAGAAGTAGTTTATGACTAGCTTCTTGATGAACCAGGAATCCTTCCTTGCTCTAATATCTCCGTGGCCCAGAAGATACACAACCCCTGATTCTTTAGCTTTTCTAATAAAAGATAGCTCCCGATCAAGACTCTGCTCAGGATCAAATGGATCTGTCGACGACTTTGATTTCGAAAAAACCTCAGGAGAAGAACAGTAAGTGCTTGCCTCAATGGAACCACGGTTTTTGTTGTTGCAGGTTTCCTGGAACTCAGCCAGTAGGGGCATGCCAAGTGAATAAACACTTCCATTCGGAGCAACTAGGACTCTTGTCTTGTTGTTTGAGTAATCATCATCTTCTGTCTCCATATCATCATCCCCATCACTCTCTAACGACCTTTCCTGAGCCTCCCTCCTGATAAACTTCTCCAGACTCTCAATCAAGAGCTGTTCAAACGCCTGGTGGTTCTCTTTCCTCACATCTTTGTAGCCATACCTATTTTTTATGTTTTTATGCAAAACAACTAAGCGATCATAAGAGATGGATATAACTGAAGAGAATAGGTTTCGAATGTCATGAACGAACAAGCACATTACCTGGCAATACAACGAAATATGTGGTAGTTCTTTGGGCAGACACGTCTGAAAAGGAACCGTTCATTCTGAGTGACAACTGGGACTGGAACATACTTTATACACACAAATATAATCATTGAATGAATCGCCGGAAGAGTTGTCAGAAAATGGCCAAATATAGCAGGTATTCCTTTCACCAACTCATTGTAGAGCAAGCCAATTCCAGGGGCTCTAATTGTTCCTAAGTTGGACCCTAATTCCCACATCAAATCCATTGACAGCTTCTGCTTCACTTCAGTTTCATATTTGAGCTTGCTCCCATAGTTCCAAATATACATGATAAGGAACATACTTCCAGCAAACACCAATATTATCCAACTTCCATCTCCCACACCCCATAAAACCGATGAGAAAAATGTCAATTCAATCCCTAGGAAAATCGTAAGAAAGCTGAGCACAACAAAGATATTGATCTGCCAAATTAGGAGCATAACAATTGTCACCAAAATGGTTGTCATCATCATGACCCCAAGCTCAGCAATCCCTGTAAATAACAAATTAATGCCAATGGTTATGCTCAAATAAGTAGGAACGTTAATTTGCCAGCATTTTCCTGACTTTGTCCAGATCATAAGAACTTGAATCAGTAGACCCTCATTAAATCCAGTGGTCGAATTCCCAGGACAAGGAAGTTTTGTATTCAACTGAACTAGACTGGACAACTATAATTTCATCAGCTGTGCATTGTTTTCTGAAAAGATCATGCAAGAGTTTTTCCTAACTTGTGATTCAAATTTGAACTCAAATTGCATATATCCAGAGCATATCCTGAAGCTTTATCAACACCAAAGGTATGAGGGGAAATTCTAGGACATGGCAACACATAACAATATCCATAGAACATTGGAGCAGGTGTGATAAGACTTGTTCGATTCAACAACTTCCACCTAATAAACAAAGCCACCCTATAGTTCTCTTGTGTTCCAGAGAGTACAGTTTTATGGTCGTTTCAATAGATTTAAGAAAGAACCTAGTTGGAAGACAAGAAATGTTGGCAGTAAGGATATATTACCGTACGCATTTCCCATCTCAGTAATGCTTTGAATGGAGCAGATGAACAATATGCACACCACCAACAGAAACCAGTTAATGACTGGAATATAAATCTGACCCATGAACTTTCGAGAAGTATGAATAATCTTAAGTCTTGGGAAACAACCAAGTGCTGTTGACTGTTTTATACAAGAAAATGTAGCTGTTGTCACTGCTCGACAAGCAATTAATGCAGCAACATTAGCAATAAGGAAGATAGGCCAGAATACCCCACCTACAGACATAAGAAGTCAATTAGTTTTAAATCCACGGTTAAATCACGAAAGGAGAGACAGGTTAGTTCCACCGAGTAACGAAAGGAAAATAAAAAGGAACACGTATCAATATTATCTCTATTATCACAGATATTGTTGGCCACGAAACAAGGGGAATGCAAGAGCTCACTTGGAACTGAGGAAAAGAAAGCCTGTTCAGCCAGAATGTCAGTATGATTTTGCATAAGATATGCAGCTTGACCCAAATACCCCAGCAAAAGGCAAGGTAACACCAGAAATACAAAAGTAAGCTGCAATTGACCACTATTAAATGGATTAGAGTCACAGAAGAAAAGCAACCATGGCCAGAACTTAAAAAGTGGCACAAAAGACCAGAGTATCTGAAACACAAATGTTGATTGTCCTTGCTTTACCTGGATTGATCTAACAGAAAAATAGCAAAGATCTGCAAACATGGCTTCAGAACCTGAAAAAAGAATCTATCAGTTGCAAAAAGTAATCACAAACACAAAGCCAAAATATGAACACCAAAACGGGTACTTTAACCTAAATACATATCAACATACATTACTGTGTAATAATAAGTGGTTCTTGGCATTTCCATAAGATGGACTTACCTGTTGCACATAGTACGCAACCTCCAAGAGCACGCCAGGCCTTAGCTGCGTCCCGCTTGAAGAAGTAATAGATGTGAACAGGATTAAATGCTCTTAATACACAGCTGTCATATTTGACAAGATTATAAATCCCAATGCCGGCTAGAGAGCAAAACCATACAAATAAAGCAGGACCTACAGCAAGTCCCACTTTGCTTGTACCAAACTTCTGTACACTAAACAAAATTACAAGAAAGGCAACGGAAATCATCACCACTTGGTCTGCATAAAAGAAAAGTAGAAGTCATAATATGCTCACATCTATACCTAGTTTGAGGGGATTAGACATGCCAAATGCAGACACAAAGTACCATGACAGAAGTAATGACAGAACCTGAAATAATTCATAAGGAAACCTAAAGAAAAAAGGAAAGTAAATGTTGACACCAAAACGTCTAAGTCAGCTGTCTTCTGATGAAAATATAAAATCTCAGCGAAGAAGCAAGGACTTGTAGAATTGAGATGATTATGTTACCTTGCTCGATAGCTGCTACACCAACCTTTAGACCACCAACAGCTGACATCACTGGAATATAAAAAATCGCATATACAGGAATTATCTCAGAACTCAAAACTGACGACTTGCACATTTTTCTAGAAACCAGGATTTTAGATGAATAAGAGAGCAGCGAGTAAAACCTGACATCGCTGGTGTAACTACTCCATCAGCTATCACCATCGAAGTACCAGCAAGCACCAAGATGAGAAGCAGCTTTTTCAATGTAAGTGATGCCTCTAGTCTTTCCTTGATTTTTAATGATCTCTCCAGTTCTGGGGATGGGACCTTCAGCCGGAAGCTTGAAATACGAGCATCTGATGGGAGCTGATTCGGAAGGAGACTAACCTTAGCATGCCGGCAGATCAATGAGTACAAGGCAAAAGTACCTCCTGCAGCATTGAAGAATAACCTTGAGCCACTCCTAGTTTGAAATATTCAAGGCATAACAGATGGAACAAATAGGTAGGAGAGATCATCTAGTTCATAAGATTTAACTCACCTTCGCCATCATCATTTGCCCAAAGCACGACAAGGACATATTTGACAAGAGGTAGTAAGATTAACGTGTACAGGACCAATGATAATGCACCAAGAACATCGTCTTCTCCACTTATGGATGCTTTTGTAAACACCACATCAAATGCATATAAAGGACTCGTTCCAACGTCGCCGAATACAACACCAAGTGTCTGAAAAGCAAGAATAATCTTCCTGCTCACACTGAAGTCCTGTATTGAACATGAAACGTTAAAAGAACAACTTCCTCCCTTTCGTAGAGCAATGCTCTCGGGGCTATTGAGTGCTGTAAAGGGAATTTCTATCATGGCACTTGGTATAGAAACAGAAAGCAAATAGGATGATAGATATACACTTAGAGGCATAAACTTGTTAAGACTAACTGAAGAGTGAGACTTAAACAGGAGCAGACCAAAACAGAGAGAACTAAAGGAAGCTTCAACATGCATAATCCTCAAGTTCAAGCAGATTCCCATCTTTATTGATCTAGAAAGATAGCCCTACAGCAAAAAAGTAAAAGCCTAAACTCAGGTAAAAGTTTACATCAGTCACGGCTCACGATTCTCCCACTTCCCAACAGAGAACTATTAGGACTAAATTTCCTGCAAAGAGAAATCTCCCAAAACCCAACATGATGCCGCACCTCGTAATCACTTCGCTGGGCACTTGGGATCTCAAGAGCTTCAACGTCGAAGGAATCGATCCGCGGCCCGGTGCGGATCAGACACTGCTCCGCATTGTCGTCTTCGTCCTCGTCGTCCTCGGAATCCAATCCAGTGCGGCGATGCTGCAAACCATCCTCGTCGTCGTCAATGACAGAGTCGTCGTCGTCGTCTTGGAAGACCCACCGTGACTCCACCGAGTCCATCGAACCGAGCCTCCCGCTTATGTCGGAGCCACCACCGCAGAGACTAACTATACTGCTACTTCCACTTGCAGTGCCACCGCCAGCGTCGTCCGCCATGGCTACAGGCACAGTGAAACGCAGAGAAGGATGAAAATGTTCGATTCCAAAATGAAAATTGCCCAAATGGTGGACGGAAAGTGGTGATTTTTAGGCTGGATTTAGCCTTTACTCGTTTGAGGTTACTTGAACTACTAAAAACGTTTATGTAAGGTCATTAAAAATATTTAATTTCATTCTGAGTCACTTGAATTAATCAAACAGTTCAAGTTTGGTCACTCTCCGTTACCTTCCGTCAGCCTCCGTTAACACCGTCAGTTATTTGCTGATGTGGCTAACAGAAGTGCTTACTAACCTAGTTTTAACCTGCAACATCACCAAATTCAACCCTCCATGTCTTAAAAAATTGCCACTTCGTTTCCCTAACCCAACCCAACTCTTTCCAACTGTGACCCAGCCGGCCAACCCGCAACAACCCCACCAGACTCTGATTCCGATGATTCTTTCCCAAATCCAGAGTTCCCCAAGTTTCCCGCCGCCATGAACCCCCCTCTTCCCACCATCTCCGCCAGGGAATCCTCCTCCTCCACTGTAGCAACTTCCTCGCTCTAGTCGCCTCTGATTCCTCGCTAGCCGACCTCCATTCCACTTGCAATCAACCTGACCTCCAGCCACCTCCGATCTTCTTTCTAGCTTTTATTATCTCCACCATCTCCTGCTCCGACTTAGAGCTCGCGAAGAACAACATGATTTCACCATTGACGTCGCCGTCGATGGAGTCTTGTTGAGGCAAACCACGAGATTCCAGGTTGGAAGGTAATGATTATTTGGGTTTGTTATTGTTAAACAATGTGCGGCGGTAGCTAAAGCTATGACTATGTCAATTTCAACAAAAACGACTCGGGAATGGCCTTCACGACTTCGATGACAAAACCAATATTTTCTCCGGTTGGTTTGGGATCCTTCATTCGACCCAAAAGAGAGTATTGGGAACAAGTGGGGCTAGATTAGGACTTATTGGGATCTCTAATTCTAGATCCTCACCTCGCGTTCGCAGGGAAGATATCAGCAGCAACAACCCTGAAATCTCCCTCCACTTTTTATTGACTTTTCTTAGGTAAACTCCGCCAACTCCCCGCTGCCGAAATTGAAAATCATATTATCGACCAGAAAAGCAAATTCACAAGGATTTGACTCCAAGATGTCGTTGTGGTTCGTCAGGCTTTCCGCCTTGAAGCCCAGCTCATGGGGAATCGAGCTCTGGCAGCGCCCGATTCTGGAACAAACCGACAAGTTCGAAGCCGTTGAAATCCTCCATGAGGCGTTGGCGTACGACAGAGCGTTGCGGTCTCATCAACTCCCAATCTCTCAGCAGGATTTCACTGAGTCACCGCCGGAGGAGCAGGGGGATGAATCGGCCGTTGAAAACCTCCGCCAGCGTCGCGATCAACAGGGCAAATTTGTACCCCTCGATTTGTCTTAGAATTGAGGGAGTGGAGAGCGAGGCGGAGGCAAAGTCAGAGTGGATGAGAAAGGATAAGACTGGGAGGAAGAAAGAGAGCCAAAGGCGGATTTGATTTTGGTGAGGTAGGGATTTTTTTTCTTTTTGCAGTTGGCTAAATTGCAAGTTTGGTCACTTGAATTGCTACAAAATTTCACGTTTGGTATTTCGAATTCGTTTATTCCATTTGTAGTCACTTAAATTAGTTGAACAATCCAAGTTCGGTCACTCTCCGTTAACCTCCGTTAGACTCAGTTAGTGGCGTCAGTTAACTACTGATGTGGCTAACAGAGATGCCCCAATTTTAACCCAAGAAAAAACAGAAATAGACCCGCCACGTCAGAAAAACCTGCCACCTCATATAAACACAACCCAACCCAACCAACCTAAAAAAACTCATTAACCCACACCAAAACCCCTTCCGACCATCCCTATTGTATCCCTGATTACCCTTCTCCTCTTCCTCCTCTTCCTTCTTCTTATACTCTCTCTCTCTCTCTCTCTCTCTCTCTCTCTCTCTCTCTCTCTCTCTCTCTCTCTCTCTCTCTCTCTCTCTCTTCTGCCATGGCTCTGTTTCCTCCATCTCCCTCCCTCATCTTCTCTCAAGAACTCCGACCGGAGATTGATTCATGGAAGAAGCTAAACAAGTTGAATCTCGACCGAGGATCCTCGCCGGGATTACTTTGAGGTTTCCAGACAAAGCTCTCCAAACCAAAATGCTTACCAGGGCAAGAGGGCTTCCGCACTGAACTTTTTACTTAGAAATCTTACTCCTTTTTCCTTCCCTCTCCTCTTCCCTGTCCCAAGCTCTGCAATTGAAAGCCCAAACCCGAGTCTGCAGTGTACGTAGCTCAACCCCTCTTCCTTTTTGTCCTCCGTCAATCTGGCGGCGGCTCTTCCGCTGTGTTGACTGATGATAACTCACTCATTTGGGAACTGACAGTGGCTTTTTTCTTTTGTTAATGTGTAAATGCAGTCGATTTGATTTCGGGAGAGATTTGGCCTGAGGATGGCCTATATGTGCGCCGACAGCGGCAATCTAATGGCCATAGCCCAGCAAGTAATACAGCAAAAGCAGTAGAGGGAGCAGCAAGAACAGCAACAGCACCAGGAAAATCAGCTACTGGGTTCAGGCCCGTTGAATCCCTGGCCCACCAACCCCAATCTGGCCTACGGCTGGTCGTCTTCTTCTTCACTGCTCAACCAGATGCAGGGAAGATTGACGATGGCGAGGAAGAATTAGGACCTTGTCATTGGCGAGGAGGGAGTTGACGAAAGCGCTTTGCTACACTTCCACCATTGATCGGAGAGGGGAGTGAATCGGCAAGGAGATTGGAGAGGGGAGGGGAATCACCCTTTTTCATTTCTCGTTGCTCAGTGAGAGGGGAGTTGAATCGGCAAGGAGAAAAGAATCGGGAGCAGAACCGGCGACCACTAGCCCCACTGCGAGCCCCGCCTTCCTGCTCATCCTGGACGAATCTCTGATCTCGTTGTCCTCCGTCGCCATCGCGTTGCCACTCTTGTTCCCGTTCACCACTTCCGCTGGAGCAGGCGCCGGGGTGTTTTCATCTGATGGAGTCGGAGCCCCGGGCAAGGAATTGGTCGCGAATCTGGATCCGGCAGCGGGGGCTGCAGCATGGAGATCGAGGGGAAATCTCCGGCGGCGGCGGAAGCAGGGTATAGAGGAAGAAGAAGAAGGGTGGATGGGTCACGGGTTCAATTCGGTTCAGGTATCTTATGTGTCTGGGTTATAATAAAGTGATAGATGGATTTTTTTTTAATTGGGTGACTAGGCATCTCTGTTAGCCACGTCAGCAGTTAACTGACGGCACTAACAGAGACTGACGGAGGTTAACGGAGAGTGACCGAACTTGGATTGTTCAACTAATTTAAGTCACTACGAATGGAATAATTGAATTCGAGTGACCAAACGTGAAATTTTGTAGCAATTCGAGTGACCAAACTTGCAATTTAGCCTTTTGCAGTTAGACCAGCTAAAGGAAGAAGAGGAAGGGTCGAGTAAAGGTTGGGTACTTTGTAAGGTTTGGATTGGGTTGGGTGCTGATTTTATGACGTGGCAGGTCACGTAGTTTTTTTATAGTTAAAATTAGCTTATTAGGCACTTCTGTTAGCCACGTCAGCAAAAAACTGACGGTGTTAACGGAGGTTGACGGAAGGTAACGGAGAGTGACCAAACTTGAACTGTTTGATTAATTCGAGTGACTACGAATGGAATTAAATATTTTTAGTGACCGAACATGAACGCTTTTAATAATCCGAGTGACCAACCATGCAATTTACCCATTTTATTTATCAACATCCCAATGATTAAGATTAAAGAGAAGGTGGAGGGTGAGAGTCGGATTAGGTGCTAACCTTTTAAGGATGGCAATCAAACCCGTATTTATGGCCTGAACGCCCCGACTCAATCAAGTAATGAACTGCTACATCGATTGGGTATGTGGTGGGTGTAGGGGTGCACAACAGTGTTGCTAGAGCCTATGAAGTGAGTTTCATGGTGCCCCTTGATTAACGGGTGGGCATCCGATTCGGTAAATCCAAACTAGACCGAAATCAAACTTAACCATACCGAAATTGAATTATTGTTATTCGATTCCGAACTCAAATTTTCAATTCCAAACCGAATACTGAACTTTCTCACCATCTCATACTCATAGCCCACTCTCTCACACACTCACAGCCCACAACCCCAACCAACTCTCACACACACTCACGCCACAACCAAGCCCACTATCACATACACATGCTACATCCAACAACCCCAAGCCCCCTCTCTACCTCTGTTTCTCCATTGGCCTAATGAAACTCTAGCCACACCCAAATTTCTTCCCAGTCACACCCAAATTTCTCGTTTCCTAATAGCCTCCCAGCCATACTCAAAGTTCTTGTTTCCCAGTCATGCCTCCCTTTCAATCCAATCTCGCCGTCGACAAACACATATAGAGAGTGGAAGAGCCATAGTGGGAGAGGTCGACCCCGGTGACGGAGGGAGCTGAGCACGACCACAACGGCGGAGAGAGCTGAGCACGACTAGGCGGCGGAGAGTGGAAGAGTAGAGATGGGAGAGGGTGACCTCAGCGACGGAGAGAGCTGAGTATGACCACGGCGGACGAGAAAGCTGAGCACAATCGGGCGGTGGAGGGAGCTGAGCGTCGCCGTCGTGGATGTTGAAGTTGGATCTCCAGGGACTACAGAGTTGAGCATCAAGGCGACAAAGGGAGGTGAGAGGCCGAGTCAAATCTCTAAGGTCGGTGACTGATTCAGTTGTCGGAGACGGGAGAAGGAAGAGGAGGAGGTGAGAGAGCAGAGGAGAAAATTGGGGGTTTCTAATTTTGTGGGTCTTCAATGAGAGAATAAGAATTAGCGAGCATAGAGAGAAGCTCAGGTTGGTCGGTTTCTAGGTTCAAACCGTTATATATTTTGGTTCAAAATCAGTTTCAGCCTTAAGAACTAATAGAGATATAGCCTTGTTCGGTTCAGTTCATAGAATCGATGCCCACCCCTACCTTGATTGGGTGAAATGCATAAATAGTTTATAGTATGCAAAAGACACTTTCATAGCCACAACTTTCACGTTTGTGACAGTTATAGCCACAACTTTCGAAATACAGAAAATAGCCACTTCCGTCCATCCCTTTAACAGTGTCAATTAACAGTATGACTAGACTGACATAAATGTTGAGTTGGCGATCTACGTGTATTAAAAAAATCTAAATACACTTCCATAGCCACAACTTTCAGTTTGTGACAATTATAACCACAGCTTTAGAAATACACAAAATAGCCATTTCCATATATCCCTTTAACAATGTCTCCGGTGGCGACAGAGACTGGTTGGTCGGAAAGGAAGGATGTGGTAGCTCGTAGTGCATTTCCCCCCTCCAATTCCTAGAAATCATCGCATTTGTGGTTGTTCTTGTTTCTGGTGAAGCCCGATTCGTCGCAGTCAATTGGCCTGATTTATTGCCTTCCTTCTCAAATATAGTCCCAAGAAGAAATCGAGGACAAGGTCGCGAATCCTTTGTGTATTTCGAAAGATGGTAACATAAATGACTAGATTTTTCAAACAACCATCAAAATTCTGGCTACTTCTTGTATTCAGAAGTTGTGGCTAAAACTGTCACAAACGTGAAAATTGTTGCTATAATTATCACAAACATGAAGGTTGTGGCTATAATTGTCACAAACATGAAGGTTGTGGCTATGAATGCATTTTTTTCCCCTAAAATAATTGAAAGTAAATTATGATGTGGCATTTACGTGGCAAGTGAGGCTGAGTTGTCGCTGACGTGTGCCACAATTTAGTATCCTAGTTAGCGTGATGTTAACCTAACTGACAAAATCTCTAACACCAATAAAGTTTGTCACAAAAATGGCTAGATTTGTCATACAACTATAAAAATTCTGGCTATTTCGTGTATTTCAAAAGATATAACTATAATTGTCACAAACATGAAAGTTGTGGTTATGGAAGTGTATTTTGCTTTACAGTATTGACAACAATAATATTTAAACTATAGCCTTGATTATCTGATTACAACTAATGTTAACAAAAATTACCTTTTTCATTTCTTACATTAATATATTCAAAATTTTCAAGATGGAAATATCTTTTATGAAACTAGGTTTAGTTTGTTGTTATCGGTTATTAATGCAAATATCAACATAAAACTTTCCGTATTGATTGACCAATCTTGAAGTTCAATGAAATGAAATTGTGAATGGTTATTTGATGAAATACATATTAAGAGTTATTTGATATTTTTACGAGTCGTTTCGATGTACAATTTGGATGAGTTAATTCGGCCGAAATAACTTGTTTGACAAAGAAAAGGTGGGTTACGTATTTTTGAACCCCCAACAATGAAATGATGTATAATGATCCGATTAAAATACCTCCTCCCCCTAGGCATTTCAATTAACTCACTTCTTCCTTTTTTAAGTGGTGAAACATCAGAAATTTATATTTTACAATCTATTTAACAAGACAATTAGACTCAATTACCACATTCCAATATGAAATACAACATGAAATGTGACATACCAAAATAATGCAATATTTTGATTCAAAATCCCCCAGAATGAAAATGAAGCATCCAAAAGCCCGTTAATCTTTGTAGTGAATCCCGGCCCTTAAATGAAATTTTGCCTACACCACTTCGTAGGTATATGTAAAACCTGCTAAAAGTTTGATGGGAATGGGCGGGTATTTATTCGGGTTTAATTATACACTTTTTACCCCCGGTTTCCTAAGTTCTTGACGCATTTTTACTCCGAGAGGTTTGGTTTACGCTGGGTTTTGTCTCGTTTTTGTGCATTTCAGTCTATAGCAGGTGGAACCAACTTCAGAGTCAAAAGTTGGACGAAAAGACGCAAAATCGGGTCAAATGATGGAGGCAGTAGCAGATCACGGGGGAAGTAGTGAGTTCATGGTTAGGGATACCATGAACTGGAGCCGCAAACCGTGAACCCCTAGGCGTCCAAAGCCATTTTGGTTCTCACTGGACTCAATCTAGTTCACGGTCATAAGACCGTAAACCTAAGCCAGAGATAGTGAACTGAGTTAGTGATGCGGCGCGTTTTGGCCCGAGATCACAGTCCCCGCATTGAGTTCACGGCCGTGAACTAGGACCATAATTTGAGCCCAACCTGGGTATAAAAGGGGGTTGAGCTAAATGAAAAGAGAGAAGGAGACCTTGCGTGAGAAAACCTTCTTCTTCAGCATTCCAGAGAGAGAAAGTTATGAGCAAGAAGAGAGAAGAAGCTAGGGTTTCATTCAAAGGCAAGGATTTGGGAAAATTTCCCCGAAAGGAAGATCTCTTCTACACAAGGAAGGATTCAAGCATCTCCATGATGGTTTTTATTCTTTCTCTTTGTGTTTTCCCCTCTCCCAGCATGGAGTAGTTTCCCTTTTCACTTGGGTGTATGTGAACTCTAACTTCTACCATGTGATTGATTGTATGGAATGATTGTCTATGTGTGGGTGTGTTTTAATATGAATTTGGAGGTATTCTCATGGGAGATTGTGTTGTGTGTTTGCCTATCAATCTATTTGCGATTCTAACCTAGGTAGAGAGAAAACCCCCCCTTTTGTTAAAGAGGCTTGTTAAGTTGGGTTTTCTTAGGCAAATCATGTCTCCTATCTAGGTTAATGTAGGGCATGCCGCCTTGTTTGTGTTTTGGTCGTCTGAATTCCGATTCGAGAGTGAAAGTTTGGTAGTCCTTAATCGATTAGGCCAAGAGAGCTACCATGGTAGCTTAATCCGAATTCCTTGGCCTAGGGACCGAGAGAGTGATGTTCTATAACTAGCTAAACTTCACTTACGGTTCTCAATCACCTCCACCATACATTTTCAGTCATTCCGACAAGTCGTGGTAGTGAGTTAGGGGGAGCTACACCCGGGTGAATCCTTCTCATTTAAGAGTCAAAACCAATTACTTTTGCAACCGCTTTAATAGTAGATCGTAGTTTTCAATCAAACAACCAATTGTTAGATAATGTTGCAAACAATAGTAGGGGTACGTGGGCTAGGGTTGATATTTATGCATACTTGCCCTATATTGCACCCAATTAAGGTTTATACTTGGGCCTTAATTGGATGTTTTATTGTGATATTCCAGATGAGTCAAGTTTTGGGCACTATTGTCGGGGATCAAACGGTCTGTTATTTTGAAAAGATTGTTCGGTGTTAATCTATCTTTTACTTTTCTTTTTTGTGTTTGTGAATCTTGCTTGTGTTAGGCGAGTTGTGGTTCTTTTGAGAGTGTGCAGGAAGGTGTACGACCCAGAGTAATCTGACACCTTTGGCGCCACTTGACGAGAATATCAACCGCACTCTCCGACTCTTGGCTCATGAGAGGGAGCTAGCGGAGGCAAGAAGAAGGATAGAAGAGAGGGGAAAACCACAAGTTGGTTCCAAAGAAGAAGTCGTAGTTGAGGAAGAGTTTGATTCCGAAGAGGAAGGAAGTGAAGCTGATATGGAGGCTAATCAACATGCTCCGGTGGAGAGGCCACGAAAGAGCAACCGAGGACCATGGGCTACTATATAGCCCCACAAGCGGCGAATATTAAACCCGCCATTCAAAATCCGTCCATGGCCGCCAACAATTTCGAGATCAAGCCCGCCCTCGTCACCATGATCCAAAACAATGCACTGTTTCATGGGCTTAGCAATGAGTCTCCAAGGGAGCATTTTCAGAAGTTCATCGAGCTTGCGGAAAGTTTGAAGATCAATGGTGTTCCCGAGGATGCTTTGAAGTTAAGGCTATTCCCCTACTCTCTTGTGGGGAATACGTCTCAGTGGCTCAAAAATAGACTGGCCCTCTCGATCACCTCATGGGATGACATGCTCAACAAGTTCATGACTAGGTATTGCCCACCTTCAAATATGACGGAGTGGCGCAAGAAGATCACCCAATTTGAGCAAGAGGAAGATGAGACATTGAGGGATGTTTGGGAAAGGTACTCTGATTTCTTGATCCAGTGCCCACACCATGGATTTGAGAAGCAATTTCGGATTAAGAAATTCTATGGCGGTCTCCACCAAGACGACAAGATTCTCATTGACTCCTTATGTCAAGGGAAATTGATGAATATGACTCCGCCCCAAGTGAGCGAGTTGCTCGAAGACATGACGAGTAAAGGGTATGATTGGGGTTTGATGAGAAGTGGCAAGAGAAGCACCGGAAGAGGAGTGCAAAGTGTAGGAGCGAGTCCTCCGATTGAAGCTAAATTGATCGGTTGATTGATGCACTCCTAGAGGGCAAGAAGCATGGAAAGAGGGCGATAATGTCATGTGGTTGGTGTTCAAGTACCAACCACGAGATTTCGGAGTGTCAAATGATGAATGAGTCAAGCATCCTCGAGGAGCAAGTGAGTTTAATCGCCAATGCTAGGGGGAACAACCCCCCTATAGCAACATTTACAACCCGAGGTGGCAAAATCATCTCAATTTCTCTTGTTCCTCTTGTACCAACCCAAGACTCTTCTGTTTCCAAGGATTGACATGAAATTATCAACCAAGGCCTACTTTCGTTCAACAAAGGCTGCAATTCTATGGCTCTAACTTCCAACAACCATTACAAGCTCAAGGTGGTCAAGAGTTCCAACAACCCAATAAGTTTGCAAAACTTGAAGACCTAGTGACCACCTTCGTGAGCACGAGCACTCAAAAGTTTGAGAAGATTGAGCAATTTATGGATGTGGCCACAATAAAGTTTACTTCGGTTGAGAAGAGATTGAGGAGCCATCAAGCAAGCCTTCAAAACTTGGAGGTAAAAATTGGTAATCGTGTCGGGATCATCACTGAGAGACCAAGGGGTGCCCTACGCTCTCAAACTATTGCCAACCCCAAAGATCAAAATTCCAGTTGCAATGCTATTCTTTTGAGGAGTGGGAAGGTGACCCCGGAGGTTGTTTTTAAGGAAGTAACCGAAGAAGAGAAGACCCCTCCAATGGCCAATGATCCAGAAGAAGTGGGAGGAAAGGAAGAAGAGTCTAAGAAGGCATTTCCCATGCCTCCACAAGTGGCTGAGTACAAGCCTCCTCTTCCTTTCCCCTCGAGAATGCACAAGGACCGATTGGAGGTGGAATGTGGTGGATTCATGGAGATGCTGAAGAAGCTCCACATCACCATTCCGTTCTTGGAGGCCATGGTGCACATACCGAGGTATGCCAAATACCTCAAGGGCCTTCTCGCCAAGAAGCAAAAATATGAAGACCTCGCCAATGTCACCTTAGGTGAGGAGTGCTCTGCATTCATCCTCAACAAGTTTCCTAAAAAGCAATCAGATCTAGGTAGTTTAACTATACCTCTTTACATGAAAAATCATCATATAGAAAACTCCTTGGAGGACTTAGGAGCAAACATTAATGTGATTCCTTACAAGTTTTTTAGAAAGTTACGTTTGGGTTAATTGAAGACCACTAGGCTTAGTATCACATTAGCCAGCCGCTCTGCCATTAGTCCTAGAGGTATAGTAGAGGACGTCCTAGTAAGAGTTGGCAAATTCTATTCTCTGACGGATTTTGTTATTGATACGCCCACGAGGGAGGTGTATATTATCAAAGTCATGCAGCTAACGACTCAATCGAAGGATCAATTGTGCTCGAATAAAGAACAAAGCATTCTTAATACGAACTTGGATAAAACATAACCTAAAGTCTAATTCCACGCTTGGGGAAAGGCTCGATTGGTATAATGATAGATGCCCAACCACGATTGAAGTGACTATTCAATCGATAGATATGTAACACCTTAGGAAAATCCCACATCGACAAAGCACGGGAGAGATCCATGGTTCATAAGTAGGAAACCGGCCGTAACTGACAAGATGCGTTTTGGGGTGAAATGGACGAATTCTTGTGAGAACTCCGAAGTTAAACGTGCTCAGTGTGGAGTACAATAAGGATGGGTGACCTTATGGGAAGTCACCTTGAATTTCACCCCAAGTCAAAAACCATGAGGGCCGAGGCCCAAAGCGGACAATATCTTCGTCGGGAAAAGGTTCAGGATGTTACAAGTGGTATCAGAGTCTCTCTGCATCCCTCTTGAACGATGGTGGGGCAAACCTAAATGAGGGCATTGAGTCCCAAGGGGGGTGTATGTAAGACCTTAGGCAAATCCCACATCGACAAATCACGGGAGAGATCCATGATTCATAAGTAGGAAACCTGCCTTAACTGACAAGACGCGTTTTGGGGTGAAATGGACGAGTTCTTGTGAGAACTCCGAATTTAAACGTGCTCAGTGAGGAGTACAGCAAGGATGGGGGACCTTTATGGGAAGTCACCTTGAATTGCACCCCAAGTTAAAAACTGTGAGGGCCGAGGCCCAAAGCGGACAATATCTTCGTTGGGAAAAGGTTCGGATGTTACACAGAGCTCAACGAGCTTGGAATCCACCAAACTCTCACAAGTACGCAAACTTGCAAAAAAACAAAGGGTTTCTTTCGATTAATCAAAGTCTATGTCTTTACAACGAAAATAGAAGCTTAAATAGGACTAGCTAGGGTTACACACGTCCACATAAGTCCTAATAACAATCTAATACGAAAAGGAACTAAAAACCAACAAGTAAATGATATCCGAACGCAACAAGGAAAAGGAAATCTGTTTTGGGTTGCAAGTATTCCAGCAGGCTTCATACGATATTCTCGGCCTTCGTTTGAAACCTTCCAAGCATCATTTCGTTCAACCAATGCCTATCTTTTGTAGTATAAAAGCAGTACTTTGATGCGAAACAAACCTCTAGACTCAAGGTGAGCCTCTCAAGGCAAACCCCACAAGTGGTTGTGTTCCATTTGATGATGAGGTGTAGGACACCGAGGCGGGTACTAAGCCCGAAGGAAAGAAGAAGAGAGCGTGGAGGGATAAGCTGAACCGTGCTTATTCCCGACCAAAAGACAAGGGTAATGTGAAAGTGTTGGGCCAAGAAGGCCACCCTATGGAGATTAAGTTGGGAGGTGACAAACCTCGCCCCGAGACCGTGGCGGATCCACTCTTGGTGGCTTCGTGCTCTCAAGCATGATAGAGCCGCAACTTCGAGCTAGTGACATTTAGCGCCAGCGCTTGTTGGGAGGCAATTGATAGACCATTAATTGCACATGTTTATACCACCATTCTTGAGCCGTTTGAGAGTCGATTCTCATGTTTTAAGCCGATTTCACGCTAGGTTGTGCGTTTATGTCATATTTTAGGACTTGGCATGGACATGGAGGCGTGGAAACGAGTTTCGGGTAAAAAAGGAGGAAGTTAGAGTGAAGGGCGATGGAAGAAGAAAATACCCGGTCGGCCCTTGAAATACCCGACCGGGTAAAGCGCATTTTGGAGGCGAGGAGACAGAAGGGGTCCTGGCCGGATCGCTTAAATACCCGATCGGGTATTCTGGACCCCGATCGGGTATTCTCGTAAGGCCGCAACGCAACGTTTCAAAATACCTGGTCAGTCACCTGAAATACCCGACTGGGTATTATGGCCGGGTATCGCGTCCTGCTGCCTTTTGAGGGAAAGAAGACCAATTTTGCAAGGGGGTCCGGTTTTGGGAGTTAGAGAGCAGAAAACCTAGAGAGAGAAAGTGACGAACTTAACTTCCAAGTGCCTTAAATCAATCTTCAACACCATTGGAGCTCGGTGGAAGCTTGGAGGAGTGTCGATTGATCACCAGAAGCAGATCTTCAACCTTCACAATATGAATTTCACATCTGAAACAGATTTTCCTTCACTCTCTATGGAGTAAACTCCCTTTCTCACCAGGGTATCAAGAACTCTAGATTTGTATGTTAGGTCTGGTTGTATGAACCCAAGTACGAATTCTTTGATACTGATTATATTCAATTGAGGCATGGTTTTCTGAATGGCATGAATCCGGATCAAATTCATGTTATTCCTGCTTTGACCTAGAATGAGAATATCTGCCTAGGTTGATAGAGCTCCCTTGATTGACGGTAGTGAATTGACGACTCTAGTCGAGGAGTCAATTCATTATTCTGTACTGAAGTTATTCCAGTAGAGGAGGTTTGGTACGTTAGGGCCTCAATATATTTACTCCGGTGGAGGTTAGTCGCTCGCTAGAGACTCAGATTGAGAGGGTCTGGAGACCTTTAGTCGAGACTGCAGACTACCCAAGAACTTTTTATAGTTTAATTATCATTGAATCTGAACTTGGAAAGTTACAACTTGGCTTAACTACAGTCTAGGGGGAACCATATCTGGGTGACCTCTCTCAAACTTGGAAAACAACATTTACTGTTTTTGCTTGCTAGTTTAGTTGGAACTTCACTACAGGTTAACCGCTAAATAATAAGAATCTCACGGAGTAGTCATCACACCTAGGACCTGGGTTGATATTTAAACCTAACCCCCACTATACTACACATTAGTAGGTGGTTACACTTGGCCATTTTTTAGTGTGACGGTAGAAGCGAGTCAAGTTTTTGGCGTCGTTGCCGGGGACGGCTAGGTTGTTGAAGAAACGTGATTTCTGTTACTTTAACATTTCTTTTCTGCAATGATTGTTTTGCTTTGTCCCACTTGTGCCTTCACAGGTTTGCTTTCTTGGATTGTGTGAAGGTAGTGTATGACCCGTAGCCAGTCGGGAGATTTACTACCATTAGACTCGGAGCTAGAACGCACTTGTCGCCACCTGAGGAGACGACATCAAGCAAGACTGGCTACGGAGGAAGTGCACGTTGAAAGCCATCTGAGCAGCGACTCTCAAGAGGAATACGAGATGGGCGACCAGCACAATAGGGGGAACCTGAACCTGGGGCAGAACCAACCTTTGGGGATGCCCATCCAGGTCCCCCCCTATGAATCATGTCCTGGCAAATAACCCACTTCCCCAGCCAGATGGGGCTCAACATCCACCACCCCTGCCGGGTCCTACTATGGAGTACTACTACACTCCACGGGTCGCCGACATCCGCCCCGTCATCCTACATCCACCCATCCCAGAAAATAACTTCGAGATCAAGCCATGCTGGATTCAACTGATCACATCCTCCATCCAGTTCCATGGCCTCAAGGATGAAGAGGCGAGCGTGCACCTTTCTCGGTTCTTGCAGCTTACCAATGGGTTCAAGCTGAATTGTGTACCAAATGACGCAATCCGTCTTCACCTCTTCCCCCACTCTCTGGCGGGGCATGCAAAGAGGTGGTTAGAGACCCAGCCCCCACTGACCATCACGTCATGGGATGATCTGGCCGACAAGTTCGTGCACAGGTACTACCCTGCCTCGAAAACCACGGAGATTCAGCGGGAAATCACTCATTTCCGCTAGGAGCCAGATGAGTCACTACGTGATTCCTGGGAGTGGTACTCAGGATTCTTCTGGAAGTGTCCCCATCACGGTTTTAGTGATGCATTCACAGTGGGGAATTTCTATAGTGCTCTAACTCTAGAGAGCTAGAGAGTGATCGAATCTCTATGCCCAGGAGGGGACATTCTCACCAAGACTCCACCCGAGCTGAATCAGATGATCAGTACTCTAGCTGCTAGAGATCATTCTTGGGGGCGGAGCACTAAAGGCAGGAGCTCCCGGGATCAAGGTGTGCACTCTATGGAAGCTAGATCCGGGCTAGAGCGGGAGGTGGCCGAGCTGGTCCAGATATTAAAGCAACCCAACAGTCTCATTCCGGGCAGAGGATTGGCTGTCCATTCAGTTCCACAGTGCCAGTGGTGTGAGAGCTCTAATCACTAGGTAGAAGACTATCAGGCTATGCGGGAGTCTACTACACCCCATGAGCAGTTGGACTTCATCGCCAATGCTCGGCGCCTGGATCCTTACAGTGGAACATATAATGAAGGATGGCACCAGCATCCCAACCTCTCCTAGAACACCAACACCAGCAACACCACCAAACCTCCCAGCTTCCCAGATAGAGCAGGTGGTTTTCAGCAGAGGCAGCCCTTCCAGGCCAGACAAGGCCCATTTCCACAGCAGCAGTCCTACCAAGCTAGAAAAGGGAAACCATTTCAGTAGCAGCAGAGACAGTATGCCCAGCCGGCAGCAGCTCCAGCACAGGATGATGAGATGTCAGAGCTGAAGAACATGGTGCAGACCTTCGTGAGTGCTAGCACGTCGAATTTCGCCAGACTGGACCAGTGCATCATCTCGATGGAGGCAGGCCAGAGGAATCAGGGTGCCATACTTATGGACCTCCAGAACCATATTGGAGGCATAGCTCACCAGAACACCACTAGAGCACCAGGAACTCTGCTTGTCACCACTATTCCAAATCCTCGCGAGCGTCATCAGCAGCTCGATGCCATCACTACTAGAAGTGGCAAGACGACATCTGATATCCCTGCTTCGGCCAGGCAGGAGGAGCCATCACCTGCTTCAGCACTTCCACCTGACAAAGAAGAGGTGGGGATTGAGAAGGAAGCACCTGCTCCCAAGCCACAGCCAGTGGTTAAGGAGCATGTTCCCCCAGCTTCCCTTCCCCACTCGACTGCACAAGGATAAGCTGGAGACAAAGTTTGCCAAATTCATGGCAATGTTGAAGCAGGTCAACATCAGCCTGCCTTTCATGGAGGCACTGTCGAAGATGCCCAAGTACGCCAAGTTCGTGAAGGATCTCCTCACCAACAAAAAGAAACTTGGGGATCTCTCGACAGTGATGCCGAGCGAGGAGTGTTTTGCCATCCTACAGAAAAAGCTGCCCGAGAAGCGCAAAGACCCAGGGGGATTTACTATCCCTCTTGTCATTGGCAGCATGCATGTAGGAAAGTCATTGGCGAACTTAGGTGCTAGTATTAATGTCATGCACTATAAATTGTTTAAGAAGCTAGGCCTAGGTGAACCTAGAACTACTAGGATGAGCATTCAGCTAGATGATTATTCTATTGTTCATCCTAGGGGTATCATAGAGGACTTGCTTATTAACGTGGGTGCATTCACATATCCTATTGATTTTGTTATTTTGAATATAAATGAGGATGTGGATGTGCATAGTGACAAGTTAATCTTGCGTGCTGGGATGAACACGCTACATTTTCTATGTCCGATAATGCAAAGCATTCCCATTTTCATGATGACTTGGATTACTGTGATATGCTCGCTGATTTTGAGACCTCACTCGCCATCACGAGTGCGGGTATTGACGATGTCCTTGAGAGTTGTATTTTTCTAGGTGAGCAGGCATCGCAGGAGCTGCAGTTGGAGGAGCAGCTAGCCGCTCTGGAGAGTGGCGAGTTTCAGGAGGGTGCCAAGCAGTTCAAGCCGATCTCATCCTCTCCTCGCATCACGACCTCTTTGGAGGAACCACCAGAGCTGGAGCTAAAGCCCCTCCCTCCTCACTTGGAGTATGCATTTCTCCGGGAGGGGAACAAGCTTCCAGTCATTATTAGCTCGACCCTCACACCCGAGCAGAAGGCCAGGCTGGTGGCCTTGTTGAAGCAGTACAAGCGAGCGCTGGCATGGAAAATCACTGATATCTGAGGGATCAGCCCCTCATTCTGTTCCCATCGGATATTGCTAGAGGATGAGATGCGACCAGTGAGATAGCCCCAGCGGAGACTGACCCAGGTGGTGCCTAAGAAGGGCAGGATGACCAAGGTACCCAATGAGAAGAATGAGCTTATACCGATGCGCATAGTGACCGGGTACCGCGTCTGCATCGACTACCGTCGCCTCAACGACGCCACCCGGAAGGATCATTTCCCGCTGCCTTTCATTGATCAGATGCTGGAGAGGTTGGCGGGGCACGAGTACTACTGTTTCCTGGATGGGATGTCTGGGTATTTCCAGATCCCCATTGCACCGGAAGACCAGGCGAAGACCACCTTCAATTGTCCTTTTGGCACATTCGCCTAGCGGAGGATCCCATTCGGGCTATGCAATGCCCCGGCCAAATTTTAGCGCTGCATGCTGGCCATCATCGACCGACTGGTCAGAGAAATCATGGAGGTATTTATGGATGACTTTTCAGTTTATGGGGACTCATTCTCTCACTGTCCCCATAACCTGGAACTCGTCCTAAAACGGCGTGAGGAGACGAACTTGGCGCTGAGTTGGGAGAAGTGCTACTTCATGGTTCGTGAAGACATAGTTCTGGGGCACAAGATCTCCAAGATGGGGATAGAGGCAGGCAGAGCCAAGATCGAGACAATCAGCAAGTTGCCTCCTCCCACATCTGTCAAGGGGATCCACAGTTTCTTGGGCCATGCGGGGTTCTACAGGAGATTCATTAAAGACTTCTCCAATATCGCCTTGCCCCTGATGAAGGATGCTCCCTTCCAGTTCACTGACGCGTGCACCGCTGCATTCACGACCCTGAAGGAGAAGCTCACTCATGCTCCCATCATGGTCACTCGTGACTGGTCTTTACCGTTCGAGCTGATGTGTGACGCCAGTGACTTTGATGTTGGAGCTGTTCTGGGGTAGAGGTGAGATCAACACTTCCGTCTTATCTACTACTCCTCGAAGACCTTTAGCGATGCCCAAGAGAACTACACCACCACGGAGAAGGAGCTGCTAGCGGTGGTGTTTGCTTTTGATAAGTTCCGTCCTTGCTATTCTTATAATTATAATAAATAAATATTAAAATTAACGAATATTAACGATCTCTTCATGCTTTTAATATAAGATTCTTGAAAAGTAAGCACTTCCACCTTCCCTTTCCACGAACTAGTTTAAGTCAAGTTTCACAAGTATTATTGGGGATTAAATGTTGTTGAATTTTTAACTATGATGGATTTAAGTTGATGTTATGTGATGGATTTAAGTGTTTGTTAAATTTTTACTATGTTGAATTTAAGTTAATGTTATTTAAGTGTGTTGGAGTTTAAGTAGTGTTGTATTTTTTATGTTGGAGCGGCGACTTTGAGGCGATCGGAGACCTAGGGCAAACCTAATGGCGACTATGGCGGTGTCTCCGCCAAAGGCTGGCAAGGACAAGCCGCCGAATACCTTAAGCGGATCTCGGAGACCCCCAGACGCGTCTTCATCCCCAAATAGCAAGCGGGACAAAGAAACAGTCCAAGAAAAAAAGCGCCCTCGGGCACTGAACATGAATACCGAAGAGGTAGTAATCGAGGACATAATGGAAGAGGATATGGAAGTTGATGATGAATCAGGATGCGCAGATGCAGGGAAGCAACCAGGCACAGGTCGAGCTTGGACACCGGACGCACGAAGGCTTTTTAGTGAGGTGCTAAAGAAGGATGAATGGTATATAGCAGATTCTGATTCGGAGGATGTTGCGATGACGGAGAAGGAAGAAGATGAATTTGTTGAAGAGTTGGAGGACGACCCAACGTGCCCTTCGGTGTTGTTTACAGCAGCTGAGAAAATTAAATGGCGAAGAGAATGGCGATCAGCCCTGGTTGTGCATGGACTAGGCCGGAGGGTTTTTTATCAACCGCTCTCACGTAGACTAAATTTTCTATGGGCAAGGAGAGGCGAATTACAAATATAGGACTTAAAGAATTGATGTTTTCTAGTGAGGTTTCGACACGAAGATGATTACAATACGGCTATCAATGGTGGTCCGTGGTTGCTGGGGGATACATACCTCACAGTTATGAAGTGGTACAAGGGGTTCAATCCATGGACGACGGAGGTAAAGTCTACCATGGTATGGGTTCAGCTCCCAGATTCGCCTATCGAATTTATTAATAAAGAAGCAGCGATGAGGATCGGATCCACGATTGGAAAGACGGTCAAGGTGGATAGAGCCACGGAAGAGGGAGCACGTGGAAATTTTGCTAGGGTTTGCGTTGAGGTGGACTTGACCAAGCCATTATTGTCAAAATATAAAGTGGAAGGGATTAAATACTTAATCCAATATGAAGGGCTTGAGAATATATGTACTGAGTGCGGCAAGTACGGAAAACCGACGAATCAGTGCACGTGCATGACCCCGTTCGTGGAACAGGAACAAGCGCCAGTATCTATGGTCCCTAAAACTCCTCCGGACAGGGGTGGGGTAGATGGTCAACATGACCCGGTTTATGGGGATTGGATGATGGTTAAAAGAAAAGCAAGACGTCCGACGCGACGTAGCATGCATGGGGTGGGGATTTTGGAATAGGAGCGTTACTTGGGTGCTACTGTTGTTGGTCCAAACCGCTTCTCAACCCTCAGTGGGAAAGTAAATGAGACTTTGGGCAGGCCTAGTGAGAATGAGATGATCCAGTCGAAGGAAGAGGCTAGTGGAGAAGAGGAGTGGGAAGTCAATCGCCAGAACGTAACAAAGAAAAATTCAGTACAGGAGGGCAGGGGGAAAGCTGCTGGAGGGCATGATCAGGTAGGAGGGCAAGGTAGGGCACCTCAAAGTAAACAAAATGATGGAGCAGGGGGGGACAAAGGGTGGAGTAAAAACCAAAGAGGGCAGTAAAAAAGTGAGTTTGATGGGGATGGAAAAGAAGGGGCAGTCGAGTGGAGTAGCAATAAAGGAGCGTGGAAGGAAAGAAGGAGTAGTAGGTAGCAATTCACAAAAACATACTGAGGGTGCGGGGAACCTATCCCCTTTGGGTATTAGATGAGAATACTCAGCCATAACTGCCGTGGCTTGGGGAATACACGGTCAGTTAGAGCTTTAAAGTCGCTTCTGCGGCAAACTTCCCCGAGTGTGGTGTTTTTAATGGAAACACGTCAGTTAGAAGATGAGAATGAGATAACTAGAGAGAGCTTGGGCTATAAGAAAGGCAAGAGCTGGCCAACAGATACCTCTAATGGAGGTCGGGCGGGTGGACTCTGTCTATGGTGGAAGAATAACAGTGATGGATGGATCCCTCCATTTTCTGGATGCGCGGATTGAGGAAGGGCGAGACATGGTGTGGCGCTTTACCGGGATTTATGGTTGGTGAGAAGCGAGAGATAAGTTTCAGACATGGGACTTATTACGTCGGCTAGCAAACCAATGGGCATGACCCTGGCTATGGGGCAGTGATTTTAATCAAATTCTGACCTCGAATGAAAAAAGGGGCGGCAACGAGGCAAATGAAGGTGAGATGGATGAGTTTGGGGAATGCCTAATGGATACAGGGTTGAATGATCTAGGTTTTGAAGGATATGCCTATACCTGGGAAAACCGTCGAGGAATGGGGGCGTACATAGAGGAGAGGCTCGATCATTTCGTGACGAATGATGGCTGGACGGAACTCTTCGAAAATGCTCGAGTACTGAATGGGGAGCCAGTAAGATTGGATCACCGACCCGTTATGTGTGACAGCCTTGGTGAAGCAGATGAGGAAGTGAAGTGGGGCTGGTCTTTTCGCTTTGAGGCTCATTGGGGAAAACATGGTGACTGCCTGCGCGTTGTAGAAGAGGCTTGGAATGCATCGGGTGGTAGTGTGTTCACAATAATAGAACAAGTACGTAACAAGCTGTTGGATTGGAGTCGGGCCACGTTCCCAAACTTTGGGAAGCAGAAGAGACGAATCTGAAAAGCGCTTCAAGGGCTCGATAGAACCCCCAAGACAGAGCTGGTCTTGCAGCAACAACGACAACTGCAGTTAGAACTGGAGGAGGTGGAATGTGATGAAGAGTTGTTCTGGAAACAAAGGTCTCGGGCGGATTGGCTACGAGGCGGGGATAAAAATACAAATTTTTTCCACAAAAAAGCCTCTGCTCGACGTAAGCGAAATACAATAAAAAAAATTAAAAGATGAGGAAGGGAGATGGTATAGAGGTACAGAGGATGTATTCTCCTGTTTGCTTGATTACTTTGGGGCTCTCTTCACGACAGGTGATAGACCGATACATACCCCAGTTCTTGATTCGGTGGGGGCTCGTATTACTTCAGAGATGAACCAGCAATTGACCCGGCCATTTACGAGGGAAGAAATCTTTGGAGCGTTGAGCCAGATGGGGACGAGGAAAGCTCCCGGGGAAGATGGGCTTTCGGTCTTGTTCTTTGTTAAATTATGGCATATAGTGGGGGACGCCATAACTGCGTTGATCATGGAAATTTTTGAGAGTGAAAGCCTGCCGCCGAACCTCAATCATACTTTGATAGCTTTAATTCCGAAAGTCAAGGACCAGTAGATGGCCAAGGAATTTAGACAAATCAGTTTATGCAACGTCCTTTACAAGATCATTGCTAAAACAATAGCTAACCGGTTGAAGGTGTTCTTGGATAGTATTATTTCACCGCAACAGAGTGCTTTTGTGCCGGGTCGATTCATTGCTAATAATATCATGACAGCGTTTGAGTGTTCCCACACTATGAAGATTAAACTGAAGAACAAGAAAGGTTTTTTTGCGGCAAAACCAATATGGCGAAGGCGTACGACAGAGTTGAATGGTGGTTTCTTGAAGGGATAATGAGGAAGATGGGTTTTTAAGAGATGGATTCGATTGGTGATTATGTGTGTTACGACGGTCTCTTATTCCGTTCTTGTGAATGGACACCGATCGCCAGTGTTCTCTCCGAGCCGAGGACTCCGACAGGGAGACCCCCTATCACCGTATTTGTTCTTGCTGGTGGCAGAAGGGCTCTCCTCTTATACTACGAGGGCTGTCCAGGAGAAAAAATTACATGGGATACAGGTGGCCAGGGGTGCCCCGACCATCTCCCACCTGTTTTTTGCTGATGACTCTATCTTTTTGCCAAGGCTACCCTAAATGAAAGCATGGAGTTGAAGAGAATACTGAAGGCGTATGAGAAGGAATCTGGGCACCTGATTAATTTCGAGAAATCGGAGGTGTCCTTTGGGGCAAGCATCAAAACACATCAAAAGCTGCAGGTGGGTTCAGCACTAGGAATGAAGATAGTAGAAAAACATGACAAGTATCCCCGAGGGGGTCATTGATGACATCCACAGTATTATTATGCGGTTTTGGTGGGGCCAACAGGGAAATGAAAAGAGAATACGTGGATAGCAAGGGAGAAACTGCTCGCCACGAAGTCAACTGGAGGAATGGGGTTTCGAGATTTGAGAGGCATGAATCTAGCTTTCCTTGCTCGGCAACTGTGGCATCTCCATCAAAGGCCACAATCCCTAATCGCACAGGTATTGAAGGCCAAGTACCACAAGCATGTCGAGATTTTGGAAGCAAAGGTGGGGCCACGACTGAGTTTTGTATGGCGGAGTCTCATGAGCGCACAAGAATGGTTGTGTAGTGGGCTGAGATGGCGAATAGGGAACGGGGACAAGGTGCGGATATGGGGTGATCGTTGGGTCCCATCTGTGCCAGGCTTCTTTGTCCAATCTGCACCGATGGGGCTACCGGTGGACTCGAAGGTTAGTGAACTTATTGACCCACAGACTGAGCAGTGGGATTCAACATTAATTGAAAGCTGCTTCCCGATAGCGATGGCTCAAGCCATTTTGCAAATCCCATTGCGAAGGATGGACGAGGCCGATAAGCTCATATGGGCTGAGAGTTCGAACGGCGAATATGAGGTGAGAGATGGGTAACGAAGGTGGCTGGAAAAGTTTAACAGGACACATGACTACCAACCGGTAGGGGAGGCTAGAGTGTGGAACAATATTTGGAAGATGAATGTACCCCCCAAGGTAAGGCATTTTATGTGGCGGTTTGCGCGTAATTCTTTGGCAACAGGCGATACAATTAGCGCAAAAAGCGAAAGAAGAGGTGACGCATGTCCATTTTGCAACTTGAGAGAGACACAAGTCCACCTGTTCGGGGAATGTGGCTGGTCGGGAAGGATATGGAGGAATTCCAACCTGTCCTAGTGGTTTTGAGCTGAGGGAAGATGGAGACTGTCTGATCTGGACCCGAAATGTGTTGGACAAAGCCACCCCGACAGAGTTTGAAGATTGGGCGGTACTTTTATGGTCTTTATCGAAGGAGCGCAACGCTCATCTGTTTAATGGAATGAAAGTGCCAGAGGAGGAGATCCTTATGCGAGCTGCTACCTATGCTGATGAGTATCGCCAATATCAAGCAGACGAAACCACGCCCCCAGCTCAGGAAGTGCCGCAACAATGGATGCGACCGGAGGCGGGACGAATTAAGGTTAATACGGATGTGGGCATTGATGCGGAAGGAATGGGTTTTGGTGTTGTCATTAGAGATGCGGAGGGGAGGTATTTACTGGCAGCAGCTAAACGTATAAGAGGAGGGAATAACCCAGAGCTGGGTGAGGTTCTAGCGGCGGAGATGGGCATACAGATTGCAGCTCAACATGAGCTGGGAGTACCTACCCTCGAAGTAGACTGCATGAATCTTGTGAAGAGTCTTAATGCGGCGCACGAAATTCAAACTGAAGTGGGAGTAGTGTGTCGCAAGATTAGGAAGCTTTTGCTGGAGGCACGAGGAGGGGATTGGAAGTATGCTAGTCGAAAGGCAAATGAAGCAGCACATGTTATGGCTCATACGAGAACTAGTTGTGATGAGATTGTTATATGGTTTGATAGACCACCTGTTTTTCTGCTTGATCAGCTGCAGCTGGATGATGTAAAAGTTCTAGTTGATTAATAAAGTTTTGCGTAGATTTCCATATAAAAAAAGAATTTAAGTTAATGTTATTTAAGTATATTGAAGTTTAAATAGTGTTGTATTTTTTATGTTGAATTCAAGATAAGTACAATATAATAACTCTTTTTATATTTTTTTTTCCCGCTAAAATGAACTAACCAATTAATCATTGACCCACTAGTTTGACAGGTTCCGGGTCGATCCGCTATTGACAACGTACTCTCCGTTCACTTACTAATAATTGTTTTTGGTTTTTGTTTTCGTCGGCTGTGATAATTTTGCCTCGGTTAGTTCGTTGGGTGGGGTGGCAAAATAGTAAATGCAGAGATACACGTGGGCGTTTCGCAAGGTTTTCAGTGGAAGGCCGTGGGCCCGTAGCCTTGTCTTTCCCCCCTGCGCCTCCGTCCACCCACCATTTTTGCAGTTCGCCACCCTCTTCCCTGAAGACTAAAGCCCCTTCATTCCTTCTAAAGTCAGTAGTGTCCGTCTCTTGCGTTTATAATAGGAAAACTCCTCACTCCTCTGTCTCAGCTCTCCTCAGAAATCCCCAATCCGAACCCACGTTACGCCAACAAAACGCCTTCCTCTCCGCCCAACAAACACCACACTGCTGCGAACCAGACAACTGGCATCGGCCGCCCGCCCACCCAGCTCTCAAAGCTTCAACAATGGCTCTCAAGCTCAACCCAGTCACCTTCCCTTCCACCCGCTCCCTCAACATCACCTTCTCTCCCTCCCGCCATCCCAGATCTCCTCGCACCCTTCTCGTGGCCTCCACTTCCACCAAGTAAGCTTCCTTCTTCTCTCTTCCTCTCATTCTTTCCTTTTCTTCTCCGTCTCTGTTTCGCGATTGCTCTGGATCCTCCGCAAACTTTATCGCAGGGATTCATTGATTCCCGGCTATCAAAACCTTCTCTGTTCATCTAATTTCATTTGTCTCTTTGCTATGGTTGGTTTTGATTGATATGTGACTCAGCTTTTGTTCTATGTCTCGATTGAATTTGTTTCTCTTTATCCAATTGACTCCTTTCCCCTAAACAACTTTTGCATCTCAATGGGTCTGGAATATTGCGCACTAATGGATTCAGTTTCCGTGGACCCTCACTTGTGGAAGTCATCCCACTGTCTTCCTCTTCTTCGTCCATTGAAATGCATGTGTTTAGTTGATTCTCGGCGTCGCCATAGCTCCTCCGTCTGTGATGTGTTCTTTTCCCCCCCTCTCCCCTCTCTTAATCTCGAACAACTGTGTAAGTGTCTGCCTCTTCCTATGTGCTTCGTGATTGGGGTTTGCATTACTCTCGTCTCTCTTTTCGCAGCAAGATAAGAAGATCTGCAAGAGACATCAGCTATGTGTGGCTTGCAGCCCTTTGTCATCTAAGCATTGTCAGTATTGTTTATCTTATTTGGGGTGGGCTGGGGGTGTTCCATTACCATATGCAATGCAACTCTGTGGTTGAGAGTTGTGAAGGGTTAACTTTTCTGCCTGGGTCGGCTACTCCAGTTGGTTGACGACTGGTAGTGTAATGCTTTCTTGTGGGTGTTCCCTATCATCTTTGTCCTCTTCTCTCATCCACCTGCTTTGGCAGGAAATAATGGCCAGCTGTTTTTTTGACTTTTGTTTCTTAAAACGTTTCATCTAGGAATTAACGATGCTCCCTCCAGACCTGTGCATCCCCCACTTGTGTCTACATTTGTAAAATATTCTACGGCATATTTATGGCCACCTCCTTCTCCGGGGAATAATCAAGTTTCTCGGCGCCTTTACTTCGAATGCGGTCCAACTTTATTGTTCCGAACTATGATTGCTCAGTTCAACTAGTGTTTTAGAATCTGATAGCAAATCAATTATACTTAGATGCCCATGCGGTGGTTCGTTTTCCTTTGCGCTACTTGGCCAGAATTTTTCAGATCACCCATATCAATGGGGGGCAATGTCAAGTTCTGCGTGATAGACTTGGATCTACTTCTTCACATCTTCTTGTCCCGATGATGTTTATTGCTTGATAGGTTTTGATGTTCTAGGGCAGTTACTTTCGCCACGAGATGCTCAATATAAGATTGTAACTTTATGTTGTCTTTGATTGGCCAGGGAGGCTCAGAAACTAAAGAAGTCGCATGGACCTCCCAAAGAGGTGCATGTCCAAGTCACGCATTCCATGCCCCCTCAAAAGCTGGAGATCTTCAAGTCCTTGGAAGGTTGGGCTGAGGACAATCTCTTGCTGCATCTAAAGCCCGTTGAGAAATGTTGGCAGCCACAAGATTTCCTGCCAGAACCCGAGTCAGATGGATTTTATGACCAAGTTAAGGAACTAAGGGAAAGAGCCAAGGAACTCCCTGATGACTATTTTGTTGTGCTGGTTGGAGATATGATCACTGAAGAAGCCCTACCAACTTACCAGACAATGCTTAACACCCTTGATGGCGTTAGGGATGAAACTGGGGCCAGCCTTACATCATGGGCGATCTGGACTCGCGCATGGACTGCTGAGGAGAACCGGCACGGTGATCTCCTCAACAAGTATCTCTACCTTTCCGGAAGAGTGGACATGAAGCAGATTGAGAAGACAATTCAGTATCTGATTGGATCTGGAATGGTACGTGATTACACATACTGCTTGTTTCTCATCCCCTTTGTTCACTATACGCTTTCCATTGACATATTTTCAGCTAAAAGAGTAGACAAACTTTACTATGCTGATAGATGAATGCTACAACTTTCTTCTGATTACATTACTTCTGTTGTGGTTCAATGCATAACCTTCTTCTAATTGAGGTTATTCTGGATTAGCGTTATCTGTCAATTGGTTTTTTCTGTTGAAGGTTTTGACTGTTACCAAGTGTGGCAATAGCATGTCCGTAATTTGCCATGTGTTGTATTTGGCACCACTAGAATCTTGTTTATTGTCTACCAACTGCGGACATCCTACTTGGCCCAGGAAACATTTAGTTCCTTTTTTATGTGATGTGGGAGTAGTTGTTAGTTGCGACTGTATCCAATTGAAAGCAGACTGTATCCAATTAAAAGGAGACAGATCACACGACTGATTGTAATTGCAAGAAAGCAAGGATTAGAAGTTTATGTGATGTTACATGTTGTCTTGTCAGGGAGTTGTCTAATTCTTTTCCTCCCCCCTTTTCCTGCTAATTAAGGGGCATATGCAATCCATGTGGATATGGTGTCTTGGCTTAGATGATAATATATCTTGACTTGTAATTATATGTGGTCTTTCAGTGTTTATGACTAGTAAATTGACCTTCTCCTTTCATGTCTAACCTTGTAGGATCCAAAAACAGAAAACAATCCCTACCTTGGTTTCATATACACTTCATTCCAAGAGAGGGCAACGTTTATCTCACATGGGAATACGGCAAGACTAGCCAAGGAACATGGAGACATGAAGCTGGCACAGATATGTGGAATTATCGCAGCAGATGAGAAACGCCATGAAACTGCTTACACCAAGATTGTGGAGAAGCTGTTTGAGATTGATCCGGATGGCACAGTGTTGGCACTGGCAGACATGATGAGAAAAAAGATATCCATGCCTGCCCACTTGATGTTTGATGGCCAGGATGACAATCTTTTTGAGAATTACTCCTCTGTGGCACAGCGTATTGGGGTGTACACGGCGAAGGACTATGCAGATATCCTCGAGTTCCTGGTTGGGAGGTGGAAAGTGGAGACGTTGACAGGTCTTTCTGCGGAAGGAAACAGGGCCCAGGAGTTTGTTTGTGGGCTTCCAGCAAGGATTCGAAGGCTGGAAGAGAGAGCTGCTGGGAGGGCGAAGCAACCATCCTCCCCTGTTCCTTTCAGCTGGATTTTCGGCAGAGAACTTGTGCTGTAAGCGAAAGAGACTGAGAAATGGAATGAAATGAACGTAGTGTGAAGCAGGCCAGGTGATGGATGCCTAGTACTGCTGCAGTCGTTTGATAGGAAAGAAGAAATGATCCAGCTTAAATGCCTTACCTGTTTTTGTTTCCTTTTCCTCTCAAGTTTCTTACCTTTTCCCTCTTAATCTGCTATAAGTTCCATTTCAATGTATCTTTGCTCGTCTGACTGTTCTGTAGATGCTGCTCTCCTATCAAACCTATGCTTGCTCTTCAGATCTGATGGTGGAAGATCAAGTCAGTTTGACGTATGCAGCTATAGTTTTTGTTTGTTCTTTCATGTGTTGTCTTTATGATGTCTTCTATTTTCACCTCTTTAGAATTTAGATACCAAAAAGGGGAATGTAGGGTACCTGGTTTTCTTCCGTTCTCTGTTCCTTCATTGAAAGTAAGAAGGAATAAGTTTCCAGTGTAGCTGTTGTTCCTTCCCTTTTGCTGTGATGGTCTTACGAATTTGGTACCTGATTTTTACCCGTTCTGATGGAAGACGCACCTCTTGCACGTCTCCGAATTTTTGTTTCCTTGTGTCTTTCAGGGTTCGCCATTGCTTGCGTTGTGCCTTTTGTGGGGGTCGTTGTGCTACACACACGAGTGAGCCTTGTTTGCATAATTTGATATTGTTCGGGGATTTTCTAATGGTGTTAATTGGTCCCGTGTCGGTTAAATACTAACCAATATGGTGGTTAGTGGTTAACCAATTTGCAAAATACTCATCGATAATCGAACCGATAAGGCTTATCAATTAACCGTCCCTTATCGGTTCGGTTAGCGGTTAATCAATAACGGATAACATACGTTCCAACAAATATAAATATACCTAATCAAACCAAATATAAAATCAATAACTTCTATTATCTTCCACAAAATATAATAAAGTGAAGCAATAATTACGTGTAATACTCATCATCCAATTAACTTTAACACTTGTCATTTAACAAGTGCCATTTAATATTAACCACTTGTGAGACAATTTAACTATACTTGTACATTAGTAACACAAAACACTAATGATAAGAAATAACATCAATACATATCCATCATAATTTTATAATTTAAATTCCAACATATAAAGTGATAATAATCAAACATCTTCGTCTAATTAGTGAATACCAACTACCCAGATATCAAACATAAGAACCACAAGATCATCATCATCATCTACAAATATATAAAAGACAAAGACTACTAGGGTGCGACGTTCGCTGTGTCGACTGTAAAAGGGTGTTAGAGAGATGACTTTTGGGTTTTGAATCTTAAACACAATTAAGACTTAGGGTGGATGGTTGTTTGCAATAAGTGTAAATTGGGATGTCTGAAATTGCACTTGGTTGATTTTAAACCTATGAACTTTTTCTTTTCGCCAAAAACCAAAACTCTATGATTATACTAGTAGGCGGTTATCGGGTTTGTTATCGATTAACCAAATGATTAGCGATTAACCCAGGGCCGACTTTGGGCATGTGTTCGGGTGCCTCAAAATTTCTGGGGCCTCCAATCCATAGTCCATACTTAAATAGTTACTACATAGGCTATGCCATATGTGGGCTTACCTTGAGACCCACGTAGTGGGAGTCACTTCCCTGCTCGAGCGACACACCAACTTGCTGGAGCAGATAGCTCGTCGCCAGGGCCTTCTCCCAGATGATGAGCCGGGACCTTCGACCCATGATGAGGTAGAAGACGAGTGAGACATGTGGCAGAGCTGATTCCTTTCGTCTCACTTCTCCACTTGGAACTCTGAACTCTTCTATCTTTTATTTTGTTTTTCTTTCTTATATTGTGTGTGTGTGTGAACAACTACTAACACTATCGTATTGTTATGTGTAATAACCTCGCCTTGAGCGAGTATGTGTTTGTGTTTGCTCTTGTCTTCTCCTTGAAGCTCCAATCTCCTACCCCGGATAAAAAAATTACAATTTTCACTCACCAAGCCATGCAGTAACATCGTTCTACCCCTATCTTACACCATTGAGGGCAATGTCGAGCTTAAGTGTGTGTGTGTGTGGGGGGGGGGGGATATTTTTTTATTATGCTTGTGTGAGTGTGATTGAATGCTTGGACCCTTGATGTATGACCAAATTTGAAAAATTTGAGGGCTCTAAGCAATGTTTGCATGATCTAAGTGGCTGGTTTGTGGGAGATTCTCGTGTTTATTGGCATTGACCTTGAATTGTAGCATGTGATCGAGTGTGTCCTATGATGATGACTGAGAGGTGCATTAGGATAGTGCAAAGGTTTAGTTCTCATGTATGCAAAAATGAATGGATGTCTGGACTCAATTACTTGTTGATTACAATTGCCATGCATTGTGTTTTGTGAATTGGAGTAGATGGTTGGGTAACTAGGTACCCATGTGAGTTTTGAGCCGATCGTTTTCTTTTTGTATGTGCTTAGATCCCTCTTACCATGGCGAGTAACATCACAGTTGTCACTAGTGAGTATGATGGAGGCATAGGATTAGTCCACGCCCAAATGTTGATTGTCCCAAAATATTTTATTCCTAGTCAACCTCTTTGAGCCTTGTGACTTTGGGGGTCGTTCTCTTTGTAGGAGCTTTTTGCTCGTAAGCTTATTGGTGTTTGATAGAACGACACCCCATCCTTTCTTCATGTCTATACATGAGTCATCCTTGTATCCCGGAGCTCGTGCTTAGGACCTCCATTGAGGTTCTACATAGGAGGATTTGGTGCGCTTCTTGCTAGGAATGAAGGAGAAAAGAGTAGTGTTGGAGTAAGTTCTTAAAAGAGAGAATTGGTTGTTAAATGTAATGTGACAAGTGTTTTACTCTCTAGTACCCCGTCAAAAGAAAAGAAAAGAGAAAAAGAATTGAAAAAGAGGTAATATAGCGGGGTAAATAAAGTAGAGAGTGCCGCAAAAATCAAAGTGTAAGCTCTAGGAGGGGTTTCTTGGCACTCAAGCCATTGAAACATCCACGTTGTTGTTGAACTCCTTCACTACTATGTTCGAAATGTGATAGCAAGAGTAGGTCGAGGAAGTGTGCTTGAATGTGGTTCGTGATGGGTGAAATTTTGGAAGGGAGAAGTAAGGTTTTTGGCTGACGCTGGTGGCCATTGTTTGTAGGGAAGGTTCTTAGTCGAAGCCATAGAACCTTCGGTTTTAAGGTGAAGATGTAGGACCACATGTTGTGTTTGCCACCACCCAAAAAGCCTTTTCCCCATGTCCAAGACAATTGCCAGTCATTTGAACCCGTGTCTAAGAATTTAGAAGTTGCTGCCATGGTGAAAAGACGTTAGGGCCGAGAGTTGATGATTGTGCACATTTTTTGCACCAAATGGTCTCGATCCCACTAGTCAAGAGAGTGAGTGATCCATTCTTGCTTTGCATGTCATATCATACCCTGGTGAGGACCTTTGTTGCCCATTCGTTCATTCCTTGGACTTGAATGTTATGCATGGTTAGTTTTGGTTGATGAGTGATCTTGTTGAGACTTGCATTGATTCATGAACAAGGTGAGAACTTTTCGTTTGCCCGTTTTTTGTGGTCTCGAATGTCGTTTGTGGTTGATGTCGGTATCGCTTGCAACGTTCCATGTGTTAATTGCCCATAGACATTGAGATTCGCCACTTTGTGTCCTTTGATTTTCCCCAATTTATTTTGTTAGATTAAGATATTACCTTGTGTGAAATGGTTTGCTTGGGGACAAGCAAACGTCTAAGTGTGGGGGAGTGATATGGGCCTAAATGTACACTTTTTATCGCCGTTTCTCTTTGGCGTTTGTGGCATTTGAGTTCCAAAAAGGGTGGTTTTATGCTAGGTTTGTTGTGTTTCAATGTGTTTCAGAGTGTAACAGGTGTAACCAACCCCAGAGTCGAAAGTTGGAAGAAATGGCGCGAGGACTGGGCAAAGTGGAGGAAATAGCCGATGTTCACGGTTCAAGCTGCGAGTTCACGGTCTCCAGAACCGTGAACTGAAGCCACGAATCACAAACTGAAGGGAATCAAAGAGGTTTCAGAAGTTACTGAAGCCGAGTCAGTTCACGGTCGTAAGATCGTGAACTGAAGCCATGGACCGCAAACTCAACAAATGAAAGTAGTGCATTTTGGGTGTGTTCACGTTCCAGGCCAGATGTTCACGGTCGTGAACTGGGACCGCGACTGAGCTCGATAAGTGTATGAAAGGAGAGATGGAAGGAAGAAGAAGGGGAGGAGCCCAAAGTGAGAGAAACCTTCTTCTTCTTGAAACCCTATAGATAGAAAGTCACGAACCAAGAGGGAGAAAAAGCTAGGGTTTGCTGCAAGTCAAGAATTGGGAAGTTCCTCTTCAAGGGAGGATCTCTACAAGCACAAGGAAGGATCGAGGCATCACAATGATGGTTTTTTCCTTTTTCCTTTGTGTTCTTCCTTCTTGTAGCATGGAGTAGTCTCCTATTCACTTGGGTGTTTTAGAACCCTAACTTCTACCATGTAGTTGATTGTGTGTGGGTGATGTTTAATTTAAAGTTTTGTGGTATTGCTCATGATGATTGTGCATTTTGTGTGCTTGGCAATATTTTTTGCTACTCTAAACTAGCTTAGAGAGAAGCCCCCTTTCCTTAAGAGGCTCAAATTGAGCTGGGTTTTCTTAAGCATTCCATGCCTCCTAACTAGGTTAATGTAGGGCAAACCTCCAAACTCAAATCGAACACCTAGGTTGATTATGATTAAGCCGTCCAAATCCCGGTTTGAGGGAGAAGGTAAGTCAACCCTCAATTTCTTGGGCCAAGAGGGATACAATTGTAGCCTATAATGCATTCCTTGGCCTAGCAATTGAGAGTGTGGTTGCCAACCACTGTTACTCCTCCAACGGTTTGCAATCACCTTGTCGCACACCAATGCATTCGATCCCACAGTACATGGTAGTTAGTTAGGGGGAAACAACTTCCGAGTGAAGCTTCTCACCAAGAGTTTCAACCCTTTTAATTTTTAAGCCTTTCACTTTCATTCGTAGATTGTAGAGATTCGTACAAACTTCATTCCATTAGATAATGTTTCAAACAATTGAAGTAGGGGTACATGGACCGGCCCGAGTTGATATTTAAACATACTTGTCCTATATTGCACAAATTTAAGGTTTATACTTGGGCCTTAGGTGGGATTTAAGTGTGATATTCGAAGCGAGTCAAAAGCATAATTTAGACCACCTTTTCTTTTGCCCATTTTTGGTGACCTCGAATGTCTTTTGTGGTGGATGTCGGTATTGCTTGCAACGGTCCATGTGTTAACTGGCAATAGTCATTGAGATTCGCCAGTTTGTGCCCTTTGATTTGTCCCTAAAGCATTTTGTTAGGTTGAGAGATTACCTTGTGTGAAAAGGTTTGCTTGGGGACAAACAAACGTCTAAGTGTGGAGTAGTGATTCAGGCCTAACTGTACACCTTTTATCCCCGTTTCTCTTTTACACGTGCTGCAATTGAGCTCCAAAATGGGTGCTTTTACGCTAGGTTTCGTGTGTTTCAGATTCTAGCAGGTGAAACCAACCTCGGGGTCGAAAGTTGGAAGAAAAGGAGCAAAGACCGGGCAAAGAGGAGGAATCAGCCTATGTTCACGGTCTGCCATTGGAGTTCACGGTCTTCAGGACCATGAACTGGAACCACAATCCGTGAACCAAGAAGCGTCCAGAGGGGATTCTGAGGTTACTGACGCCAAGGCCGTTCACGGTCATTAAGACCGTGAACGCAACCACAAACCGTGAACCCAAGAAGTGAAGCGGTGCGTTTTGGTTCAGCACAGTGTGTTCACGGACGCATTTTGATGTTCACAGCCGTGAACCCAGGCCGTGAACTGGGGTCGATCTTAGTATAAAAGGCCAGCTGAAAGGAAGAAGAAGAGAGAGACCTAGTGTGAGAAGCTTCTTCTTCTTCTTCTTCTTCTTCTTCTTCTTCTTCTTCTTCTTCTTCTTCTTCTTCTTCTTCTTCTTCTTCTTCAGATTTTTAGAGTGGGAAAGTGATGAACCAAAGAAAAGGAGTAGCTAGGGTTTCATCTCCAAGCAAGGATTTTGGAATTCCTCCCCCAAAGGAGGATCCCTTCAACACAAGGAGCAAGGCTAGCATCTTTTTGATGGTTTTCTTTCTTCTCCCTTGTGATTTCCCTTCTCCTAGCATGGAGTAGTCCCTTCTTTCACTTGGGTGTTTGTAAACCCTAGCTAAAATTATGTGAATGCTTGTATCAATTGAATGATTTGTGTGTTTTTGTGTTTAATGTGAATGTGGAGGCATTAGTCATGAACGATTGTTTTGTGTGAAAGCCTATCAATCTAATTGCCATTCTAACCTAGGTACAGAGAAAACCCCCTTCCTTTCTTTGAAAGAGGCTTGAATGTTTGGTTTTCTTGGGTAATTCGTTGCCTCCTAGTTAGGTTAATGCAGGGCAAACTTCCTATTTCGTATTAGCACTTAGGTTTTGGTTGTGGGAGGCCGTCTGAATTCCAATTTGAGGGTGAAGTCTTACCATTCCTTAGTCAATAGGTTGAGAGGGTCGCATTAGTGGCTTGGATCATATCCCATTTTCTCGACCTAGAGACTAAGAGGGTGAGTAAGGTTTTTGTGCCATTGCCGGGGAACTTCGGTCCATTATCGTGAAACGTTTGTTTCATGTTAATCTAGCTTTTATTTTCAGTTTTGTTAAAGTGTGAAGTGTTGCTCGTGGTAGACGTGTTCTGTTCTTTAAATGTGTGTAGGGAGGTGCATGACCCGGAGCAATCCGACGCCTTTAGCACCACTGGATGATGACATCAACCAGACTCTCCGAATTTTAGCTCGAGAGAGGGAGAAAGCGGAGGCAAGAAGGAGAAGGGAAGAAAGGGGATTTCAAGTTGGTCCCGAATTTGAAAGAATTGAAGGAGAAGTTGAAGTTGAGATGATGGGGAATCAACACCGAGGGGCTAATCTGCTTCAAAACCCAAATGTGGAAGAGGGAGCCAAGGAAGAGCCAAGGACTACGGGCTATGACACGCTAAAACACAACACCAAACTATGACCAAGTGTAATCGCAGTCCGAAAATGCAGAATAGTGACAAGTTCTATTTATCAACCCGGGGTCTAGATCTACTGCCTACTCCGTGATTATCTATTATCTAGCAAACTAAGTCGAGTGATAACGCAGTAAGAAAGCAAGAAATGGTTCAAAGTTCTTTCGCAAGGGGAGAGTCACTCGGGGATGAGTCCCCCTAGCTCCTTAGTTAGGTCGAGGTTGTAATTAACCTGAGTTGATTAACTGTTGATTAAACTGCGGAAGATTCGACAGTAGCTTGGAATCTCTTAAGATGACCAAGCCCTCTTAGGAAGGCTAGCCGGCATGCGACTAACCTTCACTGGGATAGATTGCTGAGGCTATGAACACAGAACTCCATTACTGGAATTGGGTTCCAGTACAAAGCAATAAATCGATTAACTCTCGTATAACTAATCTACCACTACCGATTGATGAAGCTCTAACAACCTAATAAGATTCTATCTATCTCAGGTTGCAGCAGAAATCAAGAAAAGATGATCATACTTCAATTGACTCAATGAATCATGCATCAATCATTATAACAATCCCAAGTCATTATAACAATCATTATAATCAATCATTATAACAATCCCAAGTCATTAAAATCAAGATCCCTAACACATGGAACTAAGGTTCTTCATACCCAAGTGAGAGAGGGTTCTACTCCATAGAGAGAGAGAGAGAGAGAGAGAGAGAGATGAAAATAGAAATCAGAGTAGTCATACTCATAAAGATGAGGAAAATCTGCTCTGAGATGATGATCTTCACTCCTATGATGATCTCCAAGCTCGATTGATGAAACTCAGCTCCAAAATCACCTCTAGGATGTGTTCTTTGCACTTTCACTCTCTGGGGCTCTGTTTTTCGCTAAAAAACTTGATCCCCTCTCCTTTGGCTCGAAATTGGGTTAAAACCCAGAATTTCCCGACCACACGGCCAGGCCACACGACCGTGTGGATTCCCAGTTTGCCTGTGTGAGAATGGAAACGCCGCGTTTTACTTAAGTGGTCTTCAGGCATGCTGCACGGCCAGAGGCACACGGCCGTGTGGATTTCCAATCTGGCCGTGTGAGCTCCCTAGAATTTCCACACGGCCACAAGGGGTCCCATACACGGCCAGTGCAATTTTCCCGTGCAAAGTGGTGCCACACGGCCAAGTCACACGACCGTGTGGAATTTTAGATGTGCCCTTGTGGCTTCCTCAGCTTCTCGCCAAACGTCTAATCTTCGTCCAACCGACCCCGAACTTGTTCCCAAACCTTCATTCACGTACTAGGATCTGAAATATCACAAACAAGAACAACCTAGCCTGAAATCGGCCTAAAACACGAGAAATAAGACTCAAACGGTACAAGAATGGTGGACAAAAACATGTGTATATATCAAGTCATCAAATTCCCCCACACTTAACCGTTTGCTTGTCCCCAAGCAAACCAAGTCAAATACAAGGTAAGCTCAACATATTTAAATCATACCAACATTGGGGACAAATCATATAGGCACAAAATACATGAATCATACTGGCTTTTGATCATTGCGATATGGACAACTCAACAGCAACCTAGACAACCACCACAGAGGACATTCGAGTGCAGCAAGATCAGGTAAAGGAAGAGGAATCCTTTCTATTCACCAACCAACATAGACTTGCTCAACCACTTGACCAAGACAGTCATCGCATGCATCAAACTCAAGACATCAAAATCAAGACCGAGCCATCTAGGTCCTCACCGTGGTAAAGAGCATAACGAATAAGGAAATGAATTGCTCACTCTCGACTAGTGGGGTCAGGACACTTTGATGCGAAAAATGCGCATGCTTATTCTCTCAAATCCTAGTCTCTTCACCATGATGGCAGCCTCTAAATGTTAGAGTTCACACAAGGGATGTCACCACTAACTAATCTGGAGGTCTTAGACACAGGTTCAAGTGTCTGACTAGGGTCTTGGACATGGGGAAAATGCCTTTTAGGTGGTAGAAGTATTCATAGCACAAGGTTCCACAGTTCCAAACCCAACACCTTCACAACCAATCAAACTAGTAACTTTCTTTCTACCATTCTGCATTATTCAGATTCTTTAGAGCACAAGAGCGAAGGAGGTCACATAAATGTTAGTATTTCAAAGCCAGACTGCTAAGAAACACTACTTAATGAGCATGATTCAGAATTTTGGGTAGTGGCTCTCTTTTGCTTTCATTCATCCTTTTTTTCCTTTTTTTTTCATTCCTTGAGAGAACCACCACCTCTGCACATTTTTTCAAACACATGCCTAATTTATAAGCATTACCTCCAACCCGCACATTATAATTAGCAAAACAGTAGAGAACATGCAAAAACCATAGGCGCTCCCTCCATTTAGGAGAGGACAATCCCGTAACAGATCATCGTGAACTCTTGCATTCCCCTTTCAACGGTCCCAACGAACTCCAGACCTTTCATGATCTGGGTAGTTTGTAGAGTCTCTCATATCCCAATCCATCCTCTTTCTAGCTCGACATTGTTCACAAGCACATTGTTATTCTTGATCCAAGCTCGTCCTTTACCTCGATAATCTTGACTCTTGTATTGTTCCCTTTTAAAGGCTTGCTACCAGCCTAATTCCCCAAGGTCATGTACCATCATCTCGAGTGACTTAGTTTATCTACAAGGGTTCCTTTATCGTCATTATGTAAATGACCGTGACTCCTCTCTGCCTTGACCTTTTGACTTCTTGACGTCCTTTCATACCCCCTGTAACCTACTTATTTCCTCCTTTGCCTCATTTATACTACCCTAGCTTCTCTTGAAGTCTAAGCTTTCCACTGCTCCTTGTCATTGTGTTGTAATAGCGTTGACCACTAAAACTAGTTGAGGGAATTCTCGTGGTACCTCTTTGTTTCTTGACTCGCCACTGCTTAGGGTCAAGGACCCTGAAATTCTCCCATCATTATGGCTACTGACATCTAGTGATTGTAGCTCTTTCTTCATAGATTCATAGTTCTCCTATTTGTATATCTTAACCTATTAGATCACTTGCTAGTAGCTAAGTAGAAAAATCCTCGTAGTGCTCCTTTGACTCCTTTGATTCCTCATACCTATACCTCGGGATAGAACTTTGCGATTGGCGCACCCTTTTATTAGGACTAAAATTATTTATCTTAATACAATTAGAGTAGACTGGAGATTCTATAGACTCTTAAAAGGAGAACCTTGACTCATTTTCCTTTCCTTTAAAACAAAACCTTTAAAAACTGAGACCGACATTCCAGTATTCCATGGAAACCAAGGAACAGAGGAAGACCGGCTCTGATACCAAAATGTAACACCTTAACCCGGCCGAGTACTACTTTTACTAAAATGCCTTTGATAAATAAAATACTCGAATCTTAAATTGCAGGGGGGAAATTTTTCATAAATAAAATACTGAAACACACATACTTATAATTCAAAGCAACGCTCTAACACATGGGCAAACTCAATACTTGAAATCTCAAAATGATCTCTAGTCTATACTCATAATCATAAATGTAAATAATTGATAATCTCTAATGTTGTTGCTACTAAAAACCTTGACTAAGCGTCCTCTGTGACGCTTATACTGCCCTCCCCTAGCTGGCTGCCCTCGAACTCGCTGCTCACTAACTGCTCCTCTAGCTCTTCAAACTGGTGAGTGCGATGGGGTCAGTCTACGCCCTTACGTTTAACATCTTATTAATACTTGATCACTTTACTTAACTTAGTGGAGGTTGTTTTGTACTTCCACGATTAAAAATCTTAACTCTTAAAACTGTATTCTTAAAGCTCAAATCGCCACTTAAAATTCTTGACTGACACGGGGATCCCTCACTAGCTAGTCCGGTTGCCAACTCATACGTATGAGAAGCCCTCAAGGCTTTTCTTAAACTTAAACTTATCGTGGAAGGCTCTTCTTCCACGATTCTCAAGAGCATAACTGCTGCTCATCTTAAAAAAATCTCAAGAGCATAACTGATGCTCAACTTAAATATCTCAAGAGCATAACTGCTGCTCTATCTGAAAATCTCAAATGGCAACGGACTGGCGCTAGCGACTAAAAACACTTAAAACGACTTCACCTTCTTAAAAAGAACTTGTTTCTTAAACTTTAACAATAACTTATACTCATAAAATTTCAAAGTAAATAATAACCATTCACTTCAAGTCATAATTCAAACAAGCACATATCATCAACCATAATCATGCAATTTCAAAACATGAATCAAATACTACACATACATCACGTAAATCAATACTCGAAAATACTCAAGGCAAATACTTGAAAATCGTAAGGCGTAGAATTGACCCCCTTTACACTCACCTTGACTTCAAGTTGATTGACTTGAATCAATATTGACTTACGTAAACAACTGCTCTTGCAACGCCGGGCATCGTCATCATGAATCTTGTGCACTCTAAAACCTCTATTTCCTTCTTATGCTTTCACCTTCCCCTATGAATAGATACGTTTAGTTCACTTGATTATATAAGTGCGGAATCGCCTTACAATAATCTATCATTGCCTTCCAATTCGTTCTTCCCATCATTATGAAGCTTACCCCACGTGAATTCATGCATCGATGAATCACTACATGCCAAATGGACATTATGGCAATGATCATCCTCAATTAGAGAGATTGAAGTCATGTCTTACCTTTATACCAATTGGATTAGAGATACAAGCTCCCCCGATACCTTCAATCCCATCCTTAAACACAATCCATTACTGGGTTCCTCTCTTTCTCTTTTGCTTGCGGCGGCAGCTTACAGCAGCTATGCGCCGGTCCTTCTTTATAATTCCTCTAATCATCGCCCATTATATATGCATCGGCCAGCTTCTCTCGCACGATCACTGGTAGAGGTGAGGGGTGCCACGGCGGTAGGTGTCTTGAGGATAAAAGAATGGCGGCAGACGAGCACTTCCATTCCTTTTTGCGATCGAGTGCTCTTTCCTCTGGTTAGGGCGGTGATAATGAGAATGGAAAAAATAGTCGGTGGCGGATATGTATAAGGTACAGAGAGGGACTAATGGGAAGATTTTTCTAGCTAGGTTTTAATTAGTTAGAGGATATTTTGGGAATCTCACAATTACGTGTGAGTTTAATCCGAAACCTAATTAACGTGTATGTTCAAATTTGACGCCGCTTAAACCAACATTTAACATTTTTAGTCCTCATTGATATTACGGTGGTACTTGACTCAAGGGTATAATAGTCATTTTGATTTTTGGGAAGAGCGGGGTGTAATATTTTCTCCACCCTTATAAAAATTTCGTTCCCGAAATTTGATCGGGCTCATCCTTCCATACTCCTCATTCTCGTGCTTCTTTGTTTCAAGATTTCACTCTTGCTATATGAACTTCAATGGCTCACCCTTACCTTGTCTTGAATAGCTTACTATAGTTCTTATATGTACTCTTGACTATAACATGTTTTCTTATCTAGCTCGGTAGCATCGAATAGGTTGAGTGACTCATTGCCCCTTTCAAAAATTTCCAACTTGGGTCCAGGATGTGATGGGACAAAATTCCGGCTCAATTTATTGGTCCAACTAATTCAGTACTTGATGTTGAACCTAAGTCGAAGTCGAGGTATCACAATTGTAATCAACAAGTAATCGAGTCAAAACATCCATTCTTTTTTGCACACATGAGAACGAAACCTTTGCACTATCCTAATGCACCTCTCAATCATCATCATAGGACGCACTCGATCACATGCAACAATTCAAGGTCAATGCCAATAACCACAAGATTCTTCTACAAATTGGCCACTTTGATCATTCAAACATTGCTTGGAGCCCTCAAAACTTTCAAATTTGGGTATACATCAAGTCTCTAAGCATCAATCACAATCACACAAGCATAAGAATAAACTACCCCCCTCCCCCCCTCCCCCCCCCCCCCCCCCCCCCCCTCCCCACACACACACACTTAAGTTCGACATTGCCCCCAATGGTGTAAGAAAGGGGTAGAACAAGTGTTACCGCTTTGCTTGGTGAGTGAAAGTTGGAATTGGTCCCAGGATAGGATATTTAAGCTTCAAGGAGAAGACAAAAACACATATACACAAACACAACACGAATAACTCGAGCCTAAGTTATTACACATCACATCACAATACGATAGTAGTAGTTTATGATAAACTTGCTGACCTCCGTTGGGTTGCCTCCCAACAAGTGCTACTTTAACGTATTAAGCTCGACGGAGGCTTTGGACTAAGCATCTTGCAGGAATACCACCTCCCTTTGAGGCATTACCTCTCCTCCAAGGTAACGTTTTAGGCGGTGTCCATTCACTTTGAAAGTTCCTTTCTCTGGGTGGGAGATCTCCACCACCCATATGGGAACACTTGCGTTATCGCATACGGGCCCGACCATTTTGACCTTAACTTCCTGGGGAATAACCGCAACCAGGAGTTGTACAAGAGCACTTGCTCTCCCAGTTAAAAATCCATCCCCCCTTTCAGTCGCGCATCATGCAAGCGCTTCGTCCTTTCCTTGTAGATCTTGGTATTCTCATAGGCATGGAGGCGCCACTCCTCGAGTTCAAGCACCTGCAACTTTCTTTCATTTCCACACAAAGTAGGGTGCATATTCAATAACTTGGTGGCCTAGAAAGCCCTATTCTCTAGCTCTACAGGCAGATGACACGCTTTTCCATACACCAAATGATAAAGCGAGACGCATATTGTGGTTTGGTAGGCCGTGCGGTATGCCCATAGAGCATCATCTAGTTTTATGGACCAATCCTTTCGGGATTGGTCCATGGTATTTTCTAGTTTCCTTTTCAGTTCCCTATTTGACAACTCTACTTGTCCACTTGTTTGAGGATGATAGGCCATTGACACCTGGTGGGTAACAACATAGCGATCGAGGATTTTGTCGAATTGCCCCTGAAAATGGGTTCATCGATCACTGATGATGGCTCTCGGGGTCCCAAAGCGTGAAAACAATTTTTTTAGAAATCCGCAAACCTGTCGTGCATATAGTTGTCAAAACATAACCCGACCCGACTAACCCACCCGCCTAACCCGATCCGTGACCCGACCGCAACCCGAATTGACTAAAAGTCAATGACCCGTAACTCGCCCGACCCTCAACCCGATTGACCCGTGACCCAACTAACCCGCAACCCGACTAACCCGCAACCCGATTAACCCGAACCTGATTGACCTGTAACCCGATTAAGCCCGTAACCCGATTGACCCAAACCCGATTGATCTGAACCCGACTAACCCGTAACCCGCCCGATTGACCCGAATAATTACTTTATAATATATTACATGAGTCTTTCAAAATGAAGTTTTTTTTTATTGTAAGTCTACGTAAAACTATTTTTTCAAATGAATTGAGTTAAAATTATGTATTTTTAATAAATGAAAGAAGAGGAAGTTTTGGTGCTTTTTATTTATGGAAAGAGAACGAAGTGGGAAGTTTGTCTTTTCAGCTTTTTTGAAATAAAAAAGAGAAATTTGGTGATTAAATTTTTGGGAAAAGAAAGAAGGAGTTTTAGTGCTTTGGTTTATAGGAATTGAAAGAAGTGGAAAATTTGGGTGTTTTCAACTTTTTGGAAGAAAAAAGAGGGAAATTTGGTTCTTTAAGTTTTTGGAAAAGAAAGAGGAGGAAGTTTTGGTACTTTTGTTTGTAGAATTGATAGAGCTGCAAATGAGCCGAACTGAGCCGAGCCAATCTTTTACTATACTCAAGCTTGAGCTCGACAAACAAAACCCTCGCTCGAATGCAGTTCGAACTACAAAATTTTAACTCGATCTCGACTCGTCTAGAAATATTACAGCTCGACCTCGGCTCAGACTTGATAATAGCTCATTAACGAGCTAAGCAAGCCTACTAAACAAGCCGAACCAGGAACCAACCTTAATTCCATTGTGTTCGGCTAACACCAATAAAAGCCTTACTGATTGGGCTTTGGCGAGAAAAACAATTTGAAGCCCAATATATTTAGGCTGTATTTGGACTCTCTCCATGGTACAATAAAGTGAAACTACAACCCACCAACCTTATATAAGTAAGTAGAGTGCTGAAATTTTATCAAACAAACGATGTGGTAGCAAATGAAAGAAAATGGAGCTGACAAACGATGTGGTAGCCAACTTCTGACCATTCATGTTGTGGTGGAGCAAGGTACCGCTGCTGTTGCTACTGAAATGCCATCCAAGGCAATGAAGCTAGCTTTTAGCTGGACAATGGTTATAATACTATTGAAGAGGAAGATTGCATGTCAAATTATGTAGCTGACACAATTGATATGGAGGTAAGATCTATACACTACATGACAAAACTCAAGCCTGCCGAATGAATGAAGAATGAAGACATGCAGCAAAAGATCTTTAACAGAATGAAGATGAATGATAAGCGTGCTGCAACCTCCTAAATGTAAAACAATCAATCAAAAGTTTTGATTGGGAGATATCCAACTCCAACAAAATTCCAAGAGCCAGCAAAAGCCAAAAGGATATCATCAAGAATGATCATAAATCAGTGGGTCACTAGAAGATGATCATGGCTTGATGGAAGATCACCAGAAGGTGATCGAATAACCCCACCCAACTATTGCACAGTCATCTAAGGAGGGAAAATTCCCTCCAATTCGACGCACTAACATTTCAATTCCCTTATTATTATTGAGCTCGATTCTCATATGAATGTATGGTTTGTTAATAGTCTCTATTGATTGTGAATGTTGATATCACCATTACTATTAGCTAGTGTACTTTAGCAATTATGAATAATTACATGACAAATTTGCAAGTCATACAAATTGATTCAACATTTTGATTAGTTTTTTTTAATTTAAGTATATGTACGAGGTAGAAAGAAATTGATTAAAATTATGATAAATATTTTAAATTAGTGTAATAAAATATGTAAGTTGGTAATGAGTAAGCAGTAAGTAACTCAATAAAATTTCTTAATCTCTTGTTCAAAATAATCGTTATTTCTACTTTTACCAAAATATTATCAAGTACCTTGTAAGAAAATTTAATCTCACTTGCGATTCTCCCACCATATTTTCATTTATATGGGAAACTTCTCTCCTCATTTTGATAATTTCATCCCAACTTTTCAATTTCTCAATGTTTCTCTCCCCACTTTTTTTGCTCTTCTCAATTTGCTTTATCTCCACAATTTGTCTCTACCAAAATGAAAATCTAAGGTGGGAAAACTCCCACCCCCAATTCGATGCACTAACATTTCAATAAGCTCGATCTCATATGAATGTACGGTTAGTTAATAGTGTCTATTAGTTGCAAATGTTTGATATCACTATTATTATTGGCTAGTGTAATTATGATTAATTGTATGATAAATTTGCAAGTTATACAAATTGATTCAACATTTTGACTAGTTTTTTCTAATTTAAGTATATATACGAGGTAGAAAGAAATTAGTTAAAAATTATGATTTTTTTTAAATTAGTGTAATAAAATGTGTAAGTTGGTAACGAGTAAGAGGTAAGTAATTCGATACGCTGACCCGAACAACCCGCAACCCGATCCGCCTGCAACCCGCCCGGACCAAAACTCGATGAACCCGAAACCCGATTTGCCCGCAACCCGAGTGAACCCGAACCCGATGAACCCGCAACCCGACTAACCCGCAACCCAACTAACCCGAAACCCGATTGAACCCAAACCCGATGAACCCGAACCCGGCTAACCCGCAACTCGATTGAACCCAAACCCGATTGAACCCAGCCCGAACCCGCCCGATTGACACCTATAGTCGTGCATCATTGGTGGGGAGAGCATAAGCCTCGACCCACCTCGAGACGTAGTCCACCGCTACTAAAATGTACTTGTTTCCAAAAGATGAGGGAAAAGGGCCCATAAAGTTGATACCCCAAACATAAAAATTCTCACATGTAATGGAAATCATTTCGGGCATCTCATTTTGGTTAGACACATTACCTGTCCTTTGTAGTTGTCACAATGACTCACGAACGTGTAGGCATCCCAGAATATGAAGGCCAATAGAACCCTAACTGAAGCACCTTCCTTGCAGTTCGGTTGCCACCATGATGGCCTCCGGCTGGTCCCTTGTGATAGTGGCTTAGAATGGCCGCCATTTCCTTCTCCGGGACAAATCTCCAAATGACCCCATCTTCCCCAATCCATAAAATGGGTGGGTCATCCCAAAATTAGTGTCGGAGATCGTAGAACTTCTTTTTCCCATTCATATTCATTTCCTTTGGCAATTTCCTTCCAACAAAGTAATTGGCAAAGTCGGCGAACCAAGGCGCGACACTCTCCGCAGGGGCAAGCGCGAACAACTGTTCATCGGGGAAAGTGTCAATTATCTCTCTTTGAAGGGTGCTCCCTCCCGGTTCTTCGAGTCGTGAGAGATGATGCGCCGCAAGATTTTCAGCTCCCTTCTTGTCTTTGATTTACACATCGAAATTTTGGAGAAGCAGTATACATCGGATCAGGCAGGGCTTACAATCGGCCTTGTTCATCAAGAAGCGAATGACAGATTGGTCAGTGTAGACAATAACCTTCGAAAGCACAAGGTTAGACCTCAACTTGTCAAAAGCAATGATTACTGCCAACAACTCTTTTTCGGTAGTCATATAATTCTCTTAAGCTTCATTCAACGTCTTGGAAGCATAGCAAATGGGTTGAAAATTCCTACCCCGCCTTTGTCCCAACACCGCTCCCACTGCATAGTTGCTTGCATCACACATAAGCTCGAAAGGAAGGTTCCAATCCAGAGAGACCATTATGGGAGCATTCTTGTGCTTCGCCTTGAGGATGTTAAATGCTTCCGAACATTCCTTTGTGAAAAGGAAAGGAGCTTCCTTATCCAAAAGCTTTGTCAGTGGTAATGCAGTCTTTGAGAAGTTCTCAATGAATCGTCGATAAAATCATGCATGCCCAAGGAAGCTCCTGATACCCTTGACCGTTGTTGGTGGAGGGAGCTTGCTTATTGTCTCAACCTTGGCCCAATCCACTTCGATTCCTCTCTTCGAAATTTTATGCCCCAACACAATGCCCTCTCCCACCATGAAACGTGACTTCTCCCAACTCAAAGCCAAGTTCGTTTCTTCACAACATTCAAGGACCTTCTCTAGGTTGGCAAGACAGTGAGAAAATGAATCCCCGAATACCGAAAAGTCGTCCATGAACACTTCCATTATCCCCCCATGAGTTTATCAAAGATGGCTACCATGCATCTCTGGAACGTGGCTGGGGCGTTGCAAAGTCCAAATGGAATGCGCCTATATGCAAACATCCCAAAAGGGCAGGTGAACGGTGTCTTGGCTTGATCTTCTAGAGAATCGGGATCTGAAAGTACCCTGACGTCCCATCCTGGAAACAGTAATAATCATGCTTAGCGGCCTCTCTAGAATCTGATCGATGAAGGGTAAAGGAAAATGATCTTTACTAGTGGCCTCATTCAATAACTGGTAGTCAATGCACACCCGCCACTCAGTCACCGTTCGAGTTGGTATAAGTTCTTCCTTTTCATTGGCTACCACCGTCATCCATCCCTTTTTTGGTACCATTGGTGTTGGGCTCACCCACTGACTATCTGAGATAGCGTAGAGGATCCCAACATCCAAAAGCTTGATGACTTCTACCTTCACTACCTCCTCCAGGTTAGGGTTCACACGCCTTTGTGGTTGACGCACTAGGTTGGCATCTTCCTCCAAAAGGATCTTGTGCGAGCAAAAGGTTGGCCCGATTCCTCGGATATCTGTGATCTTCCATGCGATTCCCTTCTCATGCCGATGCAAGACCTCAATCAACTCATTCTTTTGCTCCTGTGTGAGATTGGAATTGATGATGACTGGAAGTTTTCCATCATCCCCCAGGAAGGCGTACTCAAGATGAGGAGGCAAAGGCTTCAACTCCAACTCGGGAGGTTCCTCCAAGGAGGTAGAGATTTTAGGCATTGCGTGCAAGGCTTCCACCCCCTGATCTTGTAGGGGTTGGTCTTCTTCATCCGGAGATTCTGCAATGTTCATACCTGCTAAACAACGTTCCTCAAAAGGGTCATAAGGGTAGGCACCCACAGACTCGAGTGCCTCTATGAAATTAAAAACTTCAATCACAATAATCAACATCATCATGATGGTGAGACCACATCATGCTATTGTAAATATAAAAGTTAACTTCTTCCTCCCCTGGCCTAAGCACTATCTTTCCCCCACGCACATCAATCAAAGCCTTGGCGGTAGCCAAGAAAGGTCTAACCAGGATTAGGGGGACATTGACATTGTCATCAATGTCTAGAATGACGAAATCGACCGGGTAAATGAGAGGTCCCACCTTGATAAGTAAGTCCTCAACAACACCCTTAGGTCGCACGATAGACCTATCCGCCAACTGGATATTCGTCTTGGTAGTTCTAGGTTCACCTAGGTCTAACTTTTGAAACAATTTATGAGGCATCACATTTATACTTTCTCCTAGATCCACCAAGGATTTTCCTAAGCACATGTTGCCAATAAAACAAGGAATAGTTAAACTCCCTGGATCTTTGTGCTTCGTGGGTAGGTGGTTCTGCAGGATGGCGGAGCACTCTTCGTTCAGGGTCACTATAGCCATCCCTTCCAGCTTCCTCTTATTGGTGAGTAGGTCCTTCAAGTACTTTGCGTACTTGGGCATCTGGGTGAGGGCCTCTACGAATGGGATGTTGAGGTGAAACTGACTCATCAACTCCATGACATGGGAAAATTCTACTGCCATGCGGTCATTGCGGAGTCGAGAAGGGTAGGGAATAGATGGAGTAACCTTTTCCCCAATCTGCTCCAGTGGAGGATTTAAATCGCCCTTCTCCCCTTCGGTTGCACTCGTGCCCCCGTGTTGTTCGGGGACACCACTGGCTCCATCTTTCTTTTCTACCATGGGTGACTTCTTCCTCGGGGCGTAGTTCCCTCGCTTCTCTCCCACTTCGAAGAGTAACTACTCTTACTCCCGCTTCTTTGAGTTGTTTCTGGGACCGAGCTGCTTGCGAGATAATCCCCACGTTTGTGGTCAAGGTTTTCAAGAGGGATTGATGACTTTGCAACCCTGCCTCTATGGTTTAGAATTTATCAGTTTCCTCCCCCATGAATCTCTCAATTTTTTAAAACTTCTTCGAGCTGGAGGTGACAAAGGTGTTCACCAACTCTTCCAAACAAGACATCCGATCGGGGTGCGCGGGAGAGATAGAGCTCAACTGCTCGTAATGGGTCGTTTCCTCGTTCATCACTTGGCACTCGAATTCCTCATAGCCTGAGCTTTCACCCCAATCATATGGAACTAATGGCTCCTTCTCTTGCTTGTTGCTCTTAAGGATCACTTCAATCAACTTATCAAGTTTTGCTTTAAGTGGAGCAGTTTATCCCACACTTGTTACTCCTCTTTCGTTGCTTCTCTTCCCACTCCTTCTCAAGATCCAATCATATCCCTTAAGAGCCATATCTTCAAGCAATTCGGTGACTTGAGGAGGGGTCATGTTCATCAACCTCCCTTGGCATAGAGAGTCAATGAGGATCTTGTCATCTTGAATGAGTCCTCCATAGAAAGTTTCTATCCGAAATTGCTCCTTGAATCCATGGTGAGGGCATTGGAGGAAGTAGTCGGAGAACCTTTCCAATGAATCCCTCAATGTCTCATCCACCTCTTGCTCAAAGTGAGTGATCTTCTTCCTCCACTCGGCCGTCTTGGAAGGAGGACAGTATCGGGTCATGAATTTGTTGAGGAGATCGTCCCAAGAGGTGATGGATAGAGGCGGACGGTTGTTGAGCCATCGGTGTGCCTTCCCCGCCAAAGAATAAGGGAAAAGCTTCAATCTCAGTACCTCCTCGGGGGCGCCATTAATCTTCAAGCTTCCCGCTAGCTCAAGAAACCTTTGGACATGCTCTCGTGGTGATTCATGGGTTTGCCCGTGGAAGTAAGCATTTTGTTGAATCATCGTCACGAGATATGACTTGATCTCAAAGTTGTTGGTGGCCACTGGTGGATGTAAGATGGGAGATTGGATACCCGCCGCCCGTGGAGCCATGTAATAGCCTATAGTCCTTGACCCTTCCTCGGCTTCCGCTTCTCCATTTGGGTTTGGAAGTGGATTAGCCCCTTGGTGTTGATTTGCCGCCATCTCAACTACAATTCCTACTTCAATTGCTTCAACTTCGGAACCAACTTGTTGTCCCCTTTCTTCATTTCTCCTTCTTGTCTCCACTTGCTCCCTCTCTCGAGCTTGAAGTCGGAGGGTCCGTTTGATGTCCTCGCCAGTGCTGTCAAAGGCGTCGAATTGCTCCGGGTCATGCACCTTCCTACACGCACTCAAGGAACACAACACGACTAGCACAAGCAAACACTTCACAACTTAACACGACAGAAATTAAAAGCTAGATTAACTACAAACAAAATTTTCACGATAACGAACCATTGTTCCCCGGAAACGGCGCCAAAAACTTGACTTGCTCTAACTATAACAATAAAATCCCACCTAAGGTCCAAGTATAAACCTTAGATGGGTGCAATATAGGGCAAGTATGTTTAAATATCGACCCGGGACGGTCCATGTACTGCTACTTCGACTGTTTGAAACATTATCTAGCAGATCGGGTTTAGTGAAAACAAAGATTGAAAACTAAATTACTTTTCAAATGTAAAATGGATTTAACTATAGTTGAGAAAGCTTCACCCGAGTGTTGCTCCCCCTAGCTAACAACTATGACTCGAAGAATCGAACGACCGTGTGTGGTTAGGGGGTTATAAATAACAGAGAAGTCTAACAAGCAACCCAAGTTACCCTTTTAGGTTCTAGGTTGAGGAATGGGATATTATCTAAGCCACTTATGTGACCGGCTCAACCTATCGACTAAGGATTAGTTAGACTTCACCCTCAAATTGGAGTTAGGACGGTGACACCCTAAAAAAAAACACTAAACTGCGACCAAGTGGAGTATGCCAGTCGACAGTGGTTGGCCATGAAGTATGCCAGTCGGTTTGGAAGCAAGAGCATCTGCCAGGTGCCCAATTTTGGTGTCCATATCTTGTAGGAGTTCCTGCTGGTTCCTCTGGTTAGCTTCAATCTTCATGAATTTGCCCGCAGACACTTCCATGAATTGCTCCAATTTATTGAACTTCTGGGTACTAGTGCTGGCCAAAGTGGTCACTAAACCCCGCATTTTGACACGGGATTGCCCGGTGCTGGGACTGATAGAGATACACCAGGCTGCTGGTACTACTGCTGCTGTGAGGGCTGTTTAAAAGCCTGCCCCTGTCTGGGCTGATAAAGGGTCTGGTATGTCTGCCTCTGGTTTTGAAAACCAGCTACAGGAGCTTGGAATCCAGGTGGCTTGGGATCGTTGTTGCCACTCCAGGAGAAATTTGGATGCTGGCGCCATCCCTCATTGTAGGTATTACTGTAAGGGTCGTTGTGCTTGGCATTGTTGATGAAGTTCACCTGCTTCTGTGGTGTACTGGACTCAAGCATGGCCTGACAGTCTTCTACAGTATGATGGGCGCTCTCACACCACTGGCAACGCATTGCCTGCTGCTGCCTTGTCCCCGGAACTATCCCATTTCGATCGATGGTTGAGACCAATTTAGACACAACCTACACCAAATCGGAATAATGGGTGCCCACAGCATGTACACCACGACCTAGTGCTCGCCTCGACCTCCTAGCAGTACCCCAATCATACCCTTTCTCTGCCATCTCGTCAAAGAGTTTATTCAACTGCGGCGGCGTCTTGGTCAACATGTTCTCGACACAAACCGAGTCAATCAACTAGTTGTCTTCTGGGAAGAGGGCGTGGTAGAAGGTGCCCACCTTGAAAGCATCGTTGAACCCATGATTGGGACACCTCACGAAGAGGCTGGTGTATCTCTCCCATGCGTCCCGGATGGTCTCATCTTCCTCATGTGCAAAATGGGTTATCTGCTTCTGTAGGTCTGCAGTCTTTGACGGAGGATGATAGCGGGTGAGGAACTTGTCTGCCAAGTTGGCGAACGTGGTGATCTAGCCTAGAGGTCGAGTGTCCAGCCACTCCTTGGCCTGCCCCTCCAGAGTAAATGGGAAGTATCTCAGCTGGATGGCATCGGCTGGGACCCCATTTATCTTGATCCCATGGATGAGCTCGTGGAATCGCCGCATATGCGATTTGGGATACTCCCCCTCCTTTCCACGGAACACCACTGAGCCGCACAGCATGTTGATTACATAGGTACTCGCCTCAAAGTTGTTGGCAGCAATTTGAGGGTGTTGGATGGGAGATCTCATGTCTGCAGCGCGGGCGGTCCAGTAATAGCCCATGGTATGCTCCTTGGGAATAACCACATCATTGTTCTGTGGTTCACCCATCTCTTACTCCTTAGTAATGTGAAGTTGCTCCAAAGCTTCCTCCGCAACCAGTCGTGCCTTCAAAGTCCGCTTGAGGTTACGACAGGTTCGTTCAATTCCTGGTCAAATGGCAGTAGATCTGCCGACTGGCTACGGGTCATGCACTACCTACACGCAATCAGCAAAAGCAACCCGCAGAGGCACACAGGTGGAAGAGAGGGAATGCAGTAAATAAAAAGCTAGAGTAACAACCATTCACGTTTCAACAATAACCTAAGTTCCCAAGCAACGACGCCAAAAACTTGACATGCTAGAACACAACGCCAAACTGCGACCAAGTGCAATCGCCGAATGAAAATGCAGAATAGTGGCAAGTTCAATTTATCAACCCAGGGTCTAGATCTATTGCCTACTCCGTGACTACCTGTTATCTAGCGGGACTAAGTGTAGTGAGAGTGATTGCAAACAAAAGTAGTAAGAAAGCAAGAAATGGTTCGAAGTTCTTTAGCAAGGGAAGTGTCACTCGGGAAAGAGTCCCCTAGCTCCTTAGTAGGTCAAAGTTGTAATTTCCTTTGGTTAATTTACTGTTGATTACACTGCGGAAGATCCGACAGTAGCTTGGAATCTCTTAAGCTGACTTAGCCCTCTCAGGCGGACTACCCGACATACGACTAGTCTTCACCGGGATAGAACGCTGAGGCAATTAACACCGAACTCCACTACAAGAATTGGATTCCAGTACAAAGCAGTGAATCGACTAACTCTCATATAATCGATTCACTACTACCGATTGAAGAAGCTCTAACAACCTAATAAGATTCTATCTATCTCAGGTTGCAGCAGAAATCAAGAACAGTTAATCAGGCTTCAATTGACTAAATGAATCATGCATCAATCGATTATAACCAAACAGTATATCAATCCAAAAGTCATTACAATCATTATCCCTAACACATGGAATTAGGGTTCTTCATACCCAAGTGAGAGAGAGTTCTACTCCATAGAGAGAAAGGAAAATAGAATACAAAGTAGTCATACTCATAACAATGGGAAGAATCTGTTTGGGATGATAATCTTCACTCCAAGGATGAAATCCAAGCTTAACTGATGAAACCAGCTCCAAAATCACTCCTAGGGTTTGTTCTTTGCACTTTCTCTCTCTAGGACTCTGTTTTTGCTCTGGAAATTCGTCTCCCCCTTCAAAGACCAAAATTTGGTTCAAATTCTAGTTCTGCCCGATCACACGGCCAAGCCACACGGTCGTGTGAAATCCCCAGCTGCCCGTGTGAAATCTCGAAAACGCGGTGTTTTGATTAAGTGACTCAATGTACGCCACACGGCCAGAATCGCACGGCCGTGTAAAAATATTTCCTGCCCGTGTGAACTCCCTTATACGGCCAGTGTGGCTTTGCCCGCGCAAAGGGGTTCCACACAGCCAAGTCACACTACCATGTGGAATTTAGGTCAGCCTGTGTAGTCTCCTCAGCTTTTCGTCAAACATCCCAACTTCGTCCAATCGACCCCGAACTCGTGCCCAAACCTTCCTTCACATACTAGGGCCTAAAATATCACAAACAAGAACAACCTAGCTTGAAATCGGCATAAAACACGAGAAATGAGGCTCCAACGGTATGTGAATGGTAGACAAAAACATGTGTACATATCGAGTCATCAGACGACCACCCACAACCAAACCCTAAGTGTTTAATAAGAATTGGGAGGTTTTCCCTCAAACTAACATAGACTATGAGGCATAGAATGCCCAAGAAACTCATCTCTAGAAGAGCCTCTTAAGTTAAGGGGGTTTCTCTCTAAACTAGGTTATAATGACAATTATATTGATAGGCTTTCACACAACACAATCATTTCTGAATAATACCTCCACATTCACATTAAAACACATCAACACTCAAATCATTCAATTCATACAAGCACTCACATAATTTTATCTAGGGTTTAAAAACACCCAAGTGAAATAAGGGACTACTCCATGCTAGGAGAAAGGAAAACGAAAGTCGAAAATCCATTTCCCTTCGACCCTTCCCATCTTCCCGCGCCGTCGTCTGATTCTGAAAACCCTAAGCCAAGCCAGCAACTGAAAACCCTTCGACCCTTTCCATCTTCTCGTTGCGGCACTGTGCCGCTGCCATCCGCCGTGACACCCCCCAATTTTGGGTTCTGGCTCGACCTTAATACGTGATCGGTTGGGTTAACGATTACGTACGAAGGATTACAACCGCGGTTTATGGATAATAATAATAATAATAATAACTATATTATTATTATCATTATTATTATTAAAAAAAAAAATATACATATAAACCTATATAAACCTAGAGGGCCGAGCGGCCCTCAATGATTCCCCACCCCTCACTTTAGCCTAGGCGGCGAGAAGAATAAGCTGGGAAAGAAAGAAACCGCTATCCCCAATTGTTCTCGGCTAAATCATGTCCCCACACCACTCTCACCTCTCCACCGACCCAAAAAGAAAACCCGCCGCTCAACGTGCCAAGAGGAATCAACAATGGTACATGAGGTTTAGGAGCTGCTGACGGATTTTGGAGGGGCAATAAGGGTTATTGATCGATGCAGTGGACAAAGGAAGGTATGTCTGAACCTTTCTATTAGAGTTGAAGATAATTATTGCAATGTCATGGTGTAACCAGTGATGGGAAAGGGTTTCGTTTCCAATAGTTTGGAGGTGAGGTGCTACCTACGTGGCTGTATGGGAAATTCCAAAGGAATAAATGGTAGGGAATGGTTGTTTGACTACCCATTGATGGGAACGTGTGATTGGGTTTTGGTGGGTGGTAAAATCATTAGCGTTTTATTAGAGATGAATCTCCACGAGTCAAGCAGTGGCTTGAGTTAATTTGGTTATGGTCATGGTGTAGAGGCTATATTTACAAGATGGATATAACAAGAGAATTCGGAAGGATGGATTGAATATCAGATCCCTCCATTGAGGAAGCATGGTTCTCGCCAACTCAATTTAAGCGGATTCGTCAATGAGGTGAGTGTAAAGGGGTAAATTCTACGCCTTACGTATTCTTTTAAGTATTATGATTTTAAGTATTTTAGCGATTTGGTTAGCGTTGCTTGGTTATGTGTATGATTGATTATTTGTGCTTTGCTTGAGTTATGGTTTGAGGTGTTTTTGTTTGAGCTATGCTTGAAGTGAATGTTTATTAATTACTTTGAAATTTTTATTAGTATAAGTTATTGTTAAAGTTTAAGAAACAATGTCTTTTTAAGAAGTAACTCACCTTCAAAGAAGGTGAAGTCGTTTTAAATGTTTTTAGTCACTAGCGCCAGTCCGTTGCCTTTTGAGATCTTTGAGACAGAGCAGCAGTTATGCTCTTGAGATATTTAAGTTGGGCAGCAGTTATGCCCTTGAGAATCATGGTGAAGAGCCACCACGATAAGTTTAAGATGTTAGGGGGATGAATCGTTACGACTTCCCTAACTAAGTTTAAGTTTAAGGAAAACCTAGATGGCTTCTCATACGTATGAGTTGGCAACCGGACTAGCTAGTAAGGGATCCCCATATCAGTCAAGTATTTAAGTCAAGCTTTGAGGTTTAAGAGTGGAGTAACAGTAACTCCCATACAGTTTTAAGAGTTAAGCTTTTAGTAGTGGAAGTACAAAACAACTCCCACCTAGTTAAGTAAAGTGATCAAGTATTAATAGGTATTTAAACGTAAGGGCGTAGACTGACCCCATCTCACTCACCAGTTTGAGGAGCTAGAGGAGCAGTTAGTGAGCAACGGCTTCGAGGGCAGCCAGCTAGAGGAGAGCAGTATAAGCATCACGGAGGATGCTTAGTCAAGGTTTTCAGTAGCAACAGCTTCAGAGTTTATTCGTTAATTACATTTATGCTTATGAGTACAGACTGGAGATTATTTTGAGATCAGATTGAGATTTTAAAGTTTGAGTTTAATTTGCCCACGTGTTTGGGCTTTGCCTTGAACTTTAAGTGTGTTTTCAGGATTTTATTTATGAAAAATTTTCCCGCTGCAATTTAAGATTTGAGTATTTTATTTGTCAAGGGCATTTTAGTAAAAGTAGTACCCGGCCGGGTTAGGGTGTTTCATTTTGGTATCAGAGCCGGTCTTCCTCTGTTCCTTGGTCTCCAAGGAATACTGGAATATCGGTCTTAGTTTTAAAGGCTTTTGTTTTAAAGGAAAGGAAAACGAGTCAAGGATATTCTTTTAAGAGTTTATAGAATCTCCAGTCTACTCTAATCATATTAAGGTGAATAACTATGACAGCACGACACGAAGGGATGGTAGCCCGGGGTACGATTGTTTAAGAATAGGCTAGCACGCGATTTAGTTAGCATGTCATGGTTTGTCAAATGAGAGATTTATGCATATGGTGATCGCCAGTAAGAATGAAAGGATGAAAGAGACTTGACCAGCCCAAGTAGAATCTCAAAGGCTCTCAAGACCAAGTATCTCAAAGGCATAATCATTTATATATGACGATGAAGGAACCCTTGTAGATAAACTACTTCATCTAGAAGAGGGTATATGACCCTGGGGAATTAGACCGGTATCAAGCTTTTGAAAGGAACAAGACAAGAGTCAACATGACCCTGGGAAGTTGGGCCGATGACAAGCCTTTAGGAGGAAAAAGACAAGCAACGAGATAAATGATGTGGAGGGAAAGTTATGGTCTCAGTACGACCACCAGAAAAGTGCCACCAAAGTCTAAAAGCATGCTTGGTAGAAGACAGTGGGGAGTCGATACATAAGAAAAGACATGGATTGTGAGAGAGAATAACAATTAGCTAGTAGATGGCAGTACGAATAGAGAACCACTTCTCAGAAGTGCGTGAGTTGGATACCAAGATTACACCGAGTTAGAAGGGGGATAGTAGAGACCCTACAAACTACCCAGATCACAAAAGGACATGAGGATGTTGGGACCGTTGGAAGGGGTATGCAAGAGTTCACGATGATCTATTATGGGATTGTCCTCTCTTAAATAGAGGGAACACCTAGCCTCCTAGGGTACATGAGGGGTGACAGAAGGAGGAACCTCTCTACTAAATTGGAACTAGAGTAGAGGGCTAAGAGCCGAGGTCTCAGAACTAGCTATAGAGTAAGTCATTAAGCCAATCGAGTATAGACAAGTAAGTGAAATGTTCAATAAATGTTCTAGTGAAGGGCAGAGAATTTGAGGAAACACATGGAAGTTCCGATGAAGGATTGAGAATATGTGTAGGTGACTTGTGTTCAAGAAAATGCATAGTGGAGTACGACGAGGAAAAGCATTGCCAAGAAAGAGGATATCATTAAGTTACCTTACCCAAGGTGCCCCACTCTAAGCGAGTACGACATAGTAGGATGTCATCCATAAGAGAAGGCCAGTTAAGGATAAATTAGTGATAGTTAGTTAGGCCACTAAGAGCCACGACTAAGAGATTAAGGCTATGTACAAGCATCGGTCGAGACAAAAGGCGTGGATGAGGTATGTTCAAGCCTACCAAGGGCAAGCCACTATTGGAAGCTTTGACCCAAAACAACAACGAGAAGATACTCAACAGAGTTTGGTGACCGAAAATAGTACAAAGCATCAATAGAAGGGTAGTAAAAGTAAAGAAGCAAGGAGAACACCATAGTACGCTATAAAAAAAGGTGGTTGTCGACCGAACAATGAATGCGTGAAGGAAGATAGTTGGGACGTGGTCAAGCACCATCGTGAGTAGAAGTTGTGGGTGTCATCTGACAAGTCTACCTAGAGAAAGTTTCTAGTGGAAATGTTGGCTTGGAGGTATGGCAAGGAGCTACTAAACTGAGTAGATCAAAGCTAGTACCAAGCATCGATGAGGAGTTGTGGAAGTAAGGAGAAAACCACAAGGCTATAATGAAGGTTATGGTGAAAAGGGTGGTAGTTGATAAAACGACAAATTCAGGGAGAAAGATAGTTAGGAAGAGCCGGCGAAAGAATACAAAGGTCAACAAGGAGGCGTTAAGGTGATTGCCATGGAGCATAAGTTGGACCATAGGAAGCCCATCAAAAACTGAGAAGCTCAATGGTCAACTTTAAAGTAGAAGTGTGGTGGTCCAGAACAATCAAAGGGAAAACCTTATCGGTCAAGGTACATAAGTGAGAAGAGAATATGGGCACCAAGATGACTACATCGATGACGAGGGACATGTAGAACTAGCGAGAAACATCGGTAAGAGGAGTCACGAGTAAAGAAGTAAGATGGATATGAGTTTAGCGAACCTACTAGGATACCCTAAAGTGAAAGCAATACCACCTATGAGGGTGAAATGTGGCGATCTCTCGGGTGAAAATTTCTTGGACGGGGAAACTGTACGAGGGATTTCAGGCAAGGTCAAAGAACAATAGAAGAGATCGTATGAGAACTCCCAAGTTAAACGGTGATAGGAAGTGTTAAGTTAGGCGCCATGAGTGAAAAAGTACTCAAAATGGAAGGTCATGATTCTAGAAAGAAGTCATAAAGTTGATCGCAAGCTAGAGGAAGATGCAAAGGATGCCTCTAATGCATACAGAAAGTCGAAGCAGTAGTATGAGGTTTCAGAGTTAGGCAAGAAGTAACAAGAAGATGACCACTCAGTTTATGGTTAAAGGATAAGACGTGGCGTCAAGGAGGAAAGTAAGGGATTCAAAGTTAGAAGATACAAGGACCTAGGTGACCTATGAGGTCAACCCTAGACGAGAGTTACGTTAAAAGGGTTTTACCATCTGACTAGATGGAAGATAAGCCGCCATCAGTGACCTTGTGGTTGGAGAGGGGCATTAACTTCTCATGTATAGGTGCAGCCTAGGTGGTGTGAGGGGTTAAGAAGCTACAACAACATTGAAGTTTCAGGGAATGGAGAGAAGGATTTTATGTCATGTCGTATAAGTTAAAGGAAATAAAAAATCCGCGAAGTGAAAAGGATTACCACAAGCGATGCTTAGGGTTATCATAGTGGACAAATTTCGAGGGCGAAATTTCTATAAATGGGGAAGAAGTAATACCTAGGAATCGAACTTTGGACATCAGACATCTATGTTCGAGAATTCAAGTAGAGGCATCAGAAGTCCGGATATGGAGAACGTAGCTCAAGGTCGAGGCGCATTATGAGATGAAGTTACGACGGGTCAAGCCTAGAATAGGACTGGCCGAGAATTTATTTCCTTAATGTTTCTTAGGGGATCCTAAATAGAGACCCAAGGCAACCCATTGAGAACAACATGAGCTAAGAATTCTTCACAACGTCAAAGGCGTCGATGAAGGAGAGTGTCACAAATACATAGTCGCTTTGAGTAAGACGCTAGCGGAGTAAGTAGTTTAGGAGAAATGAGTGAGTTATCATTTAACCAAGAACCACACGAATTGGAGGGAAGGAATCATAGCTCAAGGTTGTACAAAGTAATTGAAGTATAAATCCCTATAGTGGAAGGATTACCCCAAGTGGGACTTTGGGTTGTCAAGATGAACAGATTTCGAGGTCGAAATTTTTCATAAGGAGGGGGGAAATGTGATATCTCGATTTTGGACGGGGGGTTCAACAACAACTACAAGGAGAATTGGTCAACATGTCCTGTCAAATCAGCATTTTGTTTCATCACTTTTGAGTCAACTTGTGAAACGATAAGGACAGTGAGTCACTCAAGGTTATACGAGCACTACAAGGTAAAGAAATGTATATGATAAAAGGCTACCAACGAAGTTGTTATGGTAAGAAGGGTGTTGATAGAAGGATTAGTTCCGAGCAAATTTTGAGGACGAATTTTTTTTATAAGGGTGGAGGAAATGTGACCCCCCGAATTTTGGATTCTGGCTCGACTTTAATACGTGATTGTTGGGTTAACGATTACGTACGAAGGGTTACAACCGCGGTTTATGAATAATAGTAATAATAACAATAATAACTATATTATTATCATTATTATTATTATTATTATTAAAAAAATTATATATATACATATAAACCTAGAGGGCCGAGCGGCCCTCAATGATTCCCCACCCCTCACTTTAGCCTCGGCGGCGAGAAGAATAAGCTGGGAAAGAAAGAAACCGCTATCCCCAATTGTTCTCGGCCAAATCATGTCCCCACACCACTCTCACCTCTCCACCGACCCAAAAAGAAAACCCGCCGCTCCACGTGCCAAGAGGAATCAACAATGGTACATGAGGTTTAGGAGCTGCTGATGGATTTCGGAGTGGCAATAAGGGTTATTGATCGATGCAGTGGACAAAGGAAGGTACGTATGAACCTTTCTATTTGAGTCGAAGATAATTATTGCAATGTCATGGTGTACCAGTAATGGGAAAGGGTTTCGTTTCTAATAGTTTGGAGGTGAGGTGCTACCTACGTGGCTGTATGGGAAATTCCAAAGGAATAAATGGTAGGGACTGGTTGTTTGACTGCCCATTGATGGGAACGTGTGATTGGGTTTTGGTGGGTGGTAAAATCATTAGTGTTTTAGTAGAGATGAATCTCAACGAGTCAAGCAGTGGCTTGAGTTAATTTGGTTAAGGTCATGGTGTAGAGGCTATATTTACAAGATGGATATAACAAGAGAATTCGGAAGGATGGATTGAATATCATATCCCTCATTTGAGGAAGAATGGTTCTCGCCAACTCAATCTAAGCGGATTCGTAAATGAGGTGAGTGTAAAGGGGGTAAATTCTACTCCTTACGTATTCTTTTAAGTATTATGATTTTAAGTATTTTAGCGATTTGGTTATCGTTGCTTGGTTATGTGTATGATTGATTATTTGTGCTTTGCTTGAGTTATGGTTTGAGGTGTTTTTGTTTGAGCTATGCTTGAAGAGAATGTTTATTAATTACTTTGAAATTTTTATGAGTATAAGTTATTGTTAAAGTTTAAGAAACAAGGTCTTTTTAAGAAGTAACTCACCTTCAAAGAAGGTGAAGTCGTTTTAAGTGTTTTTAGTCACTAGCGCCAGTCCGTTGCCTTTTGAGATCTATGAGACAGAGCAGCAGTTATGCTCTTGAGATATTTAAGTTGGGCAGCAGTTATGCCCTTGAGAATCGTGGTGAAGAGCCACCACGATAAGTTTAAGATGTTAGGGGGATGAATCGTTACGACTTCCCTATCTAAGTTTAAGTTTAAGGAAAGCCTAGATGGCTTCTCATACGTATGAGTTGGCAACCGGACTAGCTAGTGAGGGATCCCCGTATCAGTCAAGTATTTAAGTCAAGCTTTGAGGTTTAAGAGTGGAGTAACAGTAACTCCCATACAGTTTTAAGAGTTAAGCTTTTAGTAGTGGAAGTACAAAACAACTCCCACTTAGTTAAGTAAAGTGATCAAGTATTAATAGGTATTCAAACGTAAGGGCGTAGACTGAGCCCATCTCACTAACCAGTTTGAGGAGCTAGAGGAGCAGTTAGTGAGCAGCGGGTTCGAGGGCAGCCAGCTAGAGGAGAGCAGTATAAGCATCACGGAGGATGCTTAGTCAAGGTTTTCAGTAGCAACAGCTTCAGAGTTTATTAGTTAATTACATTTATGATTATGAGTACAGACTGGAGATTATTTTGAGATTAGATTGAGATTTTAAAGTTTGAGTTTAATTTGCCCACGTGTTAGGGCTTTGCCTTGAACTTCAATTGTGTTTTCAGGATTTTATTTATGAAAATTTTTCCCGCTGCAATTTAAGATTTGAGTATTTTATTTTTCAAGGGCATTTTAGTAAAACTAGTACCCGACCGAGTTAGGGTGTTTCATCCACCCACCGTCCCTGGCCGGCCGCCGTCCCCGACTTCCTTAAGGCTGCGCTGCTGTTCCTCTGTTCGACTGCTCCTCTGTTTGGCTGCTCCTCTGTTTCGCTCGACGCCTCGTCCCTCGACCTGCTCTTCTGTTCGCTCGACGCTCGACCTGCTCTCGTCGTCGAGCTCCTCTTCCTGTCTTTCAGTGCTTCCCTGCACCGCTGCCGTTAGAGTTAAGCCTGTCTTCCAGTGCCGTCAATGTAAGTTCCTCTGTTTCTGATTCAATGGACAATGATATATATATATATATGCTCGAATTGAATGGAATACAATGTATACTCCATTTGTCATTTCCTCTGTTATGTACATATACATATGCTCAAATTTTTCTGCCTAATTGTAGTTGGCGTTTTCTGAAATTTTGATAGGGAGAAGCAAGGAGCAAAAACAATGAAAAACAAAGGAAAGGCAATTTCAGCTCCTGCCCCTGCCGCCAAGACCAAGAGTAAGAAGAGACGCAGGGTTGATGAATCAAGTGGAAGTGGAGGACTTGCAGATGTTGTCGGTTCTGTGGCAGCACCTACTCCCGAGGTTGTGGCTCCTGAGCAGCCTGTTGCTGCTACTGGTGAAGCTGTTGCAGCAGCTCCAGCAACAAAAAAACCTGCAAAAAAGAGTAAGAGGAAGGTGTCCAAGATAAAGTCAACAACATATGATGAGTACGAACTGTATTATGTACCAAATCCCAATGCCAAGAAACAAGCGGCGGAGGGGAAGGTAGTGAAGAAGGAGTTGAGGAAGGCAAGATGCTTGTTTTGCAAAAACAGAGCTAGCCGCAGATCCACGCGTCAATGGTACTTCTGCTCTCCGTACACATACTATTTCTTGTAGAAGAAAAAGGGCAGAGCAAGGATGAAAACTTTAGTCAACTGGAAATTTGAGCAAGGAAAAGTTAGGTATGCATTAGCTCAAATGATAATCATGGATGAGTTGCCCTTTAGATTTGTTGAGAGGGCAGGGTTTAAACAGTTTTGTCTTGCTGCATGTCCTATGTTTAAGATCCCATGTAGAAAGACCATTAGAGAAGATTGCTTCAGATTGTTTATTGATGGGAGGAAGCAACTGAAGAATTATTTCCATGACAAGTGTGCTGGCAGGGTGTCTCTTACAACAGATTGTTGGACTTCTGTTCAGAACTTTAATTATTTGAGTTTGACTGCTCACTTTGTTGGTAATGATTGGAAGTTACATAAGAAGATCATTGGGTTTCGTCGCATTACTAGTCACAAGGGTGTTGATAGTACTGACTCTATTGGGAGCATTTTGGAAGAATGGAACTTGAAGGATGTGTTTACCATCACAGTTGACAATGCATCTGCAAATGATACAGCAATTGGTTGATTGAAGGATAAATTGATGAATTGGGGTAGCAGTGTTAAAGATGGTGCATATTTTCATATCCGTTGTGTGGCTCATATAATTAATCTCATTGTCAGTGACGGATTGGAGGAAATGGGGGTGGCTGTAATTCGAATTAGGGAGGCTGTGAAATGGGTTCGTGCTTCACCTGCAAGTTTGGAAAAATTTTAAAAATGTGTTAGATTTCATCACATTGACTGCAAGAAGATGTTGTGTTTGGATGTTCCCACTAGGTGGAATTCCATATATTTAATGTTGGAGTCAGCTGAGGTGTATGAGAAGGCATTTAAACTTCTTGAGACTGAGGATAGGGAGTTTCGGGCTGATCTCTTGAAGTTAAAGAAGTACAAGGGTGATGAAATTGGTCCTCCAACTGCAGCAGATTGGGAGAGTGCAAGAAACTTGTGCAAGCACCTGAGTTACTTTCATGAGCTTACCTTACTTGTTTCCATTACGAAGTATGTGACTTCTCATCTATTCTTGAGAGAGCTTCTTCATATATTCCACCAGCTCAAAGAAATGGAGGCTAGTGAGGAAGAGTAGGTAAGAAATATGGCATTTAGGATGCATGCAAAGGTAGGAAAGTATTTGTATGAGGTGGAGAATGACAATTCAAGAATGAATAAGCTTTTCTACATGGCAGTGGTGTTTGATCCTAGGCACAAAATGAAGTATCCCATTTATGTTTTGAGGAACTTATATGGACAAGCTAGAGGGGATGAGTTGGCTGAAGATCTTCTGAGTGAGCTTACTTCCTTGTTTAAGCATTACCAAAGCAAATGCAAACCTGCTACTCAAAGTCAAGGCCACAAGGGTCACAATCTGGGATTGGGAGTGCAGAAACGACTACTCCTTGTGAGGTGGGCAGCCTTGTGCCCAATGTGGGGAGGCGTGTTTGTGATGATGATTATGAAGCGTGTGAGGAAATTGCTCAATCCTCCGAGTTGGACTGATATTTGGTAGAGATTCGTGAAGGAGATGCGAAGAATATGAAGTATGATGTGCTGAGTTGGTGGAAAAACAATGCATAACGCTATCCCATTTTGAGCAAGATGGCCAAAGACATATTTGCTGTCCCCATTTCCATAGTAGCTTCCGAGAGTGCTTTTAGTACCGGAGGTCGTTGTGTTGGATTCTTTTAGAATTTCTTTGACTCCTCAAATTGTGGAAGCTCTCATTTGCAGTGAAGATTGGTTAGCAAGCTCAACATTGCCAATTGAAGATGAGGATTTGGAGGAGTTGGAAGATCTTGATAATGGTATTTATTTTAGTTGCTTTAGTTTGTTGAGCTATTGTTACTTTGCTTTCTAACTTAATTCCATTCTAATATTTGTTTTATTGTTTTAGCATTCAAAACTTTAGTGTGGGATGTGAATACTTCTGCCACAGCTGGACTTGGAAGTGCAGTAAATGCAATGCCCATTGATCGTGAAGCTCCTTCTGCTTCGGTCGGAGTGGGACCTAGTGCGGGCGGAGTGGGACCTAGTGGTGGAGGAGCTATTAGCAACAGTGATGGCGAGGATGATAGTTCTAATGATGGGCAGGATAGTGAGTAGGATCACCGATCAAGAATGATTGAAGAATTGATGTTTAAGTTCTAGATATGTCTATGTTTATTTGGTATGTTGGTTAATTTCCTATGAAGTTGAAAGTTGGGATTGTGAAAAATGGTTTGTGCATTTGTGGATTGTGTTATTTAGATATGCAGACAGATGCAGGGGCTTGATGGAAGTGAAAATAGACAAAACATTAGCTGCTGTGTTTTTTTTCATGTATTTTTGCGGTTAGTTCGCGGTCAATTCGCGGTTAGTTTGCCTAAGCGCGGTTTCGTATACTGTTTCGGTTGTTGCGGTTTTTACAACCAGAAACCGCGGTTCACCGTTAACCGCGTTCTGCGGTTTTTGGTTAACCGCTAACCGTGAGGGACGCGGTCGCGGTTGGCTAATATGGGTGTTTTGTGGTTTCAGTTAACCGCAAATTGCGGTGCAGTTAACCGCAACCGCACCGTTTCCCACCCCTAAGCTTGTGGCTTCCAATGATGTGATTCTGCTTATGAGTAGTTCAAGCAGTTCAGCTATGCTTGTCTTGAGCTCCTCTGTCGGATGTTGAATAACTTGGATAGATTTGATTTGTTCTTTGGGTGGTCTACGTTTTGAAAAATCTCTATTATGATGGCCATCTGCATGTAGATCTCCATTTTCTTCTCAATAGTGAGATGAAATATGCTCCCTCATGCCATTAAGTTGACCTATTTGGATGTTGGTTCATCAAGTTCGTTGAAGAAGAAAGTTGCACGATGTTCTTCCATGAATCAATGATGGGGGAACTCATATAGTAGAAGGTTAAATATGCTCATTGTATCATGAATTTTCTCTCCTAGCCTTTGATGAATCCTGGAGATTCCTACTTTGAGCTCCATTTTCTTCCATGGTAAAACGTACTTGTCTAAGAATGCTTATGCAACTTTGTCCCATGTGTTGATCTGTTTCTTGGATGCATATCAAACCAAACTCGAGCCTTCCCTTTCAACGAGATGGAGAACAGTTTCGAGCGTATTGCTTCTCCTTCTTGTCTTTCTATAGTGGAGCAAAGAGCGTTGGAACTTCTTATATGTTATAATAGATCGTTTTTATCTCCTACATCTAATTGAAGTGATGTTTGTATCATCTTCGTTCAAGGGGAGTTAATCTCCACATCCCTTGTATGGTGCAAGTTGCTTATCACGGACCTTGAAGCTTTGGGTCAAAAATATTAAAATACGGTAACCATCTTGATCCTTGTTCCAATTCCTTGGTTCCTACAATGAAAGGAAACAAAATCCTAGTATCCTCAAACAACCAGTTTTTTCCGCATACACAATCAAAAGTCCCCGGAAACGACACCAAAAACTTGATGTAGAAATCGAGTTATAATCCTAGGAATCCCGATGGTCGTATTCCACGAGGTCTTTTGATTATAACTACTCAAAACTAGATTCTCAAGCGATTGAACAACAAAGAATAAATGCAATGGGCTGAGGTACCCTATGGAACTCGAGTAAGTCACTAAGGAAATCAAAGAGTAAATGAAACAAAAAGGAGTAGTAAAGCAAGAGAGAGGCAATTGTTTAGGAAGCATCATCAATATGAGCATTCATACTTTCTCCTTGATAAGATAGCTATATAAATCGATGTTATGATGACATCATATCCCTTCCACTAAGGCCATTCTCTACCCATGCATGTGCCTCTTGTTATAGGAATTTAACTAGCTAATGTGTACTTTCGCTTCATGCCACAAAGTAATTAATGATGATGCCTACTACACAAGAGTAGTTTCATAACACTCATAATAGTATTATAAACAATACACAGATTAATGCATCATAAAAAGATAAAAAGCATACAATACAATAAACTAGACTGTCAATGCTCTAGAGCATCTCATTAATTCAAAGAAAGCAATACATCACACATCTTACAATTAACATCCCATACAATAAGGAGTTTAGCTGGCCATGCGAGAATGGGGAGGAATCATCGATGTTGAAGTCATTCCCTCCTCAATCTGACAGAGCTTCAGCTGTTTGTTAGAGTAAATTTTGGTTTCTAAACGAATTCTAGGCACCTATATATAGTACAAGAAATATGGTTAAACTGGGGGGTTTTCCTCTTAAACTTAGCCAGAAGCTTCCTAATACCTCTAGGACTCGGATTCTCTAACTTGGGGCCGAAGTAAGTTCTTCTTGACCTCCATTTGGGCTTGGGATTTTAGCGACGACTGTGGGGTAGTAATTGGTACGGCCACCACTTTTCTTCCTGGGCTGGACTCCTGGCATGTGGACAACCTCTCTCAAAGATTTGATCGCGAATAGTCTAGGTTTCCATGGGAGGCGGTTGGACCATAAGCTGGACCACCGCTGGTTCTTGCTTCTGCTTGTGTCGAGTTGATAGGGTAAAAGCGTAATGCCTCAATCCTATCTCGTAGTAAAACCGGAAAGTCCGGGTATCGTCTCTCAGCGACTGGTACAACCTTATGATTTATCAATTCTATGGAGCAAACTATATGTGAAAATGATTTGGTTGATGAAATTATTATCTAATAGAAAAATAATTAAACAAAACAAGCAAATTAAAGTTGTTGGGTTGAAATCAATGGAAGAAAGCTCTGGGAGGAACACTGGGACTGACTACCTATCATATCTAGATTAATTCACATATTCCAATCAGTTTAATCCAACTCTCTACAGCCAAGATATCATGAATGTGCTAGCTATCCCTGCGGGAATTACCACATACTAAACAATCAACTCAAATCCTACTGTCGTAGCTCAATGAGTTAATTGTTCAGTCTGAAGACCGATATCCCAATCCAGACCGCAATGCATCTTATTTAATCCACTGTCGCTTCGATAAGTTACTATGTCACATGAAATAGGTTCAGTTATTAGGGTTCCACTATCGCTAATAACCTAATTAACTACAAATAGATGTATTGGTGGCAAGTCAACACAAAGCATTAAGCAATTTCATGCAATAGAGGTAGGAAGAAGAGAAATATGAATCAATCCATCAAATCAAGAAATAGCTACATTCTATGGTGTTTCCCTCAGAAATTGGGATTTAGTTCATGACGAAAATAAAACACACAATCATTTTCTTATTATCCATCGTGATATTAATCAATGAATAGGACAGAAAATACTCGAAAACCCTCGCACAGCTCGTCGCTCCAAAGGATCTCCTCGCGCTGCTACTTGCATCGCGATTATTCAGTCCACTCCGCTGCGCTGCCTCTCCAATGTGCTGTCTCCGCAAAAGATTCCTCTCCAAAGCAATTCGTCCCCCCTGCCTCTTATTATTCCTGGCACTAGAAGATAATGGACTTGGGGCCAGAAAATCCAAAGAAAATCCCCATGGCCAATTTTCCCAGAAGCTCTCCTTCCTCTAGAATTCCGGCCCAGTCCAAGTAATTCGGACCCAAAAATGCTCCTGGCCCATTCTGTTAATCCCCCCTCCATTCTTAGTGTCCCTTTGCTGCTCTCAGTTAATTGTCGGTCCAATTAAGTGAAGAAAAAGCCAATCCGGTCCACTTGAGTAATACCATCCAACAATGCCAATTTCTCAATTTATTTACCTGAAACATATAAAATATTTTGCACTCGACGGTAATGGTTATATAACCATTCCAGACTTGTTGAACCCAAAAACAAGCATTATATGTCTCAAAATATCATGTAATAATCACATTAAGCACATAATATCACTATGTTTTCGACAATTATCACAACCCCACACTCAATACTTGCTTGTCCCTAAGCAACGACTCAGACGAGAGAACAATAATTGGAGAAAACACAAGATATACCAGGGAGACACAACCTAGCTCAAAACACAAGACCCACGACACACAAAACATAACATCGACACCATAAATTTATCCTTGTACTCTTGTGATAATCAGTAGTCTCTTTCTCACTGGAGGAGTTGTGCTTTAAGAATCATACCGTTCACCCCACACTCAAGGTCTTTGCAACCAATAACCATTGACTGACTCAAATCCATAAAAAACTCAATTAGCAACACTCAATTTCGATCGTCGGTAGTGAGCGATTAACAACTTGTGATGTAACAGTTATTAGAAGAATCTAACCACATCAGTGAGGTGCATATCTCGTGAGGACAATCTGGCTTACTCACATCAATCATAAGTAATTAACTTAGCACAAGAGTCTAAAAACAAATGGGGGAAGCTTTTCGCAAACTTGGTTTTAACTTTAAGCACATCACTACCTTTTCTGACAAGGAGAGTCTTTCTCTCTTTCTGATTTTTGCTAGCCAAGTGTTCGTATTTAGTACAAGTGGGATTTGTTTCTTACTACCGGTGACTGAGCAAGAGCAATTTCTGCTTCTTAGCACTCGCATAAGGGATTCTTGCAACTCCTTTTCCTCAGTCCGTGTGGAGGGTCACTGCACATCCTCAAACGACACTTCACTCAACAAGGACCGTACTTGATAAGCAACATCGTACGGTCGCGAACCGATGCTCAGTTGAACCTTTCCTAGTTATTAGGATCTCTAAGCATAACATTTGTTTCATTCAGATCCTTCACATTCAAAATTCTCAACAATCAAGGTTTTTCAATATTGGCATCACGAGTCTTTGTACGAAAGATCGACGTGTCATTCATAATGCAAGTGTCATTCTCAAATTTGTACTAAATGCACTTGTCACTTTCACTTTTAAAACAATGAGAGAAAATCTGATTAATCATGCCACGAATTCTTAGTCTATTTCAAATCATATGATGATTTGTCTAACCATAGACTCCAGAAGCATGTTCTAGACTAACAACTTCTTAGGTTGTCTCATGTAGATTTCTTTATCTAAGGCACCATTCAAAAAAGAAGTTTAACATCCATATGATGGTTGTTATTCTACATATTATTGAATAGATATCAAAGAAATCTACAATTTTCCTCTTCACCTAGAGCTTTAGCTACCAGGCGATCATTATACTCATAAACTAAACCATCAGGTTTCAGTTTTTTCGTTTAGGAATCCATTTATTACCTTGGCTTCATTGCCAGGAGATAATTCTCAAAGATGCCAAATCTTTTCGATTTCATCGATATATTACCTACGGCATTACAACCAAAAGGTAACTCTACAAGTTTCTAAGTCTTATTAGACTCTCATGATTCCAGTTTATTAATAATGGCTTTTCCCACAAATCTGCACCTTTACAGAAGTTTGAACTTCTAGCAGACTTGTAGGGTCTTTCTTAGGGTGTAATTAACAAATTCATAACCAAAATCCTTTATCGATTTATGGTTCGTTTGCTTCTTCTGAGTTCATACTCAGATTCACCACCCCCACTAGTTCCATTATTTCTAATAGTAGGCAGGACACTACCCTTACTATTTCTTGAATTAAAATGGAAGTTTATTGGCATCAATTGATTTCACAACGACATGAGTATTTCGTTTCATAGGAACTATGTGTTTTTATTGTTGACAACATAAAATACACTCATATGCTCTTCTAGTTTTCACTACACTGGTTTGTTAACTCTACCACAAGCACGCGATATAATCAATGCAATAAGTAACAATGCAATTAAGAATTTCTCAAGCTATTTCAAATTAGCACCTCCAATAACTAGACAAAACACTTTATAGAGCAATAAATAATTTATTGTCTTTCCACCTTGTTTATCCATATCAAAATAAACCAGATCTATCGATTCTGATTCTCTAACCAAATATTTATGGGTCATTTAGTTTGGATATACAAAATTCATATTTTTCTCAAACATCCAATAATAATATGGGAATGTGATATTCTAATTCTTCACACAGACACACTTGGAAGAATTTATCTTATCTACTTAACCATTCCTTACGTCTAGGATAGTCAATGACTTTCTAGAGGTAGGGTTCTCTTCCACTTTTCCAGAACCATCAACAATAGTGGTGAGGGTCTATCCCAACAACACTTTCTCCTTCAATGCGCCTCAATGCATGGTTGAACTTAGCTACTTTATCAGATGCATTCCTTGAGGCGTCAATATCCAACCACCATTCTACAGAATTGCCATTAAGGCCTATCACCCCATTAGTGATTGTTACCACCAAATCCTGTTATTTTATCAACTTAACACTGGGTTAAACTTGTTCTTACACTTTCGTGTCTTATGACCTAGTTTCTCACAAATTTAACAGAGAAACATATCGTCATTCTTAGAGGATTGGGTGGCAATCTTATGGTTACCACAAAGGGTACCATTCTATTTGGTATGGATCTGATTCGGCTTGCTGCTTTCATTCTTGAAACTTTAATGTTTCAGAGCAGCCTAAGTGGTTCGTGTAGTACTAGTAATAGTACTTCTTACAATATCGTTATTATGGGCAATAAACCCATTTTATTCCCATAAATTCTTCAATGCACACATTTAAACAAAATCATTCTTTCCATAGCATGTATTCAATTATGCTATAACCATCGAGATATGTAATATATCTCAATGTCAACTTATCATGCATCAAATCAAGTTTTCATTCTAGCATTCATAACCTTTCTCAATTCCATGCATAGAGCCACATGGAATAGATTCTAATATCATTCATTAATGACTCACGAGAAAGGTTTCAGTTCTTACCTCTTTTCAAGAAGTCATTGTATTCTGAATTCACTTCAAATAGCTAGCACCAGGCATAGCTTCCCTCGATTCCTTTATTCCATATTGAGACGGTCGTTGTATATTCAACTTTTCCTTGCCGCAAAGAGGATCAGCCACTGCCATATCCTCCAACATAGGGCTCGAATGGTTAGTGCTATAAATTTTACCACCCGAGCTCATGACCGATAAGCTTCCATTAAATTGAGGTTCTCAATTTTCTTCCTTCTCGGCAATTAGCTTGTCCAAAAGGACCTGAAATTGGAGAGAATTAATTCCCCCTTTTTACAAGCGGACCAGGGAAGGCTTTAATTGGGAGGCCATTCCACTGTTCTATCTTCCCTCTGATTCTTTCCTGTTGGAACGCAAAGAACTGGGGATTTGGCAGGGGACTGCTTCCTCGTGGTACATCTCCATGAGACACCAATGGTGGGAACATTATGCCGCGGAGGGAATTTTCGTTGCAACGCTAGCTCCACGACCCAACAAGGAACTGGTCAGAATTGCCGCCTCAGTTCAGCCCATCGGACTTTACAAGAAGCTCGAATGCACGCAGCTTACGAGAATCAATTGCTTCCCTTTCCTTTCAGACTTCTTTTAGCTCCGTGGATCTACGCTAATCAACGCTTAGAGAAATTGTTGTCGGATGTGACGGTTATCTTGTTCTTTTCACGCGAGATGGCGACGGCGTCGCCGAGATTGCCGGTCTTGCCGCCCACCTTGATTCTCTCATGGAGAAAATTCTCGAGTGAAGCGATGTCTATGATCTTATCCTCCACAGGCTTCCCGCAATCTATCACGAAGGAGACTCCCTTCTTCTTTCCTCCCTTCGCCACCGCTGCTGCTCTGCCGCGACTCATCTCTATGCTCGTTTTCTTTTTCTTCTAATATCAGCCACGTAAGAGCCCAACGACGGAGATGTCCCCAACGTCCAGCGACACGGACAACACGTCGACGCCGTCGACGATGGCATCATCGAATACAGGGAGAATGTCGGCGGACAGAATTCAATAGTCCTTTTCCGAGCGACATAACGAGAGCAATCGATCTAGCCATAATAGGTATCCAGTTCGGTACTTTGACAGCAAGCGAACGTCTTAAAATTGTTAGAAACCGAATAGGAAAAATTAGGGTTACCAAATCTGGCTGAGTCGCGGACTAGGTCGCTCTCTTTAAGACGTTCGCGGCACTACCTCGTAGTGCGCACAACAGAGTATCAGCCGGTCGCCTCCAGGATAAAACATCCATTCTAATTTTATTGCTATCGGTTTTGTGCGAAAATCGGAGCTCTATGAATTCACTCTCTCTCGTGTTTATGCTCTACTGAGGTGTGTTTAGAGGGTCTGGGAGGTCTGCTATTTATAGGAGCAGAAAATCCAGAATATTCCCTCTTTCTTTGGTAATAAGTCACATTTTAATTAGAGAGATAATTATTCCCATAATTAAAATATAATTTATTAAGATAGTTAATCTTAATTATCTCCATAATATTCCTTTTATTAATTATCCATCTTATTTTCGTATCATGGGAAAATACTGGATAATTAATTAGGAATTTCATTTATAGCTTTTCAAAGCTATTCATCCCAACAGCTTTGCCCTGCTTTTCTACTGGATTTTTCTTGCTCTTTGGATCCTCCAACTCCTTCCCTCTCCTCAATGTGACTGCTTCAACCATGGCATCCTTTGGATTTCTCTCAGTATTTGCCGGTAAAGTCCCAGGAATCCTACCTTGAATATCTGCAAAAGTTTGAGCCATCTGGCCTATTTGCCTCTCCATAGCTAGCATAGATGATTGCATATTATTGTTTATGACTAGCTGTTGAGTGACAAATTGATCAAGACATTTCAAATTATTGTCTGCTTTCTGCATATGAGCCAAAATCAACTCCTCGAGCTGGGGCTTCTTCTCTAGTTGAAGCTGCTGCTGTTGAAAATCGGGAGGTGGGATGTTTCGAATACCAGTTGGGTTGTTGTTCGATCAGGAAAAGTTAGGATGCTTCCTCCATTGAGGGTTGTAGGTATTTGAATACAAACCACCCTGGCCTTAATTTCACGGATTATTGATATATTGGACATCTTCCAACTGAGCAGCTCCCAGTGGACACATATCCCTATGATGAGGACTCTCACAAAGTTCACATGAAGCAACCTCCTCTTGTCTACCCAGAGCAATCTTGGCCAGCCTTCGTTCGATTGCATCGAACTTTGAATCCAGCTTGGCATCTATCTTTGCTTCTAGACTCACAACTCTGTCTATCTCATGCAAGCCTCCTCTTCTTCAAATACTGGTCTCACTACCCCATTAAGTGGCTTCTGAACAGATCTTCTCTACCAGATCATATGCTGCTGGTGCCTCCATGCTTGTGAAACCATTTCGAGAAGCATTATTCAAGGGGATCCCGGAACTCCCTTCTGATTCCATTGAAGGAAATAATGATCACATTCCAATCTTCAAGACCATGGATTAGGCATCTCATCAATAGCCCCTTATAGCGCTCCCATGCTTTAGTCAGACTCTCATCATCAGCCTGCTTAAAAGTAACAATTTCCTCTTGCCTCTTCATTGCCAAGGCAGGTGGGAAGTACTTATCCAGAAAGACCTTCTCAAGCTGAGCCCATGTCGTGATGGAACGTGGTGTTAAGTTCTAAAACCAGTGTGATGCATTCCCTATCAGAGAGAATGAGAACATCCGAAGACGAATTTTGTATCAGCAGATACAATTGGGTTCTTCATTGTATCACATATGCTCGCGAACCGGCGAAGATATTCACGAGAATCCTCAGTGCTAGCCCCGGAGAAAGTATACCCGTTGGTGATCATGTTGATAATTGTTGGGGTAATCTCCATGGTTGCATCCCAGCCGGAATGACAACACATGAAGCTCGGGCTCCAATCCTTTGATTTAAACGAGCCCTGATCGAACGATCCTCTGCCATGATGACAGGCTCGATGTCGCGTGGTCGATATCCCAATCAAGACCGCATAGCACCTTATTTAATCCACTGTCGCTTCGATAAGTTACTATGTCACATGAAATAGGTTCAGTTATTAGGGTTTCACTGTCGCTAATAACCTAATTAACTACAAATCGATGTATTGGTGGCCAGTCAACACAAAGCATTAAGCAATTTTATGCAATAGAGATTGGAAGAAGAGAAATATGAATCAATCCATTAAATCAAGAAATAGCTACATCCTATCCTATGGTGTTTCCCCCCATAAATTGGGATTTAGTTTATGACGAAAATAAAACACATAATCATGTTCTTATTGTTCATCATGATATTAATCAATGAATAGGACAGAAAATACTCGAAAACCCTTGCACAGCTCGTTGCTCCAAAGGATCTCCTCGCGCTGCTGCTTGCGTCGCGATTATGCAGTCCGCTCCGCTGCGCTGCCTCTTCAATGTGCTGTCTCCGCAAAAGATTCTTATCCAAAGTAATTCGTTCCCCCTGCCTCTTATTATTCCTGGCGCTAAAAGACAATGGACTTGGGGCCAGAAAGTCCAAAGAAAATCCCCCTGGCCAATTTCCCCAGAAACACTCCTTCCTCTAGAATTTCGGCCCAGTCTAAGTAATTCGGACCCAAAAACGCTCCTGGCTCATTCCGTTAATCCCCCCTCCATTCTTAGTGTCCCTTTGCTGCTCTCAGTTAATTGACAGTCCAATTAATTGAAGAAAAAGCCAATCCAGTCCACTTGAGTAATACCATCCAACAATGCCAATTTCTCATTTTATTTATTGAAACATATAAAATATTTTGCACTCGACGGTAATGGTTATATAACCATTCCAGACTTGTTGGACCCAAAAACAAGCATTATATGTCTCAAAATATCTTGTAATAATCACATTAAACACATAATATCACTATGTTTTCGACAATTATCACGAGTCTTCTTCCATTGGGCTTCTTTTGGGATGTAGCTGTGGTTACTATTGGGCTTCTCCATCATTGGACATTGTCTTTAACTCTTTATCATGAAAACTCCATTATCCTCTCCTTATAGCTATTTTAGTCCTCCAGAGTTGTCCAATGCTTGTTCCATATCCTCCTAGGCATGGTCCATGAAATCGTACCGGAGACCGTACCGTAGAAGTTAGCGGTAGGTTATTTTATGGCAAAACCGTGGTTTAACCGTAGTTCAACCGTTAGTACCGTTAAATACCGCCTATCGGTTTAGCCTCCGATACTGGTATTTTGTGGTTGAACCGTCGGTACGGTACGGTTTCATGGATCATGCTCCTAGGTCATGTCATACCTTGAAAACCTTAAAAACATACCAAGAAGGCATCAAATATTACAAAAACACATCCTAGGTATACTAAAAGCTCATTGATTAAATAGTTATGATTTGATATGAAATACAAGAGAAAATACTAAAATGAAGTGATGAAGGGGGAAATGTATCAGATATGGGAGTCATAAACACTATAAACAGAGTGTCATAACAAATACCTCACACTTGAACTTTTTTGTCCCCAAGAAAACACCACTCATAACCATACAACTCAATGAACCCTCGGAACCATCACTCAGCCATGATCTTAGATAGTTGATCATAAGCAGCTTACAAGGTCAACAAATACCACGAGAGAATCCTTACCACATCAACATGCAAATACATCATGTCATTCAACCTAAGTATCAACTACTATTGACAACCTTGGCATTCGTAACCTTCATGCTTCAGCTTCAAGGAAAGTGTTAAACTGTGTCATTTAGTTATTATTCTTATTATTAAGGGAACGGACTGAGTTAATAGGCTAATATTAATATATTATTCTTCTGCTTATTATTAGAAGTATTTTTATGTAATTGTCCTGTTATCCCTAGCTATAGGTGTCGAAGGGTATTAGTAGTCCTATAGTTGTATTTTTATGTAATTGTCCTCTTATCCCTAGCTATAGGAGAAATCTATTTATTGGTATCTCAAATGCTAAATAATGACAAAAATCAATCTCGCAAGAACTTCATGTTTTACTTCATCAATAGACTTTGTTATGGGCAAATCAATTATTGTCGATTCGTTGTCCAAGTTTAGAGGTTATGACATATAAAAGTTTACATACACAATGACTAAGTACCTAACTATATGTTAAGTATCATTAACTTTGTTTCAATAGAGATCAGGCGACCACCAATATTTGATTTTGTTATTAAAGATATTTTAATTTGTGTCCTAAAAAATTATCAAATAAAAATTATATTCATTTTCCAAATGTTAACAAATTTTGAAAAGTTTATATCACTCTCTAATAAATAAATAAAAAGAAAAGTTATTCGCATCAAATTAACTAATATAAATAGGAGGAATTTTACAATACTATATAATATTGGTGCTATAGGTTTTTACCTTTATGGTACAATTTGAAATTGCACATTCAATGTTATGGTACAGTTATAGATTATACCTACATTGTTTTGTACATATTCTTATTGGTACAACTTGAAGTTGTACCTTTATGTGATGGTACAACTTCAATTTGTAAAGTTGTACCATAATATAAGGGTACAAATTCATTTATGGTACAACTTGAACTTATATATATCTAATGTTATGGTACAACTTCAAGTTCTCACACAGTAAAAGCTCATATAAATAGAGCATGACCCGTTCTTTTGTTGTTGGCCGCCTTCATATATACATAGATAGTAATTACTAATTAGTCGTTGCCCACCCCCTTCCACATACGTATAATAAAAATGTGTTGATCTTGCAGTCAACTGTATTAGATGGAGAATCTTGCTTAACTTGTTCAATATACTAATGAATTGGTTGAGCATTTCGTTTTCACGATGGTCTAAATAAATAAATTGATGATCATGCCCCCAGCTTCGTCATTATCTTCATCATCGATCCGTCAATCTGTTGGTTGGCCATTTCCCTTCCTCCCACGGCTAGCCTTAGTTCCCTTTGGTGAAGCGTGAAATTATGCGATCGGGGGCAAATTACTGGGGAGGAACACTGGAGGTGGCGGAGGAAAACGCAGAGGAGGTTGATGAGGAAGAGGCAGAGGAGAGGCGGCGGAGGAATAGGATGGAGAGAGGATCGCAGCAGGGCAACAACTACGAGCACTTGAACGAGACCCAGCAGAGCTGGCTGCTTTTCCCAGAAGCGCTGAAGAAGAAAGGGAAGAAGAAGCAGAGCGTTGACCTGGGTTGTATGGTGTGCAGCCGTAAGGCCTTCAAGTGGAGTCTCATCTCCATTGGGATCGCTTTCCTCGTGATTGCCCTCCCAACCATCATCGTCAAGGCCATCCCCAAGCACAAATCCCGCCCACCTGCGCCTGACGACTACACCCGCGCCCTCCACAAAGCCCTCCTCTTCTTCAACGCCCAGAAGTGTAAGTCTTACGTCAAATCTAATTAGCTAGTTCTGTCTGAGATTTGTTATCGATCGAACGAGCCTAGTCGCAAATACATACATGTAGTAATAATAATAATAATAATATTGGTCCGTCGTCGTCTGGCTGTGCAGCTGGGAAGCTTGGGAAGAGCAACGGGATATCGTGGCGAGGGGACTCGGGGCTGCAGGACGGAAACGACACCGTATTCAAGCGGGGCCTGGTGGGAGGATACTACGACGCAGGGGACAACACCAAGTTCAACTTCCCGATGGCCTACGCCATGACGATGCTGAGCTGGAGCAGCATCGAGTACAGCCACAAGTACCGCTCCATCGGCGAGTACACACACGTCAGGGAGCTCATCAAGTGGGGGACCGACTACCTCCTCCTCAACTTCAACTCCTCCGCCGCCAGAGTCGACCAGATCTACGCCCAGATCGGGGGCAGCCGCAACGGCTCCCAAACCCCCGACGACCACTACTGCTGGGAGAGACCCGAGGACATGGACTACCCCAGGCCCGCAATCGCGGTCAGCGCTGGGCCGGACCTCGCGGGGGAGATGGCCGCAGCGCTGGCCGCCGCCTCCATCGTGTTCAGGGACTCCAACGCGGCCTACTCCAGGCGCCTGGTGAGGGGCGCGGAGACGCTGTTCCGGTTCGCGAGGGACCAAGGCAGGCGCCGCTCCTACTGCCGCGGCAACCCTTTCATCGAGCCCTACTACAACTCCACGGGGTACTACGACGAGTACATGTGGGGCGCCACGTGGCTGTACTACGCCACCGGGAACAACACGTACCTGTCCCTGGCCACCAACCGGGGGCTCCCCAAGAACTCGAGGGCCTTCTTCGGGATCCCGGATCTGAGCGTGCCCAGCTGGGACAACAAGCTGCCCGCCGCCATGCTGCTGCTCACCAGATTCAGAATCTTCCTCAGCCCAGGCTACCCCTACGAGGATATGCTTCGGATGTATCACAATGTCACTGCTCTCAACATGTGCTCCTATCTACCTCAATTTGCCGTCTTCAACTGGACCAAAGGTACGTCCTCTATAATTAATCCTCGATCGATCTCCACTTGTCATCGATCTCTTTTTAATTTCAAAGAAACAAAAATTCTAAACTCGAACAACTAAAGGTGTTCAAACAACTGTCCAATAGAAATAAAGCCCATAGCAATCTCCGGGAATGGGAACCCAAACGCACACTCAAAAGAATCTTATATCCAAATAAAAAATCATACAAGCCAGTGGCAGCCGCTTACATCCCCATGTACAAACATATGAAGAATAGCAAACGAAATGGGAGAGCTACTCTAAGACCTCCAAATAGCAACACCCTGAAAACCAGAGCGGGAAGGATCAATGAAGTGAAACCACGACGCGCAACACATGTGAAAAAAAGGAGCAACTCTAAACACAATCAGCAAAGTGACAATGGCAAGGAGACGGAACCTCACCAATCTGAGCAAGTGACAAAAATAGTTAAGCAAGGATATATGCAACCCTGCTCTCAATTGCATGTGTTTGTATCCTTAGGAAATCTAAGTCGTTACATCTCCAAATCACCCCTAAACGTGTGTAGATAGATATAAGAAATATGCGAGAAGCTAAAGAACAAATCGCATAATTAAGTCTTTACATCTCCAAATCACCCTGATGGGACCTACTTGTTGGAACCTAACAACAAAGAGAACAACTTCAAGATCTGAAAACATATTTGAAGTGTATAAGAGGAATTTTTTAGTTACCCTTTAGTGGCAGCCTATATTTCTCACGTCTGCAGTAGTTTACTTGTCCAATTTTATACTAAATAATATGGTGATCATGTCGAATAGGTATCGGATAATTGTTTATGTCATGGTAAAACGATATTATTATTAATGATTAAACTTTTGATTGACTACTACTGTTTTCATCTTATTTTATCGATTCTCTGAAATGACTATTATTTTATAATTGTAAGAACTAAAATAGTATGACATGAAAAGACCAAAGATTATAAATTCCAAGGTGAATATGATGAAAACTTAGAATAGTTGGATCTACGCTTTTAGCTGATCACTAACAGGTAAGCGCCATATATATATATAACTATTACTACATGCAGGGGGGTTGATTCAGCTGAATCATGGAAGGCCACAACCTCTTCAATATGCAGCCAATGCGGCCTTCTTGGCATCTCTCTTTGCTGATTATCTGAATGCCACCGACGTCCCTGGATTCAACTGCGGCCCCAACTTCATTCCTATTCATGTACTTCGAAGTTTTGCTACTTCGCAGGTGAGTTTGAGCTACCTCCGTCCCTGGATTCTTATCTTCATCCCCTCTTGTCTTCCTCATTCACTTTTCCAAATCCTTTCTGGATCCACTTCTTTGACACCAAAAGCATTACCTCATAAAATCTCAAAGCTCATGCCTCCATCAATTGGTATCACAATCCAGTTTTGGCAGAGTTTATGCTAGCTGATAAATGAAAAAATAAGCAAGAAAAAGGCACCCCAACATCCTATGGGAATACAGTGTAGGATGAACCATATGATCAAATGATAGTTCCAAGCTAGATTGACCCCTGGTACATGCGCAGAAGACAACTCTAAAAGAGCATAAAGAGGCATGTGATAGGCGAGAGGCAGAGCTAAGGGAAGCACCTGAAGGACGAGAGGGACAGATGCGTTTATGAAAGAAAAAAAAAAGAGTTTTCAAAATGCTGGTACAAGTCATTCAAGGGGGCGAAAGAGTAGTTGAACATGACAACATCTGTAGCGAAGACGGACGATAACTATCCCCATGGAAAACTTGAGATAGCAACATCCTAAGTTAGGGAGGAGGATGAATGTGATATGGAAGCACTCGAAAGAAAAGACGAGGGCCTCCTACCTACGCTAGATTAGGCGAGAGCTTAACCTATCGCAAAAAGGCCAAAATGAGTAGTTGGAGGAAGAGGAAGTATACAATTTTGCTCTCATGGAGATCCCAAAGATGGTCATGTTGCATATAGGGATACACCAAAGTAGGCTACGTGGACTTGAGAATCTGAGTCACTCTAGGATCGGGGAAAAGTAGAGGATAGAGATTTGGTGGACCAAACTAACTATCGTTGTTTCATTTGACTCATTCCTCAATCTAACAAGATTGGGGTTGCAAGGGTTGGACCAGATGGGTCAGGACCTAAGTGGTCAAGCCAACAGGAGTATTCGAGTCATTTTCTTCCACTTCGACAACACAATTTAGCAATGGATTCTTGAATGTTGGGGATAGCAGTGGTGCGGCCAATGAATCAAGGAAGACATTGGAAGAATATTATATCTTATCAGAAGATGAGGTAGACTTAGAGATGGAGGGACCTAACAAGGAGCGTTTCGTTGCAACAAGGACAACAATCAGGGAAGTCTAGCATCAGTGTATTCGACCACGACTATAACAATGACGGAGATGTTTGGTTCCTTTCCAAGACTCTTTTTATTGAGTTCTGAAAATTCTCTTGAGTAGAAGACTAGGCATTGTGGGTGTCTTGAGCATAACGTTGGTTCAACCACCAACATATTCTTAAAGAAAGGAAGATGCATAAGTCTTCTTTCTACTTTGAGGGGCGAGCTTAGTAGTACTGAGAGGTTTGGAGCTAACATATGCTAGTTCTGGAGTTCTTACAACTAGGATCACTTCAAAAAGGAATTGACAAAAAGGTTAGGCGGCACAATGAGTCAGCTTTTGAATAGTTGGTCAAACTCAAGCAAAATTGTTTATAAGTGAATTATAGTTCGAGTTTAAACCGGCTAGGAACCTTTTTTATGGAATTCCACGAGGAACCTTGTTAGGAATTTGTTTGGATAGGTTATAACCAAAAATGGATGTTGTTGTTAAAGTATTTGAACCGATTCTTTGCACGCCACTTTGTGTGTTGCCAAAGAAAGGAATAAGTGCTAGTAGGATGGAAGGGGCTTTTGGGGAGAGCCGAGGGAAATGGTGGACCACTAGGAAAAAACGAGGGTGAGCCAATCGGTGAAAAGACCAGTGAAATCAGGCACAGGCGCAAGAGCTAGAAATAGGGTAGATTTGGAACCAGAGGAGCAAGATTGCAAGAGTAAGCAGGACGCGGCCTCCATTATATGGGTTGGTCCACCTGATGTCAACAGAAATGGAGCCAACAAAATTGGGGATTATTAGTGATATACTTACAATGAACTCTACAACATCAACCTTGTGGCCAAGGTTATTCCAAAGCATAAGGGATTGATCAATATACGGATCAGCTAGTAATATTTTTATCTTTTTAAATGATAACTATTATTAATATTCAAAATAACTAAAATGACTTGAAATAACTCATGCCCTTATCTTATTTCAAAATAACTCATTTTACCCTTATATTTTAGCAAAATACCATATACTCATGGTTTTATCAAACGGATAATTTAATTGAGTTACCACTGAAATAACACTGAAATATCACATAAAAATTAATAAAATATTTGACTCTACAAATACCATCCTGACAATTAATCCATCCAAACGACCCCAAATCATTCTTTCATCCCCTCCCTTTATTCTTCCTCAACTTCTTCCAATCCCTTTAAAGTTTAAACTCTCAAGGTCCATGCTTCGATAAGATACAATATATTCAAAATTCCACTTTAAAGTTTAAAATGTTACGCTTTTATGCTTATAAGTCACCAAAACACTTCTACATAGAATCGTGTTTTTCAGTGTATTTATCATATATATGCATGAGATAAATGAATCATCATTAGCTTGTGGCCAAGGTTATTCCAAAGAATAAGGGATTGATCGATATACGGATCAGCTAGTAATATTTTTTTATCTTTTTAAATGATAACTATTATTAATATTTAAAATAACTAAAAATGACTTGAAATAACTCATGCCCCTATGTTATTTCAAAATAACTCATTTTATCCTTATATTTTTGCAAAATACCACATACGAATTGTTCTACCAAACGAGATAATTTGATTGATTTACCACTGAAATAACACTGAAATATCACATGAAAATTAATGAATTATTTGACTTACAAATACCATACTGACAATTAATCCATCCAAGCGACCCCAAATCATTCTTTCATCCCCTCCCTTTATTCTTCCTCAACTTCTTCCAAACCCTTTAAAGTTTAAACTCTCACGGTCCATGCTTCGATAAGATACAAGATATTCAAAATTCCGCTTTAAAGTTTAAAACGTTATGCTTTTACGCTTATAAGTCACCAAAACGCTTGTACATAGAATCGTGTTTTTCAGTGCATTTATCATATATATATATATATATATATGCATGGATGAGATAAATGGATCATCATTAGCATAAATTATCTTATACCAAGGGGATTATCAGGATTTAAGCCAATCTTTAAAAAATTTAACGATATAGTGATGACCAAGGCGACATTGAAAAAGAAAGAAATAATTATATTCAGTTTCATGTGCTTATTTAGGTTTGGTTTAATTATGAACTAATTCCTCGTTTATACGTGCAGGTGGATTATATCATGGGGAAGAATCCGTTGAAAATGAGCTACATAGTTGGGTATGGTGACAAGTTTCCGAGACACGTACATCACAGAGGGGCATCAATCCCACACAACAAGAGAAGGTACTCGTGCACCGGCGGGTGGAAGTGGAAGGACAGCAGCAAGCCCAATCCTAATAACGTGACTGGTGCCATGGTCGGAGGACCAGATAGGTTCGACCATTTCCATGACTCTCGAAACAATTACAGCTACACCGAGCCGACCTTAGCTGGGAATGCTGGTCTGGTCGCCGCACTCGTGTCCCTCACTGTCACCGATGCCAACTACGGCATCGACAAGAACTCCATTTTTGAAGCGGTTCCACCACTTTACCCGCAGAGCCCACCTCCTCCGCCTCCTTGGCGACCTTGAAGTTATCCCCGCTCATTCTCGCACATACGTTAATTGATCACTTTGGTGAACCTACGATTTCCAAAAGTATAACCACCTGTTTTTTTCAATTGGCTCACCATTCTGATTTCTGAATGTGCCTTCTCTATCTGATGCATTGATCCCCAAGAAATTTGATTTTATTTGTATTGTACATGCTATATCATATATAGGTATTAAGTTCACTCGGGGGTAACAAAAGAAATAAAGCATTCTTGGATTTATAATTATGAATTATTTATGGATTCAAGGCCTTTAATTGCATCGTGTAATCTCTTTTCATATGAACTTTGGTTTTGGAATAAAAACAATCAATGGAAGATTCAATAATCTCTTTTCTTAGCGATCGTGAGCAGCCTTAGCATTAGTAACCTCAGAAAGCCCTCTGAACGCTTCTTGGTTCACGGGTTGTGGCTCCAGTTCATGGTCCTGGCGCTGTGAACTCCAATGGTAGTTTTGGGATTCCTAGACTTATTATTAAATTTAGGGTGCATTTTGTACTTTACCATGAAACCCGTGTTTCATGCTGTTAGGGTTGTTGGTCTCGTGTACTTAAGGGGAAGAGGCTTATACGCCTTCCTCAAGAACAGAAAACCTAAAAGAGTGAATAATAGCTCAGCCGAGAACTCACGTTCTCCGTGGACTAGTCTCGTTCTCACCGAACGAGGAAACCACGTAAATCTCGCGTTCTTTCTTCCGCATTCTTAATTTCTACATGGTATCAGAGCTGTGATTAAATCCACGGCTAGTTATCATCATGTTAGGAGGTGACAGCGCTGTTAGTTTCAACAACAGCGGCAGCGGTGGCAGCGTTAGCAGTGGCGCGACCCAGCGACCGTCCCCGTTCATGCTCCACACCTCCGACAACCCTAGCCAACTCTTCGTTGGCGAACTACTCACAGAGACTAATTATGGTGAGTGGGTAGGAGATATCTCGGACTCTTTCATTGCCAAAAACAAACTGGGTTTTGTTGATGGTTCCATAATCGCGCCGGAGAGTGGTGGCAAGGATTATGATGCTTGGAAACAAGCGGATGCTATGGTCAAGGGCTGGCTCAAAACCGCAATGACAAAGAACATCCACAGTAGTGTTAGATTTGCAAAAACGGCGAGGGAAATCTGGGTTGACTTGCAGGCTCGATTCGGCCATGGTAGTGCATCTCGAATGTACGAGTTAAAGAGCACTATCATTCAGCTACATCAGGAGAAGACCTCTGTGGCGACCTTTTATACAAAATTGAGAGGGCTCTCGGACGAGATTAGTTCTTTAGCGCCCTCACTTGAGTGCACATGTGGAGGCTGCACGTGTGACGTCAAACGCCGCCAAAGAGAAGCAAAGGAAGGTGAGCGTTTATTTGACTTTCTAATGGGTCTTGATGATGCTTTTGGTACTGTTCGGACCCAGATTCTTGCTATGAAGCCTATCCCTAGCCTAGGAGAAGCTTATCATTTTATTATGAACGAGAAACAACAGCGGCACATAACCAGCAGAAGACGTCCTCGAACGGATGTTGCCGCCTTTCAAGCTCAGGGGGAGAAGAAACCCGATCGCATGATGAAGGTGGGGGAGCGTAACACTGATGGCAAACCAGTGTGCAGCCATTGCCAAAAACCTAGCCATTACCGAGAGACTTGCTACAAACTCATCGGTTATCCTCCACGCAAGGAGGGCGATGCACAAAATAAGCGCAAGACTGATCGCGGGCAGCGTACGTCACCTCAAGCTGCCGCGGTCGAGGCCGAGTCCGACACTAGCCCTATCCCTGGCCTCACGATGGCGCAACTGCGGCAGCTCCAGTCCTTCCTCAAGACGGATTTGCGAGCTGCACAACCTAGCTCAGCCGATCCTGTTTCAAATATGGCAGGTACGTGCTCTATACACAATTCTTCATGGGTTATAGATTCTGGTTGTAATGAACACATAGTGAATGATAAATCTTTGTTGCTGAATGAGCTGGAGTCACCTCCGGCTTTACAAGTCCGAATTCCCAATGGGACAGGGGTCCCTATTCATCGTATTGGTTCTGTCCAATTATCTAATGATTTATCTCTTCGGCGAGTATTGCACGTACCAGATTTTCTGTGCAATTTACTCTCCGTCAGTAGGCTTACGGCTGATCTACCTGTAGCCTTGATATTTCTTTGTGACTTCTGCATTGTTCAGGACTTACCCTCCAGGAAGCTGATTGGGATGGGTAAGCACGTGGATGGGCTGTATTATCTCAGACTGTTTGATGGGTAGCATCCAGTGACACATACCGCACGTCAGGCAGTTGATAAGACGACTCTTTGGCATGCTCGTTTGGGGCATCCGTCCATGGCGAAGTTATCTATTTTACTAAAGTACATTTCGACACCTCTTTTGCAGCGGAATTCACCGTGTCATTCTTGTATTCGAGCAAAGCAAGCTCGTGATCCTTTTACATCTAGCTCGATCACGACTTCGTCTTGTTTTGAACTCATACATTTGGATATTTGGGGAGGATATCCTGTTCCATCTTTCTCTGGTGGGTAGTATTTTTTGACGATTGTGGACGATTACAGCAGAGCAGTTTGGGTCTATTTGTTACGTTTTAAATCTGATGTTGCGCGCACTTTATTGTCATTTTTCCATATGATTCAGCGATAGTTTGGAAAAGTGGTGCGGCGCATACAAGCCGATAATGGTCCGGAATTCGCGACGAATGAGCTCCGGACTTATTATGAGCAGTCTTGCATTATACTACAGACGTCGTGTACTGACACTTCGTAGCAAAATGGCGTCGTAGAAAGGAAACATCGTCATCTCTTAGAGACTGCGAGGGCGTTGCGATTTCAGGCGAATTTGCCTCTCGAATTCTGGGGAGAGTGCATTCTTACTGCAGCCTACTTAATTAATCGTATGCCACTGGTGACGACAGGAAATCGATCACCTTTTCAGATCATGTTCGGCAAGGATCCCAGTTATCATCACTTGCGGAATTTCGGTTGTCTCGTCTATGCTCGAGACAATCATCATGGCTTGGACAAGTTCTCCGAACGAGGTCGTGCCTGTGTCTTTGTCGGCTATCCAAGCACACAGCGAGGGTACCGAGTGTTTGATCTCGAAGCCCGGCGTATTTATACGTCCCGTGATGTTAAGTTTTTAGAAGACATCTGCCCCTATCAGTTGAGCACTGATTCTTCGCTATCATTCCTGTAGGCTATGCCTTCTCGGCCTCCTCCTGTGATGGCTGAACCTATTTGGGACGAGGAACCAGTTGCTCCTTCCTCTACCCCACTGCCCATAGGTGAGCCCGACACCTCTGGCGCCATTTCGCCTCCCAGCCCAGCCCCTTCTTCACCTGGCGAGGATACTGCCTCCTTCCCACACAGCCCTACTCCACTTTTGCCTGGCGGGAATGCTTCTTCACATCCTCCATCACCAGGTCTTGAAAATGAGGGTTCTTCTTCACCCATGCCCGCTATGGCTCGGCCCGCAGCTCCCTCTAGTTCTCCCGAGCCACCTTCAGCTCCCGAGGCACCTACCCTGCGGCGTGGTGATCGCCAGCGCCAACCTTCAAATCGGTTGCGCGGTTTTGATGTGGATCTACCCGGTTTTTTTGGCTCTACCACAACCACCTACCCAATTGAAGACTACCTCACTTATCAACGCCTTTCACAGGCTCATCATGCATTTGTCGCAGCTGTCACGTGCCATGACGAGCCTCGTTTCTTCTATCAGGCGGTGCGTCACGAACATTGGCGGCAGGCCATGATTGTAGAATATCGTGCCCTTGAGGCATATGGCACGTGGATTTTGTGTCATCTTCCTCCTGGGAAGAAGGCCATTGCATGCAAATGGGTGTACAAGATCAAGTTCAATGCAGATCGTACGATTGAGCGGTACAAAGCTCGTCTTGTTGCCAAAGGTTTTACCCAGATCGAAGGCATTGACTATCATGACACGTTTGCTCCCATCGCCAAGCTGGTCTCTGTCTGTTGTTTGCTCACTGTTGCGGTCAGCAAAGGCTGGTTTATTCATCAGCTTGACGTCAACAACGCTTTTCTTCATGGGGATCTGGATGAAGAAGTATACATGGCTATTCCTCAAGGTTTCTCGACTCCCGGTGACACTCGTGTTTGTCGGCTTCGTAAATCGATATATGGTTTACGTCAGGCATCCCGAAATTGGTACCAAAAGTTTACTCACGCCTTGTTGGAGCTTCATTTCGTCCAGAGCCAAGCTGATCATGCTCTCTTCACGTATAGGCGCGGTACCAGTTTTGTTGCAGCCCTCATATATGTTGATAATGTTATCTTGACAGGTAATGACATGATTTTTATTAAGCGAGTCAAGGATTTTCTCCATGCTCGCTTCACTATCAAATATGTGCTAGATATATTGGCTGAATCCGGACTCACAGCTTCTCGCCCTAGTCCGACTCCTATTGAACAGAATCATCGGCTCGGCCGCGATCCTTCATCTCCCGCAGCTGCTCCTGCTTCTTTTTGTCGGTTGGTAGGCAGACTGCTCTACCTGACCGTTACGCGTCCTGACATTACCTATGCTGTCAACATACTCAGTCAGGCAGTTCATTCCCCTACGCAAGCACACGTTGATACAGCCAATCGTGTGTTGCGGTACCTCAAGACGTTCACAGGACGCGGTCTGTTCCTTCCTGTCTCGGCTGACCTCTCTCTCACAGCTTATTGCGACGCCGACTGGGCAGGCTGCCCGCTCACCCGTCGCTCTACCACTGGCTATTTCATCAAGCTCGGGGCATCACATGTCTCCTGGCGAACCAAGAAACAATCAATGGTAGCGCGATCCTCGGCCGAAGCAGAATATCGGGCTATGGCTAGCACCATTAGCGAAGTCTTGTGGCTTCGCTGGCTTTTGCATGACCTTGGCGTTTCACTTTCCCAACCAACTCCCCTTTATGGTGACAATTAGGCTGCTCTCCATATCTTGGCGAACCCACTCTTCCATGAACGCACCAAACACGTTGAAATGGATTGCTACTTCATCCGGGAAAGAGTCCAGTCAGGTGACATTATTCCTCTCAAGATTGCTACTCAAGACCAATCGGCTGACATTTTTACTAAGGGACTCAGTGTCGATCAGTTCTCGCATCTACTTGTCAAGCTCGGTCTTCTTGACATTCATTCCTTCGCTTGAGGGGGAGTGTTGGGATTCCTAGACTTATTATTAAGTTTTGGGTGCATTTTGTACTTTACCATCAAACCCGTGTTTCAAGCTGTTAGGGTTGTTGGTCTCGTGTACTTAAGGGGAAGAGGCTTATACGCCTTCCTTAAGAACAGAAAACCTAAAAGAGTGAATAATAGCTCAGCCGAGAACTCACGTTCTCCGTGGACTAGTCTCGTTCTCACTGAACGAGGAAACCACGTAAATCTCGCGTTCTTTCTTTCGCATTCTTAATTTCTACAGGTAGAACGTGAACACAGGCCGTTTCCTCCTCTTTGCCCGGTCTTTGCTCTTTTTCTTCCAACTTTCGACTTCGGGGTTGGTTTCACCTGTTAGAATCTGTAACACAATGAAACACAAGAAACCTGGCGTAAAACCACCCCTTCTAGATCTCAATTGCAACAAACTTCAAAGAGAAACGGGGATAAAAAGTGTACAATTAGGCCTGAATCCCTCCCCCACACTTAGACGTTTGCTTGTCCCCAAACAAACCATTTTACACAAGGTAATATCTCAACCTAACAAAATGCTTTGGAGACAAATCAAAGGGAACAAAGTGGTGAATCTCAATGGCTATTGGCAATTAACACATGGATCGTTGCAAGCAATACCGACATCCACCACAAACAACATTCGAGATCAGCAAAAATGGGCAAACAAAAAGATCCCACCTTGTTCATGAATCAATGCAAGTCTCAACAAAATCACTTATCAGTCACAACTAACCATGCATGACAATCAAGTCCGTGGAACAAATGAATGGGCAACAAAGGTCCTCACCAGGGTATGATATGACATACAAAGCAAGAATGAATCACTCACTCTCTTGACCAGTGGGGTCGGGACCTTTTTGGTGCAAAGAATATGCACAATCATCAACACTGGGCCCTATCTTCTCTTCACCACGGCAGAAACCTCTAAATGTTAGAGTTCACGGGACGGTTGTCATCACTAGCTTGTCCAGAGGTCTTAGACACGGGTTCAAATGACTGGCAATTGTCTTGGACATGGGGAAAAGGATTTTTGGGTGGTGGCATACACATCATGAGTTCCTACATCTTCACCCTAACCCGAAGTTTCTATGGTTTCGGCTAAGAACCTTCCCTACAAACAATGGCCACTCGCATCGGCCAAAAACCTTGCTTCTCCCTTCCAACTATCACTCGTCATGAACTTCCTTTAAGCGCTCTTCCTCGGTCTACTCTTGCTATCACATTTCGACTTGGTAGTAACGGAATTCTAAAACAATGTGGGGGGGGGGGGGTTTCAATAGCTTGAGTGCCAAGAAACCTCACTCAGAGCATACTCTTTAATTCTTTTGTGGCACTAGAGAGTTAAACACTTGCCACATTACCTTTAACAACCAATGCTCTCTTTTGAGAACTTACACCAACACTACTCTTTTCTCTTTCATTCCTAGCAAGAACCGCACACAATCCTCCTATGTAGAACCTCAATGAAACTCAAAAGCGAGAACTCCGGGACACAAGGACAACTCACATTTAGACACGAAGAAAGGATGGGGGTCGTTCTATCAAACATCATTAAGCTCACAAGCAAAAAGCTCCTACAAGAAAACGACCCCCAAAGTCACAAGGCTCAAAGGGGTTTACTAGGGGATAAAGCATTTCGGGACACTCAACATTTGGGCGTGGACTAATCCTATGCCTCCATCATACTCACTAGTGACAAATGTGATGATACTCGCCATGGTAAGAGGGATCTAAGCACACAAGAAGAAAACGATCGGCTCAAAACTCACATGGCAACCTAGTCACCCAATCATCCATTCTAATTTCACAAAACACAATGCATGGCAATTGTACTCAACAAGTAATCGAGTCAAGACATCCATTCATTTTTGCACACATGAGAGTTAAACTTTTGTGGTATCCTAATGCACCTCTTAGTCATCGTCATAGGACACACTCGATCACATTCAACAATTGAAGGTTAATGCCAATAAACACGAGATTCTCCTACAAACCGGACACTTTGATCGTGCAAACATTGCTTGCAGCCCTCAAAATTTTCAAATTTGGGCATACATCAAGGCTACAAGCATCAATCACACTCACACGAACATAATAATAAATTACCCCCCCCCCCCCCCCCACACACACACACTTAAGTTAGACACTTCCCTCAATGGCGTAAGATAGGGGTAGAATGATGTTACCGCTTGGCTTGGTGAGTGAATGTTGGAATTTATCGGGGTAGGAGAGTTTATCTTCAAGGAGAAGACAAAAACATACACACAAACACACCACATACTCGCTCGAGGCGAGGTTATTACACAAAATAATACGATATTAGTAGTAGTTCACACATACTAAATAAAAGAAAGAAAAATAAAACAACAAAATTCAGAGTTCCAAGTGGAGAAGTGGGGTGAAAGGAATCAGCTCTGCCACATGTCTCACTCATCGGCTACCTCTCACTAAGTTGAAGGCCCCGGCTCATCAACTGGAAGGACGCCCTAGCGAAGAGCAATCCGCTCAAGCAAGTCGGTCTGCCGCTCGAGCCGGGAAATGACTCCCACGACATGGGTCTGAAAACAGTCCATCCTCTCCACGAGGGGCACCTCGAAAGCAGAAGGACTGCCACCTGATGGTGCTGCTGCTGGTAGTGGTGGTACAGGGTGCTGGAGCGTTGGATGCTGGCGGCGGTCAGGAGCTCGAGTAGGTGGCTTCTATGGAGGTGGGACTTCTGCATCAAGCTCTACTAGAGCTGGGTCAACTGTTGGTCTCATGACTGCCGAGAGTCGAAGCCCGTCGAGGTAATCTATCGCTCTCTCTCCCTGAAGCACCAGCTTTATGTTGTACAGGGTCAATACTGGGAAGGGCTCGGTTCGGCTAACGATGGAGAACCTCTCCAAATCCACGTGAAAGTGTCGGGCCAGCCTCATGATGATGCCCCCCATGTGCATGATGTCCACCCTGTTTCGTCCCAAACACTGGACGAAAGTGGTGGCCACCAGCGATCCCAGGTGGAGCGGCTCTGTTGGATGCCTCTTAGACTGGAGGGAAAGCAAACCTCTACTCGTTATCAGATGGCCCAACTGCGAGCTAGGGATGACGGACCGGGCTAGGAGAGTATGCATGATCCCCCACGGGGGCCGCAGCTTAACCGCGTTGGTGCGGCCAGCCTCGCACTCCTCCTCCATATTCTAGGGACGGTAGAGTGCCTGGAATGCGGTCTAGTAATGAAAATCAACGGTGTATTGTCGTTCTGTCATCGTCAAGTAGGTAGTGTGAAGCCCCATGGTATGGGCGAATACATCATAAGTCACACACTCGTGACTGACCATCTAGCATAAACTCCACGTAGGGCCGACTCTTCTTGCTTGTCGGGACGACGTGGGCGAAGGTGGAGTAGAAATCCACGCAAAGCTCATGGTAGATGAGCTCATCCACTGAAAGCACATAGCGCCACTGGGGGGTGACTGGTGACCCTTAACATCGCGGCTCGGCACCTGAATAGGTTAAGCATGTCCAATTCCAGCCGCCAATGTCGCCCAATCGGGCAGTCCCTCTGATTGTAAAACTTGGTCTCGAACCGTGTGTGGTTCACCAAGTAGCTAACGTACTCGTGCTCCACATTAAGCATAATGTAAAAACGACAAACATGCACCATACGCGAAAATAATTGTCAATCTCATTGGGAAGAAAAAGGAATTCCCCCGCCCCACACACACACACTAATATTTCCACTACGGGCCCATGCTAATCAAAACAATTAAGCACAAGCACACCGAGGCATGGTTCTAGGTGTTCACGGATTATCAACACAAAAAATTAAACCCATACCATGTCACGGTGGCTACCATCCACTACTCAAGCATAAACATTTCACATTCATTCAGAAATTAGCACTAGGTGGGCAAATTCAACAAATAAAAGCAATTTGAATCAAAACATTCCCATCAAGACTCAACTAAGCTCATGCAAACATCATCCAATCATTAAATCACCCTAATCCGCCTAATTCCTCGTCCTAATGCTAAGTTCACATTCAATTCACTAAAATTCTCCTCACTTCACTACCTAACCCGATTCTCCCAAAATAATCAAAGTAGAGCTGAAAACAAACCTGGGGACTCAAGTAGGAAGGGCGGGGAAGTGAGGAGAGGGCAAGGAAGGCAAAAAATCGGCCAAAAACAGACCGGAGGAGGGCCCCCAAAGCTTCACCAGAAGCTCGTCGGAGCCTCGCCGGTGGCGACTTCACCAGAAAAAAATGCCCCAAATCTCCCCAAAATTCTAGCGAAGGCCGCTCTTGATGAGGGGAGAATGGGTTTGTGCTTGGTTTTGAGTTTGGCTCGCCGGAAGTGGGTGAAAAGGGCAAAATCGTCGGAGGTTCGCAATTTTCCGGCGAGATTTGGAGGATTCTAGCAAGTTTTGGATCGTGAAATATGGGAAAAGAATTCACGTCCCTTTTATAGAAAGACCCTGAGTAAAGAAGGCCATCCGATGGAGCTTAAGTTGGGAGACGACATGCCTCGCCCCGAGAACGTGGCAGATCCACTCTTGGTGGCATCATGTTCCAAAACATGATAGATCCGCAATGTCAAGCTAGTGACGTTAACTTAGCGCTTGTTGGAAGGCAACCCAACGGAGGTTTTTTTTTTTTGTGTCAAGTGAAGAGTTCTAGTGGCCGTGGTATCCCCGTGCCACGTTTTGAGGTTATGTCGTGATTGATAGAAGGCACGGTGAATTAGGTCGAGTCAAATTTTTTTCAAAAGTGCCCTGTTTTCACTGATGTTTACAGGCGAATTGCCAAGTTCACGGTCTTATAAGACTGTGAATAGGCAAATGCGTCCATGAACTAGGCACTTCTACGAGTGTAACACTTGCCGACCATCCACAGTTCACAGACGGATTGCAGAGTTCACGGTCTCTAAGGCCGTTAACTGGCAAACGCATCCGTGAACTTTGAGCCTCGCCTATAAAAGGGGCGTGAACGTTGACTCTTCACTTCATGATTCAAAACTCGCCCGAAAATTCAAATCTCGCCAAAAAATGCGAAATTTTGACGGTTTTTGGCCATTTCTCCCATTTTCGGCGAGCAAAACCCAAAACCAAGCACTTACCCATTCTCCGTTCATCGAAAGCGGCCTTCGCCGAGATTTTAGGGAGATTTGGAGCACATTTTTTCTGGAAAAGTCGCCACCGGTGAGCCTCCGATGAGAGTCCGGCAAGCCTCCGACGAGAGTTCGGCGAGCCTCCGACCAGAGTCCGGTGAGCCTCCGACAAAGCTCCGGCAACCCTTCTCTGGTCTATTTTTCAGTCGATTTTCACCGTCCTCGCCCTCACCTCACTTTCTCTTGCATCCTACTTGAGTCTCCAGGTTGGTTTTCAGCTCTTTCTTATTAATTTTGAGAGAATCGGATTAGGTAGTGAAGTGAGGAAAATTTTACTGAATTGAATGTTGAATTTAGAATTAGGGCAAGGAATTAGGTGAATCAGGGTGATTGAATGTTGTTGCTTGAGCTTCTTTGAGCCTTGGTGGGCATGTTTTAATTCGAATTTCTTGTATTTGAGAAATTTGCCCACCAAGTGCTATTTGTTGAATGATGAGAATTATTTTGATTGAGTGGTGGTTGGTCGCCACCCTGGCATGGTTCGGGTTTGTATTTCTGTATGAGATAATCCGTGACCACCTAGATCTATGTCGCTGTGTGCTTAAGCTTAATTGTTTGGATTAGCATGGTTCCGTACTAGAAATTTAAGTGTGGGGGGATTCTTTTTCCTCCCAATGAGTTGTGATTGACGTTTGTTTCCACGTATGGTGCATGTTTTTCAATTTTGCAGGATGTTGAACGTGGAGCATGAGTACATCAGTTATCTGATGAACCATGCCCGGTTCGGAGATAAGTTTGCCTACCATCGGGACAGCCCGATTGGGCAGCATTGGCGGCTGGACCTGGACATGTTTAACATGTTCAGGTGCCGAGCCGTAATGTCAAGGGTCGTCTGTCACCCCAGTGGAGCCTGCTGCTCACCATAGAATAGCTCATCTTCCACGAGCTCTGCTTGGAGTTCTACTCAACGTTTTCTCAGGTAGTCCCGTACGGAAAGAAGAGCTCACCATATGTGTAGTTCATGCTGGGAGGTCAGCCTCGAGTGTTGACCTATGATGCCTTCGCCAAGGCCATGGGGCACTAACCGATGTACATGACGATGACGTAGCGACAGTACATAGCCGACTTCCACTATCAGGCTGCATACAGGGCCTTGAGTCATCCAGAGAAAAAGCACGAGGAGTACGAGGCGAGCCGCACCAATGCGGTGAAGCTGAGGACCCCTTAGAGGATCTTCCATACCCTGCTCACCCGCTCAGTCGTCCCTAGCCTGCAGTCGGGACATCTGATCACAAACAGAGTGCTACTATCTCTCTTCTCCATGAGGCATCCAGCAGAGCCGATCCACCTGGGATCATTGATTGCCACCTCTTTTGCCCGATATCTGGGGCAGAACATGGTGGACACCATGCATATAGGGGGCATCATCACGAGGTTGGCCCGCCACTTTCAGGTAGATCTGGAGAGATGCTCCATCGTGGTACGGACAGAGCCGTTCCTACTGTCGACTCTCTACAACCAGAAGCTAGTGCTTTAGGGAGATCGGGGAGTGGAGTACCTTGAGGGGCTCTGTAACAACCCACCCTAAAATCATGGGTCGAATCGATGGTTCAACCGCGCAGCGGAAATCACTTGGGGTTTACATTTTCAAAATCCTGACTCAACTTACATCTATATCATTATGATATGTTTAAACTCAACTCATCATAATAATTTACTAAAAATCAATTTCTCAATTCATTAATCAATCTTCGTCAAATTCAGGATTCACAGAACCCAGCCTATCAATCTCATCTACTCTGTTCATACTCAACTGAAGTTAATGTTCATACTTGATCAATGTAAACTATCATGCATGCTCAAAACTCGAATTGTAAATTAAGGATTTTGGAGTACATCAATATGTGAAGAACCTTTTAAATCAAAATCCTCCATCGATCATTGTGCCGTGCCAAAGTCATCCTCAATTTACCACACCTGTCACATCTAGAAAGAAAAATGGGTCAGCTACTAGGCTGAGTGTGTGGACCTGGCCTATACGGCAAAACTATTGTTAGCATGCCACCACATCATCACATCTTGTTGATTAAAAACACATCATCAACATATTATCATGCCGCACGAAAATCTCATTAATCCCTAGATTTATTTCTAGGTCATCATCCAAATTCATCTTTACCCAATTCCTCAGGGCATGATTCTTATTAATCCAGTCATATCGAAATGTTATCGTAAACTTGCCTCCAATCAGGAATTCATCATATCAATCCTTCACTCAAAGTCAACTCATCATCTAAACATCAAACATATCAATTATCCATCCACTATCAAATCACCAATTTGGTATCAATCATATCAATCTTTCAATCAATCATCAATCGAATACAACTTCACGATTTCCTTCATGGAAATAATCTCCATCACATATCATATGCAATGCATGAAATGCAGACTCTCTATTTGTTATTAATTTGCTCGCTAAGGTCATCATCTTAGTGGTTATATAAAAAACCACAATCTCATCAAATCTAGGATTATCATAAATCCTTTCATTAGGAACGCAACCCAATCAATCTCATAGGGGTAGGCATAGGCCCTTCTATGTCTATGTGATTTAACATGATCAAACAATATCAATTTCTCTCTTCCATCATATCTCAATCGATCCAAGAAATCAACACCGTCCCATTGATATTCCCAGTCCATGCATATCTCAGATCATCTATGCATACTTTGATGCATTGCATGATCTCAATATAATCATCATCTTCTCAATGATATAAATAATTCATTCTCTTCAATCAATCTTGACAAATCTACCAAGTACTCAATTTATCAATACCTCATTCACTCATCATAATCATTTAACACATCAAATACAAATCGATCACGATAATATTTCATCCACATCATCATTAATCAAAGCATTTGTGATATCAACATTGTCACAAAACATCTTAGTAACATTCATATTTATACAAGCTGATATTCTAATCACGTCATGCTCGTACACATCAATCGTATCACTGTCAATCAATCCATACCATCATCATATCATAATCATACATATCGATCATCAATCTATATTTCATTCATCATCAGATCATTTGTTATACGGACCATATAATCTAATACATCAGTTTACCCATATCGTCCATTAATTAATTATATCGAAATATCAATTAAGCATAGTACGATTAAATTTTTGTCTTCATCTATTAATAACTTGAAATCATTCTAAAAAGGGCCATACCCAATATAAAATTCTCATGATTATAAAAAGTTCATTTGAAAAGGTCTCCCTTAATAACACATCTCCCAATAATTATTTCTTAAAGTACAATCTAAATCATAGTTCGTCACATTTCATTAATAAGTATATCTTCAATATTTCAATTAAATCATCAATCAACCATTTCTCAAAATTAATCTTAAAACATAAATTAAATTTAATTCAAGATAAAATAACTCATGGTAATCCGTTTGAACTCACACTCTAGTTTAAATAATTTCCTCTTAATCACCACTATTTTAAAAATCATAATACGTTCTCTTTAATAACAAAACCACGTAGAAACCGGTTTCATCCATCCAAAATCCAACAATGTTCATAAATTCTTTATTTTAATTCCCAATTTCATCATTTTAATCCCATAACATCAATTAATTCAGATAACTCAATTATTACCAATATAATCATTCTCATGATAAGATCCCATGACTAAAAACCAACTCAAAATTCCTTAGATTTCCTTTCCTCATTCTGATCTCAGTAAACATTCAAAGCAAATACTCGGTATCCATCATATACGCCAACAATTCGAATACGAGATTAATAATAATAATTATCATAATACTCAGTCAAATTCATAAAAAATTTCATTCAATACCATAATCAAGTAGGATTCACAAATCCATCATAATCATTCATCATCAACTCAATCATGCGCATTTAACGATAAACACGTAATTCCGGTTCCCTTTTACCGCAAGCACATACACCTTATTTATGAGGAAGCTGATTCTGTGACGACTCTTTAAATTCCAATTATCACTTCTATAATTTTCTTCTCATCCTCACGATCCTGTATGCGAAGACGGTTCATCATTTGGACATCAAACGAACGGGCTATGAACAAAATACGAATTCTGTAACTATTCAAAGTACCAGGTACTGTTTTGTAGTTTCTAGTCAACATCTGATCATTGACCTCTCTTATGGTAAATTATGGAATGTACTCAAACTTTTCGAATTCACAGTGAGGGTACCTGAACCGATAGATTTTCTTCCCAAGGTCGGTTCTCACTCGTCCGACATCGAAAACGAGTTTTGTCGAAACGTGCACGCTCCTGAGATCGCCCTCTTAGTCATGGTGCCAAGATTTTTGGATTTTTGTTGAATTCGACTATATCGGTGCTGCTGACGTAACTTTCCGACGAGCTTTTACGAAACTCCAATGGTGATTCGGACTTTGCAGACAGCTTTTGGACGTCCCTATTACTCTATCCAAGGTACGGAAGAGTGGTTTCTTCTTCTTTTCTGTCTTTCTTTCTCACGCTCTCTTTGGTTCGTATATGCTGGTATGTAATGGTAGTGGTGATGGAAGAACGAAGGAGACTTTGCCTCTTAAGCACTCCAAAGGCGGTGCATATAGTAGATGGAGAGAGCCCACTTATCTTCATTCTTGTCCCCATAATAAATCACTCATGCTCTCTCTAGTTGATTAGTATGATGCCCACCCTTGCAGCTCATTGTCAATAAGGTTTACAGCTCATTACAACTCCCATGACCCATACCATAACCAATAATATATCTAACCAAATGACTCATGTACAGTTCACATACTAGTACGTTCTGTTCTTTTTTTACTTCCTCTGTTATTGTAGTTTGTCATGAAGTGTTGAATTTTAAATTTTATCCTCGAGGCTACGATCCTGTGGCCACAAACAGCTCGTTATTTCGATTACGAACGAAAAAGTTGTGCCCAAATTAGTGCCGGCACGTAAGTTATTTCATTAACAGGGTGCAGACTTCAAAATTACATATCTCACTCATTTGAACTCTAAATTTACTTCCATCGAATCCTACATTATTCCAGAATATTCATCCTTGCATAAACCATTCGGTCTGGTCACAATTTCTTCGAGTATGGTTGAAATTTGGCTCACTTCTACTGTCACTCCAGGAATTGGCCAAGTGAAACCACTTCCTAAAGCGTAGTATAGCGGGTTTAGGTTTAAATGTCAACCCAGGTCCTAGATTTGATGACTACTTAGTGAATTCTTGTTATCTAGCAATGAAACTTTAATGCAAGTCTAAACTAACAAACTAACAAAGCAAGTAAACTGTTGTATTCAAGTTAAGAGAGGTCACCCGAATATGGTTCCCCCTAGACTGTAGTTAAGCCGGATTGTAATTACCAAGTTTAGTTTCTATGATAGTTATACTGCGGAAGGTTCTTAAACAGCCTGAAGTCTCGACTAAAGGTCTTCAGACCCTCTCAATCTGAGTCTCTAGCGGGCGACTAACCTCCACCGGAGTAAACAGATTGAGGCCTTAACAAACAAAACCTTCACTACCGAAGTGAATCCGGTACAGAATAGTGAGTTGGCTCCTCGACTAAAGTCACCAACTCCCTGCCTTCAATTAAGGATGCTCTATCAACCTAGGCAGATATTCTCATTCTAGGTTAAAGCAGAAACAACAGAAATTTGATCAGGATTCAAGTCATTCAAACCTCAATTGAACATAATCAAATCATAGATTCAGTACTTGGGTTCATACAATCAAAGCCTAACATACAAATCTAGGGTTCTCCATACCCAGATGAATGGGAGAACTACTCCATGGAGAAAGAAGCAAAAGCAGAATCAGACGCGGAATTCATACTGTGAAGGATGGATTCCTGCTCCTGGATGTTGATTGGCACTTCTCCAAGCTCAAACTGGCCTCCAATGGTGATGAAGATCAAGCTAGGGCACTTGGAGACTCTTGTTCGTCGCTTTCTCTCTCTAGGAATCGTTCTATCTCTCTAAAACTCGAATCCCCCTCTCTTTGCCTGAAAATCTGCTTAAAAGGGCATCAGTGGCCAAAGCACGGTCGAGGGCACGGCCGTGCTTTGCCTCAGCCCGCCCGTGCTTTGGCTAGGGTTAATTACACGGCCACCTGTTGGGAGAAACACGGTCGTGCTTTAGGGAGGATATGGCTGTGCTTTGATGGACACGGCCGTGCTTTCAGCCCGTGTTTGCAGCTTGAATTTGCCAAACTCAATTAGCTCTCGGCAGTAAAAGCACGGCCACAGAACACGGCCGTGTTCTGTTTTAGGTGTGCCCGTGTTTTGGCTGCAGCTCGACAAAATGACTTCCGAATGCCCCGAAACTCGTGCTTAGCCTTTCCTTTGACGCCTGGGACCTGAAATATGAAAAAATAGCATAACCCGGTGTAAAATAGGCCAAAAATACATGACTATGCCCCTCAAACGGATAAGAACTAGGGGCGCAAATACGTGCAATTACATCGTTATCAAATTACCCCGAGGATTCGGGAGAGTGTTTTGGTGGGCCAAGATGCCCACCTGGGTCTGCAGATCTTGCAAAATGGCACCCTGGTTCAGCTGACCTGCCTCCTGTGACGTGATAGCAGCCTGAGTGCTAGTCATGAATGAAGCTAGAATATTTTCCAGCTTTGTCATCCGGTCATCTGGGGCCGGAGCTGCTGCTGGCTCGGCGAATTGGCGCTGGGGCTGCTGGAATGGTTGCCCCTGCCTAGGCTAGTAGGGTTGCTGCTGTGGAGCTGGCCCCTGTCAAGCCTGGAAGGGCTGCCTCTGCTGAAAGCCACCAGCTGGTGCTGGGAAACCAGGTGGCTTAGTGGTGTTGCTGCCCCAAGAGAAGTTGGGATGCTGGCGCCACCCCTCATTATATGTGTTGCTGTACGGGTCGAGGCGCCGAGAATTGGCGATGAAGTCCAACTGCTCTTGGGGAGTAGTAGACTCCCTCATAGCCTGGCAGTCTTCCACTAAGTGATTCGAGCTCTCACACCACTGACATTGAGCAACTGGAGGTGTAGCCAAACCTCTGCCCGGAATAAGACTGTTGGGCTGCTTCAATGTCTGCACTAGCTCAACTACCTGCTACTCGAGCCCGGATCTGGTCTCCATGGCGTGCACACCACGATACCGGGACTGTCTGCCTCGGCTACCCTGTCCCCAAGAATGATCTCTGGCATCCAAAGTACTGATCATCTGGTTCAGCTCGGGTGGAGTCTTAGTAAGAATATCCCCTCCTGGGCATAGAGACTCAATCACCCTCTGGCTATCTGGAGAGAGAGAGCACTGTAGAAGTTCCCCACTGTGAATGCATCACTAAAGCCATGATCGGGACACTGCCAGAAATATCCCATGTACCGCTCCCAAGCATCACGAAGTGACTCATCTGGCTCTTGGCGGAAGTGAGTGATCTCCCGCTGGATCTCTGTAGTCTTCGATGCCGGATAGTACATGTGCACGAATTTGTCAGCCAGATCGTCCCAAGAGGTGATGAACAATGGGGGCTGGGTCTCCAACCACCTCTTAGCATTCCCCGCCAGAGAATGGGGGAAGAGATGAAGGCGGATTGCATCATCTGGGACACCATTCAGCTTGAACCTGTTCGTCAGCTGCAGAAAATGGGAAAGATGCACCCTGGCCTCCTCATCCTTCAATCCATGGAACTGGATAGAAGATGTAATGAGCTGAATCCAGCATGGCTTGATCTCGAAGTTGTTTGCTGGAATAGGCGGGTAGAGGATGACCGGGCGGATGTCAGCAATCTGAGGAGTGTAGTAGTACTCCAAGGTGGGACCCGGCAGAGGTGGATGATGAACCCCATGATCCTGGGGTATGGGGTTGTTCCCCAGGACCTGATTCACCTGGGAAACCTGCTGCGGATTCCCCTGGTGTTGATTGTAGTCTCCGTCCATCCCGTGCTCTTCTTCAGAATCGCTACTCAGGTGGCCGTCTATGCGTTCTTCCGTAGCCAGTCGAGCTCGCTGTTGTCTCCTGAGCTGGCGACAGGTGCGATCAATCTCTGGATTCAACGGAAGTAAACCTCCTGACTGGCTACGGGTCATGCACTACCTGCACACACTCAAGCAAGCAAACCCGTGAAGGCACAAGTGGGACAAAGCAAACAAAGCGAAAAGAAAAACTAAATTAACAGAAATCACTTTTCTTCAACAACCTAGCCGTCCCCGGCAACGGCGCCAAAAACTTGACTCACTTCTACTGTCACTCCAGGAATTGGCCAAGTAAAACCACTTCCTAAAGCGTAGTATAGCGGGTTTAGGTTTAAATGTCAACCCGGGTCCTAGATTTGATGACTACTCAGTGAATTCTTGTTATCTAGCAATGAAACTTTAATGCAAGTCTAAACTAACAAACTAACAAAGCAAGTAAACTGTTGTATTCAAGTTAAGAGAGGTCACCCGGATATGGTTCCCCCTAGACTGCAGTTAAGCCGGATTGTAATTACCAAGTTCAGTTTCTATGATAGTTATACTGCGGAAGGTTCTTAAACAGCCTGAAGTCTCGACTAAAGGTCTTCAGACCCTCTCAATCTGAGTCTCTAGCGGGCGACTAACCTCCACCGGAGTAAACAGATTGAGGCCTTAACAAACAAAACCTTCACTACCGAAGTGAATCCGGTACAGAATAGTGAGTTGGCTCCTCAACTAAAGTCACCAACTCCCTACCTTCAATTAAGGATGCTCTATCAACCTAGGCAGATATTCTCATTCTAGGTTAAAGCAGAAACAACAGGAATTTGATCAGGATTCAAATCATTTAATCATTCAATCCTCAATTGAACATAATCAAATCATAGATTCAGTACTTGGGTTCATACAATCAAAGCCTAACATACAAATCTAGGGTTCTCCATACCCAGATGAATGGGAGAACTAATCCATGGAGAAAGAAGCAAAAGCAGAATCAGACGCGGAATTCATACTGTGAAGGATGGATTCCTGATCCTGGATGTTGATTGGCACTTCTCCAAGCTCAAACTGACCTCCAATGGTGATGAAGATCAAGCTATGGCACTTGGAGACTCTTGTTCGTCGCTTTCTCTCTCTAGGAATCGTTCTATCTCTCTAAAACTCGAATCCCCCTCTCTTTGGCTGAAAATCTGCTTAAAAGGGCATCAGTGGCCAAAGCACGATCGAGGGCACGGCCGTGCTTTGCGTCAGCCCGCCCGTGCTTTGGCTAGGGTTAATTACACGGCCACCTGTTGGGAGAAACACGACCGTGCTTTAGGGAGGACACGGCCGTGCTTTGATGGACACGGCCGTGCTTTCAGCCCGTGTTTGCAGCTTGAATTTTCCAAACTCAATTAGCTCTTGGCAGTAAAAGCACGGCCGTGTTCTGTTTTAGGTGTGCCCGTGTTTTGGCTCCAGCTCGACGAAATGACTTCCGAATGCCCCGAAACTCGTGCTTAGCCTTTCCTTTGATGCCTGGGACCTAAAATATGACAAAATAGCACAACCCGGCGTAAAATAGGCCAAAAATACACGACTATGCCCCTCAAACGGATAAGAACTAGGGGCGCAAATACGTGCAATTACATCGTTATCAAAATTCTTGACCACTCATCAAACCAAATTGATTTATAAGTTGTCCGAGGTTTGGGATGTTACGGGCTTCGACCCTCAGGAGTCAAGATACCAGTGGTTGACCCGGATCCAGTGGAGCCAGATGCAGAGGTACCACCTCCAGAGCAGCCACCTGCTTGAGCTCCCGGCCGCCGCCGGCGTCCTGCACTCTAGCGCCCAGTAATACCACCAAAAGTAGCACCACCACCATCAGCCGGTGATCCCCTCGTCTAGAGGATGGATTGCTTTGAGACCCATGTCGTGGGAGTGACTTCCCGACTCGACTGACAGACCGACCTCCTTGAACAGATGGCTCGACGCCAGAGTCTCATTCCAGATGATGAGCCAGGGCCTTCGACCTATTAAGAGGTAACGAACGAGGGAGGAATCGACCACACTACTCCACTTGGAACTCTGAACTCTTTTGTTTTATTTTTCTTTCTTTTATTTGGTGTGTGTGACCATAAACTACTACTATCGTATTGTGGTGTGTAATAACCTCGCCTCGAGCGAGTCGTATTGTATTTGTGTATGTGTGTTTTTGTCTTCTCCTTGAAGCTGAAATCTCCTACCCCGGGAGCAATTCCAACTTTCACTCACCAAGTAAAGCGGTAACACTCGTTCTACCCTTATCTTACGCCATTGAGGCCAATGTTGAACACAAGTGTAGGGGGTAGTTTATTCTTATGCTTGTGTGAGTGTGATTGATGCTTGGAGCCTGGATGTATGGCCAAATTTGAAAATTTTGAGGGCTCCAACAATGTTTGCATGATCAAAGTGGCCCGTTTGTAGGAGAATCTCTTGTTTATTGGCATTGACCTTCAATTGTTCCATGTGATCGAGTGTGTCCTATGATGATGACTGAGAGGTGCATTAGGATAGTGCAAAAGTTTAGTTCTCATGTGTGCAAAAATGAATGGATATCTTGACTCGATTACTTGTTCATTACAATTGCCATGCACTGTGTTTTGTGAAAGTGGAATGAATGATTGGGTTACTAGGTAGCCATGAGACTTTTGAGCCGATCGTTTTCTTCTTGTGTGCATAGATCCCTCTTACCATGGAGAGTAACATCACAATTGTCACTAGTGAGTATGATGGAGGCATAGGATTTGTCCACGCCCAAATGTTGATTGTCCTGAAATGTTTTATCCCCTAGTCAACCCCTTTGAGCCTTGTGACTTTGGGGGTCGTTCTCATGATTAGGAGCTTTGTGCTTGTGAGCTTAATGGTTCTTGATAGAACGACCCCCATCCTTTCTTCGTGTCTATACGTGAGTCGTCCTTGTGTCCTGGAGCTCTCGCTTTTGAGCTGCATTGAGGTTCTACATGGGAGGATTGTGTGCAGCTCTTGCTAGGAATGAAAGAGAAAAGAGTAGTTATTGGAGTGAGTTCTTAAAACAGAGCATTGGTTATTAAAATTAGTGTGGCAAGTGTTTAAATCACTAGTACCCCTCAGAAAAGGAAAAGAAAAAAAAAGAAAGAGAAACGAAAAAGAGGTAATAAAACGGGGTCAATAAAGTAGAGAGTGCCACAAAAGATTAAAAGAGTATGATCTAAGTGGGTTATCTTGATACGCAAGCCATTGAAACTGCCACAACAATGTTTTAGAACTCCTTCACTACCAAGTCGAAATGTGATAGCAAGAAAGACCGAGGAAGAGCGCTTAAAGGTAGTTCATGATGGGTGAAGCAAGATTTTCGGCCGATGCTAGTGGACATTGTTTGTAGGGAAGGTTCATAGTCGAAACATAGAACCTTTGGGTTTAGGGTGAAGATGTAGGACCTCATGTTGTGTTTGCCACCACCCAAAAATCCTTTTCCCCATATCCATGACAATTGCCAGTCATTTGAACCCGTGTCCAAGATGAAACGACCCGACCTTTTCGAAAAACCAAACCATAACTCAAACCGAAAACTGGTTACTCTGGAGCAACCCAAACCACATTTTAAAATAAATAAACTGACGTTATTTAAGAATTTTAAACAAAAAGCCCCAACACTTGTGGCAAAATCTCAATCTCAAACATTTAAAACAACTTAACACAGAATCTCCAGTTTATAATCCTAACCATGCAACAAAGTAATTAAACTATTCTAACTCTAACTCCTCACGAGCTCCTTGACTTCTCATCAAAGTTGGTATGGCTGCTCGCCTCGCCTTTCTCCTTCTCAGGATCCACCTCGGCAAACCCTCCCTCAACCTGGTGAGTGCGAAGGGCAAGTCTCGTCGTTACTTTTTAAGGTCTTTGCCCTAGGTAAACTTCCTACTAAACACGTTATTAGGGTTCTTGACTAAGACAAAATCCGTTCTCACTTTCATCCTTTATACTTTATTATCAAACAGTCTATGAGAGATCTCTACTCCTATCTTATCTCTAGAATTTCCTTACTTATATTCGTAATCCGTAGACACCAACACTAGGGACCACCGCGTTACGTCTCGTCGTCCGGTTGTATACCCAAACTCGGCGATGGCACTGCGTTACGTCTCGCCGTCCAGTCCATGCTCGGTCAACTACTGCATTACGTCTCGCCGTCAAGTAGTGACCCCAACATACACTATCAACTGCTGCGTTACGTCTCGCCGTCCAGCAGTGATCCGACCATCTTTTGCGTCCAGTAGTGGCCCAACCGCCTGGGGGTTCATCTTACATACAAACACACACATTCACATACATAGCACAACGCGTGCCTCCATCTTAAGTAGGCGGTGGGATGCCTCACACACATAATCGCGCTTACTCATAAAATCAACTAAATAATAACCTGAAATGAAAAGCGTAAACTGAAAAGACCTCGACAGAGATTTTACCTCCTTTACACTCACCTTGAAAAGATGACTCCTCGATTCCTTCGTTGAAGAAACCCCTCCTTATCCGGATTATCTTGGGGAAACCTATTAATAAGAATCCATTTTCTTAGACAACTTTTCTCGATTTAAAACCCCATTTGAATCACTAGAACATCCTCTCCTCAAAATCCAGCCCTCGAGCCTCGCTCCAAATGTCTCTTAACCCCCTTTAAAAAATTTCTAGAAATAATCCCTTCAAACCGACCACTTTTCCAAATTAATTTCGTCATGTACGAAATTTTCACTTAACTTGAACCTTCTTAAAAATACGGAGAATAATTTTCCTATGTCAACCATGAGCTCCTATACCTTGTAAAATTATCAAACCTTTAAAATCCCTTCGTTAAGATTTTTATTTAATTAAAATAAACATTCGAAAAATTTCTAAAAATAGAAATAGATCTTAAAAATCCCCAATTTAAATTACAGCCATCTCCTAGACCACTTTCAATTTATTAAATTGTTAAACCTAGGAAAAAACACCCACAGAGGCTCGAAACAATTTAAAACATCCAAAATTAGTTTCTGCAAATTCCCAGCAGCTTTAGTGACCACCCAAAATCTATCACTAAAAGCATGTAACGCTTGTAACTAAAAACCTAGAATTGCACCCTCACGAAAAATTCCCCAATCGATCGATCTAACTCAAAGGGATCGAGTTCCCTTACCTCTAGAACGTGCCTAGGACTAGATTGGATGACACGGGAAGTTGATCCCCTCGTTGCTCGATGATCAAAGCCTCAAACCTCGCCGCAAACGCTATAGAAATACGAGTTTCGAATTAGATTATCAATGAGTCGAGTTTGGAATCGCGAGAGGCTTTTTTTCCTTACCTAGGAACACGAGAGGGATGGGCTAGGGAATTGGGATCGGGGACGAACATAGGTGGCAGCAGGCTCCTTCTTTTTCTTCCCGCCGCGACGAGGAGGAGGAACGAGGCGGCGGTTTGCTGGGAAAATTGCTAAGGGGGAGGTGGGGAGGGGTTTCTGGCGGCTAGGGAAAGAATTAGGGAAGGGGAATGGGTTGGGAAATATGGGCCGCTCAGCCCTTCTCGCCATATATATATATATATGGCGAGTTCTACGGTACCCTGGGTGAAATCCGGGGTACCGCATACCTTGAGTATGAAAACACTATCTAGACCTTGAATTGACCGATCTTTCGGACATGATACTATACTCTAACACTTAAAGATCAAAATCTAGGTGTTAACTCTCCCAATATTATACTCCAAGATCAATTTAATTAGAAATAATAATCGACGGTTATGATTCATCCAAATATCGGTACAAAAAGGAATGCACCATCTTAGGGTTTATAGATTATGATTTAGATAATTATGACCTAGGGTTCACTCATTAAGGGTTAGGTTATAATATCAGACACAAAAATCCCGGTAATTCGAGGTCTAGATAGAGTTTCCATACTCAAGGTATGCGGTACCCCGGATTTCACCCGGGGTACCATAGAAGCCACCATATATATATATATATATATATATAATAATATTATTATTATTATTATTACTATTATTATAATTCCTAATTCGCGGTTTCAACTCGTAATACGTAACTGTTAATTCAACCGATCACGTATTAAGGTCGAACCTAAACCCAAAGGTCGGAATGTTACATTTCCTCCACCCTTATAAAAATTTCGTCCCCGAAATTTGGAATTGAAAAAAAAATTACTTGGATTCCAATTTATGGTGTTCTACTGAAATTTCTCGACTAGGATATAATATTTCCCTCCTTAAGAAAAAATTCGACCTCGAAATTTGTTCGTTGTGACGACTCCAAGTTTCACTTGTGACTCTTTACATGGAATTGTACCTCCTCCTAGCCTTGATGTATTGATCCCATGACATCTTGTTAGGCTCTGTGGCCTACTTAGTTCCTCCTTTGGTTTATTTACACGCCCCTAGCGTTGCTTAACGTGTAACTTTCCACTACTCCTTGGATCGTAGCCATACGTTTGATTCTCGCGAACGTAATGACCCTTTCTTTCCTCCTTTCCTCAATTTGTTAGCCTACATTTGCCGTAAATCCCTGACTACCGCCTGTCAACTTCCTACATACTATGCGTCTTTCTGAACCTTATGCTGATCAGCTCGCACCCCCGTAGAGTAGGAGCTGATTTGGATAACCTCTTCTCACTCATGAAAAGAGTTCACTAAGCGATCCTCTTAGGAATCTCCTCCTCTCCTTCCCGAGACATATCATAACCCCGTCGCGCATCCTAAAGTTATTTCCTTATCACGATCAGAATATACCAGAGATTCTAAAAATTCCCAAAAGACTCTGACTCATTTGGCCAAACTTTTAAATGACACTCCCTTTTTTCCTTTCCTTTAAAAACCGAACCGTTGAAAAACGCAGATCATCACTCCATTGGTCATTGTTTGTAGGGAAGGTTCTTAGTAGAACCTTCGGGTTTAGGGTGAAGATGTGTTTGCCACCACCCAAAAATCCTTTTCCCCATATCCATGACAATTGCAGTCATTTGAACCTGTGTCTAAGACCTCCAAACAAGCTAGTGATGACAACCGTCCCGTGAACTCTAACCTTTAAAGGTTTTCGCCGTGGTGAAGAGATGATAGGGTCGAGTGTTGATGATTGTGCATATTCTTTGCACCAAACAGTTCCTGAGCCCACTAGTCAAGAGAGTGAGCGATTCATTGTTGCTTTGCATGTCATATCATACCACGGTGAGGACCTTTGTTGCCCCTTCGTTCGTTCCTTGGACTTGAATGTTATGTATGGTTAGTTTTGGTTTATAAGTGATCTTGTTGAGACTTGCATTGATTCATGAACAAGGTGAGAACTTTTAGTTTTCCCGTTTTTGGTGACCTCGAATGTGGTTTGTGGTGGATGTCGGTATTGCTTGCAACAGTCCATGTGTTAATTGCCAATAGCTATTGAGATTCGCCACTTTGTTCCCTTTGATTTGTCCCCAAAGCATTTTTATAGGTTTAGAGATTACCTTGTGTAAAATAGTTTGCTTGGGGACAAGCAAATGTCTATGTGCGGGGGAGTGATTTGGGCCTAATTGTACATTTTTACCCCCGATTATCTTTGATGTTTGTTGCAATTGAACTCCAAAAAGGTTGGTTTTACGGGAAGTTGCTTGTGTTTTAGTGTATTTCAGATCCTAACATGTAAAACCAAACCCGGAGTCGAAAGTTGGAAGAAAAGGAGCGAAGACCGGGCAAAGAGGTGGAGACAGCCGCAGTTCACGACCAGGCTTTGGAGTTCAAGGTCTTACATGACCGTGAACTGGAGCCATGACCCGTGAAGTGAGGAGCAAACAGAGGGGGTTTTCAAGTTACTAGCGCCTAGGCAGTTCATGGTCTCTAAGACCGTGAACCCAAGCAATTGAAGCGGTGCGTTTTGGTTGCGACACTGATGCCTCCTAGTCTAGGTTAGTTAAAGGGAAAACCTCCTAATTCATATTAAACACTTAGGGTTTGGTTGTGGGTGACCATCCAAACTCCAAATTCGAGGGTGAGTCTAACCATTCCTTAGCCGATAGGTTGAGAGGGTCACATAAGTGGTTGGATCGTATCCCATTCCTCAAACTAGAGCCTAAGAGGGTAACTTTGGTTGCTGGTTAGACTTCCCTGTGGTTTATGACCCCCTACCCACACACGGTCGTTCGATTCATCGAGTCATAATTGTTAGCTAGGGGGAGCAACACCTGGGTGAAGCTTTCTCAGCTAGAGTCAATTCCATTTTTCCTTAGCAAAGTAATTTAGTTTTCAACCTTAGTTTTCACCAAAATCAATCCCCTAGGTAATGTTTCAAACACTCGAAGTATCGGTACATGGATCGGCCCGGGGTCGATATTTAAACATATTTTCCCTATATTGCACCCATCTAAGGTTTATACTTGGACGTTAGGTGAGATTTTATTGTGATAGTTAGAGCGAGTCAATTGCATTTGGAAGAGAACCGTGTTGAACAATTGTTGTGTTTTGGAGGCAGTTGTGTTATGCTTGGAATATATTGAACCGTCAACCTATAGGCAACCAAATCAAGCAACTACTTAATTTAGGTTATCTCAATCGAGATTTACTATTGCTAATCTCAATGGATTAAGTCAAACGTGCATTTTAAAGTTGTATTTGCCTTTGTTAATAGAATTCAAATATATGCACTTAGATCATGCACTTTTTACACAAATAAATTCTCTATATATCATTGATTTTGCAAGACTAAGAAAGAATGAAAAGAGAGCAGTTAACATCTTAATAATTTGAAAGGGGACTAACAAACACGAGATCCTCCAACTGAGACCGACACTTTGTTATTACATAAGAGAGGTAAATTCCAATAAGCACAAATCGAGGACACCCACCATAGAAAAGGGGGGGTTTATAATTAATGATGGAAATGACAATAAAAAAGGAAGATGAACCAATCGTTGACTAGAGGCCCCATGTAAACGAGCAAAAACTGAAACCCCCGACAGATTGGACGGGTTGACCGGATAATTGATAACGATGTAATTTCACATGATGGAGGCGTAGGATTAGCCCACGACCAAATTGACTGTCCTGATGTGTCATATCCCCTAGTCAGCCCTTTGAGCCATGTGTTATCCTTTCTTTCGGTCTACAATGGAAAAGCACCCCTTTTCATCTTTTAAAAGGTTCCATAGAGTGGTTTCTCCATGTTCTCTGCTATATATAATGTGAGAGTTGGAGGTAGTTCTTGAAAGAAATAAAAAGGGCATGTGTTTGCAAAATGTGCATAGGTGGTGGTTCTCTCAAGAAATGAAAAAAAAAGTGAATGAAAGCAAAAGAGAGCCACCACCACAAAATCTGAATAGCGCCCATTGAGTAGTGTTTCTTAGCAGTGTGGCTTGGAAATACTACGTTTTATGTGACCTCCTTCGCTCTTGTGCTCTAAAGAATGTGAGTAATACAGAATGGCAGAAAGAAAGAGTAGTTTGATTGACTGTGAGTGTGTTGGGTTTGGAATTGTGGAACCTTGTGCTATTGATAGGGCAAAAGCGTATGCCTTAATCCTATCTCGTAGTAAACCGGAAAGTCCGGGTCTCGTCTCTCAGGGACTGGTACAACCTTAAGTTCAATCAATTTTGTAGAGAAAACTATAGGTGAAAATGGTTTAATGAGATTATTAACTACTAGCAAAATAATTAAATTAATTAAGCAAAGTAAAATGTTCGGGAGAAAATCAATGGGAGAAAGCTCTGGGAGAAACACCGGGATTCACTACCTATCCTATCCAGATTAATTCACATATTCTAATAAGTTTAATCCAACTCTCTACAGCCAGTATATCACTACTGTGCTAGCTATCCCCGTCGGGAAATACTACGTACTACACAATTAAATCAAATCCTACTGCCGTAGCTCAATAACTTAATTATTTAGCCTGAAGATCGATATCCCAATCAAGACCGCATAGCACCTTATTTAATCCACTGTCGCTTCGATAAGTTACTATGTCACATGAAATAGGTTCAGTTATTAGGGTTTCACTGTCGCTAATAACCTAATTAACAACAAATCAATGTATTGGTGGACAGTCAACACAAAGCATTAAGTAATTTCATGCAATAGAGATTGGAAGAAAAGAATCATGAATCAATCCATCAAATCAAGAAATAGCTACATCCTACGGTGTTTCCCCCAGAAATTGGGGTTTAGTTCATGACGAAAATAAAACAAACAATCATGTTCATAATCATCATGTCACGAATCAAAGCAAAGAAAAAAATACTGAAATTTTATTCCCCAGCTCCTAATCGCCGCAACGCCTCTGCCGCTTGTCCTTGGTTTGTTGCTGCACCCCCTGCTTTTTTTCTCTCAAGAATTCCGCCCAGCTCCCAATATTCTGTCCGCCCTAATTTAATTGCTCCCGTCCCTTTTAATTCCCCCCTGTTGCCTCCAAGAAAACCCCCCTGGTGAGTTTTTATCCGTCCAAAAATTAGCTCCCCTCCAAGTCTTTGTCCGCCCAGGCCCTAGGCCCAAAATGAATCCCCAGCCCGCAAAAGTTCAGTCTCGGTTCAACTCCTCAGTAAGGTCCGGTCCAATTAATAAATAAATGTACATCCAGTCCACTTGAATTATTCTATCCACCAATGCAAATTTCTCGTTTCATTAACCTGAAATATATAAAATATTTGGCAATTGATGGTAATGGTTTTGCAACCATTCCATAGTCAATTAGGCTTCGAACAAGCATTATATGTCTCAAACATATCATGAAATAATCACATTAAGCACGCAAAATCAATATGTTTTCGACAATTATCACAACCCCACACTCAATACTTGCTTGTCCCTAAGAAACAATTTAGACAAGAGAACGATAATTGGAGAAAACACATCACAGACCAGGGAGACACAACCTTCCTCAAAACACAAAAACCCATGACACACAAAACACAACATCAACACAAGAAATTTACCCTTGTACTCTTGTTATAATCAGTAGTTTCTTTCTCAATGGATGAGTTGTGCTTTAATGATCATACATTTTCACCCCACACTCAAGGCCTTTGCAACCATTTAACATCGACTGACTCCTATCCATCAAAAACTCAAATAGCAACACTCAATTCCGATCGTCGGTAGTGGGTGATTAACAACTTATGGTGCAACAATTATTAGGAGAATCTAACCACATCAGTGAGGTGCATATCTCGTGAGGACAATCTGGCTAACTCACACCAATCATAAGCAGTTAACTAAGCATGAGTCTCAAAAACAAATGGGGGAAGCTTTTTGCAAACTAGATTTTAACTTTAAGCACATCACTACCTTTTATGAAAAGGAGAGGCTTTCTATCTTTCTGCTTTTCCTTGCCGAGAGGTCGTATTTAGTACAAGTGGGATTTGTTTCTTACTACCGGTGACCGAGCAAGAGCAATTTCTGCTTCTTAGCACTCGCATAAGGACTTTTTTTAACTCCTTATCCTCGGTCCGTGTAGAGGGTCATTGCACATCCTCTAATGGCACTTCACTCAACTGGGGATCGTACTTGATAAGCAACATCGTACGATCGCGAACCGATTCTCAATTGAATCTTTCATAATCCCCACGTGCAATGAGTGATTGCCTCACACGATTTTGGCATTTTTACCCACACTTTAATTGTTATGGCAACTTTCTTATTTTTTACTTGTCAGGTAGTGTTTTCTTTTATAAAGATACAGTTCACCCAATCATAAAACCATCAAAACAGAGAGACTCGTTGCAAAATCAGAAGCTCACAATTGATGCAAGTAAGCACGGTATCCAAACATGTCGAATGGTCAATGTTCTCCACCTAACTACTTCACCAAAAGTCATTACACTATCCTCACAAAAGAGAATGTTGCTAAAAGAGTTTGCTCATTCAAAGCATAAGTCAATCAAAACATTCAAGCTCATTGTGAAGAACTATGCAATTCAACACTAGTGGGGTGATTTCGATGATTTCATTCAAGCACAAACTCATTTCACACGCATCACAGTCATTTACATCATGTTACCACAAGAGTACAAGGTTTTGTTTTTAATTTTTATGATTTTTAGGTGTTTTTTAGCCATTAGGTTTGCACAGGCAGACTGCTTTTTGCACAGACAAACTGCATGCAGTTTGGCTGTGCTCAACCTAATGGCAATTTTTTTTTGGATTTTTTTTTTTTGGATTTTTTTTACCACATGCAATAGGGACAAACAAACACTAAGACTCACCACCCCACACTCAGGATGGAACATTGTCCCTAATGTTCAACTCCTACTCTAAACATGCACGGGTTTGACACAACTAACAAGAAAAATAAAGAAAAGAAAACTTACCTTGGGTTGCCTCCCAAGAAGCGCTTGTTTAACGTCCTCAGCCTGACGTTCATGGAGCATTCAACCAATGGGTATGGAAAGGTATCCAGAATACCCTCCCGAGCAATGATAGAATGCATAACCTCCATCCAACATATGAGTCACCTCGGCAGGGCCTGGTGTGCGAAAATTTGGTATGACCTTCTTAGTTGGCATGTTGGATCCTTTAGTAACACGTAGGTGGTATTGCAGCGCCTCAAGCAAGTACTCTTCCTGTTTCAATGTCAGTGAAGAAGGAATAATAACAGGAAGATTGAAATCCTTACCCAAATATCTATACTTGAGGTGCCCTGGCAAGGATTTTTGCCCTTGCTTTGATTTCAGACTTTGAGCTGCTAGGACATGTGATAGTTCTTTGGGTGGTCCACTATCACAGGAAGAGGAATTTTTCCTTTCTCGAGCTCCACTTTCAAGGCCATTGATGCTCTAAAACACAACACCTAACAATGGCCAAGTGTAACCAATGGAAGGGACTGCAGTATAGTGGCTCAAGTGATAAATATCGAATCCACGGGTCTCTAGAGTTACTATTACTCAGCTTCAGTTTATTATTTAGCAAATCAGATTAAGATGAAAGAACTAAAACTACTCTAGCAAACTACAGTTAAAGTTAATCTAATTACAGGTTGGGAACTCACTTAGGTATGATTCCCCCTAGCCACTAGCCAGATTAATGATTAATGATCTCTAACCTGTTTCACTTTCATTCACAATGCGGAGAATCCTTGAGTAGACCTTGAGTCTCGACTAAAGGAACAAGGCCCTCTTGAGTCAATTGCCTAGAGGGACGTATCCTTCTCTAGAACAACTGATCAAGGCGTTCTGAACTAGACTCCCTCTATCGAAAGAGGTTCTCAATCGATACAAAGCAGTGAATCAACCCTCGACTAAAGCAATCGATCCACTACTATCAATCTATGGTGCTCTATTGACCTAATCAAGTATTCCCTCTCATAGAATCAAAGCAGAATCAATAATCTCGACTAAAGCAGAATTGAATCATGAAAACATGCATAGATTGAATATGAACTCAAGATTATCAAGTCAGAGTACTCATACAATCATCCAATCAAACTAACATAGCTAGGGTTCCTCAAAACCTAAGTGAAGGGAAGTTACTCCATAGAGAAGAGAGAGACTGCAGTAAGAATCTTCAGATGATCAGTCTTCAAGTCCGGGCTTGTTCCTCGAGCTTCCAAGGCGAAGAAATCCTCCTTCTCTACTCCAAGAATGCCCTCAAATCGCCCTCTCTCTCTAGGGTTCGTCCCTTGGGTGTTTGGGATCCAAAACCCAGCTCTCTCTCTTCTTTGGTTCGGAATTTGGCTTAAAACCAGGAAATCCCGACTCGCACGGCCAGGGTGCACGGCCGTGCATATCACCATTCTGGCCGTGCAACTCAAAACGCAGCGTGTCATTTAATCGAACTTCAGCCCTCTCGCACGGCCAGGGTGCACGGCCGTGCGAGCTTCAGGGGTTGCCCGTGCGTGTCCTCGGCATAAGGCGCACGGCCATATTGCTCACGTGCACGGCCGTGCAGCCTCCCTGGTCTGCCCGTGCAGCTTGCTCAGCCTGTGTTTAATGCTTCGTTTCTCCCTCGTCCGGACTCCGAATCAGTCGCCGTTTGATCCCAGACGCTCGTAGTCTCGTCCTCTTTCGTTTCATAACAAGCTTGCATGCTTCTTTGTCCATAAAGTGAGGTAGAAATCCATTCTTCTTCAGGTCATGCCCGAGTTTCCTCTCTCGAATCGTCAATTGATCTCTGATTGACTTGAAACTTGCGCCTATGCTTCACTTTATGTGCTAGGACCTGAAATGGGACAAAGGAACACAACCTAGCATAAAATAGGCCACAACACACGAATATGCCCCTCAAACGGATAAGAACTAGGGGCGCAAACATGTGCAATTACATCGTTATCAAACTCCCCCACACTTAACCGTTTGCTTGTCCCCAAGCAAACCTAACTCAAACCAATGCAACTCTCCAGACCTCTATAGCAACTAGGTAGAGGACTTCCTAGATCATTTAGCAACTTACGAGGTCAACCGACACATCTCATAGCTTCTTCGGCGAGAGCACTAGTATCGAGTCGGCATCATGGCAAATAGTGAACAGAGGACAAATGAATTGTGGATGCAGAGATTCTCAAAAACAAAGGATCATGGACTCACATTTTTCAAGGTGCTCTATTTTCTTCTTGAAGATGGTTGGAACCCCTTTTCTTTCTGTTTTGCTTGTTTTCTGTTATTTTTTTCCTTTTTTTTTCTTTCAAAGGTCCCAACCTGCTCTTACCGGCCATGCCAGGAGCGGATGTCTCGAGCCTCGTGCGGGGGAAAGACATGTAAGGGGGCTGGAGGTAGTAGGTGGAAATTGGGAACGAATTCCCGTCTCCCCTTACACACTTTCGCCCTATTCGCACGGGAGACGTTATTTTGAAGCACATTTTCGAGCACCTGTTATTTTCAAAACATGATACAAGAGTCCATGACGGGTAGAAAATCCACAACACCACACAATTCAAGGGTCCTAAGATCACTAATTCACTCAATCAACCAACTTTATATGAAGAAGAAATGAGACTTCTTAAATGCATCAACATCCTCCATAGTGCTACACTACCTCCCTAGGTTGCATATTACTGTAAAGACTGTCAATTCAAAGCATACTGAGCAGGCAATTGCATGGAACACATACTTGGAGCCCTCAAATTTAAAAATTTGGACAGTGGACTAGGCTCCAAGCACACAAACAGCCAAACATTCACCCGCATACATAATCGAACATCCCCCCACACTTAAGCACGACATTGTCCTCAATGGAGGAAAGATAAAGAGGGTAGAACGAAGTTACCAGATCAAGGGTGAATGATGATGAACGGGTCAGGCGGTGCATTCCAGAAAGAGAGAGTAATCAGAACACAAACACCACACAAAATCTCACAAAGGTTGAGTTATTGACTCTAAAATCAAATAACAAAACTGACTCAACCGAGGAGAAAAAGAGAAAGAAATGCAAACCGACTGGTTGGGTTGCCTCCCAACAATCGCTTCTTTCACGTCGTGAGCCGGACGATGGCTCCTAAGTTTTCGGTCCATGCTAGAACCTCCTTGAAGTTGAGGTTCTCGTCGATGAGGTGGAGTCTCAAGTCACGAGCATGTGGTGTGGCAGGTGATGAAGGCTCATGTACTTGATGCAGATGAAGTCTCCACCCTCGAGACCTCTTCTTCTCTTCTCTCGTCTCATTGCCCCAAACCAGATATGACAGCATCGATTGGCCACCATCGCGTCCACCAAGAGGGACCGATGTTGATGTGGCCTTGGTCTGGCAAAAAGACACTGCAAATGGGTCCTTGCCAAGCAGCTCCTCGAAGGTTGGTGGAGATATCAAATGTAACATAGGGCCGGTGCAAGCCTCTTCCACCTCAACTTCATCCTCAGCCTGGACGCCAATTGCTTCCTCAACCCCCCTTTCTTCTTCAAAATGTGGTCTCTCCCCTGGGAAAAGATCAAGAACCACCTCTTCTTTTCTTTCTTCCTCATCATCCACAACTTCCTTCCTCATCCTTGCTCGCTCTTCTTCTTCTAGAACAGATTGGAGAGCAAGTCGCCAAGCAATTTCTTCAATGGGATCATCTTGCATCTCCTCGCACGGGCCCAGCATGTTAGAGCATAAATGAGGAAAGGTGTGGTCGCTCCCATAGCCTTTGTCATCCTCCACCTCTTCTAGCGTGGTAGCAGAAAGGTGATCTTGAGCAAGATGTGAGCAAACTTGCTTCACCCACTCTGTTTGCTTTGCTGAGCGCTGAACAGTCTCCTCCATATCATGGAGAAATGAGGGATCGGAAGTGGTAAGGGCTTTGATTTGAAGATCCATCTTGGAGCATGATTTCTCAGTGTCTCGAGCAAACTGCTCCACGAGAAGCCTTAATTGTTTGTTCGGATCTTCCAGTGAAGTGTAGCATGGCTCTGCAGAGTGGCCCGTGAAGGCCGCCATGGGTAACTCAAGATCTGATGGCCCTTCTTGTTATGGGAGGAATTCTTCTTGATAAGGAGATTGTTCTTGATATGCCCAGGGGTCTGGTTGTCCTCCGTAGAAAGGGGGTTGGTACTGGAACCCGAATCCATAGTCTTCTCCTCCTTGATTGCTCCAGGGAGTCTCGGGGTAATAGCACTCGGGTGGTGGTGGATACCCCCAATGGTTGGAGAAGCCATGAGGATCCATGATTCAGATCTGCACCAACAAAAACAAAAACACCCAAGTGAAAAGCAAGGGTGGAAAAGAAAAGAAAAACGCTAAAGTAACAAACTTCTGCCTTTCCTAATAATCTAGAAAGTCCCCGGCAACGGCGCCAAAAACTTGATGCTCTAAAACACAACACCTAACAATGGCCAAGTGTAACCAATGGAAGGGACTGCAGTATAGTGGCTCAAGTGATAAATATCGAATCCACGGGTCTCTAGAGTTACTATTACTCAGCTTCAGTTTATTATTTAGCAAATCAGATTAAGATGAAAGAACTAAAACTACTCTAGCAAACTACAGTTAAAGTTAATCTAATTACAGGTTGGGAACTCACTTAGGTATGATTCCCCCTAGCCACTAGCCAGATTAATGATTAATGATCTCTAACCTGTTTCACTTTCATTCACAATGCGGAGAATCCTTGAGTAGACCTTGAGTCTCGACTAAAGGAACAAGGCCCTCTTGAGTCAATTGCCTAGAGGGACGTATCCTTCTCTAGAACAACTGATCAAGGCGTTCTGAACTAGACTCCCTCTATCGAAAGAGGTTCTCAATCGATACAAAGCAGTGAATCAACCCTCGACTAAAGCAATCGATCCACTACTATCAATCTATGGTGCTCTATTGACCTAATCAAGTATTCCCTCTCATAGAATCAAAGCAGAATCAATAATCTCGACTAAAGCAGAATTGAATCATGAAAACATGCATAGATTGAATATGAACTCAAGATTATCAAGTCAGAGTACTCATACAATCATCCAATCAAACTAACATAGCTAGGGTTCCTCAAAACCTAAGTGAAGGGAAGTTACTCCATAGAGAAGAGAGAGACTGCAGTAAGAATCTTCAGATGATCAGTCTTCAAGTCCGGGCTTGTTCCTCGAGCTTCCAAGGCGAAGAAATCCTCCTTCTCTACTCCAAGAATGCCCTCAAATCGCCCTCTCTCTCTAGGGTTCGTCCCTTGGGTGTTTGGGATCCAAAACCCAGCTCTCTCTCTTCTTTGGTTCGGAATTTGGCTTAAAACCAGGAAATCCCGACTCGCACGGCCAGGGTGCACGGCCGTGCATATCACCATTCTGGCCGTGCAACTCAAAACGCAGCGTGTCATTTAATCGAACTTCAGCCCTCTCGCACGGCCAGGGTGCACGGCCGTGCGAGCTTCAGGGGTTGCCCGTGCGTGTCCTCGGCATAAGGCGCACGGCCATATTGCTCACGTGCACGGCCGTGCAGCCTCCCTGGTCTGCCCGTGCAGCTTGCTCAGCCTGTGTTTAATGCTTCGTTTCTCCCTCGTCCGGACTCCGAATCAGTCGCCGTTTGATCCCAGACGCTCGTAGTCTCGTCCTCTTTCGTTTCATAACAAGCTTGCATGCTTCTTTGTCCATAAAGTGAGGTAGAAATCCATTCTTCTTCAGGTCATGCCCGAGTTTCCTCTCTCGAATCGTCAATTGATCTCTGATTGACTTGAAACTTGCGCCTATGCTTCACTTTATGTGCTAGGACCTGAAATGGGACAAAGGAACACAACCTAGCATAAAATAGGCCACAACACACGAATATGCCCCTCAAACGGATAAGAACTAGGGGCGCAAACATGTGCAATTACATCGTTATCAGCCATCAATTGCATCGTGATTATGATCAACTTGAAAGACATTAAAAATTTCCTCCTCCTTACCTACTCGGAATGTCAACTTGTCTCTCCCAACATCGATGAGTGCATCACCGGTTGCTAGAAAAGGTCTGCCGAGAATTAGAGGCACTCCCCGATCATCTTCCATCTCCAGAATTACAAAATCTGTTGGGAGAATAAACTTCCCCACCTTCACCAATACATTCTCCACCACTCCTTTTGGAATTTTTACTGATCGATCAGCCAATTGGAGAGTGATCCAAGTAGGCTTAAGAACATCTCCCAATCCCAATTTCTTGTAGACTGAGTATGGCATCAAATTAATTCCTGCTCCAAGATCACAAAGTGATTTATTGAATTCTGTACCTCCAATGACACATGGAATGGTGAAGCTGCCCGGATCATCCCTCTTTTCTGGTAATTTATTCTGAATCACAGCACTACATTCAGAAGTAAGGGTTACCTTCTCTAGATCAACCCATTTGCGCTTCTTAGTTAGCAACTCCTTTAAAACTTTAGCATATGTAGGCATCTGTTCAAGTGCCTCCGCCAAGGGTATGTTAATCTGAAGTTGCTTGAAGAGATTCACAAATTTCTTGAAGTTTGGGTCTTCCATGGGCTTCATTAACCTTTGAGGGAATGGTGCGGGAGGTTCATAAGGATTTACCTCTTCGTTCTTCAATTTTTCCACTTTTGGAGTTGCACAGGTAGAATGCTCATGCACAGGCAGATTGCATGCAGTTTGCCTACGCAAGTCAGATTTTTCAACTTTTGCACTTTCTTCCTTTGCAGCTGCTTTGCCCTCCTTTTCTATTGGATTTTTCTTGCTCTTTGGATCCTCCAACTCCTTCCCACTCCTCAATGTGACAGCTACAACCATGGCATCCTTCGGATTCCTTTCAGTATTTGCTGGTAAAGTCCTAGGAATCCTACCTTGAACATCTGCCAAAGTTTGAGCCATTTGGCCTATTTGCCTCTCCATAGCTAGCATAGATGATTGCATATTATTGTTGATGGCTAGCTGTTGAGTGACAAATTGATCAAGACCCTTGAAATTATTGTCTGTTTTCTGCATATAAGCCAAAATCAACTATTCCAGTTGGGGCTTCTTCTCTGGTTGAGGTTGCTGCTGTTGAAAACCAGGAGGTGGGATGTTTCGAACACCAGCTGGATTATTATTTGACCATGACATATTGGGGTGATGTCTCCATTGAGGGTTATATGTATTTGAATACATACCACCCTGGCCTTGACTTTGCGGATTATTGATATATTGGACATCTTCCAACTGAGCAGCTCCCAGTGGACACATATCCCTATGATGAGCACCTTCACATAATTTGCAAAAAGCAACCTCCTCTTGTCTACCAAGAGCCATCTTAGCCAGCCTTCGTTCGAGTGCATCGAACTTAGAATCCAGCTTAGCATCTATCATGGCTTCTAGACTCGCAACTCTGTTTATCTCACGCAAGCCTCCTCTTCTTCGAATACTGGTCTCACTACCCCATTCAGTGGCTTCTGAACAGATCTTCTCTACTAGATCATATGTTGCTGGTGCCTCCATGCTTGTGAAACCATTTCTAGAAGCATTATTCAGGGCATCCCGGAACTCCCTTTTGATTCCATTAAAGAAAATAAATATCACGGTCCAATCTTCAAGACCATGGCTTGGGCATCTCATCAATAGCCCCTTATAGCGCTCCCATGCCTCAGTCAGACTCTCATCATCAGCCTGCTTAAAAGTAACAATATCTTCTTGCCTCTTCATTGCCAAGGCAGGTGGGAAGTATTTATCCAGAAAGACCTTCTCTAGCTGAGCCCATGTCGTGATGGAATGTGGTGTTAAGTTCTGAAACCAGTGTGATGCATTCCCTATCAGAGAGAATGAGAACATCCGAAGATGAATTGCATCATCAGACACAGTTGGGCTCTTCATCGTAGCACATATGCTCGCGAACCGGCGGAGATGCTCGTGAGGATCCTCATTGCTAGCCCCGGAGAAAGTATATCCATTGGTGATCATGTTGATAAATGCTGGGGTAATCTCCATGGTTGCATCCCCAGCCAGAATGACAACACATGAAGCTCGGGCTCCAGTCCATCGATTCAAACGAGCCCTGATCGAACGATCCTCGTCTGCCATAATGACAGGCTCAATGTCACGAGGTGGTGGTGGTGGTGTCGGTGGTGTAGGGACGACAGGTGATGAAGCCTGCCCTCTCTGGGTTAGGGAAGGCCTAGTAGTTGTGGTTGGCTGCTTCACTAACTTGACCTGCTTCTTATTCTGACGGCAGGTCTTCTCGATCTCTGTATCTAGTGGCAGTAAATTGCCAGTCGTCCTCCTTGGCATGCACGAGGAAGATAAACCTGAAAATTCTTCTGCACACTAACACCCAGATCAAAACAGTTCACTCACAAAAATCAATAAAAATAAGGTATGGCAGTCCCCGGCAACGACGCCAAAAACTTAATAGGGCAAAAGCGTATGCCTTAATCCTATCTTGTAGTAAATCGGAAAGTCTGGGTATCGTCTCTCAGGGACTGGTACAACCTTAAGTTCAATCAATTTTTTAGAGCAAACTGTAGGTGAAAATGGTTTAATGAGATTATTAACTACTAGCAAAATAATTAAATTAATTAAGCAAAGTAAAATGGTCAGGAGAAAATCAATGGGAGAAACACCGGGATTCACTACCTATCCTATCCAGATTAATTCACATATTCTAATAAGTTTAACCCAACTCTCTACAGCCAGGATATCACTACTGTGCTAGCTATCCCTGTCGGGAATTACTACGTACTAAACAATTAAATCAAATCCTACTGTCGTAGCTCAATGACTTAATTATTTAGCCTGAAGATCGATATCCCAATCAAGACCGCATAGCACCTTATTTAATCCACTGTCGCTTCGATAAGTTACTATGTCACATGAAATAGGTTCAGTTATTAGGGATTCACTGTCGCTAATAATCTAATTAACAACAAATCAATGTATTGGTGGCCAGTCAACACAAAGCATTAAGTAATTTCATGCAATAGAGATTGGAAGAAAATAATCATGAATAAATCCATCAAATCAAGAAATAGCTACATCCTATGGTGTTTCCTCCAGAAATTGGGGTTTAGTTCATGACGAAAATAAAACAAACAATCATGTTCATAATCATCATGTCACGAATCAAAGCAAAGAAAAAAAATACTGAAATTTTATTCCCCTGCTCGCAATCGCCGCAGCGCCTTTGCCGCTCTTCCTTGGTTTGTTGCTGCGCCCCGCTGCTTTTCTTTTTATCTCAAGAATTCCACCCAGCTCCCAATATTCTGTCCGCCCTAATTTAATTTCTCCCGTCCCTTTTAATTCCCCCCTGTTGCCTCCAAGAAAACCCCCTGGTGAGTTTTTGCCCATCCAAAAATTAGCTCCCCTCCAAGTCTTTGTCCGCCCAGGCCCTAGGCCCAAAATGAATCCCCATCCCGCAAAAGTTCAGTCTCGGTTCAACTCCTCAGTAAGGTCCGGTCCAATTAATAAATAAATGTACATCTAGTCCACTTGAACTATTCTATCCACCAATGCAAATTTCTCGTTTCATTAACCTGAAATATATAAAATATTTGGCACTTGATGGTAATGGTTTTGCAACCATTCCATAGTCAATTAGGATTCGAACAAGCATTATATGTCTCAAACATATCATGAAATAATCACATTAAGCACGCAAAATCAATATGTTTTCGAAAATTATCAGCTATGAATACTCCGCCACCTAAAAGGCCTTTTCCCCATGTCCAAGACCCTAGCCAGTCATCTGAACCTGTGTCTAAGACCTCCGGATTACTTAGTGGTGACAACCAATATGTGAACTCTAGCATTTAGAGGCTACCTTCATGGTGAAGAGACGTTAGGGATTGAGAGAATAAGCATGCGCATTTTTCGCATCAAATTGTCCTGACCCCACTGGTCTAGAGTGAACGATTCATTTTCTCATATTCTCTATACTCTTTACCCCGGTGAGGACCTAGATTGCTCGGTATTAATTCTGATATCTTGAGCTTTATGCATGAAGTGACTGTCTGGAATAAGTGGTTGAGTCAAGTCTATGTTGGTTGGTGAACAGAAGGGAGACTCTTCCTTTGCTCGACTTTGCCGTATTCCAATGTCATCTGTGGTGGTTGTCTAGGTTGTCCTTGAGGTTGTCCATGTGTTAATGATCAAAAGCCAGTATGATTCACGTGTTTTGTGCCGGTATGATTTGCCCTAAAGCCTGCTTGATTGAAACGTTTTGAGCTTACCTTGTGTCTGACTTGGTTTGCTTGGGGACAAGCAAACGGTTAAGTGTGGGGGAATTTGATAACGATGTAATTGCACATGTTTACACCCATAGTTCTTATCCGTTTGCGGGGCGTAGTCGTGTATTTTTTGCCTATTTTACGACGGGTTGTGCTACTTTGTCATATTACAGGTCCTAGACGTCGAAAGAAAGGCTAAGCACGAGTTTCGGGGCATTTGGAAGTCATTCGGTCGAGTTGGTGCCAAGGCACGGGCTGGCCTAAATCAAAGCACGGCCGTGTTCCTGGATCGTGTTTTTACTGCCGAGACTTGATCCAAGATTTTCCTGCGCTGGCCCAAAATACGGGCGGGAGTGACTCAAAACACGGTCGTGCCCAACTTTAGGCACGACCGTGTTTTCCCCAAAATGTGGCCGTGTTTTTAACACATGGCAAGGGCACGGGTGGGCAAAACCAAAGCACGGCCGTGCCCTCGGCCGTGTTTTGCCCAGGGTCGGCCTTTTAGGCAGATTTAAGCCAAAGGAGTAGCAGTTTCGAGTTTTAGAGAGACAGAGCAATACCTAGAGAGAGAGTGACGAAACTGAGTCTTCAAGTGTCTTTGATCGATCTCCATCACCACGGGAGCCCGACTTGAGCTTGGAGAAGATCTGATTGAGCGCCAGAAGCAGATTATCATCCTTCACAGTATGGCTTCCGCATCTGAGCTAGATTTTCCATCTCTCTATGGAGTAGTTTTCTTATTCATCTGGGTATGGAGAACCCTAGATTTGTATGTTAGGTCTGATTGTATGAACCCAAGTATAGATTCTTTTATTTGATTATATTCAATTGAGGTTTGATTTATTGAATGGCATGAATCCGGATCAAATTCCTGTTATTTGTGCTTTAGCCTAGAAAGAGAATATCTGCCTAGGTTGATAGAGCACCCTTAATTGAAGGTAGTGAATTGGCGACTTTAGTCGAGGAGCCAATTCACTATTTTGTACCGAATTTACTTTGTTAGAGGAGGGTTGGTTCGTTAGGGCCTCAATCTGTTTACTCCGGTGGAGGTTAGTCGCCCGCTGGGGACTCAGATTGAGAGGGTCTGGAGACCTTTAGTCGAGACTTCAGACTGCTTAAGAACCTCCCGCAGTATAACTATCATTAAAACAGAACTTGATAAATTACAATCCGGCTTAACTGCAGTCTAGGGGGAACCATATCTGGGTGACCTCTCTCGACTTGAAAACAACCGTTTAATTGCTTGCTTGTTTGCTTGTTTGAACCTGCACTAAAGTTTCACCGCTAAATAATAAGAATTCGCTGAGTAGTCATCACATCTAGGACCCGGGTTGACATTAAAACCCAAACCCACTATACTCCGCTTTAGGAAGTGGTTACACTTGGCCATTTTCTAGAGTGACAGTAGGAGTGAGTCAAGTTTTTGGCGCCGTTGCCGAGGACCGCTAGGTTGTTGTAGAAACGTGAATTCTGTTAATTTAGCTTTTCTTTTCGAATTGTTTGCTTTCTCCCACTTGTGCCTTCACGGGTTTGTTGCTTGACTGTGTGCAGGTAGTGCATGACCCGTAGCCAGTCAGGAGATTTACTGTCGTTGGATCCGGAGCTTGAACGCACTTGTCTCCAACTCAGGAGACAACAGCGAGCTAGACTGGCTACGGAGGAGCGCATAGACGACCATTTGACCAGTGAGTCCGAGGACGAGTACGAGATGGAAGGAGATCACAATCCACACCAGGGGAATCCTCACCAGGTTCCCCCGGTGAATCAGATCTTGGGGAACAACCCCATACCCCAGGCATATGGGGTTCATCATCATCCACAGCCGCCGGGTCCCACCTTGGAGTACTACTACACTCCACGGATTGCTGACATCCGCCCTGTCATCCTCTATCAGCCCATTCCAGCGAACAACTTCGAGATCAAGCCATGCTGGATTCAACTCATTACATCCTCTATCCAGTTCCATGGCTTGAAGGATGAGGAGGCAAGGGTGCATCTTTCCCGTTTTCTGCAGCTGACGAACGAATTCAAGCTAAACGGTGTCCCTGATGACGCAATCCGCCTTCACCTCTTCCCCCATTCTCTGGCGGGGAATGCTAAGAGGTGGTTGGAGACGCAGCCCCCATTGTCCATCACTTCTTGGAACGATCTGGCCGACAAGTTCGTGCACAGGTACTATCCAGCATCGAAGACCACAGAGATCCAGCGGGAGATCACTCACTACCGCCAAGAGCCAGACGAGTCACTTCGTGATGCATGGGAGCGGTACATGGGATATTTCTGGCAGTGTCCCCATCATAGCTTCAGTGATGCATTCACAGTGGGGAACTTCTACAGTGCTCTCTCTCCAGACAGCCAGAGGGTGATTGAGTCTCTATGCCCATGAGGGGATATTCTTACTAAGACTCCACTCAAACTAAACTAGATGATCAGTACCTTGGTTGCCAGAGATCATTACTGGCGGCAGAGCACCAGAGGTAGGAATTCCTGGGATCGTGGTGTGCACGCCATGGAGGCCAGGTCCGGGCTCGAGCAGCAGGTTGCCGAGTTAGTGCAGACATTGAAGCAGCCCAACAGTCTTATTCCGGGCAGAGGTTTGGCTACACCTCTAGTAGCTCAATGTGAGTGGTGTGAGAGCTCATATCATCTGGTGGAAGAAAGCTGATGACTCGATATTTGCACATGTTTTCCCCTTTGTTTCTTGATCGTTTGAGCTTTAATTATCGCGTCTTTGGCCTATTTTACGCCTAGGCTGTGTTCCTTTGTCACATTTCAGGTCCTAGCACATAAAGTGAAGCATAGGCGCAAGTTTCAAGTCAATCAGTGATCAATTGGCGATTAGGGATAAGAAACTCGGGCATGACCTGAAGAAGAATGGATTTCTACCTCACTTTATGGACAAAAAATCATTCAAGCTTTTAATGAAAATAAAGAGGACGAGACTTTGAGCGTCTGGTATTAAACGGCGACTGATTCAGAGTCCGGACGAGGGAGAAACGAAGCAATGAATATAGGGGAACAGGTTCGACAGTAAAAACACGGGCGCGCCTAAATTAAAACACGGTCGTGCCCATATTTAGGCACGGCCGTGTTTTGGCCGACGCACGCAGGTGTGTTTTTAACACGGGGCAAAACACGGGCGGGAAAAAGCAAAACACGGCCGTGTCCTCGACCGTGTTTTTCCCTGAATCTGATTTTTTTAGGCCAATTTCGAGCCAAAAGAGAGGAGAGCTGGGTTTTGGATCCCAAACACCCAAGGGACGAACCCTAGAGAGAGAGAGCGACTTGGGAACATTCTTGGAGCTATTTTGGAGGATTTCTTCGCCATTGGAGCTCGGGAATCAAGCTTGGAGATGGATATTGAAGATCTAGATCAGATTTCTGCAGTCTCTCTCTTCTCTATGGCGTAACTTCCCTTCACTTAGGTTTTGAGGAACCCTAGTTCCATGTGTTAGGATCTTTCTTGTATGAAGTTTTGGATGCTATATTGTTTGATTATAATCGATTGAGGCATGATTTATTGAGTCAATTGAATCTTTATCAAATTCTCTTGATTTCTGCTTTAACCTATGATAGATAGAATCTGATTAGGTTAAGAGAGTTTCCTTGATTGATAGTGGTGAATTGGTTGTGCGAGAGTCAATCAATTAACTGCTTTGTACTGGAATTCAATCCAGTAGTGGAGATATTTGTGAATCGCCTTAGCAGTCTATCCCGGTGAAGGCTAGTCGCATGCCGGGTATTCTGTCTAAGAGGGCTTGGTCAGCTTAAGAGATTCCAAGCTAATTTAGGATAAATGTCATGCCATACAATCTGTTTAAAAAGCTAGGCCTAGGTGAACTTAGCCCTGCTAGGATGAACATTCAGTTAGCTGATCGCTCTATTGTGCATCCTAGGGGTATCATAGAGGATCTGCTTGTTAAAGTAGGCGCATTCACGTATCCTGTTGATTTCGTTGTTTTGGATATAAATGAGGATGTGGATGTGCCTTTGATTTTGGGTAGACCATTTCTTGCCACCGCCAATGCACTTATTGATGTGCATAGTGGTAAACTGATCTTGCGTGCTGGGAATGAACATGCTACCTTTTCTGTGGCTGAACCTGATCATTATGATATGCCTGCTGTCAAACCTATGCATGCTACTTCTCACCATGTACACAAGCCTGTCGTGTACCCCCATGTGCATCTCGTTTTGCAGGATCCCCCTCTCACGCCTGCGCTGCCACTCCCTTCAACCTTACCACCAAACAAAAGGATCAAAGAGGAGTGGCGGCAGAAGCAGCAGGCGGCTAAGCCTGCACAGAAGAAAGGTGGAGACCACTATGAGCTGGTTCCACCTCCTGCACCACGACCACCCTGGCCATCCGAGTACTCACTCGCCTGCATCTTGCCGGATGGCCAGGTCGAGCTGACCAATGCTGGTGGTCGCACCCGTCTGGTGCATGGTCGCAATCTGAAGCTGTTCCTCAAGAGCGATGTGGATCCGCTCTTGGGGGCACCTGTTCCTGCACCCCGCTGAGTATCCACCATGGGCGTCCAGCTAAAAGACGGTAAAGAAGCGCTTGTGGGGAGGCAACCTCACCACAGTTTGCATTTCTATCCTTTTTCCTTTTCATTTTTGTCGGTTTTTGAGTCTTTGAGTCTGTTTGGAGTCTGTCTGGAAAGTATTTCGTGCCTCGGGCAGTTTGTTTTAATATGTTACTGGGTAAATTTTAGAGCCGGGGTACGAATGAATTTTGGTGGTTTGAAATTGGGATTTTGAAAAAATGCAGAGGTGGGCTCGGCAGTAAAAACACGGGCGCTAGTGGAGCAAAACACGACCGTGTTTTCTCTCCTGCACGCCCGTGTTTTCAAAGATGGCCAGAAGTGTTCTCGAAAATAAAAACACAAGCGCTGGGGTTCAGAAACACGGTCGTGTTTTGAACCCAGGCCGCCCGTGTTTTCAAAAGGGGGGAGTACGCCCTCGGCAGTAAAAACAAGGGCGTGGAGCATGGAAAACACGACCGTGTTCAAGCCCGCCCGTGTTTTAGTCCCTCCCTATAAAAATCGATTTTTGGCCCCTCTCTCCCCCCAGAATCTTTTTTTTTTTCAAATTTCCACCGCACCCCTAGCCGGAATTTCGGTTTTCTCCTCCTCTCCTCCGATTTTTCGGCCATAACTCCCTCTCCCAACCTTCAAATCACAAACCGCGACCGCCCCCATGCTCCTGGCGTCGAGGAGCACAATCCCCAGAGGTTTGGGCTTGTTTGGCCGAGGTTGGGTCACCGGCGGCGAGTTCTCCGGCGAGTCTCCGGTGGGTCTTCCGGCGAATTGGGGTGTTTTCTCCCATTTTCTTCACCTCCCTTGCGGTATCTACTTGCGTCTCCAGGTGTGTTTTCATAGCCTCCCATTTTATTTTTGGAGAATCGATACCTAGAGTTAGGTGAAGAATTTGGGATTGTGGCATGATTTGTGAATGTTTTGGTAGGCCGATGATGCCCTTTGCTTGTTATATTTTTGTCCCGGGAATTCAGTTCTTCGGCCTACCATTTGCATGTTGGCATTGTATGCATGCTTGTGTGGCTCATGTATGCTCGATCGATTGGTGAATATTTGGTATGGATTTTGTGTTTGTTCCACCGGGGGCCTAGTCCACTGTCCAAATCGCTCGATTTGAGGGTCCCCGGTGTATTTGTTTGTGTGATTCTCGTGTGATTGGTATGCTTGTTTCACCGGGAGCCTAGTCCACTGTCCATATCTTTCGATATGAGGGCTCCCAGTGTGGTTTTTGGCTAACATTGACCCTGTTCGCTTGTGTGCCATTTGTACATCCTTGTGCTTTGCAGGATCATGGAAGCCTACCTCGACCAGTTGAGCATCACACAACGCCATCTGCTGCGGACCATCCGTACCCGCCATATCGCCGAGCACCTGCATCTCGACTTTGAGGTGTTCGAGGCGCTTCATGCCAGGCCGCAGATGGAGGCAGCTGTTCGCCCCTATGGTTGGCGGCGCCTTCTCTTCCTCGCCGAGCCGACCTACCAGGAACTCGTCTGGGAGTTCTACGCATCCTTCCGCCACTCACAGGGGGGGTCAGCCGACCATTCAGATGCGGTTCATTTCACGCTCGGAGGGGTGGAGCACTCCATCAGTTACTGGGAGTTGGCCTCTGCACTTCGGCTCAACTCCCCGCACCCCAGCGACCGGCCCCTGGACGTGGAGGTGACCGATCCCACCGACTTTGCTTCCCAGGCCTACTTCCAGCGCATCTGCCTACCGAACCATGTTGATGAGCAATACATTGCCAGCCAGACGCGGGCCACTCTCCTCCGTCCGGATTGGTGGATCCTCAACCATTTGCTCACCCAGTCTTACACCCCCAGCTGAGGCTCGTCCGACCGGGTCACCCTCCGGACACTATTCTTCATGCATGCGATGGTCGTTCTAAGGACACCATCGAGCTGGGCTCTGTGCTCGCCCAGACTTTCACCAAAGCCTCCGCCAACCAGGATCACCACCTTGTCTGTGGCCCGGTGATCACCGCCTTAGCCCGCTACTACGGGGTCGACACCACTGGGATGACCATGGTCTGAGAACCGACCCCATTCAGTGAAGCCGTCCTCCGCCATCAGCATATGATTGCTCGACAAGGGCGTGTGCACTAGATTGTGGGTCTCCCTCATCCACCTGAACCTGCAGAGGGCGACCAGCCAGAGTCGAGCGCAGCTGGGGGACGTCGGGTTCCCCGCCTTACTGTTCGTCGTGCCCAAACTCCTGCGAGCCCCTCCGCTGCTCCCAGGTCTCCTGCTCTCGGGTCTCCTGCTCCTGTGGTGCCCATTTCTGACCAGTTGGCGGCCATCGCTCAGCAGAACGAGCGCATTCTGGCCGGCCAGGAGAGCATTCACTCCCGCCTCGATCGCGAGCGGGACCGCGACCGTCATCTTATGTCCGGCCAGCACTATATCATGTCGTACCTGGGCTTGGACCCGAACGCAGTCCACTACCACTTCGTGCAGTCACCGGGGTATGAGGCCAAGTACCCTCCACCCACCGGCGATGGTGGTGATGCGTTCTAGTGGCGAGTGGCTGGTTCTGCACTTCATTTCTTTTCTAGACTGAGACTCCATGTTTTTTTGTTGTTTTGTTTTTTTTTTGGATTGTAGACTTGGAATTCCGGTTGTTTCACCCAGTCTGTGCCTTGGACTGGTCCCCTTTCCAGTCCCCTGCTATTGACTGGTCTACCTTCCAGTCCCTGTTCCTGATCTCCTTTCACGGTAACGTCGTTCCCCTTCCCTCTGCTCCATTGAGGACACTGTCGCATTTAAGTGTGGGTGGGTGGGGGGGGTTCTTTGTATTAATTGGAACGTATATATGTGTGCTTGGAGCCTAGTCTGCTGTCCAAATCTCAAGATTTGAGGGCTCCAAGTACTGCTGTTTGCTTGATGTTTGATCGTATTGGCACTGTGGATGTGATTGGTGAATTGAATGGCATTTGACTTAATGCAGGACAACTGGAATGTGACTAAGACAACTTATTATGATGACTGAGATGTGCAGTAGAACTGTGTAGGGGTTCAGCTTTTCAACTGTTTGCTTACCAAGTGTGACTTGGATTGATCACTTGCTCTTGACAATCATTTATGCATCTAGTTCAGGAAATCAGAATAAGAGATAGAGCATATAGGTAGTCATGTGAGACTTGAACCTGCTTGTTTCTTTCTTGTGCGATATTTCCCTCTTCCATGATGTGCAGCATTCACGTTGTCATTAGCTAATATGATGGAGGCGTAGGATTAGCCCACGAGCAAATTGACTTTCCTGATGTGTCATAACCCCCTAGTCAGCCCTTTGAGCCGTGTGTTATCCTTTCTTTCGGTCTACAATGGAAAATCACCCCTTTGCATCTTTTAGAAGGTTCTACAGAGTGGTTTCTCCATGTTCTCTATTGTTTCTGCTATATATAATATGAGAGTTGGAGGTAGTTCTTGAAAGAAATAAAAAGGGAATGTGTTTTCAAAATGTGCATAGGTGGTGGTTCTCTCAAGAAATGAAAAAAAAATGAAAAAAAAGTGAATGAAAGCAAAAGAGAGCCACCACCACAAAATCTGAATAGTGCCCATTGAGTACTGTTTCTTAGCAGTGTGCTTGGAAATACTACGTTTTATGTGATCTCCTTCGCTCTTGTGCTCTAAAGAATGTGAGTAATGCAGAATGGCAGAAAGAAAGAGTGGTTTGATTGACTGTGAGTGTGTTGGGTTTGGAATTGTGGAACCTTGTGCTATGAATACTCCACCACCTAAAAGGCCTTTTCCCCATGTCCAAGACCCTAGCCAGTCATCTGAACCTGTGTCTAAGACATCCGGATTAGTTAGTGGTGACACCCCATATGTGAACTCTAGCATTTAGAGGCTGCCTTCATGGTGAAGAGACGTTAGGGATTGAGAGAATAAGCATGCACATTTTTCGCATCAAATTGTCCTGACCCCACTGGTCGAGAGTGAGCGATTCATTTTCTCATATACTCTATACTCTTTACCCCGGTGAGGACCTAGATTGCTCGGTCTTAATTCTGATATCTTGAGCTTTATGCATGAAGTGACTGTCTGGAATAAGTGGTTGAGTCAAGTCTATGTTGGTTGGTGAACAGAAGGGAGACTCTTCCTTTGCTCGACTTTGCTGCATTCGAATGTCATCTGTGGTGGTTGTCTAGGTTGTCGTTGAGGTTGTCCATGTGTTAATGATCAAAAGCCAGTATGATTCACGTGTTTTATGCCGATATGATATTCCCTAAAGCCTGCTTGTTTGAAACGTTTTGAGCTTACCTTGTGTCTGACTTGGTTTGCTTGGGGACAAGCAAACGGTTAAGTGTGGGGGAATTTGATAACGATATAATTGCACATGTTTACACCCATAGTTCTTATCCGTTTGCGGGGCGTAGTCGTGTATTTTTTGCCTATTTTACGCCGGTTGTGCTACTTTGTCATATTTCAGGTCCCAGACGTCGAAGGAAAGGCTAAGCATGAGTTTCGGGGCATTTGGAAGTCATTCGGTCGAGCTGGTGCCAAGGCACGGGCTGGCATAAACCAAAGCACGGCCGTGTTCCTGGACCGTGTTTTTACTGCCGAGGCTTGATCCAAGATTTTCCTGCGCTGTCCCAAAACATGGGCGGAAGTGACTCAAAACACGGTCATGTCCAACTTTACGCACAACCGTGTTTTCCCCAAAATGTGGTCGTGTTTTTAACACATGGCAAGGGCACAGGCGGGCAAAACCAAAGCACGGCCGTGCCCTCGAGCGTGTTTTGCCCAGGGTCAGTGATGCTCGAAAACACAACACCTAACAATGGCCAAGTGTAACCAATGAAAGAGACTGCAGTATAGTGGCACAAGTAATAAATATCGAATCCACGGGTCTCTAGAGTTACTATTACTCAGCTTCAGTTCATTATCTAGCAAACTAGATTAAGGATTGATTAACCAAACTACTCTACTAACTAAACTAAGTAAAACTACTAATTACAGTTTGGGAACTCACTTAGGTATGATTCCCCCTAGCTCCTCAATTAGGTCCAAGTTGTAATTCCTTTTGGTTGATTTACTGTTGATTAAACTGCGGAAGATCCGACAGTAGTTTGGAATCTCTTAAGCTGATCAAACCCTCTCAGTCTAACTATCCGGCAGACGACTAGTCTTCACCGGGATAGAAAGCTGAAGCAATAAGCACATAACTCCACTACTGGAATTGGATTCCAGTACAAAGCAGTAAACTGGCTAACTCTCGTATAGCCATTCTCCTACTACCGAATGATGAGACTCTAGCAACCTAATCAGATTCTATCTATCTCAGATTGCAGCAGGAATCAGGAAAAGTTGATCAGACTTCAATTGACTCAATAAACATGCATCATTCGATTATAATCAAACAATATAGCATCCAAAACTTCATACAAGAAAGATCCTAACTCATGGAACTAAGGTTCCTCAAAACCTAAGTGAAGGGAAGTTACTCCATAGAGAAGAGAGAGACTGCAGAAATCTGATCTAGATCTTCAATCTCCATCTCCAAGCTTGATTCCCGAGCTCCAATGGCGAAGAATTCCTCCAAAATAGCTCCAAGAATGTTCCCAAGTCGCTCTCTCTCTCTAGGGTTCGTCCCTTGGGTGTTTGGGATCCAAAACCCAGCTCTCCTCTTCTTTGGTTCGGAATTTGGCTTAAAACCAGGAAATCCCGACTCGCACGGCCAGGGTGCACGGCCGTGCATATCACCATTCTGGCCGTGCAACTCAAAACGCAGCGTGTCATTTAATCGAACTTCAGCCCTCTCGCACGGCCAGGGTGCACGGCCGTGCGAGCTTCAGGGGTTGCCCGTGCGTGTCCTCGGCATAAGGCGCACGGCCATATTGCTCACGTGCACGGCCGTGCAGCCTCCCTGGTCTGCCCGTGCAGCTCCCCAAAAACCTCGCCATTCGTCCGTTCTTCATCCAATCGACCCCAGACTCGCTCCTAAGCCTTCATTCACGTACTAGGACCTGAAACATCACAAACAAGCACAACCTAGCGTGAAATCGGCCTAAAACACGAGAATCAACACCTCAAACGGTGTAAGAATGGGGGTAAAAACATGTGTAAATGACGGTCTATCAAACTCCCCCACACTTAACCGTTTGCTTGTCCCCAAGCAAACCTAACTCAAACCAATGCAACTCTCCAGACCTCTATAGCAACAAACAACCCAGATCGTAGGTAGAGGACTTCCTAGATCATTTAGCAACTTACGAGGTCAACCGACGCACAAGTCATCTCATAACTTCTTCGGCGAGTCGGCATCCCGGCAAATAGTGAACAGAGGACAAATGAATTGTGGATGAAGAGATTCTCAAAAACAAAAGATCATGGACTCACATTTTTCAAGGTGCTCTATTTTATTCTTGAAGATGGTTGGAACCCCCTTTTTTTCTATTTTGCTTGTTTTCTGTTATTTTTCTTTTCTTTTCTTTTCAAGGGTCCCAACCTGCTCTTACCGGCCATGCCAGGAGCGGGTGTCTCGAGCCTCGTGCGGGGGAAAGACATGTAAGGGGGCTGGAGGTAGTAGGTGGAAATTGGGAACGAATTCCCGTCTCCCCTTACACACTTTCGCCCTATTCGCACGGGAGACGTTATTTGAAGCACATTTTTGAGCACCTGTTAAACTCAAAACATGATACAAGAGTCCATGACAGGCAGAGAATCCACAACACCACACAATTCAAGGGTCCTAAGATCACTAATTCACTCAATCAACCAACACAATATGAAGAAGAAACGAGACTTCTTAAATGCATCAACATCCTCCATAGTGCTACACTACCTCCCTAGTATGCATATTACTATAAAGACTGTCAATTCAAAGCATACTGAGCAGGCAATTGCAAGGAAACACGTACTTGGAGCCCTCAAATTTAAAAATTTGGACAGTGGACTAGGCTCCAAGCACACAAACAGCCAAACATTCACCCGCATACATAATCGAACACCCCCCCACACTTAAGCACGACATTGTCCTCAATGGAGAAAGATAAGGAGGGTTGAACGAAGTTACCAGATCAAGGCTGAATGATGATGTACGGGTCAGGCAGTGCAGTCCAGGAAGAGAGAGTAATCAGAACACAAACACCACACAAAATCTCACAAAGATTGAGTTATTGACTCTAAAATCAAATAACAAAACTGACTCAACCGAGGAGAAATAGAGAAAGAAATGCAAACCGACTGGTTGGGTTGCCTCCCAACAAGCGCTTCTTTCACGTCGTGAGCCGGACGATGGCTCCTAAGTTTCGGTCCATGCTAGAACCTCCTTGAAGTTGAGGTTCTCGTCGATGAGGTGGAGTCTCAAGTCACGAGCATGTGGTGTGGCAGGTGATGAAGGCTCATGTACTTGATGCAGATGAAGTCTCCACCCTCGAGACCTCTTCTTCTCTTCTCTCGTCTCATTGCCCCAAACCAGATATGACAGCATCGATTGGCCACCATCGCGTCCACCAAGAGGGATCGATGTCGATGTGGCCTTGGTCTGGCAAAGAGACACTGCAAATGGGTCCTTGCCAAGCAGTTCCTCAAAGTTTGGTAGGGATATTACTTGCAACTCATGGCCGGTGCATGCCTCTTCCACCTCAACTTCATCCTCAGCCTGGACGCCAATTGCTTCCTCAACCCCCCTTCCTTCTTCAAAATGTGGTCTCTCCCCTGGGAAAAGATCAAGAACCACCTCTTCTTTTCTTTCTTCCTCATCATCCACAACTTTCTTCCTCATCCTTGCTCGCTCTTCTTCTTCTAGAACAGATTGGAGAGCAAGTCGCCAAGCAATTTCTTCAATGGGATCATCTTGCATCTCCTCGCACGGGCCCAACATGTTAGAGCATAAATGAGGAAAGGTGTGGTCTGCAACCAAAGGACTTTCCTGATCATGGTTATCATGGGAGTTCTCTGTGATAACTTCTGTATGCTCCTCAACGCTCCCATAGCCTTTGTCATCCTCCACCTCTTCTAGCGTGGCAGTAGAAAGGTGATCTTGAGCAAGATGTGAGCAAACTTGCTTCACCCACTCTGTTTGCTTCGCTGAGCGCTGAACAGTCTCCTCCATATCATGGAGAAATGAGGGATCGGAAGTGGCAAGGGCTTTGATTTGAAGATCCATCTTGGAGCATGATTTCTCAATGTCTCGAGCAAACTGCTCCACGAGAAGCCTTAATTGTTCGTTCGGATCCTCCAGTGAAGTGTAGCATGGCTCTGCAGAGTGGCCCGTGAAGGCCGCCATGGGTAACTCCAGCTCCGATGGCCCTTCTGGTTGTGGGAGAAAGTCTTCTTGGTAATGAGGTTGTTCTTGATATGCCCAGGGGTGATTGTTCTCCGTAGTAAGGGGGTTGGTACTGGAACCCGAATCCATAGTCTTCTCCTCCTTGATTGCTCCAGGGAGTCTCGGGGTAATACCACTCGGATGGTGGTGGATACCCCCACTGGTTGGAGAAGCCATGCGGATCCATGATTCAGATCTGCACCAACAAAAACAAAAAACACCCAAGTGAAAAGCAAGGGTGGAAAAGAAAAGAAAAGAAAAACGCTAAAGTAACAAACTTCTGCCTTTCCTAATACTCTAGAAAGTCCCCGGCAACGGCGCCAAAAACTTGATGCTCGAAAACAAAACACCTAACAATGGCCAAGTGTAACCAATTAAAGAGACTGCAGTATAGTGGCACAAGTAATAAATATCGAATCCACGGGTCTCTAGAGTTACTATTACTCAGCTTCAGTTCATTATCTAGCAAACTAGATTAAGGATTGATTAACCAAACTACTCTACTAACTAAACTAAGTAAAACTACTAATTACAGTTTGGGAACTCACTTAGGTATGATTCCCCCTAGCTCCTCAATTAGGTCCAAGTTGTAATTCCTTTTGGTTGATTTACTGTTGATTAAACTGCGGAAGATCCGACAGTAGTTTGGAATCTCTTAAGCTAATCAAACCCTCTCAGTCTAACTATCCGGCAGACGACTAGTCTTCACCGGGATAGAAAGCTGAAGCAATAAGCACATAACTCCACTACTGGAATTGGATTCCAGTACAAAGCAGTAAACTGGCTAACTCTCGTATAGCCAATCTCCTACTACCGAATGATGAGACTCTAGCAACCTAATCAGATTCTATCTATCTCAGATTGCAGCAGGAATCAGGAAAAGTTGATCAGACTTCAATTGACTCAATAAACATGCATCATTCGATTATAATCAAACAATATAGCATCCAAAACTTCATACAAGAAAGATCCTAACTCATGGAACTAAGGTTCCTCAAAACCTAAGTGAAGGGAAGTTACTCCATAGAGAAGAGAGAGACTGCAGAAATCTGATCTAGATCTTCAATCTCCATCTCCAAGCTTGATTCCCGAGCTCCAATGGCGAAGAATTCCTCCAAAATAGCTCCAAGAATGTTCCCAAGTCGCTCTCTCTCTCTAGGGTTCGCCCCTTGGGTGTTTGGGATCCAAAACCCAGCTCTCCTCTTCTTTGGTTCGGAATTTGGCTTAAAACTAGGAAATCCCGACTCGCACGGCCAGGGTGCACGGCCGTGCATAACACCATTCTGGCCGTGCAACTCAAAACGCAGCGTGTCATTTAGTCGAACTTCAGCCCTCTTGCACGGCCAGGGTGCACGGCCGTGCGAGCTTCAGGGGTTGCCCGTGCGTGTCCTCGGCATAAGGCGCACGGCCATATTGCTCACGTGCACGGCCGTGCAGCCTCCCTGGTCTGCCCGTGCAGCTCCCCAAAAACCTCGCCATTCGTCCGTTCTTCGTCCAATCGACCCCAGACTCGCTCCTAAGCCTTCATTCACGTACTAGGACCTGAAACATCACAAACAAGCACAACCTAGCGTGAAATCGGCCTAAAACACGAGAATCAACACCTCAAACGGTGTAAGAATGGGGGTAAAAACATGTGTAAATGACGGTCTATCAGTCAGCCTTTTAGGCAGATTTGAGCCAAAGGAGAAGCAGTTCCGAGTTTTAGAGAGACAAAGCAATACCTAGAGAGAGAAAGTGACGAAACTGAGTCTTCAAGTATCTTTGATCGATCTCCATCACCACGGGAGCCCGGCTTGAGCTTGGAGAAGATCCAATTGAGCGCCAGAAGCAGAGTATCATCCTTCACGGTATGGTTTCCGCATCTGAGCTAGATTTTCCATCTCTCTCTATGGAGTAGTTTTCTTATTCATCTGGGTATGGAGAACCCTAGATTTGTATGTTAGGTCTGATTGTAAGAACCCAAGTACAGATTCTGTGATTTGATTATATTCAATTGAGGTTTGATTTATTGAATGGCATGAATCCTGATCAAATTCCTATTATTTCTGCTTTGGCCTAGAAAGAGAATATCTGCCTAGGTTGATAGAGCACCCTTAATTGAAGGTAGTGAATTGGCGACTTTAGTCGAGGAGCCAATTCACTATTCTGTACCGAATTTACTTCGGTATTGGAGGTTTGGTTAATTAGGGCCTCATTTTGTTTACTCCGGTGGAGGTTAGTCGCCCGCTGGGGACTCAGATTGAGAGGGTCTGGAGACCTTTAGTCGAGACTTCAGACTGCTTAAGAACCTCCCGCAGTATAACTATCATTAAAACTGAACTTGGTAAATTACAATCCGGCTTAACTGCAGTCTAGGGGGAACCATATCCGGGTGACCTCTCTCGACTTGAAACAACCGTTTAATTGCTTGCTTGTTTGCTTGTTTGAACCTGCACTAAAGTTTCATCGCTAAATAATAAGAATTCGCTGAGTAGTCATCACATCTAGGACCCGAGTTGACATTAAAACCCAAACCCGCTATACTACGCTTTAGGAAGTGGTTACACTTGGCCATTTTCTAGAGTGACAGTAGGAGTGAGTCAATAATAATATGAAAGTCCTAGTGTAGAAATGAAAGAAGCGACCTTGTCACTAGGAGACATGGTTTCACAAAGAAATAAATGGACTTGGATAGGTTGAGGTGAGCTTTTAGCATTCACAAAGTCAAGGTACTCCCCACATCTTGGCAATTTCACTCATATATGTTCATGTATGCGGATAAGGCCACTTGGGGTTGGACACCTCCAACCTTCTTGCGGCTCATGAATACAAATACCAAAAAATTTCCGCACATAGACTCTTGGTGAGCCAGATGACTCCACCATTATCGCTTTCCCTTTAGACTTCCCATTCACTGCTCTTGGTGAGCTATATGTCTCTAGTGCTACTTGAGGCCACTCTCCATTTGTAATAGGAATTATTTGCCCGTCCATCTTGTTCTGGGACCCAACCGGCCTAGAGTCCAACAGGTTTGTGAGCCTACTGATTTTCATAGGCCTGGAGGTAGAGCCGAGAGTCGGCTCGCTCTTCATGTTGTCGGCTGGATGTTTCTCGTACATACATCTTGGAATTCTTTCCTTCCTCGCCTGGTTGCAGTGATGCGAAAGACCCTCCAACATCAAATGAGTAGATCCCTGATGGAAACCCGGGCGTAAATCTTTTCTCCATACGTGGCTAGCCTAGATACGCCCTCCATTCTAAAATGAAGCATATGAATTTTCATTTTTTGGACCAGTTTGAGTCCATATATTTTTTGGACCAAAACCGTCATCCCCTGTTACAAGTTCAAACGTGCAATTCCTCTGGTCGTGGAGGATTCTTCTGTAGGGGATGCAAACTGTTTTGATGTTTTCATATCTTAGTGAGACCCAAAAGGAACCAACAATTGAACCTTCAAAGTTTTCTTTCCCGCTTCCAAGCAATGTTGTAGAGGGGACCAGATGTCGATCTTCACCTTTATTTTAAATACGCAGCCCAGACGGCGTAAATCCCTGCATCCTGCATCGAACCCAACCGTGATGCAAGCAATCACTCTAGGGAAAAAGTTCGATTATCTTCTGGCAAGTCCCAGAGATGGACCAGGTAAGGAACATAAGCAAACTCCAGGAAGACGCGCTCTGAAGGCTTCTCCCACTACTTTAGCCTCAGAACTTTTGTCTGGATGAACCATAAAGTCTTTCCCCAGGGCTTACTTGTGGTTATTGGCATTGGATAAGACAAACTGGAATAGATAAAAACCTACATCAAACACTGTTGTCGACGCTCATTTAGCCCAAAAGTTGTTCGTAGTATATTAGACACGGATCTTGAAGGATAAGAAATACAAAGTAGTCGGCCAACAAGATTTAGGCCAACCCTATCCTGTCACGCCTCAAGAAGCTTGCATTGAATTCTATTGAATCCACCATTGGATGTAAGAAGGGAAAGAATTGGGTCTCTATTTTGGAAGGGAAGGAACAGAGGAAAGTTTCTAAGAAACATAAGGGACATTCAAATCAATGGAGAGGAGTGATTATAGGTGGACTCTTTTTTTAGATAAGGGTAATATATGTCTAATTTTTTTTACTTAGGTGGAATCTTAAATAAAGCCAATCACGATCACTAATCCAATAATTAAAGAGGGTAGTAATCAGATAGGGATTTTAGTAACTCGAAAGGCGGGTTGTGATTGTTCCAAAACATGAAGGCTAGGACGATTAATATCGATTTTAATCCTTCCCAAGAATTGGGAGGATAATTAAAAGTTTTGATGACCCAAAAGAGGGAATTCGAATCACTAAATTGATTTCCCGGGCATAAGGCATCTCATTTGTGTAAGAAAAGATATATTTAAAAGTCATAAAGATAACCTTCACGACAGTGTTGTTAGAGGAAAGAAACTGAAGATATTAAGGCTTAATAAAAGCTTACTAAGACAATTAGAGGAGCACTTAATGACGGTGTTCAAGAGTGATCATCGCTGGCCATTGCAAGATCTTTTCGACAATACTCTATCACTCTAGGAAAGTTCATTGTGAATCTATGGAATCTTGTCCAAGAACGGGATACACACAAGAGAATCCAAAGGTCATTTGGAAGCGAGAACACCGCCGAAGGAAGGATATAGGTAAATGGCTGGAAGATCATGCAAAATCTCGAGAATGGGAGAATTTTGGGGAGTTAGGAAAATTAGCAATGTTGCTAGAACTGAACGGGATCATGAGCCGGTACTACGAACAGCTCACACTATATTGGTTTAATAGGTATCAAGCCGTTAAAAAACCGTTAACGAACGAATGCCTTATAAAAGTTTATTTCAGGGAGTTGTAGGAAGATAGTGTTTTTTCTGAGATACTTGGAAAAGTGTAGGACCAAATGAACACATTTTCTATCGTATTTTTATAAATTTTTAGGGTTAATGGGTTAGTTATGTAATTTTAGGATTAAGAGAATCTCTTCCCCTACACTTGCAGCGGCCCCAGGTAAGGAAAGAAGAAAAAATATCAAATCTCTTCCATCTTTCTTCTTTTATTTCCTTTTCTTCTGCGATTCTTTTCTTCTTTCCCATGCTTCTGCTAGAGCATGGCTTCCTAGTGGTGCTACGACTGCTTGGAGGCAAGGTGAAGGGGTTGGAATATGACGGGTGATGGCATTGAGCAGCGGGGGAATACGAAGGTCATTTGATGTAGAGCGACGGCCTGGAGAGCAGCTGCAACGGCTGCAGTCTGATGGTGCAGCAAGGTTGCAGATCGACAGTGCCTCACCAACAATGGTGAGGATCGAAGAAAAAAGAGAAAGGATGAGAAGAGAGTTGATGACGATTAGGTTTCCAAATGACCCCCCCCACTCGACATTCAACCCAACATTTTTTTTCATGTCAGATCCAAAAAACTAGGCGGACGGTTCGAGCGGCTCGAACGGTAATCGTTTCGGTCGCTCACTGACCGACCTTTCCAAGCGTAATGGCTTTTGAATGATTTCGAGCCGAGTTGGCGGCTGGGTACTTTGTTATACAGATCCGACCGAACGGCTCGGGTCGGCTTTAATAACCTTGGAAATTAGTAACAACTTAAAGGATCTGCCGGCTATATATCAACCCAGGATTGGACATAACTAAATTTAGCCGTTACCTCCTACTGGAAGTGAAGGCTTCCACTAGCCAGAAATTTACGCATCACCATTTTACTTTTCCAAAGATGGAATGAATCCCGGAATTATCATCTTATAACCCATCGCCAAAGGAGTGCTCATAAAGACGAACTTCACTCAGCTTAGTGCTTGTTAAATGATAATTATGGAGTCAACATCATCATCCAGAGCAAAGGTTGATGCTAGAGGAAAGTGCCTCCAGGGGGTGGGCAACGGCTAGCTGCTCTTGGGAAAGATGTCTTCAGATTTCTTTGATTCGGGGCTAATTGTACACTTTTTATTCCCGTTTCTCTTTCATTTTTATTGCAATTGAGCTCCAGAAGGGGTGGTTTTACGCTAGGTTTCTTGTATTTCAGTGTGTTTCAGATTCTAACTGGTGAAATCAACCCCAAAGTCAAAAGTTGGAAGAAAATGAGGAAAGACCGGGAAAAGAGGAGGAAACAACCTGTGTTTACGGTCTACCATTGGAGTTCACGGTTGCTAGGACCTTGAACGAGAGCCACAACCCCGTGAAACAAGAAGCATCCAGAGGGGTTTCTGAGGTTACAGTTGCCAAGACTGTTCATGGTTGCTAAGACCGTGAACTGCAACCACAAACCGTGAACCCAAAAAGTGAAATGGTGCGTTTTGGTTTAGCACACTGTGTTCACAGACGCGTTTTGATGTTCACGGCCGTGAACTTGGGCATGAACTGGGAACAATCTTAGTATAAAGAGCTAGCTGAAAGGAAGAAGAAAGGGGGAGAGCTAGTGTGAGTAACTTCTTCTTTTTATTCTTCTTCTTCTTCTTCAGATTTTTAGAGTGAGAAAGTGACGAACAAAAGAAGAGGAGAAGTTAGGGTTTCATCTCCAAGCAAGGATTTGGGAATTTCTCCACCAAAGGAGGATCTCTTCAACATAAGGAGCAAGGCTAGCATCTTTTTTATGGTTTTCCTTCTTCTCCCTTGTGTTTTCCCTTCTCCTAGCATGGAGTAGTCCTTTCTTTCATTTGGGTGTTTGTAAACCCTAGCTACAATTATGTGAATGCTTGTATGAATTGAATGATTTTTGTGTGGTTGTGTTTAATGTGAATGTGGAGGTATTATTCATGAATATTTTTGTTGTGTGAAAGCCTATCAATCTAATTGCCATTCTAACCTAGGTAGAGAGAAAACCCCCTTCCTTTCTTTGAAAAAGGCTTGAATGCTGGGCTTTCTTGGGAAATTCATTGTCTCCTAGTTAGGTTAATGCATGGCAAACCTCATATTTTGTATTAGCACCTAGGGTTTGGTTGTGGGTGGCCGTCCGAACGCCAATTCGAGGTTGAAGTCTAACCATTCATTAGTCAATAGGTTGAGAGGGTCGCATTAGTGGCTTGGATAGTATCCCATTTCCTCGACCTAGAGACTAAGAGGGTAGCCTTAGCTACTTGTTAGACTTCCCTGCGGTTTAAAACCCCCTCACCACACACGGTCATTTGATCCTTCAAGTCATAATTGTTAGCTAGGGGGAGCAACACCCGGGTGAAGCCTTTTCACTTAGTGTCAAAACCATTTTATCTTTGTAAGTACTTTAGCTTTAGATCTTTGTTTTCACCAAAACTATCTGCTAGATAATGTTTCAAATAGTCGAAGTAGCAGTATATGGGCCGGCCCGGGTTGATATTTAAACATACTTGCCCTATATTGCACTCATCTAAGGTTCACACATGGGCTTTAGGTGGGATTTTATTGTGATAGTCAGAGCGAGTCAAGTTTTTGGCTCCGTTGCCGTGGAACTTTGGTCCGTTATTGTGAAAAGATTGTTTGGTGTTAATCTAGCTTTTATTTTCAGTTTTGTTAAGTGTGAATTATTGCTTGTGCTAGATGTGTTGTGTTCTTTAAGTGTGTGTAGGGAGGTTCATGACCCAGAGCAATCCGACGCCTTTAACACCACTAGACGAGGAAGTCAACCAGAATCTCCGACTTTTAGCTCAAGAGAGGGAGCTAGCGGAGTCAAGAAGGAGAAGTGAAGAGAGGGGACAACAAGTTGGTCCCAAATTTGAAGGAATTTAAGGAGAAGTTGAAGTCGAGATGGCGGAAATCAACTCCGAGGGGCTAGTCCACTTCAAAACCCAAATGTGGAAGCGATAGCCAAGGAAGAGCCAAGGACTAAGGGCTATTATATGGCTCCACGGGTGGAGGATATCCAATTTCCCATCTTACATCCACTCGTAGCCGCCAACAACTTTGAAATCAAGCCCGCTCTTGTGATGATGATTCAAAACAACGCCTACTTTCATGGGCTTGCCAATGAATCAGCACGAGATCATGTCCAAAGGTTTCTTGGGCTAGAGGGAATCTTGAAGATAAATGGCATCCCCTATTCTTTGGCGGGGAAGGCCCTCCAATGGCTCAACAACCGTCCGGCTCTGTCCATCACCTCTTGGGATGATTTACTCAACAAGTTCATGACCTGATATTGTCCTCCATCCAAGACGGCCGAGTGGAGGAAGAAGATCACTCACTTTGAGCAATATGAGGATGCGACACTGAGGGATGCATGAGAAAGATTCTCTGACTACTTCTTCCAATGCCATCACCATGGATTCAAGGAGCAATTTTGGATAGAGACTTTCTATGGAGGTCTCATTCAAGATGACAAGATTCTCATCGACTCTCTTTTCCAAGGGAAGTTGATGAACATGAATCCACCTCAAGTGACCGAGTTGCTCTAAGATATGGCCCTCAAGGGATATGATTGGGGCTTGACAAGAAGTGGGAAGAGAAGCACCTAAAGAGGAGTGTGAAGTTGGGGAACAAGTGCTCCACTTGAAGCGAAGCTTGGCAAGTTGATCGAGGTGATCCTTGAGAACAAGAAACAAGGGAAGAGAGCGATGATGTCTTGTGATTGGTGTTAGAGCACTTATCATGAAATTGCGGATTTCCAAGCGATGAAGGAGACAAGTACCTCCGAGGAGCAAGTGAGTTTCATTGCCAATGCTAGAGGGAACAACCCTTATAGCAACAAATAAAACCCCGGGTGGTGCAATCATCCAAACTTTGCTTGGTCTTCCCCTTCCAATCCAAGACCTCCTGGTTTCCAAGGTCCAACGGGAAACTATCAACCTCGGCCAACTTACATCCAACAAAGGCCTCAATTCCAAAACTCGAACGTCCAACAACCATACCAAGCCCAAGGTGTACAAGGGTTCCAACAACATCAACAAGTCGACAAGTTCTCTAAACATGAAGACGTTGTAACCAACTTTGTGAGTACAAGCTCTCAGATGTTCGAGAAGATTGAGCAATTCATGGATGTGGCAACCTCCAAGTTTACCTCGGTTGAGGCAGGACTCCAAAGTCATCAAGCAAGTCTCCAAAACTTGGAAGTGCAAATCAGCAATCTATTAGGGATCCTCACCGAGAGACCAAAGGGAGACCTACCTTCTCAAAACATTACCTACCCCAAGGATCATGTCGGGATGAATTCAATTCATTTGAGGAGTTGGAAGGTGACTCTGGAGGCCGAAGCCAAAGAAGTGAATAAGAAGGAAGACCGTCTACCCGAGGGTGAAGAAGAGGAAACCTCGGGAGAAAAGCGAGTAGTGGCAAGGAAGGCATCACTGACGCCACCACCCGTGGCTGACACACCACCCCTACCTTTTCTCACGAGGGTGCACAAGGAAATAATGAAAGCGGAATGTGGAGGTTTCATGGAGATGCTTCGAAAGCTCCACCTCAACATTCCCTTCCTTGAAACAATGTCCCACATGCCAAGGTATTCAAGATACCTCAAGGGGTTTCTCTCCCATAAGCCGAAGTTAGAAGACCTCGCCAATGTCACCCTAGGTGAGGAATGCTCAGCCTTCATACTAAACATGTTGCCCAAGAAGCAACCAGATCCAGGTAGTTTCACCATACCCCTTTACATTGGTTCTCATCCCATAGAAAACTCCTTGGTGGACTTAGGGGCGAGCCTAAATGTGATGCCAAGCTTTTTAAGAGGCTAGACATATGCGAACTAAAGAGTACGAGGCTTAGTGTCACATTGGCTTATCGCTCTGTCATTAGTCCTAGGGCACTAGGGGCATAGTGCAGGACATGCAAGTACGAGTGGGAAATTCTGTTATCCGACGGATTTTTTTATCCTGGATATAAGCGAGGATTTTGAGATGCCACTCATACTAGGATGCCCTTGCAACCGCCAAGGCATTAATTGATGTAAATGAGGGAACTTTGATTCTGAGGGATAGTGAGGAGAGAATTACTCTTGGAATTGAACCTAAGCCTAGGAGTGAGGACGTGAATGAAGTGGAACCGGGTGATGTGAATGCAAGTGGAGGAGAACCTTGCAAGGTGAACCCCACTAATACTGTTGTTCCTTGTGATGATGTGAAGCAGGAAAGAAAAGAGGGCATCTCTCCCAAAGAAGGACGAAAAAGAGCTAGGAGGGAATGGTTAAGTCATGCTAATGCCTGGTGGATGGAAAAGGGCAAAGCGGAAGTCATCAGCCAAGAAGCCCATCCCATGGAGAGTAAGCTGGGAGGCGACATGCCTAGACTCGATACCATGGCGGATCCACTCTCGGTGGCATCACGTTCAAAAGCATGATAGATCCGCACGTCAAGCTAGTCACATTAACTTAGCGCTTGTTGGGAGGCAACCCAACGTAGGTTTGTTTTCTTTTCCTTATTTTCATTTGTGTCGAGTGAAGAGTTCAAGTGGTCGAGTAGTATCCCAGTGTCAGGTTGTTCTGATTGTGTGTTTTGAGTTGTGTCGTGAATGATAGTAGGCACGGTGGAGTAGGTTGAGTAAAAATTTTCAGAAGTACCCTATTTTCACTATTGTTCACGGAAGGATTGCTCTGATCACGGTCTTATTTGATCGTGAACAAGCAAACACGTACGTGAACCAGGGTGCTTCCACGTGTGTCAAACCCACTGATTTCCCCCAGCTCGCGGACAGATTGCAGTGTGGCAAACGCGTCCGTGAACTTGATTGCATTCTCCAACTTAGCACGCCTTGCGCTCTTCTTCTTCTTACCTATATTAGTATCCGGCACCTTGTCCTGCTTCACATCACATGGAACAAACACACTAGTGGGGTTTTCCTTGAGAGGCTCGCCTCCACTCACAACCATACCATTTGATTCCACTTCTTTCACTTCCTCACTCCTAGGCTTAGGATCAATTCCTAGGGTAATTCTCTCTTCACCATCTCTTAGAATCAAAGTTCCTCATTTACATCAATTAATGCCTTAGCACCGGCTAGGAAAGGGCGTCCTAGTATGAGTGGCATCTCAGAATCCTCACTTATATCTAGGATCACAAAATCCGTCGGATAACAGAATTTCCCCACTCGTACTAGCACATCCTCCACTATGCCCCTAGGACTAATGACAGAGCGATCGGCCAATGTGACACTAAGCCTAGTAGTCTTTAGTTCACCTATGCCTAGCCTCTTAAAAATCTTATATGGCATCACATTTATGCTCGCCTCTAAGTCCGCCAAGGAATTTTCATGTGATGAGAACCGATGCAAAGAGCTATAGTGAAACTACCTGGATCGGGTTGCTTCTTGGGCAACCTGTTGAGGATGAAGGATGAGCACTCCTCGCCTAGGGTGACATTGGCTAGGTCTTCAACTTCGACTTCTTGGAGAGATATCCCTGAGGTATCTTGAATACATTGTCATGTGGTCCATCGCTTCGAGGAAGGGAATGTTGAGGTGGAGCTTTTGGAGCATCTCCATGAACTTTCATTGTGCACACTCATGGGAAAAGGTAGGGGTGGCGTGTACTCAGTCACAGGTGGTGGCGTCGGCAATGCCTTCCTCGCCACTCCTCTCTTTTCCTCCAAGGTTTCCTCTTCTTCACCCTCGGGTAGAGGGTCTTCCTTCTCGTTCACTTCTTCGGCAACGACCTCCAGGGTCACCTTCTCGCTCTTCAAGAAAATTGCATTGCACTCGGCTTGATCTTTGGGGTTGGCAATGGTTTGGGAGGGTAGGGCTACCTTTGGTCTCAGTGAGGATTCCGGCAAGAGTGCTAATTTGCACTTCCAAGTTTTCGAGACTCGCTTGATAGCTTCGGAGTCCCGCCTCAACCAAGGTAAACTTGGATGTTGCCACATCCATGAATTGCTCAATCTTCTCCAACTTCTGCGAGCTTGTACTCACAAAGGCGTTTACAAGTTCTTCAAGTTTAGAAAATTTGTCACCTTGTTGTTGTTGTTGAAAACCTTGACCGCCTTGTGCTTGGTATGGTTGTTGGAAGTTCGAGTTTTCGAATTGAGGCCTCAGTTTGATGAATGTTGGCCGAGATTGGTAGTTACCCGTTGGACCTTGGAAACCGGGAGGTCTTGGATTGGTAGGGGAAGATCAAGCGAAGTTTGGATGATTGCGCCACCCAGGGTTGTAGGTGCTGCTATAAGGGTTGTTCCCTCTATCATTGGCAATGAAGCTCACTTGCTCCTCGGGGGTACTCGACTCCTTCATCGCTTGGCAATCCGCAATTTCGTGATTGGTGCTCGAACACCAATCACAAGACATCACCACTCTCTTCCCTTGCTTCTTGTCCTCAAGGATAACCTCGATTAACTTGTCAAGCTTCGCTTTAAGTGGAGCACTCACTCCCACACTTCTTACTCCTCTTTCATTGCTTTTCTTCTCATTTCTTGTCAATCCCCAATCATATCCCTTAAGAGCCATATCTTCGAGCAACTCGGTCACTTGAGGAGGGGTCATGTTCATCAACCTCCTTTGTCATAGAGATTCAATGAGGATCTTGTCATCTTGAATGAGTCCTCCATAGAAAGTTTCTATTCGAAATTTCTCCTCGAATCCATGGTGAGGGCATTGAAGAAAGTAGTCGGAGAACCTTTACCATGCATCCCTCAATGTCTCATCCTCCTCTTGCTCAAAGTGAGTGATCTTCTTCCTCCACTCAGTCGTCTTGGAAGGAGGATAATATCGGGTCATTAACTTGTTGGGGGAGATCCTCCCAAGAGGTTATGGATAGAGTCGGATGGTTGTTGAGCCATCAGAGTGCCTTCCCCGCTAAAGAATAGGGGAAGAGCTTCAATCGCAATGTCTCCTCAGGGATGCCATTAATCTTCAAGCTTCCCGCTAGCTCAAGAAATCTTTGGACATTCTCTCGTGGTGATTAATGGGAAAGCCCGTGGAAGTAAGCATTTTGTTGAATCATCATCACGAGAGAAGGCTGGATCTCAAAGTTGTTGGCGGCCACAGGTGGATGAATGTAATACCCCATAGTCCTTGGTCCTTCCTCGGCTTCCGCTTCTCCATTTTGGTTTGGAAGCGGATTAGCCCCTCGATTTTAATTTCCTGCCATCTCAACTACAACTCCTTCAATTACTTCAATTCCAAGACCAACTTGTTGTCCGCTTTCTTCTTTTCTCCTTCTTGCCTCCGCTTGCTCCCTCTCTCAAGCTAAAAGTCGGAGGGTCCGGTTGATGTCCTCGTCCAGTGGTGTCAAAGGCGCTGGATTGCTCCGAGTCATGCAACTCCCTACACACACTCAAGGAACACAACTCGTCTAGCACAAGCAAACACTTCACAACAAAAAAAAACATAAATTAAAAGCAAGATTCACACCAAACAAACTTTTCACGATAACAGACCATCGTTCCCCGGCAAGGGCGCCAAAAATATGACTCGCTCTAACTATCACAATAAAATCTCACCTAAGGTCCAAGTATAAACCTTAGATGGGTGCAATATAGGGCAAGTATGTTTAAATATCGACCCGGGACGGTCCATGTACCGCTACTTTGACTATTTGAAACATTATCTAGCGGATAGGTTTTGGTGAAAACAAAGGTTAAAAACTAAATTACTTTGCAAAGGTAAAATGGATTTGACTCTAGTTGAGAAAGCTTCACCCGGGTGTTGCTCCCCCTGGCTAACAATTATGACTCAAAGAATTGAATGACCACGTGTGGTTAGGGGGTCATAAACCGTAGGGAAGTCTAACAAGCAACAAAAGTTACCCTCTTATGCTCTAGGTTGAGGAATGGGATACGATCCACGCCACTAATGTGACCCTCTCAACCTATCAGCTAAGGAATGGTTAGACTTCACCCTCAAATTTGGAGTTCGGACGGCCACCAAACCCTAAGTGTTAAATACGAATTAGGAGGTTTGCTCTTTAACTAACCTAGACTAGGAGGCATAGAATGACCAAGGAAACTCATCTCTAGTAGAGCCTCTTAACTAGGAGGCATAGAATGACCAAGGAAACTCATTTCAAGTAGAGCCTCTTAAGTTAAGGAGGGTTCTCTCTAAACTAGGTTAAAATGGCAATTAGATTGATAGGCTTTCACACAACACAATCATTTCTGAATAATACCTCCACATTCACATTAAAACACAATCACACACAAATCATTCAATTCATACAAGCATTCACATAATTGTAGCTAGGGTTTACAAACACCCAAGTGAAATAAGGGACTACTCCATGCTAGGAGAAGGGAAACACAAAAGAGGGAAAGGAAAACCATCATGAACTTGTGCTGGAAAAAAAAACCAAATCCTTGCTTGGAGATCAAACCCTAGCTTTTCCTCTTCTTTGGTTCGTCACTTTCTTACTCTAAAATCTGAAGAAGGAGAGTTTTCTCACTCTAGGTCTCTCTCCCCTCCTCTCCTTCCCTTCATCTTTCCTCAGTAACTTGAAAGTTGAAACCCCCCTCAATTTGCTCCTCGCTTCACGGGTCATGGCTCTAGTTCACGGTCATGTAAGACCGTGAACTCCAACGTCTGGCCAGGAAGTGTGGTTGTCTCCACCTCTTTGCCCGGTCTTTGCTCTTTTTCTTTCAACTTTCGACTCCGGGTTTGGTTTTACCTGTTAGGATTTGAAATACACTGAAACACAAGCAACCTCGCGTAAAACCAACATTTTTGGAGTTCTATTGCAACAAACGTCAAAGATAATCGGGGATAGGAAGTGTACAATTAGACCCGAATCAGCAATAAATCTAATAATTTTTAAATAAATTGGAGTCATTAGTGTGCTTAGAAGGGATGGCACAGGCTACAGTTAATAAATGATTTTAAATAGAAATCAAGACTCAACACAAGATAAATGATTTTAAATAGAAATCGAGACTCAACACAATTAATAAATGATTTTAAATAGAAATCAAGACTTAATACAGTTAATAAATGATTTTAAATAGACCTAAAACCCAATTGGACCTCATTGTTAGTTTTTGAACATTGTGAGACCATGCATAATGTGCCACAATATAATAGAACGAGTAGGAAAATGACATAATATTCTAATACAATTCAACATAAAGTCTTTGACTATTTATATTGAAGGACTAAGGTGAGCTACTTAAGTAAACCATATAGTTCAATACTAGAATAGAATTGTTTCTCTTGATACATAAGTAATCAATCTTAGAATGAAAGGAAATAGTTGGTCTCTGATGGAGTTTAACGTGTCCTTGTAGTGTTTTCCAATGGAGATCATCTTTGTTGATCATAGCATGGGGATGGATCTGAAGTTGCAGAATTTGACATATATGGAACACGATGCAAAGTTGTCATTAATAATTAGTTGCACAATGTATTGTGTTCAATAACCATACGACCCACAAATCATGAATATGACCACCTATAGTGTAGAAATTTTACTACAATAATAGTTATTGAGAGAATTTATATAAATAATTGAAAGATGTAAAAACGGGTAGATAGAATATAGAGACTCTTCAAAGAATGAAGATTTTAAAACCTCTTACCATATTGGAAGAAGTTAATTGAAATGAACTTATTTCTTGAATTGAACAATTCTTTGCACATTTTTTGGCAGCTTCATAAGGTTCCTCTTTAATGTTCATTTTCATTGCTCTAAACCTGGAAAAGCAATAATATATGAAAAAGTTATTATGTGTGACTACCATTATATCTAAGAACATTTATATATTGGTTTAGCAATGGGGGCAAATAGAGGATAATTCAAGTTCAAATGTAGTTTGGATGATGAGGGTGCATGAAAATAATATATCCCTAGCAATGATGAATGAGAATAATTATGGAATCATATTATTATAATATAAGGGAAAGGTAAACCATCTATTTAAAGGAAAAGAGGCTGGGAAGATAGTTGTACGACTGTAACTCTGTAACTACCGCGACTTCTTCACAATGAACTAGTCATTCTCCCACCGCTCCTGCGAGGACGCCCACCGCTCCCTGGACGAGAAGATCTGAATACATCGCGTCACTGCGGATCAACCAGTCACCTTTTCATCCTCCCCGTCACTGTGGCGTCCCGTTCCCCTTTGGTGATATGCTTCTTATTCGTTTCTGGCTCCTAGGGTTACAGTTTCGTTTACAGTTGGATTTGTGGATAGTTTGATTCCCTATGATTTGGTCTTATAATCTGGTTTTATTGCTCGAGTTTGCTTTCAATTGAGCTTTCACATACTCAAATCTTGTTAATCATGTTTCTGCTCCCTTTTCCCCTCTGTTTTGTTCCTTGGGTTACTCGCCTATTCTCCAAAAATCTGCTGCTAATTTCTCTATTTCTTTTCGGAAAGCATATTGGGTTTTCGTGCTTGCTGGTTTTGCTGTGATGTTGCAGATTCGGTTGCTTCACATCCTCGGGCTTGCTCCAACTTTCAATTCCAAGGTCAGTTCTTGACCCCGCTTTCCGCGGCCGGTGGGCCTTGTCGGAGCCGGTACCGGACGGTGAGAGTGATACGACAAGTTCGGCGCAGCTGGAGGTTCAAATTCGAAGTCGGTTGCCGCTTCCCGTTGTCCGCTGGTGTGCGCTCTTGGGACTTTCATCTATCCTTATCCAAAGGAAATTGGTGGTGGGGGTGTCTGGCGCGTGGCAAATTACAGCTGCCAACCGTCTATGATGTCGATTAGTTCGCTTCACTTATCCGGTTCTGCTAGTTGGACCTTCCCTGGCTTTTCAAGCTGCAACAGTCTAATTTGGGCTCTGGTTGCTTGTGGGCCGATGTTTGGGGCATGTTTGGCATGTGTCCTAGATGGTTGTTGTTTTGCAGGTTTTTTGTGGGCCTAGCGGTTTCTACAACTTCTGAAGTGCGTCTAGCGGCAACGTCACTATATTCTCTATTTTTGGACTCATACGTATTCAAATGAGGCATTGGCGTTGGACGTGTCGAATTGGAGTTTCATGCTTCCCAGTTGTCGAGGGAAACTATTTCTTTGTTTTTGTTTTGCAGGAGATGCTGCCTAAGTTTTTGGTGGACTTTATAGCTTCAATGGAAAGACAAAGTGTGTCGAATCCTGAATTCGTATCCTTAGTAATTTAAGTTCTAACGTGTTTTTGTTTCGCGCATATTTTATTGTTAGATTTGCAGGGATTTACTAGCATTGCGGTCGCATGACAGCCATAGGAGTTTGGTCCATTACTTCCGCCCTGAAAAGGGTTGAGCACAGACATGGATTCTAGTAAATGCGTAGGTATATTACGGCTGCCCATATCGTGGCACAAAAAGCCCTTTTGTTGTTGGTTCGTCCGACGTTTCTTCCCTATTTATCTTTTGTGTTTTGACCTGCAAAGGTCTTGTAATTATATTCCATATCTTGCTGCTTCCCATTCTGTGGGATATCTTTGGCAAAAAAAAGAGGGCTAAGAGCAACTCCATTGGTGCAATGGCATTTGCAATTGCATTTTTTTTTTTATTGTTACTTCATTTTTGTGCAATCCAACTCATCTTACTTGCCTTGTGCCACATCAATGCAATTAACTTGCAACTGCAACTAATTTTTTTAATTTAATTTATTAAAACATAAACACTCAAATAATAAAATTAATGAATAATTTAATAATAAAAAAGATGATGTGACTTGTATTGCATTATATGCAAGCTTGAAAATGCAATTGTCATCTACATCAATGCAATTGCATAATGCAATTATAAATGAATGGCATGTCATAATGCAATTCTAATTACAATTCTAATGGAGATGCTCTAATGCTTATCTTGTTGTTTTTCCACATGTACTGAAGTTGGCTTGCATTGCATTATATGCAAGCTTCAAAATGATTAATCAAAAAATCTTTTGAGTACAATTTTTATCAAAGGTCTCCTATTGCACCTGAGGTCATGAACTTAGTTTGACGTAATATTAAAAGATGTAAGGAAATATGAAATGACAATGAAAAAAAAAACTAACTTTAATAGTTTTAGGGTGAACATGTTTAGTCTAGGTGTCAAAACATAGCCCGACCCGATTAACCCGCCCGATCAACCCGACCCGGAACCCGACCGCAACCCGAATTGACTAAAAGTCAACAACCCGTAACCCGCCCGACCCGCAACCCGATTGATCCGCAACCCGACTGACCCGCAACCCGATTAACCCTAACCCGAACCCGACTAACCCGTAACCCGACCGACTCAACCCGAATTTCATCTAATCCACTTGAATAATTATAAAAATATACAATACATAGTTTTTCAAAATAAAGTTTTTCATTCTAAACTTAAGTAAAATTATTTTTTCATTTCGTATAATAAATTTTAAAAATATGAAACTCACTTGATATTACGTATTTTAAGAAAATTAAAAAAATTGAAACATGAAGGTCACTTGAGATCATGACAATATTAATATAATATATAAATTAAAATTTTGGTTAATTTAACTATTCAATAAAATTATCAATTAAATATAAATAAAGTAAAGTAATGTATTCAGTAATTTGATGTTTTTAAAAGAAGAGGAAAATTTTGGTGTATTCAAGTTTTTGGGAAGAGAAAGAAGAGGAAAATTTGGTTCTTTGAATTTTTTAGAAAAGAAACAAGTGGGAATTTTGGTGGTTTTGATATGTGGGAAGAGAAAGAAGTGGGAAAGTTTGATTCTTTTGATTATGAAAGAGGAATAAGGAGGGAAACTTTTGACTTTTCAACTTTTTGTAGAAGGAAAGAAGAGGGTAATTTGGTTCTTTCAATTTTATGGAAGAGAAAGAGGAGGAAAAATTGAGTTTTTCTAATGTATGGAAGGAGAAAGAAGGAGGGAAATTTTAGTATTTTTGTGAAAAGAAAGAAGGAAACAAATTTGGTGTTTTCAATTTTTTGGGTTTTCATAATTTTAGCTTTTGAAATATGAATCTTTAACTTTTATATGGAGGGCATGACTAGTTAAAATTATTCTTATATGCTTTGAAGGCTAATATGTATATATGTATGTAATTTTTTAGGGCTAATAAATAAATTAACCATTAGTTACAACAATTTATACTAAACTTGATAAGTAATCTTTGACGGTTCGTTGTTTAGGATATAAAGTATATGGTTAGGGTATAAGGTATAATGTACATATGGTTTAGGGTGTATATGGTGAGGGTATAAGATATTGATGGTTTTGACGGTTCTAAGTTTTTTATTAACATATATTCACTTGAAGTCATTTGAAGTCTTTAACAGCAGGAGATCCCTTTTTAATTTATGTTTATGGTACGTGGTTAGGGTACAAGGTATGTGGTGTAAAGTATAGGATATATGGTTAGGGTATAACAATTAGCAAATATCACTTTTTATCTATGTTTTGAAAATCAAAGTATGAATTTCACTTTTAAATTAACTATACTAGAAAAATCACAACTCAAGGACATATGATTAGGGTATAGGTTATGTGGTTAGTGTATAATGTATTGATGGTTTAGGGTATACAATCAACAACATATACTAACTTAATATTGTTGATTGAGGGTAAAGCTAAGTGTATATGATATATGCTATTGAGTAAGTTATGATTGAAGTCACAATAATTTTACTAAATTTGATAGCTAATCTTTAATGGTTCAATTTTTAGGATAATTCGAACAATTTTACAAATAACTCGTTTGGCAACAGTTTACTAAAGTTATTTGGGCAATGAGTTATTTTGAAATAACTCCTTTTATCACTATGCTTTTGCCAAATATCACACGCAATACCATATTTGCATGGTTATACTAAACGAGATACTTTAATCCAATTACTACTAAATTAATACTAAAATATCAAATAAACAATTAACGGTGTCTTTTGGTTGCAAATATTGATATCACCATTACTATTAGCTATAATAGTTTACCAATTATGATTAATTACATAACAAGTTTGCAAGTCATACAAATTGATTTAACATTTTGACTAGTTTTTTTCAAAAAAATAAAGTATATATATACGAGGTAGAAATAAATTGGTTAAAAAGTTGAGAAAATATTTTAAATTAGTGTAATAAAATGTGTAAGTTGGTAATGAGTAATGAGTTAAGTTACTTGATGCGCTGGCCCGAACAACCCGAAACCCGACCCGCCCGACTCAAAACCCGATGAACCCGCAACCCGATTGAATCCGAACCCGATGAACCCGCAACCCGACTAACCCGCAACCCGTTTGAACCCGAATCCGATGAACCCAAACCCGATGAACCCACAACCCGACTAACCCGCAACCCGTTTGAACCCGAACCCGATTGAACCCAGCCTGAACCCGCCCGAACCCGCCCAATTGACACCTATACTTTTCATCAACAATTTTGACATGGAGTTGAAAGGTTGGTAGTGTATGGTGAACTTACCAACCAAATTTGTGATAATAAAATTGAAACGGAGTTTAGAATATAATTTGAAATCATCTAGAATCATCATCATCATCATATCATCATACAAATTATATATGGAGATTCTCCTTGATCGCACACCCAATCCAATTTTTCCTTGCCAATGCGCATAGAACGGAAGGACAATTTAGTCTTTTTGTTTACTCATCTATTCCGCTACTGTCTCATGGGGCTAAAAGCCTAATCAAATTGAGATACATATAAAAAACTTATTAAAACTCATGCTCCAATTGTTGATATATAATAATAAAATAAAAATTCAACCTACAACTCTCGCGGCATCATTGTTACAAAATTCAAGCTCCACTAATCAACTTGAACAATTTCGACTAATTCAAGGTTGTCAACCCGATTTAGCCTATTGGCCCGGTCGAGTAGGTGGGTTGAGGGTTAATTGTTCGACCATTTTAGTTCGGTTTAGCTCGAATATATGAAAATACATTATATTGTTATACATTTATAAATTATATTAAATCTTATATAACATATGAGTAATAACATGTAATATTACACAAAAATAACATTTTGTACTTGCATCCAACATATAGTGAAAATTCACAAACACATATATAACATCAATATTAGAATGTTCAATTTAGGATCTCAAAGATTGGGTTAGGAGAAAAAGGAAAATCGGAAAATATGAGCATTTTACAAACCAAAGGAAAAAAAAGACATAGTCTGACCTCCAGCTCAGTACCTTGCAGCGGTCGACCCGATGTGTGTGTGTGGCCCATTTTTCTCACCAGGTCCAAATCAAAATGGGTCAACCGGTGGTTCGACCCACGGGACGACAACCTTGGACTTATCACTGCATCATCAGTCCATCCGGCATTAGAAATTATCGATGATTATATGCATATCTATATATGTTCGTCCGTATTAGGTCAGATAATTTATTATGTGATACAAATCTATAAATTTATTCAAGAATATGATAAGTGTATTTGAATTATTTAAGGTATTGAGATTCACGCCTTTTTAAAATTTTATTATTGCTAAAATATGAGGCCATAAAAGCTAAATCCTAATTAGTTTAAGTAGAATTACATATCATTCAGATCGAGGAGAGTACCATGGATATTATTCACTCCAAAACATGTTAAATAGACCGGATAAAATGTGTTAGGTCAAAGTTGTCATCCCTAATCAATATCATTGTAAAAATACTCAGCCTCACAATTCTTTTCTTAATTATGAATGTGTTTTCAATATTTAGTTCCTAGAATTGAAGCCTTCTAATTATAATAAGTTTCAATCGATGTTACATCTATGGAATAAAAATTCAAGTTTTAGTTGTGATAAATGGCCCCTAATAAATTGTTTTTCTATAAAGATAATCCCTATAAAATATAGTCACAATAACACATGCTTAGGGATGGATGGTTAATTGAATTGTCATGAATTTCTTGCTATGTGATTTTTACTTATCCTCCAAGGTGGTTCTCCCTATTGAGGCAAATAGTTCCGTAGTATTATGCCAAAAAATGACAACATCATTATGTCTAAGATGTACATCTCAATTATTTAGTCATTAAGTATGTTTTTATTTCAATTATTGTTAAGATTGTATCTATATCACATTGTTTTTAGTAATTATTTTTGCAGTTCTACATCTCAAATAAATATTGTCCTTGGAAAATCATTAAATCAGTCAAATCATGCTTCATTTAGATCTTAAAAATTGAAGGTAATAAGATATTTAAGTTAGCATAATTATAAATCATTATGGAAATATAATTACTATATTCATGACTAGAAAAACAACTTGAATTTGCAAATACTTATCAGTATGTGTACCTCAAATGCAACGATCCATTTATTCACGTTCACGAAAGCTAACAATTGCCGAAATCCCTCCACAAACATATATACTCGGCTGCACCCCAAGCCCTAACCCACGTCAGAAAAGAAAAATATGTACATGGGTACTTAAACCTAACTTCTAACACAAGTCAGTGATAGAATGAGGGGACATCCCCATCCTTATCTCCTACAAATGAAGACAATGGAGTTGGAGTTTCATATCAAGATCACGGTTACAACATTGCAGACTCTATAAGTGAGTTCGACAGATAAGGAAAAGTAAATTCTTACTTGCGCATAAATTATATTTCATCATTAAAATTTTATCTCAATACAATGCAAGAGAAGAAGAAAAAGCATGCCTATGGTGAAGGTTGTAGGTATGATGAGAGCGAGGATTTTGGAACCCGAGATTGATTAATCAAAAGATACTAAGTATAGGAGAATTGGCCAAAACTAAGGAGAGAAATAGACAACAAGATAAAGAATAATTCATGCTATATGAATATTAAGCGAATTGAGAGCCATAGGAATAAAATTTATAAAAATCCAAGGATATGTAATAATGAATTAAGTTTTGGGGACAATAAGGTTTGGATGGCTAAAAATATAAAAATGGTTGAGAAAATTCTTACCCTCAATGATAATCATAATAATAACTAATAATTCATCAATACATCCCCTCTAAAAGATTATTTTCCTCGAGATTTGGTATAAACTAATTCATATACTTCCTTTTCAAGGTTCGACCGCTCTTTCACTTCCAATTTAATCCAACTCCTGCAATGAATTCATTACGACAAAATAAATGTCTCAATTGAAAATGTAGTTGCACCATCCTTCTTGGTCATAATTGTTGTTTCTTTGACACCGAGATATATGCCGAACCTTCCATGTAAATTCCACAAATTCGTTGAAGACAATTAATATGAGTTGTAACGACATAAGCGACAGTGTTGGGTGATAGGATAACTAGACTATGATACCATTTGATGAAAGAGAGGATCTTGGTATCCATGATTGATTAACATAAAGATATAATTAGAGGAGAATTGGACAAAAATACGGAAAATAAATAGACTATGAGATAATAAATAATTAGAGGAGATCAAACTATAGAATTTAGAGAGCCCATAAGAGACTTGATAAATCCAAGAAGATGTAGAACAAGTATGGAGAGGACAAAATTAAGAGCATTAGAGAGGAAGAACAGAAAGAGGTTTCAGATAATTGATAAGGTAAATCTTTTGTTCTTCTTTAGTAATTTAACTTAATGAATAAAGTACATTTTTGTTAGTGAATATAAGGATGTTGATGGGGAAGCAATCTCAAATAAGTTCAAAAAAATTGCATTCATTTTGATATCGAGGTAAATCTAAATGCAGTTTGATACAATTTTTATATGTCACTTCCCTTACACATGTTTTTTTTTACTTTTGATAAAAAATTTGGACAATAATCCGTTAGGATGTTATCAAAAAAAGTTATGATATGTATATTTCTTTTTGATTTTTTTGGTGATGAAATAATTTAAATTATTTTATAAACCCTACAAAAATGTGTCATGTCTCCTACAATTATAACTTTTGTTTAAGTTATTGACCAAATGAATCCGACCATCGGATCGGGCCCTACTCTAGTAAGTAAATGCATGGGAATTTTTTTTTTTTTCCACAGAGAATGCAGCTCATAAGTTTTAAATGCTACAATTTCATAAACCCAAATAGGAAAACAGAAGTAGCAATCATGGTGCACAGATAATGGTTTAATGCTTGTAAATAGGATGATGAATTATCAATAGTTATAGACAAGGATTGTGAAACCGTATTGTGAAACCGTATTGGAGTTTATACCAGAAAAGTTAATAGTAGAATATTATGTACTGAAATTGTAGTTTCAATTATTTGTTACCGCTAAAATCACCTACCGATTTGAGTCTGGCATTCGATATTTTTTATCCGGTTGATTGGTACGGTAGAGTTTCTAAAATATGATTATATTAGTGGTTCAAATACCCTACAAATATGTTGGGGGGAAAATCTTACAAGTAGGATGTAATATTGAGAAACACATGATTTGCTGGCAACTTGTATATATTTGATTAATGCAATAAAGAACAAATAAGTACTGTCAGAAATCAGTGGTGGTTATAATGATGAGTACAAAATGGGTTCGATTAGCTTGCTAATTCCTTTAAGTTGTTGAAAAAATAATACTCTATTAATTATAGTTTTTTTTTTATTAAATTTTTGTTGCATTTAATAATCTTTGGAAATTAAAAATTTATATTATTATATTTTTTTTTAACTATCATTGCACTGAGACAATTATCATTGCACATGTAAATTGATATCATTGCATTGATACAATTACCATTGCACTGAAAAAAGGCAAGTAATTAATATAGATTTTTAATTCAGACATATTATTAAATGCAACACAAATTAATTACCTTAAAAATCTATAATTAATAGATAGTCATTTTTCCAACCCTTTAAGGGAAGTCATGCTATGTCACATGTACAAAATTAGGTTATGCTATTGAACCTGACAAATAATAATAATTCCTAAACCACAATTAAATTTTCAGATGTTGAAATTCAAATCGGTGATGACACGGGGACGACCTAGCCCAATGCGCTGGTGTTAAATGAACTTTATGTCTTGAGCAAGTTATTGGGCCCGACAGGCAACCCATATTGGCATTGCTTTATCGGTGCGACGGCAGAGGCACAACTTCTTCAGCCATATGAGATTGGACCCAATCTATTCTTTGGACCTCCAAGGCCGGTGATTCTTCTCTCCCCCCTCTCGAGTGCCATCACCCGGTCTGAAAAAGAGAGCGGAAAGCTTGACTTCATCGTTTGCACTGACCAGTGATCACTTCACTTACAAAGCACTTTCCCAACAATCCTATCCAGCTCCCACACTCAAAATAAGAAAAGAGAAAACATCTGTCAAATGGAGGCCGAAGTTAGAAAGTAAGTAGATTCGTAGACAATAGCAAAAGAAAATAGATCGAAGAATCGAGAGTCTCATTCACATTATTATGTTTACTTTGTTGCGTTCTCTCGCTCCTTTCTTGCGGAGCTGCATACCGGAAAAACCCTTATTCGAATTCAATCCGATTTACCCTCTTTCGAAAATGACCCAGTGGATTGACTTTAAACTCCAGCGGAAGGGACGAACGTAATGACCCAGTGGATTGACTTTAAACTCCAGCGGAAGGGACGAACGTAAAACGCAGAGTATCAATTAATAAAGGTAAATTTACGTGATTGCCCCTCCATGAAACCCTCTGAGGCTTGGAAATTCTAATTCCTAGAAAGCCAACCCATGTTTTGGCTTTCTATCTTTTTAGATTGGTTTTTCAGCTCTCCAAAAGGTAATTTGCAGCATACATGAACAAAGGAGTACATAAATGAGGTGGAAAATGGAAGCCGTATCCATGGACCATGAAGGTGGGACAGATAATGGGTCAGAAAGTCCTGTAATTTATATAGTACAGTGAATTTCCTAGATTGCATTCTTCTGCCAAATACTTTCAGTTCCCGCGTGGCGTATCAACGGGCTTACTGTCCTAGTAAAATGTTATCAAGCGTAAAATGCTATTAAACAAGAATAACATCTGCATGCAACTTCACATATACAACAATAAATTTAGGGCCGAGAGAGTAGAGACACCTTCACCAACACTGGACTGGATTTATACACTTAACTATATTTTATGAAAGGTTAACCAGCACTGATATGTGCAGAATTCATATATAAACGTGCGAGTCCATCACCTTTACTGTTCTTGAGCGCTTGCTCACGTTCTCTTCAATTCCCAACCATTTCTTGATGAGTTGAAATACCTTGTCATCGCGTAGCAGTGCACGGTGCTCACCCGGGATTCCTACCCTTTCAACTGCCGTGTATCCATCTGCCTGTATATATAAAATCAGACAAAATTATGATAAGTCTTCCAACTCACACCGTTCTTAATACTTTCACCAAAATGGTTGATTACTCGGTTACAGTCGACCAAATAGTTCTGCTTAAGTATGGGTTGGTAATTCTCTTTGCCAATTTAGGGTCGGCTAAATTGCCAAAAACTGTATCGAGCGGAGGTTGTAAAATCCTATAGACAATCAACTATGGTTTTAGAGTTTTGGTCACGATTGTGAACTCGTAGTCATTCTCACTTATGAAGAAACCATGAATGAGTCTGGGTTTATCCCAGTTGACAGCTACGGAAAACAGGCATGTCCAGAACCAACAAAGAGTATGCTATAGTTAACAAGGAATTCAGCTGCGATCAATCTATTAACTACAGGATAAGACCAGTGGGCCATTCACATATAAGCCACAGAATTAATAATTAGAAGCAAGGGAAGAATAAGTACCTTAGCAGATTCAGCAGGAACTGTTCCATCACCATCCACATAAGAGTATTGAGGCTGTGGCCACCAAACCAAAAAGAAACACGCAGGAGTTGAATGAATCAAGTACAACAATGGTATAAACAAGCTAGGGTAATAAAAAGGGCGGACAGTGGAGGGTCTGGCACATATAAATTCATAAATTGTAGTATCAAATAGGTATTCTGGCATCAGTCTAAGCAGTTAATTCCACAAAAATGTCCAAACTCACTATTCAGAAGCGACAAGATGTCACTGGCAGCAAATGTAAATAGATATCCAACATCCTAGTGCATAATGATAATGGAGAATGAGAACACTCACCGTTACGTGGCACACTTCTGATAACTCGTCCACTGGGGATGTCTCTGAACCATAGCTGCAGGTACACAAGATGAGGGCAGACAACATAATGAAACATGCACCGTGATGATTTGATAGTTCAGCTAATCATCAATCACAACGGCTGCAAGTCATACAATCATTTGAAATAAACTATATCCACGCATTGGCCTAAGAAAATGGGAAGTAATTTGAGTATCCTCTCACCAACTTTATAGACGCGGAGAGAGAGAGAGAGAGAGAGAGAGAGAACATGTTAACTCTTTCAGTTAGTTGGCAACAATTAGCCCCAAACTTCATGCCATTACAATTACATACCATACATCAAATGGCGTGTCACATGATGTCCCATAGATGTTGTAGAAGGAGACCCCTTCTGGTAATTGAACATCATTGAGTATCTTACGGGTTTCAGTAGCCCATTTGAGGATAGACATGTTGAAAGGTAGAGGGATTGTATTTCCACCATAAGTTAGCTGCAACAAACTAGTTTGTGTCAAAATAATTCTGACTAGAGCTAGGGGTCAAAAAAGACCCTAAGCGACCAAACGGAAGGAAGTATCGGGAAATAACAATGATTTACTTGCCTCATTATTCTTCAATGCTTCTTCAAATAAACTTATGCTTTCAAGTAGCCCATAGGACTCCGCCTGGATAGAAGTATCATCATCATTTGATTGCTTCCGCCAAACTTGAATTTGAGGGTCTCTTTCCCACTTAAAGGCAGGGTTAGGCAACATCTCATAAATTGATGGACACTCCAGCAACTGTATCATAAGTCATAAATGCAAGAACAAATATAAGTAAATATTGGAAAATTTCAGAAAATTATAATTAAAAATTGGCAAATTTCCAGATAATATCAATCTAATTGATTTTATTTATGTTGCATGCGCTGACTCGACTGCTATTGCAGAATTAAAAAATGCTACTTAGTTTGCTGTGCTGCTTTTTTTCATAGAGAGCTACTCTCCTCTATTAGGAGAGCTACATGACAACCTTTTATGCACAAGCAAAATTCACAAGAGAGTAGTAGATCACCAGTTGGTGCATAGTCCATCTTGATACAAAAAAGTAATTCTCGAAGCCTTCAACAAACTGCAAGCCAGTTAAGATGGAATCATTGATGCACCCAGGGGCACCTATTCAGCACCAACAATGAAAGTTCCATGTCAAGGGTTGCTCTGATAGATTGAAGCAGCAAACAGATCATAACGATTTCAGGAAAATGTATTTATGAGGTTGAAAATCCATAGCAGGACCCTACGCCAGCGACTCTACAATCAATGATTTGAATGGTCAAGAGAAGCAAAATAGCTGGAAGCATTTCTTGCTCAACAGCATAAATAACATGCCTCCACTTATATATTCGTCCAGCGCTGAAGGAATCTCTTACGCTATTACATCAGATGGCACTACCATCTTTGCACTGTACCTTGAAAAGGGCATCCAATGCAGATCCACTTATTCACGAACATGGAGAAAACCTGCAGGCGGAAAAAGGTGTGGTGTCAACCATTTCTGTGGACACTGTAAAGATGATTCAAAACTTAAACACGTCCAACAGACTAAGAGCATACATCTTTGTATAGTGACATGAAACATGACACCAGCAGCCCCCCCATTGAATGCGTAATTATGTTGACTTTCCTTTTGCCAGAAGCTTCATAAGCAGTCTCCAACTTTGCTTTAAGACCTTCCATTGAATTACCAACCCTACCAGGGAAAATATTTCACTACAGAAAATTTGAACCTATCCTTATGTAGCAGTAATATGAAACCACTGGAACTCAGAGACATGATCAACATAACTATAATCAACAGAAATGCTGCTCTGCTGCCAAAAGTTTACCTATTACTTTGCCGGAAATCATAACCATATCCAAACAACGTGGTCCCCTTCTTATATCCACAGTTGACCAGCAATTCAATCATATCATGAAAATGATATACCTCTGTCAAGTGAACGCATTTTGCAAGCTGGAAGAGAGGCGCATGCCACATTAGAGAACTTGACAGGAGAGGTCCCAGGAACTGAAGAGAAATGATAATATAACCAAAAATAGAAGTTTGAAAAATAAAGCCAACACTTCCTAAATAGGCTTCAGCACATTTCAATATGCCGTGGATGGTAGAACTCCTAATATTCAGATGTGCCCTTCTAGCGCAAAGTACTACTCAGGATTGTACAAACTTCTCAAACTTGGTGAATAATCTATTTGACTAGAACAAAACTAGCATGCAGGTAAATCCGTAACCTTTTAACTTACACCGAGAGACCAGATGATTCCTCTCAATTGGAATGTGAGCAAACAATCAACCGCATAAGATCTAATGCAAGGACATGGCAGTGAGTGGGGTCCAAATGTTGCAACTCATGCTTGGAGGATCAATCATACTATTACTAGTCGCAAATTCACGTCTATAAGAGTCTAAGTGGTAATGTGGGGAAGAACACATGAAGTACAACATAGATTCAAGCCCTGGCCATCCCAAAATCAAAAAGAAAGCAAACAAACCCAAAAACATTTTACCGGATATTAGAAAGCCAAGTAATCAGTGGGTGGGAAGAAACCGAGTCTTACTGGTGATGGGTCCAGAATATCAATGGCGTAGAGTCCATAATCATCTTGAGGGACAACAATTTCGGAATCTTTGTTCAACACCTCCGTGTAACCTGAAAGACGCAGCAAGTGGTGCAGGCATGAAAGGTAAGAAGACCCCAATTCAAACTTTAAAAGCAAACTGAATGGATTCAGAGCAGAGCTTCTACTTGTCGGGATATTAGTAGAAGAGATAAAAAGAAACGAAGGCAGACACCAATAAGAGTGGAAGAATTTCAGACACAAAGGACAGTCAGAAAGGAGAAACACAAAACGATAGACACAGTGGGCTCTACGTCGATCGAATTTGGGTCGTCTCTTTTTGTCGTTAACAGCCACGGCAGGACGGGAAAGAGAGAGGAGAACAGAAAGGCGCGGCGCGGTTGAAGAAGAGGAACACAAGCTAAAACGAAGAGAAGAGGAAGGGACCTGTTTGAGGATTGTAAATAGACCAGGCTTTGTTCTTGAACTCGAGCTCGGCCAAAAGGAAGCGAACCCATACGCGAGTCTCGAGGCCGAACTTCTTGGGCTTGGAGTTGAGGATGGAGCCGCCCATGCCGGATATGAGAAGAACGGGGTCGAGATCGGAATCGGAGACGGCGGAGTGTCGTCCGTAGAAACAAGGGCAGAGCTTCAGCATAGACATAGCTGCTGCTTGAATGGTTTGGTTGGATTGATGAGTGGGTTGAGAGGGGAAGGTGGAAGAAGGGGCTGGAAGGTGTGTAGTATGTGATAAAAGGGCATGTGTGATAATGTCAAGGAAGGAGAAACAATGGCAGGTGGTTGGTACAGTTACAGTCTAGTCGAGTGCTCCCCTCCCCTCATGATTCATGATTGTGGAAATGAAGACTTTCAGTTTTCGCCAACCAACCATCCATCCGTTTTCGCGTGCTTCAAAATATTTTCCATAAGCATATTCCAACGAATATTAGATTTATCGTCATAAAATAAATTATTAAATATATCAAACATCAATCATCAACAAACATAATATAATATAATATAATATAATATAATTTAGAGCAATTTTTAGCTTTTCAATTTTTTTTGTCACAAGAGCAAAAATAGGAAGGTACATTGTTTTCATTGTTATTTATTTTTTCTTTTATTCCTATACAAATGTACCCTCCTAATATCAAAACGTAACTAATATACTATTTCATCTAATTTTTTTGTTAATTGACCGTTAAATGGACTGGAAAATAACCCAAATGTCCCTCATTTACTCTTTATATTTTTATCTTTTGGATTATAGGTATAATATGTCCATCTACTATGACGTTTTATCAAACATGTCCATCTACTATTTCATACATCAAACATGCCCTTGTACTTTGTAAATATGATCAAACATGCCATTTTGTTAAAATTTTCATCCAAAAACCGTTAACGAAGCCGAACTTTAGTTTGGGCGACACAAATGACTAAAATATCCCTAATAAATTCACTTTAGAATTTTTTTGGTTCTTTTGTATAATCAAATCATTCAAATAATTTCACTTTGAAAAAACCCTAGGAAATAAAACAGGGGACAAAACTGACATTTTCCCTCCCATTTGCCGATGTCGGGTCGTCTAAATCTCAATTCAATCATGATTGACGATTTTTTCAATGGAAATTTTAACAGAAGGGCATGTTTGATAATGTTTTCAAAGTACAGGGGCATATTTGATGTAAAAAATAGTAAAGGGACATGTTTGATAAAACGTCATAGTTGAGGGGCATATTATACCTATAACCCTTATCTTTTTTATCAAAATCAAATTAGTAACCTGTTTGGAAAGGCTAAATTTTGAGAAAATGGAATTCCAATTCTCAAATTTTTCATGATTCTCATGTTTGGAAGTAAAAAGGAAATGGAATTCCAAAAGGTAAAAAGTTGGAAATTCTAAATCCTACCAAAAGTGGTCAGAATTGGTGGAGGGAGTGATGGAATTAGTGGACCCCACATTAATTTTGACTCACCTTTACAAGAAATCCCTTACTATTTTTGGATTTGAAATCATTAATACCAAGAATATTATTGTAAAAGCACTTGTAAGAAATCATTTCCATTTTTTTCCAAACATAAAAAGATGAAATCATTTCCCAAACTTTTGGATTTGTTCCAAACATAAATTCTTAAAATGAATTCCCACTTGAATTCAGATTCTCACAAGAAATGGAATTCATTTTCCAACAGAATTATATCCAAACAAGTTGTAAGAATTAAAACACACCCTAAACCCAATTAAAAATCAAAACCCATCCTTTCGTCTGCCTTCCTCCCCGCCTTCATAGGAGACTGTCCCATCGATAGACTTGGCAAACCCTTGGCAGCGACTGCACCCGGCTCTACCTTGTAGGCGGCTGGAGAAGACGGCAGCGGGTGAGACGACGACACTATGGCACAGCAACGGGTGAGACGGGTGGAGAAGACAGCAGAGGGCGACTTCCGCAACTATTTCTTCCTCCATCGAGTCCGCCAAAAAAGAATCACCCCATCACCAAACCCCCAATTTGGCTACAACCAATTTCCCCTTTTTGTTGATTTGTATACCAATGGGAGAACCGATTCTTCAAGGGTCGCGGGAAGCAAGCTCTTGCAACCGGTGGATGGCATTTGACGAGACAAAGCATTCTTTGAGGTTGGGTTCCAATTTTTAATTGGGTTTGTATGTTTTAATTTTTATTTGGATTTTGATAAATGAGGGGAATTTAGGTTATTTTTCAACTTATATAACGGTTGATTAACAGATAATTAGACGGTAGGGTATATTAGTTATATTGTGATATTAGGAGGGTACGTTTGTGCAAAAATTTACTAGAGGGGTAGATTTTTTAATTTTCAATAGTACAAGGGTACAAAATGCTATTAACCCTTCATAAAATGAAGGCAAAATACACTTGTGTAGCCAAAACTTTGATGGTTTGGCCCAATATAGCCACATTTGGCGAAATACGAAAAATAGCCACTTTTGTCCAATTGTTTGAAGGTGTTAGTTAACGTGCTGACTGAACTAATGGAAAAGTCGACATATCAACCTTTTAGTCAATACAAATATGAGGCGGAATTAACAGAAAAAAAATAAAATATTTTTTATTTTTTATTTTCTCTCTCTCCCTCTCGGTTCTTTCCCCTTCCATTCCCCATCCGTCGTTCATCTTCATCGCGTTCCGCAACTACCCCTCTATGCTTACGACCCCTATTCCCTCCTTCGATTCTGTACAAAAACGGTACGACTACTACCAATTTCTTCCGACGAGGCCGATGGAGGAGACGAAACAGAGCATTCGCGTCATTGACGAGCACCAGATCGAGAATCCGATAGCCGCGGAGGAGGAGCCGGTGGTTGAGGAGGCGGACGAGACGACGACTGTGACGGCGCCGATGAAGGCTGCGCAGATCCTGCGGCCTCGCATCATGGAGAGGCCGGTCCGTAAGAAATCAGAGAGGACCAACACCGGCATCGATTCAATAGGGGAGATTCTAGGGTTGGAATTGAGTTTTTGAATTGGCATATTTGGCAATGGGATCAGCAGGCGGCTTGGTTTCCAGAGAAAGATGGGAGAGAGCTGAGTGTGAATCTCTGTCGGCGTTAGCGATCTTTCTTTCTATGGGATGCGATTCCGAAGGTTGATTCGAAGCAGTGGATGGTCATATTGGTCTGGAACTTGCTGGATATGATGGGAGTGGAGGAGGATTGATGAGCAGGGTAAAGCAGGGTCCTTTATGGGGTAGAAAATGGATTGGGTCGAGCTGGATGGAGGGAGAAGTCGTTACCGTTGCCAGGAGATTCGGTCGTCGGAGATACCGAAGATTCATAGTATGTTGTGGACGAGGACGCGTACTTGGGCTAGGGATTCGAGGGAAGAAGTGTGGACGTATTGAAATTGAAGAGGTCCCATATTGATTTAAGTTTGGGTGGAGATGATGGTGGGATCGCGGTGGTCGTAGATGGTGGTGATAAGGCAGGAGAGTATGTAGTGGCAGGTAAATAGATGTTATTTACTTATTGTTTTATTTATTAATTTATTTTGTTTTTAGTTTTCATAAAAAAATGTAGTTCAGATAAAAAAAGACTATTTGAATAAAAAATTATTATTTTCATTTATCCACCAGGAATTGTTAAAAGAAAAATCAAAATAATATGGCAATGATATTGATGACTTGTCTCTAACACTATTAAAGTTTGTAACGGAAATGGCTATATTTGTCATGAAACTTTCAAAATTATGGCTATTATTGGTATTTCACCAAAAGTAGCTATTATTGTCACAATCGTCAAAATTTTGGCTACACAGATAAATTTTGCCTAAAATGAAAGCGCATTAGTCTTGGAATTTGAAATATTGAAAAGACAAAAATAATAATCATTACCAATTACACTAACGGGTCGTTTGCTTCATAGATTTGAAAAATGAGGATTTCAAAAAACCATTGATATATTATAGATTTGAACAAGTCTATTATTAGCTTGTTGAATTTTGATTATGAATTTTTTTATTAGATTTGTGAAATATGAAACTCAAATTACGTCGTTACCCTTATCTAATTATATTTCTATTATAATCCAAACTTTTTGTAATTAACAAATTCAATACATACAAAAAAATTACTCTTTATCACTACTCTGTAAACTAATAATTCAAGAGTTAATAACTTATTTTAGCCCAAACTATACTCATATAGTCAACTTTGGCAAGTGGTTTCAGAAATTGTCATTCCGACCTCAAGTATATATCATATAGACTAAATTGGCTCGACGCGTGGTTTGACCGTCAGTTTGGACTGTCAACACCATTGATCGTTAGTCAGCGGTTCAGCTCACTACCATGTCAGCACCAAACCAAACCAAAACAATTCAAATTACAAATTATTTTTCATCTCAAGGGTGTCTCAAGCAACAAGGAGGAAAGATTGGCGTCACTTCATGGTTCTTTCTTCCCCTTTTGTTGTTTTTTCTTGTTTAGCTATGAAATAGCCTACCTACTCACTTGGGTATTGTGAATCCTAGTCTCTCTAGGTGTTAGGATGTAAGAACATGAACCTATTTTGTTGATTGAGTGTTTTATATGATATTTGAGGTATGATTCATGAATAATTGAGTGTGCTAGCTTTAACTCAATATTGGGTAAAATTGACCTAGAGGGTGGAAATCCCCTTTTGGTCCAATAGGAAGCTAGACTTCTTAGCCACTTGGGTAACCTCCTTTAGGTCGATTTAAGACAAAAAACTTAAGTATCAGAGTAGGGCTGTAATTCCACCTAGATTGGTCTCTCCGCCGACAAGATTAAGTTCCGACGGTTTGGTTTGCAATCCTTAGTCTTCTAGTCGAGAGGGTTAGGTTTCCTAGCCTATAGTTGCCACCCTTAGCAGAAAGGTTAAGTGATTTATATTTCTAATTTGTTGCAACGATTCTCAATTAGCTAACTAAGAGAGTCAGGGATCTCCTTGGTTGATTGGTAAAGAGGGCTAGGTTCCCTAGCTATGAATCACAATCCTTAACCTAACGGTTAAGAGAGCTAGTTCTCTTAGCTTATATTTGTTGATTTTCCTTCACTGATCGACTAAGAGAGTTTGTCCCTAGCTATTCGCACCCACCTTGTGGTGTATGAACACTTTCTTCACACTAGAGCTTTGTTTGTCGCTTCTTAGCATGAGACTCGGGGGAGCAATACCCAGGTGAAGTCCCCTCAAGTAGAATTCTCCTCAAATTACTTTCCTTGCTTGTTTAGTTTGTAGTATTCTTAGTTATAAACCCAAAACTATTTTGCTAGATGACAACTTAAGCGATTGAAGTAGGGGAACATGGACCAGCCCGGGTTTGACAATTAAATACTTGCCCCATACTGCACCTGACTAGAGTTTAAAAACTTGGGCTCTAGTCGGGATTAATTCGCGGTGTAGCTTCGTGTGAGTCAAGTTTTTGGCGCCGTTGCCGGGGAACCGCGGTCCATTATTTTGAAAAGGTCGCTTAGTGTTACTCTAGCATTTTCTATCTTGCCTTTAAGTTTGTGTTTTGTGTTTCGTGTGTGTTTTGTTTATCACTCTTCATCTTGAAGGGTGGTTTGTGTGTTTGATTTTTCGTTTTAGTGTTTTGTGTTTGTAGGTATTGGATCATGGATCCTTATGATTTCACCCAAGTGTGGGGGTATCCACCACTACCCGAGAGTGATTACCCCGGAGCTTCATGGGACAATCAAAATTGGGGGAGTCAAGGATCCGGATTCTACTACCAACCTCCCTTCCAAGAAGAGTAACCATGCTCATGGGGATACCAACAACCTTTCCCATATCAAGAAGGTTTCCATCCACAACTCGAGGTGAAATCCAAGTTGGAGTTGGCCATGGAGGCTTTCATGGGACAAACCTCAAGACCATGTGCCACTCCACAACCGGAGCCAAAGAGCAAATTAGAGCTCATGGTGGAGCGATTTGCCAAGGGCACCAATGAAGGGTGCTCTAGCAGGGACCTCCCAATTGCCAACCCTCTCGACTCAACCTTTCTTCGAGGATCAGAGGAGCTCCTTCGACGCACGGAGAGGCTAGGAGGGTTTGTAGAGCAAGCATGTGCACAACTTGCTCACAATCGCCTCCTACCATTGGAAGAAAGAGAGGAATTCAAAGAGGGGAGCCATGAGAATTTTGGAAGAACGAGCTCCGACATGGATTTCCAGCCCCTCCCTCCTCCCGGCTTGACACTAGAAGACAAGGTGGCACGAGCTTGTGAAAGCAAGAAAGAGGAGGTTGAAGGATCGATCAATGACAACTAAGCGGAGCAAGACGAACTCACACCGAAGAGCTCCCGTGGTGAAGATGAACAAAAAGGTTGCATTGACGATTCTCATTACTTTCCCCTTCACGAGAGCAACTTTGAAGATCGAGTCCCGAGTGGGGAGGAGCAAGAGAATCCTTTCTATGATTTTGCATGGCATATTGCCCTTCAAACCGTGCTTGAAGACATGAATGGGAAGTTCGAAAAAGAGGTTGAAGAGGAGGAAGTGAGCATTGAAGAAGGGGAAGATCTTGATTGTTCCCAAGGGGAGGAACGAATGGAAGAAGAAGGAGTGGAGGATGAAGATGAAGTAGAAGGAGAAAATGGTGTCAAAGATGAGGATGAGGTCGTGGTGGATGAAACATCCACGAGTTATAAGAGCTACCAATGATTTCCATCCGACCTCGATGCAATTTTGGAGAAGGACCCGTTTGCGGCTCTTTGCCAAGCCAAGACCAAACCATCGGCAATCCCTCTTGGTGGATGTGATGGAAGTCGATCGAGGTTGCACAATATGGTGTGGGGCAAAGAGAAAAGTGAAGAAAGAAAGAATAAGAGGTCTCGTGGGTGGAGCCTCAAGAAAAATCAAGTTCACGAGCCCTCAATCATGGATTCGTCCAAAGCTCGTGACTTGAGACAAAGCCTCACCAACGAGAACCTCAAGTTCAAGGAGGTTCTTGGGTGGATCGAAACTTGAAGAGCAACCGTCTGGCTCAAGATGTTAAAGAAGCGCTTGTTGGGAGGCAACCCAACCACCATCAATTTGTTTCCTTTGGGCTTCAATAAGTCGACCTTTTGTTTTGCCGCCTCCTTGCTCTTCCGGATCTCACCCGCCCTCCGCTCCTGAACACCAACATTCACCACTATCCGGTAACATCATTCTACGTCCTTCTTTACGCCATTGAGGGCAATGTCGAGCTTATGGGGGGGGGGGGGGGGGTAGTCCATTATGCATGTGTGTGTGTAAATGTTTTGGTGTGATTTTGAATGCTTGGAGCTTAGTTGTATGCCCAAATTTTTAAAATTTGAGGGCTCCAAGCATAGCAACTTCTACATTTGCATGATCGTAGTGGCACTGTTGGTGATTTGTTTTGAATTTCGTGGTTATTAGCATTGTCTATGGATAATTTGCTTGTTATTATGTGCAACCTATGATGATGATTGAGACATGTATTAGGTTTGTGCATTGGTTCATTTCTCATGTGTTTGTGAACCAATAGATGTTTTGAATTGATTACTTGCTTTTCACAGTTGTCTATGCATCGAGTTTATGGAATTAGAACGAATGATTGAGCACCTAGGTAGCCATGTGATACTTGTGTCGTTCGTTTCTTTTTTGTGCGATAGATCCCCCTTTACATGATGTGTAGCAATTCACGTTGTTGCTAGCGAGAAGATGGAGGCATAGGTGATTCGGGCCTAATTGTACATGTTTTGCACCCATTTTACTTAGGTGTTTGTGCCAAATTCACTCCTAAAAGGTTGGTTTTACGCTAGGTTCCTTGTGTTTTAGTGTGTTTCAGGATTCGACAGGTGAAACCAGTCTCAGAGTCGAAAGTTGGGCAAAAAGGATCGAAAACCGGGAGAAGAGGTGAAAAAGGGCCAGTTCACGGTTTTCCCAGGAAGTTCACAGTCATGCAAGACCGTAAAGAGGAGCCCTTGACTGTGAATCGCGAGGCGTCCAGAGCCAAAATGAAGGTTACTGACGCATGATGAGTTCGCGGTCTCTAAGACCGTGAACAAAGGCAGTTGACCATGAACAGAAGTGAGCGATGCGGCGCGTTTTGGCGCACACCTGAAGTTCACGGACACGTTACGTGGTTCACGGTCGTGAACTCAGCTCATCTCTGGTTTAAATGATAAGCTGAAAGGAGGAGAGAGGAGAGATTCCATTTTGTGTGAAAGCCTTCTTCAACATTCTAGAGAGAGAAACATGAACCAAAGGGAGAAGAAGGCTAGGGTTTTGCTTCAAGGCAGATTTTGGGAAGATTTCCTCCAAGGAAAGCTCAATTCAAGGGCCAAGAAGACTAGGAGCATCCTCCAAGATGGTTTCCTCCTCTTTCCCTTTTGTTTTTCCCACTTCTAGCATGGAGTAGACCTCCTTTCACTTGGGTGTTGTGAAACCCTAACTCTACCATGTAGTTTTCTTTTATGTGTATTGGATGATTGTCATTGGGTATTGTTCAATTCAATGATTGAGGCATTATTTATCATGATTGTGCATGCTTGTGCTTAGCAACCTAGGGGTTGTGAATGTTTTGTGCTTAGCATCCTTAGGTTTGTGCATTTAGATGCTATCCCTTGTAAAAAATATGTTCATAAACAGTAAAAACAGTAGGATAAATTTTTCATATATATAAAGTACTTAAATCACATTCTTGTACTTGAAAGCAACGCCCTAACATTTGGCAAACTCAATCCTTAAAATCTCAAAATGATCTCCAGTCTATACTCATAATCATAAAATATAATAACTGAGTAGTCTCTAATGCTACTGCTTACTGAAAACCTTGACTATGTATTCTGTGACGCTTGTAATGCCCTCCTCTAGTTGGCTGCCCTTGAATTATTCCTCTCGAACTCCCTGCTCTCTAACTGCTCCTCTAGCTCTTCAAACTGGTGAGTGAGTTGGGGTCAGTCTACGCCCTTACATTTAAAATTTCTAATACTTTAGTACTTTACTTAAAATACTTAACTTAAACCGGTCGAAATTGTTCTTACTTGCACCCTTAAAAACTTTAACTCTTAAAACTGTGTTATCTCATCCTTTACCTTGCTTTGGGGCCCCTACCTCGACTTAGCTGGCGCCACTACTAACCTTAATTAAACATGGCTACCCTCACAATGGGGTGCCCCTGAAACTGAGTTTTGACTACCACATTACGTATCGTCATCCGGTGTCAAAACTAATGTATGTCAACCGCGTTACGTATCGCCGTCCGGTTGCATACCTAAAACTTGGCAATGGAAACTGCATTACGTATCACTGTCCACTTCCATACTCGATCAAATATTGTGTTACGTATCGCCGTCCAATAGTGATCCCTCGTGAATGTGGCTAGCTCAGGTTAACTTATTCTAACTTATGACTTTCTCTTGCTCTTATCAGTTTAACTTAATCGTCAAACGAAACGTAAAAGCTTTAATTAAGCACTCAAAGCTCATAAACATATCCTTCAAACTATAAATCAATAGAATACACATCATCACCCATAAACATAATCAAGCACACAATTTCACATAAAACAACTTCTTAAACACGTAAGGCAAATATTTCAAAAATAAGTAAGGCGTAGAATTTACCCCCTTTACACTCATCTCGAAAAGACGACTCTGCTTAGACTTTGAAATTTACAGACTCCCTCCTATAATATTTCGCTCTCTTCCACTATTCCATACGCGCAGACGGTTCCTCGATCGGTTGTCAATTGATCGAGTTATGGCCAAAATAAACATTCCATCAGTTCTAAAAATACCAAGTACCGATTTCATAATTTACCGGTCAACACCATTGACTTTGACCAATGAGGAAAATTACAATAGTGGTCCATAAATTTTTTGAATTGCCACGACCAGTACCTGAATGTTACCGATTTTCACTCCAAACTTCCGATGCTCGTTTCTCCTTCGTCCGACGTCCGAATTCGATATCATCGACACTGCGACGATCCTGGGATTGCCCTCTTCTTAATGGTTCCCACCACTTGAAGGATGGTTGAGTTTGGCGCTTCTGGTTTTTTTCCCGGTGAGGCTCCGACGAGGCATTTACAAACCTCCAATGACAATCTGACTCCATAGATGGATTTTGGACCTCTCTGTTACTCAATGACAAGCTATGGAAACTTGGTTTCCACCTCATTTCTTTCCACTGTTTTTGTACGTCCTAGTCGAAGGACGGTGATGGAACGGTGGCGACGAGTTCTGGCCGCGCGGCTTCGAGGGATGGCTGGTTGCTGCTCGACGTTGTTGTGTTCGTGCTCTTCTCAGTGCCGTCTCGTACCCGTCTCTCATCCTTGCTGCTGTCGCCAGCTAAGTCACTTTGATGCATGATGATGTTATGTAATGAACCTCAGAATGATTTTGAGAATGATTGTATGATGTGTCATGCTAATGTAGTCATGAACGTTGGGTGAAAAAAGGATATGATGCATTTGACAATGCTATGGAAACTATGTTGCTTTATTTTTTGTTTGTTGTCTTGTTTTTGCTCGGGGTTCCAGTAAATTGCTCATCTACTAGGAACTACCATTTCCTTTTGCTCAACTTGATCCTCAGGTTTTGCTTAGGTTGGAGAAACTTTCAACTTGCTCTCTTGAAACTTATCTTTGTGGTGGTAGTTGTGTGAGGATATACTTTGTTGAGTGAGCTGAGGGTGTGTACTGCTTCATCCTTCTTGTCGGGCAGGCTTGGGCCCATATGTTTCGGAGTCGTATAACTTTCGGTAAGTGTGGTATAGTAGGACTTCTTTCCTGCTATGCATTGGAAGTATAATTGATTGGCTTGTTAATACGCCCCTGGGGGGGGGTATGTTATCAAAGTAACGCAGCAAACGACTCAATCGAAGGATCGATTGAGCTCGAATCAAGAACGAAGCGTTCTTAATACGAACTTGGGATAAAACGGAACCAAAAGGACAAATCCACACCTGGGGATAGCTCGATTGGTATAAAAGGGTAGTTGCTCGACCACGATTGAAGTGACTATTCAATCGATACACAAGCTCAGCAAGTTTGGAATCCACCAAACCCAAAACAAGTCGCAACTTTCACAAACCAAACGGTTTCTTTTCTATTCAACAAAGTCTTATTTTTACAACGAAATAGAACGGTATTTAAAGCCAAATAAAACCTAATACAATCATAGTATAACTAGGAAACAATTAAGGTAAAGTTCTACACTAAAAAGGACACAAAATTCGGGTTTAAACTTCCTTTCTTGAAGTACAAGTAAGCTGCCCGCAAAACAGTCAAAAGGCAGCTTTCGTACTAACTTTGTGCCTTGCGTTCGAGGTCTTCCCGAACTCCAATCTTTCATCCGATTCCTTCCCTTGGTAGATAAACATACCTAGTTTTATGTTGTGGAAGCCTTTGGACTTGAATCAGATCCATACTCCTCGAATTGAGCTCTAAAGTAGGCTTCACAAAACAGTTTTCTGCCTTAAGCCATTTTCTGGCAGTTTTCCAGTTTTGAGGTAGCAACTTTGAGGCCTTGGAAAACAACCTTAATGACATCATCTGGATCCATAAAGCATACCATTGGAAAGATGGTAACTTTATATGCAAAACAAACCCTTAAAATTGAATTTCCACCAAGCCAATTGAGAGAACTATGCCTCCAAAGTATGTAACCTGAACACGGATTTTGACTTAGCCAAATTCTGCCTTTCTTCTTTCCAACCTTGATAGCTTCTTTGGCAAGTAATTGTGACTTGTAGAAGTGGCCAATTTGGATCATATCAGGCTCCCCCTCTTCAAAAAGCTTTGCCCTCAAAGCTTGTTTTGACCTGCAATCAAATTTTTCAACGAAATCCTCCCAAATTGGGTCACAAAAGTGGTATCCGGAACTCGTCCTAACTTCGAACCATTCAAACGTAGAGGCTTCATTACTCCTTGATCTTGATGATTTTCCCCACGATTCGAATGCCAGGATGTTCGTGGGACTCCAAGGGACCTTTACCACGAAAATGTTTTGCTCAATCGAACCCAGATTGCTTTGCGCCAATTTTCCATTTTCCGGCCAAAATTTTGCAGATTCCGGCGGTTCTTCAAACTCTGGCGAGGGACCAAAAATTGGGTGTTTCTCTTCTAGGCATCCACAAGCCAAATTTCCACCCCCAATAGTTCCATCTGGCTCCCAGTAGTTGTTTCCACCCATTACCCATCTTCGATTATTCTCCATGCGACTCCAATTGCAATTCGCGAGTTTCCTGCCGCCGGAAATTTCGAATTTCCCAGAATCCGGCAAGCAGAACCCAGATTCCGGCGACCCAATTTCAAAATGAGGCGTTTTCGATTGCGGCTCCTCCGTGACAAATTGATGACTCCGGAAGCTTCCATGGACCTCAATTAACTTGTCCACAACCTCCATTTGATTCAAATCGCTCAAAATCGCTCCAACCGATTCACCAAAATTTGCCTCGTTTGTCTTCGCGGTTTGGAACAAAGTTAATGAACTGGGCGTTTTCGATTCGCCTTGTCCCAGCTGAAATTGGCCATCGCTACAGGTTCCCAGTGTCTCCATGAATGTGTCGACGTCGGCCTCTTGCCCCGAATCCACCCCGAAGCTTCCACCTGAATCAGTCTCTCTCCTGCCCTGTCCTGCAGTCGAAAAAACAGAGCCGAGAAACTCTGCTCTTGTCGTCGGGTCGATTCGCTCGATGGTGGCCAATTCCGTTCCTTCTACTTGCTTCACCGGCCTTCCTTCCACCTCCAGCGATGCGTCTCTTCCCACGTCGGACGCCAGCTTTGCCTCCTCGTCGTCGGCAGGCGCGTTGAAGTTGGGGCTCTGTTTTCCGGGCGAAAGACAGAGGTTGCCAGATCCGAACAGAGTCGGGGCTGAATTGCTTCCCTTCGACGATGCATTCGACACCAATTCTGATTGATACTCTTCCTAGAATTTTCGCAGCACCGTCAAATCTTCAGCGGCTGCTTCTGGCGCCAAGGGACTCAAAACGAACACCCTATTTCGACTTCGCAATCTGAATTTCTTGCTTCGTCGGCTTGCAAACCGAACTTCACGATCTCTGAACCATGGCTGTCCCAACACGAGGCTGCTGGGGAGATTATAGACTACATCGCAAAGCACTTGATCCTTGTATTGGCCAATCGAGAATGTCACGGCCACCTGAGACACTACAATGCTGAATTTGTTTTCATACGGTGATTGGAATACGTATGGTTTCGGATGCAACTGTGTTTGCAGCCCTAGCTTGCTTACGACCCTTAAGGAAATCAAATTCCTCTCCCTGCCTCCATCAACGAGAACCAAGCACAGCTGCTGCTCGATTAAACAACATGTGAATACCATCGAACGTGCTAGCTCCTCGAACGCCATTGTTGCTCTGTTTTCGTGCTGAATTTTTGTACGAAACTCAGCCTTTAATCCTTCTCGCCACTGACTTGAACCTAAGGCTCTGATACCACTTAATACGCCCCTGGGGGGGGGGGTATGTTATCAAAGTAACGCAGTAAATGACTCAATCGAAGAATCGATTGAGCTCGAATCAAGAACGAAGCGTTCTTAATACGAACTTGGGATAAAACGGAACCAAAAGGACAAATCCACACCTGGGGATAGCTCGATTGGTATAAAAGGGTAGTTGCTCGACCACGATTGAAGTGACTATTCAATCGATACACAAGCTCAGCAAGTTTGGAATCCACCAAACCCAAAACAAGTCGCAACTTGCACAAACCAAACGGTTTCTTTTCTATTCAACAAAGTCTTATTTTTACAACGAAATAGAACGGTATTTAAAGCCAAATAAAACCTAATACAATCATAGTATAACTAGGAAACAATTAAGGTAAAGTTCTACACTAAAAAGGACACAAAATTCGGGTTTAAACTTCCTTTCTTGAAGTACAAGTAAGCTGCCCGCAAAACAGTCAAAAGGCAGCTTTCGTACTAACTTTGTGCCTTGCGTTCGAGGTCTTCCCGAACTCCAATCTTTCATCCGATTCCTTCCCTTGGTAGATAAACATACCTAGTTTTATGTTTTGGAAGCCTTTGGACTTGAATCAGATCCATACTCCTCGAATTGAGCTCTAAAGTAGGCTTCACAAAACAGTTTTCTGCCTTAGCCATTTTCTGGCAGTTTTCCAGTTTTGAGGTAGCAACTTTGAGGCCTTGGAAAACAACCTTAATGACATCATCTGGATCCATAAAGCATACCATTGGAAAGATGGTAACTTTATATGCAAAACAAACCCTTAAAATTGAATTTCCACCAAGCCAATTGAGAGAACTATGCCTCCAAAGTATGTAACCTGAACACGGATTTTGACTTAGCCAAATTCTGCCTTTCTTCTTTCCAACCTTGATAGCTTCTTTGGCAAGTAATTGTGACTTGTAGAAGTGGCCAATTTGGATCATATCACTTGTTGGCTTAATGAGATCTGAATGTTCTCAGACTCCCCGAGATTGTTTTTCAACAACTCATGAGTAAAAAGTTGATTAATCCGATTCTTGGGTACTCAGACTTCCCCTTCTTCCATGGTGGACCATGTTTGCCCCCGAAGATCTGTTACTCACTTTCTATTCTTCAGAACAAAGAGTGATTTTATCAATCTTAACTTAAGACGAAAGCAAAAATGTTTTAAAACGTTTATTAGAGAATTAAAATTGAAAGCCATATCAAGACTTTGTTTTCGAGAAGTGTGTGCAAACTGGAGAAAATCGTTTTTGTGTGGTTGTTGTCATGTTGCCAAATTTGGTTTTCTTTTTAATAAGAGAAATATAAGCCAAGCCATGAGAATATCAGTAAGCCCTTGCTCTCACTCTTGCTTTTGATTTTGCTCGCTTTCACTCCCGCTTTGGATTTCGCTCATCACTCACTCCTATAGGTTATTTAAGTGTATGACACTATAGCTATCATTAAGATTCTGGTCACCTTGAGATGTCGCCTTTATGTTGTGGCCAACTGTGTACCTTGTGAAGATTTACTCAAATATGGAAGCCCTTGTTCTTGAAGTGTAGTTTATTCAGACGGGTAACGAATATATGAAATCTTGACATTATCAGTATAAAGCCTCTCGAAGAGGGACTTTTGCTTTGCCCCCAAAGTATGAGATTAAATTGATGGATTAAGAATAACTATTATCTGGATCTTTTTGCTAACAAAGTCTTGTTCGAAAATACTGGTGGGTTTTGCTGGGAATGTATCCTCAGCTGAGTTTGCCCCCTAGTATTTTTCACTAGCCGAGGCTATGATTTTCGTGAGTGCAATCTGGCTTGGGACTTGTCGAGATCCTTGTTTAGCCTCTAAATGTTGAATGTTGTGGATTTTCAGTTTCTGGCTTTCTCTCAAAATTATGAGTGTCTTGGATGATGTGGTTTTGGCTATAACGGCTTTCTTATCATGGAAATTTCTTGCTTGAAGGTCCTCATTGCTATATCTTGAGGTTGATCGGCAAAGATCTTGGCTTGGTACAGATAGTTGGTACTTCAAATGCTAAACCGGGGGCACCCAGATTGTAAGTCCCACGACATTTTGTTTGTTTTTCTTTTGTCTTTTGTTTTGTTTTTTTCGCTTCTTTTTGTGTGTAGGACTTACTTGACTTTGTCATGCCCCCATATTTGTTTCACATTTTCCCTGATCTAGCACTTGTATTTGGTATGACGATTATCAAAAGGTAGAGAGTCTTCTTGATGATCGATGATGTGAGTGCCATTTCTCAATAACTAGATTAAATTGGCTATTCTTTTTGGTAAAAGCGGGGATGTTGACGTCATGTGCTTGGCGGTATTGCGCAAATATCCCACAATCGGACTTTGACATGTGAGTTTAATGGACGCTCTCCGCTTGTAAGGATGTAAGCTCCTGATTCTAGGATATGACTGCTTCCTGCGTGCGATCCCTTTGTATGATAAATATATCCTTGATCTTTCGCAATCTTCTCGTCACGAGTATCTGTGAGGGTTTTCTTGGTATGATACTAATGTTTGGCTCCTTGAGTCTCAATTTGTTGGCGAAAGTCGACTATAGTGGTGACGAGTTTCTACTAGTAGCATGATGTCGTATACTCATTACACCTTTTGACTATTAGCTCACATAATTTATGGACACCAGTAGGGTGTTTATCTCTCGATTTCAAACGCGTATACTTTCAACACCACTGGGTGTTCAAAATATTGACACTAGCAGGGTTTTAATAATTGTTCGACACTAGTGGGATGTCCCAAATCTCAACACCGGTGGGGTGCTCATAATTGCTTATCATGGCAATCTCATGGCTTAACTTGAAAATAAAATTGGATTTGGATGGCTTTCATTTTCGTAGAAGATAAATCCGTTTTAAAAAGGACATGAAGTGGCATTTGTTATATTGATAAAACATTGATGCAAACTCTTAAATTGAGATTGATACCATTCACACAATGCTCCAAAGAGGTCGAAAGGTTAGAGAACTTTTATTTATGATGATAAAAGCAAAAGTGATACATATTTTGCTATGACAAATTATCTCGAAATTTTATTTACTAGATAGGATTAACATCATCCTTAAATCGCGCTTTGCCTTGTAGTATGTATATTAATTCCCATGAGTTGGCAGTGGGTTATTGTTGACATCAGGAAGCTTTGGCTCTTCTTCGAACTTTAACCAGCCCGTATTCATCATTTGTTGGACCTTTATCTTGAGCGATCTGCAATCCTCAGTTGAATGTCCCGCTACTCCCGAGTGGTAAGCACAATGCTATTCTGATTTGTACCAATTTGGATAAGGAGGTTTCATATATAAGTTCACATGGTATTGGGGAGATTAGGTTACTTTGAATCAACTGAGGGAAAAGTTCACTGTATGTGATAGGGATAAGATCGATTTGGATGGGTTTCTTGTATCTCCCATAATTATTCGGATCTTGGTTATTTGGTGGTGCTGCGACTCGTGTCGGGCTCTGGATGGCTCGTTGAGTAGGAAAATTCGGACGTTGATTAATTATGGCAGCATTCGCAACATGAGGTTGATGATCCCACCTTCTACCTCCTGATGATTCTGTTTGAGCATAATGAACATCTGCTTCTCCCCTTCGAGCTTGGTGTTGTTTCGTAGAGGCTTCTGGAGTTTCCATCCGACCTTGCTTCAAACATTTTTCTATTCGCTCTCCGATTACAAGCAGATCCGCAAAGTTGGTTGTGGTAATTTCGACCATGTTGTTGTAATATGGAGCCCTTAGTGTTCCGAAGAAGATTGACACCATCTCTTTTTCTTATAGTGGAGGTTGAACGTCTGCAGCTTTCCCTCTCCACCTCTGAGCATACTCTCTGAAAGACTCTTTCTCGTTCTCTTCCATATTCCTCAGATCTTCTCAGTCTGGAGCTAGATCCTGGTTATGCTTGTAATGCCTCATGAATGCATCGACTAGGTCTTGCCATCTTCTCACTTTTGCTTTCTCTAGTTGCATATATCATTGTAGGGCAGAACTACTCAGGCTGTTTTGGCAGCAATGTACCATTAGCCTTTCATCTCGGATATGGTTGGCCATTTTGTTGCAGTACATGACTAGATGCATACATAGGCTGGTTGGCCATTTTTGGGAAAGTGGTGCCATTGTATCTTTCAAATTCTGGCATTTGAAACTTGTGAGGAATCACGACATATGGGACTAGACATAGTTTTGATGCATACATAGGCTGGTATGATTCAACTCCTTCTATGCTTCTTATTCGTTCATTCATGTGTTCTAATTTTTCTTCTGACATATCTTCGATTTTATGTCCCTCTTGCTTCTCGGGTTCTCCAGATTTGTCATGCTTTGATGACCCAATGTCACCTTTGTCGCCTGTGTTCTTCGAAGGTATGAGGATGAATTTACTACCTTAGACGTTTCCCTGAGGTTGCTCATAGTGATCTTCATCGTCAAATACGATTTCTTCTTCGTTCATTGCAGCCTCCTTCCCTTTTCTTGACAATATGCTCAATATTGTGTTGAGCTGGCTTTTCATCTCATCGAAGCCAGTTAGTTTCTCATCGAACCCCACTAGCTTCTCGTCAAACCCTGTCAGCTTTCCTTTGATGTCGTTCAACTCTTTTTGAAATGCCTCCATGACGAACTTGGCTTTTGATATCGTTAAATACTTAAAAGGACGACTGTTTCCCCGTAGGCGAGTAATTTTAAGGAACCCTGACCAATTAATTTTGTTAAATTGACTTGAATGAGTAATGGAGAGTATGTATGATGCTTATGTGATGCATAGATGCACAGATGATTCATTGGATGCACATGCACTTTGAAATGTTTTCATTTTTTATTTTAAATGCATAAGTGAAAACACAGAGAAAATAATGTTTGTGAGTTTTTTTAATTTTTAAAAAAGACATTGTTCACACAGACAAATTATTTTGCGATTGGAAGAATATAACACAAGTTATCATATCGTTAGAAAACATACATACAGATAATAAAAACATAACTCTATTTGGGAAAACCTAGGGCTTTCGGAGGGCATAATGACGTGGTGTTAGGGTGGCTTCGGGATATGTTTAGGATGGCTGAAGGTGATTTGTATGCTTACTATATGCTGGTAGAAGAATTCCTAGGAATTGGTTCCCAAGTTGTATCCTGCCATAGCCATTTCGAACTAGCTGGATACATCAAGATCAACCTCGGATCTGAGTTCAACTTGGTTCGAAAGTTTTGCGTGCTTTTCACTACTGTGAAAGTCACGGTACTCCTTTCCGTTTCTAATAGGATAGCTCGGGTATAGAGCTTTCATGCATGAATGCAGAATTAAATTGCAAAAATATAATTGCAAAAATAAGAAAGTAAACACCCAACACGTAATAGGAAAATAGAAAACTTATCGAACTTAATTATGTAGCTCGACTCTCGAGGGTCCCCAGCGGAGTCGCCATCTGTCGCAACCGTCCCTCCGGGGGTCGGGATCACCTTCTGGGAGTCGCCATCGATCTTACTTGGTGTGGATCGAACACTCGTCGATCGGCTCTAACCTTAGGGTCGGAACCGAGATATGGTCTGCGATTAAGAGGTATGGGTTCCTGAGTGCGGTTACGTGTGGAAAGTGAAATCACACCCCACAATGCCCTGATTTGGTACTACTTAGGTCGATAAGTTTTATATGTGTTGGGTGTATCTTATTAATTACGTATTTTTGTTAAAAGGTTAAATACACTTGTATATCCAAAACTTTCACCGTTGTGCCAATAATATCCAAATTTCCCTAAATACCACTTATATCCAATTCCTTCACATTCTTTAACGGTGTTTTTGGATATACAAGTGTATTTAACCAAAAATATATTGGGAAATGGATAGATTTGGCAAAGAACAACTTTAAAACATCGATATAAGTGGTATTTTGGGAAATTTGGATATTATTGGCACAACCGTGAAAGTTTTGGATATACAAGTGTATTAAACCTTTTTAAAAATCCCAATGGACCATTACTATATTGCTATTTCATCAGGTATAATTTAGCTAAACGCCCATTGACATATTAGTTTATTATTAGGTATTTTAGGTATTTTTAGGGCCTTACTGGACCACTAATGAATTTAAATTGTATTAGTTGTAATTTAATTATATGCCCACTGACGTAAAATTTGAGGATAAAATTGGTTAGTTAGTTGGACTCGAACCTTATCGGTTGCCTACGTACCCGTTAGACGGGATCAAAGATCCTAATGAACTCGGGTAAAAAAAGGGCCTAACGAAATTTGTTTGTGATTACCAAATTTTGGTAATTGGGTCAAAAAAGGGTGCCCTTAAACACAAAAAGAGGTATTCTAAAATACCTTCCTAAGTTCTGCTTTGAGTTCTACTTTATGTTTGAATTAGTAGGATATCTTTACTTTGTCTTGGATCTTTTTCATGGTATGTCCTTGGTATGTTAGAAGAATAGGTGGACTAATCTATTAGCCTATTATACAACTAAGTTTAGCAAACAACTTTGCATGTGAACTGTGTACTTGATAGAAAAACTAAAGACTATACAATCTGATTCATTACATGTGGGTGATATAAAAAAGGGCTAATACCACTACAACACCCGAACTATCGCGAAAATGCCACTTGTGTCCTATTGTTTTCAATATTCCATTTGTGTCCTGAACTATGATTCAGTTAGTGTTGACTTTCGTTGACCGTTAGTTTTTAACAGAAAATCTAGTCAGCACTGATGTGGCATCTGACGTGGAATTTTTAAATAATTAAATAATAATTAAAAAAAGCAAAAAATTAAAAATTCCTAATCTATTTTCCCAATCCCAATCCTGCTCCGCCTCTTCCTCTTACCGACTCAATCCGCCACCACCGCAATCATCCCTCTGATACACTGGTTTGACCCAATCCGCCTCTTCCTCTTACCTGAACCAATACGCCGCCACCAGTTTTTCCATCGCCTCCCCCACCACGAATAACCCTCCCGTCCGATGCACTACCATCCACCACCAGTTCGTCATCGCTCCGCCACCACCCAGAAACTCCTTCGAGCAATCCTCCCTTTCCTTCTCCATCACCACTGTTTCGCCTCCGCCACCAATCCGTCTCCATCTTAGATCTGTCTCTCCCCAATACCCATCCTTCCTCCGATTTAGAGATTCAGCAAAGGCATCGTTCAGCCCAAGAAGACTCGCGAAACTTTATCGGCGGAGGCGGGTTTCTTATTCCAATTGGAGCGAATCGATCTTTCTCCTTCCTCCTCCGACATCGGTTCTCTTTCGTCACAAAATCGAATCCATGAGAATCAAGATCTATCACCAGATCTGGGTTGAGACCCCACTCCGCCGCGTCGCCACTGTGAGAAGTCGCTGTCTCTTCGAATTCGTCAACATCGATCTTGCTGGCGAGCCTTGAGGCCGGGCCAAAACTTGACCTCATATACATCATCGTCAATGGCACCTTCGCAGTGGCGGCTAGTGATGTTCGTCTTGGATCCGAAACAAGGAGGATAAGAGAAATTACTTTGCAAGGAACTCTCTGAGAACCTCCTTGGTCTTCTCGCACTTGCGGAGAAACTTTCCGGGCTCCACCTCCTCCATCTTGCAATTCGACCTCACCACTTTCCTCGTCGAGCAAACCTCATCAGACGACTGCTTCTTGTAGGCTTCAATTTCGCCGGCGGAGGACGAAGACTGGAATTCTTCAGATTCATCGTCGTCCTTCCACACCCATCCCATTTTCGGCGCAAATCACTCGCTCCTTTTGTTGTGCTCGATCTGTAAGCCCCGGTTGTCTTCCCGCACAATCTAGAAATTTAGCCACCGCCTTTTCTTTGCGATGTTTTCCGGCTGGTGATGTTCGTCTAGAAATTTAGCCCCGGTTGTCTTCCGGCTGGTGATGTTCGTCTTGGATCCGGAACAAGGAGGTCTGGTGGCGTCGATTTGGGGACAGAGAACAGAGAGGCCAGGGTTTGGGTTTTTGCTGGCGAATGGTCGGGGACAAAGAACGGAGAGGCTAGTGGAATTTTTTAATTTTGAGATTATTTTTATAAATTTAATTACTATTTAATTAAAATATGACGTGGCTGCCACGTTGCTGCCACATCGACCCCAATCTGACGTCATTTTCAAAATCGTTTGGTCAACCGTTAAATCTAACGGTCAACAAAATCGCTAGGATACAAATGACACAAAGTATTATAGTTTAGGACATAAATGGAATATTGAAAAGAATAGGACACAAGTGACATTTTTGTCATAGTTCGGGTGTTGTAGTGGTATTAGCCCTATATAAAAATAAAAGAAGAGACAAGTTGTCTATTATTGCATATAGCCATAGAAATTAATTTGAACGACGAGACATACACATCATAAACATCCAACTTCTTTTCGTGATCCTATTTTAAGCATAGATTTAAGCACCCTAACTATGGATTATAAAATAAGAAGCATCACCACCCACAACCCTATTAAATGAGTCTATCTCTACATGGATATGGATGAATATTTTTGTATGACTGGTGGGGTGAAGAAACACCAACCTGTTTCCTTGTTGTTTTGATGGTGATAACGTTGGCCTCTTCTTGTCTCCCTCCTTTTTGCTCAATGCTCTTTGTCTGCTTCCTTTGTGTTTAATGCTCTATCTGTCTCTTTTGTGCTTTAGTTATTTCCTTTCTCTGTAAAGTCCCCCTCTGCCTGTTTGGGGTAAGAAAGCCCCTTATATGTGATAAGATTTTACTGTTCCTTCTTTTGTGTTGGCTGGTCCTCATTTGATCTTGAAGTGGTGGCCTGATCCACCCATTGTGATGACAATTTCTCGTTGGTCTTTGGAGGAGGTGGCCGAATTGCTTCTTTCAAGAGGTGGCAATAATTTCTGCTGCTCCTTTAAACGAGATAAAGATGATGGGTTTGGTTGATTGGGTTGACCAAAGTTGACTTTGGTTGATGGGGTTGGTTGACCTTATCAGACAGGGCCGAAAATCATGGGCCTGAATTGGGTTTTTGGTTTGAAAATTGGGCTTAAATGTGGGCTGCTGGTTTCGCCTAATTTCTAATAGTTTTTTTTTTGCAGGTCCTTGGTATGTTTCTGGCCCAAGATGATGATCTATGGAGGCCCAAAAAGCCTCAAAGCCTAGGCCTCCAATTCTGATTGGTGCCAAAGATGGAAGAAGTCTTTTCTTTTTTTATACTTAATTTTTTTATTTGTTCATCTTCTAAATGTAATAATTATTAAGTGTACATTTGTACTATGTACTTTGTAATTACGTAATTGTTTTTTTGACTTTTCATTATTGAGCATTGTTCCTTAAGTTAAAGAAATGTGGCATGCGTATATAGCTCTCTATAGCCCCCAAAGAAAAGAGAAAAAAAAGTAAAAAGAAAAAAAAGAGATCAATAAGAGGGTAAAGAAGAAAAGAGAGTGGCCACAAAAAATATAATAAATGTTGAACATGTTCTTAGAAGTGTTTCTTAGCATGCAAGCTTTAAGAAACACTTACATGTTGTTCTCCTACCACACTCTTGTGCTTGAAATTGAATAGCAAATGTAGAAAGAAAGATAGTTGTGAATGGGTTGGTGATTGGTTGTGTTTTGAAGTGTGGGAAGTGTGGTTTTTGGCCGTTGTTAGTGGTCATTGTTTGTTGAGGAAGGTTATAGATCGAAGCTAAGAGCCTTGTACTTTGGTTCTAGGTTGAAGTTGTGGAACCTCATGAAATACGTGCCACCACCCAAAAATCATTTCCCCCATGTCCTAGACCCTAGCCAGTCATTTGAACATGTGTCTAAGATCTCCGGACAAGCTGGCAACGACACCCATCTTGTGAGCTCTAGCATTTAGAGGCTACCATCATGGTAAAGGGACATTAGGATTGAGCGTGAATATGCACATCTTTTGCATCAAATGGTCCTGACCCCACTGGTCGAGAGTGAGTGATTCATTCGTCATGTTTTGTTCATTTCTTCTACCCCGGTGAGGACTTAGGTTGATCGATCGTTCGTTCCTATGATGTGATCTTCATGCATGAGTAACTGTGATGGGTGAGACGTCGAGGCATATTGTGTGTGGGTTTGTGAATAATGCGAGAACTCTTCTTTTGCACAATCTTAATACAGTTGTTTGTGGTGGTTTCCATGATTACTTTGCTTTTTGTCCATAGGTCGGTGTCAAATAACCATTGTGATTCATTCATTTTGTGCCCTATGACATGCCTCAAAAGTTTTGTTGAAAAAGAGAAGTTGCAAGCTTACCTTGTTTTGTACTTGGTTTGCTTGGGGACAAGCAAACGTTCAAGTGTGGAGGAGTGATTCGGGTCCAATTGTACACATTTTGCTCCTCGTTTCTTGATAGTTTGACTTTGCATTTCATTGTTCCTCGACATATTTCATGCTAGGTTATGCTTGTTTTGATACATTTCAGGTCCTAACACGCGTGGAAGGGTCAAGGGCAAGTTCGGGACGATTGTAGGTCAAAAAGCGCAAAAACCAAAGAAAAGTCAAAAGCCACTATTTGGACGCAATTGTCACAGTGAAGCGCAGGCGTCCAGGAACCAGCCTCAGTTCACGGTCAGATCTGCGAGTTCACGGTCTCTAGGACCGTGAACTAGAACCACAAATTGTAGACAGTGAGGCGCCCGTGGGGTTCCAAAGGTTACTGACGACAAGGAAGTTCACGGTCACTAAGACTGTGAACTTTGAGCACAAACTGTGAACCTCTGGAAGTGAAGCGGTGCGCTTTGTCCACGTCTCCACGACACTGAGTTCTCAGACGCGTTTAGGTGTTCACAGCCGTGGACTGGAAGGCCATGAACTGGGTGCGATCTCAGTATAAATGGAGTGTTGAAAGGAGGAAGAAGGAGGGCTTTATTTTTTTAGGTTAGGTTTTCCTTTTCAGAATAAAAAGGATTCCAGTGAGAGGTTAGAGTTTCTTCTAGAGTGAGAAAGTGCAAATCGAAGGAGGAAGAAGGAGCTTTGGGCTTGTTCCTAGCTAGAGGATTGGAGATTTCTTCATCTCAAGGGTGTCTCAAGCAACAAGGAGGAAAGATTGACATCACTTCATGGTTCTTTCTTCCCTTTTTGTTGTTTTCTCTTGTCTAGCTATGGAATAGCCTACCTACTCGCTTGGGTATTGTGAATCCTAGTCTCTCTATTTGTTAGGATGTAAGAACATGAACCTATTGTGTTGATTGAGTGTTTTATATGATATTTGAGGTATTATTCATGAATGATTGAGTGTGCTAGCTTTAACTCAATATTGGGTAAAATTGACTCGGAGGGTGAAAATCCCCTTTTGGTCCAATATGAAGCTAGACTTCTTAGGCACTTGGGTAACCTCCTTTAGGTCGATTTAAGACAAAAATCTCAAGTATCAAAGTAGGATCGTGATTCCACCGGGATTGGTCTCTCCTCCGACCGGATTAAGTTCCGAGGGTTTGGTTTGCAATCCTTAGTCGGCTAGTCGAGATGGTTAGGATTTCTAGCCTATCGTTGCCACCCTTAGCCAAAAGGTTAGGTGAGTTAGCTTTCTAACTTGTTGCAACTATTATCAATTAGCTAACTAAGAGAGTTAGGGATCTCCTTGGTTGATCGGTGAAGAGGGCTAGGTTTCCTAGCTATGAATCACAATCCTTAACCTAACGGTTAAGAGAGCTAGTTCTCCTAGTTTATATTTGTTGATTTTCCATTATTGATCGACTAAGGGAGTTTGTCCCTAGCTAGTTGCACCCACCTTGCGGTTTATGAACACTTCCTTCACACTAGAGATTTGTTTGTCGCTTCTTAGCATGAGACTAAGGGGAGCAATACCCAGGTGAAGTCCCCTCAAGTAGAATTCTCCTCAATTTACTTTCCTTGCTTGCTTAGTTTGTATTTTTCTTAGTTTTAAACCCAAAATTGTTTTGCTAGATAACAACTTAAGCTATTGAAGTAGGGGTACATGGACCGACCCGGGTTTGACAATTAAATACTTTCCCCATGCTGCACCAGGCTAGAATTTAAAAACTTGGGCTCTAGTCGGGATTAATTCGCGGTGTAGTTTCATGCAAGTCTCCGAGTTAATTAGTTGGAGCACTATGGTTTGGTTTTCGTGTGGATTGGAAATATGCAGATGGTGCCGACAACAAATAGAGAGAGGCGTTGAGTGGTGGCGGTGGTAGCTTTATTTATAAAGATGGACAGTGCCATGTATGGGTATGACGTGATTGAAATTATGCTTTCCAATGATTCTAGAATGATCTTGGACTCCTACGCATGAGAGGGGAAAGCGCAATTTTATTGTGTCCTTGGGGGATAATTGAGAGGGAGCAAGGAACGCGTTTACAAAAGATGATAAAAGAATGCATGCAAACTTATCAGAGATCATCGGGTAGTCTGACTCTGATGCTGTAGAATGTCAAGATAGCTTGAACTCTATATCAGGTTAACCTTAAGTGTTGGGTAGAGTTCAAATCACATCTTGCGCTTCCAATTATGGTTGCAAAATTTTGTCCCTATAATGACTTTGGTAAGTTATTGAAGGTTAATAGTGACAATAATTTGATAATGATACATTATCATAACCAAGGATTTCAGAAGTCAAATATATTGACATCAAGTTCCTGGTGACTAAAGAGAAGGTTCAAAATAGACAAGTTTCTATGAACATCAAGGACATGACTAATGCTAGCTTACCCATTAGCCAAAGAATTAACACCTAAAGTTTTCCATGAGCACATTTGCTCGCATGAGTGTCATTCTAGATGATACCTTGGTTTAGTGGGAGTTATTTAAGTATGTTCAATAGATTATGACTAAATCAATCTCGCAAAATAAAGTGATGTTTTTCTATAGTCTATTTTGGAATTTAAATTCCTTACAGTTATACAGTGGTCACATTATTTTGGTTGATCTCACTAAGGACAAAAGTTGGACCAGTTGAAAATAGGCGTGTTCAAGATCACATTGCATGTAATTTTCATGTCAGCCATCCATATTTGATCTATGTCACTAAATGTGTTGGTGTGGTGATCATGGTGGTTTAATCATTATCATATTGTAATTAAAGCAGCGTTTGTTCCATTATTGATACATGAGGTGGACCAGATTGTTTTAGAAGATGTCTAAGTGCAGATAACATAAAGTTGCGCGCCTAAAGAATTTTGTGATATAATTGTTTTAAGAAAATATGAAGCCCAAGTGGGGGATTGTTAGAACATTTTATTTTCTAATAATCATATGGGCCACATATTTTGCACAACTATATTAGCTATTTGTTTTATGTGGGCTAATACAAATTATCTAGCTAAGGAGCCCAAAGGCATTGCTTGGATATGGACCTAAATGGGTGACAACCCAATACTTGCTCATCTTGGGATTTATGGGAGCCCATGGTGACTAGTATATAAATGTGCTTGAGGTTGCGGTCCCCAATACACCAAGTCAAAACATACTCTCTTCTTCTCCACACCAGGAAGATCAGAGAATTCCGTAATGGAACTGATGAGGCTTGGTTGAGGAAAATCACACTACCTCCCCAGTCGTGCTCTTAGAAGTATCGTCCGACCATAGATCCTCGTTTAGATTCATCATCAAGATCCAGATGATCCACCAACAAAAATTTAGGTATTTCGATCAACCTTTGATAATCTGACGAGATAAATTCTAGGGAATTCTATTTGTTAAAGTAGATTTCTATCATTAGATTCACCCTTCCCACTGGTTGTTATTGGGTAATTGAGGATGGTCAATTAAGTGAGAAGTTTTCGGCAATGTTTAACGTGGCTAGAGATATTGGATGGGTTTATTTAGGTTGTTGCAAATGGAAAAAGAACAACCCATCATCCACACCATATGCTAAGTAGGAGTTCTCGAAATTCAACCTAATGGCTTGATAAGGTGAGTGTAAATGGGGTAAATTCTATGACTAATGTTTTTTTTAAGTATTCGTCTTACAAATTTTAAGTATTTTTATGAAGTGGTTGCTTTTGTTGTTTGTGCTTATGATTGATGATATTTGCTTTATTTGAGCTATGATTTGAAGTAAATGTTTATGAGTGTATTATTTACTTTGAAACTTTACGTTTATGAGATTTTGTTGAAGTTTAAGAAACAATTTTCTTTTTAAGAAGTACTTCACCTTCAAGGAAGGTGAAATCATTTAAGAGTTTTTAGTCACTAGCGCCAGTCCATTGTCGTTTGAGATTTTGAGGTTTAGCAGCAGTTATGCTCTTGAGACTTTTAAGATGAGCAGCATTTATGCTCTTCAGACAATAGTTGTACTCTTGAGAATCGTGGGGATGAATCGTTACGACTTTCATGATAAGTTTAAGATGTTAGGGGTTGAATTGTTACAACTCCCCTAACTAATTTTAAGTTTAAGGCTAGTGTTTTGGCTTGATTGCTAGATGTATGATAGAAGTATGCTCTGTTATGAACTCACTATGCGATGATTGTCTCACTCATCTATGAGCTGACGTTCTTTTATCCTTTTCCTCTGCTTATGCCATGTGTAAGCAGATCATCATCAGCAAGAACAGTAGATAGGTGTATAGGTGGGAGGTGAGCAAGAGTTGAAGGCAAGATGAGGTATGGTCTTCAACTATTTTGTACTTGGACGACTACTCAGGATTTTAGTAAGTGATCCACACCTTTTTGTGAAAATGTTTTGAGAGCGTTTTTCCTGTGCATACTAGCTTCTGAAGTAGTGTGAGATATTCACAGATGTGAAAAGTTGATGATATGTGTATATGTGTGGTTGAGTAAGTTGTGACAATTGTAGCAGGTATAAGTATGGTAAGTAGTTGCAGAGTATGAAACTGTGACTATGGCTATGAAAAGCCAATGTATATGCTTGTGAGTATATATGTATGTCTATGAATGCAGGAATTTAGATAAATTATTTTGTATGATTAGTTGCAAGAACTGTTAGCCCATTACGCGAGTAATTCATGTCGAAATTTTATTTCGGTCAATTTTGATAATTAATGTAACACCAGTTTTAAATTCCACTGCAATTGTATGAACAATATGACTAGGCAAAACATACAGGGTAGGGTGTTACACCTATATTGAATTTCTTACATATCCATGCACATAAAAAAGATGAAATCATGCAAACAAGTATGCAATCATTTCAGCCCACATAAATATATTGTATGTCTTAAATAAATCTTATAACCCTCTAGCAATGCAATCAAGCGCACGATTCTATGTAAAAGTAATTTGGTGATCTAAAAACGTAAAACCGCGTTTTTTATTACATTATAAGGAAAAAATAAAAGATTGTCAACCTACGGTTCGACTCGCGGGTCAACCCACTTTGACCCTGGTCCGGTGAGAAAAACGGGCCGCACACACCTGTCGGGTCGACTGCTACAAGGTACCGGGTTGGAGGTCAAATTATGTCAATTTTTTCTTTGGTTTGCAAAATGCGCCTATTTTCTGATTTTTCTTTTCGCCTAGAAAAAATGTGATTCTAAATATAAGCATTTTGGTGACTTAGAAGCGTAAACACGTAAGTTTGTATGCTTTAAAACTCGACATTGTCTTTTAGTAGTTAAAGATAACATAATGATTTATGAGGATAGAAATAATGTAGCTATTTCGTGTAGTGGAGGGACTATGTTAATTCTAATTATGATGTCTATTAATAATTATTATATTTATCGATGTGTATGTGATTTGTGTATATAAAATATAAATATAGGTTTATAGTTTAAATTACAAAAAATTACATTTTTATACTTTTATTCATTCTATTTTTTCATTCACTTTCCTCTACAAAACAACATTTTCTCTTTCCTCCATATTTTCTCTCCCCACCAAATTTTTCTTTCCCATTATTTTCTTTTCTTGTTAGCAAACAAGTGTTAAGGTTGTGGAGAAATCATAACGGGCCAAACTTAAAATTGAGAAATGAGAAGCCCAACTGAAGTGGAAAATGGATTTGGCGCGAACCTCTATGTTTGCTAGGCGGGAATACACCCAAATATTTCCTCGTATTTTCTATGTTGGTTTCTTAACTCTTTTCTCTTCTCTCTTCCACTCCCGCCGAGACGTCCAACCGGTAACAGTGAAGAGACTGAGCGAGGATTCCTACGCACGAGATCTCACTCCACGGCTCGTCATTGTTGGTTCGCTAATCTTCTTCCTTGCTTCAACAGTTGAAACCTCCTGGCCTCTCGCTGCTTCAATCCATTTTCTTCGTCTCACTTCTCCCGTTCTCCGTCTTTGTGTTTTGTTAGGGTTTCGAGTCCCGCTGCAAATCTATGGCGGATCCGCTCAACGCACCGATTGGCCTCCCTGCGCCTACGAACCCTAGTTCTCAGGTTCAACCTACCAAATCCCTCAAGCGGAAACGAAAGTCGTCGTCTCCTTTGCTGCTCAACTTGACCCCTGACCAGAAAGCCTCCCAGGCTCAGCTGCTGCGCCAAGAGTTGAGCTCTCTAATTCTCTACTTCCACGAAATTACTAGTAACAAGGTCGGCTTTGGTTTCGGCCTAGATTTGAACGGAACGGAGTGCAAGACGGCCAACGGGATGGTTGCCCTATTGATAGAGGAGAGTGGACTACCCCTTGCCAGGCTGATTGAACGGTTGAAGAGCAAGTTGGAGGATAATCAGGTGAAGAACGAGACCATGTCAACTCTGGCCGGAATGAAAAGCGCAGTGTTGCTCGTGGGCCAACGAATCATGTATGGGGTGCCCAATCTTGAAGCGGATGTTCTCGAGGACGACTCACCGTCTTGTCTGTGGTGTTGGGAGGTGATGATTCGAGTTCTTTACCGTCTTGCCTTCCCATTTGTTTGTTTGTTTCTTTGTTCTAGCCCTGGGTTCCGTACTATGTTTCCTATCATTGCTGACCTTTCTTGAATGATTTACTTTGATTTTGCAATTTTCTTGTATCTTCCCTTTTGGTCCCAGGCCACTTGACTTTGGCCAGTGAATTTTTTGCAGTATAACCTAGCACTCTTGGGAATGAATTTTACTTCTCTCACTTGCTTATCCATTCTATTCAATGATGTCCTGTTATTTTGATTATTTTTGCAGACAAGGGACCTGAAATTGATGCCAAAATCATTACGAAGTTCTTTAAAAGTTAGACGTGAATGTCGGAGAAGGATCCGTGAGAGAATTAGTGCAATTTCTGGTAACTCTTCGAGATTCATTTCGTTGTCTTCGATCTTTATTCTGGTCGAAATTCCTACAGTACATGTAAACATGTATGATGGATATGGTTGTCCATTCCTTGTTTATTGTTATTATCTTTGCAATCAATGCTTCAATACGGGTAGATCAAGCTTAACTTCTCAGACTCATCATCAGTCTGGGATCATTTTGGCATGTCAAAGTGTCTTATTCCGGTACCTAGGGACTTCCCTGATACTGTAGTATTAATGTCTAGTCCTAACAGCCACCATTTCCCCTCCAGCTCCTCTATCTCTCTGGATCCAGACATGCGATTCTTTTGCCAACTTATTCAGTTCCAGACAATCTAAATAGTTCATCTGCATGTCACCCTTTTGATTATTCGGGCTGTACAGGTACATGTATAGTTTGTGTCCTTTGATTAATGTAATTTCCATACATTTCAGCCATGTTAGCTGTGCTCCAGAAGTCGGAGAGCATTGAAGATTACAAAATTGTTTTGATGAAGGCATCAGAGAAGCTTAGGAAAACATTAGGAGAAACTGACATTCGGTTGTACATGGATGGCATGTTGCAGAAAAATGGTGCAGAAATGTATCTATCCGCTTCTCTATCAATTCCATTTGGTGTATGCTCTGCAAAATCATCCACTAACTCATTTTGGTGCTGTATAGGGCTGATAAAGACGTTAAGCGGGAAGAAAAGTTGCTTATCAGGCAACTTGAGAAAAACAAGCGTGCATCCGAGCAAGAGAAAAAGAGAGTTAACCTTGAGGCCTTAAGAGAAAAGCAGCAAATAGTATGTGCAAGTTTATTAACTTTCGAAGATCAGTAAATTGACACTCCCTTCCCTTTGTAAGGATGTCTGTGTTTCTTGTTTCTTATGATTTCTTCCCTTATATAGGAAAAGGAGCAAAAGAGAGTGCAGGAGGAGGCTGAAAAAGTTGAAAAGCGTCGTGGTAAAGAAGAGTCTGAAGCTGAGAGGGAGAAAAGGCGTCGTGTGAAGGAAGAAGCTCAGTTGAAACAGCAGATTTCTGTACAAAAGCAAGCCTCAATAATGGAACGGTTTCTCAAAAGAAACAAAACAGGCTCAGAATCCCATAATCACCAGTTTTCTGCTGGTGTAAGTTCCACTGAGTTGTCCAGCAAAAATCATGAAAGGATGCCCATTGCGGTTACACAGGAGATGGACAGTACTTTTTCATCAAATGATGGTGTTGAAATTGATGATATCCGCAAGTGGGTTCAGATTTGTCGTAACAGTTTTCATAGCTTTGATCATGCAATTGATTTCGTCCTGCTGCCTAATACTCAGCTGTTTGTAGGTCACACATATCTTCCTGGTGTCATCGGGATCAGTCCCTTTGTTTAAGCAGAAAAAGGCATTGGAGCGTACGCCAGAAGCCAAAGAGTAATTTGATTAAAGAGCTCAAGCTAACTGGTATTAGAGAAATGGACAATGGTGATGAGTTAAGCATCGAGAAACTTTCAAGTGGATGTGGAAAGCAGCGGTATGACAATGGAGAATTCCTTGCCCTTTCTAGTGTGTCTCTTCCAGATATTAGAAAGTGCATCCGGAGGAAACAATTACTGCAGTTTGCTAAGTGTCATCGGCCAGCATTTTACGGAATTTGGCCGAAGAGAAGGTAGTGGCCTTGTTCCTTGTGATTTTTTTTTTTTTTTTTTTTGTGTTAAGTAGAGGAACTGACAACATGTAGCCATTCTGTTTTATCTTCTGAAATGAATGTCTGACTGCAATACTGGCATGCAAATCATATTTGACATTTGGCCATATAGTATTGTGGCTAACCTCTACCATGCTCCCCTTCTTGGGCATTCTCCGATGGTTTAGCTTTACATAGTTGCCTTATTAGTTACTTTTTTGAGGTTTAGGGATTGACTAGTTGGTACTTAAAGTAATTTATAACGTTATGGTTTTCTTAAACAAATAAAGGCGTCTTTCAACCACATTCTACATATGGGAGGGTGATGCTTTTGTTGTTAGTACAATCTTTACTCTTCTGAGATCAAACTTATATTCCTTTTTTTATTCAATCAAAGTTCTGACCTTTCAATTCTATATTCATGATCTGTTAGCCTCCACTCTTTCCTAAGTCTTTGGTAATTACGTTTGTAGCTTGGTGCTTTGTATTTTTGTTTAACATATAAATCGAGTGATTTTTTTTTCTGGACTTCTGAACTTGTTTGAGATTTAACAACTTCCTGTCCCTGCTATTATTTTGTACACCACACTAAACAAAGTTTAGTTTGGCCCAGTTTGCTGATTCACTAATGTTCTGATTTAAGCTAGTCTTTTCTACAGTCAAGACAAGCATGTTCCTTTTTTCTTAGTCTCCTGAGGGCCTAAGTTTGAAATATTTGATAGTCAACAGCAAATCTGTTGTACTGTTGCTTTGGTCAAACTTTCTTTAAAGTCTTTCCTTTAATTTATTTTTCGAAAGTTGAATTCTACGGGGTTAGCAGTAATATTGATTTTTCCTTTTATCACGTTTCTGCAGTAATGTTGTCCAACCACGCCATCCGCTGAGGAAGGATCCTGAATTAGATTATGACATAGACAGTGATGAAGAATGGGAGGAGGTATGGTCTGGGATTTTAAGATCAAGAGTCAGATTCAGGCGTGGGATTCTTTTAATGTTGTGGTTGTGCAGGAGGACCCGGGCGAAAGCCTCTCAGATTGTGACAAGGATGATGAAGAGGAACGTCTTGAGGAAGGAAGTTCAAGAGCTGACGACGCGGAGGAAAGTGAAGATGGTTTTTTCGTGCCTGATGGTTATTTCTCTGAAAATGAGGTATAGACATAAGCATTGGAGTTTATGTTTGCAGACATTGATTGCATCTCTAAATTAACCATTTTTAAATACTTAATTTCTGCATGAGTACCAACATCCAAAACGGGCAAGTTTTAAACCTAGCTGATCGGGATAGCACAACCTGTTGTAACGTTTTCATTGCATCTATTTTGCTAACTTGTATATTGGAAGCTTATCAGGTCACTAAAAAGAAATTTCTGCCTTTTGTTTGTGCTAGTGAGTCTTCTCATGTTCTGGAATTTATGGCATTATAATCAATAATCATTGTGGTCTCTGAAATTGGAGCTTGGTTTTGGTTTTAGGGAGTACAAATTGACAGAATGGACATTGATATCTCAGTGGAGGAGGCAAAGAGTTCACTAAGTAGCACACAAGACTCTGAGAGTGTGGAGTTCTGCACTTTGCTTCAACAGCAGAAGCATCTAAACAATCTAACAGAGAGTGCATTGAAGAAAAACCAGCCTTATTTTATATTGAATTTAACCCACGAGAAGAATATGTCATTAGGACGTGCAGATGCTAGTGGTATATCAAAGCTAGAAGATATGTGCCTACGAGGTCTCAGTATCCGTCCTTTCCCTGCTAGGCAGGCAATTGAAATATCAATTGACAATTTAGAAGATGAGGAAGAGGATGCTTGCCTATCAAATGCGAAGGGTAATTCCACGCCTGTTTCATCCACGATGTCACGAGCACTGCAAGAATCAGATATGCCTGCTGTTGTAAGTTACCATTCCAGTGGTTGAGGGGACTAGGTGGAGTGATTAGTGGGCGTTGTTCCCCTATTGGACGCTACGTACAACTGATCCATGTAATGTTTTTGGTCAACTGGCAGATATCGGCGGTCCAGTCGTGCTCTCAAAGTATTGGTAAAGTCATCGAGACGTTGCAGCAGAAGTTCCCCACAGTGTCAAAGTCTCAACTGAAAAGCAAAGTTCGTGAGATCTCAGATTTTGTGGATAACAGATGGCAGGTTAGTAAAATTACCAACTGCGTCGCCAAAGATAAAGAATGACTGTGTTTTGATATTATGTTGTGAGCTGCACTAGTTATAACGGCTTCCTGGAGGAAAAGTAACCAAGACTTGTGGTCTGGTGGTGGAGTAAAGGTGTTCTTTGGTGGTTAAGATTTATTTATGTGGAAGAATGTGTTCTCTTTGTTCAACCACTGAACAAAATCATCTTCATACTGAATCAAAGTCAAACAAAACAATGTGTACAACATGAGACTGTTAGGGTGAAGCGTTGAAGAGTCGGGGGAGCGTAATAACGTTAAATTTCATACAACTTGCTGTGTGAATGCAGGTCAAGAAAGAAGTCATGGACCAGGCTGGTGTGTCTATATCACCAGGTAACGGTTCAAATGAGAATAGATGCTGTAATGGTTACCGTAATTCCAATGAGTTTATGATGTTTCTTGACAGCCGGTAAGATGTTTCACTATTTGGCTTTCTGTAATGCAGAGCGAGTGGCGAAGGGGGCGCAAAGTATTTCAACATTCTTCTCAAAGAGGTGCATGCCTCCTTCAGGTAAAAGGAGCATGGAAAATCCGATTGATATGCTGTCGCAGCCCTTAGAAAAGCCCGATTCTCGAATGGAGACCCAGCAGCAGCAGATTTCTCGCCTCACTAATTAATAGCCTCTTACCTCCTTTTGTATCAATTTTCCCCATCGCCCATGCTCTCCTGTTGGCGTTGCTATCAAGTTTTTGTCTTCTGGAAATGGGTATTCTAGGCGTTTGGATTTCGGTCTGTTAGAGAATGATAGGGGTAGTTCGAGGAGTTGCACTTTTTTTGGTAAATCAGTCGTTGGTTCAAACAGCCGATCTGACCTGGGTTGATTTTTCTAAGGCGCTTCACACTTTCACTTCAACGAATCTACCTAGGTATTAGACTTGTAGTTGGTTGACTGCGAATTTGAGGCGCCTAGGGCTGAAAGAAAGCATAGCAATAGCATGGTTGGGCGGACGTTTGATTTTCTATGATTAGATGCTCTTAGCAAATTGATCGATTAATTAAAAAAACGAATGCGAGATTTTGGCTGTCTATAAACAATGGTTGGTTGCCACTTACTGTTGGTTATATTTTTATCTAATTGAAGTTGTTTGAGACTTGATACCCTTTGCCTGATTCCCCTGAATCCTCCTTCGTCAGGCGCCTATCTGCACACACTAACAAAGAGGGGGCGTCTTGGCCCGTTAATCCTCCGACGCCCAAGTTAGTTTCCAGGAAGAGAGTGGAGTCTCAAAGCTAGAATCAGTGTGTCCGGATCCAACCTGCGTAAATGCTACCAACTGTCTCTATTTATACTTACCTGAGTTCGAGGTTGATCCTCTCTGCCTCCCTGCCCTCATTCAATGCTTTTGTCTCTTTCTGGCCAGACATCCTAACCACCTTGTCAGACTCCTGACACGTGACAGGCGCCCGCAGGCGCTGGACCACATGACAGCCTTGCCTCCCTTGGCCTCTTGTGCCTTGTCTTCATGTGACATCCCCTTTACTTGGGCCTTGCCCCTCACTTGGGCTGCTTGGGAGCCCAAGTTTGCCTAGGCCTTGCCCCCCACTTGGGCTTTGCTCATTATACCCCCAACAATTGCCCCCCAGCTAGGTGCTCGTTGCTCTGCTGCTGAGCGCCTAGCTGACTCGGTGGTTGCTTTGCCCCTACTTAGGCGTCCGATTTCCTGGGCGCCTCGACCTTCCTGTAGTCCTTTTCGGGCGCCGGGTTTAAGGCGCCTCAACCCCTTATGCCCCCCTCAAGGGGGGGCGTTTGATATTGACCCCACGTTTTCCTTGTTCGAATTTTGGCCTTTTTTTTTTTTGGCCAAAATTCCAATCAGAAAAGGAAAAGGTGGGGGGAAACTCAAAAGCCCGCCCTTGACGATGACACGTGGCACGCTACACGCATCTACCCTCCTGCTCTTCCTTTCCTTTAAATACCCCCCTTCCCCATCAGTCCTTGTCACTTTCCACATTCTCGCCTCTCTCTAAGATTGTTGCTCTGACTTCTCTCTAGATTCTCTCTGACATCTCTCTAGATTCTTCTGCTTTCGTCAGCTTTTCCGTCCATACATCCAAGCATGACTTCGCAAGGAGACAAAGTTGTCGGCCAGGGCGCCTCCCCTGTTGGTGAAGAGACTAGGCCAGGCGCCTCTAACGCTGGCGGCGAGGCAAGGCGCCCCGGTCGAAGTGGTAAGGAATTTTCTTGCTCTACTAGTTGCGTTCCTTACTTTTGTTCTAGTTCTCTAGGGTAGGGCGTCACTTACTCTGCGGCCATATTGCGCCTGGGTCGTTTATTGGTTTAGAGAGGGCGCCTGGGTCGACGTCCGCGGGTCCGTCAAGCGCCTCCACCCCGGGCTTCATGCCCGCCGATGGATCTTACAAGATATCCGTGTGGGAGAACTCGTTTCCGCCTGATCACCTCCCGACGGAGACCGAGTCGTTGCCTTTCGACGTTGCGGGTCCACAGCACACCTCTACCGTCACCTTGGCTCGTGTTCATGAGCTAGTGACCAGCCTCCAACTGCCCCGTGATTGGTGGTATGCGCCTCCCTCCCCTATCGCACGAGTGGGCGTCTGTGGGCCTAAGTGGATAGGGGTGTATCAAGAGTACTTCCGCTTTGGGCTGCGGTTCCCCCTTGACCACATCATGGAGGGGATAATGACGACCTGTGGCTGCCCATTGGGGCGCCTGTCTCCTTCGGTGATCATGGTGGTCATCTTCTTCAAGCTGCGTTGCCGCGAGCATAACGTGGAGCCTACTTTCAATCTTTTCCGATATTTTTTCAAGATGGCGGCTCATGATAACTGCTTGTCCCTTCAGAAGAGGAAAGGGCGCCCTTATCATTTTGTAGAGAAGTGCCCGAAGTTGGGGCGCAGCTGGTTCAACGGATTTTTCTTCATGAAGGCATATCGGGACTCGTTTTTTGAGAGTGGGGGCGCCTTCATGAGAGAGTGGGCGCTGTGGAGTGTGGAGGAGTTCAACGAAGACGTGAGGTTGTCTCCAACAGAAAAGGCAGGCGCCCCGCTGATTTGCGAGACGCGCGTAAATTTGCGCAAGACCGTGAATCGTCCTCCTATTTTGGAGGCGTATTATGATGATGGTCCGTAGGCGCCCATATGTTGTGCTAACGTTTTTCTTGCCTTGTCCTGTTGTCGATGAATGTTTGCTGTGGTGCTAACTCATTTAACGATGTGCAGGATCAGACTTCACCAGCATCGCGAAGCTCATGAAGAGCCGCCTTGCTGCCATGGCTGGGGGAGCGCCCCCACCACCAAGGCCCAAGGCGCCTGTTCTGGCTGCGCCGGAACCGCAGGCGCCTTCTGCTGCCCCCAAGAAAAAGAAGAAGAGGGCAGTGAAGGGGGGTACCACGAAGACTGCCAGCGTGGCCTCTTCAGCACCGAAGGAGGAGGAGGAGGCGCCGCACGTAGAGGCGCCCACTACAGAGCCTGCGGAGCAGGAGGGGAATTCCGGGGAAGAGGAGCCCGAGCCCCTAGTCAGGCGGGGGAAGCGGGCTGGGTCCCCCTTGGGCAATGTCAGCAAGAAGGCTGACAAGGGGAAGGAGAAGATGAGCGCTGGCGCCCGAAGTGGGGGAGGGGGCGCCTTCGAGTATCATCTTACCGAAGAGGGGCAGTGGGTGGGCCCCGACGGGCGCCCCCCCATTTTCCAGCCCACACGCGCCGATGTTGGGCGCATTGAGCTGCCATGCTCCCCGCTGGTGGCTGTTGACCGAGGCTGTGCCATGGGCATGACAATTACGGCTGCCAAAATGTGGCAAGTGCCGTCGGAGGTGAACGGGGATCACCTATTTGCTGAACTGGCGAAAGTGGGCGCCAAGGTACGTTCGCCGTTGTTTGTGTTTTTGATTGTTGGGTTTTGTTAAATTTTGCACAAGTACTAACTCTTTGTGTTTCGTGTGTGTAGATTCTTCTTTTTGCTGAAAGAGGCGCCCGGCGCCTAAATGAAACAAAAAGAGAGGCGCTCGAAGCCTCTTCTTCGGCCTCCCAGTTGCAGCGCGACCTTGATAACGCGACGGAGCGTCGTGAACAACTTGTGAAGGAGTGCGACGAGGCGCAAATGAATGCGGCCTTGCAAGTGTCGCAACTTCAGGGCGCCCTCGACGAGGAGCGCAATAAGTCAGCCACCCTTGCAGCTGAGAAGGAGGCGCTGGCGCAGGGGGCGGGCGCCCAGGCCAGCGAGATTGCCACCCTCAAAGAGGAGAAGAAGAAATGGCAGGACGCCTACAAGGAGTGCAAGAAGGAGCTGAAGGAGGCGCGGAAGGAGATTACCAATTTGCGCCACTCTCTGGACACATTCGAGGAGTCCGAGACTGGGAGGAACATGAGTGCAAGTGCTATCTTGTCTGGCCTGCAGATCTTCCACGGCAAACTGGTGAAGGATCACCCTGATCTTACTTGGGATTTTACTGAAATCGCCGAGTATGTGATTGGGGAGTTGGAGACTCCACCGGACACGGGGAATGCGCCCCAATCAGCCAATGTGGAGGAGCCTAAAGGTGACTCTGTTCCTGTCTCTCCTTCTCCGAAGGCGCCTAGCGCAGGTGATGCCAACTCAGGCGCTGAGTGAGTGCAGTTGGGCGTTTTGATTTCCTCTGTAATTTTTTTTTTTTTTTGGATAATAAAAATGTTCTTCTTGGATGTTGCGACCATACTTGTGTTTATTTTAGCGTTGAGTTTGGGCGCGAATAGTGCGGGCGCTTTTACACTTCGGGGGCCAATTTCCTTTATCACTGATTGCTATGTCCCGAGGGCGCAAATGTGGGCGCATTGATTGTTCTGATGTTGGGCGCAGAATAGAGGGCGCTTTGGTTTTGACGGGCGCAAACTTGGGCGCTTTACTTACTCACATACCAAGTGACAATCTTACGATAGGGCGCAATTTATAGGGCGCTTTGTACTTCACCAAATTTCCGGGCGCGAAATTAGGGCGCTTTTACTGATTAAGAAATAGGAATTGAAAACATAAGTCTTCAAACGAGCGCTGCAACAAGGGGCGCTTTTGGACACAACACGGCGCTACTTTTACGAGCGCTTTTGAACACAACACGGCGCCTTACACAACTGTCTCTAACACTAACAATGCTCTTGCCCACGTCCATCCTTTTCCTTCTTGGCCCTTATCGAACGGAGGCGCCCTCATGGTAAACCCGCAGGTTCTGCGCATTCCAAGTTCGTTTCACGCTTTTGCCGCTGGTATGCTCTAACTTGAACGTACTTGGTCCCATCACCTCTCGAACTCGGTATGGCCCTTTCCATTTTGGTGCTAACTTCCCCTCACGGGCGTCTGGGCGGAAGTCACGCTTGAGAACTAGGGCGCCCTCGGTGATTCCATGCGCCCGCATTTTCTTGTTGTAGTACCGAGCCACTTGGCGCTTCATTTTCTCCAGCCGGATGGCCGCTACTTCCCTCACCTCATCTGTCATGTCTAGCTCATCAATTCTTGCTTTGCCATTGCTGCTTGGGTCATACTGGCCAACGCGGTAGCTTGGGGTGTTGACTTCCACAGGGATTACCGCCTCACTTTCGTAAGTTAGGGCGAAGGGTGTTTCTCCCGTGGCAGTTTTGTAGGTTGTGCGATGCGCCCACAGTACACTTGGTAGTTCCTCCACCCACCTGCCCTTGGCGCCTGCTAATCGGGTGTGCAACCCGTGGAGAATACTCTTGTTGGCTGCTTCCGCTTGGCCATTTGCCTGCGGGTATGCCACTGAGGAGAACCGCAGGACGACCCCGTTGTCATCGCAAAACTCAACAAATTTCTTGCAATCGAATTGCTTCCCATGGTCTGCGACAATGGACTCGGGTAGGCCGAACCGGGTGAATATGTTTTTCTTGGTGAACTTTCGCACTTGCGCTTCTGTAACAGTGGCCAAGGGCTCAGCTTCTATCCATTTGGAAAAGTAGTCGACTGCCACGATCAAGTATTTCATTTGCCCGGGCGCCTTGGGAAAAGGGCCTAACAGGTCCATGCCCCATTGGGCGAAAGGCCAGGCCCCTACATTGCCTTGCATGGGCGCCGCCGGGACATGAATGTCGTTTGCATGAATTTGGCACTAGTGACAGGCGCCCACGTGTGCCCTTGCGTCCCGCCTCATCGTTGGCCAGTAATAAAGTTGTCGCAGCAGCGTTTTTTCCAAACTGCGCGCCCCCGCGTGCATTCCGCACGTACCGCTGTGCACCTCTTCGATTGCCCCTCTGCTTTCCTCCTCGTTTAGACACCTCAAATATGCTCCCGAATGGGACCTCTTATACAACGTTCCTTCAATCATGGAGCAGCGGGCCGCCTTTCGACGGAGGCGCCAGGCCTCCTTTGGGTCCTCCGGCACCGTTCCTTGGGTCAAGAATAATATGATCGGTGCCATCCACCCTGAGCCGGCACCCTCGTCCCCCAAGATTGCGACCACATATTGGCGGGGCACTTCCGCAGTGACAATGACCTTCCGATCCTCCGCAAACTCTACCGCGGTGGCCAATTTGGATAGGGCGTCTGCATGCGTGTTTTCCTCACGCGGGATGTGTATGAAAGAGATTTCCCCAAACCAGGCTCCCAGCTCTCTGACCCTTTGCACGTATACGTCTAGCGCTTCCTCCTTTACTTCGAATGGTCCGTTAAGTTGGTTGACGACGAGGGCCGAGTCGGACTTGACCTGGATTTTGTGGGCGCCCAGCTCTTTAGCCATGGTCAGGCCAGCGATCACCGCCTCATACTCTGCAGCGTTGTTTGTTTTCAAGGTGGCGAATCGCAGCGCTACCTCGTGCATCGCACCTCCCGGGCTTATCATCACAATTCCTGCTCCGGCGCCCATTCTGCTGGCCGCACCATCGACTTGGACTTGCCAGCAATCATCTGTCTCCTTCTCGGTCTCAGCTATTCCTTCCGCTACAAAGTCGGCCAGGACTTGGGATTTGATGGCTGGTCGAGGCGCATATCTGACATCGAACTCGCTTAGCTGGACTGCCCACTTGACGAGGCGCCCGGCCACATCCATTGACCCCAACGTGGATTTCAGAGGGAGGTTGGTAAGGACTGTGACGGTGTGAGCTTGGAAGTAAGGTCTAAGCTTGGTTGCAGCCATCACAACCGCCAGCGCGGCCTTCTCAATGGGCGCGTATCGCCTTTCGTGGGGAACCATAGTGCGACTGACATAGTACACCGGTCTGTCCTCTCCAGAGTGGGCGCCTCTTGTGACGAGCACTGCACTTACCGACACCTCCGACACAGCAATGTACAGGTATAGTGGCTCTCCCGCCCTAGGCGCCGTCATCACGGTTGGGGCGCTTAATAGTTGCTTCAACTCCTCGAATGCTCCATCACACTCGGTGGTCCATTGGAAACGGGCTGCCTTTTTAAGCTTTCGAAAGAAAGGGGCGGCCCTGTCCGCGGACCGGGGGATGAAGCGCCCCAATGCTGCCAGCCTGCCCGCCAGGCCTTGCACTTCCTTGGGCGTCTTTGGGGGGGGGGGGTCAGCTTAAGGATCGCATCCACTTGCTTCGGGTTGGCCTCTATACCTCTTTTGGTGATCATAAATCCCAGAAATTTTCCCGCTTCGGCGCCGAATACGCACTTGAGGGGGTTTAGCCGGAGCCTATGCGCCCTCATGGCCTGGAATGTCTCTCGCAAGTCTCCAATGTGGTCTTCCCGTTTCCGACTCTTGACTATGAGGTCGTCCACGTAAGCTTCCACATTCCGGCCAATTTGCTGCTGGAAGACGTTGTTGACCATCCTTTGGTATGTGGCGCCCGCATTCTTGAGCCCAAAGGCCATGACCCGATAGCAGAAATTTCCGAAAGGCATCATGAAAGCCGTCTTGGGCCGATCTTCCTCTGCCATGGGGATTTGATGGTATCCTGAAAACATGTCCACGAAGCTCAGCATCTCGTGGTATGCCGTGGAGTCCACCAGCAAATCTATCCGTGGCATTGGGTAGGCGTCCGTTGGGCACGTCTTGTTGAGGCTCGTGTAATCCACGCACATCCTCCAGTCGCCCGACGGCTTGGGCACAAACACCACATTCGACAGCCAGGTAACATAAGAAGTTTCTTCCACCAAATTGGCGCCCATAAGCTTGTCCACCTCAACCCTTAGGGCTGCCTCTTTTTCCGGCGATAAGTTCCTGCGCTTCTGTTGCACAGGACGTCTCCCTTCCTCAACCGCTAATCTGTGCACTGCTGTTTCGGGTTTGACGCCCGGCATTTCCATGGCACTCCAAGCGAAAAGCTCTGCGAACTCTTTTAGAAGCGCGATGAGCCGCTCCTTCATCTCGGCAGGTGCCTCTGCCGAGATCCTAACGCACCTTTCTGGGCGCCCTTCCTCCAACGCTATCAAAAGGTCCTCATCGGCTGCTTCGGCTCGGGGCGCCTCGTCTTCTCCTACCTCAATTACATTGATTCTCGCATCGACGTGCCTTCGCTTGCGCCCTGTCTCCTTCGCGTAACGCGGGGCGCCTCGTCCTCGGGCCACGCCCACCCCTTGCGGGGCAATGAATTTCAAGGTCTGATGACAAGTGGAGGCCACCCCATTAAACAAAGCCAGGAGCGGCCTCCCAAGGATCGCATTGTATGGGGAAGGGCAGTCCACTATCCCAAAGTCTATGGCGCGCGTCACCCTTTGCTCTCCATCTCCCAACGTGACGGGCAGGCATACCCGCCCAATCACTCTGGCAGGCGCCCCCGAAAAGCCTACTAGTACCGACTCCGATGGTCTGATCATCTCTGGAGATAGTTACATGCGAACCACCGTATCCTTGAACAGCACATCCATGGAGCTTCCTGTATCTACCAACATTCTCCTTACCCTGCATCCGGCTACTACCCCTTGTATCTCCAAGGCGTCCATGGACGGGAGCATACACGCCTCCTCAGGCGCCTTGTTGAAGCTAATGTCGATCGACTCCTGCACATCTGCCGACGCCGCCCTCAACCGATGCTTTGCTTCTATTTTCTCCCTCAGATCCATTGTCCCTGAAATGGCTTCGATCGTCAGGCGCACGCGGTCAGGCGCCTTTTCTTGGTCCAAGTCATAGGGTGGCGGTGGCAGCTCCTCCCCTGTTCTCACTACTCCAGCCACACACGCCCTATGCACTCTTTCCTCGGGCTTTCTGATGAAGTCATTGAGCATTCCCCTGTCCGCAAGACCCTGCAGCTCTGTCTTAAGTTGGTAGCAATCAGCTGTGTAGTGCCCAATCTCACGGTGGAAGTCGCAGTACCGGTCCAAGTTCCGCTCGTTGGGTTGCCCCCGCATCGGCCCTGGCCACCTGATGTGGTATCCCTTGTCCTTGACGTGCTGGAGCACATTCTTCAGGGTGTCGTTATACTCGGCGAAGGGCCCAGCCCCTCTAGGCGCCTGGCGCCCCATATCGTTCCTCCTTGGCGGTGGCTGGCTCGTGGGCGCATAGCCCGAACCACTCGTTGGGTACTGCCTCCTTGGTACCTCGACCTCCTCTACTCGTGCCTTCCTTCGATCTGCCCTCCTGGCCGCTAATGTCTCCTCCAGCACAATTACCTTTTGCACTCTATAATCCAGGTCTTCTGTGGACACCACATCTCTCTTCGCAAGCGCCCTGCATAACTCCTCACTGGAGGTGCACTCATTCAGACACACCCCCAGCACCGACGGCTGGGCATCCTTCACTGCTAGAGCCACAGATAGCCACCTCTCGTAAAATTCCCGTAACGCCTCTCCCTCTTTCTGCTTGACTTTAAACAAGGCGCCTATGGTCAAGGAGCGCCTTTTTCTGCTGGCAAACTTCGCCAAGAACATTGCTGCGAACTGTTCGAAGCAGTCGATGCGCCCTTCACCGATCTGATGATACCAATCGAGAACCACACCCGAAAAGGTGGACGGAAACACCTTGCACAGGGTGGCATCTGTGCTGTTATAGAGTTGCATTTTGGTGAAATATCCGTTGAGGTGGTCCTCGGGGTCTCCAGTCCCGTCATAAGCTGGGAGTGGGGGGATGTTGGTTCCGGCTGGCTCCGATAATATGCAACGCGCCAGAGGCTGTCTCACAGGACAGTGGCGTGAAAGGCGCCCCAATATTCCTCCATTCCATCCACTATCGTCCGGCGCCCCGTAATCACGTGGGCGCCACAGGCCGGGACGCCTCGGGCACCCCGATTCAATCTCCGTCTCTTCCGCCCTTTCTCTTTTCTTCGTCGGGCTGGGTGTCATCCCTTCACCCCTTCTCAAGGCGTCCACCTCACGCCGCAGCGCCTCGATCGCCTCATCTTGGTTCTCAATGATCCGGAACAATTCTTTTTTCGTGACTGAGGCGCCTTCGGATCCCCGCAACGTGCCTTCACTTCCTTCACCTTCTTCCTCTTCGGGCGTCCGCCCTCTCATTCGCTCCGACTGTTCTTCCGTAATTTCTTCCCTTTCTTCGATCATGGGCGCCTCTTCACTCATGGCTCCTGGCTATACCCCCCTACCTGGCGCGCCAATTGTTTGAGACTTGATACCCTTTGCCTGATTCCCCTGAATCCTCCTTCGTCAGGCGCCTATCTGCACACACTAACAAAGAGGGGGCGCCTTGGCCCGTTAATCCTCCGACGCCCAAGTTAGTTTCCAGGAAGAGAGTGGAGTCTCAAAGCTAGAATCAGTGTGTCCGGATCCAACCTGCGTAAATGCTACCAACTGCCTCTATTTATACTTACCTGAGTTCGAGGTTGATCCTCTCTGCCTCCCTGCCCTCATTCAATGCTTTTGTCTCTTTCTGGCCAGACATCCTAACCACCTTGTCAGACTCCTGACACGTGACAGGCGCCCGCAGGCGCTGGACCACATGACAGCCTGGCCTCCCTTGGCCTCTTGTGCCTTGTCTTCATGTGACATCCCCTTTACTTGGGCCTTGCCCCTCACTTGGGCTGCTTGGGAGCCCAAGTTTGCCTAGGCCTTGCCCCCCACTTGGGCTTTGCTCATTATACCCCCAACAGAAGTAGTACATTAGATGGGTAAATTATGAGAGTGTTCACTGGAATTACTAAAAAGGTTTACGTTTGGTAAAAAAAATATTTAATTTCATTAGTGATCACTAAAATTCGTTACATATTTCAAATTTGGTCATTTTTCGTCCAATTCTGTTAACTTTTGCTGATGTGGCAATTAACTCTCCAAGTTGACCATTAAATGTGTGACATGGCTTCCTCACGAGAACATTCCAATTCTTGAGCATCACGGTGGCCATCCACGATGGTTCCAATTCATCCTCGAGGCTTGCCACTTCATCTTCCTTTTCATCACGAATCGCTAAGTACCCGTCTTGAGTGAACCGTGCACAAGCTTCCTCGACCTTCAATCTTAGCCTCTCCGTGCTCTTGCGTATGTCCTCCGCTTCATAGAGGAAATCCGAGTGAGGTGGATCCATGGTTGGGAAGGCCAGTACCGAATATGATTTCTCATTATCCGATTGGCTCTTTACATCTTGTTGTGGAGGGTAGTCTTTATAGTATGATTGGAACAGGTGAACATTTGGGGGGGGGGGATATGGTTGCTCATCATGGAAAGGTAGTTGGTGGTCGACCCTGGATCCGTACTCATCTACTTCTTGATAGCTCCATGTCGGTTCGGGATAGCACCACATGGGTGTTGATTGACACCCCCACCTATAGGAGAGGCTATCGGGATCCATGACTCAACTCTGCATCACAGAAAGATAAAACAAAAAACAAAAGACAAGACAAGATAGAAAATGCTAGCTAGAGTAACACTAAATGGCTTTTTCAAAATAATGGACTGTAGGTCCCCGGCAACGGCGCCAAAAACTTGACATGTCCCTAATATCACAATAAAAACCCCAATTAAGGCCAAGTATAAACCTTAACTGGGTGCAATATAGGGAAAGTATGTTTTAAAAGTCAAACTCGGGTCGGTGCATCATGCATGTACCCCCTACTTCATTCGCTTAGGTTGTTATCTAGCAAAACGGGTTTTGGTGATTTAAAGCTAAAGTGACTGCAAATGAAAACAAGCAAGGAAAGTGAAACGATGAGGATTTTATGTGAGAGGACTTGACTCGGGTATTGCACCCCCTAGTCTCCTATTAGGAAATCATGCACAAAACTATAATGTGAATGATGTGTTCATATACCGCGAAGTGGGTGCAACTAGCTAGGAACAAACCCTCCAAGTCGATCAAGCAAGGATTACTACAATAAACTAGGGAACCTAGCTGTCTTAACCGCTCGGTTAAGGATTGCAACAATAAGCTAGGAGGCAGAGCTCTCTTAATCGAATGAACCGAGGAAAACCTAACTCTCTTAATTGACCAATTAAGGATTGTTGCATTATTAAGTTAGCAGATTAAATCTCTTCACCTTTCGGCTAAGGATGACAACAATAGGCTAGGCAATCTAGCCCTCTTCGCCAATCAACTAAGGATTGAAAAACCCAACCCTCGGAAGTTAATCCGGATGGTGGAGAGAGACCAATCATGATGGGATCATGGTACTTCTCCGATACTTGAGGTTTTGGCCCAAGATTAACCCAAAAGGGGTTACCCAAGAGGCTAGGAGATCAAGCTCCCTATGGGCCAAAGGGGGATTTCCACATTCTAGGTTAATTTGACCAATAATTAGATAATGCAAGCAACACTCAATCATTCATGATTAATACCTCAAATATTATATAAAACACACATTCGTTACAAGAGAATCATGTTCTTACATCCTAACACACATCTAGACTAGGATTCACAATACCCAAATGAGTAGGTGGGCTATTCCATAGCTAGGCAAGTGAAAACAACAAAAAGGAGAGAAAGAACCATGAAGAGATGAATATCTTCCTTCCTTGTTGCTTGAATCTCCCTTGAGAAGAAGAAACCTTCAATTCTCTAGTTTAGGGCAAGCCCAAATATCCTTCTTCCTCCTTTGAATGACACTTTCTCTCTGTAGCATATGAAGGAGAAACCTTAATCTCTCACTACAATTCCCCTTTTATTCTGCAAACTAAAAACCTATCAAAAGCTCTCTCTAAAAAACTCTCTCTTCTCTCTCCCACCAGCCTTCTATTGATACAGTCTGACAGTCGCTTTTCACGGTCACTGTTCACGCCGTGATATTTAACCACAAACGGTGACATCGGACCAAAACGCACCATTTTGGCCAATTTTTTGTCCCAATTCAAGGTCACTAGGTGATTTTCACGGTCAGTCGACCGTGAAACACTCGGGGTCCAGTGAGGTGCGCAAAGCGTTCTGAAACTTGTCAATGTCAAGCACAATGATAAATTGTCACGGTCTAGTGACCGTGACATTTGACCTCTGCCCATGACCTTAGACTGTCCTTCACTTTACTACAATTATTGGCGCTTTATCGACTCTAATCGTCCCGAAACTCGTTCTCGACTTTCCCACACATGCTAGGACCTGAAATATATCAAAAATAGCACAACCTAGCGTAAAATAAGTCGAGAGACGACGAAATGCAAAATCAAACTATATAGAAATCAAAAGATAAAATGTGTACAATTAGACCCGAATCACCAGCCCTACATTTACCAAGAACAGAAAAATAGAGTAAAATCTTGTAGAAGCATCAACAACGATATATAATATTTTTTCTCTTTAATAATACAATGATAATTGTTTATTGCTATTTTTAACACTTGTAGACTGTAGTACAGAGATTAGTCCAAGTAAAAGGGTCAATTGTCACCCAAATGCTATTTCTCATTTAATTCCCTTTGCCTTTCACTTCCGATGCCTGGAGCACTCATAAAAGGTTTAATTTCCCAATACATATATAGTACACACATACGTATCTGTCCATAAACCTTTCATGATGAAGTGTACACTATATCATGACTGGCTAGACACACATGCCTTCTATATAATGATCTGTCTGATTTTTTTATTTTATTTTATATAATAATAATAATAATATTATTATTATTAATATGATTACACTATGACTATTGATATCTTTGTAGGAGAGGACAAGTATATGTAGCTAGTAACCTTTTCGGTATGCGTCTTCACGTCTGACTAATTATTAAGTAACCCCCGGGCCCGGGGTTTAACTAACAGCTGCCTTCCCGCCTGGCTTGCGGGAGATCGAGGACAACATTGTTATTCCTGTTTTATTATTATTATTTTTTTCGTGTGGTCTAGGCTGGCCGGCCGGCGAAAGGAGGCGAATGCATGGGTACGAAGGATGGATGGATCATATTCGCCTTCCCCCGGAGCCGGTCTCCCTCTGGCAGTTAAAGTAGACGGCAGCGGCGGGCAGGCCCAGATTGTAGAGCTCCGCGAAGTCTCTGGTGTTGAAGTTCTGGCGCCAACCGGGCGCGTAAACCGTCTGGCGGCCCAGTTGCCGGAACAGTACAAATACGAAGCGGTGAATCCCCACCCACGGCCGAGGGCTCTCGTAGCACACCACTTCTTGCCCTGCATGCATGCATACATTTACCACCATCCTTAGTATTGTTTAGTCTATCCGCTGACTAATCCAAAGCCTACCATTGAAAGGCTACGTATACGATCGAGTTTTTTGGCAATTACCAAAGGTTGCCCCAGTAGTGGCAGGAATGTCTGTCACCAGCCTGCAGTAAGAAATTAAGCAGAGGGACATATATAATTAGTTAACGTTTTGCTTCAGTAAAATTCTTCTATAAATTAATATAGATGTCAGTGACTCCAGCTATATAGATAGACACACCGTCGATCGAGTGGGAAGTCATTGACAAACTACAGATTAAAACTGAAGCATATATATATATATATATATATATATATACTAGGATGATCAATACAAAGTACTATGAATTAGAAAAAAAAAAAAATACTCACACGATACAATTTCAATCAGTAAATGAAACTGTATAACCTAAGATCGGTTGAAGAAAGTTTTAATCTACTGAGTCAAACTCTCATTAAAGTACTACACTTCTAACCTATAAGCCTATGACAGTAAATTGGATTTGATAGTCAATTATGATGCATATTCGAAAATATGACTATGCACACACAAAAAGTTGAATAGCTGCAAAGCTCATAAAGATTATCAATCGATAAGAATTTAAAAATAAAAAATGGATCATCAAATTACACATGATTGAAATACGCATGATCAACCTATCTTTACTTGAATATACGAAAAACTCACAAAGATTGTTAATCTATAAGAACTCTAAAATGGGAAACACATCACTGATATACATGTGTTCTGAATATGCGTGATTGATCCGTTTTTAGTTGAACGGCCAAACAACTCAATACGAATAAAGATGTCAATTTCGGGATAGAAAAATAAAACATAGAAAAGTTGGGTTATCAAAGGTTTCTATTTGTAATTAAAAGAAATGAAAAAAATTAGGCAAATATATCCACAAAATGATAAAAGAAATGAAAAATATGCAAAAATATGTGGTATTAGTAAAATGCCACTAAATTAATGCAAATTACAAAACACCCTCTTAATTAATTAATGAATAGTAAACCCTTAACCAAGCCTTTTATATATAGAAAACAACTATTTACATGATTAGATCGCGGGTGAATATTTGGGCATTTAAATAATAAGAAAGTCACACCCCATGCACGATGCACCCCACTACCATTCAATTTAGGAGAAAAAGACAGGAATTGAAATCCCGCACGGGAGGTCGTACCGGAAAAGTTAGAGGTATGATATTTTATGTTGAAACAATGATTTAATTATGGTCCAACCATTTCATGCCGCTAAACCTAAATATCGGCTACCGATTTTGCTTCCGGTAAAAAGTTTTCTGGTCGAACTGCCGGTACGATACGGTTTTTCGATCCTCTTTCAAAGATAGTCATGCGATATATTATATTGGTCTTCATCGCCCACCCCATCCCACAGTGACGGTGATGTATTTTACTTGACACAAAATGAAAAGCAAGATAGCCTAACAGACGAACAAAACATGCATGCATGTAGATCCTTCATCTTAAAAATCAAAATCAAAGTAGGGAATTAGAGAGCAAGAAAAGAGAAGAGAGTATAATATGTATCATCTCCATATTAATACTTCAAGGGTGTAAGGAAGGTGTTAGGGCATTGCCTAGCACTTAGGTTTAATTTTTTAGACATCACTTAAGCGTGTTGCAAAGAAAAAGATATAGTACTTTGTACCCATGATTAATAACTTAGGTAAGATACACTTAACAATAATAAGAATCATAGCTCACAAGTTAATGAAATCATAGATCTACTGATCGATGCAACTGCCAAGCATACGACATGATGTCCTTGCTGGAATGTGCTCTAGATATCACCGAATTCCCGTTAAGGTTAACAGAAGAATAGAAGACTGCTTTCATAACACCAATTGGCTATTACGTACTACTAGAGAATGGTCATTTGGTCTCTAGGGTTACCTACCAGAATGGTGAACAGAGAATATTGGCTTGTAAACTAAACTATTCCGACCTGATAGATAACTAGAGATTTTGGAAACAGGAAACTAATTAATTAATTAATAAGTTGGGAATATTGCAGAAAAATGGGGGAATTACCAGTGTAAGTATTCCCTCAAGTTAGGGTCACTGGGGCTTGGCGCATCCGGGTCCACCATAACCTGCAAAACGTGTATATATATTAATATTATAACTATAAGGTAGAAGGCATGCAGTAAGCAGAGAAGGGTTATATTATTATTATTATTATACGAACCATACCATACCATACCATACCATACCAGAGTGTAGAAGGTGCGGAGGTCGTCCCCGCCAATGTGGACCTGGGGTTGGTTGGCAACCTGAGAAGGTTTGAGCTCAGACCCATTGTACACCTCCCTGTTGTTCACGTAGCTCACCCTCAGCGGGATCCTCATCGTGAAATCCTCCAAAACATCCCCTATCACCCGCCCTACCACCAGCGGATCCCTCTCCCTCGACATAATTAATTAATTAATTACTTCTTATCTAATCTGTTTACGTACGTAGGCACGTAACTAAGTAGTATTATGCTTGCTTTCGTGTTGCCTTTCCTACTACTGCGTGCTGCTGTTTGTTTTGCCAGGAATCAGCATGCTTATATATATAGACTGACGCATGCAGCAGCCTGGGCGGACCACAAGAATGGCATCTACATATCGCTTAATTACACTAGTAGTACAATAATTAACTAAGTATATGCCTTTTGGTTTACAAGCAACCAACCAAGCTAAGAAAAAGCAGCACAGCTTCCTTCCTTCTATTTTCTTATCTTCTCATCCTGTTGGTCTTTGTCGTCAACAGAACAGATTCAGCTGTCTCTCTGCATGTCTCCCTCCAGAATAGTGGTGGAGTTAGGTAGGGCCGGCCCTCAGATTTCGGATACCTTCTTCTCTAAACAAAATGTTGCACATATTATTTTTCCAAAATATAGAATAAAATATAAACAAGGCATCAATCAATAAATAAATAAAAATTATTCCATTATTTAAGAAAAATATCTATATTATATGATTTTTAATAAAGAATGACAATAATTTAAATAGTAAGATTTAAGTAAAAAATTTATTATAATTTTAGAAAAATCAAATATTATAAACAAATAATAGAATAAACTAAATTATATAGGATAAACTGTTTATTATTTTAGTCTAAAATTAAGTATGGTACAAACCATTTATAATTGATTTAGTTATTTTTTTTTCTTTTCTGCTATTGGTGGTTTGTACCTAATTATTCCGGTTAACATTTAATAAATCAATATGGATTATTTAATTAATTTAGGATTATCGTCTTGCTAGTACAAACAGATTAATTAACAAAATTGAATTATTTTTCTCCTTAGAATGTTGAAAATAAAGAAATTTAAAGCAACAAATTTAATAATGCTAATAATTAGGCATCACCAATTTTACATCTTTTATTATATTTAGGAAACATACGAAAAACATGAGTTCTGTTATATGGTTTGGAAAAAAATTAATAATTAAGAAAACAAATTTTCCCATAATGTGATCCTTTCGTTCTTAAATTTTGCAATATTATTGCTTTAGACCCATAATCAAAACACAATTCATTAATTTTCTATAATTTTAAATTCATAATCAAAATCCAATAATATAATTAGTCATATACGCGATGGAGGTCCGGAGGCCCTCAAAATTTTGGAGGTCCTATGCCGGAGGGCGTGCCATCACACCCTCAAAGCCGACCCTAAAGACTAGAATTAGGTTGAAACTAGCAGGGGCTATAGTCCCTATCAATTATTAAAATATAGATAAATTTATATGTAAATTTTGCACAAATTTAGAAGACAAAATAATTGGTAAAGCTTTAGCCCTCCTATCCAAATTCAACAATTCAAATTAATACCTTACATTCAAATTTCTGACTGCTGCTTGAAAAACTGCCCTACCTCCCACTCCTGACAAATGTGTTCTTTAGAACTTGATTGTGATTTTGAGAACTACAAGGTTTTGCTTAATGGTAGGGCGGTATATCTTGCTAAATTTGGGAGAAGTTATATCACAAATCCCAAAACATGAAAACACCTTGAGATTAAGGTTCAAGTAGAAATTAGAATAAGTTATCTTAAAATTATAAAAGGTAACTGAATGCGTAACCGCTGCTTTCGTATCAGCTGTGAGTCTTGAGGGTGTACGTTTAGATTCCTAGTCCTAGCTGCATCAAAATTAAAGTTGTGGTGAAACACTCCCATACATGTGGAGTGTGGACCTCCTCCCATCTTCCATTCTGCATTCTTCCCTTTTCCCCTGGCCCGGCCCTCTTTCTTCATTTTGTTTCGTAATCGCTTTTTATTTTTATAATGTCTATTTTTATCCCAACTTTTTTCAACTTTTTTATATTTTCCAAATATATTAAAATATTATTAATTACAAAAATATTTCGTAATTCATAAAAATATTAACCTTTTTACGTCATTGTTAAAAATTTTATAATTTTTTCTTAGTTAAAATGCTAAAATTTTAGAATGTTGATCTTAATGTGTCTCTTCTAAATTAGTATCATGTTGCCAAATATTACTAACTAAACTGCTAATTAAAAGTCAACCTTTGAATAATTATTGGTGTTTCGATAAATTTGAATAATATAAAAAAATTGAATAAAAAATAGACATTAACTTTGTTTTTTTTTAATCCATTTTTCTTTTCTTATTCTCAAAATAGCAGGATATGCATATATAGAAAACAAACGCTAGATCCATTCAACGTGTCGCCAAGCTAAGTCATGAGATGAGGAGGGGCCTGTAATCTTTTCGCGAAATTTATTATTCTTTGCCTACTTATGCACTTTACTTGATTACGTCTATAATCTCCTCCATGAGATATAAGCCAGCCATGGTAATGACTAATGACTTGCAACAACGCTCCAGACAGCACTGACCGATTGAGATAGGTACTCCCGCCATTTGCCAGTCTTTTTGTTCCTCTCCCTTTTCCCTTTTTTTTTTCTTTCTTTTTTCTGAGAAGAATCATTTACTTATGAGCACTTCTAATGCACAAAACTATGAAGAAAGAAAAAAAAAAAACAAGATCGATAAGTGAAATATGTAATTTAATATAATACTCATATGATACATTTGTTTATTTCTACAATGAACCACGACGTAATTTCATATTCTGAAAACATTGTACAACAAATTTAGGGTCTACATTATTGAGCACATCCTTTTCTATATACCCTACTAAACAATCATTCAACCACTCGTCGCTAATTCGATTTCGAAACTTGTTTTGGTTTGTTTCAGCAAATGAAAAGAGAGAGGAATAGAGTTACGGTAAACTAGCAAAAAAACACTTGGGATTTTAAAATTATTATATATAAAGCTGAAACATAGTTATTGTTGCCTAAAAAAAATATGATTTTGATACTCCAAATTTAATTAAATCACAACTTAGTCACTAGAATGTACATTTTACATTTTGATACCCTAAATTTAATTTTAGTGTAAAATTATTGAACAATTATGTTATGGTATCTAAATTTATAAGATTTTCATATGTGCACTTTTTTAAATTTACATATTGGTCCAATGTTTAGATTCCACTTGAATCCATGAATCTGGATCTACCAATTCTGTCGAACCAATCCATGAATCTAATCCACAAGTATAAATTTAGTTTGTATCATACAATATGTTGTATCACTCAACTGTTGCCTAAAAAAATATCATTTTGAAACCCCAAATTTAATTAAATAACAACTTATTCACTAGAATGTACATTTTACATTTTGATACCCTAAATTTAATTGTAGTGTAAAATTATTGAACAATTATGTTTTGGTATCTAAATTTTATGAGATTTTCGTATGTACAATTTTTTAAATTTACATATTCGTCCAATGTTTAGATTTCACTTGAATCTATGAATCCAGATCCACCAATCATGTTGAACCAATCGATGAATCCAATCCACCATAAAATAAAAGTATAAATTTAGTTTGTATCATACAATATGTTGTATAACTCAACTGTAGGAGAAGATATGACCATTTTACATTTGCTCATTATAAAAAACATTAAATAAATGATAAAAGAGAGACGCTACTAACTACATGTAACAAAATTTGCGAAATCTACATAAGCAAGTGTGAATAAATTGCTACGGTGAAAAGAGTTGACTGTTATATTGACGGCCAAATAAAAGAATTGCTCAAAACCTTTCCATCATATACTTCCTCTTCGTTATATTTTTCACTCGCCTTCCATGACCTTTTCTTTATTTCTTTCTCTGCCTTATTTGTCTAATCCTAATTAGTATACTATTTTTATGTATTCTAATCACAAGTATGAACGTGTCCGTACACGACTGACCAACAGTCTTGAGAAATAATAATTGAACCATGAACCACTAACTTTTTCAGCTCAATGTCGAATCCAATTTAAAATAAATATATATGATTACTACTTATTAAAAAGTCATCATTTTCCACTATGATATTTGAAGGTGTGAAATTTTAAGTGAGTTCCAGTTTGTATTCCTTTCTTCTCCCTAGAGTTTTTCTTTTTCAACTAGGCTAGAATTTTCAAAAATTATTCATGAATTTTTCAACAATTATACATATCAAATAAATATTTTCCTCTTTTCTATAAAAAATAAATAATTATCATCTTAAATACATCACCATAAAAGGAATTAAGCCTCAACTATGCAAATTATAGATGGAACATTGCATTTTAGTATCTCAAATTTTGGGTATTACATATTGGTACATAAACTTTCGAAGTACACACCCTAGACACCGAGGTTGATCTTGCTCCCGAAGCGGCAGAGGATGTGCAGGGCGTCCTCACGCTTCGCATGCACACCCCGGATACAGAGCTCAAGTCGGAGTTCGCATCCAGGTGGCCTAACTTGACCCCTCAAACGAAATAGTTGATTTTTATATATAAAGCTGAAACATAGTTATTGTTGCCTTAAAAAAATATTATTTTGATACTCCAAATTTAATTAAATCACAACTTAGTCACTAGAATGTACATTTTACATTTTGATACCCTAAATTTAATTTTAGTGTAAAATTATTGAACAATTATGTTTTGGTATCTAAATTTATGAGATTTTCATATGTGCAATTTTTTAAATTTACATATTGGTACAATGTTTAGATTCAACTTGAATCCATGAATCTGGATCTACCAATTCTGTTGAACCAATCCATGAATCCAATGCACAAGTATAAATTTAGTTTGTATCATACAATATGTTGTATCACTCAACTGCTGCCTAAAAAAATATCATTTTGAAACCCCAAATTTAATTAAATCACAACTTATTCACTAGAATGTACATTTTACATTTTGATACCCTAAATTTAATTGTAGTGTAAAATTATTGAACAATTATGTTTTGGTATCTAAATTTTATTAGATTTTCGTATGTACAATTTTTTTAATTTACATATTGGTCCAATGTTTAGATTTCACTTGACTCTATGAATCCGGATCCACCAATCATGTTGAACCAATCGATGAATCCAATCCACCATAAAATAAAAGTATAAATTTAGTTTGTATCATACAATATGTTGTATAACTCAACTGTAGGAGAAGATATGACCATTTTATATTTGCTCATTATAAAAAACATTAAATAAATGATAAAAGAGAGACGACTATAAAATATTGCAAGAGCGGATTTATAAACTCATTTAGTACATTTACGGGTTACCAAAAACTTCTACTAACTACATGTAACAAAATTTGCGAAATCTACATAAGCAAGTGTGAATAAATTGCTACGGTGAAAAGAGTTGTTGACGGCCAAATAAAAGAATTGCTCAAAACCTTTCCATCATATACTTCCTCTTCGTTATATTTTTCACTCGCCTTCCATAACCTTTTCTTTATTTCTTTCTCTGCCTTATTTGTCTAATCCTAATTAGTATACTATTTTTATGTATTCTAATCACAAGTATGAACAGGTCCGTACACGACTTACCAACAGTCTTGAGAAATAATAATTGAACCATGAACCACTAACTTTTTCAGCTCAATGTCGAATCCAATTAAAAATAAATATATATGATTACTACTTATTAAAAAAAGTCATCATTTTCCACTATGAGATTTGAAGGTGTGAAATTTTAAGTGAGTTCCAGTTTGTATTCCTTTCTTCTCCCTAGAGTTTTTCTTTTTCAACCCGGCTAGAATTTTCAACAATTATACATATCAAATAAATATTTTCCTCTTTTCTATAAAAAGTAAATAATTATCATCTTAAATACATCACCATAAAAGGAATTAAGCCTCAACTATGCAAATTATAGTTCGTCACCTATACTTAATAGATATATAGATTTATAACCTAAATTTATGTTTTTGGAATATAAGTCCTCAAAATATAGGTGGAACATTGCATTTTAGAATCTCAAATTTTGTGTATTACATTTTGGTACATAAACTTTTGAAGTACACCTCCTCGAATAAATGAGTATCAATATCCAACTCATACACGTTTAGATTATGAAAGTAAATGTCCATACGCTATCCAAACCCATCTACAAACTTCCATACCCATATATAAGTCATACATATCCTAATCATAATCAGTGGGTCTACTTGGGTTTAGGTAAATTTCATTTATTAGCCAAATTTTCAAAAAAAATTAAATTAGATGTTGACCGCCATATATCTTTTCTCAATCAATATCATATTATGAAGTCAATATTACTAACAAAACTGCTAAAAAAATTAATTTTAGACTAATAATAGTAACAAAACACCATAACGGGCCACATAATACATGCCCATAGTCCATCTCCGCCGCGACAAGGCGCGACATCGCCAACTAGTTAAAACTATAAAATAATAGTTGTCTCCCACTCCACTTTCTATTCATTATAATTTATAAGTTTTTTCACCTTCTTGGTTGTATAGTTGTATTGCCGAGAGGAAGAATAGAGATTGTATAGTGTGGGGTCCTTAAGCCAACAGTCCAAAAAAAATCCAAATATACAAGGGATATTTTTCCTAATGAATTTCCAAGTGAGTTACTTGGACACCAGTCCTCTTGCCTTCCCTCCGCCGCTGAATTGATCAATTGTCAGCTGAAACTTGAGAGGGTTGTAGAACTGAAGCGTAAGGAAGTGTTGATTGTAATGGATCAAAAGATCAGTGATCATGGCTGCTAGAGATGGCAAAAATATCCGTAATCGTGGATATCCACCCGAATCCGACCTAATCGGGTAGGGTAAAACTCGAACCCGAAGCATTTTTCGTGGGTACGGGTAAAACCCGAACCCGAATATTGCGGGTAATGGGTGGGCATGGTTATCTCACTAACCAACCCGAACCCGCCCGATTATACACATGCATATGTATTTTGTCTAGAAATAATTATTATTTTTCCCTAGAATATTTTATATTTAGCATATAAATATACTATTTTTATGAAATTATGTTGTTTTAATTAATTTTCGTCATTCTAGTGAATTATTGTCGTACTTTTCCTCTTACGTAATGTGAGTATACGTGTGAATGTTAACATATTGGTTGGAATTATAAGGAGAAATTATTACCCATGGATAACCGTGGATACCCGAAACCGAACGGGTATGGGCATGGTTTTGATTTTCTACCAGTTTCTCTTGTGGGTACGGGTATGGGTAAAACCCGAACTACATTGGGTAGGGTAACGGATATGCACTATCCGCCCCCGACCCGACCCATTGCTATCCCTAATGGCTGCTGGTGCCTGCTTTGGTACAGCAACCAACAAGACAAATCGAAAATTGATATATATATATATATATATATAGAAGCCTTAGTTCTAGGTTTACTATTAATCAAGAGGTTAAATTGTAAATAACAAACAACTCTAATAACAATAGTCTAATTAGAGTGGGTACCATCTTTTTTAATTAATTACTTTTTCTTCTTTTTTCCTTTTCTTTTATCCCTAATTTCTTATCTCTTTATTTCTAAATATTTTTTTCTTTATTCCTAATTTTCTATCTTCTAATATTATTTTTGGTTTGTTGTGTTGCTGAAGTCGATCTATATGTTTGTATTTGCTTATTTGATTTTACATCTTTAGTCATTTGATTCGTTCTAATTACAACATCCCAATCGACAGCCAAGTATAACCGCCGACCAGGTGTAGCAGAGGGCAAGCAAGCAATAAGAATTTATCGTACCACGGGTAACTAGGCTTACCCTACTTCAGGTTTAGGGTTTATTATCTCGCCAACTTAGGATGGTGATTAGAAGAATTAAACTAACTAACCTAGCTATTTACAAGGTTGGAGCTCTCTTATATTAAATCCCCTATTTTCGACCTTTGGATCGATGTTGAGTATCCTCCTAGCTCGATCGACTCAAATACACTACTGCTGGGAGATGGACTCCCTCGGGAATGACCCGGAACGGCGAATCAATGGATGGGTAGTGCTCTATTCAACCTAGGGTATCGTATATTGCTAGGAGACCTGTCGAATCAACTCCCTCGGGGCCTACCTGGTGAATATATGATAGGAGTGACCCGAAGTCTTCCAAAAAGGGGGCACTAAGGGGATTATCCCATTTGTAGGTCAAAAGCTCAAAGCATGAAAATGGAAATCACACTCATGCCATTCAAGTAAACATCCATCAATTAAGTAAAATCAACAATCAAACTAGGGATTTTGTCACATACATCAACAACAAAGAAATCTCTAGATCTTCTTCTTTTTCTTCTAGGCTTGATTCCTAGCTTCCATGCTTGATCAATCCCTTCAATTAAGCTCCAAGATCACTCCCTCTCTTACTATAGCTCCCCTTTTTGTGTTTTGGGTTGAAACCCTAGAGAAAGAAAGTGTTCATTCTCCAAAAACCAGCTCCCCCTTCTCTCTCCCCGGTATTGTCTTCATATTTTCCTGAAAGTGACCAGTTCAAGGCCGCATTTGCCAGTTCACGGTCGTGAACACCTAAATGCGTATGTGAACTCAGTCGTCTCTAAAACGCACCGCTTTGCTCTCCTGGGTTCACGGTTAATGGCCCCAGTTCACGGTCTTAGCGACCGTGAACTCGCTTGGCGTCGGTAAATCTGAAACCTCGCTGGACTGCTCGATGTTCACGGTTTATGGCTCCAGTTCACGTTCTTGGGAGAAAGTGAACTCCATTGTTTGACCGTGAACTGCGGCTGCTTCCTGGACGCCTGCACTTCACTGTTACATGGCAATTGTCCCGGTTCAGACTTTTCTTCGGTTTTTTTGCGCTTTTTGACCTCCAATTATTCCGAAATTCGACCTCGACCCTTCCACACGTGCTAAGACCTTAAATGTATCAAAACAAGCACAACCTAGCGTGAAATATGTCGAGGGACTAATAGACTACCCCCCCCCCCACCCACACACACACTTAAGCTCGACATTGCCCTCAACGGCGTAAAATAGGAAAGTAGAACGATGTTACCGGATATGATGTGAATCTTGGTGGTCGGGATAGGAGGTCGGGCGAGATCCGGAAGAGCAAGGAGACGGAAAAACACCACCAAAATCTCTCCATTGGTCGTCTTATTTAAAGGAAAAGATATGCAAACCGTTGATGGTTGGGTTGCCTCCACCAAGCGCTTCTTTAACGTCTTAAGCTGGACAGTTGCTCCTAAAGTTTCGGTCCACCCAAGAACCTCGTTAAAGTTGAGGTTCTTGTCGGTGAGGTGATGTCTCAAGTCACGACCATTGGACGAGTCCATGATTGAGGGTTTGTGAACTTGAGTGGCTTTGAGGCTCCATCCACGAGACCTCTTCTTCTTTCCTTCTTCTCTTTGCCCCACACCATGTAACGCATCATCGATTTACCACCATCACATCCACCAAGAGGGATCGCCATCTTGGCTAGGCAAAGAGCCGCAAACGGGTCCTTCTCCAAAAGCGCATCGAGGTCGGGTGGAAAGCTTTCATAGCACTTGTAACTTGTGGATGCTTCATGCACCTTGACCTCGTCCATTGATCGGACATCACTTGCTCCTTCTTCTTCTTCCTCAACCTCCATTCCTTCATCTTCAAATTCCTCCCATTGGGAACACTCAAGATCTTCCCACTCTTCAATGTTTTCTTCCTCCTCTTCAACCTCTTCTTTCTCCTCCCCTTTCATGTCTTCAAGCACGGTTTGGAGGGCAAGGTGCCATGCAAGATCATAGAAAGGATTCTCATCCTTCTTTCTCCTCCTTCTCTCACTTGAACTCCCTTTGGTGTTTTGGGTTGAAACCCTAGAGAAAGAAAATGTTTATTCTCCAAAAACCAGTTCACGGCCGTGAACACCCAAACGCGTCCATGAACTCAGTCGTCTCCAATACGCACCGCTTTGATCTCCTGGGTTCACGGTTATTGGCCCTAGTTCACGGTCTTAGAGACCGTGAACTCGCCTAGCGTCAGTAACCTCTAAAACCTCGCTGGACTGCTCGATGTTCACTGTTTGTGGCTCCAGTTCATGGTCTTAGGAGACAGTGAACTCCCTTGTTTGAACGTGAACTGCGGCTGCTTCCTAGACACCTGCACTTCACTGTTATGGGGTAATTGTTATGGTTCGGACTTTTCGTCGTGTTTTTTGCGCTTTTGACCTCAAATTATCCCAAAATTTCGACCTTGACCCTTCCACACGTGCTAGGACCTGACATGTATCAAAACAAGCACAACCTAGCCTAAAATATGTCGAGGGATGATGAAATACTAAGCTAAACAAATAAGAAATGAACGGTAAAATGTGTACATTTGAGCCCGAATCATCATATTTCGCCCAAGTTCAAATAGGAAAATCACGGAGAAACCTACTAACATGATTTACCATTCTTTAAACATTTTTGTTGTTGTTGTTGTCGTCATGTTGAAATATACATTTTTGTTCTTATTTTGATTTTGCATTCTTACTTATCTCTTTCGCGCCGATCTATTTGTTCGAATTTGCTTATTTAATTTTACAACTTTAGTCATCTCTCTCGCATGAGCTCAAATAGGAAACTCACGGAGAAATCTTCTAACATTGGTTACCATTCTTTAAATGTGTCTTTTTTTGTTGTTGTGTTGAAATTGACCTTTTTGTTCATATTTGGTTTTGCATTCTTGTATCTCTTTCTCGCTCTTCATTTAAATGGTGAAAGTGGCATCGGAACCAACGCAGCAAAATACTAAATTATTCCGGCGTTTTTTCTTCACTTTCTTAATTTCCATTTCAAATGCAGAAACTTCGTCAGTTCTCTAATTAATAGTTGTTGAGTTCCAAATATGTAAATTGTCCTCTGGTAATTTCTAACTTCATTGGCCAACGAGTGCATATTACCACAAATTCTCTCCCACAACATCTTAGTGATTTTTCTTGTCGTTCTTGGAATTATGTCGTTTGTGTAATATTTTATTAATTGTTTTATATCATACAATTGTAGTGATATCCTCCATTCGTCGTTAAGCCAAGCGAGCGTGCATATCTAGTGATAATTAAGGAAATGCACTAGTTAGGGCAACATATAAAGGTTTCTCGAAGCTATATAATAAGACAATTTTGTATGGGTATTTGACTCTCCTCTACCATAACACTAGAAAATGACCAAGTGTAATCACCTACTAGAGCGTAGTATAGCGAGTTTGGGTTTTAATGTCAACCCGGGTCCTAAGTGTGATGACTACTCCGTGAATTCTTATTATTTAGCAGTGAAAGTGTAGTGAAGGTCTAAGCAAAGCAGAAAAAGGTTGTTTTCAGACCCTCTCAATCTGAGTCCCTAGCGGGCGACTATCCTCCACCGGAGTAACCTGATTGAGGCCCTAACAAACCAAACCTCCACTACGGCACTACCGAAGTAAATCCGGTACAGAATAGTGAACTGACTCCTCGACTAAAGTCATCAATTCACTACCTTCAATCAAGGGTGCTTTATCAACCTAGGCAGATATTCTCTTTCTAGGTCAAAGCAGAAACAACAGGAATTTGATCAGGATTCATGTCATTCAACAAATCAGACCTCAATTGAATATAATAAAATCAATGGATTCATATTTGGTTTTGCATTCTTGTATCTCTTTCTCGCTCTTCATTTAAATGGTGAAAATGGCATTGGAACCAACGAAATACTAAATTATTCCTTGGTTTTTTCTTTACTTTCTTATTTTCCATTTCAAATGTAGAAATTTGTCAATTCTTTAATTAATAGTTGTTGAGTTCCAAATATGTAAATTGTCCTCTGGTAATTTCTAACTTCATTGGCCAACGAGTGCATATTACTACAAATTCTCTCCCACAATATCTTAGTGATTTTTCTTGCATTTTTGGAATTATGTCGTCTGAGTATTATTTTATTAATTTTTTATATCATACAATTATAGTGATATCCTCCAGTCTGAGTGATATTTTATTAATTGTTTTATATCATACAATTATAGTGATATCCTCCATTCGTCGCGAAGCCAAGCAAGCGTGCATATCTAGTGATAATTAAGGAAATGCACTAGTTACGGCAACATATATAAGTTTCTCGAAGCTATATAATAAGACAATTTTGTATGGGTATTTGCACTAGCGGAACAAGGATTAAAGTTTAAAGATAATATACAAAATCATAATCAAGAATTTGATACGAGATATTCTCAACTAAGGAACTAGCCAACCATGGGGAGGGGTTCCTAGGTGTTCATCGATTGAAACGAAGACTAAAGAAGCCCATAGGAATCGACGCCACCATCACAAAAGACAGGGCCAAGGATGTCCTTTCTGGCACAGATTCTCTCTTGGAGGTTGGTGTCGCTCTAAGTCAGTAGGGTTGCATTAGCGGCAGAGTAACGATCCTTCCTTGACCTCTTTTCTTTTCATTTCCAAGTTCTATCTCTAGAGTCCTATTTATGTGCCTTTGATTAGGCTTTCTAAGGAAGAAATCTCGTAGCATTAGCGGCATCCAGCTAATCAGAAGTCTCCAAACATGGGTCAGGACCATTTGATGCAAAAGATGTGCATATTCACGCTCAATCCTAATGTCCCTTTACAATGACGATAGCTTCTAAATGTTAGAGCTCACAAAATGGGTATCGTTGCTAGCTTGTCCGGAGGTTTGAATGACTGACTCGGGTCTAGGACAAGGGGAAAAGGCTTTTTGGGTAGTGACATACATAACATGAGGTTCCACATCTCCGCCCTAAAACTAAAACAATGTTCTATGGTTTCGAATAGAACCTTCTTCTACAAGCAATGGCCACTAGCTTCGGCCAAAAACCGCACTTCCCCCAAATTCCAAACTACAACCAATCACCAAACCATGTCACACATACTTTCTTGATACATTTGCTATTCAATTTCAAGCACATGAGTGTGGTGGGCAAATAACATGTAAGTGTACCTAAAACTTGCATGCTAAGAACCACTTCTAAGAGCATGTTCAACATTATTATATTTTTGGTGGCCTCTCTCTTTTCTTCCTTGCTCTCTTATTGATCTCTTTTTTTTCTTTTTGCTTTTATTTTCTCTTTTCTTTGGGGCTATAGAGAGCTATAAACATACCACATTTTTTAACTTAAGGAACAATGCTCACTTTAAAGACCTACCTCCACACTCACTTCACTTCTTAGCAAAACCATACACAAATCACTCATGTGTAACCTCGTTTAAGCTCAAATGGTATGAATGGAGCTTCCAAACACAAGGGTGACTCGATAACAGTGTAGACACGAAGAAAATAAGGTCGTTCTATCTAAATCAATCAAGCTCCAGTAGCGTGAACTACCTAACACGAGAACGACCCTTAGACACACGGCTCAAAGGGGTTGACTAAGGGATGATATGATCGGGTCGGTCAACATTTGGGTCGTGGACTAAACCTATGCCTCCATCTTCCTCACTAGCAACAACATGAATGCTACACATCATGTAAAGGGGGAACTATCTTTCAACAACGAAACGGACGACACAAGTCTCACATGGCTACCTATGTGCTCAATCATTCGTTCTAATTCCCTTAACTCAATGAATAGACAACTGTGAAAGGCAAGTAATCGATTTAAAACGTCTATCGGTTCACAAACATATGAGAAATGAATCGATGCACAAACCTAATACAAGTCTCAATCATCATCATAGGTTGCACAAATTCACAAGCAAATCATCCATAGACAATGCTAATACCCATGAGATTCAAAACAAATCACCATAAGATGCCACTATGATCAAATGTAGAAGTTATTAAGCTTGGAGCCCTCAAATTTTAAAATTTTTGGCATACATCAAGGCTCCAAGCATTCAAAATCACACCAAACATTCACACACACATGCATAATAGACTACCCCCCCCCCCCACACACACACACTTAAGCTCGACATTTCCCTCAATGGCGTAAAATAGGGAAGTAGAACGATGTTACCGGATATGATGTGACTCTTGGTGGTCGGGATCGGAGGTCGGACGAGATCCGGAAGAGCAAGGAGACGGCAAAACACCACCAAAATCTCTCCATTGGTCGTCTTATTGAAAGGAAAAGATATGCAAACCATTGATGGTTGGGTTGCCTCCCACCAAGCGCTTCTTTAACGTCGTAAGCCTGACGGTTGCTCCTCAAGTTTCGGTCCACCCGAGAACCTCCTTAAAGTTGAGGTTCTCATCGGTGAGGTGATGTCTCAAGTCACGAGCATTGGACGAGTTCATGATTGAGGGATCGTGAACTTGAGTGGCTTTGAGGCTCCACCCACAAGACCTCTTCTTCTTTCCTTCTTCTCTTTTCCCCACACCATGTAATGCATCATCGATTTACCACCATCACATCCACCAAGAGGGATCGTCGATGGCTTGGTCTTGACTAAGCAAAGAGCCGCAAACGCGTCCTTCTCCAAAAGCGCATCGAGGTCGGTGGAAAGCTTTCATAGCACTTGTAACTTGTGGATGCTTCATCCACCTCGACCTCGTCCATTGCTCAGACACCACGTGCTCCTTCTTCTTCTTCCTCAACCTCCCTTCCTTCTTCATCAAATTTCTCTCCTTGGGAACACACAAGATCTTCCCCCTCTTCAATGTTTTCTTCCTCCTCTTCAACCTCTTCTTTCTCCTCCCCTTTCATGTCTTCAAGCACGGTTTGGAGGGCAAGGTGCCATGCAAGATCATATAAAGGATTCTCTTGCTCCTCCAAACTCGTGTCTTGGTTTTCAAAGTTGCTTTCGGGAAGGGGAAAGTGATGGGAGTCATCAATGCAACCTTATTTTTCATCCTCACCACGAGAGCTCTCCGGGGTGAGTTCTTCTTGCTCCACACGGTTGTCATTGATCTCTCCTTCAACCTCCTCCTTTTACTCCAATAAAGAGAGGCGATAGCATTTATAAGCCCGTTCCACCTTCTCCTCCAATAATGAGAGGCGATAGCTAGCATAAGTTTGTACCACCTTCTCTTCTAGTGCCAAACCGGGAGGAGGGAGGGGTTGCAAATCCGTGTTGGAGCTTGTTCTTGAAAAATTCTCCAAGGCAAGCTCCAACTTGGACTTCGCTTCGGGTTGTGGGAGATCCAAGCTTGAGCACCCTTCATCGGTGCCTTGAGCAAACCGCTACACCATGAGCTCCAATTGGGTCTTTGGCTCCGGTTGTGGAGTGAGACATGGTCTTGAAGATTGTCCCATGAAAGCTTCCATTGCCAACTCCAACTTGGATTTCTCCTCGACTTGAGAAGGGAAGTTTTCTTCATTTGGGGGAGCTTCTTGAAATCCCCAATGGTATGCTTGTTCTTCTTGGAAGGGAGGTTGATCATAGAACCTGGTTCCTTGTCTTTCACCTTCTTGGTTACTCCATGAAGCTCCGGGGTACCCCTATTTGGGTGGTTGTGGATACCCCCACATGTTGTAGAAGCCATTGCGATCCATGATTCAACCTACAACCACAAAAATAAAAAAATAAAATCAAACAAACACAAACCACCCTTCAAGTGAAGAGTGGGTCAACAAAAACAAAACATAAAACAAAACGACTAAAGTAACGACCTAACCCTTTTTCAAATAACCTAGAATGGTCCTCGGCAACGGTGCTAAAAACTTGACTTGTTCAAACTACAACATCCCAATCGAAGGCCCAGTACAACCTCCGACCGGGTGTAGCATAGGGCAAGCAAGCAATAAAAATTTATCGTATCACAGGGATCTAGACTTACCCTACTTCAGGTTTAGGGTTCGTTATCTAGCCAACCTAGGATGGTGATTAGAATAATTAAACTAACTAACCACTAACCTAGCTATTTACATGGTTGGAGCTCTCTTGGGTTAAATTCCCCTATTTCCAACCTTTGGATCGATGTTGAGTATCCTCCTAGCCGATCGACTCAAATACACTACCGCTTGGAGATGGACTCCCTCAGGAATGACCCAAAACGGCGAATCAATGGATGGGTAGTTCTCTATTCAACCTAGGGTATCGTATATTGCTAGGAGACCAGTCGAATCAACTCCCTAGGGGCCTACCCGGTGTATATATGATAGGAGTGACCCGAAGTCGCCTAAAAGGGGGGCACTAAGGGGAACTCCTAGGTCAAAAGCTCAAAGCATGAAAATGGAAATCACACTCATTCCATTCAAGAAAACATCTATCAATTAAGTAAAATCAACAATCAAACTAGGGATTTTGTCACACACATCAACAACAAACCCAAAACTAGACCTAGGGTTCTTAAACCCAAGAGAAGAGGGTGAGTTTCTAGAGAGAGAGAGAGGGGAGTATACAAAGAAACCTCTAGATATTCTTCTTCTTCTAGGCTTGATTCCTAGCTTCTAAGCTTGATCAATGCCTTCAATTAAGCTCCAAGATCACTCCCTCTCTCACTAGAACCCCCCTTTGGTGTTTTGGGTTGAAACCCTAGAGAAAGAAAGTGTTCCTTCTCCAAAAACCAGCTCCCCCTTATCTCTCCCCGCTGTTGTCTTCATATTTTCCCGAAAGTGACCAGTTCACGGCCGTGAACACCTAAACGCGTCCATGAACTCAGTCATCTCCAATACGCACCGCTTTGCTCTCCTGGGTTCACTGTTAATGGCCCAAGTTCACTGTCTTAGCGACCGTGAACTCGCTTAACGTCAGTAACCTCTGAAACCTCGTTGGACTGCTCGATGTTCACGGTTTGCGGCTCCAGTTCACAGTCTTAGGAGACAATGAACTCCCTTGTTTGACCGTGAACTACGGCTGCTTCATGGACTCCTGCACTTCACTGTTATGGGGCAATTGTCACGGTTCAGACTTTTCTTCGTGTTTTTTGCGATTTTTGACCTTCAATTATCCCAAAATTCAACCTCGACCCTTCCACGCGTGCTAGGACCTAAAATGTATCAAAACAAGCACAACCTAGTGTGAAATATGTCGATGGATGATGAAATACTAAGCTAAACGAATAAGAAATGAACGGTAAAATGTGTACATTTGGGCCCGAATCATCATCTTTTGCTCAAGTTCAAATAGGAAAATCACGGAGAAACCTTCTAACATGATTTACCATTATTTAAACATTTTTGTTTTTGTTGTCGTCGTCATGTTGAAATATACATTTTTGTTCGTATTTGGTTTTGCATTCTTACTTATCTCTTTCGCGTCCATCTATTTGTTCGAATTTGCCTATTTGAAGTTACAACTTTAGTCATCTCTCTCGCTCTAGCTCAAATAGGAAACTCATGGAGAAATCTTCTAAGATTGGTTACCATTCTTTAAATGTTTTTTTTATTGTTGTGTTGACATTGACCTTTTTGTCCATATTTGGTTTTGCATTCTTGTATCTCTTTCTCGCTCTTCATTTAAATGGTGAAAGTGGCATCGGAACCAACGCAACAAAATACTAAATTATTCCGGGGTTTTTTCTTCACTTTCTTAATTTCCATTTCAAATGCAGAAACTTCGTCAATTCTCTAATTAATAGTTGTTGAGTTCCAAATATGTAAATTGTCCTCTGGTAATTTCTAACTTCACTGGCCAACGAGTGCATATTACCACAAATTCTCTCCCACAACATCTTAGTGATTTTTCTTGTCGTTCTTGGAATTATGTCGTTTGTGTAATATTTTATTAATTGTTTTATATCATACAATTGTAGTGCTATCCTCCATTTGTCGTTAAGCCAAGCGAGCGTGCATATCTAGTGATAATTAAGGAAATGCACTAGTTAAGGGAACATATAAAGGTTTCTCGAAGCTATATAATAAGACAATTTTGTATGGGTATTTGACTCTCCTCTACCATAACACTAGAAAATGACCAAGTGTAATCACCTACTAGAGCGTAGTATAGCAAGTTTGAGTTTTAATGTCAACCCGGGTCCTAAGTGTGATGACTACTCCGTGAATTCTTATTATTTAGCAGCGAAAGTGTAGTGAAGGTCTAAGCAAACAGACAAGCAAAGCAGAAAAAGGTTGTTTTCATACCCTCTCAATCTGAGTCCCCGGCGGGCGACTAACCTCCACCAGAGTACCCTGATTGAGGCCCTAACAAACCAAACCTCCACTACGGCACTACCGAAGTAAATCCAGTACAGAATAGTGAACTGACTCCTCGACTAAAGTCATCAATTCACTACCTTCAATCAAGGGTGCTTTATCAACTTAGGCAGATATTCTCTTTCTAGGTCAAAGCAGAAACAACATGAATTTGATCAGGATTCATGTCATTCAACAAATCAGACCTCAATTGAATATAATAAAATCAATGGATTCATACTCGGGTTCATACAATCAGACCTAACATACAAATCTAGGGTTCTTCATACCCAGGTGAATGTGGAAGTTACTCCATGGAGAGAGAAACAAACTCTAGCTCAGAAGCATAAATCAGGCTGTGAAGGATGGGGTTATGCTTCTGGATGGCAATCGGCACTTCTCCAAGCGTTATACGAGCTCCACTAATGATGAAGACCGATCTAAGGCGCTTGGGAACTCTGGTTCGTCGCTTTCTCTCTCTAGGTATCACTTTCTTTCTCTAAAACTCGGAACCCTTTAAAAATCAGCCTTCTTCCCCTTGAAAACCAACAGGTCGCGATCCCCGGTCATAATCCCGGGTCGGGTATTTTACGTGGCCGGCCGGGGATTTCAAAACGCAGCGCACAGGACAGGGGCTAATACCCGTTCGAGGTCAAGAATACCCGATCGGGTACTTTTGCTCAATGACCGGGCCCCCTTCTGAACTCTGGGCGCCCAAAACCATTTTCCCCGGCCTCCTCAGATTATTACCCGGCCGGGTATTTTTGCTCATGGCCGGGTATTTTGCTCCTCCAGCACCCTTCAACTCAAACGTCCTCCTTTCGACACGAAACTCGTTTCTCTGCCTCAATTCCAACGCCAAGCCCTGAAATATGACATAAACACCCAACCTAGCGTGAAATCGGCTTAAAACACGAGAATCAACATCTCAAACGGCTCAAGAATAGGGGTAAAAACATATGCAATCAATGGTCTATCAGTATTCGTACTAGCGGAACAAGGATTAAAGTTTAAAGATAATATACAAAATTATAATAAAGAATTGGATACGAGATATTCTCAACTAAGGAACTAGCCAACCGTGGAGAGGGGTTCCTAGGTGTTCATCGATTGAAATGAAGACTAAAGAAACCCATAGGAATCGACGCCACCATCACAAAAGACAAGGCCAAGGATGTCATTTCTGGCACAGATTCTATCTTGGAGGTTGGTGTCGCTCTAAGTTAGCTGGGTTGTTTTGTCGGCAGAGTAACGATCCATCCTTGACCTCTTTTCTTTTCATTTCCAAGTTCTATCTCTAGAGACCTATTTATATTCCTTTGATAAGGATTTCAAAAGAGAAACATCCCCCCACCCCACACTTAAGTTCGACATTGCCCTCAATGGAGAAGAGGGAAGGATAAGGGGAACGATGTTACCGCTGTGCACGGACTGCATGAGACTGGAAGGGGACCAGTCTGAGTGAAAAGGACTGGAGAGGGGACCAGTCGGCGCAAAGGCACATCTAAAGAGGACACAAAAACTCAGCCACAATACGTTAGGTCCAGTTGTCATCCCAATAGTACATCATCCAAAAGTAAAGAAAAGAAAATAAACCAAAACACAAGAAATTTTGCACTCCGAATTACACAAAAACGAACAAGACGGGCAACGAGTACAACTTAGTCGATCCCGGTGAAGTCGATCTGGTCCATGAGGTCGTCAACCCCATCTGTTGGTGGTGGCGGGGCGGTGAGTGGTCCCATCGGGTGGTCCAGTGGTGCTCATGAGGCGGGTAGTAGGACTGGAGCAAGTGCTCCTGGTACTCCATCATCCAACGGCTATGGTCCCGCTCCCGCTCCCGCTCGATGCGAGCACTAGTGACTCCCATCTGAGCCTCCATCCGGTCGAGGCGCTCGTCCACGACCGTCATCCGGGACTGGTACTCGGCCTGGTGGGCCGAATACTGCTGGTAGAAATGGACCTGATGGTCCATTAGCTGTTGGTTCTGGAGCCCGAGCTGCTGAAACTGGAGCCCCATCTGCTGGAACTGCTCCGTGAAGAAGTCCATCGACGGGCCAGAAGCCATCGACGGACCAGACGGACCGGAGGAGGACTCGCTTCTCTCGGGTCTCCGTCGTGGCTGAAGATCCCCTGGGGGGAGAGCGGGGGCTCCGGCTCATCAGCATCCATGGCCCCGCCATCATCATCATCATCATTGATAACGATGTAAATGCACATGTTTGCGCCCCTAGTTCTTATCCGTTTGAGGAGTATAGTCGTGTGTTTTGGCCTATTTTACGCCGGGTTGTGCTATTTTGTCATGTTTCAGGTCCCAGGCATTAAAGGGAAGGCTAACTGCGAGTTTCGGGGCATTCGGAAGTCATTTCGGTGAGCTGGAGCCAAAACACGGGCAGCCTAAGGCATTACACGGCCGTGTACTGCTGGCCGTGCTTTTTATGCCGAGAGCAAATTCAGTTTGGCCGATTCAGCTGCAAACACGGGCACCGAAGCACGGCCGTGTTCAGTCAAAGCACGGCCGTGTACATCGCGAATCACGGCCGTGTTTCAACCAGCTGCTGGCCGTGTAATTAAACACTGGCCGAAACACGGGCAGGCCCAGGCAAAGCACGACCGTGCCCTCGACCGTGCTTTGGCCACTGATGCTTTTAAGCAGAGTTTCAGCCACAATCCAAGGGGGATTCGAGTTTTTGAGAGAGAGATCAGTTCCTAGAGAGAGAAAGTGACGAGCAAGAGTTCCCAAGTGCCCTAGATTGATCTTCAACACCATTGGAGGCCAACTTGAGCTTGGAGAAGTGCCGATCAACGTCCAGAAGCAGGAATCCATCCTTCGCAGTATGAATTCCGTGTCTGATTCTGCTTTTGCTTTCTTCTCTATGGAGTAGTTCTCCCATTCATCTGGGTATGGAGAACCCTAGATTTGTATGTTAGGCTTTGATTGTATGAACCCAAGTACTGATTCTGTGATTGATTATATTCGATTGAGGTTTTGATGATTGAATGACTTGAATCCTGATCAAATTCCTGTTGTTTCTGCTGTAACCTAGAATGAGAATATCTGCTTAGGTTAATAGAGTATCCTTGATTGAAGGTAGGGAGTTGGTGACTTTAGTCGAGGAGCCAACTCACTATTCTGTACCGGATTTACTCCGGTAGTGGAGGTTTTGTTCTTAGGGCCTCAATCTGTCGACTCCGGTGGAGGTTAGTCGCCCGCTAGAGAGTCAGATTGAGAGGGTCTGAAGACCTTTAGTCTAGACTTCAGGCTGTTTAAGAACCTTCCGCAGTATAATCTTCATAGAAACTGAACTTGGTAATTACAATCCGGCTTAACTGCAGTCTAGGGGGAACCATATCCGGGTGACCTCTTTAACTTGAATACAACCGTTTACTTGCTTTGTTAGTTTGTTAGTTTAGACTTGCACTCCAGTTTTATTGCTAGATAACAAGAACTCACGGAGTAGTCAGCAAATCTAGGACCCGGGTTGATAATTAAACCTAAACCCGCTATACTACGCTTTAGGAAGTGGTTACACTTGGCCAATTCCTGGAGTGACAGTAGAGTCGAGTCAAGTTTTTGGCGCCGTTGCCGGGGACGGCTAGGTTGTTGAAGAAAAGTGGTTTCTGTTAATTTAGCTTTTCTTTTTGCTTTGTTTGCTTTGTCCCACTTGTGCCTTCACGGGTTTGTTGCTTGAGTGTGTGCAGGTAGTGCATGACCCGTAGCCAGTCGGGAGGTTTACTGCCGTTGAATCCAGAGATTGACCGCACCTGTCGCCAGCTCAGGAGACAACAGCGAGCTAGACTGGCTACGGAAGAGCGCATAGACGGCCACCTGAGTAGCGATTCTGAAGAAGAGCACGGAATGGACGGAGATTACAATCAGCACCAGGGGAATCCTCAGCAGGTTCCCCCGGTGAATCAGGTCCTGGGGAACAACCCCATACCCCAGGATCATGGAGCTCATCATCCACCGCAGCCGGGTCCCACCTTGGAGTACTACTACACTCCGCGGATTGCTGACATCCGCCCGGTCATCCTCTACCCGCCGATCCCAGCAAACAAATTTGAGATCAAGCCATGCTGGATTCAGCTCATTACATCATCTATCCAGTTCCATGGCTTGAAGAATGAGGAGGCCAGGGTGCATCTTTCCCGTTTTCTGCAGCTGACGAACGGGTTCAAGCTGAATGGTGTCCCCGATGATGCGATCCGCCTTCATCTCTTTCCCCATTCTCTGGCGGGGAATGCTAAGAGGTGGTTGGAGACCCAGCCCCCATTATCCATCACCTCTTGGGACGATCTGGCTGACAAGTTCGTGCACCGGTACTATCCGGCATCGAAGACTACAGAGATTCAGCGGGAGATCACTCACTTCCGCCAAGAGCCAGATGAATCCCTTCGTGATGCTTGGGAGCGGTACATGGGCTATTTCTGGCAGTGTCCCCATCATGGCTTCAGTGATGCATTCACAGTGGGGAACTTCTACAGTGCCCTTTCGCCAGATAGCCAGAGGGTGATTGAGTCTCTATGCCCAGGAGGGGATATTCTTACCAAGACTCCACCCGAGCTGAACCAGATGATCAGTACTTTGGCTGCCAGAGATCATTCTTGGGGACAGGGTAGCCGAGGCAGACAGTCCCGGGACCGTGGTGTGCACGCCATGGAGACCAGATCCGGGCTCGAGCAGCAGGTAGCTGAGCTAGTGCAGACATTGAAGCAGCCCAACAGTCTGATTCCGGGCAGAGGTTTGGCTACACCTCCAGTAGCTCAATGTCAGTGGTGTGAGAGCTCCAATCACCTAGTGGAGGACTGCCAGGCTATGAGAGAGTCTACCACACCCCAGGAGCAGTTGGCCTTCATCGCCAATGCGAGGCGCCTCGATCCGTACAGTAGCACATATAATGAGGGGTGGCGCCAACATCCCAACTTTGCCTGGAGCAGCAACACCACTAAACCACCGGGTTTCCCAGCACCAGCAGGTGGTTTTCAGCAGAGGCAGCCCTACCAGGCTCGACAGGGGCTAGTTCCACCGCAGCCATTCCAGCAGCCCCAGCGCCAGTTTGCCGAGCCAGCAGCAGCTCCAGCCCCAGATGACAGGATGACGAAGCTGGAAAACATTCTAGCTTCATTCATGACGAGCACTCAGGCGACTATCACGAGGTTGGACCAGAGTGTAGCCTCACTGGAGGCAGGTCAGAGGAACCAGGGTGCCATTTTGACGGATTTGCAGACCCAGGTGGGCATCTTGGCCCGCCAAAACACCACCAGGGCACCGGGGACTTTGCCTGCCACCACTGTCCCGAACCCTCGAGATCCTCATCAGCATCAGCAGCTGGATGCCATTTTTACCAGGAGCGGTAAGACCATATCTGCTGATCCTGTCCCGGCCAGACAAGAGGAACCACTGACTGCTTCAGCACTTCCAGCCGACGATGCAGAAGTGCGGGTGGAGAAGGAAGCCCCTGCTCCCAAGCCACAACCAGTGGTTAAGGAGCATGTACCCCAGCTTCCCTTCCCCACTCGCCTACACAAGGACAAGCTGGAGACTGAGTTTGCCAAGTTCATGGCATTGTTGAAGCAGCTCAATTTCAGCATACCGTTCATGGAGGCACTGTCGAAGATGCCCAAGTATGCCAAGTTCATGAAAGATATCTGCACCAACAAGAAGAAACTTGGGGATCTCTCGACAGTGATGCTGAGCGAGGAGTGTTCTGCTATCCTGCAGAACAAGCTGCCCGAGAAGCGCAAGGATCTAGGGAGTTTTACTATCCCTCTTACTATTGGCAGCATGCATGTAGGAAAGTCCTTGGCGGACCTAGGCGCTAGCATTAACGTCATGCCATATAAGTTGTATAAAATGCTAGACCTAGGTGAACTTAGCCCTACTAGGATGAGCATTCAATTAGCTGATCGTTCTATCGTGCATCCTAAGGGTATCATTGAGGATCTGCTTGTTAAAGTAGGTACATTCACATATCCTGTTGATTTTGTTATTCTTGATGTGCATGAGGATGTGGATGTGCCTTTGATTCTAGGTAGGCCATTTCTTGCCACCGCCAAGGCACTTATTGATGTGCATGATGGTAAATTGGTCCTGCGTGCTGGGAATGAATAGGCTACTTTTTCTGTGACTAGGTTTGATCACTGTGCTATAATTGCTGTCACGCCTGTGCATGCTATGTCTGATCAGGTACACGAGTCTGTCGTGTACCCTTCTGCAGCTCCTATTTTGCAGGACCCTCCTAGCATTCCTTCGCCGCCCCTCCATCCTGCCTCGACTCCGAACAAAAAGCTCAAGGAGGAGTGGCGGCCGAAGCCGCAGGTTGCTAAGCCTGCACGGAAGAAGAGTGGAGACCACTATGAGCTGGTCCCACCCCCTGCACCACGACCACCCTGGCCGTCCGGGTACTCACTCGCCTGCATCTTGCCAGATGGGCAGGTCGAGCTGACCGATGATGGTGGTCGCATCCGTCGGGTGCATGGCCACAACCTGAAGCTGTACCTCAAGAGCGACGTGGATCCGCTCTTGGAGGCACCTGTTCCTGCACCGCCCTGAGTATCCACCATGGGCGTCCAGCTAAACGACGGTAAACTGATCTTGCGTGCTGGGAATGAATAGGCTACTTTTTCTGTGACTGAGTTTGATCACTGTGCTATGATTGCTGTCACGCCTGTGCATGCTATGTCTGATCAGGTACACGAGCATGTCGTGTACCCTTCTGCACCTCCTATTTTGCAGGACCCTCCTATCATTCCTTCGCCGCCACTCCATCCAGCCTCGCCTCCGAACAAAAAGCTCAAGGAGGAGTGGCGGCCGAAGAAGCAGGTTGCTAAGCATGCACGGAAGAAGAGTGGAGACCACTATGGGCTGGTCCCACCTCCTGCACCACGACCACCCTGGCCGTTTGGGTACTCGCTCGCCTGTATCTTGCCAGATGGCCAGGTCGAGCTGACTGATGATGGTGGTCGCATCCGTCGGGTGCATGGCCACAACCTGAAGCTGTACCTCAAGAGCGACGTGGATCCGCTCTTGGAGGCACCTGTTCTTGCACCGCCCTGAGTATCCACCATGGGCGTCCAGCTAAACGACGGTAACGAAGCGCTCGTGGGGAGGCAACCCCACCATGGTTTGATTTTCTTTCTTGTGTTTTGAGTCGGATTGTAACCCGGTTTGGGTTTGGTTTGTTTTCTTTTGGTTTGGATGATATTTTATTGGGCTGACCATTGAACCTAACATACTGTGTTTGAGCTCTTCTGTTCCCCTTTGGCTGTGCTTGCCCCGACTGGTACGCTTCCAGTCCCCTGCAGTCCGTGCATACCGGTAACATCGTTCCCTTATCCTTCCCTCTTCTCCATTGAGGGCAATGTCGATCTTAAGTGTGGGGGGGATGTTTATCTTTTGACTGCATTAGATCTGTTTGTGTGCTTGGAGCCTAGTCCACTGCCCAAATTTTTAAATTTGAGGGCTCCAAGTACGTGTTCCTTGCAATTGCCTGCTCAGTATGCTTTGAATTGACATTCTTTATAGTAATATGCAACCTAGGGAGGTAGTGTAGCACTATGGAGGATGTTGATGCATTTAAGAAGTCTCATTTCTTCTTCATATTGAGTTGGTTGATTGAGTGAATTAGTGATCTTAGGACCCTTGAATTGTGTGGTGTTGTGGATTCTCTACCTGTCATGGACTCTTGTATCATGTTTTGAGTTTAACAGGTGCTCGAAAATGTGCTCGAAAATAAACGTCTCCCGTGCGAATAGGGCGAAAGTGTGTAAGGGGAGACGGGAATCCATTCCCAATTTCCACCTACTAACTCCAGCCCCCTTACATGTCTTTCCCCCGCACGAGGCTCGAGACATCCGCTCCTGGCATGGCCGGTAAGAGCAGGTTGGGACCCTTGAAAAGAAAAAAAAAAGAAAAGAAAAATAACAGAAAACAAGCAAAACAAAAAAAAGGGGTTCCAACCATCTTCAAAGAAAATCGAGCACCTTGAAAAATGGGAGTCCATGATCTTTTGTTTTTGAGAATCTCTTCATCCATGATTCATTTGTCCTCTGTTCACTGTTTGCCATGATGCCGACTCGCCGAGGAAGCTATGAGATGACTTGTGCGTCGGTTGACCTCGTAAGTTGCTAAATGATCTAGGAAGTCCTCTACCTACGATCTGGGTTGTTTGTTGCTATAGAGGTATGGAGAGTTGCATTGGTTTGAGTTAGGTTTGCTTGGGGACAAGCAAACGGTTAAGTGTGGGGGAATTTGATAACGATGTAAATGCACATGTTTGCGCCCCTAGTTCTTATCCGTTTGAGGAGTATAGTCGTGTGTTTTGGCCTATTTTACGCCGGGTTGTGCTATTTTGTCATGTTTCAGGTCCCAGGCGTTAAAGGGAAGGCTAACTGCGAGTTTCGGGGCATTCGGAAGTCATTTCGGTGAGCTGGAGCCAAAACACGGGCAGCCTAAGGCATTACACGGCCGTGTACTGCTGGCCGTGCTTTTTATGCCGAGAGCAAATTCAGTTTGGCCGATTCAGCTGCAAACACGGGCACCGAAGCACGGCCGTGTTCAGTCAAAGCACGGCCGTGTACATCGCGAAGCACGGCCGTGTTTCAACCAGCTGCTGGCCGTGTAATTAAACACTGGCCGAAACACGGGCAGGCCCAGGCAAAGCACGGCCGTGCCCTCGACCGTGCTTTGGCCACTGATGCTTTTAAGCAGAGTTTCAGCCACAATCCAAGGGGGATTCGAGTTTTTGAGAGAGAGATCAGTTCCTAGAGAGAGAAAGTGACGAGCAAGAGTTCCCAAGTGCCCTAGATTGATCTTCAACACCATTGGAGGCCAGCTTGAGCTTGGAGAAGTGCCGATCAACGTCCAGAAGCAGGAATCCATCCTTCGCAGTATGAATTCCGTGTCTGATTCTGCTTTTGCTTTCTTCTCTATGGAGTAGTTCTCCCATTCATCTGGGTATGGAGAACCCTAGATTTGTATGTTAGGCTTTGATTGTATGAACCCAAGTACTGATTCTGTGATTGATTATATTCGATTGAGGTTTTGATGATTGAATGACTTGAATCCTGATCAAATTCCTGTTGTTTCTGCTTTAACCTAGAATGAGAATATCTGCTTAGGTTAATAGAGTATCCTTGATTGAAGGTAGGGAGTTGGTGACTTTAGTCAAGGAGCCAACTCACTATTCTGTACCGGATTTACTCCGGTAGTGGAGGTTTTGTTCTTAGGGCCTCAATCTGTCGACTCCGGTGGAGGTTAGTCGCCCGCTAGAGAGTCAGATTGAGAGGGTCTGAAGACCTTTAGTCGAGACTTCAGGCTGTTTAAGAACCTTCCGCAGTATAATCTTCATAGAAACTGAACTTGGTAATTACAATCCGGCTTAACTGCAGTCTAGGGGGAACCATATCCGAGTGACCTCTTTAACGTGAATACAACCGTTTACTTGCTTTGTTAGTTTGTTAGTTTAGACTTGCACTCCAGTTTTATTGCTAGATAACAAGAACTCACTGAGTAGTCAGCAAATCTAGGACCCGGGTTGATAATTAAACCTAAACCCGCTATACTACGCTTTAGGAAGTGGTTACACTTGGCCAATTCCTGGAGTGACAGTAGAGTCGAGTCAATCATCCCCTTCCTCGCCGGTGTAGTCGTCGTCGTCCTCATCCTCGTCAAAATCTGCATCCTCCTCAGGGGGCAAAGACAAACCATCCACCTAGGAGCGGGCGCCATTAGAGGCCTGGAGGAGTGCATTGTGAAGCACTTCCCGGCTGAGAGGGGTGGAGCCGCCCCGTGCTGAGGCATCCGTGAGTCCCTCCAGGTCAATCTCAAAGTGGCACGCCACTCGGGTGATCAGGGGACCACAGAAGAGATGGTTGGGTTTCCCTTGGCAACGAGAGAAGGTGTTAGCCACGAAAGAACCCAAGTGTAGCATGTGCTCCGGGTACCCCATCGAATACATGGCGTAAAGCACCCGCTTCGAGATCTTGTGCGAACCAGTGGAATTGGGGACGATGGAGCGGGTGATCAGCAGATTGAGGATGTGCCACTGCGGCTTAAGGGTGCGGACGTATGTCTGCCCGACGTCAAAGTAGTCCATCCCATAGGCGCGTCTAGCTATCTGGCGGTAGAACCCGTCCTGGTTCTAATCCTGGGGATGTGGGATCTCGAGCTCGTGCGGAGATTAAGGGTGGTACTGGATCCCCAGCGCAAAGGCCAGACCATCAATACTCATCTGTCGTGGCTTGCCACCCAGCCTGAATGTCACACCGGTGAGGGAGTCCCGGGCCGCTTTGGAGCGGTACCGGTAGGTGGTGTAGAACTCCCACACCAGTTCTGTGTAGGTGAGCTCGTCAATGGTCAGCAATGCCCGCCAATCAAGGTGGCTAATGGCGGTGGAGATGTCGTTCAATCAGTGGAGCTGCTCGAAGACCCCCCACTCCAAATGGTGATGGCACTAGAGCACTCCGCGGGTGACCTTGCGGAACTGGTCGGCGTACTCCAGGTGCAGGCGCAGGTCCTGCACGAACGGGTGATCGAGTGACATGATCCTGCAAAATCAACAAATGAAAGGTGGAGCCAAGAAAATACTCGTTAGGACCAACAGTATGGGTTCATTACTTCCCCCACACCTAAGTACCACCTAAGGTTAACAGTTTAAGCACAAACGGTTGAATCGCAAGCAACACAACCGCAATCAAGGCAAGAATCAAGCATAACCGACCCATTCAAGCAACTGGGCATCACACAAGAGCCAAACATAACCACGGTATCCCTCACCCTCTTCTAAATCAAACATGCCAGGCAAATCAAAGTTCTCGATCCTAAAGTCTACAGTCCGATTTTCCAGCAAAATGATTAAATCTAGCAAGGAACACACCTAGAAACGCAAGTAGGACCGTAGAGGAGACACGAGAGAAGGGTGAGGGACGCGAAACCATGTCCAAAATGACCCGGGAAACTCGCCGGAAAGTGGCCGGAAGATCGCCGAAAAGTGGCGGCGGAGGACGAAGGCCAGCGGGGGCGGCAGCGGCGAAAGAGGAGAGAGGGGAGAGGAAAGGAGAGGAAGAGAGGAGAAGTTTTGGAAAAAAATGAGAGGAGATAGAAGGTGCGACCGCGGGGTTTGCTTAAATAGCTAAAATACCCGGCCAGGCCTCAAAAATACCCGGTCGGGTATTGTGAAGGCACGGTCGGGGGTTCAAAACACGGGCGTACCACGTTTTGGGAAACCCCCGACCTTGAACCAAAAATACCCGGTCGGGTATTTCTGGGGCAAGGTCGGGGATTTGCCCATTTGGCGCCCCGGAACACAGAAGGGGCCCGACCATGACACTAAAATACTCGGTCGGGTATTTTGTGTCACGACCGGGTTTTCCCCCTTTTCGGCCAAAAGTCTCATTCTCTCATTTTTTCGACCTCCCCTGCACGAAAACATCAAACAGAGGAAAATCAGACGACCGAACTTCAACACAGACGTGCAACTGACTCAAACACGACACAAAAAACACAGAAAAGGGGAAAAGAAACGCAAACCCTGGTGGGGTTGCATCCCCACAAGCGCTTCTTTACCGTCTTTTACCTGGACGCCCATGGTGGAACTAAGGGTCCACGAGTTCAACCACAAACTCCGCTCGTTCGACCTCGTCTCCCAGGTAGAGCTTGAGACGATGGTCGTTCACTTTAAACGGTTCAGTTTGCGGGTTGGCAATTTCAATCGTGCTATACGGGAACACCTATGTGACTGTGAACGGTCCAGACCACCGGGAGCGGAGCTTTCTTGGAAAGAGCTTCAAGCGAGAGTTATAGAGGAGAACTCGATCACCAACCTGAAACTCCTTCGGACCCCGCAACCGTGTGTCGTGCAGGTGCTTAGTGCACTCCTTGTACAGCTTGGTGTTCTCATAGGCGTGATAACCCATTCCTGCAGCTCCAGCATCTACATTTTGCGTTCAACACCTACAAAACTCACATCCAAGTTGAGCAGCTTAAAGGCCGAAAAAGGCCTTGTGCTCTAGCTCCACGGGAAAATGACATGTCTTTCCATAGACAAGGCGGTACGGTGAAGTACCAATGGGTTTCTTGTAGGCAGTGCGGTATGCCTAGAGAGCATCATTGAGCTTGGTGGACCAATCCTTGCGAGACTGATCCACCATTTTCTCTAGGATACGCTTGAGCTCCCGATTCGTCAGCTCGGCCTGGCCACTCGTTTGAGGGTGATAGGCCACGGACACCTTATGAGTGTCACCATAGCGAGATGGTAACTTATCAAACTGGCCCTGGAAATGGGTGCCTCGATCGCTTATGATGGCTCTAGCATTGTTAGTGGGCAAAGCTTGTGCCTCGGCCCACCTAGAGACGTAGTCAACAACAACTAAGACATAAGTGTTTTCAAAGGATGGAGGGGAAGGGGCCCATAAAGTCGATACCCCAGACATAAAAAATTTCACAGGGCATCTCATCACGGGCAGAGATATTACCTGACCTCTGGCATCGGTCGCACTTGCGTGCGAAGGCGTCTGCGTCCATGAAGAGCGTGGGCCAGTAAAAGCCTGACTGTAGCACCTTCCTTGCCGTGCGGTTTCCTCCATGGTGACCGCCAGTAGGTCCTTTATGACAGTGAGATAGAATGCCCTCCTGCTCACTTTCCATGACACAGCGACGGATGATCCCGTCGGTCCGATCCTAAAGAGATGAGGGTCATCCCAGAAGTAATGCTTCAGGTCAGAGAAGAATTTCCTCTTGGTGTGAGTTATCATCCCCTTAGGTAGTTGCTGGCCTACCAGATAATTCGCAAAATCGGAGTACCAAGGGGTGACACTCTCCACCAGGCACATCATCATCAGTCTCTCATCTGGGAAAGAGTCGTTGATCTCCTCCTCAAGGTTGTCCGCAAGTGGTGCGTCCAACCGGGAGAGGTGATCAACAACAACATTTTCAGCTCCCTTCTTGTCCCGAATCTCGATGTCGAACTCCTGCAATAGTAAGATCCATCGTATGAGCCTCGGCTTGGCATCGGCCTTGCTCATCAGGTATCGAATCGCAGAGTGATCTGTGTACACGGTCACATGGGACAAGACCAGATAACAACAAAACTTGTCGAAGGCAAACTCCACTGCGAGCAGCTCCTTCTCCGTGGTGGTGTAGTTCTCCTAGGAATCATTGAGGGTCTTCGAGGCGTAATAGATAGGACGAAAATGCTGATCTCGCCTCTGCCCCAAGACAGCTCCAACAGCAAAGTCACTGGCATCGCACATCAGCTCGAACGGTAGGGACCAGTCAGGGGCGACCATGATAGGATCATGAGTGAGCTTCTCCTTCAAGGTCGTGAATGCCATTGTGCATGCATCGGTGAAGTGGAAGGGGGCATCCTTCTCAAGTAGCTTAGTCAGGGGCAGGGCGATCTTCGAAAAATCCTTGATGAAACGCCTGTAGAACCCTGCATAGCCTAAGAAACTCCGGATCCCCATAACAGATGTGGAACGAGGCAGCTTGTTGATAGTCTCAATCTTGGCCCTGTCCACCTCAATCCCCATCTTGAAGATCTTGTGCCCCAGAACTATGCCTTCCTTGTCGTGCGCATAGGTATGAGTTCGTTCTTCTCGTTAGGCACCACGGTCATCCCACCCTTTTTGGGTACCACTTCGGTGGGACTGACCCACTTGCTGTCGGAAATGGCGAAGATGATCCCCGCGTCCATCAGCTTCACGATCTCCGCCCGAACCACAGCCTCCAGGTTCGGTGTCAGTCTTCTCTGCGGCTGTCTCACTGGCCGCATCTCATCCTCTAGCAGTATCCGGTTGGAGCAAAAGGAGGGGTTGATCCCCTGGATATCAGTGATCTTCCACGCTAGAGCTCGCTCGTACTGCTTCAGCAAGGCCACCAGTCTGACCTTCTACTCGGGTGTGAGGGTCGAGCTGATGATGACTGGAAGCTTATTCCCCTCCCGGAGAAATGCATACTCCAAGTGAGGAGAGAGGGGCTTTAGCTCCACCTTTGGTAGTTCCTCTAAGAAGGTAGTGATGCGGGGTGAGGATGAGATCGGTTTGAACAGCCGGTCGCCCTCCAGGAATGCGCCACTCTCCAGCGCGGCCAACTGCTCCTCCAACTGCAGCTCCTGTGATGCCTGCTCACCTAGCAAAATAAAACGCTCAAGAGCATCGTCAGTACCCGCACTCGTTATAGCTAGTGCGGTCTCAAAATCAGCAAGCACATCACAGTAATCTAAATCATCATGCAAATGGGAGTGTTTCCCATTCTCAGACACAGAAAAAGTAGCATGTTCATCCCCAGCACGCAAGATCAATTTACCACTATGCACATTAATAAGCGCCTTGGCGGTGGCGAGAAACGGTCTACCCAAAATCAAAGGCACATCCACATCCTCATTTCTATCCAGAATAACAAAATCAACAGGATATGTGAGTGCACCCACATTAACCAGTAGATCCTCTATGATACCCTTAGGATGCACAATAGAATGGTCAGCTAAATGAATGCTTATCCTAGTAGCTCTAGGTTCACCTAGGTCTAGCTTTTTAAACAATTTGTAAGGCATGACGTTAATGCTAGCGCCTAGGTCCGCCAAGGACTTGCCTACATGCATGTTGCCAATAACGAGAGGGATAGTAAAACTCCCTGGCTATTTGCGCTTCTTGGGAAGCTTGTTCTGTAGGATAGCAGAACACTCCTCGCTCAGCATCACCATCGAAAGATCCCCAAGTTTCTTCTTGTTGGTGAGGAGGTCCTTCATGAATTTAGCGTACTTGGGCATCTTCGATAGTGCCTCCCCGAACGGCATGCTGATGTTGACCTGCTTCAACATTGCCATGAACTTGGCAAACTCAGACTCCAGCTTGTCTTTGTGTAGGCGATTGGGGAAGGGAAGCTAGGGAAGCTCATGGGCTTCTTTCTCCATCCCCACTTCTGCATCGTCTGCTGGAAGTGTTGAAGCATGTAGTGCCTCTTCTTGCCTGGCCTGAGCAGGAGCAACAAATGTGGTCTTGCCACTCCTGGTAGTGATGGCATCCAGCTGCTGGTGAGGCTCGCGAGGATTTGGTATGGTGGTGGCAGGCTAAGTCCCCGGTGCTTTAGTGTTATTTTGGCGAGCAATGTCACCAATATGGTTCTGGAGATCCTACAGTATAGCACCCTGGTTCCTTTGGCCTGCCTCTAGAGAAGTTATGTTCTGATCCATCCTCGCGAAATTCGCTTGACTGGTAGTCATGAATGCCTGCAAAATATTTTTCAGCTCCATCATCTTGGTATCTAGAGCTCGAGCTGCTGGCGGCTGGGCATACTGGCGCTATGGCTGCCAGAATGCCTGCCCCTATCTGGGCTAGTACGGCTGCTGCTGTGGAGCTGGGCCCTGCTTAGCCTAGAAGGGCTGCCGCTGCTGAAAACCACCTGCTGGTGCTGGGAAACTAGATGGTTTAGTGGTGTTGCTAGTATTCTAGGAGAAGTTGGGATGTTGGCGCCAACCTTCATTATATGTACCACTGTAAGGGTCGAGGCGCCGAGCATTGGCGATGAAGTCCAACTGTTCCTGGGGTGTAGAAGACTCCCGCATGGCCTGACAGTCTTCCACCAGATGGTTCGATGTCTGTACCAACTCAGCCACCTCCCGCTCTAGCCCGGACCTGGCCTCCATGGCATGCATACCACGATCTCGAGAACTCCTGCTTCTGGTGCTCTGTCCCCAAGAGTGATCCCTGGCAGCCAAGGTACTGATCATCTGGTTCAGTTCTGGTGGAGTCTTGGTGAGAACATCCCCTCCTGGGCATAGAGACTAGATCACCCTCTGACTCTCTGGGGTCAGAGCGTTGTAGAAATTCCCCACTGTGAATGCATCACTGAAACCGTGATGGTGACATTGCCTGAAGAACCCTGAGTACCGCTCCCAGGCATCACGAAGATACTCGTCTAGCTCCTGGAGGAAATGATTAATCTGCCGCTGTATCTCTGTAGTCTTCGATGCCGGATAATACATGTGCACGAACTTGTCGGCCAGATCGTCCCACGATGTGATGGATAGTGGGGGTTGGGTCTCTAACCACCTCTTCGCATGCCCCGCCAGAGAATGGGGGGAAGAGGTGAAGACGGATCGCATCATCGGGTACACCATTCATCTTGAACCTGTTTGTCAGCTGCAGGAACCGGGAAAGATGCACCCTTGCCTCCTCATCCTTCAAACCATGAAACTAGATAGAGGATGTAATTAGTTGAATCCAGCATGGCTTGATCTCAAAGTTGTTCGCTAGAATGGGCGGATAGAGGATGATGGGGCGAATGTCAGCGACCCGTGGAGTGTAGTAATACTCCATGGTAGGACCCGGCGGCGGTGGTTGGTGATGAACCCCATCTGCCTGGGGTACAGGGTTGTTCCCTAGGATCTGAATCACTGGGGGAATCTGGAGAGGCATCCCCTGGGGTGGGTGTTGTGCACCGTCCATCTTGTACTCTTCCTCAGAATCGCTGCTCAAGTGGTCGTCAATGAGCTCCTCCGTAGCCAGTCTAGCTCGTTGTTGTCTCCTTAGTTGGCGTTAAGTGCGTTCAAGCTCCGGATCTAAAGGCAGTAAACCTCCGGACAGGCTATGGGTCATGCACTACCTGCACACAGTCAAGCAAGCAAACCTGTGAAGGCACAAGTGGGAAAAAACAACCAATGCGGAAATGGAAATGCCAAAGTAACAAAAATCACGTTTCCTCAACAACCTAGCGTCCCCGGTGTTATGGGACAATCCAAGTACCACATCGGTAATACAAGGGAAGCTTGTCATAACCGGCCAACTCAATTAGTACGATATTGTCCGCTTTGGGCCAAGCCCGCACGGATTTACTTTTGGGTGTCCTCCCCAAAAGGCTCGTACTAATTAGATTGGTGGACACTAATATACAAGGGTTCCTTCCCTTGTATAACCGATGTGGTACTTGGATTGTCCCATAACAATCCTCCCCTCAAGACAAGGACCACGAACATCGTGTCCTCACCTTAGTAATTATCTTGATCCGCCAGATGCCTTGTATCGATGGGCTTCTCGATACAAGGACTTTACCAGACGCAGAACTCTCTTTGATCTGCCAGGCCCAAACGTGGATCTCTCCTGGATCCACCAAACCAGATGCAGATCTCAAACCCCGAGGTCACCAAACGAGGGTCCACCGCCCCGGATCTGCCAAACCAGGCTCTGATACCACTTGTCATAACCGGGCAGCTCAATTAGTACGATATTGTCCGCTTTGGGCCAAGCCCGCACGGATTTACTTTTGGGTGTCCTCCCCAAAAGGCCTCGTACTAATTAGATTGGTGGACACTAATATAAAAGGGTCCCTTCCCTTGTATTACCGATGTGGTACTTGGATTGTCCCATAACAATCCTCTCCTCAAGACAAGGACCACGGATTTCGTGTCCTCACCTTAGTGATTTTCTTGATCCGCCAGACGCCTTGTATCGATGGGCTTCTCGATACAAGGACTTTACCAGACGCAGAACTCTCTTTGATCTGCTTCCCAAATGCGAAACTCACTTTGATCCGCCAAGCCCAAATGTGGATTTCTCCTGGATCCACCAAACGCAGATCTCAAACCCCGAGGTCACCAAACGAGGGTCCACCAAACTGACGTCCACCGCCCCGGATCTGCCAAACCAGGCTCTGATACCACTTGTCATAACCGGGCAGCTCAATTAGTACGATATTGTTCGCTTTGGGCCAAGCCCGCACGGATTTACTTTTGGGTGTCCTCCCCAAAAGGCCTCGTACTAATTAGATTGGTGGACACTAATATACAAGGGTCCCTCCCCTTGTATTACCGATGTGGTACTTGGATTGTCCCATAACACCCGACAATGGCGCCAAAAACTTGACTCGCCTCTACCGTCACACTAGAAAATGGCCAAGTGTAACCACCTACTAGAGCGTAGTATAGCGGGTTTGGGTTTTAATGTCAACCCGGGTCCTAAGTGTGATGACTACTCCGTGAATTCTTATTATTTAGCAGTGAAAGTGTAGTGAAGGTCCAAGCAAACAAACAAGCAAAGCAGTAAAAGGTTGTTTTCAAGTTGAGAGAGGTCACCCAGATATGGTTCCCCCTAGACTGCAGTTAAGCCAAATTGTAATTTACCAAGTTCGAACTCAAAGATAGTTATACCGTGGGAGGTTCTTATGCAGTCTGCAGTCTCGACTAAAGATCTCCAGACCCTCTCAATCTTAGTCCCCAGCGGGCGACTAACCTCCACCGGAGTAACCAGATTGAGGCCCTAACGAACCAAACCTCCACTACCGAAGTAAATCCAGTACAGAATAGTGAACTGACTCCTCGACTAAAGTCGTCAATTCACTACCTTCAATCAAGGGTGTTCTATCAACCTAGGCAGATATTCTCTTTATAGGTCAAAGCAGAAACAACAGGAATTTAATCAGGATTCATGTCATTCAACAAATCATACCTCAATTGAATATAATCAAATCAATGGATTCATACTCGGGTTCATACAATCAGACCTAACATACAAATCTAGGGTTCTTCATACCTAGGTGAATGTGGAAGTTACTCCATGGAGAGAGAAGCAAACTCTAGCTTAGAAGCAGAAATCATGCTGTGAAGGAGGGGGTTCTGCATCTGGACGACAATCGGCACTTCTCCAAGCGTTATCCGAGCTCCACTGATGATAAGACCGATCTAAGGCGCTTGGGAACTCTGGTTCGTCGCTTTCTTTCTCTAGGTATAACTTTCTTTCTCTAAAACCCGAAACCCTTTAAAAATCAGCCTTCTTCCCCTTAAAAACCAACAGGTCGCGATCCCCGGTCATAATCCTCGGTTGGGTATTTTAGGTTCCCGACCGGGGATTTCAAAACGCAGCGCACAGGACAGGGGCTAATACCCGATCGGGTATTTTTTTCTCAATGCCCGGGCTCCCTTCTGGTCTCTGGGCGCCTAAAACCATTTTTCCCCGGCCTCTTCAGATTATTACCCGACCGGGTATTTTTGCTCATGGCCAGGTATTTTGCTCCTCCAGCACCCTTCAACTCAAACGTCCTCCTTTCGACCCGAAACTCGTTTCTTCGCCTCAATGCCAACGCCAAGTCCTGAAATATGACATAAACACCCAACCTAGCGTGAAATCGGCTTAAAACACGAGAATCAACATATCAAACGGCTCAAGAATAGGGGTAAAAATATGTGCAATCAATGGTCTATCAGCATTCGTACTAGCGAAACAAGGATTGAAGTTTAAAGATAATATACAAAATAATAATCAAGAATTTGATACGAGATATTCTCAACTAAGGAGCTAGCCAACCGTGGAGAGGGGTTTCTAGGTGTTCATCGATTGAAACGAAGACTAAAGAAACCCATAAGAATCGACGCCACCATCACAAAAGACAGGGCCAAGGATGTCATTTCTGGCACAGATTCTCTCTTGGAGGTTGGTGTCGCTCTAAGTCAGGAAGGTTGTTTTGTCGGCAGAGTAACGATCCTTCCTTGACCTATTTTCTTTTCATTTCCAAGTTCTATCTCTAGAGACCTATTTATATGCCTTTGATTAGGCTTTCTAAGGAAGAAATCTCGTAGCATTAGCGGCATCCAGCTAATCAGAAGTCTCCAAACATGGGTCTAGCAAATCAGGAGGCTCCTAGGTGACTTTTTGACGAAGTAGTTGAGCTTCGTTAAACTGCGGCTGAAGTGTAGTTCACATCATGGGGCGTCGTTTATGGCGCCATTCTTTAAGCTCATACTCTCTTTGAATCCTTGCTCCATCAACTAGATCTCGACTTTCCTCGCGAATGTCAAGTGGTCCACTAGTATGCTTTGACCTGAAAAATACACAAACGCTACCAAAAGCGTATCAATCGTATAAAAGCAATCGTAGGGTTGCTAAAACACACTTGACGCATTCATAGCCTAAAACCAAGGTATTATGATGATAATGATAGGACATGTATGCACTTTTGATCATAATACGAGGGTATAGAAATAGCTCATTATATGTGTCATCAATAGTCAACGAGAAGTAATGACCATTTGATCTGTTTGAATGCTATGTTCTTTGATTCATTCATAGATTCCTGATTATGCAAAGGAGTCTCCCCTTTCAAAATAAAATTTCTATAGGGTGAACTGTATCTCCTATGAGATGAAAAAAAATACCTATCAAGACATGTTTGCATCATTCAAAATTTGTCATGCTATGTTGAGAAATAAAGTATGGGGTAAGCTCAACGTGTGAGACATCTTTTTGTTGTACAAAATCGGGTTTTGGAAGAGATACTAGTTGAGTTTTATTGGGGAAGTCCTATAAAAAATTATAATAAGTCAAAGATTTATTATGTTATCGTAAGCAAATGCTCTTCCTAGGTGACACTTTTTAGAATAAATTTGAGGTTAAGAGGTTTACATTAATGTGATGGTAAACATAGTTGAGCTATAAATTATATGCATGGAGTATATGTATGCATTCCATTTCATTGGAGGTCAAGTATATCATCGAATTGATGGATTGCAGACTCTCAAAGGCAATATATCAAAAATTGCCTAACTCTACACCAATGTGATACCAACAATAAAACCTATAATTAATTAGGTTTTTTCTCCATGGATTCAGTTTTGAAACCTTTGATCGATTCTATTATATGTCATAGCAAGAGATGGTAGACTCAAGCAATATCTTAGGTCAAACATTTCAATCGGCAAGGGATAGATTAGACGAATCCATGATCGTTGAAATTAAGTTGCTTGCTTAATTGGAAGAAGATGGTAAAAATATGATTTTCCACGAAATGATGTGGTCACTTTAATTGTTGATTACACCGGAGTGATTGCCAAAATCAATGTCATTGTACTATTTGTTTGTTTACGTACAAAGTATGCGTGGCACAAAAATAGTTCATATTCTCATTGTGAGGATGCATGTTTTCAAAGAATCATTAATCCATTGCTATTATGTAAAAAATTATTCTGATATTATGTTATCCCATATGCATTATTAGAGGCTGAGTGTATGGACTGAATTGAAAAAATCAAACAAAGCTACTAGAATAATAGTACTGCAATGATCTTTTGTATGCTTGCTTCAAATTTCAGAGATACTCTCGATACCAAATAAATTATGCTGGAAGCATGTGAATTTGGCTCTATCTGCACATACAAGTAATCTTCAATATAAGTATGAAAATTTTCAACATGTTATTGAGGATAAGATGGGAAGGATACCAACATCTATTTTTTGACATTTGCATGCAATTTTGTTTGGTATGAGATTCAATTCATGGTTGATTGGATAAGTACTAGTAGCAGCTGATATCATTTGTAAGAATTTTTAAACTTAAGCTAAATCGATTAAAAAGGAGATAATTTGGAAGAATAATGTATTTTTACTTTGCTAAAATATAGGAGAGCTTATTTCGTTTTCCTATTTGCAATGTATTCATATGGGGAGTGGTGCAATTCTTTTTCACTCTGCCGGAAAAAAAAAATAATAAGTCATCAAATACTCGGATGATTACAATTTTGGGTATCTTATAATTGATAAAATTTATTTTGCTTCATGAACACTTTCAGTCCCGCTGCGCACTGGGTTAACAATAGGTGCGACGTTGCTAAGCATGCATTAATAGAAGGTAGAACAGGTTGGGTCTTTCATTGGTGGATATATGACGCAATGCAATTGGTTAATTGATGTGTGACAGTATCTTGGGCCGAGCCCATTAATATTATTATTATTATTGTTTTATTATTATTATTTGTTGGGATATTCGGTTATTATTTGGGTTATTCGTATTAGTTTGGGTCTAGGATTATTATTATGTATCTTGTTTAGGAAGTATTCATTTACTTGTTGCTTTAGGTTTGGGTTTCCTTGTCTTAAGAGGAAAGGAGTTTGTAGGATTAATCCTATAAATATGTACCTTTGCTCTTCGTTTTATGAAGTCGATCAATAAAGTATTAAGTAGTTAGTAGAGGAAAGTTGCTCTTTTATCGTGTTTTCTAGTTCTTTCGCTAAATCGCTCGAGATCACCGGTGCGTGAAATCCCGTTCTGCATCAATTGGTATCAGAGCCTGGTTCGAAAGAATCGAACTCTTACCGGCTCCCAGGGCAGACATCGTCGACGTTCAACCACCAACGTCGGGAAGAGGTCCTGTGCGCCACCATGTTCCGCAATGACAAGATGGACGAATCACCGATCGAGGTGCCGCCAACAAAGAAGCTAACCCTAGCTTCGTCATCATCGACCGCTGCCATAGTCGGGGAGAGAGTTCTGAAGCTTGTCGATGGAGAACCACCGATCGAGCTTGACGAGCCACCGGATAAGCCTCGTAATCCGGCCAATGTAGAGATCTCCTTGTGCGCTCTCACCGGCGTTTCTAAACCCACGATCATCCGCTTCAACACAACAGTTCACCAAGAACCAGCCATCGTGCAAGTTGACCATGGTTCGACACACAATTTCATAATCCGCGAAGTTGCAAAGAAGTTGTCCTTGCAAGCTACGTCGATTCCGCCGTTCGAGGTTAAGGTTGACAATGGCGATTGTCTAGTTTGTAACCGTTGTTTTGAAGCTGTTCCTATTGAAGTTCAGGGCACAAGGTTGGTCGTTGAATTGTTTGAGCTTCCGATTCATGGCCTCGAAGTTGTCTTTGGCGTTCATTGGCTTAAAGAGTTGGCGCCTCTGACGATTAATTGGCAGCTGAGGACCATGCGCTTCAAATACAAAAGTAAATGGGTCACGTTGCAAGGAGCCATTAATCCCGACAACGAGGTTACAGCTGTCGGTGGGAGTTTGCGCGATAATGACTTCACGCCGCGACGGACCAGATGTTGCAACCGAGGGGGTCAGTCGAGTCTTCAAACGTCAAAGCCCATGGAGCCAACGCTGAAGGAAGTCTCCCCCGCCATTGATGTTGTCCTCTCCGCCGCCACGTCGGCAACCGCCTCGACATGGATTTGCTCCACGACAGTCCATGAGCGTGATGTGGCTGGACGAGGATCAAACTCGGTGGCGAACAGCTTGATTCAAGGCTGCATCGGACCCTCCATGGGCGGCCTAACTAGGGTTCTCTTGTACGGAGTGGGTTCGATGGTGGCTACGGTTGTTAGTGCCATGGGACTTGCGGGTGGAACCATAAAGGAGGTCGGCGCACATTCGTGTACGAAGACCTTGACGTCTTGGGACCCTACGACGGAGGCAAGTACATCCTTTGGTTTTAACAAGGCTAATGATGGAACTCTCTCCATGCCAGGAATTGAAGGCCACGTTGAAGTGCAAGATATGGAGTGGAGGTTTGGTTTTGCATATGGTTTGCGGGGATGGGACGAAGACAACATTGACATGAAAAGAACCTGTCCTGGTACATATGTACGTGAGTTGCATGGGGAATTGCTTTTGGACAATGGAGGTTGCTGGACAAGCCATTTCCTGCATGATGAGATGGAATTGGAAGAAAGGGAGCTCGAGTGGTGTGCAAGAAAGAACTTGATGGTACTCGACGTTTTCAAGGATAGGAGTTTGGTTCGAGTGCCCAAGCCTAATTGGAAATTTCATAAGCGAGTTTGGCGTCGACAAAGAAATGCTCTCTTCATAGTCATCAACACGTGGGAGGGATTCTTTTTCATTGATCCGGGTTGAGATGGCGCCTGAACTTCGGGGACGAAGTTCTTAAAAGGGGGGAGGATTGATGCGTGACAGCATCTTGGGCCGAGCCCATTAATATTATTATTGTTTTATTATTATATTTGTTGGGATATTCGGTTATTATTCGAGTTATTCGTATTAGTTTGGGTCTAGGATTATTATTATGTATCTTGTTTAGGAAGTATTCATTTACTTGTTGCTTTAGGTTTGGGTTTCCTTGTCTTAAGAGGAAAGGGGTTTGTAGGATTAATCCTATAAATATGTACCTTTGCTCTTCGTTTTATGAATTCGATCAATAAAGTATTAAGTAGTTAGTAGAGAAAAGTAGCTCTTTTATCGTGTTTTCTAGTTCTTTCGCTAAATCGCTCGAGATCACCGGTGCGTGAAATCCCGTTCCGCATCATTAATCAAATAGAGTAGTCTGTTATTGTCAAACCATGACCTGCGATCTCACTGGCGGTACGACGATGCCAGCGTCTTCAACCTTCCAATTCCTCTTTGTCATCATCGCCTGCTTCGCCACCTGCGCCTCTTTCTACAATACTTCTTACCGAGCAGGGATGTTGTGTGGTAGTAATTCGATCACATCCCATTAAACATGTAAACCAAAGATCAAATTTCAGAGGTCACACAGATTGGAGGAACGCGTACATTAGCAAATAAGATAAGTTAATTAGTTAGGGACCTCCTACCATGCCTTGAAGTTACTATAACTTGACGTTTTTGACCTGCTATAGCAGGTTTTATAGGTCGCGTTACGTAAAACTAATGGTTATTACGTAACAATTACGTAATGCTTGTTAGTCTTACATAACAGTTAAACTAGAAGTGTTACGGAAGGTTTTCGTACAACTGTTATGTAAAGTATGCATCTATTACGTAAAGTTTGTGTAACGATAGTTATTTCTTACGTAACAGTTAAATTAGAAGTGTTACATAAGCCTTCCATAATGATTCAACATATTACGTAACGAAAGGTTAATATTCATTACGTAAAATGAGTGTCTATTACGTAAGGTTTCCGTAATGACATTTATCAACTATTACGTAAGATAAACACACATTACGTAACCATTACGTAATGTCTATTGTATTTTACGTAATGCGACTTGTGAAACCTATTATAGCAGGTAAAAAACATCAAGTTACCATAACTTAAAGGTATTGTAGGAATTTCCTAATTAGTTATTACTTGGGGCCAAAAACATCAATCTGATTGCATTTTCTTGATCCTTTCCAGATACTTATGAGATTTGATTAGTTATATTAATGGATTGCAGTAGTTAATCAGAGACATATATACCTGGCGAGGCTAGTGTAGAATAGTTGTTTAGACAAGAGAGCACATTTGTCGATGGTGGGCGGGTGTTGGATGTAGTGCTTGTTTCGCTCAAGGAGTTGCTTATAGTAGGCGGCGCCCTATTTTCCTACAAACAGGGCGCCCTGACCCGCCTTCGCTTGCAACTAAAGCATTCCTTCCGTAGCCCTCTCCGATATATATGGTTCAGGCTAGCGTACACCTGAGGTACACTGTATGCCTGTGTTCACACATGTTATTATTTTTAATTAATTATAATTTAACAATAATTGATAATAATTATAATTGCGATAAAATCTATGAATTTAATTTTCGATACAATTTAGTCCCAAATATCCTTTACCATCGTAAGAATGTAGGCTTTGCTATTTTGACTTCAAGTTTGTTCAAAGTGGGCCAATAAGCCCATTATAGTCGAACGATCAAAGCTTAATTAGCAAGATTAGTTTCATCGTCTTCTTCCCAGTTGACGCAACAAGTTCTGAAACCTAGAGAGTAGAGAGAGAAACTTTCATTTATGAAATACAGAGCATGAAATTAAACAAAATTGACGTCATGTATCCATCTTCAATCTTCTATATTCTCGTTCCTTCAGGACCCGAGAGTCCAAAACCTCAGATACTTGAACTCCAAATGCAAGCCATTCCTCATTTTCATCCTTCCGACGAGAACTAAATCCAACCCACGCGACTCTACAACAAGGAATATAGGATTCGGATAAGAGTCTGCAGCCGCGCCCACCATTGCACAGGAATTTTGTCATGAAAGAGACGCTGTTGGTCGTTGGTTCAAAGTATGATGCTGGCTTGGAGAGCTTAAACTATGTGATTGCAAAACAGAGTACCCACCTAGCATTCTTAGCATCCTCTACCTCACACTGCCAGTTAGTGAACACTTTGGCAACGGCGGGTTTCGGGTCTCTGGTCAGAAAATACAATCGTTTGTTGTTGCATGGATGTTCACAGAAGGATTGTGAATAGAAAGGCAGCGGTGAAAGAGGTTTTCTGGGCGATTAGAGGCGGAGGATCAGGGAGCTTTGGGATTGTATCATAGAAGGTGAAACTAGTCAAACTTTCTCATGAATTGAAATTATTTATTGTTTCCCCATCAAACAGGTAGTCACATTATTAATTTATATCATACCCATCTGTCTGGGCAAACCCACCTCCGGCGACCACCACAAACAGGACGAGCAAGACGAGGAGAGTGGCGGCACATCAACGTCGAGATGAACAATCAACACCAGAATGTGCTTTCTTATAGTTAAGATCATCGGCAGCGACTGGCGGCCGAGGAGGATTGTCATTCGTGGGAAAGCCTGGAGTACGTCGACTTCTTCTTAGTGTTGGGGCAACAGTGGATATTTCGGCTAGAGATTTAGGTGGACTAAAACTTAAACAACAATTAGTTAATGGATGTGGTTGTAATGCGAATTATTATTAATAACTAATGTACTAATAATTGACATTAAATATTTAAATAATTAATTTTCTAGTGTGAACACAGACGTATAAGGTACGATAGGTGTACGCTAGCCTTTACCATATATATATATAGGTGACTACTTCGGTGCACTCACAAAAATGAGTGCGTTCTATGCACCCAACTAAAAAACTACGCTTAAGGTGTTTGATTTTGAATTTTAATTTGTAGAATTAGTGTAATATGATGATATAACATATGATAACAACTAATTAGCGGATTACCCTAAGCCCTAGACCTCAAATTTTGAGTTCTATCCCTAAACCCCAAATTGTAAACCCTAACCCTAAATCTCTAAACTCTAATTTTTTCAAATTAAAGTAACTCTTCAATGGGTTTTGTGCAAATTCATGTGCATTGTTGTTCATCACATCATAAGTGATGATTGACATCATTTTGACATAAATCGCATGTTTATAATGACGGTTATGAAGCGGATGCACTGAATGCTCCCAAAAAAGTGAGTGCGCCGAAGACGCCACCATATGGCAAAGGCTAGCATATCCTTGGTAAAATCGAGGGTACGACATACCTTGAGTAAGAAAACGATATCTAGACCTCGAATTAATCAGATTTTTTGACATGATACTATACCCTAACCCTTGATAGGTGAACCCTGGGTCTTTGTTATCTAAATCATAGAGCCTAACGCACCAAGATTGTGAATTTAATTTTTGGCATATATTTCGACGAATCATGACCGTCGATTTTTGTTTCTAATTAAATTGATCTTAGTATATGATATTTATAAAATTAAAACCTTGATTTCAATCTTTAAAGGTTTATAAATAGTGTCAGATGCCAAATTCCGGTCAATTCGAAGTCTAGCTAGAGTTTTTTAATTTAGGGTTTGTCGTATCCTTGATTTTACCCAAGGTACGATAGAACCATCTATATATATATATATATAATGGCTTGAATCAAACTCCCTACCCCACCCTTGGTCGTTTGTTTGTCCCCAAGCAAACCTAACTGACACTAGTGCATCATGCAAGAAGCTCAGAATAGTATGCACTATAGGTTGTGGATAGCACCTCGAAGACAATCAGAAACAAGAAAATATTACTTCTATCTCTACTTGAAAACACAAACTTTCGGATGAGAATCTTGCTGACTAAAGTGGTCTACATAGTACTTCACGCATGCACCCGGGGAGTTCTCAAGAAAAACGTGAAAATTAAAGCAATGGACTCCATGGTGGTGGTCCTACTTTTTTCAAAAGAGGAATCAAACTTTGAGGCTCAACTTAACTTTTCCAAACATGACACCACATTTGCATTTGCAAGACAAGGGCAAGAGCGGAAGCAACATTCACTTTCCTTTTCACGCCTCATGTGGGGGAAATGATGGTTGAGATGATGGAAGGGGTTAGGTAGGTGAAGCATTTCAGATGGTAAGCCCGGATCTCTCAAGCATCGATTCCCGACCTGCACTCCCGTCTAAACGATAGACACTACAAAAAGGTCATTAGTGACCATAAGATTTCATCACAAAAGTTCAAAGTTTGGCACAAAGCTCTTCTACGACGACATGTTGTCGTTGCTCTCAGTCGCAAATACGCGCGTCACTAATACTTTTTCGTTGACGAGCCATCCCAATTGACCATTTGTAACGGGACAAAGCCATAGGTATTATTGAATGGTTGTCGGTAAAATAAATTTCTTACATTAACAAAAATGATGACCAACATTTTTTTTGTGACGACATTTAATATTTTTTGTGATGACATTTAATAAATTAGTGACCGTACAAATATAATTAATAAACTAGAAACTCAATAATTTCTACTCAATTCGTTCGTCAGTAAACAATATTCTTTAATTCTAATACTTAAGTAAATTCTTATTATATAATGTGTCATACAATTCATTGCAGTTGATAAAATAGATAAAACTATGCATTGTAGATGTCATCTTCTTCTCTGTGAAGATGTAAAAATCACATTCACTACTAAGAAATATACACTTGAATCTTGATACGTTTAAACAAGATACACTTTATAATAACAAATACGTACATTATGAAAAGATGATATACTAACAAGATTCTACTAATTGCTAAAAATAGAGTATCGCCACAGCATCTCTAGGTGTCGTCCCTTCACCTAACCACTGCAACATCCCCTCATCGTCACTGGCAATCAATACGAAATTGAGTTATGCGTTAAAAAATAAAGATCTAACAACAAACAACATATTCACCACATACATAAAACAAGGAACCTTATGATTGAATGAAAGGGATTCACCTTTATCGTTTGCATAAACAAGGATTAGATCGAGGGAAAAGTGGCTTCAGGGGTGGAAGAGGCGTGATTACTGTTGACTAGAGATGATTAAGATTGTGTATCGCTTTTTAAGGATGTTGGTCCATGAGAAATCTTATTTCCACTTCCTCTTTGATTGGATGATACTTGATATTGTTGACTAGAAATTATAAGAACATGTGTGTTGGAATCTCTCCCATTTTTGGACTCGAAAATATTTTTTCAAAAGAGGTGCTCCATTTTGAATTTGATTCTAAGTGAAAAATGAGTATTCTCACATGAGAGGCAACCAGTCATAGTGTTTAAGTTAATCCATCGGATGACTTTTCTTTTGGAGCGGAGTGCCCATAGAGAATGTGTTTGGAGAATTCTCTGGAAGGAGATAGTTTGTCTCTGTGCAAGTCGGGAGACCTTGGCTCTTGCTAATATCTCACATGTGTGGCAACCTATTTTTCATTGAGACGGGAGTGCAGGTTGGTAATTCGTGCTAGAGAGATCAGGACTCAAGTCTGAATGCTTCACCTTCCTATACTTTTCCATCCTCTCAACAATCCCTTTCCCCGCATGAGGCTAAGAAAGAGAAGTCAATGCCACTTTTGCTCTTAGCCATGAGATAGAGAGCCTGTTTTGCAAAACTGTAGGTGTGATGCCACGAGCGAAATGGTAAGTTGAGGCTCAAAAGTTTAAGTAAGAGCACAACCATCGAGTCCAATGTTTTCAACTCATTTTTTAGAGTCCTCTCACGTGTCTTAGTTTCATTAGTTGGCAAGGTCACAACTCGGGTTTGTGTTTTCGCATTGAGGTGGAGGTGAGATTTCTTACCGCTGATTAACTTTGAAGGTGCTACTCATGATCTATAATGCTTAACATTGTGAAGGGTAAAACATGTATAACTAAGGCAAATCAAACTCGGCCTATTTTACGCTAGGTTGTGCTTCGTGTTTCATATTTCAGGTCCTAATACATGGGGAAAGTTTAGGGATGAGTTTCGGGACATTTGGAGGTAAAAACGAGCCGAAAAATGGAGGTTGTGCAATGTCCATGGGTTGAGTGCAAAGTTCACGGTTTTAGGGGGTGAAAATCAAACCAAAACCGTGAACAAAACACATTTCCAACAGTACATAAGCATCTCGCGCCCTTGTCATTGTTCACGACCATGAAGATTACACAGATAATGAATTCCACACTATTGCGGTATAAATTGCAGTTGCGGGTTTTGAGAGGGGGAGCAGGGTTTCTCAGCCAAAAACACCCAAAGGGCTATTATAGAGACATAGAGAGTGACCTAGGAGGGTTCTTGAATCAAGATTGGTGGCTTGGATCACCATTAGACTTTGAAGATCATCCCCTAAAAGATGAAAATTGAAGATTCTAAGCCTTATATTATATTTTATCTCCTCTCCATGAACTAGTCTCTTTTAGTTAGGTTTTAATGAACCCTAGTTCTAGATTTTGATTTGATTGCTGATGTATGTGAAAAATCATATAATTAAATACACCTATTATTTATTTCATTGATGTTATGATGACCTGCATAAGTCTTAATCTCATTACATGTCAATTTTGCTTTGACCAATGAGAGAATATCTCCCAACGTTCAATAGAGCACTTTTAATCTTTCATTATGGGTCTTTGAATAGGGTGAGTTCTAGTTAGCGAATAGTTAGTAGTTGTTAATTAATTAGTAATTAATGAGGATATCTAAGATATTATAATTAAATAAAATTTAAAACTAATATAAGGAGGAAAATGAGTAAATGTAATTAAATTCGGCTATAGGATTTATTTTAAATACATTAGGGTTTTTTTTTTTCACCAGGAGCTATCTTGTCTCGTCTTCAATGAACTACATAAGTTTTAATCCCACTACATATCAATTTTGCTTTCACCAATGAGAGAATATCTCCCTAAGCTCTATAGAGCACCTTTAATCTTTCATTGTGGTTCTTTGAATAGGGGTGAGTTCTAGCTAGGGAATAGTTAGTAGTTGTTAATTAATTAGTAATTAATGAGAATATTTAAGGTATTATAATTAAATAAAATGTAAAACTAATATAAGGAGGAAATTGAGTAAATGTAATTAAATTTGATTGTAGGATTTATTTTAAATATATTAGGGTTTTTTTTTTTGCACCAGGCGCTATCTTGTCCTGTCTTCAACAGCCACAGGTGGGTTATTTGTTGCAGCCCTACCTCCCAACCCGTAGGTTTTTTTCTGCAGCAGCCGTGCCGACAGTTTCTAGAGCTCCACTTCGCCTGTATTCTGGAGGAGCTACTGGTTTATGACATGGTATCAGAGTATCAAATCAAAAGGTCATGTGTTCGAATCTCCACGACCCCCAATATTAACCGTTGTCTTTCAAGCACATGGTATGGTGGGCCTGTACAAACTTCAAGCCCATGGGTTGGCTTTCGTTTGAGGGGGCGTGTTAGAATGTGGTATAAGATCCAGCAGAACTTTCTCACAACAACTCGAGTTATTGGGATCAACTGGTTCTTGACATGGTATCAGAGCCTTCTGTGACCGAGAGGTCTTGTATTCGATTCCCGTTACCCCTATTTGTTAAGCACATGGTATTCTTGTCTTCAGACCTGTGCAAACTTCAAACCCTTGTGAGTGGCTTTCGTTTGAAGGGGCGTGTTAATGTTGTGGTATATGATCCACGATTGAACCTCTCCCAACAACTCGAGTTATTGGGAGCAACTGGTTCTTGACACCTCGGAGGTAAGTTCTTGCTCCGCTCGGAATCTTTGTTATTGCTTGGACATCAAGTTGTATTTGCTTTGACGTCAAGTAACTAATCTGGCTTGTTCTCTTTTTTTATTGTGAAGCTTCCATTGATGATGTCAATATTTTCATCGGAAGCCCTTTCATTCATATCTGCATCATTATGATGTCAAAATTTTCATTATCAAAGTGCAAGAAACATGGATAATTATTAATGGAATTGGGGATGAGAATAGAAGAATCATGGTTGAAAATTGAGAGGATAAGGATGGGAATTGATAGAAAAAAGAGGATTAAGGATTTAGGAATTTTGATATTATTCTTGCTTAATCGAAATAACAAGAAACAAGAATTAGCAACTTAAATTGTTCTCTTCCCCAATAATAGTAAGGTCCCCAAAGTACCCTCCCTAGGCCAAGTCGGCCCCTGCTTCCGTGTTGCTCACACAAAGACTATTAGTTTACCTATTAACTTACATCATAAGAATTTCTAACAATACAATTTACGATTATCAAACATTTGCTAGGCACCATTACCAACATGTAAACTCTGCACTATTAATGTTTTAGTTGAGTAATCTGTAAAAAAATTGGAAACGCCAGCGAGGGCCGGCAGAGTTACTAATTTAAGCAACACTGAGGCCACGTCAGGGATTGACAGACTTTACGGGACGAGGCATCGGAGAAATGGGTGACGGCAGCAGGCTGTGTCGGCCGCGTTGCTAGCTTCTGCGACGCCAAGAGGATAGCGGCGGTGGGAAATTGTTTTGGATTCCGAAGGATTCCCTCTTTCTAAAATGGAGAATGGCGTATATCTCCCTCATCCTCGCTCCTCCTATTGGCCAGTGAATATTTAAGAAACACCTTAAGCAATGAAGCTTCAGGACTGGATCTGACCCTATTTGAATAATCGTGATAGGATCCGTAGTACTGTATTGGGTCTTGCCCAATCGTGAGAGTTGGTTGTGAACACCTCAATTCCCTAGGTCAGTTGTACGGTACGGCTCTCTAGGTAGAGCAATTGAGAAGGGTAAGACAACTCGAATAGGGACTCCAACCTAGTCTGGAACTCTCCACGGTAGAAGTACCGAATTAATCAATCTAGGGTAGTACTCAACATCGACCAAATGAAGGAATATAGGGGATTCATTCTAAGTGAGCTCCCAACTTGTAATTAGTTGGTTGGCTTAGTTTCTTTATCACTATTCTTGTTTGGCTAGATAATGAACCTAAGTTGAAGTAACGGTACATCTAGAGACCCGTGGATTCGATAATTGTATTACTTTGCTTACCATATGCTATAATCGGTCGTTGGTTATGCTTGAACTTCGATTGGAAATGTGTAGTTAGTGTGAATCATTGTTCACCTTTCTATGTTTATTGTGTTTGATTATATTCATATTTGTGTTAAGATGGATCAATCCTAACAAGGTATTCATGTGGTCAGCACATGATCTTGGTTGTTAACATATACGTAGGGCAATTATGACAACACGACTAGTTAGTTGCCCACTTGTTATCCTATTTCATCTCCAGATGATAGGTCCACGGGTAAATGGTAGGATATTGGATCATAGTTAGTGAATAAATCCTTTTGAATTCGCACAATCGCTTATATCTATTATATGTTGTTGATATGACTTGAATCGGATTATCAGCCGCTACGACTGGTAATCGGGGGTCTCGCTGCCCGGTCAGCGAGTGGGGTCCAGGGGCAACGGGTTCTGGGCCTGGTCTGTAACCATTTCCTTTGCCAGATTGGATTAGGTTTAGACCCACATGGAGAAGTATTATAAATACTTCTCATACTCCTCTGTAATCTGTAATCTCCTTGATATAGTGAAACTGGCTCTCTCTCGCCCGTGGACGTAGCTAACACACATCGTGTTAGTGAACCACGTAAATCGTGTGTCGTGTTTTCGATTCTCGCTTTCGTATTCTTGCTTTGTCGATTCCTGCTATTTCCCGATCCGTAGCAGCGCGTTTAACAAGTGGTATCAGAGCCGCGGCTGGAAATCAGGCTAGGGTTTTTCGATTCAGAAGAATGACGTCGGTGAACATGAAGATCGAAAAGTTCACGGGGAAGAACAGCTTCGCTATATGGCAGATCAAGATGCATGCTTTATTAAAACAGCAAGGGCTGTGGGGGCCGCTATCTGCGAAACAGAAGAAGACAGAGGTCGATGACGATGAGTGGAACACCCTGGAGGAGAAGGCCCACTCGACCATCATGCTATCGTTGTCTGATGACGTCATCATTGAAGTCGCTGCTGAGAAGACTGTTGCGGGCTTGTGGTTAAAGTTGGAGAGTCTGTATATGACGAAGTCCTTAACCAACAAGCTGCATCTCAAGCAACGGTTGTTCAGCTTGAGGATGCAAGAAGGTACGCCTTTGAGGGAACATCTCGAACAGCTTAACTCTATTTTGCTGGATCTGCGTAATATAGATGTTCAAGTTGATGACGAGGATGCTGCCCTAATCCTGCTGGTTTCTTTGCCGAGTTCATATGAGAATTTCGTTGATTCTTTTATTGCCGAGTTCATAAGAAAGCGTGTCGTTGGAGGATGTCAGGTCTGCTCTTCATACGAGAGAGATCAGGCATAAGGCGTCTGGATCTGGTACAGGTGGTGAGGCATCATGTTTGGCTGTTACAGGTGGAAAGGGAAAGAAGAAATCTGGTAAAGGGAATTCGAACAAGAATTCCAAGGGTCCCGGTCCACAGCCAGGTGATGCTTGTCACAACTGTAAGGAAGTGGGGCATTGGAAGTACAACTGTCCCAAGAGAAGAGGGCAACAGAAGAAACAAGGTTCAGTTGCCGTGGCAGAAGTGGACAACAGTTCTGAAGACGATCTCGCCTTGGCTGTAGATGAGAAGGCACATCGTGGAAAGGGAAAGAAGAAATCTGGTAAAGGGAATTCGAACAAGAATTCCAAGGGTCCCGGTCCACAGCCAGGTGATGCTTGTCACAACTGTAAGGAAGTGGGGCATTGGAAGTACAACTGTCCCAAGAGAAGATTGCAACAGAAGAAACAAGGTTCAGTTGCCGTGGCAGAAGTGGACAACAGTTCTGAAGACGATCTCGCCTTGGCTGTAGATGAGAAGGCACATCGTGGGGATGTGTGGTTTCTGGATACTGCAGCCTCATACCATATGTCTCCGAACAGGAATTGCTTCACAACCTACGAGCAGATAGATGGTGGTAACGTGGTCATGGCTAATGGAGCTGTCTGCAAGGTTGTTGGAATCGGGTCCATAAAGATTCGGACACATGATGGTTCGTTCTGTACCGTGAATGATGTCAGGAATGTTCCACAAATGACAAAGAACCTGATCTCCTTGAGTCTACTCGACAGCAAGGGTTTCAGTTTCAAAGGAAAATGTGGAGTTGTGTATGTCTGCAAAGGTTCAAGGATGGTGCTGAAGGGCGTGAAGCGTGGGACTTTCGAGTCTGCAAAGGGATTTCGAGTCTGGTCACCTTCTGAGCATCGAGTTATACTCAGTAGGAATGTGATATTTGATGAGAAGTCTATGTTTAACCCCATGTTGAAGGTTACTGTTGTTGAAGGTAGCAGGAATGTTGATAAGCAGGTGGAGCTGCAAACTCTCAATGAGAGTGAGTTTGAGCACCAAGGTGGAGAAGATCAACATGATGAGGATGTCTCTGCAGAGCCAGAAATTTCAGAGTCCAGTGCACGAGCTCAACAGTCTATTGCTTCCGGTAGACCGAAGAGAGCGACTGCAGGAGTACCTCCACAGAGGTATGGCTTCGAGGACATGGTGGCGTATTCATTTCAGGTTGCTAAAGAAGTGGATGCAGGAGAGCCACAGTCCTATAGAGAAGCAGTTTCGGGTGGTGAAGCTGATCAATAGCTTGCCGCAATGGGAGATGAGATGGAATCCCATGACAGGAATCAGACTTGGGAGCTAGTCAAACGATCACAGGGAAGGAAGATTGTTACAACCAAGTGGATCTACAAGAAGAAGGAAGGAATCACTTCTAAAGAGGGCATGAAATTTAAAGCTCGGGTGGTTGCACGAGGCTTCTCGCAGAGGGAAGGAGTTGACTACAATGAGATTTTCTCACCAGTGGTCAGACATACTTCGATCAGAGTGCTACTAGCAATAGTGGCACATTATGACTTGGAGCTCGAGCAGCTAGACGTGAAGACAGCTTTCCTACATGGAGAGTTGGAGGAAGAAATTTACATGACTCAGCCAGAAGGATTCGAGGTTCCGGGAAAAGAAGACTATGTTTGTAAGCTGAAGAAGTCCTTGTATGGACTTAAGCAGTCTCCGAGGCAGTGGTACAAGAGATTTGACAGTTACATGCTTAAGCTGGGCTATAGCAGAAGTCCATATGATTGTTGTGTGTATCACAACAAGGTGGAGGATGGTTCGATGATCTATCTGGTTCTGTATGTGGATGATATGCTCGTAGCTGCGAGGTCAAAGTCTGATATCCAGAAGTTAAAGGGGCTTCTCAGTGCTGAGTTTGAGATGAAGGATTTGGGAGCTGCTCAGAAGATCTTGGGTATGGAGATTTACAGGGACAGGTCGAAGAAGAAGCTTTTCTTGTCACAGAAGAGCTACATCCAGAAGATACTGTCGAGGTTTGGCATGTCTTCAGCAAAGCCCTTAAATACTCCTAGTGCTTCAAATGTTCATCTATCCTCAGCTTATGCACCACAATCGGAGGCTGAGAAGGAGTACATGTCGAGAGTCCCATATGCTAGTGCAATAGGTAGCTTGATGTACGCTATGGTATGCACTAGACCTGATCTTGCACATGCTGTTAGTGTTGTCAGCAGGTTTATGATACAACCTGGGAAGGAGCATTGGCAGGCTGTGAAGAGGATCTTTCGGTACCTTAAGGCACCTGATGTGGGGATTAGCTTCGGAAGTGATACAGAGTGCTTGGTGTCTGGGTATTCTGACTCGGACTATGCTGGAGATGTTGACACGAGGAGATCAATGACCGGTTATGTATTCACCCTTGGGAGTTCTGTAGTGAGCTGGAAGGCAACTTTGCAGTCGGCGGTGACATTGTCTACTACTGAGGCAGAGTATATGGCATTGACAGAAGCTGCTAAGGAGGGAATATGGCTGAAGGGACTGGTTGGTGATCTTGGTCTACATCATGATCAGGCAGTGGTGTATTGCGACAGTTTGAGTGCAATATGCTTGGCCAAGGATCAAGTCCACCATGAGAGGACTAAGCACATCGATGTGAGGTATCATTTCTTGAGGACAGAGAAGAGGATTAAGGTGAAGAAGGTTGGCACCGCGGATAATCCTGCTGATATGTTCACGAAGCCGGTTTCACATGGCAAGTTCCAACACTGCTTGGACTTGCTGAATGTCTTGAGTGGGTGACTCCGCCCTGCGGGGCATTGATGGCGGGAGAGAGGTAGATGGAGCAGAGTACATCAGAGATTTCAGAGGAAGAGGATTCAAGTCAAGGTGGAGATTTGTTGATATGACTTGAATCGGATTATCAGCCGCTACGACTGGTAATCGGGGGTCTCCTCTGTAATCTGTAATCTCCTTGATATAGTGAAACTGGCTCTCTCTCGCCCGTGGACGTAGCTAACACACATCGTGTTAGTGAACCACGTAAATCGTGTGTCGTGTTTTCGATTCTCGCTTTCATATTCTTGCTTTGTCGATTCCTGCTATTTCCCGATCCGTAGCAACGCGTTTATAACATATGTCATTCTAATACACGTCTGGAAACTCTAGAGAGAGCTTTACCTACACAAGGCATCTCCGCTGCTTTTCCTTCCATTTATGCTTTTGTTTTATGTTTATGCAACCTTTACCTTACAAATCGTTTTACAAACTTGAGGCAACTCAATCTCACAAAAGAGTTTTCAAAAAAGAACAAGAGAAGTGTTTTGCAATTGCAATACTAATTACGTACTTAATTTGAACTCTATTGTTATTTGGATGTCCAAGGGTGGAATTGACCACTAGGAGAATTTTATGCGTCTCAAGCCAAAGGTTAAACAAGGATCAAAAGGCATATCATTGACTTGATGATAGAGGTGAGAAATAGTTTGGATTCATGTATTGGTGAATTGGATTAGTAGATTCATGTATCAAATTGATGGATTAGTAGATTCATGGATTGGTGGATTGATCCATGAATCCAAATGACATTCAAATCATGGACCAATATGTAAATTTTAAAAAGTGAAGATACTGAAATGTTATACAAAAATAAGGTACCAAACTATAATTTTTTAATGACATTTTCGTATAAAAAATAAATTTTTGGTAACAAATTGTAAGATACTAAAAATATAAGTACTAAACTATAATTTACCAACAATCCATGAATCCACCAATCTAATAGGATTGTATCAAATGGATTAAATTTAAATAGATTGGATTAGCAGAATATTTAAGTGAATTGCATCAAATGTATTGAATTAATTGAATATTCAAAACAAATTGGATTAATAGATTGAATTATAATTGCCACCTCTACTCCATGACATTAAATATGGTCTGGTGGAAATGGTAGCATGAGGGCCTCACTAGTTGTTTGTTATTTATTGTTAACACTTAACATCTTTTGTAAAAGAAACGACCATACAACCGAACTAAAGCGAATTTATTCATTACTAGCTTGGACCCTGCCCTTTGGGGAGGCTAGTTAAAAAAAATCAACCTTTGTTGAGTTTGCATTTAAATTTTTGTTTTTGTTTTGATAAGAGTGATAAGTTTAGTTTTGAGTTTGCATTTAAATATATCATTATTTTATTTGATTATTATAAACAAATAAGTGAATTCTGATTTCTGAATGAGTATCAGGAGTATGCATTTCACAATCATAAATTATATATGGTTTATTGACAAAGCAATAAATCATAATTTATGAGGAAAAACCAAAAATTGTATTTTATTGAAGTTTAATACTTACTTAGATCCAATGTCAAAAGATATAATCATAATTTGGGCTCTTCATAATACAAAAGTTTGGAAATAAAAATTTTAGAAAGTTGTCGAGAAAGATAGTTATCATGTTTCGAAAATGTTAAAAACAGGAAGGGGGAGAATCGGATACCGCCATAATTGTAGTTTTACTGAAACTTATCCATCAAATTAAGAGGGTGGCGTGGATGAGTTGGCAAATTATAATGGTTAAAAACAAATATTTTTATTTGGATGGGTAAAAACATTATTAGTGATAATTAGATGATAACTAATTTTTATAAATATTAATAAATTATTCCTTAATGCCTCAGACCCTCTCCTATATGTGATATCTTTCCACAATAAAAGCCAAATAAAAGACCTGCAAAGGATATTGGGGCGGTTATAAAAGAGAGAGAAAATAAGGGTTAAGTAAGAAGTTAACGGAAGAGTAGAATGAAACCGTTGTAGAGGAGAGAAAAATGAAAAGTAAATAAAACAACTAAAAAAACCCGAAAATTGCGGAGAGGGCTTGGTGGCTGACGTGGAGGGGGTCATTTTTTCAATCTGCTTTAATATTTTTAAAGATAAAGATACCCAAAAAAAATTTCATTCTACTTTAAAAAATTAGGGTTAATATTTTTGTATGGCCTGATCTTTGACCAAAATAAACATCATGGCCAATCTTTTCGATCTATAACATCCTGGCCCGAACTATACACCAAAATAAACAATTTGGCCAAATCCGACTTTTGACCGTTAACTTGGACGGTCAAACGCGTTGACCGTTAGTCAACACGCCATGTCACTGCCAAGTCAGCATAAAATATTTAAAATAATTCACAATTTCCACACATTCCCTAAATTTAAATTATTATAAATTAAAAAAATCATTTAATATCTTAGTTAAACTAAAAATAAAAAATGAAAAAATTAAATATTTATCAGATCTTCTGACTTGGCAGTGACGTGGCGGGTTGACCGTTAGTCAACGCGTATGACCGTCCAAATTAACGGTCAAACATCGGGTTTTGCCAAATTGTTTATTTTGGTGTATAGTTCGGGCCAGGATGTTATAGATAGAAAAGATTGACCAGGATGTTTATTTTGGTCAAAGTTCAGGCCATACGAAAATATTAACCCAAAAAATTATTCATCCATGCATTACTTGATAAGGCCAGATAAGCTGTTATGTTAGAGCACGCAAAAATGTTGAACAGATGGGAGCAATACTATCTCAGAGCATCTCCAACGGGATTGCACATTGCAATTGCACTTTGATGTGGCAGAGAGATGCAATTGCTTTTTTCCATTGCACCGTTGGAAGTTGTTATTGCAAAAATGGTATCTTTCATTTGTTGCAATTCCCCATTGCAAGCCACGCTGGAAATGCATAACATTTTTTTTATCTCTTTTAGTTCACACTGCCAACGTGTGACTTTGTTTGGCATAGTCCTAATTTTTATTGAAAATTTTTGGATAATTTTTGTGAACAATGTGTGTAAATTAGTTTATTACTATACCAATGGGAGTAAATAGCATCGTATAATAATTTTATTAACTATAATAAAATATACATAATATTATAAATAGAAAAAGTTATTTTTTATAACTTTAATTTCATATATACAAATAACGAAGTTATTATATTGCTTTTTTGAAAATATTAACTTATTATTTTATTTAATGTTCATTGTCATAGTACACTCCAAATTTAAAATGCATAAAAATTAAACTACAAAATATAATAAGAAATGCTATATCCAAACAAAACAAATATCAAAATAATGAATATATATCACTTGTCTTCTAGTAGTTGGTTAATTTTCCTTTCATATAATCTCCTTTGTGCTACAGTCTTCGTTGATAAATCCAATTTCATTTAAAATTTTAGATATAAGGTTTGAATTTATTTTTGTGTCCTATTTGAATATTTTGCTAGTAATAAAAAAAATTATTGAGTAGTAGATTCTTTATATTCCATTATCAAGACAAAAAATTTCTACATAAATTAGTAATAAAAAATTTATGCATTAATTGTATATATTTTTTTTAAATTAAATTAAATTTTATTTTATTTTATTTACTTGCCACGTGGATAAAAAGGTATTTAAAAATGTTTTTTTTATGCATGACAAAAAAAAGTTAGGCTTCATATGCAATTGCAAGTGAATTGCACCAATGTAGGTACAATGAAAGTCAAATGAGTTGGCTTGCAAAAATAGTGTTGTGTAAAAAAAATTAAAAATTAAATTACAAATGCAATTGCACCAGTTGAACTTTGACCAAAATAAACATCATGGCCAATCTTTTCGATCTATAACATCCTGGCCCGAACTATACACCAAAATAAACAATTTGGCCAAATCCGACTTTTGACCGTTAACTTGGACGGTCAAACGCGTTGACCGTTAGTCAACACGCCATGTCACTGCCAAGTCAGCATAAAATATTTAAAATAATTCACAATTTCCACACATTCCCTAATTTTAAATTATTATAAATTAAAAAAATCATTTAATATCTTAGTTAAACCAAAAATAAAAAACGAAAAAATTAAATATTTATCAGATCTTCTGACTTGGCAGTGACGTGGCGGGTTGACCGTTAGTCAACGCGTTTGACCGTCCAAATTAACGGTCAAACATCGGGTTTTGCCAAATTGTTTATTTTGGTGTATAGTTCGGGCCAGGATGTTATAGATAGAAAAGATTGGCCAGAATGTTTATTTTGGTCAAAGTTCAGGCCATACGAAAATATTAACCCAAAAAATTATTCATCCATGCATTACTTGATAAGGCCAGATAAGATGTTATGTTAGAGCACGAAAAAAAGTTGAACAGATGGGAGCAATACTATCTCACAAGCCAAATCGAAATTTCAAAGCATCCAACAATCTTACTACAAAATAAGTACTGAAAGATAAAAGGAAAGCCTGACATAGGAGTATATAACACGCTACAAAAACCTCACTAGTAAACTACCCATTGCATTTAGCAAGGAAAGCAACCACCACCCACCACCTACCCAGGCAGAGCAGAGCAGAGGGTAGTTGATTATATCAAGTCCGCAACAGTTGCGGTCAGTATCATCAGCTCTTTGGAGATACTTTGGCAACTCCACCTTGCTGCATAGGCTGCGAAGGTGGTCCAGGCGGCGGCACTGGTACTGCCGCTGTACTTGCAGCTCCTGCTGCATTGAAGCTAGGATTGCCATCAGCATGGTACCCTCCTGGCTGTTGACTACTGTAAGAGGCACCATAAGGAGGACCATACCCTGGTTGACTCGGCGCTGGACGTGTACCATATGGTTGACCATATCCTGGCTGAGCAGCAATGGCACTGCCATAACCTGACGATTGTGGCTGCAGCGGCAGTGGCGGCTGTGAATGTGGATATCCTCCTGGCTGAGAAACTGACTGGTTGTATGAGCCTCCTCCAGAAGGTGATTGTTGTTGTTGGGCGGCTTGCCCATAATCAGATGATGTGTTCACTGCCGGAGTCTTTTGTGCTGAAGGAGGTCCATAACTAGATCCGTATCCAGGTTGAGCTGCTTGATGACTCCCGTAGCCAGATGGTTGTGGCATCCCATATCCTCCTGATTGGACAGTACCTTGTGGAGGGTGGTAACTTGCTGGATTTGGGACAGAACCATAGCCTTGCTGTTGACCTGCAGAAGATGGTTGAGGAGCTGACTCTCCTTGTCCACCATAGGCAGAACTGTGGCCTTCTTGACCATAGCTGGGAGCAGTAGTATAACCCCCCTGCTGCTGCTGATCATAAGCTTGTGGCTGGCTGTAACCTGTATGAGGATATCCGCCATACCCATCTTGTGCATAACTGTGCCCTTGATGATTATAGCCCGAATGTGGTTGCTGACTGTTGTAACCATAGCCACCAGAATTATATGCCGCTGCAGCAGCTGCTGGTGGTGGTGGACCACCAGAAATTGGTGGTTGCTGTGAAGACGGTGGCTGACCATAGTAATCATAACCCTGACTAGCCTGCTGAGTAGACTGGTCCCATCCAGCAGGGTATCCAGCAGATGATGGCTGGGTAGGATATCCCCCATATGGTGGCTGGGGCATATTCCCTGCATATGGTCCGGATTGCCCGTAACCACCATAACCTGGTTGCTGCACTGCACCACCAGGAGGGCCCCAGTTCGCAGCTGGTCGTGTTTGATATCCTTGCTGAGAATATGCTCCACCCATTGATGAATTCTTCATGCGATTCTACAGGAAAATCATAATACAAGATAAATGACAAGAATTTCTCAATATTACTGCATACAGGCTAAATACGAAACAGATGCAAGATTGCTATATAAACAAACTAGAAGCAGAAACCAAGAGCAACATTCAAAAATCTCTATAAAACAGCATAATAAACAGGCAACTGTCCTAGCACAGGGGATGAATCTCATATTCCATTAGGAAGGGGGTAGGATTGCCTACATACCGTACTTCGTTGGTGGAAGTTACTCCAGCAGAAGCTCACCCTCTCCCTACTTTAAAAATGAATTGGTGCAAAAAACAAGTACAAATATACAAACTTTCCCACTGAAAATATTAAAGTGGTTGTTGTGGCAATGACCCCCTGTTCATATTGATATGATAACAAAAAAGAGAATTCACTCCGGCTATGGGACTATGGCACATTATATTTACTCCCATATAGAAGTACAAAAAGAGTGTATATTCACAGTTACTAGCTCCAAACTTGGCAAACCCAGTACAACTTATTGTGTTCTCAAAGACCATTTACAAGCAGAAAGAAGACTTCAACATGAAGTCTGGTAGTATACATATAGACAAAAAAAAATCTTCGGAAATGAACGACAACAATCCAAGAACAGAACAAGGAACCTACAGACAAGTTCATCTAATAACAGACATCATATCAAACTGAACATGACAACAAGCAGAGTAAGCCAACGATCAATAAAAAAATGACAACATTTACATTCACATGCTAGGAAATCAATTATAATAACGAAACTGGGGGCTAACAGAAGGTGAAGCAAGCAAGAATTCACAACTAAGGAGAATTAGAGGAAGCTAGGGCTAGGCAAATACCAGAGAGAAAGGTAATCAAAATCTAAACTAACCAGTAGGAAACTTAGTAGCAACCACTAAGAGCCCAGCAAACCAGAATAACAAACGAGGTAACCAGTCATGGAGACTATGGGATGAATTTTACAGGATATATTAGCCAGTATTGAACAAGTTATTAGTAACATAACAGAACAGAGGGACAACTAATAACAGAAGAGCTCAAATGCATAGTCCGACACAAAAAATTACCCAACCTAGGAGCAGATCTCAAAATTACATAAATGAGCTCTTCAGATGCTAGATGTTAGTGATGGGGTTGAGAACCATTCCAGGGTAGGTTAGCTGGAAACCCAACAGACAGAATTTCATCTTGGTTTAATATTAATCAAACAGCAGTTCCCACCAGTAGCAGTGATATGACACTTGGCAAAGCAAATAAGGAAGCAGAAGAAAACTACAAACCAAAACTATTCACTTGGGCACAACCAATGAGATAAACTGAACCCTTAAAGCCTCCAGTACCAAAGTATCACAAACAAAATGCATCACATCAGATGCTCGAAAGCCAATTTGAAGTATTGTATTGGCAGCTTGAAGCCAACCATATCAATATCATAATCACTGCAAGTTTGACATGCAAAAACTCACTTGATTATTTCTTCAGAGTACATTTAGAGATCTGTAAGTTATTTACTGGACAGATCATTGAGGAGATTCAGCAGTTTGCAAGTAAAAAAACAAATGAAGTACATTATTCCCATAAACTGGTGTTTGGACTGTGCTGGAATATCAAGCAGCAAAATTACTCATCCTCTTATTCATATTTCACAATGTAAAACCGTAATACTAGAGTCTATTCATACATAAGCACCAATGATTTGGAAGCTAAAAGCTAAATATCATTCTTTCACTCATTTCCAGCAGACATTGACAAAAGCTATATATCAAGCTCAATCAGCAACTTTCTGAATCTTGAAAAGTTAAATCATTTGCAACAACTGAAATTATAATCCATTTTCAAAATAAACAGCAATTTATGGTTATTGTCTTGAGATACTGAGCACAAAATGTAAGCAGCTAGAAGAGGAATCGATAATCATTAAGTTGGCTAATTATAAAACCAACTATACATACAGTGGGTATGAAATGTTAAGGTACAAACAGATACTTAGGTGACAAGCTGTGAGTAGAAATAATGAAATACAAAAGGAACAATCAATGCATACAATTTTCAATAATACTAACCCGGACAAGTTAGAAGGATGCATAACACATTGTACTTTAACTGAAAAATAGAGAAACCCCACAATATCTGCTATTATATTTATAAAGTACATCTTGAAGAACATTGTAAATTGTAAAAGGAAGTTGTGAAGAGTGCAAGTAAATTAACAATGAAGATACCATATTGATATGGCAAACAATGAACAGTCAAAAGAATAAATGGGAGTACTCCTTCAATGACTAGGCAAACAGCAACACATACCTCACTAATGACTTCATTGACCAACTGCTTTGCAGCCTCAACCTGTTCACTTGTCCCATCTATATGTACATTCCTATCTGATGTGGTATCCCCAGGGGGGAGATGCAGAGGTATCACCTGCAAGAATAAAAGGTCACTTATTCAATTGGACTTGCATAAAGCCAAACGAAGCTCAATGTAGAATACCAATCAGTTGTCAATGTAATCAAAAGAAAGCACAAGGAAGTAGCTAAATTCTAAGATGTACCTGAATGCGAGCACCAGTCCTCGCTTGCATGCTCTTAATTGTCTCACCTCCTTTGCCAATTACCAGACCAACCTGAAATCATGTGCACATTGCAACCAATCTGCACCAAAGCAGCTAATGGAGCATACAGCAGTAACTAAGCCCACGTACCTTGTTGTTTGGGACTTTCATGACAAAATGATCGCCACCAGCCTGTCCTCCTTGCCTTCGAGAAACTGTACCAGAACCTCCAGCATCAGCCTGTGTAAAATATCCAAAATCTTAATTCTTAGCTAGTAACAAACCAATTCTCTTGTCATTGTCAGCAGTTTTGAGCATCAATAGCAGTGTAAAATTAACACGGGAATCAGACGACGGAAGCCGATTGCTAAGCATTTCAAAACTTCTAATCCATTTGCCGAAAACTAATTTAAAGTGAAACCCACAACTCGTATCAAGAAGAGCTTACCTCGGCAAGAACGTCATTAATCAACCGTTCTGCAGTTTCAATTTGTTCAGGAGTACCCATGAGCTCTACAGCTCTGGTTTGCGAATTGGGGTCAGCTTCCAGATCTCGCGTTACCTGGATCTTCGCCCCAGATTTAGCTTGAAGATATTTGATAGTCTCCCCACTTTTGCCAATGATAACACCAACCCTTCCATTTGGTATTTCGATTCTCTTGCTTGTACCGCCCATAAAAGAACCATAGGAAACAGGAACGCCCGACGTAGCTAATTTGACATCAAGGAACAGTTATTATAGTTTCTAAACTCCGCAACACGACGCAATAACAACGATTCAAGATAGCTATCAAAACCAGGGAGTCGACCATTCGTACCAGAGTTAAAGCCCTTATCATTGGAATCAAAACCGATGCCCCCATTCTCAACCCTAGGACGCTTATTATCAACAGGAGCGCCTCCAGCGGCGGCACTCAGGAAACGCGCAGCAATTTCTTGAGCTTTCTGCTTGGCCATCTGGATCTCATCGGCAGGCGGCGGGACATTATTGTAAGGAGGAATAGGAGCTGAAGAATCCGGCGAAGAAAAACCCGTGTGGCGACGAGCAGTGGCCGTTTGGTCATCGTACTTGCGCTTGTTAGGAGTGACGGTGGCCGTTGCGGTGTCTGCGGCGGAGTAGTGGGATTCGTCGGCCATATCTGAGCTCGTAGAAAGAAAAGAAACCCTAAATGAGATAAAAGAGAGGACAACACGGTCTAAAGGAAAGGGGGGCGTTATAGATTGGGCCTTGGGGCCAGAACAACGCCCAAGCGACTCCGTGCAGATGAATCGAGACGGACAGATTAGTAACTCATCAGTAAGACATAAACCCCTTCTCCTGTCTTCACGTGTCAGTTTTCTTTTTTATTTAAATTAAGTGCAAAATGACAGTAAAGTAAATTTGTGTTGACGCTAATTTTTGACCGGACCAAATCAGCGCTTCATTCTCTCTGCTCGAAAACCTTTAATTTTCTTTCCCGAACGATTTCTCACTCGTTTTAAGTTGGAATTTAATTTTTTTTGCACAGTTAGATCAGATTAATTGTGCTCTTCAAAATTATATCCACTTTGATATTTTTTAGACATAAAAAAAATTGTCAGTTATTACCAGTCAATACCATATGGTATTGACTGGTATTAAATAAGACCATACCATATGGTATGAAACAAATTGTCACATCAATATATGTTTCGTTACCACCCAATATCATATGGTATAGTGTGGTAATATCAATATATATTTGGTATTACCACCCAATACCATATGGTATAGTGTGGTAATATCAATATATATTTCGTTACCACACAATACCATATGGTATAATGTGTTAATATCACACAATATCATATGGTATTGTGTGGTAACGAAATATATATTGATATTACCACACTATACCATGGTATAGAGTCATAATATCAATATATATTATCTAAAAGGAAAAAAACAGAAGGAGGGAGAGAGAAAAATCGTCTTCTGTCGCCTCTCATTTCCTCTTCCGCAATAAAAAAAATACCAAAATGCCGAAAAAATGAGAAAGATCGAAATTGAGACCAACGAGTTGATGAAGAGAATAAATGCAATGAAAGAGAGTGGCTGCAATTTTTATTCATCCAGGAGAAAAAAATGAAGAAGAAGAGAAGGGGGAAGATTTAGATCTAGAAAAGAGATTGAGAGAGAAAAAGTAAGAGAGAAAGAGAAAGGATCTGGAAAAAAAGTTTGAGAGATAAAAAGGTAGAGAGAAAGAAGAGAGTAAAATAAATTTCTCTTTCCGTTTTTGAAAATGCAGCCATTAAATATGAAATAAAATAAAATAAAAAATTTAATGTATAAACGGACAAAAATACCCTCCCCAACCCAACATTCAGGCTAACCGCATGATTGTCTACCTCCTAGATCTACGGTCCCTATTTATTACTGACATGTCAGTAACCACTTGGTTACTGACCCTACCTCAAGCCATCAAGACGACTCGGGTTAAACAAAGAGCCTTTGGCTTGGTACGGCTTATAGAAAGTAGTTTTATTATTATGTTTTAAATTTGGGCTAATACCACTACAACACCTGAACTATCCGGAAAATGCCACTTGTGTCATTTGTATCCTGTCAATTTCATTGACCGTTAAAGATAACGGTTGACCAAACGATGGTCAACGCGAAGTTGAGTTTTGTTGATGCGGCAAAAAAGGTGGGTGCCACATAGATGCGATGTCACTGATCTCCTATTTTTTTAATTCAAATTAAATAAAAAATTGAGTTAAAATTAAAAATATTTGTAAATTCAATTATATTATTAAGCCAAAATTTTAAAACAAAATAATTAAAAATCCCATTATTCTTCTTCTCTACCGATTTGCCCTCTCTTTCTCTAAAAAATCTCCAAGACGATTCCGATTTCCAAGCAATGAAATCGCCGCATCATCTCCTTCTTCCTCCAATCCGACCCGGCAATGAAGACGATTTCCATTTCCATTTTCCAAGCAATGAAGCCGCCGCATCATCTCCTTCTTCCCCCAATCCGACTCGGCAATGAAGACGATTCTGATTTCCCAGTTCTCATCAATGGCGAGATTCAGGGTCTCCCAGCTCCACTTCAATGGCAGATCTGATTATGTCGTTGTCGTGCTCCAGTGACAATCTCCGATTTCTTCGTTAGATGGACTATGTTCTTTGCCCGCCGCCTCCAAATCTGAAGTCGATTTGCTTCCCATTATTCTCAGCAAATCGCCTACAAGGCCACCATCGAGAACGAAGATTGATAATGAAAAGAATCAAGAAGAATCCCCTAGAATTTCTGGGCACATAGAGAAAAAGAGAAACAGATCGATTGATGCACAGATAACAGGAGGAATCGGAGGGGCAGAATCATCAAGATTCAACAGTGGTCAATCCTTGAATCGCTCGATCCCTCAAGATCCCGGTGTAGAGAGCCCATCTGTTCGCCGACATTCTCCTCTCTTGCGGCGGTGTAGAGAGCCAGTATGTTCGCCAATCTAGCGGATCTGGGTCATGTGCTCTGCGACGGAGGAAGAGCGACGTCAAGCTCGCCGGTTCTGTTTCCACAACCGTGGCGCCGGTGGATCATTGTGAATGGTGGTGAACAGGAAGGGTGAACTGGGGAGAAAGGATCGAGGGGGTGAATGGTGGAGATGAAACTTTTTTTTTCATTGTTTTTTTAAATTTTTTATTAAATAAATTAAAATCCCACGTCATGTGTCACATCAATGATGACTGGACTTTCTGTTAAAAACTAACGGTCAAAACGATCAACTTTAACATAAAAATAGTTTAGGACATGAATGGAATATTTGAAACAATAGGACACAAGTGGCATTTTTCGTATAGTTCGGGTGTTGTAGTGGTATTAGCACTTTAAATTTAGAAGTCGGAGAGTTCGGTTGATGTGCTCGTCCAGTGGTGTTAAAGGCGTGGGATTGTTCCGGGTCATGCACATCCCTGCACACACTTAAAGAGCACAACACGTCTAGCACAAGCATATACTTCACTACTTAACAAAAACATAAATTTAAAAACTAGATTAACACCAAACAAACTTTTCACGATAACGGACCGAAGTTCCCCGACAACGGTGCCAAAAACTTGACTCGCTCTGACTATCACAATAAAATCTCACCTAAGGACCAAATATAAACTTTAGATGGGTGCAAGATAGGGCAAGTATGTTTAAATATCAACCCGGGCCGATCCATGTACCGCTACGTCGACTGTTTGAAACATTATCTACCGGATTAGTTTTGTGAAAACAAAGGTCTAAAACTAAGGTATCGTTTGCTTGTGGGATTTGGATGATGTATTTGGCACCCAAATCCCAATCATTATGTATTTGCCAAAATAACATTGTTTGTTGAGGTATACAAATCCATGGGTCCACGGATTTGGTCCTTTTTAACTCCAAATCTGTGGACCACACGTATTTGCAAATACCACATTTCGTTTGGTATTTGGCCATGGAAGGCAAGGTTTTGTGTGCCATGGTGCAAAAACCTTTAAATCCATGATCAAAATGAACTAAACAAACAATGTTATCTTTCAAATACAAAATACAACAAATCCATAAAAATCCAAAGGTTTTCAAAACTCAAAACCTTCATTTACAAATCCAACAAACAAACGAGCCCTAAAGTACTTTGCAAAAGTAAAATGGATTTGACACTAATTGAGAAGGCTTCACCCGAGTGTTGTTCCCCTTAGTTAACAATTACGATTTGAAGAATCGAACGAACGGGTGTGGAAGGGGATCATAAACCGCAGGGAAGTTTAACAAGTAACCAAGGCTACCCTCTTAGTCTCTAGGTTGAGGAAATGAGATATGATCCAAGCCGCTAATGCGACTCTCACAATCTATCGACTAAGGAATGGTTAGATTTCACCCTCGAATTGGAGTTCGACAGCCACCCACAACCAAACCCTAAGTGCTAACACGAAATAGGAGGTTTGCCCTTAACTAACCTAGAAGAGGCCTTCTTCTCTCTCTCTCCTCACTTTTCACTTTAGACTATCTCTCTACACCTTATACTCTCAATTCTCACCTTAAACATGAACTGACTTGATTGTCAGAGCTCAATTCGGGGGGCATTCCCGACTCTTTTCATCCTCGGAGATCGAACGAACGGATCGTGAGTCAAGCCCACACCAACAAATGATTATTATTCATACCTTTGAACTAGATGGTACAAACAATTGGCGCCCACTGTGGGGCCTGATTCCACATTCGTTGCTTGATTTCCGAAGGATGCGAGACCCAAAAGACAAAGGGGTCAACCTTTTCTCCTTGAAATCCCCAGCTCCGACGTCCAAAAGATGTGGAAAAAAAAACAGACGCAAAAATTCAGATATGGTGATGGAAGGACGGTTGGTGGATCTTGGAAAGTAATCACCTTTCACCCACCAACTCCAAGCGATGACAACACTTTGAAAAAGAAAAGAAAGAATCATCACATCTACTTTGAGGGACCAACAGAGAGAATCTAAGAAAACAACCGTCCGGAAAAAGACGTCGCATGTCGGAGAAATCCCTTCCAAAGTTCGAATCAACTTCTCTTCAGCCGAAACGACGATAGGGAAGAAGAAAGATCTGATCGATTTTGCCTCCTCCGTCATTGATTTGTACCATTGCCACCACCAATCGCTGATTCACACCAGATCGCCGCGCGACCATCCTGTTTACCCACGTCAGTGCTAGAGGACGGCGACACAAATCGAGAAGAACGGAAAAAAGAGTACTTTCTTTGTTGTCACCATTATTATTGTCTCGATCCCACTGCTCATCTACAGTAGATGACCTCGAGAATTGGAAAAGAGAGAAAAGACCGGTCGAGTTTATCTCTGTAAGAAGAAGAGGCGCATTTCCCGAGACAACATTGTGTTCCAGCCTGTAAACATACCGGCAACTGCGCAACAAGGACAGTGACGCTTCTCCTTGCTGCCGTATGACTAGACTATGACGCTCTCTTCGACCTCCTTTTTGCCAGACTTCCATGAGCGGTGTTGATTTGTGGGCGCCGAGCTTCAATTCACGGTGGTGCGCTTCCAGCTCTTCCGCATTTTCTCCTGCCTCTGCTCACATCAATGGCAGCGCGACAGACATCATCACTTCTCAGTCTACGTGCCGCTGCACTTCTCGAGGGTACTGCGCCTTTTGCTTCTCCGTAGACTACATTCTCATTGACTTCGCGCTCCGCCGGACGCCCAGTCCGTCATCTCTCATAGCGCCGGTAGCCCAATCGGCAAATAAAAAGTAACATGAAAAGGAGGAAGACATCAACGTTCTCTTTGGGAATTCCAAAACGCGCAAAGGATTAAAGAACAAGAAAGAAAATGAAAAAAAGAAACTAATCCCGCAGAAGGAAACTCCTTCCCATAATTGGAGAACCACCCGCTTGTGTCTCTGGGGCCCCTATGCCAAACTCGAAGCACTACTTGGCTCGCTTTGCCGCAATCCATTCAATTCGCCAATCCTCCTTCCACTCAGCCCATTCCGCCCTCACTTATGCGGGACTCCATCTGCCATTAGACTCCGCGACCCACACCACTATCTATCAGCTCGAGGCCCACAGCTACTTCTGGCCCTTCGCATAGCTCTGACAAGCCGATGAGGAAAAAAGCATCTCATCTGAAAATAGAAGGCATCAGTGGTGAACTGAACTCACGCCACTGCAGCTCCATTCAAGCATGCTGACCAATATGCCAAAGGATACTCTGATCCTCTTAATGTGCGGCGCCCGCTTTTATCACGTTTCCCATTGTATCCACAAATTAAAGGCGAGTACTTCACTCGCGGACCCAACCTTCTCAAATAACAGCAACACACTGCCGAGAATTTCAACGTGCACCTAAGGCTAAAGCTACTATGGGTCACCACATCTTCATACTTTCGCCCCGCGCAACGGAGACAAAGACACGACGCGCGCTACTCCTAGGTCCTGGCTCGCCTCACCAATATGCGGCACACTTACCAAGCTTGCAACCCGCCACGCTCCATCCAAGCCCGCTCAGCTTCCTCGTCAACGTCCGCGTAGATGAAGCCCAAATCGTGGCCCGCACTCGCGGATCCAAGTCCGCCCACAGTCATGACGCCATGGAAGCTAAAAAGATGATACCTCTGTGAATCGAACCCGCACCACTCCTTAGTCAAACAAGCAAAGGCTAAAGCTACTATGGGTCACCACATCTTCATACTTTCGGCCCGCGCAACATAGACAAAGACACGACGCGCGCTACTCCTAGGTCCTGGCTCGCCTCACCAATATGCGGCACACTTACCAAGCTTGCAACCCGCCACGCTCCATCCAAGCCTGCTCAGCTTCCTTGTCAACGTCCGCGTAGATGAAGCCCAAATCGTGGCCCGCACTCGCGGATCCAAGTCCGCCCACAGTCATGACGCCATGGAAGCTAAAAAGATGATACATCTGTGAATCGAACCCGCACCACTCCTTAGTCAAACAAGCAAGTTGGCCAACAGACTATGTACTTGCCTTGTGCTCTTTTGGCGTAGCTCTCTTATTTTAATGCTCTCCCTGCCGCTTCGCCAACATAAAGCGAAGTCTTCCATCCCTCTAAAATTCTTACTTTTATTTTAAATTTTGGACAATCATGAACCCTATTGGGGTGCAACGACGTACTAAACAACATGGGAGATGAGAAACTCAATCAAGCGACATATGATCACGGCCCGTGCCTCGACTATTCAATGCCATGAAGAATTTACAATGGGTGAGTGCTAATAATCACGGCCCGCGCCTCGACTAGTCACCACCATACCCTCACCAAGCGCTCGACGCCTTGAAGACTCCAAACTGAGGGTACATAAACCCCGACAAGGAGAGCGCACGACGCCTTGAAAAAATCTACAAATATGGGAGCGCTCGACTACCCCCATTCATGTAAGACTCGACTGAAGCACACAAATAAGACTTAGATAAGAGCATTGGTGAATCTACAATATGGGAGCGCTCGACTACCTCCATTCATGTAAGACCAGATTGAAGCACACAAATAAGACTTCTATAAGAGCATTGGTGAATCTACAATATGGGAGCGCTCGACTACCTCCATTCATGTAAGACCCGACTGAAGCACACGAATAAGACTTCAATAAGAGCATTGGTGAATCTACAATATGGGAGCGCTCGACTACCTCCATTCATGTAAGACTCGACTGAAGCACACAAATAAGACTTCGATAAGAGCATTGGTGAATCTACAATATGGGAGCGCTCGACTACCTCCATTCATGTAAGACTCGACTGAAAGCACACAAATAAGACTTTGACAAGAGCATTGGTAAATCTACAATATGAGAGTGTTCAACTACCTCTATCTCCAATAAAGGGCACTAAACGTGCACGGTAACCCCGTAACATAATCGTGCGGCTATCACTAGTGCACCAATGAAAGAGGGCACACTTGTGTGCACTTAAAGAACTCCAACAGGAGAGCGCTCAATACCTTGGAAAATTTTCAACAAGAAATTGCTCAGCCCCTTTAAGAATTCCAATAGATTAGTGCTCAACGCCTTAATGAAATCACCAACAAGGGGGCAAGACACATGAAGGTGGCACCACGTCAGCTAAACACGCCACCAGCTGGGGGGCAACTAGGGGTACATAGGGCTCCCATCCAAGATGATCGACCAAGATTTTTTCAAAAATTTAATAAGCTATAGGTGAGTTAAAACTCACCACCAGCTTGGGGACAATTGTTAGGAGTATTACTAAATGCTAAACTCAAAGACTAAGTAGTAGCGCGCCCAATCAATGACGCGCGGCACTCGGTACCCGCTCCAGGTATATAAGGGCAGGAAACCCTCCAAGGAAGATGCATTCTTCTCTCTCTCCTCACTTTTCACTTTAGAATATCTCTCTACACCTTATCTCTCTACATTATTCTCTCAACTCTCACCTTAAACATGAACTGACTTGATCGTTGGAGCTCAATCCGGGGGGACATCCCCGACTCTTCACCAGTTATTTCATCCTCGGAGATCAGATGAACGGATCGTGAGTCAAGCCCACACCAACAAATGATTATTATTCATACCTTCGAGCTAGATGGTACAAACAAAACCATCTCCAATACAACATCTTAGGTTAATGAGGGTTCTCTCTAAACTAGTCTAGGAGGCTCTGAATGCCCAAGGAAACCCAGCTCAAATTGAGCCTCTTTGGATAAAGGACGTTTCCTCTCTAAACTAGCCTAGGAGGCATGTAATGCCCAAGAACACCCATCTCTAATTGAGCCTCTTAACCTAAGGAGGTCTCCTCTCTAAGCTAGGTCAACATAGCACCACAATCATCATGAAAAATACCTCCACATTCACATTAAACACAACCACACACAAATCATTCAATTCTTACAAGCATTCACATAATTGTAGCTAGGGTTTAGGAACACCCAAATGAAAGAATGGACTACTCCATGCTAGAAGAAGGGAGAACACAAAAGAGGGAAAGGAAAACCATCAAGAAGATGACAGCCTTGCTCTTTGTGTTAAAGATATCCTTCTTCGGGGGAGGAATTCCCAAATCCTTGCTTGGAGATGAAACCCTAGCTTCTCCTCTTCTTTGGTTCGTCATTTTCTCACTCTAGAATCTGAAGAAGAAGAAGTTTCTCACACTAGGTCTCTTCTCTTTTTCTTCCTTTCAGTTGGCTCTTTAAACTAAGATCGAGCCCAGTTCACGACCTGAGTTCACGGCCATGAACATAGAAACGCATCCGTTAACACAGAGCCTAAACCAAAACACACCACTTCACATCCTGGGGTTCACGGTTTGTAGCTTCTGTTTCACGGTCTTAGCGACCGTGAACAGCCTTGGCGTCAGTAACCTCGAAACCCTCTTTGGAAGCTCCTTGGTTCACGAAATATGGCTCCAGTTCACGGTTCTGTAAGACCGTGAACTCCAATGACGGACTGTGAATTGTGGATGTCTCCTCCTCTTTGCCCGGTCTTTGCTCCTTTTCTTCCAACTTTCGACTCCGGGGGTTGGTTTCACCTGTTAGGATCTGAAACACACTGAAAGAAAGAAACCTCGCGTAAAACCACCCTTTTGGAGTTTAATTGCAACAAACATCAAAGCAAAACGGGGGTAAAAAGTGTACAATTAGGTCCAAATCATGGAGCGCTTTCGTTGACGATACGATCAAACACTAGAGACATACCCAGAACATTTATATCGTTGTTCGATCCAGGTGACCCAAAGAAAGCATGTCATATCCATGTGTTGTAGGAGGCCACCACCTCCAGAATGATTGTTGGCCTGTGTATGTGGCCAGTGTATTGTCCTGCCCAACCACTTGGACAATTCCTCCATTTCCAATGCATGCAGTCAATTGATCCAATCATTCTAGGAAAGCCGCGACAATAGGCTTTACGGAGTAAGATTCTTAAATCAGCAGGGGTAGGTGCGCTAAGGTATGTGGCCCCGTACATGTTGATAATGTTGTTGCAAAACTTTCTGAAGACATCCATCAAGATGCTCTCACCCATACGAACATACTCATCAAGTTGATCAGCTGGAAAACTACATGCTAGCATGCGCATCGCACCAGTAAGCTTATGCTCTACAGATAGTGATAGTTGACCAAAGCTATCACGCCTTAGAGCAAATGAGGGGTCAAACCTCACAATCTTGGTTGCATCTGATAGCGCCTTCTGAATATGCGAGCATTGTATACTGGATTTGGATCGAAGTATTCCCTCATAAGATGTCGATTACATTCGACCCTTTCACGATCAATGTGACGGTGGCTTATAGTTTGACGACGACTTGACGAACTTTCAGCCAGCCTCCAGCCGATCAAACTCTAACGTAGGTGGTGAAACCTTTCGTACTCTTCGATTCTTTTTCTCCTCCAAATGGTGAGCTATCTGAGATACTCATGATGAATGTGTTTGTTTTAGAAATGGGATGAAGTTTCAGTTGAGTTGATGAAAAATGAAGAACTATCATTTATAAAGACATAAGGTGCACAAAGCGACAGAAAACGGTCATAAAGTAACAGCTACAAAAAAACGGTCATATTCGGAGTGGTCCCGAAGTTAACGGTAACAAATTAATGACTAATTTTTAAAAAAAACTCTCGAAATTTGAAAAAAAATTACATCATAAATTTTGTTTTGCAAAAGTAATAATGAACTATGAAAAAATAAAATTGAAATATAAAAATTAGAGGTAAGATAAGTATGGTTTATTGAAATAAATTGCAAAAGGGAGGCGGGAAGGTAAATTTAGCTTTTTGTAGGGTTGGAGTGAAAATGGAGTTTGGAGAGCTAAAAAACCATATTTGGCCATTTGGGGAGCCAAATTTGGCTTTGTGGGTTGGAGTTAGTCTTAGTAATATAAAATGTCGTTTGGTTTCTCCGATTGTTAAATCAGTAAATTGTGATCAAGAAATGTATTTATATTTATACATGTATTGTTAAATTTGATGTATTCTAAATTACAATGTTTGGTATAAACGTGTTTGTGTTTTCAATCGATAAAATGGACAGTCACTTTTTAACAGAAATGTCGCTTGTACCCTTTTTTCAATTTAAAAGATATTCTCTAATGGTTAAAGTTAGAAGAAAACAATCTCAACTAGACAATCCCAACAATCTCTGCTTTTAACTGAGATTGTACACTCATTCATAATAAATGATTGTTTTTGTCACATCAAATAAATCATACATGTATTGTCTGTGCATAAAAAATAGCACAACGATGAATTGTAAACTATACATGCATTGTAGCAATCACAGAAACCAAACGACCCCCAAGTTCCAGAAATGACACATTGCAATTACAAACAAATGAAGATGGTCTAGGCAACAACAAAACTTTTCATTTCCTTGAACAAAAAGCATGACAATTTCACTGTTACACCCCGACCTTTGGGTTTGGGTTTGGGTTCGACCACAATACGTGAACGGTGCGATTAACGTTTACGTACGAAGGGTTACACCAATTGATTAGTAATAATAATAGTATTATTATTATATTAGTGTTAAAGAAAAGAAAAAAGAAAAAAAAAACCCTACTCGGCCAAAAGGGCCGAGCTGCCGGCAACTTCCCCAAAGCCTTCACTCTCAACCCAAAACCTACGTTCCCTTTTTCTTCTTCTTTTCCCCAGCTAGTTCCCCACCAAATACCCCCAGAGAAACCCTCCTCACCCCATTTGTTTGGCCCAGGGAAAGAGGTGTAGAGGTGCAGCGACAAGCAGCAGCACTGCGAGAGGAGGGGAAAAACAAAAGGAAAAGAAAAGGAGCGCCAACCCCTGTGCCTGACCCCGACCCCGACTTCTCGATCCCGATCTCATTCTTTCGTGTTTCTAGGTAAGGATCACGACGTAGTTGCGATTTCTAAACTCGATTTATCGATAGTCTAATCCGAAGATCGTATTTTGTTAGCGATGACGTTGAGGGTTCGATCAACAAGGAGATCAACGTCCTGGCCCATCCAATCTAGTCCTAGGCACGTTCTAGAGGTAAGGGAACTCGATCCTTTTGAGTTAGATCGATTGATTTGGTGATTTTTCGTGAGGGTAGAATTCTAGGGTTTTAGCAACAGGCTTTACAGTCTTTTAGTGACAGATTTTCATTGGTCACTAAAGCTGCTGGGAATTTTCAGAAACGTATTTTTAGATGTTTTAAATTTTTTTGAGCCTCTTTGAAGGTTTTTTCTGGATATAACAATTTTATAAATTGAGAGAGGTCTAGGAGATGGCTGTAATTTTATTTGGGGATTTTTGAAGATGTATTTCTATTTTTAGAAATTGTTCTAATATTTGTTTTAATTAAATAAAAATATTTCCGAGGAATTTTTACGGTTTTGATCATTTTCCAGGGTATAGGCGCTCATGATTGGCATAAGAAAATTATAATCCGAATTTTTAAGAAGGTTCAAGTTAGGTGAAAAATTCGTCCAAGACTAAAATAATTAGGAAAAATGGTTGTTTCTGAATGGATTAATTCTAGGAAATTTTAATGGGGTTAAAGGACCTTTGGAATGAGGTTCAAGGACTAGAGTTTGAGGAGAGGATGTTCTAGTGATTCAAAGGGGTTTTAAATCAAGAAAAGTCGTCTAAGAAAATGTATTCTTATTAATAGGTTTCCCCAAGATAATCCGGCTAAGGAAGGGTTTCTTCGAGGAAGGAATTAAGGAGTCATCTTTTCGAGGTGAGTGTAAAGGGGGTAAAATCTCTGTCGAGGTCTTTTTAGTTTACGCTTTTCATTTGAGGTTATTAATTAGTTAATTTTTGAGTAATTTGCGATATGTGTGTGAGGCATCCCACCGCCTGTAAGGGTGGAGGCACGCGTTGTGCTATGTATGAATGTATGGGTGTATGATGGTAATGGTTGGTTAATGGTAAGAGGAACCCCCGGGCGGTTGGGCCACTACTGGACGCGGTAGATGGTCGGGTCACTGCTGGACGACGAGACGTAACGCAGCAGTCGATCGAGTATGTTGGGTCACTACTGGACGGCGAGACGTAACGCAGTAGTTGACGGACATGGACTGGACGGCGAGACGTAACGCAATGCCATTGCCGAGTTTGGGTATGCAACCGGACGACGAGACGTAACGCGGTTGGCATACTAGGGTAGGGACACCGAACAGCGAGACGTAACACGGTGATTCCCTAGTGTTATGTGATTAAGTCGGGATAGAAGTAAATAACTTCTATAAGATAAATTTGTAGTAAGGATATTCTATAAGCTTTTGAGTAATAAAGTTGAAGATGAAAGTGAGAACGACTTTCATCTAAAGGAATGAAACGCTAATAACGTGTTTTAGTAAGGAGTTTTCTTAGGCAAAGACCTTAGGAAGTAACGACGAGACTGACCCCTTCTCACTCACCAGGTTGAGGATAGTCTAGCAGAAGGGGATCACGAGAAGAAGCAGGGTGAGGCGACCAGCAGTGCCAACATCGACAGGATATCGGAAAGCTAGTGAGGAGTCAAGTTAGATTAGTTAATTATTCTGTTTCATGGTTATTAGTATAAACTGGAGATTCTGTGTTAAGTCGTTTTTAAGTGTTTGAGATTGAGGATTTTGCCCAAGTGTTGGGGCTTTTCGTTAAAAATTCTTAAATGATGTCAGTTTGTTTATTTTAAAATGTGGTTTGGGTTGCTCCGGAGTAACCGGTTTTCGGTTTGAGTTATGGTTTGGTTTTTGAAAAGAGACGGGACGTGTCATTCACAACAAGCACACTAGCTGATTGTCGATTATGAATCATAAGTCAACATTCAGCTTCAAGTTGCTGGTCGAATATGGTATCACACTGTTATGTTTTGTTTGAGCTTCTCTATGAAAAAGTAAACGAGGAATACAATGGTCAGTGAAAAGCAGCAAGGTGGAGGACAGCAAATTCACGTAACGTAACCGAAACATCCTGCTCTTCTCAGTATTTGATTGCATTCACATCTGGAGCTTGCTTCTCCATGAGTGGTAACAAATTACATCCTATATGTTCTTTCGATTTACCCTAAACGCCCAAAACCAACTCATACCTGCACCAAACGTTGCACAGAGCTTCCACTAAAGGCCAGAGTCAACCAGCTGCAACCCTTTCCCCTTCTTCAACGAAGAGTAATTGCACTTTCAGGCACCTGAAATAGTAGACCATTAAAACACAGAATCTGTATGGAACATTTAAGATTAGAGAGAAAGTCTTGAACAAAGAAAATCTAAAATGGAAGATAGTGAAAGATCTACAAGCGCAAACCCAACAAAGAAACAAATTCACCGTGAGAATATAGTATTCACAAAGTATGAGCCATCTCTGAATGCAGAACAGATCAATCATTCAGGAAAAACAAAATTTAGGCTGCCAACAGTTAAGAATACATGCCAAGATACTTCCCGTATCATGGTTCCAAAAGAGAATTACTTTTCCTTTCATTTTGGTGTCAGTCGTCATAACTTACTAAAAATCGTCAACAGATAGGACAAGCTGCCTAACTAATGCAATAGTACGCATGTCTGAAACTACAGATGCAGACAACAGAAGGTGAATAAAAGAAACTTAAAAGGAGAGAGTAAGAAAGGAGATTACATCAAGCCACGTGTCTGATAAATTCAACGACATCATAACCTATGTCTCCTTGAACATCAATTTGCTCCTTGTCAGTTGGACCCTGAATGTTAACATATGTAGAATATAAGAAGCGGAAGATGATTAAGGTAGAAGAATTTTAGAAGTATATCGGCACCTTGACAACAGATGCACCAGTTGCAAACTTCTTCTCGAGTTTTTTGGAAGCAACACTAAGCTTGATTCCTGGAAACAAAATCTAATTAAGAATGTACATTTAACCCGTTAAACAAAACACAGTATCAAAATTATTTAGAGATGTAGCTCACCATAGAGTTCCAATCCTTTAATAATGGTAATACATTTGCGCTTGTTGCGTACAACCTTATCAATTACAACTTCTTGCTTCTCCTGCACAGGAAAAGTAGGTATCATAGAAAAAAAGAAATTTTCCAATTTATATCAGTGCATCTATCACTGCTTATTATGAGACGCACTAGCTAAACTGTGAGACGATCTTGAAGAGCTATGGAAAATGGGTTTAGATCAGTAATGCCTCTGCATCACTACCAAGAGAATTGCACAGTGAGCAGAGCATCTACTGCTAAAAAATACATGGAGACACCCAAAATGATCGGTGCTAATAGTACTCGACCCCTTAAGACTAGGAGATGCAGGTAAAGGAAACAATAGGACAGGAAATAAGCCAACTCGATGCATTTGTTACAAATGTTTATAGAGATGGAGCATCATGAATGGCAGGACAGTCAACCCCAACTGTTGGCAGGTCTTTCATGAACAACTAGGTGTCAATCGGGCGGGTTCGGGCTGGGTTCAATCGGGTTCGGGTTCAAACGGGTTGTGGGTTAGTCGGGTTGCGGGTTCATCGGGTTGCGGGTTTATCGGGTTCGGGTTCAAACGGGTTGCGGGTTAGTCGGGTTGCGGGTTCATCGGGTCGGATTCAATCGGGTTGCGGGCAAATCGGGTTGCGGGTTCATCGGGTTTTGGGTCGGGCGGGTTGCGGGCGGGTCGGGTTTCGGGTTGTTCGGGCCAGCGCATCAAGTAACTTAACTCATTACTCATTACCAACTTACACATTTTATTACACTAATTAAAAATATTTTCTCAACTTTTTAACCAATTTATTTCTACCTCGTATATATATACTTTATTATTTTGAAAAAAACTAGTCAAAATGTTAAATCAATTTGTATGACTTGCAAACTTGTTATGTAATTAATCATAATTGGTAAAGTATTATAGCTAATAGTAATGGTGATATCAATATTTGCAACTAAAAGACACCGTTAATTGTTTATTTGATATTTTTGTATAAATTCAGTAGTAATTGGATTAAAGTATCTCGTTTAGTATAACCATGCAAATCTTGTATTTGGCGTGTGGTATTTGGCAAAAGCATAGTGATAAAAGGAGTTATTTCAAAATAACTCATTGTCCAAATAACTTTAGTAAACTGTTGCCAAACGAGTTATTTGTAAAATTGTTCGAATTATCCTAAAAATTGAACCATTAAAGATTAGCTATCAAATTTAGTAAAATTATTGTGACTTCAATCGTAACTTACTCAATAGCATATATCCTATACACTTAGCTTTACCCTCAATCAACAATATTAAGTTAGTATATGTTGTTGATTGTATACTCTAAACCATCAATACATTATACACTAACCACATAACCTATACCCTAACCACATGTCCTTGAGTTGTGATTTTGCTAGTATAGTTGATTTAAAAGTGAAATTCATACTTTGATTTTCAAAACATAGATAAAAAGTGATATTTGCTAATTGTTATATCCTAACCATATATCCTATACTTTACACCACATACCTTGTACCCTAACCACGTACCATAAACATAAATTAAAAAGGGATCTCCTGCCGTTAAAAATTTCAAATGACTTCAAGTGAACATATGTTAATTATAAAAAACTTAGAACCGTCAAAACCATCAATATCTTATACCCTAATCATATACACCCTAAACCATATGTATCTTATACCTTATACCCTAACCATATACTTTATATCCTAAACAACGAACCGTCAAAGATTACTTATCAAGTTTAGTATAAATTGTTGTAACTAATGATTAATTTATTTATTAGACCATAAAAAATTACATACATATATACATATTAGCCTTCAAAGCATATAAGAATAATTTTAACTAGTCATGCTCTCCATATAAAAGTTAAAGATTCATATTTCAAAAGCTAAAATTATGAAAAACCAAAAAATTGAAAACACCAAATTTGTTTCCTTCTTTCTTTTCACAAAAATACTAAAATTTCACTCCTTCTTTCTCCTTCCGAAAAACTCAATTTTCTCTCATCTTTCTCTTCCATAAAATTGAAAGAATCAAATTACCCTCTTCTTTCCTTCTACAAAAAGTTGAAAAGTCAAAAGTTTCTCTCCTTATTTCTCTTTCATAATCAAAAGAATCAAATTTTTCCACTTCTTTCTCTTCCCACATATCAAAACCACCAAAATTCCCACTTGTTTCTTTTCTAAAAAATTCAAGGAGATCAAATTTCCCTCTTCTTTCTCTTCCCTAAAACTTGAATACACCAAAATTTCCCTCTTCTTTTAAAAACATCAAATTACCAAATACATTACTTTACTTGATTTATATTTAATTGATAATTTTATTGAATAGTTAAATTAACCAAAATTTTAATTTATATATTATATTAATATTGTCATGATCTCAAGTGACCTTCATGTTTCAATTTTTGTCATTTTCTTAAAATACGTAATATCAAGTGAGTTTCATATTTTTAAAATTTCTTATACGAAATAAAAAAATAATTTTACTTAAGTTTAGAATGAAAAACTTTATTTTGAAAAACTATGTATTGTATATTTTTATAATTATTCAAGTGGATTAGGTGAAATTCGGGTTGAGTCGGTCGGGTTACGGGTTAGTTGGGTTCGGGTTAATCGGTTTGCGGGTCAGTCGGGTTGCGGGTCAATCGGGTTCGGGTTAATCGGGTTGCGAGTTAGTCGGGTTGCGGGTTAGTTGGGTTGCGGGTCAATCGGGTTGTGGTCGGTTTGCGGGTCGTGTTGATCGGGCGGGTTAATCGGGTCGGGCTATGTTTTGACACCAATAGCTATAGTCATGGAGTCTTAGGAAGGAACCATCAACCTTTCTTATTGAGCATTTACAGCCTTGATAAAGGTCAGAGAACCTGAAAACTAGAAGCATATCAATGCAGAAGAATAAACTAACAATTATTTTGTAGCAGCAAGCTCAGTGCCACAACCAGATAAAGTTGCAGCATACATGGTTATATACTTGTGCAGTTATACATCAAATGAAATGAAGCCGATGTACGGCCAGGCAGAGTGCCACAAGTAGAGGACAGAGAAGAAAGATAAACAACTAACAATGTTCTTACTTTCTTTTTTATTTTGCCACCGGGAAGACGTTTAACTTCTTCAGCTTTCGATGCTGAAGTCCCTCGTGTAATCAGATTGGAGTAAAGAGTAAAGAGTCGTACGCTTTTCACATTGTACAGTAAAGAGTCGCATTCCTAACAAAATCAAGGAAGAACGGAAAGAAGAAACCTGGACTCTGTCCTTGATAACAACAATTTTACCAGATTGAGTAGATGAGGCAGCCCCATCACTACTGCCCTCGAGTGAGATGCCAATAGGTTGAAGACAATCAGAAACCTTGTCAATGTCCTTTTCATTAGCATCTACACCAAAAATCACGTAAAATAGAGTAGAACATTATAATACAGATATTACATAGGAAAAGGCGCAAGTCACACAAACATAGATGGAGACTGGAGAGTGAGAGAGAGGACTAGGGTTTGAGCGAAGGAGAGAGAGAGAGAGAGAGAGAGAGAGAGAGAGAGAGTGAGAGGGGAGTGAATTACCTTTGAGAAGATCAAGGTAGACGTCGGTCGTCGGGGGCGTTCCTGACGAGCTAGGGGTTGCACTTCTCAAAATCGGATCCAAATTCACAGTACTCCGGCGGAAGAGAGCATACGCCGCAGTACAAAACTCGCACTGCTTGAGGTTTTTCTGCCATAGAGTTGGGAAATCGGAAGTGCCTCCTTCAAAATCGGACACACAGCTGCCGCAATATACTCCTCTTCCAGAAGCAGTGGAAGACCTAAATTCGATTCGCGAGCAGATTGATATGCTCTTCGTGCAGTGCAGGCGACACAAGGAAAATGTATTTGGAACCCTGTTCAGTTAGGCTTTCCTTTTTTCCGTTTTACTGAAACTGCTCCACGGTGCGGTGGACGGTGGCATTGTGGTTAACTAGTTATCAACCCGGTTTTGACAGTTGACCGGTTAAGTCACTGGATGATAGGTCTATTGGATGCAAGGTTATCAGCCCGCGGTTCAACAAGACGGTGACGGTGACGGTCCGTCGCCGACACAGTGCTGCAAATGGGTGAAGGTCAACCCAGACCCAGTCAAACTCAAGAAACCTAGATGGTTAACCTGTTTGATCGAGCGCTTGGTTTAGGCATGGAGCTCCGTTTTGCACAGAAGAGGAGTTCAACTGAATGTTGATCCCTATGGGCTATGAATATTGATTGGCTTTCCATTCTCAATTTTTCTCCACAGCACAAACCCTAGCTCTTCTCTCAGAGGGCGGCGACCTAGCCTACACATAGTCACGAGCAACCGACGATCTCGTTCTCTCTTGTCGCCAGAGCGCCTTCTCACCGGCATCATCTGCTCTCGTCGGCGTCACCTGGTAGAATCATGCACTCCAATTGATTCGCACGCTCCAGGAGACCTCTCCCACTCCCGACGAAATCGCGCACTCCAAGTCGGTCACGCCTGCTCCCGATGGCAACGAACGTTGTCGGCGACCACACTCGTTGCTGACGACCTCGCCCGCCCGTCAGCCCCCAACCCCAGCTAAAGCACACGACAATGAAGGACTGCCCTGTTTTGGGTCGGCCCCTTGCCTCATATCCTTCTTGCTCAACTCATCTAATTTGGTGGATACCAGCTCACTTGTCGTCAACCATTATCAATTTGAAGGTACCTTCTTATCATAAATGATTATCGGAAGAGTTGGAAAATTACTGGTTGCGCTTTGATGACTGATGGTTGGCAGATATAAGTCAAAGGTCATTGATTAATTTTCTAGTCTATTGTCCAAAGGGCGTATGTTTTCCGAAATCTTTGGATGCATCGGACTTGGTTAAGGTACTTTGGCCAACTTGTTTGGTGGTGTGATTAGGCTAGAGAATGTTGTGCATTTTATCATAGATAATGATGTCAATTATGTTGCTGCTGGGAGAAAAGTTCATGAGAAGTATAAGAGTATTTTTTGATCTCTATGTGCTGCACCAGTTGTTAATCATTTGTGGAAAGTCACCTATCTCTCTTAGCTTTTATGAAGAAGTTAGAAGGTTGGAAGCATATTGTTCATGAGGAGCTACTCGATTTGCTACAAGTTTCATATGCTTAAAAAGTGTGTATGACCATAGGCCTTTGCTGGAACAACTTGTCACAAGTAGCTTCTTTACATCTCACAGGTTGGGAAAATCTAAAGAGGGGAAACACATAAAGTTTGATCTGTTGGATAACAATTTCTAGAAGGAATTTTTAGTGATGGTGAAGTTGACATTCCCTATTGTAAAGCACTGAAGCTGTTGAGGGTTGTTGATTCTGATGAGCAACCATCTTTGGTTTATGTGCATGATTGAATGATGAGGATACAAAAGACCATCAAGAACACTTTTATGGGCAATGGAAGAGGAGCTAATGTGTATATGACTTATGTGAAATGGGATAAGCATCTTCGATATATCATCTATGGAGCTGCATATTTTTAAATTCGAATTTTCCAGTATACGGTTGAATGTCGAGATGGGCGTGGGGTGCAAACTTGTCTTATTGATCGTCTAAAAGTGAAGAGCGATGTGATAATCTGTTGGAAGCAATGCAAGAGGTTAGACTTTTTAGAGATAAGCCTGAAAGCTTTGGGAAGAAATAAGATATCTCGTGTGCTTCCACTTTACCTCCAGGTAACCAATTCTAATCACTTGTTAGTTTGTTACATATTAGGTTGTAATATTTTCAAAGTCTATGTACTTATTTAGAATAATTTGCTTGAATGAATAGTTGAATGGTGGACACTATTTAAAGAGGATGCTCCACATTTGAGCAAGCTCATAGTTCGAATTTCGTCTCAAACATCATCTTCTTATTAATGTGAGAGAAATTAGAGTGTGTTCGACCAGATCCATAGTAAGCGGAGGAATCCATTAGAGCATCAAAGATTGAATGATCTTGGTTATGTGAATTACAATTTGAGGTTGAAGAATAGATAATGCTTAAACTGTATGCAACATTGTTAAGTTATTAACACTTCATATTCATATACTTAATCGTTTTATCTTCTTTGAATTGTAAGTGCTTGAAGAATGCGTGGACGAAAGACCCAATTGATTATGAGCAATAGATAACATCGATTTTTGGATTGTAGAAAAAGATCCACCTATAGATGTAGACTGTGAGGAGATTGAAAAGACTCTTTATGAGGAGGAGGAGGAGGAGGAGGAGGAGGAGGAGGAATCATCATCTTCTAGAAAGCGTCCTCATGTTGAAGGTTTTCCTATTATAGAAACTATGAAAAAGTCTATACATTCTTATAATAACGATATTCTCATTAGTTATAATTATGAATATTTGATTTCGTGTTTTGATGGAGAGGGCTTTGCGTATGATGTGACCGATGAAATTGACTTCGACATTTCCCATATTGTTGATGCAATGGAGATGGAGATGGAGATGGAGACGGATGCCTTTATCTTTGAAGATTGAGTACTTTACTTTTGTTATTTGACATTCTAAGTTGATGTTATGTGATGGATTTAAGTGTTGTTGCATTTTTGTTACGTTGGATTTAATATTGAGTACAATATAATGACTTTTCTTCTATATCCGGCCAAACCGGTCATCCCATTAACCCTTGACCCACTATCTCCACAAGGCCGACATGCTAAATTGGGTGAGAACCTTGATTGGATGAAAATGGTTTAACCCGATTTGCCAGTTTGTACAAATTTAAACTTTAAAGGGAAGTGATAAGATACAAAGCTCATCACTGCAACTCTCAATTCATTCAACATCTAATGGTCTAGATTCATTCGCAACAAAAAAATAAGAGGGGCGGACTGGTAATTTTGCTGACACTCTGACACAGATGTAGAGGAGAGAGAATACATTTTTTTCTAAATCCCCTATGTTTTAACTGATAATATAGCATTTGACTTAACTCGGAATTTAAAAACTTACATAGAAAGATCACATTAATTATGATCTATACAATGATGCCCATTTTACTATATTTTGATCAAAGAAAATTAAAATCTTCGTAAAACGTGTCAATTGTAGTAAAATCACTTTCATTTCTATCTTATCATCATGATATGAGTGACATGATGACTTATCTCCATCATTTTAACTCAAAATAAAAAAAAAATTGTATACAAAGAACACATTAATTATGATCTACAGAATTACATATATTTTAAATGTTTTTCCATACGTAAAACATCATACGAACTTCATATCATGATACTATCACTATATCATGATATGACATTGATATGATGTTATCAAGTTATTTTGACAAACATAAGACCTCATACCAAAATCATATCACTATCATACCAACATCATGTCAACATTATATCGCTATCATATTAACATCATACCTATGTAATATCATGAAACAACCCGATCTTTTTGGACAAATCAAACCAAAACTTTAAAACAAAAACCGGTTACTCCGGAGCAACCCAAACCATGTTTTTAAGTCAAACCAAAAATCAACCAACGACAATAACCCAAAAATCTTAAATGAAAAGCCCTAAACAGTTGGGCAAATCTCAATCCAAACACTTGAACAGAAAACCTGAGTTTCCCAGTATACTCATAGGACAGGAAATAAAGCCAAATATGATAAAAAGGGTCCCATCTCAATACCCTGATCCTTCCGACATCTTCAAGCTTGACGCGGCTGACTTCCTTGATTAATCTCCTGGTGTTGGTTCTGCCCTCTTCCCCTTTCCACACCTGGTGAGTGAGAAGGGGTCAGTCTCGTCGTTACTTTCTAAGGTCTTTGCCTAAGCCAGCCCTACTAACACATTATTGGAAATTACTTCCTCCTACATGAAAGCCGTTCTCGCTTTCATCCTTAATATTTTAGCCTCGGATAGCTTATAGAAGTTCTGTACTTCTATCTTAATTTATATACTTTCATTAGGGTTCACCACGTTACGTATCGCCGTCCGGTGTCCCTATCCTCAAGGCAATGGTACTGTGTTACGTATCGCCGTCTAGTCCATGCCCGGTCCACTACATAGCACATACATAATTGAATGTGACCCGACCATCTACCGCGTCCAGTAGTGGCCCAACCGCCCGGGGGTTCAATTATCATCATCCATACATCATAAACACACACATACATAGCACAACGCGTGCCTCCACCTTAAGTAGGCGGTGGGATGCCTCACACACATAATCGCGCTTACTTGAAAATTAAATAACATGACTGAATTAATATCCAAACACCCTATTGATTTGTTAATATTTATAAAATTATCATACCACGAAAATACCCATTGTACGGCAACAAAAGTAATAATAATCTAGAGAAAACCCCATTTTCGATCGAATATAAAAAGTTTAAAACTCCGGGGACTAAGCTGCTCGTACCGGAAATATGGGGAACTAACATGGACATTTTATCACAGACTGAAACGAAATTACCCTCTAGGTCCTTATACTTTTCGAACAGACAGTAATGGTACCTGAACTATCTAATTCACGTCTCAAGCTTTAGAGACTCGTATCTTCCTCGTCCGACGTCGAAACTCGATTCCGTCAAAACCGGGGTGCTATTGAGATTTTCCTCTACACGATGATACCAAGGTTTCGATGCTTGGTTGAGATTGACTACGCCGGGACCGCTGTCGAAGCTATAATTATTACAGCATTCGTCGGGTTAGTCGAGGCTTAATGATGGAACTTGGGGATAGACGGGAATCGAGAATCGTTACCGCTACAGTTCCATATTAAGAACGCTATTGTCGACGACGACGTTGACGTTGGGCTTCCGGGACAGGGGTAATGGCCGGCGTTACTAAAGATCGATTGCTCTCGCGGGAAAACTTGGTTGCCTACGGTGGAATGGTAATGACGATGAGGAAAGATTGTTTTCTTTATATCTTTCTTCCCTTCAGTTCTCTTTGCTGGGTTTAATATTATTGAGAGGGGAAAACGTTTCAGGAGTGGGGTTTAATTGAGGTAACGGTGGAATAAGGTGGGTGATGATTAATTGATGAGGTAACGGGGGAATAAGTGGGGGATAAGGTGAGTGGTGATTATTATGATAATAATAATAATAATAATAGTTATTATTATTATTATTATTATTATTATCTCTAATATATGGTCGAACCCTTCGTATGTAATCATCAATCGAACTGTTCAGTCGAACCTAGACTTCAAATGTCGGGATGTAACATATCATACCACTATCGGTGTAAATATCATGATATGACAATGATAAAGACTCATTTCCTTAATTTTAACTCAGAATTAAAAAAAATTGTATACAAATAACATATTAATTATGATCTACACAATGATATACATTTTGTTATGTTTTGTAACATAAACTCTCATACCAACACCACATCAGTGTCATATCACTGATATTATCACTATAGACACTAATATTATCAGTTTATCACTATGGGAGATATTATCAATGATATGACATAGCCATGATGTCATCAAATTATTTTGCCAAACATAAGATCTCATACCAACATCATATCACTATCACACCAACATCATATCAATATCATACCATTATCTTATCAACATTATACCACTGTGTTATCATAAACCTATCAGTGATAATATCGTGATATGACAATGGTAAGATGACGTAAAAAATTTGATAAAAAATATAAAAATGGATATCATCTCCTGGAGAACAAAAAATTAGATTTTTTTGTGCAATTTTTTTTAACCGATGTAAAACAAATAAGTTAAGGTTCGTTGAATTTTCGTAAGATATTTAAAAAGTGCATTAACAGGCGCCTGGGAATCCGAGTCGGTTCACCCAAAATCCGGTGAGCTCCCCTTAAATTCCTTATTTCCTTTCTTAACCCTTTATGATATGGACCATTAGATCTTTCCTTCCAAATTACAACCGTTAAATTGGATTTTGTACACTAACTGTGCCTAATTTAAAGATATATATTTTATAAAAATGATAGAAAAGAGGAACAAATATAAGATGTAGTGGTTCTCGGGGTCGACCCATGGTATGAAGTGCCACAATCTCTCGCAGAGTAACCTACCTGCCAGCTTGAGACTCGGAACCACCGAGTGTGTGAGGAGCATTTGGAGAATCCTCCACTAGGTTCAGAAATGGGATAACCTGATGTGGGAGGCATGGTACTACTGGTGTCTTTCCTCCCAGAGGCAAATCACCTCGTACACATGCTGGGCTAGAAATCCCGGGTATAGACCTTCTCAGATATTATCATGATCCCGATGTTGAGACATAAATCCTGGGCTAGGGAGTTGTATTCGATGGCGTGGTGGACCCGACCGAGCATGAACTCCACAAAAGGCTGATTTTTTATGCCTTGGGTTGCTCGTTCACAAATGTGGAGTAGAACTTCACGCAAAGCTCATGGTAGATGGGTTCTCTGATGCAGAGAAGGTTACACCACTAAGGATGAGCGATGGCTCCGAAGATCGCGCCTTGACAGTGGAACATGTTGAACATGTCCAAGTCGATGCACCACTGGGGTCCGATGTGCACGTTGCACGTCTCATGCCCTCCTCTGTACCTTGGATGGTCCACCAATTCGTGGATATATGGATGCATAGGGTCAATCATCAGGCAAAACACCAATACAAGCATACCATACACGGAAGCAGTCATCAAATAATGCACAATGGGGAGAAATTTCACTCCCCCACACTTAAGTTTCCACCTTGGCAACATGTCGTCATAGGCTTTTCACAAGTTTAGCTTCAGAAACATTAAGCTCAAATAATCCACAAACACATTGAAACATGAAACTAGGTGTTTCATAGATCAAATAGGTTGCAATAGCAAGCCTGGATCATGCCTCGTTGACCACCATCAATCATGTATAAAAGAAGGATTGGCAATTAAACAAGCACTTGGTGGGCATTCCTCAATTCAATTACCTAAACATGCAAAATCAAGCCCACCAAGGAATAAGAATCCAATGTAACACTTTAACAACATTCAACACATCATCATTCATCAACCCCTCATTCAACACATCATCATTCATCAACCCCTCAATCAATTTCAGCATTCAAGCAAAATTCCCAATTCTCCTTAACCTAAGAACCCTAGATCCGATTCTACAAAATTAAATAAGAGATACAAACACACTTGGAGACTCAAGTAGGATCGAAGAGGAAGGTGAAGAGAAGGGGAGGGAATAGAAAATCGACCGAAAAGTGGCTATAAGGGGTCGTCGGAGCTTCGCCCGAAGCTCACCGAAGTCTAGCTCAAGCAACTTTCCAGCGACAAAAAGTGAGCTAAACTTCCCCAAACTTGCAACGAAGGAGCGCCTAGGCTAGGGGAGTATGGGTATGTGTTTGACTGCTTTTTTAGTTTGAATGGCAGGAAGTCGACTAGATTGTCGAAAAACCGTAAGAGGTGACGTTTACCAGTGAAAGATTTAGAGGATTCTGGAGGCCAATGTCTCATGAAGGGGAAGTGATCACAGACTAATTATATAGTCCGAGGTTCGAGATCACGTGCGGGGTCAATTATCACGGTTGCCTGACCGTGATAATAGCTCGCTGAACATGCTCTAGGCCAAAAACAGTGAGTTTTGGGCAACATCATGGTTGGTTTAATATCAGGGGTACTTGCCGTGATAATCTCACTTTGACTGTGATGCCTGCAAACAATGTAGTAAAAAGCAAGTGTATACATAGAAAAGTTTTGGTGATCTAGAAGCGTAAAATCATAAATTTTTAAGTTTTAAAGCGGAGTTTTTAACTTCATAAGTTGTACAAACTAAGATTTTGTGTAGAAGCGTTTTATTGACCTAGAAACGTAAAATTATAGGGGTCGTTTGCTTGTTGGATTTGAAAAATGAGGGTTTTAGCCAATAAAAACCTTGGGATTTATGTTGGATTTATTGGATTATGAATTTGAAGAGTCTAATGTTTGCATGATAGATTTGATGATGAATTCGTTAAATAAATAACTAACCATCAAGGATTTGCAAATACCAAATCAATATGTGGGATTTACAAGTCCCTGGGGTCCACGGATTTGGTTCCAAAATAAAGACCAAATTCGTGGACCCCATGGATTTAGCACCCTTCAACAAACAATGTACTTATGTTAAATCCATCAAGCTTGGGATTTGGGTACCAAATCCATGACCCAAATCCAACAAGCAAACAAGCCCATAAGTTCTTAATTTTTAAAGCGTGATTTTGACTACATTGCCTGCAAATGGTGGAAGAACCCTGTCGGCATCACGGTTGGGGTAACACTATCATGGTCATATGACTGTGAAAATATCACTAGCAATGCAGTCAAAATCGGGATTTTGATCGTAAAATCGTAGGATTTTACTTAGGGATTTCGATCCTGATTTTACTATAAAATCGGTGGACCTTAAAATCGCTCAAAATCGGGATTAAAATCGTTAAAATCGTTCCAAAATCGGGATTTTGATCCTATGTGAACAAAATAGGCGGTTTGAGTTAATTCAAAAGAAGAAGAACTGTTTCGGTGGAAAGGGCAATGAGAGGGATCTTCTCAGATAATTTTCCTATTAAAAGAACATTAAAAAAAACAAATTAGGGTTAGTTTAACTCATTTCCCTTCCCCTTGTTTAACTTATCGATAAAACAGCTATCATAATATTGTAAATACGTAAGAATTAACATCACCATTGACAAATAATTAATTAATGAATATAATTGTACCAAACTAATCACAGTAATTAATTTATTGGAGTTCACTTATTCTTAGTTTTAAATCATGCTTAGTAGACGATGTCGAAATACTACTTTGAGTTAAACTACCTAAACACAACATGAAAACAAGAGCCAAACGCTATGAGCTATATCCCTTCCTCATATATTATTTTGAGTTACGCATTAAATAACAATTAAACTAATGATTTTGGAACATTAATCTTGAAACTTATCATTTTAAATGTTATATGTCTTTGTGTTGTTAATGATTTACCTTATTAATATTATTATATATTAATTTCAATATGGTACTTAAAATCCTACGATTCGATTTTACGATTCTGATTTTACTCCAGTTTTTTATGTTAGGTAAAATTCTGATTTTGACTGCTTTGATCACTAAGACCACGATAATCAACAAAACAGGGCAATTTCAAAATTCTCAATCGATTCAACTGTTCCTCTAACTCAAACACGACACATTCAACCATTTAAACACATAACCATGGCACGGTGATCATTCGAAACTCATCAACTTGACTCTAATCTCATCTTCTAAAGCACAATTCATTTTTCCCGGCAAGCCTTCTTTGCCTTCACTTTGGGTTTAGCACCCGCCTTAGGATCTTGCTTCACATTATCAAAAATACAAGGAGCACTAGTGGGGTTTTCCTAGGAAGGCTCACCTCCACTAACCAACACACCATTAACTCTATCCCTTTAGCGTTATAAAGTTTATTCTTATGATCAATAGAAAAAGTGATTTGCTTCTCACCATATCTCAGGATTAGTGTGCCCTCATTTACATCGATTAGATCCTTAGCTATGGCAAGGAAGGGGTGTCATAGGATAAGGGGCATATTCGCATCGTCGTAAATATCAAGGATAATGAAATTCGTCGGATATATAATAGAAAGTTCCCACCCATACTAAAACGTCTTTCACAATGCCTCTAGGACTAATCACATAACGGTCAGCCAAAGTATAACTCAACCTAGTGGCTTTCAATTCACCTAGGTCTAACTTCTTGTAGAGCTTATATGACATGACATTGATGCTTTCTCCTAAATCCGCCAAGGATTTCTCTATATGACATGTTCCAATGCAAAGGGGGATAGTGAAGCTACTTGGATCCTATTGCTTTTTAGGCAAGTTGTTTTGGATGATGGCCGAGCACTCCTCGCTCAGAGTGATTGAGGTGATGTCTTAATTTTTTTTGTTTCTTTGCAAGTAGCCCCTTGAGGAACTTTGCATACCTCGACATATGTGCCATCACTTCCTAGAAAGTAATCAGAGCTTCTTGAGCATCTTCATGAATTTGTCACATTCCGCCGCCAAAAGGTCCTTGTGAAATCAAGAAGGGAAAGGGATTAAAGGCTTGTACTCAGCCACAAGGGTGGCGTAGGTGATGCCTTCTTAGCCTCTTCACCCTCTCTTATTGAAAGTACTTGGTCATTGACCTTTGGAGGGGCTTCTTCTTCTTCATTTGTCTCTTTGGTCGCAACTTCCATAGTTACCTTCCAACTCCATTGTAGAATAGCATTCACACCAGCTCTTGGATCCTTAGGGTTGGCAACAATTTGGGATGGTAAAGCTCCTTGAGGTCTCTCGGTGAAGATGTAAGACCCTGATCCTTTTAACAAAAAATATAAAACAGTTTATCTGGAGCAGATTAAATTTTTAAAAAAATCAAAACAAAGAAAACAAAAACTGAATCATTCCTCATAATCCAATGAAAGCCTTAAATAGTTGGGCACTTCAATCCATAAATCATAAAATAGAAATTTAGAATCTCACGTTTATACTCATAATCATTAAACGTAAACAACTAAACAGTTCTAGCTACAACTCCTTACCGTGGTCCTTCCCGAGACATCTTCACTAATAATGTTTCTTCTTGTCTCACGCTATCTCCTCTCGAGATACTCGCCCTCTAACTATTCCTGACTCGCTCGGACTACACCACGAATTAATTTTTACTAGAACCCAAGTTTTTAAACTCTAGCCGGGTGCATTATAGGGCAAGTATGTTTTAATTGTCAAACCCGGACCAGTCCATGTACCCCTACTTCAATCGCTTAAGTTGTTATCTAGTAAACCGGTTTTGGGTTTAAAACTAAGAAAACTACAAAGTAAACAAACAAGGAAAGTAAATCAAGGAGAATTCTACTTGAGAGGAATTCACCTGGGTATTGCTCCTCCTAATCTCATATTAAGAAGTAGTGAACAAAACTCTAGTGTGAATGATGTGTTCTTATACCATGAGGCAGGTGCAACTATCTAGTGATAAACATTACTAGTCGATCAATTAAGGATTGCGACAAAAAGCTAGGGAACCGGGCTTTCTTAACTGATCAACCGAGGAAACCCTAACTCTCTTAGTCGACCAATTTAGGATTGTTGCATTAAGTTAGTGGACTAACTCTCTTAACCTTTCGGCTAAGGATGACAAAAATAGGCTAGACGATCTAACCCCTCTAACCCGATTAACTAAGAATTGCAAACCAAGCCCTCGGATCTTAACCCGCACGGCGGATAGACCAATCAAGCTTCTGATGGGCCAAAAAAGGATTTCCACCCACTAGGCTTATTTTGGCCCAACAAAGAGATAATGCAAGCAACACTCACTAATCATGATTAGTTTAAGGTTTGTCCTCAATTGTCTAGGCGGGTGACACAAATTGGCCAAGAATCAAGCTTCCCAAAGCTCTTTCAACAAGGTGATTGTAACACTCCCACTTTTAGGTTTAGGTTCGACCTTAATACGTGATCGGTTGGGTTGACAGTTGCGTACTAAGAGTTGCAATCGCGGATGAGTAATAATAATAATAATAACTATTATTACTTAAATATATATATATATATATATATATATATATATGTATATCAGCCTGGGGCCGAGCGACCCCTCTCAATTAATTCCCCAGCCTCGCCAGTTTTCCCCAAAACCCGACCCTCTCTATAATTCCCAAACCCTCACGAGAAACCCCCTCCATTTAATTCCCTGACCCAGAAAATAAACCCTGCCCCACTTTTCCTTGCCCAGTAGCCGCGAGAAACCCCAACCGCCCAGAGCAATCCCCCGTCGCATCCCTGCTGCTCATCGCGGGCGCGGACGAGAGGAAAAGAAGGAAGAAGCCGGCAGCCGATCCCAATCCCGACCCCTATTCCGATCTCATCACTTTCGCGTTTCTAGGTAAGGATCACGAACCCCTTCGTGGTTTCTAAACTCGATTCATCGTTTTCGAAGCTCGGATTTTTATTAGCGGTGATGTTGAGGGTTCGATCAACAAGGAGATCAACGTCCCGGGTTGTCCAACCTAGGCCTAGGCACGTTCTAAAGGTAAGGGAACTCGATCCCTTTGAGTGAGATCGATCAATTTGGTGATTTTTCGTGAGGGTGCAATTCTGAGGTTTTAGCAACAGACGTTCAGGCTTTTAGTGACAAAATTTGGGTGGTCATTAAAGCTGCTGGGTTTTTTCAGAAACTTATTTTAGATTTTTAAAATTTTTCGAGTCTTTATGGGGGTTTGTTCTTGAGTTTAAAATTTTTATAAATTGAGGAGGACTAGGAGATGGCTGTTATTTAATTTGGGGATTTTCGAAGATGTATTTTTAATTTTAGAAATTTTTTGAACATTCGTTTTATTAAATAAAAATATTTTTGAGGATTTTATAAGGGTTTGATAATTTTCCAGTGTATAAGTACTCATGATTGATGTAGGAAAATTATTATCCGAATTTTTAAGAAGGTTCAAGTTAGGTGGAAAATTCGTCCAAGACTAGAATAATTAGGAAAAGTGGTCGGTTTTGAAGGGATTGTTTCTAGAAAATTTTTAAAGGGGGTTAAGGGAACTTGGGAGCGAGTCTCGAGGGCTGGATTTTGAGGAGAGGATGTTCTAGTGACCCAAAAGGGAATTCTAAATCGAGAAAGGTCGACTAAGGGGATGACTTTCTTATTAATAGGTTCACCGAGATAATTCGGCTAGGAGTGATTTCTTCGACTAAGGAATCGAGGAGTCATCTTTACAAGGTGAGTGTAAATGGGGTAAATTCTACGCCTTACGTGTTCTTTCAAGAATTACAAGTCTTAAGTATTTTGATGAGATGATTGTCGTTGTTTGATTGTGCTTATGGTTGATGGTATGTGATTCTGTTTGAGCTATGTTTGATGTGAATGTGCATGAGTTCTTATTTAATTTAAAGCTTTACATTTATAAGTTATTGTTAAAGTTAAGAAATAAGTTCTTTTTAAGAAGTAACTCACCTTCAAGAAGGTGAAGTCGTTTTAAGTGTTTTTAGTCACTAGCGCCAGTCCGTTGCCATTTTGACTTTTCAGACAGAGCAACAGTTATGCTCTTGAGACTTTTAAGATGAGCAGCAGTTATGCTCTTGAGAATCGTGGAAGAAGAGCCTTCCACGATAAGTTTAAGTTTAAGGAAAGCCTGGATGGCTTCTCATATGTATGAGTTGGCAACCGGCCTAGCTAGTGAGGGATCCCAGTGTTAGTCAAATTTTTAAATTGAGATTTGAGTTTTAAGAGTAAAATCTTAGAGGATGGAAATATCATCCACCAATTTAAGTTAAGTTCTTAAGTAAGAAATATTAGAGATTTCAATCGTAAGGGCGTAGACTGACCCTAACTCACTCACCAGATCATAGAGGAGGAAATCCTAACCAGCCAGTCTGTGATCAGCAAGCTAGAGGAGCTCAACACCACCGTCGCTGAGAGATGTCGAGCCAAGCGCCAAAGTAAGCATCGAAGAACTTTTCAAGTTATTAAGACTTTATGGTTAAGAGAAAGACTGGAGATTCATTTCTTTTGGACAAATTGAGTTTTGCCCACGTGTTTAGGGCTTCGATTTGAGATATTAAGATATTTGAGTTCGGTATTTTATTTAAAGTTGTGTATTTGAGATTTTTTTTATTATACCCCGGGGTAGAAATGTCTTTTTCCAAATTCAAAGAGGTGGGATGTTTCAGTGATTCTCTCCACATAGGCCAAATTAACCCAATAATGAGTTAAAGCTAGCACACTCAATCATTCATGAAAAATATCTCAATAGAACACACAATCAACACAATTGAATTAAGTTCTTACATCCTAACACACATCTAGACTAGGATTCACAATACCCAAGTGAGTAGGTAGGCTAATCCATAGCTAGGCAAAAGAAAACAACAAAAAGCAGAGAAAGAACTATGAATAGATGATAATCTTCCTCCCTTGTTGCTTGAATCTCCTTTGAGAAGAAGAAATCTTCAATCCTCTAGTTTCAATTGAGCCCAATCTCCTTGTTCCTCGTTTGAATGACACTTTCTCTCGCTAGAATGGGAAGAGGAAACCCTTATCTCTCACTAGAAACCCTTCTTTTTTCTGAAAATTAAAACCATAGAAAAGCTCTCCTTTTATACACAGATTGCGCCCAGTTCACGGTCGTGAACTAATGGCGAAGACCGTGAACTAAAACTAATTCGCACCGTTTATTTAGCCCGTTCAGGGTCCATGGCTTCAGTTCACGGTCTTGCGACTGTGAACTGGGTTAATGCTAGTAACCTGTAGAATCGCTCTGGAACCCTGCCAATTAACGGTTTATGGCTCCAGTTCATGGTCGCGATAACCATTAATTTCCTTCTGGACCGTGATCTTCGGCGGCTTCCTTTTTTGGTTCGATCTTCACGCCATTTCTTCCAACAATTAACTCCGGGGTTGCTTCCACCTGTAGATTCTAAAACACTGCAAACCTAGCATAAAACCACATCTTTCAGAGCTCAAATGCCACAATCGCCAAAGAGAATCGAGGATGAAAAGTGTACATTTAGACCTGAATCACTTCCTCTAACTGGTGAGTGAGAAGGGGTCAATCTACACCGTTACTAAAGACTTAGAGCACTTAAGGTTTCCCTTTAAGTGTTCACTTACAAACTTGTGGAAGTTGTTTATACTTTCACCCTTAAACATTAACACTTAAACAAATGAGAGTTTTTATAACTCGCCACCCTCAAAACTCAAACATTATAATCAAAGAAACCTTAAACATTTGTGTCGCAACCGTCCCTCCGGGGGTCCATCGGGGTTGCGTTGGCATTTTTGGGAGTCGCCATCGATCTTACTTGGAGTGGATCGAACACTCTTCGGTCTCTAACTTTAGGGTCGGAACCGAGATATGGTCTGCGGTTAAAAGATTCGGGTTCAGGAGTACGGTTACGTGTGGGGAAGTGAAATCACACCCCACAATGCCCTAAATCGGTACTACATAAGTTGATAAGTTTTATGTGTGTTGGGTGTTATTTTGGTAATTATTGTGTAATTTAAAATCCAAATGGATCATTAATATATTGCTTATGACTTAACTAATACGTCATTGGATGTTTAGTTCATGATTAGATATTTTTAGGGCCTTACTAGACCACTAACGAAATTAAATCATATCATATTAATTGTAGTTTAATTATACGCCCACTAACGTAAAAATTAAAAGATAAAGTTAATTGATTAGCTGGACTCGAACCTTATTGGTTGCCTACGTACCCATAATACGGGATCAAAAGTCCACGTAGTTCATTATGAACTTTGATCGTTTTAATTATAACTTTTACCACGTTCCACTGAACGTAATTCTCGTATTATAATTGTATTAATAAAAATTCATTTAGATTATTATGATGTTACTAAGATGAATGCAAGGAGTTTAATTATTAAGAAGAAATTTGATGTATCAAAAAAGAAGCAAAACTAACTTAATCCGCATTTCACATTTCGTATTAAGGACTTTAAAAAAATAAAACTGGTTAAATTAATGCATGATGTGCCAGCAGCCCAACTGGTCAAACTGCCTAAAGAAAATTACGTCTGACCTCGAGAACGCTGGTTCGAAACATGTTGACTGCAATATTTTTGGATTTTTCGTTTAGTGTAGAGATAGGGGAAGGACAATTTTGTAATTGCCCAAAAATGGTGGCAGGGCCACGTAATTTTGGTGAAACCCTAGGGGTATTTGGGTCATTTGCGGGTAGGTATAAATTGTCTCTTAAGACGATTGGAAAACCCTAATCCTAATTTAACCTCAAGCGGCAGCCGCCTTTTCCATCTCTCTCCCGTTCTCTCGATTCTTCCTCTCTCTCTCTCTCACTCGCCTCTCGTCTTCTCCAGATAAATAAAAAACAAACCCTAGCCACACTAAGCGGCCCCCTCTCCTCTCTCTCTCGTTTTTTTTTCTCGCCATTCTTCCTCTCGTTCTCCCTCTTCTCGATGCCTCCTCTAAGACGAGCAGGAAGGAAAGAAAGCTCTAAACTCCACAAAACTCTTATTCTCTCCTTCTCTCGATCCGCTCTCTCCCTCTTGGATCTGTCCACCTCCTTCTCTCCTTGATTCTGGAATCAACAACAACAAAAAAAGAAACGAGAGGAGGTGGCACTGAGGGCATTGGTTGAGGCGAACAACGCCATGACAAGGCAAGAGAGCGTCGATCCGGGTAAGGAGATCGGTACATGCATGGTATTTCTAGGTTTGAGTTGTTTTTTTCGATTCTGATCTAGTTTTTTGTTTTGGGTTTTCTGTGAGGGGAGAAGAAGACGGGCAGCGGTCACACCGCCGCTGCCTACAGCATCAAGAGGCGGGGATGCCGCCGTCAGTCACTCAAAATGACTAGTACACTCTCGATTTAGGTAAAGTCGCAACACGTACGATTTTTTCTTCTATTTTTCTGATTTTTTTTTAATTTTTGTTTCGGATTCTACTAATTTTCTTTTTTTGGCATTGTAGTCAAAAGCTAGCTTTAAAGCCTAAAATCCTATCCTTTTACGCTTTGGAACCTCAAAATATTGTAGCTTTTGTTCAAAAATCATTTTGCACCAAAAGCCCAAGTAAAAGCCCTCAAGCCTAGTAAAAGCCCTAGAAGCTAGCTTTTGACCGCTTCTCTACGCTTTTGATATCCGAGTATGATGATCATATTTGGTCGTGTTTGGTTCAATTTTTTGGACAAAAGAGAAAAATGATGCAGTCTTATTTGTTTTCTAGTATGGTTATCCTTTAGTATTTGCTTTTATGAATTTATCATCCCTAATTCACCACCACTTTTTCACATTCTCGTATTTTCTCTGCCTCCAAAACCACATGCCACATCCAAAGTCCTCCAAATCCAACTTCCTCTTAGTAGGCTCCCACTACTACAATAACTTGGACATCTTCACTCGATGCATCAACCCTCCCCATCCCTATAACTCATATCCCACCCCAATGACTATGTTGTCATCAAAGCTCATCTCCTTCAGCCTCACATTTGCCGCCACTTTCACTTATTAGTGGAGCTTGTCTATAACCCTTCTAGCTTCATCATTTGTTGTTGGTTTCCTTTTCTCATATTTTTCTTAGAAAGCAAGAGGAAGGTGGTGAATTCTTGTTTAAAGGCGTATTAATTTAGTTTGTGTATGAGTGTAATATATTAAATATGAGCTAGTTCATCTCTTTGTTCATATTTTGCATAATACAAGTTATGGTTAGAATATTTCTATTAAAATTATATGATGTGCAAAAGTCTACGCTTTCACGCTTCCGCTTTTATCTATCATTTCACTTTTACCTAGAAGATAAACTTTGACTGCATTGGTTTTTGGTATGTTTGATTTTTGGATTTCTGGGCTTTGGTTTGGTTGGGAAAAGAAGAAAACGGTCAGAAGCCGCCAGCGATGGGATTACTCCGTCGAAGACGACGAGATCTAGGTAGTTTGCGGTTTTTTTATTTGCATCTTCTTTTGATTTTTATTTTAGTCCAAGACGAGATTCTGATTTTATCTTTTTTGTTTTTGGTTGGCCACGAGACCCTACAACCTGTAAGCGACAGCCTTTGTCTAAAAAATGAAAGGTAGGATTTCGATTCCTAAATTTTTGTTAATCTATTATATTTATTTAGTAATAAGAAAAAACAAAATTAATCTAATTCCGCATTTCGTTCTTCTTTTTTTGCAGGTTTGAAAGAGAGGCCAGATCTGGTTGAGACTCTTTTAACCTCAGTTTTGGTATGATTAGGGGAAAATTAAACTAAACAAAGAGATTATTATTGTGGATAAAACTAAACTAAATAAACGGACTATTATTGTGGATTTGGAAACATGATGTGTAAGGGTTTGAAGGTCTCGGATTTTTACGCTTTGTGGTTTGATCTATGGTTTTAGATGTAGCTGTTGATATGCTAGAGTTTGCTAAAAGAAAAGATTTTTGAGTAATTAACTTAATTTTGGCGAATACAAACCACTGGCATGTGATTTCACTAGACTATGGACTAAATCACTGCTACTGCTTGTGGTTAATATTTTGGTTAATTTAAAAATTGGCAAGAGTTCTTGAATCTGAAATTTTATCGTGTTTATGATGTTATCATGCACTGTACTTTAGCTCCTATTTTTGTTGGGCTATGGTTGATTTATGGATTTTCGAAATGTGAAATTACTGTCTTTGATTGGAATTTCGTTGGATCAAAGTTAATCCGTGGACTTCCTTAAGTAATTTTAGCTTATTTCCAAAAGTATGCTATTTAGTTATACTTTAAATTGCTATCTATCTCTACAAATAGGAAAATCTAAACATGACAGAAATGTAAAACAGAACACCCAACTCCAAGGATAGTTATCTAAATCGGTTTATAGATTGGCATAGCTAATAATACGCAAATAAGTTTCGATGGGAGAGCTTAATGAAACCGATATGAGCAAATCTTGGTGAATAGATTGCTTGAATATAAAGAGCTTGTAAAATCAAATACTTTAATATAAATAAGCAAGTAGATGGACTATTATCATAGTACAATGATCGATCATAAACTGGACAAAACGGGATGAAATTTTATTAAGAACATGGAATCAGAGTCAAAAATACCAATCTTATTGGAATTTCTGCTCCAAGAACGCTTCTTTGATCGCTTCTCCCTTCAAATTTCTGGAATGTTTGGCGTTGTAAGGCAAAGAGTGTTTTGAGAATTTTTGTGTTTTTTGTATCTTTTTTGTTTTTGTCAGAATCCTCCCCCAAAACAAAGAGCACCAAGGCTCATTTATTGCAAGAAGAATATGCCATGTGTCGTCTGGTCATTGACTGCCTTGAGGCTTATTTTGCAAAAAACTGTCTCCCTCCTTGAAATGTGTAATCGGCTGTAGATAAGTGGGCCGAGACGGATTGGGCTTGGATTGAGCTTCTTCATATTTGGGCCGTTTTTGTTTCCTTTGACTTCACTAACTGGTCTTTTTTATTGCAGGTTTCTAGTTTGTTTGGGCTTAGAAGCAGGAGCAAAGGAGCTCCGAATGGTCTCTGTTAAAGAATTCTAATTATTTTTTTGGTAGAAAATGGGGTGCTAAAAGGGCACCCCTGCCTGGCACTTTTAAATTACTCGAGACTGGGCAATGCCCATAGTATCATACAGGACCCAATACGACAGGCCCAGATCACACATGTTAAATCTATGAATGCCTATGCTCGGTAGACATGGAAGAGCTTCACTTCCCAGTTTGGATTCAGAAGTTTCCTGAACTGGAGGATGAGTTTATGATACCTCTGTTCCTCCTGGTTGGTGGCGGTGAGAAGCTGAAGGGCGGCAGTAGAGTCCATGCCAACCATGACTTTCCTGTAACCCATGTCCCAGGCGGGGTTCAACCCTTCAATGACACCCTTTATCTCAGCGCGGCTGATCGTACAAGCTCCGAGGTTCCCTGAAAAGGCCGCAAGGCATCTCCCACAATTGTCCCATATCAGTCCTCCCATGGCCGCCTTTGATCCTTGTTGACGAACCGATCCATCCGTTTGAAGGTTAATCCAATCCTCCGGTGGCGGTGTCCAGGCTAGATTTATGGACTCCTTCGTTCTTGGTGCCTCCTTTGCGATTCTATCGCTTTCTTGTGCTTGGGATATGGTCTTGGTCCAGCTTTCAATTCTCCGAGACAGAACCTGGGCGTCGAAAGGTTTGTGCTGGAAAATTGACTCGTTCCTTTGCTTCCAGAGATACCAGGCCGCCACTCCAAACTGAAGACTTCCATTGTCCGCTTTAAGTTTCCTCTCCATCCACTCTTCAAAAGAGACCGCCACTGTGAGATGGTTGTCATTCAAACCCAAGATTTGTGGCTTCTCTAAAACACAACACCAATCTGCGACCAAGTGTAATCGCAGACCGGGAATGCAGTAAAGTGACAAGTGATATTATCAACCCGGGGTCTAGATCTACTGCTTACTCAGTGATTATCTATTATCTAGCCAACTAAAGTAAGTGATTGTTGTTTAAAAGCAAAAGCAGAAAGAAAGCAGGAATTGGTACGGTTTTCTCAAGCAGGTAAGAGTCACTCGGGAATGAGTCCCCCTAGCTCCTTAGTTAGGTTTCTATTGTATTTCCCTGGGTTGATTTACTGTTGATTAGACTGCGGAAGATCCGACAGTAGCTTGGAATCTCTTAAGCTGACCAAGCCCTCTCAGTCTAACTACCCGGCAGACGACTAGTCTTCACCGGGATAGAAAGCTGAAGCAGTAAGAACCGAACTCCACTACTGGAATTGGATTCCAGTACAAAGCAGTAAACTGGCTAACTCTCGTATAGCCAATCTCCTACTACCGAATGATGAGACTCTAGCAACCTAATCAGATTCTATCTATCTCAGATTGCAGCAGGAATCAGGAAAAGTTGATCAGACTTCAATTGACTCAATAAACATGCATCATTCGATTAAAATCAAACAGTAATATCATCCCAAGTCATTACAATCGATCCCTAACACATAGAAATAGGGTTCTTCATCCCCAAGTGAAAGAGGGGTTCTACTCCATAGAGAGAGAGAAGAAAACAGTAATCGGAGTAGTCATACTCATAAAGATGAGGAAAATCTGCTCCGGGATGATGATTTCCACTCCTAGGACGATCTCCAAGCTCGATTCGATGAAACCCAGCTCCAAGATAGCTTCTAGGATGTGTTCTTTGTACTTTCTCTCTCTAGGGCTCTGTTTTTGCTCAAAAAGTCTTATCCTCTCACTTGTGGCTCAAAATTGGCTGAAAAACCAAGATTTCCCGACTCGCACGGGCATGCCACATGGCCGTGTGGCTCACCCTATTGCCCGTGCGAGTCAAAACGCGGCGTATCAATTAGTTCGATCTTCAGGCTTCCCACACGACCAGGGTCGCACGGCCGTGTGAGATTTCCATCCTTCCCGTGTTTGCTCTCGACGAAAATCACACGGCCACAAATGTGAGTTGCACGGCCGTGTGATGTCCAGGAATGCCCGTGCGACTTCCTTAGCACCTCGCCACGCGTCCGATCTTCGTCCAATCGACCCCAAACTAGCTCCCAAGCCTCCATTCACGTAGTAGGACCCGAAATATCACAAACAAGCACAACCTAGCGTGAAATCGGCCTAAAACAGGAGAATCAACACCTCAAACGGTGTAAGAACAGGGGTAAAAACATGTGTAATTAACGGTCTGTCAAACTCCCCCACACTTAACCGTTTGCTTGTCCCCAAGCACACCAAGTCAGACACAAGGTAAGCTTACATATTTCAATCAACCAACATTGGGGACAAGTCATAAAGGCACAGAACACGCAAATCGTACTGGTTTTCAAACATCAATACCTGAACAACTTCAATAGCAACCTGGACAACCACCACAAGGACATTCGAGTGCATCAAAATCGAGTAAAGGAAGAGTCTCCCTTCTGTTCACCAACCAACCTAGACTTGACTCAACCACTTACTCAAAACAGTCAACTCATGCATCCAACTCAAGACATCAGAATAGAGACCGAGCAATCTAGGTCCTCACCGGGGTACAAGAGTACATAGAATATGAAAATGAATCACTCACTCTCGACCAGTGGGGTCAGGACGATTCGATGCGAAAAAATGCGCATGCTATTTCTCTCAATCCCTAACATCTCTTCACCATGATGGCAGCCTCTAAATGCTAGAGTTCACATATGGGGTGTCACCACTAACTAATCAGGAGGTCTTAGACACAGGTTCAAATGACTGGCTAGGGTCTTGGACATGGGGAAAAGGCCTTTTAGGTGGTGGAAGTATTCATAGCACAAGGTTCCACATTTCCAAACCCACACAATCACAGTCAAACAAATCGGTATTTCCTTTATGCTATTATGCATTACTCAATATCTCAAGAGCACAAGAGCGAAGGAGGTATAAATGTCAGCATTTCCAAGCCAGACTGCTAAGAAACACTACTTACTGGGCATTATTCAGATTTTTGGTAGTGGCTCTCTTTGCTTTCAATTTTTCTTTGTTTTTCTTTCATTTTCTTTTCATTTCTTAAGAGAGCCACCACTTCTGCACATATTTCAAACACATGCCCAACCCAACTTTTAAGCACTACCTCCAACCCTCACATCAAATTTAGCAGAAGCAGTAGAGAATATGTAAAAACCACTCTGTGGAACCTTCTAAAAGATGCAAAAGGGTGATTTTTTTCATTTCAGACCAAAAGAAAGGATAACACACGGCTCAAAAGGGCTGACTAGGGGATATGACACATCAAGGCAGTCAAATTTGTTCGTGGGCTAATCCTATGCCCCCATCATCTTAGCTAGTGACAACGTGAATGCTACACATCATGGAAGAGGGATCTATCGCACAAGAAAGAAACGAGTAGGCTCAAATCTCACATGGCTACCTATATGCTCTATCTCACATTCTGATACCCTGAACTAGATGCATAAACGACTGTCAAGAACAAGTAATCAATCCAAGTCACAGTTGGTAAGCAAACAGTTGAAAAACTGAACCCCTACACAATTCTACTGCACGTCTCAGTCCTCATCATAGGTTGTCCTAGTCGCAATCAAGCTGTCATGCATCAATCCGAAAACCATTCAATTCACCAATCAAAACACAGTGCCAATATGATCAAACAACAGTACTTGGAGCCCTCAAATCATAAGATTCGGACAGCGGACTAGGCTCCAAGCACCCAAATATATATTCCAACCGATACAAAGCACCCCCCCACACTTAAGCACGACATTGCCCTCAATGGAGTAGAGGGAGAGATAAGGGGAACGATGTTACCGGATTGAAACTGCAGGGGGAGTGGAAGTGGACCAGTCAGCGAGAAACAAACGGGAAGATGGACAGTTCTACAGGAATCGAACACCAAGAACACACTAGCACACTGTGCGTTAGGGATAAGTGTTAGCCCAGATGGCTACAAAAAAAAAACAATCCACAAAAGAAAGAAAAAAAAAAAAAACAAAAACAAACGACACTAAGTTCAAGCTCCTCACACATGGAGCAAACACACAAAAGTCTAATACGAAAAACAAAACACACTGAGATGGGCAACGAGTACAGCCTACTCGTCGCCAAGATTATCCAGGTCGATGTCGTCCATGAAGGCGTCATCACCATCAACACCATCATCACCATCCGCTGGGGGAGGTGGAAGTGGAGAGTCCTCCTAGGGAGTCCTCCAAACGGGCTGCTCGCCCGGTAGCAGCCGGAGTAAATGCTGCTGGACCTCCTGCATGCGCCGTGAACGGCGCCTCTCTCGCTCGATGTGTGCGAGAGTAACTCCCTGCTGGGTCTGGATCTGGTCCAATCTCTCATCGTAAACAGCCATCCTCTGGTGGTACCCGACCTGGTGAGCCACGTACTGCTGCTGGAACTGCATCTGATGGTCGAGGATCTGCTGGTTCTGGAGACGCAGCTGCTCGAACTGGGAGGTGAAGTAATCCTGCCCCGGGAAAGCGGAGCTGCCACCTCCGTAATGGAAGTGAGTCTGTGGTGGATCAACAGCAGCGTCCACATCCTCGCGCTCCATATGATCAGCAGCCTCATCCTCCTAGCCCTCTGGCTGGACCTCTGGCTGGTCCCCCGTGGGGATCTGAGGTTCCGGAAACCCCTCGATCCATAGAATGCCGCGGTTCTCTCGCAGCAGGTGCATGTGCTTGATCGTCGACCTGCCAAAAACGATGGCGTCCCCCTGCTGGGAAAGGCCGAAGTAGGTGGCCAGGCGGGTGATGAGGGGGGTGCAGTGGAGACTCTTCAGTTCCGAAGCAGTCTTCTCGAAGGTCCTGGCCACCACCGAACCCAAGTGGAGGGGATGGTCGTCCTGGTGGATCGATTGGATGAGGTACAGGGCCCTCTTAGTGATGGCGCTGGCATTGTCTGAAGCTGGAGTATAAGACTTCGCCAGCAGGTGGTGGAGAAGGCGGTTGTCGAGTTGCAGTGTAGTGGCCTTCTTCCTCCCGGCCGAGAAGGGACGTGTCTGGCCTGGCCGAGCCAGGCGGGTGTACAGCCTTCTGAAGTCCACCTCCGGCGGGTCGTTGACCTCGGTGACGTAGTCTGCACCATCGTCGAGGTCGAGGTCGAGAGCCTCGGCCAGCTCGTGGTAGCTCATGGACCGTGGGGCACCGCATAGCCTGAATTTGACGGCTGCACCGTCTCTCCAATCGTCTGTGGGTGTGTGCTTGAAGGTCGTGTAGAACTCAAGCACGGGCTTATAGTAAACCTTCTCGCAGATGGAGAGTAGACGACGCCATGGGTGGTTGGTGACGGCAGCGGAGAATTGCTCGTAGCAGTGCAATGTCCGAAACTCCCGTTTGGACCAGCAATGGTGCTGCCCAAACGGGCATTTCAGGACCTGCTTGAAGCGATCCTGGGCGGGCCCCCTCTTCAAATCCCGGATGAACGGGTGCTTGAGGTGAGGTTTCGACATTGTCCTGCAAAAGAACAACCCAAAGTGGAACCAAAAGAGCCAAAGAAAGGGTCAATTACACCCCCACACTTAAGAACTGAAAACAGCCGAGCCATGGTTTCATCCATAGTTCGGGGGTCAAAAACTCGATAAATCAAGCATAATCTGAGTGGGGGAGCTTATTCACGATAAAGTAGGCAACTTAAGGTTCACAGCCATAGCAAACACACCCTCAAAGCACATCAATAAGGGTCACAACCGGTGCCCAGAACATAGCATGAAAAACAGGCATTTCATCGAACACCTTGTGTGCACTATTAAGGTAAGCATGAAATTGGCACAATTCTTGCACACAAGGGCTCAAACAATCAAGAGGGACTTTGCCCAACACAATTCAAACACACTCCAGGCATTCTCCTCAATCAATTGCACAAAAATCATAAGATTCAATGAGGTTCTCTAAACATGCACCCTAACACCCAATTCTCCACAATTAACATAGTTAAGGGCAAAATCAAACCTGGAGACTCAAGTAGAGGTGTAGGGGATGATGAGGGGAAGGCGATGGAAGCGACGAAACGCCGAAAAAGTGCCCGGAAGTGCTCGTCGGAGCCTCGCGGAAATCGCCTCCGGCGACAAAAAAGTCGGCCAAATCTGCTCAAAATGGAGGGATGGGCCGCTTTTGGTGTAGGAAGGGTGGGTTTGTTGTTGGTTTGGTGGAAAAATGACAAAAAATGGACGAAAAAATCGAAATGGGGGGTTTTGTCGCGGTTTTCCGGCGAGGTTCAGAGGATTCCGGCAAGGATTTTTCAAAATTATGACCACTCGGCCGTGCTGGCCGAATATATAGGCCGTGGCTCGGCCACACGGGCAGGCTCGCACGGCCGTGCGAGGTGCAAGTTTGCCCGTGTTGGCCGACACGGCCAGGCCGAGGAAACCCACACGGCCGTGCGAATTGCACTGTTGGCCGTGTGGAATTTGTCGAGGGCTCACACGGCCGATGGAAAAATTTCACACGGCCGTGGGAGCAGAGGAATTGCCTGTGTCGGCCACACGGCCAGGCGAGGCCAATCCACACGGCCGTGCGAATTGCACTTTTGGTCGTGTGGAATTTGTCGAGGGCTCACACGACCAGGGGATAAAATCCACACGGCCGTGCAAGAATATGGCCTGGCCGTGTGAGCTGCTGGAGCCCCGAATTCAACCTGTTTTCACCCAAAAACGACATTCGACTCTGGAACAACATCTCAAGACTCAAAAACACAAAAAAAAAAAAGGAAAAATGTAAGAAAATGCAAACCTCGGTGGGGTTGCCTCCCCACAAGCGCTTCTTTACCGTCTTTTAGCTGGACGCCAGTCGGTGGATGCTTAGTGAGGTGAAGGAGCAGGTACCTTCAAGAGCGGATCCACCTCGGTCTTGAGGTACAGCTTCAAATGGTGGCCATGCACACGCCGAATGTGGCCACCAGCATTTGCCAACTCAACTTGGCCATCCGGCAGGATGCAAGCGAGTGAATACTCGGATGGCCAACGTGGGGGCGGGACCAGCTCATAGTGGTCTCCGGCTTTCTTTCGAGCAGGCTTAGCTGCCTGCTGTTTCGGCCGCCACTCCTCCCTGATTTGTTCCTTCGATGACGGAGTGGACGGGAGTGGCGGCGAAGGTATGGTAGGCGGATCCTGCAAAATAGGCAACACAGAAGGATACACGACAGACTCGTGCTCCTGGTGAGATACAGCATGTAGAGGTGACGAAGCAGGACGAGTATTAGAAATTGAAAACGCTATTCGCTCCTCACCATCCCTCAAAACTAAGGTCCCATCCTGCACATCTATGAGGGCCTTGGCGGTGGCCAGGAAAGGCCTTCCCAGTATCAATGGCACATCCACATCCTCATTTATGTCCAAAATCACAAAATCAACAGGATAATTGAATTTGCCAACCTTAACCAGAAGGTCTTCCACTATGCCCCTAGGATGCACTACAGATCGGTCAGCTAATTGAAGGCTCATCCTAGTAGCACGGGTTCACCTAGGCCTAGTTTCTTAAATAGTTTATATGGCATAACATTGATACTAGCACCAAAATCCGCCAAGGACCTCTCTACATGCAAATTATCTATAGAGCACGAGATAGTAAAACTACCTGGGACCTTCTGCTTCTGCGGAAGCTTGTTCTGCAGAATGGCCGAGCACTCCTCGCTGAGCTCCACAATGGCCAGCTCGCTCAGCTTCTGCTTCTTTGAGAGAAGATCCTTCAGGAACTTCGCATACTTAGGCATTTGAGATAGTGCCTCCATGAAAGGTACTTGGACATTCAGCTTCCTAAGCATGGCCATGAAGTTCTCGAACTCTGCCTCCAGCCTGTCTTTGTGCAACCGAGTAGGGAAGGGGAGTTTAGGGATATACTCCTTCACTACTGGTTGCGGTTTAGGTGCAGGCACCTCAACCTCCTTCTCTGTTTCTTCTTCAGCTGCTGGAGATGCCGAGGCAGGGGCCTCTCTCTCTTGTGCCCGAGCAGGTGGATCAACAGTCATCTTGCCACTCCTGGTCATGATGGCATTGCAGTGCTCATTCGGGTTCTGAGGGTGAGGGATGGTCTGACCGGGAAAAGTACCAGGAGCCCTTTGTGCCACTGCTTGAGCCACACTCCCCAGCTGGGTTTAGATATCCTGCAAGACAGCCTGTGTGTTCCTCTGGCCAGCTTCAAGAGCCAGGAATTTACCTGATGCCTTTTCCATGAACTGCTCGATAGTGTTAAATTTTTGAGCACTAGAACTGGCAAGAGAACCCACCAATTCCCGCAGTTCAGCCATCTGATCATTCTGCACTGGGGCGGCAGGGGCTGCACCTGGCTGCTGGAAAGGTCGTGGCTGTGATGGAGCAGAATGCCCCTGCATGGGCTGGTAGAGAGACTGCTGCTGCTGGAATTGCCCCTGTCTGGGCTGATATGGTGGCCTCTGGAAGCCCGGTGGTCCCTGGGGGACTAGTGGTCTGGAATTTGCCCCACCCCAGGAGAAGTTGGGATGCTGGCGCCACCCCTCATCGTAGGTGTTACTGTAGGGGTCATTGCGCCTGACATTATTGATGAAGTTCACCTGCTCCTGGGGTGTGGTCGATTCCTTCATCGCCTGGCAGTCTTCCACTGTATGATGGGTGCTCTCGCACCACTGGCAGAGCATCGCCTGCTGCTGTCCGGTCCCTGGAATCATCCCGGAATGATCGATAGCTGAAACCAGCTTCGACACCACCTGCACCAAATCAGAGGAATGATTTCCCACAGAATGTACACCTTGGCTTGGTGCTCTCCTCGACCTCCTCGCAGTGCCCCAATCATACCCGTTCTCTGCCATCTCCTCAAAGAGTTGATTCAGCTATAGCGGTGTTTTAGTCAGCATGTTCCCGCCATAAATTGAGTCAATCAGCTGCTTATCTTCTGGGAAGAGGGCATGATAGAAGGTTCCCACCTTGAAAGCATCGTTGAAACCATGATTGGGACACCTCAGGAAGAGACTGTTGTATCTCTCCCAAGCATCATTGATGGTCTCATCTTCATCGTGAGTGAAGTGGGTGATCTGCTTCTGCAAGTCCGCCATCTTGGACGGAGGATGGTAGCGGGTAAGGAACTTGTCCGCCAGGTTGGCGAACGTGGTGATGGAGCCCGGAGGTCGAGTGTCTAGCCACTCCTTGGCCTGCCCCTCCAGGGTGAACGGGAAGTACCTCAACTGGATGGCATCTGTGGGGACCCCATTGATCTTGATTCCATCAATGAGCTCATGGAATCGCCTGAGATGTGATCGGGGGCACTCCCCCTCTTTGCCTCGGAACATCACTGAACCGCGCAGCATGGTGATTACTGAGGTGCTCACCTCAAAATTATTGGCTGGGACATGAGGGTGTTGAATGGGTGACCTCATGTCTGCAGCCCTGGCGGTCCAGTAATGACCCATGGTCTGCTCCCCAGGATTGACCACATCATGGTCCTGTGGATCGGCCATCTCCTCTTCTTCAGTGATCTGTAGCTGTGCTAGCGCCTCCTCCGCAGCCAGTCGCGCCTTTAGAGCCCGCTTGAAGTTTCTGCAGGTTCATTCAAGCTCCTTGTCTAGTGGTAGTAGATCTCCCGACTAGCTACGGGTCATGCACTACCTACACACAATCAGCAGAAGCAACCCATGAAGGCACACACGCGGGTGACCCGGGTTCGTTCCCCGGCAACCGGCGCCAAAAACTTGGCTTCTCTAAAACACAACACCAATCTGCGACCAAGTGTAATCGCAGACCGGGAATGCAGTAAAGTGACAAGTGATATTATCAACCCGGGATCTAGATCTACTGCTTACTCAGTGATTATCTATTATCTAGCCAACTAAAGTAAGTGATTGTTGTTTAAAAGCAAAAGCAGAAAGAAAGCAGGAATTGGTACGGTTTTCTCAAGCAGGTAAGAGTCACTCGGGAATGAGTCCCCCTAGCTCTTTAGTTAGGTTTCTATTGTATTTCCCTGGGTTGATTTACTGTTGATTAGACTGCGGAAGATCCGACAGTAGCTTGGAATCTCTTAAGCTGACCAAGCCCTCTCAGTCTAACTACCCGACAGACGACTAGTCTTCACCGGGATAGAAAGCTGAAGCAGTAAGAACAGAACTCCACTACTGGAATTGGATTCCAGTACAAAGCAGTAAACTGGCTAACTCTCGTATAGCCAATCTCCTACTACCGAATGATGAGACTCTAGCAACCTAATCAAATTCTATCTATCTTAGATTGCAGCAGGAATCAGGAAAAGTTGATCAGACTTCAATTGACTCAATAAACATGCATCATTCGATTAAAATCAAACAGCAATATCATCCAAAGTCATTACAATCAATCCCTAACACATAGAACTAGGGTTCTTCATCCCCAAGTGAAAGAGGGGTTCTACTCCATAGAGAGAGAGAGAGAAGAAAACAGTAATCGGAGTAGTCATACTCATAAAGATGAGGAAAATCTGCTCCGGGATGATGATTTCCACTCCTAGGACGATCTCCAAGCTCGATTCGATGAAACCCAGCTCCAAGATAGCTTCTAGGATGTGTTCTTCGTACTTTCTCTCTCTAGGACTCTGTTTTTGCTCAAAAAGTCCGATCCTCTCACTTGTGGCTCGAAATTGGCTGAAAAACCAAGATTTCCCGACTCGCACGAGCAGGCCACACGGCCGTGTGGCTCACCCAGTTGCCCGTGCGAGTCATAACGCGGCGTATCAATTAGTTCGATCTTCAGGCTTCCCACACGGCCAGGGTCGCACGGCCGTGTGAGATTTCCATCCTGCCCGTGTTTGCTCTCGACGAATATCACACGGCCACAAATGTGAGTTGCACGGCCGTGTGATGTCCAGGAATGCTCGTGCGGCTTCCTTAGCACCTCGCCACGCGTCCGATCTTCGTCCAATCTACCCCAAACTCGCTCCCAAGCCTCCATTCACGTACTAGGACCTGAAATATCAAAAACAAGCACAACCTAGCGTGAAATCGGCCTAAAACACGAGAATCAACACCTCAAACGGTGTAAGAACAGGGGTAAAAACATGTGTAATTAACGGTCTATCAATTTGCCATACCTGTTTGGATCTAGAATAGTGCCGAACTACGTGCTCTACTGTCTCCTGTGCCCCGTTGCAAAAGCAGCACTTGTCATCTACACTAAGCTTCCTCCTTTTCCGCTCCATGTTGGTAAGGAGTCTATCATGCCTTGCAAGCCATAAAAAATGTTTGATTCTATTTGGCCCTTGCCACTTCCAAATCCCTTTCCAATTAGTATCAGAAGTTTGGTTCAACTCCTCCTCCTCATCATTCTTCCACCACTCCACTGCAGCTTTATAGGTTGCCTTAAGCCTAAAACGCCCATCAGATTCTAAGCCCCAAGTAGTGATGTCCTTTCCCAATTCCGGGTCTGGGGTATCCGTTCCTGTAATGAGAGAGAGGATTTCATTAGGTAGGTGAGGTTGGATTTCATTCCAATTCCACTCACCTTCAGCCGTTGTTCAATCGACGATTAAAGCTTCCCATCTTATATCTTCCCCGTCACTTTCAACGTGGTCAGCAAGAATGATTCCATCCACAAGCCATGTACTGGTCTAGAAATCCACGTTCCGAGCACTGCGAACCTCCCAGACCAGGTTCTGTTTCACCAAAGGCCAGGCTTCCAGCATTCCCTTCCATAGACGTGACGACTTGCTGCGTTTCATGACGAGACCACCAGAATCAGATTGCTTAAAATATTTCCCCTGCAAAACTTTCACCCATAAAGCAGACTCATTATTCAAAAAGGACCAAACAAGTTTCATCATGTAGGCGAGATTGAGGGCACGAGCTGAGCGCAATCCTAATCCTCCTTCTTCTTTGGGTTTGCAAATAGTTTCCCAGGTCACCAAGTGGGTCTTTTGCCTCCCTTGGTCCGCTCCACAAACAAAGGCCCGGATTTTCTTATCAATTAAGTCGCAAACAGACACTGGAATTACTGCAGTCTGCATTGTGTAGTTGGGAAGGGCATTGAGAACCACCATGGCAAGGGTGTCTCTTCCCGCGAGTGATAGATTTCGTGCCTGATATGCAGAGATCCTCTTGTCAATATTTTCCAGGATGTACTTGTAAGTATCTTTTGTAATCCTGCCATGTATTACTGGAACTCCAAGATAGCACCCCAGGCTGCTAGTAGCATTCATGCCCAGAAGGCCACTAATTCTCCTTCTAACCGAGTCATTAGTGTTCTTGGAGAAGTAGATATAGGACTTCTGCTTACTGACTTGCTCCCCCGAGGCTGAACAGAACATATCCAAGCACTTTAAGATGGCTGTGCCCTGCTTTAGATCAGCTGCAGCAAATAACACCAAGTCATCTGCAAAAAATAGATGAGTTAGTGGCTGCCCTCCCTGCCCAAGAGAGATGGGTTTCCGATCTCCGGCCTGAAATAGCATCCTGAATACAGTGATTTAAACGTTCAATGCAGAGGGTAAATAGATAAGGAGAAACTGGACATCCCTATCTTAAGCCCCTTAAAGGTTTGAAGCTGTCTGTTAGGCCTCCATTCCATAGGATTTGAAAACTTGTCGTAGTGACGCAAGCCATAACAAGATCAATGAACTCTTTGGGGAGGCCAGCAGTGCCAAGAGTTTGCTTGAGAAAAGACCAGTTGACGTGATCATAAGCTTTCGCCAAGTCTATCTTCAGGGCCATGAGACCTTTAGCCCCTAATTTGAGGGACATAGTATGGATCGTCTCCTGGAGGATGATGATGTTGTCGGTTATATGACGTTTGAGCACGAAGCTAGTTTGACTAGGATCCACCAGGTCGGGCATGAGTTGCTGGAGGCGGTTTGCAAGGCACTTCGCCACCACCTTGTAGGTAATGTTGCAGAGCCCTATAGGCTGAAACTCAGCAATCGACTTCGGCACCTCTACTTTCGATAGTAGAGTGATGATCGTCTCATTGCAGAGTTCAATCCGTGGAGGCGACCTGAAACAAGAAACCACATGTTCATGAAGGTCAGAGCCAACTGTCCCCCAACATTGTTTATAAAAAATGGCTTGAAAGCCATCCTTCCCAGGAGCCTTCAGCCACCTCCCCCCCATATCCATAATGATTTTCCTGGTTTCATCAACAGAAGGAATTGTAGTCAATCTCGTCGTGGCTGCTGCGTCCAAGGCTTTGAAGTGGGCTGGGATTTCCAAATCTACGAATTCCTCCTCCATGAATAGCTTACAGTAGACATCTCTGGCCATGTTTTTTAAAATCTCTGTGTCCTCAACCCAGTTGCCGTCGGCATCTTGAAGCCTTATGATCTTGTTTCTGCGCCTATGTTTGAGGGTAGCATTGTGGAAGAAAGGTGTATTCCTATCTCCATAGATGATCCAGTTAGTTCTGGATTTCTGCATCCACAACAACTCCTCCTCTCATATTGTTCGCTCCAATTCTTCCCAATGGCAGCTTCCTGCCATAGGGTGTCCTCTGACGGCGCCTTATCATTCCTCAATTCAAGCTTGAACAACTTCTTCGTGAGCCCTTTCTTCCGGGTAAATATATTCCCAAAAACTTCCTTATTCCAAATGCGAAGGGTGTCCTGCAGGTTCTGCACAGAGTGTAGACAATCCCTTCATCGCGTCCAACAGTTATCAAGAGTGCGATGAAAGTCCTCATGAGTCAACCAAGGGGCGAGAAAGCGGAAAGTTCTCTCTTGGAAGGGGTTTGTCATTCCATAGGAGCTGGAGACGAGGATCGGACGGTGGTCCGAACGGAGCTTGGGGAGGTGCTTGTTGTGAGTAGGGCTGCAAATGAGCCAAGCCGCTCGCGAGCAACTCGGCGTTCGAATCGGAAAAAACTCGTTCGACACTCGACTCGTTATTTAACAAGCCGGCTCGCGAGCCAACTCGTTAGTTAACGAGCCAAGCCTGAGCTAGACCATGCTCAGCTTGATAAGCTCGCGAGCTAGCTTGATTCGGTGGCTTGTCGAGCTAAGCTCGCGAGCTGCCTTGTTTTGAGCTTGTGGAAGGATGAATTACTCTTTTAAACATGAACATTGTCTTATAATACAGATGTGTATGAAATTTAGATGTTATTTCTAGTTTCTAGTGTTCTTTCTATCATTTAAATTCTTATGTTTATACATTTTTCCAGCAAAAATGATTTTAAATCGAGCTCATCTTGAGCCGAGCTTGTACTCAGCTTAACAAGCTATGTTAATGAGCATTTATCGAGCTCTACTGAGTCGAGCTCGAGCTAGATTATTTTTATTCAAGCCGAGCTCGAGCTCGAGCTGGATTATCAAAATTCGAGTTCGAGCCGAGCTCGAGCTGAAAAATTAATTAACGAGCCGAGCTCAAGCTAAGCAAAAACTCGACTCGACTCGGCTCGTTTGCAGCCCTAGTTGTGAGTGTCCGGGTAATGTCTTAGCCACTTCTGGTTGCATAGCGCACGATCAAGACGTTGAGAGAGTCTTCCATTCGACCAAGTAAATTTTGGTCCTGTAAAACCAACATCAATTAGGCCACAGTCTGAAATACAATCATTAAAGTCGGAGACTCGGTTAGGATTGAATTGGCTCCTCCTTGACGCTCCGATGGGTAGGTGACAGAGTTGAATTTTCCAATAAGAAGCCACAGATCCTTGATTTGGCCTTCTAACTGGCGAAACGAGTTCCATATCGGCCTTCGATCATAGTTGTTGGGTTTAGCATAAACCGCCGTAAGAAGCACGGGTTGATGGTCCTTACCTGTACACTGAAAATGCAGAAACTAGGGATTACTGTCCAACACCGGAATATCAAAATCAACTGAGTTCCACAGAACCCAGATTCCACCAGAGAAACCTATGGCATCTACAATTTCATTACGCTCAAACTCCAGGGTGGCAATAACATCCAACGCATCCTTACCACTAATCAGCGGTTCAACGATGAAAACCAAGTTGGGTCTGTGGATTCGCATATAATCTTTAAATGTAGGAAGGAAATTGGGGTGTTTCGCACCACAAAAGTTCCAACTAAAAACATTAATCATTGATAAAGCAGATCAAGGGTATGAGTAACTTCCCTAACAAGTGATGGATTGACCAAAACGTCTTAGCGTTTGGCGTCCACCTCCATTCTTCTTTCCTTCTCAATTGCGGCCGCTGCAGTGGCCTCAATCTTCTCCAATTTTGTTGCTCCGCCGTTCTTTTGGAATGAGTTTGAAACGGAGCAGGATCACCGTCATCTGCTCTCCCATCAGGGTAGTTTGCCGGTTGGCCATTGGGGTCTGGTCCTTTCCCCTCCCTTGGGACTTTGGTAAGTTGAGCCTTGTCGACTGCATGTTGAAACTGGCCACTCAATCCGTCCCGACTCTTCCCTTGGGTGAGCTGGGATTTGGATGCTTGACTTATCTGGACTTTGTTTTGGGGAGTGGAGGCAGAAGGCTTGGCTGGGATATTGCGGATTGGGCCAACGTTCTCTGGGTTTCTGTCCAACCCTTTTGAGGATGGCCCAGAGCGAGGTTGGCTTTTGCCTGCCGTTTGGAATTTCTGCCCGTTAGTGCCCTCCCATGATTTAGCCGCGCTCTTCTTTTTAGTCTCAGCCTTCTCCTTCCTCCCACCTTCCTTATCTATTTTCTGACTCTTCTTTCCTTTCTCTGCTATACCTTCCTTATTTGCAATTTTCTCAGAGCTGTTGTTTCCTTCCCCCTCCGCAACATTCTCCTTCCCCTTTTGAGTGCTCTGGTTACCACTTTCAGACTCTTTGTCTTGATTTTCCGCCGTGATTTCCGCCTCGTCAGTTACCAGGGCATCAAATCTCAAACCAGTCGGCCATTGGGGAGTTCGTCGGAGTTCGTCGGATGAGTATTGCAGTTCTGTGTTTGTCTTTGGCGCCTATTCCTTGTTGCAATCATCCATGGGCCGTAATCCTCCAGGACCTCTGGCTGGATCTCTGCATCGCCTTTGAAGTTGAACATTGGATTGGACTTGGAGGTGAATTCCTCCGGTATTTTGCCATCTTCAAACGTTGTTGCACACGTTTCCTGGTTATGACCATATCGTCCACAGGCGAAACAAACCAGATACAAACCTTCATACTCAATACGACAAACTCTTCTCTTTAAACGATATTTTGATACAAGATGGTTGTTGAGGTCGATATCTACACATAGCGGAGCATAATTACCTCTCGTGCAGTGCAAAGTGTTGTAGTCAATTTTTACGACCTTCCCTATCCGACTTCTGATATCGTTTAGAATCTCTGTATCAAAGTATCCCATCGGTAGCCGAGGAAGCCGGATTCAAACTTTGGCATGATCAATAACGTCATAATCTGGATCGAAATCAAGCCGCCACTCAGTAGTGAGAATGTAATGATCTCCCAGTAACCAGGGTCCTCTAAACAAAGCTCTGTCGTAGTCCTGTTGGGAGATGAAACGGATGGTGAAGAAACCCTTCCCAAAGTCTACTACTCCCACGTTGCCTATCTTGGCCCATAGATGTTGAATTTTATTTTCCAAGATCGAGAAAGGATATTGCCTGCCGAGAATTTTATAGATTAGAGCCTTACCCCAGCGGTCTCGAATCCTATTGACCGTCGCCTTGCGAACGCAGATCGTGGGACAGTCCGGATCGTCGTCACCGTCCTCTTTGTCAGATTCGTCCGACATCAAATCATTCCAATTATTTTCCACAGTACTTGGGCGCCGTCCCGATACCAGATCGCTGTAGGTCAACTTTGCCACCACCGAGGGGTTTGCCGTCTCTCTTTCGCCATTTGCTAACAGAGTCGCCGGACAGGTTAGGGATGGCTCAAGAATCATTGACCCCTGACCGGAGAAACCTTCATCCTCAAGCGGTTTTTGCTTCTGGCTCTGTTCAAACGCTGATGTTTCCGACGAGGGATCTGGGGGTTCCTCCTGCTGATTTGTTTGCAGCTTCATGATATCGTCGGCGGTAGCCATGGCCGCTTTCAGAGAGAGTTTTTTCGCGAGAGTTTTCAGAGAGTTTTTCAGAGAGAGTTTTTAAAGAATTCTAATTATTAATTTTAGTTCTTCTCATTACTCATGTGATGTACAAAGTAATAAATTTGATGATAAAGCCTTCATTAGGTGGTGAGGTCCTCAAAATCATGTCCTCACCTTCAATAGGCGGTGGGTTACCTCAATTTACATACATAGGCCTCAATGCCTCATACATTCTCAATTCTGCTAGTTCAAATTTCTAGAAAAAATGAATCATCAAACATGCAACTCGAGAATATATATAACTTGTAACTGAAAACTTAAACTCATTTAGCTTAACCTTAAAAAGATGAACCTAGATCATGGACAAAGTGGATTGCCCTTGTCGCCTCTTCTTATTGGATCGTCATTTCAACTATGAGCACCTAAGCACCCCGGACAAGAGTCCCTCCATCCTTGATTCACGTATATATAACATAACACATATACATGGAGTTTGGCTATACGTGATGATCATCTCTCCGCTTAGACATGTCATATTAAATTCCAAATCCCAATTTACCTCTTTTGGCCGTTCGAATTTGGGTTGTCGTCCCATCTTCCTTGCTATGTCAAGGCAAACCTCCACCGATACCCCAACTCTCTTATCTCTTGGAAGCTTATTATTATTATTATTATTATTATTATTATTATTATTATTATTATTATTATTATTATATTAACAAGATTGATGTGCCAACTGTCGCGCTCCGCAGCGAGCGTAATTGAAGATTGGGCTTTCTATTCAACTCTCCAAGCCCAAAATAAGCCTTAATTTATCAAATGGGTCAAGCAGCAAGCCTACTACTCCGAAATTTAGCGTCTTTGTTTGTATTTTTTGCATTATTTTATGATTTTATGTTTCTTTTCACTTCTAACAAAGCCCTAGCCCAAAAGAAAGCTGGCCTTATAGATCAATTTGAGACCTATGAACAGTTGTCCTTGGATTGATCAACAAGCTTTTATGTCTTGTTTTTCTTGATTATGGAATTTTTAGAATCCATTACCTCGTTCAAACTTCATCTTTAGCTGCTTCTTCAAAAAATTGAGGTTCACACGAAAAATATGCAACATGACTTGTTCCATAAATTTCTTGCAAATACCTTGTTATTAACGGAGGTGAATCCGAGTCTGTTACGATGTCTCTCAAGTTGTCACCTTCTAGGCTAGCTGCAAAATTTCTTTCTGGACTTGCAACAGGATCAAGTTGGTTGCTGGGGACTTCTGGAGTTGCTGAATCTACCAGAATTTCATAACTTGGTGGAGATTCAGAAATTGGATTTTCCCAATTTCACTCTGCCATCTCTTCAAAGATCACATCTTGGAAAACCACCACTTTGTTCTTTACTGGGTTGTAAAGACGATGTCATTTGGAATCATCACTATAGCCAGTGAAGATCACCTTCTCTCCCTTATGGTCAAACTTGTCTCTGTTTGGGGTAAAATATGTGAATAAGCTATGCACCCAAAGACTTTGAGGTGATCAACCTGTGGCCTCCAGTGGTGCCACGCATGTATCGGTGTCTTGTTCCGAACTGCTTTGGTTGGTGATTTGTTGAGTATATAAATTGTTGTATTGAAAGCTTCCGCCCACTAGTTGTTGGGAAGCTTCCGCCCATGAACGGAGTGTAATTCTCCTCCACGATCTATTTGGATAGTTTTGATCTGATGGTCACTTTCCTTCTCATCTACTGGTTGAAATTGAGGGAACTTGGAAAAATCTTTTGACTTATGCTCTAGAAAGAATACCCAATGTAATCAAAAGCGAGTTTCTACGTAGAAACGTTTTGGTGATCTAGAAGCGTAAAATCGTAACTATTTAAGTTTTAAAGCGGAGTTTTTAACTACATAAGTTATAACAACTAGGATTTTGTGTAGAAGCGTTTTAGAGACCTAGAAACGTAAAATCATAAGTTTTTAAGTTTTAAAGCGCAATTTTGACTACATTGAGAATACCCACATCATTCTGGTGAAGTCATATACAAATAGTAGAAAATATCTTTCACCCCTGAGTGATTGTGTTCTAGTTGGTCCGCATATGTCTGTATGTACCAACTTCAGTAGCGTTGTTGCTCTCCAGGAAGTTTTTGGAAATGGTAGCCAATGCATTTTCCATATATGCATCGATCATAGATTTTATCTTCTCTGTTGATCTGGGGAAGTCCCGCACCATATTTTTCTTCCTCGGCAATTTGAGACCTTTGAATTTGAGATGACCGTATCTGAAATCCCATAGGAAGGAGTGGTCCAGATTTTCACTCTTGAATGCTACTTCACCATTTTGTTACATAGCAAGAGAGAAAATTTTGTTGGAAGTCATCGAGACTTTGGCCACCGTGAAATTGTCAGCTTTGTTGATAATCTCGCACACGCCATTATCAAGCAGGAGCTTCTAATGTTCCAGCATCAGTTTTCCCACGCTAATTAGATTGTGAGTTAGCTCCGGAACATACAAAAAAGTCTTATATGAGAGTTTTGTTGCATTGTTTTATGTGCACAACAACTGTTCCTTTTCCTTCCACTTTTAACTTCTTTTCGTCTCCCAATTTGACTTGAGAGTGGCATTTGTCATCAATCTTGATGAAGGACACCAGATCTCCAATCATGTGGTTACTGCAACCACTATCCACCATCTAGGGAAGCATGATAAGACCACCATATTGCTCTCTTCATTTTTGGTGGCCCTTGATTCGCCTTTTTCTTGCTTGTTATTAAACCAACAATCTCTCTATGAACGGTTTTGAATTTTTCACTTGGTGCACTTGAATCTGCAGTCTTTTGTTGCATGACCCACTTTTTTAAAAATTATGCAACTCGAGCTGGTGTAGCCTAATTTTTGTTGTTGATAATTTTGTCTTTTGCTTCCTCTGTAATTGGATCTTCCTCTCCATTTTGAGGTTCCCCCTCTCTGGCCTTCCTCCAATTTGGCATATTTAATTTCCGTCATGTTGACTTTTGAGTGGAAAGCTTGCTCTAATGGCGGTTTGGTGAAGCGGCTCATTCTTTGCTCGTTTGCTACAAGTGAGCTCATCAACTCGCTCATTGATAGTTTTGCAAAATCTTTGGTTTCTTCTATGAACAACACCAATATGCTCGAACTTTGATGATAAAGTGCGGATAACTCTCTCCACAATTTTTCTTTCTTCCATGACATCACCAGCGAATGGAAGTCTTTGATGGTGTCTGTTTCCTTCATAATCAAGTTTTTGAACTAACGCCATAAGCTTTGACGCCTAATGGAGATCACCTTTTCAGAACCTTGAAATTGTTCACGCAAGACATCCCAAGCTACTTTGGCATTTATTATGCCATAGATTCTTGGGTAAATATATTTTCTGACTACTTGCTGAATAATTCTCAAGGCGCTGGCATTTTGCTTAGAATTCTCATTGTACTCCTTTGTTTGCTTGTCTGCCTGTTTCTTGGAGTCTTCATCATCTTCCTGCGGATCTTCATAGCCTTCTTGGAAGATATCCCACAGAAGTTGTGAGATGAAAATAGGCTCCATTTGGGCGCTCCAGTACTCGTACAATTCTCCATCGATAATAGGAAATGATTTGAGGATGTAGCAAACATGGTGTTTGCCAAAGTTGTTGCCATAGCTTTTTGAGAAAATTTGTGTAGGCTAGAAAAATGGGGATTTTGGAGAGGATAAAAAGTTATTAGTTCTTATACCAATTTTTTTGAGGATTAGCGCAAATAGTGATAATTTTGGATCATAACAAAAAAAAAAATTTGGTGTTTAATCACTCAAATTAGAAATACACTCAAACAAACAAGCCCTTAAATTTTGGCACTTGTTCTTACAACACACGCAGGAACCTTCCTTTCTTTCCTTTTTTGTTTTCTATTCTCTCTAACACTTTTATGCTTCTTCCATACATTATATATATATATATGGCGAGTTCTACGGTACCCTGGGTAAAATCCGGGGTACCGCATACCTTGAGTATGAAAACACTATCTAGACCTTGAATTGACCGATCTTTCGGACATGATACTATACTCTAGCCCTTAAAGATCAAAATCTAGGTCTTAATTCTCCCAATCTTATACTCCAAGATCAATTTAATTAGAAACAATAATCGACGGTTATGATTCGTCCAAATATAGGCACAAAAAGGAATTCACCATCATAGGGTTTATAGATTATGATTTAGATAATTAGGACCTAGGGTTCACTCATTAAGGGTTAGCGTATAGTATCAGACCCAAAAATCCTGCTAATTCGAGGTCTAGATACCGTTTCCATACTCAACGTATGCGGTACCCCGGATTTCACTAGGGGTACAGTAGAAGGCACCATATATATATGGCGAGTTCTACGGTACCCCGAGTGAAATCCGGTGTACCGCATACCTTGAGTATGAAAACACTATCCAGACCTTGAATTGATTGATCTTTTTGGACATGATATTATACTCTAACCCTTAAAGATCAAAATCTAGGTCTTAGCTCCCTAAATCTTATACTCCAATATCAATTTAATTAGAAACAATAATCGACGACTATGATTCGTCCAAATATAGGCAAAAAAATGAATGCTCCGTCTTAGGGTTTATAGTTTATGATTTAGATAATTAGGACATAGGGTTCACTCAATAAGGATTAGGGTATAGTACCAAGCCCAAATTTTTTTCTATTTCGAGGTCTAGATAGTGTTTTCATACTCAAGGTATACGGTATCCTGGATTTCACCCGGGGTATCGTAGAAGCCACCATATATATATATATTACAAATGGATAGCTAGCTAATATTGAAAATGGGAAATAATATAACAATTGAACCAATGCATGTGAAGATTAATTTCCCTTGACCCATGTAATAAAGCTTTGTCTTCCTTCCAATCCACTTCCACGACAGTAGCAAATGCATGGCACCCATTATAGTAATGAGCTTGTTTAATTTCTTGATAAGATGGGGTTCCTACAATGTATGATGTTGTAGGATATAGTTAATTGCAAATTATCAATCATCACCTTTTGGGTGTCTGGTGGGTTTCATCGACCATTGTCATTTATCGATTTTTGTGAATGGACGGACGCAACAATGATGATTGTAGTGGTAATTGTTGGGTTCATGTTTTGTGGGTTGTGGGTTTTGGTGTTCATCACTCTGTTGTTCAGCGTTTTTCTACAAAGAACGAAGAAAAGGAAGAAGACGGTGGGCAACATGAAATTGATGGGGAGAGCTAGCATGTAATCCCTTTGTTCTGGGTTTTTCTATGGACGGGGGAGAGCTAGCGCTGGCTCACAAGCATCTTCGACGAAGAAGACATGAAGTGTTGAATTGAAAGATTTCAATCACATCAAGTCACGAGATTGCTTGGTCTGAATTGGAGGAATCAAGAGATTTGCAGCCACAATCAAGGGGAGCTGCTGCTTGGTGAAAATCTCAAACCTTCCTTGTCTGGATCAATTCAAAAGGCATCAGTCCAACGACTACCTTCTTGAAGCCTATTTAAAGGAAGAACAGAGTTTGTTTATGCACTGGTTCTGGGATTCTTTGTGGAATAGGGCAAAGGGTTGGGGATTATCAGTGGCCTTGATCTGTTCTGAGTAATAGGTTCAGACGATCAAGGGTTGTGGTGAATTCCTGTGCGGATTCGGTTGTCTTTTCTTCTGCTTTTGATTTTCACATTCGAGTCTGTATTTGGGTCTCTCTCTTTTGTTATAGAGTCAAGAAGCTGATGAAGCTGATAAAGTGGAGCACTATGATACGCCCCTGGGGGGGTGTATGTTTATCAAAGTCACGCAGCTAACGACTCAATCGAAGAATCGATTGAGCTCGAATCAAGAACGAAGCGTTCTTAATACGAACTTGGATAAAACGGAACCAAAAGGACAAATCCACACCTGGGGATAGCTCAATTGTTATAAAAGGGTAGTTGCTCGACCACGATTGAAGTGACTATTCAATCGATACACAAGCTCAGGAAGTTTGGAATCCACCAAACCCAAAACAAGTCGCAACTTGCACAAACCAAACGGTTTCGATTTCTATTCAACAAAGTCTCAGTTTTACAACGAAAGTAGAAAGGTATTTAAAGGCAAATAAACCTAATACAAACCTAATAGAAGTAGGAAACAATTAAGGTAAAAATATACTCTAAAAAGGACTCAAAATTCGGATTTAAAACTCTCTTTCTTCAAGTGCAAGTAAGCTGCCAGCAAACAGTCCAAAAGCAGCTTTCGTACTAACTTCGCGCCTTTCGTTCAAGGCTTTCCGGAACTTCAATCTTTCATCCAATTCCTTCCCTTGGTATATAAACATACCTAGTTTTATGTTGTAGAAGCCTTTGGTCTCGAATCAGATCCATGCTCCTTGAACTGAGCTCCAAAGTAGGCTTCACAAAACAGTTTCTAGACTTAACCATTTTCTGGCAGTTTTCCAGTTTTGAGGTAGCAACTTTGAGGCTTTGGAAAACAACCTTAATGACTTTTTCTTGAGCAGCCAAGCATACCAATGTGTAGATAATCACTCCATGTTCAACACAAGTCATTAAACTTGAATTTCCATTGAGCCAATTAAGAGAAACGTCCCTCCAAAGTTGGCTGCTTGAACACGGAAAATGACTTGGACAATTTTCAGCTTTTTCTTTGCAATTTGACTTGGCCTCTTTGACGATTAATCCTGATGGAATTCGATCAATTCCAGGATCGTATCACACTACGAATCCGCTCAGGAAATCTGGACCTCGCTCGAGAGCACGTACGAGGGAACATCAAACATCAAGGAAACCAGAATTGATCTTCTGGTCCACGAGTACGAGTGCTTCGAAATGTCTCTAGGTGAGGGAATTCATGAAATGTACTCTCGTTTTACTGTTCTCATAAACAAATTGAAAGGACTAGGGAAAACTTACCTTCTTAAAGATTTAAATAGAAAAATACTGAGGTCTCTCCCTAAGCAATGGTTACCGAAGATAACAGCAATAGAAGAAGCTAGAAACCTTAACACTTTACCATAGATGAACTAATTGGGTCACTTCTTAGTCATGAACTAATTGGGTCACTTCTTAGTCATGAACATGTTCTGAACATGTTCTGGCTTTTAAATCTCAGGTCGACGAATATGATTCTGATACTGATTTAAGTGATGAATTTAATAGAGAATTTTCCCTGATAAGTAGTAAATTTCACAGAATGCTTAAGTATAAACAAGAACAAAAACAGAAGTCCTTTGATCGAAACACCTCTTTTCGTGCTAACCCTTTTGACAAGGTCAAAAGCTCCTTTCAAGATAGACTGCGTACTCCGCAGACCAAACATGTTGAAACAGGAACATTCGAAGCACATGACTGCTACAAATGTGGGAAGCCATGCCACATTCGTGCCAACTGTCCAATGACACTAAAGGCAAAAGAAAGAGCCATGAAAGCTACTTGGAGTGACTATGAGTCTGACGATGAAGAGGAGGAAGGAGAGGAAAGAGCACTCATGGCCTCTACAAAACAGCCGCTGAAAAGTCAGGAATCTTGCCACACTCCTGAAGATTCACAATGGTATCTTGACAGTGGGTGTTCTCATCATATGTCGGGTAAGAACTATCTGTTCAATTCTCTAGTTATGAAACGTGGAGGTAAAGTCACCTTTGGAGATGATAGTCAAGGGACTATCATAGGCTCTGGTAACATAGGTAAAACACCTGAACCTGTCATAAAAAATGTATTACTTGTAGAAGGGTTAAAACATAACTTACTATCTATAAGTCAGTTATGCAGTAATGGCAATCGAGTGATTTTTGAAAACAATAAGTGCTCTGTGGAACAAGTCAATGAAAACAAAACTCTATTCATTGGAAAAAGAGTTAATAACATGTATCTGGTAGATTTCTCTGACCTAAGCATGTTTAATGCTAAAGTTCTCCAGGCCACATAAGTTTCGCCTGAAGTCCTTTGGCACAAACGTCTTGGACATGTCAGTATGCCTAAGTTAGCAATATTGTCTAAACTGAGTCTAGCCAGAGGAATTCCCAAACTTAAAGAAAAAGCTGAATTTTTCTGTAATGCCTGTGCTGCAGGTAAACATAAGAAAAAAAGCTTCAAGTCTAAGCCTGATATTACTACTGTTAAAACTTTTGAGTTAATTCATATGGATTTGTTTGCACCCTGTAATGTCACTAGTCTGGGTGGTAAAAACTATGTCTTTGTCTTAGTTGATGATTATTCCAGGTTTACCTGGGTATATTTTCTAACAACCAAAGATGAAACTTTTGAAAAATTTCAATCTTTTGTCACTATGCATCATCAATCTATAGAGGCAATTCGTAGTGACAATGGGGGGGAATTTATCTCTGATGACTTTGCTAAGCTTTGTGATAAAATAGGAATTAAAAACACTTTTTCTGCTCCCCGGACTCCTCAACAAAATGGAGTTGTAGAACGTAAGAACAGAACTCTCATTGAGTGTGCTAGGACCATGTTGTTAGACTATAACCTGCATAAGTTTCTCTGGGCTGAGTCAGTCAACACTGCCTGTTATATAATCAACCGAGTCTTAGATCGAAAGCAGTTAAATAAGACTCCATATGAAATCTTAAAAGGAAAAGCTCCTAGAATCTCTTACTTTCATCCCTTTGGATGTCCTTGCTATACTCTAAATACTCGAGACTCGCTTGGAAAATTCGATGCTAAATCTGATCCAGCAACGTTTCTTGGGTATTCAACTAAAGGTCAAGCCTATAGAGTGTTTAACAAGAGAACTAGGAAGGTAGAAGAATCAGTTCATGTTGTTTTCAATGAAACTGATCTAGTTACCCCAGATACTACTATGCTGGTTGACTTAAGTGAACTCACTGCTAGTCAAGATTCTTCCTGTGAACATATTACAAATATGCAAAAATCATCTACTAAAGAATCCATAAATCAAGAAGATGAAGCACTGGATAAGTCTACTGAAGTACCAAAGGCTCCACCACACATTCAGAGAAGACATCCAAAAAGTCAAGTCATTGGAAAATTGAGTGATGGATTGCAAACTCGAGGTAAGTACACTCCTGGACAGTATGCCTTTGTATCTCAACTAGAACCTAAGAATGTTAAGGAAGCTTTAAATGATGAAGAATTGAGTATTGCTATGTTAGAAGAACTTACTCAATTTGAATACCTCCGTGTTTGGGACCTTGTTCCTCGTCCTCCTAATGTTATTGTCATAGGAACTAAGTGGGTTTTTAGAAACAAGTCTGATGAATTAGGGTTCATAATAAGAAACAAAGCTAGGTTAGTGGTACAAGGGTATCTTCAAGAAGAAGGCATCGACTATGATGAAACCTTCACTCCAGTAGCTAGAATAGAGTCTATTAGGTTACTGTGTGCCTTTGCTAGTCACATGGGATTTCCTCTATATCAAATGGATGTGAAGAGCGCATTCTTGAATGGTATCATTCAAGAAGAAGTGTACGTGTCTCAACCTCCAGGTTTTGTGAACTTTGAACATCCAGATTACGTTTATAAACTAAACAAAGCTTTATATGGCCTCAAGCAAGCACCTAGGGCTTGGTTTGAACGTCTCACAACATTCTTACTGGAAAATTCATTTACTCAAGGAGGAACAGATAAAACTCTTTTTATAAAACATGTGAATGGTACAATTCTTCTTGTGCAAGTCTATGTGGACGATATAGTTTTTGGATCCGCTGATCCCTCTCTTTGCACTGCCTTTTGTAACACTATGCAATCTGTTATCGAAATGAGCATGATGGGGGAACTTAAATTTTTCCTTGGTCTCCAAGTTAAACAAACCTCTTCTGGGATATTCATTAATCAGTCAAAATATCTTCAGAATATGCTAAGTAAGTTTGACCTCAATAACGTTAAACCCAGTCCCACTCCCATGGCAGTCAACCTTAAATTAGATCGAGATGAATCAGGTGTTTTGATAGATGAAAAGAAGTATAGAGGCATGATTGGATCACTGCTCTATCTCACTGCCAGTAGACCTGACATTCACTATAGTGTTTGTATTTGTGCTCGATTTCAGTCAGCCCCAAAAGAAAGTCATCTTTCAGCCGTGAAAAGGATTTTTAGATACTTAAAAGGAACCCCTGAGATAGGTTTATGGTATCCTAAACATAATAACTTCTCCCTAATAGGCTATAGTGATTCAGACTTGGCTGGTAGCTTAACAGATAGGAAAAGCACAACTGGTACCTGTCAATTTGTAGGAACCTCTCTAGTTTCCTGGTCGTGTAAGAAGCAAGGTGTTGTTTCCCTATCTACTGCTGAGGCAGAATACATTGCTGCAGGCAGTTGTTGTACTCAGCTCATATGGCTTAAAAATCAACTTAAGGACTATAATGTAATGACTAATTCAATACCTCTCTTGTGTGATAATACTAGCGCCATATGTATGTCTAAAAATCCGGTCCAGCATTCAAGAACTTAACATATTGAAGTTAAGTATCACTTCATTAGAGATTTATTTCAGCAAAATACTATAATTATTAGTCATATTCCTACGGAGTACCAATTAGCAGATTATCCACTAAAGCCTTAAATGCTGATCGATTTACCTTCCTTTGTTATGAGATAGGGCTGCAATCTCCAGACAATCTGGAAGATCTTACTTGACTGCCTCTGCTGATGTGTTTTTCCTTCTGTATATAGCTGCATTTATTTTCCTTCCTGTTTTGAGTAGCTTACTTCGTTTAATTCATCCTTTTTTGTGTCTCTGGTTCCCTATTTAAGTCTGTTTTAGTTCTCAGTCTTTCTCATCCTTCCTTAGTGTTTAGAAGTCTTCTCTACTCGTAGTTATGGTGCTAGGGTTCTCCAAAACCTTCACATGTACTCTTTTCCACGACCCTATTCCTGCAAATGCCCATCATCATTCCATATCATTTGCTCATCGTCCCTTCATTCCTACTCATCATGTTCCATTTGCTGATCTCATAGACTATGGTCTTGATGTCACTGGGTATGCCCATAATCTGGGTTGGGATTTCTTAATCGATGACACCCCTGAGCATATCTGCCCTGAAGGTGTGCGTCTGTTTTATTCAAACTTCAAGTCCTTTGGGCTTCACCCTCGCACCTTCACCACTCTGATCTATGGAAACCTTGTCACTATCCCTCTTGAGGATCTTAGGCGTCTTCTCAACATTCCCAGGTTTGGGGAAATTTTAGCAAATGATTCTGATTTTCCTCTTTTCAACTTTGACATAGTCCATGAGTTTGTGCTTCTCACTGGTCATAAACCTGATGCCTATCTCACATTGCCTGCTGCATTCCTGCTTCCATCCCTTCGCACGTTTCACTATCTTTTGACTCGTAGGTTTCTCCCTCGTGCTGTTCTTCTTGATCGAGTCACCCCTCTAGATCTTTGGGTAATCCAGCATGCTGTTCATGGTGTCCCTCTCGATTACTGCCATCTTCCATTTGGACACCTTTATCCCTTCCAACAATTTGAATACCTTGGCCATCTCCCATTCGGTTCCCTGATCACTCGTCTCATTATTCGCCTTGGAATTTCCATGGACCCTTTTGGTATCGTCACTCCCAATATCTATCTCACTGCTGACGATATCCTCGACGAGATTGCGATTGCCGTTGAGGGGGAGGACACTGATGATAGTGATAGTGATAATAATGATGCTGATGACACCTCTGCTGATAATGACGGTGCTGACGATTCTGATGACGATGGACCGGTGGAAGCTGTAGCTACTGAGCCTGAAGGTGAGGTTGAACCTATCCCTGACATTGAAGTTCACTGGATCAGCAGTGATGAAGACTCTGATAGCGACGATTCTACGGATTCCACCTCTGGCACTCCATCCTTGGCAGAAGTCCTGGTTGATCTCAGGGATATGTACTATTCTGAGTAACGTTTTCCTGGTGTCAGCTTTTAGTCTTCCTGTTTTGAATCAGTCTGTCTGGATGTTTTGTTAAACTTGGTCTGTCTTCTCTTGTGCTTGACTGGACTGATTTGCTGGACGTGTTTTTACCAGCTGAATTGCCTTTCCGTTTGCTTAGCTAGATGACTAGACTAGTTTGCTAGGCGTGTTTTTACCAGCTGATTAATCATTTGGTTCTCTCGGACTACATGCTTGTGTTTGTTAGATTTTTCTATGCTCCGGAAAAGGTATACTTGTTTTTGCAGGATTCAATCGGACAATCAGCAATCTCCAACTTAGGGGGAGATTGTTGAATTGAAGGATTTCAATCACATCAAGTCACAAGATTGCTTGGTCTGAATTGGAGGAATCAAGAGATTTGCAGCCACAATCAAGGTGGAGCTGCTGCTTGGCAAATATCTCAAACCTTCCTTGTCTGGATCAATTCAAAAGGCATCAGTCCAACGGCTACCTTCTTGAATCCTATTTAAAGGAAGAACCGAGTTTGTTTATGCACTGGTTCTGGGATTCTTTGTGGAATAGGGCAATGAGTTGGGGATTATCAGTGGCATTGATCTGTTTTGAGGAATAGGTTCAGACGATCAAGGGTTGTGGTGAATTCCTGTGCGAATTCGGTTGTCTTTTCTTCTACTTTTGATTTTCAGATTCGAGTATGTATTAGGGTCTTTCTCTTTTGTTATAGAGTCAAGAAAATCAAAAGTGTCTCTCGGAATAGTGTCTACTATTCCGGGCCAAGGAGTAGCCCTGTGGCGAACCTCGTTAAAATCCTGTTGTGCCATTTACTTTCTACATTCCCTTCGGTTGATTCTTTTCTGCTTCCCCTGTTCGTTCTTCCTCTGTTTTTCTGCCGACTCTGGTTCACTGAAGAAGAAGAAGAACGCCTTCTGTCTTCTCTGTACTTAAGTTCGAGCTTGGTTTGAAATCAAGCCCAGTATTTGATCATTCTGATCAGTGGGCTATTTCTTCTAACGGCCCATTTAAGTCCAACTCAAATCAGAAAATTTTGAAACGTTTCGTTTTGTTGAATTGGCTTGGTCAAAATCCCTAAACGATCTCCCTCATTTTTTTCTCACGAGAGCTCTTACACTTTTCACACGAAGTAGACGGTGGCACAATGAAAAAGATCCAAAGTGAGGGGGGGGGGGGGGGGGGGGGGGCAGTATCGTATTTTAGACTCTTTGACTGAAAACCCTTATTCCAAACAAGAGATTTGGCTCAAATCTCTCATACTATATCTTTGGATTTTTAGTGAGAAATTTGGCTCATAATCTCTCACAAGTCTCTGATAACCAATTCCCCAATCGAATTGACCCCTTGAGGAAGTCGTATATGTGACCTCTAGGTTGAAATCAACGATAAAAAAATGCTAGACTAAGCTCTTATTTACAAAACCAATTTCTTGTTTGACTATGTTAATTTTTTTGTTATTTGCTCTCAATGTATGTGATTTGGTTGTCCGTGTCCGAAGTGGGTCTCTCTCATTCCCCAGTGTGTGCATTGGTTTATGCCTTGTTGAAGGAACGATGACAGTTTCTATGTCAGCAACATTATAGGTTAAGGTATTAATAATTGTAAATTCAAGACGTGTGTCATAAAACATTTCCAAGAAAGAAAACATTTGTACATAAAATGTAGGGATAATACCACTACACCATCTGAACTATTCGAAAAATGTCATTTATGTTCTATTTTATTCAATATTCTAATTTTGTCCCATATTATGATACTTTTATGCTATTTGTATCCTGGCGCTTTCATGACTAATTATCATACACGGTGACAAAACTATCCACTTTGTAAAAAACGGTCACAAAACTTTAATTTTATACGTTTCCATAAAACAAGTTAGAGTTAATAACAAAGAGTTCAATTTGTCCAAAAATCCGTTACTTTAGCCCAGTCAGCATTACACGTCATTAAAATAATAATAAAAGGCTATGCATGCGTACAATTGGTTGGATTATGCTCGATTTCCGCTTTCCACAATCAAAGTTTTACACTAAAGTAGGTTGTAGCTTGTTCTCCAAAGGTCTACGTGTGAGGCACTTGTCAGATGTTTTCAAAAGAAACCTTAGTAATAGTAATGCAAAAGCGATTAATCTCGATCACTTCCAATTGGAGGGTGATTCACATAGGACCCACCTAGTTTCAGTTTATTATTATTCAAAGGTTGGTCATCCTGGTGTTGTGTCCCTTCTAAATGAGCTAAGATAAAGCTAGACGAAAATAACGCAAAAAGCAACTCCCCTACTTGCCTTGTGTGAGACAAAAAAACAATTTTCATGGTGCTACAACCCCAATGAAAAAAAAAAAAGAATTAAGGTTTTTGGAAAAGTGAGAAAAAGAATATCCAAGAGTATACATTCAGTCGACCTATATCAAATAATCCACTTGGTTACGATACGCCTTTCTACCTTCACTTGAGGGCATCATTGCCCATGTGACATTTCAGCGGAACGAGACTCACAAAAAGTTGTCGCATCCAAATTTACTAGGAAGTTGACAAAATTGACTCCTATGATTCACCTTGTATACAGATGGTTAGAAAGGGTAGAGTTTCACTATTGAATCGCATCTTTGCTTGAGGACAAACAAACCCTTAAGTGTGGGAGATTTGATAACGCTTAAATTGGTATTATCTAACCTTCCATTTCATAGGTGTTTGTGTGCCATAATCATCATCTCTGCCCATTTGTGACTGATGTCGTGCTATATTTGCTTCATAGTGTCATACCCTAAGATTAGCACGACTTTTATCACCACTTGACCATTTTCACATGAATCTTGTTCATTCTTATCCTAGTCTAGTCTAGGTTGTATCTTTTTGCTTAAGCTTAGTGATGACACTTTATTTTTAGTGTTTATCACTCCCAAATATTATACATATTCCCCTTCTGTCAATGCATCTTTAGTAGTTTTGACTATATTTCATATGGAATTCATAACTATTTGGATAATGAGCTTATGATAGACCTTGCGTGTGTTTCTGTACTATTTGATCCCTTTATATTGTTGTTCTATGCTTTTGAAGGTTATAAACCACTCAAGACAAATATGGATCACCAAGGGACCCAATTGATAAGAAAGAGGCTGAGGATACAAGCTCATGGGTTCAAAAAATATGGATTCTGACACCGGAAGCGCAAGATATGGACCACATGATAGTATTTTGTAGAGCAGACTGGTCAAACGAAGTCCAAACAAGCAAAAATATCAACAGTAGGTCCATAAGCCCAAGAGGAAGTTTCCCATAAAAAATGGGCCTACTTGGAGAAGAATTGAGATCAAAGGGTCCAACTGTTGTGGCACCGCCGCCTTTGCCCTATCCTTCAAGGAAGCTTCCTTTGCAAGTAAATTCATTCACAGGTCGAAAGAATCCGAGTTTCAAGACATACAAGGACAATTTTGACCGAATTTAAAAGGAGAAAGACAAGAAAACCCCATTATGTAATGACACGCTAAAACACAACACCTAACAATGGCCAAGTGTAACCAATGAAAGGGATTGCAGTATAGTGGCACAAGTAATAAATATCGAATCCACGGGTCTCTACAGTTACTATTACTCAGCTTCAGTTCATTATCTAGCAAACTAGATTAAGGATTGATTTACTAAACTACTCTACTAACTACTCTACTAATTACAAGTTGGGAACTCACTTAAGTATGATTCCCCCTAGATCCTCAATTAGGTCCAATTTGCAATTACCTTTGGTTGATCTACTGTTGATTAAAATGCGAAAGATCCTAAATTAGCTTGGAATCTCTTAAGCTGACCAAGCCCTCTTAAACAGAATACCCAGCAGGTGACTAGCCTTCACCGGGATAGACTGTAAGGCGATTCACACAGATCTCCACTACTGGAATGAATTCCAGTACAAAGGAGTGAATTGATTGACTCTCGCAAAACCATTTCACCACTATCAATCAAGCAAGCTCTCTTAACCTAATCAGATTCTATCTATCATAGGTTAAAGCAGAAATCAAGAGAAGATGATCAGGCTTCAATTGACTCTATAAATCATGCCTCAATCGATTATAATCAAACAATATAGTGTCCAAAACTTCATACAAGAAAGATCCTAACACATGGAACTAGGGTTCCTCAAAACCTAAGTGAAGGGAACTTACTCCACAAAGAAGAGAGAGACTGCAGAAATCTGATCTAGATCTTCAATCTCCATCTCCAAGCTTGATTCCCGAGCTCGAATGGCGAATAAATCCTCCAAAATAGCTCCAAGAATGTTCCCAAGTCGCTCTCTCTCTCTCTAGGGTTCATCCCTTGGGTGTTTGGGAACCAAAACCCAGCTCTCCCTTTCCTTTGGCTTCAATCTGCCTCAAAAACCCGATTCTGGGCAAAACACGGTCGAGGGCACCATCGTGTTTTGCTTTTGCCCGTCCGTGCCCTTGCCACGTGTTAAAAACACGCCCACATCGGCCAAAACACGGTCGTGCCAATATACGGACACGACCGTGTTTTCTGTCACTTCCGCCCGTGTTTTGGACATCGCAGGAGCCCCTTCAATCAAGCCTCGCCATAAATAGCACGGCCCAGGAACACGACCGTGTTTTGGATTTAGTCCAGCTCGGGTTTTTCTTCCTCATTAGTTCAGCTCTCGGCATAAATAACACTGGCGTGCTCTTTCGTGTACATGGCCGTGCTCTTCAGGCCTCCTGCCAGTGCTTTGTCCCCAGCTAGACCGAATGACCTCCAAACGAAGAGTCTCCCTTCTGTTCACCAACCAACATAGACTTGAGTCAACCACTTATTCAAGACAGTCACTTCATGCATAAAACTCAAGATATCAGAATTAAGACCGAGCAATCTAGGTCCTCACCGGGGTAAAGAGTATAGAGAATGTGAGAAAATGAATCGCTCACTCTCGACTAGTGGGGTCAGGATAAAATTTTGATGCAAGATGTTCATACTCATACTCTCAATCCCTAACGTCTCTTCACCATGACGGCAACCTCTAAGTGTTAGAGTTCACATATCGGGTGTCACCACTAACTAATCCGGAGGTCTTAGACTCGAGTTCAAATGACTGGCTAGGGTCTTGGACATGGGGAAAAGGCCTTATAGGTGGTGGAAGTAGTCATAGCACAAGGTTCCACAGTTCCAAACCCAACACAATCACAGTCAAACAAACCAGTAACTTCTTTTCTGCCATTCTGCATTACTCAAATTCTTTAGAGCACAAGAGCAAAGGAGGTCACGTAAATGCTAGTATTTCCAAGCCAGACTGCTAAGAAACACTACTTAACGAGCATGATTCATAATTTGGGTAGTGGCTCTCTTTTGCTTTCATTCTTTTTTTTTTCATTTTTTTCTTGAGAGAACCACCACCTCTGCACATTTTCCAAACACATGCCCGTATTTTAAGCATTACCTCCAACCCTCACATTAAATTTAGCGGAAACAGCAGAGAACATGCAAAAACCACTCTGTGGAACCTTCTAAAAGATGCAAAAGGATGATTTTCCATTGTAGACCGAAAGGAAGAAAAGTACACGGCTCAAAGGGCTGACTAGGGGGTATGACACACCAGGACAGCCAATTTGGTCATGGGCTAATCCTATGCCTCCATCATCTTAGCTAATGGCAACGTGAATGCCACACATCATGGAAGAGGGAACTATCGCACAAGAAAGAAACGAGCAGGCTCAAATCTCACATGGCTACCTATATGCTCTATCTCTCATTCTGATTCCCTGAACTAGATGCATAAACGACTGTCAAGAGCAAGTGATCAATCCAAGTCATAGTTGGTAAGCAAACAGTTGAAAAACTGAACCCCTACACAGTTCTACTGCATGTCTCAGTCATCATTATAGGCTATCCTAGTCACAATCAAGTTGTCATGCATTAATTCGAAAGCCATTCGATTCCCCAATCAAATCAACAGTGCCAATACGATCAAGCTAACATCAATACTTGGAGCCCTCAAATCTCGAGATTTCGACAGCGAACTAGGCTCCAAGCACACACATACAACCAAGCATTCACACGCATACATAATCGAACATTCCCCCACACTTAAGCACGACATTGTCCTCAATGGAGAATATATAAGGAGGGTAGAACGAAGTTACCAGATCAAGTGTGAATGATGGTGAATGGGGCAGGTGGTGCATTCGAGGAGGAGAGAGTAGTGATCGGAACACAAACACCACACAAAATCTCACAAAGGTTGAGTTATTGACTCTAAAATCAAATAAAAAAACTGACTCAACCAAGGAGAAATAGGGAAAGAAATGCAAACCGACTGGTTGGGTTGCCTCCCAACAAGCGCTTCTTTCACGTCGTGAGCCGGACGGTGGTTCTTAAGCTTCGGTCCACCCCAAAACCTCTTTGAAGTTGAGGTTCTCGTCAATGAGGTGGAGTCTCAAGTCACGATCATGTGGTATGACAAGTGATGAGGCTCGTGCACTTGATGCGGATGAAGTCTCCATCCTCGAGAACTCTTCTTCTCTTCTTCTCTCGTCTCATTGCCCCCAACTAGATATGACAACACCGATTGACCACCATCGCGTCCACCAAGAGGGACCGATGTCGATTTGGCCTTGGTCTGGCAAAGAGACACTGCAAATGGGTCCTTATTAAGTAGTTCCTCGAAGTTTGGTGGAGATATCACATGTAACTCATGGCCGGTGCAAGCCTCTTCCACCTCAACTTCATCCTCGGCCTAGACGCCAATTTCTTCTTCAACCTCCCTTCCTTCTTCAAAATGTGGTATCACCCCTGGAAAAGGATCAAGAACTCCTTCTGCTTCACTTTTTTCATCATCCACAACTTCTTTCTACACCCTTTCTTGCTCTTCTTCTTCCCGCACGGATTAGAGAGCAAGTCGCCAAGCAATTTCTTCAATGAGATCATCTTGCATCTCCTCACTCCTGCCCGCCTCTTCAAAGCTCAGTCTGGGTGTGGGAAGGTGTGGTCGGCTACAACAGGACATTCCTGATCATGATCATCACGGGAGCTCTCCGTGACAACTTCTGTCTGATCCACAATTTCTTCGTAGCCTTCATCTTCCTCCTTCTCTTCTAGTATAGTAGCAGAAGGGTGATCTTGAGCAGGTCGTGCATAAGATTTCTCAAGATCCTCGAGGCTCTTCTTAATTCTCAAGAGGATCTCCTCTGTTTCATGATAGGCTTGGGTATAAAGATCCATCTTGGAGTATGATCTCTTAGTGTCTAGAGCAAAATGCTCTACGAGAAGCCTCAATTCATAGTTTGGATCTGGCCGTGGAGTGTAGCATGGCTCTGCAGAATGGCCTGTGAAGGCTGCCATGGCTAACTCCATCTCCGATGGCCCTTCTGGTTGTGGGAGAAATTCTTCTTGATAAGGAGGTTGTTCTAGATATGCCTAGGTTCTGATTGTTCTTCATAGTAGGGGGTTTGATACTGAAACCCGAATCCATAGTCTTCCCCTCCTCGATTGCTCCAGGAAGTCTCAGGGTAATACCACTCGGGTGGTGGTGGATACCCCCACTGGTTGGAGAAGCCATTAGGATCCATGATTCATATCTGCACCAAGAAAAACAAAAACACCTAAGTGAAAAGCAAGGGTGGAAAAGAAAAACAACAGAAAGAAAAGCTAAATTAACAAACTTTTGCCTTTCCTAATAATCTAGAAAGTCCCCGGCAACGGCGCCAAAAACTTGACACGCTAAAACACAACACCTAACAAGGGCCAAGTGTAACCAATGAAAGGGACTGCAGTATAGTGGCACAAGTAATAAATATCGAATCCACGGGTCTCTAGAGTTACTATTACTCAGCTTCAGTTCATTATCTAGCAAACTAGATTAAGGATTGATTTAATAAACTACTCTACTAACTACTCTACTAATTACAAGTTGGGAACTCACTTAGGTATGATTCCCCCCTAGCTCCTCAATTAGGTCCAAGTTGCAATTACCTTTGGTTGATCTACTGTTGATTAAACTGCGAAAGATCCTAAATTAGCTTGGAATCTCTTAAGCTGACCAAGCCCTCTTAGACAGAATACCCGACAGGTAACTAGCCTTCACCGGGATAGACTGTAAGGCGATTCACACAGATCTCCACTACTGGAATGAATTCCAGTACAAAGCAGTGAATTGATCGACTCTCGCACAACCAATTCACCACTATCAATCAAGGAAGCTCTCTTAACCTAATCAGATTCTATCTATCATAGGTTAAAGCAGAAATCAAGAGAAGATGATCAGGCCTCAATTGACTCTATAAATAATGCCTTAATCGATTATAATCAAACAATATAGCATCCAAAACTTCATACAAGAAAGATCCTAACACATGGAACTAGGGTTCCTCAAAACCTAAGTGAAGGGAAGTTACTCCATAGAGAAGAGAGAGACTGCAGAAATCTGATCTAGATCTTCAATCTCCATCTCCAAGCTTGATTCCCGAGCTCCAATGGCGAAGAAATCCTCCAAAATAACTCCAAGAATGTTCCCAAGTCACTCTCTCTCTAGGGTTCGTCCCTTGGGTGTTTGGGAATTAAAACCCAGCTCTTCCTTTCCTTTGGCTTCAATCTGCCTCAAAAACCCGATTCTGGGCAAAACACGGTCGAGGGCACGGCTGTGTTTTGCCTTTGCCCGTCCGTGCCCTTGCCACGTGTTAAAAACACGCCAACATCGGCCAAAACACGGTCGTGCCTATATATGGACACGACCGTGTTTTCTATCACTTCCGCCCGTGTTTTGGACATCGTAGGAGCCCCTTCAATCAAGCCTCAGCATTAATAACACGACCCAGGAACACGACCATGTTTTGGATTTAGTCCAGCCCGTGTTTTTCTTCCTCATTAGTTCATCTCTCGCCATAAATAACACCGGCGTGCTCTTTTCGTGTACACGGCCGTGCTCTTCAGGCCTCCTGCCCGTGCTTTGGCCCTAGCTCGACCGAATGACCTCCAAACGCCCCGAATCTCGTGCTTAACCTTTCCTTCGGCGTCTGGGACCTGAAATATGCCAAAGTAGCACAACCCAGCGTAAAACGGACCAAAAATACACGGCTACGAGCCGCATACGGCTAAGAACTAAGGGTGCAAACATGTGCAAATACATCGTTATCATGTAACTAGTGTAAATAGAGGCACATGTATATAATTTAGACACACCTTTTATCGGCATTCTGCCGTACTGGGCATGAGTAGCAATCCATAGAGAAGAGAAGCATTGTTGCTGAGGTGAGGAAAATCATTCATCATCAATGCCTGTATCTATGGTGACGTTGTTCCACTCTTCTTTGTGTTACTAGTTAATATGTTTAGGGATGTGAATTCGATGATGATTGTGTATTACTTCCTATGAGTTAATAAGATGCTTATCTCATTTTATGTTATGATCATTTATGCATATGCCTTTAGGTGCTTTATTATATTCGCGATGCTTTGGTCATCTCTTGTGTATGATCATCAATGTTTTATTTCATATGGTGGTTTAACCTATTCTATGCGTGTGAGTCTATGATGATTGCAACTATAATATCTCGTTTATACTACTATTATGTGAAATAAGGAAACTAATCTCGTGTAGTAGGCATCCTTCTCAAGCATGTATCGAAGGAATATCTACCCTTCCATGCATGACTAAGGATGATGTTTGATTCTTTGATCGTCGATGCTATATACTATGGTTATGATTCGTAGAATTCTTGGCGCCGTTGCTAGGGAACTTCCGGTCCATTATTTTGAAAAGATTGTTTGGTGTTATTCTAGCTTTACTTTTTGCTTTTGTGTGTGTGAATCTTGCTTGTGTTAGATGAGTTGTGGTTCTTTTGAGTGTGTGGAGGAGGGTGTATGACCCAGAGTAATTCGACACCTTTAGTGCCACTAGACGAGAATCTCAACTGCACCGTCCAACTCTTGGCTCGTGAGAGGGAGCTGGCGGAAGCAAGAAGAAGGATAGATGAGAGGCCGAGAGGGGACAACCACAAGTTGGTCCCGAAGTTGAAGGAGTTGCAGTTGAGGAAAAATTTCAATCCGAAGAGGAAGGACGTGAAGCCAAAATGGCGGCTAATCAAGAAGCTCAAGCGGGAGCTGCGGAGCAACCGAGGACCATGGGCTACTACATGGCTCCATGGGCGGCGGATATTCAACCTAGTGTGAGAAACTTCTTCTTATTAAGCTTTCTAGAGAGAGAAACTAACGAACCAAAGAAGAGAAGAGGTTAGGGTTTCAACTCCAAGCAAGGTTTTGGGGATTTCTTCCCCAAAGGAGGATCTCTACAGCACAAGGAGCAAGGCCAGCATCTCCAAGATGGTTTTCCTTCTTGTCCCTTGTGTTTTCTCCTTACCTAACATGGAGTAGTTTCTCTTTTCACTTGGGTGTGTGTAAACCCTAGCTACAATGATGTGAATTTTTGTATGAATTGAATGATTAGTGTGTGGGTGTGTTTTCATACAAAGAGATGAGTAATTTTCATGAAGATTGATTGTGTTTGTGCATTTCAATGTCTTATGCTATTTTAACCTAGGTAGAGGGGAATCTCCTTTGAGTAGAGGCTTGTAAAAGCTAGATTTACTTGTGCAATTTTTCTCTCCTACTTAGTTAAATTAGGGCAACCCTATTAATTCTTATTAGCACCTAGGGTTGGTTGTAATTTGGACGTCCGAACTCCGATTCGAGGATGAAGTCTAGGCAACCCTTGGTTGATAGGCCAATAGAGCTACTTTGGTAGCTTGAATCGAAATCCCTTGGCCTATTGACTGAGCGAGTGGCGTGTTTCACTAGTTGATCTTCCCAACAGTTTACAACTACCTTTACCACACCTATGCATTCGATCCGACAAGTCATTATTGTTAGCTAGGGGGAGCAACACCCGGATGAAGCCTTCTCAATTAGTGTCCAAATCATTTACTTTTCCAAACGTTTTAGTTATAGATCATTTTTTTCTACCAAAAACCAATTGCTATATAATGTTTCAAACAATCGAAGCAGGGGTATATGGTCCGGCCCGGGTTGACATTTAAACATACTTGCCCTATTTGCACCCGGTTAAGGTTTAAACTTGGGCCTTAATTGGAATTTTTATTGTGGTTTTCGGGACGAGTCAATTCCAACATTGAAAATAATTGAAAATAAGAAAATAAAGAAATTGGGTCAAGTCATGTAAAATACAAACAAAACTCTCTTCTTATTTACTGCAAAATTTGAGATTTCTTGCTTTTCTGTCTACTTTTTTACCCAAAGACAGATGGGAGGAAAATTATAAGGCATATGAAGTTTTTTCGATTTGTGGAAGAATAGGAGATGGGAGTTATAAAAGGCAACGATTATATGGGAAATAATTGAGAGTTGTAACATATTTTTTGGTTATTGTTGAAAAAACATTCATCCTAACTTTGTGAAGATGAAGCATATCAATTCGAGGCGTGCGAATTTGATAGGATACTGAGCTCATGAAAGCTAAGTTTCTTTTGTCAAAGTCGCGCAACTTCGATCTCTTTATGGGTTTTTTGAATTTTCTCTCAACAACTCGAAATGTAAAGCATAGGTGATTCGGGCTCATTTGTACACTTTTTACCCCCGGTTTGCTTAGTCGTTTGAAGCATTTTTACTTCGCGAGGTTTGGTTTTAAGCCCGTGATAACGATGTATTTGCACATGTTTGCACCCTTAGTTCTTATCAGTTTGCGGCTAGTAGTCGTGTATTTTTGGCCCATTTTATGTTGGGTTGTGCTACTTTGTCATATTTAAGGTCCCAGACGTCGAAGGAAAGGCTAAGCATGAGATTCGGGGCGTTTGGAGGTCATTCGGTCGAGCTGGGTGCAAAACACGGGCAGGAGGCCAGAAGAACACCGCCGTGTACACAAACAGGCACGCCAGTGTTTTTATGTGCGAGAGCTGAACTGATGGAAAAGCAAAACACGGGCTGGCCTAAAGAAAAACACGGTCGTGTCCATATTTAGGCACGACCGTGTTTTGGCTGACGCGGACGTGTTTTTAACACGTGGCAAGGGCACGGACGGGCAAAAGCAAAACACGGTCGTGCCCTCGACCGTGTTTTGCCCAGAGTCGACCTTTTGAGGCAGATTCGAGCCAAAGGAGAGAGACTCGACTTTTTAGAGAAAAAACAGAGTTTTAGAGAGAGAAAGTGCGAAGAACAAACCCTAAGAGCTATTTGGAGTGGATTTCTCACCATTTGAAGGCCAGATTGCATCCCCAGGAGTGAAGATTGACATCCCAGAGCAGATTTTCCTCATCTTTATGAGTATGACTACTCTGATTTCTGTTTTCCTCTCTCTCTCTATGGAGTAGAACTTTCTCTCACTTGGGTATGAAGAACCCTAGTTCCATGTGTTAGGAATCTTGATTGTAATTACGTTTGGATTGTGATATTGCTTGATTATAATCAATTGAAGTGTTTTGATTATGTCAATTGAAGTCTGATCATCTTTTATTGATTTCTGCTGCAACCTGAGATAGATGGAATCTGATTAGGTTGTTAGAGCTTCTTCATTTGGTAGTAGTGAATCGATTATACGAGAGTTAATCGATTCACTACTTTGTATTGGAATCCAATTCCAGTAGTGGATTTCTGTGTTCATTGCCTCAGCGTTCTATCCTGGTGAAGACTAGTCGTCTGCCGGGTAGTTTGACTAAGAGGGCTTGGTCAGCTTAAGAGGTTCCAAGCCACTGTCGGATCTTCCGCAGTATAATCAGCAGTAAAGCAACTAAAAGTAATTACAACTTGGGCCTAACTAAGGAGATATGGGGACTCATTACCGAGTGACTCTTCCCTTGCTTTAGAAAACCGAATCATTTCCTGCTTTTTTACTGCTTTTACTTAAATCAACAATCACTCAACTTAGTTTGCTAGATAACAGATATACACGGAGTAGGAAGTAGATCTAGACCCCGTGTTGACAATTAGAGCTTGCCTGTTACTGTATTTCTGGACTGCGATTACACTTGGTCGTAGTTTGGTGTTGTGTTTTAGCGTGTCATGTTTTTGCCGCCGTTGCCGGGGAACCTCTAGGTTATTGGAGAAATGTGGAAGTTTGTTACTTTAGCTTTTTCCTTACTGCATTTTCTCTCTTCCACCTGTGTGCCTTCACGGGTTGCTTTTACTGATTGTGTGCAGGTAGTGCATGACTCGTAGCCAGTCGGGAGATTTACTACCATTAGACCAAGAGCTTGAACGGACCTGTAGGAACTTCAAGCGGGCTCTAAAGGCGCGACTGGCTGCGGAGGAGGCGCTAGCACAGCTGCAAATCGTCGACGAAGAAGAGATGGGTGACCCACAGAACAATGATGTGGTCATTCCCGAGGAACAGACCATGGGGTACTACTGGACCGCCAGAGCCGCAGACATGAGGTCACCCATTCAGCACCCTCATGTTCCAGCCAACAACTTTGAGGGGAGCACCTCAATCATCACTATGTTGCGCGGCTCGGTAGTATTCCATGGCAAAGAGGGGGAGTTCCCCCGATCACATCTGAGGCGATTCATCGAGCTCATCGATGAAATCAAGATAAATGGGGTCCCAGCAGATGCCATCCAGCTGAGGTACTTCCCATTCACTTTGGAGGGGCAGGCCAAGGAGTGGCAGGACACCAGGCCCCCTAGATCAATCACCACGTTCGCCAAACTGGCGGACAAGTTCCTCACTCGCTACCATCCTCCGTCCAAGACGGCGGACCTGCAGAAGCAAATTACCCACTTTGCTCAAGACGAAGATGAGACCATTCGGGATGCTTGGGAGAATACACCAGTCTCTTACTCAAGTGTCCCAACCATGGTTTTACTGACGCCTTCAAGGTGGGCACCTTCTACCATGCCCTCTTGCCGGAGGACAAGCAGCTGATTGACTCGGTATGTGGTGGGAATATGCTCACCAAAACATCGCCACAGCTGAATCAACTCTTTGAAGAGATGGCAGAGCAGGGCTATGACTGGGGAAATGCGAGGAGATCGAGACGAGCACCAGGGCGGGGTGTGCATGCTGTAGCCACCCAGTCATCTGATTGGTGCAGGTGGTATCGAAACTGGTTTCAGCCATCGATCGTTCTGGGATGATTTCAGGTACAGGACAGCAACAGGCGATGCACTGCCAGTGGTGCGAGAGCACCCATCACACCGTGGAGGACTGTCAGGCGATGAGGGAGACGTCTACTCCCCAGGAGCAGGTGAACTTCATCAACCATGCCAGGCACAACGATCCTTATAGTAATACCTACAATGAGGGATGGCGCCAGCATTCAAATTTCTCCTAGAGTGGCAACAACAATCCAATGCCACCTGGCTTCCAGACTCCTGCATCTATTTTCCAAACCAGAGGCAGCCATACCAGCCTTGCCCGGGCCAAATGCAGCAACAACAACCACTCTATCAGCCCAGACAGGGGCAGGCTTTTCAACAGCCCCCACAACAGCAGTACCAGCAACCTGGTGCACCTCCATCAGTCCCAGCACCGAGCGATCCCATGTTGGAATTGAGGGATCTAGTGACTACCTTGGCGAGCACTAGTACCCAAAAGTTCAATAAATTGGAGCAATTCATGGAAGCGGCTGCAGGAAAATTCATGGAGATTGAAGCTGGCCAGAGAAACCAGCAAGCACTCCTGCAGGATATGGATACCAAGATCGGGCACCTGGCAGATGCCTTTGCTTCCAGACCGGCTGGCACACTTCCTGGCCAACCCCTATCGAATCCTAGAAATCATAAGGAGGGGTTGCACGCCATTACGCTGCGAAGTGGGACTGTGACTGCGGATGCACCAGAGAAGAGTGCCAAGAAGGTGACCCAGATTACCCTAGAGCCGGAAGAAGACCTGGGGATGGAAAAGGAGCCGGAGGATCAAGCTCCAAAGCCACAACCGGTAGTGGCTGAATACAAGCCTAAGCTCCCTTTTCCCACCAGGATTCACAAAGACAGGCTAGAGGCAGAGTTTGGCAACTTCTCGTCCATGCTTAGGAAGCTGCATGTTCAAGTGGCCTTCATGGAGGCACTATCTCAGATGCCTAAGTATGCGAAGTTCCTGAAGGAGCTTCTCTCGAAGAAGCGAAGGCTGATGGAGCTGGCCACTATGGAGCTCAGCGAGGAGTGCTCGGCCATTCTGCAGAACAAGCTTCCGTAGAAGTAGAAGGACCCATGTAGTTTTACTATCCCGTGCTCTATAGGTAAATTGCATGTAGAGAGATCCTTGGCGGATCTAGGTGCTAGTATTAATGTGATATCATATAAATTGTTCAAGAAACTAGGCCTAGGTGAACCCAGTGCAACTAGGATGAGTATCCAACTAGCTGACCGATCTATAGTTCATCCTAGGGGCATAGTGAAGACCTTCTGGTTTAAGGTTGGCAGATTCTTTTATCTTGTGGATTTTGTTGTCTTGGACATCAATGAGGATACATAAGTGCCCCTTATACTGGGAAGGCCTTTCCTGGCCACCGCCGAAACTGCAGGTAGCTTAGCCTGCTCAAAAGAAAGCCGGAGACCACTATGAGCTGGTCACGCCCCCTGAACCTCGACCACCTTGGTCATCCGAGTATTCGCTCGCTTGCATCCTGCCGGATGGCCAAGTCGAGTTGACGAGTGCTGGTGGTCACACTCGTCGAGTGAATGGCCACCACCTGAAGTTGTACCTCAAGAGCGATGTGGATCCTCTCTTGAAGGCACATGTTCCTTCACCTCTCTGAGCATCCACCCTACTGGCGTCCAGCTAAAAGACAGTAAAGAAGTGCTTGTGGGGAGGCAACCCCACCAAGGTTTGTTTTTCTTTCGTTTGTTTTTCATTTTGTCCACTTGGAACTCCGGTTCTTTCACCCAGTGTGTGTCTTTTGATGACTTTAGCTCTGTGCCTTGGACTGGTCCCCCTTCCAGTCCCCTGCTATTGACTGGTCTGCCTTCCAGTACCCAATCCTGATCTCATTTCACGGTAACATCGTTCCCCTTCCCTCTGCACCATTGAGGACACTGTCGCGTTTAAGTGTGTGGGGGTTCTTTGTATTCATTGGAACATATATATGTGTGCTTGGAGCCTAGTCCGCTGTCCAAATCTCGGGATTTGAGGGCTCCAAGTAATGATGTTTGCTTGATGTTTGATCGTATTGGCACTGTGGATTTGATTGGTGAATCGAATGGCTTTCGAATTAATGCATGACAACTTGATTGTGACTAGGACAACCTATAATGATGACTGAGACGTGCAGTAGAACTGTGTAGGGGTTCAGTTTTTCAACTGTTTGCTTACCAACCGTGACTTGGATTGATCACTTGCTCTTGACAGTCATTTATGCATCTAGTTCAGGGAATCAGAATGAGAGATAGAGCATATAGGTAGCCATGTGAGATTTGAGCCGACTCGTTTCTTTCTTGTGAGATAGATCCCTCTTCCATGATGTGTAGCATTCACGTTGCAATTAGCTAAGATGATGGAGGCATAGGATTAGCCCACGACCAAATTGATTTCCCTAGTGTGTCATACCCCCTAGTCATCCCTTTGAGCCGTGTACTTTTCTTCCTTTCGGTCTACAATGAAAAATCACCCGTTTGCATCTCTTAGAAGGTTCCACAGAGTGGTTTTTGCTTGTTCTCTATTGTTCCTGCTAAAAATAATGTGAGGGTTGGAGGTAGTGCTAAAAAGTTGGGCATGTGTTTGAAAAATGTGCAGAGGTGGTGGTTCTCTCAAGAAATGAAAAAAAGAATGAAAAATGAATGAAAGCAAAAGAGAGCCACTACCAAAAATCTGAATCATGCTCATTAAGTAGTGTTTCTTAGCAGTCTGGCTTGGAAATACTAGCATTTATGTGACCTCCTTCGCTCTTGTGCTCTAGAGAATTTGAGTAATGCAGAATGGCAGAAAGAAAGTAAGTGGTTCGTTTGACTGTGATTGTGTTGGGTTTGGAACTGTGGAACCTTGTGCTATGAATATTTCCACCACCTAAAAGGCCTTTTCCCCATGTCCAAGACCCTAGCTAGTCATCTGAACCTGTGTCTAAGACCTCCTGATTAGTTAGTGATGACACCCGATATGTGAACTCTAACATTTAGAGGCTGCCGTCATGGTGAAGAGACGTTAGGAATTGAGAGTATGAGTATGCACATCTTGCATCAAAATTCTGTCCTGACCCCACTGGTCGAGAGTGAGCGATTTATTTCCTCATATTTTCTACACTCTTTACCCTGGTGAGGACCTAGATTGCTTAGTCTTAATTAAGATATCTTGAGCTTTGTGCATGAAGTGACTATCTCGAATAAGTGGTTGAGTCAATTCCATGTTGGTTGGTGAACATAAGGGAGACTCTTCCTTTGCTCGACTTTGCTGCACTCGAATGTCATCTGTGGTGGTTGGCTAGGTTGTCGTTGAGGTTGTCCATGTGTTAATGATCAAAAGCCAGTATAATTCACGTGTTTTGTGTCGATATGACATGTCCCTAAAGCCTACTTGATTAAAACGTTTTGAGCTTACCTTGTGCCTGACTTTGTTTGCTTGGGGACAAGCAAACGGTTAAGTGTGGGGGAATTTGATAACGATGTATTTGCACATGTTTGCACCCTTAGTTCTTATCCGTTTGCGGCTAGTAGTCGTGTATTTTGGCCCATTTTACGCTGGGTTGTGCTACTTTGTCATATTTCAGGTCCCAGACGTCGAAGGAAAGGCTAAGCACGAGATTCGGGGCGTTTGGAGGTCATTCGGTTGAGATGAGGGCAAAACACGGGCAAGAGGCCTGAAGAACACGACCGTGTACACATACAGGCACGCCAGTGTTTTTATGTGCGAGAGCTGAACTGATGGAAAAGCAAAACATGGGCTGGCCTAAAGAAAAACACGGTCGTGTCCATATTTAGGCACGACCGTATTTTGGCCGACGCGGGCGTGTTTTTAACACGTGGCAAGGGAACGGACGGGCAAAAGCAAAACACAGTCGTTCCCTCGACCGTGTTTTTCCCAGAGTCGGCCTTTTGAGGCAGATTCGAGCCAAAGGAGAGAGAGTCGACTTTTTAGAGCAAAAACTGAGTTATAGAGAGAGAAAGTGCGAAGAACAAACCCTAGGAGCTATTTGGAGTGGATTTTGTAACACCCTAACCCGGCCGGGTACTACTTTTACTAACATGCCCTTGATAAATAAAACAATCAAACCTTAAATTGCAGCGGGAAAAATTTAACATAAATAAAAATACTGAAAACATACTTGAAGTTCGAAGCAAAGCCCTAACACATGGGCAAATTAAACTCAAACTTTAAAATCTCAATTTGATCTCGAATAATCTCCAGTCTGTACTCATAATCATAAATGTAAATAACTAATACTCTGAAGTTGTTGCTACTGAAATCCTTGACTAAGCATCCTCCGTGACGTTTATATTGCTCTCCTCTAGCTGGCTGCCCTCGAACTCGTTGCTCACTAACTGCTCCTCTAGCTCCTCAAACTGGTGAGTGAGATGGGGTCAGTGTAAGCCCTTACGTTTAACATCTTATTAATACTTGATCACTTTACTTAACTGGGTGGAAGTTGTTTTGTGCTTCCACTATTAAAAAGCTTAACTCATAAAACTGAATTCTTAAAGCTCAAATCTCGACTTAAATACTTGACTGACACGGGGATCCCTCACTAGCTAGTCCGGTTGCCAACTCATACGTATGAGAAGCCATTCAGGCTTTCCTTAAACTTAAACATAGTTAGGGAAGTCGTAACGATTCATCCCCCTAACATCTTAAACTTATCGTGGTGGCTCTTCACCACGATTCTCAAGAGCATAACTGCTACTCATCTTAAAAGTCTCAAAAGCATAACTGCTTCTCTATCTCAAAAGTCTCAAGAGCATAACTGCTGCTCTATCTTAAAATCTCAAATGGCGACGGACTAGCGCTAGTGACTAAAAACATTCAAAACGACTTCACCTTCTTGAAGGTGAGTTACTTCTTAAAAGGAACTTGTTTCTTAACTTTAACCATAACTCAAACATAACGCTTTAAGGTAAACAACACCAAATCACCTCAAATAGCACAAATCACCTCAATCATAGCTCAAACCAAGCACAAATAAGCAATCATAAATATAAGCAAGCAACGGTAACCAATTCGCTCAAATACTCAAAATCTTAATACTTAAAAGAATACGTAATGCATAGAAGTTACCCCCTTTACACTCACCTTAATTTGTAATCGCAGCTCCTGGTCAATATGAACTCTTACTCCTCACCAGCATTGTTCAGGAGAGTTCCACGTTGCTCGTTATGAACCATAATAATCGATTGCTTGATTCCATAATCGCCTAAAGAATTCCATAAAGCAGATCCATGTTTAATCCACTTTCCCTCTCCATGTATGCTTCCATTGCTTTATGCATGATCATCCCTCGCACGTGTTCATCAATTCGATCCAAATAATGTTGCACCTCTCCCGCCATCGGTGTTAAACAATAACAATTAGCGCCCTCATCATTAAATTCAGTTTCGATCAAAGCTTCCAACAAAGGTTACCTCTATGATCGTCTCACGTCGGGATTAGTAAAAGCTTCATTGGGGGTCTCCCTTCACGTGCAACAATTGGTACGGTGATGGTGACTTGAGGAGAGATTGGCGGGTGGGCTTCTATGGCCGACAGCTTCTAGGGAGAGAGGTTTCTTTCTTTCCCATCACTCGTTCCGAGTTATAATAATCAAAACAACACTTGAATAAAGGCAGCACTCTGCTTACCCTTTTTAAATAATAATAATAATAATAATAATAATAATAATAATAATAATAATAATGGTTATTATTATTATTCCTAATTCGCGTTGCAACCCTTGGTACGTAACCGTTAATCCAACCGTTCACGTATTTTAGTCGAACCTGAACCCAAAATTCGGGGTGTCACAGATTTCTCACCATTGAAGCCCAGATTGCATCCCCAGGAGTGAAGATTGACATCCCAGAGCAGATTTTCCTCATCTTTATGAGTATGACTACTCTGATTTCTGTTTTCCTCTCTCTCTCTATGGAGTAGAACTTTCCTTCACTTGGGTATGAAGAACCCTAGTTCCATGTGTTAGGAATCTTGATTGTAATTACGTTTGGATTGTGATATTGCTTGATTAGAATCGATTGAAGTGTTTTGATTGAGTCAATTGAAGTCTGATCATCTTTTATTAATTTCTGCTGCAACCTGAGATAGATAGAATCTGATTAGGTTGTTAGAGCTTCTTCATTTGGTAGTAGTGAATCGATTATACGAGAGTTGGTCGATTCACTGCTTTGTATTGGAATCCAATTCCATTAGTGGAGTTCTGTGTTCATTGCCTCAGCGTTCTATCCTGGTGAAGACTAGTCGTCTGCCGGGTAGTTTGACTGAGACGGCTTGGTCAGCTTAAGAGATTCCAAGCCACTGTCGAATCTTTCGCAGTATAATCAGCAGTAAAGCAACCAAAAGTAATTGAAACTTGGACCTAACTAAGGAGCTAGGGGGACTCATTCCCGAGTGACTCTTCCCTTGCTTTAGAAAACCGAATCATTTCCTGCTTTTTTACTACTTTTACTTAAATCAACAATCACTCAACTTAGTTTGCTAGATAACATATATACACGGAGTAGGCAGTAGATATAGACCCCGGGTTGACAATTAGAGCTTGCATGTTACTGCATTTCCGGACTGCGATTACACTTGGTCGCAGTTTGGTGTTGTGTTTTAGCGTGTCAGCCAGGTTGTGCCTTGTTTTGGTGTTTTTCAAACTTTGGCAGGTGGAACCAATCCCGGAGTTGAAAGTTGGACAAAAGGGTAAAAAATCAAGTCAAACGGTGGAAACAACAGTAGATCACGGTTTGGGCTGTGAGTTCACGGTCACCAAGACCGTGAACTGGAGGCGCTACCCGTGAACAGTCAGGCATCTAGAGCATAAATGGTTTTCACTAGAATTGGACTTAGTGATGCGGCGCATTTCAACTTGAGATCACGGTCGCTGCTTGCAGTTTATTGTCGTGAACTAAGACCGTGAACTGAGTTCGATATGGGTATATAAAGGAGGTTGAGCCAAAGGAGAAAAGAGGGAGACCTATTGTGAGAAACTTCTTCTTCTTGAGATTTCTAGTGTGAGAAAGTGACAAACCAAAGAAGAGGAGAAGCTAGGGTTTCATCTTCAAGCAAGGATTTGGGAATTACTCCCCCAAAGGAGGATCTCTACAACACAAGGAGCAAGGGTAGCATCTTTTTAATGGTTTCCATCTTCTCTCTTGTGTTTTCCCTTCTTGTAGCATGGAGTAGTCCCTTCTTTCACTTGGGTGTTTGTAAACCCTAGCTAAAATTTTGTGAATGCTTGTATGGATTGAGTAATTTGTTTGTGGTTGTGTTTAATGTGAATGTGGAGGTATTATTCATGAATGATTGTGTTGTATTGTGTGAAAGCCTATCAATCTAATTGCCATTCTAACCTAGATAGAGAGAAAACCACCCTTCCTTTCTTTGAACGAAGCTTGAATGTTGGGTTTCCTTAGGCAATTCATTGAATCCTATTTATGTTAATGCAGGGCAAACCTCCCATTTCGTATTATAACCTAGGGTTTGATTGTGGGTGGCCGTCTGAACTCCGATTTGAGGGTGAAGTCTAACCAAACCTTAGTCAATAGGTTGAGAGAGTCACGTTGGTGGCTTGGATCATATCCCTTCCCTCGACCTAGAGACCAAGAGAGTGGCGCTTGGATACTTGTTACACTTCCCTACGGTTTACAACCCCCTCACCACACACGAACATTCGATCCAACAAGTCCTAATTGTTAGCTAGGGGGAGTAACGCCTGGGTGAAGCCTTCTAAATTAGTGTCAAATCTATTTACTTTTGCAAACGTTTTAGCTTTACATTGTTATTTTCCCCAAAAATTGACCGTTAGATAATGTTTCAATCAATCGAAGTAGGGGTACATGAACCGCCCTGGGTCGATATGTAAACATACTTGCCCTGTACTGCACCCAGTTAAGGTTTATACTTGGGCCTTGAATGAGAGTTTTATTGTGGTATTCGAGACGAGTCAATAGAGCGGAAATCGCCATGCAATCCCAACACAGAATCGAGAGAAGGCTCGAACAATATGAGGGTAGTAACACGACCACAATCAAGGGGAATTCCTGATTGATACAGAGCTCGATCAAATGCTGGAGATCCACCAAGAAACAAGGACAAAATTCAAGAGTAACAACTCAATGAATCTAAAAGGGTTTTTATCAAGTAATCAATGTCTCCCAGTCCGTAGGCAATTCCTTCTCTATTTATAGAGGTTTGAAAACACTGTATCTACCCTTAATTTAAAGCTAAAAATCCTCTCATATCAAATAAGGAATCAAAATACAAAAAAGGAAAGGAAATAAACTAATAATCCGCCCAAAAGGGAAAGAAAATAAAGCAAGAATTTGCCAAGAATCCTCCCAAAAGCAATGACGTAGTCCTCAAGTAATTCGTATCTTCCTTATGCCGAGTTGTGCTCTTCCTCTTGGACTCCAATGATGGGAATCACATCAGTCCCTCCCTATTGAAGAAGCTTTGCACTCCAAGCGGGTGCTTTACTTCAAGAAACAACATCAATAGATATTTCAAAGGAAATTCTCCTTAGCGTAGTCGACATGTTCTAGCTCCGTCCTCCATCTTCGAACCACTTCCACTCCCTTTCTCCTTGGCCCAGTTCATTGCAAGCTACTGTTAATCTTCTCTGAGTTCAGCTAGTGATAATGGATTAAGCAGAAACTTTCGATCCCCTTTCTTGAACTGGTAGCTGTTGTGCCTTCCATCATGAATAACTTCTCGATCATATTGCCATGGACGACCCAATATGAGATGAAAAGCCTGCATTGGAGCAACATCACACCAAATCTCGTATGCATAATCACCAAGCTGAAAACAAACCTTGGCCTTCTTGTTGACTTTGATATTCCCATAGTCGTTCAACCAATGCAGGGTGTAAGGTTGAGGATGCTTGATGGTGCTCAATCCCAACTTCTTGACAACATCCACACGAACCACATTGGTGCAGCTACCACCATAGATGACCACATACAACACTTTCCCGTTGACTAAGCAACGAGAGTGGAAAAGATTATCCCTCTGCGTTGTCTCTATGTAAGTTTCAATAGATAAAGATCCGCGGTTCACTACAAGAAGTTTCCCGGTTTGAGATTTCTCATCCTTGATGTGCTCATCCATATCATCGTCTTTATAATCAACATCAGAGTCGAATCCATTCCCCATGGACTTCTCTTCATACTCCATCTTAGGAAAGTATTCTCCATCTCGCAAGACTAGAACATTATTGTTAGGGCATTGGTTGGCCTTGTCTCCTCGTCCAAACCACTTGAAGCATTGGATGCTTCCAGTTGAGCCTTCATTCCTGGCTTGGATGACTGAGGCCGAATTCGGCTGCAGATTCCTTCTTCTCTTGAGTTGTACTTTCTCCCACCATACGACTGCATAATCAGTGAATTCATATGTGGCTAGTGGCTACGGATACCTTTTGTTGCTCGTTGTAGATTCCACATTGGAAGAACATGATGATCTTTCTCTCCCAATCAAAGTATGCAGAAGCATTGAGAGATCCTTGAATGAAAAAATTGATAGCATGATTCCGCACAATCCAGCAATAGTGTCTTCGTGTTCGGCTTCTGGTGGTCTCCCACCATAATCACGAAGCTCTTGTTCTTGACACACTTGATAGGGCTTTTGTGATCCATCTTCCTTCCAGGTTGCATAGTCTTTCATCTAGGGCTTGGTCAGTTCCAGTCGAAACGCCCTGCTGTCGATCTCCCTCCGGAATCAGATGGAGTTCTACTACAGTTCCCAGCGCGACCGCATTGTTCGGCGGTGCTAGGGTATCCATCCATTTGTTAATATGGTCGAATTGAACTTGGAAGGTCGCATTCAAATGCGCCGTGATGGTCTACAACATTTCAGACATATTAACCTGCTGCTCGGCCATTGTGTGTTCTTCAAAAGGGATTTCTTCCTCGGACGATGACTCCTTTTCTGATTTGCCGTGTACTATGGGATCTTTAGACCTCGTAGGAGAAGAAATAGTTCTCTCACCTTCGATCTTGCCACTATGTTGAACCAGGTATCTTTAAATTGCTGCTGAGTTTGAACGGGGATCTTCAAATTATCGCTAAGTTTGAACCGGGTTTCTAATAACACTTGATAAGATCCCGAGCTTGTGAAAGCTTAGGTTCTTTTGTCAAAGTCGCACAGCTTCTATATCTTTAGAGGTTTTCTGAATTTTCTTTCAGCAACTCGAAAAGCAAAGGATAGAGCGGAAACTGTTTTGAAATCTCTACACGAAATCGGGAAAAGGCTCGAACAATATGAGGGTAGCAACTCGACCACAATCAAGGGGACTACCTGATTGATACAAAGCTCGCTCGAATGCTGGAGATCCACCAACAAACAAGGAAAAAATTCAATAGTAACAACTCAATGAATCGAAAGGGTTATTGTCAATTAATCAAAGTCTCCCAGCGCGTAGGTGATTCCTCCTCTATTTATAGAGGTCTCAAAATAATGTATCTACCCTGAATTAAAGCTCAAAATCCTCTCATATTAAATAAGGAATCAAAATATCAAATGGGAAAGGAAATAAACTAATAATCCGCCCAAAATGGAAAGAAAATAAAGCAAGGAACCGCCCCAAAGGGAAAGAAAATAAAGCAAGAATCTGTCACGAATCCGCCCAAAAGCATAGATTTAGTCCTCAAGTAATTAATTTCTTCCTTTTGTCGAGTTGGGCTCTTCCTCTTGGACTCCAATGATGGGAATCGCATCAGAATTGCTCTATCTTTCCATTGATCCGGAACTGGCGATTAGTCTCCCTTCCCTGGCGATTTGAGCGACCATGTTCTAATCATCTGCCACAGCTGGTATCCCTTCGATTTTTTTTTCTTAATTTGTACCAGATTATGGAGTGGGTCTTACTTGATCATATTAATGTGTTTCTCATTTGTTTTTCACCTAGTCTTTACGATTCTCTATTCTACTTTTATGTAAATAGGTAATAGATAGTTGGAAGAGTTAATTGATGAAACTTAGAGCATCTCTCCTTGATTGAACAATTGATCGTTTTCCTTGATGGCCTTTGGCAGCCTGATTCTTTGGGCGTTGAAATGAAAAGCTGAGTTGGGAGGGTTATCACCTGGCAAAACTCTATTAAAGTAAGCTTTTACATTTGTAATGATGATATGATCAGTAAGTAGTATTTAGTAGGGGGTATCAGTAGACTGGAAATATGTGGTGTTTTATAAAGGCAATTAGAAGAAAGAAAGTGGTGGTGTTCTCTAGGTTTTCTATGTCAATTTTTTTTCAATTTTTAACATGTTTGCAAGTTTGCAACTGTATTTGTTTGTTTATTTAGTTGGTAAGAAAACTATTAGGCCAAAATCAAACCTGGTTCATGGATAGGGATTGTGTATGATAGGATGAGTTGAGTTTTATTGAAGTCTGGAACTTCTATTATTCGTGTATGATGCAATTAGCTAAAAAATATCATTCTCCAACAGGGGGAATATGTAGATCTCTGATGACTCGATTTTGCACATGTTTTCCCCTTTGTTTCTTGATCGTTTAAACTTGTATTATCGCTTCTTTGGCCTATTTTATACTAGGTTGTGTTCCTTTGTCACATTTCAGGTCCTAGCACAAAAAGTGAAGCGTAGGTGCAAGTTTCAAGTCAATCGGAGATCAATTGGCGACACGGGGGAAGAAACTCGTGTATGACTTGAAGAAAAATAGATTTCTACCTCCGTTTGTGACCATATAATCATGTAATCTTGTCATGAGAAGAAAGAGGACGAGACTGCGAGCTTCTGGGATCAAACGGCACCTGATTTGGAGTCCGAACGAGGGAGAAACGAAGAATCAAAGATAGGGGACCCGGAACTGCAAAATAGCCGACCATAATACCCTACCAGGTATTTCGACCATCTGATAGGGTATTTTTGGCAGCATCAGAAGGCCCCCCGGTCGTGTACTAAAAATATCAGACCGAGTATTTTCCCTTTTGCCCAAAAGAGTGACCGAGAGCATTTTGTTGATACCCAACCGGTTCCCTAAATACCCGACCGGGTATTTGGACCGGGGGTCGCGAACGCAAGCTGTTAAAAGCCTGTTTTGTGCGTTTTTGGAGGGAGAGAGCTGGGTTTTGGATCCCAAACACCCAAGGGACGAACCAAAGAGTGACAGGGCGATTTGAGGGCATTCTTGGAGTGGAATTGGAGGATTTCTTTGCCTTGGAAGCTCGAGGAACAAGCCCGGACTTGAAGACTGATCATCTGAATATTCTTACTGCAGTCTCTCTCTTCTCTATGGAGTAACTTCCCTTCACTTAGGTTTTGAGGAACCCTAACTATCTTTGTTTGATTGGATGATTGTATGAGTACTCCTACTTGATAATCTTGAGTTCATATTCAATTTATGCATGTTTTCATGATTCAATTCTGCTTTAGTCGAGATTATTGATTCTGCTTTGATCCTATGAGAGCGAATACTTGATTAGGTCAATAGAGCACCAAAGATTGATAGTATTGGATCGATTGCTTTAGTCGAGGGCTGATTCAATGCTTTGTACCAATTGATAACCTCATTCGATAGAGGGAATCTAGTTTAGAACGCCTTGATCGGTTGTCCTAGAGAAGGATACGTTCCTCTAGGCAATTGACTCAAGAGGGCCTTGTTCCTTTAGTCGAGACTCAAGGTCTAGTCAAGGATTCTCCGCATTGTGAATGAAAGTGAAAAAAGTTAGAAATCATCAATCATTAATCTGGCTAGTGGCTAGTGGCTAGGGGGAATCATACCTAAGTGAGTTCCCAACCGGTAATTAGATTAACTTTAACTGTAGTTTGTTAGAGTAGTTTTAGTTCTTCCATCTTAATCTGGTTTGCTAGATAATGAACTGAAGCTGAGTAATAGTAACTCTATAGACCCGTGGATTCGATATTTATTACTTGAGCCACTATACTGCAGTCCCTTTCATTGGTTCCACTTGGCCATTGTTAGGAGTTGTGTCATAGCGAGTCAAGTTTTTGGCGCCCTTGCCGGGGACTTTCTAGATTATTAGGATTGGCAGAAATTTGTTATTTAAGCGTTTTTCTTTTCTTTTTCATCCTTGCTTTTCACTTGGGTGTTTTTGTTTTGTTGGTGCATATCTGAATCATGGATCCTCATGGCTTCTCCAACCATTGGGGGTATCCACCACCATCCGAGTGGTATTACCCCAAGACTCCCTGGAGCAATCAAGGAGGAGAAGACTATGGATTCGGGTTCCAGTACCAACCCCCTTACTACAGAGAACAATCAGACCCCTGGGCATATCAAGAACAACCTCCTTATCAAGAAGAATTTCTCCCACAACCAGAAGGGCCATCGAAGCTGGAGTTAGCCATGGCGGCCTTGACGAGTCATTCTACAGAGCCATGCTACACTCCACATCCAGATCCAAACTATGAATTGAGGCTTCTCATAGAGCAGTTTGCTCGAGACACTGAGAGATCATGCTCCAAGATGGATCCTTGTACCCAGGCCTATCGTGAAACAGAGGAGATCCTCCTGAGCATTAAGAAGAGCCTCGATGATCTTGAGAAATCTTATGCACAGCCTGCTCAAGATCACCCTTCTGCTACTATACTAGAAGAGGAGGAGGAAGACGAAGGCTACGAAGACATTGTGGAGCAGATAGAAGTTTTCACAGAGAGCTCCCGTGATGATCATGATCAAGAATGTCCTGTCGTAGCCGACCACACCTTCCCACATCCCACACTGAGCTTTCAAGAGGCAGGCATGAGTGAGGAGATGCAAGATGATCTCATCAAAGAAATTGATTGGCGACTTGCCCTCCAATCCGTGCTGGAAGAAGAAGAGCAAGAAAGAGTGCAGAAAGAAGTTGTGGAGGATGACGAAAGTGAAGTAGAAAAAGTTCTTGATCTTTTCCCAGGGGTGATACCACAAGAAGAAGGAAGGGGGTTTGAAGAAGCAATTAGCGTCCAGGCTGGGGACGAAGTAGAGGTGGAAGAGGCTTGCACCGGCCTTATGTTGCAAGTAATATCCCCACCAAACTTTGAGGAACTGCTTAGCAAGGACCCATTTGTAGTGTCTCATTACCAGACCAAGGCCACATCGACATCGGTCCCTCTTGGTGGATGCGATGGTGGTCAATCGATGTTGTCATATCTGGTTTGGGGCAATGAGACGAGAGAAGAGAAGAAGAGGTCTCGAGGGTGGAGACTTTATCTGCATCAAGTGCACAAGCTTCCATCACCTGTCATACCACATGTTCGTGACTTGAGAGTCCACCTCATCGACGAGAACCTCAACTTCAAAGAGGTTCTGGGGTGGACCGAAACTTAGGAGCCATCGTCCGGCTCACGACGTGAAAGAAGAGCTTGTTGGGAGGCAACCCAACCAGTTGATTTGCATTTCTTTCTCTATTTCTCCTCGGTTGAGTCAGTTTTGTTCTTTGATTTTAGAGTCAATAACTCAACCTTTGTGAGATTTTTTGTGGTGTTTGTGTTCCGACTACTCTCTCCTCCTGGAATGCACCGCCTACCCTGTTTACCATCATTCACCCTTGATCTGGTAACTTCGTTCTACCCTCCTTATCTCTCCACCATTGAGGACAATGTCGTGCTTAAGTGTGGGGGGGGGGATGTTTGATTATGTATGAGTGTTGATGTTTGGCTGTATGTGTGTGCTTGGAGCCTAGTCCACTGTCCAAATCTCGATTTGAGGGCTCCAAGTACGTGTTCCTTGAAATTGCATGCTCAGTATGCTTTGAATTGACAATCTCTATAGTAATGTGCAGTCTAGGGAGGTAGTGTAGCACTATGGAGGATGTTGATGCATTTAAGAAGTCTCTTTTCTTCTTCATATAGTGTTTGTTGATTGTGTGAATTAGTGATCTTAGGACCCTTGAATTGTGTGGTGTTGTGGACTCTCTACCTGTCATGGACTCCTGTATCATGTTTTGAAATAAAAGGTGCTCAAAAATGTGCTTTAAAATAACGTGTCCCGTGCAAATAGGGCTAAAGTGTGTAAGGAGAGACGGGAATCTGTTCCCAATTTCCACCTACTACCTCCAGCCCCCTTACATATCTTTCCCCCGCAAGAGGCTCGAGACATCCGCTCCTGGCATGGCCGGTAAGAGTCGGGCTCCCGCAAAACCTCTGCTAGGTGGGAGCCTCCATTTTCTGAAAAACAGGTTGGAACCCTTGAAAAGAAAAAAAACAGAAAAACAGAAAAACAAGGGAAAACAATGAAAAAAAAGGGGTTCCAACCATCTTCAAGAAGAAAATAGAGCACCTTAAAAATGCGAGTCCATGATCTTTTGTTTTTGAGAGTCCATTCGTCCATGATGCCGACTCGAGACTAGCGTTCTCGCCGAAGAAGCTATGAGATGACTTGTGCATCGGTAGACCTCGTAAGCTGCTAAATGATCTAGAAAATCCTCTATCAACGATCGAGGGTGCATGTTGCTATCGAGGTCTGGAGAGCTGCATTGGTTTGAGTTAGGTTTCCTTAGGGAGAAGCAAACGGTTAAGTGTGGGGGGATTTGACGACTCGATATTTGCACATGTTTTGCCCATTGTTTCTTGATCGTTTAACCTTTCACTATCGTTTATTTGGTCTATTTTATGATAGTTTGTGTTCCTTTATCACATTTCAGGTCCTAGCACATAGAGTGAAGCGTAGGCGCAAGTTTCAAGTCAATCAGAGATTAATTGGCGACTCGGGGGAAGAAACTCGGGTATGACTTGAAGAAGAATGGATTTCTAGCTCCTTTTGTGACCATATAATAATGTAATCTTGTCATGAGAAGAAAGAGGATGAGACTACGAGCGTCTGGGATCAAGCGGCACCTGATTTGGAGTCCGAACGAGGGAGAAACGAAGAATCAAAGATAGGGGACCCGGAACTGCGAAGGGTATTTTTGGCAGCATCAGAAGGCCCCCGGTCGTGAACCAAAAATACCCGACCAGGTATTTTCCCTTTTGCCCAGAAGAGTGACCCGGATCATTTTGTTGATACCCGATCGATTCCCTAAATACCCGACCGGGTATTTGGACCGGGGGTCGCGAACGCAGGCTGTTAAAAGACTGATTTGTGCGTTTTTGGAGGGAGAGAGCTGGGTTTTGGATCCCAAACACCCAAGGGACGAACCAAAGAGAGAGAGGGCGATTTGAGGGCATTCTTGGAGTGGAATTGGAGGATTTCTTTGCCTTGGAAGCTCGAGGAACAAGTCCGGACTTGAAGACTGATCATCTGAATATTCTTACTGCAGTCTCTCTCTTATCTATGGATTAACTTCCCTTCACTTATGGAGTAGCTTCTCTATGGAACCCTAGCTCTGTTTGTCTGATTGGATGATTGTATGAGTACTCCTACTTGATAATCTTGAGTTCATATTCAATTTATGCATGTTTTCATGATTCAATTCTGCTTTAGTCGAGATTATTGATTCTGCTTTGATCCTATGAGAGCGAATACTTGATTAGGTCAATAGAGCACCATAGATTGATAGTATTGGATCGATTGCTTTAGTCGAGGGTTGATTCAATGCTTTGTACCAATTGATAACCTCATTCGATAGAGGGAATCTAGTTTAGAACGCCTTGATCGGTTGTCCTAGAGAAGGATACGTTCCTCTAGGCAATTGACTCAAGAGGGCCTTGTTCCTTTAGTCGAGACTCAAGGTCTAGTCAAGGATTCTCCGCATTGTGAATGAAAGTGAAACAAGTTAGAAATCATCAATCATTAATCTGGCTAGTGGCCAGGGGGAATCATACCTAAGTGAGTTCCCAACCGGTAATTAGATTAACTTTAACTGTAGTTTGTTAGAGTAGTTTTTGTTCTTCCATCTTAATCTGGTTTGCTAGATAATGAACTGAAGCTGAGTAATAGTAATTCTAATGACCTTTGGATTCGATATTTATTACTTGAGCCACTATACTGCAGTCCCTTTCATTGGTTCCACTTGGCCATTGTTAGGAGTTTTGTCATAGCGAGTCAATCTCTACTATATATAAATTTTGTTTATATGTGGTTTGTTTTGGTGAAATATTAATTTAATAAATCATTTGACAACTGATATTTCTATTTGTAATTGGTTTCGATATACTACTTCTAATGCAAATTAAGTGAGTAAGCGGAAGATTAATGATATGGATGACAATGTGTTTTTTCAAAATTACACAAACAACTAATAATGCAAGATATTAGTGGGATTTAGTTCGCGATATTCTATGTTATCTTATATCAGCAAACGAGAAGGGAGAGAAATGACAAGATCTTTACGTAATATCATTAGTTGTAACCTATTTGCTTTTTTTCAACTCCTTTTGTGTCCTTTAATTTTTTTTTAAACTTCTTCGGTAATCCCTGCATTTTAAAAGAATAATAATCTCTTATTTGGTTTAGTGTACAACTTAAAGTTGTACCATAATGTTAAATGTATAGTTATTGGTGCTTTAATGTACAAATTAAAGTTGTACCATAATATTAAATGTATAAGTTGAGGTTGCACCATAATGGAATTTGTACTATTATGTTATGGTACAACTTTACAACTTGAAGTTGTACCATCTCATAAAGGTACAAGTTCAAGTTGTACCATAAAGAATTTGTACAAAAAGTATAGGTACAATATGAAGTTGTACCATAACGTTAAATGTACAATTTCAAGTTGTAGCATAAAGGCAAAAACCGATAGCATCAATTCTATATAGCATTCTAAAATTCCTCGTAAAAAGATTAGAATATTACAATGGTAAATGCCATGTTTGGTCACTAGATTTATTAAAATGTGTAATGTTTAGTCACTGGAAAAAAATTAATATCAATTTTGGTCACTCAAATTAGTAAAACGGTTCACGTTTAGTCACTTTTCGTTAAGTTTGTCTGATGTGATCGTAAACGTTAACAATTGATCGTTAAATGTCTGACTTGATAACTAAAATAATAATAATAAATAAATTTAGTTATTTTAGTATTTTTCTCATCATTAAAATATAAAAATTAAACTCCCCCACCTCACCGGGTTTCTGATTAGGCTGTCTCCCCTCCTTCGATCGCTGTCCGGAATTGACTGATCCGATGAGCGCGTCGTTGATGGGTTGATAGCATCTGCGTTGCGCGCCGATGGTGGATCGCCGCTCGAGGTTCTCATCAGCACCCACTTCTTTTACTTGATCCCGGAGGGATCGTTGTCCAACTGCAATCGCACTAAAGTTCTTAATCTAAGAGGTTGTGACTTGAATGGGTTGGGACGACAATTTCTCTACACAGTCTTCTATGAAAAAGCTCAATGAGCTTAGGGTTTGTAGAGGAAGAAGGATAGAGGCGGCATATAATGATGGAACCCGCAAGAGGTGATTCTCCTCTGCTGCTTTGTATTTATACCGAACAGAAAGGTAAAGTTCAGTACAGTAAAAATGGAACCAGTCCGTTAAAAACAGAAATACAAAATGCAGTAAATAAACACGCTACTTGTCTTCGTGTGATTGGCCCTTCAATGCTCCACCTAAGTTCACTGAGAAACCTTCACGACGTCGCTTTGGTATTCGCCTTAAACATCAGATGGAGGGGAAGGCAGAAACGTTTCGTTTCTGCCTGATTCGTTTCTTCTTCAAACTTCAAGCTCGCGCTTTCTGAAGATGACCGTTGGAGTTCAGTCGTCTTCTTCCTGGATTGATACCCCCCCGCAAGCTGGCGAGTAAGCGTTGAAGACTCCCAGCTTGTCCAAGAGGAATTTAAATCGATAGCGAGTGACCCCCTTGGTGAAGATGTCAGCAATTTGATCATCAGTTCTCACGTGGCTTAGTTTAATCAACCCAGACTTCAATCTCTCCCTTGTAACATGGCAATCGATCTCGATATGCTTTGTTCTCTCGTGGAAAATTGGGTTTTCTGCAATATGTAGGGCTGACTTGTTATCACAGTAAAGAGGGATTGGAAGAGGAACCTGAACTCCCATTTCCAGCAGCAAATTCCTAAGCCACTGAACCTCACAGACAACTTGTGCCAGAGCTCTATACTCAGCTTCGGAAGATGAACATGACACAGTTGTTTGTTTCTTCGTTTTCCAGGTCATGAGAGATGTTCCCAGGAAAGTGCAATAACCAGTCAGAGATCTTCTTGAATCAGGGCAGCTGGCCCAATCTGCATCACAGTAACCTGACAATTCCAATTTTGAATGAGACTTGAAAATGAGACCTTGCCCTGGTGTGTGCTTCAAGTACCTGATAACCCTATGTGTAGCTTGAAGATGTTCAACAGTTGGTGTGCCTTGGAATTGAGCCAACTGCTGAACAGCATAGGTGATATCAGGCCTAGTGATAGTTAGGTAGTGAAGTTTACCAATCAATCTCCTGTAAACAGTAGGATCAGGCAAAGGCTCTCCTTGTGTGGCTGTCAATTTCAAGTTGCAATCAACAGGGGACAAACACCCTTTTGCATCAATGTACCCTGCATCAGTAATCAATTCCAGACAGTATTTCTTTTGACTCAAAGAGATCCCTTTATGATCTCTCAAAACTTCCAGGACTAGAAAGTAACTCATTTGGCCAAGGTCTTTGACCTTAAATTCCTTCCCAAGAAACAGTTTTAACTGCTCAATGTCACCCAAATAACTGCCTTCAATTAAGATATCATCAACATACACAAGGACCACAACAATTCTGCCTTGAATCCATCTCACAAACATAGAGTAGTCTGAAGAAGTCTGAGAATACCCATTCTTCATTAATGCAGTGGTCAGTTTGGCAAACCACTGCCTGCTAGCCTACTTGAGCCCATAAAGAGACTTCTTAAGTCTATAAACAAGGCCTTGACCTCTAGGAACATTGGCTCCAGGAGGTATTTCAAGATAAACCTCTTCTTCTAAGTCTCCATGCAGAAATGCATTGGAGACATCCATCTGGTGAATGTGCCATTCATTTGAAGCTGCTACTGCCAACAATGTTTTCACAGAATTAATCTTAGCAACTGGTGAGTATGTGTCTAGGAAGTCAATCCCATAAATCTGTGTGTATCCCTTGGCAACAACTCTGGACTTAAATCTTTCAATAGTCCCATCTGACTTGTGTTTAATCTTGAACACCCACTTAGAACCTACAGCTTTCTTACCCTCAGGTAACTTCACAACTTCCCAAGTCTGGTTTTCTTCCAATGCTGCCAACTCTTCATTACAAGCCTGGTTCCATCTGGGATCTTTGCAGGCTTCAGCATAGGAAGTAGGCTCTACATCCATCATGACACTGAATGCAAAGGATCTCTGTGCAGGAGTAAGGTTTTCATAGGAAAAGGTCTTCCAGATGTGATGTTTAGAACATGATGCAGAAATGTTTATGTCATAGTCTTTGTGCCATGCTGGGACATTTCTGGTTCTAGTGGACTTTCTGAGGAGTTCAGCCTCGTTAGAATCATCATCATCAGGGAAAACGTCAATCTCAACCTCCCCCCCCTCCAGAATGCAAACCAGGAGACTCTAAACATGAAGTGTGTTTGGAAGAGGAAGAAGAAGGAGTTGGAGATGGGAAGAAATTGTGGGAGGTAGATGAACTGGGAGCATTCTGGGAAGTGGATGTGGTAGGTGGTGATGGGAAAGAAGGATTATTTGAAGGTGTAGGAGACAAGTTAGGATGAATGGGATCTGAAAGGAGAGTAGGTGCAGTGGAAGAGGAGGAAGAAATGTGGAAAGGTAAAATTGTCTCATAGAATGTAACATCTCTAGAGACAAAAAAAACTGTGGGAATTTAGGTCATAAAGTTTAAAACCTTTAATTCCAGAGGGGAATCCATGGAAAATGCATTGCCTTGCACGAGAATCAAACTTGGTCCTATCCCTATGCAAGGTGGCGGCATAGCATAAGCAACCAAAAACTCTTAAGCCAGATAGGCTAGGAGGTTTGTGATAGAGAAGTTCATAGGGGGAAGTGTTGTTCAGGGCAGAAGTGGGGATTCTTTTAATGAGATACACAACATGCAACACACAATCACTCCAGAATTGAAGGGGAACTCCATATTGGAACCTCAGTGATCTGGCAACATTCAGTATATGCTAATGTTTCCTTTCAACCCTGGAATTCTGTTCAGGGGTCTCAATACAAGAAAGTTGATGCTCAATCCCATTAGCAACATAGAATTCTGCCATATGAAACTCACCTCCCTGATCACTTCTAACAACCTTGACATGTTTTGAATACTGCTTAGACACCATTACACAGAATGATTCTAACAGTTTACTAGCTTCAGATTTGTACTTCATTAAATAGGTCCAGACACCTCTTGAGTAATCATCAACGATTGTTAGGAAATAGGAATAACCATCATGTGATTTAACAGCCAATGGACCCCAGATGTCCACATGAATAAGGGAAAAAGCATCCTGTGCACGAGAAGAACTAACTGGAAAAGGTAACCTTTATGTTTGGCAAAATGACAGGTTTCACAGTGAAAACTAGAGACCCTATTACATGGTACTAATAGTTTCTCTTTCTCTCTATGAACATGTCCAAGTCTCCAGTGCCACAGGTCAAAGGTTTGAGGAGAAAAGTTGTAGATGCTGCTGCCTGAGGTTGTGATTGAGGTGGTGAAGAAGATGGGATAGTCTTGAAGTTTAGCTGATATAGGCCTCTAATCTGCTTTGCCAAACCAGTCCTGGTGAGGGTCATTAGGTCCTGAATTTGGCAAGAGTCAGATTCAAATTGTAAGGATACTGGTAAGTCATTTGTAAGTTTACTCACAGATACTAGGTTGAATGAGAAACTGGGCACAAGAAGGACATTATCAAATACTAGTCCTGAAGGAAGCTTAACTCTCCCTATATGACTCACAGAAACTTTGGTTCCAGTAGGTAAGAAAAACAAACTGGTTCTGAACTGGGGTGGATTCAAAGAAAAGATCTAGGCTGCAAGCTATATGGTCAGAGGCACCAGTGTCGAGTATCCATATACCTAGCAACCCATTAGATTGTTGTGGAAGATAAGAAGAAAGAATGTATTTACCAGCATGATTTGGGAAATGAGGAATGTGCTGAGCCACTGAGAAAGCATGATGATTAATGGAGGGAGAGGCTGGTGGAGATGGACTTGGTGAAGGTGGGACTGAATTCAGGAGGAACCTCAACTTGTTTAACTCCTCAGAGGATAATCCAAAACTGCCACTGGAAGGTCTAGTGTCAATGCTGAGTTTGGTTTCTCAACTAGCAGAGTCACTATCAGTAGAGGAGTCATTTTGAGAAACAGCTGCAGCCACTTTTCCTCCTGCCATTCTTGCCTTCTTACGTTTGAGACTGTAACATTCATCAATGGTATGGTTTTCTTTCTTGCAGTACCTGCAGAACTTCTTTACATCAGAGATATCCATACCCTTCTGTTGATTACTTGAATTCCCTGTAACAGCAAGAGCTACAGTCTCAACTCCCTTAGTCCCTCCAGCCTTGTCTCCTTTAATCTTCTGTTCATGTTGCAGTAAGTCATTTACAGCACTGTCCACTGTGGGAAGTGGCTTCATCATCAGCAGTTGTGTGTGCACAATCTCATATTCAGGTCTTAACCCTTTCAGAAAGCGAATGAGGTATTCCACTTCCTGCTTCTGTTTAAAAGCTTCTACAGCTGCACAAGGTCGAGTGCGTTGAGCCACACAATCACATTCGACAATGGGGTTAAACTGAGAGTATTCTTCCCATAGGCCCTTGAATGCTGTGCAATACTGTGTGATATTCATGGATCCTTGCTTACAAGCAATGATCTGGTCCTGTAGATTGGCCAGTTTAATGGCATTTGAGAGTCCAAATCTCCTTTTCAACTCTTCCCAGAGAACCTGGGCATTCTCATGCTGCATAACACTTCTCCTAATTTCATTTCCAATTGAATTAAGAACCCAGCATAAAACCAGAGTGTTCGAGGCATCCCATAAGCCAAAATTAGGATCATCAGCAGGTGGCATGACAATCGTACCATCGATGAATCCTAACTTGTGCTTAGTCTTCAAAGCCGAATTTCTCGTTGCCACATTTGATAGTTTGAACCATCCAGATTTTTAGAAACAATCGACTGTGAGATATTCTCATTTGGGTTTATGTAAAATGGGTTACCAAAGAGTAGATCTGCTCGCCCGTTGTTGCCATTGTTGTTGCTGTTGTTGTTATTGGTCGTCCCGGTGTTGTTGCTCCCTCCACTCGTCTGACCATCAAAGCTGCCAAAAGGAATTGCTCCAGGGTTGAGTGGAGTGCCACCAGGAGTGTTTGGACGAGGTGTAGTCGCCATTGCAAATCACTGGAATTGTTCCAACTCTGATACCATATGAAAAAGCTCAATGAGCTTAGGTTTTGTAGAGGAAGAAGGATAGAGGCGGCAGAGAATGAGGGAACCCGCAAGAGGTGATTCTCCTCTGCTGCTTTGTATTTATACCGAACAGAAAGGTAAAGTTCAGTACAGTAAAAATGGAACCAGTCCGTTAAAAACAGAAATACAAAATGCAGTAAATAAACGCGCCACTTGTCTTCGTGTGATTGGCCCTTCAATGCTCCACCTAACGTTCACTGAGAAACCTTCACGACGTCGCTTTGGTATTCTCCTTAAACATCGGATGGAGGGGAAGGCAGAAACGTTTCGTTTTTGCCTGATTCGTTTCTTCTTCAAACTTCAAGCTCGCGCCTTCTGCAGATGATCGTTGGAGATCAGTCGTCTTCTTCCTAGATTGATATCTTCTGGTTCAGAATCTCAGAGGTTGCCGAATTACTGAACAATTGCTCTACCAGCTCGTGGGTAATGCTTCTAATCTCGAGTCATTGAGTTTGGAAAAATGTTTTGGAATTGAAAACCCTGAAATATCATACAGGACGATGTTGGTCCGGGTCGGGCTCCTGGTTTGAACTCTTGCTTACTACGACCCCTATCCTAAAGAGGTTACTTCTCCACGAGTTATTGCAGCCATGTAAGCTTAGAAAAGTTTCCCAGTCATCAGCGCAACATCGTCCTATATGCTCCTCCTTCGTCGTCGGTCGATCGACTCTCTCCCCTCCTTCGATCGGCGACTCAGCTCCCCATTCTCCACACATAAAACAAAATTCATTCTCTTCTGATTAATAGCCGATGCAAGGATTAATTATTAATCCCTATTCCCTAGATCCCCCCAATCTCCCTCTCTTCCCCCGGCCACCGGTGGCGGCCGACAGCTCGCCCACTACCGCTGCCACCACCAACCTTCATTTAACTATTCTCACAAAAAAAGTCGCTTAAATTAACATCGCGATGTCCACGCCGGTGAGGCCTCAACAACCCAGCAGCAACAAGAGGATTAGGAACAAGAGGAACATAACGGTGGACGTCCCGCTGGCGAGGTTCACGCCCCACAATCGCCGGTACTGTCGATGTAGGCGACCGCGGACGAGGAGCAGCAGCAGGGAAGGCGGCAGCGGATCATAGAAGGGATAATTGCATGTCATGCCACTTAAGTTTTGGCTTGGTTGCACTTAACCGCTAAAATTTGTTTAGTTGCAACTAAAACACTTAAGTTCAATTTTCGTTGCACCGTCACCTTTTCCATCCAAAAACTTAACAACGGATATGAAAAGGTAATTTTACATGTCACATCCACATTCCAGCTCAGCTTTGAATTGCTAACTCACAGAAGCTGAGCTAAACTTGAACGAAAATCTAAATAAATGAAAACTCAATCGTAGAAGCAAAGTACTTTAGATAAATCGGCTTTGAATCTCATGCTCATTTAACAATGATAAAATTGAAAGCATCGAAAGAAAAGAAAAAACTCAGATCATTGTAGATAGGGGTGGGCATTTGGTCGGTTCGGTTCAAACCAAACCGAATAGATGCTTACCGGATCCCCGAAGTATGTCATGGGTCAAAGTGAGTTCGAACCGAAATATATCTCGGTTCGGTTTTAATACAACAACCGAAAGTTCCAGAATTAATACTCTCCCCACTAACCCTATCTCCCCATTTACCATATGCGGTTGCGGAGAACAAATTATTTCTCTCTCTCTCTCTCTCTCTCTCTCTCTCTCTCTCCCCTCATAGAGCAGAACGCAGCCGTAAGTTTTCCTCCCATCTCGGCGATTGACGAAGAGAACCCAAGGGTAGGTGGCGAGGGCGATTGAGGAAGAGAAAGACCCAGGGCCAGGCGGTGATGGCGAGAGACAGAGAGCACAATCCAGCGGCGGCGGCGTCGATTGACATCGATGATTGTGACGAATCCGGCGACGAAGGTTAAGAGGTTAGTAAAGCTTAATATCCAAACATGCATGGAATTTTTGGTTTGTTTTTCTCCTTCGCATCTACGTTTCTCATCGATTTCGCTTTTCTTTTTTGTATTTGGTTGAAGGCTTGAAGGGAAGTGATGGCGTCGACCGTCGAGCAAATCTTGGTTTGGGGGCTCGAACTTCGTCGGTCGTCGAGCAGATCTTGGCCGCCAAGCCTTCTCCTCCCTTCGTTTGCAATCGCCGACGGGGACTTGAACTCTGCTGCCGTTCTCCTCTTTTATCGCCGAGGGATCGCCGCCAAGCCTTCACTTTCTGCTGGTGATTGTTGTGAGAATGAGGTTTGGGTGGGCTAGGGTTTCCTTAGAGAAATGGAAAAATAGATGTAGCGGGCTTGGGGTTGTGTGGGCTTGGATTTGTGTGGGCTCAGGGCTTGGAGTTGTACACTGTGACTGTTTGTTCAGTTGGTCGGTTCGGAAATCGAAAATTGGTTTCGGTTGAGAAGATCCTGGTTTCCGAACTCTTTAGTTTTGGCTTCCGATTTTCGAACCGAATAAGAATACTTCGGTTTCGGTTTGGTTGACTTCGGTTTCGGTCCGGTTCGGATTTACCGAACCGGATGCCCACCCCTAATTGTAGAAGCTAAAATAAATATTGTCCAATCCCAAACTCCCATGTTCCAATACACGAGAAACAGAGTATCAACTTATCGCTCCCTCTACGTGAAGCCGAAGGAAGTCGAGCACAAGTTTCCCGATGGTCGTTGATCTTGCTGATGCGGCGGCGACCGAGGTTGATTACGAAGAACCGGAGGAGGCGACCATGAAGAACCGGACAAATTTTACAGGATTTCAAGGCTAAGGTTCAACCCAGAAAAGAGCAAATAATTCTGTGCAGGGATCGAAGAGGCAGAGCTTGCCAGACTAGCACAGTTAGCTGGGTGTCAGAAAGCTTCATTACCAGTTTGTTATCTGGGAGTTCCTCTCATAGCAGGGAATTTTACTACAAGTGACTGTAGAGTGTTAACTGAGAAGATCACAAAACGCATTTCTGGATGGAAGTCTAAGATGCTCAGCTACGCAGGTAAACTCCAACTCATTACTTTTGTCTTGAGTAGTCTATCCTACTTTTGGATGAATGTTTTCCTACTACCACTGTCCATCATAAAGGAGATAGAGCAAAAATGTTGTAAGTTTCTCTGGGGCATAGATGATGAATCCATGATGAAAAAAGCGATAATGGCCAGGGATTTATTAGCTATCCCAAAGAAGGAAGGGGGGCTAGGCATTCGTTGTCTAAAAACATGGAATATAGCTTGCACTACGAGACACATATGGGCTCTGCTTGCCAAAGAGGGGTCTTGGTGGGTTGCATGGAATTACCAGTATCGTATTAAACATCTCACTTTTTGGGAATTAAGAGCAGGTAGTACTGCTTCTTGGGTTTGGAAGTGATTGCTAAAGGTTAGCGATAAGGTGGAAGATTTTTTTCAATGTTGGGGAACACAGGTTTATTGGAATGATAAAAGGATGTTGAGATACTCTGTAAAATAGGTTTGGCAGGATTTACAGCCGGTTAGACCTCTAGTTTCCTTGTATCAGCTTGTATGGGGAAGACACTCTATTCCTACACATAGTTTCTTGGTTGGATTGTGGCACGCAACAGGATAAACACATTGGATCATTTGAAGGGCTGGGGGAAGGTGTTGGATAATAAATGTCTGCTCTGTTATGCTCATACAGAGGATCGAGACCATCCATTCTTCCAATGCCAATATACATTCAAGGTGCTGAAGGGTTGCCTGCAAATGCTTGATTAGAGATGTCCTCAGCTAGCCAACTATGAAGACTACTTGACGTGGGTTGTGAGGAATTTTAAAGGTAAGAAGGCGTTAGCTATAGTTGGTCGTTTGGTTTGGAATTTAGTAGTAAGCATGGTTTGGAGGGAACGGTGTGGCAGACTGTATGGGAGTAAATCAATGCAGTATGGGGAGGTAATTCGTACCGTTCGAAGACTAATTGAGTTGGCCTGGCATGGAAATGCAGCATTGGATATTGATTGCCGAGTAGTTTTTATTGAGTAAGTACAAGTTAGCAGTAGAGTGTAGTAGCAGTGGAGTGTAGTAGATTTTTGTTTGCTGTATAGTAGTAGTGTGTAGTAGTGCATGTTTAGTCTGCTGCAGAGTGTAAAGATCAAGATGTATTAAACACATAGAGCTTAAATAAAAAGAATTTATATTGCCCATAAAAAAAAAATTCTGTTTATTTTTCTTCTGATTTCTACTCCCAAGTTTTGCTTGAAGGACCTCCTGGAGTGAGCATATTTCCGTTTTTTATTAGTTACTTGCTTTTGAATTCTAGGTCAATGGAAATGCCATCACTGCAACTGGACCTACTTGTTGTTGGAAGTTCGCATTCGGCTTGTATTGGTAATCGTAAGAAGTGTCGATTCCGCCATTGCAGCTGGGACCCCTCCACCCAAAGCTGGTCGGTTAACCATAGTGCTCCACATTTATCATCCGAAGTTTCTGTGAGTCAGCAATCCAAAGCTGAGTTGGAATGTCATGTGCAATGTAAAATTACTTTTTTATACCACCGTTTAGACCTGGCAAATTACAACCCAACCGGTTGACCCGACCTGAAACCGCCCAAAAACTAGAAATTTTTGTAACCTGAAACCCAAATGACCTAAACCTGATAACTCGTGACTTTTTGGGTTGGGTTGGGTGGGTTTGCGGGTCGACCCGTTAGACCCATTCCATTTTATATATCACTCCCAAAATGATAAAATCACTCATAAATTTGTGAGATGTTTAAAAAAATTACAAGGATTTGAATGACATGTTTGGAGTTTAAGGATAATCAAATATCATGTGTATCTTGTAGTAGTATTACTCTTGTGATTGTTTTTTGACGATTTGCGCAATTTGTATTTTTCATTTCATTAGCGTGGGAGGATTTGAGAATATGTTAATTGACAAGTGTTAGGTAAACTATTGTCATGCATATGTGAAAATTCGTGTTCCTTAAGAAAATATGAGGCATGTTTTATATTTTTTCTGAGAATGCTCATAACCCGAAATGACCTATAACCCAACCCAAATCGAATGGGTTGGGTCAATATTTGACCCAAATTCAGCCAAACAAACAAGACCCGACCCGTAACTGAAGTCTCCAACCCGACCTGATTGCCAGGTCTACCACCGTTAAATTTTTGGATTAAAAAGGTGACAATGCAACGAAAATTGAACTTAAGTGTTTTAGTTGCAACTAAACACATTTAAGTGGTTAACATGCAACCAAACCAAAACTTAAGTGGCATGGCATGCAATTAACCCATCATAGACGGAGTGGACAACTGCAAGATTGGAGAAGGATTAGCAAATTTTAGGGTTTTGAGATTGTAGGGCTGAATTGGGGCAGACAGAGGTCGGAGACCTTGAAGGTTGTTAACTTACAACCTAATCAGAAATTCGGTGGTGTGGGGGATTTTAATTTTTATATTTTAATGATATCGAAAGATTAAAAGAATTAATTTTTTTATTAATCTTTTAATTGTCACGTCAGATATTTAACAATCAACTTTAACGGTCAACTATCACATTAGAGAAACTTAATGAAGAGTGACTAAACGTGGACCATTTTACTAATTCGAGTGACCAAAATTAATATTAATTATTTCCAGTAACTAAATATGACACATTTTAATAAATTCCGTGAACAAACTTGGCATCGTCCAAGGGACTGTAAAAAACTAGTGTTAATTAAATCCAATTTCTACGAAACATCTCGATGAAATAGAAAAAGTACAACCATGACAAGAAAATGCAATAAGGATTTCACACGCAGCATTTCATTCATTGCGCTTCCACCAGAGAACTACACAAGTAGTTGTTTACAACATCCATATTCAACATCGAGAAATAAACACAAACTTATAGCTCTATATTAATGTTTACCCTCACGGTTCCACAACTTCGCTGGCCCCAAGCGACAAGTGCTGAAGTCGAGTGTTCCAGCAGCTACATTGCAAAGTATGCAGCAGCTGGCTTCAGTAGTGAACTTGAGGTACACAAATTGCTTGTTAGTAATATAGAAAGAATGAGGTGTTCAACTTCTGTAGAAACAGATTATACAGCTATTACGGCTGAGAATGAATACTATGGGAGTAGCTACGAACTGTTTTCTTCCTGTTCTTAGCAAACAAAAATGCATTAGTTGCGACTTCATCTCAGAACCAAGGTAGTGCCCACAAGTAAGCTCCTCTTGCTGTGGTGAGCATTGCAGAATCACAATATCCCGCCCCAACTCACTTCATCTGTCATCTGGTTGTAAGGTTGGGCTCTTGGAGCACATATCAATCTTGTGAAGCTCTCTCATACGGCTGGCAGTATTACACAGACCTGATATGCTTTGCAAATTCAGTAGATGATAGAAAAGGGAGAACAATAGGGCTGTTTTTGTAGAGGCAGTTTAAGGGAATTTGTCGGGTTATTTATTCTGTAATGGAAACTGGATTCACTAAACTTAATAAGAAGAGTGACTTCCCCAAACCTAATCATCTCTCTTCTGTCTCTCTCCCAGCCGAACCCTCTCCCCCACTGTTCCCCTCTGTGCCGTCGGTCTCCCACTGGAGCCGAGTTCTCTTTCACTTCTTCCTTCCCAAATCTCATAAATTCCCCTCTTCTCCCTATATCCTTAATCTTATCAAATCCCTAATCTCAATCTATTTCTCAATTCCATAACCTGACCCGGAAGCACCCTAGATCCACGATTTCTATCACAATGGCAATTCAGAAGAAAATGTAGCCCGTGGATCAGCATGAATGCGATTTGCAGGCCCAGTAAATTGTGCAGAATACCAAATAGAAAAATACACAAGAAAGAAACTGTTGTACAAAAACCCCAACTGTAAAGTACGGACCTAATTGTTCGTACAAGATACAACAGATAAATGAAACTTGAATGGAGTTTATAATACCTGAGCATTTAGGAATGTCCCAAACAGCTATAGATGTTGACGTACATCGAGGATCGCATATTGCTCGGTTGTCTTCATGTTTCACATCCATTGCTAGCATCCACGACCCGATAGTAACATCTTCATTGCTGAACATTCTGAAGCTGGTAGCTCAAATGTTCAAACTTTAGTATAAGAATAACTTGTAGACAACTCATACTAGGGATATAACTTACTAATTTACTCTTGAAACAAAAATGTAAGTAGAGTAAAAAACTTAGCACCAGAAGTGAATGTCTAGAAAACTAAATGAATTTTGTTGTTCCCTTGAGTGCTTCAGTAGACATCATGAACCCACTAGCAAGTTGGGATACCTCAGGGTGGAACAATTGATACTGAAAGGCCTAATAAACTGCAAGGTCTTGGTATTCTTTAAATTAGAATCAAATGGAACACCTAGTCACTCCTGTAGATCAGGTGCTCTGAATGAAGATGCATGATATCATTACCCTCTCATATGCTAACCTTCAACAGAGCCCACCAAAATCTCCAGAAATGTAACAAGGTGATGAAAAGATGACCTAAGAAGAACCAGCACCAAACTCCTTCGTCATTGAAGAGGAGCAGGGAGGAAGTGCAAAAGAAATGGACTAACTTAGATCATCACATGTAGTAACATGTTGGGCGACTTATGAAAGTAGTAACTAAGGATGTTGAGCCATGCTCCAACAGCTATGTTTTGAAGCTTCATGATCACTAGAGTCATTAGCAGCAGTATAATCATTGGTTCGCATACTATATACCACGAAGGCAGAAGTAGAGCATTACTAGTGAGCTCAAGTACCTAATTTCAACAATTTTCAACAAGATGGTCAATATTAGTGAGGTAAAATTCCCTTAAAAGAACTCCAAGAAAAGTAAATAATTCCACTGGGAAAAAAAAACAGAACAAAGCCAGATTCGACCAATGAACAAGTTGTTTCACGAGCAGTAAATCAATGAAGATATAAATCATAAATAGAAGAAAATTAAGTGTAACTGACAGACCTATTGTTTCTAGCAACTGCCAGTGAGGCAACAATTTCAGCAGAAAGTACGTATATAGGGCCATAGGCATGCAAGAAGTACTCATTGCCAATCAGATGTCCAGATTTCTCATACCTGCAAAGTTGTCCACATTAGACTTAGAAGTACTCTTATTCAGAGGTAGAATTGTGAAGGTTAAGAAAGCAACAGGCTATCTGTATCATAACAGCTCCACACTAACCGATAAGTTACCATTTCAACTTGGGGTCAGTGATCACTGGTCCTTTCTTCATGCATCCTATATAGGTCCGTGAATGGGTTCTTTCTTTGGCAAGAAGTGTTGCTAACCGATCTAGAAAGAAAAATGACATTAGATATATTGATTCCTACTAATCATGTTATTATATCTAATAGGGTTATCTGAATTTATATACCTGGACGTAAGTAAATATCATCATCGGCTTTCACATAATACTCAGCTTCAAAATGTTTGTAGGCTGCCTTGAAAAATGTCAAACTGTATTGGAAAAAGAACAGGGTTCTTAGACAAGTGAATAATTGAACTAGTACGAGGAAAGGAACAACAAAACTCTAGTTGGCATACGTCTTGTATGGAAGCTTGAGGTATTCTTCCTCATTATCTATAATCAGGAAATCTCGATATTTCTGCATCTCTTTCTGCAGCTCTGCCATCTTCTTTGCATCTCTTGAATATCCTATTACAAACCTAAATGCTAAACCAGTAGCTTGTTCCAACCTATCACAATATTATTCAGTTAGAATATAATTATAATCCTTGTGCCAGCCAATCATATCCACAAATCTGAACACAAAAATAAACATGTGTGTATTAACATTGTAACAGAATGCTCCTCCGGAGCAAGGACTTAGAATGAAGACAGGCTCCGGTAAACAGCTAATTTTAAGATTCTGATGACAGATCATTTTGTGTCCACACAACAAATTATACCCTGATGAAAGAAGTCTCTTACAGCTACTAGGAATTCAATCACTGGTAGCTGGGTACCAACAAATCAAATCTTACTAAAATCCGGTTTCCATGAACTTTAATTCAGTAGTTTAGCTACGAGGAAATCAAATCTTACTCAAATCTGGGTTCAAAGAAATTTTTTCACAAGCTTAGCTATGAGCTGATTACTGTATTGTCATCACTTTGTGAACCCATTATGAACAGCAGAATATATTCACATCGCATCAACTGGAAAAATATAACAGCATCTACGAGCATTAACTGCGGATTTACCGCAAAAGGCCCTCTGGGTCAGAAGGGAACCAGGTTTCCCTTAGGGCAGCACGACGATCAACAGATTCGAAACCTGTCTGAATCCCAACAAAGCCAATAACTTTTGGGCGATCAACCAAACCGTGGACACTTTGATCTCCTCCAAGATGGTTAGTCGATGAGGAGTAAAATGCGCGGAAAGCATCTTCGGATCCGCCGCAGCGGTAGACGGGTAGAGGCTGGTGGCGACGGATGGCAACGATAGCAAACAGGGTTCCGGAAATGCCGACGAAGAGCGAAAAGAAGCAGAAGATGATTAAAGGAGAGACATGGCGGCCGGAGAAAGGAGAGGGGAAGAAGCTGGGTTTTTGAGGTTTGAAGGTTTTGGAGCTGATTGTTGGGAGAGAAGAGGAGGATGAAGACGAGGAATGGCCCCTATGTGAGAAAAGTGGCATATTTTAGCTTCGGATTTTCAGGGTGAAACTGAAACCCCCCAAAGCGTGCGACACCTTGAGTCTGAAGACTGAAAGGAGGGGGTCTGTGAATGTGGCCGTGGTTTTCCCAATTTCCCTTATGAGTCGAGTCAGGAGTTCATCGGTAGCTGTAGTGGTTTGCTGTTGTGCCGTTAGAGTGGTTACTAGGGGAATTTTTCATAAATAGCAACTTTTTAAAAAAATTACAAAAATAGCACCCACCCAAAAATATTTACACAAATAACACCTTTTTTATGGACCGCACCTTCAAGGTGCGTTTTATATGTAAACCACACCCGGAGGGTGCGTTTATTATCCTAGGCCAAAACCGCACCTTGGCCATGTGGTTTATGTAGGTCTGTCAAGGTGCGATTGTGGCCTGACCTAGCAAAACCGCACCTTGGAGATGCGATTTGCTTCTCCAAAACAAAACCGCACCCCCAGTGCGGTTTGTGTGTCAATTATTTTCCAACACCCGACATATAGCCATGCAGAATAACAGACGTGGGCCTGCATGGCAGACGAAAACCGCATCTATAAGGTGCGGTTTTAATCAGTAATTTTGCCTATAAAAGACTGCACGGAAAACCTCTTCTCTTCACACCTCTCCTTCTCCCTTTTCAATTTTCTGTTCTAGCTCTATATTTCTTTAGTGTTTTTGCGATTAACGTTAACTCGTAAGTTTATTTTGTATTACTTTTTATTGTTATTTGTGATTTGTGATTTTTATGATATTAACTGAACTACGGTTTTTTTGCAAATGACATTCCAAAAGTTCACGCTTGGCTTACGGTGGAATGGTTACACGGAAGAGACCTGAAAGGGGGTCACCTACGTCGGTGGCAATTTTCAGAAAATAAAGGTCGCTACCAGACCGCTGCTTGAAGACCTCCATCAAATGTGCACTAACGTTACATGCATGGATGGCACGAGAAGAGTTGATCGTATGGTGTACCGATATCCAAACAGAGAAAGTGGGTCATTGTGGCATGAGGAATATCTCATAACCACTCAGGATGAAGTAGATTCCATGCTCGAATTCTTGAGGTCCAACAATCTTTCCAAAGCCGAGATGTTCGTTTACACCGAGGCGGCCGTTGGCGTTGGAGGTCATTCTGGACACGGTCAAACATCTGGTATCCATTATGGAGGTGAATTATATGGCGATCATCCCTACCAAAGTTACCATGATTCTCATTCCTATTTTCAGTACCAAGAGCAAGGTGAAGGTCATCATCAATCTTTCCCGTCATATGAAGAAGAAGTTCAACTGGACCTCCCCAACCAACCTCAGTACAACTTCCAATCAGACAACGGTAGTTTTCAAAACTACCATTATGGAGCTGATGAAGGTGTCTTTCATGAGCTGGATCTGATGGAAACTGCCCTGCCGGCACCAGTTAGTGACCCCTCAGATGAAGAAGGAGAGAACAACGTCAGTGCAAACAGCTCCGACCCTCTTGAAGGTGCTGATGATTCAAGACCAGAGTCAGACTCAGATAATGATGATGAGGTGGCTCATGACCGTGTACCAGTCCCCTACTACAATCACATTCCATACGACAATTGGATGGTCGACAGCGACATGGAGCCGCCAGAGGTCCCAGTATGGGGTCCACTCACTGGGTTTATGAAGGGCCAACAATTTGGCTCGAAGAAGGAGGTACGGCAGGCCATTGAGACTGAAGCAATGACTCGGCATTTTGAATGGCACACAACTCATTCCAACACTAAAAGGCTCTTAGTCAGATGTCGTAATCATCACGAGGGGTGCAATGTTAGGATTTGGGCCATCAACAGCAAGAGGCATGGCCACTGGGTCATATCCCGTGCGGTGAACACACACACATGTGTGTCATCCATAACTTCCCAAGGCCATCGACAGTTGAAATCCAAGGTGGTTGCTGCGACTATCAAACATCTAATTGAGAAAGATCCGGACCTGAAGGTGAAAGTCATAATCGCTGACATTGCAAGTCGTTATGGTTATATGATTAACTATAAGAAGGCGTGGCATGGAAAGCTGAAAGCTCTGGCCGCCATCTTTGGTGATTGGGAAGAATCATATGCATTCATTCCCAGGTTAATTTTGGCATTGGAGGCGTCTAACCCTGGTACTGTTTTCTCCCCTCGATACCAAGATGAAGAGATACAACCCCCAGAGCCAGGTAACAAACGCCATTTCAGACGGCTTTTATGGGCATTCAAGCCATCTATTGATGGTTTTGGCTTCTGTGTCCCTGTGATCCAAGTGGATGGTACATTCCTTACCGGCAAGTACAAGGGCACTCTCCTGATTGCCAGTGGGGCGGATGCAAACAGACAAGTCTTTCCTTTAGCCTTCGCCATTGTTGAGGGAGAGAATGCTGATAGCCATGGATGGTTTTTCCGGCAAATTCAGCTCCACGTCACTAGGAGGACGAACCTGACAATAATCTCTTATCGGCACGCCGACATTAGAGCTGCCATCTTAGGTTTAGATCCAGACTGGAAGTGGTCCCAAAGGTGGTGCATACGACACTTCAAGAGCAACTGGAACCATCATTTCAAGCGGAAGAAGCTTGCTGATAATTTGTGGTGGATTGGTAAGCTCTCTATTAGCCGTTTAATTTTGTCAGCTAACAATATGTTGTAATCAGGAGAGTGGTGCACGTGTTAGACTCTTTCTAAAGAGATGCATGCCTAAGGAGATGGGGTTTTAAGCGATTATCATGGTCCTCCCATTTCCTGAGAAAATCGGGCTTTAAGCAATCTTCGGATCCCCCATTTTTCTGTCAAACAGGCTGTGTTTCTAAGGAGATGTATACCGCTCCTAAGAGTCTAACGAGAGTGCCTCCGGGTTGTTCGAATTGTACTATACCTCTGCTGGCGTGCGTTCCACCCTCCGATCGCGCCTCCATCCAACGGTCTTTAAGACCGTTCCGCAGAAAAAGCACACCGCACCTTCCTAGTGCGGTTCGCATGCTGACGTGGCATGGAACGCACCCCTAAGGTGCGGTTTATAAGTAAAACGCACCTTAGGGGTGCGTTCCATTAAAAATGGTGCTATTTATGTCAATTTTTTCGACTGGGTGCTAGTTTTGTAATTTTTTTTAAACGTGCTATTATTGGAAAAATTCCTAAATTTTGAGTAACACATTGGCTACCAAGTACCAACATCTACCCTCTTAATTATATATACTAGGCTTTTGGTCTGCGTTCTGCCATGGTCAGACTCACGTAAAATGCTTGTTTAATTGATACATAATAATATATTTATAATTAATGTTACTATTATAGAACGGTGTTACGTTAATTTTGTATAATGCATGATCTAATAATAACTTCAAATTAAGAAAAAGCATCACATTTGATTAAACTATTATATAAAGTTAACTTACCAATGGAACATTATGCAAATTGATAGATTGTGAATACTGTAGTTAATAATAAATCAATTTTAATTACTAATAAAATATTTATTAATTAAATTATGAAAAGTATCACTTTTAATCAAATTGTTATGTAAACCTTATAGAATCTTTGTATAATACAAATTGATGAGATGCTCAACACTCCGCGAGCAAGGATTGTCCGCCACGAGCGGAGCGAAAACAAATCAGTGGGAATTCTTTGTTGGGGGAAATCCTTTGATTGCGTATTGAGTTGACTTTGGGTTATCCCAGTGGGTTAAGTGGCTAGGTGCTTATTATATGTTACGTCTGGATCCTGATCCGACCGTACCCCAAATCGACACAGGTGAACAAGTAGAGTATAATTTTTACATAATAAATTACTATCCCTTCATAAATTTTACGTAATGTCTTAATCATTACAAAAGAGTTAATGTATCATGTTTTGTTTAATTATACAAAAGAAATAACTATCCTTCCATAAATTTGAGGTAGAGTATTTTTAATTTACATAACTTTTATGGAACGGTATTACATAAATATTTCAGAATTTGTGGTCTAATAATAAAATCAACTTACTAAACGTATAATAGTTTATTAAAATATTATGTAGAAGTTAACTTAGCTTACGAAATCTTTGCTTAATATAAATTGATGATATGGTTAATATTGTAGTTAATGTAATAAAATTTTGTCTAATTGTTACATAATAAACAACAATCATTTCCTAAATTTGACGCAATGTATTTTTAATTTAGGTAACTTTAATAGTTCGGTGTTACATAAATAATTTGTAATATTTGGTCTAATAATAAAATCAAGTATACTGAAAGTATTATATTTGATTAAACAATTATATAAAATTTAACTAACCTTACCGCAAGGTTGTCAACCAGCGGGTCGACCCCTGGGTTAACCGGAATTGACCCTAACCAAGTGAGTAAATTGGGTCTCACACACACTCGCTGGTCAACTTGCAGCAAGGTACCAGGGTTATATGTCACACAACGTCGTTTTTCCTTTTGGTTTGCGAATTGCACCTCTTTTCCGGTTTCCCCTTTGCCTAGCCCTATTTTTGGATTTCTAAGTTGAACATTTGAATATTTAATTTATATGAGTTTGTTTGAATTTTCATTATAGCGTTGGATCCAAGTATAATTATTATTCGGGTGTAATGTTATATGTTATTACACGTGTGTTATATGAGATTTTATATAATTTTTAAATATATGAACTATAATGACTTTTTTCATATATCCGGGTCAAATGGGGTTAAAGTGATCGGACCGTTATCTTACAAAACCTTTGCGTAATGCAGATTGATGATAATTAATAATGCAATTAAGTTATAAACTTACTTTGCAAAATTATTTAGTTAATGATAAAGGAACTATTGAAATTGATGATGCAAAATTTTCAATCAGATATATTTAGTAGTTACATCATGTGATAGAATTTGGGATTAGGGTACCTGAATTCCTCAATAGCTTGTGCATATAGGCTACAGTCACCCGTAGGTTATAACTCAAATTAAAAAACCATAATAAATACACAATGAAGAGTGGGCTTGGGGTTAAGCGCGTTTTTAGTAAGAAACCGTCAAATTAATGAAAGATAAACTTGTGCTTTAAAATGAATGCATTTATAAAAAAGCTAGTTGTATATGAAAATGGCAGTCATCTGACTCTAAAAAAAATGGGGAGTGCTCTCCCCTCTCTCTTTCGCCATGTGTGATGGATCGGCCATCTCATGATCACCATGGTGATCTCGATCTTCTTGGTTTGCATGCGCGATCAACAACAGCCACAACGTCGGAAAACAAACAGTCTTGGTGTTCAATCTGATCTGGGTGAAGATGGGAAACCAGCAGGGGATATTGAATCACGATCCTCTGCCATGGGCAGACGAAGCGCGGTGGTCTATTCCTATGGGCGGCTGTCCATTGACGATCGAAGAACGATGCAAAGAATCGATAAACGTAAAGGTAAACGTAAGCTTGGGCATGTCCTGACTGAAAGTAATATGGAGATCGCGAAGCGTCGACGATCCGCAAACATTATCGTCTGGTCTTTTAAGATCCCTACAATGGAGGAATTGGATTTAGAGGAGCTGGTATTCAAAAAAACCATTATGGTTGCCAATGATAAAATGGCAATCGGGAATGCCTCTCCTCCTCCGGTGTCTAAGGATCACCCCGATACTCTTTTTCCAAGCGAGCTTAACTGGCGGACGGAGGGTGGTACACTCGTCGATGGCCGAATCTCCATCGTCGATGGTTGTTGGATAAAAAATTCTCCCATCCAATGGATGGTTGTTAGGAGTGTATCTCCACCAGATTTGGTCTCCGAGACTAAGGAGATTTTTAAAATTAATTATCAAGTCCCGTTATCTTGGGAGCAGAATTCTACTTCGAGGAGACATCTGCTTCTCCGAAACCACGTGGGAATGGGAAACCCTATTGGTGAAACGACCCGACTCTTATTTAAGGCGCTTGAAACTGGCTGTCTAACTCGGTGTTTAACTTCAACTCGAGTTACGGAAAACACACGAGCAGTTCCTGCCGCTGTCAATCCCAGGATCCCATACCACGCAGATAATGTCACGATCTCTCCTCTCCTCCCTCGGTCCTTGAAGCTGCTTGTCGGCCCTCTACTACGATCCAAACCTGGGGGTTCGGATGGGATTAGGGCGGGTAACTCGGCCATCGCCCATAGCCATGGTCACGTTGCATGCATGGGATTGATGTGGCCACGGCCGATAGGGGGTGTTGAGATGATATTTAATACAAAGGAACCTATTTTGCCGGTTCAAAACATGGCGCACATTACTTCGGACCAAGTGGTGCAATTTTCTATGGAAGAGGTCCAATCGACGAAGTATCGTGCCTCCCAATCATTGCTTGGTCGAGTCTTCACTTCTAATAGAATATACACTACGGAATTGAGGGAGGGTGTGCTCATGCCTTGACTCATCCAATGACGTCTCAGGGTGGTCTTGGCTATGCATGGATTGGTCGAGTTCATGCTCCCTAGCGAAGAGGCTCGGATCTGGGTGCTTAAGCGTACCCCATGGGTCATCAATGATCAAATCATTCACCTCCGTCTGTGGACACCGGTGATCACCAAACAAATTTTTGATGACCTTGTAATTGTCCCATTATGGGTTCAATTGTGGGATGTGAAAGAAGAATGCTGCACACAGCAATTCTGGAGGAAAATGGTGAATTCTATTATCGGCAAAGTGCTAGAATCGAATCTTTTTGCATGTCAAGATACTGGGCGTTGGTTCGTGAAAGTCAAGGCTTTAATTAATTTTACGAAACCACTTCGATCCCAAATTATGGCTACTAATGATAATACAGGCTGCTTCTGGGTTAGCCTAAAATACGAGTATCTATCTAGTTTCTATTATCAATGTGGTAGGGTGGGCCGCCTGCTTCGTGCTTGTACTTTTGACCCGCCAACACGGAAAGAAAAATTCGGACCGCATATGTCCACATGAAAGCTGGGTGAAGTTGGGGGAGATGAAGCCGGCGGCTGAGACCCCCAAGGCACGAGCTGCTCCCCGCCCAGCTCGAAGGAAATCAATTGTTGTTTCGAGCCGATCCAAGAAGCTAGAGGCCGACCGGATTCCTGGTGAACCGACTCGGTCTGGGAAGAAAACAGGCAACCGCAAGGGTAAAGGTGCCCAGACTGATCAGGGAAGGGAGGAGACCATTCTGGCTTGCCCAGTGGCAGAGAAGGGCAAATTGGATGTGGGTGACTCCGATGCTCATGTGTTTTCGGATGGATCTCAATCTGATGAGGACGAGCTTCTCTTCATTATTAAAAGTAGGAACCCTCCTAATGCTTAGGAACGGCACGTTCAACTAGGGCAGGTGAAACAGGTGGTAGCTGCTTTTGAGGCGAATTTGGTCATTAATGAGAATAAAGATCATTTGGAACCTGCGGAAGGGGAAATGATTTTAAAGCTGAACAAATATGGCTCTAATATTGAGGATGGGACTCGTAAGCGGTCTCTTCAAGAGTTAGAAGGGGGATTTGAGGATAGTCCCACCCCTAAGAGGCAGTTTGTGGAGGAGCATACGGAAACTGAATTGGTGGAGGAAGCCAGCCAAAAGTGGCCCCAATAAGATAAATGAGACTTCTGGCTTGGAATGTGAGAGGAATTGGGCCATCCCTCAGATTCCAAACAACTTTTAGTTTAGTTCGTTCTAATAATCCGGACCTTGTTTTCTTTTCAGAAACAAGAGCGTCCAGGTGAGTAGTTTCTCGTCGTTTGCGGGGGTTAGGGTTTGAGTCTGCTCATTATTTTTTTTGTTGATGTTGTTAATGGTTCTGGTGGTCTTGTAGTTGCTTGGTCCCCCGAAGTTGATGCTTCAGTGTTTTATCATTCAAGTTTCTGTATTGGTTCAAGAATTAATGAAAATGGTTCTTCGTATGTGGTGCTCTATGTTTACTTGAGTTGCCATATCACCTTGCGCGCGACTCAATTGATCCAAATTCATGAGATATGTGAGGGACTTCAGTTCCCTTTTGGGATCATTGGTGATCTTAATGTGACCCTAACTGAGAATGAAAAAGATGCTGGCAACCCGTGGAATGCTTCCCAAGCTCTGGACCTCCACAATCTGGTCCAAGATCTCGGGTTGCACAACCCAGGTTACCAGGGTGACCCTTTTACCTGAAAAAACAAACATATGGGGTTGGCATGTATTCGTGAAAGACTAGACAATGCGTTATGTTCCCAACGTTGGATGGATCATTTTCCTGAAACTCTAGTGAAACATTTCACTGACCAAGGGTCTGATCATCATGCATTACTTCTGTCTGATAAACCGTATGTCCGGATGTGTCGCTCTCTGTTTCAGTTTGATGCCAGTTGGGCAGATAAACCTGAAGTTAAGGCTATGGTTGCGTACGTTTGGCAGGAATCAATTCATGGTACTCCGATGTTCCAGTTGTGGGAAAGGTTGAAAAAGCTTCGCCATTTGCTCTACGACTGGATCAGAGCGGGTACCACTAATTCCCTGCGAAATATCCATACCTTGCAAAATGAAATTGTCAGGATAAAATCGGTTCACCCGATTAATTGGCAGGAAGTGACAAATCTGGAAACAGAATTAAACCGACAATGGGAGGCAGAAGAGTTATACTGGCAACATAAATTGCGTGTCCGTTGGTAGAAAAGAGGTGATAAAAATACATCCTACTTCCACATGGTCACGCGAACCCGACGCAAAAGGATTTTGTCTCGAGCCTGTTTAATGACAATGGGAATTGGATAACAGAAGAAAAAGGAAAGGTGCACATTGCGACCAATTTCTATCAAACTCTCTTCCCCTCGGAATCTCAGATACATAATATGACTAAGCAGGTGGCTGATCTCCCCATTGCATCCAATGTGACCCCGGAAATGAATGCTACCTTAAACCGCTGAGGTCCGTCCTAATGAGATCCGCAACACGGTTTTTGCGATGGGCTCAAAGCAGGCGCCAGGCTCGGATGGTTTCACATGTGTCAGCGGTCGACTCTTTCTTTGCTACGAGCAAGATGCTCCGGAGTTTCAATCACACTTGGTTGATGCTAATCCCAAAAGTAGATCAGGTGGAATCCATGCGTCAACTTCGCCCCATTAGTTTATGCCAGTTCGTATATAAAGTGATCAGTAAAATTATGGCGGAGCGGCTTGCTAGGATCTTGCCTACCATTGTCTCGGAAGGTCAGAATGCCTTTATCAAGGAAAGACAGATTGTGGACAATATCCTTATTGGTCATGAGTTAATGCATTATTTGAAAATCAAAACCCGTGGGAAAAAGGGATACATGGCTCTAAAGGTTGACATGTAAAAGGCCTATGATAGAGTTGAATGGTCCTTTCTTCTTGCGGTTTTGGAAAAAATAGGCTTTAGCTCTGTCTGGCGAGGGTGGATTCGTGAATGCTTACAGTTGATAACTTTCTCGGTCCTCATGAACGTGTCTCCGTCTGGTTTCTTTGCACCTTCTAGGGGGCTCCGGCAGGGGGATCCTCTTTCTCCCCTTATCTTTGTGCTTTGCATAGAGGGGTTTGCTGCCTTACTTTGTAAAGCCATCTCCGAGAAGAGGCTGGCAGGGATTAAGGTAGCTCCTCGGGCTCCCTGAATATCTGATCTGTTCTTTGCTGATGATTCTTATTTGTTCTTCTGTGGTTCCCTCTAGGAGTGTGAGAATTTGATAGAAGTTCTTAATGAGAATGAGGAGCTTAGTGGTCAGAGAGTGAACTTGGAGAAATCGGCAGTTTGTTTTAGTAAGAACTTTTCATCGCCAGATCAAGAGTTCTTGGCGACAATCCTAGGGGTGGGTGCAATAGGAGTCCAGGATAAGTATCTTGGTCTCCCCACTTTGATAGCTCGCTCCAAGACGGCCACATTTTGCTATTTGGAGGAGAAGCTTTTGGAACGCTTGCAAGGATGGAAACGAAGGAATTTGTCTTGGGAAGCTAAAGAAACTCTGATTAAATCTATTGTTTTAGCTCTGCCGCTCCATGTAATGTCCAGCTTTCGTCTTCCTTTGTCACTCTGTCGCCTCCTGGAGAAGCATGTGGCTAGATTCTGGTGGGGGGTAGAGGAGGGACGCTCCAGGATTCGGTGGGTCTCCTGGCGAAATATTTGTAAAAGTAAACATGAGGGGGGAATGGGTTTTTGTCGGTTCGAACAATTTAATCAAGCTCTTTTGGCTAAGATAGGATGGCGAATCCTGAATGAGCCCCAGTCCCTCTTAGCCCAGGTTTATAAAAAGAAGTACTTCCCGCAGGGCTCTTTCCTCTCGACTATGGCTCGCTCCCGCCCGTCCTAAGGATGGCAAAGCATTCTCTTTGGGCGTCAGTTGTTGACTAAGGGGTTACGGTGGCAGATTGGGAATGGCCAGAAGGCCCCTTTGCTTAATTCGAACTGGATCCCGCAGCAACATCCTTTCCCCCCAGTTTATAACCCGCGGATCCTACCTGAGGGAGGGGATGTAACGGAGATGCCCTTACCAAGGCATAATATTGAAGATCGTCTGATCTGGCATGCCACTGAGGATGGTCTTTTTACTGTAAAATCAGATTATCACTTGGCGGTTCGTCTTGATCAACAGAATGGGCGATGGCGGGCGCAGGTTAGCTGGATGGACAAGCCTAGTTGGATCTGGTTGTGGGAGGCTAACATTCCTCCAAAGTTGAAGATGTTTGCCTGGAAAATCTTGAACAGAATTCTACCGACGACTGAGGTGCTAATTGAATGGAAAGTAGTGGTCCTTTCCCGTTGTCCTGTTTGCTGGGCTACATTGGAGACAATGGAACACTTGTTCCTTGACTGCCCTGTGCCTAGGGCTCTGTGGGCTCAGTCTGGTTTAGATTATCTTGGTGAAGGATTGCCCCGCCATACATTCCCCCTCTTCCTAAAGAAATTGCTGACTCTCTTACATCAACCCTCGCAGTTCATGGCGGTAATTGATGTCCTGTGCAGGATATGGAGATCCCGGAATTGGGTGGTCTTTGAAGGGAAGCAGTTCGGAATTCCTGCTTTAATGAGGCAGTATAATCAATAGTTAGGAGAATGGCTCTGCTTGCCTAGTGATCCTCAGCCTCTCTCTCAGTCTACTCCTAGTACTCCTACAATGGACTTAGGTGGGTCAGGGGGGCCTGTGTGTCGTTGGGATGGGGCAGTTCGAAGAGGGTCTCACTCTGGAGGAGGAATGGTAATCCTCAATGAGGTGGGGGTGGCCCTCTAGGCTGCGAGAGTTCAGTTCCCTCTGATGGATGATCCAATGGTGGTAGAACTACTTACTCTTCTGGGAGCAATCCGTTGGTGTTTAGCGCATGGATTTTTGGCAATGCGGTTTGAAGGTGACGCCAAGGTGGTCATTGATAAAATCTGTCGGGTTGATGTGCGTGATAATTGAGTAGGGGCTATTTTGGAGGAGATTGTAAAATTTTTCACGTCAAATCCGGGCTTCAGTGTGCGATTTGTAGGTCGGGGAATCAATAGGGTAGCTCATATGGTAGCTAGACAGGCCCTGTCTTTGTTCTCGACTAGGTGTCGTTATTTTGATTTTCAGACCTGGCTGAATTCAAGGATGTAACTATCGATTTGTTTCTATCAATATATGATTATCTTTTGTCAAAAAAAAAAAAAAAGACGCTATGTGAAGTTGAATTAATAAAAAGCTTGGTTAAAATTAGAAAGAAGCAATGAAATAAAATTTGCAAACTAAATAAAGTGCCTGGCCACAAAGATAATCGTGGATCATGTAACTGCACAGGAACAAAACCGCTGCTAAATAGCATTGTCGCCGACGGAAAACTTGCCATCCACCGGAAAGACTCGATAGAGGAATCTAGACCGCAATTCCTTTGGAACCCCTGCAAAAAGAGATGTATAATCCACTGCAAAGGGCCAAGATTGGCAACGCATAATGGCGGGGCAGCAAACTGCTCGAGCGCACAGTAGCGAGAAGGAATGTAGACAGATCTAAATTCGTGGAGTTAATCTTCTTCTTTACTTCCTTTTCCAACCGATTTCATGCCCGCTTCCGTTGGAGGTCCAAGCCCTGTAATATGAAGAAGAGCTGGTTACGAAGTTACTGGAATCCGGTACTCGTCGGTGGACAATGGCACGACCTTACTCCCCCGTGACAACGACCACTGAAGCCGCCGCTCATGGAATCGCTACTCTGGTCTCTGCCACGGCGTTGTTGCACATGTCCACGGCTTCCGCTGGAGATGGCGCCGGAGATTTTCGTCAGATGGAGGTTGGGAGCGGAGACGGTTAAAAAAAACTACTATGATTTCCCTCCGTTCTTGCTGTAGATCGTTTTCAGCCTCTCATCCTCAATGGAGCAGCCTCTCATCCTTAATGCAAGTATTGAGGTATTTTCATGAAGGTTGTGTTCTATTTTCCACTTCCAACTCTTATGTCAATTTGACCTAGGTAGATGCAAATCTCCTTCTTGTTAAGAGGCTTTCAAAAGTTGGAAATCCTTGGCCAAATTTAGCCACCTACTTAGGCCAAATTAGTGCAAACCTCATACTACGTTTTAGCACCTTGGGTAGGTTGTTTTGGTCGTCCGAACTATGGTTCGAGGGAGAAGCCTAAATAATCCTTAGTCGATTGTCTAAGAGAGCATTTTTGGTAGCTTGATTTTATATCCCTTGGCCTAACGACCGAGAGAGTGAAGCACGTTCACTTGTTATGCTTCCCTACGATTTATGACCACTTACACCATGCACTTGCATTCGGTTCAACAAATCATGATTACTAGCTAGGGGAGTAATATTCGGGTGAAGCCTTCTTAATAAGTGTTCAAAACCATTTACATTTCCAATTGGTTTCAACATTAGCTTATAGATTTAACGAAAAATCGATTGCTAGATAACGTTTCAAACAGTTGAAGTATGGCTATATGGACCGACCCAGGTTTGACTTTTAAAATATACTTGCCTTATATTGCACCTGATTATAGCTTATACTTGGGTATTAGTCGAGATTTAAATTGTGGTATTCGGGACGAGTCAGGCACCAGTCTGATTGGGAAGCCGGGTTAAGTTGGACTATCTAGATCTTTGGCAGAGATGCCACTGAGTGTGTTGTAGGTAGGCTACCATGGCAGTCTATGGTTAAACATCTATGGCGAGAACGATGCACCAGATGTATAGGAGTGGTTAAAAGAGGTTTATGCTCTAGTTAAAGTGATAAAGAGTAAAGTCTCTGTTCTGGTACAAAGGAAAGATCAGGAGCGATTCTGGCCATCTTTTAACTGATGAAGGTTTCCCCATGGCCAGACCCGACGTTTGACCGTTAACTTGGACGGTCAAACGCGTTGACTAACGGTCAACGCGCCACGTCGCTGCCTACTCAGAAAATGCAATTAATTTTTTTTAAATTTCCACCTATTTTCATTTTCTTTTTTCATTTTGAACCAAAAAAAAAATAAATAGAAAATAGCTTTTCGATTTCGGGTATACCCATCATCCACTCCAAACGCACCCGCCACTTGCTTCCTAGCTAATGGCGGCCTTTCGTCGAAGCGAACCAACTCAAGCTGCCCGCTCGCAGAGAAGAAAAGAAAATGCTGAGCAGCAGGACAGTCGTGGCAGTAGACTCATCCTCTTCTTTCCTCTCATTCTCTCCGCCTGCTGCTTCCATCTCCACTTTCGCCGCCGCCACTTACCATTTTTGAACAGACGGCTCGGGTTCTCCAAATGCCCCACCAATCGTGATCACAACATCATCCCGAAGCCGCAACAGCATAGCAGAGTGATGGAGGGTTTCATTGCTCGAGCAGCGGAGGCATCGACGCCGCAATTGGAGGACGCCGATGCACTCATCGACTCCGTTGAGACCTTCATCTTTGATTGCGACGGTATAATTACCTTTTCGTGGTCTTTCATTCTCAATTCCCACAATTAGAGACTTGGGTCGGAGAGATATACCCGAAATCGAAAAGCTATTTTCTATTTTTTTTTTGTTCAAAATGAAAAAAGGAAAGGAAAATGAAAATAGGTGGAAATTAAAAAAAAATTTAATTGAAATTTGCTGAATTGGCAGTGACATGGCGCTTTAACCGTTAGTCAACACGTTTGACCGTCCAAGTTAAAGGTCAAACATCAAGTCTGGCCAAATTAGTTATTTTGATGTATAGTTCGGGCCAGTATGTTATAGATCGAAAAGATTGGTCAGGATGTTTATTTTGGTCAAAGTTCAGGCCAAACAAATATATTAACCCATGCTTTAATATACAAGTTAAAATTGTACCATAACGTTAAATGTATAAGTTGAGGTTGTACCATAAAGGAATTTGTACATTTATGTTATAGTACAACTTAAAGTTGTCAAGTTGTACCATCACATAAAGGTACAAGTTTAATTTGTAGCATAAAAGAATTTGTACAAAATAGATAGGTAAAATCTGAAATTATACTATAACTTTAAAGGTAAAATTTCAAGTTGTACCATAAAAGCAAAAACCTATATCGCCACTGCTATATAGCATCGTAAAATTTCCACTATTTCATACCTAGTTTTTAAGTTATTGGATGGAAAAGTAAAGGTGTATACAAAAATTAGACGTAGATCAAGAAAAAGTAGTGCCACACAGGTATCTCAAACCCAGTTTCAACTTTGGTTTCTACTCCAGATGAAGTAACACGATCATCCTGGAAGCATACAACAATCTCTCGGGGAACTGTTATTTGAATCTACAATGTTAGTTCTTCATGAGTTCAGGTCTAACGCTGTTCTTAAACAAACTGTTATTGCATGAAGTAAAGACGCTGTTCCCGTCAACCAATCGATCTTAGGCTTTCAGCACTACAGAAAAGACAAACGTAGCTGTCCTGGCAGGCCGCCAGACTACCATGCTTGTCGAGCGAGAGGGCGTCTGATGACAATATGCACATTCAATTTCAAAATAAAAGGCTTAGAAGCAGTGCCCCGGGTCTTTCTGTCTTCTAAGATCCCACTTGAGCGATGCCTTTGGCCTTGGCAGCTGCAGTAGCTGCAGCAGCAGCAGCAGCCGCCGCAGCTGAAGCAGCTGGATTGGGAGTTGAGGGAGGTACTGGTTTGGATTGTGAACTACTGCCCCGTGGCGGAGCAACCACCTGCTGATGCTGCTTCTGTTGTTTCATCTGCTGCTGAGAGTTTACTTGCGCAAGCAAAGCGTTTATTTGGCTGCCTGAGAGCGTCTCCTGCTCGAGCAAAGCATTGGCAAGAGCATGCAGCTCTTTGTTATGAGTAGTTAGTATAGTTTTTGCATTGTTATAGGCCCTTTCTAGGAAGTTCCTAACTTCTTGCTCGATAAGAAGCCTAGTCTCAGTGCTCATGCTCTTCCCATTGTCATCATAATTGTGGCTGACAAGTCCAACCTCTTTACTCATCCCATACTTTGTAACCATTGCTCTGGCCAGTTTAGTAGCTTGCTGGAGATCGGAAGATGCACCAGAAGTAACTTCATTCTCCCCAAATATAAGCTCCTCCGCGACCCTTCCCCCCATGCAAACATCAAGCCGAGCAAGCATCTGTCTACGAGATATACTTGTCTCATCCTTGTCTGGCAACTGGGAAACCATACCAAGAGCCATACCCCTAGGGACAATTGTTGCTTTATGAACTGGAAGAGCCCCATCAGTATGTACAGCAACAAGAGCATGTCCACCCTCGTGAAAAGCTGTAAGCTTCCGGGACTCGTCCGATATCACAGCAGATTTACGTTCACTTCCCATCATGATCTTATCTTTCGCATACTCCAGATCCATCATGTTGACAGCTTTAGCACCATCCATTGCAGCCTTAAGGGCAGCAATGTTGACCAAATTCGCAAGATCTGCACCTGAAAATCCAGGAGTCCCTCTCGCAATTATCATCAGATCGACATCATCAGCCTTTAGCACCTGTAAGTAATAGAATGGGACCGATGAGACTTGGTTCGTATTTTGGTTCTAACAAATAGACATGAAGTATGCCTGCTAATTAGGAGAGTAACAAATATGCAGCAGCTTCCAGGTAGCCTGAAGACAACATATGACTTTGTTGCTAAACTTGAAGGATCAGTAAAAATAAGAAGACCATCAAGTCTGATCTGAATAAAGCAACACGTCATAGTCTATTGCATCAACATCAAGGAAGATGGCTCAGAAGTATAATAATGCAATTTCAAATTGGTAAAGAGGGACAGCATGCAGACATCTTTGTTAATTAGAAGATTTGGAAGAAAAGGTGATGCAGCATGATATTGTGTTCTAAGTTTTCAAGAGCTAGGAAAAGGCTTGGCCAAGTCAGTTAAACCCAGTAGCAATCTAGAATTGGCAAAAAATTTAGAAGTACATTCTTTATAGGTAACTATCTTCATCACAATCACATGTGACATCTGGTTTCATCAGCAATGTGCGGAAGAAATAGTTTAAGTCATCCACGACAACATCCACACAAGCTATCCATCAAACATGAGCGCTACTAACTGGGGAGCAATTAACATTTAGTCCAACTTCATGCAAAACAGAGAAACTAATGTACTTCCAAGTTGGCATAGTACCTTTGACATATGGGATTCCAAGATTTGCCGTCTTCCTTCCACATCTGGATTCGGTACAACGATGTGACGGTCAAACCGGCCTGGTCTTACCAGAGCTTTGTCCAATGACTCTGGGAAGTTGGTTGCTGCAATGACAATGATCCCTTCATTTTGCTTGAAGCCATCCAACTCAACTAGTAATTGATTCAAAGTCATCTTCATGTACTGTTGATCTTTAGGATTGCGGCTCCCACCAATGGCATCTATTTCATCTATAAATATTATGCATGGTGACCGCTTTTTAGCAGCTGAAAAGAGATCCCTGACCCTCCTGGCTCCAACTCCAACAAACATCTCTTCAAATTCACTCCCACTGCACGAGAAGAAAGGAACCCCAGCTTCTCCAGCAATTGCTCTGGCTAACATAGTCTTGCCAGTCCCAGGCGGACCAACAAGCAAAACACCTTTTGGCAACTTGCCACCCAGACGAGTAAATCGCTGATACCATAGAAAATAACCAATTAAGGGGTTAACAATCACACTTCTTAGTTCTTAATAACAACAGCACTGCAGTAACTCTATGTATAGGAATTTCACAAAATAAAGGTGTTTGCACAACGAAGGAACAGGTGATGAAACACACCTTTGGATCTCTGAGATAATGCACAATTTCTTCCAGTTCCGACTTTGCCTCATCAACTCCTTTGACATCACTAAACTTGGTATTGGATTCCATGCTAGGCTGCACCTCCTCGTGCAGACCAAGTCCTGCAACATACATGGAAGACAATAACTAAGAAATATAGTTGACCTCTGTTTGAGTGATTAACAGACCAAGTTGAAGAGCAAAGAAATATCATAGTACATCAGAATACAGATACCTTTACTAATTCCTCTGTCCTCAATAAGTGCTCCAACACCAGAAATCAATAGGAAGGCTAACGCAATAGAGCGAACAGTACGCCAAAGTTGCTCCTTAAAGTGACCTCCTTCTGAAGTAACCATATGAATTGGTGTACCGGCAGTCCCCAGAACACCTTCTTTCCCTGATTTGCCAACATTTCGGAAAACCGAAAGACCGCCCGTACTTTCTTCATCCCTCACTGCATTAGACATGCCTACAACATATAAACAGGTAGCTCCACCTTAATTTTGACATATATCAATGCCACAGCGGCAGATAGAAAGGTGACCAACAAATAAAAATGGAATCCAAGACTTAATCCATAATACTGTTGATCTTAGTTTCTCCCTCATTGACAGTGACAAACAAAACGGCACAAATTCTGTTGGTCAATGTATTCTGCGAGCACCTATATTCCACTATACAACATCCGGACACAACACCAAGCAGAATGCACTAAGCAAATATTGAATGGTCAAACAGCCTCAACTTTTGAGTTAGCAGTTGACAGGTTAGTAGTGTGCTACTTTTGCAAGGACACGAAGATTAAAAATAAAATCTCCAAGAAAGACATTATCTGATAACGGAACCCTCATCCAGCACCAAAGGAGAATAAGCCATCAGATAATATAAGAACCCACATACCTCTCTGCAGGGTCTTCAACAACTCGCTCTCATCTAGTCTGTCCACTCTGACTAGAGCTTTCACATACTCAGCAAGCGCTGAAGGATTATGATGCAACGATGATTGACTTTCAAAGATTCTAATAATTGCTTCAGGATCATTTCGGTGGTAGAGTTCTTTGAGGTGTGCAACTTCAGTAGCTTCATCTGCATCACGAACCCTACGAGCTAGATTGCCAACATAGCTTGATTGAAACTTCCTCTGAATATTGGGAACTCTATTGCCTGTAGATTGAGAACAACGGATGATAACGACATTTTACGATACAAAATCCAGAAAAAGCAAAAAAATATAGACTATAAAGATGCCAGGAAAAATGTATTTAGTAATACGGAGAACTCAAAGGGTTGTTTCTTGAGGCAGGTACAAGTTTCTTTATATACATATATATATAGATGGATTATGAGGGATGTGGATAACATGCACCCAAAAAAGTGAGTACCTGTAGCACTTCTGAATTTGTTAAGAGACAAATAGTTCCTGACAAACAAGCTTCTGCATTGTCGTAACTCTGATTGATGTCTTGAAACCTATTAGAAGATGAATATTCAAGACAAGACACACATAAACATAGCATGTTTTGCACCCCACGGAGAATGCTATGATAAAGCAGAAGCACAATTACTTCCAAGGCAAGAACTGAATTGAGCAGGAGCAAAACAAACAATTGCATACGGTGTTAAGTGCATTTTCACGCATAAAACAAATTATAGTATAATGGGATCCAGACATGCATAACTTATACTGGGAGATGAATTCTTCAAACTTTTAAATTGCGCCATGACTTTAGATAAAACAAGAAAGCGGTTTGCTGTCACACGTGATCCTACAATGACAAACCCAGTGGACTGCACCGGCACTTCTAAGCACAAAAAGAATTCTACTTTCACTCAAAAGAGTAAGATGGGTAGCCTGGTGAAACGAGAATGCAGACAGTAACTAAGCTCTTATAACCTATTCACATGTAACGAAGGAGGTCAAACGCCAATTAGTTCTCAATCCATTGAGCACAGGTATTCAATTCGACTATGACGATAGTTTCCGAGGCCCTATACTGATCGGCTGTAGAAGACGAGGTCGAGAAGTTAGGGTTTTTCAGCTACGAAGCTTGATCGACCAAACAGGGAGACCACACAAGGACAGGAACGGAAGCAAGGGATAATGCGAGATAGAAATATGCACCGCTGTTTGGGAAAAAAGGAAAAATCGAAGAAGGTATGAAGAAGTACTCACCTGAGAGATTAACTGCCTCCAAGCCATGGCTAAGGAACAGTGGCTGTGGCTGTGGATGTTGGCGATGAGAGGGAGGTATAAAAGTGTCCGTCTCTGGAGCGCGCTTCCGATCCGAAACAGGTCCCAGGTTGTATTTGGTCGAGAAAAATCCCCCGACTCGATTTCTGTTCCCACAAAGGAACACAACTCCTACCTTTCTTCCACTCAGCATTGATCCAGGATTAAATAACATGTTTCATACTTCAACTATTGCATATTTCCCATTTACATCTTTAACCTTAATTATTTTCTGTTTTGGTCCTCCGTATTTTTAACATTGTATAGTGTTCTAATTCAAGGCTTGAAGATTGATGAGTCTCAATATTGGGATTGAAAATGAAATTGTTGTCTAATAATATATATATATTCTGAATCGATATGTACTAGAATTTAAATTTTATCACCCTAAAACACAATAAATTGACATATTTATCACTCAACTCAATTTCAATTCGAAACCCTAACCAAACAATCCCTTGTGTCTTCCCTCACCCCCAACCCACATCTGGCGCAGAAACCAGAAACAAAGCTCCACCTCCCCTGCTCACCCCCAACCAGTAGCGGAGGGAGGTGGAAGGGAGTGGGATCCTAGGACCCCACTTGGATAAATTAAAATGGTTAAATGTATGTACATACTTGTTTAATTTGGATAGATTTAGAATTCAGGATCTCGTTTATATGGAATTTAATTGTCCTAGTATTATGAAACAAACAAATAATTTAGACTATATTGGTCATATATCATTGAAAATTCCCAATTTTATAGTCCTTATTCTAAAAAATTCTAATTATTCTAAATATGTGTACAATAACCTCCAGCTATATCTAAAAAGCTTTTAGTTCAACAATTTTTTCCTATCAATATACAATTTCTATGTCATCAAATGTGTTTTATAAAAAATTTGTGTGTATTAGATTTTACTTGGTGATTCGGGTCTAATTGTACACATTTTACCCCTCATTTCTTGATAGTTTGGCTTTGCATTTCATCGTCCCTCGACATATTTCACGCTAGGTTGTGCTTGTTTTGATACATTTCAGGTCCTAGCACGTGTGGAAGGGTCGAGGATGAGTTTTGGGACGATTGGAGGTCGAAAAAAGTGCAAAAACCGAAGAAAAGTCCAAATTCACGTCCGTGACCATTGCCCCACAACAGTGAAGTGCAGGCGTCCAGGTTTCAGGCCATGTTCACGGTTTCTCATTGGAGTTGACGGTCTCCTATGGTCATGAACTTATGCCATAAACCGTGAACCGTGAAGCGTTCAGGGCGATTTCTGAGGTTATTGACGCCGCGTGAGTTCACGGTCACAAAGACTGTGAACTTTGAGTGCAAACCGTGAACTCAAGTGAGTGAAGTGGTGCGTTTCGACACAGCACGCCGAGTTCACGGACGCGTTGAGGAGTTCACGGCCATGAACTGGAAGGCCGTGAACTCAGCTCGATCTCAGTACAAAGGGAGAGCTGAAAGTGAGAAGAAAGGGGAGCTTCATTTTTAGGTTAGGTTTTCATTTTACATAATAAAGAGGATTCTAGTGAGAGGTTACGGTTTCTTCTAGAGTGAGAAAGTGCAAATCATAGGAGGAAGAAGGAGCTTTGGGCTTGTTCCTAGCTAGAGGATTGAAGATTTCTTCATCTCAAGGGCGTCTCAAGCAACAAGGAGGAAAGATTGACATCACTTCATGGTTCTTTCTTCCCCTTTTGTTGTTTTCTCTTATCTAGCTATGGAATAGCCTACCTACTCACTTGGGTATTGCGAATCCTAGTCTCTCTATGTGTTAGGATGTAAGAACATGGATCTATTGTGTTGATTGAGTGTTTTATATGATATTTGAGGTATTATTCATGAATGATTGAGTGTGCTAGCTTTAACTCAATATTGTGTAAAATTGACTTAGAGGGTGGAAATCCCCTTTTGGTCTAATAGGAAGCTAGACTTCTTAGCCACTTGGGTAACCTCCTTTAGGTCGATTTAAGACCAAAATATCAAGTATTGAAGTAGGGCCGTGATTCCACCGGGATTAGTCTCTTCGTCGACCGGATTAAGTTCCGAGGGTTTGGTCTGCAATCCTTATTCGGCTAGTCGAGAGGGTTAGGTTTCCTAGCCTATCGTTGCCACCCTTAGCCGAGAGGTTAAGTGAGTTAGCTTTCTAACTTGTTGCAACAATTCTCAACTAGCTAACTAAGAGAGTTAGGGATCTCCTTGGTTGATCGGTGAAGAGGGCTAGGTTCCCTAGCTATGAATCACAATTCATAACCTAACGGTTAAGAGAGTTACTTCTCCTAGTTTATATTTGTCGATTTTCCTTCATCGATCGACTAAGGGAGTTTGTCCCTAGCTAGTTGCACCCACCTCGCGGTGTATGAGCAAGTCCTTCACACTAGGGCTTTGTTTGTCGCTTCTTAGCATGAGACTAGGGGGAACAATACCCGGGTGAAGTCCTCCCGAGTAGAATTCTCCTCCATTTACTTTCCTTGCTTGTTTAGTTTGTAGTTTTCTTAGTTTTAAACCCAAAATTGTTTTGCTAGATAACAACTTAAACGATTGAAGTAGGGGTACATGGACCGGTCCGGGTTTGACAATTAAATACTTGCCCTATACTGCACCCGGTTAGAGTTTAAAAACTTGGGCTCTAGTCGGGATATAATTCGCGGTGTAGTTTTGAGAGAGTCAAGTTTTTGGCGCTGTAGCCGGGGAACCACGGTCCATTATTTTGAAAAGGTCATTTAGTGTTACTCTAGCATTTTTTGTCTTGTCTTGTCTTGTGTTTTGTTTTTGTGTTTTATCTTTGTGTGATGCAGAGTTGAGTCATGGATCCCGATAGCTTCTCCTACCTGTGGGGTATCCACTAACACACGAATGGTGTTACCCCGAGCCAACATGGGGCTATCAAGAAGGAGATAAGTACGGATCCGTGGTCGACTACCAACTACCTTCCCATGATGAGTAACCACATCCCCCGGATGTTCAAGAATTCTATGCATACTATGAAGGGTACCCTCCACAACAAGAAGGGAAGAGCCAATTGGAGCTATTGGTGGAGAAGTTCGTATCGGATAATGAGAGATCATATTTCGAACCGACCTTTCCAACCATGGGTCCACCTCACTCGAATTTCCTTTATGAAGCGGAGGAGATACACAAGCGCATGGAGAAGCTAAACTCGACGGTCGAGGAAGCTTTTTCACGGTTCATCCAAGACCGACTCTTGGAGGTTGGTGAAGAAAAGAAAGAGGAAGAGGAAAGCCTCGAGGATGAATTGGAACGGTCGGAAGTTGTCACGGATGGCCACCATGATACTCACGACTTGGAATGTCCTCTTGAGGTAGCCACCACTCTTCCACATTTCATCCCAACCGTTAGAGAGGAAGTTCTCAACGAGGAAGTGAGTGCCGAGTCAATCGAAGATATAGCTTGGAAACTCGCTATTCAACGCTTACTTGCGAAAGAGAAATGAAAGATGAGGAAAGAAGATGTTGTGGAGGACGTAGTAGAAAAAGAAGAGGAATTTCTTGAGGATTCCCGAGAGGAGGAATTTGAAGAAGGGAATAAGTTGGATGAAGCAATTAACTTTCGTGCTAAGGAGGAAGACTCGGTGGAAGAGGCTTGCATCGGCCATGTGATTATCGAGAAATCTCCACCGAACTTCGAAGAGCTGCTTGGCAAGGATCCTTTTGCGATCACTCTTTGTCGGACCAAAGCCACTCTGTCATCATTCTTCCTTGATTAATGCGAAGGTGAAGAGTTTATGGTGTTCCGTCTGGTTTGGGGCAAAGAGAAAAGAGTAAAAGAGAAGGAGAGGTCTCAAGGGTGGAGGCTCCAAACCACTCGAGTTCATGAGTCGTCGTCAATTGCCATTTCGTGTGCTCATGACTTGAGGCCCCGCCTACACGATGGGAACCTCAACTAAAAAGTGGTTCTAGCATGGACCGAGACTTGAAGAACAATAGTCTAGCTTATGACGTAAAAGTAGCGCTTGTTGGGAGGCAACCCAACGTAGGTTTATGTTTATTTTTATGTTAAGTACTATTGTTGTGCAATAACCTCGCCTTGCGCGAGCTTGTGTGTTTGTTTTTGTCTCCTTGGAGCTCTCTCCTCTTCATCTCCGACCCAATTCGATCCCGACCTTCACTCACCAAGCTATGCGGTAACATCGTTCTACCCCTTATTTTACGCCATTGAGGGCAATGTCGAGCTTAAGTATTGGTGGGTAGTCTATCTATTATGCTTGTGCGTGTGATCGATTGCTTGGAGCCTTGATGTATGCCCAAATTTTTTAAAAAAATTGAGGGCTCCAAGCATTGCATGATCATTGTGGTCGTTTGTTGGAGGATCTCTTATTTATTGGCATTGACCTTGAATTGTTGCATGTGATGGAGTACGTCCCATGATGATGATTGAGAGGTGCATTAGGATAGTGCAAAGGTTTAGTTCTCATGTGTGAAAAAAATGAATGGATGTTAGGACTCGATTACTTGTTGATTACAATTGACATGCTTTGTGAATAGGAATAGATAGTTGGGTGACTAGGTAGCCATGTGAGTTTTGAGCCGATCGTTTTCTTCTTGTGTGCTTAGATCCCTCTTACCACGGCGATTAACATCACAGTTGTCATTAGTGAGTATGATGGAGGCATAGGATTAGTCCACGCCCAAATGTTGATTGTACCGAAATGATTTATCCACTAGTCAACCCCTTTGAGCCTTGTGACTTTGGGGGTCGTTCTCGTGTTAGGAGCTTTTTGCTTGTGAGCTTAATGGTGTTGAAAGAACAATCCCTCATCCTTTCTTCGTGTTTATACGTGTGTCGTCCTTGTGTCCTGGAGATCTCGCTTTTGAGCTCCATTGAGGTTCTACATAGGAGGATTGTGTGCGGTTCTTACTAGGAATAGAAGTGAAAGGAAGAGTAGTGTTGGAGTGAGTTCTTAAAAAGAGAGTGTTGATTGTTAAAAGTAGCGTGACAAATGTTTAACTCTCTAGTACCCCCCCCTCAAAAAGAAAAGAAAAAGAAAGAAAAAGAAAAGTAGAAAGAAAAAAGAAGAACGAGAAACTAAAAAGAGGTGATAAAACGAGGTCAATAAAGTAGAGAGTGCCACAAAAGAATCAAAGAGTATGCTCTAGGTGAGGTTTCTTGGCCCACAAGCCATTGAAAACTCCACATTGTCTTAGAACTCCTTCACTACCAATTCGTAATGTGATAGCAAGAGTAGACCGAGGAAGAGCGCTTAAGGAAAGTTCATGATGGGTGATAGTTTGGAAGGGAGAAGTAAGGTTTTTGGCCTATGCTAGTGGCCATTGTTTGTAGAGAAGGTTCTTAGTCGAACCCATAGAACCTTAGGGTTTAGATTGGAAGATGTAGAACCTCGTGTTGTGTTTGCCACCACCCAAAAGGCATTTTCCCATGTCCAAGACAATTGCCAGTCATTTGAACCCATGTCTAAGACCGCTAGACAAGCTAGTGATGACAACCATCCCGTGAACTCTAGAATTTAGAGGTTGCCGCCATGGTGAAGAGACGATAGGACTGGGTGTTGATGATTGTGCGCATCTTTTGCACCAAATGGTCCCGACCACATTGGTCAAGAGAGTGAGTTTTTCATTCTTGTGTTGCATGTTCATATCTTATCCCGGCGAGGACCTAGTTCACCTATTCGTTTGTTCCTTGGACTTGAGTTCTATGCGTGGTTAGTTGTGGTTGATGAGTAGTCCGGTCGATACTTGTATTGATTTGTGATTAGGGTGAGAACTTTTAGTTTGCACGTTCTTAATGCATTTTGATTCGGGCCTAATTGTACATGTTTTGCTCCCGTTTTACTTAGGTGTTTGTGCCAAATTTATTCCTAAAAGGTTGGTTTTAAGCTAGGTTCCTCGTGTTTTAGTGTGTTTCAGGATTTAACATGTGAAACCAGCCTCGGAGTCGAAAGTTGGGCGAAAAGGATCGAAAACCGGGAGAAGAGGTGAAAAAGGTATAGTTCACAGCTAACCAAGGAAGTTCACGGTCTTGCATGACCGTGAAGAAGAGCCCTTGACCGTGAATCGCGAGGCGTCCAGAGCCAAAATGAAGGTTACTAACGCAAGGTGAGTTCACGATCACTAAGACCGTGAACAAAGGCTATTGACCGTGAACAGAAGAGATCGACGCGGTGCATTTTGGCGCACACCTGCAGTTCACGGACACGTTTCGTGGTTCTCGCCCATGACCTCAGGCCATGAACTCAGCTCATCTCTGCTTTAAATGATGAGCTGAAAGGAGGAGAGAGGGGAGAGCCCATTTTGTGTGAGAAGCCTTCTTCAGAATTCTAGAGGGAGAAACACGAACCAAAGGAAGAAGAAGGCTAGGGTTTTGCTTCGAGGCAGATTTTGGGAAGATTTCCTCTAAGGAAAGCTCAACTCAAGGGCCAAGAAGACTGGGAGCATCCTTCAAGATGGTTTCCACCTATTTCCCTTTTGTATTCCTACTTCTAGCATGGAGTAGACCTCCTTTCACTTGGATGTTGTGAAACCCTAACTCTACCATGTAGTTTTCTTTTATGTGTATTGGATGATTGTCATTGGGTATTCTCCAATTCAATGATTGTGGCATTATTTTTCATGATTGTGCATGCTTATACTTAGCAACCTAGGGGTTGTGCATGTTTTGTGCTTAGCATCCTTAGGTTTGTGCATTTAGGTGCTTAGCAAACTAAGGATTGTGCATAATTGTGCTTAGCACTCTTAGGTTTGTGCATGTTGGTGCTAGCAATCTGATTAGCCACCTTAGTCTAGCTTAGAAAGGAAAATCTCCCTTCCAAGGGAGACTCAATCGAGTTGGTTTCCTTCCGCTTTCTAAGCCACCTAACTAGGTTAAGTTAGGGCAACCCTCAATGTTGACTTAAGCAAATCGGTTAATTGCGATTAAACTGTCGGACCTTTGAGTTGAGTGAGGGAGTAAGTCAATTACTGATTGTCTAAACTAAGAGGGTCAAAATGACACGGCCTTTCATGCTTACCTCGGCTTAGAAATTGAGATTGTGGTCTCCGACCATATATGCATCCCTCTGCAGTTCGAGATCACCGTGCCCAAAGCAATTGTTCGAATTTACATATCGTGGTAGCATTTAGGGGGAAGTGACACCCAAGTGATCTTTCCACAAAAGAGTTTCCAAAACCATTTACCCTTGCCCTTTTGTTATTTCAATTAGCAAACTTTAAACCAAAACTTTGTTGCTAGATAATGATTTCAACAACCGAAGTAGGGGTAGACGGACCAGCTTGGGTCGATATCTAAATACTTGCCCTATACTGCACCCGACTAGAGTTTAAAAACTTGGGCTCTAGTTGGGGTTTTATTATGGTGTAGTTTTGTGCGAGTCAAGTTTTTGGCGCCGTTGCTTGGGAAAACGATCTGTTATCTTGAAAAAGTTGTTGGTTGTTAATCTAGTTTTTAATTTCTAGTTTTGCAAGTGTGTGTGCTTTTCTTGTGCTAGAGTTGGTGTGCTTTCCGATTGTGTGTAGGTGGTGTATGACCCGGAGTAATCCGACACCTTTGCTACCACTTGACGTGGACATAAACCGAACTCTCCGGCTCCTAGCACGGAAGAGAGAGCTAGCAGTGGCAAGGCGAAGAAGTGAAAGAGGCCGACAATGTTTGGGTCCCAGTGTTAGTGGAGAAGTAGTTGAAGAAGTGGAAGTTTAACCCATCAATGAAGTGGAAATGGCGGGGAACAAAAGCCAAGATGGCCTCAAGCCCGCCAATTAAACGATGCGGCGGACGACGAGGATGCGCCGAGAACGATGGGGGTACTATATGGCCCCAAGGCTGGCGGACATTCAATCGCCAATCCTACATCATCCAGTGGCGGCAAACAATTTCGAGATCAAGCCATACAAAGTAATGCTCTATTCCACGGCCTTGAGAGGGAGTCACTAAGAGAGCGCGTGCAGAGATTCTTGGAGTTCGTAGGGAGCTTGAAAATTAATGGTGTGTCAGCCGAAGCTTTGCAACTTAAGCTTTTCCCGTACTCACTCTCGGGAAAAGCACTTAGGTGACTAAACAACCGCCCACCTCGGTCTATCACCTCATGAGATGACCTCCTCAACAATTTTATGGCTCGTTGTTGCCCGCCTTCAAAGACGGTGGAGTGGAGAAAGAAGATTACACATTTCGAGCAAGAAGAGGACGAGACCTTGAGGGATGCTTGGGAGAGGTACTCTGATTACTTTCTTCAGTTCTCTCACCACGCGTTTGAAGAACAGTTCCGGATGGAAACCTTCTACAGAGGCCTGATGCAAGAGGATAAAATTCTTATTGACTCCTTGTGTCAAGGGAAATTGATGAATATGGCTCCACCCCAAATAACCGAGATACTTGAAGACATGGCCCTTAAGGGATACGAATGGGGGTTTACTAGAAGTGGAAGAGGAAGCAACGATTGGTGATGAGAAGCGTGGGAGCGAGTGCTCCGCTTGAGACGAAGTTGTATAAGTTTCTTGAGGGTATGCTTGAAGATAAGATGCAAGGAAAAAGGCCGGTGATGTCGTGTAACTGGTGCTCGAGCACCAGTCATGAAATGGTGGAGTGTCAAGCAATGAATGAGGCAACCACTCCGGAAGAGCAAGTCAACTTCGTGGCAAATGCTAGGGTTAAAAACCCGTATAACAATACTTATAACCCCGGATGGAGGAACCACCCCAACCTTGCTTGGGCATCGCCGACAAATCCGAGTCCCCCAGGTTCAAGGCCCCTCGGAAAATTTCCAACCTCGGCCAACCTTCATCTAACAAAGGACCCAACTTAAAGGCTCAAACTTCCAACAACCATACCAATCACAAGGTGCCCTAGGGTTTCAACAACAACAACGCGACAAGCTATCTAAGCTTGAAGACCTAGTGAACACCTTTGTGAGTACGAGTAGCCAGAAGTTCGAAAAGATAGAGCAATTCATGGATGTGGCGACTACCAAGTTTACCTCTGTTGAGGCGAGTCTCCGAAGTCATCAAGCGAGCCTTCAAATATTGGAGGTGCAAATCGGCAACCTTGTCGGCATCCTCACTAAGAGACCCAAGGGAGCCTTACCTTCCCAAACCGTAACGAACCCTAAGGATCAAGCCGGGGTGAATGCACTTCAAGTGAGGAGTGTGAAGGTGGTTCCGGAAGTCGCCACTAATGAAGTGATGGAGAAGGAAGATTCCAACAAGGAAGAGACCAACCCGATGAAGGGAGAAGGGAAGCCCTCGAGGAATGAGAGGAAGGCGGCAAGGAAGGCATTGGCGGAGGATGGATACACACCACCTCTTACTTATCCCACAAGGATGTACAAGGAGAGGTTGGAGAACGAGTGTGGAGATTTCATAGAAATGCTCCGCAACCTCCACCTCAATATCCCCTTCCTTGAAGCCATGGCTCAAATGCCAAGATACGCCAAGTACCTCAAAGGATTCCTCACCAAGAAGCCAAAGCTTGAAGGCCTCTCCAACATGACTCTTGGCGAGGAGTGTTCAGCTTACCTCCTCGACCACTTTCCCAAAAAGCGGTTTGAACCAGGTAGCTTTACTATCCCTCTTGATATTGGCAACCATCATATAGACAATGCCTTGGCGGACGTAGGAGCTAGTGTTAATGTGATCCCTACAAGCTTTTCAAAAAGTTAGAAGTAGTTGAACTTAAGACCTCTAAGCTTAGCATCACCTTAGCCGACTGCTCGGTCATTAGCTCGAGAGGTATAGTGGAGGACATGATGGTGAGAGTGGGCAAGTTTTGCTATCCGACTAATTTCATGATTCTCGACATAAGTGAGGACTCAGATATGCCCCTCATCCTTGGTCGTCCCTTTCTTGCAACCGTCAATGCATTGATAGAAGTTTATGAGGGGACCCTTATTTTGAGGGATGGTAAGGAGAGAATCAAGCTTGAAATTGATCCTAGGGTTAGGAGTGATGAAGTGAAGGTAGTAGTTTCAAATGATGTGAATGAGAGTGGAGGAGAGCCTCTCAAAGAAAAACCCACCGTTACTTGTGTTGTCTTTGTTGATGTTGAATAGGAAGTTAAGAAGGGTCCTAAACCCAAAGGATCGAGGATAAGTGCTTGGAAGAAGGATGAAGGGAGATTTGACTATGAAGATGGGGGGGGGGGGGGGGGAGGGGCGAAGCAATGTTGGCCAACCAAGAGGGCCAACCCAAGGAACCTAAGATGGGAGGCTACACGCCTCGCCCCGAGAGTGTGGTGGATCCACTCTCGGTGGCATCATGTTTGAAGTCGTGATCGATCCCCAACTGTCAAGCTAATGAAGATAAATTAGCGCTTGTTGGGAGGCAACCCATCAGAGGTTTGTTTTCTTTTACTTATTTTTCATTTTAGTGTCTTGTGAAGAGTTAGAGTGGTGAAGTGGTGTCCCCGTGCTGAGTGTTGTGTTTTTGCGGTTTATGGTTGTGTTGGGATCGCTTAGGAGGCACGGAAGAATAGGTTGAGTCAAAATTTCAGCGGAGGTGCCCTGTTTTCACTGTAGTTCACGAACGGATTGTTGAATTCACGGTCTTATAAGACCGTGAACATGCAAACGCGTCCTTGAATTAGGTACTGATGCATGTTCACCACCTATCAACCACTCCGTGTTCACGGACGCGTTTGAGAGTTTACGGTCGCTAAGACCGTGAACTAGGCAACGCATCCGTGAACTCCAAAGCGTGCCTATAAAAGGGGCGTGAACGGTGCCTCTTCACTTCACGACCAAAATCTCACCGGAAAATTTCAAATCTTCACCGGAAAACGCAAAAATTTGTCGGTTTTTCGATCTTTCCCCCATTTCCAGCGTGCAAAACCCAAAACCAACGTCATACCTAGTCTCCACTCCTCAAAACCGGCCCGTGCTGAGATTTTGGGGAGATTTGGAGCACCTTTTTCAGGCCAAGTCACCGGCGGCGAGTGTCCGACGAGCTTCCAACGAAGCTCCGATGACCCCTCTCCGGTTAGTTTTCCGACCGTTTTTCAACGTCCTCGCCCGCACCTCACTTTCTCCTACTCCCCACTTGTGTCTCCAGGTTTGTTTTCCGACTTTACCTTTGTGAATTGTGGAGAATCAGATTAGTTAGAGAAGTGAGTTTCAATTTTTGTGCTTGGCATGATTGAACCTAGATTTAGGGCGAGGAATTGGGTGAATTAGGTCAATTGAATGATGGATTGATTTTTGCATGAGCTTAGTGAGCCTTGGTAGGCGTGTTTGAACTGAATTGTGTTTATTTTTAGAATTTGCCCACTAAGTGATATGTTAAGAATGCAAGTGGAGTTTATTCTTGTATTGGTGGATGGTAGCCATTGTGGTAAGGGTTATGGTTCAACTTTTGTATGCTTGAACCGTGAAATACCCAAAACAATGCCACGGTGGTTTGAGCTGAAATGTTTTAACCATGGTGGAAAAACAAGTGTGGGGGGATTTCTTTTCCTCCCAATGAGCATTATTGACGATTATTTCCACGTATGGTGTATGCTTCTCAGTTTGTGCAGGACGGTTAACATGGATCACCCATATCTTGTGGTGCTAAGGAGCAGCCTCGAAATGGAGTAAGAGGCGTATTTCTGGGCATCGCCGAGTGTCGGTAACCATTGGAAACTCGACTTCGCCCAGTTCGATAGGCTTCATTGCGATGATGCTATGAGGGAGGCAGTGGTTCACCCCCAATGGCGCCAAGCCCTTGATCTCGAGGATGACACTTACGGGGATCTACGCGTCGAGTTTTTCAGCACCTTCACCATACGCAAGAGCCTATGCCTACTCGGTCATCCAGTACGCCGGGTCGAGTTCTGATTGGGAGGGGAACCTCACAATTTGAGCTATGATGAGTTAGCCAGAGCCCTCGGAGTGGAAGCCAAACGTGGGGACGAGTGGGAGGAAGATGCCATCCAAAGTTTTGACGCGAATGACGCATTTCTGAAGTTGTCTTCCAAAGTACCAAAGGACAAAGTTCAAGTTGGCCCTCACTACGACATCCACACTTCATCCCCAGTGGCGTGTCATGGTTGCACTCATGGCTCGTTCCCTCTACCCGGCTTACCAAAACCCAAACAAGATAACCGAGAGAATTTTATTGGCTTGTTCTTGCATGGCGGGCCGGTATGGCACTTTGCACCTGGGTTCAGTCATGGCCTCTTCTTTCGCCAGGGCCAAAGGAGGAAACTGTCGTTATGTCACATCAATGGTTCTGTACATCACCCGCCTTGCTAGATACTTCGATATCAACCTTTCAGGGTGCTCGAAAGAGGGGCGCACCCAGAGATTTGACGAGGGCACTCTGCACTCCATGCGCTTATTGCGCACTTTTGGCCCAATGTTGTACATCAAGGGATTGAGTCCTGATCCCGAGGTCCCGCTAGCAGCACAGCAACCACCTGCTCATGCACGCGGCCGCCGCCCATCACTCCAGCGCCCTGCATAGCAGCCACCACCACCAGCAGGCAATCCCCTCGTCCAGAGGGTGGATCGCCTAGAGACAAACTTTATGGGATTCTCATCCCGCCTCGACCGGCAAACCGACATCCTCGAGCTTATGGCTGGATGCCAGGGTATCCTACCTGAGGCTGGAGAGGGTCCATCCACCGGAGAGAGGTAGCCGACGAGTGAGATATGTGGCAGAGCGGAGTCCTTTTGCCCCACTTCTCTACTTGTAACCCTGAACTTGTTTGTTTTTTTTTCGTTTTTTTTTTCGTGTGTGTGTGTGTGACATAAACTACTACTATGTATTGTGCTTGTAATAACTTCGCCCTGAGCAAGTCGTATTGTGTTTGTGTGTGTGTTTTTTTTTTGTCTCTCCTTGAAGCTCAAATTATCCTACCCCGGTTCGATTCGAACCTTCACTCACCAAGCCCAAGCGGTAACATTATTTTACCCCTTTCTAACGCCATTGAGGGCAATGTCGAGTTTAAGTGTGAGGGGGGGGGGTAGTTTACTAGTATGCTTGTGTGAGTGATGATTCTTGGAGCCTTTTGTATGCCCAAATTTCAAAATTTGACGGCTCCAAGCAATGTTTGCATGAGTAAAGTGGCCGGATGGTGGGAAATTCTCGTGTCTATTGGCATTGATCTTGACTTGTTGCATGTGATTGAGTATATGCTATGATGATGACTGAGAAGCTCATTAGGATAGGGCAAAATTTTAGTTCTCAGGTGTGCATAAATGAATGGATGTCTTGACTTGATCACTTGTTGTTTACAATTTCCATGCATCGTGTTTATGAATTGGAATAGATGGTTGGGTAACTAGGTAGCCTGTGAGCTTTGAGCCAATATTTTCTTCCAGTGTGATAGTTCCCTCTTACCACGGTGTGTAGCATCACAGGTTGTCACTAGTAAGTATGATGGAGGTATAAGATTAGTCCACGCCCAAATGTTGATTGTCCCGAAATGTGTCATCCTTTAGTCAACCCCTTTGAGTCGTGTGACTTCGAGGGTCGTTCTAAATGTAGGAGCTTCGTGCGTGTGAGCTTAAAGGTGTTAGTAGAACGACCCCAATCCTTTCTTCGTGTGTAAACATGAGTCGCTGGTGTGTCCCGGAGCTCTCACATTTGAGTTTCCATAGAGGTTCTACATAGGAGGTTTGTGTGCGGTTCTTGCTAGGAATGCAAAATAAAGTGTAGTGTTGGAGTGAGTTCCTCAAAAAGAGAGCATTGGTGGTTAAATGTGTAGGTGGCAAGTGTTTTTACTCTCTAGTACCCCCCTCAAAAAGGAAAAAAAAATGAAAAGAAAGAAAAACAAAAAAGAGGTCGTAAAATGGGGTAAATAAAGTAGAGAGTGCCACGAAAAACAAAAGTACATGCTCTAGGAGGGGTTTCTTGGCACCCAAGCCATCGAAACCCCCACATTGTTTTAGAACTCCTTCACTACCAAACCTTAATGAGCTAGCAAGAGATGACCGAGGAAGAGTGATTCAAGGTAGTTCACGATGGGTGATAGTTGGAAGGGAGAGATAAGGTTTTTGGCCGATGCTAGTGGCCTTTGATTGAAGAGAAGGGTTTTAGTCAAAACCATAGAACCTTCGGGTTTAGGTTGAAGATGTAGAACCTCACGTCATGATTGCCACCACCCAAAAAGCATTTTCCCCATGTCGAAGACAATTGCCAGTCATATGAACTCGTGTCTAAGACCTCCGTACGAGCTAGTAGTGACAACCATCCCGTGAACTCTAGCATTTAGAGGTTGCCGGCGTGGTATTGAGACAATAGGGCCGAGATTTCATGATTGTGCACATCTTTTGCACCAAAAAGGTTCTGACCCCACTGGTATTGAGAGTGAGTGATTCATTCTTATTTTACTTACCATTTCATACCCCGGTGAGGACCTTTGTTGCCTTTCCATTTGTTCCTCAGACTTGAATTCCATGCATGGTCGGTTGTGATTGATAAGTGGTGTTGTTGAGACTTGCATTGATCCATGAACAAGGTGAGAACTTTTCGTTTGCCCGTTTTTGGTGGCTTCGAATGTCGTTTGTGGTGGATGTCGGTATTGCTTGCAACGGTCCATGTGTTGATTGCCAATAACCATTGAGAATTCCCGCTTCGTGCCCTTTGAGATGTCCCCAAAGTATTTGTGTAGGTTGAAATATTACCTTGTGTGAAATGGTTTACTTGGGGACAAGAAAACGTCTAAGTGTGGGGAGCGATTCGAGCCTAATTGTACATGTTTTGCCCCCGGTTTACTTAGGTTTTTGTGCCAAATTCACTCCTAAAAGGTTGGTTTTATGCTAGGTTCCTCATGTTTTAGTTTGTTTCAAGGTGGAACCAGCCTCGGAGTCGAAAGTTGGGCGAAAAGGATCGAAAAGCAGGAGAAGAGGTGAAAAAGGGCCCGTTCACGGCTAACCAAGGAAGTTCACGGTCTTGCATGACCGTGAAGAAGAGCCCTTGACCGTGAATCGCGAGGCGTCTAGAGCCAAAATGAAGGTTACTGACGCAAGGTGAGTTCACAGTCACTAAGACCGTGAACAAAGGTTGTTGACCGTGAACATAAGAGATCGACGCGGTGCATTTTGGCGCACACCTACAGTTCACGGACGCGTTTCGTGGTTCACAGCCATGAACTCAGCTCGTTTCTAGTTTAAATGGTGAGCTGAAAGGAGGAGTGAGGGGAGAGCCCATATTGTGTGAGAAGCCTTCTTCAGAATTCTAGAGAGAGAAACACGAACTAAAGGGAGAAGAAGGCTAGGGTTTTGCCTCAAGGCATATTTTGGGAAGCTTTCCTCCAAGGAAAGCTCAACTCAAGGACCAATAAGACTGGGAGCATCCTTCAAGATGATTTCCACCTCTTTCCCTTTTGTTTTCCCCACTTCTAGCATGGAGTAAACCTCTTTTCACTTGGGTGTTGTGAAATCGTAACTCTACCATGTAGTTTTCTTTTATGTGTATTGGATGATTGTCATTGGGTATTGTTTAATTCAATGATTGAGGCATTATTTTTCATGATTTTGCATGCTTGTGTTTAGCAACCTAGGGGTTGTGCATGTTTTGTGCTTAGCATCCTTAGGTTTGTGCATTTAGGTGCTTAGCAATCTAAGGATTGTGCATAATTGTGTTTAGCACCCTTAGGTTTGTACATTTTAGTGCTAGCTATCTAATTAGCCACCTTAGCCTTGCTTAGAGAGGAAAATCTCCCTTCCAAGGGTGACTCAATCGAGTTGATTTTCCTTTCGCTTTCTAAGCCATCTAACTAGGATAAGTTACGGCAACCCTCAATGTTGACTTAAGCAAATCAGTTAATTGCGATTGAACCGTCCGACCTTTTAGTTGAGTGAGGGAGTAAGTCAATTACCGATTGTCTAAACCAAGAGGGTCGAGTGACACGGCCTTCATGCTTACCTCGGCTTAGCAATTGAGATTGCGGTCTCTGACCACATATGCATCCCTATGCGGTTCGCGATCACCGTGCCCAAAGCAATTGTTCCAATTTACATATCATTGTAACAGTTAGGGGGAAGTGACACCCGAGTGATCTTTCTACAAAAGAGTTTCCAAAACCATTTACCCTTGCCCTTTTGTTATTTCAATTAGCAAACCTTTAAACCAAACTTTGTTGCTAGATAATGATTTCAACAACTGAAGTAGGTGTGGACGGACTGGCCCGGGTCGATATCTAGTTAGGGTTTTATTGTGGTGTAGTTTCGTGTGAGTCACATTCGAAATTGGTGGGTGCCGGTATTGCTTGTGACAGTTCATTTGTTGATGGCAAATAAACATTGAGATTCATCCATTGTGTGCCCTTTGATTGGACCCCATGTTTTTGTTGTTGGGTTGAAATATTGCCTTGTTCAAGATTGGTTTGCATGGGGACAAGCAAACATTCAAGTGTGGGGGAGTGATTCGGGCCTAATTGTACACATTTTACCCTCATTTCTTGATAGTTTGGCTTTGCATTTCATCATCCCTCGACATATTTCATGCTAGGTTGTGCAAGGTCGAGGACGAGTTTTGGGACGATTGGAGGATAAAAAAAGTGCAAAAACCGAAGCAAAGTCCAAAGTCATGACCGTGACAATTGCCTTGTAATATTGAAGTGCAGGCATCTAGGTTTCAGGCCATGTTCATGGTCTCCTAAGGCCATGAACTGATGCCACAAACTGTGAACCGCTAAGCGTCCAGGGCGATTTCCGAGGTTACTGACGCAGCGGGAGTTCACGATCACTAAGAATGTGAACTTTGATTGCAAACCTTGAACTCAAGTGAGTGAAGCGGTGCGTTTCGACACAACACGCCGAGTTCACGAACGTGTTGAGGAGTTCATGGCCGTGAATTGGAAGGCCATGAACTCAGATCGATCTCAATATAAAGGGAGAGCTGAAAGGAAGAAGAAAGGGGGAGCTTTATTTTTAGGTTAGGTTTTCATTTTTTAGAATAAAGAGGATTCTAGTGAGAGGTTAGGGTTTCTTCTAGAGTGAGAAAGTTCAAATCAAAGGTGGAAGAATGAGCTTTGGGCTTGTTCCTAGCAAGAGGATTGAAGATTTGTTCACCTCAAGGGTGTCTCAAGCAACAAGGAGGAAAGATTGGCATCACTTCATGGTTCGTTCTTCCCCTTTTGTTGTTTTCTCTTGTCTAGCTATGGAGTAGCCTACCTACTCACTTGGGTATTGTGAATCCTAGTCTCTCTATGTGTTAGGATGTAAGAACATGGACCTATTGTTTTGACTGAGTGTTTTATATGATATTTGTGATATTATTCATGAATGTTTGATTGTGCTAGCTTTAACTCAATATTGGCTAAAATTGACTTAGAGGGTGGAAATCCCCTTTTGGTCCAATAGGAAGATAGACTCCTTGCCACTTGGGTAACCTCCTTTAGGTCGATTTAAGACTAAAATCTCAAGTATCTGAGTAGGGCCGTGATTCCACCGGGATTGGTCTCTCCTCCGAACGGATTAAGTTCTGAGGGTTTGGTTTGCAATCCTTAGTCGGCTAGTCGAGAGGGTTAGGTTTCCTAGCCTATCGTTGTCACCTTTACCCGAGAGGTTAAGTGAGGTAGCTTTCTAACTTGTTGCAATGATTCTCAATTAGTAACTAAGAGAGTTATGGATCTCCTTGGTTGGTCGGTGAAGGGCTAGGTTCCGTAGCTATCAATCACAATCCTTAACCTAACAGTTAAGAGAGCTAGTTCTCCTATCTTATATTTGTCGATTGTCCTTCATCGTTCGACTAGGGGAGTTTGTCCCTATCTAGTTGCACCCACCTCGCGGTGTATGAACATCCTTCACACTTGGGCTTTGTTTGTCGCTTCTTAGCATGAGACTAGGGGGAGCAATACCCGGGTGAAGTTCTCTCGTGTAGAATTCTCATCACTTACTTTCCTTGCTTGTTTAGTTTGTAGTTTTCTTAGTTTTATACACAACTTTTTTGGTAGATAACAACTTAAGCGATTGAAGTAGGGGTACATGGACCGGCCCGGGTTTGACAATTAAATACTTGCCCTATACTGCACCCGGTTAGAATTAAAAAACTTGGGCTCTAGTCAGGATATAATTCGCGGTGTAGTTTTGAGCGAGTCACTTGGAAACTATTTATTTTAACTAGTTATTAAAATGTCACTGTTCAATTATGAGTTACACAAAATGTAAGGTACAAATCTAATAACTAATGGTTTGATGAATGACTACTTGACTGAACATTTTTACCTAATTCTAATAACTAATGGTTTGATGAATGACTACTTGACTGAATATTTTTTAGAAAATTTACTTAATAATTGAATACAATGTTATAATGATTTTTTCGTAAATGAGACTCCACTTAACTCGAATCTTGGCTACGCCACTGCTCCGCCTCCCCTGCTCCCGCCATCTGCTCTCTCATTGTTGCTACTCAAGCGTCGGTGGAAGGATGAAGAATAAGCAAGCTGGCCGGCCGCTGCTGTTCCTGAGCAGCTCGCCGCCGACAAAAGAAAGAAGACGCCGCCGAGCTTATTACTTGCAAGGGAGGTTGGAGGCAAGCAGTGGAAATGCTTTCCTGCGATGATCCATGGATGAGAATTCTTCCTGGTCGATACTCCCTCTGTTTTATCACAGTTTAACAGGAGTGCTTTGTCATTTCGGCGATGATCCATGCCATTGTATGCTTCCCTCGTTGAAGTTAAACCATGTGACTTGTCAGAGTTGTTTAATTTATAGAGTTAGATTTCCTCCAACCTCTCCATGTCCCCTTTTTCCATTTATGCAGAGGGAGGAAATGCTATACATTTGTTTGCAACTTTTCTAAGAATACTGTTTGTAATGTTTGATAATCAACTTGCATGCTGATAATCAGTGTTATCGGGCAACGAATATGGTACAAAGTTTGCGTTAATTGGTGTAATATTTTGTTATTTGGTTTAGTATATGTATATGAGTTTATTTTGAGGTTTAAGTGTTTGAAATACAAACAAATGAGCTAAGGGCATAAAAATAAATTTAACTTAGTTAGAGCGATGAATAAGGAATTTTAGGGCGACGAATAGCAATGCCCTATATATTGCATACTTCCACTCAGTATTGATGAGCTCACCTTCCGCTTTAAGCACTAGAATGAAATTCCCAAATAGTATATAATAGATTTTTTTTGTTTACTTTTCAACATTTCAAAAATTTTGGGTTGTCCTAAATTGTACAATGGGTATAGTAGTAATTATCAAAGTTCAAATTTTTTTTATACTTATTACAGATTTTTTCTCTAACTGTTATCTGGAGGAAAAAAAAAACAAGTTCTACTGTCCCACGTTTGTATTGAGCGCAAGAGTCGCTACCTCTTTTTCAATTAATCGTCCAGGTCCCAAGTGTCTCTTTCGCTCCAACAGATCCATTATCAATAAATCTTAGCCATTTTCATTCGTCATTGTTAATAACCACCTGCTTTCTTTCTCCTCTTTTGTATACCAGTTTCTCTTCTCGCTTGACTTTTTGTTAAGGTAGAGAAATTTGCGTCTACAATTTTTTTTAAGATTAGGATGTGCTTTTTGAAACACACCATCGATCTTCTCTTATATTATCTTTAAACAACCATACTTATCATTCTCGACAACCAGTAACACTTTGGGGTCTCTCCCGAGATATGACTACAACTTTAATTTATTCGCTCCTTTCTCTATGTTCTTGAAAAAAAAAAAACATTGAGGAATGTCTCTCCTTGGATATGATTGTATAGGAATTCGACAGCAATGATTTTCTCCAAGTACTCATATTTAACCTCTTAAATACACCTTATTCATCGATCGAAATAAGGCGAAGAAGGTGATGGCTCTACCTTGCCTCCACATCCATAGTAAGTTGATCTTCATAGGTTTTATCTTTCCATTTGCATTCATGTATTTCTCCTTTCATGTGTGTGGCTAGAGCATAGGTTGTTTAGGAAGTGGAACATGGAGAAATTTCAGGATTATTAACTATAATATAATTATATTTATGGAGGTATTAATAATTTGTGCTTGTTGTTCCTGCTTGATTGTCACAATTTCGTAAAAGTATGATAGGAAATTGTCCTTGTATGATTTATCTCTGATTTTCGCATAGGCATGATAGAAAAATGCGTCCATGTGTTCTTAATTTAGATATGATTAGGAATTGCGCCTAGAGTATTGCTAGATCACAAAGTTAGGAATTACTTGAATCCATTAGTCTTGCATGTTATTAATGATAAATGTTAGGGCAATTTATGTTAGCCAATAGTATAACTAGACTTTGTCAAACCATTCTAGTATTGGTTGAATTGTATGCCAATTATTTTGTTGTGATGAGTCTTGACACATGTGTGCCAATTATAAGGAAAAGGAATAAAGATGATGTATATGACATATCCGTAGATGTGGGTACGGTTCATTTATCCATTGTCATTACTCCAGAACATTCTAGGCATTCTCAACTTGCTCATTCCTCTGTCAAGTCCTTATCTAGTTTGCTTAGGTCTTAGTCTCTTTGATGCTTAGCTTTGTTATAAGAGTCATAAGGTGTGATTTTATGTTACCACATTAACTAGTGCTTATCCTTTCGACCTTCTATACTCGGATGTGTAGGGAACAGCTTCCATTTTTTCTATTGCATAGCTCAATATCTTACTTCTATGGATTATGGTTTTATCCGGTTAACACAAAAAACCGTATTATTTTGGATTCTTCATTGATTTTCAAGAAATGGCGAAAAAAGTTATCGACCACCATTTGCATAATCACCTCAGATGGTGGTGTTTAATTTTCCAAACTTCGTTCAACTCTAGCTCCTCATGCTCATCTTCGAATCCAACCACACACGTTGGAGCACAATGGCTTTGCGGCACAATAACATCATCACATTTAGGAGTGACTATACATTCCGGTCCGAATAAATTGGTCTGATTTAATCTGGTCCGGATCCAGTTTATTCTGGAATATGAGGATAAAAAATGGATTGAATACAATCCGGTGTTAATCCGGTTCGGTCTTGACACGGTCCGGTCCCACTCCAGTCTTGATTTTAGATTGACCTTGTGGCGATTTGAGTGGGTGGAGGCCTGAAAGTGATAAATTCGTAAGGCGGAATCGAAGCAATCACACGACATGAGAATTTAACGTGGTTCATGTCGCTCGATGTGAATGTCGCTACTCCACAGAGAAACTAACATGCTCTCAGGGTTTAGCGTTTTGTATATTATGATGCCTACATACTCTCTACAGAGAAGAGCTACATATAAGGCCCATCATCTAGTAACTAGGGCACGAAAATAAGGACAAAAGACAAAATTGTCCATGCCCATGCACGCACAACACGTGCGAGTCACGACCTACAACTCATGACCTCTAAGACACCTCCTCAAGCGAAGGCATGGATGTCATACATGCCAAGCTTGGAACGAAGAAAAGCAAAACGCTCTTCGTCCAAGCCTTTGGTGAACAAATCAGCCATTTGATCTTGTGTAGAAATCTTTCGTGGCACAATCTCTAAAGAAGCAATACGCTCACGAATAAAATGATAATCGATCTCCACGTGTTTAGTACGCTCGTGGAAGACTGGATTAGCAGATATACGTGAGGCCGCTTGGTTGTCACGATGCAGCGGGGTAGGACCAGAAGAAGACACCCCTAGCTCATGAAGTAACCAACGTAACCAGACCACTTCACCGACCCTATTAGTCATGGCATGATACTCGACTTCGGATGACGATCGGGCCACCACAGTTTATTACTTAGTACGCCAAAAAACAGGGCTATCACCAAGAGTAATAAAATAGTCGGTTGTCGAGCGTCTGGTATGCTGACAGCCTCCCCCACCTGCATTGCAGTAAGCAATTAAAATAGGCGTCCCTGCAGCTGCGAAAAACAATCCTTTACCAGGCGCACTCTTCAAGTAACGAAGGACGCGATGGGCTGGTCAACATGGGCTTGTAGCGGAGAATGCACCGCCTGACTCAAGATGTTGACTGCATAAACAATATTAGGCCAAGTCACAGTGAGGTATAATAGGCGACCACGTCCCATTAGACGACGATATGCAGCAGGATCGGGGGTAGCAGCGCCCTCATCTAAACAAGTGAGCCGATGATTTTGCTCAATGGGGAAGGAACAAGGCCGAGCACCCTGTACACTAGCATCGACAAGAATGTCGAGCACATACTTCCGCTGAGTGAGCAAAATACCCTTTCGTGACTGGGCAACTTCAATGCCCAAAACGTGCTTCAAGGTGCCCAAATCCTTGATGTTGAACCGAGCATGTAAGAACTCCTTGACTTGCTGAATGTCAACCAAAGAATTTCCTGGCAAGAGACATCATCAATGTAAATTAATACCACCAAAAACACGTCACCACGATGATAAGTGATAAGCGAGTGATTAGCCTTGGACAAGGTGAATCCAAACTCGCCGATGGCAGAGGTGAACTTTGTATACCAATTATGAGATGCCTATTTCAAGCCATAAATAGACTTGCGAAGTCGACATACTCGATTGTCAACAGGATAAGCAAAACCTTGAGGAACTTTCATATATACTTCCTTCTCCAAGTCGTCATGCAAGAAGGCGTTGTGACTTTTTGTTGATGTAGGAACCAACCACGCTGTGCGGTTAAAGCAATGATGCAACGAATAGTGACCAACTTGGCAATGGGAGCAAAGGTGTCATGAAAGTCCACACCTTCCACCTGAGTTAACCCTTTAGCGACTAGGCGCTCTTTATAGCGTTCAATGCTGCCATCCGAATGATACTTGATTTTGTAGACCACTTGGAGTCAATAAGTTTGCGGTGTGCTGGTAAAATGGTAAGCTCCCAAGTACCATGCTTGAATTTTCACCTCCTTCTGCATTGCCTTACTCCACCACACATAACGAACAACTTCATGGAAGAACCGAGGCTCCGTAGTGCATGAGATAGCTGCATGAAATGATGAGGCCAAGAAGGGACTCGAACGATCAGAGCACACAACTATATTTAGTATTGTTTGGTATTTTGGTATATACCGATCCGAATCCAATAATTCATAATACCGAATAACAATTGAAATTGAATCCCAATCCCAAGAAATAATACGTGTATTCGGTAATACCAAATATAGAAAAATTCGGTGCGGTATTCGGTATATCCCAAATACCGGTACCAAACTTCCAGCCCTACCTGCAGGATATGGACACCAAAATCAAGCACCTGGCGGATGCTCTTGCTTCCAGAACGACTAGCACACTTCTTGGCCAAACCCTGCCAAATCTCAGAAATCAAAAGAGGGGTTACACGCCATCACGCTGAGAAGTGGGACTATGACTGCGATTACACCGCCGAAGAGTACCAAGACGGTGATACAGATCACCCTAGACCCAAAAGTGGACCTGGTGATGGAAAAAGAGCCGAAGGCTTGAGTTCCAAAGCCATATCTAGTAGTGGCTGAATATAAGTCTAAGCTCCCTTTTCCCACCAGGATGTACAAAGATAGGCTTGAGGCAGAGTTTGGCAATTTCATGTCCATGCTCAGGAAGTTGAATGTTGAAGTGAACTTCATGGAGGCACTATCTCAGATGCCTAAGTATGCGAAGTTCCTGAAGGATCTACTCTCGAAGAAGCAGAAGCTGAGTGAGCTGGCCACTGTGGAGCTTAGCAAGGAGTTCTTGGCCATTCTGCAGAATAAGCTTTCGCCGAAGCAGAAGGACCCATGTAGTTTTACTATCCCGTGCTCCATTCGAAAATTGCATGTAGAGAGGTCATTGGTGGATCTAGGTGCTAGTATCAATGTTATACCATATAAATTATTCAAGAAACTAGGCCTAGGTGAACCCAGTGCAACTAGGATGAGTATTCAATTAGCTGACCGATCTGTAGTTCATCCTAGGGGCATAGTGGATGACCTCCTGGTTAAGGTTGGCAGATTCTTTTATCCTGTGGATTTTGTTGTCTTGGACATCAATGAAGACGCAGAAATGCCCCTTATACTGGGAAGGCCTTTCCAGGCCATCGTCAAGGCTCTCATAGATGTGCATGATGTGACCTTAGTCTTGAGAGATGGCGAGGAGTAGATAACATTTTCCATTGCTAATAATATGACTGCTATCTTGCCTGTGCATGCTATCTCTCACCAGGTGCACGAGTCTGTCATGTATCCTTTTGTGCCTTCTGTTTTGCAGGGCCTCCCATATCTTCGCCACCACCCTCGTCCATCCCGTTCACAAAAGAAAAGATCAAGGAGGAGTGGCGGCCGAAACTGCAGGTAGCTAAGCCTGCTCAAAAGAAAGCTGGAGACCACTATGAGTTGGTCCCGCCCCCTGAGCCACGACCACCCTGGCCATTCGAGTAATCACTCGCTTGCATCCAGCCGGATGGCCAAGTCGAGTTGACAAGTGCTGGTGGTCACACCCGTGGTGTGCATGGCCACCATTTGAAGCTGTACCTCAAGAGCGATGTGGATCCGCTCTTGGAGGCACATGTTCCTACACCTCTCTGAGCATCCACTCTCTGCGTCCAGCTTAAGACGTAAAAGAAGAGCTTGTGGGAGGTAACCCCACCACGGCTTGTTTTTCTTTTCTTTGTTTTCGGTTTTTTCACTTGGAACTATGGTTTCTATCACCCAGTGTGTTTTGATGACTTTGGCTCTGTGGACTGGTCCACCTTCCAGTCTGCTTTTGATGACTGGTCCCATTTCCATTCCCCCAGTAGTCTGTTTTCCCGGTAACATCGTTTCCCCTTATCTTTCCCTCTGTTCCATTATGGACAGTGTTGAACTTAAGTTTGTGTGTGTGTGTGTGTGGGGGGGGGGGGGGGGGGGGGGGGGGTTCTATTTGACTGTTCATATATGTGATAGACCGTTAATTACACATGTTTTTACCCCTGTTCTTACACCGTTTGAGGTGTTGATTCTCATGTTTTAGGCCGATTTCACGCTAGGTTGTGCTTGTTTGTCATATTTCAGGTCCTAGTACGTGAATGGAGGCTTGGGAGCGAGTTTGGGGTCGATTGTACGAGAATCGGGCGCGTGGCGAGGTGCTAAGGAAGCTGCACGGGCATTCCTGGAAACCACACGGCCGTGCAACTCACAATTGTGGCCGTGTGGTTTTTGTCGAGAGCATGCACGGGCAGGATGGAGACCCCGCACGGCCGTGCGACCCTGGCCGTGTGGGAAGCCTAAGTTCGAACTAATTGGAACGCAGCGTTTTGACTCGCACGGGCAACTGGCTGAGCCACACGGCCGTGTGGCCTGCCCGTGCGAGTCGGGAAATCTTGGTTTTTTCAGCCAATTTCGAGCCACAAGGGGGAGGATCGGACTTTTTGAGCAAAAACAGAGCCCTAGAGAGAGAAAGTACGAAGAATACATCCTAGAAGCTATCTTGGAGCTGGGTTTCATCGAATCGAGCTTGGAGATCGTCCTAGGAGTGGAAATCATCATCCCGGAGCAGATTTTCCTCATCTTTATGAGTATGACTACTCTGATTACTGTTTTCCTCTCTCTCTCTATGGACTAGAACCCCTCTCTCACTTGGGGATGAAGAACCCTAGTTCTATGTGTTAGGGATTGATTGTAATGACTTGGGATGATATTACTGTTTGATTTTAATCGAATGATGCATGTTTATTGAGTCAATTGAAGTCTGATCAACTTTTCCTGATTCCTGCTGCAATCTGAGATAGATAGAATCTGATTAGGTTGCTAGAGTCTCATCATTCGATAGTAGGAGATTCGCTATACGAGAGTTAGCCAGTTTACTGCTTTGTACTGGAATTCAATTCCAGTAGTGGAGTTCTGTTCTTACTGCTTCAGCTTTCTATCCCGGTGAAGACTAGTCGTCTGCCGGGTAGTTAGACTGAGAGGGCTTGGTCAGCTTAAGAGATTCCAAGCTACTGTCGGATCTTTCTCAGTCTAATCAACAGTAAATCAACCCAGGGAAATTGCAATTGAACCTAACTAAGGAGCTAGGGGGACTCATTCCCGAGTGACTCTTACCTGCTTGAGAAAACCGTATCAATTCCTGCTTTCTTTCTGCTTTTGCTTTTAAACAACAATCACTTACTTTAGTTGGCTAGATAACAGAGAATCACTGAGTAAGCAGTAGATCTAGACCCCGGGTTGATAATATAACTTGCCTATTACTGCATTCCCGGTCTGCGATTATACTTGGTCGCAGATTGGTGTTGTGTTTTGGCGTGTCAAGTTTTTGGCGCCGTTGCCGGGGAACCTCTAGGTTATTGGGGAAACGTGAGAATTTGTTACTCTAGCTTTTTATTTACTGCATTTTATCTCTTCCACCTGTCGCCTTCACGGGTTGCTTCTGCTGATTGTGTGCAGGTAGTGCATGACCCGTAGCCAGTCGGGAGATCTACTACCACTAGACCAGGAGCTTGAACGAACCTGCAGAAACTTCAAGCGGGCTCTAAAGGTGCGACTGGCTGCGGAGGAGGCGCTATCACAGCTGCAGTTAGAAGAAGAGGAAGAAGAGATGGCTGATCCACAGGGCCATGCTGTGATCGATCCCGAGGAGCAGACGATGGGACATTACTGGACCGCCAGGGCTGCAGACATGAGGTCACCCATTCAACACCCTCATGTCCCAGCCAATAATTTTGAGGTGAGCACCTCAGTAATCACCATGCTGCGCGGTTCAGTGGTGTTCCGTGGTAAAGAGGGGGAGTGCCCTCGTTCACATCTCAGGCGATTCCACGAGCTCATTGATGGAATCAAGATCAATGGGGTACCATCAGATGCCATCCAGCTGAGGTACTTCCCATTCACCCTGGAGGGGCAGGCCAAGGAGTGGCTAGACACTCGACCTCCAGGCTCCATCACCACGTTCGCCAACTTGGCGGACAAGTTCCTCACCCGCTACCATCCTCCGTCGAAGACGGCGGACTTGCAGAAGCAGATCACCCACTTCACCCAGGATGAAGATGAGACCATCCAGGATGCTTGGGAGAGATACAACAGTCTCTTCCTGAGGTGTCCCAATCATGGTTTCAACGATGCTTTCAAGGTGGGAACCTTCTATCATGCCCTCTTCCCGGAGGACAAGCAGCGGATTGATTCGGTCTGTGGCGGGAACATGCTGACCAAAACACCGCCACAGCTGAATCAACTCTTTGAGGAGATGGCGGAGAACGGGTACGATTGGGGCACTGCCAGGAGATCGAGACGAGCACCAGGCCGGGGTGTGCATGCTGTGGGCACCCAGTCATCTGATCTGGTGCAGGTGGTATCGAAGCTGGTTTCAGCTATCGATCGTTCTGGTTTGATTGCAGGTACAGGACAGCCGCAGGCGATGCACTGCCAGTGGTGTGAGAGCTCCCATCACACCGTAGAGGACTACCAGGCGATGAGGGAATCGTCTACTCCCCAGGAGCAGGTGGACTTTATCAGTAATGCCAGGCGCTTCGACCTCTACAGCAACACTTATAACGAGGGGTGGCGCCAGCATCCTAACTTTTCCTGGGCTGGGGCAAACCCCAAACCACCATCTTCCCAGGGACCACCTGGCTTCCAGAGGCCTCCGTAACAGCCCAGACAGGGGCAATTTCAGCAGCCACAGCAGCCACTCTACCAGCCCAGACAGGGGCCAGTTCCACCACAGTCACAGGTGCGACCATTTCAGCAGACAAGACCAGCACCTGCAGCTCCAGTACAGAGTGACCCGATGGCGGAATTGAGAGATTTGGTGGGTTCTCTGGCCACCTCCAGTGCGAACAAGTTCAATAACATCGAGCAATTCATGGAGAAAGCTTCAGGCAAATTCTTGGAGCTAGAAGCTAGCCAGAGGAACACACAGGGTGTCTTGCAGGATATCCAGACCCAGCTGGGGAGTGTGGCTCAAGCAGTGGCACAAAGGGCTCCTGGTACCTTGCCCGGTCAGACCATTCCTCACCCTCAGAACCCGAATGAGCACTGCAATGCCATCATGACTAGGAGTGGCAAGATGACTGTTGATCCACCTGCTCGGGAACAAGAGAGAGAGAGGCCCCTGCCTCGGCATCTCCAGCAGCTGAAGTAGAAGCCAAGAAGGAGGTTGAGGTGCCTGCACCTAAACCGCAGCCAGTAGTGAAGGAGTATATCCCTAAACTCCCCTTCCCTACTCGGTTGCACAAAGACATGCTGGAGGCAGAGTTCGAGAGCTTCATGGCCATGCTTAGGAAGCTGAATGTCCAAGTGCCTTTCCTGAAGGCACTATCTCAAATGCCTAAGTATGCGAAGTTCCTGAAGGATCTTCTCTCAAAGAAGCAGAGGCTAAGCGAGCTGGCCACTGTGGAGCTCAGCGAGGAGTGCTCGGCCATTCTGCAGAACAAGCTTCCGCAGAAACAGAAGGACCCAGGTAGTTTTACTATCCCGTGCTCTATAGAGAATCTGCATGTAGAGAGGTCCTTGGCGGATTTAGGTGCTAGTATAAATGTTATGCCATATAAACTGTTTAAGAAACTAGGCCTAGGTGAACCCCGTGCTACTAGGATGAGCCTTCAATTAGCTGACCGATCTGTAGTGCATCCTAGGGGCATAGTGGAAGACCTTCTGGTTAAGGTTGGAAAATTCAATTATCCTGTTGATTTTGTGATTTTGGACATAAATGAGGATGTGAATGTGCCATTGATACTAGGAAGGCCTTTCCTGGCCACCGCCAAGGCCCTCATAGATGTGCATGATGGGACCTTAGTTCTGAGGGATGGTGAGGAGCGAATAACATTTTGAATTTCTAATACTCTTCCTGCTTCGTCACCTCTGCATGCTATATCTCACAAGGAGCACGAGTCTGTCGTGTATCCTTCTGCGTTTCCTATTTTGCAGGATCCGCCTCCCATACCTTCGCCGCCACTCCCGTCCACTCCGTCATCAAAGGAACAGATTAAGGTGGAGTGGCGGCCGAAACAGCAGGCAGCTAAGCCTGATCGAAAGAAGGCCGGAGACCACTATGAGCTGGTCCCGCCCCCACCTTGGCCATCCGAGTATTCACTCGCTTGCATCCTGCCGGATGGCCAAGTTGAGTTGGCAAATGCTGGTGGCCACATTCGACATGTGCATGGCCACCATTTGAAGCTGTACCTCAAGAGTGAGGTGGATCCGCTCTTGAAGACACCTGCTCCTTCACCTCACCAAGCATCCACCGACTGGCGTCCAGCTAAAAGACGGTAAAGAAGCGCTTGTGGGGAGGCAACCCCACCTAGGTTTGCATTTTCTTACCTTTTTCTTTTTGATTTTTTGTGTTTTTTGAGTCTTGAGATGTTGTTCCAGAGTCGAATGTTGTTTTTGAGTGAAAACAGGTTGATTTTGGGGCTCCAGCAGTTCACACGGCCAAGCCTTAAACTCACACGGCCGTGTGGATTCATTCCATTGGCCGTGTGAGCTCTTGACAATTTTCACACGGCCAAAAGTGCAGCTGGCACGGCCGTGTGGATTGGCCTAGCCTGGCCGTGCGGCCGACACGGGCAACTCATTTTACCGCACGGCCGTGTGAAGGAGTGTCCAGGCCGTGTTTGCTCTCGCATAATATGGCACGGCCAAATGAGCACTCGGCACGGCCGAGTGAAATTCCTCGGCCAGGCCGTGTAGGTCAGGCCGTGTGGCCGAGACACGGCCTATATATTCGGCCAGCACGGCCGGGTCGTCAGAAAATCCCAATCCACTCGCCGGAAACCTCTCCCCCTCGCCGGAAAACCGCGCCAAAACCCCACTTTTCGATTTTTTCGGCCATTTTTTGTCATTTTTTTACCAAACCAACAACAAACCCACCCTTCCTACACCAAAAGCGGCCTATCCCTCCATTTTGAGGAGATTTGGCCGACGTGTTTGTCGCCGGAGGCGATTTCCGGCGAGACTCCGGCGAGGCTCCGACGAGCACTTCCGGGCACTTTTTCGGCGTTTTGTCGCTTCCATCGCCTTCCCCTCATCATCCCCTACTCCTCTACTTGAGTCTCTAGGTTTGATTTTGCCCTTAACTATGTTAATTGTGGAGAATTGGGTGTTAGGGTGCATGTTTAGAGAACCTCATTGAATCTTGTGATTTTTGTGCAATTGATTGAGGGGAAGGCATGGAGTGTGTTTGAATTGTGTTGGGCAAAGTCCCTCTTGATTGTTTGAGCCCTTGTGTGCAAGAATTGTGCCAATTTCATGCTTACCTTAATAGTGCACACAAGGTGTTCGATGAAATGCCTGTTTTCGTACCATTTTGTGGGGGTCGGTTGGGGCCCTTAATGATGTGCTTTGAGGGTTTATTTGGTATGGATGTGAACCTTAAGTTTCCTACTTGTTCATGGATGTGCACCCCCACTCAGATTATGCTTGCTTTATCGAGTTTCTGACCCCCGAACTATGGATGAAACCATGGTTAGGCTATTTTCTGTTCTTAAGTGTGGGGGTGTGATTAACATTTTCCTTGGGTGTTTTGGTTCCACTTTGGGCTGTTCTTTTGCGGGATCATGTCGAAGCCCAACCTCCGGCATCAGTATGTTCAAGATTTGAGAAGGGGGGCCCACCGGGATCATTTTCAGAACGTCCTGGCCTGCAAGTTTGGGCAGCACCATTACTGGTCGAAGCGCGAGTTGGAGAAGCTCAACTGCTACGAGCACCTCTCCCCCGTTGTCACCAACAAATACTGGCGCCGCCTACTCAGCATCCGCGGGACGGTTTACCATGAGCTCGTGCTTGAGTTCTACACCACCTTCAAGCACGCAGCCACGGCCGATTGGAAGGACGAAGCTGTAGTCCAGTTCCGACTTGGCGGTGAACCACGCTCTATGAGTTACGACGAGCTGGCGGACGCCCTGGGCCTCAACTTGGTCAATGACAGGGACTTCATCACAGAGGTCGCCGAGCCCGACAGGGTGGACTTCGGGAGGCTGTACTTCAGCCTCGCTCGGCCACATCAGCTTCCCTTCAAGGCGGGGAAGACGAAGGCCACCACATTGCAGCTCGAAAACCGTCTCCTCCATCACATGCTGGCCAAGTCTTACACCCCAGCCTCAGACAGTGCCAGCGCCATCACCAAGAGATCCCTGTACTTCATTCAGTCCATGCGCCAGAAGGATCATCCCCTGCACTTGGGCTCGGTGGTGGCGAGGACCTTCGAGAAGAGTGCTTCTGAGCTGAAGAGACTCCACTACACTTCTCTCATCACCTGCCTGGCAGAGTATTTCCAGATATCCCTGCAGGGGTGCACGGAGCAGGGAGCGACCACTCCCTTTGGCCGGGCTACGCTCACCAAAATGCTCCTGCTTCGAGAAGAGCGAGGAGTCATGTGGATGGAGGGGTTTCCTCAACCTCAGATTCCAGAGGCGGTCCAGCAGGAGGTTCCAGAGGGTGCAGCTGATGAGGAGGTCCAGCCCGAGGACGTGGATGACACTGCTACTGCCCGCCCCACCACCTTCGAGTACGGGGGTGGCAGTTCCAGTTTCCCGGGGCAGGATTACTTCACCTCCCAGTTCGAGCAGCTGCGTCTCCAGAACCAGCAGATCATCGACCATCAGATGCAGTTCCAGCAGTAGTACGCGGCTCACCAGGCCGAGTACCACCAGAGGATGGCGGGTTACGATGAGAGATTGGACCAGCTCCATACCCAGCAGGGAGTGACTCTCGCACACATCGAGCGAGAGAGGCGCCGCTCTCGGCGCATGCAGGAGGTACAGGGGCATCTGCTCCAGCTGCTACCGGGCGAGCAGCCAGTCTAGAGGACTCCCTGGGAGGACTCCCCACTTCCACCTCCCCCAGCGGATGGTGATGATGGTGCTGATGGTGGTGACGCCTTCATGAACGACATCGTCTTCGATCTGGATAATCTTGGCGACGAGTAGGCTGTACTCGTTGCCCATATCAGTGTGTTTTGTTTTCGTTATAGACTTGTGTGTGTTTGCTCCATGTGTGAGGAGCTTGAACTTGGTGTCGTTTGTTTTTGTTTTCGGTTTTCTTTTGTGGATTGTTTTTTTCTGTAGCCGTCTGGGCTAACACTTATCCCTAACGCACAGTGTGCTAGTGTGTTCTTGGTGTTCGATTCGTGCAGAACTGTCCATCTTCCCGTTTGTTTCTCGCTGACTGGTCCACTTCTAGTCCCCCAGCAGTTTCAATCCGGTAACATCGTTCCCCTTCTCTATCCCTCTGCTCCATTGAGGGCAATGTCGTGCTTAAGTGTGTGTGGGGGGGGGGTGCTTTGTATCAGTTGGAATGTATATTTGCGTGCTTGGAGCCTAGTCCACTGTCCAAATCTCGAGATTTGAGGGCTCCAAGTACTGCTGTTTGATCATATTGGCACTGTGTTTTGATTGATGAATTGAATGGTTTTCGGATTGATGCATGACAGCTTGATTGTGACTAGGACAACCTATGATGAGGACTAAGACGTGCAGTAGAGTTGTGTAGGGGTTCAGTTTTCCAACTGTTTACTTACCAACTGTGACTTGGATTGATTACTTGTTCTTGACAGTCTCTTATGCATCTAGTTCAGGGTATCAGAATGTGAGATAGAGCATATAGGTAGCCATGTGAGATTTGAGCCTGCTCGTTTCTTTCTTGTGCGATAGATCCCTCTTCCATGATGTGTAGCATTCACGTTGTCACTAGCTAAGATGATGGGGGCATAGGATTAGCCCACGACCAAATTTGACTGTCCTGATGTGTCATATCCCCTAGTTAGCCCTTTTGAGCCGCGTGTTATCCTTTCTTTTGGTCTGAAATGAAAAAAATCACCTTGTTTACATCTTTTAGAAGGTTCCACAGAGTGGTTTTTACATATTCTCTGCTGTTTCTGCTAAATTTGATGTGAGTGTTGGAGGTAGTGCTTAAAAGTTGAGTTGGGCAGGTGTTTGAAATATATGCAGAAGTGGTGGCTCTCTTAAGAAATGCAAAGAAAATGAAAGAAAAACAAAGAAAAATTGAAAGCAAAGAGAGCCACTACCAAAAATCTGAATAATGCCCAGTAAGTAGTGTTTCTTAGCAGTCTGGCTTGGAAATGCTGACATTTATACCTCCTTCGCTCTTGTGCTCTTGAGATATTGAGTAATGCAGAATAGCAGAAAGGAAATACCGGTTTGTTTGACTGTGATTGTTTAGGTTTGGAAATGTGGAACCCTGTGCTATGAATACTTCCACCACCTAAAAGGCCTTTTCCCCATGTCCAAGACCCTAGCCAGTCATTTGAACCTGTGTCTAAGACCTCCTGATTAGTTAGTGGTGACACCCCATATGTGAACTCTAGCATTTAGAGGCTGCCATCATGGTGAAGAGATGTTAGGGATTGAGAGAAATAACATGCGCATTTTTCGCATCAAATTGTCCTGACCCCACTGGTCGAGAGTGAGTGATTCATTTTTCATATTCTATATACTCGTGTACCCCGGTGAGGACCTAGATTGCTCGGTCTCTATTCTGATGTCTTGAGTTGGATGCATGAGTTGACTGTTTTGAGTAAGTGGTTGAGTCAAGTCTAGGTTGGTTGGTGAACAGAAGGGAGACTCTTCCTTTACTTGATTTTGCTGCACTCGAATGTCCTTTGTGGTGGTTGTCCAGGTTGCTGTTTAAGTTGGTCAGGTATTGATGTTTGAAAACCAGTACGATTCACGTGTTCTGTGCCTTTATGACTTGTCCCCAATGTTAGTTGATTGAAATATGTGAGCTTACCTTGTGTCTGACTTGGTTTGCTTGGGGACAAGCAAACGGTTAAGTGTGGGGGAGTTTGATAGACCGTTAATTACACATGTTTTTACCCCTGTTCTTACACCGTTTGAGGTGTTGATTCTCGTGTTTTAGGCCGATTTCACGCTAGGTTGTGCTTGTTTGTCATATTTCAGGTCCTAGTACGTGAATGGAGGCTTGGGAGCGAGTTTGGGGTCGATTGTACGAGAATCGGACACGTGGCGAGGTGCTAAGGAAGCTGCACGGGCATTCCTGGAAACCACATGGCCGTGCAACTCACAATTGTGGCCGTGTGATTTTTGTCGAGAGCATGCACGGGCAGGATGGAGATCCCGCACGGTCGTGCGACCCTGGCCGTGTGGGAAGCCTAAGTTCGAACTAATTGGAACGCAGCGTTTTGACTCGCACGGGCAACTGGCTGAGCCACACGGCCGTGTGGCCTGCCCGTGCGAGTCGGGAAATCTTGGTTTTTTCAGCCAATTTCGAGCCACAAGGGGGAGGATCGGACTTTTTGAGCAAAAACAGAGCCCTAGAGAGAGAAAGTACGAAGAACACATCCTAGAAGCTATCTTGGAGCTGGGTTTCATTGAATCGAGCTTGGAGATCGTCCTAGGAGTGGAAATCATCATCCCGGAGCAGATTTTCCTCATCTTTATGAGTATGACTACTCTGATTACTGTTTTCCTCTCTCTCTCTATGGAGTAGATCCCCTCTCTCACTTGGGGATGAAGAACCCTAGTTCTATGTGTTAGGGATTGATTGTAATGACTTGGGATGATATTACTGTTTGATTTTAATCGAATGATGCATGTTTATTGAGTCAATTGAAGTCTGATCAACTTTTCCTGATTCCTGCTGCAATCTGAGATAGATAGAATCTGATTAGGTTGCTAGAGTCTCATCATTCGATAGTAGGAGATTGGCTATGCGAGAGTTAGCCAGTTTACTGCTTTATACTGGAATTCAATTCCAGTAGTGGAGTTCTGTTCTTACTGCTTCAGCTTTCTATCCCGGTGAAGACTAGTCGTCTGCCGGGTAGTTAGACTGAGAGGGCTCGGTCAGCTTAAGAGATTCCAAGCTACTGTCGGATCTTCCGCAGTCTAATCAATAGTAAATCAACCCAGGGAAATTGCAATTGAACCTAACTAAGGAGCTAGGGGGACTCATTCCCGAGTGACTCTTACCTGCTTGAGAAAACCGTATGGATTCCTGCTTTCTTTCTGCTTTTGCTTTTAAACAACAATCACTTACTTTAGTTGGCTAGATAACAGAGAACCACTGAGTAAGCAGTAGATCTAGACCCCGGGTTGATAATATAACTTGCCTGTTACTGCATTCCCGGTCTGCGATTATACTTGGTCGCAGATTGGTGTTGTGTTTTGGCGTGTCAATATGTTTGTGTGCTTGGAGCCTAGTCCACTATCCAAATTTCGATTTCAGAGCTCCAAGCACGTGTTCCTTGCAATTGTCTACTCAGTATGCTTTGAATTGACAGTCTTTATAGTAATATGCAACCTAGGGAGGTAGTGTAGCGCTATGGAGGATGTTGATGCATTTAAGAAGTCTCATTTCCTCTTCATATTGTGTTGGTTGATTGTGTGAATTAGTGATCTTGGGACCTTTGAATTGTGTGGTATTGTGGACTCTCTACCTGTCATGGACTCCTGTATCATGTTTTGAAAAAAAGGTGCTCTAAAATGTGCTTTTAAATTAACGTCTCCCGTGCGGAAAGCACTGAAAGTGTTTAAGGGGAGATGGGAATCCATTCCCAACTTCCACCTACTACTTCCAGCCCCTTTACATTTATTTCCCCCGCATGAGGCTCGAGACATCTGCTCCTGGCATGGCTGGTAAGAGCCGGGCTCCCTTAAAACCTTTAATAGGTGGGAGCCCCATTTTCTGGAAATAACAGGTTGGAACCCTTGCAAAAGAAGGGAAAAAAGAAACAAGAAACAAGAAAATGAAAAAAGGGGTTCCAACCATCTTTAAGAAAAAAAAATAGAGCACCTTGAAAAAAGTGACTCCATGATCTTTCTGTTTTTGAGAGTCTCTTTGTCCACGAATCACTTGTCCTTCGATCACTATATTGCATGATCCCGACTCGGGACTAGAGTTCTCGCCGAAGAAGCTAGGAGGTGTCGTGTGCGTTGGTTGACCTCATAAGTTGCTAATTGACTAGTAAGTCCTCTACCGATGATCGGGGTTGCATGTTGCTGTAAAGGTCTGGAGAGTTGCATTGGTTTGAGTCATGTTTGCTTGGGGACAAGCAAACGGTTAAGTGTGGGGGAATTTGATAACACCATATTTGCCCATGTTTGCACACTTGTTTCTTAACCGTTTTGGCTCCAATTTGTGGTGTATTGGCCTATTTTATTCTAGGTTGTGTCATTTTGTCATATTTCTGGTCCTAGTGATTAAGGGAGGCATAGGCGCAACTTTCGGGTCAATCGGAGGTCGTTTGGTCACTCAAAAGCCTCTCAAAAGTGGAGCTGAGAATGAATTACTGGCAGACTCCCTAAAAATACGGTCGTAATTCACAAATTACGGCCTGTATTCCCTAAATTATGACTGTAATTCAAAAATTACTGCCACTATTTTTTATGCCGAGCCTTGTGATGGCTCAAGTACAAAATGCGGTCAGTATTCCCAAAAATATGGTCGTATTTCTCAGTGTCTAGCCTGTAATTTCACTTCCAAGAGGAGCCTCGGATGCGCTGAGAGTTAACTAAAACGCGCGTTTTGCGCAAAATATGGGCAGGGAAGAACTACGACCGTATTTTTGCCCGTACTTCGCCCAGAATCGAGTTGAAAGAGGCAGATTTGAGCCAAAGGAAGGGGATTCAGCTTTGTGGAGCAAAATGAGAGTTCTAGAGAGAGAAAGTGCGAAGAACAAACCCTATGAGCTATTTGGAGTGGATTTCTTACCATTGAAGCCCATGTTGCATCCCCATGAGTGAAGATTGACATCCTAAAGCAGATTATTCCCATCTTTATGAGTACGAGTGCTTTAATTTCTGTTTTCCTCTCTCTATGGAGTAGAACTTTCTCTCACTTGGGTATGAAGAACCCTAGTTCCATGTGTTAGGGATTTGAGTTGTAATGACTTTTGGATTAAGATACTACTTTGTACCGGAATCCAATTCCAGTAGTGGAGTTCTATGTTAATTGCCTCAGCGTTCTATCCCGGTGAAGACTAGTCGTCTACCGGGTAGTCTGTCTGAGAGAGCTTGGTAAGCTTGAAGAGATTACAAGCTACTGTCGGATCTTCCACAGTTTAATCAACAGTAAATCAACCAAAGGAAATTAAAACTTTGACCTAACTAAGGAGCTAGGGGGACTCATTCCCGAGTGACTCTTCCCTTGCTTAAGAACTTCGAACAATTTCCTCCTTTCTTACCGCTTTTGTTTATAATCACTCTCACTACACTTAGTCCCGCTAGATAATAGATAATCACGGAGTAGACAGTAGATCTAGACCCCCACGTTGATAAAGTAAACTTACCACTATTCTGCATTTCCATTATGTGATTACACTTGGTCGCAGTTTGGTGTTGTGTTTTAGCGTGTCAGTGATTCATGGCAAGCCCGTGGAAGTAGGCATTTTGTTGAATCATCGTCATGAGAGAGGGCTTAATCTCAAAGTTTTTGGTGCCACGGGTGGATGTAAGATGGGAGATTGGATATCCTCTTCTCATGGAGCCATGTAATAGCCCATAGTCCTTGGCCCTTCCTCGGCTCCTGCTTCTCCATTTGGCTTTGGAAGTGGATTAGCCCCTCGGTGTTGATTTGCCGCCATCTCAACAACAACTCCTTCTTTAATTACTTCAATTCCGGGATCAACTTGTTGTCACCTTTCTCCACTTCTCCTTCTTCCCTCTGCTTTCTCCCTCTCTCAAGCTAGAAGTCGGAGGGCCACTTGATGTCCCCATCCAGTGGTGTTAAAGGCGCCGGATTGCTCCGGGTCATGCACCTCCCTACACATACTCAAGGAACACAACACGTCTAGCACAAGCAAACACTTCACAACTTAACAAAAACATAAATTAAAAGCTAGATTAAAACCAAACTTACTTTTTACGATAACGGATCGAAGTGCCCGACAACGATGCCAAAAACTTGACTCACTCTGACTATCAGAATAAAATCCCACCTAAGGTCCAAGTATAAACCTTAGATGGGTGCAAGATAGGGCAAGTATGTTTAAATATCGATCCAGGCCGGTCCATGTACCGCTACTTTGATTGTTTGAAACATTATCTAGCGAATTGGTTTTGGTGTAAACAAAGGTCTAAAACTAAATTGCTTTGTAAACGTAAAATGGATTTAACTCTAGTCGAGAAAGCTTCACTCGGGTGTTGCTCCCTCTATCTAACAATTATGACTTGAAGAATCGAGCGATCGTGTGTGGTTAGGGGGTCACAAACCACAGGGAAGTCTAATAAGCAGCCGAAGCTACCCTCTTAGCATCTAGGTTGAGGAATGGGATACGATCCAAGCCACTAATATGAGACTCTCAACCTATCAACTAAGGAATGGTTAGACTTCACCCTCGAATTGGAGTTCATAGAATGCCCAAGGAAACCCATCTCTAATAGAGCCTCTTAAGTTAAGGAGGGTTCTCTCTAAACTAACTTAGGAGGCATTGAATGCCCAAGGAAACCCATCTAGAAATGAGCCTCTTAGGTTAAGGAGGGTTCTCTCTAAACTAGATTAGGAGGCATTGAATGACCAAGGAAACCCGGCTCAAATCGAGCCCCTTTTGGGTAAAGGTGGTTTCCTATCTAAACTACCCAAGGAGGCATGAATGCCCAAGAACGCCCATCTTAATATTGAGCCTCTTAACTTAAGGAGCTTTCCTCTCTAAACTATCCTAGGAGGCATGAAATGCCCAAGAACACCCATCTCAAATAGAGACTCCTAACCTAAGGAGGCTTTCTCTCTAAGCTTGGTTAGAATGGCAATTAGATTGATAGACTTTCACACAACACAATCATTTCTGAATAATACCTCCACATTCACATTAAAACACCACCACACACAAATCATTCAATTCATACTAGCATTCACATAATTGTTGCTAGGGTTCACAAGCACACAAGTGAAAGAAGGGACTACTCCATGCTAGGAGAAGGGAAAACAGAAGAGAGGGAAAGGGAAACCATCAAGAAGATGCAATCCTTGCTCCTTGTACTGAAGAAATCCTCTTTTGAGGAAGGAATTCCCAAAACCTTGCTTGGAGATGAAATCCTAGCTTTCCCTCTTCTTTGGTTTGTCACTTTCTCACTCTAAAATCTGAAGAAGGAGAAGTTTCTCACACTAGGTCTCTCCATTTCTTCTTCCTTTCAGCTTTTCTTTTAAGTTGAGATCGTGCCCAGTTCACGACCGTGAACTCAGTGCTACGAACAAAACACATCGCTTCATTAGCTCGGGTTCACGGTCAGTGACCTCTGTTCACGAAAGACCATGAACATCTTGTGTGTCAGCAACCTGCAAACCCTCTTTGTTCGCTCTTCGCCCCATGGGTCATGGCTTCAGTTCACGGTCCTATAAAACCGTGAACTCCAACGTCTAGTCGTGAACAGCGGGCTTCTCCACCTCTTAGCCCGGTCTTTGATCCTTTTCTTCCAACTTTTGACTCCGGGTTTGGATTTACCTGTTAGGATCTGAAACACACTGAAACAAAAGCAACCTCGCGTAAAACCAACCTTTCTGGAGTTCAACTGCAACAAACATCAAAGATAATCAGGGATAAAAAGAGTACAATTAGGCCCGAATCAGGCTGTCCAAACTCCGATTCGAGGGTGAAGTCTAACCAATCCTTAGCCAATAGTTTGAGAGAGTCTCATTAGTGGCTTGGATCGTATCCCTTTTCCTCGACCTGAGATTAAGAGGGTAGCTTTGGCTACTTGTTAGACTTCCCAACGATTTACATCCCCCTCACCACACACGGCCATTCGTTCCATCAAGTCGTAATTGCTAGCTAAGGGGAGCAACACCTGGGTGAAGCCTTCTCAATTAGTGTCAAAACCATTTCTCTTTGCAAGTAATTTAGCTTTAGATCTTTGCTTTCACCAAAACCAACCGCTAGATGATGTTACAAACAATCGAAGTACGGGTAGATGAACCGGCCCAGGTCAATATTTAAACATACTTGCCCTGTACTGCACCCGATTAAGTTTATACTTGGGCCTTAATCGGGAGTTTCTAAGTGGTGTATTCGGGTTGAGTCAACCAACTTAAGTATGTGTTGGATATACTGGCCGACTGTGGACTCGAAGCCACACGACCGTGTTCTACTCCAATCGAGGCTAATCTTCAGCTTGGTCATCTCTTGTTTGCCCTAGCTGCCGATCCCTCTTGTTATAGTCTCCTCGTTGGAAGGCTTCTAATCTCATGGTCACTCGCCCCGATATCCAGTATGTTGTCAATATTCTGAGCCAGGCCGTCCACACCCCAACATAGGCTCATGTTGATGCAATTGTGCACGTGTTGCGCTACTTAAAGCAGTCGCTCTGTCGTGGACTCTTCTTCCTATGGCTTATTGTGATGTTGATTGGACCAGATGTCCCACCACGGAGCCCTCGACTTAAGGTTGTTTTATTTGTCTTGGTTGTGCGCCTGTGTCCTGGCGCACGAAGAAACAGTCTTTTATTGCACGTTCATCAGTTGAAGTAGAGTATCATGCAATAGCTACTACGATTAGTGAGTTAATTTGGCTTTGATGGTTGCTCGCAGAACTTGGCTTTCCCATACCAGTGGCCACACCACTCTATTGTGATAGTCAAGCTGCTCGACATATCTCCGCCAATCCCGTCTTTCATGAGCGAACTAAACATGTCGAAATGGACTGTTATTTTGTCGTGAGCGCGTGATTGCAGGTCACATCAAACCCCACAAGATAGAAACCGCCGATCAACCAGTTGACCTCCTTACCAAAGGTTTGAGCATCGCTCAGTTTAAGCATCTTCTGTCCAAGCTCGGCATGCTCGATATCCTTGCTTTCACTTGAGGGGGAGTAATACGTATCCTGTAGTCCATGACGTGGAAGGTTCTTGTTGTTGCCCATGTCATGTGCATGTGCATGTCCTTGTCCTAGTTTACTTTGGTTACCTTGTTTGTCAAGCCAATTGTGTCACGACTATACGAGGAGCCCTAGTAAGTTGTCCATATATATCTAAGCTTTCGTTGTCTTGTGGCAAGCTAGAAAATCAGCCGTCTAATAAAAGTCAAGTCATGAGCTCTATTGAGCTCACCGTGGATTAGTCCTGTTCACATCAAATAGGGATACCACGTAAATCGTTGTGTCGTGCGTTTGTCAATTTCGCGTTATAGAATTCTTCAGATCCGGGTTACATGGTCCGGTTTTGGGTAAAACCAAAAAACTCATACCAAATAGTCACCCCTAATCACACGGTGGAAGTTGATATCATTACACTCCACAAGCCGACCCCACCTTCCACCCCAGAGCGCCTTTTGCTCTTCTTCCTTTACCACGATAGTTTACCTCATTAATCGGTGATTGATGTAAACAAGCACAAGAAAATAGGCAAGTATATCGGTCCTTAAGCCTATAAACTTAAGGAGTTTCTTAAGTTGTAGCCAACCAGAACAGGAGAGAGAGGAATAAGATCCAACTAACTAAAAGGCAAATAAGAGATTATAGAAAATAACTAATTTCATTAGTAATTTAAATTAATAGTTAAAAAAGGAAACCAACTCCCACGCATAGTTAGTAAAATACGGTACAGGAAAGTTACGTATAAAATACGTACGAGTATTTTACTTCGTCTTTAAGCTAATGTTACATTTAATAGTATGTTAATAGTCATAGATATATAAAATTAATTATTTTTAAAAAAATTAAATAAATAATAATAAAATGAACAATTCAATTCATTGAATATGGATATTAAACGTGTTTTACGAATTTTATACGTGTTTAATACGGGAACAATAAAATGAACGGGGAAAAAATGTTATGTCTTGACAATAATACGGATACAGAAGTTTTAAACGGATACAATATGTACGAGTGCATTTACGTGTATTAAATAGAGTACTTACTAACTATGCTCCCACGTAGGCGCCCTTCTCCATTAATTGTAATTATATGGAAATTTAAGAATGATAAAATTAGATACTCTGACTAAATATTTAATGATATTCAAAATTAAAATATTTAATAATTAATATTTTAAAAATATAAATTCAAAATAAAAAACGTGCACTCTCCCTCAGTCTCTAGGTCATGACTTGTAGTGACATTATTAACGTTTTGTAATGACATTATAAAAGTTTGTAAAATGAACTATTATTGAAATAACACATCATTATTAACAATTTTAATATACTTACAATTGTTTACGATTACACTATTCATGATTTTAGTTCAATTGGTAATGGTTACATTCTTTTCATTAACCCTTATTAATGAATTATTGAAATTATACTCATCGTCATTAACAGTTTGAATAGCATTATCATAGATTTATAACATCTTTATTAATGATTCACTTTTTCTCTTCATGCTCATAACTAGCCAATCATGACCTCTTACAATGACTTCAGATGACATTATTAACATTTTGCGATCAAATGATATCTCCTAATATTGTTGTTCCGAGAAATCATAAAGCAAAACGCTTATTTTCAACATGTTCGAAAATTGTGGCATACTGCACCTATCATTCACTCAAGAAAACATTAGATTATTTAGGTGCAGAACATTAGTCAAGCAAACTAACATCCATATCTCAACACCAAACCATCAATGATGATAAAGGAAATAAATGATAAAAAAAATTATAACTCGTTGAAAACAAACACAAAAACATTAACAATGTTTGGACTCAATGTAAGAATCAAATGTCACTCAGTACTTTCAAATGAATGTTGTATTTCGTTTAAAACTAAAATAAAAATTTTAATATTAAAAGATGACCTAGTGTAGATTATTGATAACTAAGATGTGTTTCATTTAAAATGCAAGCAAAATCACTAATAATGATGAAATTAATGGTTATTAACAATATTGTGTGTTATTAATAACTCATTAATGATATACAATGTGATTATTATCATTTTCCTCAATAATTGTTAGCATTTTATGGAATCATTATTAACGATACGTTTTTACCTAAGGCTCTAGTATAGAAAAGCAGGTAGCAAGATCATATTATCCTTTTACCTATTATGTAATCAATAATTTTTAGTATATTTACCAAATTTGTCTTACAAAACATGCAATAGCAATAAAATGGTAAACCAAGCAAAAGTAAAATCAAGAGGAAAACATAATGGTGTCTAGAAATGAATCCCTCTAAAACGAGTTGTAAAGCAAGTTTAATTCTGATGCAGACAAAAAATTTATCTTGCACACTGAAAATTCCAAAAATTGTATTGATAGTTAGAAAATTGATTATCTATGATACTAGCTACCTCAGTCTATGACAAGTGCACCCTAAATCAACAAAGTAATATAACAATGACCTAGGTCATATGCCAAGGGTCCTTTTAAGTGTGAACTAAACTACTGACTAGTCTCGAATATCACAAAAATCCCGACTAAGGCCCAAGTATAAACGGTAACAAGGTGCAATATAGGGCAATTATATTTCAAAAGTCAAACCCAGGTCGGTCCATGTACCCATGCTTCAATTGTTTGAAAAATTATATAGCAATCAAGTTTTGGTTGAAATTATAAATTAAAATGAAAAGCAATTGGAAAAGTAAATGGTTTTGAACACTAATTGAGAAGGCTTCACCCAGGTGTTGCCCCCCTAACTAGTAATCATGATTTATCGGATGGAACACAAGTGTGTGGTAAAGGCGATTGTAAATCGTAGGGAAGCGCAACAAGTGAACAAGTTTCACTCTATCGGTCACTATGTCAAGGGATATCAAATCAAGCTACCAAGGTAGCTCTCTTGGCCAATCGACTAACGGTTGCTTAGGCTTATCCCTAGAACCGTAGTCTTGACGGCCAAATTACAACCTTCCCAAGGTGTTAAACGTATTATGAGGTTTTCCCTAATTCAACCTAAGTAGGTGAAACAATTTGGCCAAGGAATTTTAGCTTTTACAAGCCTCTTAGCAAGAAGGGGATTTCCCTCTACCTAGGTCAAATTGGCATAAGAGTTAGAATGCAAGAACACAACACAACCTTCATGAAAGTATCTCAAAACTTATATTAAAACACAACCACACACAAATCATTTAATCCATACAAGCATTCACACAATTCTAACTAGGGTTTACAAACACCCAAGTGAAAGAAATGACTACTCCATGCTAAGAAGTGGGATTACACAAAGGAGAAGAAAGAAGACCATCATGAGAGGGTTTCCTTCTTCCTTTGGTGTGGAGATCGACCATTGAGGATGAGAATCCCAAATATTGGAGCTTGGATGAAACTCTAACCTTCTTCTCTTCTCTTGTTTGTCACGGTCTCTCGCTAGAAATTTGAAGAAGAAGAAGTTTCTCACACTAGGTTCTCCTCCTTTCTCTTTCAGCTCTACCCTCCTTTTATACCAAGATTGACTTTCTCAAGGTCCCAGTTCACAGCCGTGAACTATTGGCCTATACCTTGATGTTAATCAAAAGTGCGACGTTTCATTAAGGCTCTTGATGGCCTGGAGCTGATTATCACGGTCGAGTGGCCGCAAACTGCTGAATGCCCGCGAGATGGACGAAACCATCTTGGAATCCTTGCGCTTCATGGCCCACGCCTCTTCGTCACAGCCTGGCTGATCGTGATCTTCTGGCCTCTACCGTAACTCCTATTGTTTTCTCCCTTTTGACCGATTTTTGCCCCTTTTCGTCCAACTTTCGTTCCATGGGTTGATTTAACCTGCTAGGATATGAAACATACAAAAAACAAGCACAAACTAGCGTAAAACAAACCTCGCTAGGTAAAAGTGCCTTAAAGAACTAAGGAAAACGGGGGTAAAATGTGTACAATTAGACCCGAATCACTCCCCTACACTTAGACGTTTGCTTGTCCCCAAGCAAACCAATTTCAAATAAGGTAATATCTTAACCTAACAAGATAACTTGGGGACATATCAAGGGCTGAAAGAGGGTGAATCTCAATGGCTATTGGGCATCAACACATGCACCGTTACAAGCAATACCAACATCCACCACAAACGACATTCGAATGCATTAAGAATGTGCAAACGTGTTCACAAATAAATATGAGTCTCGACAAGAGTACTCACCAAACAAAACTAACCATGCATAGAGTTCAAGTCCAAGGAACAAACAAATGGGTGAACTAGGTCGTCACAGGATTAAGATATGGACGGGCAAAATGTGAATGAATAACTAACTCTCGACCAGTGAGGTTAGGACCATTTGGCTTAAAAGATGTGGACAATCATCAACACTTAGCCCTATCGTCTCTTCGCCATGGCGGCAACCTCTAAATGCTAGAGTTCACAAGATGGTTGCATCACTAGCTTGTCCGGAGGTCTTAGACACAGGTTAAAATGACTTACAATGGTCTTGGACATGGGGAAAATGCCTTTTGGGTGGTGGCAAGCAAAGCATGAGGTTCTCATCTTCAACCTTAAACCAAAGGTTCTATGGTTTCGACTAAAACTTTTACTACAATTAACGGCCACTAGCATCGGCCAAAAACCACACTTCCCTTCTTCCAAACCACCACCAACCACGAACTACATTCGAGCACACTTCCTTGGCTAATCCTTCTATCCAAATTTCAATAATAGTAGTGAAGGAGGTCAATAATCAATTAGGTGTTTCAATGTCTTGTGACTCGCTCAAAAGTACACCGCGAATTAATCTTGACTTGAGCCCAAGGTTTTAAACTCTAGTCGGGTGCAGTATAGGGCAAGTATGTTTTAATTGTCAAACCCGGGCCGATCCATGTACTCCTACTTCAATCGCTTAATTTGTTATCTAGCAAACGTTTTTGGGTTTAAAACTAAGAAAACTACAAATGAAAACAAGCAAGTAAAGTAAATCGAGATTGTTCCAATGAGAGAAGTGTCCACCCGGGTATTGCTCCCCCTAGCTACATATCAAGATTGCCCAAATCGAATATACATGTGTGGAGGTGTGTTAATACACCGTAGGAGGGCGTAACAAGTGAAGGAAACCTCACTGACTTAATCAATAGCTTAAGGAAGGAAACCTCACTCACTTAATCAATAGCTTAAGGAAAATGATTAAGCTAGGAACCTTAGCTCTCTCAATCAATGGAGTAAGGATTGCTACAATAAACTAGGGAGTCTAGCTCTCTTAAATTTTTGCATAAGGATTTCAACAATAAGCTAGGAGTCCTAGCTCTTTTAACCGATAAAACTAAGGGCTGCAAGAACCAATCCCTCAGAACTTAATTCGGACGGCAAAGTAACACCCAAGTTAAAGTGCTAAATCAAAGTTTGATGTTTGCCCTAATTTTACCTCAGTAGGTGACTCAATTGGCCTAGGAATCCAGCTTATCAAAGCCTCCTAACAACAAGGGGAATTCCCTCTACCTAGGTTAAATTGGCAGAGTAATGAGAAATGAAGAACACAACCCAACCATCATGAAAATACCTCAAACTTTGCATTAAACACAAACCCACACACAAAGCATTCAATTAATACAATCTATCACATATTTCAAGCTAGGGTTCACCACACCCAAGTGAATAGGTAGGCTATTCCATAGCTAGGCAAAGGAAAACAAGAAAAATGAGAGAAAGAACCATGAAGAGATGAGAATCTTCATTCATCCTTGCTTGAATCTCCCTTGAGACTTAAGAATCTTCACTCCTCTACCTTAGGCAAGCCCAATCTCCTTCTTCCTCCTTTGAATGTCCCTTTCTCTCTATAGAATGGGAAGAGGAAACCCTAGTCTCTCACTAGAAAACCCCCTTTATTCTGAAAATTAAAACCCTAGAAAAGCCGCGCCTTCTTCATCCTTTCAGCTCTCTATTTATACTTAGTCGCGCCCACTTCACGGTCCTAGTTCACGATCGTGAACATCAGGCATGGACCGTGAACATATCCCAAAACGCGCCGCCTCATTTGATCAGTTCACAGTCCATGGCTTTAGTTCACGGTCTTACGACCGTGAACTAGCTAGGTGTCAGTAACCTCGGAAACCTCTCTGCACTCCCTTCGGTTCATGGTTTGTGATTCCAGTTCACGGTCCTGCGACCGCGACCTCACTGCTTGGACCGTGAACTGTGGTTGCTTTCCTGGGCGCCTGTGACTTTGGCCTTTTCTTCGGTTTCTGCGCTTTTCGACCTCCAATTGTCCTGAAACTCGTCCTCGACCCTTCCACACGTTCTAGGACCTGAAATGTATAAAAACAAGCACAACCTAGCGTGAAATATGCCGAGGGACGATGAAATGTAAAGCCAACTATCATGAAATGAGGGGTAAAATGTGTACAATTGGACCTGAATAAGCTTGAGTGCCAAGAAACCCTTTCTAGAGCAAAACCATTATCTTTTGTGGCAACTCTCTATCTTTTATTTACCTCATTTATTACCTCTTTTTCAGTTCTTTTTTCTACTTTCCTTTTTTACAGGGGGTATTAGAGAGCTAAACACATGTCACTTTAACACTTAACGAACAATGCTCTCTATTAAGAACTTCCTCCAATACTACCTTTCATTCTTTGCAGGAACCGTGCAAAATCCACTTATGTAAAACCTCAATGGAGCTCAAAAGTGAGAGCTCCGAAACACAAGGATGACTCACAATGGTTTAAACACAAAGAAAGGAAAAGGGTTGTTTAGCTCCTAACATATGAACGACCCAAAGTCACACGACTCAAAGGGGTTGACTAGGGGATCAGATGTTTCGGGACAATCAACTTTTGGGTGTGGACTAATCTTATGCCTCCATCATACTCACTAGGGACAACGTAAATGTTACTCGCCATGGTAAGAGGGATCTATCACACATGAAAAGATGATCGACAAAAATCTCACATGGCTACCTAATCATCCAATCATCCATTCCAATTTCACAAAATTTGATGCATGGCAATCATTATCGAAGAGTAATCAAGTCAAGACATCAATTCATTTACACACACATGATAACTAAACATTTGCACCAACCTATTGCAAATCTCAATAATCATTATCAGATGCACTCGATCATAAGCAATCAATTCAAGGTTATAGTCAATAAACATGAGATTCTCCCACAACCGACCACTTTGATCAAGCATTCGCACACAAATTCACATGCTAATCCCAATTGATACACCCCCATACTTAAGCATGACATTGTCCTCAATGGAGAAAAAGGTAGGGTGAAGAAGTTATTGAACACATGGCAAGTGAAAGTTGGACAAGTTTCGGGGTAGGAGATTTGGAGCTTCAAAGAGAAAGAGTAAACACACAAACACATGCACATTCTCGCTCGAGGCGAGGTTATTACACATGACAATATTCAACATGACCATTAAAAGAAAGAAAACTCACAATAGTACTTGTTCACACACTAAAAGAAAAATAACAAAGTTCAGAGTTTAAGTGGAGAAGTGGGGCGAAAGAAATTAGCTCTGCCACATGTCTCACTCGATCGACTACCAAGCTCGAGTCAAAGATGATCACTCATCGTAGTTTGACAAGACCCCCTGAGGCCAAGTGTGTGAAGACCCTCGTGAACTGCTACTCGAGGCCAGTGAGTCGGTCCTCTAGGTGGACTGCAGATGAGAAGGACCGACTTTGGCCGATGATGGTGGTGGTGGTGCAAGCTGCTGACGGCGGCGCTGGCGTGGCTGAGCAGGTGGAACCTCTGGTCTCTCGGGCTCCACCGGTGCAGACTAAACATGTGGCCTTAGTGCAAATGAAGGGCGGAGTCCCTTAAGGTACTCCACACTAGGGCTATAAATGAGCCAAGCCGCTCACGAGCAACTCGATGTTCGAATTGGAAAAAACTGGTTTGATACTCGGCTTGTTATTTAACAAGCTGGCTCACCAGCCGACACGTTAGTAAATGAGCCAAGCTTGAGCTAGACGATGCTCAGCTTGATAAGCTCGTGAGCTAGGTTGACTCGGTGTCTTGTTGAGCTAAGCTCACGAGTTGGCTTGTTTCGAGCTTGTGGAGGGATTAATTACTCTTCTGAACTTCAACATTATCTTGTTAATACGGGTGTGTATGAAAGTTAGCTGTTAATTTTAGTTTCTAGTGTTGTTTTTATCATTTAAATTATTATTTTGTACACATTTTAAGCAATAATAATTTCAAATCGAGCTCATCTTGAGCCGAGCTTGTACTCATCTTGACAAGCTATGTTAATGAGAATTTACCGAGCTCTACCTAGTCGAGCTCGAGCTGGATTATTTTTAATCGAGCCAAGCTCGAGCTGAAATATTTAAAAACTAGGTGAACTCAAGCTAAGCAAAAACTCTACTCGACTCGGCTCGCTAGCAAGCCTACTCCACGCCTCGCTCTCCCTGCAATAGCTTCATGTTATGCAAGGTCGCGGCTGGGAAAGGCTCCATCCGGCCAATGATAGAGCAGCCCGTGGTGTTAACTCCAAAATATCGGGCAATCCTCGTGATGATGCCCCCAAATGCATCGTGTCCACTTGGTCACGACCCAACACTCTAGACAAAGTGGTAGCAACTACTGATCTCAGATGAAGCGGTGTTGTGGTTCAGCTCAATATGTGGACGTCGATCAACCCCTGTTGGTGACCATATGCCCCGATTGCAAACTGGGGATCACCGAGCTGGTATGTAGCCTATGCAGGATTCTCCATGGAGTCCGGAACTTCACAACATTGGTGTTGGAGGCCCAAAACTGGTGGTCCAGATGCTCTGGCAGGTAGATGGCCCGATATGCCTCCTAGTAGTGGAAGTCTCGAGTGTACTCCCGCTCTGTCATCATCATAGTGGTCATGTCGAGGCCCATGTCATGAGCAAACTTGTCATAGGTCAGCACATGATGCTGAACTCCCAACATGAACTCCATGTACGACCTATTCCGTCTTATGCTAGGAACCTCGTGGATGAAGGTGGAGTAGAACTCCATGCAAAGCTCTTTGTAGATGAGCTTGTCCACGGATAGCAGGCTCCGCCACTGGGTTGTTCCTCCACTACTCGAACATATTCCCGTACTTGTGATAAATCACTAAGTAGTGAATGTACGGGTGGTCTGTATCAACCATCCTACAAAAACATCAAAACCATACACCATACGCGCAAACATTTCGTCAATTTCAAATTGACGAGGAGAAAAGGAGTCCCCCCCATACTTAGGATCCCACTACGATTATATGCCTTCAAGGCTTTTCACAAGGTCGATTCTCAAAATTTTAAACTCATTTGTACACAAAACACATCGATTCATGGTTCTAGGTGATTCATAGTTCATCAAAATATCAATTTGATCCTAAACCATGCCTCGATGGCCACCCACCATCATGCATGAAAGTGAATCAACATGAAACATCCCACCTCTTTGAATTTGGAAAAAAGACATTTCTACCCCGGCGTATAATTAAAAATCTCAAATAACACAAGTTTAAAATAAAATACCAAACTCAAATATCTCAATCGAAGCCCTAAACACGTGGGCAAAACTCAAATTGTCCAAAAGAAATGAATCTCCAGTCTTTAACTCTTAACCATAAAGTCTTAATAACTTGAAAAAGTTCTCTGATGCTTACTCTGACGCCTGGCTCGACATCTCTCAGCGACGATGGTGTTGAGCTCCTCTAGCTTGCTGATCACGGACTGGCTGGTTAGGATTTCCTCCTCTACGATCTGGTGAGTGAGTTGGGGTCAATCTACGCCCTTACGTTAAAATCTATACTACTTTAGTATTCTTCTCTAACACTTAACTTCTACTAGTGGAAGTCGTTTTGTACTTCCACTCTTAACAATCTTAACTCATAAAATTCTTCGGGAGTTAAAGTTACTCTCCCTTCTTAAAGCTCAAAACTTGACTTAAATCTTTTGACTGACACGGGGATCCCTTACTAGCTAGTCCGGTTGCCCAACTCATACGTATGAGAAGCCATCCAGGCTTTCCTTAAACGTAAACTTAGTTAGGGGAGTCGTAACGATTCATCCCCCTAACATCTTAAACTTATCGTGGTGGCTCTTCACCACGATTTTCAAGAGCATAACTGCTGCCCATCTTAAAAGCCTCAAGAGCATAACTGCTGCTCTATCTCAAAATATCTCAAAAGGCAACGGACTGGCGCTAGTGACTAAAAACGCTTAAAACGACTTCACCTTATTGAAGGTGAGTTACTTCTTAAAAAGAACTTGTTTCTTAACTTTAACAATAACTTATAAAATTAAAGCTTAAATTTAAATTTAAATTTAAATAATAACTCATGCATATTCACTTCAAGCATAGCTCAAACAAAATCACATATCATCAACCATAAGCACAATCAAACAACAACATTCAATTCATCAAAATACTCAAGACTTGTACTTCTTGAAAGAACACGTAAGGCGTAGAATTTACCCCCTTTACACTCACCTTGTGAAGATGACTCCTCATTCTTTACTCGAAGAAATCCCTCCTAGCCGAATTATCTCGGTGAACCTATTAATAAGAAAGTGGTCTCCTTAGTCGTCCTTTCTCGAATTAGAATTCCCATTTGGGTCACTAGAACATCCTCTCCTCAACATCCAGCCCTCGAGACTCCCTGCCAAGGTCCCTTAACCCCCTTTAAAAATTTTCTAGAAACAATCCCTTCAAAACCGACCATTTTTCCTAATTATTTTAGTCTTGGATGATATTTCCACTTAACTTAAACCTTCTTAAGAATTCGGATAATTATTTTCCTACATCAATCATGAGTACTTAAATCCTGGAAAATTATCAAACCTTTGTAAACACCTCGAAAATATTTTTATTTAATTAAAACGAATGTTTGAGTAATTTCTAAAATTAAAAATACATCTTCAAAAATCCCTAAATTAATTTACAGCCATCTCCTAGACCTCCCTCAATTTATAAAAATTTTATACTTGAGAACAAACCCCCTTATAGATTCTAAAAAATTTAAACCATCTAAAACAAGTTTATGAAAATTCTCAGCAGCTTTAGTGACCACCCAAATCCTGTCACTAAAAGCCTTAACATCTGTGGCTAAAACCTCAGAATTGCACCCTCACGAAAATCACCAAATCGATCGATCTAACTCAAAGGGATCGAGTTCCCTTACCTCTAGAACGTGCCTAGGCCGAGGTTGGATGACCTGGAACGTTGATCTCCTCGTTGATCGAACCCACAACGTCACCGCTAATAAAAACCCGAGCTTCGAATTAGTCTAACGATGAATCGAGTTTAGAAACCACGAAAGGGTTCGTGATCCTTACCTAGAAACACAACAGGGACGAGCTGGGAAATCGGGACCGGGATCAGGATCGAGATCGGGAGCCGGAATCAACTCCTTCTTCTTCTCCTCTCGCCCGCACGGGGCTGGAGATTGGGCGGCGGCGATTTATTTCTCCCGGGGAGTTGAGAGGGCGGCGGCAAAGGTTGGGTTTCTCGCGGCCGCTTGCTGCACAAATAATTGGGGATTATTGGCAGCTGGGGAATTGGAGGCGGCTGGGTAAAAGTGAGGGCCGAGGGTTATTTGTTGGCGGTATTGGGAAATAAAGGGAGGGCTGGCGGGGATTTTGGGGAGTTAAAGAGAGGATCGGGTTTGCTGGCGGGTCTTGGAAATAAATGGAGGGCCACTCGGCCCCCCAGGGCGGAATTATACAATTTTTTTTAATAATAAAATAATAATAATTATTATTACTATCTAATCCGCGATTGCAACTTTTAGTACGCAACTGTCAATCCAACCGATCACGTATTATGGTCGAACCATAACCCAAAATTCGGGGTGTTACACACAATGCACAATCATCATGAACAATACCTCAAAACATAAATTAAACATCACCCACACACAATGAACTACATGGTAGAAGTTAGGGTTCTACAACACCCAAGTGAATGGGAGACTACTCCATGCTAGAAGAAGGATGAACACAGAGAAAAAGGAAAAAACCATCATTGTGATGCCTCAATCCTTCCTTGTGCTTATAGAGATCCTCCCTTGAAGAGGAACTTCCCAATTCTTGACTTGGAGCAAACCCTAGACTCTTCTCCCTCTTGGTTTGTGACTTTCTCTCTCTAGGGTTTCAAGAAGAAGAAGGTTTCTCTCCCTTTGCCCCCCCTTCTTTCTTTCAGCTCTCCTTTTATTCACTGATCCAGCCCAGTTCGCAGGACCAGTTCATGTCCGTGAACATCTGGCCTGAACCGTGAACACAGTTAAAACACACCACTTTCATTTGTTGAGTTCACGGTCCATGGCTTCAGTTCACGGTCTTACTACCGGGAACTGACTCGGCATGAGTAACTTTTGAAACCTCTCTGGACACCCTTCAGATCACGGTTCGTGGCTCCAGTTCACGGTCCTGGCGACCGTTAACTCACAGCTTGTACCGTGAACAACAGCTGTTTCCTCCTCTTTACCCGGTCCTTGCTCTATTTCTTCCAACATTCGTCACTGGGGTTGGTCCCACCTGTTACACTATAAAATAGATTGAAACACAGAAAACCTAGTGTAAAACCACCTTTTATGGAGCTCAAATGGCACAAATGCCAGAGAGAAACGGGGATAAAATGTGTACATTTAGAGCCGAATCACTCCCCCACACATTGACGTTTGCTTGTCCCCAATCAAACCATTTCACACAAGGTAATATCTCAATATAACAAAAGACCTTGGGGACAACTCAAAGGGCACAAAGTGGGGAATCCCAATGGCTATTGGCAATTAACACATGGACCGTTGCAAGCGATACTGGCATCCACCACAAATGACATTCAAGACCACCAAAAACAGGCAAACGAAAAAGTTCTCACATTGTTCATGAATCAATGCAAGTCTCAACAAGATCAATCATCAACCACAACTAACCGTGCATAACATACATGTCCAAGGAATGAACGAGTGGGCAACAAAGGTCCTCATCGGGGTATGATATGACATGCAAAGCAAGAATGAATCACTCATTCTCTTGACCAGTGAGGTCGGGACCATTTGGTGCAAAAAATGTGCATAATCATTAACACTCGGCCCCATCGTCTCTTCACCATGGAGGAAACCTCTAAATGCTAGAGTTCACGGGATGGTTGTCATCACTAGCTTGTCCGGAGGTCTTAGACACGGGTTCAAATGACTGGCCATTGTCTTGGACATAGGGAAAAAGCCTTTTGGGTGGTGGCAAACACAACATGAGGTCGTACATCTTCACCCTAAACCCAAAGGTTCTATGGCTTCGACTAAGAACCTTCTCTAAAAACGATGGCCACTAGCATCGGGCAAAAAACTTACTTGTCCTTCCAAACTATCACCCATCACGAACCACATTCAAGCACACTTCCTCAAACTACTCTTACTATCACCTTCCAAACATAGTAGTGAAGGATTTCAACAAAAATTTGGTGTTTCAATGGCTTGAGTGCCAAGAAACCCCTCCTAGAACATACACTTTGATTTTTGTGCCACATTATATTTAACAACCAATGCTCTCATTTAAGAACTTACTCCAATACTACTCTTTTCTCTTTTAAGAACTTCCTCCTATGTAGAACCTCAATGGAGCTCCTAAACACGAGCTCTGGGACACAAGGATGACTCACGTATAGACACGAAGAAAGGATGGGGGGGGGGGGGTCGTTCTATCAAACACCATTAAGCTTACGAGCGAAAAGCTCCTACAAGAGAACGACCCCCAAAGTCACAAGGCTCAAAAGGAGTTGACTAGGGGATAGAACATTTCGGGAAAATCATTATTTGGGCGTGGATTAATCATATGCATCCATCATACTCACTAGTGACAACTGTGATGTTACTCGCTATGGTAAAAGGGATCTAAGCACACAAGAAGAAAACGATTGGCTCAAAACTCACATGGCTACTGACTCGCTCATATCGTCACTCTAGAAAATGGCCAAGTGTAACCACCTCCTAAAGCGTAGTATAGCGGGTTCGGGTTTTAATGTCAACCCGGGTCCTAGATGTGATGACTACTCCGTGAGTTCTTATTATTTAGCAGTGAAACTTAAGTGAAGGTCCAAACAAGCAAACAAGCAAAGCAAGTAAAAAGGTTGTTTTCAAGTCGAGAGAGGTCACCCGGATATGGTTCCCCCTAGACTACAGTTAAGCCGAATTGTAATTTACTAAGTTCAGTTTCAATGATAGTTATATTGCGGGAGGTTCATAAACAGTCTGAAGTCTCGACTAAAGGTCTCCAGACCCTCTCAATCTAAGTCTCCAGCGGGCGACTAACCTCCACCGGAGTAAACAAATTGAGGCCCTAAAGAACCAAACCTCTACTACCGAAGTAAATTCAGTACAGGATAGTGAATTGACTCCTCGACTAAAGTCGCCAATTCACTACCTTCAATCAAGGGTGCTCTATCAACCTAGGCAGATATTCTCTTTCTAGGTTAAAGCAGAAACAACAGGAATTTGATCAGGATTCATGCCATTCAACAAATCAAGCCTCAATTGAACATAATCATACCACTGAATCTGTACTTGGGTTCATACAATTAGACCTAACATACAAATCTAGGGTTCTTCATACCCAGGTGAATAAGAGAGTTACTCCATAAAGAGAGATGGAAAATCTAATTCAGATGCGGAAACCATCCTGTGAAGGATGGGAATCTGCTTCTAGCACTCAATCAGATCTTCCCCAAGCTCAAGCCGCGCTCCAATGGTGATGGAGATCGATCAAGGACACTTCAGAGTCAGGTTCGTCACTTTCTCTCTCGAGGTATCGCTTTTTCTCTCTAAAACTCGGTACTCTCTCCTTTGGACCGAAATTTTCCTTAAAAGGTCGACTTTGGGAAAAAACACGGTCGAGGGCACGACCGTGTTTTGCTTTTGCCCGTCCGTTTTTTGCCGCGTGTTAAAAACACGCCCACATCTTGCAAAACACTATCGTGCCTATAGATGGACACGCCCGTGTTTTGAGTCACTCCCGCCCTTGTTTTGGGACATCGCAGGAGCACCTTGGATCAAGCCTCGACATAAATAACACGGTCCAGGAACACGGCCGTGCTCTTCAGGCCTCCTGCCCGTGCTTTGGCCCCAGCTCGACCGAATGACCTCTAATTGCCTCGAAACTTGTGCTTAGCCTTTCCTTCGACGTCTGGGACCTGAAATATGACAGTAGCACAACCCGGCGTAAAATAGGAAAAAATACACGACAACGCCCCGCAAACGAATAAGAACTAGGGGTGCAAACATGTGCAATTACATCGTTATCAAATTCCCCCACACTTAACCGTTTGCTTGTCCCCAAGCAAACCGAGTCAGATACAAGGTAAGCTCAACACATTTCAATCATGCAACCCTTGGGGACTGATGACTCGATATTTGCACATGTTTTCCCCTTTGTTTCTTGATTGTTTGAGATTTAATTATCGCGTCTTTGGCCTATTTTATGCTAGGTTGTGTTCCTTTGTCACATTTCAGGTCCTAGCACATAAAGTGAAGCATAGGCGCAAGTTTCAAGTCAATCAGAGATCAATTGGCGATTCGGGAGAAGAAACTCGGGCATGACCTGAAGAAGAATGGATTTCTACCTCACTTTATGGACAAAGAATCATGCAAGCTTGTCATGAAAAGAAAGAGGACGAGACTACGAGCGTCTGGGATCAAACGACGACTGATTCGGAGTGCGGACGAGGGAGAAACGAAGCATTGGATATTGGGGAACAGGTTCGGCAGTAAAAACACGGGCGCGCCTAAATCAAAACACGGCCGTGCCCATATTTAGGCACGACCGTGTTTTGGCCGACGCACGCGGGCGTGTTTTCAACATGGGGCAAAACACGGGCGGGCAAAAGCAAAACACGGCCGTGTCCTCGACAGTGTTTTGCCCAGAATCGGGTTTTTTAAGCCAATTTCGAGCCAAAGGAGAGGGAGAGCTGGGTTTTGGATCCCAAACACCCAAGGGAAGAACCAAAGAGAGAGAGGGTGATTTGAGGGCATTCTTGGAGTGGAATTGGAGGATTTATTCGCCTTGGAAGATCGTGGAACAAGCCCGGACTTGAAGACTGATCATCTGAAGATTCTTACTGCAGTCTCTCTCTTCTCTATGGATTAACTTCCCTTCACTTAGGTTCTACGGAACCCTAGCTATGTTTGTTTGATTGGATGATTGTATGAGTACTCTGACTTGATAATCTTGAGTTCATATTCAATCTACGCATGTTTTCATGATTCAATTCTGCTTTAGTCGAGATTATTGATTCTGCTTTGATCCTATGAGAGGGAATACCTGATTAGGTCAATAGAGCACCATAGATTGATAGTAGTGGATCGATTGCTTTGGTCGAGGGTTGATTCACTGCTTTGTATCGATTGAGAACCTCTTTCGATAGAGGGAGTCTAGTTCAGAACGCCTTGATCAGTTGTTCTAGAGAAGGATACGTCCCTCTAGGCAATTGACTCAAGAGGGCCTTGTTCCTTTAGTCGAGACTCAAGGTCTAGTCAAGGATTCTCCGCATTGTGAATGAAAGTGAAACAAGTTAGAAATCATCAATCGTTAGTCTGGCTAGTGGCTAGGGGGAATCATACCTAAGTGAGTTCCCAACCTGTAATTAGATTAACTTTAACTGTAGTTTGCTAGAGTAGTTTTAGTTTTTTCATCTTAATCTGGTTTGCTAAATAATAAAGTGAAGCTGAGTAATAGTAACTCTAGAGACCCGTGGATTCGATATTTATCACTTGAGCCACTATACTGCAGTCCCTTTCATTGGTTACACTTGGCATTTGTTAGGAGTTGTGTCATAGCGAGTCAGGGACATATCATATAGGCACGAAACACGGGAATCATACTGGCTTTTAGATATCAACACATGAACAACTTCAACGGCAACCTGGACAACCACCATAGAAGACATTCGAGTGCAGCAAAATCGAATAAAGGAGGAGTCTCCCTTCTGTTCATCAACCAACATAGACTTGACTCAACCACTTACTCAAGACAGTCACCTTATGCACAAAACTCAAGATATCAGAATTGAGACCGAGCAATCTAGGTCCTCACCGGGATAAAGAGTATATAGAATATGAGAAAATGAATTGCTCACTCTCGACCAGTGGGGTCGGGACAATTCGATGCGAAAAATGTGCATGCTTATTCTCTCAATCCCTAACATCTCTTCACCATGAAGGCAGTCTCTCGATGCTAGAGTTCACATATGGGGTGTCACCAATAACTAATCCGAAGGTCTTAGACACAGATTCAAATGATTGGCTAGGGTATTGGACATGGGGAAAATGCCTTTTAGGTGGTGGAAGTATTCATAGCACAAGGTTCCACAATTCCAAACCCAACACACTCACAGTCAATCAAACCACTCTTTCTTTCTGCCATTCTGCATTACTCACATTCTTTAGAGCACAAGAGCGAAGGAGGTCACATAAATGTTAGTATTTCCAAGCCAGACTGCTAAGAACCACTACTTAATGGGCACTATTCAGATTTTTGTAGTGGTGGCACTCTTTTGCTTTCATTCATTTTTTTTTCATTTCTTGAGAGAACCACCACCTATGCACATTTTTCAAACACATGCCCAACTTTTTAAGAACTACCTCCAACCCTCACATTATATTTAGTAGAAACAACAGAGAACGTGTAAAAACCACTCTGTGGAACCTTCTGATAGATGCAAAAGGGTGATTTTCCATTGTAGACCGAAAGAAAGGATAACACACGGTTCAAAGGGCTTACTAGGGGATATGACACATCAGGACAGTCAATTTGGTCGTGGGCTAATCCTACGCTTCCATCATCTTAGCTAATGACAACGTGAATGATGCACATCATGGAAGAGGGAACTATCACACAAGAAAGAAACGAGCAGGCTCAAATCTCACATGGCTACCTATATGCTCTATCTCTCATTCTGATTCCCTGAACCAGATGCATGAACGACTATAAAAAACAAGTGATTAATCCAAGTCACAGTTGGTAAGCAAACAATTGAAAAACTAAACCCCTACACGATTCTACTGCACGTCTCAGACATTATAATAAGCTGTCTTAGTCACACTCCAGTTGTCATGCATTAATTCACAAGCCATTCAATTCACCAATCAAACCCACACTGGCAATACGATCAAGCATCAAGCGAGCAGCAGTACTTGGAGCCCTCAAATCTCGAGATTTGGACAGCGGACTAGGCTCCAAGCACACTTATATACGTTCCAATGAATACAAATACCCCCCCCCCCCCCCACACACACACACTTAAATGAGACAATGTCCTTAATGGAGCGGAGGGAACGGGAACGATGTTACCGTGAAATGAGATCAGGAACGGGGATTGGAAGGCAGACCAGTCAATAGCAGAGGACTAGAAGGGGGACCAGTACAAGGCACAGAGTTAAAGTCATCAAAAGACACACACTGGGTGAAAGAAATGGAGTTCCAAGTCTACAATCCAAAAAAAAAAAAGAAACAACAAAAAATGGAGTCTCGGTCTAGAAAAGAAATGAAGTGCAGAACCAGCCACTCGCCACTAGAACGCATCGCCACCATCGTCGGGGGGTGGAGGGTACTTAGTCCTCATACCTTGGTGACTGCACGAAGGGTTAGTGGACTGAGTTCGTGTCCAGAAGGCCGAGGAAGACCCGCAATCCATGCCAAACGCCCCTATCGAGCAACCATGTGCTGATGGCGGAGGGTGGCTTCACTGAATGGGGTCGGTGCTCGGACCATGGTCATCCTAGTGGTGTCGACCCCGTAGTAGCGGGCTAGGGCGGTGATCACCGGGCCACAGACAAGGTGGCCATCCTGGTTGGCAGAGGCCTTGGTGAATGTCCATGCGAGCACAGAGCCCAACTCGATGGTGTCCTTAGAGCGACCCATCACGTGCATGAAGTATAGGGTCCGGAGGGTTACCCGGTTGGCCGAGCCCCGGCTGGGAGTGTAGGACTGGGTGAGCAGGTGGTTGAGGATCTGCCACTCCGGACGGAGGAGAGTGGCCCGCGTCTGGCTGGCGATGTATCGCTCATCCGCATAGTCCGGTAGGCAGATGCTCTCGAATTAGGCCTGGTCACCAAAGTCGGTGGGATCGGTCACCTCCACGATCAAGGGGCGGTCGCTGGGGTGCGGGGAGTTGAGCTGAAGTGCAGTGGCCAACTCTCAGTAACTGATGGAGTGCTCCACCCCGCCGGCTGTGAAATGTACCGCATCAGCATGGTCGGCCGACCTCCTCTGGGAGTGGCGGAAGGATGCGTAGAACTCCCAGACGAGCTCCTGGTAGGTTGGCTCGGCGAGGCAGAGAAGGCGCCGCCAACCATAGGCGCGAACAGCGGCCTCCATCTGCGGCCGGGCGTGAAGCCTCTCGAACACCTCAAAGTCGAGATGCAGGTGCTCGGCGATATGGCAGGTACGGATGGTCCGCAGCATGTGGCGTTGTGTGATGCTCAATTGGTCGAGGTAGGCCTCCATGGTCCTGCAAAGCAAAAGGATGTACAAATGGCACACAAGCGAACAGGGTCAATGTTAGCCAAAAACCACACCGGGAGCCCTCACATCAAAAGATATGAGAAGTGGACTAGGCTCCCGGTGAAACAAGCATACCCATCACAACGAGAATCACACAAACAAACACACCGGGGGCCCTCAAATTGAGCGATTCGGGCAGTGGACTAGGCCCCCGGTGGTACAAACACAAAATCCATCCCAAATATTCACTAATCGATCATTTATCACACATAAGCCACACAAGCACGCATATAGTGCCAACAAGCAAATGGTAGGCCGAGGAACTGAAATCCCGGGACAAAAATATAACAAGCAAAGAGCGCCATCGGCCTACCAAATCATTCTCAAATCATGCCACAATCCCAAATTCTTCACCTAACTCTAGGTATCGATTCTCCAAAAATAAAATATGAGACCATGAAAACACACCTGGATAAGCAAGTAGATACCGCAAGGTAGGTGAAGAAAGGGGAAGAAAACACCCCAACCTCTGCCAAACAAGCCCAAACATCGGGGGATTGTGCTCCTTGACGCCAGGAGCGTAGGGGCGGTCACGGTTTGTGATTTGGAGGTCGGGAGAGGGAGTTATGGCCGAAAAACCGGAGTAGAAGAGAGGAAATCCGAAAATCCGGCGAGGGGGCAGTTAGGAATTTGAAAAAATGAGTCTGAAAGGGGGGGGGGGGAGTCCAAAAATCGACTTTTATATGGGGGTCATTAAAACACGAGCGGGCGGAAACACGGCCGTGTTTCCCGTGCTCCGCGCCCGTGTTTTTATGGCTGAGAACGTGTTCTCCTCTTTTGAAAACACGGGCTGGCTGGATTTGAAACACGGCCATGTTTTTGAGCACCAGTGCCCGTGTTTTTTATGCCGAGAGCAACTTCTGCCAAAGATGAAAACACGGGCGAACAAGGGAGAAAACACGGCCGTGTTTTGCTCCCCTAGCGCCCATGTTTTTACTGCCGAGCCCACCTCTGCATTTTTTCAAAATCCCAATTTCAAACTACCAAACTCATCCGTGCCCCGGCTAAAAAAAATACCCAGTCACATATTAAAACAAACCGCCAGAGACACGAAATACTTTCCAGATAGACTCAAAGACTAAAAAACCGACAAAAATGAAAAGGAAAAAGGGTAGAAATGCAAACCGTGGTGGGGTTGCCTCCCCACAAGCGCTTCTTTACCGTCTTTTAGCTGGACGCCCATGGCAGAACTAAGGGTCTGCGAGTTCCACTACCAACTCCGCACGTTCGACCTCGTCTCCCAAGTAGAGCTTGAGACGATGGCCATTTACTTTAAACGGTTCAGTCTGCGGGTTGGCAATTTCAATCGTGCCATACGGGAACACCTGTGTGACCGTGAACGGTCCAGACCACTAGGAATGGAGTTTTTCGGGAAAGAGCTTCAGGCGTGAGTTATAAAGGAGAACTCGATCACCAACCTGGAACTCTTTTGGACCCCGCAACTGTGCATCGTGCAGGCACTTAATGCGCTCCTTGTACAGCTTGGTGTTCTCATAGGCGTGATAACGCCATTCCTCAAGCTCCATCATCTGCATTTTGCGCTCAACACCTGCAACACTAACATCCAAGTTGAGCAGCTTAAGGGCCCAAAAGGCCTTGTGCTATAGCTCCATGTGCAAATGGCATGCCTTTCCATAGACAAGCCGGTACGGTGAGGTACCAATGGGTGTCTTGTAGGCAGTGTAGTATGCCCAGAGAGCATCATCGAGCTTGGTGGACCAATCCATGCGGGATTGATCCACCGTCTTCTCCAGGTTCGTCAACTCGGCCTGGCCACTTGTTTGAGGGTGATAGGCCACGGACACCTTATGAGTCACACCATAGCGAGACAGTAACTTATCAAACTGGCCCTGGAAATGGGTGCCTCGATCGCTTATGATGGCTCTAGGTGTCCCGAACCGGGAGAATAGCTGCTTCAGAAAACCACAAACACGTCTAGCATCATTAGTGGGCAAAGCTTGCGCCTCAGCCCACGTAGAGACGTAGTCAACAACAATCAAGATATAGGTGTTGCCAAAGGATGGAGGGAAGGGGCCTATGAAGTCGATAACCCAGACATAAAAAATCTCACAAGTTATAAACACATTCTGGGGCATCTCATCACGGGAAGAGTTGTTACCTAACCTCTGGCATCGGTCTCACCTGCGTGTGAAGGCGTCTGCATCCTTGAAGAACGTGGGCCAGTAAAAGCCCGATTGTAGCACCTTCCTCGCTGTGCAGTTTCCTCCGTGGTGACCGCCTGTAGGTCCTTCATGACATTGAGATAGAATGCCCTCCATCTCACTCTCCATAACAAAGCGACGGATGATCCCGTCGGCTCCGATCCTAAAGTGATGAGGGTCATCCCAGAAGTAGTACTTCAAGTTGGAGAAAAATTTCCTCTTGGTGTGAGTTGTCATCCCCTTGCGCAGCTGCTGGCCCACCAGATAGTTCGCAAAATTGGAGTACCACTAGGTACATCATCATCAGTCTATCATCTAGGAAGGAGTCGTTGATCTCCTCCTCGAGGTTTTTCGCAGCAGGTGCGTCCAACCGGGGGAGATGATCGGCTGCAACATTCTTCGCTCCCTTCTTGTCCCAAATCTCGATGTCGAACTCCTGCAATAGTAAGATCCATCGTATGAGCCTAGGCTTGGCATCGACCTTGCTCATCAGGTATCGAATCGCGGAGTGATCTGTATACACGGTCACATGCGACAAGACCAGATAAGGACGAAATTTGTCGAAGGCAAACACCACGTGAGCAGCTCCTTCTCCGTGGTGGTGTAGTTCTCCTGGGCATCATTTAGGGTCTTCGAGGCATAGTAGATAGGTCGGAAGTGTTGATCTCGCCTATGCCCCAAGACAGCTCCAACAGCAAAGTCAGTGGCATCGCACATCAGCTCAAATGGTAGGGACCAATCAGGGACAACCATGATAGGAGCTTGGGTAAGCTTCTCCTTCAAGGTTGTGAATGCTGCTGTGCATGCATCAGTGAACTGGAAGGGGCATCCTTCTCAAGAAGCTTAGTCAGGGGCAAGGAGATCTTCGAAAAATCCTTGATGAACCGCCTGTAAAACCCTACATGGCCAAGAAAACTCCTAACCCCCTTAACAGATGTAGGAGGAGGCAGCTTGCTGATAGTCTCAATCTTTATTCTGTCCACCTCAATCCCCATCTTGGAGATCTTATGCCCCATAACTATGCCTTCGTGAACCATGAAATAAAACTTCTCCCAACTCAGAGCCAGGTTCGTTTCTTCACACCGTTTAAGGACGAGTTCCAGGTTATGGAGATAGTGAGAGAATGAGTCTCCATAAACCAAAAAATCATCCATAAACACCTCCATAATCTCGCCGACCAGACGATCAAAGATGGCGAGCATGCATCGCTGAAAAGTGGTAGGGGCATTGCATAGCCTGAACGGGATCCTCCGGTAGGCAAATATGCCGAAGGGGCAGGTGAAAGTGGTCTTCGCCAGGTCCTCCGGTGCAATGGGGATCTTGAAATACCCGGACATCCAATCCAGGAAACAGTAGAACTCGTGCCCCGCCAGTCTCTACAGCATCTGGTGAATGAATGGCAATGGGAAGTGATCCTTCTGAGTGGCGACGTTGAGACGCCGAAAATCAATGCAGACACGGTACTCAGTCACCGTGTGCATCGGGATGAGCTCATTCTTCTCGTTGGGCACCATGGTCATCCCACCTTTTTTGGGTAACACCTGGGTGGGACTGACCCACTCGCTGTTGGAAATGGCGAAGATGATCCCCGCGTCCATCAGCTTCATGATCTCCGCCCAAACCACAACCTCCATGTTCGGTGTCAGTCTTCTTTGCGGCTATCTCACTGGCCGCATCTCATCCTCTAGCAGTATCCGGTTGGAGCAAAATGAGGGGCTAATCCCCCGGATATCTGTGATCTTCCACGCTAGAGCTCTCTCGTGCAGCTTCAGCAAGGCCACCAGTCTGTCCTTCTGCTCGGGTGTGAGGGTCGAGCTGATGATGCTTGGCAGCTTATTCCCCTCCCGGAGAAATGCATACTCCAAATGAGGAGGGAGGGGCTTTAGCTCCAACTTCGGTGGTTCCTCCAAAGAGGTAGTGATGCGGGGTGAGGATGAGATCGGTTTGAACAGCCGGTCGCCCTCCAGGAATGTGCCACTCTCCAGCGCGGCCAACTGTTCCGCCAGCTGTGGCTCTTGCGATTTCTGCTCACCTAGAAAAATACAACGCTCAAGAGCATTAAAGTACTCGCACTCGTTATAGCGAGTGCGGTCTCAAAATCAGCAAGCACATCACAGTAATCTAAGTCATCATGCAAATGGGAGTGTTTCCCTTTCTCAAACACAGAAAACGTAGCATGTTCATCACTAGCACGCAAGATCAATTTACCACTATGCACATCAATAAGCGCCTTGGCAGTGGCGAGAAACGGTCTACCCAAAATCAAAGGTACATCCACATCCTCATTTATATCTAGAATAACAAAGTCAACAGGATATGTGAATGGACCTACATTAACAAGCAGATACTCTATGATACCCCTAGGATGCACAATGGAACGATCAGCTAACTGAATGCTCATCCTAGTAGCTCTAGGTTCATCTAGGTCTAGCTTTTTAAACAATTTATAGGGCATGACATTTATGCTAGCGCCTAGGTCTGCCAAGGACTTTCCTACATGCATGCTGCCAATAACAAGAGGGATAGTGAAACTCCCTGGGTCTTTACGCTTCTCGGGCAGCTTGTTCTGCAGGATAGCAGAACACTCCTTGCTTAGCATCACTGTCGAAAGATCTCCAAGTTTCTTTTTGTTGGTGAGGAGGTCTTTCATGAACTTGGCATACTTGGGCATCTTCGACAGTGCCTCCACGAACGACATACTGATGTTGACCTGCTTCAACATTGCCATGAACTTGGCAAACTCAGTCTCCAGCTTGTCTTTATGTAGGCGAGTGGGGAAGGGAAGCTGGGGTACGTGCTCCTTAACCACTGGTTGTGGCTTGGGAGCATGTGCTTCTTTGTCCATCCCCACTTCTGCATTGTCAGCTGGAAGTGTGAAGCAGGTAGTGGCTCGTCCTGCTTGGGCTGGGCAGGAGCAGCAGATGTGGTCTTGCCACTCCTGGTAGTGATGGCATCTAGCTGCTGGTGTTGGTTGGGCTCACGAGGGTTCAGAATAGTGGTGGCAGGCAGAGTCCCCGGTGCCCTGGTAGTATTTTGGCGAGCTATGCCACCAATCTGATTCTGTAGATCTTGCAAAATGGCACCTTGGTTCCTCTGGCCTGCCTCCAGTGAGGCTATGTTCTGGTCCATCCTCGTGAAATTCGCCTGGCTGGTGGTCATGAATGCGTGCAAAATATTTTTCAGCTCCGTCATCTGATTATCTGGAGCTTGCTGGAGGCTGGGCATACTGACGCTGGGGCTGCTGAAATGGTTGCCCCTGCCTAGGCTGGTAAGGCTGCTACTGTGGGACTGGCCCCTCTCTAGCCTGGAATGGCTGCCTATACTGAAAACCACCTACTGGTGCTGGGAAACCAGGTGGTTTAGTGGTATTGTTCTTCCAAGCAAAGTTGGGATGTTGGCGCCACCCCTCATTGTATGTATTGCTGCATTGGTCAAATCGCCGAGCATTGGCGATGAAGTCCAACTGCTCTTGGGGGGTAAAAGACTCCCGCATAGCGTGGCAGCCTTCCACCAGATGATTCGAGCTCTCACACCACTCACATTGAGCTACTGGAGGTCCTCCCAGACCTCTGCCCGGAATAAGACTGTTGGGCTGCTTTAATGTCTGCACTAACTCAGCCACCTGCTGCTCGAGCCCGGACCTAGCCTCCATGGCGTGCACCCCACGATCCTGAGAATTCCTGCCTCTGGTGCTCTGCCTCCAGGAATGATCTCTGGCAGCCAAGGTACTGATCATCTGGTTCATTTTGGGTGGAGTCTTGGTAAGAATATCCCCTCATGGGCATAGAGACTCAATCACCCTCTGGCTTTTCGGAGAGAGAGCACTGTAGAAGTTCCCCACGGTGAATGCATCACTAAAGCCGTGATGGGGACACTGCCAGAAAAATCCCGAGTACCGCTCCCATGCGTCACGAAGTGATTCGTCTGGCTCTTGGCGGAAGTGAGTGATCTCCCACTAGATCTCTGTGATCTTCGATGCTGGATAGTACCGGTGCTCAAACTTGTCGGCCAGATCGTCCCAAGAAGTGATGGACAATGGGGGCTGGGTCTCCAACCACCTCTTAGCATGCCCCGCCAGAAAATGGGGGAAGAGGTGAAGGCGGATTGCATCATCAGGGACACCATTCAGCTTGAACCCGTTCATCAGCTGCAGGAAACGGGAAAGGTGCACCCTTGCCTCCTCATCCTTCAATCCATGAAACTGGATAGAGGATGTAATGAGTTGAATCCAGCATGGCTTGATATCGAAGTTGTTCGTTGGAATGGGCGGGTAGAGGATGACAAGGTGGATAACAGCAAGCCGTAGAGTGTAGTAGTACTCCAAGGTGGGATCCGGCGGCGGTGGTGGTTGATGCCGAACCCCATCTACCTGGGGTATGGGGTTGTTCCCCAAGATCTGATTCACCGGGGAAACCTGGAAAGGTATCCCCTGGGGCGGGTTATGTTCGCCTTCCATCTCGTACTCGTCCTCGGAATCGTTGCTCAAATGGCCGTCTATGCGTTCCTCCGTAGCCAGTCTAGCTCGTTGTTGTCTCCTAATTTGGCGACAGGTGCTTTCAAGCTCCGGATCCAACGGCAGTAAACCTCCTGACTGGCTACGGGTCATGCACTACCTGCACACAGTCAAGCAGCAAACCCGTGAAGGCACAAGTGTGACAAAGCAAACAATGCAAAAAAGAAAAGCTAAATTAACAGAATTCACGTTTCTTCAACAACCTACCCGTCCCCGCCAACGGCGCCAAAAACATGACTCGCTCCTACCGTCACTCTAGGAAATGGCCAAGGGTAACCACCTCCTAAAGCGTAGTATAGCGGGTTCAGGTTTTAATGTCAACCCGGGTCCTATAAGTGATGACTACTCCGTGAGTTCTTATTATTTAGCAGTGAAACTTAAGTGAAGGTCCAAACAAGCAAACAAGCAAAGCAAGCAAAAAGGTTGTTTTCAAGTCGAGAGAGGTCACCCAGATATGGTTCCCCCTAGACTGCAGTTAAGTCGGATTGTAATTTACCAAGTTAAGTTTCAATGATAATTATACTGCGGGAGGTTCTTAAACATTCTGAAGTCTCGACTAAAGGTCTCCAGACCCTCTCAATCTGAGTCTCCAGCGGGAGACTAACCTCCACAGGAGTAAACAAATTGAGGCCCTAACGAACCAAACCTCTACTACCGAAGTAAATTTGGGACAGAATAGTGAATTGAATCCTCGACTAAAGTCGCCAATTCACTACCTTCAATCAAGGATGCTATATCAACCTAGGCGGATATTCTCTTTCCAGGTTAAAGCAGAAACAACAGGAATTTGATCAGGATTCATGCCATTCAACAAATCAAGCCTCAATTGAACATAATCATACCACTGAATCTGTACTTGGGTTCATACAATCAGACCTAACATACAAATTTAGGGTTCTTCATACCCAGGTGAATAAGAGAGTTACTCCATAGAGAGAGATGGAAAATCTAGTTTAGATGCGGAAACCATACTGTGAAGGATGGGAATCTGCTTCTGGCACTCAATCAGATCTTCTCCAAGCTCAAGCCGTGCTCCAATGGTGATGTAGATCGATCAAGGACACTTGCAGAGTCAGGTTCGTCACTTTCTCTCTCTAGGTATCGCTTTTTCTCTCTAAAACTCGGTACTCTCTCCTTTGGACCCAAATATGCCTTAAAAGGTCGACTCTGGGTAAAACACGGTCGAGGGCACGGCCGTGTTTTGCTTTTTCCCGTCCGTATTTTTGCCGCGTGTTAAAAACACACCCACATCTTGCAAAACACGGTCATGCCTATAAATGGACACGTCCGTGTTTTGAGTCACTCCCGCCCGTGTTTTGTGACATCCCAGGAGCACCTTGGATCAAGCCTCAGCATAAATAACACGGTCCAGGAATACGGCTGTGCCTCAAAACTCATGCTTAGCCTTTCCTTAGCACAACCCGACGTAAAATAGGCCAAAAATACACTACTACGCCCCACAAACGGATAAGAACTAGGGGTGCAAACAGGTGCAATTACATCGTTATCAGCTACCTAGTCACCCAACCATCTATTCCAATTCACAAAACACAATGCATGGCAATTGTAATAAACAAGTAATCGAGTCAAGAAATCCATTCAATTTTGCACCCATGAGAACTAAACCTTTGCACTATCCTAATGCATCTCTCATTCATCATAATAGGACGCACTCGATCACATGTAACAATTCAAGGTCAATGCCAATAAACACGAGATTCTTCCACAAACCAGCCATTTTGATCATGCAAACATTGCTTGGAGCCCTCAAAATTTTCAAATTTCGCATACATCCAGGCTCCAAGCATCCAAACACACTAACACAAGCAAAATAATAAACTACCCCCCAAACTTAAGCTCGACATTGCCCTCAATGGCATAAGATTGGGGTAGAACGATGTTTTCGCATGGCCTAGTGAGTGAAAGTTGGAATTTTTCCCCGGGGTAGGAGATTGAGCTTCATGAAAAAGAAAAACAAATACAAACACATACACATACTCGCTCAAGGTGAGGTTATTACACACAACAATACGATAGTAGTAGTACTAGTTGTTCACACACACACACCGAATAAAAGGAAGAAAAACAAAATGAAAGATAAAAGAGTTCAGAGTTCCAAGTGGAGAAGTGGGGCGAAAGGAATCAGCTCTACAACATGTCGCACTCGTCGGCTACCTCATCATGGATCGAAGATCCCGGCTCATCATCTGGAAGGAGGTCCTGGCGACGAGCTATCCGCTCCAATAGGTCGGTGTGTTGGTTGAGGCGGGAAGTGACTCCCATTATGTGGGTCTCAAAGCGATCATCCCTCCTTGGTTTCCTGCTTCACATCACCACAATGAATAATAATAATAGTAGGGTTAGATTCCACTTCCTTCACATCCTCACTTCTAGGCTTAGATTCAATTCCAAGAGTAATTTTCTCCTGGCCGTCTCTTAGAATCAAAGTCTCCTCATTAACATCGATTAGAGCCTAGGCGGTGGCAAAGAGGTATGGTGAAACAACCTGGATCAGGTTGCTTCTTGGGAAACCTGTTGAGGATGAAGGCTGAGCACTCCTCGCATTGGGTGACATTGGCGAGGTCTTGGAATTTCGGCTTCTTGGAGAGAATCCCCTTGAGGTATTTTGAATACCGTGGCATGTGGCCATTGATTCAAGGAAGGGTATGTTGAGGTGATTTTTCTGAGCATCTCTATGAAACCTCCACATTTAGCTTCCAATCTTTCCATATGCATCCTCGTGGGAAAAAGGTAGGGGAGGCGTGTACTCAGCCACTGGAAGTGGCATTGGCGATGCCTTCCTCGCCACTCCTTTCTTTTCTTCTTAGATTTCTTCTTGTTTCACTTCTTTGGAAAGGACCTCCGGAGTCACCATCCCACTTCGTAATTGAATCGCATTCAACCTGGCATTTTGGTTCTTGGGGTTTGCAACTGTTTGGGACGGTAGAGCTCCCCCTAGGTTTCTCGGTGAGGATCCCGGCAAGATTTCCGATTTGCACTTCCAAGCTCTAGAGGCTTGCTTGATGACTTCAGAGTCCCGCCTCAACCAAGGTAAACTTGAAGGGTGCCACATCCATGAATTGCACAATCTTCTCGAACTTCTGAGAGTTTGTACTCCCAAAAGGTGGTCACTAGATCTTCAAGTTCAGCAAAAATGTTAGTTTGTTGTTGTTGTTGGAACCTTTGACTTCCTTGTGCTTGGTATGGTTGTTGGAAGTTCGAGTTTTGGAACCAAGGTCTTTGTTGGATGAAAGTCGGACAAGGTTGATAGTTGCCCGTTGGACCTTGGAAACCGGGAGGTCTTGGATTGGTAGGGGAAGATTGCGCCACCAGGGGGTTATAGGTGTTGCTATAAGGGTTGTTCCCTCTAGCTTTGGCTATGAAACTCAATTGCTACTCGGGGGGTGCTTGTCTCTTTCATCGCTTGGCAATCTGCTATCTCATGACTAGTGCTAAAGCACCAATCATAAGACATCACCGCTCTCTTCCCTTGCTTCTTATCCTCAAGGATCACCTTAATCAACTTGTCAAGCTTAGCTTCAAGTGGAGCACTTGTTCCCACACTTTGCACTCCTCTTTTGGTGCTTTTCTTACCACTTCTCGTCAAGTCCAATCATATCCCTTTAGAGCCATGCCTTCGAGCAACTCGGTCACCTGAGGTGGAGTCGTGTTCATTAACTTCCCTTGGCAAAGAGAGTCGATGAGAATCTTATCATCTTGAATGAGACCGCCATATAAGGTCTCTATCCGATATTGCTCTTCGAATCCATGGTGAGGGCATTGGAGGAAGTAGTCTGAGAATCTTTCCCATGCATCCCTCAATATCTCATCTTCCTCTTGCTTTCATCCACTTGACCGTCTTGGAAGGAGGACAATATCGGGTCATAAACTTGTTGAGCAAATCGTCCCAAGTGGTGATGGATCGAGTCGGTCGGTTGTTGAGCCATCAGAGCGCTTTTCCCCGCAAGAGAGTAGGGGAATAGCCTCCGTTGCAATGCCTCCTCGAGGAAGCCATTTATCTTCAGGGTTCCCGCAAGCTCAAGAAACATTTGATCATTCTCCTGTGGTGATTCATTGGCAAGCCCATGAAACAAGGCGTTGTTTTGAATCATCGTGACGAGAGCGAGATTGATTTCAAAGTTGTTGGCGGCCACGGTGGATGTAGGATGGGAGATTGGATATCCGCCGCCCGTGGGGCCATGTAATAGCCCATAGTTCTTGGTTCTTCCTCGGCTCCTGCTTCCTTATTTTGGTTTTGAAGCGGATTAGCATCTCGATGTTGATTCCCTTCCATCTCAACTTCAAAGTCCACTTCAACTCCTCTAAATCCGGGACCAAATTTATGTCTCCTTTCTTCAATTCTCCTTCTTTCTTCCGCTAACTCTCTCTCTCTCATGATCCAAGAATCGGAGAGTGCGGTTGAGATCCTCGTCGAGCGACGTTAAAGGTGCCAGATTGCTCCGGGTCATGCACCTCCCTACACACACTTAAATGAACTACAACATGTCTAGCACAAGCAACACTTAAATCCCACCTAAGGCCCAAGTATAAAACTTAAATGGGTGTAATATAGGGAAAGTATGTTTAAATATCAATCCGGGTCTGTCCATGTACCCCTACTTCAATTGTTTGAAACATTATCTAGCAGAATGAATTTTCTAAGAATCTCTACAATCTACGATTAAAAGTGCAAGGCTTGAAAAGTAAAAGGGTTGAAATTCTTGGTGGGAATCTTCACTCGGGAGTTGTTTCCCCCCTAACTAACTACCATGAATGTGGGATCGAATGAATTGGTGCGCGACAAGGCGAACTGCAGGAGGAGCCACAGTGGTTGGAAACCACACTTTCAATCGCTAGGCCAAGGAATGCATTATAGGCTACGAAAGTAGCCCTCTTGGCCCAAGCAAAAGAGGGTTGACTTACCTTCTCCCTCAATCCGGGTTTTGGACGGCTTAATCACAACTAACCTATATGTCTAATTGAATTTTAGACGTTTGTCTTACATTAACCTAGTTAGGAGGCATGGAATGCCTAATAAAACCCACTCAATTTGAGCCTCTTAAGGAAAGGGGGCTTCACTCTAAACTAGGTTAGGGTAGCACCAGGGCCAGCCAAGAGGGTGTGCTGGCCCGCCCTCCGGCACAGGGCCTCAGAATATTAGGGGCCTCTACTTAGATTCGTTAGTTATCGATCATATATTGTAGGTTGTATTTTTAGTGTATGATTGATTGATTATGAGTATGATGATGTGTTTAATAGATAATTTGAGCTATAATAACAATTGAAAAGGATCTCATGGAGAATAGGAAAATCTGAAAAATAATAGATAATTTTAATTTAAATAATATAGAAAGAGATTACATTTTTGAATAATGTTATTAAAATTATTTTAGTTTTATTATAGTTAAAGGTCGATTTGGACCACGTCTAGATTTTGAAATAGGGCCTCCACGATCTAGTAGACAACCCTGCACCCACCTCTCGATCAATTTAGACTATTTTCATTTCTCCATTCAATTTTTGCGCTATATCCATTTTCTCTTCCTTCCACATTTACTTTCCTCCCTACTAGGGCTAGGAATTCGTTCTTGGTTTCTTGGTCAAACTCGAAACGAGATCGTTTATTCCTGATGTAATCTTTTTTTGAACTTAAGTATTTTTTTTTTTACAATTATTTACTAATTTTTAATTTTGATAAATTTATGGGGGAAAAACTTAGGGCCACATTTTAAATTTTCGAACCGGGCCTCCAAATATCATAGGACGGCCCTGGGTAGCACAATATATTGCCAAGCACACACAATCCACAATCAACATGAAAAATAACTCAAAACTTAAATTAAACATCACCCGCACACAATCATTCAATCCACACAATCAACTACATGGTAGAAGTTAGGGTTCTACAACACCCAAGTGAATAGGAGACTACTTCATGGTACAAGAATGAAGAACACAAAGGAAAAAACCATAATTGTGATGCCTCAATCCTTCCTTGTGCTTGTAGAGATCCTCCATTGAAGAGGAACTTCCCAATTCTTGACTTGGAGCAAACCCTAGTGATAGACCATTGATTGAACATGTTTTTACCCCTATTATTGAGCCGTTTGAGATGTTGATTCTCGTTTTTTAAGCCGATTCATGCTAGGTTGTGCGTTTATGTCATATTTCAGGGCTTAGCGTTGGCATCGAGGCGAAGAAACGAGTTTCGGGTCGAAAGGAGCACGTTTGGGTTGAAGTGTGCTAGAGGAGCAAAATACCCGCCCATGGGCAGAAATGCCCTGTCGGATATTAATCGGAGTAGACCGGGGAAAAACTGTTTTGGGCGTTTGAGAAACAGAATGGTTCCCAGGCATTAATCATAAATCCCCGGTCGGGTATTCTTGACCCTGACCAAGGATTAACCCCCTGTCCCCGATTGTGCGTTTTGAGAATATCCGGTCTCCACCTAAAATACCCGACCGGGTATTCAGGTCGGGGATCGTGACAGACACCTTCTTAAGGGAAAAGAAGGGCAAAAGTGAAGGGTTCCGAGTTTTAGAGAGACAAAGCGTTTACCTAGAGAGAGAAAGTGACGAACCTGATTATGTAAGTGTCTTTGATCGATCTCCATCACCTCTAAAGCTGGTTGCACTTCCATCGTCGTGAAATAATCCCCAAACTTGCCTTCCTGTACTTGCTTCCAGACTTAGCAGAATTCTGGCAGTTTTGAGCTATCCAGGTAGCATGTTTGAACATTTGGACATAGCCTTCTGGACTTCCCCTCGATCTCCAAGGCACATCACTGAATAGAGGAACACTTTATCTTCAAAACGAGCCATACCACCTGCATTTCTATTGAACCATTCAAGAGAAACAAGCCCCCAAAGTAGGCTTCCTGACTCGGTTTCAATACTTAGCCAAAATTCAGAACTTGGGGTGTAATTTGATACACCTTCTTCCTCAAGCAATGGTGATGTGTGTGATTATCCAAGTTTCAAAATTAACTCGAGCTCGTTTTGTCACCTTGATCGCGCCATAATCATTAAGCCAGTGAAGACTGCATGGATCAGGGTGTTTATTTGTCTCCAGCCCAAGCTTATTGACAGCGTTAATGCTTATTACATTCGTACAACTTCCCCCATCGATAACCACGGATAAGCAATTTCCATTGATGAGGCACCTTGTGTGAAAGAGATTAGTTCTCTGGTCATCACTTGCTTCCCCTTCAGTCGCCAAGTCACGTAGATTCATCCCTGAGATAAATGGCCCAGACTCTGCCTCAATTTCTTTGTCTACTTCCTCGCCGATGAATCTTTATGCGCGGTTGGGCTGCCAATTTCGTCATCTGAGACGTATTCTCCATCTTGCAGTATTAAGGTCTTGAGGTTGGGGCATTGATTTGCCTTGTGGCCTCGACCATGGCACTTGAAGCACTGAATAGAGCCACTGGAGATTCCTGAGCGTTCTGTATTCGTCGTAGGCGCACTCCGCGACGCAGGTTTGAGCAGTTCTGGTTTGTGGTGATGGGTGGAAGACTCTGCTGCACCCTCAATGGCAAGTTTATGGCTTGAAAATCTCTTGCCTGTAGTCGCCCTTTGCGGTTTTCGATCTTTACAGCTAGGTGCACTGCTTTGTCCAAATCCACGAACGCCCTTAACTCCACTTCCTGAAGAATCTCGCCGTGGAGGAACGGAGCTATCGTAGCTTCCCGATCCTCTCTAACGTCAGCTCGTAGCAACAAAAACTCCAGCTCACGAAAATACTCTTCAACACTTCTCGACCCCTGCCTGATTCCTTGCAGTGAGTCGTGCAACTCTCGAAGATAGTACGCAGGAACAAACTTTTCCCTCATAAGACCACATAGTTTGTCCCATGTAGCCAATGGAGGTTGGAGATTTCGGCGACGGCGAAGTTGCAATTGCTCCCACCATTGAGCTGCGTAGTCCGAAAACTCGTATGTGATCATAGCGAGCTTCTGTGACTCGTTGAATCGGCCACATTGGAAGAAAGGAATGAACTTTCGCTCCCAATCGAGGTACGTAGAGGCATTCAATGTCTCCTGAAAATTAGGAATCGTCAATTTGACTCCTTGAGGAATTCCAGGTTCTGTTTCCGCGTCCCTGTATTCACGACGATCGCAGTAACAACGTTCGTGCTCAGGATCAGCCACCACCAACCGCTGTTCGAGTTCTTGGACCAGCTCCAATAGCTCCTGGTTGGCTTCTCCGTGTCGTTCTTCCTGCGGAGCTCGGTCATCGCCGCCATGCTCTGCCACAGTCCTCGGCGGAACAGGGGCACGAGCCGTCACGCTTAATTCGGCCAACTACCTCTGAATTTGGTCGAATTGCGACTGGAACGTCGCCACTACAGATTGAATCAAGTCATCATTATTGATATTTGGCTCTCCCATGACTTGCTCTCCTGATTGAGTCGCCGGTTTGGACTCAAACGTGGTCTCTTGCACGACAGGGTCTTTGTCGACAGGACCTTTGATCTTGTCCACGCGCCTTCCATCTTTCTAATCCATGTGTAGAACCAAGGCTGTGATGCACTTAATACGAGCACAGTAGTGCTTGTTTGAGTGCAAAGCGCGCAGCTCCAACTTGGTTGAAGAAGGAATCAAAAATTGAATCAAAAACTTAAAACGAAAACGGACAAAGGTGCAACTTCACACTAGGGAAGAAGCTTGATTGGTTTAGATTGAAGCTCGGCCACGATTGATGCGGTTTCAATCGATACGAAGCAAACACGAAGCTGGAACACAACCAACAACGCAATGTGTGTGAAAACTCACGACTTTAATTGATCAAACTCTGCCGATTACACGGTAAGTTTGGGTTTTTTATAGGCCTAGCTACGTCTACAACTAACAAGGAATTTAAAACATAATCTAACTCAAAAAGGAATCAAAATCCAGCACAAAAACATAAAACGTGCCCAACAAGGAAAACAGAACTGCCGTGGAAGGCAAGTAAATTAGTGTCTTCATTCCCACTTCAAGGTCGTCGTTCAGAATCTTCACGCCTTCGACTCGGTCAGCCAATCCCTCGTTTCTGTAGTATAAAACACAAGCTTCCATGTGTAACAATCCTCCAAAGCTGTTTCCACTTCCATCATCGTGAAATAATCCCCAAACCTGCCTTCTTGTACTTGCTTCCACACTTAGGAGAATTCTGGCAGTTTTGAGCTGTCCAGGTAGCATGTTTGAACGTCTGGACACAGCCTTCTGGACTTCCCCTCGATCTCCAAGGCATATCACTGAATAGAGGAACACTTTATCTTCAAAACGAGCCATACCACCTTCATTTCTATTGAACCATTCAAGAGAAACAAGCCCCCAAAGTAGGCTTCCTGACTCGGTTTCAATACTTAGCCAAAATTCAAAACTTGTGGTGTAATATGAAACAGCTTCTTCCTCAAGCAATGGTGATGTGTGGGATGATCCAATTGGGATCATATCAGTCGAGGAGTCAATTCATTATTATGTACCGAATTTACTTCGGTAGTGGAGGTTTGGTTCTTTAGGGCCTCAATCTGTTTACTCCGATGGAGGTTAGTCTAGGGATGGCAAAAATATCCGTAACCGTGGATATCCGCCCGAATCCGACCTAATCGGGTAGGGTAAAACCCGAACTCGAAGGCCTTTTAGTGGGTACGGGTAAAACCCGAACTCGAATATTGCGGGTAATGGGTGGGCATGGTTTTCTCACTATCCAACCCGAACCCGCCCGATTATACACATGCATATGTATTTTTTCTAGAAATAATCAATATTTTTCTCTTACATATTTTATATTTAGCATATACATATAATAGTTTTATGAAATTGTGTTGTTTTAATTAATTTTCTCCATTCTAGTGAATTATTGTCGTACTTTTTGTCTTACGTAACGTGAGAATACGTGTCAATATTAACATATTGGTTGGAGTTATAAAGAGAAACTATTACCCATGGATAACCGTGGATACCAAAAACCCGAACGGGTATGGGCATGGTTTAGATTTTCTACCCGTTTCTTATGTGGGTATGGATGGGTATGGGTAAAACCCAAACTACTCTGGATAGGGTAGCGGATATGCACTATCCGTCCCCGACCCAACCCATTGCCATCCCTAGGCCAAGATCCAGATGAGTCACTTCGTGATGCATGGGAGCGGTACTCGGGATTTTTCTAGCAGTGTCCCCATCACGGCTTTAGTGATGCATTCACCGTGGGGAGCTTCTACAGTGCTCTCTCTCCGGAAATCCAGAGGGTGATTGAGTCTCTATGCCCAGGTGGGGATATTCTCACTAAGACTCCACCTGAACTGAACCAGATGATCAGTACCTTGGCTTCCAGAGATCATTCCTGGGGGCAGAGCACTAGAGGCAGGAATTCCCTGGATCGTGGTGTGCACGCCATGGATGCCAGGTCCGGGCTAGAGCGGGAGGTGGCCGAGCTAGTGCAGACATTGAAGCAGCCCAACAGTCTTATTCCGGAAAGAGGTCTGGGCGGACCTCCAGTAGCTCAATATCAGTGGTGTGAGAGCTTGAATCATTTGGTGGAAGACTGCCAGGCTATGCGGCAGTCCTCAACACCCCAGGAGCAGTTGGACTTCATCACCAATGCTCGGCGCCTCGATCCTTACAGTGGCACCTATAATGAAGGTTGGCGCCAACATCCCAACTTCTCCTGGAATACCAACAACACCACTAAACCACCTGGTGGTTTTCAGCAGAGGCAGCCTTTCCAGGCCAGACAGGGGCCAGTTCCACAGCAGTAGCCTTACCAACCTAGGCAGGGGCAACCATTTCAGCAGCCCCACCGTCAGTATGCCCAGCCACCAGCAGCTGCAGCTCCAGATAATCAGATGACGGTGATGAAAAATATTTTGCAGGCATTCATTACCACCAGCCAGGCGAATTTAACGAGGGTGGACTAGAACATAGCCTCACTGGAGGCAGGCAAGAGGAACCAAGGTGCCATTTTGCAAGATCTACAGAATCAGATTGGTGGCATAGCTCGCCAAAATACTACCAGGGCACCGGGGACCCTGCCTGCCACCACTATTCCGAACCCTCGTGAGCCCCACCAGCACCAGCAGCTGGATGCCATCACTACCAGGAGTGGCAAGACCACATCTGCTGCTCCTGCCCAGCCTAGGCAGGACGAGCCACTACCTGCTTCAACACTTCCAGCTGACAATGCAGAAGTGGGGATGGACAAAGAAGCACATGCTCCCAAGCCACAACCAGTGGTTAAGGAGCACGTACCCCACCTTCCCTTCCCCACTCGCCTACATAAAGACAAGTTGGAGACTGAGTTTGCCAAGTTCATGGCAATGTTGAAGCAGGTCAACATCAGCATATCGTTCCTGGAGGCAATGTCGAAGGATATCCTCACCAAGTTCATGAAGGATATCCTCACCAACAAGAAGAAACTTGGGGATCTCTCGACAGTGATGCTGAGCGAGGAGTGTTCTGCTATCCTGCAGAACAAGCTGTCCGAGAAGCGTAAAGACCAAGGGAGTTTTACTATCCCTCTTGTTATTGGAAGCATGCATGTAGGGATGTCCTTGACGGACCTAGGCGCTAGCATAAATGTCATGCCCTATAAATTGTTTAAAATGATAGACCTAGGTGAACCTAGAGCTATGACTCGACTCTACTGTCACTCCAGGAATTGGCCAATTGTAACCACTTCCTAAAGCGTAGTATAGCGGGTTTAGGTTTAATTATCAACCCGGGTCCTAGATGTGATGACTACTCAGTGAATTCTTGTTATCTAGCAATGAAACTGGAATGCAAGTCTAACTAACAAACTAACAAAGCAAGTAAACTGTTGTATTCAGGTTAAAGAGGTCACCCGGATATGGTTCCCCCTAGATTGCAGTTAGGCCGGATTGTAATTACCAAGTTCAGTTTCTATGATAGTTATACTGCGGAAGGTTCTTAAACAGCCTGAAGTCTCGACTAAAGGTCTTCAGACCCTCTCAATCTGACTCTCTAGCGGGCGACTAACCTCCACCGGAGTCGACAGATTGAGGCCCTAAGAACAAAACCTCCACTACCGGAGTAAATCCGGTACAGAATAGTGAGTTGGCTCCTCGACTAAAGTCACCAACTCCCTACCTTCAATCAAGGATACTCTATTAACCTAGGCAGATATTCTCATTCTAGGTCAAAGCAGAAACAACAGGAATTTGATCAGGATTCAAGTCATTCAATCATTAAAACCTCAATCGAATATAATCAATCACAGAATCAGTACTTGGGTTCATACAATCAAAGCCTAACATACAAATCTAGGGTTCTCCATACCCAGATGAATGGGAGAACTACTCCATAGAGAAGAAAGCAAAAGCAGAATCAGACACGGAATTCATACTGCGAAGGATGGATTCCTGCTTCTGGACGTTGATCGGCACTTCTCCAAGCTCAAGCTGGCCTCCAATGGTGTTGAAGATCAATCTAGGGCACTTGGGAACTCTTGCCGTCACTTTCTCTCTCTAGAAACTGATCTCTCTCTCAAAAACTCGAATCCCCCTGAATTGTGGCTGAAACTCTGCTTAAAAGCATCAGTGGCCAAAGCACGGTCGAGGGCACGGCCGTGCTTTGCCTGACTCCGCCCGTGCCTCGGCCAGGGCTTAATTACACGGCCAGCAGCTGGTGGAAACACGGCCGTGCTTCGCGATGGACACGGCCGTGCTTTGACTGAACACGGCCGTGCTTCAGTGCCCGTGTTTGCAACTGAATTGGCCAAACCAAATTTGCTCTCGGCATAAAAAGCACGGCCAGCAGTACACGGCCGTGTAATGCTTTAGGCTGCCCGTGTTTTGGCTCCAGCTCACCGAAATGACTTCCGAATGCCCCGAAACTCGCAATTAGCCTTCCCTTTGACGCCTGGGACCTGAAACATGACAAAATAGCACAACTCGGCGTAAAATAGGCCAAAACACACGACTATGCCCCTCAAACGGATAAGAACTAGGGGCGCAAATATGTGCATTTACATCGTTATCAAATTCCCCCACACTTAACCGTTTGCTTGTCCCCAAGCAAAACTAACTCAAACCAATGCAACTCTCCAGACCTTCATAGCAACAAACAACCTAGATCGTAAGTAGAGGACTTCCTAGGTCATTTAGCAGCTTACGAGGTCAACCGACGCACAAGTCATCTCAAAGCTTCTTATCGAGTCGGCATCATGGCAAAAAGTGAACAGAGGACAAATGAATCGTGGATGGAGAGATTCTCAAAAACAACAGATCATGGACTCACATTTTTCAAAGTGCTCGATTTTCTTTGAAGATGGTTGGAACCCCTTTTTTTCTGTTTTGCTTGTTTTCTGTTATTTTTCTTTTCAAGGGTCCCAACCTGCTCTTACCGGCCATGCCAGGAGAGGATGTCTCGAGCCTCGTGCGGGGGAAAGACATGTAAGGGGGCTGGAGGTAGTAGGTGGAAATTGGGAACGGATTCCCGTCTCCCCTTACACACTTTCGCCCTATTCGCACGGGAGACATTTATTTTGAAGCACATTTTCGAGCACCTGTTATTTTCAAAACATGATACAAGAGTCCATGACAAGTAGAAAATCCACAACATCACACAATTCAAGGGTCCTAAGATCACTAATTCACTCAATCATCCAACACAATATGAAGAAGAAATGAGATTTCTTAAATGCATCAACATCCTCCATAGTGCTACACTACCTCCCTAGGTTGCATATTACTATAAAGACTGTCAATTCAAAGCATACTGAGCAGGCAATTGCATGGAAACACGTACTTGGAGCCCTCAAATTTAAAAATTTGGACAGTGTACTAGGCTCCAAGCACACAAACAGATCTAATGCAGTCAAAAAGATAAACATCCCCCCACACTTAAGCTCGACATTGCCCTCAATGGAGAAGAGGGAAGGATAAGGGAACGATGTTACCGGTATGCATGGACTGCAGGAGATTGGAAACGGGCCAGTCGGGGCAAGCACAGCCAAAGGGGAACAGAAGAGCTCAAACACAGTATGTTAGGTTCAATGGTCAGCCCAATAAAATATCATCCAAACCAAAAGAAAACAAACCAAACCCAAACCGGGTTACAATCCGACTCAAAACACAAGAAAGAAAATCAAACCGTGGTGGGGTTGCCTCCCCACAAGCGCTTCTTTACCGTCGTATTAGCTGGACGCCCATGGTGGATACTCAGGGCGGTGCAGGAACAGGTGCCTCCAAGAGCGGATCCACATCGCTCTTGAGGTACAGTTTGAGGTTGTGGCCATGCACCCGACGGATGCGACCACCCTCATCAGTCAGCTCGACCTGCCCATCTGGCAAGATGCAGGAGAGCGAGTACCCAGACGGCCAGGGTGGTCGTGGTGCAGGAGGTGGGACCAGCTCATAGTGGTCTCCACTCTTCTGCCGTGCAGGCTTAGCAACCTGCTGCTTCGGCCGCCACTCCTCCTTGAGCTTTTTGTTCGGAGGCGTGGCTGGATGGAGTGGAGGCGAAGGACTGATAGGAGGGTCCTGCAAAATGAGAGGAGCAGCAGGATACACGACAGGCTCGTGCACCTGATCAGACATAGCATGCACAGGCGTGACATCAATCATAGCACAGTGATCAAACTCAGTCACAGAAAAAGTAGCCTGTTCATTCCCAGCACGCAAGATCAGTTTTCCTTCATGCACATCAATAAGTGCCTTGGCGGTGGCAAGAAATGGCCTACCTAGAATCAAAGGTACATCCACATCCTCATTTACATCCAGAATAACAAAATCAACAGGATATGTGAATGCACCAACATGAACAAGCAGATCCTCTATAACACCCCTAGGATGCACAATGGAACGGTCAGCGAGCTGAATGCTCATCCTAGTAGGGCTAAGTTCACCTAAGTCTAGCCTCTTAAACAACTTATATGGCATGACGTTTATGCTAGCACCTAGGTCCGCCAAGGACTTGCCTACATGCATGCTGCCAATAGTAAGAGGGATAGTAAAACTCCCTGGATCCTTGCGCTTCTCGGGCAGCTTGTTCTGCAGGATAGCAGAACACTCCTCGCTCAGCATCACTGTCGAGAGATCCCCAAGTTTCTTCTTGTTGGTGCAGATATCTTTCATGAACTTGGCATACTTGGGCATCTTCGACAGTGCCTCCATGAACGGTATGCTGATGTTGAGCTGCTTCAACATTGCCATTAACTTGGCAAACTCAGTCTCCAGCTTGTCCTTGTGTAGGCGAGTGGGGAAGGGAAGCTGGGGCACATGCTCCTTAACCACTGGTTGTGGCTTGGGAGTAGGGGCTTCCTTCTCCACCCGCACTTCTGCATCGTCGGCTGGAAGTGCTGAAGCAGGTAGTGGTTCCTCCTGTCTGGCCGGGACAGGATCAGCAGATATGACCTTACCGCTCCTGGTAAAAATGGCATCCAGCTGCTGATGCTGGTGGGGATCTCGAGGATTCGGAACAGTGGTGGCAGGCAAAGTCCCAGGTGCCCTGGTGGTGTTCTGGCGGGCCAAGATGCCCACCTCGGTCTGCAGATCCTGCAAAATGGCACCCTGGTTCCGCTGACCTGCCTCTAGTGAGGCTACACTCTGGTCCAACCTCGTGATAGTCGCCTGAGTGCTCGTCATGAATGAAGCTAGAATGTTTTCCAGCTTTGTCATCCTGTCATCTGGGGCTGGAGCTGCTGCTGGCTCGGCAAACTGGCGTTGGGGCTGCTGGAATGGCTGCTGTGGAACTAGCCCCTGTCGAGCCTGGTAGGGCTGCCTCTGCTGAAAACCACCTGCTGGTGCTGGGAAACCAGGTGGTTTAGTGGTGTTGCTGCTCCAGGCAAAGTTGGGATGCTGGTGCCACCCCTCATTATATGTGCTACTGTATGGATCGAGGCGCCTGGCATTGGCGATGAAGGCCAACTGCTCCTGGGGTGTGGTAGACTCCCTCATAGCCTGGCAGTCCTCCACTAGGTGATTGGAGCTCTCACACCACTGACACTGAGCAACTGGAGGTGTAGCCAAACCTCTGCCCGGAATCAGACTGTTAGGCTGCTTCAATGTCTGCACTAGCTCAGCTACCTGCTGCTCGAGCCTGGATCTGGTCTCCATGGCGTGCACACCACGGTCCCGGGACTGTCTGCCTCGGCTACCCTGTCCCCAAGAATGATCTCTGGCAGCCAAAGTACTGATCATCTGGTTCAGCTCGGGTGGAGTCTTGGTAAGAATATCCCCTCCTGTGCATAAAGACTCAATCACCCTCTGGCTATCTGGGGAGAGAGCGCTGTAGAAGTTCCCCACAGTGAAAGCATCACTAAAGCCATGGTGGGGGCACTGCCAGAAGTAGCCCATGTACCGTCCCAAGCATCACGGAGTGACTCATCTGGCTCCTGGCGGAAGTGAGTGATCTCCCGCTGAATCTCTATAGTCTTCGATGCCGGATAGTACCTGTGCACGAACTTGTCCGCCAGATCGTCCCAAGAGGTGATGGACAATGGGGGCTGGGTCTCCAACCACCTCTTAGCATTTCCCGCCAGAGAATGGGGGAAGAGATGAAGGCGGATCGCATCATCCGGGACACCGTTCAGCTTGAACCCGTTTGTTAGCTGCAGAAAACGGGAAAGATGCACCCTGGCCTCCTCATCCTTCAAGCCATGAAACTGGATCGAGGATGTGATGAGCTGAATCCAGCATGGCTTGATCTCGAAGTTGTTTGCTAGGATCGGCGGGTAGAGGATGACCGGGCGGATGTCAGCAATCCGAGGAGTGTAGTAGTACTCCAAGGTGGGACCCGGCTGCGGTGGATGATGAGCTCCATGATCCTGGGGTATGGGATTGTTTCCCAGGACCTGATTCACCGGGGGAACCTGCTGTGGATTCCCCTGGTGTTGGTTGTAGTCTCCGTCCATCCCAGGCTCTTCTTCAGAATCGCTGCTCAGGTGGCCGTCTATGCGCTCTTCCGTAGCCAGTCTAGCTCGCTGTTGTCTCCTGAGCTGGCGACAGGTGCGGTCAATCTCTGGATTCAACGGCAGTAAACCTCCCGACTGGCTACGGGTCATGCACTACCTGCACACACTCAAGCAACAAACCCGTGAAGGCACAAGTGGGACAAAGAAAACAAAGCAAAAAGAAAAGCTAAATTAACAGAAATCACTTTTCTTCAACAACCTAGCCGTCCCCGGCAACGGCGCCAAAAACTTGACTCGACTCTACTGTCACTCCAGGAATTGGCCAAGTGTAACCACTTCCTAAAGCGTAGTATAGCGGGTTTAGGTTTAATTATCAACCCGGGTCCTAGATGTGATGACTACTCAGTGAATTCTTGTTATCTAGCAATGAAACTGGAATGCAAGTCTAACTAACAAACTAACAAAGCAAGTAAACTGTTGTATTCAGGTTAAAGAGGTCACCCGGATATGGTTCCCCCTAGATTGCAGTTAAGCCGGATTGTAATTACCAAGTTCAGTTTCTATGATAGTTATACTGCGGAAGGTTCTTAAACAGCCTGAAGTCTCGACTAAAGGTCTTCAGACCCTCTCAATCTGACTCTCTAGCGGGCGACTAACCTCCACCGGAGTCGACAGATTGAGGCCCTAAGAACAAAACCTCCACTACCGGAGTAAATCCGGTACAGAATAGTGAGTTGGCTCCTCGACTAAAGTCACCAACTCCCTACCTTCAATCAAGGATACTCTATTAACCTAGGCAGATATTCTCATTCTAGGTCAAAGCAGAAACAACAGGAATTTGATCAGGATTCAAGTCATTCAATCATTAAAACCTCAATCGAATATAATCAATCACAGAATCAGTACTTGGGTTCATACAATCAAAGCCTAACATACAGATCTAGGGTTCTCCATACCCAGATGAATGGGAGAACTACTCCATAGAGAAGAAAGCAAAAGCAGAATCAGACACGGAATTCATACTGCGAAGGATGGATTCCTGCTTCTGGACGTTGATCGGCACTTCTCCAAGCTCAAGCTGGCCTCCAATGGTGTTGAAGATCAATCTAGGGCACTTGGGAACTCTTGCTCGTCACTTTCTCTCTCTAGGAACTGATCTCTCTCTCAAAAACTCGAATCCCCCTGAATTGTGGCTGAAACTCTGCTTAAAAGCATCAGTGGCCAAAGCACGATCGAGGGCACGGCCGTGCTTTGCCTGACTCCGCCCGTGCCTCGGCCAGGGCTTAATTACACGGCCAGCAGCTGGTGGAAACACGGCCGTGCTTCGCGATGGACACGGCCGTGCTTTGACTGAACACGGCCGTGCTTCAGTGCCCGTGTTTGCAACTGAATTGGCCAAACCAAATTTTCTCTCGGCATAAAAAGCACGGCCAGCAGTACACGACCGTGTAATGCTTTAGGCTGCCCGTGTTTTGGCTCCAGCTCACCGAAATGACTTCCGAATGCCCCGAAACTCGCGGTTAGCCTTCCCTTTGACGCTTGGGACCTGAAACATGACAAAATAGCACAACCCGGCGTAAAATAGGCCAAAACACACGACTATGCCCCTCAAACGGATAAGAACTAGGGGCGCAAACATGTGCATTTACATCGTTATCAAGCTACTAGGATGAGCATTCAGTTAGCTGATCGTTCCATTGTGCATCCTAGGGGTATCATAGAGGATCTGCTTGTTAATGTAGGTGCATTCACATATCCTGTTGACTTTGTTATTTTGGATATAAATGAGGATGTGGATGTACCTTTGATTTTGGGTAGACCGTTTCTCGCCACCGGCAAGGCGCTTATTGATGTGCATAGTGGTAAATTGATCCTGCGTGTTGGTGATGAACAGGCTACTTTTTCTGTGTCTCAGAATGGGAAACACTCCCATTTGCATGATGACTTAGATTATTGTGATGTGCTTTCTGATTTTGACTTCGACAAGTTTCACCCTTATCTGGTCTTGTCCCATGTGACCGTGTACACAGATCACTCTGCGATTCGATACCTGATGAGCAAGGCCGATGCCAAGCTTAGGCTCATACGATGGATCTTACTATTGCAGGAGTTGGACATCGAGATTCGGGACAAGAAGGGAGCTGAAAATGTTGCAGTCGATCACCTCTCCCAGTTGGACGCACACCAAGAGGAAATTCTTCTCCGACCTGAAGCATTACTTTTGGGATGACCCCCATCTCTTTAGGATCGGAGCCGACGGGATCGTCCGTCGCTATGTTATGGAGAGTGAGATGGAGGGCATTCTATCTCACTGTCATGAAGGACCTACTGGCGGTCACCTCGGAGGAAACCATACGGCGAGGAAGGTGCTACAATCAGGCTATTACTGGCCCATGCTCTTGAAGGACGCAGACACCTTCGCACGCAGGTGTGATCGATGCAAGAGGTCAGGTAACATCTCTTCCCATGATGAGATGCCCCAGAATGTGTTTATAACCTGTGAAATTTTTGATGTCTGGGGTATCGACTTCATGGCCCCTTCCCTCCATCCTTTGGCAATACCTATATCTTGGTAGTTGTTGACTACGTCTCTAAGTGGGCTGAGGCGCAAGCTTTGCCCACTAATGATGCTAGACGTGTTTGTGGTTTTTTGAAGCAGCTATTCTCACGGTTCGGGACATATAGAGCCATCATAAGCGATCGAGGCACCCATTTTCAGGGTCAGTTTGATAAGTTACTGTCTCGCTATGGTGTGACTCATAACGTGTCTGTGGCCTATCACCCTCAAACAAGTGACCAGGCCGAGCTGACGAACCGGGAGCTCAAGCGTATCCTGGAGAAGACGGTGGATCAGTCCCACAAGGATTGGTCCACCAAGCTCGATGATGCTCTCTTGGCATACCGTACTGCCTATAAGACACCAATTGGTACTTCACCGTACCGGCTTGTCCATGGATAGGCATGTAATTTTCCCGTGGAGCTAGAGCACAAGGCCTTTTGGGCCCTTAAGCTGCTCAACTTGGATGTTAGTATTGCAGGTGTTGAGCGCAAAATGCAGATAATGGAGCTGGAGGAATGGCATTATCACGCCTATGAGAACACCAAGCTGTACAAGGAGCGCACTAAGCGCCTGCACGATGCACGGTTGCCGGATCCGAAAGATTTTCAAGTTGGTGATCGAGTTCTCCTTTATAACTCTCGCCTGAAGCTCTTTCCCGGAAAACTTCATTTCACGGTCACACAGGTGTTCCCGTATGGCACGATTGAAATTGCCAACCCGCAGACTGAACCGTTTAAAGTAAATGGTCATCGCCTCAAGCTCTACTTGGGGGATGAGGTCGAACGTGCGGAGTTGGTAGTGGAACTCGCGAACCCTTAGTTCCGCCATGGGCGTCCAGCTAAAAGACGGTAAAGAAGCACTTGTGGGGAGGCAACCCCACCACGGTTTGCATTTCTTTTCCCCTTTTTATGTGTTTTTGTGTCTTGTTGAATCAGTTGCATGTCTCTGTTGAAGTTCAGTTGTCTCTTCTGCTTTGGGTTGGTGTTTTCGTGCAGGGGAGGTCGAAAAATTGGGAGAATGAGCTTTTTTGTCTAAAAGGGGGAAAAACTCAGCCGTGGCACGAAATACCCGACCGGGTATTTTGGTGCAATGGCCAGGCCCCCTTCTGCCTTCCGGGGCGCCAAAAGGGCAAATCCCCAATCTGGACCCAAAAAAACTTGAAACGCGCCGTTTCAAAACCCCCAGTCGTTTTTCTCTCTCTCCTCTCGTTTTTTTCAAAACTTCCCCTATCTTCCTCTCAAATCCTTGGCCCTTTCTCCTCTCTCCGCCGATTTTTCGACGACCGTCCGGCGGGTTTTCGACCACTTTCCGATCAATTTTCCGGCGAGTTTCCCGAATTATTTTGAGCGTCATTTTGGGTCCCTCACCCGCTTTTCGCGTCTCGTCTGCAGTTATTCTTGAGGTTCCAGGTGTGTTTCTTGTTAGCTGTTCTTTTTCTGGAATATCGAACTGTAGATTTTAGGATCGAGAACTGTGTTTTGCATGACATGCTCGAATTATAATAGGGTGAGGGATGCGTGAGTATGAATGACTATGGCTATTGTCTGTGTGCTGCTCGTGTGATTGAATTGGTCGGTTATGTTTGATCACTGCCTTGATTGCGGTTGAGTTGCTTGCGATTCAACTGTTTATGCTTAAACTGTTAGCCTAGGTGGTTCTTCAGTGTGGGGGAAGTGATGAACCCATACTGTGGTCCTGACGAGTATTTTCTTTGCTCCACCTTTGGTTTGCTGATTTTGCAGGAGCATGTCACTCGACCATTCGGTCGTGCAGGACCTGTGCCTGCACCCGGATTATGCCGACCAGTTCCGCAAGGTCACCCGCGGAAAACTGGAGCGCCACCACCATCTGGAGTGGGGAGTATTCGAGCAGCTCCATTACATGAAAGACATCTCCAACGCCATTAGCCACCGGGATTGGCGGACGCTGCTGTCCATCGAGGAGCCCACTTACACAGACTGGTGTAGGAGTTCTTCACCACTTACCACTACCGCCCCAAGGCGGCCCGGGACTCCCACGCAGTCACTTTCCAGCTGGGTGGCCGGCCACGGGAGCTGACCATTGACGGGTTGGCCTACGCCATGGGGATCCAGTACCACCCCTTCTCGCGCCACGAGGTGGAGATCTCAAACCCGACGGACTGGAACCCGTACGGGTTTTCCGTAGGATAGCCAGCGCGTCTATGGCACATCCTCAATTTGCTTATCACCCGCTCCATTGTCCCCAATGCCACCGATTCGCACAAGATCCCAAAGCAGGTGCTCTACGCCATGTATTTGATGGGGTACCCGAAGCATATGCTGCACTTGGGTTCTTTCGCGGCTACCACGGGAAACCCAACCATCTCTTTTGTGGTCCCCTAATCACCCGCCTGGCGCGCCATTTCGATATTAACTTCGAGGGACTCACGGATTCCTCCGTACGGGGCGTCTCCACCCCCCTCAGCCGGGACGTGCTTCACAATGCACTCCTCCTGGCCACTGATGGCACCCGCTCCTGGGTGGATGGGCTCTCCTTGCCCCCTGAGGAGGATGCGGATCTCGATGAGGACGAGGAGGACAACGAATACTCCGGCGGGGAGGTGGATGATGATGATGATGATGGTGGTGGGGCCATGGATGCTGATGAGCCGGAGCCCCCGCTCTCTCCACTAGGGGACCTTCAGCCACGATGGAGACCCGAGAGAGGCAAGTCCTCATCTGGTCCTTCTGGTCCGTCGATGACTTCTAGCCCGTCGATGGACTTCTTCACAGAGCAGTTCCAGCAGATGGGGCTCCAGTTCCAGCAGCTTGGACTTCAGAACCAGCAGCTCATGGACCATTAGGTCCAGTTCTACCAGCATTATTCGGCACACCACGCCGAGTACCAGTCCAGGCTGACGGTTGTGGACGAGCGCCTCGACCGGATGGAGGCCTAGATGGGAGTCATTGGTGCTCTCATCGAGTGGGAGCGGGATCGTGGCCGCCGGTTGATGGAGTACCAGGAGTACCTGCTCCAGTCTTATCACCCGCAAGAGGAGCACCACTGGACCACCTGGTGGGACCACTCACCACCCCCACCCCCACCGGCAGATGGGGTCGACGACTTCATGAACCAGATCAACTTCACCGGGGTCGAGTAGGTTGTACTCGTGGCCCCGTTTTGTGTTGTTTTTTTTTTCAGAGTGCAACCTGTCTTGTGTGTTTGTTTATTTTCTTTCTTTTTATTTTGGATGATGTACAATTGTGCTGACCATTGGACCTAACGTCTTGCGTTGGAGTTCTTCTGTTCCCTTTAGCTGTGCCTGTTTCTGACTGGTCCCCTCTCCAGTCCGCTTCACTCAGACTGGTCCCCTTCCAGTCTCATGCAGTCCGTGCACACCGGTAACATCGTTCCCCTTTTCCTTCCCTCTTCTCCATTGAGGGAAATGTCGATCTTAAGTGTTGGGGGAGGGGATGTTTCTCTTTTGACTGCATTAGATCTGTTTGTGTGCTTGGAGCCTAGTCCATTGTCCAAATTTCAATTTGAGGGCTCCAAGTACGTGTTTCCTTGCAAATTGCCTACACAGTATGCTTTGAATTGACAGTCTCTATAGTAATGTGCAACCTAGGGAGGTAGTGTAGCACTATGGAGGATGTTGAAGTATAAGATTTTTCCTATCTAGCTCTCTGCTATGCCAGTTGATTTTGTGAATTATTGGAGCTAAGACCCTGAATTCATGGGGAAATGGTGACTCTGTTTGGATTGTGTTATGGACTCATGTATTGAACAGGGTGCTCATGTGGGGAATGAAAAGCAGTTGGTCCTCCATGTCGAAATCATTGAAATCTTAAACATGGGGTAAGCCCAACGTGTGAAGCACCGTTCATTGCACAAAATCGGGTTTTGGAGGAGATTTTAGTGATCCTTAGTGGGGTACTCCTACAAGGTGAAGCTAAGTTGTCTCTAGGACAAGTAAAACTTCCACCCGTTGAATGGTTTGCCTACTTGAGGATGTGTTTTTAAGGGCACGGATAGAGCTTTTGACCCCTCTTAACTTCATTGACCCTCCACACGAGTTGAGGAAAAGGAGTAAAAAGAAGTACTCTGGCGAGTGCCAGATGTACAAAAATTGCTCTTGCTCGACTAATAAGGGTCGACCGTGCAAAAGACTGCAGTTGGAACCCCTGCTAAGTGAATGAAAAAAAACAATAGAAATGTGAATGAAAGTGCAAAAAAGGGATTCCAAATGTGAAATGAAGTGAAAGAGCACCCCGATACAACGAGTCCTTGATTTTGAATGGTGTGAATCCCTTTATCCATGAACTGACTGTCTTACTTCTAGTTCTTCTCATGATCCTGGCTTGAGTCTAGTACTCGCATTGAGAGAGATAGGGGACGTCTTAGAAGACCAGCCGACCTCGTAAGATGCTTTATGTTCTAGGAAATCCTCTACCGATGATCGGGGTTGTTTGTTGCTATAGAGGTCTGGAGAGCTAAATTAGTTTGAGTTAGGTTTGCTTGGGGACAAGCAAAGGGTTAAGTGTGGGGGAATTTGATAGACCATTGATTGCACATATTTTTACCCCTATTCTTGAGTTGTTTGAGATGTTGATTCTCGTGTTTTAAGCCGATTTCACGCTAGGTTGTGCGTTTATGTCATATTTCAGGGCTTAGCGTTGGCATCAAGGCGAAGAAACAATTTTCGGATCGAAAGGAGCACGTTTGGGTTGAAGTGTGCTGGAGGAGCAAAATACCCGGCCATGGGCAGAAATACCCGGCCGGGTATTAATCGGAGCAGACCGGGGAAAACCTATTTTGGTCGTCTGAGAAGTAGAAGGGGGCCCGGGCATTAATCATAAATCCCCGGTCGGGTATTCTTGACCCTGACCGGGGATTAACAGCCTGTCCCCGACGGTGCGTTTTGAGAATACCCGATCTCCACCTAAAATACCCGACCAGGTATTCAGGCTGGGGATCGCGACAGACAGCTTCTTAAGGGAAAAGAAGGGCAAAAGTGAAGGGTTCCGAGTTTTAGAGAGACAAAGCGTATACCTAGAGAGAGAAAGTGATGAACCTGATTCTGCAAGTGTCTTTAATCGATCTCCATCACCATTGGAGCCAGGCTTGAGCTTGGAGAAGAGCTGATTGAGTGCCAGAAGCAGGTTCTCATCCTTCACAGTATGGTTTCCGCATCTGAGCTAGATTTCCTGTCTCTCTGTATGGAGTAACTTTCCTATTCACCTGGGTATGAAGAAACCAAGTACAATTTCAGTGATATGATTATATTTAATTGAGGTTTGATTTGATGAATGGCATGAATCCTGATCAAATTCCTGTTGTTTCTGCTTTAACCTAGAAAGAGAATATCTGCCTAGCTTGATAGAGCACCCTTGATTGAAGGTAGTGAATTGGAAACTTTAGTCGAGGAGTCAATTTATTATTCTATACCGAATTTACTTCGGTAGTGGAGGTTTGGTTCGTTAGGGCCTCAATCTGTTTACTCCAGTGGAGGTTAGTCGCCCGCTAGGGACTCAGATTGAGAGGGTCTGGAGATCTTTAGTCGAGACTGCAGACTGTTTAAGAACCTCCCGCAGTATAATTATCATTGAAACTTAACTTGGTAAATTACAATCCGGCTTAACTGTAGTCTAGGGGGAACCATATCCGGGTGACCTCTCTCGACTTGAAAACAACCTTTTAATTGCTATGCTTGTTTGGACCTTCACTACACATTCACTGCTAAATAATAAGAATTCACGGAGTAGTCATCACACTTAGGACCCGAGTTGACATTAAAACCCAAAGCCGCTATACTACGCTTTAGGAGGTGGTTACACTTGGTCATTTTCTAGAGTGACGGTAGGAGCGAGTCACCTAGCTTCTTCTCCCTCTTGGTTTGTGACTTTCTCTCTCTATGGTTTCAAGAAGAAGAAGGTTTCTCTCCCTTTGGGCTCCCTCTCTTCTTCCTTTCATCTCTCCTTTTATACACTGATCGAGCCAAGTTAACGGTCCCAGTTCACGGCCGTAAACATCTGGCCTGGACCGTGTACACAGCTAAAACGCACCGCTTTCTTTTGTTGAGTTTGCGGTCCATGGCTTCAGTTGACGGTCTTACTACCGTGAACTGACCTGGCATTAGTAACTTCTGAAACCTCTCTGGACACCCTTCAGTTCGCGGTTCGTGGCTCCAATTCACGATCATGGCGACCGTGAACACCGGCTGTTTCCTCCTCTTCGCCTGGTCCTAGCGCCATTTTTTCCAACTTTCGACTCCGGAGTTGGTTCCACCAGGAAAGCTAGCGTAAAACCACCTTTTATGGAGCTCAAATGCCACAAATGTCAAAGAGAAATGGAGATATAAATGTACTTCTAGGCCCGAATCAGGTACAAGGACCTCCTCGGGTTGACATTGAAATACTTACCATATCCTACACCCTACAAGAGGTTGTGATTGGCTTATAGTCTGATTAATGGTAGTGTAGTAGCGAGTCAATGTTCTAAGCTTGATCTTTGATATATATTTTCACAATAAATTGAAGAGTTTACTTAGTTATATATTTTTTCTTCACTTGAAATAACAAATGACTATAAAATGTAATTTACTAGTGAAAACTTGACATATGGCTTTTGGTTGCTTGATCTCCAAGTCGACATAACAATGTTACCGAATTAACCATCTTAAAATTAACCAACCTAAAATTCTTAATTGGGAAAATAAGGCAATTTCCCTCTTACTAATCATAACGAATTGTTTTCCACAACCAAATGATTGGAACATTCATAGGAATCGAGAATAGGATGTTTTGCAAAAGATCCAATTTTCTTACCTTCTCCCAATTCAAGCAATTGAATTTTCTTCCCAAAGACGCTTAACAAACAAAAACACCCCTTCTGGCTTCTACCAAAAAAACAAAAAACAAAACAAAACAAAAGCACCCAATCATCAATTTGTTTTTCCGAAACAAATTCTCTGGATCTCTCATCTTCTCCTTTTCGATTCCACTTATACAAATTATTTTTCCCCCATTAAGAAATAGACTATTTCAACAGATGTTGTAATAAAATCATCTATGTTGTTGTGAGTAATGGGAAGGAGAATCCCTTCAACTAATGATCGTTATAATCTTGAATCCACACATCCAGTTTTTTCTGTGTCTCTCTTCATTGCAGGAATGGCTGCCGTGATCGCCATTTCCACGACCCTGTGCGGGTATGGCGTTGAGAGAAAATTGGAATCTAAATCGTCATCGATGTCACCCAGTTCGACAAAAGTAGCAGCGGAAGATGAAAATTCGGAAACGTCAGAAGGGGGTGGAAAGCAAGAAAAATGTAGAGATTTAGACGAAGAAGGGAGCTCCCATGGGAGCGCATTGCCTTTACCGCCATCGAAGCAACTGAGGGCGACGTATTCGTGCAACAACTTCGTGGCAACAACGTCCATTTCCAGGAAGAATCTGACGAAAGCGATGAGCATGAATCTTAAGAGGAGTGTGTCGGAGGCGAAGAAGCAGGATCGAGAGGAGAGGAAGATCAAGAGGGAGAAGATGAGGAACGAAGATTCGGTGTGGATGAAGACCATTATATTAGGGGAGAAATGCAAGGTTCCGGATCAAGAAGACGACATGGATGTCATCTTTGACGGGAAAGGGAGGAAAGTTTCGGCTTATCATCCCAGGACAATGAGCTCCTATGGCTTGTCCAGAACCAATTCCTCCATTGATCACACTGCGATTCCTTCATCTTCACAGTCATTGGATGGAGGAGACCATCATCAACGTAAAGTAAGCAATGGGAATAATATTGGGAAAAGGGAAGGAGAATTCTCATCATGATCATGCATGATTTGTATCTACCATGCGTCTAAACTCATCATTGCTTCCTTTCTTTCTTTCAAACATTTTTTAATTGCTAGATTTATGTTGAAGCAAATATTTATAAACAATAAGTTTTCAGGCTACGCTTTTGGCCGACTAGCATAAAAAATGTCACTAAATTTTAAACAGATGCCCCGTGACATTGTAACTAAAACAAAGCATGATACGGTTATATATGCCTCAACATTCAAAGATATATCCAAATTAGGCATTTAAATATCTTCCCAAGATGATCAAAACAATTTCGTCCTCAACTTCCGTATGCCAACATAATTTACAAATATTTTGTTTTAGGGCCATTTCAACCTCACTAAAAAATTACTTCTTGGTGGAATAATGCAATTTGCTCTCATGTTCATAAATTGATTTTCTTTTTCTTCCTCGTAGCAGTGGCCATGGCTGCTTAAGTCAGTGGGAAGGGTGTGGGGAGATTTGCCCAACTCCATATGCTTGAAAAGGTTATTTATATTAGAGTATGTGTAGTACGAGTACGTTATACTACGAGTACTGTTATGTAATTGTTAGAGTTATATTTATTACCAAAATCGTATAAGTTAGGTAATTTATGTATCAACCTAACTTATACGATTTTAGTAAGGAATATAACTCTAACAATTACATAACAGTTTAATACAGAAATTACCTAATTTTTACAACTCTGATAAGGAATATAAACTCTAACAATTACATAACAGTATTCGTAGTATAACATAATACTACTTGTACTTCACATACTCTAATAATTTATGTAGGCGGAAGTAGTCTATGAGGCTCTACTCCTCCCTTGCCAGATTAGAGATATTGGGGCAATTGGGTGACACGATGCCCTTTTGGGTCTTCATCTACTATAGTGGGGCAATTGGGTTGCACGAAGCCCTTCTGGGTCTTAATCACTAACAAACAAACAATAAACACAAACAAACAAGTAAGTAGTTGAGTTTTTATTCAAATGAGAAAGTGTGACACTAGATTTTATCTCACATTTTCAATATTTTATAAGGTAGAATTCATTAATACCGACTGGACTATCCTATCACTCTGTAGAAAGCCCCTAGTTAAACCCTTGTTAACGTTTTATGTTGCATGCATATATAATCCTATCTAGTAAGTAGAGGAACATCATGTCGCAAAATCCCTTTCATTTTGCCAATGCATTAATTGTATCTTTAGTTCCCAAGTTGAGTTCACCTCCATCTGTAGGGATCTTGCAGTTCATTGCTAGCAACCCAACCAACCCTCTCCAATCTAGCTAGGGTGTTCTAACCTAGAAATTCAGGGTTTTTCCCTCAATAATTTGAAACCAAAATCATGCAAATTTTATCAAAACTTGTGCAAAACCTCAAAGTTAACGTAGATATAAAGTGACAGGTACCATAAAGATTTCAACAATTTAAGCATACAAACCCTAACAACCATCTAAGATCTTTTTTACATCTGGCCAACTCAAGGAATTGAGTTCAAGGAGGGAGAGAAAGTACACAGTTAGGAGAAATAAGAAAACACAAATCTTGGAACCAACTTCTTCTCTAAGATTTGCTCATGTTTCCTTGCTTTTGGATGATTTTGTGGGCTTCTTAATGGATTTTCCTCCCTTTAGCAGTTCCAATTTGCACTCCCTCCTTAGAAACGGCGAGCCTTGAAAAATGAAGCTATCCTCTTAAAAGGCAACTCAGGGTGAAAATATGGGCTAAAAAACGTAATCTCACCCATCTTCTATACCACAGTCCCGATTAAATATGAGGCCTTTTTGATAATTTTCTTTAGTTTTCAATTTTCATCCTTTGAACTTGTTCTATACGAACTCGGCCTAAGTTCAAGTCCTTAAACCCTCTTTCGTAAAGAGGATCTTAAAGTGTAGTAATTGGCGGTTGTGCTTTTAGATAGTTATTGAGAAGTTATTAGTTAATTAGTTGTTAAGGTTATTTAGTGAATGATAAATAATATAAAAACTCAAATAATTGACCTAATAATATATAAACCCAAGTCTCATCTTTTTTTCTCCCTCCCAGCCGAACGGTTTCTCTCTCAACGTAATCGTCAATCTCCTTTCTCTGGTCGTCCCTTCGGTTGCGTTCCGTCTCTTCATCTCCCGGCAGCGGTGTCCGCCATCGGCTGCGTTTAGTGATTGCAATTTGAACCCGCCCCGCGGGTATTACCCGACTTGACCCGCGATGTGGCATGTATTACACGACCGGCAATAGCGTGGGTCGGGGCATGGGTATTTACTTCCGACCCGCCCTGTCCTCCCCCGACCCGTTCTTGTCTCAAATTACCCCAATCTCTTACAATATCTATACATATTTCTCCTATTTTGACATTTCTTCAACTAGTTAGAGTCGATCTTTCAACTGGTTAGACTTAGTTACTCATTCTATTATCACTATTTTTCATTCATAAAGTGTTTTCTCCTTCATTTTATCGTAAAATGTAAAATTTGCATGTTTTTATTTTTCAAATAACATGTCAGAGTGGGTCGACCTGTCTCGCCCCGATCCGTAGTAGCATGGGGCGGTGCATGAGTAATAAGGTACCCGCCCCGCCCCATTGCCATTACTAGCTGCATTCATCCCAAAACCTAAACCCAGCCAATTGTAGCCTAACTTAGGTGTCGCTCCCGTTGAACGCCTGCCAATTTCCTCCATCTTCGTCTGTTTACCTCCGGCATCTTCCGGCGTCTTACAGTCGGTCCACAATGGTCTAAATACCTGGTCGGGGGTCCTTCTGGACCGATTCCTGGGTCTACTCTCTCTTCATTCCTCGGTTGGGGAATTGTATAATTCAGCCAGGTCGTCTCTTCTACTTTGGCAGCCGAAAATCACATCAGAATGTCTGAGATTGGGGAAAAAGATATTCAATGACCATCATTGTATGGGGTAATGAGGAAATTGGGAAATAGGAGAGTGAATGACCGACTTTTGGTGGCAGTTGCTTGGATATTGCGGGTTGGCACGGATTTCTTGGCAGATGTTAAGGACTTTTTCAAATATCCAAAGAAAATTTAATGGGGTGTAAGTCATTAGTTTTACTTTGTATTTCAAAAAATTTTGCATAGAAAAATCATATTTTTGTGCTCTACAAGTCGATTTCCATTTTGATATTTTTTTAGGCTAAATTTTTTACGTCATCATAGCACTGTCAAATCACGATATCATTGACAGTGGTATGATATCATAGTGGTATGATCCCAATAAGATAGTAGTGTAATGTTGATATGATGTTGGTATGAGGTCTCATGTTTGTCAAAACAGTTTGATGAAATCATATCAACTTTCATTCATATCATGATATGATAGTGATATGTGTGGGGATGACATCTCATGTTTGACAAAATATAACAAAATGAATATTATTGTGTAGATCTTAATTAATTTTGTTGGTATGCTAGTAATATGTTGTTGGTACGAAGACTTATGTTGGTATGAGGTCTCTCCAAAATCGCAGCACATGCCGGTTTTGACGAGGGGATAATGGGTATGAAGTTGGTTTTGTGTTTTGCTCGCCAGAAATGGATGAAAAATGGAAAATCCGTCGGAAAATTTTGGTTTTCCAGCGATAATTCAAATTTTCCGGCGAGTTTTGGGTCGTGACGTGAAGAGTCACCGTTCACGCCCCATTTATAGGCGAAGCACGGGCTTCACGGTCTTAGAGACCATGAACACTCAAATCAGTCCGTGAACCGGGGTTGGCCGACAGGTGGTGAACAAGTAGAAGCGCCCAGTTCACGGACACGTTTGCCTGTTGACGGTCTTGTAAGACCATGAACTCAGCAATTCGTCCGTGAACTTCAGTGGAAACAGGGTACTTCTGATAAAAAATTGACTCAACCTATTCCACCGTGCCTCCTAATCGATCACAACACAACCTTAAAACGCAAAACCACAAAACTTGGCACGTGGAAACCACTTGAACTCTTCACTTGACACAAAAATGAAAAGAAGGAAAAGAAAACAAACCTCCATTGGATTGCCTCCCAACAAGAGTTAAGTTATCATCATTAGCTTGACGGTTGGGGATCAATCACCTCTTGGAACGTGATGCCACAGGGAGTGGATCCACTACACTCTCGGGGCGAGGCTTGTAGCCTCCAATCTTAAGCTCCATGAGTTGGCCCTCTTGGTTGACCAACTTAGCTTTGGATTTCTCCTTCCTTCAGGCCAAATACTTTTGGGAGAACTCAAAGGGAACAAAGTGGGAATTCTCAATGGCTTTTGGCAATCAATACATGGACCGTTGCAAGCAATACCGACATCCACCACAAACAACATTCGAAGCCACCAAAAACGGGCAAACGAAAAGTTCTCACCTTGTTCATGGATCAATGCAAGTCGCAGCAAGACAACTTATCAACCACAATCGACCATGCATGGAATTCAAGTCCGAGGAATAAATGGAAAGGCAACAAAGTTCATCACCGGGGTATGATATGACATGCAAAGCAAGAATGAATCACTCACTCTCACGACCAGTGGGGTCGGGAACTTTATGGTGCAAAAGATGTGCACAATAATAAACTCTCAGCCCTATCGTCTCAGTACCACGACGGTAACCTCTAGATGCTAGAGTTCACAGGATGGTTGTCACCACTAGCTCGTCCGAAGGTCTTATACACGGGTTCAGATGACTAGAAATTGTCTTGGACATGGAAAAGGGCTTTTTGGGTGGTGGCAATCATGACATGACGTTCTACATCTTCAACCTAAACCCGAAGGTTCTATGGTTTCGGCTTAAACCCCTCTTTTCAATCCAAGGCCACTAGCATCGCCCAAAACCCTTATCTCTCCTTTCCAAACTATCATCCATCGGGAACAACATTGAAGAACTCTTCCTCAGTCTACTCTTGCTAGCACATAAAGGTTTGGTAGTGAAAGAGTTCTAAAACAATGTGGGGTTTCGATGGCTTAGGTGCCAACAAACCCCTCCTAGAGCATGTATTTTGGTGTTTCTTAGCACTCTCTACTTTATTTTTCCCATTTTACTACCTCTTTTTTGTTTCTCTTTTCTTTTCTTTCCTTTTCTTTTCTTTTCTTTTCGAGGGGAGTACTAGAGAGTAAAAACACTTGCCACCTATACATTTAACGACCAATGCTCTCGTTTTGAGGAATTCACTCCAACACTACACCTCATTTTTCTCATCCATATAAAGGACTGCACACGAACCTCCTATGTAGAACCTCAGTGGAAACTAAAAGGCGAGAGCTCCGGGACACAATGACGACTCATATTTAGACACGAAGAAATGATTGAGGTCATTCTATTATCACCATTAAGCTCACACGCACGAAGCTCCTAATTTGAGAACGACCCTCAAAGTCACAAGGCTCAAAGGGGTTGACTAAAGGATTGCAACATCCCAGTATTTTGGATTTGGGTTCGACCATAATAAATGAGCGGTTAGTTTAACGGTTACGTACTAAGAATTACAACCACAGATTAGGAATAATAATAATAACTATTATTATTATTATTATTATTATTATTATAAAAAAAAGACATGCATATATATATTTCGGCGGCCAGAGAGGGCCGACCCTCCACCAAAAACCTGCAGCAGCAGCTCCCAAACCAAAAAAAACCCCGCCCATTTATTTGACCCAACAGCCGCCATCCCTCCCCCTGCCTTTAAAATTCTACCGTAACACCACCCGATCCCATCCCTTTCGTGTTTCTAGGTAAGGTTCACGAACCCGTTCGCGATTTCTAAACTCGATTCATCGATAGTCTAATCCGAAATTCGTATTTTGTACTATAGCATTTGCGGCAAGGGTTGAGGGTTGATCATCGATCAACGAGGAGATCAACGTCCCGGGTCATCCAACCTAGACCTAGGCACTTTCTAGAGGTAAGGGAACTCGATCCCTTTGAGTTATGTCGATTAATATGGCGATTTTTCGTGAGGGTGCAATTCTGGATTTTTAGTGACAGGCATTACAGGCTTTTAGTGACATATTTTGGGTGGTCACTAAAGCTACTGGGAATTTCCAGAAACCTATTTTTGGATGTTTTTATTGTTCCGAATCTCTCTAGGCGTTTGTTCCTGAGTTTAATAATTTAATAAATTGAATAAGGTCAAGGAGATAGCTGTAATTTAATTTGAGGATTTTTTAAGATGTATTTCTATTTTTAGAAATTTTTCAATATTTGTTTTAACTAAATAAAAGAATTTCCGAGGAGTTTTTAAGGGTTTGATAATTTTTCTGAGTATAGGTGCTCATGATTGATATGGGAAAATTATTATCCAAAATTTTAACAAGGTTGTAGTTAGGTGAAAAATTCGTCCAATAAAAAAATAATTAAGAAAAATAATCGATTTTGAAGGGATTAATTCTATAAAAATTTTAATGGGGTTTAAGGGACCTTTGGAGTAAGGTTTTAGGATGGGACTTTGAGGAGAGGGTGTCTGGGTAGATAGAAAGGGGTTTTAAATCAACAAAAGTCGTCTTAGAATATGAATTTCTTATTAATAGGTTTCCTGGGAAATTCCGGCTAAGGAGGGAAAGAAGTTGAGAGAGTTAGCCGCCGATCAAACGTTGTAGTCTCTCGTGATGAAGAGGTTCACGCCGGTTAGTATGAGAGGAAGAGTCGTGTCTAGCAGAGACGGGAGGAAGGCCTCACTACAAGAAAATGCACATTTTACGACGAAAATATTCGTCGCAGAAAGTCCAAAATTCGTATCAGAAAGTATTCTGCAACGGAAGTCATCGTCGCAAAAAGGAAAAACCAGTCATCGCCTATATAGCGTCGCAGAAAGTTTTGCGACGAAAAAACCTGGTTCGTCGCAAGAAAAAACCAAATTCGTCGCTGAAAAGTGATGAATCTGCGATAGACATGTCGTTGCAAAATAGTCTTCTTGAGACGACAAGAACTGTTTCGCTGCAGTAAATTATATCATTTGCGACCTATTCTATCGTCGCAGAAAATCAAATGCTTTTGCGACAGAGTTTTATTTTATATATTTCTATTTTTTATTTTATTTTTCGTTTCATTTTTTGTTGAAAATTTAGAGTTCATTTTATTATTATTCATAATACTTTTTTATCATTTTTTGAGATGTTCCCATTTGCAATATGGATTTCTTCTTGGTATTATTCACTCCATTCAAATCAAACAAAGATCTAGTTTGCTCCTTCCTCTTCACGCTCAGAACCCTCAACCCATTGCCGTAAAAAACAACCATCGACCCTCGCCGCCACAACCCAAAACCCTGATCCAGTACAGCTAGCCATCGCTCTCGCCAGTAAAATCACGAACGGCTACTAGTTTAGCGAATCACAAACCGAGATTTGTGCAGTGAACCGTCAGCACTCGCTGTCGAAACCGCTCTCGCCGCCGAAACTGTCGTCAACGCCATCCCTGAAGCTTCGTCTCTGACGAGATCTAGTTGAGTGAATCCAAAACTAAAACCCAGAATGAAAATGCGGAATCGATTTTTATACAAAAAATCAGAAACCATTGTTAAACTTACCTAGATCGACCGCTTTTGTGGTTGATTTGGGTCGGCCAGGACTGAGTTCTAGTCATCGATGTTTTTATTTTATTTCTAAAGCTTTTCCTTCTTGTTTTCTAGAATACGAGAGAGAGAGAGAGAGAGAGAGAGAGAGAGAGAGAGAGAGAGAGAGAGAGAGAGGGAAAGGAAATAGTTAAGATTTGATTGATCTTTAATTTTTCTGGGCGTTAAACGATTTATTGGAAGAGGAAGAAAGGGAAGATGGAGGAGGATGGGGGAAAAGGAGAGGAGGCGAGGAGGAGATGATAAGTGAGTGCGGCTAGGGTTAGAGAATTGGGTCAATGTGTTATTATATATGGCTACTAAAAAAAACAATTTGCCCTTGGAACTCGCAATAATTACCATGTCCTGCCACCGTGTTTTACGTAAAGTACCAAATTACCCTGCTTTGTATGCTGAAAAAGAAAATCATAAACCACAAAAAAGAGATCTTGGATTCGAACCCATGACCTATTATTCACGATGAAAATAAAACCAGCAGTATAACCAATTACAATACTCCACGATTCGCCAAGTTTATATAATTCAAATTGCTATAAATATGTAAAGTCGCAAAAACAACACCTACCATTGCTCTAAATATGCAAAGTCACCAACATTCTGCGACGATAGCTACCGTCGTAAATAGCTCCAAACTTTCGTCGCAAAACATCTCCAAAACTTTTGTGATGAAGGAAAAGCGTTCCAAAAAGTATCAAACTTTCTCCACGATATAACATTGTCGCAAGAACTATCAAGCATCCTGCGACGACAAAAGGTCGTCGCAAAAAAAATTCAAAGCATTCTGCGAGGGCAAAAAATCGTCGCAAATCATTCTAGGACATTCTGCGACAACATGTATCTGTCGCTGAAAGTCTTCCAACAATCCGACGACCAAGTGCCTTCCGTCACAGATGATACTCTTTCTGCGACGAAAAGTAAAATGTGTCGCATAATGTACACTTTCTGCGACAAATTTCTGAATGTCGTAGTAGAATTCGTCGCAAAAAATTCAGTTTCTTGTAGTGCCGAGAACTCGGTAACGACGATCGCGACTGGCGGGGTAAAGCGATGGAGAGGCCCCGACCCTGTCCTCCTAGACTACCTGGGGTGTCGGGAGTTCGAAGTTGGCCGCTGAATTGTGGCCGGAGGAGGGACCTCGAAGAGAATGGTGGCGGAGCTCCAATAGTGAGGGCCATCGAAGAGGAAGACGATGAACCTATAGAGGAGGAGCTAAATGAGGAAAAACACCCGGGGCTTGAGTGTGAGAATGCAGACGTTGATGCGACTAAAGAGGTGAGTGTAAAGGGGGTAAAATCTCTGTCGTAGGTCGTTTAGTTTATGCTTTCCGCGCAAGTTACTAATTAGTTAATTTTTTAGTAATACGCGATATGGGTGTAAGGCATCCCACCGCCTGTAAGGGTGGAAGCACGCGTTGTGTTATGTATGATTGTAATAGTTGGTTAATGGTAAGACGAACCCCCGGGCGGTAGGGCCACTACTGGACGCGGTAGATGGTCGGGTCACTGCTGGACGGTGAGACGTAACGCAACAAGTGATCGAGTATGTTGGGGTCACTACTGGACGGCGAGACGTAACGTAGTAGTTGACCGGGCATGGACTGGACTGCGAGACGTAACGCAGTGCCATTGCCAAGCTTGGGTATGCAACCAGATGGCGAGACGTAATGCGGTTGGCATACTAGGGTAGGGACAGTGGATGGTGAGACGTAGCGCGGTGGTCCCTAGTGTTGGTGTCCATGGATTAAGAATATAAGTAAGGGAATTCTAAGGATAAGATAGGAGTAGAGATCTCTTATAGTCTGTTTGATAACAAAGTATAAAGGATGAAAGCGAGAACGACTTCGTCTAAGCCAGGAACCCGAATAACATGTTTTAGTAAGGATGATTATTTAAGGGCAGAAGGTGAGAACGGATTTCATGCTAGGAAGGAAACTTTCTAATAACGTGTTAGTAGGAAGTTTGCCTAGGGAAAAGACCTTAGAAAGTAATGACGGGACTGACCCCTTCTCACTCACCAGGTCGAGGAAGGGTTAGCAGAGGAGGATTTGGTGAAGAGGCAAGGCAAGGCGAGTAGCTGCACCAGCGTTGATGAGAAGTTAAACTACTCGAGAAGAGTCAGAGCTAGAATAGTTTAAGTATTAGGAGTGTAAACTGGAGATTCTGAGTTCATTCATTTTAAGTATTGGGATTGTCATTTTCCCAAGTGTTCAGTCTTTTGTTTGAAATTCTTAAACATTGTCGGTTTATTTATTTTAAAAAGTTGTTTGGGTTGCTCCGGAGTAACCAGTTTGTGGTTTGAGTTATGGTTTGGTTTTCAAAAAGGATCGGGTCGTTTCAAGGATGACACATTTCGGGACATTCAACATTTGTGTGCGGACTAATCCTATGCCTCCATCATACTTACTAGTGACAACTTGTGATGCTACTCACTGTGGTAAAAGGGAACTATCACACCGCAGGAAAACGATCGGCTCAAAGCTCACAGGCTACCTAGTTACCCAACCATCAATTCCAATTCAAAAACATGATGCATGGCAATTGTAAGCAAGTCAAGACATCCATTTATTTATGCACACCTGAGAACTAAACTTTTGCCCTATCCTAAGAGCACTTCTACTATGCTATATAGTATTGGTGCTTTAATGTACAACTTAAAGTTGTACCATAACATTAAATGTATAAGTTTAGGTTGTACCATAAAGCAATTTGTACAATTATGTTATGGTACAACTTTACAACTTGAAGTTGTACCATCACATAAAAGTACAAGTTCGAGTTGTACCATAAAAGAATTTGTACAAAAAGTATAGGTACAATCTGAAGTTGTACCATAACGTAAATGTACAATTTTAAATTGTACCATAAAGGCAAAATCCTATAGCACCAATACTATATAGCATTGTAAAATTTCTCCTATCCTAATGAACTTTTCAATCATCATCATAGGATATACTCAATCACATGCAACAATTCAAGATCAATGCCAATAAACACGAGAATTTTCCACCATCCGACCACTTTGCTCATGCAAACATTGCTTGGTGCCCTCAAATTTTTGAAATTTGGCAATACAAAAGGCTCCAAGCATTAATAACACTCACACAAGCATACTAGTAAACTACCCCCCCCCCCCCCCAACACTTAAACTTGACATTGCCCTCAATGGCGTAAGAAAGGGGTAGAATGATGTTACCTCTTGGGCTTGGTGAGTGAAAGTTGGAATCGAACTGAGGTAGGATAATTGAGCTTCATGGAGAGACAAAAAACACACACAAACACAATATGACTCGTTCGAGGCGAGGTTATTACAAGCACAATACATAGTAGTAGTTTATGTTACACACTCACACAAAATGAAGAAAATTAACAAAAACAAAAAGAAAACAAGTTTAGGTTTACAAGTAGAGAAGAAAAAAGCTAGAGTAATAAAATTTCACATTTCTCCAATAACCTAGAAGTTCCCCGGCAACGTTGCCTAAAACTTGACACGCTACACAACACTAAACTGCGACCAAGTGTAATCGCAGTCCGGAAATGCAGTAAAGTGGCAAGTTCTAATTGTCAACCCGGGTCTAGATCTACTACCTACTCCGTGAATATCTATTATCTAGCCAACTAAGTCGATTGATTGTGGTTTTAACTAAAAGCAGTAAGAAAGCAGGAAAAGATTCGGTTTTATAAAGCAAAGAAAGAGTCACTCGGGAATGAGTCCCCCTAGCTCCTTAGTTAGGTCACAGTTGTAATTTCTTTTGGTTGCTTTACTGCTGATTATACTGCGGAAGATCCGACAGTAGCTTGGAATCTCTTAAGCTGACCAAGCCCTCTCAGTCAAACTACCCGGCAGACGACTAATCTTCACCGGGATAGAACGCTGAGGCAATGAATACAGAACTCCACTACTAGAATCAGATTCAAGTACAAAGCAATGAACTGACTAACTCTCGTATAATCGATTCACTACTACTGATTGAAGAAGCCCTAACAACCTAATCAGATTCTATCTATCTCAGGTTGCAACAGAAATCAATAAAAGGTGATCAGACTTTAATTGACTCAATCAAAACACTTCAATCGATTATAATCAAGCAATATCACAATCCAAATGTAATTACAATCAAGATTCCTAACACATGGAACTAGGGTTCTTCATACCCAAGTGAGAGAGATTTCTACTCCATAGAGAGAGAGGAAAATAGCAAACAAAGCAGTCATACTCATCAAGATGGGAAGAATCTGCTCTGGGATGATGATCTTCACTCCAAGGATGATTTCCAAGCTTGATTGATGAAACCCAGCTCCAAAACCACTCTAAGGAGGTGTTCTTCGCACTTTCTCTCTCTAGGGCTCTGTTTTTGCTCTAAAAAGTCGATTCTCTCTCCTTTGGTTTGAATTTCCGTTAAAACCCAGAAATTCCCGACCACACGGGCAGGCCACATGGCCGTGTGGCTTTCCCAGCTGCCCGTGTGAGTTGTGCAAAACGCGGCGTTTCGATAAGTGGACTTCAGCCATCCTACACCGCCACAACCACACGGTCGTGTGGATTTCCTTACTGCCCGTGTGAGTTCCCTGGAATTTCCACACGGCCACATGGGTTCCCTTACACTGCCGTGTGGGTTTTAGGCGTGCCCGTGTGACTTCCTCGGCTTCTTGCCAAACGTTCGATCTCCGTCTAATCGACCCCGAACTCGTTCCTAAACCTTCATTCGCGTACTAGGACCTGAAATATCACAAACAAGAACAACCTAGCGTGAAATCGGCCTAAAACACGAGAATCAACATCTCAAACGGCTCAAGAATAGAGGTAAAAACATGTGCAATTAACGGTCTATCAATGGATCGGCTTTGCTAGACTCCTCATCGAGTAGAGGCTAATGAGCCCTCTTTTCGTCATCTAGTGGCCTGACTGGAGGCTGGGGACGACGGATCTGGTGAGCAGAGTGTGGAGGATCCTCCACTGGGTCTTCAGCTTAACCGCATTTGTGTAGCTCCCCTCGAGCTCGTCTTGCTCGTGCTATGGGCGACAGAGGGCTCGAAATGCGCCCTGTTAGTTGAAGTCGACGGTGTACTGTCGCTCCGTCATTGTCATGTAGGTGGTGGAGGTGTCGAGCCCCATGGCATGTGCAAAGGCATCAAATATCAGCACTAGTGGCTGACGTCCCAGCATAAACTCCACCAGTGACCGGCTCTTCTTGCTGGCCGGGACGATGTGGGAGAAGGTGGAGTAGAACTCCACGCACAGCTTGTGGTAGATCTCCTCGTCCGTGGTCAAGAGCTGGCGCCACTGGGGGTGGCTGAACGCTCCAGTCATCGCTGCTCGGCACCTGAACAAGTTGAACATGTCCAGGTCCAGCCGCCAGTGAGGCCCAATGGGACTGCAACTTTGGTTGGCTAACTTGTCGCCAAAGTCTGGGTGAGTCACCAGATAACTGATGAACTCATACTCCAAGTTAAGCATCCTGCACAAATACAAACACACACCATACGTGGAAACATTCGTCGAATAATGCTCATTGGCAGGAAAAGAAATTCCCCCCACACTTGTTTTCCCACCATGGTTATCAAACATTTAAGCTCCAACCACCGTGGCATGGTTTTGGGTAATTCCCGGTTCAAGCACCCAAAAAGTTGAACCACAACACTTACCACGGTGGCTACCATCCACCAAACAAGAATAAACTTCACTTGCATTCATAACATAGCACTTGGTGAGCAAATTCTAAAATAAACACAATTCAATTCAAACACGCCAACCAAGGCTCACTAAGCTCATGCAAAAATCAATCCAACATTCAATCGACCTAATTCGCCTAATTCCTCGCCCTAAATCTAGATTCAGTCTTGCAAAGCACAAAAATTCAACCTCACTTCTCTACTGACTCGCTAAAACACAACACCTAACAATGGCCAAGTGTAACCAATGGAAGGGACTGCAGTATAGTGGCTCAAGTGATAAATATCGAATCCACGGGTCTCTAGAGTTACTATTACTCAGCTTCAGTTTATTATTTAGCAAACCAGATTAAGATGAAAGAACTAAAACTACTCTAGCAAACTACAGTTAAAGCTAATCTAATTATAGGTTGGGAACTCACTTAGGTATGATTCCCCCTAGCCACCAGCCAGACAAACAATTGATGATTTCCAACTTGTTTCACTTTCATTCACAATGCGGAGAATCCTTGACTAGACCTTGAGTCTCGACTAAAGGAACAAGGCCTTCTTGAGTCAATTGGCTAGAGGGACGTATCCTTCTCTAGAACAACTGATCAAGGCGTTCTGAACTAGACTCCCTCTATCGAAAGAGGTTCTCAATCGATACAAAGCGGTGAATCAACCCTCCACTAAAGCAATCTATCCACTACTATCAATCTATGGTGCTCTATTGACCTAATCACCTTCTCATAGGATCAAAGCAGAATCAATAATCTCGACTAAAGCAGAATTGAATCATGAAAACATGCATAGATTGAATATGAACTCAAGATTATCAAGTCAGAGTACTCATACAATCATCCAATCAAACAAACATAGCTAGGGTTCCTCAAAACCTAAGTGAAGAGAAGTTACTCCAGAGAGAAGAGAGAGACTGCAGTAAGAATCTTCAGATGATCAGTCTTCAAGTCCGGGCTTGTTCCTCGAGCTTCCAAGGCGAAGAAATCCTCCAATTCCACTCCAAGAATGCCCTCAAATCGCCCTCTCTCTCTTTGGTTCGTCCCTTGGGTGTTTGGGATCCAAAACCCAGCTCTCCCTTTGCAAAAACGCACAAAACAGGCTTTTAACAGCCTGCGTTCGCGATCCCCGGTCAAAATACCCGGTAGGGTATTTTAGGTCACGACAGGGGATTTTTTGGTTCACGACCGGGGATTTTTGGGTCACGACCGGGGATTTTGGTTCACGACCGGGGATTTTTGGTTCACGATAGGGGATTTTTGAAAACGCAACGTTTGGAGACAGGGGAAAAATCCCCTATCAAGGCCAAAAATCCCCTACCGGGGATTTTAGTGTCACGATAGGGCCCCCTTCTGTTTCTTAGAGAAGCCCGAAACCAATTTTCCCCTATCTTTGATTCTTCGTTTCTCCCTCGTTCGAACTCCTAATCAGGTGCCGTTTGATCCCAGATGCTCGTATTCTTGTCCTCTTTCTTCTCATGACAAGACTACATGATTATATGGTCACAAACTGAGATAGAAATCCCTTCTTCTTCAAGTCATACCCGAGTTTCTTCCCCCGAGTCGCCAATTGATCTCCGATTGACTTGAAACTTGCGCCTACGCTTCACTTTATGTGCTAGGACCTGAAATGTGACAAAGGAACACAACCTAGCGTAAAATAGGCCAAAGAAGCAATAATGCAAGCTTAAACGATCAAGAAACAAAGGGGAAAACATGTGCAAATATCGAGTCATCAAATCCCCCCACACTTAACCGTTTGCTTGTCCCCAAGCAAACCTAACTCAAACCAATGCAGCTCTCCAGACCTCTATAGCAACATGCACCCTCGATCCTTGATAGAGGATTTTCTAGATCATTTAGCAGCTTACGAGGTCAACCGACGCACAAGTCATCACATAGCTTCTTCGGCGAGAACGCTAGTCTCGAGTCGGCATCATGGCAAATAGTGATCAGAGGACAAATGAATCGTGGACGAAGAGATCTCAAAAACTAAAGATCATGGACTCACATTTTTCAAGGTGCTCTTATTTTCTTTTTGAAGACGGTTGGAACCCCTTTTTTCCTTTTCTTTTGTTCTCTTTTTTTTCTTTCTTTTTCAAGGGTTCCAACCCGATTTTCAGAAAACGGGGCTCCCACCTAGAAAAGGTTTTGCGGGAAACCGGCTCTTACCGACCATGCCGGGAGCTAATGTCTCGAGCCTTGTGCGAGGAAAAGGAATGTAAGAGGGCTGGAGGTAGTAGGTGGAAATTGGGAACGAATTCCCGTCTCCCCTTACACACTTTCGCCCTATTCGCACGGGAGACGTTATTTTAAAGCACATTATCGAGCACCTTTTATTGCAAAACATGATACAAGAGTCCATGACAGGTAGAGAGTACACAAAACCACACAATTCAAGGGTCCTAAGTTCACTAATTCACTCAATCAACCAACACAATATGAAGAAGAAATGAGACTTCTTAAATGCATCAACATCCTCCATAGTGCTACACTACCTCCCTAGGTTGCATATTACTATAAAGACTGTCAATTCAAAGCATACTGAACAGGCAATTGCAAGGAACACGTACTTGGAGCTCTCAAATCGAAATTTGGACAGTGGACTAGGCTCCAAGCACACAAACAGTCAAACATTCACACGGATACATAATCGAACATCCCCCCACACTTAAGCACGACATTGTCCTCAATGGAGGAAAGATGAGGAGGGTAGAACGAAGTTACCAGATCCAGGGTGAATGATGGTGGACGGGGCAAGCGGCGTATTCCAGGAGGAGAGAATGGTCAGACCACAAACACCACACAAAATCTCACAAAGGTTGAATTATTGACTCTAAAATCAAATAACAAAACTGACTCAATCGAGGAGAAAAAGAGAAAGAAATGCAAACCGACTAGTTGGGTTGCCTCCCAACAAGCGCTTCTTTCACGTCGTGAGCCGGACGATGGCTCCTAAGTTTCGGTCCACCCCAAAACCTCTTTGAAGTTGAGGTTCTCGTCGATGAGGTGGAATCTCAAGTCACGAGCATGTGGTATGACAGTAGACGGAAGCTCGTGCACTTGATGCAGATGAAGTCTCCACCCTCGAGACCTCTTCTTCTCTTCTCTCGTCTCATTGCCCCAAACTAGATATGACAGCACCGATTGACCACCATCGCGTCCACCAAGAGGGACCGATGTCGACGTGACCTTGGTATGGCAAAGAGACACTGCAAATGGATCCTTGCTAAGTAGTTCCTCGAAGTTTGGTGGAGATATCAAATGTAACTCATGGCCGGTGCAAGCCTCTTCCACCTCAACTTCGTCCTCAGCCTGGACGCCAATTGCTTCTTCAACCTCCCTTCCTTGTTCGTGTGGTATCACCCCTGGGAAATGATCAAGAACTCCTCCTCCTTCACTTTCGTCATCCTCCACAACTTCTTTCTGCACCCTTTCTTGCTCTTCTTCTTCAAGCACGGATTGGAGAGCAAGTTGCCAAGCAATTTCTTTCATGAGATCTTCTTGCATCTCCTCACTCATGCCCGCCTCTTCGAAGCTCAGTTTGGGGTGTGGGAAGGTGTGGTCGGCTACGACATGACACTCATGATCATGATCATCACGGGAGCTCTCCGTGACAACTTCAGTGTGCTCCACAATGTCCTTGTAGCCTTCTTCATCCTCCTCCTCTTCTTGTATGGTAGCAGAAGGGTGATCTGGAGCAGGTTGTGCCAAAGATCGCTCAAGATCATCGACACTCTTCTTAAGGCTCAGGAGGATCTCCTCTGTTTCACGAAAGGCCTGGTCACAATGATCCATCCTGGAGCATGATCTCTCCATGAGAAGCCTCAATTCGTAGTGTGGATCTGGCTGTGGAGTGTAGCATGGCTCTGCAGAATGGCCCGTGAAGGCCGCCATGGGTAACTCCAGCGCCGATGGCCCTTCTGGTTGTGGGAGAAATTCTTCTTGGTAATGAGGTTGTTCTTGATATGCCCAGGGGTCCGGTTGTTCTCCGTAGTAAGGGGGTTGGTACTGGAATCTGAATCCATAGTCTTCTCCTCCTTGATTGCTCCAGGGAGTCTCGGGGTAATACCACTCGGGTGGTGGTGGATACCCTCAATTGTTGGAGAAGCCATGAGGATCCATGATTCAGATCTGCACCAACAAAAACAAAAAACACCCAAGTGAAAAGCAAGGGTGGAAAAGAAAAGAAAAGAAAAACGCTAAAGTAACAAACTTATGCCTTTCCAAATACTCTAGAAAGTCCCCGGCAACGGCGCCAAAAACTTGACTCGCTAAAACACAACACCTAACAATGACCAAGTGTAACCAATGGAAGGGACTGCAGTATAGTGGCTCAAGTGATAAATATCGAATCCACGGGTCTCTAGAGTTACTATTACTCAGCTTCAGTTTATTATTTAGCAAACCAGATTAAGATGAAAGAACTAAAACTACTCTAGCAAACTACAGTTAAAGCTAATCTAATTATAGGTTGGGAACTCACTTAGGTATGATTCCCCCTAGCCACCAGCCAGACAAACAATTGATGATTTCCAACTTGTTTCACTTTCATTCACAATGCGGAGAATCCTTGACTAGACCTTGAGTCTCGACTAAAGGAACAAGGCCCTCTTGAGTCAATTGCCTAGAGGGACGTATCCTTCTCTAGAACAACTGATCAAGGCGTTCTGAACTAGACTCCCTCTATCGAAAGAGGTTCTCAATCGATACAAAGCGGTGAATCAACCCTCCACTAAAGCAATCTATCCACTACTATCAATCTATGGTGCTCTATTGACCTAATCACCTTCTCATAGGATCAAAGCAGAATCAATAATCTCGACTAAAGCAGAATTGAATCATGAAAACATGCATAGATTGAATATGAACTCAAGATTATCAAGTCAGAGTACTCATACAATCATCCAATCAAACAAACATAGCTAGGGTTCCTCAAAACCTAAGTGAAGAGAAGTTACTCCAGAGAGAAGAGAGAGACTGCAGTAAGAATCTTCAGATGATCAGTCTTCAAGTCCGGGCTTGTTCCTCGAGCTTCCAAGGCGAAGAAATCCTCCAATTCCACTCCAAGAATGCCCTCAAATCGCCCTCTCTCTCTTTGGTTCGTCCCTTGGGTGTTTGGGATCCAAAACCCAGCTCTCCCTTTGCAAAAACGCACAAAACAGGCTTTTAACAGCCTGCGTTCGCGATCCCCGGTCAAAATACCCGGTAGGGTATTTTAGGTCACGACAGGGGATTTTTTGGTTCACGACCGGGGATTTTTGGGTCACGACCGGGGATTTTGGTTCACGACCGGGGATTTTTGGTTCACGATAGGGGATTTTGAAAACGCAACGTTTGGAGACAGGGGAAAAATCCCCTATCAAGGCCAAAAATCCCCTACCGGGGATTTTAGTGTCACGATAGGGCCCCCTTCTGTTTCTCAGAGAAGCCCGAAACCAATTTTCCCATATCTTTGATTCTTCGTTTCTCCCTCGTTTGAACTCCAAATCAGGTGCCGTTTGATCTCAAATGCTCGTATTCTCGTCCTATTTCTTCTCATGACAAGATTACATGATTATATGGTCACAAACTGAGATAGAAATCCCTTCTTCTTCAAGTCATACCCAAGTTTCTTCCCCCGAGTCGCCAATTGATCTCCGATTGACTTGAAACTTGCGCCTACGCTTCACTTTATGTGCTAGGACCTGAAATGTGACAAAGGAACACAACCTAGCGTAAAATAGGGCAAAGAAGCAATAATGCAAGCTTAAACGATCAAGAAACAAAGGGGAAAACATGTGCAAATATCGAGTCATCATCTACCTAATCCGATTCTCCACAATTCAAAAAGGTAAAGTCGAAAAACAAACCTGGAGAGACAAGTGGTACGTAGAAGGAAGTGAAGTGCGGGTGAGGACTGTGAAAAAAAGGTCGAAAAGCTGACCAGAGAGGGGTCACCGGAGCTTTGTCGGAAGCTCGTCGGAGACTCGCCGCTGGTGACTTGGCCGGAAAAAATGTGCTTCAAATCTCCCCAAAATCTCAGCACAGGCCGGTCTTGAGGAGAGGAGACTGGGTATGACGTTGGTTTTGGGTTTTGCTCGATGGAAATGGGTGAAAATCATAAAAACGACGGATTTTCGCGTTTTCCGGCGAAGATTTGAAATTTTCCGGTGAGATTTTGGTCCTGAAGTGAAAAGTCGTCGTTCGCGCACCTTTTATAGGCACGACTCTGAGTTCACGTCGCGTTGCCCAGTTCACGATCTTAGCGACCGTGAACTCTCAAACGCATTCGTGAACACGGAGTGGTTGACAGGTGGTGAACATGCATCAGTACCCAGTTCACAGACGCGTTTGCATGTTCACGGTCTTATAACTCCGTGAACTCAACAATCCGTCCGTGAAAAACAATGAAAACAGGGCACTTCTGAGAAAAATTTGACTCAACCTATTCCTTCGTGCCTCCTAATCGATCCCAACACAACCATAAACTTCAAAACCGCACCACTCGGCACGGGGACACCACTTCACCACTGGAACTCTTCACAAGACACTAAAACGAAAAGTAAGGAAAAAAAAATAAACCTCCATTGGGTTGCCTCCCAACAAGCTATAATTTATCATCATTAGCTTGACGGTTGGGGGATCAATCACGACTTTGAACGTGATGCCACCGAGAGCGGATCCACCACACTCTCGAGGTGAGGCTTGTAGCCTCCCATCTTAGGTTGCTTGAGTTGGCCCTCTTGGTTGGCCAACATTGCTTCGGCCTTCCCCATCTTTCGGGTCAAAGCTCCATTCATTCTTCTCCTCCAAGCATTCATCCTCGATCTTTTGGGCTTAGGATCCTTCTTAACATCCTGCTCAACGACACCAAAAGCAACACTAGTAATGATGGGGTTCTCCTAAAGAGGCTCTCCTCCACTCTCATTCACATCATTTGAAACTACTCCCTTCACTTGATCACTCCTAATCCTATGATCAATTTCAAGCTTGATTCTCTCCTTACCATCCCTCAAAATTAAGGTCCCCTCATTAACGTCTATCAATTCCTTGGCAGTTGCAAGAAAGGGACGACCCAGGATGAGGGGCATATCCGAGTCCTCACTTATGTTGAGAATAACGAAATAGGTCAGATAGCAAAACTTGCCCACTCTCACCATCATGTCCTCCACTATACCTCTCGAGCTAATGACCGAACTGTCGGCTAAGGTGATGCTAAGCTTAGAGGTCTTAAGTTCACCTACTTCTAACTTTTTGAAAAGCTTGTAGGGCATCACATTAACACTAGCTCCTAGGTCTGCCAAGGCATTGTCTATATGATGGTTGCAAATATCAAGAGGGATAGTAAAGCTACCTGGATCGGATCGCTTTTTGGGCAAGCGTTCGAGGAGGTAAGTCAAACACTCCTTGCCAAGAGTCACGTTGGCGAGGCCTTCAACCCTTGGCTTCTTGGTGAGGAATCCTTTGAGGTACTTGGCATATCTTTTCATTTGATTCATGGCTTCAAGGAAAGGGATGTTGAGGTGGAGGTGGCAGAGCATTTCCATGAAACCTCCACACTCATTCACCAACCTCTCCTTGTACATCCTTGTGGGATAAGGAAGAGGTGGTGTGTATTCATCCACCGGCAAAGCCTTCCTTGTTGCCTTCCTCTCATTCCTCGAGGGCTTCCCTTCTCCCTTCTTTGGGTTGGTCACTTCCTTGTTGGTATCTTCCTTCTCCATCACTTCATTAGTGGCAACTTTCAGAACCACCTTCACACTTCTCACTTGAAGTGCATTTACCCTGGCATGGTCCTTGGGTTTCAGCACAATTTGGGAGGGTAAAGCTCCCTTGGGTCTCTCGGTGAGGATGCCGAAAGGTTTCCAATTTGCACCTCCAAGTTTTGGAGTTTTGCTTGATGGCTTCGGAGACCCGGCTCGACCAAGGTAAACTTGGTAGTCACCACATCCATAAATTGCTCTATCTTAAACTTTTGGCTACTCGTACTCACAAAGGTGTTCACTAGGTCTTCAAGTTTAGATAGCTTGTCAGGTTGTTGTTGTTGTTGAAACCCTAGGACACCTTGTGATTGGTACTATTGTTGGAAGCTTGAGCCTTTGAGTTGGAGCCTTTGTTGGATGAAGGTCGGCCGAGGTTGGAAATTTCCCGTGGGGCCTTGAAAACCCGGGGGCCTCGGATTTGTCGGTGATGCCCAAGCAAAGTTTGGTTGGTTCCTCCATCCGGGGTTATAAGTATTTCTATACGAGTTGTTGACCCTAGCATTTGCCACGAAGTTGACTTGCTCCTCTAGAGTAGTTGCCTCCTTCATTGCTTGACACTCTGCCATCTCATGACTGGTGCTCGAGCACCAGTAACACGACATCACTGGCCTTTTTCCTTGCCTCTTATCTTCAAGCATAACCTCAAGCAACTTATCCAACTTCGCCTCAAGCGGAGCACTCGCTCCCACGCTTCTCACTCCCCTATCATTGCTTCTTCTTCCACTTCTAGTCAACCCCCAATCGTATCCCCAAATGGCCATGTCTTCAAGTAACTCGTTTATTTGGAGTGGAGCCATATTCTTCAATTTTCCTTGACACAAGGAGTCAGTGAGAATTTTATCTTCTTGCATTAGGCCTTCATAGAAGGTTTTGATCCGGAGGGCACTGAAGAAAGTATTCGGAGTACCTCTCTCAAGCATCCCTCAAGGTCTCGCCCTCTTCTTGCTCGATATGTGTAATCTTCTTTCTCCACTCCGCCGTCTTTGAAGGTGGGCAATAACGAGCCATAAACTTGTTGAGGAGATCGTCCCATGAAGTGATTGACCGAGGTGGGCGGTTGTTTAGCCACCTAAGTGCTTTCCCCGAGAGTGAGTATGGGAAAAGCCTTAGTGGGAAAGCTTCGGCCGGCACACCATTAATTTTCAAGCTCCCCGCGAGCTCCAAAAATCTCTGCACATGCTCTCTTGGTTACTCGCTCTCAAGGTCATGGAATAGAGCATTACTTTGTATCATAGTCGCTATAGCTGGCTTGATCTCGAAATTGTTTGCCGCCACTATAGTATGTAGGATTGGCGATTGAATGTTCGCCTGCCTTGGGGCCATGTAGTACCCCATCGTCGTCGGGGCATCCTCATCCTCCGCCGCATCGTTCAACTGGCGGGCTTGAGCTGCATCTTGACTTTGGTTTCCCGCTATTACTACTACCTCGACGGGTTCAACTTCCACATCTTCAACTACTTCTCCACTAACACCGGAACCCAAACGTTGTCCCCCTCTTTCACTTCTTCTCCTTGCCTCCGCTAGCTCTCTCTTCCGTTCTAGGAGCCGGAGAGTTTGGTTTATGTCCTCGTCAAGTGGTAGCAAAGGTGTCGGGTTACTCCGGGTCATGCACCACCTACACACAAAGTCTAGTACAAGCAAAGCACACACACTTGAAAAACTGGAAATTAAAAGCTAGATTAACAACCAACAACTTTTTCAAGACAACAAACCGTTGTTCCCCGGCAACGGTGCCAAAAACATGACTCGCACGAAACAACACCACAATAAAATCCCGACTAGTGTCCAAGTTTTGAAGCTCATGCAACCATTGGCCTCAATGGCGACGAGCCATCAGATCAAGTAGGTCGGTCTGCTGGTCGAGTCGGGAAGTCACTCCACGACGTGGGTTCCAAGGTGATCCATCCTCTGGACGAGGGGATCACCAGTTGTGGAGGGTCGAGCCCCAGAGGATGATGCTGCAGCTGGTGGTGGTGGTACTGGGCGCTGGAGCGCAGGACGCCAGCGGCGGCAGGGAGCTTGAGAAGGTGGTTGCTCTGGAGGTACTCCCTCTGCATCTGGCTCCACTGGAACCGGGTCAACTGCCGGTCTCATGACTCCTAAGGATTGAAGCCCCTCGATGAAAGTGCGGGTAGCCTCGTGATGATGCCCCTCATATGTATGGTGTCCACCCTATTCCGCCCCAGACATCGGGAGAAAGAGGTGGCTATTAGAGATCTTAGGTGGATTGACTTTGCTGGATGCCTCTTCGAAAAGAGAGCAAGCAGCCCTCTGTTCATGAGCAGGTGGCCTGACTTCGAGCTGGGGACGAGGGATCGGGTGAGCAGCGTGTGCATGATCCTCCACAGGGTCCTCAGCTTCACGGCATTGGTGCGGCTAGCCTCGAACTTGTCTTGCTCGTGCTCGGAGCGCCAGAGGGCCTGCAGTGTGTCCTGGAAATGGAACTCAACGGGGTACTGCCACTCCGTCATCATCATATACGTCGTGTCGAGTCCATGTCCCGGGAAAATGCATCATAAGTTAGCACCTGTGGTTGACCGCCCATCATAAACTCCACGTAGGGCCGACTCTTCTTGCTGGTTGAGACGACGTGGACGAATGTGGAGTAGAACTCCACACAGAGCTCGTGGTTGATAAGTTCATCCATAGACAGCAGCTGGCGCCCCAGGGGGTGACAGGCGACCCCTGACATCGTGGCTCGACACCTGAACAAGTTGAACATGCCCAGGTCCAGCCACCAATACGGACTGATTGGGATGTCCCTCTGGTAAGTAAACTTGGTCCCAAACCTAGCGTGGTTCACCAAGTAGCTGATGTACTCGTGCTCCACGTTCATCATCCTACAAAATCGATAAAAATGCACCATACGTGGAAATAAATGTCAATCTCAGCTCATTGGGAGAAAAAAGAATTCCCCCCACACTTATATTTCTAGTACGGATCCATGCTAATCAAAACAATTAAGCATAAGCACACCGAGGCATGGTTCTAGGTGGTCATAGATTATCTCACACAAAAATTCAAAACCGAGCCATGCCACGGTGGCTACCAACCACGACTCAAGCAAAACATTTCTCATGATTCAACAACTAGCACTTGGTGGGCAAATTTCACAAATACAAGCAATTCAAATTAAAACATGCCCAGCAAGGCTCAAATAAGCTCAAGAAACATCATTCAATCACCCTAATTCACCTAATTCCTCGCCCTAATGCTAAGTTAAATATTCAATTCACCAAAATTCTACTCACTTCACTACCTAATCCGATTCTCCAAAAATAAATAAGGTAGAGATGAAAACTAACTAGGAGACTCATGTAAGAAGGGTATGGAGGTGAGTAGAAGGCAAGGAAGGTGAAAAATCTGCCAAAAACATAACGGAGGAGGGTCACCGAATCTTCGTTGAAAGCTCGCCGGACTCTCATTGGAGGCTCACCACCGGCGACATCACTGGACAAAAATTGCTCCAAATCGCCCCAAAATCTCAGCGAATGCCACTTTTGATGAAGGGAGACTGGGTCTGGTCTTGTTTTTGGATTTGGCTCGCCGGAAATGGAGGAAATGAGCACAAACCGTTGGGTTTTTGCGGTTTTCAGGCGAATTTTGAAAAATACGACGAGATTTTGGGTTGTGAAGTTAAGACGACCATTCGTGGACTTTTTATAGGCAGACCCTGTAGTTCACGGACGCATTTGCCAGTTCACGGTCGTTAAGATCGTGAACACTGCAATCCGTCCGTGAACTCAGGTCAGTCGATGGGTTTGATACACGTGGAAGCACCCTGGTTCACGGACGCGTTTGCCTTTTCACGGTCTTATAAGACTGTGAACAGGGCAATCCGTCTGTGAACATCAGCGAAAACAGGGCACTTCTGAAAATTTTTAGTCAACCTATTCTACCGTGCCTACTATCAATCACCACACAACTCGAAACAGCACAATCACAAAAACTTGGTACGGGGATACCACTCGACCACTTGAACTCTTCACTCGACACACAAAAACAAAACAAAAAACCTACGTTGGGTTGCCTCCCAACAAGCGACAAGTTAACGTCACTACCTTGACGTTGCGGATCTATCACGTGTTTGAACGTGATGCTGTCGAGAGTGGATACGCCATGATCTCGGGGCGAGGCATGTCGCCTCCCAACTTACTCTCCATGGGGTGGCCTTCTTTGCCAATGACTTTTGCTTTGCCCTTTTCCTTCCACTGGGCATTAGCACGACTTAGCACTGACATACCTTTCTGGGCCAGGCAGGAGGAAGAAAGACATGCTTCAGCACTTCTAGCAGATGAGGAAGAAAAGGAAATGTAGATTGAGGTCCTTGCTGCTTAGCCACAACCAGAGGTGAAGGAGTATGTCCCTTAGCATCCCTTTCCTACTCGGTTGCACAAAGACTGACTGGAGACTAAATTTATCAAGTTCATGGAAATGTTGAAGCAGGTTAGCATAAGCATGCCTTTCTTGGAGCAACTGTTGAAGATGCCCAAGTACGCCAAGTACATGTAAGACCTCCTCACTAACTAGAGGAAGCTTGGGGAGTTTTCGACGGTAATGCTCAACGAGGAAAGTCCTTGGCGGATGATAGGTAGCTTACATGTAGGAAAGTCCTTGGCGGATTTAGGCACTAACATAAACGTTATTCCATATAATGCTAGGCTTAGATGAACCCAGTAATGCTAGGATGAGAATTCAATTGGTCAATCGATCTATTGTGCATCCTAGGGGTATTGCAGAGGACTTGATAGTCGCAGTAGGGCCATTTTCATATCCTGTTGATTTTGTGATTCTTGATATTAATGAGGATGTGAATGTGCCTTTAATTCTGGGTAGACCTTTTCATGCCACCGCCAAGGCGCTTATTTACATGAAAGATGGTAACTGATTTTGAGAGCTGGGGGTGAACAACTCACCTTTTTTGTTTCTAGTAATATGAAACACCCTCAGCTCCATGATGATTTAGATTACTATGATGTGATTGCTGATTTTGAGACCGCACTCACCGTCACAAGTGCAGGTACTCGTGATTTCCTCGAGCATTGTCTTTTGCTAGGGGAACAGACATCACAGGAGTTGCAACTGGAGGAGGAGCTTGCGGATCTAGAGGGTACCGCGATCGAGGGGCGAGAGCAGTCGTTCAAGCCAATCTTCTCTCGCCCCGGATTGCCACATCCTGGGAGGAGCCACCAAAGCTGGAGCTTAAGCCCCTCCCCTCTCACTTGGAGTATGCATTTCTCGGGGAGGGGAATAAGCTCCTGGTCATTATCAGCTCGGAACTGACTCCCGAGCAAAAGATCAGTCTGGTGGCTCTATTGAAGAAGTACGCCCGAGCCATGAAGATCATTAACATTATAGGCATTAGCCCATCGTTATATCCTACAAAATCCTGTTGGAGGATGAGATTAAGCCTGTGAGGCAGCCGCACCAGAGATTGACTGCTAACTTGGAGGTAGTAGTCCGAGCAGAGATCGTGAAGCTTATGGATGTTGGGATAATTTTGTTATATAAAAAGCAAATGGGTCAGTCCCACTCAGCTGGTCCCGACAAAGGCAAGATGACTATGGTCCCAAACGAGAAGAATGAGTTGATCTCGATGCGGACCGTGACCGGGTGGCGTGTCTGCATCGACTACCGGCGCTAAACGACGCCACCAGGAAGGACCATTTCCCTCTTTCTTTCATTGACCAGATTTTGGAGAGGTACGCAGGACATGAGTTCTACTTCTTCCTGGACGGCATGTCCGAGTACTTCCATATTTAGATCACACAGGAGGATCATGAGAAGACCACTGTCACTTGCCCTTTGGTACCTTTGCTTACTAGAGGATTCCTTTTGGGATCTGCAATGCACCGACGACCTTCTAGCGGTGTATGGTAGCGATCTTTGACCGACTGGTTGGAGAGATCATGGATGACTTCTCGGTTTATGGAGACTCCTTCTCTAACTATCTCTATAAGTTGGAAATTGTCTCGAACAAGTGCGAGGACTAATTTGGCATTCAACTGGGAGAAGTGCCATTTTATGGTTTGTGAGGGGATTGTGCTCAGGCACAAGATTTCCAAGAAGGGTATTGAGCTATCTGCCTCCTCCCGTTTGTGTAAAGGGGATCTGCAGCTTTCTGGGTCATGCAGGCTTCTACAAGAGATTCATTAAAGACTTCTCGAAGATGGCATTTCCCTTGACCAAGCTGCTAAAGAAGGATGCATCCTTTCATTTCACTCCTGAGTGCACAACTGCATTTGAGACCTTGAAGGAAAAGCTTCACCATGCACCCATCATGGTAACTCCTAATTGGTCTGTGCCATTCGAGCTGATGTGCGATGCGAGTGATTTTGCAATCGGAGCTGTCTTGGGTCAAAGATGCAACAATCATTTTCAGCCCACCTACTCCGTGTCGAATACCTTGAATGATGCACAGGAGAACTATAACACCACCAAGAAGGAGCTGTTAGCCGTGGTGTATGCCATCGACAAGTTCCAACCCTGCCTAGTGCTCTCTCATGTAGTGGTCGACACAGATCACTCTGCTATCCGCTACCTGATGAGCAAGGCTAATACCAAGTCTAGGCTCATCCGCTATATGCTGCTTCTGCAGGAATTCAACATCGAGATCGGGGACAAGAAGGGAGCTGAAAATATTGCTGTAAATCATCTTTCACGATTGGAAGCCCCTCTGGTGGACAACTTCGTGGAAGATAGCAACGACTTCTTCATGGCTGAGCAATTGTTGGCATTGTGCTTAGTGGAGAGTGTCAACCGTTGGTATTCTAACTTTGCCAATTACCTGGTGGGAAAACAATTGCATTAGGGGATAGCCACTCACGCCAAGCGCAAGTTCTTCTCCGACCCGAAGCATTACTTCTAGGAGGATCCTTATCTCTTCAGGATCAGAAAAGATAGCATGATATGGAGATGCATCATGGAACACGAGATGGGAGGCATCCCGTCTCAATGCCACGAGGGACCCATGAGCGGTCATCATGGCAGGAACCCCACGGCAGAAAGGTGGTATAGTTGGGATTCTATTTGCCCTTGCTCTTCAAGGATGATGATATTTTCTCACGACAGTGCGACCGATGCCAAATGCGAGGGATGAGATGCCCCAACATATTTATGTTGTTTGTGAAATTTTTTATATTTGGGGTATCGATTTCACGGACCCATTCCCTCCATCTTTTGGTAAACCTTACATATTGGTTGCGGATGACTACATCTCCAGGTGGGCAGAAGCTTAGGCCATGCCCACCAATGATGCAACATGTGTCTGCTCATTTCTGAAGCAACTCTTTTCCCGGTTCGAGACACCTCGAGCCAGCATTAGTGATACAGGAACCCATTTTCAAGGGCAATTCGCTAATCTCCTCTCTCGTTATGATGTTAAGCATAAGATGTCGGTGAGTTACCATCCCTAGATGAATGGTCAAGTCGAGTTGACGAACCATGAGCTTAGGAGAATAATTGAGAAGACGGTGGATTAGTCACACAAGGATTTTTGCACCGAGCTCGATGATGCTCTGTGGCCATATAGGACAGCCTACAAGACGCTGATTGGTACTTCACCATATCGGCTTGTCTATGGAAAGGTTTGCCAATTGCCTGTTGAGCTAGAACACAATGCCTTTTGGGCCCTTAAACTGCTAAACCTGGATTTGAGTGTGGCAGGTACTGAACGTAAGCTGCAACGGCTAAAGTTGGAAGAATAGTATTACCACGGCTATGAGAATACTCGCCTGTACAAGGAGAAAAACAATCTTCTTCACGACGCTCGTTGGAAGGGACCACAAGAGTTTCATGTTGGTGATCGTGTTTTTCTCTACAACGCACGCCTGAAACTCTTCGCGTGCAAGCTACATTCAAGGTGGTCGGGACCATTCACGATCACCCAGGTGTTCTCGCATGGCATGATGGAGATCAGCAATGCTCAAACTGAGTCGTTTAAGGTGAACAACTACCTCATGAAGATGTATCTGGGAGGTGATGTGGAGTGCGTAGAACTGCTGATCAAGCTCGATGACCCTTAGTTCATCCATCTGCGTCCAACTAAAATACGGTAAATAAGCGCTTATGGGGAGGAAACCCCACCACAGTTTGTTTTTCCTTCTTTTCCTTTGTTTTTGTGTGTTTGGGTCCGTAATTGTGTGTTAAAGTATTCGGGATCTCAATTTTGCCTCATTATACTGGCATCTTGTCCTCGAAAGTCAAAATTCATGGTTTTGGGGCCAAAGCGGCCATTTCTCAAAAGTCAAAATTCTAGCTAGTCTCCTCCATCCTTAGTGGCGCACTCTTAACTAGCTATTGGCCTAGTCATACACTCCCAGTAGGGGTTCCGTCAATCGCGTTACTCTCCATACACTATACTTCCTGCAATTGATGAGCAAGGAGGAGGACAATTGATTTGGGCTCAAATGTACACATTTTACCCCTCATTTCTTATTCGTTTAGCTTAGTACTTCGTCGTTCCTCGGCATATTTCACACTAGGTTTTGCTTGTTTTGATACATTTCAGATCCTAGCGCGTGAGGAAGGGTCTAGGACGAGTTTTGGGATATTTGGAGGTCAAAAAGCGCAAAAGCCGAAGAAAAGTCCAAAGTGACCGTGACAATTGCCCCATATCAGTGAAATTAAGGCGTCCCGGGAAATAGCCGCAATACACGGTCTCCTAAGACCGTGAACATAGACCACAAACCATGAACATCGAGCAGTCCAGCAAGGTTCGTGAAGTTACTGACGACAGAGACCGTGAACTGGGGCCATTGACCGTGTACCCAGGCGAGTGAAGCGACGCGTTTTGGACGACGTTGAGTTCATGGACCCGTTTAGGAGTTCACGACCGTGAACTGGCCAACGCATCCGTGAACTAGTCACTTTCGAGCAAATATGAAGACAGCAGCGGGGACAGAGAAAGGAGAGCTGGTTTTTGGGAGAAGAAACACTTTCTTTCTCTAGGGTTTCAACCTAAACACCAAAGGGGAGTTCTAGTGAGAGAGAGAGAGTGCTAGTGATCTTGGAGCATCTTTGGAGGCTTGGGAGGAAGATTCAAGCCTAGAAGAAGAAGAAGAAGAAGAAGATCTTGAGCTCAAATTTGTAACCCCCCTCTCTCTCTAGAAACTCACTCTTTTCTTTTAGGTGTTGTAGATCCCTAACTAATACTTTGTAATTGCTTGTTTGGGTTGAATGATTAAGTGTGGGTTTGCATCAATTTGAGTATTAGAGGTGTTTTCATGGTGATTGTGCATGCTTGTGCTTAGCAACCTAGGGGTTGTGCATGTTTTGTGCTTAGCATCCTTAGGTTTGTGCATTTAGGTGCTAGCAATCTAATTAGCCACCTTAGCCTAAATTAGAGAGGAAATCCCCCTTCCAAGGGAAACTCAATTGAGTTGGTTTTCATTCCGCTTTCTAAGCCACCTAAACTAGGTTAAGCTAGAGAAACCCTCAATGTTGAATTAAGCAAGTCTATTAATCGTGATTAAGACTTCCGACCTTAGAGTTGAGTGAGGGAGTAAGTCAATTACTGATTGTCTAAACCGAGAGGGTCGAGTGACACGGCCTTTCATCCTTACCTCGGTTTAGCAATTGAGATTGTGGTCTCCGACCATATATGCATCCCTCTGCGGTTCGCGATTATCGTGCCCATCTAGGTTGGTTGTGATTAAGCCGCTCAAACATCAGTTTGAGGGAGAGACCTAGGAAACTACTAGTGACTGATTGAGAGGATCGATCCCATGACAAATCGACCTCAAGTGAATCCATTACGTGACAAATGGATCTAGTTACTCCTCCTAGTGGTTCCCTTAGATTTGGTGAGTGGATCAATCCCGTGACAAATCGATCGCTAGTGAATTGATGTCGTGACATATTGATCACTAGTTTCTCACCCCCTCGGTTCACAGCCACCTACGCCTCACGACTCCATTCAATCCAACGAGTCATGGTAGCTAGTTAGGGGGAAGCAATTCCTGGGTGAAGCTCCCGTAGTTGGAATTTTCCTTTATTTACTTTTCCTTGCTTGTTTAGTTTGTAGTTTTCTTAGTTTTAAAACCCAAAACCATTTTCCTAGATAACAACTTAAGAGATTGAAGTAGGGGTACATGGACCGGCCCGAGTTGATATTTAAATACTTGCTCTATAATGCACCCAGCTAGAGTTTAAAAACATGGAACCTAGCCGGGATTATATTGTGGTGTAGTTTCGTGCGAGTCAAGTTTTTGGCACAGTTGCCGGGGAATCCGTGGTTCATTATTTTGAAAAGGTCGCTTAGTGTTACTGTAGCATTTTCTATCTTACCTTTTTGTTTGTGTTTTGTGTTTCGTGTTGTGTTTTGTTTACCCACTCTTCTCTTAGAAGTGTGGTTTGTGTTTGTTTGATTTTGTTTTTGTGTTTTTGTTTGTGTAGGTTATGAATCATGGATCCCAATGGCTTCTACAATAGGTGGGGGTATCCACAACCACCCGAATGGGGGTACCCGGGAGCTTCATGGAGTGAACAAGAAGGGGGAAGCCAAGGATCCGGGTTCTATTACCAACCCCCCTTCCAAGAAGAACAACAATAACACTGGGGGTATGAAGAGGCTTCCCCATATCATGAAGGTTTCCGTCCAAAACCCGAGGAGAAATCCAAGTTGGAGTTAGCCATGGAGGCCTTCATGGGACAATCATCAAAACCATGTACCACTCCACAACCGGAGCCAAAGAGAAACTAGGAGCTCATGGTGGAGAAATTTGACCGGGGTACCATTGGAAGAAAGAGAGGAAGTCGAAGAGGCGAGCCATGAGACCTTTGGAAGAATGAGCTCCGGCATAGATTTCCAACCCCTCCCTCCTCGCGGTTTGACACTAGGGATAAAGTGGCATGAGCTTGTGAAAGCTATTGCCTCTCATTATTGGAGGAGAAAGAGGAGGTTGAAGGAGCGACCAATGACAACCGTGTGGAGCAAGAAGAACTCATCCCGGAGAGCGCCCGTGGTGAGGATGAACAAGAAGTTTGCATTGATGACTCTCATCACTTTCCCCTTCCCGAAAGCAGCTTCGAAAACCAAGACACGAGTGTGGAGGAGCAAGAGAATCCTTTCTATGCTCTTGCGTTGTACCTTGCCCTCCAAACCGTGCTTCAAGACATGAATGGGAAGGAGAAAGAAGAGGTTGAAGAGGAGGAAGCGAGCTTTAAAGAGGAGGAAGATCTTGAGTATTCCCAAAGGGAGGAAATTGATGAAGAAGGAAGGGAGGTTTAAGAAGAAAAAGAAGGTTCAAGTGGAGTCCAAGATGAGGACAAGGTCGAGGGGGATGAAGCATCCACAAGTTACGAGGGTTATGAAAGCTTTCCACCCGACCTCGATGCGCTTTTGGAGAAGGACCCATTTGTGGCTCTTTGCCAAACCAAGGCCAAACCATCGGCGACCTCTCTTGGTGGATGCGATGGTGGTAAATCAATGATGCACTACATGGTGTGGGGCAAAGAGAAAGAAGGAGAAGGAAAGAAGGAGAGGTCTCGTGGGTGGAGTCTCAAAGTCAATCAAGTTCATGAGCCCTCAATCATGGATTCGTCCAAAGATCGTGACTTGAGACATCACCTCACCGACGAGAACCTCAACTTCAAGGAGGCCCTTCGGTGGACCGAAAAATGGAAGAACAACCGTCCGGCTCACGACGTGAAAGAAGCGCTTAGTGGGAGACAACCCATCTACCATCGGTTTGTTTGCTTTCCGCTCCAATAAAAAGACCATTGAAGAGATTTTGGTGGTGTTTTGGACGTGACCACGCTCTTCCGGATCTCACCCGCCCTCTGCTCCCGAGCACAAACATTCACAACTTGACCGGTAACATTGTTCTATCCCCTTTTTTACGCCATTCAGGGCAATGTCGAGGTTAAGTATGGGGGGGGGGGGGGGTAGTCTATTATGCATGTGTGTGTGTGTGTGTGTGTGTGTGTGTGTGTGTGTGTGTGTGTGTGTGTGTGTGTGTGAATGTTTGGTGTGATTTTGAATGCTTGGAGCCTAGTTGTATGCCCAAAATTTCAAAATTTGAGTGCTCCAAGCATAGCAACTTCTACATTTGCATGATCATAGTGGCATCTTGTGGTGATTTGTTTTAAATCTCGTGGTTATTAGCATTGTCTATGGATGATTTGCCTGAGATTATGTGCAACCTATGATGATGACTGAGACTTTTATTACGTTTGTGCATAGATTCATTTCTCATATGTTTGTGAACCGATAGATGTTTGAATCGATTACTTGCTTTAGACAGTTGCCTATGCATCGAGTTTAGGGAGTTAGAACGAATGATTGAGCACCTAGGTAGCCATGTGAGACTTGTGTCATTCGTTTCGTTCTTGTGCGATAGTTCCCCCTTTACATGATGTGTAGCATTCACGTTGTTGCTAGCAAGGAAGATGGAGGAATAGGTTTAGTCCACAACCCAAATGTTGACTGACCCAATCATATCAGCCCTTAGTCAACCCCTTTGAGTCGTGTGTCTAAGGGGCGTTCTCGTGTTAGGTAGCTCATGCTACTTGAGCTTGATTGATTTAGATAGAGAAACCATACTTTCTTCGTCTCTACACCGTTATCGAGTCACACTTGTGTTTGGAAGCTCCATTCATACCATTTGAGCTTAAACGAGGTTCCACATGAGTGATTTGTGTATGGTCTTGCTAAGAAGTGAAGTGAGTGTGGAGGTAGTTTTTCAAAGTGAGCATTGTTCCTTAAGTTCAAAAATGTGGCATGTTTATAGCTCTCTTTAGCCCCCAAAGAAAAGATAAAAAAAGAGACCAATAAGAGGGCAAAGAAGAAAAGAGAGTGGCCTCCAAAAATATAATAAATGTTAAACATGCTCTTAGAATTGTTGCTTAGAATGCAAGCTTTAGGAACACTTACATGTTGTTTGCCTACCACACTCTTGTGCTTGAAATTGAATAGCAAAGGTAGCAAGAAAGATTGTTGCGAATGGTTTGGTGATCGGTTGTGGTTTGGAATCGAAGAAAGTGTGGTTTTTGGACAATGCTAGTGGCCATTGAGTATAGGACAGGGTTCTAATCGAAACCTTAGAAACTTTTGTGGTTTTAGGATGGAAATGTGGAACCTCATTTTGTGTTTGCCACCACCCAAAAAGCCTTTTCCCCATGTCCTAGACCCTAGCCAGTCATTTGAACCTGTGTCTAAGACCTTCGGACAAGATAGCAATGACACCAATCTTGTGAGCTCTAACATTTAGAGGCTATCGTCATGGTAAAGGGACGTTAGGATTGAGCGTGAATATGCACATATTTTGCATCAAATGGTCTTGACCCCACTGGTCGAGAGTGAGCGATTCTTCATCATGTTTTGTTCATTTCTTTTACCCCGGTGAGGACCTAGGTTGCTCGATCGTTCGCTCCTATGATGTGATCTTCATGCATGAGTAACTGTGATTTGTGAGTCGTCGAGGCATTTTGTGTGTGGGTTCGTGAATAATGTGAGAACTCTTCTTTTGCACAATCTTAATACAGTTGAATGTTGTTTGTGGTGGTTGCCAAGATTACTTTGTTTTTGTCCATAGGTCAGTGTCAAATAACCAGTGTGATTCATTCATTTTGTGCCCTATGACATGCCCCGAATATTGTGTTGAAAAAGAAGTTGTAAGCTTAACTTGTTTTGTACTTGGTTTGCTACTTTGCTTGGGTAGAAGCAAACGTCTAAGAGTGGGGGCGTGATTCGAGCTCAAATGTACACATTTTACCCTCATTTCGTATTCATTTAGCTTAGTACTTCATCGTTCCTCGGCATATTTCACACCAGGTTGTGCTTGTTTTGATATATTTCAGGTCCTAACACGTGTGGAACGGTCGAGGACGAGTTTTGGGATATTTGAAGGTCAAAAAGCGCAAAAACCGAAGAAAAGTCCGAAGTGACCGTGACAATTGCTCCATAGCAGTGAAGAGAAGGCGTCCCAGGAAACAGCCGCAGTTCACAGCCACACAAGGCAGTTCACGGTCTCCTAAGACCATGACCATGGACCACAAACCATGAACATCGAGCAGTCCAGCGAGGTTCGTAAGTTACTGACGACAAGGGAGTTCAAAGTCTCTAAGACCGTGAACTGGGGCCATTAACTGTGAACCCTAACGAGTGAAGCGACGCGTTTTGGACGGCGTTGAGTTCACAGACTCGTTTAGGAGTTCACGGTCGTGAACTGGCCAACGCGTCCGTGAACTGGTCACTTTCAGGCAAATATGAAGACAGCAGCGAGGAGAGAGAAAGGAGAGCTGGTTTTTGGGAGAAGTAACACTTTCTTTCTCTAGGGTTTCAACCTAAACACCAAAGGTGATTTCCAATGAGAGAGAGAGAGTGCTAGACTGATCTTGGAGCATCATTGGTGGCTTGGGTGGAAAATTCAAGCCTAGAAGAAGAAGAAGAAGAAGAAGATCATGAGCTCAAATTTGTAATCCCTCTCTCTCTCTCCCTAGAAACTCACTCTTTTCTCTTAGGTGTTGTAGATCCCTAACTAATACTTTGTAATTACTTGTTTGGATTAAATGAGTGTGGGTTTGCATCAATTTGAGTATTACAGGTGTTCCATGGTGATTGTGCATGTTTGTGCTTAGCAACCTAGGGGTTGTGCATGTTTTGTGTTTAGCATCCTTAGGTTTGTGCATTTAGGTGCTAGCAATCTAATTAGCCACCTTAGCCTAGCTTAGAGAGGAAAATCCCCCTTCCAAGGGAGACTCAATCGAGTTGGTTTTCCTTCCGCTTACTAAGCCATTTAAACTAGGTTAAGCTAGGGCAATCCTCAATGTTGAGTTAAGCAAGTCGATAAATCGTGATTATGTCGTCCGACCTTAGAGTTGAGTGAGGGAGTAAGTCAAATACCGATTTTCTAAACCGAGAGGATCGAGTGACACGGCCTTTCATCCTTACCTCGGTTTAGCAATTGAGAGATTGGTCTCCGACCACATATGCATCCCTCTGCGGTTCGCGATTATTGTGCCCATCGTTGTTGTGATTAAGCCGCTCAAACTCCGGTTAGAGTGAGAGACCTAGGAAACCACTAGTGGCTGAGTGAGAGGATCAATCCCGTGACAAATGGATTACTAGTTGCTCCTCCTAGTGGTTCCCTTAGATCTGGTGAGTGGATCGATCCCGTGAGAAATCGATCGCTAGTGAATTGATGCCGTGACAGATGGATCACTAGTTGCTCACCCCCGTGGTTCACAACCACCTACGCCTCACGACTTGATTCAATCCAACGAGTCATGGTAGCTAGTTAGGGGAAAGCAATTCCTGGCTGAAGCTCCCGTATTTAGAATTTTCCTTTATTTACTTTTCCTTGCTAGTTTAGTTTGTAGTTTACTTAGTTTTAAATCCCAAAACCGTTTTGCTAGATAACAACTTAAGCGATTGAAGTAGGGGTACATTGACCGGCCCGAGTCGATATTTAAATACTTGCTCTATACTGCACTCGGCTAGAGTTTAAAAACTTGGATCCTAGCCGGGATTAAATTATGGTGTAGTTTTGTGCGAGTCAACAATCTACCCTTGGCCTCTGTCCTTGCCAGGACGTTCCCCAAGGCTTTTGGTCGCGACCTCCCACTTTCCTGTGGGCCATTGATCACTGTTTTGGCCCGATACTTTGAGGTCGATTTGACCAACATGACCATGATCCGGACATCTACTCCCTCGACAACTCTCAGGCACCAGCTCTTACTTGCCCGCGACGGGCTTTTAACGATGGATCAAATGGCTTCCTCGACCTTCTACGCCCACTCGCACCTCTACAGCTGTCCCAGCTAGCTCTTCTGTCGGGCCTTCTATCGCTCCCTCTGCCTCTTTTGTTGATAAGTTGGCGGCCATCGCTCGCCAAGATGATCAGATTCTCGCGGGGCAGGCTGACCTCCACCATTGCCTGGAGCGTGAGTGGGATGGTCGCCACCCTACATTTCGGGCCTACATTACATAATGCACTACCTTGGCATGAACTCTGTTTCTGTTTAGTACCCCTAGGTGGCTTCACCGGGGCATGAGGATGACTACCCACCTCCTACTGGCGATGGAGGCGATGAGTACTAGGTTGGCTCCGACTGATCCCCCATGGGTTGCTGGGTTATATATTTTTCTTTCTTTCCAGAGCCAGACTCTATTGTCAGTTTTCTCTCCTTTTGTTTCTCTTTTGGATTGTGCACATGGAACTATGGTCTGTTTTCTCTATCACCTAGTATGTTTTGATGACTCCAGCTCTGTGCCTTTTGACTGGTCCCCTTCAAGTCTCATGTTCCTGATTGGTCCACTCTCCATTCGTCGCCTCCGATCATCATCGTTCCCCTTCCCTCTGCTCCATTGAGGGCAATGTCAAACTTAAGTGTGGGGGGTGCTTTGTGTTGATTGGAACCTATATTTGTGTGCTAAGAGCCTAGTCAATTGTCCAAATCTCGAGATTTGAGGGCTCCAAGTACTGATGTTTGCATGATCATATTGGCTCTATGGTTTTATGTGGTGAATCGGTTGGCTTTTAGCATTGATGCATGATAACTTGTTTTTGACTAAGACAACCTATAATGATGACTGAGACGTGCAGTAGAGTTTTGTAGGTGTTCAGTTTTTCAAACGTTTGCTTACCATCTGCGACTTGGATTGATCACTCATTTTTTACCGTCATTTAGTCCAGGAAATCAGAATGAGAGATAGAGCATATAGGTAGCCATGTGAGATTTGTGCCTGCTCGTTTCTATCTTGTGCGATAGATCCTTCTTCCATGATGTGTAGCATTCACGTTGCCACTAATTAGGATGATGGAGGCATAGGATTAACCCACGACCAAATTGACTGTCCAGGTGTGTCATACCCCGTAGTCAGCCATTTGAGCCGTGTAACTTTCTTTCTTTGTGTCTACAATGAAAAATAACCTTTATGCATCTTATAGAGGTTCCATATTATTGGTTTTTGTGTAACACCCCGGTATTTTAGAGTTAAGTTCGTATTTAATACGTGATCGGTTGGATTGACGGTACGTACTAAGAGTTACAATCGCAGATTAAGAATAATAATATTATAATAATTATTATTATTATTATTATAATTTTATTATTATAACATTAATTAAAAAAAATATAAATCTACTCAAGAGGCCGCGGGGCGGCCCAACCCTCACAATTTCCCACGCCCTTCCAATTTGGTTTTCCCAAAAAGGCAAAAACCACGCCACCAAACCCTTCCCCTGCCCACTTCTACAATTTCCCCATTTCTGCAATTTCCCCACCCCGCCGCCAATTGCCTTTGGCCATCGAGCCGCCGGTAATTCTTTTTCCCCGCGAGAAGAAGAAGGAAAAGAGGGGGCGCCAGCTTCCAACCACTGCCGCCCCTGTTACCGATCCCGGCCCCGATTCCGATCTCATCCCTTTCGCGTTTCTAAGTAAGGATCACGAACCCCATTGCGATTTCTAAACTCGATTTATCGATAGCCTAATGTGAAGCTCGTATTTTATTAGCGGTGACGTTTGAGGTTCGATCAACAAGGAGATCAATGTCCCGGGTCATCCAACCTAGGCCTAGGCATGTTCTAGAGGTAAGGAAACTCGATCCCTTTGACCGATTGATTTGGTGATTTTTCATGAGGGTAGAATTCTGGGGTTTTAGCAACAGGCTTTACAGGCTTTTAGTGACAGATTTTGATTGGTCACTAAAGCTGTTGGGAATTTCCAGAAACGTATTTTTAGATGTTTTAAATTGTTTCAAGCCTCTCTGGATGTTGTTTTCTGGATCTAACGATCGTTGTTTTCACCAAAAATCAATCGCTACATAATGATTCAAACAATCGAAGTAGGGATACATGGACCGGCCCGAGTTGATATTTAAACATACTTAAACCCAATTAAGGTTTATACTTGGGCCCTAATTGAAAGTTTTATTGTGATATTCGGGACGATATAGCTACTAGCTGAACAACTTTTTTAAAATCAAACTGAAACTGATGTGAAATCATTCACATGCAAGATTTTCAGTATTCCTTTGTTCTTCCTTTTGCGTAAACCCATCAAGCAGGCACCAAAAGTAACTCAAATGATAGGGAGTTCTAAGGGTTAGAGGATTCACCTCTATTTTCCAACAACAAATGGGCAGTGAGAAAGAGAGAGGCTTCTATGTCACACATGTGTCGATACTAACCAGGGAGCACCAACTTATGCTTTATCACAGCTAAATCCTTTTAACATGATTGACAGTTAACTTTGCAAAGGAAGTTCAGATCATGGGTCTCCTTTTTCTAATTATGAATCATGCTTTTTTTCTCTAGTCATGAAAGTTCAGATCATGTTCTTCTAATCGACATTTCTAAAAGCTTATAGTAAAAAAATACACAACCGGCACAGATTACCAATTGTTGAATAAGTTTTCTGCTAAGGAATTTTAGACAACTTGGTGGAAGCTTGCTTAGGCATTCTGGTGGAACTTTCTTCGTCCATGTTTAGTGCATCAAACTCTATATCATAAACCACTTGAGATTGGTGACGCTGATCAAAGTAAATGTTGTGGATACTGTGTTTTCAGTCTTTATACTCACACTCATGTTAGTCCTGTTACTGTTCTAGAAATTTGACATGTTCTCTGTGATATTACCATGAAGTAGTATTTCTTGCCATCAAGAATATGGGCTCACATGGTGGGCTTTGTTGATTGATGAATGCTAGCAGGTTGTAAGAATCTCATATAGCAGTAAAGTAGGCAAGAGCAGAGGATGAAGTAGTCGGTATCAATTGAGCTATCAAAATCCGATTAAATTAAGGAGCAAGGAGGCGAGACGTAAGAACACCAAATGAAATGAGTAGTTGCAATTGAAATACATGTTAGAAGAAACTGTGGGCTCCAAAGTTATGCCCAGAAATGGCATCGGCGGCTCAGAGTTGAAATTAAAAAGCAATTGTGCCCATAGCTTGCAGTCCAGATAGCAAAGTTGAAGCTTGTGGATAAGTAACCTTCTGGTGGAAGCGATGTCGTCGTTTAACTTCTTGTTATTCTTCACTGATGGAATTGGTAGGTGAAAAATTCAATCGGGACAGAAACCTAGAAATCAAGTGAAGAAAGTATCGAATAGAGACCACAATTAGAGGAGCTCCTCCTACTGAAAGAAAAAAGATGCAATGGAGCATTTGGTATAAATTGAGGAAGCTTAATATAAGTTTGACTCAAATGAAAGACTGACATAATCCAAGTAGGGACCATTCTTGCATGTAGGCAAAAGATCTACTAATTCATAAATCCTTCCTGCGGAAATGGAGCTATCTAGGGCTTTTTCGGAATCTATCAGTTCACCCCTTAAACGTGAATAGATCCTCTCAAATAGGAAAGCACGTCAGTCTCATTTATTCAATTTCAACTTGCACGCACAAATCTTCATATGTATTTCTTAGCGCATATGTTTCCTCTCTACTTTTCCCAACAATGTCACTCTGCTCTAGTTCAAATAAAAAAAAAAACACAACAAAAATTCAACAGGAAGTAATCTTACCTTACAGACAACAGAAAAAGACAAAGCTGAGAGCGATTAAGAAAAGCAGTTTCTAGGTTTCAAACAAGAAAGATCCTAACACATGGAACTAGGGTTCCTCAAAATCTAAGGGAAGGGAAGTTACTCTATAGAGAAGAGAGAGATTGTAGTATAACTTGCCTGATCTTCAATCTTCATGTCTAGACTTGTTCCTTGAGCTTCAATGGTGAAGAATCCTTCAAAATAGCTCCAAGAATGGCACTAGATCTCTCTCTCTCTCTCTCTCTCTCTCTCTCTCTCTCTCTCTGGTTCGTCCCTTGGGTGTTTGAGATCCAAAACCCAACTCTCCCTCTCTAAAATCGCAGAAATCAGACTTATACCCGAGCAGGGGCAGAAACACAGTCGGGAACACGATCGTGTTTAGTCCTGCCCGTGTTTAGTCCAGCTCGTGTTTTGCATCTATTCAGCAATCTTCACAAGAGAGGCTCGACATAAAAAAACACTAGCAAGTGCTAAACAAAACACGGTCGTGTTTTTAGGGAAGCTTGCCCATGTTTGCTTCTGGATCGTCACTATGCTCGACATAAAAAACACTGGCAAGTGCTAGATGAAACACGACCGTGCTTTGTAGAGAGCCTACCCGTGTTTCTTCCTCAGCTCCCCTTTTGAGAGGCTTTTGAGTGACCAAACGACCTTTGATTTACCTGAAACTTGCGCCTATGTCTTCCTTTACTCACTAGGACCTGACAAGATGTCAGAAACACATTTATTTGGGGTTTTTATTATTATATTAAGTAAGATAATTATAATTATGGTTAGTAGAGATTTAGTCGTATTAGGATTATTATTATAGTTTTCCAGTATTTCCCTATAAATATGTACTTTGGGTTTACGTCATAATCAGTCAAGAACAATATTAAGAAGAATCTCCTAAACCCTAGTTTATCTTCTCAACTCCTAATTTCTATTCTCTCCTAATCCAAGGCCTCGGTCGATTCCCAATTCTATTCTGTTCTTCTCATCTAAATCCATAATCTCAACCCTAAATTCCAATCTCACGGGTGCCGAAGATCAACTACATCGCGCGGGCAGCCCCACCCAAAGCCGCAGCCGCCGCGTTGATGGAGCCGACGAAGGAAGAAGCGACAGATCCGCCTAGCGGTCAAGGAAACAGCTCGACGCCGGGTGGCAAAATGAAGAAGAGGAAGCCGGTAGAGGTCGAGCCACCGTCGGAGTTTGAGGCGGAGATGAAGATGCAGAGGGCGGGGAACGAGACAGTGGGAGAGCGCAACAAGGAAGCGGTGCTGGTTGCTGGTGACGAGGCCGCGTGCGAAATCGAGACGGAGGACGAAAGGAAGGTCGTCGGATCGGGCCTGCCTTCCTGTCGCTTGGGGAATGCACCGCCGTCAAAAGATGGGAGGAAAGAAGTAGCGACCCCACCGCCGGCAGGTGCTGCCACTTCTCCAAAGCAGGTGGATTCGGATGCGACGGTCAAGGAAGAAGAACTGGGAGTGAGTCCCAATGCGGCAAAGGATTCCCCAAATCCCGCCCTTCCACCGCCGAGGAAACTGCCAGATGAACAATCATCATTGACCATGGCCCTCAACGTGGACGAACGGGAGGAGGCGGAGCTGGTGTCGAGCCTCCAGATGGAGCACCCGTCGACTAAAACAAAGGGTAGAGCGGCGGATCTGGCGAAAGCATCCCGTTCGACGGAGAGGAAGCCGGCGAAGAAGATGGCAATGAAGATGGATTTCGATGCAACAAGATCATCTTGCGCATGTCGGGTGACGCCGCCAGAGCTTGAGTCGCCATGGGAGGGCGAGATGAAACAGAGGGCGGCGGTGGATTCGGACTGGCCGCTTGGCTGTCCGCGGATGAACTCGTCGCCGCCAAGGAGGAGCTCGCAGCCGGAGAAGGAGGCGGTAGGTTCGCCGAGAGAGAAGTTGGCGCCGAAGAACTCGCCAGAGGGGGGGGAAGGAGGAGGGCAGCGGCGGCTCTTCCCTCTTCTCGATCGAGCAGGCGACATCGAGGAAGAAGGAGTTTTTGGGTGGCGGGGTTCTCTGCCTCAAGAACCCTAGGCAGGAGGCCTCCTGTTTGGGTCGCGGATCACAGCAGCAACTCGCCTCGTTGGGCCAAGCGGGTTGGGCCAACTGTGACGGGCCAAAACTATGGCTCGCTGGGCTTGTCGTGGTCCGAGAAGGTCTGGAGGGAGCAAACTGGAAAAAGAGAGGTCACCATCTGGATTCATCTTGGGCCGAAACACTTGACTTATGGGCTTGGGTGAGATAAAAAGAGGCAAATTGGGAAGAGACAAAGAGGTCAGTTGAGCTTGATCAACCAAGCGGGCCGAGTCAAGTGAGACTTGGGACACTTGTTTGCTCTCTTATTGGGTCTATTTTGCAGGAGAAGGTTGAGCCCAATCTGGGTTGTGTTTTAGAAAAGGTGGGCTGGGAGGAAAAGAAAGAGTGGGTTCTTACCTTAGCATATGGGCTTACAAGGGGTCCAAGCCCAACAGAGATTAAGAAGGAGAAGCTATGGGTTATTTTCACCACTAAGCCCATTGTGGAAATTATGGAGCACACCCTTGAAGACCAACTAATGGAGCACAAGGAAGAACAATTCTCCAATCCTTATTTCGTGGAATTCGAAAAGAAAGAGGAAGAATTGTTCGGCTATGGGCTGGGACGTAGGTTCCCCGTGGAGGGAGAAGAGTCGTGGAAAGTGGAAGTTGCTGGAGAAAGATTAATTTATAGAATTGAGCTCAATTGGAAGCGAAGAAAGCGGAAGATCAAGAAGACGGAAGTTGACTGCAACCTTGAGGACAAGGTCGCTTTGAAGGAGGGTGGAATGTTAGAGAGATATATTAGAATAATGTTAGGGTTTGGCGGCTAACCTAGGCCGATTAGGTTAGGATTAGTTCATTAGGGTTTTGAGTTTATTTCCTATAAATATGTACTTTGGGTTTACATCATAATCAATCAAGAATAGTATTAAGCAAAGTATCATTCTAAACCTAATTCCTCTCAACTCCTAGTTTCTATTCTCTCCTAATCCAAGGCCTTAGCCGATTCCTAATTCTATTCTTCTAATCTAAATCCCTCATCTCAACCCTAAATCCCAATCTCACGGGTGCCGAAGATCAGTCTCTAGAATCTTTAACAAGAGGGTTCTTTCACAAGATAACACAAACTAGCGTAAAATAGGAAAGGAGAACACTAATAAATCCAAATTGATCAAGAAATGAGGGTATAAACACGTGTAAATATCGTGTTATCAGATGCAAGATAAAGTTTGACAAACAAAAGTTGAGGAGTTCAAGGATTTTAAATAGGTAAAGTTAGTTTCTTGTTAATACTATATATTTTCTAACCATCTTAGAATTTAGCTTCTGCATTCAGACATAAATAACAAAAAAATTAAGATATCGGCATACATTCCCAGCATATCAAACTTTCCAATTTCGAAATCATTTCAAAAGTACTTGTAGCACGAAGAAAAAATTACCCCTCAAAAGAAAGCAATATACCCTGGAAGACTAACTTAAAAGACCTTGTTGTTGTACCAACAGTACACATTATAAACCCAGATAGAAGGAAGCTAGGTTCACCGTATTGCAATGGACGCAGAAAGGATGTAGATTAGAACCAACCCGAATCCGTAAACTCCATCTACATGTAAATGACGCAGAAAAGCAACCAAAATTGATAGATTCAATTGAATAGCTTGCAGGTGTCCTGAGCATTTGTCATCTCTCATATGAACATTCAAAAAGCAATCATTAAAGAAGCAATGAAGAATACATAACCATTTAACAAAGAGAAGGGCTGCTTGAAATGAATTTCACTGATAGAGTCCAATTTGTACCCCCACTTCAGCAATGAAATGATAAGAACACCATAACCCATTACAAAAAATCAACCGGCTAAAATCTAACCTGATAGTTGAATACTGAGAGAAATTAGTCCTTACTCCAATGGCAATGATGACTCCCGTAACCACAGGAACCATAGTAAAGCCAGTGGCAAGAGACTAACCCGATCCTTTTCATCTAAGAACGTTGTCAGCTCAGTAAGAGCACTTTACATACTCCATCTAGAGCACCAGCAATTGCAACCCTATGTTCTGATCACCACGCAGAGTTTGCACAGTTCTCTACACAAAATGCATATTAAAATAAAACATAAATGACTAAAATGCAATTTGTGATCCTCCACAAGCTTTATTTTTCAAATCCTCTTATGGCATGTAGGAAGCCATGCTGACTGCATCAAGAACTTTCGCCACCCTACGCCTCACTTCATCATTTGAGAGGTCGAACTTTCAAAGACTAAAGGATTCATCTGCTTCTACAGTAGGCATGACAACCTACAAACAAAAAGTACACTATCTTCTATTAATCTGTTGTATATGCTAGAAAACAGTGCTCAATGGTTACTTAAACCATAGCTATTGCTCTTTATGACCTTAAACTGGAGTTTGCTTAGTACTTCTGAAGTATTTTTTAACTTTTCTATGTTCATTTAGGGTATGGCTTTTCTTCACTCAATGACTCGCACGAAAATACACCGCGAATTAATCCCGACTAGAGCCCAAGTTTTTAAACTCTAGTCGGGTGCAGTATAGGGCAAGTATTTAATTGTCAAACCCGGGCCGGTCCATGTACCCCCTACTTCAATCACTTAAGTTGTTATCTAGCAAAACGGTTTGGGGTTTAAAACTATGAAAACTACAAATGAAAACAAACAAGTAAGGTAAAATGGGTGGAAAACTCTAAGTGAGGAGCTTCACTCGGGTGTTCCTTTCCCCTAACCAACTACCAAGAACCATGGGATTGAATAAAGCGGCGTGTGATGAGGCAATTGTGACCCGTTGGAGGTGCAACAATGGTTGGAAACCATTCTCCCAATCTCTAGGCCAAGGTAGGGGTCAAAGGCTACAATTGTAGCTCTCTTGGCCCAAGCAATTTAGGGTGACTTACCTTTTCCCTCAAACCATAGGTTTGGACGATATAATCACAATTAACCCATATGTCTAATTCAAGCTTAGAGGTTTGCCCTTAATTAACCTAGAATAGAAGGCATGGAATGCCCAAGGAAACCCATCTCTAAAATAGCCTCTTAACCAAAGGAGGTCTCCTCTCTAAGCTAGGTTAGAATGGCAATTAGATTGATAGGCTTTCACACAACACAATCATTCATGAATAATACCTCAAACCTTAAATTAAACACCTCCGTCACACAATCATTCAATCCACACAATCAATTACATGATAGGAGTTAGGGTTCTACAACACCTAAGTGAAAAAGGAAACTACTCCATGCTAGATAAAGGAAGAACACAAAAGAAGAAGAAAGAAACCATCATTGTGATGCCTCCAACCCTCCTTGTGCTTGTAGAAGAAGATCCTTAGGAAAGGATCTTCCAAAATCTTCACTTGGAACAAACCCTAGCCTTTTCTCCATCTTGGTTCGTCACTTTTTCTCTCTAGGGTTTCAAGAAGAATGCTCTCCCCCCTTTGGGGCTCTCCCCCCCTTTCTTCCTTTCAGCTCGCATTTTATACTGGGATCAGGCTCACTTCACGGCCATGAAATCAAAGTTCACGGTCTTGGTGACCAGGAACTCACTCGGCGTTAGTAACCTTAGAAATCGCTCTGGCCGCTTTGTAGTTCATGGTTTATGGCTTCAGTTCGTGGCCTTAGGAGACCGTGAACTCCAATGGGAAACCGTGAACATGGCCTGAAACCTGGACGCCTGCGCTTCACTATTGGACTTTTCTTCGGGGTTTCGCGCTTTTTTCGACCTTCAATCATCCCAAAACTCGTCATCGACCCTTCCACACGTGCTAGGACCTGAAATGTATCAAAACAAGCACAACCTAGTGTGAAATATGTCGAGGGATGATGAAATGCAAAGTCAAACTATCAAGAAATGAGGGGTAATATGTGTACAATTAGGCCCGAATCACTCAGGTTATCAGCTTTATTGTAAAAAAATGCCACATTATTCGTGCTTGAACTTCTTAGCAACTAAAATCTGAATGCACTATTAGGAGTACAAATTAGCAAGATGTTGGTCAGTACACCGGACCAGCGTACGGGCTATCACCATGAAGCAAATTTTCCAATGGAGAACATGAAATTTGACCCCCCAAGCAACTAATGACTCCTAATATATACTAACAGAAACCCTAATGAGCCTCCTAACCGCTAGTAACTGGATCCTTATTATATATTTACAGAATTATTACTTATAGTTAGTGGCGAATAAGAAAGAAAAGTAATTCGGATGGAAAATGTGAAATATTTATGTAATTTGAGTGACCAAACGTATAATTTAGTCTTTTAAATATAATTATATGTTAACTCTTTTTATTAAGGATAACGCCTCCATAAGTCTTGAACTTTAAGCTAATTACAAATAGTAGTGCTTGTGAACGAAAATGATACGCGTTACGTAGATGACCGATCCTCTTCTTCACTGTTAATGAAATTTGGGAGAAAAAAATAATTCCGAGAGGAGACGAAGTAATGACATAGAAAACAAATAATAGAAAGAGAAGGATAGAAGTGGGTTTACATAAAGTAGGGCAAGAACATAGTTGGAACATTTGAACTAAATAATGAGTCATTTGAAAATGACTTGATAGAGTCATTTGGGAGTTTCGTATGGTCAAAATGACTATAACTCAATTAAGTCTCGTAAAAATATACGACCGAGAGAGTTTATTCTCCTTTCTTTCATCACAAACAGGCAAGAAACAATAAAGACGGGTCAATCCTTCGTTACAAAAAATCACATAGTTGATCATTTGCTAAAACCGGTGAGAGAAGACCTGTCATCCACACTTGATTATGTGCTCTGGTTTGTTGGATAATCGCCCAATTGCTCCATATTCCAGCTCTTGTGAGGAGCTACATGTTTATGCGATGGGATGTATAGCTGCAGGGAAACAATTCCGAAGATGTTTACTCTAAGTCATTTGGCCCAGACCAAACAAGGCTATAAAGACTATAAATCCTAAACTCACTGCACAACGTGTCCAGTCAAGGCATTAACTGAAATCACTGTCATATGAGTTGTCAGTTATACAGAACTTTGAGATAAACATATACAGAACTTACGTTTTCTATTTTGTGCTGTTTTCAGGAAAAACAGAATTCGAGCAGAAGAGAACAAAAGAATTGTTGTTTACTGAAATGGGACTCTGTGCTATACTGCCTAGAACGGTACATGTACTTATTGCTGAAGTGCAACTAAAATGAAACAGACCCCATTACGGGGTTTCTTTCCCGCAAAAAGCACCTCTTATTATCAAATTTCCTAACCTTATTTATCACTTTCACCTTGTCGACTCATATTGTAAACGAGTCAGTCATTCAAGGATTGAAGGTGTACAGAGAAAATACCTCCATCTTTTCCAGAAGTTCTCTTGCCGTTGGAGCAGACACAACTATGCTGCGAGCACCAGGCTTGATAAAACCTTCTTGGACACCTTTGTCAAATAGTGATAGTAAACTATCATAATAGCCCTCAACATTTAGCAGTCCAACCTGATAATAGATACCAACAATTTCAACAGATAAATGGAACCCATAGATTAGATTAGATTAGATTAGATTAGATAGCCAGCAGTTACTTAATAGAATGTCGGGCAAAGACCAATGGGTTACCGGTTTCTCATGAATACCAAGTTGCGACCATGTAATCATCTCCAACAGTTCTTCCATGGTTCCATATCCCCCTGAAAGAATACGGCACAACAGGTTACTAGTTATACAAAAAGTTATATGTTATCATTACCCTCAACATTTCTCCTGCGTGTGTGTACCAGGTAAAGCAATAAAAGCATCCGCTTCTTTGGCCATTGTAGCCTTACGCTCGTGCATATCTGATACTGTTCTTACTTCTCCCACCGATTCACCTGAAATCTGAAATATGTCCAGGAACAACAAAGATTTAGTGGCAACTTCGACAAACCTACTACAAACTGCTTAACACTTCTCTCTTTCCTTTACCCGAATGCATCACGTTATGTTTCATAGCCTTAACATTGGTTTTGGAAAGTCCAGATAACAATGCAGGTAATTTCACTTGACAAGAGGCAATTCGGGTTAATTTGACGTAGGAAATCACAAGTCTTATAATTCAAAGGAAAAAGCAGATTCATTTTTAGGCAACTCAATCCATTACCAACCCATGGAAGAAATTGTATCCAACCAAGGCCACAGACACTGTTTCAGAAGAGAATTAAGAAAGTCAAACCAAAAGAGGGGAATAAATGGACACCTCAATAGGCATCAGTGCTTTCGGGATGACACTGCATTGGAGACAAGTAAGAAGAAGTAAGAACAAGAGTTAATCTTTCAGAACCATCAAAACTGTGCCAACCACATTCCTCTTTCGTGGCTGACATCAGTTAACTCTGATGGTTAGGGAGTTAGTAAGTTACCCAAGAACATGACAGCCCCCATCATAAACTTTCTGGGATATCAGACCCATTAGTCCAACACTTCCTCCACCATAAACAAGGTCTATCCTTCTCTTAACCTGAAATCCACAACCCATCTGTGAGTACAAAGATTTCAAAAGTGAAATTCGTTGGTGCAAGCGAAACAGAAGGGTTGGGCCAAACAAAACAAACAGATATGAAGCATAGCTAGCCACACAAGTAGTCAGGAACTGAATTGCACGAAACATTCAAACAAATTCGACTTGGCTGCCCCGATTGTAATCCAAAGCTCGGAACTCAACTACCCAGATAGATATGATATGGCGACAAAGTCGAACATTGCGCCCACATACAGAACTTGTCAAAACAACCCAAAGCCGATTTCACAATACAAGAAACGAAGTCAACCGATAGTCCAGATAGGTCAATAATCACCCATCAACGCAAACAACTGACTGAAAAAGACATCAAAACGTTAAAGAGGACCAACCAGTTCATCCCCTAACTGAAGAGCCGCGTCACTGAAGACATCTCTATTGCCAGAGTTGCTTCCGCAGAACACGCAGATCCTCTTGAACTGGCTTCCTCTGTTGCCTTCTTCCATTAATATCCTCTCTAATTAAACTTCTTCGAACGCAACAGTTAACACTTTTCACCAGTTGAATCTGAAACCCGCCGTTAGAGTTAAGAGAATACTGAAAAGGGATTGGCGGAAATCAACGGAGGAGTTGAACAGAATACCCAACAAAAGACAGAACGATGAAGCTAGCAAAAGATACTATATTTGAAGAGATACGATCCTTTATTTCTTTCCGATCCGGGAAACTTTACGAAGGACTCACTACTAATAGGGTCCGGATCCTCTAGTCTATAGGTGTCAAAACAGAACCCGCCCCGATTAACCCGCCCGATTAATTTGACCCGAAATTTGAAATTGACTAAAAGTCAACAATCCGTAACCCGCCCGACCCGTAACCCGATTGACCCGCAACCTGATTAACCCGAACCCGATTAATCCGAACTCGACTTATCGGTAACCCGACCAACTCAACCCTAACTTCAACTAATCCACTTGAATAATTATTATATTATACAATCCATATTTTTTCAAAATAAAATTTTTCATTCTAAACTTAGGTAAAATTATTTTTTCATTTCGTATTGGGAATTTACAAAATATGAAACTCACGTGATATTATGTATTTTAAGAAATTTACAAAAAGTTAAACATGAACGTCACTTGAACACTAAGTTCTTTAACAAAATTAAAAAAGTAAATATAAAATATAAAATCAACACAATGTCAATATTAATAATGAAGAATTAATAATTGTGATCATGGACAATATTATTATAATATATAAATTTAAATTTTGGTTAATTTAACTATTCAATAAAATTATCAATTACATAAGTAATGTATTTGGTAATTTGATGCTTTTAAAAGAAGAGGAAATTTTTTGTGTATTCAACTTTTTGGGAAGAGAAAGAAGAGAGAAATTTGATTCTTTGAATTTTTTAGAAAAGAAACAAAGGTGAACTTTAGTGGTTTTGATTTGTAGGAAGAGAAAGAAGTGAGAAAGTTTGGTTCATCTGATTATGAAAGAGAAATATGGAAGAAAATTTTGAGTTTTCAACTTTTTGTGTAAGGAAGGAAGAGGAAAATTTGATTCTTCAATTTTATGGAAGAGAAAAGGAGGAAATTTTGGTTCTTTCAATTTTATGGAAGAAAGAAAAGAGGGAAAGTTAAGTGTTTCTAATTTTTTTTTTTATGCAAAGTGTTTCTAATTTATAGAAGGATAAAGAGAGAATTTTTAGTTTTTTTTAAATAAAAAAAGGAAATAAATTTGTTGTTTTCAATTTTTTGGTTTTTCAAAATTTTTGCTTTTGAAATATGAATCTTTAATATTTTTATGGAGGGCATGACTAGTTAAATTTATTCTTATATGCTTTGAAGGCTAATATATATATGTAATTGTTTATAGGCTAATAACTAAATTAATCATTAGTTACAACAATCATTTATTTTACATATCACTAAATTTATCTACTTGTTTTCTATACTTCTACATTTATTGCAAATTCAATACTACCTGATCGTGATTTTACATCACTTAGTAAAATTTTGACACATTTAATTTGTGTTCGTGTTGAACTTTTATTTCAAAATGGGGGGTTAAACTTAGCATGTTAAGTCATACGATTGCAATAACTCAGTCATACGATTGTTAAAGTACATATGATTTAGAGTGTATATGGTTAGGGTATAAGGTATTAATGATTTTTACGGTTCTAAGTATTTTATTAACATATGTTCACTTAAAGTCTTTAACCGAAGGAGATCCTTTTTTAATTTATGTTTATGGTCTGTGGTTAGGGTACAGGGTATATAGTTTTAGAGTATAGGATATATGGTTAGGATATAGCAATTAGCAAATATCACTTTTTCATCTATGTTTTGAACATCAAAGTATGAATTTCACATTTAAATTAACTATACTAGCAAAATCACAACTCATAAGGATATATGGTTAGGGTATAGGATATGTGGTTAGTCTATAATGTATTTATGGTTTAGAGTATACGATCAACAACATACACTAACTTAATATTGTCGATTGAGTGTAAGGCTAAGTGTATAAGATATATGTTATTGAGTAAGTTATGATTGAAATCACAACAATTTTACTAAATTTAATAGTTAATCTTTAATGGTTCAATTATTAGAATATTTCGAACAATTTTACAAATAACTTGTTTGACAACAGTTTACTGGGGTCGTTTGGATGGGTTAATTGTCAATGTGGTATTTGTAGAGTCAAATAACTCATTCATTGTTCATGTGATATTTCAGTGTTGTTTCAGTGGTAATTGAAATAAAGTATCTCGTTTGGTTGAACCATGCAAATGTGGTATTTGACATGTGGTATTTGGTAAAACCAGAGTGATAAAACGAGTTATTTCGAAATAACACATGGGTATAAGTTATTTCAAATAACTCGTTTTAAGTTATTTGTAAATAACTCACTGTCCAAATAACTCATTTCAATAAAACGCTGTCAAACAAGTTATTTGCGTCCAAATAACTCATTGTGAGTTATTTGAACTCAAATAACTCATACAAATACTCCATCCAAATGACCTCTGAAGTTATTTGAGCAATGAGTTATTTCAAAATAACTCTTTTTATCACTATACTTTTGCAAAATACCATATTTGCATGGTTATACTAAACGAGATACTTTAATCCAATTACTACTGAAATAATACTAAAATATAAAATAAACAATTAATGATGTCTTTTTTGGTTGCGAATGTTGATATCACCATTACTATTAGCTAGTGTACTTTACCAATTACGATTAATTATATAACAAGTTTGCAAGTAATATAAATTGATTCAACATTTTGACTAGTTTTTTTTTTAATTATATATAAATTGGTTCAAAAGTTGAGAAAAATATTTTAAATTAGTGTAATAAAATGTGTAAGTTGGTAATGAGTAATGAGTAAGTTACTCGATGCGCTGACCTGAACAACCCGCAACCCGATCCGCCCGCAACCCGCCCCACCCAAAACCCGATGAACCCGCAACCCGATTTGCCCGCAACCAGTTTGAATCCGAAACCGATGAACCTGCAACCCGACTAACCCACAACCCGTTTGAACCCGAAAGTGATTGAACCCAGCTCGAACCCGCCTGATTGACACCTATACCTATGACTAGTGACTAAGTGACTAAGGATTTCTTAGTCACTTGACTAAACCCCTCCCAGTCCTTAGATCTAGACAAAGCAATCTGACGGTTAAAAAGTGGGAATGGCTATTTAATTAATGACAAGGGTAGTTTTGGTATTATGAAAAATTACGAAGTATACAAATTAGACTTACAAATAGTACGAACAATACAAACATACGAACAATACAAACATACGAACAATACAAACTAGAGCGATAAAACATAAAAATATATTTATAAACAATACGAAACTTACGAACTATACAAACATTACAAAACATACTAACAGTATAAAATGCAACTACTTACAATACAAAACAGTAAATTTCTATTACAAATCAATGAATACAAAGTATACAAATGACAACATAAATTATACAAACTAGACAAACAAACATTACAAATTAAAATGTATACAATTAGTCATATAAACATTACAAACATATTTAGATAAAAATGACAAACTAGAATGATAAATAATACAAACCGAATTGATACAAAATCAAAAAACATACTTACAAACATTACAAAACCGTTCGACAAACATAACAAAACAGACGTTGTAGCCGGAAAATCCTCTCTGTTGCCAGAAAAGTCACCGACGACGAAAAAACATCTCTCCCTCCCCCCCCCCCCCCCCCCCCCCCCCCATGAACTCCATGGATGGGGAATGCATTTCCAGGAAACGGAACGCAGGAAAATGCCGCAAAAATTTTCAGGGTGCTGGATCCGTGGTCGGCAGAAGAAATGAGAGTTTGCCGGGAAAATTCCCGACCAGGAAAGAGTGACGGGGTCACGAGGCAGAAATATAAGGATTTTTAATTAATTAATATATTGAAAATTAATAAAGTCATGCAATTACTACATTGTCATTCATTTAATTGAATTAATTGGAGCCATTGGATTTCAATGATGTGTAAGGGCTGAGATTGATTTAGCCAATTGACTAAGCCCCTTCCCTTAGACCTTAGTCACCTGATCTTAGCCCCTCACTAATATACAAGTACAAGGGGAGCAGATCTGGTCAATAACCTTATGGTCAATAACCATGCATAACCCAATTACCATTCGCCACATCAGCGCCACTTCTCTCTCCGGAAAAACTTTAATTTTCCCCTTAATCTTTAACAGACGATTGCTCACTCGTTGTAAGTCAAAAGTTAATTTTTTTTTGCACAATTAGATCAGATTAATTGTGTTTTTCAAAATGATATCCACTTTGGTATATTTTTGGAACAAAAAAATTGAACCATTTTTTACTCATATATACCATATGGTATTAACTGGTATTGAAATAAGAGCATGCTTATGGTTTTAAAAGTGTACCATGGTGGTATGAACAAACCAAGACTGTAGGATGGTTGAATACATGATAGTAGAAGTATATTAACTGTCATTTACAACTTTTAACATTGTGTACCACAAGATACCACCTTGTACCAGGGTGGTATTGTGTGGTATTGTTTGATCCTGTGTTTTGTCCACCTAGAAATTTGTAGATCCAATAGATCATGATGAACTCGTTCCTTCTATGCAAAAATTTTCAAAAACGAATTAAAAACGAAGAAAATACCATATGCTATGCAGTTGGTACCGAAAGGCAATAATTTTTTTTTCTCAAAAAATATTGAAAATGGATCTCACTTTGTACAGTACAACGAACTCGTTCCATCTGTGCCAAAAAAAATTGAAATCCGAGTTAAAACGAAGAAGATATGAGCTGATTAAGAAAACATGAGAAAATAAAAATGACCTTTATTTCTCCATTCTTAGATCTGAATTTTCTAAATGTTTAGTTACTGATAGGTGCATAACCCAAAGTACAAGTATATTAAAAGCTCGATATCGTAACTTCTCCCCATTCAAAATTTGTTGCCTCAGAGTGATTTTCTTATGGGTATTTTGGAGGAAGAAATGTTTAAACTTTGTGCTGTGGCCGGTTTGCTGAAACGCGCGCCCAAATGGGCTTTCAGCAAATTAAGACGTCTCCGAGCCAAATGAGAAAATTGGACGTCCTTCACTTTGCTTGTTGCAGTCCCCATTTTTTTGGTTTCAGTTGCCCGCTTGGGATCGCTGTCCAGCAACCGACGACGGGGGAGCGGGCAGTATCGGTTTCCTCGCCGTTCGTATAGGCTGTGTTGTTGCCGTGTCGGTGGGTCGATGAGCTTTCTACTTCCTTCAGTGGGTCGGGGAACTGTCAGTAAGCGTGTGCATTCGGTCGGCTTGGTTTCGACCGAACCAAAATTATGAATACCAGGTCCCCGAATTCTCTCAAACCTTAAACCTAATTCGAACCGAATTATATTTCGGTTTGGTTTGGTTTTTCACACAAAACCGAATTTGTGAAGCTACTTGTATTTTCTCACTTTTAAATTATTTTTCACCCCTAATATAAACAATAAATTTCAATTATATGCATCATCAATGATAAAACCAAACTTTTCAACACATAAGTCATAAAACATTTCAAATATTTAAGCCTAAAAACAACTACAAACATATAAATCCACCATTTGGAGCTTGCAATTATAGTATTTCGGTTTTTCGGTCGGAAATTCGGTTCGGTTGAAAGAACCCTGATTTCCTAACTATCCATATTTTTCTTATGAATTCCGAACCGAATAGCACTAATTCGGTTTTGGTTTGGTTTAATTCGGTTTGGTTTGGGTTTCACCGAACCGTTTGCCCACCCCTAGCTGGCAGGGACTTCTAGAAGTCGATTTCGTCCAACATCAAGTAGGAGTGAGTTCGATGTCGAGACGATATGTTTTCGCTTCTGTTGCTCTGAGAAAGGCCTTCTATTCATTCATGTAATTGTTTGTTGTGTGAGCGGAAAGGGATGAGACCTTCCTGTGGGGTTTGTGGAGCCGGGGAAGGGACAAGGGCTTCAATTAGGGACTAAGACAAACATCGATTGTGCAGCGAGAGAGCAGAACTTCCTGTGGTTTTTGCGGTATTATGGAAAAGGAAGGGACAAGGGTTTTTCTATTCTTTCTTCCTGCTCTCCTTTTCACTTATGTTTCATTTTTTATGTAATTAACGCTCGGCCCAGCAAAGTGAGATGCCTCCGGCGTTGAGAATGATAAAGAGCCATGAGTATTCGCCCACTGCTTTGCCGACTTCCAACCGTCCAAATCAAGCTGCTAACCCATCCTTTTTCCTGTCGAAGATATTGTGAGTTCGGCGTTGTAGGTGCCGAGTCGCGATGACCGGGGTGCTCTGTCACCCCCAGTGGCGCCAGCTCTTGGCGATGGATGAGGATATCTACCACAAGCTATGTGTAGAGTTCTACTCCACCTTCTCCCACATTGTTCCGGAAAGCAAGAAGAGCTAACCGAGGGTGGAGTTCATGTTGGGAGGTCAGCCACGAGTGCTGACCTACGATGCCTTTGCTCAGACGATGGGGCTCGACACCGCCCACATGACGTTGTCGGAGCGGCAGTACACCGTCGACTTCAACTATCTGGGAGCATTTCGAGCCCTCTCCCGCCCCCAAGCATGAGCACAGCCAGTTTGAGGGGAGCGGCACCAATGCAGTGAAGCTGAAGACCCAGTGGAGGATCCTCCACACTCTGCTCACCCGCTCTGTTGTCCCCAGCCTCCAGTCAGGCCACCTGATGACGAACATAGGGCTCATTGCCCTCTACTCCATGAGGAGTCCAGTAGAGCCGATCCATCTAGGATCGTTGATCGCCACGACTTTCGCCCGGTGTATGGGGCAGAACAGAGTGGACATGATGCACATGGGGGCCTCATTACCAGGATGGCCCGACACTTTCAGGTGGATCTGGCTCGTTGCACCAGCGCCGAAAGGACGAATTCCTTCCCAGTGGAGACACTGTACAATCAGAAGTTGGTACTCCAGGGATAGCGAGGAGTGGAGTACCTTGAGGGACTCCAACCTTCAGGAATCATCCGAGCTGCAATTGACCCGGCTCCGGTAGCGCCTGACCCTGAGGTCCCACCACCAGCAGAGTAGCCACCTGTTCGTGCACCCGGCCGCCACCAGCTTCCAGCGCTCCAACACCCAACACAGCCACCACCACCAGCAACAAGTGATCCCCTCGTCCAGAGGGTGGATCGCCTAGAGATGAACTTCGTGGGATTCTCTTCCCGCCTCGACCGGCAGACTGATCTGCTCGAGCTTATGGCTCGACGCCAGGGCATCCTCCCAGATGAGGCCGCAGGTCCTTCCACCAGAGAGATGTAGCCGACAAGTGAGACATGTGGCAGAGCCGAATCTTTTCGCCCCACTTCTCAACTTTTAACCCTGAACTTGTTTTTTTTTTGTTATTTTTCTTCATTTTGTGTGTGTGTGACCATAAACTACTACTACAATCGTATTGTGTTTGTAATAACCTCACCTCGAGCGAGTCGTATTGTGCTTGTGTGTGTGTGTGTTTTGTCTCTCCTTGAAGCTCAAAATATCCTATCCTGGATTCGATTCCAACTTTCACTCACCAAGCCCAAGCGGTAACATCACTCTACCCATGTCTTACGCCATTGAGGGAAATGTCGAGTTGTAGTGTGTGTGTGTGTGGGGGGGGGGATGGTTTACTATTATACTTGTGTGAGTGTGATGGATGCTTGGAGCCTTGATATATGCCCAAATTTCAAAAATTTGAGGGCTCCAGGTAATGTTTGCATGATCAAAATGGTCGGTGTGTGGGAAGCATGTGATCGAGTATATCCTATGATGATGACTGAGAGGTTCATTAGGATAGTGCAAAATTTTAGTTCTCATGTGTGCATAAATGAATGGATGTCTTGACTCGATTACTTGTTGATTACAATTGTCATGCATTGTGTTTGTGGATTGGAATAGATGGTTGGGTGACTAGGTAGCCATTTGAGCTTTGAGCCGATCGTTTTCTTCTTGTGTGCATAGATCCCTCTTACCATGGCGAGTAACATCACAGTTGTCACTAGCGAGTATGATGGAGGCATAGGATTAGTCCACGCCCAAATGTTGATTGTCCCAAAATGTGTTATCCACTAGTCAACCCCTTTGAGCCTTGTGACTTCAAGGGTCATTCTTAAGTTAGGAGCTTCGTGCTTTTGAGCCTAATGTTGTTGATAGAACGACCCCCAATCCTTTCTTCGTGTCTAAACATGAGTCGTCCTTGTATCCCGGAGCTCTCACCTTTGAGTTCCCATAGAGGTTCTACATAGAAGGTTTGTGTGTGGTTCTTGCTAGGAATGAGAAAAATGAAGTGTAGTGTTAGAGTGAGTTCCTTAAAAAAGAGAGCATTGGTCGTTAAATGTACATGTGGCAAGTGTTTTTACTCTCTAGTACCCCACTCAAAAAGAAAATCAAATGAAAGAAAGGAAAAGAAAAGAGAAACGAAAAAGAGGTAATAAAATGGGATAAATAAAGTAGAGAGTGCCACAAAAAACCAAAGTACATGCTCTAGGAGCGGTTTCTTGGCACCCAAGCCATTGAAACCCCCCACATTGTTTTAGAACTCCTTCACTACCAAACCTTAATGTGCTAGCAAGAGTTGACTGAGGAAGAGTGCTTTGATGTAGTTCACGATGGGTGATAGTTTGGAAGGGAGAGATAAAGTTTTTGGCCGATGCTAGTGGCCTTGGGTTGAAGAGAAGGATTTTAGTCGAAACCATAGAACCTTCGGGTTTAGGTTGAAGATGTAGAACCTTACGTCATGATTGCCACCACCCAAAAAGCCTTTCCCATGTCCAAGACAATTGCCAGTCATCTGAACCCGTGTCTAAGACCTCCGGACAAGCTAGTGGTGTAACCATCCCGTGAACTCTAGCATTTAGAGGTTACCGCCGTGGTATTGAGACTATAGGGCCGAGATTTTATGATTGTGCACATCTTTTTCCCCAAAAGGTCCTGACCTCACTGGTCTTGAGAGGGAGTGATTCATTCTTGCTTTGCATTTCATATCATACCCCGGTGAGGATGTTTGTTGCCTTACCATTTGTTCATCTCACTTGAATTCCATGCATGGTTGGTTGTGGTTGATAAGTGGTCTTGTTGAGACTTGCATTGATCCATGAGCAAGCTAAGAAATTTTCGTTTGCTCATTTTTTTGTGGCTTCAAATGTCGTTTGTGTTGGATGTCGGTATTGCTTGCAACGGTCCATGTATTGATGTAGGTATTTGTGTAGGTTGAAATATTACTGACACGCTAAAACACAACACCTAACAATGGCCAAGTGTAACCAATGAAAGGGAATGCATTATAGTGGCACAAGTAATAAATATCGAATCCACGGGTCTCTAGAGTTACTATTACTCAGCTTCAGTTCATTATCTAGCAAACTAGATCAACGATTGATTTATAAACTACTCTACTGACTACTTTACTAATTACAAGTTGGGGAACTCCCTTAGGTATGATTCCCCCTAGCTCCTCAATTAGGTCCAAGTTGCAATTACCTTTGGTTGATCTACTGTTGATTAAACTGCGGAATATCGTAAATTAGCTTGGAATCTCTTAAGCTGACCAAGCCCTCTTAGACAGAATACCGGGCAGGCGACTAGCCTTCACCGGGATAGACTGCTAAGGCGATTCACACAGATCTCCACTACTGGAATGAATTCCAGTACAAAGCAGTGAATTGATTGACTCTCGCACAACCAATTCACCACTATCAATCAAGGAAGCTCTCTTAACCTAATCAGATTCTATCTATCATAGGTTAAAGCACAAATCAAGAGAATTTGATCAAGATTCAATTGACTCAATAAGTCATGCCTCAATCGATTATAATCAAACAATATAACATCCAAAACTTCATACAAGAAAGATCCTAACATATGGAACTAGGGTTCCTCAAAACCTAAGTGAAGGGAAGTTACTCCATAGAGAAGAGAGAGACTGCAGAAATCTGATCTAGATCTTCAATCTCCATCTCCAAGCTTGATTCCCGAGCTCCAATGGTGAAGAAATCCTCCAAAATAGCTCCAAGAATGTTCCCAAGTCGCTCTCTCTCTCTAGGGTTCGTCCTTTGGGTGTTTAGGAACCAAAACCCAACTCTCCCCTTTCCTTTGGCTGAAAATTGAGTTTTAAACAGAAATTCCCGATCACGCGGCCAGGACACACGGCCGTGTGGCTTTCCCAGCTGCCCATGTGAAGGCTCGGTGATTTCCACATGGCCACGACCCACACGGCCGTGTGGAATTCCAGGATGCCCGTGTGGCTTGCTCAGCCTCTGTTTAATGCTTTGTTTCTCCCTCGTCCGGACTCCGAATCAGTCCCCGTTTGATCCCAGACGCTCGTAGTCTCGTCCTCTTTCTTTTCATGACAATTTTGCATGATTATTTGTCCATAAAGTGAGGTAGAAATTCATTCTTCTTCAGGTCATGCCCGAGTTTCTTCTCCCGAATCGTCAATTGATCTCTGATTGATTTGAAACTTGCGCCTATGCTTCACTTTATGTGCTAGGACCTGAAATGTGACAAAGGAACACAACCTAGCATAAAATAGGACAAAGACGCAATAATTCAAGCTCAAACAATCAAGAAACAAAAGGGAAAACATGTGCAAATACCGAGTCATCAAATCCCCCCACACTTAACTGTTTGCTTGTCCCCAAGCAAACCTAACTCAAACCAATGCAGATCTCCAGACCTCTATAGCAACAAACAACCCCGATCGTCGATAGAGGATTTCCTAGATCATATAGCAGCTTACGAGGTCAACTGGTCTTCTAAGACGTCCCCTATCTCTCTCAATGCGAGTACTAGACTCAAGCCAGGAACATGAGAAGAAGTAGAAGTAAGACAGTCAGTTCATGGACAAAGGGACTCACACCATTCACAACCAAGGACTCGTTGTACCGGGGTGCTCTTTCACTTCATTTCACCGTTGGAACCCCTTTTTGCACTTTCATTTACATTTCTTTTTCTCTTTTTTTCTTCATTCACTTGGCGGGGGTTCCAACTGCAGTCTTTTGCACGGTCGACCCTTATTAGTCGAGCAAGAGAAATTTTTGTACATCTAGCGCTCGTCAGAGTACTTCTTTTAACTCCTTTTCCTCAACTCGTGTGGAGGGTCAATGAAATCAAGGGGGGTCGGAAGCTCTATCCGTGCCCCTAAAAACACATCCTCAAGTTGGCAAACCGTTCAACGGGTGGAAGTTTTACTTGTACTAGAGACGGCTTAGCTTCATCTTGTAGGAGTACCCCACTAAGGATCACTAAAATCTCTTCCAAAACCCGATTTTGTGCAATGAACGGTGCCGCACACGTTGGGCTTACCCCATGTTTAAGATTTAACAATTTTGACCTGGAGGACCAACTGCATTTTTCATTTTCCATATGAGCACCCTGTTCGATACACGAGTCCAAAACATAATCCACATAGAGTCACCATTACCACATGAATTCAACGATCCTAAATCCACTAGTTCACAAAATCAACTGGCACAGCAGAGAGCTAGATAGGAAAAGTCTTATACTTCAACATCCTCCATAGTGCTACACTACCTCCCTAGGTTGCACATTACTATAGAGACCGTCAATTCAAAGCATACTGAGTAGGCAATTTGCAAGGAAACACGTACTTGGAGCCCTCAAATTTCAAAATTTGGACAGTGGACTAGGCTCCAAGCACACAAACAGCCAACATTCACCCGCATACATAATCGAACATCCCCCCACACTTAAGCACGACATTGTCCTCAATGGAGGAAAGATAAAGAGGGTAGAACGAAGTTACCAGATCAAGGGTGAATGATGGTGGACGGGGCAGGCGATGCATTCCAGGAGGAAAGAGTAGTCGGAATACAAACACCACACAAAATCTCACAAAGGTTGAGTTATTGACTCTAAAATCAAATAACAAAACTGACTCAACCGAGGGGAAATAGAGAAAGAAATGCAAACCGACTGGTTGGGTTGCCTCCCAACAAGCGCTTCTTTCACGTCGTGAGCCGGACGATGGCTCCTAAATTTTGGTCCATGCTAGAACCTCCTTGAAGTTGAGGTTCTCGTCGATGAGGTGGAGTCTCAAGTCACGACCATGTGGTATGACAGGTGATGGAAGCTCGTGCACTTGATGTAGATGAAGTCTCCATCCTCGAGACCTCTTTTTCTCTTCTCTCGTCTCATTGCCCCAAACCATATATGACAACATCGATTGACCACCATCGCGTCCACCAAGAGGGACCGATGTCGACGTGGCCTTGGTCTGGAAAAGAGACACTGCAAATGGGTCCTTGCTAAGTAGTTCCTCGAAGTTTGGTGGAGATATCTCATGTAACTCTTGGCCGGTGCAGGCCTCTTCCACCTTAACTCCGTCCTCAGCCTGGACGCCAATTGCTTCTTCAACCTCCCTTTCTTCTTCATGTGGTATCACCCCCGGTAAGTGATCAAGAACTCCTCCTGCTTCACTTTCTTCATCCTCCACATCTTCTTTCTGCACCCTTTCTTGCTCTTCTTCTTCTAGCACAGATTGGAGAGCAAGTCGCCATGTAATTTCTTCAATGAGATCATCTTGCATCTCCTCGCTCAGGCCCAACATGTTAGAGCAAAAATAAGGAAAGGTGTGATCTACAAACAGAGGACTTTCCTGATCATGATTATCATGGGAGTTCTCTGTGATAACTTCTGTATGCTCCTCAACATCCCCGTAGCCTTTGTCATCCTCCACCTCTTCTAGCGTGGTAGCAGAAAGGTGATCTTGAGCAAGATGTGAGCAAACTTGCTCCACCCACTCTGTTTGCTTCGCTGAGCGCTGAACATTCTCCTCCATTTCATGGAGAAATGAGGGACCGGAAGGGGCAAGGGCTTTGATTTGAAGATCCATCTTGGAGCATGATCTCTCAGTGTATCGAGCAAACTGCTCCACGAGAAGCCTTAATTGTTTGTTCGGATCTTCCAGTGAAGTGTAGCATGGCTCTGCAGAGTGGCTCGTGAAGGCCTCCATGGCTAACTCCAGCTCTAATGGCCCTTCTGGTTGTGGGAGAAAGTCTTCTTGATAAGGAGGTTGTTCTTGATATGCCCAGGGGTATGATTGTTCTCCATAGTAAGGGGGTTGGTAGTGGAACCCGAATCCATAGTCTTCTCCTCCTTGATTGCTCCAGGGGGTCTCGGGGTAATACCACTCGGATGGTGGTGGATACCCGCAATGGTTGGAGAAGCCATGAGGATCCATGATTCAGATCTGCACCAACAAAAACAAAAAACACCCAAGTGAAAAGCAAGGATGGAAAAGAAAAGAAAAACGCTAAAGTAACAAACTTCTGCTTTTCCTAATAATCTAGAAAGTCCCCGGCAACGGCGCCAAAAACTTGATACGCTAAAACATAACACCTAACAATGGCCAAGTGTAACCAATGAAAGGGACTGCAGTATAGTGGCACAAGTAATAAATATCGAATCCACGGGTCTCTAGAGTTACTATTACTCAGCTTCAGTTCATTATCTAGCAAACTAGATTAAGGATTGATTTATAAACTACTCTACTGACTACTCTACTAATTACAAGTTGGGGAACTCACTTAGGTATGATTTCCCCTAGCTCCTCAATTAGGTCCAAGTTGCAATTACCTTTGGTTGACCTACTGTTGATTAAACTGCGGAAGATCCTAAATTAGCTTGGAATCTCTTAAGCTGACCAAGCCCTCTTAGACAAAATACCCGGCAGGCGACTAGCCTTCACCGGGATAGACTGCTAAGGCGATTCACACAGATCTCCACTACTGGAATGAATTCCAGTACGAAGCAGTGAATTGATTGACTCTCGCACAACCAATTCACCACTATCAATCAAGGAAGCTCTCTTAACCTAATCAGATTCTATCTATCATAGGTTAAAGTAGAAATCAAGAGAATTTGATCAAGATTCAATTGACTCAATAAGTCATGCCTCAATCGATTATAATCAAACAATATAACATCCAAAACTTCATACAAGAAAGATCCTAACATATGGAACTAGGGTTCCTCAAAACCTAAGTGAAGGGAAGTTACTCCATAGAAAAGAGAGAGACTGCAGAAATCTGATCTAGATCTTCAATCTCCATCTCCAAGCTTGATTCCCGAGCTCCAATGGTGAAGAAATCCTCCAAAATAGCTCCAAGAATGTTCCCAAGTCGCTCTCTCTCTCTCTATAGGGTTCGTCCCTTGGGTGTTTGGGAACCAAAACCCAGCTCTCCCCTTTCCTTTGGCTGAAAATCGAGTTTTAAAAAGAAATTCCCGATTACGCGGCCAGGCCACACGGCCGTGTGGCTTTCCCAGCTGCCCGTGTGAAGGCTCGGTGATTTCCACACGGCCACGACCCACACGACCGTGTGGAATTCCAGGATGACCGTGTGGCTTGCTCAGCCTCTGTTTAATGCTTCGTTTCTCCCTCGTCCGGACTCCGAATCAGTCCCCGTTTGATCCCAGACACTCGTAGTCTCGTCCTATTTCTTTTCATGACAAGATTGCATGATTATTTGTCCATAAATTGAGGTAGGAATCCATTCTTCTTCAGGTCATGTCCGAGTTTCTTCTCCCAAATCGTCAATTGATCTCTGATTGATTTGAAACTTGCGCCTATGCTTCACTTTATGTGCTAGGACCTGAAATGTGACAAAGGAACACAACCTAGCATAAAATAGGACAAAGACGCAATAATTCAAGCTCAAACAATCAATAAACAAAGGGGAAAACATGTGCAAATACCGAGTCATCAATTACCTTGTATGAAATGGTTTGCTTGGGGACTAGCAAACGTCTAAGTGTGGGGGAGTGATTCAGGCCTAATTGTACATGTTTTGCCCCCGTTTTCCTTAGTCATTGGTGGCAACTTTGCACCTAAAAGGTTGGTTTTACGCTAGGTTTCTTGCATTTTAGTTTGTTTCAGGATTTAACAGGTGAAACCAGCCTCGGAGTCAAAAGTTGGACGAAAAGGATAGAAAACTGGGAGAAGAGGTGAAAACGGCAAGTTCACGATTTTCCTTGGTTGTTCACGGTCTTGTATGACCGTGAAGAAGAGCCATTGGCCGTGAACTTTGAGGCATCCAGAGCAAAAATGCAAGTTACTGACGCCAATTGTGTTCACGGTCGCTAAGACCGTGAACATGAGTTGTTGGCCGTGAACCAGTGGAAGCAAAGCGGTGCGTTTCGGCGCCTGTCTTTAGTTCACGGACGAGTTTCAGAGTTCACGGCCGTGAACTCAGGTCGTGAAGTGAGCTCTTCACTGTTTAAAAGTTGAGTTGAAAGGAGGAGAGAAGGGAGAGCCCATTTGAGTGAGAAAGCCTTCTTCTGATTTCTAGAGAGAGAAACACAAACCAAAGAAGAAGGAGGCTAGGGTTTTGCTCCAAGGTGGATTTTGGGAAGATTTTCTCCAAGAAAAGTTCAACACAAGCACCAAGAATATTGGAAGCCTCCTCCAAGATGGTTTCTAGTTCTACCCCTTGTCCTTGTGTTCCTCCCATTTCTAGCATGGAGTAGAATTCTTTTCACTTGGGTGTTGTGAAACCCTAACTCTACCATGTAGTTTTCTTTTATGTGAATTGAATGATTGTCTTTGGGTATTGTTTAATTCAAATGTTTGAGGTATTATTCATCTTAATTGTGCATGACTGTGCTTAGCATCCTTAGGTTTGTGCATGATTGGTGCTTAGCAGCCTAAGGATTGTGCATGTCTATGTTTAGCAATCTATTTAGCCACTTAACCTAGTCTATAGAGGGAACCCCCCCCCCCCCTTCAAGGGAGTTCCAATTGAGTTGGTATCCCTAGGGATTTTTAAGTCTTCTAACTAGGTTAATTTAGGGCAAACCTCAATATTGGATTAAGCAATTTGGTTAAGCGCGATTAAGCCATCCAACCCTTGGGTTGAGTGAAGGAGTAAGTCAACCATTGATTCCCTAAATCGAGAGGGTCTAGTGACAGCTTATAATGCATTCCTCGGTGTAGCAATCATGAGCGTGGTCTACGACCATATTTGCGTCCCCTAGCGGTTAGCGATCACCTTGCCCATAGCAATCATTTTGGTTCACATACCATGGTAGTAGTTAGGGGGAAGCAACACTCAAGTGATCCTTCCACAAAAGAGCTTTCAAAACCATTTACCTTTGTCTTGTTTTACTTTGATTAGCAAACTTTTCAACCAAAACATTATTGCTAGATAATGATTCAAATGACTGAAGTAGGGGTAGACGGATCGGATTGGGTTAATATTTAAACATACTTATCATGTGCTGCACCCGACTAAGGTTTATACTTGGACCTTAGGCAGGAAATTGTTGTGGTATACGAGACGAGTCAGATGCGGTAAAACTATATGGTCCCCAAACATATCCTCAAATGTCACTCCGAGCCGAGAGGATCAGTTGCCTCTTACGTGAGAACCACTTTTCCAAACGATTTTTTTCCAAATCGAGCACAAATTTGTAAAAGTTTCGAGTTGTAAAAGTTGTCGCACACATATTCTTCCTAAAATAGCAAACATTATCAACTCACCAAAGAGGAAGAAGAGAGTAAGACCTCTCATACACCGGTACTCTAATCATGAAACTACTCTTTAGCGAGCACACCACATCCATCATCTATCAATTCAAAGCATATTGAGTAAAATTTTTGCAAGGAACAAGGTTTTTTGGAACCCTAAATTTTGAAAAAATTTGTGTGGTGCATTCTAGGTTCCAAAACACAATCAATAAGTCATTCAACACCACAACACGCATAACCGCTAGCATACTGACTCGACTCTACTGTCACTCCAGGAATTGGCCAAGTGAAACCACTTCCTAAAGAGTAGTATAGCGGGTTTGGGTTTAATTATCAACCCGGGTCCTAGATGTGATGACTACTCAGTGAATTCTTGTTATCTAGCAATGAAACTGGAATGCAAATCTAAACTACCAAACAGACAAAGCAAGTAAACTGTTGTATTCAGGTTAAAGAGGTCACCCGGAATTGGTTCCCCCTAGACTGCAGTTAAGCCGGATTGTAATTACCAAGTTCAGTTTCTATGATGGTTATACTGCGGAAGGTTCTTAAACAGCCTGAAGTCTCGACTAAAGGTCTTCAGACCCTCTCAATCTGACTCTCTAGCGGGCGACTAACCTCCACCGGAGTCGACAGATTGAGGCCCTAAGAACAAAACCTCCACTACCGGAGTAAATCCGGTACAGAATAGTGAGTTGGCTCCTCGACTAAAGTCACCAACTCCCTACCTTCAATCAAGGATACTCTATTAACCTAGGCAGATATTCTCATTCTAGGTTAAAGCAGAAACAACAGGAATTTGATCAGGATTCAAGTCATTCAATCATTAAAACCTCAATCGAATATAATCAATCACAGAATCAGTACTTGGGTTCATACAATCAAAGCCTAACATACAAATCTAGGGTTCTCCATACTCAGATGAATGGGAGAACTACTCCATGGAGAAGAAAGCAAAAGCAGAATCAGACACGGAATTCATACTGCGAAGGATGGATTCCTGCTTCTGGACGTTGATTGGCACTTCTCCAAGCTCAAGCTGGCCTCCAATGGTGTTGAAGATCAATCTAGGGCACTTGGGAACTCTTGCTCGTCACTTTCTCTCTCTAGGAACTGATCTCCTCTCAAAAACTTGAATCTCCCTTGGATTGTGGCTGAAACTCTGCTTAAAAGCATCAGTGGCCAAAGCACGGTCGAGGGCACGGCCGTGCTTTGCCTGAGCCTGCCCGTGTTTTGGCCAGTGTTTAATTACACGGCCAGCAGCTGGTTGAAACACGGCCGTGCTTCGCGATGTACACGGCCGTGCTTTGACTGAACACGGCCGTGCTTCGGTGCCCGTGTTTGCAGCTGAATCAGCCAAACTGAATTTGCTCTCGGCATAAAAAGCATGGCCAGCAGTACACGGCCGTGTACTGTTTTAGGTGTGCCCGTGTTTTGGCTCCAGCTCACCGAAATGACTTCCGAACGCCCCGAAACTCGCGCTTAGCCTTCCCTTTGACACCTGGGACCTGAAACATGACAAAATAGCACAACCCGGCGTAAAATAGGCCAAAATACACGACTATGCCCCTCAAACGGATAAGAACTAGGGGCGCAAATATGTGCAATTACATCGTTATCAAATTCCCCCACACTTAACCTTTTGCTTGTCCTCAAGCAAACCAAGTCAGACACAAGGTAAGCTCAAAACAACAAGGCATGACATATCGGCACAAAACACGTGGATCATACTGGCTTTCGATCATTAACACATGGACAACCTCACTGACAACCTAAACAACCACCACAGATGACATTCGAATGCAGTAAAATCGAGCAAAGGAAGGGTCTCCCTTCTGTTCACCAACCAACATAGACTTGACTCAACCACTTGTTCGAAACAGTCACATCATGCACAAAGTTCAAGATATCAGAATTAAGACCGAGCAATCTAGGTCCTCACCGGGATAAAGAGTATACAGAATAAGAGAAAATGAATCGCTCACTCTCGACCAGTGGGGTCAGGACAATATGATGCGAAAAATGCGCATGCTCAATCTCTCAATCCCTAACATCTCTTCACCATGAATGCAGCCTCTAAGTGCTAGAGTCACATATGGGGTGTCATCACTAACTAATCCGAAGGTCTTAGACACAGGTTCAGATGACTGGCTTGGGTCTTGGACATGGGGAAAAGGCCTTTTAGGTGGTGGAAGTATTCATACAGCACAAGGTTCCACATTTCCAAACCCAACAGATTCACAATCAATCGAACCCATAACTTTCTTTCTGCTATTCTGCATTACTCAAGTTCAAAACACAAGAGCGAAGGAGGTTACATAAATGCTAGTATTTCTAAGCCAGACTGCTAAGAAACACTATTACATGGGCATTACTCAGAGTTTTGGTGGTGGTGCTCTTTTGCTTTCATTTTTTTCTTTGATTTTCTTTCATTAGTTTTTTCATTTCTTAAGAGAACCACCACCTCTGCACAATTTCAAACACTTGCCCAACTTTTAAGCACTACCTCCAACCCTCACATTACATTTAGCAGAAACAGCAGAGAACAAGTAAAAATCACTCTGTGGAACCTTCTAAAAGATGCAAAAGGGTGACTTTTCATTGAAGACCGAAAGAAAGGGAAACACACGGCTCAAAGGGGCTGACTAGGGGTATGACACACTAGGACAGTCAATTTGGTCGTGGGCTAATCCTATGCCTCCATCATCTTAGCTAATGACAACGTGAATGCTGCATATCATGGAAGAGAAAACTATCCCACAAGAAAGAAACGAGCAGGCTCAAGTCTCGCATGGCTACCTATATGCTCTATCTCTCGTTCTGATTCCCTGAACTAGATGCATAAATGACTGTCAAAAGCAAGTGATCAAACCAAGTCACATTTGGTGAGCAGACAGTTGAGAAACTGAACTCCTACACAATTCTACTGCACATCTCAGTCATCACGATAAGTCGTCTAAGTCACACTCAAGTTGCCATGTATCAAGTCAAAAGCCATTCAATTCACTAATCATATCCACAGTGCCAATACGATCAATCAAGCAAACAGCCGTGCTTGGAGCCCTTAAATCTCAAGATTTGGACAGTGGACTAGGCTCCAAGCACACATATATATACGTTCCAATTCATACAAAGAACCCCCCCACACTTAAACGCGACAATGTCCTCAATGGAGCAGAGGGAAGGGGAACGATTTTACCGTGAAACAGTGGTCAGGAACGCTGACTGGATGGCGGACCAGCCAAAAGAAGGGGCACAGAGCTAGAGACACAAAAACACACACTGGGTGATAGAAGTCAGAGTACCAAGTCTACAATCCGAGATAAAACAAAACAAAACGAAACCACAAATCACGGAGTCTCAGTCTGGAAAACAGATAAAGTACAAAACCCGCTCTAGACAGCATCACCACCATCGCCGGTGGGTGGAGGGTACTCATCCTCAAACCCCGGGGACTGCACGAACGGGTAGTGGACTGCGTTCGGGTCCAAGCCCAAGTAGGACATGATGTAGTGCTGCCCGGACAAGATACAATGCCCTCGGTCCCGTTCACGATCAAGACGGGTGTGGAGGAGCTCCTGGCCGGCCAGGATGCGGTCATTCTGTTGTGAGATCGCCGCCAACTGATCAGAGATGGGCACCACCACTGGAGGAGGTGACCCAGGAGAAGGAGACCGGGGAGCAGGAGAGGGGCTCGCGGGAGCCTGAGCCCGACGGGGAACGCGACGGCGACCTCGGCGCCCACCAGCGGCGCTCGACTCGGCCTGGTCACCCTCGGCAGGAGGAGGTGGCTGAGGAAGGCCCTCGATCCAGCGCTGACGCCCGTGGCGAGCAAGCAGGTGCTGGTTGCGAAGAGTAGCCTTGCTGAGTGGAGACGGCGCGCACACCAAAGTCATCCCGGTGAAATCCACCCCGTAGTTGCGGGCCAGGGCGGTGATCACCGGCCCACAAACGAGGGCGCGAGTCGTGCTGATGGCTGGTTTCGTGAATGTCCTCGCCAGTACAGAGCCCAGCTGGATGGTGTTCTCAGAACGACCCATCGCATGCATCAACCAGAGTGTGCGGAGCGTGACCCGGTTGGCCGAGCCTGCGCTGGGTGTGTAGGAAGTGCACATCAGGTGGTTGAGGATCCGCCACTCCGGACGGAGGAGAGAAGCCCGCGTCTGGCTGGCCACGTACTGTTCATCCACAGTGTCGGGCAGGCAGATGCTCTGAAAGTACGCCTGAGAAGGAAAGTCCGTGGGATCAGCGAGAACAAGGCGTAGAGGCGGCCCACCAGCTTCCCGGGAGTTGAGGCGAAGTGCATTGGCGAACTCCCAGTAGCTGAGGGAGTGCTCCACCCCACCGAGAGTGAACTAGACTGCATTAGCGTGATCGGAGTTCCCCTTCTGAGTGTGAGTGAAGGTGGCGTAGAACTCCAAGACCAACTCCTTGTAGGTCGGCTCAGCAAGGGTGAGCAGACGCCGCCAGGCAGGGGAGCGGACCGCAGCCTCCATCTGTGGCCTGGCACCAAGCTCCTCGAACACCTCCCAATCGAGGTGATGGTGCTTGGCGATTTTGCGGGGGCGGAGGTTCCGCAGCTTATGGCGCTGGATAATGTTCAGCCGGTCAAGATAATCCTCCATGATCCTGCAAAACACAATGAAGGACAAAGGGTACACAAGCAAACGGGGTCAATGTTAGGCCAAACCACATCGGGAGTCCTCATACCAGTAGATATGGACAGTGGGCTAGACTCCCGGCGACACAAACATACCCATCATACGAGAAATACCAGCTGAACACACCGTGGACCCTCAAATCAAGCGATTTGGACAGTGGACTAGGCCCCCGGTTAAACAAGCAACCACAACTGCTCTAAATAGCACCAATCGAGGCATCACAGAAAAATCACAATTCACACAGGCCATTCAACATGCAATCAGCCCAATCATCCCCCAAACCCCAAAATATTCCCCAAACCATGCATTCCACAATTAAAAGTTCTTCTCCTAACTCTAGGTATCGATTCTCCAAAAATATAAGAAAAGACAAAGAGAACACACCTGGAGACTCAAGAAGATACCACGAGAAAGAGGAAGAAAGTGGAGAGAAGCACCCAAAATCGCCGGAAAACACACCGGAGACTCGCCGGAAAACTCACCGCCGGCGACCCAACCGCAGCCAAATCAGCCCAAATCGTTGGGGAATTTGCTCCTCGATGCCAGGAGCGTGGGGGCGCTCGCGGTTTGTGATTTGGAGGTCGGGAGAGGGAGTTATGGCCGGAAAATCGAGGGAGAATGTGAAAGGGCCGATTTTCCGGCGAGGGGGGGCTGGGGGTTGTGAAAAAAAATGACTGATCTGAGGTTTTGGGTGAAAAATTGCATTTTTATAGGGGAGAGGCCGAAACACGGGCGGGCTGTTACACGGCCGTGTTTCGGGTGCTCCGAGCCCGTGTAATCAGCCTCTAAAACACGGCCGGGCTCAGAAGAAAACACGGCCGTGTTTTCAAAGCCCCTTGCCCGTGTTTTTTATGCCGAGGGCTAAAGGCAAAACACGGGCGGGCCCGGGGGGAAACACGGCCGTGTTTTCTACCCCTGCTGCCCGTGTTTTTATGCCGAGCCTGAAATGCCATTTTTCCAATTTTCAATCGCAAACCACCCTGATTCATTCGTGCCCCGGCTCTAAAATTTACCCAATCACACATCAAAACGAACCGCCCGAGGCACGAAAACTTTCCAGACTGACTCCAAACTGACTCAAGGACTCAAAAACCGACAAAAAATGAAATAAATAAATAAAAACAAAGGGTAGAAATGCAAACCGTGGTGGGGTTGCCTCCCCACAAGCGCTTCTTTACCGTCTTTTAGCTGGACGCCAATTGCGGAACTAAGGGTCCGCGAGCTCCACTGCTAACTCCGCACGTTCGACCTCGTCTCCCAGGTAGAGCTTGAGACGATGGCCATTCACTTTAAACGGCTCAGTTTGCGGGTTAGCAACCTCGATCGTGCCATACGGGAACACCTGCGTGACCGTGTACGGTCCAGACCACCGGGAACGGAGTTTTCTAGGAAAGAGTTTCAGGCGAGAGTTATAAAGGAGAACTCGATCACCAACCTGGAACTCTTTTGGACCCCGCAACCGTGCATCGTGGAGGCGCTTCGTGCGCTCCTTGTACAGCTTGGTGTTCTCATAGGCGTGATAACGCCACTCTTCCAGCTCCAACATCTGCATTTTTCGCTCATCACCTGCAACACTAACATCCAAGTTTAGCAGCTTAAGGGCCCAGAAGGCCTTGTGCTCTAGCTCCACGGGCAAATGGCATGCCTTTCCATAGACAAGCCGGTACGGTGAGGTACCAATGGGCGTCTTGTAGGCAGTGCGATATGCCCACAGAGCATCATCGAGCTTGGTGGACCAATCTTTGCGGGATAGGTTCACCGTCTTCTCCAAGATCCGTTTGAGCTCCCGGTTCGTCAGCTCGGCCTGGCCACTGGTTTGAGGATGATAGGCCACGGACACCTTATGAGTCACACCATAGCGAGACAACAATTTATCGAACTGACCCTGGAAATGGTTGCCACGGTCGCTTATGATGGCTCTAGGTGTCCCGAACCGGGAGAATAGCTGCTTCAAAAAACCACAAACACGTCTAGCATCATTAGTGAGCAAAGCTTGCGCCTCAGCCCACCTAGAGACGTAGTCAACAGCAACAAGGATATATGTATTGCCAAAGGATGGAGGGAAGGGGCCCATGAAGTCGATACCCCAGACATAAAAAATCTCACAAGTAATAAACACATTCTGGGGCATCTCATCACGGGCAGAGATGTTACCTGACCTCTGGCATCGGTCGCACCGGCGTGCGAAGGCGTCTGCGTCCTTGAAGAGCGTGGGCCAGTAGAAGCCCGACTGGAGCACCTTTCTCGCGGTGCGGTTTCCTCCGTGGTGACCGCCAGCAGGTCCTTCATGACAGTGAGATAGAATGCCCTCCATCTCACTCTCCATAACACATCGACGGATGATCCCGTCAGCTCCGATCCTGAAGAGATGGGGGTCATCCCAGAAGTAGTGCTTCAGGTCGGAGAAGAACTTCCTCTTGGCGTGAGTGGTCATCCCCTTGGGCAGCTGCTGGCCCACAAGATAATTCGCAAAATCAGAATACCAGGGGGTGACACTCTCCACCAGGCACATCATCATCAGCCTCTCATCTGGAAAGGAGTCATTGATCTCCTCCTCGAGGTTGTCCGCAGGGGGTGCGTCCAACCGGGAGAGGTGATCGGCAGCAACATTCTCTGCTCCCTTCTTGTCCCGAATCTCAATATCAAACTCCTGCAGCAGTAAGATCCATCGTATGAGCCTAGGCTTGGCATCAGCCTTGCTCATCAAGTATCGAATCACAGAGTGATCAGTATACACAATCACATGGGACAAGACCAGATAAGGACGAAATTTGTCGAAGGCAAACACCACCGCGAGCAGCTTTTTCTCCGTGGTGGTGTAGTTCTCCTGGGCATCATTCAAGGTCTTCGAGGCGTAGTAGATAGGTCGGAAATGCTGATCACTCCTCTGCCCCAACACAGCTCCAACAGCAAAGTCACTGGCATCGCACATAACCTCAAATGGTAAGGACCAGTCAGGAACAACCATGATAGGAGCTTGTGTGAGCTTCTCCTTCAAGGTCATAAAAGCCGTTGTGCATGCATCAGTGAACTGGAAGGGGGCATCCTTCTCTAGAAGCTTCGTCAGGGGCAGAGCAATCTTGGAGAAATCCTTGATGAACCGCCTGTAGAAACCTGCATGACCAAGAAAACTCCGGATCCCCTTCACAGATGTAGGAGGAGGTAGTTTGCTGATAGTCTCGATCTTCGCTCTGTCCACCTCAATCCCCATCTTGGAGATTTTATGCCCAAGAACTATGCCTTCTCGAACCATGAAGTGACACTTCTCCCAACTCAGTGCCAGGTTCGTTTCTTCACACCGTTTAAGGACAAGTTCCAGGTTATGGAGACAGTGAGAGAATGAGTCTCCATAAACCGAGAAATCGTCCATAAACACCTCCATGATCTCGCCGACCAGACGGTCAAAGATAGCGAGCATGCATCGCTGAAAAGTAGCTGGGGCATTGCATAGCCCGAATGGGATCCTCCGGTATGCAAAGGTGCCGAAGGGACAGGTGAAAGTGGTCTTCGCCTGGTCCTCCGGTGCAATAGGGATCTGGAAGTACCCGGACATCCCATCCAGGAAACAGTAGAACTCGTGCCCCGCCAGTCTCTCCAGCATCTGATCAATGAATGGTAGCGGGAGTGGTCCTTCCGAGTGGCGTCGTTAAGACGCCGGTAATCAATGCAGACACGGTACCCAGTCACCGTGCGCATCGGGATCAGCTCATTCTTCTCGTTAGGCACCACAGTCATCCCACCCTTTTTGGGTACCACCTGGGTGGGACTGACCCACTCGCTGTCGGAAATGGCGAAGATGATCCCCGCGTCTAGTAGCTTCACGATCTCTGCCCGAACCACAGCCTCCAGGTTTGGTGTCAGTCTCCTCTGCGGCTGTCTCACTGGCCGCATCTCATCCTCCATCAGTATCCGGTGGGAGCAGAAAGAAGGGCTGATCCCCCGGATGTCTGTGATCGTCCATGCAAGGGCGCGCTCATACCGCTTCAACAAGGCCACCAGTCTGGTCTTCTGCTCGGGTGTGAGGGTCGAGCTGATGATGACTGGCAGCTTATTCCCCTCCCGGAGAAATGCATACTCCAAATGAGGAGGGAGGGGCTTAAGCTCCAGCTCTTGTGGTTCCTCCAAGGAAGTAGCGATGCGGGTGGAGGATGAGATCGGTTTAAACAGCCTGTCGCCCTCCAAGAAGGGGCCACTCTCCAACTCGGCCAACTGCTCCGCCAGCTGCGGCTCCTGCGATGCCTGCTCACCTAGCAAAATACAACGGTCAAGAACATCGTCAGTACCCGCACTCGTGATGGCGAGTGCGGTCTCATAATCAGCAAGCATATCACAGTAATCTATGTCATCATGCAAATGAGGGTGTTTCCCATTCTCAGACACAGAAAAAGTAGCCTGTTCATCACCAGCACGCAGAATCAATTTACCACTATGCACATCAATAAGCTCCTTGGCGGTGGCGAGAAACGGTCTACCTAAAATCAAAGGTACATCCACATCCTCATTTATATCCAAAATAACAAAGTCCACAGGATATGTGAATGTACCTACATTAACAAGCAAGTCCTCAATGATACCCCTAGGATGCACGATAGAACGATCAGCTAACTGAATGCTCATCCTAGTAGTTCTAGGTTCACCTAGGCCTAGCTTCTTAAACAATTTATAAGGCATGACATTGATGCTAGCGCCTAGGTCCGCCAAGGACTTCCCTACATGCATGCTGCCAATAATGAGAGGGATAGTGAAACTCCCTGGGTCTTTTCGCTTCTCAGGCAGCTTGTTCTGCAGGATGGCAGAACACTCCTCGCTCAGCATCACTGTCGAAAGATCCCCAAGTTTCTTCTTGTTGGTGAGGAGGTCCTTCATGAACTTGGCATACTTGGGCATCTTCGACAGTGCCTCCACGAACGGCATGCTGATGTTGACCTGCTTCAACATTGCCATGAACTTGGCAAACTCAGTCTCCAGCCTGTCTTTATGCAGGCGAGTGGGGAAAGGAAGTTGAGGTACATGCTCTTTAACCACTGGCTGTGGCTTGGGAGCAGGCGTTGTTGTGTCTTCCCCCACGTCTGCAGTATTAGCTGGAAGTGTTGAGGCAGGTAGTGGATCATCTCGACTGGGCTGGGCAGGAGCAGCTGATGTGGTCTTGCCACTCCTGGTAGTGATGGCATCAAGCTGCTGGAGCTGGTGAGGATCCCGAGGATTCGGGACAGTGGTGGCAGGCAGAGTCCCCGGTGCCCTGGTGGTGTTCTGGCGGGCCAAGATGCCCACCTGGGTCTGCAGATCCTGCAAAATGGCACCCTGGTTCCTCTGACCTGCCTCCAGTGAGGCTACACTCTGGTCCAACCTCGTGATAGTCGCCTGAGTGCTCGTCATAAATGAAGCTAGAATATTTTCCAGCTTCGTCATCTGAGTATCTGGAGCTGGAGCTGCTGCTGGCTCGGCAAACTGGCACTGGGGCTGCTGGAAGGATTGCCCTTGCCGAGGCTGGTAGGGCTGCTGCTGTGGAACTGGCCCTTGTCGAGGCTGGTAGGGCTGCTGCTGTGGAACTGGGCCCTGTCGAGGCTGATAGGGCTGCCTCTGCTGAAAGCCACCAGCTGGTGCTGGGAAACCAGGTGGCTTGGTGGTGTTACTGCCCCAAGAGAAGTTGGGATGCTGGCGCCACCCCTCATTATAGGTGTTGCTGTACGGGTCGAGGCGCCGAGCATTGGCGATGAAGTCCAACTGCTCTTGGGGGGTAGTAGACTCCCTCATAGCCTGGCAGTCTTCTACTAAGTGGCTCGAGCTCTCACACCACTGACACTGAGCAACTGGAGGTGTAGCCATGCCTCTGCCCGGAATAAGACTGTTGGGCTGCTTCAATGTCTGCACTAGCTCAGCTACCTACTGCTCGAGCCCGGATCTGGTCTCCATGGCGTGTACACCACGGTCCCTGGAATATCTGCCTCTGCTGCTCTGCCCCCAAGAATGATCTCTGGCAGCCAATGTATTAATCATCTGATTCAGCTCGGGTGGAGTCTTGGTGAGAACATCCCCTCCTGGGCATAAAGACTCAATCACCCTCTGGCTATCTGGGGAGAGAGCGCTGTAGAAGTTCCCCACAGTGAAAGCATCACTAAAGCCATGGTGGGGGCACTGCTAGAAGTAGCCCATGTACCGCTCCCAAGCATCACGGAGTGACTCATCTGGCTCCTGGCGGAAGTGAGTGATCTCCCGCTGAATCTCTGTAGTCTTCGATGCCGGATAGTACCTGTGCACGAACTTGTCCGCCAGATCGTCCCAAGAGGTGATGGACAATGGGGGCTGGGTCTCCAACCACCTCTTAGCATTCCTCGCCAGAGAATGGGGGAAGAGATGAAGGCGGATCGCATCATCGGGAACACCGTTCAGCTTGAACCCGTTTGTCAGCTGCAGAAAACGGGAAAGATGCACCCTGGCCTCCTCATCCTTCAAGCCATGAAACTGGATCGAGGATGTGATGAGCTGAATCCAGCATGGCTTGATCTCGAAGTTGTTTGCTGGGATCGGCGGGTAGAGGATGACCGGGCGGATGTCAGCAATCCGAGGAGTGTAGTAGTACTCTAAGGTGGGACCCGGCTGCGGTGGATGATGAGCTCCATGATCCTGGGGTATGGGATTGTTCCCCAGGACCTGATTCACCGGGGGAACCTGCTGTGGATTCCCCTGGTGTTGGTTGTAGTCTCCGTCCATCCCGGGCTCTTCTTCAGAATCGCTGCTCAGGTGGCCGTCTATGCGCTCTTCCGTAGCCAGTCTAGCTCGCTGTTGTCTCCTGAGCTGGCGACAGGTGCGGTCAATCTCTGGATTCAACGGCAGTAAACCTCCCGACTGGCTATGGGTCATGCACTACCTGCACACACTCAAGCAACAAACCCGTGAAGGCACAAGTGGGACAAAGAAAACAAAGCAAAAAGAAAAGCTAAATTAACAGAAATCACTTTTCTTCAACAACCTAGCCGTCCCCGGCAACGGCGCCAAAAACTTGACTCGACTCTACTGTCACTCCAGGAATTGGCCAAGTGAAACCACTTCCTAAAGCGTAGTATAGCGGGTTTGGGTTTAATTATCAACCCGGGTCCTAGATGTGATGACTACTCAGTGAATTCTTGTTATCTAGCAATGAAACTGGAATGCAAATCTAAACTACCAAACAGACAAAGCAAGTAAACTGTTGTATTCAGGTTAAAGAGGTCACCCGGATATGGTTCCCCCTAGACTGCAGTTAAGCCGGATTGTAATTACCAAGTTCAGTTTCTATGATGGTTATACTGCGGAAGGTTCTTAAACAGCCTAAAGTCTCGACTAAAGGTCTTCAGACCCTCTCAATTTGACTCTCTAGCGGGCGACTAACCTCCACCGGAGTCGACAGATTGAGGCCCTAAGAACAAAACCTCCACTACCGGAGTAAATCCGGTACAGAATAGTGAGTTGGCTCCTCGACTAAAGTCACCAACTCCCTACCTTCAATCAAGGATACTCTATTAACCTAGGCAGATATTCTCATTCTAGGTTAAAGCAGAAACAACAGGAATTTGATCAAGATTCAAGTCATTCAATCATTAAAACCTCAATCGAATATAATCAATCACAGAATCAGTACTTGGGTTCATACAATCAAAGCCTAACATACAAATCTAGGGTTCTCCATACCCAGATGAATGGGAGAACTACTCCATGGAGAAGAAAGCAAAAGCATAATCAGACACGGAATTCATACTGCGAAGGATGGATTCCTGCTTCTGGACGTTGATTGGCACTTCTCCAAGCTCAAGCTGGCCTCCAATGGTGTTGAAGATCAATCTAGGGCACTTGGGAACTCTTGCTCGTCACTTTCTCTCTCTAGGAACTGATCTCTCTCTCAAAAACTCGAATCTCCCTTGGATTGTGGCTGAAACTCTGCTTAAAAGCATCAGTGGCCAAAGTACGGTCGAGGGCACGGCCGTGCTTTGCCTGAGCCTGCCCGTGTTTTGGCCAGTGTTTAATTACACGGCCAGCAGCTGGTTGAAACACGGCCATGCTTCGCGATGTACACGGCCGTGCTTTGACTGAACACGGCCGTGCTTCGGTGCCCGTGTTTGCAGCTGAATCGGCCAAACTGAATTTGCTCTCGGCATAAAAAGCACGGCCAGCAGTACACGGCCGTGTACTGTTTTAGGTGTGCCCGTGTTTTGGCTCCAGCTCACCGAAATGACTTCCGAACGCCCCGAAACTCGCGCTTAGCCTTCCCTTTGACACCTGGGACCTGAAACATGACAAAATAGCACAACCCGACGTAAAATAGGCCAAAATACACGACTATGCCCCTCAAACGGATAAGAACTAGGGGCGCAAATATGTGCAATTACATCGTTATCACATACACTCCCAAAAGCAATCATCAACGTCTTACATTCCTAATCAAGGGAGGATACTAGTGATTCATGGCTCAATCAATTATGACAATCATTCTAACATTCACACACATCCCCCCCCCCCCTCCACATGAGCGACACATTGTCCTCAATGTGGGAGATTCTAAAGAGAAGATCATGAAGGTTACCATAGGTCAGGTTGCGGGTTGGTACACAAGTGTAGGTCTTTTTCTTCCTGGTGATTTTCACAACGATAAAGTGCATAAGAAAGAGGGGAAGAAGATTGTAAGTCACAGTGAAAATGAAGGTGCATAAAACACTTAATAGTGACGGTTATGTGAACGACAAAAGATAATTAAGAAATATAAACAATACCAACATGTTTCTTTAACATCATAAGCTAGACGAAAGTACTACGGAGGCCAAGGTTCCGATAAAAGGAGAATCTCTTCGGAACGATGTGACAAACCACCAAGATAAAGTTTGAGCCTATGACCATTAACCTTGAATTCTCCTCTTTTCATATTGGCAATTTGAACAACCCCATATGGGTTTACTTTAGTGACCACAAAAAGTTCGTACCGCCTGGATTTAAGTTTCCTTCGGAACAATCGGAGCTGGGAGTTGTAAAGTAGGACTTTATCACCTTCCTTGAACTCCTTTTGGCCACGTAGCCTGGAATCATAAAACCTCTTTGTTTTTTCCTTGTAAATATTAGTATTTTCATAAGCCTGAAGCCTCCACTCTTCTAGTTCTATTAACTATTGCTTCCATTCCTCTCCTACAAGTGTTTCATTGAAGTTGAGAAGCTTAATTTCCCAATACGCATTGTGCTCCATTTCTACTGGAAGATGACATGTCTTTCCGTATGCGAGCCCATATGGAGATGTGCCAATTGTTGTTTTGTACGTTGTTCCATAGGCCCATAGAGCATCATCTAATTGGAGGGACCAATCTATTCTTGATTATGAGACACTCTTCTTAAGGATTCGTTTCAACTCACGATTTGTCAACTCTGCTTGGCCGCTTGTTTAAGGGTGGTAAAATATGGAGACACGATGATGACGAACACCATATTTGCTTAATAACTTCTCGAATTGCCCTTAGAAGTTAGAAGTGCGTACCTCGATCACTAATTATCGCCCTAGGAGTGCCGAATCGAGAGAAAAGTTTCTTTCGAAACTTGCAAACTTGGCAAGAATCATTCGCTGGAAGTGCTTGAGCTTCGAACCATCTAGATGAATATGTCGCAACCGCCATTCCGAGATCGGGGGACCGTCGCGATTTGCTCGAAGTCGCCACCGACCTTAGATGTGGTGGGTCGAACACCTTTTTGTTCGGTCCCGACCTTAGGGTCGAAACTGAGATGTGGTCTGCGAAAATTTTAGAGATTTGGGTTCGGGAGTACGGTTACGAGTGGAGAAGTGTATTCACACCCCACAACGCCCAAAATTGGTACTACTTAAATCAATAAGTTTTTAAAGGTTGGGTGTATTCATAATTTGCGCCTCATTTACGTATTTAATTATGTGATTCAATAATTAGGTGTTAATTATTGATATTTGATCATACATCTATTGATGCAAAATCTCAGAAGTAAAGAAAATATTTTTGATTAGTTGGACTCGAACCTATTGGTTGCCTACGTACCCGACTTAGTCGGGATCAAAGTCCACGTAGTTCGTTTATATTTGGGATTTTTAAATGTTGAGTCTCACATATTAGGAATGTGGAGAAAATTTGTTAGTCGGACTTGAAACCTATTGGTTGCCTACGTACCCGAGTAGGCGGGATCAAAGTCCACGTAGTTTGGTGATTTTGAAGTTTTAAAATGAGTGATTTGAAATGTTAGCGTTCTTAACACGTTCTATTGATCGTGGCTAAGATGATAATTTGAGTTGTTAGGTAATTTATTTATGATGTTTCAACTTAGTAGTTGAATGGTAAAACCATCTTTCAAATGATTCCATCGAGAGTAACTATTATGGTTTATTTATCATGATTTCGTATTAAGATATTTTCTAAGTAAAACGAGCATGGATATGAATAATGAAGCCAAAGCGAATGTGGTAACAAAGGTTTTTAATATCTTGAAATGTTTAGAGGTATACATAATTTGGTTAAAGCAAAAATCCTAGCACGATTAGTTGACACGAATATTATGTATTAACGTTAAACACGAAGAAGAGTAGATGAGGAGATTGAAGTTTCAAGTATGATGGCATAGCTTCGTTGTTAGTTACCCTGACCTGAAGCAATTAGTGATGTCAGGGTCTCTGGTTCGCGACTTCAGAGTCTCGGATTTCACAGAACCAATCAGCAAGTGGCAGCGGGTAATTTAGTCGAAATTAGAGGGGTATTTTGGTCAATTTAGGAGTCCGGGGTGTGTGAACCCGTTTTTGGAGGCCTAACCTAACCCTAGCCGCTCACTTTTTTCACTTGTTCTGCCTCTCCTTTTTCATCCTCTACAATCGACGATCCAACAAAAGAAAGAACGAAACTAACCTTTCTCCTTCCATTCTTCTTCTCACTCGATCCCCTCTTCTTTCTTCGCAATCCATCTCCTCATGACTCCCATTCCTCGACCTGTCTTTCCTCTGTTCTTCCCTAGGAACAACGAGGAGAAGGACCGAAGGGACGGGCGACAGCAGCTAAAGGAAGACGGCGATCGACACCGATGACGACACCAACGAGGGTGACGGAGGTAAGATCATTTTCATTCACATGCATGTCGATTTTAAGTGGTTTGGTTTTGATTTTCTTTGGATTTAGAGGTTGTTTAGGGTTCTGATTGTATTTTTTGGTTTCTTCCATTTTGGCAGAGGGTGGAGAGAGAGCATGACTGGACAGAAAGAGGGTCACCGCCGACGTCAGACATGGCAGGTGAGTAAGATTCAGGGTCCGAATTTAGAAATTTTGTTTTGCTGGTTTTAATTCTAGAAATTTTGGTTTGAGATGATTGAGTATGAATTCTGGAAAATTGTGGTTGTTTACATCGGTATCGAAACTGGGGATTTGTATGTATGACTGGGTTTTAAGACTAAGCTTATGTGTGTATGTGATGAATTCGGAAATCTGTTATGGTTTTTATTTTATTTTAACCTGTGTATGGGTTTACAAATTGAAGTTTGTTTGTAATCTAGAATTATGTGTCTGATGATTAAAGCTTTAGTTTTGTATTGAGTTGGTGTTTAACGTAGTTTGGAAGGGTTTGGTTGTGTTAGTGTGGTAATTTGGCATATAAATTCGTTGGATATAGTTTGGTTTAGGTTGTCTTTGTTTTATTTGGGGGGATCTGGGACAGATTTATGGTTTGTGGATGGTCTAAATCTGGAAATTGTGGTGAGAATGGTTTAACTCTGGGATTTTGACAGTTTTGACAAATGGTGTTGCAAATCTGAGTTTTGTGTATGGACGTGTGATTATGAATAGATTGGAGGGATTGCCCTTGAAACAAAATCGAATCTTGCTTGTCTAGCTTAATTACAACCTTTTATTGAGTGAAGTTTTGATGGTTTCAATCATTTGTGTTATATGCTAGAACTGATGTCGTTGCTATGCATATGGAAATGATGGGTAAACAGAGTTCGTCTTTAAAGACAATATGACTAAGAATGAAAGGGATTACAATAAAGGAACAGTATATGTAAGATGTAACATATAAGTAGTAATAAATAGTGTTAAATGAGGTGTTTATGGAATTAGGTTATGATGTATGTCGATTTGGGGGTAATTTAGGGTAGTTTTCTACCATTGGGGAATTCTGGCTTTTTGTGATCATTCTAGGGGGTTCAAATCTGGAAATCTGTGTTATGGTGTTCATGATGAGTTTGATTTTGAGAATCGGTTGCCGGTGATTGTTTTGATAATCTGCTATAATGGTTAGTTTGGGATTTTTGTGATAATGGCTCAAACTTTTTAGACGGGTTTTGGTGTTGGGAGTTTTGTGTTGTTTATGATGGTTTGCTGCTGGAAATTCATATTCATGGGGTGCAATTTTAGAGATCTGTGTGTTTATTTCTGCTTTGGGATTATGTTTGCTGTTTGTGTGTAAGGTTATGAACAAGAATAGGTTTAGAGTTAATAAACTAAAAGCTGGTTTAATTAGCTTGTTGATCCTAGTTTATGAAATCTGATTAGGTAGCTTAGGGTGAGTAGTTTATCTCAAGTATGTTTGTGACTGTATGCTTAACACACAGAAAACCTAGTAATTTTTATAACCAACATGAACGTAACTAAACATATAAGGCTAGTATAATTATCTGTTTTTATAGTAAAACATATGTATATAGTAAAAAGAAAGCTTTGATTGCATCAGATCATGGGTTTGTTAACTTGTAATTTGTTTGAATACTGGTTAGGTAGATTCCTCCTCGAAACCATTTTTAGAGAAGGGTAGTAGTAGAGATTATATTAAAAAATGATGTTGTTGAATGATAATGGTGGCAAGATTTAGGATTACTTTATTACCAACCCTTTTCTTGTAGCTTGATGGTGATTCTGGCCTTTCCTCGAAACTTCTTGCTGCTGTCTTTGCGTCGTCTCCTCCTTTCCTGGTTTTGCTTCTTTTTGTTGTGTTTTTCTTCTTTGTGCGGCTAAAGAACAATTAAGTGAAAAGGAATCTTTTGTGTTTTTCTCTTTTCTGTGTGGCTTTTTGTGATTGTGGGATGGTTATTTGCTGTAGGAATGGGAAAACGTAAGCTGTTGTGTTGTCGTTTTATTTTTTTATCTAATGAAAGAGAGGAAGCATGGAGGGTTTTCTTTCCACGGCCTGTTCTCTTTTTGGCTTTTGCTCTCTGTTTGTATTTGTTTTTGTGGCTGAGAAGAATCTGAGAATTTTGCAGGGTTTTTGCTCTTCGCTGTCTGTTTGTTCAGAGACGGGAAGGTGGGGATGAAGAAAGAAGGGAGTGGTTTTTGCAGAATTTTCGTTGTCTTGTCTTTTGATCAGAAAAGAAGAAGGAAGAAGGTGTCAGGTAAAGGAAGAGAGTCAGGGGAGTTTTTCTTGTTGTTTGTGTGTTCCTCTTTTTTGTTTGGAATTTTGAGGAAGGAGCCGATCAGCATAAGGAAGTGACAGAGAAGGAAAGGTTCAGGGAATATTTTTTTTTTGTTCTGCCCCCCTTTTTGCCAGAGCTAAAGAACTCTTTTTATAGCCAAAAATCATGAGTTGGCACAATGTAATTGGATTTGAGAGGTTATAGGGGCCGCCCTCTATGTTTGTGTAGCTTATGGATTGGGTTGGACCGGGTTGGGTATGGGAAGTGGGCTAAACCTGTTTGGGTTGGGCTGACATGGGCTTGATTGGTGAATTGAGTTTTTTGGGCTTTTGTGTGGACTGACTCGTTGACTGGCATTTACCAGAGTTGACTGGGCTTTGACTTGGGCAGGCTTGGATCATTTTATTTTTGTAGTTGTAATTAGTTGTTATGTAATATAATTGTATTAGTAGTTTTTATTTAGTAATGTGATTGTATTTAACGTAATTGTAACTTATTTTAGTGAGATGTTATTTCTATTCCTAATTCTTCTTTTCTTTTATCTATTGAAACCAAAGTCCAATCTCATAAGACCCAATGTTTAACAGCCAATTACACAATCAATTTTGTGACCAAAACTAAGTGAATGTTAATTCATCTAATCAAAGCATGTCATCCTTATCAAATTGTACCAATTAAGATTAGCTATTGCTACTCTCATTGATCCACATTGTACCGATGAGCTATGGCCAACAAGACTCCTCATTACAATGCTAAAAATACATTTTTAGTTAAAAGATCATTTAAGATTTTCTATTGCCAACCTTAAACAAAAATCAAATTTTACTTAATTAGATACGTTTTACCTGGACAAAAAGTGGTGTCTACAGAATAGTTGATTCGGGCTCATTTGTACACTTTTTACCCCAAATTTGCTTAGTCGTTTGAAGCATTTTTACTCTGGGAGGTTTGGTTTTACGTCTGGTTTTGCCATGTTTTGGTGTTTTTTAGACTTTGCCAGGTGGAAACAACCCCAGAGTCGAAAGTTGGACAAAAGGGCAAAAAATCAAGTCAAAGGGTGGAAGCAGCAGGAGATCACGGTTTAGGATGTGTGTTCACGATCACTAAGATCGTGAACAACTAGGCATCCAGAGCACAAATCACTTTCACTGGACACAAGTCATTTCATGGTCGTAAGACCGTGAACTCTGGCCATTGCCCGTGAACTGAATTTTGTGATGCGGTGCGTTTCAACTTGAGATCACGGTCGTGAACTTGGACCAGGATCTGAGCTCGATCTGTGTATATAAAGGAGGTTGAGCTGAAGAGAAAAAGGGGAGACCTAGTGTGAGAAACTTCTTCTTCTTCAAATTTCTAGAGTGAGAAAGTGACGAACCAAAGCAGTGGAGAAGCTAAGGTTTCATCTTCAAGCAAGGATTTGGGAATTCCTCCCCAAAGGAGGGTCTCTTCAACATAAGGAGCAAGGCTAGCATTAACTAGTTCTAACTACAATGTCCCGATCGAAGGCCAAGTATAAGCGACGACCGAGTGTAGCATAGGGAAAGCAAGCAATAAGAATTTATCGTACCACGGGGATCTAGGCTTACCCTACTTCAAGTTTAGGGTTCGTTATCTAGCCAACCTAGGATAGTAATTAATACAACTAAACTAACTAACCTAGACTAACCACTAATCCTAGATATTTACAAGGTAGGGAGCTCGCTTGGTTTGAATCCTCCTAGCTCTGTAATATGATCGATGTTGAGTACCATCCTAGCTCGATCAACCCACTATCCTACCGTTAGGAGATGAACTCCCTCGGGATGGACCCGGAACGGTAAAGTGATGGATGGGTATGAGCTCTATTCAACCTAGGGCACCCCTATATCGTAGGAGATCGATCCAATCGACTCTCTCGGGATTACCCAGACGATATGGGGTGAGGAGTTGTTTGCCTCCTATGTCAAAAGCTTGATTGACTCAATTACTCTACCGTTTGGAGATGGAATCCCTCGGAAATGACCCGAAATGACGAATCGATGAATGTGGTAGGCTCTATTCAACCTAGGAAACCATATATTGTAGGAGATTGATGGAATCGACTCCCTTGGGGATTACTCGGATGATATAGGGTGAGGAGTTACCCGAAGACGCCAATGGTGGGCTCTAAGGGAATTTTCTTCCTCCTAGGTCAAAAGCTCAATACATGAAAATGGATACCCAACTCATGTCATTCATGAAAACATCCATCAATTAAGTAAAATCATCAATCAAATATGGAATGTGTCACATACATCAACATTAAACCTAAATCTAGACCTAGGGTTCTTAAACCAAGAGAAGAGGGTGAGTTTCTAGAGAGAGAAGAGAGAAATTACAAATTGGAGCCCAAGATCTTTTTCTTCTTCTAGGCTTGAATCCTTGTCTTCAAGATCAACCCAGGCCTGCAATTAAGCTCCAAGATCACTCAAGCACACACTCTCTCTCTCTCACTAGAACTCCCCTTTGATGTTTTGGGTAGAAACCCTAAAGACAGAATCAAATCCATCTCCAAAAACCAGCTCCCCTTTCTCTCTCCCACTACTGTCTTTAAATTTGCTCGACAGGGCCCAGTTCATGGCCGGGTGCTTTAGTTCACGGTCTTAGACAGTGAACTGATGACTTCACGGTATGAGCTTTCAGTTAACGGTCTTAGAGACCGTGAACTGAATCTCCAGCCCGTGAACATGGCTCAACCTTCACTTTTTGGTTCGTTTTTGACCTCTGAAGGACCTAAAACTTGTCCTGGACCTTTCCACACGTGCTAAGACCTGAAATGTACCAAAACAAGCATAACCTATCATAAAATAGGTCGAGGGACGGTGATCAACTAAGCATAACGTACATGAAATGAGGGGTAAAATCTGTACATTTGGACCCGAATCACTCCCCCACACTTGAACGTTTGCTTGTCTCCAAGCAAACCAAGTACAAAACAAGGTAAGCTTGCAACTTCTCTTTTCAATCCAAAATTTTTGAGGCATGTGATAAGGCACAAAACAAATGAATCACAATGGTTATTTGACACCATGGACAAAAACAAAGTAATCATGGAAACCACCACAAACGACATTCAACTGTATTAAGATTGTGCAAATGAAGAGTTCTCACATTATTCATCAACCAACACATAACATGCCTCGACGACTTACCGACCGCAGTTACTCATGCATGAAGATCACATCATAGGAATGAATGATCAAGCAACCTAAGTCCTCATCGGGGTATAAGAAATGAACAAACATGATGAATGAATCACTCACTCTTGACCAGTGGGGTCAGGACCATTTGATGCGAAAAATGTGCATATTCACGTTCAATCCTAACGTCCCTTTACCATTACGTCAACCTCTAAATGTTTGAGCTCATAAGATGGGTGTCGTTGCTAGCTTGTCCGGAGGTCTTAGACACGGGTGCAAATGAATTGCTAGGGTCTAGGACATGGGGAAAAGGATTTTTGGGTGGTGGCAAACACAACATGAGGTTTCACATCTTCAACCTAAAACCACAACCATGAGGTTCCACATCTTCCACACTTCCCTCAATTCCAAACCACAACTATTCACCAAACCAAGTCATACATACTTTCTTTCTACATTTGCTAGTCAATTTCAAGCACAAGAGTGTAGAGGTCAACAACATATGTTTTTCTATAGCTTGCATGCCAAGAAACACTTCTAAGAGCATATTCAACATTTATTATATTTTTGGTGGTCACTCTCTTTTCTTCTTTGCCCTCTTATGGATTTCTATTTCCCTTTTCTTTTCTTTACTCTTTTCTTTGAGGGCTATAGAGGGCTAAAAACATGCCACTTTTTTTTTTAACTTAAGGAACGATGCTCTCTTTTACGAACTACCTCCGCACTCACTTCACATTATTAGCAAAACCATACACAAATCACTCATGTGGAACCTCATTTAAGCTCAAATGGTATGAATGGAGCTTCCAAAGACAAGGGCGACTCGATACAGTGTAGACACGAAGAAAGTAGAGTCATTCTATCCAAATCAATCAAGCTCAAGTAGTGTGAGCTACCTAACACGAGAACGACCCTTAGACACATGGCTCAAAAGGGTTGACTAAGGGATAATATGATCGGGTCGGTCAACTTTTGGGTTGTGCGCTAATCCTATGTCTCCATCTTCCTCGCTAGCAATAACGTGAATGCTACACATAATAAAAAGGGGGATCTATCGCACAAGAACAAAACGAACGGGACAAGTATCACATAGCTACCTACGTGATCAATCATTCATTATAACACCCTAAACTCGATGCATAGGCAACTGTGAAAAGCAAGTAATCAATTCAAAACATCTATCGGTTCACAAACACATGAGAAATGAACCTATGCACAAACCGGATACAAGTCTCAATCATCATCATAGGTTGCACATAATCACAAGCAAATCATCCATAGACAATGCTAATACCCACGATATTCAAAACAAAACAACACAAGTGCCGCTATGATCACACAAATGTAGAAGTTGCTATGCTTGGAGCCCTCACATCTTAAAATTTTGGGCATACAACTAGGCTCCAAGCACTCAAAATCACACCAATCATTCACACACAAGCATAATAGACTACCCCCCCCCCCACAAATTTAAGCTCGACATTGCCCCCAATGTTGTAAAATAAGGAGGTAGAACGATGTTACCGGATAGGGTTTTAAAGTTGGTGATCGGGAGCAGAGGGTGGGTCAGATCTGGAAGAGCGTAGAGACGACAAAACACCATCAAAAACTCTCCATTGGTCTTCTTATTGAAAGGAAAAGAGGGCAAACCGACGATGGTTGGGTTGCCTCCCACCAAGCGCTTCTTTAACGTCATGAGTCGGACGTTTGCTCTTCAAGTTTTGCTCCACCCAAGAACCTCCTTGAATTTGAGTTTCTTGTCGGTGAGGTGGTGTCTCAATTCACGAGCTTTGGACGAATCCATCATTGAGGGCTCGTGAACTTGAGTGGCTTTGAGGGTCCACCCACGAGACCTCTTCTTCTTTCCTTCTTCATTTTTCTCTTTGCCCCACGCCATGTAGTGCATCATCTTTTGACTTCCATTGCATCCACCAAGAGGGATCGCCGATGGTTTGGCAAAGAGCCGCAAACGGGTCCTTCTCCAAAAGTGCATCGAGGTGGAAAGCATTGGTAGCTCTTGTAACTTATGGATGCTTCATCCACCTTGACCTCGTCCTCATCTTGGAAACCACTTGCTCCTTCTACTTCAACCTCAACCTCCCTTTCGTCTTCTTCAATTTGTTCCTCCCCTTGGGAACAATCAAGACCTTACCTTTCTTCAATGCTTACTTCCTCCTCTTCAACCTCTTCCTTCTCATTCCCATTCATGTCTTCAAGTACGGTTTGGAGGGCAAGATGCCATGCAAGATCATAGAAAAAGGATTCTCTTGCTCCTCCACCCTCGTGACTTGGTCTTCAAAGTTGCTCTCGGGAAGGGGAAAGGTGTAAAAATCATCAATGCAACTCTCTTGATTATCCTCACCAAGGGAGCTCTCCAAGGTGAGTTCCTCTTTCTCCACACGTTTGTCAATGATCTCCCTTTCAACCTCCTCATTCTCCTCCAATGATGAGAGGCGATAGCTTGCATAAGCACGTGCCACCTTCTCTTCTAATGTCAAACCGGGAGGAGGGAGGGGATGGAAATCCGTGTTGGAGCTTGTTCTTTCAAATTTCTGCATGGCAAGCTCCAACTTAGACTTCACTTCGGGTTGGCGGAGATCCAAATTCGAGCACCCTTCATCGGTGCCTCGAGCAAACAGCTCCACCATGAGCTCCAAATGGCTTTTCGGCTCCGCTTGTGGAGTGGCACAAGGTCTTGAGGTATGCCCCATGAAAGCTTCCATGGCCAACTCCAAATTGGATTTCTCCTCGGGTTGTGGAGGGAAATCTTCTTGGTATGGGTAAGCCTCTTCATATCCCCATTGGTATAGTTCTTCTTGGAAGGGAGGTTGATCATAGAACTTGGCTCCTTGGCTTCCACCTTCTTTACTACTTCATAAAGCTCCAGGGTACCCTCATCCGGGTAGTTGTGGATACCCCCAGATATTGTAGAAGCCATTGGGATCCATGATTCAACCTACAAACACAAAAACAAAATCAAACAAACACAAAACGGCTAAAGTAACGACATAACCCTTTTCAAATAACCTAGAATGGTTCCCTGGCAATGACACAAAAAATTTGATTCGTTCTAACTACAACATCTCGTACGTTGACCAAGTGTAACAGCCGACCGAGTGTAGCATAGGGAAAGAAAGCAATAAGAACTTATCGTACCACGGGGATCTAGGCTTACCCTAATTCAGGTTTAGGGTTCATTATCTAGCCAACCTAGGATAGTGATTAATACAACTAAACTAACTAACCTAGACTAACCACTAATCCTAGCTATTTACAAGGTAGGGAACTCCCTTGGTTTGAATCTTCCTAGCTCTGTCATATGATCGATGTTGAGTACCATCCTATCTCTATCAACCCACGATCCTACCGTAAGGAGATGGACTCCCTCGTGACGGACATAGAACGGTGAAGTGATGAGGGATGGGCAGGAGCTCTATTCAACCTAGGGCGCCCCTATATCGTAGGAGATTTATCCAATCAACTCCCTTGGGGATCACCTAGACGATATGGGGTGAGGAGTTGTTTCCCTCCTAAGTCAAAAGCTTTATTGACTCAATTACTCTACCATTAGGAGATGGACTCCCTCGAGAATGACCTGAAATGGCAAATAGATGAATGTGGTAGGCTCTATTCAACCTAGGGCAACCCTATATTATAGGATATTGATGGAATTCACTCCCTCGGGGATTACCCTGACGATAGTGGGTGAGGAGTGACCCGTAGACGCCAATAGTGGGCTCTAAGTGGATTTTCTCCCTCCTAGGTCAAAAGCTCAATACATGAAAATGGAAAACCAACTCATGTCATCATTAAAACATCCATCAATTAAGTAAAATCATCAATCAAACATGGAATGTGTCACATATATCAACATTAAACCCAAATCTAGACCTAGGGTTCTTAAACCAAGAGAAGAGGGCGAGTTTCTAGAGCGAGAAGAGAGAAATTACAAATTGGATCCCTAGATCTTTTTCTTCTTCTTCTTCTTCTTCTTCTTCTTCTTCTTCTTCTAGGCTTGAATCCTTGTCTTCAAGATCAACCCAACCCTCCAATTAAGCTCCAATATCACTCAAAGCATTCTCTCTCTCACTAGAACTCCCTTTGGTGTTTAGGGTTGAAACCCTAGAGAGATAATCGAATCCCTCTCCAAAAACAAGCTCCCCTTTCTCTCTCCCCGCCGTTGTCTTTAAATTTGCCCGACAGGGGCCAGTTCATGGCCGGGTGCTTAAGTTCTCGGTCTTTGATAGTGAACTAACAACTTCACGGTCTAGGCTTTCAGTTCACGGTCCTAAAGACCGTGGACTGACTTGATGCTATTAACTTCCAAACCCGTTTTGGAAATTGGTCACTTCACGGTCTGGGCTATCAGTTCGAGGTCTTAGAGACTATGGACTGAAGCTCCAGCCTGTGAACATGGCTCAACATCCACTTTTTGGCTCGTTTTGACCTCCGAAGGACCCAAAACTCACCCCGGACCTTCCCACACGTGCTAGGACCTGAAATGTACCAAAACAAGCACAACCTAGCGTAAAATAGGTCGAGGCATGGTGATCAACTAAGCATAAAAAAACAGAAATGGGGGGTAAAATCTGTACATTTGGACCCGAATCAAGCGTCTCATTGATGGTTTTCGTTCTTCTCTCTTGTGTTTTCCCTTCACCTAGTATGGAGTAGTCCCTTCTTTCACTTGGGTGTTCGTAAACCCTAGCTACAATTATGTGAATGCTTGTATGGATTGAATGATTTGTGTGTGGTGGTGTTTAATGTGAATGTGGAGGTATTATTCATGAATGATTGTGTTGTGTGAAAGCCTATCAATCTAATTGCCATTCTAACAATAGGTGGGGAGAAAACCCCCTTACTTTCTTTGAAAGAGTATTGAATGCTGATTTTTCTTAGGAGGTTCGTTGTCTCCTATCTAGTTTAATGCAGGGAAAGCCTCTTATTTCGTATTAGCACCTAGGGTTAGTTGTGGGTGGCCGTCCGAACTCCGATTTGAGGGTGAAGTCTTGACAACCCTTAGGCCTAGTTTGCTAATGGGATTTGGGTGTTGTATTTGCCCCCAAAACCCCAACCATCATGTATTTGAGTAAGTCCTTTGTTTTCTAGGTATAAAATTGGTACACAAATCTGTGTGGCCTAGTCATTGGAAAAATTGAACAGTGCTTGGAAAAATTGATGGACTAACATGATGCCAAGTCATTGATGCTTCAATGGCTCTAGTGGAAAATGAATCGAAGACAAAACTCTTTTATGCTCTTGAGAACGGAGAGGACTGCTTCTATTTTGTTAAGAGTCTGCTACGTTGACCATCAATGGGGTTAGTTAGCATTTGGAAAAAAGATTTTGTACATCACTGGAATGGTATGTGGAACTTCATTTTTTCGGCAAGTCGAAGCAACCAGGATTGGATAGTGCTTAGGATGTTGATGAAGGTAGGAATAGTTTGATTTTGATGAAGTTTATTTATCATTCCAACTCGTGTGTAGTAGAATGTAAGAATCTTACTATAATGTATGAGAAAATGGTACTGTCCTATTTTATGTAAACCTTCTGCAGATTCAGGACGTTTGTTGTATATGTAAGAATCTTACTATAATTTATGGGAGCATGGTATTGTCCTATTTTATGTAAACCTCAGCAGATTCAAAAATTTCATTGCACACTTGCTGCATATTTCATAGGCCAAACACAGTGAAAGTTGCAGCAATTTATCAACAACATTTCACAATTGCAGCAATGGTAGGACATAACTTGTTGATTTGAACACAACAACCCTTATGTCATACCATTGAAATAAATCACAAGGTTCACTAGTCTGTGCACAAATGCAAATCAACGTTGGCAAACCATTACTTTGACTTTTCGGGGACGCAAGGGAATGCCAAAATTTCTGAAAGGAATACATATCGTTGAACCAAATTTTGCGCATCCAATAAATTTGCGATTCGGATTCTTGTCTGTGTGGGAAAATTCCCGAGCAGCCCTAAGCCCACAACCCTATTTCACCTCTTCCTCATCGTATTCGAAGTCATCCACCAAATTCGCCCCCTTCCTTCTACTTGCCATGAGTTGATTTTGCAGGTTCATTTCAACTTATTCTCACGAGCATCAACCATCTTAGTCAATCATCGTAGGGACGGAGAAGAATAGAAAGAGATTTACCCGAGTCCAGCCAGCACAGGAGAAGGTAGTGTTCACGATCGACCATTGGTTTGAGGGTTTATGTAGCCATCAATGGAAGGAAGACTCGCATTGCTATCACAAGGCTCCCACACCTCTGGGTACGCTGATTGTTGGTGGTGGAGATGTGAGCAGGGTAAGCTAGAGGTGGACACTTTCTTTTTCAAAAGAAAAACTTGCGATGAGGCTACTAATAATACAAGGTATAAATATATAGTAAAAGAAATAAAGAAGGACAATGTGGTAATCTACCTTTTTTAGTTATAAATCCCTAACCTTAAATCCATGATCAAATCTACATAGCAAACAAGAGACTTTACCAAAACACAATGTATCAAATCCATTATAAATCCTTAAGGTTTTCAAAACCCAAATCTAGTCCAAAACCCTCATTTCCAAATCCCATTAGCAAACAAGGCCTTAGTCAATAGGTCGAGAGAGTCACATTGGTGGCTGGACTCGAATTCCCTTCCCTTGACCTAGAGGCCGAGAGAGTGGTGCTTAGATACTTGTTGCACTTCCGTACGGTTTACAACCCCCTTACCACACACGACTATTCGATCCAACAAATCGTAATTGTTAGCTAGGGGGAACAACACCCGGGTGAAGCCTTCTCAATTAGTGTCAAGTCCATTTACCTTTGCAAACGTTTTAGCTTTAGATCATTGTTTCCATAAAAAATCAACCGCTAGATAATGTTACAAACAATCGAAGTAGGGGAACATGAACCGGCCGAGGTCGTTATTTAAACATACTTGCCCTATATTACACTCAGTTGAGGTTTATACTTGAGCCTTAACTGGGAGTTTTATTGTGGTAACTTGCCCGACCCGCAACCCGATCAAATAGACTGGCCCACAACCTAATTAAACCGAACCCGATTTACCCACAACTCGATTGAACCCAAACCTGACTAACCTGCAACCCGATTGGCCCAAACCTACCTAACTCAAGCCACCCGATTGACCTGAAATAAGGGTAAATACAATATATTAGCCATAACTATTAAGAAGCGGGGAATTATAGCCACAACTATCGAAATACAAATTATTAGCCAACCATTAAGTCTTCGTTAGCACTTCTGTTAGTAATGATGACTCGGCTCATATGCAGTCCTATTGTTAATAGAGTTAAGTCGAAACTCGGTGTATATGCAACCCTATTGTTAATAGAGTTTGTTTTGTTACAAATGTTAGATATCATCATTACTGTTAGCTAGTGTACTTTACCAATTATGATTACTAATATGACAAGTTTGCAAGTAATACAAATTGATTCAATAATTTGACTAGTTTTTTTAAGTTTAAGTTTATATACGAGGTAGAAATTAAACTGGTTAAAAATTGTGAAAAACATTTTATATTTAGTGTAATAAAAATGTGTAAGCTGGTAATGACAAACGAGTAACGAGTAAGTAACTCGATGCGTTGACCCTAACAACCCGCAACCCGATCCGACCGCAACCCGCCGGCCTGAAACCTTATGAACCTGAAACTCGACTAACCCGCAACCCGATTGAACCCAGCCCGATCCCGCCAAAACCCGACCGATTGACACCTATATGTATAATACTACTTTCTAATTTTAAATAGGACTAAATTACACATTTGGTCACTCAAATTATACAAATCTTTCACTTTTGCCACCCTAATTACTTTTCTTTCTTATTTGCCACCCTAATTACTTTTCTTTCTTATTTGCCACTAACTTTACAAATAGTTTAAGCGTAAGTCACCGGCCGTTACACTCCGTTAAATTTGTCCTACATGGCAGTAAAATATAACATTTGACTGTTAACTAGATGATGTGAAATTTAAAAAAATTTAAAAATTAATTTAATTTTCAACCTCATCATTCCACTTACTTTGTCCATATTATTTATCATATTAATTATTTAATAAATAAAATATGCGACATGTCCGCCGATCTAGATTCCTGGCCCAGCTTGCACAAAATTCGAGTCGGGATCAGTCTCTGGGATTAGTCTTCGAGAACGACAGAATGATCTTTGGACAGCTGGAGCTTCTTCCGAGAAGCGTCACCGTCTTCCTCGTCGTTGATTCCTCCACGGGTGCTGGCATCGTCGAGATCCTGTCAGCTGGATTCGATACTAGCTGGTTGGTCCCTCTCGCTCCTCTTCCTCCTGATACTAGAAACGGTATTGTTCAGACAAGAAACTAGCGCTTCCTCCTCACAATCGATGGCAAACGTGGTCTGGAGTCGATTCACGTCGATCCCTCGCAGGAACGATCTCGTCTTCTCGCCCCGGTTCGAGTCCGAATTCGAATGTAGAGTAGAGAATAAAAAATTGCAAAGCCGATTGAACCAAAAAAGCTATAGATTCCAATTTTTCTTCCTCTGATCAAAAGAAAAAAGCGAACTTAATTAATTGGGGAAAAAATAAAAACGGATTAATTAGCAAACTTTTCAACCAAGACTGAGTCGCTAGATAATGATTCAAATGACTGAAGTAGGTGTACACGAACCGACCCGAGTCGATATTCAAACATACTTGCTCTGTACTGCACCCGACTAAGGTTTATACTTTGACCTTAGGCGGGAATTAATTGTGGTATTCGAGACTTTGAGGCGTCCAGAGCCAAAATGCAAATTACTGACGCCAATTGTGTTCACGGTCGCTAAGACCGTGAACAGGAGTTGTTGGCCGTGAACCAGTAGAAGTAAAGCGGTGCGTTTCGGCGCCCATCTTCAGCTCACGGACGCGTTTCTGAGTTCACGGCCGTGAACTCAGGCCGTGAACTAAGCTCTTCACTTTTGAAAGCTGAGCTGAAAGGAGGAGAGAAGGGAGAGCCCATTAGAGTGAGAAAGCCTTCTTCTGATTTCTAGAGAGAGAAACACAAACCAAAGAAGAAGGAGGCTAGGGTTTTGCTCCAAGGTGGATTTTGGGAAGATGTTCTCCATGGAAAGTTCAACACAAGGGCCAAGAAGATTGGAAGACTCCTCCAAGATGGTTTCTACCCCTTCTCCTTTTGTTTCTCTCATTTCTAGCATGGAGTAGAATTATTTTCACTTGGGTGTTGTGAAACCCTAACTCTACCATGTAGTTTTCTTTTATGTGAATTGAATGATTATCATTGGGTATTGTTTAATTCAAATGTTTGAGGTATTATTCATCTTGATTGTGCATGTTTGTGCTTAGCATCCTTAGGTTTGTGCATGATTGGTGCTTAGCAACCTAAGAATTGTGCATGTCTATGCTTAGCAATCTATTTAGCCACTTAACCTAGTCTAGAGAGGGAAACCCTCCCTTCCAAGGGAGTCTCAATTGAGTTGGTATCCCTGGGGCTTTTTAAGTCATCTAACTAGGTTAATTTAGGGCAAACTTCAATATTGGATTAAGCAACTTGGTTAAGCATGATTAAGCCATCCAACCCTTGGGTTGAGTGAGGGAGTAAGTCAACCATAGATTGCCTAAATCGAGAGGGCCTAGTGACAGCCTATAATGCATGCCTCTATTTAGCAATCATGAGCGTGGTCTACGACCATATTTGCGTCCCCTAGCGGTTTGTGATCACCTTGCCCATAACAATCATTTCGATTCACATACCATGGTAGTAGTTAGGGGGGAAGCGACACCCAAGTGATCCTTCCACAAAAGAGCTTTCAAAACCATACACCTTTGTCTTGTTTTACTTTAATTAGCAAACTTTTCAACCAAAACTTTATTGCTAGATAATGATTCAAATGACTGAAGTAGGGGTAGACGGACCGACCCGGATTGATATTTAAACATACTTATCCTGTACTGCACCCGACTAAGGTTAATACTTGGACCTTAGGCGGGAAATTATTGTTGTATTCGGGACGAGTCAAGTTTTTGGCGGCGTTGCTGGGGACACCGATTTGTTATATTGAAAAAGTTTTTTTGGTGTTAATCTAGGTTTTAATTTCCAGTTTTGAAAGTGTGCGCTCTCCTTGTGCTAGACTTGGTGTGTTTTCCGATGGTGTGTAGGTGGCGCATGACCTGGAGTAACCCGACACCTTTGCTACCACTTGACGATGACATAAATTGAACACTCTGGCTCCTTGCAAGGGAGCTAGAGCTAGCGGAGGCAAGGAGAAGGAGTGAAAGAAGGGGACAATACTTGGGTCCCGGTGTTAGTGGAGAATAAGTTGAAGAAGTGGAAGTTGAACCTGTCGTTGTAGTAGAAATGGCGGGGAACCAAAGGCAAGATGGAGCCAAAGCTCGTCAACTGAACGATGCGGCAGAGGAAGAGGAAGCCCCGAGGACGATGGGGTACTATATGGCCCCAAGACCGGTGGACATTCAATCGCCAATACTACATCCTCCAGTGGCGGCAAACAATTTCGAGATCAAACCAGCTCTAGTAACTATGATACAAAGCAATGCTTTATTCCACGGCCTTGAGAGCGAGTCACAAAGAGAGCATGTACAGAGATTCTTGGAGCTCGCGGGAATCTTGAAAATCAATGGTGTGCCGGCCGAAGCTTTGCAACTAAGGCTTTTCCCGTATTCACTTTCGGGGAAAGCACTTAGGTGGCTTAACAACCGCCCACCTCGGTCAATCACCTCATGGGACGACCTCCTCGAGCAAGAAGAGGAGGATACCTTGAGGGATGCTTGGGAGAGGTACTCTGACTATTTTCTTCAGTGCCCTCACCACGAGTTTGAAGAAAATTTTTGGATCGAAACCTTCTACGGAGGCCTAATGCAAGAAGATAAAATTCTCATTGACTCTTTGTGTCAAGGGAAATTGATGAATATGGCTCCACCCCAAATAACCGAGATACTTGAAGACATGGCCCTCAGGGGGTACGATTGGGGCTTGACTAGAAGTGGAAGAAGAAGCAATGATAGGGAAGTGAGAAGCGTGGGAGCGAGTGCTCCGCTTGAGGCAAAGCTTGATAAGTTGATAGAGGTTATGCTTGAAGATAAGAGGCAAGGAAAAAGGCCGGTGATGTCGTGCGACTGGTGCTCGAGCACCAGTCATGAGATGGCGGAGTGTCAAGCAATGAAGGAGGAAACCGCTCCGGAGGAACAAGTCAACTTTGTGGAAAATGCTAGGGTCAACAACCCGTATATAAATACTTATAACCCCGGATGGAGGAACCACCCCAACTTTGCTTGGGCATCGCCGACAAATCCAAGCCCCCAGGTTTTCAAGGCCCCACGGGAAATTTTCAACCTCGGTCGAGCTTCATCCAACAAAGGCCCCAAGTCGAAGGCTCGAGCTTCCAAAACCGTACCAAGCACAAGGTGGCCTAGGGTTTAAATAACAACAACAACCCGACAAGCTATCTAAGCTTGAAGACCTAGTGAACAACTTTGTTAGTACAAGTGCTCAAAAGTTCGAGAAGATAGAGCAATTTATGGAAGTGTCGACTACCAAGTTTACCTCGGTTGAGGCGGGTCTCTGAAGCCAACAAGCGAACCTCCAAATCTTGGAGGTTCAAATCAACAACCTTGCCGGCATCCTCACCGAGAGACCCAAGGGAGCCCTACCTTCCCAAACCGTGGCAAAACCCAACAACCATGTTGGGGTGGATGCATTTCAAGTGAGGAGTGTGAAGGTGATTTCGGAAGCTGCCACTGAAGAAGTGAAGGAGAAGGAAGTTACCAACCCGAAGAAGGGAGAGAAGAAGCCCTCGAGGAATGGGAGGAAGGCGGCAAGGAAGGCATCGCCGGTGGGGGAGTACAAACCACCTCTTCCTTATCCCACGAGGATGTACAAGGAGAGGTTGGAGGACGAGTGTGGAGGTTTCATGGAAATGCTCCGCAACCTCCACCTCAACATCCCTTTCCTTTAAGCCATGGCTCAAATGCCAAGATATGCCAAGTACCTCAAAGGATTCCTCACCAAGAAGCCAAAGCTTGAAGGCCTCGCCAATGTGACTCTTGGCGAGGAGTGTTCGGCTTACCTCCTCAACTGCTTTCCCAAAAAGTGGTCCGACCAAGGTAGCTTTACTATCCATCTTGATATTGGTAACCATCATATAGACAATGGCTTGGCGGACCTAGGAGCTAGTGTTAATGTGATGCCCTACAAGCTTTTCAACAAATTAGAAGTAGGTGAACTTAAGACCTCTAAGATTAGCATCACCTTAGCCGACCGTTCGGTCATTATCTCGAGGGGTGTAGTGGAGGACATGAAGGTGAGAGTGGCAAGTTTTGCTATCCGACCGATTTCGTGATTCTCGACATAAGTGAGGACTCGGATATGCTACTCAATACAGGTGGGATTCGGTCGGTAAACAATTTACAGTTTACCGAATTTATCTGTTTCGGTATACCGAAGTTGGCCAAATTGGTTACCGATTACCGATACCGGTTTGTAACCGGTTTACCGATTACCGAATTACCGGTAAACGGTTAAAAACCGGTATTAACGAAATACCGTGAGAAGCGATTTCGGGCGGTTTTTCGGCTGGTTTACCGAATATTTACCGAACCGAATTTCTGGAAGTGGGGTGATGTTGTAATATTTTGAGTTTTTTTCATCATTTTTATAATTAATAATTTATTATTAACTCTTATTTATAATATTTTTTAGGTCTATACTTACATTCATGTATGTAATATTTTATATTTTTGGGGAGCACTAGGGAGTAGAGAGGGGGGATTCGGTATCGGTAATACCGATTTACCGTCGGTATTTACCGATACCCTGTCCAGTAAACCGACTCCCCCAAATTCCCGCTCGGCTGCCAATACCGCCGGTAAACGGTTTACCGTTTCTCGTCGGTTACCGGTTCGGTAAAACGGTAAACCGTTTACCGGATTACCGTTTACTACCCCTACTACTCATCTTTGGTTGTCCCTTTCTTGCCACCGTTAAGGCATTGATAGATGTTAATGAGGGGACCTTAATTCTGAGGGATGGTAAGGAGAGAATCAAGCTTGAAATTGATCCTAAGATTAGGAGTGATGAAGTGAAGGAAGTGGTTTCAAATGATGTGAATGAGAGTGGAGGAGAGCCTCTCAAGGCAAACCCCACCATTACTTGTGTTGCTTTTGGTAATGTTGAGCAGAAAGTGAAGGATGGTACTACGCCCAAGGAGAAGAGGAAGAATGCTTGGAGGAAAAAGATGAAAGAAGCTTTGGCCCGAAGGAAGGAGAAGGCCAAAGCAAAGTTGGCCAACCAAGAGGGCCAACTCATGGAGCCGAAGATGGGAGGCTACAAGCCTCGCCCCGAGAGTGTGGTGGATCCACTCTCGGAGGCATCACGATCCAAGTCGTGATCGATCCCCAACCGTCAAGCTAATAACGATAAACTAACGCTTGTTGGGAGGAAACCCAACGGAGGTTTGTTTTCTTATCCTGATTTTCGTTTTTGTGTCAAGTGAAGAGTTCAAGTGGTGTCCCCGTGCCAAGTTTTGTGGTTTTGCGATTTACGGTTGTGTTGTGATTGATTAGGAGACACATTGGAATAGGTTGAGTCAAAATTTTCTTTGAAGTGTCCTATTTTCTCTGATGTTCACAGACGAATTGTGGTTTCACGGTCTTACAAGACCGTGAACAGGAAAACGCATCCGTGAACTGGACGCTTCTGCATGTTCACCACATGTCGACCAACCCCAGTTCACAGACGCATTTGAGTGTAGCGACCGTGAATAAGGCAACGTGTCCGTGAAATCCGAGTTGTGCCTATAAAAGGGGCGTGAACTGCAAGCAATACCGACATCCACCACAAACGACATTCGAGCCCACCAAAAGTGGGCAAACAAAAAGTTCTCACCTTGTTCATGGATCAATGCAAGTCTCAACAAGACCACTTATCAATTACAACTAACCATGAATAGAATTCAAGTCCGAGGAACAAATGGAAAAGCAACAAAGGTCTTCACCGGGGTATGATATGGCATGCAAAACAAGAATGAATCACTCACTCTCAAGACCAGTGGGGTCGGGACCTTTTTGGTGCAAAAGATGTGCACAATCATCAACACTCGGCCCTATCGTCTCAATACCACGGCGGTAACCTCTAAATGCTAGAGTTCACGGGGTGGTTGTCACCACTAGCTTGTCCGGAGGTCTTAGACACGGGTTCAAATAACTGGAAATTGTCTTGGACATGGGAAAAAGGCTTTTTGGGTGGTGGCAAACATGACATGAGGTTCTACATCTTCAACCAAAGGCCACTAGCATCGGCCACAAACCTTATCTCTCCCATCCAAACTATCACCCATCATGAACTACATTTTAGCACTCTTCCTCGGTCTACTCTTGCTATCACATTATTGTTTGGTAGTGAAGGAGTTCTAAGACAATGTGGGGGGTTTCAGTGGATTGAGTGCCAAGAAACCCCTCCTAGAGCATACACTTTGGTTTCCCGTGGCACTCTCTACATGATTTACCACGTTTTATTACATCTTTTCTTTTTCTTTTTCACTTTTTCTTTTCTTTTTCTTTTTAGGGGGGGGGGGGGGGTACTAGAGAGTAAAAACACTTGCCACCTATACATTTAACGACCAATGCTCTCTTTTCAAGAACTCACTCCAACACTACACTTTCTTTTCCATTCCTAGCAAGAACTGCACACAAACCTCCTATGTAGAACCTTTATGGAAACTCAAAAGTGAGAGCTCCAGGGCACAAGGACGACTCATGTTTAGACACGAAGAAAGGATTTGGGGTCATTCTATCAACACCATTAAGCTCACAATCACGAAGCTCCTAACTTAAGAACGACCCTTGAAGTCACAAGGCTCAAAGGGGTTGACTAGTGGATAACACATTTTGGGACAATCAACATTTGGGCGTGGACTTCCTATGCCTCCATCATACTCACTAGTGACAACTGTGATGTTACTCGCCATGGTAAGAGGGATCTAAGCACACAAGAAGAAAACGATCGACTCAAAGCTCACATGGCTACCTAGTCACCCAACCATCTATTCCAATTCACAAAACACAATGCATGGCAAATTGTAGTCGATTTCGGGGTAGGATATTTGGAGTTTTAAGGAGAGACAAACACATACACACAAACACAATACGACTCGCTCGAGGAGAGGTTATTACAAACACAACACGATAATAATAGTAGTTTATAATCACACACACACTAAAGAAAGAAAAATAACAAAAATAGTTCAGAGTTACAAGTGGAGAAGTGGGGCGAAAGAAATCATCTCTGTCACATGTCTCACTCGTTGGCTACCTCTCGCGGGTGAATGGACCCTCCCTCTCATGTGGAAGGAGTCCCTAACGTCGAGCCATCAGCTCGATTAGGTCAGTTTGCCAGTCTAGGAAGGAAGTCACTCCCACGAAGCTCGTCTTTAGGCGATCCACCCTCTAGACGAGGCGATCACCTTCTGCTGGTGGTGGTGGTGGCTGGGCTGGGAGATGGAGCGCGAGATGCCGGCGGCGGCCGAGTGCTTGAGCAGGTGGCTGCTCACGCTTTTGTAAGACCGTGAAATCAGCAATCCATTCGTGAACTTCAGTGAAAATAGGGCACTTCTGAGAAAACTTTGACTCAACATATTCCTTCGTGCCTCCTAATCGATCCCAACACAACCATAAACCGAAAAATCACAACACTCAGCAGGTGGATACCACTTCACCACTGGAACTCTTCACAAGACACTAAAATGAAAATTAAGGAAAATAAAATAATCCTCCGTTGGGTTGCCTCCCAACAAGCGCTAAGTTATCGTTATTAGCTTGACGGTTGGGGATCAATTACGTCTTGGAACGTGATGCCACCAAGAGTGGATCCACCACACTCTTTGGGCGAGGCTTGTAGCCTCCCATATTAAACTCCATGAGTTGGCCCTCTTTGTTGGCCAGCTTAGCTTTGGCCTTCTCCTTCCTTCGGGCCAAAGCTAGCTTCATCTTTTGCCTCCAAGCATTCTTCCTCTTTTCCTTGGGCATAGTACCCTCCTTGACTTCCTGCTCAACATCACCACAAGCAACACAAGTAATAGTGGGGTTCGCCTTGAGAGGCTCTCCTCCACTCGCATTCACATCATTCAAAACCAATTCCTTCACTTCCTCACTTCTAGCCTTAGGGTCAATTTCAAGCTTGATTCTCTCCTAACTATCCCTCAGAATTAAGGTCCCCTCATTAACGTCTATCAATACCTTTGTAGTGGCTAGGAAGGGACTACCGAGTATGAGCGGCATATCTGAGTCCTCGCTTATATCGAGAATCACGAAATTGGTCGAATAGCAAAACTTGCCTACTCGCACCATAATGTCCTCCACAATGCCTCTCGGGCTAATGACCGAACGGTCGGCTAAGGTGATGCTAAGCTTTGTGCTCTTAAGTTCACCTACTTCTAACTTTTTGAAAAGCTTGTAGGGCATCACACTAACACTAGCTCCTAGGTCTGCCAATGCATTGTCTATATGATGGTTACCAATACCAAGACGGATAGTAAAGCTACCTGGCCGAACCGCTTTTTGGGAAAGCGGTTGAGGAGGAAAGTTGAACACTCCTTGCCAAGATTCACGTTGGCGAGGTCTTCAAGCTTTGGCTTCTTGGTGAGGAATCCTTTGAGGTACTTGGCATATCTTGGCATTTGAGCTATGGCTTCAAGGAAAGGGATATTGAGGTGGACGTTGCGGAGCATTTCTATAAAACCTTTACACTCGTTCTCCAACCTCTCTTTGTACATCCTCATGGGGAAAGGATGAGGTGGCTACTCAACCTCGGAGGTGGTGTCGGCGATGCCTTCCTTGCCGCTTTTCTCTCTCACCTCTAGGTGGCTTGTACTCAACTTCGTATTCACCTTTCCACTTCCCACTTGAATTGCATTCACCCCGGCATGATCCTTGGAGTTCGCCATGGTTTGGGAAGTTAGGGATCCCTTTGGTCTGTTGATGAGGATCCCGACAAGATTGTCGATTTGCACTTCCAAGCTTTGGAGGCTCGCTTGATGGCTTCGGAGTCCCGCCTCCACCGAGGTAAACTTGGTAGTCGCCACATCCATGAATTGCTCAATCTTCTCGAAATTTTGAGTACTCGTGGTTAAAAAGGTGTTCACTAGGTTTTAAGCTTGGATAGCTTGTCGGGTTGTTGTTGTTGTCGAAACCCTTGACCACCTTGTGCGAGATATGGTTGTTGGAAGTTCGATCTTTGGACTTGAGGCCTTTGTTGGATGAAGGTTGGCCGAGGTTTGATAATTGCCCGTGGGGCCTTGAAAACTCGGGCGCCTCGGATTAGTCGGTGATGACCAAGAAGAATTGGGGTGGTTCCTCCATCCGGGATTATAAGTATTGCTATACGGGTTATTAGCTGATAGACCATTGATTGCACATGTTTTTACCCCTATTCTTGAGTCGTTTGAGATGTCGATTCTCGCGTTTTAGGACGATTTCATGCTAGGTTGTTCTTGTTTGTGATATTTCAGGTCCTAGTACGTGAATGAAGGCTTGGGAACGAGTTCGGGGTCGATTGGAAGAAGATTGGAAGTTTGGCGAGAAGCTGAGGAAGCCACACGGGCACGCCTAAAATCCCACACTGCCGTGTGACTTGGCCGTGTGGTACCATTTTACACGGGAAGGCCACAGTGGCCATGTAGGGGAACCTTTGTGGTCGTGTGGAAAGTCCAGGGAGCTCACACGGGCAGCCTGGAAATCCACACGGCCGTGTGGTTTTGGCCGTGCAGCAGGCCTGAAAGTCACTTAATTGAAACTCCGCATTTTGACACTCACACGGGCAGCTGGGAAAGTCACACTGCCGCGTGGCCTGGCCGTGTGATCGGGAATTTCTGGTTTTTAACCCAATTTCTAGCCAAAGGAGGGGGGGGTTCCGAGTTTTAGAGAGAAAGAGCGATACCTAGAGAGAGAAAGTGACAAAACTGATCCTGCAAGTGTCATAGATCAATCTCCATCACCATTGGAGCCCGACTTGAGCTTGGAGAAGACCTGATTGAGTGCCAGAAGCAGATTCCCATCCTTCACAGTATGGTTTCCGCATCTGAGCTAGGTTTTCCATCTTTCTCTATGGAGTAACTTTCTTATTCACCTGGGTATGAAGAACCCTAGATTTGTATGTTAGGTCTGATTGTATGAACCCAAGTACAGATTCATTGATATGATTATGTTCAATTGAGGTTTGATTTGTTGAATGGCATGAATCCTGATCAAATTCCTGTTGTTTCTGCTTTAACATAGAAAGAGAATATCTTCCTAGGTTGATAGAGCACCCTTGATTTCGTAGTGAATTGGCGACTTTAGTCGAGGAGTCAATTCACTATTTTGTACCGAATTTACTTTGGTAGTGGAGGTTTGGTTTGTTAGGGCCTCAATTTGTTTACTCTGGTGGAGGTTAGTCGCCTGCTGGAGACTCAGATTGAGAGGGTCTGGAGACCTTTAGTCGAGACTTCAAATGTTTAAGAATCTCCCGCAGTATAACTATCATTGAACCTGAACTTGGTAAATTACAATCCGGCTTAACTACAGTCTAGGGGGAACCATATCCGGGTGACCTCTCTCGACTTGAAAACAACCTTTTTACTTGCTTTGTTTGTTTGCTTGTTTGGACCTTCACTAAAGTTTCATTGCTAAATAATAAGAACTCACGGAGTAGTCATCACATCTAGGACCTGGGTTGACATTAATACCCAACCCGCTATACTACTCTTTAGGAGATGGTTACACTTGGCCATTTTCTAGAGTGACGGTAGGAGCGAGTCATTAGCCCTAACATATGCCACGAAATTGACTTGCTCCTCGGGAGTGGTCTCCTCCTTCATTGCTAGGCACTCCGCCATCTCATGCCAAATGCTCAAACACCAATCACAAGACATCACTAGCCTCTTTCCTTGCTTCTTATCCTCAAGAATTACCTCTATCGACTTGTCCAACTTCGCCTCAAGTGGAGCACTCGCTCCCACACTTCTCACTCTAGCCATTTCTTCAAGTAGTTCGGTCACTTGGGGTGGAGTCATATTCATCAATTTCCCTTGACACAGTGAGTCAATGAGAATCTTGTCTTCTTGGATTAGACCATCGTAGAAAGTTTCAATCCGAAACTGTTCTTCGAACCCATGGTGAGGGCACTGAAGTAAATAACCTGAGTATCTCTCCCAAGCATCCCGCAAGGTCTCGTCTTCTTATTGCTCCAAATGGGTAATCTTCTTTCTCCACTCGGCCGTCTTTGAGGGCGGGCAGTAGCGGGACATGAATTTGTTGAGAAGATCGTCCCATGAGGTGATTTAACGAGGCGGGCGGTTGTTTAGCCACCGGAGTGCTTTCCCCGCAAGTGAATAGGGGAAAAGCCTCAGTTGCAAAGCTTCCACCGGCATGCCATTGATTTTCATCCTCCCCGCGAGCTCCAGGAATCTTTGCCCATGCTCTCTTGGTGACTCGGTTGAATGACCATGGAACAAAGCATTGTTCTGTATCATGGTAACTAGAGCCGGCTTGATCTCGAAATTGTTGGCCACCACGAGAGGGTGTAGGATTGGTGATTGGATGTCCGTCAGCCGTGGGGGCCATATAGTATCCCATTGTCCTTGGGGATTCCTCTTCCGCCGCCGCATCGTTTAGGTTATGAGCTTGGGCAGCTCCTGCTTCTCTTTGGTTCCCCCGCCATTTCTACTCCAATGTCGGGTTCACCTTCCACTTCTTCAACTTCTACTCCACTAACACCGGGACCAAATTGTTGTCCCCTTTCTTCACGTCTCCTCCTTGCCTCCGCTAGCTCCCTCTCCCGTGCTAGGAGTTGAAGAGTTCGGTTAATGTCCTCGTCACGTGGTAGCAAAGGCGCCAGATTGCTCCAGGTCATGCACCTCCCCACACACAATCAGAAAACAACACCAAGTTTAGCACAAACAAATCACACACACTTTCAAAACTGGAAATTAAAAGCTAGATTAACACCAAACAACTTTTCAAGATAACAGGGCGTTGTCCCCGGCAACGATGCCAAAAACTTGACTCGCTCCGAATATCATAATTAATTTCCCTCCTAAGGTCCAAGTATAAAGCTTAGTAGGGTGCAATACAGGGCAAGTATGTTTAAATATCGAATCGGGCCGGTCTGTGTACCCCTACTTCAATTGTTTGAAACTTTATCTAACAAATCGATTTTGGTTGAAAAGTTTGCTAATTAAAGTAGAACAAGGAAAAAGTAAATGGTTTTGAAAGCTCTTTGTGAGAAGGATCACTCAGGTGTCGCTTCCCCCTAACTACTACCATGGTATGTGAATCAAAGTGATTGCTATAGGCAATGTGACCGCAAACCGCTAGGAAATGAAACAATGGTCGTAGACCACACTCTCGATTGCCAAACCAAGGGATGAATCATAGGCTACTCAGGTAGTGACACGCTACGACACAACACCAAACTGCAACCAAGTGTAATCGCAGTCCGGGAATGCAGTAAAGTGGCAAGTTTTAATTATCAACCCGGGGTCTAGATCTACTGCCTACTCCGTGAATATCTATTATATAGCCAACTAAGTCGATTGATTGTGGTTTTAACTAAAAGCAGTAAGAAAGCAGGAAAAGATTCAGTTTTCTAAAGCAAAGGAAGAGTCACTCGGGAATGAGTCCCCCTAGCTCCTTATTTAGGTCTCAGTTGTAATTACCCTGGGTTGATTACTGTTGATTAAACTGCGGAAGATCCGACAGTAGCTTGGAATCTCTTAAGCTGACCAAGCCCTCTCAGTCCAACTACCCGGCAGACGACTAGTCTTCACCGGGATAGGAAGCTGAGGCTATGAGCACAGAACTCCACCACTGGAATTGGGTTCCAGTACAAAGCAGTAGCTTGATTAACTCTCGTATAACCAATCTACCACTACCGAATGATGAAGCTCTAACAACCTAATCAGATTCTATCTATCTATGTCAGGTTGCAGCAGAAATCAAGAAAAGATGATCAGACTTCAATTGATTCAATGAATCATGCATCATTCGATTAAAACCAAACAGTATAACAATCCCAAGTCATTACAATCAAGATCCCTAACACATGGAACTAGGGTTCTTCATAACCAAGTGAGAGAAAGTTCTACTCCATAGATAAAGAGAGGAAAATAGTAATCAGAGTAGTCATACTCATAAAGATGAGGAAAATCTGCACTGGGATGTCAATCTTCACTCCTGGGGATGCAATCTGGGCTTCAATGGTGAGAAATCCACTCCAAATAGCTCCTAGGGTTTGTTCTTCGCACTTTCTCTCTCTAAATTTATGTTTTTGCTACAAAAAGTAGACTCCCTCTCCTTTCTCTCCTGGGCGAATTACGGGTTGGATTAAGGTCATAATCATGGTATGTCCGTAATTGCCCAAAACGTGCGTTTCACTTATCTCAGAAGAAAGGATTTACGGTCGTAATTACCCAATTACTGGCAGTATTGTGGAATTACGACCGTAATCACTTTGACTCTTGCCCGTAGTTGTCTTTGTGACAGGAATTATGAAGAATTAGGCTCGGCATTGCATTTACGGGCATGAAAAAAGCAATTACGGCCGTAATTGGGCAGGGGCTGCCCGTAATTCTTCCTCCGCCCCTGTTTAATGCTTCGCTTCTCCCTCGTCCCTACTCCGAATCAGTCGTCGTTTGATCCCAGACGCTCATAGTCTTGTCCTCTTTCTTTTCATAACAAAATTCCATGATTATTTGTCCGTAATATGAGGTAGAAGTCCATTATTCCTCAGGTCATGCTCGTGTTTCTTCTCCCAAATTGCCAAATGATCTCCGATTGACTTGAAACTTGCGCCTATGCTTAAATTTACATGCTAGGACCTGAAATGTGACAAAGGAACACAACCTAGCATAAAATAGTCCAAGTAAACTCAAGCCAAAATGATCAAGAAACGAGGGTGCAAACATGTGCAAATGCGATGTTATCAAATTCCCCCACACTTAACCGTTTGCTTGTCCCCAAACAAACCAAGTCAGATACAAGGTAAGCTCAAAACATCTTAATCATGAAACCCTTGGGGACATATCATATAGGCATGAAACATGGGAATCATACTGGCTTTTAGACATCAAAACATGAATAACTTCAACAGCAACCTGGACGACCACCATAGAGGAGATTCGAGTGCAGCAAAATCGGGTAAAGGAAGAGTCTCCCTTCTATTGACCTAACAACCTAGACTTGACTCAACCACTTATTCACGACAGTCAACTCATGAATAAAACTCAAGATATCAGGATCAAGACCGAGCCATCTGGGTCCTTACCGGGGTAAAGAGTGTAAAGAACAAGGAAATGAATCGCTCACTCTCGACCAGTGGGGTCAGGACAATTTGATGCAAAAAATGCGCATACTTATTCTCTCAATCCCTAACGTCTCTTCACCATGACGCCAACCTCTAAATGTTAGAGTTCACATATGGGGTGTCATCACTAACTAATCCGGAGGTCTTAGACACAAATTCAAATGACTGGCTAGGGTCTTGGACATGGGGAAAAGGCCTTTTAGGTGGTGGAAGTATTCATAGCACAAGGTTCCACAGTTCCAAACCCAACACAATCACAGCCAATCAAACCAGTAAATTTCTTTCTGCTATTCTGCAGTACTCAAATTACTTAGAGCACAAGAGCGAAGGAGGTCACATAAATGTTAGTATTTCCAAGCCAGACTGCTAAGAAACACAGCTGAATGGGCACTATTCAGATTTTCGTGGTGGTGGCTCTCTTTTGCTTTCATTCATTTTTTTTCTCTTTTTTTTTCATTTCTTGAGAGAACCACCACCTATGCACATTTTTCAAACACATGCCAACTTTTTAAGAACTACCTCCAACCCTCACATTATATTTAGCAGAAACAACAGAGAACATGTAAAAATCACTATGTGGAACCTTCTAAGAGATGCAAAAGGGTGATTTTCCATTGTAGACCGAAAGAAAGGAAGTGACACGGCTCAAAGGGGCTGACTAGGGGGTATGACACACCAGGACAGTCAATTTGGTCGTGGGCTATTCCTATGCCTCCATCATCTTAGCTAATGACAACGGGAATGGTTTACATCATGGAAGAGGGATCTATCGCACAAGAAAGAAACGAGCAGGCTCAAATCTCGCATGGCTACCTATATGCTCTATATTTCATTATGATTCCCTGAACTAGATGCATAAACGACTGTCAAGAACAAGTGATAAATCCAAGTCACAGTTGGTAAGCAAATAGTTAAGAAAACTAAACTCCTACACAATTCTACTGCACGTCTCAGTCATCATTATAGGATGTCCTAGTCACAATCCAGTTGTCATGCATTAATTCAAAATCCATTCAATTGACCAATTAAATCCACAGTGCCAATATGATCAAGCAAACAACAGTGCTTGGAGCCCTCAAATCTCGAGATTTGGACAGCGGACTAGGCCCCAAGCACCCATATATATGTTCCAATGAATAAAAAGAACCCCCCCCCCCCCCACACTTAAATTCGACATTGCCCTCAATGGAGCAAAGGGAAAGATAAGGGGAACGATGTTACCAGAAGGAAAGACTGCTGGGGGACTGGAAGTGGACCAGTCAGCGGGGCTAGCATCAGCAAAACACACTGGGTGATAGAAACCATAGTTCCAAGTGGACAAACCAAAAATAAACGAAAGGAAAACAAACCTTGGTGGGGTTGCCTCCCCACAAGAGCTTCTTTACTGTCATTTAGCTGGACGCCAGTAGGGTGGATGCTCAAAGAGGTGTAGGAACAAGTGCCTTAAAGAGCGGATCCGCATCGCTCTTGAGGTACAACTTCAGGTGGTGGCCATGCAAACGACGAGCGTGACCAGCAGCACTCGTCAACTCAACTTGGCCATCCGGCAAGATGCAAACGAGTGAATACTCGGATGGCCAAGGCGGTCGAGGCTCAGGAGGCGGGACCAGCTCATAGTGGCCTCCGGCTTTCTTTTGAGCAAGCTTGGCTACATGTAGTTTCGGCCGCCACTCCTCATTGATCTTGTCTTTTGGTAACGGAGTGGACGGGAGTGGCGGCGAAGATATGTGAGACGGATCCTGCAAAATGGGAAGCACAGAAGGATACACGACAGACTCGTGCTCCTGGTGAGAAACAACATGCAAAGGCGATGAAGCAGGGAGAGTATTAGCAATGGAAAATGTTATTTGCTCTTCGCCACCCCTCAAGACTAAGGTCCCATCATGTACATCTATGAGAGCATTGGCGGTGGCCAGGAAAGGCCTTCCTAGTATAAGGGGCACTTCTGTGTCTTCATTGATCTCCAAGACAACAAAATCCACAGGATAAAAGAATCTGCCAACCTTAACCAGAAGGTCTTCCACTATGCCCCTAGGATGAACTATAGATCGGTCAGCTAGTTGAATACTCATCCTAGTTGCACTGGGTTCACCTAGACCTAGTTTCTTAAACAATTTATATGGTATCACATTAATACTAGCACCTAGATCCGCCAAGGACCTCTCTACATGCAATTTACCTATAGAGCACGGGATAGTAAAACTACCTGGGTCCTTTTGCTTCTGCGGAAGCTTGTTCTGCAGAATGGCCGAGCACTCCTCGCTGAGCTCCACAGTGGCTAGCTCGCTCAGCCTCCGCTTCTTTGAGAGAAGCTCCTTCAGGAACTTCGCGTACCTAGGCATCTGAGATAGTGCCTCCATGAAGGGCACTTGAACCTGCAGCTTCCTAAGCATGGACGAGAAGTTTCCGAACTCTGCCTCTAGCCTGTGTTTGTAAATCCTGGTGCGAAAAGTGAGCTTAGGCTTATATTCAGCCACTACTGGTTGTGGCTTTGGAGCTTGATCCTCTGGCTCCTTTTCCATCACCAGGTCTTCTTCCGACTCTGGGGTGATCTGGGTCACCTTCTTGGCACTCTTCTGCGGTGCATCCGCAGTCACGTCCCACTTCTCAACACAATGGCGTGCAACCCCTCCTTATGATTATTGGGATTCGGTAGGGGTTGACCAGGAAGTGTTCCAGCCGGTCTGGAAGCAAGGGCATTTGCCAAGTGCCCGATCTTGGTATCCATATCCTACAGGAGTGCCTACTGGTTTCTCTGGCCAACTTCAATCTCCATGAATTTGCCTGCAGCCGCTTCCATGAATTGGTCCAATTTATTGAACTTTTGGGTACTAGTGCTCGCCAAGGTAGTCACTAGATCCCTCAGTTCTGACACGGGATCGCCCGATGCTGGGACTGATGGAGGTGCACGAGGTTGATGGTTTTGCTGCTGTGGGGGCTGTTGAAAAGCCTGCCCCTGTCTGGGCTGATAGAGTGGTTGTTGTTGCTGCATCTGGCCCGGGCGAGGCTGGTATGGCTGCCTCTGGTTTGGAAAACTAGTGGCAGGAGCCTGGCTTTAGATTGTTGTTGTCAGTCCAGGAGAAATTTGGATGCTGGCGCCATCTCTCGTAGTAGGTATTACTGTAAGGATCGTTGCGACTGGCATTGTTGATGAAGTTCACCTACTCCTGGGGTGTACTGGACTCACGCATGGCCTGACAATTCTCCACAGTATGATGGGTGCTCTCGCACCACTGACAATGCATCGCCTGCTGCTGTCCTGCCCCTGGGATCATTCCCGAACGATCGATGGCTGAAACCAGTTTAGATACCATATGCACCAAATCAGATGACTGGGTGGCTACAGCATGCACACCCCGCTCTGGTGCTCGTCTCGATCTCCTCGCAGTTCCCCAATCATAGCCCTGCTCTGCCATCTCCTCAAAAAGTTGATTCAGCTGTGGTGGTGTTTTAGTGAGCATATTCCCACCCCAGACCGAGTCAATCAGCTGCTTGACCCTCCAGGGTAAACGAGAAGTACCTCAGCTGGATGGCATCGGCTGGGACCCCATTAATCTTGATTCCATCGATGAGCTCGTGAAATTGCCTCAGATGTGATCGGGGGCACTCCCCCTCTTTGCCACGAAACACCAGCGAACCGCGGAGCATGGTGATGATAGAGGTGCTCACCTCAAAGTTATTCGATAGTACATGAGGGTGTTGAATGGGCGAACTCATGTCCGCGGCTCTGGCGGTGCAGTAGTATCCTGGTCTAATGGTAGTAAATCTCTCGACTGGCTACGGGTCATGCACTACCTGCACACAATCAGCAAAAGCAACCCGTGAAGGCACACATGTGGAAGAGAGAAAATGTAGTAAAGAAAAAGCTAGAGTAAAAAACTTTCACGTTTCTCCAATAGCCTAGAAGTTCCCCGGAAACGGCGCCAAAAACTTGACACGCTATGACACAACACCAAACTACGACCAAGTGTAATCGCAGTCCGGGGATTCAGTGAAGTGGCAAGTTCTAATTATCAACCCGGGGTCTAGATCTACTGCCTACTCCGTGAATATCTATTATCTAGCCAACTAAGTCGATTGATTGTGGTTTTAACTAAAAGCAGTAAGAAAGCAGGAAAAGATTCGGTTTTCTAAAGCAAAGGAAGAGTCACTCGGGAATGAGTCCCCCTAGCTCCTCAGTTAGATCTCAGTTGTAATTACCCTGGGTTGATTACTGTTGATTAAACTGCGGAAGATCCGACAGTAGCTTGGAATCTCTTAAGCTGACCAAGCCCTCTCAGTCCAACTACCCGGCAGACGACTAGTCTTCACCGGGATAGGAAGCTGAGGCTATGAGCACAGAACTCCACTACTGGAATTGGGTTCCAGTACAAAGCAGTAGATTGATTAACTCTCGTATAACCAATCTACCACTACCAAATGATGAAGCTCTAACAACCTAATCAGATTCTATCTATCTCAGGTTGAAGCAGAAATCAAGAAAAGATGATCAGACTTCAATTGATTCAATGAATCATGCATCATTCGATTAAAACCAAACAGTATAACAATCCCAAGTCATTACAATCAAGATCCCTAACACATGGAACTAGGGTTCTTCATACCCAAGTGAGAGAAAGTTCTACTCCATAGATACAGAGAGGAAAACAGTAATCAGAGTAGTCATACTCATAAAGATGAGGAAAATCTGCTCTGGGATGTCAATCTTCACTCCTGGGGATGCAATCTGGGCTTCAATTGTGAGAAATCCACTCCAAATAGCTCCTAGGGTTTGTTCTTTCCACTTTCTCTCTCTAAAACTCTGTTTTTGCAATCTGGGCTTCAATGGTCTACCCGTAATTGCCCAACACGCGCATTTCATTTATCTCAGAAGAAAGGATTTACGGTCGTAATTACCCAATTACTAGCCGTAATTGTGGAATTACGACCGTAATCACTTTGAATCTTGCTCGCAATTGGCTCTGTGACAGGAATTATGAAAAATTAGGCTCGGCATTGCATTTACGGGCATGAAAAAATCAATTACGGCCGTAATTGGGCAGGGGGCTGCCCGTAATTCTTCCTTTATCCCTGTTTAATGCTTCGTTTCTCTCTCGTCCGGACTCGGAATCAGTCGCCGTTTGATCCCAGATGCTCGTAGTCTCGTCCTATTTCTTTTCATAACAAAATTCCATGATTATTTGTCCGTAATATTAGGTAGAAGTCCGTTATTACTCAGGTCATGCTCGTGTTTCTTCTCCTGAATTGCCAAATGATCTCCGATTGACTTGAAACTTGCGCCTATGCTTCAATTTACATGCTAGGACCTGAAATGTTACAAAGGAACACAACCTAGCGTAAAATAGTCCAAGAAATAAAAAAACTCAAGCCAAAATGATCAAGAAACGAGGGTGCAAACATGTGCAAATACGATGTTATCAAGTAGCCCTCTTGGTTACGCAATCGATGATTGACTTACTCTCTCACTAAACCCAAGGGTTGGTCGGCTTAATCATGCTTAACCAAATTTCTTAATTCAACATATAGGTTCGCCCTACATTAACCTAGATTGGTGACTTAAAAAGCCCAAGGAATCCCAACTCAATTGAGCCTCCCTTGAAAGGGGGTTTTCCCTCTAATCTAGGTTAAAGTGGCCAATTGGATTGCTAAGCACAAACATTCACAATCAACATGAAAAATATTTCAATCATTGAATTAAACAACACCCATAAACAATAATTCAAACCACACAACAACTACATGGTAAATAGTTAGGGTTTCACAACACCCAAGTGAAGAAGGAAACTACACCATGCTAGAGAGGGGAAGAATACAAGAGGAAGAGGTAGAAACCATCATGGTGATGCTTCCAATCTCCTTTGAGCTTGTGTTGATCTTCTCTTGGGGAGAATCTTCCCAATTCACCACTTGGAGCAAACCCTAGCCTTCTTGCTTCTTTGGTTCGTTCTCTCTGTCTAACATCAGAAGAAGAAGACACTTTCTCACTCTTGGGCTCCCATCTCTCTTCCTTTCAGCTCTCCTTTTAAACAGGGATCGGGCTCAGCTCATAGGCTCAGTTCACGGTCGTGAACTCTTGAACGCGTCCGTGAACTCAAGGTTGGCGTCGAAACGCACCGCTTCGCTTGCTCAAGTTCACGGGCAACAGCTCCAGTTCACGGTCTTAGTGACCGTTAACTTGCCTGACGTCAGTAACTTCGGCAAGTGCCCTGGACGCCTTGATGTTCATGGCCCATGCCTGCTCTTCACGGTCTGCTAAGATCGTGAACTCACAAGGGAAACTGTGAACTGCCGGTTTTTCACCTCTTCTACCGGATTTCGCTCCTTTTCGTCCAACGTTCGGCTCCGGGACTGGTTTCACATGTTAGATCCTGAAATGTGCTAAAACACAAGAAAAATAGCATAAAACCACCCTTTTAGGATCGCAATTGCCACAAACGCCTAAGGAAAACGAGGGTAAAATGCGTACAATTAGGCCCGAAGACCGGCGAGATAGGCGATTTTTTATTCAGGTTTTTTGCATTCTGTTTCTATAAAACTTACTCCACCTCATCATATTACCAGAAATAATATTGTTTCAAAAGGTAACATGTACTTGATTTTGGTTCATAAGGCTAATTTTTTATTCGTTGCATCATCCATGTCTCTTTCTTGTTAAAATTCACTATCTTTATCACGTGTTTCCCAACAAAAAAAATACACAACAAGAAGCTATACACCCCATTTCATTCTCAAATTTCATACCTCGCCTTCCTCCGACCAACTGGCCGGGGCCCACACTAATTTTATTATAATACTCAGCCGAGGGCCGAGTGGCCCCAACTCCCACATCCCCCTCACGACCCCACTCTAATTCCCCCCCCCCCCCCCTCCCTCTTAAATCTTTCTTTCCCGAAAGCACAAAGCAGCAGCGGCGGTTGGAAACTCCATCACATCTCCACCTTCCCTCCCCCCCCATCTCTCTCGGTTCCACTCGAATAATTGAGAGACATCAACGGGGTAGCTTGCGTTCGGTTGTATAACCGAGAAAGGAGAAGCGATACCCCTTGGTCAGCTGCGATTCCCCACCATCTCAACCCTTCCATTTTTAAAAAGGTTCAAGTTAGGTGAAAAATTTGTCAAAGACAAAATTAATTAGGAAAATGTGCGGTTTTTGAAGGATTATTCCTAGGAAAATTTTAGAAGGAGGTTAAGGAATCTTGGGGATGAGCTTTGAGGATGTGACCTTGAGGAGAGGTGTTTTGGTAAATAAAAAGGGGTTGTAAATCGAGAAATATCGCCTAAGAAAATGAATTTATTATTAATAGATTTCATGAAATAATCCGGCTAAAGAGAGAATTCTTCGAGTAAGGAATCGAGGAGTCATCTTTTCGAGGTGTGTGTAAAGGTGGTAAAATCTTCGTCGAGGTCTTTTAGTTATGCTTTTCGTTTCAAGTTATTATCTAGTTAATTTTTCTAGTATTGACGATTATGTGCGTGAGGCATCCCACCGCCTACCTAATGGTGGAGGCACGCGTTGTGCTATGTATGAATGTATGGATGTATGTTTGTAATGTATGTTTAATGGTAAGAAGAACCCCCAGGCGGTTGGGCCACTACTGGACGCGGTAGATGGTTGGGTCACTACTGGACGATGATATGTAACGCAGTAGTTGGCCGGGCATGGACTGGATGGCGATATGTAACGCAGTACCATTGCCTTGAGGATAGGTACACTCGACGGCGATACGTAATGCGGTGAACCCAAGTAATAAGTATATGAGTGAGGATAGAACTAGAGAACTTCTATAAGCTATAAAGGATTAAAGCGTTAAGGATGAAAGCGAGAACCACTTTCATGTAAGATAAGAATGTTCTAAGAATGTGTTAGTAAGGGTTTTTCTTAGGGCAAAGGCCTTAGGAAGTAACGACGAGACTGAACCCTTCTCACTCACCAGGTGTAGAGAGGGGAAGAGGACGTGTCCATCTGGAGGAGGTTACCCGAGGAGAGCAGCTGCGACAAGCTTGAGGATGTCAGCAGGATCGGGGTAACAGGATGACACCCCTTTTATTTGATTTGTCTTTATTTCATGTCTTGATGAGTATACTGGGAAACTCAAGGATTGTGTTTTATGTTTTGTTACTTTGGATTGAGGACGTCCAAGTATTTAGGGCATTTTACTTGAGATTATTAACACTGTCGTTGTTGATTTTTGGTTTTGACTAGTAAACCTGTTTTTGGGTTGCTCCGGAGTAAGCGGTTATTTGTGGTTTGAGTTATGGTTTGGTTTTCAAAAAGGATCGGGTTTTTTTCAGTTACCAACCTATAATTAGTAGTTTTACCTAGTTTAGCTTGTAGAGTAGTTTAGTTAATCAAACCTTAATCTAATTTGCTAGACAATGAACTGAAACTGAGTAATAGTACATCTAGAGACCCGAGGATTCAATATTTATTACTTGTACCGCTATATTGCAGTCCCTTTCATTGGTTACACTTGGAAATTGTTAAGAGTTGTGTTTTAGCGAGTCATCAGTCGTCGCCTACCATGCTTAGCCATCAGACGTCGCCTACCGTACTAAATGATCAGCCATCAGCCAACGAGAGTTTTTTCTCCAAGGCAAGCGACGAGCGGGGGGCTTGGCAGCGTCAACAAGGTCTCAACCGATTCTTGCAATGGTTCTTCGTCCTCACCATCGCTTGGCAGCAGTAGAGACAAACGAACCCGATCAGCGACCGACCAAGCATGGTAGCGAGAGTCTATTATCCAGGGCGAGCGGGGGGTGGAATGAGCAGCGGAGCAGCCGCCTCGATGATGATTTCTAGGGTGACGGGCGATGACTTCCTAGGCGTACATTTCTTTCCTTCTCGAGCGACGGTAACTAACGGCGACAGGGAATGTGGCTGTGACGGGGGAAGAGGTATTTCTTAGGGCGACGACTGACATTTTAGAGATTGGGTGAATGGGATAGAATCGTCTATTTGGTTAATATAGGGTAAATTTTTTAAAATGTTAGCGCGTTAAATAGAAGTTCAGTTATATATAGACCAATTCAAAACTAAGGGAGCAGATCTGGTTATGCATTTGCTCTTACACCCACAGATAGTGATGACAATAGGACGAGACGAGGTGAGTACGTCAATGCCCATACCATTCACACCTTAAGTGCGGGTTAGGTGAGGCAATACTTGCGATGGTATATAACACAGTTCCATTCCTATATGTTATATACAAAAAGGATGTGGATATTTAACTCTTTTACAAGAAGGCACAGAGAAAATACTTTCATATATGAATAATAAATACAATAGAGAATTTTTTTTTTGAGAAAAAATATAGAGAGAATTAATGAGTGTGAATAGTTGAAAGATACATTTTTTTCTTTTTTTTTTGGATTACGATATGATTTTATATAGGTCATGAGATGAGAAATACATATACATGTTAATGCAATCATAATAGAACGAGTCTAGATCGAGGAGAAAGACAGACAAGGACGGGAAAGGCGGAGAAGCAATTCCCCCCTGTTGAGGGTTCCTGTTACACGATCCAAGATCAAGAACCGGAGAGTTCTAAAGTAATACACATGTCTCGCACAACGCAACTACCGATCAAATAATATCCATGCCAAACGGGTCGACACCACTATTATTAAAACCGGGCAGGACCGGACGGTTCGATCATGGTAAACCGGACCCGGCCAACTTTCCGGTCCTAATTGTCTGAAAACGCAAAGGAAACTCCCGCCCAGTTATTGACCGGGTCGACCGAATAACCGACAAATCCGGATAAGCCGAACCGGCGGTTATAGCCCACTGTTGACATTCCTTTTTATTTTTATTATTGTTATGGAAATTTATCTTTCTTTTTCAAAACCGAGAGTTTAAATGAAAAGAAAAGGGCAATATTTACTTTCCTTCTTTTACCACTTCCCACTTTTATGGTTTCTTCTGCACCCATCCACCTTACACAATTACACTCCATATTTATCCTTTTTATTCACTCTTTCCCCATTTACGTCACTCTCTTCTTCTCTTAATTCCTTCCCTCTTTTCTCATTTTAAATTTCTCCATACAATTTCTTAATTGCCCAACATAAGCGCTCAAAATCAGAAAAAGTAAAAAGTAAAAACCCCATCCATCGAATAAATTTTTCCATCTTTCTTTATTCTTATTTATTCATAAGGACTATAATTATATTTTTTAATCTTGAATTCTTCAATTAAATATGTCAATAAGATATAAAATTCTCAATTTAAACATTAGTACTTATTCTTATATGTATCATGAAGTCATTTTTATTGTATTTAAGAATATTATATGCCACCAGTTTTATGATCGATTTTATACCAGTTATCCGATAAACTTTAAACCTCTCACTAATCCGGATCATTGCCCGGTCCGGTTTTGACAACACTGCTCGGGACATATCAAGTCCTACACGGTTCCGTTCATAAATTCTCATAACTACCCACTAGCTCATTGTAAAAGAAACGTAATGAATTAATCAAACTATATAATTTTGCACACAGCATTAACGAATGAGATACAATTGCATAAAATCTTGATTTAAAGTCAATTTTTTTTAACTAGACTGACTCGTTGATGGACATGCTGCTAGTGCTAAGCTAGATTCAGACAATGCATTTTGAGGTACTGGCATCTTAAACACATTGCACACATGTAAATAAACAAACAAACAAATGATAAATTAATTAATTGAGGTAAATGAATTGAAACGAATTACAAGGGCACAAGGGGCAATGGAGAGAACTATCATCTTGAGCGGCTATGGTTAAATTAACTAGCGTCCAGGTCAGGTGTTCTGAGTACAAATGGGAATCGCTAATGAGAGATGGTTTTTTCTTTTTTCATTTTTGTTGTTTCTCTCCTTGGTCACATCCTTTCCTCTTTGTTTCTCTCCTTCCCTTTGTTTGTTCTCTCTATGTCTATTTCTCTTTCCCTAGCCATGATTGACTCAATTTTGAGTTAACCCTGAGTTAAAGCTTTTTACTTATTTTCTTTTCTCTTCTCTTCATTTCAATTCTTTCTTTTTCTAAGACCCCCAAAGAAATCATTGATCCAAGAATTTGGGTAGAAAGAAGGGAGAATAAGTATATGCTGGAACAATTTGATATTGAAGATTAATCACTCACATGTAAGTCCTGCAAAACTGAAATCGAGAAAAAGCCGTTGAGGGCGAGGGTGAGGGTGAAAGAGAAAGGGAAAGAGACAGAGTTAGAACGATTAGGGGGAGAAAGAAAACAAAATGGAGACTTCGAGCAGGTCGATTTCCATTGATATGGAGACCTCTTCTCCTCGCGGGAAGGTAACATTTGCTTAAACACATTATATACATTCCTTCATTTTGCATCCTTGTATCGTGTCACCATAATGCAATTTGTTTGGTGAGAAAATGTGCAAAGATAAATACGGAGACCTTTCTCCAGGCATAACATCTCTTCTTCAATTAAGAGAGATTTATGAATTTAAGGTCTATTTTCCCAATGAATATGTCTGACATATAATCGGTATGGGATATTGAATGCTTCATTGGAATGATGAGGATGCATATTGCAAGATAAGACAAAATTCTCGATTTATGATATTGTTGAATTTATTTTGTCTTTTCATACAATGATTTGTTTGTCGTTATTAGATATTCAAGGCCGCGAATTTCTTGGCTTATAAATTGATTGGAATCTGAAGAACAAAAGAAAAGGAAACCCAATGGTTGAGTTTAGGTAGCATGGAATTAATTATTAGAGCCCTATACGCCCTTTGATGATCAAATTGTATGTATACATAGGCTCTTCTTAGTTAGGAGCAGGAATCAGCAGTTGAGGATATACTTTCCCTAACCTCCTTCTCTCATCACAGAATGAGTTCACTGTTTCAGTAAGTTCCCCTTTTATGGGAATTGGGAAGTTCATTTTTCTTGGTTACTATATTTGCATGAACTTAAATTCTATATGGTGCCAACTGTTGATTTGTGTTATATGTTGTACTTTAAACCTGTGCACAGGAGTATGTCATCGACACAGTTTGTGGCTCCGTATGTGTTTCTGTGTACGGAGATCAGGATAAGCCAGCTCTAATTACATACCCAGATTTGGGTCTAAATTGTGAGTAAACTTGTACCATGAAGTACTTTTGCCCTTTTTTTTTTTTTGTGTTGGGTCTTTCTCTTCTGGTACATAAGTTTGATTTTGCTTTGTTTATATGGCACACTCATTTTTCCTTCCCAACCTTGTTTAAATTTGATGATAGTAGTTGCTACTTCTGTTTTGTTGATCAAATTTGGGGAGGGAAGGGATCCACCATTAATGTTCATGCTGACTTAGTTCTGTTATGGTTTGAGCAGATATTTCTTGTTTCCAGGGGCTACTATTTTGTCCAGAAGCATGTTCCTTGTTCCTGCATAATTTTTGCATTTATCACATCTGCCCTCCTGGCCATGAGGTTCGTGGCTTGAACATGTAACTATCAGTATAAGTCTTTTTTTTTTTCTTTGATCACCAGTTCCGTCGCTATTCATTCTTATCCTTGTATTTGTTGAAGAATAATTGCAGTTGGGCGCTGCTACTATTAGTGTTGTTGATCCTATACTTTCTGTTGATGACTTAGCAGATCAAATACTGGAGGTTCTTAACTATTTTGGGTAATTTTTTAATCCTTTGAGAAATTTTGGCTTGGTTTCTCATGAACTGATCCCAACCTTAATTAGGGATGAATCTACTTCATTTTTCTCTCTGCTGGTTTGTGATGTTTATGATTTTCTATTGGAAAAAATTATTCTCTCTTACAATCACATGTAACCTTTTATATTATTCGCTTTACGCGAAACCCAGTAAGGGGCATATCTAGTTCTAACTGGAAACTGCCCAAAATATGGGGTCTATCCATTTATTGTCCTGTTTATGCTAATTTTGTTTGATTTAACTGTAGGCTTGGAGCTGTGATGTGTATGGGGGTTACAGCAGGAGCGTACATTCTAACCCTTTTTGCTGTATGATCGATCTTGCAATTTCCATATTAGATTATGCCTTACGTTGTAACTCTAGTTGTCCTAATATTAGTTCGTGACTTGTTCTGTATATTTCTTCGATCGTTTGGAAACAGATGAAATACAAGCAACGCGTCCTTGGCCTAATACTTATTTCTCCTCTATGCAAAGCCCCTTCTTGGACAGAATGGTTGTACAACAAGGTTCTTTCCTTAGTGCCACCCATTTCTCAGCTTTTATTTTCTTATTTCTTAGGAAGAGCAGAGTGTCTCTTGGTTGGTAGGACATGTTTTCGAATTCGTCGCAAAATTAAATATGCCTCTACCACATTCGCCCTGATATGCTCATCTTGACTTGTAGGTGCTCTCCAACTTGCTTTACTATTATGGTATGTGTGGAGTGGTGAAGGAGTTGTTGCTCAAAAGATACTATAGCAAGGAGGCTCGAGGGAATGCTCAAGTCCCAGAGTCGGATATAGTTGAAGCTTGTAGAAGAGTTAGTTTTGTAGTTCAATGCATTTCTTGATCATTTACTATTTCCCAGCCCACGCATTTCTATATGATCATGAACTAGAACTAGGATTCATGCTTTCCAATTAGTAACCACATAACTTTTCCAAGAAAGAACATAACTAGTATTTTCTTACACCTGCCATGCATTCTCATTTCAGGTACTGGACGAAAGGCAAAGTTTAAACATTTGGCAGTTTCTTGAAGCAACAAATGAGTAAGAGGAACCACCCATTTCCTAGTTCAATTCTATTTGGCATTCAAAGCTCGCTTCCATCTGTCTGTCTATCACAAAGTTTGTCATGATGATTGATGATTGTGGCTTCCTGGGGCTTTGTTGTAGGAGACCAGATCTTAGTGAGTGCTTAAGTAAACTACACTGTCGTTGCCTAATATTTGTGGGAGAGTACTCTCCCTTTCATGGAGAGGCTCTGTATATGACATCGAAGCTCGAAAGGCATCAAAGTGCGTTGGTTGAGGTATGGACACAGGTCTTGTAGTCTTGGTCCTCGATCGGCTTCGGCAAGTGTCAATGTCGAACATTATATGATTTGTTGGGTGTGATTATATGGATTCATTGTGGTACGGTGTTTCTTACAGGTTCAGGCATGTGGGTCAATGGTGACAGAAGAGCAGCCGCATGCCATGTTGATACCAATGGAGTACTTCTTTATGGGGTATGGTATTTACAAACCAGTGAAGCTTAGTGTAAGCCCAAGAAGCACATTGAGTCCCCTCTGCATCTCCCCAGAACTTCTTTCCCCAGAGAGCATGGGGTTGAAGTTGAAGCCCATCAAAACTCGTATACCTATGAAAGTCTAATGGTTACAGGAAACTAGTCATCAAAGGCCTTCTTTTGCCTTACTGTATTCTATTGTTTATATTGGAGCTGCTTCTATCATCGATGGTTAGAGTTGATAGTTGACAAAATCAATGTCAAAGTATGTTAATCGCTGACTGTCGATACCATTGGGACAACGTACGTTTGCAGCACTTAGGAGCACATCAGCGACATGTCACTATTTGGAGAAGTAAACACTTGACCTAGTCCAAAAAAGTGCAACCAATGACTCGACCCGCAAAGGTTCCTCAACTCGGACTAGACCGTTTGCACGATTCACTTGTCAAGCATGCTCACAAAAGACCTTATAAGCTCCTGGATTAAGGTATGGGAGGTCCACATAAGTTGTCTCTTGGCTAGAACTGTCTTAGGGACCGCACGACCCTAGCAACTCATGACATGTCATGAGTTGCTTAGTCATTTTTACCAGGAACACGATGAGAGGGTATAACCCAAATCACACAGGGTATAAGAGCGAATAGTAAATTTCTCAGTCACAGCAGTTACCTTGCAGATGACGGACTTGATGCAGGATTCCATGCAAGTGAGAAAAGTCCTAAGGTCATATTCCACAAGGTCTTCTAATTAATGCATAACTACACAAACCATTCCATCTATGGCAATGCGAAATGGAAAGCTTCTTTAGGGGGTTTCATTCGAATAACAAACAAAGAAATGCCAAGTAAAAGTAAACTTGTTTAGGGGGTTTTCAAATTATAGATGCATAAAAGTAAAGTTACAGTATTGAACAACAAGGTATACTCGAGCTTTCGCCGCATGCAATAAGAACTTGACTAGGTAATGCGTACTTTCGCTTCATATCATCACCTAATCAACGAAGAACAGAGAAGTGAGGATAAAAGAAGATTATTTATGGTTCTCTTGACCTATAATAGATGGTCTATACCAATGTTGGTCTAACAAAATCAAGCATAGATACTACTCGAGGTATAGATGGATGATGATTCCCTCTATACTGGTGTAGCATCAATGGGGCATAACTGGAGTTTCTTAACAATCTACATGATACTGAGCACAATGCATATAGTAGAATACTATAGATTCATAAGCATCAATGATAATAAATTCTTAAATTATAGAGCTACTACAACTAGGAAACTCGAACTATCAAAAAAGTCTCATTTGTATCCCGAACTATTCAATATGACATTTATGTCATGAAGTATTTTTCTATTAATGTTGACCTTCTTTGACCGTTAATTTTTAACAAAAAGTATAATCAGCTGATGTGGCATCTCACGTGGAATTTATAATTATTTTCCGCATAAATGAATAAACTTAAAAAATAACTTAAAAATTATAAAAAACAATCTCCTCCCACGCTCCCAACTTCTACGTCTTCTCTCGTCCTCAACTACATCTGCCACTCAAATCCTTAAGGGGCCAAGTTACAGATCAGAGATCCAATTCCAAGGAGGAGATTTACGGAACCGATTCTGATTCCCACTACGTCACGACGTCTCCTCTCTTGTCACCCTCCCTCCCTCTCGACAGTCGACCATTCTTCCCTTCTTCCTCCGTTACCGCCAATTCTAGTAAGAGAGATCAATCGGGGTGGGGGATTTTGTGGCTTTTCCGACTCCAAGGCAAGATTTGAGAGCGGAGCTAGGCCAATCGGTTTATGGCGGAGCTGTCATCGTCACTACTTGTTTTAAGGTAGCGAGATCTCTGACACAAATCACCCCTCCATCATTGTCATCGTGGTTCTTCCACGACTTCGTCGATACGAAATTCCTAATTTCCTCGCGCTACAATTTCAATCATCTCCGGTCGCACTCCCTATCGTACACTAGACACCAACGCCATCTCCGCCACTCTGTGAATCGAAGAGAGGATCCATTGGTTCTTTGATTGATTTTTTTGTTTATTCGAGTGCTAGGATTTTCGATTGATTGCATTTGGGTTTAGGTTTTGGATAGTGGCGAGGATTTATGGAACTTTTGATGCAAAGTGATAAAGGGGGAATCAGAGGATGGAGAAGAAGTGAGCTTTGCCGCTGAGCTTTGCAAAATCTATCGTCAGAGTTGCCGGCGTAGATCAGCCTGAGGCTTGTCCTCCTCCCACTAGGAGCGGAATCAAAGAACAGAGGCGGAGGGACGCAAATTCTTAGGGTTTTTTTACTTTCTAATTTTTTACTTTTGTTATTTTATAATTAAAAAATAATTTTTAATGATGTGGCATCTACATGACAACAACTTTTTTCCATGTCATCAAATCTGTGACATCCGTTTGGTCCATCGTTATCTATAAAGGTCAATGAAATCTTCAGAACATAAAGGACACACAGCTATCATAGTTTGTGACATAAATGTTAAATTGAATAGTTCGGGAAACAAATGACACTTTCTTGATAGTTCGTGTGTCCTAGTATTGTTAGTGATAAAACCTAAATTGGTGTTATTTTTTTGGGTTAATATTTTTGTAAGGCCTGAACTTTGACCAAAACAAACATCCTGGCCAATCTTTTCGATCTATAACATCCTGGCCTGAACTATGCATCAAAATAAACAATTTGGCCAGATCCGACTTTTGACCGTTAACTTGGACGGTCAAATGCGTTGACTAACGGTCAACGCGCCATGTCACCACTACTCAGTAAGTTTCAATTAATTTTTTTTAATCTACACTTATTTCCATTTTCTTTCCTTTATCATTTTGAACGAAAAAAAAAAACAAATTTTCAATTTCGGGGCAAAACGCATGCTGCTTACCCTACTTTATCCATATCGCTACCCCATCCCCATCCACATAAATCACCCGCCGCCCCAATCCGCCATGGGCGTAGAGCTTATGATGAACTACGGCGGCGGCAACGCAAGCTTCGTCACCAAAATGGAAGAGTCCGCAGTCCAAGAAGCCGCCTCCAGCCTCGAAAGCGTCAACAAGCTAATACGCCTTCTCTACCAGCAGCAGACGCAAGACCAGAACCACCACCGCTCCTCTCCCCCTTCCTCCTACGCCGCAGCCACCCCCCGCCGTCGACATAGAGACCGACTGCAGAGCCGTCGCTGCCGCCGCCAAGTTCAGAAGAGTTATATCCCTCCTCGACCGCACCCGAACCGGCCACGCCCCCTTCCGGAGAGCCCCTGTTCCTGCCGCTTCTCCGTCGACGGAGGCGGCCACGCAGTGGCTTTCACAAATCTCAACCACAACTATCACCACTGCCACCTCCACCAACACCACTGAGCGAAATTCCGCATCCCGAGAGCAGCAGCGACAACGACAAGGTCTACTACGCTACGCCGATTCAGCAGATTCCGCCGTCGCCGCACGATTTTGGCCTCGCGGTTATGAAACCATGCTCCTCCGTTGACTAAAACGGCAAGGATGATAAAGGAAATAAAATGGAAATAGATGTAAATTAAAAAGAAAATTAATTGAAACTTGATGAGTTGGCAGTGACATGGTGCGTTGACCGTTAGTCAACGTGTTTGATCGTCCAAGTTAACGGTCAAAAGTCGGATCTGGCCAAATTGTTTATTTTGATGTATATTTCGGGCCAGGATGTTATAGATCGAAAAGATTGGTCATGATGTTTATTTTGGTCAAAGTTCAGGCCATACAAAAATATTAACCCTATTTTTTTATGCAAAATCATAAAAATTTCATTAAGCTCTAGCTAACTTAGTCAAATAAACAAAGCAGCCTCTCAAACTCTGCTAAACATCTATAGGATGAATCCATCCATGTTTACTATGTAAACCAACTATAAGCTAAAAAAAGCTATAAACAGTAAGGGTTATTGCAACTGGTCGAATTCTTGCTGGAGGGCAGCATCTGTTTGAACTCGAAAAGATACTTCTTCTTCCACCTTCTTGGCTACATGGAGAGGGCTACAAATCTGCTTGTTCCCATACATCGTGCAGCACTTTTCACACCAGATATGATTAATGACTATAGTCCAAATCAAACGACAAACACGCATCTTAGGATTTTTCTTGTTCCATCTCTGCACACACCAATCCATGTAGCTTTCCCAGACCGCCACAGTTGGCGGGGCAGAACCTTTCAGACACAACCTCATAACAAAGACAGTGTAAGAACAGGTGACTAGTAGGTGTTCCCTAGTTTCATCACCCCCATGACATAAAAGACATTTACCCGAGACAGTTTTCCCCCATGAGAAATGCTTGTCTTGTTTGGTAATCTTGTTACACAACGTTAACCAAACAAGCACACCAGGAATGACTTTTGAGCTCCATATTAACTTCCACCAATCAACTTCTAGAGCTTTAAGACGAATTGTATCCCAGATTCTGGTTATTGAATATTTCTTCATCTTCTCACCATTCCGCAGTAGATCAGGAGCAGTCCCCAATACATAAGGAGTTGCACCTCTCTCATTTCAATAACCTTTTTCAAATCCATGTGTATACATCATTTTTTGTCCGGGTTATAAACATATTTAATCAAATAAAATTTAGTTTCAATTTAAGGCTTGCAATAGCAAATCTTAAATGACCTTATAGCTAAAATGTATTCGCAGTGCTTGGATTGGATGTTTGTTTGCCATAATTTGATGAGATCAGCAATAGCAAATCTAAGTTGACACATTCTATTAGTGATGATTTGACATATTTAGACAAGTTAGGCTTCAGTTTGATTGTATGAGAGTTAATTGATTCGTAAGACATTGGGTCTAATGAGAATTGGGTCGCAATTTCTAAAAAATAAAATAGAAGACATTACAATTTTATTAAGATAAATACAATGCTAAATACTAAAATCATTATTACAATCCATAATAATTACAATGTTAATTTGCTATTACATTCTAATTACAATTGTGCAATAAAAAAATTGGGCTCAAGTAGAGGCCCAAACCATAGTCAACTTGGTGAATGCAAGTCAACAGGCTTAAATTGGGTCAAGCCCATATCACAGTCAACCTGGTTCAAGCCCATTTCAAGGTCAACCAATCCCAATCTGCCAAACTAGTCATCTTGGGCTGAAACCCAAACCAGACTCGTACCAAGCCCAACTCGGCCGAACCGGACTGGTCGAATCAGAGCAGGCCCAGCCCAATCAACTACCAATCAGGAAAATACACTAACTTATCCCTACAAGCCAATCAGATTACAACATAGCATTAACCTAAAAACCAATCAAATTACAACACAAATCTAAGCTACTGTGAGTGAGTTTTTCTATTTAAGAGGGAGACATTCTGGCTAATGATTCTTCTTCTTCCCCAGGGGCTGGAGGCTTCTCTGAAACCAAACTCTGCAAAAACCACCCCCAGCAGACTCCCTCTCTTCTTCTTCTTCTTCATCTCTTGATCATTCCCAAACTCCTTCCCTTCCAAAACACACAGCCACAGCCTGAAACCCTCTTCCACTTCTTTCGCCTTCTTTTTCCAGCCACAAGCCCACCATAGACATACAAGTTCTTCTAAACAAAACTCTGCAGAAATAGGGACACCCTCTTAACCCCAGCAGAAATAGAGCAGAACAGAGAGAACAAAACTCTGCAAAAATCCCACTTCCACTCATTTCTTCTTCTTTCTTTTAGCAACACAAAAAACATACACAAGGAAAAGAGATAGCAATAAGACCACCTCGTTCTACTTCATTCTACTCTTAGCCGATACACCACACACACAAACAGAAGCCAAAAAGAAATCCAAAAAGGACAACAAAAAACCTCACCACAAACATCCTCCCCTGCCGCCAACATCAGCAAAAGCACAAAGGAGGTAGCGGACAAAGAAGTTCAAAGAATCAAGGAGAGGCAGAAGCATCACCCAAACAACAAAAAAGGTCAAAAAGGTTGGTAGTCACTAAAAATCATAAATCATCATCCAGTATCCATATAATGCTTAATCCAAGCAGTACAAGTCGACTTAGATCTCTAAAAGCAATCTAGCTAAAATTAACGTCAACCAAATTACAAGATGGTTAATCTCACCACCATGATAACAAAATAAACAAACAAATTGGATTTTTGCTTGCTTTCTTTACAAGTTCATTATATACCTATATTAGCTTTTGTCATCTACTTCATTGTTTCCACTTATCAGTATTTCCATTGATCAATCATATCACATGTTAGAAGCTACACGTTTCCTATATGTGTTTCGTTTTAGTAGTTTTACTTAGCTTTCCACCACATATACAACTAAGCTAACATCAAAACACATAAGCTACAATAAACTTATAGAAATCTCAGATTTGAAAGATACCATATTCGCACGAAATTCCAGTTATAAACACAAAATTTCCATCTGATTTTTCAAGCCATAAACTTCAAAATCCAAAAATTATTATGAACACCACAAAACAGATTCCCAGATTCAAGCACCACGAGCACAAAGATTGCAGATTTACATACATCATAAAAACCACTAATTTGACAACTTAACCAATCCCAAAGTTTATACCTACATCAGGCCAATAGTAGTGACTTCAGGTAGCTATCAGGTTTATGAACTATTGTCATTTTAACACAAATATGGGTTTTTCAAATCATAAACCTAAAACAATCAAACATTAAAACTCAGCATACCAAAATAATAGCTAAAGAACATACCAAACATCATTTTCTAATGCACAATAGCATTCATTTCCAACCTTGAGAACTCCCACCCACATCAATTTAGGATAGAAGTCAGAACCCTTCAAGTATAGTCAAAATCAAAGGCATAAAACGAGCCCTTACCTCATCCCATCACCGGCACTACTGTCCTCGGCGGCGGTGCAGTCTCGGTACTCACCTTTTCCTATAGCTTCCGAGGCCATAAAATCAAAACCCAAAAAGAAGCAAATCAGAAATCCAAACCCAGAAATCTAAAGCCAAACAAAATCCAAAATCTGTCGTCGTCATCTTCGTCACCGGCGAGATCCTAAAATGTTGCCGGCGAATGCCTTTCTTCCATTTCCTTCGACCAAAACTAGAACCAAAACCCCAGAGATAATAAAACACAGTCAGAACCCAAAACCCGCAAAGATCGAATCACCAAATAAATTGAAATCGCCAAAAGAACCCCCAAAACCCGAGTTGCAGGCCAAAAACCCAACTGAAACTTCCGTCCTGTCGGAAGTTGATCCCTCCTCGTCGCCGGTCGGAAGCTGCTTCATTTCCACCGTCGGAGACTACCATCTTTCCACTTCTCGCCTGCAACTTCCACCAAGAACCCAAAAACACAAAAATCAGATACCGAATTGAACTCAAAATCCACCAGAAATCGAAACACAGAGAGAGGTCAGAACCTGAAAAATCTTCGAAAATCCCAAACAAAACCCTAAAAATTGACATGCAATGGTCAGGTAATTTCCCTCTGGCCGCCAGAGTCAATACCTATAGAACAAACCAAATGAGATTTTCTAATTCAAATAATAAGTAAAGAACAAATTAGGAAAAAGTTATGTAAACTACAACAAGAAGAGCGAAGTAAAATAGCTTATATTCATATCAGCACGATACAAATTATCTTTAAATCAACAATGAAAACAGGAATAAGTGCTCCTGTAAAACTAGAAATAGGAGATGCAGACTCGTTAATAATGAAGAAAGTATAATAGCAAAAGGACAAGGAAATTTAGGAGTAGGAATAATTAAATTTGATGTTAACTTACAACAAAGTTTAAGTCTAACGGATGGAAATCTTGATTCCTCAATTATTATAAAATACGAATTAAAAAGAGAATATTTTATAAGAGAAAATAGCCAACCATTTTCAGTAACATATCAAATAAACTACGCCTTAACCAATAGTCATCATAGTTTAGCATTCAAGGATAAAGAAGCTATTACCATAGAAGTTTTATTTAAACCACTAATATATTTAGAATCCCCTATGAAAATAACTAAATCAAACTATATTAATCAAAGAATTAGCCTAGATAGACGAAACCTCTGTAGAAGAATAACAAACAAGTTAAAAGAAGAGGAACAAGAAGAAAAAGAAGAGGTAAAAAATAGGTTAAATACACTTGTATATCCAAAACTTTCACGGTTGTGCCAATAATATCCAAATATCTCGAAATACCACTTATATCCAATTACTTCACATTCTATAACAGTGTTTTTGGATATACAAGTGTATTTAACCAAAAATATTTTGGGAAATGGATAGATTTGGCAAAGAACAACTTTAAAACATGGATATAAGTGGTATTTCGGGAAATTTAGATATTATTGGCACAACCGTGAAAGTTTTGGATATACAAGTGTATTAAACCTAAAAAATATTACAATACTTCATCAAAATGACAACGATAGTGAAATAAAGTAGCTACAAGAATTAAACCTAGAATTAAAAGATAAGATATAAATACTTCATTAAAATGCCTAATACTCACCTTATAAATTCTTTGGTCAGATTCTTGGTATCAGAGCCAAAAAACCCAACCAAGTTAACGAACCCAAGAATAAAAATAAAGAATCCAATACTAAAATGAGAAATGACAAAAATGTGCAACCCGATTCAACCCAACGGGCTCACTTTGACACCCCTATATGTAACATCCCGAACCTTTTTCCGAGCAATATATTGTCCACTTTGGGCCTCGACCCTCACGGTTTTCGCCTTGGGGTGCAATTCAAGGTGACTTCCCATAAGGTCACCCATCCTTGTTGTACTCCACACTGAGCACGCATTACACCCCAAAACGTGTCTTGTCAGTTAAAGTCGGTTTCTTACTTATGAACCATGGATCTCTCTCGTGCTTTGTCGATGTGGGATTCTCCTAAGGTGTTACAATGTTCAAGTAATTATGCACATGAATTGGCACGAAAAAATCTTATTATGAAGGGTAAATAACACCAATTTTCGAACACCACTGAGTTTCCCCTTGGGATGCTACCGGTGAAGTATCTAGGGGTACCACTAATAACTTGAAAATTGAATAAGAGAGACTGTCAAGTGCTTGTGGATAAGATCACTCAAAGGTTGCGTAGCTGGAGAAGTAAACTTCTCAGTTATGCAGGAAAATTCAGCTCATATCCTCTGTCATCTCTAGCACTTAGCAGTATTGGCTTAACCTTTTCCTTCCGCCGCAGTTTATTATCAAGGAGGTAGAAAGATTATGCAATGCTTTCCTATGGAATTCAGTTGAGGAAGGGACTCTGAAGAAGGCAGTAATGGCATGGTTAAAACTGGCAGCCCCTAAACAAGAGGGGGGCTTGGTATAAGAAGTTTTATTTTATGGAACAAGGCATGTGTTTTGAGGCATGTTTGGGATGTGCCAACCTCATGAGGCTCTTTGTGGGTTGCATGGTTTACACGGTATAGGCTGAAACAGAAGACCTTCTGGGAACTATCCCCTACCTTAGCAGGTACACGGATTTGGAAAAAGGTTATTGAAATGAGAGAGGTGCAACTCTTTATGTATCGGGGACTGCTCCTGATCTGCTGTGGAATGGTGACAAGATGAAGAAATATTCAGTAACCAAAATCTGGGATACAATTCGTCTTAAGGCTCCAAAAGTTGTTTGGTGGAAGTTAATATGGAGCTCAAAAGTCATTCATAGACATGGTGTGCTTGTTTGGTTAACATTGGGCAACAAGATTACCAAACAAGACAAGCATTTCTCATGGGGAAAACTGTCTCGGGTAAGTGTCTTTTATGTCCTGGGGGTGATGAAACCAGGGAACACCTACTAGTCACCCGATCTTACACTGTCTTTGTTATGAGGTTGTGTCTGAAAGGTTCTGCCCGCCAACTGTGGGGGTCTAGGAAAGCTACGTGGATTGGTGTGTGCAGAGACGGAACAAGAAAAATCCTAAGATGCATGTTTGTCGTTTGATTTGGAGTATAGTCATTAATCACATCTGGCGTGAAATGTGCTACAGGATGTATGGGAACAAGCAGATTTGTAGCCCTCTGCAGGTAGCCAAGACGGTGGAAGAAGAAGTATCTTTTCGAGACCCCCACAAAGCAGTCTCGGCCTTTCCTCCGCAAAGCACCAGCCGAGCGAGATGGGCGAGCGGCCAATATTGTTGTTCTCCCCTCTACTATGACAAATGCTTGCTTAAGCAAGCAGGAGGCGGGAAAAGGAGGCGATACAGTAGCAGACCAAGGTGGTCGAGATGGGTGAGTGGCCATTCTCCCCTCTACCATGACAACTGCCTACTTAAGCAAGCAGGAGGGGCGAAACAAGGAGTCGATTGGGTAAGCGGACAGTGGGAGAGGATCAATTTGGATACGAGCAGAGCCAAATCCAAAACGTGTCCCCTCTCTATATATTCCACCAAGAAATCACAATTGTTACCCACAACCACACCTGGGAAGTAGCGGCGACCATCTCTGGAGATGCAGCACGGGGAACCGGAAATTGAAGGCGAATAGTTTTGGGTAAGTTATCTACACTACCCGCATTTAGTTAGTTCGTAGAGGAATAACAAGTGAAATGGTTAAGTGAATATGTACATATGTGGGAGGTGCTTTAACATGGCTTGGGCAATTTGTTGTGGTTGATTTTTGACGATTGAGACGTATGGAGTTGATGGGGGAGCAAGGTCGATTAAATGCTAAATTGTTCCATGACACCTTTTGGAATACCTAGTTCATGAAGTCGATGGATTTTAACTATATAGTCAGGTAAGTGTAAAGAGGGTAAATTCTACTCCTTACGCATTCTTTCAAGTATTAGAATTTTCAGTATTTTTGTGAAGTGTTGCTATGGTTGTTACGCTCATGATTGATGATATGTGCTTGTTTGAGTTGTGGTTTATAGTGAATGTGTGATGTTTGCTTTAAAAGCTTTACGTTTATGAGTGATTGTTAAAGTTAAGAACAAGTCCTTTTGTTTTAAGAAGTACTTCACCTTCAAGAAGGTGAAGTCATTTTAAGTGTTTTTAGTCACTAGCGCTAGTCCGTTGCCAGTTGAGATTTTGAGATAGAGCACCAATATGCTCTTGAGATCTTTGAGATAGAGCAACAGTTATACTCTTGAGATACTTAAGTTGAGCAGCAGTTATGCTCTTGAGATTTTTTAAGATGAGCAGCAGTTATGCTCTTGAGAATCGTGGAAGAAGAGCCTTCCACGATAAGTTTAAGTTTTAGGAAAGCCTTGATTGCTTCTTATATGTATGAGTTTGCAACTGGACTAGCTAGTGAGGGATCCCTGTGTCAGTCAAGAATTTAAGTTGAGATTTGAGCTTTAAGAATACAGTTTTAAGAGTTAAGATCTTTGAGAGTGGAAGTACAAACAACTTCCACAAGTTTAAGTTAAGTGTCGGAAGTAAAGAAATCAAGTACTAGAGATTTTAAACGTAAGGGCATAGATTGACCCCAACTCACTCACCAGTTTGAAGAGTTAGAGGAGCAGTTAGAGAGCAGCGAGATCGAGAGAAACCATTCGAGGGAAGTCAGCTAGCGGAGAACGTTACGAGCATCTTGGAGGATGTCCAGTCAGAGTTTCCTATGAGCAGCAACAGTAGTTGGGACTTGTTAGTTATTACATTTTATGATTATTAGTATAGACTGGAGATCGGTTTGAGATTTTAAAGTTTGAGTTTAATTTTCCCACGTGTTAGGGCATTGCTTTAAACTACAAGAGTGTGTTTCAATATTTTATTTATGAAATTTTTCTAGATGCAATTTAAGCTTGAGTATTTTATTTTTCGAGGGCATTTTAGTAAAATTAGTACCCGACCGGGTTAGGGTGTTACAAACATAGTCAATTGCATCCCTATTTCCTTCACATTTGAATTCAATGTGATTTTAGTGTGCTTTAGACGATAATTGCGAATTAGGTACAAAATAAGGTCGTAAGTGTAGAAAGGGGGCAGAAGACTGAAGATCGTGGCCTAGAAGTGAAGATCATGACCGAGATTATGGATCGCGAATTGGAGGGCTTAGGGAGCAAACTTTGTGAAGAAGGAGCCATGCAGAAACTGAGAGTTCCTCGCTTGGATCACGACCACAGTGCCATTTGACCGTGAGTAAGATCATGGCCACGACTCATGGATTGCAACCGCGAAATCAGCCTGCGATCTCCTTGCCTCGACGGCCGAAATGGTAGCGTCGCAAGATCGTGGCCTCGCCATTGAAGATCTTGCCCGTGATCTTTACCTTGTTTGGCTGCGAACTTCTCCGTCCTCTGATGCCTATAAATAGAAGACCATTTCCCCTTCATTTAGAGAGCTGATATTGAGATAGAATTTCAGGTTTTAGAGAGAGAAGCTGAAGGAAGGAGAAGAGGAGAAGGAGCTAGAAGAGAGGAGGCATCTTCCTCGACCTCAAGACTTCTTCAATTTCTTAAATGTATCTTCTTCCCTCCTTTACGGAGTAGTCCTCTAAGGTACTAGGGGTTGTAAACCCCAAACTCTAGCTTTAGGGTTTACTATTTATATATGTATGGATATTTTAGGCTTTGAATGAATAAATTTCTTTATCCAGTTGATTCTATTGCTATTCTAGCTTTGATTGTGTTTGGGTACGTCGTCTTAATCTTCTCTACTAGCCTACTTTATGCTCCAACACTGGGTTTGGAGTTTTAGAGTTAGATGGGTATGTGCCATCAAGCAAATTGAGGTTATATGTATAAATAGGAACCTTTGGTGGTCGAGGCGACCGAACCCCTGCAATAGGTAGCCTTCCTATATAGAGCCAGTGATGAAACCTCGGTTGCGAGGGTGGGTGGTACCCATTGAAAGGAGTTATGGGCTTAATGCCCCAGATACAATAGCTTAGATCGAGGTGATTGTATATGGTCTAAGGGAGGCGTACTCGCAGGCGTCTGGATAACCACGAAGCCCACAGAAAAGAGCTCACTCACCACATTCGATGAACCCTAAGTATTTAGACATTACGTAGTATGTTACACCCCGCTCTTTTCAAAAGCCAAATTGACAGTATACCCTTGGAAAGTTGTTAAGTTCCAACCTTGATATTTAAAGAGGACTCAAACATGAACTAACGGTTCGAATGGCGTCGAGTTTCGTTGTAAAACGAGGAAGTTAAAGTTGTATTTTGAGGTTTGAATCAAAATACAATTAAGTGGGCTTTGAGTGTGGTGGTTCTACTAATGGTTCTCCTTTGGCCAAGTGGGCTTGGTCATAGCCTCCATGGGCGGCAAAGAGAGAAGGGGAAAGAAGTGGGCCAAGCCCTTGTGTGGTGGGCGATGAGAAGAAGAAAGAAAGGGATGAAAATGGAATGGGCTTAGCCCGAGTGAGGGGGATAGTGGCCTTTAGGCCCGGGTGGAGAGAAGGGGGAAAAGGCGAGATAGGAGGAGGAAGTGGGCTGAGGCCCGTTTGGGACAAGGAAGAATCCGGGCTTTGGCCCGGAAGAAAGAGAGGGAGAGAGAGAGAGCGGGCCTGGGGCCGCTAGCACGGAGGAGTTGTTTCTCCTCTGGGGAATCCGACTGAATAAAGAAAAAAAAAGAGAGAGAACAAGGGCTTAAGCCCAGCTCTGGTGGTCGCAACAAAGGAGAGGAGGGGGCAGGCCAGGCCCAAGCGAAGAATGGAGGAGGATGTTCCTCTATGGAATTCGATCAACAACAGAACGAAGAGGGGAAGGCAAAGCAGCGGCGGAAGGCGAACAGGGGCAGAAGGTCACCGAGGGAAATGGAAGTAACGGAAACAATTACTTGGGGTCGTAAGTATCAATTAGTGATAGAATGAGTGGAAATTATTTGGGATTCTAATTGGAGATGGGAGCCGTTTGCTCAGTAGCGAAACAAAAGGGAGGGGATAGAGAACAAGGAGCTCTGCGGCGGCTGAGGAAAAGCAGGGCTCAAATTGAAAGAGCTGAACGGGGACGTTGCGATGAAGAAGACGACGCGATTCCTGAGAAGAGGAGGAAGGCGGGCGATCCGTGGACGCGCAAGGAGTCCCAGGAATGCAGTGGCGACGACAAATCTTGACAGTTACTTCGACGTTCGCGTCGTCCCCGGCGTCGACAAGGCGGTTAATGGAGCAGGGGAGACGGAGAGGATGCAGGTCTACCCTCCGAAGTGACCAAGAGCGTTTGCGGTCCGGAGGTGGCCTCCGAATTGTGGTCCGAGGAGGGGCGTCGAAGATGATGGCATCGGCGGGAAGCTTCAGGCGGCGGTGGAAGACGACGAACCGTTGCCCGAGGAAGAAGAAGAGGAGCCGGAGGAGTGCGATTGTTGTGGATTCGGGGATGGCGAGAAGGATGACGACGACGGTGGCCGGAGCCGCACCGTCGATGGCGGCGGCGGTGTGCAGGTGAGAGTTCCCCTGTTTATTGGAATTCCATGGCGTCATTTTGGAAATTTGATGAATAGGCAAGGGCGTACATATCTTTTTGGAGCTGGGATGATTTTGTAAACGTTTGGAATTTTAGGCGCCGTAAAGTAATTGACCAGGCCTTGGGTGAGTTGGGAATTGGTAAGTGTTTGGGTATCAGGTTGGAAATAAGCCTTTTGGACTTAAATGTTTAAATCAGAAAGTGGAAAGTGGCCTGGAGTGCTGAATGGTGAAATTCTGGGAATTCGGGGCCGAATTGTAAAACCTGGGAATTTCGAGTACCATTTGGTAAATTGCCGTTTTGGGGCAAAAAGGTAATTTTCCAGAATTTTATGGGGAATCTTAGGAAAGATTAAATGGGGGGAAATTGGGATTGAAATTAACCAAATTGAGGGTCGTTTGGTTAGTTACGTTTAGAGATAAGTGAGTTAAGTTTTGCCTAAATATCTAATAGGAGGAAATGCAAAAGGAAGCGAAGCATGAGGAGTTGGAGCGTGGAGTTTCGGAGGATGACGTGGGTCAACCGTCGATTAAGAAGAGTCGTCTTTTCGAGGTGAGTGTAAAGGGGGTAAAATCTCCGTCGAGGTCTTTTAGTTTATGCCTTTTTAATTCAGTTATGTTATTTAATTTTCAAGTAAGCGCGATTATGTGTGTGAGGCATCCCACCGCCTACTTAAGGTGGAGGCATGCGTTGTGCTATGTATGTGTGTGTTTATGATGTATGGATGATGATAATTGAACCCCCGGGCGGTTGGGCCACTACTAGACGCGGTAGATGGTCGGGTCACTACTGGACGGCGATACGTAACGCAGTAGTTGACTGGGCATGGACCGGACGACGATACGTAACGCAGTACCATTGCCTTGAGGATAGGGACACCGGACGGCGATACGTAACGCGGTGATTCCCTAGTAATAAGTATATAAGTTAAGGTAGTAGTAGAGAACTTCTATGATTTAAGGATAAAAGTTGAGAACCTCTATGAGTTAAAGTTGAAATGAGTTGTTAAGGACGAAAGTGAGAACGACTTTCATCTAAGGAAAGGAAATGCTAATAACGTGTTTTAGTAAGGAGATTTCTTAGGCAAAGACTTTAGGAAGTAACGACGAGACTGACCCCTTCTCACTCACCAGGTTGAGGTTGGGCTAGCGGAAGTGCATCCCGAGAAGAAGTAAGATGAGGTAACCGGCCGTGCCAGTACTAGTGAGAAGTCAAGAAGCTGGGTGTAGGGTTGGAGTTAAACATGAAAGTTATTTTATGATTATGATTATGAGTATATGTACTGGAGATTCAAGGTTCAAGATGCTGGGTTAAGTTGTTTAAGTATTTGGATTTTGATTGCCCAAGTGTTAGGGCTTTTCGTTTGAACTTCTTATATAATGTCAGTTTGTTTTTTAAAAAGTGGTTTGGTTGCTCCGGAGTAACCGGTTTTGGGTTTGAGTTGTGGTTTGATTTTTTTGAAAAAGGTCGGGACGTTTCATAGTAGCCCTATGCTAGAGTGAGGGATAGTTCACCGGAGTACCTATATTTAGCTTTATCAATCTCTAGACTAGTTAATTCGCTCAAATCCTCCACACAAACCCTAAAACCAATCAACTAAATAACAACGAGGTAGGAAGTAGGGTAGGGTACCAGGACTCGAGTAGAATACGATAATGATTTTCACTATACGTCAATGCTATCTTAGGTTAAACTTGGCCTAGGATGGGATAGTTGTTGACACGTGCTAACCATTGACAATAATCTGCACGGATGAATGTGATCAAGCTTTTTGGCACTATTGTCGATAGGAATGGCAATGGGGTAGGTCTGTGGCGGGTTTCTTGGTACCCAAACCAGCCCCGTGGCAGATCTTGTCCAGGTCGGGTAATTTATCACGGGTCGCAGGTCGGGGCAGGTCGACCCAATGGGTAGGGGTGGCAGCCGGCCGGTTTTGGTTTAACCGAAAACTAAAAACCTGATTATCGGTTAAACCGAGACGCTTCACATGACTGTCGACCACCGACCGTGAGATAGCCTCGGCTAACCGACCACCGACCGATTGGTTATCGGCTTTTGGTTCGGTTAGCCATGATAACCGGAACCCCTTATCTCTCTCTCTCTTTCCTTATCAATTTCCCAGACGAAATAATTTCCCCCCTTCTCTCTCCCCCAATCACAGCTAACCGAAACCCCTTTTCTCTCTCTCTCTCTTTCCCTATAAATTCCCTAGACGCAATAATACCCCCCCCCCTTCTCTATCTTTCCCAATCAATTTCCAAGACCCCAATAATTCCCCCTTCTCTCTCTCCCCCAATCAATTCCACTTTTCTCTCCAGAAAATCAATTCCCCTTCTCTCTCGTTCTTCTCTCTGTCAATTCCCCAGACCCATTGAATTCCAAAGGCGGAGAGGCAGCAGATCTAGGATGGCACAGAGGCAGCAGGTCTGGGCGTCTGGCGGATAGGCAGAGTCAGCGAAGGGAGGTGGCGACGGAGGCGTGGCCGGCTTCTTGTCTACCCCTTGCTCTGTTCTTGATGGAGCGGCGGACGGCGCCTTCATAGATTCTCGCGGGAAGACGAAGGAGGAGGTCGGAAGAGCAACCGTTTGGGGGGATCAGGGTGGGCCAGCCGTTGCCGTCGGTTAGCCGGTTAACCGCGGCTAGCCGTCGTCGGTTACTCGGCTAACCAACAACGTTCTTTCTGCCTCCAACAACCAACCGCGTTGCTTAAGGATTGGTTTCCGGTTATCTGATAACTGGCGATTATCGGTTGTAACTGGCGATTATCCGATAACCGGCAACCGATCTGTCACCCCTACCAATGGGTATGCAATTTATATGAAAAACATTAGAAATATTGGTTATTTCTATTATAAGACCAAGAAAACAAACAATATTATGATAAATGTAGTTAAATTTTAGAGAAATTGAGGTTTTCACTAATTAACAACTTTATTATAGCTAAATTATGATGTAATAAAAGAAAATTCCTATGTAATTTGACTAAAATTACATGTAATTTAGGCAAGAACGGGTCGAGAATGGGGTGGATCAGGGCAGTTCGGCTCGATGAGAGTACCCATGCCCCCCCCCCCCCCAAACAGGCTAAACAGGTCTGGTAAAAAGGGCCAGGTCGAAATTGCCATCCCTAATTGTCGGGGAACCTTGGTAACTAGTAGAAAACCATTATGTTGTTAGTTTATTCTTTACTTTGTTTTGTTAGTTTGTTTGGTTTTGCGTCTTCTTTTTGTTTTTGTTTCGTTTTGTGTTTTGTTATCCAACTTTGTACGTCACGGGTTGTTGAGGTTGTATTTTGTAGAACTTTTGTATGCGAAGAAGGGATTCTTTGAAGATATTATCTCTTGATATAGAAATTGAGAGAACCCTTCGAAATCGGAGAAGATTTGCAAGACCTCAATCTCCACCAATGGCGGAACATCAAGCTCAAGTTCCACCAAGGCCTAGAACAATGTGGTCTTAATCTTGCCCGGGAATTAATGATATTCAGTCCCCAATAGTGCACCCTAATTTGACGGGGCAAGAGTGCGATGTCACACCAGGTATGATTTCCATGATCAAGAACGATTACCAATTCAAGGGAGCAAAGGATGAAATACCTCATCATTATGTGGAGGAATTTCTGACTGATGGGCTGAATGTGAATGAAGATGTTAGGGAATTGGTTCGCTTACGCCTTTTTCCCTTTTCACTTTCTGGAGAATCTAGAAAGGGGTTCATGATCCAACCTCACCATTCTCATGGGAAGAGCTTTGCAATAAATTTCTGAACAAATTCTATCCCTCCTCCAAAACCGCAAGCATGAGAGCTATCATCAACACGTTCAAGCAGATGGAGCAAGAGACCTTGGGGAAAGCATGGGAGAGATTCAATTTCCTACTCTATAAGTGTCCCCACCATGGTGTTCAAGATAGGAGAAATGTATAGATTTTCTTTAAGGTAATCGAAATCAAAGAGAAGAATCACATCTTGATGACGGCAGGTGGAAATTTGAAGAACAAGGAACCACTGGATGTCCTGAACCTCTTGTAGGACATGCGGAAAATGAGCATGATTGGAAGGAATTACAGAAAGGAAAGGAGTTAAGTCCCATCTTATTTTCATCAATTTCTCCAATGGATGAAGGGACCTAGAGGCCTTCACACTTGATCAGGGTCAAGTTACAACCACTCCACCTCCACTAAAGCAATCTTTTAAGGAGAAATCGTCCTCGGAGGCAGAAAATGGAGTACCCTTGCCAGCTTTGCAGTTAGAATCAACCAACAGTAATGGGAATATGGAGACCACTCCAAGGGAAATAGAGGATCTAGAAGTTTGCATGTCAAAATTCCAGGAAGTTGCAAGGGAGAGCTTTGACCGAACAAAGATAGTAGAATAACTTCTAGGGACTTCCATGAACTGAAGAAGAACCAAGAACGAAGCTAGCGGCGGAAAAAGAAAAGACAAAAGATGGGGAGATCACTTCCCCCAACCCACCAAAAGTTGGGGAATCGATTAACAGAAATTCACAGAGGATGGAAACCCTGGCTACCGGAGAAAAAACTAGGTTGGGGAACAAGGTCTCTTCCTCACCTTACCCCTCCAGGTTCAGGAATGACATTTTGGATAATGAGTTTGCGGAGTTCTTAACCCTTCGGAAGTAAATCCGGATCGAATCCCATTTTTGGATGTTGTGACTCAGATTCCCATATATAGAAAACATGTGATAAACTTGTTGACCAAGAAGGAGAAATTGGGGGAGATCTCGACTTTTGATCTCAACGGTATGGGCTCCCTAGTGCTTTAGAGCAAGCTCCCAAAGAAGAAGAACGACCCAGGGAGTTTCACTATACCTTGCATGATTGGTGGTTTCTTGTTTAAGAATGTTTAGCAGATTTAGGGGCTCGTATTATGTCATCCCCTATCAAGTCTTTAGGAAGTTAGATATAGGTGAACTAGCTCCTACTCAAATGAACATCCAACTAGATGATAGGTCTATTGTTTCATATTTCCATCTGACTTTGTTATCCGGGACATACATGGGGATGTCGATGCTCCTCTCATTCTTGGTCCATTTCTACACCAGCTAAATCTGTTATTGTTGTTCACAATGGTAAAATGCCACTAAGATTACGGAATGAAGAGGTCACGTTCACAAATCAAGCTAGGGTACATATTAATGAAGAGTCTAATGAGTTTCATTTTTTAGAAGAATTACCTAATTTGTATAGTGTGCCTTCTAACGTGTTCCGTGAGTCTGATGATACTCTTGAACGATGTCTTGTAGTAGGTACGGAGATCGCATAGGAGATGAACTTAAACGAGCAACTAAATGCATTGGATAACAAAATTGGTGAAGAAGTGCATGAGAAGATGGAGCCTCTACCAGAAATAAAGCAAATTGCACCGTCAATCGAAGAACCACCGAGTCTAGAGTTGAAGCCCTTACCTGAGCACCTTGAATACGCTTTATTGAGGGAGGACTCAAAGCTTCCGGTGATTATCAATGAGAATCTCACAATAGAGCAGAAGTCAGCCCTCATTCAGCTTCTAAGGAAACATGTGAAGGCTATAGCGATGAAGATAACAGACATTCAAGGGATCAACCCATATTTCTGCACCCATAAAATCAACATAGAGGACACGAGCAAGTTGATGATTCAACCTCAACATTGTCTTAATCAAAACATGGTGGAAGTGGTTAAAACAAAAATAATCAAAATTCATGATGCAGGGATCATCTATCCTATTTCTGATAGCACTAGGGTGAGTCCAACTCAAGTGGTTCCTAAGAAAGGAGGGATGACGGTCGTCCCAAATGACAACAACGAACTTATTCCCACACAGACGGTCACAAGATGGCGTGTTTGTATCGACTATCATAGACTTAACGAGGTTACTATAAAGGATCATTTCCCACTCCCATTCCTCGATCAAGTGTTGGAGCAACTTGTCGGTCATGATTACTACTGCTTCTTGGATGGGATGTGCAATTATTTCCAGATTCCCGTCTCCCCAGAAGACCAAGAGAAGACTACCTTGGCCTGCCCCTTTGGAAGATTCGCCTACATGAGAATTCCCTTTGGTCTCTACAATACCTCTGAAACATTCCAACACTGCATGATCGCTATTTTTGACAAGTTGGTTGGGGAAATGATGGAGTTTTTCATGGATGATTTTTTCTATGTTTAGGGATTCTTTTGCCCTTTGCTTTCGGAATCTGGAGAAGGTTTTGGAGCGATGTGTAGAAACTAACCTCTCACTCAATCGGGATAAATGTCAATTCATGGTTCAAGAAGGGATAGTGCTCGACCATAAAATATCCAAGAACGGTATTGAGGTGGATAGGGCGAAGGTCAAAACCATTAACAAATTACCCCCACCAACTTCCGTAAATGGAATTCGGAGCTTCCTCGGTCATGCCGGTTTGTACAGGAGATTCATACAAGATTTCTAAAAGATCGCTCTTCTTCTAACGAGATTATTAGAGAAAGACGCGATTTTTGAGTTTTCTCCATATAGTGAAGAAATGGTTGACCACTGCCCCTATTATGGTCACCCCAGAATAGACACTTCCTTTCGAGGTGATGTGCGATGAAAGTGACTTTGCCATGGGAGAAAGAGATAAACACTTTCAGCCCATTTGCTATGCAAGTAAGACTCTGAACAATGCTCAAGAGAATTACACAACCACGGAAAAAGAGCTACTTGCGGCGGACAAAGCAGTCAAAATCGGGATTTTAGCCAAAATCGAAAACTGAGGTAAAATCGGAATCCTAAAATCGAATCGTAAAATCGTAGGATTTTAAGTTCCATATGAAAACTAACATATAATCATATTAATAAGGTAAATCACTTAATAACACAAAAACACATAACATTTAAAATGATATTCTCAAGATTAATGTTCCAAAATCATCATTTTAATTTTATTTAATGCATAACTCAGAATAATTGATGAGGAAAGGATACAGCTCATGGGACTTATCTCTTCTTTTTCATAGTGTCTAGGTAGTTTAACTCAAAATAGTACTTCGCCCCGGTTAATTTCAACATCGTCTGCTAATCATGATTTAAAACTAAGAATAAAAGAACTCAAATAGAATAATTAATGCTAGTGGTTGATTAAAATATAATCATTGATTTTTAATAATGATGTTAATTCTTACGTACATACAATATTAGAACAACTATTTTACCAATGAGTTCAACCGGACGAAGGGAAAGGGATTGACCAATCCCTAATTTGATTATTTTTTTTCTTTTCAAAAGTTTTTTAATAGAAAAAATATCTGAGAAGATGCCCATCATTGCCCTTTCTGCCGAAGCAGTTCCGCTTTTTTAAATTTTCTCAAACCTCCCATTTTGTTCTCATTTGATTTAAATCCCGATTTTGGTACAATTTTATGATTTTAATCCCGATTTTAAACGATTTTAAGGTCCACCAATTTTATAGTAAAATCAGGATCAAAATCCCTAAGTAAAAACTTAAAATCCTACGATTTTATGATCAAAAACCTGATTTTGATTGCTTTGGCGGTGGTTTTTGCATTCGATAAGTTTCGGCCCTACCTGGTTCTCTCAAAGGTCATTGTTTATACCGATCATTCCGCTCTCCGTTACTTGATGACCAAAGCTGATGCGAAACCTCCCCTTATTCGATGGGTGCTTTTACTACAAGAATTAGATATTGAAATCAAGGAAAAAAGGAGAGCAGAAAGCCTCATAGCCGACCATCTCTCTAGATTGGAAGGTCCAGAGGCCAAGGAAGAATCTAGAAGAGAGATCCATGCTTCATTCCCCGATGAAAGACTATTTACTGTTCACACACGGGAAAGCCAACTTTGGTTAAGTAGCCCAAATCTTCTCTACAAGCCTAGTTGAGCCTACTAGAGCCCGAGCTTAATGCCCCAGATACGATAGTCTAGATCGAGGTGACTATAAATGGGTTTAGGGGAGGCATACTTGAAGGCGTGTGGATAACCATGAAAGCCCACGGAAAATAGCTCACTCACCACATTTGACAAACACTAAGTATCTGGACATTGCATAGTAGTAATAAGCTAGGGTGAGGGATAGTTCCTCGAAGTATATTTTTTTTTATCATTATTTGATCTCTTAACCACTAGTTCACTCATATCCTCCACACAAAACCTCAAACCAATTGCCTAGCTTATTACTACTATGTTACCGAGACCTGAGAAGTAGTCTAGGTTACCGAGACCCGAGTATAATAAGACCTTGATTGCCACTATACAATAATGCCAGTTTAGGTTAAACTTGGCCTAGGATGGGGTAGTTATTAACACGTGCTAACCATTGACAATAACTTGCACGGATGAAATCGATCAAGCTTTTTGGTGCCATTTCCGGGGAACCTTGGTAACTAGTAGAAAACCATTGAGTTGTTAGTCTAGTCTTTATTTTGTTTTGTTTTGTTTAGTGTTGTGTTTTTGTTCTTTACGTAGTTTGTTTCATGTTTTTCTTTTATCATCCAACTTTGTGCGTCACGGATTTTCAAGTTTGTGTCTTGTAGCACCTTTGTATGCGAAGAAGGGATTCCTTGGAGATAATACCTCATGATATGGAAATCGAGAGAACCCTTCAGAATCTAAGAAGAGTTGCAAGAGATCAACCTCCACCAATGGCGAATCAACAACAACAAACTCAAGTTCCACCAAGGCCTAGAACAATAGGATTTTACTCTTGTCCGAGGATTTAGGACATCCAGTTTCTAATACAATACCCAGACCTAATAGGACGAGAATGCTACATAACATCGGGTATGATTTCCTTGATCAAGATCGATTACTAGTTCAAGGGAACGAAGAATGAAATACCACATCGTCGTGTGGATAAATTCTTATTACTGATTGATGGGCTCAATGTGAATGAGGCTACTAAGGAAATGGTTTGTCTACGTCTTTTCCGTTCTCATTGGTTGGGGAGTCCAGAAAAGTGGTTCATGAGTCAACCCCATCACTCCATTACTTCTTGGGAGGAGCCTTGCAACAAATTTCTAAACTGATTCTATACTCCCTCTACGACTGCAAGCATGTGAGCCATCATTAATAAATTCAAACAAAAGGAGCAAGAAACTTTGGGAGAAGCATGAGAGAGATTTAATGCCATGCTCTTCAAATTCCCTCACCATGGTATTGAAGATTGGAGAAAGGTTGAGATTTTCTTCAAGGGAATCAAAGGCGAAGAGAAGCATCGCATCTTGATGACGGTTGGGGGAAATTTAAAGAACCAGGAGCCTAAGGATATCTCGAACCTCTTGCAAGACATGGTGGAAAACTAACATGATTGGAAGGAATTTCAATGGGAGCAAGAGCATGATGATTTAAAATCTACCTCGCCTCCACTTTACCTGCCAATGGATAACAAAACTGAACAACCACCATTAATAATAGGGGTTATAAGTGGTCCTCATCGCCTAGTTAAGGCCAAGTCAAAGTTACTCAACCTCCATTCATACAACCTATTGTACAGAGATCGCTATCCGAAGCGAAAATTGAAGTGCCTACTACAATCTTCCATTTGGAATCGACTGCCACATGCAACAACATGGAGACAGTTCTGGATCATACGGAGGACCTAGGTGGGTGTATAGTGCATCTCCAAGAAGCTGCAGTTACGACCGAATGAAGTCATTGGGAGAATTTATGGAGACTCTTTCGAGAAACCTTCATGAACTAGAAAAACATCAAGAAAGAAATGAACTCGGTCTCAAAGACTTACAAGAGAAAATCTTGCAGATAACGCAGCTAGTGGCGGATAAGGAGACCATTTCCCCCTTGTAAGAAGTTGGACAGACCATTAACGTCGACCCACCAAGGACAGAAGCATTAATGATTGGAGACCAAGCTACCGGGGAACAAGATTTCTCCTGCACCTTACCCTTCAAGGCTGAGGAACGACATGCTTGATAATAAATTTGCAGAGTTCCTAGAGGTTAACATCCCATTCCTAGAGGTTGTGACTTAGATCCCTAAGTATGCAAGACACGTGAAAATTTTGCTTACCAAGAAGGAGAAACTTGGGGCAATTTCGACTATAGGGCTCAACGAGATGTGTTCAGTAGCACCTCAGAACAAGCTTCTGGATAAGCAAAACAACCCTGGGAGTTTCACTATACCTTGAATGATTGGTGATTTTTTTTTAAAATGTTTAGCAGATTTAGGAGTGAGTATTAATGTCATGCCTTATCAAGTCGTTAGTAAGTTAGACGTAGGTGAATTAACTCCTACTTATATGAATATCCAGCTTGTTGATAGGTCTATCGTTTTCCCCAGGGCATAGTTCATGATTTACTTGTTAAGGTAGATCGTTTTATATTTCCAACTGACTTTGTTATCTTAGACATGCCTGGAGATATCGATAATCCTCTTATTCTTTGTAGACCTTGATTCTCGGTAGACCATTTCTAGTAATACTGTAATAGCTAAATCATTCATTGATGTACAAGGTGGTAAACTGACGCTAGGGGTAGGAAATGAAGAGGTAACATTCACTAATCAGGCTAGGGTACACACCACTGAAGAGTGTGATGAGTTGAATTTAATAGAGGATTTACCTAATTTATATAGTGTGCCTTCTTCCCTATACCATGTGTCTGATGACCCTCTTGAACAATGCCTTGTGCTAGGTACGAAGATCGCATTGGACATGAACCTAAACGAGCAGCTAAAAGAATTGGATAACGGAATGGAAGAAGAAGCAAATGAGAAGGTGGAGCCTCTTCCTGAATTAAAGCGAATTGCGCCATCAATCAAAGAACTGTCAAAGCTAGAGTTGAAGCCCTTACCCAAGCATCTAGAATATGATTTCTTAAGGGAAGACTAAAAAATTTCGTGATTATCAATGCGAACCTCACTATAGAGCATAAGTCGGCTCTCATTCAGCTACTAAGGAAACACAAGAAGGCTATAGTTTGGAAGATAACATATATTCGAGGAATCAGCCCATCCTTCTGCACTCATAAAATTAACATTGAGGATACGAGCAAGCCAGTGATTCAAACCCAACATGGTGGAAGTCTTTAAGGCATAAATAATCAAGTTTCTCAATGCAGGAATCATATATCCAATTTCGGATAGTACTTGGGTGAGTCCGACTCAAGTGGTACTTAAGAAAGGGGGAATGACAGTCGTCGCAAATGAAAATAATAAACTCATCCCTACATGGACATTCATAGGATGGCGGGTTTGTATTGACTATCATAAGCTAACGAAGTTACTAGAAAGGACTATTTCCCCTTCCATTCCTCGATCAAGTTTTGGAACGACTCATCGGTCACGATTACTATTGTCTCTTGGATGGGATGTCCGGTTACTTCCAGATCCCTATTTCCCTATAAGACTTAGAGAAGACAACTTTCACCTGCTCTTTTGGAATATTCTCCTGTAGAATAATCCTCTTTCGTCTTTGCAACGCTCCTGCAACGTTTCAACAATGCATGATCGTTATTTTTGATAAGTTGGTTGGGGACATAATGGAGGCCTTCATGGACGATTTTTTTGTGTTTGGGGAGTATTTCGACCTTTGCATTTGCAACCTAGAGAAAGTATTGGAGAGGTGTGTTGAAACTAATCTCTCGCTCAATTGGGAAAAGTATCATTTCATGGTTCAACAAGGGATAGTGCTCGGACATGAAATATCCAAAAAGGGTATTGTGGTGGATAGGGCAAAAGTCAAGACCAATAGCAGTTTGGGGTTCGAGTTTCCTCGATCATGCTGGTTTCTGCAGGAGATTCATACAAGATTTCTCAAAAATTGCTCTTCTTCTCCACAGATTATTTGAGAAAGACGCAGCTTTCAAGTTTTTTGCAGAATGCGAGGAGGCTTTTGAGACATTGGAGAAGCGATTGACCACTGCACAAATCATGGTGACTTCAGACTGGGCAGTTCCGTTTGAGTTCATGTGTGATGCAATCGACTTCTCCGTGGGAGTAGTTTGGGTCAGCGAAGAGAAAAAGAGTTTCAGCCCATCTTCTATGCAAGTAAGACTCTAAACGATGCTGAAGAGAATTACACCACCATGGAAAAGGAGTTACTAGTTGTAGTATTTGCATTCGACAAATTTCAAACCCTGCCTGGTTCTCTCAAAAGTCATTGTTTACAATGATCATTCCACTCTTCGTTATTTGATGACAAAGGCTTATGCTAAACCTTGCTTTATTCGATGGATACTCTTACTACAATCAATTTACATCAAAATCAAAGATAAAGGGGTAGCAGAAAATCTTGAAATAGACCATCTCTCTAGATTGGAAGATCCACAAGCCAAGGAAGAATCCATGAGAGAGATTGACGATTCGTTTCCTGATGGAACACTTTATCTTGTGCACAAACGTGAAGACTAACTTCCATGGTTTTCCAATTTGGCAAATTATTTGGCCACAAGGCAGCTTCCTAAGGATATGACTAGTCTTGATAGGAACAAATTCTTTGCAGATATCAAGAACTATTTACGGGATGACCCTTACTTATTCAAAGTGGGCTATAATGGAACAATTAGGAGTTGCGTAGATTCAGAGGAGGCAAAGAAAATTATTTCTCATTGTCATATTGGAGCGGCCAGTGGACATCATGCGGGGCGTCGGACGACAATGAAGATACTACACTCCTTTTTTGCCAACTATGTTCAAGGATGCCATCGACTTTGTAAGTAGATGTGACAAATGTCAAAGATCGGGAAAAATTCCATCACGGGACAAAATGCCTCAAAGATTCTCCATCACCTATTAGATCTTCGATGTCTGGGGTATTGACTTTATGGGGCCATTTCCCTCTTCTTTTGGATGCAAACATATTCTTTTAGCAGTGGATTATGCGTTTAGATGGGCCGAAGCTCAAGCACTGCTATAATCAGTGATCGTTGGACACACTTCCAAGGGCAATTTGAAAAATTACTAAGCAATATGGTGTCCATCATCGCCTCTACATGTTTTATCATCCACAAACAAGCGGTCAAGCGGAGTTGACCAATCATAAGTTGAAATGAATTCTTGAGAAAACAGTATCGCAATCCAGAACATATTGGTCTCTACGCCTAGATGATGCACTACACGCCTATCAAACATCCTATAAAACACCGATTCGCATGTCTCCATATCGCCTAGTCTATGGAAAGGCATCTCATCTTCCAGTGGAGATGGAGCATAGGGCCTATTGGGCCATCAACCTTCTTTACATATTCTCTGCTGTTTCTGCTAAATAGTTTGCTGTGAGTGTTGGAGGTAGTGCTTAAAAGTTGGGCTGGGCAGGTGTTTGAAATATATGCAGAAGTGGTGGCTCTCTTAAGAAATGAAAAGAAAATGAAAGAAAAACAAAGAAAAATTGGAAGCAAAAGAGAGCCACTACCAAAAATCTGAATAATGCCCAGTAAGTAGTGTTTCTTAGCAGTCTGGCTTGGAAATGCTGACATTTGTACCTCCTTCGCTCTTGTGCTCTTGAGATATTGAGTAATGCAGAATAGCAGAAAGGAAATACCGGTTTGTTTGACTGTGATTGTTTGGGTTTGGAAATGTGGAACCTTGTGCTATGAATACTTCCACCACCTACAAGGCCTTTTCCCCATGTCCAAGACCCTAGCCAGTCATTTGAACCTGTGTCTAAGACCTCCTGATTAGTTAGTGGTGACACCCCATATGTGAACTCTAGCGTTTAGAGGCCGCCATCATGGTGAAGAGATGTTAGGGATTGAGAGAAATAACATGCGCATTTTTCGCATCAAATTGTCCTGACCCCACTGGTCGAGAGTGAGTGATTCATTTTCATATTCTATATAATCTTGTACCCCGGTGAGGACCTAGATTGCTCGGTCTCTATTCTGATGTCTTGAGTTGGATGCATGAGTTGACTGTTTTGGGTAAGTGGTTGAGTCAAGTCTAGGTTGGTTGGTGAGCAGAAGGGAGACTCTTCCTTTACTCGATTTTGCTGCACTCGAATGTCCTTTGTGGTGGTTGTCCAGGTTGCTATTGAAGTTGGTCATGTATTGATGTTTGAAAACCAGTACGATTCACGTGTTCTGTGCCTTTATGACTTGTCCCCAATGTTGGTTGATTGGAAATATGTGAGCTTACCTTGTGTCTGACTTGGTTTGCTTGGGGACAAGCAAACGGTTAAGTGTGGGGGAGTTTGATAGACCGTTAATTACACATGTTCTTACCCCTGTTCTTACACCGTTTGAGATGTGATTTCTCGTGTTTTAGGCCGATTTCACGCTAGGTTGTGTTTGTTTGTGATATTTCAGGTCCTAGTACGTGAATGGAGGCTTAGGAGAGAGTTTGGGGTCGATTGGACGAAGATCGGGCGCGAGGCAAGTCAGAAAGGAGGCCACACAGGCACACCCACAACTCACACGGCCGTGCAAGTGACCACTTTGGCCGTGTGAGATTGTGCGAGAGCAAACACGGCTTGCCCTGATGTTCACACGGCCGTGTGAAGGAGTGTTTTGGCCGTGCGAGTTTCGCCGAGAGCAAACACGGGCAGATGGAAATCTCACACGGCCATGCGACCCTGGCCGTGTGAGAAGCCTGAAGATCGAACTAATTGGAACGCAGCATTTTGATTCACACCGGCAACTGGGTATGCCACACGGCCGTGTGGCCCTGCCCGTGTGAGTCGGGAATTCCTGGTTTTAACCCAATTCAGGGCTGCAAGAGAGGGAATCGGACTTTTTGAGCAAAAACAGAGCCCTAGAGAGAGAAAGGACGAAGAACACATCCTAGAAGCCATCTTGGAGCTGGGTTTCATCAAATCAAGCTTGGAGATCGTCATAGGAGTGGAAATCATCATCCCAGAGCAGATTTTCCTCATCTTTATGAGTATGACTACTTTGTATCTTGTTTTCCTCTCTCTCTCTCTCTCTCTATGGAGTAGAACCCCTCTCTCACTTGGGGATGAAGAACCCTAGTTCTATGTGTTAGGGATTGATTGTAATGACTTGGGATGATATTACTGTTTGATTTTAATCGAATGATGCATGTTTATTGAGTCAATTGAAGTCTGATCAACTTTTCCTGATTCCTGCTGCAATCTGAGATAGATAGAATCTGATTAGGTTGCTAGAGTCTCATCATTCGGTAGTAGGAGATTGGCTATACGAGAGTTAGCCAGTTTACTGCTTTGTACTGGAATCCAATTCCAGTAGTGGAGTTCTGTTCTTACTGCTTCAGCTTTCTATCCCGGTGAAGACTAGTCGTCTGCCGGGTAGATAGACTGAGAGGGCTTGGTCAGCTTAAGAGATTCCAAGCTACTGTCGGATCTTCCGCAGTCTAATCAACAGTGAATCAACCCAGGGAAATACAATTGAAACCTAACTAAGGAGCTAGGGGGACTCATTCCCGAGTGACTCTTACCTGCTTGAGAAAAGCGTATCAATTCGTGCTTTCTTTCTGCTTTTGCTTTTAAACAACAATCACTTACTCTAGTTGGCTAGATAATAGAGAATCACTGAGTAAGCAGTAGACCTAGACCCCGGGTTGATAATATTACTTGTCACTTTACTGCATTCCCGGTCTGCGATTACACTTGGTCGCAGATTGGTGTTGTGTTTTGGCGTGTCATAGACCGTTGTAACTACTTTTGGAGATAATAACAACTCTATTTTCCCTTCTCTATCTCTCTCTCTCTCTCTCTCTCTCTCTCTCTCTGTCTCTGTCTCTGTTCTTCTCTATTCCTTCTCCCTTTCTCTGCAATTCTTCTTCGCCAAGTCCGTTCTAGACTCCTAGGGGTTACAAGCCAAATATGAAAAAAGAGCAAGCTGCAAAGGGAGAGATCGCCGGAGTGGTGTATCCGACAACTTGCCGGGCGTGAAGGGGGTTACAAATATGGAATTAATTAAGAAGATCAAGTATAAGGTATTTTGGGTTGAGGGGCTCAATGTTGGTTTTAATCAAGGCAATGTGAGGCTTTGGCTAAATTACATGTTTGGTCAATAAAATTATATAAATTTTTCGCGTTTGCCACACAAATTACTTTTCTTTCATATTCGCCACTAACTTTACAAATCGTTTCACCGTTAGTCACTAGTCATTAGTCTCCGTCAGACTTCGTTAACTCCGTCAATTTTTGTTGACTTGGAAAACGTAAATGCTGACTGGACCACTAACATATTAAAATAAAAAATAGTGACAATGGCAATTAAAAATAAAAAATAGAAATGGACCCCTCCCCCTTTTCTTTCTTCTTCTTCCTTTGCCTGTCCATTTTCTTCAACCAAGATACCTAATTCTAGTTTCATTTTTCTCCAATTCCCAGTTCGACTTTCATCTCGTTGTCCGGCGCCGCCATTTCTCTGCGCCACCATGGACAATCTAGACGACATGGCGAATCTTCTTCTGGTGGAATCGTAGATTCATGGTAGCGACTTCTGGTTCCAGATCCCCAATTCCCCAATTCGACAGATGCGACTTCTGGTTCCCACACTATCGATAACATCTTCCTCCAAATTTTCTCCTTTTTGAGGTTTTTTTTTTTTAAATTGAATCATAGTCCGTGCAGTAGTCATGGGGGAGGAAAAGAAGATGATCGGCTGCGAGGTGAACAGAGGAGAAAACAACCACAACGGTGGAAGCGGGCTTCGCGCCTACCATGCGGATTTGGCCGGAAAGACGAACAATCAGATTCAGCCAGGACTACGGAGGACGCGGTTGTGCTTGTCGAGCATGATGGTGACGTCCTTGCCGGTGGAGAGCGTGATGAGGGAGTCGAGATCGTGGCAGGGAAGCTGGTATTTGAGAGCTAACAGTGTTCCGAAGTTGAGGGCGCAGACTAAATGGGTGGCGAGAATAGAGAGAGTGAGATTGGTGACGGAGGTAGGGACTGTGATAGTAGCGCACATGAGACGCAATTCAGACCCGCCGATGGTTGTAGCTAACGTGGCGGTGGAGGGTGATGGCTCCATTTCCAGAGGTCAGCGGTTAGGGATTGTACTGTATGTAAATGTCAAATTGGGTAATTGTTAATTGGGTTGGGTGAGGCGGAGGAGTTTGATTCAGGAGAGGCGGCTTCGAGACCTTTGTTGCTGCATTTATCTTCTTCTTCATCCTCACTGCAATTAGAAACCCCCTGAAACGGATTGGTGGAAGAGAAGCAAGGTTGACTGGGGAAGAGAAAAAGTCAGCTCAATTCCATGAGATTGTGTGGAAGAGGAAGAGACCTGATGAAGCAACGCCCGGAAACAGAAGGGAGAATTTGATCCCGGAGAAATAAATGGGACAATCACTAGTGCTGTAGCGGCGTTGCCGTCGGGCTCGGGGTTTGGAAACGGAGGGTGGCGGCCGCTGGTTTTTAGGTTAGCGGCCCAGCAGTTAACGACCAAGTTAATTTTAACTCCGATGCGGTGAGAATAAATGGTAATTTTTATTTTTAATTTACATGTCATTAAGTTAATGGTCCAGTCAGCAGTTCCGTTTGCCATGTCATCAAAAAGTTGACGGAGTTAACGGAGACTAACGGTCGGTGACTAACAATGAAATAATTTGTAAAGTTAGTGACCAATAAGAAAGAAATGGGTGGTAAACATGAAAGATTTATGCAATTTGAGTGACCAAACGTGTAATTTAGCTGTGAGGCTTTAATTAATTGAGTTACAAATATGAAATTAATTAAAGGGATGAATGTTATAAACCAGTTGGTCTCAATAACTCGAGTTGTTGGGAGGAGGTTATGATGGATCTTATACAGGCCCATATATGGTACTTAACCACTTCCTTACACGCCCCCTCAAACGAAAGCCGACTCATGGGCTTGAAGTTTGCACAGGCCAGTCATACCATGTGCTTGAAAGACAACGGTTAATATTGGGGGTTGTGAGGACTTGAACACGTGACCGCAAGGACAAACCAGCTCTGATACCATGTCATAAACTAGTTGGTCCCAATAACTCGAGTTGTTGAGAGGAGGTTATGCTGGATCTTATACAGGCCCATGTATGGTACTTAACCACTTCCTTACAAAAGGTTGGAATTTACGTGGAGAGCATTTGAATATTGCAATTCTTGTGACCTTCTGAAACTCGTTTGGTCAGTTAATCAGCTAGGAGCGACTAAATAATTCCATGCACGTGGTTGCATGGTCGTACGGGGCGACTACATATATAGCATGTACACAAAAAGCAATGAGTTGAACTGTTACGTGGTTAATTCAAGTCCATCGACTTGAAATATAAGGTGAGTGTAAAGTAGATAAAATCTGCGTTGATTTCTTTTAGTTTATGCTTTTACTTTAAGTTATTTTCGTTAATTTTCAAGTATACGCGATTATGTATGTGAGGCGTCCCACCGCCTACTTAATGTGGAGGCACGCGTTGTGTTATGTATGAATGTATGGTTGTAATTTGTGGTTGATGGTAACTAAACCCCCGGGCGGTTGGGCCGCTACTGGACGCTATAGATGGTCGGGTCACTACTGGACGGTGATACGTAACGCAGTGCCATTTCCTTCAGGATAGGGACACTGGACGACGATACGTAACGCGGTGGACCCTAGTAGTAAGTGTATAAGTTAAAGATATTAATGACTTAAGTATTAAGGATGAAGGCGAGAACGACTTTCATGTAAGATGAAGTAATTTCTAATAATGTGTTAGTAAGGATTTCCTTAGGCAAAGTCTTAGGAAGTAACGACGAGACTGACCCCTTCTCACTCACCAGGTTAAGGAAGGGTTAGCGGATGTGAAACCGCGCCAGCATTGACTAGATCTCAGGGAGCTCAGAGAGGAGTTAGAGTTAGAATTTGTTTAGTTATTCTTGTCCATGATTATGAGCATAAACTGGAGGATCAAGGTTCATAATATATGTTGTTTTATCGATTACGGATTGTGGTCGCCCAAGTGTATAGGGCATTTCATTTGAATTTCTTTGGTAAATGATTCAGTTGTATTTGTTTTATTGGAATTTTGAATTGGTTTTAATTCGGCTCCGAAGCCATGCGTATTTTGATTTATTGAAAAGGATCGAGTTGTTTCAACTCTAACATTAGAAGAAACCAAATCAAATGTTTGAGTGGCGATGACAGTGACATATATTCTTATCTATAGATATTTACGATGAGATTAGGGCGAATTAAGTGATAGACAAGTTAGGGTTTACTATTAATACCTTTATAGTGTTGGAATCCTTATCCAATAATGATATGTTGTGTAAGCGGTCGACCACATACTTGACAGGTTGACACGCTAAAACACAACACCAAATCAGAGGAATGGTTTCCCACGGAATGTACACCTCGGCTTGGTGCTCTCCTCGACCTCCTAACAGTGCCCCAATCATACCCGTTCTCTGCCATCTCCTCAAAGAGTTGATTCATCTGTGGCGGTGTTTTGGTCAGCATGTTCCCGCCACAAACTGAGTCAATCAGCTACTTGTCTTCTAGGAAGAGGGCGTGATAGAAGGTTCCCACCTTGAAAGCATCATTGAAACCATGATTGGGATACCTCAGGAAGAGACTGTTGTATCTCTCCCAAGCATCCCTGATGGTCTCATCCTCGTCCTGAGCAAAATGGGTAATTTGCTTCTGCAGGTCCGCCGTCTTGGATGGAGGATGGTAGCGGGTGAGGAACTTGTCCGCCAGGGTGGCGAACGTGGTGATAGAGCCCGGAGGTCGAGTGTCTAGCCACTCCTTGGCCTGCCCCTCCAGGGTGAATGTGAAGTACCTCAGCTGGATGGCATCTGCTGGGACCCCATTGATCTTGATTCCATCGATGAGCTCGTGGAATCGCCTGAGATGCGAACGAGGGCACTCCTCCTCTTTGCCTCGGAACACCACTGAACCGCGCAGCATGGTGATTACTGAGGTGCTCACCTCAAAATTATTGGCTGGGACATGAGGGTGTTGAATGGGTGACCTCATGTCTGCAGCCCTGGCGGTCCAGTAATGTCCCATGGTCTGCTCCTCGGGAAGGACCACATCATGGTCTTGTGGATCCCCCATCTCTTCCTCTTCTTCGATCTGCAGCTGTGCTAGCTCTTCCTCCGCAGCCAGTCGCGCTTTTAGAGCCCGCTTGAAGTTTCTGCAGGTCCGTTCAAGCTCCTGGTCTAGTGGTAGTAGATCTCCCGACTGGCTACGGGTCATGCACTACCTGCACACAATCAGCAGAAGCAACCCGTGAAGGCACACAGGTGGAAGAGAGAAAATGTAGTAAAGAAAAAGCTAGAGTAACAGATTTGCACGTTTCCCCAATAACCTAGAGGGTCCCCGGCAACGGCGCCAAAAACTTGACACGCTAAAACACAACACCAAACTGCGACCAAGTGTAATCGCAGTCCGGGAATGCAGTAAAATGGCAAGTTCTATTATCAACCCGGGGTCTAGATATACTGCTTACTCCGTGAGTATCTATTATCTAGCCAACTAAGTTAAGTGTTTGTTGTTTTAAGCAAAAGCAGAAAAAAGCAGGAATTGGTACGATTTTCTCAAGCAAAGAAGAGTCACTCGGGAATGAGTCCCCCTAGCTCCTTAGTTAGGTTTCAATTGTAATTTCCCTGGGTTGATTTACTGTTGATTAGACTGCGGAAGATCCGACAGTAGCTTGGAATCTCTTAAGCTGACCAAGCCCTCCAGTCTAACTACCCGGCAGACGACTAGTCTTCACCGAGATAGAAAGCTGAAGCAATAAGCACAGAACTCCACTACTGGAATTTGATTCCAGTACAAAGCAGTAAACTGGCTAACTCTCGTATAGCCAACCTCCTACTACCGAATGATGATGCTCTAACAACCTAATCAGATTCTATCTATCTCAGGTTGCAGCAGAAATCAGGAAAAGCTTATAAGACTTCAATTGACTCAATAAACATGCATCATTCGATTAAAACCAAGCAGTAATATCATCCCAAGTCATTACAATCAAATCCCTAACACATAGAACTAGGGTTCTTCATACCCAAGTGAGAGAAGGTTTCTACTCCATAGAGAGAGAAGGAAACAGAATACAGAGTAGTCATACTCATAAAGATGAGGAAAATCTGCTCTGGGATGATGATTTCCACTCCTATGACGATCTCCAAGCTCGATTTGATGAAACCCAGCTCCAAGATAGCTTCTAGGATGTGTTCTTCGTACTTTCTCTCTCTACGGCTCTGTTTTTGCTCTGAAAATCCGATCCCCTCACTTGCAGCCCGAAATTGGGTAAAAACCTGAAATTCCCGACTCACACGGGCAGACTCACACGTCCGTGTGGCATACCCAGTTGCCCATGTGAGGTCAAAACGCCGCGTTCCGAGTTATTGGGTTTCAGGCTTCCCACACGGCCAGGGTCACACGGCCGTGTAGCTCACCCAGCCTGGCCGTGTGAAGCCTCGCAGAATTCCACACGGCCAAATTGCAACTTCACACGGCCGTGTGACTTCTAGGGCTGGCCGTGTGAAGGCTCGCACAATCCCACACGGCCAAATTGGTCACTTGCACGGCCGTGTGAGTTGTGAGTGTGCCCGTGTGACTTCCTTTTTGACTTGCCTCGCGCCCGATCTTCGTCCAATCGACCCCGAACCCGCTCCTAAACCTTCATTCACTTGCTAGGACCGGAAATATCACAAACAAACACAACCTAGCGTGAAATCGGCCTAAAACACGAGAATTACTATCTCAAACTGCTCCAGAATAGGGGTAAAAACGTGTGCAATTTACGGCTTATCACAGGTCGACCCTTTTTACTATTTGGGCAGATAATTCTGATTTCGATGTTGATAAGGTAATGCAATAGAGATCGACCCTTTTAAGAATGAGGTCGACCATTTAATGTAGAAGGTCGCCCACTTTAAGAATGAGATCGACCTTTTATATTGTTTGCTTGCCAAAGAGGTCAATCATTTCTTGTACAAGGCCAACTGCTTTGTTGAACGTAACAAAACAGAAACAGTAGATTCAGTCGACCTTTATTACCTTGCGGTAGACCTATTTGTGAAAGTCACCGTAGCAAAGTCCCAAATATAGACTTATAAATGATTTCTGACCATAAAGTTATTAACTGGAACAAGGGGCGGAGCTGAAATTTGAGTATCTGGGGGTCGATATTTTTTCGTATTATTGGAGAAGCAAAAAGCACAAAAAATATACTAAGAATAAGAGAACCAAATTATTAGTTTAGATAATTAGATTCCTTCACAGTAGTATTGATGAAAAAAAATTTATCCTATTATTTTAGTTACAAATGATTTAATTACCAAAAAAAGTTAATAATACATTTCAATACATAACATATTTTAACATCTTTCAAACGAGTAAAAAGAATGTGCACGAAATAAAATGTTGGGGATATGGCTAAGTCCTTGCACGCAAACAATAGAAAGAGTGCACGGGAGTGCCTAACACAATGTCACTTCACATTTATCGCTATATGACTCACTCCTACTGTCACCCTAGAAGATGGCCAAGTGTAACCACTTCCTAGAGCGTAGTATAGCGGGTTTGGGTTTTATTGTCAACCCGGGTCCTAGATGTGATGACTACTTAGTGCATTCTTATTATCTAGCAGTGAAACCTTAGTGCAGGTTCAATTAAGCAAACAAGCAAAGCAATTAAACGGTTGTTTTCTAGTCAAGAGAGGTCACCCGGATATGGTTCCCCCTAGACTGCAGTTAAGCCGGATTGTAATTTACCAAGTTCAGTTTCTATGATATTTCTACTGCGGGAGGTTCTTAAGTAGTCTGAAGTCTCGACTAAAGGTCTCCCGACCCTCTCAATCTGAGTCCCCAGCGGGGGACTAACCTCCACCGGAGTAAACAGATTGAGGCCCTAACGAACCAAACCTCCACTACCGAAGTAACTTCGGTATAGAATAGTGAATTGGCTCATCGACTAAAGTCGCCAATTCACTACCTTCAATTAAGGGTGCTCTATCAACCTAGGCAGTTATTCTCTTTCTATGTTAAAGCAGAAACAAAATGAATTTGATCAGGATTCAAGTCATTCAATCATTCAAGCCTCAATTAAATATAATCAAATCATAAAATATGTACTTGGGTTCATACAATCAGACGTAACACACAAATCTAGGGTTCTCCATACCCAGATGAATGGGAAAATTACTCCATGGAGAGAGAAGCAAAAGCAGGTTCAGATGCAGAAATCATACAGTGAAGGATGAGAATCTGCTCCTGGTCATCAATCGGCACTTCTCCAAGTGTAAGCCGAGATCCAATGGCAATGAAGATCAAGCTAGGGCACTTCCGAACTCTGGTTCGTCGCTCTCTCTCTCTCTCTAGGAATCGCTTTCTTTCTCTAAAACTCGGAACTCCCTTCTCGTCTGCTGAAAATTGGCTTAAAACCAGAAAATCCCGACTTACACGGCCGCGTGACATCCCCAGCTGCCCGTGTTAGTTGTGCAAACCGCAGCGTTTTGATAAGTGGCTTCAGGCTTCCTACACGGCCACGACCCACATGGCCGTGTGGCTTCTCAGCTTCCTGCCAAACGTCCAAACTTTGCCCAATCTACCCCGAACTCGTTCCTAAATCTTCATTCACGTACTAGGACCTGAAATATCACAAACCAGAACAACCTAGTGTGAAATCGGCCTAAAGCGCGAGAATCGACATCTCAAACGGCTCAAGGATAGGGGTAAAAACATGTGTAATCAATGGTCTATCACTATAAATAGAGAATGTAACATCATGATCCTTTTAACAAAAAATATAAAATTGTACTCCGGACCACAGTAAAATTTCGTAAAAATCAAACAAGAAAACAAAAACGGAATCATTCCTTAAAATTCGAATGCAACAGCTGGGCAACTTCATCCTTGAATCATAAAACACAAATTTTGAATCTTCAGTTTATACTCATAATCATGAAACGAAACAACTAAACGGGTCCTGCTACAACTTCATATTGTGATCCTTCCTTAGACATCTTCACTGATGATGATGCTTCTCATATCGCACTATCTCCTCTCGTGCTACTTGACCTCTAACCCTTTCTCTATCTGGTGAGTGAGAAGGGATCAGTTTACGCTGCTACAAAGAACTACGTATAAGAAAGAAACCATAAACATACGACTTTACTTTGAGGGAGTTGATCTTACTCCCTTCCTTTGACATTATCTTATAAAAGAAAACGGTAGTAGTTGGCACTACCCTCCACCCTTAACTTAAAAAACTAGACACCCCTTAACCTATGACATTGTCGTTTGGTGTCCTAACCTCTTAGACAATGGCCTGCATTTTAATTCGTAGTACGATACCATGCCTAATTAACTACTGTGTATCGTATCGCAGTCCAGTGGTGATGCAACCACCCCAGGATATTATTTCCTTACTAACACTCACTCATCACATACACATAACCTTCATTAGGCAGTGAGATAGCTCAAAATCTTATCCTCTCCTTCAATAGGCGATGGGTTACCTCAATATATATCCATAGGCCTCATATATTCTCAATTCTCCTAGTTCAAATGTCTAAGAAAATGAATCCTCAAACATGCATCTCGAGTAATTATAACTCGTAACTAAAAGCTTGAACTCATAAAGCTTAATCTTAAAAACCTCGGCGTAGAATTTACCCCCTTTACACTCACCTCAAAAAGACGATTCATCGATTCCTTAGTTGAAGAAATCTCTCCTTCGTCGAATTACCTAAAAAACCCTATGAATCAAAAAATTCATTTTTAGCCGACCTTTCTCGGTCTGAAACCTCCTTTTGAATTACTTGAACACTCTCTCCTCAAAATCCAATCCTCAAACCTCTTTTCAAAGACCCCTTAACCTCCTTACAGAATTTTCTATAAATAACTTCTTTCGAAATCGACCCATTTCAAATTGAATTCATATTGAACGAATTTTTCACTCAACTTAAACCTCCTTATAAATCCATACCATAATTTTCCTAGGTCGACAATGAGGACTAGTAACTTGGAAAATTATCAAATTCGTAAAAACACCTCGGCATGATTTTTGTTTAATTAAAATCGACATTTGATTAATTTCTAAAAATAGTAAATCATCTTCAAAAATCTTCAAATTAAATCACCAGCACCGAATGGATTCTCCTTCTATCTCTAGAATTGTTAAGCTCAGAAACAAACTCCCATAGAGGCTCAAAACAATTTAAAGAACTTAAATCACGTTTCAAGAAATTTCCTGCAGTCTAGTGACTAACCAGATCAGTCACTAATGGTCTCTAAAACTGTCGTTAAATTCCCAAAACTACACCCTCACAAACAAACTTGGTAATGATTGTGAATACCGACTGGCTTGACCCCGCTGCTACGGCGCGTGACCAAGGAGGGAAGGGGAGGCGGCCGCTACTCTACTAAGATGGAGGAATTGGGTCGTGCACTACTTTGCTGCTGAGGAAATAGGCACCAACTAGGGTTTTTTTCTCCTTTAATTGCTGCTTGGGGGTTTGGGGGAAATGTGAGGAGTTTAGGGGGGGAGTTCAGGGCCGTTCGTCTCTCGGCCCAATTAACGATAATTTTTTTTATAAATACTGTTAATTATTTTTATTATAATGATAATTATTTTTATTATTTCTAATCCACGGTTGCAACCTTTTGTACGTAACCGTCAATCCAACCGTTGGTTTATTATGGTCGAACCTGAACCCAACCGTTGATTTATTATGGTCGAACCTGAACCCAACCGTTCATTTATTATGGTCGACCCTGAACCCAAATATCGGGGTGTTACATTTCCTCCACTCCTATAAAAAAAATCGACCCCGAAATTTGCTTAGACTCATGCTTCCATTACACACCATTCTGGCCTCCTTGCCCCATGAATTTATTCTTGCTATATGAATTTTTATGTTTCCTTTGCTTGTCTGTATTGTTTATTGTACTTCTTATATCTCCTCTTGACCATAATAGTTATCCTCACCTAACTTCGTAGTACTGTGTAACTTTGAGTGACTCATTGTTCTTTTTAATTACGCAACTTGGTTGCATTTAAGGTCCTAGTACATAAGGGGGTGATCAGCTTACCCCCCACCCCAACCCAGGATGACCAGGAGGGGTGGTATGGTGGAGTGATTGTGTGAGTGTTGTTAAATAGGATGGATGACCGATTTTTGCCAAGACGATGAAGCACCATGTTATGGCTAGGGATGGTCATCAACATACCCTCATGGTATGATAAGAGGGAGGTTCACTCGTCCCGAATATCACATTAATTTCCCACCTAAGGCCCAAGTATAAACCTTAGATGGGTTCAATATAGGGCAAGTATGTTTAAATATTAACCCGGGCCGACCCGTGTACCCCTACTTCCATTGTTTTAAGCATTATCTAGCGAATTGGTTTTTGGTTGAAAACTATGAGATTTAAATCAAAATAAAGCAAAGGTAAATGGTTTGAAAGCTCTGGATGAGAAGAATCACTTGGGTGTCGCTTCCCCTAACTACTACCATGGCACGTGGACTCGAATGAGACGTTATGGGCAAGGAAATCATGAACCGCTAGGAGGTGCAACTATGGTCGAGGACCATACTCTCAATTGCCAAACCAAGGGATACATTATAGGCTATAGGAGTAGCCCTCTTAGAGTCTTGGTTAAGGAAATTAAGGGTTGAATTACCTTCTCCCTCAAATTGATGGTTGGACGACTTAATCATGATTAACCTAGTTGCTTAATTCAAGATAGAGGTTTGCCCTACATTAACCTAGGTAGGTGGCTTGTCAAGCCCAAGGAATCTCAAATCAATTGAGCCTCTTTTAGAAAGAGGGGTTTCCCCTCTAACCTAGGTTAGAATGGCCAATTAGATTTCTAGACACACACATGAACAATCATCTTGAAAAATACGTCAATCATTAAATTAAACAATACCCATAAACAATCATTCAAGTCACACTACAACTACATGGCAAATAGTTAGGGTTTCACAACACCCAAGTGAAAAAGAGTACTACTCCATGCTAGAAAGGGGAAGAACACAAGAGGAAGAGGTAGAAACCATCATGGAGTTGCCTCCAATCTCCTCTAAGCTTGTGTTGATCTTATCTTGGGGAGATTCTTCCCAATTCACCACTTGGGGCAGACCCTAGCCTTCCTTCTTCCTTGGTTCATCCTTTCTCTCTCTAAAATCTCAAGAAGAAGACACTTTCTCACACTTAGGCTCCTCCTCTCTCTTCCTTTCAGCTCACATTATATACCAGGATTGGGCTCAGTTCACGGCCATGAACTCTTCAACGCGTCTGTGAACACAGAGCGCGATCAGGATTTCACGGTTTGGCCTCAATCTTTACGGTCTTGTAGACCGTGCACTCATCTTGCGGTAGTAACTGCAGATTTCTCCCTGGACACATCGCGGTTCACGGTTTTGAGCTTTTATTCACGGCCATAGCGGACTGTGAACTCCAATGATAACTAGTGAACTCCGCCTGGATCACCCTCTTTGCCCGGTCTTTGCCTCTTTTCGTCCAAATTTTGACTCCAGGCCTGATTTCACCTGTTGGGTGCTGAAACACACTAAAACGCACAAAACCTACCGTAAAACCACCCTTTTAGGAGTTCAAATGCTACAAATGCCCAAGGGAAACAGGGATAAAATGTGTGCAATTAGGCCAGAATCACTCCCCCACACTTAGACGTTTGCTTGTCCCCAAGCAAACCATTTCACACAAGCTAACAACTCAACCTATCAAAGTGCTTTCGGGACAAATCAAAGGGCACAAAGTGAAGAATCTCAAATGGCTATTGGCAATTAACACAAGGACTGTTGCAAGCAATACAGACATCCACCACAAACGACATTCAAGGCTACTGGAAACGGTCAAATGAAAAGTTCTCACCTTGTTCATGAATCAATGAAAGTTTCAACAAGATCACTTACCAACCACAACTAACCTTGCATAGAGTTCAAGTCCAAAGAACAAACGGATGGGCAACAAAGGTCCTCACCGGGGTATGATATGACATGCAAAACAAGAATGAATCACTCACTATCTTGACCAGAGGGGTCGAGACCTTTTGGTTCAAAAATAGCAAAATCATCAACTCTCAGCCCTATCGTCTCAACACCACGGCGGCAAACTCTAAATGCTAGAGTTCACGGAACGGTTGTCATCACTAGCTTGTCCGAAGGTCTTAGACACGGGTTCAAATGAATGGCGATTGTCTTGGACATGGGGAAAAGACTTTTTGGGTGGTGGCAAACACGTCATAAGGTCCTACATCTTCACCCTAAAACCGAAGATTCTATGGTTTCGACTAAGAACCTTCCTCACAAACAACAACCACTAGCATCGGGCAAAAACCTTGCTTCTCCCTTCCAAACTACCCATCATGAACATCCCTTAAGAACTCTTCCTCAGTCCACTCTTGCTATCACACTTTGATTTGGTAGTGAAGGAGTTCTAAGACAATGTGGTTTCAATGGCTTGTGTTCCAAGGAACCTCACCTAGAGCATACTCTTTGATTCCTTGTGGTACTCTCTACTTTATTTACCCTGTTTTATTACCTCTTTTTCGTTTCTCTTTCTTTTTTTTCTTTTCTTTTTGAGGGGGGTACTAGAGAGTTAAACATTTGCCACACTACTTTTAATGATCAATGCTCACTTTTTAAGAACTCACTCCAACACTACTCTTCCTCTCACTTTCGATCCTAGCAAGAACCGCACACAATCCTCCTATGTAAAACCTCAATGGAACTCAAAAGCGAGAGCTCCAGGACATAAGGACGACACATGTGTATACACGAAGAAAGGATGGGGGTCGTTCTATTAACACCATTAAGCTCACAAGAAAACGCTCCTAACATAAGCACGACCTCCAAATTCACAAGGCTCAAAGTGGTTGACTAGTGGATAATTCAATTCAGGACAATCAGCATTTGGGCGTGGACTAATCCTATGCCTCCATCATACTCACTAGTGACAACTGTGATGTTACTCGCCATGGTAAGAGGGATCTAAGCACATAAGAAGAAAACGATTGGCTCAAAGCTCACATGGCTACCTAGTCACCCAACCATCTATTCCAATTCACAAAACAACATGCAGGGCAATTGCAATCAACAAGTAATCGAGTCAAAACATCCATTCATTTTTGCACACATGAGAACTAAATCTTTGCACTATCTTAATGCACCTCTCAATCATCATCATAGGACATACTCGATCACATGCAACAATTCAAGGTCAATGCCAATAAACACAAGATTCTCCTACAAACCAGCCAATTTGATCATGCAAACATTGCTTGGAGCCCTCAAATTTTTCAAATTTGGACATAAATCAAGGCTCCAAGCATCAATCGCACTCACATAAGCATAAAAGTAGACTACCCACCTAATGGCGTAAGATAGGGGTAGAACGACGTTACCGCTTTGCTTGGTGAGTTAAAGTTGGATTTGTTTCCGGGGTAGGAGATTTGGAGCTTCAAGCAAAAGAGAAAAACATACACACACACACACACACAAACATAATACGACTCGCTCAAGGCAAGATTATTACACAACAAAATACGATAGTAGTAGTAGTTTATGGTCACACACACATAACGAAAGAATAATAATAAAAAAGAGCTCAGAGTTCCTAGTGGAGTAGTGGGGTGAAAGGAATCGGCTCTGTTACATATCTCCCTCGTCGGCTACCTCACTAGGTCGAAGGCCCTTTATCATCATCGGGAATGAGACCCTGGCGTCTATCCATCTACTCGAGGAGGTTCGTCTGCCGGACGAGGGGGGAAGTCACTCCCCCAAACTGGGTCTCAAGGCGATCCATCCTTTGGATGAGGGGATCACCCGCTGGCCTAGGTGTTGAAGTTGCTGCTGGTGGTGGTATGGGGTGCTAGAGCGTGGGACGGCGGCAGCGGCCGGGTGCTCAAGCATGTTGCTGCTCTGGGGGTGGAACACCTGCATCTTGCTCCACTGGAGTAGGGTCAACTGCTGGATGCATGGCTCCTGAAGGTTGGAGCCCGTCGAGGTACTAAATGCCCCTCTCCTGAAGTACCAGCTGCTGGTGTAGCCACTGGGAAGGGCTCGATTCTCCCGATGATGGAGCATCGGTCCACCTCCACGCCGAAGTGGCAGGCAATCCTTGTGATGATGCCCCCCATATGCATGGTATCCACCCTGTTGCGCCCTAGACACCGGGAAAAAAAGGTGGCTATCAGCGATCCTAAATGAATCGGCTCCGCCGGATGCCTTATGGAGAAGAGAGCTATAAGCCCTCTGTTGGTCTCAGATGTCACCGCTGCATGCTGGGGATGACCGATCGGGTGAGCAGAGTGTGGAGGATCCTCCAGGGGGTCCTCAGCTTCACCTCATTGGTGCGGCTCGCCTCATACTCCTCGGTCTCGTGCTCGGGGCGACAGAGGGCAGGGAATGCGGCCTGATAGTGAAAATCGGCAGTGTACTGCCGCTCCATCATCGTCATATGCGTCAGGTTGAGCCCCATGGCCTGGGCGAAGGCGTCATAGGTCATCACTCGGGGCTGACCTCCAAACATAAACTCCACGTACGGGCGGCTCCTCTTGTCGCTCGGTACTACATGGGCGAACGTGGAGTAGAACTCCATGCACAGATCGTGGTAGATCTGCTCGACCGATGTGAGCAGTCGACGCCACTGAGGTGACAGACAACCCCCGACATTGTGGCTCGGCACCTGAACATGTTGAACATGTCCAGGTCCAACCGCTAGTGTGGCCCGACAGGCTGTCCCTCTAGTAGGCCAACTTGTCGCCAAATCGCGGATGGTTCACCAGGTAACTGATGAACTCATGCTCCTCATTAAGCATCCTGCAAAAATTGGCAAACGAACACCGTATGTGGAAATATTCGCTAACCACAACTCACTGGGAGGAAAAAGAAATCCCCCTCCCCCATATACACACACTTATTTCCACTATGGATTGAAAAACATTTAATCTCAATCTACCGTGGCATGGTTGTGGGTATTTCACGGTTCATCAACAAAAAGGATTCGAACCTCAACCCATGCCACGACGGTTACCAACCACCATTCAAACATAACCACACATTTCCATTCAACAAATAGCACTTGGTGGGCAAAATCGACAAATAAAAGCAATTCGAATCACCAAAAGCCTACCAAGGCTCAACTAAGCTCATGCAACAACATTTCAACATTCAATCAACCTAATTCCTCGCCCGAGTTCTAGGTTCAACATTGAAGGTACTACGAAATCATCCTCACTTTACTACCTAATCCAATTCTCCCAAATTATAAAAAGTAGAGCTGAAAAACCAACCTGGAGACTCAAGTAAGACGCAGGTGGAAGTGAGGTGCGGGCAAGGAAGGTGAAAAACGGCTAATAACAGACCGGAGAGTGGTCGCCGACGACCTTGCTGGAGAAAACTTGCCCCAAATCTCCTCAAAATTGCAACACGGGCCGGTTTTGATGTGGGGAGAATGGGTATGCAATTTTTTTTGGGTTTTGCTTACCGGAAATAGATGAAAAATGAAAAATCGACGAACTTTCGCGGTTTTCCGGCGAGAATTCAATTTTTTGGCAAGATTTGGGTTGTGAAGTGAAGAGTCGCCGTTCCCGCACCTTTTATAGGCGAAGCACAGCATTCATGGTTGTGTTGGCTTGTTCAAGGTCTTAGAGACCGTGAACACTCAAGTCCGTCCGTGAACTGGGGTTGGTCGACAGGTGGTTCACATGCGGAATTGCATGGTTCAAGGACGCGTTTGCTTGTTCACGGTCTTGTAAGACCGTGAACACTCAAATCCGTCCGTGAACTCGAGTGATAATAGGGCACTTCTGAGAAAATTTTGACTTGACCTATTCCACTGTGCCTCCTAAAGATCACAACACAACCTAAAAATGCAGAACCACAAAACTTGCCACGGGGATACCAGTTGACCACTGTAACTCTTCTCTCAACTCAAAGACGAAAATAAGAAAAAGAAAACAAACCTTCGTTGGGTTGCCTCCCAACAAGCGCTAAGTTAACGTCACTAGCATGACGTTGCAGATCTATCATGCTTTGGAACATTATGCCACCAAGAGTTGATCCACCACATTCCCGGGGCGAGGCATGTAGCCTCCCAACTTAAGCTCTATGGGGTGGCCTTCTTGGCCGACTACCTTAGCTTTGCCCTTCTCCTTCTTTTGGGCCAAAGCTTACTTCATATTCTCCCTCCAAGCTTTATTCCTCCTATCTTCGGACATAGTACCCTCCTTGACATCCTACTGAACATCATCATAAGAAACACAAGTAATAGTGGGGTTCGCTCTGAGAGGCTCTCCTCCACTCACATTCAACTCATCCAACACCCATTCCTTCACACCCTCATTCCTAGCCTTAGGTTCAATTTCAAGAGTGATCCTCTCCTCACTGTCTCTCAGAATCAAGGTCCCCTCATTAACATCAATTAATGCCTTGCCAGTGGCAAGGAAGGGATGTCCTAGTATGAGTGGCATATCCGAGTCCTCTCCTTTTGAATAGCTTATAGGGCATCACATTCACACTTGCTCCTGAATCAGTGGTCATCATCGTACACCATGATGCAATACTAGGGGTTAACATAATGGTCGAATTTGGCCAAGGCAAAGAGGCCCCATGGTGTAATCAGTGGGGATCATCAACATGTTCCCCCTTAGTGTGTCGAGAAGGGATAAAATTTGGCTAAGTTGGCCAAGTATACCATTATCGTAGTGGTGAATTATTTTTGCTATTTTTACCTTGTGTGATCCAAACACTCACCCGCATGTGGAAGGGGGTCTTCACTCCTTTGTCATTTTTCTAAAATGACAAGCAAAGGTAATGAGGAGCTATCAAGACTCACGAGGAGGGAGTCAAGACTGAAGATGGTGGCGCATCCAACGTCACGATAACCATCATAGCAGTTAAGAGGGTAACCGTCACTCCAAGTCAATGGAGTAGTTTCTCAACACAATTACTTCTGGTGGATAAAAATAGGAGGTGAAAATGACAGAGAAGAGGTTCACAAAAAATAACTCGACACCACTTGTCAAGTTTCATCCTTTTCTCTTTCCCCTGCAACTTTAGCCATAGTTTTAGTTTTGGAGCTGTCACTGAAGCTTCATATGAATAGGGATGATTTAATGAATACCTGTCTCGTAGTTATAAAAAAACATTGAACACCCTTGTTCAAAGAGGTCTGGGCCGTGTTGTTCAATCGTGTTGTAAGAAATCAACGTGCAAATTCAATTCTATCAACTCTAGTTTTCTCACAGAGAAAACAAATTGGCACAAGTGGTGTGACTAGTGATTCGATTTGATTGCTCAGATTCGGAGGAATCAAGAAGGGGACGCTCCGGTTTGTTTTGTGGAGGATCAGGTGGCCAGCATTGAACATGGCCAAGTATCAGAGGCGGTGGCCTGAAACAATGGTGGGGCTGAGATCCTACCAATGGTGATGCCTAGTGGAGATATTAGTGATGTAGTGAAGATCCTTCGTCAGATGATGGAGGAGAACTATAAGCTGGTGGCTAAGAACCGTTGAGCCACAAAGGATCGCAAAATGATAGTGGATAATCGTTGCATGATGGAGGAGGCTTGAGCTTCTTCTCACTAGGTAAACTAAGAAATTGACTGTCTTAATTCTCGAGCAAATAGTCATCTGAGTAATTTATTTGAAGTGGTTAATAAGAACAAAAATGATTTTGATGAGTTTAGAAAATTTTTAACCACACCAATAGTTCAATCTGGAGGTCTGCCACTAGATGGCGGTAATCCAAATCTCAATAACAATTCTGTAAATGTTAGTTCGTCTCCCGTTGGCAGCGAAAACGGTCAGCCACGAGAAGATAACTTCTTCCGACCGATGACAAATTAACCAACACCTCACCGCATGATTGTTTGAAATTGCAGTTTGGAGTTTTTGGCAGGGCAGGCTAGCACTTAAAAGCACGAGCACGGGGAAGAGAAACACGGTCGTGTTTCTTTGCCCCTTGCCCGTAATTTTCCTTTCTCCTCTGCATGCTCTCATCCTTCAGAGTACGGGAAAAGGGGGTATGAAATATGTTCGTATTTCCATCCCCCTTGCCCCTATTTTTTCCCAGGAGGCAGTCAAGCCGGCGACGTTAAAATTACGGGCAGCTGGAAGTAAAGTACAGTCGTGCTTTTTTCCCCCGTAATTCGCCCTAGCCCTTTAAAACCCCTAAAGCGGCTGTATTATCTCTCTCTCCCCCCCCCCCCCTCATTTTTCTGCTTGTGCTCTCCCTCTACCCCGCCGAAAAATCGCACATCTCTCTATCCAGTAATTTTTCGGCCAAATCTCCCTCTTTTGACCACTAAATTAAAAACCGAGACCACCACCGAGTTCATGGCTTCCAGGCTCCCATTCGCCAACATTTTGCTCCATTTTGGTAGTGGTCGAGTCTCCGGCGGAGAGACTCTGGTGAGCTCTCCGGGCAGTTTTCCTGCGATTATTGTGGTGTTTTTCCTTCTGCTCACCTTTCTCTTGTATGCAACTTGAGCCTCCAGATGGGTTTCTCTTCTTATCTTGTCTAATCTTGTAGGATTGATACCTAGGGTTACAGGTGAGGAATTTGGGAATTGAGCTTAATTTGAAAGATTAATGTAGGCCTTTGGTTTTGCGTGTTTGCTTGATGTTTTTATGTTGACTTGACCGAGTTGGCCTACTGATTGCATGTTTTAAATGGTGGAATTTGCTTTGTATGGTGCTTCTATGACGAGAACTTTTATAATGGTGCTTGCATGGTGGAACAATTGTCTTGGATGTCCATGTGTACCTCGCTTGGAGCCTAGTCCTCGGTTCGAATCTTTTGATTCGAGGGCTTAAAGTATGGTTTATCTTGTTCCTCATAGTTGACCTCGCTTCTATGTATGGCACATGTGCGTTTTCTATCTTTGGTTGCAGAACCATGAATGATTGCATAGAATTGTTTTCCCGAGATCAGAGGAAGACACTGCGGGAACTCAAGACTCGCGCCTTCTTTGACCATCATCACCTCGATTTTGAGGTCTTTGAGGAGTTTGGTGCTCGACGGACAATGGAGGCTTTCGTTCGCATCTATTCCTGGCGGCGCCTCCTCTGCTTCTCTGAGATAACGTACAAGTACCTCGTCTGGGAATTCTATTCTACCTTCCACCACTACCAGGGGCGAGCAGGAACACACGCCATTCACTTCACCCTTGGCAGGGAGGCTCATTCCCTCAGTTATGACAAATTCGCCAAGGCCCTTAACCTTCTCCATCCGGTTGCTTTCCACCTTGCCATCGAGCTAATGGATACTCCTACCTTCCAGGACCAGCGTTTCTTTGAGAGGATGATTGCGAGGACGATCACCAAAGCTACTGGTTGCGACCATTCTCTTGTTCGTGAGCCTGTGATCACTACTTTGGCTCAATACTATGAGATCGATCTCACCAGCTCCACTCTGCCCCAGCCACTTGCACATTTCAGTCAAGACTCTCTTCGGCACCAGCTCCTGCTCCTAATGAAGCTGACCTACCTGAGGTGGGTGATACTAGAGTTTGACATGGGCCCCATTGACTAGCCTGTCGTGCCCAAGAACCCACTAGTCCTTCTACAGCCAGCTCTTCTATCGGGCCTTTTGGTGCCCCCTCTGCCTCTATTGATGATCAGCTGGCGGTCATTGCTTGTCAGAACAAGTTCATTCTCACAGGACAGGAGCACCTTAACAGCAGCCTCGATCATGAGCGAGATGGTCTGTGCCAGAACATTTTAGGGAAGCACTACATGATGCACTACTTTAGCATGGACTCTACCTTGGGAATAGGGGCTACATAACGCCTATTTTAGTTGTTATCACTAAACATAGCTTGGATTCATCAAAACCTAAGTGAATGAGAACAATTCAATAGAGAGGAGAGAGAATACACTATAAAGCTCAAAAACTTCAATCTTCATGTGTATGGGTTGATCTTCTAGCTCCAATGGTGATGGTTATCTCCAATTTAGTTATAAGAACCCTCCTAGATTGCTCTCCTTCTCTGGGGAATGCCCCTTCGGTGTTTTAAGCCTAAAATCCAGCTCTCCTCTTCAGAGAATCACAACAAACCATTTATACCACTCTATCACGGTCGTGATACATGTCGTGACCTGTGTATAACGTGTTGTTTCACTTTGTTTGTAGTTGAAAGTCACGGTTTTGTGCCCTATGTCACGGACGACTGTGCCTTTTTAAATTCAGGCTACGACATATTATTTCCCTTCTACTTTTGTGCATCTCACTATCTTAGTGTTGAATGTCACCCCCTCACCATGACTTGTGCTACTCAACCCGTGAATTGTGCACAGCCTCTACTTTTTTCTCATTTTGAACTCCAAATGTCCCCAAACTCGCTCTTAAGCTTCCCCCAAGTACTAAGACCAGAAATGTGACAAAATAAATACAACCTAGCATAAAATGTCACAAAACTCGCTCAAAGTTTCGAGTCACACTTTAGATTTTCCGATCATTACAGCACACTTGCATTTTAAAAAATTCAAGAACTCTATCTCGTTGCTAAAGCAGAAGTGATGTCCACTTATATCTCATGCATGTAAAAGGATGTAAAGTTAGGATGGAGGGTATTAGGATAAGGTTTAGATGCAGTTTGATCCTTAATTCACTTCACACAAAAATTCCCAAAGTGCACTCTCATCCTTAGGGTCAATCTATGGCGATCGACCTAAGTTAATGATGGGTTGCCACAACATTTGAGAATTTCAAGAGCAGAGTTCTCTCAACTTGAGCACAAAAAATAGTCTCTTCTCTATCAAGTCTCGTGTGGAGGAGAGAATTACATGAGGATGGAGAGTAGCAGGTAAAGGTTCGGAAAAATATACTTGCCTCCTTTACACTATTCTCAAAGCGTAAACCGATTTTAACATGTGAGCACCTTTTTGCAAAACATTTCAAGTCCATAAGGGTTGAGAGTCACCGATACTACTGATGACTGGATATTTACACATGTTTTTGTCCACCATTCTTATACTATTTGAAGCTCGGATCTCGGGTTTTAAGCGGATTTTACGCTAGGTTGTTCTTGTTCATGACATTTCAGGTCCTAATGAGTGTATGAAGGTTTGAGTACGAGTTCGGGGTCGATTGGGCGAAATTGGGACGAGCAAGGGAGAAGAGATGAGTTGCATGACCAGGACGGGGCGACGCATGGCCGTGCATGGTGGCCATGCAAGTTAAGATGCACGGCCAGGGTTTGCACGACCGTGCATGACGTAATTTCCAGTGTGATGAATTATGCGAGAAGTTGAACGGCCATGCTCTCGGATTGCACGGACCGTGCAACTGCCGTGCACTCCCCTCGCGGAATTAATTGGAACTCTGCGTTTTGGGTTGCACGGGCAGCGAAGGAGGTTGCACGGCCTAGCGGTCTGGCCGTGCAATCGAGGATACCTGCTTCTTAACCCAGTTTCGGGTTTTGGAGAAGGGATTCGACTTTTTGCGCAAAAATAGAGTTCTCGAGAGAGAAAGTGCGAAGAATAAACACTAGGAGCTATTTGGAGTGGATTTCTCACCATTGAAGCCCAGATCGCATCCCCATGAGTGAAGATTGACATCCCAGAGCATATTATTCTCATCTTTATGAGTATGACTACTTTTATTAATATTTCTCTCTCTCTCTCTCTCTCTATCACTCTCTTTATGGAGTAGACCCTTCTCTCACTTGGGTATGGAGAACCATAGTTCCATGTGTTAGGGATCTTGATTGTAATGACTTTTGGATTGATATACTATTTGATTATAATCAGTTGAAGTGTGTTTGTAGAGTCAATTGAATCCTGATCAACTTCTTTTGATTTCAGGTGCAACCTAAGATAGATAGAATCTGATTTGGTTGTTAGAGCTTCTTCATTTGATAGGAGTGGATTGATTATACAAGAATTAGTCAATTCATTGCTTTGTACTGTAATCCAATTCTAGTAGTGGAGTTCTATGTTAATTGTCTTAGCTTTCTATCCCGGTGAAGACTACTCGTCTGCCGGTTAGTCTGTTTAAGAGGTCTTGGTCAGCTTAAAAGATTCCAAGATACTATCAGATCTTCCGCAGTTTAATCAACAGTAAATCAACCCAAGTAAAACACAACTTGGACCTAACTAAGGAGCTAGAGGGACTCATTCCCGAGTGACTCTTCTCTTGCTTCAGGAAACCGGACAATTTACTGCTTTCTTTCTGTTTTACTTTACTCACCTACATTCACTTAGTCCCACTAGATAATAGATAATCACTGAGTAGGTAGTACATCTAGGCCCTGGGTTGATAAATTAAACTTACCACTATTATGCATTTCCGGAGTACGATTATACTTGGTCGCATTTTGGTGTTGTGTCATAGCGTGTCAAGTTTTTGTCGCCGTTGCCATGGACTTCTAGGTTATTGTAGAAACGAGAAAGTCTGTTACTTTAGCATTTTCTTTACTGCATTTTCTCTCTTCCACCAATGTGCCTTTACGGGTTGTGTTTGCCTTCTGTGTGCAGGTAGTGCATGACCCATAGCCAGTCGGGAGATCTATTGCCGTTAGACCAAGAGCTTGAACGGACTTGTAAGAACTTCAAGCGAGCTTTGAAGGCACGACTGGTTGCGGAGGAAACTTTGGAGAAACTGCACATCACTAAGGAAGAAGAAATGGGCGATCCGGTAAATGATAATGTGGTTGTCCCTGAGGAGCACACCATGGGATACTACTGGACTGCCAGAGCCGCAGACATGAGGTCTCCCATCCAACACCCTCAAGTTGCTGCCAACAACTTTGAGGTGAGTACCTCTGTCATCACCATGCTACGCGGCTCGGTGGTATTCCGTGGAAAGTGTCACATGTGGCAGATGACTTGGCGCCAACAAGGTGACAACATGGCGGCTGCACATGTGGCATGTATGGAAGACTAGTAGCATAGAGATGTTCTTAGGATTCTCCACCTAAATGAGAGCTTAATGGTGCACTTATGAGCCACATAATGGGTGACATTTGTAGAGTGCATAATGGGGGGACTTAATGGGGTATATTGATGTAGAGGGACATTATGAGGGGCATTGATGCCTTGTATGAGGAGAAGCCTATATAAGGAGCCATCTCCCTCACTTGTAACTCATTCCATAATTTTTTAGAGTAATACACACTAGAGAGTTCTCCCAATTCCTTTGTCTTTGTTCTTGTTTCCTTGCTTGCAAGTGAGTTGAGAGAGGCTGCGTAGCACTCTAACGGAATTGAGAGCTAGGGTCGCACGATCGAGAGTAAGGTCGTGACAAGTGGTATCAGAGCCCCGTTCGGCTTTGTGCTAGCAAAGTAGAAGCAATATCCAGACGAAAAGGAAGAGCCTCACCAAAAATGTCGGGATCAAAAGTCAATGACGACGTTGAGAAGCAACGTGGAAGAGAGCCCACCCTGGGCGCTAGAACAAAAGGCACGTCGAGCACTCGTGATCCTCTCAAATCTCTAGAGAGGCGAGTCTCGAGGATGGAGGTGAAGCTTTCCGAAGATATCTCTTCCATCGAGGATTTCTGAGCTAACTTCACCCAAGTCCAAAGTGATGTTCAAGGAATGGCTGGTCGGTTGACAAGCTTGGAGATCAACCATGATGGGATGCGAGAAGAGCTCGTGGCTCTCATCACCAACACCATCTCCGAATCCGTGAACAACGCCATTGAAGTTGTAAAATAGCATGTCCAGGCTGAGCTGGTCGGCGTGAAGGAGGAGATTTCAGACCTCAAGAGTGAGGTTACTCTCGTGAAGAGAGCTATGGATAGCGGACCAGCCCAGTGCAATCCGTCCCACATGCTGATGTTCCAAGACCGAAGATTTTCGGAGAACGTGCAATTTGAAGCCCGTTCGAAGTTGAGAAGACTCACCCAGAGGGGTGGAGTTCGAGAATATGTGAAAGAATTCTCGGAGCTGCTTCTAGAGATCCCGGACATCACGGACAAGGAAGCCATGCACGACTTTCTTGATGGGCTGCAACCATGGGCCAAGATGGAGATGCAACGTCGACGAGTGCAAGACCTTGCAACTGCCATGGCCACGGTGGAGTCTTTTGTTGAGTACAAAAGGCAAGAGAGCAGCGGCAAAGAGAAGAGTTCAAAACCCAACAAGGGTGGAGAACAGCAGAAGCCTTTCAAGGAGGGTTCTCGCACTCAACAACACCAAGGTGGTTCAAGCAAAGGGGGAAAGTACGAACCAAAGCCCGTATCTTGTTTCCTTTGGGACGGACCATCGAGTGCGGGATTGCCCAAGGAGGGCGATATTGGCGGCCATGGAAGCTCAAGATGAGGAACCCGAGGCGGCGGAGGCCAAGATTGGCTCAATCCGCAAGCTTGGCGCGGTGAAGACCGACGTCAAGGAGAGTAATTGTGGGAGGTGCTATGTTTCTGACGCAATTCATGCAAGGGGAGTCAAAAGCCTTGGTGGATACCGGAGCCACGGACAATTTCGTTCGCAACGAGGAGGCAAACCGCCTGGGTATTGCCTATGAGAAGGGTCAAGGAAGGCTCAACACGATCAACTCGGAGTCCATCCCGATCCATGGAGTTGCTCACAACGTGCCAGTGAAGCTCAGCGAGTGGGAGGCCTCATCGACTTTACCGTCGTCACCATGGAAGATCACCCAGTCATCCTCGGCATCAACTTCCTCGACAAGGAGGGAGTGCTTTTGAAGCATAACGCCAACACGATGTGCTTGGAGAAGGAAGGAGAATTCCATGCGGTCCATCTCTTGAGAGAAGATGGCCCCCATAGTGCTCTATCCGCTATGCAGGTATTGAAGGGGTTCAAGAAGAATGAACCGACCTTTCTTGTGTCCTTGAAAATGGAGGAAGAAGGAGGCTCAATGGGAATCACAACTCCCATCATCGAAGGCATCCTCGAAGAGTTCGATGACGTGATGCCATCGGAGTTGCCCAAGAAGCTGCCACCAAGAAGAGAGGCGGACCACAAAATCGAGTTGGATCCAGGAGCGAAGCCCCCTTCGCGAGCACCATACCGCATGTCGCCACCGGAGTTAGAAGAATTGTGGAGGCAACTCAAGGACTTGGTGGACGAAGGCTTTATGCGGCCATCGAAGTAACCTTTTGGAGCACCGGTGCTGTTCCAAAAGAATAAGGAAGGGCCATTGCGCATGTGCATCGACTATAGAGCTATCAACAAGTTGACGGTGAAGAACAAGTGGCTGATTCCCAACATTGCCGACTTGTTAGACCAGCTTTGAGATGCGATGTGGTTCACCAAGCTAGATCTTTGCTTGGGCTACTATCAAGTGCGGATAGCAGAGGGGGACGAGCCAAAGACAGCTTGTGTGACGAGGTATGGCTCTTATGAGTTTCTTGTGATGCCATTCGGTCTCACCAACGCACCAGCCACGTTTTTCACTTTGATGAATCAAGTGTTCGAGCCATTCTTGGACCGGTTTGTCGTGGTCTACTTGGATGACATCGTCGTGCATAGCAAAACACTTGATGAACATACCGAGCATCTACGCCAAGTCTTCCAAGTCCTTCGCGACAACGAGTTGTATGTCAAGAGGAAGAAGTGCACATTTGCCGCCACGGAGGTTCCATTATTGGGGCACATCATTGGTGGAGGCAAGTTGAAGATGGATGGGGCGAAGGTGCAGGCAATCCAAGAATGGGAGCCGCCGACGAAGGTGCCAGAGTTGTGATTATTGCTCGGCCTTGCCAACTACTATTGGAGGTTTATCAAGGGCTACTCCAACATTGCAGCACCCTTGACGGATCTCTTGAAGAAGAACAAGGCGTGGGATTGGTCGGAAAGGTGCCAAGAAGCATTCGAGGCCTTGAAGGCAGCGGTGATGAAGGAGCCCGTGCTCGTGCTTCCCAACCCAACGTTGGCCTACGAAGTGTAGACCGATGCATCTGACTTCGCAATTGGAGGTGTGTTGATGCAAGATGGGCATCCCATTGCCTTTGAGAGTCGGAAGCTCAGTGAAACAGAGAGGAGATACACCATTCAAGAGAAGGAGATGACGGTCGTGGTGCATTGCTTGCGCACATGGAGGCACTACTTGTTGGGGTCAAAGTTCGTAGTGAAGACGGACAACGTGGCAACGAGCTACTTCCTCACGCAGAAGAAGCTCACCCTTAAGCAAGCGAGGTGGCAAGATTTTCTGGCCGAGTTCGATTTCGTCATGGAGTACAATCCAGGCAAGGCGAACTCCGTTGCAGATGCTCTTAGCCGCAAGAGTGCAGCCGCAAGCATCAGCCCGCCAATGTTTCCTTTCAAAGAGCGGATCGTTGAAGGCCTTGGCCATGACCCCTTCGCCAAAACCATAGCAGATTACATCGAGCAAGGTAAGACTCGACGGTTTTGGATGAAGGATGGGCTCATCATGACCAAGGTAGAGCGGGTGTTCATGCCAAGATGTGCCAACTTGATGAAGGAGATCATGAAGGAGTGTTGATAAACCGTTAATTGCACATGTTTTTGCCCCTATTCTTGAGCCGTTTGAGATGTTGATTCTCGTGTTTTAGGCCGATTTTACGCTAGGTTGTGCTTGTTTGTGATATTTCAGGTCCTAGTATGTGAATGAAGGTTTGGGAGCGAGTTCGGGGTCGATTGGACGAAGATCGGACGTGGGGCGAGTCGCTGAGGAAACCACACGGGCACTCATAAAACCGACACGGCCGTGTAAGGAACCAATGTGGCCGTGTGGGATTGTGTGAGGATTCACACGGGCAGACTAGAGATCCTACACGGCCGTGTGTCCCTGGCCGTGTAGGTAGCCTGAAGTCCAATTAATCAAAATTCGGCTTTTTGACTCTCACACGGGCATCTGGGTAAGCCACACGGCCGTGTGGCCTGCCCGTGTGAGTCGGGAATTCTGGTTTTAACCCAATTTTGAGACCGTGATGTGTTCCTTCCCGAGGAGCAGACCATGGGATACTACTGGACCGCCAGGGCCGCGGACATGAGGTCGTCCATTCAACACCCTCATGTGCTAGCAAATAACTTTGAGGTGAGCACCTCTGTCATCATAATGCTGCGCGGTTCGGTGGTGTTCCGTGGCAAAGAGGGGGAGTACCCCCGATCACATCTCAAACGATTCCATGAACTCATTGATGGAATCAAGATAAATGGGGTCCCAGCAGATGCCATCTAGCTGAGGTACTTCCCGTTTACTCTGGAGGGGCAGGCCAAGGAGTGGCTGGACACTCAACCTCCAGGCTCTATCACCACGTTCGCCAACCTGGCAGACAAGTTCCTCACTCGCTACCATCCTCCGTCCAAGACGACGGACCTGCAGAAGCAAATTACCCATTTTGCTCAGGATGAGGATGAGACCATCAGGGATGTTTGGGAGAGATATACCAGTCTCTTCCTTAAGTGTCCTAACCATGGGTTTACTGATGCCTTCATGGTGGGCACCTTCTACCATGCCCTCTTCCCAGAAGACAAGCAGCTGATTGACTCAGTCTGTGGCGGGAATATGCTCACCAAAACACCGCCCCAGCTGAATCAACTTTTTGAGGAGATGGCAGAGCAGGGCTATGACTGGGGAACTGCGAGGAGATCGAGACGAGCACTAGGACGGGGTGTGCATGCTGTATCCACCTAGTCATCTGATCTGGTGCAGGTGGTATCGAAGCTGGTTTCAGCTATCGATCGTTTCGGGATGATTGCAGGTACCGGACAGCAGCAGGCGATGCTCTGCCAGTGGTGTGAGAGTTCTCATCACACTGTTGAGTATTTCCAGGCGATGAGGGAGTCTACTACTCCCCAGGAGCAGCTGGACTTCATCGCCAATGCTAGGCGCTTCGACCCCTACAGCAACACTTACAACGAGGGGTGGCGCCAGCATCCCAACTTCTCTTGGGGTGGGGCAAATTCTAGACCACCAGTCCCCAGGGACCACCTGGTTTCCAGAGGCCTCCTTACCAGCCCAGACAAGGGAAATTTCAGCAGCTGCAGCAGCCTCTCTACCCACCCAGAGAGGGGCCAGTTCCACCTCAGTCACAGGTGCGGCCATTTCATCAGATAGGGGCATCATCTGCAGCCCCAGCACAGAGTGACCCGATGGCGGAACTGCGAGATATGGTGGGTTCTCTGACCACCTCCAGTGCAAACAAGTTCAATAACATCGAGCAGTTCATGGAGAAAGCTTCAGGCAAATTCATGGAGCTAGAAGCTGGTCAGAGAAACACGCAGGGTGTGCTTCGGGATATCCAGACCCAGCTTGGGAGTGTTGCCCAGGCTGTAGCTCAGAGGCCTCCTGGTACTCTACCCGGTCAGACCATCCCTCATCCGCAGAACCCGAATGAGCACTGCAAGGCCATTACCACTAGGAGTGGCAAGGTGACTGCCGATCCACCTGTTCGGGCAGAAGAGAGAGAGAGAGACCCCTGCTTCAGCACTTCCAGCTAATGAAGAGGAAATTGAGAAGGAGATTGAGGTGCCTGCTCCTAAACCGCAACCAGTGGTGAAGGAGTATGTACCCTAGCTTCCCTTTCCTACTCGGTTGCACAAGGACCGACTAGAGACTGAGTTTGTCAAGTTCATGGCAATGCTGAAGCAGGTGAATATAAGCATGCCCTTCGTGGAGGCACTATCGAAGATGCCCAAGTATGCCATCCTACAGAACAAACTACCAGAGAAGCGAAAAGACCTAGGGAGTTTCACTATCCCTTGCATGATTGGTAGTTTGCATATAGGGAAGTCCTTGGCGGATTTAGGCGCTAGAATAAACGTCAAGCCATATAAACTGTTTAAAAAGCTAGGCCTAGGTGAACTCAGTGATACTAGGATGAGCATTCAACTTGCTGATAGATCCATTGTGCATCCTAAGGGCATTGGAGAGGACTTGATAGTCGCAGTAGGGCCATTCTCTTATCCTATTGATTTTGTGATTTTGAACATAAATGAGGATGTGGATGTGCCATTGACATTGGGTAGACCTTTTCTCGCCACCGCCAAGGCGCTCATTGATGTGAATGATGGAAAACTGATTTTGCGAGCTGGGGGTGAACAAATCACCTTCTCTGTTTCTGATAATATGAAACACCCCCAGCTCCATGATGATCTAGATTACTGTGATGTTGTTGATGATTTTGAGACCGCACTCGCCATCACGAGTGCGAGTGCCGATTTTCTTGAGCGTTGTCTTTTGCTAGGGGAACAGTCATCATAGGACGTGCAGCTAGAGGAGCAGCTCGCGGAGCTAGACGAGGCCGCGATCGAGGGGCGAGAGATACCATTCAAGCCGATCCCTATCTTGCCCCGGATCGCTACATCATTGGAGGAGCCGCCAGAGCTGGAGCTTAAGCCCCACCCCTTTCACCTGGACTATGCATTTCTCCGGGAGGGGAATAAGCTCCCAATCATTATTAGCTCGGATCTGACACCCGAGCAAAAGAGCAGGCTGGTGGCTCTGCTGCAGAAGTATGCCCGGGCCATGGCATGGAAGATCACAGACATTAGAGGCATTAGCCCATCCTTCTGCTCCCACAGAATTCTGATGGAGGATGAGGTTAAGCCAGTCAGGAAGCCACAACGGAGATTGTCTCCTAACTTGGAGGTAGTGGTCCGGGCAGAGATTGTGAAGCGCATGGATGCAGGGATCATCTTTGCTATATCTGATAGCAAGTGGGTCAGCCCCACTCAAGTGGTCCCGAAGAAAGGCGGGATGACTGTGGTCCGGAATGAGAAGAAAGAGTTGATCCCAATGTGGACCGTGACCGGTTGGAGAGTCTGCATCGATTACCGGCACCTGAACGACGCCACCAGGAAAGATCATTTTCCCCTACCTTTCATTGATCAAATGCTGGAAAGGTTGGCTGGTCATGAGTTTTATTGCTTCTTGAATGGCATGTCTGGTTATTTCCATATTCCTATTGCACCAGAGGATCAGGCGAAGACCACATTCACTTTCCCCTTTGGCACTTTTGCTTGCCAGAGGGTTCCATTCGGGCTGTGTAATGCACCGGCGACCTTCCAGAGATGCATGATGGCAATCTTCGACCGACTGGTCTGGCACTCAGCTGGGAGAAGTGCCATTTTATGGTCCGTGAGGGGATTGTGCTCGGGCAAAAGATCTCCAAGCAGGGGATTGAGGTGGATCGCGTGAAGATTGAGACGATCAGTAAGCTACCTCCTCCCATTTATGTGAAGGGGATTAGCAGCTTTCTAGGTCATGCAGGCTTCTACCGGCGCTTCATTAAAGATTTCTTGAAGATTGCCCTGCCTCTGACCAAGCTGCTGGAGAAGGATGCACCATTCCAGTTCACTCCTGAGTGCACAACTGCATTCGAGACTTTGAAGGAGAAGCTTACCCATGCACCTATCATGGTGACTCTTGACTGGTATCTTCCTTTTGAGCTGATGTGCGATGCGAGTGATTATGCAGTCGGAGCAGTTCTGGTCAGAGACGCGAGAAGCACTTCCAGCCCATCTACTACGCGTCCAAGACCTTGAACGATGCACAGGAGAACTACACCACCACTGAGAAGGAGCTCCTCGCTGTGGTGTATGCGTTTGATAAATTCCAACCCTATCTGGTGCACTCCAATGTGGTGGTCTACACTGACCACTCGGCGAATCGCTGCCTGATGAGCAAGGCTGATGCGAAGCCTAGGCTCATCCGCTGGATCCTGCTTCTGCAGGAATTCGATATAGAAATCCGGGACAAGAAGGGAGCTGAGAATGTTGCTGCAGATCATCTTTCACGGTTGGAAGCCCCTCCGGTGGACAACTTCGTGGAAGAGATCAATGACTCCTTCCCGGGTGAGAGATTGCTGGCGATGACACTAGTGGACAGCGTGGTCCCTTGGTATTCTGACTTTGCCAAATTATCTGGTGGGCAAGCAGCTACCTAAGGGGATGGCCACTCATACAAAGCGCAAGTTCTTCTCCGACCTGAAGCATTACTTCTGGGAGGATCCTTACCTCTTCAGGGTCAGAGCAGATGGCGTGATCCGGCGCTGTGTCATGGAGCACGAGATGGGAGACATCCTATCTCAATGCCGCGAGGGACCTACTGGAGGTCACCATGGAGGAAACCGCACGGCACGGAAGGTACTACAGTTGGGGTTCTATTGGCCCTCACTCTTCAAGGATGCAAACACCTTCGCACGACAGTGCGACCGCTGCCAAAGGTCAGGTAACATTTCTGCCCGGGATGAGATGCCCCAACATATTTTTGTCATTTGTGAAATTTTTGATGTTTGGGGTATCGATTTCATGGGCCCATTCCCTCCATCTTTTGGTAATCTGTACATATTGGTTGCAGTGGACAACGTCTCGAGGTGGGCAGAAGCTCAAGCCATGCCCACCAATGATGCAAGACGGGTCTGCTCATTTCTGAATCAGCTATTCTCCCGGTTCGGGACACCCCACGCCATCATTAGTGATAGAGGAACCCATTTTCAAGGGCAATTCACGAAACTCCTCTCTCCCTATGGTGTTAAGCATCAGGTGTCAATGGCTTACCACCCCCAGTCAAATGGGCAAGCCAAGCTGACGAACCGAGAACTTAAACCGATAATTGAAAAGACGGTGGATCAGTCCCGCAAGGATTGGTCCACCAAGCTCGATGATGCTCTTTGGGCATATAGGACGGCCATTAAAAACCCGATTGGCACCTCTCCCTATAGACTTGGGGAAGGCGTGTCATCTGGTAGTAGAGCTAGAGCACAAGGCCTTCTGGGCCATTAAGCTGCTAAACCTGGATTTGAATGTTGCAGGTACTGAACGTAAGTTGCAGCTGCTAGAGTTGGAGGAATGTCGTTACCACGCCTACGAGAACACCCTGCTCTACAAAGAGCGAACCAAGCGTCTCCACGACGCTCAGTTGAGGGGCCCGAAGGAGTTTCAGGTAGGTGATCGTGTTCTACTCTTCAATGCATGCCTGAAACTCTTCCCGGGCAAGCTACGTTTGAGGTGGTCGGGACCCTTCACGGTCACCCAAGTTTTCCCGCACGGTGCGGTGGAGATCAGCAATGCTCAAACTGAGCCATTCAAGGTGAATGGCCACCTCCTAAAGTTGTACTTGGGAGGTGCTGTCGAGCGCGTAGAGCTGCTGATCAAGCTCAAAGACCCTTAGTTCCTCTACTGGCGTCCAGCTAAAAGACGGTAAAGAAGCGCTTGTGGGGAGGCAACCCCACCTAGGTTTGCATTTTCTTACCATTTTCCTTTTGATTTTTTTGTGTTTTGGAGTCTTGTGGTGTTGTTCACGAGTCGTATGTCGTTTTTAAGTGAAAACAGGTCAAATTCGGAGTCTGGCAGCCCACACGGCCAGCCCTGAAAGTTACACGGCCGTGTGGAAATGGGTTTTGGCCGTGTGGATTCCCTGGAAATTTCACACGGGCAAGAAGGGTCCCTCACACGTCCGTGTGTATTGGCCCCCTGCCCGTGTGAAGCCTCGACAATTTCCACACGGCCAGTTGTGCATTTCACACGGCCGTGTGGAAATCATCAGCCTGACCGTGTCGGCTCACACGGGCACCTGTGCACCTCACACGGCCGTGTGAGCTTGCCCGTGTGGCCGAGCCAGCCTTTATAAGTTTGGCCGACATGGCCGCGTGGTTAGAAAATCCCAATCCTCTCGCCGGAATCGTCTCCCCCTCGCCGGAAAACCGCGACCTTTCGTCCTCTTTGGCGATTTTCGGCGATTTTTGGTCGATTTTTCACCAAAACACCTCCACACCCATCCTTTTCTCCCCATTTTCGGCATATCCCTCTACTTTGAGGCGATTTGAGCCAATTTTGAGTCGCTGGAGGCGATTTCCGGCGAGGCTCCGATGAGCACTTCCGGGCAGATATTGGCCTCTTCGTCGCTTCCATTGCTTTCCCCTCATCATCCCCTACACCTCTACTTGTGTCTCCAGGTTTGATTTTGACCTTAACCTTGTGATTTATGGAGAATTGGGTGTTAGGGTGTATGTTTAGAGAACAAATTTCTGTTGTGTGATTTGTGTGCAATTGATTGAGGGGAATGCTTGGTTTATGTGTGAATGAGGTTGGACAATGTCCCTCTTGCTTGATTGAGCCCTTGTGTGCTATGAATTTGCAAATTTCATGCTTAACTTAATAGTGCACACAAGGTGTTCGATGAAATGCCTATTTTCCATGCCATGTTGTGGGCGCCGGTTGGGCCCCTTAATGATGTGCTTTGAGGGTGTGTTTGCTATGGATGTGAACCTTTAGTTGCCTACTTTTTCGTGGATGTGCACCCCCACCCCGATTATGCTTGTTTGATCGAGTTTTTGACCCCCGAACTATGGATGAAACCATGGTTTGGCTGTTTTCTGTTCTTAAGTGTGGGGGTGTGATTCACCTTTCCTTTGGCTCTTTTGGTTCCACTTTGGGTTGTTCTTTTGCAGGACCATGACGAAACCCGACCTCAAGCACCCGTTTATTCGAGATTTGAAGAGGGCCCCCCACCAGGATCGTTTTAAGAGCGTTCTGGCCTGCTCGTTTGGGCAGCATCATTGCTAGTCCAGGCGGGAGTTTGAGAAGCTGCACTTCTCCGCCATTGTCACCAACCGCCCCTGGCGCCGTCTACTATGCATTCGCGAGAAGGTTTACCACGAGCTCGTGCTTAAGTTCTACACGACCTTCAAGCACGAAGAGACGGAGGATTGGAAGGACGGTGAAGCCGTCAAGTTCAGGCTCGGCGGTGCACCCCGCTCCATGAGCTACCACGACTTGGCGACCGCCCTCGGCCTCGGCCTGGCCGATGACAGGTTCTACGTCACCGAACTCATCGAGCCAGAGGGGGTGAATTTCAAGACACTGTACACCCGCCTCGCTCGGCCGGGCCAGCGTCCCTTCGTGGCGGGGAAGACGAAGGCCAGCACCTTGCAGCTCGACAACCGCATTCTCCACCACTTGCTGGCAAAGTCCTACACTCCAGCCTCGGACAGTGCCAGCGCCATCACCAGGAGAGCCATGTACTGCATCCAGTCCATACGCCAGGGGGATCATCTTCTCCACTTGGGTTCTGTGGTGGCAAGAACCTTCGACAAGAGTGCTTCAGAGCTGAAGAGCCTCCACTGCACTCCCCTCATCACCCGCCTGACTACCTACTTCCAGATCTCACTGCAGGGGTGCACAGAGCAGGGGGACACTAGTTTCTTTGGCGAATATACGATCTCTCGCATGCACCTACTTCGAGAAGAGCGAGGAGTCAAGTGGATCGTGGGGTTTCCTCAACCTCAAATCCCAGCGGAGGACCAGCCAGAGGTTCCTGAGGATGCGGCTGATGAGGACGTCCACCCCGAGGATGTGGATGACGCTACTGCCCCCCGCCCCACCACCTTCGAGTACGGGGGTGGCAGTTCCACTTTCCCTAGCCAGGACTACTTCACTCACCAGTTCGAGCAGCTGCGTCTCCAGAATCAGCAGCTCTTCGACCATCAGCTCCAGTTCCAGCAGCAGTATTCGGCTCACCATGCCGAGTACCAGACCTGGATGGCTGCTTATGATGAGCATCTTGATCGGATGGAGACCCAGCAGCGGGTGACCCTGGCTCGCATCGAGAGGGAGCAGGCCCGATCTCGGCGCATGTAGGAGGTCAAGCAGCACCTGCTCCAGCTGCTACCGGGCGAGCAGCCGGTCTGGAGGACTCCCTGGGAGGACTCTCCACTTCCACCTCCACCAGCTGATGATGATGATGCCTTCATGAATGACATCGATCTGGACAACCTTGGCGATGAGTAGGCTGTACTCGTCGCCCCTCAGTGTGTGTTTTTGTTTTAGACTTTTTATGTTTGCTCCATGTGTTTGAGGAGCTTGAACTGAGTCTGTCGTTTGTTTTTTATCATTTTTCTTTCTTTTGTGGATTGTTTATTTTGTGGCCATCTGGGCCAACTTTGATCCCTAACGCACAGTGTGCTAGTGTATTCTTGATGTTCCCTTAGTGCAGAACTGTCTGTTCGTTCCATATGTCCCCCGCTGACTGGTCCACTTCCAGTCTTCTGCAGTATTTCAATACGGTAACATCGTTCCCCTTCTCTTCCCCTCTGCTCCATTGAGGGAAATGTCGTGCTTAAGTGTGGGGGGTGTTTATCTATTTATACTGCTAGATGGGTTTGTGTGCTTGGATCCAAGTCCGCTGTCCAAATCTCGAGATTTGAGGGCTTCAAGTACGGCTGTTTGATCATATTGGCACTGTGTTTTGATTGGTGAATTGAATGGTTTTCAGATTAATGCATGACAACTGGATGGTGACTAGGACAGCCTATTATGATGACTGAGACATGCAGTAGGATTGTGTAGGGGTTCAGTTTTTCAACTGTTTGCTTACCAACTGTGACTTGGATGGATCACTTTTTCTTGACAGTCGTTTATGCATCTAGTTCAGGAAATCAGAATGAGAGATAGAGCATATAGGTAGCCATGTGAGATTTGAGCCTACTCATTTCTTTCTTGTGCGATAGTTCCCTCGTCCATAATGTGTAGCATTCACGTTGTCATTAGGTAAGATGATGGAGGCATAGGATTAGCCCACGACCAAATTGGCTGTCCTGGTGTGTCATACCCCTTGTCAACACCTTTGAGCAGTGTGTTACCCTTTCTTTCGGTGTGCAATGAAAAATCACCCTTTTGCATCTCTTTCGGTGTGAGGGTTGGAGGTAGTTCTTAAAAAGTTGCAGGTGTTTGAAAAATGTGTAGAGGTGGTGGTTCTCTTAAGAAATGAAAGAAAAACAAAGAAAAAAATGAAAGCAAAAGAGAGCCACCACCAAAAATCTAAATAGTGCCCACCAACAAAAAGGAGACTCCTCCTTTACTCGATTTTGCTGCACTCAAATGTCTTCTGTGGTGGTTGTCCAGGTTGCTATTGAAGTTGTTCATGTGCTGATGTTTGAAAGCCAGTATGATTCACGTGTTCTGTGCATATATGATTTGTCCCCAATGTTGGTATGATTGAAATAGGTGAGCTTACCTGGTGTCTGACTTGGTTTGCTTGGGGACAAGCAAACGGTTAAGTGTGGGGGAGTTTGATAAACCGTTAATTGCACATGTTTTTGTCCCTATTCTTGAGCCGTTTGAGATGTTGATTCTTGTGTTTTAGGCCGATTTCACGCTAGGTTGTGCTTTTTTGTGATATTTCAGGTCCTAGTACGTGAATGAAGGTTTGGGAGCGAGTTCGGGGTCGATTGGACGAAGATCGGATGTGGGGCGAGTCGTTGAGGAAGCCACACGGGCACTCATAAAATCCACACGGCCATGTAAGTAACCAATGTGGTCGTGTGGGATTGTGCGAGGCTTCACACGAGCAGACTGGAGATCCTACACGGTCGTGTGTCCCTGGCCGTGTAGGTAGCCTGAAGTCCAATTAATCGAAACTCGGCGTTTTGACTCTCACACAGGCATATGGGTAAGCCACACGGCCGTGTGGCCTGCCCGTGTGAGTCGGGAATTCTGGTTTTAACCCAATTTCGAGCCACAAGTGAGGGAATCGACTTTTCAAAGCAAAAACAGAGCCCTAGAGAGAGAAAGGGCGAAGAACTCACCCTAGAGGCGATCTTGGAGCTGGGTTTTTGGATCCCAAACACCCAAGGGACGAACCCTAGAGAGAGAGCGACTTGGGAACATTCTTGGAGCTATTTTGGAGGATTTCTTCGCCATTGGAGCTCGGGTATCAAGCTTGGAGATGGAGATTGAAGATCTAGATCAAATTTCTGCATTCTCTCTCTTCTCTATGGAGTAACTTCCCTTCACTTAGGTTTTGATGAACCCTAGTTCCATGTGTTAGGATCTTTCTTGTATGAAGTTTTGGATGCTATATTGTTTGATTATAATTGATTGAGGCATGATTTATAGAGTCAATTGAAGCCTGATCATCTTCTCTTGATTTCTACTTTAACCTATGATAGATAGAATCTGATTAGGTTAAGAGAGCTTCCTTGATTGATAGCGGTGAATTGGTTGTGCGAGAGTCAATCAATTCACTGCTTTGTACTGGAATTTATTCCAGTAGTGGAGATCTGTGTGAATTGCCTTAGCAGTCTATCTAGGTGAAGGCTAGTCGCCTGCCGGGTATTATGTCTAAGAGGGCTTGGTCAGCTTAAGAGATTCCAAGCTAATTTAGGATCTTCCGCAGTTTAATCAACAGTAGATCAACCAAAGGTAATTGCAACTTGGACCTAATTGAGGAGCTTGGGGGAATCATACCGAAGTGAGTTCCCAACTTGTAATTAGTAGAGAAGTTTAGTAAATCAATCATTAATCTAGTTTGCTAGATAATGAACTAAAGCTGAGTAATAGTAACTCTAGAGACCCGTGGATTCGATATTTATTACTTGTGCCACTATACTGCAGTCCCTTTCATTGGTTACACTTGGCCATTGTTAGGTGTTGTGTCGTAGCGTGTCAAGTGCCATGATTCCAAATGAGTGGGCCATTCTGGCATCGAGAGAATGCAAGAGCTCATTGAAGAAGCATACTTCTCGCCGCGTATGAGAGACGACGTAGAGATGTATGTGAAGACTTGTCTTGTATGCCAACAAGACAAGATGGAGCAGAGAAGCCCGGCAGGCTTGCTGGAGCCCTTGCCCACGCCTCAACGACCATGGGAGAGTGTAAGCATGGACTTCATCATCGGACTTCCCAAAGTCGATGGATGCGGTTGCATCATGGTTTTGGTAGACAAGTTCTCGAAGTATGGAGTGTTCATTCCTGGGCCAAAAGACTTGACGGCAGAGGACGCGGCACGTCTATTCTTCAAGAATGTGGTCAAGTATTGGGGCATTCCTAGCAACATTGTGAGCGACAGAGATGGGCGCTTTATGGGCCGATTTTGGCAAGAGTTGTTCAAGCTCATGGGCTAAAACTTGAACTTCTCGATGGCGTTTCATCCTCAAAGCGACGGACAGACGGGGCGGGTGAATGCCTTGTTGGAGGTGTACTTGCGGCACTACGTGAGTGCAAACCAACGAGATTGGGTGAAGTTGATGGACACGACACAGTTCTCCTATAACTTGCACCGCAACGAGTCGACCAACACGAGTCCATTTGAGTTGGCGATGGGGCAGCAACCTTTGACACCTACGACGGTGGCAACAGGTTATTGAGGCAACAGTCCAGCAGCCTACAACTTCGCTAAAGCCTGGCATGAGAAGATGGAAATGGCCAAGTCTTACTTAGCCCGTGCTAGTAAGAAGACGAAGAAATGAGCGGACAAGAAGAGGCGACACTTGGAGTTTGAAGAGGGAGACATGGTGATGGTGAAGTTTTACCCTCATCGCTTCAAGCATCTCAAGAACGTGCACAAGGGACTACTTCGCCACTATGAAGGGCCATTCCCCATCATGAAGAGGATTGGCAAGGTGGCGTACAAGGTGGAGGTGTCGTCGCATTTGGAGGTCCATCTGGTCTTCCGTGTGAGCCAACTCAAGGCTTTCCACGAACACAATGAGGACGAGCAACGACGAGAGTTGCAGCGCGCACCAACACTCATCACCAAGACACACGACCATGAAGTTCAAGAAATCATGGTGCGTCGTGTCATTCCTCGTCGTGGCGTACATCCAAGCTTTGTGGGGTACTTGGTCAAGTGGCGGAACCTTCCGGAGAGTGAGGCAACTTGGGAGAAAAATCTCACGCTTTGGAATAACAAGGACTTGATCGAGGTTTACCATCAAGAGGACGCGACGAGGGCGTCGCGAGCATAGGTGGGGGAGGATGTCACATGTGGCAGATGACATGGCTCCAACAAGGTGACAACATGGGGGCTGCACATGTGGCATGTATGGAAGACTAGTAGCATAGAGATGCTCCTAGGATTCTCCACCTAAATGAGAGCTTAATGGTGCACTTATGAGTCACATAATGGGTGACATTTATAGAGTGCATAATGGGGGGACTTGATGGGGTGTATTGATGTAGAGGGACATTATGAGGGGCAATGATACCTTGTATGAGGAGAGGCCTAAATAAGGAGCCATCTCCCTCACTTGTAACTCATTCCATGATTTTTTAGAGTAATACACACTAGAGAGTTCTCCCAATTCCTTTGTCTTTGGTCTTGTTTCTTTGCTTGCAAGTGAGTTTAGAGAAAGGCTGCCTAGCGCTCTAACGGAATTGAGAGCTAGGGCCGCACGATCAAGAGTAAGGTCGTGACAAAAGGAGGGGGAGTGTACCAGATCGCACCTACGGCGATTCCGCGAGCTGATCGATGGGATCAAGATAAATGGGGTCCATGCCGATGCCATCCAGATGAGATACTTCCCATTCACTCTAGAGGGGCAGGCCAAGGAGTGGCTGGATAGTTGGCCTCTGGGATTGATCACTACGTTCGCCAACCTGGAAGACAAGTTCCTCACACACTATCATCCTCCATCAAAGACGGGGGACCTGAAGAAGCAGATCACTCATTTTGCACGGGAGGAAGATGAAACCATTCAGGATGCTTGGGAGAGATACACCAGTTTCTTCCTAAAGTGTCCCAATCATGGTTTCAATGACTTATTCAAGGTGGGCACTTTCTGCCACGCCCTCTTCCCAGAAGACAAGCAGTTGATTGACTCATTTTGCGGCGGGAACATGTTGACCAAGACGCCACCGCAGTTGAATCGACTCTTCGAAGAAATGGCAGTGCAGGGATATGATTGGGGAACTGCTAGGAGATTGAGGCGAGCACTAGGTCGGGGTGTGCATGTTGTAGCCACCCAGTCATCTGAGTTGGTGCAAGTTGTCTCGAGAGCTCCCATCATACTATAGAAGACTGTCAGGCCATGCGTAAGTCCAGTACACCACAGGAGCAGGTGAACTTCATCAACAATGCTAGGCGCAATGACCCCTACAATAATACTTACAACGAGGGATGGTGCAAGCATCCAAAATTTCTCCTGGAGTGGCAAAAACAATCCCAAAGCCACATGGCTTCCAGGCTCCAGTAGCGGGCCTTCAAAACCAGAGGCAACCGTACCAATCCTGCCCGGGCTAGATGCAGCAACAGCAGCCACTTTATCAACCCAGACAGGGGCATGCTTTTCAACAGCCACAATAGCAGCACCAGTACCAGCAGCCTAGTGCATCTCCATCAGTCCCAGCACCGGGCGATCTTGTGTCAGAACTGAGGGATCTAGTGACCACCTTTGCCAGCACTAATACCTAGAAGTTCAATAAATTGGATAAATTCATGGAAGTGGCTGCGGACAAATTCATGGAGATTGAAGCTAGCCAGAGGAACCAGCAGGCACTCATGCAGGATATGGACACCAAGATCGGGCACCTGGCAGATGCCATTGCTTCCAGACCAGCTGGCACACTACATGGCCAACCTTTGCCGAATCCCGGAAATCATAAGGAGGGGTTGCACGCCATCATGCTGGGAAGTGGGATTGTGACTAAGGATGCACCGCCGAGGAGTGCAAAGAAGGTGCCACATATCACCACGGAGTCAGAAGAAGACCTAGTGAAGGAAGAGGAGCCAGAGGTTCGGGCCCCAAATCCCCAACCAGTAGTGGCTGAATATAAACCTAAGCTCCCCTTTCCCACCAAGATGCACTAAGACCGACTAGAGGCGGAGTTCAGGAACTTCATGTTCATGCTTAGGAAGCTGAATGTTCAAGTGCCCTTCCCGGAGGCACTATCTCAAATGCCTAAGTATGCGAAGTTCCTGAAGGATCTTCTCTCAAAAAAGCATAAGATGAGCGAGCTGGCCACTGTGGAGCTTAGCGAGGAATGTTCGACCGTGCTGCAGAACAAGCTCCCGCAGAAGTAGAAGGATCCAGGTAGTTTCACGATCACATGTTCTATCGGTAAAAAAACATGTTGAGAGGTCCTTGGCGGACTTAGGTGCTAGTAATAATGTGATACCCTATACCTTGTTCAAGAAACTAGGTCTAGGTGAGCCAACTGCAACTAGAGTATTAAATTAGCTTATCGATCTGTAGTTCATCCTAGGGGCATAGTGAAAGACCTCCTTGTTAAGGTTGGCAAATTCTTTTATCCTGTGGATTTTGTTGTCTTAGACATCAATGAGGACGCAGAAGTGCCCCTTATACTAGGTAGGCCTCTCCTAGCTACCTCCAAAGCTCTTATAGATGTGCATGATGGGACCCTAATGTTGAGGGATGGCGAGAAGTAGATAACATTTTCCATTGCTAATAATAAGTCTACTTTATCGCCTTTGCATGCTGTCTCTCACCAGGTTCATGAGTCTGTCGTGTATCCTTCTGTGCCTTCCATTTTACAGGACTCTCCTTCCATACCTTCGCTGTCACTCCCGTCCACCCCGTTACCAAAAGAAAAGATCAAGGAGGAGTGGCAGCCGAAACTGCAGGTAGCTAAGCCTGCTCAAAAGAAAGCTGGAGACCACTATGAGCTGGTCCCGGATCCTAAGCCACGATCGCCCTGGCCATTTGAGTATTCACTCGCTTGCATCCTGCCGGATGGCCAGGTCGAGTTGACAAGTGCTGGTGGTCACACCCGTCGTGTGCATGGCCACCATCTGAAGTTGTACCTCAAGAGCGATGTGGATCCACTCTTAGAGGCACCTGTTCCTACACCGCTCTGAGCATCCACCCTCTGCATCCAACTAAAGACGTAAAAGAAGCGCTTGTGGGGAGCCAACCCCACCACGGTTTGTTTTTCTTTTGTTTCTTTTTGGGTTTTCCACTTGGAACTATGGTTTCTGTCACCCAATGTCTTTTTATGACTCTAGCTCGGTGTCTTTCTACTGGTCCACCTTCCAGTCTGCCCCTGATGACTGGTCACATTTCCAGTACCCCGGCAGTTCGTTTTCCCGGTAACATCGTTCCCCTTATCTTTTCCTCTTCTCCATTGAGGGCAATGTCGTGCTTAAGTGTCGGGGTTTGTTTTTCTTTGACTGAATAGATGAGTTTGTGTGCTGGGAGGAGCCTAGTCCACTGTCCAAATCACAAGATTTGAGGGCTCCAAGTACTAATGTTTGCATGATCATATGGGCACTGTGGTTTATGTGGTGAATCGATTGGCTGTTAACATTGATGCATGGCAACTTGATTGTGACAAGGACAACCTATAATGATGACTGAGACGTGCGGTAGAGTTGTGTAGGGGTTTAGTTTTTCAACTGTTTTGCTTACCAACTGTGACTTGGATTGATCACTTACTTTCTACAATCGTTCATGCATCTAGTTTAGGGAATCAGAATGAGAGATAGAGCATATAGGTAGCCATGTGAGATTTGAGCCTACTCATTTCTTTCTTGTGCGATAGATCCCTCTTCCATGATGTGTAGCATTCACGTTGCCACTAGTTAGGATGATGGAGTCATAGGATTAGCCTCATGACCAAATTGACTGTCCTGGTGTGTCATTCCCCCTAGTCAGCCCCTTTGAGCCGTGTAACTTTCCTTCTTTCACTCTATAATGAAAATCACCATTTTGCATCTCTTAGAGGTTCCACAAAGTGGCTTTTGCAGGCTCCCTGCTATTTCTGCTAGAAATAATATGAGGGTTGGAGGTAGTTCTTAAAAGTTGGTCATGTGTTTGAAAAATGTGCAGAGTTGGTGGTTCTCTCAAGAAATGAAAAAAAAAATAAAGAAAAAAATGAATGAAAGCAAAAGAGAGCCACTACTAAAAATCTGAATCATGCTCATTAAGTAGTGTTTCTTAGCAGTCTGTCTCAGAAATACTAGCATTATTGTAATCTTCTTCACTTTTGTGCTCTAAAGAACTTAATCAATGAAGAATAGCAGAAAGAAAGTAAATGGATTAAATGATGGTACCTATGTTGGGTTTGGAACTGTGGAAACCTGTGTTATAAATTCTTCCACCACCTAAAAGGCCTTTTTCCCCATGTCCAAGACCCTAGCCAGTCATCTGAAGCCGTGTCTAAGACCTCCGGATTAGTTAATGGTGACACCCGATATGTGAACTCTAGAATTTAGAGGTGATTCGGGCCCAAATGTACACATTTTACCCCTCATTTCTTATTCGTTTAGTATTTCATCATTCCTCGACATATTCCATGCTAGGTTGTGCTTGTTTTGATACATTTCAGGTCCTAGCACGTTTGGAAGGATCGACGACGAGTTTTGTGATAATTGGAGGTCAAAAAGCGCAAAAACCAAAGAAAAGTCTGAAGTCGACCGTGACAATTGCCCCGTAACAGTGAAGTGAAGGCGTCCAGAAAACAGCCGCAGTTCACGGTCTGCTATGACCGTGAAGAGGAGGCATGGGCCGTAAACATCAAGGCATCCACGGCACTTACCGAAGTTACTGACGCCAGGCGAGTTCAAGTTCTCTAAGACCGTGAAATGGGACCATTGACCGTGAACCCACGAGAGTAAAGCGGCGCATTTTGGACGATATTGAGTTCACAGATGCGTTTAGGTGTTCACGACCGTGAACTGGCCAACGCGTTCGTGAACTGATCACTTTTGGGCAAATATGATGACAGCAGCGGGGACAGAAAAGGAAGAGCTGGTTTGTGGAGAGAAATTCAATTCCCTCCCTAGGGTTTCCCAAAATACCAAAAGGGGAGTTCTAGTGTGTGTGTGTGTGTGTGTGTGTGTGTGTGTGTGTGTGTGTGTGTGTGTGTGTGTGTGTGAGAGAGAGAGAGAGTGTGTGTGTGTGTGTGTGTGTGTGCTAGAGTGATCTTGGAGCATCATTGGAGGCTTGGGTGGACAAGAATTCGATCCTATAAGAAGAAGATCTTGAGCTCAAATTTGTAATCCCTCTCTGTCTCTCTAGAAACTCACTCTTTTCTCTTGTGTGTTGTAGATCCCTAACTAATACTTTGTACTTACTTGTTCAGATTGAATGATTTTGTATGGGTTTGCATCAATTTGAGTATTAGAGGTGCTTCCATGGTGATTGTGCTTAGTTGTGCTTTCCAAATCTTGTGTGCTTGCCTAACCTAGATTAGAGGAAAACCACACCTTTTTAGGTAGGATTGACAAGCTTGGTTTTCTTGGGCTCTTTGTGTCTACTATATAGGATAGAGATGAGCATCCCTCTTGACTTAAGTTTGCATCTAGGTTGGTTGTGATTAAGCCGCTCAAACTCCAATTTGAGGGAGAGACCTAGGCAACCACTAGACACTGAGTAAGAGGATCGATCCCGTGACAAATCGATCTCTAGTGAATCCATCCCGTGACAAATGGATCACTAGTTGCTCCTCCTAGCGATTCCCATAGACTTGGTTAGTGGATCGATCCCGTGACAAATCGATCGCTAGTGATTTGATTCCGTGACAAATCAATCACTAGTTGCTCACCCTCGCGGTTCACAACCACCTATGCCACACGACTCCATTTAATCCAACAAGTCATGGTGGCTAGTTAGGGGGAAGCAACTCTCGAGTGAAGCTCCCTTAGATAGAGTTTTTCTTTATTTACTTTTTATTGCTTGTGTAACATCCCGAACCTTTTCCCGACAAGATACTGTCCGCTTTGGGCCTCTACACCCGCATGGATTTCAACTTGGGGTGCAATTCAAGGTGACTTCCCATAAGGTCACCCATCCTTGTTGTACTCCATACTGAGCACGTTTAACTTCGGAGTTCTCACTAGAAATCCTCCATTATACCCTAAAACGCGTCTTGTCAGTTAAGGCCGGTTTCCTACTTATGAACCATGGATCTCTCCCGTGCTTTATCGATGTGGGATTTGCCTAAGGTGTTACAGCTTGTTTAGTTTGTAGTTTTCTTAGTTTGAAAACCCAAAACCGTTTTGCAAGATAACAACTTAAGCAATTGAAGTAGGGGTACATGGACCGGCCCGGGTTGACAATTTTAATACTTGCTCTATACTGCACCCGGCTAGAGTTTAAAAACTTGGGCTCTAGTCGGGATTAATTTGTGGTGTAGTTTCGTGCGAGTCAAGAGGTTGTCGTCATGGTGAAGAGACGCTAGGATTGAGAGAATAAGCATGCGCATTTTCGCATCAAATTGCCATGTGCCCACGGGTTGAGAGTGAACGATCATTTCCTTATACTCTTTACATTCTTTATCCTGGTGAGGACCTAGATTGCTCGGTCTTGATTCTGATGTCTTGAGTTTTATGCATGAGGTGACTGTCTTGAATGAGTGGTTGAGTCAAGTCTATGTTGGTTGGTGAACAGAAGGGTGACTCTTCCATTACTCGATTTTGCTGCACTCAAATGTCATCTGTGGTGGTTGTCTAGGTTGTCGTTGAGGTTGTTCATGTGTTGATGTTTAAAAGCCAATATGATTCACGTGTTTTAAGCATACCTTGATAGGTTGCCGTTGATATGTCCCCAAAGTTTGCATGGTTAAAATGTTTTGAGCTTACCTTGTGCCTAACTTGGTTTTCTTGGGGACAAGCAAACAGTTAATTGTGGGGGAATTCGATGACTCGATATATACACATGTTTTTGTCCGCCATTCTTATACTGTTTGAGGCTCGGATCTCGGGTTTTAAGCCAATTTTATGCTAGGTTGTTCTTGTTTATGACATTTCAGGTCCTAATGCGTGAATGAAGGTTGGAGTACGAGTTAGGGGTCGATTGGGCGAAATCTGAACGAGCGAGGGAGAGCAGATGAGTTGCACGGCCAGGACGGGACGACGCACGATCGTGCATGGTGGTCGTGCGAGCGAAGATGCGCGTCCAGGGTTTGCACGACCGTGCACGACGTAATTTCCGGCCGTGATGAATTATGCGAGAAGCTGCACGGCCAGGCTCTCGGATTGCACATGCCGTGCAACGGCCGTGCACTCCCCTCACGGAATTAATTGAAACTCTGCGTTTTGGGTTACACGGGCAGCGATGGAGGTTGCACGGCCGTGCGGTCTGGCCGTGCAATCAAGGATAGCTACTTCTTAACCCAATTTCAGGTTTTGGAGAAGGGATTCGACTTTTTGAGCAAAAACAGAGTTCTAGAGAGAGAAAGTGTGAAGAACAAACACTAGGAGCTATTTGCAGTGGATTTCTCACCATTGAAGCCCAGATTGCATCCCGGGAGTGAAGATTGACATCCCAGAGCAGATTATTCCCATCTTTATGAGTATGACAGCTTTGATTTATGTTTTCCTCTCTCTCTATGGAGTAGACCATTCTCTCACTTGGGTATGAAGAACCCTAGTTCCATGTGTTAGGGATTTTGATTGTAATGACTTTTGGATTGATATACTGCTTGATTATAATCAATTGAAGTGTGTTTATTGAGTCATTTGAATCCTTATCAACTTCTTTTGATTTCTGGTGCAACCAAAGATAGATAGAATCTGATTTGGTTGTTAGAGCTTTTTTAATTGATAGGAGTGGATTGATTATACGAGATTTAGTCAATTCATTGCTTTGTACTGGAATCCTATTCCATTAGTGGAGTTCTGTGTTAATTACCTTAGCTTTCTATCCCGGTGAAGACTAGTCGTCTGCCAGTTAGTTTTTCCAAGAGGGCTTGGTCAGCTTAAGAGATTCCAAGATACTGTCGGATCTTCTGTAGTTTAATCAACAGTATATCAACCTAAGTAAATTACAACTTGGACCTAACTAAAGAGATAGGGGGACTCATTCCTGAGTGACTCTTCTCTTACTTCAGGAAACCGGACAATTTACTGCTTTCTTTCTGCTTTACTTTGAACTCACATACATTCACTTATTCCTGCTAGATAATAGATAATCACGGAGTAGGCAGTACATCTAGGCCCCGGGTTGATAAATTAAACTTACGGTATTCTTCATTTCCGGACTGCGATTATACTTGGTCGCATTTTGGTGTTGTGTCATAGCGTGTCAACTACACAAGTAAAGCATCCTAACACTACTAATAAAAAAAATAACATAGGGTGAGGTAGAGTTTAGATTTCTCATCGACCAACATCCTCCATAGAGCTACACTATCCTTTCTAGATTGCACCTGGCTGGACTCTAACTACACATTCCAATCGACAGCCAAGTATAACCGACGACTGTGTGTAACATTTGGCAAGCAACAAATAAAATTTATCGTACCACGAGGATCTAAGCTTACCTTACTTTGGGTTTAGGGTTCGTTATCTAGCCAATCTAGGATAGTGATTAAGAAGAATAAACTAACTAACCTAGCTATTTACAAGGTAGGAGCTCTCTTGGGTTTGAATTCCCCTAGGTCCGCCGTTTGATCGATGTTGAGTACTATCCTAGCTCGATTGTCTCAATACTCTACCGTTAGGAGATAGGCTCCCTCGATATCGACCCCGAATGACGAATCTATGGATGGGTAGGTGCTCTATTCAACCCAGGGTTTCATATATTTCTAGGAGGTAGATCGAATACACTCCCTTGAGGATTTACTGGACAATATATAAAAGGAGTGACCCGAAGACACCAATAATGGGCTCTAAGGGGATTTTCTCCCTCCCAGGTCAAAAGCTCAATTCATGAAAATGTAAACCCAACTCATGTCATCATGAAAACATCCATCAATTAAGTAAAATCATCAATCAAACATGAAATATGTCACATACATCAGCACCCAATCAAAATCTAGAACTAGGGTTCTTAATCCTCAAGAGAAGAGGGTGAGTTTCTATAGAGAGAAAAGAGAGATTAGAAATTGGATCACAAGATCTTCTTCTTCTAGGCTTGATTCCTTGCTTTCAAGCTTGATCAATGCTTTTAATTAAGCTCCAAGATCTCTCAATAACTCTCTCTCTCCTTCTCTCTCGCACACACACACACACACTAGAACTCCACTTTGGTGTTTTGAGTCGGAACCCTAGAGAGAATCGATTTCTCCTCCAAAACCAGCTCTCCTTTCTCTCTCCCACCTGTTGTCTTTATATTTGCCCGATAGTTCCTACTTCATGGTTATTGTTCCCGGTCATGATAATAGCAAGCAGAGGGTGGTCTCGCCCAAAAGCGCACCATTTTTGGCCATTTTCACGATCTGGGGGTGATTTTCATGGTCTCAGAATCGTTATATCTTTTAGGCCCTCGAGACGCACAATGGCTGCTGGAATTTGGCAACTTCACGGTCTAGGGGTAATTATCACGGTTTCAAGACCGTGATAAATGAGTGCTACCCTTGAAGTCTTGCACTTCACTCTCTGGGGGTGATTTTCATCCACTCAGGGCGTGCCAAATGCCTTCAGCCCGTAAACATTGCAAAGCCTCCACTTTTTGGCTCGTTTTGACCTCCGAATGACTCGAAACTCGTCCTGGAGCGTCCCACCCGTATTAGAACCTTAAATTAACTAAAATAAGCACAACCTTGCATAAAATAGGTCGAGAGATTATCAAATGCAAAGTCAAACTATCAAAAAATTAGGGATAGAATGTGTACAATTGAGCCTGAATCAGTACTGATTTGGCTCCAAATGTATACATTTTACCCCTCATTTCTTGATAGTTTGACTTTATATTTCATCGTCCCTCGACATATTTCACGCAAGGTTGTGCTTGTTTTGATATATTTTAGGTCCTAGCACGTATGGAAGGGTCGAGCACCAGTTTCGGGATGATCAGAGGTTAAAAAGAGCAAAAACCAAAGAAAAGTCCAAAGTCACATTGAAGCGAAGGCGTCCAAGAACCAGCCGCAATTCACGTTCAAAGCTGCAAGTTCACGGTCACCAGGACCGTGAACTGGAACAACAAATCGTGAAGCGCAAAGCGTCGAGGGCGGTTTCAGAGGTTACTGACGCCGAGTGAGTTCACGGTCCCCAAAACCGTGAACTTTGAGTGCAAACCTTGAACTTAAGTGAGTGAAGTGGTGCATTTCGACACAACACTCCGAGTTTACGGACACGTTTAGGTGTTCACGGCCATGAACTGGAAGGCCGTGAACTCAGCTCGATCACAGTATAAAGTGAGAACTGAAAGGAAGAAGAAAAGGGAGCTTTTTGGTAGGTTTTAGTTTTCAGAGTAAAGAGGATTGCTATTGAGAGATAAGTGTTTCGTCTTCCTATTCTAGAGAGAGAAAGTGCCATTCAAAGGAGGAAGAAAGGGATTTGGGCTTTCCCTAAGTTAGAGGAGTGAAGATTCTTACCTCTCAAGGGAGATTCAAGCAAGGAGGAAGGAAGGTTGTCATCTCTTCATGGTTCTTTCTCTCCTTTTTCTTGTTTTCCTTTGTCTAGCTATGGAATAGCCCACCTACTCACTTGGGTATTGTGAATCCTAGTCTAGATATGTGTTAGGATGTAAAAATATGATTCTATTAGGAGTTCATGATTTGTGGGTGTTGCTTGCATTATCTCATTATTGGGTCAAATAGACCTAGGAGGTTGAAATCCCCCTTTGGGCCATAGGGAGCTTGAACTCCTACCCACTCGGGTAACCCTTTCTATATTAACCTAGGGCCAAAACCTCAAGTATCGGATTATCACCTTGATTCCCACGTGATTGGTCTCTCCGCCATCGGGATTAAGTTCCGAGGGATTGGTTTGCAATCCTTAGTTAACTAGTTTAGAGGGGCTAGAACGTCTAGCCTAGAGTTGCAATCCACAACCGAAAGGTTACGAGAGTTAGACCGCTAACTTAATTCAACAATCCTAAATTGGTCGACTAAGGGAGTTAGGATTTCCTCGGTTGATCGGTTAAGAGAGCTAGATTCCCTAGCTTCGTGCGATTCAAGTTTTTGGGAGTTAAAAACTTGGGATCTAGTCAGGATTAATTCGCGGTGTAGTTTCGTGCGATTCAAGTTTTTGGCGCCGTTGTCGGGAGCCTTACGATCCATTACTCAGAAAAGGTCACTTAGTGTTACTCTAGCATTTTCTTTCTTGCCTTTTGTTTGTGTTTTTTGTTTCATGTGCGTTTTGTTTACCACTGTTCATCTTGAATGTTGGTTTGTGTGTGTTTGGTTTTCCTTTTTAGTGTTTTTTGTGTTTATAGGTATTGGATCATGGATCCTTATGATTTCACCCAAATGTGGGGGTATCCACCACCACCCGAGAGGGGTTACCCCGGAACTTCATGGGACGATCAAAATGGGCAAGTCAAGGATTTGGGTTCTACTACCAACCCCCCTTCCAAGATGAACAACATACCAATGGGAGTATCAAGAAGCTTCCCTATATCAAGAATATTCCCCTCAACAACCCGAGGAGAAATCCAAGTTGGAGTTCGCCATGGAGGCTTTCATGGGACACACCTCAATACCATGTGCCACTCCACAACCAGAGCCAAAGAGGAAATTAGAGCTCATGGTGGAGCGATTCGTCAGGGGCACCGATGAAGGGTGCTCTAGCATGGACCTCCCAATTGCCAACCCTCTCGACTCCACCTTTCTTCGAGAATCGAAGGAGCTCCTTCGATGCGCGGAGAGGCTAGGAGGGCTTGTAGAGCAAGCATGTGCACAACTTGCTCATAATTGCCTCCTACCATTAGAAGAAAGAGAGGAATTCAAAGAGGCGAGCCATGAGAATTTTGGAAGAATGAGCTCCGACATGGATTTCCAACCCCTCCCTCCTCCCGGCTTGACACTAGATAAGAAGGTGGCACGAGCTTGTGCAAGCTATCTCCTTTCATCATTGGAGGAGAAACAAGAGGTTGAAGGATCAATCAATGATAACTGATAGACCGTTAGTTACACATGTTTTCACCCCTGTTCTTACACCGTTTGAGAGGTGGTTTCTCGTGTTTTAGACCGATTTCACGCTAGGTTGTGCTTGTTTGTGATATTTCAGGTCCTGGCAAGTGAATGAAGGTTTAGGAGCGAGTTCGGGGTCGATTGGGCGAAGATCGGGCGCGAGACAAGTCACAAAGGAGGTCACACGGGCTACCCTGATGATCACACGGCCGTGTGAAGTAATGGCCTGGCCGTGCGAGTTTTGCCGAGAGCACACACGGGCAGAGCAGAGGATCGACACGGCCGTGCAAGTGGCCGGGTTGGCCGTGCCACAATCTGCGAGAGCAAACACGGGCAAGAGGGGATGTCCACACGGCCGTGCCACTCTGGCCGTGCAAGAGCCTGGAATTCGAACTAATTGGAACGCAGCGTTTTGACTCACACGGGCAACTGGGTAAGCCACACGGCCGTGCCACCCTGGCCGTGTGAGTCGGGATTTTCTGCTTAAAACCCGATTTTCAGCCAAAGGAGAGAGGAGAGCTGGGTTTTGGATCCCAAACACCCAAGGGACGAACCAAAGAGAGAGAGGGCGATTTGAGGGCATTCTTGGAGTGGAGTTGGAGGATTTCTTCGCCTTGGAAGCTCGAGGAACAAGCCCGGACTTGAAGACTGATCATCTGAAGATTCTTACTGCAGTCTCTCTCTTCTCTATGGAGTAACTTCCCTTCACTTAGGTTTTGAGGAACCCTAGCTATGTTTGTTTGATTGGATGATTGTATGAGTACTCTGACTGGATAATCTTGAGTTCATATTCAATCTATGCATGTTTCATGATTCAATTCTGCTTTAGTCGAGATTATTGATTCTGCTTTGATTCTATGAGAGGGAATACCTGATTAGGTCAATAGAGCACCATAGATTGATAGTAGTGGATCGATTGCTTTAGTCGAGGGTTGATTCACTTCTTTGTATCGATTGAGAACCCCTTTCGATAGAGGGAGTCTAGTTCAGAACGCCTTGATCAGTTGTTCTAGAGAAGGATACGTCCCTCTAGGCAATTGACTCAAGAGGGCCTTGTTCCTTTAGTCGAGACTCAAGGTCTAGTCAAGGATTCTCCGCACTGTGAATGAAAGTGAAACAGGTTAGAGATCATCAATCGTTAATCTGGCTAGTGGCTAGGGGGAATCATACCTAAGTGAGTTCCCAACCTGTAATTAGATTAACTTTAACTGTAGTTTGCTAGAGTAGTTTTAGTTCTTTCATCTTAATCTGATTTGCTAAATAATAAACTGAAGCTGAGTAATAGTAACTCTAGAGACCCATGGATTCGATATTTATCACTTGAGCCACTATACTGCAGTCCCTTTCATTGGTTACACTTGGCCTTTGTTAGGTGTTGTGTTTTAGAGCATCAAGTTTTTGGCGCCGTTGCCGGGGACTTTCTAGAGTATTAGGAAAGGCAGAAGTTTGTTACTTTAGCGTTTTTCGTTTCTTTTCTTTACCACCCTTGCTTTTCACTTGGGTGTTTTTGTTTTTGTTGGTGCAGATCTGAATCATGGATCCTAATGGCTTCTCCAATCATTGGGGGTATCCACCACCATCTGGGTGGTATTACCCCGAGACTCCCTGGAGCAATCAAGGCGGAGAAGACTATGGATTCGGGTTCCAGTACCAACCCCCTTACTACGGAGAACAACCGGACCCCTGGGCATATCAAGAACAACCTCATTACCAAGAAGAATTTCTCCCACAACCAGAAGGGCCATTGGAGCTGGAGTTACCCATGGCGGCCTTCACGGGCCATTCTGCAGAGCCATGCTACACTCCACAGCCAGATCCACACTATGAATTGAGACTTCTCATGGAGAGATCATGCTCCAGTATGGATCATTGTGTCCAGGCCTATCGTGAAACAGAGGGGATCCTCCTGAGCCTTAAGAAGAGTGTCGATGATCTTGAGCGATCTTGGGCGCAACCTGCTCCAGATCACCCTTCTGCTACCATACAAGAAGATGAGGAGGAAGAAGAAGGCTACAAGGACATTGTGGAGCACACTGAAGTTGTCACGGAGAGCTCCCGTGATGATCATGATCAGGAGTGTCATGTCGTAGCCGACCACACCTTCCCACACCCCAAACTGCGCTTTGAAGAGGCGGGCATGAGTGAGGAGTTGCAAGAAGATCTCATGAAAGAAATTGCTTGGCAACTTGCTCTCCAATCCGTGCTAGAAGAAGAAGAGCAACAAAGGGTGCAGAAAGAAGTTGTGGAGGATGACGAAAGTGAAGCAGGAGGAGTTCTTGATCATTTCCCAGGGGTGATACCACATGAAGAAGAAAGGGGGGTTGAAGAAGCAATTGGTGTCCAGGCTGAGGACGGAGTTAAGGTGGAAGAGGCCTGCACCGGCCATGAGTTACATGTGATATCTCCACCAAACTTCGAGGAACTGCTTAGCAAGGACCCATTTGCAGTGTCTCTTTGCCAGACCAAGGCCACCTCGACATCAGTCCCTCTTGGTGGACGCGATGGTGGCCAATCGATGCTGTCTTATCTGGTTTGGGGCAATGAGACGAGAGAAGAGAAGAAGAGGTCTCGAGGGTGGAGACTTCATCTGCATCAAGTACATGAGCCCTCATCACCTGCCTCACCACATGCTCATGACTTGAGACTCCACCTCATCGACGAGAACCTCAACTTCAAGGAGGTTCTATCATGGACCGAAACTTAGGAGCCATCGTCCGGCTCACGACGTGAAAGAAGCGCTTGTTGGGAGGCAACCCAACCAGTCGGTTTGCATTTCTTTCTCTATTTCTCCTCGGTTGAGTCAGTTTTGTTATTTGATTTTAGAGTCAATAACTCAACCTTTGTGAGATTTTGTGTGGTGTTTGTGTTCTGATTACTCTCTCTTTCTGGAATGCACCGCCTGACCCGTTCATCATCATTCACCCTTGATCTGGTAACTTCGTTCTACCCTCCTTATCTTTCCTCCATTGAGGACAATGTCGTGCTTAAGTGTGGGGGGATGTTCGATTATGTATGCGGGTGAATGTTTGGCTGTTTGTGTGCTTGGAGCCTAGGTCCAAATTTTTAAATTTGAGGGCTCCAAGTACGTGTTTCCATGCAATTGCCTGCTCAGTATGCTTTGAATTGACAGTCTTTATAGTAATATGCAACCTAGGGAGGTAGTGTAGCACTATGGAGGATGTTGATGCATTTAAGAAGTCTCATTTCTTCTTCATATTGTGTTGGTTGAATGAGTGAATTAGTGATCTTAGGACCCTTGAATTGTGTGGTGTTGTGGATTCTCTGCCTGTCATGGACTCTTGTTTCATGCTTTGAAAATAACAGGTGCTCGAAAATGTGCTTCAAAATAAACGTCTCCCGTGCGAATAGGGCGAAAGTGTGCAAGGGGAGACGGGAATCCGTTCCCAATTTCCACCTACTACCTCCAGCCCCCTTACATGTCTTTCCCCCGCACGAGGCTCGAGACATCCGCTCCTGGCATGGCCGGTAAGAGCAGGTTGGGACCCTTGAAAAGAAAAAGGAAAGAAAAATAACAGAAAACAAGCAAAACAGAAAAAAAAGGGGTTCCAACCATCTTCAAAGAAAATAGAGCACCTTGAAAAATGTGAGTCCATGATCTTTTGTTTTTGAGAATCTCTCCGTCCACAATTCATTTGTCCTCTGTTCACTTTTTGCCATGATGCCGACTCGATAAGAAGCTATGAGATGACTTGTGCGTCGGTTGACCTCGTAAGTTGCTAAATGATCTAGGAAGTCCTCTACCTACGATCTGGGTTGTTTGTTGCTATAGAGGTCTGGAGAGTTGCATTGGTTTGAGTTAGGTTTGCTTGGGGACAAGCAAACGGTTAAGTGTGGGAGAGTTTGATAGACCGTTAGTTACACATGTTTTCACCCCTGTTCTTACACCGTTTGAGAGGTGGTTTCTCGTGTTTTAGACCGATTTCACGCTAGGTTGTGCTTGTTTGTGATATTTCAGGTCCTGGCAAGTGAATGAAGGTTTAGGAGCGAGTTCGGGGTCGATTGGACGAAGATCGGGCGCGAGACAAGTCACAAAGGAGGTCACACGGGCTGCCCTGATGATCACACGCCCGTGTGAAGTAATGGCCTGGCCGTGCGAGTTTTGCCGAGAGCACACACGGGCAGAGCAGAGGATCGACACGGCCGTGCAAGTGGCCGGGTTGGCCGTGCCACATTCTGCGAGAGCAAACACGGGCAAGAGGGGATGTCCACACGGTCGTGCCACTCTGGCCGTGCAAGAGCCTGGAATTCGAACTAATTGGAACGCAGCGTTTTGACTCACACGGGCAACTGGGTAAGCCACACGGCCGTGCCACCCTGGCCATGTGAGTCGGGATTTTGTGCTTAAAACCCGATTTTCAGCCAAAGGAGAGAGGAGAGCTGGGTTTTGGATCCCAAACACCCAAGGGACGAACCAAAGAGAGAGAGGGCGATTTGAGGGCATTCTTGGAGTGGAGTTGGAGGATTTCTTCGCCTTGGAAGCTCGAGGAACAAGCCCGGACTTGAAGACTGATCATCTGAAGATTCTTACTGCAGTCTCTCTCTTCTCTATGGAGTAACTTCCCTTCACTTAGGTTTTGAGGAACCCTAGCTATGTTTGTTTGATTGGATGATTGTATGAGTACTCTGACTGGATAATCTTGAGTTCATATTCAATCTATGCATGTTTTCATGATTCAATTCTGCTTTAGTCGAGATTATTGATTCTGCTTTGATTCTATGAGAGGGAATACCTGATTAGGTCAATAGAGCACCATAGATTGATAGTAGTGGATCGATTGCTTTAGTCGAGGGTGGATTCACTGCTTTGTATCGATTGAGAACCCCTTTCGATAGAGGGAGTCTAGTTCAGAACGCCTTGATCAGTTGTTCTAGAGAAGGATACGTCCCTCTAGGCAATTGACTCAAGAGGGCCTTGTTCCTTTAGTCGAGATTCAAGGTCTAGTCAAGGATTCTCCGCATTGTGAATGAAAGTGAAACAGGTTAGAGATCATCAATCGTTAATCTGGCTAGTGGCTAGGGGGAATCATACCTAAGTGAGTTCCCAACCTGTAATTAGATTAACTTTAACTGTAGTTTGCTAGAGTAGTTTTAGTTCTTTCATCTTAATCTGATTTGCTAAATAATAAACTGAAGCTGAGTAATAGTAACTCTAGAGACCCGTGGATTCGATATTTATCACTTGAGCCACTATACTGCAGTCCCTTTCATTGGTTACACTTGGCCTTTGTTAGGTGTTGTGTTTTAGAGCATCAATAACCGTGTGGAGAAAAACGAACTCACACCGAAGAGCTCCCGTGGCAAGGACGAATAAGAAGGTTTCATTGACGATTCTCATCACTCTCCCCTTCCCGAGAGCAACTTTGAAGACCGAGTCATGGCTGTGGAGGAGCAAGAGAATCCTTTCTATGATCTTGAATGGCATCTTGCCCTCCAAACAGTGCTTGAAGACAGGAATGGGAAGGTCGGAAAAGAGGTTGAAGAGGAGGAAGTGAGCATTGAAGAAGGGGAAATCTTGATTGTTCCCTAGGGGAGGAACAAATGGAAGAAGAAGGAGGGGAGTTTGAAGATGAAGTAGAAGGAGCAAGTGGTGTCCAAGATGAGGACGGGGTCAGGGTGGATGAAGCATTCACAAGTTACAAGTGCTATGAAAGCTTTCCACCTGACCTTGATGCACTTTTGGAGAAGGACCCATTTGCATCTCTTTGCAAATCCAAGGCCGAGCCATCAACGATCCCTCTTAGTGGATGCGATGGAAGCCAATCGAGAATGAAGAAGAAAGAAAGAAGGAGAGGTCTCGTGGGTGGAGCCTCATGACAACTCAAGTTCACGAGCCCTCAATAATGGATTTGTCCAAAGCTCGTGACTTGAGACACCACCTCACCAACAAGAACCTCAACTTCAAGGAGGTTCTTGGGTGGACCGAAACTTGAAGAGCAACTGTTAGGATCACTACGTTAAAGAAGCGCTTGTTGGGAGGCAACCCAACCATCAACGGTTTGCATATCTTCTCCTTTTTATAAGACGACCAATGGAGAGCTTTCGCTTTTTTTTTGCCACCTCCTTGCTCTTCCGGATCTCACCCGCCCTCAACTCCCGAACACCAACATTCACCATTATCCGGTAACATCGTTCTACCTCCTTCTTTTACCCCATTGAGGGAAATGTCAAGCTTAAGTGTGGGAGGTAGTCCATAATGCATGTGTGTGTGAATGTTTGGTGTGATTTTGAATGCTTGGAGCCTAGTTGTATGCCCAAATTTTTAAATTTTGAGGGCTCCAAGCATAGAAACTTCTACATTTGCATGATTGTCTATGGATGATTTGCTTGTTATTATGTGCAACCTATGATGATGATTGAGACATGTATTAGGTTTGTGCATAGGTTCATTTCTCATATGTTTGTGAACCGATAGATGTTTTGAATCAATTACTTACTTTTCACAGTTGCCTATGCATCGAGTTTAGGGAGTTAGAACGAATGATTGAGCACCTAGATAGCCATGTGAGACTTGTGCCATCCGTTTTGTTCTTGTGTGATAGATCCCCCTTTACATGATGTGTAGTGTTCACCTTGTCGCTAACAAGGAAGATGGAGGCATAGGATTAGTGACTCGCACGAAACTACACCACGAATTAATCCCGACTAGAGCCCAAGTTTTTAAACTCTAGTCGGGTGCAGTATAGGGCAAGTATTCAAATTTTTCAACCCGGGCCGGTCCATGTACCCCTACTTCAATCGCTTAATTTGTTATCTAGCAAAATGGGTTTGGGTTTAAAACTAAGAAAAGTACAAACTAAACAAGCAAGGAAAGTAAATGGAGGAGAATTCTACTTGAGGGGACTTCACCTGGGTATTGCTCCCCCTAGTCTCATGCTAAGAAACGACAAACAAAGCTCTAGTGTGAAGGAAGTGTTCATACACCGCAAGGTGGGTTCAACTAGCTAAGGACAAACTCCCTTAGTCGATCAATGAAGGAAAATCAACAAATATAAGCTAGGAGAACTAGCTCTCTTAACCGTTATGTTAAGGATTGTGATTCATAGCTAGGGAACCTAGCCCTCATCACCAATTAACCAAGGAGATCTCTAACTCTCTTAATTAGCTAATTGAGAATCATTGCAACAAGTTAGAAAGCTAACTCGCTAAACCTTTCGGCTAAGGGTGACAACGATAGGCTAGGAAACCTAACCTACTCCGATACCCAAGTGGCTAAGAAGTCTAGCTTCCTATTGGACCAAAAGGGGATTTCCACCCTCTAGGTCAATTTTAACCAATATTGAGTTAAAGCTATCACACTCAATCATTCATGAATAATACCTCAAATATCATATAAAACACTCAATCAACACACTAGGTGTAAGACACAAGAAATCCCAATTGGGACTTTAGGGATTGAGAAGAGAAGAATTTAGGGATTTGGAGAATTGGGGAAGAACAAGAGAGAGAAGAGAGAGATTAGGGATTGGGTTTTCTGATTATTATTGCTTAATTCCCAAAACTAATGAGATGTATCCTTAAGTAGCAGTAAACCAAAATAACACAAAATAACAAGTTTGCCACTCCTTCCCCTCTCTTGGCCGAGTCGGCCCTCTCCCTCTACCCTTCGACTGTATTTCCCACATCCCCTCCTTCTTCATAATCGACATCGTCCTCGAGATCGAAGTCCGGAAATTTTTGACGAAGCACCTCCGACTCTTCCCAGGTAGCATCTTCCGGCTCCACGTGCTTCCACTGCACCAAGCTCTCTTCCACCAATTTGCCTCCCTTCTTCGTCCAGCGAGTCTCCAGCACCTTGAGAGGAACCAGATCCAAGTCGCCATAGGCTGTCACCGGGGGAGCCGTCGAAGTCACTCTATCTGCCGGGCTCCGGTACCTTTTCAGCAAAGAAATGTGGAACACCAGGTGGATGCGCGACACTGCTGGCAACTGTAGCCGGTAAGCAACAGGGTTGACCTTCTGGAAGATCTCATACGGCCCAAAGAATCGAGTCGCTAGCTTATGGTACGCCCGACGATAGGGGTGCAGCCTCAGCAGTACCCAGTCCCCCACTTCAAACTCCTCATCCCGCCGACCTGCATCTTCAGCCTGCTTCATTTGGTTGTTCGCTGCAGCCAAATTGGTTCTTAGCTGCTCCAAGGCCTCGTCCCGCACGCCCAGCAACCTGTCCACCGCATCAACCGAACTCGATCCGCCCCTGTAACGCACAAACGTTGGGGGTGGCCGCCCGTATAGTGCCTCGAACGGGGTCATTTTGATGCCCCGATGATACGTGGTGTTATACCATAATTCCGCCCAAGGGAGCATGACCAGCCATTGCTTCGGCTGCTGATGGGCGAAGCACCTCAAATAGTGTTCGAGGTGCTTGTTAACGATATCCGTCTAGCCATCTGTCTGGGGATGATAGGCCGAGCTCATGCGGAGAACCGTCCGTGCCATTGCAAAGACCTCCTGCCAAAACCTGCTCAAGAAAACCAGGTCACGGTCACTGACGATCGATCTGGGGAACCCATGATGTCTCACTACTCCCAATACGAACTGCTCTGCCACAGACTTCGCGGTGTACGGATGCGCCAATCCACTACCACCAACAACACCATCTTGCCACCCGAGGGAGGTAACCCCACGATGAAATCCATGCTAATGTCCTCCCATATCCGCTCCGGCACCGGCATCGGCTGAAGAAGTCCGGCCGGTCGCAGGTGAGATAGCTTCACCCTCTGGCACGTATCACATGACTCCACATATGCCTTCACTGCCTGCGCCATCCGGGGCCAATAAAAGTGGCCTCTAATCCGGCGGAGTGTCCTCTCGGCGCCTGAATGACCGCCCATCGGAGAATCATGGAACTCCTGCAAAACTGAGGTGACCAGATTTGACCCGGGAGGAAGGACCACCCGGCCCTTGAATGTCACCAGCCCTTGTCGAAACAGATAATGCCCCGGGTTGTCGCTCACGGCGATATCCCAGCAATCCTGTAAATACTGACTGGTCTCCATGGACGCCCGTAGCTCATCCCAAAACTACGGAACAGGCCCTGTCACTGCGGCGAGGATCTCGCTGCCCGGTTTCCTCGATAGTCCATCCGCCACCACATTAGTAGCCCTGGTCGGTAGTGGATCTCATAGTCGTAGCCTAACAGCTTCGACACCCACTTATGCTGATCTGGTGTAGACACCCTCTGCTCTAAAAGGTACTTCAAGCTCTGGTGGTCTGTGTATATGTGAAGTTTCTGCCCCAGGAGGTACGGCCACCAGGTCTGTACCGCCGTAATGATCACCTGCATCTCTTTCTTGTATGTCGACCAAGCCTCCTTAGACAGCGCCATCGTCTCACTCATAAAGGCGATGGGATGGCGGTCCTGAGACAACACCGCCCCGATTCCCCGGCCCGAAGCATCCGCCTCTATAACAAATGGCTTGGAAAAATCCGGCATTGCTAGAGTCGGAGTGGTAGCCATCGCCTGTTTGAGCCGCTGGAATGCGACCTCTGCCACTGGTGACCATGCAAACCCGGATTTCTTCAGTAGATCCGTCAGTGGCCTGGCGATCATGCTATAACCCTGCACAAACTTCCGATAATAACCGGCAGCCCCAAAAATCCCTGCAACTCCGTCTCCGTCGCGGGAACCGGCCAGTCCAACATCGCCTGAATCTTGGACTGGTTCACCTTCACACCCTGTGGAGTCACCATATGACCCAGATATTCCACCTCCTGTACCCCGAACTCGCACTTAGAAGCCTTGATATAGTACTGGTTCTGTCTCAAGATCTCGAACACCTCCTGCAAATGTCTCAAGTGATCTGCCCATGACGGACTGTAAATGAGGATATCATCGAAGAAAACTGTAACATACTGACGTAAGAGCGGCCAAAAAATGTCGTTCATGGCTGCCTGAAAAGTGGAGGGCGCATTACATAGCCCAAAGGGCATCACTAGGTACTCATAGTGCCCAATAATGCGTACGAAATGTCGTTTTATGGACGTCCACCTCCTGCATCCGGATCTGGTGATACCCTGCCCTCAAATCGAACTTAGAGAAATAGCAAGACCCATGAAGCTCGTCGAGAATATCGTCCACCGTCGGAATGGGGAAACAATCCTTCACAGTGGCCTCATTAAGAGCCCGGTAATCAGTGCAGAATCGCCATGTCCCATCCTTCTTCCTTACCAGCAAAACCGGCGACGAAAACATGCTGGTGCTCGGCCTAATCAGGCCCGTGGTCAGCATCTCAGAGACTTGTCTCTCAATTTCCTCCTTTTGCGAATGCCCATACCTGTACGGCACATTCACCGCCTCCACTCCCTCCTTGAGCTTAATCTGGTGATCAACCAGTCTATGGGGAGGTAAGGCAGCGGGAGTGTCGAATAAATCTGAATAGTGCCCGAGCAACTCCTGCAGCTCCGGCTGGAGTACCTATCGCTTCCCTTCCTCGACCGGCCAGCACATGATGGCCAACTAGGCCTCGCCTTCCGGACTGCAGTCCTTGAACGAGATGGAGCCGACAACCGTGGTGAGACCCTGCAAAATCCACTCCATATCCCTCCATTTGAATCGGATAGTCAAGCGCTGCCAATCACTAGTCACGCGTCCTAGACTCTGCAGCCACGGAATCCCTAGAATGATGTCGAATCCCCTGATTGGCAACACATACAGATCAGTGGTTATATGCATACCTTGAATATCCCAGGAAATACCTCGAAAAACCCATTCACATCGTAAGGGGGCACCATTCGCCACCTTCACGACCATGGGATCGGCGGCCAAGGGCGCCTGCTGCAGGTGTTTGGCGAACTCCTCTCCCACAAAGTTCAATGAAGCGCCACTGTCGACCAGGGTGATGGCCATGCGCTCTTCGACTCGAGCTTGAAAACGAAGGGTACCCGGCGAAGCCCATCCCGCCACCAAATGTAGTGAGAGGCTCGGCTCCGGCGCGCGGGACGCGCTGGTCGCGATCGTGGCGGCCACCGTGGGGCGCTGCGCAGGCGGCGCTGGGGGGAGCTCACGGTGAGGCCGCGTCTGGTGAAGGGAAACGCGCGGCGGGGCCGGTGAAGGGTACCACGTCGGGGAGCTCGGGGGCGGCGACAGAAACTGCGGCGGGGAGCTCGGGCGCTGGCTCGGCAGGCAGCCAACGGCGGCTGATGCGGAGGGCTCTGTCCCGCAATTCTGCCCATGACAGATCCGAGAGTTGGGAGAACTCATCGACGATCGCAGACTCTGATACTAGATGTAAGACACAAGAAATCCCAATTGGGAATTTAGGAATTGAGAAGAGAAGAATTTAGGGATTTGCAGAATTGGGGAAGAACAAGAGAGAGAAGAGAGAGATTAGGGATTGCGTTTTCTGATTATTATTGCTTAATTCCCAAAACTAATGAGATGTATCCTTAAGTAGCAGTAAACCGAAATAACACAAAATAACAAGTTTGTCACTCCTTCCCCTCTCTTGGCCGAGTCGGCCCTCTCCCTCTACCATTCGACCGTGTTTCCCACACTAGGTTCATGTTCTTACATCCTAACACATAGAGAGACTAGGATTCACAATACCCAAGTGAGTAGGTAGGTTATTCCATAGCTAGACAAGAGAAAACGACAAAAGGGGAAGAAAGAACCATGAAGTGATGCCAATCGTTCCTCCTTGTTGCTTGAGACACCCTTGAGATGAAGAAATCTTCAATCCTCTAGATAGAAACAAGCCCAAAGCTCCTTCTTCCTCCTTTGATTTTCACTTTCTCACTCTAGATGAAACCCTAACCTCTCACTAGAATCCTCTTTATTCCAAAAAATGAAAACCTAACCTAAAAATGAAGTTCCTTTCTTCTTCCTTTCAGCTCTTATTTAAACTCAGATCGAGCTGAGTTCACGGCCTTCCAGTTCATGGTCGTGAACGCCTAAACGCGTCCGTGAACTCAGTGTTGTCTCCAAAATGCGCTGCTTCACTCTATGTGGTTCACGGTTTGTGCTCAAAGTTCACGGTCTTAGAGACCGTGAACTCCCTTGGCGTCAGTAACCTCTGGAACCTCGCTGGACGCCTCGATGTTCATGGTTTGTGGTTCAAGTTCATGGCCTTAGAGGCCGTGAAGTCCAATGCCAGGCCGTGAACTGCTGTTGATTCTTGGATGCTCGCGCTAATTGATTCGGGTCCAATTGTACACATTTTACCCCTCATTTCTTGATAGTTTGGCTTTACATTTCATCGTCCCTTGATATATTTCATGATAGGTTGTGCTTGTTTTGATATATTTTAGGTCCTAGCACATGTGGAAGGGTCAAAGACGAGTTCACGGACGCATTTAGGTGCTCACGACCGTGAACTGGAAGGCCGTGAACTCAGCTCGATCTCAGTATAAAGGGAGAAGGGAAAGGGAGAAAAAAAGGGGAGCTTTTTGGTAGTTTTAGTTTTCAGAATAAAGAGGGTTTCTAGCGAGATATTAAGGTTTCCTCTTCCCATTATAGAGAGAGAAAGTGACATCCAAAGGAGGAAGAAGGAGATTTGGGCTTGCCCTAAGCTAGAGGAGTGAAGATTCTTACCTCTCAAATGAGATTCAAGCAAGAAGGAAGGAAGATTGTCATCTCTTCATGGTTCTTTCTCTCCTTTTTTTCTTTTTTTCCTTTGTCTAGCTATGGAATCATGATTTGTGGGTGTTGCTTGCATTATCTCATTGTTGGGTCAAATAGACCTAGGAGATTGAAACCCCCCTTTGGGCCATAGGGAGCTTGACCTCCTACCCACTTGGGTAACCCTTTCTATGTTAATTCAGGGTCAAAACCTCAAGTATCGGAGTAGCACCTTGATTCCCACGTGATTGGTCTCTCCGTCGTCCGGATTAAGTTCTGAGGGATTGGTTTGCAATCCTTAGTCAACTAGTTTAGAGGAGCTAGATCGTCTAGCCTAGAGTTGCAATCCTCAACCGGAAGGTTAAGAGAGTTAGACCTCTAACATAATGCAACTATCCTAAATTGGTCAACTAAGGGAGTTAGTGTTTCCTCGGTTGATCGGTTAAGAGAGCTAGATTCCCTACCTCTGTGTCACAACCCTTAATCGATCGACTAGGAGAGTTCGCCCCTAGCTAGATGCACCCACCTCACGGTATAGAAACGTATCCTTCACAATAGAGTTTCGTTCATGATTTCTCAATAAAAGACTAGGGGAAGCAATACCCAAGTTAAGTCCTCTCATATAGAATTCTCCTCGATCTTCTTTCCTTGCTTGTTTGTTTAGTTTGTAGTTTTCTTATCTCTTAGATTTAAACCCAAAAATCGTTTGCTAGATAACAACCTAAGCGATTGAATTAGGGGTACCTGGATATACTTGCCCTATACTACACCGGCGAGAGTTTAAAAACTTGTGCTCTAGTCAGGATTAATTCGCGGTGTAGTTTCGTGCGAGTCAAGCACCCTAACACAAATCCTAGAAATTCAAAGCATATTGAGTAGGTAAATGCACGAAATAAGGTGCATGGAGCCCATTAATATTTGAAATTTTGGGCATACACAATACTAGGCTCCAAGCACTCACAATCATTGACCAAGCATTCTTTCACATGTCATTAATCATACATGTTCAACAACCCCCTCCCCATACACACACTTAAGCATGACATTATACTAAATGGAGGAAAGATTAGGAGGGTGGAACGAAATTATCATATCATGGGAGAAGAATGTTGGACGGTACTTGAGTGTACTCCCCGTGGAGTAGAGTAGCTTGAGTAGAAATAGTCAGATATATTTTACTAATCTCATCGTCGATAAAATTGCACTAATAATTGAATGTAGCATAACTATGGTGATTGCAGCTGGTAACATTAGGTAGCAGGTTCAAATCCCTGCTGCCTCATTATTACTTTTGATGTCTAATTTCTTTTACTTTCAAATCGCATATATATATATATATATATATATATACGCATATTATTATTATTTATCGATATGTATTTTCCTGTAGAAGAGATCAATTTCATAGCATAGAATCTTGATTGTAAATTTTTACAAGAAATTTAATTTTCACTTTTAATTTTATTCTATTTTTAGTTCATTTGGTTCGAGATGTTACAAATCTCCCCTCTTAAATGGATTTTATCCCCAAAATCCTTCTGCGGTTTGTATATGCGGGTTGAGGTAATTGTCTTGTTTCCTACTATGGAATTTTCACCAATATCATAAGGAACACTTTACAAGTGAAACTTGAGTCGTTGCTCCTCACTTCCCATGTTTTTATTTCTTTGATCACAATTTATAATTTTTCTTGTCAATCGTAGCAAACCGCATTGTCCCATTTCTGGGATAACTTGTCATAATAATACGCAGTGAGTTTGGTATACTAATACCCAAAGAGAATGTGGTTGGAGTGGTACGACTCTTAGCCCTCACCTGGGATGTTGCGGGCTTGACTTCCGTCGATGTAAGATTTCAAACCCCAACCATCTTTTTGTTTTGCTTTCTCTCAATGGTTTCTCAACTTGAAGTCTCCCCCTTTCGACTTTTTCCGGAGAAGTCAATCATCGTGATTTTTGTAGTCATTAGAGTACACCCCCAATGGATACTCGTAGATCAAAATAATCTACCTTCTCCACTTGGCATCACTTAGAAGATGCCCTTCCTAGGCCGTTCTTCATGTTACCCTTATCATTTGTTCAACCAACTGATACATTTCTTTAAAAATCTCGCTCCTTGAGATGGCCTTGATTCCTTTTTCTCACGAGCTTGTCATGGCTACCCTTCGTAGTATTTTTCTATCGAGTATCAATTCATAGATAACTAAAATCCTATCAAGAACTTATCACCCTTTGAGAGGTGCTCATATGGACTTCCCCAGGCTAACTTCACCATTAGGACTTTGATTTTGGCCAACTCTAAGGTATCAAGGTCGGCCATCGTGTATTCATCCTTCATGCCCTTTCTTTCATGAGGATCCCACCTTTCAAGTAGTAGATAATCACTTACTAACTACCTTCCACCTCGTACTAGGTGAAGGCATTCTCCTCACTATGTGACATTAGTTATTCTCGTACTTATTTCTCATTCGGGAAATAAAGTCTCGAGGTGGTGGTTTTTGCATCCTATATATTCATTGACAGTCAAAATTCCCACATTCTTTTGTCCCCATCTCAGGAAATCGAATTCACTTATGGGTTTCTTACTTTATTTAGTCGTACTAAATGGAATCAAGATTCAATCATTCCATTTGCAATCCCCTTAGGGTCTGCAGATGTTTTGTTCAACTCTTTTAAACGAGAGGAGTCACTTTTGCACTGATCGATCGATTTTAGGACGAAATTTTTTCAGTTTTCCACAAATGAATTCCAACAGCTCAGTTCCAAAATCTCTTTTAAATCATCCCATTTTCCAAAAAAAAATTCAAAACAATTCAAATACTATTGACCCAATGAAACTGACTTTGACTTCGACTATGCACAATGTCATCACCTTTGGTCTTAATTCCTAGCAGGTTTAGTGCAAGTACAAGTATGGACTACTCTCTCCCCTTTTAAGGGGATCAGTCCTCAAGAATGAAAGTAACATACCCATAATGCAGGGGGGAAACAGCTCTAAAACCACCTGTAACACGCCCACCCTAAAACTCATGGGTTGAACCAATATTTCTCCTACTCAACGCAATCTCATCGGGGGCTATGCTAAAACTCAACTCTTTTCCACTATAGCACATACCGGCATCATTTTAATCCAACATTCACAAAAATCAATTATCAAATTACTCACCATATACCAAAGATAACCTCGATCTAGTTTATTCATTTCATTTAAACCAAACCATAGTGTCATTCATTAATATGCTCATTACGGTATCATCTACTATGCATAGCCAAATCATCAACTCATAAAACATAAATGAGAATCATTTCAAAATCCAGGAAAACTTTAAACCAATCCTTCATCGATAATTGTGTAGTGGCAGAGTTTTGTCGAATTCCTTCGAACTTGTAAGAAACTAAACATATGTGGGTCAGCAACTAAGTTGTGTGTATAGATCTCTCCCACGACCTAGTTATTGGAACCACAATCATCACATAGTCATATTCAATTACAATTCAATAGTCTAGATGTCGTCCTAGTTCATCATATGTAAAATATAAAAAATATATCAAATCCATCAGCTCATCATCATCATCGAACCAATTTATCCCATATGATAATCACATAGTTGCACGAACACACAATCAATGCATTATATGAAAATTCATGTTAATTATTAATGGGCGCCAAGTTCACCATATGTTAAACCCCAACATTTTTCTTAAGCCAAAATGACCATTATGCACAAAGTAATATTTGTCAAATTCCATGATAATATCAATGAGGACTCAAAATTCGAACTCTCGGTTCAAACGGTGTCGAGTTTCGACTTGAAATGAGGAAGTTACGAACGATAACTGTGTTTCGAGTCAAAATCAACCGTAATTGTGAAATTCTCAAAATACCCTTGAAACCCTTAACCTAGCCCAACCAGTCTTCATACATGCCCACTGATGACACGTGAAAGTGTCTATTCTAACCCTCATGTTGTGACCAAAAAGTGCGTACAATTCCTACCAATATCTTTATAATGCAGTGGATTATTGTTGTGATTACTTCAAGTGCATCTTAGCATCCTAGGAATGTTTATTTACATTTGATGCGCTTCTGGGTAGCATTTGTGCATTTTCAGAGCCGAATAGTTTAGTGGGCCAATTGGAAGTCGTAGGGACATCGAGTTCAAGTTGCTAGAGCAAGACCGAATGTAGTTGAAGAGAGGCCCCTCCGGCGCCGTTTTTGCTAGAGGAAAAGGCGCCATCGGCGTTGTTTTGCTAGAGTCAACCTCATCGTCGGGAAGTTTTCTAGAAGAAGCCTGATTCACTTGCCATGCATTTTGAGGCTTCTAATTGGCCAAATGATGCAGTAGTGGCGGTTTTTCTCTCCTTGTAAAGCCTAATGGAAAATCTATAAATAGGACTCTAGTAAGAGTTCAAGGGGAGTCATTCGGGTTAGATTACACACTTTTGTACTCCTTGACTTGTGTTGTTTGATGTGTTTGCACCATCCTTAGAGCCAGTTTACACGGGGTTTGTTCGTGTTTTGTTATGTTTCATACCTTAGCAGGTAATATTGGCACTAGGATTCAAAGTTGGATGAAAGAGGGCGAAAGGTAGGAAATTGGTCGAAAGTGCAGAGATCATGGTTGCAAAGCAATTATCACGGGCGCAAACCGTGAATTGGACTAGCAACCCATGAATTTTGCACACTTCCAGGAGCCTTCAGATGTCTCGAGGGCAGTTTTGAAATCACGCTCTCCAAACTATGATGTCAACAAGTAGCCCATGAAGTTCGCTAGTGAAATGGCATGTTTTGCACCGAGACTATGGTTTCGCTGTTGACTTTGCTGACATGATAGAAGAACGTGATTTGTGGACTTGGGAACTATATAAAGGAGAGTGAGATGATTTGAAAGGAGAGGTCTAGAGAGATTGAAGGCTTCTTCTTCAAGTCTTAGAGAGAGAGAGAGCTATGAGCTAAGAAGGAAGGAAGGATAATTTCACGTACCCAAGGCTAGCGGGAGATGGATTTCTTCTCCAAGGATTGAATCAATCATCTAGGAAGAGGATGAAGCACTTTGTTATGGTTTTCTTCTCTAATCTATGTGTATTTTCTCTTCTAGCAATGGAGTAGTCTTCTATTTCACTTGGATGTTGTGAACCCTAGTCTAGGATATGTTAGATTGTAGGATTTGAACTCTATGTGTGTAGAGTTTGTGATATATACAATGATTGCGGTATTATTCATGAAATTTGGATGTTCTTGATCAAAGCCCTCAATTTAGGGACAAGTTGACCTAGGAAGAAATCCCCTTATAGACCACTCTTTGCAATTCGGGTAACCTTCTCTATACCTATTCGGTTCAACCCTCGATCATTTAAGGAGTGCCATGATACGTCTTGATTGGTTACTTTTCATCGTTCTGAATTAACTTCCAAGAAAGTGGTTTTGCAAGCCTTACTTAATTAATTAAGGGGACTAGGAAACACTTGAATAGGTTTCCTAGCTATTTTTTATCTCCTACGGCATATAAACCTACCTATCACACTAGAGTTTAATCTTTGCGTCTTGGCACGAGACTAGGGGGAGAAATGTTCGAGTGATCCTTTCTCATTCGAATTCACCAAAGTTTAATTTCTTGCTTGTTTACTTGTTTAGTTTCCTTAGCTTCGACCATAATTTGATTGCTAGATAACGTGTGAATGGCCGAAGTATAGATAGATAGTTTGCCCGGGTTGATATTGAAATACTTATCCTATCCTACACCCGATTACAAGTTGCACTTTGCCTATAGTTGGGATAGTGTGTAGTTGTAGCGAGTCAAGGTTTTCTGGCGCTATTGTCGGGGAACACGGTCTATTATTTCTTGCTTGTTTACTTTCTCATTCGAATTCACCAAAGTTTAATTTCTTACTTGTTTAGTTTCCTTAGCTTCACCATGATTTGATTGCTAGATAACGTGTGAACAACATAAGTGAGGATAGAAAGTCCTCCTGGATAGTTTGTAGTTGTAGCGAGTCAAGTTTTTCTGGCGCTATTGTCGGATAACACTGTCTATAATCCAAAAAAGTTGTTTAGTGTTAATCTAGCATTTCAAAATGCAAAGACCTTATCGCATTATCTAGCTCACGAACCCTTTTGCAAGTTCTACTTCTATCTACCATGCCTCTTACCTACTATTTACAATATAGTAGAAACAACCTACTTATCACCAGGGGAAAAAATAGTAACCCCTAAAGAAAATGACAAAACTAGTTGCAGGAGAGGGAAATAAAAACAACAATCTCGCACAAACAAAACAATTCATCAACGAGCTATTATATGCAAATATCTGACTCAAACATTACTTTCTTATAGTCCTATAACAACATAAACTACTAGTGCTCATAATGTCCTAAGATTCTTTCGCACATATAAGGTATAATGGAACTGAGATCACTTACCAATCACTGGTTTCATTATCCTCCCCTGATAACAACTAATTTAAGAACAAAGAGCAGCTCAAGGGGATAACAACCTAGTTATCAACAAACATATAAAGGGGGGGGGGGGAGAATGGACAACAACTATTGAAAGGAGAAGGTGATGCACCTAATTACAGGTTCATAGGAGAACACAGTCCAAAGTTTGGGGATGCCAACTTGTGTTACTATGAGAGGTTGCGCCTCAAGGTTTCCTTTTTGCATTGAAGAGGAAGAAGAGCTCAGTAGATGTCAATTGAATGGTAATAGATTGTTTCTTTTTGGAATGATCATGTGCCATTATCCTCCCCTGACAAGTAATTAGAAGAGTAGGAGATAGAACCTTATATGAGCCATTCATAGCGTAAAATAATCATGATTTTCTCTAGACACTTTAAACAAAAATTAGTTAGTGAATCTCTAGTGAAATCATCCAATCTCATGATTTCCTTTAGATACATTCTAGAGATAAAGCAGTATCAAAGTGCATTCAAATAAAGGATTTGCCAAGAAAAGTTTATTGAATTGTGCGACTAAGGCATTATGTTGTTCTCAACCAGAGGAATATGTTATGGTCATTCTTATACTTTGTCCTTCAATCAACTATTATAATCAACAAAATTGAGATAAGATGGGTATGCTATATGCATGCGTAATCATGCTATTCTAAATCATACACAAAAAAAAAATCCACCATTAGCTAGTCTCGAGATGATTTCATTCAAACCTTAGCCACAGTTTCACTTTTGTACTGGTTAGGCCAAGATAACATTACATTATATGCTAGATGCATTCACCACTTCTACCTTTCCCATATACATATGTATCATTATCACCCTCATACCAAGGTACTCTTGAATAAATGAAAGCATTCTCGCAAAGAGTATCAGACCATGAAACTAGCAATTTCACATAGTACAAAAAAAAAATAGAAATGGCAGGCAAGATCCTGAGAAAGGGAAGGAATTCAAAATAAAATGAAAGAAGGCATAGAGCTCAGTCGTGCCATTTGTTGAACAATACATCAAAAGTGCCATCACGATCATGTAATTAGTTTGCTTGGAGCCCAAAAAAATTTTAAATTTGAACAATGGACTAGGCTACAAGACAAGCACAAAAGATACCATTCATCACACTCCAAACACAATGGAACACCCCCACAAACACACACTGATCGACATTGTCCTCAATGGAGCAAACCAAGGGATAAGGGGAATGATGCTACCGGGATGGGACAAATTGCAGTAAGAATGGAATGGAACAGGGCAAGGCAGGGTGCGACGATCTTCGACATCAACAAATAAACAAATCAAAAGGGTGACCCAAAAATCACAAAAACAAAAGGAAAAGGAAAAAATAAACCAGTGGTTGGGTTGCTTCCTAACTAGCGCTTCTTTTACGTCTTGAAGCGGACGCAAATAGTAGATGCTCAGAGTGGTTGAAGAACAGGTGTCTTCATGAAAGGATCTACATCGCTCTTAAGGTACAACATCATATGGTGGCCATGCACATGGAGTGCATGGCCATCAAAGCTAGCCAACTCGACCTGACCATCTATGAGGATGCAAGCCAATGAATACTTGAATGGACAGGGTGATAGATTTTTAGGGGGTGGGACCAAATTATAGTGGTCTCTAGCTTTCTTTTTGGCGGGCTTGGCTGCCTTTAGCTTTGGCCGCCACTCCTCCTTGAATTTCGCATTTGGCGACTGAGATGGCTGGGTGGTGGAGGAGGAGGCTCAAATTACTGCAAAATGGGCAACAGAGAAGAGAACACGACACCCTCTTGCATCGTTTGAGATAAAGCATGCACAAAAAATAGTGCATAAACAACATTCATGTCACTTTTAACCCCTAAATCATGCAAAGAGGGTGTTTTCATGTAATTAGAAATGGAAAATTATTTGCTCTTAACCAGCTCTCAAAATCAAGGTCCCATCATGCACATCAATGAGGGCCTTGGTGGTGGCCAGGAAAGGCCTACCTAGTAAAAGGGGCACTTTCGCATCCTCATTGATGTCTAAGACAACAAAATTCACATGATAAGAGAATTTGTCAACCATAACTAGGAGGTCTTCCACAATGCCTCTAGGGTGTACAACATATCTGTCAGCTAACTATACACTCATCCTAGTATCTTTTGGTTCACCTAGGCCTAGATTCACGAAGATCTTACAAGGAATAACATTGATGTTAGCACCTAATTCCTCCAAGGATCTCTCAACATTCAATTTCCAATAAGACAGGGAAAAGTAAAACTACTTGGGTCTTTCTGTTAGTGTAAGAGCCGGTTTTGCAGAATAGCTGAACAGTCCTCGATGAGCTCCAGAGTGGAGAGTGGATAGATCACTCAACTTCTTCTTTTTGAAAATGAGGTCTTGAAGATGCAGCTTCTTCAGTGGGGTAGGAAAAGGGAGCTGAGGTTTATATTAACCCACTACCGGTTGGGATAGTGGAGACCAAACCTCAAGTTCCTTCTCCTGCATCGGGTCTTTTTCTAGCTCTGGGTGGGCTGCTCCACCTCCTTTGTGTGACTTGGATTCTCTATGTCAGCCACCTTCCCACTCCTCAGTGCAATGGCATGCATACCTTTTTCTGGTTTCTGGGGTTGGGCACAGACTGCCCTAGAAGTATGCTCGCAGGTCGTGATGCAACAACATCGGCAAAGTGTCCAATCTTAGTTTCCATATCCTGCAAAAGCACTTGCTAGTGCCTTTTTCCAGCCTCAAGATCATAAAACTTACAATGGCCACTTCCATAAACTGGTCTATCTTCTTGTACTTCTGGGCACTATTGCTGACAAAGCTAGTCATCAAGTTCTCTAGCTTTGATATCTTGTCCTGTTGTGGCGGAGCAGGTCCTCTTGTCCCATGTTGTTGAGATTGTTGTTGCTGGTGCTAGGTAAACTAGCCATGGCAAGGCTAGTATGGTTGCCTCTGTAGAGGTCACTAACCTAGGGTTCAATCAATCCCTTTTCCTTCGTCCGGTTGAACTCATCGGTAAAATAGTTGTTCTAATATTGTACGTACGTAATAATTAACATCACTATTAACAATTAATGATTATATTTTAATCAACCACTAGCATTAATTATTCTATTGGAGTTCTTTTATTCTTAGTTTTAAATCATGATTAGCAGACGATGTTGAAATTAACCGGGCCGAAGTACAACTTTGAGTTAAACTACCTTGACACAATATGAAAAACAAGAGCTAAACTCCATGAGCTCTATCCTTTCCTCGTAAATTATTTTGAGTTATGCATTAAATACAAATTCAAATGATGATTTTGGAACATTAATCTTGAGAATATCATTATAAAGGCCTAAGTTCAGGTCCTTAAACCCTTTTTTTTAAGGAGGATCTTAAAGCATTGTGATTGGTCGATTCAATATTAGTTAGTTAGTGGGAGTTATTAGTTAATTAGTTGTTAAGGGTATTTAGGAAATTGTAAGTAATATAAAAACTAAAATAATTAACCATAATAATCTATAAACTCGCGTCTTCCTCTAGCCGAACCGTTTGTCTGATGTGCATATTTCGTCAAGAAAGCTTCTCCCTCTCCGTCGTTTCAGCTCTCGACACGGCTCTATGCCCGTCGTTCACCTCCGTTGTTTCCTCTACAACGGTGTCGACCTACTTCTCTCGGTTAGCATCGGCGTTGCTTCCATTTCCGGCAGTGCTCCTCAGCTGCCGGCGTTGACTTACTCTTCAACGGCATCCGTCGTCTTCCTGCAAGACATAGCTTAACTCCGTCGTCGCTTCTGCCCGACGTAGCCTACATCCGGCATCACTCCCGTCCGGCAATGCCTCCCTCCGCAGTGGCTCCCTCTGTTCGCGTCCGGCATAGTCTTTCCTAATTATTACCATTTTCAAGGCCATTAGCAGCATTTCTTGGCCATTGTTAATATTGTTTCAATTTGGCGTTACTAATTGTTTTCATTAGTAACCTCCCTTGACTAGTATTATTATTTTCAGCGCGATTGTCAATATTTTTAAACATGCACTATTATTTGTCATTGGTATCATTAACTAGTACTATTAATCAATTTGTAGTCATTATCAACGTTTCGATGGCCATTATTATTAATTTGATTCGCTACTATCAATATTTTTTAAGTGACTCTTGCTAACATTATGGTTGAATTAACATGTATTATTGATCGGTCACTATGATTATGTTTTCTTTATTATTAATAATATGTATCTCCAATTCTCCATGGAAAGATTAATTATATTCCACTAGTAATGATTCCTTTAAAATTATTAACGATTGTTTTCCTTTAGTATTATTAACCGTGGCGGCGTGGCGCCATTATCAATTTTTTTAAACCGTGGCTCCCTTGATATTCACTAGTATCATTAAGATTAACTATTAATGAGTATGTGGTTATTATCAACATTTTGTTGCCCATTATTAATATTTTCAAGACTATTAGCAATAGTTTTTGAAGCGGGCTCTTACTACCATTATGGATGAATTAACGTATACTATCATTGTGATGCGTGCATTATTAACAATTCTTTTTTCCTTTATTATTAATAATATGCATTTCCATAGCATATAGTTGTCTTATTATTAATATTTTTCCACTAGTAATAATTCTTTTTCTATTGTTAACAATTCTTTTTCACTTATTAACAATTCTTTTTCTTTTAGTATTATCAACCCTGGCACCATTATCAATTTTTTTAAACCATGGCTCCCTTGATTCTTATTAGTATCATTACCGTTAACTGTTAATCAGTACGTGGTCTTTATCAACATTATCTTGCCCATTGTTAATATTTTGAAGGCCATTAACAATAGTTTTCGAAGTGTTACGTGTACGCCCAGTAACCTAGTGTTTGATGGAGCAGATATGGTGACAACACTATATTTGTTATTATTGTAACAACACTAGTCTCCAACCAATAGGAAGCTAGAGTTATGATGACTTTTTATTAGCTTAGTTGACCTAGTGTAAAATCAAAACAGGGGTATAATTGTCATTATGAAAAAATATGTTTAATTAATAATTAAAAAAATAAAAATAAAAAATATTTTTATTTTCTGCCCAAAATTTTGGTCGCCGGAAAATGGTCGTCGATCACCAGAATATGTTTTTTTTGTCGCTGGAATATGCTATTTTTCGCCGGAATATGCTCACCGTGGTCGGAATATGCTCACCGTGGTCGGAATATGCTTACCGGCGTCGGAATCTAGTCATCGGGGCCGGAATATGCCTATCGGCACCGGAATCCGGTCACTGACGGTCATCGGAGTTTGGTCAACGGTTTTCATTGACCGGTCAACGACCACCGGATGTTATGGTCTGCATTGTGAGATTTATGGTTTGGTTTCTCATATTTTTGTATGCCCTTTGTGGTTTGCTTTATCGTGTTTGTGGTTTGCATTAAGAAGTTTCTAGTTTGCTTTATTGTGTTTGTGGTTTGCACTGATAAGTTTTTGGTTTGCTTTCAAAAAATTTGTGTTTTGCATTGAGGGGTTTGTGGTTTGTTTTAGGAGATTTGTGGTATGCATTAGGAGGTTTCTGGTTTGTTTTTGTGGTTTGCTTTAACGTGTTTGTGGTTTGCATTATGAGGTTTCTGGTGTGTTTTTGGAAATTCTGTGGTTTGCTTTGTCAGGTTTCTGGTTTGTTTTAATATATTTTTGGCCTGCATTAGGTCGTTTCTGGTTTGATTTTGTGGTTTGCTTTACGGTGTTTATGGTTTGCGTTATGAGTTTTTTGGTGTGCTTTCAAAATATTTGTGGTTTTATTTCTGGTGTCTCTAGTTTGTTTTAGAGAATTTGTGGTATGCATTAGGAGGTTTCTGGTTTGCTTTTTTGTGGTTTTTTTATCACGTTTGTGGTCTGCATTAGGAGGTTTCTGGTATGTTTATTAAAGACTAGTGATCTGCATACCGATAACTCCTAAATGCATACCACAAACACAATAATAAACTAAAATACATCAAAAAATGCGATTGATATACTGAGCTCTACAATAATTAGGTCAAAACTTACACCCGAGAAACAGAGAGGTTGAAAGTAGAGGAAAAGAACTATAGCAGGCAAGGCCAATGTAGGGCACTCCCCTCGAATTTACCATTGTCGTCGTCGGTAATAGTTAATTAACTATATATATGATTGTTCTCTGTTGTGGCATTTCTTCGAACACATGGTGTGTAATTATGATTTGCTCGGGGTCTCTTTCGAACAGATCGAGAAGGCTTCAGCACACGACCCGGTGCAGAAAAAGATGGTGAGGGAGAAGAAAGAACAGAGGGTTGTCGACTCTTCATCAACTTTGGTCGACAGGGAAGAAGAATGAGAGCCCCGCCTACGAGTGGCGACCTGGAAGAAGCAGAGCGTCGCCTGCGAGTGGCGACCGAGAAGAAGGAAAATAGTGCAGGATTTGGTCCGAGTCCGACTACTATTTTGATGTCATCATCGGCGTTTTCGACACCAGCTGATTTTGACCTTCGGGGAGAGGATGGCGCCGGAGTAGAGAGACAACAGTTGATTTCGATTCGGAATGGGATTTACAGTCGGAGAGAGCGAACAGATTTGAGAAACTGAACGCGATTACGGATCAAGATGAGGCTCTGGTCCCAGGCCAAGGTCGAGGCCAACGACAATTCCTGCCCTTCGGCGTCGGGAGGCGGAGCTGTCCTGGGATCATGCATCCTCGCCCTCCCCCATCCTGTCGCCACCGGTTGCCATGAGCTCTAGACCAGCGCCACCGGTCTCGCCGTCAATAATTCTGTTTCCAGCAAAGGCGAGAATGAATACTGGCGTAGTGGAATGCAGATCGGTGGGAGAGAGGAGGATAAGAGAACAGGGAAGTAACGTGTGGTGTTTAGAATTAGTATTTTTTATTTAATTTTATGTTTTCTGTTGGTTTGACATATTTACCCTTGATGTTACTATAACAACACTTCTTGTGTTGTTATATTATCCGCACCCAGTGTTTGAATAACGTGTACTAATATAACTATGCCAATTGTTAACGTTTATTGTACTATTATTAATAGTTTCCATGCCGGCGGTAGATCAAATACGTCGGGATGGCGAAGGGAAGACGGCTACACAGTTCGCTTTGTCGTCGCGCCGCCGATGAAGCGGGATTATATGGTGGGACGGGGACAAGTTTGGAGACGAAGGGAATATGGCGAGTGGCAGTGAGGTTACTTACGGTGGAAAGTTGGCGAGAAGGTGGGATGACGACGGTGACTCAGCAAGCTACTGTACTCTTCGACGAGAAGACGATGGCAAGTTTGGAGACGAGGGCGATGATGGAAACGATTTTAGGGTTGGGAGGAGAGTTTTTTGAAATTGATAATTAGGATGTTTGTTGTCTTTCTATTTTATTAATAATAACATTAATTGTTATTATATATTCTCGTCTTACCCTTGTAGGTAGTTAGCCAATGATTACTAATGATTTTCTCTCTCCTTCTCCTATTGGCTGAATAGGGTTTAAGATCCTCCTTAAAGAAGGGGCCTTAAGTACCAGATCTGACCTGCATTTTAAATGGTATGTGTCTTTGTGTTATTGAATGATTTACCTTATTAATATGATTATATGTTAGTTTTCATATGGAACTTAAAATCCTATGATTTTACGATTCGGTTTTAGGATTCCGATTTTACCTCAGTTTTCGATTTTAGCTAAAATCCCGATTTTGACTGCTTTGATCTTCCACCATGTGGTTCGTGCTCTCGCACCATTGATAGTACATAACCTGAGACCTGTCTGTGCCTATAACTAGTCCTCCATTACGATCAATCGCGAAATCTATTGAGATGCTCTCGTACGCACTCACCATCCAACCCGTTGAAAACCACCAAGGTCTTTAGCATCTGGATAACATAAGTCTTCACCTTAAAATTTTTTATAGCAACTTCAGGATGTTGAACATTCGATATGAGGTCCTCGAGCCTAGGGGTCAAGAAGTACCCTATGTTCCGTTCCTCTTGTCGCGGTGGAGGGTTGGCTCCATTATTAGGTCTTGGCTTATCCATGTGCAGGTTCTCCACCTGCTTATTGAGCCCTCCATCACTTCTTCAAATCAAGGGGAAGCCTTCATGAAGTCGTCATAAAAGTCCGGAGGGATTCCACTGGAGTATTTTAAGCCCAGATCCACGAAGAAACCCGCGACAACCTTGTAATGGTGCTAGCCGTTGCTGGGCCAAACCCATAAAGTCGAGCCGGAATTCAATATAGGAGTTACTTGTGAGCCAAGCAACCCAAGGGTGGACAAAAACCCTTAGCGGCCTCGACCGCTACTTGACCATTGTTGGCACAGCCCCAAGGAATCTTCGAGAATACGCGTTGGTTTGTCCTCAAGTCAAGCAATCCAAGTCCCATTATTATCAGGAAGCCTTTGGTCGCGTTTTAGGAGGAAAAAATGATGTGATCCTAGATTGTGATCCAAAACCATTTCCATTGATGTTAAAAGAAGAAACCAAGGCAAGGGAAGAAGAAGCTGGAAATTTGGCTAAGTCTGGGAAACAGTTCGTGATACCTACTTTGGAGGCTTACTCGTTTTGTTTGAGAGACATCCAAGGAAAGGTAGGAGTTGGAGATGAAAGTAGAAGTGTTTCTAAGCATCGTGAAGGCGTTGGATAATTGATTTGGAGCTTCTGGAGACCAAAGGAGCAGCCTGAAAATCTTATGGTGACTAGTCAAAATCCACTGTCAGCAAGTCAATTCCACGACCGTGGATTTTGGCCAGGGGAGTTCCACGGCAAGAGAACCAAGTCCACAACCGTGGAATTCAATGGTAGACCGTGGATTTGCAACTAACGAGTTAAAATTACCTTTTTTTGTTTAGGATTTTGTTTCTTTTTGGGTTTTTGGTTATTTTATTTTCCATGGACTTGAGACGCAAATTTTTGGCAGACTTTTGATGAATATTGGTATTTCCTTGGTTCTTTGAGCTTTAGGCTTGAGAATTTTCTACTTTGTATCAATCAAGTTTTCCCTTTGATTGTGGTCGAGCTTCTACCTTTTATATTGATAGCGCCTTCTCCAATCTTGTGTTGAGATTGAACTTTCAATTCCATCCTATCCCAAACCAACAAAACCCCTAAAAATCTATGTTCTAGTTCGTTCTTGAGCCTGTGTTACTTTGATAACTACGGGCGCCGGTTCCGTGCTTGTATCAAAAGATCTATAAACCCTCTTTTTCTTCCACTATGAATAGAGGGTCAGGTTAAGAGATTTGGGAGGCTGCAAACATTCACCAAAATAACTATGTAGAACTCAAGGAATGAGCCACTAGGCTTGGGGGAGGTTGAATTAGCATTCATAGGAGGGTTTAGCTAAGGAGAGGCCTTCATTATCGATGGTGGTACCATCCTTCTTTTCTATGTATTGTTAGTTTAAATTCGTTGTTTTTTTATTCTATTTATACTATAACATCTTCTTTCTTTGATATAAAGAGATGTTTAGTAATTATATATCTATTTATTTCAATGCTTATACCATTAGATGCTTATGTCATGTCACTCTTATGTCATTTGAATGTCTTAGTCTTATGATGCTTTAATCATGCGATGCATTGATCATCTGTTATGTGCTACTATAGTGTTGTTTATAACATCATCATATGTTGCATGGGAAACCCAACTTATGTTATATGTCATTGTCTTAGGCGTGTATGGAATGTAATGATTAACCATCTATACTCGATTATATGTAATGTTTGATACCTTAGATGGAAGTATGGATATACCATTACTTGGTTCCTAGAGGGGATGAATAGTTAATGCCTATCCATACTTCCATAATTGATTGATTAATAATTTAGTGGCATGAAGTGAAAGCACACATTAGCTAGTCATAATTCCTATTGGATGTTGTGAAAACTCGAGTAGGATGACCTTAATGGAAGGAATAGGTATACATGATAGAAGATGCATCGTTGTTTATCATTATTGAGATTTAAATACATTATCATCTAGGATTAGCTTAGCATCTCTAATAGTGATTCTTTTGATACTAATGAAAGATATGATGGAGATATGGTCGATTGAGGATTAGATGACCCCATGTTAGTGATTTTTTTATGTTTACTAAATAATTTGTTTAGTTTTGTACTAACTATGTTGTTTGAGTTGTATTTCAATGATGTTTAGTACTCTTATGTTATGTTTGGATTTGTATGGAACCTTGAATTTAAGATTTTAGACTTTAGTATACTTGTTAGTCAAGTAGTATATGGTAGTAATGTTCTATGTAGAGGTGGCAAATGGATTGGATTGGTCGATATATGGATCAAGTTGATTGGATCAAATGGATTGATGGATTCATGGATTGGATCATATGGATTGGTGGATTGATCCATGGTTCCAAATGGGGATCCGGATACTATAACAACACTCATAGGGGTCGTTTGGATTGAGTATTTGACAAACTTGTTGTTTGGGGTCAATTACCACACAAATACCACATAATATAAAACCTGTTATTTGGTATGTGATATTTGGTCTCAAACTTGTTATTTGGCAAATACCTGCCCCCTCCCAAGTATTTGGCAAACAACACTTTTTGTGTTATTTGGTCTCAAACCTGTTATTTGGCAAAACACTTACATCCAAATAACGCATCTCACTTTTTGTCAGCCAAACATGTTATTTGGGGTCAAATAACACAAAATCTGTTATTTGACCCCAAATAACACCCCCAAATACTCAATCCAAACGACCCCATAGTGTTGTTAGAGTAACAACAGGGGTAAAAACGGAAATTCAAAAAAGTAATAAATTAAAAATTAAATTATTAATTACCCCATTCCGTATCATTCTCTCTCCCCACTCATTCTTCTGGTCAGCTTCTCCCCTACCATATCCCGATCTATTTCCTGACGGGAGCTTCTCCTCCGAGCCGGGAATGCCGCTCTCCACTCCGCTTGATTCCCGAAGACATCAACAACGACCACAATCCCTCCAATAGCGCCAGGAATCGCCGACGATTGGGCCGACGACAAGAATAGAGATTGAATTGCCGACGATGTGTAGCTGCCAGAAAGTGAACGACGCCACTTACATGGACGAGAAGAAGGTCGCATGTCCCTCCTCCTTCCTGTGTTCACTGCCTCGTCAACCGCCGCACACAAGCCGTCGCGCCAATTGTCCACTTAATTGGAGCGCACGATGGAATTCGTGAATCGATTGGTGGAGGAATCGAGTCTCAAATTGTCGGAGGACATCGTGGAAGGGATCGCTCGAGTGATTGCGGACAGCGTGCTTAGGGATTCACGCTTCATCTTCCGGCCGGAGCTCCCGGTGAGGCTAAAAGTCTGTTCTGTTGTACAGCTTCAGCAAGTTAGGAAGTTTGCATAAGGAGGCAGGGCATGTATGGTGATCATGTTAGACTTCAATTAGAGAATCTCATGAATGACACTCTATCAGAATCAAGAACCAATTCCCATCAAGAACCCCTCTGGGACCGTGAGGCAGCGGATGGTTGCAGCGACGGGTCCCCCGAATCAGGATTTCTTTCAGCTTCGCCACTTGTACGATTTCAGGGGAAGATGGCTTCACTAGCTCCCTGGGAACGATCCTGACCTCCATTTTTTTTCTTTTTCGGCGGTTTCTTTCGTCGGAACAGGAAGTTGCTTTCACTGGTTCGGCGTTTGGGAAGTGATTGTTGATGATGAGTTCAGTTTGCTCGCGCCCTTCTTGAAGCTATACTCGTGGCGCATAAAGAGGAAGAAGCCATTAGAATTTAGAAATGGCGATGAGAGGAAGAAGATAGTAAGAACATGTAGTGGGTATTATTATGGTACTTGCAGGATTTGATGGGTGCTGGTGGGGAAGACAGGAAGAGTAAATGACTTGTTTGGTGCTGGTGGGTATTATTATGGTACTTGCAGGATCTAATGGACTCTCCTCACTTGTTTGGTCTGGGCCCGGCTCCCAGAGCCCACGGCGAGATAACTCGGCCTATGAACTTATCCTCTCCTTCCGTTTGATTTAATTTTTGTGAGGCTGGCCGCTGGCCATTAATTCCATTAAGTGAGGACTGAGGAGGTCTGGTTAGACTGTAATTCTTCACTTGGGAGACGAAATGAAAATGTTAAAGTAATGTCAAGTTGTTTGTGGTATTGATTTTCAGATTTTTTTGTACTTATTATGTGAATTTTGGTATGTATTTTCAAGTTATTGGTATGTTTTAGAAGATTTTTGGTAAAACTTTCGATCATTAATATTTATAATAATATTTATAAAACACACTAGAAACCTTCTAATGCATACCATAAATCTTTCGAAACATACCAAAAACATTACAAAGCAGACCAAAAATATTTTTAATCCACTCTATAGACCTCCTAATGTAGACCACAAATTTCCTAAAACATACTAGAAACACCACAAAGCAAACCACAACTATTTCTAAAACACACCAAAAACCTCCTAATGCAAACCACAAATGCGATAAAACAAACCAGAAACTTCTTAATGCAAACCAGAAAGCTCATAATGCCTACCACAAATCTTCTAAAACAAACCACAAACCCCACAATGCAAACCACAACATTTGCGAAAGCACACCAGAAACCTCCTAATGCAAACCACAAACACAGTAAATCAAACCACAAAAAAGCAAAACATAAACGTCCCAGTGCAGACCACAAATATATTAAAACAAACCAGAAACATCAGAATGCAAACCACAAAGTTTTTGAAAGCAAACCAGAAACTTCTTAATGCAAACCACAAACACGATAAAGCAAACCACAAAAGACATACAAAAATATGAGAAACCAAACCATAAATCTCATAATGCAGACCATAACATCCGGTGGTCGTTGGCCGTTGACTGTTGACCGGTCAACGAAGTTTGTTGACCAAACTCCGATGACCGTCAGTGACCGGATTCCGGCGCCGATAAGCATATTCCGGCCCCGGTGACTAGGTTCCGATGTCGGTAAGCATATTCCGACGCCGGTAAGCATATTCCGGCGACGCTTAACATATTCCGATGACAAAATAGCATATTCCGGCGACAAAAAACATATTCCGGTGACCGACGAACATATTCCGGCGACCGATGTCCGAATTCCGGCGACCAAAAATTTTGGGCCGAAACTAAAAAAATATTTTTATTTTTATTTTATTATTTAAATATATTTTTCATAATGACAATTATACCCCTGCTTTGATTTTACACTAGGTCAACTCATCTAATAAAAAGTCATCACAATCCTTGATTCCTATTGGTTGGAGGCTAGTGTTGTTACAATAACAACACAAGGGTGTTGTCACATTCAAGTCTTGGACAACAATGTAAATTTGAAAACTTTAGGTACTAAAATGTCATAATAAAATCTTTAGGTACCAAAATGTAATTTTCCAATAGCTTTTTTGTACAAAAATACATTTTAGGTACCAAAATATAAAATATATAAAAGTATAGGTACTAAATCATAATTTGTCATTTGGATCCATGAATCAATCCATAAATTCACCAATTCAATTGAATTATGATCATATGAATTGAATTAATTAAATATTTAACTAGATATATTGAATTGGATTGGGAATTATCAGCTAGTTCTATCCCTCGTCCATTCATTTGACCCTCTTTTTGTGCTGAAAAGTGAAAATGGTAGAAAATATCAGCTAGTTCTATCCCTCATCCATTCATTTGACCCTCTTTTTGTGCTGAAAAGTGAAAATGGTAGAAAACAGGGCAACGAAAAAAGCAAGTAGAACCACTAAAAGAAAAAAAAAACAACAAGTAGAGAGAACGGGAAAGGGCGGTGAAAAGGGAAGTTTTTGATTTTTGACAGTTGAGGTTGGGGAAACCTGGCTCACCCAACCCGACTCAACCCATCTGGTTACTGGTAGCAGGCATAGTGAGTGGACTTTTTTCTTTCCCGTATTGCTATTTCCTTCTTCCATTGCTTTAGTTGCTGTTACTTTCTTGCTTTCAAGATAAATTGTTGCAGAATTATTAGAGAGAGACAGAGAGAAAGAGAGAGAAACAGACAGAGAGAAAGAGTGAGGGAGAGAGAGACGAGCGATTTTGCGAGCAATATGCAATAGAGGGGAAATTTTGACAAGAGGTTCGGATGGGTTGCCTCAGATCCAGGCAACTATGGTGTTAATAATGTCAAAAAAGGGTAACCATACCATCCTCTTTTTGTTAATAAATGTCGTCTTGTGATTCCTGTGACTTCACTTGTGCTTTCCTTCTCCTTTCTCATGACCCATTTTATCTGTTCATTTATCTGGGTTCAAAGTTGTGGATGATGGGTCGCTTCCGTTTTTTCGATTGATTTCTTGATTCTTGGGGAAGTTGCAATTTCTTTCTTTTGTAAATTCCTTTTCCTCGTGGTTTTCAAGTTTCTATTTTCTCTGGTCCTTTATTGTTGATGGAAGTTCACAGAGAAGAGTCCAGAGAAGAAGTTGATGAGGCCTCTACTACTGGGTCTATTAGGTGGAAAGTTCGCCCTCCATTTTAGTTGACCAGATCTGCCTTGCCTTGTCTTTTTCTGCAATTTCTGATTCTGGTAAGGCATGGGAAATGGTCTGCTGAAATCCACTACCATTCACATTCTGGAATCATTCTCGGTAATTGGAGTAGCTATTTTGGTTCAATAAAAGAAAATAATGATGATTTCACTCGGCCTGAGAGGTAACTATCTGTACTTGCTGCTGGATAGGGCTTTTGATGGAGGGGATGTATACGGCGGTGTTAGTGCCACTTACAGTAGCTAATTTAGCCTTCGAAAACACAAGTTTGGAGACCCACTTGGATATCTCAAGGCAGAGGAAGTGTATGGCTGAAGCAGCTAAACAACAACCTGATCGTCCTGAAACCGAAGTCTCTACTTTTGTTAGGGATAACAACTATAATTGTGGTGACTTGGCTAAAGAAGTTGTTGACGGAGTAGTGTTGGTTCCAAAGCAAGCGGAGGGAGGAGGTGGGGAGGGCTTGTTGGATATGATATCTGAGGAGGAGGACAAGAGCAATTGGGTCTCTGGGATTGAAGATGGTGAAGAAGATGATTCCTTGTCGCTAGAAGGTGATCAGAATCTTGAACTTGTTAGTTCTTGTTCCCTCTCGGTAACTAGTGAGACTAGTAGCTTATTTGGGGAAGAATTCTTGAATTTTGAGGCCAACTCTGAGTTTGGAACAAGTAGTAATTCAATAGAGGTTATTGACCAGAGCATCTGTGGTGTTGATATTAGCTATACTGCTACAGATTTGGAGGAGTCAAGTATTGTGTCTCAAAATTCCCTATCTGTTGCAGTGAGCCATGCAGAAGAAGTTATTACTACATCTTGTTCAAATTCAAAGCCTGTTCCTTCTGTTGTAATTCAGTTGGCACTGGAGAAAGAGGCTCGTGGAGCAGCCATTGCTCGTAGTGTCTTTGAGTTGGACTATGTCCCCCTCTGGGGTTTTACATCTGTGTGTGGAAGAAGACCGGAGATGGAGGATGCAGTAGCAACTGTCCCTCAGTTTCTGAAAATACCTATCCAAATGCTAATTGGTAACCAATTGCTGGATGGCATGAGCAAGTGTATAACCCATCAGACTGCTCATTTTTTTGGAGTCTATGATGGTCATGGAGGGTCGCAGGTAGGCACATGTCTTCTACTTATATCTCTAATTTTTGTCCTTCATTAAAATGTTTCCTTGCGTCCTTGGCATGCCATTATTTTCTATTCTCAAAGTTAAAGCAAGCTTTTGGGGGGTTTGCCCCTGCAGGTTGCAAACTACTGTCGTGAACGTGTCCATACTGCATTGGCTGAGGAGATTGGGTTTGTTGAGAACTGTTGTTGTGTGACTGATGGTTGCCTAGAGCAGTGGAGAAAAGCTTTCACCAATTGTTTTTTAAAGGTTGATGCTGAAATTGGTGGAACAGAAGGCAATGCTGATGAACCAGTTGCACCAGAAACTGTTGGTTCTACTGCCGTTGTCTCTGTTATTTGCTCCTCCCATATTATAGTAGCTAATTGTGGAGATTCAAGAGCTGTCCTGTGTCGTGGGAAAGAACCTATTGCATTATCAGTGGATCATAAAGTGAGAAGAAACCTGCAAAATAGTACCATAAAACTCCTGTGAAGCTGTCTATAGTTACTTGACTTGTTGAAGCTCATCTTTTTAGTTGGTTGGTTTGTCTTATGATTATTTCAGCCAAATAGAGAAGATGAATATGCAAGGATAGAAGCAGCTGGAGGCAAGGTCATACAATGGAATGGGCATCGTGTCTTTGGTGTTCTTGCAATGTCGAGGTCCATTGGTATGCTCTTCTTGACACTGAATTTCATTTCTTGTCCTTTTTTTGGTTGTCAAAGCCTTTCAATCCCTTGATGTAACAGCCAACGGCTATCTAGATTACCAGTTAAAAGTTGACAGTTAGTTAGTGCAGCATCTGTTAATAGCCAGAGCATTTGACCAATTATAGCTCTGTTATTTTTGAAACAATAGAAACACTTCCGTGTATTTTAGGGTTACATTGGTTGAGCAGAGGGCTCAAACACTGAACTTGATCAATCTGGAATTGGTGTTGCAGGTGATAGATATCTGAAACCATGGATTATTCCTGAACCAGAAGTAATGTTCATTCCACGAGCCAAAGAGGATGAATGCCTTATTCTGGCAAGTGATGGTTTATGGGACGTAATGTCAAATGAGGAAGCTTGTGATCTCGCTCGGAGAAGAATTCTCGTCTGGCACAAGAAGAATGGTCAGGTAGCTGGTGCTGCACCTTCCTCCTCTCCTACAGTGAAAGGGCCGGAGGGGGTTGATCTTGCGTCTCAGGCAGCAGCAGAGTACCTGTCAAACAGGGCTATTCAGAAAGGTAGCAAGGACAATATCACGGTGATTGTGGTGGATCTGAAAGCTCAAAGGAAGTTCAAGACGAAAACGTGACATTGGCACAAGAATCTCACTCGGTCAAGCTCAGCTCCTTAGATGGAAGGAGACTTGTTCTATAACATGGTTGGTGGTGGTCCTTATTATTTTGCCCATCTGTTTTTGTCCGACTCGTGGGCGTTTACAGGTAGAAGGCAGAGGCAAACACTTTGGAGACTTGTGAGTGAGCTTTTGGCTTTCTTCTTTGTGTAAATGGTACGTTATATATGGGAGTAGGAGTGCAGGAAGGCAGGCATATTATTACTGTAGGGGGATGAGAGCTGCGCGTGCTATAGTTCCTTTGACATTTAATTAGTTTGTATTCATTTTGTATTGTATTGTATTCCTCCGGGTTGAACTGGCCCAGCGAGGGTGTCGTTACCACTTGTCTGATCTCATTATAATTGAAAAACAACCACCTGTCTGTTAACGTGTGTGTATAACCTTCACAGTCTGTTTTTACAAGTATTATGTGTATTTTTACAAGTATATGGCCAAGTTTAGCAAATTGATCGGTGCTAACTTGCAATGTAAATTGCATTTCGCTGGGTAGTACCGTACCTACCTCTTCAAATATAGTTTGTAACTTCCAAGAACTGTTCTTCCAGCGAAATACCAGGGAACTGTTCTAAAAGGATTGCTTGGCATCCGGCCACTGATATGAATACATAACCATCTGTTTGTCTGGCACCAACCCTCGGAGTGTGGAACACAACGTCATAGCAGTCACACAAAATAAAGCATATCATCTGAGAGTATTTAATCCGAAACTTTTGCGTGAAAAAACAATTGACAATTGAAGCGGGAGTTTGTGCTCATGTAAAGCGAGCAAGAGTTGGAGTCAGCAGGCGCAACAAAGCACAAACACCTTAGTATTTCCTGTAGGCCAATTCTGTCACAGCCTCCGCAAGTTGTTTCTCATTCCTTATGCTCTCCGCCCATTTCGCTTTGATATGGACCCGTTCGATGCTTTGCTTCAATGTTCTAGCTATGGAAGGCCTTGTACGAGAACTAAAAAACTCCTCCACCTCCTTTGCCTTGTCGAAGGAAGCAAACTGTACATACCACCCAGGCACAAAAGAAGAAAGTTCATCTGGTGCCAATTAGTGAAGCATTATACCACAAATAAACAAAAACGACAAGACAGTGCCCATTACCGGTGAGACGATAGCAGAGACAAAGCGAGTCAATAAAAAACCTGAACCCCAGGTTTTGGAGATGTGCTCCCAGTTCTCCTGCATTACAGTAGGAAGGCAGAATGAGTAAATATAAAAAGATGATGGAGAAGCCATGAGAATTTAGTCATTGAATTATTGATTAAGCCGCGGAGCTCTCTTCATGTGCTTGCTTGTTGGTCATACTAAATACCTTCAGCCACTCCCAAGCTGTTTCCCGTCCGTCCTTGCTAACAGCAAGTCCGAAAACAACATCCTGGCTGCGAACCTAGTTTAAACAGAAAGCAGGAAACAAAAAGCAAAAGATAAAGAATGCAGCAGAATCAGCAAGTCTTTCTTTCTCACTCTTTGATCAAATATTGATATTTCATTAGGGGGAAGATCCGGGGTATGTCAAACTCATACCTCAGGTGTTAACAAGAAGTTCAGAACTTCCAAAACTATATTAGGATCGGGACAAGATGATAATGATCCTGCAATACAAGCAGTGTATCAGTGGAAAGAAGCAACCTACAGACTGAGATATCTCACATACTGACATCGGAAAGCAGGAATAGTTACCTAGAATGCGTGTTTTCTCCTGGCTCAAATCAGTTTCTCTGTAAACTTTCAGTAGAGATTCAAAACCCCACTTGTTAGAAGTGTTAACCCTCTGCATTACAGCTACATATGCTGCCTGTAACCAAACACTAGCATTAATAAGCTTCACGTTTTCCAGAAGCCAAAAATAAGAAAAGATACATTGGTTTTATTTCTCTTACCCTTCTAACATCAGGAGGCAGGAGTGGTGTATTTCGGTCGTCCAAGAATGCTTGGAATCGCCTTATTGCTTCATCTATAGTTGGATCATGTCCAAACACAGCTAAGGCAGTCATAAGTTCTCCCCGCAACATAGAGTCCAGATGGCTTTCACCTTGTTTAGCATCCCAACCAAGCTTCCTGGCAGGGAAATCACAACTCTTGGAGATAAATGGTATTTACTGTTTGGACACAATGCCCTAATTCTAGTTGCTTTAGTCTACATATAAAAATCTACTTCTACAAATTATATCTAAACTTTAAGGGAAGGAAGATGCCTGCAATTTCATCAGTTTCTATGTTTCGGAAAGTTCAGATCTAGAAATAATAAAAGCTTATCGACACTTTTTTTTTAAATATTTCAAAATACGCATTTGCTTCTCAAATGTATCACACAAGATTTTCAATGCCCCTAATTTTAAGAAACAGAAAATGCTCATTAGAAGTGAATACCACTAAGGGTTATAAGATCAGTGGATCGGGGTTAGGGAAATTATTGCTAGCATAATAACCTCTTTGGGAAACATAGATATCATCTATCTTCAACATCCACTAAGTTTCAGCCAAGCTGACCTTAACAATAAACAGCAACCAGGTTGTCTAGCAAGGACAATTGCCCCATGAGGACTCACTTTGCTGTAAGACAAGGATAAACTTCCTCATGCATCAACCTTATAATATCTACTTTCACCAAAAGAAAAACACAAAATTTCTTCCTAGCTGCCAGGGGCATATCAAGATATATGGAAAAAAGCAAGGAGAAATGTCTCACAAGTAAACTACAAAACAAATACAGAATCAGAGTGGACAAACATAAAATTCGTCACCCACTTTGACATTGAAAACTAGGCTCATCAAAAATCTTTCCTTCTTTCGGTAGTTAAAATATTTTTCTTTTTCTCTTGACTAGTAAGCTTTTAATAAGTCTAAGGAGTTGTGTTGGAGGTGATTTCAAGCGATGTATTTAGCCAATGCATGTAATGTCAAGATTAAGTCTTTTTTTTGTTAAATTTGTGACAACATACATGTATTACCTTTTTTCTGGGTTCACCAATAATTACTCAAAATGAGTGATTATCAATCTCTACCAAAAGGTGTGATTGTGACCAAGGAATTGTCTACCCTCTATTTTTTTCATTTATAACAAAGCACAATGTAAACATCCAAACAATGTATTTTTCAAATTCATACATTTCACCAATACATCAATTTATAGTACACAAATTGATTAAATACTTTAATTTGGAGAATCCCAACCTCCAAACAACCCCTAAGTCCTGAAAACCCAATCTTCCAATAGAAATCCAATCCAAGTAAAATGGAAGAATCATAAATCTAAAAGAAAAATGGCAACAGACTACAAAATCATTAATCTAAGATCGAATAGCGCAAAAGGCTAGAAATCAGCAACACTATATAAACATCACTAGTGACTATCATTTATTCGGCTTTCATACTCTAAACTAAAATCTGGTTGACTCACAACACAAACTGCAACATAAAGCAACCTAGTAGCAAGAGATTAAGATAAGCACAGTTCTCTATTTAAAAGGTGAATCTCTGAGAAATCTTACTCTGCAGAATACTGGAAAAGGTTAATGAAAAAATGCTTAAACTCCTTCAGCAATTCAGGGGTAGCATCAGCTGCAATTCTTCCAAGTGTGGAGCTTATCTATGAACAGAATGGACCCAGATTAAGACTTAAATAACAAAAACAAAACACCAACAAAATACCAGCATTAGCACAAAATAATAGGGAGAAATTACATGAATCAAGTTGGAAAGGACGGTATACTCGAGTTCCTCCGAGTAAGCACTCATCAGGGTAAGCAAAGATGTTAAAGGCTGATGACGAGCCATGCAAAGGGCAAATGCGTCATCCAAGATGCCTGAAAATGTAGACATTAACTTCTTTCAAGCATCACTTGGCAAAAGTAGTAACAAGAAGACAATAAGCACCAGCCAACATACCAAATCTATCTGTTTCATTCAAGCACTTCTTCCCAATGGCATGTCTAAGTCTAGCTGCAAGATCATCGTCATATTTGACTCTATAGAAACCACTCTGATCCACATTAATTTTCAACCAACGACTTTTGTCATCCAAAATGCTGAAACCCAACAATTCCTTGACATCAATGGTTTCAGAATTTCCTTGTAGTAAGAAGTTCTTGCGTGAATCATATGTGCCAGAGCACAAAGTTATTGGGACTATCCATTGTCCATCTCCATGCGAACCACTTGACAAAAATTGCGTCTGCAGTTTATAACATGCGCCATAAGATAATTGGGAACACAAAATGTCAGTAACTGAAGAGAATGAAATGGTAGCTCATTCACATCCACTTAGCCAGCATGATTGTCAAAGAGATAACATAAGCAACCTGTTTGAAATCCAATTTCTGATCCTTGATATTCACAGCTACAACTGGATACCCTTTTTGGCTTGTCCATGAATTCATCAGCTTTGTCACAGGTTCTCCAGAACCCTCCTCAAGAGCAGCCCATAAGTCCTCTGTTTTTGCATTTGAGTAGGCATGCTTTTTTATGTATGCAGCAAGGGATTTCTGGTTGTGCAATAAAAGATAAGAGTGTAACTGGTCCAGGGTTTTTTCTTCTTCAAAAAACCAATGTTTGGTCGTTCGAAGCTGAACCCAAATAAGGGTGAATGTAACATTTTAAGACATGAAAACAACATAAACTATTTTTCATTCGTTAACTGACATAGATAACCCCAAAAATAATAATGCAGCACTACTTATATAAAGTTCCTTCACTACAAGTCTCTGCTTGGTGATGGTAATATTCAGGTAATTCCTTGTGCTACTACAGATTAAGAAATTCCTTCCAATTGTCATTTACATCTAGTTTTAATTTGGAATCATAGTTAGCAAGCAAACTCACATGATTAATGAATTTACCACACATAGGGTATTCCTTGAACAGATGAAAACTAAATTTCAAAAAAGAAACAAACCAGACAAGTAACTTTTTAACACTAAAGTCAAACTAATAACCTGAAAAGGTTCAGCACCAAGATAGCTCTGTAGCATCCGGATAACAGAGGCACCCTTCCTGTAGCTTATTGCATCAAATATCTCATCAATTTCAGAAGCATGATTGATCTCCACCTGGACCAAAAAAACTTATTGAGGGAGAAGTTTTAGCTGTTAGAGGCATCCTTAATGTGTTGAGTTTGACCCTACCTCAATCGGATGAGATTCTGCAAGGCCATCTAACTTAAGACCTTCAACAGTTTCATCAAGAAATTGAGTCCATATTTTCCATTCTGGGAACAAACTGTCAGTCGCCAGGTAACTCACCTGAAGTCAAAATGAGAAATTTAGTAAATTACACAAGGTAGCAAAAGCAGAGATATCAAACACATGAAGCACAGAAGCAGTATTGGGAATCAAAGAGACATACCCATGTTGCAAAACCTTCATTTAGCCACAAATGAGTCCACCATTCCATTGTTACTAGATTGCCAAACCACTGGTGTGCCAGTTCATGTGCAACAACAGTAGCAACCTTTAAGAAACAACAAAATTTATAAGGATCTCAAGAATCTAGTCAGTATTGAGCCTTCAGATTCTAAAAAACAACAAAAGGAATCTTGAAAACTTGACACACCCTTTGCTTGTTAGCAGCAGCAGAATGTTTATCATCATAAAGCAAGGCTGTCTCTCGATAAGTGACCAGCCCATAATTCTCCATTGCTCCAGCCGCAAAGTCAGGGATAGCAATCATATCCAGCTTTGGGAGTGGATACGGAGTGGCAAAGTACCTACAAAATATTTAGATAGCAATTGGTAAAACAGATAATACTACCAAAGCAGCTCTCACAAATAGCTAGTATGCCTACACTGCATATAATCTCTGTCTAACGACAAAGGAGGAGAAATGAAAATTACTGATGGGGCAGTGACAAACATACTCTTTGTATAATTCAAGAGTCTTCACAGCAACATCCAATGCAAATTTCCCTTGATTAGCCTTCCCAACTTGACAATACACCCGAACTTTGACCCCTGCACCAATTGATGAGATAGGAGAGAAAAGAATAGCTCAGCACTCCGGTCAACCCTGGTCAAAATACAATAAGAACAGGACCGCTCTGTACCATCAGACGTGTGGTTTTCGACATAATCAAATAGCCCCACAACAACTGCAACCAAGTATGTCGACATTATAGGTGTTTCCTGATATGAAACCGTCTTCAAAGCTCCATTTATTTTCTCCTCGGTGATTGGCATATTGGAAAGAGCAACCAGCTCAGAGGGAGCAACCAATGTAATCTTGAATGAAGCCTGTAAAACAACTACTCCATGAATAGAACAAACTAAATGCATAACCTTGCTATGCAACAATATCAACATGCTTTGAAGGGTATTACAGCTACATTAGTTAATTAATTTGGCATAGCTTCTTAATCAATTGAAACATTCGGATTATTGCAAGTGTTATTAGAAGCACACCAAAATAGAACCACATGCACAGCATAAAGCACGAAGGTAGTGGGAGTGAGTTTGACAAACCTTGCATGCAGGTTCGTCCCAACATGGGAAGCACCTCCTAGCATCTGCAGGCTCAAACTGCGTAACTGCCATGTTCTTCTTCACGCCATTAATCTCATAGGTACTGCACATCAAGAGTCACCAGCAATGAAATTGAAGGGAAAGGAGAAGGAACTCTGACTCCCAAGGTACAGTCGAAAACGAGACACTGCTTCCAGAATCTGTTCATAAGAATTTAAATCGAGGACTAAAACTTTTACCTTCTATAGAACCCCTTCATCTTATCATTCAGAACACCTTCAAATTCCATGGCGAGGACTCCGACACCGTGAGGAAGTAAATCCGGAAACTCCAGCACGAGTATCTCATCCGCTTCCATCAATTCGACTTTAATCGCCTTAAAAACCTGCTCAGCAGTCGAACATAAGTAAGCAAGATTGCTGCTCTACCATCGTCTACATTCACAACAGCGACCGAGATAGCAAAAAATCCTAGAGGAACAAATACCTTGGAAGAAGCTTTCTGCGTGAAAGAGACGGAGCCGGAGGCAATGGAGAGCTCCGCGGCATTTAGGACAACGAACTTGGTGTCGGAGACGATATCAAGATCGACGGCGACCGAGCCACCGAACTTGCAGTCGGAGAGGTTCGGCTTGAGAAGGATGTCATAGCGTTTGGGAACGGCGAATTTTGGAAGGCGGGGCTGGCCTTTGAAATGATCCATTCGATTTTGTTCAACTGCTTGTGTGATCGATTGAAAATTATTCAAACGCTCTGCGATACCAAGAAGAAAAGGTAGGGAGAAGAAAGAGAACAATCCGCTTACCCCTCTCGACCAGCGTGGTGGAAGAGATATTAGGTTTGCTTTTTCCAAGGTTGTTAAAGCCGGGTTAAGTTATCAAGTCGGCTTCGGAAGGGATTTGAGGAAGGTTGTCAACCCGCGGGTTGACCCGGGCCCAGTTGAGATAGTGGGTTAAGGGTTAATGGGTCATCCGTTTTATCCCGGTTTAGCCCGAAAATTTGGAAAGCGTCACTATATTGTACTTTTCCTGCTAAATTATATCAAATCTCATCTAACATATGAGTTATAACATATAATATTACACCAAAATAACATGTCGTACTTAGATTCAACATATAATAAAAATTCACACACACTTATATAACATTAATATTCAAATGTTCAACTTAGGATTCCAAAGTTTAAGTTATGCGAAAAGAAAAATCGGAAAATAGGCGCATTTCGCAAAACATAGAAAAAAATGACACAATTTGACCTCCAACCCGGTACCTTGTAGCGGTCGACCCAGTGGGTGCGTGCGGCCCGTTTTTCTCACCGGGTCAGGGTTAAAGTGGGTCAACCCGCGGGTCGACCCACGGGTTGACAACCTTGGATTTGAGGTTCAATGATTAGATCGGAGTTCAATCGGGTAAGCTGGTTTTGTATGATACTAATTAAAATTAAAGACCTATACCACTAGAAAATTCGTACCATTAAAAATTAGCTTGTTGTCCGACCAGTTGGTCGGAATGTCATTAAATACAATATATGTATAATGTGTATTTAAAATTGAAGACCTATACCACTAGAGGAGACTATGCGTATATGCCTCTGAAGCTTTGAGCCACGATGAGATCGTATGTGCGAGTGTTCTCATTTGTAGATTCCATTATAGACTTGTTGGTTAGAGACAATCAAGGATATGCAAACCTTGCTTGTACCACAACTCAGTTTGTTTCGTTGTAACGATTTAGAATACTGGTTTGGTGTTGTTTAATTCATGTTGAGAACAGGTTTCCTTAATCTGATTTAAGGTATCTTAAATCTTAGCCCTCTTTGTGTCTGCAGATGTTTAATTCCTAAGATTAGTATGTGGTGGCAGCCGAGCTCATACGGGAGCTACCGTAAGCCGGAACCTGAACTGCCCTGATGCAACTTCAATTCTAGCAACTTGCAACTATAATGTTTTTCCTATGTAATTTCCTTTATTCAATAAAATGGTCTCATCCTTTAAAAACTAAAATCTCGCGATAACTGAAATTTCCAGCGTATCCAATGATACTATGCACTGGGGATCGGGGCTTGATAATAAGTACTGGAGGTTTATAGTGAAATAATGTGGCACATTTGTTCGCTAATTTCTTTCCTAATTCTCGGTGTGTTTTGTTTGATCGGGATGATATTTCTCAAGCCGTGTCTCTCTCTTTGGTCTTTTAACGAGAGCTTACGCAGTTGATTCCTCAAAGAAAAGAAGAAAAAAAACTTCAGCATTCGAACCCTGCATGCCATGACTGAAAACTGAATCACGGACTAGCACCTTGGCAACTTAGGCTATGTAGTTGATTTGATAAATGTGACATTTTTATAGTTCACATACTTAATAGTTAATAAGAGAATCACGAGTTAATAAAACAAGATATATCCCGTTCTTCAAAAAAGGTATGTAGCATTAATTGTTATGTACAAAGGCGTTGTTTCCTGTCAGTACGCTGAACTTCTTATTTCACTCATCAAACTATGTGACAATAAGTTTTTTAATTTCATCCTCTTTAAGAAATTTTACTAAATAGTAAGTCGTATTTGTTCATCCACGTTGAAGGGTAGCTTATGTAAATTTGATATTAGTAAGAGATTAGGTTTTTATGGGTGTAGGGGAAAAATCGATGAATCATTGCCGATGGATTGTGATCCATTGATGAAACCATTGCGTGCAAAAGGGGAGAAGCAAACGGTTTGTAACAATTAAATATAGGTAGAAGTACAAGAGATTTGATACTAATGTGTTTGGTAAGTAAGCAGACTACATGTACATCCATCAAGAAACGGTAATGGTGTAGGACAAGGAAGTGTAACCTGAAACATGAACTATGGCCATATAATCAAACAAACTTAATACAAGAATCGCATATTAATAGAGCATGAAACCAATATGAGGTTGTAAAATATAACTAGTATCCCTACGTACTATGTAACTCTTGGTACTCTTAGTAGTAATCACTATGTGGTACATTAAGCGTTTAATTTCTAGTTTATACAGAAATATACCTAAACTACTCCATGGCGAAAGATAGTGTTAATAAATTTTAAATAAGTAATCTATTACATATTGATGGGTACATCAAGTAAAATGCGATTTATTTTTAGATAAGTCATGGGGGACATTTGGTGAGCAAATTAAGTAATCATTACGTAACAATGGGGCCAACACATATGGTTCAAAGGAATTAAAAATCCATTGAATTACAATCACTCTGATCCCAATATTTCTACTACGTAGGCGGCCTACGAATACAAGTTTATCAAGAAAAGTAATAGGGGACAACGAAGAAGCTGACCAAAGATCTTGAGTTTTTTAATAAATGGATATTGCCTCGTAAAAGATCCGAACATGTAGTGTGGGTGTTGGATGAGTTGCGTGTGGAGAGCTATCAGAGACAAAGCTAGCTTGTTATTATAGGGGCCATGTCCCCTAAATAATTAAATATGTTTGTGCATTAACATAGACATGTATTACTGCAGTCCATTGAGAAATGGATAAGGGTGTCACCTGTCGAGGGAGGCTAATGGTGCGGCACACATCATCGCTCACATAGAGACTTGTGTTGACGAGAGAGTTGTGTGGTTGGATAGCCCGCCAGTCTATTTAGTTGATAAGCTGAAACTGGATGATGTTCCATTGATTTCTAATTAATACATTTTTTCTTTGAATATTAATACAAATTTCCAGGTTCACATAAAAAATAGAAAAAAGAGATGATATATATAATTTTATTAAAGGCCAATATTATATTCCAAATTAATTTATCTTTTGATATTTTCGAACTTAATTAAGTTGGTTTCTGAAATTGAAAAGAACTTTTCATATAAACTTCCCTCCATTTTATTGTTTCAAATGAAAAAAAAATTTAAAACTTCAAAATTTCCCTCTATTTTTTAATTTTCGTTGTTTTTTCTTTCCGCCAAAATACGGCGCCCATTCTCCTCAGAACCCGCTATTCCCACCACTGGAAAATTATCTCCATAGAACCTGCATCCACTACCAATAAGCATTGGCGGTCATCTGGTTTTTGACAACGGTTACACATTTATCGACGCCCATGGGTTTTGCGGCTTCTGTGGGCGGAGGTGATAGCGGTTACACATTTCTTGGACGACGATCTTTCCTATGCCCTAAATACCGATGTGTCCCTTGCCCTCATCTCCAGTAGCTCCTCCGACGATTCCCTACGCTCAATCGACCTTTCGCGCTCAAGGTCGTACTCATACACTGGGCTTTTGAGCCTGGTTTTTACTTGACCAATGCCACCCAGCTCAAGGACGACTTCCCCTCCTTGGTTCCATCACTTGTGTTTGCACTGAATTTAGTTATGCAACTTGTTTTTTGGGTTTTGACTACCATGATTTTAGATTTTTAAGTGGTGTACAAAGTGCTGGATCATGCCCTTTTTCATTCTAGCAATGGAAGATTGATACCTTCTAAGCTTCAGGTAAGTATGTTCACCATCTAAATCCATGGAAGGAAGTGTGTAGTACCTTCTATTTGTTAATCATGATCTACGTGGGGGTTGTTTTCTTTTTATAAGTGAATGGTGATAATGTGCTGCCATAGAGGTGGAAACATTTTGTTTCTTGACTCAGATCTCTTACTGCTTAGCTGGTGCACTATCTCTAAATGTTCAGTGTTTCTTCTTCCCTTGCTATTTTGCTAACATGAAGCATTTGACCTGACATTACAGTCAATGTGGGAGGATATGAAGACTGGGTCAAAGTGGGTCACAGTCAATAGGTGTTATTTGTGGGAGGACTTACCTGAGGGTGTAGGCCAACCATTTTCTCCCGAAAGTAATGAGGTAAACTGTTTACATACTTAACTAATTATATAAATGTTGTTCAGAACTTTAATTTTGCATACTGATTCACTGGTGAATGGACCTACTTAGTGGTTAGCTGCACCAAAAAGATAACTTACTGATGGATGATTTCAAGATTCAGCTAGGGTGTTCTCTTACTAGCTTGGCTGGAAACTATTCCTGTACAGCATGCCCGACCTTGGTGTAGCTGTTATGCCGTGCTCTATGCTAGGTGTATGATTCCAACCATGAGATTAGTGTGATGGCTGGGTTGATTCAAGGCTCATGTAAAGTTCTGCCTCCTGTCACCTATAAAGAAGAGGCTGAAAGACGGAGCCAATTGGTAGCAGAGATAAACAACAAATCAGAACCATTTTTTCTATGCAAGTACGTGTATTTATCTACTATAGTTCTGTATTCGTCCTTCTAACTGCTTAAGATCTGGTTGATATGTTATGCATGCTTTATAACATGCTAGAATGCCCATGTGTGGTCTTGATGGTTTACTTAGCTTCATCGTACTTTACACATGGGTTTTGTTGAATGTTAGTTTTTGCAGTTACTGAAACTTTCTTTTTCTTCTCATGTACATTACTTCTAATGTCTTCTGAGTTGTGAGTCAATAATCGATACCACTAGGCAAATTATGGGGGGGATTATTCCAAGGAATAATGCGAATACATCTTGATTGCTATTTGAGGGACTGAAATTATACTTCCCTTTAATCTGGACCAGTTTTATTTTTGGCAAAATGGAATACCTTACTGACTGATGATCCTTAAAGCGATTAAAAGCCTTGTATCAGCTCAACTTTGCTAAAGAAATTATCAATCATACTATAGAGCTATATAGAAGTTTAGGAGCATGCTGCAGTGTTGCATGTATAAAACTCCCATCTCTAACTCTGCACTGTAACACCTAAAAGAATCTTGCATGAAGATTGTGGAATTTTGCAGTAGATAAAATATATATGTTTTTATGTCTCAGGTGCAGTAATTAAAGTGGCTTCTATTGATGTTTAAGTATCTTTTTCACTTTACAGTTAAGCTATGGGCATGTATCCGAATGCCACAGGAACTGAAAGTTCTCCTTGGCTTTCGTGATCTGTTTTTGTTATATATGTTGCTCCATATTGTTAGGCCATTGGAAGAGTGAATTTTAACTTGAATAATGGAGACCCTCTTGTTCTAGATTCCTGAATAAGGCCGTTTGCTGGAGCTGTATGCAAACTCAACTATTGTGTGGCAAGAACAGAATAAAATAATTGCACTATCATGTGGCAAGAGGGTCTTGGTCACTAGATGAATCAGGATATGCATCTATTAGTCGTCCAAATCGATAATTTGTGTGGGTGATATAGGTCTGTGTGGCAAGAACAATCTTATCGCTCGTTGGAGTCGAGCATTCAGCTGACGCGCTGGTATCATCTGATGTGGTTGCAGGTGGTTTTTCGATAAACTCAGAGGAAGCTTTCAACTTGTTTTCAGCTGAGCAGCCTCTGAAACATGCTGAGATCATAGAATGCTATATCTGCAATGCTGCATGCATTTGAAGTGTTCTTCTGCCATTCTCGGGTTTTGCATGATTACTACCCTCTTTAACTATGTTGAACTTTTTTCATTGCGATTGTGATGTTATAGCTTGCAATCAGTAGTAGGTTACTGGATAATTCTAGGTTGAGAATTGAGATATGTTCCTGAAGATTTCTCCAGCATGTTTGATGACGAGTTTGACTAATTACAGTTATTTCTTGGTCGATTTGCTTACTTGCTTGCTTGCAGACAATCTAGTTGACATTCCTGGTCTCTTGTATATATTGCAGTGTAGGTCTTTATTCCCTCGGTTAGTCAACTTCTTTGTTTTGTGAATCAACGCATACACACTGCCAAGTAAATGTTATAATTATCTTGCTCTCGGCTGCTTAGCCATTTGAATTGAGCTTCTGCGAGGGGCAAGGTAATGTCATTCAATATACATTCTAATTATAGTTCTGTTTGCTTCTGTGCGGTGGTTTGCTTTTTCCCATATTACTACTGAGCAAAAGCAGTTTGCTCGATTGGGGGCCCTTAATTGGGAGATGGCCACTATTTTATAATATTCTGATACACCTTGTCGCACTTCATTGGTGCATCGTTTGCAACCTTGACTGTGAAGTGCTCGATCTTTTCCTGCTCCTTCTTCAGCTATCTGACACGCTCCGGCTGCCTCGCGCGCGCGACCATCCTGCTCTTCATCACTACCCTCCGCCGTCACTCACCTTTACAACTTATTTTGCAGTGAACAACAGGGTGCACTTATAGATTCCGCTATGAGCCGGCTGTGGAGAAATCAAGGGTACATAACAAACTCATTGGTTAGCCCCATACAGGTGGCAGTAGGGTTTTAAATTCCCTTTTTTACTGATCAATACCATTCAGTTCAGTTCAACGGATATAATATGTTTGTTTTTTTAACAATATACTCGTAGTTTTCAAAACCAAAGGTTTGATTTACTTTTAATTGACTCAGTATTTGTGGGAACGTTTGAAATAATGTTTCTAACCATATATTCTATCTCCAAACCCCAACTAGTTACTGGAGATTTTTTGAATTTTGTACACTTATATATAATGTAGGGCAGCCCCTGTAGTTGTAAGGGAAACTTGTTATTTGTTTTTTTTTTCTTCTTCTTTGTTCAAACAAATTTTTTTTTCCAGTCCAATGGAAAACGTCAAAAAATCAAGCACCTCCAGGTTTTGTACTCACTTCTTTCTTTGTGCTTTACGTCCTTTCTTTTGGCCCTTGCATGTTCAGTTGTGTGATATCCATCCTCTTTGCCTTCCCTTCATGTTGTGCTTTTCACTAAAACCTTCACATGGCCCTTGCACGAAATTGTACATATTAGCAAGTGCCTTGTTTCAACTATCATAGCATTTAGAATGAAAAACAACGTGGACCTCAAGGCGACAAGAGTTTATTGTGAACTGTTTGTATGGTTGTTTTGCAGCATGCGTTAGGCTGTGCTTGGTTCATGTTGGTGTTGTTTTTCTCTTCGCCTGTATTTGACGTTGTTCCTTATGTTTCTATTGTCTCTTCCCATTATAGGAAGAACGAAAATAAGAAAAGTAACCCTGCACGATGTAGTCTGTCTTAGCAATACACCCCTCACTCCGACGAAAAGAAAGAACCAGACCAATTCAGCCTACGAAACAGGAGGCCCATAAAACCCTTCAAGGAGTACACAGTGGTTAATGAAACTCAAGGGGATGGTCAGGTGCTTCTATATGTAAATATGTTTTCTTAGTTCCCTTGCAATGGCATTTTCTACGGATTCTGAGATGTATTTGTTGCTGAAAATTTTGAAGTCCATAAATATTTCTCTTATCCTTTGGTGGTTGTAGCATCTCACTTTCAATCATAATTGACAAAGAAGCCTGATATTAGTTTTATATGACACAGGTGATCACATCTATGGAATTTTATATTCCAAAACACATTGACCAAAAATATGATGAACTCCTGGTAACGTGTTATACCTTTGGAAAAGGTCTATCGCTAGATGAAATGCTGGTTCACACTGCTGAAATTCAAGGTCAACAAAAGGCGTTCTTGAGTCTTTGTCTAGGGAATGCGGTAACAGATGAGGTGAGCTCTTTCCGTGAGTAACCTGATTTGACAGTTGTAATTGAACCTAATGCAATCTCTCTTTGGTATGTGTTCTTAGGTGTTGACAATGGTTTGCAGCTATTTAAGTCACAAGCAATTGCTGGGGGACAATGCGGAACTGAGTTTTTTGCCACCAGATTTTTTGGTACTGCTAACACCTATTCAGTTTAAAGTCCCCCTGATTGTGTGTATTTCATTTTGAGATTGAACTTTCATAAATTAAAGGTAACTCTTATGTCGCTGACAATTGTAGGCATCTTTGTTGGCTGGACATCTAACCCCTGAAAAAGCATTGGACAAGTACCAATTCTCGTTCCTACAGATTTCACCTAAGAGTAAAAAGGTTGTATTTTATTCTTTGTTTAATAAGTGTTGTTTCCATAGGTAGCATTGTAATCGTCCATATATTTACTTAGGTTTTTATCCCCTTGAAGGATGAATGTGACTGGTATTTGTTGGTTGTTGATATGAAATCCAAAGAAGCAGTGATTTTAGAACCATATTTCCTGGAAGATCGCATAGCTATTCGTGAAGAAGCTGTAACATTAGTGGTAATCTGTTTCAAATTGCCCTTTTACACTCTTTTTCATAAGCTTTATCCTGCATTTCACCCGTGTTCTACTGTAATACCCACAGCTGAAACTTTTGGACAACTTAGCTCCTCTTCTGTGCTCAGTGGATGGACAAATCCTTAAAATTTCAGATTTTGACATTATCAAACCTTATGGAGAACCCTATGCAGATGTGTAAGTACATATCATCTCAATTTTACTTCATATCGTGTAGTAGCGAATCGATTACACGAGAGTTAGTCGATTCACTGCTTTGTACTGGAATCTAATTCCAGTAGTGGAGTTCTGTGTTCATTGCCTCAGCGTTCTATCCTGGTGAAGTCTAGTCGTCTGCCGGGTAGTTTGACCGAGAGGGCTTGGTCAGCTTAAGAGATTCCAAGCTATTGTCGGATCTTCCGCAGTATAATCAACAGTAAAGCAACCAAAAGTAATTACAACTGTGACCTAACTAAGGAGCTAGGGGGACTCATTCCCGAGTGACTCTTCCTTTGTAACATCCCGTTCCGGCAAAATCCATATTTCGATCGCTAGAAAATTTCACGATTTAAAATCGAGCATTTCGACACTATTTCGGCGAAAATCGGATTATCGATCGATCGGATATGTATACGTATTAATTATATATATATATATATATATATGGTTCAGGCTAGCATACACCTGACGTACGCTATACACCTGCGTTCACAATTATAAATTAATTATAATTATAATTAAATTAGTTTAAACCAAATTAATTATAAATTATAAATATAATTGCAACCACATCCTTTAAAATATATTTTCCTACGTTTTAGTGCCATAAACTTCAACCAACATTATGCTTTTGGAATTTTTAGCCGAGTTAGAGGATTCCATGTGCAAAATACGAATAAAGAGACAAAACCCTCTTCATTTCTTTGCCGACCCTCTTCATCTTCTTCCTTCAGTCGACTAAATCCATACAAATCATCAAACAGAGAATGAAAAGAAACCAACGTTAACAAACTCGCGGCACTGCAGAGAATCTCAATTCCGCCAGCGAATCCAAAACCTGGAGTTAGGAATTCGATTCTATCACTAGAAGGGAAAAGTAATGCAAAGCCCATCCATCAAAATTGAAACCTTCCGTACTGTTTTTTTTTTATAAATGAAACCTTCCGTACTGTTGAATAAGAAACATCCGCAACATTTGTGTGAGGAAAAGAACGCATAACCAAAGGAAATATGCAGCGGCAAATGCATGGCGAAATCTCCATGGTAATAATACGAGAAACGAAAGTGGGAAAGCAAGGATTATTGGAATGACAAAACCCAGAGGAATCACAAGGTTAGGGATTGCGCCGGGATGAGTAAATCCAGATGACCGAAACATGTGCTTCATCTCCATCACCGCAGATGATTGGGATCTACGAAATCCCTACTCGAAACGCCAAAATTGAAACAGGGGATCAGGACTGCGCCGGGATGAGGAAACACAGAGAACCGAACACAAGCGCTTCATCTCCCTATACGATCGGAATCCATAAAATCCCTACTCGAAACGCCAGGTCCGGAACATGCGACCAGGAATGTGCCGAAATGACAAACCCCAGAGGAACGAACACAAGTGATCGGGATCCACGAAATCCCTCCTCGGTCAGACGGCAAGACGAATAAATTGGCGTTCCAAATCTCCCTCACTGCAGACGATCAGCAAAATCCCGGCGAATTTCGGCACCAGAATGACAAACCACAAGCGCTTCATCTCCTTCATCATACATGAATGAAATTGGCGTACTAGACCTCCATCACCACAAACGATCGGGATTGTGCCAGAGATGAAAGCGCCAAAATCGCTGCTCTACACAACACGTCGGCGCCTCCATTGGAAACCAGTCAAATAGGAACTTGAAAAGAATATAAAACGATGCCTCAAGTGTAATTTAAAAGTTTGGGTGTTTTAAATCTAATTTGAAGAAAGCATGCACTTTAATTCATATAATAAATATTTAAATGATGATTTAGACGTAACGATTTGTTGGGAAAAAAAAGAAGACATAACGAATGGTATAAAAAAGTTATGGGTGTATAGTGAAAAGGAAAATAAGTCCATGGATTTAATTGTAATCAATGATTAATAATAAAAATAATCATAATTAATTTAAAAGTAATTCATATATTAGTGTGAACGCAGGCGTACATCGTACGACTGACGTACGCTAGCCTTTGTCATATATATATATATATATATATATATATATATACTTGTCCATTTAATTCCCACCGCTCCATTACTTTTTCCATCTTCATCATCTTTTCATTTCATTAGCGAGAGCAAGCAGAGCGCGGGGCAGTTCAGGGGAACGTCGGAGGAAAATTCCCAAGCTCAATTCTTGAGCTCTAGTGATCCAAAAATCCCGTAAGTAATGCCTAATTCATCCATACATCGTGATTTATCGATTTAGAGCTTTAAAACGAGTTTTTGGTTCAGGAATTTCTTGAATTCCCAATAAGCCAAATTAGGGTTTTGGAGTATTCGGAAGCCGGATTGAGCCCAAATTTCATATACGAGCTTCCTGCAGCGAGGTAATCAATCCTCTAGTTCTAATCCCTGAATTTCGGCTATTATTTAGGCGGGGGTCCAAACCGCTGAATTTAGCTCCGGCTAGGGTTTGATGTGTTTTTATCGAGAATTTGACCCGGAGCCCAGAACTAATATTGACGGGGATACTACAGGGGATATTAGGACGGTCTCGGATTTTAATTCGGGGTTCGTTCGTGAAATTGACGTTTTAGTACGGGAAGGTTAAACCGGTGTTTGAACGACCAGAACTGGTGAGGGATTAGCACGGCATACCGGGTTTGTCGTATCACGATAATTATATTGATGCTTAGAATTGATCTAGGTGAACTAGAATGGCATGATTAGGGGTGTATGAACTTTGGTGCTATATGTTGAACCTTGGATTGCTGTATGATATTATTGACTTGCCCTAATCGATATGAACCTTGTTTATGCTGATGATTGTGTATATGTTGCAAATTGTGGGCTTGACTATTAATATGCTTTACGATGGTTCGAGAAGGTGATTAGGTATGATTTTTCATGATTGTTGTATTTGGATGCACAAGTGGGAAAATATATTTTCCTGGTGATATTATGATGATTAAGGAGGATGACTTGCATGAGGGTTTATCCCGAGGAAGTGCAATTATACGACTCCTGATTTACCTATGTTGAGCCAATTATGGCCAGGTCAAGTACATGTGCAAGTAATGAATTATGATTAAGCAAGATGAGATATGGATCATGTATAAGGATACCAAATATGAGTGTTGTGGTCTCATGGTCAACTACATAGTAATTAGGGCTCCCTATGCTATTACTCTATTATGATATGTATGATAGTCACCCCTCTCATGTGGTGGTGGCTGAAGAATTCTTACGAGATATGACCACACCCAGAGTGGTGTCGGGGTATGACTACACCCATAGTGGTGTGGGGTATGTATGACCACATCCGACGGGATGTTGGGGTATGTATGACTACATCCGACGGGATGTGGGGTATGTTTCCCGGGAGAGTTATTAGCATGGGAGTAGCCAGGCGCCTGTGATTAAAACATGATAAGATGCATATGCATAAGTCAAGGTGGTTGAGTCTTTTGCCTATTGGGATATGAGGATGGCTGAGGTCCGATCCTAGTGTTTTGGCTTGATTGTTAGATGTATGATAGGGGTATGCTCTGTTATGAACTCACGATGCTATATTTATCTCACTCAGCTATGAGCTGACCCTCTTTTATTCTTCTTCTCTGCTTATGCTATGTGTAAGCAGATCATCAGCAGCAGCAGTAGATAGGTGTATAGGTGGTAGCTGAGCAAGAGTTGAAGGCAAGATGAGGTATGGTCTTCAACCATTCTGTGCTTGGACTACTACTCGGGATTTTGGCCAGTGATCCACATCTTTTTGTAAAAATGTTTTGAGGACGTTTTTCATGTGCATACTAGCTTCTGATGTAGTGTGAGATATCCACAGGTGTGGAAAGTTGATGATATATGTATATGTTGTGTAACTGTGTAAGTTGTGACGATTATGGTATGTATAAGTTTGGTATGCAGATGTGTAGTATGAAACTATGACTAAGGCTATGAAAGTCCATGTATATGGTTGTTAGTATATATGTTTGTCATTGAATGCATGGATTCAGATAAATTATTTTGCAGGTTTTAGTTACAAGAACTGTTAGCCCATTACGCGAGTAATTCATGTCGAAATTTTATTTGGGTAAATTTTGATAATTAATGTAACACCCGAGATTATTTCCGCTGCAATTGTATGAACAATATGATTAGGTAATACGTATAGGGTAGGGTGTTACATCCTTTGCTTTAGAAAACCGAACCATTTCTTGCTTTCTTACTGCTTTTAGTTAAAATCACAATCACTCAACTTAGTTTGCTAGATAACAGATATACACGGAGTAGGCAGTAGATCTAGACCCCAAATTGACAATTAGAGCTTGCCTGTTACTGCATTTGTGGACTGCGATTACACTTGGTTGCAGTTTGGTGCTGTGTTTTTTTGATAAGGATGATATAGGTTTTATTTTGTTGTTATTAAGGTACTACTTAAGGGATTCGAACCAGGGACCTCCAGGTTCTAGGCTAGTGGTATTTCCATTAGACCAAACCCTTGTTCGTTGGTTTGTGTTTTAGCGTGTCAAGTTTTTGGCGCCGTTGCAGGGGACTTTCTAGAGTATTAGGAAAGGCAGAAGTTTGTTACTTTAGAGTTTTTCTTTTCTTTTCCACCCTTGCTTTTCACTTGGGTGTTTTTATTTTTGTTAGTGCAGATCTGAATCATGGATCCTCATGGCTTCTCTAATCATTGGGGGTATCCACCACCATCCGAGTGGTATTACCCCGAGACCCCCCTGGAGCAATCAAGGAGGAGAAGACTATGGATTCGGATTCCAGTACCAACCCCCTTACTACGAAGAACAATCAGACCCCTGGGCATATCAAGAACAATCTCATTACCAAGAAGAATTTCTCCCACAACCAGAAGGGCCATCGGAGCTGGAGTTACCCATGGCGGCCTTCACGGGCCATTCTGCAGAGCCATGCTACACTCCACAGCCAGATCCAAACTATGAATTGAGGCTTCTCATGGAGCATTTTGCTCGAGACAGTGAGAGATCATGGTCCAGGATGGATCTTTGTACCCAGGCCTATTGTGAAACAGAGGAGATCCTCCTGATCATTAAGAAGAGCGTCGATGATCTTGAGCGATCTTATGCACAACCTGCTCTAGATCACCCTTCTGCTACTATACTAGAAGAGGAGGAAGAAGAAGGCTACAAGGACATTAAGGAGCACACTGAAGTTGTCACGGAGAGATCCCGTGATGATCATGATCAGGAATGTCCTGTCGTGGCCTACCATACCTTCTCACATCCCAAACTGAACTTTGATGAGGCGGGCATGAGTGAGGAGATGCAAGAAGATCTCATGAAATAAATTACTTGGCAACTTGCTCTCCAATCCGTGCTAGAAGAAGACGAGCGAGAAAGGGTGCAGAAAGAAGTTGTGGAGGATGACGAAAATGAAGCAGAAGGAGTTCTTGATCATTTCCCAGGGGTGATACCACATGAAGAAGGAAGGGAGGTTGAAGAAGAAATTGGCGTCCAGGATGGGGACGAAGTTGAGGTGGAAGAGGCTTACACCGGCCTTATGTTGCAAGTAATATCCCCACAAAACTTCGAGGAACTGCTTAACAAGGACCCATTTGCAGTGTCTCTTTGCCAGACCAAGGCCACTTCGACATCGGTCCCTCTTGGTGGATGCGATGGTGGTCAATCGATGTTGTCATATCTGGTTTGGGGAAATGAGACGAGAGAAGAGACGAAGAGGTCTCGAGGGTGGAGACGTTATCTGCATCAAGTGCACGAGCTTCCATCACCTGTCATACCACATATTCGTGACTTGAGACTTCACCTGATTGACGAGAACCTCAACTTCAAGGAGGTTTCGGGGTGGACCGAAACTTAGGAGCCATCGTCCGGCTCACGACGTGAAAGAAGTGCTTGTTGGGAGGCAACCTAACCAGTCGGTTTGCATTTCTTTCTCTCTTTCTCCTCGGTTGAGTCAGTTTTGTTATTTGATTTTAGAGTCAATAACTCAACCTTTGTGAGATTTTGTGTAGTGTTTGTGTTTCGACTACTCTCTCCTCCTGGAATACACCGCCTTCCCCATCCACCATCATTCATCCTTGATCTGGTAACTTCGTTCTACCCTCCTTATCTTTCCTCCATTGAGGACAATGTCGTGCTTAAGTGTGGGGGGATGTTCGATTATGTATGCAGGCGAATGTTTGGCTGTTTGTGTGCTTGGAGCCTAGTCCACTGTCTAAATTTTTGAATTTGAGGGCTCCAAGTACGTGTTTCCTTGCAAATTACCTGCTCAGTATGCTTTGAATTGATAGTCTCTATAGTAATGTGCAACCTAGGGAGGTAGTGTAGCACGATGGAGGATGTTGAAGTATAAGAATTTTCCTATCTAGCTCTCTGCTAGGCCAGTTGATTTTGTGAATTAGTGGAGCTAAGACCGTTGAATTCATGTGGTAATGGTGACTCTGTTTGGATTGTGTTATGGACTCGTGTATCGAACAGGGTGCTCATGTGGAAAATGAAAAGCAGTTGGTCCTCCATGTCGAAATCATTAAAATCTTGAATATGGGGTAAGCCCAACGTGTGTGGCACCGTTCATTGCACAAAATCGGGTTTTGGAAGAGATTTTAGTGATCCTTAGTGGGGTACTCCTACAAGGTGAAGCTAAGCTTTCTCTAGTACAAGTAAAACTTCCACCCGTTGAACGGTTTGCCTACTTGAGGATGTGTTTTTAAGGGCACTGATAGAGCTTCCGACCCCCCTTAAGTTCATTGACCCTCCACACGAGTTGAGGAAAAGGAGTTAAAAGAAGTACTCTGGCGAGCGCCAAATGTATAGAAATTGCTCTTGCTCGCCTAATAAGGGTCGACCGTGCAAAAGAGTACAGTTGGAACCCCGCCAAATGAAAGAAAAGAAAAAAAAGAAATGTAAATGAAAGTGAGAAAAAGGGGTTCCAACGGTGAAATGAAGTGAAAGAGCACCCCGGTACAACAAGTCTTTGGTTGTAAATGGTGTGAGTCCCTTTATCCATGAACTGACTGTCTTACTTCTACTTCTTCTCATGATCCTGGCTTGAGTCTAGTACTCGCATTGAGAGAGATAGGGAATGTCTTAGAAGACCAATTGACCTCGTAAGCTGCTATATGATCTAGGAAATCCTCTACCGAGGATCGGGGTTGTTTGTTGCTATAGAGGTCTGGAGAGTTGCATTGGTTTGAGTTAGGTTTGCTTGGGGACAAGCAAATGGTTAAGTGTGGGGAAATTTGATAGACCATTGATTGCACATGTTTTACCCCTATTCTTGAGCCGTTTGAGATGTTGATTCTCGTGTTTTAAGCCGATTTCCCGCTAGGTTGTGTGTTTATGTCATATTTCAGGGCTTAGCGTTGGCATATCGAGGAAAAGAAACGAGTTTCGGGTCGAAAGGAGCACGTTTGGAGTGAAGTGTGCTGGAGGAGCGAAATACCCGGCCATGAGCAGAAATACCCTGCCGGGTATTATTTGGAGCAGACCAGGGAATTTATGTTTCGGGCGTCTGAGAAGCAGAAGGGGGCCTGGGCAGTAAGCAGAAATCCCCGGTCGGGTATTCTTGGCCTTGACCGGGGGATTAACCCCCTGTCCCCGACGGTGCGTTTCAACAATCCCCGGTCGCCACCTAAAATACCCGACCAAGTATTCTGACCGGGGATCGCGAACGCAAGCTGTTAAAAGCCTGTTTTGTGCGTTTCTGCAAGGGGAGAGCGGGGTTTTGGATCCCAAACACCCAAGGGACGAACCAAAGAGAAAGAGGGTGATTTGAGGGCATTCTTGGAGTGGAATTGGAGGATTTCTTTGCCTTGGAAGCTCGAGGAACGAGCCCGGACTTGAAGACTGATCATCTGAATATTCTTACTACAACCTCTCTCTTCTCTATGGAGTAACTTCCCTTCACTTAGGTTATGAGGAACCCTAGCTATGTTTGTTCGATTGGATGATTGTATGAGTAATCCTACTTGATAATCTTGAGTTCATATTCAATCTATGCACGTTTTCATGATTCAATTCTGCTTTAGTCGTGATTATTGATTCTGCTTTGATCCTATGAGAGCGAATACCTGATTAGGTCAATAGAGCACCATAGATTGATAGTAGTGGATCGATTGCTTTAGTCGAGGGTTGATTCAATGCTTTGTATCGATTGAGAACCTCATTCGATAGAGGGAATATAGTTCAGAACGCCTTGATCGGTTGTTCTAGAGAAGGATACGTCCCTCTAGGCAATTGACTCAAGAGGGCCTTGTTCCTTTAGTCGAGACTCAAGGTCTAGTCAAGGATTCTCCGCATTGTGAATGAAAGTGAAACAAGTTAGAAATCATCAATCGTTAATCTGGCTAGTGGCTAGGGGGAATCATACCTAAGCGAGTTCCCAACCTGTAATTAGATTAACTTTAACTGTAGTTTGCTAGAGTAGTTTTAGTTCTTCCTTATTAATCTGGTTTGCTAAATAATGAACTGAAGCTGAGTAATAGTAACTCTAGAGACCCTTGGATTTGATATTTATTACTTGAGCCACTATACTGCAGTCCCTTTCATTGGTTACACTTTGCCATTGTTAGGAGTTGCGCCATAGCGAACCAAGTTTTTGGCGTCGTTGCCGGGGACCCTCTAGGTTATTGGAGAAACGTGAAAGTTTGTTACTCTAGTTTTTTCTTTACTGCATTTTCACTCTTCCACCTGTGTGCCTTCACGGGTTGCTTTTTTTGATTGTGTGCAGGTAGTGCATGACCCGTAGCCAGTCGGGAGATTTACTACCATTAGACCAGGAGCTTGAACGGACCTGTAGGAACTTCAAGCGGGCTCTAAAGGTGCGATTGGCTGCGGAGGAGGCGCTAGCACAGTTGCAAATCGCCGACGAAGAAGAGATGGGTGACCCACAGAACCATGATGTGGTCGTTCCCGAGGAGCAAACCATGGGGTACTACTGGACGGCCAGAGCCGCGGACATGAGGTTGCCCCTTCAGCACCCTCATGTACCAGCCAACAACTTTGAGGTGGGCACCTCGGTCGTCACTATGTGGCGCGGCTTGGTAGTATTCCGTGGCAAAGAAGGGGAGTGCCCCCGATCACATCTGAGGCGATTCCACGAGCTCATCGATGGAATCAAGATAAATGGGATCCCAGCCAATGCCATCCAGCTGAGGTACTTCCCATTTACTCTGGAGGGGCAGGCCAAGGAGTGGCTAGACACTCGACCTCCAGGCTCGATCACCACGTTCGCCAACTTGGCAGACAAGTTCCTCACTCGCTACCATCCCTCGTCCAAGACGGCGCACCTGCAGAAGCAAATTACCCACTTTGCTCAGGATGAAGATGAGACCATCTGGGATGCTTGGGAGAGATACACCAGTCTCTTCCTCAAGTGTCCCAACCATGGTTTTACCGACGCCTTCAAGGTGGGCACCTTCTACCATGCCCTCTTCCCTGAAGACAAGCAGCTGATTGACTCGATCAGTGGCGGGAATATGCTCACCAAAACACCGCCACAGCTGAATAAACTTTTTGAAGATATGGTAGAGCAGGGCTATGACTAGGGAACTGCAAGGAGATCGAGACGAGCACCAGGGTTGGTGCCAGCATCCCAACTTTTCCTGGGTTGGGGCGAATTCTAGACCACCAGGCTTCCAGAGGCCTCCTTACCAGCCCAGACAAGGGCAATTTTAGCAGCCGCAACAGCCTCTCTACCCTCCCAGACAGGGGCCAGTTCCACCTCAGTCACATGTGCGGCCATTTCATCAGACAGGGGCAGCACCTGCAGCCCCAGTACAGAGTGACCCGATGGCGGAATTGCGAGATCTGGTGGGTTCTCTGGCCACCTCCAGTGCAAACAAGTTCAATAACATCGAGCAATTCATGGAGAAAGCTTCAGGTAAATTCTTGGAGCTAGAAGCTGGTCAGTGAAACACGCAGGCTGTGCTGCGGGATATCCAAACCTAGCTTGGGAGTGTTGCCCAGGCTATAGCTCAGAGGACTCCTGGTACTCTACCCGGTCAGACCATCCCTCATCCGCAGGACCCAAATGAGCAGTGCAAGGCCATTACTACCAGGAGTGGCAAGACGACTGCTGATCCACCTGTTCGGTCACAAGAGAGAGAGACCCCTGCTTCAGCACTTCCAGCTAGTCAGGAGGAAATGGAGAAGGAGGTTGAGGTGCCTGCTCCTAAACCGCAACCAGTGGTGAAGGAGTATGTACCGCAGCTTCCCTTTCCTACTCGGTTGCACAAAGACCGACTAGAGACTGAGTTTGCCAAGTTTATGGCAATGCTGAAGCAGGTAAACATAAGCATGCCCTTCGTGGAGGCATTATCGAAGATGTCCAAGTATGCCAAGTTCATGAAGGATCTCTCACCAACAAGAGGAAGCTTGGGGAGCTGTCAACGGTGATGCTCAATGAGGAGTGTTCTGCCATCCTGCAGAACAAACTACCAGAGAAGCGAAAAGACCCAGTGAGTTTTACTATCCCTTGCATGATTGGTAGTTTGCACATCGGGAAGTCCTTGGCGGATTTAGGAGCTAGCATAAATGTCATGCCATATAAACTGTTTAAAAAGCTGGGCATAGGTAAACCCAGTGATACTAGGATGAGCATTCAACTTGCTGATAGATCCATTGTGCATCCTAGGGGCATTGCAGAGGACTTGATAGTCGCAGTAGGGCCATTCTCATATCCTGTTGATTTTGTGATTTTGGACATAAATGAGGATGTGGATGTGCCTTTAATATTGGGTAGACCTTTTCTCGCCACCGCCAAGGCACTCATTGATGTGAATGATGGGAAATTGATTTTGCGAGCTGGGGGTGAACAAATCACCTTCTCTGTTTCTGATAATATGAAACACCCCCAACTCCATGATGATCTAGACTACTGTGATGTTGTTGCTGATTTTGAGACCGCACTCGCCATCACGAGTGTGGGTACTGATGATTTCCTTAAGCGTTGTCTTTTGCTAGGGGAACAGGCATCACAGGATGTGTAGCTGGAGGAGCAGCTCGCGGAGTTAGGCAGGCCACGATCGAGGGGCGAGAGATACCATTCAAGCCGATCCCTATCTCGCCCCGGATTGCTACATCATTGGAGGAGCCGCCAGAGCTGGAGCTTAAGCCCCTCCCCTCTCACTTGGAATATGCATTTCTCCGGGAGGGGAATAAGCTCCCGGTCATTATCAGCTCGGATCTTACACCCGAGCAGAAGAGAAGGCTGGTGGCTCTGCTGCAGAAGTATGCCCGGGCCATGGCATGGAAGATCACAGATATCAGAGGCATTAGCCCATCCTTCTGCTCCCACAGAATTCTGATGGAGGATGAGGTTAAGCCAGTTAGGCAGCCACATCGGAGATTGTCTCCCAACTTGGAGGCAGTGGTCCGGGCAGAGATTGTGAAGCTTATGTATGCAGGGATCATCTTTGCTATATCTGATAGCAAGTGGGCCAGCCCCACTCAGGTGGTCTCGAAGAAAGGCGGGATGACTGTGGTCCCGAATGAGAAGAAAGAGCTGATCCCGATGCGGACCGTGACCGGCTGGAGAGTCTGCATCGATTACCGGCGCCTGAACGATGCCACCAGGAAAGACCATTTTCCCCTACCCTTCATTGATCAGATGTTAAAGAGGTTGGCTGGCCATGAGTTTTATTGCTTCATGGATGGCATGTCTGGTTATTTCTAGATTCCTATTGCACTAGAGGATTAGGCGAAGACAACATTCACTTGCCCCTTCGGTACCTTTGCTTACCGGAGGATTCCATTCGGGCTGTGTAATGCACCAGCGACCTTCCAAAGATGCATGCTGGTGATCTTCGACCGACTGGTCGGATAGATCATGGAAGTCTTCATGGATGACTTCTCGGTTTATGGAGGCTCCTTCACTCATTGTCTCCATAACCTGGAACTCATGAAGAGGTGCGAGGAGACTAATCTGGCACTCATCTAGAAGAAGTGCCATTTTATGGTCCGTGAGGGGATTGTGCTCGGGCACAAGATCTCAAAGCAGGGAATTGAGGTAGATCGCGCGAAGATTAAGACGATCAGTCAGCTACCTCCTCTCGTTCTGTGAAGGGGATTCGCAGCTTCCTGGGTCATGCAGGCTTCTACCGACGCTTCATTAAAGATTTCTCGAAGATTGCCCTGCCTCTGACCAAGCTGCGAGAGAAGGATGCACCATTCCAGTTCACTCCTGAGTGCACAGCAGCATTCGAGACGTTGAAGGAGAAGCTTACCCATGCACCCATCATGATGACTCCCGACTGGTCTCTCCCCTTTGAGCTGATGTGCGATGCGAGTGACTATGCAGTCAGAGCCGTTCTGGTTCAGAGACACGGGAAGCACTTCCAGCCCATCTACTACGCGTCGAAGACCTTGAACGACGCACAGGAGAATTACACCACCACTGAGAAGGAGCTCCTTGCTGTGGTGTATGCATTTGATAAGTTCCGACCATATCTGGTGCTCTCTCATGTGGTGGTCTACACTGACCACTCGGCGATTCGCTACCTGATGAGCAAGGCTGATGCAAAGCCTAGACTCATCCGCTGGATCCTGCTTCTGCATGAATTCGATATAGAGGTCTGGGACAAGAAGGGAGCCGAGAATGTTGCTGCAGATCATCTTTCACGGTTGGAAGCCCCTCCGTTGGAAAACTTCTTGGAGGAGATCGATGACTCCTTTCCCGGGTTAGCGATTGCTGGCGATGACATTGGTGGACAACGTGGCCCCTTAGTATTCTGACTTCACCAATTATCTGGTGGGCAAGCAGTTACCAAAGGAGATGGCCACTAATGCAAAGCGCAAGTTCTCCGACCTGAAGCATTACTTCTGGGAGGATCCTTACCTCTTCAGGATCGGAGCACATGGCGTGATCCGGCGCTGTGTCATGGAGCACGAGATGGGAGACATCCTGTCTCAATGCCACGAGGGACCTACTGGAGGTCACCATGGAGGAAACCGCACGGCGCGGAAGGTGCTACAGTCGGGCTTCTATTGGCCTCGCTCTTTAAGGATGCAGGCACCTTCGCACGACAGTGCGACCGCTGCCAAAGGTCAGGTAACATTTCTTCCCGGGATGAGATGCCCCAACATATTTCTGTCATTTGTGAAATTTTTGATGTTTGGGGCATCGATTTCATGGGCCCATTCCCTCCATCCTTTGGCAATTTGTACATACTGGTTGCAGCGGACTACGTCTCGAGGTGGGCAGAAGCTCAAGCCATGCCCACCAATGATGCAAGACGGGTCTGCTCATTTCTAAAGCAGCTGTTCTCCCGGTTCGGACACCTCGCGCCATCATTAGTGATAGAGGAACCCATTTTCAAGGGCAATTCACTAAACTCCTATCTCGCTATGGTGTTAAGCATTAGGTGTCGGTGGCTTACCATCCCCAGTCAAATGGGCAAGCCGAGCTGACGAACCGGGAGCTTAAACGAATAATTGGAAAGACGGTGGATCAATCCCGCAAGGATTGGTCCACCAAGCTCGATGATGCTCTTTGGGCATATAGGACAGCCTATAAGAACCCGATTGGCACTTCCCCCTATAGGCTTGTCTATGGGAAGGCGTGTCATTTGCCAGTAGAGCTAGAGCACAAGGCCTTTTGGGCCCTTAAGCTGCTAAACCTGGATTTGAGTGTTGCAGGTACCGAACGTAAGCTGCAGTTGCTGGAATTGGAGGAATGGTGTTACCACGCCTACGAAAACACCCTGCTTTACAAAGAGCGAACCAAGCGTCTCCATGACGCTCGGCTAAGGGGCACGAAGGAGTTTCAGGAAGGTGATCGCATTCTGCTCTTCAATGCACGCCTGAAACTCTTTCCGGGCAAGCTACGTTCGAGGTGGTCGGGACCCTTCACGGTCACCCAAGTTTTCCTGCACGGTGCGGTGGAGATCAGCAATGCTCAAACTAAGCCATTCAAGGTGAATGGCCACCTCCTAAAGTTGTACTTGGGAGGTGCTGTCGAGCGAGCAGAGGAGCTGATCAAGCTCGAGGATCCTTAGTTCCTCTACTGGCGTCCAGCTAAAAGACGGTAAAGAAGCGCTTGTGGGGAGGCAACCCCACCACGGTTTGCATTTCTGTCTTTTTTTTTTCCTTTTCATTTTTGTCGATTTTTGAGTCTGTCTAGAGTCTTTCTGGAATGTTTTTCATGCCCCGAATGATCTGTTTTTGTCTATGGTAGTGTCTATTTTTGAGCCGGGGCACGAATGCTTTTGGCTGTTCGAAATTGCGGTTTAAAAATTGGAGAAAAGGGCTCTCGGCAGTGTAATTACGGGCAAGGGGGGGACCAATTACGGTCGTAATTTTCATGCCCCCTGCCCGTAATTAAGCCAGAAGAGGAGAAGATCCTCGGCAGTGCAATTACGGGCAGGATCCGACTAATTACGGTCGTAATTTTGCCCGTAATTAGCACAGGGGGCAGTTGGCTCGCGGCTTTGCAATTACGGGCTGGAATGGGGCAATTACGGTCGTAATTGTGCTCGTAATTGCCCCCTGACCTTTTGAAAATCGGGCGACGCCCGTAATCCCTCTCTCTCTCCTCATTTTTTCTGGTCGCTCTCTCTCTCCTTCACCGGAAAATCGGCCCTCTCTCTTTCTCAGGCGGTTTTCCGGCCATAACTCCCTCACTGGAGCTCCAAATTAATATCCGAAATCACTCCCGTGCTCCTCTTGTCGGCGCGCACAAGCCTATACCAGTGGGATCGAGTTTGGCAGTGGTTTGGGTCGCCGGAAAATCGCGACTCTTCGGTGTTCTTCCGACGCGATCTCCCTCCTCTGACCTCCAATCGACAAACCGCGACCACCACTACTTTCCTGGCATCCAGGCCCTCATTCCCCAAAGTTTTGGGTCAGTTTGGCGGTGGTGAAGTCGCCGGCGACGAAACTCCGGTGAGCCTCCCAACGATTGTCGTGGAGTCTCACTCTTCCCTCATCTTTCCCCTGATACCTTCTTGTGCCTCCAGGTGTGCTTCTCTATTTTTACTTGTGAATTGTGGAGGATTGATATTACGGGTTTAAGTGAGGGAATTCGGGGATTGGGTTGTGCTTGAATGAATTTGGTAGGCCTACCGTATTGCATGCTTTGTTTGTTACTACTTTGGTTGGCCTACCGGGCAACAAGTGCGTTTAATCTTGTGTGGATGGTGAGTGGTTTTGAATGTTTTTCCTCCCTTGGGGCCTAGTCCACTGTCCGAATTTTATGATTCGAGGGCCCCGGGTGCGGATGATTGTGTACTCACCATTGACAAATTTCCATGTATGTTGTTGTGTTTTTGTTGCTTTTTGTCTGCAGGACCATGAACACTTACCTGAACATGCTCGACGCCAACCAGAGGAAGACTCTGCGGGAAATCCGACGCCGCAAAGTCGTTGAGCACCATTACCTCGATTTTGAGGTCTTCGAGGAGCTCGGTGCTCACGAGGCAATAGAGGCTTCCATCCGCGCTTACTCTTGGCGCCGCCTCCTCTGCCTCGCTGAGCCGATTTATCAGGAGCTACTCTGGGAGTTCTATGCCACCTTCGTGCACTTTCAGACCCACGCGGGCGCTCACGGCAACGCCATTCAGTTCCGACTTGGCGAGGAGTCTTATTCCCTCAGCTATGATGACTTCGACCAGGCACTGGGGCTCCTTCCACCATTCGCTTGCCACCTGGCCATCAAACAGAAGGACTGTCCCATCTTTCAGGACCAGAGTTTCTTCGAGAAGATCTGCCTCCCGGAGTTCGCGGGCGCTGTGTTCACACCGGGCTACACCACTGCTACTCAGCTGCGCCCAGAGTGGCGCATCCTCAACCAGCTATTGGGGAAATCTTACACCCCCAGCGATGGCTCAACCAGTCATCTTCAGCTCCGCACCTTGAACTGCCTGCACTCCATCAGCAAGGAGGAAGACAACCTCCATTTGGCCTCTCTCATCGCCAGACCGGTCCAAGGCTTCTCGCTGTGGTCGTGCTTTGGCTTGTGGGCCGGTGGTCACTGCCCTGGCCCGGTACTTCAACATCTGCCTCTCCGGGTTCACTGTCATCCTGCCACCGACACCCTTCTCCAGGGAAACCCTATGGCGCCAGCTGATACTACAGCGCGATGAGGACGTGACCTGGATCCGGGGACTTCCTCGACCTGTTCCTCGTGCACCAGAGGGCGAGGATCTCCCCGAGGCGAGTAATGCTGCCGCTCAATGGACCACTCGTCGGACCACACCTTCTGCAGCTGTCTGCTGCTGCACCCACCTCCTACATTGCTGAGCAGCTGGCAGCCATTTCCCGCCAGAACGAGCAGATCCTTGCTGGCCAGGAGCACATCAACGCCCAACACGACCGTGAGCGTGAAGGTCGCCGCCGCATCATTTCGGCTCAGCTTTACTTGATGAGCTACTGGGACATGGACCCTGGTGCTGTTAGCTACCCTTGAGAGGCTTCCCAGGGGAATGAGGATTTCTACTCGCCTCCAGCTGGCGACGGAGGCGATGACAACTAAGCTGGCTCTGGCTGCTGACCCATCGAGTTGGGCTCTGCATTTGTCTTTCCTTCCCGACTAAGACTCCATATTGTGTTTCCTTTTCTCTTGTCTTGTTTCTTTGGCTTGTAGACTTGGAACTATGGTTTCTTTCACCCAATGTGTGTGTTTTGCTGACTTTAGCTCTGTACCCGTTGGACTGGTCCTTGTCCAGTCCTCTGCTATTGACTGGTCCGCCCTCCAGTCACCGTTTCTGACCACTTTTTCACGGTAACATCGTTCCCCTTCCCTCTGCTCCATTGAGGACACTATCGCATTTAAGTGTGTGTGTGTGTGGGTGGGGGGGGGGGGGGTTCTTTTGTATTCATTGGAACATATATATGTGTGCTTGGAGCCCAGTCCGCTGTCCAAATCTCGATATTTGAGGGCTCCAAGAACTGCTATTTGCTTGATCATATTGGCATTGTGGAGTTAATTGATGAATATTATGGCTTTCGAATTGATGCATGACAACTGGAGTGTGACTATGACAGCCTATAACGATGATTGAGACGTGCAGTAGAATTGTGTAGGGGTTCAGTTTTTCAACTCTTTGCTTACCAACTGTGACTTGGATTGATCACTTGTTCTTGACAGTCGTTTATGCATCTAGTTCAGGGAATTAGAATGAGAGATAGAGCATATAGGTAGCCATGTGAGATTTGAGCCTGCTCGTTTCTTTCTTGTGCGATAGTTCCCTCTTCCATGATGTGTAGCATTCACGTTGTCATTAGCTAAGATGATGGAGGCATAGGATTAGCCCACGACCAAATTGATTGTCCTGTTGTGTCATACCCCCTAGTCAACCCTTTGAGCAGTGTGTTATCTTTTCTTTCGGTCTACAATGAAAATCACCCTTTGCATCTCTTAGAAGGTTCCACAGAGTGGTTTTTACATGTTCTCTGCTGTTTCTGCTAAATATAATGTGAGGGCTGGAGGTAGTTCTTAAAAAGTTGGGCGTGTGTTTGAAAAATGTGCATAGGAGGAGGTTCTCTCAAGAAATGAAAAAAAAAATGAATGAAAGCAAAAGAGAGCCACCACTTCAAATCTGAATAGTGCCCATTAAGTAGTGTTTCTTAGCAGTCTAGTTTGGAAATACTAACATTATTGTGACCACCTTCGCTCTTGTGCTCTAAAGAATTTGAGTAATGCAGAATGGCGGAAAGAAAGTAAGTGGTTTGATTGGCTGTGATTGTGTTGGGTTTGGAAGTGTGGAACCTTGTGCTATGAATACTTCCACCACCTAAAAGGCCTTTTCCCCATGTCCAAGACCCTAGCCAGTCATTTGAACCTGTGTCTAAGACCTCCGGATTAGTTAGTGATGACACCCATTTATGTGAACTCTAACATTTAGAGGCTGCCGTCATGGTGAAGAGACATTAGGGATTGAGAGAATAAGCATGCGCATTTTTCGCATCAAATTGTCCTGACCCCACTAGTCGAGAGTGAGCGATTCATTTTCTCATATTATCTATACTCTTTACCCCGGTGAGGACCTAGATTGCTCGATCTCAATTCTGATATCTTGAGTTTTGTGCATGAGGTGACTGTCTTGAGTAAGTGTTTGAGTCAAGTCTATGTTGGTTGATGAGTAGAAGGGAGACTCCTCCTTTACTCGATTTTGTTGCACTCGAATGTCCTCTGTGGTGGTTGTCCAGGTTGCGGTTGAAGTTGTTAAGGTGTTGATGTTTGAAAGCCAGTATGATTCCCGTGTTTTGTGCCTATGTGATATGTCCCCAAGGGTTGCATGATTGAGATGTTTCGAGCTTACCTTGTATCTGACTTGGTTTGCTTGGGGACAAGCAAACGGTTAAGTGCGGGGGAATTTGATAGCGTCGTATTTGCACATGTTTTCACCCTTGTTTCCTGACCATTTTAGCTCGAATTTGTTGTTCCTTGGCCTATTTTACGCTAGGTTGTGTTGTTTTGTCGTATTTCAGGTCCTAGCAAGTAAATGGGTGCATAGGCGCAAGTTTCAGGTAATTTGGAGGTTAGGTGGCGATTCAAAGAGCAAATTACGGGCAGCCCCTGCCCATTTACGGGCATAATTGCTCCTAGCATGCCCGTAAATGCAATACCGAGCCTAATTCTTCAGAATTCCTGTCGCAAAGACAATTACGGGCAAGAGTCAAAGTAACTACGGTCGTAATTCCGTAATTACTGGCAGTAATTGGGTAATTACGACCGTAAATCCTTTCTTCTGAGTTAAGTGAAACGCGCGTTTTGGGCGATTTACGGGCAGACCATGATTACGACCGTAATTCAGCCCGTAATTCCCCAGAATCGGGTTTTTGAGGCAGATTCGAGCCAAAGGAGAGAGAGTCGACTTTTTGGAGCAAATATAGAGTTTTAGAGAGAGAAATGGCAAAGAACAAACCCTAGGAGCTATTTGGAGTCGATTTCTCACCATTGAAGCCCAGATTGCATCTCGAGGAGTGAAGATTGACATCCCAGAGCAGATTTTCCTCATCCTTATGAGTATGACTACTCTGATTTCTGTTTTCCTCTCTCTCTATGGAGTAGAACTTTCTCTTACTTGGGTATGAAGAACCCTAGTTCCATGTGTTAGGAATCTTGATTGTAATTACGTTTGGATTGTGATATTGCTTGATTATAATCGATTGAAGTGTTTTGATTGAGTCAATTGAAGTCTGATCATCTTTTATTGATTTCTGCTACAACCTGAGATAGATAGAATCTGATTAGGTTGTTAGAGCTTCTTCAATCGGTAGTAGTGAATCGATTATACAAGAGTTAGTCGATTCACTGCTTTATACTGGAATCTAATTCCAGTAGTGGAGTTCTGTGTTCATTGCCTCAGCGTTCTATCCCGGTGAAGATTAGTCGTCTGCCGGGTAGTTTGACTGAGAGGGCTTGGTCAGCTTAAGAGATTCCAAGCTACTGTCGGATCTTCCGCAGTATAATCAACAGTAAAGCAACCAAAAGTAATTACAATTGTGACCTAACTAAGGAGCTAGGGGGACTCATTCCCGAGTGACTCTTCCTTTGCTTTAGAAAACTGAACCATTTCCTGCTTTCTTACTGCTTTTAGTTAAAAACACAATCACTCAACTTAGTTTGCTAGATAACAGATATACACGGAGTAGGCAGTAGATCTAGACCCCGGGTTGACAATTAGAGCTTTCCTGATACTGCATTTCCGGACTGCGATTAAACTTGGTCGCAGTTTGGTGTTGTGTTTTAGCGTGTCAGGAGTTGGTGGAGCTCGCCTAGGTTTTTAAGATCGGAAGGTTGTTGGGAGAAGTGGGAGATTTGTCGATGGGAAGAGGGTGTAGATCGACAAGATGCAAGGTGTGGTGAGTGAATTTTTAGAAAAAGATCGAGAGAGAAGTGTTTGTTGATTTGGGGAAGAAGGGAGCAGGGGACGAGCGGCAGATTGGGATAGTATGTTGCAGTATCTCCTTTAGGGTTTGACAGCCAAGTTTGGGTTCTATAGATACATTTAGTTGGGCCCATTGAAATTTTTTTTGGTTTCGCAATACATAACCAATGCTTGGCTTGTTGGGCTTGTTTTTTTACTTGTTAGACTATCAGTTAATGAAATATATATAACTTGAGGAATTTTACAATGCTATATAGTATTGGTGCTATAGGTTTTGCCTTTATGGTACAACTTGAAGTTGTACCTTTAACGTTATGGTGCAACTTTAGAATGTACCTATACTTTTTGTACAAATTCTTTTATGGTACAACTTAACTTGTACTTTTATGTGATGGTACAACTTCAAGTTGTAAAGTTGTACCATAACATAATGATACAAATTCCTTTATTGTACAGCCTAAACTTATACCTTTAATGTTACGGTACAACTTCAAGTTGTACATTAAAGCACCAATACTATATATCATAGTAGAAGTGCTCATATAACTTTTGTTCTTAATTTTGCATTTGGTTTCACGAGAAATTAAAGACTTTGGCCAATGGCAATTGAAATGTGATGTTTCTTGTTTGATGGGAACGTGCCATCTCTTCTGTTCACGGTCTTAGTGACCGTGAACTCACCTTACCTCAGTAACCTCTGTTTTGGCTCTGGACGCCTCGTGATTCATGGTAAAGGGCTCTTATTCACGGTCGTGCAAGACCGTGAAATTCCTCGGATAGCCGTGAACTGGCCCTTTTTCACATCTTCTCCCGGTTTTCGATCCTTTTCGTCCAACTTTCGACTCCGAGGTTGGTTTCACATAATAGATCCTGAAACACACTAAAACACAAGGAATCTAGCGTAAAATCAACCTTTTAGGAGTGAAATTGGCACAAACATCTAAGTTAAACAGGGACAAAACATGTACAATTAGGCCCGAATCACTCCCTCTTGTGCAACAATCCGGGCCTTATATCTCACAATTTCCCCATGTTCATTGCATTTTCGCACAAATACCCACTTGTATCCTATTGGCTTAATACTATCTGGGGTATAGACTACAGGTCCAAACACTTCTTGCTTTGTAAGTGAATTTAGTATATATCGCATCTTTCCATCTTGACCAATCATCTCTTCGTGTAAAAGAATGGTGTAAGGCCAAACTCGACAGCCTTACAGCGAGAAGGAAAAAGGCAGAAAGACAATGGCAATCCTTGAAAAACAAGGAAGACAGGGGAAGTCATCGCCCAAAGGAAGGAGTTAGAAAAGGAATTAAATGAAATCATGGATTTAGAAGAGATTGCGTGGAGACAAAGGTCCCGTTCTCACTGGCTTAAGGAAGGGGATAAAAATACCAAATACTTTCATCGGAAGGCCTTGGATCGACGAAACATAAATACTATCACTAGCCTAATGGATGAAGATGGATGGAAAGAAACATGCAAGATGCAATTACCACTTGTGTCTGAGAGTACTATAAGAAACTCTTCACAGCTACCCCACCAGCATCCTCGACTCGAGTGCTTGACTCAGTCACCTGCAAAATAACAAAGGATATGAATGAGTATCTACTACGACCTTTCACAGGGGAAGAAATATGGTATGCTTTAAATCATATGGGACCAACTAAGGCGCCGGGGCCAAATGGTATGCCAACCATGTTTTCCAAAAAACACGGGCATATTTTGGGAGAAGACATCACTGGTGAGCTACAAGGTTTCTTGGAGGGGGGGGGGGGGGGGGAGGGGGGGGGGGGGGGGGGAGGGGGGATTCCCCCAAAAGTTGAATCATACCTTGCTAGCTCTTATTCCTAAGACTAAAAAACTCTAAACCCTAGCTGAGTTTTGACCTATAAGTCTCTGTAGCGTTCTCTACAAGATCCTTTCTAAGGTACTAACAAATAGTCTGAAAAAGATTTTGAACGTGACTATAGTGAAAAATCAGAGTGCATTCATCCATGTAAGGTACATCACTGACAACGTTATTGTTGCGTTTGAGTGCTTTCATGCAATGAAGAACAAAATAAAAGGAAAGAAGGGCTATGTGGCTGCTAAACTAGATATAGCTAAAGCCTATGACATGGTTAGTTGGAGCTTTCTGGAGGCTACTATGACCATGTTGGGATTTTCAAAAAGATGGACCCGGTTGATAATGCATTGTGTTACTACGGTTTCTTACTCAGTCTTGGTAAATGGCCATGCATCAGATCCTTTTTTCCAAATTCGAGGTCTAAGACAAGGATACCTCATCTCCACCTATCTTTTTTTACTAGTTGCTGAAGGCCTTTTGCCCTACAGCTACGCTAGAAGCGGATGACCGAGTACAAGGACTGAAAGTCAAACACAATGCACCCCCAGTGTCCCCTCTGCTATTTGTAGACAATAGCATATTTTTCATCAAGGCCACGGTTTCTGAATGTCTCAAACTGAAGGAAATTTTAAGTTGTTATGAGGCCGAGTCTGAGCAGAGTGCGAGCTTAGCGAAATCGGAACTATCTTTGAAACAAACCGATCCTTTTGAAAATCCAACCATAACTTGAAGCAAAAACCAGTTACTCCAGAGCAATCCAAAACAGGTTTACAAATCAAAACCGAAAATCAATAACGACAATGTTTAAGATTCTCAAGTGAAATGCCCTAAACACTTGGGCGACCTCAATCAAAAGTAACAAAACATAAAACACATTCCTTGAGTTTCCCAGTATACTCATTAAGACATGAAATAAAGACAAAAATATTAAATGGTTCTATCTCGTTACGCCGATCCTTATGACATCTCCAAGTCTGGTGCGCCTGTCCTCCTCAGGTTACCTCCTCGTGATCAATACGTCCTCCTCCCCTTTATAAACCTAGTGAGTGAGAAAGGGTCGGTCTTGTTGTTACTTCTTACTGTGTTTTCCCTAAGCAAATCCTTATGATTCGGGCCTAATTGCACATATTTTGCCCCCGATTTGCTTAGATGTTTGTGTCAACTTCGCTCATTAGAGGTTGGTTTTATGTGAGGTTCTGCGTGTTTGAGTGTTTTCAGGATTTAACAGGTGGAGCCAGCCTCAGAGTCGAAGGATTGGCGAAAAAGATCGAAAACTGGAAGAAGAGGTGAAAAAACACAAGTTCACGGCTAAAGGCAGGAGTTCACGGTCGTGCAAGACCGTGAAGAAGTGGAGTTGACCATGAAGCGCAAGGCATCTAGAGCCAACTCGAAGGTTACTGACGCGAGGCGAGTTCACGGTCGCTAAGACCGTGAACACAAGCACTTGCCCTTGAAATGTTGTGATCGAAGCGGAGCATTTAGGCGCAAGGTGTGAGTTCACAGACGCATTTGAGGGTTCACGGCCGTGAACTCAGCACTTCTCGTGTTTAAAAGTTGAGCTGCAAGGAAAGAGAAAGGGAGAGCCAGTTTTGTGAGAGAAACACTTCTTCTACATTTTAGTGAGATAAACAGAACCAAGAGAGAAGAAGAGGTTAGGGCTTGGCTTCAAATGATATTTTGGGAAGATTTCCCAAAGGAAATCCCAGTTCAAGGTTGAAGAAGAGAGGAGGCATCTCCAAAAGATGGTTTCCAACTTCTTCCATGGAGTAGTCCTCCTCCCACTTGGGTGTAGTGAAACCCTAAATCCTATTGTAGACACCACATTTTGTCTGGGTCTAAGAACTATGAGAAAACTTGAAGACTTCAAACTAAGAAGTGGGATTTAGTCAACTTGAATACATAAATGGATTACTTGCGGATTGCAATCGACTTAAGAAGCAACATCAAGAAAAAAAAACTCGGTACACAGTTAGAGTTTTGTATTAGAGAGTGTTCAATGTTCGAAGGCAATGACGAGATATCTTCATTAAATTTGAAGTTCGTTACACAACAATACACAATTTCCATTCATAATACAATGGGTTATGTCTTCTCAAATCCATGTCACCGTTTGAGAACCCGAAACCAGCAAAAGAAACCTGCAAAATCAGAGAAAATCAGCCAAGACAGGCCCAAGCTAGAATTCAAAGTCAACAAGCTCAAGCCCATAAATCAGGCCCGAGAATCAGAGCCCAGTTTGGCCCAAGTGTAGGACTGGATCAAGCGCAGGAGCCCAAATTCATATGCTGGTTTGGCCCAACTTGGCCCTAAGCAAAGGGGTAATCTTATCCACCTCTGACCAGTCAGAAGTCAGAACCGGCCAAGCAAGGCGGATACTTTTCCTATTAAATGAGCTTATTGGGCTCTTTGTTGAGGGTGGATTCAGAGAGAAATTTCCGGGGAAAATAGTTCACAACAAAAAACAGATCCATTCTTATTTTTGGGACTCTTGCTCTTGGTCGAAGTTCAGGAGGGGAAATCATACAGTAAATTTGGAAAATAAATCAGAGGAAGGCAAATTCTTAAGCCTAGAAACTCTAATCAGGTTGATGCTCCTACTCTTTTACCTTTTTAAATAACATCTGATCTCATTTTTATCAAGTGCGTACTCAATAAACTTATCACGTCTTAGTCAAATTCATGCTCTATAATTATACCGTTGTAATCTCAAAATAAGCTCATAGTAATTCCATTTTGGCTTTAAGTTTCTTTAATCGTGCATTTATTTGCCTTTCGAATCAATTTCCAGCCTACTTTAAATGTCTTGTGCTTTCACTTTCATTCTTTAGGCGTATAGTTGATAGAAACTATGATTGGTGTCGATCTAGAACTAACGAAAACAGCACCATAAACGCAATAAATTTCAGATTCACAAACTCTAACCAGCTTTTAAATCAACCAAAATAACAATCCAATCAAAATCACAAGCAGTAGCAGTAGCAGTTATTTACATGCAATAGTCTACCAAATCACAAGCAGTGGCTGTGATAATTAATGATCTAGCCTATTATAAGTAAAACTAATTGTGTTTTTTTTATGAAACTGATTTGCATATTATGAGTCCAAAGCATACAAAACAACCGATTTTACCAAAAGTCAGATCTGTAAATCATTTCCTAGTTCACTAAAATCAGCATTCTTGCCAATAAACCAGATCTCACAAATTAGGCAAAATATAGATTAATTAGTTTTAGTTAATTGCTATCCTCTAGCAAATCTATGCTCATGAAAAACCCTGATCTACCTAAAATTGCAACCCAAACGCATATAGAAAATTTTAGGAGTCCAGAACTCGAATCTGTCTAAGATCCCTCAAATCCAAAGTAATAAACCAAACAATGTCTTCATCTTTTCGTTTAATTTATCTTAGCCAAATAATCTAAGTTTTTTAAAAAAAGGCTCACCTACATTAATTTCGGATTAAAAACCTGTGACAAAACAAGAGTAGAGGTCAGATTCGATCAAAGGAGTAATAAATCACAAAAACCAAAACCCCACCTGTCGACGTCGTCACACCACCGCCGGAGACCATCTACTCCCCTTTTCCTCGTTCCCTCGCGCAAGATCCAAACACAGGAAAAAATCAGAATCCCTTATTAAACTAGAAAAGCAAAGAGAAACAAACATGCATGTACAGATTTAATTAGATCAACCCCACTTTCACGGTCGATTAGGGTCACGGTCAGATTTGAGCGGTCGACGGCGGTCGAGATGCGAGAGGATTAGGGAAGAGGAGAGAGACGCGAGAGAGAGAGGGAGAGACCAAAATCGGGTCTTCTTCCTCTTTCGTTGTTGATTTCTGGAGAGAAGAAGGAAGGAAGAGAAGGATCGGCGGTCGAGAGGGAAGAGCGAAGAGCAGAGGAAGAAGCATATTCGAGAGGGGAAGGGCGTCGTTTTCTTTTGGTGTTCGACGGCTAGGGTTTTTGTGTTTCTAAAGGCGAGATGAGAGATGAGAGTGAGAGGGACGAGAGTGAGAGAGGCGGCGTTTGTAGAGAGAGGGCGGCCGCCTCTGGTTAGGGTTTAGGATTTCATCTTAGAGATGAATATATACTCTACATTTTAATTGACAATTATGCCCTTGGGGTTTCGCAAATACTACACGTCCCTGCCACCGTTCTTTTGGGAAGTTACAACTTAGCCAGTTAGGCTGCTGGCCCATCATGCATAAAAATAATCATCCCATTTACTTTGTTTTGTTTTAAAATCCTTAATACAAAATGTTGAATGCTAATTAAGTTTATTTTGTTTCTTTTCTAATACATCATAATACATCTTAATAGCTAAAATTCTCGTGTTTTCTTTTCATAACTTAAAAATAATCAATTTAAATTTTATTAACAAGATCTTTAATACAAAAATCACGATCAGTGGGACATGATTAGAATCAAATTATCAAAGTCAAACGAACTACGTGGACTTTGATCCCGTCTAATGGGTACGTAGGCAGCCGATAAGGTTCGAGTCCTACTAGCCAATTAATTCCATCTTTAAATTTTACGTCAGTAGGCGTATAATTAAATTACAACTAATACGATAAAATCATTAAATGGTCCAGTGGGACCCCAAAATTATAAAATAATTACTAAAAATAGACCCAACTAATATGAATCTTATCGACTTAAGTAGTACCGATTTAGAGCGTTGTGGGGTGTGATTTCACTTCCCCACACGTAACCGTACTCCCGAACCCATATCTCTTAACCACTGACCAAGCCCCGGTTCTGACCTAAGGTTAGAGCAGATTCGAAGAGTGTTCGATCCACTCCAAGTAAGATCGATGGGGACTCCCAAAAATCGAATGCGATGACCTCGACCCCCGGAGGGACGGTTGCGACACCTACCATGTAGTTTTCTTGTATTTGACTTGAATGATTGATATTGGGCATTGTTCAATTTAATGTTTGAGGTATTTTCACCTTGATTTTGCATGCTTGTGCTTAGCAACTTAGGGGTTGTGCATATTTTGTGCTTAGCATCCTAGGGTTGTGCATATTTTGTGCTTAGCATCATAGGGTTTGTGCATAATTATGCTTAACACCCCTTAAGTTTGTGCATTTAGGTGCTAGTAATCCAATTTGCCAACTTAGCCTAGTTTAGAGAGGAAAATCCCCCTTTTGAAGGGAGACTCAATCGAGTTGGTTTTCCTTCCGCTTTCCAAGCCACCTAAACTAGGTTGAGTTAGGGAAAACCTCAATATAGAATTGAACAAGTCGATTAATCGTGGTTAAATCGTCCGACCTTAGAGTTGAGTGAGGAAGTAAGCCGATTACTAATTGTCTAAACCGAGAGGGTCGAGTGACACGACCTTTCATCCTCACCTCGGTTTAGCAATCGAGACAATGGTCCCCGACCACATACACTTTCCTCTGCGGTTCACGATTAGCGTGCCCAAGGCAATCGTTCCAACCCGCGTAGCATGGTAGAGGTTTAGGGGGAAGCGAAACCCAATTGACTTTCCCACAAAAGAGTTTTCAAGCCAAATTACTTTTGCTTTCTTTCATTTCAATTGGCAAACCTTTAAACCAAAGTTTTATCGCTAGATAATGATTTCAGCAACCAAAGTAGGGGTAGATGGACCGGCTCGGGTCTATATAGATACTTGCCTTATACTACACCTGATTAGAGTTTAAAAACTTGGTCTCTAATTGGGGTTTATTTGTAGTGTAGATTCGAGTGAGTCAACTTATAAACACATTATTAGAGTTTCTGCCTTAGACAAAAGTCGTTCTCGCTTTCATTCTTTATACTTTATTCTCAAAACAGTCTATAGAAGATCTTTACTCCTACCATATCTTATAGAAGTTATTTACTTCTATCCTTAACCTATACACCAAACACTAGGGACCACCACGGTACGTCTCGCCATCCGGTGTCCCGCCTCTAGTATGCCAACCGCGTTACGTCTGGCCGTCTGGTTTCATACCCAAACATAGCAATGGCCCTGCGTTACCTCTCGCCGTCCAGCCCACGCCTGGTCAACTATTGCGTTACGTCTCGTTGTCTTGTAGTGACCCCAACATACTCGATCAACTGTTGTGCTACGTCTCGCCGTCTAGCAGTGATCCGGCCATCTACCGCGTCCAGTAGTGGTGAAACCACCTGGTGGTCCATCGTACCATTAACCACAAATTACAACCATACATTAATTCATACACAAGCACAACACGTGCCTCCACCTTAAGTAGGCGGTGGGCTGCCTCACACACATGATTGCGCAAACTCACAAATTAACTAAATGGTAACTTAAAGTAAAAGCATAAACTAAAAGACCGCGATGGAGATTTTACCCCCTTTACACTCACCTCGAAAAGATGAGTCCTCGATTCCCTCCTTAGCCGAATGATCTTAGGAAACCTATTAATAAGGAGCTCATTCCTTAGATAACCTTTCTCGATTTAAAAACCCCTTTTGAATTACTAGAACGTCCTCTTCTCGTAATCCAATCCTCGAGCCTCAATCCAAAGATCCATTAATCTCCTTTAAAAAATTTCTAGATATAATCCCTTCAATCGTCGATCCTACATCCTCCGTTGGCGGCAAACAATTTCAAGATCAAGCCGGCTCTGGTGACTATGATACAAAGCAATGCTCTCTTCCACGGCCATGAGAGCGAGTCACCAAGAGAGCACGTGCAGAGATTCTTGGAGCTTGCGAGGAGCTTGAAGATTAATGGTGTGTCGGCCAAGGCTTTGCAACTAAGGCTTTTCTCATACTCACTCTGGGGGAAGGCACTTAGGTGGCTAAACAACCGCCCACCTTGGTATATCACCTCATGGGATGACCTCCCCAACAAGTTTATGGCTCGGTATTGCCCGCCTTCGAAGATGGTGGAGTGGAGAAAGAAGATTACACTTTTCGAGCAAAAAGAGGACGAAACCTTGAGGGATGCTTGGGAGAGGTACTCCGATTACTTTCTTCAGTGCCCCCACCACGAGTTTAAGGAACAGTTTCAGATTGAAACCTTCTTCGGAGGCCTAATGCAAGATGATAAGATCCTCATCGACTCCTTATGTCAAGGGAAGTTAATGAATATGGCTCCACCCCAAATTACTAAGATCCTAGAAGACATGGCCCTTAGGGGGTATGATTGCGGGTTGACTCGAAGTGGAAGAAGAAGCAATGAAAGGGGAGTGAGAAGCGTGGGAGAGAGTGCTCCGCTTGAGGCAAAGTTGGATAAGTTGCTTGAGGTTATGCTTGAAGATAAAAGGCAAGGAAAACGGGAGGTAATGTCGTGCAACTGGTGCTCGAGTACTAGCCACGAGATAGTGGAGTGCCAAGCAATGAAGGAGGCAACCACCCCAGAGGAGCAAGCCAACTTTTTGGCAAATGTTAAGGTCAATAATCCGTATAGCAGTACCTATAACCCCGGATGGAGGAACCACCCCAACTTTGCTTGGGCATCACCGGCTAATCCAAGGCCCCTGGGTTTCCAAGGCCCCACGGGAACTTCCAACCTCGGCCAACCTTCATCCAACAAAGGCCCCAACTCCAAGTATCAAACTTTCAACAACCGTACCAATCACAAGGGGCCTTAGGGTTTCAAAAACAACATCAAACCGACAAGTTATCCAAGTTTGAGGACCTAGTGAACACCTTTGTGAGTACGAGTAGCCAAAAGTTAGAGAAGATTGAGCAATTTATGGATGTGGCGACTACCTTGTTTACCTCGGTTGAGGTGGGTCTCCGAAGCCATCAAGCGAGCCTTCAAAGTTTGGAGGTACAAATCGGCAACCTTGCCAGTATCCTCACCGAGAGACCCACGAGAGCTTTACCTTCCCAAACCGTGGTGAACCACAAGGATCAAGCCGGGGTGAATGCACTTAAAGTGAGGAGTGTGAAGGTGGTTCCAGAGGTCGCCACAAGAGAAGGAATATTCCAACAAGGAAGAGACCACCCCGAAAAGAAGAGAGAAGAATCCCTCGAGGAATGAGAGGAAGGCGGAAAGCAAGGAATTTCCGGAGGATGGATATGTGCCACCTCTTCCTTATCCCACAAGGATGTACAAGGAGAGGTTGGACAACGAGTGTTGAGGGTTCATGGAAATGCTACACAACCTGCACCTTAACGTGCCATTCCTTGAAGCCATGATGCAAATGCCAAGGCTTGAAGGCCTCGCCAACGCGACTATTGGCAAGGAGTGCTCAGATTTCCTCCTCGACCACTTGCCTAAAAAGAGGTCCGACCTAGATAGCTTTACTATCCCTCTTCATATTGGTGATCACCATATAGACAATGCCTTGGTGGACCTAGGAGCTAGTGTGAATGTGATGCCCTACAAGCTTTTCAACTTCTAAGCTTAGCATCATCTTAGCCGACCGTTCGGTCATTAGCTCGAGAGGTATAGAGGAGGACATGATGGTGAGAGTGGGTAAGTTTTGCTATCCGACCAATTTAGTGATTCTCGACATAAGTGAGGACTCGGATATGCCCCCTCATCCTCGGTCGTCCCTTTCTTGAAACCGCCAAGGCATTGATATATGTTAATGAGGGAACCCTAATTTTGAGGGATGGTAAGGAGAGAATCAAGCTTGAAATTGATCCTAGGGTGAGGAGTGATGAAGTGAAGGGGGTAGTCTCAAATTATGTGAATGATAGTAGAGGAGAGCCTCCTAAGGCAAACCCCACAATTACTTGTGTTGTCTTTGATGATGTTGAGCAGGAAGTTAAGAAGGGTCCCAAGACAAAAGCACCAAGATTGAATGCTTGGAGAAGAAGGATGAAGGGAGCTTTGACCCGGAAGACGGGGAAGCCCGGAGCAACGTTGGCCAACCAAGAAGGTCAGCTCAATGAGCCAAAGATGGGAGGCTACAAGCCTCGCCCCGAGAGTGTGGCGGATCCGTTCTCGGTGGCATCACGTTTGAAGTCTTGATTGATCCCCAACTGTCAAGCTAATGACGATAAACAAGCGCTTGTTGGGAGGCAAACCAACGGAGGTTTGTTTTCTTTTTCTTAGTTTTCATTTTAGTGTCTTGTGAAGGGTTTGAGTGGTGTAGTGGTGTCCCCGTGCCGAGGGTTGTGTTTTTGCAGTTTATGGTTGTGTTGTGATCGATTTGGAGGCACGGAGGAATAGGTTGAGTCAAAAAGAAGTGCCCTGATTTCACTTTAGTTCACGCACGGATTGCTGAGTTCACAGTCTCTAAGATCATGAACATGCAAACGCGTCCGTGAACTGGGCGTTGATGCATGTTCACCACCTGTCAACCACTCTGTGTTCACAGACTCATTCACGAGTTCACGGTAGCTAAGACCGTGAACTGGACAACGCGTCCGTGAATTCAGAGCTCTGCCTATAAAAGGGGCGTGAACGGCGACCCTTCACTTCACGGCCAAAAAGTCGCCGGAAAATTTTGAATCTTCGGCGGAAAACGCGAAATTCCATCGCTTTTCCGACTTTCCCCCAAAATCCGGCGAGCAAAACTAATAACCAACATCATACCCAGTCCCCTCTCCTCAAAACCGGCCTGTGCTGTGAATTTGGGGAGATTTGGACCACAATTTTTTCCGGCCAAGTCACCGGCGACGAGTCTCCAGCGAGCTTCCGACGAAGCTCCGGCGACCCCTCTCTTGTCAGTTTTCACCGTCCTCGCCCGCACCTCACTTCCTCCCTCGTCCTACTTGAGTCTCCAAGTTTGTTTTCAACTTTATCTTTAAGAATTATGGAGAATCGTTTTAGGTAGTGAAGTGAGGTTATTTGTGTGTGGCATGATTGAATCTAGTTAGGGCGAGGACTTAGGTGAATTAGGTCGTGTGATTGATAGATTGATTATTGCAAGAGCTTAGTGAGTCTTGGTGGGCGTATTTTAACCGTATTGTGATTATTTTTATAATTTGCCCAACAAGTGCTATGTTATGAATGCAGGTGGAGTATTTTCGATTGGTGGATGGTAGCCACCGTGGTAGGGGTTGTGGTTCCAATTTTTGTATGCTTGAACCGTGAAATACCCACAAGCATGCCACGGTGGTCAGAGCTTAAATTTTTTAGCCATGGTGGAAAATCAAGTGTATGGGGGAATTTCTTTTCCTCACAATGAGCGATATATGACGGATGCTTCCACGTATGGTGTGTGTTTGTTTTTGGTGCAGGATGCTTAACTTGGAGCATGAGTTCATCAGTTACCTGGTGAACCACCCGGAATTTGGCGACAAGTTCACCTACCAAAGTGACAGCCCGATTGGGCCTCACTGCGACTAGACCTGGACATGTTTAACTTGTTCAGGTGCCTAGCCGCCATGACTGGAGTACTCTCCCACCCCCAGTGGCGCCAGCTCCTAACCATGGACGAGGAGATTTTTCATGAGCTAGGTGTGGAGTTCTACTCCACCTTCTCCCACATCGTCCCGGCCAGCAAGAAGAGCCAGCCCCGGGCGGAGTTCATTCTGGGCGGTCAGCCGCGGGTGCTGACCTATGATGGCGTTGCTCAGGCCATGGGACTTGACACCGCTCACATGACAATGACGGAGCGGCAGTACACGGTCGACTTCAACTATCAGGGTGCATTCAGAGCCCTCTGCCGCCCAGAGCACGAGTAGAGCAAGTTCGAGGGGAGCAAGACCAAGGCCATCAAGTTGAAGATCCAGTGGAGGATTCTTCATACTCTGCTCACCAGATCCGTCATCCCCAGCCTCCACTCAAGCCACTTGATGAAGAACAGAGGGCTCATTTCCCTCCACTCGATGAGGAGTCTAGCTGAGTCGATCCATCTGGGATCGTTAATAGCCACATCTTTTGCCCGGTGCCTGGAACAGAACAAATGTGGACACGATGCGTATGGGGAGCATCATCACAAGGATAGACCGGCACTTCCAGGTGGATCTGACCCGCTGCACCAGCGTAGGGAGGATGGAGCCCTTCCCATTGGAGACTTTGCACAATCAGAAGTTGTTACTCCAAGGCGAGAAAGGAGTGGAGTACCTCGATGGACTCCGAAAATCCGGAGTCATTCGAGCTGTAGTAGCACCAGCTCCAGTGGAGCCAGACCCCAAGGTCCCTCCAGTAGTAGAGAAGCCGGCTGCTCATGCACCTGGCCGCCGCCGGCATCCAGCGCTCCCGCGCCCTGCACAACAGCCACCACTAACAGGAGCAGGTGGTCCCCTCAATCGAGAGGGTGGATCGCCTTGAGACAGGCTTCTTGGGATTCTCATCCTGCCTCGAGCGACATTCTGAAATCCTCGAGCTCATGGCTCAACATCAGGGTATACCCGAGTCTAGAGAGGGAGAAACGAAGCATTAAATTGAAGCAAAGGCGCAAGTTTCAAGTCAATCGGAATTCATTTGGCAATTCGGGCGAAGAAACACGAGCATGACCTGAGGAATAATGGATTTCTATCTCATTTTATGGACAAATAATCATGGAAGTTTGCTATGTAAAGAAAGAGGATGAGACTACGAGCGTCTGGGTTCAAACGACGACTGATTCGGAGTCGGACGAGGGAGAAACGAAGCATTAAACAGGAGCGCAGGAAGAATTACGAGCAACCCCTTCCCAATTACGGGCGTAATTGCTTCTGTCATGCCCGTAAATGCAATGTCGAGCCTAAATCCCTGAGAATTCCTGTCGCAGAGTAATTACAGGCAAGAGTGGACTCATTTACGGTCGTAATTACATAAATACTGGCAGTAATTGGGTAATTACGACCGTAATTACCTTCCTCAGAGTTTAGTGAAACGTGCGTTTTGGGTGAATTACGGGCAGACCATGATTATGACCGTAATTCAGCCCATATTTCACCTAGAATCGGGTTTTTGAGGCAGATTCGAGCCAAAGGAGAGAGAGTCGACTTTTTGGTGCAAAAACAGAGTTTTAGAGAGAGAAAGTGCGAAGAACAAACCCTAGGAGCTATTTGGAGTGGATTTCTCACCATTGAAGCCCAGATTGCATCCCCAGGAGTGAAGATCATCATCCCGGAGCAGATTATCCTCATCATTATGAGTATGACTACTCTGATTTCTGTTTTCTTCTCTCTCTCTCTCTCTCTCTCTCTGGAGTAGAACGTTCTCTCACTTGGGTATGAAGAACCCTAGTTCCATGTGTTAGGGATCTTAATTGTAATGACTTGGGATTGTTATACTGTTTGATTTTAATTGATTGATGCATGATTTATTGAGTCAATTGAAGTCTGATCATCTTTTCTTGATTTCTGCTGCAACCTGAGATAGATAGAATCTAATTAGGTTGTTAGAGCTTCATCAATCGATAGGGGTAGATTGATTATACGAGAGTTAATCGATTTACTGCTCTGTACTGGAATCCAATTCCAGTAGTGGAGTTCTACGTTCATAGCCTCAGCTTTCTATCCGGGTGAAGACTAGTCGTCTGCAGGGTAGTTGGACTGAGAGGGCTTTGTCAGCTGAAGAGATTCCAAGCTACTATCGGATCTTCTGCAGTTTAATCAACAGTTAATCAACTCAGGGTAATTACAACCTCGACCTAACTAAGGAGCTAGGGGGACTCATTCCCGAGTGACTCTTCCCTTGCTAAAGAACTTTGAACCAATTTCCTGCTTTCTTATTGCTTTTAGTTAAAATCACAATCACTCGACTTAGTTTGCTAGATAATAGATATTCACGGAGTAGGCAGTAGATCTAGTCCCCGGGTTGACAATTAGAGCTTGCCTGTTACTGCATTTCCGGACTATGATTACACTTGGTCGCATTTTGGTGGTGTGTTTTAGCGTATCAAGTTTTTGGCGCCGTTGCCGGGGACCCTCTAGGTTATTGGAGAAACGTGAGTTTGTTACTCTAGCTTTTTCTTTACTGCATTTTCTCTCTTCCACCTGTGTGCCTTCACGGGCTGCTTTTGCTGATTGTGTGCAGGTACTGCATGACCTGTAGCCAGTCGGTAGATTTGCTACCATTAGACCAGGAGCTTGAACGGACCTGTAGGAACTTCAAGCAGGCTCTAAAGGCGCGACTGGCAGTGGAGGAGGCGCTAGCACAACTGCAAATTGCCGACGAAGAAGAGATGGGTGACCCACAGAACAATGATGTGGTCATTCACGAGGAACAGACCATGGGATATTACTGGACCGCCAGAGCCGCGGACATGAGGTCTCCCATTCAGCACCCTCATGTCCCAACCAACAACTTTGAGGTGAGCACCTCAGTCATCACTATGTTGCGCGGCTCGGTAGTATTCCGTGGCAAAGAGGGGGAGTGCCCCCGATCACATCTAAGGCGATTCCACGAGCTCATCGATGGAATCAAGATCAATGGGTTCCCAGCCGATGCAATCTAGCTGAGGTACTTCCCGTTTACCCTGGAGGGGCAAGCCAAGGAGTGGCTAGACACTCGACCTCCAGCCTCGATCACCAGGTTCACCAACCTGGCGGACAAGTTCCTCACTCGCTACCATCCCCTGTCCAAGACGGCGAACCTGCAGAAGCAAATTACCCACTTTGCTCAGGATGAAGATGAGACAATCCGGGATGCTTGGGAATGATACACTAGTCTTTTCCTCAAGTGTCCCAACCATGGTTTTACTGACGCCTTCTAGGTGGGCACCTTCTACCATGCCCTTTTCCCGGAGGACAAGCAGCTGATTGACTCGGTCTGTGGCGGGAATATGCTCACCAAAACACCGCCACAGCTGAATCAACTTTTTGAGGAGATGGCAGAACAGGGATATGATTGGGGAACTGCGAGGAGATCGAGACGAGCACCAGGGAGGGGTGTGCATGTTGTAGCCACCCAGTCATCTAATTTGGTGCAGGTGGTATCGAAACTGGTTTCAGCCATCGATCGTTCTGGGATGATTTCAGGTACAGGACAACAGCAAACGATGCACTGCCAGTGGTGTGAGAGCTCCCATCACATCGTGGAGGACTGTCAGGCGATGAGGGAGTCGTCTACTCCCCAGGAGCAGGTGAACTTCATTAACAATGTCAGGCGCAACGATCCTTATAGTAATACCTACAATGAGGGATGGCGTCAGCATCCAAATTTCTTCTGGAGTGGCAACAGCAATCCAAAGCCACTTGGGTTTCAGGCTCCTACAACTAGTTTTCCAAACCAGAGGCGGGATACCAGCCTCGCCCGAGCCAGATGCAGCAACAACAGCCACTCTATCAGCCCAGACAGGGGCATGCTTTTCAACAGCCCCCATAGCAGCAGTACCAGCAACCTGGTGCACCTCCATCAGTCCCAGCACCGGGCGATCCCGTGTCAGAACTGAGGGATCTAGTGACTACCTTGGCGAGCACTAGTAGCAAAAAGTTCAATAAATTAGAGCAATTCATGGAAGCGGCTGCGGGCAAATTCATGGAGATTGAAGCTGGCCAAAGAAACCAGCAAGCACTCCTGCAGGATATGGATACCAAGATCGGGCACCTAGCAGATGCCTTTGCTGCCAGACCGGCTGGCACACTTCCTGGCCAACCCCTACTGAATCCTAGAAATCATAAGGAGGGGTTGCACGCCATTACGCTGCGAAGTGGGACTGTGACTGCGGATGCACCGCAAAAGAGTGCCAAGAAGGTGACCCAGATCACCCCAGAGCCGGAAGAAGACCTGGTGATGGAAAAGGAGCCAGAGGATCAAGCTCCAAAGCCACAACCTGTAGTGGCTGAATATAAGCCTAAGCTTCATTTTCCCACCAGGATTCACAAAGACAGGCTAGAGGTAGAGTTTGGTAACTTCTCGTCCATGCTTAGGAAGCTACATATTCAAGTGCCCTTCATGGAGGCACTATCTCAGATGCCTAAGTATGCGAAGTTCCTGAAGGAGCTTCTCTCGAAGAAGCGGAGGCTGAGCGAGCTAGCAACTGTGGAGCTCAGGGAGGAGTGCTCGGTCATTCTGCAGAACAAGCTTCCGCAGAAGCAAAAGGATCCAGGTAGTTTTACTATCCCGTGCTCTATAGGTAAATTGCATGTAGAGAGGTCCTTAGCGGATCTAGGTGCTAGTATTAATGTGATACCATATAAATTGTACAAGAAACTAGGCCTAGGTGAACCTAGTGCAACTAGGATGAGTATTCAACTAGCTGACCAATCTATAGTTCATCCTAGGGGCATAGTTGAAGGCCTTCTGGTTAAGGTTGGCAGATTCTTTTATCCTGTGGATTTTGTTGTCTTGAACATCAATGAAGACACAGAAGTGCCCCTTATACTAGGAAAGCCTTTCCTGGCCACTGCCAAGGCTCTCATAGATGTGCATGATGGGACCTTAGTCTTGAGGGATGGCGAGGAGCAAATAACATTTTCCATTGCTAATACTCTCCCTACTTCATCGCCTTTGCATGCTTTTTCTCACCAGTAGCACGAGTCTGTCGTGTATCCTTATGTGCTTCCCATTTTGCAGGATCCCTCTCACATATCTTCACCGCCACTCTCGTCCACTCCGTTACCAAAAGACAAGATCAAGGAGGAGTGGCGGCCGAAACTGCAGGTGGCCAAGCCTGCTCAAAAGAAAGCCGGAGACCACTATGAGCTGGGCCCGCCTCCTGAGCCTCGACTGCATTGGCCATCCGAGTATTCACTCACTTGCATCCTACCGGATGGCCAGGTCGAGTTGACGAGTGCTGGTGGTCACACTCGCCGTGTGCATGGCCACCACTTGAAGTTGTACCTCAAGAGCGATGTGGATCCGCTCTTGAAGGCACCTGTTCCTACACCTCTTTGAGCATCCACCCTACTGGCGTCCAGCTAAACGACGGTAAAGAAGCGCTTGTGGGGAGGCAACCCCACCAAGGTTGTTTTTCTTTCGTTTGTTTTTCGGTTTGTCCACTTGGAACTATGGTTTTTATCACCCAGTGTGTTTTGATGACTCTAGCCCTGCTGACTGGTCCTATTTCCAGTCCTCCGACAGTCCATATTCCCGGTAACATCATTTCCCCTTGTCTTTCCCTCTTCTCCTTTGAGGGCAATGTCGTGCTTAAGTGTGGGGGGTGTTTAGTTGTTGACTGCTAGATGAGTCTGTGTGCTTGGAGCCTAGTCCGCTGTCCAAATCTCGAGATTTGAGGGTTCCAAGTACAGATGTTTGCATGATCATATTGGCACTGTGGGTTTAATTGGTGAATCGAATGGCTTTCGAATTAATGCATGACAACTGGATTGTGACTAGGACAGCCTATAATGATGACTGAGACGTGCAGTAGAATTGTGTAGGGGTTCAGTTTTTCAACTATTTTCTTACCAACTGTGACTTGGATTTATCACTTGCTCTTGACAGTCGTTTATGCATCTAGTTCAGGGAATCAAGAATGAGAGATAGAGCATATAGGTACCATGTGAGATTTGAGCATGCTCGTTTCTTTCTTGTGCGATAGTTCCCTCTTCCATGATGTGTAGCATTCACGTTGTCATTAGCTAAGATGATGGAGGCATAGGATTAGCCCACGACCAAATTGACTATCTTGGTGTGTCATACCCCCCTAGTCAGCCCCTTTGAGCCGTGTCACTTTCTTTCTTTCGGTTTGTAATGGAAAATCACCCTTTTGCATCTCTTAGAAGGTTCCACAGAGTGGTTTTTGCATGTTCTCTGCTGTTTCTGCTAGAAATAATATGAGGGTTGGAGGTAGTTCTTAAAAAAATGTTGGGCATGTGTTTGAAAAATGTGCAGAGGCGGTGGTTCTCTCAAGAAATGAAAAAAATGGATGAAAGCTAAAGAGAGCCACTACCAAAAATCTAAATCATGCTCATTAAGTAGTGTTTCTTAGCAGTCTGGCTTGGAAATACTAACATTATTGTGACCTCCTTCGCTCTTGTGCTCTAAAGAACTTGAGTAATGCAGAATGGCAGAAAGAAAGTAAGTGGTTTCATTGACTGTGATTGACACGATCCGATCCTTTTTGAAAACCAAACAACAACTCAAACCGAAAACTGGTTACTCCGGAGCAATTAAACCACTTTTTAAAATAAACTAAACCGACAATGTTTAAGAATTTCAAACAAAAATCATGAACACTTGGACAAATGACAATCCCGATACTTAAAATGAATGAACTCGGAATCCCCAGTTTACACTTCTAACCATGTAACAAAGAAATTAAACTATTCTAGCTCTGACACTTCACGAGTTCCTTGACTTCTCATCAATGCTGGTGCATAGGGCTGGCAATTTGGTCCAGGACTGTTTGGTTTTACCCAAAACCGGACCGTATAACCCAGACCGGGACCGGACTGGGACCGGATAGCAAACAATCCAATCTCATATTTAGGCTTAGATTTGAGGTAAAAAAACCCGGATAAAGACCGGATAAGAGACCCCAACACTCAAATCCCCACAAACTCAATCTAAATCAAAATCAAATTGGGACCGGACCGGATCAAGACCGGAGTGTATCCAATCCAATCTTTGGTCCTTATATTCCCGAAAAGACCGGACTGGGACCGGATCAATTTAGTCCAATTTAACCGGACCGGACCGTATAGCCACCCATACTGGTGCAGCTGCTCGCATCGCCTTGCCTCTTCTTGCAGTCCGCCTCTGCTAACCCTTCCTCGACCTAGTGAGTGAGAAGGGGTCCGTCCCGTCGTTACTTCCTAAGGTCTTTGCCCTAGGCAAACTCCTTACTAAACACATTATTAGGGGAAATGCCTTCCTTAGACGAAAGTCGTTCTCACTTTCATCCTTATGATTAGTTATCAAACAGACTATAAGAGATCCCTACTCCTATCTTATCTTTAGAATTTCCTTACTTATATTCTTAATCCATAGACACCAATACAAGGGACCACCGCGCTACGTCTCGCCGTCCGGTGTCCCTACCCTAGTATGCCAACCACGTTACGTCTCGCCGTCCGGTTGCATAACCAAACTCAGCAATGGCACTGCGGTACGTCTCACCGTCCAGTCCATGCCCGTCAACTACTGCGTTACGTCTCGCCGTCCAGTAGGGACCCACGGGGGTTCCTCATACCATCAATCCATACAACATCACATACACTCATACATAGCACAACGCGTGCCTCCACCCTTACAGGCGGTGGGATGTCTCACACACATATCGCGCATACTAGAAAAAATAACTAAATAATAACTTGAACAAAAAGCATGAACTAAAAGACCTACGATAGAGATTTTACCCCCTTTACACTCACCTCGAAATGATGACTCCTCAACTCCTTCCTCGAAGAAACCCCTCCTTAGCCGGATTATCTCAGGAAACCTATTAATAAGAAATTCATACTCTAAGACAACCTTTCTCGATTTAAAAGCCTCCTTTTGAAACACTAGGACATCCTCTCCTCAAACTCCAGTCCTTGAACCTCATTCCAAGGGTCCTTTAACCCCCCATTAAAATTTTCTAGAATTAATCCCTTAAAAAACGACCATTTTTCTTTATTTTTATCTTGGACGAATTTTTCACCTAACTTGAACCTTCTTATAACTTTGGCCAATAATGTTTCTAAGTCAATCATGAGCACCTCTACCCTGAAAAATTATCAAACCCTTAAAAACCCCTCGGAAAGATTTTTATTTATTTAAAACGAATATTAGAGAAATTTCTAAAAATAGAAATACATATTCACATTTCATCAAATTAAATTAAAGCTATCTACTAGACCTCCCTCAATTTATAAAATTATTAAACTCCATAACAAACACCCACAGAACTTGAAACAATTAAAAACATCCAAAAATACGTTTCTGGAAAGTTCCAGCAGCTTTAGTGACCACCCAAAATCTGTCACTAAAAGCCTGTCATGCCTGTTGCTAAAAACCCAGAATTGCACCCTCACGAAAAATCACCCAATCGATCGATCTAACTCAAAGGGATCGAGTTCCCTTACCTCTAGAACGTGCCTAGGCCTAGGTTGGATGACCTGGGATGTTGATCTCCTTGTTGATCGAACCCTCAACGTCACCGCTAATAAAATACGAGCTTCGGATTAGACTATCGATAAATCGAGTTTAGAAATCGCGAAGGGGTTCGTGATCCTTACCTAGAACGAAAGGGATGGGGTCGGGGTCGAGATCGGGATGGACGGCCGGCGCTTCCGTTCTTTTCTTCTTTTCCTCGCAGCGGCGGCTGCTTGCAGAATTACCCGAGGAGGGTTTTTCTTATATTTTGCCTCCTGGGTTTTTGCGGCTCGGCAATTATTATGGGGGGAATTTATTATTTGGGGGGGGGGGGGAGGCGTGGAGGCGCCGCCCCATTTTTTTAATAAATAATGAAATAATAATATTATTATTATTTTTAATCTGCGGTTGTAACTCTTAGTACGTAACCGTCAATCCAACTGATCACGTATTAAGGTCGAACCTAAATCTAAAATACCAGGGTGTTACAGTGATTGTGTTGGGTTTGGAATTGTGGAACCTTGTGCTATGAATACTTTCACCGCCTAAAAGGCCTTTGCCCATGTCCAAGACCCTAGCCAGTCATTTGAACCTGTGTCTAAGACCTCCGGATTAGTTAGTGATGACACCCATTTATGTGAACTCTAACATTTAGAGGATGCCGTCATGGTGAGGAGACGTTAGGGATTGAGAGAATAAGTATGCACATTTTTTGCATCAAATTGTCCTGACCCCACTGGTCGAGAGTGAGCGATTCATTTCCTTGTTCTTTACAATCTTTACCCCGGTGAGGACCTAGATGGCTCGGTCTTGATTCTGATGTCTTGGGTTTTATACATGAGTTGACTGTCTTGAATAAGTGGTTGAGTCAAGTCTATGTTGGTTAGTGAACAGAAGGGAGACTCTTCCTTTACCCGATTTTGCTGCACTTGAATGTCCTCTGTGGTGGTCGTCCAGGTTGCTGTTGAAGTTGTTCATGTGTTGATGTCTAAAAGCCAGTATGATTCCCGTGTTTTGTGCCTATATGATATGTCCCCAAGGGTTTCATGATTGAAATGTGTTGAGCTTTCCTTGTACCTGACTTGGTTTGCTTAGGGACAAGCAAACGGTTAAGTGTTGGGGAATTTGATAACGTCGTATTTGCACATGTTTGCACCCTCGTTTCTTGATCATTTCATTTCCTTGTTCTTTACAATCTTTACCCCGGTGAGGACCTAGATGGCTCGGTCTTGATTCTGATGTCTTGAGTTTTATGCATGAGTTGACTGTCTTCAATAAGTGGTTGAGTCAAGTCTATGTTGGTTAGTGAACAGAAGGGAGACTCTTCCTTTTCCCGATTTTGCTGCACTCGAATGTCCTCTATGGTGGTCGTCCAGGTTGCTGTTGAAGTTGTTCATGTGTTGATGTCTAAAAGCCAGTGTGATTCGCGTGTTTCGTGCCTATATGATATGTCCCCAAGGGTTTCATGATTGAAATGTGTTGAGCTTTCCTTGTATCTGACTTGGTTTGCTTGGGGACAAGCAAACGGTTAAGTGTTGGGGAATTTGATAACGTCGTATTTGCACATGTTTGCACCCTCGTTTCTTGATCATTTTGGCTTTAGTTTTTGCTCTCTTGGACTCTTTTACTCTAGGTTGTGTTCCTTTGTCACATTTCAGGTCCTAGCATGTAAATTAAAGAAAAAGGCGCAAGTTTCAAGTCCATCGGAATTCATTTGGCAAGTCGGGAGAAGAAACACGAGAATGACCTGAGGAATAATGGATTTCTACCTCATTTTATGGACAAATAATCATGGAATTTTGTTATGAAAAGAAATAGGACGAGACTACGAGCGTCAGGGTTCAAACGGCGACTGACTCGGAGTCCGGACGAGGGAGAAACAAAGCATTAAACAGGAGCGGAGGAAGAATTAGAGCAACCCCTGCCCAATTACGGGCGTAATTGCTTCTGTCATGCCCGTAAATGCAATGCCGAGCCTAAATCCCTGAGAATTCCTGTCGTAGAGTAATTACGGGCAAGAGTGGACTCATTTACGGTCGTAATTACATAAATACTGGCAATAATTGGGTAATTACGACCGTAATTACCTTCCTCAGAGTTTAGTGAAACGCGCGTTTTGGGTGAATTACGGGTAGACCATGATTACGACCGTAATTCAGCCCGTATTTCACCTAGAATCGGGTTTTTGAGGCAGATTCAAGCCAAAGGAGAGAGAGTCGACTTTTTGGAGCAAAAACAGAGTTTTAGAGAGAGAAAGTGCGAAGAACAAACCCTAGGAGCTATTTGGAGTGGATTTCTCACCATAGAAAACCAGATTGCATCCCCAGGAGTGAAGATCATCATCCCGGAGCAGATTATCCTCATCATTATGAGTATGACTACTCTGATTTCTGTTTTCCTCTCTCTCTCTATGGAGTAGAACCTTCTCTCACTTGGGTATGAAGAACCCTAGTTCCATGTGTTAGGGATCTTGATTGTAATGACTTGGGATTGTTATACTGTTTGATTTTAATTGATTGGTGCATGATTTCATGAGTCAATTGAAGTCTAATCATCTTTTCTTGATATCTGCTGCAACCTGAGATAGATATAATCTGATTAGGTTGTTAGAACTTCATCAATTGGTAGGGGTAGATTGATTATACGAGAGTTAATCGATTTACTGCTTTGTACTGGAATCCAATTCCAGTAGTGGAGTTCTGCGTTCATAGCCTCAGCTTTCTATCCCGGTGAAGACTAGTCGTCTGCCGGGTAGTTGGACTGAGAAGGCTTGGTCAGCTTAAGATATTCTAAGCTACTGTCGGATCTTCCGCAGTTTAATCAACAGTTAATCAACCTAGGGTAATTACAACCTCGACCTAACTAAGGAGCTAGGGGGACTCCTTCCTGAGTGACTCTTCCCTTGCTAAAGAACTTTGAACCAATTTCCTCCTTTCTTATTGCTTTTAGTTAAAATCATAATCACTCGACTTAGTTTGCTAGATAATAGATATTCACGGAGTAGACAGTAGATCTAGACCCCGGGTTGACAATTAGAGCTTGCTTGTTACTGCATTTCCGGACTGTGATTACACTTGGTCGCAGTTTGGTGTTGTGTTTTAGCGTATCAGTTTACTGTTTCATTTATGGTTTGTTTATTGACGAATGTGGTGTGGTTGAAGATGTTTATGGTTTGTTTACAAATATTTATGGTTTGGTTTTTCCCGCCTCTGTTATGATGTTTCTAGCATAGTTTATCATTTATGGTTTGTTCATTGACGAATGTGGTGTGGTTGAAGATGTTTATGATTTGTTTAAAAATATTTATGGTTTGGTTTTTCCCCTGTTATAATGTTTATGCAGTTTATCATTTATGGTTTGTTTATTGACGAATGTGGTGTGCTTGAAGATGTTTATGGTTTGTTTAAAAATATTTATGGTTTGGTTTTCCCCCTCTGTTATAATGTTTCTGGTATAGTTTATCATTTATGTGGTGTGTATTATAATCTTTCTGGCACAGTTTTTTTGTGGTTTCTTGACTTCTGTCTGTTTGTATATGTGGCAGATTTTGATTCTTGACCGTTTGAAGAACCCACCCCCCCCCCCCCTGAGCTGCCCATACCAACCTGTAGGCATAGGTCGGACAAAGTCGCAAGTGCTGTTTTTCAAGTACTGATGGACGAAGGCCATCTCTCTATTGGTTATCAAGATGTAGTGGAGGAAGAACAAGCAACCTCAGGTCAACCAATGGGACGACAACGTGTGAAGGGTACAAAGAGGAAAAAGCCGATGGATGATCTTGATATGGAAGAGGAAAGGAGATCTTCCGAAGCTTCCCTATCTTGACATCAACTTGGATGGTATTCATTCGGTTGAAGAAGTGAGTGATTTTGTTGTGTTATTCGTTTTATGGCTTTCTTTAGCATACTTTCTGTGTGCTTTAAAAGGATAGTAGTTTGCATTAGTTTGTTTAAGGAATATTTTATTCATGTGCTGGTTAGTTGTGTTTTCTGTTGTTTGTTCTTTAGTGTACTTGTGGTTTAGTGTACTTGTGGTTTGCATTACTTCGTTAAAGGAATACTTTATGGTACTCATCGTTTGGTAGCTATTTTTTTGTGAGAATTCAAACATCTGTGGTTTGTATACGTGTGTCTTAGGTGTTCATTAAAGGGAATGTGATATTCTTTAGAAGCTTTATGGTTTGCTTTTGGGCTGTTCACTAACTTGGGGCTGTTTTGGTGTTTTTGTAGGCATATCAGTTGAAGAATTAGATGGAAAGTTATAAGAGGGATTTTTTGAGGATGGCTAGTCATTACAGTGCCAGCATTGAACAAGTTGATGACCATATAAAGATGTTGGAGGGTCAGCAACCAGAGGATAGTCCTGAAGATAATGTCGATTTCATGGATAGTGTTGAGGATGTTGCTATTGGTAAGGGAACCAATGATGTCAGTCGCAATGCACATGTTGGTCACAATGCATCTGCTGCCAATGCTGATGATGAGACTGGTGCTAATAGAGTATCAGATCCGAAGTCCCCGGGCCTTGATGATTTGTCAATGGAGATGGATAAGGATGGTGCTTGTACTGCTGATGCTGGTGGTTGGTCACAATGATCCTGCTGGCACTGCTAATGAGGATACCTCTGCTAAAGGTGAATCAGATCCGAAGGGGTTTGATGATCATCTTGATGATCTGACAATGGAGATGACAGGAAAAAATGTTGATTCTGAGAATGCTAAGAAGGTTTGTGCTCCTGTCAGTGTTTCTCAGATGGATAGCTGTGAGGAAAAGGGACAAGGTGATGATGGAGATGACAATGTTGATGGTGTTGACGTTTCTAAGTTGGGTAACTTGGTTGAGAAGGTCATAAAGGTATTTTTACTGTTTTGTGTTTGAATATTTGTGGTGTGGATTATACTGTTTTTGGTTTGTTTGTCATGTCTTTTGTAGTAGGTTGTTTTGCATTTGTTAGTAGTGTGGTTTACATATATCTGGTTTTGTTAAAAACTTTTGTTGTGTGGTTTCTGTAGTCTGCTATGGGGGATGTTTGTGAAAATGTGGTGGTTGATGCAAAAAGGAAGGGAAAGGTAATTTGTTGTACAATGTTCCAGTTTGAGTCAGCTAGTTGAGAGTCTGACGAAGGGAAAGGTAATTTGTTGTACAATGTTCCAGTTTTGGTTTGTTTTTGTAGTGTGGTTTATCGCATTTGTGGTTTGTGTTAGTTGTTTTTTGTACTGCTTTATCTAATTTGTGGGTTGCTTTAAAAATCAGAAAACATTGAAAGTGAAGAGTGCAGGAGGCTCATCAGGTGTCGATGATGATGTGTTGAAGCGTGTTGTGTTGCGATATGCAAGGGATTCGAATAACTTGTAAGTTAATGTGTATAGATTTCATACATAAGCGGTTGTTTGTATATATTTTTATATATAGTTCTTATTAATACTTTTCTAATGCTGAATGTTTTGTTTGTTATGTAATTATGAAAAATAGGAAGGAACTCCTTTTCAGTCGTGTTGATGGATACGATTCCTTGTTCATAAAGGACACAGAGACTTTCGCACATGGGCAATGGGTGAGTGTGGATGTTGTTGATTGTTATGTTGCTTATCTGAATGGGGAGCAAGTGAGAAGCGGGCAACTGAAAAGATGGGTGTTCTATTCAGGACTGGCGGTGAGTTACATTTTCTGCTAGTTCTGGTTTGTTTAGGTTTTTGTGGTGTGCATTATAATACGTCTGGTTTGTTTTACTGTGTTTATGGTGTGTTCTACCTTGTAGCAAAAAGTGCAAACGATACTGCTAGAGTTTGGACCACTGCGTAATTTTTTTGAAGAGACTGACGAAATCATGACAAGTTACAAGTGGATACCAGATGGTTAGGACTTCTCACAATGTGATTTTGTATGTATTTTTTTAGTCACATTTGCTACATTGTTTCATGTTTTTTTTTCCTTCATTATGCTTTTGAAGTACTGACTTGTTTTTGTTCTGTACTATGCAGTGGATGTTCCCACACTGTTCTGATGGACACTACGGGATGTATGTAGTGAATCTGAAGAACAAACGGTACGATTATCTTGACAGCCTTTACCTTGACGAACTTGATTCCAAGTTTTGTGCTGTTGCGGATATGGTGGTTCGCTATGCCAAAGAATACATCCCTGCCTGTCGATAAGAGGCCTGCAAAATTGAAGAATTCAATTGGGTTAGAATGCGAGGGTTGAGACAACATGGTGGGGTTGACTGTGGTGTTTTTATTATGAATTTTGCTGAGTTTTGGGAAGGCAAACTGGTGCCAGCTATGAGGAAGTGGCGAAAACAAGTCAAGCAGAGGCGGGATGAGATCACATTAACATTACTGCTGAACGAGAAGAACTGTTTACTTGAACAGGTGAAGAAGAAGAGTTTGGAGTTTGATCGCAAGGAGGACTAGCTGATTTTAGGATGCATTCGCAAGAACAGTTTCAGATTTCAGTGTGTTAATATGTGTTTTAGTGTGTTAATGGTGTTGATTAAGGCTTTTGTGTTTTGTATCTGAAGTGTTGTGGGTTGATTAAGAAGAATTGTGGTCTTCTTCGTGTATGGTGTGTATTATAAGACAAGTGGATTGTTTAACGGGTATTGTAGTGTGGTTCATAAGGTTTATAGTTTGTTTCTTTTTCCCGGGGTTATACAATGTATGGTGTGTTAGTGCATGTGTGGTTTGCTTAATGAGTGTTCTGGAAAGTTTCCATATGTTTGTGGTTTGGTTTTGTTAAGTAGGTTTCGTAGTTTGTTTTCTTCATGTATGGTGTGTATTATAAGACAAGTGGATTGTTTAACGGGTATTGTAGTGTGGTTCATAAGGTTTATAGTTTGTTTCTTTTCCCTAGGGTTATACAATGTATGGTGTGTGTTAGTACATATGTAGTTTGTTTTGCTGCATCGGTGTTATTGTTTGTTCAAATATTATCAAAACCTGGAACTGTTCATATTTGTCTCATAGTTGTCATTCAAATCTAAAAGTTTATGACAGATAAAAAAGCATGGATAACAACTAGGAGACTAATCACTCATTGTTGCTTTTGTAACACTTGTTGGCAGCCTGTTCATCAATTCTTTGCTTTCTAGCCCTCTCCGGCGCTATCTGAAGTCCACCTCTTGGCCTCTTCTTTGATTTCCATGGGTCTTGTCGAGCCTTGAATCCGTTCACATTGGCATACTTGTCATTCGTAGCTGAAGCAGCATCGCTTAGTGAGGGTGATGTACTGGTGGTTCCAACTGTTGAAAAAGCAACATGCAAGATACTGGTGAACATAAGTAGGGATTAAGAAATTAGTGGATTGGATTAAGATGTTATTGGCTTGGATTAGATCATTAGTGGCTTGGATTAAGCAATTACTGGTGAACATAAGTAGGGATGCTAACAAGATGTGTGAAATTACCAGGTACTGTTTGTTGAGTTCCTTGAGTCTGAAGGCCTTGGAAAGCTAGTTTAGTGAGCTCTGCAATCTTTTCCTTAACCATTGAGAAGACATTGTCATGCATTGAGACTTTTGTTGCTAGGATAACCATGCTAGCACACAGTTCTTGATACCTCCCTGCATAAGTGTCTGTTGCAACACATTCTGTTGTGTTTATTGTGAACTTCTCTCCAGATTCAGCATCTCTCGTCCATCGTGGCAGAATGTATTCCTTAGGGATAGTCAATTGCTCAATACCATCACCATTGAATCCAACCATCTCTATCTGCCTGATTACATGTCTGCACAACCAGCCTGAACTTTCAAACAAACGACATGAGTACTTGTATTTCTTCTCCTCTTTGTTCACTAACACGACTCTTTTGCCGAATCCTCCCAGTTTCTTCACTTCATAAACTGTCTCTGTCCATACATTCATTCTGGAACACAAAAAAAGCAAGGCTTTCTAAATACTCCTCAAGGAAAGAACTGTAGATCTTAGTTGTGTATAATTTTGCGACTTGCTTAACAAGTGGGCTTCTGTCATACATGTTGGAAGATGACATACAACATACAATTATTCATAAGTATCTTGTCTACATTAATGACTTTATGGTATGTATTGTACTGTTTGTGGTGTTTATGGGTTGTATTAGGTGGTCTGTGGTGTGGATTTGTAGGGTTTCTGGGTTGGTTTAGGTGGTGTCTAGTTTGTATTCAACTGTTCCGGTACGGTTTTATATCAATTGTGGGGTGTTTGCTGCTTTTTTTTTGTTTGGACAAGGAGACTTGTGGATGCATTCTACAGTATAAAAAGTTCAAATAAAGGAAGTAATACGTACATGTTGTTTGGGACTATGTTTTCCATTTGATAATCCATGTCCATTTCGTCTGATCTTTTCCGTTCGAGCAACTTGTTGGAGTATGTGAAGAACTCAACTAGGTTGTCATCTGCTTGAAGGTAGTTTTGGAGATTTCGATTAAAAGACTCACTCAGCTGTGAGCTTCGCATACCAGCTGTGAAGTGGTCCTTAACCCATGCTGAAGACCACTGTTTCCTCACCTTGTAAATTGAATCCAACCAGTTTCTTGGATTGGTGCCTTCTTCTGGATAATATGTGTCTAGCAACCTTGACCAATTGTACTCAAATTCTTCGTCATTTTCTACTCCAAAAGTGACATATTTCAGATCTTCTAGAATGTTTGTGTTTGTGGTGTCGAGATGTTTCATTGCATTCTGCTTGATATGAAAAGTACACAAGCCATGGAATGCTTCAGGAATGACGGATCTAATCCCAGCGGCGATTGCAGCAGCTTGGTCAGTGAATATTGATGTTGGTCGGGTGCCTGACATACATTTCAAGAATGCATCGAACAACCACTTGAATCTAGCGGTTGTTTCATCATATAGGAGAGCAGCCCCGAAGATGCAGAGTGCGCGATGGTGGTTGAAGCCAACAAACAAAGCTGTAATTTAAAAATAAAAAAAGAACAACATAGAATTAAATATTGAAACAAACACAGACTGTCATTTTGTGATATATATATATAGTGTGTTTCAGGACGTGTTTAGTGTGGTTTAGGAGGTTTCTGATTAGGATTCTGAAAAAGAATTTTCATGTTTTTTTTTTTTGTCATTTGTTTTAAGAGTTTTTGGTGTGGTTTTATGTTACTTATGGTATGCATTGCGTAATGTTTTGTATGCATTCAACTTTGAAAAAAAGAACAACATAAAATTAAGTATTGAAACAAATACAGACTGTCTTTTATGATATACATGGCTTGTTTCATGACGTGTTTAGTGTGGTTTAGGAGGTTTCTAGTTAGTATTCTGAAAAAGAATGTTTCATGTTTTTTTTGTCGTTTGTATTAAGAGTTTTTGGGGTGGTTTTATGTTACTTATGGTATGCATTGCGTAATGTTTGGTATGCATTCAACTTCGAAATCTCAAGAAAATTAACTAGTGCAAGGAATACTGACCTAGTGGACGATAATTCTGGTTTTCCTGTATGTGGTGTCGAAACTGATCGTATCTCCAAAGCAACTGTAGTCGAACCACATTCTTGCATCAACCCAGAATATACTTGGAATATCTTCGTTACTATCTACCTCAATTTCATAGAAGAATGATGGATTCTTGTAAGCTTCCCGACGAAAATGTTGAAGAAGTATAGTTGCTTCGCCTGGTTTCATTGATTTCTACCTCGTCCCTGCGATATTGTTCTTCAGATCATGCGGGGTAAAAGGTACATTCACCCTCCCCCCGCCCCCCTGAAGTTGTGGTGAACAACTCATATGATTGCCGTAGTGAAACTCCACAATCTGCATGCACTTGTGCGACCGTTGCATGCATGAATTTTGGAGGGAGGAGATCATGGTTGTGTTCTGTTATCCACTTATCCAGCAGCCATTCATCCTTCTTGATATCATATCTGAATTTGATTATAGCTGGGCAGCCAACTCTAGTTTCTGGTACAACACGTTGATAAGTCTTGACATCGATTGATCCTTTATTCTTGGGATTTGACTTGCTTTTCGTCTTGTATCCTTCTTTGCTGCACCAATACCTAGCATATCGTGTTGTTTTGGTTGGCTGGCTTTTTGTAGAACGTTTGATAGTTCCCATGTACCTCACGCTGAAGCCAAGATCGTGAGCATAGTTCTTGTAGAATTGTTTTGTTCCCCCAATGGTTTTGAATGCCAACCCCAAACTAGTGTAGTCTGACTCGGATCTGATTGATGTCACACCTGTAAGCAATGATGAAAGAAATGAGCACTTGATCATTTCATTTTGCGATGATATTTGCTAGAAAAGTGAAAAGTGGTTTACATTGTAGTTATTCATGATGTTTTTATGACATTTATGGTTTGCATTACAGTGTATGATTTTTTTTACAAACAGATTGCGGTAGCTGCTGCGATAAGCTTCTCGTGTCGTCGCCGCTGCGGTAGCTGCTGCGATCAGGATCTCGTCACCGACGTTGCGGTGGTGTTTTCGTTCAGCTTCGGCGCCGCGCTATTGGAGAGAGAAACGAGCTGCAATGTTTTGGACAAAAGGAGCTGCAATTGTTCGGTAGGACAAAAATACTCTTCCTTTGTTTTTTACCCTAGTCAACGCATGGAATTGAAAAGTATGCACAATTGTGGGTTCCTATTGGTCCACCTATGTTGTTGTCACAATAACAACAAATATGGTGTTGTCACCATATCCGCTGGTACTTACACCCACAAGCCCAACAACCATCTCACTGGATGCCCTCTGCTCGAGATCGATTGAAAGCAAATGTTGATGCGGTGATCTTCAAAGACGAGGGAACATGACTGGGTGTCGTCTTTCGCGACTACATAGGGAAATTTTGTCTTGCTGCTGTGAAGAGAACTCGGCGACAGTGGGCAGAAGATTGCTGAGGCGATGGGAGTGCTCTTTGCTCTGGAGATGGCTGCTCGGTTTCGCTTCTCCGCCTTAGATGTTGAATCAGACTCTCTTGCTGATACAGAAGGTGCTGCAGGAAATGCGTTCTACCTTGGAAGTGGATGAGGTTTTCGAAGAGATCCAGGCGGAGGCGGATCGGCTTGGTCGGGTTCAGTTTAGTTATACGAGTTGGATTTTTAAAGAACCGGCCATGTTTTAGCCCATACATTCTGTAATTGAAAAATGGAGGAAGTGTGGGCCGACCATCCCCTTTCTTCCTAGCCCCTTGCTTTGTAAGGACTCCGAGTCCATTCACACTTCTTAATTAATACAAAGCAGACTGGTTTTCTAAAAGAATAAATCCATCTAAACTACCACTAAAATTTTCATTATACGCTCTCACAAGTCACAACCACGCTACAACATGCCCACCAAACACCCTTTTCCACATAACACTGTAATTCAAACTTTCAATCCAATATACAATATTGTATTGTACGTACCAAGGACGGCCCCAATCCCACACTACGAGAAAGCTTTCTACTTCCTCGGGCCTGCTATGGCATCAGGCTATACAGTTTCTTCTTCCGAGTCCAGTGTTTATAAACACGCTAAAAAGTAAAAACAGAACAATCACAACCAACAAGATACCAAGCCAAAAATGAAAACGCCCAGTCGAATTACGGTCTTAGCAGGCCTAATGGCATTGTCCTGGAATCTCAACATCTGGATTCCTCGTAAACCCTGCCCCTTCTTCCCAACCACAGCTTATGCTCCACAAGATGTCACCAGTTGCCACCTTTGAATTTTGTTGTGGGTGTGATACGACAATTGCCTTAGAGTTGGAAACTGGGTATTTATGGGACTTGGATAAGCCACTAGCAAGCAGCCACCGAACTCCAGATTGCTGCTGGGCTTTTGTACCCCAGAGCTGCGTCCTTCCTGGGTCAGTGTTCAACCCAGAAACATGGACATCACAGATTTTGAACCCAATGGGACCCTCTTCGGCCAGATCTAAATGCAGAAACTCTCTCTGTGCTTGTATTAGAGCAAGCATCAATGCACCCACAGGTTCACAATCTCGAAGGGGATCCCTGAGCTGTATCATGAAAGCTACAGTAAGGTTGTTACCCAACACACCATACCTTACTGGCGATCCTCCTCCCAAAATATCACTAACAATGTTAATGGGCTTAGCCTGATGAGCTCTCAAAACTGCTGTTGCCTGCTGGCTAACTTCCCCTTCATTGCTCATTCCAGCATCAATCCTCAACCATTCATCCAATGTCAGAGAAAGGTCCAACAATCCAACAGCAGCGCTACTATTTTCCCTTATGTCATCAAGCACGTGTAATTCTCTACCAGACTGGGGGGGACATATGGTTTCAGGTGACATTTCATCAGACATGCCCGACTGGATCCTTAAACCCTGAATTGACAGGACCTCAATCTTATCCAATGCCAGAGGGACAAGATCCTCAAGTGATACATACTCTGATGCCATCTCAGAATCACAAACATTTGAGTACAAAGAGGGGCTATCAAACCTATGAGTTGAAGCTGCACTGCGTGTTGGAGCAAGGACTATTTGGTCTAGTGACTGCCCTGTTAAATCCTGTAAAGGCATTAGTCTCTTTGTTTGGGAGGAAAGCTTCTCGGTTCCAACGGATGCCAAATGCTGTAATATCTCCAATATATCACAACCCATTGTAGCAGGGAGGACAACCTGGGGTGATATTTGTATGTTCAAATTTCGAACATTTTTAGAATGTCCATAAATAGAACTGGTAGACCTCAAATAACCACCGTTTCTGATTCGCAATAAAGGTCCAAAACCATCACCTAGAGGCGGCAGCTCGAATGCCTTCCCACAAGCAACTTCTATTGGACTACCAAATCCACCAGAGTAATCATGTGGAGAGCTCTGGAATGCATCCTCGTTTAATCCCCATTCTCTCATTAAAGCTTCAGTCTCCATGTCCTCAAGCACTCTGACCGTGGTCCTCCTACTTGGCAACTCAATAGCCAGGGGTTGTTCCTTCCTTAAAGTCCGTATACTCAAGGGATGATCAAAATCCTGACAAATACTCCCATAACTGGATCCCGCTTCACCAACATAAGCGGATCTGCCATCATCTCTAGATAAGTTACAATCCATGATAAAGTCGCCACATGAAAGAGCGTCTTTCTCAAACTCTCTTAAGAGGCGCTCTCTTGGAGACTCAGCAATACAATCTGAATTTATCCGAAAGGATCCACCATCACTTCCCAGCATATTTAAGAAATCATTAGCCACAGACTCAGTGACTTCATCAAAACTGAGTGATCTCTTAACACTACTGTGTGTAGCACAATCTGACTTCATCTCCATATAATTTTCATGCTCGGTAAAGTAATTAAAAGATGAAGGAGACTCAACAGCATAATCTCCAGGAACTAAACAGACTGCCTCTGGATCTTCTGAGGATGATCCATATACAGATCTAGTTTTCTTTTCGTCATCCGAGGGAGCTACCAAAAGACTTCCTATATCATCTACGATCTCCTGTACATGAGACATTTTTTGTGCAGCAATGGATTCGTCATCATCCATAATGATTTCATTGATATCAACAGTTTCAATTACAGAACCATCAAGTCCAACATCAGAAGGACAAGTTCTCATGATTTCCGACTCAAACTTCTCTGGCATTTCTATCCCTTGATCTATGATGGTGAATTCAAATTCATCATCACAGCCATCTTTGCTAGAACTTCTATCAAGGTCCAAACCCACGTTAGAGTTCTCCGGCCATAGATGAGCAGCTAAAGCATCCAGATCATCTGAATTATGCAAGTTAACCTCATTAAGTTTCTGGTACAGAAACTTTATCGACTTGGAAAGCTCCAATCCTACATTTTGCGGAACTTCATCGAATTTTTTTACATCAACAGACTGAAAACATAGAGGATTCTCATGGTTCATACTATGAGGTATACTTCTAACACAATGAATCTCGTCACTCATAGAAGCTGCAAATCTCATTCTTGCTTCTGTGTTGCGTGGAAAGTAGGGAGTCAAGTGATCAAGCACAGAGGAATTCTGATTCACTTGTGATACAGAATTTCTATCTCTCTCCAGAGAAAAACCAAAACTAACATTCAAGGTTGCACCCTTGGCTTTACCCGCAAGTCCAAAGCTAGTAGTCCATTTACCACTGTTCTTCTCAGTCTCCAGTTCCTCCAAAGTACAAGGCAGCAGCTTCGTAAGATCCACCCACCGCTTTCCAAAGTCAATATCAAGAGTACCCGTTACAGAAACATAGATCACGAAAAGCTTTCCATCATATTTTGCAGAATTCTGAGGTCCAGTTCTGCTCCCATATACATAACATCTGTGCATCAAAGCCTCATCGAATTCAGCAACTCCACGCATAACCCTTGAAGGCCGGGAGCTCACAACATGATCTTTCCTCTTGCAATGCACCGACAAACTAAGGTCATTGAAACCCAGGGGTAGCCCTTCAATCGAATGAACATGGAGAAAGAAACAAACATCAAACCTCTTGTGACCAATATGTGCCAAAGATTTCAGGGACTTCTTCCAGTTCCATACCGAGTTCTTTTCATTAAAATGGTGATGCTCATCAGAGATTCTGGGTTTAGAACATGTAGCACGTGTTTTCCCTACGGATTTCGAACGAACATCAGATCGGGGTTTCTGCAGGTAAAGAGCTCTGCTTATTGCCTCTATGTCACGCAACAACTGGCCACTATGCATTTTTTCGTCCTCTTCAGCATTTGCATACTCAGTTTTTGAAAGCATCATATTTGGCATGAAGAATTAAGAGGACCACCTTCACCAATCAAAGAGACTCACTCTTGAATCCTTCAATCTCACTAATTTAGTTTCCAGGATAGCTTTACTCGCCCATCCAGATCCCAAAATAATCACAAAATGCCGGAATTCAGTAACACATCAAAGAAATCGAAGCTTAACGCGAACCCATTCAGACAAGCAGCTATGTAGTCAGTAAGAAATTAGGGCGGCGACTTCACCATGGGACAAAAAAGAGGAGAAAAGGAACTCTCAAGAGATTCACCATTTCAGTCCAGGCTATGTGAATCACAGAACTAAAGGTTTATGGATAGGATCAAATCCAGCAAACGGGTTAAGCACTTACTGAGATCCTTGGATTCCCGCTTCCACAAGTAAACTCAGTTGACCTTCCCGATTTCATTCCTCTTCCGTGCCCTTAGAGAACGAAGCAATAGAGAAAGATTGAAGAAGAAACGCGGACACCGGGTAGGATATAAAGCTCTTACAGAAGGTATTTTCCGGGGAACTCAGTAAAGTTATGCTCTGCACTTTGCTCGGAAAATTGCACGAGACTGGTCCGACGGAAATTAATATTTTGTCTTGTTTGTTGGACAGGCAAGTGGCGGAGTAGGTGGATTTTTCAATGAGGTACTTTAATCGGGTTGATATCCAGACCCAGTAATCAGGGTGTTCAAACGGATTGGTTATCGTGGTAACCATATTAATCGGTAGTATTCGGTTAATTTGGTTTGGTTAATTTGAATAATTGGTTTGGTTTGATTAAATAATTTAGCTTATTTGGTTTAGGTTGTTTGGTTTGGTTTCAACTTTGCTAACCAATGAAACCAATTAACCAAATAAATAATTAATGATAATCTGATAATCTCCACTTTCCAGTTTCCACTACCATCAAATGGGCCTATCTCAACACCAAACCAAAACCAAACGTTTGGTTTCCCTCTGTCATCAATCCCCATTTCCAATTCGCACTCCCGAGAACATTGAACCCTAGATTGAGAGGGAGAGAGAAAGAGACAATCGAATACAAATATTTCCATTCATAACTCTTCGAGAATGGTATCTGAATCAAAATCCACATGAATACATGATGCCTTCTTGATTTTATTTGAGTTGTACTTATTAATCTTATTCTTGTTTCTGGTGCTATATGTAATGATAACTAATTATGTTTATTTTGTTGATTTTTCAAGCAGGTGGGAACTAACTAACGTAGGCATGGCATTGCATATTGGCAGTAGCTCTTTTTGTACAGGTTTTTTAACAACTACTAGACGTTCTTTTGTATCACGTATAATACCATGACAGCCAGCTCATCTCAAACTATGTATAGTTTAAGTGTTTTGTAGGAAGAGATTTTAACTTCCTTATGAGGGGTATATGTATGAATTTATGTTAAGGGTTTGTTGTAAGTTAACTATATTAGGTGCGGATATGATGAATGATATATTAACTCGAATGATGAGGATAAGTTTTCATGTAATGTTATGTTATTTGGTTAATCCGATTATCCGATTAACCAAACCAATTAAACTTTGGTTTGGTTAATTTGGTTTTCGTGTTAATTTGGACGGTTTGGTTAAGACATTTTATTCCATGGTTAATGAAGTTTAGGCTTAATTGGTTTGGTTATAACCACGGTAACCATTTGAACACCCCTACCAGTAATCCAAAACTAGCTTTATACACCTCCCGGGTCCCGACAAGTATTTTTTTTCAATAAATGTATTTTGGGGATTTTTCCAGAAATAGCACTGTTTAAAAAAAAATTCCAAAAATAGCACCCAACTCCGAAAAATTCCAAAAATAGCACCCTTTCTGAAAAACCGCTCCCTACCAGTGCGGTTTAAGCGAAAACCGCCACCCAGGGGCGCGTTTTTCGATGAAAACCGCACCCCCAGGGGGCGGTTTTGCACACCGCACCCCCACCATGCGATTTGGTTGCAGATCGCACCCCCAGGGTGCGATCTGCTTTTTTTATTTTTTGAAAAATCCTAACCTAGGTGGAAACTTCAAACGGACGTATCTTTGTGTTCGGGTATCCGATCATCGCGAATTTTTTTTTGATTCCGCATAACTTTTTGAGATCTTGCAAGCCGAAGGTGGTTTGATCCTGCCTTCGTCCTAAAAAATGTCGTTTCCTACCCCGAACGAGCTTTTTTCCGATTTCGTCAAACTTTGGACAACCATAACTTTGTGCTCCAAAATCCAAACAACATGAATTTTTTATTTATTTCGCATAACTTTTTAAGGACTACAATTTTTACTAGAATGAATTTTCAAAACAGGAATTATTTTTGGATATACAGGATTTTGGGAATAGCTTACCTTCCCTTCTCAGCAATCCACGTACATTTTGAAATTGTGTCTATGATAAAAGTTGTAGTCCTTAAAAAGTTATGCGAAATAAAAAAAAATTCATGTTGTTTGGATTTTGGAGCACAAAGTTATGGTTGTCCAAAGTTTGACGAAATCGGAAAAAAGCTCGTTCGGGGTAGCAAACGACATTTTTTGGGATGAAGGCGGGACCTGACCACCTTTGGCTTGCAAGATCTCAAAAAGTTATGCGGAATCAAAAAAAATTTTGCGACGATTGGATACCCGAACACAAAGATACGTCCGTTTGAAGTTTCCACCTAAGTTAGGATTTTTCAAAAAAAAAAAAAAAAGCAGATCGCACCCTGGTGGGGGTGCGGTCTGCAAAACCGCACCCCAACTGCAAAACCGCCCCCTTGGGGTGCGGTTTTCATCGAATCGCGCCCGTGGGTGGCGGTTTTCGCCTAAACCGCACTGGTAGGGAGCGGTTTTTGGAAAAGGGTGCTATTTTTGGAATTTTTCGGTGTTGGGTGCTATTTTTGGAATTTTTTTTTAAACAGTGCTATTTCTGGAAAAATCCCGTTTGTATTTTGGGTGATCTTTATTTTTTATTTAATTTTTTTAAAGATTTTTTATGTTATCCAAACCTATTAAAATGCTATTAATTAGCCAATCTTTCGTAATGTATCAAAATATTAGCTATTTTTATATTATCGTTAATAATTTTGTAATTATTTTCTTAGTTAAAATACTAAAATTTTGGAATGTTGTTTTTCATGTGTCTCTTCCAAGTCAGTATCAAGTCAATATTACTAATATAATTTATAAATGAAAGTTAACATTTGGCTAATTCTTAGTATTTCGATAGGTTTGGCTAATAAAAAAAATCCAAAAAGATTTGGCTAAAAAATAGTCATTACCCAATGTTTAAAAGAGTAATGTCTATTTTTTATCCAAATCTTTTTCCGATTCTTTTATATTATCCAAACCTATTGAAATACTAAAAATTAGCCAAATGTTAACTTCTAGTTAGCAAGTTTGTTGGGTTAATTGCATGGTTGGTCACTGAGATTACAAAAAGCGTTCATGTTTGGTCACTCTAAATATTTAAATCCATTCCAGGTCGTGGTTGTTGATAGGATCGCTCTAGCTCCACGGATTGTAGACAACTGGTCGATGCCGCTGCGACGACTTCTGCGAAAGGGGTTGAAGATGATGAATCTGTTGACACCGCGTCATCGTCTTCTCATTGGTCGTGGTTGCTCGCGGGACTTCTTCCCAACGTAGGTGGCCAAACGTTGTTGATACCTGCCGTGGGAGCTATTGCGAGCTCGGTTCCATCAAACCAGACTCTGATACCAATTGAGGAGTGATCGTTTCATCCATCGCGTATTCGAAAATACTAAAAACTAAAGAGAACGAGATTATGGTTTTTATTCTTGATTGACGATTAAAACGTAGAGACAAAGTACATATTTTTAGGATTAATCCTACAAACCATGTCCCTCCCGAATAAGGTAAACTAATCCTAGATCAACTCCTAAATAATAACTTCCTCAACAAGAAATAATAATCTGAATAAACCACATAATACCCCAAATAAACATAATAATAATAATAATAATAACAACAATAATAATAATAATAATAATAATAATGAAGAAGAAGAAGAAGAAAATAACAAAGCTAGCACCGATGCGTGAATGCATCAACGTGGTGCCTGGATGAGGAGTAATAGTCCACCCCAAGAAGATTGAAGAGGTAGTAAATTGGTCTCCACCCAAAGAAGTACCACAGATGCGCAACTTTCTGAGATTGGCAAGTTACTATAGTCGATTTGTAGAAGGTTTCTCCATATTTGTAGAAGTTTTCTCCAAAATAGCCTCACCACTAGAAACCCGATATGTCTGGTCAGAAGAATGTCAGAAGAGTTTCGAAAAACTTAAACGAAAACTTACTTCTGCCCCTATATTGACATTGCCAATAGAAGGAGGTGAGTATGTCGTTTATAGTGATGCTTCATATCAAGGCTTGGGTTGCGTACTAATGCAAAATGGGAAAGTTATTGCCTATGCTTTGAGACAATTGATACCATATGAAGTAAACTACCCAACTCATGATATGGAATTAGCAGTTGTGGTGTTTATGTTAAAATTGTGGAGGCATGATCTTTATGGTGAGACCTTCAAAATTATGACCGACCACAAAAGTATGAAATACCTCATGAATCAAAAAGAATTGAATGGTAGACAAAGGCTATAGGTAGAGTTACTCAAAGATTACGACTGCACCATCGGTTACCATCTTGGTAAGGCAAATGTTGTTGTTGATGCTTTGAGTCGACAAGAAAGATTTCAAACACTAGTGGAGATGAGGGCCCTAGGTGTGGAGATGCAAGTTGAAGATATTACCACATTGGTTTCACATTTAAGTATTCGATCGATGCTACACGATCGAATCAAAATGGGGAAATTAGAAAACCCTGAGTGCATAAAGGCACGAGAGAATATCGAAGCAGGCAATCAAAATGGGTATGTGTTGGAATATGGCATACTCAAGATGAATAGATAAATGTGGGTACCAGGGGTGAAGGAATTAAAAAGAGACATATTGGACGAAGCACACTCCTCGATTTATGCCATGCACCTGGGGTCGACAAAATTGTATAATACCATCAAACCACACTTTTGGTGGCCAGGGATGAAACGAGAAGTTGCGGAGCATGTTAAATCGTGTCTAATATGTCAAAAGACAAAGGCTGAACACCGTGCCCGGCTGGAATCCTGCAACCACTGCCTTTACCATAATGGAAGTTTGAGAAGATCACAATGGACTTTGTGATTGGATTTCTACACACCACGAGTGGTAATTGGTAAAGATGTTTTTTTGGTAATTGTGGATCGGATGACAAAATTAAGCCACTTCATTCCAAACCATTTTAAACCAAGCATGGAGGAACTAGCGAAACTCTACATAGCCCATGTGCTGCAGTTACATGGAGTACCAATATCCACTGTGTCAAATAGGGATACTAGTTTCACCTCCCACTTCTGGAAAAGCTTGCATGAAGCAATGGGGACAAAACTTAACTTCTCCACTACATACCATCCCCAGACAAATGGTCAATCGGAAAGGACGATCTTAACTCAAGAGGAACTCTTACGAACTTACATGATGGAAGTAGAAGGAACTTGGACCGAGTTACTGCCAATGGTAGAGTTTGCTTACAATAACCATAACACAGTAGTGTTCTTGCTGCTCCTTTCCAAGCACTTTATGGCAGGAAATGTAGAATACCTCTATGCCGGGATATTTAAGTCACTCGAGTTCTTTCTGGACCGCAAATTTTTCAAGAAACTACGGATAAGGTTAAGGTGACCAAAGAGAGGCTACGAGTAGCTCAAGATCGCCAGAAACTTTATGCCGTCGGGATAGCTCGAGAGTTAAGTTATGATGTGGGAGAAAAGATGTTTCCAAAGGTATCACCATGGAAGGGATTAGTGAGATTTGGAAAGAAGGGGAAGTTGGCACCTCGTTACATCCGCCCTTATAAAATTATTGCCAAGATTGGGACGGTAGCATACAAACTGGAGTTACCTACCAAGTTGAAGAGGATTCACAATGTTTTTCATGTGAGTATGTTGAAGAAGTATGTGGATTCATTATGCAATTATACTTGGTCATAGTTTGGTGTTGTGCTTTGGCGAGTCAGTAAGTCACCCTAATCTTCTGTACTAGCCAACTTGAGCTTCTAGGCTGCGTATGGATTTTTAGGGTTAGAGGAATATGCGCCATCAAGCAAGTTGAGGTTAGATGTATGAATAGGATCCTATGGTGGTCGAGGCAATCGAACCCCTGCCATAGGAATGCCATCCAAGATAGAACCCGGTATGAAACCTTAGTGTAAATAGTGGGTAGTACCCATTGAAAGGAGCTACGAGCTTAATTCCCCATATACGATAGCCTAGATCGAGGTGACTATAAATGGGTTTAGGGGAGGCATACTCAGAGGTGTGTGGATAACCACCACATTCGATAAACCCTAAGTATCTAGACATTGCATAGTAGCCCTAAGCTAGGGTGAGGGATAGTTCCCCGAAATACCTGCTTTTATCATTATTTGATGTAACATCATGTATCTGGGTTAAATCTTACACCAAACCGGTTCGACGTCAAAATAACGAATCAATTCGACTGGATTGAAAGAATCATTCATCCTCATTAATTAATGATGTTAAAAATCTAGAGAATAAATATGACATGAAGGAAATATGACAGAGGCAAATAGACGAACTCGTGAGCTCAGACGCCGACGGATTCTGAAGTATAAAAAACTGTTCATCGCAAAGATTTGACCCATCGACCTAAACTTATACAACCATCATTATCACCAGATGGACTACTGGCGGTTGATAACAATTAGTTCCTCTCTTGTTGAATTAAAACCTATCTAACGAGATTTATTTCAGAATAAAGGGACAAAGCCCCATGTCGTAGCTATCCATTCTATTGCAATAATAGCCGCCAACATCGTATAATATACTCATGAGCTCTTGGAAAAGAAGACAACCACGTCACTCGTGTTTTATTTTTTACAAATAATTCCAATTGATCCATCGGTCCATGAGCTGGCCAAAGTTAATATCCAACAACCATATTGTCGACCGACAGAGAAGGACGCACCGGGAATGCTTCACATATTTATAGAACGAAAGCTCGTTCGACGACCGTAAAATCCCAATGGAAGGAAATAGAGAGATAAGGAGTCTTGTGTTTTGGAGGTTGCCATAAAGGTCGGGGAAAGGGTATTACGAAGCTAAAAGGGTCGTTGAAACCTTGTCAAAGCTTCGCCGGAGTTTCAACGAAATCTTGTGGCGGCAATGATTCAGGCCTAATTGTACATGTTTTCCCCCGTTTTACTCAGGTGTTTGTCACAAATTTACTCCTAAAAGGTTGGCTTTACGCTAGGTTTCTCGTGTTTTAGTTTATTTTAAGGTTTAACAGGTGAAACCAGCCTCGAAGTGAAAGTTGGACGAAAAGGATCGAAAATCGGGAGAAAAGGTGTAAAAGGGCCAGTTTACGGCTATCCCAGGAAGTTCACAGTCTTGCACGACCGTGAAGAAGAGCCCTTCACCGTGAACCGCAAGGCTTCCAAAGCCAAAACAGAGGTTACTGACGCAAGGTGAGTTTACGGTCACTAAGACCGTGAACGGAGGCTGTTGACCATGAACAAAAGTGAACGAAGTGGTGAGTTTTGGCGCACGCCTGCAGTTCACGTACACGTTTCATGGTTCACGGCTCTGAACTCAGGCCTTGAACCGAGCTCGTCTTTGGTTTAAAAGATGAGCTGAAATGAGGAGAGAGGGGAGAGCCCATTTTGTGGGAAAAGCCTTCTTCAAATTTCTAGAGAGAGAAACACGAACCAAAGGGTGAGAAGGCTAGGGTTTTGCTTCAAGGTGGATTTTGGGAAGATTTCCTCCAAGGAAAGTTCAACACAAAGGCCAAGAAGATTGGGAGCATCCTCCAAGATGGTTTCCACCTCTTCTGCTTGTGTTTTCCCCATTTCTAGCATGGAGTAGATCTCCTTTCACTTGGGTATTATGAAACCCTAACTCTACCATGTAGTTTCTTTTATGTGAATTGAATGATTGTCATTGGGTATTGGTTAATTCAATGATTGAGGTATTATTTATGATTGATTGTGCATGCTTGTGCTTAGCAACCTAAGGGTTGTGCATGTTTTGTGCTTAGCATCCTTAGGTTTGTGCATTTTGGTGCTTAGCAACCTAAGGATTGTGCATGTTGGTTCTAGCAATCTAATTATCCACCTTAACTTAGCTTAGAGAAGAAAATCCCGCTTCCAAGGGAGACTCAATCGAGTTGGTTTTCCTTCAGCTTTTTGAGCCCTCTAACTAGGTTAATTTAGGGCAACCCTCAGTGTTGAATTAAGCAAATCGGTTAATCGCGATTCAGCCGTGCGACCTTTGAGTTAAGTGAGGAAGTAAGTTAACTACCGATTGCCTAAATCGAGAGGGTCGAGTGACACGGCCTATAATGTTTACCTCAATTTAGAAATTGAGATTGTGGTCTCCGACCATATATGCATCCCTCTGCGGTTCGTGGTTACCTTGCCCACGACAATCGTTCCAATTCACATATAATGATAGTAGTTAGGGGGAAGCGACACCCGAGTGATCCTTCCACAAAAGAGTTTTCAAAACCATTTACCTTTGCCCTATTTTATTTTAATTAGCAAACTTGTAAACCAAAAATTTGCTACTAGATAATGATTAAAACAACTGAAGCAGGGGTAGATGGACCGACCCAGGTTGATATCTAAATACTTGCTCTATATTGCACCCGACTAGAGTTTAAAAACTTGGACTCTAGTCGAGATTATATTGCTGTGTAGTTTCGTGTGAGTCAAGTTTTTGGCGCCGTTGTCGGGGACAACGGTCTGTTATCTTGAAAAAGTTGTTGGTTGTTAATCTAGCTTTTAATTTCCAGTTTTGCTAGTGTGTGTGCTTTGCTTGTGCTAGACTTGGTGTGTTTTCTGATTGTGTGTAGGTGGTGCATGACCTGGAGTAACCCGACACCTTTGCTACAACTTGACGAGGACATAAACCAAACTCTCCGGCTCCTAGCACAGGAGAGAGAGCTAGCGGAGGCACAGAAAAGAAGTGAAAGAGAGGGAAAAAGTGTTTAGGTCCCATTGTTAGTGGGGAAGAAGTTGAAGAACTCAAAGTTGAACCCGTTGAGGTAGTAGTAATGGCGGGGAACCAAAGGCAAGATGGTGCTCAAGCCCGCCAGTTGAATGATGCAACGAAGGACGAGGATGCCCCGAGGACGATGGTCTACTATATGGCCCCAAGGCCAGCGGACATTCAATTGCTAATCCTACATCCTCCAGTGGCGGCAAACAATTTCGAGATCAAGCCAGCTCTAGTGACTATGATACAAAGTAATGCTCTATTCCACGGCCTTGAGAGCGAGTCACCATGAGAGCACTTGCAGAGATTCTTGGAGCTCACGGGGAGCTTGAAAATCAATGGTGTGCCGGCCGAAGCTTTGCAACTAAGGCTTTTCATCAACAACCCCTTGTAGCGCTCTCGTGCCTCAGTTAGACTCTCATCATCAGCCTACTTAAAAGTAACAATCTCTTCTTGCCTCTTCATTGCCAAGGCGGGTGGGAAGTACTTATCCAGAAAGACCTTCTCAAGCTGAGCCCATGTCGTGATGGAACGTGGTGTTAAGTTCTGAAACTGGTGTGATGCATTCCCTATCACGGAGAATGAGAACATCCGAAGACGGATTGCATCATCAGATACTGTGGGGCTTTTCATGGTATCGCATATGCTCACGAACCGGCGAAGATGATCATGAGGATCCTCACTGCTAGCCCCGGAGAAAGTATACCCGTTGGTGATCATGTTGATGAATGTTGGGTAATCTCCATGGTTGCATCCTCAGCCGGAATGATAACACATGATGCTCGGGCTCCAGTCCTTCGATTCAAGCGAGCCCTTATCGAACGATCCTGGTTTGCCATGATGACAGGCTCGATGTCACGCAGTGGTGGTGGTGGTGTCGATGGTGTAGGGATGACATGTGATGAAGCCCACCCTCTCTGTTGATGACTATGGGTTAGGGAAGGCCTAGGAGTTGTGGTTGGATGCTTCCCTAACTTGACCTGCTTCCTATTCTGTCGGCAGGTCTTCTCGATCTCCCGATCTAGTGGCAGTAAATCGCCGGTCGTCCTCTTAGGCATGCACGAGGAGGATAAACCTGAAAATTCTTCTGCACACTAACACGCAGATCAAAATAATCCACTCACAAAAATCAACAAAATAAGGTATGGCAGTCCCCGGCAACGGCGCTAAAAACTTGATAGGGCAAAAGCGTATATGCCTTAATCCTATCTTGTAGTAAACTGAAAAGTCCGGGTATCGTCTCCCAGGGACTGGTACAACCTTAAGTTTTATCAATTTATGGAGCAAACTATAAGTGAAAATGGTTTGAGAGATAAACTAATTTCTAAAATCAGAATTAAATAAACAAATTAAGTAATGAAAACTGTCGGGAGAAATTCAATGGAGAAAGCTCTTGGAGAAACACCAGGACTCACTACCTATCATATCCAAATTAATTCACATATTCCAATCAGTCTAATCCAATTCTCTACAGCCAGGATTTCACTAATGTGCTAGCTAGGAATTACTACGTACTAAACAATTAAATCAAATCCTACTGTCGTAGCTCGATGACTTAATTATTTAGCCTGAAGATCAATATCCTATTTAAGACCACATAGCATCTTATTTAATCCACTGTCGCTTTGATAAGTTACTATGTCACATGAAATATGTTCATTTATTAGGATTTCACTGTCGCTAATAACCTAATTAACAACAAATCAATGTATTGGTGGCCAGTCAACACAAAGCATTAAGAATTCCATGCAATATAGATTGGAAGAAAAGAAATACAAATCAATCCATCAAGTATAGAAATAGCTACATCCTATGGTGTTTCCCCCAGAAATTGGGGATTAGTTCATAATGAAACTAAGATAAATCGATGAAGTATTGAACACCATGTTCCAAATCAAAGAGAACGGAATACTGTATTATCGCACGGAGGCACAACTCATGTTCAGTCCGCTCGCTACAGCTCCTGTTCGCCAATCGCCGCTCTGGCCTCTGCTCCTGTTCTCCGCTCGGCGCTCTTCTCCAATTAATGCCCCAGCAATTCCGTCCCAGGCCAAGTCTCCGTCCTTTTCCCCGGTCCCAAGTAATTCCTCCCTTCTCTCCTTTCGCCAATCCCTCACCCAGTTCCTCCTCCAGGCCAACTTCTCCCCGCACTAAAGGACAACGGACTCGGGCCAAAAAAATGCCCGTCCAAGTCCAATTCCAAAAGCCTTATGCTCCAAAGAATTCTGTCCAAGTAATTATTTTTCTTTCCAAAAGCAATCTCCTAATGGCCGGTCCAATACCTCATTAAACCCGAAAGAATTATGGTCCAAGTCCTCCGATCCAATTAATATTAAGACTGAGCCCTCTCCTTTTAATTAAACTCAAACGGGTCCTTTCATCAAACTGGTCAAGAATCCGGTTTAAATAGGTTTGGTTATAGACTTGATCTGTGTGCTTGTCTGTTTCGTTGTACTTCCACAATTTCTATCTTTCCACCTAAAATATATCAACATTCTAATACATGGTGGTAATAATCATATAACCATTCCGGAGTTAGCTGGCCTTAAAACAAGCATTATATGTCTCAAACATATCATGTAATAATCACATTATGTACACAAAATCAATATATTTTCGACAATTATCAGGTAGCCACCGTGGTAAGTATAGGTGTCAAAACATAGCCTGACCCGATTAACCCGCCTGATCAACCCGACCGCAACCCAAATTGACTAAAAGTCAACAACCTGTAACCCGCCCGACCCGCAACCCGATTGACCCGCAACCCAACTAACCCGCAACCCGACTGACCCGCAACCCGATTAACCCAAACCCGATTGACCCGAACCCGACTAACCCGTAACCCGACCGACTCAACCCGAATTTCATCTAATCCACTTGAATAATTATAAAAATATACAATACATAGTTTTTCAAAATAAAGTTTTTCATTCTAAACTTAAGTAAAATTATTTTTTCGTTTCGTATAAGAAATTTTAAAAATATGAAACTCACTTGATATTACGTATTTTAAGAAAATTACAAAAATTGAAACATGAAGGTCACTTGAGATCATGACAATATTAATATAATATATAAATTAAAATTTTGGTTAATTTAACTATTCAATAAAATTATCAGTTAAATATAAATAAAATAAAGTAATGTATTTGGTAATTTGATGTTTTTAAAAGAAGAGAGAAATTTTGGTGTATTCAAGTTTTTGGGAAAAGAAAGAAGAGGGAAATTTGGTTCTTTGAATTTTTTAGAAAAGAAACAAGTGAGAATTTTGGTGGTTTTGATATGTGGGAAGAGAAAGAAGTGTGAAAGTTTGATTCTTTTGATTATGAAAGAGAAATAAGGAGGGAAACTTTTGACTTTTCAACTTTTTGTAGAAGGAAAGAAGAGGGTAATTTAGTTCTTTCAATTTCATGGAAGAGAAAGAGGAGGGAAAATTGAGTTTTTCTAATATATGGAAGGAGAAAGAATGAGGGAAATTTTAGTATTTTTGTGAAAAGAAAGATGAAACAAATATTGTGTTTTCAATTTTTTGGTTTTTCATAATTTTAGCTTTTGAAATATGAATCTTTAACTTTTATAAGGAGGGCATGACTAGTTAAAATTATTCTTATATGCTTTGAAGGCTAATATGTATATATGTATGTAATTGTTTATGGGCTAACAAATAAATTAACCATTAGTTACAACAATTTATTCTAAACTTGATAAGTAATCTTTGACGGTTCGTTGTTTAGGATATAAAGTATATGGTTAGGGTATAAGGTATAAGGTACATATGGTTTAGGATGTATATGGTTAGGGTATAAGATATTGATGGTTTTGACGGTTCTAAGTTTTTTATTAACATATGTTCACTTGAAGTCATTTGAAGTCTTTAACGCCAGGAGATCCCTTTTTAATTTATGTTTATGGTACGTGGTTAGGGTACAAGGTATGTGGTGTAAAGTATAGGATATATGGTTAGGGTATAACATTTAGCAAATATCACTTTTTTTATCTATATTTTGAAAATCAAAGTATGAATTTCACTTTTAAATTAACTATACTAGCAAAATCACAACTCAAGGACATATGGTTAGGGTATAGGTTATGTGGTTAGTGTATAATGTATTGATGGTTTAGGGTATACAATCAACAATATATATTAACTTAATATTGTTGATTGAGGGTAAGGCTAAGTGTATAGGATATATGCTATTGAGTAAGTTATGATTGAAGTCACAATAATTTTACTAAATTTGATAGCTAATCTTTAATGGTTCAGTTTTTAGGATAATTCGAACAATTTTACAAATAACTCGTTTGGCAACAGTTTACTAAAGTTATTTGGGCAATGAGTTATTTTGAAATAACTCCTTTTATCATTATGCTTTTGCAAAATACCACACGCCAAATACCAGATTTGCATGGTTATACTAAACGAGATACTTTAATCCAATTACTACTGAATTAATACGAAAATATCAAATAAACAATTAACGGTGTCTTTTGGTTGCAAATATTGATATCACCATTACTATTAGCTATAATACTTTACCAATTATGATTAATTACATAACAAGTTTGCAAGTCATACAAATTGATTTAACATTTTGACTAGTTTTTTTCAAAAAAATAAAGTATATATATACGAGGTAGAAATAAATTGGTTAAAAAGTTGAGAAAATATTTTAAATTAGTGTAATAAAATGTGTAAGTTGTTAATGAGTAATGAGTTAAGTTACTAGATGCGCTGGCCCGAACAACCCGAAACCCGACCCGCCCGCAACCCGCCCGACCCAAAACCCGATGAACCCGCAACTCGATTTGCCCGCAACCCGTTTGAACCCGAACCCGATGAACCCGCAACCCGACTAACCCGCAACCCGTTTGAACCCGAACCCGATTGAACGCAGCCCGAACCCGCCCGATTGACACCTATAGTGGTAAGTATTGTGGTTCAACTTTTTGTGTGCTTGAACCGTGAATTACTCACAACCATGCCACGATGGTTTAGCTTAAATGTTTGATAACCATGGTGGAAAAACAAGTGTAAGGGGAGATCTCTTTTCCTCCCAATGAGCATTATTTGACGATTGTTTCCACGTATGGTGTATGCTTCTCAGTTTGTGCAGGATGGTTAACATGGATCACCCATACCTTGTGGCGCTAAGGAGCAGTCCTGAAATTGAGCGAGAGGCATATTTTTGGGCATCTTTGAGAGTCGGTATCCATTGGAAACTCGACTCCGCCCAGTTCTACAGGCTTCATTGCGGTGACGTTGTGAGGGAGGCAGTGTGCACCCACAATGGCACCAAGCCCTTGATCTTGAAGATGACACTTACGGGGAGCAATGCGTCGAATATTTCAGCACCTTCACCATATGCAAGAGCCTATGCCTACTCGGTCATCCATTACGTCGGGTCGAGTTCCGATTGGGAGGGGAACCTCTCAATTTGAGATATGATGAGTTAGCCAGAGCCCTCGGAGTGGAAGCCAAACACGAGGACGAGTGGGAGGAAGACGCCATCCAAAGTTTTGATGTGAATGTCACGTTTCTGAAGTTTGGTCTTCCAAAGTCCTGAAGGACAAAGTTCAAGTCGGCCCTCAGAAAGGCATCCACACTCCAGCCCCAGTGGCGTGTCATGGATGCACTCCAGGCTCGTTCCCTCTACCCGGCTTACCACAACCCGAACAAGATAACCAAGAGAATCTTATTGGCTTGTTGTTACATGGCGGACCGGTCTAGCACTCTGCGCCTGGGTTCAGTCATGGCCACTTCTTTTGCCAGGGACAATGGGGGAAACCGTTGTTATGTCACATCAATGGTTCCGTACATCACCCGCCTTGCTAGATACTTCGATATCAGCCTTGCAGGGTGCTCGAAAGAGGGGCACACCCAGAGATTTAACGAGGGCACTTTGCACTCCATGTGCTTATTACGCACCTTTGGCCTAATGCGGTACATTGAGCAATTGAGTCCTGACCCCGAGGTCCCGCCAGCAGCAGAGCAGCCACCTACTCGTGCACTCGGCCGCCGCCGCCGCCCAGCGCTCCAGCGCCCTGCACAACAGCCACCACCACCAGCAGGCGATCCCCTCGTCCAGAGGGTGGATCGGCTAGAGATGAACTTCATGGAATTCTCATACCGCCTCGACTGACAGACCGACATCCTCTAGCTTATGGCTCGACGCCAAGGTATCCTACCAGATGCTGAAGAGGGTCCTTCCATTGGAGAGAGGTACCCTGAACTTGTTTGTTTTTGCTTTTGTTATTTTTTTCATTTGTGTGTGTGTGTGTGTGACATAAACTACTACTATGTATTGTGCTTGTAATAACCTCGCCTTGAGCGAGTCGTATTGTGTTTATGTGTGTGAATGTGATTGATGCTTGGAGCCTTTTGTATGCCAAATTTCAAAATTTGAGGGCTCCAAGCAATGGTTGCATGAGCAAAGTGGCCGGATGTTGGGAAATTCTCGTGTTTATTGGCATTGATCTTGAATTGTTGCATGTGATTGAGTATATCATATGATGATGAGTGAGAAGTTCATTAGGATAGGGCAAAAGTTTAGTTCTCAAGTGTGCATAAATGAATGGATGTCTTGACTTGATCACTTGTTGATTACAATTGCCATGCATCGTGTTTGCGAATTGGAATAGATGGTTAGGTAACTAGGTAGCTTGTGAGCTTTGAGCCGATCGTTTTCTTTCGGTGTGATAGTTCCCTCTTAGTCTCTTACCACGGTGTGTAGCATCACAATTGTCACTAGTAAGTATGATGGAGGCATAGGACTAGTCCACACCCAAATGTTGATTGTCCTGAAATGTGTCATCCTTTAGGCAACCCCTTTGAGCCTTGTGACTTCGAGGGTCGTTCTCAATTTAGGAGCTTCGTGTGTGTGAGCTTAATGGTGTTAATAGAACGACCTCAATCCTTTCTTCATATCTAAACATGAGTCGTCCTTGCGTCCTGAAGCTCTCACCTTTGAGTTTCCATAGAGGTTCTACATAGGAGGTTTCTATGCGGTCCTTGCTAGGAATGAGAAAAATGAAGTGTAGTGTTGGAGTGAGTTCCTCAAAAAGAGAGCATTGGTCGTTAAATATATAGGTGGCAAGTGTTTTTACTCTCTAGTACACCCCTCAAAAAGATAAGAAAAAGAAAGAAAAGAAAAGAGAAACGAAAAAGAGGTAATAAAATGGGGTAAACAAAGTAGAGAGTGCCACGAAAAATCAAAGTACATGCTCTAGGAGGGGTTTCTTGGCACCCAAGCCATTGAAACCCCCACATTGTTTTAGAAATCCTTCACTACCAAACCTTAATGTGCTAGAAAGAGTAGACCAAGGAAGAGTGCTTCAATGTAGTTCACGATGGGTGATAGTTTGGAAAGGAGAGATAATGGTTTTGGCCGATGCTACTGGCCTTGGGTTGAAGAGAGGGGTTTTAGTCGAAACCATAGAACCTTCGGGTTTAGGTTAAAGATGTAGAACCTCACGTCATGATTGCCACCACCCAAAAAGCCTTTTTCCCATGTCCAAGACAATTGTCAGTCATCTGAACTCGTGTCTAGACCTCCAGAAAAGCTAGTGGTGACAACCATCCCGTGAACTCTAGCATCTAGATATTACCGCCATGGTATTGAGACGATAGGGCAGAGAGTTTATGATTGTGCGTATCTTTTGCACAAAAAAGGTCCCGACCCCACAGGTCTTGAGAGTGAGTGATTCATTCTTGCTTTGCATGTCATATCATAACCCGGTGAGGACCTTTGTTGCCTTCCCATTTGTTCCTCAGACTTGAATTCCATGCATGGTTGGTTTTGGTTGATAAGTGGTCTTGTTGCGACTTGCATTGATCTATTAACAAGGTGAGACCTTTTCATTTGCCCGTTTTTTGTGGCTTCGAATGTCGTTTGTGGTGGATGTCGGTATTGCTTGCAATGGTCCATGTATTGATTGCCAATAGCCATTGAGAATTCCCACTTTGTTCCCCTTGAGTTGTCCCCAAAGTATTTGTGTAGGTTGAAATATTACCTTGTGTGAAATGGTTTGCTTGGGGACAAGAAAAGTCTAAGTGTGGGGGAGTGCTTCGGGCCTAATTGTACATGTTTTGCTCCCGTTTTACTTAGGTGTTTGTTTTGGCGCACACCTCCAGTTCACGGACGCGTTTCATGGTTCACGGCTGTGAACTCAGGCCATAAACTAAGCTCGTCTCTAGTTTAAAAGATGAGCTCAAAGGAGGAGAGAGGGGAGATCCCATTTCGTGTAAAAAACCTTCTTCAGATTTCTAGAGAGAGAAACACGAACCAAAGGAGAGGAAGGCTAGGGTTTTGCTTCAAGGTGGATTTTGGGATGATTTCCTCCAAGGAAAGTTCAACGCAAGGGCCAAGAAGATTGGGAGCATCCTCCAAGATGGTTTCCACCTCTTCTCCCTGTGTTTTTACCATTTCTAGCATGGAGTAGATCTCATTTCACTTGGGTGTTATGAAACCCTAACTCTACCATGTAGTTTCTTTAATGTGAATTGAATGATTGTCATTGGGTACTGGTTAATTCAATGATTGAGGTTTTATTCATGATTGATTGTGCATGCTTGTGCTTAGCAACCTAAGGGTTGTGCATGTTTTGTGCTTAGCATCCTTAGGTTTGTGCATTTTGGTGCTAGCAATCTAATTAGCCACCTTAACTTAGCTTAGAGAGGGAAATCTTGCTTCCAAGGGAGACTCAATCGAGTTGGTTTTCCTTCAGCTTTTTAAGCCACCTAACTAGGTTAATTTAGGGCAACCTCAATATTGAATTAAGCAAATCGGTTAATCGTGATTAAGCCGTCTGACCTTTGACTTGAGTGAGGGAGTAAGTCAACTACCGATAGCCTAAACCGAGAGGGTCGAGTGATACGGTCTATAATGTTTACCTCGGTTTAGCAATTGAGATTGTGGTCTCCGACCATATATGCATCCCTCTGCGGTTCGCGGTTACCTTGCCCAAAGCAATCGTTCCAATTCACATATCATGGTAGTAGTTAGGGGGAAGTGACACCCGAGTGATCCTTCCACAAAAGAGTTTTCAAAACCATTTATCTTTGCCCTATTTTATTTTAATTAACAAACTTTTAAACCAAAACTTTGTTGCTAGATAATGATTAAAACAACTGAAGTAGGGGTAGACGGACCGACCTGGGTTGATATCTAAATACTTGCTCTATACTGCACCCAACTAGAGTTTAAATGAGGAATGTCATTATTATGATTATGATACTAAAGTAGAAGTGGACCCTGCGGTGAACATGCAGTGTGTCTGTGTTTAATATTGAAATATAGCTGAGGATTTAACGAAGATAAAATGAGGAATGTCGTTATTATTATTATTATTATTATACTCAAGTAGAATTGGATTATTCATAATCGAGTATTTGGAACTTAGAACTTTGTAATTGATCCATACAAAACGTGAATTCCTAGAAACTACTTTGTTATTATTTCAATAATTCATAACGTAATATCCGGCCATGAGTTATGTGAAACTGCCTACGAAAGAGATAATTATCCTAATACGATTACTTGGGATGGGTGATTATTTTATCATTGAGCTTATGATGAGAATGATGATTTTATATGATGTTCAAATTAATCACATAGACTTAGAAAGGGTCTGCGTTTACCCCCAACCAATTGATATTGTTACTGACGATCATTAGGATCGATGAGGCCAGTGACCAGAGAGATATGATTGTGGTTTCCGATATAATCACTGAAATTATGAGGCTCGAGTAGTCGAGCGGGGGTGGATGTATGGTGACCTTGGCACCCAAATTAATAAAATAGAAATGCATTGCACTTGCATATTATTTGGATATTGGATGCTAGGTTGAGACTTCAACCTAGATGCCATGATTAGGTGGTTAATCAATTTACATGAAAAAGATATCCATAGACTTCACCGTATAGGAGGGAATATCGCCACACCTCAGCTAAATTAGTTAGATGACCCCCTCCCCTTGTGTTCAGATCCGCAGCAGAGGAACTGAGCTTGGACGTCGGAGCTGTGCAACTTCTACTCCATCGTCATTATAAAAAAAAACTTATACTCCATCGTGAGGTATCGAATGATTGGTTAGAGGAGAGTTTTTTTTACCTATGTTTCGTATTTTAAAACAAGTATCACAAACATGTATTATGTTGGGTTTGATTGCATTAAGTTTGATCGATTGAGTTATTATAATTTATGGATTTTACCAAAATATGTAAGATGGAGATTTGAGTTTCAACGAACAAGTGTTTGGATTTTGATGTCCTGAACTAGATGTTGTATGATGTTCTAGTTTAATGAACGAGATTGGATATGTATTGAATGATGTTTAGTGAACGAAAGATGCATATGTATTTAATGATGAGTTAATACATGAACTGCGTTAGTATTTTCCGTTGTGCGTGCGAACCAGTGGTTTAACCCATGAGTTGTAGGGTGGGATGTTACATTTTATCTCATAACTAGTAGTTCGCTCATATCCTCCATACAAAACCCTTAAACTTATTGGCTAGATAACAACAACGTGGAAAGTAGGATAGGGTACCAGGACCCGAGTAGAATACGTCATTGATTGCTACTATACAACAATGTCGTTTTAACTTAAACTTGGCCTAGGATGGGGTAGTTATTGACACATGCTAATCATTGACAATAACTAGCACAAATGAATTAGATCTTGGGTAGATGGAAGCTGGGATGTAGTACGATGAACCAGATACTTTGGATTAAGGTATGCGATATGCCAATTCAACCAAAGCTTAAGTTCTTTGCGCGAGAGCTCCTAGAGAGACTTTTGTAGACGATGGAGGCATTGCGTGATAAAAAGGTGTCATTCCTTGCACGTTGCCAGTCTGTTGAGGGATGGAAGAGAGTACATAGCATCTTTTTTGGCATTGCCTAGTTGCTAGAGTCTGGTGGGAGGCGGCCGGTTCTCTGTTGAGTTGGAATCTCTACCGGCTTTGTGCTTCAACATTTTTTACGATGGATTTTGGATAGGGATTTTCCCCCCTCGCGGGTTGTGAGATTGCTTTGTCTATTATGAAGAGTTTGGAAGGCGAGGAATGGGTGGTCTTTGAGGGACAGCAGATTCTCCCTAATATCCTCGGGCAGTAGTTCTTTTATTAGGTGGAGGAATGGCTGCAGGTCCCTGCGGAAAGGAGAGTCGATGCTGGTGTGGCATCAGTAGCATCTACGGCAAGTAATCATGACAATGATGGACTCTTCGACGGTTATGATTTGTTCCTTTGACGGGGCAGTATGCATGGGATCCCATGCGGCGGGTGGTCTGGTCTTACGAGAGGCGTCAGGTGCATTGGTGGGGGCTCATAGGGTGATCTACAATGGTCCTCAAATTCCGATGCATGTGGAGCTTTTGGCGCTTCGTGATACGATCAGGTGGTGCCATTCTGAGGTTTGGCCAATGTTTAGATTGAAGGAGATCCTAAGATAATTGTTGATAAGGTGAATGCTGGTGGAATTCGAGATGTTGCTTGTTGCGCCTTACTGGAAGAAATTTGGCATCTCCTGTCGTCTTCACCTGAGTTCCGGGGTAGGTTTGTAGGTAGACAGAACAATAGGGTAGGGTGACTAAGAAAGCCATGTCTTTGTTTCCTATGAGTTGTAATAATTTTGATTTCCAAGCGTGGCTTTGGTTAAAGCCAATATCTGTGTAACTTTGTTTACTTGTTAATGCATGCGATCTTTCCCTAAAAAAAATGTATAAACTTTATTAGGATTAATAAATTGGAGCGAAATTTTATATTTTAATTTCTGAAAAGTAACGGGTGTTAAATGGTCTCCGACCAATGAAAGAAGAAGAAAAAAAGAATGAAAAAAACTTGTTCTCATAAAATACTAGTGTCTGTATTAATTTCTTTTTTAGGTAAAAGATATTTGTGTTGGTAGTAAAGCTCTGAGTTGGGACTTTGAGGAAGGCTCGGATAGTTTTGCCGTCTTTATGGTTCTATCTTCTGAAATTTGGGAGAAAACTCTCATGCAGAAGCAGAAGCAGAAGCAGAAGCAGAAGCAGAAGCGAATGAGAATATGAGATGATGCAGAAGTGTGCATCGACATTTATAAAGTATGGCCTTTTCAAGTTACCCTCCTCAGACCCTATCAGTTCCTCTCCACCGGCAGCTCCACAGGTATTATCACTCAAGAAGCTACGATTCCGTCAATCAAGTTTTGGGCAGTGGTTTCCCTCCCAAACCCTTAAAGCCCGCCCTTTTCTTGGTGCTTAAACCCCCTCAATCATCACTCGACACCCTCACTTCGCTCCCTGCCCAGAAACCCACGAATTCGGGTTTGCTCCAACTTTGTCTTCATGGGAACCTCGCACCAGCTCTGGAATACCTCGACTCGATGCGGCTACTGAAAGCTCCGATTGAGGAGGAGAGTTTTATTGCCCTGGTGAGACTCTGCGAGTTCCGGAGAGGACGCAAGGAAGGTCGTTATGTGTACCAACTTGTGTTGGAATCCTTGCTGTCCCCTTTGAGTCTTAGGCTTGGAAATGCGTTGCTGAGTATGTTTGTGAGGTTCGGCGATGTAGGTAGTGCTTGGAATGTTTTTGGGAGAATGGGCGAGAGGAATTTGTTTTCCTGGAATGTTCTTGTTGGCGGGTATGCTAAAGGTGGCTTCTTTGATGATGCTCTCTGTTTGTACCATAGAATGTTGTGGATTGGCATTAGGCCTGATGTCTACACTTTCCCTTGTATATTGAGGAGCTGCGGTGGTGCTCAGGATATTGTGAGAGCAAGAGAGCTCCATGCTCATGTTATTAGATTTGGTTTCGAATCGGAGGTTGATGTGGTGAATGCTTTGATTACCATGTATGTTAAGTGTGGAGAAGTGACGATGGCAGGCAAATTATTCGATACAATGTTCATCAGGGATACAATTTCTTGGAATGCAATGATTTCCGGGTTTTTCGAGAATGGGGACTGTCTTAGAGGGCTAAAGTTATTCTTCAAAATGCGAGAGCTTTCCATCAATCCAGATTTGATGACTATGACGAGTGTGATCTCAGCGTGTGGCCTTCTTGGTGATAATAGATTGGGGAGGGAAATTCATGGATATGTGATGAGAACTGAGCTTGCCAATGATGTTTCAGTGTCTAATTCCTTGATTGAATTGTACTCCAGTGTTGGCCAATGGAAAGAAGCCGAAAAATTGTTCTCAGGAATGGAATCCAGAGATATAGTGTCATGGACGGCTTTGATTTCGTGTTATGAGGATAACTCACTGCCTGAGAAAGCTTTGGAAACTTACTTGAACATGGAGGTTGTGAAAGGAATTGTAGCTGATGAGATAACAATAGCCAGTGTGTTATCTGCTTGTGCTAGTCTACGGAATTTGGATATAGGTGTAAAGCTTCATAAGCTTGCCACTAGGACTGGACTTGCCTCATACACTATCGTGGCGAACTCGCTCATTGACATGTACTCTAAGTGTAATTCCATTGACAAGGCTTTGGACGTGTTCCATCAAATTCCAGAAAAGAATGTGGTATCCTGGACTTCAATCATTGATGGCCTTCGAATCAACAATCAGTGCATTGAGGCTTTATCATTCTTTTGGCAAATGATTAGAACCACGAAACCGAATTCAGTTACTTTAGTTTCTGCTTTGGGTGCGTGTGCTAGAATCGGTGCATTGATGTGTGGAAAAGAGATTCATGCTCATGTATTGAAGGCCGGAACTGGCTTCGACGGTTTCCTACCGAATGCGATTCTTGATATGTATGTAAGGTGTGGTAGGATGAGACCTGCACTGCATCAGTTTAACTTGAACAAGACAGATGTGGGGGCTTGGAATATTTTGTTGAGAGGGTATGCCCGGAGGGGACAAGGAGCATGGGCTATGGAGTTATACCGGAGAATGTTGAATTCTCACATAGTTCCTGATGACATAACATTTGTTTCTCTTTTATGCGCATGTAGTAGATCTGGGATGGTCACTGCAGGTTTGGAGCTATTCAACAGTATCAAGACTAGACGTTCTGGCAATCCAAATCTGAAACATTATGCCTGCATTGTTGATCTGCTTGGACGGGCTGGGGAGTTGGAGAAAGCATACGAGTTTATTATGAACATGCCAATACAACCAGATCAGGCAGTTTGGGGAGCCTTATTGAATGCATGTAGACTTCACCGGCATGTCCAGCTCGGAGAACTGGCAGCTCATAATATTTTCAATCTGGGGGCGGGAAGCATTGGTTACTATGTTCTGTTGTGTAATCTTTATTCAGACAGTGGTAAATGGGATCAAGTTATCAAAGTAAGAGAAAAGATGAAAGAAGCAGGGCTAGTTCTTGATCCTGGTTGCAGTTGGGTGGAAGCAAAAGGCAAAGTTCACGCTTTTCTGACTGGTGATAATTGCCATCATCCTCAAGCAAAAGATATAAATGTAGTATTGGAGGGATTTTATGAGAAAATGAAGGAAGCTGGGCGTGATGGTCAAGATTTCGGTTGTATAGATGATGAAGCAGACAGATCAAAAGCCGAAATGTTTTGTGGGCACAGTGAGAGACAAGCGATTGCATTTGGACTAATTAATACTGCTCCTGGGTTGCCTATATGGGTTACCAAGAATCTCTACATGTGCCGAAGCTGTCATAGTTTAGTCAAATTCATCTCCAAGGTAGTCCGTCGGGAAATTTCTGTCAGGGATACAGAGGAGTTCCACCATTTCAAGGATGGCGAGTGTTCTTGTGGAGATGAAAGTTACTGGGAAGAAATTAATAACAAAAGATAGTGAATAAGAGCCAAGTACCCTCCTGTTTCAGCACTGAAAGTGGTACTGGCAATTGGCAAAAGAAGTTGGGTTTAGAGTAGCAAAAGCTGTCTTCTTCAGTGTACAGTTTACTGGACCTTGTAATATGTTTGTGCGTTATTTATAACCTGGCCTCTACGCAAGGAACATGAGCAAGATGATATTTTTGTGCTTTATTTGTGGAGATGATATGTGGCTCCCACTGCCACCTCAATAGCTTGGGAAGCATAATATGTGGTGCGGGAAGTTGCAGCCCTCGTGGATTGATAGCTTCTTGCCAAGGTACCCTTTCGGTTCTCAGAATAGTGTAGTCATCTATACCAATGAAGCATGCATGCCTCATTGAGGGTATTGATTTGCAAAGATTCTTGTACAGTTGTAAGGTAAGAGCGTAAGGTACAACGTTCTTCTATCTAGTAATGGCTGTAAGAATGTCTATTGCGATGCAGTAAGAAAAATGGTTTAACAAAATACAGTACTTGAGACTTTGAGAATACTACCCCCCTGGATTTGTTGTTCAATAACTGTTACTGTATTCAGTTTACCCTGGAGTGGGTCTCACCGTTTTGAACGTATCACTCTATTCTTATCTGACATGAACCGAAATCATTTGCAGTATAGTTAACCAACATAATGGTTATACCTCCTATGTCACAATAAAGTATTGGGGCAGTCCTACTCCGTATAGAGTAATCAGGAAAGAACACGAAGATCTAAAGCTTGTGTGGGCTGTGAAGTATGTGATGTGATTGTTCGTTGAATTTCCTTCAGAGCGGAAGTGATAGTGGAGAAAGAGGGCCGCAGAGAAGGATCTTGATCCCAGGACACACATATGAGATCAATTAGCTCCACCAGTTGCCCATCTTGGTCCTCCGGAAGCGCGGGTCTCAGATTTCCCTCAGCTACTTGCATTGCGATCTGTTCAAGTGCAGGGGAAAAAAGAAGCACACACTGGTTTGAAGAAATCTTTCCAACTATACTTGGTGGCCATCTAAATAAATGCTTATTTGTTGCAGTTGAACAGACTAGTACTACAATAGTAGTAGTGCATTACCTTGCTAGGACCGAAATCTGTGTCGATGTAAGGGTAATCTCCGGTGACGATCTCGTTCAGAATGATGGCGAAACTGTAGACATCACATTTCTCATTGTAAGGCTGACAAGCAATCACCTCTGGCGCCATGTATATGTAAGTTCCTGTTTCGCCAGTGAGTGCCATTTCTTGGTCGTTGAGGAACCTGGCGTGCCCAAAATCGGCAACCCTGACATGGTTGGCGTCGTCCAAGAAGATGTTGCTGGGCTTGAGATCACGATGGATGACCTTATTGGGCTTCTGCTCGTGGAGGTACTGCATCGCCAGAGCAATCTCCAGGGCCCTGGCAAGGCGATCCGGCAGCGGAGGCAAGGGGACGGACCTGGCCATGCTGCGGCTGCCAGCACCGTGCAGCCATTCCTTGAGGGTCGTCCCCAGGAACTCCGTCACCACCCAGGCGTGGTTGGGTGGGTCGAGTGATGCCCCGACTAGCTGCAGGACGAAGCGGTGCCTCTGTCTGGACAATGTGTCCAGTTCTTGGAGGAAGAAACTCACCCCACTGTCGTTGGTGCGGAAGAAATCTGGGAAGATGCACTTGACAGCGACGTCCAGCCCTCTCCACACTCCCTTGTAAATCTCGGCCGTGCTTCCTTCCGCAACCTTTTCTTGCAACTCAATCTCTTGGGGGTGGATGTACCATCCATTGAGGGTGGCCTGGTTGGCGAGGGCGGTGAGTTGAGAGTGGTATTGTTGGTGTGGTGAAGCTGAAGCAGGGAGGGTAGGGCTTGAAATGGGAGAGACGTTACATTCTTGGTAGTCTTTGTTGCCAATGATGAGGTCCAAGAAGCCATGGTCTTGTGCAATCTGAAGGCAGAACCTGAGGTAGTCTTGGCTTCTCTCCATTCGCTTTCGGTACATAACCCTCAGCTCCTTCTGCTTTTCTACTTGTGTTTCCAGATCCGCCACCTTCAACGCCAACAGAACCAGATAAACACAATTAGTCAAAAAAGCAAGGCAGTGGTACTCTGGTACTGGTTGGTTTGTAAAAAGGCTAAGGCTAAGGCCGGCGCCCCAATGGACAACACATGAGAATCCACAGCAGAAAGAGACATGCATAGGGCAGCAAAAGAAAAGGGACACGCTAACAATGATTGACCAAGCCTCAAAACCAAAATAAGGGTCCTCGGTTTATAGTGCCTTAATTTAGTAAGGGATATGATTCGGTTTGTGATACGATAAGTTCATCTCGGTTGAACAAAATATGTAGAAAGGTAAAAAAAATTAACATTAAATGAATTTAATCATATATAAATACATATTTGAAGACTTTCTACTTACAATCTATATTCATATTTAAATAAAATACAACATTTCAAACAAAATAACAATACTCATATTTAAGTACAACAATTAATATTAAAACTCCAACTTTACATCAAATTATATAAACATTTACCTTTCAAATTAGTGAGATAAATCACAAATTAATTGTCTTTCTTAATTAAATTTATTAAAATAATGTAATTTTGTTTGGATACTAGAAATCGATCATAAAAGTGATATTCCACCATGTTCATGAGCGGCATCAATTGTACCAGGTTCAACGGACCGACATTCTACTTGCATGACAACCATCTTCAAAACACAGGTTTGCCTTGGAGATTCGATGGTTGTCCCTGTGCACCACAACTACTCTGGACCATCTATAATTGACTTCCAAATACATTTTCTCCCCCTTCCTACTTGGAAGATGAATGTTTTTCTCATAGTTTCACTATGAACAATGCAACTGTAGGGACTTTGACATCGAACGTCCTAAGCTTGCGCTAAAGACGGAAAAACTCGCCCTTTAAACAACAAGGCAACGGCAAACAGCCATGGACGCAGGTGGAAGGGAAGGATTTGGGTGCCAACTTCTATCAATGCAGTACTGGGTCATAATAAAAATAAAAACCGTATCCTAATAATCGAGTTAATAAGTTACCTGCTGCTGCAGCTGGGTGATGAGAAGCTGCTGCTGTTTGAGTTTGGGTGGTGGGGCAATGGAATCCATACTCATGCAGTCTCCGAGCTTCCGACAACATCCGCTGCCGAAAGATCTGGAGGGTAGCGCTGCACCGGAATTAGCTGCGGGAGAAGCGGAGGGTGATTGCGGCTCTGCCAACGCAGCAGCTGGTGTTTTCTTCCGACCAAACAGCGAGCCTTGTCGCCCTTGCTTGTTTCCGCCTCCAACTATCATACTTGTTATTATGATCACGCTTCTTAATCTTCCTTAACCGCTCTACCTTGCTATCTAGCTAGCTGGAATTGGTCGATCAAGAAGAAGCTGGGATTATATGCACCATTGCTTTCTACGTCTGTTAAATAGCGACAACTCGGGGCGGAACTGTCAATCCAACTCAACAATGTTGCTCTATTTTATTAGTGGCGAAGAAGATGTCAATCCCACATTGCCCCTTTTATATTCAAAATACACCTCCCCATACACACAACACATATCATCCCTACTTTTTACTCTCAACTTTACCAGGACTGCAACACAACAAATCCGTCTCTTCTGGAACAAGATCTATACACATTTTAGGATTGGAAATATCGAGCGTCATCTAGAATGAAATAAAAAATTTACAATTCATGATAATAAACCATTCAAGAGTAAAATATATTATAACAAAAATTCAAGGAGAACTTTTATGACATGGAAGATCGAGTTTAGCCAAAACGATAGAGCATACTAATAAACAATTAGGCAGTGGAAATTGCCACGAAATTTCATTTTAACGAAATCATGGACATAATAAGGATTTTCAATGAGTCAATCATTGGTTATTCTAATAGGACATGGGTCTTATAGCTTTTTGACGACGATTATCATTGGTAAATTATAATAAAATAATGTACGCGAAATCGACTATGCAATATATCATAATAGAAAAAAATGAGTAGGTATCCTTCGATCTTTGTCATCCTATTTTTGTTCGTGGTCGAACAAAGGTTCATCGAGAGTTTTGAGAGAAGGAGAGAATGTATCCTTAAAGCGTCGTCATCCAATCATTCTTCTTAGAATCACATTAACATCTTCACATCTCACGCAAATAAAAATACCTCATTTCACGAGATCTTTGTAATTGTAAAAATATCATATAATCAATTTTCATCAAGCATTCATTCTCAATCATCATCATTACACCAAAATAACGTATCATCACTTATGCGGTCGCTCATCGAGTTTTGCATATATAAACTCGACCGTCGAATATACTAGCTATCCCAACCCAGGACAAGTGCACCCAAGATCGCCGAAATAGTATAATGGTGACCGACGTCGCATTCCAAAGATCGCGGTATCCTAGGCTACCTAGGCTCGGTTGTTATCTAACCACCTAGTTATTTAGCAGGTGGACAGTTGTCGATTACTGAACTAGAGGTCGATAAAGGAGAAGAGGTACTCAGGGTGTCTCCCTCGCACGCCCTAAACTTAGGTTAATCATGCGAGGGTTTGCAGAATAATGTGTGAAACTCACTCAACTAAGGGTTTCAATAATTACTCTCCTCCTCCTACTATGATCCCAAGAACCATTGTCATCTCAGTCAAGGTTCAGGCACTAGGGAAGCCACTTAGTTCCTCTCAATAGGTTCGACCTCTCATGCACACTGAAGCGATCGATTGATGACGCTTGAATCATCTACAACATTGCTCAGAATGGCATTTCATCTAGTAGGAGTTCAATCGTCTCGTCCACTAAAGGAATCCTGAGATCATTCATCTACCCCTAATTAAGCCATAAAACGTTCAAATCGAGTCTTGCTCTTAAACTCCTAACTTATTCAAATGACTTAGCGGTAAGCTAGAAGAGAAGAGTTGGAGAGACAAGCCCTAGCATAATCAAGCATATATGAAGCATATAATCACTAAAACAAACAAATCCATACACAAACCCTAACATAATTACATCTACATTCAAAACCTAATTCTAGGATTTGGGAGACTAGGCCCCAAAGTACCTTGAGGGATTACCCCATGTAGAGGGGGAGAAGAGACGTGCAAAGATGGGAAGAAAACATGAAGAAGGGTCTTCAAGTGCTGGAAATCCTCTTCCAAAACTCTCTTCCACTTATTCTTCTCCAAGCTTCTACTTCTCTCATTAACCTCACTCTAGAACAAGAAATCTTCCAAAAGTCTTATATTCAAGGGGAGGAGTCCCCAATTTATAGAATTCTAAGGACACATGCAAGTTCATGGGCATGAGGCAGGAGATCAGAGTCGTGATCTGAGGGCAAGAGGCCGTGATCTTGGCTTCATCGACTTTGGTCTTGTCTGGCTTTAGAGATCGCAGCCTGACTTCACGGTTGTGATCCGTGAGTCATGGCAGTGATCTTTCTCACGAGCCGGGATAGCAGGAGTCACGAGTCGAATGTCGAGACTTTCTGGTCTTCCCTTGACGGGTGCATCTTCATGTTCGAGCCCAAAACTCCATCATTCACGGCCACGATCTTTGGCTTGAAAGTCGCGATCTTCCTGCTCTACTTCGTGCCCCTTCATCTCGGTCCTGATCTTCACTCCTTCATTAGGGAACTCCATTTTGCCCCCTTTTTCTACATTTGTGACCTCATTTTTCACCTAAAACGTTGATATCATCTAAAACAAACTAAATGAAAATACTCTCTTCGATGAACGAATAGAGATGCATTTGATGATATATTGACCATCGAATGACTCAAAATGACCTTAAATATGAAGGCTAAATAACATCATTTTGGATTTTATCAATCACCTAGCATTCAGTTAACAACTAATTATGCTTATAACCTTACTATCCCGAATTCACACCATTTCAATTATCCTCATAAACATTTTCTTTAGTAAAATCTCAACTTGGCATTATAGCAATGTGGTAACAACGTGTGTATTCGTGGAGTGTACTATACTTTAAGTGATATGGTTGTTGAATGCACTTCGTCAAATCATAATCGTCTATTATAAATTTTACAAATTGATTTTTTGATTTGGTTTAGAGAATTGGGACATAAAGTTTATCAATTAGAGGTTAGCTTATATTATCATATCAAACTCTGTATGATTTATTTTCTGGATAGAGATAGATAACTCTGGTATTTTTTTATTTCTATATTATTGGTACTTTGACCGCCGCGCGGGGGAGGGGGGGGGGGTATTTGGCATTTTCAAAATGTGCAGAAAGTATAGGTAGTTTAAGCAAATTTGTCGGGTTATATATTCTATAATCGAGATATTCAATTTTCTAAGCCATCTCTCTATCTCTTCCTCTTTCTCCAGACGAAACCTTATGATTCGGGTCCAATTGGACACTTTTTTCCCTCACATCTTGATCGTTTTCCTTTGCATTTCATCATACCTCGACATATTTCACGCTAGGTTGTGCTTGTTTTGATATATTTTAGTTACTAGCACGCGTGGAAGGGTCGAGGATGAGTTTTGGGACGATTAGAGTTCGAAAAGCGCAAAAAGACCAACGAAAAGTCCAAAGTCACTGTTTCCCGTGACAGTGAAGCGCAGGCGTCCATGAAGCAGCCCCAATTCACGACCTGGCATTCGAGTTCATGTCCTCTAAGGGCGTGAACTGGAACCACAACCCGTGAACAGCGAGGCATCCAGCGAGGTTCCACAAGTTATTAACGACAAGGAAGTTCACGGTCTCTAAGACCGTGAACTTGGAGCACAAACCGTGAACCCTGGAGAGTGAAGCGGTGCGTTTTGGGGACGACGATGATTTCACGGACGCGTTAAGATGTTCACGGCCATGAACTGGCCAATGCGGGCGTGAACTAGGCATTTTCGGGCAAATATAAAAACAGTAGCAGAAGGAAGAAAGGGGGAGAGCTGGTTTTTGTAGAAGGAACACTTTCTTTCCCTAGGGTTTCAACCCAAAACACCAAAGGGGAGTTCTAGTGAGAGAGGGAGTGAACTTGGAGCTTAATTGAAGGCATTGATCAAGCTTGAAATCTAGGAATCAAGCCTAGAAGAAGAAGAAGATGATCTAGAGGTTTCTTTGTAATCTCCCCTCTCTCTCTCTCTCTCTCTCTCTCTCTCTCTCTAGAAACTCACCCTCTTCTATTGGGTTTAAGAACCCTGGGTCTAGATTTGGGTTTAATGTTGATGTATGTGACAACCTCCATGATTGATTGATGATTTTACTTAATTGATGGATGATTTCATGAATGGCATGAGTTGGGTTTCCATTTTCATGTATTGAGTTTTTGACCTAGGAGGGAGATAATCCCTTTAGAGCCCCCCTTTTGGCATCTTCGGATCACTCCTATCGTATATTGCCCGGTGATAAACCGTTAATTGCATATGTTTTTGCCCCTATTCTTGCGCCGTTTGAGATGTTGATTCTCTTGTTTTAGGCCATTTTCACGCTAGGTTGTGCTTGTTTGTGATATTTCAGGTCCTAGTACGTGAATGAAGGTTTGGGAGCGAGTTCGGGGTCGATTGGACAAAGATCGGACGTGTGGGGAGTCGCTGAGGAAGCCACACGGGCACACATAAAACCCACACGGCCGTGTGAGGAACTGATGACTCGGTATTTGCACATGTTTTCCCCTTTGTTTCTTGATTGTTTGAGCTTGAATTATTGCTTCTTTGGCCTATTTTATGCTAGGTTGTATTCCTTTGTCCCATTTCAGGTCCTAGCACATAAAGTGAAGCATAGGCGCAAGTTTCAAGTCAATCAGAGATCAATTGACGATTCGAGAGAGGAAACTTGGGCATGACCTGAAGAAGAATGGATTTCTACCTCACTTTATGGACAAAGAAGCATGCAAGCTTGTTATGAAACGAAAGAGGACGAGACTACGAGCGTCTGGGATCAAACGGCGACTGATTCGGAGTCCGGACGAGGGAGAAACGAAGCATTAAACAGAGGCTGAGCAAGCTGCACGGGCAGACCAGCGTGGCCACGCACGGCCGTGCAAGTGACCAGTTTGGCCGTGCGAGTTGGCTGAGGTTCAACTAATTGATACGCCGCGTTTTGAGGTGCACGGCCAGAATGGTGATGTGCACGGCCGTGCACCCTGGCCGTGCGAGTCGGGAATGGCTGTTTTTAACCCAAATTCGAGCCAAAGGAGGAGGAGAGCGGGGTTTTGGATCCCAAACACCCAAGGGACGAACCCTAGAGAGAGAGGGCGATTTGAGGGCATTCTTGGAGTAGAGAAGGAGGATTTCTTCGCCTTGGGAGCTCGAGGAACAAGCCCGGACTTGAAGACTGATCATCTGAAGATTCTTACTGCAGTCTCTCTCTTCTCTATGGAGTAACTTCCCTTCACTTAGGTTTTGAGGAACCCTAGCTATGTTTGTTTGATTGGATGATTGTATGAGTACTCCGACTTGATAATCTTGAGTTCATATTCAATCTATGCATGTTTTCATGATTCAATTCTGCTTTAGTCGAGATTATTGATTCTGCTTTGATTCTATGAGAGGGAATACCTGATTAGGTCAATAGAGCACCATAGATTGATAGTAGTGGATCGATTGCTTTAGTCGAGGGTTGATTCACTGCTTTGTATCGATTGAGAACCTCTTTCGATAGAGGGAGTCTAGTTCAGAACGCCTTGATCAGTTGTTCTAGAGAAGGATACGTCCCTCTAGGCAATTGACTCAAGAGGGCCTTGTTCCTTTAGTCGAGACTCAAGGTCTAATCAAGGATTCTCCGCATTGTGAATGAAAGTGAAACAGGTTAGAGATCATCAATCGTTAATCTGGCTAGTGGCTAGGGGGAATCATACCTAAGTGAGTTCCCAACCTGTAATTAGATTAACTTTAACTGTAGTTTGCTAGAGTAGTTTTAGTTCTTTTATCTTAATCTGGTTTGCTAAATAATAAACTGAAGCTGAGTAATAGTAACTCTAGAGACCCGTGGATTCGATATTTATCACTTGAGCCACTATACTGCAGTCCCTTCCATTGGTTACACTTGGCCTTTGTGAGGTGTTGTGTCGTAGCGAGCCAAGTTTTTGGCGCCGTTGCCGGGGACTTTCTAGAGTATTAGGAAAGGCAGAAGTTTGTTACTTTAGCGTTTTTCGTTTCTTTTCTTTTCCACCCTTGCTTTTCACTTGGGTGTTTTTTGTTTTTGTTGGTGCAGATCTGAATCATGGATCCTAATGGCTTCTCCAATCATTGGGGGTATCCACCACCATCTGGGTGGTATTACCCCGAGACTCCGTGGAGCAATCAAGGCGGAGAAGACTATGGATTCGGGTTCCAGTACCAACCCCCTTACTACGGAGAACAACCGGACCCCTGGGCATATCAAGAACAACCTCATTATCAAGAAGAATTTCTCCCACAACCAGAAGGGCCATCGGCGCTGGAGTTACTCATGGAGCAGTATGCTCGAGACTGTGAGAGAACATGCTCCAGGATGGATCAGTGTGTCCAGGCCTATCGTGAAACAGATGAGATCCTCCTGAGCCTTAAGAAGAGCGTCGATGATCTTGAGCGATCTTGGGCGCAACCTGCTCCAGATCACCCTTCTGCTACCATACAAGAAGAGGAGGAGGAAGAAGAAGGCTACAAGGGCATTGTGGAACACACTGAAGTTGTCACGGAGAGCTCCCGTGATGATCATGATCAGGCCTGTCATGTCGTAGCCGACCACACCTTCCCACACCCCAACCAGAGCTTTGAAGAGGCGGGCATGAGTGAGGAGATGCAAGAAGATCTCATGAAAGAAATTGCTTGGCAACTTGCTCTCCAATCCGTGCTAGAAGAAGAAGAGCAAGAAAGGGTGCAGAAAGAAGTTGTGGAGGATGAAGAAAGTGAAGCAGGAGGAGTTCTTGATCATTTCCCAGGGGTGATACCACACGAACAAGTAAGGGAGGTTGAAGAAGCAATTGGCGTCCAGGCTGAGGACGGAGTTCAGGTGGAAGAGGAATGCACCGGCCATGAGTTACATGTGATATCTCCACCAAACTTTGAGGAACTGCTTGGCAAGGACCCATTTGCAGTGTCTCTTTGCCAGACCAAGGCCACCTCGACATCGGTCCCTCTTGGTGGACGCGATGGTGGCCAATCAATGTTGTCATATCTGGTTTGGGGCAATGAGACGAGAGAAGAGAAGGAGAGGTCTCGAGGGTGGAGACTTCATCTGCATCAAGTACATGAGCCTTCATCACCTGCCACATCACATGCTCATGACTTGAGACTCCACCTCATCGACGAGAACCTCAACTTCAAGGAGGTTCTAGCATGGACCGAAACTTAGGAGCCATCGTCCGGCTCACGACGTGAAAGAAGCGCTTGTTGGGAGGCAACCCAACCAGTCGGTTTGCATTTCTTTCTCTTTTTCTCCTCGGTTGAGTCAGTTTTGTTATTTGATTTTAGAGTCAATAACTCAACCTTTGTGAGATTTTGTGTGGTGTTTGTGTTCTGATTACTCTCTCTTTCTGGAATGCACCGCCTGACCCGTTCATCATCATTCACCCTTGATCTGGTAACTTCGTTCTACCCTCCTTATCTTTCCTCCATTGAGGACAATGTCGTGCTTAAGTGTGGGGGGGTGTTCGATTATGTATGCGGGTGAATGTTTGGCTGTTTGTGTGCTTGGAGCCTAGTCCACTGTCCAAATTTTTAAATTTGAGGGCTCCAAGTACGTGTTCCATGCAATTGCCTGCTCAGTATGCTTTGAATTGACAGTCTTTACAGTAATATGCAACCTAGGGAGGTAGTGTAGCACTATGGAGGATGTTGATGCATTTAAGAAGTCTCATTTCTTCTTCATATAAAGTTGGTTGATTGAGTGAATTAGTGATCTTAGGACCCTTGAATTGTGTGGTGTTGTGGATTCTCTGCCTGTCATGGACTCTTGTATCATGTTTTGAAAGTAACAGGTGCTCGAAAATGTGCTTCAAAATAAACGTCTCCCGTGCGAATAGGGCGAAAGTGTGTAAGGGGAGACGGGAATTCGTTCCCAATTTCCACCTACTACCTCCAGCCCCCTTACATGTCTTTCCCCCGCACGAGGCTCGAGACATCCGCTCCTGGCATGGCCGGTAAGAGCAGGTTGGGACCCTTGAAAAAGAAAAGAAAAGAAAAATATCAGAAAACAAGCAAAACAAAAAAAGGGGGTCTCAACCATCTTCAAGAAGCAGAAAATAGAGCACCTTGAAAAATGTGAGTCCATGATCTGTTGTTTTTGAGAATCTCCTCATCCACAATTCATTTGTCCTCTGTTCACTATTTGCCATGATGCCGACTCGCCGAAGAAGTTATGAGATGACTTGTGCGTCGGTTGACCTCGTAAGCTGCTAAATGATCTAGGAAGTCCTCTACCTACGATCTGGGTTGTTTGTTGCTATAGAGGTCTGGAGAGTTGCATTGGTTTGAGTTAGGTTTGCTTGGGGACAAGCAAACAGTTAAGTGTGGGGGGATTTGATGACTCGGTATTTGCACATGTTTTCCCCTTTGTTTCTTGATTGTTTGAGCTTGAATTATTGCGTCTTTGGCCTATTTTATGCTAGGTTGTATTCCTTTGTCCCATTTCAGGTCCTAGCACATAAAGTGAAGCATAGGCGCAAGTTTCAAGTCAATCAGAGATCAATTGACGATTCGAGAGAGGAAACTTGGGCATGACCTGAAGAAGAATGGATTTCTACCTCACTTTATGGACAAAGAAGCATGCAAGCTTGTTATGAAACGAAAGAGGACGAGACTACGAGCGTCTGGGATCAAACGGCGACTGATTCGGAGTCCGGACGAGGGAGAAACGAAGCATTAAACAGAGGCTGAGCAAGCTGCACGGGCAGACCAGCGTGGCCACGCACGGCCGTGCAAGTGACCAGTTTGGCCGTGCGAGTTGGCTGAGGTTCAACTAATTGATACGCCGCGTTTTGAGGTGCACGGCCAGAATGGTGATGTGCACGGCCGTGCACCCTGGCCGTGCGAGTCGGGAATGGCTGTTTTTAACCCAAATTCGAGCCAAAGGAGGAGGAGAGCGGGGTTTTGGATCCCAAACACCCAAGGGACGAACCCTAGAGAGAGAGGGCGATTTGAGGGCATTCTTGGAGTAGAGAAGGAGGATTTCTTCGCCTTGGGAGCTCGAGGAACAAGCCCGGACTTGAAGACTGATCATCTGAAGATTCTTACTGCAGTCTCTCTCTTCTCTATGGAGTAACTTCCCTTCACTTAGGTTTTGAGGAACCCTAGCTATGTTTGTTTGATTGGATGATTGTATGAGTACTCCGACTTGATAATCTTGAGTTCATATTCAATCTATGCATGTTTTCATGATTCAATTCTGCTTTAGTCGAGATTATTGATTCTGCTTTGATTCTATGAGAGGGAATACCTGATTAGGTCAATAGAGCACCATAGATTGATAGTAGTGGATCGATTGCTTTAGTCGAGGGTTGATTCACTGCTTTGTATCGATTGAGAACCTCTTTCGATAGAGGGAGTCTAGTTCAGAACGCCTTGATCAGTTGTTCTAGAGAAGGATACGTCCCTCTAGGCAATTGACTCAAGAGGGCCTTGTTCCTTTAGTCGAGACTCAAGGTCTAATCAAGGATTCTCCGCATTGTGAATGAAAGTGAAACAGGTTAGAGATCATCAATCGTTAATCTGGCTAGTGGCTAGGGGGAATCATACCTAAGTGAGTTCCCAACCTGTAATTAGATTAACTTTAACTGTAGTTTGCTAGAGTAGTTTTAGTTCTTTTATCTTAATCTGGTTTGCTAAATAATAAACTGAAGCTGAGTAATAGTAACTCTAGAGACCCGTGGATTCGATATTTATCACTTGAGCCACTATACTGCAGTCCCTTCCATTGGTTACACTTGGCCTTTGTGAGGTGTTGTGTCGTAGCGAGCCAGGAACCAATGAGGCCGTGTGGGATTATGCGAGGCTTCACACGGGCTGACCGAAGGCTCCACACGGCCGTGTGTCCCTGGCCGTGTAGGAAGCCTGAAATCCAATTAATCGGAACGCGGCGTTTAGGACCTCACACGGGCATCTGGGTAAGCCACACGGCCATGTGGCCAGCCCGTGTGAGTCGGGAATTCTGGTTTTAACCCAAATTCGAGCCACAAGTGAGGGAATCGACTTTTGAGAGCAAAAACAGAGTTTTAGAGAGAGAAAGGGCGAAGAACAAACCCTAGGAGCTATTTGGAGTGGATTTCTCACCATTGAAGCCCAGATTGCGTCCCCAGGAGTGAAGATTGACATCCCAGAGCAGATTTTCCTCATCTTATTGAGTATGACTACTCTGATTTCTGTTTTCCTCTCTCTCTCTCTATGGAGTAGAACCCTTCTCTCACTTGGGTATGAAGAACCCTAGTTCCATGTGTTAGGGGTTTGATTGTAATGACTTGGGATGATTATACTGTTTGGTTTTAATCGAATGATGCATGTTTCATTGAATTGATTGAAGTCTGATCAGCTTTTCTTGATTTATGCTGCAACCTGAGATAGATAGAATCTGATTAGGTTGTTAGGGCTTCTTCATTCGGTAGTAGGAGATTGGCTATACGAGAGTTAGCTAGTTTACTGCTTTGTACTGGAATCCAATTCCAGTAATGGAGTTCTGTGCTTATTGCTACAGCTTTCTATCCCGGTGAAGACTAGTTGTCTGCCGGGTAGTTAGACTGAGAGGGCTTGGTCAGCTTAAGAGATTCCAAGTTACTGTCGGATCTTCTGCAGTCTAATCAACAGTATATCAACCCAGGGTAATTACAATTGAGACTTAACTAAGGAGCTAGGGGGACTCATTCCCGAGTGACTCTTCCTTTGCTTGAGAAAACTGAATCAATTCCTGCTTTCTTTCTGCTTTCAGTTAAGACCAAATTCAATCGACTTAGTTTGCTAGATAATAGATAATCACGGAGTAGGCAGTAGATCTAGACCCCGGGTTGATATTTAGAACTTGCCACTTTACTGCATTCTCGGGCTGCGATTACACTTGGTCGCAGTTTGGTGTTGTGTTTTAGCGTGTCAAGTTTTTGGCGCCGTTGCCTGGGAACGAACCCGGGTCACCCGCTAGGTTTGCATTTTATTACCTTTTTCCTTTTGTTTTTTTGTGTTTTTGAGTCTTGAGGTGTTGTTCTCGAGTCGTATGTCGTTTTTGAGTGAAAACAGGTAAAATTCGGAGTTCTGGCAGCCCACACGGCCAGCCCTGAAAGTCACACGGCCGTGTGGAATTGGATTTTGGCCGTGTGAGCTCTCGTCAATTTTCACATGGCCAGTTGTGATTTTCACACGGCCGTATGGAAATCCTCCCCTGCTCGTGTGAGCTCTCGTCAATTTCCACACGGCCGTGTGGAAATCCTCGGCCTGCCCGTGTCGGCCGACACGGGGAAATGTGCACCTCACACGGCCGTGTGAGCTTGCCCGTGTGGCCGAGCCTGCCTTTATAAATTCGGCCGACACGGCCGCGTGGTCAGAAAATCCGAATCCTCTCCCCCTCCCCAAAAAACCGCGACTTTTCGCCCTCTTTGGCGATTTTCGGCGATTTTTGGTCGGTTTTTCATCAAACCACCTCCACACCCATCCTTTTCTCCCCAATTTTGGCCTATCCCTCGACTTTGAGGTGATTTGGACCGATTTTGAGTCGCCGGAGGCGATTTCCGGCGAGACTCCGGCGAGGCTCCGACGAGCAATTCCAGGCAGATTTTGGCCTCTTCGTCGCTTCCATTGCCTTCCCCTCATCTTCCCTTACACCTCTACTTGTGTCTCCAGGTTTGATTTTGACCTTAACCTTGTGTTTTATGGAGAATTGGGTGTTAGGGTGTATGTTTAGAGAACCACTTTGAATCATGTGAATTGTGTGCAATTGATTGAGGGGAATGCTTGGGTTATGTGTGAAGTGTGTTGGGCTATGTCCCCCATGGTTGTTTGAGACCTTGTGTGCAAGAAATTTGTCAATTTCATGCTTAACTTAATAGTCACACAAGGTGTTCGATGAAATGCCTGTTTTTCATGCCATGTTGTGGGCACCGGTTGGGGCCCTTAATGATGTGCTTTGAGAGTGTGTTTGCTAAGGATGTGAACCTTGAGTTTCCTACTTTTTCATGGATGTGCACCCCCACCCCGATTATGCTTTTTTGATCGAGTTTTTGACCCCCGAACTATGGATGAAACCATGGTTCGGCTGTTTTCTATTCTTAAGTGTAGGGGTGTGATTAACCTTTTCCTTTGGGTTGTTCTTTTGCAGGACGATGACGAAGCCCGACCTCAAGCACCCATTTATTTGATATTTGAAGAGGGGCCCCCACCAGGATCGTTTTAAGAGCGTCCTGGCCTGCAAGTTTGGGCAGCACCATTGCTGGTCCAAGCAGGAGTTTGAGAAGCTGAACTGCTACGAGCACTTCTCCGCCATTGTCACCAACCGCCCCTGGTGCCGTCTACTATGCATTCGCGAGAAGGTATACCACGAGCTCGTGCTTGAGTTCTACACGACTTTCAAGCACGCAGACACGGAGGATTGGAAGGACGAAGAAGCCGTCAAGATCAGGCTCGGCGGTGCACCCCGATCCATGAGCTACCACAATCTGGAGACCGCCCTCGGCCTCGGCCTGGCCAATGATGAGGAATACATCATCGAGCTCACCGAGCCAGAGGGGGTGGACTTCAGGACACTGTACACCCGCCTTGCTCGGCCAGGCCAGCGTCCCTTCGCAGTGGGGAAGACGAAGACCAGCACCTTGCAGCTCGACAACCGCATTCTCCACCACTTGCTGGCAAAGTCCTACACCCCAGATTCGGACAGTGCCAGCGCCATCACCCGGAGAGCCATGTACTTCATCCAGTCCATGCGCCAGGAGGATCATCTTCTCCACTTGGGTTCTGTGGTGGAAAAACCTTCGACAAGAGTGCTTCAGAGCTGAAGAAACTCCACTGCACTCCCCTCATCACCCGCCTGGCCTCTTACTTCTTGATATCACTGCAGGGGTGCACAAAGCATGGAGACACCAGTGTCTTTGGCGCATATACGATAGGTCACATGCACGTGCTTCGAGAAGAGCGATGAGTCAAGTGGATCGAGGGGTTTCCTCAACCTCAGATCCCAGGGGAGGACCAGCCGGAGGTTCCTGAGGATGCGGCTGATGAGGATGTCCACCCCAAGGATGTGGATGATACTGCTGCCGCCCGCCCCACCACCTTCGAGTACGGGGGTGGCAGTTCCACTTTTCACGGCCAGGACTACTTGGCTCAGAAGTTCGAGCAGCTGCGTTTCCAGAATCAGCATCTCTACGACCATCAGCTCTAGTTCCAGCAGCAGTATTCGGCTCACTATGCCGAGTATCAGACCCGGATGGCTGCTTATGATGAGCGTCTCGATCGGATGGAGACCCAGCAGGGAGTGACCCTGGCTTGCATCGAGAGGGAGCAGGCCCGATCTCGGCGCATGCAGGAGGTCCAGCAGAACCTGGTCCAGCTGCTACTGGGGGAGAAGCCAGTCTGGAGGACTCCCTGGGAGGACTCTCCACTTCCCCCTCAACCAGCTGATGATGATGCATTCATGAACGACATCGATCTGGACAACCTTGGCAACGAGTAGGCTGTACTTGTCGCCCCTCAGTGTGTGTTTTTTGTTTTAGACTTCTTTATGTCTGCTCCATGTGTTTGAGGAGCTTGAACTGAGTCTGTCGTTTGTTTTTGTCCTTTTGGTTTTCTTTTGTGGATTGTTGATTTTGTGGCCATCTGGGCCAACTCTGATCCCTAACGCACAGTGTGCTAGTGTGTTCTTGTTATTCCCTTCGTGCAGAACTGCCCGTTCGTTCCATATGTTCCCTGCCGACTGGTCCACTACCAGTCTCCCGCAGTTTTTCAATCCGGTAACATCGTTCCCCTTCTCTCTCCCTATGCTCCATTGAGGGCAATGTCGTGCTTAAGTGTGGGGGGGTGCTTTGTATCGGTTTGAATCTATTTACGTGTGCTTGGAGCCTAGTCCGCTGTCCAAATCTCGAGATTTGAGGGCTCCAAGTACGGCTGTTTGATCATATTGGCACTGTGTTTTGATTGGTAAATTGAATGGCTTTTGTATTAATGCATGACAACTGGATTGTGATTAGGACAACCTATTATGATGACTGAGACGTGTAGTAGGATTGTGTAGGGGTTCAGTTTTTTTCAACTGTTTGCTTACCAACTGTGACTTGAATGGATCACTTGTTCTTGACAGTCGTTTATGCATCTAGTTCAGGGAATCAGAATGAGAGATAGAGCATATAGGTAGCCATGTGAGATTTGAGCCTGCTCATTTCTTTCTTGTGCGATAGTTCCCTCTTCCATGATGTGTAGCATTCACGTTGTCATTGGCTAAGATGATGGAGGCATAGGATTAGCCCACGACCAAATTGACTGTCCTGGTGTGTCATACCCCCTAGTCAAGCCCCTTTGAGCCGTGTGTTCTCCTTTCTTTCAGTCTGCAATGAAAAATCACCCCTTTGCATCTTTTAGAAGGTTCCACAGAGTGGTTTTTGCATGTTCTCTACTGTTTCTGCTAAATATAATGTGAGAGTTGGAGGTAGTTCTTAAAAAGTTGGGCAGGTGTTTGAAAAATGTGCAGAGGTGGTGGTTCTCTTAAGAAATGAAAAAAATGAAAGAAAAACAAAGAAAAAAATGAAAGCAAAAGAGAGCCACCACCAAAAATCTAAATAGTGCCCTTTAAGTAGTGTTTCTTAGCAGTCTGGCTTAGAAATACTAACATTTATGTGACCTCCTTCGCTCTTGTGCTCTGAAGAATTTGAGTAATGCAGAATAGCAGAAAGAAAGTACTGGTTTGATTGACTGTGAGTTTGTTGGGTTTGGAAATGTGGAACCTTGTGTTATGAATACTTCCACCACCTAAAAGGCCTTTTCCCCATGTCCAAGACCCTAGCCAGTCATTTGAACATGTGTCTAAGACCTCCGGATTGGTTAGTGATGACACCCATTTATGTGAACTCTAACATTTAGAGGTTGCTGTCATGGTGAAGAGATGTTAGGAATTGAGAGTGAGTGATTCATTTCCTTGTTCTTTACACTCTTTACCCCGGTGAGGACCTAGATAGCTCGGTCTTGATTCTGATGTCTTGAGTTTTATGCATGAGTTGACTGTCTTGAGTAAGTGGTTGAGTCAAGTCTATGTTGGTTGATGAATAGAAGGGAGACTCCTCCTTTATTCGATTTTGCTGCACTCGAATGTCTTCTGTGGTGGTTGTCCAGGTTGCTATTGAAGTTGTTCATGTGTTGATGTTTGAAAGCCGGTATGATTCACGTGTTTCTGTGCCTATATGATTTGTCCCCAATGTTGGTATGATGGAAATAGGTGAGCTTACCTTGTGTCTGACTTAGTTTGCTTGGGGACAAGCAAACGGTTAAGTGTGGGGGAGTTTGATAAACCGTTAATTGCACATGTTTTTGCCCCTATTATTGAGCCGTTTGAGATGTTGATTCTCGTGTTTTAAGCTGATTTCATGTTAGGTTGTGCTTGTTTGTGATATTTCAGGTCCTAGTACGTGAATGAAGGTTTGGGAGCGAGTTCGGGGTCGATTGGACAAAGATCGGACGTGTGGGGAGTCGCTGAGGAAGCCACACGGGCACACATAAAACCCACACGGCCGTGTGAGGAACCAATGACGCCGTGTGGGATTATGCGAGGCTTCACACGGGCTGACCGGAGGCTCCACACGGCCGTGTGTCCCTGGCCGTGTAGGAAGCCTGAAATCCAATTAATTGGAACGCGGCATTTAGGACCTCACACGGGCATCTGGGTAAGCCACACGGCCGTGTGGCCAGCCCGTGTGAGTCGGGAATTCTGGTTTTAACCCAAATTCGAGCCACAAGTGAGGGAATCGACTTTTGAGAGCAAAAACAGAGTTTTAGAGAGAGAAAGGGCGAAGAACAAACCCTAGGAGCTATTTGGAGTGGATTTCTCACCATTGAAGCCCAGATTGCGTCCTCAGGAGCGAAGATTGACATCCCTGAGCAGATTTTCCTCATCCTATTGAGTATGACTACTCTGATTTCTGTTTTCCTCTCTCTCTCTCTCTCTCTCTATGGAGTAGAACCCTTCTCTCACTTGGGTATGAAGAACCCTAGTTCCATGTGTTAGGATTTGATTGTAATGACTTGGGATGATTATACTGTTTGGTTTTAATCGAATGATGCATGTTTCATTGAATTGATTGAAGTCTGATAAGCTTTTTTTGATTTCTGCTGCAACCTGAGATAGATAGAATATGATTAGGTTGTTAGAGCTTCTTCATTCGGTAGTAGGAGATTGGCTATACGAGAGTTAGCTAGTTTACTGCTTTGTACTGGAATCCAATTCCAGTAATGGAGTTCTGTGCTTATTGCTTCAGCTTTCTATCCCGGTGAAGACTAGTCGTCTGCCGGGTAGTTAGACTGAGAGGGCTTGGTCAGCTTAAGAGATTCCAAGCTACTGTCGGATCTTCTGCAGTCTAATCAACAGTAAATCAACCCAGGGTAATTACAATTGAGACTTAACTAAGGAGCTAGGGGGACTCATTCCCGAGTGACTCTTCCTTTGGTTGAGAAAACCGAATCAATTCATGCTTTCTTTCTGCTTTCAGTTAAGACCAAATTCTATCGACTTAGTTTGCTAGATAATAGATAATCACGGAGTGGGCAGTAGATCTAGACCCCGGGTTGATATTTAGAACTTGCCACTTTACTGCATTCCCGGGCTGCGATTACACTTGGTCGCAGTTTGGTGTTGTGTTTTAGCGTGTCATCCATCGATTCATCATTCCGGGTCCTTCCCGAGGGAGTCCATCTCTAAGCGGTAGTGTATTTGAGTCGATCGAGCTAGGAGGATATCCAACATCACTCCAAAGAACGGACCTAGGAAAATTCAACCCAACAGAGCTCCCAACCTTGTAAATAGCTAGGTAAGTGGTTAGTCCATGTTAGTTAGTTTAGTTTTATTAATCAATATCCTAGGTTGGCTAGATAACGAACCTTAAACCTGAAGTAGGGTAAGCCTAGATCCTTGTGGTATGATAAACTCTTATTACTTTCTTGCCCTATACTACACCTAGTCGGCGGTTATACTTGGCCGTCGATCGGGATGTTGTAGTTAGAACGAGTCACCTTACCCACTCTGTCTCCTCCCCTTACCGTAAGACAACTTACTCCTACAGCCTCTTCTTTCTCCAATCCCAATCACCTCCCAATTATGATCTCTAAATCCATAATCTATCTATATTCCTTATTATCCACATTTCCCAAATTCTATAATCTAATCTGAAAGCACCCTAGATATTCAGTTTTTATCAGTGGTATCAGAGCAGGTAGGGTGCTCGGATTCCCAAGAACAAGCAAGATGTAGGCATTGCTGGACAGATCTGTGCAGGATAAGAGGATCACATCACCAATCAGAGCGGTGGTGGTGTATATCCTTACCCTCATGAGTATTATTACTTCATAATGACGTCATCAATGATGAGAATTAGTGTATCATCCCTTAAGTCAGAAATTGGGTGATTATGGTGGTATAAAGTTTTAATGAATCCATTTAGAGGTTAATGTAAATTAATTATGTGGAGTTAACATGAATTTAGGTGGAAGAAGGACCTAATTGAAAGAAATGGAAAGATGTGGAATGAAGTGATGAGACTTGAGGGTTGGGTGTCATTTGGCCCATGGTGATTAGTGGAGAAGGGGCAAATTCTTCTTATTTTTAGTTCTTCCTTTCTCCTCTCCACAAACAACCACCACCATCTTCCCTTGAATTTAAGGATGCTCATAACCTAGAGGATGGTGGAAAGCTAGAGAAGAAGGAAGAGAGGTCTAGAAGAGGTAAGACACCATGGTTACATCTTCTTCTTACTTTCTCTAATCTAATCCCTAAGCCCTATAAATGATCCTAAGGATAAAAACATGGATTGTTACTTGAGTTCATGCTATAAGTCTTGTGTGAATATGTTACAAGTCAAGAGAAAAAGATTAGAAGGGGTTATGGATCAAAATAGCAAAGTTGCCAAAATCGGGGTTTGGCCATTTTTGTGTCCTGTGAATGAAATAGAAGGAGGAGATGAGTTGAATGTGTGTATTCATGCATGATTTATGAGGTCAAATTATCAAGTAATCATGGTTTGAGTTTTGGGAGGGATTGGATTAGAGGATGGGTAGTAGTGAAAGAAGAAGCAAAAGAAATATCAATTTTGAACCTTCAACTTCAATTGAGTGTCAAACCCAAAATACTGGTCTAAATGAAGTGAATTTTTAAACTGTTGTATCTCTATGAATCTAGTTTCAATAGAAATAGAAATTTTTTTTTGATTTGGTTGAGAATTGAGGAAGAAATTATCAAAATGGTGAACGGGAGTAAAATTCACCGGGCACGGTTTGAGATCCCCCGTGGAACATTGAGGGGATGATTGGGGAATGGCTCCAGAAGGACCCCTGGGTTGGGAAGTCCAAATCCCCAATCGGGGATCAGTGAGGGGTGATAGGGGATTGTCCTAAGGGTGAGGAAATGCATGTTTTGAGACAAACCTCGCCCACCTTGACCCCTATATGCTATTATATGATTATCATGCTTGCTTTAGATGATTAAATGGGAAAGGGAAAGAGTAAGTCGGGGAGGCGTCCAAGACTTGCATATTAGCAATCAAATAGTGAGTAAACTCTAACCTATTAACTATATAAATACAAATATGATATTTAGGTCATGAAGTGGCCCGAATATGGCATATGAGATGTGGATTCACTACAGGAAAACTGGTCTACAGAGACAAAAAAAAAAGTGTCTCTATTCATTAGTTAATTGTCTCCACATTAATTTAGATACAGATTACACATTTGTCTCCTCTAGCGCTGTCACTATAGCCATATAGAGGCAGATATGGAGACAAATATTAATTGTTACTGATTAAAGATATTGCAACTAATATTTTAGTCTCTAATATATCTTTTTGTCACTCTTATATTTCTCTCCATTTCTAGTTATGAAGACATAAATATTAGTCTCTAGAATGATATTTGGAGACAAATATTTTGGTTTCTGAAGTTACTTTTTGAGACGATTATGTCTGTCTTCCTATATAAATTTGATGACATTAGCATCTGTCTCTAACGTTCATTTTAGAGACATTTCATTTTGCCTCAATATTAAGTTTTTTGAGACTGATACATATGTCTCCAAATAATTTTAAGAAGACTTATGTTTATGTCTCTAATATTGTTTATAGGAGCAAATATTTTTGTTTCTGATATTGATCTTGTACAACAATTATATATGTAAGCTCAAACCCTTTTTCTATACAATATTTTTTGTTGCAAATGAATATATATGTAGAGGGTAATAATTTCTTTTGTCAATTGGCTTTTCAACCCATGAAACCAAATTTAACGAGGATTGATAAAATCATAATAAAAGACAAATATAGAAAATACTAAAAGTACTATTAAATCCATAACATCAAAACATGCAAATTGTGTGCCAACACTTAAAACATTCAAACAAAGAAAAATGATTGATAAATTCCAATAAACAAAACTAACACTCAAAACTAAATGGTCTTGTTAGAACTAATGCCCCAATGTGTAGTAGCAAACATCTTCAGAATGATTGAGCTATCTTCAGAATGATTGAGTATTGGTCACTGTGACCCAAAACAAAAATTTAATGAATCATCTATTTTCCATCAAAAAGTAAAGCCAAATGTATACCAACTATATTTAACTTACCAAAGATGATGGCATAACGATACTTCTTCCAACCACATCCCCATGAGTACAAAAACTTTCATATGGTCGTACTAAAGGCTCGTCATTCTTAAAAGCGACGTGAACAAATACTTCATAAAATCCACGACCCAATTCTTGGCCAGCCACACAACCCTTTGAATCTTTAGTTATGATATTAACATAAGCGACATTAACTTCAGGACTTAGCAAGCTCTTCAATATTGCAAATTATAATCCCTGAATATCAAAATGTTAAGATATTAGCTCCAGTCAAAACAACTCTTATAACCTTGTAACAAACATCATTTATATCCAACTTTCTTACTTGAGACATATGATCAGTCGTCGTAGCCGAAGAAATTTGTTCAGACCTTTGCATTCTAACAAGAGAAGATGAGTCTTCATTGACCTATTATATCAATGATGAAAAATTATATTAAGAAATATTATCTTTGTTAATTAAATATAAGCATATAGTGTATATATAGATATGCAAACTATTATTCACCTGAGGTTGGCTAGAGGAACCACCATCATGCGATGAATCCAGCATGTAATCCAAAAATGAAAATGTCTTGTTTGGTACCTGCATAATATATTAGAGAAGATAAAACTACTTACGTCACAAAGAAAACAAACCCCACAAGTAAAGTTAAAGCAAACACCCAACAACATAAAGGTTACAAGAAATCAGCCTCCTAACATCCACAAAAACTAGTAAGAAAAAAAGGATTACAAAAAATCATACTGTTTGGGAAGACTTGTTTCTTATAACAGAAGCGTTCACTTTAGATGATAAGCCATTATAATGAGGCAGATAAGTTTGAAGAATTTGATTTGGTGTAACCTGATTTAGTCAATAAAATACACATGATAACCAGTTAGAAATGATAGAATAATGATTGTCCATTTCAAAACTAAATTCAAACTTACCTCATTTAATTGACTATTAGTTCTACTTGGAGTCATATCTTGCAACATAGGAAGCAGTGGACTCCTCCCTAAGTTTACCTCTTCTCCCTCAAATCCAGTCGGACTCATTTCATCTCCATTACCTTCTGACTCGATGACTACATGGTCCTGAAACTCAAACTCATACAATTATGTTAATGAAAAAAAATGTAATCCATAATGTTTTAAATTACAAAATTAAAAAGAGGATGTACCTGTGTTGTTGAGTCTAACAATTCACCAATACTCACATTTGGGTGAAGTTTATACAACAAGGTCATGATTTTTCCTTGTTCTGCTCTCACCTCCTACAACTCTCCTTTCATCTTTTCTGCATTCTCTTCTGCATTTCTTTTCCCCTCTAATGCTTTCTTTAATATTGACACCAATTCCTTTTTCTGTAACAGTAAACAATTGTATATTGGTTAGCACAAAAGTAAGCTAAATAGAAATCAAAAGATGAACCAATATTGTATGATAGTCATACCAAAGCTTTGTCTGTGCTCCATATCGTAATAGCCATGCCCAATCATCATCGGATACCCTTTTGTCCCGCACTTTACATCGAAACCAATCCTTCTTGACAGAAGACTTAAAATTCCTCCACTTGCTACTCAAGGAACTCGATATCCAAGGTTCAACGAATGGGTCAATATCAAATTTTTCATACATATAAATTGAACTGCAAATGAGGATGAAGAAACTTATAAAATTAAAGGATAGTGACTTAATATGCATACTTGTACCAAATCCCATATTTCAGTTTTGTAATAGTTTGGCACTTTCCTCCAATCCTCGTACCTGAGAGGAGCATAAGCTCCATTCCTCGCTAATGTACCAAAAAAAAGTGGTCAGCTTTTTAACATTTTTACCAACTGGTTGTCCCTGAGTATTGACCCTGATATGAAATTTTTCACCCCTCGACAAAAGCCCAAATATCTTTGCACTTAGTAGGACCTCTTTTTCGTTTCATATGTGTTGAAGTTGCAACAAACGTTGTAATCGTGAATGGAATAGGTCATGTTTAAGAGTCTATACTCTGAACACAATTGAAATTGCCAAAAAAGTCCTAATCAGGGAAAGAGGCCAACAGTATAGAGAAGCTAACTAAGATATATTTATAGCTGCATATATATCTAAAGAGACCATATAAGCACTATCTGTAAGCTTACCTTGAACTATGCTTTCATGATTTTGATTTGAATGGGGAACCACATTCTGAATCTGAGCCGATTGGAATCTTGCACGCTCCATCACCTGGTATTTTAATACGATCAGAAACCAGTTATGGATTTTGATGAAAAAGACAATACCTATTTTTGTCGCCGCTACGGAATCACATTCGATAAACTCTTGCTGGGAAGTGAAAACCCTATTCTGATTAAAATAGAAGGAATAGATTAGTGGAGGGTTGAGCCAGGATTTATTTAGGTTTACTAAAAGATTTTACCGCTCACATTTGCCGCTCACTTTTGCCGCTCTTTTTTTATTTTGTTTTTTCGATGGCAACCTGGTAGCCGCTCAAATTCAGAGGCAAAAGTGATACTTGGGATCCCTTTTCCCCCAAACCCAATTGGCTAGCTGTTAGTTTAGTTGGATACTTTTTATGGATTTTTTATTAGGTAAACTTTTTTAAATTAAATAAGAAATTGATAAATTATTAATGCGTCATTAGAGCTTCCCTTTGTCCATAAAAAGTAGTAAGACAATGAAAACGAACATTAAAACTCTATCAAAAGCTTGTTAGAGACAAATACTAATATCAAGCATGACAGAATTATATATTTTTAATATAAAAAATACTTTAATTGTAGAAGCTAGTAACTACAGAGACACATTTTGTATCTGTCATATATAATATACCTTTAGCATCACATAATCACAATTATAGAGACAAATGATACAAATGTTGTATATAAGTCACTTTGAAAGACAGATACATTATTTGTCTCTATTTTTTGTCGCTATAGACCAATTTTGTTGTAATGATTTGTGGAATGCATATAACTATATGTTTGTGTATGAAAATCATATGTGATGCATGATGAGTGATTCTTATGACTTATGAGTGTTTAGCTATGTGGTGATATATGTGAAAAGTGGTAAATGATGATTAACGATTATGAATGAAACTGTGACATGTATATGATGTGGAATAGTTTGAATTACCATATAATGATACTAGGATAGCCTAGCTGGCTATCGTGCGATACTAGGGAGCCTATAACGCTGAATGTGATACTGAGAAATCTATGAGGTAAAATATCTAATGGGATGCCAATAGGCAATATTATGGTGTACCGATGATGCTTAATGCATCTACGGGCGGTGCTTGATGCACCTACTGTACTGACAATGCCTCGTTCATCTACAGGCGATGATTCATGCATCTACTATACTAACGATGCTACATGCATTTACTGGCGATGACTTGAGCATCTACTGGATATACTCGGGGAGTGCATGACTTGGCAACTTAAAGGCTAAAATACACGTAATTTGGCTAACATTATGTGTATGTGTATGTGATAAGTTCTCAATTGGTTATTGGTTCATGATGATTATGTGTATGGGTTGAAAGTAAAGGAGAATCTGAATGATGGGTTATGTTGGGGAAAGGAAACAGGAACGGGGTTTGACTTCACCAGATACTATGTTTTTGTTGACTTCACCAGCTCGGCATCCATGAGGTGGTATGCTGGACTAGAACTCCCACATGACTTGTTTATAGTATATTGAGAAAAGAGGATCTTCTCTACAATCATGTAATTTGAACTTTTAAAAGTTTGCATAACCATGGTATGGTTTGTAAACTAAACAGGTTTGTGAAAATTTTTACTAATGAATGATCTTGTAAATGTTTTAAAGTATGTGTGGGTGTTATAGGTGGAAAAGATTGATATCGAGGACATCACGACAATAGAAAGCATCAAAGACATCATGGTTTCTATGGTTGATCTGCATATCAAGTTGGATGAGAGTATGAGGGATGTGATTGCTACTCTCAGAGAAGTTGCAGTGAGAAGAGAAGACCTTAAGGAGTTTCACAAGGCTTTGTTGTAATGCACATGAAATGGGGTTGAGAAAAGAGACACGATAGATAGAAGAGGTCATAACCAAGGCAATCTAGACCCAAGAATCATCAGTACCGGAGGACCCATCGCCTACAGCAGCACCGAAAACCCTCTAGTCATGATGACAGTGAGCCGAGGAGCAACAGTCCTGGGGAATCTAGTGGGGGTGCAAGTGATATGCTTGCCCGAATGTAGCTTAACCCTAGAGCCTGTTAGACAAATCCGTGCATGCGAAGTTGCAAGGAAACAAGGCCCAGAGCGGGTTTGTTACTCACATCAATGACACAAGAGATTGCGCCAGCTCGCAACAAGGGCAAGATGTCAGGCTACGAGTCGTTGGGACTCAAAGGTGGATTTGGGTCACTGGACCTAAGGCATAGTGCGTTCGATTAGGATTTGGAGAATGATCATGGTAGGTTGGGACTTTAGTGCCTAAACTCTGTGATAAGGCAGATGAGTCAAGCCTGGTGGGCTATAGAGGAGCATGGGCTGACTCGGGTTCGACTAGGAGAGGGTCGGGCCATACATATGGATCAAATGGTCGGGTAAGATTGAATCATACCCATCTAGTTAGCCAAATCCGATGAAACCAGAATCAATCTGAACCAACCCTACCAGCAGGGGGTAGTGATAGGCCAGAAGGTGGGAAGGGCTATGGTGAAGGAGTAGAGTTATTCTACCCACCCATGGTGACATGCAAGGGTGACAACTACCATGCAGAAAGGGACTGGGAGAATGAACATGGGTACAAATTTGTAGTTGATGGCCATGGTGAGTAGCCATAGAGAGAAGAATATGCTCGAAAATTTTATGATCTAGCCATGGTAAACAAGGAGCAAGATAACCACTGTGGTCGTCGAGGTGGGAGTGGGGATTAGCAGGTATGGTGGTTATAACCCTAATTTTGATGGAGATGATGTTATGATTTCCAAAGTTCAATGTTCAATAGGACACTGGGTTGTTGTTGTATGCATCCGAATGATGGTTTGAGAACCATCCCACCGAGAAAAAAGAAAGTTGCAGCTGGTGTCCTTTTACCTAAACGGAGATACCCTTCAGTGGTTTGAATGAATGGAGAGGTCATATAAGAGGCCGAGATGCTAATCATGTGGCCCATATTTCAGGTGAAACTCAGGTTCTAGTTCTAGAGAGCATAAGGATGGGCACCACACCAACTAGCCAAAATGAAATGACACATGATGGTTGCTAATTATAAGGTGAATTCTTAAAGTTTGGGAACATGTGTAAGGGCATGACAGAGGAAACCTTAGTGTGTGGTTGACTGGTAGGTCAAAGGTCAGAATTAGTTGCATTTGGGAAGATGTTTGAACCTATCTCTACGAGAGTTACCTTTTAATTTGTTGGTAAAAAGGAGGAGCTGGCTAGTCGCTTAAAGAAGTTTACTAGTGGAGGACCAAGTACCGAAGAATTAGTCATGATGGCAGCATCACCGATTCCAAGAGTCGCAGCCCCCGATGTACCACCTGCATTAGTGGCAGCTTGACGTGCAACCCGTTTGCCACCAAGGGGCTTTGTGAGACTGGCTGATGGTAAAAGCAGTGGTGGGCTGCATGGGAACATATGTGGCTGCAGTAGATGGTGCTTCATCGCGTTTCGTCTGGATTTGGATAGCATTAATCATGTTGTTGTTGTCAACCTTCCACGAAAACAACACCATTTCTTCCTTCTTCGACGACAGCACAATGACCACCATAGGTGGCTCAGCTTGATGGCTCGGTTTCCACGGTCAGTATAACACTTGTTCGAGCCTTCTCCTATGGATCTAAGCCAATTCCCTGGACATAGGCTACAATGAACTCATTCTGCTCTAATACCATTGTAAATAAAGTCATAGATTTTGCACACCCACAATTATTGTAACATGATTGAACAAGAGAGGATTGAGAAGGATTTAGGGGTCGTTTGGATCGATCATTGTCAAAATGAGGCAATCTGACACAAAAGACTCATTTTAGAAAATGAGTCAATTGGTTGAGAAAATTTGCCACAAATCTATCATTTGGAATGGGTTGTGGAATGGGGATATGTGGGTGAGTCCTTTTGCTTAAATACTCATTTACCCTTTACTTATCCAAGAACAAAAGACAACCTTATTACTCACCACCACCCACCCACCCACCCACTAATTTCCATTCTCTCTATTAATTCCCACACTATTCTCCAGTGGGTAGAATTTTCATTTCTAGGCCTAAGCACGCCGCTCCAAGTGTGAAATATCTCCTCGGACAAAAGTCATGTGAGGCCATGACTAAATCAACGTGCTCCTTCATGAAAAAGCATCATCAAGATCTGTCAATTCCACGATTCCAAGCATGACCAGCGATGCTTGCTCCCTCATATGAAGTGATAGAACCTTAGGGTTAGGTTCTACCGGGATTAGGGATTTGGTGCAACGATGGAATCACCAAGGTGGTGATCACGTTGCTTTGGAGAAGGGAAGTAGGAAGACGGAAATAGAATTGGCTAGGGAGGAGGAAGAAGGCTGCCGCCGGCAGCAGTAGAGAGGGAGAAAGAGGGTTCGGTAGAGAGGGAAAAGAGAGGTGAGATTAGGGAATATTTTAGGGTTTAATCTTGCTTAGTGGCCTAATCCCACTTACAAGTTATTTATATAATAATTGGCTAATTTCCGAATACTACCCGACAAATAGTTTATCCCCAATTCCCGAAATAATCTGAAATAGCAACAATCCGACAATTAACTAAAATTGCTAAATACTGGTTTCTATCATCCCCGCTTCCTTCGAAAAACAACCTTGTCCCCAAGGTTGTTCCTCTAGCTCACTAGGTCTCCTCCTTGCCATGCCCATCTTCCTCTGCCTCATCTTTCGCTTCATCTTCCCAGCGTCTAACTAGCATCATCAAGTCCGGCTTCGGGCACTGGTGCCCGATGGTGAACCGCCCATCACAATTGAAGCACTTGCCCTCCCGCCTCTTCTGCTCTATTTCGGCTGGTGACAGTCGCACGAACCCTTTTGGTATGGGCCGCGGTCCCATCCTGGCCACCGGGGCAGAACCTCCACTGCCAATGTTAACCCCGGTCGTGCCTCCCCCGGACGTTCCTCCCGCGCCTCCACTACCTCCGCTACTGCCTCCCCCGCCCCCTAACTTCGGGAAACGGCCAATGACACTCCTCCAGCTAGCCAGCTCCTCCTCTTTATGACCTGCAAGACGGAAAGCCGCCTTCAGGGACTCCGGCTCGAACACCCTAACGGCCGCCGCTATCTCGGGCTTCAGACCTGCCATGCACAACCCAACTAAGGTGTCCTCTGAGACCCCTTTACACTGGTTCCCCAACTTGAAGAACTCTGCACGGTATTCAGCCACCGTGCCGGTCTGCTTCAGTTTGGCCAACTGCTCGGGGGCCCACCCGTCTGACTTCCCAAACTGATAGCGAAGCTCCTCCTGGAACATAGGCCACGTGATCAGAGTGGATGCGGCTGCGTACGACCGCTCCATCCATTCCCACCACTGCAGTGCATCTCCCTCCAGATAGAATGATGCCAGATAGGCCTTCCTCTCCTCCGGAATCGGGTGGTTTCTGAACCACCTCTCAACTGCATACAGCCATAAACCTGCATCCTCTTGCCCATTGAATTTAGGAAACTCAATGGTCGGAGGCTTAGCTCGAAAGACTACTCCATCCATGCCCTCATAGTTCATGCAGTGAGACCCATACCTGTCATTTCCTAGAGTCCTCCAAGGCGGCCCGAAAGAAGAGCCCAGCATGCGGTTCGGGTTCCCCTGGCCATAATCACCCGGATAGCTGCCTGGCAAGTTTGGATACCCTCCTAGCGCAGGAGGCACCCCGTATGGACCCTCCCAACTGTCTGGTTCCCTACTGTCCACCCTCCTGTGATGCTGAGCAGTCGGACTCGGGCGATGTCCGGTCCGTCCCACCTCCGGTCGGCCCATGCCGGTCCGACCCGGCCCGGTGCGACTCATCTTGGCTCGGTCAGCAGCTGCCCGCTCGATTCCTGGCCGCCCACCCGGTTCGACGGTCCTCCTCAGCCCGCCCGGTCCCCTCTGATCCATCTCTGGTTCAGCCCACTTGGCCGGTTGGTCCGCCAGGCTAAGCTCATCACCCTCGGGCCCGTCCTCCAGATCTAACCAGCCCAGGCCATTATGGATCTGCGTATATTGGCCCATCAAGTCCGGTTCACGGTTCATGAGAGCCCCGTCTATATCATAAGCGGGCATCTTGGCTTTTCCCTTCCGGGCTGCGATCTCCTGGGCCGTAGGCATCGGTAGCAGACCCGGGCCCATACCTAGCCCCACCTGTGTTGGCCCTGTTCCCGATCCGCCTCCTCCAGCTCTCGTCCTGATCCCGGCCGTCGTCAGTGCCGCCGGGTCCTTCCCAGACGCCTCGAGACCCGCGTCGGAGTCGGCGGCCGCCGCGCCCGTCGTCTTCCTTCCTCCCTCCGCGGTTGCGCCGTCCCTGCCTGTTGCGGGCCCCGCCGCCGCGCTGACTCCTCTGATCGTGGCTCCCGCCGCCACGCCCTCGCCGCCGGGAGCGCCCCCCAGGCCCGACCCTCCTGCCGCGGTGGACGCCAGCGAGCCCGGGCCTCCCGTGGTGCCGCCGCCTCCACCTGCTCGCCCCAGGGCCTCTGCCAGCATCGCCTTCAGCTCGCCGATAGCGAGCCACACCTTCTGCGTCTCCGCCTCACGGGCTCGCGCCTCTGTCTCCCTAGCTCGCTCGCATTTCAGTCGGGATCGGCGTTCCTGCTCCATGGCCTCCGCCATTTTGGTCATCTCTGCACGGAGCTCCTCTCCCAGCGTCTCATCCACCATTTCTCCATCCCGTGGACCGGGAAACTCGAGCGCTCCATCACCGGTGGACAGGGGTCCGGACGTCGCGATCTCAGCCTCCTGCGCCGCCTTCGCGGCCTTCTCAGCTGCAGCCTTTGATTTCGTGGCCACCATCTTGATCGACGTTCTTCTATGCTCAGGAATCAAGAGCCAGGCTCTGATACCAAATGATAGAACCTTAGGGTTAGGTTCTACCGGGATTAGGGATTTGGTGCAACGATGGAATCACCAAGGTGGTGATCACGTTGCTTTGGAGAAGGGAAGTAGGAAGAGGGAAATAGAATTGTCTAGGGAGGAGGAAGAAGGCTGCCGCCGGCAGCAGTAGAGAGGGAGAAAGAGGGTTCGGCAGAGAGGGAAAAGAGAGGTGAGATTAGGGAATATTTTAGGGTTTAATCTTGCTTAGTGGCCTAATCCCACTTACAAGTTATTTATATAATAATTGGCTAATTTCCGAATACTACCCGACAAATAGTTTATCCCCAATTCCCGAGATAATCCTAATAATCTGAAATAGCAACAATCCGACAATTAACTAAAATTGCTAAATACTGGTTTCTATCATGAAGCGGTGGCACTCCTTAGAGCGCATCTTTTGGATTCTAGAAATATGGGAGCCAGATATGGAATAAGTTGAAAAAGGAGTCAATTTGGAGAGTTATCTGGCTAGGGATTTTAGTGTTGGGAGAGGCTTCGCCTGTTGTGCACTTCGGGGAGAGGCGTCGCCTATCGTGCACTCCAACCCTTAATTGACAGAGCACAGAGTGTGCATCGCCATCGCCACTACTTAACCAACGATATCTCGAACTCCAGAATCAACCCACGGTGACCCATATGAAGAATCCTACGAACCCAGATCCTGCCCTCCCTCTTCGCAAGCCAAATCGAGCAAGGTACCTAGGTCCTCCACCTGCCTGAGAGAAAGGGAAGAAAGAGAGGGGAATTGTTAATAGGAAAGAATCGGTGATCTTCTTGTTGATGTAGATCATCCTTTGCTAGAGAGAAAGAGAGAGAACATAAGAGAGATGATGTATCAATTGGGAGAGGAAAGAGGGGATGAAAACGCGTCATTTACAATTACCTGCCCCCACCCAGGTTATTTGAATTGACGCCTAATGTGTCAATTGTAATTGACTCGGTCCAAATTGTTCTATTTTATTTTTTGGCGGCCAAATGAGTCAATTTGGACTAATTGTCTCTTTTTGAGGCCATTGGGACAAATTGACTCATCACTTTGATCCATCCAAACTACCCCTTGGAGATTTGTAGATAGACTTAGGAATTTGAAAAAGGAGAACGTAATTGAGGATTAGTAATTGAGAACTGAATAAGGGAATAACATAAAGAGTTCTCAGCTGACATGATAGGCAAGAAGAGACGAGAGAGATGATAGATTAGAAATTTGGAGGGTTTTTTATTATTATACTTAATTCCAACGAAATAACCAAGTATATGTTTATAGAAAATACCATAAATCCTAGATATAAAACTGGTTATATTCCGGCCCCTTACATAGTCACTCAATCCTCCTCCACCTACTACTTTTGCTATATCAAATAATAAAATAGCATGTTTCTAATAATATTTCATGTCATTGCCGCTTGATGCCCAACCCTCTATCTTTTTTTTGAATGACTAAATTTTTCCTGAACAAACACAATGCTAGATCTTCTAGATGTATCATCATCCCCTAAAGAAAGTTATTACATATAGCTTCTATCTCCTTCATGATTAATAGTGGTAACAAGAATGCATTCATCCAAAACTATATCATCCTACTTATCACATAATTAATTTACTATATTTACCAACATAGCTGAGCATTCAGGATTCCATCCTTACATTCAAGCAGTTTTAAGAAATTTGACCTTAAATGACAAATTAATTTTGTTGGCATAAAATATTTGTCATATTAGGCAACCAACTATGACAAAAAACGGACTTGTCACATTCAATTGACTATATGCGACAAAAATTATATTTGTCATTTAAAGTTGTCATAATAGAGTTATATTGTGACAAATTTTTTGTTGTCATTATAATTTTGTCACTATATGTCTTATTTACCGCGCAAATACGGCTACAGAATGACAAAACACCCCGTCACCTTATGTTTTGTCACATTATGTTCAAAAAATTCTCTGATATGACAATAGAATTTGTCATAATATGGCGTGCAGAATGAAATAAAATTTTTCTTTACATTTTTTTAGAATTTCTATTTTTCGTCCATAATTCCATTCGGCGGGACTATTATTCCCCTTCCCTCCAAGACGAAAAAAACCCCCAATCCTCTTTAACCCTTCAGCTCCAAGAACAGAAACCCCAATTCCATCTCAACTGCGAATTGAAAAGTCCAAAACCCTCTCCCTACATCCTCTTTAACCCTTCAGCTCCAAGAACAGAAACCCCAATTCCATCTCAACTACGAATTGAAAAGTCCAAAACCCTCTCCCCACATCCTCTTCAGCGATTTGTCTGGCTACGTTCTCCTCCCCGCGAATCGATTGTCCGATAAGTCTCGTTCTTCTCCTCGCCCTGGACTCCTTTTCCTCTGCGATTTTGGTTTTGATTTGCATGGTGGATACCTGATTCCGATAAAAGCAGAGTTGGGTTCCTCATGTTTCTTCTTCTATCTCTGTCGTTCATAGGCGCTCTTGCACAGGGGTAGGGATTTCCCTCTGAATCAACAGTCTCCGATTAACCAAGTTGCAACTCTGCTTCGACGGCCTGCCTTCCCTGTCGCGAGTTCCCTCCGTCGATAATTTGAGTAAGTTTGGCCATCGATTTTGTGTAAGCCCAGTGTATGGATTGGCTTACATAGATAGATGTTAGGAAATTTTTGTAGGTGGTACGCGAGATGAGTTAATTTGATGCAATGATTTGGTTGAAGGCGACATTTGTGAAAAGTGGTTTTTGATGGGGATGGTGGTTGTTTCTGAAACGCCAATGTGCCATGACTTACACCGGTCGTTCTCTAGCTTGTTGATAGCTGTGAAGTCTGAATATGGTGTTGAGTGCTGCCCATTTTGGTTGAAATCTGCTTTGACTTCCTCCGTACTTAGCCACTTGAATGTGTTACGGAGATGTAGAAAAAAAAAGTAAATGTTTAGGTTTTGGAGGTAAAGAATCATTATCAGATAACCTTTTTGATATCAGTAAGGTGCCTTCTGAATAGCCTTAGTGAAGGTAGGTAGGGTGGCAGTTCGATTTTCGGTTAGCGGCTAACCGGCCGATTTAACCGATAACCGCCGGTTAGTAGCTAACCAAAAACCGCCGGTTATTTGCCTCGGTCGGTGTTCGGTAGAATAAAGCTGGTTTTCGGCTAGCCGAGTAACCGAGGATGATTAACCGCGGTTACCCGACTAACCGAACATAACCGACCAGCCATCCTTTTAATAAAACCCCAACCCTAATTCTTTCTTCTTCGTACTCAAATCCCAGCCCTCCGCCATCCAAATCCCAGCCACCCTCCTCGATGACTTCGTCTCCCCTCCCCGCCCTCCTCGACGACCGGGCACCGCGAGCAAGAGTCAGAGATAGCATCGTTTCTCCTCGCCGATTCCTCTCCGACATTGCCATCTCCCATCCCGGACGACCCCAGGCATCCGCGCGTCTCCCATCGCCATCCCTTCCCTCTCCATTTTTGCCTCTCCCTACGCCGGGGATGTCTCCCTTCGCTCTCCTCCGTGGCCGCCGGTGTGCCTCTGGTGGTTCTTTTTGGAGGAAGGCAGGAGAGAGAAGGAGAGAGAAGGAGGAAGAAGATAAGAATTTAGTGGTAGGGAGAGGAGAGAAGAACAAGAGGTGGGTGGGGTGGGTATTGGGAGAGGAGGGACGAAGCAGAGAAGTTACGTAAGTGGGGCCAGGGTTGGGTATTGGGTTTTTTTCTTCCTTTCCTTTTTTTAAATAAATTTGGTTGTTGCGGTATAACCGAACCAGAACCAAAAACCGGTCGGTCGGTGGTCGGCTAACCGCGCCTTCTCTCACGGTCGGTGGTCGGCAGACATGGAGGAAGGTTCGGTTAAACCGAAAACCGATAATTTGGTTTTCGGTTAAACCGAAACCAACCAACTGCCACCCCTAAAGGTAGGTACTCTGCTCTAATCAGTCTTGTATTATGCCATAGAAAGCCTTGAGAATCTGAAAAATGATTGAAAAGATTAGTCCTTCTAATGATTACCTCAGCTACCCAGATGTTGAATTAGTAATTCTGATGACTTCCCTTGATCTTGTTGATTCTGAAACGCGTATGATTTGAAGAACCATGCTTTTTGGGTTTAACTAAGATGACTATCTCTCTGGTTTACTGTTTATCTCCTTTCTAAGTTCAAAAAAACATAATTTGTTTACTAAATTTGAGCTACTTTGAACTGATTTGAAAGTTTAATACTACATGCAGGTTATTTGTCTCTTTGGTCGATTACAACCTGCCGCGGCAAGTTACAGACTGCAATCAAAGGTCAATTATACCTTAACACGTAATGAGTTGTGAGTGGATAATGCTCAAAGATCATTGGTGTTCTGATTATGAGTTGGGTGTTAATGAGTTCATGGAAGCTGCTTCTAAGCATGTTGATGCAATTGGTAGGGTTAGATGTCCGTGCAAGAACTGCAATAATCTCTACTTTAAGACATTAGTCCAGGTGCGGGGAGACATATTTAAGCATGGCATGGTTGAGACATATAAAACGTGGGTCCATCATGGTGAGTCTTATGGTGTTAGTAGTAACGGTGAAAACCCACCGACTGAGTCTGACGATGTTCATAATGAAGAGAGTGGGTTACAGACCGACATGTCTTAAATGTTGGGTGATTTTGGAGGGCGAATGAGTGTCTAACAACCGCGAACCTTCCCACAATCCTAATAATAATGGTGCATTGGAAAGGCTCCTCAAAGATGCCAATTGCCCTCTTTACCCTGAATGCAAAAAAAATTCAAAACTGTCATATGTTATGAAAATGATGAACATCAAGATACAGACAAACAGTAGTGATAAAGCATTCAACCAATATCTTGAATTAATCAAGGAAGGTTTACCAAATGGGGAAACACTTCCCACTTCATTCTATGAGGTGAAGAAGTATATGCGTGATCTTGGATTTGGTTACACCATCATCGATACATGTCCCAATAACTGTGTTCTGTATAGGGGGAAGCTTGAAGCTGCTCGAGAATTCCCAAAATGTAAAGAACCTAGGTTTAAATCTGGTAAACAGAAAGATGTTGCCTTAAAGAGAGCTAGATACTTCCCCATTAAGGATAGGTTGCAGCGGTTGTTCACTACCAAAGATCTAGCAAAAGATATGCGATGGCACAAGGATAAACGCGTTGATGATGATATGCTTAGGCATCCAGCTGATGGTAAAACGTGGAAGGATTTTGATCGGGATCACCCTTGGTTTGTTGCGAATCCCAGGAATGTCAGACTAGCGCTTCTTAGTGATGGGTTTAACCCATTCGGTAACATGAGCAACAGCTACAGTATGTGGCCTGTTTTCTTAACCCCGTACAACTTACCTCCTTGGTTATGTATGACCAACCCTTTTTTCCCTCAGTGTCCTGATTCCTGGTCCCGAATACCCCGGGAATAACATTCATGTCTATCTAGAACCCGTTATAGAACAGTTGAATGAGTTGTGGCATGATGGGGTTCTTACATATGATGCTCATGCAAATGAATCTTTTCAATTGCATGCTGCATTGCTGTGGACCATCAATGATTTCCCTGCATATGCCATGCTTTCTGGGTGGAGCACTAGGGGTAAACTGGCCTGCCCAGTGTGCAACATTGATACTTGTTCTCAACGTTTGGAATATGGAAGCAAGGAGTGCTACATGGGGCATCGAAGGTGGTTGGAAAAAGATCATCGTTGGAGGAGGAGTAAGAAGTTCAATGGGAAGCCAGAACACAGAAACAAACCTAAGCAATTATCAGGGGAAGAGATACTGCAACAGGTTGAAGCTGCGTTCAGTGGGGATGTTTCTGTTCATGATGGTGTGAAACGGAAAAGGAGTGTTGCAGAGGAAAAGTTCAATTGGAAAACAAGATCTTCGTTTTGGACTTTGCCATACTGGAAGTGTATTGAATTGCGGCATAACATAGATGTCATGCATGTGGAGAATAACATTAGTGACAATGTTATCGGGACGATGATGAGCATTGATGGGAAAACAAAGGATACGCCAAATGCTCGCATGGATTTAAAACAGATGGGCATTATGAAGGAATTACATTTAATTCCTGTTGGTGATAAGTTTAAGATGCCACAAGCCTTATACACACTAACAGCGCTGCAACGTAGGGAATTCTGTGACTGGTTGGAATCTGTAAAATTTCCCGATGCTTATGCATCAAACATATCCCGGTGTGTGACTACTGATGGTAAGTCGGTGACGGGGTTTAAAAGCCACGATCACCACGTATTTATACAACGATTGATGCCTGCTGTTGCTAATGGTTTCTTCACAAAAGAAGTTTACACTATTTTGGCTGAGTTGAGTGGTTTTTTCAGAGAGTTGTGTTCCAAAACAATATCCAAAGCCACTATAAAAAATTTGGACCACAATATACCTCTCATTTTGTGTAAGCTTGAGATGTTATACCCTCCATCTTTTTTCGTGGTTATGATGCACCTTCCCATTCATCTACCCCATGTGGTAGAACTTGGTGGACCGGTACAGTATAGGTGGATGTATCCCATGGAAAGGTAGCCTTTTTCCTTTAGTTTTTCGTTCACACCATACTCTAATTTGTTAACCCACTATGTCCTTAACCTTATTTTATAGGCTGTTGTTTTTGTGTACTTAGGTTTCTTGGTACCCTTAAAAGTTTTTTTCGAAATTGGGCTAACCCTGAGGGGTCCATTGCTGAAAGATATATTGAAAAAGAGTGCTCCGATTTTTGTTCTAGATACTTGGAAGGGTTTGAAACAAGGTCTTCTCGTCCTAACCGTAATTATGACAGGTTTGAAGGTGTTGAGTCTAGGAGCTTTCGTGTTTTAACCCAACAAGGTAGAACACTAGGAGCTACTCGTTATGACCCGATTTCAGCAGAAGAATTTGAGCAAATTCAATGGTATATCCTTAATAATTGCAATGAAATCGAAGACGTTACCAAGTAAGTACAATCTAACTTTGACTACTAAATGCAACGTTTTCTTTTACACATCTTTACTCCCCGACATATCTTATTTCTTATCACTGCATAACATGCATAAAGATTAGAAGGTTAAAGAGAATCCTAACATTTCCTATCAATCCCTTAAAGCTAACTTTCCGACTTGGTTGAAGCAACATGTAAGTTATGGTGGATGATTCCCCCATTCCTGCCTTCGGTGCCATTTTATTTCATTATAAATAACTGATTTCCTGTTAATCCCTTAGAGCTAACTTTTTTGTTTTGTTCACTACTTCACTGACTGCCTAGGATACAGAATTGTGTTTGGCTGGTTCCCTTAAACCGCAAGACCATTTACATGTTTTAGGGTTAGGCGCAGACACACGCGTCACTAGGTACAGCGACATCCTCTTTAATGGTGTTCGTTACCAAGTGTTTGACCCAAAACAAACCCATAGGACTGAGAACAGCGGTTTATTTGTGGAAGGGGTTCATAATGGAGAGAATATTGACTTCTACGGTGTGCTAGTTGACATATATCAACTGACCTACTTCTATGGTAATCGTGTTTTTGTGTTCAAATGCAATTGGTGGAATGTAGGAGATGGCAGACATGGGATACAGGCAGATGGGTTCATTACTAGTGTTAATATGGGTAGTAAATGGTATCAAAATGAGCCATATATATTGGATGGTCAAGCGAATCAGGTATTTTATATACCTGATATAAAGAATAGTGGTGCTTGGCATATTGTTATCAAGGTTACTCCCCGACACGTGTATGATGTTCCTGAGAAGGAGGAAGGGGAAATCAATGATCTTGTGTATGCAAGTGAGGCGTTTCAGCAAGAAAAGAGTGGTGTTGGCAATGTGATTCAAGTGCAGGAACCGGAGTTGGATGACCTGAATCTTGCAAACGAGGCTCCCACAATGGTTAGTGAGAGCGTTATTAAAAAAGGGCTGTTGTACTCGACACGGAGGATACAATGGAGGTCGAAGAGGATGACACATTAGCTGATTTTGATGATGTTTTGGAGGGAGCAGCAGCTAATAACCCTTTGGAGGAAATCGACAGTGACGATGAATATGACAAGTAGCGAGTGCATGATGACAGCTGGTCCCTTTATTTTACGTCTTGTTTTCTACTTATTGCTAAGACAAAATACTCATTTCCCCATTTAACCAAGTACAGAAGGATTTGATTTTGCATTTACTTATATTGTTTTACAATGTATGCGAAATTTGGGTTAATAAACTACATATATTGCTAAGACAAAATATTCACTTCCCTATGTTGTCTATTATACTCTACATCTTTGTTGAGTTTATACGTTTATAAGTGTTTGGATATTTGCTGGCGGTTTAACTTTGTTTGGACTGTGAGCAGAAATGCCACCCAGGCCTAAAAAGAAAGCCAGGACTGGGAAGCAGCCGATGACGGTCTGTGAACGAGTGACCAGATCCCATCCAGCGAGGAGTGTAGAGAATGCAGGGAGCTCGTGCATGGGTCCACTGAGGTCTCCGATAAAAAAATGCAGGTCTCCGAGGGGTAAAGGGAGGTCTCAGAGGGGTGAAGGGTGCCTCCGAGGGGTGGAGGGAGGTCTCAGAGGGGTGAAGACCGGGTGTCTCCGAGGGGTCCAAGGAGGACTACTGAACCTATAGAGGAGCTTGACGAGAATGCAGATAATACTGCCACATCCATGCCTGAACAACCGGAAAAGACAGGTGCGTTTCATCCTAACTCTTCTTTTGTCACTTGAGAAACATGGATTATCACATTTCTATTACTGTTTTGGATGATTATAATTTGACCTACATCCATAGGTGGCCGAAAGAGGGGGCTGACCAAAGGTGTTCAAGTGATGGCACGAACCACTGGGGGGAGTATGATCGATGGAGTATTCCTGCAGAAGAACAACCACGCAATTGTGGGCCCTAACCAAAAGTTGCTGAACACAGAAGTTGGTGTCGTTGCTTGTATGATGGCTCCCATAAGGAAGTACTATTGGACTGAGTTGACTGATGAAGACAAACACCCTATATTTGTGAAACTAGAGGTACATTGCAGAGCGAGTTTGCATTTGCCTCAGCTACTATGTGTATTTCGCTTGTCACAGTTACTGCTTACAGGAACGAACAAATTATGACAATGTTCCATTATAATTTTATGTTTAAAATATGACAAACAATTCATTATCCTGACGTATATATTGTCAGAAAAATGGTATTACGACAGAGAAGATCTATTATGACAAACTGGACCGTCGATGAATACAAAAAATATGTCAAAATTTGTTTATCATATGTGATTTCTAAGGGCACGTGCCCTACAGCTTATAGTGACGAATGTGAATGACAAACAGTTCCCTCATAATATCTCGTTTAGTCAGTTGGTTGTATTAAAGTGTGACAAAATAAACAGTCTAATGTGACAAGATCTTTCGTCATGGTAGGACAACATATTATGACAACGACATATTGTCAAGTTGTCTGAACAATATTATGACAACCGAAAAATTAAAATTTGTCACATTAGACCTAATACGACGGAGCAAAGCTGATAAAGCCATTTTGTCATAACACTTGTCACTTTAGATCTGTCCAATTGTGGAATCAGTCCCCAGATCCACCGCCCCCAAATGAGGTACCTAGGCTAATTCAATTTTCTCCTCTTGCGATTACTGTTTGGCTGCTCAGAAAATCTCCAGAGAAATAATTAGGAAACTGTGAAGAAAGAAAGAAGGATTAATTTAAATGTTCTTACTTTATTTTTAGGAGGTGTCGAGGAAAGCGGTAGTGAAGGAGGTGAAGAGAAGCAGATCAGGAGGCGCATTCCAGCCATTCCAAAAGGAGAAAAATAGCAACGGCGGTGGCGACGTTGTTGGGAAGAGCAACGGTGCTGGCGGTGGTGGTAATCATGACAAGACAAACGTCGTCGCTACTGCTGCTGCGACTACTCCATCCTCGGTCCTGAGTTCTAGCGCGGCAACGGCGACCCTAGCTTCGGCAATACGAATAGCAACAAACAAAAACAACAAAAGAATGTGGATAACAAAGAAGCCCAGGCTCAGCAGAGAAAGCAAAGGCGGTGCTGGTCTCAAGAACTCCAGAAGTCGCGGGTCGCCATTCGATGGTCGCCAATGGCGAAGAGGAGGAGCGGCTGGGAAGAAAGAAAGATGTTGGCTGCTTGCTCCCGTTTGGCCTGACTTCCTTAGAGATTAGGGTTTGTGTTTTTGGCTTTGGATGATTTTATTTTTTTTTGGGTGAAAAAACGATGACGTGTTAGTCCCATAAGGCTATCACCGGTTAGACCAAAACCGGACGGTATTTTCGTTCGCGCCGGTTGAACCAAAAAACCCGGCCGGCACGAAATTCTGCCCAGCTTTACTCTACCGTATCGTCCTAGGTCTGGAACCCGGTTGAACCGGCCGGTACGATCCGGTTTCCTTTACCATGATTTGGGGGCGGTGGATCTGGGGACTGATTCCACAATTGGACAGATCTAAGCCAGTCGGATTTCTTGTTACTACTACTGCTCTTATGATCTATTGTTTCCTGATTTTCGCTTCGGTTCCGTTTCAGTGACCTCTCATCGCTGCTGCCAATATCCTGATTTTATGATCTTCTTCATAGTGGCAGTGGGTATTATGATCGTTTTCATTCTCATTTCCTTCATCATCGTAGGAGGAGTTGTGCGGCTTGTGGTTTGAGAATGTTGTTTGGTTGTTCTGTACTCGATCCTAAATATGCATTTGAATGATTATGTAGTTAATTAAGTAATATTGCAGTTTGTTGATTGTTATATTACATATTTCTATTTAGTTTATTTAGTTTTGTTATCCAATATATTCCGGTTTTATTCCGGTATTACTCCGAAACGATATCCTGAATTTGACGGTACGGTTTTTTAATAAAAAATATTTCTTAATTACAAAAACGATATTTTGTCGGTACACAACGGTTGAACCACGGTCGTACCATAAAGTACCCTACCATTGGCGGATCCGATATGACTTCCGGTATGGTTTCCTTTACCATGAGTTGTACTGAAGTTTTTGTCATGCAGATTGCACTAGTGTTGTCGCACCAAACAGGGATATTTTGAAGTTTAGAACCATAATCTGATAATTTTGTTGTTGCACTAGAAATTGAATGCTTCTAGAGGTGCTATTCCTATCAACTAAACTTCCCCCAAAATCTGAATCACAATATCCAGAGAGTTCAAATGAATCAGAAAATGGGTACCATAGTCCCACCTCACTGGTTCCTTTCAGATATCTAAATATTCGCTTTACAGCTTTTAAGTGACTCTCCTTAGGATTGGACTGAAATCTAGCACACACCCCAGCACTGAATTGAATATCAGGTCTACTTGCGGTTAGGTATAAGAGTGATCCTATCATTCCTCTATATTTCTTTTCACAAACAGGCACACCAGCTACATCTTTGTCCAACGTCAAATTTGTAGCCATTGGTGTTGTACATGCATTTACTGTGTTCATTTTGAATTTGTTAAGCATGGATTCGATATAGTTGGTTTGGCTTATAAACATCCCTGAATTTTTTGTTTAATTTGTAAGCCTAAGAAGTGTTATAGTTCTCCCATCATACTCATTTCAAATTTAGATTTCATTAACTCACAGAAACTTGTACACATAGTTGGGCTGGTTGAACCAAAGATAATGTCATTGACATATATATGTACAACTAGTGTGTCTTTATTTTCTTTCTTAATGAAAAATGTTTTGTCCACATTTCCTTGGGCAAATCTTTCAGTTTTCAGGAAAGAAGTTAGTTTTTCAAACCAAGCTATAGGAGCTTGTTTTAGACCATACAATGCCTTTGACAATTTATAAACGTGATCAGGAAATTCATGATCTACAAAACCAGGGGGCTGACTTACATACACTTCTTCTTTAATTTCACCATTTAGAAAGGCGCTTTTAACATCCATTTGATATAAAGGGATTTTCATATAGCAGGCATAGGCACACAGCATTTTGATAGACTCAATTCGAGCAACAGGAGCGAATGAGTCTTCAAAATCTATTCCCTCTTTTTGTAGATATCATTGAGCAACTAACCTAGCCTTGTTTTTTGTTATTTCCCCAAGCTCATTAGTTTTATTTCTGAAAACCCACTTTGTTCCTATAATTAATTAACTTGTTAAAAGGTCTAGGTACCAATTCCCAAACATGCAATCTAGCTAATAGTACAAGTTCATCATGCATTGCATGCAGCCACTCATCATCAGTTAAAGCTTCTTTATAGTTATTTGGCTCTAGAAGAGAGACAAAAGCATACTGACCTGGACAATACTTACCTCTGGTGTGGATTCCTTCGTTTAGATCCCCGATAAATTGGGATGTAGGATGCCGTTTCTGTGTGTGAGCAGGCGCCATTCTTTCTTCTGTTTGAGTGACTTGCTTATCTGCGGTATCCCTATCCTCTTTTATACTGGCTTCATCATCTTCTTACTTCTCTTCTTTCTCACTTGGTAAAGGAAATAGAAATTCTATGTTCTCTACATCAACTTACTCAGAGCAGGCAGATTCATCAAATTTTACAAAGACAGACTCTTCTACTCTTCTTGTTCTTAGATTATACACTCTATAGGCTTGTCCCTTTATAGAATATCCAAGAAAAATTGCTTTCTCAGCTTTAGCATCAAACTTATACAAATGATCTCTGGTGTTCAGTATGTAGCACTTACATCCAAAGGGATGAAAATAACCAAGATTAGGAGTTTTATGTTTTAGAATCTCATATGGAGTCTTCCCTAAGTTTTTTCTGATCAGTACACGATTTATTACATAAACAGCTGTCATGACAACTTCTCCCCATAGAAACTTAGGACTCCCATATTCTAATAACATGGTCCTAGCTGTCTCTATTATAGTCCTATTTTTTTCTTTCTACAACACCATTCTGTTGTGGTGTTTTAGGTGCAGAGAAAGTATGGTTTATACATTTATCATTGCATAGGGCACTAAACTGTTATGATATGAACTCACCTCCATTGTCACTTCTTATTGACTTGATACCAGTTTCTGATTCGTTTAATACGTTTGATACAAAAGTTTTGAACATTGCAAATGCTTCATCTTTTGAAGCCAAAAGATACACCCAGGTAAAACGAGAAAAGTCATCAACAAGAACCAAGGCATAAGATTTACCTTCGAGACTTACAACATTCATTGGCCCAAACAGATCCATATGTATTAGTTCATATACCTGAGAGGTAGTTATGTCATTTTTCAACTTAAAGCTTTTCTTGGTTAACTTACCACTTGCACAAGCATCACAGAAAAAGTTAGGATTATCTTTTAACAAAGGAATACCTCGTGCAGACTCTAGTTTAGACAGTTTAGACATGCATATATGTCCTAGCTTTCTATGCCAAAGTAATTCCAATTCACTTGAAGCAGCATGAAAACATGTTTCATTGAATGTATCCAAGTTATTTAGATTAACCACATAGATATTGTTTTTCTTTATACCACTAAACAACAATTTATTATCACTAATTCTAGAAATTAGGCATGAAGATGCTTCAAAAATGACTTTGTTTTCAGAACAACATAGTTGACTAATGGAGAGTAGGTTATGTTTTAAACCTTCAACAAGCAGTACATCTTTGATAACTAGAAGAGGACCCTTACCAATAGTCCCATTCCCTAAAATTTTGCCTACTCTATCATCTCCAAACACAACCTTACCTCCCCTTTTATACTTTAATAAAGAAAATAGTTCTTTTCTACCTGTCATGTGGTGGGAGCCTCACTGTCCAAGTACCAAATGTTTTCCTTTTCTCCCAGTTTCTGCAATCAGTCATTGGTTAGTACATTTTGGTACCCAAAATGTCTTGAATACATCAGGTTTTCTTGGTTTTTGTAAATCATAACAAAATTTTGCTAAATGACCTTTGCGATTACAATAAGAACAAACATATATTTCAGTATAGTCTCTATCCCTTTTATGATACTCCACTTTATTACTGTTAGGCCATCCAAAGACTTTTCTATGTGAGATGTAATGTGTTCTGACTCTGTAAACAGGATTCCTAGAATTTATTGGAAACTTATTGTAAGACTCTTGCTTTAACTTATGATTCTCATCTATTAGCTCAAAGATTTGTTTTTTAAGTTTGTTTTCACTTTCATGTTGAACTGAAACAGTTCTTTTTAAGTTACTTAGTTCCTTGGTCATGATATGATTTTCAGTCATCAGCAGACAATACCTACTTCTGAGTCTATTGCACTCCTCTTGGAGATTCTTTAAGGCATGCAAGAATTCAGACTTTGATTCAGGATACTCACACTTTTCAGAATCTGAGTCGGAGATTACTTGATAACTTGAAGGAAGTACATGATCACTGCTTATCTGAGAGGTTGATTCACTGTCGTCTTTAGTTGCAAATGCCATGTAGGCAAGATTCCTTGTTTCCACATCTTCCTCAGAACTGTAATCACTCCAGGAAGCTGCCATTGCCTTCTCTTGCTTCTTTAAATTCAAAGGGCATCTAGACCTCATGTGACCTGACTTTCCACACTTAAAGCATATGGTTAAATCCTTTTCACTGGAAGACCTATGGTCTTCCTTGACTTCCTAGGTAAACCTTTCACGCTCTTCAGTTGGTTTGTCTATTCTCCTGAAGGAGTTCTTATCATTTTGAGTACTACTTCCTGTATTTCTATCAGGATATCGACTAAATGTCTTTTCTAGACATTATCTATTTCTCCTAGTATTATAGGAGTGATTATTGAACTGTCTTGAATTGCCATGATTCTTTCTGTCTTCAAAATCTCTTTTCATTTTTAACATTCTATTGAATTTCCTACTAATCATGGCGAATTCTCTTTCAAACTCTTCTCCTATTTCATATTCAGATTCGCTTTCATAGTCTTGTGCTTTAAACGCTATGACTTTATTTTGTCTGTTATCCTCTTTGTTCATCTGAATGATTACCTCCTCATGACTAAGCAAGGATCCAACTAATCTCTCAATTGACAAAACATTCAGATCCTTTGCCTCTTCTATAGAAGTTCGTTTAAGTAGCCATTCTCTAGGGAGACTTCGCAATATTTTTCTAACAAGATCCTTAGTAGCAAAGGTTTTTCCTAAGCCTTTTAATATGTTTATCAAATCATTAAATCTCTTATACATGCTTGTGATAGATTCACCCGAACACATTTCAAACGATTCATATTCATTTAGTAGAACATCTATCCTACTTTCTTTTACCTCTAACGTACCTTCGTGAGTGGTTTCAAGAGATTCCCCAATTTCTTTGGCTGTCTCACACTGAGGTACTTGACTTCTTTCTTCAGGACTGAGCGCGCGGATAATAGGATATGCATTGCCCTTGAATCTTGCTGGGAGGACAGCTTTTGATCATCTTCCCATTTTTCTTCTTCCTCATCATCCATGGGGATTGACCCCTTTTTGACAATAGCCCATAACCCAAACCCACCATCAACACCTCGAAGATAAATTCTCATCCTCTTCTTCCACACAGTGTAGTCCGTGCCATCGAACCATAGCGGATTGGTGTTTGTTGAATATGATGCAGAGGCGGGTAAGGCTCCTGCCATTTCCTTGATCGTCTTTGGCGAACTTTAATCCTTCAAAGATCCAGCTCTAATACCAATTGTTGACTCTAATTCATGCCAACGAGGTTGGCACTTTGAAACACTTAAACTTCTACACACTTCCCAAGCTTAATTCACCTAGTTAACACACTGTGAATATAGCTACTGAAGTAACACAACCATGGACCCAAAGTAGATGAAGAACTCTGCTATTTCTCTCTCTACAGACTGCCAAATTTAACTGAAGGAGAAGGGTGAGTATTTATACTGGAATGGAGGAGATGACCGTTGCTGGTTGCATATACGCGCTTCTGGGAATTTCATCATGACCTACCATGGAGTCGGTGATGTCTGTGGAGGATCACCGAGAATAGCTTTGGAGTTTTGCTGCCGATTCTTTTAGGTGGGAGGCTAGGTTTGAGCAGCACAATGACCTTCATCTTTAGGAGAAGACTTAGAAGGACGATTTCCTTTGACGGTGCCGTTGCAGATCAAACGATGTCGTGTGGTCAGAACGGTATTAGAGCAGTGGCAGAGCAATAGAACATCGTCGTTCAAATAGCTTGAGGGAGACGACACCTTTCTTTCTTCAGCAACCCTGTTGAGCCATCATCCGGACAATGATGGTCGTCCCTGTGTGGAGAATGTCCAAGCAGAACACATCATCGACGACTTGCTTGAACATTCCCTCTGGAAAACTGCAGCGCCATCACTGGGAATCCCCTGGATTCTCTGTCCACGGCTCCTCTGTAGTAGAGCTCGTACAGCGATGGTGTCGGAGCCTATATCAGGAATGAGGTATCCAGCTTCACAACCATCGTCTTCAACACGTCGAATTGAAGACCTTTGTGTAGAGTATTGAAATGGTGCTGCCTAAGGCTGACGGTGGTGGTTTCTCTAGTGGCGGAGTCGTAGAGGGAGAGAGCTGAGCGGAGGTCTTTGGATTCGGAGTGGGTGTTCAGGTTATAATTGAATTGAGATTCCTTGATTGGTTCTTCGGCTTCCTCTTCCTCGTGCAACAGCCATGGATAGATGGGGAGAGCTTGAGGTGGGGGGGGGGGGGGGGGGGGGGGGGATGGAAAGGGACGAGGGTTTTGGAAATTATAATTATAATTGGTCACCAGAAATTATAATTTTCACATTCGCAGATGTGGAATCGGAGAAGGCGGTGGCGCTCCTTGATGCCGAGCTGCAGAGGGAAGTCGGGGAAATTATAATTATAATTTTTAAGATTTATTTATTTTTAATTTATTGTGATAATGAGGTAGAAATTATAAAAAGATTTTATTTTTATTTTTATTATTTTTAATTGTCACGTCACTTATTTAACGGTCCTCTCACAGAGTTGATTGCCACGTGTTAACGGAGAGTGACCAAACTTGAACGGTTGAACTAATCTTAGTGACCACGAATGGAATAAACTAATTTTAGTGGCAAACATGAATTTATTTAGTAAATCTAGTGACCAAACTTGCAATTTATCTTTTTCGACTATTCAACTAAAAGTAGGCCGATCAAGAGTATTCGCATCACATGTATATCGGTGAAGCATTTTCCATTTTTGAATTCTTATAGATTGAGTAATCTTTGTGAGTTTTCCGGCTATTCATCTAGCGGTCGGCTAATCACGGGTATTCCAATCACGTGTCTTTCAACGATCCATTTTTCATTTTTGAATCCTTATCAATAAGAACAAGAGAACCACACGAATTAATTGATTCAAATTAGAAGTTCGTATTTGGTTTGACACATTATTTGTCTATTTAGGGATTTGCTAGATACGAGGACACTAACAAGGTGGGACAAGGGAGTCGCTCTAGTAGTATTCATTGAAGAACAAGAGAACCACATTAATCATTTTCAAAATGTATTTGTTGTTCCCCAATCGGTGCCTATTCATTGGTCAAAGAGTTCATTCTTTATTGTTTGTTTTGCTATATTGCAAAATTTGTTTCCTCGATTCTTATTTAGCTGCTTAGATATTCCTACTCATCAAATGAGAGCTAGACATGCATTTTTTTATGATTTGTGTTATTTACATATTAGTTTATTCACTCTTACAATCACATGTAACCTTTCACATTACTCGCTTTACACGAAACGCAGCGAGCAGCCATATCTGGTTACCATAACCAGTCTAATATAAACAGTGGCGGATCCGGGGGGTGGCCACCCCTGGCCCTGGCCCAGCCCTCCTCTAGATCCATAATTAGTATAGGTCTTATGAATTTTTCGATTTTAGATATTCGGGTCGTTGTTATTTTAAAATAAGATTGGGTATAATTAGAAGCGATGATGTGTTCCCCGCGCTTTTGCGAAACAGTGATAGTAGACCTTATCATCGCCGTCGACTAAAGCGATCGCATCATCGCCATGGATTAAAGCGGTGATAATTGACCACGTTTTAGAGCCCTGGTAGGTGGGAAATTAGGTCACAGCGACCTAGCTATCACCGCTTTGGACAAAAGCAGTGATGTGTTCACCGCAATTGTCCACAGCGGTGATAGCTGCCGTTTTTTCCTATAAATACTGACCACCACTTCCCCTCTTTCTACCTTACAGCAAATTAGTACAAAAATTAGTGTTTAATTAGTCGTTTTATTAGTCGTTTTCTCAGCTGGTTTGGAGTTGGTTTACTGCTCAAGAAACTCGTCGGGATTCGGTATGTTATAATTATGTAATGTTTACATGTTGATGTGTTAGTAATTTATATGTCTGTATTTAGTGAATTGCGGTTATTGGAAAATATGTTATGATATATTTAGATTAATTATGATATGATAGATGTTAGTTAGTTAGTACTGAATTTAGATGAATTTGTTTAGTTTTCTCATGATAGATCGGGAGTCAGTATGTTATAATTATGTATTGTTTACATGTTGATGTGTTAGTAATTATATGTCTGTATTTAGTGAATTGCGGTTATTGGAAAATATATTATGATATAATTAGATTAATTATGATATAATAGATGTTAGTTAGTTAGTACTGAATTTAGATGAATTTGTTTAGTTTTCTCATGATAGATCGAGAGTCGGTATGTTATAATTATGTATTGTTTACATGTTGATGTGTTAGTAATTATATGTCTGTATTTAGTGAATTGCGGTTATTGGAAAATATGTTATGATATATTTAGATTAATTATGATATGATAGATGTTAGTTAGTTAGTTATGAATTTAGATGAATTTGCTTAGTTTTCTCATTATAGATCAATTACATGCGTTTGTTTATGGGTTTGGATGATATTGTTTTTGTATCCCTAATGTACTAATTATATACTTAATTATTATAAATTGCAGACATGGGTAAATTTAAGAAGTTTCGGCTTATTATTCGGTGGAATGGTCGGGTGACAAACTCGAACATTGGGATCGACTATGAAAATGGCGAATCCACTATGCTAAAAATTGAGTCGAGATTCTCGTGGCAAGAACTCCATGACATTTGTGCAGAAAGGACTTGTACGGGCGGGCAAAGGAGAGTTGGTCAAATTGCTTACCGCTATCCAAACATGAGTGATGGCGGAATCATGTACGAAAAAGTTGTCATAAATGATGATGACTCGGTGAACATGATGATACAGTTCCCATCTGACAACGGGGTGCGGCTTGCAGAGGTGTATGTCGAGACCGAGCCGGTCGGTGAAACTCATTCTCACCAGTATTCTTGTGATGATGGTTTTGCAGGAGAGTATGGCTGGGGTGGTAGTTCAAGTAACTACGGAGGAGGTACTTCTGCAGGAGGGTATGGCTGGGGTGGTACTTCAAGCAACTACGGAGGAGGTAGTTATGAAGGAGGTGTTGGGTGGGAAGAATACCCGCAACATGCTGAGACTGCCGTCAATATCGTTCAGCCCGACGGTGATCAATGGCCTGCTTGGGGTCCAAAGTGGGCTGACATTGAGAACACCCTTCGATCTGGGCGTACTTCGCATGACCAAGAAGACGATGTTAGTTATGCTGGTAACGATGACCATCCTGAGTCGAGCTATCCATTCGTCTCTAGTGACAATGAAAGTGAGGAAGATTTGAGATCAGTCAGTGAGGAGGAAGATACGGACGATATCGACGATATCGATGACAGAGAGGTGGCGTTCCATCAGGCACCAACTCCTTACTACACAGAGGTTCCTGATCAATTTTTATATGGTCAGAACGGTGCCCCTGACTTTCGGCCAATGCCTGTGTATAATTCGAATGCTAATTTGGAAGTGGGTATGGCGTTCACTTCGAAAGCCGATGTGCAAGATGCTTTTAGCGAAGAAGCCATGCGGCGTAACTTCGAATGGAAGGTAAAATATTCTGACACCAAACAACTGCATGTCATTTGTAAGAATGCTGGAGAGGGTTGTATGTGGCAACTTCAGGCTGCATATATGGAGAGAAAGGGCGTCTGGGTCATGCGAACAGTAGAGAACAACCACAGATGCTCCTCAACCATACTTTCACAGGATCACCGACAACTTAAAGCAAAAAAGGTGGCGAGAACCATTAAGCACCTAATCGAGGCACAACCAGATATCAAGATAAAAGCTATTATGGCCGAGGTGAAGGATGGACATTCCTACACCATAAGGTATAAGAAGGCGTGGCATGGGAAGCAGAAGGCCATGGCTGAGGTCTACGGTGATTGGGATGACTCGTATGCTTTACTCCCTCGACTAATGTCCGCAATGGAGGAGTCCAACCCTGGGACGGTTTTCGTGCCGTGGTACAACAACGTGCAAACTGAAGATCAAGTTCGAGTACAGAACGAGTTGATGTTTCATCGTCTGTTCTGGACATTCAAGCCATGCATTGACGGGTTTCCCTTCTGCATGCCAGTGATTCAGGTATATTACGGACTCAAAATATTGTACTAGTTCATTACCTTACTAAGTTAAATTTTTACTAACTAATTATTCATTTTTAACAGGTTGATGGAACTTTCCTTACTAGGAAGTATAAAGGAACTCTTCTCATTGCAACTGGGGTTGATGGAAATTTAAGTATTTTCTCCTTAGCATTTGCATTAGTTGAAGGGGAGAACAACTTAAGTTGGGCATGGTTCTTTGACCAGCTACACGCCCATGTCACACAAAGAATGGGTATTACAATTATATCGGATCGACATGCCGGGATTAAACACGTCGTCGGTGGTTTTCCCGACGAATGGGGATGGACATGGCGCTGGTGTATTCGTCACTTCCTTGCCAATTTCCAACACAAATTTGGCAAGAAGAAAGACATAAGAGATCAATTGTGGAGTGCAGGTAGTAATGTAATTCAGTGCTTCTTCATGGTTTATTGTTGAAATGAAATTTCTTATGGCTTAATTATTTATTCTCCGGTCTTGTAGCGGTTGCACATCAACCAAAAAAGTACGAGCAGAAGATGAAGACGATCCGTCAGATACACCGGGCGGGAGCAATATGGGCAGAAGGTCAAGATCTGCACATGTGGACATTTCACATGGACAACGGGGCTAGATTCGGCATTGCAACTACCAACCATGGCGAGAGCATAAATGGAGTCTACAAGGGCATTAGGGCAATGCCTGTATCTGTCCTAGTGGAGATGACATACTGGAAGGTAAACAAGTGGTTTGTGAAGAGACGGGAGCTCGCTATAGGGAGGGACCGTGCTGGTCATTCAATAGCACATCATATATTTGATGGCATGCAGAAGATTGAAGAGAAATCAAGTAAGCACAGAGTTGTTCTGTTCAACCGCAATGAAGGTGTTTTTGCTGTGCAAACAGGTATATGGGGTGGAGGAAGACGTGGGCATAATCGTCAATCCGTTACTCTACACGTAGAAACTCGCACCGGAGAGTGTACATGCCAAAAGTATCAAAACAGAAGAGTACCTTGTTCACATGAAATGGCAGTAGCTAAGTCGATAACCCTCAGCGCTTATAGTTTGGTTAGTCCTTACTACACGGAACAGGCGATCAGGAACTCCTACTCGTCAAGTTTCAGCCCCCTGCCGGATGAAGCTTATTGGCCTGTAGACAATGGGAAGTTGATTATCCCACCGTTGCACTTAAAGCGCACCAAAGGTCGTCCTAGGACCGAAAGGATTCACAATGAAATGGATCAATCACAACGTGCCCGACGAGGTCCAAAGCGTTGCTCAAAGTGCAGACGACCGGGTCATGACAAGAGGCGTTGCCCAGGTCCACCTCTAGAGCAAGATTTGGGGCCAATTCCGAACCAACCTTGAGTACTCTGTTGTTCACTTCCTTGTCATTTTCGTTGTTGTGATGTTTAAGTTGGACTTCTTGTTTTAATCTTGTTGAGTGATTGTAATGAAGGGTGTCTGTTGTTTACTTTGGTACAACATGGGGGGTAAAACAACACAATCCCAAACTAAATTAACACGACATAGATAGTTCATGGAAAACAACACAATCCCAAACCAAATTAAGACGACATAGATAGTTAATTGAAAACAACACAATCTCAAACCAAATTAAGACGACATAGATAGTTCATGGAAAACAACACAATCCCAAACCAAATTAAGACGACATAGATAGTTCACTGGTTGTCTTCATTTCCCTCCACTTCCCCTTCTCTTCCTCTTCCTCTTCCTCCACGACCTCCTCGACCCCTTCTTCCGCCTTCTCTACCTCCTCCTTCTTCACGAGCCCGCTGGACAACTGCTCGTGGATTCCTCTTAACCCGACCACCCACCGGAGTGTAGATAGGTGGTGGGGGTTGATATGGCTGAGATGAACCAGAAGCGTAGTGGAAAGTCGATGATGTGTGTTGTTGTTGCAGGGTCTGATACTGAGCAGTTTGTTGCTGATGGTGGAAGTGAGGGGTGCCTTGGGTGAACATGTCATGTTCCTGAGTCGGGGCATAGCTTGACGACCCTCCGGTGCCCTCAGTACTAGTTTCCCACTCACAATGTGGCCATGGTTCAGGAAGTTGAGTTTGTTGAGACGGACGAAGCTCTTCAATGTTTTCTCTCACCCTTCTTCTGCTCCTCCGTGGGGGCTCTTGTGGGGGCACGATCCTCTCATCAGCACGGAATGAAGGTCGGGCCGGTGCAGGCATTGGAGGGTATAATACGACATCCCTCCTTTGCTCTCGGGTACAACAGAGCAGGTTGTTGAAAAGCCTGTGCAAAAAAGATGTCTTCCGCTCATCCATGGTGGGTGCACTCTCGACAGTGTGCTTGGCATGTTCCAAACCGTCAACCTAATAAATTGTTGTACAAAATTAACTAACATTAAGACAAAGAGGCATCATTAAATCTAATAATGTTAATTAACATTCTAGCTAATATAGGCATGTAATCATACTACACAAAACTTAGCCAAAGAGGACAAAATGGAATTCACTTACCACTGCGCCCCAAACAGCACCTTGCTTTGACACCCATCTTAGCGTGAAATTTCGATACCCACCGCATGTAGCCATCGTGGTACCCCATTGGCCTCGTCTCCGGCAACCCTTGGACCACCCACTGATTTCTATTCTCCCATATGTTGATGTAGAATTCATGCTTCTTGACCCAATCCTTTTTGGTGTAGCGTAGGTCAATGGCGTGGCGCTCCCTAAACCCTTGAGGTGGGGATGCTGGAATTGGTTGCTCCAATCGATATTGCCTCAAAGATCGATCGGGCAGGTGCCATTCCACCATGTGGAAGCAGGTTAAGGGCACCTTGCACAACCATGTCTCTTGATCCACGGGATGTCTAAGACGATGCAACTCGACCACTTCATTTGGATATGGATCCCATACCGCCTACAATCATTATAGTTCATGGAATTAGTACAAATTATATCCACTCCACCTAAAAAATTGAAAATGATGAAATTTTATATTTTTACCTGGTTCCACCAAGGCTTATCAAATTCATCACGATAAAACAGCAAAGAGTGTTCGGGCTGGTGGTCGATTGTATTTGCTCCGATCCACCTAATTAAGCAAAAGTACGTATATAAGCAATTTTTATGGCATATATGTTGACTTGTTAAGTATGAATGTATGGAAGCATCTAAATTGAACTAAAATTCCTTACTTGGCAATAATCTAAATTAGCTAAATACGATTTGGTTAGAATAAATCTAAATTTGCTAACTTGGAAGATATCTAAATTCACTAAAATACTATAATTGCAGACCTAAAATGTCACTAAATTTGCTTACTCGAAAGATATCTAAGTTCACTAAAATACTATAACTGCAGACTTAAAATGTCACTAAATTCGCTTACTTGGAATAGATCTAAATTCACTAAAATACTACCATTGCATATCTAAAATAAATTAAACTTAAATTAAACTTAAATTAAACTTACTTGAAACCATATGGGGGATTTGCTACAAATCGTAGCTCATCATCGTGCAACCAGAATTTCCGAGGGTCTCGAGGTGCTAAAAACGGAAGATGCTCCCATGCCCAGAGTTAGAGTATGAACATCGCACCACCAGCTTGTTTCGCTCCCAACCTCGAGCAAGTACACAACTCTTGGTAGATCCCAGCCAAGACGGCCGACCCCCAACTTTTTTCCCGATCTCGTCATAGTCACCAAGGAGCATATTTAACCACATGCCTTGTATCCACCGGTTTGACTTGTCGGGGAACAGAAACCCACCAACCAAACCAATTAGGTAGACACGTGCATACCGCTCCACCTGATCTTCAGGAGTGTCCGGGCCTATATTAGCCTCCATTTGGATGTGGTCAACAAGCCACGGGACCGATATTTGCCCCGCATTCAGTGGTGGATGCCCAACCCCGTCGACGGGCGTGGTGGTCGGCATGTTGAACCCCAAACGCTCTTGAATCAACGGTCCCCAACCATCTTCCGGTTTTTTCGAGTTGTCGATGATGGCATCTCCGGTGATCGGGAGCCCGGTGAGGATGGCAACATCTTTGAGGGTGATCGTCATTTCACCCTCGGGAAAGTGGAAGGTATGCAGCTCGGGGCGCCATCGCTCTGCCATTGCCGTCAGCAGATCGTTGTCAATATCAAGCCTCATAAAGTGCCTCAGCATGTGCAATCCCGTCCTCTCTAGATAGGGCTGCAGTCGATCATGCCAACGGGGCAATCGACATGTCCCTCGATGACTGATGGGAATAAGTGATTCCTACAAAACAAAAAACACAATATTGTCAGTCAATAGAAAGCAAAATTAAAACTTTAAAACTATGGAAATAATTTTAGTGTGTGTACCGGATTATTGTTCCAAATTGAACGGGAGCGATGTTGATCTTTCCCGGTTAAATACCTTCGATCCCTTGGGCCAGGATCGATATACAATCGAGGGTCGTATATCTCAGCACCCATCTATAAAAAAATATGAAATCAAATCAATTTAAATTTTAGCACCCATGTAAAAAAAATCACAAAAGAATAAAATTAATTTACGTACTCTCAAAGCCTCTTCGTCCATTTTTTTCCGAAAAGCTAGCGAGAGTATCGACAAAACAAAAACTCTAGTAATTCTTTCTGATGCGGAAGATCGGACTTAGCCGCAACCACAGAGCATACTTAGAACGAAACTAGAGTGAAATAATGGAGGGAGAAAGAAGTATTAGATGTGTGGTGTGGTTTGGAATGAAGGGGGGGAGGGGTATTTATAGTGTTTGGGCGCTGGAAAAGTCTTGTGCATTAATCACCGCGTCGAAGAAACACAGTGAATTCACTGCGTCCAACAAACGCGGTGATGGCCTGGATCGGTGACGTGGCGCCATGTGAGGTGTCGGATCGTGGAGAAAAACCACAATCCGCGCCTCACTGCATCAAACGGCAGCGGTGAAGTCGCGGGTGGGGCAGATCGGTGACGTGGAAAGCGGGGCTATCACCGCTTTGGTCATTAACGGTGAAGTGCCCGCGCGCGTCCACGTCAGCGATCTGCGCCTATTCACCGCTTTTCAATCCAACGCTGAAGATCTCTTCACCGCATCTCTTATCAACGGTCGTATAATCCCCGTTATTCACCAAAGTGGGGATTGGATCACTGTTTTGGTCCACAGCGATGATAGCATCACCGTTTTTGTCCAAAACGGTGATAGCATCATTGTTTTGGTTGAAAGCAATGATGCTATCACCGTTTTGGTCAAAGACGGTGATTACTATCACTGTCTTGGTCTACAACAGTGGTGTTGAAACTGCTGTATTTTGGGAAATAAGTTTATAAGTACTGTATTTTGGGAATTTTTTTTAATAATTAGAGTATTTTGGGATTTTTTCCTATAAATTCTAGCCCCAAAAGTTATTCGTATAAAAAAACAATGAAACCTAAAATTCAAAAAGTTTAAAACGTAAAATTCTAAAAGATATACAAGGTTTGTTCCCTTGAAAATTTGCTAAAGCAACTGGTGGATATAGGGATGGACACAATGCAAATTGATTAGTAGATTGATTTATTTAGTGTTGATGCTGCTCGTTTCAACAGCTAATACGAAGAGAACCTTTTCAACAATGAAACATGTGAAAATAGATTTGCACAACAAAATGAACGATGAATTTCTTGCCGATTGCTCAAGTATTTTATTTGAGACAATGTATACTATTGGTATGGATTTGGACTCCATTATCAATGCATTCGCTAAATTAAAATACCGTCGTGTACAATTTACATTGTAAAAAAAATTATAATCATTATATTTTTTTACGATTCTAATTTTCTAATAAAATGCGGTCCAGTGTTCTGGATCCGCCACTGAATATAAATCAAAGACTTTGATCAGGTGAATTTTAAGTGCATGCCTAGTTATTCCCATTTACTAGTTCTGCTACCATTGAGATGTTGTTACTCATGCTTCTGTCGTTGACCAATGCAGAATGACTTTTACTTATAAAAGCTAGGCAATACATTTGACTAATTATGTGCTACGACTTCAACAATTCATTTATAGAGAAAATTGCAACAAAAAATAGGACGAAATAGCTTCATGTGGTCACCAGAAGGTGCATTAGGTAAAAAAGCTAATACAGTTGAATTAATTTCCCTTGAAAGATCTCCATTCTCAAAGAAAGAACTAATCACTCTAGTGATATCTCCTACTACATTCCAGACAATCATTTGACCAACTTGTGCTTCAAGTTTGAAGACCCGATTGCCATTAGCAAAAAATAAGGAAAATAAAAACAAAGGGAAGTCCCGACTAGTTCGATCAATTTACTCTTCCTCGTACATATGGGACACAAGCAGAAAGGTAGAAATTGGCATTCGATGCATACTTTCAGTTCTCTAAATCTTATTCCACAATTCCAATCCTTAACAAGGATGATAGTTTATTGAGATTTTATCATGTCCACCTTTTTTTATCAGCGTGACCTTTCATACAACTAAAACCATCCTCCAACAGTTGTCAAGACTTGGAGTTTAGCCTTTCGACATCCACCAACTGATAAAGATCACCTCGCCGCTGCTTTGTCAAGGGGAGGAACGTCCTGATTCAAATACAGATATATCAACACCAAAAAAGACTGGAAAGAAGAAAACAATAACTGACGTCGAAAGGGATGGTTTCGCATTGAACTGGAAATTACCGCCTTTGCTCAATTAGTGAGTAATCAATCTCTGCTATGATTATGGCTTCCTCATGCTCTGTAGTAGCCAAAACTTCTCCGAACTGTGCATTTCAGAAATGTAGTAACAAACCAGTTAATGCAACAAACAAGGATTCAACAAACCTAACAGAAAAAGATAAGATAAAACATCCATCACTTACAGGTCCAACTAGAGTCGAGTGCCCCCAAGCAACATAACCAGCTCCCTCATCTCTTGCAGGTGAACAAGTTGCTACATATAGCTGGAATACACGATTTGAAAGTGCGGTGTATGTTAAAAGAAACTTGCAGGTCTAAGGTCTAATTGGTCCCCATATCAACTTATCTGATAGGTTTTACTGGTGATACACCCTATTCGGTACATCACGACACAGAACTCAGCGCTTACAAACTTTGACATCATCATACACCTTTCAAAAATCAAATCAAGTAAAAAAGATTCGAACTTCATGTCATATGGATGATATCGTTGAGCATAAACTTGGAAACGTCATTCCCTGTCCTTTTAACTACTGAAATTGCATCTAGGTTATACCAAAAAAAAAAAACATGAAATAGATAAAAGCTATTTAAGAAATGTAGGGAGTGTTTATGCCAATTGCGATTTGCGAGTATCCCAATATTTTTCCAGATGATATATGCTTTTGGCTGCACCCAGATTTGAAATCTATAGAAACAAACATAACCTGATGGGGTTGCATATCTCAAAATAGGCGTTCAGCATGACATTAACTCTGTTCAAATTCTAAGCACGCGGTAATTAATTGTTGTGAATCCCATCTAGCATGAAACCTGGAGATGTACTAGAAAAACATCCATTACGAGAAATTTTACAATGCTATATAGTATTGGTGCTATAGGGTTTTGCCTTTATGATACAACTTAAAATTGTACATTTACGTTATGGTACAACTTCAGATTGTACCTATACTTTTTGTACAAATTCTTTTATGGTACAACTTGAACTTGTACATTTATGTGATGGTACAACTTCAAGTTGTAAAGTTGTACCATAACATAATGATACAAATTGCTTTATGGGACAACCTAAACTTATAAATTTAATGTTATGGTACAACTTTAAGTTGTACATTAAAGCACCAATACTATATAGCATAATAGAAGTGCTCATTACCTGGTTATCTGCAGCCCTGCACATGAACAAAGATAACATCAACTGATTTGGTAGTTGGCATAAGTTTCAAGCAAATACAAAGTCACCAAACAATATGTGTAGAGTCAGTTAGAAGCAAATATTGAGATAAATAAAACACAAACTATAAATGGTTAGTCTGATTCCTGGCCTGCTGCTTCACATTTAGGGCTTATCCGATTGACTTGACGCAACTCAGCCATACTTATAAGTTATAAGAATGTGCCATGAATGCAATTTTCTTCCAATAAAAGACCCTTGCGTAATTTGTAACCAGTAATTATTCCATCACATGAGGGGATCACACTCTCATGTCAGTTGTCTCGGCACAAATCATATAGATCACTCGGGGGAAGCTTTGAAATTAGTTCACTATAGGACAATATGGCTCGGGATTGGTTACTGTTCATGGAAGAGATTAAATTTCAGTTCATAATGAATAAAAATGCAAGATTATCTTGCAATACCATTTTCAACAGAATCAACTACTTTAAACCTCCTGGCAGATCAAAGAAGTGAACAGAGAAGTCAGTCATGTGCAGCAGAGGAGGTAGTTCCAAGGAATTGAAAAGGAAGCTGACTATTATTGAGTGATTCAAAGAGACGCAAGTAATTTCAAACTATCAAAACATTCATGTATTAAACATAGCACCATAATAATCTCATATAGCTTCCATGGAAAAAATAGTAGCAAGCAAAAAGTACTACAGACAAGGAGATGCATCAAACCTTCCTCTCTGCAGTAACTCCCAGTGCAGAGGTCCTGTGGTCATGTTAAATGCCCCCGGGTAGCAAATCAAGTGTGCACCTGGAATCAAGGACCTGATGGTGTCACATATATTGATATTTGATACTCATCGACATGAAAACCATCTGGCATATGAACATTTAAAAGAAGGATGAACAAACCTCTTGCAGCATATATCATTGCCAGTTCCTGGAACCGGATGTCATAACAAATGCCAATACCAATACGCCCAACTTCTGCAAGAAATTGGTTGTAGCCACTATCAGAATGAGCAAAATTTTCCAACTACTGAAAATAGATCAATTTGAATGAAGAGAATGAACAAGAAAGGCATACCACAACTGAAGAAAAAAGAATGCATCTTAACTACTTCAATTTGATTAGTTCGTTCCGCTTTTCTAACTTTATCTAAGTTTTCCCAGCACAGTAGGAAACCCCTAAACACCAAATAACACTTCCCTACAGAAGTTCTACAATCTTTAGAGAAATCTAATAGGGAAACCAGAAACATCATATAGGAGATTGTCATTTCCTTGGTACAATCTTTCTAATGATGATGTAAGAAATTAAAGAGAAAAACGTCTCACCTGCTAGCCTAACCATCAGACCCTTTATCCATTCAGGATGCATAAGATTTTACCTTTTTAACCAAACCCTTTATCTGACAGTAGTAGTTATCATAATCAAGCATGTGCATGTATAAGTAAACAGGATTTCCAAAATCCGGATGAGTTACTAGATATCTTCCTCTTTTGTGATTATATGCATGTCAATTATCAGGTCAGATGTTGATAACCACTGACTGCCGTTGGACTTCAACAGAGAACTAAGATTAGTCAAAAGAAAACCTGTATCCACAATTGTTGGAGTGTCCCCAGCTGTTAAAGTCTCGGATTCAATGAACGTTATCTTCCCAGGAATGTCAATATCAAAAAGATGAATCTGAAATTACAAAACAAAAGGATAAAACAAGTACTCGGCTAAAAAGAATTACCAGCACCCAAAAAGAGAAGCCAATTTTGGGCTTGTACCTTCCTGTGTTTGGCCAATAGCTTTCCTTGAGCATCAAAGACACAGCAAGCATTGTAAAGCTGATCGCCGGAACGTTCAGGTATGGAGCCCCCAACTATTGTAATATTCAGCCTCCGAGCAACATCAGAGAGCATTGCCGTTGAAGGAGATGCCTGGCCACCGGCATCGATGTCCTCAGCATATACTGGGAAACTAGCATTTGAGTACGGACTATTCCATATTTCCTATCCGGAAAGCACATCACTGTTAGCATGTTTATGCTTCTTGCTCATTTCTCGCCATTAAAAAAAAATCCCAGTTTTGTGGGAATGAAATAAATACTCACAGGCAAGACGACGAGCTTAGCCCCCTTTGCGGCAGCTTCTTCAATTGCTTTACGAGCATGTTGGATGTTCTGCTGCTTATCTGCTGTCACTGCCAACTGGCACAGCCCTATGTTAAACTGCACGAAGTAGGAACGAAAATTAAGCGAAAGGAAGATAAAAAGAACACCGGTAGGAGTGCAGAAAAAGATTGACGAATTGGGTGCCTTGGTGACAGGAGGAGTGGGCAAAGGAAGCGCCGGAGGTGCCCTAGCTTGCTCCGGCTTGAAAGAGGAAGCAGCCATGACTGGAGTGAAAGACGTGTGAATTCTCCTCAAATTCAGACAACTACCGCGGTCAATTTTATCGGATTGCTGGAGAAACTCCGGTAAGTGAACGGCGGCGGATGCCCGGTGGCAGAAGGAGAGGCGAGAGAAAGAGAAGGGGTAGCGATGAAGCTTGCTCGAGTTGAATGCTGTCGATATCGCTGACTTCATTTCCCCTTCCTGGACACTTTCTTCGCTGGTTAAAACAAACCCGGGCAGCCAGAAGAATAGGGGTCATTTGCTTCATGATATTTTATGATGGATTTGATATCAAATTCAATTAATCTAAGGGTTGTTTGGAAGTTGTGATTGTTAAATGGATGTATTGTTGTGAATACATGTATAATATTTTACATGTATTGTCGAATTTGATACATTGTAGAATACAACGTTTGGTATGTCTGATTGTTTGTCACATCAGCTAAAAGCTGAGACAAAACAATCTCAACTCAACTATCTCAACAATCACAACGAAAAGTTGAGATATAACAATCACTCATTTTGAGGGATAGTTTCTGTCACATCACAGAAACAATCCATGCATTGTTTCTGATAAAAAAAAACAAAAACAAAAACGATGCATTCTAAACAATACATGTATAGTAACAATCTCAACAAAACAATCGCAACTACCAAATGACCCCTAAGTAAAATTTATTGTTTGTTCCCACATTTTAGCGACCATAATTGGGTCCACGAATTTTAAGGTTCGTTTGCTTCGTCGATTTGAAAAATGAAGGTTTTGATATAATTTGGATTTTGGGAAACCATGAATATGTGAGAATTTTTTGTTCATTGTGAATTTGATAGACACCATTGTTTGTTTCATGGATTTCATGATGGACTTTGTTAATTAGATTTGTATGTATGAAGTAAAATTTACATTTATTGTCCTCAATGATATAAGAAGAGAGAGAAAATATGAGAGGTAGATTGGTAAAACATGGACTTCAAACTCCATGATCAATTCCCACCTAAAGATGTGGGATTTTCAAGTTCGTGGGGCCCACGAATTTGACCCATAAAGTTCATGGGTCTCACTGATTTGTTACCTCCAAATACTTGAAGCAAACAATTGATTTTGGATAAAGTCCATCATGAATCCAAATCTATCACCAAGTCCATCAAGCAAACAACCTCTAAGTGTTCAAATTCATGGACTCTACGGATTTGTAAATCATACATGTTGTTGTGCGATTTGGTACATGGTACAAATTCATGATAAAATTTTACCCATAAACACTCATAAACTTTTAATATTCTAAGGTTTTCCGCGCATTACTTATTGTACATAATAATTGATCAATTACTTAACAACAAAGGAATAATATAAATATTCAATTAATGTGCAAACATTAGTTAGATTTTTATGCCATTTCTTGTGTTCTAATTTCCTTTGACATTTTCATGGAACGTGTAATTCTTTATTCTATCGATTCTAATATATGTTGTTATATGTTACTTTTGAAAACAAGGACAAAGAATGTGTAACTGATTATGTTACATTAAAAGTTAAATAGAAATTTTCCATTTATTATTATTGTCCTTGTGGCAACATTATTCTTATTAGTGCGTATTGTCTCGTTTTGTGTACAACTCATAAACATAACAAACATATAGAAAATGATAGTAAGGTAATTTTGGACTTTAAGTTCTAAATTTTAAAATCTTAAATCCATGATAAAACATCTCAATCCAAAATGCCTCAAATCCTTAATTAACCCTTGGGTTTTTAATTACAACACCCCATTTTTAAATCCATGAAGCAAACGACCCCTAAGTGAGGCTCTATGCCACCTGGCCACGCAAGGGAACCATCGCCGCCTCTTCTCCGCCACTCCTATCTTCGGTTCTTTAAGAACAGAGAGAGGGACCGCGAAACAAGCCCTTCTTTCCCAACTGGAAGCAAAACATTCCAGCCTTTTCCATATTTCTCGAGCACCAAAAGCAAAATTCTCTGGTGCTTGAGGAATCGTGGACAAGTCTTTAGATAGACACATTTTTCTAGGGCGGTGATGGATGCACACTATATAGTACCCAGCGAGGCCTGAAACCCAAACAAACTTGATCTGGACAGAATTGAAAGATTTTACATAACACTTGATCGGATTCCAACCTTAAACGATCTTGGCCCCGAAATCGGAACGGTTTTCAATCCTCAACAAATCAGCCTAGTTGTTGTTCCCAATGTTGACGATCCCATGCCATGGTATATTCAGTCACTCTTCATCGATTGGAACGATAAGTAGGCAGTAGCCAACAATCAGGGAACGAAGAAAAATGTGGGGACGAACCGATCGAGATTGGACACTAAAGGTTGCGGTATGCATACACAACGTTGTGAGCAGGAAAAAAGCTAAGGAGCAATTGGGTCCATTGTCAAATTATGATTATGAGAGTAATAGCTAGAGCCAGAGCCATGATCGTTATTATGAAGGAGAAACGTTTGCACAAACAAGGTGATGTGTTCCAATAAATGAAGCCCCACAACTTTCGGTTTGGCGGGCTTCCAATTGCCTTTGTTGTTAAGTTTTGAGGGAAATCGTCCACTCCAATGTTGGTACTATGCTTTGCTTCTTCTAATTAATATCGCTTTCCATGGAGTGATTAATTAATAAGTGAACTTGTAAAGTTTTGTTTTTTCCTTGATATGGTTACTAAACTTGAGATTCATGGGAGAGTGGGTATGATTTCACATGCGATTCTGGAGCACCGCAACTACTTAGAAGATCATTATGTGTTCTTCTTCCAATTCGTTGATTGAGCATTTTCTTTCCTCTCTCTGCATGCCTCGCTTGCTCTTCTTTTCTTATCACTAACTTTTGTTGTCGCATTTGTTGTGCATGTGGGTGGGTCGGGTCAGCTATAGCAACAAATGCTTGGAGGAAATATTGAAGCACTCACTGGAGGAATAATGTGCTGGGAAAGAAAGATAATGCTTCTTCATCGAACAAGACAATCTCTCAATGTTCTACAAAAGAACATTCTCCAATTGGCCTTGTTTCCAATGGAAGGTGTTGATAAACTTAAATCTAACTCGCAGAACACGAAACACACACCGATTTAATGTGGTATCCTCGGAATGTCAGGACTAATCCACGGGAGAGTTAAACTTTCCAAGCTCAAACTCGTACGTACTTAGCTGCCGTTCATGGTGGTTTACAAGTCCCTTAAATACCCTATACAACTCTAGCACACTCAACACACGGCCAATGCATGGGTTGCATGGGCTCTCCAACAATCATGGGCCTGCATACGTCTAACATAGCTAATTAACACAATGGGCTATATAACTATACTACGTAAACCCATAACATAAACATCAGCTAACAGCCTCCCCCAAATTGATGTCGGGAACTAAGCATCAATTGGATCGAGAGATACCAATGAAGACTGTTGGAGAACGGCTTCCTGAAAATGTCGGCAATCTGATCCTCAGTACGAACATAGTGTAGGCGGACAGTTCCATCACGAACCAGGTCACGAACATAATGGACATGAAGCTCAATATGCTTCGTGCGATCATGAAGAACTAGGTTAATCGCAATCTGGATTGCACTAGTGTTATCCACGAAGAGGTCCAACGGTATGGAGCAAGTGACTCCCAAATCCCCCAGTAAGCGACGAAGCCAGACCAGCTCAGAGCACACATCAAACATGGCACGATACTCTGCCTCAGTAGACGACTTAGAAACCTTATCCTGCTTCTTGCAGCGCCATGAGATAAACGCCACACCAAGCTGAACACACCATCCCGTAGTCGAGCGCCGAGTATCGATGCACCCTGCAAAATCAGAGTCCGAGAAGGCACGAAGGTCAAAAGTCCCATCAGACGGGGAAAACATACCAACATCCATAGTCCCCTTGAGGTAGCGTAACACCCTGTGAGCTGCTGCCAAATGATCTCAACGTGGAGCCGCCATACACTGACTAATGATCTGTACTACATAAGAAATGTCTGGCCGAGTGGCTGCCAAATAAATAAGACTCCCAACCAAGCTGCGATAACTAGAACCATCCGAAAGAGGATCCCCTGAATCACGACTCAATTTGAGATTGAGCTCCATAAGTGTGCTTACCAGCTAACATTCCTCGAACTGATGATAACTCAACAGATCACCAATATACTTCCGCTGAATGATAAGAATACACTGGGCACTACGAGTGCTCTCAAGACCCAAAAAATATGAAAAATCGCCAAGATCCTTAAGATGGAAAGCCGAAGCAAGACCACTCTTAAGTTGTGTGTCATCCCCTGTGATGACCATGTCATCGACATACAATAGCAGTACCACTATCCCGGATGAGGAGGTCTTCGAGAGGAGTGATGGATCATTTAAACTCTGATGCATCCCAAGCCCCAGTAGAGTAGACTGAAATTTCTCAAACCAGGCACGAGGGGCTTGCTTGGGGCCATATAACGAACGATGAAGAAGACACACCTGACCCGGAGAACCCACATTGTAACCAAGAGGCTTCTCTAAGTAGACCACTTCCTTCAAATCCCCATGCAGAAAGGCATTCTTGACGTCTAGCTGATACAGAGGCCACTGACGAATAGAAGCCACTGCTAGCAATGTCCAGACAGTAGCAATCTTAGCCACATGAGCGAACTTCTCATCAAAATCAACCCCCTGCTCCTGCGAGAAACCCTGAGCCACAATCCTCACTCTATGACGGTCTATCAAACCCTTCGGAGTCATCTTCAAAGAGTACACCCATCTCGAGCCGATAACTGGGACCTCAGGTGGGGGTCGATCAAAAACCGTCCAAGTGCGGTTGGCATGTACTGCATCAATCTCCATCTGCATGGCCTGTTCCCACATGGGATCCCCCTTTGCCTGCTTATATCGAGTAGGAACCACAAAAGCATCAATACCATACGAAACAAAATCGTCAAACCTCGGGGGCGGTTGACCACGAGTGAGGCGAGTGAAACGCCGCAAAGCCAGCTGCTCGGCAGAAGAGGAGGATGAGGCAGGAGAGTTGGCCGAACTGGACGACGAGGAATGATCCATGGAGGAAGTAGCCAAGGACGAACCTCGTGATGCCGAGGAGGGACTGGACGGGGAACCAAGGACAGAAGGATCCGGGGTGCGAGGCAGATCAGGTGGCGGAGAGGGAGGATCTTCCTAGGGTGGTGGAGGAAAGCCATCATCATCATCTTCATCACTAAAGTTAGGTAATGTGGACGATGGAGGAAAGAAAAGTGAAGACTCATTACTTTGAGAGTAAAAAGGGACGTGTTCAAAGAAAGTGACTGTAGCGGCAATACGAATACGACCTATACTGGGATCAAAACAAATATACCCCTTATGGACGTCGCTATAACCCAAGAACATGCATCGAGCCTCCCGAGAAGAAAGCTTAGTACGTTCTTTGCGAGACAAGAGAACAAAGCACAAGCATCCAAAAACTCGAAGACGCGAATAGTCAGGATGACGGGAATACAAAGCAAAGAATGGACTAACGTGGTTGAGGACAGGGGTGATCTGAAAATTGATGAGACGCACTGCCGTGGCAACAGCTTCCGACCAGAACCGGGATGGGACATTAGACTCGAGGAGGAGGGCACGAGTACGATCCAACACATGACGATTTTTCCGTTCAACGAGACCATTCTGTTGGGAAACCCCGAGACATGACTTCTGACACAAGGTACCTAAGGATCAATATAATGCTAGTAGAGGAGATGAGCTAAATTTCCCACCCGAATCCGAACGGAGAATCTTGACCGGGCGACTGAATTGGGTACTAACCATTTTTAAAAATTCCTCAGCCGCACTACGCAGGTCCTATTTTAATTGTAAAAAATAGACCAATATAAACCTCGTAGCATGATCGATGAACAAGGCAAATTAACTATATCCATGGCGAGAAAGAACAGAAGATGGACCCCAAATATCTGAATGGACTATATGAAATGGTTCCGAAATAATGGCAGAACTTGAAGGAAATGAAATACTAACGGTCTTAGCCTCGACGCAACTGGTACAATTATGTTTGGACGCAACCGGAATACTAGTTTTTCCCAATAATGATTGACGAAACATTTGTGAAAGACGACTAGAATTGGGATGGCCTAAACTAGAGTGCCATAAATCCCAAACTGAATCCGACACACTAGAAAAACAAGAAGGACTACTGACAATCCTACGTGACAGGTCATGACTCGACGATTCAGATGATGATGGGCTAGCGAGCTCCTCCAAGGGAAACAGACGCCCCTGCTTACTCCCCCTTCTGATCTGCCTCCCCGTCTTCAAGTCCTGCACAATACAACCAGACGGTGCAAAAGTAACCGAGCAACCCTCATCAGTAAGGTGCCCGACCGATACTAAATTAGGGACAAGGCGAGGTACATGTAATGTATCAGACAAGGCAAGCTTGGGCTGTTGCACACAGCCGATTCCAGTGACCTCTAACCTTTCACCATTAGCCACACGAAGACCCATCTTATCAACCTATCGAACATACTTGAGTTTGGTAGCATTATTAGTCATATGATTAAAACACGGTGAATCAAGAAGCCAAGGAGACGAGGAGTTACCTGTGCCTTGAAGAGTAGCAAACGCGGTGCTGATCACAGTAGGCAACGACTTTTGCAATGCATCATTGACTAGCTTCTCGATCGTGGCAGCGGACACCCCTGAATTACTCCCTTCTGCCGGCTGAGTAGCGTAGACATGACGATCATAAGCTGGTCGTTCAGCTCTTTCGGCACGTTCAGACCTCTCGGACAAGGGAACTTCCGGCGGCTTGCCATGGTGTTTGACGAACAGCCTGCAATCTAAAATTATATGCCCCCTTTCTTACAATACACGCAGAAGTTGCGTTGCCGACAATATTTCTAGAGGTGACCCTTCACCTGGCAGTGGTGACATTGAAGCTCTGAGGTCGGGATGCGTCGTTGGAACTGTGGTTTACCCACAACGTAGGCAGCATCACCAACGACGGCAGCTACAATTGCCGACTCGGCATCCTCTGGCTTGAGATCTAGCTGGGCTTGAGTGTGGAGGCGGCATCCTCTCGAACAAGGTCTCCAAGCATACCTTCCATCGTCAACTACCCGAAGTGGATGATACTCGAGCGGACAAGTTCAAACTCCGGGCGAAGACGCATCAAAAAGTGAAGCAAACGAGCATGTTTGCGTTCTTCAATCACCACAGCTAACATGGCAGCAGGACGAAGAGCAGTGGTGAGCAAGTCTTGCTCGATCCAAAGTTCCTGGGATGCCGTTAGATATGCCGTCACATCGCGATCCCCCTGTTCAAGCCTGTCGAGAGCGCATTGAACCTCGAACTGTCGCGCAACACTAGAGGTCGAGGTGGTTTACAAGTCCCTTAAATACCCTATACAACCCTAGCACACTCAACATACAGCCAATGCATGGGTTGCATGGGCTCTCCAACAATCATGGGCCTACATACGTCTAACATAGCTAATTAACACAATGGGCTATATAACTATACTACGTAAACCCATAACACAACATCAGCTAACAGAAGGATTTAGGTTGAAGTCTGGAGAGGTTATAACCCCATGGAATTTGAAATTTAGGTAAAATTACATTTTAAATTCGTAACAAATTTAGGAAATTAAGTAGTTGATAAGGCCTTAGCCACCCCTCTCCAAGTTATCCCAGTTACCACTACGCAACAAAGAAGTTGGTTCTCAACAAACTGCCATTATTCCTCTTCTAGAAAATTTGAAATTCATTTGAGTTACACTAGTTCTTACCAATGGAAAAACATGCGTAGATGGAAAGAGGCAGAAAAGTTGAAGTTAAAGATCTCACCGACTACTTTGACTATCCCATCCAAGAGGAGACACACTTGCTGAATTTATGTCCCACTGTACTCAAGAAAGTCTGTTGTCAAGAGGGAGTTCCATGTTGTCCTCACAGGAAGGTCTGTGGAATTAGACGCTCTCTATTCCTTTTTAATTTAGTTTTCTTCTTCTCTCACTTGAGCATTGTCTTGCCTTGGAGGAATTTTATAATGCTATATAGCATTAGTGCTATAGGTTTTTGCCTTTATGGTACAACTTGAAATTTACCTTTAACGTTATAGTTAACTTCAGATTGTACCTATAATTTTTGTACAAATTCTTTTATGGTACAACTTAAACTTGTACTTTATGTGATGGTACAATTTCAAGTTGTAAAGTTGTATCATAACATAATGATACAAATTCCTTTATAGTACAATCTAAACTTATACATTTAATGTTACGGTACAACTTCAAGTTGTACATTAAAACACCAATGCTATATATCATAGTAGAAGTGCTCCTTGTCTTGTGGTAAATCATGTATGATGTATGTAGGTAAAAATTCTAAAAAAACAAATGGAGAAGGTGAGAGAATTCATGAACTCCAATGTTTACAAATTACAACGTGGAACAATACGCGAGCCTGCAGGAATCACTAAACTGACTCCAGATTGTTGGACATTACGGTTGCTGGTGGGTAAATTTTCTAATAAAGAATAATACTGAGGTGAAATGATATATGCTCTATATCTTGTGGTTCGCATTAATAATGTTTGGAAGCTAATATATGATATTTGGGAGAATTTGGAAGACCTATAATAGCATCGTAATTTATTATATTTTTTTATTTTTATGTTCTTTATTCAAGTGTTTTGCGTATGGGAAATATAATAGCATGTAAAAGGTGAGCAAGAATATTAATTTGGCAATCATCTGGTTAGTGGGTACAATAAATATCTATCAACTCTTTCAAATTCTTTATAATGTTTTATAGTATTTGTACTTTGGTTTAAATAAAAGGGTTAATTTCACCAAAAAAAATAATAATAAATAAAAAAAAGGGTTGATACTACTAGAATGTCTCAACCCGATTGAACCCAACCAGAACCCGCTCAATTGACACCTATAGACGCAAGCGTCATCGATCCATCGCTTTAGTGTGCATGATAGGTTGAAATATAGTAGTTAAAATTGAGATTTTACGTAAAATAGAAATGGGGTAAAATCGTAAGATTTTAAAGTCCATATAATAATAAAGATATAAAAATATTAATAAGGAAAATCACGATTAACACAAACACACAACACTTACAATGATAATTTCTCAAGGTTAATGTTTTAGTTTATGAAGGTTAATGTTGGGAAGTTGTGAATTGATGATTATTGATTCGTTGATGTGAATTGATGATTGCCGATGGTGGTTAGTGTGAGAGAACTAGATGATATTGGTGGATGAGAAGGAAAAGAGGCGTAATTTTTCAAATTCTCGGAAAAATAAGTAAAATTGGCCCAAAGATTTGGTCGTCAATACAATAGTCAATCATTTTCACCGTAGCAATTTATTGACACTTGCTTTTATAGATGTCGCATATTTTGTTACATGTAGACGTAGTTAGTAGAAGTTTGTTTAGTGAAATCTAAACATTGAACCAATATATAAAAGTACAAAGTAGGTACGAAATTCCCATAAATTTTAGATATCAAAACATAAATTTTCAATGATTTTACATTAAAATTAAATTTTCGGTATCAAAATATAAAATATACATTATAATGACCTAGTTGTGATTTAATTAAATTTGGGGTATCAAAATGTAAATAATTAGGCAACAGTAACCCAACTTAAGCTTTATATATATTAACTATTTCATTATCCCTACTTGATACTTAGTTGTGCTCGTCTTGGAGCAATGTGGGTACCTCTGGGGCGCTAGCAAGTACTTTCTTTACTTTATTTGTCTCTTAGAGCCTAGCTTGTTGTCTAGGCTTTCTCCTTTATTTTTCTGGTTATCCCATGGATATCTCTTTTGTCGGGATTAATACTAGATTTGGGTCCGATCGTTGGCCAGATATATTTCGTCAAAAACATAATCAACAAAAGCAATGGTGTGAAGTAAGGTATAATATTTTTGGTATTACAAATTATAATCCAAATTATTTAATAATCACAAAATAAAAAATGGACTACATACAGAGGTCTCCAACATTCTAATCGATAAATTTATGAAAGTCCTTACGAAAAGTAAAAAAAAAAACTCAGGCAATGAAATAAACTCTTATAGAACTTTAGAAAACAATAGTTTTATTTACTCATTGTCGTCAGAAATTACAGCAAAATTTCTTTTGAACATTTTTTTTTATTGCTTTGCCATCAACGACATCAAAATGAAGTAAATTGGAAATGTGTAGTATTATACATAGTATAGTAACCCTAACATGAAATAAATCTTCTTTGATTTCATGACTTGTCAATCGTATTTTATTTTTTGGTGACATTACTTGAAAGTTTGTATCGCTAAGATATAATCACATGATTGGATTGAGTTAGGAACTTAATTACTAATTTTGTTTGAATTTAACTTTCGATCCAAGGAGTCTCCATTGAAGAAGATCCATATGGGTTTAAGCATGCTCCGGAGGTAAGGAAACATGTTCTTTTCCGTATTAGATTTGGGTTTCGGGTGAGTTTTCGAATGTTTGCAAACCTGGGGATTTAGTGACGTGTTTTGCAGGGATTTGGTGACGGAAATAAATTACTATATCGTCAACAAGACGTGTTGTATTTATATTTAGCCAAAAATCTTCATTAGGTGGTCACTAAAGCTGCAGAATTTCCAGAATAGCATTTTAAGAAATTTATATTTATTTGGCACCTTTGTGGGCTCCGTAATTTTAGTTAAAATTTCTTTAAAATTGGAAGAAGGTTAGTAGAGGCCTGAATTAATTTGGGGATTTTTAAAAGCTAATTACTAGTTTTAATAATTGATTAGACACATGTTTTAATTAAATAAAATCGCGCAAGGTGTTTTCGGAAAATTGGATATTTTTCTTATGGATTAGTATTTCAAAAGGTTTGACTTAGTTTAAAAATTATAAGGAGGAAAAAATTTATAGGAAATAGGATTATTTCTAAAAGATGGTGTGGTTTATAGAGGATCGAGGTAGTACGTTGGGGAAGGAGTTCCTCAAACTAAGGGTCGGAGAATCGTCTTCTCGAAGTGAGTGTAAAGGGTGGAATATCTCAGTCGTAGGTCTTTTAGTTTGTGCACTTACTTTAAGTAATGCTAGTTAATTTTTTGATTATGTGCGATTATGTATGTGAGGCATCCCACAGCCTACTAAAGGTGGAGGCACGCGTTGTACTTGTGTATGTATAAATGTATGTTTGTAATGTGTGGTTAAGGTAAGATGAGCCCCCGGGAAGTTGGTCCGCTACTGGATGCGGTAGATGGTCGGATCACTATTGGACGACAATACGTAACGACACAGTTGATCGAGGATATTGGGTCACTACTAAACGACGATACGTAACGCAATAGTTTACCGGGCGTGGACTGGATGGTGATATATAACATACGAATGTTAGGGTTTGAATGCATGAATGTGCGTATCTAGTTGATTTCATTACTTCTATAGCTTTGATTGCATTTGGGTAAGTAGCCCTAATAGTCACTACTAGCCTACTTGAGCTTCTACGTTGGGTATGAAGTTTTAGGGTTAGACGGGTATGCGCCATCAAGAAAATTAGGGTTAGATGAATGAATAGGATCTTATGGTGGACGAGGCGACCGTACCTCTGTCATAAAAATGCCTTCGTAGATAGAACCCGAGATGAAACCTCGTTGTGGACGGTGGGTAGTACCCATTGAAATGTGCTATGTTCTTAATGCCTCAGATACGATAACTTAGATCGAGGTGACCGACATGGGTTTAAGAGAGGCGTACTTGAAGGCGTGTGGATAACCACGAAATCCCATGGAGAAGAGCTCACTCACCACATTCGCTAAACCAAACCTATTTTGACATTGCATAGTAGACCTAGACCAGGGCGAGGGAATTACCCCAAGTACCTCTTCTCATCTATCGATCTTTAGTTTAGGGATCGTCAACATCCCACTTGATAAACAATAGGTTGACTAGATAATGATCAAGCCTAAGTAGCATAGGACACCGCGACCCTTGGAATATGACCGAGCTGTTTTATTACTTCCCTAGCTAGGTTATACTTGGCCTTGTTAGGATTGACTAGTGAGTGCTTTTCGACTTTATGAATTTAAAGCTCGATCGAAGCAACGATCAACAAAGCAAACCCAAAATTCTCAATACTCAATCGAGTCAACCTGCCTCTAATAGAAACAAGATGCATTCAGATAGTCAAACACATAAACCATGGCAATGTGATCATACAAAACTCACCCACTTGACTCAAATGCTCAAACAAAAAGAGGAAACTAAGGAAAATAAATACAAACCGACATTGGGCTTCCTCCCAACCAGTGCTTGTTTTACGTCATTAGCTAGACGCTTTGGATCATCATTCTTATGAGCATGAGTCCTCCGAGAGTGGATCCGAAACACTCCAGGGCGAGGGTTTTCACCTTTAATCGCCTCTTCTGAAGGGTAGCCTTCTTGGCCGCTTGCCTTTGCCTTTCCCTTTTCCTTCTTTCAAGCCAAGGCATGGGTCATCTATTGCCGCCATGCCTTTTTCTTCACCTTGGGTTCAGCACCCGCTTTAGGATCCTGCTTCGCATTGTCAACAACACAAGGAGCACTAGTGGGGTTTCCCTTGGAAGGCTCACCTCCACTAACCAATACACCATTCGAGTCTAACTCTTTAGCATTATCAAGTTTATCCCTAGGATCAATCGAAAAATTGATTTCCTCCTCACCATCTCCCAGAACTAGTGTACCCTCATTACATCTATTAGAGCCTTGGCGGTGACAAGGAAGGGGCGTCCTAGGATAAGGGACATATCTTCATCCTCACTACTATCAAGGACAATGAAATCCGTTGGATAGTAGAAAGTTCCCATCCATGCTAGGACGTCCTCCACCATGCCTCTAAGACTAATCACAAAAAGGTCATCCAAAGTAACACTCAACCTAGTGGATTTTAGTTCACCTAGGTCTAGTTTCTTATAAATTTTATATGGTGCTTGCTCCTAAATCCGCCAAGGATTTCTCTATATGACATGATCCCATGCAAAGGGGGATACTAAAGCTACCTTGATGTTGAGGAAAGTGGCCCCTCTCTTCTAGATCCTCCTCATCCTTCTTCTCCTTCCTTCAGCTTCTCTCTCTCTCTCTCTCTCTCTCTCTCTCTCTCTCTAACCAGAAATTTCTATCTCAAAATCAACTCACTTAAATGGGGGAAGGGATTCTTCTATTTATAGCCTTTAGAAGACGGACAAGTTCACGGTCAGCCAGTGTGAAGATTGCGGCCGTGATCTTCTTCCTTGAGACCGCAATCTGTCGACGCCACTGTTTTGTCTTTCAAACGCGGGGGGTTCGTGGGCTGACTTCATGGTCGCGATTCGTGAAGCGCGACCGCGAACTTCCTCGCGATTAGGGTGAACTCTGGCTGTGATCAGACTAGGGGAACTCTATGTTTCTCCTCTGCTGGCTTCTTCAGGAAGTTCACGCACGAAGCCTCCAGATTCACGACCACAATCTTGGGCTCTCAGGTCGCGATCTTCACCTTGATATCACAGTTTGCTTTCTCGGCCGTGATCTCCTTGTCCATGCTATGATCATCAGCTTCCTGCCCATTTTGCTACACTGTGTCCCTTTTCGTACCTAATTCGCATGTATTGTCTAAAGAACCCTAAAATCACATCATAATAAAATAGGAACGGAATAGGGATTTAATTGATGATATTCTAACAATTATGCACATGAATTAGCACGAAACAAACCTAGACATGAAGGGTAAATAACACCAATTTGGGGGCTATCATACTCCCCCACGAGTTTGCTTGTTCCCAAATGCAACTTGATAAACAAATCAAGGTGGGATGTACTCTAGTTCTTCATTGCATAAAGAAGAGTAGACGGAGATGAATGAAAATTACTATCATCTTACTGTGCCTCCACAAAATCTTGGGTGAGGACCATACTTACTACCTTAGGCAAACATTCGATCATCAAATAGGCACAAGAACTCTCGAGGTTGATCTTTATTCTTTCTTTCGATTTAGGAGTTACCATTTCTTGGTCTCCATTTTCTATGTTGAAGCGCATTGCACCAATCTTTTGAAAACTCTTTTGCAAATAAGCATCTCTCTCACACGACCAAGAGTGGATGGATCATTGCCTTCCCTTTCAAGGTCACATATGGGGAAGTTGAAGGGCAGATTCGTCTTAGCCCGAGCACCTCTTCCCATCCTGCACTCAACATTGGGTTGCTACACATGTTGGGTACAAAACAAGGGCTTTGAGGTCTCTTGACTCGCTAAAAGTAGGGCTGGGAATCTAGACCAAACCGTATGGGGAACCGCGGTCTAGAACGTATCGTATGGTTTGGTCTGGACCGTGAGACCATAACTATGGTGTGGTCTGGTTTGCGGTTTCCTCCTTTAGTGTGTGGTCTGAAGTGGTCTGGACCGCGGTCTACAGCAGTAAACCGTAATAGATGGCGGCATACTACTTACTAACTTGGACAAAAATAACACTAAATTAAACCTCCATTTGTGTATTTGAAGAACAAAGTTAGTTGATTCTTCATCCAGTTGAGAACCAACAAATTGCCCAAATGGTTGCTTATACGTCATCACGTTATCAAAGAACCACACAAAAACCAGAAGATTCATAAATAATATTCACTGACAATGTCTACACTATGGAGTCGATAAAACATAAACAGTAGAAAAATTCATTCACCTTGAAGAGATAAGGAAAATTATTGAGAGATAAGCGACCATCTTAGTGGTTCAAAACAAACTCAACATTATCACAATGGTTATCAACTGCGAGAACCTTCGGATCACTCGAGAGAGGGAGAGAAGCGGTAGCAGAAAGAGTAATAGGGAAACAATGTTATTTGATGTGTGTGTTTTTTAAGGGATACTGGATAGAGCCGTGGAGGCTAGAGTGAGAGTTTGAAAATTGAAAAAATCAACTTATATCCTCATATATTTCTTCTCATTTAATTACGGTTACAATTTTTTTTTGTTTCACTAGCATATTGGTCACTGGAATTTATATTTTTACAGATACCGGTGAAGGGTTGGAGGGCGGAACAAGTGAATTTTTTTTAACATGGTCTGCTTGGTCCAGACCGTACCGGACCGCACCGTACATGCGTGGTCTGGACCGTATAGTATATGGTCTGGTCCATGGTCCGTGTTTCAACCTCTCGGTTTGTTCCAACCTCTCGGTCTGGTCTGGTCCAGACCGCACCATTTCCCACCCCTAGCTAAAAGGGACTTTGTATCTTGGCATACAAATTCGTGAGGAGGAAAAATGTTTGGGGTATGGTAAGTAGTGAGAGATGGTCGGTGCACGGTAAAGTTATCCAATCCCCAAACATATCCTCAAAGGGCACTCCGAACCTTGAGGGTCGGTTGCCTCTCACGTGAGAACCTCATTTTTAAAGATTTTGAGTTAAAAAATGATAGAGAATCTCGCACACATGTTCTTCCTAAAATAGCAGACATTATCAACTCACCAAAGAGGAAGAAGAGAGTAAAATCCCTCATACACCGCTATTCTAATCATGCAACTACTCCCTAGCGAGAATAACACATCAATCATCTGTCAATTCAAAGCATATCGAGTAGGGGATTGCACGGAAAAAGGTGTTTTGGAACCATGAAATTTGAAAAAATTTGGGTCATGCATTCAAGGTTACAAAACACTATCCTTTGGCCACTCAACACCACAAACACACAAAAGCGATGGCATACACTCCCATAAGCATTCATCAAAGTCTTACATTCATAAACAAGGGAGGATACTAGTAATTCATGGCTTAATAAATCATAAAAATCATTCAAGCATTCACACACATCCCCCCACACTTGAGCAACGGATTGTCCTCAATATGCGAGATTCAATAGAGAAGATCACGAAGGTTACCATAGGTCGGGTTGGTGAAGGTACACAAGTGTACGTCTTGGTCTTCCTAGTGTTTTTTGCAACGATAAAGCACATAAGAAAGAGAGGAGATGATTAAGAGTTATAGGTATGATAAATAGATCATGTAAGTATAATTACTTCTAGTACTAGAATATGTAAAGTACGAAAAGTAAAACGAAAAAACGATAATTAAACATTTTTTCCGGTAGTTGATAATTAAACATTGTTTTAAGGTAAAAGAAAGAAAATCAAAGAAAAAGAAAAGATAGAACTTAGGCCCTAGATGCCTGGTACTCAATCTTCCTCGGAGATGTCATTGAGGTGGCCTTCATATACAAGCTGGTCGCCATCCGATGAGGGTGAAAGAGGGAACTTTTGCTATATCTTTCCTTGGTCCATATGCATTTTTCTCATTATCATGTGGACCGCCCCCAAGAGGTGGCGTCTAGACTTCCTCTCACGCCTTAGAAGGAAACGAACCTCCCTTTGATCCTCAATAATCTTAGAGTTCTACTCGATTAGCTTGGCATTATGCTCAATAAGAGTGGCTATCTGCAATGCTTGGGTGCCAGATGATGACTTCCCCGTTCCCACAAAGGAAGCCGACTGTGACTCTTCAAATGGACGTCTGAGTGGTTGAGCAGCTATTCCCTTGATGGTTTTTCTTCCTTTAGCACCTCTAGAAGTTTCATCTTGGATAAGTGATCCACGGAGAATACTTGAGTGGCAGATGATCGTACAGTTGCAGTCCTCCAGGTTTTTCCCAAAATATCTTGCAAGATGAGTGATAAATGCTCCACCATGGATAGTCTTAACTGTCACATTCGTAATGTTTTTGTAGAGAGTCTTGAGGATGACCAATCCAAGATTAAGATGAGGCTTAACGAGCATTGATCTCAAAATATTTGGATCTCTCTTTGTCAAGTTGCTAGCACTTTTTTCCTTCGAGGCAACCGTGTAAGAGATGACGTTGTGGAGGATGCGCCATTATGCTTTCAAGGAGGTCCTTTTAGTGGATTTTGGGTCAAAGGGTGTGATTCGGGTCCAATTGTACACATTTTACCTCTCATTTCTTGATAGTTTGGCTTTGCATTTCATCATCCCTCAACATAATTCACACTAGGTTGTGCTTTTTTTGATACATTTCAGGTCCTAGCACGTGTGGAAGGGTCGAGGACGAGTTTTGGGACGATTGGAGGTCAAAAAGCGCAAAAAATCGTGACAGTGAAGCGCAGGCGTCTAAGAATCAGCTGCAGTTCACGGCCTGGCATTGGAGTACACGACCTCTATGGCCGTGAACTGGATCCACAAACCATGAACAGCGAGGCATCCAGGAGGTTTAAGAGGTTATTGACGATTAGGGAGTTCATGGTCTCTAAGACCGTGAACTTTGAGTGCAAACCTTGAACTCTGGAGAGTGGAGCGGTGTGTTTTGGAGATGACATTAAGTTCTCAGACGCGTTTAGGTGTTCACGGCCGTGAACTCAACTTGATCTCAGTATAAAGGGAAAGCTGAAAGGAAGAACAAGGAGGGGAGCTTCATTTTTAGGTTAGGTTTTCTTTTTTCAGAATAAAGAGGATTCTAGTGAGAGGTTAGGGTTTCTTCTAGAGTGAGAAAGTGCAAATCAAAGGAGGAAGAAGGAGCTTTGGGATTGTTCCTAGCTAGAGGAATGAAGATTTCTTCATCTCAAGGGTGTCTCAAGTAACAAGGAGGAAATATTGGCATCACTTCATGGTTCTTTCTTCCCCTTTTGTTGTTTTCTCTTGTCTAGCAATGGAATAGCCTACCTACTCACTTGGGTATTGTGAATCCTAGTCTCTCTATGTGTTAGGATGTAAGAACATGAACCTATTGTGTTGAATGAGTGTTTTATATGATATTTGAGGTATTATTCATGAATGATTGAGTGTGCTAGCTTTAACTCAATATTGGGTAAAATTGACCTAGAGGATGGAAATCCCTTTTGGTCCAATAGGAAGCTAGACTTCTTAGCCACTTGGGTAACCTCCTTTAGGTCGATTTAAGACCAAAATCTCAAGTATCGGATTAGGGTTGTGATTCCACTGGGATTGGTCTCACCGCCGACCGGATTAAGTTCCGAGGGTTTGGTTTTCAATCCTTAGTTGGTTAGTCGAGACGGTTAGGTTTCCTACCCTATCGTTGTCACCCTTAGCCAAAAGGTTAAGCGAGTTAGCTTTCTAACTTGTTGCAACGATTCTCAATTAGCTAACTACGAGAGTTAGGGATCTCCTTGGTTGATCGGTGAAGAGGGCTAGGTTCCCTAGCCATGAATCACAAGTCTTAACCTAACGGTTAAGAGAGCTAGTTCTCCTAGCTTATATTTGTTGATTTTCCTTCATTAATTGACTAAGGGAGTTTGTCCCTTGCTAGTTGCACCCACCTCGCGGTGTATGAACACGTCCTTCACACTAGAGCTTTGTTTGTCGCTTCTTAGCATGAGACTAGGGGGAGCAATACCCAGGTGAAGTCCCATCAAGTAGAATTCTCCTCCATTTACTTTCCTTGATTGTTTGTTTGTAGTTTTATTAGTTTTAAACCCAAAAATTGTTATGCTAGATAACAACTTAAGTGATTGAAGTAGGGATACATGGACCGGCCCGGGTTTAGCAATTAAATACTTGCCCTATACTGCACCCGGCTAGAGTTTAAAAACTTGGCCGGGCTCTAGTCAGGATTAATTCGCGGTGTAGTTTAACAATTGAATAAGATCTTGAATGGGTGTGGCGGCCCCAAATTCCTCCAAATTCTCCTAAGGGATGCAACGATGTTCCACATAGGTTCGTGAAGCAAAGTGTGCATATTGGCCTTGTCTTTGTCTCCAAATTCAAGATACAGATGGGGTGCCCTCTTACCACCCTTGATTGAGGTTGATGCTCGAGAATCTTTGTCAACTTGCCCTTCCTTACACAAAAACTAGATACAAATCTTATTAGTGCAAAGATAGGAAGTGAGTTAATAACGTTGGAAGATCAAGATCATAAGAGGGTAGAGTAAAGGATATCATAAAAGAAAATCATCACAATAAGGAATGCAAGATAGAAAAATATGCCATAGAGTTCCTTAGCAAACTTTTTGTTCACTTAGACATTTGATCGAGCACCTTGTGGGCATAAAATGAAAACAACTTGTGGAAAAGAAATTCCACCAAAGAATATCATCAAAGAAGAGCAAAGAATCATCTACCCATCAAAGTCACCCCAGGCCCAATAGCACGATAGAAAAGAACAAGAGAGCATCTTGCCACAAATCACATTAGGCTCATGTCAAGGTAGGAACCCAAGAAGGAATCCCAATATTAATCTTAAGATTAAGTCAAGACCACTAACCTTTGATAAGTGAATAATTGCAAATGTGCTACCTTGAATCAACTCTACTCAAATTGACAAAAAAAATCACTCCCTTAGTTATCTGATGTGTATGCTGAAAAGCCATGCTACAAGGGAACATATGAAAAGGGATAAAGAGTAGGGATAAGGAGAGCAAAAATCGCACAGCCCATCAGTTGGGGTTTTTCCACCCGAGCGTAGGCAAGTTCGCGGGCTAGTACAGCTAGATTGCAACCGCGAACTTTTTCATGGCGGCCACGATCTTAAGAGCTCTGCTTCTACAATTTTTCTAAAATGTTAACGCAAAATCAGAGGTTTAGTGTACTGTCCTATGATACCTAGTCTAAGCGGTTTTAGAAAAGTACTGTTTAAAAGGATAAGGTAGATGAAAAACAAACCAAAGCGTTGGGGTACCTCCCAACAAGTGCGTCTTAGAAGTCTTTGTGTCGGACTCTTTGATCACAAGAGATCATCGGGTGGAAGAGGGAGCATCTATCTCACCCTGGGTGGTGTCATCAACAACACCCTTATGGTGAAGGCCTAAGTGTAGACTAGGAAGCCTTTCGGTGCTCCCCTCGACTAACGACCCCGAAGATAGATTCATTGTGGCATCATGGTTAGGGGTTGAAGATTGGGTGGTTTTCTTAAAAACCCTTTTAAGGATTCGATCAGTCGACATCACTTCTTTTAGGAGGTACCTCCTTGCTTGTTCAAGGATGTTGTGCTAGTGTGGGATCCAAAATCAGTTTATGCGAAGGTATTTAAGTAGTCAGAAGATTTAATCCTGTGTACAAAGCGAACTAAGGCGAAACTCCTTGTCTATCATTGGAGAGATGTATGGCCAACCTATCTTCTCGGTACTCCATGATTATTCGCCTTTCCAGGACCTCAATTATAGATCTAGTGGTTGCCAAGAAAGTTTTTCCAAGAAAAATACGAGTTGGAGCTCTTGGTTCCACATCCACCACTGCAAAGTCCACCGGATAAACAAACGTCCCAACTCTTACCAAAAGATCCTCTATGATCCCCTTGGGGTAAGATATTGACTTATCGGCTAGTTGTATGGCCATGTCCATCGGCCTCAGGTCCTACATCCTCAATTCTCGATACAAGTCGAAGCTCATCACATTGTAACCCTTTTAATAGAGCATGGTATGCAGAACAAGCACATGTCGTCTCTCTCGATTGGGACCTCATGATGAATGAACACCGCATACGCTTTCCTTATGTCAACAATAGAAGGATCGGCAAATTCCCATTTAGTTGCCACCAAATGCTCTATGCGTTCGACATACTTGGCGAGCTCTGAGGTTTCTTGGATGACCGGAATAACTAATAAAACTTCTCGGGACACGCCCTCCTTCTTCTCTTGATCAAACTTAACATTTGGGTTAACAGTTATGGGCTCCGGGTTAATTGTCAATTTGCTCTTTGGTGACGGAACATGCTTCCCTTCAGGTTTTTGTTGTCCTTCCCTTATAATCTTCTCTATGAGACCAACTAAGGTAGACATAACCTTTAGAGTGTCCACGACCACTTTGTTCTCTGCCCTCAAGGAGTCCACTTGTGCTTTAAAGGCATGAACAAATCGATTGAAATTGTTCATCCGTTGATGACAAATTGAAACCCAATCCGAAACTCTTTCTTCCAAATGTTCGAATCGACGCTTCAACTCACGGCAAGACCCACACGGTTCTTCAGTTGTGTGGTCTTGATGATGTTCCATGGAGGAGGAGAGGGACTGGGCTGATGAGGTACCCTCATGTTGAGTGCGAAGACATGCTCTAACCATGTTGAATCCTTATCGTCCGTAAGTTCCTTAAGCTCTCTTCTAATTTCTTTGAATTGAATCTAAATAGTCGACTCTCTAGCTAGAGTAGCTTCCTCCTTTTCTATTTGATCGCATAATTCCTTCATTTGGTCAAGATCATTATATCTAAATCCAGTTTCATACTGCCTCTTGATGATTGCCTTGTAATTCTCTAGGAGTCCATTGAAGAAGCTCTCATTCAGCTTCTGAATATCCATGCTTCGGATTTTGTCGTGTCAGAACACCAAAAAGTTCCCAAGCCTGTTGGAAATTTTCTTGGACCCTTTTTGGAAGGTGGCAATATATTTCTTATGAATAACAGCTAATGTACCAGCAAGGTACCGATACACAAAGTTTTCATGTCTTCACTCCAGGGGGGGGGGGGGTAGCTTGAAATTCCTCGTACGAGACGATCGGAACCCCTTGCAGAGTGTAAGTGAAGAAAATGCCATTAATTTGATCTTGAGTGCACCCCAGTATCCTCACAGCCTTAACATACCTTAAGAAGTAATACATATGATCGAGAGCACTCTTGTCATTCCGTGCAAGTCATTGTTAATAGTTAGCACGTTTCAATAACTACCCCATCCTAGGACAAGTTTAACCTAGAGTTGCTTTGTCATATAGTGGCCACCAAGGTCTTATTCAATCTGGTCCCGGTACCCTAGCCTACTTCCCACGTTGTTGTTATCTAGCTTATCGATTTAAGGGTTTGTGATGGAGGATTCAAGTGAAATAACTAGTATAGAGAACAAATAAGGATAAAAGCAGGTACTTCGGGGAGCTATCCCTCACCCTAATAGGTCTACATCGGGGAACTATCCCTCACCCTAATAGGTCTACTATCGGTTTAGAGGATGTGGTGAGTGAACTCTTTTCCGTGGGCTTTCATAGTTATCCACACGTCTCTGAGTACGCCTCCCATAAACCCATTTCAGTCACCTCGATAAAGGAGGGAAGAAGATACATAGAAGAAATTGGGGAAGAATAGACGTTGAGAAAGGTGACTACTCTCTTCTAGTTACTCTTCCTTCTCCTCTTCTCCTTCCTTCAGCTCTTCTCTCTTCTCTCCCTCTCTAACCAGAAATTTCTATCTCAAAATCAGTTCACTTAAATGGGAGAAGGGAGTCTTCTATTTCTATCCTTCCGAGGACGGAAAAGTTCACGGCCAGGCAGTGTGAAGATTGCGGTCACAATCTTCTTTCTTGAGACCGCAATCTGCCGCCGCTGCCGTTTTATCTTTCAAACGCGGGTGGGGGGGGGGGGGTTTCGTGGGCTAACTTCACGGTCACGATCCGTGAACCGCGGCCGCAAACTTGGTGAAGGTAAACTATGGTCATGATCAGACTGGGGAAACTTTCTATTTCTCCTCGGATGGCTTCTTCACGAAGTTCACCCCCGATGCCTCCAAATTCGCGGCCATGATCGTAGGCTCTCAGGTCACAATCTTCACCTTGAGTTTGCAATCTGCTTTCTCAGTTGTGATCTCCTTCTCTAGGCTGTGATCATAAACTTCCTGCCCATTTTGCTAAAATCACATCATAAGAAAATAGGAACAGAATAGAGATGCAATTGACGCTATTATAACGATTATACACATGAATTAGCATGAAACAAACCTAGACATGAAGGGTAAATAACACCAAATTTGGGTGTTATCAAACTCCCCCACACTTAGGCGTTTGCTTGTCCCCAAGCAAACCTACTCAAACCAACGCAACTTGATAAACAAATCTAGGAGGGATGCACTCTAATTCTTCATTGCATAAAGAAGAGTAAACAATGATGAATGAATGTTACTATCATCTTGCTGTGCGTCTTGGGTGAGGACCATACTTACTACCATAGGCCAAACATTCAAGGTGTTCACCAGGGGACTTCTCAATCATCAATTAAGGACAAGAACTCTTGAGGGTGCTCTTTATTCTTTCTTTCGATTTAGGAATTTTCGTTTATTGGTCTCCTTTTTCTACATTGATGCGCATTGCACCAATCTTTTGCAAACTCTTTTGCAAATATGCATCTCTCCCTCACGACCATGGGCGGATGGATCATTCACTTCCCTTTCAAGGTCTCGTGTGGGGAAGTTGACTGGCGGATTCATCTTAGCGCGAGCACCACTTTCCAGCCTACACTCCATATTGGGTGGCCATTCATGTTGGGTACAAATGAGAGCTCTGAGGTCTCTTGAATCGCTAAAATGTACTTTTACCTTTGCATACGATTTCGTGAGGAGGAAAGATGTTTGAGGGATGTTAAGTAGAGAGAGATGTTCGGGACGCGGTAAAGCTTTCTGATCCCCAAAAATGTCCTAAAAAAGCACTCTGAACTGAGCGTCGGTTGCCTCTCACATGAAAACCTCTTTTTAAAAGAGTTTGAGTTAAAAAAATGATAGAGAATTTCGCACACATGTTCTTCCTAAAATAGCAGACAATGTCATCTCGCAAAAGAGGAAGAAGAGAGTAAAATCCCTCATATACTAGTACTCTAGAGAGCACAACACATCAATCATCTATCAATTCAAAGCATATAGAGTAGGGGATTGCAAGGAAAAAGATGTTTTGGAACACTCAAATTTGAAAAAAATTGGGTAATGCATTCAAGGTTCCAAAACACAATCATTTGACCATTCTACACCTCAAACACACACACAATCGTTATCATACACTCCCATAATCATTCATGAATGTCTTACTTTCGTAAACAAGGAAGGATACTAGCAATAGATGGCTCAATCAATCATGATCATCATTCAAGTATTCACACACATCCCCCACACACTTGAGCAACACATTGTCATCAATGTGGGAGATTCAAAAGAGAAGATCCCGAAGGTTACCATAGATCGGGTTGTGGGTTGATGAAGGTACACAAGTGTAGGTCATTGTCTTCTTGGTGGTTTTCACAACGATAAAGTGCATAGGAAAGAGAGGAAGACGATTAAGAGTTATAGGTACGATAAATAGATAATATAAGTACGATTACTATTTGTACTATAATATGTAAAGTCAGAAAAGTCAAATGGGAAAACGATAATTAAACATTGTTTTAAGGTAAAAGAAAGAAAATCAAAGAAAAAGAAAAGCTAGAACTTAGGCACTGGATGCCTAGTACTCTATCCTCCTCGGAGGGTCCTTCTTCTTCTTCTTCTTCTCGAAATTGTGTAAGGGGAGGGGAGTGAACAAGTTGAGGCGATACATCTTCTTCATTATAGCATGGATGCATGCCATGATGAAGGATTTCCACTATCATTGTTGGACTCGGTAATCCCTTGCATTGTTGAATGGTGGGGGAACCGGATGAGAAGTGGATGGAGGTGCCTCTCCTCTCTCATATATGCTTCCCACTTGTTCTTCCTCGTAGTCTAGTCCTCTTCGTCCTCTCAGCACTACAGCTTTGAGAAGGCGGAACACAGTACCCTCCACATCCATCGTGTTAGTAGTTGGAAATCGAAGTCCCTATACTCCCCAAATGCCATCTTCATTCATGTGCAACACTTTGATCCTCGACTTCAAGAAGTCGAAGAAAATAGGAGTAGTCCTACTATCCAACCGAAATTGCACGTCTCGAAAGTCGACATGGAAAAACTTGGCAAGAAGTGTGACAAAAACTCATCCATGAAGAGGGCAGTGAGTCGATGATCTGTTTCATGAAACTTGAAGATGGACAAGATGGCCAAACCGAGGTGAAGAGATTGAGGTAGGTGCATGCTTTGGAAGAAAGTGACGTCTTGGGTAGTCAAATTGCCTTTGCTATGGTTATTTCCACCCACAGGACTAGCAATCACATGGTAGATGAGCTGCCACTCCCGTTTCACCTCACTAGCCTTTGATTGCTTGACATCCCACGGTCAACTGTTAGATTTCTTGAATTCGGATTCATATAAGGACTTGAAACATTGGAATTCAGATTCCCTTGTCAAGGTGACAAAAGTGTATGGTGACTCAACGAAATCTGCCAGGTAAATATCCATGGCTCTTATAAATTCCCGAATTGACAGTTGGTGAAGCTATCCTCCTAGATGTAATTGGTTGTTGTCTTCAAGGTTGGTGGCATGACACGCTATGACACAACATCAAACTTCAACCAAGTGTAATCGCAGAATGGAAATGCAGAATAGTGGTAAGATCAATTATCAACCCGGGGTCCAAATCTACTTCATGCTCCATGAACTTCTATTATCTAGCGGGACTAACTTTTTGAAGGTGAATTCATAGTAAACAGAAAAAAGCAATAAGTTGTTCGAAGTTCTTAAGCAAGGGACAAGTCACTCGAGATGGAGCCCCCTAGTTCCTTAGTTGGGTTCAAGTTGAAATTTCCTTTGGTTGATTTACTGTTGGTTAAACTGCGGAATATCCTACAGTAGCGTGGAATCCTTAAGTTGACCAAGCCCTCTCAGACAGACTAACCGGCAGACGACTAGCCTTCACCGGGATAAAATTCTAAGGCAATTAACACCTAACTCCGCTACTGGAACCAGATTCTAGTACAAAGCAGTGAATTAACTGAATCTCGTACAATCAATTCACTCCTATCGATTAAAGAAGCTCTAACAACCTAATCACATTCTATCTATCTCAGGTTGCAGGAGAAATCAAAAGAAATTGATCAGGATTCAATTGCTAGTAAACACACTTCAATCGATTATAATCAAACAGTATCTCAATCAAAAAGTCATTACAATCATGATCCCTAACACCTGGAACTAGGATTCTTCATACCCAAGTGAGAGAAAGTTCTACTGATTCGGGTCCAATTGGACACATTTTACCCCCTCATATCTTGATCATTTGGCTTTGCATTTCATCGTACCTCGACATATTTCATGCTAGGTTGTGTGATGACTTGATTTTTACACATGTTTTTGTCCACCATTCTTATAATGTTCGAGCCTCGTCTCTAGTGTTTTAGGTCGATTTCACGCTAGGTTTTTCTTGTTTGTGATATTTCAGGTCCTAGTACTTGAAGGAAGGTTTGGGCACGAGTTCGGGGTTGATTGAACAAAGTTGGGATCTTTGGCGAGAAGCTGAGGAAACCACACGGCCAGACCTAAATTCCACACGACCGTGTGACTTGGCCGTATTGGAATACCTTTACGCGGGCAAAGCCACACGGGCCGTGTAAGGACCACTTTTGGCCATGTGGGATGTCCAGAGAGTTCACACAGGCAGATATAAACTCCACATGACCGTGTGGTTTTGGCCGTGTAGTGTACCTGGAGTCACCAAATCGAACACGGCGTTTTGGAGAGCCACACGTGCAGCTGGGGATTTCACACGGCCGTGTGATCGGGCAGAACTGGGGTTTTCACCCAATTTTGGGTCTTTGAAGAGGGAGGCGATTTTCAAGAGAAAAAAACAGAGTCCTAGAGAGAGAATGTGCGAAGAAAAAAACCCTAGGAGTGATTTTGGAGATGGATTTCATCAATCAAGCTTGGATTTCATCCTTGGAGTAAAGATTATCATCCCAGAGCAGATTCTTCCCATTGATATGAGTATGACTGCTTTGTATTCTGTTTTCCTAACTCTCTCTATGGAGTAGAACTCTCTCTCACTTGGGTATGAAGAACGCTAGTTCCATGTGTTAGGGATAATGATTGTAATTTTGTTTGGATTGATATATTGTGTGATTATAATCGATTGATGCATGATTCATTGAGTCAATTGAAGCCTGATCAACTTTTCTTGATCTCTGCTACAACCTGCGATAGATAGAATTTGATGAGGTTGTTAGAGCTTCTTCAATCGGTAGTAGTGAATAGATTATACGACAGTTAGTCGATTCACTACTTTGTACTGGAATCCAATTCCAGTAGTGAAGTTCTGTGTTAATTGCCTCAGAGTTCTATCCCGGTTAAGACTAGTCGTATACCGGGTAGTCTGGCTGAGTGGTCTTGCTCAGCTTAAGAGATTCCAATCTACTGTCGGATCTTCCGCATTTTAATCAACAGTAAATCAACCAAAGGAAATTACAACTTTGACCTAACTAAGGAGCTAGAGGGACTCATTCCTGAGTGACTCTTCCCTTGCTTTAGAAAACCGAACAATTTCCTTCTTTCTTACTGCTTTTGTTTGCAATAACTCTCACTACACTTAGTCCCGCTAGATAACAGGTAGTCACGGAGTAGGCAATAGATCTAGACCCCGGGTTGATAAATTGAACTTGCCACTATTCTGCATTTCCATTCTGCGATCGCACTTGGTTGTAGTTTGGTTTGTGTCGTAGCGTGTCAAGTTTTTGGAGCCGTTGTCGGGGTCCTCTGGGTTATTGTAGAAACGTGAAAGTCTGTTACTTTAGCGTTTTTCTTTTATTTTCCACACTTGCTTTTCACTTGGGTGTTATGTTTTTGTTGGTGCAGATCTGAAACATGGATCCTCATGGTTTCTCCAATCATTGGGGGTATCAACCACCATCCGTGTGGTATTACCCTGAGACTTCATGGAGCAATCAAGGAGGAGAAGACTATGGATTCTAATGTTAGTACCAACCCCCCTACTACGGAGAACAACCAAACCCTTGGGAACCTCAAGAAAAATATCCTTTTCAATAAGAATTCCTGCCATAATCAGAGGGGCCATATGAGTTGGAGTTAGTCATAGAGGCCTTCACGAGCCACTTTGCAGAGCCATTCTACACTCCATTGGCAGATCCGAACAAACAATTGAGGCTTCTCATGGAGCATTTTGCTCGATACAGTGAGAGATCGTGCTCCAAGATGGATATTCAAATCCAAGCCCTTGCCCCTTCTGATCCCTCATTTCTCCATGAAATGGAAGAGGTTGTTCAGTGCTCAGCGAAGCAAACAGAGTGGGTGGAGCTAGTTTGCGCACAACCTACTCAAGATCACCTTTCTGCTACCACACTAGAAGAGGTGGAGGATGACAAAGGCTACGGGGATGCTGAGTAGTATACAGAAGTTATCACAGACAACTCCCTTGATAATCATGATTAGGAAAGTACTCTGGTGGCAGATCACACTGTTCCTCATTTCTGCTCTAACATGCCAGGCCCGCGCGAGGAGATGCAAGATGATCCAATTGAAGAAATTGTTTGACGACTTGCTCTCCAATATGTTTTGGAAGAAGAAGAGAGAGCAAGGGTGAGGAAGGAAGACGTGGAGGATGAGGAAGAAAGCAAAGAAGAGGTAGTTCTTGATCTTTTCCAAGGGGGAGATCACATTTTGAAGAAGGAAGGGGAGTTGAGGAAGCAATTGGCGTCCAGGCTGAGGATGAAGTTGAGGTGGAAGAGGCCTGCACCAGCCCTATGTTACATGTGATATCTCCACCAAGTTTCGAGGAGCTTCTTTGCAAGGACCCATTTGCAGTGTCTCTTTGCCATACCAAGACCACATCAACATCAATCCCTCTTGGTTGATGCAATGGTAATCAATCGATGATATCTTATCTAGTTTGGGGCAATGAGACAAGAGCATACGCGAAGGAGAGGTCTCGAGAGTGGAGACTTCATCTTCCTCAAGGCCATAAGCCATCTTCATCACCTATCACATCACCTGCTTGTGACATGAGACTCCACATCATCGACAAGAACCTTAATTTCTAGAAGGTTCTGGGGTGGACCAAAACTTAGAGCCACCGTCCAGCTAATACATAAAAAAGAAGAGCTTGTGAGGAGGCAACCCAACCACGGTTTGTTTTTCTTTTCTTTGTTTTCGATTTTTCCACTTAGAACTATGGTTTCTATCACCCAGTGTGTTTTGATGACTCTAGCTCTATGGACTAGTCCCCCTTCCATTCCGCCCCTGATGATTGGTCCCATTTCTAGTCCCCCGGCAGTCCGTTTTCCGGGTAACATCGTTTCCCTTATCTTTCCCTCTGTTCCATTGAGGGCAATGCCGTGCTTAAGTGTGTGTGTGTGTGTGGGGGGGGGGGGTGTTTATCTTTGACCGCATAGATGAGTTTATGTGTTTGGAGCCTAGTCCACTGCCCAATTTGATGAATTGAGGGCTCCAAGTACTGTTCCCTGCAATATCTTGCTCAGTATGCTTTGAATTGGCAATCTTTATGGTGATATGCAACCTAGGGAGGTAGTGTAGCACTATGGAGGATGCTGATGCATTTAAGAAGTTTCCTTTCTTCTTCATATTGTGTTGGTTGATTGTGTGAATTAGTGATCTTAGGAGGACCCTTGAATTGTGTGGTATTGTGGACTCTCTACCTATCATGGACTCATGTATCATGTTTTAAAAAAAGGTGCTCTAAATTGTGCTTTTAAAATAACGTCTCTCGTGCGAAAAGGGTGAAGTGTAAGGGGAGACGGGAATCTGTTCCAAATTTCCACCTACTACCTCCAGCCCCCTTAGACATCTGCTCCAGGCATGGCTGGTCAGAGCTGCTCCTGGCATGGCCAGTAAGAGGCGGGCTCCCTCAAAAACCTTTAATAGGTGGGAGCCCCGTTTTCTAGAAATAACAGGTTGGGACCCTTGAAAAAAATAAACAACAAAAAAAAAAAGGGTTCCAACCATCTTAAAGAAGAAAATAGAGCACCTTAAAAAAAAAGGTGAGTCCATGATCGTTATGTTTTTTAGAGTCCATGATTCATTTGTCCTATGATCATTATTTGCCATGATGCCGACTAGAGACTAGAGTTCTTCCCGAAGAAGCTAGGAGGTGTCTTGTGCGTCGATTGACCTCGTAAGCTGTTAAATGATCTAGGAAATCCTCTACCAATGATCAGGGGTGCATGTTGTTATAGAGGTCTGGAGAGCTGCATTGGTTTGGGTCAGGTTTGCTTGGGGACTAGCAAACGGTTAAGTGTGGGGTAATTTGATGAGTTGATATTTACACATGTTTTTGTCCACCATTCTTATACTGTTTGAGCCTCGTCTCTCGTGTTTTAGGCTGATTTCACGCTAGGTTGTTCTTGTTTGTGATATTTCAAGTCCTAGTACGTGAAGGAAGGTTTGGGCACGAGTTCCGGGTCGATTGGACGAAGTTGGGACGTTTGGCGAGAAGCCGAGGAAACCACACAGCCATACCTAAATTCCACACGGCCGTATGACTTGGCCGTGTGGAACACCTTTACGCGGGCAAAGCCATACGGGCCATGTAAGGACCCCTTTTGGCCGTGTCGGATGTCCAGAGAGTTCACACGGGTAGACCTAAATTCAACACGGCCGTGTGGTTTTGGCCGTGTAGCGTACCTAGAGTCACTAAATCGAACGCGGCGTTTTGGAGAGCCACACGGGCAGCTGGGGATTTCACAAGACCGTGTGGCCTGGCCGTGTGATCGGGCACAACTGGGTTTTTAACCCAATTTCGGGTCTTTGAAGAGGGAGACGATTTTCAAGAGCAAAAAACAGAGTCCTAGAGAGAGAATGTGCGAAGAACAAACCGTAGGAGTGATTTTGGAGCTGGGTTTCATCAATCAAGCTTGAATTTCATCCCTCGAGTGAATATTATCATCCCAGAGCAGATTCTTTCCATTGATATGAGTATGACTGCTTTGTATTCTGTTTTCCTCTCTCTCTATGGAGTAGAACTCTCGCTCACTTGGGTATGAAGAACCCTAGTTCCATTTGTTAGGGACAATGATTGTAATGACGTTTGGATTGATATACTGTGTGATTATAATCGATAGATGCATGATTCATTGAGTCAATTGAAGCCTGATCAACTTTTCTTGATTTCTGCTGCAACCTTAGATAGATAGAATCTGATTAGGTTGTTAGAGCTTCTTCAATCGGTATTAGTGAATCACCTATACTAGAGTTAGTCAATTCACTGCTTTGTACTGGAATCCGATTCCAGCAGTAGATTTCTGTGTTAATTGTGTCAGAGTTCTATCCCGGTAAAGACTAGTCATCTGCCGGGTAGTCTGTCTGAGTGGGCTTGGTCAGCTTAAGAGATTCCAAGCTACTGTCGGATCTCCCGCAATTTAATCAACAGTAAATCAACCAAAGGCAATTACAACTTTGACCTAACTAAGGAACTAGTGGGATTCATTCGCGAGTGACTCTTCCCTTGCTTTAGAAAACCGAACAATTTCCTGCTTTCTTACTGCTTTTGTTTGCAATCACTCTCACTACACTTAGTCCCGCTAGATAACAGGTAGTCACGTAGTAGGCAGTAGATCTAGACCCCCGGGTTGATAAATTAAACTTGCCACTATTCTGCATTTTCATTCTGCGATTGCACTTGGTCACAGTTTGGTGTTGTGTTGTAGCGTTTCATTGTGCTTTTTTTGATACATTTCAGGTCCTAGCACATGTCGAAGGGTCGAGGACGAGTTTCGGGATAATTGGAGGTAAAAAAGCACAAAAAACCAAAGAAAAGTCCAAATTAGCGTCCGTGACAACTGCCCCATAACAGTGAAGCGCAAGGGTCCAGGAAGCAGTCGCAGTTCACGACCTGGCATTGGAGGTCACGTTCGCTAATGTCGTGAACTGGAACCACAAACCGTGAACATCGAGGCGTCCAGCGAGGTTCCAAAAGTTACTGACGCCAAGGGAGTTCGCGGTCTCTAAGACTGTAAACTTGGAGCACAAACCGTGAAACCAGGAGAGTGAAGTGGTGCATTTTGGAGACGACACTGAGTTCACGGACGTGTTTAGGTGTTCACGGCCGTGAACTGGCTAACGCGGCCGTGAACTGGTCACTTTTGGGCAAATATGAACACAACAGCGGGGAGAGAGAAAGGAGAGCTGGTTTTTGAATAAGGAACACTTTCTTTCTCTAGGCTTTCAACCCAAAACACCAAAGGAGAGCCCATGAGTGAGAAAGTGTCTTATTCTTTAGATTTTAGAGAGAGAAAGGACGAACCAAGGGAGAATGAAATCTAGGGATTCCTCGAAGTGGTGAATTGGGAAGAATCTCTCCAAGAGAAGATCAACACAAGCTTAGAGGAGATTGGAGGCATCACCATGATGGTTTCTACCTCTATATCTTGTGTTCTTCCCCTTTCTAGCATGGCGTAGTACTCTTTTTCACTTGGGTGTTGTGAAACACTAACTATTTTCCATGTAGTTGTAGTGTAACTTGAATGATTGTTTATGGGTGTTGTTTAATTTAATGATTGAGGTATTTTCATGATGATTGTGCATGTGTGTGCTTAGAAATCGAATTGGCCATTCTAACCTAGGTTAGAGGGGAAACCCCCATTTCCAAAAGAGGCTCAATTGAGTTGGGATTCCTTGGGTTTGACAAGCCACCTACCTAGGTTAATGTAGGGCAAACCTCTATCTTGAATTAAGCAACTAGGTTAGTCATGATTAAGCCGTCCAACCATCGAATTGAGGGAGAAGGTAAGTCAACCATTAATTGTCTTAACCAAGAGGGCTACTCTTGTAGCCTAGAATGTATCCCCTGGTTTGGGAATTGAGAGTGGGGTCTTCGACCAGAGTTGCGCCTCCTAGCGATTCATGATTGCCTTGCACATAACATCCCATTCGAGTCTACGTGCCATTGTAGTAGTTAGGGGGAAGCGACACCCAAGTGATCCTTCTCATCTAGAGCTATCAAACCATTTACCGTTGCTTTGTTTTGATTTAAATCTCATAGTTTTCAATAAAAAACCAATTCTCTAGATAATGCCTCAAACAATTGAAGTAGGGGTACATGGACCAGCCCGTTGATGACTCGGTATTTGCACATGTTTTCCCCTTTGTTTCTTGATTGTTTGAGCTTGAATTACTGCGTCTTTGGCCTATTTTATGCTAGGTTGTGTTCCTTTGTCCCATTTCAGGTCCTAGCACATAAAGTGAAGCATAGGCGCAAGTTTCAATTCAATCAGAGATCAATTGACGATTCGAGAGAAGAAACTCGGGCATGACCTGAAGAAGAATGGATTTCTACCTCACTTTATGGACAAATAATCATGCAAGCTTGTTATGAAACGAAAGAGGACGAGACTACAAGCGTCTGGGATCAAACGGCGACTGATTCAGAGTCCGGACGAGGGAGAAACGAAGCATTAAACATAGGCTGAGCAAGCCACACGGGCAGAGCAGAAAATCCACACGGCCGTGCAAAGTGATCTGCACGGCCGTGCAAGGTGAGCTGCACGGCCGTGCGGCCTGCCCGTGTGAGTCGGGAATTGCTGTTTAAAACCCGATTTTCAGCCAAAGGAAAGGGGAGAGCTGGGTTTTTGGATCCCAAACACCCAAGGGACGAACCAAAGAGAGAGAGGGCGATTTGAGGGCATTCTTGGAGTGGAGTTGGAGGATTTCTTCGCCTTGGAAGCTCGAGGAACAAGCCCGGACTTGAAGACTGATCATCTGAAGATTCTTACTGCAGTCTCTCTCTTCTCTATGGAGTAACTCCCTTCACTTAGGTTTTGAGGAACCCTAGCTATGTTTGTTTGATTGGATGATTGTATGAGTACTCTGACTGGATAATCTTGAGTTCATATTCAATCTATGCATGTTTTCATGATTCAATTCTACTTTAGTCGAGATTATTGATTCTGCTTTGATTCTATGAGAGGGAATACCTGATTAGGTCAATAGAGCACCATAGATTGATAGTAGTGGATCGATTGCTTTAGTCGAGGGTTGATTCACTGCTTTGTATCGATTGAGAACCCCTTTCGATAGAGGGAGTCTAGTTCAGAACGCCTTGATCAGTTGTTCTAGAGAAGGATACGTCCCTCTAGGCAATTGACTCAAGAGGGCCTTGTTCCTTTAGTCGAGACTCAAGGTCTAGTCAAGGATTCTCCGCATTGTCAATGAAAGTGAAACAGGTTAGAGATCATCAATCGTTAATCTGGCTAGTGGCTAGGGGGAATCATACCTGAGTGAGTTCCCAACCTGTAATTAGATTAACTTTAACTCTAGTTTGCTAGAGTAGTTTTAGTTCTTTTATCTTAATCTGGTTTGCTAAATAATAAACTGAAGCTGAGTAATAGTAACTCTAGAGACCCGCGGATTCGATATTTATCACTTGAGCCACTATACTGCAGTCCCTTCCATTGGTTACACTTGGCCATTGTTAGGTGTTGTGTCATAGCGAGTCAAGTTTTTGGCGCCGTTGCCGGGGACTTTCTAGATTATTAGGAAAGGCAGAAGTTTGTTACTTTAGCGTTTTTCTTTTCTTTTCCACCCTTGCTTTTCACTTGGGTGTTTTTGTTTTTGTTGGTGCAGATCTGAATCATGGATCCTCATGGCTTCTCCAACAATTGGGGGTATCCACCACCACCCGAGTGGTATTACCCCGAGACTCCCTGGAGCAATCAAGGAGGAGAAGACTATGGATTCGGGTTCCAGTACCAACCCCCTTACTACGGAGAACAACCGGACCCCTGGGCATATCAAGAACAACCTCATTACCAAGAAGAATTTCTCCCACAACCAGAAGGGCCATCGGCGCTGGAGTTACCCATGGCGGCCTTCACGGGCCATTCTGCAGAGCCATGCTACACTCCACAACCAGATCCACACTACGAATTGAGGCTTCTCATGGAGAGATCATGCTCCAGGATGGATCATTGTGTCCAGGCCTTTCGTGAAACAGAGGAGATCCTCCTGAGCCTTAAGAAGAGTGTCGATGATCTTGAGCGATCTTTGGCACAACCTGCTCTTGATCACCCTTCTGCTACCATACAAGAAAAGGAGGAGGAAGAAGAAGGCTACAAGGACATTGTGGAGCACACTGAAGTTGTCACGGAGAGCTCCCGTGATGATCATGATAAGGAGTGTCATGTCGTAGCCGACCACACCTTCCCACACTCCAAACTGAGCTTTGAAGAGGCGGGCATGAGTGAGGAGATGCAAGAAGATCTCATGAAAGAAATTGCTTGGCAACTTGCTCTCCAATCCGTGCTAGAAGAAGAAGAGCAAGAAAGGGTGCAGAAAGAAGTTGTGGAGGATGACGAAAGTGAAGCAAGAGGAGTTCTTGATCATTTCCCAGGGGTGATACCACATGAAGAAGGAAGGGAGGTTGAAGAAGAAATTGGCGTCCAGGCTGAGGACGGAGTTAAGGTGGAAGAGGCCTGCACCGGCCATGAGTTACATGTGATATCTCCACCAAACTTCGAGGAACTGCTTAGCAAGGACCCATTTGCAGAGTCTCTTTGCCAGACCAAGGCCACATCGACATCGGTCCCTCTTGGTGGACGCGATGGTGGGCAATCGATGTTGTCATATCTGGTTTGGGGCAATGAGACGAGAGAAGAGAAGAAGAGGTCTCGAGGGTGGAGACTTCATCTGCATCAAGTACATGAGCCTTCATCACCTGCCACACCACATGCTCGTGACTTGAGACTCCACCTCATCGACGAGAACCTCAACTTCAAGGAGGTTCTAGCATGGACCGAAACTTAGGAGCCATCGTCCGGCTCACGACGTGAAAGAAGCGCTTGTTGGGAGGCAACCCAACCAGTCAGTTTGCATTTCTTTCTCTATTTCTCCTCGGTTGAGTCAGTTTTGCTATTTGATTTTAGAGTCAATAACTCGACCTTTGTGAGATTTTGTGTGGTGTTTGTGTTCTGATTACTCTCTCTTTCTGGAATGCACCGCTTGACCCGTTCATCATCATTCACCCTTGATCTGGTAACTTCGTTCTACCCTCCTTATCTTTCCTCCATTAAGGACAATGTCGTGCTTAAGTGTGGGGGGATGTTCGATTATGTATGCGGGTGAATGTTTGGCTGTTTGTGTGCTTGGAGCCTAGTCCACTGTCCAAATTTTTAAATTTGAGGGCTCCAAGTACGTGTTCCTTGCAATTGCCTGCTCAGTATGCTTTGAATTGACAGTTTTTATAGTAATATGCAACCTAGGGAGGTAGTGTAGCACTATGGAGGATGTTGATGCATTTAAGAAGTCTCATTTCTTCTTCATATTGTGTTGGTTGATTGAGTGAATTCGTGATCTTAGGACCCTTGAATTGTGTGGTGTTGTGGACTCTCTACCTGTCATGGACTCTTGTATCATGTTTTGAAAGTAACAGGTGCTCGAAAATGTGCTTCAAAATAACGTCTCCCGTGCGAATAGGGCGAAAGTGTGTAAGGGGAGACGGGAATTCGTTCCCAATTTTCACCTACTACCTCCAGCCCCCTTGCATGTCTTTCCCCCGCACGAGGCTCGAGACATCCGCTCCTGGCCTGGCCGGTAAGAGCAGGTTGGGACCCTTGAAAAAAAAATAACATAAAACAAGCAAAACAGAAAAAACAGAAAAGAAAAGGGGTTCCAACCATCTTCAAGAAGAAAATAGAGCACCTTGAAAAATGTGAGTCCATGATCTTTTGTTTTTGAGAATCTCTTCATCCACAATTCATTTGTCCTCTGTTCACTATTTGCCATGATGCCGACTCGATACTAGTGCTCTCGCCGAAGAAGCTATGAGATGACTTGTGTGCCGGTTGACCTCGTAAGTTGCTAAATGATCTAGGAAGTCCTCTACCTACGATCTAGGGTGTTTGTTGCTATAGAGGTCTGGAGAGTTGCAATGGTTTGAGTTAGGTTTGCTTGGGGACAAGCAAACAGTTAAGTGTGGGGGGATTTGATGACTCGGTATTTGCACATGTTTTCCCCTTTGTTTCTTGATTGTTTGAGCTTGAATTACTGCGTCTTTGGCCTATTTTATGCTAGGTTGTGTTCCTTTGTCCCATTTCAGGTCCTAGCACATAAAGTGAAGCATAGGCGCAAGTTTCAATTCAATCAGAGATCAATTGATGATTCGAGAGAAGAAACTCGGGCATGACCTGAAGAAGAATGGATTTCTACCTCACTTTATGGACAAATAATCATGCAAGCTTGTTATGAAACGAAAGAGGACGAGACTACGAGCGTCTGGGATCAAACGGCGACTGATTCAGAGTCCGGACGAGGGAGAAACGAAGCATTAAACATAGGCTGAGCAAGCCACACGGGCAGAGCAGAAAATCCACACGGCCGTGCAAAGTGATCTGCACGGCCGTGCAAGGTGAGCTGCACGGCCGTGCGGCCTGCCCGTGTGAGTCGGGAATTGCTGTTTAAAACCCGATTTTCAGCCAAAGGAAAGGAGAGCTGGGTTTTTGGATCCCAAACACCCAAGGGACGAACCAAAGAGAGAGAGGGCGATTTGAGGGCATTCTTGGAGTGGAGTTGGAGGATTTCTTCGCCTTGGAAGCTCGAGGAACAAGCCCGGACTTGAAGACTGATCATCTGAAGATTCTTACTGCAGTCTCTCTCTTCTCTATGGAGTAACTCCCTTCACTTAGGTTTTGAGGAACCCTAGCTATGTTTGTTTGATTGGATGATTGTATGAGTACTCTGACTGGATAATCTTGAGTTCATATTCAATCTATGCATGTTTTCATGATTCAATTCTACTTTAGTCGAGATTATTGATTCTGCTTTGATTCTATGAGAGGGAATACCTGATTAGGTCAATAGAGCACCATAGATTGATAGTAGTGGATCGATTGCTTTAGTCGAGGGTTGATTCACTGCTTTGTATCGATTGAGAACCCCTTTCGATAGAGGGAGTCTAGTTCAGAACGCCTTGATCAGTTGTTCTAGAGAAGGATACGTCCCTCTAGGCAATTGACTCAAGAGGGCCTTGTTCCTTTAGTCGAGACTCAAGGTCTAGTCAAGGATTCTCCGCATTGTCAATGAAAGTGAAACAGGTTAGAGATCATCAATCGTTAATCTGGCTAGTGGCTAGGGGGAATCATACCTGAGTGAGTTCCCAACCTGTAATTAGATTAACTTTAACTGTAGTTTGCTAGAGTAGTTTTAGTTCTTTTATCTTAATCTGGTTTGCTAAATAATAAACTGAAGCTGAGTAATAGTAACTCTAGAGACCCGTGGATTCGATATTTATCACTTGAGCCACTATACTGCAGTCCCTTCCATTGGTTACACTTGGCCATTGTTAGGTGTTGCGTTTTAGAGCATCACCCGTGTTGATATTTAAATATACTTGCCCTATATTGCACCCATCTAAGGTTTATACTTGGGCCTTAGGTGGGAATTTGTGATATTCGAGACGAGTCATCTACTCCATAGAGAAAGAGTAGAAAACAACAATCAGAGTAATCATACTCATAATGGTGTGTACGATAAGCTCTAGGATGATAATCTTCACTACATGGATGAAATCCAAGCTTGATTGATGAAACCCAGCTCCAGAATATATCCTAGGTTTGTTCTTCCCATTTTCTCTCTCTAGGACTCTGTTTTTGCTCTCAAAATTTGATTCCTCTCTCAAAGACCCAAAATTGGGTTAAAACCCTAAAAATCACAACCACACGACCGTGTAGAATCCAGCCTGCCCATGTAACTCCCAAAACCCGGCGTTGCACTTAGTTGGTCGAAGGAAGTCACACGGCCATCACACGGCCATGTGGAATTAAGCCTTTCCTGTGGAGACCCCCTGGACATTCCTTACGGCCTGATCTGATCTCTATTGTAGAAATCACGATCTTTGCCATGAACACAAACATAATGTTTTCACCTACTTCTTAAACTTAATCATTCATCTAAAGCAATCAAACATCCAAAGACAAGGCAAGGCAAGGGTAAAGTACTACATCTACGCAATTTTATTCCTCTACTTAATCAATTATTCAACAAGAAAAAAAGGAAAAGAAACGCGAACTGAGTTGTTGGGTTTCCTCCCAACTAGCGAGTCTTTTAAAGTCTTTTTGCCGGACTTGACTCCTTGAAATCAAGAGGTGAGAACTCCACTCTCTAGTGATGATTCTTCGTAGAAATTATCCTTGTGGTGATTTCCCAAGTGAAGCCCATGGAGTCTCTCTGATGCCACATCCGATGCTTGAAATTCGAAAGACATGTCTAGAGATTGGTGCCCATGATTGAAGGAACGGAACTCCCTTGTATACATGTCCTCATCGGTGAATGGCTTATAGCATTCCCCGAATTTTTCATCTTCAAATATAAGAGCTAGTTTGTTCTTAACATTTCGAACGCTTCTTTGGGGCATCTCTCTTCAAAGATGAATCTGCTAAGTTTCCTTCAATGGTCATTGGCTTGATGATAACATTTGAACAACTGACTCGTTCTTACTACACATCCCAATCGACGACCAAGTATAACCGCGGACCGGGTGTAGCATAGGGAAAGCAAGCAATAATAATTTATCGTACCACGGGGATCTAGGCTTACCCTACTTCAGGTTTAGGGTTCGTTATCTAGCCAACCTAAGATGGTGATTTGAAAGACTAAACTAACTAATCTAGACTAACCACTAACCTAGCTATCTATAAGGTTGGGAGCTCTCTTGGGTTGAATCCTCCTATCTCCGTCATAGGATCGATGTTGAGTACCATCATAGCTTTAACGAATCATTGCCCTACCATTAGGAGATGAACTCCCTCGGGACGAACCCGAAATAGTGAATGGTGAAATGATGGACGAGTGGTTCTGTATTCAACCTAGGACACCCCAATATCATAGGAGTTGGATCCAATCCACTCCCTTGGGGATTACCCGTACGATATAGGGTGAGGAGTGACCCGAAGACGCCAAGAAAGGGGCTCTAAGGGGATTTTCTCCCTCCTAGGTCAAAAGCTCAAAACATGAAAATGGAATCCAAGCTCATGCCAATCATAAAACCATCCATAACTTAGATAATAAACTCAATCAAACATGAATTTGTCATATACAACAACACCCAATCAAAATCTAGACCTAGGGTCCTTAAACCCAAGAGAAGAGGGTGATTTTCTAGAGAGAGAAGAGAAAAATTACGAACAAGGCACAAGATCTTTTTCTTTTTCTTTTAGGCATGATTCCTTGCTTCCAAGCTTGATTAATGCCTTCAATAAGGGTACAAGATCACTCAAGAACTCACACTCTCTCTCTAGAACTCCCCTTTGGTGTTTTGGGTCGAAACCCTAGAGAAAGAAACTAATTCCTCTCCAAAAACCAGCTCCCCTTTCTCTATCCCCACTGCTGTCATTATATTTTTCCCGACAGTGCCGAGTTCACGGTATGGGGCTTCATTTCATGGTCTTAGAGACCGTGAATTGAATTTAGTATAGTGAGACTTCAAACCGCTCTGGAAGTTGGCCACTTCACAGTCTGGGGCTGATTATCACAGTCTTAAGACCATGATAAATGAGTCTAGGAATCGCACCCCCACACTTGAACGTTTGCTTGTCCCCAAGCAAACCAAGTACAAAACAAGCTAAGCTTACTTCTTCTTTTTCAACAAAATTTTTGGGCATGTCATAGGGCACAAAACAAAAGAATCACAATGGTTATTTCGACACCGATCTATGAATAAAAACAAGGTAATCTCGGCAACCACCACAAACGACATTCAACTGTATTAAGATTGTGCAAAAGAAGAGTTCTCACATTATTCACAAACCAACACACAACATCCCTCGACGACTCACCGATCACAGTTACTCATGCATGAAGATCACATCATAGGGACAAACGACCGACCAACCTAGGTCCTCATCAGGGTATAAGACATGAACAAAACATGATGAATGAATCACTCACTCTCGACCAGTGGGGCAGGACCATTTGATGCAAAAGATGTGCATATGCATGATCAATCCTAACGTCCCTTTACCATGATGGCAACCTCTAAATGTTAGAGCTCACAAGATGTGTGTCGGTGCTAGCTTGTTCGAAGGACTTAGACACGGGTTCAAATGACTGGCTAGTGTCTAGGGCATGGGGAAAAGGCTTTTTGGGTGGTGGCGAACATAACATGAGACTCCACATCTTCAACCTAAACGAAAACAAGGTTCTATGGTTTTGACTAGAACCTTCTTCTACATGCAATGACCACTAGCATCGGCCAAAAACCACACTTCCCTTCATTCCAAACCACAACCAATGACCAAACCATGTCACAATACTTCCTTTCTACATTTTCTAGTCAATTTCAAGCACAAGAGTGTAGAGGTAAACAACATGTAAGTGTTTTTATAGCTTGCATGCTAAGCAACACTTCTAAGAGCACGTTCAACATTTATTATGTTTTTGGTGACCACTCTCTTTTCTTCTTTGCCCTTTTATTGATTTCTTTTTCGTTTCTATTTCTTTTTTTTTTCCTTTTTTTCTTTTGTTTGAGGTCTATAAAGAGCTATATACACATGCCACATTTTTTAAACTTAAAGTACAATGCTCGCTTTGAAAAACTACCTCCAACACTCACTTTTTCATTCTTAGCAAAACAATACACAAATAACTCATTTGGAACCTCATTTAAGCTCAAATGGTATGAATGGAGCTTCCAAACACAAGGATGACTCGATAACGGTGTAGACACAAAGAAAGCAAAGGGTCGTTCTATCTAAATCAATAAAGCTCAAGTAGCAAGAACTACATAACACGAGAACGACCCTTAGACACACGACTCAAAAGGGTTGACTAAGGGATAATATGATTGGGTCGGTCAACTTTTGGTTCGTGGGCTAATCCTATGCCTCCTTTTCCTCGCAAGAAACAACGAGAATGCTACACATCATGCAAAGGGGATCTATCGCACAAGAACGAAACGAACGACACAAGTCTCACATGGCTACCTAGGTGCTCAATCATTCGTTCTAACTCCCTAAACTCGATGCATAGGAAACTGTGAAAAGCAAGTAATCGATTCAAAACATCTATTGATTCACAAGCACGTGAGAATTGAACCTATGCATAAACCTAATACATGTCTCAGTCATCATAATAGATTGCACACCATCACAAAAAAACCATCCATAGACAATGCTAATAAACAAGTGATAAAAAAAAAACAACACAAGTGTCATTAAGATCATGCATATGTAGAAGTTGTTATGCTTGGAGGCCTCAAATTTTAAAAAAATTAGGCATACAATAAGGCTCCAAGTCTCAAAATCACACCAATCATTGATAAACCGTTAATTGCACATGTTTTTACCCCCATTCTTGAGCCGTTTGAGATGTTGATTCTCGTGTTTTAGGACGATTTCACGCTAGGTTGTTCTTGTTTGTGATATTTTAGGTCCTAGTACGTGAATGAAGGTTTGGGAGCGAGTTCGGGGTTGATTGGACGAAGATCGGACGTGTGGCGAGACGCTGAGGAAGCCACATGGGCACTCATAAAACCCACACGGCCGTGTAAGGAACCAATGTGGCCGTGTGGGATTTAGCGAGGCATCACATGGGCATACTGGAGAGTCCACACGGCCGTGGGAGTCGGGAATTCTGGTTTTAACCCAATTTCGAGCCACAAGTGAGGGGATCGACTTTTCAGAGCAAAAACAGAGCCCTAGAGAGAGAAAGTGCGAAAACACACCCTAGAAGCGATCTTGGAGCTGGGTTTCATCAAATCGAGCTTGGAGATCATCATAGGAGTGAAAATCATCATCCCAGAGCAGATTCTTCCCATTGTTATGAGTATGTATGCTTTGTATTCTGTTTCTCTCTCTCTCTCTCTATGGAGTAGACCCTTCTCTCACTTGGGTATGAAGAACCCTAGTTCCATGTGTTAGGGATCATGATTGTAATGACTTGGGATTGCAATACTGTTTGGTTTTAATCAAATGATGCATGATTCATTGAATTGATTGAAGTCTGATCAGCTTTTCTTGATTTCTGCTGCAACCTGAGATAGATAGAATCTGATTAGGTTGTGAGAGCTTCTTCATTCGGTAGTAGTAGATTGGCTATACGAGAGTTAGTCAGTCTATTGCTTTGTACTGGAATCCAATTCCAGTAGTGGAGTTCTGTGCTTATTGCTTCAGCTTTCTATCCCGGTGAAGACTAGTCGTCCGCCGGGTAGTTAGACTGAGAGGGCTTGGTCAACTTAAGAGATTCCAAGCTACTGTTGGATCTTCCGCAGTTTAATCAACAGTAAATCAACCCATGGTATTACAACTGAGACCTAACTAAGGAGCTAGGGGGACTCATTCCCGAGTGACTCTTCATTTGCTTTAGAAAACCGAACCAATTCTTGCTTTCTTACTGCTTTTAGTTAAAACAACAATCAATCAACTTAGTTGGCTAGATAATAGATATTCATGGAGTAGGCAGTAGATCTAGACCCCGGGTTGATAATTAGACTTGCCACTTTACTGCATTCCTGGATTGCGATTACACTTGGTCGCAGTTTGGTGTTGTGTCGTAGTGTGTCCAGTTTTTGGCGCCGTTGCCGGGGAAACTCTAGGTTATTGGAGAAACGTGAAAGTTTGTTACTCTAGATTTTTCTTTATTGCATATTATCTCTTCCACCTGTGTGCCTTCACGGGTTGCTTCTGCTGATTGTGTGCAGGTAGTGCATGACCCGTAGCCAGTCGGGAGATCTACTACCATTAGACCAGGAGCTTGAACGAACCTACAGGAACTTCAAGCGGGCTCTAAGGGCGTGACTGGCTGCGGAGTAGGCGCTAGCACAACTGCAAATCGCCGACGAAGAAGAGATGGGTGATCCACAGGACCATGATGTGGTCCTTCCCGAGGAGCAGACCATGTGATACTACTGGACCGGCAGGGCTGCGGACATGAGTTCGCCCATTCAACACCCTCATGTGCCAGCAAATAATTTTGAGGTGAGCACCTCCGTCATCACCATGCTGCGCGGTTCGGTGGTGTTCCGTGGCAAAGAGGGGGAGTGTCCCCGATCACATCTGAGGCGATTCCATGAGCTCATCGATGGAATCAAGATAAATGGGGTCCCAGCCGATGCCATCCAGCTGAGGTACTTCCCATTTACTCTGGAGGGGCAGGCCAAGGAGTGGCTAGACACTCGACCTCCAGGCTCTATCACCACGTTCGCCAACCTGGCGGACAAGTTCCTCACTCGCTACCATCCCCCGTCCAAGACGGCAGACCTGCAGAAGCAAATTACCCATTTTGCTCAGGATGAAGATGAGACCATCTAGGATGCTTGGGAGAGATACACCAGTGTCTTCCTCAAGTGGCCCAACCATGATTTTACTGATGCCTTCAAGGTGGGCACCTTCTACCATGCCCTCTTCCCGGAAGACAAGCAGCTAATTGACTCAGTCTGTGGCGGGAATATACTCACCAAAACGCTGCCACAGCTGAATCAACTCTTTGAAGAGATGGTAGAGCAGGGCTATGACTGGGGAACTGCGAGGAGATCGAGACGAGCACCAGGATGGGGTGTGCATGCTGTTTCCACCCAGTCATATGATTTGGTGCAGGTGGTATCGAAGCTGGTTTCAGCCATCGATCGTTCCGGGATGATTACAGGTACCGAACAGCAGCAGGCGATGCTCTACCAGTGGTTTGAGAGTTCTCATCACACCGTGGAGGATTTTCAGGCAATGAGGGAGTCTTCTACTCCCCAGGAGCAGCTGGACTTCATCGGCAATGCCAGGCACTTCGACCCCTACAACAACACTTACAACGAGGGGTGGCGCCAGCATCCCAACTTCTCATGGGGTGGGGAAAATTCTAGACCACCAGTCCCCCAGGGACCACCTGGCTTCCAGAGGCCTCCATACCAGCCCAGACAAGGGCAATTACAGCAGCCGCAACAGCCTCTCTACCCACCCAGACAGGGGCCAGTTCCACCTCAGTCACAGGTGCGGCCATTTCATCAGACAGGGACAACACCTGCAGCCCCAGCATAGAGTGACCCGATGGCGGAACAACGAGATATGGTGGGTTCTCTGGCCACCTCCAGTGCAAACAAGTTCAATAACATCGAGCAGTTCATGGAGAAAGCTTTAGGCAAATTCATGGAGCTAGAAGCTGGTCAGAGAAACATGCAGGTTGTGCTTCGGGATATCCAGACCCAGCTTGGGAATGTTGCCCAGGCTGTAGCTCAGAGGCCTCTGGTACTCTACCCGGTCAGACCATCCCTCATCCTCAGAACCCGAATGAGCACTGCAAGGCCATTACCACCAGGAGCGGCAAGGTGACTGCCGATCCACCTGTTCGGGGACAAGAGAGAGAGACCCCTGCTTCAGCACTTCCAGCTAATGAAGAGGAAATGGAGAAGGAGGTTGAGGTGCCTTCTCCTAGACCCCAACCAGTGGTGAAGGAGTATGTACCCCAGCTTCCCTTTCCTACTCGGTTGCACAAGGACCGACTGGAGACTTAGTTTGCCAAGTTCATGGCAATGCTGAAGGAGGTAAACATAAGCATGCCCTTCGTGGAGGAATTATCGAAGATGCCCAAGTATGCCAAGTTCATGAAAGATCTCCTCACCAACAAGAGGAAGCTTGGGGAGCTGTCGACGGTGATGCTCAACGAGGAGTGTTCTGCCATCCTGCAGAACAAACTACTAGAGAAGCGAAAAGACCAAGGGAGTTTCACTATCCCTTGCATGATTGGTAGTTTGCATATAGGGAAGTCCTTGGCGGATTTAGGCGTTAGCATAAATGTCATGCCATATAAACTGTTTAAAAAGCTAGGCCTAGGTGAACCCAGTGATACTAGGATGAGCATTCAACTTGCTGATAGATCCATTGTGCATCCTAGGGGCATTGCAGAAGACTTGATAGTCGCAGTAGGGCTATTCTTATATCCTGTTGATTTTGTGCTTTGGACTTAAATGAGGACGTCGATGTGCCATTGATATTGGGTAGACCTTTTCTTGCCACCGCCAAGGCGCTCATCGATGTGAACAAATCACCTTCTCTATTTCTGATAATATGAAACACCCCCAGCTCCATGATGACTTAGACTACTGTGATGTTGTTGCTGATTTTGAGACCGCACTCGCCATCACGAGTGCGGGTACTGATGATTTTCTTGAGCGATGTCTTTTGCTAGGGGAACAGGCATCACAGGACGTGCAGCTGGAGGAGCAGCTCGCGGAGCTAGATGAGGCCGCGATCGAGGGGCGAGAGATACAATTCAAGCCGATCCCTATCTCGCCCCGAATCGCTAAATCATTGGAAGAGCCACCAGAGCTGGAGCTTAAGCCCCTCCCCTCTCACCTGGAGTATGCATATCTCCGGTCATTATCAGCTCGGATCTGACACCCGAGCAGAAGAGCAGGCTGGTGGCTCTGCTGAAGAAGTATGCCCGGGCCATGTCATGGAAGATCACAGACATCAGAGGCATTAGCCCATCCTTCTGCTCCCACAGAATTCTGATGGAGGATGAGGTTAAGCCAGTCAGGCAGCCATAGCGGAGATTGTCTCCTAACTTGGAGGCAATGGTCCGGGTAGAGATTGTGAAGCTCATGGATGCAGGGATCATCTTTGCTATATCTGATAGCAAGTGGGTCAGCCCCACTCAGGTGGCCCCGAAGAAAGGCGGGATGACTGTGGTCCCGAATGATAAGAAAGAGCTGATCCCGATGCGGACCGTGACCGGCTTTAGAGTCTGCATCGACTACCGGCGCCTAAACGATGCCACCAGGAAAGATCATTTTCCCCTACCTTTCATTGATCGGATGCTGGAGAGGTTGGCTGGCCATGAGTTTTATTGCTTCCTGGATGGCATGTCTGGTTATTTCCAGATTCCTATTGCACCAGAGGATCAGGCGAAGACCACATTCACTTGCCCCTTCGGTACTTTTGCTTACCTGAGGATTCCATTCGGGCTGTGTAATGCACCGACGACCTTCTAGAGATGCATGATGGCGATCTTCGACCGACTGGTCAGAGAGATCATGGAAGTCTTCATGGATGACTTCTCGGTTTATGGAGACTCCTTCACTCATTGTCTCCATAACCTGGAACTCGTTCTGAAGAGGTGTGAGGAGACTAATCTGGCACTCAGCTGGGAGAAGTGCCATTTTATGGTCCGTGAGGGGATTGTGCTCGGGCACAAGATCTCCAAGCAGGGGATTGAGGTGGATCGCACGAATATTGAGACGATCAGTAAGCTACCTCCTCCCGTTTCTGTGAAGGGGATTCGCAGTTTTCTGGGTCATGCAGGCTTCTACCGACGCTTCATTAAAGATTTCTCGAAGATTGCCCTGCCTCTGACCAAGCTGTTGGAGAAGGATGCACCATTCCGGTTCACTCCTGAGTGCACAGCTGCATTCGAGACTCTAAAGGAGAAGCTTACCCATGCACCTATCGTGGTGACTCCTAACTGGTCTCTTCCTTTTGAGCTGATGTGCGATGCGAGTGACTATGCAGTCGGAGCAGTTTCGGGACAAAGACGCGAGAAGCACTTCCAGCCCATCTACTACACGTCAAAGAGCTTGAACGATGCACAGGAGAATTACACCACCACTGAGAAGGAGCTCCTCGCTGTGGTGTATGCGTTTGATAAATTACGACCCTATCTGGTGCTCTCCCATATGGTGGTCTACACTGACCACTCGGCGATTCGCTACCTGATGAGAAAGGCTAATGCAAAGCTATGCTCATCCGCTGGATCTTGCTCCTACAAGAATTTGATATCGAAACCCGGGACAAGAAGGGAGCCGAGAATGTTGCTGTATATCATCTTTCACGATTGGAAGCCCCTTCAGTGGACAACTACATGGAAGAGATCGAAGAATCCTTCCCGGGTGAGAGATTGCTAGCGATGACACCGGTGGACAGCGTGGTCCCTTGGTATTCTGACTTTGCCAATTATCTGGTGGGCAATTAGCTACTTAAGGGGATGACCACTCATGCAAAGCGCAAGTTCTTCTCCGACCTGAAGCATTACTTCTGGGAGGATCTTTACCTCTTCAGGATCGGAGCAGATGGCGTGATCTGGCGCTGTATCATGGAGCACGAGATGGGAGACATCCTGTCTCAATGCCACGAGGGACCTACAGGAGGCCACCATGGAGTAAACCGCACGGTGCGGAAGGTGCTACAATCGGGATTCTATTGGCCCTCACTTTTCAAGGATGTGGACACCTTCGCACGACAGTGCGACCGCTGCCAAAGGTCAAGTAACATTTCTGCCCGGGATGAGATGCCCCAACATATTTCTGTCATTTGTGAAATTTTTGATGTTTGGGGTATCGATTTCATGGGCCCATTCCCTACATCTTTTGGCAATCTGTACATATTGGTTGCAGTGGACTACATCTCGAGGTGGGCAGAAGCTCAAGCCATGCCCACCAATGATGCAAGACGGGTCTGCTCATTTCTGAAGCAGTTTTTCTCCCGGTTCGGGACACCCCACGCCATCATTAGTGATAGAGGAACCCATTTTCAAGGGCAATTTACTAAACTCCTCTCTCGCTATGGTGTTAAGCATCAGGTGTCGGTGGCTTACCACCCCCAGTTAAATGGGCAAGCCGAGCTGACGAACCGGGAGCTTAAACGGACAATTTAAAAGACGGTGGATCAGTCCCGCAAGGATTGGTCCACCAAGCTCGATGATGCTCTTTGGGCATATAGCACGGCCTATAAAAACCTGATTGGCACTTCTCCCTATAGGCTTGTCTATGGGAAGGCGTGTCATATGCCAGTAGAGCTAGAGCACAAGGCCTTCTGGGCCATTAAGCTGCTAAACCTGAATTTGAGTGTTGCAGGTACTGAACGTAAGTTGCAGCTGCTGGAGTTGGAGGAATGGCGTTACCACGCCTACGAGAACACCTGACTCTACAAAGAGCGAACCAAGCGTCTCCACGACGCTCGGTTAAGGGGCCCGAAGGAGTTTCAGGTAGGTGATCGTGTTCTGCTCTTCAATGCACGCCTGAAACTCTTCCCGGGCACGCTACGTTCGAGGTGGTCGGGACCCTTCACGGTCACCCAAGTTTTCCCGCATGGTGCGGTGGAGATCAGCAATGCTCAAACTGAGCCATTCAAGGTGAATGGCCACCTCCTAAAGTTGTACTTGGGAGGTGCTGTCGAGCGCGCAGAGCTGCTGATCAAGCTCGAGGACCCTTAGTTTCTCTACTGGCGTCCAGCTAAAAGACGGTAAAGAAGCGCTTGTGGGGAGGCAACCCCACATAGGTTTGCATTTTCTTACCTTTTTCCTTTTGATTTTTTGTGTCTTTGAGTCTTGAGGTGTTGTCCAAGAGTCGTATGTCGATTTTGAGTGAAATCAGGTCAAATTCTGGGTTCTGGCAGACCACACGGCCAGCCCTAAAAGTCACACGGCCGTGTAGAAATGGGTTTTGGCCGTGTGGAGGCCCTGGAAAATTCACACGGGCACGAGGGTCCCTCACACAGCCGTGTGGTTTTGGCCCTCGCCCGTGTGAAGGCTCGACAATTTACACACGGGCATTTTTGCAATTCACACGGCCGTGTGGAAATCCTCGGCCACGCCGTGTTGGCCCACATGGGCACTATTGCACCTCACACGATCGTGTGAGAGTGCCTGTGTGGCCGAGCCAGCGCCTATATATTTGGCTGACACGGCCGCGTGGTCAGAAAACCAACCTCCCCTCGCCGGAATTCTCTCCCCCTCGCCGGAAAACCGCTACTTTTCACCTTTTTGGGCGATTTTCGGCCATTTTTGGTCGGTTTTTCACCAAACCACCACCCGACCCACTCTTCCCTCATCCTTTTCGGTATATCCCTCAATTTTGAGGCGATTTGGACCGATTTTCGGTCACCGGAGGCGATTTCCGACGAGACTCCGGCGAGGCACTGACGAGTAATTTCCGGGCAGATTTTGAGATTTTCGTCGCTTCCATTGCCTTCCCCTCATCACCCCCTACACCTCTACTTGTGTCTCCAGGTTTGATTTTTCCCTTAACCTTGTGAATTGTGGAGAATTGGGTGTTAGGGTGTATGTTTAGAGAACAACTTTGTATTGTGTGATTTGTGTGCAATTGATTGAGGGGAAGGCTTGATTTAGGTGTTCGATGAAATGCCTGTTTTTCATACCATTTTGTGGGAGCCGGTTGGGGTCCCTTAATGATGTGCTTTGAGGGTGTATTTTCTATGGATGTGAAGCTTAAGTTGCCTACTTTGTCATGAATGTGCACCCCCACCCAGATTGTGCTTGTTTTATCCAGTTATTGACCCCCGAACTATGGATGAAACCATGGTTCGGCTGTTTTCTGTTCTCAAGTGTGGGGGTGTGATTAACTCTATCCGGGTGCAGTATATGGCAAGTATTTAATTGTCAAACCCAAGACGGTCCATGTACCCCTACTTCAATCGCTTAAGTTGTTATCTAGCAAAACAGTTTTGGGTTTAAAACTATGAAACTACAAATTAAAACAAGCAAGGAAAGTAAATGGAGGAGGATTATAGTCGAGAGGACTTCACCTGGGTATTGATCCCCCTAGTCTCATGCTAAGAAGCGACAAACAGAACTCTAGTGTGAAGGACGTGTTCATACACCGCGAGGTGGGCGCAACTAGCTCGGAACAAACTCCCTTAGTCAATCAATGAAGGAGAATCAACAAATATAAGCTAGGAGAACTAGCTCTCTTAACCGTTAGGTTAAGGATTGTGATTCATAGCTAGGGAACCTAAACCTCTTCACCGATCAACCAAGGAGATCCCTAACTATATTAGTTAGCTAATTGAGAATCGTTGCAACAAGTTAGAAAGATAACTCACTTAACCTTTCGGCTAAGGGTGACAATGATAGGCTAGGAAACCTAACCCTCTCGACTAGCCGACTAAGGATTGCAAACCAAACCCTCGGAACTTAATCCGGTAGGCGGAGAGACCAATCCCGGTGGAATCACGGCCCTACTCCGATACTTGAGATTTTGGTTTTAAATCGAACTAAAGGAAGTTACCCAAGTGGCTCAAAAGTCTAGCTTCCTATTGGACCAAAAGGATATTTCCACCCTCTAGTTCAATTTTACCCAATATTGAGTTAAAGCTAGCACACTCAATCATTCATGAATAATACCTCAAATATCATATAAAACACTCAATCAACACAATAAGTTCACGTTCTTAAATCCTATCACATAGAGAGACTAGGATTCACAATACCCAAGTGAGTAGGTAGGCTATTCCATTGATAGACAAGAGAAAACAACAAAAGGGGAATAAAGAACCATGAAGTGATGCCAATCTTTCCTCGTTGATTGAGACACCCTTGAGATGAAGAAATATTCAATCCTCTAGCTAGGAACAAGCCCAAAGCTCATTCTTCCTCCTTTGAGTTTCACTTTCTCACTCTAGAAGAAACCCTCACCTCTCACTTGAATCCTCTTTATCCTAAAAAATGAAAACCTAACCTAAAAATAAAGCTCCCCCTTTCTTCTTCCTTTTAGCTCTCCCTTTATATTGAGATCAAGCTGAATTCACGACGTTCCAATTCACGGTCGTGAAATCCTCAACGCGTCTGTGAACACAGAGCACTGTGTTGAAACGCACCACTTCACTTGCATGAGTTCACGGTTTGCACTCAATCTTCACGGTCTTGTTGAACGTGAACTCACCTTGCCCAGTAACGACAGATTTCTCCCTGGACGCATCGCGGTTCACAGTTTTGGGCTTCAGTTCACGGACACCTGCTTGAACACCCGGCTGCCGCCACCAGCAGCTTCATCATCCAGAGCAGTTGGTGATCCCCTCGTCTAGAGGATGGATCGTCTTGAGACTCATGTTGTGGGAGTGACTTCCTGCCTCGATCGCACACCGACCTTCTTGACCAGATGGCTCGACGCCAGGGTCTCATTCTAGATGATGAGTCGAGGCCTTCGACTGAGTGAGAGGTAGCCGACGAGGGAGATATGTGGCAAAGACGATTCCTTTTGCCCCACTACTCCACTTGGAACTCTAAACTTGTTTTTCTTATTTTTCTTTATTTTATGTGTTTGTGACTATAAATTACTACTACTATCGTATTGTGTTGTGTAATAACCTTACCTTGAGCAAGTCGTATTGTGTTTGTGTATGTGTATGTGTGTTTTTGTCTTCTCCTTGAAGCTCCAAATCTCCTACCCCAGAAACAATTCCAACTTTCACTCACCAAGCAAAGAGGTAACGTCGTTGAGGGCAATGTCGAGCTTAAATGTGTGTGTGGGGGGGGGGGGGTGAGGGCGTAGTTTATTATTATACTTGTGTGAGTGTAATTGATGCTTGGAGACTTAATCATGTTTGGCCAAATTTGAAAATTTGCGGGCTCCAAGCAATGTTTGCATGATCAAATTGGCCGGTTTGTGGGAGAATTTCGTGTCTATTCGCTTTAACCTTGAATTGTTGCATGTCATCGAGTATGTCCTATTATGATGACTGAGAGGTCCATTAGGATAGTGCAAAGTTTTAGTTTTCATGAGTGCATAAATGAATGGATGTCTTGACTTGATTACTTGTTGATTAAAATTTCCATGAATGTGTTTTGTGAATTGGAATAGATGGTTGGGTGACTAGGTAGCCATGTGAGCTTTGAGTCGATCGTTTTCTTCTTGTGGGCTTCGATCCCTCTTACCATGGAGAGTAACATCACAGTTGTCACTAGTGAGTATGATGGAGGCATAGGATTAGTCCACACCCAAATGTTGATTGTCCAAAAATGTGTTATCCCCTAGTCAACCCCTTTGAGCATTGTGACTTCGAGGGTCGTTCTCATGTTAGGAGCTTCACTCGTGAATTTAACGGTGTTGAAAGAATGACACCCAATCCTTTCTTAATGTCTATACATGAGTTGTCCGTGTGTCTTGGAGCTTTCGCTTTTGAGTTCCATTGAGGTTCTACATAGGAGGATTGTGTGCGGTTCTTGCTAGGAATTAAAAAAAGGAAGTGTAGTGTTGGAGTGAGTTCTTAAAAAGAGAGCATTGGTCGTCAAATGTGAAGGTGACAAGTGTTTTACTCTCTAGTACCCCTTCAAAAAGAAAAAGAAAAGAAAAGAAAAGAAAAGGAATCGAAAAATAGGTAATAAAATGGGGTAAATAAAGTAGAGAGTGCCACGAAAACCAAAGTGTATGTTCTAGGAGGGGTTTCTTGGCACTCAAGCCATTGAGACCCCCACATTTTTTTAGAACTGCTTCACTACAAAATTGAAATGTGATAGCAAGAGTAGACCAAGGAAGAGCGCTTAAATGTAGTTCATGATGGGTGATAGTTTGGAAGGGAGAAGTAAGGCTTTTGGCCGATCCTAGTGGCCATTGTTTGTAGAGAAGGTTTTTAGTCGAACCCATAAAACCTTCGGGTTTAGATTGGAAGATATAGAACCTCGTGTTGTGTTTTCCACCACCCAAAAGTCCTTTTCCCCATGTCCAAAACAATTTCCAGTCATTTGAACCCGTGTCTAAGACCTCCGGACAAGCTAGTTATGACAACCATTCCATGAACTCTAGCATTTAGAGGTTGCCGCCGTGGTGTTGACGATAGGGCTGAGTGTTAATGATTGTGCACATCTTTTGGCACCAAAAAGCCAACAAAGGTCCCCACCTTGCATTGATCCATGAATAAGGAGAGAGCTTTTCGTTTGCCCATATTTGGTGGCCTTGAATGTCGTTTGTGGTGGATGTTAGTATTTCTTGCAACGGTCCATGTGTTAATGTCCAATAGCCATTGAGAATTCCCACTTGGTGCCCTTTGAGTTGTCCCTAAAGTATTTTGTTAGGTTGAGATATTACCTTGTGTGAACTGGTTTGCTTGGGGACAAGCAAGCGTCTAAGTGTGGGGGAGTGATTTGGGCCTAATTGTACACATTTTATCCTCGTTTCCCTTGGGCATTTGTGGAATTTGTGCTCCTAAAAGGGTGGTTTTACGCTAGGTTTCTCGTGTTTCTGGATCGAACAGGTGAAACTATCCCCGGAGTCGAAAGTTGGAAGAAAAGGAGCAAAGACCGGACAGAGAGAGTGGTTTAGGCCATGTTCACGGTTTCCCATTGGAGTTCACGGTCTCTTAAGGCGATGAAATGGAATCATAAACCGTGAACCGCGAAGCGTCCAGGGAGGTTTCAGAGGTTACTAACGCCGAGTGAGTTCACGGTCACCAAGACCGTGAACTTTGAGTGCAAACTGTGAACCCTGGAGAGTGAACCGGTGCGTTTTGGAGACGATGCTCAGTTCACACACGAGTTGAGGAGTTCACGGCCGTGAACTGAAGTCGTGCACTGAGTTCGATCCCACTATATAATGTGAGCTGAAAGGAAGAGAGAGGAGGAGCTCAAGTATGAGAAAATATCTTCTTCTTTAGATTTTAGAGAGAGAAAGGACGAACCAAAGAAGAAAGGAGGCTAGGGTTTGCTCCAAGTGGTGAATTGGGAAGAATCTCCCCAAGAGAAGATCAACACAAGATCAAAAGAGAGTGGAGGCATCACCATGATGGTTTCTACTTCTTTCTTTTGTGTTCTTCCCCATTCTAGCATGGAGTAGTTTCCTACTTGGGGGTTGTGAAACCCTAACTATTTGACATCTAGTTGTTGTGTGAATTGAATGATTGTTTATGGGTGTTGTTTAATTTAATGATTGAGGTATTCATGATGATTGTGCATGTTTGTGCTTGGCAATCTAATTGGACATTCTAACCTAGGTTAGTGGGAAAACCCCCTTTCCAAAGAGGCTCAATTGAGTTGGGATTCCTTGGGTTTTTCAAGCCACCTATCTAGGTTAATGTAGGGCAAACCTATATCTTGAAGTAAACGACTAGGTTAATCGTGATTAAGCCGTCCAACCATCGGTTTGAGGGAGAAGGTAAGTCAACCCTCAATTGCCTTAACCAAGATGACTACTCTAGTAGCCTATAATGTATCCCTTGGTTTGGCAATTGAGAGTGTGGTCTTTGATCATAGTTGCACTTCCTAGCAGTTCACAATTGCCTCACCCATAACAACCCATTTGAGTCCATGAGCTATGGTAGTAGTTAGGGGAAAGCATCACCAGAGTGATCCTTCTCATCTTGAGCTTTCAAACCATTTACCTTTGCTTTATTTTAATTTAATCCTTATAATTTTCAACCAAAAACCAATCCGCTAGATTATATTTAAACAATTGAAGTAGGGGTACATGGACCGGCCCGGGAAAAGTCAAAATCCATGTTGGAGCATGCTCTTTCGAAATTCTCCATAGACAGCTCCAATTTGGACTTCTCTTCGGGTTGTGGGAGATCCAAGTTCGAGCACCCTTCATCAGTGCCTCGGGAAAACCGCTCCACCATGATTTCTAACTCTCTCTTTGGCACCGGTTTTGGAGTGGTGCATGGTCTTGAGGAATGTCCCATGAAGGCTTCGATGGCCAACTCCAACTTGGATTTCTCCTCAGGTTGTGGAGGGAAATCTTCTTGATATGGGGAAGCCTCTTGGTATCCCCATTGCTATGGTTGCTCTTCTTGGAAGGGAGGCTGATCATAGAACCGTGTTTCTTGGCTTCCACCTTCTTGACTACTCCATGAAGATCCGGGGTAACCCCATTCAGGTGGTTGTGGATACCCCCACATATTGTAGAAGCCATAAAGTTCCAGGATTCAACCTACAACAACAAAAACACAAAACAAAATCAAACAAACACAAACCACCCTTCAAGTGAAGAGTGGATAAAAAAAGCACAAAACAAAACACAAAACGACTAAAGTAACGACCTAAGCCTTTTTCAAATAACCTATAATGTGTTCCCCGGCAACGGCGCCAAAAACTTGACTCGTTCTAACTACACATCCCAAATCAATGACCAAGTATAACCGCCGACCAAGTGTAGCATAGGGCAAGCAAGCAATAATAATTTATCGCACCATGGGGATCTAGGCTTACCCTACTTTAGGTTTAGGGTTCGTTATCTAGCCAACCTAGGATGGTGATTATAAAGACTAAACTAACTAACCTAGACTAACCACTAACTTAGCTATTTACAAGGTTGGGAGCTCTCTTGGGTTGAATCCTCCTAGCTCCGTCTTAGGATCGATATTGAGTACTGATATGATCCAAACTGATCACTTCTACAAGTTAGAATTACTTTCCAAAGAAGCTATCAAGGTTGGAAAGAAAAGAGGCGGAATTTGGTTTAAGTGTTTTAACTGTTTCAGGTGCCCTACTTTGGAGGCTTGGTTCTCACAATTGGCTCAATGAAAATTCAAGATGATTAAGAGCATGTTTTGAATATAAAGTTGCCATCTAAAAGATGGCATGGTTTTTGGATACAGAAGAAGCCATTAAGAACATTTCCCTAACTTCCAAAGTTGCCATCTGGAAAGCTGAAAACTGCCTGAAAATGGCTAAGGCAGAAAACTGGTTTGTGAAGCCTACTTTGGAGCTCAATTCGAGGAGCATGAATCTGATTCGAGTCCAAAGGCTTCCACAACATGAAAATAGGTATGTTTTTCTATTGAGGTAAGGAATTGGATGAAAGATTGGAGATCTAGAAGGCCTCGAACGAAAGGCACGAAGTTAGTACGAAAGCTGTTTTCTGATAGCTTACTTGTGCTTGAAGAAAGGGAGTTTGAGTCTGAATTTTGTGTCCTTTATAGAGTAGAACTTTACCTTATTTTTTTCCTTGTTCATTTAGGTTTGTATTAGGTTTTCTTGGCTATAAATAGGCTTCAATTTTCGTTGTAAAAGAAATAGACTTTGATAATCGAATTGAGAATCTTTTGGTTTTGTGCAAGTTGCAACTTGTGTTGAGTTTGGTGGATTCCAAGCTCGTGAGCTCTTGTACGGATTGAATATTTACTCCAATCATGGTCGGGAATCTATAATTATATCAATCGAGCCTTTCCCTAGGTGTGGAATTGCACATTTGATTCCGTTTCATCCCAAACACCCAACAACATACGTTTTTGGTACGAACTTCATTTTAATTCAATCCAATTCTTGGAATGATTGTTTTGATGCGTACTTTGATAAACATACACCTCCCCTAGGGTCGTATTAAGTAGCATCCTAGCTCGATCGAATCACTACCCGACCGTTACGAGATGAACTCCCTTGGGATGAACCTGGAAAGGTGAAGTGATGGACGGGTGGTGCACTATTCAACCTAAGGCACCCCGATATTGTAGGAACTCGATCCAATAGACTCCATCGGGGATTACACGGACGATATTGGGTGAGGCGCGACCCGAAGACGACAAGAAAGGGGCTCTAAGAGGATTTTCTCCCTCCTAGGTCAAAAGCTCAAAACCTGAAAATGGAATCCAAGCTCAAGCCATTCATGAAAACCATCCATAACTTAGATAATAAACTCATTCAAACATGGATTTGTCACATACAACAACACCCAATCAAAATCTAGAATTAGGGTTCTTAAACCCAAGAGAAGAGGGTGAGTTTCTAGAGTGAGAAGAGAGAAATTACAAACAAAGCACAAGATCTTCTTCTTCTTCTTCTTCTTCTTCTTCTTCTTCTTCTTCTTGTAGGCTTGATTCCTTGCTTCCAAGCTTGATCAATGCCTTCAATTAAGCTCCAAAATCACCCAAGAACTCACTCTCTCTCTAGAAATCCCCTTTGGTGTTTTGGGTCGAAACCCTAGAGAAAAAAACTAATTCCTCTCCAAAAACCAGCTCCCCTTTTTCTCTCCCCGCTGCTGTCTTTATATTTTCCCAACAGTGTCGAGTTCACGGTCTAGGGCTTCAGTTCACACTTATAGAGACCGTGAATTGACTTGAGTCCAGTGAAACTGCAAACCGCTCTAGAGGGATGTTTTATGTGGCCTAAAAAACTAATTGTACATAATTTACCCCAGTTTTCCTTAGGCATTTGTGGCAATTGTGCTCCTAAAGGGGAGTTTTTATGTGAGGTTTCTTGTGTTTTAGCATGTTTCAGGATTTAATAGGTGAAACCAGCCCCATAGTCGAAAGTTGGACGAAAAGGAGCAAAACCCGGGAGAAGAGGTGAAAGAACGATAGTTCACGGTTTCTCTTTGAAGTTCACTGTCTGTTAAAACCGTGAAGAGGAGCTGTTGCCCGTGAACATCAAGGCGTCCAGGGCCAAATCTCAAGTTAGTGACGCTATGCGAGTTCACGTTCACTAAGACCATGAACTGGAGTTGTTGCCCGTGAACCTGTACAAGCGAAGCGGTGCGTGTCGATGTCAACCGTGAGTTCACGGACGCGTTCAAGAGTTCACGGCTGTGAACTGAGGAATGTTTTGAAGCTTTCAACATCCTTAAGGAGAAGCTTACAAATGCCCCATAATGGTCTCACGGTGTTTGGCCAAAGGCGGGGTAGACATTTTCAACCTCAATGCTGCGCCTCAAAGACACTGAATGATGCTCAAGAGAACTACACAACCACGGAAAAAGAGTTGTTGGCAGTAATCGTCGCTTTTGATAAATTCAGGTCTTATCTGGTGCTCTCCAAGTTTGTTGTCTACACCAACCATTCCACCATCCGCTTCTTGATGAGCAAGGCGGATGCCAAGCCCCGACTAATTCAATGGATCCTACTGCTTCAAGAGTTCGATGTAGAGATCAAGAACAAAAAGGGGTACGAAAACCTTGCAGCTGACCACCTCTTGCGGCTCGAAGGACCGGGAGGTAGCACCTCCCCAAGAGAGATAAATGACACTTTCCCTGATGAACGGTTATTCGCCCTCGCCGCTGCAGAGAGTCCCCCCCCCCCCCCCCCCCCCCCCCCCCGGTGGTTCGCCGACTTCGCCAATTATCTGGTTGGAGGGAAGCTACGCGAGGGAATGAATACACATGAGAGAAACAAGTTTCTCCAGAGGTTTTGGTATGATCCTCACCTTTTCGAATTGGGGCCGACGGATTCATTCGAAGGTGTGTACCGGAGGAGGAAATGGCGGATATTCTGAACCAATGTCATATGGGACCAGCTAGAGGCCATCACAGAGTCAACCGAATGGCAAGAAAGGTGCTCCTGTCGGGATTCTACTGGCCGAGCCTTTTCCGGGATGCCTACAAATTTGTGATTCATTGTGACAAATGCCAAAGGACAGGTAATGCTTCTAACAAAAATGAGATGCCCCAAACGATTTCTATCACTTGTGACATCTTTGATGTTTGGGGCATCGATTTTATGGGTCCGTTCCCCTCCTCTTTTTGGTAAAAAATACACCCTTGTGGTCGTAGACTACGTCTTGAGGTGGGTTGAGGCTCAGGCTCTCCCCACCAATTATGCAAGAAGAGTCTGTGGATTTCTGAAAAAAGTTGTTTTCACGGTTTGGGACCCCGAGGGCCATCATTAGCGACTGAGGAACCCATTTTTAAGGGCAATTCGAAAAGCTCCTTGATCGCTATGGCGTCACCCACCGGGTGTCCATGGCTTATCATCCCCAAACTAGGGGACTAGTCGAGTTATCAAATAGGGAGCTGAAATGGATACTAGAAAAGACCGTGGATCAATCCCGCAAGGATTGGTCCGCAAAGCTCGATGATGATCTGTGGGCGTACCGCACGGCCTACAAAACCCCAATAGGTGTCTCGCCTTACCATTTGGTGTATGGCAAAGCGTGCCACTTGCCCGTAGAGCTAGAGCATAAGGCTTTCTAGGCGACCAAGCTTTTGAATATGGACCTTAGTTTATGTGGCAATGAAAGAAAGTTGCTGGTGCTTGAACTCGAGGAATGGCGTCTCCAAGCATATGAGAACACCAAGATTTACAAGGAAAAGACGAAGCGCTTGCACGATGCACGTCTGAAAGGAGGGAAGGATTTTCAGCAGGGAGACCAGGTTCTATTATACAACTCCCGGTTAAAATTATCCCTAGGAAAGCTAAGGTCGAAATGGTCAGGCCCGTATGTGGTAACACAAGTGCTAACATACGGGGTGGTGTAGATTTCCCACCCGGAGGAAGGAAATTTCAAAGTGAATCGACACTGCCCAAACGTTACCTTGGAGGAGAGGTAATGTCGCACAAGGAGGTGGTGCTCCTGCAAGATGCATGACCCGGTGTCTCCATCTAGCTTAAGACGTTAAAAAAGCGCTTGTTGGGAGGCAACCCAACGGAGGTTAGCAAGTTTGTCCTACTACTACTATCGTATTGTGTTTGTAATAACCTCACCTCGAGCGAGTCGTATTTTGTTTGTGTGTGTGTGTGTGTGTGTGTGTGGTGTTTTTTTTTTTGTCACTCCTTGAAGCTCCAAATATCCTACCCCGGAATCGATTCCAACTTTCACTCACCAAGCCCAAGCGGTAACATCATTCTACCCCTATCTCACGCCATTGATGGCAATGTCGAGGTTAAGTGGGATCAGAAAGCATATCACTCTACAAACCCTCCAACACTGCTTATGCTTCCCTTGTTCGAACTGACAAATAAAAGTAGGTAGCCTTATTCAAACTTTTGAGCCTTCTTTTAAGCTCTCCCAGTTTCCTATATAATATTCAATAAGGTTCCCCAGTAGCCTCCATCTTCCATGCCCTCTCTCAAAAACTCTTCATATTGAGGATATTTCCTCCAAAACAAGAAGAACTTAAAAGGTTTGGGTAATGAAGTAAGTCTAGAGTTAGTCTGCACAAGCAATCCACAATGATCTGACACCCCAGGAGCAAGAGTCTGCACTAGACTATTTGGAAACGTATCCAACCACTTCTCTATAACCAGGGCCCTGTCAATCCGCCTTGCAATTGGATTATTAACCTATTTGTTCCACCAAGTGTACCACGAACCCAATGGTTTATGATCTGTAAGCTTCATATCCTGGATCCAGCTACGAAAATCTTCCACTCTGATTAAAACCAGCACGGTTTGAGGCTTCACTATCTTCAACAATAGCATTGAAATCTCTTATCCAAACTCCAGGCTCACTAGTCACTCCCAACTGTCTCAACTCAGCATACAACTATTGCCCTATCCTGCACTTTATTTGGGCTGTAAACTGCAGTAACAAGGCATGATTCTATGTCAGACTGAATATGAAAACTAATAAAATGTTCCCCCATTCCAACTTCACTAACTACCAAATGAAGTTTCCAGAACAGCCAAACCTGACCAGAAGGAGAATATTTATAATTATCCAGCTGCTTCCAACTACTAAAATGCTTATTCCTTATATCATCGACATTATGCTTTAATACTCTAGTTTCCAAAATAGCAAAAAACTCGACTTGTAACTTCAATACCTTTTTATTTACGTATCTATGTTTTTCAGAGGCATTGAATCCACTGAGATTCCAACAGAGAAACTTCATTTTTTCCTCCTGTTCTTCCCACCCTTCTTTGGAGAAGCAGGAATAACAAGCTCAATACTCTTTGGATTTAGCGGCACTTGAGAACTAACTGTCGAGGCTGGGATTCTAACATTGTTGCTTTGATCACGACCTGCAGATACACCTTTGCCCTTACGCACCACTAGCTGAAAACCATCTGCATCCACCTGATCATCCCTCAAAGGTGTAGAAGAGCTGGCAACAACAGCTTCCCCCACAACCCCTTGAATCTCCAAAGCCACCGATGCCAGAACCCCCAGAACTCTCTGATACTGATGTAGCACCTTCTGCACTCTCTACTGCCTTACCCTTGTCAACTGAAGCAACATTAACGACAACTTCCTCCTCAACCATAGCCAGTTGAGTCGAAGCAGCCTTCCCACATTCCAAGCCTTCACCGATAGCATGACCAAACTCAGCGCATTCTTTACAACGAGGTGGAATACTGAGATAATGAACGATAAAATGCAACCTCTCCTTTCCCTCCGGACGAATCCGAATTTCAGTTGGGAAAAGTGAATCAGCAGCCATTTCAATACATAACTTGGCCATACCCATCTAACCGCCAAGCTTAGTTGTCTAGTCCATCCACAATGGTGTACCCAGCAAGCTTGCAACCCTACTTAATCCCTCCAGTGTCATGTACTCCATCGGCAACTCTCAAATTCGCACCCAAATAGGCAAATTAGTACAATCCATCATAACTTATTGAATCCCTGGAACCCAATTGCGGAGAAACAAGGGAATGTTCTCACAGTGCCAATGGCCATTCTCAAAAACCCACCTACTCGACTCTTCGCTCTCAAATTGAAACAGGAACATATTTGTACCAAACACTGAAACAAAAACCCTACCATCTCTTCCCCAAAAACGCTGAGCCCATCGATGGATCATAACAATCGGAGGCGCTGCCGTGAGAAACTGACCCACCAAAGCATTGCGCCATCTGACTGCTCCCTCATCGCAACCACACTAGGAATAACAAGCTCCCCATCCACTAGATATGGTGCGACATAGCGAAGCCGGTTACCCTCACCCACGCCGAACAGATAAGCCCAATTTAGAGGCTTCGGCGCAGCCATGCCGCCGCACCCGTGAAACCCGATCTAGGTCAGAAGGAGTGAGAAAGAAGAGGGAAGGGAGAGCACTAAAATAATATTACTATCGTATTGTGTTTGTAATAACCTCACATCGAACGAGTCGTATTGTGCTTGTATGTGTGTTTTGTCTCTCCTTGAAGCTCCAAATATCCTACCCAGGAATTGATTCCAACTTTCATTCACCAAGCCCAAGCAGTAACATCATTCTACCCCTATCTCACGCCATTGAGGGCAATGTCGAGCTTAAGTAGGGGGGTAGTTTACTATTATGCTTGTTTGAGTGTGATTCATGCTCGGAGAGTTGATGTAAGCCCAAATTTGAAAATTTTGAGGGCTCCAAGCAATGTTTGCATGATCAAAGTGGCCGGTGAGTGGGAAAATCTCGTGTTTATTGCCATTGATCCTGATTTGTTACATGTGATCGAGTATATCCTATGATGATGACTGTGAGGTCCATTAGGATAGTGCAAAAGTTTAGTTTTCATGTGTGCATAAAGGAATGGATGTCTTGAGTCGGTTACTTGTTGACTACAATTTGCCATGCATTGTGTTTTGTGAATTGGAAGAGATAGTTGGGTGACTAGGTAGCCATGTGAGCTTTGAGCCGATCATTTTCTTCTTGTGTGCTTAGATCCCTCTTACCATGGCAAGTAACATCACAGTTGTCACTAGCAAGTATGATGGAGGCATAGGATTAGTCCACGCCCAAATGTTGCTTGTCCCGAAATGTGTTATCCACTAGTCAAAACCTTTGAGCCTTGTGACTACGAGGGTCATTCTTAAGTTAGGAGCTTCGTTCTTGTGAGCTTAATGGTGTTGATAGAACGACCCCCAATCCTTTCTTCGTGTTTAAACATGAAAATTGACTTCGCACAGTCCGACAGGCTTCATTGCGGTGATGTTATGAGGGAGGCAGTGGTGCACCAACAATTGCACCAACTCCTTGATCTCAAAGATGACATTTACGGGGAACTATGCGCCGATTTTTTCAGCACCCTCACCATCCTCAAGATCCAATGCCTACTCGGCCATCCAATATGTCGGGTCGAGTTTCGGTTGGGAGGGGAATTTCGCACTTTGAGCTACGATGAGTTAGTCGAGGCCCTTGGAGTGAAATCCAAACATGAGGACGATTGGGAGGAAGACGCCATCCGAAGTTTCAAAGTGAATGCCGCATTTCTGAAGTTTTTCCTTCCGAAGTATCGAAGGACAAAGTTTAGATCGGCCCTCACATTGGCATCTACACTCCTACCCCTGTGGCGTGTCATTGTTGCACTCCTAGCTCATTCCCTCTACCCAGCTTACCACAACCCGAACAAGATAACCGAGAGAATCTTATTGGCTTATTCTTTCATGGTGGACCTGTCTAGCACTCTGCACCTGATTTCAGTCATAGCCACTTCTTTTGCCAGGGCCAAGGGGGGAAACCGTCATTATGTCACATCGATGGGTCCCTACATCACCCGCCTTGTTCGATACTTCAATGTCAGCCTTGTAGGGTGCTCGAGAGAAGGGCGCACCCAGAGGTTTGACGAGGGCACCTTGCACTCTGTGCGCTTATTGCGCACCTTTGGTCCAATTCGGTACATCGAGGGATTGAGTTCTCCTCCAGAGGGCCCACCGGCAAAGCAGACACCTGCCCAAGCACCCGGCCGCTGTCGGCGTCCCGCACTCCAGCGCCCAGCCCAGCCACCACCACCACCAGCAGAAGGTGATCCCCTTGTCCAGACAGTGGATCACCTAGAGACGAGCTTTGTGGGAGTGACTTCCCGCCTAGAGACGAGCTTCGTGGGAGTGAATTCCCTCCTAGACCGGCAGACCTACCTCCTCGAGCTGATGGCTGAACTTGTTTTTGTTATTTTTCGTTCTTTTGTGTGCATGTGTGACTGTAAACTACTACTACTATCGTATTGCGTTTGTAATAACCTCGCCTCAAGTGAGTCGTATTGTGTTTGTGTGTGTGTTTTTTTGTCTCTCCTTGAAGCTCCAAATAACCTAGCACGGAATCGACTCCAACTTTCACTCACCAAGCCAAAGCGGTAACATAATTCTACCCCTATCTCAAGCCATTGAAAGCAATGTCGAGCTTAAGTGTGAGGGGTAGTTTACTATTATGCTTGTGTGAGTGTGATTCATGCTTGGAGCCTTGATGTATGCCCAAATTTGAAAAATCTGAGGGCTCCAAGCACTGTTTGCATGATCAAAGTGGCCGGTGTGTGGGAAAATCTCGTGTTTATTGGCATTGATATTCATTTGTTGCATGTGATCGAGTATATCCTATGATGATGACTGAGAGGTCCTTTAGGATAGTGCTAAATTTTAGTTCTCATGTGTGCATAAATGAATGGATGTCTTGACTCGATTACTTGTTGACTACAATTTGCCATGCATTGTGTTTTGTGAATTGGAAGATATGGTTGGGTGACTAGGTACCCATGTGAGCTTTCAGTGGATCGTTCTCTTCTTGTGTGCTTAGATCCCTCTTACCCTGGCAAGTAAAATCACAGTTGTCACTAGAGAGCATGATGGAGGCATAGGATTAGTCCACGTCCAAATGTTGATTGTCCCGAAATGTGTTATCCACTAGTCAACCCCTTTGAGACTTGTGACTTCGAGGATCATTCTTAAGTTAGGAGCTTCGTGCTTGTGATCATAATGGTGTTGATAGAACGACCACCAATCCTTTCTTCGTGTCTAAACATGAGTCGTCCTTGTGTCCCGGAGCTGTCACTTTTGAGTTTCCATAGAGGTTCTACATAGGAGGTTTGTCTGCGGTTCTTGCTAGGAATGGAAAAGGAAGTGTAGTGTTGGAGTGAGTTCTTGAAAAGAGAGCATTGGTCGTTAAATGTATAGGTGGAAAAGGTTTTACTCTCTATTACTCCCCTCAAAAAGAGAAGAAAAGAAAAGAAAAAGAAAAGAAAAGAGAAATGACTAAGAGGTAATAAAACGGGGTAAATAGAGTAGAGAGTGCCACGGAAAACCAAAGTGTATGTTCTAGGAGGGGTTTATTGGCACTCAACCATTGAAACCTCCACATTGTTTTATAACTCCTTCACTACAAAATCGAAAGGTGATAGCAAGGGTAGACCAAGGAAGAGTGCTTTAATGTAGTTCAGGATGGGTGATAGTTTGGCAGGGAGAGATAAGGTTTTTGGCCGATGCTAGTGGCCTTTGGTTGAAGAGAAGGGTCTTAGTCAAAACCATAGAACCTTCAAGTTTAGGTTGAAGATGTATAACCTCATGTCGTGCTTGCCACCACCCAAAAAGCCTTTTCCCCCATGTCCAAGACAATTGCCAATCATTTGAACCCGTGTCTAAGACCTCCAAACAAGCTAGTGGTGACAACCATCCCTTGAACTCTAGCATTTAGAGGTTACCGCCGTGGTATTGAGAAGATATGGGCGAGTGTTGATGATTGTGCACATATTTTGCACCAAAAAGGTCCCGACCCCACTAGTTTGAGAGTGAGTGATTCATTCTTGTTTTGCATGCCATATCATACCTCGGTGAGGACCTTTGTTGCCTTTCCATTTTTTCCTCGGACTTGAATTCTATGCATGGTTAGTTGTGGTTGAACTTTTCGTTTGCATTGATCCATGAACAAGGTGAGAACTTTTCGTTTCCCCACTTTTGGTGGCCTCGAATGTCATTTATGGTGGATGCCGGCATTGCTTGCAATGGTCCATGTATTAATTGCCAATAGCCATTGAGAATTCCCACTTTGTGCCCTTTGAGTTGTCCCCAAAGTATTTGGTTTGGCTGAAATATTACCTTGACGGAAATGGTTTGCTTGGGGACAAGCCAACTTCTAAGTGTGGGGGAGTGATTCGGGCCTAATTGTACATATTTTACCCCCGTTTTCCTTAGGCGTTTGTGGCAATTGTGCTCCTAAAAAGGTGGTTTTACATGGGGTTTCTTCTGTTTTAGCATGTTTCAGGATTTTACAGGTGAAACCAACCCCGAGTCGAAAGTTGGACGAAAAGGAGCAGAAACTGGGAGAAGAGGTGAAAAACCGACAGTTCACAGTTTCTCTTGGAAGTTCACAGTCTGCTAAGAACGTGAAGATGACCTCTTGCCCATGAACATCAAGGCGTCCAGGGCCAAATCGCAAGTTACTAACGCTATACGAGTTCACGGTCACTAAGACCGTGAACTGGAGTTGTTGCCCGTGAACTTGTGCAAGCAAAGCGGTGCGTTTCGACGCCAACCTTGAGTTTACGGACGCGTTCAAGAGTTCACGGCCGTGAACTAAGGCCCTGAACTGATCCCGATCCCTGTTTAAAAGGAGAGCAGAAAGGAAGAGAGAGGGAGAGCAAAAGAGTGAGAAAGTGTCTTCTTCTTCAGATTTTAGAGAGAGAAAGAACGAACCAAAGAAGAAAGAAGGCTAGGGTTTGCTTCAAGTGGTGAATTGGGAAGATTCTCCTCAAGAGAAGTTCAGCACAAGCTCAAACGAGATTGGAAGCATCACCATGATGCTTTCTACCTCTTCCTCTTGTGTTTCTCCCCTTTCTAGCATGGAGTAGTTTCCTTTTTCACTTGGGTGTTGTGAAACCCTAACTATTTGTCATGTATTTGTTATGTGAATTGAATGATTGTTTATGGGTGTTGTTTAATTCAATGATTGATGTATTTTTCATGTTGATTGTGCATATTTGTGCTTAGCAATCTAATTGGCCATTCTAACCTAGATTAGAGGGGAAACCCCCCTTTTTCAAGGGAGGCTCAATTGAGTTAAGAACCCTTGGGCTTCTTAAGCCAACTATCTAGGTTAGTGTAGGGAAAACCTCCATGTTGAAATAAGCTATTTGGTTAAGCGCGATTAAGCCGACCAACCATTGGGTTGATAGTGGGAGTAAGTCAACCATCAATTGCCTTAACCGAGAGGGCCACTTTAATAGCCTATAATGTATCCCTCGGTTTGGCCATCGAGAGAGTGGTCTACGACCATATTTGCGTCCCCTAGCGGTTCGCGGTCACCTTGCCCATAGCAATCACTTCGATTCACATATCATGGTAGTAGATAGGGGGAGGCAACACCCGAGTGATCTTTCTCACAAAGAGTTTTCAAAACCATTTACTTTTGCCTTACTTTACTTTAATTAGCAAACTTTTCAACCAAAACTTATTCGCTAGATAATGATTCACATGACTAAAGTAGGGGTATACGGACTGGCCCGAGTCGATATTTAAACATACTTGCCCTGTATTGCACCCGACTAAGGTTTATACTAGGACCTTAGGTAAGAATTAATTGTAGTAACACCTCGGTATTTTAGATTTGGGTTTGACCATAATAAATGATCGGTTGGATTTACCGTTACGTACTAAGAGTTGCAACCGCGGATTAGGAATACTAATACTAATGGTAATAACTATTATTATATTAAAAAAATTATTAGAGAAATGGGGCGAGGGGCGAGCGGCCCTCCCCACTCCCCAAACCGTTTCCCCACGCAACCCCCGCCCCCCAATTAATTATCACAATTCCCCCCTCCCCTACCAATTTCCCCAGCGGAAGAGGAAAAAAAAAAGAATCTCGCTGCCATCGTTCTCCCCAGCGCGACCCAGAAGAAGAAGGAGAAGGGGCAGCGTTGGCCCCTGTTCCCGACTCTGATCCCATCCCTTTCGTGTTATAGGTAAAGATCATGAATCCTTTCGTGATTCCAAACTCGATTAATCGATAGTCTAACCCGAAACTCATATTTTATTAGTAGTGACGTTGAGGGATCGATCGATTTGGTGATTTTTCATGAGCGTGTAATTCTGGTTTTTTAGCAACGGACATTACAGGCTTTTAGTGTTAGATTTAGGGTGGTCACTAAAACTTCTGGGAATTTGCAGAAACCTGTTTTAAGATATTTAAATTGTTTCGAACCTCTTCCTGTAATTTCTTTCTGGATTTCTCAATTTTATAAATTGAGGAACGTCTAGGAGATGGCTTTAATTTAATTTGGGGGTTTTTTAAATATGTATTACTATTTTTAGAAATTGGTCGAATGTTTGTTTTAATTAAATAAATATCTTGCCGAGGGATTTTCAGAGGTTTGATAATTTTCCATGGTATTTGTTCTCATGATTGACATGGAAAAATTATTAGCCAAATTGTTAAGAAGGTTCAAGTTAGGTGAAAAATTCGTCCACGACAAAAATAATTAGGAAAAATAGTCGGTTTTGAAGGTATTATTTCTAGAAAATTTTTAAAGGGGATTAAGGGACCTTTGGAGCGAGGCCCGAGGGCTGGATTTTCAGGAGAGGATGTTCTAGTGATTCAAAATGGGTTTGAAATCTAGAAAAGTCGTATAAGAAAATGGATTATTATTAATAGGTTTCCCCAAGATAATCCGGCTAAGGAGGGGTTTCTTCGAGGAAGGAATCGGGGAGTCATCTTTTCGAGTTCAGTGTAAAGGGGGTAATATCTTCGTAGGTCTTTTAATTTACGCCTTTTGTTTCAAGCTATTAATTAGTTAATTTTGAGTAATGCGCAATATGTGTGTGAGGCATCCCACACTGGACACGGTAGATGGTCGGATCACTGCTGGACGGCGAGACGTAACGCGATAGTTGATCGCGTATGGTTGGGTCACTACTGGAAAGCGAGACGTAACGCAGTAGTTGACCGGGCATGGACTGGACGGCGAGACGTAACGCAGTGCCATTGCCAAGTTTGGGTATGCAACTGGACGGCGAGACGTAACGCGGTTGGCATACTAGGGTAGGGACACCGTACGACGAGACGTAACGTTGTGGTCCCTAGTGTTGGTGTCTATGGATTCAGAATATAAGTAAGGAAATTCTAAAGATAAGTTAAGAGTAGAGATCTCTTATAGACTATTTGATAACAAAGTATAAAGGATGAAAGCGAGAACGGCTTTTGTCTAAGTCAAGAACCCGAATAATGTGTTTAGTAAGGAGTTTCTTATGGCAAATGCCTTAGGAAGTGACGACAGGACTGACCCCTTCTCACTCACCAGGTGCATAGAGGGGAAGAGGACTCATCCATCAAGTGGAGGTTACCTGAGGTGAGCAGCCGCGGCAATCCTGAAGATTTCAACTGGATCTGGGTAACGAGATGGGACCTCCCATTATATCTGTCTTTAGTTTCTTGTCTTAATGAGTATATTGGGAAACTCAAAGATTGTTTATGTTTTGTTGCTCTAGATTGAGGTCGCCCAAGTGTTTAGGGCATTTCACTTGAGAATCTTAAACATTGTTGTTGTTGATTTTTGGTTTTGACTTGTAAACCTGTTTTGGGTTGCTCCAGAGTAACCGGTTTGTGGTTTGAGTTATGTTTTGGTTTTCAAAAAGGATCGGGTCGTTTCAATTGTGATATTCAGAGTGAGTCAACTTCCCTTTTTCAAACTCATACCTCTCCTCACATGCCCCAAACCGTCGCTATTTAGGGCCATTTCTTCAATCAATCTTTGAAGTTAATCGACTTCCTTGTTTCTTATGGCTCCTACACTAGCCGCATCGATGAGTGGTGTGACTCCCTTATTAATACATTAGAGAAGCTTTCCACTTGTAACCAATCGGCGATGCCATGGTGTGAACATTTGAGTAGGAGAGATGTAAACCTTTCCCAACCTTCAACCAATGGTTCATCCTCCTCTTGACAGAACATAGTAATCTTGTTTCTCATTAGACTCGTCTTAGAAGTCGGAATGTACTTTGCGAAGAACTTGTTACATATATCATCCCATGAGACGATGGAGTAATGGGGATGGTTATTTAACCATTGCTCTGCCACTCCATTTAGAGTAAATGGAAATATCCTTAGACGAATTGCCTCTTGAGGAACCTCGTTTATCTTGATTCCATCCGTCAACTCATTGATTCGGGCACAAATGTACACATTTTACCCCTCATTTCTTCTTCGTTTGGCCTAGTATTTCATCGTTTCTCGACATATTTCACGCTAGGTTGTGCTTGTTTTGATACATTTCAGGCCCTAGCACGTGTGGAAGGGTTGAGGTCAAATCTTGGGATAATTGGAGATCAAAAAGCGCAAAAATCGAAGAAAAGTCTGAAGACCGTGACAATTGCCCCGTAACAGTGAAGTGCAGGCGTCCAGGGAACAGTCGCAGTTCACGGTCGGACAAGGCAGTTCTAGGTCTCCTAAGACCATGATTTGGAGCCACAAACCGTGAACATCGAGCAGTCCAACGAGGTTTCAGAGGTTACTGACGCTAAAGGAGTTCACGGTCTCTATGACCGTGAATTGGGGCCATTGACAGTGAACTCAGGAGAGTGAAGTGGCGCGTTTTGGATGACATTGAGTTCACGGATGTGTTTAGGTGTTCATGGCCATGAACTAGCCAACGCGTCCGTGAACTGATCACTTTCGGGCAAATATGAAGACAGCAGCAGGGAGAGAGAAGTGGGGAGCTGGTCTTTGGAGACAAATCAATTCCCTCTCTAGGGTTTGCCCAAAAACACCAAAGGGGAGTTCTAGTGAGAGAGAGAGAGAGAGAGAGAGAGAGAGAGAGAGAGAGAGTGATCTTGGAGCATCATTGGAGGCTTCGATGGACAAGGATTCAAGCCTAGAAGAAGAAGAAGAAGAAGAAGAAGAAGAAGAAGATCTTGAGCTCAAAGTTGTAATCCCTCTCTCTATAGAAACTCACTCTTTTCTCTTGGGTGTTGTAGATCCCTAACTAATACTTTGAAATTACTTGCTTAGATTGAATGATTCTGTGTGGGTTTGCATCAATTTGAGTATTAGAGGTGTTTTCATGGTGATTGTGCTTAGTTGTGCTTTCAAAATCTTTTGTGCTTGCCTAACCTAGATTAGAGGAAAACCACACCTTTTTAGGTAGGCTTGACAAGCTTGGTTTTCCTCGGCACTTAGTGCCTATTATCTAGGATAGAGATGAGCATCCCCCTTGACTCAAGTTTGCATCTAGGTTGGTTGTGATTAAGCCGCTCAAACTCCGATTTGAGGGAGAGACCTAGGCAACCACTAGAGACTGAGTGAGAGGATCGATCTCTAGTGAATCCATCCCGTGACAAATGGATCACTAGTTGCTCCTAGTAGCGGTTCCCCTAGACTTGGTGAGTGGATCGATCCCATGACAAATCAATTGCTAATGATTTGATTCCGTGACAAATCGATCACTAGTTGCTCACCCCCGCGGTTCACAACCACCTACGCCACACGATTCCATTCAATCCAACAAGTCATGGTAGCTAGTTGAAGCAACTCCCGGGTGAACCTCCCTTAGAATTTTCCTTTATTTACTTTTCTTTGCTTGTTTAGTTTGTAGTTCCATTAGACCTAAATCCTAAAGTTGCTTGCTAGATAACAACCTAAGGGATTGAAGTAGGGGTACATGGACCGGCCCGGGTTGACAATTTAAATACTTGCTCTATACTGCACCTGGCTAGAGTTTAAAAACTTGGGCTCTAGTCGGGATTAATTTGTGGTGTAGTTTCGTGTGAGTCACTCATAAATCGACTTGATATGTGCATGAGCATCTTCACTCATCATCCCATTAAATTGAACCGAACTTTGAAGCATCAAAATTGTGCCCGGATTTATCTCATAGTTGTTGTTCGGCACCATTGGGTGAAGAATAGGTTATTGAACATTATCCACACTTGGCCTTGAGTAAGATCCAATTTTCTAGGCCTTGGTGGAACTTGAGGTTGTTGTTGATGATCTGCCATTGGTGGAGATTGATGTCTCACAACTATTCTTACACTCCAAAACTCTGATTTCGGTATCAAGAGGTACTATCTCCAAAAAGTCCCTTCTTCGCATACAAAAGTGTTACAAGACACAAACTCGGCAACCCGTGACGCAAAAGTTGGATAACAAAACTCAAATGATAAAAACTATGAAAGTAACAAAAACAAAACAAAGAAAGTAAAGGCTAAACTAACAACTCAATGGTTTTCTACTAGTTACCAAGGTTCCCCGGCGATAAGTTTGATCGATTCATTCTGTGCAAGTCATTGTCTATAGTGTTAGAACGTTTCAATAACTATCCCATCCTAGGCCAATTTAAAACTAGAGTGGCATTGTCATATAGTGGCAATCAAGGTCGTATTCACTCGGGTCCCGGTACCCTAGCCTACTTCCCGCGTTTTTGTTATCTAGCCGATTGGTTTAATGGTTTTTGATGGAGGATTCAAGCAAAATTACTAGTAGAGAGAACAAATAAGGATAAAAGCAGGTACTTCGGGGAACTATCCCTCACCCTACCGTAGGTCTACTATGCAACGTCTAAATAAGTTGGGTTTAGAGAATGCGGGAGTGAGCTCTTTTCGTGGGATTTCATGGTTATCCACATGCCTCCGAGTATGCCTCCCCTAAACTCATGTTAGTAACCTCAATCTAGGCTATTGTATCTGGGGCATTAAGAACGTACCTCAAATAGGTACTACCCATCGTCCACACCAATGTTTCATCCTAGGTTCTATCTAGGAAGGAATTCTTATGGCAGGGTACGGTTGCCTCGTCCACCATAAGATCATATTCATTCATCTAACCTAATTTGCTTCATGGCATATACCCGTCTAACCCTAAAACTCCATACCCAGCATAGAAGCTCAAGTAGGCTAGTAAATAAGATTAGGCGACTTACCCAAACACAATTAAAGCTAGAGAAGCAATGAAATCAACTAGATAAACACATTCATTCAAAACCCTAAAATATTCATAGATTACATTATAACCCTAAAACTAGGGTTTGGGCTTAAGAACCCCTAGTACCTTAGAAGACTACTCCATAAAGGAGGGAAGAAGATACATAGAAGAAATTGGGGAAGACTTGATGTTAAGGAAGGTGGCTACTCTCTTCTATATTCTCGTCATTCTTCTCCTGTTCTCCATCCTTCATCTTCTCTCTCTTCTCTCTCTCTCTATCTCTAACTGGAATTTTCTATCTCAAAATCAGCTCACTTAAATGGGGGAAGGGGGTCTTCATTTTTAGCCTTCAGAGGACGGACAAGTTCATGGCCAGGCATTGTGAAAATCGTGGTTGTGATCTTCTTCCTTTAGAGCTCGATCTGCGGACGCCGCGATTTTGGCCTTCAAACGCGGGGGAGTTTGCGTGCTGACTTCACGGTCGCGATCTATGAAGCGCGACCACGAACTTCCTCGCTGTCAGGGTGAACTGTGGCCATGATCAAACTGGGGAAACTCTCTATTTCTCCTCGGCTGGCGATTCTTGGGCTCAAAGCCACCAGATTTGAGCTTGCATTCTTGGGCTCTCAGGCCGCGATTTTCATCTTGAGTTCGTAGTCTACTTTCTCGGCCATGATCTCCTTCTCCAGGTTGTGATCATCAGCTTCCTGCCCATTTTGCTACACTTGTGCCCCTTTTCGTACCTAATTTGCATGTATTGTCTCTAAAGCACACTAAAATCACATCATAATCAAATAGGAACGGAATGGGGATGTAATTGTTGCTATTCTAACTATTATGCACATGAATTAGTACAAAACAAACCAATACATGAAGGATAAATAACATCAATTTGGGTGTTATCAAACAAGCAAATGTTCAAGTGTGTATGTGGGGGGGGGGGGGGGTTGATTCGAGTTAGATTGCACACTTTTTGCACCCGTTTTACTTGAGACAATTAATGTGTTTTCACTGTCCTTGAAGCTAGTTTATGTGGGGTTTGTTCGTGTTTTGTAATGTTTCAAAATGTTACAGCCACAACATTATTTCAGCCTGCTACGCTTTTACAACGAGCGCTAAAGACTTTTTATAATGTACATCATTATCAAAGTAGCCCGTGCACCTAATTTGGCCACCAGAAACAGTGTTGTTTGCACTTAGAACAACGTTGGCTTTCTTTCTTTTTAATCCTTGCTTCACTGCATTAGTCCACAATGCTGCAAAGTCCTGCAATACTGTTTGGCCCCAAGTCCTCGTCTGTTTAAATTCAAAAGTAAACCCTGGCTGGCTAACAATTATTCAAAAAGGCTCAGTTGTGTTAGCAGTAGCATTCTTTATATTAATCTTGTTGGGACCTTCTTTTCAATTTACAGTGTTGTTTAACCAAAACGCAACGTACTTATCATCTATTTCGGCCTCCCTTGCAATGATGCTTTGGCCAAAACAAGTGCGTTTTTTTTTTTTATTTATGGCCCATATTAGCCACATTTTATTTTAATAATAGTAAATAAAATTCACATGCTAGACTTTGGCATAAAAAATAATGCCAAAGGTACATACCCACCGCCAACTTCATAGATCAAATCAAACAAGACATCCATGAACTCTCTGATTCATCATAGTTGGCTTAACACACGACTGGGATGTTTTGAAGTCGGTGTTGCATTGCCACTTTTCAACTCGTCTTGCTTGAACATCATTGTTTGAAATTCCACGAACTCGATTTGGCCACATCTCAGTCGTCCTTTTTGGTCGGTGATATGGAAAATCATTGGCGTTCTTAGCTCTCAAAAAGACACTCATGTTTTTTGGCGCCTCTGTCTTGTCAAGTCAACCATGTGACGTTGCTTGCCCAGGCTAGGTTGTTTTTTCAGCTGCACACTCTCACCATATTGTTGGGAATATGAGCAACGATGCTTACGAGCATCACCAACACGTGTGTGGGTGCCCTTTTTACCACGACGCTTATCACTAAACCACATTATTACTTTTGAGATTTCACGTGAGGTTGGAAGGGATTGATCATTATTGGACTTGCACCTTTGTCCACCATTCATGACAGACTTGTTTTTCGTAAACACTGGTGTGGCAACTCGTATTTGATTGAACTTAGCCCCTTGTCCACTCAGTGAGTCTTTGGGGACAATTTACAAGAAAGACTTTGTTCAGTTATGCAAAATTTCTTGGCATAGATTTTTTCTATGTGGTCACAGCTCCTACACTGAATAGTGTTTATGGTAATCATGGTCTGATTTTTTCTAGAATAAGGTGGATTTGGAAAACTTCTTTGCCACTTGCGTTGTTGTTTCTCCTTCAATGTGCCTTGCAGTGGGATCTCATGCCCCCCCCCCCCCAACGGTATAGATAAAACATGATTGAGATGTTGGATTGACAACACATCACATGTGAGCTTTCCATGCTTAACACGTTCGTGACCAGGTGTCGACCATGAGTCTTGTTTGTCATATTACTAGAAGTATGTTGATATTGAGTTCTATGTAGTGGCTTTTGCAAGCCACCTCCAACTTGTGTAACCTTAAGAAAAAAGTTGTCCACAAGAAGAGCCATTCTAGGTTTGCCCGCTTCTGAGCAACACTATCGTAGCCACAATCGATGATGGATTTTGGTTGACATTAACTGGTCGACCAACCATCGTAGTATTGACTATTTCACTACAAGCCTCGAGTGGTTTCATAAATGTACTACTAGTCAAGTTAGATTGGCCAATCCTTTGGTCACGATGCTTTAGAAGCGTTTGATTATCCATAGAAATTAGTGGATAACACACCTGCTCGCCACTCACACGTGATTTTTTTTCTAAATCAACTACAATGCCAGCCATCGATCCTCCGCCACATACTCTTGGGGAAGATCACAATCTTGGTCTTCTCGTTGTGGAGCCATCTTCACATCAAACACACGCGTCCAACCAGGTGTGCCAAATTGTTTCACAGTGGAAAATTTCATGATATTGATTGACTTGGTGCACCACTGAGCTTTGAAACCAAGACGACCGTTACTACGGTTCTCACTTCTTCGAACAATGTTTGAATGAGTGTGTTTGAGTTTTTGGGGGAATCTACGTGACACGCCAAAACACAACACCAATCTGCGACCAAGTGTAATCGCAGACCGGGAATGCAGTAACAGGCAAGTTATATTATCAACCCGGGCTCTAGATCTACTGCTTACTCAGTGATTCTCTGTTATCTAGCCAACTAGAGTAAGTGATTGTTGTTTAAACTAAAAGCAGAAATAAAGCAGGAAATTATTCGGTTTTCTTAAGCAGGAAAGAGTCACTCGGGAATGAATCCCCCTAGCTCCTTAGTTAGGTTCAATTGCAATTTACCCTGGGTTGATTTACTGTTGATTAGACTGCGGAAGATCCGGCAGTAGCTTGGAATCTCTTAAGCTGACCAAGCCCTCTCAGTCTAACTACCCGGCAGACGACTAGTCTTCACCGGGATAGAAAGCTGAAGCAGTAAGAACAGAAATTCACTACTGGAATTAGATTCCAGTACAAAGCAGTGAATTGATTGACTCTCGCACAACCAATTCACCACTATCAATCAAGGAAGCTCTCTTAACCTAATCAGATTCTATCTATCATAGGTTAAAGCAGAAATCAAGAGAATTTGATCAAGATTCAATTGACTCAATAAAGCATGTCTCAATCGATTAAAACCAAACAGTAATATCATCCCAAGTCATTACAATCAATCCCTAACACATAGAACTAGGGTTCTTCATCCCCAAGTGAGAGAAGGGTTCTACTCCATAGAGAGAGAAGAGAAAACAAGAATCGGATTAGTCATACTCATAACGATGAGGATAATCTGCTCCGGGACGATGATTTTCACTCCTATGACGATCTCCAGGCTCGATTCGATGAAATCCAGCTCTAAGACAGCTTCTAGGATGTGTTCTTCGTACTTTCTCTCTCTAGGGCTCTGTTTTTGCTCTGAAAACACTATCCTCTCACTTCTGGCTCGGATTAGGCTTTAAAACCGGGTTTCCCGAGTTGCACGGCCAGGGTGCACGGCCGTGCACCTCACCATTCTGGCCGTGCACCATGAAACGCAGCGTATCCCTTAATTGAACTCAGGCTTCTTGCACGGCCAGGTGCACGGCCGTGCAATCTTCAGGGCCTGCCCGTGCATCTCCTCGGCATGAGGCGCACGGCCAGCTTTCAACCGTGCACGGCCGTGCAGCCTCCCTGGTCTGCCCGTGCAGCTCCCCAAAAACCTCGCCATTCGTCCGTTCTTCGTCCAATCGACCCCAGACTCGCTCCTAAGCCTTCATTCACGTACTAGGACCTGAAATATCACAAACAAGCACAACCTAGCGTGAAATCGGCCTAAAACACGAGAATCAACACCTCAAACGGTGTAAGAACGGGGGTAAAAACATGTGTAATTGACGGTCTATCAAACTCCCCCACACTTAACCGTTTGCTTGTCCCCAAGCAAACCAAGTCAGACACTAGGTAAGCCTACACATTTCAATCAACCAACATTGGGGACAAGTCATAAAGGCACAGAACACGTGAATCGCACTGGTTTTCAAACATCAATACATGCACAACCTCAACAACAACCTGGACAACCACCACAAAGGACATTCGAGTGCAGCAAATCGAGTAAAGGAAGAGTCTCCCGTCTGTTCACTGGCCAACCTAGACTTGATTCAACCACTTACTCAAAACAGTCAACTCATGCATCCAACTCAAGACATCAGAATAGAGACCGAGCAATCTAGGTCCTCACCGGGGTACAAGAGCATATAGAAAATGAAAATGAATCACTCACTCTCGACCAGTGGGGTCAGGACAATTTGATGCGAAAGATGCGCATGCTATTTCTCTCAATCCCTATCATCTCTTCACCATGATGGCAGCCTCTAAATGCTAGAGTTCACATATGGGGTGTCATCACTAACTAATCAGGAGGTCTTAGACACAGGTTCAAATGACTGGCTAGGGTCTTGGACATGGGGAAAAGGCCTTTTAGGTGGTGGAAGTATTCATAGCAAAAGATTCCACATTTCCCGAACACACAAACACAGTCAGCAACCCGGTATTTTCTTTCTGCTATCCTGCATTACTCAATATCCTAAGAGCACAAGAGCGAAGGAGGTATAAACATCAGCATTTCCAAGCCAGACTGCTAAGAAACACTACTTACTGGGCATTATTCAGATTTTTGGTAGTGGCTCTCTTTTACTTCCAATTTTTCTTTGTTTCACTTTCATTTTTCTTTTCATTTCTTAAGAGAGCCACCACTCCTGCACATATTTCAAACATCCGCCCAACTTTTAAGCACTACCTCCAACACTCACATAGACTTTAGCAGAAACAGCAGAGAAAATATAAAAAATCACTCTGTGGAACCTTCTAAAAGATGCAACAAGGGTGATTTCTTTTCATTATAGACCAAAAGAAAGGATAACACACGGCTCAAAAGGGGCTGACTAGGGGATATGACACATCAGGACAGTCAGTTTTGGGCGTGGGCTAATCCTATGCCCCCATCATCTTAGCTAGTGACAACGTGAATGCTACACATCATGGAAGAGGGATCTATCGCACAAGAAAGAAACGAGCAGGCTCAAATCTCACATGGCTACCTATATGCTCTATCTCATATTCTACTACCCTGAACTAGATGCATAAACGACTGTTAAGAACAAGTAATCAGATCAAGTCAGATCAAGTCACAGTTGGCAAGCAAACAGTTGAAAAACTGAACCCCTACATCGTTCTACTGCACATCTCAGTCCTCATCATAGGTTGTCCTAGTCGCAAACAAGTTGTCATGCATTAATCCGAAAACCAATCAATTCATCCATCAAAACACAGTGCCAATATGATCAAACAGCAGTACTTGGAGCCCTCAAATCGTAAGATTCGGACAGCGGACTAGGCTCCAAGCACCATCATACATATTCCAATCGATACAAAGCATCCCCCCACACTTAAGCACGACATTGCCCTCAATGGAGTAGAGGGAAAGATAAGGGGAACGATGTTACCGGGTAAGAACACTGCTGGGGGACTGGAAGTGGACCAGTCGGCGAGAAACGAACGGGAGAGTGGACAATGCTGCACAAATCGAACATCAGAAACACACTAGCACACTGTGCGTTAGGGATAAGTGTTAGCCCAGACGGCTACATCAAACCACAAAGGAAAAACCAAAAACAAAAACAAACGACACTAAGTTCAGGCTCCGCACACATGGAGCAAACACACAAAAGTCTAAAATGAAAAAGAAAACACACTGAGACGGGCAACGAGTACAGCCTACTCGTCGCCAAGATCGTCGAGGTCGATGTCGGTCATGAACGCATCATCATCAGCAGCGCCAGCAGTTCCATCATCACCGTCAGCTGAAGCAGCCCCGGCCGCACGGGCAGGCGCGCACGGCCGTGCATGGCGTCGCTTTTGGTCGTGCACTCCTGGTCGAGAGCTCGCACGGCCAGGCCAGGCATAGCGCACGGCCGTGCAAGACAATGCCATGCCCGTGCAAAGCGCACGGCCAAGCCAGGCTGAGCGCACGGCCGTGCATTGTGCACTTTTGGCCGTGCGCTTGTGGCCGAGAGCTCGCACGGCCAGGGGGGGTACCCGCACGGCCGTGCAAGTCTAGGTTCTGGCCGTGCGACTTGCTGGGGTCCCGAAATCAACCTGTTTTCGCTCAAAAACGACACATAACTATGGATCAACGTCTCAAGACTCAAAAACACACAAAATCAAAGGAAAAAGAGTAAGAAAATGCAAACCTCGGTGGGGTTGCCTCCCCACAAGCGCTTCTTTACCGTCTTTTAGCTGGACGCCAGTATGGATGCTCAGGGAAGTGTAGGATCAGGTGCCTTCAAGAGCGGATCCACATCGCTCTTGAGGTACAGCTTCAAATGGTGGCCATGCACGCGACGAATGTGGCCACCTGCATTCGCCAGCTCAACTTGGCCATCCGGTAGGATGCAAGCGAGTGAATACTCGGATGGCCAAGGAGGGGGCGGGACCAGCTCATAGTGGTCTCCGGCTTCCTTTCGAGCAGGCTTAGCTGCCTGCAGTTTCGGCCGCCACTCCTCCTTGATCTGTTCTTTGGGTGACGGAGTGGTCCGGAGTGGCGGCGAAGGTGTGGGAGGCGGTTCCTGCAAAATGGGCAGCACAGAAGGATACACGACAGACTCGTGCTCCTGGTGAGATACAGCATGAAGAGGTGACGAAGCAGGTATAGTATCAGCAACAGAAAACGTTATTCGCTCCTCGCCATCCCTCAAAACTAAGGTCCCATCATGCACATCTATGAGAGCCTTGGCGGTGGCCAGGAAAGGCCTTCCCAGTATAAGAGGCACTTCTGTGTCCTCACTGATGTCCAAGATAACAAAATCCACGGGATATGTGAATTTGCCAACCTTAACCAGAAGGTCTTCCACTATACCCCTAGGATGCACTACAGATCTGTCAGCTAATTGAAGGGTCATCCTAGTAGCACGGGGTTCACCTAGGCCTAGTTTCATGAACAATTTATATGGAATAACATTGATACTAGCACCTAAATCCGCCAAGGACTTCTCTACATGCAATTTATCAATAGAGCACGGGATAGTAAAACTACCTGGGTCCTTCTTCTTCTGCGGAAGCTTGTTTTGCAGAATAGCCGAGCACTCCTCGCTGAGCTCTACCGTGGCCAGCTCACTCAGCTTCTGCTTCTTTGAGAGAAGCTCTTTCAGAAACTTCGCATACTTTGGCATTTGCGATAGTGCCTCCAGGAAGGGCACTTGGACATTCAGCTTCTTAAGCATGGCCATGAAGTTCTCGAACTCTGCCTCCAGCCTGTCTTTGTGCAACCGGGTAGGGAAAGGGAGTTTAGGGACATACTCCTTCACTACTGGTTGCGGTTTAGGTGCAGGCACCTCAACTTCCTTCTCTACTTCCTGTTCAACCGCTGGAGCCGCTAAGACAGGGCTTTCTTTCTCCGGTTCCCGAGCAGGGGGATCAACAGTCATCTTGCCACTCCTGGTCATGATGGCATTGCAGCGCTCATTCGGGGTCGGCGGGTGAGGGATGGTCTGCCCTGGTAGAGTACCAGGAGCCCTTTGAGCCACTGCCTGGGCCACGCTCCCCAGCTGGGTCTGGATATCCTGCAAAACAGCCCGTGTATTCCTCTGACCAGCTTCCAGAGCCAGGAGTTGACCCGAGGCCTTCTCCATGAATTGCTCAAAGGTGTTGAATTTCTGAGCACTAACACTGGCAAGAGAACCCACCAAGTCCCGCAGTTCAGCCATCTGATCATTCTGCACTGGGGCAGCAGGGGCTGCACCTGGCTGCTGGAATTGCCCCTGTCTGGGCTGATATGGTGGCCTCTGGAAGCCCGGTGGTCCCTGTGGAGCTGGTGGTCTGGGATTTGGCCCAGTCCAGGAGAAGTTAGGATGCTGGCGCCACCCCTCATTGTACGTGTTGCTGTAGGGGTCATTGCGCCTGACATTGTTGATGAAGTTCACCTGCTCCTGGGGCGTGGTCGATTCCTTCATCGCCTGGCAGTCTTCCAACATATGATGGGTGCTCTCGCACCACTGGCAGAGCATCGCCTGCTGCTGTCCGGTCCCTGGAATCATCCCGGAACGATCGATAGCTGAGACCAGCTTCGATACTACCTGCACCAAATCGGATGACTGGGTGCCCACAGCATGCACACCCCGGCCTGGTGCTCTCCTCGATCTCCTGGCAGTGCCCCAATCATAACCATTCTCCGCCATCTCTTCAAAGAGTTGATTCAGCTGTGGCGGGGTTTTGGTCAGCATGTTCCCGCCACAAACCGAATCGATCAGCTGCTTGTCCTCCGGGAAGAGGGCGTGATAGAAGGTGCCCACCTTGAACGCATCGTTGAAACCATGATTGGGACACCTGAGGAAAAGACTGTTGTACCTCTCCCATGCATCCCTGATGGTCTCATCCTCATCCTGAGCAAAATGTGTAATTTGCTTCTGCAGGTCAGCTGTCTTGGATGGAGGATGGTAGCGGGTGAGGAACTTGTCCGCCAGGTTGGCGAACGTGGTGATGGAGCCCGGAGATCGAGTGTCTAGCCACTCCTTGGCCTGCCCCTCCAGAGTGAATGGGAAGTACCTCAGCTGGATGGCATCTGCTGGTACCCCATTGATCTTGATTCCATCGATGAGCTCGTGGAATCGCCTGAGATGTGATCGAGGGCACTCTCCCTCCTTACCACGGAACACTACTGAACCGCGCAGCATGGTGATCACGGAGGTGCTCACCTCAAAGTTGTTGGCTGGGACATGAGGATGCTGAATGGGTGACCTCATGTCCGCAGCTCTAGCGGTCCAGTAGGATCCCATGGTTTGCTCCTCAGGGATCATATCATGGTTCCCTGGTTCAGCCATCTCTTCTTCTTCCTCCTCCAACTGCAGCTGTGATAGCGCCTCCTCCGCAGCCAGTCGCGCTTTTAGAGCCCGCTTGAAGTTTCTGCAGGTTCGTTCAAGCTCCTGGTCTAGTGGTAGTAGATCTCCCGACTGGCTACGGGTCATGCACTACCTGCACACAATCAGCAGAAACAACCCGTGAAGGCACACAGGTGGAAGAAATAAAAAGCAGAAAATAAAAAGCTAGAGTAACAAATTCTCACTTTTCCCCAATAACCTAGAGGCCTCCCCGGCAACGGCGCCAAAAACTTGACACGCCAAAACACAACACCAATCTGCGACCAAGTGTAATCGCAGACCGGGAATGCAGTAACAGGCAAGTTATATTATCAACCCGGGCTCTAGATCTACTGCTTACTCAGTGATTCTCTGTTATCTAGCCAACTAGAGTAAGTGATTGTTGTTTAAACTAAAAGCAGAAATAAAGCAGGAAATTATTCGGTTTTCTTAAGCAGGAAAGAGTCACTCGGGAATGAATCCCCCTAGCTCCTTAGTTAGGTTCAATTGCAATTTACCCTGGGTTGATTTACTGTTGATTAGACTGCGGAAGATCCGGCAGTAGCTTGGAATCTCTTAAGCTGACCAAGCCCTCTCAGTCTAACTACCCGGCAGACGACTAGTCTTCACCGGGATAGAAAGCTGAAGCAGTAAGAACAGAAATTCACTACTGGAATTAGATTCCAGTACAAAGCAGTGAATTGATTGACTCTCGCACAACCAATTCACCACTATCAATCAAGGAAGCTCTCTTAACCTAATCAGATTCTATCTATCATAGGTTAAAGCAGAAATCAAGAGAATTTGATCAAGATTCAATTGACTCAATAAAGCATGTCTCAATCGATTAAAACCAAACAGTAATATCATCCCAAGTCATTACAATCAATCCCTAACACATAGAACTAGGGTTCTTCATCCCCAAGTGAGAGAAGGGTTCTACTCCATAGAGAGAGAAGAGAAAACAAGAATCGGATTAGTCATACTCATAACGATGAGGATAATCTGCTCCGGGACGATGATTTTCACTCCTATGACGATCTCCAGGCTCGATTCGATGAAATCCAGCTCTAAGACAGCTTCTAGGATGTGTTCTTCGTACTTTCTCTCTCTAGGGCTCTGTTTTTGCTCTGAAAACACTATCCTCTCACTTCTGGCTCGGATTAGGCTTTAAAACCGGGTTTCCCGAGTTGCACGGCCAGGGTGCACGGCCGTGCACCTCACCATTCTGGCCGTGCACCATGAAACGCAGCGTATCCCTTAATTGAACTCAGGCTTCTTGCACGGCCAGGTGCACGGCCGTGCAATCTTCAGGGCCTGCCCGTGCATCTCCTCGGCATGAGGCGCACGGCCAGCTTTCAACCGTGCACGGCCGTGCAGCCTCCCTGGTCTGCCCGTGCAGCTCCCCAAAAACCTCGCCATTCGTCCGTTCTTCGTCCAATCGACCCCAGACTCGCTCCTAAGCCTTCATTCACGTACTAGGACCTGAAATATCACAAACAAGCACAACCTAGCGTGAAATCGGCCTAAAACACGAGAATCAACACCTCAAACGGTGTAAGAACGGGGGTAAAAACATGTGTAATTGACGGTCTATCACTACGTTATGACTAGATGTGTCAAAATGAAGTTTGTTTGTTGTAACTTAAGTTAAACTATTTTTCATTCTATAAAGGAAAGTTCAAAAAATGAAATTGAGTTAAAATTATGTATTTTTAATAAAAGAAAGAAGGTGAAGTTTTGGTGCTTTTGATTTACTAGAAAGAGAAAGAAGTGGGAAGTTTGTGTATTCAAATTTTTTAGAATAAAAAGAAGAGGGACATTTGGTGCTTAAATATTTGGAAAAAGTAAAGAAGGGGAGTTTTGGTGCTTTGGTTTATAGGAATTAAGAAGAGGAAGAAGGGGGAAATTTTGGTGTTTTCAACTTTTTGGGGAAAAACGTTTAGGAAAATTTGGAGCTAAGTTTTGGGGGGAGGGGGGGAAGAAGGGGGAGTGTTGGTGCTTTTGATTTATAGAAAGAGAAATAGGTGGAATATTTTGGTGTTTTTGATTAATTACATGACACAGTTGCAAAACATACAAATTGATTCAATATTTTGACTAGTTTTATAATAATATTTCAGTATATATACGAGATAGAAAGAAATTGGTTGGAATTTTGAAAAATATTTTACATTGGTAACGAGCAAGGAGTAGGTAACTTGATGCGCTGACCCGAACAACCCGCAACCCATCCAACCCGAAACCCAATGCGCTCGCAACCCGATTGAACCCGAACCCGACTAACCCGCAACCCGATTGACCCAATCCCGCTGAACTCGAAACCCGACTAACCCGCAACATGATTGAACCCAGCCCGAACCCGCTCGATGGACACCTATAGTTATGACTACTCCAATGGAGATTCCTGCGGAGAGCTCCTCGATTGCGCTACGACTATGGAGATTCATTCTAGAAGGAGAGCTCCACGAATGAGTTACAAAGAAAAAGGTAATGTGAACATAGTTGTTTCTGTGTTGATGTGATTGTCCCCTCTCTCCTCTATCTTCTCATCTTTTATCTCAAACATCCTTGTAGTAGTTGTAAAACCGCCTTGCAGCGGCCACGTTCTCCCAATCTTCAACCACCATGGCTCGTCTCTCTACTCTGCATGAATCTTACGTGCAAGAAAATAACTTTGTTACATTCTTGAACCCGCGACGTTGCTCATGCCTCCACGGCTCCACCAACAAAGTTTTCATGACAACGTTGTTACTAGGATTGCAATGTCAATGTCATTGATAAAATAACATCGCCATTTTACCTAAAATTGCACAAGGTCAATGTGCTCTCGGGTTTGTTGAATTTGCAGCATCATTGGAATTCCGACGCCGCCAACCCTACAGCATTGTTGTTTGCTATAACATCCACCTTGTAACACTACTCAACTCACTTTCTTGGTATTGTGGCAATGTTGAAGTCAACAACCTTGTTGAACTCGCAATATATGTATGGCCCGCGACAATGTTGAGATTCGAAGCATCAATGTCATTGACCTAGCCACCCGCAACATTGTTCAGCTTGCGACGTCATTGGATCGACGATGTTGTTTAACTCACGATGCACTGACCTCGCGACACCTTTGAGTTCTACAATGTTGTCAAACTCTCAACATCGTTAATTCACGACAATATGACTCGTGGTGTTAATTACTTCGCGGCATTGCTTGACTCACAATGTCGTTGAACTTGTTCCATTGTCGAGCTCACAACGCCACGAATTACTCGCAAAGCCTCTGAACTTGCAACATCCCTTAACTCGACGTTGTTGGACTTGCAATGTCGCAGAACTTGCGACATTGCACGTTGTTGTTGAGCCCGCGGCGTCGTTGAACTCGCAACGCCATAATAATATGGTTTTAAGGCAAAATTATTTTTATGTGTAAACACATACAATTACATCTTTGCCCCTCATTAAATGTGATTCGGGCCTAATTGTACACTTTTTATCTCCATTTCTCTTTGGCGTTTGTTAAATTGAGCTCCAAAAAGGGGTGGTTGTATGCTAGGTTTCGTGTGTTCCAAAGTGTTTCAGATTCTAACAGGTGAAACCAACCCCGGAATCAAAAGTTGGAAGATAAGGCGCAAAGAAGAGGAAATAGTATGTGTTCTAGGTCTGCCATTGGAGTTTACGGTCTTACAGAACCGTGAACTGGAGCCATAATCCGTGAGCAAAGGAGAGTCTAGAGAGGGTTTTGAGGTTACTGACGCCAGAGTTGTTCACGGTCGCTAAGACCGTGAACATAAGCCTCAGACTGTGAACTCAGGTATGTGAAGCGGTGCGTTTTGGTTCAGCACCCTGTGTTCAAGGACGCGTTTTGATTTCACGGTCGTGAACTGAGGTCTAAGGCCTTGAACTTATCAACACGTCCTTGAACTGATCAACACGTTCTTGAACTAAGACCTTGAACTGAGGTCTAAGACCTTGAGCTGAGTGAACTGAGGTCTTAGACCATGAACAGAGCCCGATCCGGGCGTAAAAGGAGAAGGGAGTGAAAAGAGAAGAGAGAGCTTTATGTAGGGTTTTAGTTTTCAGAATGAAGAGGTTTCTAGTGAGAGATTACGGTTTCCCCTTCCCATTCTAGAGAGAGAAAGTAACACTCAAAGGAGGAAGAAGGAGATTGGGCTCAATTCAAGCAACAAGGGAAGAAGATTTCTACCTCTGCATGGTTCTTTCTATCCTTTTTGTTGTTTTTCTTTGCCTATCTATGGATTAGCCTACCTATTCACTTGGGTGTTGTAAACCCTAGCTACAATTATGTGAATGCTTGTATGAATTGATTGATTTGTGTGTGTGGTTGCGTTTTAATGTGAATGTAGAGGTATTATTCATGAATGATTGTGTTTGTGAAAGCCTATCAATCTCATTTTCATTCTAACCTAGCTTTGAGAGGATACCTCCTTAGGTTAGGAGGTTCATTGTGTGTTCTTGGGCATTTCATGCCTCCTAGGCTAGTTTAGAGAGGAAACCTCCTTTACCCAAGAGGCTCGGTTTCCTTGGGCATTCAAAGCCTCCTAAACTAGTTTAGAGAGAACCCTCCTTAACCTAAGAGGCTCATTTCGAGATGGGTTTCCTTTGGAATTCAATGCCTCCTAAGCTAGTTTAGGGTGAAACCTCCTTAACTTAAGAGGCTTTGTTAGAGATGGGTTTCCTTGGGCATTCTATGTCTCCTATTCTAGGTTAGTTAGAGAGCAAACCTCCTAATTTGCATTAGCACTTAGGGTTTGGTTGCGGGTGACCATCCAGGGTGAAGTCTAACCATTCCTTAGTTGATAGGTTGAAAGGGTCACATTAGTGGCTTGGATCGTATCCCATTCCTCAACCTAGAGGCTAAGAGGGTAGCTTCGGCTGCTAGTTAGACTTCCCTGCGGTTTATGACCCCCTAACCACACACGGTTGTTCGATTCTTCAAGTCATAATTGTTAGCTAGGGGGAGCAACACCCGAGTGAGGTCCTCTCATATAGAGTTCCCCTCAATTTACTTTACTTGCTTGTTTTTATTTGTAGTTCTCGTGGTTTTAAACCCAAAATCATTTTGTTAGATAACAACTTAAGTGATTGAAGTAGGGGTACATGGACAGAACCCAGGTTGACAATTTAAATACTTGCCCTATACTGCACTCGGCTAGAGTTTAAAAACTTGGGCTCTAGTCGGGATTAATTTGTGGTGTAGCTTTGTGCGAGTCAAGTTTTTGGCGCCGTTGCCAGGGACCTTAGTTACGGTCCGTTATCCAAAAAAGTTCGCTTAGTGTTACTCTAGCATTTTCTGTCTTGCCTTTTTGTTTGTGTTTTGTGTTTCATGTGCGTTTTGTTTACACTCTTCGTCTTGAAGGGTGGTTTGTGTGTGTTTGGTTTTCCTTTTTAGTTTTTTTGTGTTTGTATGTATTGGATCATGGATCCTTATGATTTCACCCAAGTGTGGGGGTATCCACCACCACCCCAGAATGGTTACCCCAGACCTTCATGGGAGGATCGAAATGGGGGAAGTCAAGGATCCGAGTTCTACTACCAACCCCCCTTCCAAGATGAACAAGCATACCAATGGGGGGTATCAAGAAGCTTCCCCATATCAAGAATATTTCCCTCAACAACCCGAGGAGAAATCCAAGTTGGAGTTGGCCATAGATGCTTTCATGGGACAAACCTCAAGACCATGTGCCACTCCACAACCGGAGCCAAAGAGCAAATTAGAGCTCATGGTGGAGCGATTTGTTCGGGGCACCAATGAAGGGTTCTCTAGCATGGACCTCCCAATTGCCAACCCTCTTGACTCAACCTTTCTTCGGGAATCGGAGGAGCTTCTTCGACGCACGGAGAGGTTAGGAGGGATTATAGAGCAAGCATGTGCACAACTTGCTCACAATCGCCTCCTACCATTGGAAGAAAGAGAGGAAGTCGAAGAGGCGAGCCATTAGAATTTTGGAAGAATGAGCTCCGACATGAATTTCCAACCCCTCCCTCCTCCTGCCTTGACACTAGAAGAGAAGGTGGCACGAGCTTGTGCAAGCTATCGCCTTTTATCATTGGAGGTGAAAGAGGAGGTCGAAGGAGCAATCAACGACAGCCATGTGGAGCAAGACGAACTCACACCGGAGAGCTCCCGTGGTGAGGATGAACAAGAAGGTTGTACTGATTACTCTCATAACTTTCCCCTTCCCGAGAGAAACTTTGAAGACCAAGTCACAAGTGTGGAGGAGCAAGAGAATCCTTTCTATGATCTTGCATGGCATATTGCCCTCCAAACCGTGCTTGACGACATGAATGGGAAGGAGAAGGAGGAGGTTGAAGAGGAGGAAGAAAACGATGAAAAAGGGGGGAAGATCTTGATTGTTCCCAAAAGGAGGAAAGTGAAGTATAAGGAAGGGAGGTTGAGGAAGAAGAAGGAGAAAGTGGTGTCCAAGATGAGGACGAGGTTGTGGTGGATGAAGCATCCACGAGTTACAAGAGCTACCAACGATTTCCACTCCACGTCGATGCACTTTTGGAGAAGGACCCATTTGCCGCTCTTTTCCAAGCCAAGGCCAAACCATCAGCGATCCCTCTTGGTGGATGCGATGGGGGCAAATTGATGATGCATTACATGGTGTGGGGCAAAGAGAAGAAGAAGAGGTCTCGTGGGTGGAGCCTCAAAGCCACTCAAGTTCAAGAGCCCTCAATCATGGATTCGTCCAAAGTTCATGACTTGAGAGACAATCTCACAGATGAGAACCTCAACTTCAAGGAGGTTCTTGGGTGGACCAAAACTTGAAGAGCAACCGTCCGGCTCATGACGTTAAAGAAGCGCTTGTTGGGAGGCAACCCAACCACCAATGGTTTAATTTGTTTCCTTTTGGCTTCAATAAGTTGACCTTTTGTTTTGCCGCCTCCTTTCTCTTCCAAATCTCACCCGCCCTCCGCTCCTGAAACACCAACATTCACCACTATCCGGTAACATCGTTCTACGTCCTTCTTTTACGCCATTGAGGGCAATGTCGAGCTTAAGTGTGGGGGGTAGTCCACTATGCATGTGTCTATGAATTTTTTGTGTAATTTTGAATGCTTGGAGCCTAGTTGTATGCCCAAATTTGAAAATTTTGAGGGCTTCAAGTATATCAACTTCTACATTTGCATGATCATAGTGCCACCTTGTGGTAATTTGTTTTGAATCTCATGCTTATTAGCATTGTCTATGGATGATTTTCTTGTGATTATGTGCAACCTATAATGATGATTGAGACATGTATTAGGTTTGTGCATAGGTTCATTTCTCATGTGTTTGTGAACCGATAGATGTTTTGAATCGATTACTTGCTTTTCACAGTTGCCTATGCATCGAGTTTAGGGAATTAGAATGAATGATTGAGCACCTAGGTAGCCTTGTGAGACTTGTGTCGTTCGTTTCTTTCTTGCGCGATAGATTCCCCTTTTACATGATGTGTAGCATTCACGTTGTTGCTATCGAGGAAGATGGAGGCATAGGTTTAGTCCACGACCCAAATGTTGACCGACCTGATCATATCATCCTTTAGTCAACCTCTTTGAGCCGTGTGTCTAAGGGTCATTCTCGTGGTAGGTATCTCACGCTAATTGAGCTTGATTGATTTAGATAGAGTGACCCTACTTTCTTCGTGTATACACCTTATCGAGTCACCCTTGTGTTTGGAAGCTCCATTCATACCATTTGAGCTTAAACGAGGTTCCACATGAGTGATTGTGTATGGTTTTGCTAAGAAGTGAAGTGAGTGTGGAGGTATTTCGTAAAAGTGAGCATTGTTCCTTAAGTAAAAAAAATATGGCATGTGTTTAGCTCTCTATAGCCCCCAAAGAAAAGAGAAACGAAAAGCAAAAAGAAAAAAAAAGATCAATAAGGAGGGCAAAGAAGAAAAGAGAGTGGCCACCAAAAATATAATAAATGTTGAACATTCTCTTAGAAGTGTTGCTTAGCATGCAAGCTTGAGGAACACTTACATGTTGTTTGCCTACCACACTCTTGTGCTTGAAATTGACTAGCAAATGTAAAAAGAAAGCATGTGTGACATGGTTTGGTGATTGGTTGTAGTTTGGAATTGAGGTAAGTGCGGTTTTTGGTCGATGCTAGTAGCCATTGAGTGTAGGAGAGGCTTCTAATCGAATCCTTAGAACTTTTTGTGGTTTTAGGATGGAAATGTGGAACCTTATGCTATGTTTGCAACCACCCAAAAAGCCTTTTCCCCATGTCCTAGACCCTAGCCAGTCATTTGAACCCGTGTCTAAAACCTTCAGACAAGCTAGCAACGACACTCATCTTGTGAGCTCTAGCATTTAGAGGCTACCATCATGGTAAAGGAACGTTAGGATTGAGCGTGAATATGCACATCTTTTGCATAAAATGATCCTAACCCCACTGGTCGAGAGTGAGTGATTCATTCATCATGTTTTGTTCATTTCTTATACCTCGGTGTGGACCTATGTTGCTCGATTGTTCATTCCTATGATGCGATCTTCATGCATGAGTAACTGTGATTGGTGAGTCATCGAGGCATGTTGTGTGTGGGTTCGTGAATAATGTGAGAACTCTTCTTTTGCACAATCTAAATACAGTTGAATGTCATTTTGTGGTGGTTCACATGATTACTTTGTTTTTGTACATAAGTCGGTGTCAAATAACCATTGTGATCCATTTGTTTTATGCCCTATGACATCCCCCAAAAAATTTGTTGAAAAAGAATTTGTGAGCTTACCTTGTTTTGTACTTGGTTTGCTTGGGGACAAGCAAACGTCTAAGTGTGGGGGATTGATTCGGGCCTAATAGTACACTTTTTATCCCCTTTTCTCTTAGACGTTAGTTGCAATTGAGCTCCGAAAAGGGGTGGTTTTACACTAGGTTTCATGTGTTTAGTGTGTTTCAGATTCTAACAGGTGAAACCAACCCCGTAGTCGGAAGTTAGAAGAAAAGGAGCAAAGAGGAGGAAACAGTCGGTGTTCAAGGTATGCCATTGAAGTTCACGGTCTTAGAGGAGCGTGAACTAGAGCCATAATCCATGAATAAAGGATCGTCCAGAGAAGGTTTTGAGGTTACTGACGCCAGGGTTGTTCACGGTCGCTAAGGCCGTGAACATAAGCCTCAGACCGTGAACTTAGGGATGTGAAGCGGTGTGTTTTGGTTCAGCACCCTGTGTTCAAGGATGCATTTTGATATTCACGGCCGTGAACTGAGGTCTAAGACCTTGAACTGATCAACGCGCCCTTGAACTAAGACCTTGAACTGATCAACGCGTTCTTGAACTAAGACTTTGAAGTGAGTGAACTAAGGTCTTAGACCGTGAACAGAACTCGATCTGGGTATAAAAGGAGAAGAGTGAGTTTTAGGTAGGGTTTTAGTTTTCATATAAATAGGGTTTCTAGTGAGAGATTAGGGTTTCCCCTTCCCATTCTAGAGAGAGAAAGTGACACTCAAAGGAGGAAGAAGGAGATTGGGCTCAATTCAAGCTAGGGGATTGAAGATTTCTTCTTCTCAAGGGAGATTCAAGCAACAAGGGAGGAAGATCTCCACCTCTCCATGGTTCTTTCTCTTCTTTGTTGTTTTGCTTTGCTTAGCTATGGGTTAGCCTACCTATTCACTTGGGTGTTGTAAACTCTAGCTACAATTATGTGAATGCTTGTATGAATTGAATGATTTGTGTGTGTGGTTGTGTTTTAATGTGAATGTAGAGGTATTATTCATGAATGATTGTGTTGTGTTGTGTTGTGTTGTGTTGAGTGAAAGCCTATCAATCTAATTGTCATTCTAACCTAGCTTAGAGAGGAGGCATCCTTAGGTTAGGAGGTTCATTGGGTGTTCTTGGGCATTTCATGCCTCCTAAGCTAGTTTAGTGTGGAAACCTCCTTAGGTTAAGAGGCTCAATATTGAGATGGGGTTCTTGGCCATTTCATGCCTCCTAGGCTAGTTTAGAGAGGAAACCTCATTTACCCAAGAAGCTCGGTTTCCTTGGGCATTCAAAGCCTCCTAACTAGTTTAGAGAGAACCCTCCTTAACCTAAGAGGCTCATTTCGAGATGGGTTTCCTTGGGCATTCAATGCCTCCTAAGCTAGTTTAGGGAGAACCCTCCTTAAATTAAGAGGCTCTATTAGAGATGGGTTTCCTTGGTCATTCTATGCGTCCTATTCTAGGTTAGTTAAAGGGCACACCTCCTAACTCGCATTAGCACTTAGGGTTTGGTTGTGGGTGGCCGTCCGAACTCCAATTCGAGGGTGAAGTCTAACCATTCCTTAGTTGATAGGTTGAGAGGGTCACATTAGTGGCTTGGATCGTATCCCATTCCTCAACCTAGAAGCTAAGAGGGAATCTTCGGCTGCTTGTTAGACTTCCCTGCAGTTTATGACCCCCTAACCACACACGATCGTTCGATTCTTCAAGTCATAATTGTTAGCTAGGGGAAGCAACACCCGAGTGAGGTCCTCTCATATAGATTCCCCTCGATTTACTTTACTTGCTCGTTTTCATTTGTAGTTCTCATAGTTTGAAGCCCAAAACCATATTGCTAGATAACAACTTAAGAGATTGAAGTAGGGGTACATGGACCGGCCCGGGTTGACCATTTAAATAGTTTCTCTATATTGCACTCGGCTAGAATTTATAAACTTGGGCTCTAGTCGGGATTAATTCGTGGTGTAGTTTTGTGCGAGTCAAAATGATACTAATTGTAACCATTATATCTTAATTTAAATGAAGTGTTGTGATTTACTTAGTCATATGACTAAGAGACCCCCTTATTTACCTCATCTCAACCCGTTGAAGCTATACTCGTCCTTTGATATAGTTGTTACACCTAAAGCAATCAATTTTCAAAATGAAATTGAGAGCATTGATATTGGTGGTCCATGGTACGAATAGCTGCTAAGAATTCTAAGAATATCTTGGTCATCGTTCACTCGGAAGACTATCATAGTCTGCGAGAAATTATCAGGACAAGCCAAGACCATCAACAATCTAACCTGGAAGGCCTCTCAACATTTTGCTTTATATGATTCTATAGCATCTGAGTGGCTTCTGAAGAAAACTTAAGGGACAACTCCAGTATGGTGAAAATGTGCATCAGAAGGCTGTCTGCAAAGCTGCTAGACATACAGACAAGACATTGGAGTGGTTCCACATTGTTGTTGATACTGGGGGACAGTAATGTCTGGGGCTAGGAATGGAAATGGGCAGGTCTGGGGCGGGTTTCTTGGTACCCAGACCCGCCCCGTGACAGGTCGGGTAATTCATTCCGGGTCGCGGGTTGGAGCAGATCGACCCAATGGGTATGCAAGTTATATGAAAAACATTAAAAATATTCGTTATTTTAATAATAAGACCAAGAAAAAATAATATTATGATAAATGTAGTTAAATTATGGGAGAAATTGAGATTTTCACCAATTTACAACTTTATTATAGCTAAAACATGATGTAATAAAAGAAAATTCTTAAGTAATTTGACTAATAGTACAAGTAATTTAGGCAAGAATGGGGTAGGTCAAGAAGGTCAGGTCGATGAGAGTACCCATGTCGGCCCCAAAACAGACCAAACAGGTCGGGTAAAACAGGTCAGGTCGAAATTGCCATCCCTATCTGGGCACATTTTTTACAGCCTGATGAAGTTGATAGATCTGTTGTTGTGGATTCTACTAGACGTGAGTTGAACCGTAATCGTTTAATTGCGTTCATGTCTGCTATTGTCTTGGAGGAGTGGATTTGCTGGAGTGATATGATTCCATTTGGCTCAGTCTACAAGCCAGAATGGATTGAATCAAAATCCATCTCAAGCTATGAAATGAATTCCAAATTTTGTCTAAGTGTTTTATCCGTTTCAGGTACCTTACTTGGCACTCAAGTTTCTTCCAATTGGATCAATGGAAACGGGCAAAGGAAGTCTTGTTTTGAAGCTGGTGAGTTTCTCTACAAGATAGAGTATTCTGGAGCTCAAGAACAAGGCAGGAGGGTCATGGTTAAAGCTTCTCAAAATGCTATGTCGAAGCTGGAATTCTGCCAAAAATTGGTTGTGTCCGAACCAGTTTGAGAACCCTACTTTGGAGGAGTATTCGAAGCACATGGGGGAGAGTCGAGGCTGGATCTTTGTGCAGCATGAAAGTAGGTTTCTTCTACTACAATGACATGGCGGTGGATGACTGGAATGAAGAATGGAAGTCCTCGAATGAATGCTCCAAATATCGTATCGAAGCTGAGTTTCTATCTTTAGAAATAAGGCAATCCGAATCCTTATCGGATTAGGATTCCTTTGTTGTTTTGTGTTTAATTCCTTTTCATTGTTGGTTTTGGTTTCCTCTTCCAATTGTAATTTGTTTAGGACTTCTCTAAGAGTAGTAGGATTGGCTAGGTCTATTTAAGTAGCGTTGATTCATTGTAATTTTAAGATTTCATAGAATTGAATACAAACTTGAGTTTGGTTCACAAAGCTTGTTGCTTTCGTGAGTTTGAGAGTTGTTTCGAAGGAGTTCTAAGCAGCTTGAGTGCTTGTACCATTCAGCTAATCACACTATTCGTGGCCGAGCTTCTACCTATAGTTTACGAGCCTTTCTCCCTTCGTGAGAATTGCATGAAACTTCCACCAACACACATTCAAATCATACCCTGTTTGTGGAGTTCTTGCTCAAGGGAACTCTTGGATTCCTTAGTTGTGCTATTCTGATCAATAAACCTCATCTAGGGGTGCATCAAGAGCCTTGTTCTACACAGTGGACAGAACGAAGGAAGGTGTGGTCACAACGACGCCCTGGACAAGGTCAAAAGGACCTGTGTCGGAAGACCCTGCTTTTGTGTTTCCAGAATCAACGAAGAAGAAGAAGTGAATAGAGATGGCGAGACAGACGTTTGACATGAAGGAATTGTTGGATCGTATGGAGGAGATGGTTCAGGCTCAAATTCGAGATCAATTAGGGCAATTTAAACAAGAAATTGACCGGCAATTTGAGACTATTGCTCATCCTGAGAATCGGGTTCAAACAGAGGAAGCTTCCGGCGGAGAAAACCCAGCTAGCAATCCAGCATTGTTGGATAGAATCGCGGAGCTTGAACGGCGACTCGTCATTGCTAATCCCAATCGAGAACGTCCACACCGTGATCGTCGCGAACGACAACAAGAAGCAGAACCGGCAATCCCTCCGGGCATCAATCTATCATTACCAACATTTCAGGGGACAATGAATCCCTCGACATATCTTGACTGGGAAAGGAAGATTGTGCTTTTCCTCCAATGTGGACAGTTTACTGAAGGCCATAAAGTAGCTATGGCTACTTATTAATTTTCATATTACGTCGCCCAGTGGTGGGAGCAGCTGCAGCTCCGTCGGCGACGAAATAATCAGAATCCGGTCGAGACCTGGGACAAGCTACGTGGAATTATGCGAGATAGTTTCGTACCTGCCTAATACCAGCGCGAACTCTATGAATCTCTGCAGGGGATTAAACAAGGGTCAAAGAGTGTGGAGGAGTGCTTCCGAGAACTTGGATTGCTGATGTTGCGGGCCGATGTCAGGGAAGATCGAGAAGCGACGGTGGCGCTATTTCTTCATGGTTTGAACCGTGAGATTCGACAGGAAGTAGATCTTTGATCTTTTGTCGACCTGGAAGAAGACCTTCGCCTCGCAATTAAGGTTGAAAAGCAGCAGAGATCGTCGAGGAAGTTCACATCGGCAAACAAGGCAAACGCAGAGTCAAGTTCCGACTCTAATCCCCAGCAGACACGACATGAACCTGGAAAATTGGTGCTCAGAAACACAAATCCAGTACTTACTGAGCGCTTTGGAGGCATCCAATGCTATAAATGCCATGGTAGAGGGCACAAAGCAAATCAATGTCCCAATCTGAAGACGTTAATCATCAGGGACGGCCAATATCTCACCAACGAAGAACAAAATTCAGATGACAGTGACGTCGACGAAAAGCTTGAAGCAAAACCTGCCCCAGGAAAGCTCATGATCGTTAGTCGACGAGTTCTAACCATGGATGTTCAGTCCGATACCAGTCAAAGAGAATTTTTTTTCATTCTCGCTGTTTGGTTGCCGACAAGGTTTTGTCCGTGATCATGGACGGAGGTAGTTGTGCCAACGTCGTTAGTCAAGAGGCAGTAGACAAGCTAGGGTTACACACGACGAGACACCCCGACCCATACAGCTTGCACTGGCTTAGCGACTATGGCGTCGTTCGTGTAACAAAGCAAGCTAGGATAAGCTTTGAGATCGGAGCGTACAAGGACGAGCTTGAATTTGATGTCGCGCCAATGCAAGCTACTCACTTACTTCTCGGAAGGCCATGGCAGTTCGATCATGGTGTTTGCCACTATGGAGACACGAATTGCTACAAAGTTCGTCACACTGGGAAGACTATTCTTTTAAAGCCACTGTCACCGGAGGAGGTTCGAGCAGATCGACGACAACTTGAGGCTAGCCGTCGACGAACCAAGGGGAAGCAAGACGAGGGATCCAGTTCATCCACTCTCTTCACTCAGCGTTTTATGCTTACTGGGTATAAACGACTAAGAGCACCGCGACGACGTCGCCCCGGCAAGCCTTCACCGGAACAGAGCAGGAGAGAGGGAGAATTGGGGGGGCTCCTCAGGAAGATTCAACACTAGGGGATGACGTCAGCACGTTCCATGGAGTTCAGGTAAGCTCTACCATCGAATGGATTGGACCGAATCAAGCTAGACCCCCGAATCCAATTAGAGTAGAATCTGCTCTGAAATTTACCAACTTCGAGCAAAAATCGAGTCTATGGGTTGAATCGATTGGTGATGATTCGAATCGATTGGTGACTGCAAAATCATTCAAGGCAACCCAGGAAACTCTCAGCTTATTCAATACGACCTTGAGGGCTCTACATCAAAAACGCCCAAATTACGATTGAAGTTCCTGGGTTTGGAGAATTTGAACTGCGGCCATGGCAGGAAAGAAAATGACAACGATTCACTGATACAGACGATGAATCGAGGTACGAGGACCACCTAGGACTTCAATTCGATCCAAAACGAAGCCATTGGTGACCTTGGATTGCCTAGTGGATGTCTGAATCAAAAAGCCATAATTTCCTCTTCAACGAACACTGCCTGGGTTTTTCAGAACATGAAACATAAGCAGCCTTACTACGACCGATTTGGGAAGAATTTCTTGAGGATTTCGAGATAAAGAGGGCCAAAGCTTTGAGGGCAAAGCTTATTTATGAGCGGGGGCCAGATATGATCCCATTTGGCTCAGTCTACAAGCCAGAATGGATTGAATCAAAATCCATCTCAAGCTATGAAATGAATTCCAAATTTTGTCCAAGTGTTTTTATCCGTTTCAGGTAGCTTACTTGGCACTCAAGTTTCTTCCCATTGGATCAATGGAAATGGGCAAAGGAAGTCTTGTTTTGAAATAAGGCATTTCGAATCCTTATCGGATTAGGATTCCTTTGCTGTTTTGTGTTTAATTCCTTTTCATTGTTGGTTTTGGTTTCCTTTTCCAATTGTAATTTGTTTAGGACTTCTCTAAGAGTAGTAGGATTGGCTAGGTCTATTTAAGTAGCTTTGATTCATTGTAATTTTCAGATTTCATAGAATTGAATACAAACTTGAGTTTGGTTCACAAAGCTTGTTGTTTTCGTGAGTTTGAGAGTTGTTTAGAAGGAGTTCTAAGCAGCTTGAGTGCTTGTATCGTTCAACTAATCACATTGTTCGTGGCTGAGTTTCTACCAATAGTTTACGAGCCTTTGTCCCTTCGTGAGAATTGCACGAAACTTCCACCAACACACATTCAAATCATACCCTGTTTGTGGAGTTCTTGCTCGAGGGAACTCTTGGATTTCTTAGTTGTGCTATTCTGATCAATAAACCTCATCTAGGGGTTCATCATGGAGTTCGGTTCTAGATGTCATTGACGTAATGCGGGCCGCATCAAACAATAGCTAGTGGGTTGTTTTCAATTTATTGTATGATGATTCTAGGATGCATAAAGGATGTTCATTCCCTTCCAAGCAGGGCCGTCCAATGTAAGGATGCGCACTATTGCTTAGGTTTTGAGAAGATGGTGAAAGAGTTTGAGGAATTGTCCTTGAAATGTGAAGGGTTGCAGGGGAGAGATTGAAGAGCTATTGTGGGTGGGTAACATGGGCAGTACTCATTTTCTGGAGACCAGACGATGGGAGCACTTGTTGGGACTATGTGCTAGTTGTAACAAGGAATTGAGGTTGTCGCTTCAACACAACAGGAAGAAGAAGCGTAAACAATGATCGAACCAAATTTAGGGCTTGGCGATCGAGTCATGGAGGTTCAAGAGAGATGAAATAGTCTGCAACCTTGAGGGCAAGGTTGGTCTCGATGAACGTGGATTATTAGAATCCCAATCTTTTAAGGACTCGTGCCTTCTGATGACAATATTATTATAATTATTTATTATTGTTGATGTTAGTAGTAGTTTAGTCGTATTATGAGTAACAAGATTATTCGTATGGTTTTTTTCAGTATTTTCCTATATTAGTGTACTTGGACATTTATTATCAATCAACCAAGAACAATTATTCAGAAAATATCTCTCAAACTCTAACCTCTTTCTCCCTTAATCTCGTCCTCCCTAAAGGTTTCAACTTGTTCTATCTATTCTTCAATCCTCAATTCTCGTTCTCAAATTCTTAATTCTTACTCTCAATCCTCAAATCCCTTGTGTGTTAATTACTAGTGGACAGTACTCTAATTCCCACATGTTAATTGCCTTTACTGCTTGTATTTCCAGACTGTTTGGCCATGTTCCGCCATCCAAGAGTTATAAAATGAAAATGAAGAGAAACTCGATGAAATAAATAGAAAATGTCAAATCCTTCATGTAAGAGGAGAACCAACAAAGAAGCCCCCCTTTTCGACAGCAGTCGTCGGTGATAAGAAAAATAAGACATGGAAACGAGGAACCCATGATTAAGACACAAGGCACACTTTATTTGTATTACTATTACAGGGGCCAAGACCTAGGACTACAAATACAAGTAGGGTAAGTACAATACCACCAGCATTGCAGAGGAGAACACATATGTACAACCAGATGAAATCCATAGAGAAATTGTTATACAAGTTGTGCGTGCAGACACCCGCACACCAGTAGCAATGTGCTGCTGCAACAATTTATAGAGGACAATCATTTATTCGCTCACATCAAGAAGTTGACAGTAGGCTGCTGAATACCCGCTTTAGACTTGGGCACGCTCCTCGCAACCGGACCATGCTTATTGAGATTATCTGGAATGCCAACACAAATAATACCCCACAATGAGCATTCAGTGGGCAACACGAGAAGACAGTAAATTCATTCATCATGATCTCCTCACCTTTGGGCAAAAGCGTACATCAAGAGTCTCAAGCATATTACACTGAAAAATAGCAGCTTCAACAGCTTCTTCGTTGATGTTGCAGGACTTGAATGAAATTGAAAATAAGGAAGAATCAGCAAAAGTTACTTTCGTGAACTGAACACAAGCCCAGATGCTGAATCATGCTTTCATAGTATAACACAATATGAAACAAATGAAAGAAAAAGATCCTTCATGGGTCATATTTCTACATATTTTTTTTTTTCCTTTAAGTGATGTTAGCCCCCGAAGGGTCAGCAAAATTCCCTGGGGAGGGGTGGAGCTTTCATTTATGATGTTAACTCCAAGTTTCAAGTCCATAGTTGGTTGAAGAAAGGGTTACTCAAGATAATCAATTTTTAAAGCAAAACAAAGTTATCTTCGTCTAGTCTCCAACATTGAACAACCTTGAATTAAGAATTCAACATATGCAGAATCCACTGAATAACCAGTGACAGGATACCACTGGATGACCCCACTTTCACTCATTCATTTGACACAAAAACACAAAGGAAGAAGAACTACCTCGAGTAAAAATACCACCAAAACCATTAACTCTTGGTCGTTTTATACTTTTAAGGATGAGCTCAGACACGAAGCAAGGACTTCGAAAGCAACAAGCAGACTGACAGAGAGTTAATTAAGCAAAGTGATATTCAGATAGAAACATACCTGAAGAAATAAACTCGTCAATCGGGGACACTGGAGTTTCAGTATCACCAAAGCGTAACAATTGCTGAATAATGTATAACATTAAACACCAACAGTGAGCACTATACACAACAAGAATTAGGTGTAGATGTAAACCATCAAAAGAACACATACCTTAAATTCAGAACACCCAAGTTCAAACACGCAATATCAACTTCCTTCAAATTGGTAGACAAAGAAAGGTTAAACGACGACAAATGAGAGCAACGCGCCATTGGTGGGATAAGGGCTTTTCTAATATTACGACAACCAACACAATTGAGGTTCTGCAACAACCGGTTCGGCTGCTCGATTGCTGCATAGTTATCCTCAAGTGAAAAAGAAGCACGTGGGCTATTAACAGTTGGCAACTCTGTCACTTGACCACTGCTACAACCCCAATTTAGGTCATGCATATTCACACATCCATTCAAGCTTAAATGTGTAAGGTGAGTACAGCAGGCAAGAAGATCCTCTATTGCAGACTGACAAAGGGTCCCATATGACAAATCCAGCTCTTGGAGCATAGGTAGAGCACCTTCCTTGTAGAGTGGTTCCAAGGAATCGTCAGTCAGATATTTGCAAGCTTGTAATTTAAGTACCTACAGACAATAAGATAAGTCGATAAAGGGTTGATAAGTCATGCAGCTATGCGGGAATATTTAGAAGCCAGAAATGGCAGCATAACAACTGATCAACCAAAATTGACCAACAGCTTAAAGATTGAGAACCTTCCAAAAACAGGAAGACATAATCAGATTAAGGAATATGCCAGTAGATTCTACAGAGATTTGGCATTCAACTCCTAGACCTGTCACTAATAAATTACCAGAGTAGAGCATTAACCACCTCAAAAAGGGTAGCAATGATATAATGAATTAAGGGTAAGGGAAAGTGAATGCCAAAATATCATTGATGACAACAAAGATCCATTTGAGTCTCCTAGTTGCAGATAAGGTGGCTTATCAGTATAGACCACAGGCATGTTCTATCAGCAAACATCAACAGAATTAGGCAGATAGAAAAAATGTGCACTGGTTATGCAAGGAATTCCTAGTAGGATTGGTTACCTTTAACTGCAAACAAGACTGAAAAACAGGCAACAGATTCATCAAAAAGGTGTAGGACAGGTCCAGCACAGTCAAATTGGGAAGGCAGCGCAAGGAGTAAAGCCCATCAGAGCCAACAGAGGGGCAAGACATGAGGATTAATGAGTCAATCAACGGGCAGGATGCAGCAGTTGCAGACAAGCAGTCATCCTTAAGTTGGCTGCATATATTTTAAAAATAAAAATAAAAAGAATGGTATGGTCAACCTTATGGACCTATGAAATAGGTAACTCCAAAACCAATTAAAAGCCATATTACCTGCAGAATGAAGCATCAAGGGAAGTCAAAAGAGGGCAATTGATGGATGCCTCACATAGTACACCACAGCCTTTCAACTCCAAGGACACCATGGAGGGGGCTTCGATTCTCAGGGTGCTTAACTTGGGACATATTCCCAAGTTCAGAGACCTAAGAGCAACCTGGAGAGGGAAAAGTTGTCTTTGTTGGATGAATGAGAAGGAAAATAATAGCAACAAACAGAGAGTCAAAAGGTTCAATCACATGATGTGCAGCATGATTCTCACTTACAGGACAAAAGGATGCTCTCTCCAGATGATCACAACCATCTAAACATACTTTCTCAAGACAGGGGCATATCAGATCAAGAGAAGTGATAGCGCGGCAACCAACTAGAGAAAGACTGAGCAAAGATGTGCTGCAGAATCTTACTGTCGTCAAGCTCTGCAAACATTAAAAAACTCACTTAAAAAATTATCATTAGAGAGATAAGTGGAGAGGAAATGGTGTCATGTTAGAGCAGTAAAAGAATTTCTGGAATATCTCAATGTTTATTTGATGTCAGGGAAGCACAAGGACCAAGTTTGATCGATTCTTGGAACTTAACACATATCATTAACCTGTGCCCCTCCAAATATCGAAGGTGGGCAGAGACATCCAACACTAAAGCATCATCACAAGGATCATGTAAAGCTATTATCTTAATAATATGGTTCAGTTCCTGAGCACCTCATATATGATAAAAGCTCTCCTCGATGCTTCCTCAACCCTTATCCGCCTCTAGGCACAGCTTTGACACGAGAGTCGTGAAGAAGTGTCTAGACTGTCCTAGAACATGTTTTTCATGCAGATACAAGCACACTTGGTTGAAATAAGCAGGCTTACCAAGCGAGAGACTAAAGTTCCTAGAGAGACCTGCATGTATCTATAACAGGAGTCTACAACTCTATTGCCTTATACTACTGAATTGTCATCGTTCTTAAGAAGCAAACTTTTCATGCCTATCTATTTTAGAAGACTCCCAATTTCTCTCAAAGGCAACCATGTCAAACTTTGATGAGCCGGTAAATATATAGGACAATTACAATTAAAGAATGTCAACATATCGAGTCGAAACCAGATTAGTGAGAGTTGTAAGTCTCCGTACAGATAAAAATGACAGCATTACCACTAGTGACAGACCTCTACGATTGAGCAGAAACTTGTCTCAAAATCTAGCTGCGAAATGAAAAGGAACAGAGAAAGAGGACGAAAGAGAACTTCATGTACCTCGCAATTATCCAGAATCAATGATCTCAACATTGGACACCCCCCACCATCACTAAATACCTCACAAATAGAATTGGTTAATGATTCACAATCAGTGAGGTCAACCTCTTGGAGACATTGACATTGTAAAGCCAAAGTAGTAAGGTTTTCCTGCCTCAGCAACGCTAATTTCTGCATGCCAAGAAAGTATGTTATTAAGTTACTTGAGATAGGACAAAAGATATTTCAGCAAATGATTAACTGCTTCGCAATAGCACATACTTTCAGTGAATTGGAAGTTATGCTGATACGATGGAGTGATGGGCAATTAGACACCATAATAGAAGATAGAGTCACACTTCTTAGATTCAGATCAACAAATCTACAGAGGTAGCAGGACAGCACATGACTATAAGCAGTTCAAACTGAAAGCAAGGACCAGATTATGGAAATGCAAATTGCCAAACTGGTGCAGAAGCAGAATTACTTGCGACAATGTACTAAGCTTATCCTCTGCAAACGAGGAAGATCCAATGAAACAGTAGTCAGTAAGTTGCAATTGTTAAGCTCCAAGACCTGAATAAGACTATGTTATCAATCCTTTATCAAGTAATCAACTAAGTTTTCATACTGATGAGTGAATAACATGAAGAAGAAAAAGAAGAAAGACCTCCAGCATGTAACTATAAGAAATTGCAGCCATTGAAGCCGAAGTGATACCCTCACAACTATGAAGCTTGAGTTCAGTCAGCAGTGGGAGCCTTACAGACTACAGAGAAAAACAAAGAATGTGTAAGATTATCTATCTAAGATACCAGTTGACTGGTTATCACGAAAAAGTTAGATGTTAGAGCTGACCTCTAGAGATACGTTCGGACAGTAAGAAGCATCAAGAATATGGAGATTAGCACAAGTTTGGGCTATCTCACGTAATGTCTCATCACTGACACAAGAACAATTTGACATGTCTAAGGACTCCAGTTGTGGGCATGAAATTGCAGCTGAGCGAATTGCCGCATCTGAAAGCTTGTGACATGATCCAATATCAAGGGCATGCAGAAGGGGACAACTCAGTACAGCTTGGCCCATGTTGCTGCGCTTCAGAGACAATGTTTGAAGCTCTGGACACCTGAAAGATATGTATATAAGAATAAGATAGGCAAATAACAAGTAATGGTAGGTTTTGTTTGAAAATGTGAGCATATTTCACCTGATGGATATCCTCAGGACACGACACTTGATAAGCTGAAGATGTTGCAATCTGTCATGGTTTATAGGTATCTCCTGCATACCATTGCCCAGGGTAGCATCATTCACATTCAAACTCCTCAACAAGTTGCATTCTGCCAGAGCATGAAAAAATGGATCTCCCAGCTGTCCTCTTCCCAAAGTCAAAGTCTCGAGGTTTCTGAAGAGCAAAAACACATAAGGCACAATTCAAGAAGCAAATAACATATAGAGGCCACCATATAGTTGAAATTATATATCTAAAACACACAGAGGCACACACTATACTATATATCTAAACACATAGAGGCACACACTATAGTGGCAATTATATATCTACAACACGCGTGGAGGCACATAATATAGTGGTATTACATGAGTATTACTGAGCTATGAAAAATGTGAAGATAACATAGAGTCAGCAACCTTAATGATGAAACTGCTTTCATGACAAGATTGTGGAGAGCAGGAGCACCATGAAGATTCACCTCCACTGCATTTGGGTACCGATGGCACATATCCTCAACTGTAACAATTTTTCATCAAGCAATAAGATTCCACAAAAAAAGGATGACAATCTAATAAGACATCACTAGCATCATAAAATGCTAAAATAATTTCTCAACCAAATTTTAGTCGCTACCACTAGCAGAGAGAAGAAGTATAGGCCAGGCTAACACCACTTTAAAATATGCATGTATGCCAATTTCAGTGAAGCCCAGTCCTCTAGAGTACAAATTTCAATGAAATCAAAGAGCCTACCACCCCAAAACAGACACAGTAACCAAAGAACCCAAACAAATGTATATAGTGTTAAATCACATCCAACCTCATTAGCAACTTCTGACATTCTCACAGCTTAACCATGAAACTACACATTCCAACTCGTGAACAGTCACTAGTTTATCTAATAAATTTCTTCTATCACAATAAACTGTAAGGAACTGGATACTGCCCAGTTGAGTTGAGAGATGTAAAACATAAGCTGCATGCTACTGTTGCATAAACAAGACTTACATTGTTCTAATGTTACATTGCGATTCTCCAGATTCAAATATCTCCAAAAATCTTCATGTGTGCTAGCTGTTCTCCACTGCTTACAAACCATTGCAGCTCGACAAAGATCAACATGACCCAAGAAAGAAAAGACCTTTGGAAAAGATAAAAAAAATATAAATTAGATCCAGAAACAGGTGCGGGAGGCAAGGGACAAGCACAAAATCAGAGCACTTTACCATATACAAAAGATCATCTGAAAGATCCATTCTAATTTCAAGATCGTCTGACTTAGAAGGGCCACTCTCATCTCCACCATCTCCACCACCATTGGAACCAAAGGAAGTTTCATCATTGCTGCTATTCCATATGAAATTATGATAAACTATCGCATCCCCCGATGGAACACCGTGACTCTGGGTAAAGTTGGAGTCCATGGGTTCTGAAGAATTAGAATGGCCAGCATCTGGAGACATCACTGTGACATATTGGCAATCACTGTAGCGAACAATTATCATACAGAAATGGTAACTTGTCAGTAATTCAATAACATCACAATACTGCTACATCACCACCACTACTAGGGTGTAATCTTGGCTTAGTTCTTCAATGTGCTAAACGAAACAAGAAATTCAACTAGGAAAGCACTATAAATTTTGGCTCTTCATATTTTCCAGTAAATTGCATAGCTGCATTAGCTGCGGAGAGTAGAATGATAATTAATATATAAAAAAAAACTTTGCATATTTTCTACGCTTGTACAATGTACGATGCAAGTCCAGCCTATGTGCAATACTATATGCAGTACATGAAGACCAAGATCAAAGCTTTAATTATAGACTGGAATCAACAAATGAGGCATCTTCAAAATGATTGCCCGGAACTAGATGACGAATAAGGCAAAGTCTGGGAGAAAAAAAGAAGGGAGAAGAACGAAATGGACACAAGGGTAGAACTCACTGAGAACCAGAGTAAACTTTGGCACGCTTGCTATGCCAATCCCTGTTACAGTCTTCCACAACATTTCCAGAAACCTCCGCGACGACTGTTGTGGCCGTACCACTAGTCTCACCCCGAAGCCTCTGCGCAAACCTAAGAGTGCTCCTCCTCAAGGCAACCGGAATAGCGATACCATCGTCAGAAGGCGGCGCGTTAACCGACTCGCCAGCCGCCTCACCCCCCTCCGCCGCTCTAATCATCTCTTCAAACAACCTCGTCCCGTCCCGATCATGAGTGTCCAGCATGTCATAGTCGAATGTTGGTGCAGCTTCCCCAGGATCCTCGCCGTTAGCCCCAATGCCAACACCTCTGGAGTGGCTGTCATTCTTAAGAGCGGCGTCTCTCATGGCTTCACAATATCCTTTGGTATATTGTCCTACTTCGTCGTCAAAAGTGAAGCACAAGCAGCACCAAATCTTCATACAATTAAAGGGGCAAAAGGCGGTGCCTTTACAAACCCTAGTTCATAATCTTGCTCATTTCCACATAGCCCATAAAAAGGGATTGCGAGAAAAAGGCAAAAACGTAAAGTCAAATCCAAGAATCGGTGACGGCAGTCGAGGAGACCTAGATGGCGAAATAATAATAAGAACCAAGAAATGGAAATTCCTTTTGTTGGGGCGGAAGGAGCTGTGATGTTTACCAGTGTATGAAAGAGGAGAGTGGGCGGAGGCAGCTAAGGGATAAATGGCGTAGGAAGAAGCAGAGAAACCGGAGGATTGAGTTAGAGAGAGAAAAAGGGACGGGGGAGGAACAGAACGGCACGGATCTGACCAGATCTTAGAGGCCTGCTTCGGAAATGGTGGTGGGATGCCTAGTGCTGGCAATGGCATATTGAAGCAGCCAAGCAGGGAGATCAGTGCAACATAATCGTCATCTCACAAATTCGCACTTTTTGCTCGCAAGTCGCAACTGAATTGAAATGTGTTTTTTTTTTTTTCATTTCTGTTTACTGTTTTCCTCGTTTATTCCCCTTCTCCCTCCAATTTAACATTCCTATTGGAAGAAACTAGTTTTTATCGGATTCATTATTGAATGAATTCATGCTATTTGTCGGGCTAGATAAGGTGATTAAGTTCATAACCTATGGCGGATTTAAATCATTTTCATTTGATGGAGGAAGCGGGCGGAGATTTGTGCGCGCAGCAGGGTTTCTTAGTCACATTATTAAGTCAATTTTCGTCTTTCGAACTCATTAAAATTCAATGGCTTCAATCAATCAATCCCCTACCTTCCCGTCCGCCGACCCTTCTATGGAAATTTTCCCGGTAGCGAAGTGGTAATTTTTTGCCATGGCAATATTTTGGTCATGGATATCAGAGAGAGAGAGTATTCCGGTGACCGGCGACTACGGAGGGAGATTTCCATGCGGCGAGAGATGACGTAAGAGGATTTTCTAGTGGCAGTGTTGGATTCGTAATGTTTGTCGACCTATTTGGCAATGTTCCTAAGCCCAATTTGTGTTGTTTATATCATTTCGGTTTGTATCGTTTATCATTCTAGTTTGTTACTTTTGTCTATTGTGTTTGCAATATTTATATTACTAGTTTGTATATATTTTATTTATACTATTTGTTACTCTAGTTTGTATACTTTATGTTATGATTTGTATACTTTGTATTCATTGATTTATAATACAATTTTGCTGGTTTGTATTGTAAGGAGTGTTATTTTGTACTGTTAGTATGTTTTGTAATGTTTGTCGGTTTATTTTGTAATGTTTATAAGTTTGGTTATTTTTGTCCACCATGTTTGTCATTTTTGTCAACCATGTTTGTAATATTTTTTATGTCTAAAAAACAACCTGGTTGACTTTTGGATGAAACTCCTCTCTATAAAGATGGAGCCTCCAAAGTCAACATGTGTGTTTTTTCATTTTGTATGTTTTGTCGGTCTAGTTTGTCATTTTTGTCTATCATGTTTGTAATGTTTGTATGTCTAAAAAACAATCGGGTTGACTTTGGGACAGAGCCCCTCTATATAGAGATGGAGCCTCCAAAATCTATCCGGTTGTTTTTTTAATTTGTAAGGTTTGTATTGTTTGTCGATCTAGTTTGTATTGTTTTTATAGTTCGTATGTTTGTATTGTGTTGTAAATTTATTTGTATGTTTTTATCATTTTAGTTTGTAATGTTTCTATGTTTGTATTCTTTGTACTATTTGTAGGTCCGGTTTGTATACTTCAAAATTTTTCATAATATCCAAAATGCCCATATCACTAATTAAATAGCTCTTTCCATTTTTTTAACATTAAATTAGTGTGTCCAGATCTAAAAGCTAGGAGGGGGCTTAGTCAAGTGACCAAGCACCCCCTAGTCATTTGATCCTTCCTCGTTATTTGTCATTTCTTCATAAAAACCAATTCATTCATATTTTCAAATTATTTGTACAATAATTTATTTAATAATCGAAAGTAATATTTGTACTACTTGATAATTGTGGTATTGGTAATATTTAGTTCATATATATTTTTGTGATTAGATTATCTTAACTTATTATTGTTTATATATATTTCATATTATAAAACTTTGTACTACTTACTGTTAGTATAAATTGCTTATAATTATTTCTTTATACCAGTATTAATAACATTTTTCTCTATTGAATCCAAACTGAACTAAGAAAATTATGTATTAAAATAGTAATTAGAACCTTCAATGGATTTGCGTATTGCTAATATGTAAGCATAAAATTCTTCGTTTAATGGGTACAAACTTTATGGTCAACAATCATATAAAAAGATAATAATTAATAGGCGGTCGACCACTTTCCAAGAAAACGGTCTATCTCTTCTAGTAAGCGGTCAACTACTTTCCAAGAAAATGGTCTACCACTTTCCAAGAAAACGGTCTACTACTTCTACCAAGAGGTCTACGCTTCCGCCATGTGGTATACCACTTTCAGCAAGAGGTCGACCTAATGACACTTACTTTCAACTGAAACCCGCTTGTTGCAAGCGGTAGAGTGGTCTACTAATTTCGGAAAACGGTCTATCGGTTTTGGCAAATGCCTACCACTTCTGGCGAATGGTCTACCGCTTCCGGCAAACAATCGACCAGATGATACAATTATCTGCTACTTACAATAGGAAAATAATGGACAATAGGAGGCCTACAATACAATATTGATTTGCAGTAATGCAACTTTCTATCACTCGTGGGCAACCAAACCCTGTACACGAGTACTAAAGGTCTAAGGCTCTAAATAAATATAGAGCTCCCCATGCAAGAAAAGTCTAGAAAATGACGAGGAAAATCTTAAAAAAATAGAGTATGTGTTTGAATAAGGAAAAGTGTGTAAAGGAATGTCAAGTCGATGATAGAAACCATTCAAAGCTGAAATTTTTATAGAAAAGCTTCACTTTGTCGTTTTGAGACTCTTCTAGTTGGTGGTTAATGCTTATGGTGAATTGCATGATGTCCTTGCATATGTGGTTAGGATTCTCTTGTGTTGTTGTTGACCTTTTAAGTTCACTTATGATCTGATGTCTTATTGGTATTTTTTTTAATGATTTTCAAGGTACAAAACAACCTAGGAGGATTTGGATCAAGCATTGGATAACTCCAGAGAACCAAAAAAGCTATAAAGAGAAGAATATTGAGTTTTCATGTTAAAGACGGGTTCAATGACGCAAAAACCTACTATTAACCACGAGTAGAGCCCAAGAAGAGCCCAATGGATGAAGACTTGGCCGAAGAAGAAGTAAGAACTCGTGGAGGCCCAGCAACGGGTCCAACTGTCACCCAAGCAAATTAATTTGCATATATCACGATGAAATCTATAGAAGAGGTTGCTTGCAGGCCAAGGAGTCCATCCAATAAGAAAACTAGTGTCAGGTGTAACCGTCGCTAAAAGGACCAAGCTAAACAAGATCTCTTTAGGCCATGTTTCGCCTCCAAGTCGAAGAAATCTGCTATCACTGCAACTAGTCGGGCCACTATGCTAGAGATTGGCCTGGGAGAGGAGGACAGGGGAGAGCCTAGTCCGAACAATCAGTCCGGGACGGAGGAGGAAGAACTCAGACCGGACAGCAGTTTGGCAACCAGCCAAACCGGTCTTATCACCAGCAGGGAGGAAATGAAGGGCGGTTCAACCGCAATGAGCGATACGAGGGTAGGGATCTCAAGCATCTGGGAAACCAAGACTGTTTGCCATGAGGAGAGAAGAAGCTGACGCTGCACCTGAGGTGGTGACTGGTATGATCTCGCTTTACCACCAGGCCGCTTTTGTATTATTTGATTCCGGCTCCACACACTCTTTCATTTCTACCAAGCTTGCTAGAACCTTAGGAGTTCCATTTGTGAGGTTGGGGCAGAATTTAAGGGTCAGGACCCCAGTGGGGGATACCCTTATAGTGGACTCGGTCATTCGTGATTGTCTTATTACCGTGGCGGGGCACGAATTTGAGGCGAACCTAATTCTACTACCCTTCGACGAGTTTGATGTCATCTTGGGTATGGACTGGCTGTCAAAGAATAGAGCAAAGGTGGACTGCTACAAGAAGGAGGTTAGCCTGGAGGTGGAAGGGAAAGTCACTGCTTTGTTCAAAGGGGCTAAGAAGCTTATCCCTGGGTGCTTAATCTTCGCGGTTAAGGCATTCTCATTAATTCAAGAAGGATGTGCAGCATATTTAGCCCATGTTAAGGAGGTGCAAGAGAAGAAGATAGAAGATGTACCTGTCGTCAGGGAATACCCCGAGGTATTTCCTGAAGATCTTCCTGGGCTACCGCCGCAGCGAGAGGTGGAATTCGATATTGAAGTATTCCTGGAACGACACCGATATCTATCCCTCCTTACCATATGGCACCAGTGGAGTGAACGGAGTTGAAGGAGAAGTTGCAGGAGCTGTTGGAGAAGGGGTTCATACGCCCTAGTGTATCACCATGGGGAGCACCATTGTTATTCGTGAAGAAGAAGGATGGCAGTATGAAACTGTGCATTAACTATAGGAAGCTGAACAAAGCTACCACCAAGAACCGCTATCCTTTGCCAAGGATAGATGATCTCTTCAACCAACTACAAGGAGCAAGGGTGTTCTCGAAGATCGATATATGGTCAGTGTATCATCAGTTGAGAGTGGCAGATGGTTCAGTACCCAAGACAGCTTTCCGCACTAGGTATGGTCACTACGAATTTTTGGTCATGCCGTTCGGACTGACCAATGCACCGGCAGCTTTCATGGGACTAATGAAACGGGTTCTTCATGAGTACTTGGAAAAGTTTGTCATCGTCTTCATAGATGACATACTCATCTACTCGAGAAGTAAGGAGGAGCACGAAGAACACCTTAGGGTGGTTTTGCAGAAATTGAAAGAGGAGAAGCTACGCCAAGTTCTCGAAGTGTGATTTTTGGTTGGAGGAGGTCTTGTTCTTGGATCACATGATTTCGGGAAGGGGAGTTGAAGTGGATCCCAAGAAGGTTGAAGCGGTAACAAACGAGGCTCCACCAAAGAATGTCTCCGAAGTGCGGAGTTTTCTGGGTTTAGCTGGGTACTACCGGAGGTTTGTGGAAGGGTTCTCCAGCATTGCACGACCCATGACACAGCTATTGCAGAAGGGGAAGGCATTTGTTTGGGATGCGAAGTGTCAAACGGCGTTTGAGTTGCTGAAGGAGAAGTTGACCTCTGCACCGGTGCTGGCACTACCGACCAGCGGTGGGGAGTTTTCCATCTATAGTGATGCTTCCTACCAAGGCTTGGGTTGTGTACTGATGCAGGATAAGAAGGTGATCGCCTATGCCTCGAGGCAGTTACGGCCCCATGAGGTGAACTACCCCACCCATGACCTGGAGTTGGCAGTAGTGGTCTTTGCCTTGAAGTTACGGAGACACTACCTCTACGGCAAGACGTTCACCATCTTCACTGATCACAAGAGCCTCCAACACTTGACTAATCAGAAGGAATTGAACATGAGGCAGAGAAGTTGGGTGGAGCTGTTGAGCGATTATGACTGCACCATTAAGTACCATCCGGGAAAGGCAAATGTGGTGGCTGACGCCTTGAGCAGGAAGAGGGAGAGCCCTTTACCGGAGTTGGTCTCTTTGAGGGCCATGAACGTGGAATTGGAGCTAGAGGAGGTAACAAAGTTGCTAGCAACTTTGAAAATTCGTCCTATGCTGCAGGAACGAATCAAGGAGAAGCAGAGTGAGGATTTGGAATTAGAGAAGTACAAGAAGCAGGTGTTAGAAGGGAAGGACACCAAATTTGGACTGGTAGATGGGGTACTGATGTATCAAAGAAGCTTGTGTGTTCCAGATGTTGACAAGCTAAGGAAGGATATTCTGGACGAGGCTCACTCTGCACCCTATGCAATGCACCCTGGGGCTACTAAGATGTATCGTACCGTCAAGGAGCATTTCTGGTGGCCAGGCTTGAAGAAGGAAGTAGCTACACATGTCTACCAATGCTTGGAGTGCCAAATGATCAAGGCTGAACATCAAGCTCCCGTCATTGAGCACCTACCGTTGGAGATCCCGCAGTGGACTTGGGAGAAGATCATCATGGATTTTGTGTATGGTTTACCGAGGACCCCAAGGGGAAATGATGGAGTATGGGTGATTGTGGATCGCTTCTCGAAGGTGGCTCATTTTATACCCATCAAGTTCAAGCCAGGGCTGAAGGAGCTGGCTAGGCTGTATGTGAGGGAGATAGTGAGATTGCATTGAGTTCCACTTAGTATCGTGTCTGATCGTGACCCTAGCTTCACGGCACGATTCTAGGTGAGTCTTCAAAAGGCAATGGGCACTAAAGTTCACTTCTCTACCGCATATCACCCCCAGACAGATGGGCAGTCAGAGAGGACGATTCAGACACTAGAGGACCTGTTGAGGGCGTGTGTCTTAACCATGGAAGGAGCTTGGGACAAGCATTTGCCTCTAATGGAGTTTTCTTACAACAACCAGTATCACAGCTCGATACAAGCAGCTCCATATGAGGTATTGTATGGGAGGAAGTGTCGTACACCATTGTACTGGCATGCATAGGGCGTGCGACAGCTAGAGGGTCCGAAGATGGTACAGAAGGCAGTGGAGAAGGTGGAGGTGATTCGCCGGAACTTGAAAGCAGCTCAAGACCGACAGAAGAGTAATGCCGAGAGGCCAGGGAACCCACGATTTTATGAAGTGGGGGATATGGTATTCCTAAGGGTGTCCCCTTGGAATGGAGTGATGAGATTTGGTAAGAAGGGAAAACTTAGTCCGAGGTATATCGGTCCATATGAGGTGTTGGAGCGCATTGGACCCTTAGCCTATACCTCCTAGCCTATCTAGGATCCACGACGTTTTTCACGTCAACATGCTAAGGGCGTATCGATCCAACCCGGAGCATGCGATCAGACACGAGGACATCCAGTTGGAAGATTATTTGACCTGTGAGGAGGTTCCAATCCAGATCGTGGATAGGCAGGAAAAGGAGTTGAGAAGGAAGAAGATTTCCATGGTAAAGGTGTTATGGAGAAACCAGGGCAGCGATGCTGCGACTTGGGAGACAGAGAGTAGTATGAGAGAGAAGTACCCAGAGTTGTTTTTTGGTGTTTAGATCGTTAGTGGGTGAACTTCGGTGTACTCTCACTTTTAGTACTCTTTTTAGCTCCCATTTCTCGATTTTTTTCAATAATAAGACCTGATGGTTCAGTCCGGTTTCATGGTAGCTACCAACCCAGTTCAACCTACAATTTCGAGGTCGAAATTTCTTAAGGGAGAGGGAAATGTTATATCCCAACTAGCATTGTTCCTTCGAACACAGTGTTAAATCGTTCAATGTTTGCTTGACCGTTCAAATTTTGGGGACGAAATTTTTATAAAGGTGGAGGAAATGTAACACCCCGAATTTTGGGTTAGGGTTCGACCTTAATACGTGATCGGTTGGGTTGACAGTTGCGTACTAAAAGTTGCAATCGCGGATTAGTAGTAATAATAATAATGATAAAAATAATAATTACTATTATTATATAAAAAAAACAAAGCGGCGTGGGGCCGAGAGGGAGAGGGCGGCCCTCTCCTTTTCCCCAAATCCCCCAGCCGCCTCTCGTCCCTTCTCTTCCCCCAAGCAGAGAAAAGCAAAATAAACCCGCCCTAGCAATTTCCCCGTCCCCAAGCAGAAACCCCAGGCCCGCCTATTTTCTTTTACCCAGAAGCTCTCGGCCAAAAGAGAACCTTCCCAAACCCACCACATAAACCCCGCCGCCTCCATTCTTTTTCCAAACCCCAACGCGAGAAACCCCCAAATCCCCGCCGCCTCTCAATTTCCCTGGAGAAGAAGAATCAACCGCCACCACCTGTGATCGACCCCGATCCCGATCCCTTTCTTGTTTCTAGGTAAGGATCACGAACCCCTTCGCGTTTTCTAAACTTGATTTATCGATAGTCTAATCCGAAGCTCGTTTTTATTAGCGGTGACGTTGAGGGTTCGATCAACAAGGAGAACAACGTCCCAGATCATCTAATCTAGTCCTAAGCGCGTTCTAGAGGTAAGAGAACTCGATCCCTTTGAGTTAGGTCGTTTAATTTGGGAATTTTTCGTGAGGGTGCAATTCTGAGGTTTTAGCAACAGACGTTCAGGCCTTTAGTGACAGAATTTTGGGTAGTCACTAAAGCTGCCGGGAATTTCCAGAAATTTGTTTTAGATGGTTTAAATTGTTTCGAGTTCTTATGGGAGATTTTTCTTGGGTTTAAAATTTTTATAAATTGAGGGAGGTCCAGGAGATGGCTGTAATTTAATTTGAAGATTTTTGAATATGTATTTTTAATTTTAGAAATTGTTTGAACATTCGTTTTAATTAAATAAAAATATTTCCGAGGAGTTTATAAGGGTTTGGAAATTTTCCAGGGTAGAAGTACTCATGATGGATGTAGCAAAATTATGATTCGGATTTTTAAGAAGGTTCAAGTTAGGTGGAAATTTTGTCCCCGACTAAAATAATAAGGAAAATTGATCGGTTTTGAAGGGATTGTTTTTAGAAAATTTTTAAAGGGGGTTAACGGACCTTGGGAGAGAGTCTCGAGGGCTGGATGTTGAGGAGAGGAGGTTCTAGTGACCCAAAATGGAATCCTAAATCGAGAAAGATCGACTAAGGAGATGACTTTCTTATTAATAGGTTCACCGAGATTATTCGGCTAGGAGGGATTTCTTCGAGTAAGGAATCGAGGAATCATCTTTACAAGGTGAGTTTAAAGGGGGTAAATTCTGCTCTTTGCGTGTTCTTTCAATAATTACAAGTCTTGGGTATTTTGATGAAGTGAATGTCGTTTTTGATTGTGATTATGGTTGATGATATGTGACTCTGTTGAGCTATGCTTGATGTGAATGTGCATGAGTTCTTATTTAAATTTAAGCTTTAAGTTTATAAGTTATTGTTAAAGTTAAGAAACAAGCTTTTTTTAAGAAGTAACTCACCTTCAAGAAGGTGAAGTCGTTTTAAGTGTTTTTAGTCACTAGCACCAGTATGTTGCCTTTGAGACATTTTGAGATAGAGCAGCAGTTATGCTCTTGAGACTTTTAAGATGGGAAGCAGTTATGCCCTTGAGAATCGTCGTGAAGAGCCACCACGATAAGTTTAAGATGTTAGGGGGATGAATCGTTACGACTTCCCTAACTAAGTTTAAGTTTAAGGAAACCTGAATGGCTTCTCATACGTATGAGTTGGCAACCGGACTAGCTAGTGAGGGATCCCAGTGTCAGTCAAATTTTTAAGTTGAGATTTGAGTTTTAAGAGTAAACTCTTGGAGGGTGGAAGAATCATCCACCTATTTAAGTTGAGTACTTAAGGAAGAAATATTAGATATTTAAATCGTAAGGGCGTAGACTGACCCCAACTCACTCACCAGATCGTAGAGGAGGAAATCCTAACCAGCCAGTCCATGATCAGCAAGCCAGAGGAGCTCAACACCATCGTCGCTGAGAGATGTCGAGCCAGGCGTCAGAGTAAGCATCAGAGAACTTTTTCAAGTTATTAAGACTTTATGGTTAAGAGTTAAAGATTGGAGATTCATTTCTTTTAGATGATTTAAGTTTTACCCACGTGTTTCGGGCTTCAAATTGAGATATTAAGATATTCGAGTTTGGTATTTTATTTAAACTTGTGTTATTTGAGATTTTTAATTATACCCCGGGGTAGAAATGTCTTTTTCCAAATTCAAAGAGGTGGGATGTTTCATAATATGTATATATATTTATATAAACTCGACGGTAACTCAGATTAATTTGTGCTCTAAATAATAAAACTCGACGGCGTACAATGTATGACTGGCGTACGCTAGGCTGAACCATATAATATATATAATGTAGGGAGTTCTACGGTACCCAGGGTGAAATCTGGGGTACCACATACCTTGAGTAAGAAAATGCTATCTAGAACTTGAATTGACTGATCTTTCGGACATGATACTATACTCTAACCCTTAAAGATCAACATCTAGGTCTTAATTCTCTAATCTTATACCCCAAGATCAATTTAATTAGAAACAATAATTGATGGTTATGATTCGTCCAAATATAGGCAAGAAAATCAATGCACATGTTAGGGTTTATAGTTTATGATTTAGATAATTAGGACTTAGGGTTCACTCATTAAGGGTTAGGGTATAGTATCATGCCCAAAAATTCTGCTAATTCGAGGTCTAGATAGCGTTTTAATACTCAAGGTATGCGGTACCCCGGATTTCACTAGGGGTGCCGTAGAAGGCACCAGAGGGCAAAGTGTGTGTATATATATATATATGGAGTTCTACCTAGGGTGAAATCTAGGGTACCGCATACCTTGAGTAACGCTATCCCGAACTTGAATTGACTGATCTTTCAGATATGATACTATACTTTAACCCTTAAAGATCAAAATTTAAGTCTTAATTCTATAAATCTTATACCCTAAGATAAATTTAATTAGAAACAATAATCGACGGTTATGATTCGTCCAAAAATAGGCAAAAAAATCAATGCACCATCTTTGGGCTTATAGTTTATGATTCAGATAATTAGCACCTAGGGTTCACTCATTAAGGGTTAGGGTATATTATCATGTAGAAAAATCCTGCTAATTCGAAGTCTAGATAGCGTTTTCATACTTGTTGGGTAAGCATAAATGGACCATTGGGGGACATGGGCTTATGGGCTTGTTTAGGCCGAAGCCCATTGGAGAGCATGAGGAGTTAGGTACAAACAAAGAGTTGGGCCCATATAAGGAAGGACGGGCGCATGACGACAAAATAGATATGGCGATTGATGAGTACGGGACCAGGAGGCTGAGAGGTTGCCACCTGGTAGTGTGTTCCCTACTAGGCGCCTAGGCAGAGAGGTCCAGGAGCTGCCACGTGTAGGCGCATGACCGTTGGGCCGTACCAAGAATTTAATGATGTGATGACGTGGAGCTGAATTCTAGGATCTTGATCGGGGCATCGACGAGTATAAATAGTAATTGGTAGGTGGCATTTACGCAGGTTGGCTTCTCTCACTAAAACCTATATTGCACTTATCTCTCTAAAAATGTGCACTGACTTGAGCGTTGGAGTGATAACGGGAACCTAGAAGCCCACTAGGCGCTTGTTTGTGCAGGGTCTCGGTGCCTCAACTACGAATAGTTTCTACGAGAGCCGCGTATGCGGGACCGGGTATTAAGGCTCAAAAAATTGGCGCGCCAGGAAGGGGACCAGAGCTAGGCTCATGGAGAACATGAATGAGGGGAATGGAGGGGAGGATAGTTCGAGATCGGAGAGCTCTAACCCCGGAGAGGGCGAGCGTCAGTCGAGTCAAGAGCTGAGTATGGACGTAGAAGGAGAGGGTAGCCACGGGCACCCGTCAGCGGGGGAAGAGGAATCCTTGTCACAGAGGGAGTTATTTCGAATCATAGCTCACCAAGACAGGGCCATAGCAGCGCTCAGAAGGGAGTTGGAAGGTGGACGAAGTGAAGACAAGATGGCTTATAGTCCGGGAATGAGAAAGTGAGAGAGGGCGGGGGATGACTCGGGGTCCATGAATACGAATTTCCACATTACACTGAGTAGGGTGCAGATCTGCTTTGGGCGTCCGTGACACGTCCCGTCTCTTTTCAAAAACCAAACCATAATTCAATCCAAAAACCGGTTACTCCGGAGCAACCCAAACCACATTTTAAAATAAACTAACTGACATTATTTAAGAATTTTTAACGAAAAGCCCCAACACTTGGGCAAAATTCTCAATCTCAAACACCAAAGACGACTTAACACAGAATCTCCAGTTTATACTAATAACCATGAGACATAATAATTAACTAATCTAACTTGACTCCTCACGAGCTTTCCGATATCCCGTCGACGCTGGTACTGCTGCTCTCCTCGTCCTGCTTCTTCTCGTGATCCACTTCCGTTAGACTATCCTCAACCTGGTGAGTGAGAAGGGGTCAGTCTCGTCGTTACTTCCTAAGGTCCTTGCCCAAGGCAAACTCCTTACTAAACACATTATTAGGGGAATGCCTTCCTTAGACGAAAGTCGTTCTCACTTTCATCCTTCAAACTTTACTATCAAACAGTCTATAAGAGATCTCTACTCCTATCTTATCTTTAGAATTCCCTTACTTATGTTCTTAATAACTCCTTTCAACTTTAACTCATAGAGGTTCTCAACTTTTATCCTTAACACAAACACAAAATGCTAGGACCACCGCATTACGTCTTGCCGTCCGGTGTCCTACCCTAGTATGCCAACCGCGTTACGTCTCGCCGTCTGGTTGCATACCCAAACTCGGCAATGGCACTGCGTTACGTCTCGTCGTCCAGTCCATGCCCGTCAACTACTGCGTTACGTCTCGCCGTTCAGTAGTGACCCAACATACTCGATCGACTGTTGCGTTACGTCTCGCCGTCCAGCAGTGACCCGACCATCTATTGCGTCCAATAGTGGCCCAACCGCCTGGGGGTTCCTCTTACCATTAACCAACTATTACAATCATACATCCATACATTCATACGTAGCACAACGCGTGCCTCCACCCTTACAGGCGGTGGGATGCCTCACACACACATCGCGCATTACTCAGCAGTTAACTAATTAATAACTTGAACGAAAAGCATAAACTAAAAGACCTACGACAAAGATTTTACCCCCTTTACACTCACCTCGTACTCGTCGAAACCAACTCTGATTAGACTCTGACAATTCCAAACTCTCTCTTATAATATTCTCCTCACTCCCATGATTCCATAGGCGCAGACGATTCCTCGATTGGACGTCAATTGATCAAGTTATGGCCAAAATAAACATTTTGTCAGTTTAAAAATACCGATACCGAAATTGCAATTTCTCCAGTCAACAGAGTTGACCACGACCCCCATTGGAAAATTACAGAAAGATTCCACTAACTTTTCAAATTCTACATAATGGTACCTGAACTTAACAGATTTTCATCCAACCTTTCAGTGCCCGTTTCTCCCTCGTCCGACGTCGGAATTCGATTTCGTCTACATGGTGATGATCCTGGGATCGTCCTCTTTGCATTGATACTCACCACTCGAAAGATGGTTGAGGTTGACTACACTTGTGCCGCCGATGTCATTTGGTCTCGCCATGACTGCCGCCGCTAGCTGGCGATCGCGAGGAGGAGTGGTCGGGTCAGTCGATGCGGAAAGGGATGCGGCTTGCATCAACGGAAGGGAAGGGTTGGCCGGGTTGGTTTTGCTGGGGAAAGGTCGACAGATTCCTTTTTTTTTTCTTCTTCTTCTTTCTTTCTCTCTTCTCCAATTTTGCTGCTGCTTCCGTCCATAAAAGGTAGGGAGAATAGGGTTTTATGTTGGGGAATCAATAATAGGGAGAGAAAGGTAAGGTGAGTTACGTAACTCGTGGGCAGGGGGATTAATTCTCTTTTCCCCCTTCTTTTTGTTTAATAATAATAATAAATATGATTATTATCATTATTTTTTTAATCCACGGTTGCAACCCTTCAAACGTAACTGTCAATTCAACCGTTCACATATTAAAGTCGATTCTAAATCTAAAATACTGGGGTGTTACAGTCCGCGTACCTGGAGGCCACCAACCGAACTCATAACGACCGGCCCTAAAGAACCCAATGCATGGGCCCTAAGCGTATTGCTTGGCGCTTTGGCATCAGATAGCCCCTGGCGCGAAGTATCCTAATGGAGCCGACGGGAACGACGATCCCACCATTGCCTAGTTACGATGGGGTTGCGGACCCATAAGATCATTTGAACAACTATTTCACGAAGATGCAGCTCTACAACAGCTCGGACGCTACGTTGTGTAAGGTATTCCCGTCCACATTTGCTGGGGTGGTCTTAGACTGTTACCATCAAATCGAGGAAGGGCGCATCGAATGCTTTGAACAATTCGCTGAGTTGTTTTTATCCAAGTTCGCGAGCCGAAAGCGCCGACCTTTGACTATAGGCGCCCTATTCAAGGTGAAATAAAGGGAAGGAGAAGCGCTAAGGAAGTTCTATGACCGATGGATTTCAGTCGCCATGACGGTCAAAGACGTGCAACCAGCAGTGTTAGGAGTTTGCCTGGATGCATGCACATCCAGCGAAGAGTTGTGTCGAGTTCTCTCGAAGCGAGATGTGGTGTCCATCGAAGATCTAGATCGGAGAGTGCAAAAAGTGATCATATTGGTGGAAACGTTGACTGCACGAAGAGCTGAAAAAGGTGCCTAAGGGGGGAAGAGGTTGATGCGAGGCAAGCGCCAAGGCCCATGATAGGAAACAACGTTCCACAAAGGAGGCCGGAGGCTCAACGCCCATCACCAAGGGGTGCGGGAAATTTCACGGAGTACAATGATACGCTGAAGAATGTCTTTTAGTACGTGAAGGAAAGAGGTTATCACATACGTTGGCCAGGTCCTATGCGCGGTCAACCAAATGAGAAAAATCTCGACCGGTATTGTGATTTCCATCGGGACAAAGGGCATTACACAGCTGATTGCTACCAACTGAAAGCTGAACTTCAAACCTTGGCCGACAAAGGAATGCTCAACGAATTTGTAAAGAGAGTGGAGGAAAGGACCCATCGCACCTACGCGGCAAGAGTCGCTAGGCTGGCGCCTGTTGCACCCGTAGTTCAGAAGGCACCTGAAGTGCTGGTGGTTCAGCAAGTGCCTAAGATACCCCCACCTCCCTTTGAAGTGGACAAGAAGGAGAACCCAACCGCGCTAGGCTCACAGTGGAGTCTATAAACCAACACCCTCGACCTGAGAGATAAATTGGAGAGAACAAGGCGCCTAAGATCCGCATCGTTGAAAGCAAGGGCGACGGTACAAATACACTTCAATCAAGAACCGGATGAGGCGTGTCAGGTCCCGTCGGAAGAGTCATTAGGGATACAAGGGGTGATAGCGGGGTGCAAGGTGAAAAGAATGCTGTTGGACACCGATAGTTTGATGGATGTCCTGTTTAAGAGCACGTTCGAGCGCATGCAATTGGCGCCTGAGTTGGTGAGTCCCTCAAGCTCCGCTTTGATAAGTTTCCCAGGGGCGCCCGCACAAGTCATCAGGCTATTAGGTCTCCCCGTGACTCTAGGCGATGAAGCGCATTGTGTGACGCATGCGGTGGAGTTTGGAATCATGGACTTCCCCTCACCATACAACGTGATACTTGGCCGACCCCTCTTGGCGCAATTTAATGGAGTGGCTGATAACACCTAAATTATACATATATTCGCCTACACTTTTACATCCTAAAATAACATAAATTGTACCATGTTCATTCGATTTCCCGATTTTATGCTTGGTTTTGTGTTGGAGTCATGTTTCAGGGTATTCTATCCAATAAGAACGGAATAATGAGTCAATTCAACAAAAAGATGGTTAGGGTTCGAAATCTGGCGTCGGTGGAACTCGAGCCCGCGACGTCCCAGGCGAGGGCAAAGAGCCGTACCACTCCAGCCGCGTTCCCTTTTGTTATCAATATACGAAACCCATCGCGTATTATGGTGATGAATCAATGAAAGATAGCTGAAGCTAATAACTCACGTCAAATGGAAGAAGCAAGCAGGTCGATTATTCGGAAAGCAAGCAGCTGCATCGACGTCCTAAGCTAGCAGCTCCTCCTCCCTTGCCTTCGTAGCTGAAGCTAGTCACGTTAAGTGGGAGCAAGCTACCAGGTCAATTTAATGGAAGCAAGCTGGAGGATTAAATGGACAAGCAAGCACGTCCAAATAATGAAGCAAGCACGTCCATTTTAGCTCGTCCATAACTGAAAGCAAGCAGCTGCCTCGTCCGAATGAAAGCAAGCAGCTGCCTCGTCCGAATGAAAGCAAGCACGTCCATTATTTGAAAGCAAGTAGCAGCCTCCATAAATGAAAGCAAGCAGCTGGCCATTGAAAGCAAGCAGCTGGCCATTATCAAAGCGGTCGAGAGACAAGCAAGCAGCTGATCCATTTATTACAAGCAAGTAGCTCAAGTAAGTAGCTCAATTTGTACTATAAATAGAGGGAGAGGACACTAGACAATGGACACACTACTGCTATATTTTGTTCTCCCTTTCTTGTATTTGAAGTTAGTCGAAACTCTGTCGATTTTCATTCCAAACTCTTGTTACTTCTTTTCATTTCGTTAATCATATCTCGTATTTCATCCATCGTGGTTCTTATGTTTGTGTTCGTATTTGGGAATACCGTGGTATATTGCGTTATTGAGTTTACCGAAGTGAGCTTCTATTCTGTGGGGTTATGATAATCATTTGTGGTGGTAGATTGGTCGGTTTCCACCGTCTTCGCCCAACGATTATTCCCCCGTCGGAAGTTTTCTAGGTGTAATCTATTAACTCAATATACATACCGTATTCTCAACCCCTCCGTCTTTGTCGTCGTCATCATCATGGTAATGTTCTCAACCTTCATCTTTCTAAATCTCATCATGTCGGCTAATCTTCTAGTTGTTCCGGATTTGATGAACCCTAATATGTTTTACATTGATTGAGTGGTATCTTTGATATAGACGTGTTGTTCTCTTTCTTACGATCTTTTCTCGACTTATCATGTGCAAGTATCAATAGTACGCGTCTATTGTATATTTTGTATGATACATGTAAATGAGACTGCGAGGTAATTTTGCATGTTAGATCCCTCGTGAAAAGAAGGAATTGATCGGAGCCACCGGCGATGGGGTCACGTAGTTCCTCCGGATTAGGTTAAAAACCTTGTACGAAAATTCATAAATCTGGTTATTGCTTTGGTTTAAGATTTTTGTAAGCCACGGTTTCACTTGATTCTTAAGTCGAAAGGGTGTTAATACATGTGCGAACGGGTTAACACTAAATTGGGAATTTTCATGGTCTAAGATATTAACACTCGTCTATGTTAAATTCAACTTGTCTGTAAAATGCATATTAGGGGGATTCACTTCCGGGACAACGCCTTCTCCACTTGATTTTACTTTGAAAACTACTTTATTGTATTTTTATTATTGCGTGTGTTTTTATTTCTAAACGAAAATCAACTAAAAACGATTGACTAGATAATAGGTAAAAGCTGAGTACTAGTACACGAAGTCTCTGTGGATACGACCTTGCTTCCTGCTATACTACCGTAGAACGATAGGTACCCTTGCCTATTTTTCCTGTGTTAGTTACGGGCGATCAAGTTTTTGGCGCCGTTGCCGGGGACCAAGTTATTAGAAAAAGCTTTGAACTATTAATTTAGTCGCTTTATTTTTCTTGTTACTTGTTATATCACACTTGTTGCTTTCACCGGTTGTTCTTGTTTTTGTTCATGTAATAGTGCATGACCCGAAACCACCCACGTGGACTAGTCGACCTTGATCCCGAGATCGAGAGAACTCTTCGTCAACGAAGGAGAGAGCAACAAGTGCAGCCACACACAATGGCGGAAGAACACGCCGAAGTGAACAATCGCACAATGTCTGATTATGCCCGTCCTACCTTGGACGGAACTCACTCTAGCATCCGAAGGCCCAATATCGAAGCCAACAAATTTGAAATCAAAACTGGGATGCTACAAATGATCCAAAATCGGGTGCAATTCAATGGGATGCCCGACGAAGATCCCAACACTCATATCAAGAAATTTCTGGAGCTTTGTGACACCATCAAAATCAATGGTGCATCCGTCGATGCTATTCGCCTTCGACTATTCCTGTTCTCTCTCGACAATAGAGCACGGGAGTGGCTTGACGGTCAACCACGGAATTCCATCACAACGTGGGACGGGTTGGCTGAAAAATTCTTAGCCAAATATTTCCCACCAAGCAAGACGGCGAAGCTGAGGAACGACATCGCCGTCTACCGCCAAGAAGACTCTGAAACTCTCTACGAAACTTGGGAGAGATTCAAGAACACCCTCAGAAGATGCCCTCATCACGGCATTCCCCATTGGCTGCAAATGCAAACCTTCTACAATGGGCTAAATCCAGAGACGAAACAATCAATTGATGCAGCAGGGGGTGGCACCATCAACAACAAAACACCTCCCCAAGTAGAGCAGCTAATCGAAGACATGGCAATGAATAGCTATGAATGGTATTCCCCCCGAAACAAGTGCCGACCACAGCCAACCAGAAGTGCCGGGCGACACCAAGTCGACCCAGTTACAGCCTTGGCCGCACAAGTTGAAAACCTCAACAAAAATTTCGACCAGCTCACTGTATCCGGCAAGGTGTTCAAGTGCGAATGGTGTGCTGGTGACCACAACACTACCGAGTGCAAGTTGATCTCCTCAACATCTACCACCGAGCATGTTGATTATATCAACAATCCTCAGAGGAGCGGAAATCCATATAGCGACACATACAATCAGGATGGCGAAACCATCCAAACTTCTCTTGGTCCAACCAAGGGAATCAACGAGCTCCACCCGGATTTAATCAAGCATCATCAAGCAATTCCAATCAGCACCATCAACAACTGCCACCACAAGAAAAGAAATCTAGTCTCGAAGATATGATCGGCAAGTTCATCTCCACCTCCGACTCCAAATTCCAAGCTTTGGACAAATACATTTCCGTCTCCGAGGATCGATTCCAAAACCTCGAAGCGGGCCAACGACATCTTCAAGCTTCTGTGCATAATTTGGAAACACAAGTTGGGCAAATAGCCAAGTTGCTTTCTGAGAGGAATCAAGGCAGCCTGCCGAGCGACACCAAAATCAATCCAAAGCAGAAGCAACATTTGAAGGCCATCTCACTCCGGAGCGGAAAAAAGTTGCAACCGAGCAACTCCCCTCAAACTGACAAAGATACAAATCCAGAAAAAGATGCGGACACCAGTCAGCCCCAAAAGCTCGTGGTGCCAGAATACAAGCCGAAAATTCCATTCCCATCACGAATCCACAAGGACCGCCTTGATGCACACTTCGGCAAATTCCTGGACCTCCTGAAGCAAATTCATGTTAACATCCCATTTGTGGAGGCCATGTTTCAAATGCCAAAGTATGCTCGCTTCCTGAAAGAAATCCTCACCAACAAGCGAAAATTGGAGGATCTGTCAACAGTGATGCTGAATGAGGAATGTTCGGCCATCCTCCAAAACAAGCTTCCGGAGAAACGAAAAGACCCAGGGAGTTTTACTATACCTTGCTTAATTGGTTCTGTGTATATTGATAAATCTTTAGCTGACCTTGGAGCAAGTATAAATGTTATGCCATATAAAATGTTTAAACGTTTAGGGCTAGGTGAACCTAATCCTACACGAATGAGCATCTAGTTGGCTGATCGTTCCATAGTGCATCCTAGGGGAATCATAGAAGATTTAATTGTTAAAATTGGCTCATTCATATTCCCAGTCGATTTTGTGATCCTAGATATTGATGAGGATGTCGATGTGTCATTAATTCTTGGTAGACCGTTTCTTGCAACTGCAAAGGCTCTAATTGATGTGAATGATGGAAAATTCATTTTGAGAGTAGGGGAAGAACAAATGACATTCAAAATTCCAGAAAGCATGAAATATGCTCGTGAAAATGATGATGCCAATTTTTGTTCGGATATAATTGATGCTGAGACTGCTAACTTAGTTTCTGAGATTCTTCATTCAGATGCTTTACAGCTTTGCCTTACTCAAGGACAGGAAACAACGGGATCTGTCCAACAAATTGAGCAAGCTGCACTATTGGAGGAATCCAAAGAATTGGAGCAAGAAGAGAAGGTGGCAGAACTCCCTAAATCGGAGAAAATCAAGTCCTCCATCGAAGAACCACCAACTCTCGAACTGAAGCAGTTACCAAACCACCTCGAGTATGCTTTCCTTCGAGAGAAATACAAGCTCCCCGTCATCATCAACGCGGCCCTAACTAAGGAGCAGAAGGGGAGATTGATCAAACTACTGAAAAGTCATGAACGAGCCTTGGCTTGGAAGATCTCCGACATTCGAGGAATCAATCCCTCATTTTGCACGCACAAAATTCTGATGGAGGATGACTATAAGCCGGTGGTCCAGCCCCAACGTCGACTCAATCCGAACATGAAGGAAGTAGTGAAAGCTGAGGTGATCAAGTTACTCGATGCTGGAGTAATTTACCCCATCTCCGACAGTTCATGGGTGAGCCCTGTCCAGGTAGTCCCGAAAAAAGGCTGGATGACCGTCATCACCAATGAAAAGAATGAGCTCATCCCCACCAGAACAGTCACCGGTTGGAGAGTCTGCATCGACTATCGTCGCCTGAATGATGCCACCAGAAAAGATCACTTCCCACTCCCATTCATTGATCAAATGCTCGAGCGATTGGCCGACCACAATTACTATTGCTTCCTCGATGGGATGTCTGGCTACTTTCAGATTCCCATCTCACCAGAAGATCAAGAGAAAACCACATTCACTTGTCCGTACGGCACTTTTGCGTATCGGCGCATCCCTTTCGGATTGTGCAATGCACCAGCAACCTTTCAACGGTGTATGATTGCCATCTTTGACGAGTTGGTGGGAGATATCATGGAAGTATGACTTCTCAGTATTCGGAGATTCCTTCGACAAATGCCTCCACAACCTTGAAAAAGTTCTAATCCGATGCGAAGAGACGAATCTTGCTCTCAATTGGGAGAAATGCCACTTTATGGTGACCGAGGGCATTGTCCTTGGACACAAAATTTCATCACAAGGCATCGAGGTTGATCAAGCCAAAATTGACGTCATCTCCAACCTTCCACCACCAGTCAATGTGAAAGCAATAAGGAGTTTTCTGGGGCATGCCGGCTTCTATCGACGCTTCATCAAAGACTTCTCCAAAATTGCTCGACCATTGACAAAGCTTCTCGAGAAGGATGCTCCATTTGACTTTACGGTGGAATGCCACGACGCATTTGCGGCACTAAAGCACAAACTGACCCACGCCCCGATTATGGTGGGTCCCGACTGGAGCCTCCCGTTCGAACTCATGTGTGATGCATCTAACTACGCCGTAGGAGCTGTCCTCGGCCAAAGGTATGACAAACATTTCAAACCAATTTCCTATGCAAGTAAAACCTTAAATGATGCTCAAGAAAATTATACAACAACTGAAAAGGAATTACTAGCTGTGGTGTTTGCATTTGATAAGTTCAGATCATACCTAGTTTTATCACGATGCGTTGTTTTTACTGATCACTCTGCTTTGAAGTATTTAATGAACAAGACAGACGCTAAACCTCGTCTGATTCGATGGATTCTTCTTCTCCAAGAATTCGACATCGAAATTCGAGATAATAAAGGCGTAGAAAATTTGGCAGCAGTTCACCTTTCCCGACTGGAAAATCAAAAAGATGATGTTTCGGATGAAATCAATGAAACATTTCCGGATGAACGACTCTACACAGTAGGAAGAGTTGAACTTGACACCCCGTGGTATGCGGATTTTGCCAATTACTTGGTGGGAAAGACTCTACCAACTGGGCTCTCGTACCAACAAAAGAAGAAATTCTTTTCTGACCTTAAATCTTATTTTTGGGAAGATCCATATATGTTTAAAGTCTGTGCAGATTGTATCATCCGCCGATGCATCCCGCAACCCGAAGCATGGAGCATAATTTCTCATTGCCACCAAGGTCCGACCGGAGGACACCACGGAGCCAACCGCACAGCGCGAAAGGTATTGGAATGTGGATTTTATTGGCCAACAATCTTCAAAGATTGTGATGCATATGTACGCACCTGTGATGTGTGTCAACGGTCAGGTAATATTTCCCAACGTGATGAAATGCCACAAACAATATCCATTGTTTGTGAAATATTTGATATTTGGGGAATTGACTTCATGGGACCTTTCCCGACCTCATTCGGGAACTAATGACTCTCGAAGTGTTGGAAAGTTTTTGCAGAAACTGTTTTCCAGGTTTGGATCACCGCGAGCAATCATTAGCGACCAAGGAACCCATTTCCAAGGTCAATTCGACAAAGTTCTCCAACGATTTGGTGTAACTCACCGGGTCTCCACAACGTACCATCCTCAAACTAGTGGTCAGGTGGAGGTCACCAACCGTGAGCTCAAAAGGATATTGGAGAAAACAGTCAGTCAATCAAGAAAGGACTGGGCAACAAAGCTCGACACTGCACTATGGCCTTACCATACGGCATACAAAACACCAATCGGCACCTCACCATATCGGTTGGTGTATGGCAATGCCTGTCACCTCCCCGTCGAGTTGGAACACAAAGCTTACTGGGCGCTCAAATACCTCAACCTCGACATAGATGCTACCAAGGACCATCGTCAGGCCCAAATCAATGAGCTTGACGAAATGCGCCTACAAGCCTATGAAAACGCCAAGTTATACAAGGAACGAACGAAACGACTCCACGATTCCAAGATAAAGCAAGACAAAAACTTCCACGTTGGAGATCAAGTCTTGCTATACAACTCTCGTCTTCGCTTGTTTCCTGGGAAGCTCAAGTCCAGATGGACCGGTCCTTATGTGATCACACAAGTGTTTCCCTACAGCGTTGCTGAAATTTCGCATCCCGAGAAGGGAACTTTCAAAGTCAACGGTCATCGTCTGAAACCATACCTCGCTGGCAATTTCGACCCCAATGCCGAGGCACTTCATCTTCAGAAACCTTGACAAAGTACACTACAGTCCAGCTAATACGACGTTAAAGAAGCGCTATTGGGAGGCAACCCAATGCTGGTTTGCATTTTTCTTCCCTTTCTTTTTTACATTTCTTTGAGTTTTTCAATTTCAAGAATAAAAACCGTCACGAAACATCGACCAAAGAACTCGCCAAGTGGAACCACAATCACCGAACATCATGCCACTATATCCCATGACAAAGAAAATGGTACAGTTCGAATCCTTACTCCCTATATTTTCGTCCATTGAGGACAATGTCCAATTCAAGTATGGGGGGGGGGGGTATATTCGTTCGTTTTCATGTGTTTTGACAAAGAATCATTGTGATTGTTTTCAATAATCTCATCATCCAAAAAAAAAAAGTTTGAAAAATCATAAAATTTAAAAAATTTCAAATAAATACTAAAAAGAGTGTGTTGTTTTGAGTCTCATCTTTGCCTAAAATTGGTACAAGAATAGTGCAATTTGGATGCTTGTCAACCTATAATGACGACTGAGGGATTAAAACAAATGTTTCTCGTGCTACTCATTCTTTGATGGAAAGAACTATCTGAAATCTTGAAAAAGAAATTTATCATCTTTGATTGTTGTTGCATAATTTTTGGGAAGCATAGCATGGGAAACTGAGCATATAGTAAACCACGTGAGACTTGAGCATGATCGTTTCTTTCTTGTATGTTAGATCCCTCTCTGTGCATGATGATATGCTTGATTTATACATGTTTGAGTCGTGACACCACTGACAAGGATGACGGAGGCAATAGGTTCTACCCCTACAACCAAAATGACTACCCTGAACATCATATCCCTTAGTCAAACCCCGTTGAGACGAGCCTTTTTGTTCGGTGAAAACCTGTTTTAAACCAATCCCTGTTCTTCAAGCCTCAATTCATTTTGAACCCTTTTTCAAGGTTCCGTGTGAATGGTTTAAATGAATGACTTTCTGCTTCATTTATTAAATACAAAAGTTGAGATAGGGAGAAACGATTTCTGTAAGTGCATTTCTCAAAAATGGAATTGTTGGCCACTCGAAAAAAAAAATTAACAAAGAAAAAAAAAGTGATAAGTTGGCCACCATCTTTCATGCACTTATGATAAATAGGAGTCATTCTTCAAAAGCCACATTGGCTACATTTTAAACTCCTATTAATCCTCAAAATCTTCTCCCTTGTCTATATTTTCATCTTACAAAGATAAGCAGAAAAGTCATGGTTTTCGGGGAAAAAAAAGAAGAAATTTTGGAACCTTGAACTTACCACCAGATCAAAAGTACTTCCACATGTCCATACCCCTAACCCCATTTGACACCCGATCAAAGACCTACCTGACAAGTCAGTGGTGACACAACTTTGGAGACTCGAACAATAAGCTCATGGCAGAGAGATGGTAGGGAAAGAGTGATAATTACATGCTACGTGCATTTACCCTGACCCCACTGGTCGAGTGAGAGAGACTTTCCAAGTTCTAAATCCCAAGTAAGATCTATTGGCTCGATCTCTCATGCTATGTTTTGTGAACCTTATGCTTGAACAATTGATTGTGTCGAATGACTAATAAAGATAGAAGAATGTTCTTATAAATCTGAGTCAGAGTTGCCGATGCTACAGGAATATTACGATCGAATGTTGTTTGTGGTGGTTGAACGCATCCATAACTCGCTACCTATTGTACCATCTTTAGCAATCATATGAAATTCACATTTTCCCAACTCACGGTTAGAGTTCTTGTGAAATTGGTTTTGATTGAACTTACATTTTTCGTGCTTTGCTTGAGAGCAAGCAAACGATTAAGTGTGGGGGAATTTGATAACACCTAAATTATACATATATTCGCCTACACTTTTACATCCTAAAATAACATAAATTGTACCAAGTTCATTCGATTTCCCGATTTTATGCTTGGTTTTGTGTTGGAGTCATGTTTCAGGGTATTCTATCCAATAAGAACGGAATAATGAGTCAATTCAACAAAAAGATGGTTAGGGTTCGAAATCTGGCGTCGGTGGAACTCGAGCCCGCGACGTCCCAGGCGAGGGCAAAGAGCCGTACCACTCCGGCCGCGTTCCCTTTCGTTATCAATATACGAAACCCATCGTGTATTATGGTGATGAATCAATGAAAGATAGCTGAAGCTAATAACTCACGTCAAATGGAAGAAGCAAGCAGGTCCATTATTCGGAAAGCAAGCAGCTGCATCGACGTCCTAAGCTAGCAGCTCCTCCTCCCTTGCCTTCGTAGCTGAAGCTAGTCACGTTAAGTGGGAGCAAGCTACCAAGTCAATTTAATGGAAGCAAGCTGGAGAATTAAATGGACAAGCAAGCACGTCCATTATAGCTCGTCCATAACTGAAAGCAAGCACGTCCATCGAATGAAAGCAAGTAGCTGCCTCGTCCGAATGAAAGCAAGCACGTCCATTATTTGAAAGCAAGCAACAGCCTCCATGAATGAAAGCAAGCAGCTGGCCATTGCAAGCAAGCAGCTGGCCATTATCAAAGCGGTCGAGAGACAAGCAAGCAGCTGGTCCATTTATTACAAGCAAGTAGCTCAAGCAAGTAGCTCAATTTGTACTATAAATAGAGGGAGAGGACACTAGACAATGGACACACTACTGCTATATTTTGTTCTCCCTTTCTTGTATTTGAAGTTAGTCGAAACTCTGTCGATTTTCATTCCAAACTCTTGTTACTTCTTTTCATTTCGTTAATCATATCTCGTATTTCATCCATCGTGGTTCTTATGTTTGTGTTCGTATTTGGGAATACCGTGGTATATTGCGTTATTGAGATTACCGAAGTGAGCTTCTATTCTGTGGGGTTATGATAATCATTTGTGGTGGTAGATTGGTCGGTTTCCACCGTCTTCGCCCAACGATTATTCCCCCGTCGGAAGTTTGCTAGGTGTAATCTATTAACTCAATATACATACCGTATTCTCAACCCCTCCGTCTTTGTCGTCGTCATCATCATGGTAATGTTCTCAACCTTCATCTTTCTAAATCTCATCATGTCCGGCTAATCTTCTAGTTGTTCCGGATTTGATGAACCCTAATATGTTTTACATTGATTAAGTGGTATCTTTGATATAGACGTGTTGTTCTCTTTCTTACGATCTTTTCTCGACTTATCATGTGCAAGTATCAATAGTACGCGTCTATTGTATATTTTGTCTGATACATGTAAATGAGACTGCGAGGTAATTTTGCATGTTAGATCCCTCGTGAAAAGAAGGAATTGATCGGAGCCACCGGCGATGGGGTCACGTAGTTCCTCCGGATTAGGTTAAAAACCTTGTACGAAAATTCATAAATCTGGTTATTGCTTTGGTTTAAGATTTTTGTAAGCCACGGTTTCACTTGATTCTTAAGTCGAAAGGGTGTTAATACATGTGCGAACGGGTTAACACTAAATTGGGAATTTTCATGGTCTAAGATATTAACACTCGTCTATGTTAAATTCAACTTGTCTGTAAAATGCATATTAGGGGGATTCACTTCCGGGACAACGCCTTCTCCACTTGATTTTACTTTGAAAACTACTTTATGGTATTTTTATTATTGCGTGTGTTTTTATTTCTAAACGAAAATCAACTAAAAACGATTGACTAGATAATAGGTAAAAGCTTAGTACTAGTACACGAAGTCTCTGTGGATACGACCTTGCTTCCTGCTATACTACCGTAGAACGATTGGTACCCTTGCCTATTTTTCCTGTGTTAGTTACGGGCGATCAGTGGCTTCCACTTGTCACCAAACGCTGAAGTTCATGGCGCCACAAGGCATATGCATCTCGCGGGGGAGTAATGTTGCACGCTATGCATGAGAGGAGGAACTGAGGAGCCACGTCCGAAAGCATAGGCTAAACGCCATCAACATTCGCCCTGAGGAGGCGCCCAGAGCTGAATTTGTGGACGATGAGTTTATTGTGGCAATAGATGAGGGGCACCCAGATCGACAAGTGCGAATATCGACGCAAGCCCTTGAAGTCATGAGGGCGCCCTTGGTTGAATTGCTGCGAGAGTTTGGTGAGCTGCTTGCATGGAGCACCCAAGACATGCCTAGTGTGTCCCCTGAGACGACGGCGCATAGGCTAGGCGTTGAGGAAGGCAAAAGGCCAGTCCAACAAAAGCGGCGAAACTTGACCCTCCAAAAAGAAGAGGCACTTCGTCATGAGGTTGATAGGCTACTCGAGGCGGGATTCGTGGAGGAAGCGAGGTACATCACGTGACTTTTAAATGTCGTGTTTGTCCCAAAGCCGTAAGGAGATTGGAGGATGTGTGTGGACTTTACCAATCTTAACCGAGCGTGCCCTACGGATGCTTATCCTATGCCATGTATCGACTTGCTCGTAGACACGATAGCTTATCATGAGGCATCCTCGGGCTACCATCAGATCCCCATGGTGGAGGAGGATAGGGCGAAGACAGCCTTCATGACACCCTTTGGCAACTTCTGCTACAAAGTGATGACATTTGGGTTAAAGAATGCAGGAGCCAATTACCAGCGCATGGTAAATCAAGTTTTTCACAAGCAACTGGGGAGGAATGTGGAAGCATACGTGGATTATTTGATTGTGAAAAGTAAGAGGCGCCAAGACCACATCATGGACCCACGAGAAACTTTCGAGACAATGCGCCACTTCAGGTTCTTAATCCCAAAGAGTGCGTATTCTTGGTAAAGGCAGGGAAATTCTTAGGGTTCATGATAACGAGGCGGGGAATTGAAGCTAACCCCAAGAAAGTCGAGGCAATTATGAGCTTGGAGCCCCCTCGTACGCCGAAGTAGGTACAAGGATTAACGGGAATGTTAGCGGCACTTGGGCGATTCATTCCTAGGGCCTCGGACCGGGGAACCCGCTTTTTCAAAATTCTAAAAAAAGCTACCAAATTTAAGTGGACGGAAGAGTGTGACAAAGACTTTCAAGACTTGAAAAGGTTGCTCATGGCGCCTACGGTGATGACGGCGCCCAAGGCAAAGGAAGTATTATACTTGTACATAGTCGTGTCTCACATCGTCGTAAGTGTCGTTCTCATATCCAAAGATTCGCTGACAAGTGAAGAAGGCCGGTATATTACGTCAGCCGTACCATGGTAGGCCACAAGACACGATACGCGCCCATCGAAAAGGCAGCGCTGGCGGTGGTGATGGAGGCGAGCAAACTCATCCCCTATTTTCAGGCTCATAGCATTGTGGTGCTCACAAACCTTCCCCTCAGAACTGTTCTCGGATCTATGGACCTGTCTGGGCTCCTGGTGAAATGGGCCGTCCAACTCAGTGAATTTGACATAAGTTATGCGCCCTGTCCCGCTATCAAGGCTCAGGTATTGGCGGATTTCATGGCCGAAGGTGTAGTGGATGGGGGAACCGGAGTCGAGGAGTGTTGGCAAGTACATGTGGACGGAGCGGCAAGCCGAGCAGGCGCGAGAGCAGGTGTTGTCTTCATTAGTGCGTTGGGCGCCTTGCACGAGGTGGCGTTACACTTTGCGACCCTTAAAACGAACAACGATGCGGAATATGAAGTCGTCCTGGTGGGGCTACACATTGCAAGGGAGTTGGGCGCCCAGAAAGTGAACATCAAAACTGATTCGACGCTAGTGGTTAATCAGTTGAACAAAGTTTACGATGTGAAGAAGGAAACACTAGGAGCCTATGTGCATTCCGTTCGCAAGAAGTGCGCCTGGTTTCGTGAATTAACATTCACACACGTCCCAAGGGAGGAGAACGCCCATGCAGACGCCTTATCTAAGTTGGCCACGGCTTTGGATTTCGAGGAAAATCGAACGGTGATCGTGAAAAAGGAGGTGCCACATGAGGAAATGGTAATGGCGTCCCTCTCATCGGGAGTAAGGGAAGGATGGATGGCTCCAATTTGGCTCTTTCTCACACAAGGAGTAGTACCGGAGGACCCAAAAGAAGCTTGGCACTTGCGTCGGAAGGCAGTCCGGTGCGCCATAGTGGATGGAGTGTTTTACAAAAGGTCACATTCAGGCACCTACCTGAGATTCCTTACTGACGCCGAGGTACTAGAAGCGATCAATGAAGTGCACCAAAGGGACTTGTGGTATGCACGCAAGCCCCCATAGCCTCGAGAAGATTTTGCTCCGGCAAGGGTATTATTGGCCAACAATACGGGCGGATGTCGCGAAACATGTGACAGCATGCCACCAATGTCAGATTCTTGCAAATGACATACATCTCCCGGCGGCACCCATGCAAGGGAACGTGGGGGCCTGGCCTTTCGCCTAGTGGGGCATGGACCTTTTGGGTCTCTTCCCAAAGACGCATGAGCAGTTCAAGTACTTAATTGTTGCGGTGGATTACTTCACCAAGTGGATTGAAGCTAAGGAGATACCGTGATCGTCGATGGCTAGTTTGACATTGATTGTACGAGAATGTGAACACATTTATCTTTTTATGCAATGATAATATGATTTCATATGATGCTTATGTTTATGCATAAACTTATGAATTTTGATGCTTGTGATGTATGCATGGATGCTTTGGTTTCGATGCCTATGTAATGATCATTGTTATTTATCTAGTATGCAACTTTCTTATCATTGATGCTTACGACTCTATAGTATGCTATCATATGCATTGTACTTAGTATCATCTTAGTTGTTAAGATATTACCCTCTAGTGATACCCAATTTATGGGTGGAAATCGGTACGGTATCAGTATCTCAATAGCAAATAGAGATGGCAATGGGTCGGGTTTGCCAAACCCAAACCCACGGGTTTATCCATGAAAAAAATCCGGGGTAAAACCCACTGGGTTTGAAAAAGTCAAACCCAACCCAACCGGATGGGTACCCATGGATTTTTATCGTAAAAAATTTACAATAACAAGTTCCTATCAAAATAAAAGTCAAATATCAATCTCTCAATACAAATTATCCATATATAAAACACCATTCTAAAAAATTCAATCAAATCAAAAAAATTTCATATAAATTGTTCAACACCAATATAGATAACTCAAGAAAATTGATGCAAATAAAAAATTATCCATAAACAACATGATTAATTGAAATCTTCTTCCTCCTTGGCAATTAACCTTCTTCACTCTCCACTCGATAATACCAACTTCATTCTACAAAATTAGAAAGAAAAAATTATGCATGTCTCCACAAACATAAAGAAGATTAGTTGTTTAGAATATTAATATACCGAAAAAATTAATTATATGGGTGTGGGCGGGTACCCATGGGGCGGGTTTACCTAAACTCAAACCCAACTCGATGAATAGTGAACGGGTTTAAACCCGAATCTAGTCCAAAACCCATCAACACGGGTTTACCTGCGTTGACCGGGTTGGGTTGGGTAGGGTACTCGTGGGTTCGGGTTTTGTTACAATTCCTAATACTATATACCAAAATCCCGAATATCGAATTATACCCTAAAATCAATCCCAATTGCAATCCCTAAATAATTTCGGTATCCCAATCCCAATCCCCAAATATTTTGGTATCCCAATCGGTATTATCGAACACGAAATTAATTATTTTGGCAATTAATAATTAAATATATAAATTGATTTAATTATTTAATTTAGGGCAAAAGACTATACAAAGAGTCTTGAGTTTGCCTAGAGCTAGGATATGGATAAGAGGAATGGAGGAGAGGTGACATCTCAAATTCTTGTCATTCGGAATCTTTAATTTAACGAATTGGAGGTTGAGAGTATAGGTGTCAACACAAGACCCGACCCAAACCAGATCTGCAACTTGCACGCAATCTGATTTGACTAAAAGTCAAAGACTCGCAACCCGCCCAACCCGTAACCCGATTGACCTGTAACCCGATAACCCGTAACCCGATTGAACCCCAACCCACTTGACCCGAACCTGATTGACCCGCAACCCGCTTGACCAGAAACCCAATTAACCCAACCCGCACCTGCCCGATTGGCACGAATAATACTCCATAATATATTTTATTGTATAAATATTATATATGTAGATAAAACACACACATACACACATATATATATATAACTCTTATTAATTCATGCTTTAAATAATAAAACTCGACGTGCGTACAATGTACGACTGACGTACGCTAGCCTGAACCATATAATATATATATATATGTATGTAGGGAGTTCTACGGTACCCAGGTTGAAATCCGGGGTACCGCATACCTTGAGTAAGAAAATGTTATACAGAACTTGAATTGACTGAACTTTTGGACATGATACTATACTCTAACCCCTAAAGATCAACATCTAGGTCTTAATTCTCAAATCTTATACCTCAAGTTCAATTTAATTAGAAACAACATTTGACGGTTATGATTTGTCCAAATATAGGCAAGAAAATCAATGCACCATCTTAGGGTTTATAGTTTATGATTTATATAATTAGGACTTAGGGTTCACTCATTAAGGGTTAGGGTATAGTATCATGCCCAAAAATCCTGCTAATTCGAGGTATAGATAGCGTTTTAATACTCAAGGTATGCGGTACCCCGAATTTCACTCCGGGTACTGTAGAAGGCACCATGGGGCAAAGTATATATAGGAAGTTCTACGGTACCCAGGGTGAAATCCGGGGTACCGCATACCTTGAGTAACACTATCCAGAACTATAATTTATGATTTAGATAATTAGCACCTAAGGTTCACTCATTAAAGGTTAGGGTATATTATCATGCCGAAAAATCCTGTTAATTTGAGATCTAGATAGCGTTTTCATACTTGTTGGGTAAGCATAAATGGACCATTGGCGGACATGGGCTTATGGGCTTGTTTAGGCCCAAGCCCATTGGAGAGTATGAGGATTAGGTACAAAAAAAGAGTTGGGTCCATATATGGAAGGACGGGCGCATGACGAAAAAAATAGATATGGGGACCGATGAGTAGGTGACCAGGAGGCTGAGAGGTTGCCACCTGGTAGTGTGGTCCCTACTAGGCGCCTAGGCAGAGAGGTTCAGGAGCTGCCACGTGTAGGCGCCTGACCGTTGGGCCGTACCAAGCATTTAATGACGTGCTGACGTGGAGCTGAATTCTAGGAGTTTCATCGGGGCCTCGAAGAGTTTAGATAGTACTCGGTAGGTGGCATTTACGCAGCGGCAAGCCGAGCAGGCGCGCGAGCAGGTGTTGTCCTCATATTAGTCCGTTGGGCGCCCTGCACGAGGTGGTGTTATGCCTTTGCGACCCTTAAAACGAACAACGCTGCGGAATATGAAGTCGTCCTGGCGGGGCTCCACATTTCAAGGAGTTGGGCGCCCAGAAAGTGAACATCAAAACTGATTCGGCGCTAGTGGTTAATCGGTTGAACGAAGTTTACGAGGTGAAGGAAAAAACACTTGGAGCCTATGTGCATTCTGTTTGCAAGAAGTGCGCCTGGTTTCGTGAAGTAACATTCACACACGTCCCAAAGGAGGAGAATGCCCATGTAGATGCCTTATCTAAATTGGCCACGACTTTGGATTTCGAGGAAAATCGAACGTTGCTCGTGACAAAGGAGGTGCCACATGAGGAAATGGTAACGGCGTCCCTCTCATCGGGAATAAGGGAAGGATGGATGGCTCCAATTTGGCTCTTTCTCACACAAGGAGTAGTACCGGAGGACCCAAAAGAAGCTTGGTGCTTGCGGCGGAAGGCAGTCCGGTGCGCCATTGTGGATAGAGTGTTTTACAAAAGGTAACATTCAGGCGCCTACCTGAGATGCCTTACTGACTCCGAGGGACTAGAAGCGGTCAATGAAGTGGATTAAAGCAGAGCCGTTGGCGTCAATCACCGAGGCGCAAGTGCGGAAATTCACAAGGAAAAACATCTTTGTACGATTTGGAATCCCGGAATCCATCATCACCGACCATGGGAACAATTTGATTGCAAAAAATTCATTGAATTTGGTGATGAGAATGGAGTGGTCCTGAGATTCTCTTTCGTTGCCTTCCCACATGCCAACGGACAAGCTGAGGCAGCTAACAAGAGTATATTGCATGGTTTGCACACAAGGCTGGCGGCAGCCAAGGGCAAGTGGATGGAGGAATTACCAAGCATCTTGTGGGCGCATAGGACCACGTTCAAGGTGGCAACGCGCGAAACACCTTTCGCATTGACTTACGGAAGTGAAGCTATTTTGACGGTAGAGATGCGAGTTCCAACCTTCAGGATGACGCACCAAGACGAGTCGATGGATGCCCAGGAACGAATCGATGAGATAGACTTATTGGATGAGCGTCGAGAAGCGGAAGCTCTACGTTTGGAGGCAATGAAGAGTCAGGTGGCAAGGTATTACAACAAGAAAATGCGTGCGCAGAACATTGTGGTGGGAAGCCTTGTGTTAAAACGGGATTTTTGCCCAAAAACCACAGAGGGGAAGTTGGCCCCAAAACGGAATGGGCCATATCGCATTCAGGAAGTCGTTGGCCCAAATACGTTTAAACTAGAGCACCTATTAGGCAAGAAAGTGAAGATGACATGGAACGCACAAAATTTACGACAGTACGAGGCAGGGGAGTCAAGCATGGCAAGCAATGATTGGGAGGTCGAAATTGGCACTGTGTCGGGGGTAGAGGAACAGGCTCCCACTGGCGAGTAGTAGGAAAAGGAAAGTTTGTCCACAAGTGGTTTCTTTTGGTTAGTAAGTTTTTGTTTTTTCAAAAGCGCCCTCATGCGCCGTAGGATTAAAGCGCCCCACTTGCGCCCGCTCCATGTAAAGTGCTCTATTTTTGCGTCCATACTTTTCAGAATCGAATTAATTATCTATGACATTTGGTGTTGGGAGAGTAAGGAAGTGTGAACAAAGCGCCCTTTATTTTGCGCCCAGCATAGCGCCCAAACTCGGGAAAGAAGGAAAACTCATATCGGAGAGGCGTGATAATCGTTAATCCCAAAAAGCACCCAACTTTCTTGCGCCCATGGTTGTCAAAAGCGGATTGACTACTTAAGAATATTGGCATTTGGTGAGTGTCACAAGGCAAGTATGGCGCCGACCACTTTACGTCAACACATGGCGCTCACACCTTAGCGACCTAACTCGACCATGGGAGAACAATAAAGCAAGGAGGAAAGTGATAATTATGATCTTGTCCAAACACAAACGAAGTAGATAGCTCATTAGGCGCCTCAATATTACATAGAAGTGTCCAAATACAAGGCAAAATATGAGAGTAGTTTGGGCGCCTAAACACTATATAATCCGACCTAAGAGATCAAAAAATACACTTCCTAGGAAGTACTCTGCCGTCCCACCGCCAGGGCGCTACTCATTAGCATCTGAATCATTGCCGAAGTCGGAGGCGGAATTGGGGCTGCCTTCCTAATCATTGTTCCCGTCGTTAGGCGCCCACTTTCCATGTATGAAATCACAAATTCCACCATGGAAGTGACATCCCAGTCGATATTGGGATGCTCGTCTTCTAACTTCATTTTCAAAATAAAAATGCTATGAAGGGATGAATCAGCCTTAAGCGCCTGGCCAACGTCGAACTTGGCGAAATCCGCTGATTGCGCTTTGAGCACCTCCTTCTCGGCCGTGAGCGCCTGTTTTTCCTCTTCAAACGCCTTTATCTCCAGCGCCGAATTCTTATTCTCCCCGACCAAGTGTTTATTCTCCTTCTTAAGGGCACCCCTCTCTTGACGCAAAAGGTCAATCTCGCTCCTAAAGGCGCCTGCTTCATTCTCTAGATCTTGTTTTTCTTTCTCCAACTTGGCCACCGATTCATGGTGCGCCCTCTTCTCGACCTCGATTCGCGCCTCATACTCCTCGTGCAACTTCCTCTTCTCTTCATCGACCTTTTGTTGAACGAGGGAGGCACTCTTCGCGGCCTCGAATTGTGCATCCTCGCACATTTTTATTAATTCTTCTTGGCGCTTCTGAGCCGTCTCGAGGTTGTCTTGCGCAACGCCGAGAGATGTGGACGCCTCATTGGTCGATGCGAGTAAGCCTTCCCGCTCCAGTATTCCTTTCTTGGCCACAACCATCATCTGCAAAAACAATGAAACAAATAAGGCAGACATATATAATGTGAAGAAAATAGGGAAAATGGTACATAAAGGTTACAAAGGCGCATGCTCACATGGGCGCTTATTCGGCACATCTCGCCCCATGGATCGGCGCCATTCAAGTCAAGATGCGCCCAGAGCACGTCGCCGACAGTCAAGGCCATGTGAATGGCAGCACCACGCTCTAAAGCGGACCGATCAGAGCATTCGACAGTCAATTTATGCTTCGGAGGTTAAAGCCCCTTTTCTATGGACTCCGGAAGTTCTGTATCATCGTCGAGTCGTGGCTTCTTTTCCAGCTCGACATGGGCGCCCTCCAACTTCCTCTTCAACTTCTTGATCAGGGGTATGTCATCTTCAGGAAACTCAGATTCTTGAAGAAGATCGAAAGGTGCCAAGCTTTCTTGGAGCATCGTGGCGGGAGGTGCTTGATCCTCCCATACTTCCACAGAGTCAACCCCTGCATAAGCCAAGGGGGCGCTCGGAAATTTTGTCGGGTTTGATCTTTCTGGGGGATTCCCCTTTCCTGTTTGAGCGCCCTTTTCCTTTCTCGGCTTCGGGCTTAGGCGCCTGTGTCTCACCTGCAACATTCTTTGCCGCTTTAGAGGTTGCTCCCTTCGAGGTGTTGGCGCCCTTTGACCGTCCTTTCTTCGAATTGGGCGCCACATTGGCACCATCCCCAATTTTGCAAACTGAGTCTTCATTAAGGTGGCCATGGAGGTAAAGTCCACTCTTACACAAAAACATACAAGTAAAAGGGTGTTAGCAATGTTTAAAATTGCAATGCGGGTAAAAAAAAGGCGCCCACCATCACGATTGTAATCGTGTAGAACGGGTGTCCTTGCGGCCGTGGAGCGAGGGCCGACCACCCCAATTCTTGCTCTGCGCGGAGCAGGCGCAAAAGCCCAAGTCCGAGGAAGTTGCAAAGAGACGGCCAAATTCTCTAACTCGAGCGCCTTGACTATTGAAACGTGCAATGGCCCAGCTTCCGCAACGGTCAAGTGACAGGTATCAAGGGGCGCTTCCCCCACTAGCCATGTGTCCACCCAGCTCTTTCGGGGGGCCTGAGTCAGCCGACATGGGGGGATATCTCCAACTCAAATGAGTGCATGGATCCAGGCGCATGGCCTATAACGTTGACGCAAATGGGGCAGGGTCAATTCTACTATCCTAGATAGCTACGGGCGCCTAAAAAAAAGGGAAACAATCAAGTTTGTTATACTTACTTGTTTTGGGGTTTTTAGGCGCCGTTGCGGTTGTGCTTCCCATTTCGACGAGTGGGCCTTGAGAACTGTTAGGCGCCGCCGCAGAGGAAGAGCCACCGTCCTTGGCAAGTACCTATTTACTCCCACGAGGCGTCCACCCGCCCGAATATCGGTTGGGATCGGGGAAAAAGTGTTTCTCCAACTCTTTTATAACATCAGGTGCCGAGCCCTTGTTGTGGGGCCCATTAGCGGACGAGGTGCCTGAGCCGGATTTTTTAGACATCTGGTTGTTTTGGGTACCAAAGAAGAGGCGCACAGCGAAGTCGGTTTAGAGAGAGCAAGTTTTGAGGTGAATGAGGAAAGAAGGGGGCGGCGGATAGTATTTATAGGGGGAAGAATCCCAACGGTCAGATATGGGGATGCGCGCCCATCAAGTGCTTTCATCCTCACCGTTCGTTCAAAATTCAAATTCAAATTTTTGAATTTCCAATTTTTTGAAATTCCAAAATTTGAAATTCCAATTTTCAAGCGCACAGCGAGGGGGAAGGGATAGGCGCCTAAGTTTGGGCAAGATGGATGGGCGCTTGAGTTCGGGCGAAATACGAGGAATGGTCATTTAGAAGGCGCCCGGGTATCGAGGGTGGTTAGGGGCCAAAACATCGAGCTCACTTCGGGGTTTGTTGTAAGGAGAAGTAAACATGGAGGCGCCCATTAGGCAATAGAGGATCTACAGACAGTTTGGCAATAAGGCAACCGCCTGCGTATAAATGAGCCAAGTGGGGCAGGAACCTTCATCGAAATGACCACCCATCTACTAACTGGGGGACATGGGCTTATAGGCTTGTTTAGGCCCAAGCCCATTGGAGAGCATGAGGAGTTAGGTACAAACAAAGAGTTGGGCCCATATAAGGAAGGATGGGCGCATGATGACTGATAGACCGTTAATTACACATGTTTTTACCCCTGTTCTTACACCGTTTGAGGTGTTGATTCTCGTGTTTTAGGCCGATTTCACGCTAGGTTGTGCTTGTTTGTCATATTTCAGGTCCTAGTACGTGAATGGAGGCTTGGGAGCAAGTTTGGGGTCGATTGTACGAGAATCGGACGCGTGGCGAGGTGCTAAGGAAGCTGCACGGGCATTCCTGGAAACCACACGGCCGTGCAACTCACAATTGTGGCCGTGTGGTTTTTTGTCGAGGGCATGCACGGGCAGGATGGAAGTCCCGCACGGCCGTGCGACCCTGGCCGTGTGGGAAGCCTAAGATCGAACTAATTGGAACGCAGCGTTTTGACTCGCACGGGCAACTGGGTGAGCCACACGGCCGTGTGGCCTGCCCGTGCGAGTCGGGAAATCTTGGTTTTTCAGCTAATTTCGTGCCACAAGGGAGGGAATCAGACTTTTTGAGAAAAAACAGAGCCCTAGAGAGAAAGTACGAAGAACACATCCTAGAAGCTATCTTGGAGCTGGGTTTCATCGAATCGAGCTTGGAGATCGTCCTAGGAGTGGAAATCATCATCCCGGAGCAGATTTTCCTCATCTTTATGAGTATGACTACTCCGATTACTGTTTTCCTCTCTCTCTATGGAGTAGAACCCCTCTCTCACTTGGGGATGAAGAACCCTAGTTCTATGTGTTAGGGATTGATTGTAATGACTTGGGATGATATTACTGTTTGATTTTAATCGAATGATGCATGTTTATTGAGTCAATTGAAGTCTGATCAACTTTTCCTGATTCCTTCTGCAATCTGAGATAGATAGAATCTGATTAGGTTGCTAGAGTCTCATCATTCGATAGTATGAGATTGGCTATACGAGAGTTAGCCAGTTGACTGCTTTGTACTGGAATCCAATTCCAGTAGTGGAGTTCTGTTCTTACTGCTTCAGCTTTCTATCCCGGTGAAGACTAGTCGTCTGCCGGGTAGATAGAGTGAGAGGGCTTGGTCAGCTTAAGAGATTCCAAGCTACTGTCGGATCTTCCGCAGTCTAATCAACAGTAAATCAACCCAGGGTAATTGCAATTGAACCTAACTAAGGAGCTAGGGGGGACTCATTCCCGAGTGACTCTTTCCTGCTTAAGAAAACCGTATCAATTCCTGCTTTCTTTCTACTTTTGCTTTTAAACAACAATCACTTACTTTAGTTGGCTAGATAATGGAGAATCACTGAGTAAGCAGTAGACCTAGACCCCGGGTTGATAATATAACTTGCCTGTTACTGCATTCCCGGTCTGCGATTACACTTGGTCGCAGATTGGTGTTGTGTTTTGGCGTGTCAAGTTTTTGGCGCCGTTGCCGGGGACCCTCTAGGTTATTGGGGAAACGTGAGAATTTGTTACTCTAGCTTTTTATTTACTGCACTTTATCTCTTCCACCTGTGTGCCTTCACGGGTTGCTTCTGCTGATTGTGTGCTGGTAGTGCATGACTCGTAGCCAGTCGGAAGATCTACTACCACTAGACCAGGAGCTTGAACGAACCTGCAGAAACTTCAAGCGGGCTCTAAAGGCGCGACTGGCTGCGGAGGAGGCGATATCATAGCTGTAGTTAGAAGAAGAGGAAGAAGAGATGGCTGATCCACAGGGCCATGCTGTGATCGATCCCGAGGAGCAGACCATGGGACATTATTGGACCGCCAGGGCTGCAGACATGAGGTCCCCTATTCAACACCCTCATGTCCCAACCAATAATTTTGAGGTGAGCACCTCAGTAATCACCATGCTGCGCGGTTCGGTGATGTTCCGTGGCAAAGAGGGGGAGTGCCCCCGATCACATCTCAGGCGATTCCACGAGCTCATTGATGGAATCGAGATCAATGGGGTACCAGCAGATGCCATCCAGCTGAGGTACTTCCCATTTACTCTGGAGGGGCAAGCCAAGGAGTGGCTAGACACTCGACCTCCGGGCTCCATCACCACGTTCGCCAACCTGGCGGACAAGTTCCTTACACGCTACCATCTTCCGTCCAAGACGGCGGACTTGCAGAAGTAGGTTACCCACTTCACCCAGGATGAAGATGAGACCATCCGTAACGCTTGGGAGAGATACAACAGCCTCTTCCTGAGGTGTCCCAATCATGGTTTCAACGATGCTTTCAAGGTGGGAACCTTCTATCACGCCCTCTTCCCGGAGGACAAGCAGCTTATTGATTCGGTTTGTGGCGGAAACATGCTGACCAAAACACCGCCACAGCTGAATAAACTCTTTGAGGAGATGGCGGAGAACGGGTACGATTGGGGCACTGCCAGGAGATCGAGACGAGCACCAGGACGGGGTGTGCATGCTGTAGGCACCCAGTCATATGATTTGGTGCAGGTGGTATCGAAGCTGGTTTCAGCTATCGATCGTTCTAGTTTGATTGCAGGTACAGAGCAGCCGCAGGTGATGTACTGCCAGTGGTGTGAGAGCTCCCATCACACCGTAGAGGACTGTCAGGCGATGAAGGAATCGACAACACCCCAGGAGCAGGTGAACTTCATCAACAATGTTAGGCGCAACGACCCCTACAGCAACACTTACAACGAGGGGTGGCGCCAGCATCCCAACTTCTCCTGGGGTGGGGCAAATTCCAGACCACCAGTCCCCCAGGGACCACCGGGCTTCTAGAGGCCGCCATATCAGCCCAGACAGGGGCTATTCCAGCAGCCACAGCAGTCTCTCTACCAGCCCATGCAGGGCATGCTGCTCCATCACAGCCGCGACCTTTCCAGCAGCCAGGTGCAGCCCCTGCCGCCCCAGTGCAGAATGATCAGATGGCTGAATTGCGGGAATTGGTGGGTTCGCTCGCCAGTTCTAGTGCTCAAAAATTTAACACTATCGAGCAGTTCATGGAAAAAAGCATCGGGTAAATTCCTGGCTCTTGAAGCTGGCCAGAGGAACACACAGACTGTCTTGCAGGATATCCAAACCCAGCTGGGGAGTGTGGCTCAAGCAGTGGCACAAAGGGCTCCTGGTACCTTGCCGGGTCAGACCATCCCTCATCCTGAAAACCCGAATGAGCACTGCAATGCCATCATGACCAGGAGTGGCAAGATGACTGTTGATCCACCTGCTCGGGCACAAGAGAGAGAGGCCCCTGCCTCGGCACCTCCAGCAGCTGAAGAAGAAGTAGAGAAGGAGGTTGAGGTGCCTGCACCTAAACCGCAACCAGTAGTGAAGGAGTATATCCCTAAACTCCCCTTCCCTACTCGGTTGCACAAGGACAGGCTGGAGGCAGAGTTCGAGAACTTCATGGCCATGCTTAGAAAGCTGAATGACAAAGTGCCTTTCCTGGAGGCACTATCTCAAATGCCTAAGTATGTGAAGTTCCTGAAGGATCTTCTCTCAAAGAAGCAGAAGCTGAGCGAGCTGGCCACTGTGGAGCTCAGCGAGGAGTGCTCGGCCATTCTGCAGAACAAGCTTCCGCAGAAACAGAAGGACCCATGTTGTTTTACTATCCCGTGCTCTATTGAGAATTTGCATGTAGAGAGGTCCTTGGCGGATTTATGTGCTAGTATAAATGTTATGCCATATAAACTGTTTAAGAAACTAGGCCTAGGTGAACCCCGTGCTACTAGGATGAGCCTTCAATTAGCAGACCGATCTGTAGTGCATCCTAGGGGCATAGTGGAAGACCTTCTGGTTAAGGTTGGCAAATTCAATTATCCTGTTGATTTTGTGATTTTGGACATAAATGAGGATGTGAATGTGCCATTGATACTGGGAAGGCCTTTCCTGGCCACCGCCAAGGCCCTCATAGATGTGCATGATGGGACCTTAGTTTTGAGGGATGGTGAGGAGCGAATAGCGTTTTCAATTTCTAATACTCGCCCTGCTTTGTCACCTCTGCATGCTGTATCTCACCAGGAGCATGAGTCTGTCGTGTATCCTACTGTGTTGCCTATTTTGCAGGACCCGCCTCCCATACCTTCGCCGCCACTCCCGTCCACTCCATCATCGAAGGAACAAATCACGGAGGAGTGGCGGCCGAAACAGCAGGCAGCTAAACCTGCTCGAAAGAAGGCCGGAGACCACTATGAGCTGGTCCCGCCCCCACCTTGGCCATCCGAGTATTCACTCGCTTGCATCCTGCCGGATGGCCAAGTTGAGTTGGCAAATGCTGATGGCCACATTCGGCGTGTGCATGGCCATCATTTGAAGTTATACCTCAAGAGCGAGGTGGATCCGCTCTTGAAGGCACCTGCTCCTTCACCTCACTGAGCATCCACCGACTGGCGTCCAGCTAAAAGACGGTAAAGAAGCGCTTGTGGGGAGGCAACCCCACCGAGGTTTGCCATTTCTTACATTTTCCCTTTTGTTATTTTTTGTGTTTTTGAGTCTTGAGATGTTGTTCCAGAGTCGAATGTCGTTTTTGGGTGAAAGCAGGTTGAATTCGGGCCTCCAGCAGCTCGCACGGACAGGCTATACTCTCGCACGGCCGTGTGAATATTATCCCCTGGCCGTGTGAGCCCTCGACAATTTCCACACGGCCAAAAGTGCAATTCGCACGGCCGTGTGGATTGGCCTGGCCTGGCCGTGTGGCCGACACGGGCAACTCGTCTGCTCGCACGGCCGTGTGGATTTTTTCCATTGGCCGTGCGAGCTCTCGACAAATTCCACACGGCCAAAAGTGCAACTGGCACGGCCATGTGGTATTCCTCGGCCTGCCCGTGTCGGCCAACACGGGCAAACTTGCACCTCGCACGGCCGTGCAGGCTCGCCCGTGCGGCCGAGCCACAGGCTATATATTCGGCCAGCACGGCCGTGTGGTCATAATTTTGACAAACCCTCGCCGGAATCCTCTGAATCTCGCCGGAAAACCGCGCCAAAACCCCCCTTTTTGATTTTTTCGGCCATTTTTTGTCATCTTTTCACCAAACCAACAACAAACTCACCCTTCCTCCACCAAAAGCGGCCTATCCCTCCATTTTGAGGAGATTTGGCCGACGTTTTTGTCGCCGGAGGCGATTTCCGGCGAGATTCCGACGAGCACTTCCGGGCACTTTTTCGGCGTTTCGTCGCTTCCATCGCCTTTGCCTCATCATCCCCTACACCTCTACTTGAGTCTCCAGGTTTGATTTTGCCCTTAACTATGTTAATTGTGGAGAATTGGGTGTTAGGGTGCATGTTTAGAGAACCTCATTGAATCTTGTGATTTTTGTGCAATTGATTGAGGGGAATGCATGGAGTGTGTTTGAATTGTGTTGGGCAAAGTCCCTCTTGATTGTTTGAGCCCTTGTGTGCAAGAATTGTGCCAATTTCATGCTTACCTTACTAGTGCACACAAGGTGTTTGATGAAATGCCTGCTTTTCATGCTATGTTGTGGGCACCAGTTGTGATCCTTGTTGATGTGCTTTGAGGGTGTGTTTGCTATGGTTGTGAACCTTAAGTTGCCTACTTTATCGTGAATGTGCACCCCCACTCAGATTATGCTTGATTTATCGAGTTTTTGACCCCCGAACTATGGATGAAACCATGGCTCGGCTGTTTTCAGTTCTTAAGTGTGGGGGTGTAATTGACCCTTTCTTTGGCTCTTTTGGTTCCACTTTGGGTTGTTCTTTTGCAGGACAATGTCGAAACCTGACCTCAAGCACCCGTTCATCCGGGATTTGAAGAGGGGGCCCGCCCAGGATCGCTTCAAGCAGGTCCTGAAATGCCCGTTTGGGCAACACCATTGCTGGTCCAAACGGGAGTTTCAGACATTGCACTGCTACGAGCAACTCTCCGCCGCCGTCACCAACCGCCCATGGCGCCGTCTGCTCTCCATCTGCGAGAAGGTTTACTATGAGCCTGTGCTTGAGTTCTACACGACCTTCAAGCACACACCCACGGACGATTGAAGAGACGGTGCAGCCGTCAAATTCGGGCTAGGCGGTGCCCCACGGTCCTTGAGCTACCACGAGCTGGCCGAGGCTCTCGACCTCGACCTCGACGACGGTCTGGACTACGTCACCGAGGTCAGCGACCCGCTGGAGGTGGACTTCAAGAGGCTGTACACCCGCCTGGCTCGGCCAGGCCAGACACGTCCCTTCTCGGCCGGGAGGACGAAGACAACTACACTGCAGCTCGAAAATCGCCTTCTCCACCACCTGCCGGCGAAGTCTTATACTCCAGCTTCAGACAGTGCCAGCGCCATCACTAGGAGGGCCATGTACCTCCTCCAGTCGATCCGCCAGGACGACCATCACCTCCACTTGGGTTCGGTGGTGGCCAGGACCTTCGAGAAGACTGCTTCGGAACTGAAGAGTCTCCACTGCACCCCCCTCATCACTCGCCTGGCCACCTACTTCGGCCTTTCCCTGCAGGGGTGCACACAGCAGGGGGACACCATCGTTTTTGGCAGGTCCACGATCAGTCACATGCACCTGCTGCGACAGAACCGCGGCATTTTATGGATCGAGGGGTTTTCGGAACCTCAGATCCCCTGGGAGGACCAGCAGGAGGACCAGCCAGAGGGCCAGGGGGATGAGGCTACTGCTCATGTGGAGCCCGAGGATGTGGACGCTGCTGTTGATCCACCACAGACTCACTTCCATTACAGAGGTGGCAGCTCCGCTTTCCCGGGCCAGGACTACTTTACCTCCCAGTTCGAGCAGCTGCGTCTCCAGAACCAGCAGATCCTCGACCATCAGATGCAGTTCCAGCAGCAGTACGCGGCTCACCAGGCCGAGTACCACTAGAGGATGGCTGCTTACGATGAGAGATTGGACCAGCTCCAGACCCAGCAGGGAGTGACTCTCGCACACATCGAGCGAGAGAGGCGCCGCTCTCGGCGCATGCAGGAGGTACATGGGCATCTACTCTAGCTGCTACCGGGCGAGCAGCCAGTCTGGAGGACTCCCTGGGAGGACTCTCCACTTCCACCTCCCCCAGCTGATGGTGATGATGGTGCTGATGGTGATGACGCCTTCATGGACGACATCGACCTGGATAATCTTGGCGACGAGTAGGCTGTACTCGTTGCCCATCTTAGTGTGTTTTGTTTTTCGTTTTAGACTTGTGTGTGTTTGCTCCATGTGTGAGGAGCTTGAACTTAGTGTCGTTTGTTTTTGTTTTCGGTTTTCTTTTGTGGATTGTTTTTTCTGTAGCCGTCTGGGCTAACAGTTATCCCTAACGCACAGTGTGCTAGTGTGTTCTTGGTGTTCGATTCGTGTAGAACTGTCCATCTTCCCGTTTGTTTCTCGCTGACTGGTCCACTTCCAGTCCCCCAGCAGTTTCAATCCGGTAACATCGTTCCCCTTCTCTATTCCTCTGCTCCATTGAGGGCAATGTCGTGCTTAAGTGTGGGGGGGTGCTTTGTATCGGTTGGAATGTATATATGTGTTCTTGGAGCCTAGTCCACTGTCCAAATCTCGAGATTTGAGCGCTCTAAGTAGTGTTGTTTGATCATATTGGCACTGTGTTTTGATTGATGAATTGAATGGTTTTCGATTGATGCATGACAGCTTGATTGTGACTAGGACAACCTATGATGAGGACTAAGACGTGCAGTAGAGTTGTGTAGGGGTTCAGTTTTTCAACTGTTTGCTTACCAACTGTGACTTGGATTGATTACTTGTTCTTGACAGTCTCTTATGCATCTAGTTCAGGGTATCAGAATGTGAGATAGAGCATATAGGTAGCCATGTGAGAATTGAGCCTGCTCGTTTCTTTCTTGTGCGATAGATCCCTCTTCCATGATGTGTAGCATTCACGTTGTCACTAGCTAAGATGATGGGGGCATAGGATTAGCCCACGACCAAATTTGACTGTCCTGATATGTCATATCCCCTAGTCAGCCCTTTTGAGCCGTGTGTTATCCTTTCTTTTGGTCTGAAATGAAAAAAATCACCCTGTTTACATCTTTTAGAAGGTTCCACAGAGTGGTTTTTACATATTCTCTGCTGTTTCTGCTAAATTTAATGTGAGTGTTGGAGGTAGTGCTTAAAAGTTGGGCTGGGCAGGTGTTTGAAATATATGCAGAAGTGGTGGCTCTCTTAAGAAATGAAAAGGAAATGAAAGAAAAACAAAGAAAAATTGAAAGCAAAGAGAGCCACTACCAAAAATCTGAATAATGCCCGGCAAGTAGTGTTTCTTAGCAGTCTGGCTTGGAAATGCTGACATTTATACCTCCTTCGCTCTTGTGCTCTTGAGATATTGAGTAATGCAGAATAGCAGAAAGGAAATGCCGGTTTGTTTGACTGTGATTGTTTGGGTTTGGAAATGTGGAACCTTGTGCTATGAATACTTCCACCACCTAAAAGGCCTTTTCCCCATGTCCAAGACCCTAGCCAGTCATTTGAACCTGTGTCTAAGACCTCCTGATTAGTTAGTGGTGACACCCCATATGTGAACTCTAGCGTTTAGAGGCTGCCATCATGGTGAAGAGATGTTAGGGATTGAGAGAAATAACATGTGCATTTTTTGCATCAAATTGTCCTGACCCCACTGGTCGAGAGTGAGTGGTTCATTTTCATATTTTATATACTCTTGTACCCCGGTGAGGACCTAGATTGCTCGGTCTCTATTCTGATGTTTTGAGTTGGATGCATGAGTTGACTGTTTTGAGTAAGTGGTTGAGTCAAGTCTAGGTTGGTTGGTGAACAGAAGGGAGACTCTTCCTTTACTCGATTTTGTTGCACTCGAATATCCTTTGTGGTGGTTGTCCAGGTTGCTGTTGAAGTTGGTCATGTATTGATGTTTGAAAACCAGTACGATTCACGTGTTCTGTGCCTTTATGACTTGTCCCCAATGTTGGTTGATTGAGATATGTAAGCTTACCTTGTATCTGACTTGGTTTGCTTGGGGACAAGCAAACGGTTAAGTGTGGGGGAGTTTGATAGACCGTTAATTACACATGTTTTTACCCCTGTTCTTACACCGTTTGAGGTGTTGATTCTCGTGTTTTAGGCCAATTTCACGCTAGGTTGTGCTTGTTTGTCATATTTCAGGTCCTAGTACGTGAAAGGAGGCTTGGGAGCGAGTTTGAGGTCGATTGTACGAGAATCGAACGCGTGGCGAGGTGCTAAGGAAGCTGCACGGGCATTCCTGGAAACCACACGGCCGTGCAACTCACAATTGTGGCCGTGTGGTTTTTTGTCGAGGGCATGCACGGGCAGGATGGAAATCCCGCACGGCCGTGCGACCCTGGCCGTGTGGGAAGCCTAAGATCGAACTAATTGGAACGCAGCGTTTTGACTCGCACGGGCAACTGGGTGAGCCACACGGCCGTGTGGCCTGCCCGTGCGAGTCGGGAAATCTTGGTTTTTCAGCCAATTTCGAGCCACAAGGGAGGGAATCGGACTTTTTGAGCAAAAACAGAGCCCTAGAGAGAGAAAGTACGAAGAGCACATCCTAGAAGCTATCTTGGAGCTGGGTTTCATCGAATCGAGCTTGGAGATCGTCCTAGGAGTGGAAATCATCATCCCGGAGCAGATTTTCCTCATCTTTATGAGTATGACTACTCCGATTACTGTTTTCCTCTCTCTCTCTATGGAGTAGAACCCCTCTCTCACTTGGGGATGAAGAACCCTAGTTCTATGTGTTAGGGATTGATTGTAATGACTTGGGATGATATTACTGTTTGATTTTAATCGAATGATGCATGTTTATTGAGTCAATTGAAGTCTGATCAACTTTTCCTGATTCCTGCTGCAATCTGAGATAGATAGAATCTGATTAGGTTGCTAGAGTCTCATCATTCGATAGTAGGCGATTGGCTATACGAGAGTTAGCCAGTTGACTGCTTTGTACTGGAATCCAATTCCAGTAGTGGAGTTCTGTTCTTACTGCTTCAGCTTTCTATCCCAGTGAAGACTAGTCGTCTGCCGGGTAGATAGATTGAGAGGGCTTGGTCAGCTTAAGAGATTCCAAGCTACTGTCGGATCTTCCGCAGTCTAATCAACAGTAAATCAACCCAGGGTAATTGCAATTGAACCTAACTAAGGAGCTAGGGGTGACTCATTCCCGAGTGACTCTTTCCTGCTTAAGAAAACCGTATCAATTCCTGCTTTCTTTCTGCTTTTGCTTTTAAACAACAATCACTTACTTTAGTTGGCTAGATAATAGAGAATCACTGAGTAAGCAGTAGACCTAGACCCCGGGTTGATAATATAACTTGCCTGTTACTGCATTCCCGGTCTGCGATTACACTTGGTCGCAGATTGGTGTTGTGTTTTGGCGTGTCAATGACAAAAATAGATATGGGGACCGATGAGTACGGGACCAGGAGGCTGAGAGGTTGCCACCTGGTAGCGTGGTCCCTGCTAGGCGTCTAGGTAGAGAGGTCCAGGAGCTGCCACGTGTAGGCGCCTGATCGTTGGGCCATATCAAGCACTTAATGACGTGCTGACGTGGAGCTGAATTCTAGGAGCTTGGTCCGGGCCTCGACGAGTATAAATAGTACTCGGTAGGTGGCATTTAAGCAGGTTGGCCTCTCTCACTAAAATCTCTCTTGCACTTATCTCTCAAAAAACGTGCACTGACTTGAGCGTTGGAGTGCTAACGGGCACCCAGAAACCCACTAGGAGCTTGTTTGTACAGGGTCTCAGCGCCTCAACTGCGAATAGTTCCTACGAGAGCCGAGTAGGTGGGACCGGATATTAAGGCTCAAACAATACTAAGGTATGCGGTACACCGGATTTCACCCGGGGTACCGTAGAAGGCACCATATATATATATATATAAAGTTTATGTGACTTGCCCTATTAGGGTAAGATAAGTTGTTCATACTAAAATTAACCATGAACAACAGATAGTTATAACAATAAATATCTCGAATAACAATCAACCACTTCTTACTTAATTACTTCTCAAGATAAGTTATTCTACTAATTAACATAAATAAATCTATACACAACATAAACACACACAAAATAACATAAACGAGCAACTTGAAACCACATATCATCCACCAAGTTGTTCTACTAATTAACATAAATAAATCTGTACACAACATAAACACACACAAAATAACATAAACGAGCAACTTGAAACCACATATATCTAATAATTAGTCTGATAATAACTTATAAGGGATTAAACAACAACAATAAGTTATTGATGGCTAGTTAATCGATTTACATGGCCAGCCAATCCGAATAACAATTAAATAGTTAAACTGCTATCCATATAAGAGCAGGCCTGAATGACACACCATCATTCAGACATTCACAGCTGAACAATGGACTTTACATTATTATTAGAATGATTAAGCCACGAACATAAAAAATTACCAAAAATTGAAAAACAGTGTTCATTACAAAAAAGTCGCGTTACTGTTCACGGGAGAGGCTGGGTGATTCCCTGCGGTACAGTTCATGTGAGCACATGTTTATTAATTTTGGGCAGATCAAGTGTTGCCGTTCATATGACTTTTAGTTTGTCAGATGTCATGAGCTCATAAAGAAATAGTTGCACCTAATCAGTCACACCCTTAAAAAAAAATGGTGGGCCCTACCTACCAAACCTTCTTGCTTCTCTCTCACTCTCGAGAGCTCTTTCCCCTTTTCATTCAATCCCCAATTAACCACCTTCCATCTCCGAATCAATGAAAGGAAACCAGCGGGAGCAGGTGGCGACAACCGATTTTCCATCTCCGAAGCCGCTGAACGGACGGCACGACGGCTGGAGAGTGATGAAGAAAGATTTCCCATGGAAATCCCGTTTTTTCTTTTCGACGAAATTGAAGCACATGCTCTATTCTCTGCAAAATCGGAGCCGCGAGAAAGCCCGATACTCCCCACCGTCGACTCCCTGGCGATTGGACAAGTAAATCAAGTTGGCCATGGAATGCATGCAGTCATCGATCTTCCTCCTCCTTCCTACAGGCAAGATCTATTGCCCTTTTTGGGACAGAGAGCTAGCTAGAGAACAATAGAAAGGGAAAAGTAAGAGATCGAACCCAGAGAAGACGAAGCGGCCGCAGTGTGCTTCCATTCCCGTTACAAAGAACGTTTCCTTTGTTAATCGCAGTCATTCCTTCTCAGCTGCCACATCTAATCCGTGGACTAGATCTCAAATTGGCAGGGGAGAAGGAGCGAATATACACCGGATTCTGTTGGATCGAGGAGAGGAGGAATCAACTACATTTTTTACTTCCCGTTTTTAATCACTTCGCTGATTTGTGAAACTTGCCTTTGTCAATTTATTTGGTGGTTGGGGAAATACTCTTTCTTTTTCTTTTTTTCTTTTTTTTTTTTTTTGCTAGCCCCAATCTGCATGACATACACGTTGCAGAGCAGGTTGCCACCTAGGGCTGCAAATGAGCCGAGCTGCCCGCGAGCGGCTCGACGTTCGACTCGAGAAAAGCTCGTTCGAAACTTGACTCGTTAATAAATGAGCCGAACACGAGCTAATTTTTGTTTAGCTCGTGAAGCTCGCAAGCTAGCTCGACTCGGTGGCTTGTTGAGCTAAACTCGTGAGCTAGCTCGTTTAGAGCTCATGATATGCCTTAACATGTGGCTAGAGAGCCAACTCGATTACCAACTTATGGACGAATCAATCTATATCTTATGATTTTAATTCATATGGTTGTTAAATTATATATCTCACCATATATAAAGTTTAACACGTTGAGTATGTAATCAAATATATCTTATTTTCTACTTTAAAAAGAAATTATGCATCATAAATTGCTTCGATACTATGAAATAACATGATTTGGAGTAGTTAAAATTTATTAACTAAATGATAAATTATTATGCCACCTGATCTCCACTAACTTTATGTTTCTGTTTACCAAATTTTTGTGATGAATTGATGTAAAAAATAAAAAAATAAAATAGTTAGTTCTTATACCATTAATTTCAGAATCTTGGTTTGGTTTAGTTGTAACCAAACCAAAGATTGAAATATCATATCATACTGGCGCTTCGACCATAAAAACTTCATATCGAAAGCGAAATCGGTAAGCGGCCCGATTTTAGCATAACATACAATACTGCTGACTTTTACGTTACAACCTCTGGTACGATATTTAAATCCTTGACCCAAACCAATTTCATGGCGTCCATGTGCCGCGAGCAGCTGGTGAAAGAGTGTGAAGATGCCCAGCTGAAGGCGACCATGGAGTTATCGCGGCTGCAGGGCGCCTTGGAGGTGGAGCGCCGCAAGTGCGAGGCGGAGTTTGAAGAGGAGCGTAGGGGCTTGCTAGAGAAGGTGGCGAACCTCGAGGCAGAGAAGGAGGAGTTGTCGAAGGAGGTGGTCGCCCAAGCCAGCGAGATAGACCTTCTCAAGTAGGAGAAGGGTAGGCTGCGGGACGGCCAAAGGGAGAATAAGAAGGCGCTGAAGGCGGCCCGCAAGGAGATCGCGGCTCTGAAGACTTACCTTAATACATTCGAGGAGTTAGAGGCCAGCAAGAACTTGTTCGCGAACGCCTGCCTAAGAAGCCTGAGCATCTTGAAGAAGAAGCTCGACCAAGATCATCCATACTAGGTCTGGGATGTGTTGGAGATGGCCGAGTTTGTGATCCAGGATATGATGGGCGCGGAGGAGGAAGGGAGGGCGCCGACAACGCTAGCAGCTGATGTGCCCTCTTGCTCCGGAAGACCAGGCGCCTCCCACTTCTGTAGACAGGCGCCTCCCCCTCCCGAAGAGCAAGCGTCCCACACTGAGGATGCTACTTCTGAGGCAGAATGATTTTTCAAGGCGCCTTTTGTAATCTGTCCCTTTGTGTTTTTAATGTTTTTGAGGTTTATGGACAACTTAAGTTGTAAATTTTTCTACTTTCTATGAATCCTCGTTGTGCATTGGCGTCGTTTGGTACCTTGTGCATATGAGGGGCGCTAGTTATGGACGCTTTTTGGTCGAGGGGCGCATTCATCGGGCGCTTTAATAGAGATTTCCTTACCATCGTACCCGGCTCGTAGGGGGGCGTAGTTGGGCGCTTTGACTAGTTTTATAATGATTTCCCATGCTTTGCTAGGACATAGGGCACGAGATCGGGCGCTTTAAACATTCTAACACAATCGCAACTATTTTCCACACAATCATTCTGAGACATTGGGCGCAAAGTTGGGCGCTTCAACTAGTACAAAATTGTAGACATAACATGAAGTCGTGGTCGAGGCGTTATAACACTGGGCGTTTTGGACACGATATGGCGCTATCACTATGGGCGCTTTAGACACAATACAAGCGCGCTTACCGCCCCACTTGGTTACTATAAACAAAACACTTACTACTATTACTGCACTATATCATCATTGCCCGTGGTCAGGCTAAGGCGCTTGCCCCTGCTATGGCGTCGTCCCGGTAAAGTCGTAAGTTTTGCGCATTCCATGTTTTTTTTACCGAATTGCCGTCAGTATGCTCTAGCTTGAACGTTCTAGGACCCACCACCTCACGGACCCGGTATGGGCCCTTCCATTTTGGTGCCAACTTCCCCTTACCAACTTCCACTTGCCGCTTCATCTTCTCCAGGCGAATTGCTGCCAACTCCCTTGACTCATCTGCCATGTCCAACTCGCTGATTCGTGCCTCGTCGTTGCCGTTTGGGTCATAATGGACAACACGGTAACTTGGGAGGTTGACCTCAACTGGGATGATAGCCTCGCTGCCGTAGGTCAAGGCGAAGGGTGTTTCCCCGGTGGCTGTCTTGTACGTTGTGCAGTGTGCCCACAACACATTTGGAAGATCCTCAACCCATCTATCCTTGGCACCCGCTAACCAGGTGTGCTACTCGTGGAGGATACTTTTGTTGGCCGCCTCGGTTTGACCGTTCGCTTGTGGGTAAGCTACCGATGAGAATCTTAACACGACACCATTGCCAACGCAAAACTCCACAAATTTCTTACAATCGAACTGCTTTCCATGGTATGTGACAATGGACTTAGGCAAGCCAAAGCGGGTGAAAATATTCTTCTTGGTGAACTTTCGCACCTGGGCTTCTGTGACTGTGGCCAAAGCTTCTGCCTCGATCCATTTGGAGAAGTAGTCGACTGCCACTATCAAGTACTTCATTTGGCCTGGCGCCTTCGGGAAAGGGCCCAGGAGATCCATGCCCCATTGAGAAAACGGCCAGGCTCCCACATTGCCTTGCATGGGCGCCGCCGGGATGTGAATGTCATTGGCGTGCACTTGGCATTGGTGGCAAGCATCCACATCTACCTTTGCATCCCTTCTCATCGTTGGCCAGTAAAACCCTTGCCTTAACAGCGTTCTCTCTAAACTTTGCACCCCCGCGTGCATGCCGCACGTTCCACTATGGACCTCCTCGATTTCCCCCTTGCTCTCTTCTTCGTCCAAACACCGCAAGCACGTTCCCGCGTGAGACCTTTTGTACAACTTACCATCGATTATGACACATCGTGCTTCCTTTTGGCGGAGTCGCCAGGCTTCTTTGGGATCATCAGGAACCACGCCCTGGGTCAAGAACAGCTCAATTGGGGCCATCCAACCGGTGGTGGCGCCCGCAACGCAGAGGGCAGCGATCATATGTTCCTGGGGCGCCTCCGTGGTGACTATGACTTTCCTGTCCTCCGCGAAATCCACTGCGGTTGCTAGCTTAGACAAGGCGTCGGCATGGGCGTTCTCCTCTCGTGGGACGTGAACAAAAGAGACCTCCCCGAACCAGGCTCCCATCTCTCTTACTCTTCGGACATACCCTTCAAGCGCCTCTTCCTTTACCTCGAAGACTCCGTTGAGTTGATTAATGACGAGAGTCGAATCGGACCTGACATGTATCTTGTGAGCGCCCAGCTCCTTTGCCATACTGATGCCAGCAATAACCGCTTCGTATTCCACGGTGTTGTTTGTTTTCAGGGTCGCAAATCGCAACGCTGTAACACCTTAGGAAAATCCCACATCGACAAAGCACGGGAGAGATCCATGGTTCATAAGTAAGAAACCGACCTTAACTGACATGACGGGTTTTGGGGTGTAATGGAGGAGTTCTTGTGAGAACTCCGAAGTTAAACGTGCTCAGTGTGGAGTACAACAAGGATGGGTGACCTTATGGAAAGTCACCTTGAATTGCACCCCAAGTCAAAAACCGTGAGGGTCGAGGCCCAAAGCGGACAATATCTTTGTCAGGAAAAGGTTCGGGATATTACAAGTGGTATCAGAGCCTCTCTGCATCCCTCTTGAACGATGGTGGGGCAAACCTCAACAAGGGCGTTGAGTCCCAAGGGGGGGGGTATGTAACACCTTAGGCAAATCCCACATCGACAAAGCACGGGAGAGATCCATGGTTCATAAGTAAGAAACCGACCTTAACTGACAAGATGCATTTTGGGGTGTAATGGAGGAGTTCTTGTGAGAACTCCGAAGTAAACGAGCTCGGTGTGGAGTACAACAAGGATGGGTGACCTTATGGAAAGTCACCTTGAATTGCACCCCAAGTCTAAAACTGTGAGGGTCGAGGCCCAAAGCGGACAATATCTTTGTCGGGAAAAGGTTCAGGATGTTACAAATGCGACTTCGTGCATTGCACCCCCTGGGCTAATAATCACGATGCCTGCCCCGGCACCGGAGCAACTGGTCGCCCCATCAACTTTGACTTGCCAGCAGTCGTCCACCCCCTGTTCTACCTCTGCTACTCCTTCCGCAACGAAGTCTGCCAAAACCTAAGCCTTTATCGCTGGTCAAGGCGCATACCGAATGTCAAACTCGCTTAGTTGCACCGCCCATTTGACGAGGCGCCCAGCCACATCCATTGACCCCAAGGTTGATTTCAACGGCAGATTGGTGAGCACTATGATGGTGTGTGCCTGGAAGTAGGGCCATAGCTTGGTCGCCGCCATCACAACTGCCAATGTGGCCTTCTCGATGGGCGCATATCGCCTTTCGTGCGCGACCATGGTACGACTGACATAGTACACCGGCTTGTCTTCTCCGGAGGGGGCCTCCCTTGAGACGAGGACTGTGCTTACCGAGACTTCTGATACGGAAATATAGAGATACAACGTCTCACCCGATTTGGGCACCGTCATGACGGTCGGGGCGGCTAGGAGTTGCTTCAATTTTTCGAACGCTCCATTGCACTCCGCATTCCATTGAAAATGCACTGCCCTCTTGAGCGTTCGGAAAAAAGGAGCGGTCTTATTATCGGACCTAGGGATGAAGCGCCCCAGGGCCGCTAGCCTTCCCGCCAAGCCTTGCACTACCTTAGGTGTCTTTGGGGGTGTAAGTTTGAGGATAGCGTCCACCTGCCTTAGGTTAGCTTCGATGCCTCGCTTAGTGATCATGAACCCCAGAAATTTCCCTGCTTCGGCGCCAAATACATATTTGAGAGGATTGAGGCGAAGCCTATGCGCCCGCATGGCCTGGAACATTTCTCGCAGGTCTTCCAAGTGATCTCGCATCTACGACTCTTGACTATCAAGTCGTCCACGTAGACCTCCACATTGCGACCAATTTAGTTGCGGAAGACGTTGTTGACCATTCTTTGATAGGTGGCACTCGCGTTTTTTAGTCCAAATGCCATGACCCGGTAGCAAAAATTCCCAAAGGGTGTCATGAATACTGTCTTTGGTCGGTCCTCCTCTGCCATGGGGATATAATGATACCTAGAGAACATGTCCACAAAGCTGAGCATCTCATGATATGCCGTAGAGTCCACCAACTGATCTATGTTGGGCATCGGGTAAGCATCCGTGGGGCATGCTCTGTTAAGGCTCTTATAGTCCACGCACATTCTCCAATCTCCTGACGGTTTTGGCACGAAGACCACATTCGACAACCAAATGACATAGGAAGTTTCTTCGAACAAATTTGCGCCCATGAGCTTGTCCACCTCTACCCTGAGCGCCGGCTCTTTCTCTGGTGATAAGTTCCTGCGTTTTTGCTGCACTGGTCTATTTCCCTCTTAGACTGCCAACTTTTGTACAGCTGTCTCGAGTGCGACGCCCGACATCTCCATGGCGCTCCATGCGAAAAGTTTCGCGAACTCTCTCAGAAGAGCAATCAGGCGCTCTCTCATCTCACCTGGCGCGTCCGCCGATATCCTCACCTGCCTTTCTGGGCGCTCTTCATCAAAAGCTACCAAGAGCTCTTCGTCGGCGGCCTCGGATCAGGGCGCCTCTTCCGCCACGGTTTCTATCACATTGACCCTTACCTCGGTGCATCGTCGCTTCCGTCCAGCTTCTCTCACGTAACGCGGGGCGCCCCGCCCCCGGGATACTCCCACTCCTTGCGGGGCGATGAATTTCAAGGTTTGGTGACAAGTAGAGGCCACCCCATTGAACAAGGCTAGGAGGGGCCTCCCAGGATCGCATTGTACGGTGATGGGCAGTCCACTATTCCAAAGTCAATGGCGCGCGTCACCCTTTGTTCCCCGTCACCCAAGGTCACCGGCAGGCGCACTCGTCCTATCACCCTAGCCGGTGCCCCGGAAAATCCGACTAACACTGACTCTGATGGTCTGATCAATTCAGATGATAGTTGCATGCGGGCCACCTATCTTTCAATAACACGTCCATGGAACTCCCCGTGTCGATGAGCATCCTCCTTACTTTGCACCCTGTCACCACTCCTTGTATCTCCAAGGCGTCCATTGATTGAAGCGTGCAGTCCTCCTCGGACGCCCTGTTGAAACTGATGTCAATGGCCTCCTGTACATTGGCAGAGGCGACCCTTAGCCGGCGGTTTTCCTCTAGCTTTTACCTCAAATCCATTGTTCCTGAAATGGACTCGATGGTGAGTCGTATTCGTTTGGGAGCCTTCTCTTGGTCAAGGTCATAGGGTGGGGGCGGTAGCTCCGTCACGCCTCGCTGCGTGTCGGCTACACACGCTCGATGCACCCTCTCTTCAGGCTTCTTGGAAAAGTCATTGAGCATCCCTCTATCCACCAGGCCTTGCAGCTCAGTTTTCAATTGGTAGCAGTCGGCCGTATGGTGTCCCACCTCCCGATGAAAATCACAATATCGGTCCAAGTTTCGTTCATTGGGTTGCCCCTCATGGGGCCCGGCCATCGGATGTGGTATCCCTTTTCCTTGACGTGTTGGTGTATGTTTTTTCAGCGTATCATTGTATTTTGCAAAGGCTCCCGTCCCCCTAGGCGTCGGGCGCCCCATGTCAGTTCTTCTTGGTGGGGGGTAGTTCATGGGTGCGTACCCTGGCCCGTTTGGGGGAGGTGGCCTCCTTACCATTTCAACTTCTTCTCCCCTCGTCCTTCGCCTATCTGCCCTCCTGGCCGCCAAAGTTTCTTCGAGCACGATCACCTTTTGCACTCGGTGATCTAGATCTTCCGTGGACACCACGTCCCTCTGTGCGAGCGCCCTGCACAGCTCCTCGCTGGTAGTGCACTTGTTCAAGCACACTCCCAATACTGATGGTTGGACGTCTTTTACTACCAAGGCTATCGAGAGCCACCTTTCGTAAAACTCCCTCAGGGCCTCCCCCTCATTTTGCTTGACCTTGAAGAGGGCGCCTATGGTTAGGGAGCGACGCTTCCTGCTAGAAAAACTTTGCCAAAAACATCGCCGCAAACTGCTCGAAGCAGTCAATGCGCCCCTCCTCGATTTGGTGGTACCAGTCAAGGACAACGGCTGCGAATGTCGATGGGAACACTTTGCACAGGGTTGAGTCGGAATTGTTGTAAAGCTGCTTCTTGGTGAAGTATCCGTTCAAGTGGTCATCGAGGTCCGTCGTTCCATCATAAGTTGGGAGCAGGGGTATTGGTTCCTGCGGGCTCCATTAGTATGTTCCGCGCCAAAGGCTGCCTCACGGAGCAATGGCGCGATAGGCGCCCCAGGATTCCCGTGTTCCAACCATTGACATCTGAATCACAACGTTCGTGTGGGCGCCACAAGCTTGGGCGCCTCAGATGCCCAGACTCGCTTTCTGTCTCCGCCACCCTTTCCCTTTTCTTTGAGGTTGGGCTGGGTGTCATCCCTTTTCCTCTCTTCAAGGCCTCAACCTCCCGTCGAAGCGCCTCGATGGCCTCATCCTGATCCTCGATGATCCTAAACAGTTCCTTTTTAGTGACCGAGGCACCTTTCGATCCCCGAAACATGCCATCGCTTCCTTCACCTTCCTCAATCTCGGGCGTCAACCCTCTCATTCTCTCAGACTGGTATTCCATGATCTCCTCTCCCTCTCCACTCATAGGTGCTTCCATACTCATGACTTTTGGTTATATTCCCCTTCCTGGCGCGCCAATTTTTTAAGCCTTGATGCCTCGTCACCTAGCCCACGTCCTCAATGCTTGGCGCCTGCCTACACACACGAACACAGAGGGGGGCGCCTGGGCCCATTAACCTTCCGACGATCAAGTCAATCTCTTCCTAGAGAGAGAAGTGCTTAGAGAATGAGCTTTAGTGAGAGAGTCCAACCTGTGTAAATGCTACCAACTGCCCCTATTTATACTCACCCAGCTCGAGGTGGATCTCCTCCACGTCTTTGCCGCATTTAATGCTTTGTACCTACATTCCTGTTAGAAGCCCCAACCACATTGTCAGGTTTCTGTCAACTGGCAGGCGCCTACAGGCGGGGGGACCACTTGCCAGCCTGGACTTCTTTGGCCTTTAGCGCTTTGTCTTCATGCCTCTTCCACCTGGTATGGAGTGGGCTTCGAGAGCCCATTTGCGGGCTTCTTCTGCTGGATAATTGCCTAGGGCTACTCTTGACTGAATGTGCTCTTTCTTGGGCCCTTCTTTGGGCCCCTCTAGTGGTACCCCCAACAGTAGGTGTTTTATTATTTATGCAAGTTTCTTATGTAATTCTCCTGCATTTATTGTAATTTAGTTATTGCTTCCTATGCACATGTGTACTATGGGTTTTGTGCTTTATTTCCAGAATATTTAGCATTGTTTTGACTTCTCAAGAATCTCATCAGAAAATTGTTAATAATTCGTGGCACATTAAGCATGTTGGTTTTTTCGGATTACCAATTCATTGTGAACTTGATTATAAACTATTATGTGTGTTTACTTATCACATGTATATGTTTTTAGTGAAAATATACGGCTACATTTTCAAAGAAATCAACAAAAAGGCTTTTGCTTTTGTAATCCTTAGGTTGTGGGTTCTCTTAGCTCTGTATTTCTTAGTAAAATATGAATTTGAGTGTTGCAAGTGCTCTTCTAACTTCCCGAATAGTCATGACAACGCATTTTAAGTACCAAATTACCAATTGTGCTTTAATTATTTCACTTCAAGTTGATCTGAAACAGTGAAACCTTAGTATTCACCGAAGAGTTAATAATAATTTTATTATTCACGCTTTTTTTATATTATAATCCTCCAACGTCATATCTTCTTAATTAGGCTTCAAATTAATTAGTTTCCTAATGTTAATTAATTACATTTTATTTTATAAAAACAAACTTTCCGCCGCAAAGCGCGGACCACTTAGCTAGTATAATATGAAGACCCAAAATATACTCAACTAGTGGGCATCAAAACCCTTTATTAGCACAAGCCATTAATGCTAAGGTAATGAGGATCTCCGAAAACTGCAACCCAAATGAAATGGGCTACTTAATGGAATCTACAAATTTGTACCAAGAGATGTTGACCTTCTTATAGCTAACTTGAGCATAGACTCTTACAGTCTTACTTCACAACCGATGTGGTACAAAAGTATGCACTTTCAGTAAGTTCGTATGACTGTCGAGCTTCCCTTTCTACTGCTTCTTTCTTCCCTCCCTACTCAAGTGGCAGCATCATCAGCAACAGAGTAGAAGAAGCAACATTAAAATATAGCCTTCTTTTATCTCTCTTTCACTCTAAGTCAAATCTTTTTTTTTTTTTTTTTGCAAACCACTCTAAATCAATTGGTGGTAAATTTTAGTCAAAGTCAATCATATTCCCTCGATATGAATACTGGAGCTAAATTGAACAAGGGAGTCGGTTGCAGGAAGAGTTGTGGTCCTAAGAATCGGTCAAAGGCTAGTTTCTATGTAATTCGACACGGGAATCTCAATGTTGGAAAAATGATGTTACTTGGTTCGATAATTGGACCGGTCAAGGTTAATTATCATTAACCATGGTGTCATTGACAGTCAACGTTTCAGTATGTTTGAATTAGCAAATTTGCCTCACCCCCAATTTCTCCACGTGCCAGAAGCAAACATTGGTTTGAAATGGAAGTTTGCCAAGGAACGTATCAATGGAATTGAAATGGGTGGCAGTTATGATTTATGTCACCATGACAACGTTTCAATGAAATTAAAATGGCAGTTAATTTACTATGCATTGAACGGATCGGTGAATGCTTCCTTAAGCAATGCTTTGCTTCGAACCGTTCTTTACAAGAAACTGTTCTAGTCTATGGAATTATGAGAATCGTTGATGAGCTTTTCATCGATGGCAGTAGAAGTGGGTTTTCTTCGTACTAGTCTCATGGTGTATTCCATAACTGGAAGGTAACTTGGAAGAGGGATGATTCGAAGATGAGGAAGAAGAAGAAGAATGATTTGTAAAATGGAGAAATAGAAGATGAAAATTGCCTTTGGCTAGGTCACATACTCAATGATTAATTTGTCTAATTCTCTATTCGACGTTTACGAAGTGCTAGACAAATATGGATTTGTCTAGTGGTTTGATGGTGTGGTTTTGTCTAAGTGGTTTATGTTAAACCAAGGAGACAAAATGTATATAAAATTTATGATGATTTTGGTAATGGAGTCATCATACATTTGTATGTATATGACATGCTTATCTTTGGGACCAATAAAAGATAAGTAAACTTTTGATAAAAAGTTATTATCTAAATTCTCCATGTGGGACATGGGGGAGGTAAATGTGATTCTGTCTATTGAATCAAGCGGTACAACAAAGGATATTCCTTCTCTCAATTTTTCTGCATTGAGTAGGTACTCGTAATGAAAATTCCTTAGTGGAAATGGTCGTGGGTTAGATACGACAATGGATCTACAAGTATGGAACTTATGGTTAATACTGGCCAACCAGTTTTACAACTGTAATATCCATGTTAAATGGGTTTGATGTATGCATGACTTGCATGATTCTAGATATCGCATATGCGATAGAACAATTAAGTTGGTACGTGATGAATCCTAGTTATCATCATTTGAAATGAAATGAGGCGTGTACTAGGATATGTCAAAGGCACACTGTATTGACTTATAGTGGTTTTCCATTAATTTTGGAAGGATTTGTTGATGTTAGTTGGATTTCTCATGTTAAAGCTGATACTTCAACGTTGAGGTGGGTCCTCTTGCTTGGGAGAGGTGCCATATTTTGGGTCTCTAGAAAGCAAACTTGCATCATTAAGTTTCACTATAGAACCAAAGTTTGTGTGGCCTTGATTTCTCTTAGAGAAAATGCATTATTGTTGAGAGGTTTGGTTTATGACATATATGTATGGCCTAAACCAATCTCACATATTACTATCTTTTGTGATAGTAATGCTAATTTGGCTAAGGCATATAGTCAAGTGAAAATGACAAGTACGGTCATCTGGGAGTGAGGCACGGTAAAATCTATGAACTGATCATTCATAGAGTTGTGTCTAGACAATATGACCAGACTCGATATAATTTGGTTGATCATTTGACGAAGTGGTTAACTAGTGACTTGGTGATCAAGTCTGTGAAAGGGATGGGTTAAAGTCCATATAATTTCTGGTAATGGGACACCCAATTCTCCTCTAATACAACGTTAGAGGCTAAATTCAATGTGGAAAGCTTATTATCAGAAATTGAAGCACACAATTTGTCATCCCGAGGTATGTGCTTGTTATCCTGCATGAGAGAAGAGGATGAAGTTCAAAACTTCTTAATTGAATCTTTGAAAAAGTGTATTATGCGGGTACACGAATAAGAGTTTCAACCTACGTAAGCATGAAGTGTAGCCACTTCAAGAAACCCGGACTTTGGTTTCGTGTGCGCTTATGAGAAGGATTGGACACATGGCGGGTAATAGTGTCAAGGCGCTTAGAAGTTTGGAAACTTAAGTGTATATTATCTTCGTATATTCATTTGAGTCAATGGGTTCAATCGTTAACGACACCCTTTGTATTCGAGTATTTGTCAAGTGTAATATACTAAGGTGAAAATTCAATCGTCACGAAATTTTCATTTATCCTTAAGTTTTGTTGGAAGAATGTTGTGATTGTAGTGAATTCGTGGAATACACTAAAATGGGGAGGAATGTTGGAAAAATGATGTTACTTAGTTCGATATTTGGACCGGTCAAGGTTAATTATCATTAACCATGGTGTCATTGACAGTCAACGTTTCATTATGTTTGAATTAGCAAACTTGCCTCACCCCCAATTTCTCCACGTGCCAGAAGCAAACATTGGTTTGAAATGGAAGTTTGCCAAGGAACGTATCAATGGAATTGAAATGGGCGGCAGTTATGATTTATGTCGCCATGACAACGTTTCAATGAAATTAAAATGGCAGTTAATTTGCTATGCATTGAACGGATCGGTGAATGCTTCCTGAAGCAATGCTTTGCTTCGGTCATGACTAATTTCATTACTATAAATACATGGCAGACGGTGGAGAGGAAGAGATACACCATAATTCATTCTTTCTTCCTACTAAATACTTCTAAGTATGAATATTTCAAAAAAAAAAACTTCTAAGTATGCTTTAGTTTCTTAAGCCTAGATTCTAAAGTGGTGATAGTTTTATCTTACGAAGAAATTTCTTGTAACCCTAGGCTTGTTGAGGGTGGAAATATTCTTTACGGAAAGTGAACTTTGTTCACGACTCTATCATAATACTAGTCACCCGGTCTCGGGCTATCGTACGTATACCCTCGTCCCTAAAAGTCCCAACACCTCTGTTTATAATATCACCGTCCTTGATTATCAGACTGCTGAAGTTTTTGAACTAACCGACTTAAATCATTATTTAAAAAAATTTGTCAGGGTCTTCACCGGACAAACTGTCCGCTGGTTGTTTCTATCCTGTCTTCATCCCTCTTCCCCTATCTCAAATCGCCCTCCCCAAACTAGGCCTTTATCCGCCATTCTCCTCACCCAAATCCCTCTTCCCCTGTCTTCAATTCCTCCCCTGCGGTTGCTGCCCCTCTCCGTTGAACCCAGAAAGCGCTCAATCTCTGACCTAGTTTTCTTCCATCTCCATAATCAGCCATGAAGAAAACCTGAAACCCAAATCAAAAGACAGAGCATACAACAAATGAAACCCAAAAATCGAATATGCAAGTGATTTAAATGGTCAAAAACTGCTTACCTTTGTTGGAAGCCTGTCTTCACGTCGCTGCCATCGTCTTTGCCATTACAGGATCTGGATTCCGTGTGAAATCGATCAAAGAGGGGAGGCCGACGATTTATACATATGGAGGTATGGGTTGTGGACAATCATCATGTCTTCGTGTATTTAGAGGAAGAGGACTGAGAGGTGGGAGGAGGAGGAGCCGCCGAAAGGCAGAAGGCAGAAGAGGAAAGAGGGGATGAAGGCCTCTGTTTCTCTTCGTTTACGGAGAAAAAGAGGGAAGAAGGGAAGAATTCCCAGAATACAGCAAATATTAAACATAATTCCCATAATACATAAGATTTATAAGAGGTGAAGAACAGGGGATGAATACCTCTGTTTCTCTTCAGCCAAACCGTGAAGAAGAAGTGTGTGTCGTGAAGCACGAAGAGTGTAGGAGGGTTTTGTCCATCTCGCGGGCATTCAGCAGTTCACGACCAGTCGACCATGATAACCAGCTCCAGACCATGAAGAGCCTTAATGGAACGACGTGTCTTTGAAGAACATCATGATCTAGGCCAATAGTTCACGACCGTGAACTGGGATCATGAAAAGGTTGAGGAAGCCAAAGTGGAGGCGGATGGGAGCAAAGCGTTTTGGGATAATCCCACTCCCAAGAAGCAATTTATTGAAGAAGCTAATGGAGATGAGAAGGTTGAGGAAGCCAGCCTCAAGTGGCCCCAACCTGATAAATGAAACTACTTGCCTGGAATGTGAGAGGAATTGGACCATCTCTCACATTTCAAACTGCAGTCGGTTTAATTCATTCGAATAAATGGGATCTCGTGTTCTTCTCAGAGTTGCGATCGAGCCGGAGAATAGTTTCCCGTCGTATGCGGGGTTTAGGTTTTTCTTCTTCTCATTGTTTTTTCAAAGATACTATTAATGCATCTGCAGTTTGGTCACAACGTAGTCCCCCGAAGTTGATGCTTCGGTGTTTTCACATTCTAATTTTTGTATTGGTGCCCAAATTAATGAAGTTGATTTTTCGTATGTGGTGTTTTGTGTCTATCTCAATTGCAATGCCTCCATAAGAACAAATCAATTGGCCCAACTTCGTGGGCTTTGTGAAGAAGTCCATTTACCTTTTTTGGTTATCGTTGACTTCAATGTTACTCTCCATGAGAGTGAAAAGGCGGGAGGCAACCCTTGGAATGCTGAACAATCAATTGACCGTAGTGAATTTGTTCAAAATCTGGGTCTCCATGATCCTGGCTTTCTGGTGAGCAATTTACTTGGACAAACAGACGTATGGGGGCAGCTAACATTCGTGAGAGACTGGATAGGGCTCTTCGATAGAAACTTGCATTTTAGTACTTTAATTAATTGTCAGTTTGTAACTTTTTCGGATTATAGGGACTATTTTGGGGATTGCAGAATATTTTATACGTCGGGTAGCAGTAGGGAATTATCCATTTTATTATATAAACTGCTTGTAAGTGGTAGGGCTGGCCGTTCGGTTAGCGGTTATCGGTTAACCGGCCGGTTAAATGATAACTGCCAGTTACCATTTAACCACCCGATTAAACCGATAACCGTCAGTTACCGGTTAACCGACTAACCGAAAAATGGAGCTTTGGGCGGTTGGCGGTAGCAGGTCTGACTGTGCCGGTTAACTGGCTAACTGACGGTGATAACCGCCGGTTAACCGGCTAACCGACAATTGAAAATGAAGCCGCCCTCAGCAATCGACCCTCACTCTCCTAACCCTAATCGAAGCGGCCGCCTCTGCAATCGACCCTCACTCACTCTCCTTCTCTGCCAATTTGCATCGCGAAGAGAAGACGGAGACGCCGTCGCTCCCTTCTCCCTCCCCGACCCTGAAGGGCGACGCCGCCGCCACTCTACGCCGTCGCCAGCCACTCCTCTGCTGTCGAGAGCTCTGCCGGCGCCGCTTCACTCCTTTGCTCGCGGCCAGCAACCACCATCCAACTCGCAGTCGCAGCCAGCAACCGCCATCCAACCCGCCGGCTCCACTCCTCTGCTCGCTGCCAGCCAACCCGCGTCCTCTGTGGCCTGTGCGAGGGCGACCCCGGTGTCGAGAGCTCCGCCGGCACCACGCCACTCCTCTGCTCGCAGCCTGCACCCCGCCATTGAAGAATTATGTAAGTTTTTGTAATTTGTAAATGTATATGATTTGGTGGTGGTTAATTGGTCGTTGGGAAGAATGAGAGGGTGTGGAAGTTGAGATTGGATTGTGGAAGTTGGGAAGTTATAATTTGGGTCTCGAATCTCCCCCCTGGTTTTGGTCCCGTGGAGGTGGGAGGAGGAAAAAAGAAGATGAAAGGTACATAAATTGGCGGTACATGGTTGTCGATGAGGGAGAGCTTGAATGTGGTGAGTTTGGCGGGAGTTGGGGAATAAGTAGTTGCAGGAACCAAATCGAAGATGGTGACTAATGCTGCTGGTTTTCAGTGATACTCTATGGAAGGACCAAATCGAAGATGTAGTTGCAGGAACTAGTAATGGAAACATGGTGGATGGTTGTAAAGTAATAAGGTCGTACAATGAATATGAAGGGAATGAATTCCCAAAATGGCCACTACTAATTATATAGATCATAGCTTTGGGCATCTAAGAGGGTTTGGAATTACTGAGGTCAGCTTACTAATTTTAGTTGGATTAGAGCAAACGATAAGAGAAGAATAAACTACAATTCAGTAGCTAGAAATTGTAATTTCAATTCAAACTATTTCTGCTAATGATAAGACTTCTTTTCTTTGCCAGTTCTTTGTTTCACTGCTCTTTGGCTCTCTTTGCTCTTTGGCTCTCAATTTGTGACTTTGTGTAATTGTTTTGGTAGGGTGAGACCTCCGGCTCCTCGTGGTGGACGTGGCAGACGAGGTGTCCTACTGCTGCTACTGCTCCTCGTGGTGGGAGACCTCCGGCGATTCGAGGTCGTGGTGGTGCGAGTGCTCCTGTTCAAACCCGGGGTCGTGGTGGGCATACAGGAAGTCGACCTGTTCAACCACCTGAAGCTGAACCATCTTCATCAACTCCATCGATTCCCGCCCCTGTCGATAGTGGAAGTACACCTGTCGGTACACCTGCCGAGACTCCTACCGAGACTCCTTCTGTTGACACGGGCGCTCCTGATTCAGAGACAGCTACATGAGACATTTTTTACTGCGAGAAATGGTTGAAGACGGTGGGTAAAGCTTCTTGTTGGAAGGTGTTTAAGAAGTTGATAGTTGACAGCTACCCGATGGGAGAGTGCATAAACTCTCATACTCTAATCAAAGCTCATCCTCACAAAAATGGGACCAATGCAATGAATAACCACATGCACTCCTGTTTAGCTAAGTTGGCAGCAAATAAAAATCAGATAGTATTGCAGACATCAGAAGGTGGTCAAGTAAGTGGTTTATGGAAGTTTGATCAGGGAAAAGCTAGATATGCATTAGCCAGTATGATCATTATGGATGAATTGTCATTTCTCTTTGTGGAGAGGGAAGGGTTTAAGCAATTCATGTCTTCTGTTCAGCCACTGTTTAGGATACCCGGGAGGAAAGCTATAAGAGATGACTGCTTTAATATCTTTTTGGATAAAAAGATGGATTTAATTGAATTTTTTAAATCAAGGAGCCAAGGAAGAGTTTCAATCACTACGGATACATGGACTTCTGATAACAACAAGAATTACATGTGTGTTACTGCTCACTTTGTTGGAGGTGATTAGAAGTTGCAGAAGAAGGTGATAGCCTTTGTTCCCATCACAAGTCATACTGGAGTTGATATTGCAGAGAAGCTTGCAGAAGTTCTTGAAGAGTGGAAGGTGAAGAATCTGTTCTGCATGACCATGGACAATGCAACTTCAAATGATGTTGTCAGTGAGTGCATAACGAAGCTAAAGGAGTGGGGGTGTGATTTGATGGATGGGAGGTTTCTACAGTTTCGATGTGTTGCACACATCATTAATCTGGTGGTACAAGATGGACTGAAAGTGGTTGGTGGTGCTGTGGACAGAGTTCGGGATTGTGTGAAGTGGGTGAGGTCTTCACCAGCTAGGTTGTTACGATTCAAGAATGGCATGGAATTTCTGCATGTGGAGTCAACCAAACTGGTGTCTTTGGATGTACCGACCAGGTGGAACTCCACTTATACCATGTTAGAGTCAGTAGAAAATTTTGAGGCAGTGTTTACAACTTTGTATTCAAGTCCACACGATCATTCTCTTAGAGATTATCTAGACTCAAGATCTGGGCTTCCAACTAATGAAGATTGGCAGATGATTAGGATGTTGAGAGACTATATGAAAGTCTTCAATGACTTGACCCTTCTAGTCTCTGGTAAGTGAAATTCCAGAACTGCACTGTTTTATTTAAAAATTTTAACAATTTTCACATTTCTATTTGTGTTATTCTAATCTTCTGGTGGTACCTTCTCATTGTATAGGAACTAAATATGTGACTATGCATATCTTCTTCAAGAAGCTTGTTACGGTATATGACATCATTGAGAAATTGAAGAAGGATCCGCTTGAAGAGATCTAGAAGATGGCTGAGAAGGTTGAGGAAAAGGTACAAAAGTATTGGTTTGAATCATGTGTTGTGAACGAGAAGAACATGAAGGTGAACCACTTAATTTATATAGCATGTGTGCTTGATCCAAGAAGTAAACTTGATTTGGTGTCCGAGGTTTTGGCAATGATGTATGGGAATGTGAAGGGAGGAGAAATGGTTGACTGCAATAGGAAGGAAATGAAACAGTTGTTTGAGGTTTACAAAGGGAAGTATGGATCAAAAGCACCCTCCTCTGCATCTGAGCCTACCACTGGTGAGAGCACGGCTGGTGGTGATATGATTAAGCAGCTAGAGGAGAGGATTAGGAAGAGGAAAAGGGAAGCACTTCTGCAGGATACAGGAGGTAGCTCTACTGAGCTTGACATCTATTTAAGATGTCAAACTGATGGCATCAGTGAGGAGAGTGATGATGCAAAGTTTGACATCTTGAGTTGGTGGTCTCGACACTCTGGAACATATCTGATTCTTGCTGAGATGGCTAAGGATATCCTAGTTGTTCCCATCTCTTCTGTTGCCTCAGAGGCAACCTTCAGCTGTGGCGGTCGGATTCTCAGTCCATACAGGTCTTCTTTGAGTGATATCATGTTGGAGGCATTGATTTGTGCGGAGGATTGGATAAAGTATCAAGATGTCGGGGCCGGAGATAATGACGATAGGGAAGAAGATGAAGAGATCATGGATTTGGAAAGCGATAAGTTCTAAAACTCTTTTAGTTATTGTTTGTTGAAGTAAACAAATACTATTTCTTTCTACCTAATTCAATGTATGAATATTCTAACAATTTGTTTTCCTTTTTCTTACTCAGTTAATACCACTTTCCAGTCTAGAATGGAAAGTGCAAGAAGTGATGTTGGCAATTTTGCCAATGCAGTTGCAAGTCAGAACATTCCAGATGGGAATGAGTAGGAGGGTGAAGAAAATGTGCCATAGGAAGAGCATGAGAAAGATGGATATGACGATGTTGGTCATCACCTCTTACCGCAACTGAAAGAAAAGGGTTATGTAGATGTTGGTTCTTCTTCTGTTGATAAGTGATAAATTGGTGGTGACTTGTAATTTGTGACTTTATGAAGTTTATGACCTTATGTTCTAGTATTTGAGACATTAATTTGGTGATTTAAATCTATTTTGTATGCAAAAATGATTGAAACTTGACTTGTGGAGTGATTTAGATGTAGAAATGTAAGGCTGAACGTTTAATTTTAGGCAATTTGTATCGTTCTTGTCTACACAGGGGGTTTGTCCGGTTCGGATACCGGTTCGGTTAGTCGGTTACAACCGGTTTTAGCTGCATGTCGCGGTTACTTCGGTTAACCGAGAAACTAATCGGTAACCGACCGGTCAGTTGCCGGCTAACTGAAACTTTTCTTTGGGCGGTTAGCGGTATTCACATCTCCTGTCTTGGTTAACCGGTAACCGACATTTCGGTTATCAGTTATAACCGAACTAACCAAAATGCCAGCCCTAGTAAGTGGGATTAGGCCACTAAGAAAGAATTAAAACCCTAAACCTAATATTCTCTAATTCCCTCCTCTCTCCCAACCCCCTTTGACGAAACCTCCCTCTCCTTCCCAAGGTTGCCGAGCAGCCATTCTTTCCCCAAACGTCTTCCCCTCTACTGCTGCGACAACAACTTTCTTCTTCCCTCCCCTTCCCCTATCAAATTCCAATCCCCTTTTCCTATCCCAATTACCTACAATTACCTACAGAAGAGTTAATCACCACTTTGGTGATTCACTTCCTCCCACCAAATCCCTCCGATAGAACCTAATTTTAGGTTTCTATCATCTGATATCAGAGCCCCGTTCTTGGGATCGTGATCAAACGAAGACAATCAAGATGGTGTCGACGAAGTCCATGACGGCAGCTGAGAAGGCAGCCAACGCGGCGTATGAGCAGGGCGTGACTGCGGCCACGACGGTGCTGCCGTCCTCCGGTGATGGCATACATGGGGTTCCCAGTCCGCGAGACGGGGAGCTGGTTGACGAGACGATCGGTGAAGAGCTCCGCACCGATTTGGACAAAATGGAGGATGCAGTGGAGCATGAGCACAGGTCCAGGCAGGCGGACTCGCAGAAGCTATGGCTCGCGATTGGCGAGCTCAAGGTGATGTTGACGGAGGCCCTGGGGCGCGTCGGAGGCGGCGGCGGGGGGACTGGCGGCCAGGATTCGACGGCAGAAGCTGCGGCGAGTGGAGGCTGCCTGGCCCACGGCGCAGATCCGGCAGTGGAAGCGCCGGCGGCGGCGAAGGCGATGGCACCGTCGGCTAGGGGGCGGCGTTGGAGACGGCCGCCGAGCCTGGGCAGGGTGCGAGCGGGGCCGGAGCAGGTACAGGGCCAGTGCCGAAAGGGTTGGGTACGGGCTCGGGTCTCTTGCCTATGCCTACGACCAAGGAGATTGCGGCCCGCAAGGAAAAGGCCAAGATGCCAGGTTATGACGCGGATAGGCCTCCAATTAAGGTTTGGCCAGCGATGGTGGGCCACTATACGAAAGGCGCCAATGGGCTAGGATGGTTGGTGACTCAATAAACATGCATCATTCGATTCAAATCAAACAGTAATATCATCCCAAGTCATTACAATCAATCCCTAACACATAGAACTAGGGTTCTTCATCCCCAAGTGAGAGAGGGGTTCTACTCCATAGAGAGAGAGAGAGGAAAACAAGATACAAAGCAGTCATACTCATACTTATGGGAAGAATCTGCTCTGGGATGATGATTTCCACTCCTATGACGATCTCCAAGCTTCTAAAAGATGCAAAAGGGTGATTTTTTCATTTTAGACCAAAAGAAAGGATAACACACGGCTCAAAGGGGCTGATTAGGGGGTATGACACATCAGGACAGTCAACTTTGGTCGTGGGCTAATCCTATACCCCCATCATCTTAGCTAGTGACAACATGAATGCTACACATCATGGAAGAGGGATCTATCGCACAAGAAAGAAACGAGCAGGCTCAAATCTCACATGGCTACCTATATGCTCTATCTCACATTCTGATACCCTGAACTAGATGCATAAACGACTGTCAAGAACAAGTGATCAAATCAAGCCACAGTTGGTAAGCAACCAGTTGAAAAATTGAACCCCTACATCATTCTACTGCACGTCTCAGTCCTCATCATAGGTTGTCCTAGTCACAATCAAGTTGTCATGCATCAATCCGAAAACCATTCAATTCATCAATCAAAACACAGTGCCAATATGATCAAACAGCAGTACTTGGAGCCCTCAAATCGTAAGATTCAGACAGCGGACTAGGCTCCAAGCACCCATATATACGTTCCAAGCGATACAAAGCACCCCCCCCCCCCCCCCCCCCACACTTAAGCACGACATTGCCCTCAATGGAGTAGAGGGAGAGATAAGGGGAACGATGTTACCGGATTGAAACACTGCTGGGGGACTGGAAGTGGACCAGTCAGCGAGAAACAAACGGGAAGATGGACAGTTCGACTCTGGAACAACATCTCAAGACTCAAAAACACAAAAAAAAAAAAACAAAAGGAAAAATGTAAGAAAATGCAAACCTCGGTGGGGTTGCCTCCCCACAAGCGCTTCTTTACCGTCTTTTAGCTGGACGCCAGTCGGTGGATGCTCAGTGAGGTGAATGAGCAGGTGCCTTCAAGAGCAGATCCACCTCGCTCTTGAGGTACAGCTTCAAATGGTGGCCATGCACACGCCGAATGTGGCCACCAGCATTTGCCAACTCAACTTGGCCATCCGGCAGGATGCAAGCGAGTGAATACTCGGATGGCCAAGGTGGGGGCGGGACCAGCTCATAGTGGTCTCCGGCTTTCTTTCGAGAAGGCTTAGTTGCCTGCTGTTTCGGCCGCCACTCCTCCCTGATTTGTTCCTTCGATGACGGAGTGGACGGGAGTGGCGGCGAAGGTATGGGAGGCGGATCCTTCAAAATACGCAACACAGAAGGATACACGACAGACTCGTGCTCCTGGTGAGATACAGCATGCAAAGGCGAAGAAGCAGGGAGAGTATTAGTGATGGAACATGTTATTCGCTCCTCACCATCCCTCAAAACTAAGGTCCCATCATGCACATCTATGAGGGCCTTGGCGGTGGCCAGGAAAGGCCTTCCCAGTATCAATGGCACATCCACATCCTCATTTATGTCCAAAATCACAAAATCAACAGGATAATTGAATTTGCCAGCCTTAACCAGAAGGTCTTCCACTATGCCCCTAGGATGCACTACAGATCGGTCAGCTAATTGAAGGTTCATCCTAGTAGCACGGGGTTCACCTAGGCCTAGTTTCTTAAACATTTTATATGGCATAACATTACTAGCACCTAAATCCGCCAAGGACCTCTCTACATGCAAATTACCTATAGAGCATGGGATAGTAAAACTACCTGGGTCCTTCTGCTTCTGCGGAAGCTTGTTCTGCAGAATGGCCGAGCACTCCTCGCTGAGCTCCACAGTGGCCAGCTCGCTCAGCTTCTGCTTCTTTGAGAGAAGATCCTTCAGGAACTTTGCATACTTAGGCATTTGAGAAAGTGCCTCCAGGAAGGGTACTTGGACATTAAGCTTCCTAAGCATGGCCATGAAGTTCAACTCTGCATCTAGCCTGTCTTTGTGCAACCGAGTAGGGAAGGGGAGCTGAGGGATATACTCCTTCACTACTGGTTGCGGTTCAGGTGCAGGCACCTCAACCTCCTTCTCTGCCTCTTCTTCAGCTGCTGGAGATGCCGAGGCAGGGGCATCTCTCTCTTGTGCCCGAGAAGGTGGATCAACAGTCATCTTGCCACTCCTGGTTATGATGGCATTGCAGTGCTCATTCGGGTTCTGAGGGTGAGGGATGGTCTGTCCGGGCAGAGTACCAGGAGCCCTTTGTGCCACTGCTTAAGCCACACTCCCCAGCTGGGTCTGGATATCCTGCAAGACAGCCTGTGTGTTCCTCTGGCCAGCTTCAAGAGCCAGGAATTTACCCGAGGCCTTTTCCATGAACTGCTCTATAGTGTTAAATTTTTAGCACTAGAACTGGCGAGAGAACCCACCAATTCCCTCAGTTCAGCCATCTGATCATTCTGCAATGGGGTGGCAGGGGCTGCACCTGGCTGCTGGAAAGGTCGCGGCTGTGATGGAGCAGCTTGCCCCTGCATGGGCTGGTAGAGAGACTGCTGCTGCTGGAATTGCCCATGTCTGGGCTGATATGGTAGCCTCTGGAAGCCCGGTGGTCCCTGGGGGGCTGGTGGTCTGGAATTTGCCCCACCCCAGGAAAAGTTGGGATGCTGGCGCCACCCCTCGTTGTAAGTGTTGCTGTAGGGGTCGTTGCGCCTGACATTATTGATGAAGTTCACCTGCTCCTGGGGTGTGGTCGATTCCTTCATCGCCTGGAAGTCTTCCACCATGTGATGGGTGCTCTCGCACCAATGGCAGAGCATAGCCTGCTGCTGTCCGGTCCCTGGAATCATCCCGGAACAATCGATAGCTGAAACCAGCTTCGATACCACCTGCACCAGATTAGAGGAATGGTTTCCCACCGAATGTACACCTCGGCTTGGTGCTCTCCTCGACCTCCTAGCAGTGCCCCAATCATACCCGTTCTCTGCCATCTCCTCAAAGAGTTTATTCAGTTGTGGCGGTGTTTTGGTCAGCATGTTCCCGCCACAAACTAAGTCAATCAGCTGCTTGTCTTCTGGGAAGAGGGCGTGATAGAAGGTTCCCACCTTGAAAGCATCGTTGAAACCATGATTGGGACACCTCAGGAAGAGACTGTTGTATCTCTCCCAAGCATCCCGGATGGTCTCATCTTCATCTTGGGTGAAGTGGGTGATCTGCTTCTGCAAGTCCGCCGTCTTCGACGGAGGATGGTAGCGGGTAAGAAACTTGTCCGCCAGGTTGGCGAACGTGGTGATGGAGCCCGGAGGTCGAGTGTCTAGCCACTCCTTGGCCTGCCCCTCCAGGGTGAACGGGAAGTACCTCAGCTGGATGGCATCTGCTGGGACCCCATTGATCTTGATTCCGTCAATGAGCTCATGGAATCGCCTGAGATGTGATCGAGGGCACTCCCCCTCTTTGCCACGGAACACCACTGAACCGCGCAGCATGGTGATTACTGAGGTGCTCACCTCAAAATTATTGGCTGGGACATGAGGGTGTTGAATGGGTGACCTCATGTCTGCAGCCCTTGCGGTCCAGTAGGATCTCACGGTCTGCTCCCCAGGATTGACCACATCATGGTCCTGTGGATTAGCCATCTCTTCTTCTTCAGTGATCTGTAGTTGTGCTAGCGCCTCCTCCGCAGCCAGTCGCGCCTTTAGAGCCCGCTTGAAGTTCCTGCAGGTCCGTTCAAGCTCCTGGTCTAATGGTAGTAGATCTCCCGACTGGCTACGGGTCATGCACTACCTGCACACAATCAACAGAAGCAACCCGTGAAGGCATACAGGTGGAAGAGATAAAATGCAGTAAATAAAAAGCTAGAGTAACAAATTCTCACGTTTCCCCAATAACCTAGAGGGTCCCCGGCAACGGCGCCAAAAACTTGATGCTCTAAAACACAACACCAAACTGCGACCAAGTATAATCGCAGTCCGGGAATGCAGTAAAGTGACAAGTTATATTATCAACCCGGGGTCTAGATCTACTGCTTACTCAGTGATTCTCTATTATCTAGCCAACTAAGTTGAGTGTTTGTTGTGTAAAAGCAAAAGCAGAAAGAAAGCAGGAATTGATACTGTTTTCTCAAGCAGGTAAGAGTCACTCGGGAATGAGTCCCCCTAGCTCCTTAGTTAGGTTTCAATTGTATTTCCCTGGGTTGATTTACTGTTGATTAGACTGCGGAAGATCCGGCAGTAACTTGGAATCTCTTAAGCTGACCATGCCCTCTCAGTCTGTCTACCCGGCAGACGACTAGTCTTCACCGGGATAGAAAGCTGAAGCAGTAAGAACAGAACTCCACTACTGGAATTGGATTCCAGTACAAAGCAGTAAACTGGCTAACTCTCGTATAGCCAATCTCCTACTACCGAATGATGAGACTCTAGCATCCTAATCAGATTCTATCTATCTCAGATTGCAGCAGGAATCAGGAAAAGTTGATCAGACTTCAATTGACTCAATAAACATGCATCATTCGATTCAAATCAAACACTAATATCATCCCAAGTCATTACAATCAATCCCTAACACATAGAACTAGGGTTCTTCATCTCCAAGTGAGAGAGGGGTTCTACTCCATAGAGAGAGAGAGGAAAACAAGATACAAAGCAGTCATACTCATACTTATGGGAAATATCTGCTCTGGGATGATGATTTCCACTCCTATGACGATCTCCAAGCTTGATTTGATGAAACCCAGCTCCAAGATAGCTTCTAGGATGTGTTCTTCGTCCTTTCTCTCTCTAGGGCTCTGTTTTTGCTCAAGAAATCCGAATCCCCTTCCTTGGCTCGAATCTGCCTTCAAAAACCCGACTCTGAGCGAAATACGGGCAGAATTACGGCCGTAATCACGGCCTGCCCGTAATTCGCCCAAAACATGCGTTTCACTTCACTCTGATGGAAGAGGAGCTACGCCCGTAATTTCACAATTACCGCCAGTATTTCATTAATTACGGTCGTAATTTGGTGGATGCTTGCCCGTAATTTTAGTGCCGAGAAGAATTCTTGGCAAAAGTGGCTCGGCATTGGTTTTACGGGAATGCCCTGACCAATTACGGTCGTAATTTGGCAGGGGCTGCCCATAGTTTATCCTGTGAATCACCATCTGACCTCCAAATGACTCGAAACTTGCGCCTATGCACCTCATTACTTGCTAGGACCTGAAATACGACAAAACAACACAACCTAGCGTAAAATAGGCCAAGGAACAATCAATTCAAGCTAAAATGGACAGGAAACCAGAGTGAAAACACGTGCAAATACGATGCTATCAGTTGGACTTGGATGCTGAGCCCGAAGATGATGAGTTCAGCCTGGAGGATCCACATGCGCAGTGGACCGGAGGTGGACGGGAGAGGGCCCGGTGGGCCGGGGAGGGCCGTCAACCTGGCTGGGCGGATGGGTCCGGGTCCGGCAGGGCGAACCGTAGTGAGCAGGGCCGAGGCGGGTCGGAACGTTAAGGGGCGGGTCGATGCTGGGCTGACCGAGGTGAGCCAAACCGGGCCGGGTCGGGACGGAATGGGTCGGCCCAAGGTGGGTCGAACCGGGCATCGTCCGAGCCCTTCCAATCAGCAACCGAGAAGGGTGGACAGTAGGGGACCAGCTTGTTTGGAGGGTCTGCATGGGGCATCCTATGTTCCAGGCGGGTACCAGGGCCCGCAAGGCTGCTACCCGGGCGACTACGGGTATGAGAATCTGAGCCGGGCGCCGGAAAACATGTACGGGCAGCCGTGGAGGACACCAGGTAACGACAGGTATGGCTCATATTGTATAAACTATGAAGGAGCTGATGGAGTGGTATTTCGCGCCAAGCCTCCTACCATTGAGTTTCCAAAATTCAATGGGCAAGAGGATGCAGGTCTTTGGTTGTATGCAGCTGAGAGGTGGTTTAGAAATCATGCGATTCCGGAGGAGAGAAAGGACTATCTGGCGTTGTTTTATTTGGAGGGTGATGTGCTCCACTGGTGGGAGTGGATGGAGAGATCATACGCAGCGGCCGAGACTTTGATTATCTGGCCCATGTTTCAGGAGGAGCTCCGTTACCAGTTCGTGAAGTCAGAAGGGTGGGCCCCTGAGCAGTTGGCCAACTGAAGCAGACCGGCACTGTGGCCAATTACGCACTGAGTTCTTCAAGCTGGTGAACCAGTGCAAGGGAGTTCCGGAGTACACGTTGGTGGGGCTGTGCATGGCGGGCCTCAAGCCCGAGATAGCAGCAGCGGTCAGAGTATTTGAGCCAGATTCCTTGAAAGCTGCTTTTCGTCTTGCAGGTCATAAAGAGGAGGAACTTGCCAGCTGGAGGAACTCCATAGGCCGTTACTCGAAGTCGAGTGGTAGTGGAGGAAGCAGTGGGGCCAGTGGTAGCAGTGGAGGAACGCCGGCGGGAAATGCAGCGGGAGCTAACGCCGAAGGCGGGGACACGACGCCGGTGACTAGGATGGGACCGCGGGCCATACCAAAAGTGTTCGTGCGACTATCGCCGGCCGAGATCGAGCAAAAGAGGCGAGAGGGCAAGTGCTTCAATTGTGATGGCCGGTTCACCATTGGTCGTCAATGCCCGAAGTCGGACCTGATGATGTTAGTCGGACGATGGGAAGATGAAGCGGAAGACGCGGCGGAGGACGTCGGAAATGGCAAGGTGGAGACCCAGTGAGCTAGAGGAACAACCTTGGGGACAAGGTTTTTTTTTTGAAGGAAGCGGGGATGATAGAAACTTGCATTTTAGTACTTTAATTAATTGTCGGTTTGTTACTATTTCAGATTATTGGGACTATTTCGGGGATTGGGGAATATTTTATAAGTCGGGTAGTAGTAGGGAATTATCCATTTTATTATATAAACTGCTTGTAAGTGGGATTAGGCCACTAAACAAGAATTAAAACTCTAAACCTTATATTCCCTAATTCCCTCCTCTCTCCCAACCCCCTTTGCTGAAACCTCCCTCTCCTTCCCAAGGCTGCCGAGCAGCCATTCTTTCCCCAAACCTCTTCCCCTCTCTACTGCTCCGACAATAGCTTTCTTCTTCCCTCCCCTTCCCCTATCAAATTCCAATCTCCTTTTCCTATCCCAATTACCTACAATTACCTACAGAATAGTTAATCACCACCTAGGTGATTCACTTCCTCCCACAAAATCTTTAAATCCGATAGAACCTAATTTTATATTTCTATCACTCTTTGCTCCCAAACATGGATTAATCACTTTTCGGACACCCTGGTCAAACACTTTACGGACCAAGGGTCTGATCATCTGGCTTTACTGTTATCAGATAAGCCCTATGTCCGACATAGTCTTCCCCTGTTCCGATTCGATGCGCGATGGGCTGAAAACCCTGAGGTCAAATCTATGGTGGAGTATGTTTGGCAAGAAACCATCCAAGGAACTCCGATATACCAAATTTGGGAGAAGCTTAAGAAATTTTGTCATTTTCTCTATGATTGGAGTAGAGCGGGTACCACTAACTCCCTTCGTAACATCAAAACCCTTCAGGCTGAAATTGATCCCCTCAAATCAATTCATCCCTTCAATTGGGATGAGGTGCGAAGCCTTGAAACGGAATTGAGTAGACAATGGGTAGCGGAGGAAATCTACTGGCAACAAAAATCAAGAGTGAGATGGCTTAAGAAAGGGGATACAAATACGTACTATTTCCATACAGTTACGAGGGCTCGTCGAAAACACAACTTTGTCCCTGGCCTCCGTAATGATGATGGGGAATTGATCACCGAGGAAAATGGAAAGGCGACAATTGCCAGTAACTTTTATCAGAACCTCTTCACTTCGGAGAATCAAGTTCCGAACATGTTTGATCGAGTGGAAGACCTCCCCATAACTCGTAGTGTTACCCAGGATATGAATGCCAGGCTTACTGCGGAAGTCCTTCCTGGTGAGGTTAGGAACACGGTCTTCTCCATGGGGGCCAAGCAGGCACCTGGATCAGGTGGAATCACGGGAAAATTCTTCAAGTCCTTCAGGGATATTGTTGGTAACTTTGTGATTGAAGCAGTTTGCTCGTTCTTTACAACTAGTAAGTTACTAAGGAGTTTTAATCATACGTGGTTGACCTTAATTCCTAAAGTAGACAATGTGGAATCCATGTAGCAGTTAAGGGAAATCAACTTATGTCAGTTTGTGTACAAGATTATTACCAAAATCATGGTTGAGAGGCTTGGTGATCTCCTACCCCAGATAATCTCGGAAGGTCAGAATGCATTCATTCGTGAAAGGCAAATCATAGAAAATATTCTCCTCGAGCATGAGTTGATGCACTATTTGAAAATCAAGATGCGCGAAAAGAAATGGTACATGGCTCTAAAGGTTTACATGTAAAAGGCCTATGATAGAGTGGAATAGCCATTTCTGCTTGCAGTTTTGGAAAAAATGGGCTTCAATTCCGTTTCGCGAGGCCGGATACATGAGTGTCTTCGGTCAACGTCATTTTTTATCCTCATGAATGGCACCCCATCGGGGTTCTTCTCGCCTTCCAGGGGCCTTCGACAGGGGGGATCCTCTATCTCGCCTCTTGTTTTATATCTGAACAGAGGTATTTGCGGCGTTATTTCGTAAGGCCATTTTGGAAGGGAAACAAAAAGGTGTGAAAGTGGCCTCTCGTGCCAGATTGATCTCGCATATGTTTTTTGCGGATGATTCTTATTTATTCTTGCGAGGCTCTCTTCAGGCATGTGAGAATCTAATCGAGGTTTTGAATTAGTACGAGGAACTAAGTGGCCAAAGGGTGAACTTGGCCAAGTCGGCGGTATGCTTCAGTAAGAACATTTCTCCGCCGGACCAAGAGTTTTTGGCACCAATTCTTGGGATGGGAGCGGTGGGGGTTCATGATAAATATTTAGGCTTACCCACGCTGATATCCAGATCTAAAACAGATACTTTCTGATATCTTGAGGAAAAGCTACTGGAAAGACTCTAGGTTTGGAAATAGAGAACTTTATCGTGGTCAGCTAAAGAGAATTTGATTAAATCAGTCGCGTTAGCTCTTCCTTTGCATGTTATGTCCTATTTCAAATTACCATTATCTTCGTGCCGCCTCTTGGATAAACATGTGACCAGATTCTGGTGGGGTGTTGAGGAGGGTCAGGGCAAGATACAATGGATGTCTTTGAAAAATATGTGTTGAAGTAAGCATGATGGAGGTGTAGGGTTTCATCGGTTCGAACATTTTAATTAGGCTCTCTTAGCCAAAATTGGATGATGAATTTTGAATGAACCCTATTCCCTCTTAGCCTAGGCTTACAAAGGCAAATATTTTCCCACTGGAACATTCCACCCTACTACGGCTCGCTCTCCCCCATCTTGGGGATGGCAGAGTATCCTCTTTAGTCGTCAATTATTAGAGATTGGGGTAACATGTCAAATCGGGAATGGTGAGACTGTCTCTTTGCTTCATTCAAACTGGATACCTGGGATACATTCGGATCTCTTGGTGTTTAACCCCAGGGTGCTGCCTCAAGGAGGGGATCTGCCAGTTGCAGAGGTGCTCTGCCAAGGGGAAGGGCATTGGAATGATTGTAAACTTAGCCAGTGGTTTGACCCAGCTACTTGTCGGGCCATAAAAACAATCCCTCTTTCTCGGCCAAATATTGAGGATAGACTAATCTGGCATGGTATGGATGATGGGGTTTTTATGGTTAAATCAGCCTACCACTTTGTTGTCTTGCTGGATAAAAAGATGGTCCGTTGGAAGTCCATAGTTAGTTGGATGGATATGGCAAGCTGGATTAGATTGTGGGAGACTAATATACCACCCAATTTGAAAGTGTTTGTTTAGAAAATCTTCAACCACATACTACCAACAACAAAAGCCATAATCGAGAGGGAAATCCCTGTGCTTCCCAGATGTCCGCTTTGTTGGGGAGAATCGAAAACAATGGAATATTTGTTTCTTGATTACCCTGTAGCTGGTGCTCTCTGGGATCATTCGGGGATGGAAGATCTTGGGCAAGGATTGCCTCGGCTCACCTTTCCGCCTTTTCTAAAAAGGTTGATGTCTCTTATCCACCAACCTCCTCTTTTCATGGCAGTTGTCGTTCTTTTATGGAGGATCTGGCGATCTCGTAATTGAGTGGTATTTGAAGGAAAAGAGTTTGGGATCCCAAACTTGATGCGACAATTTAACCAGCAATATGAGGAGTGGGTAAGTTTTCCGGCGGACCCAATACTCCAAGTTCCCACGCCCCTACTACAGCAATTGAGTCCTGGTGGGCTCCCATTTGCGATTTGTATGTGGGATGGGCAATAAGGAGTGAGTCTCATTCGGCAGGAGGAATGGTTATTATGAACCAGGATAGGGAAATACTCATGGCTAGTGGGGTACAGTTCGTGTTGATTGATGACCCTATGATGGTTGAATTACTTGTGCTCCGTGAGGCTGTTTTATGGTGTTTTGATCATGGCTTCACATAGATGAGATTCGAAGGTGATGCTAAAGTGGTCATTGACAAAAATCAATAGGAATGATACTAGACATAACCTGATGGGGGCGCATCTCGAAGAAATTGTGCATTACTTTGTAGTCCATCCAGGGTTTAGTGTTCGATTTGTAGGTCGGCGTAGCAATAGGGTAGCCCATTTGGTAGCTAGAAATGCCATTTTCTTTGTACCTGACTATGAGTCGATTGTTTGATTATCAGGCTTGGCTGAATTCCAGGATGTAATTATCTCGTGATTGAATCAATATATGATTATCTTTTTCAAAAAAAAAAGACCTCAAGTAGTCCATTGGATCTTAGCTTCACAAGGGACGTCTTTTTCAAGTTTTTACCACTTCCACAATGTGTTAAACTCGAGAAGTCACCAATAAAAGTTCAGATTAGCTTATACTATAGGACTATAGATACTATTGCTATTTGCCTAAACACATTGTGGAAGTCACCAAATAACTTCAAGTCTCATTTGATGTCCTTCCTCTAAACACAAGCACTGTAAATACAATTTCCAACAACTTTACACATGTTTGGTTCATTCGTAACAGTAGGGGGTGTAAAATATGATCGTAAATTTACTATTTCAGTTTACTCCAAATTGTGATGTAATGGAAGGAGTAGAGGGGGTGAGGAGAGGGAGGGGGTGCAAAATGTGAGTGCAAATTTACTATTTCAGTTTAGTTATTATCAATGTAGACGTTGTTCGAGGATGATCATTTGATTCCAACAACAAGTTTGTCAAGGGTCATCTAGCCAAATCGAGATCTCTTGTTTGACTCGAATTTGCATTGAAAATTAGAGAGAAGAAGTGATTGTGCAAAAGAAAGAGAGAGGAACGATTTGGTTGACTCATTTTACTTGACTAAATAGTTAAAACCTGACAAATACTAATTTGTTTCACTAAGTTTGATCAGATCTAATAAAAAGTTAAATTGGGCCCGAGAACCCTGTAGGATGACCAATTACGGGTTGAGCTTTGAGCTTCGACGTTGTTCGACCAATGATTATTATAATTATCATAATTAATTACCCTTTGTGCATTACTGTTAATAATTATTTTTATTAGATTATATTTATACATATTTTTTATTTTAAGGTAATCTTTTATAAATTTGATAAATCTATTTTATAATAATAGAATTTACTTACTTTGCTCTGTTTGCACACCCTACTTTTTCATTGCATGCATCAATTTCCCCATCCCCTTATACCCCCATCATTTTATACCCCCTGCAATTTCCACCTCAAGTTGCAACCCCTCGAATATGCACCTTAACTGCTCGGGTCAGATCTTGTGCCTAAGTCTATAAGTTTAAGAAGCTTTTTAGTCTTTTGTTAGCCAATAGAAAGAGGAGAAAGAGGAATTGAGGTAATTATCCAAAAGGACAAATGAGGTATTATGAAAATATAACTAATATAATTTAATATTAAAAAAATTATTTCTCTCTCCTAAACTCGACTTTAAATGGAAATTTGGAACTATTTAATTTATATTATTATCTCATATTTAATGATATTAAAAATTAAAAATTAAAAATTAAAAATAATATTAAAAATTGAAATTCAAAAATAAAAAATGTCTTCTCAAGCTAATGTATATTATTATCTCATATTTAATGACTTTAAATGGAAATTTGGAACTATTTAATTTAGATTATTATCTCATATTTTATGATTTTAAAAATGGAAATTCAAAATAAAAAATGTCTACACTACCTCTCTCAGTGGCAACTTGCAACTACATTATTAATGTTTTGCAATGACATTATTAACATTTAATAATTAATAATCTATTCAGAAAACTAATTATTTATGATTTCAATTATTAACACTTATAAATGAATTATTAAAGTTACGTAAAATCATTATTATGATTTGAATAACACTATCATTGGTTTACATCTTTATTAACAACTCACGTTTTCACTTAATGACTAGCAAATCATTGTCTCTTACAATGAATTTCAATTACATTAGCTTGAGAATTTTTTCTGTATCAATCAAGTTTTCTCGTTGATTGTGGTCGAAATTCTATCTTTTATATTGTTAGATCCTTCTCCCATCTTGTGTTGAGATTGTACTTTCAATTCCATCCTATCACAAACAAAAACAAAAACCCTAAAAATCTATTTTCTTGTTCGTTCTTGAAGCTGCGTTACTTTAATAACTACGAGTACCAAACTCGTGCTCATATCAAGAGATCTTCTTCGTGATGGCAGTATTAGAGTCTTTTACATTACTAGCTTATAACCTGGCCCGTTGGCCGGAATATTCATGTTTGATTATTTATATTTTCATGTTTCGTTTAATAGACTCGATCAAACGGCAAAATTAGGGTTACCTCCAATATACTAATAGACTCTATCAAAGTAATAAGGAACAAAATTAGTCACTCCTTCTCTATCAGTTCCAGTAGGTTGATTAAAGAATCGACCAACCTACTTCAGTAAATCAATCGATGATTCCTCATTTTAAGATAGAATTAGGTTGCGATATCTTCAAAAACCATACACCTAAAGATCCAATAGCCACCACTCTCCGTTGTACAATAATTTTTTTTATCCACTCTATCTTCAATCTCAAAAGGCGTATGTTTCAACAAAAAATTCAATTTTTAATCCTTCTTCTGCACCTCCATTTATTGAACTCCATTCTATTCGCCATGGATTGATATCAGAGTTGAAATCTTTTACTTGCCCAATTTAAATCCTCAAGAATAAAATCGTAGTGCCAAGAGAGCGGAAGATTGATTTTCAAAGGTGGCCTTGTACTGTGAAGTGAAAGGGGCCAAACTATTGCACGATGAAGGGAATTTCAGAGGAAGTTAGAAAGAGATAAGAACAAAATTAAAAAAAGTACAAATTCTAATATAAATTAAAAAATGCAAGGACACAACACAACACGAAAATCAAGGAGAGAGTAGTGATTTTAGAATTGAGAAACTACATGAAACTCTGCTATGAAGATTGCAGTATCAAGTACCATAAAAATATATACGATAGACTTAGTGGGTTAGCCAATCATGATCAAAAAGTCCTCTGATTTTTAGAGTGTCACTTCGTGTATGTTTTGTATTAAATTTTTTTGTTCGAAGCCCGAGTTCAAATCCTAATATTAACATTTTTTATATAAAATAATTAATTAATTGTAAAGATAAAAATGTCCTTCCTACTTTCACTCTCATTGCAGGAAATTTGACATAGAGAAAAGTAGACAAAACTCTATTATATATTATTGGAGGACTTCCGAGGACTATATTGCTGATATCCTAACTAAGGTCTTCTCTATCAGTCGTAGTTTTTTTCTTGATGGTAAATTGATGATGAAGACCTCTATTAGTTTGGGAGGCTGGTGACTGATGGGTTTTGGGCTCATATACACATGTATATATTTGTACAATGTTTTTTGATAATGGTGAAAGAAATATTATTAATAAAAGGAAAACAACCCAGCAAAGGTTCAAGCCGCACGATAAGTACATCCAACACTCCAGAACGAACCGAGAACTAACCGAGAGAAGGGAAGTAGAACAAACGAAAATCAACAGAAAGCCCAGCCCTTCGCCTCCCGAGACGAAATACACTACCCACCCCCCGTCTAGGCTGACCAAACAGCCCCTGACTAAAAACCCAAAAACCAGCGACAAAGGAAGCTAACAGCAGCCACCAGATCACCCTACTAACCCTCGCAATCAGTATGTGAAGCAAACAACAACAACCATACACCCTGCAAGCATCCGCAAAGGACAACAAACCCGAGAGCAGAGCACACATAAAGCTAAAAACTTTGAATGTTGTTGTTCCTCAACCACTCCTTTCCCTGTTCCTTGCTGGCTTTACCAAACGCAACAACACACTCAACAATCTAGCTGATAGACTTTTGGAAAAAAGCGACTGGCCCTTTACTCCGATCTCTGAACGTACATTGATTCCTTTCGAGCCATACCTGGCAACAGATCATGTGAAGCGCCCCGTAGACAATCCAATCGGCGAGGTTATCCGGATAGTCGCAGCTCCATCGTCTAATAGTGTTAAGGATGTCACCCGAGGGAATCGAAATGTTGCTGCAGACCCTTCTAACAGCCTCCCAGATTTCCTTGGTGAAGACACAATCAATGAACATGTGGTTTATGGATTCCACAGCCTTGAAGCACAGACAACACCGGTTAGCAAGAACCCATCCTCTCCTCTGCAGGTTGTTAAGAGTGAGGATCTTCATATGGGCAACCGTCCACATGAACGCACAGATCTTGTGAGGCACAAAGTTCCTCCAAACTGATTCATCCGAGAACTACTCCACGCCAGGGAACCTGCTGTTAATGAGGTGTCTGTACAAAAGACGAACAGAAAAGGACAGCTTTGGTTTTGGGGACCAGACCACCCTACTAGGGCCACTAAGAACTTGATCAGTAACGGCTGAATTAATGACATTGAAGAACTCCATCCTCTCTCTCAGCCCCCCCCCCCCCTCCTCAAATTAATATTGAAGTTTAAGTTCCAAAAAGTACCCGTACCTGTGTTGTTGACGAGGTCAGAAACCCAGGCTTCCGGTAAGGTGGCAGCAGCGGCAACTCTAGGAAAAGCATCCACTAAGATCCTATTAGGGACCCAGAAATCTTTCCAAAAAGAAACCCAAGCACCGCTGCCTGGATCGACATGGCAAACCTTCCAAAAGAATTCCTATTCTTTTGTAATATTAGCCCAAACCGAACCTCTGTACCCACCCTTACACCTTCTGCTTTGCCATTCTGATTCAGACGGATATTTCAGCGAAATCAACTTCCTCCACCAACTGTTTCTGTCACTTGCATACTTCCATAGCCATTTACCTAACATAGCCTTGTTAAAGCAGTGGAGGTCTTTTACGCCCAGCCCCCCATTCTCTTTCGGAGCCTTGCACAAATCCCATGTAACAAGAGGAATCTTCCATTCTTCACTAGCCCCGCACCATAAGAATCTCCTCTGGATTCTTTCCAACCTATTAATAGTTCCTCTAGGAGCACGAAAAAAGGAGAAGTAGTAAACAGGTTGGCTGGTAAGAACAACGTTATTAAGGACCAATCGCCCTCCCAGAGAAAGGTAACGACCTTTCCAGCCTGCAAGTCTCCTCTCATACTTATCAATAATTGGCTCCCAGATTGCAGAAGAGCTGACCTTGGCCCCTAACGGGAATCCCAGGTATTTCGAGACCTCCCTGCTCCAATTGCAACCGAAAAGAGCAGCAAAGTCGTCCGGGTTGGGGACATCCCCGACTGGAATCATTATCGATTTCTCCGGATTAATCTTCAGGCCAGTGATAGCTTGGAAACAGACCATAGCAACCAGAATATACAAAACTTGGTCGTAAGAAGCCTCACAAAAAATTAGCGTATCATCTGCAAACAGCAGATAAGTTACTTCTCCAGCCCCATTCGACTCATTCATACAAAACCCCCTGATTTTACCCTCCTCCTTCAGTTTGTTCAACAAGTAAGAGAGCAGCTCCATTATCATAGTGAACAGACCTGGCGATAGTGGATCGCCTTGCCGGAGACCCTTACTAGTCTTGAAAACCCCCTTAGTCTCACCATTGATAATCGTCGAGATCATCGGAGAGCACATAGTTCCGCGAATCCAGTCACACCATTTCTTAGGGAACCCCGGAGATTCCATCACTTTGAAAAGACAGCTCCAGCTCACATTGTCAAACGCACGTTCGATGTCGAGTTTAAACATTAGGTCGGGCTTTCTGCTATTCTTTATGCTGTCAAGAAGTTCAAAAGCAATAAGCCCAGCCTCCGAGATTTGCCTACCACGAACAGAGGCCTGCTGAGAAGGGGAACAGCTGAGCCATCTTCCTCTCTCGGCTAGGGTTTGGAAGATAGATGTATATATTTGTACTCTTGAGACATTGATTGACAATAAGAACCACAAAAACCGCCAATGTGCAGTGAATTAATCTCGACAATCATACGTTGAGGATAGCACGTAAATTTAATGTTCTTTCTTTTCGATATACGTTATGTTTAGTTAACACATATAAGTACCAATTGCAAGTCATCGGACATACCTAAGCAGCAAAGATATCTTACCCCAACTTCATAAAGATGGTAGCCAGATTGAGGAAGGAGTCTATCTTGTTGCGGTACATAAAAGCAATATCAAGGGGAACAAGGAGCTTGATGCTACTGTAGATCTGTGTAGTTAATTGAGGAATTTCACAAAGCCATCGTTTCGTTTCTAAAGTAAACTAGATGAAGGGACAATAACAACAACAAAATAGGAGAAGCTGCTGAAATTGGAGGTGAAGAAACCTGCTAAGCATGTGAGCAGCAACCTTTCTTTTTGCTGTCTGCTCAACTGAGTATGGATTCCTTGCACTTCAAGACCAATCCAAGAAGAAGAAGGATTGCTAGAATACCACCAGAAGAGCCACCGACTCTGTGAATCCAGTTGGGATCGAACTTGGTAAAGCTGCGGTCCAGGTACAGGGAAAAGGCGATTGCCAAGATGAGCAGCAGAGGCAGCCAAGTGGCAAGGTTAAAGGGCTCTGTCTCCTCTTCAACTTCTGGATCTTCCCTCCCGCCGATATACAGAGGCGAAATCACTGCCAAAAAGCTGAAGCATATTACCGCCAGCCTCTCAGAGGAGGTGAACTTGCTGTTACTTCTGCTCGTCGATATCATTGGTCAGTCTCAGGATTTGGATTGAGGAGCTGGTTTTCAGTCAGTGGACCTATGAGTTGCGGCTCTAAAAAAGATGGGGGCCCTCAATGGAACCAAGTGCCATCTCACGAAACCGAGGCCGTCCATCTGATTGTTGTTAAATCATGAACCTCTCGCTCTACTCAGCTAGATAGTCCTAGTAGAAAGAATATTCTTCTTCACTGCTTTGTAACCAAACTAAATGTGTACAGGACATCTCTCTCAGTATCTTTTTTAAGGTGGTGGATAGGATAATGTTTCCACATTTCTTCCACATTTACAGCTTCTTCGGCAAGTGTTTTCTTTTCCCCTCCTTTTTAAAAGCAGTGTTTACTGGAAGATACACGTTCTCCACGAACAATACGCTTCCTGCAAAACTTGATCAACCTAAAAGATTCAAAGGTAGAAAGATCGTTTAGTTTTAATCCATCCCCACGACACTGACAAGGATACGGGGAAGACAATGTTTCTTCATTGGAGTGAAATAACCAGGACAAACCATCCACAGAAGGGTTAGAATTAGGCCGAACCACGGAACCTGGGCAGAAGGCACCCAACGAAATGCCAGGTGACTATAAGAAAGAAAACATTACCTCTCAAGAACTATTAAGAAATCCTTTCTCATTTTCCCCCTCAAATTTTCAGTTCTATAACCGAAGGAAGGGCTGTTTAGGAGAAGAGTAATCCACTGCCATTGCCAACCAGATGAACGAAGACATTTGTAATGGTAAAGTCAATTCCTTATCGCCAAAAAATAGATAATACTTATGTATAGCCATAGCTGAGTAAGGTGTAAAGCGCAAAGTGAGCCTAAGATTGATAAAAAAAACGGCATGAAAACAGATTGCAATCCAGGTTCAGGAGGCAGACTTGGTTGGCAGGCCCTTGTGGTGTGCAAATGAAGATATTCAGTGCGATGCCTTACTAGACTTGCTGTTATGCAGCCTTGACATCCACTTCCTCTGTGATGTGGTGAGATGACCCAACCAGTTAGGCGACCTACGTACAACGACGGGAGGAGCTGTTCCTTCTTCACCTGGTGGCGGAAGTTCAGCGGGGATTGCAGATGCTGTGCTGGTGAAGGCATTCAGAACCAGGAATGCCAGTATTGGCGAGAGATCCAATGTCCCTCCAAGGGGCGGGATGATTCCGCGGAATATGTTGAGGTAAGGATCACACAAGGTGCTGCAAATCAAGCACCAAAGAGCTACTCAACAATCATCTCAGACAGTTGAGCAGTGTATAACTTCATCAAGTATGTGATTGTGATGTTGTAATAATCCATGACTATAGGCCACCCAAAGCTGAAACAGGGTTGCAACTAGGAAAGAGAAAGAAAGAAGAATGGTACCTTAGGGGACTGACAATGGCCGGAGGAGAGTTGGGGAACCAGGTGAGAACAAGCCTTATAACCAGCAGGCTGTTGTAGATGTTGAGGAAATTGAGGATGCCATTCGCCACCACAACCCCTGCCACTGCGTCTCCCGGAAGAATGGCGGCGAAGTTTGCGGACCCGGCGACCTTGCATTCGGTCTGAGTCCCAGGACAAAAGAAAACACACAGAAAGATTAGGGCGCGGAGACTTCTCTCTTTCTTAATTGCGGGGATATATATATATGATTAAAATCGTTACCCGCCGAGAGAAAGACGGTGGTGGAACGGCCGACGACAGGGAAATGATGGTCTTAACAATGGGGTTTTCCGACGCCAGGGACTGCAGGAATCTGGAGCAGTTCTCGACGGCGGAAGCGACGCACCTGTGAAGCTCGTGCAGCGGTGGCGGCAGTTCTGGGCCGGATTTCTTTAGGATTGGCCTGAGGAGGAATGGGTTCTGTGCGAAAGACGGGGACAGAGCCAGCAGCAAGGAATTTGATGGAAGAAAGCAGTCTGAGTTTTTGTGATGGTCACTCTTCCCCGGCGACTGTTGTTGTTTATTCGCCATCATTTCCACCGATGCCGTAGCTCTGGGTTTGAAGAAGGAGGCGGCCGACCGGGGAACTAAAAGGGGGAAACACAAAGTAGATAACGTTCCTTCACTGCGGATTCAAGATCGTCTTCAGACGTGGCCGTTTCCAATTCGTTCAATCTAACCCATTGCGTACTTGTTTTTTACTTCGTCCTTCTGCGCACTCGCCTTGCCATTTCTTTTCCACATAAACTCAACGCGGTTAGAAATAACTCAAATAAGTACGGTCACGCACTAGCATTCAAAACGCATTAGAGAATTAAAGTCAGATTTCCTGCACACCCGCTCAGTCTCTCAAGATTCGAGAAACTCTCTTTAGACATATAATCTCACTATTTTTTTGGAAGATTACAAATGACGGAAGGATTCTTACACTATGTTTCCGAAGGAAAGGAGGAAAAGGAGGGGAGGTGAAGGAAAATTAGGAGGGGAGGGGAGATTTGGAGGGGAAGGGAATTGGAGAGAAAATGTTGTTTTATGGGGGAAAGTGAAAGGGATAAGTATATAGGAAAGTGTGATAGATATGTTATTTTATTGATTTTTTATAAAAGTTATTTTATTGATTATGTAATAGTAAGTATATGCAAAAATGTGAAAATGAATATTATGAATAACCTATTTCTACATAACCCTCATCATTTTTATTATTTGTTAACGGAACAAAAAATTGTTCATTTAACTCTATTTTATTTTTTCATACAAATTTGATTACCTTTGTAGTACAAGATGACGTTCATTCTATAAAAAATGTAACACCCGAAAAAATTAATTATATGCGTGTGAGCGGGTACCCATGCAGCTGGTTTATGGAATAAATAAAGGAGTGAGATAATAAAATTTCTGAAAAAAATTGATGAGGGCCCCGAAAACCACCACCAACATATATATATATATATAATAAAGGAAAAAAAGGAAAAAAGGTTATAAGTTGGCGCTGAGAACTCAATAAATCAGCTTTCCCCCCAAATTGGAGGGGTGGCTTGAACAGTTCTTCTTCCCTTCTCTTTTCTTTCCTTCGCAACTATAGATAGGCTTAAAAACAAGGGAAAAGCCTCGAAAATGGCGCTTTCCCTTCAACACTTCCCTTTCCCCCCATTTCCTCCCTTAAAAAACAGAGTGTTAATGTCCACATCAACTATTTGTTGGACATGCAATAAAAAATCATATAGAGAAAGAAATGAGAGGATTGAAAGGGTACGACTGACTCGCTCTGACTATTACAATAAAATCTCACATAAAGTCCAAGTATAAACCTTAGATGGGTGCAATATAGGGCAAGTATGTTTAAGTATCAACCCGTGCCGGCCCATGTACCCCTACTTCAATTGTTTGAAACATTATCTAGCGAATTGTTATTTGTTGAAATCTCTACTATCTACGATTTAAAAGCAAGACTTTGAAAGGTAAAAGGGCGGAAAACTCTTGGTGAGAAGCTTCACTCGGGTGTTGCTTCCCCCAAACTAACTACCATGAACCGTGGGATAGAATAAACCGGTGAGTGATGAGGCAATTGTGATCCGTAGGAGGTGGTGCAACAATGGTTAGAAACCATCCTCTCAATCGCTAGGCCAAGGTAAGCATTAGAGGCTACAATTGTATCCCTCTTGGCACAAGTAATTGAGGGTTGACTGACCTTCTCCCTCAAACCAAGGCTTGGATGGCATAATCACAATTAACCTAGGGTATCTAATTCAAGTAGAGGGTTGCCCTTCATTAACCTAGTAAGAAGGCATGGAATGCTTAAGAAAACTCAGCTCAATTTTGAGCCTCTTAAGATAAGGGGCTTCTCTCTAATCTAGGTTAGAATACCACAATAGATTGCCAAGAAACAATATGCACAATCACCATGAAAAATACCTCCATTCTTAAATTAAACACTACCATCAAACAATAATTCAATCCACACAATCAATTACATGATAGTAGTTAGGGTTCTACAACACCCAAGTGAAAAGGGAAACTACTCTATGCTAGACAAAGGAAGAACACAAAAGAGGAAGAAAGAAACCATCATTGTGATGCCTCCAACTCTCCATGTGCTTGTAGAGATCCTCCAAAGAAGAGGAGCTTCCAAAATCTTCACTTGGAGCAAACCCTGCCCTCTTCTCCCTCTTGGTTCGTGACTTTCTCTCTCTAGGGTTTCAAGAAGAAGAAGGTTTCTCTCACTTTGGGCTCTCCCTCTTCTTCCCTTCAGCTCTCCATTTATACTGAGATCGTGCCCAGTTCACGGCTGTGAACATCAGAACACGTCCGTGAACTCACTGAGCTGGATCAAAATGCACCGCTCCACTTATGGGGTTCACGTTTTGTGGTTACACTTCACGGTCTTAGCAACCGTGAACTGCCTTGGCATCAGTAACCTCAGAAACCCCTCTGGACGCTTCGCTGTTCACAGTTTATGGTTCCAGTTCACGGTCCTGGCGACCATGAACTCCAATGTTGGACCATGGACTCTAGCTGAATCCTCCTCTTTGCCCGGTCTTTGCTCCTTTTCTTCCAACTTTCGACTCCGGGGTTGGTTTCACCTGTTAGACTCTGAAACACATTGAAACACAAGGAACCTAGCGTAAAACCACCCCTTTTGGAGCTCAATTGCCACAAACTTCAAAGAGAAACTGGGATAAAAAGTGTACAATTAGGTCCGAATCAACGACATTCAAAGACTAGAGCATGAGAGGCAACTTACATAATTGAGAACACTTGGACAATGGCAGGAGCAATTGGAATTAAATTGCCATGCCTCAATGAGAATGTCTGACAATTTTGTTATGAACGGAAAGTTTTGTAACTGTCATCTTACATGTTTCAAAAGAGGGGGTGGGTTGAGTCCGAGTAAGTTGGGGCGCTTAGTTAAGTAAATTTTTTATTTATAATTTTTGTGATGTGAAGTGTAGACTGGACAAAAGTAACATATTTATGGATGGAGAAGGACAAAATGACTGTTTTGGTATACACTCAAATTAGTGTTACTGTATCGTTACAAATTAAAGGTTTGTGACCATTTTGTACTAAGTGCAAAGGTTGTGGCCGTTTATGCTAATTACCCAATGTTTAGGTACCACTTGGATCCATGATGTAACTCACCAATCCATTTGGTCTAATCCATGAATTCACCAATCCATTTGATCCATGTATCCACCAATTCAATCTATTTGCCACATCTATCTACAAATATGTCTCTGCATCCTTCCACATGCTTATATGGTCATCTAAAACGTTCCACCATCTTCAAGATGCTTGAGGCTTGAACCTCATTGGACGTTGTATCTCTACCATGGTTGACAACCATCCAAGAATGCTAACGAGGCCACCTTGTTTGGAAAATTGAGTATCTCAATGAGAAACTCGGAAAACTCCCTCACATACCCACAAATTTCTTCCTTATGAGCAAGGCACTAACCGAGATCTTGCTTCAAAATCTGCATTTTAGAGGTAGAATGACTTCTTAATCTCCCTCTTGAAGTCGACCCATGATGCGGCCGCACATCAAGCTTTACATTTATAAACTCGATCGTCTACAATACTAGCTACTCCAACCTAGGACAAGTGCACCCTAGATTGGTGAAGTAATATAGTGGTGACCGAGGTCGTATTCAAGGGTCATGGTATCCTAGGGTACTTAGACTCGGTCGTTATCTAGTCAACCTATTACTTAGCATGTGAGCAGTTGACGATTACTAACGTATATATCGATAAAGGAGAAGAGGCACTTGGGGTAAATTCCTCTCCCTAAACTTAGGTTCATCATGCAAATGGGTAACTATGTTTGGTTTGCAGGGTAAGGTGCAGAAATCGCTAGATTGAGGTTTCAATGATTAATCCGCCTCCTCCTAGTCCACTCTCAGAGACCCATTGCCACCTCAGTCAAAGCTCACGTAATATGGAAGAACCACTAGTTCCTCTCAATAGGTTCAACCTATCATGCACACTAAAGTGATGGATCGATGATGCTTGCATCATCTCTAGCATTATCTCAGGAAGGCATTCCTCCAGCAGAGGTTTGCTTGCCTCCTCCACTAAAAGGAACCCTAAGGTTATTCATCTACCTTTAACTAGCCTTAAGGTGCTCAAATACAGTCTAACCCTAAAACTCCCATCTAGTTCTGAGTATCCGTTGTAGGCTAGTAGGGAAGAGTTTGAGAGACAAGCCACAACATAATCAAGTATAAATGAAGCATATAATCTCTGAAACAAACAAATGCATACACAAACCCTAACACAATCACATCTACATTCAAAACCTAAGTCTAGGGTTTGGGGGTTTTTAAGTACCTTAAATAGAAGAAGACTTGAATTGAGGAGAGCTCCCGTCCTCCTTGACTCGTCCTTATTTTCCTCATTCTCTTCTTGTCCTTCCTTCAACTTCTTTCTCTAACCTCAGTCTAGAGTAAAAAATCTGTCAAAAGCCAATCTACTCAAGAGGAGGAGTCCCCTATTTATATAATTTATGAGGACACGGGCAAGTTCACGGGCACCGGGCAGAAGATTGCGGTTGTGATCTTTGGGGGAGAGGCCCGATCTTGAGGGTCACCATTTTAAGACTTGCTGTATGTGGAGTTCGGGGCCTGACATCATGGTTGCGATGCTTGATTTCATGATCGCGATCTTTATCGCGGGCACGGATGAATAGAACCACGAGTCGACTGGTGAGACTCTCTACTTCACCCTTGGTGGCTACTTCTGAAGTTTGCGCCCTTGGCACCATAGTTCGTGGCTGTGATATTAGCAATTAAGGCTATAATCTTGGTGCTTTAATTCATGCCCTCTCTTCATGGCCGTGATCTTGGTTCCTTCGACCGTGATCTTGGCTCCCTCGGTTTTGATCGCCATTTTTGCCCCTTTTTGGTACATAACTTGTTTATATCATTTAGTACACTCTAAAATACCAATATTTTCTCATAGGAACCTATTGAGGGCATATTTGACGATATATTGAAAATGAAGATCATGAAATGTCTAAAAACAAACCTAATTATGAATTCTAAATAACACCATTTTGGGTGTTATCAACCCAATATTCCATGGATGCACGTGCCTCACTTGTCATTTTTTTATAGTTCAAGTTTTGAGTGGTATTAACCCTACTATTAATGCAATCGAAGAAAAAAGAATCCTAGATATGTCTAGGTGATATTCCACAAGGTCTTCTAATAACAACTACTCATAACCAATCACTTATGCTCAAACAAAGACACCACGAAAATTGATGAGTTGAGGTTCCTTATGTTTTGTGATTTTCGAGATATATCATAGATAAATAAAGCATAAAGTAAATGACAAGATAACTAAAAAAATTGGAATTGATAAGAAAGTTTATTTTAGATGATCATACATCTCAATCTCAATAATGGTATGCATCTATGCATCTTCTATCATGTAACTCTATCTCTTCCAGTAAAGTATTCATAATCGAGCTTTCGCCACATACAAAAGGAACTACAACTACCTACTTAGTGCTTTCGCTTCATGCCATTAACTAATCAATCAAACAAGGAAGTAATGATAGCACATTAACTATTAGGGTATCTATGAATTACCATAGTAATGGTGTACAAAATTTATAATCTAGGGTATCAAGAATTGAACTTATACACGCATGGATGATGTAAACATCACATTTTTAAGGAATTACACAACTAAAACAGAATGGTATAAGAATCACATAACTAAAACATCTAATTATATAAGCCTAGAATGATATAGGCTTCGACTCGTCCCGAATACCAAAATAAAAATTCCAATCAAGGCCCAAGTATAAACCTTAACCGGACGCAATATAGGGCAAGTATGTTTTAAAAGTCAAACACGGGCCGACCATGTACCCCCTACTTTGATTGTTTGAAACATTATCTAGCAATTGGTTTTTGGTTGGAAGTTGGAACTATGATTGAAAACTAAAGCGATTGGAAAAGTAAATGGTGTGAACACTAGTTGAGAAGGCTTCACCTGGGTGTTGTTCTCACTAGCTAGTTATAAAGGTGAGTTAAACCGAATGAAAATGCATGGTGACGGTGGTTTCTAACTGTAGGGAAGCGGAACATGTGAATCAGGTTCACTCTCTTGATCAATTGGCTAAGGGGCTACAAGCCAAGCTACCTAGGTGACTCTCTTAACCAATCAGCCAAGGGACACAAGTCAAGCTACCAAGGTAACTCTCTTAGCCAATCTTCGAAGGGTTGCCAAGCTTCACCCTCGAACCAAAGTCCGAACGGCTAAATCGCAACCGACACAAGGTGCTTAAACGTAGTAAGAGGTGTGCTCTAATTTTCCCTAGGTAGGTGACTTTATTAGGCCAAGGAAACCCAACTTTTGAAAGCCACATACAAGAAGGGAGTTTCCCTCTACCTAGGTCAAATTGGCAAAGTAGTTGGAAATGGAAAACACCAAACAACATCCATGAAAATACCTCAATACTTGCATTCAAACACAACCATACATAAATCATTCAATTCATACAAACTTTCACATGTTTCTAGCTAGGGTTTACAAACACCCAAGTGAAATAACGGACTACTCCATGCTAGGTAGAAGGAATACACAAAGAAGAGAAGAGAAAACCATCTTGGGGATGAATGCTTTCTTTATTTTGTGTGGAAATCAACCTTGAAGGTGAAAATTTCCAAAACCTTGAGCTTGGATGAAACTCTAGCCTCCTCCTTCTTCTTCCTTGCTTGTCACTTTCTCTCTCTAGAAGTCTTGAAGAAGAAGAAGTTATCTCACTAGGCTCTCTCTCCCCTCTTCTTCCTTAAGCTCAACTCTTTTTATATACCCAGATCGAAGTCATTCCACGATCCCAGTTCACGGCCGTGAACATTGGCTGGGGATCGTGATCTTCAGCAAAAGTGCATCATTTTACTTATGCACTTCACGACCCTAGGAGATGTTTACGGTCCAGCGACCGGGAACTAGTCGAGGTCCAGTGAGGTGCGTAAAACCCTTTGGAACCTTGGCACTTCACGAGTGGGGAGGATTCTTCGCGGTCTGGCAGGTCGTGAACGACTGGCTTCCAGCGTGATATGCAGCTATCCTCTAATTTTTGGCCCGTTTTTGCTCCTTTTTGTGCAACTTTCATTCTCGGGGTTGAGTTACCTACTAGGATCTGAAACATAGCAAAACAAAACACAAACTAGCGTAAAACTAAACCCCATTGAGTGAAATCACCTCTAACATCTAAGGAAAAGGGGGTAAAATGTGTGCATTTTGACCCGAATCACTCCCCCACACTTAGACGTTTACTTGTCCCCAAGCAAACCAATTCCAAACACGGTAATATCTCAATCTAACAAAATAACTTGGGGACATATCAAAGGGCTCAAAGTGGGTGAATCTCAATGGCTATTGAACCTCGACACATAAATCGTTACAAGCAATACTGACATCCAAACCAAACGACATTCGAATGCATTAAGAACGTGCAAGAAAAAAGTTCTCACCCTGTTCACAAATCAAAATAAGTATCGACCGGACTACTCACCAACCAAACTAACCATGCATAGAACTCAAGTCCAAGGAACAAAACAATGGGCAAGATAGGTCCTCACCGGGATAAGATATGAACATGCAAAAATGGGAATGAATCACTCACTCTCGACCAGTAGCGTCAACCCTATCGTCTCTCCGCCATAGTGGAAACCTCTTAATGCTAAAGTTCATAGGATGGTTGTCATCACTAGCTTGTCCGGAGGTCTTGGACACGGGTTCAAATGACTGACAATTGTCTTGGACATGGGGAAAAGGCCTTTTGGGTGGTGGCAATCAAAGCATGAGGTTATACATCTTCAACCTAAGATACAAGGTTCTGTGGTTTTGACTAGAACCTTCCCTATGATCAAAGGCCACTAGCATCAGCCAAAAACCACACTTCCCTTCTCCCAAACCACTACCAATCACGAACTTCATTCAAGCACACTTCTTTGGCCTATCTTGCTATCCACAATTCAATCAAATTAGTGAAGGAGGTCAACAAACAATTAGGTGTTTCAATGGCCTGAGTGCCAAGAAACCCTTTCTAGAGCAAACACATCATTTCTTCATGGCAACTCTCTACCTTTATTTAACCTATTTATTACCTCTTTTTTTTATTCCTTTTTGCTACTTTCCTTCCACCCCCCCCCCCCCCCCAAGGGGGGTGCTAGAGAGCTAAACACATGCCACTTTTACACTTAACAAACAATGCTCTCTATTAAGATCTTTCCTCCAACACTACCTTTTCATTCCTAGCAAGAACCGTGCGAAATCCACCTATGTAGAACCTCAATGGAGCTCAAAAGCGAGAACTCCAATACACAAGGATCACTCACAACGGTTTAGACACGAAGAAAGGAAAGTGGTCGTTCTTGTAATCACCATTAAGCTCAAAAAGCGACAAGCACCTAACATGAGAACGACCCAAAGTCACACAGCTCAAAGGGGTTGACTAGGGGATAAAATGTTTCGAGACAATCAACTTTTGGGCGTGGACTAATCCTATGCCTCCATCATACTCACTAGTGACAACGGTGAATGTTACACACCATGGCAAGAGGGATCTACTACAAATGAAAAAGACGATCGACACAAAACTCACATGGCTACCTACCCACCCAATCATATATTCCAATTTCACAATTTTCGATGCATGGCAATTGTAATCAACGAGTAATCAAGTCAAGACATCCAATCATCTCCACACATATGAGAATTAAACATTTTCAACAACCTAATGCAATTCTCAATCATCATAATAGGATGCACTCGATCACAAGCAAACAATCCAAGGTCAAAGCCAATAAACACGAGATTCTCCCACACACCGGCCACTTTGATCATGCAATGCTTGGGCCTTGGAGCTCTCAAAATTTTCAAATTTGGGTGTATATCTAGGCTCCAAGCAAACCAATTTCACACACAATCACATGTCAATCACAAATTATATGCCCTACACACTTAAGCACGACATTGTACTCAATGGAGAAAAAGGTAGGGTGAAGAAGTTACAACCAATGGCAAGCTAAAGTTGGAAAAATACCGGGGTAGGAGAATTGAGCTAAAAAAAAAGAGAGGAAAACACACACATACAGTCTCGCTCGAGTCGAGGTTATTACAAATAATAATAGTCGACATCACAATAATAGTTGTTCACACACAAATTAAAGAAAAGAAAAGAAAAATAACAAAGTTTAGAGTTTCAAGTAGAGAAGTGGGACGAAAGAAATCGGCTCTGCCACATGTCTCACTCGGTCAACTACCTCACTGCTCCTCGTCCGACAAGACACCTTGGCTGCGAGTTATCTGCTCAAGCAAATCGATGGATCGATCCAACCGGGTATTGCGCCTACGAACTGCTCCTCGAGGTGATTGACTCGATCATCGAGGTGGAATGTGGAAGAAGAAGGAACGGCTCCTGCCAAGGATGATGCTACTAATGGTGGTGTTGCGACACGCCGGTGAGGGTTACTGGCCTGAGCTCTCTCCTGTTGAGGAGGAGTAACCTCTCGTGGGGTGAAATGACCCTCAATATATTGATATGGTCTAAATACTCGAAGTAGGTTCATGGAGTCTAAGGTGTCCTCCCCGAACCATGATGAGCGACCTTCTTTTGTGCAGCACTCGAGGTTAACATTCAAATGCCGAGCAATCCGTGTGATGTAGGGCCCCACGACATGATCTTGTTTCGACGGTTGCCTCAGACTTTGATGAAGGATGTTGCCAGAATAGAACTGAGGTGGAGGCGATGATTTGGGTCCGCCATGGAAGTAAAGGCAATGAGGGCTCTCTCGCTGATCTTGTTGGCAGACATATAGCTTAGGAAGATAGAATGGGCAAGAAGCGTGTTGATGAGTGATGAAACACCATTGGGACATGAGTATGGTTGTCGCGGTGCACGCGAGTTCAAACCGGGTTCGCCTATTTTTCGGTTGGCAAAACCTCTTGAAAGTCGCTCAGAAGTCAAAACTTTGTATGGCATCCACCTCCCACTCTTTCCCTGACCTTTCTTCAATTCCCATGGCTTGGGCAAGCTCATCGAAACTCATTTTACTCTTCAACCCGCCTAGGCGGAACTAAATTACAGGATTCCAGTGTCATGTCGCATCCTTGTCTTGATGGATGAAGAAAGTGGTGAAGAACTCGACACAAAGCTCTGCGTAAGTTTCATCTTCAATCTCAAGGAGCCGATGCCAATGAGGGTGCACCACAGCTCCCGTCATGACATCCCCGCAGTTCAGCTCATTGAATTGGCCAAAATCGAGCCGCCAATGGGCCCCTATTGGATTCGTTCTCTAGAATTTCAATTCTCGCACAAGGAGTGGCATCCGTGTTATCATCACGAGGTATGGGTGATTCACATCAACCATCCTGCAAAACATCAAAGACATGCACCATACATTGGAAACATTCATAAAAAACTTATCATTGCCGAGAAAAAGCATTCCCCCCACACTTAGGATTCCACTAAGGTCATATGCCTTCAAAGCCTTTCCACAAGATCGATCTTCAAACGTTTAAGCTCGAACACGCACAAAGCTCGTTGAGGCATGGTTCTAGGTGATTCATGGTTCAGCAAAATAGCAATATCGAATCCAAACCACACCTCGATGGCCACCAACCATCATTCACAAACTAGGTTTGATCATTCATTTAAAAATTTGCACTTGGTGGACATTTTTCTCAATCAACACAAATCCAATGAAAAACTTGCCCACCAAGGCTCTACTAAGCTCAAAGCCACATCATATGTCATTAAAACAACATTAATCGACCAACCCCTCGCCCAATTTCAACATTCATGCAATAAATCACAAATTCCCTTCACCTACAACCCTAATCCGATTCTCCATAATTAACAGAGTAAAAGTAAAAAACACACCTAGATACTCAAGTAGGATTGACAGAAAAACTGCCCGAGAGGCTCGCCAGAGCTTCGTCGGAAGCTTGCTGGAAATTGCCACTTTTGAAAAAATTTGAGCCAAACTGCTCCAAAACTTCGGCGAAGGTAGCTCAAGAAGCGAAGATAATGGGTCTAGTCTTGGATTTGGGTGGCCGAAAGTCACCAAAATCGCCAGAGAACAATAAGTGTCGCGATTTCTGGTGAGATTTCAGAGAATTCCGATGAGAAGGAGGCGTGAAGTGAAGAAGAGGGTTTCATTCTCCTTTTTATAGCACCAGACAGCAGTTCACAGACGGAGGTTAGTTTCACGGTGTTATCAACCGTGAACATAACTCCGGGATTGTGAACTAGACCAAAATAGCAATTTTTTAATAGCGGATTTGCCCTTCTGAGTTCACGATCTCCACCTACTTATCACGGTCTGGTGACCGTGATAATAGGGCTAAAACCGCGAATTGAGAGAAAAACAAGGCATTTCCAAAAATTGTGACTCGATCTAATCAATCGTGCCCCTAACTCGATCACAACACGTACAAGACATACATACACACAATTTGGCACGGTAATCTCCACTTGACCACTCAAACTCAAAACTCAATCACAAAAAGAGAAAATAAGGAAAAGAAAACAAACCGACGTTGGGTTGCCTCCCAACAAGCGCTAGTTTATCTTTGCTAGCTCGACAGTGCGGATCTATCACACTTGAGAGCATAAAGCCTCCAAGAGCGGATCCACCATGGTCTCGGGGCGAGGCTTGTCGCCTCCAATGTTGAGATATATAGGGTGGTCTTCTTGGCCCAACACTTTAGTCTTTCCCTTATCCTTCCTCGAAGTATAGGCATGGCTTATCTTTGCATGGCACGCTTTCTTCTTCCTCCTTTCGGGCTTAGTACCCGCCTTTAATTCCTGCATCACATCATCGAAAGGGACACAAACACTAGTGGGGTTTGCCTTAAATGGCGTCACCACCACTTGAAACCACACCACTCGAATCCACTTCCTTAGCATCATCCGTCTTACTTTTAGTGCCAACTGAAAAGATAATTTTCTGCTCATCGTCCCTCAATATTTAAGTACCCTCATTTACAGCAATGAACACCTTGACGATGACAAGGAAAGGACGTCCAAGTATGAGTGGCATATCAGAGTCCTTGCTAATATCAAGGATCACAAAGTTCGTCGGATAGAATATTTGCCAACTCTTACTAGCACGTCTTCCACAATACCCCTAGGACTAATGACAGAGCGATCGACTAATGTTACACTTGCCTTGTAGTCTTTAGTTCTCCTAGATTCAACTTCCTAAAAGGCTTGTAAGGCATCACATTTATGCTTGTTGCTAAGTCCGCCAAGGAGTTTTCTATATGATGAGTTCCAAAGCATAGTGGGATAGTGAAACTACCTGGGTCCAGTTGCTTTTGGGGCAGCTTGTTTTGGATGATCGCCGAGAAACCCTTGATGACACGCTAAAACACAACAGCAAACTGCGACCAAGTGTAATCGTAGTCCGGAAATGCAGTAAGCGGCAAGCTCTATTTGTCAACACGGGGTCTAGATCTACTGCCTACTCCGTGATTATCTATTATCTAGCAAACTAAGTCGAGTAATTGTGATTTTAACTAAAAGCAGTAAGAAAGCAATAAATGATTCAAAGTTCTTTAGCAAGGGAAGAGTCACTCGGGAATGAGTCCCCCTAGCTCCTTAGTTAGGTCGAGGTTGTAATTACCCTGGATTGATTAAATGTTGATTAAACTGCGAAAGATCTGACAGTAGCTTGGAATCTCTTAAGCTGACCAAGCCCTCTCAGGCAGGCTAACCAAAAGGCGACTAACCTTCATCGTGATAGACTGCTGAGGCAATAAGCACAGAACTCCACTACTAGAATTGGGTTCCAGTACAAAGCATTAAATCGATTAACTCTCGTATAACCAATCTACCACTACCGATTGATGAAGCTATAACAACCTAATCAGATTCTATCTATCTCAGGTTGCAGCAGAAATCAAGAAAAGATGATCAGACTTCAATTGACTTAATGAATCATGCATCAATCGATTATAACCAAGTAGTATAACAATCCAAAGTCATTACAATCAAGATTCCTAACACATGGAACTAGGGTTCTTCATACCAAAGTGAGAGAAGGTTCTACTCCATAGAGAGAGAGAGAGAGAGAGAGAGAGAGGAAAACAGAAATTAGAGTTGTCATACTCATAAAGATGAGGATAGTCTGCTCTGTGCATCGTTCAAGGTCTTTGACGCATAATAGATGGGCTGGAAGTGCTTCTCGCGTCTCTGACCCAGAACTGCTCCGACCGCATAGTCACTCGCATCGCACATAAGCTCAAAGGGAAGAGACCAGTGAGGAGTGACCATGATGGGTGCATGAGTAAGCTTCTCCTTCAATGTCTTGAATGCAGCTGTGCACTCAAGATTGAACTGGAATGGTGCATCCTTCTCCAACAGCTTGGTCAGAGGCAGGGCGATCTTCGAGAAATCTTTAATGAAGCGCCGGTAGAAGCCTACATGACCTAGAAAGCTGCGAATCCCCTTCACAGAAATGGGAGGGGGTAACTTACTGATCGTCTCAATCTTCGCGCGATCTCCCGCAATCCGCTGCTTGGAGATCTTGTGCCCGAGCACAATCCCCTCACGAACCATAAAATGGCACTTCTCCCAGCTGAGTGGCAGATTAGTCTCCTCCACCTCTTCCGAACGAGTTCCAGGTTATGGAGACAATGAGTGAAGGAGTCTCCATAAACCGAGAAGTCATCCATGAAGACTTCCATGATCTCTCCTACCAGTCGGTCGAAGATCACCAACATACATCTCTGGAAGGTCGCCGATGCATTACATAACCCGAATGGAATCCTCCGGTAAGCAAAGGTACCGAAGGGGCAAGTGAATGTGATCTTCGCCTGATCCACTGGCGCGAGAAGAATCTGGAAATAACCAGACATGCCATGCAGGATGCAATAAAACTCATGGCCTGCCAACCTCTCCAGCATCTGATCAATGAAAGGTAGGGGAAAATGGTCTTTCTTGGTGGCTTCTTTCAGGGGACTGTAATCAATGCAGACTCTCCAGCCAGTCACGGTCCGCATCAGGATCAGCTCGTTCTTCTCATTCGGGACCACAGTCATCTCGCCTTTCTTCGGGACCACCTCAGTGGGGCTGACCCACTTGCTATCAGATATAGCAAAGATGATCCCTGCATCCATTAACTTCACAATCTCTGCCCGGACCACTGCCTCAAAGTTGGGAGACAATCTCCGATATGGTTGCCTGACTGGCTTAACCTCATCCTCCATCAGAATTCTGTGGGAGCAGAAGGATGGGCTAATGCCTCTGATATATGTTATCTTCCACACCATGGCCCATACATACTTCTGCAGCAGAGCCACCAGCCTGTTCTTCTGCTCGGGTGTCAGATCCAAGCTGATAATAACCGGGAGCTTATTCCCCTCCCGGAGAAATGCATACTCCATGTGAGAGGGGAGGGGCTTAAGCTCGAGCTCTGGTGGCTCCTCCAATGATGTGGCGATCTGGGGCGAGATAGGGATCGGCTTGAAAGGTTTCTCTCACGGTCTCGTCTAACTCCGCGAGCTGCTCCTCCAGTTGCAACTCATGTAATGCCTGTTCCCCTAGCAAAAGACAACACTTGAGGAAATCGTTAGTACCCGCACTCGTGATGGCGAGTGCGGTCTCAAAATCAGCAATAACATCACAGTAGTCTAAATCATCATGGAGTTAGGGGTGTTTCATATTATCAGAAACAGATAAGGTGATTTGTTCACCCCCAGCTCGCAAAATTAATTTTCCATCATTCACATCAATTAGTGCCTTGGCAGTGGCGAGAAAAGGTCTACCCAGTATTAAAGGCACATCCACATCCTCATTTATATCAAGAATCACAAAATCAACAGGATATGAGAATGGCCCTACTGCGACTATCAAGTCATCTGCAATGCCCCTAGGATGCACAATGGATCTATCAGCAAGTTGAATGCTCATCCTAGTATTACTGGGTTCACCTAGGCCTAGCTTTATAAAACATTTTATATGGCATGACATTTATGCTAGCGCCTAAATCCGCCAAGGACTTTCCTATATGCAAACTACCAATCATGCAAGGGATAGTAAAACTCCTTGGGTCTTTGCGCTTATCTGGTAGTTTGTTCTGCAGGATGGCAGAACACTCCTCGTTGAGCATCACCGTTGACAGCTCCCCAAGCTTCCTCTTGTTGGTGAGGAGATCCTTCATGAACTTGGCATACTTGGGCATCTTCGATAATGTCTCCACGAAGGGCATACTGATGTTTACCTGCTTCAGCATTACCATGAACTTGGCAAACTCAGTCTCCAGTCGGTCTTTGTGCAACCAAGTAGGAAAGGGAAGTTGCGGTACATACTCCTTCACCACTGGTTGTGGCTTAGGAGCAGGCACCTCAACCTCCTTCTCCATTTCCTCTTTATTATCTGGAAGTGCAGAAGCAGGGGTCTCTCTCTCCTGTGCCCGGACAGGTGGATCAACAGTCACCTTGCCACTCCTGGTGGTAATGGCCTTGTAGTGCTCATTTGGGTCCGGCGGATGGGGGATGGTCTTTCCGGGAAAAGTACCAGGAGTCCTCTAGGCTACAGCCTGTGCCACACTTCCAAGTTGGGTCTGGATATCCCACAGCACAACCTGCTTTTTGGCCAGCTTCTAGCTCCAAGAATTTACCTGAAGATTTCTCCATGAACTGCTCGATATTACTAAACTTGTTTGCACTGGAGGTGGCCAGAGAACCCACCATATCTCGCAAATCCGCCATCGGGTCACTCTGTACTGGGGCTACAGGGGCTGCCCCTGACTGATGAAATGGCCGCACCTGTGACTGAGGAGGAATTGGCCCCTGTCTTGGGCGGGTAAAGAGGTTGCTGCTGCTAAAATTGCCCTTGTCTGGGCTGGTAAGGGGGGCTCTTGAAGCCTGGAGGTCCCTAGGAGACTGGGGGTCTAGGATTGGCCCCAACCCAGGAGAATCTGGGATGCTGGCGCTACCCCTCGTTGTAAGTGTTCTGTAGGGGTCGAAACGCCTGGCATTGCCGATGAAGTCCACCTGCTCCTGGGGAGTAGACGACTCCCTCATCGCCTGACAGTCCTCCACGTTATGATGGGAGCTCTCACACCACTGCAGTGCATCACCTGCTGATGTCATGTACCTGAAATCATTCCAGAGCGATCGATGGCTGAAACCATTTTCGATACCACCTGCACCAAATCAGACGATTGGGTGGCTACAGCATGCACACCCCGTCATGGTGCTCGTCTCGATATCCTCGCAGTTCTCCAATCATAGCCTTGTCTGCCATCTCTTCAAAAAGTTGATTCAGCTATGGCGGTGTCTTGGTGAGCATATTCCAGCAGCAAACCGATTCAATCAGTTGCTTGTCTTCCAGGAAGATGGCATGGTAGAAGGTGCCCATGCCGAAGGCGTCGGTAAAACCATGGTTGGGACACTTGAGGAACAGACTGGTGTATCTCTCCCAAGCATCCCGAATGGTCTCATCTTCATCCTGAGCAAAGTGGGTGATTTGCTTCTGCAGGTCCGCCGTCTTGGACGGAGGATGGTAGCGGGTGAGGAACTTGTTCGCCAGGTTGGCGAACGTGATGATCGAGCCTGGAGGTCGAGTGTCTAGCCACTCCTTGGCTTGCCCCTCCAGAGTAAATGGGAAGTACCGCAATTGGATAGCATCGGCTAGGACCCCATTGATCTTGATCCTAACCATGAGCACATGGAATCGCCTTAGGTGTGATCGGGGGCACTCCCCCTCCTTGCCGCGGAACACCACTGAGCCGCGCAACATGGTGATGACAGAGGTGCTCACCTCAAAGTTATTTGCTGGAACTTGAGGGTGCTGGATGGGCGACCTCATGTCTGCGGCTCTGGCGGTCCAGTAATACCCCATGGTCTGCTCCTCTGGGATGACCACATCATTGTTCTGCGGGTCACCCATTTCTTCCTCTTCAGCAATTTGCCGCTGTGCTAGAGCCTCCTCCGCATCCAGTCGCGCCTTTAAAGCTCGCTTGAAGTTCCTATAAGTCCGTTCAAGTTCTTGGTCTAACGATAATAAATCTCCCGACTGGCTACGGGTCATGCACTACTTGCACGCAATCAGCAAAAGCAACCCGTGAAGGCACACAGGTGGAAGAGAGAAAATGCAGTAAAGAAAATGCTAAAGTAATAAAATTTCACGTTTCCACAATAGCCTAGAGGGTCCCCGGCAACGGCGCCAAAAACTTGACACGCTAAAACACAACACCAAACTGCGACCAAGTGTAATCGCAGTCCGGAAATGCAGTAAGTGGCAAGCTCTATTTGTCAACCCGGGGTCTAGATCTACTGCCTAGTCCGTGATTATCTATTATCTAGCAAACTAAGTCGAGTAATTGTGATTTTAACTAAAAGCAGTAAGAAAGCAGGAAATAATTCAAAGCTCTTTAGCAAGGAAGAGTCACTCGGGAATGAGTCCCCTTAGCTCCTTAGTTAGGTCGAGGTTGTAATTACCCTGGGTTGATTAACTGTTGATTAAACTGCGGAAGATCCGACAATAGCTTGGAATCTCTTAAGCTGACCAAGCCCTCTCAGGCAGGCTAACCGACAGGCGACTAACCTTCACCGGGATAGACTGCTGAGGCAATAAGAACAGAACTCCACTACTAGAATTGGGTTCCAGTACAAAGCAGTAAATCGATTAACTCTCGTATAACCAATCTACCACTACCGATTGATGAAGCTCTAACAACCTAATCAGATTCTATCTATCTCAGGTTGCAGCAGAAATCAAGAAAAGATGATCAGACTTCAATTGAATCAATGAATCATGCATCAATCGATTATAACCAATCAGTATAACAATCCCAAGTCATTACAATCAAGATTCCTAACACATGGAACTAGGGTTCTTCATACCCAAGTGAGAGAAGGTTCTACTCCATATAGAGAGAGAGAGAGAGAGAGAGAGAGAGAGGAAAATAGAAATCAGAGTAGTCATACTCATAAAGATGAGGATAGTCTGCTCTGGGATGCCGATCTTCACTCCTCGAGATGCAATTTGGGCTTCATTGGTGAGAAATCCACTCAAATAGCTCCTAGGGTTTGTTCTTCGTACTTTCTGTCTCTAAAGCTATGTTTTTGCTCAAAAACTCGATTCTCTCTCCTCAGGCTCGAAATTGGGTTAAAACCTAGAATTTCCCGACCACACGGTCGTGTGGTTTCCCAGTCTGCCCGTGCGAGTACCAAAATGCGGCGTTCCATCTAATGAGCTTCATGCACGCTGCATAACCAGAAATGCACGGCCGTGTGGAATCTCGGCCTGACCGTGTGAGCTCCCTGGAATTTCCACACGTCCTCAAGGGGCCCAGTACACGGCTAGTGTGTCTTGCCCGCGTAATGGGATTCCACACGGCCGCACCACACGGCCGTGTGGCTGCTAGGTCTGGCCGTGTGGATTCCTCAGCTTCTCGCCAAACGTCCAACTTTCGTCCAATCGACCCTAAACTCGTTCCCAAACCTCCAATCACGTACTAGGACCTGAAATATCTCAAACAAGAACAACCTAGCGTGAAATCGGCCTAAGATATGAGAAATGAGGCTCAAACGACATAAGAATGGTGGATAAAAACATGTGTATATATCAAGTCATCACTTTACCAAAGTGATGATGGCGAGGTCATCTAGCTTGTGCTTCTTTGTAAGGAGCCCTTTTAAGTACTTTGCATACCGCGACATACATGCCATCGCCTCCAAGAAGGGCATGGTAAGTTTGAGTTTCTTCAACATATCCATGAACTTCCCACACTCTGCATCCAATCGGTCCTTATGAACCCTCCTTGGGAAAGGAAGAGTAGGCTTGTACTTAGCTACTTTTGGTGGCGTCGGCGGTGCCTTCTTAGTCTCTTCTTCCTCCCCTTCCGAGCCTTCTTGATCATCGGTCGTTGGAGAGGCCTTCTCTTCTTTGGTTAATTCCTTAGAAACAACCTCAAGGGTCTCCTTCCTGCTTCTCAACTGAATAGCATTCAGCCCGACTTTTTGATCTTTGGGATTGACAATAGTTTGGGAGGGAAGAGCTCCCCTTGGTTTCTTGTTGAGGATCCCGACAAGATTGCCGATTTGGGCCTCCTAGTTTTGGAGACTCACTTGGTGACTATTGGGAGAAACAACTTGTCATTAGCAAAACAATTTAAGGTTCTTATTGTAGCCTCTAAGTTAAACGAATTCCGAAGGCTGAGTTATTAGGTGGAGCTATGTTTGCAATTGGCAACTTTAGTTTGGTTGAGATTGTCATTGGCAAGAGTTTTATAAAGGCTTGTTATGATTAAAGTTAATGGTTTGGTGGAGATTGCACGGAAGAGTTTATCAGTTTTACGACTGTAGGAAGCTAGAAGACATTTCAAACGAGTCAATGAAAGAGTCAAGTGAACCAAGTTGTGTGCATTAGCAAGTGGTTGGTTTAGCATTACTCGGCCAAAAGAAGTAGCTTGTCTTTGCTGGCAGTTTCACAAAAATCAGATTCGCTCAAGGAAGGAAAGGATTCAAAACCAACAACAAGTTGAGAAGATTGGAAGGCAAGGATGCGCTTACCATTCCTGGGGAAATACAGAATCTCGTCTACATGGAAAGAAAACTGAAGTGCAACGATCATAACTTAAAGACTATAAAAGGGGCTCTTGGGTAGATAGAAGAGATAACTTTTTCCTGGCATATCAAAACAAGAGAGCTAAGGGTAGTTGCTCTTGTTTGATAGGAAAAAGGAGAGGTCAAGCTATCGGGAAGAAAGCTTGGGTTACGGTGTTGGAGAAATATCGGGTTCTTGATCAACGGGGAGTTGATTAAGGAAATTGGGGTTGATCGATTGGCTGGAAAGCTAATCTGGATATTCATTAGTATACAAAGGGCTTCAAGTTATATCCTTTAGTGAATCATCGGAGATCACAATCGTGAGTCTCCGATCGTGGAATAGTCAGAGTTGAGATCCGTATTCTCTCAACACTAGAAACCACGTAAAATCGTCTGTCGAGTTCCGATTCTGATTTGAGTTTCAATTGTTATTTTAAGCAATTTGATTTATCAGCAAAGAGTTGAAAGGAACCCAAGCTAGTCTGTATTCGCAAAGCAACATAATTGTTAAGTGTGCAGGTGTGTTCCCAAGTGAGCATGAAATCTTGAGGGTTGCTCACATGATATGATAGGTTAAAACCCTAGGCGGTTTACTGGACACAAAGTAAGGTAGGTAAGAATATGTTCACATAGCTGTGCTGAAATCATTGAACTAGAAGGTCTGCGAATGATCACATGCCTGCCACAAAGCTGTCTTGTTTGTTAGTTGGTCAAAATCATAATCTGATCCTTATGAGTCAAATTAACCAAGTAACCTTTTGTAGAGAGAGTCAGTATAACAAGGTTTTATGTTGGCTTTGATCATGTGCATTATGGGATGTGTGAGTCATGCACGTTGATCTATTTTGGGGTGAGAAGTGCATGAGTTATAAATTTCTCTTAATACATGGCCATGGTCAAGACTATATACGTATGTGGGAGTGTACTAGAAGGGAGCAGTTGCTTTTGATTCTACTCTTGCTTAGTATCATCTTTAGATCTTGGTATGTATACCATGTTATAGCTGACCACTATCTGTATGCATTCACTTTTCATAAAAGTACATGATAATGCATGTTGTTTTAACTGTCTAGTGAGTTCCTGACATATGTGCAAAACTTGCTCAGGTAAGCATCTCTCACAACTCTTGTGCAAATGAATGATTAGTATTGTCTGGGATCTTGTTCCAAAGGGTGTCTTATAGATTGTCATTTACAAGCTAAATTTTATTTGGGTAAAATGACTAAGCATCACATTCACCTTCATTGCAATTCTACATAAGCGGAACAAGTTCAGTTCTGGTAGTAGTTATCCCTACTGTAATGCACTAATGCTTCAAGCTTTTGAAACAACTCTCATTCTAAGATAGGATAAACACCCAAATTATATTAATAAACCTCTTGTCATGATATAACATGTGTCAGGGGAAATCATAAAATTTGAAATGGGTATTAGCATTAGACATTAGCTCTAGGACATTAGGGGAGTATCGTCTAAAAAAGGAAGAACGAACTTGAACTGTCTTTTTAATTTGCAGATTAAAAGGCAAGCTTCTATATCAAATGATCCAACTGAAACTAAGTCTATGGTTCTTGAGGGAAATTATGGCAGTATATTGTTTGATATTAAGAGTCTCTTCTTGTCATTAATGATTGGTTGGTCCAGTAAATTTGTTTGTCATAGGTCCTGAAGTACTAACCTAGAAAATACTACTATCTTGTTTTATGTGTCACTTGAACAGCTCTTCTGGTGCGGATGCAAGGGATTAAGCCTATGTGAGGTAGCAGTGCTTACTTAGGGGGAGCATGAGTGTGGTTAGATGGATTTGGTTCTAGATCGCTCTTTTTTTATCAAATCAAGGAGGATAAAATAAGGGTATACATTGGAATTTATCTATGAGTGATTTCTATCAAAAAAGAGGATGATGCTCTTTAGTATTTACAGGTTACACTTAGGGGGAACAAATCATGAGTCATATAGCCCTAAGACTTTAGTCAGATCACTGTTCATTACAGATTTATAGATTGGACATAGGGGGAGCACACTTAAAGCTACCATGGTTAAGTGGATAGTGACGTCGAGCATTGATTCTTATTGGTAGTTTTGGAGTCTTAGAGGTGGTGTTGTTTTAAACTAAACTATTGCAGTGTACGTACAACAGTTGTTATTGCTAATGTCAAGCTTAGGGGAGAATGTTGGGAGAAAAAGCTTCTCATTAGGAAAAAAATTAAGGTTCCTATTGTAGCCTCTAAGTTAGTCGAATTACGAAGGATGAAATATTAGGGGAGCTGTGTTTGCAACGGGCAACTTCAGTTTGGTTGAGATTGTCATTTGCAAGAGTTTTGATAAAGGCTTGTTATCATTAAAGTTAATAGTTTGGTTGAGATTGCACAGAAGAGTTTATCTTGTTTTGTAGACTGTAGGAAGCTAGAAGACATTTCAAACGGGTCAATGAAAGAGTCAAGTGAACCAAGCTGTGTGCATTAGCAAGTGGTTGGTTTAGCATTACTCGGCCAAAAGAAGTAGCTTGTCTTTGCTGGCAGTTTCACAAAAATCAGATTCGCTCAAGGAAGGAAAGGATTAAAAACCAACGGCAAGTTGAGAAGATTGGAAGGCAAGGATGTGGTTACCATTCTTGGGGATATACAGAATCCCGTCTACATGGAAAGAAAACTGAAGTGCAACGATCATAACTTACAGACTATAAAAGGGGATCTTAGGTAGATAGAAGAGATAACTTTTTCCGGGCATATCAAAACAAGAGAGCTAAGGGTATTTGCTAGTGTTTGATAGGAAAAATGAGAGGTCAAGCTATCGGGAAGAAAGCTTGGGTTACGGTGTTGGGGAAATACCGGGTTCTTATTCAACATTGAGTTGATTAAGGGAATTGGGGTTGATTGATTGGCTGGAAAGCTAATCTGGGTATTCATTTGTATACAAAGGGCTTCAAGTAATATCCTTTAGTGAATCATCGGAGATCACAATCGTGAGTCTCTGATCGTGGAATCTTCAACACAAGGAGCAAGACTTGCATCTTTTTGATGGTTTTCCTTCTTCTCTCTTGTGTTTTCCCTTCTCCTAGCATGGAGTAGTCCCTTCTTCACTTAGGTGTTTGTAAACCCTAGCTATAATTATGTGAATGTTTGTAAATTGAATCATTTGTGTGTGGTTGTGTTTAATGTGAATGTGGAGGTATTTTTCATGAATGATTGTGTTGTGCGAAAGCCTATCAATCTAATTGCCATTCTAACCTAGGTAGAGAGAAAACCCCCCTTCCTTTCTTTGAAAGAGGCTTGAATGTTGGGTTTTCTTGGGCAATTCGTTGTCTCCTAGTTAGGTTAACGCAGGGGCAAACCTCCTATTTTGTATTAGCACTTAGGGTTTGGTTGTGGGTGGCCGTCCGAACTCCAATTCGAGGGTGAAGTCCAACCATTCATTAGTCAATAGGTTGAGAGGGTCGCATTAGTGGCTTGGATCATATCACATTTCCTCGACCGAGAGACTAAGAGGGTAGCTTTAGCTACTTGTTAGACTTCCCTGCGGTTTTAACCCCCTTACCACACACGGCCATTCGATCCTTCAAGTCATAATCACTACAACAAATTCGACCTATTATGGCGAGGAAATTTTGTCATATTAGATACTCATTTTGTCATATTAGGTATAATATGAAGAAAGGTGTTGTCACAAAGGTTTGTCATTTTATCGCCGTCAGGATAGGTCAAATGTGACAAAAGTTTAAAACAAGGTTGTCACATTTGCTTTCAGTATAACTGAGGTTCTGGGTAATCTATTGTGACAAACCGAGATGTTATGATAGGGGTGGGCAAACGGTTCGGTAAACCCGAACCGAACTGAAACTGAATTAAACTGAACCGAAACTGAATTAATGCTATTCGGTTCGGAATTCGGAAGGAAAATATGGAGAGTTCGGAAATCAGAGCTCTTTAAACCGAACCGAATTTCCGAATTTCCGACCGAAAAACCGAAATACTATAATTGCAAGTTCCAAATGATGGATTTTTATGTTTGTAGTTGTTTTTTGACTTAAATATTTCAAATGTTTTAAGACTTATGTGTTGAAAAATTTGGTTTTATCATTGATGATGCATATAATTGATATTTATTGTTTATATTAGGGGTGAAAAATAATTTAAAAGTGAGAAAATACAAGTACCTTCACAAATTCGGTTTTGTGTGAAAAACCAAACCGAACCGAATTATAATTCGGTTTAAACCGACCGAACCGAATTATAATTTGGTTCGAATTCGGTTTTGGAGAATTCGGAGATCCGGTATTCATAATTTTGGTTCGGTCGAATGCCGACACAAACCGAACCGACCGAATGCCCACCCCTATGTTATGACGATATATTTTGTCATTACTTTTGTCATAATTTGCTTATTTTCACAGAATGTTCGTCATATTACACCATTATATTTTGATATCACATAATTGCGAGGAACATTTTTTGTCATAAATCCATGTGTGACAAATATATTTTGTCATAACTGTATATTAGGACGAACATATTTTGTCATAATTGCATATTGTGACCAATATGATTTATTCATCAATATATTGAATAACATATAGTTGAAAAAATCAATATTCTTGTAACATATAGAAAAAAATTCCCAAACCCAGAAAATACAATGCCATCTAGAAAAACCCCAAACCCAGGAAATAATTTCTGCCCCTGCCTCTGCCGTTGCTGACAATACACTCTTCTTCCTCACTTCCGCCGCGCCGACAACGCATCCTTCTTATGCCCGCTGTTGGAGCCGTCGCCTACAACGAACAAGAAACAATAACAAACCAGAAAAGAAACCCCAAATCCAAACCCAGAAAATGCAAATTGCATCTTCTTCCTCACTTCCACGACTGCCGAGAAACCATCCCCTCACCCATCTCTGGAAGCCAAAAACCCTACCTTCTTCCAATCTCAAAACCCCATCTCTAGACTGCCCCCTCGCTGAAAACTAAACACCCATATAAGAAAACAGAACAAAACGAAATCAAAATCAAATATCCCTAAATCAAACATCAGATTGAAAATAAAAAATACAACCCACAAAACATACCTTCCATTCTCTTTGATTTCCCCAGCGAAAGAGAAGAAAGTGAGAAGAGGGAATCGAAATTAGACAAATCCAACCACCCCCAATCTGGATTTGCCTATCTTGCCAACCACCCTCGATCTGGATCTACCCTCTGCATCTCGATCTATTCGAGCCTCTGAAGTTGCGGGGGAGCATGTTTCTGGGTTTATAGGCAGAGGAAGATGGGGTTAAAGTGGTGGTTGAGGTCAACATGTGGAGAGAAAAAGGCGACAAGCGATGGTTGGCGGCCGGAAGGAGGATTCAATGGTTGGAAATCAGAGGAGACCAGAAGTGTCTCTCGGTGTAGTGGGAGGAAGGTCGAGCGACGGATCTGGGAGCTCGGACGGGCAATCGGAGAAGACGAGGTCCTTTTGTGTGTGAAGGAAGGACAACTGTGGAGGAAGAGAACGGCGGTGGTGGTTCTGAAAGGGTGAGGCAGAGGGTGATAGTGTGAGACGAGAGGAGAGAATCACGGCTGCTAGGGTTTATTTGATTTTATTATTATTTTGTTTCTTCAACCCAACACAAGATACAAATAAATGAGGAAGGCAGGGAGGGAGGGAAATTTCGGTGGGACTTGGGAGGGAATTTTGGGCGGGCTTAATAAAATTTGACTGGGACTTTGGGGGGATTTTGGGCGGGTGTAATAAAATTTGAGAAATAATATGGCAAAAGCTACTTTGGCGATATAATTTGTCACTTTTGTGTCTCTTACATCTCGATATGAGATGCCTATTTTGACAAACTTAATTATGACACGAAATATTTGTCACATTACTCACTTCAAATGACAAACTATTTCAACAACAAAATATTTGTCACAGTAGAATCTCTTACATCCCGATATGAGACGCCTATTTTGACAAAATTATTTGTGACACGAAATATTTGTCACATTACTCACTTTAACTGATGAATTATTCTGACAACAATATTTTTGTCACATTAGGCATACCAAATAGGACATATATTATTTTTGTCATATCACCATACCTATTGTGACAAATAGAAAATGACAAAATAAAATTTTTGTCCTAATAGGCCGAATTTGTTGTAGTGAATTGTTAGTTAGAGGGAGCAACACCCGGGTGAAGCATTCTCAATTTGTGTCAAAATCATTTCTTAGTAAAGTACTTTAGTTTTAGATCTTAATTTTAACCAAAACTATCCGCTAGATAAAGTTTCAACAATCGAAGTAGCGGTACATGGGCCGGACAGGGTCGATATTTAAACATACTTGCCTTATGATTCGGGCCCAAATGTACACATTTTATCCTCATTTCTTATTTGTTTGGCTTAGTATTTCATCGCTCCTCGACATATTTCACGCTAGGTTGTGTTTGTTTTGATACATTTCAGGTCCTAGCATGTGTGGAAGGGTCGAGGACGAGTTTTGGGATATTTGGAGGTCAAAAAGTGCAAAAACCAAAGAAAACCGTGACAATTGCCCCGTAACAGTGAAGTGAAGGGGTCCAGGAAACAACCCCAGTTCACGGTCGGACAAGGCAGTTAACGGTCTCCTAAGATCGTGAACATGGACCACAAACCGTGAACATCGAGCAGTCCAGCGAGGTTTCAGAGGTTACTGACGCCATGCGAGTTCACGGTCTCTAAGACGGTGAACTGGGGCCATTGACTGTGAGCCCAGGAGAGTGAAGCGGCGTGTTTTGGACGACACTGAGTTCACAGGCGAGTTTAGGTGTTCACGACCGTGAACTGGCCAACGCGTCCGTGAACTGATCACTTTCGGGCATATATGAAGACAACAACGGAGACAGAGAAAGGGGGGAGTTGGTTTTTGGAGAGAAATTCAATTCCCTCTCTAGGGTTTGCCCAAAACACCAAAAGGGGAGTTCTAGTGTGTGTGTGTGTGTGTGTGTGTGTGTGTGAGAGAGAGAGAGAGAGAGAGAGAGAGAGAGAGTGCTAGAGTGATCTTGGAGCATCATTGGAGGCTTGGGTGAACAAGGATTCAAGCCTAGAAGAAGAAGATCTTGAGATCAAGTTTGTAATCGCTCTCTCTCTCTCTCTCTAGAAACTCACTCTTTTCTCTTGGGTGTTGTAGATCTCTAACTAATACTTTGTAATTACTTGCTTAGATTGAATGATTTTGTATGGGTTTGCATCAACTTGAGTATTAGAGGTGTTTTCATGGTGATTGTGCTTAGTTGTGCTTTCCAAATCTTGTGTGCTTGCCTATCCTAGATTAGAGAAAAAACACACCTTTTTAGGTAGGCTTGACAAGTTTGGTTTTCCTGGGCACTTTGTGCCTACTATCTAGGTTAGAGACGAGCATCCCCCTTGACTCAAGTTTGCATCTAGGTTGTTTGCGATTAAGTCGCTCAAACTCCGGTTTGAGGGAGAGACCTAGGAAACCACTAGAGACTGAGTGAGAGGATCGATTCTGTGAGAAATTGATCTCTAGTGAATCCATCCCATGACAAATGGACCACTAGTTGCTCCTCCTAGCGGTTCCCCTAGACTTGGTGAGTGGATCGATCTCGTGACAAATCGACCGCTAGTGATTTGATTCCGTGACAAATCGATCACTCGTTGCTCACCCCCGCGGTTCACAACCACCTACGCCACACGACTCCATTCAATCCAACGAGTCATGATAGCTAGTTAGGGGGAAGCAACTCCCGGGTGAAGCTCCCTTAGTTAGAGTTTTCCTTTATTTACTTTTCTTTGCTTGTTTAGTTTGTAGTTTCTTAGTTTGAAACCCCAAAACCGTTTTTCAGAATAACAACTTAAGCGATTGAAGTAGGGGTACATGGATCGACCCGGGTAGAAAATTTAAATACTTGCTCTATACTGCACCCGGCTAGAGTTTAAAAACTTGGGCTCTAGTCGGGATTAATTTGTGGTGTAGTTTTGTGCGAGTCACCCTATATTGCACCCATCTAAGGTTTATACTTGGGCTTTAGGTGGGATTTTATTGTGATAGTTAGAGCGAGTAATCTATGCTTTGTCGCTTTACTATTTTACCACTTTTCCGCTTCTAGGTAGAATCGCGCTTTTGACTGCATTGTTCACGATGACTTGATTCTTCTTCTGATCTTAAAATCTCTCTTCTAGTCTTCTTCTTTCAGCTCCAACGGGGATAAATTTCTTAATTTCACTCCCAAGACTCTCAAGGTTTCGTCTGCTCTCTAGGATTCGTCCTTTGGGTGTTAGTCTGTCAAAACTCAACCCTCATTGGAAAAATTGCAGAAAGCCTATTTATACCCGAACATGGTCATTCACGGTCATGAGAGTCACGAGTGTTAATTCTGGATCCAGTCCGAGACTTCCCAAAATGCAACGTCCAATTAAGTGCTCAAGGGGATTCACGGTAGTGACAAGGGAAAATGTCATGACATGAATTTCCCAGAACTGACCGTGTTTTCCATAAAAGCTACTAGACGTGTTTGGTCTGAAATTCGGCATTCATGACCATGAATTTTCTTGCTCCTCGTCTAGACCTTTTGCTTTGGTTCTCCATGGTTCATTTTTCACCTCCAAATGCCTCGAAATTCGCTCCCAAACCTTCACCACACACTAGGACCTAGAATATGTCAAAAGAAAACAACTTAGGGTAAAATCGTCTAAGGAGAGAGCGTGTCCAAGGTAAATGGTCAATAAACGACAAAAATCGAGGGCTCAAATATGAATAAAATAGCAGGCAACAAGGTGAATAAGTATTCTCCTCTTTTCTAGATTTCATTGTTATTGATTTGTCCCCCTTTTTCACCATAACTACTTGCCACGTCTCTTTGATAGTTGGATTAGGATAGTTTTATGATGAGCTTGCTTAATGGTGCCTTATTTTTAGTAGGGTGAATAAGTATTCTCCTCTTTTCTAGATTTCATTGTTATTGATTTGTCCCCCCTTTTTCACCATAACTACTTGCCACGTCTCTTTGATAGTTGGATTAGGATAGTTTTATGATGAGCTTGCTTAATGGTGCCTTATTTTTAGTAGGCTTATGATTTCTTTGTGTAGTTTTTCTGGATTCTGAGGGACCGTTTGGTTTCGCTGAATGTTGAATCGATATATTATGGTCAATACATGTATTTATTGTAGATGTATTGTAGATTACATCGTTTGGTATTGTTTTCAATAGGTAAAAAGGCAAGTCACTTTTTAATGGAAATGTCACTTGTATCCCTTATTTTCAATGCAAAAATATTTTTTAAAGTTTAAAGTTGAAAGAAAACAATCTCAACTAGACAATCCTAACAAACTCGGCTTTTAGCTAAGATTGTACAATCATTCATAATAAATGATTGTTTTTGTCACACTAAGTAAACAATACATGTATTGTCTGAGAATAAAAAACAGAAAACAATGAATTGTAAACTATACAAGTATTGTAACAATCACAACCAAACAATCACAGAAATCAAACGACCTCTGAATTTATCTTCAAAAAGAAGAGTGGGTTGTCCTATTGGGGGCTAGTTGTTTGTTAATTTTGTTGGTGAATCGTTTCATCAGCAAGCCTGCATCAAATAGCTCGAATAGCTTTTAACTGGTGGCAGGTTTGACGATGCAACAATTGCCGTTTGATGGAGTTGCTTCTTCGACTTTTGGAGTGCGATTAACGAAAACTTGTATCCATATATGATTTTGTAGTGTTGTTTGATCACTTTATCTTAGCAATTTAACAGAGTTTTGTAGCACAAAGTACTCTTAGTTGATATACTGTCGCATTTTATTACTTTGTTTTATATAAGCATAATACTAAGGACTGAAATATCGTATTGGCGGTTCGACCAGAAAAACCTACTGTCGAAGGCTAAACCGGTAGGTGATATTTAGCGATACAAAATGGTTGAACCACAATTCTAATATAAAATACTCTACCGCTAATTTCTCCTATATAAGCTACCGTACGATATTACTTACATTTTACTTTGGCCATCTATAATAAAAGAACACCCTCCTCCGCCCGCAAAGGAAAGGAATCTCAGCCCAAAAACGGTATGAGACTGATATGGGTCCCCCCACCAAAATCCAAATCTAACGGAATCGCAAGAAAAAAATCATTGTGAATCTTTTTTACAGCCCCTCCATAACGATCTCACTAAAGGAAACAAAATTTCTACATCCCAGTACAAGACATGGATGGAGGAAGAAGATGATGATCGTCAGCTAAATTCAAATAGAGTTTTGAGAGGTGAATTTTTTTCCAGAGGTTTCTGCTTTCACGAAGACCTTTTTATTGGAAGGTTTTGGAGTACAGCGATTCCGCATCTTGCAGCTATGTTGGGTAAAGGGAAGTTTTTGGTTTGGAGTTTAACCCGTAAAGCCACAACCGTCCCCATTAACCCAATTTCTGTGCAAAAGAAATGCAGTGCTGCAGTTTTGCAGGCAGCAGGACGACAGAGCGAAAGAGAGAGAGAGAGAGAGGGACTCACTTCAATAACCAAAGAGAAAGCAACCCATTATTCACTTTGGCATTTGCCTTTGCTCTGCCCTCTCTCCATCATCATCATTCTGCATTCACATCCTCCCTCCTCACTCAATAAGTGAGCAAGTAAGAGAGAGAGGAAGAAAGAAATGTAGAGCGAGAATGTTACCAGCTAGGAGAAGGCGAAAAGAAAAGAGAGAGAGAGGTTTGCAGGGTTCTTGCTGCAGGGCTGTGGCAGAGAGTATTTTAACTTTATCTGTGAAATAACTCTCTTCCTTTCTCCCTCCAGTCCTCCACACAGCAGCTGTTCTCTTTTACCCCCTTTTCCCCTCTTCAATGTCATCTCTTTCTCTTTCTATTATTCTCCTCAAGTTGTGCAGCAGCTACCCAGCTTTGCTGGTACTGAATTCTCAGAAGAAGAGAGAGAGAGAGAAACAGAGAGAGAGGTAGCTGCTAGCTAGCTCTGTTTTTAGAGGGGCCTATGAGTGGCAGAGTGATGTGATTGAACAAAGCAAAAGTTTTTACCTTGTTTTTTCAATTTTCCTTCAGCTCTAAAACCCGTCTTATCATTATGCTTGGGAAGAGACGAGAAGAAAATCAAAAGAAAGGAGGGAAGTTGTCATTTGTACTGATAAGAACAAAACAAGAGAAACAGATCCTTTACATATAAACAACTCCTACACCACTCCACTCTGTTCCCCCCCTCCATCTCTTCGGTTTTCCCAGAGCATCGACATTCTTTATTGCGCTCTGCCCAGTTCAATGAAAGCTTGAAAAAGCTTTCAAACTTGGAACTGGGTCCTCGCTTCCCCCTCATTCTTCTTTTGTTATACCTTCGCCCGTCTTTCTACTACTCTTCTGCTACTGCTGCTGTTGGGTACTTGAAACTGCTTCAACCTCAAAAAAGTAATGATGAGTGCTTTCGTTTAGAAGCTTGTAAGGATTATATAAGAGTCACACGGCGTAAGAGTAATAATAATGGCATTACCAGCCAAGGAGATGGCGGCTTCCATTTTGGTTCTTCTCCTCTCTCTAATGGTCTCTCCTGTGTATTCCGACGACGGTAAGTTCTTTTACTTTCTCGTTGTTAGCTAACACATATACAACTATCTTTGGACTCTTTTTTCTTTCCAATCTCCAAGTAGTGTTTTCTTCCAATAACATTGGCCTTGCCTTTCCCATGGAGCAATGCCTAGTTCGTTTCAATGTCATGCCATTTACCGTAGCATTTTGCAAGAGTAGTATCTGTGATGGGTCAGCCTATTTTAACTTCTTTTTATTAAATAAAAAGCTAACATGTTAAGAAAAAAAAAAAAACTGTTGGGAAAGGGGGAACGCTGCTGGAGATAAAGAAGTCATTCAGAGATGTGGACAATGTTCTGTATGACTGGACAGAAAACTCCGCCTATTCGGATTATTGCGTGTGGAGAGGGATCATTTGTGATAATGTCACCTTCAATGTCATTGCACTGTGAGCCTCCTTTTCCCCTCTTCTTCCACCTAGAAAAGTCAGCGGCTTTGCGGGTTAATCTTCTTTTGTGGTTTTTTTACTTCCCGGGCTAAAAGCTGGAATTTTTGTTCTTGTTTCTACTGGTCATGGCAGCAACCTGTCAGGGTTGAATCTTGAAGGAGAGATCTCACCCGCAATTGGGAATTTGAAAGACCTTATCTCCATGTACTGTTCTCTCACTAGTTTAATTTGAATAGTTATTATTTTCATAATATATGAAATTGTCGATTGGGAATATGGCCTGATTTTGCTTTCCTATGCTGTGCTGTGTGTGATTGTTAATGGTGGCAGTGATCTCAGAGAGAATCGACTCACTGGCCAGATACCTGATGAGATCGGCGACTGCTCGTCATTGAAAAGCCTGTAAGTGTAATAATATTAGTTATTTTGGATGGTGCAAAAGTGTAATTAGTTAATACCTAATAGTAGTAAGTACATTGTTTAATCCATATGAAACAGAGAGAGAAAGGGGATGCTTTTGCTCTTGAGTTTAATTATCGTTACTTTAATGCGCATGTGAGCCACGTGCTTTATGTTGGTTCCATTTAATAGTAGTAATTATGATTGTTTGTCTTTCTTTCTTTCTTATCTTAAGGGACTTGTCAGTTAATCAGATATATGGAGACATACCATTTTCAATCTCTAAGCTGAAGCAACTTGAATTCCTGTAAGCTACTTTCTTTCTTATCTTAATGGATCTGTTCTGTCCGCATTTGATTTAAGAAAACTGCGTTTGTCCATCTGCTGTGAACATTTTGGAATTTTCCCCCTGTTAGAATCCTGAAGAATAACCAGCTGATCGGCCCAATACCATCAACCCTGTCTCAGATTCCCAACTTGAAAGTTATGTAAGACACTTACCTCTCTCATGACTTCATTGAACAAGATATGTTGCCTCATTTGAACCAAGGGGTTTGTTTGTTTGTTTGTTTGGACTGGCTGAATGCAGAGACCTTGCCCAGAATAAGCTGGGTGGGGAAATACCGAGGCTTATATATTGGAATGAAGTTCTGCAATATCTGTAAGTATAATGTCACCTTAAGTGTACCAACAGAGCTGTTTGTTTGGTTTGGTTTCCTTTTCCTTGACCAAAGCTGGAGTTGTCATGGTTGTGATAAAAACCTCTTTATCTGTTTTATTCAGTGGCCTACGGGGTAACAACTTAGTTGGCTCACTTTCTCCTGATATTTGCCAGTTAACTGGACTCTGGTACTTGTAAGTAGCCTCTTAATAAGACTGATGCTTTTGTTTTTTTGTAACATACATATGCTTTGCTCTGTCCCTTAAAAGTTTGGCTGTTGCAATCATATCTATTTCAGCGATGTAAGAAACAATAGCTTGAGTGGCAGTATTCCTGAGAATATAGGCAACTGCACAGCATTCCAAGTCTTGTAAGTGTTCGATATATCCAACTTGGTGAGAGTCTTAGGTGCGATCAAATTGGTTTCCTGTAGAGAGCTCATGTGTTTTCATTAACCAGGGACCTCTCTTATAACAAATTCACTGGAGAGATTCCCTTCAACATCGGCTTCTTGCAAGTAGCTACATTGTATGTACTTATCTACTCTTCTGCAGTTCTCAGTGAAAATATTCTGGATACTGATGATAGCTTATTGTGTAATGCCTGCATATGTGGTTGCATTATCTAGATCTCTGCAAGGCAATCAGTTGGAGGGGAAGATTCCTTCTGTAATTGGTCTGATGCAGGCTCTAGCTGTGCTGTGAGTGCTCTTTTCAAAAACTCTTAGAATCTGTTAACTTTCAGAAATCTATTGCTGCTTTGGGCTTGCTCACCCAGTTCATGGTTTTCCTGTTTTTTGTTTGGCACAATCTCAGAGATTTAAGCGGCAACAGGCTCAGTGGGCCTATCCCTGCAATACTCGGTAACTTGAGTTACACAGAGAAACTGTAAGTACATCATTGCTGATTCGTGCAACTTTAGGCCTGAAATTTATGCGTGGTTGGGTAAATGTTGTTAGCTTTCCTGGTCAATGGTCCAACCATAAGCATAAGCAGTTGTATTGACGACTGTCTACGGATCTGTGAGTTTGCTATAGTGATCTCTGAGTTTCATACCCTAATGTAACTCAACCTATGTTGCAGTTATTTGCATGACAACAGGCTCACTGGTTCCATCCCCCCAGAACTTGGGAATATGACAAAACTACACTATTTGTAAGGAAACCTTTGCACTTTATTGATTCCCTTCCAACCCCAGGGGGTTTCATCTGTCTACTCCATATGATATTTGATTTTTGCTCTATTGGGTTTCAGGGAATTGAACAATAATCAGCTTACAGGATACGTTCCACCGGAGCTGGGGAAGTTGACTGACTTGTTTGATCTGTATGTGTGTCCTGCTAGCATGAAGCTGTTATGTTTTCCTCACAATTGCTTTGTGTGGGCAGCTAACTCTATGATTTCCATTGTGCTTCCAGAAATGTTGCAAACAATTTGCTAGAAGGACCTATTCCTGATAATCTTAGCTCATGCACGAACCTTAACAGTCTGTGAGGCATCTGACCTGGCAACTAGTGTGGACTTTACTTCTTAGAGTTTGAAATAATTGATAATTTATCAAGAAAGGTTGTCATTGATAATTTCATTTTCAGCAATGTGCATGGAAACAAGTTGAATGGCACCATTCCTCGTGCGTTTCAAAAACTGGAGAGTATGACATATCTGTAAGTGAAGGACCTGTGTTATGTTCTATAATGTGTTTGTCAAGTCACAATAAACCGGAGCTTATGTTTTTCTTAATGATTTAACATTCTTGAATATGAGCACTCGTATCTCGACTGCTTGGTGCTTTCTATTTGAATTTCAATTAATGTGTTTTGTTCTGTTTGCAAGGAATCTTTCTTCAAATTTTATAAAGGGACCCATTCCAATTGAGTTGTCTCGGATTGGGAATTTGGATACATTGTGAGTACTTTGAATATTCTGGTTACCAATATCTTTTTTCTCTTAACTGGTTCACTTATTGCTTGTTTAAATTGGGCTCAGGGACATCTCTGCTAACAAAATTAGTGGGTCAATTCCCTCTTCACTTGGTGACTTGGAGCATCTACTTAAGATGTGAGTTATGGTTGGGAGTGAATGCAATCCTTGGCCCTTATTTGGTCCTTGACATTATTTTGTCTATTTGTCAGGAACCTGAGCAGAAACCAAGTAACAGGTTATATTCCTGCAGAGTTTGGAAACCTAAGAAGTGTAATGGAAATGTAAGAAATCATAAGAAAACGCTCTCAAGTCTCTACATACACTTCCTTCATTTGGTTTGTAACTATTTCTTGCATGTGGATTTGCATTGGCAGTGACCTTTCAAACAATCATCTCTTGGGATTGATTCCTCAGGAATTGGGTCAACTTCAAAACATGTTTTCACTGTAAGTCATTCCTTGCTCTTTGTGCTTCTGCTTGATTCTGTTGTCACATGTGGTTTGCAAGCCTCTGGACCGGTAGTCACTTATGCATTGTGTTATCGCAACTGTGTGGTATATTGATCTCCTGTTTACGTTCTAGTGTAAATTTTTTGGCTATATGTAGGAGACTGGAAAATAATAATCTATCCGGTGATTTATCATCCCTGGTGAATTGCCTCAGTCTCAACTTCTTGTAAGTTTTTCTTAGACTTGAAGTCCTTGCAGGTTCCTTATTTTTATTATTCCTTGATTGTATAAATGTTATAATCGTTGTTTTAATTTGTGTTTATGCTTTATGTCATGTAATAATTAGTGCATGTTATCTTTGCTTGAACTCGTGTAATCACTGTGCAGGAATGTGTCGCATAACAACCTTGTTGGTGTTATCCCTACTAGCAACAACTTCACAAGGTTTTCCCCAGACAGGTTTGAAGATTTTTCTGCATCTATGTGCCTGCTGTAAACTGTTTTTACTGTACTTATTTTCAAGCATAAACTATTCATGTTTCTGAAGGTTTGGAACTATTTTATGTGCCAGCTTTATTGGAAATCCTGGTCTTTGTGGATATTGGCTCAACTCTCCCTGCCATGAGTCGCGTCCAACTGCACGAGGTAATTGCAGATCATTTGAAAATAATCAAAATATTGAGGAAACAAGGCTCTAATCATTCTTGAATTTGAGGTCCAACTGGTCTATAGCAACTATGAAACTATCTGGTTCTCCAAAGCAGGATCAAATTTCTTTGAGCTAAGTGTTCTTTGTGACTTGCAATAGTTTGCATTGCTGTTCTTGTGAAGCTATTCTTTTCTTGGCAGTTACAATTTCGAAAGCAGCGATCCTGGGAATCGCACTCGGTGCTCTGGTACTTCTTCTCATGATCTTAGTGGCAGCTTTCCGGCCTCACAATCCTCCACAATTTCTTGATGGATCACTCGACAAACCAGGTACTTGAATTTTCACTATTTACAGTAGTACAAGTCTACTAGTGGATGCAAGGCATTTGATCATTGTCCCATTAGGAAGTACATTATAGATTCCACCATCTCTACTTTCTTAATACCTACGGTTTCTTTTGTCAGTTAATTATTCAACCCCAAAGTTGGTGATTCTTCACATGAACATGGCTCTCCATGTGTACGAGGATATCATGAGAATGACAGAGAATCTGAGTGAGAAGCATATAATTGGATACGGTGCATCGAGCACTGTGTACAAGTGTGTCCTCAAAAATTGCAAGCCAGTTGCTATCAAGAGACTCTACTCTCACTATCCTCAATGCTTGAAAGAATTCGAGACAGAATTAGGAACAGTTGGGAGCATCAAGCACCGAAATCTCGTCAGCTTGCAGGGCTACTCTCTCTCTTCGTCAGGGCACCTCCTTTTCTACGAGTACATGGAAAATGGTAGTCTGTGGGATCTCCTTCATGGTGGGTTCGAGTTTGCCTCTTCTGCTGGTCTATTTTGTCTTTTTTTTTTCTCCCCCGGGTCATACTCTCTGTTGAACGTCTATGTATGTCTCAAACTTTCCAGGTCCTACAAAGAAGAAACGGCTGGACTGGGATACTCGTCTTGGGATAGCAATGGGAGCAGCACAGGGGCTAGCGTATCTGCACCATGATTGTAGTCCTCGTATCATTCACAGGGATGTGAAGTCCTCCAACATTCTTCTGGACAAGGATTTTGAAGCACATCTAACTGATTTTGGAATTGCCAAGAGCTTGTGCATTTCAAAATCCCATACCTCGACGTATATAATGGGCACCATTGGGTACATAGACCCCGAGTATGCAAGAACTTCACGACTCACTGAGAAGTCGGATGTCTACAGTTATGGTATTGTTCTGCTTGAGTTGCTGACGGGAAGGAAAGCAGTGGACAATGAATGCAACCTCCATCATCTGGTAGGTTTTATTAATGTCTGACTGTGTTACTTGCTTCTCAAGGAACCTTAATAGTTTAGTCTGGGTGAACAATAATCATCTAACATAAATGTGTTTGTTTGTTTGTTGACATGCAAATAGATACTGTCCAAGGCAGCGAACGATGCAGTTATGGAAACTGTGGATCCTGACATCACTGCCACGTGTAAAGATCTTGGAGGGGTGAAGAAAGTGTTTCAGCTGGCACTACTGTGCGCGAAGCGTCAGCCATCGGAGAGGCCTACAATGCACGAGGTAACGAGGGTGCTGGGTAGCCTGTTGCCAGCTAGCATGCAACCAAAGCAACAATGCACGCAGCTGGGAGCTGGGGCAACTGCAGCAGTGCCGGCATTGGCCCCGGTGGCATCGGGTAAGGTCTCGAGTTGCTACATGGATGAATATGCTAATCTCAAGACTCCACATTTGGTGAATTGCCCTTCCATGAGCACCTCAGATGCTCAGCTCTTCCTCAAATTTGGGTAGGAGCTATTAGTTACCCCGCCAAATATTTGAAGGAGTAGGAAGTTGCAGGCAGGGGTCAGAAGAAAGAATGGTAGAAAATATTTAGTACTGAAAAGGAAGTGTGTATAAAAGCAGGAATGAGAACTTGGAATATCCCCATCATATTATTATGTAATTTTAGTTGTAAAAGTGTAGGTAGGTAGTACAATGAATTGTTGGAAATGGGGAGTGGTAAACTTGGAAAGAGATGAAAGTGTTCGTGGGTCATGGTTTTGTTTTTGAAGGTGTCGTATTTATTACTTTTGGTGGATGGTGAAGGCATGTTAGGAATGGCAGAGGGTAGGCCCACTGTGGCAATTCAGCCCTTTAGACGGAGGGAAAAATGGTTCGCTCCGCTGGCTGGCAGTGTACTACTGGGGGAGTCTGCAGTAAGGGTACGGGGGAGCTGACGAGCCTCTGCCAGACTGCGTCGGCAGCAGCAGCAATAATACACTGAGGGCCTTTGGCTGGTTGCTATTGGATTTTGGGACCATTGGATGGAGGGTGGTTAATACGTTTTGACGGATGAGGGCGACTACTCACTGAGGGGGTAATGAAACTCCCCAAATTGAATAAGGTCACAGGAGGAGTTCAGTTGATATGATCGGACCTTGGATTGTGTGGAGATTTTTCATCTTCTGAGATGCTTGTGCAGTTCAATTGGTTGATGATCGATTTTGAAAGACGGTAATGTCCGGTCTCCTCCGACACAAAATTAGATGCAAGGCTTATCACATGAGATGATAATTTGGGTTAGGAATGCAATCATATTTATAAGAATTCATCCAAAATCGTCAATCAATGATGAACCGTAACCCACAATTCAAGGGTTTTGCTTGTAACTCACAAGCGAGAGAACGACGTTGGTGTCTATAAACATGTTGGGAGCACTTAAGGGACAAGAGGGAAGCCTAAAGGGCCCAGCAGGTGGGGAGTTAGGGGCCTACCAAAAGGAAGGCCCAACCCAAGAGGAGGCCCGGGACTGTGACCTGAGCAGTGGGTCCCAGCCTAGAGGGGGCGCCTAGTGACAAGCAGGGGGGCAACGGCCAGGAGCGTACGGAGGGGACAAGAAGTGGGGTCAGGCGCTTCAGGGCCCGGGATAATGTGTCAGAATGCCAGGGCGCCTGACGAGTGGAAGTACAGTGCATTTAATGCCACAATGCCGTAGGACGGATTTGTGGGGCAATTGTCGGCCCTACCCCGAGTATAAATAGCGAAGTGGGTGGAGCTCATTTACTCAGGTTGGAACTTCTCTATAAAGTACACTTCACTTCTCTCTCTAGAAAGACTGTTCTAACTTGAGCGTCGGAGTGCTAACGAGCCCTGCGTGAGGGGTTCGGTGGGCGCCTTTGTGTGCAGGAGTGAGGCACGCGGTAGGAGCAAGCCAGGAGAAGGAGGGGCGCATTGGCCATCAGGAGTATCGGGTTACTTGGCTCAAACAATTGGATCGCCAGATAGGGGAATATAGTCTTGAGAGCACAATGGGTCATGGAGGAAGCGGCGGAAACTGCAAGAGAGAGAACCTGCGCCCCGAACGAAGCGGGGTTGGAGGAGGCGCCCCGTTTGTCAGAAGAGGTGCAAGGAGGGGGAGATGAGGCGCAAGAGACAGCCCAATCAGAGGGCGTCACGCTCACCAAGGAGTACTTAATTCGCATAATCGAGGAGCAAGACCAAGCGCTCGAGGCGCTGAAGAAGGAAGTGGAGGCTCTGAAGAAGGGAGGGGGGGGGGGGGGGACGCAACGCCTCCCCCCAGCGGAAGGAAGAGAAAGAGACGAGGACGAAGAGGGGATGTCCAGTGCTCTAAGGCGCACGGAGGAGCTAGGTCATCTGACCCGGCACATGGAGCCGGATCTCGACGAGCATAACGGGTGGGCGCCAAGGCGCCTCGAGCGGCCTTGGGGATTCAGGAAACCGCTGGCGCGAAGCGTCTTAGCGGAGCAGGCCAACTCGGTCATACCGGCGCTCCCCAGCTACGATGGTACGGCTGATCCGGAAGATCACCTGAACAATTACTTCACCAAAATGCAGTTGTACAATAGCTCGGATGCCACGTTGTGTCGTGCCTTCCCGTCGACCTTCGTCGGCGTGGTGCTGGACTGGTACAATCAGATTGAGGAGGGTAGAATCGACAGCTTTGAGCAATTCGCGGCCATGTTCCTCCCGTAGTTTGCCAGCCGGAAGCACAGGAGCCTAACGATTAGCGCATTGTTCAAGTTCAGGCTGCGAAAGAGGGACACAGCGCCTCCCCCCAGCGGAAGGAAGAGAGAAAGAGACGAGGACGAAGAGGGGATGTCCAGTGCTCTAAGGCGCACGGAGGAGCTAGGTCATCTAACCCGACACATGGCGCCGGATCTCAACGAGCATAACGGGTGGGCGCCAAGGTGCCTCGGGAGGCCTTGGGGAGTCAGGCAACCGCTGGCGCGAAGCGTCTTAGTGGAGCAGGCCAACTCGGTCATACCGGCGCTCCCCAGCTACGATGGCACGGCTAATCCGGAAGATCACCTGAACAATTACTTCACCAAAATGCAGCTGTACAATAGCTCGGACGCCACGTTGTGTCGCGCCTTCCCGTCGACCTTCGTCGGCGTGGTGCTAGACTGGTACCATCAGATTGAGGAGGGTAGGATCGACAGCTTTGAGCAATTCGCGGCCATGTTCCTCTCGAAGTTTGCCAGCTGGAAGCGCAGGACCCTAACGATTAGCGCATTGTTCAAGTTCAGGCAGCGCAAGGGTGAAGAGCTCCGGGATTTCTACAAGCGATGGATATCGGTCGCAATGGCGGTCAAAGACGTCAAGCCCACGGTCCTGGGTTGCTGTTTGGACGAGTGCACCACCAGTGAAGAACTTTGCTGAGCGTTGTCTTGGCTGGACGTTGTGTCCATAGAGGATTTTGACCGCCGGGTGCAGAAAGTCATCATGCTGGAAGAGACGATGGCCACGAGGAGGAAGGAACGAAGAGAGGTGCGCCCCGAAGAGGCGTAGGTCGCCGACTGCTACCAACTCAAGTCAGAAATCCAGGGGCATGTTAATAGGGGAATGCTGAACGAGTTCGTAAAGAATGGAGAGGATAAGGCGCATCGAACCATCATGGCGCAGGAGGAGAAGGTGACGGCGCCCTAAGGGAGCGTCCGCGAGGGCGGAACCACGCACGGAGAAAAGGAAGCGTCGAGAGAAGGCAAAGAGTTACCTCCACCCCCCTTTGAGGTAGAGTCAGAGACTAACCCTGCCCGGGTGAGGCTGACCATTGAGGCCATCTCTGGCACGACCGACCTGAGGCAGAAGTTAGAGGAGGGAAGGCGGCTGAAATCAGCCACCACCAGCGCACCAGCAACCGTGCGGATTCACTTCAACGAGGTGCCCGAGGAGGCGTGTCGTGTCCCGTCAGTCGAATATTTGGAGATCAGAGGAGTGGTGGCCGGGTGTGAAGTGAAAAGGATGCTGGTGGACACGGGGAGTTCGATGGATGTATTATTCCGGTCCACTTTTGAGAAGATGCAGATGTCACCTAGTATCGTGAGGCCGGCCGTCACGGTCCTGGTCGGATTTTTAGGGGTACCGGCGCGAGTCATTGGGCGCGTGCGCCTGCCTGTGATGCTAGGAGAGGAGGAGCACATGGTTACGCATACCGTTGACTTTGGCATCGTAGATTGTCCCTCTAACTACAATGCTAGGCAGGGAAAGATCTTAATCTGACTGAAGATTGAAGCTCCGACCACCGGTTCTAGGCTTTGAATGCGGCGGAACTCGTTAGGGTTCTGAATCTGACTGGAAATTGAAGCTCCGACCACCGATTCTGGGATTTGCATGCTCCGACCACTGATTCCAGATTTGGTTGTCGTCGGGCTTGTCTTGAAAAAATTGCTACAGTGTAGGAGGGGACGCCGTGGTCAGGATCGTATTGGAGTTGGGTTGGATTCTTGGAGAGTCGAGGTGAGAGAGTGAGGAGAAGAGAGGAGGTAATGGTTAGCGCAGGTAGAAGATGGGTTTGGGTTGGGGAGTCGGGGAGAGAAAGAGGAGAATATGGTCGATTCTGGGGAGAGGGAGGTCTAAATTGGGGGGTAATATTTGGCAGTGGGTGGCTTTTGAGTTTTGATGTGGGAAGGGCAGAAGAAAGGGCAGAATGTGAATGAAGGTTCGGTTTTCTCGGGTAAACCGGACCGAACCGACATATATTCTGGTTCGGATTGGCCGAACCAAAATATATTTCGGTTCCATTTCAGTTTGGGGATTGGATGGATTAGGAGACCCGGTATGCATGATTTCGGTTCGGGTTCGATCGAACCGAACCGATGCCCACCCCTACGGTAATGCGGTCGAGTCGTTAGTGGGATTGTTGAAGGAGTTTGCAGATCTTTTTGCTTGGAGCGCTCGAGAGATGCCAGGAGTAAGTCTGGAAGTTGCGGTGCATCGCTTGTCAATAGAAAAGGGCGTGCGCCCGGTGCAGCAGAAAAGAAGGCCTTTGTCGGAGGAGAAAGTGGAGGCGTTGCGCAAGGAGGTGGGAAAGTTACTCGAGGCCGGATTTGTTGAGGAGGCGAAGTATACGACGTGGTTGTCCAACGTGGTGCTGGTTCCCAAGGCGTTGGGCGACTGGAGGATGTGCGTCGATTACACAAGCCTGAATCGGGCATGCCCGTCGGACGCATATCCGATGCCCCGCATCGACCAGCTGGTGGATGCGACCGCCTACCACGAGGCGCTGAGCTTCTTGGACATGTTTTCCGGCTATCATCAGATTCTCATGTGCGAAGAGGACCGGGAGAAAACCGCATTCATGACCCCCTTCGGTAACTTCCGCTACAAGGACATGTCCTTCGGGTTAAAGAATGCGGGTGCAACCTACCAGCGGATGGTAAACACCGTGTTCCAAGGGCATGTCGGGAGGAACGTGGAGGCATATGTGGATGATCTAGTGGTCAAGAGCAAGAGAAGAGAGGACCACCTGAGGGACTTGCGCAAAACTTTCGAGACAATGCGTGCCCATTCCCTCCATCTTAACCCACTCAAGTGCGTTTTCGGCGCGGAGGCCGGCAAATTCTTGGGCTTCATGATAACAAAGAGGGGGATTGAAGCCAACCCGAAGCAAGTGGAGGCAATTAGGCGCCTCGAGCCTCCGAGAACGCCAAAGGAAGTGCAAAGTTTAAACGGGCGCCTGGCAGCATTAGGGCGGTTCATCCCACGATCAGCCGACAAGGGCGCTCCCTTCTTCCGGGTTCTGAAGAGGGCTGCGCGCTTCAAGTGGACGGAGGAGTGCAATGAGGCGTTCGAGCAGTTGAAGAGCCTCTTGGTGGCGCCCACTGTTATGACGGCGCCCCGGGCAGGCGAAGTGCTATACCTATACATTGCAGTGTCGCGTACGGTGGTTAGTGCGGTGCTCATTTCGAGGGCGGTGACATATGGAGAAGATCGCCCCGTGTACTACGTGAGCAAAGTAATGACAGGTCCTAAGACGCGCTATGCACCCATCGAAAAGGCAGCCTCAGCTGTAGTCGCGGTGGCAGAGAAACTGCGCCCATATTTCCAGGCGCATACTGTAGTAGTGCTCACGAACCTGCCATTGAAATGCACGCTGGGGTCCATGGATGTGGCAGGGCGCATGGTGAAGTGGGCATTTTAACCGAACAAGTATGACATCAAGTACGCGCCCCGCCCGGCGATCAAGGCGCAAGTATTGGCCGTTTTCGCAGCGGAAGGAGTGGTCAGTAGGGGAAAAAGGAAGAATGAAAGTTGGAAGGTCTACGTCGATGGGGCGGCCAGCCGAGTCGGAGCGGGGGCGGGGATAGTGGTCATCAATCCCATGGGCCCCATGCATGAGCTGGCGCTCCGGTTCTCGTCGTTGAAAACTAACAACGCGGCGGAGTACGAGGCTGTGATAGCGGGTTTGAATGCGGGCGAGAGCTGGGGGCGCAAAGGATTCAGGTCCGCTCTGACTCGGCCTTGGTGATAAACCAGCTGAACGGTGTGTTCGAAGTGAAGGAGGAGGCTCTGGGCACGCACATGAGAAGGATTGAGGGGATGCGTCCCTGGTTTGAAAAGGTGGAGTTCGTGCACGTTCCAAGGGAAGAAAATGCCCACGCGGATGCGCTTTCCAAGTTGGTCACCGCTACAGATTTCGAGATGGAACGGCACGTGATTGTCTCAAAGGAGCACTCATCGGAAGAGTAAATGGTGGGGGTGATCGGAGAGCAGGATAGTGAGGAGGAAGGATGGATGACCCCGATTAAGGCATATTTGCTCCATGGAACGGTCCCTGAAGACGCAAGGCAAGCATGGCAAGTGAGACGCAAGGCTGCCCGTTGCATGATTCTAGAGGGCTAGATGTACAAGAGGTCACACTCGGGGGCCTACCTGAAGTGGCGTTGTCTTGCGCTTCTCTTCTGTGGCCTACCCCCAGGCCAATGGGCAGGCGGAGGCAGCTAACAAGAGCATCTTGCATGGACTCCATACGAGGTTGCTAGAAGTCAAGGGGAGATGGGTCGAAGAGCTCCTAGGCGTGCTATGGGCACATAGGACGACACACAAGGTGGCGATAGGGGAGACGCCGTTTGAATTGACTTATGGTAGCGAGGCGGTTATCCCGGTGGAAGTGCGATTTCCCACGTATCGGGTGGCAGGGTATGAGGAGTCAACCAATTGTGAAGAGCGCGTACATGACCTCGACATGCTGGAGGAGCGCCGAGATATTGCCTCCGTGCGCCTTGAGGCCATGAAACAACAGGTGGTCAAGTACTATAATCGTAAGATGCGTCCCCATTAGATACGCTTGGGAAGCCTGGTGTTACGACGCGACTTTCGCCCAAAGCCGTGTGAGGGAAAGCTCTCTCCTAAGTGGAAGGGACCGTATCGTCTCCGGGAGGTGATAGGACCGACCACGTTCAAATTGGAGCGCATTGAGGGGAAGGCCATCAAGCGAACATGGAACACATAAAACCTCAAAGTGTACCACGGGAAGAAGGCATGGGAGGTCTCGGAGTAACACGTCAATAGCACAGGGAGGGGCGCCCACATTTTGCCCAGTATTCGAGGGTAGGTTGATTAGGTGTAAGGGGAATTACTATTATAGCAAGCGTGCCACCCCACGCGCCGTAAAATCGTGACTGTAAAGCGCCCTTCTTTTGCGCCATAAGATTATGACAACATTCACTGTAAAGCGCCCTACTTTTGCGCCTTAATATTATGGCAACGTTCACGGTAAAACACCCTACTTTTGCGCTTTAAGATTGTGTCAGCGGTTATTACAAAGCGCCCCGCACTGCGCGCCCTATTGGTTGGTTTCATAAAGCGCCCTACTTTTTTTGCCCTGATGTTTGCGTTGAGAAATGTTTTATTCGTGCCCAAGTACCATAACCTAATGCGCCCTTCGTAAAGCGCCCTCCCAGACACGCCCTTATGAATAATTCAAGTGAATTTCAAATTTCTGCCTAACTCCTGAAAAGCAATGTGCACCGGTGTTGGATTGGGTAAGCGCCCTACGTACCTGCGCCCCGAAATTCGACAAGATAAAGCGCCCTATGTACACGCACCCGCAAGTAAGAGACGTATAAAGCAGGTGGCATAAAGCAGTTCGACAAATTCATTAAACTGAGAGTTCACAAAGTTACAACGACTGGAATTGAAAATAACAAGGAGGTAATAAACAGACGGGCAAGGAGGGCGCCCACTTACTCTTCCTCGCTCCGAATCGCACCCTCGGGCGTCCCCTGTGGCTCGGCGGAGCGCCTTTCCTCATCGTCTTGCCCCTCGCCTTCTTCCTCCTCATTCCCCGCGGCCTCGTCATCCTCCGCGCCTTCCTCCGCGCCTTCAGCTTCCTCCTCATTCCCCTATTCTTCGTCCCTGTCCTGATCATGCGCCTTGTCGGTAGCTGGTGGTGGGATGTCCAGCTCCACAATGAGCTCCAACTCGCTAGCCTTGCGGCCCCTGTCCATGAAATTGAGTATGTGCATGATCAGGGCAAAAGAGTCCCACTCAACCTCAGGGTGATCCTTGCTGAACTTCTCTTGTAAGATCTTCACCATATCAAGGTGGAGTTGTGCTTCATAGTGCTCCTTGCACGCCTTCTCGACGGACGCTTTTATCTTCTCGCGCTCCGCCTCGATGCCGGTTGATAGTTTGGCCGCCCAAGCCTGGGACTCCTTCTGCGCCTCGTCCCAGGCGTTGGCCAATGTCTCATGCGTCTCACGGGCGGCGACCAGCTCATTCCGGAGGCGCTCCGCGTTGCTGTCAGATGCCGAACTCTCCTTGGCCATCCAATCAAATTCACGCGCGGTGGATTCGATCAGCATCATCTTCTGGCACACGCACAGGGTAACAAAGGCTTAGTAAGACTTAGAAACCGGGAGAAAGGATCAGTTAGAAACCTAGAAAGTCGAAGGGAGGGGCGCTTTACCTGAACGGAGAGGTTGGCCATGGTGCGAAGGGGCCGGTTGGAGTTGAGGTGATCGGGTCGCTCGATCACCGCAACATGGGATAACACCATTTGCATTGAGGCGCCCGGATCCTTCCCTGCCTTGACGGGCACGCCTACAACGACCTTCTCTAGTGGTCGGGCGAGAGGCTGAAGATAGGGGGGTCAATGTTTTTCCTGTGTGCTCTCCCACACTTGCCATAACCAGGCTGGCTGGCACGCCCGAGGCTATCACGTGGTCCAACTTGGCCTTTTTCGCGGCCTAAAGGAGCGGTTCAGCAGGCCTTTTCTCCGGCGCCTTGGACTGGGAGGCTCGATTAGGTGTCTGAGAGGTGGCGCCCTGGCTACGAGGCGAGAGAGAGGCGCCTCGACTTTGGTGGGTGCGAGAGGCGCCTTGGCTCCGGTGTGAGGGGGAGGCACCTTGCTCATCGCCAAAGTTGAGGGGGGAGTTTTATGACGGCTAGGGTGGTTTGGTGGCAGCAGGAAAAGGCGCACGGTTCGCCGGCATAGCAGGTGAGGAGACAATCCTCACGCGCACAGGTTTTTTGCGCGGAGGCTGGGACGAGGCAGCGGGGTCCTTACTGGTCTTGCCGCGCGCGGGAAGCGGAGGAGGGATGAGGTGGAGCTTCGAGAGGATGAGATCGGAGACGGAAGTGAACACAGTGCCTGCAAAAAGTGAAGACGAGGTCAGCCAGGCGCATAAAGGAAGGAAAAGCGTATGAAACTAGGCGCATGTTACTACCATTGTTGTAGAACTCCGCTAAATGGCGAGCATACTCGTCGTTTATTTCAAGGTTCAGGGGCACGGATGCGAGGCGCCGCGCCATGTCTTCCTCCGCCTTGTTGAAGTCGGGGTGTGATAACTCGATATTTGCACATGTTTTCCCCTTTGTTTCTTGACTGCTTGAGCTTTAATTATCGCCTCTTTGGCCTATTTTACGCTAGGTTGTGTTCCTTTGTCACATTTCAGGTCCTAGCACATAAAGTGAAGCATAGGCGCAAGTTTCAAGTCAATCAGAGATCAATTGGCGATTAGGGAGAAGAAACTCGAGCATGACCTGAAGAAGAATGGATTTCTATCTCACTTTATGGACAAATAATCATTCAAGCTTGTCATGAAAATAAAGAGGACGAGACTACGAGCGTCTGGGATCAAACGGCGATTGATTCGGAGTCCGACGAGGGAGAAACAAGCATTGAATATAGGGGAACATGTTCGGCAGTAAAAACACGGGCGCACCTAAATCAAAACACGGCCGTGTCCATGTTTAGGCACGACCGTGTTTTGGCCAACGCGCGCGGGCGTGTTTTTAACACGGGGCAAAGCACGGGCGGCCAAAACCAAAGCACGATCGTGCCCTCGACCGTGTTTTGCCCAGGGTCGGCCTTTTTAGGCAGATTCAAGCCAAAAGAGAGAGAGAGAGCTGGGTTTTGGATCCCAAACACCCAAGGGACGAACCAAAGAGAGAGAGAGAGAGAGAGAGAGAGAGAGCGATTTGAGGGTATTCTAAGAGTGGAATTGGAGGATTTCTTCGCCTTGGAAGCTCGAGGAACAAGCCCGGACTTGAAGACTGACCATCTGAAGATTCTTACTGCAGTCTCTCTCTTCTCTATGGAGAAACTTCCCTTCACTTAGGTTTTGAGGATTCCTAGCTATGTTTGTTTGATTGGATGATTGTATGAGTACTCTGACTTGATAATCTTGAGTTCATATTCAATCTATGCATGTTTTCATGATTCAATTCTGCTTTAGTCGAGATTATTGATTCTGCTTTGGTCCTATGAGAGCAAATACCTGATTAGGTCAATAGAGCACCATAGATTGATAGTAGTGGATCGATTGCTTTAGTCGAGGGTTGATTCACTGCTTTGTATCGATTGAGAACCTCATTCGATAGAGGGAGTCTAGTTCAGAACGCCTTGATCGGTTGTTCTAGAGAAGGATACGTCCCTCTAGGCAATCGACTCAAGAGGGCATTGATCCTTTAGTCGAGATTCAAGGTCTAGTCAAGGATTCTCTGCATTGTGAATGAAAGTGAAATAAGTTAGAAATCATCAATCATTAATCAGACTAGTGGCTAGGGGGAATCATACCTAAGTGAGTTCCTAACCTGTAATTAGATTAACTTTAACTGTAGTTTGCTAGAGTAGTTTTAGTTCTTCCTTATTAATCTGGTTTTCTAGATAATGAATTGAAGCTGTGTAATAGTAACTCTAGAGACCCGTGGATTCGATATTTATTACTTGAGCCACTATACTGCAGTCCCTTCCATTGGTTACTTTTGGTCATTGTTAGGAGTTGTGTCATAGCGAGTCAGGGTGTTTATTGAACTCAGCCTCATCCCCGAATGACCACTAAGTCAGGGGCGCGGCGCCACTCTCGAAGAAGGGCGTGTCGCGCGGGCGGACGAAGAAAAAAGACTCGAACCACGAGCGCCCCATTTTCTTGCAATGGCTTATAAAATTGTACCCCAGTTTTGGGTGCCTTTGCAGGCTGAAGCAGTTGGGGATTTTAACCATAATGAAGAAATGGCGAAAGAGTTTGAAGGAAAGAAGGATGTTGTGTTGATGACACTTGAGGTGGAAGAGCACCGTATACAAAATAATGACGGGAGAAAGGCGCCCGAAGGAACACTGGCACAAGTGAAGCACACCTTCAAGAATGGGGTCAATTGGGAAGCGGAGCCCATAGCGGGCGTACTCTTGGTACACGCAATCCAACCCTCTCCACAGACCCCCACGCACGCGATGAGAGAGGGGTGAGCATAGCGCTAGTTTGCAGGCATCTGCGCTGCTCGGATTAATTTTGTGAAGTGGGAATACAAGATCTTGGACGTGTGCGGAGGCCCGGCGTCTGCCTCGGACATCAGGTCAATGTCAGTGGACATATACCCAGGCGGCCACATGTTGCCCCATTGGCTTATCCCGAACTCTCGAGGCGCGCCGGTGCCTAAGTCAAAAGAAGAGGAGGAGGTCAAGAGAGGCGCTCAAGGGGGAATGCTTTAGGAAAAAGGGCGCTCAAGTAAGAAGCGGGGGGGGGGGGGCGCTTAGGAAAAGAGTAAGGTACGAGTTTGTTTTTTGTTCCCTCAAGTCTCGCGGAGCGCGACGTGCAAGCCCAAGGCGTGTAAGCAACAGAGCGTTACTCAATTCGTAAAACAAGAAACGGGGAGTACCTGAGGCGGCGGCTGGAGCGTCGGAAGGTACAGGGTTGGTGGACCCGGGCTGATTTGTGGAGGCCATGATGAGAGGCGCGTAGGTAGTGGGAGAGGAAATCTCACAGCAGCAAAAGGCGCCCGGTCGCGATTACAGAGAGGATGGCGAGCAGTGAAACTTAGAAAGAGAAGCTAGAGAGATAAGGCTTTTGCGAGAATGAGGATAGCAGAAGAGGGAAGGAGCAATAAATAGGGGAGGAGAGCAGGAAAGAGGATGGTAGACCGAGGGGAGGCGAACGGTTGCCTAGTCTGAAGGAAATTCAAATTTCAAAATTTGAATTTCCTTTCAGGCTAGGGGGAGGGGGAGTGATCCCGAAGATCGAGGCAGAAGCCCAACGACCTACCTGCAATAAAGAAAAAGGGGAAATAAATTGTGAAAAAGAAAGGGAGAGGGGTGAGGAAAAGTAAAGAGGGGAGGTGAACAAAAGAAAGGAGGTGCGACGTCTGATCGGCGAAAGTGAGGGACGTCGAAGCGCAAGAGAGATTCGCGGAAGGGAGCGCGCGCCCGAGGTAAACCATAAAGGAAGCGCGCGCTCCCGAAAGGAGGGAAGGAGGGCAGACATGAGGACCTTCACTGCGCCCTATGGGAAGTTAGGCCCCCGCCGAACGGCGGACACCTAACTGGGGGGCAATTGTTGGGGGCACTTAAGGGCCCAAGAGAGAAGCCCAAAGGGCCTAGCAGGTGGGGAGTTAGGGCCTACCAAAGGGAAGGCCCAGCCCAAGAGGAGGCCCCGGACTGTGACCTGAGCAATGGGTCCCAGCCTAGAGGGGGCGCCTAGTGACAAGTAGAGGGCAACAACCAGGAGCGTACAGAGGGGAGAAGAAGTGGGGCCGGGCGCTTCAGGGCCGGGAGAATGTGTCAGAATGCCAGGTCGCCTAGCTAGTGGAAGTACAATGCATTTAATGGCACAATGACGTAGGGAGGATTTGGGGGGCAATGGTCGGCTCTACCCCCGAGTATAAATAGCAAAGTGGGTGGAGCTCATTTACTCAGGTTGGAACTTCTCTCTAAAACTACACTTCCCTTCTTTCTCTAGAAAGGCTGTTCTAACTTGAGCGTCGGAGTGCTAACGAGCCCTTAGTGAGGGGTTCGGTGGGCGCCTTTGTGTGCAGGAGCGAGGCGCGCGGTAGGAGCAAGCCAGGAGAAGGAGGGGCGCATTGGCCATCGGGGGTATCGGGTTACTTGGCTCAAACAAAACCTTTGATTTATTTCATTGATTGATCGGACTAATACCGTGATTACAATATATAAGCGACTAAACCTAATACGTAACCTTAGCTAACCCAAAACCCTACTAACTGCTCTAGGCCCCTCGGCCAAGACCCTAAGCTAACTCCTAACCCATTAGGTAACCCAAAGGAAAAGACCCTTATAACTATCACTCTTAATTTGGCCCACGCATACCCCATGCTAGCTACGTAACCTACCAACACTAAACCATAACAATTGACAAGATAAATTAATATACTGACCCTTAAGCCTAAACTATATCTCATCAATCAAACATCACATGATAGAAACAATCCATCATTCTGCTACGTACAAGGAATATAAATAATTCAGTAAGCACTTAATCTCTTAACTGCCTCCCGTGAACCATTGAAAAAGACTAATAGATCATTCGCAAAAAATAATTGTGAGATGTCAAGGTATTTGCAAAGGGGATGATATAGTATACTTCATGCTGCTGTAGTTTTAGACAAGTGATTACAAATATATTATCAGAAATAAGCCTTCCTTTATTGATTGTGAATTTCCAATCAGGTGAGGGAGGTATTTGGACAAATATATGCTGCTGTATTTGAATTGTCCATTAACTATATGATCAACAATTTTCTTTTATACTTTAGTCTCCAACAAAGCTACTAAATATGATACTTATTTAATTAACTATGTATATACTTGTGTTTCTCAGGGGTATTGAAGACCCTGACATTCCATGAAAGCAAAATCATCGATGCTTGCCCCTCCCGCTCCCCCTACGAGGAGGTGGAGCTTTAGCCTTTGCTTTGCTTTGAGACTTAGAGCCTAAACTACTGGCCTTATCAACCGAACTATTAACCTATGGACTAGTCTCTGATCCAACTGTGACTGATTCCAATGATTCCTTGCATTTACCCGCATTAAAAGACAACGACTTCACACAAGTGCCCATATAACTAGAACCCTGAGACACTGAAAACAATGTGAACCCCCCCCCCCCCCCCCCCCAGGAGTGGCAGCATCTATACCGAATACTACCCGCACTAGTGAGTTCATAGAATCTTCAGTAATCACCTATCTAACCGATTCTGGTTGTGTCTGCAACCAAGACACTTCATGATCCTCTTGAAACTCAAAGCCATTGCCTTGAGAATTGCCAAAAATTTGACATTAAAGATGCTTAGGTGGGAGACGCAGGTATTCCACAGAGAGAGAATCCGACATCTCATTCTGGCTGAACTTGAATGAACTCCTAGAACGTAGAATCCACCCTCAGCTCTATACAAATCTTGGCAACCCCAACGTTAGCTCCCCGCTTGGTTACTTGATCCATCCAGAGTAGAATACCCAAAATACTGGGAATACGACTTAACCCATCTACAAATGTGGTATTCTAGAGGAATTCCGGTTATCCTAACCTAGATAGGCAAAGAAGAGAGATGAATATCAAGAGGATGGATCCTTTGAGTCCAACGCCGAAAGAAAAGAGAGACATTATGGCAATATGCCAGGGACCGCCCTAAAAAACCCAAGTGCTCGTCGCTAGATCCGAGAACTGAGACAAGAACATTATTTGCACATGTTGGCACCGTTGTTTCTTAACCATTTTGGCTCGAATTTGTGTTGTATTGGCCTATTTTACGCTAGGTTGTGTTATTTTTTCATTTTTCAGGTCCTAGCGAATAAAGGGAGGCATAGACGCAAGTTTCGGGTCAATTAGAGGTCGTTTGGTCACTCAAAAGCTTCTCAAAAGTGAAGGTGAGAAAGAAATACGGGCAACCTTCCCTTAAAATACGACCGTAATTCACAAATTACTGCCGATATTTTTTATGCCGGGCATGATGAAGGCTCAGGTGAGAATTACGGTCAAGGTTCCCAAAAATACGACCGTATTTCTCCAACGTCCAACTCGTATTTTTATGGTCGAGGCTAGACATTGAAGAATGTAGAAGGAAAGCAAATTATGGGCAGACGAAGACGAAATATGTCCGTAATTTGCAAAATACTGCTGGTAATTTTCAAAATACTGTCAGTATTTTCCCAGACGCGACCGTGGATTTCTACGCATCGACTTGACCAAAACGCGCGTTTTGGGCAAAATACGAGCCTCAGAATGAACTGTCTTCACCATAATTGTTGTCAAGGAATCGCCCTCGTGTTTATGCGCAAGCTCCATCACTTTAACAGTTTTGCTCTGGAGCATATTTAAATTTTTTAAAGAAAGAAATAATAATGTGCTCGAAATATCGATACTAGAAATACATCTTATAATTTAAAAGCAAAGCCCTAACATTTGGGCAAACCTCAATCCATAAAGTCTTATTCTTTTAAATCTCCAGTCATTACTCATAATCATAAAGCAAATAACTAAAGATTACAAATGTTGCTTACTCCGTTCCGTGGTCAGACATCTTCAGAAGTGCTCACGTGGTCCCCCTCTAGTAGCCTGCTGTCTCACTGGATGCCCCTCGACTGGATGCTCCCTAGCTCCTCCTCTACGACCTGGTGAGTGGGTTGGGGTCAGTCTACGCTATTACTTAAACTTGAATCACCTACGGGTGTTCCCTTAAGTGTTCACCTCAAAACTTGTGGAAGTTGTTCATACTTCCACCCTTTAAATTTTAACCCTTAAAAACGTGGGAGTTGTAGTTACTCGCCACCCTCAAAATCTTAAACCTTTGACAGACACTAGGATCCCCTCACTAACTAGTCCAGCCGCCCAGCTCATACGTATGAGGGCCAACAAAGGCCTTTCCTTAAACCTTTTTATGGGAGTAATCGATTCAACCCCATAAACCTTAAGAGTATATCATACTCTTCCTTTAAACTTAATGTGATGACTAAGTGATTCATCCACATGTTCCTTAAGAGCAAACTTGCTATTCTTTTAAACTTTCACTGGGGCGGGAAACTGGCGTTAGTGAACTACCTTTAAATCTTTTCACCATAATTTAATTAGGAGTGAAATACTTCTTAAATGTTGATCATTAAAGATCAAACACCCTTAATTAAATAAACATAAATACAAAAGCTTCAAGTAAATACTGAAAGCTCAAATAATCATATACTTCACAATCATAACTCAAATAGAGCATCTCAGATAATATCACAAATAAAACATGCTTTATTAATCGCGATATAAATCACTCATTGGCATACAATTCACATAAACACACATACTTAAAACTCGTAAGTCAAATACTTGAAAATTCGTAAGGCGTAGAATTTAACCCCTTAAACCACTCACCTCTCAAATGACGATCCCTACTTCCCTTGACGTGAAATCTTTAATCTGATTGCTCCATTAATCCTATAAAACGAAATTATCTTCCCTTAGTCAGTAATCAACCCCTTAAAGCACTCACCTCTCAAATGATGATCCCTACTTCCCTTGACGTGAAATCTTTAATCTGATTGCTCCATTAACCCTATAAACCGAAATTATCTTCCCTTAGTCGGTAATCATCATATTTTAGTCACTTTGGCGTATTGGGAAAAATTCCCCCCCTTAATTACTTAGTCCCAAAATCCTTAAAAAATGGCCCTCAATCTCTTTTAAATCATTTGCTCAAAACTGAACTTTTCAACCTTTTCATCAAAAATGGCTAAATTACATGTTTGGTCACTCAAATTACATAAATGTTTCATATTTGCCACCCGAATTACTTTTCTTTCTTATTGGCCACTAAATTTACGAATTCTTTCACCGTTAGTCACCGGCCGTTAGTCTCCATTAGACTCCGTTAACTCCATTAGTTTTTTGATGATGTGGCAAACAGAATTGCTGACTGGACCGTTAACTTGATGACATGTCAATTAAAAGATTAAAAATAATAATGAGTCAAAAATAAAACAAAGAATTGGCCCCAGCTTCGTCTTCTTCGCGTTGCCCATTTTCCGCCAAACAATCCTCTCCCCAATCTAACTTCCTCCCTCCGCCAAACAAGAAACAACCAACCCAAACAAAAGGACTCCCCCACGGAAGCCATACCAACAAATTTGCTCCGCCTTCCCCTCCTCTCTTCTCCCCGCTGTCGACGAAAAACAAAGAGATCTGGACTTCTTTCTCCCTGCTGCCGCTGGTTGTATGTAAGAAGGAGAAAATTTGATAGAGCTCTCGACTTCTTTCTCCCTGCTGCTCGACCAAAATTCTCTGAGCTCGTAAAAAACCCTTGCCCTCGACAGCTAGACTAGAGAGCAAGGAGGAAACAGAGAGAAGTTACATTCTACAGCTGGTAGACCGAGAAGAAAGCAGAGGCGCAACCAAGCAAGATCCCAAGCGCAACCGCGATTCCGACTATGGATTTGGTAGTGTCGCCACTGTTATTCCGCATCAATAGCCCGACTCTTCGCCCCCAACCATCCGCACCAAGATTCTTCGCCCAGCTTCGTCGCGCTCTGGGTTCAAAAACTAGTTGCGGGTTCCATTTTGTAGTCAACTCCCTTTCACCGATGAGATAAAATTGATAACGGGAAATAAAATCCCTAAGAATGCAATTTGCCAAACATGATCAATCGTGAGGGTTAGATTATTTTGAATTTTTGAAACATTCAGAAATTAATGGTATGTATAATGGTTGGAGAAGGAAGGAATGGCCTGGGAACTCCGGGAGACAGAAATCGAGAATGGATTGACAGTCGGCAGGGGGCTTGGAGAGGACGGCGGCAGTGGAGTTGGAGGCTCTAACGGCAAGGATGAAGGGTAGATTATTTTGTTTTATAATTTTCTTTTAAATTGACATGTCATCAAGTTAACGGTCTAGTCAACAATTCTGTTTGCCACGCCATTAAAAACTGACAGAGTTAACGGAGACTGACAACCGGTGACTGACGGTAAAAAGATTCATAAAGTTAGTGGTCAATAAGAAAAAAAGTAATTCGGATGACAAACGTGAAAGATTTATGTAATTTGAGTGACCAAACATGTAATTTAGCCCATCAAAAATTAAACAATTCAATAACTCTTAAAGTAGTTCTCATAAAACCCTCATAAATTTTTCAAAATATATTTTTCATTTAAGACTCCAAATTCTAACCTTGATTAACTCAAATCATTAATCCCAACTAATAAACATAAGCCCCTTTTAAATAACCTCTTTTTCCTATTAAAATGAATCATATATAATTTTTAAACTGAGGCACGTAAACTAATAATTCTAATCCATAATTTTATAACATCAATAAATAATCCTAGTTTCAAGTAAAATTAACAAATCACCAAAAAAACTTTGTACATTATTTTAATTTAATAAAACCAACATTCGTTCAATTTTTATAAATACAAATTCAGATCCAAAAATTCTAAAATTTATACACGAGCATCATATTAATTTCATCAAATTTATTAAATTATCATATTATGAAAATACCCACGGGAAAGTTTCGGAAATAAACATAACCATGAAAAATACGATTTTCGGGCCAAATTATCAAAAATATTAAAACTCTGAGAGACTAAGTTGTATGTACTGAATACATGGGGGGACTGATCTGGACAATAGCCTAGCAGTCTTTAGAGACAACCTCAATTCCGTCACTAAAAGACTGTAAGTTTGGTCATTAATTCCCAAATCTGTATAAACTCGTATGATTCACATAAACGTTGAATTTAACATAAGGTGTCAGGTTCCTTACCTCTTGAGCGTGCCTAAATCTAGTTCCTAGTTAGTAGGACCTCTGTTTCTTGTTTGGATCACCGTTTGATTTTCTCGTTCCTATACCGTCAAAGCTACCACATAACTATCCTCTCAGTTAATTAAATATTGGGAAATGAAGCTTGAATTGTGCAAGTGTTCAGTCCATCTTACCTACTGGTTGAGAGAGAGTGCGTGATAGGTGATGAAGTAGTTTCTGGTTACGTGGTAATTTCCCGGCAATGACGATGATGGCGACGTCGAGAAGCTTTTGGCGGTTGTGTTGTTTGGTGAACATAGAACATGAAAGAAGTGGATGGACACGTTGATGATGAGCGAGATGGTGGGTTGAGGAATTATCAGTGTTAGGGAGGAGATGAAATGAGATGGATGGAGTGAGTGAGTGAGTGATGGTGTGGTGTACTGTTGGGGAAGAATTGAGTCGTTCTTCAAGGGAGGGGAGTAGAGTTGCTTTAACTTGTTGTAGGAGGCTACCGACACTTCATTTTACAGTTGCCATTCCATGCATATTAAATGGCCAGCCTCATCTTGTCGATGTATGGGGGTTACACTAATGGTTGCAGGATACGAGAAGATTATAAAATGTGATCATGTCACAGAAGAATAGGAGTGAGTGATATGTTGTCTGTCGGTGGGTGGTGTTTCCCGTGACTCTCTAGGTGAACTTGTAATTCCCCTTTTCTCTTTTATGTTTATAATGTTAATAATAATAACAATAAATATTATTGTTATTATTATTCTTAATCTACTGTTGCAACCCTTCGTACATAACCGTTTATCTAATCGTTCACTTATCATGATCGAACATGAACTCAAATGTCGGGGTGTTACACGTTCCCATTGAATTCCTTTTCACTATCACAAATAGATACTGATGATTCTGCATCTAGTTGGTCAATAGGATCTTTGTACCACCTAAATCATCCAAAACATAGAAGAAGAGCAACCGCAAAATCCCCCCAAACCAACACTGTACGTCGAGAACTCCACATTCTGAACCACAATGTCCATTTTACAGTGTGGGGTCGAATTGTGTAAGTCTAGGGAATGCCATCTATCTATCTATATCTATCTATAATATATTTTGGCAATTCAAAAGAAATCTCTTGCCACATAAACACTTGGAGGATCCACAATTTGCCAAGTTGGCCAACTTTTTTACAAACAAAAAAATTAGTTATTAATGTATTTATGGAGCTACCTCTCTCTTCTTTAATATTTTCATTTCTTTTAACTTCTTTTTTTTGCTTTAATAGGTTACATGTTGATAAACTTAACCAAACACACATAAATAATAATTTTTTTGTCCAGTAAAAAAATATAAATAAGAAAACAGAAAGTAACATATACCACATTTGTTTAAATAAAAAATATCTGATTAAACCTTATGAAGTAATTTTTTTACTCATTTTTGCTAAAATTGAATGATAAGTTATATTTTTATGGAAATTAGACAAACATACACATAAGCAATAAATTTTTTTCGATTAAAAAATTTATATGAAAAGAGAGAAAATAAACATTTGACATTCAATTACCTATGAAAAATAAACTATATTACTTTATATTTTGTTGCAATGAAACACTCTCTTATTCGTAAATTATATGTCTATAAAATAAAATAAGTATTATTTAGCAAAATGTCAGAGTATAATCTTGATTGAGTAGTTATAGTTATTTATTTAAAAAAGACTTGTTATTCCTCACATCATGTTCTACCTTAAACTCCTTAAATGAAGAGAAATCACATGTGCAATAATTTATAATGTGTCCTAAGTTCACATTAATAATATTTGTTCTATATCATGTTGATTGAGCAAGCTCTATTGAGGTCCTAAGTCGTATGCTAAATTTTTTTTCTTTCAGACTTGGACTTATCGTCAACGATTATAAATAAAAATTTTCGAAATGACTTAAGTATGATTGTTGACGAACTTTGACTTCATACCCTAGGATGAGACACAAGATTCCTTAAAAAACATAAGGAATGTTAGAGAATCTTTGTTGAGAATCTACGATAAACATCGCGTTTCATCAACTACTAACCTAGACATTTAGCAAATAAAGGTTGGCAATTTTTAGTAAAATAGTCAATTGGGATAAACATATTTATCCAACAATCAAGTATCATTATCCAGTAATCTCAACTCTCAAAATTGGTTGCCAGTTCGTCCAAACTCGAGAAACACGAATTGATATATGTTGTATAGATAATAAGTTAATGGAAATAATCAAATGAAATCCACCGATATTGTTCAAATGATAAGACATTTTAAATGCACTTGAAAAATGTGTGTATTGTAGACACTCTTTATCAAATATTAATATATAAGTGATAAAATCTTTGAAAATTACACATTCAACGACCATGTTAAGTCCAAAATCCTCGATAATGTGTGCGAGTGTCTTAGATTGAGATTCTAAGCCAACATATAAACAATGACCACGGGTTGAACTTCAAAAATTAACAATTGATACATATTCTATAATATAAAAAATTTAAGTGCCTTGATAAAAAAAAAACTAACATCCAAAATGGAAATGAGGCGAGATTATAGAATTTAATCATCACGAGGGCTACGGTGTGTGTCAAGTTTCAATATGGATGAATAAATTGATCCAATAATGAAGTATCTTTACTAAGAATGTCTCACTAAAAAGTCCTAATCTTTACAACATTGGTCAAGAGTTCGTCCAAACTTGAGGACCATGAATGTGTATTGGATTTCCAAAGGACCTATAATCTCAACCCCTTTCGGGGGCTAAATACCTCTGATCACAACCATAGGCGTCAAAGAAGAATGAAAAGAAGCAAAAAAAAAAAAAAGAACATAACCTCTGATACGATGAACAGAATAAAATATATCGAGCTATGATCCTTTCATCCCTACCCTATTATTCTCCATAAAGGGAGGCGGCGGGAGAGGATAAGAAATAAATAGCATCATCTTATTATTTCCCTCTTTATATATTACATATCAAACGATAAACAACCTCAATGATTGTCTGACGTTATGGGGTAAAAGCGGGATCTCTATCCCGAGGGTGGGGGATAGGCGAGTAGCACTTTTAATATGAGTATTAGGCAAGATAAGATAGGTCTGGAAAAGTATCTGGATAATTTTGAGTCTACTATATATACACACACACACACATATATATATATATATATATATATGGTGACTACTTCGGTGCACTCACAAAAATGAGTGCGTTCAATGCACCCAACTCAAAAACTAGTCTTAAGGAGTCGGATTTTGAATTTTAATTTGTAGAATTAGTATAATATGATGATATAACATATGATAACAACTAATTAGCGGATTACCCTAAGCCCTAGACCTCCAATTTTGAGTTCTATCCCTAAACCCCAAATTGTAAACCCTAACCCTAACCCTAAATCTCTAAACTGTAAATCCTTCAAATTAAAGTAAATCTTTAATGGTTTTTGTGCAAATTCATGTGCGTTATTGTTCATCAAATCATAAGTGATGATTGACATCATTTTGACATGAATCGCATGTTTAAAATGACGGTTATGAAGTGGGTGCACTGAATGCACCCAAAAAAGTGGGTGCACCGAAGACGTCACCATATATATATATATATATATATATATGGTTATGTCTTCGGTGCACTCACATTTTTGGGTGCATTCAATGCACTCGCTTCAAATATTTGTCATTATGAGTATGCGATTCATGTCAAAACAATGTTAATCATCACGTATGATACGATGAAAAAGAAACCCCATGAAGTAGCACAAAATTATTCAAACTTTACATTAATTTGAAGAAATTATGATTTATAGATTTAGGGTTAGGGTTCATGATTTGGGGTTTAGGGCAAAAGTTCAAAATTGAAGGTTTAGGGCTTAGGGTAATGCATTGATTAGTTGTGATCTTATATTATTATCATATTACACTAATCTTACCAATTAAAATAAAAAATTGATGTCTTAAGGCTACTTTTAGAGTTGGGTGCATTGAATGCACTCATTTTTGTGAGTGCACCGAAGTAGCCACCATATATATATATATATATATATATATATATATATATATATGGTGCCTTCTACGGTACCCCGGGTGAAATCCGGGGTATCGCATACCTTGAGTATGAAAAGGCTATCTAGACCTCAAATTAGCAGGATTTTTGGGCATGATACTATACTCTAACTCTTAATGAGTGAACCCTAGATCCTAATTATCTAAATCATAAACTAAAAACCCTAAGATGGTGTATTACTTTTTTTGCCTATATTTGGACGAATCATAACCGTTAATTATTGTTTCTAATTAAATTGATCTTGGGGTATAAGATTTAGAGAATTAAGACCTAGATTTTGATCTTTATGGGTTAGAGTATAGTATAATGTCCGAAAGATCAGTCAATTCAATTTCTAGATAGCGTTTTCTTACTTAAGGTATGCGGTACCCCGGATTTCACCCGGGATACCGTAGAACTCCCCATATATATATATAATATCAAGGTATACTATCTTTGCATTTTACTCAAGATACGATAGAAGATAGGTATGACAAAGTATTTGCATAAATTATAGGTAGAGAATTAGGGATTAGAGTTCACCTATTAGAGGTTAGGGTATAGTATCATGCCCCAAAAAACTCCGAAGTCTAAATAGTAAAACTCAATGGTCGTATGGTAGTGTGTGTGTGGTTCAGGTTGGCGTACGCTAAATATTAGTGTTTTGGTTGACAAATTTTGACATAAGTTATAAATAGGACGTGACAGCGACATAATTTATGATTAGAAAACCGAAGCATCAGAAGTGAGTGTGCTAAATATTGGAATTTTTCAATATAGACATACTATCATTTATGAATCAAGAAGACAAAATATTTAGAAGATCCAAAATGATTTAAACATATAAATAAGTTAATTAATATAAATTATAAAATAAATCTCTCCGGCCAACAGGCCGGGTAAAAAGCTAGTAGAATAATTAATGGTGGAGTTTTACAAACTTTTCACCATTCAAAAAATGGAGCTCTCCCCTTAATTTTCGTTGGGGGTAACATGGTCCATTCATCCCTTTATTTTTGTTTCTTCGCGCAGAAAAGCACAGGTTTTGGCCAAAACCAATTTGGCGGTTCCATACCTCAAGCCTCTATTAAGCCCGGCCATAAAGCTCAGTAGGCTTTTCTTAAAATTGGGCTCATGTTCTAACCCCACCGAGAAAGCCCAGTAGGTTTCTATGAAGAATCAAAAGATCCCTTTCTATTTTTTTTACTACCCATGGTTAACATCGTAGTTGTCCAATTACAAAGCTCATCTAAATTGCTTGGTGAAAATCGTTAAAGAAAAACTATGCCACTTTCTCCAAGAGAGATAGAAATTATAGGGAATCGAAAGTAAAATGCTTACATCGGGAGTTTGTGATTTGTCGACTACTTCACATGGTTTAGTTATGTTTTTTTTACTTTATATGGACTTTCATTTGGTCTTGACTCTTGACTATGTTAAAAAAAATGAAAATAAATATAAGTAAATTTGATGTGAACTCATACTTTTATTCCCCAAAGGTCATTTTAAGTCGGCTTCCCTCACAACTAAAATATATTTTGTTGTTTGGGGTTTTTGGAAAGTTAGTAACTTTTTATGGGTGCTAATAAAAAATTACATTTCGAAAAGAAAAATATTATTGCGGGATTGTTTTCGTGAAAGGGGTTAGTGGAATGGTTAGAAACTCAACCCGCTTTCTCAACATAAGTTTGTTGTTAAATCATATTACTACTTTCTAAGCTGTATCATCAGTAACCCTAATTTTGGCATTTATTTTCAAGTTTTGAAAATCCTCTTTTAGCTAAATTGTTAGTATATAGTTGACATGAATCAACAACTCTTCATTTTTTTTATTAGTAACATTGTTCTTAAAAGAAGAGCATTGGACCCTTTATGTAGGACTGTGATGTTTCAGATTCAGTTTCAAACTATCTATGGGTCGTGTGGGAAATTCCAGTGAGCTTTTATAGTCTATCTTTCTTGACAATCAACTAACCAATAACATTTTAACGAGGGCTTAATTATCATTATGAAAATAGGATGAATGATATATTTTTATATTTTATATTCTTAAATGATGATGGTATTTCTCCGAATGTTCGACCTATATAATCTTTCTTTATGTAGCAGATTGTCAATAACATTAATTGAGTTGATAGACTTAAATGTAACATAAAATATGAATAATCAAAGAACTATCCGGCCAACAGGCCGGGTAATAAGCTAGTTTAATCTAGGAAGGATACTGTAGTGTTTATGAATGATGTAATAGTCAATGGGAAGTAATGACCACTTGATGTGTTTGAATGCTATGTTGTTTAATTCATAAATGGATTTCTGACTATGCAAAGGAGTCTCCCACTTTTCAAAACCTTTTTCCATAGGATGAACTGTATCTTCAATAAAATGAAAAATTTCCATATGTTTCTATCATTTGAAATTTGTCATGCTATATGTTGAGAATAAAGTGTAGGGTAAGCCCAACGTCTGAGGTATCTTTTCATTGCACCAAAATTGGGTTTCAGGAGAGATACTAGTTGAGCTTTAGTGGGGAAGTCCTCCAAGGTGATTCTAGTTCCTCTCTAGTACAAGTAAAACCTCTACCCATTGAATTACTTGCGAACTTAAGGATGTGTTTTTAAAAGTAAGGATAAAGCTATTGACACCCCTCTACACGAATTGAGGTATAGGAGAATTTAGCTCTTCCTCAATCAATAAGGTTTTGGTTTCTAGTAAACTAAGAGCTCCCTACGCAAGAAAATCACAAAAAGAGATGGTCAAAAGAAAAGAAAATTCGAAAAAGTAAGAGTATGCGTTTAGTAAGGCAAAAGTGTTTAAAGGGTATGTCAAGTTGATGGTAGAAGTCGAAAAAGTTTATCAAAAGCTCCACCATGTGCGTTTTGAGACTCTAATGCATGGTTAGTTGTTTGTGCTTGGATTGGATTGCCTAATGTTTTTCCATGTTGAGGTGATTAGGATTCTATCGTGCTATTGTTGACTTTGTAAGTTCACTTATGACCGCACTATCTAAGATTGAGATTTTGTGATGATTCTTAATGTTCATTAAGTTGTATGATTTTGAGTAGTGTTTGCTTGTGGACTAGCAAAGTTCAAATGTGGGATATTTTTTTATGATACTCTATTTATAATGCTTATCACTCCCATATTTGATACATTTTCCCTTCTATCAATGCATCTTTAGTGGTTCTGATTATATTTCATATGACATACTTAACCATTTGAATAATGTGCTTATGATATACCTTGAGTGTATTTTTGTACTATTTTATGCCATTTGGTGGTGTTTTTCGCTTTTCAATGATATAATGCACTCAAGAGTCAAGACTAATGTTGATCACTAAGGGATCCAATAAGGGAGGATGAGATTACAAGCTCATGGGCTCCCAAGAAGATGTATTTGGACATCAGAAGCTCACTTTATGGCCAAAACAAAAAGATCTGGTAATGCAGCAGGCGAACTTTGAGCAAGGCCCACTAGAGAATTTCCTACTGACCGCCGCTATACAAATTGGAGGAGGAGATACTTGGCCCATAAGCAACCCATTTCACAAAGAAAAGGAGCAGCGACCCAATGGCGGTTCCACCCGATACTCGAGCCCAATACCTCAAGAAGCTTCTAGAAGGACTTTACTTCATCCACGAGTTGAAGAAATACGAGTTCAAATCGTACGAGGAAGGTTTTGGCCGACTTTAGGAGGAAAAGGACTAAAAACCCTCTTTTGTAACTAGTATAGTTAGGAGGCTAGGCTAGAGTTTTACACACACCTTTTAACAACACTCTACCCCAGTGGCACGAGTTAGAAATCCATAGAGAGGAGGCGAAGCTCTGCTGGAGCTTGTCGAGGAGTTTTTTCCATCGTGCCTATATCATTGGTGATGTCTTCCTATTCTCCTATGCATAGCTGACTCGAAATTGTTAAGGAATGTGACTCTATGATGCTTTATGTACTATTTTTTAGGATTCAATATGATGCCAATTGTGTTCAATGATCTTTACCATCGATGTTTGCGTTAATTTATGCTTGTATCATCTATTGCTCTAATGTTTAAAGTTATTGTCTTTGTATGCTTTAGGCCATTGATGATTATGATTCTATTATGCCTTACTTCATGCATTGTGCTTATTATAATCAATGTTGTTAAGAAATTACTCTCTAATGATACCTCATTGATGCCAAACGAGTCTAGTTGGAATGACCAGACCATCTATACCTCGAGTAGTTTCAATGCTTGATTATTAGATAATCGATACTATAAACTATGAGTTATGGTTCAAGAGGCCCCACACTTATGCTATCCTAACTTTCTTATTCTTCATTGATTATGTGTTGGCATGAAGTCAAATAACACATTAGCTAATCAAGTTCTTATTGCATGTGGCGAAAACTCAAGTAGGATGGCCTTAGTGGAGGGATAAGGCATCATAATAGATGATGCATAGAAGCATCTCATTGATGAGTTATTATGCATGATCATCTAGAAAACACTACCTAAGCAATCCTTTTACTTGCTTTATTTTCATACTTGTTTGCATTGTTTGTTTCTTTCTTGCATTAGTAGAGTAGAATTAGACCAAGGGAACTTCAACCCACCATTTTCTTTTGTTTGCATTCATCATAAAAATACATTTGGTTAGGTTTGAGTAGTTACTATCAAAAGACCTTGTGGAATACGATCCTAGAACATCCAAGGATTTTTTCACTTGTTTACTGCATGAAGTTTTTGGCGTCGTTGCCAACGATTTTTTTATAGTAATTAAAAGAAACTAACCTCCTGTATTTGATTATTTTGGAAAGCTATTACCTCTTTGATTGTTTTTGTTTTGAAGGAATCAAACTCGAGGGAAGCATTGCAAGGCTTCTGATAACGATGTAATTGCACATATTTGCGCCCCTAGTTCTTATCCGTTTGAGGGGCATAGTCGAGTGTTTTGGCCTATTTTACGCCGGGTTGTGCTATTTTGTCATGTTTCAGGTCCCAGGTGTCAAAGGGAAGGCTAAGCGCGAGTTTCGGGGCATTCGGAGGTCATTTCGTCAAGCTGGAGCCAAAACACGGGCACACCTAAGGCATTACACGGCCGTGTTCCTGTGGCCGTGCTTTTTATGCCGAGAGTAAATTCGATTTGGCAAATTCAGCTGCAAACACGGGCACCAAAGCACGGCCGTGTTCCACCAAAGCACGGCCGTGTCCACCGCGAAGCACGACCGTGTTTCCCCCCAACTGCTGGCCGTGTAATTAACCTTGGCCGAGACACGGGCGGACTCAGGCAAAGCACGGTCGAGGACGTGTCCTCGACCGTGCTTTGGCCACTGATGCTTTTAAGCAGATTTTCAGCCACAAGTCAAGGGGATTCGAGTTTTAGAGAGAGAGATCAGTTCCTAGAGAGAGAAAGCGACGAACAAGAGTCTCCAAGTGCCCTAGATTGATCTTCAACACCATTGGAGGCCAGCTTGAGCTTGGAGAAGTGCCGATCAACATCCAGAAGCAGGAATCCATCCTTCACAGTATGAATTCCGCGTCTGATTCTGCTTTTGCTTTCTTCTCCATGGAGTAGTTCTCCCATTCATCTGGGTATGGAGAACCCTAGTTTTTTATGTTAGGTTTGATTGTATGAACCCAAGTACTGATTCTATGATTGATTATATTCGATTGAGGTTTTAATGATTGAATGACTTGAATCCTGATCAAATTCCTGTTGTTTCTGCTTTAACCTAGAATGAGAATATCTGCCTAGGTTAATAGAGCATCCTTGATTGAAGGTAGGGAGTTGGTGACTTTAGTCGAGGAACCAACTCACTATTCTGTACCGGTTTTACTCCGGTAGTGGAGGTTTTGTTCTTAGGGCCTCAATCTGTTTACTCCGGTGGAGGTTAGTCGCCCGCTAGAGACTCAGATTGAGAGGGTCTGAAGACCTTTAGTCGAGACTTCAGGCTGTTTAAGAACCTTCCGCAGTATAACTATCATAGAAACTGAACTTGGTAATTACAATCCGGCTTAACTGCAGTCTAGGGGGAACCATATCCGGGTGACCTCTCTTAACCTGAATACAACCGTTTGTTTGCTTTGTTAGTTTGTTAGTTTAGACTTGCATTAAAGTTTCATTGCTAGATAACAAGAACTCACTGAGTAGTCATCAGATCTAGGACCCGGGTTGATAATTAAACCTAATCCGCTATACTACGCTTTAGGAAGTGGTTTCACTTGGCCAATTCCTAGGGTGACAGTAGAAGTGAGTCAAGTTTTTGGCGCCGTTGCCGGGGACGGCTAGGTTGTTGAAGAAAAGTGATTTCTGTTAATTTAGCTTTTCTTTTTGCTTTGTTTGCTTTGTCCCACTTGTGCCTTCACGGGTTTGTTTGCTTGAGTGTGTGCAGGTAGTGCATGACCCGTAGCCAGTCGGGAGGTTTACTGCCGTTGAATCCAGAGATTGACCGCACCTGTCGCCAGCTCAGGAGACAACAGCGAGCTAGACTGGCTACGGAAGAGCGCATAGACGGCCACCTGAGCAGCGATTCTGAAGAAGAGCCCGGGATGGACGGAGACTACAACCAACACCAGGGGAATCCACAGCAGGTTCCCCCGGTGAATCAGGTCCTGGGGAACAATCCCATACCCCAGGATCATGGAGCTCATCATCCACCGCAGCCGGGTCCCACCTTGGAGTACTACTACACTCCTCGGATTGCTGACATCCGCCCGGTCATCCTCTACCCCCCGATCCCAGCAAACAACTTCGAGATCAAGCCATGCTGGATTCAGCTCATCACATCCTCGATCCAGTTTCATGGCTTGAAGGATGAGGAGGCCAGGGTGCATCTTTCCCGTTTTCTGCAGCTGACAAACGGGTTCAAGCTGAACGGTGTCCCGGATGATGCGATCCGCCTTCATCTCTTCCCCCATTCTCTGGCGGGAAATGCTAAGAGGTGGTTGGAGACCCAGCCCCCATTGTCCATCACCTCTTGGGACGATCTGGCGGACAAGTTCGTGCACAGGTACTATCCGGCATCGAAGACTACAGAGATTCAGCGGGAGATCACTCACTTCCGCCAGGAGCCAGATGAGTCACTCCGTGATGCTTGGGAGCGGTACATGGGCTACTTCTGGCAGTGCCCCCACCATGGCTTTAGTGATGCTTTCATTGTGGGGAACTTCTACAGCGCTCTCTCCCCAGATAGCCAGAGGGTGATTGAGTCTTTATGCCCAGGAGGGGATATTCTTACCAAGACTCCACCCGAGCTGAACCAGATGATCAGTACTTTGGCTGCCAGAGATCATTCTTGGGGACAGGGTAGCCGAGGCAGACAGTCCCGGGACCGTGGTGTGCACGCCATGGAGACCAGATCCGGGCTCGAGCAGCAGGTAGCTGAGCTAGTGCAGACATTGAAGCAGCCTAACAGTCTGATTCCGGGCAGAGGTTTGGCTACACCTCCAGTTGCTCAGTGTCAGTGGTGTGAGAGCTCCAATCACCTAGTGGAGGACTGCCAGGCTATGAGGGAGTCTACCACACCCCGGGAGCAGTTGGCCTTCATCGCCAATGCGAGGCGCCTCGATCCATACAGTAGCACATATAATGAGGGGTGGCGCCAGCATCCCAACTTTGCCTGGAGCAGCAACACCACTAAACCACCTGGTTTCCCAGCACCAGCAGGTGGTTTTCAGCAGAGGCAGCCCTACCAGGCTCGACAGGGGCTAGTTCCACAGCAGCCATTCCAGCAGCCCCAGCGCCAGTTTGCCGAGGCAGCAGCAGCTCCAGCCCTAGATGACAGGATGACGAAGCTGGAAAACATTCTAGCTTCATTCATGACGAGCACTCAGGCGACTATCACGAGGTTGGACCAGAGTGTAGCCTCACTGGAGGCAGGTCAGAGGAACCAGGGTGCCATTTTGCAGGATCTGCAGACCTAGGTGGGCATCTTGGCCCGCCAGAACACCACCAGGGCACCTGGGACTTTGCCTGCCACCACTGTTCCGAATCCTCGAGATCCGCACCAGCAGCTGGATGCCATTTTTACCAGGAGCGGTAAGGTCATATTTGCTGATCCTGTCCCGGCCAGACAGGAGGAACCACTACCTGCTTCAGCACTTCCAGCCGACGATGCAGAAGTGCGGGTGGAGAAGGAAGCCCCTGCTCCCAAGCCACAACTAGTGGTTAAGGAGCATGTGCCCCAGCTTCCCTTCCCCACTCGCCTACACAAGGATAAGCTGGAGACTGAGTTTGCCAAGTTCATGGCAATGTTGAAGCAGCTCAACATCAGCATACCGTTCATGGAGGCACTGTCGAAGATGCCCAAGTATGCCAAGTTCATGAAAGATATCTGCACCAACAAGAAGAAACTTGGGGATCTCTCGACAGTGATGCTGAGCGAGGAGTGTTCTGCTATCCTGCAGAACAAGCTGCCCGAGAAGCGCAAGGATCCAGGGAGTTTTACTATCCCTCTTACTATTGGCAGCATGCATGTAGGCAAGTCCTTGGCGGACCTAGGTGCTAGCATAAACTTCATGCCATATAAGTTGTTTAAGAGGCTAGACTTAGGTGAACTTAGCCCTACTAGGATGAGCATTCAGCTCGCTGACCGTTCCATTGTGCATCCTAGGGGTGTTATAGAGGATCTGCTTGTTCATGTTGGTGCATTCACATATCCTGTTGATTTTGTTATTCTGGATGTAAATGAGGATGTGGATGTACCTTTGATTCTAGGTAGGCCATTTCTTGCCACCGCCAAGGCACTTATTGATGTGCATGAAGGAAAACTGATCTTGCGTGCTGGGAATGAACAGGCTACTTTTTCTGTGACTGAGTTTGATCACTGTGCTATGATTGATGTCACGCCTGTGCATGCTATGTCTGATCAGGTACACGAGCCTGTCGTGTATCCTGCTGCTCCTCTCATTTTGCAGGACCCTCCTATCAGTCCTTCGCCGCCACTCCATCCAGCCACGCCTCCGAACAAAAAGCTCAAGGAGGAGTGGCGGCCGAAGCAGCAGGTTGCTAAGCCTGCACGGAAGAAGAGTGGAGACCACTATGAGCTGGTCCCACCTCCTGCACCACGACCACCCTGGCCATCTGGGTACTCGCTCTCCTGCATCTTGCCAGATGGGCAGGTCGAGCTGACTGATGAGGGTGGTCGCATCCGTCGGGTGCATGACCACAACCTCAAGATGTACCTCAAGAGCGATGTGGATCCGCTCTTGGAGGCACCTGTTCCTGCACCGCCCTGAGTATCCACCATGGGCGTCCAGCTAATACGACGGTAAAGAAGCGCTTGTGGGGAGGCAACCCCACCACGGTTTGATTTTCTTTCTTGTGTTTTGAGTCGGATTGTAACCCGGTTTGGGTTTGGTTTGTTTTCTTTTGGTTTGGATGATATTTTATTGGGCTGACCATTGAACCTAACATACTGTGTTTGAGCTCTTCTGTTCCCCTTTGGCTGTGCTTGCCCCGACTGGCCCGTTTTCAGTCTCCTGCAGTCCATGCATACCGGTAACATCGTTCCCTTATCCTTCCCTCTTCTCCATTGAGGGCAATGTCGAGCTTAAGTGTGGGGGGATGTTTATCTTTTTGACTGCATTAGATCTGTTTGTGTGCTTGGAGCCTAGTCCACTGTCCAAATTTTTAAATTTGAGGGCTCCAAGTACGTGTTTCCATGCAATTGCCTGCTCAGTATGCTTTGAATTGACAGTCTTTATAGTAATATGCAACCTAGGGAGGTAGTGTAGCACTATGGAGGATGTTGATGCATTTAAGAAATCTCATTTCTTCTTCATATTGTGTTGGATGATTGAGTGAATTAGTGATCTTAGGACCCTTGAATTGTGTGATGTTGTGGATTTTCTACCTGTCATGGACTCTTGTGTCATGTTTTGAAAATAACAGGTGCTCGAAAATGTGCTTCAAAATAAACGTCTCCCGTGCGAATAGGGCGAAAGTGTGTAAGGGGAGACGGGAATCCGTTCCCAATTTCCACCCACTACCTCCAGCCCCCTTACATGTCTTTACCCCGCACGAGGCTCGAGACATCCGCTCCTGGCATGGCCGGTAAGAGCAGGTTGGGACCCTTGAAAAGAAAAAAAGAAATGAAAAATAACAGAAAACAAGCAAAACAGAAAAAAAAGGGGTTCCAACCATCTTCAAAGAAAATCGAGCACCTTGAAAAATGTGAGTCCATGATCTGTTGTTTTTGAGAATCTCTCCATCCACGATTCATTTGTCCTCTGTTCACTTTTTGCCATGATGCCGACTCGATAAGAAGCTTTGAGATGACTTGTGCGTCGGTTGACCTCGTAAGCTGCTAAATGACCTAGGAAGTCCTCTACTTACGATCTGGGTTGTTTGTTGCTATGAAGGTCTGGAGAGTTGCATTGGTTTGAGTTAGGTTTGCTTGGGGACAAGCAAACGGTTAAGTGTGGGGGAATTTGATAACGATGTAAATGCACATGTTTGCGCCCCTAGTTCTTATCCGTTTGAGGGGCATAGTCGTGTGTTTTGGCCTATTTTACGCCGGGTTGTGCTATTTTGTCATGTTTCTGGTCCCAGGCGTCAAAGGGAAGGCTTACCGCGAGTTTCGGGGCATTCGGAAGTCATTTCGATGAGCTGGAGCCAAAACACGGGCAGCCTAAAGCATTACACGGCCGTGTACTGCTGGCCGTGCTTTTTATGCCGAGAGCAAATTTGGTTTGGCCAATTCAGTTGCAAACACGGGCACTGAAGCACGGCCGTGTTCAGTCAAAGCACGGCCGTGTCCATCGCGAAGCACGACCGTGTTTCCACCAGCTGCTGGCCGTGTAATTAAGCCCTGGCCGAGGCACGGGCGGAGTCAGGCAAAGCACGGCCGTGCCCTCGACCGTGCTTTGGCCACTGATGCTTTTAAGCAGAGTTTCAGCCACAATTCAGTGGGATTCGAGTTTTTGAGAGAGAGATCAGTTCCTAGAGAGAGAAAGTGACGAGCAAGAGTTCCCAAGTGCCCTAGATTGATCTTCAACACCATTGGAGGCCAGCTTGAGCTTGGAGAAGTGCCGATCAACGTCCAGAAGCAGGAATCCATCCTTCGCAGTATGAATTCCGTGTCTGATTCTGCTTTTGCTTTCTTCTCTATGGAGTAGTTCTTCCATTCATCTGGGTATGGAGAACCCTAGATTTGTATGTTAGGCTTTGATTGTATGAACCCAAGTACTGATTCTGTGATTGATTATATTCGATTGAGGTTTTAATGATTGAATGACTTGAATCCTGATCAAATTCCTGTTGTTTCTACTTTGACCTAGAATGAGAATATCTGCCTAGGTTAATAGAGTATCCTTGATTGAAGGTAGGGAGTTGGTGACTTTAGTCGAGGAGCCAACTCACTATTCCGTACCGGATTTACTCCGGTAGTGGAGGTTTTGTTCTTAGGGCCTCAATCTGTCGACTCCGGTGGAGGTTAGTCGCCCGCTAGAGAGTCAGATTGAGAGGGTCTGAAGACCTTTAGTCGAGACTTTAGGCTGTTTAAGAACCTTCCGCAGTATAACTATCATAGAAACTGAACTTGGTAATTACAATCCGGCTTAACTGCAATCTAGGGGGAACCATATCCGGGTGACCTCTTTAACCTGAATACAACAGTTTACTTGCTTTGTTAGTTAGACTTGCATTCCAGTTTCATTGCTAGATAACAAGAATTCACTGAGTAGTCATCACATCTAGGACCCGGGTTGATAATTAAACCTAAACCCGCTATACTACGCTTTAGGAAGTGGTTACACTTGGCCAATTCCTGGAGTGACAGTAGAGTCGAGTCATAATTAAACCTAATCCGCTATACTGCGCTTTAGGAAGTGGTTTCACTTGGCCAATTCCTAGGGTGACAGTAGAAGTGAGTCAGCTTCCAAGGACGAAAATAGTTCAAGCATCACTTGAATAAAGAGGAGCATCCTATCTCTATTGAAGAATCTTTCGCCAAAGGCAACGAAGGTCGAGGCAAGGAACATCAATCCTCCTCCACTACATTACTATGAACAAAGGATGCGTGACGAATGGAGTAACAAGGACGCTGATCCAGAAGATCTGAAGCTACTACAAATGTATGGAATTTACCCAACTTTAGAGGAGATGGAGCAAGCTTTCAAAGTTATCGATGTAATACGTCGGATCAAGTCAGAACCTCCTAGGAGGTTCAATGGTAGCTCCAAAGATGAAGGGCCAAAGCAACTGCTAGAAAATGCTCATATCATCGAGGAGCACCCCGAAGTTGATAAAAGACATTTCAGTGAGATGCATGAAGGTTTTGGAGAAACGAAGGAGCACAAATGGCTTATGGAGCACGACGACTTTGTGGACCATGGAGAGAAAGAAGATCATCTTAATGCGAATTCATTAGACGAGGAAGAAGATGGATGATTTCCCACTTCTCTACATATTTTGGCAAAACCGTCATGAACTTGATTGTACCATCCGTGAAAACATACCACTTGTCAAACTAACATAACAATATAAACTGGTTTGCCAAGCTTCATTCATATTGATTAATTAAGTCAAGGATCATATGTAGGCTGATTAAAAACTGAAATCTGGCCCAATCGACTCATTTGAATGAAATTAGAAGTTAAAACTAATCTCTATCATCAATTCCGTGTAGGTCAGAAACAATTAAAGAAGCTTCAATCCTCTCGTTTTTGTTCATCTATTACAAACAACCCAAAACAGTTTCCCCAATTCGTTTTCAGGTTTTGATCTTGCAAAAGGGGAAAAGACGAAGCGCAATGGCAGGAGCGGCAAACAAGTTCTTTGTTACCTCAATGTTCATATGGATGGCTCCGATTGCTGTCCTTTTCGCCTTCAACCACGATTTGCTTCCCGGTAAATCCGCTTCTCTCTCTTTATTTCGTTTGCGCCAAAAGTCCACTGGTTCTCGTAGCAATATTTACGCTTCACCCGCGACTTCCAATCCAGAGGGTGTCATGAAATGATTAGAAGAAGGAGAAGAAGAGATTATTAACTATCGTCAGGAATATTGGCGTGATCCAATTTTACTCCCTGCCTCTTTGATTTCCTACTCCTACTGGTTTGAGATCGAAATGGATCTTTCGTGATCCGACCTCGTTGGTTTGGTGAACGAACAATGGGAGTGGAAATGTGTTTTTGGTTTGAACACAGTAGACAGCGATAATCCGCTTGGATTCCGCCGAACTGAAATTTAATAGAGTCTGGTTTGTTGTTCGAGTGGGAGGTCATGAGTGTGCTGCTTTAAAAGGGTTAAAATTAGGTGCCTAATATGGAAATCAGGTTCAAGTAGCTAGTTGATTGTTCCTGTCATCTTCTCGTCATGATGAACACAGAAAGTGTCCTTTTGGCTGCTTAATAGTTTTCACCTCTGTTCCCTTGTTTAGTCTTTATAGAAAAAAAGGAATGCATCCCTGTATTGATCTACAGATCTGTCCTTTGATTATCAACTTTTAATGTACTTGGTCGCTTCTCTGTTTGGAATGTCTCGTCGTGTTTCTTGCATGAATCTAGTACAAAAATTCGTGTATTCTGAGCCAGTACATGTGATAGGTTGCAATATTACATTCGTATAGCTCAAAAGTTGATTACACTCATCCTTACCATCCACGTATAAAGCAGATGATTTCTTACAGGTACATGGCTATGAAACAAGGTAGCTTCTGTCCTTACCAAAATAACGTACATGTAGTTTGCTGCTACTTCGTTTCCTGGCATATAGGTTGAGACAAGAGTAAGGAAGCCGTGGTGAAATCTGTCCATCTTGTGGCCTGATTTCATTGTTGAACAATCAATCTAAGCTCTCTTATTGACAAGATGTGATGTGTCCCGTGACAAACCTACCCAAGCAAAACCATATATGCCTAAACCTACAAGTGTGGTTGAGCTGAAACCATCACTAGAATGATGGAAAAGAGTCTGGGTGTCTCTACTGCGAGACAAAGAAAAAACTCATTTCTATGTTAGGGAGAAGAAAGCTTTGGTTCTGAAAGCCAGATTGGCAACATAGTGCTCTCTAGCTAGCTAAATTTTGTGGTTTTGACTTGTGTATATATTGATTGTTGGATCCTGTACAGGGTTGAGCCAATTATCACCGCATACTCTAACCTTGCTAAGCGGATTGGTGGCCGTGGTGTCAGTCAATATAGTTATGGGATTCTATATCTATATCGCAGTGAAGGACAAGCACGAACCAACCTCTGCAGCTGAGGCCAAAGCTAATTTGACCAAACTAAACAAAGGTAAAACAGCTTCAAGGGCGTCCAAGAAAGACTAGTAGATATTCAGCCCTCTAGCTAACACAATGAATACAGTGGATGTTGTTGAATGCTCTGTTGGTATTCTTTTCGAGCCGACTATAATCAGTTCTGAGCTCTGTTTTTCTATAATGTATCTACGCAGTGCACCACGATTGCACTCGATTTGTTGTAACTTGTCTTCTTTTTTTTGATTGAGTTGTAACTTGTCTTCCTATATCAACGTTGGAATCAATATCAGCTTCTTTTTATCGTTTCTTTATGAGTTAATACTCTAGTTTGGTCCGAAGTTTAACATAAGTGTCAATTCTGATTCCATTATTAGTTCAATATCAACTTCTTTTTACCAACGACCCTCCCCCTCTACTCCGCCACCATTCCTGAAATGTCTTCGATCCGTCTGACCTAGGGGTGTTCAAACGGTGTGGTTATTGTGATAAACATTTTAACCGGTAATATTTGGCTAATATGGTATGGTTAATTTGGATAATTGGTTTGGTTTAGTTAAAAAAATTTAGCTCGTTTAGTTTTGGGGTTTGGTTTGGTTTCAGACCGTGCTAACCAATCCAACTAAATTAACCAGTTAAGTAATTATTCATATATCTAATATATATTACATACACATACTTAATACTTGGCATAACCACTCAAAAGCCAAACATTCATTCCTTTTGGGCTCATCAACAATAAAGTTCAATATTGTTTCTATACTGTATATTTGTATTTGTAGAGTGTAGACCATGATATATGAACACCCAATTCGGATAGAACTCATACAATATATTAGATGAAAATTTGAAAAGACTGTCTTTTTCAACCTATGATAATTGCTAAGAGACTAATTCAATGCACACAGTTAAAACAATTAATTAACTCCTTAATATTGACATATATTTTTATTATGTAAATACTTCTATTGACTGTAAGATAATTGTATTAGTTGCATGTATTTCTGTATGAGTTAACTATAATTATGTGTTCATTGTAATATTTTATTCATCATATAAATTGTGAATTGATGCATTAACTGAAAAGTTTCTCACTTAATGATAATGTGATGTTATATTGGTTAAACTGGATAACCAATTAACCAAACCGATCAAACTTTAGCTTGGTTAATTTGGTTGTTGTATTAGTTTGGACGGTTTGGGTATGATATTGTATTCCATGGTTAATAGAATTTGGCTTGTTTGGTAATTACCATGGTAACCATTTGAACACCCCTAGTCTCATCAGCCTCTTCCTTGCGCACCACGACCGTTCTCCCTTCCAGAACGAAAACATCGCCATCGTTCATCTTCATCGTTCATCATTCTCCCCCACAGAAACAAAAATTAGTGGAAAACCATCTCTCAACACAATCACACATCTTTATTCTTCCCATTGCTTCACTTCCCAACTAATTCCTCTCAACTTCCAAAATTTGTTTTTGCCTACCCTTCCCATTGCTTCACTTCCCAACTAATTCCTCTCAACTTCCAAAATTTGTTTTTGCCTACCCTTCTTTTTCATTTCTCACTTAGATTTGCTTTGTTAGCTATGGAAACCAGATCTTTCTCCCTTCCTCCATCCCTGATATGATCCCAAATGGACCAATCTATGTTGCCATGTTGAATTACAAGAAAGAATATGAAATTTAGCTGATTTATTTTTCTGTTTCAGGTACCCAACTTTGCAAACATGGTTCTCACAATTGGCTCGATGGAAATGGACGTTTGAGGGCTTGTATTAAATCTGGTGTTAACCATTGCAAGCTAGAGTGCTTGGTTGTTCAAGGAAAGGCGAGGATTATTTTTAAGGATTATTTTTAAGGCAGAGACAGTGTTCAAGAGGGCCACTTTGAAGCTCTATTCTGGACGGAAGGAGGAGAGTCGAGCTTCAAGAAGGATACCACACGAAAGCATGCATCTTCTAGTACAACAACAAGGCATTAGGTGAACAAAGTGATCCTTGGAAGAGCTCGAACGAGAAGGCCAAAGTTTTCCATCGAAGCTGATTTTCTGCCTGGAAGAACAAGTAATCTGAATCCTAGTCGAATTAGGATTCATGCCCTGTTTGAATCAATTTCCTTTTCTAGTTAGATTTGTTTTCTTTTCGAGTTGGATCTTGATTAGGACATTCTTTACTTGGTTTGTAAGTTAGATAGCCTATTTACAACCCAAGATTGCATTGTAATAGTTAGTTTTTGATGTTCAATTGAATAAACCAAGAGTTTATCTCCATAGCTTCTTGCTCGTGAAAAAAAATCCGGAACTGTGGATATCCGCCTGAATCCGCTTTAATTGAGTAGGGTAAAACCCGAACCCGAATGATTTTTAGTGGGTACGGGTAGAACCCAAACCCGAATATTGCGGGTAATGGGTGGGCATGGTTTTCACACTATCCAACCCGAACGTAACTGATTATACACATGTATATGTATTTTGTCTATAAATGATTATTATTTTTCTCAACATATTTGATATTTAGCATACAAATATAATATTTTTCATTAAATTGTGTTGTTCTAAATTACTTTTTTTCATTCTAGTGATTTATTGTCATACTTTATCACTTATGTAATGTGAGTAGACGTGTGAATGTTAACATGTTGATTGGAGGTATAAAGAGAAATTATTATCTATGGATAACCGTGGATACCCAAAAACTCGAATGGGTATGGGTATGGTTTTGATTTTCTACCCGATTCTCGTGTGGGTATGGGTTCTTATTATCCATACATTACACTATCCGCCCCCGACCCGACCCATTGCCATCCCTAGCTAGTATCGTTCAATTAATCACATTGAACGTGGCCAAACATCGTCTTGTACTTCTCGAGCTCCTTTCCCGTCGTGAAAGCTGCACGAAAGTTCCATCCCAAAATCGACACCAAAGCTCTGTTTTTGTGTTCTTTCTTTCTTAGACTCGATTCAATCTTTGAGTAGCGTCTAGGTTGTGTCTCTCTAATCAAAACACCCCCTTAGGGTGTCATCAATCCCGCTTCTTCTCCATTGTAAGTGGTAGCAAAACCGAAACCCAGTATCCTGTTTACTTGATTGTCTCATGGGTTCATCTCATTGATTCTTCTTTCCGAACCCTGCTTTCAATCCATGACTTCAACTCCCAGTTAGCGCCTGGCAGGAAATGTTATCCGAGGCGAACGCCTCGATCTGCCACGATTTCGAGGCATTGACAATCTCCCACCGCATAGTGAGGACCGTTAGCCAGAAGCTGAGAAACGATTTGTTCCCACGTTTTGATCGATATCTAAAAATAGGAACGGGGGGCCTCAGCAACACGAGGAGGAATCGAATATGTCGAAGCAGATCGACTGCAACCATCGAGATCGGGCAGAGAGACGATGGTGATTGATGACGACGACGCGAGGACGTACCTATGGAGGATGGTGTCGATCTCTGCAACTATGGCGTCGAGAGTGACGAAGTAGAGCAAGGGTTGCGGTCGCGAGGAATGACTCGCTACGACACAACACCTAACAATGGCCAAGTGTAACCAATGGAAGGGACTGCAGCATAGTGGCTCAAGTGATAAATATCGAATCCACGGGTATCTAGAGTTACTATTACTCAGCTTCAGTTTATTATTTAGCAAACCAGATTAAGATGAAAGAACTAAAACTACTCTAGCTAACTACAGTTAAAGTTAATCTAATTACAGGTTGGGAACTCACTTAGGTATGATTCCCCCTAGCCACTAGCCAGACTAACGATTGATGATTTCTAACTTGTTTCACTTTCATTCACAATGCGGAGAATCCTTGACTAGACCTTGAGTCTCGACTAAAGGAACAAGGCCCTCTTGAGTCAATTTCCTAAATGGACGTATGCTTCTCTAGAACAACTGATCAAGGCGTTCTGAACTAGACTCCCTCTATCGAAAGAGGTTCTCAATCGATACAAAGCAGTGAATCAACCCTCGACTAAAGCAATCGATCCACTACTATCAATCTATGGTGCTCTATTGACCTAATCAGGTATTCCCTCTCATAGGATCAAAGCAGAATCAATAATCTCGACTAAAGCAGAATTGAATCATGAAAACATGCATAGATTGAATATGAACTCAAGATAATCAAGTCAGAGTACTCATACAATCATCCAATCAAACAAACATAGCTAGGGTTCCTCAAAACCTAAGTGAAGGGAAGTTACTCCATAGAGAAGAGAGAGACTGCAGTAAGAATCTTCAGATGATCAGTCTTCAAGTCCGGGCTTGTTCCTCGAGTTTCCAAGGCAAAGAAATCCTCCAATTCCACTCCAAGAATGCCCTCAAATCACCCTCTCTCTCTTTGGTTCGTCCCTAGGGTGTTTGGGATCCAAAACCCAGCTCTCCCCTTTCCTTTTGACTGAAAATCTGCTTAAAAGGGCATCAGTGGCCAAAGCACGGTCGAGGGCACGGCCGTGTAATGCCTCAGCCCGCCCGTGCTTTGGCTAGTGTTAATTACACTAGGAGAAACACGGCCGTGCTTTTGGGAGGACACGACCGTGCTTTGGTGAAGCACGCCCGTGTTCTATCTCAGCCCTGACCGTGTTTTGGCCAATGTTTGCCAAACTCGAATTAGCTCTCGGCAGTAAAAGCACGGTCTCAGAACACGGCCGTGTTCTGGTTTAGGTGTGCTCGTGTTTTGGCTCAGTTTCACCGAAATGACTTCCGAATGCCCCGAAACTCGTGCTTAGCCTTCCCTTTTACACCTGGGACCTGAAACATGACAAAATGGCACAACCCGGCATAAAATAGGCCAAAAACACACGACTATGCCCCTCAAACGGATAAGAACTAGGGGCGCAAATATGTGCAATTACTTCGTTATCAAACTCCCCCACACTTAACCGTTTGCTTGTCCCCAAGCAAACCTAACTCAAACCAATGCAACTCTCCAGACCTCTATAGCAACAAACAACCCAGATCGTAGGTAGAGGACTTCCTAGATCATTTAGCAGCTTACGAGGTTAACCGACGCACAAGTCATCTCATAGCTCCTTCGGCGAGAGCACTAGTATCGAGTCGGCATCATGGCAAATAGTGAACAGAGGACAAATGAATTGTGGATGAAGAGATTCTCAAAAACAAAAGATCATGGACTCACATTTTTCAAGGTGCTCTATATTCTTTGAAGATGGTTGGAACCCCTTTTCTTTCTGTTTTGCTTGTTTTCTGTGATTCTTTTTTTCAAGGGTCCCGACCGGCTCTTACCGGCCATGCCAGGAGCGGATGTCTCGAGCCCCGTGCGGGGGAAAGACATGTAAGGGGGCTGGAGGTAGTAGGTGGAAATTGGGAACGGATTCCCGTCTCCCCTTACACACTTTCGCCCTATTCGGACGGGAGACGTTATTTTGAAGCATATTTTCGAGCACCTGTTATTTTCAAAGCATGATACAAGAGTCCATGACAGGCAGAGGATCTACAACACCACACAATTCAAGGGCCTAAGATCACTAATTCACTCAATCAACCAACACAATATGAAGAAGAAATGAGATTTCTTAAATGCATCAACATCCTCCATTGTGCTACACTACCTCCCTAGGTTGCATATTACTATAAAGACTGTCAATTCAAAGCACACTGAGCAGGCAATTGCAAGGAACACGTACTTGGAGCCCTCAAATTTAAAAATTTGGACAGTGGACTAGGCTCCAAGCACACAAACAGCCAAACATTCACCCGCATAAATAATCGAACATCCCCCCAAACTTAAGCACGACATTGTCCTCAATGGAGGAAAGATAAGGAGGGTAGAACGAAGTTACCAGATCAAGGGTGAATGATGATGAACGGGTCAGGCGGTGCATTCCAGAAAGAGAGAGTAATCAGAACACAAACACCACACAAAATCTCACAAAGGTTGAGTTATTCACTCTAAAATCAAATAACAAAACTGACTCAACCGAGGAGAAATAGAGAAAGAAATGCAAACCGACTGGTTGGGTTGCCTCCCAACAAGCGCTTCTTTCACGTCGTGAGCCAGATGATGGCTCCTAAGTTTTGGTCCATGCTAGAACCTCCTTGAAGTTGAGGTTCTCGTCGATGAGGTGGAGTCTCAAGTCACGAGCATGTGGTGTGGCAGGTGATGAAGTCTCATGTACTTGATGCAGATGAAGTCTCCACCCTCGAGACCTCTTCTTCTCTTCTCTCGTCTCATTGCCCCAAACCAGATATGACAGCATCGATTGGCCACCATCGCGTCCACCAAGAGGGACCGATTTCGATGTGGCTTTGGTCCGGCAAAGAAACACTGCAAATGGGTCCTTGCTAAGCAGTTCCTCAAAGTTTGGTGGGGATATCACTTGCAACTCATGGCCGGTGCAAGCCTCTTCCACCTCAACTTCGTCCTCAGCCTGGACGCCAATTGCTTCTTCAACCTCCCTTCCTTCTTCATGTGGTATCACCCCTGGGAAATGATCAAGAACTCCTCCAGCTTCACTTTCGTCATCCTCCACAACTTCTTTCTGCACCCTTTCTTGCTCTTCTTCTTCTAGCACGGATTGGAGAGCAAGTTGCCAAGCAATTTCTTTCATGAGATCTTCTTGCATCTCCTCACTCATGCCCGCCTCTTCAAAGCTCAGTTTGGGGTGTGGGAAGGTGTGGTCGGCTACGACATGACACTCCTGATCATGATCATCACGGGAGCTCTCCGTGACAACTTCAGTGTGCTCCACAATGTCCTTGTAGCCTTCTTCTTCCTCCTCCTCTTCTTGTATGGTAGCAGAAGGGTGATCTGGAGCAGGTTGTGCCCAAGATCGCTCAAGATCATCGACGCTCTTCTTAAGGCTCAGGAGGATCTCCTCTGTTTCACGAAAGGCCTGGACACAATGGTCCATCCTGGAGCATGATCTCTCCATGAGAAGCCTCAATTCGTAGGTTGGATCTGGCTGTGGAGTGTAGCATGGCTCTGCAGAATAGCCCGTGAAGGCCGCCATGGGTAACTCCAGCGCCGATGGCCCTTCTGGTTGTGGGAGAAATTCTTCTTGGTAATGAGGTTGTTCTTGATATGCCCAGGGGTCCGGTTGTTCTCCGTAGTAAGGGGGTTGGTACTGGAACCCGAATCCATAGTCTTCTCCTCCTTGATTGCTCCAGGGAGTCTCAGGGTAATACCACCCGGATGGTGGTGGATACCCCCAATTGTTGGAGAAGCCATGAGGATCCATGATTCAGATCTGCACCAACAAAAACAAAAACACCCAAGTGAAAAGCAAGGGTGGAAAAGAAAAGAAAAGAAAAACGCTAAAGTAACAAACTTCTGCCTTTCCTAATACTCTAGAAAGTCCCCGGCAATGGCGCAAAAAACTTGACTCGCTACGACACAACACCTAACAATGGCCAAGTGTAACCAATGGAAGGGACTGCAGTATAGTGGCTCAAGTGATAAATATCAAATCCACGGGTCTCTAGAGTTACTATTACTCAGCTTCAGTTTATTATTTAGCAAACCAGATTAAGATGAAAGAACTAAAACTACTCTAGCAAACTACAGTTAAAGTTAATCTAATTGCAGGTTGGGAACTCACTTAGGTATGATTCCCCCTAGCCACTAGCCAGACTAACGATTGCTGATTTCGAACTTGTTTCACTTTCATTCACAATGTGGAGAATCCTTGACTAGACCTTGAGTCTCGACTAAAGGAACAAGGCCCTCTTGAGTCAATTGCCTAGAGGGACGTATCCTCTCTAGAACAACTGATCAAGGCGTTCTGAACTAGACTCCCTCTATCGAAATAGGTTCTCAATCGATATAAAGCAGTGAATCAACCCTCGACTAAAGCAATCGATCCACTACTATCAATCTATGGTGCTCTATTGACCTAATCAGATATTCATTCTCATAGGATCAAAGCAGAATCAATAATCTCGACTAAAGCAGAATTGAATCATGAAAACATGCATAGATTGAATATGAACTCAAGATAATCAAGTCAGAGTACTCATACAATCATCCAATCAAACAAACATAGCTAGGGTTCCTCAAAACCTAAGTGAAGGGAAGTTACTCCATAGAGAAGAGAGAGACTGCAGTAAGAATCTTCAGATGATCAGTCTTCAAGGCCGGGCTTGTTCCTCGAGCTTCCAAGGCAAAGAAATCCTCCAATTCCACTCCAAGAATGCCCTCAAATCTCCCTCTCTCTCTTTGGTTCGTCCCTAGGGTGTTTGGGATCCAAAACCCAGCTCTCCCCTTTCCTTTTGGCTGAAAATCTGCTTAAAAGGGCATCAGTGGCCAAAGCACGGTCGAGGGCACGGCCGTGTAATGCCTCAGCCCGCCCGTGCTTTGGCTAGTGTTAATTACACTAGGAGAAACACGACCGTGCTTTGGTGAAGCACGCCCGTGTTCTATCTCAGCCCTGCCCGTGTTTTGGCCAATGTTTGCCAAACTCGAATTAGCTCTCGGCAGTAAAAGCACGGTCTCAGAACACGGTCGTGTTCTGGTTTAGGTGTGCCCGTGTTTTGGCTCAGTTTCACCGAAATGACTTCCGAATGCCCCAAAACTCGTGCTTAGCCTTCCCTTTTACACCTGGGACCTGAAACATGACAAAATAGCACAACCCGGCATAAAATAGGCCAAAAACACACGACTATGCCCCTCAAACGGATAAGAACTAGGGGCGCAAATATGTGCAATTACATCGTTATCAAGGAATGACATCGATCTTGACGACGATGGCTCCGAGGCGCGATGTAGATCTAAAAAATGACCACGAGCAAGGCGGCTGCGTCGAGGCTTTGGGAGATTGAATGGAGGAGGTCGATGGTGGAGGGAAGATGGAGGGCGCCGCGACGAAGGCTCTGAGGGCGCGATGTAGATCTGGAAAATGACCATAACCAAGGTGGCGGCGTCGAGGCTGTGGGAGATTGAACGAAGGCGGTTGATGGTGGAGGAAAGATGGAGGGCGGGACGACAAAGGCTAAAGGAAGATGGAGTGGCGGCGGAATGGGTAAATTAGGGATTTTGACCGGAAGCCAAGAGAGAAGTAGAGGTTTTCCCTAAACAATTTGTGGTCCTTTTTCAATTTGTTGCTATGTTTTCATTTTTTTAGAAAATTAAATACATAATTATTTAATGATGTCGCGATTCAACATTAGCCACGTAAGCAGTTCTTTGCTGAGTCATTAATGGTAAGAATGCTTGATCGTCAATTTAACGGTCAACACAAGTCTCGAGTAAAATTTGTTCTTTACTTTGAAAAGTAGGCCATAAATGTCTTACTGGCAAAGTCGAACCACAATTATCACTTACGCCAAACTTCGGGCCAAACTAGAGCATTAACCCTTTCTTTATCAACTACACATCAATTAATAACTGGCCCTTTGTTGACCTGGTGGCGAGAAGGCTAGGTGCGAGCTATCATGTCGCTGTTCTCACCACCGTGGTGGGTTAATTGCATAGGAGATGGCTTTGGGGAGAGAGGAGGGGGGGGGGGGGATTTATTGGATCTAAATGGGGTTGGGCCAAATATAAGTCAGCAGTCTGCAGCTGACGTGGCAGTCCGAGTTGCCATGGTTATTTACATTCCGACACCTACCGTTAGTCATGACAATGGAAATGGTAACGGTGCTAACAGAATTCGCTGTAAGTGGTATAGTTGTAACAAAATGTACTTAGGTGGTTATTATGTTACAAATTGCCAACTTAAATGGTAGTTTGTGCAATTAAATGGTAGGTTGTGGAATTGGTAGAAGCAGAAAAGGAAGAAAAAATGAATGAATGGTTATCTCGAAAAGGCAGAGTTCGGTGTGAGGAAGCTAACCAGTAGATGAAAACATTATTTAACAATATTGGTTGGCCAATGCGTCAGCTATTCTGTGCCTCCTATGGAGGAACTTGCAAGCAAATGGGGTTTTGACCAAAGGGACACCGTGTTCTACATCCAAAGGAACTTGCAAGCAGATCGGGAGTGATGTTATTATATAGAATATGAAAGCCAACTACACTTTATTGGCCCAATATGTCTGTTACTATTTCATTCTTTGGCGTTTAGTGAGTTGCTCTCACAGCATTGCTTGCCCCAGAGTAAACCTCCCCGTTGCCGAACCGAAACTTCCCATATCCCTTTTCATCCATTCCCCATCGACTCTGCTTCAGTCTCATCAATTAGGGACGACCATGTTTTTTCTGTATCCCCCATTGATAACGATGTAATTGCACGAATTTGCGCCCCTAGTTCTTATCCGTTTAAGGGGCATAGTCGTGTATTTTTGGCCTATTTTACGCCGCGTTGTGCTATTTTGTCATATTTCAGGTCCCAGGCGTCAAAGGAAAGGCTAAGCACGAGTTTCGGGGCATTCGGAAGTCATTTCGGTTAGCTGGAGCCAAAACACGGGCACACCTAAAACAGAACACGGCCGTGTTCTGTGACCGTGCTTTTACTGCCGAGAGCTAATTCGAGTTTGGACCACATTGGCCAAAACACGGGCAGGGCTGAGATAGAACACGGGTGTGCTTCACCAAAGCACGGCCGTGTCCTCCCAAAAGCACGGCCGTGTTTCTCCTAGTGTAATTAACCCTAGCCAAAGCACGGGCGGGCTGAGGCATTACACGGCCGTGCCCACGACCGTGCTTTGGCCACTGATGCCCTTTTAAGCAGATTTTTAGCCAAACAGAAGGGGATTCGAGTTTTAGAGAGACAGAGCGATTCCTAGAGAGAGAAAGCGACGAACAAGAGTCTCCAAGTGCCCTAGATTGATCTTCATCACCATTGGAGGCTAGTTTGAGCTTGGAGAAGTGCCAATCAACATCCAGGAGCAGGAATCCATCCTTCACAGTATGAATTCCGCGTCTGATTCTGCTTTTACTTCTTTCTCCATGGAGTAGTTCTCCCATTCATCTGGGTATGGAGAACCCTAGATTTGTATGTTAGGTTTGATTGTATGAACCCAAGTACTGATTCTATGAGTTGATTATATTCGATTGAGGTTTGAATGATTGAATGACTTGAATCCTGATCAAATTCCTATTGTTTCTGCTTTAACCTACAATGAGAATATCTGACTAGGTTAATAGAGCATCCTTGATTGAAGGTAGGGAGTTGGTGACTTTAGTCAAGGAGCCAACTCACTACTCTGTACCGGTTTTACTCCGGTAGTGGAGGTTTTGTTCTTAGGGCCTCAATCTGTTTACTCCGGTGGAGGTTAGTCGCCCGCTAGGGATTCAGATTGAGAGGGTCTGAAGACCTTTAGTCGAGACTTCAGGCTGTTTGAGAACCTTCCGCAGTATAACTATCATAGAAACTGAACTTGGTAATTACAATCCGGCTTAACTGCAGTCTAGGGGGAACCATATCTGGGTGACCTCTCTTAACCTGAATACAACAGTTTACTTGCTTTGTTAGTTTGATAGTTTAGACTTGCATTCCAGTTTCATTGCTAGATAACAAGAATTCACTGAGTAGTCATCAGATCTAGGACCCGGGTTGACATATAAACCTAACCCGCTATACTACGCTTTAGGAAGTGGTTTCACTTGGCCAATTCCTAGGGTGACAGTAGAAGTGAGTCAAGTTTTTGGTGCCGTTGCCGGGGGACGGCTAGGTTGTTGATGAAAAGTGATTTCTGTTAATTTAGCCTTTTCTTTTCGCTTTGTTTGCTTTGTCCCACTTGTGCCTTCACGGGTTTGCTTGCTTGAGTGTGTGCAGGTAGTGCATGACCCGTAGCCAGTCAGGAGGTTTACTACTGTTGAATCTAGAGATTGACCGCACCTGTCGCCAACTCAGGAGACAACAGCGAGCTAGACTGGCTACAGAAGAGCGCCTAGACGGCCACTTGAGTAGCGATTCTGAAGAAGAGTACGGGATGGACGGAGACTACAATCAGCACTTGGGGAATCCTCAGCAGGCTCCCCCGGTGAATCAGGTCCTGGGGAACAACCCCATACCCCAGGATCATGGAGTTCATCATCCACCGCAGCCGGGTCCCACCCTGGAGTACTACTACACTCCTCGGATTGCTGACATCCGCCCGGTCATCCTCTACCCGCCTATTCCAGCAAACAACTTCGAGATCAAGCCATGCTGGATTCAGCTCATCACATCCTCTATCCAGTTTCATGGCTTGAAGGATGAGGAGGTCAGGGTACATCTGTCCCGTTTTCTGCAGCTGACAAACGGGTTCAAGCTGAACGGTGTTCCTGATGATGCGATTCGCCTTCATCTCTTCCCCCATTCTCTAGCGGGGAATGCTAAGAGGTGGTTGGAGACCCAGCCCCCATTGTCCATCACCTCTTGGGACGATCTGGCTGACAAATTCGTGCACAGGTACTATCCGACATCGAAGACTACAGAGATTCAGCGGGAGATCACTCACTTCCGCCAAGAGCCAGATGAGTCACTTCATGATGCTTGGGAGCGGTACATGGGATATTTCTGGCAGTGTCCCCATCATGGCTTCAGCGATGCATTCACAGTGGGGAACTTCTACAGTGCTCTCTCTCCAGACAGCCAGAGGGTGATTGAGTCTCTATGCCCAGGAGGGGATCTTCTCACTAAGACTCCACCCGAGCTGAACCAGATGATCAATACTTTGGTTGCCATAGATCATTCTTGGGGGCAGAGCAGCAGAGGCAGACATTCACGGGACCGTGGTGTGCACGCCATGGAGACCAGATCCGGGCTCGAGCAGCAGGTAGCTGAGCTAGTGCAGACATTGAAGCAGCCCAACAGTCTTATTCCGGGCAGAGGTTTGGCTACACCTCTAGTTGCTCAATGTCAGTGGTGTGAGAGCTTGAATCACTTAGTGGAAGACTGCCAGGCTATGAGGGAGTCTACTACTCCCCAAGAGCAGTTGGACTTCATCGTCAATGCTCGGCGCCTCGACCCGTACAGCAACACATATAATGAGGGGTGGCGCCAGCATCCCAACTTCGCCTGGAGCAGCAACACCACTAAATCACCTGGTTTCCCAGCACCAGCAGGTGGTTTTCAGCAGAGGCAGCCCTTCCAGGCTCGACAAGGGCCAGCCCCACAGCAGCAGCCCTACCAGCCTAGGCAGGGGCAACCATTCCAGCAGCCCCAGCGTCAGTTCGTCGAGCCAGCAGCAACCCCTGCCCCAGATGACCGGATGACAAAGCTGGAAAATATTCTCGCTTCATTCATGACTAGCACTCAGGCTGCTATCACGTCACTAGAGGCAGGTCAGCGGAACCAGGGTGCCATTTTGCAGGATCTGCAGACCTAGGTGGGCATCTTGGCCCGCCAAAACACTACCAGGGCACCGGGGACTCTGCCTGCCACCACTATCCCAAATCCTCGGGATCCTCACCAGCTCCAGCAGCTGGATGCCATTTTTACCAGGAGCGGTAAGACCATATCTGCTGATCCTGTCCCGGCCAGACAGGAGGAACCACTACCTGCTTCAGCACTTCCAGCCGATGATGCAGAAGTGCGGGTGGAGAAGGAAGCCCCTGCTCCCAAGCCACAACCAGTGGTTAAGGAGCATGTACTCCAGCTTCCCTTCCCCACTCGCCTACACAAAGACAAGTTGGAGACTGAGTTTGCCAAGTTTATGGCAATGTTGAAGCAGCTCAACATCAGCATACCGTTCGTGGAGGCACTGTCGAAAATGCCCAAGTATGCCAAGTTCATGAAAGATCTCCTCACCAATAAGAAGAAACTTGGGGATCTTTTGACAGTGATGCTCAGTGAGGAGTGTTCTGCTATCCTGCAGAGCAAGCTGCCCGAAAAGCGCAAGGATCCAGGGAGTTTTACTATCCCTCTTACTATTGGCAGCATGCATGTAGGTAAGTCCTTGGCGGACCTAGGAGCTAGCATAAACGTCATGCCATATAAGTTGTATAAAAAGCTAGACCTAGGTGAACTTAGCCCTACTAGGATGAGCATTCAGCTTGCTGATCGTTCCATTGTGCATCCTAGGGGAATCATAGAGGATCTGCTAGTTAATGTTGGTGCATTCACATATCCTGTTGATTTTGTTATTCTTGATATACATGAGGATGTGGATGTGCCTTTGATTCTAGGTAGACCATTTCTTGCCACCGCCAAGGCACTTATTGATGTGCATGATGGTAAACTGATCATGCGTGCTGGGAATGAACAGGCTACTTTTTCTGTGACTGAATTTGATCACTGTGCTATGATTGCTGTCACCCCTGTGCATGCTATGTCTGATCAGGTACACGAGCCTGTTGTGTACCCTTCTGCACCTCTTATTTTGCAGGACCCTCCTATTATTCCTTCGCCGCCACTCCATCCAGCCTCACCTCCGTACAAAAATCTCAAGGAGGAGTGGCGGCCGAAGCAGCAGGTTGCTAAGCCTGCACGGAAGAAGAGCGGAGACCACTATGAGCTGGTCCCACCTCCGGCACCACGACCACCCTTGCCGTCTGGGTACTCACTCGCCTGCATCTTGCCGGATGGCCAGGTCGAGCTGACCGATGATGGTGGTCGCATCCGTCGGGTGCATGGCCACAACCTGAAGCTGTACCTCAAGAGCGACGTGGATCCGCTCTTGGAGGCACCTGTTCCTGCACCTCCGTGAGTATCCACCATGGGCGTCCAGCTAAAAGACGGTAAAGAAGCGCTTGTGGGGAGGCAACCCCACCACGGTTTGACTTTCTTTCTTGTGTTTTGAGTCGGATTGTAAACCAGTTTGGTTTTGGTTTGTTTTCTTTTGTTTTGGATGATGTCTTATTGGGCTGACATTGGACCTAACATATTGTGTTTGAGCTCTTTGGTTTCCTCTAGCTGTGCTTGGCTTGATTGGTCCTCTCTCCAGTCCGCTTCACTCCGACTGGTCCGCTTCCAGTTCCCTGCAGTCCGTGCATACCGGTAACATCGTTCCCCTTTCCCTTCCCTCTTCTCCATTGAGGGCAATGTCGATCTTAAGTGTTGGGGGATGTTTATCTTTAACTGCATTAGATCTGTTTGTGTGCTTGGAGCCTAGTCCACTGTCCAAATTTTTAAATTTGAGGGCTCCAAGTACGTGTTTCCGTGCAATCTCCTGCTCAGTATGCTTTGAATTGACAGTCTTTATAGTAATGTGCAACCTAGGGAGGTAGTGTAGCACTATGGAGGATGTTGATGCATTTAAGAAGTCTCATTTCTTCTTCATATTGTGTTGGTTGATTGAGTGAATTAGTGATCTTATGACCCTTGAGTTGTGTGGTGTTGTGGACTCTCTACCTGTCATGGACTCTTGTATCATGTTTTGAGTTTAACAGGTGCTCGAAAATGTGCTTCAAAATAACGTCTCCCGTGCGAATAGGGCGAAAGTGTGTAAGGGGAGACGGGAATTCGTTCCCAATTTCCACCTACTACCTCCACCCCCCTTACATGTCTTTCCCCCGCACGAGGCTCGAGACATCCGCTCCTGGCATGGCCGGTAAGAGCCGGTTGGGACCCTTGAAAAAAGAAAAAAAAAGAAAAAAATAACAGAAAACAAGCAAAACAGAAAGAAAAGGGGTTCCAACCATCTTCAAAGAATATAGAGCACCTTGAAAAATGTGAGTCCATGATCTTTTGTTTTTAAGAATCTCTTCATCTACAATTCATTTGTCCTCTGTTCACTATTTGCCATGATGCCGACTCGATACTAGTGCTCTCGCCGAAGAAGCTATGAGATGACTTGTGCGTCGGTTGACCTCGTAAGTTGCTAAATGATCTAGGAAGTCCTCTACCTACGATCTGGGTTGTTTGTTGGAATAGAGGTCTGGAGAGTTGCATTGGTTTGAGTTAGGTTTGCTTGGGGACAAGCAAACGGTTAACTGTGGGGGAATTTGATAACGATGTAATTGCACGAATTTGCGTCCCTAGTTCTTATCCGTTTGAGGGGCATAGTCGTGTATTTTTGGCCTATTTTACGCCGGGTTGTGCTATTTTGTCATATTTCAGGTCCCAGGCGTCAAAGGAAAGGCTAAGCACGAGTTTTGGGGCATTCGGAAGTCATTTCGGTGAGCTGGAGCCAAAACACGGGCACACCTAAAACAGAACACGGCCGTGTTCTGTGACCGTGCTTTTACTGTTTCGGTGAGCTAATTTGAGTTTGGACCACATTGGCCAAAACACGGGCAGGGCTGAGATAGAACACGGGCGTGCTTCACCAAAGCACGGCCGTGTCCTCCCAAAAGCACGGCCGTGTTTCTCCTAGTGTAATTAACCCTAGCCAAAGCACGGGCGGGCTGAGGCATTACACGGCCGTGCCCTCGACCGTGCTTTGGCCACTGATGCCCTTTTAAGCAGATTTTCAGCCAAACAGAAGGGGATTCGAGTTTTAGAGAGACAGAGCGATTCCTAGAGAGACAAAGTGACGAACAAGAGTCTCCAAGTGCCCTAGATTGATATTCATCACCATTGGAGGCCAGTTTGAGATTGGAGAAGTGCCAATCAACGTCCAGGAGCAGAAATCCATCCTTCACAGTATGAATTCCGCGTCTGATTCTGCTTTTCCTTCTTTCTCCATGGAGTAGTTCTCCCATTCATCTGGGTATGGAGAACCCTAGATTTGTATGTTTGGTTTGATTGTATGAACCCAAGTACTGATTCTATGAGTTTATTATATTCGATTGAGGTTTGAATGATTGAATGACTTGAATCCTGATCAAATTCCTGTTGTTTCTGCTTTAACCTAGAATGAGAATATCTGACTAGGTTAATAGAGCATCCTTGATTGAAGGTAGGGAGTTGGTGACTTTAGTCAAGGAGCCAACTCACTACTCTGTACCGGTTTTACTCCGGTAGTGGAGGTTTTGTTCTTAGGGCCTCAATCTGTTTACTCCGGTGGAGGTTAGTCGCCCGCTAGAGTAGTTCTCCCATTCATCTGGGTATGGAGAACCCTAGATTTGTATGTTAGGTTTGATTGTATGAACCCAAGTACTGATTCTATGAGTTGATTATATTCGATTGAGGTTTGAATGATTGAATGACTTGAATCCTGATCAAATTCCTGTTGTTTCTGCTTTAACCTAGAATGAGAACATCTGACTAGGTTAATAGAGCATCCTTGATTGAAGGTAGGGAGTTGGTGACTTTAGTCGAGGAGCCAACTCACTACTCTGTACCGGTTTTACTCCGGTAGTGGAGGTTTTGTTCTTAGGGCCTCAATCTGTTTACTCCGGTGGAGGTTAGTCGCCCGCTAGAGATTCAGATTGAGAGGGTCTGAAGACCTTTAGTCGAGACTTCAGGCTGTTTGAGAACCTTCCGCAGTATAACTATCATAGAAACTGAACTTGGTAATTACAATCCGGCTTAACTGCAGTCTAGGGGGAACCATATCCGAGTGACCTCTCTTAACCTGAATACAACAGTTTACTTGCTTTGTTAGTTTGATAGTTTAGACTTGCATTCCAGTTTCATTGCTAGATAACAAGAATTCACTGAGTAGTCATCAGATCTAGGACCCGGGTTGACATATAAACCTAACCCGCTATACTACGCTTTAGGAAGTTGTTTCACTTGGCCAATTCCTAGGGTGACAGTAGAAGTGAGTCACCCATCCTCTCACAATATCAGCCCAAAATCTGCATTCACACGTCACCCCTTCAATCATCTCCCATCACCTCACCACTCTGGTTTGCTTCTCGATGTAGCAAACTCTCTAGACCTACTCAAACACTTCAAGCCCATGCTTTTTCAATCATCTCTCATTGTCCTAGATCAGAAAGAAGGACAAAGATAAGGAGAAAAGAAGAACCCGAGAAAGAAGAAATCTCTCATCCCGCCTGCAGTTCATCTTCTTTTGTCGTTTGTGATTTTCTCTAATCTCTGTCCTTCCGAAGGAAAACGACGACGACGGCCCCATCACTGCCTTTCCACGAGGCTCCGCTTCTCCCGACGGTGCAATGCCAATGCTCGGAAAATTCGAGGAGTGACGACGCTTGCTGCAGGAATCGAGGCCCGACGCTTCTATTCCGCTGACAACATAGTCAGACGCGAAGACCGCTCAACACTCGACTTTCCTCCGGGTCGCGAATGTCTCTATATGGCCCCAATCCGTCGACCAGACGGTTGGTCTTTGGGTTTGTGAACGCCTTCGCCGACCTTCAGTTCGGACCGGAGAGGAAAGACAGAAACGTTGATGTTTTCACTGATGATTCCATGTGGGTAGTTGTTTCCTCTTGCTGCATTTCATTGAATCAACGGCTCCCTTGCTCACAAATTCATTATTCATTTCAGCCCTGTGATTCGCCCATAACCTCTTCATATTTTGGGGTTTCCACAGGTTGATTTTTTCTCTTTAGGTTGATTTTCCTTTCATCATTACTAACTTTTTACGAACTTAGTATGCTTAGCTTACCCAATTGTTTGAAAGGAATTGTACAATATCTTCGTTGCTCAAAGTTTTAGAACCTTTCTTCAAATTGATTGTGATTCACAAGTATGTTTCCCTCCCCTCTTATCCCTAGACCTTTCACCTTGCACATGATACTAATTATATTTACCGACATCTGCTTTCACAGGTTGAAGTACATCGATTGTAAATGAAGAAAGCATTCTATGAGCTTTAGTTCTCGCTGCTTTAGGTCCCTGTTGTCAACTATTTCCATAAGAAAGGAATGCTCCATCAAGAAGCAGGTTGTTATCATCGAAAATGGACGGTAAGTTGCCTTTGGTTTTTGTTTCTGTCGCTAATCGCTGTTTAACATGTGTACCGCTACCGGATGTACTCTGTATCGGTCACGGCAAAGCCTCACTCTCAATCACGTTATGGGCAGAGTTGCAGACAAGCTGCCTGACCTTTCCTCAACTCATTCGAATGGGTGGAGCTGCAGTGGTGTTTTTGGCATTCACCTGTCTCAATCCCTCCATTTGGTGTGGTACATTTTCCTTAGGTTCTTTGTTTATTCAAACTTCATGAAAATCCCTCCATTTGGTGTGGTACATTTTCCTTATGTTCTTTGTTTATTCAAACTTTATGTCTGCCGCATTTTTTTTTTTTTTGAAATTCTATTCAGGTAGCCTAAGCAAGTTACTGTTGCCAATCCTTCCTTTCTCTCCCAAGCTCATCAATATGGGGACCTTTTGAATGATAACAGTACATAGTTATCAATTACCACTTCTCTTATTTCTTTTATTTAGGGTCATATGGGACTTCATTTGGGGTCTTTCCATATACAAAGTAACCAGTTGAAAACATAAACTCCTATGACAAGTAAACCACATAAATGGCGTATTTTCATGTCTTCCATTATGTTTCATGGGATAAGTATATGACATGCTTAGTAGAAATTCCCTCCCGGAGTTTGTTTGGCTAAGTATGACATATAGTAAGGGTTTTTTAGATGGCAAAGGGCATGGGTTGGTGGGTTTACAAGCTGGGTTTAAAGGGTTTCTTCGGTTCAGCGGTTTCATCGATTGTCCTTTCTCATTTCTTACAAAGCTGATTAGGACTAATAAATCATGCTAAGTAGATTCGTGCGGGTGTTTATGTACAACACTTTGATGGTTATGCTTCAACTGCTTCTCTTCGACTATTTTGTATGGGTTTGCCATTGATTGTTCCCTAGAAGTTGTAGTAGTAGTGGGTCTGCAGTTTAGGGTGACTTACCTACATGGCCACCTTCAAGTTTGATGAATGTTTTCTACACGGGCTTTGCCCAATCTTTTCCTTACCCTCAACGCTTTGTTTGCATGGAATTTTGATGCATCGAACACCTCTGCAACTCGCATTGTGATCTCACCAAGAGTCCCACATGCACAAGCCCATAAGAACTGCAGAGATAGTAGCTGAAGACGAAATAGTCAACTGTGGTAGGCTAAAAGAAGTTGGTTGAGAAAAGAGTTACTACTAATGTCATACCTCATAGCGGCCAATGCAGACCATAGACATGTGGTTGGTTCGTGCTTCTCATCATTCCTTGATTATCATTAGGGGTGGGCAACCAGTTCGGTAAACTCGAACCGAATCGAACTGAAATCAAATTAAACCGAACGGAAAACGAATTAATGCTATTTGGTTCGAAATTCGGAAGGAAAATATGAATATTTTGAAAATCAGGGTTCTTTCAATCGAATCGAAATTCCGATCGAAAAACCGAATTACTATAATTGCATATTTATTATTTATATTAGGGGTGAAAATAATTTAAAAGAGAGAATATACAAGTAGCTTCACAAATTCGGTTTTGTGTGGAATTCCGAACCGAACCGAATTATAATTCGGTTTGAGGTTTGAGGGAATTCGGGGACACAAAATTCATAATTTCGGTTCGGTCGAAACCGAACCGACCAAATGCCCACCCCTATTTATCATGATTACCTTCGAACCAGCTCTTGCTGCTCATATTTTCCAGAGCTTATAGGAAGTCTATAAACCCAGCTAAGATGTCCATTTGTTTTGGAAATTTCTGCCCGAAATTGTCAAAATAAAGAACAGTGCAAAGGAGCCTTCCTGCCTGCTAATTTATTTGCATAAAAACGGTTTTTTTTTTTGCCAAATAATAGAACTATATGTCACAGTAGGAATAGGAATGATGGACATGTGAACCATGGATGAAGATATTGAATCCTTTTTATTTACCAATTTATGTGACTTATGAAGGTATTGAATCCTTTTTATTTACCAATTTTACTCCTACCATAATTATTATAGCAACTTCATTGACCCTTCAGTGGATTCCTAATAAGTTGCTGATGCAAACTCCTTTGTATGGGTTCGTTTGCATGCTAATTATGCTTTTCTCCTATCTTTCACATTTTGAGAATAACCCTGTCAACCTGCTAATTTTGCAAACTTCTCATAATTATATAGAAACCATCCTCTGCTGCAGCTTTGGCCAAAACCATCCAACATGTAAATCGCTTTGTCACTGTTGCCTACACTAACCTACCTTCGACTTACATGTTGACTGATTGCATCACTGTCACTATGCTTCTGATCAGGCCTCAAACTCTCTAGGTACATATTATAACAATACTATACAAACCAGCAATTCAAAAGCTTAATGCATTTTCACCAAATTATGTACAGGTTTCGTATCAATATCGAAAGTGATGACATCTCAACCTCATGTATTCTCCTCTTCAACAACGATGTCGCTACCTCGCTGTTGCAACAATCAGCTAAGGAATAACTAACCCCACTAACACCGCTATAAATGCATGCCTCAACTCGGTCATAGGAAAAATGTTTAGTGTCAAACTTGGCAATTATGTGTTTGAGGTCATCACTATATGGAATCCACTTACCTTCGGAATTGAGATCCGTTAAGACTGCCTCATATTTGATGTTGTCAAGATATTTATTTATATATATGGTGTTTTCTTAGATTGCGGTATGGTATTTGATAACATATTTTTGCTTCAGTCGACTAAATGAAGTTTGCTTATTTGGATTCTATAACTTTAGTTCTTTCAATCATAGTACAACAAGTTTATTTCCTGCGGCGTAGCCGCGGGTATTGATACTAGTACTGTTAGTTTATGGGCTCTGTTTTGTGGTATTGATTGATCGAGTTACTTGTTAAATTATATCGTAGAAGAGCAATAGCTGTGTTCTTTTTTTTTTTTCTTCTTCCGCACAAGCTGCAGCACCAATAACCACTGAGCTGGAGAACATCCATGGTGCCATCTTTTTTCATCCAAAAGCTCATCACAAGAGTTTTTCTTTCATAAATATTCAGCTTTTCAACTGCAGGTAGACTGTCTTTATGAATCTGTGCTCCTCGCAACATGATTTATTTATGTTATTATCAGCTTCCTCATTTCGTGATTCTGTTGCACACTTGCAGTCTTTTGTTGCGGCGAGAATGTTGTACATTTTCGAATGGGGGAGTATGTGAAATCTGGTGTGGCAGAGCTGGAACAATGGATCACTAAGTTGACACAGCGGTATCTAACTACTAGCTCTACTAGTTTTTCCCTTCAGTTAGGCAGGCTTTTGCTGCTTGATTTTATTTGCTAAAAATATGATGCAGGAGTGAAATGAGGACTTGTTCTAAATTTGTGTAATAAGGAGTATGCAGGAATCTCATGGCATTATATCCGACAAGCTGTTGGGTTTCCGCCTTTCCGGTAAACGAGTTTGTACCTTTATGTTACTAGTCCAAAATAGTCTCTGGAGGAGATAATGCAGGAAATGTGTCCAGTAGCAATTAGCCTTAGCATTTGTGTCTGGCTGCAAGCAATTCCACTGCTCATTTTTACATTCATTGCATTTCGAAAAGGAAATAAACCCACTGCTTGTCAGTAAAGTAATCGGTATGTGTATATAACACGACCACTGCATGTTCCAAGCTATTGAGAAATCAAGTATGTAAATTTGATGAGTCTTGTTTTTATCATACTTGCATTTTCTTACTTGCGATTAATTGACAAGGAACAGAGGGTGGAGCAACGTTAGATTTGAGACATGCAAATTGAACTCATGAAGCAGAGACTGTCTTTGATTAGATAGAGAGCAGGGAACAGTAAAAAGGAAGACAAGATGGGGTGGAGCGTTAGTGCAAGTTTGCAGAAGAAGCAGGGGTGAAGTAGTGTAGATCAGCCATGGAGAAGAGCGCTGCGGAGATGGCAGGGCTGCAGAAGAGACACCGCACAAGATGTGATGCTCCGCTTGGAAATCCCGCCGCCGCCGCAGCTCCGATCCAAAACGTGCGCGAGACTGAGACTGAGACCGGGACTGAGAACGATCTCATTCCTCCGTCTTTTGTTAAGGGCATGCTCCGTTTTCTGGAGCTGAGTGATGTGAGTAATTGTTTTATGGAGTTAGTCGGTCACATAAACTCTGATACCATGTTATGAACCAGTTGATCCCAATAACTCGAGTTATTGGGAAGAGGTTCAATCGTGGATCATATACAACACACTAACATTGTACATAGAGCTGGAAGTTTGGTACCGGTATTTGGGATATTCCGAATACCAAACCGAATTTGTCTATATTTGGTATTACCGAATACACATTATTTTTTGGGATTGGGTTTGGGATTAAATTTCAATTGTTATTCGTTATTAGGGATTACGGGATTGTGATCTGTATACCGAAATACCGATCAATACCAAAATATAAGCTAGTGTGTATTTTATCCTCTCAACTAGACTCTCTCTTTCACTACTACACGAACCTAAACCACCAAGAGTGTCATTTAATTATACAAGAGAATGGACTTATGAAGTGCCGCATTTGTAGCTGAAGAAAGTACGTACTATATCGACGCTATAATGTGCACTAGTTAATTAGCCCGTGCTACGCAACGGGTTTTGATTAATATAATTTGACCATGGTAACGGAATTGCAGCCTTAAGTTTTGCCGTGGACATACTCACATTGATGCGATCTAGATTTTAATGTTGTAAAAATTGTTATTCATAGTGTTTGTGTCAATTTTTTCTTTCTTGTACGATTAGAGTTTTTCCTCCTAATTAGTTCCATTGTTAGAAGAAAAAAAAAGAAGAATTCCTCCTGATCAATCAAATTGAAAGTAAAATTCAATGACAATTGCTAAGGTGAGCAACACACAAATTCTTCATAATTCTTTTTTTTTTTTATTAAAAACCATTCATATTTCTAACTTGATCAAATTTGGTATAATTCAAACCACTTTTAGCAAGAGAGAGTACATGAGAGAGCTTTTCAAAGCTTCTGTCATAACCCTTATTGAACCAAAAGAAGATCATCTCTTAATGTTGATGTAGAACATAAAGCTTCATTATATCGCTTCATATACAAATTGAAAGCAATTCATAATGTCAAACTCATAATGAAACTGAACAATAGTCCAGTGTTGGAGATATTCCTAGTTGAAACAATTTTGCGCTAAACAAAGTCCCCATGGAACGTTGATTCTATATGAAACTTAGAGGTGGTTCTACTCTAAGCTGAAACAAACCCATCTTCTATCAATGTTCATATACATTCGGTTAATTTCAATTATAACTTAAGACTAAGTATGGAAGAAGAAAGCCATATTGATGTTAAGATATGCTTGATTCTTTCATGAGACATGTCGACCTAGAGCAACCTATGACAGTCTTGGGTTCTTCATCTGCTTCATATCACATTTGTATCACTCTAAGGTGTGACATCTTCCTTCAATGATTGGACTAAAACTCCTGAACAAATCATAATTTATATTGTTAGACCTTGTTCTCTTTTGAACTTAATTTCATTACATGATCAAATGAAAACTCAATGTACAAAATCAATGAACTGCTCTTCATGCTACATTGTTTCCCCAATCGAGAAATGATCAGATTCAAAACATGATCGCCTCACCTTCCCCTTCTCTGAACCCTTGGAAGTGAGGAAACAAAATTGAAGAAGGGGCGATAAGGGCTCCCTGCACGCTAGATAGTAAAGAAACGAATTCGGGTGCAGTGGCGATGGCGAATTCACTACATGGATGGATGGATTGGAAGAACCACAATCAGGTCTAAGAATAATTAAGCCTAATTAGTAGATTACCCTTCTTTGATTCAATTGAAGGAGACGTGAAGAAGAAAAGGTATCATCTCTAATGTGCTAAGAATAATTAAACTGACGGCGAGTCGATGTGATGTTATGGTGAATTCGATGACATAATCAACACCTTCCTCCAAGTTCTACCCATCACGCTTACCAAGCCACAGTAGCAATGAATGGTTTAAAGGATCAACCTGACCTTCAAAGCTCATACTAACAAATAGTTTTGCTCTAAGCTGCTTCTTCTTCATCATCTGTATGAATAATGGAAGCAGAGAAAATACAATAAATCTATTTCTTCTATGGAATATGAGGTTAAGTAAATCAAAGCAATTACTAAAAACACTTGCAAAGTACAATTGCGTTGGAGACCAGTTCACATAGTTGCAGGTGGCTTATTTCACCATCCTTGTATTTCAATCATACCTGCAAGAATACAATATCATTCAATTGAGTCCCTCCACCTTACTCAGCTTGAACTCCCTGCTCAAGTAGTCTTCTAATGAACTTGTTGATGTTCAGTCGATAAATATGACCGTGCAGGCTATCCAAAGTTCACGATTATAGCTGCGCTATTTTCATCATAACTACTTCAACAACTGTATAAACCCCAGCTTGACCTAACCAAAATGACCTCGCTCGCCCATGTCGGTTTCAATTGAATAGAAGAAGAAAGGGAAAAAAGTTGGATTTGATGGATGGATTTGATGTAGAATAAAGAAGAGAGTGTCAGATTCACGGAGAAGCAATTGGAGAGGAAGATCTTCGCTGGCCGCTGCTGCTTCTTTTAACGGGATTGCATTGTTAGAGAAGAAGGGTTTTTGCTTTTGGACATACTTGGCCAGCCCAAAGTAGTAGTCAATGGTTTGACGTAAAATTGTCCACGACTGACCATTGGGCCTCGGTGAATAAAGATCCCGTCTAGAATTCCCGTTTTTATCGTAATGAACAGTAACTCCTATTTTTTAATAATTCTAATAGATCATTCTATCATTATTAATAGTTGTCTCTCAACCTCTAATTCGTCAAATTAACGATTACCAATGACAAGAACTTGAGATGTATCATCTCATCCATTCTCCTTAATAATATCCTAATTCAAGACACTTTGCTTAGTATTTTCCCCCTAAATTAAACAATAAAATCTAATTTATATATTTAATTATTAATTTCAAAGGTAATTAATTTTGTATTCGATAATACCGATTGTGATACCGAAATATTTAGGGATTGGGATTGAAATACCAAAATTATTTAGGGATTGAGATTGAGATTGACTTCAGGGTGTAATTCAGTATTCGAAATTTCGGTATTGGAATACCGATATCGTACTGATTTCCACCCATAATTGTACATGTTTTTCAAATTTAAGAGATTCAGCCGACTATGTATTTTGTTGACTAAGGCAGACTTGATGTTGAATAGTTTTGCTTTGGGAGAGGGTTTTAGATGCTTTTCTCGTTCGACCTGGTCAAAGTGAGTTTAATCCGGTGTTGACAGGGAATGAATTTTACCCGCTTTTGTAATAAATGAATTGGGCTAGTTGTAAATTTTGTTAAAATATCGCCACGCTTTATCAATCTGGTCAAAGCGAGTTCAATCCAGTATTGACGAATTTAGGAACGAGGACGAGTTTTACCTCCTTTTGTAATTGACGGATGAGCACCTAATTTGACCCGGTCAAAGTGAGTTTAACCGGGTGTCGACGAATTTGGGTCGAGAACGAATTTTACCTACTTTTGTAATAAACATACTAGGTTGAGTGTGAATTTTTTTAAATGAGGCGAATCGGGACGGCTCCGGTCTTCTTCAACAAGGGCAGGGTCCATCCAGTAGGTGACCATTTTGTAACTAAAGGAATTTTTTGGGGTATTTTTTTTGTTGCTTTTCCTTCTTCACCTCTTCCAAGCCACACACGAAGCCCTCTCTTTCTCCTTCTCCTCTTTCACCTTTCTCTTTCTATTTTTCACTCACCCAACCCTCCCTGTCACCGGAAGAAGAAAGGAAAAAACAACCCACTTCTCTCTTTAATAGGAAGAGAGGAGGAAGATTACCTACAGGTCTGTAGGGGGTCCTGGCGATGACGACGACGATGGCTAGGTGGTGGAGGTGGTTTAGTGGTGCAGTGCCAACAATATCGAGCAGAGTGGGTTGGTGAGAGCACAACAACAATGTCGGCGATGGAGATGGTAGTGAGGCGTTGTGATGACCTGAATATTGCTGCCATCAACGAGATCGACGACGATGGCAGATCGATAGCAACGACGAGACTGGTAATATATGCAGAGATGACAAGTGTCAAATACTAGAGCGGTAGCGCGCTTTTCTGGATTCTTTGATGGCATTGCTGAGGAGATTTGCGGGGGGTGGAGCAGATTGCAAGGCCTGTCGTTTAGGAGCCATCGATAAGGAAAAATATTTTTCTTTGTGCTTGTTTGATTCCCGCCGGAATTTTTTCTTCCTGCCTCTTTCTCACAGTCGATGAAGTAAAAGAAGAAAGCAGAGATCTCTAACATTATATGAACGATAAGTTCTCTTTACTTACTTTCTTTTAATCTTTTTTCTTTCATTTGACGAGTACTACTTATTTTTAATTGAGTTTTCGTTTGGTTTGTTATTCAATTTGGTTTCACCATTCCTCTTAGACTCTTAGTAGTCATGGAAACAGATGGGTTTGATTGACTTTAGGAGTATGGCTTGGTATTGCCAAATTGATCTCAAGGTTAGTCAAGTTTGAATGAAATTTTGTATTTATATGGTTGAACAGGTACTTGGGGTTCTTCTACCACTCAAAATAATCTACGCTTTATTTAATTATCTGGCCTTTACTTTGTAGAGCTTTTAGTGATTAGAAAGCGGTTTATCCATCCATTAGTCATGCAATATACCTTTATGACCGCTATTATCTTTATTTTAGAGTTTTGAGATTCTTTACATTTCTTGCCAAATCATGTATAAATAACGAGTGAGTAACTAGGATTTACCTTTTAAATTAATAGAATTGGTCTATTATAAAAAAAATAAATTAATAGAATTGGCTGGTCATCCACCTTGCATTTGCTATTTGTATTTGAATGACATGTTTCTTTAAGGTTGAACAAGATGTAATTGGTCGGTTTCACCACATGAATTCAATGAGCTTACTTTACTGTTATTGATTGGAACACTAAAACACATCATCAAATTAGACATGATTAAATATATATTGTCCCTATTTTGCTTATACAGGTATGCTTTATGAATCTTGCTTGTTTTTTTCTTCTTGATTCATAATTTGGATAAGATGTTTTGAGCACCTCATTTTATATTTAGGAGATGTGGTTGTATGGTCTTTTGTCCCTAAATGGATGTTTGATAATCGTACAAAGGGAGATATGTGATTAAGCTCCCTGTTTCCTTTCAAGTTCATGGTTGTAGACAATACTTAAATTTTGATTTACAAGACATGTGAGTGTTTTTTTATTACACATAACTAAGTTGCAATGGAAAGGTTCATGGTTTGTAGGTAGTATTTAAATTTTGATTTACAAGACATGTGAGTGTTATTTGTGTGATGTGGTTTGTTTGTTGAAGCATGTTCTTGTTGTTCATTCAACAATCCATGTCTAACCAGTGATTGTTAATTATTTTTTCCAATGCCCATTTTGCTTTGATGCAACCAGTTGCTTTGCTTGAGAATTCTTCTACAATGTGCAACATCGTTATGTGCTTCAATTGATAATAAGGTTCAGAAATGGAACTCGATGGTAGATATGCAGTGTTAATTGTGTGTGATGGTTAACGAAACTAGGGATCATTTGTTTTATGGCGGTTGTTATGTACATGAAGTTTTGTAGGTTATTTATGTGTCAGATGAGATTATTCCTCTGGTGAAGGATGGCAGTGAGGTCTAGAAGAAGCCATGCAAAAGTTGGAGAAGCATCATGTAGGAAGTTTTTTGTGGACCATGGTGGTTAGTTAAGTACATAGAGAACACTGTCGCTATGTTTTGCGAAGAAGATGACAAGCAGGAGTTGATTGGGAAAATAATGGCAGTGATAGAGGTTAAGATGCTTTGTGATTGTAACTTCACAAAAGAGGCAGCCATGATAATGGTCTTAAGATGAGTTAGATGGTTAGAAGAGTGTTAGTGTAAAAGTCTACGGTAGACTGCTGCATTTCATTTGAATGTTCATGGTTGATTTAAATATGTTGGAACTGAAGGCACTTTGGTGCAGAGAAGTATATGGCTATTAAGGTCTTCTATGAAATCGCTTTAGGCGTCGGTCAGTTTCACCTATAATTAAGTTAATTTCCTGTTCTACCCAATTCTTTGCTGGAGGATTCTTCAATGTCAATTTGTCAGCCACACTTTAACTTAGAAACATATTTTAATAAACTGGAGTTGGGAAATATTTATTTATGTTAATCTCAAGTATGTTCTTTGGATAATGAGGAGACATGGTAATGACGAGACCTAATGAGACATCATAATAGTGAAGTATAGTTTCTCGAATTCCTTATATGTGCTTTTGGGTGCTTCAAAAACACACACACGCGAAGACGCCACTATATATATATATATAGTGGCGTCTTCGGTGCACTCACTTTTTTGGGCATTCAGTGCACTCACTTCATAACCTTCATTTTAAACATGCAATTTATGTCAAAATGATGTCAATCATCACTTATGATGTGATGAACAATAACGCAGATGAATTTGCACAAAAACCATTAAAGATTTACTTTAATTTGAAGGATTTATAGTTTAGAGATTTAGGGTTAAGATTTACAATTTGGGGTTTAGGGATAGAAATCAAAATTGAAGGTCTAGGGCTTAGGGTAATCGGCTAATTAGTTGTTGTCATATGTTATATCACCATATTAAACTAATTCTACAAATTAAAATTCAAAATCGGACACCTTAAGTCTAGTTTTTGAGTTGGGTGCGTTGAACGCACTCATTTTTGTGAGTGCACCAAAGTAGTCACCTATATATATATATTATATATAAAGGTGAAGCATATTTACTGTTGCCTAAAATATATACTATTTTGATACCTCAAATTTTATTAAATTACAACTTAGTCACTATAATGCATGGAACAGGAAACCGGATCGTACCGGCCGGTTCAACCGGGAACCGGACCAAAAACGAAACGATATGCCTTCTATTAAAAAAATATCGTATCGGCCGGTTTTCTAGGTCGAACCGGTCTATCGCGAAATACCGGTCGGTTTTGAACCTACCAGCAATAGGCTGCTTGCGACGAAACTCTCCGACTAGATGGGCCTTGTCACTGCCTCCGCGCTGCGGCCACTACTGCAAGAAGGTGACCCGCGTCGCCAGCCACAGCCGTCGCTGCTATCGTGCTTGTCAGGCCATCCCGTAGCCACTCTCCACCGTTATATGCCTGGCTGCTCGGACGCGAAAGAAGATGAAGAGGAAGGAAGCGATTGTTTGAAAGAAGAAAGAGAGGGAAGGAAGCTCCATGTTATCGCGGCCACCATATAAGAAAGAAGGATGGGATCTGACTTCTGAAATTTTCTTGGTCCTTTTTTATTTTTGTCATATCTTGGTTCAATTTTTAGTTACCGGAATAAAATAGGGGAGAGACGAGAGAAGATTTGGAGATGTAGAGTGAAAGGAAGGTGGCAGCCGCCTAGGGTTTCACCATGTCTCCATGGGCCTTATTTTTCTTTTTTTAAAGAAATCCATGGGCCTTATTAGTTAGTTGGTAATAGTGTGATATTATGTGATTATTTATATTTATTGTCCGGTGTTTCCGGTATAATTCGGTATTATTTCGAAACGGTACTCTGATTTTGTCGGCACGGTTTTTTGACAAAAAAATATTTTATTGTTATAAAAATGGTATTTACAGGTATGAAATGATTGAACCACGGTCGTACCACAAAATACCCTACCAGAAAGAAATCTGGTATGATATCCGGTACGGTTTCCTGAACCATGCTATAATGTACATTTTACAATTTGATATCCTAAATTTAATTTTATTGTAAAATCATTGATCAATTATGTTTTGGCATCTAAATTTTATGAGATTTTCGTACCTACAATCTTTATATTTACATATTTGTCAAATGTTTATATTTCAATTGAAATCATGAATTCAATCCACCAATACTTTTGAACCAGAAATGTGAGAGCATTAAACATAAAGATGAAAAGAAAAGGGGATAGAGGGTCTCCTTTTATATATATATACATAGATAAAGACTAGAATAAACCTGATAAATAAAACGTGTTTCTATCATTGTATTACATTTTTGTGCTCAATTTTTTAAAAACTTTATAGTTTCATACGCTACTGCATAATTCATGGTTTTGATGATTTGTTTTGTGGAATTTTTAATTGGGGGCTCGTTGTGTCACTGCGGTTGGTTCGATGAGTGGTGTCACATGTGGCAGATGACATGGCGCCAACATGGTGACAACATGGCGGCTGCACATGTGGCATGTATGGAAGATTAGTAGCATAGAGATGCTCCTAGGATTCTCCACCTTAATAAAGAACTTAATGGTGCACTTATGAGTCACATAATGGGTGACATTTATAGAGTGTATAATGGGGGGACTTAATGGGGTGTATTGATGTAGAGGGACATTATGAGGGGCATTGATGCCTTGTATGAGGAGAGACCTATATAAGGCTGCCTAGCGCTCTAACGGAATTGAGAGCTAGGGCCGCACGATCGAGAGTAAGGTCGTGACAAGTGGTATCAGAGCCCCGTTCGGCTTTGTGCTAGCAAAGTAGAAGCAGTAGCCAGACGAAAAGGAAGAACCTCACCAAAAATGTCGGGATCAGATAGCGGCGTTACTGAGCATGAGAAGCACCATGGAAGGGATCCCGTGAAGAATCCCAAGCCAAATGGTGACAAGTCAAGCACTCTTGATCCTATGGCGTCTCTAGAGAGGCGTGTCTCTAGAGTAGAAGCGAAGGTGGCGGAAGACATCACTGCAATTGAGGATTTGGGAGCTAACTTTGCCCAAGTCCAAAGCGATGTTCAAGGAATGGCTGGTACGTTGACAAGCTTAGAGAGCAACCATGATGGGATGCGAGAAGAGCTCGTGGCTCTCATCACCAACACCATCTCCGAGTCAATGAACAACGCCATTGAAGTTGTGAAAGAGCATGTCCAGGCCGAGCTGGTCGGCGTAAAGGAGGAGATTGCAGACCTCAAGAGTGACGTCGAAAGAGGTACTTGTGTGATGGTAACGTGGGAAGATTTCAAGAGAGAAATCAAGAAGCAGTTCTACACAGAGAACGTGGAGTTTGAAGCCCGTTCGAAGTTGAGAAGACTCAGCCAGAAGGGTGGAGTTCGAGAATATGTGAAAGAATTCTCGGAACTGCTTCTAGAGATCCCGCACATCACGGACAAGGAGGCCATGCACGGCTTTCTTGATGGGCTGCAACCATGGGCCAAGATGGAGATGCAATGTCAAGGAGTGCAAGACCTTGCAACTGCCATGGCCACGGCGGAGTCTTTTGTAAAGTACAAAAGGCAAGAGAGCAGCGGCAAAGAGAAGAGTTCAAAGCCCAACAAGGGTGGAGAACAGCAGAAGCCTTTCGAGGAGGGTTCTCGCACTCAACAACACCAAGGTGGTTCGAGCAAAGGGGGTAAGTACGAACCAAAGCCCGTATCTTGTTTCCTTTGCGACGGACCACATCGAGTGCGGGATTGCCCAAGCAGGGCGAGATTGGAGGCCATGGAAGCTCAAGATTGGGAGACCAAGGCGGCGGAGGCCAAGACTGGCTCAATCCGCAAGCTTGGTGCAGTGAAGCCGACGTCAAGGAGAGCAAGCGCGAGAGGTGCTATGTTCTGGCGCAATTCATGCAAGGCGAGTCAAAAGCCTTGGTTGATACCGGTGCCACGAAAAACTTCCTTCGCATCGAGGAGGCAAACCGACTGGGTATTGCCTATGAGAAGGGGCAAGGGAGGCTCAAGACGATCAACTCGGAGTCCATCCCGATCCATGGAGTTTCTCACAACGTGCCAGTGAAGCTCGGCGAGTGGGAAGGCCTCATTAAATTTTCCGTCGTCATCATGGACGATCACCAAGTCATCCTCGGCATCAACTTCCTCGACAAGTAGGGAGTGCTCTTGAAACCCAACTCCAACACGATGTGCTTGGAGAAGGAAGGGGAGTTCCATGCGGTCCATCTCTTGAGAGAAGATGCCCTCCATAGTGCTCTATCCGCTATGTAGGTATTGAAGGGGTTCAAGAAGAATGAACCAACCTTTCTTGTGTCCTTGAAAATGGAGGAAGAAGGAGACTCAACGGGAATCACAACTCCCATCATCGAAGGCGTCCTCAAAGAGTTCGATGAAGTGATGCCATCGGGGTTTCCCAAGAAGTTGCCACCAAGAAGAGAGGTGGACCACAAGATCGAGTTGGAGCCAGGAGCGAAGCCCCCTTTGTGAGCACCATACTGCATGTCGCCACCGCAGTTAGAAGAATTGAGGAGGCAGCTCAAGGACTTGGTGGACGCAGGCTACATGCGGCCATCGAAGTCACCTTTTGGAGCACCAGTGCTGTTCCAAAAGAAGAAGGAAGGGTCGTTGCGCATGTGCATCGACTATAGAGCCATCAACAAGTTGATGGTGAAGAACAAGTGGCCGATTCCCAACATTGCCGACTTGTTCGACTAGCTTGGAGATGTGATGTGGTTCACCAAGCTAGAACTTCGCTCGGGCTACTATCAAGTGCGGATAGCAGAGGGAGACGAGCCAAAGACTACTTGTGTGATGAGGTATGGCTCTTACGAGTTTCTTGTGATGCCATTCGGTCTCACCAACGCACCAGCCACGTTTTGCACTTTGATGAATCAAGTGTTCGAGCCATTCTTGGACCGGTTTGTCGTGGTCTACTTGGATGACATCGTCGTGTATAGAAAAACACTCGATGAGCATGCCAAGCATCTACGCCAAGTCTTCCAAGTCCTTCGCGACAACGAGTTGTATGTCAAGAGGGAGAAGTGCACATTTTTCGCCATGGAGGTTCCATTCTTGGGGCACATCATTGGTGGAGGCAAGTTGAAGATGGATGGGACGAAGGTGCAGGCAATCCAAGAATGGGAGCCGTCGACGAAGGTGCTAGAGTTGCGGTCATTCCTCGGCCTTGCCAACTACTATCAGAGGTTTATCAAGGGCTACTCCAACATTGCATCACCCTTGACGGATCTCTTGAAGAAGAACAAGGCGTGGGATTGGTCGGAAAAGTGCCAAGAAGCATTCAAGGCCTTGAAGGCAGCGGTGATGAAGGAGCCCGTGATCGTGCTCCCCAACCCGACGTTGGCCTACGAAGCGCAGACCGATGCATCCGACTTCGCAATTGGAGTTTTGTTGATGCAAGATGGGCATCCCATTGCCTTCGAGAGTCAGAAGCTCAGCGAGACGGAGAGGCGATACACCGTTCCAGAGAAGGAGATGACGACCGTGGTGCATTGCTTGCACACATGGAGGCACTACTTGTTGGGGTCAAAGTTCGTAGTGAAGACGGGCAACGTGGCAACGAGCTACTTTCTGACGCAGAAGAAGCTCACCCCTAAGCAAGCGAGGTGGCAAGACTTTTTGGCCGAGTTCGACTTCGTCATAGAGTACAACCCAGGCAAGGTGAATTCCATCGCAGATGCTCTTAGCTGCAAGAGTGCAGCCGCAAGCATCAGCCAACCCATGTTTCCTTTGAAGGAGCGGATCGTCGAAGGCCTTGGCCATGACCCCTTCGCCAAAACCGTAGCGGAGTACATCGAGCAAGGTAAAACTCGACGGTTTTGGATGAAGATGGGCTCATCGTGACCAAGGGAGAGCGGGTGTTCGTGCCAAGATGGGCCAACTTGAGGAAGGAGATCATGAAGGAGTGCCATGATTCCAAATGGGTGGGCCATCCCGGCATCGAGAGAACGCAAACGCTCATCGAAGAAGCATACTTCTGGCCGCGTATGAGAGACGACGTGGAGATGTATGTGTAGACTTTTCTTGTGTGCCAACAACACAAGATGGAGCAGAGAAGCCCGACAGGCTTGCTAGAGCCCTTGCCCACACCTCAAGGACCATGAGAGAGTGTAAGCATGGACTTCATCATTGGACTTCCCAAAGTCGATGGATGCGGTTGCATCATGGTTGTGGTGGACAGGTTCTCGAAGTATGGAGTGTTCATTCCTGGGCCAAAAGACTTGACGGCAGAGGATGCGGCTTGTCTATTCTTCAAGAACATGGTCAAGTATTGGGGCATTCCTAGCAACATTGTGAGCGACAGAGATGGGCGCTTCACGGGCAGGTTTTGGCGAGAGTTGTTCAAGATCATGGGCTCAGACTTGAACTTCTCGACGACATTTCATCCTCAAAGCGACGGACAGAAGGAGCGCGTGGATGCCTTGTTGGAGGTGTACTTGCGGCACTACGTGAGTGCAAACCAACGAGATTGGGTGAAGTTGATGGACACGACACAGTTCTCCTTCAACTTGCACCGTAGCGAGTCGACCAACACGAGTCCATTTGAGTTGGTGATGGGGCAACAACCTTTGACACCTACGACGGTGGCAATGGGTTATAGAGGCAACAATCCAGCAGCCTACAAGTTTGCTAAAGGCTGGCACGAGAAGATGGAGATGGTCAAGTCTTACTTAGCTCGCGCTAGTAAGAAGATGAAGAAATGGGCGGACAAGAAGAGGCGGCACTTGGAGTTTGAAGAGGGAGACATGGTGATGGTGAAGTTCTACCCTCATCGCTTCAAGCATCTCAAGAACGTGCACAAGGGACTGCTTCGCCGCTATGAAGGGCCATTCCCATCGTGAAGAGGATTGACAAAGTGGCGTACAAGGTGGAGGTGCCATCGCACTTAGAGATCCATCCGGTCTTTCATGTGAGCCAACTCGAGGCTTTCAACGAAGACAAGGAGGACGAGCAGCGAAGAGAGTCGCAGCGCGCACCAACACTCATCACCAAGACACACGACCATGAAGTTGAAGAAATCATGGCGCGTCGTGTCATTCCTCGTCGTGGCGTACATCCAAGTTTCGTGGAGTACTTGGTCAAGTGGCGCAACCTTCCGGAGAGTGAATCAACTTGGGAAAAAGAGCTCACGCTTTGGAAGAACAAGGACTTGATCGAGGTTTTCCATCAAGAGGACGCGACGAGGGCGTCGCGAGCATAGGTGGGGGAGGATGTCACATGTGGCAGATGACATGGCGCCAACAAGGTGACAACATGGCGGCTGCACATGTGGCATGTATGGAAGACTAGTAGCATAGAGATGCTCCTAGGATTCTCCACCTTAATAGAGAACTTAATGGTGCACTTATGAGTCACATAATGGGTGACACTTATAGAGTGCATAATGGGGGGACTTAATGGGGTGTATTGATGTAGAGGGATATTATGAGGGGCATTGATGCCTTGTATGAGGAGAGGCCTATATAAGGAGCCATCTCCCTCACTTGTAACTCATTCCATCATTTTTTAGAGTAATACATACTAGAGAGTTCTCCAATTCCTTTGTCTTTGTTCTTGTTTCTTTGCTTGCAAGTGAGTTGAGAGCTAGGGCCGCACGATCGAGAGTAAGGTCGTGACAGTGGTCAATGGAGATGTGGCTTGGGATCTCAATAATGTTAATCTAAAGGATATTTGGAGACTTTATGCTTTCTTTTATATATGTACTTGTTGTTGCTTAAATAAGACTGTCCTTATGGCTAAATAACCATTTCTATTGGTCAACTACCAACTTTGGTGGTGTTAACTCTTTGACTTTTGCCTTTGAACATTATTGGGTGACTACGAAAAAAAAAACTAATTACTCCCTTGATAGAAAAATCATGTATCATATACTTAAGCACAGGATCGGAGTAAGATTTTAAGCCATTTGTTGTATCGGTAACAAAGGGAACAAATCAAGATTTTAAAATGCTCTCTCTGAATACTCTTGCCTCTTCACCGTCGGCGACAAGCCCAGGCCTGTCTGGACGGCCGCCTGACGGTCCAGCTCTCATCTCCCTGGAGAAAGATCAAATATCGAGTGAGTCGCCGGCTCAACCTATGAACTTCAAAGCGGCACTTGCTGGGATCGCGACAGAAACATCGAGATCGAAATCTCAATGGACTTTTGTAGGCACAAATGATCTGGAAGCGGGTTCATTTCAAGGCGAACCAGAGTTGAGGATATCGGAAAATCTCAAGGAAAGACTATGCCAGCCTTGGAAGAAGACGCTTGTTGTGCGATTACTGGGTCGATCTGTGGCCTTTTCATACTTATGTTCGCAACTTCGCTGGATGTGGCGACCGATGGGTTCGCTGGAGATTTTGGATTTAAACAATGATACTTTCTTGGCGACCTTTGGGAATGATCAAGATTACTTGAAAGCCCTAACTGGCGGCCCTTGGGTTGTCCTGGATCATTACCTTGTGGTTCATCAATGGTCGCCGGCTTTCCGCACTTCTGATAAGCCCTATAGGTCAGTGGTGGCATGGGTTCAGTTCCCTGAACTGCCCGTTCACTTCTATCACCGGGAAATTCTCTTTGCGATCGGTAATCTAGTTGGCAGGACGGTTAAGCTGGATTATCACACAGAAAACTTGGAAAGGGGCAAGTTTGCTCGTATTGCCATTGAGCTTGACATGAGCAAGCCTCTCCCCACGCGCATCAGGCTCGATGGAGCATGGCAGCAAGTGTTATACGAAAACCTTCCAACGATATGCTACTCCTGTGGGCGAATAGGTCATAAAGAAGACTCCTGTCCGTCGAAGGTTCCACCTCCTCCGCTGACGATTATGCTGGCGCCTGATCAAGTGCAGAATTCCCCGCCGGTGGCAGAGTCGCCGGAAGTCCCCGCCGGCTATGGCCCTTGGATGCAGGTGATCAGAAAATCAAAGAGCCAGATAAGGAAACAGGTATTGGATCAGCCGAGATATCAGGGGAACAGATCAGGAAAGAATCAAGAGGAGGGCGTGAGTTCGGGAGGAACTAAAGGAAATGGGAAGATTGATGTTGGGAAGATTAATCAGGGCACAAAAGGAAAGGTAGAACAGAGCAAAGGATCGGGTCAGGGATTACAAGGAAAAGATAAAGGAAAGGAGGTGCTGGGGGGGAAAGCTAACAACGGTAACAGTAAAGCTGGGCTGGCCCAAGAGTGGAGGCAGGTTGAGCCCAAATCCAAGGAGGTGGCTTCAGCTGAAGGGAAAGGGGAGGCCAAGGCGTCTTCTTCCAAGCCCACAGTGCTAAGTGTGGCTCAGCCCAATCCACAGGCCTCTCAAAAAGTAGTGGAAATGAACAACACTAAGATCCAAATCCTGGCTGTCCCTGATCTGCACCTCCAACAGAAAGAAAATCGGAACCCCAACTCCGAAGTTCTCTCCTCGCGGAAACAGGAGCACAAACAAAAGAAAACTCAAGCCCTGCAACCGAAGGGGATAAACCTCAAATCGACCAAGAAATCGCTTCAAATTCTCAGTCCTGGGAAGAAGGAGACTCATTTGAAACACAAGCAGACTGCGCTTCCAATTTCCCTAGAAGCAATCGAAGAGTTCTGCAATACTGCTCAGAAACAAACGGAGCTCACGGACGGTAACAGCGGGTCGACCTCAGGGGATGTGGCTATGGGGGAAACTCCTTTGGAGAAAGCACTGGTGGCCACGGCTCAAGAAGGGGATAAGACGACCCCAATTCCCACAAGCTCATGAACCTCGACCCGCACTAGACTCTGCTCCCCCTTCTTCTCTTCCTTGAATTTTTATTAATGGTTTATCAAACTAACTTTAAAATTTTATCCTGGAATGTGTGTGGTGCAGGTAGTAGGAAATTCAAAAGGGCTATTCGCCTGATGAGGGATGTTCACAAACCTGATTTCTTGATTATTTTGGAGTCGCAGATCAGTGGAGACAAGGCTAATACAGTGTGCAGCAAGCTGGGATATGATGAGATCATCAGAGTAGATGCGGATGGAAGATCGGGTGGTATCTGGCTAGCGTGGAAGTCTGCGGATTTTAGGGTGACGCCTCTGAATGCCAGCAAACAACATATTACTGTTAAAGTGGAGAAAGTTGGTCAGGAGGAATGGATTCTTTCCAGCATATATGGCAGCCCCAAATATAAATATCATAACCTTCTCTGGGAGCAACTCATTGGCTTCAGCAAAGTTTGGAATGGCCCGTGGATTATCATAGGGGACTTCAACGCGATCTCCTCCCCAACGGAGAAAAACAGTGCTTGCTCAGCCAGGGACTTCAGACGATGTAAGAAGTTCCTAGGGTGGATGAACGAAGCTTGCTTGACGGACTTGGGCTTCTCGGGACCGCGTTACACGTGGTTCAGGGGAGATACAAACTCAACTCATAAAGCTAGTCGATTGGACCGAGCCCTTTGTAATGACTCGTGGATCTCAGCCGTCCCCAACACTGTGGTTCAACACCTCCCGAAGATTCATTCAGACCATCTGCCGATCCTTGCAACTTATTCTTTCCAGCAGGTGGCTAACGGGGATGCTAAACCGTTTCGATTTGAGGCAGCGTGGCTACTGCATCCTCAATTCAATAAATTCATGGAGGATAGTTGGCTCAAGGACTCTAATTTCTGCAATTCTTTGAACGAGATGACGGGGAGGCTAAAGGATTGGCACAGGGACGTGTTTGGCTCCACTTTTCGTCAAAAAAGAAGACTGCTTGCGAGGCTCCAGGGAGTGAATACTAGACTGGCGGACTCGTTTAGGCCGAGCCTCCTAAAGCTGCAGATTAAACTCGAGAAAGAATTGGATGTCATCATTTCCCAAGAGGAAGTTCTTTGGTACTAGAGGGCAAATGAAAAATGGGTAAAGTTGGGAGAACAGAATACCTCTTACTTTCATCAGCAAGCTACCAGAAGGCGAAGAAGAAACAGAATTATGGCTCTGAGGGACTCTCACGGAAATTGGGTTGATAGCCAGGAGGACCTTAAGGCCTTAGTGATGAACTTCTATGAAAACCTGTTCACCCAGGAGGATGGTGTTTATGAAGATCTGATGCCTAGAGGCAGATTCCCTCGGTTGCAACAAAGTGATCTCCTGGAACTGCTTCACCCTTTTCATATCTCGGATTATCATAAAGCCATCTTTGGGATGAAGCCGATGTCGGCTCCGGGGCCTGATGGGTACCAGGCTGTCTTCTACCAGAAATTCTGGTCTCTTGTGGGAAAGAACTTGACAGAGATGGCTACTCATTTCTTTGAAACAGGGAATCTTCCTAATGAGGTTTTTGAGTCCACGATGGTTCTCATCCCGAAGGTTGACCACCCGGAAACTCCGGCTCAGTTCAGACCCATCAGCCTTAATAATGTGGCTTTGAAAGCAATAACCAAAGCCATAGCCAATAGACTCAAGCCTCTTATGCCTAGTCTAGTGGCTCCGACCCAGAGTGGGTTCATCAAGGGGAGACAAACGAATGACAACATCTTATTGCTTCAGGAGATCCTCCACTCTCTGAGGAAAAGGAAAGGGTCCAAGGGAGGTCTGGTAATCAAGATTGATCTCGAGAAGGCTTATGATCGGCTTCATTGGAGTTTCCTTCGGGACACTTTGGGTGAGATTGGCCTTCCTAGTTCTTGGATTAGCAGGATTATGACGTGCGTGGAGAGAAATCAGATGCGGATCAACTGGAATGGCGAGCTGACTCCGGTGATCAATCCTACTAGAGGCGTCAGACAGGGAGACCCCTTATCCCCTTTTCTCTTTGTTTTATGTATGGAAAGATTAGCGCATCGTATTGAGAAAGCTGTAGAGGAGAAACTTTGGAAACCCCTTGCTCTATCCAAGGGAGGTCCAAAGTTGTCTCATCTCTTCTTTGCTGACGATCTGATTTTATTTGCTGAAGCTGAAGGAGGTCAAATTGAGGTGATTCGATCATGCTTGGAGGACTTCTGCTTGAGCTCGGGACAGAGAGTGAACCTTCACAAGTCAGCCATGTTTGTGTCACCCAATATCCAGAGAGACAGAGCTCAGAGACTCAGTGCAAGAGCTGGGATTACTCTTACCAGTGATCTAGGCAGATATCTGGGTCTTAATGGGGTGTATTGATGTAGAGGAACATAATGAGGGGCATTGATGCCTTGTATGAGGAGAGGCCTAATGGTGCACTTATGAGTCACATAATGGGTGACACTTATAGAGTGCATAATGGGGGGACTTAATGGGGTGTATTGATGTAGAGGGACATTATGAGGGGCATTGATGCCTTGTATGAGGAGAGGCCTATATAAGGAGCCATCTCCCTCACTTGTAACTCATTCCATCATTTTTTAGAGTAATACATACTAGAGAGTTCTCCAATTCCTTTGTCTTTGTTCTTGTTTCTTTGCTTGCAAGTTAGTTGAGAGAAAGGCTGCCTAGCGCTCTAACGGAATTGAGAGCTAGGGCCGCACGATCGAGAGTAAGGTCGTGACAGTGGTCAATGGAGATGTGGCTTGGGATCTCAATAATGTTAATCTAAAGGATATTTGGAGACTTTATGCTTTCTTTTATATATGTACTTGTTGTTGCTTAAATAAGACTGTCCTTATGGCTAAATAACCATTTCTATTGGTCAACTACCAACTTTGGTGGTGTTAACTCTTTGAATTTTGCCTTTGAACATTATTGGGTGACTACGAAAAAAAAAAACTAATTACTCCCTTGATAGAAAAATAATGTATCATATACTTAAGCACAGGATCGGAGTAAGATTTTAAGCCATTTGTTGTATCGGTAACAAAGGGAACAAATAACTCTTCGTACTGTGCTAGATAATAAATATGGACAAGCGATCCACCTTGGAACATTGACACAATATTTGCACGTTTTATGCCATTTGTTGTGTCGGTAACCAACGGTAGAGTATAATCTGCAAGACTTTACCGGAACCACCCTTAATCGAAGATGGATCCTCCTACCCCTTGTTGATCAAAGGAACTCGCCTAAGCAGCAGATGAAGCTCCAGCTAGGCATCTGGAAACGACGTGCATTCAATTTCTAATGACTCTCACATAAACCAGTACCTCTACGTTGTGCCCACTAGCTCAATACCACAGCACTATTCCTGAATTCACACTTTCTGCTAAGCAAAGATGTTTATTCATTCCATTAGCCCGCCAAATGTCTCCAAAAATTGAGACAACGGAGTTGTGATGGCTTAGCATTTCCTAATGATACTCGCCACATTTTTGCCAATATCTTCCTTTGTTTGCTCCGAAACTGGAATATCCCCTAGATACATGTCAAAGAAAGCCCCTGCATAAATCAAAACATATGTTCAGTTTACGCAAAGCGAATTCCCAGCAACACTGCCATTCCAAACCCCCAGCAGACACCTACACCACATATGGTTAGCATTCATCAGAGAGGACAACTTACTGCATAGTTCCTTGCTCTGGATTGCTCCAATATGATTTCCTTCAACTACATGAAAAAGAAAGAGCTCTACACTCAGACATAACTGGAGGCACATATACCACTATGACTCATCATTACTAACATTAAGTAATTTGAGTGAGAAACCAATAATCAGCGCCAGAGGGCAGAGCAGGTACATGCAAGCTTTAGATTTCAAGGATGAACCTACAGAAGCTCACTTTCTCAAACGTGAATGGATGCAACCTAAAGACCAACTATTTCTTACTTTCAGTTATTAGATGGCCATCAGCTGTGCGCCTAAAATCAACAGTGGTTCCCTGCAGAACAAATCAGTTGAGACGGTAGTCTCAATAAAACCCTCAAGATAGTAAAACAGTTTAATTTCAACAGCAGCAACGCGGATTGCCAAGTGGGAAATTACTGCGGGCAATGGAATATCTTTTGTAAACAATGAGCTAAATGCTTCCAGGCAACTGTAATCAGTGCTGGGGTTTGTCTGCTAAGCCAAAAAGAAAAAAGAAAAAAAAAAAGAATCAATTAGAATGTCACAGATTGTATGCTACTCAATCTGTTCCTCTCTCTTCGTCAACTTGAGAATGAAGTAGAATGCAATATTGAAATTTTACAGCTCAAGGAATATGATTTGATGGCATACCTTCAGTAGTCGAGCTCGAAGTGATTTTTGAAAAGCACTGCAATCATGTAAACACAAAGGTCCATGCTTTTAACAAGTGAGAAGTCCGCCAGATTTCTTTCAAAATAGTTGCTACAGTGAAGCATCCATCAGAGCAAATGCCTACTACTCTGAACTCATCTGGATCTAACTAACATACAGCTAAAAGCAAACAGAAACATGAATAACCACCATACATCTTGAATCAAACAGAAACATGTCCTCCCATAAAAAAAATAAAAAAATAAAAAAACAGAAACATGTCTTTTCCATGAGTTCTTGTAGAAAGTACTCTGATACTCAATGAATCTTGTTCTTTATTCATGATTAAGGAATCACTAAACGATTTAAACTCACAAGGAAATAATGACCTGTACAGGTAGCTACTTTAAATCATTACCAACAATAGAGGACAAATGTGTTGTAGCAAAACCCCATTTTGTTTTGTTCAATTCAACTGAAGTTCATTGATACATTACTGCATACACACTTATGCTAAGATCCAACCCCATCCTAAAATACTGGCAAGACAAATAATAGAATCATAATATTTATTTAAGAAGGCACAAATCAAAATTAGAAATCACGTACTCTCTCACAGTATTGATTTTCATTCCATTGCAGTTTATCACAAGACGAACAGTCATGCCAATATCCTCCCTGTACAACTCATAAAATGTTAGGAAACAGTTTTATAAATTTAATACATTGTACTCGTAAAAAAATCAAATTTGTTTACATTAAACAAACATTTTGGTTATGCAGTCTGATCTACCAACCAAAGTGCCCAACCATGCCAATAAAAGAAAGTAGTTACAAAATTCATTTAATTTCTGATGGGAAAAACAGGAGAGAACAAAGGCCGGGAGAGAACTTTCTAAAGCGATTTCTCATCTTAGCCAAGTCACTTGGGAAGGAATTTAAAAGCAATTGACTCACAAGGTAACAATAGTAAAGACGTTTCAGAACATCCTCGCAAGCTTCTTATATAGCTTCATAGCCTAGCTAGGAAATTGAGAATATATATAAATATAAAATATATGTCGGCCCAAGGTTTAAATACTAGGTGATTTGGGTGTTTTCATGAGATTGAAAAGTTAGGAGCTGCATCATCACCACTGACATCCCAAGGTTACCCTTAGATGAATATTTATCTAACAAAAATGAAGTCCAAGAAAAGATGCAAAATTTGGAGGAAAAGAAAACTCAACCATGAGGTTAAGTTGCTAGATACCTGAGAAGGTCCTGGTAGAAGTCATGCTTCTTGCCTACTTCACATACTTGATTGGAAGCATATTTCCAGCCCAACTTCTCACAGAGCGAGTTAGGATGGACATCTGTCAGAGAAATAATAAAATATGAAAAGACAACTAATGATCCCAGAATTGAACTAGCGATCAAGTGTGCATGTACTAGTCAGCAAAATGTATCAAGGACTTACAGAAACCAAATGCGTAGACTTTAAGAGACTTTATTTTGATTATTTTCATGGTTCTTGAACCAGTTCCAACAAGGATCTGAAAGCATGATGAAGCAGTTTATAGTTTGAGTAGTCGAAAGAAACTAAAGTTCTCTCAAACTAGAAGAGTGCCATGTATAATAATTGAGATTAAGAAGGCAAAAAGTGGTTTAGAAAATTGAACTACAACCATATAAAGCGCAGAAACTATATAAAATTCAGAGCTATTTCCTCACAACTAATGTAGTTTGTGAGGAAAAGTCAACAACATTGCTGAAATGGTTCATATTACCAGAGGAAAACAAACAGTATATGAATATCTCTGGAATCTATCTTCCTAACAAACATGTCAGGTAGGAATAGGAGAGGTAAAATTGTAAATATAGAAGCACAGGAAGATCAACAGAAAAGAGCACCAAAATACTAAAAAATTCAATTCAACCTTGGAAGCAAAATTGAGCTATCGTAAATGCCAAAGAACCTATTAACCAATCGTGGCAGAAAGGTTTATCATGGTGTCAGTATGGTGATAGGAAGGGAGTCCCACATACAAGAGAATAAATAAACTAAAATATTTTGGCTGATTTCTATCCTTTACCAACAAGTAGAAGCCCCAAAATGACGCAATAAGACAGATAAACAACACATCAAGCAGTAGAGATACCTCATGATGCTAATATAGCTGCAAATATATTCATTTGAATTTATCAAAGTGGTAGTTGATGTGGCAAAGCAATCAGTGCAACCACAACAAACAAGCATTGTCGGAAATAGACATGAATGAAAAATGGAAGCATCCAGACCAGGCACTTAGAACACTATACAAGACATTCCACATATATTACCTCCGGGGATAGATTAGATTTCTTCTCCTGGGTTGAACTATTAAGTACTATTGGGAACTCAATGCCAGTTCTTGGCTCAATTGCATGATTTTCCCAGTTTATGTCAGGACATGAACAGATTGAACATCCCCGAGGTTCAATGGTACACTGGCTTTGATCAAAGAAAGTGCGCACTCTAACTGCTTCATTATCAGGGTTCCCACCTAATAATTCAGGAGATCTGACAATGACACAGGTGTCATATTATAAAAACCAAACCACCACCTTCTGATGGTAAGGGAATGCATATATCAACTTTATGCAAAAGGAGAGCGAATTAACAGTGAATGGAAGCTTCAAGTTGACTCACGAATTCTTAAATGGTGGAATGAAGGCGCTAGCTAATGATAGCACAGGTAATGACTGGTTCCCGTCAGCTTCTCTAGACATTAGCCTTGTCAAAATACCAGAGATCTTTTTTAACACCTCTGAGGAGAAAGGTTTTCCTTTTGAGGCAGAACCAGAGCAAAACCCATCAATATATAAGTCCATCGGAGTGGCGTGCTTAACTTGCTCCGAAACCTGAAAGCTTTTGTGGCTTGAAACATGCTTAATTCTCGATACTTGCCTGTTCAAATAGGAACTGGATGTACCAGTAAACCAAAGAAGTAGAGAACCTGCTACCTTTGAAGTACGACGAAAAGCTTCTTCGGTAATACGGCCAGGGCCATCTAACAACCGAGACTGATCCGTGAAGTTATCCATAAATGAGCTAAATTGAGCAAATAAGTGGTTGCTGCAACTATGTGAGAGAAGGGGCACGACAGGTAAGATATATGGAGACTCTCCTTTCATGTCTAGGAGAAACCACCAATAATCACGCATGACTATTTTGGAATCAAGCAGGTTTACCAGATCTGTAACCTTGATTCTGCAAATGCCAACCTCTGACAGCCAAAACAGAATGTCCTGCATAAATTACGACTAATCAGCAAGCTTTTGAACAAATTACATTAAACAGAAATGAATGGCCTTTTCAAGATTGATGTAAATGAACTGAAAGCTCTATCTCACCTAGCGTTGCAGACTTAACAAGAAGGACAAAGTGCAAGAAGAAAACAGAGACAAGGGAAGAATCCATGAGTCAAAAACAAATAATTTCATAAAACAAACCATTCTCTAATTCCAAATTGTTTTAATTCTTCAGGATCCCATGTTGTTATAGTGAGATCCCCAAAAGGTAGAAATGAATATGTCAGCAGGAGTTTAAGCAAGCAAAGACTCTGGCAGCATACAAACGTACCAAAAACATGTTTTTTCTCTCAATACCAACAAGCATGCAGAGAGAAATAAAGTTCCTATGTTTATTAATTTCAATCAATTTGGTTGTACAAAATACATAGAAGAGCTAAGATATTAGAAAGCAGCCAACAAGGAAATCGCCTCGAGCTATTTACAAACTCGCTCTTTTTTATAAGAAAACTATACAAGCTCAGCCACCTAAAGGCGCAACTAAACAGGGGGGGACCTGTTTTCATCATGTTGGGATTGGATTGCAGTACGCAACTGGCCTAAGGAGCTATGTCACAAACCAGATTGACAATTCAAATCAACAATCAAGCTCAATTTGAAGCCGCAACAGCTCTTTTACCATCACCTTTCGAACCAAGCAAGAACAAGTTCTTAGATTGTTGCAATAGTTATTGGTGAAGGAGTATAACAATGAGTTCACATGTTTCTGTCCTCTGTTCAACTCGAGAGTGTTTTCCTCAGAAGAAACAAATCACGAACTAGCAAGAAAGTTATTCTATTACGAACTCATTTCGAACCAGGTCATTCAAAAGCACTTTCAAAACCATATTCAAGGACATTTATTACGAAGTTCATGATTACCGTTCACTAAAAAATGAGAAGATCAAGACAATCTTCCGTTCTATCACGACAATGACAAAAGGGATCTTGCTCAAGTCAGACGAACAATCACCAATCATATAAGGAACGATACACTTCAATATAAATTTACAATGATCAATTACAAGGGGATGAGCAGTTGAGTTCTTCCAACCCAAAAAAAAATACCACGTTCCACAAGGGTGAATCAGCAAGCAATCTTCCATGCACAAGTGAAAATGATTAAACAAACACATCCAACCCGCAAGAGTCCTTACAAACATGCATGCTTGCTCCTATCAACGAATAGCAGAAGCAAGAAGCTATACCTGGGGTTCAGATTGATAATCAAGAACAGGGGAATGGGCAGGTCCAAGTTGAAGACTGCTTCTTTAAGGTTTCGGCCTCTCTCTTCCCATCAAAGAATGCAACAGCGATTCGGAAATGGTGGAACTGAGGATTGCAGCAGGACCACGAGCGTTGTCCTGCAGAGGAGAGATTTCTGCCTCGTCAATCTTAGTCTATCGATCTGCTCGTCGATTTCCTTCAGCAGCCGGTGGCGACAGGCGACAACAACGTGACAACGATGGTGGTGGATGTTTCTTTATTTCCTTTTTCTTCTTTTTCCGCCGACCTTTCTCGGATTTTTGTCTCTACATGAAGAAACGAGAAGGAATGCCGGTAGTTGGCTGGCGCAGCGATTCCGGAGGCGACGGAAAGCGGGAAAGGCACGGCGAAGCGATCAGAGGCGGTGGATCCTCCGAATTATTTTCCACATCCTCGGCTAAAATTTCGGGCCCCCTAGATTTTCTTTTTTCTCCTCGTCGTTATGTAATTTTCTTTTTCCTCACGAAACCGTTCGGCAAAACGGCATAGGAAAGTCTCGAAACGACATAGCCTTTTACCGTTTCATTCGGCCAGAAAAAGAAAAAAGAGTGGAATGGTTGAAGAAGAAAAACGAGAGAAGAAGAGTGACGAGAACGTAGCTGTCTTTTAAAGGCAAAAACCGGAGAGAGAGAAAGGGTGCTGATTTTTGGTGGGGAAGAAGAACTGCAAAGGGGAGAAACCCGCCTCTCGCCGCCGTCCTCCACCGAGTCTAGTTGTCCGCCGTCGCCATCCTGGTTCAGGACGCACATACGCCAGCTATTTTCGCCATCATTCTGCTACTGTTACTGCTGCCAGTGCCATTACGCCGTGGTTTGCTGACCAGGCAAGAGGAATGAACAGGTAGCATCTGGTCGCGTTTCCGTTGCTGTTGTTCATTGCGCCATTATCGCCTGAAAGTGGCGTGCGCTCTGCTGGTGACTGAGTCAGGGGAGGTCATCGATTGAAAAGCAAAGCTGAAAAGCGACGAATCCACCGGTTTTGTCGTGCTATCTCCGGTCATCGATTCTCGCTGCTGGAGTGCCATATGTGTATTTCATCTCTTTGAAAGTCCAATTCACAGAGGTAGTAATCGGTTTGAAGCTACTTTTATGGTGTTGGTGGAATAGGGAAACGATTTCAGACCGAATGAACTAACACGAGGAAGCTTGTGATACGTTGCTCAGTGAGATTGTTAGACGCAAATCTTATATTGGATCTCTTTTGTAGTAGTTGATGTTGTCGTTTGGTGTATTGGGGGTGAGGTGGGGGGACTTCCTCTTTTATTAGTTCCACACTGGAATCTGGTTGGGGTTTTGTTTTAACTTCGTCTCTTGGTTGAATTTGAGTGAGCTAAATTACCTGGTGGGAAATGTTGCTTAGTTTGGAAAGTGAACTTGTCTATTAACTTGGATTGAATCTTGATACAATGCTTTTGGTTTTGATGTAGGCGAGTTATTCCAGGCTAGGTCTGCTTATTGCATGGTTTTTTCTTGAAATAGGGTGCGGCACTACACTCTTTGCTTAATTTGAAATGGATTGTTTCTAGGTTCTGCAGCTGTGGAACAAGGTTGGTTCCCTGTTTGAGTAACAATTGGATTCTAAGTATGGTTTGGAGGTTTTGTAGTTCACTTTCGAAATGATAACTTCCTAGCTAGTGCTTGAATGATCGGGTTTATGTGGCACTGCCATTTTGAGGAGCATGAACGTTCAAAGAGCGACTAGATATCTTTAATGTCGAAAACATTGCTCTGTTTTGCTAATTTACTAGAGATGTGATAATTATAAATCCTGTTGCCTTTTGCTTCTATTGCCTTTAAGGTCAATGACTTGCCACTACAGCCCATCTATTGCAATTATTATAGGATGATCATGTACCTACGCATTCAAATCCATTTTTGTGCAAGCAGCTTTGCTTAACTTCCCATTGCATTTTAACTATTTCCTATCTTGCTTCAATTTTAGTATTTACAGTTGTGTTCTCTTTCAGCTTGGGCATCTTCACCAGGATTGCTTCCTCTAATGTCATTGGAACTCTTTTTATTTATTCCAAGTTCTAGATCTAGGACCCATACATTTCTAACACTTGTTTACCACTAGATTTGAATAGGCCTATCAGGTGGTACATATTTGGTTAGAGGTTGGGAGTGATGGAGTGTTTAGCTGTATTCTTATGTGCTTCTGCTTCCCTAATATTTACTTTCTAGTTGATTCTTGAAATGAATGGTTTCTTATGGATCATTTCAACTACATCAATTTACAAGTGATCATTAACACTCATTCTGACTGTGGTTTGACTGATTTTGACCAAATTGGTTAGTTAGACTTCAATGTAGTGTAGGTTATCGGACCATAGTTGATCATTCTACCCCATGACATCCTGGTTCACTCCCAATTTGGCTAATCTCGCCTCCACTTTTGGCGGCAATTGACCGGATTGGACCCAAGTTGACCATTTATCTTTGCTTTCCACTTTGACTAGTTTGACCTGGGTCTCCCTTCTCTAAATTTCACATCTCTCATCGGTGCAGCTGGACTATTATGTACCTTCTTGATGTGGTCTGAAATCAGTTTGTTCTTGGGGATCACAACCTCATTGCTATTGGCCTCCTTAGTTGGTGCTCTTTTCAACTGGCGCTCAAATTCAATATTTCAATGCTATTCATGCTTTTCCTTCATTTGACTGCATATGCAGTTACAAATCCTGTGTTCATTGGCGTCTAACGATAACATGGTGACAACTCATTTCCCTTGGAGACTAACTTTAGCACCTTTTGGCCATTTTCTTTCTTTTACATCATTTCTGTTTAGGCTGGGTGGGACAAGGATCAGCTATAGGAAATTTGTAGGCATCCTTGTTGTTTTTTTCTTACTTCATCTGAATCCCTTTGTAAAAGGACTACAATCTCTATCCAACTGTGGTAGTCAATGGAAAAATTGTAGGTTAATTGTTTAGCATTCAGAAGTTAGTGTAAATTAAGCTGTTTTTGTACGTACGGGAGAAGTTTCTAACCTTCTTTGGCCTCTACTGGTTCATGTAATCCAAAGAGTATTTGAGTTCTCTGAAGGAAATGAGAATTCCTTGTTCTTTTTTATCCCAGTACTTGCATGTGTATGTCTAATTGAGAAAGATTTTTCGTATCAAATATTTCTCTCCTTTATGAGAATGCTCCCACATGTCCACTTTGATTTCTTATGATTTGGAGTTCATCTTCAACATAGCTTTTTTAAGCGAGTGCGGGTGTGTTATTTTTGTTGGCATTCCAGGGTTGTTGCCTCTAGCAAAGTTTATAAACAACTTCTCACGGCGGAAATGAACAGTTGTTTTGCGGTCTGTGGATCATTATAAGTGTGCTTCCTGTTCTGTGTATTAGGAAGCAAAATATGGGGTCGTTATGCAGCAAACAACGCTATTTCGATAAACCAGAGAATGAGGAGAATGGACAGGTACGTAGTCCGTGGAATTTATATTCTTGTGCCTTCTACTGTATCTATGATCTCATTATTGAGGTATGCTCAATGCTTCAACTTAACAGTTAGCTATGTCATTTTTAGGCTGCAGAGATTGAGAGACGAATTGAGCAAGAAACAAAAGCAGAAAAGCATATTCAGAAACTGCTATTGCTTGGTATGTGCTGTTGGACATATACGCTAGTTATGCTAAGTACTTGGTTTATGTAAAGAATGTGGTAAATAGTCAGGAGGTCTCTAGGAGGCTACAGATTTCTTTCTGTATTATGGAGGATGATGCAACTGGTTTGTGTGGCTTGTCCGTTCATGGTTTGCAACAAGGTCCTTTCTAATTTTGGCATGGATCCATAGTGTTCCTTTTTTAAGAATATATGTCATGTTAATTGGCTCTTCGAATTTTTTCAAATAAGTTCGTCTCTTTATATTAAAAAAATCTACTGAGTTCTTGTTTCTCCAGGAGTTTTGAAGCAAAGAACAATACCAAATTAGGTCTTCTCCTTACTATTAATGGCATGTTTTTCTTAATTCAGGAAAGAAAGTATGTCATCTTCAGCCGTTTTCTTTTGCCGACGTGTGTTCATTTTTTCAATAATAATTTAAATGCAAAGTTTATTTATTTTTTCTGTTTCATGTATGTTGTTTTAATCATTGAACTCCTCCCCTCCCCCTTCCTTCTTTCTGCTCCTACTGAATTGACTTGTTCAACTGTTTGCTATAGGTACTGGAGACTCTGGAAAGTCCACAATATTTAAGCAGGTAAGATATTTATTAGCCCATTGTTTATCATTCAGTTGGTTTATTTGATATTTCTATTTTCTCATTTGTTTTATTATGCTATTTGGTGCAGATAAAGCTTTTGTTTCAAAGTGGTTTTGGTGAAGCAGAGCTAAAGAGCTATACCTCAATTGTACATGCCAATGTATACCAGACAATAAAAGTATGATTATGTGACAGGGTGTGTTGGTTTATTTCCCTTTACGATCAATGTAGAGAAAGATGTAGTCAGCCATTGATGGTAAAGGTTGGAGTACAGTTTCAAATGAGTATTTAAAGGACATCAACGTTTGTGTTTCTTACAGATATTGCACGATGGTTCCAAGGAGTTGGCCCAAAATGAAGCTGAGTCCTCAAAGTATATTATATCCAGTGCAAATAAGGTTTATGTTCGTCATTATAACTTGCTGAATGCATGCTATGAAGATTTTCTGTCAACTCTTTTAAGTGCATAGGAAGCGTTTGATTGTGTCAACATAGGCATGTTAAGGGCACTACTAGTAGTATAGTGATGGATTTAATCTACCAGGATGTTGGAGAGAGGTTATCAGAAATCGGAGGAAGGTTAAATTATCCTCAGCTTACTAAGGAGCTTGCAGAGGAGATTGGATCTCTATGGAACGATCCTGCAATTCAGGTAGTTTCTCATGTAAAATTATTTCCAATTATATATGCGATCTGTTGGCTGAAGAGTCCTCAGTTGCTTTAATTCCATAATTCATGAACCTTCTGTCTGTAGGAAACTTATTCCAGGGGTAATGAGCTTCAAGTTCCCGACTGTGCACATTATTTCATGGAAAATTTGCAGAGATTGTCTGATGCAAATTACTTGCCAACTAAGGTATCAATATTGGATGTATTATTCCTCGTGGTATCATAGCATGTGGCTTTAACCCATCAAAAGGATCATGACTTCCCATCAATTTGCTGATAATACGTATTACAGAATCAGAATGTAGTGATATTTGTGGATTGTCCAACACTATCATTGCCATAGTTTGCTACTGATATCCAGTGTTGGATATTTCATTCCTTTTGCTTTTCTGTTTTATATTACCTTTGCCTCTTCAGCAGTTTCTAAGCATATCTCATATTGCAGGAAGACGTTCTCTATGCAAGAGTTCGAACTACTGGTGTTGTAGAGATACAATTCAGGTTGGTAACATGCTTTACAATATACTGTTACTCATTTGATTTGTTTGGATATTTGATTGTTCTGTCACCAATTACTTAATAACGACGTGTTGTGCATTCACTTTCTAGGCATTGAATTTTGCTGGCCACCTATATCAAAGCATGTATATTAATTGAGCATGGGTTGGATGAAAAGTCTATTGTGTAACCTGAAGTTACCACACTCCAAAGAATGGTTATCCTTGACCCTCCTTGGGCTTCTAACAAGTTTTGAAACTATGTTTACAAAAGGAAAAGTATTCAAAGCATGAGTGCTTATCAAGTCTTAGGTTTTACTTTAGATATGCTTGATGCCATGGGCCAGCTATAGATTTGTTAAGTATCAGATGATAAAATTATCCATTCTCCTTTGCCTCGTCTGCATGGTGGCTTGTATAGTTGAAACAACAGCTTCTCTACACTTTTGCAGCCCCGTTGGAGAAAACAAGAAAAGTGGTGAAGTATATAGACTTTTTGATGTTGGTGGTCAGCGAAATGAGAGGAGAAAGTGGATTCATCTATTTGAAGGGGTTACTGCTGTGATATTTTGTGCCGCCATTAGTGAGTAAGAACATTTGTGACTTCTATTCCTTTTTATTTCTTGTGATTTGTCTGAACTTTAAGCATCGGCCATTGTGTACCAGCTATATGGTAGTTGTGATTTAGTTTTGAAGCAACTCCAGTCCAACAGTTAAAGTATCATCCCCAAACCCCAACTCTCAGATATTAACTCAACATTTTGATGAACAATTCACAATGAAAGTGCTAACTTATTCATTTTCATTGACTCTTATGATATGTCATTTGTTGTAGGTACGATCAGACACTCTTTGAAGATGAGCATAAGAACCGTATGATGGATACCAAGGAACTATTCGAGTGGGTCCTCAAGCAGCCGTGTTTTGAGGTTCTTCTTTCCTCTGTGGCTCCGCTCCAATTTATATCTTCATTTTGTTTATTATTCTACTTTTCTATCTTGTTGGTTTGCTTCTTGGGGTGGCCATCCTCCATATAGTTTGTTTACATATTACTCATGGATTGTTGTGGGCAGAAAACATCCTTCATGTTGTTCCTGAACAAGTTCGATCTTTTTGAGAAGAAGGTTGCAAATGTATGTTCCATGTCCCATGTAGTTTCTCTTAATTTAACAATACGGATAGGGGGGAACATCATTTCAGATTGCCAACTGGGTGTGCTGTGGTTTGGCAAATTGAACAGGTCCCGCTAAATGTATGCGAGTGGTTCAAGGATTATCAGCCGGTATCATCGGGAAAGCAAGAGGTTGAGCATGCATACGAGTACGTATTTCTGTACCTCAGTGCTGTAGGTTCCAGTTATAATCTGTTGTTGAATGATATATGGGTATCATTAACTGGTTGAGTTGTAACATAATTTTGTAATTAAGGTTTGTGAAGAAGAAGTTCGAGGAACTATATTTCCAAAGCACAAGCCCAGATCGGGTGGATCGGGTGTTCAAAATATATAGAACAACTGCCTTGGATCAGAAGCTTGTGAAGAAAACATTCAAGCTGGTGGACGAGACATTGCGCCGTAGAAATCTGTTTGAAGCTGGTTTGCTGTAATTGATGAAGAAGCACTAGACTTTTTATATTTATAATCTACTACTGAGTTGAAAGGAAAAGGAATGTCCATATAATCTCGGGTGGGGTATTGCCATTGGGGACGACGTAAACGATATTCTAAGGTGGGAAAAGTTTTGGAAAGTTATTCGTTTGCAGGCGTACAGAGTCGGATAGGAAGATCGAGTGAGGACGACGTCAATCATCATATTCTTGTGTTGATGATGAGGAACTCTGTACTGAGGCGGAGGAAGTTGGGAGTGGATCTGGTTTCATTCGCTTTTTTTCTGTGTCTCAAGTTTACACTTACTTCTCGTATTTATATTTAATATTAATTCTGTTCTTGGCATGCATCTGCATCTATTGACGTTCTTCTCTTATAAGTTGACTAGCTTTTTACCCCGTTGGCCGGAGAAATTTATTTTCTAATTTATATTAATTAACTTATTTATATGTTTAAATCATTTTAGATCTAATTATTTTGTGTTGTTGATTCATAACAGAGTTTTTAGTATATTTCTATATTGGGAATTTCCAATATTTAGCACACTTACTTGTGATGCTTCAGTTTTCTAATCATAAATTATGCAGCTGCCACGTTCCATTTAGAACTTATGTAAAAATTTGTCAACCAAAACACTAATATTAAGCGTACGCTAACCTGAACCACATATACACACACATATCTATATAGTTCAAGCTAGCGTGGGTCAAGAGTACGCTATACTCTTACGTTCACACTATCATACGACCTTTGAGATTTACTCTTTACACCCCAAATTAACTGGAGTTTTTTTGGGGCATGATACTATATCCTAACCCGGTGAACTCCAGTCCCTAATTCACCCATCCCCCAACCCCATGATAGAGATCCCGCTTTTGCCCTCATAACATTAGACAACCATCAGAGGCTATGGTTGTGATCAGAGGTATTTAGCCCCCGAAAGGGATTGGGATTTTAGGCCCTTTGGAAATCCAATACACATTCATGATCCTCGAGTTTGGACGAACTCTCGGCCAATGTAAAGATTAAGGCTTTTTAGTGAGAAATTCTTAGTAAAGATACTTAAGTATTGCATCAATTTTTTCATCCATATTGAAACTTGACACACACCGTAGCCCTCATGATGATTAAAGTATCTATTCTCGACTCATTTTCATTTTGGATGTTAGTTTTTTTTAATCAAGACACTTAAATTTAGTATATTATACAATTTGTATCAATTGTTAATTTTTGAAGTTTAGACTAAACATCAACCCGTGGTCATTGTTTATATGTTGGCTTAGAATCCCAATCTAAGACACTCACACACACTATCGAGGATTATGGTCTTAACATGGTCGTTGAATGTGTAATTTTCAAAGATTTTATCACTTATATATTAATAATTGATAAAGAGTGTATGCAATACACATATATTTCAAGTGCATTAAAATGTCTTATCATTTTAAGAATATCGGTGGATTTCATTTGATTATTTGCATTAACTTATTATCTTATACAACATATATCAATTCGTGTTTCTCGAGTTTGGACGAACTGACAACCAATTTTGAGAGTTGAGAATATTGGATAAAGATACTTGATTGCTGCATAAATATGTTTATCGTAGATTCTCAACAAATATTTCTCTAACCTTCACATATGTTATTTTTCAAGGAATCTTGTGTCTCATCCTAGGGTATGAAGTCAAAGTTTGTCAATAATCATACTTAAGTCATTTTGAAAATTTTGATTTATAATCTTCGACGATAACTCCAATCTGAAAGAAATTTTTTTAGCATATGATTTAGGACCTCAATAGAGCTTGTTCAATCAACTCGATATAGAGCAAATATTATTAATGTGAACTTAGGACACATTATAAAATTATTGCACATGTGATTCCTCTTCATTTGTGGAGTTTAAGGTAAAACATGATATGAATTAATAAGAAGTCTTTTTTAAATAAATAAATGTAACTACTCGATCAAGATTATACAATGACATTTTGCTAAACAATACTTGTTTTATTTTATAGAAATATACTTTACGAATAAGAGTTGTTTCATTGCAACAAAATATAAAGTAATATAGTTTATTTTTCAAAGGTAATTGAATGTCTAATGTTTATTTTCTCTTTTCATATAGATTTTGTTTAATCAATAAAAAATTATTGTTTATGTGTATGTTTGTTTAATTTTTTCATCAAAATGTAACTTATCTTTCAATTTTAATAAAAATGAGTAGAAAATTTACTTCATAATGTTTGATAAGATATTTTTTATATAAACAAATGTGATATATGTCACTCTCTGTTTTCTTATTTATATTTTGTTTACTTGACAAAAAAATTATTATTTATGTGTGTTCGGTTAAGTTTATCAACATGTACTTATTATTAAAGAAAAAAATAAATGGATAAACAAAAAAGAATAATTGGATAAAATAAATGGAAACACTAAAGAAGAGAGAGGTAGCTCCATAAATACATTAATAACTAATTTTTTGTTTATTATTTATGTGTGTTCGGTTAAGTTTATCAACATGTACTTATTATTAAAGAACAAAATAAATGGATAAACGAAAAAGAATAATTGGATAAAATAAATGGAAACACTAAAGAAGAGAGAGGTAGCTCCATAAATACATTAATAACTAATTTTTTGTTTTGTAAAAAAGTTATCCAACTTGGCAAATTGTGGATCATCCAAGTGCTTATGTGGCAATAGATTGCTTTTGAATTGTCATAATATATAGTATAGAAGATAGATAGATATAGATATATAGATAGATAGATAGATAGATATAGATATAGATATAGATATAGATATAAATAGATAGATATTACTATTACTAGTTGTTAGGCCCTAGAAAGTCCTCACAGGCTAACATAGTAATTATAAGGCTCTGATGTGGAATTACTCGTTTAATCTCTTTGGGAGGCAAGGAATCTGTGAGGAGGAGAGGAGGCTTTCGAGATCTACGCTCCGACGCCTAAATTATTACAATATAAGAGAATGGTGTATCATTGTATCTGACTGTAGAGAGAGAGAGAGAGAGAGTTTAGAGAGAGACCTTAGGGTGAGAGTGTGGGAAGGGAAGAGAGTCCTTAGCTTGGACGGTTTGGCCTCCTTGTATAGAGTTTGGGCCTTCTTGAGTGGGCTTGGGTCCAAGACGCCTTGTGTTGGGCTTGAGCCCATTAATAGTCGTTTGTCATATTAGGTGAGTTACTACCACACCCAACAATTGCCCCTTTGCTTCTTATATTCTGTAAAAATGGAAGGAGTAACATAATGCGTTAATGTGTATTAATTTGCCTTGTGAGTCTAAATGATGATGTGTTCTGCCCCTTGCTTATCTTTTTATGTATTGAATTAAAACACTCAAGTGATTAAGATTTCATTTGCTAGTCCATTGTTGTTAGCGCTAGTAGGCCATAACTGCGAGCTAGGTAGGGTGAGCCCCACGACTTGAGAGTTTTAACTCAAGGCACTCTTGTGTCTTACCAACGTCACATCCACGTGTGTCGGGAGCTCATGTGTCTTGCCAATGTCCTGCCTGTGTGAGGCAGGATCAGGTGTTTCCTTCTTGCCGATGTTGCCCTTACTAGCAGGCGTTCCATCTTCTAGCCTACTGGGGTTGTTCCATCTTTCTGCCTGCGGGCAGGCGTTCTTTCTTTTAGCCTGCCGAGAGGCATTCTGTCTTCTAGACCTTGGGGAGGTGTTTTTTGATAAGCGTGTTAGTCGTTCGGCTTCTAGGGAAGCGCTTTAGTCTTCGGATTCTTGGAAAGCGCATTAGTCTTTCAGCTTCCTGGGAAACACTCAAGTATTTTGGTTTTCTGGGAAGTGCTTTAGTCTTTAGCTTCTGAGAAACGCATTAGACTTTCGACTTTATGGGAAGCGCTTTGGTCTTTGGCTTCCTGGGAAGCATTTATTCTTTCGGCTTTCTAGGAAGCGCTTTGGTCTTCGACTTCCTGGAAAGGGATTTAGTCTTTGGCATCATGGGAATCACATTAGTCTTCGGCTTCCTGGGAAGTGCATTAGTCTTTCGGCTTCCTGGAAAACGTTTAATGATTTTTGCTTTCTGGGAAGTGCTTTTCTTTCATCCTGTGAGAGGCGCTCCGCCTTCCAGCCTGATGGGAGACACTCCATCTCTAGCCTCAAGAGAGGTTCTTCGTCTTCTAGCCTGCTGAGAGACGCTCTGTCTTGTTATTGGGAGGCGCTTCATCTTGTTTTTCTGTTGAAGGTGCTCCGTCATCTAACCTACTGATAGAACTCCGTCTTGTTTTTGGGAGGCGCTTCGTCTTGTTTTCATGCTAGGAGGCACTCGTCTTCAAACCTCATAGAAGGCGCTCTGTCTTCCAACCTGTTGGGAGGCGTGCGTCTTCAAGCCTAACCAGGAGAACATAGATATGTATTTGAGCAACGCCCGGAGGTGATAAATGTTCCTCTTCAAGCCTAGTCTGGAGGCGGGAGGCATGAATCGTTCCCCATAGGGAACATAGCTTAGAGGTGGAAGCATTCCCCGGAGGGAGCATTGCTTAGAGGCGGTGTCCTAGCCTTGCCCAGAGGTGAAGGGCGTAAATCATTCCCGGAGGGAGAATCGCTCGAAGGCGACGAAGCATTCCCTAGAGGGAACCTCGCTCGGAGGCGAGAAGCATTCCCTATATGGAACATCTCTCGGAGGCGGGAAGCATTCCCGAGAGGGAGCCATCTATCGTAAGAGGTTTTTGAGCCTTGTCCAGAGTCGGGAGGAGTGAATCGTTCATAGAGGGAGCATCGCTCAGATGCAGGAATCATTCCTCAGAGGGAGCATCGTCGGAGGAGATCTACTTGGGTTTAGGTAAATATCATTTATTAGCCAAAATTTCCAAATTTTTATAAATTGGGTGTTGACCGCCATATATCTCTTCTTAGTTAATATCATATTGTCAAGTCAATAATACTAACAAAAATGCTAACACAAAATTAGTTTTAGACAAATAATACTAACAAAACACCATGATAGGTCATATACATGCCCATACGCCATCTTCCCCGCACCAAGGTGCAACATCGCCACCTAGTTAAGTTTGAAATGTAGATCAAGGCGGAATATGCTCTTCTGTGTGGATATTTTTCGTCATGCGATGGTGATCAACATCAGGATGTTCTCGGCATTGTGATTTTGACATTGTTTAAGAGTGAACGACCTTTTATTCACTCCAACCGAACGATTCTCTTCCGCTATGGACAACATCGCTCTATCAACCAAACTTGTCTTCTTCGTTCAACCCCCGACCCTGTATGATGATTCTCCGACGATACTTTTGAATCAACGTACTTAATTTTTTTTGGAATAAAATTATGCGGGCTGGGTTTGACACTATTTACTCGATTTTAGATTTTGGTTTGGTCCAAATTTCACGTTGAGTATGTATTGTAATAATAGTCATAGAGATAAAAGATAGAGCTAACATAAATTGGTAATCAACATCTTGAAAGCTAGGAGATTGTAATGTTTGAATCATGCATCACTTCGACGATCTAAATAAAATCAAGAAACTACCTTTTATAGCTCAATCTAACCCCTGAACGTAATTAAACAAGCAAAAGCCAAAAAAAGAGGCAACGAATATCCCATTTTTAGTACACTAAGAGCCTTATAACACGACTTACTCTTTTAGATGAGTCTGCAATTTTTTGGAATAAAATACACAGGACGTGTTTGTTTCCTCTTTTATTTTCTAAATTTTCTCCCTGGAAGTTATGTTCCAAAGTTCCAACTCCATTTACTTGAAATTGTGTATAATCCTGTCACTTGAAAATGGAGAGCGGATACTATAACAATAGTCCATTTGTTGTTATAGTAACAACATGACTAGCTTATTACCCGGCCCGTTGGCCGGATTACTGTATGTTTCCCACTTGTGGAATGGGAGAGAAAGCAAGTGAGAGTGAAGGGATTGGGATTCCACTTGATTAGGATCGACCCACTAATCCGATTCTTCCCGACCGGCCCCAACCTAAAGGGTCAGAAAGAGTCAATAAGAAAATACGAACGAAGAGGATTAGTCATATATCTTGACTCTTCAGAAGTGGGTCAAACAGGATCAAAGTTGGGTGAGGGCAATTTTTAGCGCTAAACAGAGTTCTGGGTTGAATAACTTTACTTAGGCCTAGAAATTGGTGCTGATGCAGACTGCAGTTTTTATTATACCATCATCAATCATCATTGAATTAGTCCTGGGCATCCCTCCCCGTTGTCGGTCTGAATTCTACTGATGGCTTCATTTCTTGCACCAGCCATATCAGCGAGTTGTCATCTCGAGCATGATTTGCCTATGTACAAATGATACAATTAGAGTATGAAACTTAATTCAAAGAAAAGGAAAAGAGAATTCTATCACATGCCAATAAATACACACATAATAGTTGAAGCTAAGTGAAAGTCATTACTCGCACATCAATTCTAAAAAATTACAGACTAAACAATGGCTAGAATGGCACTGAAACTACCAAGAATCATGGACGAAACAACTTGTCAATTTAAATAATCCTTATACTGAAACTACCTTCTAACTTGAAATAAGACATGATTACAGTTCATAGCTCTCTTCTCACTATGAATTGGTTGCAACTCGTCCTTATCACTGCCTCCCAAGCTCAATCCAAACGGAATAGATACTGTTATGTAAGATAACCATATCCTTACTGATCATAATTCCTTTCTTCACTCCATTTTTGTCGAAGAAAAGAGTTATCCCCCTCTCCTGCATTTCCCTTTCCCCCCTCTCTTCTCCCTCTTCTTCACAAACCAGTCCCTAAACCAGAAACAACAACACAAAAATAGCCTTCGCCTCCGCCATCTCCATCTACTGAACACGTTGGTGGCAAGATAGGACTGCAGAAGCAAAATTTTCTAAAATCAAACTAAATTTTTTTAAGGAGACTCAACCACGAAAAAAGAGTAAAGCAACAATGCTAATAGTTCAGATGGTTGGTTTTGATGTTATACGTTGCTTTTGTTCTGGTCTCCAGTATATCAACTGCATCAGAGATGTTTCCTCCAATCATCTTTAGTGCACGATTTAGAAGCAAGTCCTCCTGTTTGTGTCAAACGGAAACATTCATGGGTTCTTAACTCCCCTGTTAGTGTAAATGTAGCAGCAACAAAGAAGTTTGACAACACAACAAGCACCCAGGCAAAATGATACAATGCAGTAGGTGATATGTGTCTCGAAGGTTTTGAGTTACTAAAGTTCATGTTAAAAATAAACATGAATTAAAATGGATTATTCTATTAAGCAAACATCCTCTCTAATCATACAAAGATCAGATATCCAATTCACAAACAATTAAGCCATAAAAAATCATCACACATCCACCACCTTTGATTGCCTAAATTTGTTTTTTCGCAAAGTTATGGACTCTTAAGTAAACGTTCATGGGTAGTCTATTTCATAACTCTAGAGAGCACAGTAAGCAGCCACCAGCTAGACACAGTGCGGTAGGCGAATATGATTCTCAATTCACAATTTCTCACCACTGGAAGTAAGAATAGACCATAATAAGCGTAGCATTCATGGGTGGTCTGTTTCATAGCACTACTACACAATTTGTTAAAAAAGAAAGAAAGGTATTTAGCATCACGACGGAAAAACTTTTACAGGCCAACAACGACAACATGCTGCAACCACCAGATTTGGTATCACAACTCATAGGGAAAATCAAAAGATTTACTCTCAAATTAAGTAGTTACAACATCGAGCAATCGTCAAGCACATACAACGTCACAAAAGTCATGGAACCTGATTCGCAAAGCATTCAAACATTTGAGGACATTTCTGCAAAGGTACAACTTATATGTCTTTTCTCTGAACCATTTCCATCAACATGCTAATAAATTTGCAATGCATAAAACAAATGGGCCAAAATCCTAATTATTCTTTAATTTTAAACTTTGTATTTGAAAATAAAAAATAGTGAAAGAAAAGAGATGACTGCAATTCGCCATTTGCACATCACTTATTCGGGAATAAAACCATAGAAATTCAAAAGGAACTGAAAATGTTCAGGATCGTTTTAATGTTTAAAATAACCAAATAGATCTTTCAGTTTAGTTTTATACTAACAAATATCAAACGATTCCCTATAAAATACACTATAATTTGATCATTATGATATCAAATAATTATATAATATATATTTGAAATGATAAAAATTGGACTAATTGGGTTGGTCGAGGTTGAACCATTGAATAACTTTAAAATACATTATATTTTAGCCACTAAGATATAAAATAATAGCATAATATATATTATGCCAGAGAAAATAGCTTGTTTTAGAATGGCAAACCAATGATGTTCATTTGTTTTACTTGATGGCCAAATCCCGTGTAGGTCAGACCCATTCAACTCTTTTATTTTATGGTTAGCGGTTAGCCATTAGATACCATTCATTAGTTTATTGTTAAATTTTTTATTTTTAACAATAAAAGGAGTATTATTTTTGCCTTTTCATATATATTTTATCACCACGGAGAAATAAAAGGGATTAAAGAAAAAAATTGACACTCTTGAACCCGTTTAAATCCGCATGTGTACGGTAAGTTGGCCCGTTCCACAGAGGAAAGAGAAAAAAATTGACACTCCCTATTCTACCCTTCCTACAAACGCTCCTGGAGCAGGGAATTTGAAATGGGGGAAGAGTTTTTTCCTCCCTGCTATTATATGTTTTTAATTTAAAAAGATACAACAAATCTACTTAGTGTGATTGGTTATGATTCTTGCTTTTCTATAAGATGGTCATGGTTCGAATCCTAGTACATGTCTTTTTAATGAATAAAAAAAAGTCATTGTGAAGACCAAAATGTCCTTCCTACTTTCACTCTCGTTACAGGAAACATACCCAAATTTAATTAAATAAAAATTGAATTAAATATCTCAATTCCCAGATCACTCTCATCTCCTCCTCTACCTTTCCCGACCGCTTCTCCTCCGTCCTCTCTTCTGCCCGCTTCTCCTCCGTCCTCTCTTCTGCCGCCGCCGAGAACGTCGCCTCCGACAATTGAGGCGTCGATCCTTCTCCTCCAATCTCAGGCAAGCAGTGCTCCTCAATCCGCCACTGTCCTGGACGAATTCGACGGCATCGAGATCATCTGAAAATTGGCCCCCGACGAGGAGGAAGGAGAAGAAGACAACAGATTTGACGGGATGAATTACTTTCAGATCCATTTCGAGAAGCAGCACAGGGAGAAGAATCTGGAAGGCCATTTGAGCCACAACACGACGGGATCTTCCACCGGGTTCCTAATCCTGTCTCTCGACTGGATCCTTGCGCCAGAATTAAGCTCTTCGACCGGGCCGCCGTCGTCCCATAGTTCAACCACGACGAGAATCCCTATACATGTAATTACAGGTTGGGGGTGTCGGGACACGAGGAGTGGCTCTCCCGGCTATCGGCGTGGTCGGTGTTGAAGCTTGGGTCGGTGGACGATGTTCTCGCCGAGCAGGATATGGGACTTCTGCGTCGGTGTTGTGGTGCAACATCATACAACTACTCCATGTCGATTTCATCAACAATCGACATCACCCTGCTGTTCCGGCGACATTTCTTTGTCTATGAGTCCCGAGATCTGTTCGATTCATTCTTCTTGAACGATCCCCCCTCATTCCCCTGTCCTCTTCTTCTTCTCTTCCTAGGAGAAAGACATAAGATATGAGATACACCAACTACTGCAATTTAAGAGCCTCGGGTCAATGAAATTGAAAAACCCACTACCGCAATTTAACTCATTTTAATTTTCATTGCAGATATGAGATACACCAATTTAGTTCACTTGTAATTGCAATTAGCGAGTACAAGTCAATTTTATAATTGTCCTAATGCAGAGCACAAGTCACTAAAACCAACCCAAAATAGAATAAACCAAATCACAAGTATTTCTAACACCAAAAACCCCCTAATTCAAACCATAAACGCAATAAAACAACCCACAAAAAACATACCGGAAACCTCCTAATGCAAACCACAAATTCGCTAAAACATATCAGAAACCCCATAAAGCAAACCATAAATATTTTTAAAAGCACACCAGAAACCCCCTAATGCAAACCACAAACACGGTAAAGCAAAATACACAAAGCAAACCAAAAACGTCCTAAATCCTAATGCAGATCACAAATATATTAAAACAAACCAGAAACCTCGCAAAGCAAACCAAAAAAGTTTCGAAAGCACACCAAAAACCTCCTAATGCAAACCACAAATCTCCTAAAACAAACCACAAACCTCACAAAGCAAAACCACAATATTTGTGAAAGCACACCAAAAAATGAGGGCGTATTTGTTTTGACGTTTTGCTTGTATTTTGAATTCGAGAAAATAGTGTATAAATATCATACCTAATAATTTTGTTCATAGCAAACTAAACCGGGTCGAATCACTATTTAAATCAAATTGAACCTAGCCAAACATGATTATTTGGATTTTGGTTCAGATTAGACGTTGGGTGTGTAATAGTATAAAATTTTATTAATTTACTCACATAATTTCAATATTTGAACTACAATTGTGGCGGCAATTATATTCTTTTCTTGAAGCTGCAGTGGAAGTGATTAGTACTTGCATGTCTTCTAATTTTAGAAAGAAATAAATTAACTTCCACCACCGTTCCAAGAGAAGAGACACTATGCCAGCTGCCGATGGTTAAGCTTCGCACTTCACAACATACATATGACCGATGCTTCCATGGAACGAATGACTCCAACCGATGTGATATCTATAGAGAGCAAAAATCGTAAATTAGATTAGAGGCTTTTTAATTAGCTTTGTAGTAGAGCAGGACGTTGGCACAGCAATAGAGGTTAGTAGCAAAAGCAGCATATCAACGACTTTTGCTAATAGGGAAACACACGGAGATTGAACATGAAGACTTCTCATATCAAGCAATTTGACAACATATCCCTACTAAGATTTGCACAAAATTGTTTAGCTTTCAAGGCAAATTAATTAACGTAATTGTTAGAAATCGAACAGAAAAATGAGGGTTACCGATTTGGCTGAGTCGCAGACTAGGTCGCTCTCTTTAAGACGTTCGCGGCACTGCCTTCATTGCGCACGGCAGACTATCAGCCGGTCGCCTCCAGGATAAAACAACCACTCTAATTTAGTTTGCTCGGCGATTTTGTGCGAAAACCAGAGCTCTATGAATTCACTCTCTCTCTTGTTTATGCTCTTCTAAGGTGTATTTAGAGGGTCTAGGGGTCTGCTATTTATAGGAGCAGAAAACCTAGAATATTCCCTCTTTCTATGGGAATAAGCCACATTTTAATTAGGAAGATAATTACTTTCATAGTTAAAATATATTATATTAAGATAATTAATCCTAATTATCTCCATAATATTCTTTTTATTAATTATCCTTCCTATTTTCGTATCTAGAAAGAATAAATGATAATTAATTCAATATAGCTTTCAAAGCTATTCATTCCCAACAATCCCCCACTTGAATAGTTTTGAAACTATCTCTCAGCATCAACAAATCCATAAGATCGGGCATAAGCTAAGGTATCGCGAAGATTTGAACCTTAGCGTAGTGGTTACACTTCCGATTTCATAAGGGTGACTCGTAATCTTGAACCCTATCTCAGACAATGTAGCACACCGGATCTTTTCATTGAGTGATATTCTCTCATAGGCCGTGCGTTTATGGCCATGCACGTTATCCCGGTTTAGTGAACGATCTAGCAACTTTGTGCCTCCAAAGTTCCATAGGGAGCGGCCCCACTCCCACATTCACAGAGGTGAGTCTATCAGGAGTACCCCCAAAGTAAATTACTCCACCCCACATAGGGTATAGATCTCATTAAGAGTTGTTTACTCAACCTCCATTGCTTTGGGATTCATGCTTCACTATGCATGAACTTTTCGCATACTACTCATGACTTGTTATTACCCATTGAACCCATTTCTTGGGATCTCCAGTCTATTGGGTGGGTTACCATCACTTGTAGTCCGTGGTTCGGTAGGCATAAGTCCCATACATTTGGCGATATTTTGGACTTTCTCTCTAGATAATCCTTTCGTCAAAGGATCAACTGGATTCTGTTAGGACCTTACAGGATCCACCCTCATTGCTCCTATCGTTAGGAGTTCTCTTACAGTACCATGCTTACGACGAATTTGTCGTCTCTTTTTGTTCTAGAACCGGTTCCCTTCTTTAGTAATAGTTGCGGTGCTATCACAATGAATCAACTACCAGAGGGATCGGTCTTTCCCATAAGGGAATCTCTATTAATGACCCTCTCAATCAACTTTTCTCTTTACTAGCCATTGCTAGCTCTATCATTTCTGATTTCTTAGTTGATTGAGTCAGTATCGTTTACTTCTTAGAATTCCAAGACACAACACTTCCACTGATGTTTAAAACATGTCCACTGGATGCCTTGGAATCTTCTATAGGGTATTCTCGTCCGCATCAATATACCCTCCCAATACAGCAAGAAACCGTTCAAAACATATATCAAGGCCTACTGTTCACTTAAGGTGTCTCGTGACCCTTTTCAATAGCATTTCAATGCTTCATAATAGGACAATCAATAAGTCTGCCAAGTACCCCCCACTAAATCGGGTCTCATGTTTATCAGCGGCCTCTCATAGACTGTAAATACTAGTATATTCTAACTTTCTTACACCGTCTTAGGTGTTCTTTAAATATTTATACTAGCATCATCAAACATGTATGCAGGTGTACATCTTGTATTTTCCTAGTTATTAGGATCTCTAAGCATAACATTTGTTTCATTTAGATCCTTCACATTCAAAATTCTCAACCATCATGGTTTTTCAATATTGACATCACAAGTCTTTGTACCAAAGATCGACGTGTCATTCATAATGCAAGTGTCATTCTCAAATTTGTACTAAATGCACTTGTCACTTTCAATTTTAAAACCACGAGAGAGAATCTGATTTTTCACGCCATTGTTTTAGAGTCATTTTCAAATCTTACCATGATTTGTCTAACCATAGACTCTAAAGCATGTTTAGGAATAACAACCCTTTAGGTTGTCCCATGTAGATTTATTTATCTAAATCACCATTCACAAAAGAATTTTAACATCCATGTGATGGATGTTATTCTACATATTGGTGAATAGATATCAAAGAAATCTATTTTTTTCTCTTCACCTAAAGCCTTAGCTACTAGGCGATCATTATACTCGTAAACTAAACCATCAGGTTTCAGTTTTCCTTTTAAGAATCCATTTATTACGTAGGCTTCATTGCCAAAAGGTAATTCTCAAATATGCCAAATCTTTTCGATTTCATCGATATATTACCTAAAGATGTACAACAAAAAGGTAACTCTACAATAATCTAAGTCTTATTAGACTCTCATGATTCCATTTTATTAATAATGGCTTCTTCCCACAAATCTGCACCTTACAGAAGTTTGAACTTCTACCAGACTTGTAGGATCTTTCTTAGGGTGTAAATAACAAACTCATAACCAAAATCCTTTATCGATTTATGGTTCGTTTGCTTCTTCTGAGTTCATACTCAAATTCATCACCCCCACTAGATCCATTATTTCTAATAGTAGGCAGGACACTACCCCCACTATTTCTTGATTTAAAATGGAAGTTTATTGGTATCGATGGATTTCACAACAACATGAGTATTTCGTTTCATAGGAACTATGTGTTTTTTATAACATAAACCACACTCATATGCTCTTCTAGTTATTGCTATACTTGTTTGTTAACTCTACCACAAGTATGCAATTTATTGAATAATCAGTGCAATCAGTAACAATGCAATAAAGCATTTCTCAAGCTATTTCAAATTAGCATCTCCAATAACTAGACAAAACACTTTATAGAGCAATAAATAATTTATTGACTTTCCACCTTGTATTCCCATATCAAAATAAATCAGATCTATTGATTCTGATTCTCTAACCACATATTTATGGGTCATTTAGTTTGGATATACAAAATTCATATTTTGCTCAAGCATCCAATAATAATATGGGAATGTGATATATGATATTCTAATTCTTCACACAGACACACTTGGAAGAATTTATCTTATCTACTTAACCATTCCTCACATTTAGCATAGTCAACGACTTTTCATAGGTAGGGTTCACATCCGCTTTCCTAGAACCATCAATGGTGGTGGTGAGAGTCGTGCTCAATCCACACTTTCGTCTCGCACCTCAATTATGTATGATTGAGCTTAGCTCGTTATCACACACACGCCTTGAGGCGGTTGTATCCACAACCATTCTATAGAGTTACCCTTAAGGTTAACCTCTATTCTTATCTCATTGATCATTGCTACCAAATTCTCTTCTTTTATCAAGTTAACAATGGTACCATGTTAAACTTGTTCATACACTTTTGTGTCATATGATCTAGTTTCCCGCAATCATAACAGAGAAACATAGTATCATTTTAGAGGATTGGACGACAATCTGTTGGCTACCACGAAGGGTACCATTCTAGTTGGTGTGGATCTGGTTCAGCTTGTTGCTCTTATTTTTGAAACTTCAATGTTTCAGAGCAACCTTAGTGGTTCATGTAGTACTAACATTAGTACTTCTTACAATATCTTTAGTATGGGCTATTAACCCATTCTATTCCCATATATTCTTCATATATATGCACGCATTTAAACAAAATAATTATACTCCACAACACGTATTCAATTCATACTATAATCATTGAGGAAAACACATCTCAATGTCGACATAATCATGCATCAATACTAGATTGCTTCACAAGATTTCTCAGTTCCATGCATAGAATCATTTTGAATGGATTCTTATATATTCATTAATGACTCAAAAAAGGTTTCAGTTCAAGTAATTGACGTAACTCTTAGCTCGAATTCATTCCTTACGTCCCAGTCAATACATTATTTCCTCTCGTTCAACGTCTGATTCCTCTCCACTTGGCTCAATATTTTGAGTCATGGATAAACTTGGGGCTCGGTCGGCTGCTATTTAGAGCATCTTATCTGCAAATTTAGTCTTGTAGCCGCGCTGTAAGGAGCGAGCCCCCCGGAAGAGAACGAGGAACAGCTCTTCCATTTACTTGGCCCAGTTTGGTATTTAACTAGACAATGAAAGGATCCAGCTTGCTATGGACCGAATTCACTTGTAGCCAATGTCTTCGGTTCTCCACTTGAACCGTCCAAACCAGTTATATTTGGGCCTGAACTTCAAGTAATTCAAAGCCCAGTCAAAAGCTGGGGCGGGGGAGGTGGAAGGATTGCTTTGTCTCCACTCTCCACGAAAACCTTCCATCCAATTCTGCTCCCACCTAGCTTACAACTCCTGCCCAATTCTACCTTTTCACCTTCCGCCACCATTCCCCTGTAGCAAGGAAAGCCAAAACAAAAAAGAGAAAAAACCTCTCCTTTTTTCCCCATCGCAAGCAGGGAGGCTGGGACTTATGGACAAGAGCAATTAATCAACCGTATCATTTATAGCTGAAAAGTAAAACTACACCCCATTCAAATTTTCCAGCCCATAGAGTGATTTTAGGAAGCTGATGTGGCAGGGTGTTAAGCAGGAAAAAAATAGAACTCCCCGCCAGATTGCAGAACTAAGAAACCGTCCACTACCCACCTTTTCTCCTGGTTTCCCACGTTATCATTTAGTTTTCAATTAGTTTTCATTTAGTTTTCGTTTGGCTGAAAATAAGCCCACCTTTTCTACTGGGTTCCCAGGTTATCCTTTCGCCTACCCGCAAGACAAAAGGAGAAGCAGTTTCCATCGGAATATTCTGGTAAGAGGGCGTCACAGTTTCGTGTTCAGCGGAGGAAGGCGCTGACGGCCGGCTGTTGCTGAGTTCATGGGAAGAGGGCCGGACGCTTTGGTGGTCAGCGGTGAAAAGCAGTGACGACCCGCTTCTGATGGGACTGGGGAGATCGCGTTTGGAGTGCAGCGACCTATCTCCGTGGCGAAGAGGTTGTCGACGATCGAGGCTTTCCCCTCCGGCGAGAAGCACAACTACTGCCGCCGCCACCACCGTCTCCCCCGCCGCCACGAACCCTACTTCTTCTTTCTTCTCTGCTTCAGCCTCTAGAAGGTCGCTCCAAATCGCTCCAGCTACTCTTGAGGAGGCCCCCCATCACTCTCAAGCCAACAGTATTTCCTTCTTTCTTATTAGGGTTTAGGCTCATAATTGGTCTTTGTTTTATGGAAGCAACGCTGAAGTAAAAAAAAGGTTCCACCTCTAATGACAATGATTTCAGTGTTCACATTCTGTGATTAATGTTTGAGAAACTGTGGTTTGATGGGGTGTAGTTGAAATATTTATTCTTTGAAATCTTGCCACTTTGTACGCAGCTTCTGAGCTAATAAAGAGCTTAGTTGAGCCGAATCTTCAAGAATACAGACCTATAATTATGCATCTCTCAAGTTCTGCACGCTCACATTTGGTACAATTGCGGCTCAGTTCACAGGTCTGTCCTCTTCTCGCTCTTATTTATGATTAGTTTGAGATTAGGCATAGAGATTTGTGTTTCAATAAGCTTCCTTAGCTGATTACGATTATGTCTCTCGAAAATGTCCTGGAAGAGTGTGGTTTTGTAATCGTGGCTCAATGATTCGGTTAATTGTTGCAAAGGTTGTTTAACTATGCTTGACCTCTGCTTCATCGCAATGGTAGCATGGATTAGTTGTCATTACAATGTACAAATATGTAAATCGACACCGACACATTATTTTGATGTTTGCCAATGATCAAAATTTTCACAATATTCATTCGGCCAACGGGGAGGCCTATAGGCTATAGAATCTGTGTATTGTACTAGAGAGGTTTGATCCTCAAATCGGTGACAGCCAGGGGTCATCCAAATGCTTATAGTAGTAAATATATAAGATCAGAGGTTTAGTAAGAAGTTGTGTATATTACTCTTTATTTCACATTGAGAATGGTTTTTAAACTACGGTTAACTTTAGTGTTTGGACGATTGGCCTACTGTGTTTCAGGGGGTTTCATTCCCCTTCTCAATTTTGTCGTGGATATTGTTTCACTGCTATTACCTTTGTATGAATAGTGGTTGATTTCTTTTGTTTTCCAAGTTCTTATTCTAGAACAAGATACACATTAACAATAATGTATCTGCATTTTAGATAGGCAGTTATGATTGTATAATATTAGGTACCGATTTTCATATTGTTATACTTTGTGTCTTCTTTAATCCATTATGAACCAGCGAGTGTGCATATAAAATACATTTTAGATTGTGTTGTGGAAAACGTTAGACATTAATTAGATACGAAATCGGGATTGTGAAATCGCTTAGTTCATTATATGTTGTAGGCTCATTCACCCTTATTTTTGTTGGCAGAATTTTCAATTGTGATATTACAAGGCTTCTGAATTCAGATAGTGACAACAATTTTCAACCTATATATTCTGTACATAGTGACCCATTAGGAAAGTGCTACCAAACCTCTAACCTGTTTAACTTTGCATCCCATAATCAATTTATATTTCATTGCCAAGTACACTTTGAAAGAGCAATAACATCAAAAGTTTCATCAATGATTGGTTCATAGAGTCATATGATCATTTGGTCCTAGGTAAACAAAGTTGCATAGCTATGAATGATAACATGATGAGCTGAATAGCCACTGTAAATGCTTGAAATTGTGTTAATTCCTGACCACGAGTCTGAAATTTCCACGGGATTTTTCCAGAAATAGCACCTTTAAATAAAAAAAATTACAAAAATAACACCCATCCGAAAAAATTTACACTAATAGCACCCTTTTTAATAGACCGCACCTTATAGGTGCGTTTTATATTGAAATCGCACCCTAAGGGTGCGTTTTATAAATAAACCGCACCAGTAAGGCGCGTTCCAATTTTCTGGACCCAAATCGCATTTTGGCCAAGCGGTTTTAGGTCTGACCTACAGAAACCGCTTGGCCGAGGTGCGGTTTTAGGTATGACCTATTAAAACCGCATCATAAAGGTGCGATTTATTTCCCCCAAACAAAACCGCATTCTAATAGTGCGTTTTGCCATACAAACCGCACCTTGCAGGTGCGGTTTTAGTCAATCAATTTCCGACATACCTAGCAGACGTAGCAGACGTGGGTCTGCATGGGCCTGCATGGCAGACAAAAACCGCACCTCTAAGGTGCGGTTTTCATCAGTGATTTTGCCTATAAAAGGCCTGCCGGACAACCACTTCTCTTCACACCTCTCCTTCTCCCTTTTCAATTTTCTGTTGTAGCTCTATATTTCTTTAGTAGTTTTGCGGTTAACGTTAACTCGTAAATTGATTTAGTATTACTTTTTATTGTTATTTTTTATTTTTTATTTTTATGATATTAACTAAACTACGGTTTTATCGCAGATGGCATTCCAAAAGTTCACGCTTGCCTTACGGTGGAATGGTTACACGGAAGAGACCGGAAAGGGGGTCACCTACGTAGGTGGCAATTTTCAGAAGATAAAGGTCGCTACCAGACCGCTGCTTGAAGACCTCCATCAAATGTTTACTAACGTTACTTGCATGGATGGCACGAGAAGTGTTGATCGTATGGTGTACCGATATCCAAACAGGGAAAGTGGGTCATTGTGACATGAGGAATATCTCATAACCACTCAGGATGAGGTAGAAGCCATGCTCGAATTCATGAAGTCCAACAATCTTTCCAAAGCCGAGATGTTCGTATACACCGAGCCGATCGTAGGCGTTGGAGGTCATTCTGGACACGGTCAAACATCTGGTATCCATGGTGGAGGTGAATTATATGGCGATCATCCCTACCAAAGTTACCATGATCCTCATTCATATTTTCAGTACCAAGAGCAAGGTGAAGATCATCATCAATCATATGAAGAAGAAGTTCAACCGGACCTCCCCAACCAACCTCAGTACAACTTCCACTCAGGCAGCGGTAGTTTTCACAACTACCATTATGGAGCTGATGAAGGTGCCTTTCATGAGCTGGATCAGATGGAGGATGTCATGCCAGCACCAGTCAGTGACCCCTCCGATGAAGAAGGAGAGAACAACGTCAGTGTAGACAGCTCCGACCCTCTTGAAGGTGCTGATGATTCAGGACCAGAGTCAGACTCAACTAATGATGATGAGGGGGCTCGTGACAGTGTACCAGTCCCCTACTACAATCACATTCCAGATGAAAATTGGATGGTCGACAGCGACATGGAGCCGCCAGAGGTCCCAATATGGGGTCCACTCACTGGGTTTATGAATGGCCAACAATTTGGCTCGACGAAGGAGGTGCGGCACGCCATTGAGACAGAAGCAATGATTCGGCATTTTGAATGGCACACAACTCATTCCAACACTAAAAGGCTCATAGTCAGATGCCGTAATCATCACGAGGGGTGCAATGTTAGGATTCGCGCCATCAACAGCAAGAGACACGGCTACTGGGTCATATCCCGTGCGGTGAACACACACATGTGTGTGTCATCGATAACTTCCCAAGGCCATCGACAGTTGAAATCCAGGGTGGTTGCTGTGGCTATCAAGCATCTAATTGAGCAAGAGCCGGACCTGAAGGTGAAAGTCATAATCGCTGACATTGCAAGTCGTTATGGTTATATGATTAACTATAAGAAGGCTTGGCATGGAAAGTAGAAAGCTCTGGCCGCCGTCTTTGGTGATTGGGAAGAATCATATGCATTCCTTCCCAGGTTAATTTTGGCATTGGAGGCGTCTAACCCTGGCACGGTTTTCTACCCTCGATACCAAGATGAAGAGATACAACCCCCAGAGCCAGGTAACAAGCGCCATTTCAGACGACTTTTATGGGCATTCAGGCCATGTATTGATGGTTTTGGCTTCTGTGTCCCTGTCATCCAAGTGGATGGTACATTCCTTACCGGCAAGTACAAGGGCACTCTCCTGATTGCCAGTGGGGCGGATGCAAACAAACAAGTCTTTCCTTGAGCCTTCGCCATTGTTGAGGGAGAGAATGCTGATAGCTATGGATGGTTTTTCAGGCAAATTCAGCTCCACGTCACTAGGAGGACGAACCTGACAATAATCTCTGATCGGCACGCCGGCATTAGAGCTGCCATCTTAGGTTTAGATCCAGCCTGGAAGTGGTCCCAAAGGTGGTGCATACGACACTTCAAGAGCAACTGGAACCATCATTTCAAGCGGAAGAAGCTTGCTGATAATTTGTGGTGGATTGGTAAGTTTGTAATTAGCAGTATAATTTTGTCATCTAACAATATCTTAGTACATTTGGAAAGTGGTGCACTGGTTAAACTCTTTCTAAAGTTATGCATGCCTAAGGAAATGGGGTTTTAAGCGATTATCATGATCCTCCCATTTCCTGGGAAAATCGGGTTTTAAGCGATCTTCGGATCCCCCCTTTTTCTGTCAAACAGGCTGTGTTTCTAAGGAGATGTATACCTCTCCTAAGAGTCTAACGAGTGTAACTCCGTGTTGTTGGAATTGTACTAAATTGCCGAAAATTGACTAACATACTACTTTTCTGTGTCTTCCTCAGCGGTTGCCTACCAAGAGAAAAATTTTCCGGAGAAGATGCAGAAGTTGCGCGAGTTATGCCCTGAAGGGGCACAATGGCTGGATGGACATGACCTATCCATGTGGACATTTCATAAAGATGGAGGGACAATATGGGGTATTGCCACAACGAACTCAGGTGAGAGTATCAACTCTGTCTACAAGGCCGTTCGTGCACTGCCAATCTCTGCCATTGTGGAGATGACTTTTTGGAAAACGAATGCATGGTTCGTCAACCGACTCCACTGGGCAAGGACGAACGAGGCACAGGGTAAGGTCCATGCCTATAAAGTCATGGAAGTAATGGAGAATGACAATCGCAAGAGCAGTCGACATAGTGTAACCGTTATGAATCGGGCAAATGGCGAGTATAGCGTGACGACCGGGCATTGGGAGGAAGGTAGACGGGGGGGCCACCGCCATAAAGTTTTGGTCAATTTCAGGACAAAATTTGGTGAGTGCTCGTGCCAGAAGTATCAAGGGAGAGGGTGGCCTTGTTCTCATGCAATGGCCGTAATTAAAAACAGGAACAAAGACCCCCGTCACTTCGTTAGTCCATTCTTCAATATCGACTCACTAAAAAACACCTATGGACGGAGTTTCCGTGCATTGCCTGATGAAGCTTATTGGCTGATGTACGAAGGAAAATTGATCATCCCGCCGTTCGGACAGAGGCGTGAACCGGGTCGCCCGAGGAAAAAGAGAATTAAGAACGAAATGAATCAAAGTGGAAGACCACCACGAGGCCCAAGACGATGTTCAATATGCAAAGTTCCAGGACATGATAAACGAAGATGTCCAGGCCCGATTGGTCCGCAAAATCCGGGTCCTGATGTGCCGGACTCAACTAATGCAACATAGTTTGCTTTTATCATTTTTTTCAAGCTAGTTGAGACTCTTACTTTGCAAGTAATTGTGTATAGTTGATTGAACGAAATGTGTATTGTGTATTGTTGCTTTTATCGTTCATTGGCTCGAATTTGGGTTAGAACCCAGAATTTCAATCCAATCTCTTCTCTCCACTGTATTGTTGATTGAACTATTTGGGATTATATAAAGATAAAAGGCATAGTTCCAACGGGATAGAAATAAAACCAAATTGAAACAACAATCAATTCGATAAACTAAGATAATAGGAATAGTTCAAATTACATAGAAATTAAATTCAACTCTCAAAATATAACTCAAGGAACTCCACGAGCTTCACCGGAACCCACGGTTTTCTTGCTCCTTGTACGACGACCGACGAGAGTAACAACAGGTGGTTGCGGTGGCAAGTTTCAAACTCGGCCCGAGGTTGTTTGGCGCTCGTCGGTGCTGTGTCGGCGGGGAATCGACACTTCCGGGGTCGAGCGGGGGACATCCACGGAAGTACGGTGAGGAGTAGGAGGCCACTGCTGATGAGGGCGAGTCCATGGCATAAAATTGTGGTGGGCCGTCGTGGAGGAACCATCATGCCAAGTACCCGATGATGTATGGCGGGGAGATGGGGGGTAGACCGGGCGGTAATCGTAGTAAACTCCTTGGCGGGGAGATGAGGGGTAGATCGGGAGGTAATCGTAGTATGCTCCATGGCGGGGATCGTTGTATGAGATCGGGGTGGGACTCGGAGGGGTTGATGGTAGGTCGAGCGGGGATCGTAGTATGAGCCTTGGTGGGGAGTTTGAGTGGAACTCGGGCCGACAACTTGGGGAGAACTCGGGCCGCCACCTTGGGAAGAACTCGGGCCGCCACCTTGGGGGGATCTCGGGCCAACACCTTGGGGAGCAACCAATGGGGGTGGCAGTTTCCACCCGGGATATGGCGTGACTTCGGGCACGTTGGGCCTTTCCCAGACCCTCTTGCTTGGCTTCCTCTCGTATGATGGTGGGGGATCGGGGACATCATCTTGTACCGGAGGTGGCGGGGGTGCGGGCATGGGCGGATATCTACGATGATCCCGACCCTGAGCTCTGATACAGCCAAGAAGACTGTTTGCCATCCTCCTGATGAAGCTCACATCTTCATTTCCCAGCTCCATTCTCCCGGTGGTCATGTCTTTAATCCGCTCGATCCCGTCAGCCTAAATCACAAAACAATAAGTTAGGAAACAATTTAGGAACCAAAACAATACATTTAATTATGTAAAGTGGAATATACTTACTAATGCACCATCGGCCGCACCCTCCGGAGTCATGTAACGGACCGATGTTTGCCGATATCGATCCAAGTATGGGTCATGATACCCCATTCGACCCACTTGAGATGGAGTGACAATATCTTGCATTTGTCGGTTCATCCACATGGTGATGAATTTCTCCAGCTTCAAGGGCCAATCTCGAGGTCCTTGCCGCCCATCTCGACCATGGAAGGCCTTTTGACTATCGGGGACCTCCAACGGAATGCACTGCTCCCGACCAAACTGACGAAGGCATCGATCCGGCAAGTGCCATTCCACGGTCCCAAAACAAATTAGAGGGACCCTCGTGCACCATTGGCCAATATGCTCGGGGAATTGCTGGAGAGGTGATAGCATCGTATTTGCACGTGTTTTCACTCTGGTTTCCTGTCCATTTTAGCTTGAATTGATTGTTCCTTGGCCTATTTTACGCTAGGTTGTGTTGTTTTGTCGTATTTCAGGTCCTAGCAAGTAAAGAGGTGCATAGGCGCAAGTTTCGGCTCATTTGGAGGTCAGATGGTGATTCACAGGACAAATTACAGGCAGCCCCTGCCAAATCACGACCGTAATTGGTCAGGGCATGCCCGTAAAACCAATGCCGAGCCACTTTTCCCAAGAATTCTTCTCGGCACTAAAATTACGGGCAAGCATCCACAAAATTACGACCGTAATTAATGAAATACTGGTGGTAATTGTGCAATTACGGGCGTGGCTCCTCTTCCATCAGAGTAAAGCGAAACGCGCGTTTTGGGCGAATTACGGGCACGCCGTATTTACGGCTGTAATTCTGCCCGTATTTCGCCCAGAGTCGGGTTTTTGAAGGCAGATTCGAGCCAAGGAAGAGGAATCGGATTTCTTGAGCAAAAACAGAGCCCTAGAGAGAGAAAGGACGAAGAACACATCCTAGAAGCTATCTTGGAGCTGGGTTTCATCAAATCAAGCTTTGAGATCGTCATAGGAGTGGAAATCATCATCCCACAGCAGATTCTTCCCATAATTATGAGTATGACTGCTTTGTATCTTGTTTTCCTCTCTCTCTCTCTCTCTCTCTCTCTCTCTCTCTCTATGGAGTAGAACCCCTCTCTCACTTGGGGATGAAGACCCCTAGTTCTATGTGTTAGGGATTGATTGTAATGACTTGGGATGATATTACTGTTTGATTTTAATCGAATGATGCATGTTTATTGAGTCAATTGAAGTCTGATCAACTTTTCCCGATTCCTGCTGCAATCTGAGATAGATAGAATCTGATTAGGTTGCTAGAGTCTCATCATTCGGTAGTAGGAGATTGGCTATACGAGAGTTAGCCAGTTTACTGCTTTGTACTGGAATCCAATTCCAGTAGTGGAGTTCTGTTCTTATTGCTTCAGCTTTCTATCCCGGTGAAGACTAGTCGTCTGCCGGGTAGTCAGACTGAGAGGGCTTGGTCAGCTTAAGAGATTCCAAGCTACTGTCGGATCTTCCGCAGTCTAATCAACAGTAAATCAACCCAGGGAAATACAATTGAAACCTAACTAAGGAGCTAGGGGGACTCATTCCCGAGTGACTCTTACCTGCTTGAGAAAACCGTACCAATTCCTGCTTTCTTTCTGCTTTTGCTGCTAAACAACAATCACTTACTTTAGTTTGCTAGATAATAGATAATCACTGAGTAAGCAGTAGATCTAGACCCCGGGTTGATAATATCACTTGTCACTTTACTGCATTCCCGGTCTGCGATTACACTTGGTCGCAGATTGGTGTTGTGTTTTAGAGCATCAAGAGGCCAATGAACGATGTTCTCTTGGTATGGATCGAAGATGATCTACGCAAAAGAAATGAGTAAATTAAGATAGTAAGAATTGGAAAAATACATGTCTTCCATGGTAAAAATGTATAAATGGATCGAAGTATAGAAGTTACCTCTCCTTCCCAAAGTCGCTCAAACCTCCTCCGATACTCGTCCAACTTGTGTTGGGCAAGGTTGTCACAAGTTGTGTGTCCGAGCCACCTTATTAATAAGACAATAATGAAACTACAATAAGCTAAAACACAAGGGAAAATCAACCAAGAAAAAACATGATGGGTATGAGAAGTTTACCTTATACCATAAGCTTCCCCTCATAGGGGATGATCGATTGGCCAATCCCTGTCGGGACGTTGTACCGGTGCAATCCATGGCATATGCTCCCAAGCCCAAAATTGGACGATGAACATTGCGCCGCCGACCTCCCTCACAGCTTTTAGAGAGGCATTGCACAAGTTGTGGTAGATATTAGCTAGGAAAGCGGATGCCCAACTATACTCCCCCATCTCCTCCCAACTAACGAGGATGATCCTAAGCCATCCACAACTAAGGAGATTGCTTGCTTTTTTGGAGAAGAACACTCCTCCGATCATGCCAATGAGATAGACCCGAGCATATCTCTCCTTCTCATCCTCCGGACTTTCCTCGGTTAGGGGATGACTCTCGTCATGGTCTCTAAAGTACTTCGTCAACCAAGTAATTGACACTTGGTGTTTCCTCATTGGTGGCATGCGATCGGTCGTATCCACGCACCCCTTCACTGGTACTTTGACTCCCAAAACACTATAGATGAAATGAACCCAACCGGGCATACCGTCACAATCCTCGGGGGGATGATCACTCACGCACACCGGTTTGCCGTCGATGGGGAGATGGGTTAGGATGGCGACATCCTTTAGCGTGATGGTGGCCTCTCCTTCTCTAAAGTTGAAACAATCGGTCTCCTTTCTCCATCTCTCGACTAGGGCGGTGATGAGTTGGCGATCAACTTTGATGCCGTTAAAATGCCTAATCGGGTCCAACCGTGCCCTTTTGAGAAAAGGCAAGATAGCTGGGTGGAATGGGAGCACATTGGTCGTACCCCTGTAGCGGATTATTGTTTGTGCCTCCTAGGGAAAATTTACACGTTAATTATTATATATTAGTAAGGGTTTATTCCTTATAACTAAATTAATTAAATTAAATTATTTAACTTCAAGAAAAATTTTATTATCATAAAAAGAAATTTTATATAATTAACATAATAGCATTCTAAATTAATAATAATTTAAAGAGATACATACATATTATCATAAAACAAACATCCTAAATTAATTAACATAATAACATTCTAAATGAAGAAGAGATACATACATATTATCGTAAAATAAACATACTAAATTAACTAAATTAAATGACATTGTTAATGAATCATAATTTAAAGAGAAACATACATATTCAAATGTTTGAAATTAATAATATTCCTTTTGTACACATCAAAATAAATCGTAAGGGTTGTTTGGTAAATTATTTAATCGTGTTGGTTGTTTTAAATTATTTAATCGAATACAAATCAACACTCATTAGACTCTTAGAAGAGGTATACATCTTCTTAGAAACGCAGTCTTTTTGACAGAAAAAGGGGGGATCCGAGGATCTCTTAATACCCGATTTTCCCAGGGAATGGGAGGATATGATAATCGCTTAAAACCCCATTTCCTTAGACGTGCATCTCTTTATAAAGAGTCGAAGTAAGTGGTGCTATGTATTCGATTAAATTATTGAAAACAACCAACACAATTAAAAATTCAACATAAATTTATTTTATATTCCACTAAATACATTAACAAAATAAAAGAAGGACAAGAAGGACAAATGGTAAAGAATTGTATGTACCAGGTGACCGTTCCAAACATCCCTTGACCGATGGTTGGGTTGGTCGTACAAGTCGGTTGGATCCAACGGTCCTTGCTCGAGATAATACCGTTGGTTGTATATATCCACGTCCTCCCCAACCTACGAGAAAATAACAACGAGGTTAGTACATAGATTAATTAAAAAGCTTATAACAACAACAAAAATTAAACCAGAATAATGAGTACGTACCGCTTGAAATTCATCAACATAAACTCCTTCTTCTTGCCACCAATCGGCCATTTTTTCGGCGCAATTCGGACAGAGCTTCGGCTCGGCTCGGCGGGTTTTGAGGAAAAAACCTAAGAAATGTTTTCTGAATGGCAGATCGGACTTAGCCGCAACCAACAGACCACTATTTCCTAGGCTTTTGGGAGGGGGAGGGTTTAGAGAGATAAATTGTAGAGAGAGAAGGAAGAATGGGTTGTGGTGTGAAGAAATGAGAGGGGAAGGGGGGGGGGGGTATATATACCCATCAGATCGCACCCTCCAGGGGCGGTAGGGTAATTTTTCCCTCGTGCGGATCGCTCCCTTCTGATGCGATTTGCGGTTCCCAAGGGTTGAACGCATTCTACGCATGCGATCTGGAATCCTCGGCGCGGATCGCTCCGCTGGCAAGCGTTGAGCCGCCCAATCGTCCCTCCATCCAACGATCTTGAAGACCGTTCCGCAGCAGCACTAAATTGCACTGACCTAGTGCGATTTGTTATCTGGAACGCACCCCTCTGATGCGTTTTATATGTAGAACGTATCTTTCCGCTGAGTTTTACCTTTAAAACGCATCTTAGGGGTGCGTTCCAAAAAAATTGGTGCTAGTTTTGTAATTTTTTTATATGGGTGCTAGTTTTGTAATTTTTTTTAAAGGTGCTATTATTGGAAAAATCCCAATTTCCCCTCCCAACCCTAAACTCCCCTGCCATTTTAAACAAAGAGAAAGAGTACATTAGTAATGACTAATGTAGGGAAACTGATGATATGATCTCATTGTGTAGGTAGTTGCTAGCAGCAGGTGTAGTTGAAATGTTGGTTTGTGCATATTTTTAGGGTACAGAAGATGTACGTAGATATGTAGTTCATATTGTTTGGTTTTAACTCTTTGGAGCAAATGTTAATGATGATTAATGACATTGTAGAAAGAACCGTAACATACTCAGTTCCATCTCGAATTTCACATAGTTGCGTCGACAACGATCCTCTTTTTGGCTGCTTCAAGCTCCTCTCCCTTTAAGTGTTTGATCTTGAATTGGTAGGGTATCTTTAGCTTCTGTTTATTTCTTGCTTTTGTGCTCATGATCTGTGAAACTCATAAGCTAATTTGAATATACATTAATCTTTTGGTTTCACATTGGATGATTGCATGTTTATTTGACTTTAAGGATTATGCAAATTATGCTTGACCTCAAAGACATCGGCTGGCCGATATAGCTCAAGCTTCACCTGCTTTGCATTTGGGGTTTGAATGCCATTTGTAACCAGTATTAAGGACTACACATCATGAGATTTTGGATTGAGAGGCAATTTGATTCAAAAACTGAATGTGTAGCTATAGATTAAGGCTTATGCAAATTATGTCACCAATCGACAGTTCTGTACAGCTCTGGAATTACAATTGAGTTCAATATAGTCAAAATTACGCTTTAAATATTAAAATTTTACGTTTGTACGCTTCTAGAGAATCAAAATACTTCTATGTAGAATTGCACTTTTGACGACAATGATTGAGTTAATTGTTTTGAGTTATAGAGTTCCACACAACACTTCTATTTTAGTTCATCTAATGTGCCTTTGTATATTTACATGGTTGATCAGATTTTGGTAGCCCATCAAGTTAACCAATTGATAGACCTTGGATCAAGCTAATGATATTATGAATGATCTTTACCTCATCGCTCCATAGACTTAACACTTCTAGGAGACAAGCATTAGTAGTTGTGGTGCATTTCTTTGGTGAAAGCCTTACAATCACCAGGTTACTCGCAAGATTGTTTCCTCTCCTGTCTTATGAAACCTTTATATCATTCTGATGTATGACCGTCAAGTTTTATGTCTCTAATTCCTTTTCATTTCAGGTATTGGCAGTTTGATACCCAGGCTTCACCCATTGCTTAGAGAGAAGGGAGGCAGGGTTAGCCTAACAACATATATATCTTTGTTTTATTATAATGATGATACCAATTTATTAGAAAGCAAAATTAGGGTAAAGAACCAAAGATACAAGTTGAAACAAAAAAGGAAAACTAATGGACAGAAACACATGATGGTGATCAGGGTGACATTTTGGCACTATTATATGTAGAGTTCAAAATGTAAATAGTTGCTGGCGGGAGCTGCATTTGCCCTATTTAAGTATGTTCAGCTTAGATGTAGCAACTCCAGAAACTTGCATTTCTCAGTAAATATGTAGAAACTTCCCTTTTCCCAGGTTTGTGACTTTTGTTTTAAGTGTTTGTGATAACTTCCTCATTCAGTGTTTGTGTTCCAGGGGCAAGTGATTTTTTTCCTGGTGTATTTTAGGTGCAGATCCACGGAGGAGAGGACCGCAGTGGATGGTGACTGGATTCATTCACTGCCCAGCCGGTCGTCAAGCCTCTCAGTGTCGTCGACTGTACTATTGGGTTACAGCTTCTTTCCCTACTCAATCGTGGTTCCAACTGCCTACTTGCATTTTCAAGAGGGGTTCTTCGAGTCGAGGGGTCAGGGAATTGGCATACGTGGTCTGTTTAGCAGGGGAGTTGTTCATCAACCTCAATTAGTGACTTCTGAGATCGCTTCGAAGACTGCAATTCCAAGTAATTTATCTTTCCCTAGCTTTTCATTTTTGGTTGAGGGCCTGGGGTGCTTAATGATTAGTAATGGCGGATTGGAAAGAAAATCATGGTGGTGGTCGACTGTCATTTCCTATATTTTCAACTGTGGTTTAGGGTTCATAGGGTGATATTAATTAGACCAGAGGAATGGAATTGAGAATCATGTTGATGGTCCGTTTTGTGATTTAAATACATTTTGGGTGGATGGTTCACTTGGTAGACTCCATCGGCGTTTATACTCTTCTTCTTATCACTGCATAATTACAAGGTAGACTCAACTTTGGTTGGAGCATTTTGGATTTCTTCGACTGTTATGTTTGTGGTCTGTTGTATGTGTCATTAACTCGCACAAACTTATGATTGGTGAGGAGTTAAGCTTCTGTTATAACAACTAATTGATTTATATGAATGGCAGCTGCAAAGTGTATTGGAACGAGTGCATCATTTACCACGACATGTATTTCAGATTGCGTCAGGTTATTGCAGAATTAAATATGGATAGTGCAAATGTCATCCCATCTGCCCAACCACAGATTTATCGATCGTCTGTACCATGTGAGTGTCATGGTTTAGCACGAAACTGTTTCACTGCAAACTGACATTAATATTTTCCCTTGCATCTAATTTGTTAAGGGAAACGTCGAGGAGTTTTTATTCATCCTGAAGATCAGTACCAACGCTGTGTGTTATCTGCTGAAGAGGAAGAAGCATTTGAGAGAGATGTGTTCTCTGCGTTTTAATTTTTCTAATTAGTTCATCTATTCAATGAGTAATACATGGTTTTATATTTAAATTCTGCAGAAGAAGCTGCCTTACAATTCCAACTCTCTCAACTTCGGCGAATGCTATCCCAAGTCGCCCGTAAGAGAAGACATCATATTTTGAAACAGAAGGTTCACAGGAGGGGCTTGCCTTTTGAACACCAAGGTTGTTGTTTGCTTAATTTTGTAGCAAGTCTTACATATTAGGCTATTCTGTATTGTTCACTCTTTATTTATTTCTTTATTAACTTATTTGTTTTGGTGTTGTTCATAGTTTGGGAGCCTCAGTTTAGATTTCTATTACAAAAGCAAAGTCGATTACTTCGATGTATTCATCTGCATCGAAAGAGACGTGGCCGAAGTTTCTTTCCTACAGAAGTCAATCAAAGTATGTGGTTCTAATGGGCACTGTTATACATGACATGGTTCATTGGATATTTGTACATTGGATATTTGTTTTAGTGTTTTGGTCAACATAGTTTCCCCTATTTTGGTCTTAGAACATATAATGTACCCATTTATGTCATGTATATAATTTAGTGTTGTACGCTTCATGTGACCTTATGCAAACAGTGGATCATTTTTAGATGTTGATGTGTCAACGTCAAATTTGTGTGTTTTGAACAAACTTTAGTGTTTCCTGAAATTTGAGTTATTCTTACTTAAAATGAGCAGTATACCAATCAATTTTTCCTTGAGAACATTTGTTTTAATAATTGTGTTTACTGTAGCGCGAGTACATGGGCTTGAAAGTTTCTCAAACTCATTCAATTTATGAATTACTGTGACAAAAATTTATTAATATTACTTATCTATTTCACTAGGTCTTCCGTCGGTTGAATTTTTTGATATTGGTCCACCTTCATGTACGTGTCAACATTGTGGAGCAGTTATGTGGCGATTCGAGAGTACTTTATCTACACGGAATGATGTGTAGCCTGCATTTCCTTTATGTTGCAAACATGGTAAAGTGAAATTGCCTCCTCGCAGAGATGTGCCCGAATTTCTTAAAACTCTACTTGAAGGGGGATACACCATTAGCGCGTCACTTTAGTACTAACATCAGAGCCTATAATGGGGTTTTTTGCTTTATTTCTCTTAGAGGTAAAGTCAATCACTCTATTAATGATGGTCGTGGATTTTATGTATATTCAATCGGTGGTCAGATTTATCATCGAATAGGATGTTTGATTCCTGGTGATGGGGATAGTCCGAAATTTGCACAGCTTTAGATTCACTTTCAGATAACGAGGTCCAGAATCGTATGGACTTTTACTCCACTGATCCTGCCAAGAATCCGTTGCGCGAGTGTATTGTTGAAGGCCTCTAGCATATGTTTGATGTCAGTAATATCCTGGTACGTACATTTCGTTCTGCGCGAGATAGGATACAAAACTCTGGTGTCCAGGAGCTTCCAATAGCGTGAAATTAATAGTAGAGAATATGATTTGCCCTCTGCGAATGAGATTGCAACATTGATTGTAGATGAAACAGGAGAGCAATCATTTTCTCCAGATATAATTGTTCAATAGAAGGGGTCCAAGATAGGGTCAGTAACCACTGGTTACTGACCCATCAGTAACCACACGGGAGCCGTAGGATTGGGAATGGAGCAATCCTACGGCTGGGCTGGATGTGGAGTGGGGAGGGGCATTTTTGTCCGTTTTTGTATTTTTGTATTTTTTTATGCATTTTCTCTGCAACTCAACTTTCTTCCTTCTCTCTTCTTTTCTTTCAATCTCTTTCCAGATCTTTTCTCTTTCTCTATTCCTTCTCTCTTACTTTTTCTTTCACAATCTCCTTTTCAAATTTAGATCTGCTATCTTCCTTCTTCATTTTTTTCTCTAGCAATCGACGAATAAAAATTGTAGCCACTCTCTTTTTTTGCATTTCTTCTCTTCATCAACTCGTTGGCCTCAATTCCGATCTTTCTCATTTTTTTGGCATTTTGGTGTTCTTGATTGAGGAAGAGGAAATGAGAGGCATCAGAAGATGATTTTTTCTCTCCCTCCTTCTGTTTTTTTTTCCTTTTAGATAATATATATTGATATTATGACTCTATACCATATGGTATTGGGTGGTAACGAAATATATATTGATATTACCACACTATACCCTATGGTAATGTATGGTATTGCGTGGTAACGAAATATATATTGATATTACCACTCTATACCATATGGTATTGTGTGATATTACCATACCATACCATATGATATTGTGTGGTAACGAAATATATATTGATATTACCACACTATACCATATGGTATTGGGTGGTAACGAAATATATATTGATATTACCACACTATACCATATGGTATTGGGTGGTAACGAAATATATATTGATATTACCACACTATACCCTATGGTATTGGGTGGTAACGAAATATATATTGATATTACCACACTATACCCTATGGTATTGGGTGGTAACGAAATATATATTGATATTACCACACTATACCCTATGGTAATGTATGGTATTGCGTGGTAACGAAATATATATTGATATTACCACTCTATACCATATGGTATTGTGTGATATTACCACACTATACCATATGGTATTGGGTGGTAACGAAATATATATTGATATTACCACACTATACCATATGGTATTGGGTGGTAACGAAATATATATTGATATTACCACACTATACCATATGGTATTGGGTGGTAACGAAATATATATTGATATTACCACACTATACCATATGGTATAGACTGGTAATAACTGGAAAAAAAATTTGTGTCAAAAAAATATCAAAGTGGATATCATTTTGAAAAGCATAATTAATCTGATCTAACTGTGCAAAAAAAATTAAATTTCGACTTAAAACGAGTGAGAAATCGTCCGTTAAAGATTAAGAGAAGGAAAATTAAAGGTTTTTCGATGAGAGAGAAGGAGGTCCTGATGTGGTCGGTCAAAAGTCAGCGCGTCAGCAATAAATAGGGGATAAGTGCATTTTACCTTACTGCCCTTCCGCATTTAATTTAAATAAAAAAGTGGACTGACACGTAGAGAGAGGAGAGAGGGGTTACTGATGGGTTACTGACCCATCAGTTACTGACAAGATCCGATCCCAATAGAAGGGTTCAGAAATGGAAAGGATTAGCCTATACCATCCAAGTCTGATGGCATTACAATATCCAATTTTATTCCCATATTGCGAGGATGGGTGGCATCCCTGTATTAGCTATAGTCACAGTAGCTCTAATATCCGTGTTGGAGATAAAATGATAATGCAGTGTGATTTCTATGCATATCGTCTTCAAACCCGTCTCCAGGAGTCGAATTCTCTGTTATTATCTGGTAAATTGTTTCAACAATATATGGTGAATGCATTTGCGTTAATTGAGGCTGAACGCTTAGACTGGATGCGTACCCATCAGTCGAAGCTAAGAGGACACTACTACAAGGATTTTTTAAATTCTTATTTGTGAGGGGATAGTGATATCAAGCTTTCTGGGAAGCCAGTTAATTTAGCTGCCTCACACACTGGTAGTCCAAGATACAAGTATGAAAATTTTCAGGATGCGATGGCTATTTGCAAGTGGCTTGGTTATCCTGATTTGTTTATAACATTCACTTTCAATTCTAACTGGCCAGAGATACAGTTAGTGGTTGATTTGATTAGAAGGTAGAGTGGCAAAGATCCTGACCGGGCTGACATCACCGCTAGAGTTTTCAAAATCAAGCTTGATGAGTTTATGTTAGAGATTCGTGAGAAAGAAATATTTGGGAAAATCAATGCATGTATGTGTGCTTATTCATTCGTTATTTATCTATTCATGTTGATCCATTACTCTCTTACCTCATTGAACTAATATTCTTTTTCCACTATTTGCATCTTGCTGTACAGATGTCAAAGCAATTGAATGGCAAAAGCGGGGTCTCCCTCATGCCCACATATTGCTTTTTTGTCCTCAGAGAATAAATTTCATGGTCCTGCGGCTATTGATTCCATAATTTGTGCTGAAATTCCGGATCCTAATCTTGATCCTAAACTATATGCAGTTGTCACAAGTTCAATGATGCATGGCCCGTGTGGTACAGTACATCCTAATAATGTGTGCACGAAGAATGGGACATGTAGTAAGCATTACCCCAAGGAATAATCTTCTCAAACAACTATCGATGAAACTGGGTTTTGCTAAATATCGTCGGCGGAACAATGGTAGAGTTTCAACTGTGGCGGGGTTGATCTGGATAATCGATGGTTTGTACCCTACAATCGATATTTGTTACTACGATTTGGAGCGCATATCAATATTGAATTTTGTAATAAGACAAGGTATGGCTGAAGTAAATCGTATTTATCTATATGAAGTTGTTGTTTCCTTTATTATATTACCAAACTCAGATTCTTAATGACAGACTATATGTATATTTATATGCTACACTCATTATTAACTTTATGCATGCATATTAATTATGATTTAATTTCCAAAGATGAATAAAAACCAAACCAATATTTGTGCGATTTCTCTTTTTGTATTTATTTTATAAACCCAGTTTTATCTTATTGGTGTGACTTCTTCCCGCAACTCTGTAATTTTTGTAATATTCTTTGCAGTGTTTTCCTTCTTTTTTCCCCCTTGGATAAGCTATTGTGATCCATTTGTTGCCTTTGTTCTCTGTACTTTGCATATTGTGTTTTGGTTTCTTATTTAATACAATCACATTTAAGAAAAAATGTAATACAACTTTTTCCTACTTCCCTATCTAACATCTACAACTTGGTTTTATTTGATGTTTATATAGGGCTGTGAAATATTTGTTTAAGTACATCAACAAACCCGAGGATCGTGCAATGGTCACTGTAGTTGCACAACAAACAGCTTCAGCTATGGATGGTCGGAATCGTGGAACTACGATTGTTCAAATTGATGAGATAAAGGCATTCATGGATGCTCGTTACATCACATCGGGAGAAGCATGTTGGAGAATTTTTAGGTTTGATATATACAATCACTCCCCAACAGTACTTCGTATGTCCTGTCATTTGCCTGAGGAGAATACAGTGTATTCAAATGTTGAATCTAACGTGGAGGAAGCGGTTGAGTCTAGCAGTTCTCAAACCTCAATGTTGTTAGCATGGATGGATCTCAATCTTCAGTCAAGAAGTGGCAGCAGCGCAAGAAAGGTACCTGCATTGCTAGATTATATTATATTACTGCTACCCATATGCAAAGGAGTGGCACTATTTGCGAATGCTATTGCATGTTGTTAGGGGTTGTTGTTCTTATGATAATATTAGAACAATGAATGGGGTGGTATATGAGACATTCCAAAAAGCATGTTATGCTCGGGGACTGTTATCAGGAGATTCTGAATGGAATGATTGTGTACAAGAAGCTTCACATTGGGCTTCTGGTTATAAACTTAGAAAACTTTTTGTCACAATTCTTATTCATTGTCAGGTAGCTGATGCGACTTCATTTCGGTTAAAGAATTGGGAATTACTAAGTGAAGGCATTTTGCATTCATGACGTAGAGAGCTGAATTTACCCAGTTGAATTTGTCGGAGGATGAAATTAAGGAGTTGTGCCTTATTCATATTGACAAATTGATGGAGAGATTTTCGAAGTCATTAGCAGATTTCCCTGGGTTGCCTGTTCCCGATCAGTGTTTGCGTTCACATACGGTAAACAGGCTGATAGATATGGAGATGAATTATGGACCGGTGACTAAGACTGTTCTTAGGATCGGCATTGTAGACCGTTGAATGGAGAACAACAAATCGCTTACGATATGGTATTACATTCTATTCATACCAATGAGGGTAAATGCTTTTTTGTGGATGGATTTGGGGGTACTGGTAAGACATTTCTGTGGTGAGCAATTTGTGAGCAATTAAGATTTCAGAAGAGGATAGTATTATGTGTTACTTCATCTGGTATTGCTGCACTGCTCATGGTCGGTGGAAGAACTGCACACTCAAGATTTCACATTCCCCTAGATTGTGATACAAAATCAACTTGCAATATTGAGCAAGGTTCTGAGGTAGCTGAATTGATTCTCAATGTTTCACTTATTATCTGGGATGAGGCACCGATGACTCATAAACACAACATAGAGGCCCTAGATAGGACATTGAGGGATATTTTCCGAGTTAAGCATGTTGATTCTGAGTTGAAGCCTTTTGGAGGTATGACTATTGTGTTTGGAGGTGATTTCCGACAGACGTTACCTATATCACAAAGGGTACACGGACTGAAATTGTTAATTCTTCCAAAAAGAGATCTTATTTGTGGCGGTCTATTACAGTCTTGAAGCTAACCGAGAACATGCGATTAAAATTGCCTCATTCTGAAGCATCGACCAGGTTAGCAATCTCAAATTTTAGCAAATGGCTTTTGGAAATTGGTGATGGTACAAATAGTAATATTTTTGGAGAATCAATTATCCCGATACCTCTACAAATTTGTGTTCCCCGTCGCAGTGATCCAATTCCTGATATTGTTGGTGAAATATATGGTCAGTTACTTTCCACTGAAAATATGTCAACCTATTTGGTTGAGCGAGCTATCTTAGCCCCTCATAATGACACTGTTGCGGCCATTAACAATTATTTATTGGGTCTATTTCCTGGTGAAGAAGTTTCTTATTTTAGTTCGGATTCACTAGAGATTGATGCAAAGAATCAGCATGTTGAAGAAGGGGACTACATCGTTGAATTCTTGAACTCTTTAAAGATTGGAAATTTTCCGGAACATGAGTTGAAATTGAAGTTGGGGTGCCCTGTTATTGTACTTCGAAATCTAGATCAGAGTACTGGGCTTTGCAATGGAACTCGGATGATCATTAAGAGATTAGGTAAGTGGTTTATTGAGGTCCAAATTTGGACCAGGACACATGTTGGTGATACAGTTTTCTTACCACGCCTAAATCTATCGGTCCACTACAAGAGTTTAAATTTCACTATGCTTCGAAGGCAATATCCAATTGCACTGTCATATGCAATGACAATTAACAAGAGTCAAGGTCAACATTAAATCATGTTGGCATCTGCTTGTAAAGACAAGTATTTTCTCATGGACAGTTGTATGTTACTATGTCTCGAGTTACGCCGGAAAGGGGACTCAAAAATTCTTAGCTGTGACTCTCAAGGTAAACCGGTGAAGACTATGCGGAACATTGTGTTCACTGAGATTTTTGAGTAGTGGTTTATTGATGTATTATGTTTTATGCGATTTGAGGACTAAGACTGTCAAATTTATCTGGTTGTTACAATTTGAATCTTGAGTTCTCAATTTTTCAAAATTATTTTCCTGTTTTTAACAGCCAATTATATGAAATGTGATTTATGCACACTACTTTATATTTAATTGTACCTCAATTTACTCTACCAAAGGGTATGCCAGTGTGACCGTTATATTGCAATACAAAGAGGAATTTTCACAGTCTCAACTGAACTAAACTAAATTAACTCCCCGACATACTTCATTCCCGGCCATTAAAAATAGAGGTGTGTTTTAGAATCTAAAGTTATTAACAAGCGTGTCTTACAAATGAGCTTGAAGCAATACATACTACATTATAATTATAAAATTACCATTATGAATTCATGTCAGGAATAATTATTCATTAATGATGAGATGAACCAAACAAATCGTTTGTTTTAAAATAGCACAGTTGAAAAACCTTTGACAACTATCAATTTATCCCGAAATTTAAACCAAAGTTCAACCTAAACAGAAATAAGAATAAAAAGGATAATGGTGAAAATTGTGGATGTTCAATTGTTCATAAAATAACGTGGACAACAGACTTTTTTTTTATGGGATGTCAACAACATATTTAAAATAGGGGGATCAACAGTCCATTACATTTTGATATAATAAAGCAGCTGATGGTTTTCTCTCGTTTGGCGAGAGTTTAGGAGCGGCGGAAACCTTAGGGTTTTTCCGAGGTTTAGTGTGAGTTTTCACACCATTTTCTCGCGTCGATTTTCGTTTTCTTTAAGGAATAGGATTTCCTGCTTTGAGTTTTGGCAGTGTTTGTCGCCTATTTATATCGTATTTTACGTTTGCCCTCCTGTGTGCAACCGAGTTTCGTGAGATCTTAGAGCTTATACCACCAAACCCTAGTGCACGTAACTTTCAGGTTCCTTAATTACAGTCCGGTGTAGCAGTTTTGAGCGGTGAGAAAAAGAGATCGGGGCAGTCATTTCAGAATGGCAGATGAAGCTGTGATGGACACGGCCACAAGCAAAGATAATCAAGCAACGGTGGAGCTGGAGGAAAAGCTACACCAGATCACTTTGGAGGAGGAGGAAGAACCCCTGGAGGTCGATGATGCTGATGTCGATGTGCTTCGAATGGAGGCGGTTCGCAGGCTGGGTCTGATTGGAAGCCTTGTATCTGAAAAGGAACCAAACATCAAGTCAGTGAAAGTAGCATTGGCAAAAGCTTGGAAGCTACGTAAGGGTTTCCAAATAACTGAGTTAGGGGATATGTTGTTCGCCTTTCAGTTTCTGGATATGGATGACAGGAATAAGGTCTGCTTTGGGGGACCATGACATTATGAGAACTACCTCATTGTGTTCAAAGTGAGCACAACAATACAGAAGCCAAAACTAGAGGAATTACATATGATTGATTTGTGGATAAGGGTGATGGGTTTCCCTGCTGAGTTGCGTACACTTAAGATGGCAGAGAAGATTGCTTCAACGTTCGGGGGCCTAGATTGGTTTGATAATGGTTCATCAACTATGTGGGATGACTATATGAGATTGAGGGTATACCTATCCATAAATAACCCCTTGAAGAAGAAACTGAAGTTGAACTTTGCAGGGAAGTTAGTGGAGCATCCGGTCAAATATGAGAAGCTACCTATGTTTTGCTATGTCTGTGGTAGAATTGGGCATCCTAAGCTAAAGTGCCAGATGGAACCGAAACCAGAGGTGGATCCCTATGGATATGACTTGCGGGTGGAAGCCCCAGGGCCGAAAAATTGGCTGTCATACACTGCTAAAAAAGAAGATGCTGAAGTGTGGGCGGCCCTTAAACAAAAATTTGAATGGGAAAGTGTTGGGTCAAATTCTGATCATGATATGGTTTTTGAGCAAGAAGAAATGAGACAGCCTGAGGGGATAACGAGGCTAACAAAGAGGACAAATCGAGAAGAACAATCTCATATGACCCCAGTGGCGGAGAAGCCAAAAGAGAATGATGGGGGAGGTTTTCCACCTCTCAAAGACATGAAACAACAGGAGAGGAAGGATCAACAACAGACTGGAGCCCTACAAAAGTTCGTGATGGGAAGGGTAGAAGGAAAGATGCCTGGTAGGAATACCGGTCGAGTGCGGAGGAGGCAAGAGTAGAGCCGAGGGAAGGCAGCCACATGGGTTCAACTGACTCCACAGAAGCGGCAGGCTGCTACAATACAAGAGGGGGAAACTGCAGAAAACATGAAGGGGGATGTAAGCAAGAGAGCTAGAGTGCTCAATTTCACTGAAATTGGGAACCAACCTACTCAAACCACTAGTTAAAAACTGGATGTCGGTGTGGCGGAGCCTGCAGAGGAGCAGGACCGCCCAGCTCAATGAGTTATCTAAGTTACAATTGCCGGGGTTCGGGGAGTCCCCTGGTAATTAAAAAACTGGATCGATTGATCCAAAAAGAAAACCTCAGGGTGGTCTTTATTATGGAGACCGAAAAGAAGGAGAAAGAGTGGGAACTCATTGTGCAGAAGTTCCAAGGCCACAAAGGGTTTGGAGTTGGCTCGACGAGAAGGGCGGGAGGACTGATGGTGTTATGGCAATAGGATGTTAAACTGGAAGTGAAAGGATATGCAGAGAATTACATTGACATTAAGATTGAAGATGAGGGTAACGTTTGGCGGCTAACAGGCATGTATGGCTGGCCAGAGACAAGCAGAAAACATTTGACTTGGGATCTGCTAAGACACTTAAAAAAACAAACTAACCTGCCCTGGATGTGCTGTGGAGATTTTAATCTCATTCAACATTATGCAGAGAAGAATGGTAAACAACCTGCTAATGGATATGAGATGCATGGATTTAATAGAGCTCTGGCGGATTGCCAGCTTGAAGACCTAGGTTTCTATGGTAAACCATACACCTGGGACAACAACCACAAGGATGACACCTTTCTAGAGGAAAGGCTGGATAGAATGGTGGCAACAGACTCATGGAGGAAACTCTACCCTAAAGCTGGAGTTTATCATCTCAGACGTTGTGGCTCGGATCATATTCCTATTCTACTCAAAACGAATGTGCTAGTGGAGGATGTTAAGTGGGGACATTATTTCAAATTTGAAGCCTTTTGGCAGGACCATGAGGAGTGCAAACAAGTGATAAAGGAAGGTTGGGAAACTGGGAATAGGGAATCAATAACAGGGAGGATAAAAATCTGTGAAGAATGCCTCAGGAGCTGGAGTAAACAAACATTTGGGAGCCTGAAATCAAGGAGGAACAAAACTGAACAGGCCCTCGCCAAAATTGATAAACTGCTTAAGACTGAGGCCATTTTGGCTCAGAGAAGGGTTCTTGAGAATGAGCTGGAAGATATTCTCTTACAGGAAGAGCTGATCTGGAAGCATCGTTCCAGAAACGAGTGGCTAAAATTTGGGGATAAGAACACAAAGTTCTTTCATCGACGAGCCTCAGATAGAAGAGCTAAGAATATGATTAGGAAGATTAAGGATGAGGATGGGAGGGTATGTGTTGGCCAGGAAGAGGTAGCTCAGTGTATAGTGCAGTTCTATAAGAAGTTGTACTCTGTTGGAGTAAGAACAGGGTTTCGGAAGGTGATTGATGCTGTACCACAGAAGGTTACTACAACCATGAACGAGGAACTATTACTACCACTAACGAGAGAGGAGATATGGGCTGCTTTGAAGTCTATGGGGCCATTAAAGGCTCCAGGAGCTGATGGAATGCCTGCCCTTTTCTTTCAAAAGAATTGGGACATTATAGGAGATGATATAACTGCTGAGTTGCAGGGGTATTTTGAGGAGGGAAGTTTCCCACAACACCTAAACCATACCCTCTTGGCACTGATTCCAAAAAAGAAAACTCTCCAAACCCCTGTGGATTTTTGCTCCATTAGCTTATGCAAAGTACTTTATAAGATTCTCTCTAAATTACTTGCAAATAGGCTTAAAGGGGTGTTAAACAAGGTTATTGTCCCAAACCAGAGTGCATTTGTGCCTGGGAGACTGATCATAGATAATGTGATGATTTCATTTGAGTGTTTTCACTCGATGAGGACTAGAAGTACTGGAAATAAGGGTTTTATGGCAGCAAAGCTTGATATAACTAAAGCCTATGATAGGGTAGAGTGGGATTTTTTGGAGGCTGTGATGTTGAAGTTGGGGTTTAACTCTCGGTGGGTGCAAATGATCATGACTTGTGTTACTACAGTATCGTTCTCTACTTTGGTAAATGGCCATCAAACAGAAACGTTTTATCCCAGTAGAGGTTTGAGACAGGGAGATCCTATTTCTCCATATCTCTTTTTGTTTGTGGTGGAAGGTCTCTCAGCTTTAATTTATAAGGCCGAGAGGGAGAAACAAATAGAGGGAATCAGGGTGAGGAAGAAGGCACCACAGATTTCTCATCTTCTTTTTGCTGATGACAGTATCTTGCTTATCAGGGCTAATGTGAGGGACTGTGAAAGGGTGAGAGCTATCCTAAGTACATATGAAGCTGAATCTGGCCAGCAAGTAAACTTACAAAAATCTAAACTCTCCTTCAGCCCTAATGTCCGACAGAGAAGGAGGAGGGAATTGGGAGCAATTATGAACATGAGGATTGTGGAACATCATCAGAAATATCTAGGGCTACCTACAATTATAGGTCGCTCTAAGAAACAGACTTTTGGTTACTTGGTGGAAACCTGGAAAGAGAAGTTGCTTTCAGTGGGAGGGAAAGAGGTCCTAATCAAATATGTGGCGCAGGCCCAACTGACATATGCAATGTCAGTTTTTCAGATCCCTGCTAGCACCCTAAAGGAAACTAAGCGAGCTATTGCTCATTTATGGTGGGGACAACAACAGGAGGAGGGGAGAACCCATTGGTTGAACTGGAAAGAGCTCTGCAAGGCAAAGAAGTGGGGAGGAATGGGGTTTAAAAACCTACAGAGTTTTAATCTGGCTCTACTTGGAAAACATCTATGGCGCCTAATACAAAGCCCTGATACTCTGGTGGCATAGGTAATGAAGGCTAAATATTATGAGGATCGTGATCCCTTAGAGGCAGAAGTGGGGAGGAATCCAAGTTGGATCTGGCATGGCTTAATGACTGCAAAGGATTTGATCAAGAGAGGGACAAGGTTGAGAGTGGGAAATGGCCATAAGATAGACATTTGGCTAGACAGGTGGATACCATCGAGTGCCAATCATAAAGTAACTTCTCCAACAGCACTTTGGAGTAATACTACCTCAGTGTCTGAGCTGATAGATTCTGAAACAAGAAGCTGGAGAACTGATCTATTGCAAACGCACTTCGATCCTACAGATCGGCTCAACATTCTAAAAAACCCTATCCCGCGACAACCTATGGAGGATAAGAGAATTTGGGCAGTGGAGAAATCAGGGGAGTACTCTGTTAAGTCTGCTTATAGGCTATGGGAGAATAGGAATGTGGAAGAGGAGGGTGAAATTTATACACCAGTGAATTGGAAGCGGCTCTGGAACCTGCAGATCCCTCCTAAGGTCAAAGTCTTTGCTTGGAGATGGCTACGGAACATAATTCTTACAGGAGCTAGAATCCTAGATCGAATATAGAAGGGTAGTGATGGGTGCCCTTTTTGCAATCTCAGGGAAACACAAGAACACATTTTCAGGGATTGTGCATGGGCTTGAAGGATTTGGAGGTATAGCCCGATGAATTCATACATAGAAAGGGGAGAAGAACTCACCTCGGAGGAGTGGTTCTGTGAACTACAAGAGACTGAACCCGATGAGAAATTGGGACTGTTCCTGGTGGCCCTCTAGTACATTTGGGATCAGCGGAACTGCCACTTATGGAATAAAAAGAAATTAGAGGAATGGGAGATTTTGCTCAGAGCAAGTGATTGGATTGAAGATTACTTGGATAAGCAAGCTAAGTCTTCCCCGGCGGAGCGAACGACGGAGCATCGGTGGCAACCCCCGCGAACAAAACCGGTGAAGATAAACGTGGACGCGGCGTGTTTGGATGGTCAGGGAACGGGATGGGGTGTGGTGTGCAGAGGCGCTGATGGAGGATTCCGGTTTGCGGAGATTAGAAGATCAAGGATTCAATGGAATCCAGAGGAGGCAGAAGCCATGGCCATCGACTTTGGTTTGGAGCTGGCAAAAAGGAGGGGGATCGAGGAAATGGAGATATAATCGGATTGTTTGGGGGTGAGTCACCAGCTGCGCAAGGATGAAGAAAGGGAGATCGAAATTGGGCTGGTTTGTGCAGAAATCCGGGCCAAGGCCCAACAACTGGGGGAAGTGTCTTGGAGTTTTGTGGGCCGCAACGGAAACAAACTACCCATTTTTTGGCACATACCGACTGTGCCTGGGATAGTGAGGAAGTGTGGGTCACTAACCCACCCTTTTTCCTTGTACCTCTTCTTAGAGAGGATGAAACCTTTGATTAATTAATTGAAAGCAGATTTCCATAAAAAAACAACATATTTAAAATATATTAAAATATATTTATGGGATGTCAACAGACTTTTTTTTATGGAGTTGTAGAGAAAATATATTAAAATAAATAAATAATAATCTCTATTAATTGATTTTTTGGGGAAGATGGGTAGTTCCAGGTTTTTTTTCAATTGTGCGTGCTGTTAACAAGAATGGAGGGAATCTATAAAAAAAAGTATGGCGGGAAACAGATGATGACGTGGATGCTTGAGGAGTGAGGGATCCGGGAAAAGGATCAATTCCACCGAGGCCCACACTGCCACCAGGCCCAATTCCAAATCCCAGCCCAGCATAATCCAACTCCAACACACCCAAGCTTCCTCCCTAAAACAACATTCACATGGTCACGACCTCAAAACACTCACGTCGGATAGGGCCCGTTATGCCCGTTATGGGGGACTTCCAACGTTCCAAAAAATAGTTAGTGGCCATATATTTAAACCCAACATGGCTTTTGGCATTATCATTCCTCTTTGAACCAAAATTCCATTATCAGTAGGAATTCTCACGTTACCAGTACTCAATCCTTCGTGTAGGCTATTTAACTCTCGGCTTAGTCTCTCCAGGGGTCGGAGCTGTGTTGGAATTGTCTGCATTTCATCCAATGGCAGCGGAGACTCTTCCAGTCATCCATGTAACTGACCCGACACTAGTCCTTCACGTCCGGCTGCTGCGCTTGTGGGAAGAAATCTGCTCAACTGGTGATGCAATACAACAGATCAACCTGCTCATGCTTGATAATCAGGTGCGTTGATTGTTGTCCTGTTTCAGTTGACAATATTCTCCTTGCCCTTCTCCTTGACCTTGGTTGTTTTTTTTTTTGTTCATTTTTTAGGGTGTTGAGATTGAAGCCCTCATTCATCAGGCTGATGTTATGAGATTTCTGTCTAGCCTGTATGAAGGCTGTATCTACAGTCTTACTTTCTTTGATGTACAATCAAACCTTGCCCTCCATCGAGTGTTTTTAAGCCCTCTCCAACTTGTCCTCCATGCTGGACGGTGTTAGAATTAATGGATGAGAGAGCTGACATCCCGGACGTCAGCTTTCGGTTCTTGATCCCCGCCGACTTTCCGTATGCGCATATGAACCAGGAAATATTGTCGGGTTTGTGTTATGCACTTGAATTTTTTTTATCCTGGTTATGATCCAATGTGAATTATGTCTAATGATTGATTTTGTGTGTAGATTTGATAGGCATTGTAACCAGCTGTCAACCAAGCTAAATGTTGTACTCATGCTTCCCGCTTCGAAACAAGCGGATTACTCTCGAACTCATTGGGTGAGGCTATGCTTGACGTTGTCAATTCCATTTTTAAAACTAATGTTTGTGCCTAGCTAAGGGATTGTATTTTTTTCTCATTAATATTAGAGGCGAGAAAGCAGATGTTTATTTTTGGGATTCAATGATAACTGCTTTCGAAGAAATCATTACTGATGTGGCGGCATTAGGAAAGGTTGTGGCCTTCACCTCCTTATACATTAATTATGAACACGGTATGCATCTTTCCCTTACTACGTTGATGTAAATTTGTTGAAGTCGATAATCTTTATGGGCTGAGTGGTTTTCATTGATTGACTACAAAAATTAATTAATTTGTTATTAATTAAATTTAATTTGGACACACATGTGGTGTATTATATTTGGCTATCCTAATTACCCTTATATGTATTTACCATTGCATTAGGTTCCCGCGCATAAAGCAATTAGGTTAGGATGTCGATCTAATTTAAGTGACTAAACACAGCCTCATTTTTTGTGTCTAAGTTTGGTGTTGCCGAAAAAATAGGAAAAAACAAAATATTGTGCAATGGAGAAGAACTAAATCTAAAATTATTTTAACCTGGGCGTACAAGTGTAATCGAAATATATGCAAGTATTTTAAATTTGGAATGTGTCCTATATATTTGCTTTCGGCCAATGACCTTGATCCCTTGTGCTACGGTGTGTAGGCCAATTTTCTTTTGATGCATCACGTGCTACCAAGATGTATATTAACCTTCATTGTCCTGACGTCCATCCTTTGTTAGACAAGTAAGTCGTTTCACTTGAAAGCTTTATAAGATTGTATGGTCTGGTAACTTAATAAGATTGTTTGTGAACCAATTATGTCTATTTCAATTAGGCAAGTCCATCACCATGATATAGAGGATCAAGTATTTGCACACCTGCCATACGACGAAGCTTTGCCGATATCTGAAGTTGCTACGACGCATGAGCTCAATGTTCTGAAATATAACTATAATAATATGGTATTATATCCTTTCTTTTGTCTTAATTTTGTACACAGTTGTTTCTATTAGTGTAATACCTTTGTTCCCATTCCATATGACGATAGCTTTTTTGTTTTCCATAGGAAAAGGCCTATATACTTGCTGGAGAAGTTACAGACTTGACCCTTTCGTGGTCAAGTCAAACCAACTTTGATGTTCTGCACTTGACCATTAACGACACTACTGATAAGATTCGTACCATGTTTCCCTGACCCGTCGGCAGGGATGATACCTATTGGGACAACAACTTGAACAGTATCATTGATTCCATCCAGGGAAAGACGTACTAGTTCTTGGTTAAATTAGGTCCATGGGACCATCTGCGCAATCATTGTGGTTTCATCTTGATGAAACTCTTTGATGATTTAATTTGTTGAAAGTATCCCTCTTCCTATCCACTGTCCTACTTTGCAATCGTTTCTTTAGGATTGTGTTTATCTTGTAGTGGGGAATTATTTTCAATCACTGTTTTATTTATAACTGAGACATTATGTTCACTATGACAAACTTTGATGCAGAGAGTTACTATATTTGTCCTTGGCACAATTTTTATAGTATGACAACTAGCCTGCTATTAAACATAAAATTAGTTTAGTGGGTAAGTAAAACACCCGTACATATTTTATAGATAATTTACGTATGTTTCGAACCCGGATTACAAAATTACATAATACCATTTTCACACCAGTTTATTGTGCGATGGTCACATCTCAGAATATATTAGATTAAGTACTTAAATCGGTTTGAGTCATGGTTTCCAAATCGGTTTATACCAGTGTGGCGCTTCATGCCAGTTTAAAAAAATGTGAAAACAATTAATATTCAATGTATTTTAGCATATATGAAACATATTTGTGGACAATTTAGTTACAATCTAACAAATATCGCCAACTTTTAACTATTACATTCACAAAATGAAAAACAAAATTATTTTTTTATTAATTACATTCATTATGATATCACTTTGCTTAGAATGTGTAATTCGATCAGACTGGTCATACCAGTGATGTTATGTTGGTTTTATGACTGGCGCAGGTTGAACCAGGTTCAACCGGGTGGCATGCCGCCCGCATGACAACCATAGTCGCATTACATAAAGGCCCATCACAACTGTCTCAAATTGTTGGGCCTAATGAGCAGCCCACGTAATTGAGAATGATTATTTCCTAACAATTTGGAGCCCACAAACCTACTTACCTATCCGCCAACCCAGCCCGTTGTCTTCAACCATGGCCTCAACAACCCTGCTTTATCATCCCTATTTGTTTTGTTCTGGATTTCTATAACTGAGAAGAAATGGGAAATTAGAAAGTGTCAACCCCTTTCATTCTCTGGGTTTTATTTTTCTATTATCACACTTGATTGGCGAGATTTTCTTCTCATTTACCTACAATAATTATTTTATAAATTAAGCTATATAAAATGATTTAAATCCGTTCCGTAGTGACTCGAGATTAATTAATTAATGATACTTTAAGCATGGTTCAGTTTAATAAAATATAGTTAGGGAGGGTTTTGGGATTGCCGAGGCGCCCCTTCAACTCTAAACGGCCAAGCTGCTCTACCTTTTCGGCGGATCCTTCTCCACTCCCCCAAGAGGCCACGAATCCTTCTCCACTCCCCCACGAGGCCACGACCTCTACACCCAGTAACCGAAATTTTCGCAACTTTATGAGGTGAAGGCCACCTTTGCCGCACGCCAACTCATTATATAAAGTAATCTCTGTCCAATTATTCCTGTGCATTTCAACATCACCGCTCCACCATGACGCTGGTCTCCATTGCCGAACTTGCTACTGTCAAACAGCCTTTTCGAACTCCAGTGTCGGGTTTCTAGGAAATGTACCGCCTACCATGCAAAGAAGGATACAGTCATTTCTTTGGATTTCATCCTCATAGATTCGGAGGTAATGTCATCTTTAACTCCTCTTCTACCACTTTTGTTCTTCGCATCTTGGTTTCAATTTCACTCAGGTTTTTGTGTCGTGGCAGGGAAATGACATTTGGGCGCAAGTTCCACTAGATTCCGTCCGAATATTTGGTACTCAGCTTGAGGAACAAAAATGCTATATGCTGGCGAAATTTAAAGTAACTTCCACAAAGGAGGATTTCCGTCCTGTTTCAAACCCTTTGATGATTCAGTTCAACGGAGACACTACTATTCAACCTATTGATCTGATCCCAACTGCTCCGCCATCCAAGTTTTGGTTCATCAAAGTTGTTGACATCCCCAAATATCATAACGTCATTGGAGATTTTCTAGGTTGGTCTCCTCATTACGGCGCCTCTACTTGCTCTTGAAATAATACTGACAATGGTATCCTCTTGTCATTGCTTTGCAGATGTGAGAGGCCACTTAGAACAATTTTCTAATGTCATGCTTCCCAAATCCTCAACCAATAGGACCCCACGGAAGGATATCAAACTCCTTCTCCCCGAGTAACATTTTTCATTCTATACGATCATCGTCCATTCCTCTTATTGTTATTTAATAATAGCTTCCCAATTGAATTACCATAACTTCTAGGTTACTCTCACTTTACGTAAGTTTTTTTTCTAACACCACCACCATTGGATTATTTGTAGAGGTCAGTCGATTAGGGTTTCATTGTGGGCGAGAATTATGACGCAACTGGATCCCTTTGCTAAACCAGGACAGGAAATCTCTGTTCCATTGGTTCTGACATCTATAATTGTTCAGAAATTGAATAGTATGTCCCTACATTTATATCAATATAGGCAACTCCTATCTAATTACTAACTTGGATTACAATTTCTGCAGCCGAATATTATTTGTCTTCCTCGAGTGCCACGCGGATCTATGCAGACATCGATCCTCCTGCCGAAATGGTTCATCCTGGAAGGTAGTCCCTAAACCCCCCAAGTTGAACTTTATGGCAAGTGATTGGTTGGCAAACAATTTGATAATATGTGTATAATTCATATTGGTAGGAATGTGCCCCTTCCTGCGCCGCGATTTGTAGACTCTGAACCATCGTTATAATCCCAGAAGTGACAATTGGTCAACTTAATGAGTTGTGATCGGGTGATAGGGTTCAGGTTTAATCCAGTTCATATATCTTGGGGAACTCAAAATATGTTCTCACAATGCGTTTGACCACTCTAATCATATTGTGTCATTATATTTGTTTGTCTGTCACCAGAAAACTGTGCAGGTCAATTTCATTGTTACGAAGGTCGACCATAACTAGGCATACAATGGGTGTGCATCATTTAAATGCCGCTGTTTGGTTAAAGAAGATATAGGCGGATTTTTCTGCTCAAAATGTGGAGTTACGTCTTCTAAAGCAATCAAAAGGTGAGTCCTATCGTCCACAACCCTTTCCCTTGCATTCTTAATTTCAATATGATTGTAGAAAGCGTGTAGATGGCTGCCATCATACCCTATGCCACTTAATATGCCTACTACATATGAAAGGAGAAAGATTTTTGTTCTTCTACACTCAAATGTATTGGCAAATAGATTGTTTCTGCTACTATACAACTGGAATTTCATGATCTCATTCTTCTATTATGTTTCAGGTTTCGCATTGTCATGACTGTGAGGGATTTGCATGATACCATTGACATGGTTTTACTAGAATATGCGGCCGGCAAATTCTTAAACACCTCTGCCCAGGAGTTGGTAAATACGATGAAAGATCCACATGATACCACCATACCTCCTAAAGTTTTATCTCTAGAGGGCAAAGCATTGAAATTGGATGTCAAGATTAGTGACTACGACTTCTCTCATTCATCAAGCAAACTAAGCATTATGAGGATTGTGGAGGAGCTTGACCCGAGAAATGGGAATTTCCAGGACCTTTCTCATCAGATTAAGGTGATGGAAAAACTAGAATGATTGCCTGTTTCATTATACAGTTGTTAAGAAATATATTTTCCTTTACGAACTTTAGCTGTAGATTTCATTGGTTACAATTTATTTGTTGTTGTCAGGCTGATGTGATGACTGCTAAGTCTTCATCAGAATCTATCGCCATCACTCCATCTCCACAGCAATCATCACACGACTTCACTACGGCTGAAGCTGATGTGAATGGAATAGAAGCCGCGGAACCTGGAGGCGCAACTCCAACTTCCTTGAAGCGGAAACAACCACCTCCATGCACCCCGGATCACTAGGAACATCAGCTATCAACTGCACGACGACCTTAATTACATGTCCCTGTCGGATAAACATGCTTCATTTCCTTTGATTTTTATTCATGTGTTCTTAGATGGTACTCTTTCTTAAATGGTAGTCGCCAAAATGGTTTTTATTAATTTGTAGCCCATTCTTTATGCAGTACGGCCTGTTCTTATCAACCTAACTAAACACCAAGAAAATGTATTTCAATTTAGGGGTGGGCAACGGGATGGGACGGGATACCCGTCCAGTTTGAAACGGGGTACCCAAACCCATGTATAGGGTAAATTTAATGCCATGTCCCAAACCCGTATGGTTTAACGGTATCAATTATACACTCAATAATTTTTTAATAATTTTTAGTCATTGACGTATGAAATACACGTTTCAAAGTGAAGACATTAAACTTTCAATAAAACAAATTAATTTTGGCAACATTTATAACATACTATTGTTAAAAAATTTCAATATTGGGCATCAATCTCATTATAGTTCGTCTATTATCTAAGTTTGACTCATACCCAAAATGAAGTTTTACAAAAAAAAAAAATCTCATGTTGAAATTGTGATAATATAAAATCTCGATGCATTGTATGTATGCGAAGATTCATGAACTAAGTCAACATACCACATTGATCCATCCAGCTTTCCAATTGTTATTTTGACGGATTGTTTAGTAAAAATGATAGGATGTTTAGAATTGTGTTTTAATCAATAACCGGTGGTAAATGTTTTTTCGTATGGGTGTCCGTGTTGTTTTAGAGTCATACCAGTGATGAAAATTTTCAATATGTACTATATTCTAATTATCGATTAGGATGTCGTTTTCACTAATAAATTATTGTAATTTATCCTTATTTTTTATTACTAAAGTTATTTATCTTTAAGTTCCTATTTTACTCTTTCATTCTTTGTTAAACAATAAGATTTGCATTCTTTCTTTTGCAATTCGATTCCTCAAAATGAAAGGAATGATAAGATTTTTAATCTTCATTCAGAAAAAACTAACAAAGTCAGCTCAAAAATTCAAGCCCCTTCATCGTCACTTATAGGTTTGGGTTTTCAATATTTAATCTCAAGCCCACCTAATTATTCAGCAAAAAAGCCTGGTCATTTTTTATTGTCATTTGAAAGGCCTGGGCAAATTTTGATGCGGGTAGTTATGGGCCCAAATCTTTTTTCAGCCCGCCCACACTTCACAAACCTAGAACCAGGCGTGTTTGTAACCTCAATTTCCAGCGCCGACAATTTTTCATCGCAAACTTCTCATTTAAAAAAAGATCTAATTTAAAAAAAAAAAAAGCTAAACGCTCTCCCCTCTCTCCTCGTTTGGCTCTCCGAGGAGCCTCTCAAACCACCTAGGGTTTTGGCGGCGGGGATTCAATGGCTGGCGCTGAAGTTAGCGGCAAGAATGGTACCCCCCTCTGCATGCAGCGAGGGTGAGGGTAATATGAAATCGATCCGATGGTCTCCTATAGGAGGAGAAGTGCGATTTCCTCGGCGAACAAGAGAAGCAATTGGAGGCGAGGTGAGATTAAATCGGCGGGGAATGGAGGTCGATCTTTTGCCCGGTATATCCAGATTCGGAGATCAGAGTGGATAAATCCGAATCAGGAGACCGCCCAGAGTACGGTTCTCCATTTGGTACCTAAGTGGACCTATTTATTGTCCCAGGTGAGGTTTGCCAATCCACCAAACAAAACCCAGTGTCGGCAGTGGTGACCATTGTACCGGCGACAGGAGAATCCCTCTCGTTGGCGGCGATACACGAAAGGTATGCATACCACTCTTCAATTTAGTTAGGTTGGTGTTATTTGTGTTGTGAGTGCCCCGGTTGTGGTCTTAATTGGACTGTTGGGGGGTTTGTACTGGTTTATCCAGAGATTTCGAAGGAGAAGAAGTATGGTGACCATTAGCAAGGCTATGGATGTGTCGGCTCCTGCAATGGATGCCACCAAAATGACAGAGACGGCCAAAGTAGATGAGGTGATGACAGCGACTTTGCCACAGGTTCCGGCAGATGTGGTGCAGAAGACTACTGATGGGGGGGGGGGGGAGAAGCCAGAGGAGGTGATGCAGGTGGATGAAGTTGCTGCTGGGATCCAGGCCTTGGCCGTGGACCAAGTTGTGGAGTTCACAATGGAGGATGTGGCGGCAGGTGTGCAGTGGGCAAAGATGAGCTTGTTGGGAAGGCTCTTCATGGATAACCCTCCTAGTTTGGCAGTTATTAGCAAGATTGTGAATGGTGAATGGAATTGTGCCGTGGAGGTCAGGTTTCTTGCTGTCGAAAGAGGGCTCCTGCAATTCTTCTTTGCGGATGAAGCTGATCGGGATTAGGTCCTCAAGCGATCTCCATGGATAGTGAAGGAGAGGGTGCTGCAGCTGAAGCCCTGGTGTCAAATAACCAAGGAGGTGGTTGGCTCCTTCATTATGGTTTCGTTCTGGGTCCAGATGTGGGGAATCCCCAATCACTGTCGCACTGTGGCATTTGGGAAGAGGGTGGCTGGGTCGAAGATAGGGAAGGTTTTGAGGGCCGGTGCCTTAGCTATCCAAGGAATTCCTGGGCATTTTATCAAGACGAAGGTTCTGTTGGATGTCACCCAACCTCTTCGTTCTCAAGTCTATGCAAGTAATCCGATGGTTGGTGAGTTCTGAGTCACGCTGGTTTATGAATTTCTGCCGCTCCTGTGCTATCATTGTGGGAGGTTGTGACATATGGCCCCAAACTGTGTGTACCCAGACCCGATTGGGATAGAACACTATGGTCCTGAGCTGGGTACAAATATCATTGCCTATCGGGTGGAGGATGCGGCTGTTGTTCCTTTCCTGTTGCGCCAGCCGGCGCAGTCGTCGGTGTGGGTCAACCCCAACTCTGGGTCCAATGTTGCAGGAGGTGGGAAGCAGAAGAGGGATCGGGAAGTAGAGAAGGATACTGCTGGTGAGGTGGTTAAACCGGTGGTGCTGGGATTGCCTGCTCAAGGGAGTCTGGAGCGTGGGATTGGTGATCCGCAAGGGAAACAGGCACAGGGGCAGGTGTACAGGGGTAATTCGGCTGGTGTTGGCAGTGGCTATCGAGGGAAATACGTGAAGGGAAAAAGCAAGGGTGGACAGGGGCCATATCAGCAGACCAGTAGGGGGGCGGAGAGGAGTAGGGAGGTTGTTCCCAAACAGCAGCAGCAGAGGGGTGAAGCTCGCAGGCCTCATAGCAGGCAAACCAACGACACTGGGCCGAGGTCAGCAGTGGGAGGGGCGAAAGTCAAGGGGAAGGAGGCCTTCCGTATGGTGGCGCCGGATCCAGCTGAGATTGATGAAAGGAAAAGGGCAGCGGGTGAAGTTGCAGAGCTGCAATTTGATCCTACCCCGCCGAAGAAGAAGTGTGTGGAAACTGCGGTGGAGGAAACTAGCCATGAATGGTCCCAATCTGCCAAATGAAGCTTATTTCCTGGAATGTAAGAGGTATCGGGCCGTCTCTTACATTCCAATCTTTGCTTGGTCTGTGTAGGTCGAATAAGCCAGAGGTTATTTTTCTTTCGGAAACTAAATCTTGTAGGCGTGTAGTTACCCGACGGTTGCGTGGGTTAGGTTTCTCAAAAAAAATTTATTGTGGATGCTGTGAATGCGGCAGGTGGCCTTGCTATTGGTTGGGATGTTGATTTTAATCTCCATGTACTGGCACATGATTCTTTCTTTGTTCCTTTTGGTGTTGGCAATGAAATTGAGACTTTGGAGTATGTTTGTGTTTGTGTTTACTTTTCTTCAGACATGAATTCCCGAGTGCAGCAGACTGCTATTCTAAACTTATATTGTATGCAATTGAATGTCCCGTTTCTAGTGGTAGGGGACTTGAATTGTGTGATGGAGGCCAATGAAAAAGCAGGGGGTCTACCGTGGGACCCCAATAGCTCAACGAGTGTTAGGGATTTCATGAACAACCTTGTGTTGCAAGATATTGGGTTCATGGGTCCGCAATTCACTTGGTCGAATCGGCGCATGGGGGCGGCATGTATTATGGAGAGACTGGACCAAGTTCTGGTATCCCCGCTATGGGCTGCTCAATTTCCGCAAACTTTAGTAAAGCATTGTACTGATCTGAGGTCATATCACAGAGCTTTGCTGGTTGCAGATAAGACGTTCAGCAGGATGACTAAACCCTTATTTAGATTTGATTCGCGACGGGCGGAGAACCCGGAGACGAGATTACTGGTAAGTTATGTTTGGAAACAAACGTATACTGGGTCGCCGATGTTTCGGTTAGGTGGTTGGATAAGGGAGATAAAAATTCTTCTTATTTTCATACTGTTATGCGGGCGCGGCGCAGGTGCAATTTCATTGAAGGGCTGCTTGACAAAAATGGTACTTGGGTAACGGAGGAAGCCCAGAAGGGTGTAGTGGCAGGAGAGTTTTATGAGGAGCTCTTCACTTCGGAGAGGCAATTACCGGATTTAGCCGAGAGAGTGCCAGGGCTCCCTGTTCCGGAAGTAGTTACGGAACGGATGAACAGTGACCTGACAGCCGAAGTTTCGGTGGACGAGATTTGACGAGCGGTGTTCTCCATCGGTGCTACTCAATCCCCAAGTTCGGATGGGTTCACCGGGAAGTTTTATAGGGCTTACTGGGATATTGTTGGGATGGAGGTGGTGGAAGCTGTTCAGTCCTTTTTTCAATCCGGGCGCCTCTTGAAAAGTTTCAACCACACCTGGCTGACGTTGGTCCCTAAGGTGGATTCGGTGGAATCTATGAAGCAGATTAGACCGATTAGCCTTTGTCAACTTTTTTACAAGATTATTTCTAAAATCATGGCGGAGCGGATGGCTGTTGTTTTGCCTTCCATTATCTCACCGTAGCAGAATGGGTTTATTCGTGGTCGCCAAATTGTTGACAATGTACTGATTGGGCATGAGGTCATGCACTATCTTAAGATTAAAAAGCAAGGGAAGAAGTCCTACCTAGCTCTAAAGGTTGACATGGAAAAGGCCTATGATAGAGTAGAGTGGGACTTCTTGTTTGGAATCATGTCTAAGATGGGTTTTAGTCGTCGATGGATAGGATGGGTACAGGAATGCGTCTCGACGGCGTCTTTCTCTGTTATGATGAACGGTATGCCTACAGGGTATTTTCGATCAAGGAGAGGGCTACGACAGGGGGATCCGCTATCTCCGCTATTGTTTGCAATCTGTTCTGAGGGATTTGCGGCATTGTTGAGATAGGCTATCTCGGAAAAAAATCTAGCGGGGGTTAAGCTGAATCCAAGATGCCCTAGCATCTCTCATTTATTTTTTGCGGATGATTCATACCTATTATTGCGAGCGTCTAGGCAGGAGTGTGAAACATTGGTGCAGTTGATGCAAAGGTATCAGGAGCTGAGTGGGCAGAAAGTTAACTTGAACAAGTCCGCAGTGTGTTTTAGTGGCAATGTGGATCCCCGGAGGCAGAGGAGATGGCGGCAGTGCTTGGTGTTGGGGCTATAGGTGTTCAAGATAAATACCTGGGTCTGCCCACCCTAGTGCAGCGGTCCAAAGTAGAGATATTTTGGTACCTAGAGGAGAGATTATTGGCAAAGCTTCAGGGTTGGAAGCAGAGGCACTTGTCGTGGGCAGTGAAGGAGGTGCTGCTTAAAGCGGTAGCTGCTGCGCTTCCAATTTATGTTATGTCTTTTTTTGTGTTGCTAGTGAATTTATGTCGAAAGTTGGACAAGCATATGGCTCGCTTTTGGTGGGGGTGTTCGGTGGACAAGGAGAAGGCGCATTGGGTTTCCTGGCGTAACCTGTGTCGTAGTAAATTTGATGGTGGTCTTGGGTTTAGACGCTTTGAGAATTTCAACCAAGCTTTGTTGGCAAAGGTGGCTTGGCGAGTTTGGCAGGAACCGCAAACATTGTTGGCGCAGGTTTTGAAGGGGAAGTATTTTGCGAAGACCTCGATACTCCAAGCTAGGCATGGGTCTAGGTCGTCCTGGGGGTGGACTAGTGTACTCCACGGAAGGGACTTATTGCAGCAAGGGTTAGTTTGGCAGGTTGGGGATGGGAAAGAAGTCCGTGTCCTGGAAGATAGCTGGATTCCGGGGGTGCGACGTGAGGAGGGCTTTGTTCTCCCTTCAGCCCCGGTGCTGGCGGATGTCCGTGTGGAGTCGTTCTTGATCCCGGGTATGGGGAAATGGTGTGTTGAGTGTCTGCAACATTGTTTCTCTGCGTCGGAGGTGCAGAGTATTCGGTCTATACCTTTGCCTGTTCGACAGGAGCCAGATCGCTGTGTTTGGGCCTGGAAATCAGATGGGGAGTATACTGTGAAGTCGGGCTACCATCTGGCTCTTCAGATTAGCCGTAGAGCTCCAGGGTGGAAGGAGGAGGTTTCGTTCTTTGGCATGGGCTTTTGGAAGAAAGTGTGGAGCTTTCCAATACCGCCTAAGTTGAAATTCTTTGTGTGGCAACTTCTTAAGCGTATTTTACCCACTGTAGAGGCTATCACCGAGAAGCAGGGGCAAATTCCCTCTGAGGTCCTCGACCCTCCTGACGACGGAGAGACCATCTCTCCCAGATGCCCACTTTGCTGGGCACCGGTGGAGACCCTCAAACATTTGTTCTTGTCCTGTAGAGTCGCGGCGGCTCTTTGGAACCGTTGGGGTGTGACAGGTGTGGAAGGGCTGTCTGGGGTGGCTAGTTTTGCATTGTTCTTCCGTAGGGCTGTTGAGCAGGGTGCTGGGACGGAGTGGATTGTGCGCTTGGTGGCGTTGTTATGGAGAATTTGGAAGAGCCGGAACTGGGTAGTTTTTGAGCACTTGCAGTATGATATACCGTGTTTAGTCCGTCAGTACGAGGAGCAGGTGCGGGAATGGTTGGCGTTTATACAGCCGGTGCAAGCCCCGATGCCGCAGCGTCGAATTTCGGTAGGGGGACGGGGTCCGGGTCAGTCGCAGCCGGCGTTGCCTTTTTCCTGTCATGTGGATGGGGCGGTTGCGTCAGGATCTCATGGTGCGGGGGGCTTGGTTGTCCGAGATGGAATGGGGCGGGTGTGTATGGTTAAGGGATTCTATTATGCAGGTATTGTTGATCCTTTTCTAGTGGAGCTGGTGGCATTTCGGGACGCGATTCAGTGGTGCTCTTTGAAGGGGATTAATGAAGTGTGGTTTTATGGGGACGCCAAGGTGGTTATTGAGAAGATTCAGAGACGGGATGCTCAGGATTTGAAGGGTGGACTACTCCTTGAGGAGATTGAAGGGTTACGACGGCATTATCATAATTTTGGTGTTTCTTTTGTTGGCAGGAATGGCAATCGGGTGGCTCATGAAGTAGCTAGGAAGACCCTCTCTTTGTTACCTGCTGTTGTTGAGAGTTTTGACTTTGATCGTTGGTTTCTTTTTTGTTTATAAATATTGATATCTTTGATTTGGTAATGCCAGTTATCTATTGCAAAAAAAAAAAAGTATCTGATGGTCGGAATCACTTACAACAAGTTTCCACCAGCCTCCAATCAGCACCAACTCCATCTCACCCATACCTACGCTAACCCATCAGAGAAGCAGCTTCAAATTACTAGCATGGTGATGCCGCGCCAATTTCTGATTCAGTTCAGCTGGAGTATTGAGGAAGCTTTATATCCCTACAAGAATAACAGCTTGGTACCTGAAGCCCGAGCGCTTTGCTGCCTCTTCGAGCCGTTTCTTCAACTCGGCCATTTAAGGTATTTGCTTTCACCTATTCCAAAAATTTCTCTCACTCGCAGTTAGTTATAAGGGAATTGTATTTCGTATGTAAATTCGAATTTTGATAATGTTGGAAGAAATTGACCCTGTCGTCCACTGGGCAGGTAATGTGTTCCTGGGTTGGGTCATAGCAGCATATTTAAACCATTTGATTAATTTTTTTAACTAATTCCAGACGTGGATTTATTGTAAACAAATAATTGAAAGAATTAACCGTTCAAATTTTGAGCCAGTACCCCACTTCCCCCAATTCTCGCGCGGGCTAGATAACCACGTCCCCCTCTCAGTTTAAAAGAGAATTAGTTAAGGTTACTTCATTTATATAGCCGAAGGAAACATCCTTCCTCCATTCCAACTCTGGCACTCACTTTCGCAATCCAATATCGCAATCATGTATGTTAATCCTCTTCCTGTTCTTCATGTTCAAAACGAAACCTGGGTGTTGCGGCTGCGTCTGCTGAGGTTATGGGGGAAGCTGTATCATACCGGGGATTCACTTCAACAAGTTAATCTCTTATTCATTAACAATCAGGTCTGTGTATTATTCCTTCTGGCCTCTTTCTCAGTAACAGTTGTACTGACATCAATTCATTTTCCTTAACTATGCAAGGTCAGTTGGTTGAAGCCATCATTCGGCGACCACATTTAAATCGATTTCTGTCAAGTCTTCATGAGGGGCGTGTTTATGGAGTAATGTTGTTTTACATTGAAGAGATCAACTCTATTCATCGAGTGGCAGAAGCGGATTTTCGTTTGTCATTTCGTGCGGTTACCCTGTTGTATGTCATGGAGGACACGGGTGATATTGAGAAATTTAGTTTCCGTTTTCTTGCTGTCAGGGACATCCCTTATGCATTTGAGAATCAAGCTTATCTGCCGGGTATGAGCTTTAAAATAATAGCTTCCTCAAATAAATGCATTTTGGTTACACGCTACATCTTAATGCACGGTTCTTTGGATTGGTTTTTCTTGATGTGGTTGGAACCATTTTTGGATGTGAACCTGTTCAGGTTCTCTACCCAGGTTTACCGGTTCGGAAGAAGAAGATCACGCTCCTACTGCCAAAGTCCGTAAAATGGATCTTTTGTTTATGCTCATTCTGAAAACAATGGTTATTTCTATCTTACCAACTTTTTTTGGGACTCGGCAATACCAAGTTTTGAAGAAGTTGTTTCTGACGCCGGAGCTTTGGGGCAGATCGAGGTCTTCACATCACTATTCATCTAGCAAAACGAAGGTGCGAAAATTTTATGCCTTTTTCTTACCAGAAAGATACTAACCTTTTTTGTGGTCATGTGGGAACAAATGAATATTTGCATAGTTTGCGTCCATTGAGTAGCTTACAATTAGCACAATGACTAAGTTCAGAATACGGAGTCGTTTACAAAACAGAATTTTATTATCCAATTAGCACAATTAATTAATTTTTTTTTACTCATTTGGGACGGTAAAACGTTGTTTGAAGATACATGTTAATAAGATAAGCAGTATCTTTCGTATTTATTTTCTCACTTCAATGGTCATCATGTTTTGTAAATTAATAACAGTTCTTATCACTATAATTTTATTTACTCATGTGTTTGTGGTTTTATTGTTAAATGGATGTTAGGAGGTTATTCGTTTTCTTCCTCACGAGCAATGAAAATGTATCTCAATATCCACTGTCCTCACTTGCATCCTATGTTAAACTAGTAAGCTTCACAAATCTCTATCTTTGCAACTTTAATTTCTAATGTTTGTGGTATCTATTGATAGTGGTAATTCTAGTTAATTTATTATCAGGGAAGATGGACCCCAATTTGGATCTAACCATATTGTTGGACCATTGCTATACGAGAAAGCTTTAGCCATATCTGAGCACCCCACGGTTCCACAGCTTAATATGATAAAGTTCAGTCTGTATAGTACGGTAAGTCACTCAAACTCAACTAAACACCAATTTTTTAAAACACCGTCATTACCCAATTCAACATTTGCTTCATTTTGGTCATCAATAACACATGTGTATGTTTTAGGGGAAGGTATACATCATGACTGGAAAACTAAAAGCTATTGGAATTTCAACTTCAGCGCACTCTATGGTCAGTGTTGTGCATTTCACCATCAATGATGTAACTGAGGAGCTGGAAGTTGTGTTTCCCTCTGTCAACCTTAGACGCATTGTTGGTGATGTGGTTGCGGAGACAGATATCAATTGGGACACTAACATCATCGCCATTCTCAACTGCATTCATTCAAAGTATTACCAGTTTGTCATTGAAGTTAGAGCGTGGAACCACATGGTCCGTCACTGTGATTTGGTTTTGCTGAAGATGTTCCCTGGTGCCTTTTAAGGATGGAGTGCTTTTAATGGATTCCTGGACTGTGTTCCTAAATATCAACCACACTAAAACATTTACTAGGAAGTGGTTGGCTAGGCATTTCTCTTCATTCACCTCTATTTACTACTTCCACCGTACTTTTTTACTGTTATTTGTGATGATCAGATTGTTGGAGCTTAGCCTTTTAGTTTCATAGTTTGGTTTTAAAGCACCCAGTGTGCAAGAGATTAGCTGTAACTGATTTCCGCAACTTTGTTTATAATGGAGAATCACTTATTTATTTGGATTGGTTTGCTGTTGTTTTACAAGATGGTAGTTAAGCAGATAGGGTGTCAGAACTTATGTCTAATCTGCAACCATTTCCCCTAAGCTTAATTTAAAATTCATTAATTATTTTCTGCAGCTGAAACGGTAGTTATTGTTCTATCAAATGCTAGTGAACCAAATTTCTTTGAGTTTTCAATTCTGATACTTACTTTTTAGATATCTTCAAAGCTATTTTACAAAGTAGTTATCAGAGAGTCTTTGGCAAATGCTTTTCAGTCATCCTTTCATTTTTGGTTGGACTAATTCAATTTGTTTTGTTGGATGCGTATCACTATTAAGGGTATCTATTCCCATCTCCTTTAGTCAAGAAAATTGGTTAACCCGCTATCTATTGCTCAATAGTCAATACCTTGAATCAGCCAAGCACTCCTCCGTCCCATTACAAAAACCAAAAAATGTAAACTCCTATCAATCATCGTACCAGATAAGTTAGCATTATGTCATTTTGTTCTAAAATTGTAATTGACCCGTGGTTAACTTATTTCATACAACTAAAAGCACTTACCAATTTGAAAAAAGCTTTGGGTTTTTCTATTGGACCGAAATTTTAGTACAATCGTAGTTCAATCGTTGTTAAATCAGACTTCACAAGTTGCTCGAGTCCGAGCCTAGATTTATGCTCACAAAAAATTCAAAATTGTCAAACCAGATGAAAGGCCATACCATAGAATTACATGAGGTTAGTTTTTGCTAAAATCTAAGTTCACCCGTCGCTAAATCAAGCATAAAACATTTGTCCAACTCAAGGATCGATTTACGTTAAGAAAAATAAAAAATTGTCAAAACGTATCTAAGATCATACATGGAAAGTTAGTATTAGAGTATTTTGTGTCAAATTGTAGTTAAACCATGGTTAAAATCAGGCTTCATACATTGCTCCAACCTAAGACTCGGTGTATGTTCATAAAAATCCCAAAAGATGTAAAACTATACCGATGGTCTTACTAGAAAGTTAGCTTTATGGTATTTTTTGAAAAAAAAAATCAGGTGAAATTATGGTGAAATTAGGCTTCACAAATTGTTCCAATCCGAGACTCGATCTATGTACATAAAAAATCAAAATTGTAAAACCATACTGAAGGTAGTACAACAAAAGTTAACATTACAGCAGACTGTGCTAAACTCATAGTTCAACTGTGGTTAAATTTTTCCATACATCTAAAATCACATACTGATTTAGATTCGTTAAGAGTTTTTCAATTGAATCATCAGTAAGGTCCAATCAAAGTTCACTTGGACAGTTGTGTGTGTTGTCAAAACAACATACTTCAAACGTGGTTAAAGCAATTTTGACCTTTTGGTCCGGCCTGAGTCTCGATTTATGTTTAGAAAAATCGAAAATTGTAAAATCATACATAAGGTTGCATTACACTACTTTCTGCTAAAATCATAGTTCATGTCGTTAAAATCAAGATTGACACTTTGTTCCAATCCGATCCTCAACTATTAGGAAAAAATTATAAATTGTTAAATCACACTGACGGTCATCTCGGAAAAGTTGAGATTACGCCATTACGGTGATTAGTTCATGTCGTTAAAATCAAGATCGACACTTTGTTCCAATCTGATCCTCAACTATTGGCAAAAAAATTATAAATTGTTAAATCACACTGACGGTCATCTCGGAAAAGTTGAGATTACGCCATTACGATGATTTTAGCTGTATCGCATGATATACACATGGTTTAACTACAATTTTAGCACAAAATGTCCTAATGCTAATTTTTTCTCTACAACCTTCAAAAATGGTTTTCAAAATAGTATACTAAGCATCAGCAGATGATTAATCGAGCTACCATACTTTACTAATTTGGATTAATTAAGGATGATTTTTTCCCCAAAAAATGATCACCTCATTTCATGGAGCTGGAATTGTGTAATATGTGGTGGTTTTCAATCACGCTGGGTTTGTTTTGCTTACCCTTTCTTCCTAATTGAAGCATGTTGATATCTGTTTCTTCCAGCTCCATGTCTTTCTCTACCCAGCAGCCATTTAATCAGCAGATTGATTTTTATAAAAAAAAAAACATACTACAATTCTTTCGATGGCCACCCCAATACGCCCAGCCCATGAACTATTTGTTATGGGCTGTAGTGTCTTTGCTTCACCCACTTACCTATTAGTATTTAAACAAATAACTGTCGATTCCTGCCTATTTCACCACTTCTCTACCACGTCCATGTTCCAATCACGATCCCACTTCCTATTTCCACGTTTTCAACTCCATGTTCTGTTTCCAATTAATATAAAGCCTTCATCACACAGTAAAACCACAATTGCTAGGTCTCACTCAACAACCTTGAATGTAATGGCTTTCGCTTCTGTAAGAAACCTTAAGCTCCATGATAATTCTTCTACACTTCGGGTTCGTCTCTTGCATATATGGGCGTCGCTCACACCATTAGGAGACTCCATTTCACATGCGAATATGCTTTTCATTGACAAGGATGTAAGTTCCACGATATTGCGTTTAATGTTTATACTTTTTTTTATTTAAAGGATTCTTTGATGCATTCTTATTATTTTATAGGGTGTTGATATCGAGGCAATAGTTCGTCAACCCCATGTTTCGCATTTCCTTCGATGTCTTCGTGAATTTTGGATTTATATCCTCTCCCGTTTTGTTGTGGAGAATCATCTTTGCAGTCACCGTGTTTTCCCCAGTGATATGCGACTATGTTTTATAGCCAATACTGGTGTTGAAAGATTGAATGATGAAGCTTATGATATCCCAGAGCTCAGCTTCCCTTTTTTGTCACTTGACAACTTTCGGATGGCATTTCGCAATCGGCATCTTCTTCCTGGTATTTATTATTTACCTTTAACCAATAAACAACAATTTATTTTCACTTCATACTTGAGGTCATAAATATTTGAGGTCTCTATAGATTTGGCCGGTAGGGTAGTAGCGTGCCACCCCACGAATGTTGTATTTCCAGGACTGCCACTCAGGAGCAAAAAGATACGCCTTCAATTGTTAGAGTACGTTTTCTTTTGGATAAATAATATTGTGCATCTTGGTCTGTACATGCACTAATTCTTACTTTCAATTAACAACTAGGGGTTGTGTTGTCACTGTCTTCTTTTGGGATAACATGATCAATGAATTTGCTAACTTGCTTCCCGTTGCTGGTGTGTTTGGGCAAGTTTTGTCAATCACCTCACTCTTTATCCAGCATGACGAAGGTACAAATTATTGAATTCATAATTAAAACTTTTCGTATTAAATTTTTTTGGCCAATATAAGTTTTTTCATACCCAACTTGAATCGAATTTTGATTTTTAAATTTAGAAAATTGCTGTACACACCATCATTCATTTCCCCCAAAATGCTACGGCCCATTTATTCTTTTAAAAATACTAAATGTTGCTTCCTTTTCCCTTTCCATGCTTTGAGATCATAATTTCCTGCTTCATTTTGATTAGTTTATTATTTCAATTTCTGTTATGCAAATTTGAACATTTGTTACATTATTTGATAGGAGAGTATGTGTTTACTGCGTCCCCAGCTACAAAGATATATGTTGACCTTCATTGTCCTCAGATTCACCGCCTTTTGGACCAGTAAGTTCAATTATCTACTAATTTAACCATTTCAGCATTCCAATTGTCCTTTCTTACACATTAACTTTCTATTCTTTCTTTTATTCGACAGCCATGTTAACAAGAATTATTTCATCACCCATCTCACATATCCTCAAGCCGTAGAATTTAGTGATAGCTGTTATGCGATAGACCTTCTTGAACTTCAACTGGACATTAACAACATGGTAATAAACTCTTCTAACACTAACCATACTTTTAATACCTATGATTTCTATCAATATCATATTCTACATTAACCCATCCTTAGGAACAAGTCTATCTTTGTGTTGGAGATGTGACCGAGATGGTGACTTCACAGTGTCCTGTTACAAACTCAACTGTCATTCATCTAACAATTGTAGATGTTAATGGTGATGTCGCTGTCATATTTATCTCACGACACCTTAGGCGAATTGCTTCAGCTGTCCTCCCATCCGATGATCTGTTGCATGCGGATTTCAACTCTATTCTCCACTCTCTGAAAGGTCGGCGTTATGAATTGCTGGTCAAAGTTGGACCATGGAACCCCGTTCTTCAGTATTGTGATATGGGGTTGCTTAAATTATTCCCAGCGGTTAATTAGTAATAATGGAGTATCGTGTTTTTCATTCCTTCTTTATCTTTTGGACTTATTGTTCATCCCTACATACTCAAGACTACTACTATGCATCCATTGTCTTAATTAATGGTTATTCTATTACCTCGACTTTTTTATTTCTCATTTCCTTGACTTATTCAATTTAGTTTTTAATTTCGTAAAATACAAATTACAATATTTATTAAAAAATAAACATATAATATTGTTCTTAAAGCATCATAATTTAAATTTCATAGATGACATAATTAAAATAAAAATAAAATTAGGATAACAAACTTCACAAGTATGATAGACTTTTGAAGATGAAAGTAGATGATTGATGATAATTGTTGGTGATTCACTATTCATAAAAGATTAATTATCATTTAAATGATGTGATGATAGTTGAACAAGATAATATAATTCAAAATTGAATAATAGAGAGATGAATTGATCCTAAGAGGAGAAAAGCTAAGAGAAAAAACAAAGAATAAAGAAAAAAAATATTAAATTAATAGAAGTAAATAATTTGGAGTTGAGTTTAGATCACAAGTTTGTACAGCTAATTAGTAATTACTAAGCTGAAAAGGAAAACAATGAATAATAATCTGGCAGACCATGAAATTTGGGTCCAAAGTGTTGTTAACTATCTTGTGGGCTTATTAAACAACAATTCTATTTTATTTGATTTTAAACGAGGCCCATATGAAACTGTGTATTCTAAATTGGTCTTAGCCTTTTTAATCTTAGTGGAGGCCCTTATTTTGTTGAGGCCCTGTTCTGGCAGGCCGGCCCTGTGTCCCCCCACCGAATTTTTGTTCACCTAAAAATTCCCCCCCTGAAATCTTGTCGGCCGAGTACATACGCGCCGCCGCTCCAATCTCGGAAACCGTCGGATACTTGAGCCGCAGCTGCTTTCACTCAAACTGAGACTTGATCCAGGCTTCGTTAGGCTTTGTGATGGAGATGGGATAAGAAAATTAAAGCAATGGGTCTTTCTCTACATTAATATTCAAATAAGAAATCCCAAAAACCACATGGGCCTCGATCTACATTGCAAACCTAAACCTATTCTGCATACATATAAAAGACCACTACAGCTACATTCGTGTATATATATATATATATAAAAATGGATCCACTACTAAATTTTATACCATCGATCTCACGATGTTGTTGAAATTTGTGAGCATGCCGACACCATCGATCTCATTATGTTGCAAGTGGATGTCGAAAATTAGGTAACTAAACGAATAAATTTCTTTTTAATCGTACGCCTTTTGTGGCATTCTGCATTTTCTCGATTTGCTTTGACCATATTCGTTTCTGTGTGTACATCAGGGCACCTCTTTTCTGTTATCCGGACGTGTAACGGATTTGACGACGTCCTGGTCCCCTGCATCCAGAATCCATTTTGTCCACCTCACAATTGAGGACGATTTCATTGGTGTTGACAACGTCTTCCCGTCATCACAGTTACGAACGATTGTTGGATCTGTATTCAGTCATGCAGATGTTGTCAATGCTGACTATATGGCCCTTCTAAACATGCTTGGAGGACAGACATTTGAAGTCATGGTCACAGTCGGTACCTGGAACAATGCATTTGGTTATTGTGAACTTGTGTTGGTGAAATTATTTTGGCCTTTGTTGAATTGAGTACCATGTCATGAACAATGAGACAATGCCTTGAGTTTTCCTATTTTGGACCTGCATGTTATTTGTCGTAATACTCAACTAGATTAAATTTGTGATTAGTAAAATTTCATGTAAGTATTTTTATCTTGATTAGCTAATCTTCAAATTTGTCCTCCTCATCCTTACAATACGTGTGTGAATGGCATGTTTTTTCCCTTAATTAAATAATGACTTTATTTCTAACTTATTGTGAATGTTCATTCAAATTACATGTTCGTCTTCAACGAATTGCAAAATTGCAACAATCTTATGATAATATAAAACAAGACTCATTTATCGACACTACCATTATAGATATTGTAACTCCATTTTCCTTAAACAATTACGGCCAACGGGCCGGGCTATAGGCTAGTTTTATAAGAATAATCAAATGGACAAGAGACGGAGTTGAGGGCACAAAACCAGCGGCACCCTTTGGTTTTTCTGCATCTTTCGTTCTGCGTAGGGTTTGTGTCGATCATGATTTTGTGGCTGCTTCTAATTTCTTCTCCGTCATTCGTGATTTCAAGAATCAATTCGAACATGTAGCTTCAATTATAAGAGCCAAAATTTCGTCAGATACAGTTATAATCACGCCTCAGCGTCTCTTCTAATTTTCGGGACACAGCTGCGAGGACGAAATTTAGCTCGATCCACCGGAGGACGGAAACCAAGAACGGATTCCAATCAGCTTCCAAAAATCGAGACATCAGAACGTTCGAGGGCTTCTCCTTCTGCTCAGCGATGACGTCACTTTTCTATTGAAGACAAATTCGAGGTTATTGGTCCATCTCGAAGTCAACGACCGCCACCAAGCTCGGTGAGGCATGGGGTGATGGAAATCGCTCAAGCCAGAATCGGTATCATGTTCGGTACATAACGGCAGCCACCAAGCATCTTAAAATTGTTAGAAATCGAATAGAAAAATAAGTGTTACCAATCTGGCTGAGTCGCGGACTAGGTCGCTCTCTTTAAGACGTTCGCGGCACTGCCTTCATTGCGGACGACAGACTATCAGTCGGTCGCCTCTAAGATAAAACAACCACTCTAATTTAGTTTGCTCGGCGGTTTTGTGCGAAAACCAGAGCTCTATGAATTCACTCTCTCTCTTGTTTATGCTCTTCTAAGGTGTATTTAGAGGGTCTAGGGTTCTGCTATTTATAGGAGCAGAAAACCTAGAATATTCCCTCTTACTATGGGAATAAGCCACATTTTAATTAGGAAGATAATTACTTTCATAATTAAAATATATTATATTAAGATAATTAATCCTAATTATCTCCATAATATTCTTTTTATTAATTATCCTTCCTATTTTCGTATCTAGAAAGAATACGGGATAATTAATTCAATATAGCTTTCAAAACTTTTCATTCCCAACAGTAACTAATCCAGAAACCCAACGTCTATAACTTCCTGTGCTTTGCCACCTGAACAACCCTTACCAATATTCATACTTAGCCAAACAAATTCAGCTGGGAAATATCCACCAAGTATGTCGGAAAAAATCCAAAACTACCACTGTTTAAAAAAAAATTACAAAAATACCACCCACTCCAAATAATTTCCAAAAATACCATCCTTTATTTAAAACCGCGCCTCTAAGGAGCGGTTTTTACTAAAACCGCGCTTCCAGGAAGCGTTTTACATAATAACCGCGCCACGGAAAAGCGTTTTTAATTTCAAGAACAAAACGCTTTTGGAAGGAGCGGTTATAGGCTAACCCTACCACAAAATGCTTCAGGAAAGAGCGTTTAAGTGTCGGCATTACAAACCGCCTCCCCAAGCGGCGGTTTATAGTGTCAGGGCACAAACCGCCTCTCCAAGCGGCGGTTTATAGTGTCAGGACACAAACCGCTGCCCCAAGGCGCAGTTTGTGCCTGGTCACCCGACAGCCAACATGTCGGACATGTCGGCATGCAGGGGGTAGGGCACGTAGGGCTGCATGGCAGACCTAAAACCGCTCCCCCCCCCAGCGGTTTTGGTGCAAAATTTGCCTATAAAAGGCGGTTTCAGAGAACTCAATTCTTCACACCTCCTCCTCTTCCTTCTTAAAATTTCAGCTTTAAATTATTTAGTTTTTGCGATTAACGTTAATTCGTAAGTTTGTTTCGTAATTACTTTTCATTGTCCTTTGTGATTTTATGTTAGTAACTTAATTACTTTTCATTGTCCTTTGTGATTTTATGTTAGTAACTTAATTACTTTCCATTGTCATTTGTGATTTTATGTTAGTAACTTAATTACTTTTCATTGTCATTTGTAAATTTATATTAGTAACTTAATTACTTTTCATTGTCCTTTGTGATTTTATGTTAGTAACTTAATTACTTTTCGTTGTCCTTTGTGATTTTATGTTAGTAACTTAATTACTTTTCATTGTCATTTGTGATTTTATGTTAGTAACTTAATTACTTTTCATTGTCCTTTGTGATTTTATGTTAGTAACTTAATTACTTTCCATTGTCATTTGTGATTTTATGTGTTAGTAACTTAATTACTTTCCATTGTCATTTGTGATTTTATGTTAGTAACTTAATTACTTTTCATTGCAGATGGCATTCCAAAGGTTCACGCTTGGGTTGCGGTGGAATGGTTACACGGAAGAGACCGAAAAGGGTGTAAGTTACGTCGGTGGCAATTTTTATAAAATGAAGTTCCGTACGAGACCGATGCTTGAAGAGCTCCATCAAATGTGCACTCAGATTACCTGCATGGATGGCACTAGAAGAGTTGATCGAATGGTGTATCGATATCCAAACAGACATGACGGGTCGCTGTGGAATGAGGAATTCCTCCTTACCACTCAGGAGGACGTTGATGCCATGGTCCAATTTTTGACCACCAATAAAATTAAGCAAGCGGAGATGTTCGTTTATACCGAGGTTGTCGAAGGCAGTGTAGGTCATTCTAGAGATGGCCAAACATCTGGTATCCACGGTGGGAGTGTATTATACGAAGATCATCCCCACCAGGATTCCCAAGAGTCGAGCTGGAGGCAGGAGTATCATCATGGTACTGGAGGAAGTCATCAATCCTTCCCTTCATATGAAGAAGAAGCTCAACAGGCGGATTACAACCAACAAGCAGGCTACCAGTACCCACCCGACTACAACTTCTATCAAAGCGGTGTTAGTTACCACAACTACCATTACGGAGCTAGTGAAGGTGAAGGTGCCTTTCATGCTGGTAGTCAGATGGAAGAAGAGGTCAATCCAAGTCCAGTTAGTGACCCTGAGGTTGAAGAAGAGGAAGGCGAAGTTAGTGCAGACAGCGACGATCCGTTGGAGGGTGCTGATGATTCCGGTCCATATTCAGACGCAGATGGTGATGAGGTAGCTCACGACCGTGTACCTATTCCATACTACAATCACATTCAAAGTGAAGATTGGTATGTTGATGCCGACATGGAACCGCCAGATGTGCCAGTATGGGGTCCACTAACTGGCTTTACGAAGGGCCAACAATTTGCAACGAAGAATGAGGTCCGACACACTATTTCCACTGAAGCAATGACTCGGAGTTTTGAATGGCAAACAACCCATTCCGACACAAAGAGGCTGCTGGTTCGATGCAGAAATGAAAATGAGGGATGCAAAGCTAGGGTTCGGGCTATCAAGAGCAAGAGAGTCGGCCATTTGGTCATATCCCGTGCGGTGAACACACACACATGTGTGTCATCAATAACATCCCAAGGCCATCGACAGTTGAAATCAATGGTGGTTGCCGCGGCTATCAAACATCTAATTGAGGAGCAGCCCGACCTGAAGGTCAAAACCATCATCGCCCACATTTCTAGTCGTTATGGTTATATCATTAACTACAAGAAAGCATGGCATGGGAAACAGAAAGCAATGGCTGCCATGTTTGATGACTGGGAAGAATCATATGCATTCCTTCCCAAATTGATTTTGGCGTTGGAGGTGTCTAACCCTGGCACCATTTTCTTGCCTCGCTACCAAGATGAAGAAATTCAATCGCCGGCGCCTGGTAACAATCGCCAATTCAAGCGTCTTTTCTGGGCCTTCAAGCCATGTATTGATGGTTTTCCATACTGTGTTCCTGTGATTCAAGTTGATGGAACATTCCTTACCGGCAAGTACAAGGGTACTCTACTGATTGCCAGCGGAGCAGATGCAAATAGATTAGTATATCCATTAGCCTTTGCCATTGTGGAGGGAGAGAATACCGATAGCTATGGCTGGTTCTTCAGACAAATTCAGCTCCATGTCACTAGGCGGACGAACCTGACTATCATCTCAGATCGCCACGCCGGAATACGGGCTGCTATCTTAGGCTTGGATCCAGCCTGGAACTGGTCACAGAGATGGTGCATACGGCATTTCAAGAGCAACCGGAACCATCATTTCAAGCGAAAGTGTAACACCCTACCCTATACGTTTTGCCTAATCATATTGTTCATACAATTGCAGCGGAATTAAACTTGGGTGTTACATTAATTATCAAAATTTACCCAAATAAAATTTCGACATGAATTACTCGCGTAATGGGCTAACAGTTCTTGCAACTTATCCTGCAAAATAATTCATCACAAACATATATGCTCACAACCATAAGCATTGGCTTTCATAGCCATAGTCACAGTTTCATACTACACAACTGCATACCATACTAATACAAGCCATAATCGTCATAAGTTACACAATTACAAAAATATACACATATCATAAACTTTCCACACCTGTGGATATCTCACACTACATTCAAAGCTAGTATGCACATGAAAATGTTCTCAAAACATTTTTACAAAAAGGTGTGGATCACTGGCCAAAATCCCAAGTAGTCGTCCAAGCACAGAATAGTTGAAGACCATACCTCATCTTGGCTTCAACTCTAGCTCCTCTCCCACCTAACACTTATCTACTGTTGCTGCTGATGATCTGCTTACACATAGCATAAGCAGAGAAGAAGAATAAAAGAGGGTCAGCTCATAGCTGAGTGAGATAATCATAGCATCGTGAGTTCATAACAGAGCATACCCCTACCATACATCTAGCAAACAAGCCAAATCACTAGGATCGGACCTCAGCCATCCTCATATCCCAATAAGCAAAAGACTCAACCACTTTGACTTATGCATATGCATCTTATCATGTTTTAATCATAGGCGCATGGCTACTCCCATGCTAATAACTCTCCCGGGAAACATACCCCACATCCCGTCGGATGTAGTCATACATACCCCAACATCCCGTCGGATGTGGTCATACATACCCCACACCACTATGGGTGTAGTCATACCCCAACACCACTCTGGGTGTGGTCATATCTCATAAGAATTCTTCAATCACCACCACATGAGAGGTGTGACTATCATACATATCATAATAGAGTAATAGCATAGGGAGCCCTAATTACTATGTAGTTGACCGTGAGACCACAACACTCATATTTGGTATCCTTATACATGATTCATATCTCATCTTGCTTAATCATAATTCATTACTTGCATATGTACTTGACCAGGCCACAATTGGCTCAACATAGGTAAATCAAGAGTCGTATAATTGCACTTCCTCGGGATAAACCCTCGTGCAAGTCATCCTCCTTAAAACATCATAATATCATCTTGGGAAGTTTATTCCCCCACTTATGGATCCAAATACAACCATAATATCACACCATGTCAAAACCCCTTATCGAACAACCATGAAGTCATATCAACAGTTAAGCCACAAATGGCAACATGTATGCAATCATCCACATAAACAAGGTTCATATCCATTAGGGCAAGTCAATAATATCATACAGCAGTCCAGGGTTCATCATATAGCACAAAAGTCCATACACCCCTAATCATGCCATTCTAGTTCACCTAGGTCAATTCTAAGCATCAATATAATTATCGTGATACGACAAACCCGGTATGCCGTGCTAATCCCTCACCAGTTTTGGCCGTTCAAACACCGGTTCTAGCCTCCCGTACTAAAACGTCAAGTTCACGAACGAACCCCGAATTAAAATCCGAGACCGTCCTAATATCCCCTGCAGTATCCCCGTCAATATTAGTTCTGGGCTCCGGGTCAAATTCTCGATAAAAACACATCAAACCCTGGCCGGAGCTAAAATCAGTGGTTTGGACCCCGGCCTAAATAATAGCCGAAATTCAGGGATTAGAACTAGAGGATTGATGACCTCGCTGCAGGAAGCTCGTATATGAAATTTGGGCTCAATCCGGCTTCCGGATACTCCGAAACCCTAATTTGGCTTATCGGGAATTCGAGAAATTCCTGAATCAGAAACTCGTTTTAAAGCTCTAAATCGATAAATCACGATGAATGGATGAATTAGGCATTACTTACGGGATTTTTGGATCACTAGGGCTCAAGAATCGAGCTCGGAGAATTTCCTGCTCTGTCTCCCTTACGCGCCCCTGTACTCTCGGTTTCTCTCTGTGCAGAGAATGAAAAATAATGGACATGGAGGTTTGGGACGGGGATATATATATATCCGACCGTTTCACTTAATTTTTAATATATATATATATATAATATATAATTAATACGTATACTTATCCGATCGATCGATAATCCGAATTTCGCCGAAATACTATCAAAATACTCGATTTTAAATCGCGAACTTTCTAGCGATCGAAATATGGGTTTTGCCGTAACGGGATGTTACAGAAAGAAGCTTGCTGACAGTATATGGTGGATCGGTAAGCGTTCTAATTAATTGTGTCTCTGTACATTTTTTCATTTGTATAAAAGTATGGAATGTTTCAATACAATACAACACTTATATAGACTCTTTATAAAGAAATGCATGTCTAAGGAAATGGGGACTTAAGCGATCATCATGATCCCCCCATGACCTGGGAAAATCGGGTTCTAAGCGATCCTCGGATCCCCCCTTTTTCTGTCAAAAAGACTGTGTTTCTAAGGAGATGTATACCTCTCCTAAGAGTCTTACGAGTGTACTTGTATTGGCAATAAGGTCGATCTTGCTTATCTGATTTTTTTTTTTTTATATTCAACAGCTGTCGCGTACCAAGAGAAGAAATTTAAAGAGAAGATGCAGAATATCCGTCAAATATGCCCTGAAGATGCGCAGTGGCTTGATCAACATGACCTTGAAATGTGGACTTTTCATAAGGACGGAGGTCACAGATGGGGTATTGCCACAACAAACTCAAGCGAGAGTATCAATAACGTCTACAGGGAATGTCGTGCACTCCCCATCTCTGCAATTGTTGAAATGACATTCTGGAAAACAAACAGATGGTTCGTCAACCATCTCCACTAGTCTGAGAATAGGGAGGCACAGGGTAAGGTACACTCCGATTATGTCATGAAAATAATGGAAAAAGATAATCGGAAGAGCTCTCGTCACACCGTCACTGTGATGAACCGACATGCTGGCGAGTTTTCGGTCGAGACTGGGCACTGGGAGGATGGGAGACGTGGGGGTCATCGCCATGAAGTCACCGTCAACTTTAGGACTAAAAAGGGGGAGTGCTCTTGTCAGAAGTATCAGGGTAGAGGGATACCATGTTCCCATGCAATGGCTGCAATAAAGCACAGGAGCAAAGACCCTCGTCATTTCGTCAGTCCGTTCTTCAACATTGACTCACAAAAGAGCAGTTATCGTACTAGTTTCTGTGCATTGCCGGATGAAGCTTACTGGCCAGTTAATGAGGGTATGGTCATCATTCCACCAATCGGTCTTAGGCGGGTAACAGGGCGTCCACGGGTAAAAAGGATTCCAAATGAAATGGATCAAAGTGGAAGACCACCGCGGGGGCCAAGGCGGTGTTCCATATGCAAAGTACCCGGTCATGATAAACGAAAATGTCCCGGACCAATTGGTCCTCAAAATGCAGGGCCCGATGTGGTGAACCCGGATAATGGCGCATAGATTGATTTCATGCGTTTGTTCCATCTTTGTTTATTAATTTCAATGGTTACTCTACTTGTATGTTGTGTGCTTAAATTTGGTGCAATTTTCACAAACTTAGAGATTTGCACAAAACACAAACTTTGGTGCAATTTTCCATCTTTTTGAATAAAACTTGTCACAAACACAAACACACTACATGAAAAAACTAAAAAAAAACTCCAACTAAAAACACCATTGTTCAACTAAATTTAAACAAAACATAACTTGAAATAAACACAACTCGCACACTCATGCATTATTTCGACGATTTGCCCTCTGTTTCCTTGTGCGATGGGCGACTGGTCCACCGGGTGTAGCTGATGGTGGAACGGGTGGCAGATTCCTATTCGCCGTAGAAGGGCGATCCTCCGTGCTATGGCGTCTCGGTTTCGTGATAGTTGGCCCCTCCGTCTGCGGTCGAGGGCTATCCATGCTCATACGGTGGGGAGTGGATTGCCATTGTTGTTGCCATTGGTGTTGTGGTCGATTCCAAGGTGAGAAGTCTTGGTGAGGACTGGATTGCCATTATAGTTGCCATTGTTGTTGTTGCCATTGTTGTTGTGGTCGCTGCATGGGTGCATAGTCTTGGTGGGGACTTGAGTATGAACCCTCGGCCCAAGTCGCTGAGGATGTGCCATCATGAAATGTACTTGGCCGTTGTTCATACTGAAAGCTGGGGCGGAGATTGTATTGGAAGCTCGACCACGGATCATACTGGCTTCCGGGTGTGGGATCGTAGTGAGTACTCCCCCCTTCACCGCTACACACCTCCAAAGGAGTAGGCGCCTTCCACGCCTCAATCGGCTTGATCTCCGGCACGTGAGGTCGATCCCTTGTAGCTTTGTTTGGCCTTCTATGGACTGGCGGAGGCACCGGCTCAACATCCTGCACAACCGGCGGCGGTCTCACTGGGGGAACTGGAGGGTATCTACGATGGTCACGCCCGCGCGCTCGCTTACAGCCAAGGAGATTGTTCGCTATCCTCCGAATGAGCCCCACCCTCGACCCGCCGCCAAATGATCTGCCGTCCGCGCGAGGTCGTGGATTCGCTCGATGCCATCAACCTAATTCAAAGAAAATAACAAAGATAGCCATTTAAAAAATAATGCACCGCATGACTAAAAAAATAAAAAATAATAATTACTTACCAAAGCTCCGTCCGCCGCTCCTTCGGGGGTCATGTAGCGAACAGATTGTCGACGATAGGTTTCCAGGTATGGGTCATGGTAGCCCATCCACCCCACATGAGATGCCGTCACAATATCCAGATCTTGCCTAACATTCCAAAGGCGGATCAAGTTTCCATACTCCTCCGGCCAATTAGTAGGTCCCTGTCGACCATCTTTCCCGTGGTACCCCTTCTGACTCTCCGGGACATCCAATGGTATGCATTGCTCACGTCCAAATTGTCGTAGACATCGATCCGGCAAGTGCCACTCAACTATATGGTGGCAGATTAGTGGAACTCTGGTGCACCATTGACCGGGATGTAACGGGAATTTGTGAACGTGATGCGCAACAATCCGTTCTGGATACGGATCGAACTTGAGCGACAAAGGTTTATAAAAAAAAACCATTAATCAACATAATAATATAACATAAAAAAGTAGGTTTTAATAGCGTATTATGATGCTCACCTCTGCTTCCCAAAGGCGATCAAGCCTCCTACGATACTCCTCCAACTTATGCGCTCCTAGGTTGTCGCATGTTTTTCACCAAGCCACCTATTCAATCCAAATAGTATGGAGTGTTAATTCATAATACCCAATTTGTTATAAAATATCCAATTAGTAAAAAATTGTGAGAACTATGAGTGGGATAGAAAACATTTACCTACAACCATAAGCTTCATGTCGTAGGGGATGGTCGGGACCCCATTCGCTGTCGGGTTCAACCTTCGGCGCAATCCATGGCAAATGCTCCCAAGCCCAAAATTGGACGATGAACATAGCCCCATCCATCTCCTTCACCGCTCTCGCACTAGCATTACATAGAGATCGGTAGAGATGAGCTAAGCAAGCAGATGCCCAACTCAGGTTTCCCATGTCATCCCAATCACCAAGTATGATCTTCAACCATGAATTGCTGATTAGGTTGTTGGATTTCTTGGGGAAGAAGACTCCTCCGATCATGCCGAGGATGTAGATACGTGCATAAATTTCTTTATCACGTTCTGAACTATCCTCCGTGAGCGGAATGCCTCCGAACTCAGGGTTGTGCTTACGCCTGATCTCCGCTGTCAACCAAGTGATGGATACTTGGCCCTTGGACAATGGTGGATGACCATCCGCATCGTGATCTCCCTTCTCTGGCGGACACAACCCGGTGACCGTCCATATAAAATGTTGCCAACCACTCATATTGGCAACAACTTTGGGTGGTGGCGTAGAATCCACACAAACAACATCACCATCGATGGGGAGATCGGTTAAGATGGCGATGTCCTTAAGTGTGATGGTGCACTCGCCTTCACGAAAATTGAAGCAGTGTGTCTCCTTTCGCCATCTCTCTACCATCGCCGTGATGAGTTGGCGGTCGATCTTGATCCCATTGAAATGCCGAATCGAATCCAATCTTGCCCTTTTTAGAAAGGGCAAGATGACATCGTTCCATACAAGCACATTCGTTGTGCCCCTATAGCGGACTATATGGTATGCATCCTAGAAAAGAATTTAAATTTCATTATAAGTTGATGATTTATACTTATATAAATATATTATAAGATACAATTTATATATCAATCAAGGTTGTTTAAGAGAAATATACATATCTAATAAACATTTATTTTAACATAACTAAAATAATTTTCTAAGATGCAATATTAATTAAATCAAGGTTGTTTTTTAGAAATATACATTATCTAATTAAATATTAATTTTAACATAACTAAATAATATTATAAGATGCAATATTAATTAAATCAAGGTTCATTGAGAGAAATATACATTATATAATAAACATTAATATTAGCATAAATAAATAATATTAAAAGATGCAATATTAATTAAATCAAGGTTCATTTAGAGAAATATACATTATATAATAAACATTAATATTAGCATAAATAAATAATATTAAAAGATGCAATATTAATTAAAGCAAGGTTGTTTTAGAGAAATATAAATTATCTAATAAATATTAATATTATCATAACTAAATTAATATTCGAAATTTAAGTACAAATATTTTTTGTACACATACACATAAAATCAAATATATTATTTTGTTAATCGTATTAATTATTTTCAATAATTTAAAGCAATACAAGTACACTCGTAAGACTCTTAGGAGAGGTATACATCTCCATAGAAACACAGTCTTTTTGACAGAAAAAGGGGGGATCCGAGGATCGCTTGGAACCCGATTTTCCCAAGTCATTGGGGGATCATGATGATCGCTTAAGTCCCCATTTCCTTAGACATGCATTTCTTTATAAAGAGTCTCAATAAGTGTTCTATTGTATTGATTTAAATTATTGAAAATAATCAATACGATTAACAATTAAGTAAATTATTGTACAACAAATAAATTACTTTAACAAAATACAAATTACAAGTGATGATAAATAATATGTACCTTGTGGTCGTTCCAAACGTCCCTTGAACGATGATTTGCTTGATCGTATAAAACTGACGAATCAATCGGTCCTTGATCAACATAATATCGTTGATTGAAAATATCAACATCCGGCCCAACCTACGAAAGCATAACAATAACATAAATCATTAGTATATAAATTAAATAAATCATTATAACAACAACAACAATTGGGAAAAATGAGTACATACCGTTTGATAATCATCATAAAAAAGACCCTCTTCTTGAGCGAAATCGGCCATTCTCTCGGAATCCGGACAAAGGTTCGACGGTTTTTTAGTGAAAACCAAAGAAAAAGTTTTTTGGAGGCAGATCGGACTTAGCCGCAACCAACAAAAAAACTAATTCTAAGGTTAGGAGGGGAGGGGTTGGGTAGAGAGAAGTTAGAGGGAGAGAGGGGAGTGTGGTGGATGGTGTGCAGAAAAGAGAAGAGGGAGGGGGGTTTATATAGCCTTCAAACCGCGTGGGGGAGGGTCGGTGGAGTAATTTCCGCCACCAAAAACCGCGCCTCCAGCACGCGGTTTGCTTTTCCCGACGGTCAAACCGCGCCTCGGGGGAGCGGTTTTTGTTTCTCGACGGTCAAACCGCGCTTCGGGGGAGCGGGTTTCGTTTCCCAATGGTCAAACCGCGCCTCGGGGAAGCGGTTTCTGTGGGCGACACGGATTGCTGACTTGGCACGCGTTTTAGCCGTCAGAACGCTCTTCCGATTGGCGGTTTGATGCACCGCCACGTGGCAACACGGTTTGACAGCCATGCAAGGTCAAACCGCGCCTTGGGGGCGCGTTTTATGTATAACCGCCTGCTCATTAAATGTGCGATTTTACATAAATGATGGTATTTTTGGAAATTATTTGGTCTGGGTGGTATTTTTGTAATTTGTTTTTAAACGGTGGTAGTTTTGGATTTTTCCAAGTATGTCTTGTACTTATCTCACAGATCACAGTGAAAGACATTAACATAAGTGGTTTTTTTAGTTGTGGTAACTTGCTCAGACTCGGTTAGTGCTGTCACTTTATGTACCGTTATTGTTGTGCCGCTGCTGCTAGCGAGATATTGGCTAGTTGTCTAAATAGTTTCGATTAAGAGTGATCTTGTGTGATTATTCCTACCTCGGGAATTTGTACTACAATTGTGGCGACAACTCTCTTTTCAGAAAGACCAAATCAAGGCAAATTTGTACGCACATTTTCTAATTCTATAAAGAAAAATGATAAACAAATTAACCTCAATCTGGCCCATGAAAATGAACACTTTGCCATCTGGCATCTGCCGAATGAAAAGAAGCACTACGCAAGATACATAAGAGGGATGCTTCCTTGGAATGAATGGTTCCGAGCGATGTGGTACTGGTATCTATCGAGAGCAACAATCTTAAATAAACTTGTGCCTTGTTTACTTTCATTTCTATTTTCTGTTTTGAGAAAACAGATGTTCAAAACGGGTGAAAACAACATTTTATCGTTTCCGAAAATAGCAGGATGTTGCTACTTTCTGTTTTCATAGTTGGAAACGAATAGAAAACGGAACGAAAAGTAAACAAATTTTCTCATTTCAGTTGCCAAATTTATGACATGAAAACAGAAAACAAGAAACGAAAATGGAAGTATTGCTTGGTCGTTTTTATTCTCGTTCTATTAATATATATATATATATATATATATATATATATATATATATATATATATATATAGTTGAAGTCAGATTACTGTTCCCTCAAAAATTACATTTAGTCACTATGTACATTTTACATTTTGATACCCAAAATTTAATTTTTAATATAAAATATCATTGGAAAGTTATATTGTGGTAGCTAAATTTTATGAGATTTAAGTACCTACAATTTTTAAAATTTATATATTAATCGAATGTTTAGATTTCACTTGAATCCATAAATTAATCCACTAATCTTTTTGAATCAATCCATGAATCCAATCCACCATAAAATAAAAGTATAAATTCATTTTGTACCTTAAAGTTGAAGTGAGATGACTGTTCCCTAAAAATTACACTTTTTTCCCTAAAAAAATACACTTTAGTCACTATGTACATTTTACATTTTGATACACAAATTTTAATTTTTAATCTAAAATATCATTGGAAAGTTATATTGTGGTACCTAAATTTTATAAGATTTAAGTACCTACAATATTTTAAATTTACATTTGATCAAATGTTTAGATTTCACTTGAATCCATGAATCAATCTACAAATCCTTTTGAACCAATCCATGAATCCAATTCACCATAAAATAAAAATATAAATTCATTTTGTACCATAAAGTTGAAGTGGGATTACTGTTCCCTAAAAATTACACCTTAGTCACTATGTACATTTTACTTTTTGATACCCAAAGTTTAATTTTTAATGTAAATGATGGAAAATTATATTGTTGTACCTAAATTTTATGCGATTTTAGTACCTACAATTTTGTAAATTTACATATTCGTTCAATGTTTAGATTCACTTGAATCCATGAATCAATCCACCAATCCTTTTGAATCAATCCACGAATCCAATCCACCATAAAATAAAAGTATAAATTCAGTTTGTAACATACAAGATTTTGTATTACTCAAATGTATGAGAAGATTCGACCATTTTGGTCTTCGATGAGATTTTTACTTAAAAAATAAAATATGTATGTCATCCTAGAAAAATAATCACAATTTCTTAAAAGAACATTCTATTGGTGACGTGATAACATATTTAGTAAAATATACTACGAGTACGTTAAGATATTGATCTGTATAAAGTTTTTACATAACATTTTTATAGAACAATGTTTAAGAAAATCAGCAGTGATAAAAATCATAATTTAAAATTTAATATAAAAATAAAAATAAAAATAATTGAATTATCAATTCAATACCTTAAGTGTATTAGATGTTTTATATTTATTGAGTATGTTGAACATTAAATAAATAGTAAAAGAGACGATTCTAAAATATTGCAACAGTGAATTTATAAACTCATTTAGTACATTTACGAGGTACTAAACAAACTACTGCTAACTATGTATAACAAAATATGCGACATCTACATAAGCAAGTGTCAATAAATTGCTATGGTGAAAATGGTTGATTGTAGTATTGACGGTCACGGAAAAGAATTGGTGAAAACATTTATATTATCTACTTCCTCTTCATTTCATTTTTCATTCACCTTCCATATCTCTTTCTTTGCCTTCTTTGCTTAACTCTAATTAGTATACTATTTTTATGTATTCTAATTCACAAGTATAAACGGGTCCATACACGACTCACCAACAGTTTATAGAATCAATATTTGAAGCATGAACCATATCGAGTCAAATTAAAAATATATATGGTTTTTATTTATTATTAGGTCGTCATTTACCACTATGGGATTTGAAGGCGTCAAATTTGAAGCGACTTCCAGTTGTATTACCTTTGTTTCACTCTAGAGTTTTTTTCACCCGGGCTAGAATTTTCAACAATTATACTTGGAATATTTGGCTATATATACACATATCAAATAAATCGTTTCCATTTTTCTATACAAAAGTAAATAATTATCATCTTAAATACATCACCATAAAAGAAATTAAGTCTCACTGAGCAACTACAACAATACAATGGTTGAGTAGCCTGCGGCAAAGTGAGATTCCAGCCTAGTAACTTTATATTTGTGAAGACTTGGCTGTTATTCTGATGATGTTATCCATATTTGTGAAAGCTTACATGTTAGATTTGGATGAGAATTAACAACATTTAACTTTTGTAGGGGTATCTACTTTGAAGGGAGCAATTTTAAGACAAATTTGATAAATTGTTGGTTTTATATAAATAATTTGTCTCGTAAAAACATATCACAAATCTTTTAAAGCACACCACATTTCTCGTAAAGCAAATCACAAATCTTCTCCTGCACACCCTCAAATCTCACAAAGTATACCACCAACACGTAGATCACATTAGAAAAAAGAAAAATTATACAACAAATTTTATAAAGCGGCCCATCTCCTAATGCAAACCACAAAATCCTACAAAGCATACAAAAAACACAACGAGAAAGTATAGCCAAAACTTCTAAAGCATGCCATAAATCTCCTGCTCTTTGTCATCTATGAAATCATATCGATGAGTTTCATGTCATTGATTGTGATTAATGGTGACAATCTTGACATCTCCACCAGTATAAGTAATTTCAACCTATCCCTTAAAGTATTTCCACTAGTGCAATTGGGCTAGGAATTGTTGGCCCGGAAGACACATTTGAGCAATGGTCAGAAGTTTCACGTAGGGGTCGTTTGGATACAAAAATGAGGGCATAGATTTGCCCCAAATTTTGGTCCGTCCAAGAATTTAATCAATTCCCTCATTTGGATAACAGTTAAAACAGTCGGGATTTGGGCCTCGAGGATTTTTAAATCCGTCCCAACCCGGAATTAGAAATATATGCTATCCCCTAGCTATTTTAAAATTCGTTCCTATTTTTTCATTATCCCAGTGTGTCCCAGCGTAGCTGCAGCGTGAGAGAGAACGATCTGGTTAGGCCAAACAGATTGGAGAAACAACTCGTGGATCTGTGACCCTTTCCCTGTTCTTGGCCACAACTTTGGGAATCGGACACCGTCAAGCGTCTGTTCTTGGAACAAGGCCGAATTCACTGGCGCCGCCGGTTCAATTCCCCGGCGGGAGGCGACATCGACGATGACTTGTGTGACTTCACCGACCAAGTGTGGTCCCCTTGCTACCAACAATCAGAGGGTAGTACGATTCCCACCTTGACGTTCTTGATTCAACTCTGACATCGTCGCTGGCGCTCGATTCCCTCTTCTTGGTCGAGCTGCTCGTCCTGGGTTCTTGTGATGAACACGGTGATCCCGATAAAGAGGCGGATGATTACGATTCCATCCTGATGAGTGACACGGTGATGCTGGAGAACCAGATCCCTCTGCTTTTGCTATAAGAACCCTTATCCACACTGCTGCAGGGTCGTCATTGTGACGGTGAGTCCACCATGTTCTACGAGGAGTTGGGCCGCGTTTACCACCAGCTTTCTCCCTTTCAATTCTTGCGTTCGCCTAATCAGAATCGTGCCTAGAGCCATGGCGTTGGTTCTTCCTTTCTTCTGGTGGATCTTATTAGGATCATTCTGTAAACACCAAATAGTTTAGGATTAGGTTTTAGTATAGAATAAATGTAACTATGATAGAATAGGTATCAAAATGTAATTTACCTAGTTTGTTAGGTTCATAACGAGTTTTCTCTCCGTTTGATATCTCTGGAAACAGAGTATAAATTCAGCTTCTCTGACTGGATTCTGAACATTTTCTTCCTACAATTCAGTAATAAAGAAAGTTCAATCACAAAACTAGCATGGTATCAGAGCTTCTCTGATCTGATTGCGTCTCTCACTCTCGCTTCCCCATCTCTCTATTCTTGCTCGAGTTTTTGCGATGGTGATTGACGATTCTTCTTCTTCCTGCGATGAAGCCGCAAACCCTCACAATGGAGGTCACCAAAGCAATTCTGGTGTGATTCTGTACAAAGGTGTTTTGATTTCTGATCCCGCCTCACCATTCTTCATTCATCCCTTAGAGATTTGGGGTCAATGTCTCATTTCTCCGCCGCTCAACACGAACAATTTCTCAAGCTAGGAACGATCGATGGTTCTGGTCATCGATGGCCAGAACAAATTAGGGTTCCTGAATGGCAAAATCCCTTAGCCAAACGATGATTCTCCACTGCTAGAGCCATGGATTTGCAACAACAAATTGCTACTCAGCTGGATTCAGCGGTCTGTGAATCCTACCATCTCCGAGAGCATTCTGTATGTCACCACCGCCATTGGTGCTTGGACTGAACTACGTGAGCAATTCTCGCAAGGAGATTTTTTCCGCATTGCTGATCTTCAAGAAAGCATCTTCAATCTTAAGCAAGGTACAATGAGCATTTCTCAGTATTACTCTAAGCAGCGTGCCTTATGGGATCAGTCAGCCAATTATAGGCCCATTCCTGACTGTAATTGTGGAATCAGTTGTCATTGTGTCCTAGCTTCTTTACGGAAAGATTACATGAATGACAAGGTCATTAGATTCCTAAGGAACTTAAATGATCGCTTCAATGGACCAATATCCACAGTTATGCTCTTAGATCCGTTGCCCCCTATCAATAAGGTGTTTGCCATGATGGTTCAGCACGAAAGGGAGAATGGTTTGCTTCCTAAACCATAGACTAATCCCAATCATGCCTCAGAAAGTATGGCTTCCTTTACTAAGGCTTCAGGACAAACTTGGGGATTCATGGTGCTGGGAAAGGGTTTAAGAAACAAGGCAAGAAGCATGTTTGCATATTCTGTGGCTATATTGGCCATACTGATGATATCTGTTACAAAAAGAATGGATTCCCTCCTGGTTATCAGTCTAAGAAGAAGCAACAGACTAATCGACAGGCCAACAGTGTTTCTATTGATCTTGCCTCTTCTTCAACTAGGACAATGGTGATTAATAAGTCTGACTGGCAAACATTCCAGCAGTAGTATCAAAAAATGCTCAGTATCATGCAACCCTTCCCTCAGCAGTAGAGTCAATTTACTCAACCTACTGCTCCTGCACAACAAAGTTTTCCACCACCTACTGCTTTTCCAGAGGCTTATCATGCTAATAATCCTTCTCACTATTCAGCATCTAACGATAGTGAATGATCAGGCCAACATAACATAGTCAGCAGAGCTAATTTTGTTGCTTCTCATATCTTTGAGACTACTGAACCATCAGGTACAATTCACTATGCGCTTAATGTAAATTGCCACCTACAAAATAAGTGGATTCTAGATACAGGAGCAACATATCACATTATTTGTTCTCTTAACTATTTTAGTGCTTATTCTAACACATATGTTCATATGCCTAATGGCAGTAAAGTATCTGTCAGAGCAATTGGCACTGTTAGATATTCAGAACACTTAACTTTACATGATGTTTTGTATGTTCCAACTTTCAATTTTAATTTGGTATATGTTAGCAAGTTAGTCTAGACTACTAGCATTGGCTTATGGTTTCATTACTCTCTGTGCTTCAAACAGGCCTACCCTAGTTTCAAAATGATTGGAACATGTCTGCTCGATGGACTCTACATCCTCCATCATCCTTAAACTGCACCGCTAAACCACAATCTCATTCTCAAAATCAATCAAGTTGCTTCATCAACAATAGCTTTTTCAACTTCCAGGATTGTAAAGTCTGATTTTTTTAATTGCTTAGAAAAAACTATCACTGCTCTTTCTGATTTTCATTGTACTGTATGCCCTAAGGCAAAACAAAAGAGGCTCCCATTCTCTTCAAGTACTAGTAAAATAACAACTGTTTTTGACTTGTTACATGTTGATATTTGGGGAAATGCTCATGTTGCTTCTCTTCAGGGTCATGCTTATTTTTTTACCATAGTAGACTTCAGCAGACATGCATGGATTTTTACAATGAAATCCAAATCTGAAGCACTTCCTATTATCATGTCATTTTTTTGCATTTGTTAAAACTCAATTTCATAGCAAAATCAAAATAATCAGAACAGACAATGGCCTTGAGTTCCAAATTCCAGATTTTTACAATTCTAAAGGAACTATTCATCAAACCAGTTGTGTTTACACTTCACAACAAAATGGTATTGTTGAATGAAAACATCAACATATACTTGCAGTCACAAGAGCTTTATTATTTCAAGCTTCACTACCAACTCAGTTATGGAATATTGCAGCCATGCATGATGTTTATTGAATCAACAGAACTCCAACCACTCTTATTCAAAACCTTACTCCTTTTGAAAAACTACATGGTTATCCTCCCACCTTAACTCATTTAAGAGTGTTTGGCTGTCTTACTTATGCTGCAATTATTCAGATTACCAGAACTAAATTGGACTCCAGATCCAATCCATTGTGTTTTCCTTGGACATCCACATGGTACTAAAGGTTTCAGACTGTACAATCTAAACACTCATACTATTTTCATATCAACAGATGTGTCATTCCATGAAACTATCTTCCCATTTTATCGGCTAAATCAAAATTTGACTACTTAAGTTCTTCTTCCCGTATTCCCAGCTGTCTCCTCAGACCTGGAATTCACTAAAGCACATACAAGTATTTCATCTTCATCACCTACTCCATTGAATCCAACATCAACCATATCAAATGATGACTCATCTGGTTCTTCTCAATCTCAACCACAAGCAACACCAATCCCTATTGTACATCCTCAACTCAGGAGGTCAACCAGACAAATTGTCAAACCAGCAAAGCTGAAAGATTACAAATGTAATCTAGTCATTCAAGCAACTCTACTTTCTTCAGTCAAATAAGCTATACAACATGTGTTAACCTACAAATCACTCAGCTCTAATCATCAACATTTTGCTCTATCAATCACTCAAGCAAGAGAACCTAAAACATACAAGGAAGCAGTCAAAACCAAAGAATGATTAGAAGCTGTCGATTTTGAGTTCTCTTCTCTAGAGAAAACAAAAACCTGGGTTCTCGTAGATCCCCCTCTTAATGTTCCCATAATTGAAAACAAATGGGTTTTTAGATTGAAGTTTAAACAAGATGGATCTATTAACAAATACAAAGCCAGATTAGTGGCCAAAGGTTACATATAGACTCGTGGAGTTGATTACTTGGATACTTTCTCTCCAGTTGTAAAAATGAACACAGTTCGGATTGTCTTAGCATTAGCATCAATATATAACTGGCATCTTGAGCAGCTCGATGTCAACACAAATTTTCTTCATGGAGACCTCAACGAGGATATCCAGATGAAGTTGTCCCTTGGGTTGCAAGTTCATCCTTCTGACAAAAACAAAGTATGTAAGCTAACCAAATCGTTGTATGGCCTTAAACAAGCCAGTCGTCAAAGATTTGCTAAACTAGCTACTACCTTAGAGTCAATTGGCTATCAAAAATCTCATAGTGATTATTCTTTATTCACTAAGTATTCTGGTAAGTCATTCACAGCCTTACTGGTTTACGTGGATGACATCATTTTAACTGGAAATGACATGGATGAAATTAAACATGTCAAACATCAATTAGACACTGCCTTCACCATAAAAGATATTGGTAAACTCAAATACTTCCTTGGCATGGAAGTATCGAGGTCTGAAATTGGCATTCATTTATGTCAGAGAAAGTATACACTTGATCTCTTATCTGATATAGGTTTTCTGGCTTCAAAACCCACCACTACACCTTCAATTCCTACTACTCATCTGTCTGCCCATGAAGGCAATCCTCTGAATGCGATTTATCCTAGTAGTTACAGGATATTAATAGGTCGTCTACAATACCTATGCAATACAAGGCCGGACATCTTTTATATTGTAAATCAGTTAAGCCAGTTCGTTGATGCTCCTACCTCAGCCCATGAACAAGCAACACATCAACTTCTCAGATACTTAATAACTACTCTTGCTCGAGGATTGTATTTTCCCTGCAACTCTTCTACTCGTCTTACAGTCTTCTCTGATTCATATTGGGTTGGTTGTCCTGATACTTGTCGATCTGTAACTTGTTTTTGTGTCTTATTAGGCAACTCATTGATTAGCTGGAGGTTCAAAAAGCAGCAAACAATCTCCAGATCATCAGCCAAAGCAGAGTACCGAGCCTTGACAGACACGTCTTAGGAATTACAGTGGATGTCGAATTTATTCAAGTAGCTTCAAGTTCAACCTTCTCCTCCTTACATGATCTACTGTGATAGCCTTTCTGCTGTCAAAATGATAGAGAATCCCATACAACATGAAAGAACTAAGCACATCGAAGTGAACTGCCACTTCACTCGAGATCAAGTCCTTGCTGGCAAGTTAAAAGTTCAACACATCTCCACAACATTGCAACTTGCAGGTCCCTTCACCAAGGCCCTCCTAGTTCATACCTTCGTTGACCTCATCTCCAAGCTTAACATGAAGTCAATCCTTGTTTAGCTTGTCGGGGGAGGGAGGGGAGTATTAGGATCATTGTGTAAACAAAAAATAGTTTAGGATTAGGTTTAGTATAGAATAAATGTAACTAGGATATAATAGGTATCAAAATGTAATTAACCTAGTTTGTTAGGTTCATAACGGATTTTCCTCCGTTCGATATCTCTGGAAACCAATGTATAAATTCAGCTTTTCTGGCTGGATTCTGTATGTTTTCTTCCTTCAATTCAGTAATAAAGGAAGTTCAATCAGAAAAATAGTAGATCTGGATACGCAATAACCTAGATCCACTATCATCTCGTCCTCGCTATTGCCAATTGCCATCTGCACCAAATCGAGCTTTCATGTCTCTGCTTCTTTGGTAATCGGAGACAAGAATCCAAATTAGAAAGTGAGGGTTGGGCGAATGGTTGACTCCATTGGGGAGGAGGAAGAGAAGTGGGGTTAGGTGCACAGTGTTGAAAAGGGTGAATGTGTAATTGTTGTTTGTCAATAAAAATAAATTTATGATTAATGACATTCTTATTCGTAAACAAATAGATAAATTAGTCAAATTCCTTGTTTCAAAATCCCTGGTATTTTAAAAGATAGAATTAAGCCCAAATCCCTTGTTTAAACATTTTCCCATCCAAACGACCCCGAAGTGCAATTGGGCTAGTAATTGTTGGAGCCCGGACATATTTCAATAATTGATTACACGTCCTGAGAAGTGTACAGATGCACACAAGTGTCAGACGCAGCGCATGACACCTGGCATCCACAACCCTCCAACTGAAGACAAACTCAAACATGGGGGATCTAAACGAGTCATCTTGAGATGGCTCCCGCATCAATCTTGCAATGGTTCTCCCGTGTTGCAATCACGCCAAATTGTAACATCAACATGCATAACACCAAGTCATGCTTATGCAATAATGAAAGGAGCTGGTGTAGGGATGACAATTACCTACCCATGGGTAATTATACTCAAATCTAAATAGACCCATTAATAATGGGTAGGGTATGAATGAGGTATATATGGGTTTGGGGGTTTGTAGATGGGTTTGGGTTGTGTATGGATATTGTTTTCATAATCTAGATGGGTATGAGTTGGATATGGATATCCATTTATTTGAATGTGTTTTAACTACACATACAAAAATTGGATCTATTTGTAAAACTTGAAAAGTTTATGTACCAAAATGTAAGACAAAAAAATTAAGTACTAAAACATAAATTTTCATTGATATTTTGAGGACTTATATGCAGAAAAAATTACATTCAGGTACTAAATATGTATATCTATTAAGTTTAGGCATCAAACTGTAATTTGCATTTGGACATGGATACAAACTCAAATCCATGTGTTAAAAATCCAACCCAACCCAACCCAAGTAATTTGATATGAGTACAAACCCATCAAATTTTACTCATATGAGTACAAACCCATCAAACTGTATCCATATCCATCTATTTGGATTTCATACCCAACCCAATTGGGTTGGATAGTAAAATACTCATGAGTCTAGGTAAATTTGTCATCCCAAAGCGGCCGGGCTTATTTTGTTGTCTTTAACGATGTGATATTACTGTGGGTGGGAACCATAAAAGCCAATGTGGTAATCCTCTACGAACTATCCATCTTCATTCATCGCCCGTCTCCTCTCTCCCAAAGGAATGGAGTGCCACAATTCATCATCCAAGCCAACTCTCAAGTTTAAGTTTGAGATGTAGATCGAGTTGGAATATGCTCTTTTGCTCCGTTGCAGATATTTTATGATATTTTTTTTTTATAGATGGGGATCAACCTCGGGATGATCTCGATATTGTGATCCTCAACCACTCCTACCTTATTCGTTCAACCACAGTGCTTTATATGCTAATGATGATTCTCAAAAGGTAGCAACTAACGCCTCTCAAACTTTAGTCTTGGTCTTGATCGATGGCTCAATCAATGTAGTTAAAATCATAAGTTTTTAAGTTTTAAAGCACAATTTTGAATACTTTGGGTTCAATCTATATATAAATGTTTGCTGGTGGGGATAGATGATAAACCTCAACAACATGTACTCAAATGAGAAAACAAGATAAAAGAATTGTTGATATGACTTGACTACCTGGCTACCACTGTAAGCAATGCCCCCGATTCATAGTATATGGGTTCATTGTTATTTGAGTTTCTGTTATGGGTCTGGTTTGTAACTTTATTCTTTTATCATATTGGATTAGGGTTATCCTACAAACAATGTATAGAGGTTCCGCGTGAGAACCCATATAATTGAGTTTTTCCTAGCTTATGCGCATAGTTAGGGAAGATTCTCTGGTCATTTTGGTGGGTTTAAAACATCCAAATTATGAATTAAAAAATTAATCGGGTCTCCAACTGAAAAGAGCCACTCCTTTTTAATTAATATGATATATATATATATATATATATATATATATATATAGTGCTCTTCTTTAGTAGCTTGAGTAAAATTAAAAGTATATATATATATGGTTCAAGTTAGATTACATCAGTCACGTTTTGCTATTTATGTCATGATTTAATCGAAGTTTGGGGTATAATATTATAACCTAACATCTAATGGGTGAAACGCAGTCTCTAATTTTTGAACCCAAATCAAGAGATTCATTTAATCTTAAAATAATAACCAATGATTTGATTCATCGAAATATATCAAAGTACAAATAATAGTTGCGAACGCAAGCATATAACATACACCAGGCGTACGCTAGCTTTTTCATATATATATATATATATATGAGATCATCTTCTATACTTCAATTATTGGTGTTTGCAACCGGACTGATTATCCCTGCCTAATTCATTAAAGTCCAAATTCAATTTGTGTCATAAACTAATATGTAGGAAAATATATAGGTCAAACTGTACCATAATGTTTTTTTGACAAAGAACTGTACCATAATGTTAAAGGTACACGATCCGCTTGCATTATAAATGAATTTGCATGAAAAAGTATAAATATAAACTGAACTTGACTATAACGTTAAGGATATAAGTTCAATTTGTGCATAAAATATTTTTTGTGCATATGAAAGCACCAACCAGATGAAGCATTGTAAAATTCATCTATATATATTTATACAAATTATTATTATTAGCAGTTCTGTGTTATTGTATCCATTTAGCTAATTTAGAATATTATCAGTTTATTAATATATTAGGTGTATAATCAACATGCATTGCCACTCCGTTATTAGTTTTCAATTAATCATATTTCATTTTTTATAATTTAATTTGTAATCTTTTAACTAAAAATCAAATTAATTATACAATACAAAATTATATCAATTTTTACATATTTGGAGTGAAAAATATATATTAGTCTAGCATCATTTAACTTCATATATACAATAGAATTTATGGACTATCAATTCTATAACTGGACCCGATCTATGTGAAAATTTCTAGCTAATTGTATCCCGATCATCAAAATTTTGTTACATTGTTAAAAAAGTGGGTCCCACCTTGCTTATTGAACTTTTACTAAGCTTCAAATCTTCGTAAATTTAACTTAGAAAGTTAGAATGATCATGATCCTCCCACTTAATTTATGATTTACAAATTGAAAATAAAATCACCACATATAGAAAATGGCATTCAATTTTTGTTTTAATTTTTTATTTAATTATAATAATTTTAAGGATTACGTGGAATATAAGATTTTTTTAAGTTTATTTAAGCTGACTAGGCAGCAACGTGGCTGGTTGACCAGTCAGCGGTTTTGACTGTCAAAACTAACATTTAACTCTTGGATTTAGCCAAATTAGTAAAGTGTAGGATTAGTTGGGGCCACGATGTTAAATGCGAAAAGGATTGGTCAGAATGTTAAATATGGAAAAAGTTTGGGCCAGGCAAGTATATAAATGCTTAAGTTTATTAGAAGTTTATATATCCTTGTCTAAGTTCTATCTTTTTAATTTCAACAAATCCACCATTTACAATGTTATTAATCGTTCTTATGGATGCTCATTTTCTATTTACAAAGCCATTGAAAAATTAGACTTTCTCAATGGTAAAACTTAAAAAATTGTATTGCTATTTTGTAAATATGCTACCATTGTTTGTTAATGCGCATGACATTTACATATAATACAATCATGAAACAAATGTAAAAGAAAAGAATATTACTGAAATTTAAACTTTGAAGTTTTGTTAATTAGGGTTATCATAGTGCAACCGGCCAACGAGCCCTGGTACAATCTAGTGCCACATAGAGAAGTAGCATTATTTTTTATCATACTCTTTTGTATCTCTTCGAAGTATAGTAAAACTAACTCTCTCTTACTCGTGGACTAATTAACACACGTTGTGTTAGTGAACCACGTGAATCCGTGTGTCGTGTTTCATTTATTGCTTTCATTTTTCTTACTTTGTTGATCTTCCGATTTTCCAATCTATAGAAACCGTTGTGACAAGAATATTTGCCATATCTCCCAAATCCTACATATATTCGAATGAGAAAACAAGATAAAGGAATATTTGCCATATCTCCTAAATCCTAGAATATTTGACACGATAAAAGAATATTTGAACTATTCTTCTAAATATGTGTTAAATTTTGAACTAGCAAATTCAATTATCGCATCTAGGGTTTTTGCTCCGCAAATTTCGGAGGGCGAACGACCGATTGGACTGGAGCTAGGTTCTCGACGTGATGTCGGCGGACGTCGTGCCGCCGGCCGGGGGCAACCTACATGCGGCCAGCCATCTTGAGACGATCGCGGGGCAACGGCGACCCCCTACGGAGACGTCGTCCCCAAACCCAAAAAGTGACAGGGAAGCGCAACATATGAAGAAGAGAGTAAAGCAAACGGAGCCGCCGGCGCAAGCTGTTCCGGTACACGAGGGTCCGAGCAAAGCAGATGGATCAGGTACTACCCCGCCGCTAAGCCCTAGGCCAAACGCATGGTCAAACGGGACAGGAGCAGCGCGCAGGTTATTCGGGGGGGGGGGGGGGGGGGTAGCTCGCATGGACGAGTGGTACACGGCGGATTTTGACAGTGAAGATTATGCAACGGCAATGCGTGAGGATGGTCTGGAGGAGGGTTTTGACGGCGAGGAAGACCCTACCTGTCCGCCGATCTATTTCACCGCAGCCGAGGAAAGGGAATACTGCCGCAAGCTGAGATCAGCCCTGATAGTGAAACCACTGGGCAGATTAGTGTCGTACACAGCGGTGTCTATCCGACTGAACACGATATGGGCGAAGGCAGGAGGAATCCAAGTTACTTCAATGAAGAATGGCTACTTCCTCGTTCGTTTCACGAGTGGCATGGACTACGATAGAGCAGTCACGAACGGCCCGTGGATGATTGGTCCGAACTACCTATCGGTGCACATGTGGGACAAGAATTTCGACCCTTACAATCATGAAATTTCATCGACGTTAGTTTGGGCGAAACTTCTTGATATTCTGATTCACTACTTTCACCAAGAGGCCATGATGAAAATTGGGCGTCGTATTGGACGACCATTCCGAATTGATGAAGCCACTCGCACAGAGGCCGAAAGTGACTACGCCCGTGTTTGTGTTCAAGTGGACCTGACCCGACCTTTACTGTCGAAATTCTCCATCAGAGGCAAGAAATACTTTATCCAGTACGAAGGGTTGGAGAATATCTGCTTGAACTGTGGCACCTCTGCAGAGAAGTGGGGGTTGCTCGTGCGTTAAGTCGCAGGCACCTATGGAAGCGGAGCACACGGTGCAGGAACCCACGCCAGCGGCTAACCAAAATGAACCCCTCTATGGGGAATCGATGATTGCCAAACGCAAACCCCGTACCCAGAAGAAGGACCAAGGAGCGAATGTGAGTCTGAAGGGAACCAAAACGACTCACGACACACATCAGCATGCCGGGGGATCACGTTTTGCTGCCCTTGAGGAGGAGGATATAATACTACCGGGGTCTGAACATGCGGACACTCCTACTGTGACCATCAACAGAATGCAACAACAGTCAGGAAGCAGTAGGAGTAAGAACAAAATCCCAAAACAGACACCGCCGGTGAGCCAAGAAAAGGAGAGTATGCGGTCCAGGGAGCCTCGAGCTGCGGTGTCCATCGGGAGCAACAATTTTAGAAGCGACTGGAAAAGAAAGGGAAACCCAGACTGTCAACTCCAAAACGGGTACAACAGCAGGCCAACCAAACCAGGAGGTCATGGAGCCGACCCTTTCGAGCACAGAGCAAGAAGGTGGAAACGGCCACCCCGGACGACGGTGACACCAAGGGCAGATGAAGTAAAGGGTCGACTGCCAGACCTCAGTCCTCACAACGGGCAAATGCAGTCACAGGACACGACCGTGAACAGAGAATAATTCATCGGGGATGCAAATCGACGGGACACTGCCGCCGACTGCGTAAATCTAAGGGAGTGTCTCTTTCCTCTTCCTTTTTCTTTATGGATTATAAAGTTTTTTCATGGAACTGTAGGGGAGCGGGGGGTAAGGACTTTCTACGAGCTTTTCGTGAGTATCGTAGAAAGTCTAAACCCCATATTGTGATCATAGTGGAACCCAGAATAAGTGGGAGCCGAGCTATTGATGTCATTCGCAAGATGGGTTACGACGAAAATCTTATAGTTGATGCCGTGGGCTTCTCTAGGGGAATCTGGATGCTATGGAATTCCAATGAGCTGAATATTTCTAGAATCGACTCTAACCAGCAATGTTTACAAGACAGCTTCGGGACGAGATCAACAAAGCCTTCGACGAGGAGAAAATAGTTTTCGGGACTGGGGGCACCCGTGAGCAGCGCCTCATTGGCTGGCAACCACCGGCGCAAGACTGGGTCTGTGTCAACACCGACGGCTCAGTCATCCATTCTCCAGAGAGCACTTGTGGCGGCATCATACGGGGGAGTGATGGCCGCTTCATCAGAGCATTCACGGCGAACCTTGGAGGAGGTTCCATCACTCGTGCGGAGCTGGCTGGTATTGTGTATGGGTTGGATCTTGCTTGGGAGCAAGGAGTCAGGAAAGTTCTCCTACAAACAGACTCAGTAACTGCAATAACTCTGATTGAGAACGCGACAGAGCAGCACATCCATTACTAGCAGATGCAGGCTGGTGTGTTAACGCGCTTCAAGTGCCGGCCTTCCATCCAAAGACAAATAAAATGGTGGGATCTGATCTGACTCCAATAAAAAGGAATGCCATTCGGCGGTTGGAAGGCTGGAGTTATTGGCCCGGAAGAGCACATTTCAACAATGTACAAATTTGAACTATGGATTGCAGGGGGACACATTTCAAAATTTGATTACTGGGTTAATTGCATGGTTGGTCACTGAATTGCGAAAAAGGTTAAAGTTTGGTCACTCGAAATATTTAAATCAATTGGTGGTATTTCAGTTTACTGAAATCGTTCACGTTTGGTCACTCTCCGTCCAACTCCGTTAATTTTTGCTTACGTGGCCGTCAACATTAAAAGTTGACCGTTAAATGTGTGACAAGGCAATTTAAAATTAATAAAATTAAAATTTTCAAAATTGACATCTCATTAGTGAAAGGAGGTTCGACGACAACTGGATTTGGGGGAAATTAGGGTCGGGTGAGGAAGCAACGAGAGAGGGAGAGGTGGAGGTCAGCGGAGGCCAGTGTTGCATGGAGCCGATTCAACCTTCGCCATTCACCAGATCCCGTTCACCAAATTTTGGACCCGATTCGTTGTTCGCCCTTCGTCATTCGAATAAGGGAGCCGATTCGGAGTTGAGGAAGATGAGAGTTGAGGAAGCAACGGAGATTAGCGGCAATGAAGGGAGTCTATCCGTCCTTCGCCGCTAGCCCTTCGCCGTTAGCCCTTCACCGTTTGTAAGATCTCTTTTGCTAGATCCTGGAGCTGATACGAGGTAGGGGAGCGCCGCTAGCCCTTCGCCGTTTGTCGGATCTCGTTTGCTAGATCCTGGAGCTGATACGACTATGCTCACCTATTGGAGTTGAGAAAGTGGAAGAAGAGAGGTAGGTGAGGCTAAGAGGCCTTCCCTGTCACAGTTCGCCGCTCCATGCTTCGCCCCAGCCTAACCTGATGCTCTCGTCGGTGATGGAGGGAGGAGGTCTGGGTGCGAGCCGACGCCGCCATGATGGTGGCGAAGCTGCTGCTGTTGACGAGTCAAGATGCGTCGACGCTTTGTCTCGCCTCAAGGCCTTCCCTGTCACCATTCAAGCCCTCTGTCTCCACCCAAGTAAATGTCAACTACCCCTCTTGTGAAATTGAAAGAGATTCTGGGAGCAACAAAGAGAGGAAGAAGAAGCCAACGTACATCAGCTAAGCTGCGGAGCGAGTGCGGGAAGTGGCAGAGGTAAGGACATGAGGAGTATTTAAGCTCCGACGGTGGCGGTGGAAGAGGGTTAAAGGTGAAGACGGGAGGCATGGTTTTATTTTTTATTTTATTTTATTCATTTGCTATGAAAATAAATAGAAATTAAATTTTATAATTACAAGTTATATGCCACATCACACTTTTAACGGTCAACTTTTATAGTTGACCGCCACGTAAGCAAAAGTTAACTGAGTTTGACCAAACGTGAATGATTTCAGTAAACTAAATTACCCCAATGGATTTAAATATTTCGAGTGACCAAATTTGAACGGTTTTAGTAATCTCAGTGACTAACCATACAATTGACCCTTTGATTACTCTTCTCAAGAAGTCTACAAATGCGAACAAGTGTCAATACAACGCATGACACCTGTCATCAGCATATCCCGTCCCGAAGACAAATTAAACATTGGGTTTGACTCCAATTGTAGAGACATACGGAAATATATTTTACGGCACTTCTTGAGTTGGGAAAAAATCCTAATGTACATATGTTCTTAAAAAAATTTCCCAAAATACATAAGTTATAAAAAATTTTCACAAAGTACACATGTTTGGCATTCAGCGTTTTTGACAAACGTAGTGAATACTATCACCGCGTTTGACAAAGACGGTGAATATTTCACTGTTTAAAAAAAATGGTGACGTATTCACCATTCTTCTCTAAAACGGTGAACAATGAGCGAGTCAATCACCGTTTTAGAGGCAAACGGTGAACAGATCACTGTTTTAATGAAACGTGGTGTATATTAAACCGTTTCTGTAGGCCACGATGAAGCGACGCGGATCACTGACGTGGATAAACGTGTTGTATTCACCGCGTTAGACAAACACGGTGAATACCCCGTGTTTGTTTGCGTCAGCGATCCGCGTCGCTGTTCCTTTCACCGTGGCCGTCAGATGCGGTGAGGCGCGGATCGTGGTTTTCATCCCAGATCCGACGCCTCACAGCAAGCCACGCCGCCCCTTTCACCGTCTTCGATAAAGGCGGTGTATTCACCGTCTTCGTCGAACACGGTGAAGCATCCCCAATTAAATTCTCGGCAGAACCCTTCCCCCCTTCCCCCACTATAAATGGACCCTTCCCCCACTTACAAACCACGCCACAACAATTACAATTCTTTCTCCCTCAATTTATCCGCTCTAGCCTCGTTCTAAGTACGCTATGTGGTTTCGGCTAATTCCGATCTTCCACATGAGAAAGAATTACTAGAGTATGACCGTAAAGCCCCCGTCCCATCGTGCCAAAAAATGGACGAAGAGGCTCTTCGTGTAGGTTTATTGTTTTTTTTTTTTATGTTTTTATTTTTAATCGAAAGGATTTGATTTTATGATTTTTTTTATCAAAACAATCTCTGATTTTATTACTTTTTTATATATGGGTGCCGAGATATACGATCCTCGATTGTATATCCATTATGGGCAAGAGATATGAGACTCTTAACCGATCAAGAAGCTCATCGCTCCCGTGCTATTTGGGGTAACAATCTGGTAATTTGATGATTTATTTGCTTTATTTTATTATTTTCTAAGGTTTTATTTTGCTTTATTTAAACTAACAAATTGATGTGTTTCCTTTTTTTTTTTTTTGAAGGAATCACTTATTCCCGTCGTTCATAAAGGGACCACAAACTTGCCCGCTTGGCATCCACGGTTGGCGCCCTATATAGAGAGGACCGGGTTGGGTATGTTGCGCCATTTCATGCGGATCGAAATCGACAAAGATCTGCTTACGGCAATGGCGGAGCGATGGCGTCCCGAAACCCATACGTTCCACCTTCCGGAGGGGGAAATGACGATCACCCTCAAAGACGTGGCGATCCTCACCGGGCTGCCGATTTCTGGAGATGCCATCATTGGTTCCACTACCAAACCCGAAGGAGGTTGGGGGCCGCTCATTCATGATCGTTTGGGCTTTGACCTGCCGACCACCACAACAATTCAAGGACGGGGGCATCCACCGTTGAATGCGGGACAAGTGTCGGTCCCGTGGCTAGTAACTCACATCCAAAATGAGGTTGAAATCAATGACGAGACTCCAGAAGATCAAGTGGAGCTCTATGCACGCATCTACCTCATTGGTTTGGTGGGTGGATTTATGTTCCTCGACAAGTCAAACCGGTGGATTCAAGGCATATGGTTGCCATTGCTCACTGGTGACTGGGACGCAATCGGGGAAAAGAGTTGGGGATCGGCCGTGTTAGCTGGCCTATACCGGGAGCTGTGCACTTGCTCGAAGGTGGGAGCAAAACAAGCTGGTGTTGAGATGTTCATCCTACTGTTGTGGGTATGGGAGCATCTTCCAATGTTCGCACCTCTGGACCCACGTCCATACCAGAGAGCCGATGATGAGCTACATTTTCTGCAAAATCCCCCCTACGGTGTCAAGTAAGTTTTTTCCATACTTAGCCTAATTTAAAATTATTCCATGCTTAGCTAGATTTAAATTGCATGTATTCCGTACTTAGCCTAATTAAATTTATTCCATGCTTAGCTAGATTTTAATTGAATTTATTTCGTACTTAGCCTAATTTAAAATTATTCCATGCTTTTACTTACAAGGTGGATAGAAGCACATACGAATGACCATCAACCTGAGCATTCGTTATTGTTTTGTCGTTCTCAGTTAGATAAGCCTTGGTGGAATCAGGTAATCATGCTTTATCATATTTTAACAAGTTAAATTTTTTCAATGTAAATGGTCGCTAATTGCATAATTTGAATGAATATAGGTTACTTGGGATCCATATCCACGTGAAGTGGTCGAACTGCATCATCTTAGACACACTCTGGATCACGAGACGTGGTTGTGCAAGGTGCCATTGATCTGCTGGCACATCGTGGAGTGGCACCTACCCGATCGATCTTTGAGGCAATATCGAATGGAGCAACCAATTCCACAAACCGCGGCTCAAGGTTTCAAGGAGCTCCATGCCATCGGCCTCCGACACGCGGCAAAGAATTGGCTCCTAAAGCATCAGTTCTACATCAACATCTGGGAGAATAGAGGGACATGGGTGGTCCAAGGGATGCCGGAGACGAGACCGATGGGCTACCACGATGGGTACACGCAGTGGTATCGGAAGTTCACCAATAGATGGGTGTCAAAGCAAGGTGTTGTGATGGGTTCGTTGGTAAGTCATCCTAATCTCCCTCGTGAGTCTAATTATTTTGTTTTAAGGTTTAATTAATTTTGATTTATTATGTGGATTGCTTAGGTTGATGGTTTGGAACACGCCAAACACACCCTCGATAGTGCTCCAACCATGGATGAGCGCAAAACTTCTTGGTTGCGAAGGCTTATGAACAACCTCTTGAGTTGTACCCGAGAGCAAAGGAGGGATGTCGTGGCCTATCCTCCCATTCCCGCTCTGGCACGCCCATCCTTCCGTGATGGTGAGCCCACTGTGCCCCCGGTTGAGCCCCCACGAAGGAGCAAACGCAGGCCTCTGCCTACTTTCCAAGAGGTGCGTACAACTCAAGCAACCGAGCTCCATGAACCATTTGAGTACGAGTGGGCACCTGCACCGGATGTCGCTGGAGGTTCATCTCAGGAACCAGACAGTTGCCCTCATTTCCACCATCAGCAACAGACTCCAATGTATCAGACCCCGCACCAACAAACCCCTCACCGCCCGATCTACCAGTAGGCTACCGGTCCATCTCAGCAACCTCCACCGCCACTTGTAACTCCAGTAGGGGCTCTGGTTAAGAGACATCCGCGACAAGTCGTTGAGCGAGCCCGCCAAGAAGCAGAAGGAGGTGGAATAAGGGGTCGAGGATGTCGTGGAGGACGAGGCGAAGGGCGAGATGAGGGCCAAAATGAGGGGCAACCAAATGAAGAAAACCAGTGAACTATTCGTGCTTTCTTTGATTATTCTAGTGTTTTGTCATTGTAGTGAACTATCCGCGTTTATTTGAATTTTTGGGTCTTGTGATTTGAGTTTGCATTGTCGTTGAACTATCCATGTTATGTTAGTCAACTTTCTAATTGGACCACATTCCAAATTTATTCCAAATTCATGACAAGGCAAAACATGGGTACAATTTAAACAAGCTTACAAACGAAATGCTAATTAAGATAGATCACTTTTTCAAGGTTGGTCCTGATTAATATCCGCACCATGCCCGATAAGTTGTCCTGGGCAACGCCTCTTGTCATGGCCAGGTTGTCTGAACTTGGAGCATCGCTTCGGCCCCCTCCTCGTGCGCTGCACTTGATCCATCTCATTGTGAATCCTTTCAATCCTACGACGATCCTTGGTGCGTTTTAGGTGCAACGGTGGGATAATCAACTTCCCAACGTATATAGGCCAATACGCTTCATCTGGCATTGGACTCAAAGCTGCATCATATGAGTTCCGTATCGCTTGTTCAGTGTAGTAAGGACTCACCAGAGTGTTTCTGTTCATGGTTAATGACTTAGCTACTGTCATTGCATGTGAACAGGGTATCCTCTCGTTTTGATATTTTTGACATGTACACTCCCCTGATTCATAGTGCAGAGTAACCGTTTGACGATTGTGGCCACGTCTACCTCCACCCCATACACCTGTTTCCACTGCAAATATCCCTTCACTGCGATCGAAAAGAACAACTTTATGCTTACTTGATTTTTCTTCGTTCTTTTGCATTTGCTAAAAAACGTCATGTGCTATCGGATGACCAGATATCTCCCTCCCTATCGCTAGCTGCAGCCGAGCCACTCGCCACTCTTTGACCTTCCAGTATGACATCTCCACTATGACAGAAATAGGAATCGCTCGAAGGCGCTTGTACACATTATTTATACTTTCTCCATGGTTGGTAGTTGCAATGCCCCATTTGGCCCCGTTGTCCATATGGAGCGTCCACATGGCCAACTCTTAACCTTCAGCCCATACTGCTCCAGCTCGGTGGGTCTGACGGATCGTCTTCATCTTCTGCTCGTACTTTTTTGGTTGATGTGCAACCGCTGCAAGGTGAAGAATATAAAAATGGTCAATACATGATAAACAACAAATTGTTAAACACATAGTTAACTCTCATTAAAGGACATTAGTACCTGCATGCCACAATTAATTTTTGATGTCTTTCTTCTTTCCAAATTTGTGTTGGAAATTAGTGAGCTAGTATCGAATACACCAGCGCCATGTCCATCCCCACTCGTCAGGAAAACCAACCGCGTGTCGATCGAATATAATTGTAATAACCTCCCGCTATGTCACGTGTTCGTGTAGTTGGTCAAAGAAACATGTCCAACTTAAGTTGTTCTCCCCTTCCACTATTGCAAATGCAAGGAGGAAAATCTGCATGTTTCCATCAACGTCAGTGGCAATGAGAAGAGTTCCTCTGTACTTCCCAGTAAGGAAAGTTCCATGAACCTAATTAAATATTAGGAAGTAATTAGTATGAAATTTACTTGGTCTGCAAGAATACAAAGATTTCAAATAGTAAACATGTATTAAAATACCTGAATAACCGGTATGCAGAACGCAAACCCGTCAATGCATGGTTTGAAAGCCCAAAAAATACGGTGAAACATCAACTTCTCCTGTACTCGAACTTGATCCTCGGTGTATACATTGTTGTATACTGGCACAAAAATAGTCCCAGGGTTGGACTCCTCCATTGCGGCCATAAGTCTAAGGAGTAAAGCATACGAATCCTCCCAATCACCATACACCTCAGCCATGGCTTTCTACTTTCCATGCCATGCTTTTTTGTACCTTATCAGGTAAGAAGTCGATCCTTCACCTCGGCCATGATAGCTTTGACCTTTATATCTGGTTGTGCTTCGATAAGGTGTTTAATAGTTCTCCCAATTTTCTTTGCTTTAAGTTGCCTGTGATCCTAGGAACGTATGGACGAGGAGCAAGTGTGGTTGGTCTCAGCTTTTCGAATCACCCAGGAACCCTTTCTCTTCATATTTGCAGCCCGCAGTTCCCACGTACAGCCCTCTGCATCATTCTTGCATATGACATGTAATTGTTTACTGTCAGAATATTTTACCTTCCACTCAAAATTTGCGTCTCAAGGCCTCTTCAGTAAAGGCATCCTACATAGCGTCCTTTGATGAGAACGCCATACCCACCTCCAAATTGGCCGTCGGATTATACACTGGCATAGGGACAAAGTCGGGGGCATCATTCTGACTATGTAAAAATTGAGTTGGAACCTGTGTGTAGTATGGCGTCAGTGCCTCACGCAATACCGCATCGTCATCGTTATCATCAGTATCTTCCTCCTCGCTCACTGATCTCAAATCTTCCTCAGTATCATCATTGCTCGAGTCGAATGGATAGCTCGGCCCAGAAGGATCAACATGACCACCATCACCAACATCGTCTTCTCGCTCATGTGAAGTACGCCCTGCTCGAATGGTATTCTCGATTTCAGCCCACTCAGGCCCCCAAGCAGGCCATTGAATGCCATCGGCAGGTTGATCCTGTTGTGAGTATTCTTCCGATGGCACCCATCCTGCACAACTACCTCCACCGTAGTTGATTGAACTAACACCCTCTCTGTAACCTCCTGTATAACCACCTCCTTCGTAGTTGCTCGAACTACCACCCCATCCGTACCCTCCTACAAAACCATCATCATAAGAATACTGGTGAGAATAAGTTTCACCGACCGCCTCGGTCTCAACATACACCTCTGCTTGCCGCAGCCCGTTATCGCTTAGGAACTGTAACATTATCGTAACCGCGTCATCATTGTTTAAGAAAACTTCTTGGTACACAAGCCCTCCAGTACTCATACCTGGATACCAGTAACTAATATTACCAAGTCTCGTCTGTCCGCTCGTACAAACCCTGTCTGCACAAATATCACAGAGTTCTTGAAAATTGAATCGCGACTCAATTTTCAGCATAGTGGATACACCGTCCTCATAATCAATCCCTATGTCAGAGTTTGTAACCCTTCCATTCCACCGAATAATAAGCTGAAACTTCTTGAATTTACCCATATCTACAATTTACAATAAGTAACTATTAGCATAATTCCAGTAATTCATAACATCGGTCATATTTGCTATGATAAGTAATTCATAACATAACAATATAACTACTAAAAACAACCATTAGGAATTAATACGAAAATGAAATCATACCGAAAATTCATGTTCTGTGTATGTTGCTCGGTTTTGGCTGCTGAAATTTGAAGGGGGGGGGGGGGGGGGATTACGTTTTTACAACTGCTGGTGGGAGTGGTATTTAAAGAAAAATCGGCCAGCATTCACCGCCTTTGTTTCAAACGGTGAACAACATCACCGTGTTTGTCTCAAACGGTGAACATTAGGTAGTTGTGACCTAATTTTCACCTACCAGGGTTGGGAAACGTGGGAAATAATCACCGCCTTAGCCTGAGGCGGTGAAGATGTTCCCCACTTTGCTCTAAGACGGTGACGTTTTCACCGCTTTAAACAAAGACGGTGAACACGTCATCGTTTTATTTTAAATCGGTGAAATGTTCACCGTTTTCGGAAAATGGTGAATGCCAAACATGTGTAGTTTTGGAAAAAATTTTATAACTTATGTATTTTGAGAATTTTTTTTTAAGAACTAGTATACTTTGGAATTTTTTTCCTCTTGAGTTGGGTATATATATAAGAATTGCTAACTGGCCAAGGAAGGAACTTGTGAGAGCCTACCGATGTGGTATTTATGTTGTTGTGATAGAATGGAGGCAGTTCATTTGATTTCATATCATGATAATAGAGTACAAATTAGGAAAATCGAGTGGAATGAATTATTACTTATAAGTGGCACGGTCACATAAATGGAGAAAAATTTGATAATTTTTGTACAAAAGAGTTCCAACATATGCATAGTCCATGTTTATGTCGATTAGTTAGACCAGCCTAAGCACAATCAACATAAACAAAATGAGTCTAGAGAGGTCATTCACACACGTACTCCTAGTATTCTCTAGGAACCTCGCAACCTAGACGCAACTACCTTCTTTATACTTTGATCACACATGATAAATTTTGGATGCAATTCAGCAAGAAGGCCCTTGTTTAATAGGTGTATCCTACAAAGCATGTTTTGCACTGCGCAATCAAGCGCGAATAAGAACACGCAGAATAAGAACAAGAACAGGCTAGCTGCTTTGTCGAAATTCACGAGTATACATACAATTAGGAATGTCAATGGAGCGGGTTTGTCTAAACTATCCCATCCCGCTTTCAAATATTTAAAATCCATACCCGTGCGCCCCATATTTATGTGTAGGATGGTTCTCCAAATCCATATCCATACCCGTAGGTTTCGGGTACCCATGTGTAATACCCGTCCTGTACATCCAACATGATAACACCTAAAATTTTATATATAAATTTCAATTATAACACTAAACACACCTACTATATCATGAAGCCGGCAAAGAGACAATCATATTTAACACCGTTCAAAGCATCTTATCTTAAAACATCTATTAATCCATAAGATAGAATACAATGTAATTATGTAATCAAATCATTATTCTCTTACTCTAATACAACTATTAAGTAATAACTAACATAATCTTGTTAACAATCGAAACAATGAGAGAGTGAAAGGAGAGTTGAGGAAAAAGAATTAAGTTTTTATTTGGGTAGCCACCCAATTACATTTCTACTAAATATTTTCTTGAGTTACCCTCACTGTTATAGAATATAGGTTACAATTTAATTAATGTCTTTTTAATACGTGAATAAATTATCCTAATAGAGTGGGTATGGGTATGGGGCGGGGAGGCTAAAATCATACCCGCCTCATACCCATCAAACGTTTTGCAGGTTTTACCCATACCCGCCTCATACCCAGTCAAAACGGGGATTCCCCGCGTTGACTGGGTCGGGGGAGGACGGATACCCACGATCATGAGTTTGATTGTCATCCCTACATACAAAACATGCCTTCATATACACCTTGACACGATTTTCCTCTACTAGATTGTCATCACTCTTTAAACAAGCTGCCATAATAAGAACATGAATAGTTGTACAAACATCTCAAGCACTACACAACTGAATTTGGTAGCACAGGAAACAATAGTCTTGGTTTGTGTAACTTTTAGTTCTTTCAGTGCATTCTCCTGCAATCAGTTCAAGGATGGCCTTAGATCAAATCAGAAGACAGGCACCATGGTCGGCTGATTTAGTTGATTAAACAAAGGGAATACTTGCATAGTAAGTATGGGATAAAAACGAGCCTTTTGTGACCGATTCACTATATCCAGCAACAAGATTTAGGCCCGTCTATTGGCCGGATAAATTAGACAATTGGTATAAACAATAATACTAATTATTCGAGTTAAATTACGTTTTATTGAGTACCATGAAAAAACTAACTTATCCAATTACTAAAATATAAAAAAGAAACATAAATCATAAGTTTTTGTTTATATCTTGATCATTCATAACAGAAGTTCTTATTAAAATTTGAAAAACACAACTCATGCAAGTGAACCAATTCCTAAAAAAAATAATCAGAGCACACTTCAATTTACTCCTCGTTGTCGTAATATACTGCAAATTTTTTTTTTGTAAGAAAATGTTTATTTTAGACTTTTTTATTGCTCCTTATCAGAAACATTATCTTTTCCATGCGGCTTCATCTTCACTAATAAAATCTTTATATTGACCATTAATAGGATTTGTCTTCTCTCTTGCATTTCATTGAAATCCAAACTTTATTTATAAAATGTTTGAAAATGTGAAGCATCATTTTCGCTCTAGTAGAGTTGGCCTCATCCAAATCGTAAATATTATGAACAATTTGCTCTTTCGTCTAATCATTGAAACTTCTATATCCACCATCAATAATATGTTACATCTTCTCAACAACGGCATTATTTTCGTCAGTGAATTCACTACCTCCAACATTAGCATATTCTTCCTTCTTCTCTTTACTTTTTTTCTGAAAGCAAAAACTTAATGGTACTGTATTTACATTTGTGAAACACCATTATCAAAAAGTTAAATTTAGCTCGTTTATGTTATGAAATTCAGCTCAGATTACTCTTCTTCACCCTTCCTTATTATTAAAATTGTGCACTAACTTATGGCGTTTGCGATATTCTTATCAGCAAGCGTGATGAGAAAATTAACTAAACTCCTTCAGTTGGTAGGAGATAAGGAGGTAAAGGTCCTCTCATTCCATCACTATCTTCACATAGTTTCTCAGCAGGCATTCCAAAAAACCTAACTCACTCACAATCTAGAACAATAAAGTTATATTCAACAATTTTGTCTACAACTTGAGCCTAAATTCTAAATCTATAAAATTACAGATATTGAGATATGCTATTTAGTTGAATACTTTGTGTTTTAGTGGGTATGATTTTTCTCTCTTGAAAGAATGACTTTGAAGTTAAAAAGAATGAAAGGATAGAGGTGGATTGTTACCTAAGCTCTATTGTCTTTGATGTTGTTATGTTGTTACCTAGCTGCACTATTTAGTCAAAAACTTCACCTAGCTAAACTATGTAGTAAAAAACACTATGTTTTAGAAAAAAAATTCTCTCGAATGAGTTGAAGTTAACAAAAATGAAAGTGTATAGGTTAATTGTTACCTAACAATGGTTGCTTTGATGTTGTTGTATAATTTTTCTAAAAGTATGCATCTTAGTCTTCAAATCTCCTTTCATAGGTTCCAATTAATATGATTTTTCTAATCCATTTTTTTTTTTTGAAAACAAAGTGGAAAAGAAGAAGATATAGTCCATTGAAGTTTTGGAGATTAAAAACCCTTAATTTTAGACCTTTGAGATCCATGTCAGGTGTTATTAAAGGAGGTTGTGCGCCAAATCTCATTTCTTCTACTTAGTTGTTTGAAGATCAAACTGTTGCATTGTTATCCAATTAGATTATTCTCTATGGGAAATATTTTTTCGAAGCATGGAAGATGGAACCAATAAATACAGTAGCTAAATGTACTATGAATTCAGTTTAGCAAATCAAAGTAACACTTAACTATATATAAGATACCAAATAAACTGAAAGTTGTGGGGAAAAAAGGAAAGGAGTATTCGCTATAACGGAAGAAAACTATATCTAAAAAATCCAGAGTTGACGTAGTATATTCATAATTCTTTATCGCTGGCCAAAAAAGAACCTAAGAAAGAAATTATATAACCATTCATCCCTAATCACGTGTTGTTCTGACTCTATTTCATAGTCAATTAGTGTGAAAGTGCTGACTAACAGCCACATAGCAAAGAATTCACGACAATTTAGTTAAGGAAAGGAATATGGTACAAAACCTACTATAAAAAATACTACAAAACTCCATCAACCACCCTCCATCTCATTCACATCTACTGACTTTCGATTAATTAGCAACAAAACATATTTAGAAAGGCAGACTGGTTATTTCGTCACCCCATCCTTTGTACTCGTGACACTCTAACGCGTATCTAGAGGAGAGAGAAGAGACTTTTCCTAATTCGCTATTTTTATTAATAGCATCCTATAACTGTCAGTGACGAACCCAGGATTGCCGGAGAGGTATATCAGCGGTAAAATATGATAATAATTAAAAAAAAATCGAAATTATTAAAAATTAATTCATAAAGCTTACAATTATGTTTATAACGAATCATGATGACTTTTCATCTAATGAAATGTCTCTAATATACATTCATCACTTATGCTGCAAAGCAAATCTTTTTTGAATATATACAACTAAATAAATTTTCATAAATTGGTCACTCAACCGATTTGGAAGTTCGTTTTGATTATCGTCATAGCTGAAAATGTTCTTTCGCAACTTGCAGTTGCAAAGATAAAGTCAATACCAACTTCAAAAGCAAGTATTCTGGTGGGTGTCGGCCGTAGCCGCTTGGGCCTTGGTGGTTTTTTGGTTTCTCCCTTAATGAAAGGACCATACCCAACACACATGTACATTGGTATGGCTTGTGGGTTTTTTTAGAAGCAATTGATAGGATTATGAGTTATTTTAAACAAATTAAAAATGAAACTATTGTTGATTAAAATTTAAGATTGATTCATTTAAATAATAAAATTCTTCCAACCTAATGAAGGTGACACGGCTATAATTATCGAAGGACTTGTCAGAAGTCCGGAACTAAAAATATTTTGTACCGAAAATATGTAGGTCCTTCACAAAAATTTTGGGCAAGGGTGTGTCGTCCCTCCGACACAACCTCCCTTGCCTTAGGTCCGCCCCTGACCACTGTCACTGATAATATCATGATATGAGAATGGTAAGATGACATAAGAAATCATGATATGACACTGATATGATGTAATCAAATTATTTCGACGAATATAAGGCATCATTCCAACATCATATCACTATCATACCAATATCATATCAACCTATACCACTATCACATCAACATCATACCAGTATCACTGATAATATCGTGATATGACAATGGAAAGATGATGGGAAAATTTTTGCTCCAAAAAATCTAATTATCATGTACCAATATTTTTGAAATCTGATATAAAACGAATAACCTAAGATCTATTTTCGTAGAGGATTTGAAAAATGCTTCATAGCAACGTGAGAATTTGCGTAGGCTCACCCAAAATCCGATCAGCTATCCAAAAAATATGGTTAACTCCACATAAACCCCTTATTCCCTTCTTATCACTTTATGATATGGACCAATACAGTCAAAAACGCGAAGATTTTGACTACATTTGTAAGGGAAAATATGATTCTACATAGAAGCATTTTGGTGACCTAAAATGGTAAAAACGTAAGCTTTTGAGTTTTAAAGCGCTATTTTAACTGTATTATTATAGACCATTATATCTTCTCTTCACCATTTATAATTATTGGATTGACATGCTCCTTTAATTAATAACCTATTCCTAAGCAATAAGCATGTGGACGGGAAACAACTTGGTTTTGGTTTTATTCAATGGTTGATTACTAATTATCACATTCGGATTTGGTTTTGCTCTCGGGCCCACAATAGAAGTCGGGGCTCCATAATAAAAATCAGCTCATCCCGCAAATTAAAAAAAATGATGAGCAAGGTCCTTCCGTACTATGCGCAGAAGGCTTGAAAAATAGAATGGGATAGGTGTCAAAGGAGAAGCTTTTTATATGTTTGGTAGGATAGGATTGAGAAAACAATACAGATACTCGATATATATTCGATCCAATCGAAGCGATGAGTTTTTTAATTATCTTTTTATTTATGAAATTTTTTTTTAATTATCGACCTTACTCAATCTAGGAAAATATTAAACCCAAACCCATATTAGGGGTATACATAGATCGGATGATCCGGATCTAGCCATTTTAATCACCTGATCCATGCACTACGGTTCGGAAAATATTAAACCCAAACCCACCCAAAAAACTTTAAACCCTACTGTTTGTTTCTAATTGGGTTGGGTCGGGGTGGGGATATTTTTAAATAAAATTCCAACCCAACACAAAATATATAATTATTCTACGCCATACAAATATTTTATAACTAATTAAAATTTCAAAACAAATAAACCGAGGTGAAAGGTATCAAAATTCGCAAATGTTGTTTAAATTTTCATAAAATGTGATTTACTTCAACATATGTCTAGTTTTTTCACGACATTTGTTGAAATACGCTAAAAAGATTATAAATGAACGCATCCATAATATGTTATTCTATTAAAATTGTACACAAGAAAAAGGATTACGTGAACCATTGCTATATTAAATTTATGTCTAAACTTTAAGTCGAAGAATGCATTAGATTAGAGAGACCATGAGAGAATAACATGACAAAATATCTTAATTTTCTCATAAATATGGCTATATACGACATAAATATTTTTTGGATACAAACTCATACCAATAGATGGAACACGGGTTGGGTCGGGTTCTACGGGTTGTGTAATCCAAAATCCAAATCCAAATCGAACCCAAAAGTGGCGGGTTGTACAAAAGAAAAACCTCACCCAACCCAAAAACTTCATTTTAGTGATAAATACGGATAGATTGGGTTGGGTTAGACGAATGGATTGGGTCGGGTTAGACGGATTGGGTCGTTTTAGTGATAAATACTCTGTAGAGTGGCAGTAAGGGTGACCTATCTGTCAACTTTTCCACTATCACCCCCAAAAAACCAAACTCTGCCTTACGTAAAGTTGCTAGAGTACGATTAACCTCTGGATTTGAAATCACTGCTTATATACCTGGTATTGGCCGCCATTATATAACCATTCATCAATAGATGCTGCTTCCCATATTGGGGAAAAGTGCAAACCTATAGCCGCAGAAGTAAGAATAATGGCACCAGAAATATATTGTTTCCATAAAGCGAGTGTGTTTGTTCACCCCTACTTTCTTTACATAAATTGAACTATAATGTTGGGGATTAAGCCTTTTGTTTGAAAATTGGAGAGATGATAAACTTCAGCTACACATTTCTAAGCTCATACAATGTATTCAAATGAGAAAGCAGGATAAAAAAAAGATTTTTCATGTCTCCCAAATCCTGGTCGAATTATCGCTCGAGTATTCCATTGAGTTAATTATCTTTGTATCGATTAAGGATACTAAATCATTAATAATTAAATATTGGAATTTCTCTAAAAAATATTAGTCTCAAGTAGACCCACCCACTCACTCGACCGACCAGACGACGCGCACTTGTGTTGTGGTCCATTACCTCCCTAAGAGAGTGGCCCCTATCCTTATACGCACTTCACAAGTGTAAAACAACCAATGTAGTAGTTTTCCTCCTTGAGACTTATAACTTTCAAAAGCTACTCATTTCCAACAATCCCCCACTTGAATAGTTTTTGAACTATCTATGAGCATCAAAGTTCCATAAGATCAGACATAAGCTAAAGTATCGCGAAGATTTGAACCTTATCGTAGTGGTTACACTTCGATTTCATAAGGGTGACTCGTAGCCTTGAACCTATCTTTGACAGTGTAATTGAAGCGGTAGTCGGAGCCCGTGATTACCCAACAACGTCAGCTCCCACAAATCACTCTATGTACAAGAACTTTTTAATGGTGGTGGACTGGTGGCAGTTTTAAGTTTCCACTATACGTCTATACTATAGATTTTATAAAATATTTGCCTCACCCAATCACTAAAAATTGGAGGCATTTTGTTTTCTTGGTAGAGTAAACAGAGGCATTTGTACTTCTCGTGCCTTTTCCTACAAATCAGAAAAGGGAGGGATAATTACATAAATACACATAAAAGTAAAACAAATTCCTAAACTACAACACTTATAAAAAAATTCCCAAAATACTTAAGTTTGGAGTGGTTCGAGTTTGAGGAACTCGAACTACTAACCGGTTCGAGTGTAGGAGACTCAATCTAGTAATAGATCTAAGATATAAGCCTCGAACCATGTGAGGCTGAAGTGGTTCGAGTTTAGTGAACTTGAACCACTCCTTTGAAATTTCCAACAAACTTAACTTTGTGCTCGGTTATCCGATCGTAGCAAACTTTTTTTTCATTTCACATAACTTTTTGAGGACTACAACTTTTATAATATTCCTTACTCAATTTATTCCAAAAACCCTTATATATGTGAAAATTAAAATTAAATTTATTCCAAAACCCCTTATATTTAAAAATATTCCTATTTTGAAGATTTATTCCTAGTAAATGTTGTATTACTCAAAAAATTATGCAAAATAAAAAAAACTTTGCGACGTTCGGATTGCGGAGCACAAAGTTATGATCCTCTAAAGTTTGGCAAAATCGAAAAATTGCTCGTTTAGTGGTAACAAATGACGTATTCTCGGGGCGAAGGTACGGGAATTTTTTTTTATATATAGGGAATTTCTGCCAAAAGAGCAATATTTTTCGAAACGGGAAATTTTTAAATGGCTACCTTCTTAGAAAACGTCATTTGCTACCTATAAATGAACAAATTTTCGAATTTGTCAAACTTAGGAAGATCATAACTTTGTTCTCCGCAATCTGAACGTCGCAAATTTTTTTTATTTTGAATAATTTTTTGAGTACTATAACATTTACTATGAATAAATTTTCAAAATAGGAATAGTTTTTAATATAAGGGGTTTTGGGAGTAACTTTAACTTTAATTTTCACATTTTCACATATATTCTGAAAATATTTCTATTATAAAAGTTGTAGTCCTCGAAAAGTTATGTGAAATGAATTTTTTTTGCTACGATCGGATAACCGAGCACAAAGTTAAGGTTGTTGGAAATTTCAAAGCAGTGGTTCGAGTTCACTGAACTCGAACCACTTCAGCCCCACATGGTTCGAGGCTTATATCATCGATCTACGACTAGATCGAGTCTCCTACACTCGAATCGGTTAGTAGTTCGAGTTCCTCAAACTCGAACCACTCCAAACTTAGGTATTTTGGGGGGAAAAATTATAAATGGGGTTGTTTAAGAATTTGTTTTACTTTTATTTGTATTTAGGGAATTATTCCGAAAAGGGAAGGAAAACAATGAATGCATTCTTGAGAAAGAACCGGTGAGACGCAAGGATTTAACCACTGTCCACTAAAGCCATAGAGTAAAGCCTGTCATCATGCATGTTCCCAATACGAATGTAGAACAAGCTTGGATTTAGCCAAACGAGCTTCTTCATCTTCACTTTCACCCAAGTTTTCTTCAGCATCTGCGGTCCTATAAGAGACAATGGCAGTGGTAGGATCACCTTAACGAGTATAAGGTAAACAGAGACTAACTAGCAAATTAGTTTGGTAGAAGAATCACTCACTTAGGCTAGGCATAACTTGTAAGGGTAGTCCAAATACTAGAGTTGCTAAGTCTAATCAGAACTTCTCAGTGGAAACTAGGAATTGCAGGGGTCGTGCACGGCGAACACATTGCAACATTTGATTAATCTTTGGAGACGGAGCCCGGGTTGCTTGATGTTAGCGAACAAATCCATATACTGAGAAACCAAACCATAGACTAATCACTGGGCGGCATCTTTCTTTGGAGACGGAGCACGGATTCAATGTACATTGGACATGTGAAACGGTGGTAATATATGCTCGTCCATCAGTTCAAAATTTCCCCCTACTTTTGGCGCCAGTGAAACGGTGGTAACTAGATCGACCAAGAGATCGCAAGTGTATAGGTGTCAATCGGGTGGGTTCGGGCTGGGTTCAATCGGGTTCGGGTTCAAACGGGTTGCGGGTTAGTCGGGTTGTGGGTTCATCGGGTTCGGGTTCATCGGGTTCGGGTTCAATCGGGTTGCGGGTTCATCGGGTTTTGGGTCGGGCGGGTCGGGTTTCGGGTTGTTCGGGCCAGCGCATCAAGTAACTTAACTCATTACTCATTACCAACTTACACATTTTATTACACTAATTTAAAATATTTTCTCAACTTTTTAACAAATTTATTTCTACTTCGTATATATATACTTTATTTTTTTGAAAAAAACTAGGCAAAATTTTAAATCAATTTGTATGACTTGCAAACTTGTTATGTAATTAATCATAATTGGTAAAATATTATAGCTAATAGTAATGGTGATATCAATATTTGCAACCAAAAGACACCGTTAATTGTTTATTTGATATTTTAGTAGTAATTCAGTAGTAATTGAATTAAAGTATCTCGTTTAGTATAACCATGCAAATCTGGTATTTGGCGTGTGGTAATTGGCAAAAGTATAGTGATAAAAGGAGTTATTTCAAAATAACTCATTGCCCAAATAACTTCAATAAACTGTTGCCAAACGAGTTATTTGTAAAATTGTTCGAATTATCCTAAAAATTGAACTATTAAAGATTAGCTATCAAATTTAGTAAAATTATTGTGACTTCAATCATAACTTACTCAATAGCATATATCCTATACACTTAGCCTTACCCTCAATCAACAATATTAAGTTAGTCTATGTTGTTGATTGTATACCCTAAACCATCAATACATTATACACTAACCACATAACCTATACCCTAATCATATGTCCTTGAGTTGTGATTTTGCTAGTATAGTTAATTTAAAAGTGAAATTCATACTTTGATTTTCAAAACATAGATAAAAAGTGATATTTGCTAATTGTTATAGCCTAACCATATATCTTATACTTTACACCACATACCTTGTACCCTAACCACGTACCATAAACATAAATTAAAAAGGGATCTCCTGCCGTTAAAGACTTCAAATGACTTCAAGTGAACATATGTTAATAAAAAACTTAGAACCGTCAAAACCATCAATATCTTATACCCTAACCATATACACCCTAAACCATATGTACCTTATACCTTATACCCTAACCATATACTTTATATCCTAAACAACGAACCGTCAAAGATTACTTATCAAGTTTGGTATAAATTATTGTAACTAATGGTTAATTCATTTATTAGCCCATAAACAATTACGTACATATATACATATTAGCCTTCAAAGCATATAAGAATAATTTTAACTAGTCATGCCCTCCATATAAAAGTTAAAGATTCATATTTCAAAAGCTAAAATTATGAAAAACCAAAAAATTGAAAACACCAAATTTGCTTCCTTCTTTCTTTTCAAAAAATACTAAAATTTCCCTCCTTCTTTCTCCTTCCATACATTAGAAAAACTCAATTTTCCCTCCTCTTTCTCTTCCATAAAATTGAAAGAAACAAATTACCCTCTTCTTTCATTCTACAAAAAGTTGAAAAGTCAAAAGTTTCCCTCCTTATTCCTCTTTCATAATAAAAAAAAATCAAACTTTCCCACTTCTTTCTCTTCCCACATATCACAACCACAAAAATTCCCACTTGTTTCTTTTCTAAAAAAATTCAAGAACCAAATTTCCCTCTTCTTTCTCTTCCCAAACACTTGAATACACCAAAATTTCTCTCTTCTTTTAAAAACATCAAATTACCAAATACATTACTTTACTTTATTTATATTTAATTGATAATTTTATTGAATATTTAAATTAACCAAAATTTTAATTTATATATTATATTAATATTGTCATGATCTCAAGTGACCTTCATGTTTCAATTTTGGTAATTTTCTTAACATACGTAATATCAAGTGAGTTTCATATTTTTTAAATTTCTTATACGAAATGAAAAAATAATTTTACTTAAGTTTAGAATGAAAAACTTTATTTTGAAAAACTATGTATTGTATATTTTTATAATTATTCAAGTGGATTAGATGAAATTCGGGTTGAGTCGGTCGGGTTACGGGTTAGTCGGGTTCGGGTCAATCGAGTTCGGGTTAATCGGGTTGCGGGTCAGTCGGGTTGCAGGTCAATCGGGTTCGGGTTAATCGGGTTGCGGGTCAGTCGGGTTGCGGGTGAATCGGGTTGCGGGTCGAGCGGGTTACGGGTTGTTGACTTTTAGTCAATTCGAGTTGCAGTCGAGTTGTGGGTCGGGTTGATCGGACGGGTTAATCGGATCGGGCTATGTTTTGACACCTATACGCAAGTGGGTGGGATTCCCAATCGCCCAAAAGTAAGATTCATTTTTACCAACAACAACTGTTGGGCCAGATCCAACAAAGGAACAGCCCATACAAAAGAATATGAAATGAACCGCACAATATGTGACCAAAGAGCGCCGTAAATTTTTTTTGACTACAATTGTGAAGCAGTAAGTACCTTTTCCGTGAGATGGGAAGAAAGGCGAATCTCAATACCTGTTTTCTTATCATAAATCATGTTCTCGAAAGAGAAAACATAATAGGAAGTTCCACCGTTATTCCTTCTTCAGGAAAAGGAATTCTACAGCTTTAGTTATGAACCTGTCAAAGCCCTTCACTGTATACATTGGCTGTGATTCCTTGGCATGAATGTTTCCAACCGATGTGGTATCTTGACAAAACATGCGTACATGTTCAACAATCTTCATTTTAAGTCACGATGGGTTGTTAACTTGTTATAGAAGACTAAAATTATTGGGTCTGTTCCTAATAGTTGGAAATTTGTTGTGTCTCCATTCTAGTTTGTACCGTTCTTGATCGATTATCAAGCCAATAAACAATATTGTCGCGAAAACATTAGCTCACCTCAACCGTACCGATCCCTCCTAGATCAAGGCTATGCATGGCTTGTCTCCCTACTTTATTTGGAAGATCGATATTTACTAACCACACTCAAAGCGGCCCTGGTGTGTTGCTAAGAGTTCAACGACAACAATAGCAAAAGCCTACGAACTGAGAGGCCAAAAAGTTGCATTGCGAACAGGTCGAAATCAGGGGATTTAAGGCAATCAAGTAGATAACCTCACTTCTCAAGTGGCTTTTGCAGTCCGGGTGGCTCTTGGAAATCTGAAGCTCGTGCCTTAGAATGCTTGTAAGTTGTAACGGGATCAATTCATATCTCATTGGCCCTTATTCGAGATAGTGATTTCCCTCTTCTGAAAAATCTTCAACCTTCCAAATACATTGCCTTATTCAAGTGGCACGAGCTAGCTGGTAAGAAAAGTCTACTTACAAAACTTAAGGCGAAGGCGTTTCGGCAAGAAGTCTCCTTGAATAATAGTTGCGTGGCACAGAGCATGCTTTGCAGTTTGCATTATGCTGATTTTGGTCGTCGAAACCTGCAAATACGTACTAGTGTTTAACAACTCCAGTCACTTGAAAATTGATGTGTATTTGTTTCAAACATTTCGTCTTATTTTGGATTCGAAAATATAGTGTCTAATTCAGTCACTTGAAAATGGAGGCATTTGTAACATACCTGATGATTCTGTTCATAGCAGAGTAAACTGGATTGAATCACAATTTAAATCAAATTGGATCGTGGGCCAAACATGATTATTTTGATTCCATAGGATTGAATTAAACTGAATTGAAACAAATGGTGACTTTGGTCGACCACTGGTTTTGTTGGGTCTTATCACAGTTCTATTTAATTTGGATTTTGGTTCAAATTACACGTTGGGTGTGCACTATAATAGTATAACAATTAATCAATTTACTAACATAAATATATCATATCTCCGGAAAACCACTACATTTCTCATAAAACAAATCACAAATTTTCTCCTGCACACCCCAAATCTCACAAAGCATACTAGAAACATATGACGACAAACAAATCAAATCAGAAAACGAGAAATCGTACAACAAATTTTACAAAGCGACTCTTAAATCTCCAGAAACAAATCACAAAATCGACCAAATACACAACCAGAAGCATACCATAAATCTCTCGCTCTTAATCGTCCATAAAATCATATCGATGAGATTAACATTGTTGATCGTTTTACGCTTGTACTTTCATATGGCTAACTTGACTAACAGTAATGATCTTGACATCTCAACCGGGTTTAAAGGGTCGTTTGGATGGCACATTCTGATGGGTCAATCTGCCCCTATTGACTCAAAATGAGACAATTGGCCAAATTCACTCATTTGGCACCCAAAAACTAAAACGAAACATTTTGAAATGGGGTAATTGTAATTGACTCGTTATAGGTCAATCTGAAATACTTGGGTGGGGGCCGATAACCTGCTTTGACACGTTTTTTGGCCCCCTTTCCAATTGTGACATTTTCTTTTCCCTTCCTCTGTCTTTCCCAGGACAACCTTTCCTCTCTCTCCCTGGTTTTCTTTATTCCTTTTTATTGTAGTGGTGATAACAAGATCGATCTCTATGCTGATAAAAAAAACAAGATCAATCTCTCTCTTTCTTATTTTTTGAAACATCGATGATGTTGCTTCACTCACCCATTTCGTTCTGGTCTAGCTTCAAGCTAATGAATTTCCCGATTCGGACACTGCTGCTGGAGATCTAGAGTCGGCTGGTTCCTGGCTGCCGGAAGTCCCCTTCACCGATCCGTGAGCTACCGCCGCTGACTCGTTCGATTTGCGCTCTGTTGGTGGTGACCATGATGCAGATGTAGAGGACAGTGAGGATCGTGCTGCAATGCAATCCAGGTGACCGATAGTTTGGACCGGGTGGAGAAGGGGGAAAATCAATTCCAAACATCGCCACCGGTGAAATTGGAACGTGAACGTTGATTTATGACTTGATATATACACATGTTTTTATCCACCATTCCTGTACCGTTTGAGTCTCATCTCTCATGTTTTAGGCCGATTTCATGCTAGGTTGTTCTTGTTTGTGATATTTCAGGTCCTAGTACGTGAAAGAAGGTTTGGGCACGAGTTCGGGGTCGATTGGATGAAGTTGGGACGTTTGACGAAAAGCTGGAAATTCCACAAGGGCAGACTTAAATTCCACACGGCCGTGTGACTTGGCCGTGTGGAATTCCATGACGCGGGCAAGCCACACTGGCCGTGTATGGGACCCCTTGTGGTCGTGTGGAAAGTCCAGGGAGCTCACACGGCCAGACTGGATATCCACACGGTCGTGTGCCTCTCTGGCCGTGCAGCGTGCCTCAAGTCCACTAATCGAAACGCGGCGTTTTCACATCCACACGGGCGGACTGGAAAGCTACACGGCCGTGCGACCTGGCCGTGTGGTCGGAAAATTCTGGGTTTTGAACCCATTTCGAGCCAAAGGAGGGGGAAGGGAGTTTTTGAGCAAAAAACAGAGCCCTAGAGAGAGAAAGTGCGAAGAACACATCCTAGAGGTGATTTTGGAGCTGGGTTTCATCAATCGAGCTTGGAGATCATCAAAGGAGTGAAGGTCATCATCCCAGAGCAGATTTTCCTCATCTTTATGAGTATGAATACTCTGATTTTTGTTGTCCTCTCTCTCTATGGAGTAGAACCTTCTCTCACTTGGGTATGAAGAACCCTAGTTCCATGTGTTAGGGATCTTGATTGTAATGACTTGGGATTGTTATACTGATTGATTATAATCGATTGATGCATGATTTGTTGAGTCAATTGAAGTGTGATCATCTTTTCTTGATTTCTGCTGCAACCTGAGATAGATAGAATTTGATTAGGTTGTTAGAGCTTCATCAATCGGTACTGGTAGATTGGTTATACGAGAGTTAATCAATTTACTACTTTGTACTGGAACCCAATTCCAGTAATGGAGTTCTGTGTTTATTGCCTCAGCAGTCTATCCCGGTGAAGGTTAGTCGTCTGCCGGTTAGCCTGTTTGAGAGGGCTTGGTCAGCTTAAGAGATTCCAAGCTACTATCGGATCTTCCGCAGTTTAATCAACAGTTAATCAACCCAGGGTAATTACAACCTCGACCTAACTAAGGAGCTAGGGGGACTCATTCCCGAGTGACTCTCCCCTTGCTAAAGAACTTTGAACCATTTCCTGCTTTCTTACTGCTTTTAGTTAAACCACAATCACTCGACTTAGTTTCTAGATAATAAATAATCATGGAGTAGGAAGTAGATCTAGGCCTCTGGTTGACAAATAAAGATCGCCACTTACTGCATTTCCAGACTGCGATTGCACTTGGTCGCAGTTTGGTGTTGTGTTTTAGCGTGTCACTGATGAAGCTGAGGATGCTAGTCTGGGCCCTCTTCCTTTCTCTTCTCTTCTTTTTCTTTTTCGTTTCTGTGTAAGCTTTGGGAAAACGAAGACCCCATCTGATGGAGGGCGAAGACCGACAACGAAGAGGAAGATTGAAGTCCGACGGCGAGAGAAAAGAGATGACTTGGGTTCGTTGCTTGATTGGGCTTGTGATTTGAAATATTTGAAAATTAATTAGGAGTTGTGCATGTAAGTAGGTGGCGGGTCTGTCTGCTCCATGCGACCAAAAAAATTTCTTATCAAAGAACCATTGTTACTGCTAAGCAGCGGTGATTCCTGATTCTTCCTATTTCTCGTAGGTTTTTCAATTCATTCAAGCGAATTCTATTAAGATTTTTGGATGCTACGTTGTAAAGGGATTGGATTTTTTCTGTAGCTTGTATTCAGTTAAGCCTTGATTCCGTTAAGTTTTGATTCATGGAAAAATTCTACCTGGGCTTGGGTTGTTTTCCTTTGCTCTATTTCTCAAAAGGTAGTGGTAAAAGATGGATATGGAGGGTAAGAAAACAAGGGGAAAGGTGTATTTTCCGTATATGTCTCATTTCAAGGGTTAGTGACATAAATATTGCTTTTTTAAAAATTTACCATCAATATGGCGGATTAAAAAGTATTTACACAAATACTGTTTATTTGTGTAGGGTTATAGGCGCGGCCGCCATAGACCCAGGCATGACCTCTTTTTGAATCCCTAAAACCAGTCTTAGGCGTTGGCGCCGGAGACTCAAGCGCCCCCGCCATCCGCTCATTGTTTTTAAAACGCGCGACGCCCTTCCCACCTTTTCTTTCTTATCCTCTTCTTCTTCCTTCCTTCCTTCCCACACCACACCCCAACATGCTCTCTCTCGCCCGAAAAACCAAACCCACCACCACGCCACCGTCGCCCCACAACGCCGAGGAAGGCGATCCCGCCCTAGACAGAGGCGTCCCCGCCGCAGACAGAGGCGGCAGTGCCTGAGTTCAACCGCAACGGAGCAGATGTTGTCTGAAGACGAGGAAGTACTCGTCGGCATAGGCAGGGGCAGAGGCCATTTTCGTAGTGAGAATCTCGCCGGCGGCGGCTTTTTTTAATTTTTTTTAATTAATGTTTTTGTTGCTTTTGCAGTTCCTAGGCTTATGGATAGTAATTCCATGAGACTACCACCTACGACAATTAATCTAGCTCTGGTCGATCCGGTACTTCTTTGAGGACATGGTCAACATCGTATCGACTTTGTTTGGGCAAACGAGGTAAGTATTTGATAACTATTTCTGTAAAGTTAATTAGCTAGTTAGATTAGACTATTTTACTAGGTGAATTGAATTGTACTAAAATTAGAATAGAATTACGTATCAAATTTTTTGAAATTAGTATAATTTTAGATTACATTAGATAGATTAGATTTTACTAGGTGAAATTAGAATTATTACGAATGAAATTGAATTAATATAAGTTTTGTGCACTATAGGCTAGTGATCGACCTTACCATGTTTGAGGTACGACCAATTTAGTCACGTACCATGAGTGTTATCTGCCATATCTCGGAGCAGTGGGCTTTTCTAGTGTTTTTCCCCTAGCCCCTATGAATGTTGATGCGAGTTTGATTACTGCACTCAAGAATGTTGGCGACCCTAGACGTCGACCTTCCACTTGCCGTTTGGTGAGGTCACGATCACGTTAGAGGACGTTGTGACACTATCTGGTTTGGTGATCGACGGTGATGCCGTCGTAGTTTACATACCGGATGAGGAGTGGCCGGAGATCTGTTTGAGACTGTTAGGACGGGTTCCTGATGATCTTTCCGGCGGTATCATTAGGAATGTTTGGCTGAGGGATGAATTCAATCATCTGCCGGGAAATGCATCCTAGGAGGTTACAGAGCAGTTTGCACGAGCTTATGCTCTATCTATAATGGGAGGTGTACTGTCTCGGATCGGTCTGGAGCTACGGTACACCTACAATACCTACTTTTGGGGGAGGATTGGAAAAGAGCTCGACGGTTTGCTTGGGGAGCAGCTGTTTTATCCTACCTGTACCGTGAGATGGGTAGGTCGGCTTTGCACATTACGCATTCCTCCACTTTTCTAGGAGGTGACCTTGGTGGATTGGTCCCCTTACTGCAGCTCTGGGCGTGGGGGCAATTCCCACATCTGACACCGCGACATTTAGAGACAAGGGCGCAGATTGCCGAGGATGCATCCCCACGTGGTGTTCGATGGTTTCCGGCCAACACTCGCCAGTATAGTGAACAGCTATTCCAGTACAAGTTGTGGTTTGACGAGATGGAAACCATGGTGGTTAGTATATAACATTTCATTTTATAGAATAGTTTTGATTTGTCTGTTTTAGATTTAAGGATAATAACGTGACCATTTTTTGTGTGTAGTGGCAACCTTAAGTTGAGAGAGCACTTCATCTCAGAGGTAGTGTGATACAGTCTGAGACGTTTCAAGTAGTAGTGCCATTGATCTGCTTTTCAGCGGTGATGTGGCACCTTCCAGGCCGTGTGCTCCGGCAGTTTGGCATGAGGCAGCTTGAGTCTCATCTGCCACATCATGAGGATGAGGTTAGGTTTTTCTTTTGCCAGACTACTCGTGGGCCATCACGTGGGCAGCAGTTGGTACACGCCTCTAGAGAGTCACTTGCTTTTTGGAACCGTCGGCATGAGTTCATAGAGACGACCCATATAGTGAGGAGGTTTTAGCCTACCACTCAGAGCATATGGAGTGGTATCGAGATGTCACCAGACGTTAAGGCACACGGAGAGGAGCTGCAGTGGGGGCACGGGTTAGTGATATATTGTTGAATTTCTTAGCTGTGTGAAATCTCTAACATTTCAATTTAAATTTCAGTACGACACTTTGGCTGAGCTGAGTTTACGTGATGGAGTACGGACTGGAGGGATGTCCACCGACCAGATGAAGGAGCTGGCCAACATGATTGCATCAGGGGTTGCTACTTTAGGTTTGGAGCGGCGCAGGCATCCTGATGTTACAGTACCTGTACAGCCTTCTTATGGTCAGCCCAGCATGGCTACCTGGCTAGAGTGTACTGATCCGACACCAGACTGGGTCGTCCTTGAGCCACATTTCAGACTGGATCATAGGCCACGTAGACAACGATGTGAGCATCGTGATGTACCTAACCCAGTCCGGATTTCAGATCGACAGCGAGCACAGCCCGTCCGGCCTACTTCGACCTTCCATTTTAATTCGGCGTTTCAGCCAGACACTTATTGGGAACATCAAACAGGCGCCACTTCTTCAAGATTCCAGGCAGCACCTCATTTAGTCGTTCATCCTCCTACTCAACCGCAGTCTCACTCGGATCCTTCTTCGAGCTTCCATCCACCAGATGATAGCTTTCATACACCGCAACATGCTACGATGAGAGGCGGATACATGGCCTCGGGTAGTGATACTAGAGCAGACTCTACTTCATACCCGTGGGACGCTCTAGAGGGTGATCAGACCTTTCAGGAGACGATGTGGAATTATGAGCAGGAGCTTCAGGCGCGGCAGTATGATGGCGGTGTACCTGAGGAGAAGATTCACTCTCAGCAGGATGATATGTTCGGTACACAGGATCAGGATGGTGGTGTCGAGGGAGATCAGCCCCATCATTATGATGGTAGGCCTCCACGGATCAGGGTGCCAGCGAGGTGTGGTACTGGCGGCCATCTAGTTGATCAGCATGATGGTCGTACTAAATGTTTGACGGACTTATATTTGGTTGGGCACGTACCAAATGTTAGACGGACTCAGATATAATACCGACATCAAGATGGCGATGATCCGTTGGGTGAGTCGTACTGCTACAAGAACGCACCAACTTGTCCTTTCTCACAGTTCATTCGCTTCCAACATCTCGACATCCAAACCGCACCATCCAAGGACAATTGTCATCCTTGTGCTTCAAGCATCTGACCTTCCAGATTGAAGGTGACGACTCCACCATGCCATATTGAAAGTTGTGTTATAGTGCGTGGTATTTAATCGCCACTTGTGCAGCTTGTTTCGAGTGAAATATATGCCCTTTGTAGAATTCTCCTTCAAAACTAGCAACAATAGGCATTGGAATTACGCCATATGAATCAACATATGATGATTCGTCGTTCTCTTCATTACCAGGCAAGTAAAAATAAGGAGGATAATTAGGCTGCTCTCCTTCGCCATCTTCCTCCTCCTCCTCCTTCTCCTCTTCTGCATCTTCCTCCTCTCCGTCAACATCGTCAAGATCAGATGGCATGCTCCATATATCTTTTTCCGCTCCATGTATCTCAGCACCCAAACAAGAAGGATTTTGTGCCATAAAATCGAAAAGCATATTCAAACTATCATCATCCACAATAGGCATCGCATAATGAAATAAAACACCATTCTGCCATTCTGGAAGACGGTAAGTGAAACCTGTGATCACATCACTATCTTGTACTGCTTCGTCTCTATGTCGTATTCTCGTAATTAGATTCTCACAAAGCTTGTGATATGTCACCCTGGATGGAACCGTCAACTGAAAACTACTACCACCAACGAATTGGACGCCCAAATTATCCTCTACTTTCTCCAATTTCAACCGAACGACTAGTTCAAATCTTCTAAAACCACTACAGAAAAACAAATTCACTAATTAACTAAACAAAATCATAATAACATTTGAAGAATATAATTAAAAAAATAAATGTGTCTCTTACCTATTAGCCATTTTTGCAGCAACAACCAAAGCTTCTCTCCCTCTAACTTCGTGGATTTTTTTTTTTTTTTGTGGTGAACAACTGAAACGAAATTCGTTGTTTTTATAGGGGGTAGCCAGCAATACGCCATTGAACCCGTCATGGTCCTGGGCACCATCACTGGCGCCATCACTAGGCACAAATTCCCACCAACTCGCCTCAGTCTTGGGCGCCGCCGCTGTCACCTTAATCAAATGATCCAAAAAAACAGAAATAGCAGCAGCGCCTGAGTCTCGGGCGGTCTCGCCGGTTTTGCTCTCCAAAACACAATAACTGTGTCAATACTTTTTAATCTGCCATATTGATGGTAAATTAAAAAAAATACAATATTTATGTTATTACCCTCATTTCAAATGCCTCATTTCATATAACAAGACAATTTGAAATAAAAATACCATACAATTGTCTCATTTTACAAAATAAGACATTTACACCAAATTGCCTCATTTTGGAAATGCTCCATCCAAACGACCCCTAACTAATTTCACCAAAATAGGAGTTATTGGCCCGGTGATAACATCGGATTTGCACATGTTTTCACCCTCATTTATTGATCATTTTGGCTTGACTTTCTTCTTTCTTGGACTATTTTACGCTAGGTTGTGTTCCTTTGTCACATTTCAGGTCCTAGCATGTGAATTTCTACCTCATATTATGGACTTCTACCTCATATTACACGAGCATGACCTGAAGAATAATGGACTTCTACCTCATATTATGGACAAATAATCATTGAATTTTGTCATTAAAAGAAAGAGGACGAGACTACGAGCGTCTGGGATCAAACGGCGACTGATTCGGAGTCCGGACGAGGGAGAAACGAAGCATTAAACAAAGACTGAGCAAGCCACACAGGCACACCTAAAAACCCACACGGCCGTGTGACCTGGCCATGTGGCCGTGTGGGATTTACCGAGCACTCACACGGGCATCCTGAGGAGCCACACGGTCGTGTGGCCCCTGCCCGTGTAGCTTGCCTGGTTGCCCATTAATCGAAACTCCGCATTTTGGCACTCACACGGGCAGCTGGGTAAGCCATACGGCCGTGTGGCCTGGCCGTGTGAGTCGGGAAATTCTGGGTTTTAACCCAATTTCGAGCCAAAGGAGAGGGAGAGCGGGGTTTGTGGTTCCCAAACACCCAAGGGACGAACCCTAGAGAGAGAGAGAGCGACTTGGGAACATTCTTGGAGATATTTTGGAGGATTTCTTCGCCATTGGAGCTCGGGAATCAAACTTGGAGATGGAGATTGAAGATCTAGATCAGATTTCTGCAGTCTCTCTCTTCTTTATGGAGTAACTTCCCTTCACTTAGGTTTTGAGGAACTCTAGTTCCATGTGTTAGGATCTTTCTTGTATGAAGTTTTGGATGCTATATTGTTTGATTATAATCGATTGAGGCATGATTTATTGAGTCAATTGAATCTTAATCAAATTCTCTTGATTTTTGCTTTAACCTATGAAAGATAGAATCTGGTTAGGTTAAGAGAGCTTCCTTGATTGATAGTGGTGAATTGGTTGTGCGAGAGTCAACCAATTCACTGCGTTGTACTGGAATTCATTCCAGTAGTGGAGATCTGTGTGAATCGCCTTAGCAGTCTATCCCGGTGAAGGCTAGTCGCCTGCCGGGTATTCTGTCTAAGAGGGCTTGGTCAGCTTAAGAGATTCCAAGCTAATTTAGGATCTTCCGCAGTTTAATAAACAGTAGACCAACCAAAAGTAATTGCAACTTGGACCTAATTGATGAGCTAGGGGGAATCATACCTAAGTGAGTTCCCAACTTGTAATTAGTAGAGTAGTTTATAAATCAATCCTTAATCTAGTTTGCTAGATAATGAACTGAAGTTGAGTAATAGTAACTCTAGAGACCCGTGGATTCGATATTTATTACTTGTGCCACTATACTGCAGTCCCTTTCATTTGTTACACTTGGCCATTGTTAGGTGTTGTGTTTTAGCGTGTCACCCGGAAGAGCACATTTCAACAATGGATAGAATCTTCACGTATTTGAACTATGGCGGGGTGGGGATTTTGGTGGCAGAACACATTTCAATATTTGATTACTTTTCGTAAGGGTTAATTGCATGGTTGGTCACCGATATTACAAAAAATATTCATGTTTAGTCACTACAAATATTTAATTTCATTAGTGGTCACTAAAATTATTTCGATAGTTCATGTTTGGTCACTCTCCGTTAACTTTCGTTAGCCTCCGTTAACATCGTCAATATTTTGCTGACGTGGCTAACAGAAGTGTTGATTCATCCTATTTAAATTATAAAAAAATGAAACCCGACACGTACAGTCAGCTAAACCCGCCACATGAGATACCCACCCCAACCAGTGGCCCAACCCGTCATCTTCTTCCTTTATTTGACCCGACCAAAAAAACCCTAATAACTCACCGTCGCCAGCTCCTCCTCCAAGTTCAACATTGTCGCCGCCTCTGGCTCCTCCTCCAAACCCAAATCCCTCTCCTAGCTTGCCCTCAACGCCGCCTGCCACGAGGTCACCGACCATTCCCTGATTTCGTCCAATACAACATCGGCCTCATCCAAGTCCAAATCCATCTCTGAGCTCGCCCTCACCGCCGAATTTCCAATCGGAGAAGAAGACCTTAGAAAGATGATGACCTTCACTCGTCGGCGTCCAACTATGCATCAAAATCCACCACCACCGCCACCACTAATCGGCAGAATAAGATCGTCAAATGTATCCCCAATCATGGTCTGCTCGGCTCCTGATTCTTCCCTCCTCGCTGATTCCACTCCCCAACTCCTATCATCAATCGCCATACCCGAGAGATCCGGACGGTGTTGGACGAGGCTGGGCCTCGTCCAGTTTCCAACTGCATCGCCGCCGTTACTAAGCCTTCCAAGGATGGGACACATGAGGAGGATAGAGGCGGCGACGCCACCGGCAAAAGAAGGGTTGGAGGTAACTTCCTATTAATTCGTCTCAGTTTCCCTTTTTCAATTTCCTGGGTTTTAATCCATTTTTGGTTTGGATGCTCTATTCACGTAATTAATGTTGGGTATTTGGTGAGGTTTGGATGTGCTGATTTTGAATGGACAACTTTTCTTGATTGGAATTGTTGTTTTGCAGTTTCAACTTTGTAAGAGGTGGAGGAATAGCTGTGGTGGAGGAGGTGGTGGACTGGTGGCGGGCTGACGGCTGGGGTGGAAAGAGGGGACAGGGTGGTGAAGATGGCCGCGAGGCAGCCGCCGAGAAGAGAAAGGAGTAAATAAGAGGCGTCGGTTCAGGGGGCAGAGTTGGGTTGGGTCAGTTAAATGGGTTGACGTGGTTGGCTTCTGACATGCAAGATCAATTTTATATTATTTTATTGTTAAAGTTGGGTAACTAAGCATTTTTGTTAGACACGTCAGCAAATAATTGACGGTGTTAACGGAGGTTGACAGAAGGTAACGGAGAGTGACCAAACATTAACTATCAAACTAATTTTAGTGATCACTAGTGGAATTAAATATTCGTAGTGACTAAATATGAACGTTTTTAGTAATCTAAATGACCAACCTTGCAATTTACCGTTTTCATAAGAAGTCTACAGACGCAGACAGGTGTCAGACGCAGTGCACGACACCTGGATCCGCAACCCTCCAGCTAAAAACAAATCAAACGCTGGGGCTCTAAAAGAGACATCTTGGGATGGGGCAGGGCATTGTTTTCATCGGCCTGATTGGTTTCAAGGACGCCAGCTCCCTTATCAATCTTGCTTGCATTGGAGCTTCCTTGCCGCAATCAAGCGCCACAGTTCCCTGTAGAACAAACAGAACAAGAACGAGATCCAAGTACATGTATATAGGAAAAGCCAAGTTGCAACGTGCAGAACACCAAATCCTGCTTTTGTCCAACAACGGCAGTCCAATTGGTTTCTTCGACTTTTAGCTGTTTTTGTAAATACCTGTAAGGAGAAATTGTTCTTTGAGCACCACTAAAAAAAGATAATTTAACTTTTATTTGATTTCATTTCATACTATGATAATATACTACAAATTTAGCTATCAAAGTGTAAGAGCTATCATAATACTTACGAGCAGGCGATTCCATGCGCGAAAGGGACACAAGATGGAAAGGGATATACATAGTTGTAACTTGTAGGGCAAAGCCACCAGGGCCATATGCATTGCAGAAGCTTAGAGCATACACATAAATGCAATTGCAAGTTCAATTGCATCAAAAATTCTGTTGTGTTGTCACTGTGCATCTACCCCGGCGATTAATCTAACTGGTTTGGTTTGAAAAAATTGGTCCAGGTTTAATCAGACCATAAATAAAATAAAATAACAAATTCCCTATTTCTCGAGTCCCCACTCTTCCTTCGTCCTTAAAAAGCATCATCACCACCATAGCTGCCGGCCGGCCATCACCACCATCGCCTTTGCCGCTGCAATCCCACCTCGCTCTTCTGTGAAGACAAAATCCATATCTCGACTCCTCGGGAGAGTCTAAATCACCATCGCCATCACCGTTGTTGCGGCCGCTAGGCGCTAGCTAGGCAATCCGTAGTTCACCGTCATTGGTTTGTCGACCGGATAATTTTGTTAGAGTTTAATTCTTTCCAGCGGCTACTTGGCCAGCGATTACATTGATTAAGGTGAAGAAAACAGGCACAAAGGAAACATTGGATTAATCTACAGTCCGCTAGTGTTGGATCTTCAGTTATTGGCGATCAATTGAAGATGATGGTGAAATTCCAGTTCCGATATATATTACCTTGTTTTATCAGGGAGAACTCTTCTCTTAAATCATAGAGCTATTTTCAACTTTTTGTGGGGAACGGATCAGTTCAGTAACCTTATGGTGAGTAACCCGTCCACTTCAGCATGACATCAACATCCCTCTCTCTCCTGGAAAGCCTTTAATTTTCCGTCCTTAATCTTTGACGGACGATTTCTCACTCGTTTTAAGTCTAAATTTAATTTTTTTGCACAGTTAGATAAGATTAATGGTGCTCTTCAAAATAATATCCACTTTGGTATATTTTTTGAACAAAAAAAAATTGAGACATTTTTTACCAGTCTATACCATATGTCATTGACTGGTTGAAATAAGAGCATACGTATGGTTTGAAAAGCGTACCATGGTGGTATGAACAAACCAAGACTGTAGGATGGTTGAATACATGATAGTAGATGTATATTAGCTGTCATTTACGACTTTTCACATTGTGTACCATAAGATACCACTCCGTACCAGGGTGGTATTGTGTGGTAATTTTTGGTCCTATGATTTGTTCACCCATAAATTTGTAGATCCAATAGATCATGATGGCCTCGTTCCTTCCGTGCAAACGTTTTCAAAAACGAATTAAAAACGAAAAAGATACCATATGGTATGCAGTTGGTACCGAGATGCACGAAAAAAAATTTTCAAAAATATTGAAAATGGATCTCAGTTTGTAGAGCACAACGAACTCGTTCCATCTGTGCACACAAAAAAAATCCGAGTTAAAATGGAGAAGATATGAGCCGATTAAGAAAGCTAAGGAAAATAAAAATGATCTTTAATTCTCTATCTTTAGATCTGGATTTTCTAAAATGAAGGATCCATATTTAGTTATTGATGGGTGCATAACCATGGGTTATTCACCTTATCTTTAGCCCATTTTGTGTGCTCGGTAAAGAAAAAAATTTCTTGATAAAAAATAAACAAATGATTTAAAAGAAAATTTAGGGTAGACAATTAACCAAAATATTAGGTTTGACCAATTTTAATTAGGTGCTGGTTAGTGATCAAAGGCTGTGATTTAATATCATGTAATATCACGGCAGCAAATTAAGCGGCATGGGTGCTGGGCCTGGTACGGCACCACAGAACTCGCCCAATTGCGTATGAAGTTTTTTCCCACTTCAATATTTTTTCAATTTAAGTCATATGAATGACATTGCACCTACATCAATGCAATCCACTTTACATTTGTAATTAAATATTAAGTTTAAATTACAGGAAAAAGTAAAAGAGATGATAAAACAATATAAAATAAAAATCTCCATTTTGTGGATCTTTTTGAATTGCATATGCAATTGCATTTGTTGCAAACTTGTGAATATGTAATTGTAGCCACATTAATGCAATTGGTTTTGCAATTGCAAACATCCATGTCATGTCATCTTGCGGTTGAAAATGTAAGGCCAATGTAGATGCTTAAGAGCCGAGGCAAGAAGGTGGGAGATTACCACGGAGTACCATTTCGGTTTAGGGGACGTGAGTGGTGAGTGGTATAATGATGATTGAGATTATGGAGAACACGATAGCTCCTGCCGTGGGTAAGCCGGACGACCACCGCGACAGCGTTTGTGGCGGCCTCCACCACCTACGCCGTCGCCGCAAAATTCCTTGTGAGGTAAGTTCCGACCCTGACTAGTTGGGTAGTGCATGGATTGGAGTTTGTGGGGAAGACAGATGGAATGAGCATTGCCATATTTATAAGTGGATTCGAAGAAGCGATTTTGTCCTCTCTTAGCTCTCCATTCAATCTGAAGACAAGCAACAAATATGTATTAAGAAAAAGCTCTGGTGCCCGTGATCGGGAAAGCTTGTTTGTCTATGTGTGTGTTTACAGTATAAATCCTTTCAATCGCTCGGATCCTACTCTTCCTCGAGGCAACCCTCGTCTTCATCGACATCATAGTCCTCTGCGACCACATTCCGTCAGGGCATCACGGAGGCGAAAAAGGAACCGTCGCGAGCTCCATGCAGTACCCTGGTCGAGGAATTGAATGATGTCGGCGAAAAACAAACCCTGACCTCCTCCGTTCAACCTCATGTACTGCTTTATATGCGTAGGCCACTGTAGATATGTGAATTTACATATCCAAATTCTAAACAAGCCTTGGGGGGAATAGGATTAGGAGGTGAGGGGAGGGGAGGAATCAGAATAGGAGGTGAGGTTGGGAGAATAATTTTTTTTTTTAAAGACAAGGAAGGGAGCGTTTTTATGGACTTTATTTATTTAAATTTGTTTTTTCATTTTTTATTTATAATTATTAAGTGACGCCACCTCAACACTGGATGCTTAGTTACTTTAAAAATAGTGTTTGACTACAATATTAACGGTCAGAGAAAATTTTGGGTCAAATTTGTTCAATAATTTCAAAAGTGAGTCATAAATATCTTATTTGAAAAACGGGGCCAGAACTGTCATTTACGCTAAACTTCAGGTCAAACTAGGGTATTGACCCATATTTATATGGCCCGAACTTTTTACATATTAAACATCCTAGCCAATTTTTTCAATCTATAACTTCATGGCCTCAACTATTTATCAAAGTTATGAAATTGACCAAACATGATATTTGACCGTTAACTTAGACGGTCAAATGCATTTACTAATAGTCATCTCACCATGTCATTACTCAATCAACATAAAAATCCTTATAGTCTTCCGCACCGCAATAATACAAAATAAGAAACAGCTGTACATGTGACTTTCCCGACAATAATAATTGGACTACGAATTGTTGGGCATGATCCAACAAACAGCCCATAAAACAGCCGATGCGGTATATAGACAAGCAAGAGTTTATGTTCAACAATCTTCTTTATCATATGTCACGATGGGTTGTTATAAGAGGCTAAATTGTTGTGTTCGGTATTAATGATTAGAAGTATGTTGTGTCTCCGTTCTAGTTAGTGTCGTTGTAGATTTTATAGCGAGCCAAGGAACAATCCTGTTGTGAAAACATTAGCTCACATCAGCAGATCCCTCATCATAGATCGAGGGAGACTATCCATGGTCTGCCTCCCTACCTCGTTTGTTAGATAGATCTCTACTACCCTCACCCAAAATGACTCTGGTGTGGTGCTAAGAATTCAACGACAACAATAACAAAAAAAGCCTGGAAGCTTCATGCCAAAAGGTTGCATTGTGAAAATGTCGAAAGTTGAGGATTGTGTAAGTGAATCAGCCCATAACCTCGCTTCTCAAATGACTTCGCGATCCCGATGGTTATTGGAATGTTCGTAATGGGATCAATCCATAGTTTCATTCTGACCTCGCTACTCAACAGACTCCTATTGCTGTCAGCCTGTGCTTTGTCTTTCTGTTGAAGTGCACCCTGCCCTTTTCAAACAGTGAAGGAAGAAGAACACACTCCAACATTCGATTCATCTTGGGGAGGAAGGTCGGTAGAAGCAGCTTGGTGGAAATGCAACATGCGATTCGACCATCCACCTCAAAATGAAATCGAATTTTATACAGCGACTCCATGAAAAAGGACTCCCATTTGCGAGATTAAGCTATGGGTATATATAAGAACTGGTAGCGTAGTGTGGCCGAGAAAGGAAAGAGGGAGAGCTTGTGAAAGGGTAACCGATGGGGTCGATATTTTGTGTGTGATGGGCCTACAAACTCATGGAGCAAAATAGTAAAAAATATTGGTAAAATTTCCTGCTTTTGTACATACTTGTGATGGGTAAAACAATAATTGAACTCTAAATTTGCAACTAGTGGGAGCTTGGGAGGGCATATAAGTTAACACATTGATCCACATTAATCCACTTCAGCGGATACATATAGCTTATTGAATTAAATATGTAATTGGTGCGATAAATTAGGGGTGGCTCGTTTAGTTTCAAATCGTCGTAATAATTAGAAAAATTCCGACATTGCGTATCTTTTCTATTTTATCAATTAGTTTGTATTAATATTGTTTCCTTCTTCCTTGTGCTAGGTTTTTTGGGGTCGTCTTAACCTCTGGCGAAGGAGTGTTTCATTTTCTTTTCGTCTTGACTCTGTTGAACTTGTTTCTCGATTTTGCTTTCTTAATATATCGTGAACATTCATAAAAAATATTGTTCATTTGTTCTAATAGGATCCGCATGGTTGCTTTTTAGTATATGTTTAGGAATAGGTCTAGTTTACTTGTAACCTATAGGAGAAGGTTACATATTTTAGATAGGAGAGGAAAAAGAGGGGGTCGAACCAGGGAGGGAAGGAGGAGGATTTATGGTATGGATCTCCATGCCTATAAATATCTACTTGCTTATTAGTTTAATGTCGGATGATAGTAATTTGTGGTAGTTCTTGCCACCAAGGAGATCTCCTACTCGAGAGCATCTCGCAACATATCCAAAGTTTGTGGAAAGGTTTTTTACCACATAAATTCACGTACCTGATTGCACTCAATACTTAAGAATATTCAGCCATTTTATATTTGCTCATTACGTGAATCATTAAATAAATAATAAAAGAGACGACTCTAAAATATTAAAAGAGCGAATTTATAAACTCATTTAGTACATTTACGGGATACTAAACAAAATTTTACTAACTACCGACATCTAAATAAGCAAGTGTCAATAAATTGCTATAGTGAAAAGGGTTGATTGTTGTATTGACGTTCAACTAAAAGAATTGGTCAAAATATTTCCATCATCTACTTCCTCTTCTTCTCATTTTTCACTCGCCTTCCATAACCTTTCTTTATTTCTTTCTTTGCCTTCTTCGTCTAACCCTAATTAGTACTATTTTTATGTATTCTAATCACAAGTATAAACGGGTACAGACACGACTCACCAACAATCTAGAGTACTAATAATTGAACCATGAACCACTAACTTTTTCAGCTCAATGTCCAGTCCAATAAAAAATAAATATATATGGTTATTACTTATTAGTAAGTCGTCATTTTACACTATGGGATTTGAGGGCGTGAAATTTTTAGCGCGTTCCAGTTTGTATTCCTTTTGATTCTCTCTATAGTTTTTCTTTTTTACTCGGACTAGAATTTTCAACAATTATACATGGAATATTTGACTAGGTATCTACACATATCAAATAAATAGTTTTATTTTTCTATAAAAAAGAAAATAACTATCATCTCAAATACATCGTCATAAAAGGAATTAAGCCTCAACTATGCAAATTACAGTTCTATACCTAAACTTAATAGATCTTTAAATTTATAACATAAATTTATTTGTTTGGCATACAAGTCCTCAAAATGTTGACGGAACATTATATTTTAGTACCTAATTTTTTTGTGTATTACGTTTTGGTACCTAAACATTTAAAGCTCTACAAATAGGTTTAATTTTTGTATGTGTAATTAAAACACTCTTGAATAAATGGGTATCCATACCAAACTAATACACATTTAGGTTTGGAATGAAATGGAGCTTCCAAATATGTCATTTGTTCTACTGTATGCAGTGGCGGATCCAGGGGCTGGCCACCCCGGGCCCCGGCCCAGCCCTCCTCTGGATCCATAGTTAGTATAGACCTTATGAATTTTTCGATTTTAGATATTCGGGTCGTTGTTATTTTAAAATAAGATTGGGTATAATTAGAAAAATAATTCAGATAGAACATATTCAAAATCACTACTCTAAATTTAGCTTATAAATTCTAACCTCAAAGGTTATTCGTCTAAAAAAACAATGAAACCTAAAAATTCAAAAAGTTTAAAACGTAAAAGACTAAAACATATATGAGGTTTGTTACCTTGGAAATTTTACTAGAGCAGCTGGTGGATATAGGGATGGAAACACAATGCAAATTGATTAGTAGATTGATTTGTCTAGTGTTGATGCTCCTCGTTTCAACAGCTAATACGAATAGAACCTTTTCAACAACGAAACATGTGAAATTTGATTTGCGCAACAAAATGAGAGATGGATTTCTAGTCGATTGCTCAAGTATTTTATTTGAAACAGTGTATACTATTGGTATGGATGTGGACTCCATTATTAATGCATTCGCTAAATTAAAATACCGTCGTGTACAATTTACATTATAAAAAAATTATAATCAATTTATTTTTTTACTATTCTAATTTTCTAATAAAATGCGGCCCAGTGCACTTCTGTGTTCTGGATCCGCCGCTGACTGTATGCCATACAAATGTGATATACTTTTTTCTTCTTGACAACCCCATTTATGTGGCGTGGCTGCTTGGGTAGTGGGATGGGATTTTATGAAGATTGTCGATTTGTTTTAACCCGTTAGTTCGGTTGAGTAAGTGGGTTGAGAGTTTATATTCGATTGTTTTAGTCCGGTTTAGGGTGTAATTGTTGGATATATGAATAAAGTCATTATATTATTCATACATTTATAAGTTATATCAAACTTCATCTAATATATGGGTAATAACATATAACATTATACCAAAATAACAATTTGTATTTTAGATCTAACACATAATGAAAATTCAAACACACTCATTTAACACAATATTCAAATGTTCAATTTAGAATTACAAAGATAGGTTTAGACGAAAAGGAAAACTGAAAAAGAGACACATTTCGCTAATCAAAGGAAAAATGATGTCGTTGTATGACCTCCAACCTTTAATCTTGCTACGAGTTGACCCTGCGGGTTTGTGACGCCCATTTTTCTCAGCAAGTCAAGGTCAAAAATGGTCAAACCGTGGGTCAACCCTCGAGTTGAAAATCTTGGATTTTATAGTGTTGTAATGAGGATGGAATTTAATGACCTAGGAATTTGATAAGGAAGATGGAGAGAAATTAGCTAAAAAGAGAGATCCTAGAGTGGGGGAGGTTATGCATGTAGTGAAAGAGTCAAAAGATTGAAAAGTAAGAGAATTGTGTTTGAGAAAAATGAGAGAGAAGAAGATAAAAGATGGACAATAAACACAAGGAGGTGAAGAAATCGGTCCACTTTTTTGAGCGAAGTCATTCCCACAGTTAAAATAAGAACATACCCAAATAGACTTATCTTATCCTTCATATTAAGAAATTGGTTTGTTTTCATCCATCAATATGGTCCATAGTTTGGCCCAACATTTACGTTTTCTTTCAATTTTGAATGCATCAGTTTTCTATATACGAGGACATTAAACTTCAAACTTATTTCTTTTCTCTTTTTGTTTCTCTCTGGACTTTTTTCTTCAAGAAATAACTCATTCATATGCAAATAACCCATACAGCAATCATAGCACACCCCACCACAACTAATACCAACGGGCTAAAGGGAGGAATGTGTTAGGGTGGCTACCTTAGTATCTGCCATTCACTTTTATTTTTTCTTCCTTTTTTTAATCTCACGGTTAAGATTGCTTAAAGATAATTTTGGAAGCAAAAATATAACCACAGCTGATTATTTTATATATTTAACCCAAACCCTATTTCTACCTTAACCTTCCTCCAACCAAACTCGCCGCTACCTCCCATCCTCGTTCCATCGACCATCTCCGCACTCACCGTTGCGTCCACCTCATCACTCCCCTCCGTCCGGAGATTTCTCCACATGGCCGTCGTAGGGAGCACTCGGCCTGCCTCCGGTAATCCTCTCTTATTCTCATCCCCCAATCCTTCCTCCTCGTGCCTTCACCCTACTGCTTCTTCTTTTCTATCTCTATGTCCCCAATCCCTCAATATTTAATTAGTTTATTCAGATTCCTCCCTCTCCATACCTCCACGAAAGGTCTGTCGGTTCCCTTCCCTTAATTCCAATTAGTTTTAGTGTATAAATATTATTTTTCATAATGGTATTGATTTATTTCCACAATGATATTGGTGTTTTTCAAAGTGGTAGTGGTTGTCTAATGGTTTGGTATTGATTATCATGTAATGGTATTAATTTGCATGTATTGGGATTGATTAAATCTGCAATGGTATTGGTGTTTTGTGAAATTGTAGTGTTTTTATTTCTCGAATGATATTGGTGTTTTATGCAATGATAATGTTTTACGAAGTGTTAGTGGTTGTCTAATGGATTGGTAATGGTTTCTTGTTTTTTGTTATGATGGTATTGGTTTTTTCCGAAGTGGTAGTGGTTGCCTAATGGATTGATAGTGATTTCTTGTTTTTTTTTTTTTGGCAGAAATATTGAGAAAAATAAGCAAAGGAGATCTGGCTTAAGATTACGGAAAGATTGACAAAAATAAGAAAAAGAGAGAGAATTGTAATTCATAAATTTTTGTAACTTCTCAAAATATAATTTGTTAAAAAAAATAATTAATATAATTTATTTTACCATACCGAATTTACCCTTAGTAACCCCTCCCACTAAAGTGAGATTCTAATCCTAGCCGCAACAACGTGAGGCGCCAAAACTAGTATCAGTTAAAATTTGAACTAAGAATTGCAGGAGGTGGAAGGCAAAATACACTACCAACATTTGATAAATCTTTGGGTGGAGGCAGATGCAGGCAAGGCACCTTCAACTGAATCCTTCAGCCTAAGACAAACCAAACGATGGGTCAGACTCCAACAGAGAGAAACCCCAATCTTCAATTCGAGAGTTGGACTTACTTAGTATTAATTAGACTGAGAGCTTGTGAGGCTGGTGAGCTACCGATGTGGTATTTCTGTATGGTTGTGAGCTTAGGAACGAACCGCCCGACCCAGGGGGAAGACACATACATTTCAGTATTATGATTTATATTTCTTAGAAAACCAAGGTATGCAGACTGGCTACAAATGCAACCAGAACAAAGACTGCAAAACCCAAGGACTCGGAGAAAGGCAGACCAAAAATAGAGGTCCAACACCAAAAATTGTTAAATAGGAGATGTTTAAGCGGGGTATCTATTGGAGAGTTCACAAATTGCCAAGGTGGACAATATTTTTACAAAAAGAAAAATAGTTATTGATATATTTATGGAGCTATCTCTCTCTTCATTTAATATTTCATTTCACTTTTATCATTTTTTTTGTATTATATCAATGTACACAATAATAAATAATGTATGAAATGTGACATATATTACATTTGTTATCTCTAACTTTTTTAATATAATACTTCCTTTATTTTTTTTTTACTTTTTCATTGTATCTGTACGCAACAATGGACTAATGTCTTTGAGTCACACATATAACTTTTTTCTCAACAAAAAAAATATCTTATTAAAGCTCACTAAATAAATTTTTAACTCACTTTTACAATAATTTACAAATATGTTACATTTTAATGAACAATTTATACAAACACACATACATAATAACATTTTATCGCGACAAAATAAAGATCGAAATTAAAGAGAGAAAACAAGAAACGTCTGAATAGAAACTTGACCAGGCAATAAAATCTATTTCTTAAACAAAAACCTTATTCATTCTAATTAAGTGAAGACATATGAATCATAGGTGCAATAATTTACAATGTATCCTAAGTTCAAATTACTAATATTTTGCATTTTTGCTCTAGATCTTGTTAATTGAGCAAACTCTATTGAAGTTTTACGTCATATGTTAAGAAATTTAATTTTCAAACTTGGAGTAATAAATTTTCAAGGATTATATATCAAACTTTTCAAAATGACTTCGGTATGATTGTTTATGAACTTGACTTCATATCTTAAGATGAGACACGAGATACATTTAAAAATGATACATGTGAAAGTTAGATGAATCTTTACTAAACTGTATGTTAAACATCATGTGTTCATCAACCACTGACCTATGCATTAATCAAATAAACGTTTAAAATCTATCTATCTGTCTATCTATCTATCTATCTATGACAATTCAACAATAGTTTGTTGCCACATAAGCACTTGAAGAATTTACAAATTATCATGGTTGACACTTTTTTACAAACACAAAAGCAAGGTAATGCTCAATTTATGTAGCTATCTCTATCTTCATTTAATGTTTCCTTTTGTTTTTATTTAATAATTCATTTGTACCTTTTGTAGTATATATGTGTAGCAACAGTATACTAATGTTTAGAGGCTGACATGTATCGCGATTGTTTAAACAAAAATATTTGAATAAATCTTATTAAGTAAATTTTCAGTTTACGTCATATGCTAAGTAAGTGTTAGGCCATTACTTAGCATATGACGGATGTTAAATGCAATAAAGAGTGGAGATATCCGGGTAGACGAAACTAACTATGTCAACAATTTGGTGGCACATGTGAGAAATGGTGCAGGAGGACAATTTAAAATTCAGCTGCCGATGTTACTAATGGGCCGTGAATTGGTGGACAAAGGTGAGGATTGGACAGAGCAGATCTGGTATAAAACATCAGTAGCTATCCTGACAAAATGTGGGAGGAGACAACTTAGCAATTGATACATAGAGTAAATAACATTTAAATAGTTAAACCTTTCAGTTTTATTAAATTATTAGCCAAACCTTTCGAACTACAAATGATTAGCCAAATATTTTGTATCACATCAAAATATTAACCATTTTTTATCATTAATAATTTTGTACCTCTTTTTTAATTAAAATACTAAATTGGATTATAGACCGTCACGTGTCTCTTCCAACTCATCATCATGTTGTTGAATCAACATTACTAACAAAAATGCTAACGGGGAGTTAACGTTTGGCTAATCCTTTGTATTTTGAATTGTTTTTGAAAGATTTGGTTAATAAAATTTATTTACTCTGTTATATAATATACTAAATTTTGGGTCTCTTGATAGACATTTGTTAACATAAGATCGTTAGGAGACTTCATGAACATTCACATGAAAATGAGGCAAGATTAGAGAAGTTGATCATCGGTATGATCTTTCTTAGCAAACACATGCATTTTTTTTTGCAATAAAACACATGCATAACTAATAATATATTTACGGAATAAAATAATTTGATAAAAATTCAATGGAGCAAGAATAGATCACCTCATTGGATAAATGAAGATGATAAGTAAGAATAACTTTTCTGTCGCTTATAATGTGTCCTTCCATCCCTTATTTTCTTTTACAATTGTTCATATTTCCCCTTATTTTCTTAATATTTTACAAATCCCGGTAAAAAACAAGTATTAATTACACTTAAAAATAATTAAACTCTTTTTAATATATATGCTATATATTGACAATAAATGTGGCCATACAGAAAAATGCATATATTAGTATAAGTAATGAAATTTTTATTTCTAAACAAATACCAAACATAAATGAATTTTAGAAAACGAAGGTTGTACAAGTTGTAAAATTATACACTAACGCACCATATTAAGATCACAATCCGTATGTGAGTATCTTGGATTGAGATTCTAAAATAATATATAAACAACGACAATGAGTCTTAGTTAGTCCAAATTAAATTTCAGAAATTAGCAATTGATACATATTGTATAAGAAACTAAATACAAATAAGATCTTACAGTAAACTTCATGAACATCCAAAGTGTCAACTTTTAATTGAGATGAAGAAATTTATCCAATAATGAAGTATATGTACAAAGAAACTCTAACTAAGATGTCCCCATCTGAACAACGTGGATTCATATAAGATAGAAAAAATTGTACATGGGACGTGGTATACCTTTGTGACATGGTTTATGATTAGAGAATTCAAAATGTGCCAAGTATTGAGAATTTTCAATATATAGACACACCACATACTCACTTATCAATACAAAATATAATAAATTTAGAAGGTCTAAAATAGTTTAAACATATAGATAAATTGAATTAATGTCAACGACAAAATGAAATTCTCCGGCCAACGGGCCGGGTAAAAAGCTAGTTGGGGTAATAGTAAAGACCTGCAGCAACAAGAGTAATTTCACAAGGAACTACAAGGAAAATAAAAGTTGGGTTTAGTTCACACCATTAACATCATTCATCCATTAATTAAATACCATTAAAATTTGAGTAGATGCCGAGGAAGAAGAACCTTGTACTACAACCGGCCGACTGACCCGGCTTTAGGCCGTACGTAGCCTCTTTTTGGTCCGGCCGGCGGCCATCGGTGGTGACTAGCCAGCTGATGCCGCCAACCTTTTCTTTATTTTTACCACCTTAATTATATTCTTTCCCGCCGGTCAGGTCTAATAACGGAGAATTTTACAATATTATTCTTTTCAGGTATTGTCTTAATTTATACCTTAACGTCAAAAAAAAATTAAATAACAAATTTAGTTTGTATTATAGAAAAATTCGTGCGAAAATATATATAGGTACAAACTGAATTTGATTCACAATATAAAATATAAAATTCAATTAATATAGCCAAACACATTTGTACGACAGAGTCAGGGGCGGACCCATGCATTAGTAAGGTGTGTCAACTGACACACTTTGGCTCGGAAATTATGTGAGAGATCCATATTTCGTTGGTATAAAAAACTTGAATTCGGGATTTCTGACATACCTCATATAATTGCAATCGACACACCTTTAATACACTATATTGATTTTGATGTCATATAGCAATAGGTACCAAAGTACACAAATATATATTATTTATTTTAATTTTTAGTGAAAATGTCGAGAGGAAAAAATCCACATCCCATGGTTCACAGTTCTCTGTCCTCTGCTCCACTCTCTAATTGCTAGCACCTGCCGGTGGAACCTCATCCTTTTTCAAACTTTTACGTTAACGCATATGTCGCCAACGTTCCTGCTTTCCATTTTATGCTATCGAGTTAATCAAGAGCGAACTTCTAAATCAGTTTCATGAATGAATTTTTACTTTTGTACGTCGAAAAAAGTTTGATAACACCATAAGAGACAAATATATTTTACAAACCTTTCTGAATATGAAAAGTTGTCGTGTGTCACTGTAAAAAATAATAAATTACGACCTTAATGAATTAATATTTTATTGTACTTTTTATTTAATACATTTAATTTATTAATTATTTTTTGTTTGCCGACACACCTATCAAAGAATCCTGGGTCCGCCACTGCCTTGTAGCAGGGGCGGACCCATGCATTAGTAAGGTGTGTCAACTGACACACTTTGGCTCGGAAATTATGTGAGAGATCCATATTTCGTTGGTACAAAAAACTTGAATTCGGGATTTTTGACATACCTCATATAATTGCAATCGACACACCTTTAATACACTATATTGATTTTGATGTCATATAGCAATAGGTACCAAAATACACAAATATATATTATTTATTTTAATTTTTAGTGAAAATGTCGAGAGGAAAAAATCCACAACCCATGGTTCACAGTTCTCTGTCCTCTGCTCCACTCTCTAATTGCTAGCAACCTGCCGGTGGAACCTCATCCTCTTTCAAACTTTTACGTTAACGCATGTCGCCAACGTTCCTGCTTTCCATTTTATGCTATCGAGTTAATCAAGAGCGAACTTCTAAATCAGTTTCATGAATGAATTTTTACTTTTGTACGTCGAAAAAAGTTTGATAACACCATAAGAGACAAATATATTTTACAAACCTTTCTGAATATGAAAAGTTGTCGTGTGTCACTGTAAAAAATAATAAATTACGACCTTAATGAATTAATATTTTATTGTACTTTTTATTTAATACATTTAATTTATTAATTATTTTTTGTTTGCCGACACACCTATCAAAGAATCCTGGGTCCGCCACTGCCTTGTAGCAGAGGCGGACCCATGCATTAGTAAGGTGTGTCAACTGACACACTTTGGCTCGGAAATTATGTGAGAGATCCATATTTCGTTGGTACAAAAATATTGAATTCGGGATTTCTGATATACCTCATATAATTGCAATCGACACACCTTTAATACACTATATTGATTTTGATGTCATATAGCAATAGGTACCAAAATACACAAATATATATTATTTATTTTAATTTTTAGTGAAAATGTCGAGAGGAAAAAATCCACAACCCATGGTTCACAGTTCTCTGTCCTCTGCTCCACTCTCTAATTGCTAGCACCTGCCGGTGGAACCTCATCCTCTTTCAAACTTTTACGTTAACGCATGTCGCCAACGTTCCTGCTTTCCATTTTATGCTATCGAGTTAATCAAGAGCGGACTTCTAAATCAGTTTCATGAATGAATTTTTACTTTTGTACGTCGAAAAAAGTTTGATAACACCATAAGAGACAAATATATTTTACAAACCTTTCTGAATATGAAAAGTTGTCGTGTGTCACTGTAAAAAATAACAAATTACGACCTTAATGAATTAATATTTTATTGTACTTTTTATTTGATACATTTAATTTATTAATTATTTTTTGTTTGCCGACACACCTATCAAAGAATCCTGGGTCCGCCACTGCCTTGTAGCAGGGGCGGACCCATGCATTAGTAAGGTGTGTCAACTGACACACTTTGGCTCGAAAATTATGCGAGAGATCCATATTTCGTTGGTACAAAAAACTTGAATTCGGGATTTCTGACATACCTCATATAATTGCAATCGACACACCTTTAATACACTATATTGATTTTGATGTCATATAGCAATAGGTACCAAAATACACAAATATATATTATTTATTTTAATTTTTAGTGAAAATGTCGAGAGGAAAAAATCCACAACCCATGGTTCACAGTTCTCTGTCCTCTGCTCCACTCTCTAATTGCTAGCACCTGCCGGTGGAACCTCATCCTCTTTCAAACTTTTACGTTAACGCATGTCGCCAACGTTCCTGCTTTCCATTTTATGCTATCGAGTTAATCAAGAGCGAACTTCTAAATCAGTTTCATGAATGAATTTTTACTTTTGTACGTCGAAAAAAGTTTGATAACACCATAAGAGACAAATATATTTTACAAACCTTTCTGAATATGAAAAGTTGTCGTGTGTCACTGTAAAAAATAATAAATTACGACCTTAATGAATTAATATTTTATTGTACTTTTTATTTAATACATTTAATTTATTAATTATTTTTTGTTTGCTGACACACCTATCAAAGAATCCTGGGTCCGCCACTGCCTTGTAGTGAAGATATTAGCACACCATTATGATCGTTCGTTCATTAAATGACTTCACAAAATAACGATCGACAATTAATATTTGAGTAAGAGTCTATGAACAAGAACCTCGTAGTGAAGTCATTAGCACACCATTAACATCATTTGTTTGATTAATGATTTTATAAAACTCAATCCATAAATCATTTGTATTCTTTAAGTAAAATGTAAAGCGAATAGTAGCAATAACATGCAAAATCTGAAAATGTACCAAATGTTGAGAAAAAAATAATAATAATTTGTACTGGCGCTCATAAGTAGTGTTCAAAAGTTCTAAATTCTAATAGATACGAAAGTTTCATATAAAGAGAACAAGGATTTAACCACCAAAGCAGTAGGGTAGAGCTTGCCACCATGCTCCCAATAAGGATGTAGAACAAGGATTTAGTCAAATCAGCTTCTCTAACTTCACTTTCACCCAAGTTTTCTTCCGCTTCTACAGTCCTATAAGAGACAATTTACCGTGATAGGATCACATTACTGAGTATACCGCAATCAGAGACTAACTATCCGATTGGTTTGGAAGAAGAATCATTAACGTAGCCATAACTTGTAAGGTGGTTCAAATACTAGAGTTGCTAGTCTAATTAGAGTTTCTCAGTGGAAATTATGAACTGTAGGGATCGTGAACGGCGAATGAATTGCAAAATTTGATTAATCTTTTACATATTTATACTATAGATGGAGAAACCTAAAATTTCACAAAACTAGTTGCCGAAGACCCCTGATTCGACAAGAACACATATTACTTTTGCTCACCGAAAAGGACTCAGTTTAAAGACGCATGGATGCAGGAGGAAAGTGTTGGGCCCTGGCCCATTGCCTTCTCGACGGATCCAATCAAAAGGCCTCTTCACTCGAAGCCCATGCTTCTAGCTAAGTCGTCGAGGTCACCGAAAGCGTCCTCTCCCTCATTCCACTACACCTAAATCACCAGAGCATGGAGAAAATGCATCAGCACCGAAAATAGGGTTCCTCAATCAAGCCAGTCAAAGTCTCTGTCAAACGGTAAAATCATTCAAGAAGAAAGAGATCGAGAGCTTGCTTCAGAAGCCTACTTAAAGACATTGCAAGGAAGGGAACATGCAACGGTTTCCACTGCTCAAGAAGAACTGGTTAGTTCTTAGGGAGAGTCGGATTGGGTTCTTGATTAAGTGTCTGGAATGGTAGAGTTGGGGCTGTTGCCAGGAACTCTACTCAATCTGGGCTTAGATCTCTGCCCGTCTGTTTCTATCTTTGCTTGTTCTTCTTTTCCTTAGATTCTTCCTTCGTCTGGTGAAACAGATTGTTCTGTTTCTTGATTGATATTACTCCTCGGCTTAACCGAATGAATTTTGATTTAATCGAACAAGAATGGGATAAGACATAGCAGTTTATCAATTGGTATCAGAGCCCCCTTTTCGTGGAACATTGTGTTGCCGAAGAGGAGATCCTCTGACTCACTATGTCTTCTAAATCATTCCCTACTAGCTCAAATCCTCCCTGGTTCTTAGGGTCAAATTATTTTGTATGGAAGAAAAGAATGAGATTATACCTCCGAGGAATCGACTGTGAATTGTGGGCAATTGTCTGAAATGGACCAATTGACATGAAAGAAGACGATGAGGAGGATTGGTCAAATGAACAAAAGAAAAATGCTCAGTTAGACTCTAGGGCTATGCACATTTTGTTGTCTGCCATATCAGATGATGAAGGTGAAAGAGTCAACAAATGTGAAACTGCCAAAGAAATTTGGTCTATCCTAGAAACCACTCATGAAGGAACTTCAGAAGTAAAAGAAACTAGAATTGATTTGCTGCTTAAAGAATATGAAACCTTTGACATGTTATCAGGAGAATCTATCTCTGAAATGGACAAAAGATTCTCTACCTTAGTAAATCGTCTCAAAGGGCTAGGAAAAACCTTCTCCAGCAAAGAACTAGTAAGAAAAGTCCTTAGATCTCTTCCCCTTGAATGGATGGCAAAGAGAACTGCTAAGAAGCTAAATATCTAAACACTCTATCATTAGAGAACCTGATAGGATCACTCCTTTAGTCATGAGGAAGTTCTGAAGCAAATGAACTCTCTTCATGACAGAAAGAACAAGTCTATAGCCTTTACTTCTATGTGTGCTAATGAAGGAGAAAAACTGGATGAGGAGTTTGAAAATGAACTCGCTCTCACCAGCAAAAAACTCCAAAGAATGATGAAATTCAAACATGATCAAAATGCAAAAAGGGGTAGTCAAAGTAATAGCTATTCCTACAGACCATCTGGAAACATGTTTAATCACTCCCCTAGAAACTTTGGACATCACTCTGGAAGTTCAAATGAAAAAAACTCATTTGCAACTAACAGACATGATACTAGTCCTAAAGATGTCAAAAGCTCTAGTGAAAGCAAATCTGACTCAACTATTTGCTTTAAATGTGGGAAAACAGGCCACATCAGGAGCAACTGCCCACTAAACAAAAAGAAAGAAAGAGCTATGATAGCTACCTGGAGCGACTACAGCTTAGAGGAGGAGGCTGACAATGTTGCCTTCATGGGGTTGAACTCCAACAGTGAGGACGACAATGCAAAAGATCAGGTATGGTCTGACTCAATCTCTGACTCTTCCTCTGTAAATTTGAATGAAGACTTTTTTCTACATGCCCTTTCTAACTTACAGGAAGAGTGTAATAGATTAAAAAGCAAGTATTGTCTTGCTACAACTCAATTAAGAGACAAAGATAATGAAATTCAAAAACTAAAAGAACATATAGCAATTCAGTATACTGCTCAAATCACTCAGGACACTCAAGTTGTCAATCTTATTGCTGAAAATAAAACTCTTAAGAGGGAGATTATCAGTTGCAACAGAATAATAAACAAAGCCTCCTGGATTCAATCCCCTCCTTATCATTCAAATTGGCATAACTCAAATTTCTACTCTCACAAACAAAATAAAAAGTTAGCAACTCTAACCACTCTCAATCATGCTCTTTCTGTAAGAAATCAGGACATGTCTATAATCATTGCTATTCCAGAAAACATAAACCCAAACTTGTTTGGGTGGTTAAAACTTCTAACTAAGCTCACTCTTCTTTTCATAATAATAAAGGTGCTAACATCTGGTACTTAGATTCTGGATGCTCGCATCATATGACTGGTAACAAAGCTCTTTTCACTTTTCTTAACCCAAAAAGAGGAGGTAAAGTATTCTATGGCAATAATAACCGTGCTCTGTAGTTGGTATAGGCACTATTAGCAGTAATTCATCACTTATAATTGAAGATGTACTCTATGTAGAAGGGTTGAAACACAATCTGCTTTCCATTAGTCAAATATGTGGGTCCACTTATCGAGTCATATTTGATCCTCTCTGCTGCATCATTGAGAGAATCAGTGACAATGTTGTTTTCTTTAAAGGAAAGAAAATAGACAATGTATACACTGTTGATTTGTCCACTATTGATTTATCAGAAGATATATGCCTAAGCTCTATGACTGACCCTGTTGTTATCTGGCATAGGAAACTAGGGCATATGAGTCTATCTCGATTAAGTAAACTTTCTAAGCTCAATCTAGCTAAAGGGCTGCCTCAAATTAAGGCCATTGACAATTTCACTTGTGAAGCATGCATACTAGGAAAACATTGCAAAAAATCCTTTAAGAGCAAACTAGATATCACCACCTCTGCTGCCTTTGATCTTTTACACATGGACCTTTTTGGGCCAACAAATGTTCTAAGTCTTGGAGGAAAATCATATGTGCTGGTAATTGTTGATGACTTTTCCAGATTCACCTGGGTTTACTTTCTGTCTTCCAAAGCTGAAGCCTTTTCTAAATTCAAAACATTTGTAATTCTTATGCAAAACCAATTTGATTGTCAAATCAAAAGCATCAGAAGTGATAATGGTGGTGAATTTATAAATGAAAACTTCTGTTGTTTCTGTGACAACCTTGGTATCCTTCACACCTTCTCTGCACCCAGAACCCCACAACAAAATGGGGTTGTGGAAAGGAAAAACAGATCCCTAATTGAAACTGCCAAAACTATGCTTCTTGATTTTGATTGCCCTAAGTTTCTGTGGGCAAAGGCAGTGAACACTGCTTGCTATGTACTAAACCGAACCACAATTAGGAAGAATATTAATAAGACACCCTTAAAATATTAAAAGGAAAATTACCTAAGCTATCCTACTTTCATCCATTTGGAACTAAGTGCTACATTCTGAACACTAAGGATCAAATAGGAAAGTTTGATGCCAAATCTGACATTGGTATCTTTCTTGGGTATTCAAGTAAGGGTCAAGCATATAGAGTCTGTAATAAGAGGTCAAGGAAAGTAGAAGAGTCAGTCCAAGTTAAGTTTGACCTATCTCATCCATCACTACCCTTGAATTCAGATATAAACAACTATGACTTTCTTCCTCTTAGCTCTTGTCTTGAGACAGGTGAACCCTCTAAAGAGGATTCTGCCTCTACAGTTGCATCCTCTGAAACTGATTCGAATGAGAATCCCGAAGCCCCTGCCCATATCAGGAGAAGACACCCTCCTTCTCAAATTATAGGTAATCTATCTGATCCCATCCACACCAGAGGTAAGTACACCCCAGGTCAGTATGCTTTTGTTTCCTTACTTGAACCAAAAAAACTATAAGGAAGCCATTCTTGATGAAGAATGGCTACTTGCCATGCAAGAAGAATTATCTCATTTTATCAGATTAAAAGTGTGGGAACTTGTTCCTAGACCTGTAAACACTTCAATCATTGGCACAAAGTGGGTCTTTAGAAACAAATTTGATGAATTAGGTTTTATCATTAAAAACAAAGCTCGCTTAGTTTCTCAAGGATATAATCAAGAGGAAGGAATTGATTATGATGAAACCTTTGCCCCTGTAGCTAGGTTAGAATCAATCAGACTCCTTTGTGCTTATGCCACCCTAATGAACTTTAAACTCTATCAAATGGATGTAAAAAGTGCATTCCTGAATGGTGAGATTAAGGAAGATGTGTTTGTTGAACAGCCTCCTGGCTTCATTGACTCTGAATTTCCAGATCATGTCTTCAAGCTCTCCAAAGCACTTTATGGTCTTAAACAAGCTCCTAGAGCTTGGTATGAAAAGTTAACCTCCTTTCTAATATCTCAAGGGTTTTGTCAAGGTGGAGTTGACAAAACTCTTTTCATTAAAAGAAAGGAAAGTCATTCCCTGATTGTCCAGGTGTATGTAGATGATATTGTTTTTGGTAGCACTGACCCTAATATGTGCAATGAATTCTGTTCTGCCATGAAAAATCAGTTTGAAATGAGTCTAATGGGAGAATTAACTTTCTTTCTTGGTTTGCAAATTCATCAAACTCACTCTGGAATTTTCATTCATCAAACTAAGTACCTCCAGTCTATGTTAACCAAATTCGACCTAATGAACGTCAAACCTTGTAAAACACCAATTGCATCAAACACTCATCTGGATCATGATCTTGATGGAAAACCTGTATGTGTCAAAAGATATAGGGGAATGATAGGTTCACTGCTATACCTAACTGCTAGCATACCTGACATTCAGTTCAGTGTTTGTTTGTGTGCAAGATTTCAAAGTCAACCTAAAGAAAGCCACCTGGTGGCTGTGAAAAGAATTTTTCGATATCTTAAAGACACTCATGATCTTGGATTATGGTATCCAAAATCTGAGGGTCTCTCTCTAATTGGTTACTCTGATTCAGACTTTGCTGGTAGCATCACTGACAGAAAAAGTACCAGTGGTACTTGTCAATTTTTGGGGGGATCTCTAGTGTCTTGGTCAAGTAAAAAACAAGGGTCTGTCGCCCTGTCTACTGCAGAAGTAGAATATATTGCTGCTGGCAGTTGTTGCACTCAAATTCTGTGGTTAAAGTCTCAATTAACTGATTATGGTATTAATTTTGATAAAATCCCTGTCTTTTGTGACAATACCAGTGCTATTTGCATATAAAAAACCCCTGTCCATCACAGCAGGACAAAACACATTGAAGTTAAACATCATTTCATAAGAGATATAATTCAGGCTGGTCTAGTGGAATTAATTTCATCTCCACATAGTTTCAAATAGCTGACTTTTTTACAAAAGCATTATCATCTGAAAGATTGATTCGACTGTGTGATAAACTTGGATTGCAGTCTCTTCACACAATTCAGAATGGGCAATAAATCAGGTTCTGCAGTTCCTAACTCTCTATCTAAATTCAATAAATTTTTCATTTATGTTTAATTTTCTGCGTTGATGATTGAATGTTCATGAACTTGTTGTTTGATTTCCCCATGCATTAAAATAGGCTAGTTTGTTGACTACTGTTGTTGACAGTCTTCCTAAATAATCGTGAAAACTCTTAGTATTCTTCCTCCCTAGTGTATATATACCCCCTCTTCTATTCTCCGATCTCACCACTCTCTATCATTCTCACAAAACAACATGACTGAACTATTCACCTCCTCTACCATTCCTGGTGCAATTGTCACCTATGTGGGGAGAACGTTCAATGAGCCCATCGACTTCAATCTCCATAGATTCAAAGAATTCTATGCTTCCCGAAGACTTACTGACCCCATCTCCCTCGATCTCTATGAGTTCAAAGCCTTAGGAATTGATATTACACCCTTCATTAGGAACCTGGGTTGGGAATTCCTCCTCCATTATCCTCCACTTGCTGCATGTCCACTTCCTGTCAAAACATTCTATGCAAACCTTGACTGTCAAGGAATTACCACCAGAAAACTAACTACCCTTGTGAATGGTTACTTTATCTCTCTCACTGTTGAGGCTATTGGCATTCTGCTTAACCTTCCTACTGGAGGTCCTCTGCCTCTGGCTCATGAGGATGAATTCCTCTTCTATGACTTTGATCATGATATTGAATACTCTTGCATTACTCAGCGTAGAGTAGGTACTCATGAAGTCATCACCTCTGCCGATCTGAACCCCACACTTTGCACCCTTCACTACTTTATCACTCATTTTTTTCTACCTCGCTCTCAAGGGATTCACATTGTTACCAAACTCGACCTCTGGGTCATTTCCAATGCTCTAACTGACCTCAAAATCGACTATTCCCAACTTCTTTTTGGCTCCATTGTTCGAAGTGCTGATGCTCATCTTGATGGCCGCCTTCCATATGGAGGCTTCATAACCCTGTTGCTATCCAAACTAGGTTTATCACTCGATGGATACTCCTCTGTCGAGACTTTTGTTTCTGTTTCGGCCCTCACAGTCCTCAACTACATTGGTGTTGAGCCTCAGCCTTCGAAAGGGGGAGATCTCTTGATCCAGAAGCTACCAGACTCATCAAGAATAAGTTTAGATCGCTGAAACTTGGAGACTCATCTTCCTCTATCTCAAAAACCTGATTATCTCGTTTGAAGAAGAAGAAGCTGAACTGGAACCTGAAACTGTATCTGACAAGGATGTCAGACTGTTTGGTGAAGAGCTTGAGAGGGATATGATGGAAGGAGTGGCTGGAACTCAGGGGGAGGATGAGATGGAAGGCATTACTGAATCTTAGGAGAAGCCAAAACAAAATTCTGTGCCAGAAGATTTGACCTTGAGAAGGAAATCATAAAAATAAGAAAAATCCAATCCACTTTGTGTCTTTCTATTTTGGCTATTCTATGTTCTTCTATCCTAATATGCTCTAAAGACCATAATTGTCTAAGTGTGATTTTCTTTAAAAGACCATAAAGGTCTAAGCTAGGAGTTCCATGTGTCCAGAATAAATGATCAAAAGATTATGGTCTGATGATTGTGTCGGTATTGCCTCATCGTGACAAAAGCTGGTTTACTTTCTTGCTATGGTTCGATGAATCCAGAATAAATGATCAAAATGTTGTGATTTGATAATTATGCCTGTTTGACTCATAATGACTGAAGCTAGCTTACATCTTTGTTATGAAATGTTATAAGTTGCCTGCTTATGATCCTAGAAAACTCCACTCGATACTTTGACGGTACTATGTTCTTTGACAGGAATGAAGGCTCGAACGCAGGGGGAGATTGTTGGGCCTTGGCCCATTGCCTTCTCGACGGATCCAATCAAAAGGCCTCTTCACTCGAAGCCATGCTTCTAGCTAAGTCGTCGAGATCACCGAAAGCGTCCTCTCCCTCATTCCACTACACCTAAATCACCAGAGCATCGAGAAAATGCATCAGCACCGAAAATAGGGTTCCTCAATCAAGCCAGTCAAAGTCTCTGTCAAACGGTAAAATCATTCAAGAAGAAAGAGATCGAGAGCTTGCTTCAGAGCTTTTCTTAGTTAAAATACTAAAATTTTGGAATGTTGACCTTCATGAGTATCTTCCAAGTCAGTATCATGTTGCCAAGTCAATATTACTAATAAAATTGCTAACTGATAGTTAACATTTGACTAATATTTAGTATTTTGATAGGTTTGGATAATATAAAAAAATCTGAAAAAGTTTGAATAAAAAATAGACATTACCCTAAATTAAACATTTCCTACACAGGATGTTGGCTGCGGCTGTTAGTTCTAAACTGCGTCGAGCCATTATATAGCAATGGAGGGGGCTGATCTCTTTGTCTGTAACGATGTGGTATTATTGTGTGTGGAAAGTGAAACCATGAATGGTCATTATTTGGTTCCCCTCTACGAAACCATCCACCTTCAAACGAATGGAGTGTCACCATTCATCATCCAAGCCAACTCCCAAGTTAAGTTTACCAAGTTGGAATATGCTCTTTTGTTCTGTTGCAGATTTTTCATGTGAATTTTTTCGTTGATGGATGGGGATCCATTTCGTGATGTTCTCGACATGAGATTTTTTATGTTGTTCAAACACGACGGTCTTCTATTTCGTTGTGTACAAAATCGATATATCAACCACTTCTACTTTCTTCGTTCGACTCACATTGGTCGGGTCAAATTAGGTTGGATGCCCATGGATTTGGGTTCAATTGTCTCTCTCAAACAAAAGGAAAAGGCGAAATGAAAATTACTAAATGTAAAACTCGCTACTAACTTATAATTAGCAGGTAGAACCAAGTGTTAATTTGTTAAAAAATTGGTCAAAGCGAGTTGAACACGTTGTTGACAAGTTTTAGATCGAAGTGACTTTTGTACCCTTTCATGTTTTTTTTCTCATTTTCCGTTTCGTTGAGAATGACAATTGAACTCTGACCCATTGTTGACGGGTTTCGTATCGAGAGCGAGTTTTATCCGCTTTTGTAATTGACATGTTGGGTAAATTGTGAATTTGTTAAAACCGGGTCGACTTGGTCAAAGCGAGTTGAACGCAGTGTTGAGAGTTTAAGGTCGTGAGTGAGTTTTATCCACTTAAGTATTTTTTTTTTACTTTTTCCTTTTAGTTGAGAATCCTAATAAGCGGATAATACTCTCACAATACAACACTCTTTGATACCTTAGATTCGGATTCAATTGTCTTCCCAACCAAAAGAAAAAAGAAAGACAAATTCATAAATACTAAAGTCAGTTTCAATTCGCTTTGATCATATCGAATGGCTTTTATATATTAATTTGAGTTCAGTTGTGATGAGGTTCAACAAAAAGGAAAAGGACAAAAGAAAAAACACTAAAGAGGATGAAACTCGGTCCCGATACAAAACTCGTGGTAGCGGCCTTGGGTTCAAGTTAGGATACCCTTATGTTTGAGTTCAATAGATGTAAACCCACTAAGCAATAGCTAAACACAAAGATTATAAAATGGAGAGTAAAGTAAAAGAAGCAACTTGGAACTACCCCACTTGCACTTGAAGGAGTGTGAGAGCCACTAATGAATAATAACTCATAACCTAGGCTTTTATATATTAATTTGGGTTCAGTTGTGATGATGGTCAACAAAAAGGAAAAGGAGAAAAGAGAAAACACTAAAGAGGATGAAACTCGATCCCGATACAAAACTCATGGTACCGGCCTTGGATTTAAGTTAGGATACCCTTGTGTTTGGGTTCAATAGATGTAAACCCACTGAACAATAGCTAAACACATGTTATAAAATGGAGAGTGAGGTAAAAGAAGCAACTTGGAACTTCCCCACTTGCACTTGGAGGAGTGTGAGAGCCACTAATGAATAGTAACTCGCAACCTAGGCTTTTATATATTAATTTGGGTTCAGTTGTGATGATGGTCAACAAAAATGAAAAGGAGAAAAGAAAGACAACTAAAGATGATGAAACTCGGTCCCGATACAAAACTCGTGGTAGCGACCTTGGGTTCAAGTTAGGATACTCTTGTGTTTGGGTTCAATAGATGTAAACCCATTGAACAATAGTTAAGCACAAAGATTATAAAATGGAGAGTGAGGTAAAAGAAGCAACTTGGAACTTCCCCACTTGCACTTTGAGGAGTGCGAGAGCCACTAATGAATAGTAACTCACAACCTAGGCTTTCATATATTAATAATAGCTAAACACAAAGATTATAAAATGGAGAGTGAGGTAAAAGAAGCAACTTGGAACTTCCCCACTTGCACTTGGAGGAGTGTGAGAGCCACTAATAAATAGTAACTCACAACCTAGGCTTTATATATTAATTAATTTGGGTTTTGTAACACCATGGAGATATGAAAGTTTTGGGTTCATTATGGACTTGTAAGAGTTTGTTTCATTGATTTCATGACGGATTTGGTTAATTAGATATGTATGCATGAAGTGAAAATTACCTATATTGCGCTTATTGGTATGAGACGAGAAAGATAAAGTGAGGGTTAGTTTGGTCATAAATGATGGACTTTGAAGTCCATGATCAAGTCCCACCTAAAGAGGTGGAATTTTCAAGTTTATGGGATCCACGGATTGGGACCATTAAAGTCCATAGGGCCCACGACAAAGTACATGATAGTGTTAATCGTAATGGAAATATCGAAACAAGAATGTAAATCGACACACAGAGTTGTGTGGTTTCCTCGTTCAGTATGAACGAGACTAGTTCACGGCCGAAGCTAGTATTCTCTCTTATTTAGCTTCAACAGGTTTAGTTACATACGTATTTATACAAGCTAGGGTTTCTAATCCTAGAATACAATACACGACTAGCTCTTTATTTACACCCGCAGACCCGAGATATGTCTGGGAAGAATGGGCCAAAGCCCAACACGATATATAACTCAACAGCCTCCCCCAAATTGATGAGGATCTCTCATCATCAATTTGCGATATAGATAGAAATGACGACTAGCCAAGAATGACTTGGTTAGGAGATCAGCAATCTGGTCTTCTAATGTAATGTAGAAGAGTCGAAGAATACCATCACGAACCAAGTCTCATATGTAATGAAGATGAACCTTGATGTGCTTCGAGCGATCATGAAGAACGGGGTTGGTGGCAATCTGAATAGCACTCGTATTATCAACATAAAGTTGCAAAGGAATCTCATAGTCCACCCCGAGATCGCCAAGCAGTCAACGTAACTATACAAGCTCGGAAGCAACATCGGACATAACACGGTACTCCGCCTCAGTAGAAGATTCGACACCCTGTCCTGTTTCTTGCAACGACATGAAACAAAAGAGTCACATAGAAGAATGCACCACCCAGAAGTGGAGCGATGGGTGTCAACACACCTAGCATAATCAGAGTCGGAGAAGGCCTAGAGGACAAGAGAAGCACACAAGGGTAGAAACAGCCCAACCTCCCTCGTACCCTGCAAGTAATGAAGAATACGATGCACACCTGCCAAATGATCAGTACGTGGAGCTGACATAAACTGACTAACCATTTGGATCCCATACGCGATATCTGGGCCAGTGGAGGTCAAATAGATCAGACTACCAATAACACTACGATAGTGTTTTCCACCATCGGGTAAAAGGTCACCAGACTCATGCCCTAGCTTCAACCCAAGCTCCATCGGTGTAGAAACTGCAGTACTGGTACCAAAACGAGAAGACTCCAATAGATCGTCAATATACTTGCCCAGATTTAAAAGAATACCAGCTGGACTACGCTTCACCTCAAGACTGAGAAAATAGGAAACATGACCCAGTTCCTTAAGGCTGAAGGACTCGTGAAGACCCTTGGTCAGGGCCTCTATCCCCTCGGTATCATCACTAGTGACAATCATATCCTCCACGTAGAATAAGAGCACAACAAGACCATGAGAGGTGTGACGAGTGAACATAGATGCATCGTTAAGACTCTGTTGGAACCCAAGAGCTAGAATGGTGGCGTGAAACTTGTCGAACCAGGCCCGAGGAGCCTGTTTAAGACCATAGAGAGATCGTCGAAGAAGGCATACCTGACCGGGAAGCCCGTGAGTATAGCCAGGAGGAGGTTCCATGTAAACTGTTTCCTTCAACTCACCATGCAGGAATGCATTCTTGACATCAAGCTGGAAAAGAGGCCAACCACGAATAGAGGCAACCGCTAGCAGAGAACGAACTGTAACCATCTTCGCAATAAGAGCAAAAGTCTCCTCAAAGTCGATGCCATACTCCTGACAAAAACCCTGCACCACCACCCGAGCTTTAAAGCGTTCAAGAGACCTGTCAGGATTGACCTTAATAGCATAAACCCATCTCGAGCCAATGACGGGAATAGAGGGCGGAGGACGAGGAACCATATCTCAGGTGTGATTAGCATGTAGTGCAGTGATCTCCTCGGTCATAGCATTGTCCAATTCGAGATGCCCTTTAGCCTGCAAATAATGAGTAGGCACGAAAATGGGGTCAACACTAAAAGCCATATAATCAAGATGACGTACTGGGGGGACTCCACGAGTAGCGGGGACTCATCTGAGGTCTGCGGAGAACCCTCGGACGCCGAGGAGATCGAGGAAGTAGATGCAGCCGAGAGAGGAGAGTAGGGGGCAGCTCGGTATCCCAGGGTCAAAGAAACCATCATCATCGAAGGAAGGGAAGGAAAGGCTCATATCAAACAATGGAGGGTTCGTTTGGGAGGGAGAAGTGTGAAACATGGTATTTTTAAGGAAGACAACATGACATGCAATTCGAACACGACGGCCAGTCGGATCATAACAAATATATCCCTTATGAATGTCACTGTATCCAAGAAAACAACAACGAGCCGTTTTAGAGGAGAGTTTAGTACATTCAGACCGGGGAATAAGGACAAAACAGACACAACCAAAGACACGAAGACGGGAGTAAGGTGGCGGTTTAAAGAAGAGATGGAAGTAAGGACTCGTTTGGTTAAGAACTGGGGTAATCTAGTAATTGATAAGACGTACAGCAGTAGAAACAGTCTCGGGCCAAAAAGAGGAGGGAACACAAGAAGAAAGCAAGAGAGCACGGTTAACCTCTAGAACATGACGGTTCTTGCGTTCAACAAGTCCATTCTGTTGAGAGACACCAGGACAAGATTTTTTAGACAGAATGCCAAGAGACATGTAAAGATATAACAGAGGACCAAAACTAAATTCTCCTCCAGGGTCAGAACGGACTGCACAAAAGGTTCTACCAAATTGAGTTTAAATCATGGCAAGAAATTCAGTGGCAACAGTGATGAGATCGGACTTAAGACGAAGAAAATACACCAAGGTATATCTAGTAGCATGATCAATGAACAACGCAAAATACTTATATCCAAGGCAAGAAGTAGCACGACTAGGGCCCCAAATGTCAGTGTGAATCAGATCAAAGGTCTCAGAAATCACAGTAGGACTAGATGGAAATTAAATCTGAGAAGTTTTAGCCTCAATGCAGCTAGTACAAGAAAAATCTGACAAACACTGACCATGAAAAAGAGGCACTAAAAAGAGGCGTGGTAAGCGGCAAAGGCCGCGTCATCCCCTGGCTGCTCGACCTCCCCGCGCGACTCCGATCCACCACCAGAGCGAGCGCTGCTATTGCCTAGACCACCAGGCGGGTGCAGATTTGTTTTCCCATGTAGAGCACTGAAAATGACAGCTCCATCACCAGTAACTGGGCGGATATCAAGAGCTGCTTGTGTTCGTAGCCGCGTTTCTTCTTGGACCAACGAGCTCAGCACACCTTCAATCTTGAGATTCTCGCAGTTGAGAAGGGATTGCCTGATAGGCTCAAAATCACGTTTGAGGCGCATCAAGAACTGCATAAGCCTCAACTTAACTCGTTCTGCCCGCACCTCGGCCGATCCAGCAGTTGTGAGAAGAGAGGCCATCACCAAATCCTGCTCGGTCCAGAGATTCCTTGCCGCATTATAGTAGGTGGTGACATCCATGTTGCCTTAGTAGAGAGACGGCAGCTCCACCTCTATCTCATATTGATGAGACGCGGTAGCTGTCTGGTATGTATCGGCGAGATACTTCCACTAATGTTGCATCCAAGTGATCCCTAAAAATACTTCCACTAAGGGTTTTTTGAGTTGAGGTTCAACTTATAGGTTCCAACTGATCAGATGAACCGACTCACTTAATGTGGTACTTTCAAGTATTTGACTCAACCATATAACCTGATCGACACAATGTCGTTTTTGTAGGAAAGATTGCTCATCACACCAAGCTAACCCCTATAAAATAAACCACCAACTAATATTCCAGCACAAGGTCATTTTGAGTTGTGCACTTACGGCTACCTCTTTGGGGATTTATATATATAGCGTGGCCAACGGAGGGGGTGGGTGATGATGATGATGATGATGGTGGTGGTGGTGGTGGTGGTGGTAGTGGTGGTGGTGCACGACGGCGACAGCCGCGAGCTCGGATAGCCGGCTTCTCGGGAGGAGTGAGCTCTGGATCAGGCTCCACTGGAGTAGGGTCAATTTGAGGCCTCAGAGCGCCCGATGGTCAAAGCCCCTCGACGTGCTCAATCTCTCGATCTCCCTTGAGCAACAACTTCATGTTATAAAATGTCTCTACGTGGAACTGCTCGGTCCGGCCGATTATGGAGCAGTCCGTCAGATCAACCCCGAAGTATCCGGCCAGCCTGGTGATGATGCCCCCAAAATGCATCATACCCACTCCACCACTCAATCAAGCCCAGGCATCTGGCAAACGTAGTAGCCACCACTGGTCCCAGATGGAGTGCTCTGCTAGGCGGCTCAGGGTATGGAGGGGTATAAACCCCCTATTGGTGATCATATGCCCCGACCATAGACTGGGGATGATCGACCTCGTGTATGCAGGATCCTCCATAGAGTCTGGAGCTTCACTGCATTGGTGTTGGAGTCCTTGAACTCGTCGTTCTGGTGCTGCTGGAGCCAGTTAGCATGGAAGGCCTGGTCGTAGCAGAAGTCGGCTATGTACTGCCTCTTCGTCATGGTCATGTGAGTAGGGTCTAACCTCATGGCTTGGGCGAAACCGTCTTAAGTCAGCACGTGCTACTGACCTCCTAGCATGAACTCTACATACGGCCGATTCCGCTTGCTAGTCGAACCACATGGGTGAAGGTGGAGTAGAACTCCGTGCAGAGCTCGCGGTAGATGAGCTCGTCCATCACTAGGAGACGACGCTACTGGGGATGGATAAGAATCCCCTGCCATTGCTGCTTTGCACCTGACATTGTTGAAAATTCCCAGGTTCAACACCCAGTGAGGTCGTGCCTCACTATACCGCCACTGCTCAAACATTAATTCGGGCTTATTTGCACACTTTTTACCCCCGATTTACTTAGTCGTTTGAATCATTTTTACTCCGGGAGGTTTGGTTTTACACCAGCTTTGCCTTGTTTTGGTGTTTTTCAGATTTTGGCAGGTGGAACCAACCCCAAAGTCGAAAGTTGGACAAAAGGGCAAAAAATCAAGTCAAACGGTGGAAACAGCAGCAAATCACGGTTTGGGCTGTGAGTTCACAATCACTAAGATCGTGAACTAGAAGCACTGCCCGTGAACAACCATGCATCGAGAGAAAAAATTTATTTCACTGGACACAAGTCAGTTAACGGTCGTAAGACCGTGAACTCAGGTCATTGACCGTGAACTCAGGTCATTGACCGTGAACTGGGATTAGTGATGCAACGCGTTTCGACTTTAGTTGACGGTCTGTGCTTTGAGTTCACAGCGGTGAACTAAGCCCGATCTAGATATATAAAGGAGGTTGAGCTGAAGGAAAAGGGGGAGAGACCTAGTGTAAGAAAATTCTTATTCTTTAGATTTCTAGAGTGAGAAAGTGAAGAACCAAAGAACAGGAGAACTAGGGTTTCATCTTCAAGCAAGGAATTGGGAATTCCTCTCCCAAAGGAGGATCTCTTCAACACAAGGAGCAAGGCTAGCATCTCATTGATGATTTTCCTACTTCTCTCTTGTGTTTTCCCTTCTCCTAGCATGGAGTAGTCCCTTATTTCACTTGGGTGTTTGTCAACCCTAGCTACAATTATGTGAATTCTTGTATGGATTGAATGATTTGTGTGTGGTTGTGTTTAATGTGAATGTGGAGGTATTATTCATGAATGATTATGTTGTGTGAAAGCCTATTAATCTAATTGTCATTCTAACCTAGGTAGAGATAAAACTCCCTTCCTTTATGTGAAAGAGGCTTGAATGCTGGGTTTTCTTAGGCAATTCATTGTCTCCTATCTAGGTAATGCAGGGAAACCTCTTATTTCGTATTACCACCTAGGGTTTGGTTGTGGGTGGCTGTCTGAACTTCGATTCGAGGGTGAAGTCTAACCATCCCTTAGTCAATAGGTCGAGAGAGTCACGTGGTGGCTTGGACCATATCGCCTTCCCTCGACCTAGAGACTAAGAGAGTGGCATTTGGCTACTTGTTGCACTTATCTATGGTTTACAACCCCCTCACCACACACGACCATTCGATCCAACAAGTCGTAATTGTTAGCTTGGGGGATCAATACATGAGTGAAGCCTTCTCAATTAGTGTCAATTCCATTTACCTTTGCAAACATACTAGCTATAGATTTTTGTTTTCACCTAAAATCAATCGCTAGATAATGTTTCAAGCAATCGAAGTAGGGGTACATGAACCGGGCCGAGTCGTTATTTAAACATACTTGCCCTGTACTACACACAGTTAAGGTTTATACTTGGGCCTTGATTGGGGTTTTATTTTGGTGCATTCGGGTTGAGTCAAGTTTTTGGCGTCGTTGCCGGGGAACCAATGGTTCATGATTTTGAAAAGATTGTTTAGTGTTAATCTAACTTTTAATTTTCGTTTTTGGGTGTGCAAATCTTGCTTGTGCTAGAAGTGTTGTGGTTATTTTGAGTATGTGCAGGGAGGTGTATGACCCGGAGTAATCCGTCACCTTTGACGCCACTAGACGAGGATGTCAACCGCACTCTCCCACACTTGGCTCGTGAGAGGGAACTAGCGGAGGCAAGAAGGAGGATAGAAGAGGAAGTAGTAGTTGAGGAAGGGATTGATTCCAAATAGGAAGGAAGTAAAGTCGAGATGACGACTAATCAACCTGCTCAAGGAGGAGCAGCCACGGAGGACCATGGGCTATTACATGGCTCCAAAGTCGGCGGATATCCAACCCGCCATTCGACATCCACCCATGGCCGCCAACAATTTTGAGATATAGCCCACCCTTGTCACCATGATTCAAAACAATGCCCTATTCAATGGGCTTAGCAACGAGTCCCCCAGGGAGCATGCTCGGAAGTTCATTGAACTTGCGAGGAGTTTGAAGATTAATGGTGTCCCCGAGGATTCTTCGAAGTTGAGACTCAAGGAGGTCAAGGGTTCCAATAACCCGATAAGTTTGCAAAACTTGAAGACCTTGTGACCACCTTTTTTAGCACTAGCACTTAAAAGTTCGAAAAGATTGAGCAATTTATTGATGTGGCAACAACAAAGCTTACCTCGATTGAGGCCGGATTAAGGAGCCATCAATAAAGCCTTCAAAACTTGAAGGTGCAAATTGGCAATCTTGTCAGGATCCTCACCTATAGGACAAGGGAAGCCCTACCCTCTCAAACCATTGTCAACCCCAAAGATCAAAATGTCAGGTGCAATGCTATTCTTTTGAGGAGTGGGAAGGTTACCTCGGAGGTTGTTTCTAAGGAAGTGAATGAAGAAGAGAAGATCCCTCCAACGGCCAATGATCCCAAAGAAGTGGGAGAAAAGGAAGAAGAGCCTAAGAAGTCATTGTCGACGCCACCATAAGTGGCTGAGTACAAGCCTCCTCTTCCTTTCCCCACAAGGATGCACAAGGACCGATTGGAGGCAGAGTGCGGAGGATTCATGGAGATGCTTAGGAAGCTCCGCATCACCATTCCATTCTTGAAGGCCATGGTGCAAATGCCGATGTACGCAAAATACCTCAAGGGGTTTCTCGCCATGAAGCCGAAATATGAAGACCTCGCTAATGTCACCTTAGGCGAGGAGTGCTCCGCCTTTATCCTCAACAAGTTGCCTAAAAATCAACCGGATCCAGGTAATTTCACTATGCCTCTTTGCATTAGAAATCATCATATAGAAAACTCCTTTGCGGACTTAGAAGCAAGCATTAATGTGATGCCTTACAAGCTTTTTAAGAAGTTGCATTTGGGTGAATTGAAGCCCACTAGGGTTAGTGTCACATTGGTCTATCGCTCTGTTATTATTCCTAGGGGTATTGTGGAGGACAACCTAGTGAGAGTTGGAAATTTCTTTTATCCGACGGATTTTGTTATCCTCGATATTAGTGAAGATGCAAATTTGCCACTCCTACTAGGATGCCCCTTCCTTGCCACCGCCATGGCCTTAATCGATGTTAATGAGGGAACTTTGGTGTTGAGAGATGGGGAGGAGCAACTTACTCTTTCAATTGATCCTAAGGTTAAGAATGATGTTGTGAAAGAAATGGACTCGAGTGGTATGAATGGAAGTGGAGGTGAGCCTCTCAAGGCAAACCCCACTAGTGTGTGTCATCCGTTTGATGATGCGGTGTAGGTAACCAAGACGGGTACTAAGTCTAGAGGAATGAAGAAGAGAGCGTGGAGGGAGAGGCTTCACCAAGCTTCCTCCCAATCAAAAGACGAGGGTAAGGCAAAAGTGTTGGGCCAAGAGGGCCACCCTAAGGAGCTAAAGGTAGGAGGTGACAAGCCCCGCCCCGAGACCGTGGAGGATCCACTCTCGATGGCTTCAGGCCCACAAGCATGATAGATCCACAAATTTGAGCTAGTGACGTTAAACTAGCGCTTGTTGGGAGGCAACCCAATGACTGTTTGTTTTCTTTTCCTTATTTTTCTCTTATTGTGTGTGAAGAGTTCAAGTGGTAGATTTGGGTGTCACCGTGCCAAGTCTATGTGGTTTTGTGTTCAGGATGAGTCATGATCGAATTAGGGGCACAATTGATTAGATTGAGTCAATGAATTTATGGAGTGCCATGTTTTTCACTCAGTTCACGGTTTGCGCTTCTAGTTCACGGTCTTAGTGAATGTGAAGTGGTGCCTCCGTCCGTGAACTAAGGGTGCTCCCCCATTCTCAAACCTCACTCCAAAGTCTTTTAACACCCTTTAAAATTTTCTAGAATTAATCCCTTCAAAACCGACCATTTTTCTAAATTATTTTTATCTTGGACGAATTTTTCACCTAACTAAAACCTTATTAAAATTTATGAAAATAATTTTCCCTTGTCAAGCGCGAGCACCTATACCCTGGCAAATTATCAAGCCCTTATAAACTCCTCGTAAATATTTTTATTTAATTAAAACGAATGTTAAAACAATTTCTAAAAATAGAAATACATATTCAAATATCCCCAAATTAAATTACAGACATCTCCTAGACCTTCCTCAATTTATAAAATTATAAACCTAGGAAAAAACACCAATAGAGACTCAAAACATTTAAAATATCCAAAAATACGTTTCTGGAAATTCCCCGCAGCTTTACTGACCACCCTAAATCTGTCATCTAATAGCCTGTAACGCCTGTTGCTAAAACCCAGAATTGCATCCTCACGAAAAATCACCAAATCGATCGATCTAACTCAAAGGGATCGAGTTCCCTTACCTCTAGAACGTGCCTAGGCCTAGGTTGGATGACCCGGGATGTTGATCTCCTTAGTTTAGAAATCTGGAAGGGGTTCATGATCCTTACCTAGAAACACGAGAGGGATGCGATCGGGATCGGCTGTCAACTCGCGCGGGCTGGAGAAATAATTGGCGGCGGCGGGGCTTGGGGTTTAATTTGGGACGGAGGGTTTTGGGGTCTCGTGCTGCTGCTCGACAAACAAACAGGGGCAGGTTTAATTGGTGGGGGGGGGGGGTTTAATGGGCTGGGGAATTATTTGAGGGCGCCCGGCCCTCTCGGCCCCCTATTTTTTATTTTTAATATATAATAATAATAATTATTATTATTATTATTATTCCTAATCTGCGGTTATAACTCTTAGTACGTAACCGTCAATCCAACCGATCACGTATTAAAGTCGAACCTAAACCTAAAATACCGGGGTGTTACATTTCCTCCACCCTTACAAAAATTTCGTCCCCGAAATTTGCTCGGGACTCATCCTTCTATCAGCACCCTTCTTATACTTCCTTCTCACGATCATCTATTCTTACAATAACAACTTCGTTGGTGCCTTTTGCTCAAGTAAGTTTCTTTAGCTTGCAGCACTTGTGTAACCGTAAGTATCTCACTGCCCTTTTTACTCCCCAGCTTGATCCAAACATGGTGAAACAAAATGCCAATTCGGTTTTTCATGTTGATCCAATTCTCCTGGTAGTTGATGTTGAACCTAAATCGAAAATCGAGACATCACATTTCCCCCCTCCTTAAGAAAAATTTCGACCTCGAAATTTGTTCGCTGTGACGACTCCAAGTTTTACTTGTGATAAACTCTTTGCAAGGAGTTGTACCTCCTTCTAGCCTTGATGTATTGATCCCATGACATCTTATTAGGCTTCCTATGATATACTTAGTTCTTCCTTTGCTTGCTTAGGTGGCCCTAGTATTTTTTAAAGTCTAACTTTCAGCTGCTCCTTGGGGATGTAGCTGATAGACCGTTAATTACACATGTTTTCACCCCTGTTCTTACACCATTGGAGATGTGGTTTCTCGTGTTTTAGACCGATTTCACGCTAGGTTGTGCTTGTTTGTGATATTTCAGGTCTTATCAAGTGAATGAAGGTTTAGGAGCGAGTTTGGGGTCGATTGGGCGAAGATCGGGCGCGAGAAGAGTCACAAAGGAGGTCGCACGGGCACACCCACAACCCACACGGCCGTGTGGGATTGTGCGAGAGCAAACACGGGCAGAGCAGAAAATCCACACGGCCGTGTGAGGATGCATTTTGTTCGTGTGGAATTCTGCGAGAGCAAACACGTGCAGGATGGAAATTTCACACGACCGTGCGACCCTGGCCGTGCAAGAAGCCTGGAATTCAACTAATTGATACGCTGCGTTTTGACTCGCACGGGCAACTGGGTGAGCCACACAGCCGTGCGGCCTGCCCGTGTGAGTCGGGATTTTCTGCTTTTAAGCAGATTTTCAGCCACAAGACGAGGGGATTCGAGTTTTGAGAGAGATAGAGCTATTCCTAGAGAGAGAAAGCGACGAACAAGAGTCTCCAAGTGCCCTAGCTTGATCTTCATCACCATAGGAGGCCAGTTTGAGCTTGGAGAAGTGCCGATCAACATCCAGGAGCAGGAATCCATCCTTCACAGTATAAATTCCGCGTCTGATTCTGCTTTTGCTTCTTTCTCCATGGAGTAGTTCTCTCATTCATCTAGGTATGGAGAACCCTAGATTTGTATGTTAGGCTTTGATTGTATGAACCCAAGTACTGATTCTATGATTTGATTATATTCGATTGAGGTTTGAATGATTGAATGACTTGAATCCTGATCAAATTCCTGTTGTTTCTGCTTTAACCTAGAATGAGAATATCAGCCTAGGTTGATAGAGAATCCTTGATTGAAGGTAGGGAGTTGGTGACTTTAGTCGAGGAGCCAACTCACTATTCTGTACCGGATTTACTCCGGTAGTGGAGGTTTTGTTTGTTAACGCCTCAATCTGTTTACTCCGGTGGAGGTTAGTCGCCCGCTAGAGATTCAGATTGAGAGGGTCTGAAGACCTTTAGTCGAGACTTCGGGCTGTTTAAGAACCTTCCGCAGTATAACTTTCATAGAAACTGAACTTGGTAATTACAATCCGGCTTAACTGCAGTCTAGGGGGAACCATATCCGGGTGACCTCTCTTAACCTGAATACAACAGTTTACTTGCTTTGTTAGTTTGTTAGTTTAGACTTGCATTAAAGTTTCATTGCTAGATAACAAGAATTCACTGAGTAGTCATCACATCTAGGACCCGGGTTGATAATTAAACCTAAACCCGCTATACTACGCTTTAGGAAGTGGTTACACTTGGCCAATTCCTGGAGTGACAGTAGAAGTGAGTCAAGTTTTTGGCGCCGTTGCCGGGGACGGCTAGGTTGTTGAAGAAAAGTGATTTCTATTAATTTAGCTTTTCTTTTTGCTCTGTTTGCTTTGTCCCACTTGTGCCTTCACGGGTTTGCTTGCTTGAGTGTGTGCAGGTAGTGCATGACCCGTAGCCAGTCGGGAGGTTTACTGCCGTTGAATCCAGAGATTGATCGCACCTATCGCCAACTCAGGAGACAACAGCGAGCTAGACTGGCTACGGAAGAGCGCCTAGACGGCCACTTGAGTAGCGATTCTGAAGAAGAGTACGGGATGGACGGAGACTACAATCAGCACCAGGGGAATCCTCAGCAGGCTCCCCCGGTGAATCAGGTCCTGGGGAACAACCCCATACCCCAGGATCATGGGGTTCATCATCATCACCCGCAGCCGGGTCCCACATTGGAGTACTACTACACTCCACCGATTGCTGACATCCGCCCGGTCATCCTATATCCGCCCATTCCAGCAAACAACTTCGAGATCAAGCCATGCTGGATTCAGCTCATCACATCCTCTATCCAGTTCCATGGCTTGAAGGATGAGGAGGCCAGGGTGCATCTTTCCCGTTTTCTGCAGCTGACGAACGGGTTCAAGCTGAATGGTGTCCCTGATGATGCAATCCGCCTTCACCTTTTCCCTCATTCTCTGGCGGGGAATGCTAAGAGGTGGTTGGAGACCCAGCCCCCATTGTCCATCACATCTTGGGACGATCTGGCTGACAAATTCGTGCATAGGTACTATCCGGCATCGAAGACTACAGAGATCCAGCGGGAGATCACTCACTTCCGCCAAGAGCCAGATGAGTCACTCCGTGATGCATGGGAGCGGTACATGGGATATTTCTGGCACTATCCCCACCATGGCTTCAGTGATGCATTCACAGTGGGGAACTTCTACAGTGCTCTCTCCCCAGATAGCTAGAGGGTGATTGAGTCTCTATGCCCAGGAGGGGATATTCTTACTAAGACTCCACCCGAGCTGAACCAGATGATCAATACCTTGGCTGCCAGAGATCATTCTTGGGGGCAGAGCAGCAGATGCAGACATTCCCGGGACCGTGGTGTGCACGCCATGGAGACCAGATCCGGGCTCGAGCAGCAGGTAGCTGAGCTAGTGCAGACATTGAAGCAGCCCAACAGTCTTATTCCGGGCAGAGGTTTGGCTACACCTCCAGTTGCTCAGTGTCAGTGGTGTGAGAGCTCAAATCACTTAGTGGAAGACTGCCAGGCTATGAGGGAGTCTACTACTCCCCAAGAGCAGTTGGACTTCATCGCCAATGTTCGGCGCCTCGACCCGTACAGCCACACATATAATGAGGGGTGGCGCCAGCATCCCAACTTCGCCCGGAGTAGTAACACCACTAAACCACCTGGTTTCCCAGCACCAGCAGGTGGTTTTCAGCAGAGGCAGCCCTTCCAGGCTAGACAGGGGCCAGCCCCACAGCAGCAGCCCTACCAGCCTCGGCAGAGGCAACCATTCCAACAGCCCCAACGTCAGTTTGTCGAGCCAGCAGCAGCCCCTGCCCCAGATGACCGGATGACAAAGCTGGAAAATATTCTAGCTTCATTCATGACTAGCACTCAGGCTGCTATCACGTCACTGGATGCAGGTCAGCGGAACCAGGGTGCCATTTTGCAATATCTGCAGACCCAGGTGGGCATCTTGGCCCACCAAAACACTACCAGGGCACCGGGGACTCTGCCTGCCACCACTATCCCGAATCCTCGGGATCCTCACCAGGTCCAGCAGCTGGATGCCATTTTAACCAGGAGTGGTAAGACCATATATGCTAATCCTGTCCCGGCCAGACAGGAGGAACCACTACCTGCTTCAGCACTTCCAGCCGACGATGCAGAAGTGCGGGTGGAGAAGGAAGCCCCTGCTCCCAAGCCACAACCAGTGGTTAAGGAGCATGTACCCCAGCTTCCCTTCCCCACTCGCCTACACAAAGACAAGTTGGAGACTGAGTTTGCCAAGTTTATGGCAATGTTGAAGCAGCTCAACATCAGCATGCCGTTCGTGGAGGCACTGTCGAAGATGCCCAAGTATGCCAAGTTCATGAAGGACCTCCTCACCAACAAGAAGAAACTTGGGGATCTTTCGACAGTGATGCTGAGCGAGGAGTGTTCTGCCATCCTGCAGAACAAGCTGCCCGAGAAGCGAAAAGACCCAGGGAGTTTCACTATCCCTCTTGTTATTGGCAGCATGCATGTAGGGAAGTCCTTGGCGGACCTAGGCGCTAGCATAAATGTCATGCCTTATAAATTGTTTAAGAAGCTAGGCCTAGGTGAACCTAGAACTACTAGGATGAGCATTCAGTTAGCTGATCGTTCTATCGTGCATCCTAGGGGTATCATTGAGGATCTGCTTGTTAGTGTAGGGGCACTCACATATCCTGTTGATTTTGTTATTCTTGATATACATGAGGATGTGGATGTGCCTTTGATTCTAGGTAGACCATTTGTTGCCACCGCCAAGGCACTTATTGATGTGCATGATGGTAAACTGATCTTGTGTGCTGGAAATGAACAGGCTACTTTTTCTGTGACTGAATTTGATCACTGTGCTATGATTGCTGTCATGCCTGTGCATGCCATTTCTGATCAGGTACACGAGCCTGTCGTGTACCCTTCTGCACCTCTTCTTTTGCAGGACCCTCCTATTATTCCTTCGCCGCCACTCCATCCAGCCTCACCTCCGAACAAAAAGCTCAAGGAGGAGTGGCGGCCGAAGCAGCAGGTTGCTAAGCCTGCACGGAAGAAGAGTGGAAACCACTATGAGCTGGTCCCACCTCCTGCACCACGACCACCCTGGGCGTCCGGGTACTCACTCGCCTGCATCTTGCCAGATGGCCAGGTCGAGCTGACCGATGATGGTGGTCGCATCCGTCGGGTGCATGGCCACAACCTACAGCTGTACCTCCAGAGCGACGTGGATCCGCTCTTGGAGGCACATGTTCCTGCACCGCCCTGAGTATCCACCATGGGCGTCCAGCTAACAGACGGTAAAGAAGCGCTTGTGGGGAGGCAACCCCACCACGGTTTGATTTTCTTTCTTGTGTTTTGAGTCGGATTGTAAACCAGTTTGGTTTTGGTTTGTTTTCTTTTGTTTTGGATGATGTTTTATTGGGTTGACCATTGGACCTAACATATTGTGTTTGAGCTCTTTGGTTTCCTTTGGCTGTGCTTGCCCTGACTGGTCCTCTCTCTAGTCCGCTTCACTCCGACTGATCCGTTTTCAGTCTCCTGCAGTCCGTGCATACCGGTAACATCGTTCCCTTTTCCTTCCCTCTTCTCCATTGAGGGCAATGTCGATCTTAAGTGTGGGGGGATGTTTATCTTTTGACTGCATTAGATCTGTTTGTGTGCTTGGAGCCTAGTCCACTGTCCAAATTTTTAAATTTGAGGGCTCCAAGTACGTGTTCCATGCAATTGCCTACTCAGTATGCTTTGAATTGACAGTCTTTATAGTAATATGCAACCTAGGGAGGTGGTGTATCACTATGGAGGATGTTGATGCATTTAAGAAATCTCATTTCTTCTTCATATTGTGTTGGTTGATTGAGTGAATTAGTTATCTTAGGACCCTTGAATTGTGTGGTGTTGTGGACTCTCTGCCTGTCCTGGACTCTTGTTTCATGTTTTGAGTTAACAGGTGCTCGAAAATGTGCTTCAAAATAACGTATCCCGTGCGAATAGGGCGAAAGTGTGTAAGGGGAGACGGGAATCCACTCCCAATTTCCACCTACTACATCCAGCCCCCTTACCTGTCTTTCCCCCGCACGAGGCTCGAGACATCCGCTCCTGGCATGGCCGGTAAGAGCAGGTTGGGACCCTTGAAAGAAAAAAAAAGAGGAAAAAATAACAGAAAACAAGCAAAACATAAAGAAAAGGGGTTCCAACCATCTTCAAGAAGAAAATAGAGCACCTTGAAAAATGTGTGTCCATGATCCTTTGTTTTTGAGAATCTCTTCATCCACAATTCATTTGTCCTCTGTTCACTGTTTGCCATGATGCCGACTCGATACTAATGCTCTCGCCGAAGAAGCTATGAGATGACTTATGCGTCGGTTGACCTCGTAAGCTGCTAAATGATCTAGGAAGTCCTCTACCTACGATCTGGGTTGTTTGTTGCTATAGAGGTCTGGAGAGTTGCATTGGTTTGAGTTAGGTTTGCTTGGGGACAAGCAAACGGTTAAGTGTGGGGGAGTTTGATAGACCGTTAATTACACATGTTTTCACCCCTGTTCTTACACCGTTGGAGATGTGGTTTCTCGTGTTTTAGACCGATTTCATGCTAGGTTGTGCTTGTTTGTGATATTTCAGGTCCTGGCAAGTGAGTGAAGGTTTAGGAGCGAGTTCGGGGTCGATTGGGCGAAGATCGGGCGCGAGACGAGTCACAAAGGAGGTCGCACGGGCACACCCACAACCCACACGGCCGTGCAAGTGACCAGTTTGGCCGTGTGGGATTGTGCGAGAGCAAACACGGGCAGAGCAGAAAATCCACACGGCCGTGTGAGGATGCATTTTGGCCGTGTGGAATTCTGCGAGAGCAAACACGGGCAGGATGGAAATTTCACACGGCCGTGCGACTCTGGCCGTGCAAGAAGCCTGGAATTCAACTAATTGATACGATGCGTTTTGACTCGCACGGGCAACTGGGTGAGCCACACAGCCGTGCGGCCTGCCCGTGTGAGTCGGGATTTTCTGCTTTTAAGCAGATTTTCAGCCACAAGTCGAGGGGATTCGAGTTTTGAGAGAGATAGAGCGATTCCTAGAGAGAGAAAGCGATGAACAAGAGTCTCCAAGTGCCCTAGCTTGATCTTCATCACCATTGGAGGCCAGTTTGAGCTTGGAGAAGTGTCGATCAACATCCAGGAGCAGGAATCCATCCTACACAGTATGAATTCCGCGTCTGATTCTGCTTTTGCTTCTTTCCCCAAGGAGTAGTTCTCCCATTCATCTAGGTATGGAGAACCCTAGATTTGTATGTTAGGCTTTGATTGTATGAACCCAAGTACTGATTCTATGATTTGATTATATTCGATTGAGGTTTGAATGATTGAATGACTTGAATCCTGATCAAATTCCTGTTGTTTCTGCTTTAACCTAGAATGAGAATATCAGCCTAGGTTGATAGAGCATCCTTGATTGAAGGTAGGGAGTTGGTGACTTTAGTCGAGGAGCCAACTCACTATTCTGTACCGGATTTACTCCGGTAGTGGAGGTTTTGTTTGTTAACGCCTCAATCTGTTTACTCCGGTGGAGGTTAGTCGCCCGCTAGAGATTCAGATTGAGAGGGTCTGAAGACCTTTAGTCGAGACTTCGGGCTGTTTAAGAACCTTCCGCAGTATAACTTTCATAGAAACTGAACTTGGTAATTACAATCCGGCTTAACTGCAGTCTAGGGGGAACCATATCCGGGTGACCTCTCTTAACCTGAATACAACAGTTTACTTGCTTTGTTAGTTTGTTAGTTTAGACTTGCATTAAAGTTTCATTGCTAGATAACAAGAATTCACTGAGTAGTCATCACATCTAGGACCCGGGTTGATAATTAAACCTAAACCCGCTATACTACGCTTTAGGAAGTGGTTACACTTGGCCAATTCCTGGAGTGACAGTAGAAGTGAGTCAGTAGCCTTATGTTCACTTCTCATGAACTCCACGACCCTTCCTTGCACCCTTTCCTCTCGATTATGACGACATTTACCACAACTCCTTGGCTCTACCAGTCGATGTACTAACTGCTTGGCCCCTTCTAGAACCTTATTCTGATCAGCTCGCATCCCCATAGAATATGGGCTACCTTGACCCTCCTCATCTCACTCATGAAAGGGGTTTCATTAAACGATCCTTCTAGGAACCTGCTCCTTCTCCTTCCCAAGACGTGTCATACCCCCTGGGGCATCCTAAAGTTATTTCCCTATCATGGTTAGAGTATACTGGAGATTCTAAAAAGTTCTGAAAGACTCTGACTCGTTTGGCCAAACTTTTAACTAACACTCCCTTTTTCCTTTCCTTTTAAAAAAACTGACACCTTAAAAAAAACGCAGATCGTCACTCTAGTATTCCTTGGAGGCCAAGGAACAGAGGAGTGCCGGCTTTGATACCAAAATAACACGACCCCATCTTTTTGAAAACCAAATCACAACTCAAACCAAAAACCGGTTACTCCGGAGCAACCCAAGCCACATTTTAAAATAAACCAACTGACATTATTTAAGAATCTTTAACGAAAAGCCCCAACACTTGGGCGAAATGCTCAATCTCAAACTCTTAAAATGACTTAACACAGAATCTCCAGTTTATACTAATAACCATGAAATTGAATAATTAACTAATCTAACTTGACTCCTCACGAGCTTTCTGATATCCCGTCGACGCTGGTACCACTGCTCGCCTCGCCCTGCTTCTTCTCGTGATCAACTTCTGCTATACTATCCTCAACCTGGTGAGTGAGAAAGGATCAGTCTCGTCGTTACTTCCTAAGGTCTATGCCCTAGGCAAACTCCTTACTAAACACGTTATTAGGGGATTGCCTTCCTAGCATGAAAGGCGTTCTCGCTTTCTGCTCTTAAATAACCAAACATATCAACTCATTTCAACATTAACTCCTAAGAGTGCTCTCCTTCTATCCTTAACTCAAACACAGAACACTAAGACCACCGCGTTACGTCTCGTTGTCCGGTGTCCTAACCTAGTATGCCAATCGCGTTACGTCTCGCCGTCCGGTTGCATACCCAAACTCGGCAATGGCATTGTGTTACGTCTCGCCGTCCAGTCCATGTCCGGTGTCCTACTCGATCAACTGCTGCGTTACGTCTCGCTGTCCAGCAGTGACCCGACCACTACCGTGTCCAGTAGTGGCCCAACCGCCCGGGGGTTCCTCGTACCATTAACCAACTATTACAATCATACATCCATACATTCATACATAGCACAACGCTTGCCTCCAACCTTACAGGCGGTGGGATGCCTCACACACATATCGCGCATACTAGAAAATTAACTAAATAATAACTTGAACGAAAAGCAGAAACTAAAAGACCTACGACAGAGATTTTACCCCCTTTACACTCACCTCGAAAAGATGACTCATCAATTCCTTCCTCGAAGAAACCCCTCCTTAGCCGGATTATCTTTGGGAAACCAATTAATAAGAAATTCATACTCTAAGACAATCTTTCTCGATTTAAAAGCCTCCTTTTTATCTACCCAGACACCCTCTACTCAAAGTCCCATTCTCAAACCTCACTCCAAAGTCTCTTAACCCCCTTAAAAAATTTCTAGAATTAATCCCTTCAAAACCGACTATTTTTCTTATTTATTTTTATCTTGGACAAATTTTGCACCTAACTAGAACCTTCTTAGAATTTCTGAAAATAATTTTCCCATGTCAAGCACAAGCACTTATACCGTGGAAAATTATCAAACCCTTATAAACTCCTCGGAAATATTTTTATTTAATTAAAACGAATGTTAGAAAACTTCTAAAAATAGAAATACATCTTCAAAAATCCCCAAATTAAATTACAGCCATCTCCTAGACCTCTCTCAATTTATAAAATTATAAAACCTTGGAACAAACACCAACAGAGACTCGAAACAATTAAAACATCCAAAAATACGTTTCTAGAAATTCCCCGCAGCTTTAGTGACCACCCAATATTTGTCACTAAAAGCCTGTAACGCCTGTTGCTAAAACCCAGAATTGCATCCTCACGAAAAATCACCAAATCGATCGATCTAACTCAAAGGAATCGAGTTCCCTTACCTCTAGAACGTGCCTAGGCCTAGGTTGAATGACCCACGACGTTGATCTCCTTGTTGATCGAACACATAACGTCACCGCTAATAAAATACGAGCTTCGGATTACACTATCGATGAATCGAGTTTAGAAATCGCGAAGGGGTTCGTGATCCTTACCTAGAAACACGAGAGGGATGGGATCGGGATCGGGATCGGCTGTCGACTCGCGCGGGCTGGGGAAATAATCGGCGGCGGCGGGGCTTGGGGTTTAATTTGGGACGAAGGGTTTGGGGGTCTCGTGCTGCTGCTCGACAAACAAACAGGGGCGAGTTTAATTGGGGGGAAGGGTTTTAATGGGCAGGGGAATTATTTGAGGGCGTCCGACCCTCTCGGCCCCCTATTTTTTTAATATATATAATAATAGTTATTATTATTATTCCTAATCCATGGTTATAACTCTTAGTACGTAACCGTCAATCCAACCAATCACGTATTAAGGTCGAACCTAAACCTAAAATACCGGGGTGTTACAGCACCAGTGCAGCCTAATCCAGAGGTTCCTCCCTAGGAGCAGCCACCCACCAGAGCTCCCGGCCGCCACCGACGCACCACATCACCACCATCATTAGTTGCATCATCATCATCAGGGTTCGGACCCTCTACCTCCAGACCCCACCTCGAGGAGCGAGTGGATCGCCTCGAGGCGCATTATGTGGGAGTCACTGCTCGGCTCGACCAAACAGTCGATCTGATTGAAAGGATGGCTCGATGCCAGGGCGTCCTTTCGGACAACGAGGAGGGATATTTCCCACTACGAGGTAGCCGTCGAGGGAAACATGTGGCAAAGCCGATTTCTTTCGCCTCACTTCTCCACTTGCAAACTCTGAACTCTTTTTCTTTTTCTTGTAGTTTTCTCCTTAATTAGTGTGTGAACTACTACCTTGTGAGTTCTTCATTTTGGATCGTATTGTGGAATTTTGATATGTGTAATAACCTCGCCTAGAGTGAGAATGTGCGTGTGTTTTGTTTTGTTTTTCCTTTGCAACTCAGACATCCTACCCCGGGAATTTCTCCAACTTTCATTTGCCAAGCCATGCGGTAACATCGTTCTACCCCCTATTTTTCGCCATTGAGGGCAATGACGAGCTTAAGTGTGTGTGTGGGGGGGGGGGGTGGTTTATTATTATGCTTGTGTGTGTGAGTGAATGCTTGGAGCCTTGATGTATGCCAAATTTGAAAATTTTGAGGGCTCCAAGAAATGCATGATCAAAATGGCCGGTTGGTGGGTGAATCTCGTTCTTATTTGGCATCGATCTTGAATTGTTGCATGTAATCTAGTGCATCATATTATGATGATTGAGAATGCATTAGGATTGTGCAAAAGCTTAGTTCTCATGTGTGCTTAAATGAATGTATGTCTTGACTTGTTTACTTCTTGATTACAATTTCCATGCATTGAAGTTTTTGAAATTGGAATAGAGGATTGGGTGGCTAGGTAGCCATGTGAGTTTTGTGTCGATCCCTCTCGCCATGGTGTGTAACATTCATCGTTGTCACTAGTGAGTATGATGGAGGCGTAGGATTAGTCAACGCCCAAAAGTTGATTGTATTGAAACATTTTATCCCCTAGTCAACCCCTTTTAGTCGTGTGACTTTGGGGGTAGTTCTAATGCTAGGAGCTTTGTGCTTGATTGAGCTTAATGGTGCCTGAAAGAACGACCCCCACCCATCCTTTCTTCGTGTCAAAGTGTGATTCATCCTTGTGTCTTGAAGTTCTAGCTTTTGTGCTCCATTGAGGTTCTACATAGGTGGTTTTGCACGATTCTTGCTAGGAATGAGAAGGTAGTGTTGGAGGAAATTTCTTAAAAGGAGAGCGTTGTTCGTTAAAGGAAAGAAGTGGCATGTGTTTAGCTCTCTAGTACACCCTCGAAAAAAAAGAACAAAAAGAAAGAAAAGAAGTGAAAAGAGGTAATAAACCGGGGTAAATAAAAGTAGAGAGTGTCCACAAAAGGCTAAGTGTATGCTCTAGAAAGGGTTTCTGGGCATTCAAGCCATTGAAATACCTAAATTGATTGATGACCTCCTTCACTACTAGGTTTGAAATGTGAATAGCAAGATAGGCCGAAGAAGTGTTCTTGAAATTTGGTTCGTGATTGGTAGAGGTTTGGAAGAAGGGAAGTGTGGTTTTTGGCCGATGCTAGTGGCTTTTGTTAGTATGAAAGGTTCTTAGTCGAGACCATAGAACCTTGGGTTTTAGGTTGAAGATGTAGGACCAAATGCCATGTTAGCCACCACCCAAAAAGCCTTTTCCCCATGTCCAAGCCAATTTCCAGTCATTTGAACCCGTGTCTAAGACCTCAGGACAAGCTAGTGATGAAAACCGTCTCGTGAACTCTAGCATTTAGAGGTTGCTGCCGTGGTGGAGAGACGATAGGGCTGAGTGTTGATGATTGTGCACATATTTTTCACCAAAAAGGTCCTGACCCCAGTGGTTGAGAGTGAGTGATTCATTCTTGTTTTGCATGTTCATATCTTACCCCGGTGAGGACCTATGTTGCTCCATTGTCTGTCCCTTGGACTTGAGTTATATGCATGGTAAGTTGTGGTTGGTGAGTAGTTCGGTCGAGACTTGCATTTGATTTGTGAACAGGGTGAGACTTTTCATTTGCCCATTATTGATGTGATTGAATGTCGTTTGTGGTGGATGCCGGTATTGTTTGAGGCGGTTCATGTGTTGATGCCCAAATAGTAATTGAGATTCACCGCTTTGTGCCTTTTGATTTGTCCCCAAGTTATCTCGTTAGGTTGAGATATCACCTAGGTTGAAAATGGTTTGCTTGGGGACAAGCAAACGTCTAAGTGTGGGGGAGTGATTCGAGCTCATTTGTACACTTTTTACCCTCGGTTTGCTTAGTCGTTTGAAGCATTTTTACTATGGAAGGTTAGGTTATACGCCGGGTTTTGCCTTGTTTTGGTTTTTTTCAGACTTTGGTAGGTGAAACCAACCTTGGGGTCAAAAGTTGGACGAAAGGGCAAAAAATCAAGTCAAGCGGTGGAAACAACAGTAGATCACGGTTTGGGTTGTGAGTTCACGGTCACTAAGACCATGAACTGGAGGCGCTACCCGTGAACAGTCAGGCATCCAAAGCACAAATTTCTTTCACTAGACACAAGTCAGTTCACGGTAGTAAGACCATGAACTCAAGCCATTGCCCGTGAACTAAGATTAGTGATGCGGCGCGTTTCGACTTTAGGTCACGGTATGGGCTTTCAGTTCAAAAGCTAGGGTTTCATCTTCAGGCAAGGAATTGGGAATTCCTCCCCCAAAGGTGGATCTCTTCAACACAAGGAGAAAAGGCTAGCATCTCATTGATGGTTTTCCTACTTCTCTCTTGTGTTTTCCCTTCTCCTAGCATGGAGTAGTCACTTCTTTCACTTGGTTGTTTGTCAACCCTAAGTACAATTATGTGAATGCTTGTATGGATTGAATGATTTCTGTGTGTTGTGTTTAATGCGAATGTGAGGTATTATTCATGAATGATTGTGTTGTGTGAAAGCATATCAATCTAATTGCCATTCTAACCTAGGTAGAGAGAAACCCCATTCCTCTCTTTGAAAGAGGCTTGAATGTTGGGTTTTCTTAGGCAATTCATTGTCTCCTATCTAGGTTAATGTAGGGTAAACCTCTTATTTCGTATGAGCACCTAGGGTTTTGGTTTTGGGTGGCTGTCCGAACTCCGATTCGGGGGTGAAGTCTAATCATCCCTTAGTCAATAGGTCGAGAGAGTCACGTTGGTGGCTTGGATCATATCCCCATCCCTCGACCTAGAGAATAAGAGAGTGGCGCTTGGCTACTTGTTACACTTCCCTACAGTTTACAACCCCCTCACCACCCACGACCATTCGATCCAACTAGTCGTAATTGTTAGCTAGGGGGAGCAAAACCCGGGAGAAGCCTTCCAATTAGTGCCAAATACATTTACCTTTGCAAACACTTAAGCTATAGATTGTTGGTTTCATCTAAAATCAACCGCTAGATAATGTTTCAAGAAATCGAAGTAGGGGTACATGAACTGGCCCGGGTCGATATTTAAACATACTTGCCCTGGACTGCACCAAGTTAAGGTTTATACTTGGGCCTTAATTGGGAGTTTTATTGTGGTGCATTCGGGTTGAGACAAACATTGAGCTGTAATTCTCGTGGTTCGCCAAGGTGAGCGTACCGGTGACTTTGCATCAACCATCCTGCAAAACATCAAAAGAAAACCATATGTGGAAACATTCATCAATCTCAATTCATTGGGGAGAAAAAAATTCTCCCACTGTTAGAATTCCACTACGGTCCTATGCCTTTGAAGGCTTTTCACAAGATCAGATTTCAACAATTGAAGAACAACCACGATTGAAACAGATCGAGACATGGTTTTGGTCAATTAAAGGTTTATCAAAATAACACTATCAAATCCAAACCATGCCTTGATGGCCACCAATCACCATTCACAAAAGTGGATTCAACTTAACATTCAAACATATTGCACTTGGTGGGCAATTCGCTCAATTTATCACAATTCATCCAAAACAAGCCCACCAACGCTCAATCAATTCCACATGCACATCATTCATCCTTCAACCTACCCTACTTGACTAACCCCTCGCCTAAATTTAAACATTCAAGCAGCATTAAATTGATTCTCCTCACCTAAGAACTCTAACCTAATTCTCCAAACATTAGGCGCCTAACTAGGAGGCGATTGTTGCGGGTGTAGACATGGTCTAAGGAGGAAGACCGAATAACCAAGGAGAGGAGGCCCAAAGAAGCCCACAAAGAAGTTGGGCATGGGCCCAAGTGTGCACAAAGAGCAGTCCAAGAAATTTGGTGACAGACTAGACAGGTGGGGCCCGACGCCTGACAGAAGACACATGAGACAAAGGATACACAACGGTCGGAGATGTACGAAAAGCTAACTTCATGATGTCATGCGCCCTGAACCTCTGACAAGGGAGTCAGGTGGTCGAGGCGCATAGTAGTAAAAGAGTACGGTGCATTTATTGCTAAGATGACGTAAGACGAAAATGTGGGGCGACGGTCGGCAAGGCTCATAGTATAAATAGTGAAGTAGGTGAACCTCATTTAGTCGATTCGAGCTTTCTCTCACTAAACTTCTCTCCACTTCTTTCTTTAAAGTTGAGTGTTGACTTGAACGTTGGAGTGCCAACGGACCTCGGCGGTCCACTAGGCGCTTTGCGTGCAGGATAGCAGGCGTCCCGCTGGAGAGAGACAAGAGGCGCCGCATACTTGGAGGAAGGCGGAGAGAGGAGGCGTACGAGTAGTTATGATACGTAAGTGAGGTTCTTGGCTCAAACAGTTATGATACGTAAGCGAGGTTCTTGGCTCAAACAGTTATGAAAGTGTATTTTGCCAAATTTATATTAAACAAATAAAATAAAGTCAATTGGAAAAATATAGAAATCTAAAAAAAAATCTGAACAATCAGATGGCTCGCTTACAATTAAGGGCAAGATCAGAGCATGATGATGCACCCGCCCAGGGGCCCGAGAGAGAGATAGGGGAGGGCCGAGGTCAGGGGTCAGGGCAGCCAAGCAGCCAGTCAGCGCCTCCAGAGAAAGAAACGTAGAGAGAGAGAGGGAGAGCACTGTCCAACGAACAAACAATTAGCTGATAGATAGCCAAATCCACTCCTTTCCTCCACACACACGCACACACAACACAGGCACGCAGAGCTCCAGAGAGAGAAAGGAGGAAGAAAATTACAGTGAAAATTCCGGAGCTCCATATCCAAGACAGTGTTGCTAGATTACCATCTTGCCTTTTTCAGCTGCTGCTGCTTGCTGATTCCCCACCCTCTTCCTTTTTCCTATCCCTCTCTCCTTTATCCGATCTCATCTTTTTCATCTTCTCTTCAATGGATCCGTTCGACCTTGTTCGTAAAGGTACACTTCTTCACTGGCGAGCCTCTTCTCTCCTGCTTCCCAGATCTTTTGTGGGTTCTAGTCAATTTCTCTCCTTTTCTCCTCTTCCCTTATGTAGTTTTTCCGTTGAGATCTATTACAATCGGTTGCTCAGTCGAGGCTTGCTTCTCCTTCTGCTTGTTTCTTTCAGCCCCTCTTTATTGGGGCCTTTTAGCTGTTTTTGGCTGCGGATGATGTTTTGAAATCTATTGTTCGAAATTCGGTACTTTCTAAATTAGGGTTCCCTCTCTCTCTTGGCGTTTCTCTTTCTTAAAAAAACAAATGTACAGACTTTACTTCTTTGGGCTGTGGGGATTCTGTTCCTTTAATCTATCTGTTGATTATGAAGCTTTTAACCTTTTTTTTGGTGTGTTTTAGCTACAACTTCAGCTGCATTCTAATTCTGTAAATTTCAACCGCTTTGTTTCTTTAACTGACTCTTATTTAATGTTATTGGTCTCCTCAATGTTGGCTTCATGGTGGGTTATTCTTCCCTTGGACTCACAAAAGCGAAAACCCCATGCAAGCGGGGGAAATTATGTAATGGCTTGGGTTTCCCTGCTTCTTTTCTGGTGATGAAAAGCTTATGCGTAATCAATTTGAATTGCTCAAGCGTCTGTTGGTAATTGGGTTCCGCTATCCTTGGTTAAGATTAAGTAGTGCATGTTGTTGTATCTGATGGTTTATGTTTTGGCTGCTGCAGATATTATGACTACTTGAATTGTTGTTCATGTTGATCTGTGGAAAACTGGACTGTGGATCTCAATTAGGCAATAAGTGATGTTGTATGGTTCTCGTGATTAATGGGTATCCACTTTGATGTTTCTGCAGGTTTTGGATAAGTCTGGAAATTCTTCCGATTACTCTTTCGTCAGGTGTCCTTTTTCATTTTGTAATATAGGAGAGAGTTCTTGTCCCATTTTAAAAAAAAATGAGCTTATCCAAGAAAGTGTCTCAAAGTAACGACACAAGCATTAACTTCACAAGCAAGGCTACGGCCTTGAATCCAAATGCCGTAGAGTTTGTTCCATTTTCCCTCAGATCACCTGGAAGTACGTCAAACACAGCTGATGCAGCTCCAAGGTTTGCCGCTTCTGCCACAGTTGGGAAAGCAGCTCTCAATCGTTCAGAGTCATCTGTATCTAATGCCTCTGATGAAGAAGCTCATCGGTTCTGGCGCCACCAGCTACCTGATGATATCACTCCTGACTTCAAGGTGATGGGCGAAGATGATTCTCAAGGATACGATGTCCTTTCTTTGGCAGGCTTGTCTTTGAACGATGGTAGTGAAGCCTCAAGGTTCTCTGCTTCTGTCAGCAATGGGCATGTATTTAATGGACAGCAACAACCGTCTCCTCGCCATCTGCATGGTAGCATCTTTGGTGACAAGATGAAGTTTCCTGCTTCTTATGTTGAAGATCTGGCAGCTGGCAGTCTTTTGAATATTTCCGCGAAGCCATGGGACAAACAAGTTATGAACACTGATCACCTTCTTGGCAACGGGAGGGAGATAAATCCTCACAGTGACAATTCTAGACAAGGATTCATGAATGACATGTTAAATGAACAGGCTATGATGGATGGGACAGAAACGAATCCCTTGGAGTTTCTAGCTTCTCAGTTCCCTGGATTTGCTGCAGAAAGCCTTGCAGAAGTTTATTTCGCGAATGGGTGCGACTTAAATCTCACAATCGAGATGCTCACTCAGCTAGAGGTTGACTCTTTTATCTAATTCTATTTGCTTGGGATAATTATTTTTGTAGCTGTATCTGGTTGCTAATCTCTGGTGTAACTTTCAAACTATTATCTTACGTTAATCATGTAATCTCGAATTGTTCATTTGTTTCCTAACTACTAATATGGATGTCAGCTCAAAGCTAGAACTGCAGCATACGATAATCATAACTGGAAATAGCTGCTATAAGATATTAAGTAGGATGTATGTGAATGGAAGGCTTGATGACGTTTCCTAGTGTCATCTATAGTGATTGTGAATATACCAACTTCTTTCTTTCCTGATATACGTGTCATGTATGCTTTTTTCCTCATAAAATTCCAAACAATTGACACAAAATCAAGTACCATACTATTTAGTTCTTACATAGCAAATTGATTTTGGATTTGAGAGCATATAAAGCATTACCTCTTCACATCTTACACATTTTTTCTCCCAGTCAGTCGGCCTTTAACTTCTGGAAATTTTCACGTGGCTGTTTTTGTCTGACTTTGTCATGATGAGGGCTGTGTAGATCCAGTTGTAAAGGTATTGCACACAACACTAGTAATGGTCACGTTCATTGACATTTTAGACAAAAGCAGTGGATGATTGCAATAAATTTCAGGCTTTGCAATGTGTCTCACACCTTGGGAAGTGAAATCTGGATGCTGTATGGGCTCTGGAGCAATCAGTCTGATGAGAGTATTTTTTTTATAAGGGTGATATATGCTTACTTTTTTGTGATTAAGATACTATTGAAGGGATTCGAATCTGAGACCTCCAGGTTCTAGGTCAGTGGTATTCTCACTAGGCCAATCTCTTGTTTGCGCCTGATGCGAGTACTTTCTACTGCATTTTTCTAAAAAGCTTATTAGGGATATCAGCTGTTTTGTTTTGCTGTATGTGAGGAATTGGTGCTATATCTATAACCTTCAACATGAAAATATTGGCCATCATATTACTTGTAGGTGTGGTAACGTTTGCTTTGGAAATGAACATTTGATGGATACACGAGGTATGGATGATCTGTTTCTGAATTGCAGCTTCAGGTAGATGGTTTCACCCAGAGTATGAACTCAAAGGCTTTGTCAGCTCCAAATCTCACCGCAATGGACTTCCCTGCTCTTTCTATGCAACAGAGTCAGAATGGCTCATCAAAGTATGCTAGAGAGGATATTCAGCAAAGTTTGAATTCATCATATCAATCTCCTGAGAAAGAGAACATGCTCATGTTCAAGTCTGGTGCATCTTTCCCGTCCAGAGGTGCAACTGATTTTGCTTCTGCTGTTAGGAAAATGGCCCTTCAAGATTCTAATGTTTGGAAATATGAAAGAAATGGTTCTGCTGATTCTTCCACAGTGGGTTCAAGCAGAAGTTCGAATGTTTTGGCTAGTGCATATAGTAGTGCCCAAGGGAGAGGCATGTATACGGATAGGTTACAGAATAATACTTCTTCTCGAGCCTCTCCTGTCTGGCTTGAAACTGGAGAAGTAGTTGGTAATATTCTTCAGTCATCAATGTTTCTTTTCCTCTACCTTTTGATTTGTGGGCAAATGCATGTATATTTGCTTTAACATTGTTGAGATGGCAGCAAATTTGTATTCTGAGATGCGGGAAGAAGCACGTGATCATGCACGGTTGAGGAATGCCTACTTTGAACAGGTAATATCCCTTTGTAGTTTGTAGCTAGGCTTCAGTTCTGGACTTTCGCCGTTTGTCAATAAAATACTCTGGGCATCCCGTCCTCTGATAATATAATAATATATATTTAGTGAACAATGGTTTGGTTCAGTGGTAGCTGGTCTTGAATCTGGAGATCTCGGGTTCGAATCCCTTAAATATTACCTAATTAAGAAACCAAACCTATATCACAGGAAACTTGAATGATTGGCATTGTTATAGACATAGAGGCTAAGTATAAAAGGTCTATTGTAAGTGTATTCCTAGTGTGAAAATATTAAGCGACTTCCGCAATATTAGAGTATTATGCATCAATTTTTTGAAATTAGTTAGCAGACTGAGGAACAAACTCTAACATGCCAGTCTGCTCGTATTTTTAACCAAGTGTAGACCGGTTGTAAATTGCGCGTAATTACGAGTTCTTTGGTTCAAAATAATGTAAAAATGCATTTTGTATTTCCTTAATAAACAGGCACGCCAGGCATATCTAATAGGAAATAAAGCTTTGGCAAAGGAGCTGAGTGTCAAAGGGCAGCTGCACAATGTCCAGATGAAGACAGCCCATGGGAAAGCACAGGATTCAATTTACCGACAGAGGTTGGCGAGCCAACGCTCTGAACTCTGTGTTTATCCTTACTGGTTTGCAAGAAATGTTTGGTTAAACGTGGTTTCAATTTTTTTTTTTTCAGGAACCTAGGTGCCCTGGAGACACAGGGAAATGGCAGAGTTGGACATGAGCGGATGATAGACCTCCATGGTCTGCATGTAAGTGAAGCCATTCACGTGCTGAGGCACGAGTTTGGTGTTTTGAGGAGCACTGCCAGACCTGCAGATCAGCGGTTGCAGGTTTATATATGCGTTGGAACAGGGCATCATACCAGAGGCGCTCGAACCCCTGCACGACTTCCGATTGCTGTACAGCGGTATCTGCTTGAAGAGGAGGGCCTCGACTACTCCGAACCCCAGCCGGGGCTCCTCAGGGTAGTGATGTACTGATGAGCTGGAAACAGACATGACATGTTTGAGGTATAGGAGTTTTTTTTTTGACACCACATATGCAAGATCCATGCTAGTCATAGTCTTTGTCAATCTTTAGTCATTCTTGTATCTGTACATGGGAAGAGAAACGGAAGTGAATGTAGATGATGAAATCCAGAAAATAAGAAAAAGGTAAGAAAAGAAAAGGAGAAGCAAACAAGTCAGACCAGTTGAAGGTTAGGAAGGACGGTACTGAGAACTGAAAAAAGATGATAGGAGAAGTGTATCATTAACTGTTTGATGACAGCAGTACATTTTGGGTAGCCAATCAGGGACGAATGATTTGACATCGGCCAATCAAGACCCTTTTTGCAGCCTGTCCTGCATTTTGTTAATTTTGTAGCCTAATCTTTATTGTTTTGTTTATACTGTCTTTTGGTATGCTTCATTTCTCGGGGAAAAGGTGACGTAAACTTTGCACCTTGTACAAAATGGTAACAACAAAACTTTGATTTTGTACGTTTCAATAAAACATGTTTGGGCAAATAACAAAATGATCATTTTGTCTCCATCTCTATCCAAAATTCTGGGGTAAATTGCAAAATTGGTCACTGGGTTTACTAAAAAGGCTCACGTTTAGTCACTAAAAATATTTAATTCTGTTCGTGGTCACTAAGATTAGTTAAACATTTCAAATTTGGTCACTCTTCGTTAGTGATGGCAATTTCAACCCGCCCCGCTGGTATTACCCGACCTGACCCGCGATGGGACGGGTATTACCCGACCCGCAGTAGCGTGGGGCGGGGCATGGGTATCTACTTCCGACCCGCCCTGCCCCGCCCCGCCCCGCCCCGTGCTAGACTCATTTTATCTCAATTTCTTACAATATCTATACATATTTCTCCTATTTTGACTTTTCTTCAACTAGTTAGAGTCGATCTTTCAACTTGTTAGGCTCAATCATCCATTCTATTATCAATATTTTTCATTCTTAAAGTATTTTTCCATACGTTTTATTGGAAAAAGTAAAATTTACTTGTATTTTTTTAACATGTAAGAGTGGGTCGACCCCCTCCCCCCCCCCCCCCCCCCCCCCCCCGTACCCGCGCGGGTTTTACCCGCCCCGACCCGTAGTAGTGTGGCTGTTCAAAGTTATTGAGGATTGTTAGCGTTCAAGGACTAAAACTTTGTTAATATGTAATTGTCTCAACAATTTGGTGGTGAAGATGTCATGTAAAATTTAGTTAACTATTTATATTATCAGGGTTCGAACCACCACCCCAAAACTTGTTGATTTTTTAATCTCTACTAAATAAAAAGATTTAATATAGGATGATGGTAGGATTTAATACGTAAAGATGGTGTTTCGAACCAAAGACCTCTTATATACAAAGAAACAACTGGACCAATTATGCCAAGACAACTTGTGGAGATTATTTGAATTTTTTTTTATTATTACAAACCTCACCCTAGGGGCGCGGTTTGTACCAAAACTGCTCTGGCTCCATGCGGTCAGCAAAACCGCCCCCTACCCGTGCGGTTTTCGTCGAAAACCGCGCACCCACCTGCTGTTTTCGAAAAAGGGTGCTATTTTTGGTATATTTCGGGACTGGGTGCTATTTTTGGAAAAAAAATTAAACAGTGTTATTTATGGAAATAATCCATTGCATGGTTGGTCATTGTGATCACAAAAAATATTCATGTTTGGTCACTCAAAATATTTAAATTCATTGGTAGTCCCTTAGTTTAGTGAAATCATTCACGTTCAGTCACTCTCCGTTAGTCGTCGTCCATCTCTGTTAATTAAGTCCGTTAAGTGATGATGTGGTGGACGAAATAGTCTAATCAACCCTATTTAACACAAAATAGTGAGACGCGACCCGCCACGTCACTATAACCTGCCATGTCATCTGGAACAACCCAACCCTCTAACCAAACCAAACCTGATCTTTGAACTGACCGATCCAAACAAATTAAATCCCTAAAATCTAAAAGAGATCTCCATTTATCCCCTTCTTTGATCTTGCACCTCCTTCCTTCCTCCCGACTTTCTTCCTCTTCCTCTTCCCCTCTATTCGAAATTATAAAGACAAAATTTTGTCACCGCAACGATAATCAAAGTCCCCAGCATGCACCACCGGAGGTCGTTGCTGCGCTCGAAGCACGCACCGGAAATCTGGCCGCGCTCGAACAGGGACTCGCCCAGCCCGACCGTCGCCATCCCGTACCCGGCCCAGACCAAGTCGCTGTAGCCGCAAGCCCCGCCGATGGTGTACCGCGGGTCGGATGCGAGGTAGTACATCGCTCGAGTGACACTCCAGTCGGATAGGGAACTGCCGGTGGAGGAATTAGAGGCGGCACCACCACCTACTAGCAGCGAGAAGAGGAGGAGTGGAGGAGAAACGAGAGGGGCATTTCTCCGGCGGAGCTTGGATTCGGGTGGAAATGGAGATTTGGTGGTGGTGGTGTGAGCGAAAAGGAATCTCTATGGGACCATTTTTTGTTTCTAGAAGAGGTAAAGTGTGAAAGGAAGTTAAGGTCATTAATGGAGTTTAGAGCTTAAAGATACTATCATTTGTTGGGCACCGACTTATTTGAGTGGGTTGGTCAGTTTAAAGGTCAAACCTTAGAGGGTTGGGTTGTTTCAGATGATATGATGGGTTTTAGTGATGTGGCGGGTCGGGTCTCGCTATTTTCGGTTTAAATAGGGCTTATAAGATGATTTCGTCTGCCATATCATCAATTAACGGACTTTATTAACGGAGATGGACGATGACTAATGAAGATTGACTAAACATGAACGGTTTCACTAAACTAAGGGACTACCAATGGATTTAAATATTTCGAGTGACCAAACATGAATGTTTTTTATAATCACAGTGACCAACCATACAATTAACCCAAAATATATGGGGATTGCTATTCGTCGCCCTATTTAAATCAATTTTACTTTAATGCCCTTAATTTAATTTAAAACTTAACTCAAAACAAACTATAACGGGAAATAAAAAATAATAATAACTGCAGCGGCCAGCGGAACATTCGGCCGGGCAGAGTCCTTTTCAGCCAGGGATACGGAAGCATTGGATCACAATTATAAAGGTTTCTTTTAATGGGACATAACTGCAGTGGCCAGAGGAGTTGGAGAAGAAGAGAGTTTTGGGCATATAAAACTCTTATTTCGTGGACTGTGGTTTTGGATTAATTTTCAGGCAATCAGCAGGAATTAAGGTTAGTGAAACGGGTTACTTCATTCGTAAGTTTTTTCTATTTTTTGAATTTTAAGATGTTGAACTTAGAACTATTTGTTAGTTTGTTTTCCATGATTATGAACTAAATCTTAGTTTATGGGGGGAAGATTGTAGGATGTGGCTATCGAATTTCTATGATTTAAACGAATTGAATAAGGTAATTGGATAGTGAATTTCAGACCTTCTTTTACGAGAGCTTCTCTCCGTTGATTTTTCTCCAAGTTAATTTCCTACTTGTTTTCTAGTTAAGTTATTACATTGACTTTAGTTTACTACAAAAACACTTTTATTCTTTCAATTCCTTGATATAATCATTAAATCTGAAGTTGTATCAATCCTTGTGGGACGATAATATTACTTACTTTTATTACTCAGTTGATAATCTGCATATAGATTTTATCACGTCACATCCAGATATAATTTATTTAATTCTAATATTATTCTTTATTAGGGAGACAACTTTGTTGAAGTTTGCTACAGAATTGACAACACCGTTGATATAATAAGGAGTTTGGTATGAGTAATACGGTAAGTACTCATTTAAATAAAGTTTATAATAAATAAATAAAATTGTATTGACTAATGGTGGATTGGTTTGAAATTTTTTTTATGTTTTTTGTAGGGTGGTTCTCGAGATGATGAACGTGACAAAGTTGATTACACCCAATTCTTCATAAGTCCAGGTTTTTATGATACTAAGGACAAAGCTCGGGAAGCAGTAAAGGAGATAGCAAAATCTCTCAGCTTTTTCTTGATAGTGTCTACAATCAAACGAAATCCGGGAGAAACGAATCCGCGGATATATATGGATTGCAATCATGGTTGCAGGAGCATAACATATATCCCATATCCTAATAAATCAAGGCGGAATAATACGAAGACGGACAAGTTGGATTGTAGATTCAGAGTGGCAGTACGGGCAATAGTGGTGGATGGTTCTTTGAAATGGAGAATTGATGGTGTGAGGGGGGGGGGGGGGTTTCATAATCACAAACTTGAGCTTTATTCTGAAGGGAGCATCCAAAGAAATACTCTCACGAAGGAGAAGAAGGAAGATATCAAGAAAATGGAGGCAACGATGACTCAGCCAAAACGAATGAAGAAGTCTCTGAAAGACATGTATGATGCTCACCACAACATGAAACAAATTTACAATTAAACCGGCAAGATTCGGCTACAGAGATTGGGTGGCATGAAACTCATGCAATGGACATTGAGGTAAGCTCAAAAGCTCGGGTATTTCGTTGAGTGTGAATTTGATATTGATCGTCATGTTACTAATCTCTTCCTTTGCCACCCAGAGTTTCTTAAGATGTTGAGTGCTTGGTATTTCGTTGTTTTGATAGACTCGACATACAAAACCAACAGAGAACAAGAAGCCATTGGTTCAGTTGGTTGGTGTTACTCCTATGTAGAAGAACTTTAAGATTGAGTTTGCATTTGTGGCAGATGAAAAAAAGGAGACATATACTTAGGTTTTGTCACAGCTAAAGAGTGTGCTTGGTGGTAGGATCCCAAATGCTATTATCACAGATAAGGAGGGAGGATTGGGTGTTGCAGTGCGCGAGATCTTTCCGGAATCTACTCACTTATTATGTGTATGGCGTATGAAGAAGAACATTGAAGCCAAACTTATGAGCTTTCGAATGAGTATAGAAGTTGCCAGAGGGTTTTGTTGGAGGTCCTTGGGGAACATTGTTGTATGCCAATACCCAAGAAGGATTTGATAGTACTTGGGTGGACTTGCAAAATAGTCGTTGGGGGGACAATGGACGATTGATGAACTACTTGAGAGGCGAGTGGCTATCTTGTGCGAGAAAGTGGGCTCATTGCTACACCAACCGTGTGTTTTTTTATGGTTAATAAAAAATGCATTTAAGCCCGGAGAAGTGCAAACTCGCAACCTCCCTCTCAAAATAGTACTTGTTCAACTACAATATATAGCACTAAACACACACTTAATAACCAAAAGACAAAACAGCTAGCACTCTATACATTTATATAACTCCAAGTATCTTTTCTGTCTTCAACTGGAACTCATTCTGGCTGCTAGCAAAGATGGAAACCTCCTGCTTTATCTTCCTCACAATTTGAGATGGCATCTGCACCCCTCGCTCTCCATGGACTCTAGCACAATGCTCTTTCCAGATCATGCTTATACCCATGACCCACAACACTCTCCCCACTGCTGCTGCATCAGTAGAGAGACTCCAGACATGCTCAACCCATCGAAGCTGTGTTGCCCAGTCTGCAAAGTCAGGGAAACAACACACCCCCTGCAATAACATTCTCAGCACAACCCTACCAAAAGAACACTCATTAAACAGGTGACCATGAGTTTCTATCCCCCCAGGGCAAAGCACACAAGCAACATCACACTGAACACCCCAACTCCTCAACTGACTTTTTGTTTGCACTCTTTCTAAGATTATCAACCAAAGTATAACACAGTACTTAGGGAAAATCGGTTTCGCCCATACAAATTTTTACCATGACACAAGTTGTCCAGGGACCCTGATAGATGCCCAGACCTTCTGAACTGAGTACCTAACAAGCACCACACCATCCTAGGCCAATGAATCCCCCTGCTCCAGTTATATGTTGCTGAGCCAAACCCCTGCACTTCAGTATCTTCCTCCAAACCCCAGGTGATAACTGCACTGGGAGATATAGACCAAATACTTCTACCCTTCACCCTGTATTTCTTCATCCAGGCCACCTAAAGAGAGCCTGATTCAGCCAAGAGATTCCACAAATGTTTGATCACACATGCTTTATTCCATGTTTTGAAATCACGTATCCCCAAGCCACCCTCTTGCCTTAACAAAGCAACTTTCGACCAACACACAAGAGCCTTCTTTCTCTTAGTACCATCAACCCCCCACAAGAATTTATTACAAGCAGCTTCAATCATTCGGAGGACCTTTATGGGAAGCAAGAAAATTGACATCTAGTATTGAAACACGCTAGTAATAACTGAATCTATTAACTGCAGCTTCCCTGCATAACTCAGGGATCTGGCTTGCCAGGTCTGGATCCTCTTAGTAATCTTATCAACAAGACAGTCACAATCAGCAGAGTGCATTTTGCCAGAAAGAAGTGGCACACCCAAGTATCTGACAGATAAATCACCTAAGGGAAACCCAAACTGATCAGACAATATTTGCTTTTCTTCCTGAGACAACCCAACACAAAACAGTTGACACTTTTGAGGATTGCATTTCAAACCAGACATGGAATAAAACTGTGTAAGCAATTGTTGTATCCCACACAATGCCTCTGATGACCCATTAGAGAATACTAACAAATCATCCACAAAGCAGAGATGTGTTATTTCCAGACTCTTACACCGAGGGTGAAATGGTATTTGGTTACTTCTAACAACTCTAATCAGTAAACAAGAAAATACTTCCATCTCAATCGTGAAGCGATAGGGGAAAAGAGGGTCCCCCTGTCTCAAGCCCTTAGCCGCAGGGAAGTATCCACACAAACCCCCCACTAAACGAAATACTGAGCATAGGGGACTGAACACAAGACTCAACAAGCTTAACAAACTGATCTGGCATTCCCATACACTCATTACTTTAAACAGAAACAACCAATCCATCGAGTCAAAATCCTTCATTAGGTCTATTTTAAGTGCACACCTAGGAGAAATACGACCCCTATGATAATCCTTTACTAGCTCTGTTGCCATTAATATGTTATCACTAATGAGCTGGCCTTTTACAAAAGCAAACTGACTTCTGCTAATAAGTAATGGTAAAACCAAGGACATCCTATTAGATAAGATCTTTGGAATGCCTTTATAGACCACATTGCAACAAGATATAGGCCTAAAATCTTTCATTTTTTCAACTACCTGAAGCTTGGGAATAAGCGAGATAACAGTAGAATTTACCTGTCTTGGCATAACTCCAGTTCTAAAAAACTCCAGCACTACATTCTCCACCTCAGGCCCCACTGTCTCCAAATCCAGTTTGAAAAATTCAGCAATATACACATCTGGACCAGGCGCTTTATCATTACCCATCCCACATAAGACTTTTTTTTATTTCTGTCCTAGTAACTGCAGCAGTCAGCAAAGCAGCATCATCATTCGTGAGCTTCAAGCTTAATAGATCCTCAAAAAACACACTAGGCAACTGTTGAACAGAAGTACCTGCACTTCCCAGCAGCCCCTTGTAAAATTCAACAACAACCTGACTCATTCTCTTCACATCAGTCACTACTTCCCCATCCTCTGTAATCAACTTCTGAATAGTCAATTTATGATTCCTAGCCTTTACCATACCATGAAAAACCCCAGTATTTGCATCTCTTTTAGTGATCCACTTGACTCTTGACTTTTGCTTGTAAAAAGATTCTTCAGCACTCTGGAGGTCCCTACACTTCCTTTTCTGCTCCAGTACAGCCTGCATGATAGCTTCAGATGGATCAGAGAGCATATCACTCTACAACTCCTCCAACACCACTTCTGCTTCCCTTGTTCGAATAGACATATCAGAGTAGACAGTCATATTCAAGTTCTTAAGCCTACGCTTAAGCTCACCCAATTTTCTATATAGGATGTAATATGGCTCTCCAGTAACCTCCAGCTGCCATGCCTCCTTCAACAACTCTTCATATTGAGGGTATTGTCTCCAAAACAGAAAGAACTTGAAGGGTTTTGGCAGTGAAGTAACCCTAGAGTCAGTCTGTACAAGTAGTCCACAGTGATCTGACACCCCTGGGGCAAGGGTCTGCACTAAACTATTCGGGAAACTATCCAGCCACTTCTCAGTAACCAAGACCCTGTCAATCCTCCTTACAATAGGATTGCTAGCTTGTTTGTTCCACCAAGTATACCACGACCCCAGAGTTCTATGATCTTTAAGCTTCATATCCTGTATCCAACAACGAAAATCCTCCATACTCTGATTGAAACCAGGCCTGTTTGAGGCTTCACTATCCTCCACAATAGCATTGAAATCTCCCATCCAAACTCCAGGCTCACTTGTTAACCCCAATTGCCTCAACTCAGCATACAACTTTGCCCTGTCCTGAACTTTATTCGGGCTATAAACTGCAGTTGCAAGACAAGATTCAGTGCCAGACTAGATATGAACACTAATATAATGCTCACCCATTCCCACTTCGCTAACATCCAAATGATATTTCCAGAACAACCAAACACGACCAGAAGGTGAATACTTATAATTATCTAACTGCTTCCAACTACTAAAATTCTTATTCCTTATATCTGCCGCATTATGCTTTAGTACTCGTGTTTCTAAAATAGCAAAAAACTCTACCTGCAACTTCAATACCTGTTTATTTACATATCTATGTTTCTCAGGGGCATTGAACCCCCTGATATTCCAGCAGAGAAACTTCATTTCTTCCTTACGTTCTTCCCACCCTTCTTTGGAGAGGCAGAAATCACAAGCTCTATACTCTTTGGATTTAACGGCACACGAGAACTAACCGCCGAGGCTGGAATTTTCACACTACCACTTTGATCACGACCAGATACATTCTTCCCCTTTCTCACCACCAGCTGGAACCCATCTTCATCTATCAGACCTTTCCTCAGGGAGTAGAAGAGCTGGCAGCAGCTTCCCCCACTATCTCTTGATTCTCCAAAGCATTAGGACTCCCAGTACGAGAACCCACTTCCTCGGACTACACTCTCTCCTCATCCTCTACTGCCTTACCCTTATCAAAAGAATCTTCCTTAACCATAACTACCTCCTCAACCACCACCAACCGCGTATCAGCAGACTTCCCACATTCTAGGCCCTTACTAATAACATGCCCAAACTCTGCACACTGCTCACAATGAGGTGGAAGGCTGAGATACTGAACAAGTAACTGCATCCTCTCCTCCCCCTCTGGACGAATCCAGATTTTTGTTGGAAAAAGTGAGTCAGCAACCATCTCAATACACATCTTAGTCGTCCCCATCTAAGCTCCAAGCTTGGTTGTCTCGTCCATCCATAATGGTGTACCCAGCAAGATCGCAACCCTACTCAATCCTTCCGCCGTCATGTACTCCAGCGGTAACTCTCGAACTCGCACCCAAATAGGCAACCTTGAACAATCCAACTTAACTGATTGAATCCCTGGTACCCATTTGCGAAGGAACAAGGGCACATTCTCACAGTGCCAGGGGCCATTCTCGAATACCCACCTACTCGATTCTTCACTCTCAAATTGAAACAGAAACATGTTAGACCCAAACACTGAAACAAACACACGTCCATCTCGTTCCCAGTACCGTTGAGCCCATCGTCGAATCCCCACAATCGTGGGCGCTGCCGTGAGGAACTGACCTACCAACGCATTTCTCCATCTGACTATACCTTCGTCCCGAACCGCCCGAGGAATAACAAGCTCCCCATCCACCAGAGTCGGCGCAACGTAGCGGAGCCGGTTATCCTCACCCACGCCAAAGAGATGAGCCCAGTTGAGAGGATCCAGCGCAACCATGCCGCTGCCTCCACGAAAACCCGATCTAGGTTAGAAGGAGCGAGAAAGAAGAGAGAAGGATTGGATCAAAATTCTTTATTATGTCATTAACTGTGTGATTCATATTGGCAACACGAGCACAAATGGGGTGTAATTAGCTCACTCCTCTTTGAAGTCGTGGCTTAACACTTGATTGGGGCCTTTCTGTAGGTTTTTAATACAACTATGGTGTATTTCCATGGTGATGTTGGTGGTTCATTTGCAGTTGTTGTTTGTCTCCTTTAAATTTGATTATTGGATTGTTTTCATGGTTGTACAGTTTGCATTAGGCCCTTGATGGTTTGCATTTTATATGTTCTGGTATTAGATTGCTTATGTTGGTTTGTGTTTTGGTTGCTTTGTAGGCATGACACCTGCTAAGAAACGTGCAGTAAAGGGGAAACAAAAGGAAAAGGTTCCAACACCTAAGAGAGAGAAAGATGGTGTTTCTCATGTGCCTGGAAAGCCGGATAAGAGGCATCGCAGTAATACTAATCGTATTCTTGCCATCATGGATGCTGACAGTACAACTGAAGAAAAACTGCAGATGCTTGATCCTCTGGGTTTTAGGGGTGTGTCGAGGGTTAAGCTTACGAGACTCCCAAATAATTTTACTGAATGGCTTTGCAAAAGTTTTGATGTCAGTTCAAGGTCTTTCCCTCTACTTCGGTCAGGGAAGTTTAGAATTGGAGAGGCAGATATGGAGAGAGTCTATGGTTTGCCGCGTGGACCGTATGCTATTAAGCTGGATATGTTCAGTGCAGCCCAGAGGCAAAAGTGTGGAATTGAGTTAGGGCTTTCCAGTACTAGGAAAGGAAAGGCGACATTGGCGAACGTTAAACTGGTATTGGAAGAGGAGAAGGACAATAAGAAGTGGAGGGATCTTTTTGTGTTGTATGCAATGGAGGTAGTTCTGTGCCCCAGTGGAAATTTGAAGATTGACCTCTCCTATGCTGGGTTTTTGCAAGATGAAATGGTCGCTGACTTCAACCAATATAATTGGTGTAAGCATGTGGCTGACCATCTCAATGAAAGTATGGTTGAAGTGGTTCAATCAAAATCAAAGTTCCCTGGTGAGGTTCATCTTCATTTTGTAAGTAGATAAATATACCTCTTTTCGAAGTTTGGTTTACTGTTTCATTTATGGTTTGTTTATTGACGAATGTGGTGTGGTTGAAGATGTTTATGGTTTGTTTAAGAATATTTATGGTTTGCTTTTTCCCCCCTTTGTTATAATGTTTCTGGTATAGTTCATCATTTATGGTTTGTTTATTGACGAATGTAGTGTTCTTGAAGATGTTTATGGTTTGTTTAAAAATATTTATGGTTTGGTTTCCCCCCTTGTTATAATTTTCCTGATATAGTTTATCATTTATGTGGTGTGCATTATAATCTTTCTGGCACAATTTTTTTGTGGTTGCTTGACTTCTGTCTGTTTGTATATGTGGCAGATTTCGATTCTTGACTGTTTGAAGAACCCCCCCTGAGCTGCCCATACCGAGCTGTAGGCACAGGTCGTACAAAGTCGAAAGTGCTGCTTTTCAAGTACTGATGGACGAAGGTCATCTCTCTATTGGTCATCGAGATGTAAGTGGCGGAAGAACAAGCAACCTCCAGTCAACCAATGGGACGAGGACGTGTGAAGGGTACAAAGAGGAAAAGGTCGGTAGATGATCTTGATATGGAGAGGGAAGGGGATCTTCCGAAGCTTCCCTATCTTGACATCAACGTGGATGGTATTCATTCGGTTGAAGAAGTGAGTATTTTGGCTGTGTTATTCGTTTTATGGCTTTCTTTAGCATACTTTGAGTGTGCTTTAAAAGGATAGTGGTTTGCATTAGTTTGTTTACGGAATACTTTATTTTATTCATGTGAGTATTTTATTCATGTGTTTGTTCTTTGGCTTGCTTTAGTGTACTTGTGGTTTCTGTTAAAAGAGTAGTGGTTTGCATTACTTCGTTAAAGGAATACTTTATGATACTCATCGTTTGGTAGGTGTTTTTTTGTGAGAATTCAAACATATGTGGTTTGTATACGTGTGTCTTAGGTGTTCATTATAAGGAACGTGAGATTCTTTACAAGGTTTATGGTTTGCTTTTGGGCTGTTTTCGTGTTTTTGTAGGCATATCAGTTGAAGAGTGACATGGAAAGTTATAAGAGGGCTTTGTTGAGGATGGCTACTCATTACAGTTCGAGCATTGAACAAGTTGATGAGCATATAAAGATGCTGGAGGGGCAGCAACCAGAGGATAGTCTTGAAGATAATGTCGATTTCACTGATAGTGTTGAGGATGTTGCTGTTGGTAAGGGAACCAATGATGTCGGTTGCAATGCAGATGTTGCCAATGCTGATGATGAGACTGGTGCTAACAGAGTATCAGATCCAAAGTCCCCGGGTCTTGATGATTTATCAATGGAGATGGATAAGGATGGTGCTTGTACTGCTGATGGTGTCTCGCCAGATGTTGGTCACAATGATACTGCTGGCACTGCTAATGATGATACCTCTGTTAAGGGAGTATCAGATCCGAAGGGGCTTGATGATCATCTTGATAATCTGACAATGGAGATGACACAAAAAAGTGTTGATTCTGAGAATGCTAAGAAGGTGATGGAGATGGACAGCTGTGAGGAAAAGGGACAGGGTGATGATGGAGATGACAATGTTGATGGTGTTGACGCTGCTAAGTTGGATAACTTGGTTGAGAAGGTCATAAAGGTATTTTTACTGTTTTGTGTTTGAATATTTGTGGTATGGATTATACTGTTTTTGGTTTGTTTGTCATGTCTTTTGTAGTAGGTTGTTTTGCATTTGTTAGTAGTGTGGTTTACATATATCTGGTTTTGTTAAAAACTTTTGTGGTGTGGTTTCTGTAGTCTGCTATGGGGGATGTTCGTGAAGATGTGGTGGTTGATGATAAAAGGAAAGAAGCTGATGCCGGTGAGGTGCTTGAGGGTGGTGATGATAGTGCAGATTTACCATTGAGTCAGCTAGTTGAGAGTGTTAGGAAGGGAAAGGTAATTTGTTGTACAATGTTTCAGTTTTGGTTTGTTTTTGTAGTATGGTTTATCGCATTTGTGGTTTGTGTTAGTTGTTTTTTGTACTGTTTTATCTAATTTGTGGGTTGCTTTAAAAATCAGAAAAAATTGAAAGTGAAGAATGCAGGAGGCTCATCAGGTGTTGATGATGATGTGTTGAAGGGTGCTGTGTTGCGATATGCAAGGGATTCGAATAACTTGTAAGTTAATGTGTATAGATTTCATACATATGCGGTTGTTTGTATATATTTTTATATATAGTTCTTATTAGTACTTTTCTAATGCCGACTATTTTGTTTGTTATGGAATTATGAAAAATAGGAAGGAACTCCTTTTTAGTCGTGTTGATGGATACGATTGCTTGTATAGAAAGGACACAGAGACTTTGGCACATGGGCAATGTGTGAGTGTGGATGTTATTGACTGCTATTCTTCCTATCTGAATCGGGAGCAAGTGAGAAGAGGGCAACTGAAAAGATGGGTGTTCTATTCAGGGCTGGCGGTGAGTTACATTTTCTGCTAGTTCTGGTTTGTTTTAGGGTTTTTGTGGTGTGCATTATAATACGTCTGGTTTGGTTTAAGGTTTTTGTGTTGTGCATTATAATACGTCTGGTTTGTTTTAGGGTTTTTGTGGTGTGCATTATAATACGTCTGGTTTGTTTTACTGTGTTTATGTTGTGTTCTACATTGTAGCAAAAAGTGCAAACGATAGTGAAAGTGTCTGGACCACTGCCTAATTTTTTTGAAGAGACTGACGAAATCATTACAAGTTGCAAGTGGATACCAGATGGTGTGGACTTCTCACAATGTGATTATGTATATATTTTTTTTAGTCACATTTGCTACATTGTTTCATGTGTTTTTTTTTCTTCATTGTGCTTTTGAAGTACTAACTTGTTTTTGTTCCGTACTATGCACTGGATATTCCCCCACTGTTCTGATTTTGCACTACAGGATGTATGTAGTGAATTTGAAGAACAAACAGTATGATTATCTTGACAGCCTTTACCCTGACGAACTTGATTCCAAGTTTCGTGCTGTTGCGGATATGGTGGTCCGCTATGTCACAGAATACATTCCTGCCTGTAGACAAGAGCCCTTCAAATTTGAAGAATTCAAGTGGGTTAGAATGCGAGGGGTGAGACAACATGGTGGGCATGGTGGGGTTGACTGTGGTGTTTTTGCTATGAATTTTGCTGAGTTTTGGGAAGGCAAACTGGTGCCAGCTATGAGGAAGTGGCAAAAACAAATCAATCAGATGCGGGATGAGATCACATTAACATTGCTGCTGAACGAGGAGAACAATTTACTTGAACAGCTAAAGAAGAAGAGTTTGGAGTTTGATCGCAAGGTGGACTAGTTGATTTTAGCATGCATTTGCAAGAGCAGTTTCAGATTTCAGTGTGTTAGTATGTGTTTTAGTGTGTTAATGGTGTTGATTAAGGCTTTTGTGTTCAGTATCTGAAGTGTTGTGGGTTGATTAAGAAGAATTGTGTTCTTCGTGTATGGTGTGTATTATAAGACAAGTGGATTGTTTAACGGGTATTGTAGTATGGTTCATAAGGTTTATAGTTTGGTTCTTTTTCCCGGGGTTATACAATGTATGGTTTGTGTTAGTAAATATGTGGTTTGCTTAATGAGTGTTCTGGAAAGTTTCCATATGTTTGTGGTTTGGTTTTGTTAAGAGGTTTCGTGGTTTTGTCAATTCTTTGCTTTCTAGCCCTCTCCAGCGCTACCTCAAGTCCACCTCTTGGCCTCTTCTTTGATTTCCATGGGTCTTGTCGAGCCTTGAATCTCTTTACATTGGCATACTTGTCATTTGTAGCTGAAGCAGCAGCGCTTTGTGAGGGTGATGTGCTGGTGGTTCCAACTGTTGAAAAAGCAATATGCAAGATACTGGTGAACATAAGTAGGGATTAAGCAATTAGTAGATTGGATTAAGATGTTTATGGTTTGCATTAGATCATTAGTGGCTTGGATTAAGCAATTACAAGTGATTATAAGTAGGGATGCTAACAAGATGTGTGAAATTACCAGGTACTGTTTGCTGAGTTTCTTGAGTCTGAAAGCTAGTTTAGTGAGCTTTGCAGTCTTTTCCTTAACCATTGAGAAGACCTTGTCATTCATTGAGATTTTTGTTGCTAGGATAACCATGCTAGCACACAGTTCTTGATACCTCCCTGCATAAGTATCTGTTGCAGCACATTCTGTTGTGTTTATTGTGAACTTCTCTCCAGATTTGGCATCTCTTGTCCATCGTGGCAGAATGTATTCCTTAGGGATAGTCAATTGCTCAATATCATCACCATTGAATCCAACCATCTCTATCTGCCTGATTACATGTCTACACAACCAGCCTGAACTTTCAAACAAACGACATGAGCACTTGTATTTCTTCTCCTCTTTGTTCACTAACACGACTCTTTTGTCGAATCCTCCCAGTTTCTTCACTTCATAAGCTGTCATTCAATCTCTATCCATAGATTCATTCCGGAACACAAAAAAAGCAAGGCTTTCTGAATACTCCTCAAGGAAAGAACTGTATATCTTAGTTGTGTATAATTTTGCGACTTGCTGAACAAGTGGGCTTCTGTCATACCTGTTGGAAGATGACATACAACATACAATCATTCATAAGCATCTTGTTTACATTAATGATTTTATGGTATGTATTGTATTGTTTGTGGTGCGGATTGTGGGATTTATGGGTTATTTTAAGTCGTGTGTGGTGTGGATTGTGGAGTTCATGGGTTGTTGCTCGTGCGGTGTGAATTGTGGTGTTTATGGGTTGTATTATGTGGATTGTAGGGTTTTTGGGTTGGTTTTAGGTGGTATCTGGTTTGTATTTAACTGTTCTGGTAGGGTTTTATATCAATTGTGGGGTGTTTGCTGCTGTTTTTTGTTTGGACAAAGAGACTTGTGGATGCATTCTACAGCATAAAAAGTTCAAATAAAGGAAGTAATACGTACATGTTGTTTGGGACTGTGTTTGCCATTTGATAATCCATGTCCATTTTGTCTGATCTTTTCCGTTCGACCAACTTGTTGAAGTATGTGAAGAACTCAACTAGGTTGTCATCTGGTTGAAGGTAGTTTCGGAGGTTGCTGTTACAAGACTCACTCAGCTGTGAGCTTCGCATACCAGCTGTGAAGTGGTCGTTAATCCATGCTGAAGACCACTGTTTCCTCACCTTCTTAATCAAATCCAACCAGTTCCTTGGATTGGTGCCTTCTTCTGGATAATATGTGTCTAGCAACCTTGACCAATTGTACTCAAAATTCTTCCTCATTTTCTACTCCAAAAGTGACATATTTCAGATCTTCTAGAATGTTTGTGTTTGTGGTGTCGAGATGCTTCATTGCATTCTGCTTGATATGAAAAGTACACAAGCCATGGAATGCTTCAGGAATGACGGATCTAATCCCAGTGGTGATTGCAGCTGCTTGGTCGGTGAATATTGATGTTGGTCGGGTGCCTGACATACATTTCAAGAATGCATCGAACAACCACTTGAATGTAGCGGTTGTTTCATCATATAGGAGAGCAGCCCCGAAGATGCAGAGTGCGCGATGGTGATTGAAGCCAACAAACAAAGCTGTAATTTTAAAAAAAAGAACAACATAGAATTAAACATTGAAACAAACAAAGACTGTCTTTTATGATATATATATGGTGTGTTTCAGGACGTGTCTAGTATGGTTTAGGAGGTTTCTGGTTAGGATTCTCAAAATGAATGTTTCATGTTTTTTTTTTCCGTTTGTTTTAAGAGTCTTTGGGGTGGTTTTATGTTACTTATGGTATGCATTGCGTAATGTTTGGTATGCATTCAACTTCGAAATATCAAGAAAATTAACTAGTGCAAGGACTACTTCTTAGTGCAAACCACAAACCTTCTAATGCATACCACAAACCTTATAAAACAAACCACAAACCGCAAAAGCAAACCACATTGTGGAAGCATACCAGAAACCTCTTAATGCAAACCACAAACCTCACAAAGAAAACCACAAACCTCACGAAGCAAACCACAACATTTGCGAAAGCACACTAGAAACTTCCTAATGCATTGTGTAATGTTTGGTATGCATTCAACTTCGAAATCTCAAGAAAATTAACTAGTGCAAGGAATACTGACCTAGTGGACGATAATTCTGGTTTGTCCTGTATGTGGTGTCAAAGCTGATAGTATCTCCAAAGCAACTGTAGTCAAACCGCATTCTTGCATCAGCCCAGAATATACTTGCAATATCTTCGTTATTATCTACCTCAATTTCATAGAAGAATGATGGATTCTTGTAAGCTTCCTGGCAAGAATGTTCAAGAAGTATAGTTGCTTCGCCTGGTTTCATTGATTTCTGCCTTGTCCCTGTGATATAGTTCTTCAGATCATGAGGGGTGAAAGGTACATTCACCCTCCCCCCTGAAGTTGTGGTGAACAACTCATATGATTTCCGTAGTGAAACTCCACAATCTGCATGCACTTGTGCGACCATTGCATGCATTTCTGAGATCCCCTTGTTTGACCTCAACAGATGTTTGAATTTTGGAGGGAGGAGATCATGGTTGTGTTCTGTTATCCACTTGTCCAGCAGCCATTCATCCTTCTCGATATCATATCTAAATTTGATTATAGCTGGGCAGCCAACTCTAGTTTCTGGTACATCACGTTGATAAGCCTTGACATCGATTGATCCTTTATTCTTGGGATTTGACTTGCTTGTGGTCTTGTATCCTTCTTTGCTGCAGCAATACCTAGCATATCGTGCTGTTTTGGTTGGCTGTCTTTTTGTAGAACGTTTGACAGCTCCCATGTCCCTCACGCTGAAGCTAAGATCATGAGCATAGTTCTTGTAGAATTGTTTTGTTTCCTCAATGGTTTTGAATGCCAACCCCAAACTAGTGTAGTATGACTCGGACCTGTTTGATGTCACACCTGTAAGCAATGATGAAAGAAATGAGCACTTGATCATTTCATCTTGCGATAATATTTACTAGAAAAGTGAAAAGTGGTTTGCATTGTAGTTATTCATGATGCTTTTATGACATTTATGGTTTGCATTACAGTGTATGATTTTTTTTACAAACAGATTGCGGAATGTAACGATTTACGTTTTAATGGTGTGTATTGAAGGTGTTTTGGTGCGTTTAAGAAGTTTTGTGGTTTGGTTTTTAAGTGTTTTGGTTGATTGTCTCTTTTTTTTCCTGTGGTTTGTTTTGGGAAGAATGTGGTGTGTTTGGCGATGCTTTTGGTATCGTTTGTGGGATTTTTGTGGGCGGTTTGATCATTTCATCTAGCGATTATATTTGCTAGAAAAGTGAAAAGTGGTTTGCATTGTAGTTATTCATGATGCTTTTATGACATTTATGGTTTGCATTACAGTGTGATTTTTTTTACAAACAGATTGCGGAATGTAACGATTTAGGTTTTAATGGTGTGCACTGGAGGTTTTGGTGCGTTTAAGAAGTTTTGTGGTTTGTTTTTTAAGTGTTTTGGTTGATTGTCTCTTTTTTTCCTGTGGTTTGTTTTGGGAAGAATGTGGTGTGTTTGACGATGCTTTTGGTATCATTTGTGGGATTTTTGTGGGCGGTTTGATTGGTTGTGCTTATGATTGAGTTGAGCGTACCTTCTTCTTGTTCATTGTTGCCACTGTTGGTGGAAATAGAGGTTTCCAGCTAATATCCGCCTTTTGTTGCATTCTCAGAAGATGTTGAAATTTGCAGGAGTTGTTGAGCATCTACAGAACCAACAGAAATTTCATCTACACGATTCTCGTTCATCGTCAATGTCTTGGCTGCGATCAGGAGCTTGCTCCGCCGTCGTCGCCGTTGCGATAGCTGCTGCGATAAGATCTCGTCGTTGCCGTTGCGATAGTTGCTGCTATCCGATCTCGTCGCCGCCATCGCGATAGCTGCTGCGATCAGACCTCGTCGCCGCTGTTGCGATAGCTGGGTAGCTGCTGCGATCAGGATCTCATTGCCGCCGTTGCGGTAGCTGCTGCGATCAGGATCTCGTCGCCGCCGTTGCAGTAGCTGCTGCGATCACGATCTCGTCGCCGTTGCGGTAGCTGCTGCTATCAAGATCTCGTCTCCGCCGTTGCAGTAGCTGCTGCGATCAGGATTTCGTCGCTGTCGTTCAGCCTTGGCGCCGCGCGATTGGAGAGAGAATAAAGTGGGGAGAGAGAAATGAGCTGCAATTTTTCGGACAAAAGGAGCTGCAATGTTTCGGTAGGACAAAAATACCCTTCCTTTGTTTTTTACCCTAGTCAACGCATGAATTTCAAAAGTATGCAGAATGGTGGGTTCCTATCGGTCCATCTATGTTGTTGTTACAATAACAACAAATATGGTGTTGTCACCATATCCGGTCCCCAGATTCCACTCCCCCTATGAGTTCAACACATACAGGTTAGTCATAAATATGATTTTGATTGTACTATTATTTTTGTGTGTGTTGATATCTTAGTTTTTTTTTATAAGAGTTTCCATAGGGTTTCACTTGCTTGATTTCATTATGTCATGCACAAAAGAGTCAATTGTGAGAATTCTATAGTGAGAGGAATATGTGTACATACCTCCTGTACATCCCATCTAACATACACCATCTTGTTAGAGCTTGGTTTAACCCCGATGGGGATGGTCATTGTGGGTTTCGAGCAATCTCACACATTATTCATGGGGACGAGGGTTACTACTTAGAGATGAGGCAAGCTATTATTGGAGAGATTACTAGCCGATGGGATTCTATATACAGTATACATTACGATGGGACAGTAGAGGAAGTAATTAATAAGTTGGATCAAAGGAATTCGGGATGTGTGGCAACGAGTACTGGTTTGAGGAGTTGGATCTACTAGCATTCACGATAATGCACAATTGTGCCTTTTCAGTCTTCGGGAGGGCAATTGATGGGACATATGGGTATAGTGCAGTACCCGTGACAGCGCCACCAGGGATAACGTCTCCAGTTCATGTTTATGCCCTCGTTCATACTGGAGTACATTGGGTCCGACTTCAGCTTGTAGACGTCGGAGGTGTTACACTGATGCCTCCATTTAGTTTTCAGTGGTCTCATCTTTGCGATATGGCAACTGTTGGTTCTTGGTCATTGTTGTACCAAGAGGAAAGAAGGTTGTTTTCAGTCTTGGTGGACATCAGCAAAGTAGACAAGACAAGGGTGAGCCGGAGCATGTAGTACTTGAGTAGTTACATTATTTTAGCTTTTCGGTACTTATCTATGTAGTAGAGATTGTTTAGCTACATTGGTCATCTTTTCGGTTCTTTACCTACATTATTTCATCTTCTCGGTACTTATCTATGTAGAAGATATTGTTTATGACATATTAGCAGATTGAATTACTCGGTTTAATCGCGATATCAAATAATACGACCTTATCGATATGAAGAATTCTTGATCACCGTAATTTGGTGAAAATGATCGGGTGCTTAAAAAATTAATCAAATGATCCATTATACTATTGCAACAGATTCCACAATTACAATGAACATAAGAAAACACATCACAGTCATTCATGAAAAAGATATCACGGCTACTCTGCTTCCTTCTCCTACAACGTCGTTGTTGTCTTCCTAAGGTGGTCAGATTCTCTTTTATTTTTCTTAAGAAGAAGCATTTGTTTTTGGGAGAGAGACTCAGACAACCACCACTTTGTGCCCCCTGTTTCTTCCAATCTTGCCGCTGGGAAAGCAAACGGGCCAGAGCAACAATTTCCTCCCCTCTTCAATTTCCTGCCGATAGAGGGGAATGCCCAGCTAAATCAATTTCCTCCCCTCTTCAATTTACTGCCGAGGGAGGGGAATGCCCAACGCTTCAATTTGGGACAGGGAATGGGATTAATCAAATATGGGTTTGTGGTTTCTCAATCCAACAAGCGACGACTTGTTTATGCCAAAAACTTGACTCGCTTGTACAGTCACACTAGAAAGTGGCCAAGTGTAACCACCTACTAACACTACAACAAATTTGGTCTATTATGACAAGGCAATTTTGTCATATTAGATACCCAATTGGTCATATTAGGTATAATATGAAAAAGGGTGTTGTCACAAAGATTTGTCATTTTATCGCCGTCAGGATAGGTCAAATGTGACAAAGGTTTAAAACAAGGTTGTCACATTTGCTTTCAGTATAACTGGGGTTCTGGGTAATCTATTGTGACAAACAGAGATGTTATGACGATATATTTTGTCATTACTTTTTTCATAATTTGCTTATTTTGACAGAATTATCCGTCATATTACACCAATATATTTTGATATCACATATGTGAGGAACAATATTTGTCATAAATGCATGTGTGACGAATATATTTTATCATAATTGTGTATTAGGACGAACATATTTTGTCATAATTGCATATTGTGACCAATATGATTTATTCATCAATATATTGAATAACATATTGTTGAAAAAATCAATATTCTTGTAACATATAGAAAAAATTCCCAAACCCAGAAAATACAATGCCATCTAAAAAAACCCCAAACCTAGGAAATAATTTCTGCCCCTGCCGTTGCTGACAATACACTCTTCTTCCTCACTTTCGCCGCGCCGACAACGCATCCTTCTCCTGTCCGTTGTTGGAGCCGCCGCCTACAATGAACAAGAAACAACAACTTAACAAGAAAAGAAACCCCTAACCCAAACCCTAGAAAATGCAAAATTCATCTTCTTCCTCACTTCCACGACTGCCGAGAACCCATCCCCTCGCCCATCTCCAGAAGCCAAAAACTCTATCTTCTTCCAATCCCAAAACCCCATCTCTAGACCCCATCTCCTCACTGAAAACCAAACACCCAAATAAGAAAACATAACAAAACAAAATCAAAATCAGATCTCCCAAAATCAAACTACATATTGAAAAAAAAAATGCATCCCACAAAATATACCTTCCTTTCTCTTTGATTTCCACAGCGAAAGAGAAGAAAGTGAGAAGAGGGAATCAATATTAGACAAATCCAACCACCCCCAATATGGATTTGCCTATCGTCTCTACTGCGCCAACCACCCCCGATCAGGATCTATCCTCTGCATCTCGATCTATTCGAGCCTTTGAAGTTGCGAGGGAGCATGCTTCTGGGTTTACAGGTAGAGGAAGATGGGGTTAAGGTGGTGGTTGTGGTCGACATGTGGAGAGAAAAAGGCGACAAGCGATGGTTGGCGGCCGGAAGGAAGATTTAGTGGTTGGGAGATGGAGGAGACCAAAAGTGTCTCTCGGTGTAGTGGAAGGAAGGTCGGGTGACGAATCTGGGAGCTCAGAAGGGCGACCGGAGACGACGAGGTCCTTTAGTGTGTGAAGGACGAACGACTGTGAAGGAAGAGAACGACGGTGGTGGTTCTAAAAGGGTGAGGCAGAGGGTGATAGTGTGAGACGAGAGGAGAGAATCACGGCTGCTAGGGTTTATTTGATTTTATTATTATTTTGTTTCATCAACCCACACACAAGATATAAATAAATGAAATAAATGAGCAAGGCAAGTAGGGAAATTTCTGCGGGACTTGGGAGGGAACTTTGGGCAGGCGTAATAAAATTTGACAGTCAAAAAGTAAAAAACTAAATTTTTATTTTGAGGAATAATATGGCAGAAGCTACTCTGACGATATAATTTGTCACTTTTGTGTCTCTTACATCCCGATATGGGATGCATATTTTGACAAACTTAATCGTAACACGAAATATTTGTCACATTATTCACTTCAAACGACAAACTATTCGGACAACAAATTTTTTATCATAGTTGAATCTCTTACGTCCTGATATGAGACGCTTCTTTTGACAAAATTATTTGTGACACGAAATATTTGTCACATTACTCACTTTAACTGACAAATTATTCTGACAACAATATTTTTGTCACAACAGGCATACCAAATAGGACATATATTATTTTTTTCATATCACCATGCCTATTGTGACAAACAAAAAATGACAAAATAAAACTTTTGTCCTAATAAGCCGAATTTGTTGTAGTGTAATGCGCAGTATAGCGGGCTTAGGTTCAAATGTCAACCATGGTCCTAGGTGTGATGACTACTCCGTGGGATTCTTATTATTTAGCGGTTCAACTGTAGTGAAGTTCCAACTAAACTAGCAAACAAATGCAGTAAATGTTGTGTTCCAAGTTTGAGAGAGGTCACCTAGATATGGTTCCCCCTGGACTGCAGTTAAGCCAAGTTGTAATTCACCCAGTTCAGTTTGAATGATAATTATACTGCGGAAGGTCCTTAGACAGTCTGAAGTCTCGACTAGACGTCTCCAGACCCTCTCAATCTGAATCCCCAGCGGGCGACTATCCTCCACCGGAGTAAATAGACTGAGGCCCTAACGTGCCAAACCTCCTCTACTGGAGTAAATCTAGTACATAATAGTGAACCGACTCCTCGACTAAAGTCGTCAATTCACTACCTTCAATTAAGGGTGCTCTATCAACCTAGTCAGATATTCTCTTTCTAGGTCAAAGCAGAAACTACAGGAATTTGATCAGGATTCATGCAATTCAGAAAATCATGCCTCAATTGAATATAATCAATATAAAAGAACTTGTACTTAGGTTCATACAACCAGACCTAACATACAAATCTAGGGTTCTTCATACCCAGGTGAGTGAGAGAGTTTACTCCATAGAGAGAGAAGAGAAATCTGCTTCAGATGCAGAAATCATTCTTTGAAGGATGACAATCAGCTTCTAGTAATCAATCAGCACTTCTCCAAGCTTCTGCCGAGCTCCAATGGTGTTGAAGATCGATTTAGGGCACTTGAAAGTTCTGTTCGTCGCACTCTCTCTAGGTTTTCTGCTCGCTATCTCTATAATCGGATTCTCTTTCTCTTTGGCTTGAAATCTCCTTTTAACCCAAGACTGGGCAAAACACGGTCGAGGAAACGTCCTTGTTTTGCTTTTTTCCGCCCGTGTTTTTCTCCAAGGGTGCCCGTGTTTTGTACTCCTCAACAGCCACCACAAACATGCTCTCGGCATTAAAAACACGGCCTAGGGAACACGACCGTGTTTTGCCCCAGCTTCACCGAACGACCTCCAAACGCCCCAAAACTCGTGCCTAGCCTTTCATTCAACGTCTGGGACCTAAAATGTGACAAAATAGCACAACCCATCGTAAAATAGGCCAAAGATACACGACTACGAGCCGCAAACGGATAAGAAATAAGGGTGTAAACACGTGCAAATACATCGTTATCAATGATGGATGCATATTTTGAGGTTACCAACCTTTTTAATTGATGTTTGTTGTTGATTCTGCCTTCCCTCTTACTTTTCTGGGGTTTGCTCCTAACTTTTGCCGCTCCCTTTGCTTCTTTTTAGTTCTTGTTTTTGTTGTGTTTTTGTGTGTGGCTGTTTGTTGTTGAGATTGATGGTATGGTGTTTAAGAAGAGAGGGACATGGGAATTCATGGATTTTTTCTTGGGGTGTTCAAACGGTTTGGTTACCGTGGTAATCGTTTTAACCGGTACTATTTGGATAATTTGGTTTGGTTAATTTAGATAATTGGTTTTGTTTGGTTAAAGTTTTTAGCTTGTTTGGTTTAGGTGGTTTGGTTTGGTTTCAGACACTCCTAACCAGTCAAACCAAATTAACCAGTTAAGTAATTAGTCATACGTCTAACATATATTATATACAGATAATACTTTGCATAACCACTCAAGGTTAACGTTCATCCCTTTTAGACTCATAAAATATAAAGCTCAATATTGCTCATATAGTGTATATTTGTATATGTAAAGTCTAGACCACCACATATGGACGCCTAATTTAGATAAATTTCATACATTATGATGAATGAAAACTTGAAAGGAATGTCATTTCCAGCCTATGATAATTGCTAAGAGACTAAGTCAATTTACACAAACACAACAATTCATTAACGCATACCATTGTCATAATTTTTTGTTAGGTAAATACTTTTATACTAATCGTAAGATAATTGTCTTAGTTGCATGTATTTTTGTTAAGGGTCAACTATAACTACGTGTTGATTGTTATGTTTTATTCATTATATAAATTGTGAATTGTTGCATTAACCGGAAAATTTTCATCGTCAATGATAATGTGATTTTATATTGGTTAATCTGGTTAACCAATTAACCAAACCAATTAAACTTTAGTTTGGTTAATTTGGTTGTTGTATTAGTTTGGACGGTTTGGTTATGATATTGTATTCCATGGTTAATGGAATTTAGCCTTATTTGGTTTGGTTATAACCATGGTAACCATTTGAACACCCCTAATTTTTTCTGTATTTTGTTTGAGGGTAAGAGAAGAAGTGGGTGTGCTTTTGTCTCTGTTTTTAGGAGGAGGAAGAGAAGTGCAGGTGAAGAAGAGGAAGAAAGCTGTAGGATGAAAAGGAAGGAAAAAAAATGGAACTTTTTGCAAAGAAGGGAAGCAGTAGTCGGAAACCGTCCCCTTTGCAAGAACTCAAAGGGTTCTTTTAATAGAAAAGGCAGCTTGGGGAACAAGCTTGCTACTATACCAATTTTGGGTTAGACCAGTTTGGGTTTGGTCAGACCTGAATGGGTTGACTTGTTGACTGGCTTGACCAAGTTGACTTTGATTTTTTTTTACTTTGCACTTTGACTTGGGTTTTGGACTTGGCCTAACAACTATGTAATTTTTATTTTGTATCTGTAATTGTAATGTAATTATCATTTATTGATACTATTAATGAAAGTTCTATTTTTATTCTATTGCCTTTTGTTTCACAAGTCGAGAACCAACCTTAAGCCCAAAATTCAATTAACAAAAATTTGTGATTAATGATAGCCATTGTTAAACTTGTTTGATCATGTGAATACTGATCCAAATTCTGATTAGTGGTTAATTGTTCGATCAAAACCAAATAATGGTAATTAGTAAGTCTACAAGCCCGTAAGTTCAAAAGCAAACTTAAATCGTATTGACCTCTTAAGATTTGCTTTTACTTAATCTTATAGGCCACTACAAGCATACTCGTCCCAAACTTTAACCATATAAAGAGATGTTTAGAAAGTGACTATTGTCAATTCAAAACAAATTGAGTTCTCAACAACTCTTAACTAGTAATTAGAATTAGTAAATTACCCGGACAAAATATGGTGTCGATAATAGCTGTTACCCACCAACTCAAAAATATGAGGTGAAGATGAAAGTTATCTGACAGATACACTTAAAAAGTGTACCATGAGTTGAAGAGCATGACTTAGATATGTGGGCATTCAATGTGAACGGTGGGACTATATATGACATTGCCAAAACTAACAATGATGAAAGTATAAATGGAGTGTACAGAGTGGTCATTACAAATGCCAATTTTTTTCTGTGGTGGAGCTTCCCTTCCGAAGAACAAATGAGTGGTCTGTGAAACGAATTCTTGAGGCCATTGTGATGAAATAGGTTGAAGAGGCGTTATCCAAAAAAGTCTTAAAGGCAATAGAAAATATGAATTCAGGGTCGGTAAGCATAAGTGATCCTTTTGAACTAAGATAGGGTGTATTTGCAATATATAATGCAGATTGGTGGGCGGTGTCGTGGAAGCAATCTTCAAACAATCATCCTTCATCCTATAAGTGGCACAGAGAGTGCACTTGTCAGAAGTTTTGGAATAGATGACTAAACAACTTCGAGTTAATTACCTACCGACACTACAACAATACACAGATGTCATCACCAAACCATTGGGTAGGCAACCCTTTGATAGCAACCTGTTGCTATCGGGTTAGGGTTTGCTTGTAGCTCACAAGCGAGAGAACGACGTAGAGTGTCGAAAGACTGTTTTAGGTTTATTATTTGATTCATTAATCGGACTAATGCCGTGATTACAATATATAGACGACTAAACCTAATACCTAAACCATCAACCCTAGCCGACCCCTATTACTTCCCTAGGCCTCTTGGCCCTCTCCTATCCCAACACATAAACGGAGACTTAGCTCCCAAAGACTAACTCTAAATACTAATTAACCCAACAATATCCCCTAAGCCCAATACCCACACAAGCACAATACGTAACATAGAAAACCAAAGAAAACACCCAAGGCCGCCTAAAAAACGAGTTGCTATCATTCCTCCCCCCTTAAGGAACCTTGGTCTCCAAGGTTCGGTCCACGGCGAGACGCGGTGGTCGTCGTCGAAAGCAACAACAGCTTTTGTGGCGACGTTGAGTCGTCGGTCGCTTCCGAAACTTCCACCTCCTTGTCCGAACTCTGTTCTTCCTCGCATCGGTTGGAATGTCATCCAATTCCACACGTTCCACCCCCAGACGCTGCAATGATGGCAACCATTTGAACGATCCCGTCGATTGTCCGTTTTGAACAGTAGTTTTGTCTCTCTTGGACTGAACCCTGACCGTGGATTCCACCTTCTCGCAGCTTCGGAATCGATAGGTAAGAGCCTCGTCGAGGTGATAAACACCGCGGCGCAGTGTTTCCTTCCCATCGCTTCCAGATCGTTGGGTGAGAGCCTCGTAGAGGTGATAATCACCATTGCGCACTGTTTCCTTCCCGTCGATGTTATTGACGGGGATCTCAATCTTCTCCGCCGCCCTGACTTCATTGGCGTCGACGCGGGCCACATCGTCGTCGCTTCGCTTCCCGTCGATGACGGTCACGCGTTCGGGGATAAACCCTGCCAACAACTGTTCCAAAACATCCATCCTTGCCACCATGTTCTGACAGGTTGCAGTCATCTGGTCTGCCATGGCGCAACAGGCCTCCATGTTGAAGACCGTGCTCTGATGTCAAGCACAACCAGGCGTTGTCGATGTCTTCCCTTGGAGCTGTTTAGAGAGGCTATGATACCAATTGATAGCAACATGTTGCTATCGGGTTAGGGTTTGCTTGTAGCTCACAAGCGAGAGAACGACGTAGAGTGTCGAAAGACTGTTTTAGGTTTATTATTTGATTCATTAATCGGACTAATGTCGTTATTACAATATATAGACGACTAAACCTAATACCTAAACCATCAACCCTAGCCGACCCCTATTACTTCCCTAGGCCTCTCGGCCCTCTCCGATCCCAACACATAAACGGAGACTTAGCTCCCAAAGACTAACTCTAAATACTAATTAACCCAACAATATCCCCTAAGCCCAATACCCACACAGCACAATACGTAACATTGAAAACCAAAGAAAACACCCAAGGCCGCCTAACAAACGAGTTGCTATCACCCTTACAAGGGTTCAGTGTCAAGTTTCACCTTTTCGAGGTTGCACTTGCAAGGGCATGATAGAGAATTTCATTGACTTGATCAAACCCTTGTTTGTACTGTTGCTACTTCCTAACTTTCTATTGAACTCAATCTCCCTAGACTTTATTTTTTCGATCGTACTTGTATATAAACAGATTATCAGTAATATATCAGGAGGTTTTTATAAAGTAGTTCGTCCAATCACACACATTCATGAGTCCTTATTTCACCAACCAAGCAATCATCAATTCATATGTTGTAAGTTGATTATGTCACTACACTGAAAGCACAACGAATTTCGTCCAAGGACCAATAAGATTAGGGAGACAACCACAAAGTCCAAAGCATTGCAAGTTATGCAGACAACTAAAGCATTGTAGGCGACATTGTCCATGCCCACATGCAACACCTAGTGGAGGTGAACAAGATCGTTGAACTTTATGATTTTTTTCTTGTAACTTGGGTATGAACTTTGAGATGTATTTCTCATATATGTCGTTGAATTTTATGATATTTTTCTTGTAATTTGGCTTTTAACTTTAACATGTCCATGTCCACAATTGAACTTTATGATGTTTATCTAGTAACTACTGATTTTCAAGCTTGCAATCCATTTCATTTAGCCTCTTGGAACATCTTTAACCATTGAATCATACTAAAACACTTCTTAGAAACAAACTTAAAACTAAAACAAACTTAAACATGCACACAAAGTAGGCAATCTTAGGGTGTCTAAAACTTAAAACATACTTAAAATAAAAACAAACTACAAACTTAATCATTCATCGGAGACCATCCCTCATTTTATCCTTCTTGTCGCCCTCATCTTTGTCCTTTTTGTATCCTTTGATAACCCCATTGATGCATTATAGTTTCCTGCATCGGGAATTTTTAGCTAATTATGACTACTCCTAGGAAAACATAACGATAAACTGAACTATTCTTCTTCTCATTATCATAACTGAACCACAACGTACATATTTATAGTAAAACGTAGGAAAACCTAATAGCTAACCCTATCCCACTCTAACAAGGTAACTAATAACTTCCTCAACAAGACACAATAAACTAATACGAATAACTATAATAACCCAACAATTAACTAATAATAATATCTAATTTCTAAGCCCAAATCGGCACTACGGCTCATGGGTGCTATAATGCACCAAACCTACCCCCTTTGAAGAACTTTGTCCACGAAGTTCAAGCGACATCTCAACCCAGATCGATAAAGAAGTTAAAGAGAACTGATGTTTGTTGATGTCGACCTCGTTTATGGAACTTCCAATTGCGCTCGAGCACCCGAGCGAACCCAACTTCACTAGCTCGCACACCTTCTCTCTTTCCACGCATGAAACAAACTCCCTCACTCATTCCTTTAACCCTTGTCTCGTATGAGTGCATGAGAGCACCTTCCCATGCAATTTTGGATTACATGCCCTCCCTGTACTCCCACGTTGCCTTTATGTCCAAGTTCCAAACTTGACATTTCCAGAAAATCACCCGCAACTCTTGGTAACATGCGGTTGCCGAGATCATTCTCTTTTTCCGTTCGTCGCTTCCCAACATTGATCCCGAGCTCAAAACTTCTCCAAACATGGTTCGTGGCCCTGAAATTCATCACGTTGGACAACAATGCACGTCGCATAGCATGTCTTTTTGCAATTGGACCCTGACTTCCTTGGCCGTTGTCCTCTTCCGCTAGGTGTCGTCCCTCGTTACCTGCGATGATCGGAGTAATGGATGAGGATCGTGCAACGGTGGATGGTGTAACGGCAGCTCGTACGAAAGCTGGGGAGACAAGATCGGCAACGTACCATAGCACCGAAGCTACAGTTAAGTGAACTGAAGGCTGCCCTTGATCAACGGTGAACGTCGTGGCTGCGGATTTGGACGGCTCTTCATATAATGATGCTAAGCATGGCGAAGACGGAGCTACGGTTAGCTCGGCGTCGTTCGCAGGTGAGGATGAAGCGATTGATGGCGAAGGCGCTGCGGAAGCGTGGTGGGCCCATAACCCATAGGTCCCTGGATCAAAACCAGGCTCTGATACCAATTGATGCATTATAGTTTCCTGCATCGGGAATCTCTAGCTAATTACGACTAGGCCTGTCGGTTCGGGTAACCGAACCCGAAACCCGCAAAAAAAGAAAAATCCAACCCGGGTCACACAACCCGAAACCGAAAATTGTCCTTTGTGGGTTTCGGGTACTGGAACCCGAAAATTAGTCTGGCGGGTTCGGTTCGGGTGACAGTATAAAGCTAATATTTGTACATTCTTATTTAACTATTATGTTTAATTTTATGGGACGTGGACAGTATAAAGCTAATATTTACATATTAGTTTATTATTAAAATATTAGTTAATTATTATAATATTAGTTAATTAATAAAATATTTAATTTTATGTATCCTATAACTATAGACATACTATTAACTATTAAAGAGTATTAGTAGTTTAGAGACAAAGTAAACTACTTAAACATATTTTATACTTAACTTAGTACTATCTTATTTAATTGTGGATTTTCGTATAATTAAATGTTTTAGTAATACCATAGGTCCAAAATTGAAGGTATATCAACTATCATATGCAAAAAAATGTTTGGTGTTTGGTGCAAAATTATAAATAATTTTGTTCAACATAAAATACAGAAAATCATAGATGAGATTATCTTCAACTCGTAATTAAACACATTAGTTTTACAATTCTCAAATGATAACATCCAAGTAAAATAAAAATTCATCCACCATACAAGATAAATACTACTACCATTATCACTCCTCATCAAGCTCTACATCTACATAAGTCTCATCATTCTCATCGGAATTGTTGTCGACATAGTCTTCTTCCACTTGTGACATAGTAGGACTCGGGACCAAAACATGGGTAGCAGGAGAGCTTCCACTAGGTCCTGCACGAGAGCTTCCACTAGGTCCTGCAGGTGCACTTGCACTCCGAGCTTGAAAAGCTGCATATACTGGATAACATAAACAATAACAACCTGTTAGAATATGACTTGATCAAGATAACAAATATAAGAATAAAGAGAAAGATTGAGTCTTTACCATTTTGAAATACCATTTCATCACCCTCATCTTCTCGATCAGCCACCAACTCGGAGTCTGAAGATCTTATCCAATCTTCACAACTAATCAAAGCCTCCACAACTTCAGGGGATAAGGAGGTCCTAAACGAATCTAAAACTCGACCTCCTGTGCTGAATGCCGACTCAGAAGCAACAGTGGAAATAGGAACAGCAAGAATATCCCTAGCCATCTCAGAAATAGTAGGATATTTCATCCCACTTCGCGACCACCATCCCAAGATGTCAAACTTGTATTCCTCCTCTTCTGAACCCACCAATGCTCGTGTAACCACTTCATCCTCCTCCTCCTCCTCAAGGTACCTATCAAACTCAGATTTGGAACTTTTTCTAGTTCCTTTCAGAATGGCCTCTCTTTTCATTTTCCTAAAATCACCCCAAATCTTCCCTTTCTTCTTCCCATCCCCACTTCCACTAGGTTCTTGCACATCTTCCTGAATCACAATGGGAGAACTGCCAGGAAGTCCGAGCCTATGCTTGTAATGGTCAAACAGAAGACGCATTTCATCTTTCACCTCTTCGACCAAAGCTTTACCCCTGCTCTCACCATATACCTTTTTCAAAGCTTGTTCAAGATATTCAACTTTCCGCCTAGGATCTAATATGACTGCCATATAACACAACCGATTCATCTTGGAATTCTCCAACTCATCTTCAAACCAATACTTGGCAAGTTTGGACTTGATTCTCTCAGCCATGCAAGACACCTCAAAATCTATACCATCAGCCCACTCAGATATCATAGTATACATTTTACATACCTCATCAAACAAGAGGTGTAAAGTCACATATGAAGTCCCAGAAACTCGAACAGTCAAATCATAGAATAGCTTCAGGTAATCAATCAACCGTCCCACACTAGACCAATCATCAGAAGTTGTGATACCAAGGCTTTCATTTCCATATTTTTTTTCATTGAGATGTTTCTTGAATTTCTTATCATTTCTAGCTAATGTCTGAAATGCTTTCTCAAATGGCTTTGCAGATTCCAACATCAGATACGTTGAGTTCCACCTTGTAGCTAAATTCAAACGAAACAAATTTCTTCGACACTATCTTTTCAAACTCAATGCAATCTTTGAATTTTTTGCTCCTAGTTGGTGTAGATTTAACCCACTTCACAGACTCTCTCACTCGCTCCAAAAATTTACCAGTTTCTTTAAGCCCATCCTTCACAGCCAAATTAATAATGTGAGCCACACACCTCATCTGCAGATACTTGCCATCCAAAATATCTGATCCCCACTCTTTCAACTGTTCCCTCATATGGATAGCAACCACATCATTGACACTATCATTGTCCATTGTTATACAAAACACCTTCCTAATGCTCCACTCAACCACACAACTAGCCAACTGTTTTCCAATTTCACTTCCAGAATGTTTTGTAACTTGGACAAAGTTAATAATTCTTTTATGCAATTTTCAATCTCTACCAATGAAATGAGCAGTAATGCACATATAATTGAGATTGGACAAAGAAGTCCAAGTATCAGTGGTGAGCGATACCATCCCTAAACACTTAGTCTTGAAATAGTCCTTCAACAAGTCTCTATTTTAAAAGAACACCTTGATACAATCCTCTCTAACGGTCTGTCGGCTAGGTAACACAAACATTGGACAAACACGAGCCATAAACCATTTGAACCCTTCATGTTCAACATACCTAAATGGTAATTCATCTATGATAATCATCTCCGCTAAAGCTCTCCTAGCATCAATCTGATCGAATTTCCAAGTCCCAAGAGTGTGTACCTGGCCTCTAGAAGATGATAGATGGTCGACTATCAGCTCACCCTTTTCTATCTTTTCCAAACAACTATCTTTATGATTCCGCAGAGTAGAAGTCCCATATCTAGTGGGAGCCATAAGAACGGACTTTTTCCAGAAATACCACTGTTTAAAAAAAGAATTCCAAAAATACCACCCAACCCCAAAAAATTCCAAAAATACCACCTTTTTCAAAAACCGCCACCCCGCCCCTACGGTTTACACGAAAACCGCTTGTCGGGGGTGAGGTTTTCTATGCAAACCGCGGGCCTAGGGGGCGGTTATAAAAAAACATTTTGGATCAAACCGCTGGGTGGGGTGGCGGTTTGGCCCAAAACTGCCACCCCACCCAGCGGTTTGGTCCAAATTTTTTTTTTTTCGATCAACTCCCAACTTCGGGCGAAACTTCAAATGAACGTAACTTTGCACTCGGGCATCCAATCGTAGCGATTTTTTTTTCATTCCGCATAACTTTTCAAGATCTACAACTTTTACTAGGATAAAATTTTCAAAACAGGAACTATTTGTGGATATACGGGACCTTGAGAATAACTTTACCTTTACTTTTCACAAATCCATGTACATTTTGAAATTATGATTATTTTAAAAGTTGTAGATTTTGAAATGTTATGCGGAATCAAAAAAAATTTATAACATTCGGAATTCGGAGCACAAAGTTATGGCCTCCCAAAGTTTGACGAAAGGCGAGACCCGGCGGTATGCGGCTTGCAAGATCTCAAAAAGTTTGCGTCCTCCATTTTTTGAATCCGAATAAATTTTTGAGATCTTGCAAGCCGCAAACCGTTGGGTCCCGAATTCGTCTCGAAAAAACGTCATTTGCCACCCCGAACGAGCCTTTTTTTGATTTCGTCAAACTTTGGGCAGCCATAACTTTGTGCTCCAAAATCCGAATGTCATGAATTTTTTTTTATTCCACATAACTTTTCAAGATCTACAACTTTTAATATAATCATAATTTCAAAATGTACATGGATTTGTGAAAAGTAAAGGTAAAGTTATTCCCAAGGTCCCGTATATCCACAAATAGTTCCTGTTTTGAAAATTTTATCCTAGTAAAAGTTGTATATCTTGAAAAGTTATGTGAAATGAAAAAAAAATCGCTGCGATCGGATACCCGAGTGAAAAGTTACGTTCGTTTGAAGTTTCGGCCGAAGTTAGGAGTTGATCGAAAAAAAAATTGGACCAAACCGCTGGGTGGGGTGGCGGTTTTGGGCCAAACCGCCACCCCACCCAGCGGTTTGGTCCAATTTTTTTTTATGACCGCTCCCTAGGCCCGCGGTTTGCATAGAAAACCGCACCCCCGACAAACGGTTTTCGTGTAAACCGCAGGGTGGGGTGGCGGTTTTTGAAAAAGGGTGGTATTTTTGGAATTTTTTGGGGTTGGTGGTATTTTTGGAAATTTTTTTTAAACAGTGGTACTCTTGGATTTTTTCCCATAAGAACACCATTGCAATAAATGCATCTTGCTTTGTCCACTCCATCCTTCTTAAAACGCTTGAAGTGTGGCCAAACGTCAGACTTTTCTTTCCTTTTTCTTGAAATTGTCTCCTCGTTTATTGTTTGAGCAGGAGGTACATTGGTGGTACCAGTAGACGGTGCAGGAGCAGGAGCAGGATCGGAAGACGGTGCAGAAAATGGTGCATGAGCAGGAATGCTGGTACTCTTAGAGCGTCCTCCACGTCTAGGACGAGAAGCCGATGGTGCCTAACTAATGGAAGACTTCTAATCTCACTGTGGACAGCATTAATCTCATCTAGATTCCCTCAACTATCTCTCTCCAAGCTACACAAAACGTTCCCTTCCTTGCCTAGCTAATGCTGGTACCATGTAGGAAGTTAACTAGATGGAAAAAAATTGATAAGAGTTTGCTATTGAAGGATGAAGCTTCAGGTTTCATACATGGGTGTTTCAGAGCTCAAACGAAAAGTCAGTCAGTCTGTAAGCAGGACGATTGCATTACGAATTCGGCGTGCACAGCTCGGGTACAATACCATCGACGAAATGTTGGCGAATGTGTTCAATAAACTGTAAAGTGTTCTCTAACTAATATAATGTCAATCCTATACAAATCAGAAGCTTGAATTGGGTGTCGCCAATTCTTCTTCCTCTGTGGACGACGACAACATTACATCCCGATTGTTGAAACTGAATTCCCCTTTTTGAAACGAGAACAGAGCAGACCCTTTTTGAAACTGAATTCCCAATTACACTCTGCTTCCAGAACAACAGGCAGGGGAAACGAGAACAGAGCACTGAACACAGAAAGTAAAGGGAAATGAGAACAGAGCAGACCTATGGCGAAGAGACTCACTGGGATTCCATGGCGAAGTGCGAACTGCAAAGGGGTGGCGTCTCCTTTGTCGAAGCTTCAGAGGGCTTGAGACCTGCAAAAATTAAAACTCAAAACGATGAAGCCAGGAGAGGAATCGACGAAGACATGGAACTCTAAAACCATATCGGAAAAGAGTTGTGATACCCAGATGCGCCGGCGTCGACCCCCAACGGGGGAAGCTTCGATCTTGAATGAATGGATGAGTTCGCCGGCGACGGGGGAGTCTCTGACTGCGCTGCAGGGTAGGGTTGGCACTGCAGGGTAGGGTTGCTGCCGATCGTCGAGTGTGTGGTGAATGGCGATGCCGCGCGTGGCGCGATGCTCACAGGCCACAGCTCAATTATCGAAGAAAGATCCCTACAAACAAAACGTCACCGTAGGAACTAAGCAACATTAAATTTTTTGGGTTCCCTCTCGGGTTTTGGGTTTATGAAACCGAAACCAACATGTGAATTCTCGGGTTGAAACCAAAAAAACCGAACCCGCAGACACTTGCTGGCGGTTCGGGTTCGGGTGAAACCGAAAACCCGAAACCGTTTTGACAGCCCTAATTACGACTACTCCTAGGAAAACATAATGATAAACTGAACTATTCGTCTTCTCATTATCATAACTGAAGCACAACGTACATATTTATAGTAAAACGTAGGAAAACCTCATAGTTAACTTTATCCCACTCTAACAAGGTAACTAATAACTTCCTCAACAAGACATAATAAACTAATACGAATAACCATAATAAGCCAACAATTAACTAATAATAATATCTAATTTCTAAGCCCAACTCGGCACTACGGCCCATGGGTGCTATAATGCACCACCCATCCTTGTGCTTGTCCATGGGCACATAGGTTTCTTTTAAATCGATGAGCAACTGGAGTAGCCATGGGAGGTGAATGTAGTGTTCCAGTAATTTGTGTAGGGGTGAGGACGTGACTTGGTAAATGGAAAGGTGCTTGAGAAGTTTGGTATTGTTGGTAGAATTGCGGCAGCTCATATGGGTAGAGATGTTGGGTTGTTGGAACGAGCTACCACTTGATAGGGTTCCCGCTCCCTTGTGGGATTGGGGAATTCCTAGTTAATGATTATGAAAGACGAAGATATGTATCCGGACAAACAACAACGTACTATTAGAGGCTCAGCTCGCTGTGTGCTTTTCCGCGCTAGCTGAGGTGGGGGATCTCAACGTGAACATCATGGGACAACCAGTGTGGTGGTGAAGGTTGGGTAGAGAAGGATCATGCCAATCTGATGCTCTCCCATGAAGTACAAGAGGTTCTTGAAAAGCTTCCTCAAGAAGAAGGTCTTCACGACATCCATGGTGGGTTAACTCTCCATGGTATTCTCGCAATTTATACCATCAATCTAGGCAAAACAAAAATGACCAAGATAGTGAAACCAAATTATCTTAAGTTAAATAAAGCATGTGAAGTAGATAAAAAAATCAAAATTAGAAGTAAACTTAACTGAGAACCCATAATGACACCTTGTTTGAAAACCCATCTTGGTGTGAACTTCTGATACCACTTCATGTAACCATCACGGTACCCCATTGGCCTTGTCTCAAGGTTACCATGGATGTCCTAACATGTTTTCTACACTAGTCCCTTGCGTTGTTAGTCAAGACGATCTTGTGGAGTTTCTTAGAACTTTCCAACAAGATTGTATGAATTGGTTGATCCAAACAGTATTGATTCAGTGATCTATCTTGTAGGTGCCACTCCATGATGTGTGAGAACCCGTATTCTATACATTTTCACTTCCTTTTAGACATTCTTTGCTTTGTCATTTTAGCTTTGTATTTTTTTTATACTTATAATTTTTACTTATCTTTGGTACACCCTTTTTTAATTTTAGTAGCTTTAATTTTTTATGGGATAGCTTTATTTTTAGGTAGCCTTAGAATTGGTTGATTAACGATTTTATAATAGTCTAATAACGGTTAAACCAGTAAAGTGTAGAGTTTCTCTTTTCATCATGTTATTAAAGCCGAAACAGACCGATTAAATTGTCACTTGTGGTTAGTCTTGTTATGAAAAATTCAAAAGCCACAATGGTCATGAATGCCCGTCGGTGAGTGGTTCGAATGGTTAACTGATCAAACCGACCAGTCAGTTTGCATCTCTAGTTCCTCTGTGCGTCGAAGGAGAGGTGATCATCAACGCCGCCACTCACTAACTCCTACCGTCGGCTACAACAGTTAAAACAACGTCTCTGTCCCTTTACTCTCCCCTCAGCATCTCAAAGGTAAATAGCAATTTGTGCCATCTTCAGTCGCTCCCGCTGTCGACGTTTGTATAGGCAGTTGCTTCCTCCACCGGTCCCCAGCTCCCCTACATGCAATTCATCTGAAGGGACAATCATACAATGAAGGTTATTTTGGATATTTTGTTTGGATATGAAAAGTTGGGGAATTGGTAAAGAGGAAAAGGAATATGAGAATGGGGGGAGATTGGGGTGGGGATGATTATTGTGAATAGGGATTTGGTGAGATAGATGGGGAAAGAGAGACAAGTTAAAGTGAAGCTTCCTGTGTAATTGTGTTTCTCTGGAAGCTTGTTGTTGATGAACGGGGAACATGCCTCATTTGTAAGAATTGCTAAAGTCTCGTCCATCTTCCTCTTATTGCTTAGTATATCCTTCAAAATTATGCATATTTGGGCATCTGGATCAAGGAACCCGTAAAGGGAATATTAACATGACTTGCTTCAGAATGTCCATAAATTCTCCAACGTGAGCATCCGTCTATCATGATGCAGATACAAAAAGATGTTGCTTTTGGTTTGTATTCATGCATTATATCCTTTTGCTAAGACACCACCTTTTCATTGCCTTTATCATCGGTTTGCTTCTTAGTAGTAGACTTCTTGGATTTTCCAGAGTTAACTTCCCGCTCTTTTCTACTTCTAACATAAATAGCTTCTGAAGTTCCTCTTGGGATTTTGAGTGTGGTACTCTGCAAGGCAATCAGGGGTCAGTCAGATAATTGCTTGGAAAAAGATCTCATTTGTGCCTCGAAATTTGGAGAGCAGCTTGCTAGTTTCTTTGGATTGTTTCAGTACTCCCAAAATGGTTTTCTATAATAGCCAAAATTTTATCAAATTGTTGGTCGATGTTGTTAGTGAGTTTAGTCAGTGCATCTTCCGGATTATGTTTCTTCTCCGATTTAGGGGAAGGAATTTGATTATGGTTTTCTTAGAACTGAACAAATCTGGCAGGTGGTCTTGGAATTCTTACCACTCCAAGATAGATTGAGATGATTTCTACCTCTGGGGTTATACTATGACTATTTTGATTACTGTTGTGTTGGGGATTTTACAAGTAATTTTGTTGTTCAAGATAAGCTCCTCATACAAGGTAGTAGTCTCTAATGTCGTGATTGACTCCTTTGAACAATTCAAAAGAGGCTACAAAAGTCGTCTCTCCTTTTGTGTGAATGTCAAATTTTTGGTTTGGAGCCTCCATTTTGTGCAGCTAGTGCCACTCATAATTGTTTCAAGTCATATTCTACAAATACTCCTCTACTTCTAGAGACATTTTACCTAGCATTTATCCGCCTCTAGCATAGTCTAGAGCTTGTTCAAACTCATGAAATAAGACATTGTATAAGACATTTACTTGGAGAACATATCAACCCTGCTACGGGGGCACCTTCTCAGTAAGGATTTGAAGTGATCTCATGCTTCAAAATGAGTCTCTTCATCTTCCTTCCTAAAAGCTAGGATTTCTCCGTGATATTGAGCAGTCTTAGATAGAAAGATGTGAGCTAGAAACTTATTTGCCAATTCCTTTCATGTAGTGAATAGTGATCGATGTAGGCGGTTGAGATTCTAGCCACTCTAAGGAAGCTCATTCCAATGTGAAAGGGAACAACCTCATATTCAGAGCATTTGATATCACATTGTTCATCTTAATGTTAGTAGATAACACCAAAAATAACTTCAAATGTGCATGTGGATCATCATCTGGCATCCCTATGAACATTTGATTGTGATGTATGATATTCAAAACCCATGGGAAGATGTCAAAATTGTGGGAAAAAATGTTGGGAAATTGGATACTCATGCTAATGTCATCAATTGTTAGTGTAGGATAGTACAACATTATCTTGGTAATTCTCATATCATAATCAATCGCCTAATCTTCTTCAACCATGGTTTCAGTCTAATGCTACTCTCGCCGACATCTAAGAAAATTTCTCTCTATTTTGGTATCAAATGAAAATTCAAGTAATTGACAATGCAACCAACTCAAATTACAGAAACAAAAATAACACATCGCGTGAAGTGCCACAATAATAAAAAAGTTAAGTAACATCATCTAGTCATTATTATTATTACAATCCCCAACAACTACGCCAAAACTTGATGCCCTATTTTTATAGCACGACTAACTAGGGCAAGTGACCCTGTTGTTAATAGCAATATAATGACAAGTAAGATCGTATTCTACAGAGGCTATGACTACTAGTAATTAGTTATGTTTAATATTATCTAATAGGTTCATTCAACAATTGTTTCAACTAATAAAATTAACTACTAAAGTAGTAATAACAAGCAGAGAAGGTGTTTTTATAATCTTGAATCCCCTAAAATAACTACCAGTATCAATGAGACAATATATACAAGATGTTATTATTCCCAACTCGTAGGAATTTCCAAAATAGCATTAACTCGACACCCTCGCGTATTAACACTCTAACAATTAATTAATCCTTGATATGATATCCTTTTTTACCTATAATTAATTAACCTACTCATTGAATTATCCTATTAGGGTTGACCCTAATCTAGAGGTCCTTCTTCCTCCATACCCTCCTCCTCATACACATGCAAAGTATGGAATAGTCTCGTGTCAAGATACAATGAATGAAACTCTAGTGTGATAAGTAGGATCATATATTGTGAGGAGGTCACAATTAGCTAGGGAAACCCCAAGCCTCTCAATCGATCAATTAAGGATTGCCACAATTAGCTAGGAAACCCTAAGCCTCTTAATCGATCGACCAAGGATTACAAGACCATTCCCTCGATAATTAATCCAAAACGGTGAAAAGCAACCAATCAAGACAAAATCATGGCACCATTTTGATGAATGAGGAATGGCCTTAATTTCCCTAGAGAAGGTTACCCAAGTTTCCAAGATTGGGCTTTAAAGGAATTTCCTCCTTCTAGGTAAACTTGTCCCAAAATTGTGATATGATCAATCAACACCCAAATTTCATGAATAATACCTTAATTATTATATTAATTGCAAACCCTACACACATAGAGTTCAATTTTGACAATCTAAAATATCCTAGACTAGTATTCACAACATCCAAGTGAAATTAGAGACTACTCCATAGCTAGAGGAGAAATAGAAACAAGATAAAAGAAAACGTCATTGCAAGTTGATTTCCCTTCTTCTTAGATGCTTGATTCAACCTCTGGAGAAGTAATCAACCTTACTCTAGCCTTGGGTACGTGAAATTCTCCATCCTTCTTCCTTAGCTTGAAGCTCTCTCTCTCTCTCTCTCTCTCTCTCTCTAAACCTTGAAGAAGAATCTTAAATCTCTCTAGGACTCTTATTTTTTAATTCAGCTAACTCTCCCTTTTATAGGTCATGAGTGCACACATCATGGTCCCACATCACGCCTGTGAAGTCGACAGTGAAACTGTGATCTCGGTGCAAAATGCATCGTTTCACTAACGAACTTCACGGGCTTCTTGTTGACATCACGGTTTGGAGACCGTGATCTTGACGCTACGTGCAAACTGCAAAAATCCTCCTGGAACCATGCGATCTTCACGATTGGCGGGTTGACATCACGGTCTGTTCCCGTGATAAATACTCCACAGTCGTGATATCTACAATTCAAGGCATTTTCCTCCATTTCTGCCCTCTTTCGTTGGACTTTCGATCCCGGTACCATGATTACCTGCTTAGGTATGAAGCATGATAAAAACACTAACAAACCATGCACAAACTAAGTCCAAGGAGTATGCAAATACATCAAACATTGCAAGTAAAAAGGGTACAAAAGTGTGTAATCTAACCCGAATATGAAATTTCAATGTTGTTCAAAGCATTCCAAATGGTTATGAACTCCACAATTCTTCTAATTAGTGCATTTTTGTTCAAATATAATCAAATTCAATCTCAATGACCTGAAACACACTAAAACAGTGTACCAAGCATAAAACTTGCAATACAATATAAATTGTAACGTCACGTATCTATGTTAAATGTGTTACACCAAACCGGTTCGACGTAAGAACAAAGAATGAATTCAATGGGATTGAAAGAACCATTCGTACTCGTCAATTAATGAAGTGAAAAATCTAGGTAATAAACTTTACATGAAATGATTATGATAGAGGGAAAAATACGAACGCATGGCCGCAAACGGTGACAAATTCTGATCTTAAACGAAGGAGTTGGGAATTAAATGATGGAAGCTCCCCGAAACATTGAAAAGGGCAAACACAAAATATATGCAATGCCCAAACTCAAACCAGAGATATTGTGTGGGCACACTTACTAGTTGGACTACACACTGCTTATGTGCAAGCAAGCTCATATTGTATTTGATTAATAATTAGAAGACGAGGTCAATTTTTGAACAAAAGACACATGACTTAGCTTATGTGCAAGCAAGCTCATATATATATATATATATATATATATATATATATGGGGAGTTCTACGGTACCCAGGGTGAAATCTCGGGTACCGCATACCTTGAGTAAGAAAACGCTATCTAGATCTTGAATTGATTGAACTTTTGGACATGATACAATACTCTAACCCTTGAAGATCAAAATCTAGGTCTTAATTCTCTAAATCTTATACCCCAAGATTAATTAATTAGAAACAATAATCAATGGTTATGATTTGTCCAAATATAGGCAAAAAAATCAATGCACCATCTTGGGGTTTATAGTTTATGATTTAGATAATTAGGACCTAGGGTTCACTCATTAAGGGTTAGTGTATAGTATCATGCCCAAAAATCCTGCTAATTCGAGGTCTAGATAGTGTTTTCATACTCAAGGTATGCGGTACCCCATATTTCATCCGGGGTACGGTAGAAGGCACCATATGTATATATATATATATGGTGATGTCTTCGGTGCACTCACTTTTTTGGGGTGCATTCAGTGCACTCGCTTCATAACCCGTCATTTTAAACATGCGATTTATGTCAAAATGATGTCAATCAACACTTATGATATGATGAACAATAACACACATGAATTTGCACAAAAAACCATTAAAGATTTACTTTAATTTGAAGGATTAGAGTTTAGAGATTTAGGATTAGGGTTTATAATTTGGGGTTTATGGATAGAACTCAAAATTGGAGGTCTAGGGCTTAAGGTTATCCACTAATTAGTTGTTATCATATGTTATATCATCATATTACACTAATTATACATCTTAAAATTCAAAATTCGACACCTTAAGACTAGTTTTTGAGTTGGGTGCATTGAACGCACTCATTTTTGTGAGTGCACCGAAGTAGTCACCATATATATATATATGAATGCAAGGAGGGAAGAGGGCCACGTCCTCTAGTGTGGTTGAACACTATATATATATATAATAGAACCAACGGTCACTCGTACACCAAACACAAGCAAAATAGGGAGAGAGCAATGAGAGTGTTGAGTTTTCAGGAGTTGGGGAGGTCAACATAAGGGTCAGGTAAAAGTTTGAGGCCTAACTGGATTTTTTCCATAGGAAGGGTCAACGACCCGATTGAATGGAATATTTCACATATGGTACTTTGGAATTTACGGCTTTGTAATTGATCCTACGGATCGTGAAATTCCTTCAGACTACATTATTATAATTTTAACAATTCATGACGTGATATCAAGCCATGAGTTATGTGAAATTTTACCTACGAGTGAATAACTATCCTACTTCGATTGCTTGGGATAATTGTTAAACCACGAACGGGTTAGCGATAATTTGAATTTTGACATCTACCATGGGAGAATTATGTCTAGGCAAGTGGTTTTTAATCGAGACCTTCATTGTACTCGTCCACTTACATGGAAATTCACCTGGTGAACTCTTCTGGGAATACGATTGTATTTAGTGTACTAAGAGTAGTTGCACTCATTCGTTTTCCAGAGTTTTTACCATGGCAGGTCTGCCATTCGAATTATTCGGTGATTATCACTAACTAAATGGTTAACGAACCATGTACGGAGATTGAAACTGTTCATCTTATACATTAAATGGGCAATAATGGTAATGATTACGAATGTATTTCTACTTGATAATTTGGTGGATGGTTATTATACCGTGAGATTAAGAGGAGAATGATGTTTTTATATGATATTCATGTTAATTTCATAGACTTAGAAAGGGCCTGCTTTACCCCCAACCCTATGATATTATTATTGACGATCATTAGGATCGAGGAGTGTAGTGGCCAGAGAGATATGATTGTGGTTTCTGATATAACCACTGAGATTATGAGGCTCGAGCGGGGTTGGGTGTATGGTGACCTTGGTACCCAAATTAATAATGGAAATGCATTGCACTTGCATATTGTTTGGATATTGGATACTAGGTTGACAATTATATTAGGTTGAGACTTCAACCTAGATGCCATGATTAGGTGGTTCATCAATTGACATGGAAAAGATAACCATAAACTTTGTCGTGTAGGAGGGAACATTGCCATACCTCAACTAAATTAGTTAGATGACCGCCTCCCCTTTTGTGTCCAGATCCGCAACAGAGGAACCGAACTTCGACGTTGGAGCTGTGCAACCACTACTCCATCATGAGGTAGCAGATGATTGGTTGGAGGAGAGTTTTTACCAATGTTTGGTATTTTCAAACTAGTTACCGCAAACATGTATTATGTTGAGTTTGATTGCTACGAGTTTGATTGATTGAGTTATTATATTTATGGGTTTTACCAATGTATGTATGATGGATATTTGAGCTTCAATGAACGAGTGTTTGGATTTTGATTTCATGAATTCGATGTTGTATGGCGATATATCAAATCTAACTCATTTATTAACATCCAATTTTGTTCATCAAGCTAAATCTAACTCATTTATTAACACCCATAAAATCGCCCACACCTATGGTGGGTCAAACCCTAAAAATTGGGGAAAACTCACTATCACACAATAGCGCTCAAAAATCATGCATCAAGAGAAAAATATATAAATAGTTGAAATAGAGTCAATATACTCTAATCCATATTAAAAAAAATCCCTAACAAACATCAACTTGAGCTCTACATCTAAGAAACAAAAAAAAAATTTAGTTCATAGAGAGAAACATAGATAAAGTGTACAAAAGGGAAGAAGAGCACCAATCTTAAACTAGACCCATTTTCTCCTTCGTCACTTGGCTATCCCTCTTGAATCATGGAATTTTTTGTGGTTAGGATCAGGAAGAAATCAACCAAAACCTCTCGAAGTTTATCACTCTCACTCTACATATTGATAACCTATGGTTACTCTCTAGGATGCCTCCCATTGTTCCAAAAAGCACAAGTATTTATAGACTCGTGCACATATCAAAGTTCACAACGTAAGGTTCAAAGGACCTCACCCCGTGAATTTTGTGAAATCTGCCACTGCCCACGGTTTTGGCCATGATCATGGACAGGTTAACCGACATATTCATCAAGTTCACGCATGTGAACATTTTCTCGTGTTTGAGACCTGCAACTCGCGGTCTAGCTTGTCGTAACCATGAGGCTGGCCGTGGAACCTTTTGTACTTGTCATTGATTGCATCCATGACAAAATTGTAAAGTTTAAGGACGTGAAAAATGGTCATAAACTTGGCCAGGGTTTGGGGCGCGGCCGTGGTCGGAAGTATTTTTCTCTTTTTCTCTTTATTCTTTAAACAAATTTTGATTGCCAGTAAACTTGCTACACTCCTACATTATCATGCTTGTACCTGATATCAGGAAATAAAACACAATCGAGCCTATAATAGGATAAGAATAACAAGTTAAATACCAAATGACTAAATCACATATAGCACGAAATCAACCCAATATAGCCAAAGTACGATGACTATTGCATTCAAGCACCAAAGAAATGGAAGGCTAATACCACCCATTATAGATGTTATAACATACCCCGAAATGTAAAGTTTTAAAGTTGTTACAACCCCAAAGAAAATCTCATAAATATAATAAACGTTGTTGGGAAGGTGAAAAAAGAACCATAAAGAGCATTCATTCGATTTACCTACATCGGTAATCCACTTGTGCATCGTACACCTATTTACCCTCACTTGAGTGCATTTCCCTTCAGACTTCCTGAAGAAATAGACTCAAGAAATGGAAAGTTTTCGCATCGAACGTTTCTAGAAAGTAGACAACAACCGACTCCAAAAGATTCACCTAGCGTACAGGTGATTGAAAGGGGTAGATCGGCGCTATTGAACTGCATCTTTGCTTGAGAATAAACAAACCTTAACGTTTATGATCAGGTAAGTAGGGATCCTACCAACATAAAGCTACATATATTTGTTGATATCGTGTTGGACCATATCATATATTTTTACACTAGGTTGTGCATGTTTGAGTGTAGTTCAGATCCTAACAGGTGAAATGACAAAAGGAAGGAAAGTTGGACAAAATAGGGGTGGGCAACGGGAAATGGGTCTTTGGGTAATACCCATACGCTTCCTTTTGTTAGGGTTACGGGTGCCCTAATACCCATGATTTTTTTCTTTACGGGATGGGACATGGGATCAAGAAGTTCTACAATGGGTACCCACAGGTTACCCGTTAATACCCGTTTGGATATTACGGGTACCCGTACTATCCACCCGCCCAAATTATATGCGTCCAACTTGGCTAGTTGCACGGTGCACCACATATTTTATTCATGTTCTAGAACATTTCAGGTTTCATTGCATATGCATCTGAAATTTTCTTGTCCAGCTTTGAGCGTTCACCATTCTTCATCCATTGCTCCCCTTTTACAAGAAAAGATGGACTTCTTTTGGATAGTATTGTAAGTTCCCTCTGGTGAAATAAGTAAGACGGTTTGCTTTTTAGACTCTACATGCAAACATAGAAAGACTTACCACCGATGACCCTCACCCTTCTCTCCTTGCTCTCAACTAATTCGCCGGACTCCACCCACCGTCGATGCCAAACACCCCCTCCAAAAAATCACCCAATCAAAAGCTCGACGACCAAATCCCTAATTGTAGCTAGCTCGACAACGAGAAATGGGCAAGCGCTTCTTGTTGTTCTCTTTGTCGCCATTTCTCCCTATTCGATCGGCTCCCTGGACATGTAGACCTCCTTGGCGACTTTTTTCTTGACATCGACGAGCTTGTGGAGCCCAAGGAAGGCATTGGAGTGGGGTCGGACCTTGGAGCCTTCGATCTAGAGCTCGGACCGGTTGATCCGAGGGAGGAAGCAGAGAGTGAGGGAGTCTGGCAATGAATTATGGCGGTGTAAGTCAGAGAAGCGGTTGTATCCATCAATTGTGAAACGGGAAGGCTAAACATTGCCCTAATTTTACTATTATCGCCCTAATTAAAAATATAAATTACTAAACTATCCTTTTCATTAATCAAAACTAATAATAAAAACACAGCTCCTAAAATCTCTATTCCTCCAGTACCGGCGACCACCTTCTCCAAATACCCTCCGCCGCCGTCCTTTTTCAATTTGTCGCCGTTCATCTCACCCGCCTCTACACCATTCTCCCCAATTCACTAGGGGCACCCCTTCTCCCCGCCATCGTTTCAAGTTTCAGAAAAGTCGAACACAAAAATTAATAAGATTAGGGTTCTGAAACGTTAATCAATCATGAGCCACCTGTGAGGCCATCTATCCCACTCCGCCACCAAATCGTTCTCTTTCAATCCGGCCAGTATTCATCGCCGGTGGAGCTTCATAATTAAAAACCACTAAACCGCCATTATTGGGCACTTAGTTCCTTACTACTTAACTAACCATTAAATTCCCATGTCTCGTCTTTTACTGGGTACTGTGGCCTTACCCAGATTGCTGACTCGTAGGCCGTACCGAGATGTCGATTATCCAGTTTATGGGAATTTTTTGGTATGGTGAGTAGCAGAAAGAATTAGACTTGGCAAATTACAACCCGATCTGTTGACCCGACCCGAAATTGCCCGAAAACTAGAAATTTTAGTAACCCGAAATCCACATGACCCGAACCCGATAACCCATGATTTTTTGGGTTGGATTGGATGGGTTAGCGGATCAACCCGTTAGACCCGTTCCATTTAATATATTACTCCAAAAATATGATAAAATCATTCATAAATTGGTGAGATGTTTTAAAAAATCACAAATATTTGAATGACATGTTTGGAGTTTAAGGATAATCAAATATAATGTGTTTCTTGTAGTAGTATTACTCTTGTGATTGTTTTTTTGATGATTTGCGCAATTTATATTTCATTTCATTAGCGTGGGAGGATTTGAGAATATGTTAATTGACATGTGTTACGTAAACTATTGTCATGCAAATGTGAAAATATGTGTTCTTTAAGAAAATATGAAGCATGTTTGATATTGTTTCTGAGAACGCTCATAACCCGACCCGAAATCAAATGGGTTGGGTCAATATTTGACCCAAAATAAGCCAACCAATTATGACCCGACCCGTAACCGAAGTTCCCAACCCAAAATTACCCAACCCGACCCGATTGCCAGGTCTAGAAAGAATGATGAAGCTGGTGAGTGCCGACTCTATTTTGGGTAATGGGCAAGAGTGAAATTAAAGCATGAATATATAAACAATAAAATATAAAAAAGATAATTATAAAAAAATATATAAAGGATAAAAAGGTAATCTTAGGTTTTGTATTAGGGCGACATTAGTAATTCCCTTATGAAATTGGTGGTGGGAGAGGAAGGGGAAAGAGGGCCGATAGCTTTTCCTTTTTGTAGTTTTTTATTTTAATTATTTTATTAAATATAAATTGAATTTAAAAATTTATGTCAGATGCCATATCAACGCTGAATGGATTTTCTTTTAAATAAACGTTCAACACTAATGGATAAATAGTTCAGGTCATAAATGGAATATTGAATATTTTAGTGCACAAATGACGTTCGGGTTTCCTAGTGGTATTAGACCTATAATATATAGTAGAGTTTTAGTTACTTTCCTACATTTCAAATTTCTTATAACGACTGTAAAAGTAGAAATAACATTTTTATCTTCTGAATAATTTTTATCTTCAAAAGGCTATGAGGACCTCGTCTTGAGATCGCGACCTATCCTCAGAAGATCTCGTCCGCGAACTTCCTAGAGTCCAGAATGCCTATAAATACAAGACCCCTTTCCCCATTTTAAGAGAGCTGATTTTGAGAGAAATTTTTTGGTTTTAGAGAGAGAGAAGATAGAGAAGCTGAAGGAAGGAGAAGAGAAGGAGAAGAAGAAGGAGCTAGGAGCAAGGAGGATCATCCCCAACGTCAAGTCTTCTTCTATTTCTACCATGTATCTTCTTTCCTCCTTTATGGATTAGTACTCTAAGGTACTAGGGGTTCTAAACCCCAAACCCTAGTTTTAGGGTTTATTTTGTATATATAGATGTTTTACAATGTGTTTGCCTAGTTGATTATAATGCCACTATTTCCTAAAGGATGGCGCTTGGGCAACTGGCCCCAAACTTCCCTCTTAGCTTGCTTTATGCTATCGCGTTGGGTACGGAGTTCTAGGGTTAGACGGTATGCGCCATATGGCAAGTTTAGGTTAGATGTGTGAATGGGGTCCTATAGTGGTCGAGGTGAAACCCTCGGTTTGAATCGGGTTAGACCGTATCCCTGCTATAGGTGGCTTTCCTAGGTAAAATCCGGGATAAAACCTCGGTGCGGCGGTGGATAGTGTCCATTGAAATGAGTCATATACTTAATTTCCTAGATACGATAGCCTAGATCGAGGTGACTAGAACATGGGTTTAGGGGAGGTGTGTGGATAACGACGAAGGCCCACGGAAAAGAGCTCACTCACCAAATTCGATGACCCTAGATATCTCTATATCAATAATGACCCTAATCTAGGGGGATTAGTACTCGAAGTACATGATTTTAGCTTTGATCAATCCTTAGACTAGATTTTCCTCATATCCTCCACTCAAAACCTCAAAAACTGATTAACTAATTAGCAACTAGGTGGGAAGTAGGATAGTGTACTGGGACTCGGGTAGAATATGACCTTGATTACCACTATATGGCAACGCCATTCTAGGTTAATTTTGGCCTAGGATGGGTAGTAGTGGATACGTGCAAATCTCTGACCAAAACCTGCACGGAATGAAGTGATCAAGCTTTTTGGCGTCGTGGTCGGGGATCCGTGGTAACTAGTAGAAAACCATTAAGTTGTTAGTTAGTCTTTACCTTGCTTTATTTGTTTTGTGTGGTGTTTGTTTCGTATTGTTTGTTTCTTTGAATTAGTTTCGTGTTTTGTTCTTTTCGTATTTGTTTTGTTGTTTGTTTGTTTTGTTATCTGACTTCGTACGTCACGGGTTGTGGAAGTTGTTGTGTGTAAATAGATTGTGGATATGGATCAGTCTGAATTACAACGTATTGCGAAGGAAACTATTGTTATGCTTCGATCATATATCCTACTTCCCAAAGGCATTTAAGGCTTTAAATATTTTGGGATTCACTCAATATAAGTTGAATGATATCTTCTTCACCTAAACCCTACGAGGGGATCCGGCGGTCTGGTACAAAGAGTTCCAATCCACTGCTCCTTCCTGGAGTCAAGTCATGGAAGCATTTGTGTTCAGTTATCTAACCGGAACAATGGTTGTCATGCGAAGAAAGGAGATTGACACCTTTCAACAGGGAGTTCAAGAAACTTTTCAGTAGGCTTTGGGACGATTCAAGAATTTGATACAAGGAGACCTGCTTCAACATTTCCATGAACTTGGCAAACTCAGTCTCCAGCTTGTCTTTGTGTAGGCGAGTGGGGAAGGGAATCTGGGGTACATGCTCCTTAACCACTGGTTGTGGCTTGGGAGCAGGTGCTTCTTTTTCCATCCCCACTTCTGCATCGTCAGCTGGAAGTGTTGAAGCAGGTAGTGACTCATCCTGCCTAGTCTGGGCAGCAGATCTGGTCTTGCCACTCCTGATAGTGATGGCATCCAGCTGCTGGTGAGGCTCGCGACGATTTGGAATGGTGGTGGCAGGCAAAGTCCCCGGTGCTCTGGTGTTATTTTGGCGGGCAATGTCACCAATCTGGTTCTAGAGATCCTGCAGTATAGCACCCTGGTTCCTTTGGCCTGCCTCCAAAGAAGTTATGTTATGATCCATCCTAGCGAAATTCGCCTGACTAGTAGTTATGAATGCCTGTAAAATATTGTTTAGCTCCGTCATCTGGGTATCTAGAGCTGGAGCTGCTGCGGCTGGGAATACTTGCGTTGTAGCTGCTAGAATGGCTTCCCCTGTCTGGGCTGGTACGACTGCTGCTGGGATGTTGGCGCCAACCTTCATTATATGTACCCCAGTATTGGTCGAGGCGCCGAGCATTGGCAATGAAGTCCAACTGCTCCTGGGATGTAGAAGACTCCCGCATAGCCTGGCAGTCTTCCACCAGATGGTTCGAGCTCTCACACCACTGGCATTGAACAACTGGAGGTCCGGCCAGACCTCTGCCCAAAATAAGACTGTTGGGCTGCTTCAATGTATGCACCAACTCAGCCACCTCCCGCTCTAGCCCGGATCTGGTCTCCATGGCGTGCACACCACGATACCGGGAACTCCTGCTTCTGGTGCTCTGTCCCCAAGAGTGATCCCTGTCAACCAAGGTACTGATCATCTGGTTCAGTTCGGGTGGAGTCTTAGTGAGAATATCCCCTCCTGGGCATAGAGACTCGATCACCCTCTGACTCTCTAGGGTCAGAGCGCTGTAGAAATTCCCCACTGTGAAAGCATCACTGAAATCATGATGGGGACATTGCCAGAAGAACCCTGAGTACCGCTCCTAGGCATCACGAAGAGACTCATCTGGCTCCTGGCGGAAATGAGTAATCTCCCTTTGAATCTCTGTAGTCTTCGATGCCGGATAATACCTGTGCACGAACTTGTTGGCCAGGTCGTCCCACGATGTGACGGATAGTGGGGGCTGGGTCTCTAACCACCTCTTTGCATGCCCCGCCAGAGAATAGGGGAAGAGGTGCAGGCGGATCGCATCACCGGGTACACCATTCATCTTGAACCCATTTGTCAGCTGCAGGAACCGGGAAAGATGCACCCTCGCCTCCTCATCCTTCAAGCCATGGAACTGAATAGAGGATGTAATCACTTGGATCCAACATGGCTTGATCTCAAAATTGTTCGCGGGAATGGGCGGATATAGGATGACAGGGCGGATATCAGCGACCGTGGAGTGTAGTAGTACTCCATGGTAGGACCCGACGGGGGTGGTGGATGATGAGCCCCATCTTCTTGGGGGACTCTGTTGTTGGCCAGGACTTGATTTACGGGGGAACCTGGAGAGGCATCCCCTGGGGCGGGTTGTGTTCACCGTCCATCTCGTACTCGTCCTCAGAATCGCTCCTCTGTAGCCAGTCTTGCTCGCTGTTCTCTCCTACGCTGGCGACAAGTGCGTTCAAGCTCTGGGTCCAACGGTAGTAAGCCTCCTGACTGGCTATGGGTCATGCACTATCTTCACACACCCAAACAAGCAACCCGTGAAGGCACAAGTGGGACAAAGCAAACAAACAATGTGTAAAAAAAAAGCTAAATTAACAGAAACCACGTTTCATCAGCAACCTAGCCGTCCTCAGCAATGGCGCTAAAAACTTGACTCGATTCTACCGTCACACTAGAAAATGGCCAAGTGTAACCACCTACTAGGGCGTAGTATAGCGGGTTTGGGTTTTAATGTCAACCCGGGTCCTAAGTGTGATGACTACTCCGTGAATTCTTATTATTTATCAATGAAAGTGTAGTGAAGGTCCTAAGTGTGATGACTACTCTAGTTCGTCGCTTTCTCTCTCTAGGTATCACTTTATTTCTCTAAAACTCGGAACCCTTCAAATTTTCCCTTCTTTTTTCTTAAGAACCTGCCATTCGCGATCCCCAGTCAGAATCCCCGGTCGGGTATTTTAGGTGCCCGGCCGGGAATTTTTGAAGCGCACCGCGCTGGCAGAGGATTAATCCCCGATCGAGGTCAAGAATACCCGATCAGGGATTTAAGCATTCCGGCTGGGACCCCTCCTGGGATTTCAGCTTTTCCCCGGCCTCTCCTTGCCTTTTACCCGGCCGGTATTTCCACTCCCTTTTACCCGAAACTCGATTCCTCGCCTCCACGTCAATGGCAAATCCTGAAATATGACATAAACACACAACCTAGCGTGAAATCAGCTTAAAACACGAGAATCAACATCTCAAACGGCTCAAGAATGGAGGTAAATATATGTGCAATTAACGGTCTATCAGTTACTAACCTCTATTTGCAAGATGATTTGATGTATGAAGACTGGTTACCTAAGGGGGCCTTTCCGCGGTTGAGACAGGAAGAGATGATAAACCGTCTTTGCCCCTTCTCCATTTTGGACATCCATAGGGCTATCTTCGATATTAAGCTTTTATAGGCTCCCGGTCCTAATGGATACCATATCGTCTTCTACCAGCATATGTGGCAAGTGGTAGGAAGGCACTTACAGACATGGCGCTTGCATTCTTCTCGACGAGGGAGCTTCCAGAGGCCGTTACAGACTCTAATCTGGTGGTTGTTCCTAAAGTGGAGAATCAAGAAAAAGGGACTCAGCTCCGGCCTATCTCCCTTAATAATGTTAGTCTGAAAGCTATTACGAAGGCGATGACGAGCAGATTGAAACCTGTCATAAGGAGTTTAGTTTCGCCTCAGCAGAGCAGTTTCATCCCTGGAAGACAGACTGCGGAGAAAATCATGGTGGTTTTAGGAAGTTTTGCACTCTCACGGAAAGTAGAAAGGGAGGCGGGGGTCTGGTCCTCAAAATTGACCTAGAGAAAGCCTACGTCAGATTGAGATGGGACTTCCTCCGGGATACTCTCAAAGAAGTCGGCTTCCCTAGCTCTTGGATCACCTGCATCATGTACTATGTGGAGCAAAACAGGATGCGGGTCCTCTGGAATGAAGAGCTCTCCCAACCCATATCGACCTCGCGTGGAGTTTGTTAGGGAGATCCTCTTTCCCCTTATCCTTTTGTTCTTTGTATGGAGCGTCTGTCTCATAGGATTGGTGAAGCAGTGGACAATGGAAACGGGTGAGATTGTATGTGAACGGCCCGCCACTAACTCATCATTTCTTTACTGATAATCTCTTATTGTTTTCTGAAACGGAAGCTCATCAAATTGACGTTGTTCGAGATTGCTTGGAAGACTTCTGATACAGCTCTGGACAACAGGATTTCCAAAATTCAATCATGTATGTGTCGCCCAACATCACTCGCAAGAAAGCCTCGAGGCTGAGTCAACGGGCGTGAATTCCTTTGAAGGCTGCACTAGGGAGGTACCTCGGGATCCAAACTATTCAAGAGTGAGTTATCAAAGGGAGATATCAACCCCTTCTCTTGCATATTCAGAAGAGAATGGCACCTTGGAAGGCGAAGCGCGTCCTTCACGGCCCGCCTTACTCTCGTCAATTCGGTTTCAACTTTCCTGCATGTGTACAATATGCAGACGAAACTTATCCCCAGCTCCGTGTGAAAAGCGATTTCCAAGCTCAACAGGGATTTTATCTGGGGAGATGAAGAGGAGAAGGCCAAGATGCATTTAGTCGCATGGGATAAGATGATGCTTCTTAAGCGACAACGAGGAGTGGGTATCCGACCCACTAGACAAGCAAACTTGGCAATGCTTGCCAAAAGTGGTTGGAGACTAATTTATGAAAAGGAGAGCCTTTGGACTCAGATAATGCGTGCTAAATACGGTCGTCAAAGGCAAGGGTTAGATGTGATCCGGCCAATCTAGGGAAATTCCTTCACCTGGGCTAGTATCTCCAAAACGGTTAGTCTTTTAAAGAAAGGATGTGCGTGGAACATCAAGAGCGGTAGAACCACTAATTTTTGGTTGGATTGTTGAGTTTTGCAGGCTCCTCTTTGCGACTTTGATACCGGCAATATTCCGACGGAGATTGTGAGTGCTAAGGTGGAAGAGATGGTTCGAGACGATGTCATTGGGAGAATGGAGCTCTTTGACAACTTCCTCTCGAACGAGATTACCCAAAAGATCCTCAGCATAGCGGTGGACAAGGTAGCCCAGGATGATGATCAATTATTCTGGTCCTGCGGATGGGAAATTTTCCACCAAGTCTGCCTACAACCTGCTTTCCCACCACCAGACAGACGAAGAGGAAAGGACTTGGAAGATAATCTAGCGTCTTCCAACTCCGGAGCGAGTGAGGTGTTTCATGTGGCAGGCCTTCTGAAACAAGCTTGCTACTAATGTTGTTCGGCACCACAGGAGAGTGGTAGAGTCCCCCTGTTGTGCGAGATGTCCATGACAACCGGAATCGGTGCTTCATATCCTACGTGACTGCCCGCCAGCTCTGTTCTTCTGGTCTAGGCAGGTTCCCGCCAAGCAGAAGCTGAGTTCTTCAGTTCCAATCATATGGATTGGCTGCATAATAACCTCAAGAGCAAAGCTACTACATGGACGGGTATTGGGTGGCCGACCTTCTTCAGCACCACCGCCTGGCTACTATGGAAAAACCGCACCACGGCCTCATTTAAAGGCCCGAGTGTGGCGATGACTCCCCAACTTTAGAGCATTCTATTTTGATGCAGACTAAAATCTGGAATTACTCGTGGCTATCTCCAGCCATGCTTCCAGATGGCAGAGGTCGGTTGGCGACCAGAACTGTGGCTAACATTGGTTGGAACCTGCCAGAGGAAGGATGGACTACCCTTAATGTGGATGGCACGTCGAATGGGAACCCGAGTCCGGCTGGGGAGGGGAGTTCTGCGCGATCATACTAGGAGATGGATCAAAGGCTTCGTGGCTAACATCGGGACAGCTACGGCGATGCTCGCGGAGTTGTGGGCCATCCACTATGGCCTTGATTTTGCCTGGAATGAAGGGAACATGACGCTAAATATTGAATCAGACTCGCAATTGGCCATTCAATTGATCGAGAACAGGCATGATCCGATTCATCCTTATGCTACTCTATTATCGGTTATTCGCAGGAAGATTAGTCGTGATTGGTTGGTTCGCATTACTCACACATACATGGAAGAGAATAGAGTCGCAGATTGGCTCTCGAAGCACGGTCTCGTCTATTCCTACGGTATGTATGAGCTTGCAAAGCCCTCCAATCGGATTATCTTTCATTCTTCGGGATGACATGCTAGGAACTACTCTGGAGAGACACATTACTGCTCCTCCTCCCCTGCTTCTGTAATCTCCTCCTGTAACTCCTTGTGTGTTCTCTACGTTAGCCTCCCCCAAAGAAAAAAAGTATTATAGTCATTAAGAATACAATGTTCTTTCATTGATAAAATATTATTATGATTTGAAAAAATAAGTTCGAAATCAGGTTAATGTCATGCAAAATTAAGCACTTTAAATAATTAGAAAAAATTAGGATGCAATTCATTAAAAAAAACTAAAATACACATAGGGGTCATTTGGATCCAGGTTTTTAATTTGTGGGATTTTGGCTCAAATCACTGGTTTAAAGACCCAGGTTTTTAATTTGTGGAATTTTTGTGGAATTTTAGGCAAATCACACGTTTGGAAACATATGTGGCATTTATAAAATGAGAATGCAAGATTACATAATTAACCTTCCCTTTTTATTTGTACAATGGCCCAAATTTGGTCGTTCACTACTGCTATTTCTTTTCCTCGACCACTGCTAGGGTTTCTTCCACCATTATCCATCCTTTCCTTCGCTGCGCTTTGGAGGACAGCAGTTGCCGCCGTTCGTCGATCACAACATCATCGTCGGTAGGGCGTCGTTCTTCATCCGCCATCTCCAAAGCCAACATGCATCCACCACTGTGTGACTGTCCTTTGGAAGCCGTGTTGGAGTTATCTCACTCCACCAGGAACCCAAATAGAGAATTTTACTCATGTCCGCTGAAGAAAATAAAGGTAAACGTTGTTATCCCTCTGAATCCAATGAAATCACGTTTTAGTTAGTTCAATTTAGGGTTGCTATTTCAAATGGGGTCCTGGGATCGAGTAAATTGTAGGCTAGTGGTGGTGGTTGAATCAATTGTGAGATGTTGAATTGCTTCCATTGTAACTTGATGAATTGGTTTGCAGGGGAAGAAAGAATGTGGCTATTTCAAATGGTTTGATGTGCATGCTTTGGAAGTCCGTGAACGGAACCTTGTTAGGGAAGTTGCCAATTTGCGTATGAAACTTGCCGATGTAGAAGAAGAGAACAAGCAACTCCAGCTGCAGTTACGGCATTGTGAAGTTGCTAACCAGCCTTGTTCGTCCAGCATTACTAGAACGAGTGATTCAACTGAAACAAGTATGTTGGAAGCAATTTCGCAGCTGAGTCACATAATGTCTCGCGTTGAAGGGACACTTGGGTTGAGATAGGTTATTCAGAATGTAATCCTGTTTGATCGTGGTTGTTGTGTTAGGATGGTTCTGTTTGTGTGAGTATGTTATGTTAGGATTGCTTGGTTGTTGTGTTAGGATGGTTCTGGGAATGTAAGCTTGTTTGCTCACAACATGTTGTGTGCGCCTGTTTTAATAGGATTGCTTGTGTAAGGATTGAAGCTATTGAAACATGAATGAAATATGCAGAGTTTGTTGAAGCTAGAATGTAACCGCAGACTAATTGAAAACATATACTGTATGTTCTGCAGAATGTGATTGCGGACTGGTTGAAATCATAAAATTGCAGACTAAGATTACATGATTCAACATCAGCATATTCTGCATATGTTTTGATAGTATGCATGTGTGCATAGTGCTTATGTTGAGCTACACAAAATGGCTGGTTATATCTTGCTGCAACACTGGGATAGAAGTGTCAAAATAAGAATGCAAGAGTAGCTTCCAGCTGGTCTAACAAAATGGCTGCTTATATCTTGTTGCAGACAAACTGAAATCATTTCCAGTTGCACAGTTTAGAACATAAAACATCAAATGCAACATAATGTTTTGACAGTAAAACTTCAAGCTAAGAAAAACATTCTGAAATTCATAACAGAAGAGTAAGTAATCCCCAAGAAAGGCTCCATGTCTGAGCCGGGATCACAACAGCCACTACTAATCCCTAAAAAAACCATGTTCGAGTTTATATCACAAAGACCAAGGACTAATAATCCCCAAAAAAGCTTGCATTAAAGCTGGGATTACTAACTCTTCTCCCTACATTCAACCAATTAACCATTTCACGAACATCAGCTTGTCCAAAACATTTTGTATCTTGTAGAACATCATCAAGTGTCGATCATTCATCGATAAGACTGTCACTGCTGCAATGATCTCCTCTCGGTCCAGCCCCCCAAGCTGCTCCAAGCTCTCAAAGAGATTATCTCGCATGCTGATGTGATCATCACTCTCTCCAAGTGCTCTTGCAAGTGTATCCATAGATTGTTTAATAAAAGGGCGAAGATCTCTCATTTCTCCTGTCGCATCGGTGAGGCGTTCTTCAACAGTCGTTCCTTTTTTCTTTTTCTTCTTTGGTGGAGCACCATCTGTTGAAGCTGACATGCTTGCAGGCTGTCTTTTTTCATAAGCTAACTCCGCATTGATTTCCTCAAAAATCCTCTCATTTGCATCTATGTCAGCAATATTTGGTATTTCCTCATCTTCTCCTGATGTTCCATCTAAGCAGATCGGATCATTGGTGTCAACCCCATGATCCCCACTTGCACGACCTTTGCAGAAGACCGGTGTCAGAGCATCATAAACCATGAATGGTTTCTTGTTTAGACCTTCACAGTTAGGGTGTTTCTGCAAGTAATTACCAACCATTAGCTTCACAATTCTTATTTTTTCCCATGAAACTAGTAAACTACCCAAAGTAAATCCATATATATACGAAGTCTTACCAGCTCAAAGTCAGCCCAACGTTCATCTGGACAAATGACACACTAATTAATCTCATCCCAGCCCCATCCACTCTGGTTTCCATGAATGTCATTGCATGCCAGATCTTCTTCCATTTTTTAATCCTACCCTCTACATGAGGCTTGGCTTTCACTCCACAACCCGAGACCTTAGCTTCCATCATTCTCGCAAGCAGACCATACACACCGTTCTTACAAATGCCATCCACTATCAGTCCCTTCTCGAAGCACTCTAAGATACAATCTGCAAATGGCTTATCGAAATGCTCAGGCCAAGAGAAGTACTTTGTGGAGGAAGCACTATTACCTTCTCCGTCATTCAACTTCTTTTTTTCACCATATCTATAAAATAGAGATCAAACATTAGTAGGGACAATAGATTCATCTGCCAAAAGAATAAATCCACTTCTGCCCAAAAGAACACCCAACAACAAAAATAAAAGCAACTAACATATATTTATCTGCCAACAGATTACACAACTCTGGAACAAACAACAATTTAACAAACTACATATTATTTAACTCATAACAAGATAAACAAACAATAGCCAACCACTTAATTGTCTACACATTACATAAATCATAACAATTCAACAACAAAAGAGACTCATGAAGCAATTCTGAAACGTGCAGGCCGAGCATTCCAAATTTCAGAGGCCAAGTCCATCCTAAACTGAGACCAAGCTTTGGTCGGTTGAGTGCCCGAGTTTGCAACTGTATCAACCCCGAAAGATTCATGCTGGTTATGTTCATGTGGCTGGTCTCTATAGGTTCTTTCATACATATCAGCTCCTTCCTCCTTCTTTATGAAATTGTATAAAATACAACATGCTAGAACAATCCGAGAAATCACAGGCACTAAGAACCAACTGACATCCCTCAAAATTCCCCATCGCATTTGCATAATTCCAAAAATCCTCTCTATCACATTCCTAGCCTGAGCATGTCTCCAATTGTAGTACTCTTCCTTGTTTTTTGGCAGCTGCCCCCCCCCCCCCCCATTCATCAATATGGTATCTTGGTCCCCGAATAGGGGTCAAGAACCCAGGGCTGTTGGCATACCCTGAGTCACATAAGTAATAGCACCCTATATGTAAAAAAAATCAGAATTAGCATTTCCTACATATGTGAGAATACTTAATCTATATGCCATGTAGGTTTTTGTTTTTGAAACTATTACCTTCCGGCACAACTAGGCCATTCGGCCTGTTTAATGCATCTCTCAACACCCTCGCATCATGAGCTGACCCTTCCCATCCAGCTAAACAATATACGAACTCTAAATTTGGGGTACAAACACCCAAACAATTAATGGAGAGATGACCAGACCGATCTCGATACTTAGTTTGCTCTTCCTTCAAGGTCGAACGTTAATGTGAGTTCCGTCAAGAGCTCCCAAACAATTCTAAGACAAAGAAGCAAATAATTAAGCTAAACAATACTGCAAATGCTTGTAATGTTATCTTAATGAAAGCCAAAGTGTCCGACATTGAAGTATTTCCATCTGTTATCGGTTGAATCAGCGGGAATGGGTTCGGGTTTCTTCATAAGATGGTTGTTGAGATTTAGAATTTCCCGTAAGACTCGGTGAAACAACCTATAAATGGTCTCAGAAGAGCGGCGAAAATCCACTGCTAAACTAAGCATTTTTGTTGTTATGTGATATAGCCAGTAGAAAGATGAGAACCATTTCATCTACTTCAGCGTTTCGGGTCCTTTTCAGCCCACCATCCGAAACTAAAAGGTCACATAGCTTATTGAATAAACTACGTTTCATCCTAATCTTCTTGTGACTCTCGACATCACTGAATTCGGTACATTTGTCAATCATCCTTTGCCTATCGTACTGACGCATCATGTAACTATCTAAGGGCTGCCTACCAATTCCGGGATTACGAATTAGCATCTCTGTAAGTTCCATCACCTCCATTCCTAAATTGACATAAATCATTACAAGGTTCCAAAATGCACTAATAGCAACAATCACTTTGCGCCTTTCCGTGGCAGACATCGTGGAAAGCCGGGACCAAGCTTTGGTCGGTTGAGTGCCCGAGTTTGCAACTGTATCAACCCCGAAAGATTCATGCTGGTTATGTTCATGTGGCTGGTCTCTATAGGTTCTTTCATACATATCAGCTCCTTCCTCCTTCTTTATGAAATTGTATAAAATACAACATGCTAGAACAATCCGAGAAATCACAGGCACTAAGAACCAACTGACATCCCTCAAAATTCCCCATCGCATTTGCATAATTCCAAAAATCCTCTCTATCACATTCCTAGCCTGAGCATGTCTCCAATTGTAGTACTCTTCCTTGTTTTTTGGCAGCTGCCCCCCCCCCCCCATTCATCAATATGGTATCTTGGTCCCCGAATAGGGGTCAAGAACCCAGGGCTGTTGCCATACCCTGAGTCACATAAGTAATAGCACCCTATATGTAAAAAAAATCAGAATTAGCATTTCCTACATATGTGAGAATACTTAATCTATATGCCATGTAGGTTTTTGTTTTTGAAACTATTACCTTCCGGCACAACTAGGCCATTCGGCCTGTTTAATGCATCTCTCAACACCCTCGCATCATGAGCTGACCCTTCCCATCCAGCTAAACAATATACAAACTCTAAATTTGGGGTACAAACACCCAAACAATTAATGGAGAGATGACCAGACCGATCTCGATACTTAGTTTGCTCTTCCTTCAACGGTCGAACGTTAATGTGAGTTCCGTCAAGAGCTCCCAAACAATTCTAAGACAAAGAAGCAAATAATTAAGCTAAACAATACTGCAAATACTTGTAATGTTGTCTTAATGAAAGCCAAAGTGTCCGACCTTGAAGTATTTCCATCTGTTATCGGTTGAATCAGCGGGAATGGGTTCGGGTTTCTTCATAAGCTGGTTGTTGAGATTTAGAATTGCCCGTAAGACTCGGTGAAACAACCTATAAATGGTCTCAGAAGAGCGGCGAAAATCCACTGCTAAACTAAGCATTTTGTTGTTATGTGATATAGCCAGTAGAAAGATGAGAACCATTTCATCTACTTCAGCGTTTGGGTCCTTTTCAGCCCACCATCCGAAACTAAAAGGTCACATAGCTTCTTGAATAAACTACGTTTCATCCTAATCTTCTTGTGACTCTCGACATCACTGAATTCGGTACATTTGTCAATCACCCTTTGCCTATCGTACTGACGCATCATGTAACTATCTAAGGGCTGCCTACCAATTCCGGGATTACGAATTAGCATCTCTGTAAGTTCCATCACCTCCATTCCTAAATTGACATAAATCATTACAAGGTTCCAAAATGCACTAATAGCAACAATCACTTTGCGCCTTTCCGTGGCAGACATCGTGGAAAGCCGGGACATCCTTTATCAAAAATAGAAATTGAATTAAAAACACATACTAACAACAACATACTAACAACAACTAAGCTTTGGGGCTTGCCCGCCATATGCAGTAGCACACATACAATCAAGCAAACTAACAAACAATAAAGTAAGCACAACACCAAAGCACAGAGAAGGAAGATATAATGGCGGCATTGGAATGGTAAATGGAATCAAACAACAATAAATTAATTCAATGAAGAGAAAGGGTATGGTCAGCAAGACAGCAACCGAGCACAAATAGCAGAGGCGCAGAGCATGCTTTGTTTGCCCATCTGGCCAAATAGAACTGATGGGAGAAGAAGCCACAAACCAACAGTGCAAACATGGCTCCGTCCCAACCTGGCTCTGGCGAGGAATGATGTTCTACGCAGATAACCCACAAGCAACAGTACAAACAGATGGGAGAAGAAGCCGACAGCAAGCAAAAACCCAACAAAACCCTAAATATCCAGATTGTAACCCGAAGAAGAGCAACTAACCTGAAAAGGCTTGACCTAGCAGACCCAACGTCTCTGCTACTCGACCGTCGGACTGCTGCTTCGTTGCCGCCGATGTGGTCGCTTCAGATGCCCACACGCTCGTTGAACTTCCTTTCTTCTGTTGAGAGTGACGACAGACAAATGGGTTGATGGATAGGTTAATAGAATGAGGAGGGTAAAGTAGGATTAATACAAAAAGAGCATGGGCATTTATGGAACAAAATGTCCAAATATTGTGGGATTTTAAAATAGCTGATGACCATCAGCTATTTCATAATCCCACAATTGTGGGTTTCTGAAATCTCTAATATTTAAAATCTTTTATCATATTATTGCTTTCCAAATGAGTGATTTTAATTAAAATCCCACACTATGTGAGATTGTGCCCAAATCCCACACCCAAAATCTGCATCCAAATGGCCCCATAATGAATACATTGGGTTCAAATAAAATTGCCATGGACCACCAAACTATTTGTTAAGTAAGGATTCTGTTCGATGATTTCTTTGTACGGCTCGACCAGATTTTGTGGCGAACGAAGAAAGAGCGAAAGGATTCTGTAGGAGAAAAAGAAGCTCTTGACCTCTTTGTCTTTCTGATACGCGCAGTCCGTTGCCTTACCTTTTCACCTCACTGCGCTGCCTGATAGTCATAGTGGATAGAGAGAGACAGAGAGAGGTTGTTGTTGAGGCATTCAATTCAGTTGAACAGCTACTTTGGCGTGTCCTTCTTTCTTCTTCACGCCAATGGCGACCCCCTCATCTCCGGCTTAGGCTGCTGCCCCTCTCTTTTCCCCTCAAGTTAGTTACTCTTTGAGCGCCTCTTCTTCTGGTTTCCCCATCCAATGGCCGACCGGATCAACCCACTGAAGAGAAGCTTCGGCGACATGATCACTCCAACTCCAAACCCCCACGTAGGTTCCGCGCCGGACGTTCCAAATACCTCAGCCGGCGAAAACCCGGCCAGCCAACTGCCGGTTCGATTCCTTACACCCAGAAGGTTTCCCCCTTTCTTACCTCCGATTAATCTCTCCTTTTTGCTTATATCTGGCTGTTTGAGCTTCTCTCATTCTATTAACCTGGCTGGGGGTGTTGTGTTTTGCCGCCAAAAAAAAGTTACCAATTCGATGTTTATGAGGTGGCTAAGCGGCGGAACACAATAGCTGTGCTGGATACGGGTGCGGGGAAGACTATGATAGCAGTGATGTTAATAAGGCACATTGGTCAGTCTATCAAGTCCTCTGGCCACAGGAAATTGATTGTGTTTCTGGCACCTACAGTCCACCTTGCAAACCAGGCATCTTCTCCTCTTTTCTTCTTTTGGCCCCTCAATTGATACTGTTCATTGGTCTAAGCCAATTAACTCACTCACTCTTTTAAGTATTTTTGGGTCATTGCAGCAATGTGAGGTGATCAAAGATCAGACCGGCTTTGAAGTGGAAGTTTACTATGGCGCCAAGGGGGTGGATGAGTGGAACTTAACTCAGTGGCAGAAGGAAATTGATGAACGTGATGTATGTTTTTTTCCCTTTTCGAACTGCCAGATATGCATTTCCCTCTTTTCTATTAGTTTTCCTTTTAGCACCCTGATACTGGCATTTGCTTCTCTCTTTGTAAAGCTGCATGGCTAATTTGGTTGTCACGTTATTGTAAAATTTGAAATGGTTGCACGTTATGACCATTGAATTGGCCTCACGTGTTATTCTCCGTGTTTAAAATTTGGGCCATTGTACATTTAGATTATTGTTTGGATAGTGTATTGTTGACATGGTTTTCTGTCTTGTGTTGATTTGTTTGACCCTTTGATGTTATTTTCTGCAGTCAATTGATTGTCAACAATCTTCAGTTCCGTAAGATCGTGTTGTTTGGTATTGTGATTGCTGTAAATCCTGACAGACTCTGGGTTTGGCTTGCTAGGTATTGGTGATGACACCACAAATCCTCTTGGATGCATTAAGAAAGGCATTCTTGAATATGGAACTGATAGCCTTAATGATAATCGATGAATGTCATCGTGCTACAGGAAATCATCCATATTCAAAGATAATGAAGGTTGGTCTCCTGGTTCTTCACTTGGTCTTTTTGGGACCATTTTCTTTGTTTTTATATGTTGCAGCTTGCAACTATTGTTATATAAGGAGAAGCTGTTTTTTTTTTTAATAATGATGGTTATTGTTCTTGTTGTCATTTCAAGGAGTTCTACATGAACAGCAATGCTAAGCCAAAGGTGTTTGGTATGACAGCCTCACCTGTTGCAAAAAAGGGTATGTATCTGTGAAGAGGAATGAAATCTGTTCTTATGGGGTCAATTCCATCAAGGGATTATGCGGAAGACAGGCAGCTTCACTAATTCTCTAATATTGTGAACCGTGTTGAGAAAAACAAAACTTTTCAACTTATGAAAATCCTGGCCATGGAAATCTCATGTTCAATGCCGTTGAACTTGCTCGTTGTTGTTTTGACTTTGCCCTCAAAAATCATATCTTGCCTTGGCTTTCTTTGTGGAGAGGTCAGAAAACAATTAAAGTGCATTTTGTATCCATGTTGTCTAGGTGTGTCTTCTCCGCTTGATTGTGAAGATCAGATGTCAGAACTTGAGAGAATATTGGATTCTCAGGTACTTTAGGATTTAGAACTTTATCATCTTGTTACGTTTCATTGCTGATTCAACTCATACTACACGAATATCTTTGCAGATCTACAGTATAAAAAATAGAGCAGAAATGGAAGATTATGTCCCCTCTGCAAAGGAAACCTGTAAATTCTACGATAAACCTAGGTTTAATGCTTCGGATCTTAAAGCTAGGATTGGAGCATCTTGGTCTAAGGTATTCTTTAAGCTGAGTATCATGTAAACCTGCTGGTCATGCACCGGATAAGTGCTTCCACTTATGTGTTGTTGGATTGTTTATCTGGTCTGTTACTTAGTACTTTTGTTTGTCTAAACAGTTTGATACTGCCATCATGGATTTGCAAGGGTCATTAGATACTGGTTACAAAGATATGGAGGATAGGGCCAAGGAACTGAGAAAGCGATTGTCTAGTGACCATTCAAAGATTGTGAGCTGCCTTGTCGATCTTGGCCTTAAATGTGCTTATGAGGTATGATTGCATACGGACATGCAAATAGAGGGATCATCCTAGAGATTTTCTTAATATGTAAGAAGTTTGGTAGTCGTATCTGCTAACTTCAATCTTATAGCATGAATTGATGGGTTGCAACTTCGCTTTTGAACTTTTAGGAATTACATGAATATGGTCAACTATCGTATGGAAATTGTGCACGAACTTCTAGATTTCTGATATTAGGAGCAACATTCTTAGTGATGGCTGTTAAGGTGAAATAACTGTCAAGAACCAGTTGATCCCAATAACTCGAGTTGTTGGGAGAGATTCAATCGTGGATCATATATAACAACACTAACAATAACACAAGACAGTTTTTAACCCACATATGGCTGTTAATTACATATTGCATTCAGTTTTGGCTAAATCACCGACTTGAAATTATTGGTGCAGTCTCTTAGGGGCCGTTTGGATTCTATGATTGTTTTAGTGCGATCGGTACATTGCTTGCATTCCTTAGAATACATCTTTTCATGCACGCATAATACATGTATTATTTGTTTGATGTGACAAACAATAATGCAAAAGGAATGATTGTACAATCTCTACTTTTGTCTCTCTTTCTTAACTTTTTCCTTTTAACAAGTAATTTCTTCATTGAAAAGAAGGGGTACTAGTGTTATTTTCATTGAAAGTGACTTTCATTTTTAATTATTGAAAACACAATCACCCATACCAAACATTGTCATCTACAATACACTAAATTCATCAATACATTTGTTGACCACAATACATCAATTTAACAAAATGAGAAGCCAAACGACCCTACTTATTTTTCTCTTGTGAATGCCTTTGGCATGATCTTATATACATTTGAGGGTTATTATAGATATTCATTGGAGGTGACAAATAAATTGGATCTATGGATTGGTCGATTGGATTTGTAGATTCATGGATTGGTGGATTGGATCATGGATCCAAGTTACATCTAAACATTAGACCAATATGTAATTTTTAAAAAGTTGGAGGTAGGTTTTCTGCCATTTTTTTAATGCTTATTCCGTAAGCATATCCTCTCATATTTCTCAAAGCTCCTAACTTGCATTACCTTATTGTAGGCTGTCGAAGTTTGTCTCCAGAAATCTCCTAAGTCCTACGAGGAATGTGAAATGTATAGAGAAATTTCTCTGCAGCGCAAATACTTCCTTGAGGAAGTGGCATCCATGATAAGAAACTCTTTGCCACTGGGTATCTGATCTTTGACATTAAGTTGAAACGTTTGTCTTTCCTTTTCGTTCCCCCTTCTGGTTGCAGCTTATTAGCCAGTGATAAATCCCCTTAAAATGGATTTAAATATTGTCTCTCTCCTTCATGTAATTAGTTTATTCAGACCGACTTTAGTTAATTTCTTCATGGCTATATATATATCTTGCCTTTTCTGCACCATTTTAACCCTCTGCACTTTCTATTAGCCATGAACCGACTGCTGATTGCTATTTTCTCTTTCTTTTTTGTTAGAATACCGCCAAATTAAATGCTTCGTAATTTATAAAAAAAAAAACTTCCCAAGTGGAAATATCAACTAGTACCACCCAGTCTCCTACTAAAGCATTCCTAGGGAGGTTCAATCTTGTTTTGTGAGATGGATTTTATTAACAGAATCTTGTTTTTCTCGGAGTACCATAGACCATTTGTTTGGTTTGTTCAGTGCGTACCTAGTTGTTTGTAAAAATAAAATGCATATAACTGTGAGCACTGGTAAACATTGTCTATTATTTTTGGTAGAGTAAACACTGTCAATTGATGGAACTTTGGTCTGCTCTGATGGGTGTATGTGTTGTGTCTCTTGCTTTGGACTTTGGTCCAATACTATAGAAATAATACAAGCATGGTCTGGTTCTTGTTGTTTCCTTGTTATCTGATGCTTATAGCAATAATATTTCCTTTACTCAGGTGATGATTATGTGTTGGATCCTGCGCTTGACTATTTGAAGGCAGTGGATTCAGGTTACATGTCTCCAAAACTATATGAACTTCTTCAACTTTTCCTATCTTTTGGGTAATCAGAGCATTTCTCTTCTCCACTTATTTTTAAAATATCTCAGAAATAGGATTGATTTGGTATGTTGCTTCCTTTCAGGAAAGCTAAAGAGGTATTGTGCCTCATTTTTGTTGAGAGAATAATAACAGCTAAAGTAATTCAGAGATTTGTGAAGAAAATATCAGTTTTGGAGCACTTTGCAGTTTCTTATCTAACTGGAACCAACACATCTGTTGATGCGCTGGCGCCTAAACTGCAGAGAGAAGTCTTAGAATCATTTCGCTCGGGCAAGGTATTTGATATTTTGTGTTCCTCCTACAATGTGACTTATGTTTTAATTGCTGAAAGTCCACTTGTTTCCGAAGGTCAATCTATTATTTGCCACTGATGTGGTGGAGGAGGGGATTCATGTGCCAAACTGCTCCTGTGTCATACGGTTTGACCTTCCTAAGACGGTCCGCAGTTATGTTCAATCTCGGGGAAGAGCTCGTCAACGTAATTCCGTGTTTGTCACTATGCTTGAGAGGTTAAAGTCTCCTTAGCTGAAACACTTAACATTTGTGTCGTTAATGTTTATGTGCTACTCAAGAATGCAAGTTTTCTCTATTGTCTCTAGAATTCCTAATTTTTTATACTAAAAGAAACTGATACAGTATTATCCCCAGGGGAAATGAGAAACAGAGGGATCAACTATTTGATGTCATCAGAAGTGACTGGTCCATGAGAGATACTGCCAGTAACAGAGACCCTGAAATGTGGACTCCAAAAGCTTGTCTTCTGGACGAATTAGAGATTTATATTGTTGATAGAACTGGGGCATCAGTTACGGCTGACTCAAGTATTAGCCTCTTGTATAAGTACTGTGAAAAGCTTCCTGGTGATAGGTATTTGTACCTTCCCTCTGCCTGGTGATACTTTCTGCAGCATATATTAGTGTTAGTTTGGATGTCAGTCTTATTCAGCTAGTGTGTTACCTCAGGTACTACACGCCAAGGCCAGCTTTTGAATTTAAGCTTCTTGATAAAGCTTACCAGTGTAACATAAAGTTACCTCCTAGTGCCATTTTCCATACCCTAGCTGGTCCTGTATGTAGGAATCAACAATTAGCAAAGCAGCTCGCTTGCTTGGAAGCTTGCAAGAAGCTGCATCAGATGGGTGCTTTAGACGAGCATCTTCAACCAGTGTCTGATGAGCCTTCAGGAAAAGATCTCATGTTGAAAAGCAAAGAAGCATCTGCAGGCGCAGGTATGACTGTGTTCTTTGTGTTGACTTGCAATATGAAAAGCCTATGTGCTCTATCCAATCCCAAAAGCTCTCACAATCAAGCCTTTAATGTCAACAAGGAGTCTTTATATGCTAATTAGTGCACAGGCTGTAGTAGGTAGTCTTGGATAGGAAAATCATGAAGGGAAAGCTGTTTGCATGTATATTTGAACAATTTGATACCTTTCTTAAGAATGCTAAGCTTTATGAATGTCTTTTGATTGTTGAGATTCTTGGAACTTGTGAATCACAATATATTCAATGAACATTTAGTTGGACACAGTTAAGTGAATGCAACACGACTGATTGACTGAATTCTGAAGGCAATGCTCCTGGGAAATCCCCTGTAGTTTACATTTCACAATATTTGTAAGTCTTATAGACAAATGGTTTTTAGTGTTATCTTTAATCATGTAATCGCATCTTAATGTTTTGTCCCTCTCTCATGAAGGGACTACGAAGAGGAAGGAGTTGCACGGGTCGGTTCGCATCCGTGCATTATCAGGCAGTTGGGGAGACAAACTTGATGGAGTTACGTTCCATGCCTACAAGTTTGACTTCTCCTGTAATGTTCCAAGCCACATTTATTCCAGTTTTGTTCTTCTGATTGAAGCAAAGCTTCATGAGGATGTAGGAAACATTGAGCTCGAGCTTTATTTAGTTGGAAAGAAGGTTAATGCTTCTATTTCTTCATGCGGGGAGCTGCATTTGGACAGTGAACAGGTACTGTATTCTACAGATGTATGTGCGTCTTTAGTATTCTAATTCTGTAATCTTTTGGCCCAACTGATGAAACAGATCTCCTTATCTCATCAGGTGATAAACGCCAAGTGTTTTCAAGAACTTTTTTTCAATGGTTTGTTTGGAAGGTTGTTCACTGGATCCAAGGCTGCACGGAAGTTTTTACTTTCAGAAGACACAACACTTTGGAATCAGTCATATATGTATCTCCTTCTGCCGCTTGAAACCTCGTGTACCTCAAGTGCAGACTCTTGGTCGATAAATTGGACAGGGATATGCGATTCCGCTTCTGCTGTTGCATTTATGAAGAACATCTCTGTGTTTGCTTGCGAGGGTGATAGAATAGACCAATCAGCTCATACATCTGGGTCATCTGTTCAAGAACCCAATGACTCCCTTATGATTAATTTTGCTAATGGTTCAGCCAATATCAATGATGTGAATGAAATGGTTGTATTAGCAATTCATACAGGGAGAATATATTCAATTGTTGAAGCCGTTAGTGACATGTCTGGAGAGAGTCCTTTTGATGGAAATTCTGATGATGCTCCAGCAAAGTACTCTACATTTGCTGAATACTACACTAAGAAGTAAGTGTGCTTGGTTCTTAAAAGTGTGTTTGTCTCATTGTATCTTCTTCATTCAATTTTTGTCTCTCTTTTTTTATTTTATTTTTGGCATTGCAACATGTAGTTTATTCACCTTAGCTTCACAGATATGGGATCGTGCTCAAGCATCCGAGACAGCCTATGTTGCGTTTAAAGCAAAATCACAATCCACATAACCTTCTTGTGGACTTCAATGATGAAGGTATGTTGAGCTGAATCTTCAAGCCTCGTCATAGTAGATAAATCCCCATATGTATCCCGTAGTTGCAACTACTAGCATGTTGTTTCATTCATTTAAAAAGAAGTAAAAAATCATAAGAAGATTTCAGTGGGAAAGAGAACTAAATTCGTTGTCAATTAAAATTTGTGGCCATTATAAGAATTTGAAATTCATCTTTACTAAATGGATTCATGCATGGACCCAACAACGTTATCAAGATGGACTTAGAAGTTCAGTGCCACTACTTGGCTGTGTATTATATGATTTTTTTTAATGAGTAGGTGCAAAGAAACGCAGCAGCATTGTGGGCAAACAGCGCCAGTATGCTCATCTGCCTCCTGAGGTTCTAATCAGGATTAATATTCCGGTCTCTGTTTTAAAAGCAATGTACTTGCTTCCATCTATCATGCACCGTCTTGAGTCACTGATGTTAGCAAGTCAACTTAGACAAGACATTGGTTGCTCTGTGGCGAACTTTCACATCTCCAGCTCTCTGGTTTGTGATATCAAAATTCACATGGTTGATTCAGTCAACTCAGGATAATTTCAAGTACTAAAACAATCCTTGTGGCTGATAACTATTTTATTCTTCTTTTCTTTTGATTGTTATTACTTAGATTCTAGAAGCAATATCAACAAGAAGATGTTGTGAGAATTTCTCTTTAGAGCGATTGGAGTTGCTAGGAGATTCTGTTTTGAAGTATACCGTGGGCTGTCACTTCTTTTTAAAACACCCTGGTCGACATGAAGGTCAATTATCTTCTCTTCGCTCTTATGAGGTCTGCAATTCAACACTACGGAAACATGGAACCGATTGCAGAATACAGGTGATGTTATACGAGCTTAACCTGCTCCAAGCATATTCTTAGCTTTCGAAAAATATGCATGTGGAGCTCTTGCCATTCAATTATGGGAGTCTCTAGTACATTAACGCAGGTCACTTGCAACACTTGGTTTGGCAGGAATATATACGAGATGGTCCTTTTGACCCGCGTCGTTGGGTTGCTCCAGGACAAAAATCCATACGCCCAGTACCTTGCAATTGTGGCATTAATACTTTAGAAGTGCCACTGGATGATTCCAAATTTCAGACTGTGGATCCTAACATCAAAGTCGGAATCACTTGTGACATGGGTCATAGATGGATGGGCTCCAAAACTGTCTCCGACAGTGTTGAAGCTCTTATAGGTGCTTACTATGTGGCTGGTGGACTGGTGGCTGCACTTCATGTGATGAATTGGATTGGTATTGAAGTGGAACTTGATCCTTCATGTGTTTCTCAAGCCATTGCCAGTGCCTCTTTGAGGACTTATATTCCAAATGATGATGAGGTTGAAAGCCTTGAATCAAAGTTGGGTTATGCATTCACCGAGAAGTTTATGTTACTGGAAGCAATCACACATCCATCTATGCAAGAGCAGGGAGTGAACTATTGCTATCAGGTAGTGGAAATTCTATATACCTCTATTGTTTGCACTTATTGTTTAAGTAGTCTTCGTTGTTTGTTTGTGTGTGTGTATTAGTCGTTTTGTCTCAAAACCCTAATGGTGATCTGCTTGATACGCAGAGACTTGAATATCTGGGTGACTCAGTTTTGGATTTGCTGATCACAAGGCATCTTTATGAAAACCACAAAAACCTTGATCCTGGCGAGTTGACGGACCTACGTTCAGCTTCTGTCAACAATGAGAGTTTTGCTCAAGCTTGTGTGAAACATAACCTCCATATCCATCTTCGTCACTGTTCCACATTACTCCTAAGTCAAATAACTGAATACCTCAAGTCTTCTAATGGATCAATAGAAGCACCAAGTTTAACTGCTAGCACAAAGGGTCCCAAGGTAAAATTTTCGTTCTAACGGGCTGATTTTAAGCAAAAGTTTTAACAATCTGTCCCTTCACACCTTTTTTATTATATTGCTATACCTATACAGGCTCTTGGAGACCTAGTGGAGAGTATTGCTGGGGCAGTTTTGGTCGATACTGGGCTCAATTATGAGGAGGTTTGGAGAATATTTGAGCCTCTGCTATCTCCAATTGTAACTCCTGAAAAACTTGAGCTGGCTCCATATCGCGAGTTGATAGAATTCTGTGGCTCTCTGGGATATTTTACAAAGGAGGAATGTGTGAGTAAAGGGGAAATGGTGCATGCTACACTTACCTTGCAGCTGGATGATGTCCTCTTGGTTGGGGAAGGGTTTGATCAGAAGAAAAAGCATGCCAAAGGGAAAGCAGCTTCCCACTTGTTAAAACAGCTTGAGGTTTGATTGACATACTCTGCTTGGCCATCATTTTGTTTATATTTCACCACGAATTCTAAACTAATGACGGCTTTGGTAGAGATATAATCTGTGGTTTTCGTGCAAATGGAGCAGCATTATCATCTTCTGTCAGGCTTATTTGATTTCTTCAACTAAGCTGATTTTGGAACTCTCTAACAGAAAAGAGGGTACTCCAGGAGCGGTGCGAAGAAAAGGAAGCATGGGACTGACTGTGTTTCTGCATCCCCTCCCGAGAGCTTGGAGAAGGGAGATGTCAACGTGACAACCAAGGTGAAAATACAGAAGACTGAGGAAAATGATATGCTTGCACTGCCAGATAGAGCTCCTTCCATTTTGAGCAGTAGTACAAGGGAAACCCCAGGTATGCATGCTACTGTATGGATTGAATACTCAAAGCCATGGTAGCTTTGATCCTATCTGATAGCTCTCTTCCATATTAAATCAGTCTATTAGCGTAGGCACTTGTAGATGTGAGGAACGAAAAATGGAATTGTAGTTGTCTAGCCCTTGGATCATGAAATTGACATTGGTGTAGCTTGTGTTGAAAACCCATAGAGGTGGCAAGTGGGATGGGTTTAGATTGGCGTTTTTTTTTTTGTGGACTTTTGATATGGTTTGAGGAAAATTCTTTTATCTGTCATGTAAATTGGCGGTGGGATCACTCTTGGATCTAACTGCCTTTCTGCTCCCTTTTTGACTTGCACAGTTATCGAATCAATAAACATGAAGAAAGGAGGACCTCGGATCACTCTGTTTGAGCTGTGCAAGAAAGTCCAGTGGCCAATGCCTACGTTCGAAACTAGCGAACATAAGTCCAGGTTTTCCTCTCAGATCTTCCCTTTTTTCTTTTTTCTGCAAATGAACGCCAACATACGAAACATCCCATGTTCGTGCTTGCCACTGTATTTCAAATGTACAATTCCCTCTTCTATGTACGCTCACTTGATTCAGTCCTTCCCACGGCAGATCACCCATGGAAGTCGATGATATTGGTGGTAAAAGAACAGCTTTCAACACTTTTACAACTAAAATCAAGTTGAATATACCTTGGTTCGGTATCATTGAGTGCGACGGGGAAGCCAGAGCTGATAAAAAGAGTGCTTATGACTCGGCAGCTCTGGCCATGCTCAATGTGCTTCAAGCGAAGAGTCAATTGATCATCACTAACAAATAAAGGTATGGCGATACTATGTAACTGGGGGCTTGTTGGTGCAGCATGTATATTCTAGCGAAGGAAGGTTTGCCAGTCTCTGTAATCTATTGTCCATTATGTGTACACAACTACGGAACGAGCAAAGGCCTATCAGACTGAGTACCATTAACTGCTGTACTATGACAACCGTCAGGTTCCGAATTCAGAATAAAATGCATAATTAGCTGTCATTTTCTTGACATTTTCACTCATTTTTACGAAGACAAGCTGGCTTACGGTTAGGTAGCTGAGGAAAATCAGAGAAGAACTGATGGAGGGAAAGGTAAAGATAATATAGAACCAGCCATCAGCAATGTGGGATCAGCTTGCTACCAGAGAGGGAAAATGATAATGAAGGATAGGAGGCCTTGTAGCTTATTAAGCCTAATTAAAAGCTCGTACACATTATTATTTATTACTAGTGTTGTCCCCGCTAACACGTTTTAACATCGCAAAACTCCGGTGACTCCCTCACAAGTTTATACGTTTAAATTTCATGCAACCAAGATCTGCTGCTCCATTACTGCTGTAGACAGATCGAAGCTGGTCACCGTGTCCCGAGTCTGTGTGAATTGCAACCTCTATTGCTGCAACAGTCATATTCTCCTGCAACAGAAATGTTCAAATGTCAGACACTCCACCCACTGTTATTGTTCTCATATTTTAAAGTGTTTCAAGCACTGTCAAAGTGTGTGTTTTGAATACCGTACTTGGCAAAACACATAGATGTGATCCAGAACCTGTAGACAAGTAAAGCCAGTCACTGAAAAAAGTTTTCGAACTTGGCCCCATCTTAGAAAACCAACCGACCGGGAATAGGATAGTGCAATGTTCAAGAAGACGTTGGGCGTCAACTAGGCGGGGAGGCACCGCCCAGCGCCCAGGGCGATTAATCGTCGCCTAGGCGAGATTAAATGTGGAAAAAAATTTGACCTAAAAAGCCCTTAATCCACCATACTCATGCCTACAAATCTCAATCCAACATACTATTACCCCTTTTCCACATAAATCAGCAACATATCCTACTACCCTTTATCATTAATCAATTGTTCATCATTCATCAACCCACCAAACGAGAGCGGTAAGGACGAGTGAGTCACTGTAACAAACCGGGATATGAAAAGGGGTTAGTTGTAAGTAGGATAAGTATGGGGACTACGATGGATATTGTGTAAACAACTACAAAAGTTTCTCTACGGAACTGTAAGAAAGAATAAGAAATAACAGAACATTTTCCCAACCTCTTCTGTCTCCTCTTCGTCTTCCACATCTGCTCTCCTTCTGAATTCCCTCCTTCCCTCTGATTCTTCCTCTCTAGTCTTCTTCTTCTTCTTCTTCTTCTCAGATTCTATACTTCTTCTCTTCAATTCAAACTTCACAGACTCATACTTCGTCGGAATCGATCCTTTGCCAACTCAATCGTCACAGTCACAAACCTTCTCCAACTAGATGATGGCGATCGGCGACGACAGCTATGGAGATCGGCGACGATAGTTATGGAGGAAGACTTTGCGATGGCGGCGAGGACGAGGCGCACCACGATGGCGGCGAGGAAGAAGCGCAATTAATGCTTGCGACGATGACCCTGTTGCGATGTTGGAGACGGCAGCGGCGGTTTGCTGGAGAGGAGAGACGATGGCGGCGGTTGGCTAGAGAGGAGGGAAAGCTACGACGGTTACTGTGCAGGAGGGAGAGTTGCTCGTCTGCTACCCGATTGGAAATGAAAGGGATTAGGGTTTTTTGGGGCCAAACGCAGCAGCATCTCCTCCCCCTTCTCTTGTTCAGGGGCGCCGCCCAACGGCAAGGAATCGCGACTTCGAGCTACTAGTCGTCGTCTCGGCGTTTTTCAACGCGATTCTGCGTTTTGCACGCTCAGCCACTTCGCCCAGGGCTAGACTCCACGATTTCCCCTTGCCCAGCGCCTAATCGCGCCTAGGCGCACGCTAGGCGCGTCTTCTTGAACACTGGGATAGTGAGGAAAGGGATGCAGAAAATGAGTTCAGTTTTCTCCCTAGAACACAAGGAAAACAAAGGGTAGGAACACAACAGAAAATGTGATGACGTCATCAAGACCAAGTCTGCTCAAGAGGAAGAAGGCCCAATGGCTGGTGCAAAAGCTAAGCCTTTAAGAAAGTAAACTGGAAGTTATTTGAGTGCACAATTGCAGGATATGGACGTGGAGTTGCATGGAGGAGAGCCCATTACATTACTACAATTTGTGAATCAAATTCAAGAGAAGATTCGTCTTAAGATGATTTTCCCATGGTGTGAATGGAACCATAAGTGTGAACACAAGGGGGCAGATTTGAACGCATGGATTAAGGGGGATTTTGACTTTGTCTTTTCTTGCTTGTTAAGGTTTCTTTATCTTTTTTAGAGTAGGATTTTATGATCCTTTGTAGTTTGGTTTTTGGGTTCTTAATCCTATTTAAGGGGTCTAACCATTATAATGGATTCATCCAAACCTTTGTAAACGTTTGCATAAATTCCCTTCGAGGATTCAAGGGTTTGAGTGTCTCTTATCAACTAGATGATCACATCTAGTAGATGCGAGTTCGACTAGGGTCATATTCAAGAAAGGAGAAAACCCCAAAAGAGTTTGACGTTGTGCAATTTGGGTGTTTTGGTCCAAATTTGAGGTTCTCTTCAAATTCTTGGAGTTCTTGACGTATCCTTGAAGCTTCTTTGTCGAGTTCTTAAGGATCTTGACATGTTCGTGATAGTTCTTGGCCAAGTGGAAGATTCTTGAATCTTTGCGACTTGCGAGGAAGTCTTGGAGAGTTCTTGAGGCGTTCTTGTTATTTTAAGGCGATAAGTTGTTTCCTGTGCCACAAGTATGGGAGACGAGATGAAGACACTTACATATCAGATTCAACCTTACTTCAAGCACACACCAACAACCAAGTTCAAATGCAAGCGGCGGTACAAGCTCAAACCGCAAGGATAGATGAGTGGGAAGCAAGAATACTAGCGCCACAACCGCAACCCCACGAGCAAGAGGAACCCCAACCTCAACATGCCGAGAACGCCTACCCTAACCCTAGGGATCGACGAGAAGAAGGAAGGGGATGTCTAGCCATACAATGAGCTTTGATTGAGCATATATGATGACATCAACCCTTGGGAGGGCAGCAGGTTGCAAGAAAGAACTTTCAACCATCCCATGACGAAGAAGGTTATGAGGTGTTCAACAATGATGGAGTTTCCTATCAACTAGAGATGATGATTTACGAGGAATTAAGGTGACCATCCCATCGTTTAGAGAAATGATTGACCCGTATACTTACCTAGATTGGGAATGCAAGATGGAACTGATTTTTTATTGTCATCGTTATTCGGAGAAAAGAAAGGTAACTCTAGCCTCTCTCGAATTTACGAATTGTGCATTAGTTTGGTGGGATCAATTGTGCACACAAAGGAGAAGAGATAGGCGCAGACCTATTGAGATGAGGGATGATATGAAGGCATTATGCGAGATCGATTTGTGCCAACCAATCATCAATGTGAGATGCACCAAACATTGCAAATTCTCTAACAAGGCAAAAAAAGTGTTTGAAGATTATTATTGAGAGATGGAGATGTTGATGATTCGAGCAAATGTTCGTGAAGATAGGGAGGCTACCATAGCTCGATTTCTATTTGGGCTTAATCGAGAGATTTGAAGCATTATGGAGATCCAACCATTCGTTGAGCTTGGAGATTTGGTGGCTATGGCAAGTAAAGTGGAGAGGCAATAGAAGAGTCGAAGGTTCTTACCTTATACAAGCACCACGAGGCATGTTCCAACTCCTAACACGAACCCTAAGTTGAGTGTCGCTCCAAAAGAAGTACTGAAACTCGGGCCAAAGTTGAAGCTCCAAACCTTAGCACCAAACATAGAGCATCATTTGGTGGGATTCAATGTTTTAAGTGTCATGGGCGTGGGCATATTGCAAGCCAATGTCCCAACAAAAGGACATTGATTATGTTAGAGAATGCTGAATATGTATCCGAATATGGAGAAGAAGCACATGAAGAGAATGACACACCAGATTCTGAGATTGGTGAGACTCTAGAGATGGAAGCACAGCCATGCAAGTTGTGTGTGGCTTGAAGGTTATTGAACATCCAACCAAAGGAAGAACTTGAGAAAAGAGAGAACCTCTTCCATAAGAGGTGTGTAGTAGATGGGAAGCTACTTTCAGTTGTGATTGATGGAGAAAGTTGCACAAACATGGTGAGTGTGAGTTGTGTGAAGAAGTTGGGGTTGAAGATATTGATTCATTCAAAACCATACACTCTTTAATTGGTCAATAAAGATGGCTCGATTAATGTGGCAAAGCAAGCTTTACTTAAGTTTGTAATTGAGAAATACAAGGATGAGGTAACGTGTGATGTGATACACATGCAAGTGACTCGCACGAAACTACGCCACAAATTAATCCCTACTAGAGCCCAAGTTTTTAAACTCTAGCCGGGTGCAGTATAGAGCAAGTATTTAAATTGTCAACCCAGGCCGATCCATGTACCCCTACTTCAATCGCTTAGGTTGTTATCTAGCAAACAACTTAGGGTTTAGGTTTATTGGAACTACAACTAACCAAGCAAAGAAAAGAAAAGTAAATAAAGGAAGATTCTAACTAAGGGAGCTCCACCCGTGAATTGCTTCCCCCCTAACTAGCTACCAAGACTCGTTGGATTGAATGAAGTCGTGAGACGTAGGTGGTTGTGAACCTCGGGGGTGAGAAACTAGTGATCAATCTGTCATGGCATCAATTCACTAGCGATCGATTTGTCACGGGATCGATCCACTCACCAGATCTAAGGGAACCGCTAGGAGGAGCAACTAGTGATCCATTTGTCACGGGATGGATTCACTTGAGGTCGATTTGTCACGGGATCGATCCTCTCACTCAGTCACTAGTGGTTTCCTAGGTCTCTCCTTCAAATTGGAGTTTGAGCGGCTTAATCACAACCAACCTAGATGGGCAAGATAATCACGAACCGCAGAGGGATATATATGTGGTCGGAGACCACAATCTAAATTTCTAAACCGAGGTAAGGATGAAAGGCTGTGTCACTCGACCCTCTCGGTTTAGACAATCGGTAATTGACTTACTCCCTCACTCAACTCTAAGGTCGGACGGCTTAATCACGATTAATCAATTTGCTTAACTCAACATTGAGGGTTTCCCTAGCTTAACCTAGTTTAGGTGGCTTAGAAAGCGGAAGGAAAACCAACTCGATTAAGTCTCCCTTGGAAGGGGGATTTTCCTCTCCAAGCTAGGCTAAGGTGGCTAATTAGATTGGTAGCACCTACATGCACAAACCTAAGGGTGCTAAGCACATTACATGCAAATCCCTTAGATTGCTAAGCACGAGCATGCACAATCACCATGAAAACACCTCTAATACTCAAATTGATGCAAACCCACAGCTAATCATTCAATCTAAACAAGTAATTACAAAGTATTAGTTAGGCTTGAATCTTCCACCCAAGCCTCCAATGATGCTCCAAGATCACTCTAACACTCTCTCTCTCTCACACTAGAACTCCCTTTTGGTGTTTAGGTTGAAACCCTAGAGAAAGAAAGTGGTTCTTCTCCAAAATCCAGCTCCCCTTTCTCTCTCCCCGCTGTTGTCTTCATATTTTCCCGAAAGTGACCAGTTCACGGACGCGTTGGCCATTTCACGGCCGTGAACACCTAAACGCGTCCGTGAACTCATCGTCGTCCAAAACGCGCCGCTTCACTCGCCGGGGTTCACGGTCAATGGCCCCAGTTCATGGTCTTAGAGACCGTGAACTGACTTGTTGTCAGTAACTTCACGAACCTCGCTGGACTGCTCGATGTTCACGGTTTGTGGTCCATGTTCACGGTCTTATGAGACCGTGAACTTCCTTGTCCGGCCGTGAACTGCGGCTGTTTCTTGGACGACTTCAATTCACTACTACGAGGCAATTGTCACGGTCTAGCGACCGTTTCAAAATTTTCTTCGGCTTTTGCGCTTTTTGACCTCCAATTATCCTAAAACTCGTCCTCAATCCTTCCACACGTGCTAGGACATGAAATATATCAAAACAAGCACAACCTAGCATGAAATATGTCGAGGAACGATGAAATACTAAGCTAAACGAATAAGAAATGAGGGGTAAAATGTGTACATTTGAGCCCGAATCAGCAAACGACTCATGTTTTACTTGGAAGGCAGTGGCAATTCGATCGAAATGCACAACATGATGGATTCACCAATAAATACACGTTTTTGTATGAAGGGCACAAGTGGTATTGGAAGAGTTTGAAGATGTCTTTCCCGAGAAAGCTTCAAAGGGTTTACCTTCAACCTGCGGGATTGAACATCAAATTGACTTCGCCCCTAGACCCACCATCCCAAATAAGGTCATGAGATTACATGGGATCCCACATACCATTGTGTCTGATCGTGATGCAAAGTTCTTGAGATACTTTTGAAAGATGTTGTGGAGCAATCTTTGGACGAAACTCATGCTTTCGACGACTTGTCATCCTTAAACGGATGGACAACGTGAAATGGAATCGTACTCTATCCCAAATGCTGCGAGCTGTGATCAAAAGCAACATCAATGTTTGGGAAAACTTTCTACCACATGTTGATTTTGCTTACAATAGGGTCGTGCATTCAACGAAAAAAATACTCACCTTTTGAGCTCGTACATGACTTCAATCCTCTTACACCATTGGATATGACATTGTTACCTTTGAAGAAGCAAATCAACATGGATGGCGCAAAGAAGGCCGATTATATGAAGAGTCTCATTGAGAATGAACGATTGAACATTGAGAGGAGAACAAAGCATTATATGAAGAGTGTCAATGACAATAAGCATAGAATACCTCGACACTTTGAAGCAGGAGATTGGATATGGGTGCACTTGAGGAAGGAGAGGTTTCCACATCAAAGAAGATCCAAGTTGCTGCCAAGAAGTGAAAGTCCCTTTCAAGTGATTTCAAAGGTTGGAAGTAATACGCACAAGCTTCACCTACTAGAAGGTTATGGGATAAGCGCAACCTTAAACATTTATGATCTTGCACCATTTCTGGATGATGATTCGTATTTGAGGGAAAATTCTTTTCAAGAGGGAGGGACAGATGAGGTCATCAAGACCAAGTATGCTCAAGCGGAAGACCCAATGACTTGTGCAAAGGCTAAGGCTTTAAGGGAGAAAATTGCTGGTATTTGAGTCCACAATTAAAGGACATGAATGTGGAGTTGCATGGATGAATGCCCATTACATTACTACAATTTGTGGATCAAATTCGAGAGAAGATGGGTTTGGAAGAAGGTAAGGAAGATTATGCCTAAGATTAATTCCCTATGGTGTGAAAATAATAAAAGTGTGAAATGAACCATATGTGTGAACACAAGGGCGCGGATTTGAAGGCATGGATTAAGGAAGATTTTAATTTTGTCTTTTCTTGTTTGTTAAGGTTTCATTATTCTTTTTAGAGTAGGATTTTATGATCCTTTGTAGTTTGAATTTTGGGTTCTTAGGCCTATATAAAAGACCGAACCATTGTAATGGATTCATTCAGATCTCGGTTATCAATTACATTGATTATTTACTCGAGTTCCTTTGTGAACGTTTGCTTAAATTTCCTTCGAGGATTCGAGAGGTTTGAGTCTCTCTTTCAACTAGAAGATCACATCTAGTCATGACGAGTTCGACTATACCTATCGGCCCCTCCAATAGGTTTAGGATTGTTTAATTGATTTCCATCCTTTTTTTTGTGTTATTCAAGAAAGGAGAAAACTCCAAAAGAGTTCGACATTGTGCAATTCTGGTGTTTTTATCCAAATTCGAGATTCTCTTTGATTAGGGGCATATCAAGATGAACACCTTCAATTGTTAGGTTGGGGCTCAACACCTTTCAGTTAGGTTCCTGGTTAGGTTTGCAAATGTAGCCATAAGATGAAGTTAGTACTCTCTTTTATCACCTTTTGCATCATAGAACATGGGTGTGAGATGTCCTACACTTACATCCTCACTACTAACACAGTCTGTAAATATAAGCAGTTGAAGCTGGCTCAAATATCGACCATCAATTTTGAGTCCAGTAAACTGCTTGGAGTTATTGGACGAAGTGGTGTTTGACATGTTTGCATGACCCACCAGATTTTAGCTAAATTTGTTATAAGATCATGAGATTATGTTGTCGAAGATAACAAGTACACAGGGGCCGACCCAAGGCACTTTGAGGGTGTCTCGAGACACCCTTAAATTTTGGAGAAACGATTTTTCAACCTCTGGTGTTAATTTACGTATGGACAAAATATTATAGTTGATTGTTGGGGACACTCCTGAAATTTAAAAAAAAATGATTATCCTACTCTCATTTCTTAGATTCCGTGTGAGAATATAAGTGGTATTTTGGGTAACTCAAACCTAGGACACAATTATTAATAATAAACATAATTTTCATTAGACTACAACTCATTTGTTGTTCGATTTTAAACACTATTAATAGTAAAATGTCATTCCCTATCTCTACTATTTTTCAAAACCTAACAATAATTAAACTAATTGCAAACTAGCCTTAAATTGTATTGATTTTATGGTTGTACGACAAGTGTCAAAAGATTTATTTCAGCTTTGGGTTCAATTGAGAACAAGTTTAGAAGTTGAATATGCGAACAATTCATGAATAATTATCTAGTAGATATATAGATAATTTTTTTTTGGTGCTCTGTAGAGACCAAATGTATTCTATAATTATTTCCTAATATGAAACACATCGTGGACATTTTTTAATTTATACAAGTAAGGTACTTTCTTATTTAAGAATTATTAATTTTTGTTTATATTTAATTTATTTTTTAAAAGAGTACACCCCTATGTAAAATTTCTGGGTCCGCCACTGCAGGTACATGACTACTTCCAAATTCCATGTCCCAAGGACATGAGAAAAACACTAAAATGGTTATATTAGCAAATGAGTCTTGACGCGACAAACTAGCTTAAGGAAGTTTAAAGGCTATTTGGATTCAATTCCATAAGAAATGGAGATGGAAAATTCATTCCAATCCTCATTTTCGTAGATTTTCTTGTGCTTGGAGGTCTAGGATTAGTTACTTTTAATAGATTCAATTTCAAGAGATTTTGTGAGTACCTACTAATAGGGTAAGATTGAAAGCTACATTTCAGTTAGTGATTTGGAGGGCTAGGATTACTCGGTTTTGAGATTGGCTTATGTAAGAACAAAATGAGATGAGCCAAGTACTCCTTTAGTGGCTGGTCCCACATTTTACACACAAATGAATAATGTATTCATAGGCTTTGAACAAATATTCAAAAGCGTCGAAAAAGTATTCAAAGGCGTCGAATAAGTATTCAAAAGTGTCAAACTAGTATTCTCATATCTCAGGCCAACAAATATTCACACACATAAACACGTATTAATAGGAGTCAAACAAATGTTCAAAAGCATCGAACTAGTATTCTCATATCCAAGACCAACAAATATTCCACACAAATGAACAAGTATTAATATGTGTTGAACAAATTTCAAAAGAGTCGAACAAAGATTCAAAAGTGCCAAACTAGTATTCTCATATATGAGATCGACAAATATTCACAGACATAAACACGTATTAATAGAAGTCAAACAAATATTCAGAAGCGTCGAACTAGTATTCTCATATCTGAGACCAACAAATATTCCATACAAATGAACAAGTATTAATATGCGTAGAACAAATTTCAAAAGAGTTGAATAAGTCTTCTTAGTATTCGAACAAGTATCCAAAACTAAGAGAGCACAAGAGAGGAAGAAAGGGGCTAAGATGAGGTGACATAAGGGGGGTCCCTTAGTCACATGACTAAGTGAATCTCAGCACTTCCACCTCATTACGATCCAATTGTTCATATTGATCTCATTTAACAAAGAATAATGTGGTAATTGCATGTTTTTTTTAATTTTTAAATTATCAAATTTTAAATTATTAAATCATAAAAAAACACTTTCCTATTCCTAGATATTTTCGTGCTGGGTTTCTAGGCGTCCCGCCGTCAGTGTTGTATTTTCGACATCCTGTAGCCACCGCCCATCGAAGTAACCCGTGATGGGTTTCCGGCGGCCACCACACACCACATGACCCAATTTCCTTTGTGTGTGTTGCCCAGAGAGAGAGATGCTTTTTCGGCATCGGTGAATTTTCCGGCGACAACGCCTGTTTTGTTATGTTTGTAGGATGATTTTGTAATATTTGTAAGTATGTTTGTTGATTTTGTATCGATTCGGTTGTATCGTTTATCATTCTAGTTTGTCATTTTAATCTATTATGTTTGTAATGTTTTATATGACTAATTTGTATGCATAGTAATTTGTATTGCTTGTTTGCCTAGTTTGTATACATTATGTTGTGATTTGCATACTTTGTATTCATTGATTTGTAATACAAGTTTACTGTTTTGTAGTGTAAGTAGTGGCATTTTGTACTGTTAGTATGTTTTGTAATGTTTGTCGGTCTAGTTTGTATAGTTCGTATGTTTCCTACTGTTTGTAAATCTGTTTGTATATTTTGTCGCTCTAGTTTGTATTGTTCGTATGGTTTGTGCTCTTTGGAAGTCCCATTTGTATACTTTGATAATATTCCATAATACCAAAACTACCCTTCTCATTAATTAAAATGCTCTTCCCACCTTTTTACCGTCAGATTAGTGTGTCCATATCTAAGTGTTGGGAGGGGCTTAGTCAAGTGACTAAGCACCCCCTTAGTCACCAGATGCGCCCTCGAAAGAAAGAGGGAAAATAAAAGAAATGTTGGATAAGGTCAATAAAGAGATACTTGGCTCCTCTTTTTTTTTAATTTTTTATCTAAACTCATCTCAAAAGCAACCAATCCCAACCCTCCAAATCACTTAGGTAGATGTGGCATCATAACAAAATCGATTCGTTCTATTGGTAACTTTCTGGTTTCTTTGGACTCTTTGAAAGAAAAAAATGTCATCGACGACATTTGAGAGCTCTGATGCGTCGGTTCCAGCGGAATAATCCTACGATGGTGTTCTATTTCGTAGTTCGGGTGAGAAATCTTTAGAACTCGGCGAGATGTCAATTGCGTCTCTTTTCTGAGTTTGTTGTAGGAAGCCGTTGGAAGCTTTTGGAGGGAAAGGTCGTTGCAAGAGAAGAAGAGTAAAGGAAGAGAGAGAGAGAGAGAGAGAGAGAGAGAGAGAGAGAGAGAGAGAGAGAGAGAGAGAGAGAAGGTGTCGTTTTATTACTCAGAACGCGATACAGAGTGGACTCGGGTCTATTTATACAATCCATTTTGGCCAATTATCAATACGACCCTAGTCTTTTGTCTCAATCATATTTATGTCTTAATTCCTGGTCCCTATACTTTAACATCATTACATTTCGGTCCAATATGTTAGAAGACTCTCTTCTTCTCTGAATACTTGTCCTCAAGTCTTAAACTCTGTATACTTGATCTTGAACTGATCGAGAAACTCCCAAGTAGCATCTGTAGCTTCCTGATGTGACCAATGGACTAGCACTTGAGTGGCAGCCTTGTTATCTCAAGCCACCACCTTCCTTGCAAGAATCTCCAAAGGTTCCCCCTTGAGGCTGCCTTAGCTGTCATATTTTGGTAAGGCTTGTTGAATAGACACCTGAGCCCCAGCTACTCTTTTGAGAAGGGAACCGTGGAACACTGGATGTATGGATGAGTTAGGAGGAAGTTGCATACGATATGCCACTTCTCCAATCTTCTTAATGATAGAGAAGGGTCCATAGTACTTAGCACCTAGCTTGTGGTTCACTCTGCCTACTATTGTCACCCGTATGTAGGGTTTGAGCTTCAAATACACCAAATCACCTTTTACAAATACTCTCTCTGTCCTATGGTGATCTGACATTTGTTTCTGTATGTTTTGAGCCATTGCCAGGTTCTCTCTAATAATCTTGATCAACTTCTGCTGGTATTGTAGCTTGTCTGCTACTGCTACTACAGAAGTGGATAATGGATTTCTGACTTCGAAATGAGAAGGTGGATAGCCATAGATCACTTCAAATGGTGTGAGCTGAAGGCTGCTATGGTATTGGAGCTTGTCGCCCCCCTATTTTGTCGATTTGGACATTTTGATTTCTAAAGGAGACCTCATCTCCTCAGGCCGGCGAATCCCACAAAGACTAAGCAATATTCTTGGAGAAACGCGTACCACCGGTGACTCTAGAAGTTACGAAGCTTCAAAGGGGAGACGCCTGCCGGCGACTCCATGAATCTCCTAGCTGCCGACGCTCTTATTGTCGAACGAAAAGAAGATGAAGAAGAAGAAGAAGAAGAAGAAGAAGAAGAAGTCATGTGGTCGAGGAGGAGGAGGAGGAACAATTGCGGTTTTGATTGTGGAGGGAGGGACAGCCGAGACGGAACAAACAAGCAGAAAGAAGAATGGGGATGAGGCTCCTGCCGTCGCTAAACTAGATGGGGTAGGGTTTCTTTAGTGGTTATGTATATATAAAATTTAAAATTAATAAATGATCATGGAAATTAAATTTCATTTTAGTCACTAAATAATTAAATTATTACTTTATATACCTTTTACTTATGATATTATTGTTTATGTATTGGTTTTTAACGGCTAAAGTACGAGCCGTTAAATTATCGGGTTATGCTCCGATTCGGTTATTACAACATTGGTTTATACGATCCGTTTTGACCAATGACCAATGCAATCCTAATCTTTTGTCTCAACCACATTTCTGTCTTATTTTTGGATAAAATCTCAGAATATACTAATTATTAAAAAAATTCCCAAAATACAGTAATTATAAAAATATTTCCCAAAATACAACAGTTTGATCATCACCTCCATGGGCCAAGATAGTGATGTTAATCACCGTCGTCCTCAAAAACTGTGAATATATCACCATTTTGGACAAAGGCGGTGAAAATGTCAACGCTGCAATCAAACACGGTGAACCAATCACCGCATTGGTCTACAACGAGGAATACATCACTGTGGTAGTGAAAAACGGTGAAGAGATCACCGCTGTTGTCCAAACTGGCGATTTTTTATCACGTTTTCCAACCCTGGTAGGTTGAAAATTAGGTCACAACGACCTAGCATTCACCGTTCTCGTCGACGCTGGTTATATATTAACCGCATTTGTTGACTGCGGTGATCAGCCCATATGGTTTGCTTATTAAAACCCATCCCTCACGTACCTGCAGCTGGCTTACAACAATTCAAACCAAAATTAGTGCAAAATTCCTTTTTTGAGCTAGCTTACAGCAACTGCGATTAAAGAAACTCACCGGGATTCGATATGTTATAATTATTTATTGTTTACATTATGATGTTTTAATAATTATATGTCTCTATTTAGTGAATTGCGGTTAGTGGTAAATATGTTATGTTAGAGATATTTAGATTAATTATGGCATGATTGATGTTAGTTAGTTATGAATTTAGATGAATTTGTTTAGTATACTCATGTTAGATTAGTTAGTTGCGATTGTTTATGGGTTTGGATGATATTATTTTCGTAGCCCTAAGTACTAATTATACTATACTAATCTTATTCGAGTTAAGCTAATAGTTACTTATTATAAATTGAAGACATGAGTAAATTTAAGAAGTTTCGGCTTATTATTTGGTGGGACGGTCGGGTAACAAACTCGGACATTGGGATCGATTATGAAGATGGCGAATCCACTATGATAAAAATTGAGTCGAGATTCACGTGGGAAGAACTCCGTAACATATGTGCAGAAAGGATTTGTATGGGCGGACAGATGAGAGTTGGTCAAATTACTTATCGGTATCCAAACATGAGTGCTGGCGGAGTTATGTACGAAGAAGTTGTCATAAATGATGATGACGCGGTGAACATGATGATACAGTTCCTATATGACAACGGGATGCGGCTTGCAGAGGCGTATGTCGAGATCGCGCCGGTCGGTGAAACTCATTCTCCCCAGTATTCTTATGATGATGGTTTTGCAGGAGGGTACGGCTGGGGTGGTAGTTCAAGCACTATGGAGGAGGTAGTTCTGCAGGAGGGTACGGCTGGGGTGGTAGTTCAAGCAACTACAGAGGAGGTAGTTCTGCAGGAGGTGTTGGGTGAGAAGAATACTCGCAACATGCTGAGACTGCCCCATTAATTTAGTTCGACGGTGATCAATGGCCTTCTTGGGGGTCAGAGTGGGCTGACATTAAGAACACCCTTTGATCTGGGCGTAATTGGCATGACCGAGAAGACGATGTTGGTTATGCTGGTCATGATGATCCTCCTGAGCCGAGCTATCCATTCGCCTCCAGCGACGAGGAAAGTGAGGAAGATTTGAGATCAGTTAGTGAGGAGGAAGATATGGACGATATCGACGACAACAAGGTGGCGTTCCGTGAGGCACCGACGCCTTACTACATAGAGGTTTCATCTCAAATTTTATATAGTCAGAACGATGCCCCTGAATTTTCCCTATGCCTGTGTATAATCCGACTGCCAATTTAGATGTCGGTAATGGCATTCACTTCGAAAGTCGATGTTCAAGATGCTTTTAGAGAGGAAGCCATGCGGCGCAATTTCGAATGGAAGGTAAAATATTCTGACACCAAACAACTACAGGTCATTTGTAAGAATGCTAGAGAGGGTTGTATGTGGCAACTGCAGGCTGCATATATGAAGAGATAGGGTGTCTGGGTCATTCGGACAGTAGAGAACAACCACAGCTGCTCCTCAGCCGTACTTTTTCAGGATCGCCGCCAACTTAAAGCAAAGAAAGTGGCAAGAACCATTAAACACTTGATCGAGGTCAAACCAGATATCAAGATTAAAGCTATCATGGCCTAGGTGAAGGATCAACATTCCTACACGATCAGGTATAAGAAGGCGTGACATGGGAAACAGAAGGCAATGGCTGAGGTCTATGGTGAATGAGACAACTCATATGCTTTACTCACTAGACTAATGGCCGCAATGGAGGAGTCCAACCTTGGGGCAGTTTTCATGTTGTGGTACAACAACGTACAAACTGAAGATCAAGTTTGAGTACAAAACGAGTAGATGTTTCATCGTTTGTTCTGGACATTCAAGCCATGTATTGATGGGTTTGCCTTCTGCATACTAGTGATCCAGGTATATTACGGTCTAAACACTGTTTTACTATTTGATTTTTTTACTAAGTAATATTTATACTAACAAAATTCTTTTTAACAGGTTGATGGAACTTTCCTTACGGGGAAGTACAAAGGAACTCTTCTCATTGCCACTAGCGTTGATGGAAATTTAAGTATTTTCCCCCTGGAATTTGCATTAGTTGAAGGGGAGAACAACTTAAGTTGGGCATGATTGTTTGACCAGCTACACGACCACGTCACACAAAGAATGGGCATTACAATTATATATGATCGACATGCCGTGATTAAGCACGCCGTGAATGTGTTGGGTATTAGCGGAAGTAGTGATGATATTGGATCAACACAAAGGAAACATGTGGTGTTTAATTACTCAATTTAGAAAACACACTCAACCAAACAAGGCCTTAACTTTTGACTCTTGCTTGTTACATACATACACACGGCAGTGGGCTCTTTCTTTTCTATTATTATGTCTCTTGCCCATACTCTCTCTGACCACTTCCCATTCCATCCTTACACATATATAATGAATGAGAAAAGAGTACAATAATGATATGATGACTCATGTAGTAAATGGATTTGGAAGCTCTTCTCTTCCAATTCTCTAACAGACGACAAGTACACATGCATGAATTAATACAAACAACCAGTCATGTTCTCATGCATTAGTAGTGCATTATTTAATTGTCTCCTCTCTTCAAGTGGTTGTCCATGGAAACTATAATTGAGTTAGTGTGCCTTCTCATCACGTCAATTATGAGGCTCCAAGTTGATAATGGATCATTTAATCATTCAGGCCTACTATGTGTGTTGTTTTAACTCATTTTACCTTTAATTTCAAATTACCATTTGACACCCCCTCTTAATTTGCAATTTGGAGTAGCTCCTTGAACCTCTCGAACTTCTCACGCGTAACCGCCTTTGTCATGATATCTGCTGGCTGGTCGTCGGTGTTGATAAATTCCATCACGATTAATCCTTCGTTGACGAGGTCTCGGATGAAATGATGACGCAACTCGATATGCTTCGATCTTGCGTGAAACACTGGATTTTTAGTCATGGCTATGGCTGACATGTTGTCACAATGAATAATGGTTGGACCATTTTCATTTTGCTGCAAATCAGAAATTAATCTTTTTAGCCATACCGCTTCGCATGTTGCATCTGTAGCTGCGATATATTCTGCTTCCGCTGAAGATAATGCCACAGTATTTTGCTTCTTTGAACTCCAGGAAATGGGTTTTGAACCCAGGCAGAATATGTACCCCGATGTGCTTCTTTGATCATCCAGTGATCCTGCCCAGTCACTATCGGTATATCCAGTCAGCTTGCTTTCTGCTTCTTTCCTGTACATCAGGCCCAATTTCTTTGTACCTTGAAGATACCGCAAAATTCTTTTGGCTGCTGCAAAATGAAGTTTGCTAGGTTCATTCATAAATCTTGATATAAGACTTACTGAATGACATATATCTGGCCTTGTATGTGTCAGGTAAATGACTGACCTGACAAGACTTCTGTACAACTTTCCATCGACTTTTTCAGCTCCATCATTGCGTTGAAATTTCTCGTTCAACGCCATCGGTGTTGAGATTGGTTTGCATGTTGCCATGTGAAATCTTTTCATCATATCTTCAGTGTACTTCTCCCGTGAAATAAATATTTCTCCATGTGACTGCTTCACTTGAATCCCAGGAAAATATTTCATGAGTCCCAAGTACGTCATCTCGAATTATTTCATCATGGTACTTTTAAATTCTTCAACCATTTGCTGACTTGTTCCTGTGTAAATCAAGCCATCAACATACAAACACACCATTAGAAAATCTTTTCCATCTCCCTTTTTTATATAGAGAGATGCTTTACTCGGACTTCTTTGAAATCCATTCTGCTGAAAATATCGATCAATTCTGCTGTTCCAGGCTCTCGGTGCTTGCTTCAGCCCGTATAAAGCCTTTCGGAGATGATAGACTTTGTCTTCTTCTCCTTTTTTCTCATAGCCTCGTGGTTGTTCCACATAGACTTCTTCTTCTAGTTCTCCATTCAGAAATGCTGATTTGACATCTAGCAGGTATACTGGTAACTCAGGTTGAGCAGCTAGAGCGAGAACTATTCTAATGGTCTCCATCCTCGCTACCGGTACATATGTCTTGTGAAAATCAATACCAGGCTGTTGTGAATAGCCCTTTGCCACCAGTCGAGCTTTGTACTTCTGGATAGAACCATCTTCATTGGATTTGATCTTATAGATCCATTTGAGACCTATAACCGGCTTGTCATCCGGTTGATCAACAAGCTCCCATGTCTTGTTTTTCTCGATCATGGAAATTTCTGCATCGATCGCCTCATTCCAAACTTGATCTTTGCCTGATTCTTTAAAGACTTGAGGCTCACAAGAAAAATATGCAACATGACTTGTTTCATAAATTTCTCGCAAAGACCTTGTTCTCAACGGAGGTGAATCCAAGTTTGTTACGACGTCTCTAAAGTTGTCTCCTTCTGGGCTAGGTGCAAAATTTCTTTCCGGACTTGCAACTGGATCTGGGTCGTTGCTGGGGGTCGTCTGGAGTTGCTGAGTCCTCCAGAATTTCATAAATTGGTGGAGATTGAGAAATTGGATTTTCCCAATTCCACTCCGCCATCTCATAAAAGATCGCATCTCGGGAAACCACCACTTCGTTCTTTACAGGGTTGTAAAGACGATAGCCTTTGGACTCATCACTATAGCTGGTGAAGATCAGCTTCTCTCCCTTCTGGTCAAACTTATCTCGGTTTGGTGTAGAGATATGTGCATAAGCTATGCACCCAAAGACTTTGAGGTGATCCACCTGTGGCCTCCGGTGGTGCCACGCATGTATCAGCGTCTTGTTCGGAACTGCTTTGGTTGGTGATCTGTTGAAGATGTAAATTTTCCTGTTGACTGCTTCGGCCCACAAGTTGTTGGGAAGCTTCTTTAGCTTTGAGCATACTTCTCGCCATCTCCACAATCGTGCGATTTTTCCGTTCTGCCACGCCATTTTGTTGTGGTGTGTAACGGACCGTCAACTGCCTTTTGAGTCCGTTGTTGCGGCAATACTCCATGAATGGAGTATAAATAAATTCTCCTCCACGATCTGTTCAGAGAGTTTTGATCTGATGGTCGCTTTCCTTCTCAGCTACTGCTTGAAAATGAAGGAACATGGGAAAAGCTTCTGACTTTTGCTCCAGAAAGAATACCCACATAATTCTGGTGAAGTCATCTACAAATAGTAGAAAATATCTTTTGCCACTGAGTGATTGTGTTCAGGTTACCAACTCCAGTGGCGCTTTTGCTCTCCAAGATGTCTTTGGAAATGGTAAACGATGCATTTTGCCATATATGCATCCTTCACAGATCTTGTCTTCTCTATTGATCTGGGGAAGTCTCGCCACCGTATTATTCTGCCACAGCAATTTGAGGCCTCTAAAGTTGAGATGACCTTATCTGAGATGCCATAGGAAGGATTGATCCAGATATTCACTCTTGAATGCTACTTCACCATTTTGTGACATAGCAAGAGAGAAAATTCTGTTGGAAGTCATCGGGACTTTGGCCACCATGAAATCGTATGCTTTGTTGATAATCTCGCATACGCCATTATCAAACAATAGCTTGTAATTTTTCAGCATCAGTTGTCCCACGCTAAGTAGATTGAGAGTTAGCTCCGAAACATACAAAATATCTCGAATGAGAGTTTTGTTGCCTTCTTCTGTGCAGACAACAACTGTGCCTTTTCCTTCCACTTTTAGCTTCTTTCTGTCTCCCAACTTGACTTGAGAGCGGTATTTGTCATCGATGTTGGTGAAGGACTCCAGATCTCCAGTCATGTGGTTACTACAGCCACTATCCACCATCCAGGGAAGCTGTGACTTTTGCTCACCATTCAAGCATGATAAGGCCACCATATTGCTTTCTTAACTTTTGGTGCCGCTTGACTCGCCTTCTTCTTGCTTGTTCTGGAACCAGCAATCTCTCTGGGGGTGGTTTTGAATTCTTCACTTGGTGCACTTGAATCTACAGTCTTTTGTTGCATGACCCGCCTTTTTGCAAATTATGCAACTCGAGCCTGTGTAGCCCGATTTTTGTTGTTGATAATTTTGCCTGTTGTTTCCTCTGTAATTGGATCTTCCTCTTCCTCTTCCTTGTGAGTTTCCCCCTCTCTGGCCTTGCTCCGATTTGGCATATTTACTTTCCGCCGTGTTGACTTTTAACGAGAAAGCTTGCTCCAATGGCGGTTTAGTGAAACGACTCATTCTTTGCTCGTGTGCTACAAGTGAGCCCATCAACTCGCTCATTGGTAGTTTTTCCAAATATTTGGTTTCCTCTATGACAGCAACAATGTGTTCAAACTTCGATGATAGGCTCCAGAGAATTCTCTCCACGACCTTCCTTTCTTCCATGACGTCACTAGTGGCTTTGATCTGGTTGACTGTCTCCGCAACACGCGAGTGGAAGTCTTTGATGGTGTCGGTTTCCTTCATCATCAAGTTGTCGAACTGGCGCCATAAACTTTGTCGCCTGATGGAGATCGCCTTTTCAGAACCTTTAAATTGTTCACGTAAGACATCCTGAGCTTCTTTGGCCTTTTTGATGTCATAGATTCTTGGGTAAATAGATTTGCTCATTGCTTGCTGAATGATTCTCAAGGCGCTAGTATTTTGCTTGGCATTCTCCTTGTACTCCTTTATCTGCTTGCCTGCTCGATTTTTCGAGTCTTCATCCTCGTCTTGTGGATCTTCATATCCTTCTTTGACGATATCCCACAGATCTTGAGAGATGAAAATTGGCTCCATTTGGGCACTCCACTACTCGTACAATTCCCCATCGAAAATGGGAATTTGATTAGAAGAGGTAGCAAACATGGTGTTTGAGGAAGTTGTTGCCATGGATTTTTGAGAAAATTTGTGTAGGCTAGAAATTTGGGGATTTTAGAGAGGATAGAAAGGTATTAAGCTCTGATACCAAATTTGTTGGGTATTAGCGGAAGTAGTGATGATATTGGATCAACACAAAGGAAACATGTGGTGTTTAATCACTCAATTTAGAAAACACACTCAACCAAACAAGGCCTTAATTTTTGACTCTTGCTTGTTACATACATACACACGGCAGAGAGCTCTTTCTTTTCTATTATTATGTCTCTTGCCCATACTCTCTCTGACCACTTCCCATTACATCCTTATAATGAGTGAGAAAAGAGTACAATAATGATATAATGACCCATGTAGTAAATGGATTTGGAAGCTCTTCTCTTCAAATTCTCTAACAGACGACAAGTACACATGCATGAATTAATACAAACAACCAATCATGTTCTCATGCATTAGTAGTGCATTATTTATTTGTCTCCTCTCTTCAAGTGGTTGTCCATGGAAACTATAACTGAGTTGGTGTGCCTTCTCATCACGTCAATTATGAGGCTCCAAGTTGATAATGGATCATTTAATCATTCAGGCCTACCATTGTGTTGTTTTAACTCATTTACCTTTAATTGCAAATTACCATTTGACAGAATGGTTTTCTTGGTGAATGGGGGTGGCCATGGTGCTGATGTATTCGACACTTTCTTGCAAATTTCCAGAACAAATTTGGGAAGAAGAAAGACATAAGAGATCAATTGTGGAGTGCATGTACTAATGTAATTCAGTGCTTATTCATGGTCTATTGTTTAGATGAAATTTATCATGTCTTAATTATTTATTCTTCGGTCTTAAAGCGGTTGCACATCAACCAAAAAAGTACGAGCAGAAGATAAAGACGATCCGTCAGATACACCGGGCGGGGGCACTATGGGCAGAAGGTCAAGATCTGCACATGTGGACATTCCACATGGATAACGGGGCTAGATTCGGTATTGCAACTACCAACCATGGCGAGAGAATAAATGGAGTATACAAGGGCATTAGGGAAATGTCTGTATCTGTCCTAGTGGAGATGACATACTGGAAGGTAAACGAGTGGTTTGTGAAGAGACTTCAGCAAGCTATAGGGAGGGAGGGTGCTGGTCATGCAATAGCACATCGTGTCTTTCAGGACATGTAGAAGAACGAAGAGAAATCAAGTAAGCACAGAGTTATTCTTTTCAACCGCAGTGAAGGTATTTTTGTTGTGCAAACAGGTATTTGGGGTGGCGGAGGACGTTGGCACAATCGTCAATTCGTTAGTCTACATGTAGAAACTCACACCGGGGAGTGTACATGCCAAAAGTATCAAAACACAAGAATCACGTGTTCACATGCAATGGTAGTATCTAAGTCAATAACCATAAGCCCTTACAGTCTGGTGAGTCCTTACTTCACCGAACAGGTGATCAAGAACTCTTACTCGTCCAGTTTCAACCCCCTGCCAGATGAAGTTTATTGTCTTTTTGACAATGGGAAGTTGATCATCACACAATTTCACTTAAAGCGCACCAAGGGTCGTCCTAGAAGCGAAAGGATTCACAATGAGATGGATCAATCACAACGTGCCAGGAGAGGTCCAAAGCGTTGCTCAAAGTGCAGACAACCGGGACATGACAAGAGGCGTTTGCCAGGTCCACCTCTTGAGCAAGATTCAGGCACAAATCCGAACCAAAATTGAGGTTGTTGTATTTAATTGTCATTTAGTTGTAATGATTTTTAAGTTGGACTTCTAGTTTTAATCTTGTTGAGTGATTGTAATGATGATGGATTTGTGGTTTGATTTGATACAACATGGATGGTAAACTAAAACACAAGACCAAACTTCTAGTTTTCAATGGAAACACATTACCAATACATCTAGAGAAAACTACACGACATGGAAAGTTAATGAAAACACACACGACATAACTTTACAAAGAGAGTTCATGGAAATAAGAGACAATAAGATGACATGGATAGTTCAATGAAAACACACAAGACATAAATAAACAAAGATAACAAGGATAGTTCACTGGTTTCCTTCATTTTCTCTCCCTCGTCCTCATCCTCCACGGTGTCCTCGGCCCCTTCTCCCGCCTTCTCCGCCTCCTCCTTCTTGGCGAGCCTGTTGGACGACTACTCGCGAATTCCTCTGAGCCCAACGTCCCACCGAAGTATAGCTAGGCGGTGGAGGTGGCTGAGATGATCCAGAAGAGTGTTAAGAGGCCGAAGTTGTGGGGGTGTTGAGGCGGTGTCTGATAAATCGGAGTCTGTTGCTAATGGTGGAATTAAGGGAACCCTTGAGGAAACATGTCATATTACTATTATGGAGCATAACTTGACGACCCTCCAGCGCCCTCCGTTATAGTTGACCACTCATGATCTGGCCATGGGTTAGGCAGTTGTGTTTGCTGAGTCGGACGAATCTTTTCAATGTTTGGTTGGGCCCTTTTCTTACTCCTCCGTGGGGCCTCAGCTGGGGGCACAATGGGCTCATCATCACAGAAGGAAGGTCGAGCTGGAGCAGGCAGTGAAGGGTATACGATGACATCCCTCCTTTGCTCTCGAGTACAGTTGAGCAGGTTGTTGAAAAGCCTCCGCAGGAAAGATGTCTTCCGCTCGTCCATGGTGGGTGCACTATCGACAGTGTGCTTGGCATGTTCCAAGCCATCAACCTAATACGAATAAGTTGTAAAATGCAATGAAATGAATCTAATCAAGTTAATTGCCATCAATCAAATCTAAGCATGTAATCTAGGGACAAAAGAATAAGAATATGACGAAGAGTAAGAACGGATATCACTTACCACCGCTCCCCACACAACACCTTGCTTTGACACCCATCTAAGCGTGAATTTACGATACCACACCATGTACCTATCGTGGTACCCCATTGGCCTTGTCTTTGGTAACCCTCAGACAAACCAAGTCGCTCTATTCTCCCAAATGTTGATGTAAAACTCATGCTTGCGGATCCAATCCTTTGATTTGTAGCATAGGTCGATGGCATGGAGATCCTTGAAACCTTTAGGCGAGGATGCTGGAATTGGTTGCTCCATCCGATATTGCCTCAAGGCTCGATCTGGCAGGTTCCACTCCACCATGTGCCAACAGATCAAGGGCACCTTGCACAACCACGTCTCTTCATCCTCGGGGTGTCTAAGACGATGCATCTCGACCACTTCAGGTGGATATGGATTTCATGTCACCTACACTCATTAATGATTTGGAATTAGTACAAATAATATACACTCCATTTAAAAAATTAAAAATGATGAAATTTGACATTTTTACCTGGTTCCACCAAGGCTTATCAAACTCAGCACGATAAAATAGTAAAAAGTGCTCGGGCTGGTGGTCGTTTGTATTTGCTCCGATCCACCTTATTAAGGAAAAGTACGTATATAAGATATTTTTAAAGTATAGATGCTATGCATGTGAGAATTTTCTAAACACTTTCTTAATCAATTTAAGTACTAAATCTAAATTTACTAAAATTGGATACTTGGAAAGTGGCTAAATTCACTAAATTCGCTTACTTGGAATATATCTAAATTCACTAAAATATGATTCTATGGAAGCATCTAAATTCCCTAAAATTGCATACTTGGAATGAATCTAAATTCACTAAATTGCATACTTGGCAATAATCTAAATTCACTAAATTCGCTCCACTTGGAATGTATCTAAATTCACAAAAATACTAAAATTGCTTACTTGGAATAAAACTAGCATGTAAATTAAAATTACTTGGCACCATAGGGGGGTTTGTTAGAGCTCGTAGCTCCTCATTTGGCAACTAGAATTCCTGCGGGTTTGGAGGTGCGAACATTGGAAGATGCTCCCATGCCCAGAGTTGGAGTATGAACATCGCACCACTAGCTTGTTTCGCTCACAACCTTGAGCAAGTGCACAACTCTCGGTAGATCCCAGCCAATAAGGTCGACCCCAAACTCTTTCTCCCGATCTCGTCCCAGTCACCGAGGAGCAACGACAACCACATGCCTTGTATCCACCGGTTTGCCTTGTCGGGGAACAAAAATCCACCAACCAAGCCAATGAGGTAGACGCGTGCATATCACTCCACCTGATCTTCAGGGTGTCTGGGTCAAAATTAACCTCCAATTGGATGTGTTCAAAAAGCCACGGGATCGATACTTGCCCCGCATTGAGCGGTGGATGCCCAACCCCTTCGACGAGTGTTGTGGTCGGCATGTTGAACCCCAAACGATCGAGAATCAACGACCCCCAACCAACTTCGGGTTTACTCGAGTTGTCGATGATGGCCTCTCCAGTAACCGGCAGCCCGGTGAGGATGGCGACGTCTCTGAGGGTGATCGTCATTTTCCCCTTGGGAAAGTGGAAGGTATGCAGCTCGGGGCGCCATCGCTCTGCCATTGCCGTTAGCAGATCGTTGTCGATATAAAGGCTAATGAAGTGCCTCAGCATGTGCAATCCCGTCCGCTCTAGATAGGGCTCCAATCGAGGATGCCCAAAAGGCAATCGTGTTGTCCCTCGATAACTGATGGGAAAAAGTGATTCCTACAAAACAAAAACAAAAACACAACAAAAAACACAATGTTGTTAGTCAAAAGAAAGCAAAATAAAAACTTTTAAACTAATAAATAGTTTACAAATTTATACGGTACGGAGTGTCGACCAGATTATTGTCCCAAATTGCACGGGAGAGATGTTGTTTTTGCTCGTTTAAATATCTTCGATCCCTTGGGCTAGGATCGATATACAATCGAGGATCGTATATCTCAGCACTCATCTATAAAAAAATGTGAAATGAAATCTAGTTATTTCGAACCCATTTAAAAAATATCACAAAAGAAAAAATTACGTACTCTCAGAGCCTTTTCTTCCATTTTTTGGCGAAAGCTGGAGAGAGTATCGACGTAACTTTAGAGCGAAAGATTGTAAAAAAAAAAAACTCTAGATAATTTTTTATGATTTGGAAGATTGGACTTAGCCGCAACCATAGAACATACTAAGAATGAAACTAGAATGAAGGAATGGAGAGAGAAAGAAGTATAAAATAGTGGTGTGGTTTGGAATTTGGGGGGGGGGGGGGGGAGTGCTATTTATAGGGGAAGTGGCGATGGAAAATTAAAGAGCAATCACCGCTCTCATAAAATGCGGTGAATTGCCGCTTTTCTTGAAGACGGGGAAGCGTCCGCATCGCTGACGTGGTGAGCTGTGAAGCGTCGGATCTGGGAGAAAAACCAGAATCCGCTCTTCACATCGGACAATAACAGTGAATGACGCGAGGCGATGAATAGCCTGCCCTTGTCCACGTCAGCGATCCGCGTCCCCTCATTACTCTCCTTAGGGGTGGGCATTCGTTCGGTTCGGTTTCAATCGAACCGAAATTATGAATACCGGGTCCCCGAATTCTCCCAAACCTCAAACCGAATTCGAACCAAATTATAATTTGGTTCGGTCGGTTTAAACCGAATTATAATTCGGTTCAGTTTTTCACACAAAACCGAATTTGTGAAGTTACTTGTATCTTCTCACTTTTTAATTATTTTTTACCCCTAATATAAACAATAAATATGTAATTATATGCATCATCAATGATAAAATCAAACTTTTCAACACATAAGTCATAAAACATTTCAAATATTTAAGTCTTAAAACAACTACAAACATAAAAATCCACCATTTGGAGCTTGCAATTATAGTATTTCGGTTTTTCGGTCGGAAATTCGGTTCGGTTGAGAGAACCCTGGTTTCCGAACTATCCATATTTTCCTTCCGAATTCCAAACCGAATAGCATTAATTCGGTTTCAGTTTGGTTAATTCGGTTTTGGTTCGTGTTTACCGAACCGGTTGCCCACCCCTAGCTCTCCTCCTTAACGGTCTTGTTTTCCCCGTTTTTCTCTACTGCGGTGATGTATTCCCCGTTGTAGACCAATGCGATGATTGGTTTACCGCCTTTGTCTAAAACAGTGATATATTCACTATTTTTGACCACGACGGTGATTAACATCATTGTCTTGATCCATGACGATGATTATCAAACTGCTATATTTTAGGAAATATTTTTATAACTACTGTAGTTTGAGATTTTTTTAATAACTAGTTTATTCTGAAATTTTCCCCTTTTATTTTCATAGTCATTCTACTTTAACATCATTATTACTTTTCGGTCCAATATGTTACACGTTCTTCTTTCTTTCGCCGAAGGTCCCAATTCTTTCGATGCCATTGTTAGCAAGCATGGTTGTCATGTCGGTGGCATGCCCGGTTGAACCTGGTTCAACCTGTGCCGGTCATGAAACCGGCATGACACCACCGGTATGACCGGTATGTACTTACGCATTTTAAGTATTATGACATCATTTTAATGAACTTAATGAATAAAAAAAAAATTTATTATTCATTTTATGAATGTAATAGCTAAAAGTTGATGATATTTGTTGGATTGTAACTAAATTGTCCATAAATATGTTTTTATATATGATTAAATACATTAGATATGAATTGTTTTCACATTTTTTTAATCGGTATGAACCGGCACAAACTGGTTATACCACCGGTCGTACCATTCCACTTGCCAAACCGGCACAACGGTATAAACCGCAACCTTGTTAGCAAGGGAACGCTCAACTTCTCTACAATCTGTCAATCTACATCTGTTGCTGGCTTTTGATTCCTAAAGCCTCGAAACCAGTTTTCCGCTGTAATCTCTCCTTTCATCTTGCGGGCGGTCGTGTGCAATTTCCCTTACCGCTTCTTTCGTGCAAATAATGTTTTTCCCGTCTCCGGATATTAGGGTTGGGTCGCTGTTGCTTTTAATGACTGGTATTGCTTTTTGGTTCCGTTCTCCATCCTTGTAACCATGGCACCTGGCACGTTAGACTGGCGGTAGCAATGAGGAATGTTGATGAAGTGCAAGTGTTTGTGTATTTCCCTCAGAGAACGAGGTGCCCATAAAGCAGTTGGGCGGCGAGGTTGCAGAGCAGATTTATGACTTCGAGCAAACGAGTTCAAGATAGAAGCAGGATGAAAAGGGTACACGATCTGGAATTAGTGACAGAGTAGTGGAAAATTTTGTCCAAAGTGATGACTGATGACAGTCATGGAGGTGTTGAAGCAGGAGCCAGAGATGATCATCCCGGTCAGGAACCTTGAGCAGCATCGCCAGCGGCTTAATCTACTTAGGCCCAACAGAATCTCTGATTTTCTCTGCAATTCCCTTATGCCTTTTGAATTGTACAAGGATCAGAGAGGGGTCATGATGATGTCTGATGATGTCTGGGGATAAGCGGCTGCCATTAGACAAAATTGCTACCTTCAGAAGAGATTGATTTTGGTCTGCAGATTGATTTTAGGGCCGATTTGGTGCATAGGTATCCAGAATCTCTTAAGGTTAAAAAGCCTGCTGATGGAGGTGATTATTTGGAGCTTGTGTAGTGGAACCCAGCTTGGGCTATCACTCAGTTAGAGAAGAAGGTGTTGGGATTAACTGAAGCAAATAATCACAGGCCTGGGGTGTTCTCAGTGGCATTTCCTTCCGAATTTCCTCCCGGTTTCAAAAAGGTTGAGCCCTTCCAGAAAATGCCTTATCTGTCACCTTACGCAGATTCTAAGGAGCCTACCGCAGGGTCGAGAGAATTTGACAAGAGGGCAGTAGCTATAATGCATGAGCTACTTAGCTTTACTGTTGACAAAAGGCTGGTTACGGATTACCTTACTCACTTCCGTCGGGAATTTGTAATGCCACAAAAGTTGATGAGATTTCTGCTGAAGCATTTTGGAATTTTCTCCGTGTCTGAGAGGGTAAAAGGTTTAGTGTATTCTTGACAAAACATGTGATGGACAAGAGCTGAGTGAGAATTGCTCATTGGTTCGTTGGAAAGAAAGGCTCTTAAGTATTGTTGGCTACAGAGGAAAGAAGAGCGAGGTCTGTACTTTGAGCGACTCATTGGACATAGATAGAGGCTACTCATACGATGGAAAATGATTCTCCGAAAATGGAAACCTGGTCTTCCAATACGACGAAGAAGGGGTACTGGATGGTCTGAAACACACTTTGCTTGCACAAGATCATGTGATGGAACTGGGGTAGATTGTCAGTGTGTACATGGATGGTGACGCTTCTTCAGCGTAGTGACATTAAATTGTTGGGGGCTTTGGATTTCACTTGGTTAGATAGTGAGTATAGTTCACTAATGACTGACCTTCATTCTGTTTTAATCAATTTGATGCAGAACCTATAGATCATTTGCTTCTTCACTGTGAATTCTCATAGCAGTTGGGGTGCAGAGCTCCTTATCCATGGACTATTGCCAAGAATTGTCCTTGGTAATGATCCCCTATTGTCAAGATCATAAATCTTCTTTTGACAAAAAGAGGGCCACTAAGCTAGTAAACTATGGCTCTTCCTTGTGGTTTTTTCTCGGTATTCCTGGTCAGAATGAAACATCAGAAGCTTATTGATAAGCATTGTTCTGTCATGCATCGGATTGGTAAGGTCAGTTTCTCGGCTGTTTAAGGGGGGACACAAATGACAGGAGGGGTCTAGTCAGGAAGAATCTCGTAGATGGATCCATAATTTGCTTCTTGTGCAAAGGCGACTGAGATTGTAACATTATTGCTTTGTATGATTGTGTATTAGGGTCTGTGGTTGTTTGACGATGTGCTTTTCTTTCTCTTCTCCTTGTGTCTGCCTATTCTTTAATTTCTTTAGGTTAATAATATTAGCCATTCATAAAGAAGTCTTCGTTCTTTTTCTGTTCTTTTTTGGGTAAATAAATAAAGTTCTACAATATCTGTTATATCTCCGCCCTTTTGGACAGTTAATTCTATTCTATAGTTTTTCAATGCTCTGTATAAGTCTGCTTCGTGTTAAGTTTGTTTGACCTTTGTGCAAAAACATGCAGGCTAGTCTTTTATCCATCTGTTTGAGTTGGTATTCCTGGAGCATAGATTGCACCAATTCAAACTTTTGCGTAAATATGTTAGGAGGAATAGGGAACTTGATAGCTTTTGCTCCAAGTTTATTACCTCTAGGCAAACTGGGAGAAAATGATTATTAATCTTACTTGAGCTAATTATGGATAAGCTACTTGATACCTTCAAAGTAACTTTCGTTGAAGGTAAGGCCACCCAGGTGGCTGGTTAGCTGATTGTTTGTGTCTATTATTGGAATGTCCTTTTGCTACATCTATGCAATAAACCAACAGTTGAGATAAGATGGATTCAATTTATCATGCATCCATTGACTTTGATGTTTTCAGTTGCGAGGACATTGGTATTCTTTGATGCTTAAGCTCAATTTGCGAACTCAATCAGGTTTTTTGTTCCATATTCTTTCTATAAGCATGAGATTCATGCCAATTCTTGCTTGTGTATAACTTTTGCAGAAGGATAATTTAGTGGAATTTTTTAACTTCTCAATTTCAATACTCATCTTTATGTAATTCTCCTACTGCAAGTTTAGGCGCATAAACTATGTTCCTCCTGTCATTTCCTCTAATTATACAATTATTTAGTAATATTGCTCGTCATTATATGTGCATTTTACAATCAGGTATTAATACCAGTCCATTTGCCTGCATTTTTTGAAAATTGAGCAGAATATTGTATTTTTGGGCATGAAGCGACTTCCAGAGTCTCTTTAATCTCGGTATTACCCTCTAAAGTGATCCACAATAGTGGCAAAACCATGTCCCTGGACCATGGTTACCATCCTTGAATATTACACAATCTGCACGGCCTTAGCATGATCCAAGACTATGGAAAGTTTGCTCTGCGATCCTGCTTCGATTAATCATGCTGTGAAACTGGGTACAAAATTTGTAGGGCCAAGTTCTTACGGTTAAGTGTTTTGAAGACTATTTGGCAATTGGCAGAGGAACATCGGATGGGTTAGCCAAGTTGCATCAAGGTGCCCACAACGTTTGAAACTTTGAGTTGGCCATTTACTGTAGCCAAAAACACATTTAATGTGGATATACGTCAGCAGCTGCATAATTCATGAATACAGCCGAATGCTACATTATGATTTATGGCATTCCAGAAGATCGTCAACGGCACAGGTTAGCGTGTTTTCCTCTCTATTAATACTAAGAGAGTTGCATTGTTGACCAACTTGTCTACAATAATTCTGATGGCATATGAAATAGCCATGTACCTGTCTATCCTTTTTTAGTGCATAGCCATATATCTTCAATTCTGTCATCTATCTTGGTGTTGGTTAAGTGTGTACGCTGCTGTGGGGTGGTATGGAGGCGGCCATTTGGTCTAATATCATTCAATGGCCACAGTAAAGGTGATGCCTCTCTGGCAAGTCATTTCATTGACTATTCTCAAAGAAATGTAGATGTCAAGATGGTTAGCAGCGAGAGGAGTTAATAAGTTAAGTTATTTTTTTGGCATTAGTTTCTATTGTTTGACACGTGAATAGCTGCGGACCCGAAACTGATCTCAACCAAATCGACAATGGTGAAATCAGTTTGGATGTCAACATGGTTAGGGAGTTTGTTGTGCAAGCATATATTAGTTTCAGCCAATTGGCATGTGCATAGCTGGCATAGTTGAAGGCTACCGGAATCAAAATGTCTGATTTTTGCCTTCCACTTTGCGGACTATAGCATGTTCTTCATGTTCATCGACTCCCTATGTGATAAGGATTATGTTTTGCAGAATTTTATCAATAGCATCCCTGAGCTGGCTCGAGGCTAAAGTTGCCTTGTAGAGTAGATGAGTAAGTATATACCCAGGAAAGCATTTTACTCTGAACCAGGGTTCATGCAGTCTTGAGTAAGGCTTGCATCTGTAGCGAGTTGTAGTTTCGCTGGTCCAATAAGAACTTCCATCACCTTCTATGAATTAGAAAAGGGCGTCAATCTGATGTCACTTAAAGGAGGATAGAGTAGCGGTAATCTGTGATACAGTGTATTTTCATCCTTGGATTTGTTCGTGATTGATCCTTATAAAAAACTGTGAAATAGGCAAAACATATCTTTTTCCTATAAAGGGTGGTTTTCTTTACCGGGTAGGCCCCAGGGTCATGAAGCCGTTCAGCTAGCCGCTATCAACAATTAAGAGTTTCACAAGTAGGAGGAACCGTGAACAAGTGGGCTATATGGTTGCTATCCCTGTATTCTCTTTCTTATACACATTTCCAGTTTTGGTATCTTTATCAATTGTTTCGAATTATCTTCATACAGCTGATATTGATCAGGTCTGTGAGATAATAGTGGTTGTAGCTAAACCATAAAGCTGGGTGTATTCATTTTCCAGCTGGGGGTTGTGGAGGTACGCCAATCTACTAGCACTATCTATTACATGCGTATAACCCTCAACTACTTCCTGTATTCCCTGGTTGACAAAAGACCCTTAAGCCGGAGTGAACTCATCCATTACAGATTTACATTGTTGTCCTTTTTGCCATAGAAGTAAATGGGAACTTGAAAAAGAGAAAAAAAAAAAAGAAGATATATATATATAGAGAGAGAGAGAGAGAGAGAGTTGAAGGAAGAAGCGGGTTGACAGTTTGAATTCTGACCCAGTTCTCATTTAATGAAGAAATTAAAGCAGTTTGATGGATGGCCCTTCAAGTTTCAACTACAACGTAGCCAAAGTTGGTGTTCGCATTTACTTCTTGCCAACTACCTCTCTCTCGCCTTACTTGCATTCATTTTTCTTACATCTACATTTACAGATCAACATAACCCATTCCCTGCAAATTTCCTTATATATAATCATCTGCCCTAAGCACATTCTTTGAAGTTGTACAAGTAGTAGTAGTACATTGGAAATTCCAGAATCATGGCTAGAGAGAGGGATCTCCTGTCCACAGAGATTGTTAACCGTGGGATCGAGTCTTCAGGACCCAATGCAGGCTCCCTGACGTTTTCTGTTCGGGTAAGGAGGAGGTTGCCCGATTTTCTCCAGTCAGTAAACCTCAAGTATGTGAAGTTGGGTTACCACTACCTCATCAATCATGCCATCTACTTGGCGACCATTCCTGTTCTGGTGCTTGTGTTCAGTGCTGAGGTTGGAAGCCTCAGCAGGGAAGAGCTCTGGAGAAAGCTATGGGAAGATGCTCGCTATGACCTCGCAACTGTGCTTGCTTTCTTTGGCGTTTTTGTCTTCACACTCTCTGTTTACTTCATGTCTCGCCCCAGGTCCATCTATCTCATTGATTTTGCTTGCTATAAGCCTGATGATGATCTCAAGGTAAAGCAACTTAGTACTTTTAGATCCCCCTCTCTCTCTTCTCGTTTTCAATAATAAGTTTGATTCCTAGTTATTATCTCGTCTGACTGCTTGGCGTTTACCAGGTGACTAAGGATCAGTTCATAGATTTGGCTCGTAGGACAGGCAAGTTTGATGAGGCAAGTTTGGAATTCCAGCAGAGAATTCTGCATTCCTCAGGAATTGGGGATGAGACCTACATTCCCAAAGCTATTATGGCTCAGGAGAACTGTGCGACAATGAAAGAGGGTCGTGCAGAAGCTTCAATGGTGATGTTTGGTGCTCTTGATGAGCTGTTTGAGAAGACCAGGATCCGGCCCAAGGATGTAGGGGTCCTGGTGGTCAACTGCAGCATCTTCAACCCAACACCATCCCTCTCGGCCATGATTATCAATCATTACAAGATGAGAGGTAACATTCTGAGCTACAATCTGGGAGGCATGGGTTGCAGTGCTGGGATTATAGCCATGGATCTGGCTCGTGACATGCTCCAAGCCAACCCGAATAACTATGCTGTGGTGGTTAGTACTGAGATGGTTGGCTACAATTGGTACTCTGGCAAGGACCGGTCTATGCTCATCCCAAACTGCTTTTTTAGGATGGGTTGCTCTGCAATCCTCTTGTCAAACAGGAGGCGTGACTACCCACGTTCTAAGTACCGTCTTGAACACATTGTTCGAACCCACAAAGGTGCTGATGATCGCAGTTTCAGGTAAATTTTATTTATTTGCTGGTCTTATGCTCAATGTTATCTGCTATTTGCTTGCGGGGGGTTTGCTTGCATGGGATGCTATAAGGTTCTGTTACTTTCAACGATGGTGATGGGTGAGCCCTTGATAGTGAGAACTTGTTGTTTGACTAATCTTTACTAGCTAGCATCGGAAGGGGAAGTTGGAAATGCAACTAGAGTCGAGTCTGCCCCTGCATAGTATTTAATCGTAGACACCATGGACTTGGAGATGCTTTGGAGTTCGGACGTCCTGCTCCAGTAGGTTGTAAGGTTTTCCTGGCACTATAATGGAAACTTAGGAAATTCAGGGAAGTAAAATAAAAGAAGAATTAAGGACATGGGAATAGGCTAGCTTCCAAAAATCTTGATGATATAAACTAGCAATAATTTGCATTTTTATTCTCTCAGCATTCAATGAATAGTAGTCCCAAGACAGTAGCATCTTCTTGCAATAAGTGCGATTGTCTTACTAGTGTGACCGGCACATGGTTATCTTTCACACCCAACTCTACGTGTTTAAAACCCCTCATTACCCACCCAAAGGTAAGGGAATCGTGACATGAGAAGAAGAATGTCTAACATTTTTGTTTAAGTCTAACCATGTGACATTAAATATTATATCATAAATCAGTGCGTACTACCTTCAGCCATTCATCTTGATTGTGATTTGGGTTTGGCAATTTTTTCCAGTTTGTTGTCTCTGAATTGTAGTTATAAACCTGCTTGTTTAAGCTGAAGTTTGGAACTTGGATGTGGGTGAGGGTTTTAAAAAATTATAGAGCTAACTGAAGTTGTGCTCGGTACAGAATCTATGTTCTTGAATGTTGAGCATAGCTTCCTAATGAGATGGGTGGGGCTTCTTTTCTGTGTTTTCCCAAACTGCTGTCAGGTGTGTATACCAAGAAGAAGATGAGGAAAAGCACAAGGGACTAAAGGTGAGCAAAGATCTGGTTGAAATAGGAGGAGAAGCCTTGAAAGCCAACATCACCACTCTAGGGCCTCTGGTGCTACCTTTCTCAGAGCAACTCCTCTTCTTTGCAACCCTTGTGTGGGGCCACTTGTTCGGGAGCAAGAAGAAGCAGAAAGGCAGTGTCGGTGGAGGAGCCCATCCATTATTAGCAGCGTCTTCAAAGCCGTACATCCCAGACTACAAGCTGGCTTTTGAGCACTTTTGTGTTCACGCTGCCAGCAAGACAGTGCTGGATGAACTGCAGAGGAACCTGGAATTGAGCGACAAGAACGTCGAAGCATCGAGGATGACACTTCACAGGTTTGGGAACACGTCCAGCAGCAGCATATGGTATGAGCTGGCTTACCTGGAAGCGAAAGAGATGGTGAGGAGAGGGGACAGGGTGTGGCAGCTGTCGTTCGGCTCCGGTTTCAAGTGCAACAGCCTGGTGTGGAAGGCAATAAGGCGCGTGAAGAAACCTTCCAGGAATCCCTGGCTTGATTGCGTTGTCAGATATCCTTTCCAAGCTTAGAAACTGCGAAATGAAGGGGGAAGCTGATGAGGGAAATGATGCAAGTGACTATTGCATTAAAGCATATTCTTGAGAAGGACACAAATGGGTTTGGATTCGTTTTCTTTTTAAACTAAACTTGTTATGAGCAACTAGAGCTTGCTGCTCTTTTATTCTTGTTTTTGTTTTTCTGCCCTGGATTTGGACCTAAAACAAGCAAACCCAGCAGTGGAGGGTATTTACCAGAAGGGGGAACCTGCCTTTTGTGAGTATCTAAGAAATTCCAATTCTGCTGTTGCATCGTGGAGAAACTGTAATGTTAAGGTGCCACTGCCTGGAGGAAAATACTGTTAGTAGGAGTGTCATTGTGGGTTTCGTACTGTGGTAAGGCTGGATGGTTGGTTGGGGTAAGGGAACCGTTGAGTGATCAACCTAGCTTCGGATTAAGTCGTGTTAGTGTTAAGCCTTATAAAATAAAAACTTAAGTTTCACAGTACCGTTCTGTTGCTTTAAGTTCCATCTGTGCGTTGAGTTCCTCAGTATTTCTCAAAATCAGTTGTCAAGTTACATGGTAATACATCGTTTGTAATTCATAAAAAAAAAAAACATCGTTTGCACACAACCCGGAGGCTTAAATAGGAGGTTATTTTGAAATAGGATTAATGCCACATTTGGTCATTGTGATTACTAAATGGTGTCATGTTTTTTTTTTTTGTCATAGATAGATCGTAATAGATAGGGTATTACAATGCAGTGGAAACATAAACGCGTTAGTCAACCATATGGGTCGCTACCGATGCAAGGGCCGTTTGTGCCACGCGATGGGCAACCCTGTTAGTTCTACGAGGAGCAAAAACAAAAGAAATAAAAGCAAAAGAAGACTTCAGCTTCCGTACTTCCTCAAGCACTGCTCCTCCTCGGTCATGATTGACATCATTCTCCAATGCACGTCGGATGACCAATTGCGAATCACCACAAAAGCAAACAGCAGAATAACCACGATTAAGGCTCCATAACATTGCATCGCGCAAAACTAACAATTCCAACAAGAATGGGTCCCAAATGCCTTCATAGAACTTACCGTATGCGCAAACCAAGGAATGGCTGCTATCAAACCCAACGAAGCCTATGCTTCCGCCCACTCCGCGCCTCGTCGCACCGTCAAAACGGACGAGAAGACCCCCAGGGGGACACGACGGACCTGCTGCTGGTTCCCTGTTCTGCCGCCCTCTAGTGGGTTGTTCCCTCGGCGCAGCAGTCGCCTCTCGCCATTCCTCAAGCTGTCGATTGAATTGCCGAAATAGGGGACCTGGAAGATACTGAATTTTGTCATAAATTGACCAACATCGAGCCTTCCATATACGCCAGGTGAGGAACACTATTTCTGCAATGTCCATCTTCGAAAGCTGCATAGAGAAGAAAAGCTCATGCCACGCAAGGTCAACAGCCATAGCTAGCCGAATCTGCTCACGCCCAGCAAGATTCCAAAGAGCTCGCGCGATCCTGCATTCAAATAAACAGTGAGAAATGGTTTCTACACTCTCTGAGCAAATCAAGCAATCATCAGATTCACATAGATGCTTCCCTTTAAGAATAGCCTGCATTGGAAGGAAGCCTCTTACAACCCGCCAAAGGAAGAACTTGAGTTTCGGAGGGATTGGCAGGCTCCAAAGTGTCTTCCAGAACTTTGTATTAAGGTGTGAGGGGAGCTGATCATACTGAAGTTGTCGGCTGCCTGCTTGGAGTTGGTAGCCTGTTTTAACAGTATATTGCCCAGAATCCGAGTAATGCCAGATGAGCTTGTCAGGTTGGGGTGCTGATGGCAGTGGGATGGATAGGATCCATGAAACACTCTAAGGGGTAAAGGAAGCACGAATGAGGTCTCCATTCCACGTTCTAGTAATTGGGTGGATAAGGGCAGCCACAAAGGGATTGGGAAGAGAGATACCGGGCAGCAGGGATGGAGAAGAAGGAGGGGTCGAAGGCAACCAGAGGTCCTCGAGAATGTGAATCGCTGAACCGCAACCTACTTGCCATCTCAATCCCTGCTTAAGAAGATTCCTCCCTTCAAGGACTCCTTGCCAGGCCCAAGATGGGCGGGAGCCCGTAGATGCCGAGAGAAAGTCGCAATGCGGATGATAACGAGCCTTGTATAGTCTTGCAAGGAGGGATTCCGGACACATCAGTAGCTTCCAAGCCTGCTTCCCAACCATCGCTATGTTGAAAAGGTCGAAATCCCTAAATCCGAGGCCTCTGTGGAATTTGGTGACACAGATTGCCGGCCAGGAAATCCAGTGAATTCCCCTCTCCTTATCTTGCCCAGCCCACCAGAATCTAGCCAATTGGCTATTAAGTCTACGACAGGAAGACGAGGGGAGTCAGAAAGAGAACATGGTGTATACCGGCATTGCTGAGCCAATAGCCTTGAGTAACACTTCTTTTCCAGCTAGAGAGAGGGATTTAGATCGTCAGCTTTGTATACGGGCAGAAGGTTATCTTCAACAAATTGGAATGTCTGGACTTTAGAACGCTGAATTTGAGCCGGGAGCCCCAAATACTTGTCAAGAGGTCCAATGGAGGAAATACCAAGCATGTTCGCCAAAAGGATCTTCTCTTGATCACTAACATTAGAGCTGAAACAGACTGAAGATTTCTGACGCTGCCCACTAGCCTCCTCAAAGGGGCGCAACAACTGAAGCAGGTTATTACACTCAAAGGACGTTGCCCGCAAAAATAAGTAGGTATCGTCCGCGAAGAACAGATGGGAGATAGTTGGTGCAAGCTGGTGGACCTTCAAACCATGTAACTGTTGCAGCTCAAGCGCATTATGCAGCAGGGAAGAAAAAGCCTCTGTGTAAATGGCGAAAAGGAGAGGTGATAATGGATCGCCTTGTCGAATACCCCGTTGAGGTCTGAAATACCCATGCTCATTACCGTTGAGAAGAACAGTGAAAGTAACTGAAGTGACACACGACCTTATCCACTTCATCCACTGAGAACCGAACCCCAAGGCTTCCATTACTACAAAGAGAAATCCCCATTCGACCCGGTCATAAGCTTTCTCCATGTCCAGTTTAAGAGCCATCCACTTATCCCTTCCCGAATTCTTCGTCTTTAAGAATTGCATCACTTCCTGAGGAATAAGAATGTTATCAGAGATATCCCTCCCCTTGATAAAGCCATTCTGAGAGTCAGAAATCACGGCAGGGAGAATAACACCAAGCCTAGAAGTGAGAATCTTGGAAATTATCTTGTAGGAAACCTGGCACAGGCTGATCGGCCGCATTTGCTTCATCAACTCAGCATTAATGACCTTGGGGATTAGAGTGATAACCGTGTGGTTGAAGTTTTGCAGTAAACGGCCAGATCGGAAGAAGGACAGGGCTTCCTTGCAGACTGAATCTCCAATAATATCCCAATAAGTTTGGAAAAAATCACCGGTTAGCCCATCCGATCCCGGAGCTTGCCCGGGACCTATGCTAAAAGCAGCAGCTCGAATCTCTTCCCGAGTGATAGGGGCTGCCAGGAAAGAATTCTGAGCAGGATCAATCTTCGGTTGAAGTTCCAACGCATTGACCAAGAAGTTGGGTTGAATTCCATTAGACGTAAACTGGTGTTGAAAGAAGCCAATAGAGATGCTGCCTTTGGCATCCTCATCAACATGCCGAATCCCAGCCTCATCTTGCAATACTTCAATACGATTATGCCGCCGCCGTTGAGTAGTTGATAGGTGAAAGTGGTTCGTGTTGGCATCACCGAGTTGCAGCCAACTGTTTCTGGATTTCTGTTTCCAATACGCTTCCTCTTGCAGATACGCCGCCGCAAGCTGAGTTTCAAGGCCCTGAATCACCTCCCAATTCACTGCTGATGCATCCCTTTCAGTCTCTATAGCAAACCTTAACTCCCTGATTTGCCTGGTAGAATTGGTAGTACCCATCCTTGACCATTCTACCAGCCGGTGCCTGACTGCCTTAAACCGCGAGTACAGCTGGAACCGCGGAGTTCCCTGTACAGAAACCTGCCATCACCAAATACAATATCACGTGCATCAGCATTAGAACACCATCTGCGGTCAAAATGGAACCGCAACTTCCCTTTCCCTGCACCTGGAGTTAGTTGCAGCAAAATAATCTGATGATCTGAACCAAGGTCTGAGAGATGCGTAATCTGCATAAGAGGCCAAAGAGACATGAGATTATCAGTGACTAATGCTCTGTCTAGCCGCTCTAAAATGTGAGTTGCTAACCCCTGTCGATTAGACCATGTAAACGGATGGCCTTTATACCCCAAATCAAGCAAACCTGCACCATCGAGGAAGGAACGGAAGACTTCCATCACATGGAAGGGGATGAGAAGGTTACCAGCGCAAAGGCATTGATCGATGTGCATGGGGGTAAGTTGGTTCTCAGGGCAGGGGATGAGAAGGTTACCTTCTCAATAGATGAGAGCATGAAGTTTTCTTGCCTTCATGATGATATTGAATACTGTGATAATGTAGATGTTTCTCTTCTTATGGTAGACCCTTTTTGGCCAGCGCAAAGGCATTGATCGATGTGCATGGGGGTAAGTTGGTTCTCAGGGCAGGGGATGAGAAGGTTACCTTCTCAATAGATGAGAGCATGAAGTTTTCTTGCCTTCATGATGATATTGAATACTATGATGATGTGTCTGATTTCATTGTGGCACTCGCATCCGTAGGTGCCATTCTTACTGACCCCTTGGAGGAGTCTTTTTTAGTAGGTGCCGATGACTCGGAGCCTCCGGAAGAGGAGGGACAACCCTCACGAGCTGAGGAAGCCTGCGTTGTGACCCACAAAGCGGAGGTGGAAGCCTTACCCCCCATGGCCAAGATTCCTACCTCTTTGGAAGAGCCACCCGAGTTGGAGTTGAAGCCGTTGCCTCCCCACCTTGAATATGCCTTCCTGTAGGAAGACAACAAGCTCCCGGTCATCATCAATGCAAACCTCACACCCTAGCAGAAAACCCAATTGATCGAGGTCTTGCGTCATCATGAGAGAGCCATTGCATGGAAGATGAACAATATCCGATGAATTGGGCCCTCATTTTGTTCTCACAAGATCCTCACAGAGGAGGGCGCCAAGCTGGTCCGCCAACATCAATGGCATGTGAATCCTAACCTTGAGGAGGCGGTGAAGGCCGAGGTGATCAAGCTCATAGACTCTGGAATCATCTACCCCATTTTGGACAGTCAGTGGGTAAGCTCGACTCAGTTGGTTCCCAAGAAAGGAGGGATGATAGTGGTGACAAATGAGAAGGAGGAGCTCATACCAACAAGGATGGTGACCGGGTGGCGGGTGTGCATTGACTATCATCGTTTAAACGATGCCACTCGTAATATCATTTCTCGTTGTCTTTCATTGATCAAATCCTTGAGAGGCTCGCGGGTCACGATTATTACTGCTTCCTGGATGGCATGTTAGGGTACTTCCAGATACCTATCCCCTGGGAAGATCAAGCTAAGACGACAATCACTTACCCATTCGAAACATTCGCTTATAGACGCATTCCGTTTGGATTGTGTAATGCCCCGACTACATTTTAGAGATGCATCGTGGCTATCTTCGATAAGCTTGTGGGGGAGATAATGGAGGTGTTCATGGATTATTTCTCGGTATTTGGGAATTCATTTGCTCACTGCTTGACCAACTTGGAGAAGGTTCTTGCATGGTGTGAATAGACCAATTTGACTTTGAGTTGGGAGCAGTAACATTTTATGGTGTGAGAGGGCATTGTTTTGGGCACAAGATTTCGAAGAAGGGCATTGAGGTAGATCAAGCCAAGGCCGAGACCATAAGTAAGCTTCAACCTCCGACATTAGTTAAAGGCATTAGGAGCTTCCTTGGGCATGCAGGATTCTATCGCCGATTTATAGAGAACTTTTCAAAGATCGCTCTACCCCTAACGAAGCTTCTAAAGAAGGATGCACATTTTCTCTTGACGAAGGAGTGTTTTGAAGCTTTCCATATCCTCAAGGCTAGGCTCACAAATGCCCCGTTCATGGTTTCTCCGGATTGGACCCTCCCTTTCCAGCTAATGTGTGATGCTAGCGATTACGCAGTGGGAGAGGTGTTGGGTCAAAGGAGGGGGGATACATTTTCAACCCATATGCTATGCCTCAAAGACATTGAACGAGGCTCAGGAGAATTACACAACTACTGTAAAGGAGTTGTTGGCGGTCATCTTCACTTTTGACAAAGTTCAGGTCCTATCTTGTGTTATCAAAGGTCATCGTATAGACCGATCATTCCGTCATCCATTTCTTGATGAGCAAGACCGAAGGCAAACCCTACTTGATGAGATGGATCTTGCTTCTGCAAGAATTAGATGTAGAAATAAAATACAAGAAGGGGGCTGAGAACCTTGCAGCGAATCACCTTTCCGGACATGAAGGTCCCGAGGGGAGAACGTTCCAAGGCGAGATTAATGACACTTTCCCCGATGAGAAGTTGTTTGTGCTTGCCGTGACTGAGAGTGCCGCTCCGTGGTTCGCCGATTTTGCCAACTATTTGGTCGGATGACAGCTACCAAAGGGAATGAATACAAATGAAAAAAAGAATTTTATTTCCGACCTCCGATACTACTTTTGGGATGATCCTCACCTTTTTCGGATTGGGGCCGATGGTATCATTCGAAGGTGTGTACCATAAAGGGAAATGATGGCTATTCTAAGCCAATGTCATGAGGAACTAACTCGAGGGCATCATGTGGGAAACCACACCGCAAGGAAGGTGCTTAAATCGAGGTTCTACTACCCGTCGCTGTTCCGGGATGCCAACTCATTCGTCCAGCATTGTGATAGCTGCCAATGAACATGTAATGTCTCTAACCGAAATGAGATTTCCACAAACAATTTTCATCATATGTGAGATTTTCGATGTATGGGGCATCATATGGGAAGAAGTACATTCTAGTAGCCGTGGACTACGTCTCGAGGTGGGTGGAGGTGCAAGCCCTACCTACAAATGATGCAAGACGAGTCTGCGAATTCCTGAAGAAATTGTTTTCACGATTTCGGACCCTGAGGGTCATCATTAGTAATTGAGTACCCCATTTTCAAGGGAAATTTGACAAACTCCTCGATTGCTATGGTGTCACCCATCGGATTTCCTTGGCCTACCACCCCCAAATAAGTGGTCAGGTTGAATTGTCAAATAGGGAACTGAAGAGGATTATGGAAAAGACCGTGGACCAATCCAGCAAGGATTGGTCTACAAAACTCGATGATGCTCTATGGGCATGCCGCACAGCTTATAAAACATCAATAGGCGTCTCGCCGTACCAATTGGTATATGGCAAAGTGTGTGATTCTCACGTAGAGGTAGAGCACAAGGCTTTCTGGCCACCAAATTGTTGAATATGGACCCTACTTTGAGTGGCAATGAGAGAAAGTTGCAGGTGCTAGAACTCAAAGAGTGGCGTCTTCACGCCTATGAGAACACCAAGATTTACAAGGAGAAGACGAAGCGTCTGCCTGACGCAAGGCTCAAAGGGGGGAAAGACTTTTAACTGAAGGAACAAGTGCTTTTTTACAACTCTCTATTACGTCGTTTCCCGGGGAAGTTGAGATCAAAATGGTCGGGCACGTACTCGGTTACCCGAGTGTTTTCCTATGGGGCGGTGGAGATTTCCCACTCGGAGCAAGGGATCTTCAAGGTAAATGGACACTGCCTCAAACATTACCTCGATGGAGATGTAATGCCCCGAAAGGTGGTGGTGCTCCTATATGATGTTTAGCCCGAAGTCTCCGTCTAGCTTAAGATGTTAAACTAGCGCTTGTTGGGAGGCAACCCAACGGAGGTATGTCGTTTGAATCGTATTGTGAAACTTTGTTATGTGTAATAATCTCGCCTCGAGCGAGAATGTGCGTGTGTTTTTGTTTTGTTTGTTTTTCCCTTTGAAGTTCAAACATCATACCCTAAGAAATTCTCCAACTTTTATTCACCAAGCCATCCGGTAACATCATGATCGGTTGGATTGCCAGTTGCGTACTAAAGGTTGCAATCGCGGATTAGTAGTAAAAATAATAATAAAGTGTATTATTATTTTATATAAAAATAATAATAAAATCGGGCCTGGGGCCGAGCGGGCAGCCCTCCCATTAATTCTCCGCTGCAACCCGACCCTCCCCTTTACAATTCCCACCGCGAGTCCCCCCGCCCCCCCCCCCCCCCCCAAAAAAAAGAAAGGCATCGGCCAAAACAAATTCCCCAGCTCTCCAGTTAATTCCCCAACCTGCCAGGGAAAGAAAATCCTGACCCTCCGTACAATTCCCCCAGCCGCCTACATCCCCCTGGAACCCTCGGCCCATTCTTTTCCCAAACCCAGCAACTAATTACCGACCCCAAGAAAATCAACGCTGCCGATTAACTCCCATCCCGCGCGAGTCGACACCGATCCCGATCTCATCCCTCTCGTGTACTAGGTAAGGATAACGAACCCCTTCGCGATCTCTAAACTCGATTTATCGTTAGACTAATTCGAAGTCCGGTTTTTATTAGCGGTGACGTTGAGGGTTCGATCAACGAGGAGATCAACGTCCCGGGTCAGCCAATCTAGGCCTAGGCACGTTCTAGAGGTAAGGGAACTCGATCCCTTTGAGTTAGATCGATCGATTTGGTGTTTTCCTTGAGGGTGCAATTCTATGGTTTTAGCAACAGACGATGAGGCTTTTAGTGACAGGGTTTGGGTGGTCACTAAACCCGCTGGGAATTTTCAGAAAATTGTTTTAGATTGTTTAAATTGTTACGAGTCTTTATGGAGGTTTGTTCTTGAGTTTAAAATTTTTATAAATTGAGGCAGGTCTAGGAGATGGCTTTAATTTAATTTGATGATTTTTGAAGATGTACTTCTAATTTTAGAAATTGCTCGAACATTCGTTTTAATTAAATAAAAATAATTCCGAGGAGTTAATAAGGATTTGATAATTTTCCAGGGTATAAGTACCCATGATTGGTGTAGGAAACTTATTACCCGAATTTTTGAGAAGGTTCAAGGTAGGTGGAAAATTCGTCCAAGACTAAAATAATTAGGAAAAGTGGTCGGTTTTGAAGGGATTGTTTTTAGAAAATTTTTAAAGTGGGTTAGGAGACCTTGGGAGCGAGCCTCGAGGGCCGGATGTTGAGTAGAGGATGTCCTAGTGACCCAAAAGTGAATTCTAAATCGAGAAAGGTCGACTAAGGAGATGACTTTCTTATTAATAGGTTCACCGAGATAATTTGGCTAGGAGGGATTTCTTTGAGTAAAGAATCGAGGAGTCAGCTTTATAAGTTGACCGTAAAGGGGGTAAATTCTACGCCTTACGTGTTCTTTCAAGAGTTTCAAGTCTTGAGTATTTTGATGAAGTGAATGTCGTTGTTTGATTGTGCTTATGGTTGATGATATGTGATTTTGTTTGAGCTATGCTTGATGTGAATGTGCATGAGTTCTTATTCAAATTTAAGCTTTAAGTTTATAAGTTATTGTTGAAGTTAAGAAACAAGTCCTTTTTAAAGAAGTAACTTACCTTCAAGAAGGTGAAGTCGTTTTAAGTGTTTTTAGTCACTAGCGCCAGTCCATTGCCTTTTGAGACATTTTGAGATAGAGCAGCAGTTATGCTCTTGAGACTTTTACGATGGGCAGCAGTTATGCCCTTGAGAATCGTGGTGAAGAGCCATCACGATAAGTTTAAGATGTTAGGGGGATGAATCGTTACGACTTCCCTAACTAAGTTTAAGTTTAAGGAAAGCCTGAATGGCTTCTCATACGTATGAGTTGGCAACCGGACTAGCTAGTGAGGGATCCCCGTGTCAGTCAAAAGATTTGAGTCAAGTGTTGAGCTTTAAGAAGGGAGAGTAACTTTAACTCACGAAGAATTTTATGAGTTAAGATTGTTAAGAGTGGAAGTACAGAACGGCTTCCACTAGTAGAAGTTAAGTGTTTAGAGAAGAATACTAAAGTACCATAGATTTTATCGTAAGGGCGTAGACTGACCCCAACTCACTCACCAGATCGTAGAGGAGGAAATCCTAACCAGCCGGTCCGTGATCAGCAAGCTAGAGGAGCTCAACAACATCGTCGCTGAGAGATGTCGAGCCAGGCGTCAGAGTAAGCATCAGAAAACTTTTTCCAATTATTAAGATTTTATGGTTAAGAGTTAAAGATTTGAGATTCATTTCTTTTGGACAATTGAGTTTTGCCCACGTGTTTAGGGCTTCGTTTTGAGATGTTAAGATTTTCGAGTTTGGTATTTTATTTAAAGTTGTGCATTTGAGATTTTTTTTAAATATACCCCGGAGTAGAAATGTCTTTTTTCCAAATTCAAAGAGGTGGGATGTTTCATTTTGGTATCCGAGTCGGTCGTCCTCTGTTTCTTGGTTCCCAAGAAATATTGGAATGTCGGTCTCAGTTTTTAAAGGTTTTGTTTTAAAGATTTCAAGTCAAGGTTTGGCCAAATAAGTCAAGATTTCTTTTAAGAATTTAGAATCTCCAGTCTACTCTAAACCATATTAAGGAAGAAATAACTGAGATCTTACGAAACCCTGTGCGTCTACAGTGCAAGTGTTGGTCCGCACCCCACACAACAGGTGCCAGTACCAGAGAGACGTCCACCAGACTATGTAGGGTTCCGGAAGAGAAAAAAGGTGGAATATTTTAAGGGGAGGGGGGCTTTCAACAGACCCCATGGAAGTAGAGCAGTGGCTAGATAAGGTCACTCGTACACTGGTCGAGATGAGAGCTGATGATGAGGACAGAGTGCTGCTGACAGTGTTCTTGCTGCAGGACGCTGCATACAACTGGTGGACTACCTTGCCAGCTAGTCGAGAGGATCCACCGGCCATCACTTGGCCAGAGTTCGTGCAGTTATTCAAGGACCACTTCATACCTGAGGCTTACCGGATCAGGAAGCAGAGGGAATTTCTGCTGATCAGGCAGAAGTGGGTCAATGAAGGCAAGGAAAGCGTGACTGAGTACACGGCCAGGTTTGACAAGCTACTTATCTATGGAGGGCCTCAATTTCAGGATGTAGCAGCTTAACGCACCCATTACCTAGAGAGCCTGAAGCCTGCTTTTCGGCGTCAGCTGAGTATATTGAACTGGAACAACATGGAAGAGATTTATCAGGCAGCTCTTCGACTGGAGAGGGCGGATACAGCTCTGTATGAGGAAGGGATGCAACGAGAAGGGAACAAGAGAAAGGCTGCTAGTCTGTCTGAGGGGCCAGGACAGCCGAGTCAGCAGAGAAGGAGACCATCTCAGAGCTACTATGGGGCCACCCAGAGTCAGGCCGGCTCAACCAGATCAGGGCGACCTACATTCCTCTGGATGCAACCAGTGTGGGAGAACCCACCCGGGAGAGTGCAAGGTGCATCTGGGAGGCATCTGCTATCACTGCAACGAACCGGGCCACTATGCCAGAGATTTCCCTAGGAGAGGAGGACAGGGGAGAGCCCAGTCCGAACAGTCAGTCCGGGGCGGAGGAGGAAGAACTCAGACCGGACAGCAGTTTGGCAACCAGCCAAACCGGTCTAATCACCAGCAGGGAGGAAATGCAGGGCGGTTCAACCGCAATGAGCGAGATCGAGGGCAGGGATCTCAAGCATTTGGGCAACCAAGACTGTTTGCCATGAGGAGAGAAGAAGCTGACGCTGCACCTGAGGTGGTGACTGGTATGATCTCGCTTTACCACCAGCCCGCTTTTGTGTTATTTGATTCCGGTTCCACGCACTCTTTCATTTCTACCAAGCTTGCTAGAACCTTAGGGATCCCATTTGTGAGGTTGGGGCAGAATTTAGGGGTCAGGACCCCAGTGGGGGATACCCTTATAGTAGACTTAGTCATTCGGGATTGTGTTATCACCGTGGCGGGGCACGAATTCGAGGCGAACCTAATTCTACTACCCTTCGACGAGTTTGATGTCATCTTGGGTATGGATTGGTTGTCAAAGAATAGAGCAAAGGTGGACTGCTACAAGAAGGAGGTTAGCCTAGAGATAGAAGGAAAGGGAACTGCTTTGTTCAAGGGGACTAAGAAGCTTATTCTTGGATGCTTAATCTCCACAGTTAGGGCATTCTCATTAATTCAAGAAGGATGTGAAGCATATTTAGCTCATGTTAAGGAGGTGCAAGAGAAGAAGATAGAGGATGTCTCTGTCGTCAGGGAATACCCCAAGGTATTTCCCCAAGATCTTCCTGGGCTACCGCCGCAGCGAGAGGTGGAATTCGATATTGAAGTGATTCCTGGCACGACACCGATATCTATTCCTCCTTACCGTATGGCACCAGTGGAATTAAAGGAGTTGCAGGAGTTGTTGGAGAAGGGGTTCATACGCCCTAGTGTATCACCATGGGGAGCACCAGTGTTATTCGTGAAGAAGAAGGATGGCAGCATGAGACTTTGCATTGACTATAGGAAGTTGAACGAAGCTACCATCAAGAACCGCTATCCTTTGGTAAGGATAGATGATCTCTTCGACCAACTACAAGGAGCAAGGGTGTTCTCGAAGATCGATCTACGGTCAGGGTATCATCAGTTGAGAGAGGCAGATGGTTCAGTACCCAAGACAGCTTTTCGCACTAGGTACGACCACTACGAATTCTTGGTCATGCCGTTCGGACTAACCAATGCACCGGCAGCTTTTATGGCACTAATGAACCGGTTTCTTCATGAGTACTTGGACAAGTTTGTCATCGTCTTCATAGATGACATACTCATCTACTCGAGAAGTAAGGAGGAACACGAAGAACACCGTAGAGTGGTTTTGCAGAAATTGAAAGAGGAGAAGCTATACGCCAAGTTCTCAAAGTGTGATTTTTGGTTGGAGGAGGTCTTGTTCTTGGGTCACATGATTTCGGGACGGGGAGTTGAAGTGGATCCCAAGAAGATTGAAGCGGTAACAAACTGGGCTCCACCAAAGAATATTTCTGAAGTGTGGAGTTTTCTGGGTTTAGCTGGGTACTACCGTAGGTTTGTGGAAGGGTTCTCCAGCATTGCATGACCCATGACACAGCTATTGCAGAAGGGGAAGACATTTGTTTGGGACGAGAAGTGTCAAACGGCGTTTGAGTTGCTGAAGGAGAAGCTGACCTCTGCACCGGTGCTGGCACTACCGACCAGCGGCGGGGAGTATTCCATCTATAGCGATGCTTCCAACCAAGGCTTGGGTTGTGTACTGATGCAGGATAAGAAGGTGATTGCCTATGCCTCGAGGCAGCTACGACCCCATGAGGTGAATTACCCCACCCATGACCTAGAGTTGGTAGCAGTGGTCTTTGCCTTGAAGTTATGGAGACACTATCTCTACGGCGAGACGTTCACCATCTTCACGGATCACAAGAGCCTCCAACACTTGACTGATCAGAAAGAGTTGAACATGAGGCAGACAAGGTGGATGGAGCTTTTGAGCGATTATGACTGCACCATTAAGTACCATCCGGGAAAGGCAAATGTGGTGGCTGACGCCTTGAGCAGGAAGAGGGCGAGCCCTTTACCGGAGTTGGTCTCTTTGAGGGTCATGAATGTGGAATTAGAGCTAGAGGGGGTAACAAAGTTGCTAGTAACTTTGAAAATTCGTCCTATGCTGCAGGAACGAATAAGGGAGAAGTAGAGTGAAGATTTGGCATTAGAGAAGTACAAGAATCAAGTGTTAGAAGGGAAGGACACCAAGTTTGGGCTGGTAGATGGGGTACTGATGTATCAAGGAAGGCTGTGTGTCCCAGATGTGGACAAGCTAAGGAAGGATATTATGGACGAGGCTCACTCTGCACCCTATGCAATGCACCATGGGGCTACTAAGATGTATCGTATCCTCAAGGAGCATTTCTGGTGGCCAGGATTGAAGAAGGAGGTAGCTACACATGTCTACCAATGCCTGGAGTGCCAAATGATCAAGGCTGAACATCAAGCTCCAGTCATTGAGCACCTACCGTTGGAGATTCCGCAGTGGACTTGGGAGAAGATCACCATGGATTTTGTGTATGGTTTACTGAGAACCCCAAGGGAAAATGATGGAGTATGAGTGATTGTGGATCGCTTCTCGAAGGTGGCTCATTTTATACCCATCAAATTCAAGCCAGGGTTGGAGGAGCTGGCTAGCCTGTATGTGAGGGAGATAGTGAGATTGCATGGAGTTCCACTTAGTATCGTGTCTGATCGCGACCCTAGCTTCACGGCACGATTCTGGGTGAGTCTTCAAAAGGCAATGGGCACTAAAGTTAACTTCTCTACCGCATATCACCCCTAGACAGATGGGCAGTCAAAGAGGACGATTCAGACACTAGAGGACCTGTTGAGGGCGTGTGTCTTGACCATGGAAGGAGCTTGGGACGAGCATTTACCCCTAATGGAGTTTGCTTAAAACAACCAGTATCACAGCTCGATACAAGCAGCTCCATATGAGGTATTGTATGGGAGGAAGTGTCGTGCACCATTGTACTGGGATGCAGAGGGCATACGACAGCTAGAGGGTCCGGAGATGGTACAAAAGGCAGTAGAGAAGGTAGAGTTGATTCGCCGAAATTTGAAGGCGGCTCAGGACCGGCAGAAGAGTAATGTCGAGAGGCCAGGGAACCCACGAAGTTATGAAGTGGGGGATATGGTATTCCTAAGGGTGTCCCCTTGGAAGGGAGTGATGAGATTTGGTAAGAAGGGAAAACTCAGTCCGAGGTATATCGGTCCATATGAGGTGTTGGAGCGCATTGGACCTTTAGCCTATCGACTAGCCTTACCTCCCAGCCTATCTAGGATCCACGACGTTTTTCACGTCAGCATGCTAAGGGCGTATCGATCCAACCCGGAGCATGTGATCAGACACGAGGACATCCAGTTGAAAGATGATTTGACCTATGAGGATGTTCCAATCCAGATTGTGGATAGGCAGGAAAAGGAGTTGAGGAGGAAGAAGATTGCCATGGTAAAGGTGTTATGGAGAAACCAGGGCAGCGAGGCTGCGACTTGGGAGACAGAGAGGAGCGTGAGAGAGAAGTACCCAGAGTTGTTTTTTTGGTGTTTAGATCATTAGTGGGTGAACTTCTGTGTACTCTCGCTTTTAGTACTCTTGTTAGTTCTCATTTCTCGATTTATCAATAATAAGACCTGGTACTTCAGTCCGGTTTTACGATAGCTACCAACCTAGTTCAACCTACAATTTCGAGGTCGAAATTTCTTAAGGGAGGGGGAAATGTTATACCCCAGCAAGCATCGTCCTTCGAATACAACATTACATCGTTCGAGTGATTGCCCTACCGTTCAAATTTCGGGGACAAAATTTTTATAAGGGTGGAGGAAATATAACACCCCGAATTTTGGGTTATGGTTCGACCATAATTCGTGATCGGTTGGATTGGCAGTTGCTTACTAAAGGTTGCAATCGCGGATTAGTAGTAACAATAATAATAAAGTTATTATTACTATTTTATATAAAAATAATAATAAAATCGGGCCTGGGGCCGAGCGGGAAGACCTCCAATTAATTCTCCGCTGCAACCCGACCCTCCCCTTTACAATTCCCACCGCCAGTTTTCCCCCAACAAAAAAAAAGAAAAAAAGAAAGGCATCGACCAAAACAAATTCCCCAGCCCTCCAGTTAATTCACCAACCCGCCAGGGAAAGAAAAACCTGACCCTCCATACAATTCCCCCAGCCGCCTACTTCCCCCCCCCCAACCCTCGGCCAATTCTTTTCCCAAACCCAGCAACTAATTCCCATCCCCAAGAAAATCAGCGCCGCCAATTAACTCCCAGCCCGCGCGAGTCGACACCGATCCCGATCTCATCCCTCTCGTGTACTAGGTAAGGATAGCGAACCCCTTCGCGATCTCTAAACTCGATTTATCGTTAGACTAATTCGAAGTCCGGTTTTTATTAGCGGTGACGTTGAGGGTTCGATCAATGAGGAGATCAACGTCCCGGGTCAGCCAATCTAGGCCTAGGCACGTTCTAGAGGTAAGGAAACTCGATCCCTTTGAGTTAGATCGATCGATTTTGTTTTTTTCTTGAGGGTGCAATTCTGTGGTTTTAGCAACAGGCGATGAGGCTTTTAGTGATAGGGTTTGGGTGGTCACTAAAGCTGTTGGAAATTTTCAGAAAATTGTTTTAGATGGTTTAAATTATTTCGAGTCTTTATGGAGGTTTGTTCTTGATTTTATATTTTTTATAAATTGAGGCAGGTCTAAGAGATAGTTGTAATGCAATTTGGGGATTTTTTGAAGATGTATTTCTAATTTTAGAAATTGTTCGAACATTCGTTTTAATTAAATAAAAATAATTACGAGGAGTTAATAAGGATTTGATAATTTTCCAGGGTATAAGTACCCATGATTGGTGTAGGAAAATTATCCGAATTTTTGAGAAGGTTCAAGGTAGGTGGAAAATTCGTCCAAAACTAAAATAATTAGGAAAAGTGGTCTGTTTTGAAGGGATTGTTTTTAAAAAAATTTTAAAGTGGGTTAGGAGACCTTGGGAGCGAACCTCGAGGGCTGGATGTTGAGTAGAGGATGTCCTAGTGACCCAAAAGGGAATTTTAAATCGAGAAAGGTCGACTTAGGAGATGACTTTCTTATTAATAGGTTCATTGAGATAATTCGGCTAAGAGGGATTTCTTCGAGTAAGGAATCGAGGAGTCAGCTTTATAAGGTGAGTGTAAAGGGGGTAAATTCTACGCCTTACGTGTTCTTTCAAGAGTTTCAAGTCTTGAGTATTTTGTTGAAGTGAATGTCGTTGTTTGATTGTGCTTATGGTTGATGATATGTGATTTTGTTTGAGCTATGCTTGATGTGAATGTGCATGAGTTCTTATTTAAATTTAAGCTTTAAGTTTATAAGTTATTGTTGAAGTTAAGAAACAAGTCCTTTTTAAAGAAGTAACTCACCTTCAAGAAGATGAAGTCGTTTTAAATGTTTTTAGTCACTAGCGCCAGTCCATTGCCTTTTGAGACATTTTGAGATAGAGCAGCAGTTATGCTCTTGAGACTTTTAAGATGGGCAGCAGTTATGCCTTTGAGAATCGTGGTGAAGAGCCATCACGATAAGTTTAAGATGTTAGGGGGATGAATCGTTACGACTTCCCTAACTAAGTTTAAGTTTAAGGAAAGCATGAATGGCTTCTCATACGTATGAGTTGGCAACCGGACTAGCTAGTGAGGGATCCCCGTGTCAGTCAAAAGATTTGAGTCAAGTTTTGAGCTTTAAGAAGGGAGAGTAACTTTCCCGAAGAATTTTATGAGTTAAGATTGTTAAGAGTGGAAGTACAGAACGGCTTCCACTAGTAGAAGTTAAGTGTTTAGAGAAGAATACTAAAGTACTATAGATTTTATCGTAAGGGCGTAGACTGACCCCAACTCACTCACCAGATCGTAGAGGAGGAAATCCTAACCAGCCGGTCCGTAGCTAGAGGAGCTCAACACCATCGTCGCTGAGAGATGTCGAGCCAGGCGTCAGAGTAAGCATCGGAGAACTTTTTCCAGTTATTAAGATTTTATGGTTAAGAGTTAAAGATTGGAGATTCATATCTTTTGGACAATTGAGTTTTGCCCACGTGTTTAGGGCTTCATTTTGAGATGTTAAGATTTTTTAGTTTGGTATTTTATTTAAAGTTGTGCATTTGAGATTTTTTTTTAATATACCCCGAGGTAGAAATGTATTTTTTCCAAATTCAAAGAGGTGGGATGTTTCATCGTTCTACCCCCTATTTTATGCCATTGAGGGCAATGTGGAGCTTAAGTGTTGGGGGTAGTTTATTATTTCGCTTGTGTGTGATTGAATGCTTAGAGCCTTGATGTATGCCCAAATTTGAAAATTTTGAGGGCTCCAACCAATGCATGATCAAAGTGGCCGGTTGGTGGGTGAATCTCGTGCTTATTTGGCATCGATCTTGAATTGTTGCATGTAATCGAGTGCATCCTATTATGATGACTGAGAATGCATTAGGGTTGTGCAAAAGCTTAGTTCTCATGTGTGCCTAAATGAATGGATGTCTTGACTTGGTTACTCCTTGATTACAATTGCCATGCATTGAAGTTTGTGAAATTGGAATAGATGATTGGGCGGCTAGGTAGCCATGTGAATTTTGTACCGATCGTCTTTTTCATGTGTGATAGACCCCTCTAGCCATAGTATGTAACATTCACCATTGTCACTAGTGAGTATAATGGAGGCATAGGATTAGTCCACGCCCAAAAGTTGATTGTCCCAAAACATTTTATCCCCTACTCAACCCCTTTTAGCCGTGTGATATGGGGTCGTTTTCATGTTAGGAGCTTCGTGCTTGTTGAGCTTAATGGTGATTGATAGAACGACCCTCAAACTTTCATCGTGTCAAAATGTGAGTTGTCCTTGTGTCTCGGAGCTCTCACTCTTGAGCTCCATTGAGGTTCTACATAGGAGGATTTTGCACGGTTCTTGCTAGGAATGATGAGGTAGTGTTGGGGTAAGTTCTTAATTGAGAGTATTGTTCGTTAAATGTTAAGTGGCATGTGTTTGAATCTATAGGACCCCCCTAAAAAAAGGAAAAATAGAAAGAAAAGAAATGAAAAAGAGGTAATAAAATGGGGTAAATAAAAGTTGAGAGTTGCCACAAAAGTCTTAGTGTATTCTCTACAAAAGGTTTCTTGGCACTCAAGCAATTGAAACACCTAAATTGTTGTTGAAATCCTTCACTACTATGTTTGGGATGTGGATAGCAAGAATAGACCGATGAAGTGTGCTTGAATGAATTTCGTGATTGGTAGTGGTTTGGAAGAAAGAAAGTGAGGTTTTTGGCCGATGCTAGTGGTCGTTGATTATAGGGAAGGTTCTAGTCGAAACCATGGAACCTTCGGTTTTAGGCTGAAGATGCAGGACCTCATTGCTATGTTTGCCTCCACCCAAAAATCCTTTCCCCATGTCCAAGCCAATTGCTAGTCATTTGAACCCGTGTCTAAGACCTCCGGACAAGCTAGTGATGACAACCATCCCGTGAACTATAGCATTTAGAGGTTGCCGCCGTGGTGGAGAGACGATAGGGCTGAGTGCTGATGGTGTGCACATCTCTTGCACCAAAATGGTTCTAACCCCACTGGTCGAGAGTGAGTGATTCATTCATATTTTGCATGTTCATATTTTATCCCGGTGAGGACCTATGTTGCCATGTCGTTTGTGCCTTGGACTTGAACTCTATGCACGGTTAGTTGTGGTTGGTGCGTAGTCTTGTTGAAACTTGCATTGATTTGTGCACATGGTGAGAAATTTTCATTTGCCCATTCTTGATGCAATCGAATGTCCTTTGTAGTGGATGTCGATATTGTTTGAGGCGGTTCATGTGTTGTGCCCAATAGTCATTGAGATTCACCGCTTTCTGCCTTCTGATTTGTCCCCAAGTTATCTTGTTAGGTTGAGATATCACCTAGGTTGAAAATGGTTTGCTTGGGGACAAGCAAACGTCTAAGTGTGGGGGGAGAGATTCGGTCTCATTTGTACACCTGTTACCCCCGGTTTTCTTAGTAGTTTGAAGCATTTTTACTCCGGGAGGTTTGGTTTTACGCCGGGTTGTGCCTGTTTTGGTGTTTTCCAGACTTTGACAGGTGGAACCAACCCCGGAGTTGAAAGTTGGACGAAAGGGCAAAAAATCAAGACAAAGGTTGGAAGAAGCAGTAAATCACTGTTTGGGCTGTGTGTTCACGGTCACTAAGATCGTGAACTGGAGGCGCTACCCGTGAACAGCCAGGTATCCAGAGCACAAATCGATTTCACTGGACAATAGTCAGTTCACGGTCGTAAGACCGTGAACTCAGGCCATTGCATGTGAACAGGACTTAGTGATGCGGTGCGTTTCGACTTGAGATCACGGTCCGGGGTTTCAGTTCACGATCATGAACGGGGACCGTGATCTAAGCCTGATCTGGGTATATAAAGGAGGTTGAGCTGAAAGGAATAAGGGGAGAGACCTAGTGTGAGAAACTTCTTCTTCTTCTTCTTCTTCTTCTTCTTCTTCTTTAGATTTCTAGAGTGAGAAAGTGACGAACCAAGGAAGAGGAAAATCTAGGGTTTCATCTTCAAGCAAGGATTTGGGGATTCCTCCCCCAAAGGAGGATTTCTTCAACACAAGGAGAAATGCTAGCATCTCATTGATGGGTTTCCTTCTTCTCTCTTATGTTTTCCCTTCTCTTAGCATGGAGTAGTCCCTTCTTTCACTTGGGTGCTTGTAACCCTAGCTACTATTATAAGAATGCTTGTATGGGTTGAATGATCTGTGTGTGGTTGTGTTTAATGTGAAGGTGGAGGTATTATTCATGAATGATTGTGTTGTGTGAAAGCCTATCAATCTATTTGTCATTCTAACCTAGGTAGAGAGAAAACCCCTTGCTTTGAAAGAAACTTATAAAGCTAGGTTTTCTTAGGCAATTCTTTGTCTCCTATCTAGGTTAATGTAGGGAGAGACTCTTAGTTCGTATTAGTACCTAGGGTTTGGTTATGGGTGGTCGTCCGAACTCCGATTCGAGGGTGAAATCTTGGCAACCCTTAGTCAATAGGTCGAAAGAGTCACGTTGGTGGCTTGAATCGAATTCCCTCGACCTAGAGACTAAGAGAGTAGCGTTTGGCTACTTGTTGAACTTCCCTACGATTTACAACCACCTTACCACACATGACCATTCTATCCGACAAGTCATAATTGTTAGTAAGGGGGAGCAACACCTGGGTGAAGCCTTCTCAATTAGTATCAAATCCATTTACTTTTCCAATCTTTTTAGCTATAGATCGTTGTTTTCACCAAAAATCAACCGCTAGATAATGATTCAAACAATCGAAGTAGGGTCAGGACCAACTCGGGTTTATATTTAAACATACTTGCCCTATATTGCACCCAATTAAGGTTTATACTTGTGCCTAAATTGGGATTTTTATTGTGGTATTCGGGACGAGTCAGGGGTTGATGAACTCGTGGAGCTTGTCGCTGCTGGAGAACATGATGATGGAGACTTTGGCATCACAGAAGACGATGAGATCGTTGGCCTTCTTGAAGAGCTCGTTGCACGCTTCGAGTAAGTCACCTGCTAGTTTTTCGAGTTCTCTATCCTCTTGATTTGGATATTCCTTCAAGCCATCTCCAACTTGCTTCAATCGAACGTACGTGATTGTAGGGATTCCTTGTTTCGACGAATTTAGGGATTTTTTTGGTGGGGGAATTGATTCGAGAATGGACCAAAGCTGGAGGAAGGAGAAAGTGTTTTGGTCTGAAATGGCCACTAACTCGATATATTTTCCAATTTTGTTTTGTTAAGTGGGCTAGGATTTGGTTCTGGGTCGGGTTGGTTAATGGGTTGTGTTGGGTGTATGACATGGCGGGTTTAGTGATGTGGCAGGTCTGGTTTGACTATTTCCGGTCCAAAATGGTGCTGATTAGGCACTCCAATTAGCCACGTCAGCTCATAAAGGACTCCATTAACGGAGTTGGATGCAGACTAACGAAGAGTGACTAAATGTTATCTGTTTCGGTAATTAGAATGACAAAATTTGATATTAATTTTTTCTAGACACTAAACATGACACAATTTAGTAATCACAGTAAACAAATGTTGCATTAACTCTTTCGAAATATGGCCTATCACGTCTCCCAACACCAAAACAACTCAATTTTAGACAGTCTTATAATTTTTTGTTGATGGCAACTCAATACGAAAATTCAGATAAAATTAAAACTACTTCTTAGATATTTTTTTAGATGAGCGTGGGAAGCCATTTAGGACCAGGTGACATAATGTTTCAGCTATGTTCATCCTTGAAGGCTTTATCTTTCATCTCCACGTTGTAGATCATCTTTGCCACATCCATATACATACATATCGATGAATAAAGTTCAACTAAAAGTGAATATTTGGAAAATATCAGAATTTGCTAGAAATTTGTAGTATGTGTTCAGTTTGTGGGAATTTGTAGAGATTGTATTTGTTAGGCTGGCTGAATTATTAGTTACTAGATATTGGTAGAAATTTGCTAGAATATTTGGAAAATATCAGAATTTGCTAGAAAGTTGTAGTATGTGTTCAGTTCGTGGGAATTTGTTGAGATTGCATTTGTTAGGCTGGCTGAATTATTAGTTACTAGATATTGGTCGCCGCACTCCGTAGCGGCATGAAAACGAAGTACAAAATATTATGTATCCCAAAACCATATTTTTGTCTCATTTGGCCAAGCCCATGAGGCTGGATTGAGTGCTTAGTCACTTGATTAAGTCTCTCCAAGTTCTTAGATATGGACACACAAATCCTACGTTTAAAAAGTGAGAAGGGTGTTTTTCAATTAATGACAGGAGTAGTTTGGTATTATGGAAAATTACCAAGTATAGAAACTGATATTACAAATAGTACAAACTATACAAACTATACAAACAATACAAACTAGAGCGATAAAACATACAAACAGACTTACAAACAATAGAAAACGTACGAACTATACAAACAATACAAACTAGATTCACTTTGGAGGCTCCATCCCTATATAGATGGGCGCCGTCCCAAAGTCAACCCGGTTGTTTTTTAGACATACAAACATTAAAAAATGGTGGACAAAAATTACAAACTAGACCGACAAACCATAAAAAATGAAAAAACAACCGAGTTGACTTTGGAGGCTCCATCTCTATATAGAGGACTTTTGTCCAAAAGTCAACCAGGTTATTTTTAGACATAAAAACATTACAAACATGGTGGACAAAAATAACAAAACTTACAAACATTACAAAAGAAACCGACAAACAGTACAAAGTATACTAACCGTACAAAATACCACTACTTACAATACAATCGGTAAACTTGTATTACAAACCAATGAATATAAAGTATACAAATCATAACATAAAAGTATACCAAATAGACAAACAAACATTACAAAATAGTCATATAAACATTACAAACTAGAATGATAAACGATACAAACAGAATCGATACAAACATTATAAAATAGACTTACAAACATTACAAAATAGTCTGACAAACATCATAAATATGTCGCAGCCGCCGAGAAATCCCTGTTGTCGGAAAATCTTCACCGCCAGCACCACCGAAAAATTCTCGCTGCCGAGAAATCAACGAAGTCTCTCTCTCTAGGAATGGATATTTGGAGGTGCCAAAAAGAAAATGGCGCACAAAAGGAACACAACACCGGAAAATCATGGTCGGCGGGAGACAACGCCGGCCGCGGGAAATTATGGCCGACGGAGAACAACGCTAGAAAAGGAGGGGTGAGAGTGGGACCCTTAGTTCCTCTATCGACGTCCAGCTAAAAGACGGTAAAGAAGCGCTTGTGGTGTGGCAAGCCCACCACTGTTTGCATTTCTTTCTCTTTCCTTTTTGATTTTGTTGGTTCTTCTTTTTGAGTCTATCTGGAGTTTGTCTGAAATGTTATCATCCCCCGAGTGGTGTGTTTATGCCGGTGGTTGTGTGTTTTTGCGAGTCGGGGCACGAATGGGGTTGGTTGTTGGAAAATGCGATTTAAAATTTTGAAGGGGGGCCTCGGCAGTGAAATTACGGGCAATAGGGATCAAATTACTACCGTAATCCTATTTCCCTTGCCCGTAATTCACACCTCTCTTTGGCAAGTTTGCGGCATAAAAAATACGGGCATGGGGGACAAGAAATACGATCGTAATTCTTATTCTCTATGCACGTATTTAGATTAGAGGGAGGGAAGCGGCACGTCGTTAGAATTATGGGCAAGACTACCAGAAATACGAGTCTTGCCCATAATTCATCCAGATCGAGAAAAGGCTTGCGTGTTAAAATTTACTGGCAAGATGGGGAGAAATAGGGTCGTATTTCAAGCCCGTAAATAGCTCTCATCCCTTAAAAAGCTAGCAACGGCCGTAGTCTCTCTCTCTCCTCTCACTTTTTATATCGTGTTCTCTCTCTTGGTCACCGGAAAATCGCCCTCTTCATCTTCTCCGGCGGTTTTTCGGCCATATCTCCTTCACCAAACCTCCAAATCAGAAACCAAAAACACCCCCGTGCTCCTCTCGTCGGCGCGCACGTCCCTTAATCAGTTGGGTTGATTTTGGCGTTATTTTGGGTCGCCGGAAAACTATGCCTCACCGATGCTTTTTTGGCCCGATCTCCCTCCTCGAGCCTCCAATCCCAAAACTACAACAACCACTGCGTTCCTTGCGTCTGGGTCCTCGGTTCCCAGAGTTTTGGTTCAGTTTGGCGGTGTTCAAGTCACTAGCGATGAAAATCCGGTGAGTTTCGGGTAAGTTTTCCGACAATTTTTTATTGGGATTTCTCCTTTCCCTCACCTTCCCCGTGATATCTCCTTGAGCCTCTAGGTGTGTGTCTCTCTTTATATTGTCTAATTGTGGAGGATTGATATTTTGGGTTCTAGGTGAGGAATTTGGAATTGGAGCTTTAATTCAATGAATTCGGTAGGCTTTCGGTCTTGCATTATCAATTGATTATCTTTTGGTCCATTTGACCCCGTTGGCCAACCGTTTGCATGTTCGGAATGATGTCATCTATCTTGCTTGATGTGGAGCATAGACTCTTTGGGCGTTTGTTTGGTGGAATGTTTTTTGTGTTCATCTCACTTGGAGCCTAATCCACTGTCTGAATTTTCTTATTCGAGGGTCCAAGTGCGGTTTCTCTTGCTTGATAGAGCGAATTCATTATAGTATGCTTGAGTGGTGGAATTTGATTTTGGATATGAATGTTTACCTCACTTGGGGCCTAGTCCACTGTCTGAATTTTCTTATTCGAGGCCCCCAAGTGCGATTTATCGTGCTCCTCACCATTGACGTTGTTCCATGTATGGCTTTTTGTGAATTTGTTTCCTTTTCGTTGCAGGACCATGAACACCTACCTGAACATACTTAGCCATGACCAGAGGAAGACTCAGCGGGAACTCCACTGTCGCGCTGTCTTTGAGCATCATCGCCTCGATCTTGAGGTCTTTGAGTAGCTAGGTGCTCGAGAGGCAATGGAGGCAACCGTTCGCACCTACTTCTGTCAATGCCTCCTCAGCCTCTCTGAGCCCACTTATCAGGAACTCTTATGGGAGTTCTATGCCACATTCGAGCACTACCTAACCCGAGCTGGCGCCCACAGCAAAGCCATCCACTTCACCCTTGGTGGGGAGTCCCACTCCCTCAGTTATGACGACTTCACCCGGGCTCTGGGCCTTCTTCCGCCGTATGCGTGCCACCTTGCCATCTAGTAAGCCGACACTCCTACCTTCCAGGGCCAGCGGTTCTTCGAGAGGATCTGCTTTCCGGAGTTAGCTGGTGCTGTGTTCACGTCCGGTACGACCACCGCTACTCAGCTGTGCCCCGAGTGGCTCATCCTCAACGAAATGTTGGGAAAATCCTATGCCCCCCCAGCTTGGGATCAGCAGTCATCTCCAGCTCCACACTTTGTCTTTCCTGCACTCGATGAGCCATGAGGAAGATAATCTCCACTTAGCCTCTGTCATTGCCAGGAAAGCTGCCAAGGCTACTTGGTGCGGTCGTGCCCTTGCTTGCGGCACGGTGATCACTACTCTGGCCCGGTACTATGAGATCGACCTCACCAGATTCACTGTGGTCTGGGCCCCATCACCTTTTACTCGAGATATCTTGCGGTGCCAGCTTTTACTCTAGCACGAAGGGGACATGACCTAGATTCGGGGACTCCCTCGACCTCTCTCGTGCCCCAAAGGATGTCGATCTACCCGAGGCGAGTGCTACCAGAGCTCGTCGTGGGCCCCGTCGGACTGCCCACGCCGTACACCGATTTCTGCAGTTGGTGCATCCACTTCTGCTGCTGCCCCCACGACCTACATTGCTGAACAGCTGGCGGCCCTTGCTCGTCAGAACGATCAAATTCTAGCTGGCCAAGCGCACCTCAACACCCGCCTCGACCGTGAGCGCGAGGGTCGTCGCCACATCAATTCGGCTCAACACTACATGATGCACTTCTGGGACATGAACCCAGCTACCGTTAGCTACCCCTGGCAGGCTTCCCCGGGGCATGAGGATAACTACCCGCCTCTAGTTGGCGATGGTGGCGACGAGAACTAGGCTGGTTCCTACTACTCCCCATGGGATGCTTGGTTATGCATTTTTCTTTCTTTCCGGAATGAGAATCGGTGTCGGTTTTTCTTTTTCTTTGGATTGTAGACTTGGAACTATGGTTTCTTTTCACCCAGTATGTGTGTTTTCATGACTCTAGCTCTGTGCCACTTCCAGTCCCCCGCTCTTGACTGTTCTGTCTTCCAGTCACCGTTCCCGCTCATCATTTCCTGGTAACATCGTTCCCCTTTCCTCTACTCCATTGAGGGAAATGTCGAACTTTAGTGTGGGGGGTGCTTTGTATTTATGGGAACATATGTATGCGTGCTTGGAGCCTAGTCCGTTGTCCCAATCTCGAGATTTGAGGGCTCCAAGTACTGATGTTTGCATGATCATATTGGCACTGTGATTTATGTGGTGAATAGAATGGCTATTAAAATTGATGCATGACAACTTGATTGTGACTAGGACAACTTATAATGATGACTGAGACATGCAGTAGAGTTGTGTAGGGGTTCAGTTTTTCAACTGTTTGCTTACCAACTGTGAGTTGGATTGATCAATTATTTTCTAGAGTCGCTTATGCATCTAGTTCAGGGAATCAAAATGAGAGATAGAGCATATATAGGTAGCCATGTGAGATTTGAGCCTGCTCGTTTCTTTCTTGTGCGATAGATCCCTCTTCGATGATGTGTAGCAATCACGTTGTAACTAATTAGGATGATGGAGGCATAGGATTAGCCCACGACCAAATTGACTGTCCTGGTGTAACTATGATTGTTTTTTAGGAGTTTATTTTTTGTAACTATGATTGCATTGTTTTATTTTCGAATTATCTTCGTAATATATGTGTTAGTTGATTGTTGGTTGAAATTAACTGAAATAGAAAATACGGTCAACTTGATATAAGAACAGGTCTACCAGACCATATGAGGTCGACCGTTTGTTAGGCGTAGTTGACCAATTTCTTCTTCAGCTTAGCAGACTGGTTCGTACGGCAAAATCTGCTCAAACCCTATCCTCCCATTCCCTTTACTCCTTTATTTAACAACCTCCTACTCTTATTCTCTACCACAACCAGAACCTCTTTCTTCTTTCTCTCTTTTCCCTTCTTCTTCTTTCTCTCCTTTCTCTTCGTCTTCTTCCACAAAAATCCCATAGGATAAGCACCAAAACCTCCATTCTATTTCATCCTCATATGCTAATAAGAAGAATAAGGTGTGTATTTCATTCGTCCTTTCATTTGGGTCGATTTTCTATTCTTTATTGGTAGATTAGATTAGTTTTACAAAACCCAAAAGCTGAAAAAAATTAGATTTCTCTATTATGTTTGCCAGAATCTGTCGACCTCTTCTTCTTCATGGTCGACCTATGATGTAATGAGGTCGACCTATGAGTTTTTTGACTCCTCTTGTTATGCAAATGCTTCAGTTAGCTTGCATTTGATTAACTGAGGTCGACCGATGATGTAATGAGGTCGACCTATGATTTTTTTGACTCCTCTTGTTATGCAAATGCTTTGGTTTAACTTGTGTTTGATTAACTGAGGTCGACCGATGATGTAATGAGGTTGACCTATGATGTTTTTTACTCCTCTTGTTATGCAACTACTTTGGTTTAACTTGTGTTTGATTAACTGAGATTTGATTATCCGAGGCTGACCTATGATGTAATAAGGCCGACCTATGATGTTTTTGACTCGAAATGTTATGCAAATGCTTCGGTTTAGCTTGTGGTTGATTAAATGAGGTCGACAGATGATGGAAAGAGGTCGACCTATGATTTTTTTAACTCGAAATGTTATGCAAATGCTTCGGTTTAGCTTGTGTTTGATTAACTGAGGTCGACCGAATATGTCATGAGGTCGACCTATGATGCTTTTGACTAGTCTTGTTATGCAAATACTTCGCTTTAGCTTGTGTTTGATTGAATGAGGTCGACCGATGATGTAATGAGGTCGACCATTTGCTTCTGACGCCAATGAAAAGGGTGACCGATATTTTATTGTGGTCGACCGACAATGACAACTTCAACTCAAAACGGTCGACCACAACATTTTAAAGGTCGACCGTGATAAGTCATCAGGGTGCCCACATTATTGTATTCGGTCCGCCTCTATTAGGATTAGGTCGACCGAAAAGTGAATGTTACGGTGACATGCATGTCACCATAGGCGCACTCTAAAATTCAATGGCTCCAATTAATTCAATTTAATGAAGGGTAATGTAGTTATTTCATAACTTTTATATTGATTAATTATTAAATAATTTTAAAAACTCTCCGCCAAGTTTCAGGTGTGCGTTATAGAGCAAAACACGATCACCAACCTAAAACTCCTGAGGGCCCTTCAACCAAGCGTCGTCGAGACGCTTGGTTCGCTCCTTACAGAGCCGGGTATTCTCATAGGCGTGGTAACGCCATTCGTCTAACTCCAGTAGCTGCAGATCACGTTCAGTACCTGCAACACTCAAATCCAGGTTTAGCAGCTTAAGATCCCAGAAGGCCTTGTGCTCTAGCTAAACCGGCAAATGAAAAGCCTTTCCATAGACAATCCGATATGGCGAAGTACAAATCGGGGTCATGTAGGCTATCCTATATGCCAGAGAGCATCATCGATCTTGGTGGACCAATCCTTTCGAGATTGAACCACCGTCTTTTCAAGTATTCGCTTAAGCTCTAGGTTCGTCAGCTCGGTTTGACCATTTGTTTGGGGATGGTAAGTCACCGACACCTTATGTGAAACATCATAGAGAGAGAGGAGTTTAGAGAATTTCCCTTGAAAATGGGTTCCTCTATCGCTAATAATGGCTCGAGGTGTCCCGAACCGGGAAAACAATTGCTTTAGAAATGAGCAGACACGTCTTGCATCATTAGTGGGCATGGCTTGAGCTTTTGCTCACCTTGAGATGTAATCCACTGCTACCAGTATATATAGATTACCAAGATATGGAGAGAATGGGCCCATAAAATCGATGCCCCAAACATAAAAAAATTCACAAATGACAGATATATATATTGGGGCATCTCATCCCGGGAAGAAATGTTACCTGACCTATGGAAGTGGTTGCACTATCGTGCGAAGGTATTTGCATCCTTGAGGAGTGAGGGCCAGTAGAAGCCCGACTATAGCACCTACCGCGCCATGCGGTTCCCGCCATGATGACCGTCCGTGGGTCCCTCGTGACATTGAGACAGGATGTCTGCCATCTCGTGCTCCATGAGGCATCGCCGGATCACGCCATCTTCTCCGATCTTGAAGAGGTAAGGATCCTCCCATAAATAATGCTTCAGGTTGGAGAAGAACTTGCGCTTGGAGTGAGTGTCCATCCCCTTAGGAAACTGTTTGCCCACCCGATAATTGGAAAAATTAGAATACCAAGGAGTGATACTATCCACCAAGAATAGTGCCATCAATCGCTCACCCGGGATGGAGTCGTTGATCTCTTCCACAGTTTTCTGATAGTAAAGCTTCCAACCGTGAAAGATGATATGCAACAACATTCTCAGCTCCCTTTTTGTCCCGAATCTCAATATCGAACTCTTGTAACAGCAGGATCCAGCAGATGAGCCTAGGCTTTGCATCGGCCTTGCTCATCAGGTAGCAGATGATAGAGCGATCTGTGTAGACCACCACATGGGAGAGCACGATGTAAGTTTGGAACTTGTGGAATGCATACACCCCAGCGAGAAGCTCCTTCTCAGTGGTGGTGTAGTTCTCATGTGCATCGTTTAGGGTTTTTGAAGCGTAGTAGATGGGCTGAAAGTGTTTCTCGCGTCTCTGACCTAGAACAGCTCTGATTGCATAGTTGCTCGCATCACATATCAGCTCAAGGGAAGAGAGCAATCAGGATTCACCATGATGGGTGCATGGGTAAGCTTCTCTTTCAAGGTGTCGAATGTAGTTGTGCATTCTGGAGTGAACTGAAAGGGTGCATCCTTCTCAAGTAGTTTGGTCAATGGCAAGGCGATCTTTGAGAAGTCCTTAATGTACCTCCTGTAGAACCCTGCATGACCTAGAAAACTGCAGATTCCCTTCACAGAAATAGGAGGAGCCAGCTTACTGATTGTCTCACTCTTCGTGCGATCCACCTCTATCCCCTGCTTGGAGATCTTGTGCCCGAACACAATCCCCTCACGAACCATAAAATGGCACTTCTCCCAGCTGAGTGCCAAATTAGTCTCCTCGCACCTCTTCAGGACAAGTTCCAGGTTATGGAGACAATGAGTGAAAGAGTCTCCATAAACCGAGAAGTCATCCATGAAGACTTCCATGATCACTCCAACTAGTCGGTCGAAGATTGCCAGCATACACCGCTGGAAGGTCGCCGGTGCATTACATAACCTGAATGGAATCCTTCGGTAAGTGACATGCTACGACACAACACCAAAATGCGACCAAGTGTAATCGCAGTCCGGGAATGCAGTAAAGTGGCAAGTCTAATTATCAACCCGGGGTCTAGATCTACTGCCTACTCCGTGATTATCTATTATCTAGCAAACTAAGGCGAGTGATTGTTGTTTTGACTAAAAGCAGAAAGAAAGCAGGAATTGGTTCAGTTTTCTCAAGCAAAGGAAGAGTCACTCAGGAATGAGTCCCCCTAGCTCCTTAGTTAGGTCTCGATTGTAATTATACTGGGTTGATTTACTGTTGATTAAACTGCGGAAGATCCGACAGTAGCTTGGAATCTCTTAAGCTGACCAAGCCCTCTCAGTCTAACTACCCGACAGACGACTAGTCTTCACCGGGAAAGAAAGATGAAGCAATAAGCACAGAACTCCACTACTGGAATTGGATTCTAGTACAAAGCAGTAGACGGACTAACTCTCGTATAGCCAATCTACTACTACCGAATGAAGAAGCTCTAACAACCTAATCAGATTCTATCTATCTCAGGTTGCAGAAATCAATAAAAGCTGATCAGACTTCAATCAATTCAATGAAACATGCATCACTCGATTAAAACCAAACAGTATAATCATCCCAAGTCATTACAATCAAATCCCTAACACATGGAACTAGGGTTCTTTATACCCAAGTGAAAGAAGGTTCTACTCCATAGAGAGGGAGAGAGAGGAAAACAGAAATCAGAGTAGTCATACTCATAACGATGAGGATAATCTGCTCCAGGATGATGATTTTCATTCCTATGATGATCTCCAAGCTCGATTTGATGAAACCCAGCTCCAAGATCACTTCTAGGATGAGTTCTTCGCACTTTCTCTCTCTAGGGCTCTGTCTTTGCTCTTAAAAGTCGATCCCCTCTGTTTTGGCTCGAATCTGCCTCAAAAACCCTATTCTGGGCGACTAACGGGCAGAATTACGACCGTAATTGTGGACTGCCCGTAATTGCCCAAAACGCGCGTTTCACTTTGCTCGGAAGAGAGGATTTACGGTCGTAATTTGCCAATTACCGCCAGTAATTCCAGAATTACGACCGTAATTAAAGCGACTCTTGCCCGTAATTGACTCTGCGACAGGATTCTGGAAATTAGGCTCGGCATTGAAATTACGGGCATGCTTGGGACAATTACGACTGTAATTGTGCAGGGGCTGCCCGTAATTTTCCCTTCAAAACGCAATCCGACCTCCAAATGACCTGAAACTTGTGTCTATGCACCTCTTTACTTGCTAGGACCTGAAATACGCCAAAACAACACAACCTAGCGTAAAATAGGCCAAGGAACAACAAATTCGAGCTAAAATGGTCGGGAAACAAGGGTGAAAACATGTGCATATGCAATGCTATCAGTAAGCAAAAGTATCAAAGGGGCAATGTGAATTTGGTCTTCGCCTGCTCCTCTAACGCGATGGGAATATGGAAATATCCGGCCATGCCATCCAGAAAACAGTAGAACTTGTGGCCAGCCAACCTCTCTAACATCTGATCAATGAAAGGGAGCGGGAAATGATCCTTCCTGGTGCCATCGTTCACGCGCCGGTAGTCGTTGCAGTCTCCCCAGCTAGTCACGGTCTGCATCGGGATCAACTCGTTCTTCTCATTCGAGACCACGACCATCTTGCCTTTCTTAGGGACCACCTGAGTGGGGCTGACCCACTTGCTATCAGATATAGCAAAGATGATCCCTGCATCCATGAGCTTCACAATCTCTGCCCGGACCACTGCCTCCAAGTTAGGAGACAATCTCCGCTGTGGCTGCCTGACTGGCTTAACCTCATCCTCCATCAGAATTTTGTGGGAGCAGAAGGATGGGCTAATGCCTCTGATGTCTGTGATCTTCCATGCTATGGCCCGGACATACTTCTACAGCAGAGCCACCAGCCTACTCTTCTGCTCGGGTGTCAGATCCGAGCTTATAATGACCGGGAGCTTATTCCCCTCCCGGAGAAATGCATACTCCAGGTGAGAGGGGAGGGGCTTAAGCTCCAGCTCTGGTGGCTCCTCCAATGATGTAGGGATCTGGGGCGAGATAGGGATCGGCTTGAATAGTATCTCTCGCCCCTCGATCGCGGCCTCGTCTAGCTCTGCGAGCTGCTCCTCCAACTGCACGTCCTGTGATGCCTGTTCCCCTAGCAAAAGACAACGCTCAAGGAAATCATCAGTACCTGCACTCGTGATGGCGAGTGCGGTCTCAAAATCAGCAGGAACATCACAGTAGTCTAAATCATCATGGAGCTGGGGGTTTTTCATATTATCAGAAAGAGAGAAGGTGATTTGTTCACCCCCAGCTCGCACAATCAGTTTTCCATCATTCACATCAATGAGCGCCTTGGCGGTGGCGAGAAAAGGTCTACCCAATATCAATGGCACATCGACATCCTCATTTATGTCCAAAATCACAAAATCAACAGGATAAGAGAATGGCCCTACTGCGACTATCAAGTCCTCTGCAATGCCCCTAGGATGCACAATGGATCTATCAGCAAGTTGAATGCTCATCATAGTATCACTCGGTTCACCTAGGCCTAGCTTTTTAAACAGTTTGTATGGCATGACATTTATGCTAGCGCCTAAATCCGCCAAGGACTTCCTTATATGCAAACTACCAATCATGCAAGGAATAGTGAAACTCCCTGGGTCTTTTCGCTTCTCTGGTAGTTTGTTCTGCAGGATGGCAGAACACTCCTCGTTGAGCATCACTGTTGACAGCTCCCCAAGCTTCCTCTTGTTGGTGAGGAGATCTTTCATGAACTTGGCATACTTGGGCATCTTCGATAATGCCTGCACGAAGGGCATGCCTATATTCACCTGCTTCAGCATTGCCATGAACTTGGCAAACTCAGTCTCAAGTCGGTCCTTGTGCAACCGAGTAGGAAAGGGAAGCTGGGGGTACATACTCCTTCACCACTGGTTGCGGTTTAGGAGCAGGCGCCTCAACCTCCTTCTCCATTTCCTCTTCATTAGCTGGAAATGCTGAAGCAGGGATCTCTCTCTCTCTTCTGCCCGAACAGGTGGATCGGCAGTCACCTTGCCACTCCTGGTGGTAATGGCCTTGCAGTGCTCATTCGGGTTCTGCGAATGAGGGATGGTCTGACCAGGTAGAGTACCAGGAGGTCTCTGAGCTACAGCCTGGGCAACACTCCCAAGCTGGGTCTAGATATCTCGAAGCATAGCCTGCGTGTTTCTCTGACCAGCTTCTAGCTCCATGAATTTGACTTAAGCTTTCTCCATGAACTGCTCGATGTTATTGAACTTGTTTGCACTGGAGGTGGCCAGAGAACCCACCAGATCTCGCAGTTCCGCCATCGGGTCACTCTGTGCTGGGGCTGCAGGTGCTGCCCCTGTCTGATGAAATGGCGCACCTGTGACTGAGGTGGAACTGGCCCCTGTCTGGGCGGGTAGAGAGGCTGCTGCGGCTGCTGAAATTTCCCTTGTCTGGGCTGGTAAGGAGGCCTCTGGAAGCCAGGTGGTCCCTGGGGGGCTGGTGGTCTGGAATTTGCCCCACCCCAGGAGAAGTTGGGATGCTGGCGCCACCCTTCGTTGCAAGTGTTGTTGTAGGGGTCGAAGCGCCTGGCATTGTCGATGAAGTCCAGCTGCTCCTGGGGAGTAGAGGACTCCCTCATCGCCTGGCAATCCTCCACGGTGTGATGAGAACTCTCACACCACTGGCAGAGCATCGCCTGCTGCTGTCCGGTACCTGCAATCATCCCGGAACGATCGATGGCCGAAACCAGCTTCGATACCACCTGCACCAAATCAGATGACTGGGTGGATACAGCATGCACACCCCGTCCTAGTGCTCGTCTCGATCTCCTCGCAGTTCACCAGTCATAGACCTGCTCTGCCATCTCCTCAAAAAGTTGATTCAGCTGGGGCGGTGTTTTGGTAAGCATATTCCCGCCACAGACCGAATCAATCAGCTGCTTGTCCTCCGGGAAGAGGGCATGGTAGAAGGTTCCCACCTTGAAGGCGTCAGTAAAACCATGGTTGGGACACTTGAGGAAGAGACTGGTGTATCTCTCCCAAGCGTCCCGGATGGTCTCATCTTCATCCTGAGTGGTAATCTGCTTCTGCAGGTCCGCTGTCTTGGACGGAGGATGGTAGCGGGTGAGGAACTTGTCCGCCAGGTTGGCGAACGTGGTGATAGAGCCTGGAGGTCGAGTGTCTAGCCACTCCTTGGCCTGCCCCTCCAGAGTAAATGGGAAGTACCTCAGTTGGATGGCATCTGCTGGGATCCCATTTATCTTGATTCCATCGATGAGCTCGTGGAATCGCCTGAGATGTGATCGGGGGCACTCCCCCTCTTTGCCACGGAACACCACCAAACCGCGCAGCATGGTGATTACAGAGGTGCTCACCTCAAAATTATGCTGGTACATGAGGGTGTTGAATGGGTGATCTCATGTCCGCGGCTCTGGGGGTCCAGTAGTATCCCATGGTCTGCTCCTCGGGAAGGACCACATCATGGTCCTGTGGATCACCCATCTCTTCTTCTTCGGCGATTTGCAGCTGTGCTAGCGCCTCCTCCGTAGCCAGTCGCGCCTTTACAGCCCGCTTGAAGTTCCTGCAAGTTCGTTCAAGCTCTTGGTCTAATGGTAGTAGATCTCCCGACTGGCTACGGGTCATGCACTACCTGCACACAATCAGCAGAAGCAACCCGTGAAGGCACTCAGGTGGAAGAGAGAAAATGCAGTAAAGAAAAAGCTAGAGTAACAAATTTTCACGTTTCTCCAACAAATTGACACGCTACGACACAACACCAAACTGCGACCAAGTGTAATCGCAGTGCGAGAATGCAGTAAAGTGGCAAGTCTAAGTATCAACCCGGGGTCTAGATCTACTGCCTACTCCGTGATTATCTATTATTTAGCAAACTCAGGTGAGTGATTGTTGTTTTCACTAAAAGCAGAAAGAAAACAGGAATTGGTTCGGTTTTCTCAAGCAAAGTAAGAGTCACTCGGGAATGAGTCCCCCTAGCTCCTTAGTTAGGTCTCGGTTGTAATTATCCTGGGTTAATTTACTATTGATTAAACGGCGAAGATCCGACAGTAGCTTGGAATCTCTTAAGCTGACCAAGCCCTCTCAGTCTAACTACCCGGCAGACGACTAGTCTTCATCGGGATAGAAAGCTGAAGCAATAAGCACAGAACTCCACTACTGGAATTGGATTCCAGTACCAAGCCCTCAAAAACCCGATTCTGGGCGAATTACGGGCAGAATTACGACCGTAATTGTGGACTGCCCGTAATTGCCCAAAAAGCGCATTTCACTTTGCTCGGAAGAGAGGATTTACGGTCGTAATTTGCCAATTACCGCCAGTAATTCCAGAATTACGACCGTAATTAAAGCGACTCTTGCCCGTAATTGACTCTGCGACAGGATTCTGGAAATTAGGCTCGGCATTGAAATTACGGGCATGCCAGGGACAATTACGACCGTAATTGTGCTGGGGCTGCCCGTAATTTTCCCTTCAAAACGCAATCCGACCTCCAAATGACCTAAAACTTGTGTCTATGCACCTCTTTACTTGCTAGGACTTGAAATACGCCAAAACAACACAACCTAGCGTAAAATAGGCCAAGGAACAACAAATTCGAGCTAAAATGGTCTGGAAACAAGGGTGAAAACATGTGCATATACGATGCTATCAAATTCTGTTTGGTTGTCCCCAAGCAAACCAAGCCATATACAAGGTAAGCTCGAAATATCGTAATCATGCAACCCCTTGGGGACATATCACATAGGCACGAAATACGGGAATCATACTGGCTTTCAAACATCAACACCTGAACAACTTCAACCTCAACCTGGACAACAACCACAGAGGACATTCGAGTGCAGCAAAATCGAGCAAATGAGGAGTTTCCCTTCTGTTCACCAACCAACCTAGACTTGACTCAACCACTTATTCAAGACAGTCAACTCATGCATAAAACTCAAGAGATCAGAATCAAGACTGAGCCATCTAGGTCCTCACCGGGGTAAAGAGTGTAAAGAACAAGGAAATGAATCGCTCACTCTCGACCAGTGGGGTCAGGACAATTTGATGCGAAAAATGCGCATACTTATTCTCACAATCCCTAACATCTCCTCACCATGAAGGCAGCCTCTAAATGTTAGAGTTCACATAAATGGTTGTCAACACTAACTAATCCGGAGGTCTTAGACACAGGTTCAAATGACTGGCTAGGGTCTTGGACATGGGGAAAGGCCTTTTAGTTGGTGGAAGTATTCATAGCACAAGGTTCCACATTTCCAAACCCAACAAACTCACAGTCAATCAAACCAATAACTTTCTTTCTGCTATTCTGCATTACTCAAATTCTTCAGAGCACAAGAGCGAAGGAGGTCACATAAATGCTAGTATTTCCAAGCCATACTGCTAAGAAACACTACTTAACGGGCACTATTCAGATTTTTGGTGGTGGCTCTCTTTTGGTTTCATTTTTTTTCTTTGTTTTTCTTTCATTTTTTTCATTTCTTAAGAGAACCACCACCTCTGAACATTTTTCAAACACATGCCCAATTTTTTTAAGAACTACCTCCAACTCTCACATTATATTTAGCAGAAACAGCAGAGAACATGTAAAAACCACTCTGTGGAACCTTCTAAGAGATGCAAAAGGGTGATTTTTCATTGTAGACCGACAGAAAGGATAACACACGGCTCAAAGGGGCTGACTAGGGGGTATGACACACCAGGACAGTCAATTTGGTCGTGGGATAATTCTATGCCCCCATCATCCTAGCTAATGACAACGTGAATGCTGCACATCATGGAAGAGGGAACTATCGCACAAGAAAGAAACGAGCAGGCTCAAATCTCACATGGCTACCTATATGCTCTATCTCTCATTCTGATTCCCTGAACTAGATGCATAAACGACTGTCAAGAGAAAGTGATCAATCCAAGTCATAGTTGGTAAGCAAACAGTTGAAAAACTGAACTCCTACACAATTCTACTGCACGTCTCAGTCATCATTATAGGTTGTCCTAGTCACATTCCAGTTGTCATGCATTAATTCGAAAGCCATTCGATTCACCAATTAAACCACAGTGCCAATATGATCATGCAAATATCAGTGCTTGGAGCCCTCAAATCTCGAGATTTGGACAGCGGACTAGGCTCCAAGCACACATATATACGTTCCAATAAATACAAAGAACCCCCCACACTTAAATGCGACAATGTCCTCAATGGAGCAGAGGGAAGGGGAACGATGTTACCGTGAAACAGTGGTCAGGAACGGGGACTGGAGGGCGGACCAGTCAATAACAGAGGACTGGATAAGGACCAGTCCAACGACACAAAGCTATAGTCAGCAAAACACACACATGGGGTGAAAGAAACCATAGTTCCAAGTCTACAATCCAAAGAAACAAGACAAGAGAAAATGAAACACAATATGGAGTCTGAGTCTTAGTCCGGAAACACAATATGGAGCCCAACTCGATGGGCCAGTAGGCCGAGCCAGATCAGTTCTCATCGCCTTCGTCGCCATTGGGATGCGGGTAGAAATCCTCATGCCCCGGGGAAGCCTCCCAAGGGTAGCTAACAGCAGCAGGGTCCATGTTCCAGTAGCTCATCATGTAATGCTGAGCCAAAATGATGCGGCGCCGACCTTCGCGCTCACGGTCGATTCGGCGTTGATGTGCTCCTGGCCAGCAAGGATCTGCTCGTTCTAGCGAGAAATGCCGGCCAGCTACTCAGCAATGTAAGAGGTGGGTGCAGCAGCAAACTGGCCGGCAACAGAAGTGGATGCGCCAGCTGCTGAAGGCGTGGTCCGACGATTGGTCCAACGAGTGGTCGGACGAGCTGCAGCATCGCTCGCCTCGGGGATATCTTCACCCTCTTGTGCACGAGGAACAGGACGAGGAAGCCCGCGGATCCAGGTCACGTCCCCGTCCCGCTGCAGTATCAGCTGGTGCCGGAGGGTATCCCTGGAGAAGGGTGTCGTTGGGAGGATGACAGTGAATCCAGAGAGGTCGACGTTAAAGTACCGGGCCAGGGCAGTGACCACTGGCCCACAAGCCAGAGCACGACCACAATCGAGGTAATGGTGCTGAACGACTTTGCGGCATCGGATGTCTCGCAGAGTCTTCCTCTGGTCGGCGTCGAGCATGTTTAGGTAAGTGTTCATTCTCCTGCAGCCAAAAAACAGCAAAAACACAACGACATACATGGAAATTTGTCAATGGTGAGTTCACAATCATCCGCACCCGGGGCCCTCGAATCATAAAATTCGGACAGTGGACTAGGCCCCAGGGGAGGAAACAACATTCAAGACCATTCACCATCCACACAAGATTAAACGCACTTGGAGCCCTCGGATAGTAAACCCGGACAATAAATTAGGCTCCAAGTGGGACAATCACAAACACATGCAGCCCGGTAGGCCAACCAAAGTAGTATCAACAAAGCATGCAATACCGTAGGCCTACCGAATTAATTCAAGCACAATCCAATCCGCGAATTTCCTCACTAAACCCATAATACCAATTCTCCACAATTCACAAGTAAACATAGAGAAGCACACTTGGAAGCACAAGGAGGTATCACGGGAAAGGTGAGGGAAGAGTGAGAGAACACGACAATTGCCGGGAAACTCGCCGGAAGGCTCGCCGGAGATTCATCACCGGTGACTTCACCACCGCCAAACTGACCCAAAATTTTGGGGAATGAGGCCCCGGATGCCAGGAACGCAGTGGTGGTCGCGGTTTTCCGATTGGAGGTCGGAGGAGGGAGATCAGGCCAAAAGAACACCAAAGGGTCACGGTTTTCCGGCGACCCAAACCACCGCCAAACTCGACCCCACTGGTATAGGCTTGAGCGGGCCGATGAGAGGAGCACGGGAGTGGTCTCGGAATTTTATTTGGAGCTCCGGTGAGGGAGTTATGGGCGGAAAACCACCTGAGAAGAAAAGGGGGGGGATTTTCCGGTGAAGGAGAGAGAGAGGCGACCAGAAAGATGAGGAGAGAGAAAGATTTTACGGGCGTCGCCCAAAATTTAAATCTCCAGGGGCAATTACGGGCATAATTACGACCGTAATTTGCCCCTACTCAGCCCGTAATTTTAACGTCGAGCGCAAACTGCTCCCCTGTGCTAATTACGGGCAGGATTACGACCGTAATTAGTCTGATCCTGCCCGTAATTTCACTGCCGAGACAAATCCTCTCTTCTGAGATAATTACGGACAGGGGAATGACAAATTACGACCGTAATTGGCCCCCCCCCTGCCCGTAATTCCACTACCGCGAGTCCTTTTCTCAGATTTTTAAACCACAATTTCGAACGGCCAACATCATTTGTGCCCCGGCTTGAAAATAGACACCACCACAGACAAACATCTAGGGCACGAGAAACATTCCAGAAAGACTCCAGACAGAATCACAGACTCAAAAACCGACAAAAATTGAAAAGGAAAAAGGATAGAAATGCAAACCGTAGTGGGGTTGCCTTCCCACAAGCGCTTCTTTACCATCTTTTATCTGGACGCCAATAGAGGAATTAAGGGTCCTCGAGCTTGATCAGCAGCTCTGCGCGCTCGACGACACCTCCCAAGTAAAACTTTAAGATGTGGCCATTCACCTTAAATGGCTCGGTTTGAGCATTGCTGATCTCCACCGCACCGTGCGGGAAAACTTGGGTGACCGTGAAGGGTCCTGACCACCTCGAACGTAGCCTGCCCGGGAAGAGTTTCAGGCGTGCATTGAAGAGCAGAACACGATCACCTACCTGAAACTCCTTCGGGCCCCTTAACCGAGCGTCGTGGAGACGCTTGGTTCGCTCTTTGTAGAGCAGGGTGTTCTCGTAGGCGTGGTAACGCCATTCCTCCAACTCCAGCAGCTGTAACTTACGTTCAGTACCTGCAACACTCAAATCCAGGTTTAGCAACTTAATGGCCCAGAAGGCCTTGTGCTCTAGTTCTACTGGCAGATGACACGCCTTCCCATAGACAAGCCTATAGGGAGAAGTGCAAATCGGGTTTTTATAGGCCGTCCTATATGCCCAAAGAGCATCATCGAGCTTGGTGGACCAATCCTTGCGGGACTGATCCACCATCTTTTCAATTATTCGTTTAAGCTCCCAGTTCGTCAGCTCGGCTTGCCCATTTGACTGGGGGTGGTAAGCCACCGACACCTGATGCTTAACACCATATCGAGAGAGGAGTTTAGTGAATTGCCCTTGAAAATGGGTTCATCTATCACTAATGATGGCGCGGGGTGTCCCGAACCAGAAGAACAGCTGCTTCAGAAATGAGCAGACCCGTCTTGCATCATTGGTGGGCATGGCTTGAGCTTCTGCCCACCTCGAGACGTAGTCCACTGCAACCAGAATGTATAGATTACCAAAAGATGGAGGGAATGGGCCCATGAAATCGATACCCCAAACATAAAAAATTTCACAAATGACATAAATATGTTGGGGCATCTCATCCCGGGCAGAAATGTTACCTGACCTTTGGCAGCGGTCGCACTGTCGTGCGAAGGGACGCATTCTTGAAGAGCGAGGGCCAATAGAATCTCGACTGTAGCACCTTCCGCGCCGTGCGGTTTCCTCCATGGTGACCTCCAGTAGGCCCCTTGTGGCAGTGGGACAGGATGTCTCCCATCTCGTGCTCCATGACACAGCGTCGGATTACGCCATCTGCTCCGATCCTGAAGAGGTAAGGATCCTCCCAGAAGTAATGCTTTAGGTCGGAGAAGAACTTGCGCTTTGCATGAGTGGCCATCCCCTGTGGTAGCTACTTGCCCACCAGATAATTGGCAAAGTCATAATACCAAGGGACCACGCTTTCCACCAGTGTCATCGCCAGCAATCTCTCACCCTGGAAGGAGTCATTGATCTCTTCAATGAAGTTGTCCACCGGAGGGGCTTCCAACCGTGAAAGATGATATGCAGCAACATTCTCGGCTCCCTTCTTGTCCCGGATCTCTATATCAAATTCCTGCAACAGCAGGATCCAGCGGATGAGCCTAGACTTTGCATCAACCTTGCTTATCAGGTAGCGAATCGCCGAGTGGTAAGTGTAGATCACCACATGGGAGAGCACCAGATAGGGTTGGAACTTATCAAATGCATACACCACAACGAGGAGCTCCTTCTCAATGGTGGTGTAGTTCTCCTGTGAATCATTCAAGGTCTTGGACGCGTAGTAGATGGGCTGGAAGTGCTTCTCGCGTCTCTGACCCAGAACTGCTCCGACTGCAAAGTCAGTCGCATCGCACATCAGCTCAAAAGGGAGAGACCAGTCAGGAGTCACCATGATAGGTGCATGGGTAAGCTTCTCCTTAAGAGTCTCGAATGCAGCTGTGCACTCAGGAGTGAACTGGAATGGTGCATCCTTTTCCAGCAGCTTGGTCAGAGGCAAGGCAATCTTCGAGAAATCTTTAATGAAGCGCCGGTAGAAGCTTGCATGACCCAGAAAGCTGCGAATCCCCTTCACAGAAACGGGAGGAGGTAGCTTACTGATCGTCTCAATCTTCGCGCGATCCACCTCAATCCCCTGCTTGGAGATCTTGTGCCCGAGCACAATCCCCTCACGGACCATAAAATGGCACTTCTCCCAGCTGAGTGCCAGATTAGTCTCCTCACACCTCTTCAGAACGAGTTCCAGGTTATGGAGACAATGAGTGAATGAGTCTCCATAAACCGAGAAGTCATCCATGAAGACTTCCATGATCTCTCCGACTAGTCGGTCGAAGATCGCCATCATGCATCTTTGGAAGGTCGCGGGGTCAATTACACAGCCTGAATGGAATCCTCCGGTAAGCAAAAGTGCCGAAGGGGCAAGTGAATGTGGTCTTCGCCTGATCCTCTGGTGCAATAGGAATCTAGAAATAACCAGACATGCCATCCAGGAAGCAATAAAACTCATGACCAGCCAACCTCTCTAGCATCTGATCAATGAAAGGTAGGGGAAAATAATCTTTCCTGGTGGCGTCGTTCAGGCGCCGGTAATCGATGCAGACTCTCCAGCCGGTCAATCGATGCAGCTCTTTCTTCTCATTCGGGACCACAGTCATCCCGCCTTTCTTCGGGACCGATTGGAGGCGGAATGTGGCGGGTTCATAGAGATGCTCAAGAAGCTCCGCATCTTTCGTTATTGAAAGCGATGGCGCACATGCCAAGGTATGCCTAGTACCTCAAGGGGCTTCTCGCCAAGAAGCCAAGATATGAAGACCTCGTCAATGTCACCTTGGGAAAGGAGGGCTTCACCTTCATTCTCAACAACTTGCCCAAGAAGCAACAAGATCCAGGTAGTTTCACTATACCTCTATGCATCGGAGCACATTATATAGAAAACTCCTTGGCGGACTTAAGATTAAGCATAAATGTTGTTACACCTCGATCTTGCCAAAAGTCAAAATGACTATTATACCCTTGGGGGAAATTCGTCAAATTCCATCGTAATATCGATGAGGACTAAAAATGCAAACTCTCGATTCAATCGGTGTCGAGTTTCGATATAAATCGAATAAGTTACGGACGTTAGTTGAGTTGCGAATTAAACTCACCCGTAATTTGTGAAATTCTCAAAATTCCCCGGGTCAATTAAACCTAAGCTAACCCTAATTACCCCAAGGCGGCCCCCAAAAATCCCTCTACAGATTATCACTCCCAGCTCCACACCTCTTCGGCATATTAGAAAGAAAAAAAAGCTCAGCTCAACTTGAGGCGAATGCGCCGAACCCTCCTGCCTGCGGCGACTCAACTTCGATGGAAGAGGGAGGCACCGCAGGACCGAAGGTCGTCCGTCTTCTGTATTTCGCCGGTTCCGGATTTATGTTCACGATCGCCGTCAAGTAACAAGAAACAAGTAACAAGAAGGTGACCATTCAGTTTATGGTTAATGGATAAGACGATGCATTAAGGAAGAAAGTTAGAGATGCAAAGTTAGGAGATACAAGGACATAGGTGATCTATGAGGTCAACCCTACACGAGAGTTACACTAAAAGGGTTTTACCATCTGACTAGATGGAAGATGAGCCACCATCAGTGACCTTGTGGTTGGAGAGGGGCATTAACTTCTCATGTATAGATGCAGCCTACGTGGTGTGAGGGGTTAAGAAGCCACAACAACATTGAAGTTGCAGGGAATGGAGAGAAGTATTTTAGGTCATGTGGTATAAGTTAAAGGAAATAAAAATCCGCGAAGTGAAAAGGATTACCACAAGCGATGCTTAGGGTAATCACAGTGGACAAATTTCGAGGGCGAAATTTCTATAAGTGGGGAGGAAATGTGATACCTTGACTTCCATAGGTTCAACATCAAGTACTGAATCAATTGAACCAAATAAATTAAGCCGAAATTTTGTCCCATCACACCCTGGGCCAAGTTGGAAAATTTTGAAAAGGGCAATGAGTCACTCAAACCTATTCGATGCTACAAAGCTAGATGAGAATATATGTTATGGTCAAGAGTACATATAAGAACTATCGTAAGCTATTCAAGATAAAGTAAGGGCACGCCATTGAAGTTCATATAGAAAGAGTGAAATCTTGAGCCAAAGAAGCACGAGAATGAGGAGTATGAAAGGATGAGCCCGATCAAATTTCGGGGACGAAATTTTTATAAGGGTGGAGCAAATGTTACACCCCGATCTTGCCTAAAGCAAAATGACTATTATACCCTTGGGGGAAATTTGTCAAATTCCATGGTAATATCGATGAGGACTAAAAATGCGAACTCTCGATTCAATCGGTGTCGAGTTTTGATATAAATCGAATAAGTTACGGACGTTAGTTGAGTTGCGAATTAAACTCACCCGTAATTTGTGAAATTCCCAAAACTCCCCGGGTCAATTAAACCTATTGTAACCCTAATTACCCCAAGGCGGCCCCCAACGCATATTAGAAAGAAAAAAAAAAATCAGCTCAACCGGAGGCGAATACGCCGAACCCTCCTGCCTGCGGCGACTCAACTTCGATGGAAGAGGGAGGCCCCGCAGGACCGAAGGTCGTCCGTCTTGTGTATTTCGCCAGCGCCGGATTTATGTTCACGATCGTCGTCAATAAGTGGAGAGAGCTCGAGAGGAACTCGATGGAGAAGCAGCGTTTGTACCTTGAGACGCATGGCGATCACAAATTGCTGCTGGAGGGACCAGCAAAATGATTCCACAGGTTAAGGGACAGGAGGATCTGGAGAAACATTACTCAAAGATCCAAACACTCTGTCACCGAACGGGATGATGTTTGCTCATCCCACACAAGGAATATCATTGTTAAGTATGTAGCCAAATGTTGAGACGAGAAGCTTTTGCTTTTGGTGAAAACCTTTGTTTTCTCCATAGTTAGTAATTAATGAAAGATTAGCCACGGTGCGCGACAGGAAGAAGTAAAGTTGAAAGAAGAAAGGAAGAAGAAGGAGAGGGACGGCCGCTCTTTGTTTCGGGAGCTCATCTGCGTCGGATAAGAGGAGAAATGATGATGACACAGAGAAGAGGAAGACCGGTAGAAGGAATGGACTGTTCGTACATGGTAGGCAAATTGAGGGGAATCAATTCTCTCATGGCTTTAGCTTGCCCGGTGGGGTGCAGGGCTATGACAGGGGGACTGGTAATTGATTATACAATGATGGTGTTTGGGTTGTTGTTCGTGTCAGTATGGGATTGAACAGATTTGTTTACTGGGATAACTGGTGGATTGCGAGCTGGTTGGTAAAGCACTGCATGATTCAATGCACGTAGCTTACGTTCAGGATGCAAAGAAGCTGTGAGATGCTGATCGAGATTAAGTTACAGCTACATAGTGGCATGGTTGGATGGAGATTTGGTAGCCTGTGCACTTAAAGCAAAGAGTTGGAACGTCGTGTACTCAGTTGAGGTCAATCCAAATTTACTTATAAGGTGAGTATAAAGGGGTAAATTCTACGCCTTACGTATTCTTTTAAGTATTACGATTTCAAGTTTTTCGGCGATGTGGTTACCGTGCTTGTGAATGCTTATGGTTGATGATATGTGATTTTGTTTGAGCTATGCTTGATGTGAATGTGCATGAGTTCTTAGTTAATTTAAAGCTTTCCATTTATAAGTTATCGTTAAAGTTAAGAAACAAGTTCTTTTTAAGAAGTAACTCACCTTCAAGAAGGTGAAGTCGTTTTAAGTGTTTTTAGTCACTAGCGCCAGTCCGTTGCCATTTGAGATTTTCAGGTAGAGCAGCAGTTATGCTCTTGAGATCTTTGAGATAGAGCAGAAGTTATTCTCTTGAGACTTTTAAGATGAGCAGCAGTTATGCTCTTGAGAATCGTGGTGAAGAGCCACCACGATAAGTTTAAGATGTTAGGGGGATGAATCATTACCACTCCCCTAACTAAGTTTAAGTATAAGGAAAGCCTGGATGGCTTCTCATACGTATGAGTTGGCAACCGGACTAGCTAGTGAGGGATCCCCGTGTCAGTCAAGTATTTAAGTCAAGATTTGAGCTTTACGAGAAGAGAGTAACTTCAACTCCCTCAAAGATTAAGAGTTAAGATTTTAAGATTGAAAGTACAAAACAACTTCCACCAGTTAAAGTTAAGTGTTTAAGCAAAGTACTCAAGTATAGGAAAGTTTAAAACGTAAGGGCGTAGACTGACCTCATCTCACTCACCAGTTTGACGAGCTAGAGGAGGAGCTAGAGGAGGAGCTAGTGAGCAGCAAGTTCGAGGGCAGCCTGCTAGAGGAGGGCAGTGCAAGTGTCATGGAGGATGCCTAGTTAAGAGTTTCAGTAGCAGCAACGACATAGTCGACCTAGTTATTTACATTTTATGATTATGAGTATAGACTGGAGATCAGTTTCAGATTTTAAAGTTTGAGCTTAATTTGCCCACATGTTAGGGCTTTGCCTTGATCTACAAGTGTGTGTTTTCAGTATTTTATTTATGAAAATTCTTCCCGCTGCAATTTAAGATTTGATTATTTTATTTATCAAGTGCATTTTAGTAAAAGTAGTACCCGGACGGGTTAGGGTGTTTCAAATGTGATGCCTTATAAGCTGTTTAGGAAGTTGAATCTGGGTAGCTAAAGACTACTAGGATTAGTGTCACATTGGTCAATCTCTTTGTCATTAGTCCTAGATGTATTATGGAGAACGTTCTAGTGAGAGTTGGAAAATTGTACTATCCGACAGATTTTGTTATCCTTGATATCAGTGAAGATGTGGATATGCCACTCATTCTAGGACGCCTCTTCCTTGCAATCGCCATGCCTTAATCGATGTTAATGAGAGAACTTTGATTTTGAGAGATGGAGAGGAGCAACTTACTTACTCAGTTTATCCTAACGCTAAGAATGACGATGTGAAGGAAATGGACTCGAATGGTATTGTTGGAAGTGGTAGCGAGCCTCTCAAGGCGAACCCCACTATTACTTGTGTGCCTTGTGGTGATGTGAAACAAGAAATTGAGGAGGGTATCAAACCCGATGGAAAGAAGAAGAAAGCGTGGAGAGATAAGATGAATAGCGCTTATTCTCGAAAGAAGGATAAGGGTAAAGCGAAGGCAGTTGGCCAGGAGGGCCATCCTTAGGAGCTTAAGTTGGGAGGTGACAAACCTCGCCCCAAGACCGTGGAATATCCACTCTCGGAGGCTTTGTGCTCTCAAGCATGATAGATCCGCAATGTCAAGCTAGTGACGTTAACTTAGCGCTTGTTGGTAGGCAAACCAACGTCGGCTTGTTTTCTTTTCCTTATTTCCTCTTTTTGTGAATTAGTGGCACGGTAGATAAGGCCGAGTTTTGAAATTTTGGAAATGCCCTGTTTTCACTCAGTTCACGGTTTTAGCCTCATTATCACGGTCTTAGCGACCGTGATAATCGTGTGGAGACAGTGAAAAGGGCAGTTCCAACAACTTTTGAAATGCATCGTTTTTGCCCGAAGATCACGGTCTGGGAGTTATATTCACGGTCTTAGCGACCGTGAAACAGAAGGCTCCGTCAATGAATCTCGGGATTGGGCTATATAAGGGCGTGAATTCCTATGAATGTTCGGAGGCAAACCAACGTCGGCTTGTTTTCTTTTCCTTATTTCCTCTTTTTGTGAATTAGTGGCACGGTAGATAAGACCGAGTTTTGAAATTTTGAAAATGCCCTGTTTTCACTCAGTTCACGGTTTCAGCCTCATTATCACGGTCTTAGCGACCGTGATAATCGTGTGGAGACTGTGAACAAGGGCAGTTCCAAGAGCTTTTGAAATGCATTGTTTTGCCCGAGATCACGGTTTAGGAGTTATGTTCACGGTCTTAGAGACAGTGAAACAAAAGCCTCCATCAATGAATCTCGGGATCAGGCTATATAAGGGCGTGAACCCTTCTTCTTCACTTTACGCAGCCCCCTTGCCCAAATTTTCTGAAGATCGTCGGAAAACCGCTTACTCTTGCTGTTTTCGTCGACTTTGGCGACTTCCAATCACCCAAATCCAAATCCAAGCACAGACCAATTATCCCCACGCCTAGGAGCACCTTCGCCAAAGTTTTCCAGCAATTTGGTTTGAATTTTTCCTGGGTAGGCGATTTCTGGTGAGGCTCCAGCGACACTCCGGAGACCTCTAGACAAGCTAGTGATGACAAACGTTATGTGAACTCTAGCATTTAGAGGTTGCCACCGTGGTGAAGAGACGATAGGGACTGAGTGTGAACTCTGACTCGACATCCTCCAACACGCTCGTATCGTTCTCCTCTAGCTGGCTTCCCTCAAACAGTTTCTCTGGATCTCGTTGTTCTCTAACTACTCCTCCTCGTCCTCTTCTAGCTGGTGAGTGAGTTGGGGTCAGTCTACGCCCTTACGTTTTAAACCTCTGATACTTGAGTACTTTACTTAAACACTTTAACTTTAGCTGGTGGAAGTTGTTCTTAGTTACACCATTAAAAACTTTTAACTCTCAAAAACGTATTATTTCTTCCTTTATCTAATTGTGGGGCCCCTACCTCGACTTAGCTGGCGCCACTACTAGCCTTACTTACTTTCTTAAATATGACTACCCTCACAATGGGGTACCCCTCAAATGGGTTTGACCACCGCAGAACGAATCACCATCCGGTGTCAAACTACGGCGTGACTACCACGGAACGTATCACCATCCGGTAGCACACCTAAATCTAAGCAATGGAAACCGCGGAACTCATCACCGTCCGGCTCCATGCCTGACCAACTACCGCAGAACATATCAACATCCGGTACTAATCAGCTACCACGGAACTTATCACCGTCCGATAGGAATCCTTCTAGCTAGTGGCTAGCTAAGCGAGGCTAACTTATTCTTACTCGTGACTTTCTCTTGTTCTTATCACTTTAACTTAATCGTCAAACGAAACATAAAAGGTTTAATTAAGTACTCAAAGCTCATAAACATATCCTTCAAACTATAAATCAAAAGAGCACACATCATCACCCATAAACATAATCAAGCATAGAATTTCACATAGCACAACTTCTTAAACACGTAAGACAAATACTTGAAAATTACGTAAGACGTAGAATTTACCCCTTTACACTCACCTCTATTACTCAGTTCGGTCGACTTGAAATATCCAACGACTTATATAGGCCATGTATCAAGATGTTAAGTACGCTTGCTCCTCCTCCTCGCACGTAGCACTTAACTGAAATTGCACATGTCGTTGCGTGTGTTATTTATAAACTAAGGGCCCGTTTAGTATCATTTTGTTGTTGTTGTGGTTGCAGTGGTGTTGTGTAAACAGATGTACAACCACAACAGAAAAAAAAAAAAACAGAAAACACAAACCTGTTTAGTTGATAAATCTAAAAAATCATGAAAGCTGAAAACAAGAAACAAAATCGCGTTTAGTTACTACTACAAGTAAAATGAGTTTTTAACATTCATGTCAATGGAGTGAGGCTTTTGTGGAGGGGAAGTGGTCGGCGGAGGGTTCGGGCTGCGCGGAGGAGGGTTCTGGCTGCGCGGCGGGCTGGATCGGCGCGGAGGAGGAGGGGTCGGGCGCGGAGGCGGAGGGGTCGGCGACTGAGGAGGTGGCGGCCGGCGCGGCGGAGGTGAGGCGGAGGTGGCGCCTTGTTGAGAAGGGTGGCGGGTGACGCCTCTGTTGAGAAGGGTTTAAGGGGAGAATAGTTTGGGGGGCGGCAGCTGATATGTTAGAAGTAGGGTTTGGGGGGTGGCGGCTGTGTTAAAAAAAAAAAAAATTTCTTCTGTGGGGATTCGAAAACTAGTCTAGTTTAATGAAATCAAGTGCCCAACCAGTAGGAATCTCGTGTGCAACATGTTTTAGAATCAGATCCAAAGCAATAAATTGTTGTTTCTCATATTTGGGCCTTGTTGTGCAACTCTTATTCACAACAGAAAATAGAAACCCAACTAAACATGTTTTTTTTTCTTGGTTTCTCCAATCTTTAAAAACACAACAAAAAACAAAAACATGCAACAATACTAAACGGGGCCTAAGTTTTACTAAGTGGGGTTTCCACACCCAACACCCACGTTAAACACTCCCCTTCCTAATGGGGTGAGCCATTGAATTCACAATATGATATTGACCGAGAAGAAATATAAGGCGGTCAACATCCAATTTAAATTTTATTGAAAATTTTGGCTAATAAATGAGATTTACCTAAACCCAAATAGACTCATTAATTATGAGTAGGTATGGATGACGTATATATGGGTTTTGGAGTTTGAAATGGATTTGGGTAGGGTATGAATATTTACTTTCATAAGCTAAATGTGTATGAGTTATACTCATTTATTCGAGGATGTTTTAATTACATAAACAAAAATTAGACCTATTTGTAGAACTTCAAAAGTTTAGGTACCAAAATGTAATACAAAAAATTTAGGTACTAAAATGTAATGTTCCAACAATATTTTGAGGACTCATATGCCAAAAAATAAATTTAGGTTATAAATGTAAAGATCAACTAAGTTTAGGTATCAAACTGTAATTTTTTTATGGTGATGTATTTAAGATGATAATTTACTTTTTTTATAAAAAAAGGAAACTATTTATTTGATATGTGTAGATACCTAGACAAACATTCCATGTATAATTGTTGAAAATTATAGCTCGGGTGAAAAAGAAAAACTCTAGAGAGAAGCAAAAGGAATACAAACTGGATCTCGCTTAAAATTTCACGCCTTCAAATCCCATAGTGGAAAATTAACGACTTTCTAATAAGTAATAACCATATATATTTATTTTTAATTGGACTCGACATTGAGCTGAAAAAGTTAGTGGTTCATGGTTAAATTATTAATTCTTTAGACTATTGGTGAGTCGTGTATGGACTCATTCATACTTGTGATTAGAACAAATAAAAATAGTATACTAATTAGGGTTATGGAAGGCGAGTGAAAAAAGAAACGAAGAGAAAGTAGATGAGGGAAAGGTTTTGACCAATTCTTTTAGTTAGTCCATAAAAATAATATATTTATTTTTAATTGGACTAAACATTGGCCTGAAAAAGTTAGTGGTTCAAGGTTAAATTATTAATTCTCTAGAATGTTGGTGAGTCGTGTATGGACCTGTTCATACTTGTGATTAGAATACATAAAAATAATATACTAATTAGGATTATGGAAAGCGAGTGAAAAATGAAACGAAGAAAAAGTAGATGATGGAAAGCTTATAAGCAATTCTCTTAGTTGGTTGTCAATACAACAGTCAACTCTTTTCAACATAGCAATTTATTGACACTTACTTGTGTATATGTTGCATATTTTGTTACATGTAGTTAGTAGAAGTTTGTTTAGTACCCCATAAATGTACTAAATGAGTTTATAAATTCCTCTTGCTATATTTTAGAACCGTCTCTCTTTTATCATTTATTTAATGTTTCACGTAATAAACAAATATAAAATGGTCATATCTTCTCCTACAGTTGAGTGATACAACATTTTGTATGGTGCAAATTAAATTTATACTTTTATGTTATGGTGGATTGGATTCATGGATTGGTTGAATATGATTGGTGGATCCGGATTCATGGATTCAAGTGAAATCTAAACATTATATTGGATTCATGGATTGGTTGAACATGATTGGTGGATCCGGATTCATGGATTCAAGTGAAATCTAAAGATTGTACCAATATGTAATTTTAAAAAATTGTAGGTATGAAAATCTCATAAAATTTAGATACCAAAACATAATTATTCAATAATTTTACAAGAAAAATAAATTTGGGATATCAAAATGTAAAATGTACATTTTAATAACTAAGTTGTGATTTAATTAAATTTGGGGTATCAAAATGATATTTTTTTAGACAACAGTAACTTTATATATAATAATAATGTTCACGACTGTCTTTTCTCACCAAGAAACAAAACTTTCTTTTGCAAGTTTGGAAAGGCTTAGTAACAGATCCATCAATATCTCATGACCATCTAGAGAGTTGGGAACGGATCAGGTTAGTAACTCAATGGTCAGTAACCTCAACGGATGATTTCTCTCTCGTTTTAAGTCGAATTTTTTTTTTTTGCACAAATAAATCAGATTTCATGTGTTCTTTAAAATGATATCCACTTTGATATATTTTCAGTACAAAAAAAAAATTGAATAATTTTTTACCAGTCATTACCATATGGTATGCTCCTATTTAATACCATATGGTAAGAAAGAGTACCATGATGGTATGAACATACCAATATGGTAAGAAGGTTGAATACATGATAATAGGAGTATACTAACTGTCATTTACGACTTTCATCATTGTTTACTACAAGTTACCACCCACATACCATAGTGGTAAAGTATGGTAATTTTTTATCCAATATTTTTCATCCAGAAATTTATAGATCCAATAGATCATGATGAACTCGTTCCTTCTGAGCAAACGTTTTCAAAAACGACTTAAAAACGAAGAAGTTACCATATGGTATGTAGTTGGTAAAAAAAAGTTCCTCGAAATATATTGAAAATTGATCTCATGAGCACAACGAACTCGTTCCATCTATGCAAAAAAAAAAAATTAAAATCCGAGTTAGAATGAAGAAGATAAGAGCCGATTAAGTAAACTAGGGAAAATAAAATACTTTTAATTGACAACTCTTAGATCTAAATTTTTTGGACCCACTTAGATCTAAAGGTACAGATTTAGTTACTCATAGGTCAGTAACTAATGGTTACTGACCCTATCCTGAGCCTAGAGAGCAAGGTTGTCAAACCGGTTTATGCCAGTGTGCCGATTTAGCAAGTGAAATGGTTCAACCGGTGGCACATACCGGTTTGTGCCGGTTCATGCCGGTTAATATTAAAAATAAAATTATAAATACTCATATTTAAACATGGCATTTAACGTCAATACCTAAACATTTATACTTGAATCCAACAAATAACATCAATATTTAATTTTAACTGAGCTAAATGTGTCGGTAGTAAATAAATTAATTTCAATGGTTCAGCCGATAATACCTATTGCTTCAACAGATACGCATTGTGTTTGTAATATATATATATATATGATTAGTTTTAGTTTATTGTAATTATACTTCTTTTTTTGGTAATTAACGTTTTCATTGAAGCTCAGTTGACGTAAAAGTCAAGTCGCGAAAAAATCTATGATCATATTCCTTACAAGTGGTAAAAGCAAACTGACATGAGAGATCTAAAATAGGTACAACTTTTAATTCCAGAAAATAAGTCCCCTTAGAGTAATGACTCCTCCTTGAAGGAAGACACTAACACCTGTCATTGTTTTGCAGGTCCACCAAAAGTTCTAATTCACCGTTCCTTCCATAACGAAGCAATCATCTAGCTCCAGAGAGTGACATAGAGCCTTCCATAGGAGCCGCCTTTATTCACCTCCATACAAGCCTGCTGTAGACAAATATCCCATAGGCGCCTGGCCAACCAACAATTCTGCTAAACACCGCTGTAATGAACTATTGTGCATAGCTACATCCACAAATCAAATGATCTTGATCTTCTGTGGATGCATCACACATCACACACGTTGGGTCATCAATCACTCCCCGAGCCTTCAGCCTCTCCTTGGTCTTGATTCTGTCAAGAATAATCAACCAGGAGATGAAACGATATTTGGGAATATAAAATGTATTCAAAAGAACCTTCCACTAAAAGGATTTAGGTATATGGATACAGTCATACAGATAGATTCCCAAACCGGCTGAACATAGTATTTCACTAGAAATTTTCCTTACCAAGTAACCTGCCTTGTACCATCAACTTGTAACCTATTCTGAAACTAACTTCTGAGTTTCAACACCTGCTTCCAGACCCAAAAACCGACATTTATAACAGGGGGAGACCAAATAGATCGGTTCTTAATCCTGTACCGTCTGATCCATGCTACCTTCCATGTGTGTAGATCTATTAACCCTAACCGTCCTTGTTTAGAGGTAGCTATTATATCCATGCCTCCCACACCCGGGCTACCCAGTTTCGAGCCCAGTGGAGGATTTTTCAAATGCTTCTCACCCATTTGGTGATTTTGAGCCTCCAGTATGGTCATCAGGTCACCCTCCACAGGATGGTGGCACTACATTCCATGAGTCAACCCATAACACCATTCCATCTCAGCTCAGTAATTGCTACTACTTTCTCGAGGATCCTGGATTGACCTCGAGTGGGCACGATGCACATGGGGGCCATCATCACTAGACTTGCTAGACACTTCGGAGTGGACACCTCAGGCTGCATAGTGATGACTCGGAAGATGGCCTTCCCGGTCTAAAACATTCTACAACATGCATCTGGTGAAGGAGGAGAGGGCATTCGAGTATATTGACGGATTGCAACCCTCGATAATACTTAGTCAATTGTGGAGCAGGCACCAAACCCCTAGAGGATCGGGAGGCACCCCCTCCCTAGGCACCACTGACTCGCTCCGACTATCAAAATAAAATCCTACCTAAGGCCAAGAATAAACCTTAGATGGGAGCAATATAGGGCAAGTATGTTTAAATATCAACCCGGGCCGGCCCATGTACCCCTACTTCGATTGTTTGAAACATTATCTAGCGGATTGTTGTTTGTTGAAATCTCTACAATCTACGATTTAAAAGCAAGACTTTGAAAAGTAAAAGGGTGGAAAACACTTGGTGAGAAGCTTCACTCGGGTGTTGCTTCCCCTTAACTAACTACCATGAACCGTAGGATTGAATGAACCGGTGTGCGACAAGGCAATTGTGACCCGTAGTTGGTGCAACAATGGTTAGAAACCATCCTCTCAATTGCTAGGCCAAGGTAAGCATTAGAGGATACAATTGTAACCCTCTTGGCACAAGCCATTGAGGGTTGACTTACCTTCTCCCTCAAACCAAAGCTTGGACGTCATAATCAAAATTAACCTAGGTGTCTATTTCAAGTAGAGGTTTGCCCTTCATTAACCTATTAGGAGGCATGGAATGCCTGAGAAAACACAGCTCAACTTTGAGCCTCTTAATTAGATAAGGGGGCTTCACTCTAATCTAGGTTAGAATAGCACAATAGATTGCCAAGCACACACAATTCACAATCACCATGAAAAATACCTCAATTGTTAAATTAAACACCACCATCATACAATCATTCAATCCACACAATCAATTACATTATAGTAGTCAGGATTCTACAATACCCAATTGAAAAGGGAAACTACTCCATGTTAGACAAAGGAAGAACATAAAAGAGGAAGAAATAAACCATCAATGTGATGCCTCCAACTCTCCTTGTGCTTGTAGAGATCCTCCAGAGAAGATGAGCTTCGAAAATCTTCATTTGGAGCAAACTATAGCCTCTTCTCCCTCTTGGTTTATGACTTTATCTCTCTAGGATTTCAAGAAGAAGAAGGTTTCTCTCACTTTGGGCTCCCCTTCTTCTTCCTTTAAGCTCTTCATTTATACTAAGATCGTGCCCATTTCATGACCCCAGTTCATGGTTGTGAACATCAAAACGCGTCCGTGAATACAGTGGATTGGATCAAAACCACCACTTCACTTCTAGGGTTCACGGTTTGTGGTTATAGTTCACAGTCTTAGCGAGCGTGAACTGCATTGGCGTCAGTAACCTCAGAAACTCCTCTGGACGCTTTGTTGTTCATGGGTTGTGGTTCCAGTTCACGTTCCTGGCGACCGTGAGCTTCCAAAATCTTCACTTGGAACAAACCATAGCCTCGTCTCCCTCTTGGTTCGTGACTTTCTCTCTCTAGAGGTTTTCCCTTCATTAACCTAGTTAGGACGAATGGAATACCTAGGAAAACCCAGCTCAACTTTGAGCCTCTTAATTTGAAAAGGGGGATTCTCTCTAATCTAAGTTAGAATAGCACAATAGATTGCCGAACACACACAATGCACAATCACCATGAAAAATACCTCAATTCTTAAATTAAACACCACCATCATACAATCATTCAATCCACACAATCGATTACATGATAGTAGTTAGGGTTCTACAACACCTAAGTGAAAAGGGAAACTACTCCATGTTGGACAAGGGAAGAACACAAAAGATGAAGAAAGAAACAATCATTGTGATGCCTCCGACTCTCCTTGTGCTTGTAGAGGTCCTCCAGAGAAGATGAGCTTCTAAAATCTTCACTTGGAGCAGACTATAGCCTCTTCTCCCTCTTGGTTCGTGACTTTCTCTATCTAGGGTTTCAAGAAGAAGAAGGTTTCTCTCACTTTAGGCTCCCCTTCTTCTTCCTTTCGGCTCTTCATTTATACTAAGATCGTGCCCAATTCACGATCCCAGTTCACAGTTGTGAACATCAAAACGCGTCCGTAAACACCATGGACTGGATCAAAATGCACCACTTCACTTCTGGGATCACGGTTTGTGGTTACAATTCACAGTCTTAGCGATCGTGAACGGCCTTGGCGCTAGTAACCTTAGAAACCCATCTGGACGCTTCGATGTTCACGGGTTGTGGTACTAGTTCACGGTCCTGGCGACCGTGAACTCCAATGTTGGACCGTGAACATCAACTGAATCCTCCTCTTTGCGCGGTCTTTGCTCCTTTTCTTACAACTTTCGACTCCAGGGTTGGTTTCACCTATTAGACTCTGAAACACATTGAAACGCAAGAAGTCTAGTGTAAAACCACCCCTTTTGGTGCTCAATTGCCACAAATTTCAAATAGAAACAGGGATAAAAAGTGTACAATTAGGCCCGAATCAACTACCACAGCGAAGATGTCGCCGCACCATAGCATCTTCATCTTCCGGAGTTGGATCATAATCCTTGGCCGCGATTAAGGTCCGGGTGACTCACCTTGAGTACCACGTTCTAGGAGTTTTTTCACAGCTCACCCGAGAGATGGATTTCCATCTCCACTCTCACCACCTACTAGAGGAAATGGCCCGAGTTTAGGGTGTCTAGTTCATGGACAACTAGCAGGCTTCTCCGCCTCGGTTCTGTAGCCCACTTTTCCACTTTGACTCTGAACTCTGTATTGTTTTTCTTTCTTCTTTTTATATGTGTTGAACTAGTACTATTATATTTGTTCTATGTTAATCGTGATGTTAAATACTATTATTGTGTAATACATCGCCTTGAGCGAGTTTGTGTGTGCTTTTTTGTTTTGTTTCCTTGTGAAGCTAACTTCTCTTCTATCCCTGTCTAATGTTTGAATTTCACTTGCCCAAATTTTCGGTAACTTCTTCACCTACCCTTTCTCTATTCAGGACAATGACGTGTTTTAGTGTGTGTGTGTGGGGGGGGGGGGGGGGGGGGGGGCTGTATAATTTTTTATGAGTGGGTAAAATGGTTGCGAGGGCATATTCATTGTGGGCGGTTATGGAGGAGCTCGTGGTTATTAGCATTGTCTATGGATAATTTGTTTGTGATTGAGTGCAACCTATTATGATGATTGATATATGCATTAGGTTGGTGCAAGTGTTTATGCGAACCATTTTGGATGCGTTTGAATTGATTACTCATTGACCATAATTAATATGCATCGAAATTTGGAAGCTGAAATGAATGTTTGAACATCTAGGTAGCCATGTGGGATTTGCGCACTCTTCTTTTTCTTGTGTGGTAGATCCCTCTTACCATGAAGTGTAACATTCCTATTGTCACTAGCGAGGAAGATGAAGGCATAGGATTAGTCAACGACCCAAAATGTTGATTGTCGTTATTGTATTATCCCCTAGTCAGCCCTTTTGAGCCTTGTTTCTAAGGATCGCTCTCATGTTGTGTAGCTCCTTCTTTGTGAGCTTGATTCTGATTAGGAAGACCGACCCTTACTTTCTTCATGTCTACACCATTGTCGAGTCACCCTTGTCCTTCGAAGCTCCCATCATTTGAGTTTCATTGAGGTTCCACTTTGTGGGTCTTGAATTGTTTCCTGCTAAAAAGCGAAAGTGAGTGTTGGGGTAGTGCTTAAGAAGTGAGCATGTGTTTAAAGTTCAAAGAATGTGACAATGTGTGTTTAGCCTCTAATCCCCCCTCCAATAAAAAAAGAGAAACAAAAGGAAATGAAGAAAAAGAAATGAATAAAGGCAACAAAAGGAGTAAATAGAATAGAGGGTTGCCACAAAATATTGTTTATGCTCTAGAAAGGTGTTACTTGGCAGTTCAGCTATTGAGACACCATGTTGTTTACCTCCTTCACTCATGTGCTTGAAAAAATGTATAGCAGGTGTAGGAAAGAAAGTGTCCTTCGAATGTTGTTAATGATTGGTTGTGTTTTGGGAATGGCAGAAGGTTTGGCTATTGGTTGTGTGAGTGGTTTTGTGTTAATGTGATAGGTTTTGGAAACCTCACGCTTTATGTGCCACCACCCAAATAGGCATTTCCCCATACCTGAGACCCTAGCCAGTCAACTAAATCCGTGCCTAAGACCTTCAGACAAGATAGAGATGACACCCATATTGTGAGCTCTATCATTTAGTGGTTACCGTCATGGTGAAGAGACGATAGGGCTGAGCGTTGAGTATGCACATCTTTTGTGTCAAATGGTCCAGACCCCACTGGTCGAGAGTGAATGATTCATTCATTCATTATTTTCTTGTTCATCTTATACCCTGGTGAGGACCTATTTTGCTCATTCGTTTGTTCCTATGAGGTGATATTTATGCATGGATAATTGTGGTTGGTAAGTCGTCATTGCAGGATATGTTTTGGTTTGTGAACAGGGTGAGAATTTTCGTTTGCACGTTTTTAATGCATTCGAATGTCATTTGTGGTGGTTTACAGGATTCCTTGTTGTTGTCCATATGTTGGTAAGTCGTCATTGCAGGATATGTTTTGGTTTGTGAACAGGGTGAGAATTTTTGTTTGCACGTTTTTAATGCATTCGAATGTCATTTGTGGTGGTTTACAGGATTCCTTGTTGTTGTCCATATGTCGGTGCCAACTAGACATTGAGATCCTTACACTTTGTGCCCTTTGACATGTCCCCAAGTTATTATGTTTAGGTTGAAATATTACCTTGTTTGAGATTGGTTTGTTTGGGGACAAGCAAACGTCCAAGTGTGGGGGAGTTTGATTCGGGCTTAATTACACATGTTTTCACCCAATACTCTTTTGAGGTTTGAGGCATTTACATCACTCGAGGTTCAATTTTACGCTAGGTTGTGCATGTTTTTAGCATGTTTCAGGTCTTAGCAGTTGGAATTGACCTCGAAAGCGAAATTCTAACGAAAGAGGGCAAAAATGGAGTAAATTAAAATACACAAAAAGTAAGAGGTCACAACCAGAGGACCTTTATGACGGGAAGGAGACCGTGACAATTGGGACCAGACTGTGAAGATCGACAGGATCGAGTAGCTTTTGCACGCCTCGCGGGAAAGTCAAAGATTACTGGCACCAGACCATGAAAATTCCGCCCCGACCGTGAAGTCTTTAAATGAAACAATTCATTTTTGCTCGAGATCACGAGCAAGCCTCAGAGATCACAATCGTGACAATCGACTGATTGGAGTATACAAGGAGGAGTGAGCTGAAACCGAAAAAGGGGATTCTAGAATGAGCTTAGCTTCTTCTTCTTGAGCTAGAGAGAGAAAGTCATGAACCAAAGGAGTAAGGAGTTCTTGACCTACCTAAGGCTTGAAGAGTGGAGATTTCTCCTCTAAGGAGGCAATCCAAGCAACTAAGGGTGAATAGAAGCAACTTACCATGGTTTTTCTCTCCTTCTTTGTTGTATTCCTCTTCTTAGTCATGGAGTAGCTCTCCAATTCATTTGGTTATTTAAACCTTAGACTAGAAATGTGATAGATTGTATGAATGATATGTGTGTTGGGTTTGTGCTTAATACAATGTTTGAGGTATTTTTCATGATTCTTGAGTATTGTTCTTCATATCTCAAAGTTAGATCAAATTGACCTAGGTGAAGGAAGTAGGGTAACCCTATCTAGGGAAATTAAGGGTATACCTCAACCATCAGATTAGTGCCACGAATCTATCGTGCATTGTTTACTTTTTTGCCGTTCCGGATTAGTTTTCGAGGGAGTGTTTTTAGCGATCCTTAGTCGATTAGTCGAGAGAGCTAGCTTCCTAGATTATTGTGACATTCCTTAACTAATCGTCTAATAGAGTGGGTTCTCTCCACTAATTGCAATCTCCTCACGTTTATGAACTCACCCTTCCACACTAAAGTTCCATTTGGCTAACCTTGATACGAGACTAGGGGGAGCAATACCCGAGTGAAGCCTTCTCACATCGAGTTCATCGCAGTCTAATTTTCTTCATTTGCTTTCAATTGTAGTTCTTTAGTCTTAACTCCAAACCATTTGCTAGATAAAAGTTTTAATGATTGAAGTAGCGGTATATGGACCGTTTCGGGCTGACAATTAATACGCTTGCCCTATACTACACCCTACTAGAGTTTGCACTTGGGCTTTAGTCGGGATTTAATTAAGTAGTTAGGAACGAGTCAGTTCTGAAAAAATTTAACTATCTTGCTGCAAGTGTTTACTCGAAATATTAATGGGTTGGCACTCACTTTTCTAAAACAATGAATTGAGTTTTTCCGAGAGTAATAAAAATTATGAAGTGTTGTGAAGAGTCATTATAAAAACCTTACGTATTTGAAGATTTTTTTAAATAATGATATTAACCTCACATTACATAAAGTGCTAAGTTATTACGGAAGCCTTACGTAACTTTTATGATTTAACTGTTACGTAAGAGAACTATTATTTTATAATCTTTACGTAATAGATGTATATTTAACGTGATAGTTGTGAAGTATCATTACAGAAGTCTTACTTAATGAATTGTCTTTTTTACGTAAAGAAAATAAACTTTGTACTAAGTGTTAAGCCATTACGAAAACCTTATGTAATGGACGGTCATTTTACATAATGAGTATTAATCTCGCATTACATAAAGTGCTAAGTCGTTATGGAAGCCTTAGGTAACGCTTCTGATTTAACTGTTATTTAAGAAACAACTATCATTTCATTACCTTTACATAATGTATTTGTTGCAAAAGGTTGATAAGCAATGACTTACACTGTCGGCTATCACTATATAGGTAATCCACGACCTAAATTGATTTTAATATATTTAACATTATAGATTTATGAAGGTATCTAGTTTGAAATTATATCCAAATTACTGTAGGAGGTACAAATTTATATTATTTGAAAACCTTCCGTCACATGTATGTATAGTATATGAATTAAAGTTTATAATTAAGTTCTTTCTTAACTTTTCTTAGCTTTTATCTCACCTTTCAAAGTGCCAAGGACTTCATCATGACAACAAATGGCAAGGGTATAACTTTGTTGAATGCAATTTGTTTGTGTCTAACTGAGTGTAGGAGTGAGATACGGAGATGAGTGGGGTGCGAGTATGGAATAACAACCTTCTTATTTCTTTCCTTTGACCCCAAATTAGGATTTTGAGTATATATATATAGAGAGAGAGAGAGAATAGGAGAGAGAAAGTTCAAGTTTCTAGAGAGATAGAGCTAAAAAACCAACCCCTCACCCACCGGTGTAAATGCTCTATTTATAGGCTAGCACTTGGTGGGTGAGCATTCGGGATGACAAGACACTTGGAAAAGACAGGGGTTTAGGGTATGATGAGGTCTACAAGTAGGGTTGAGTAGCCTTGTCAGTCGTCCGGTGTCGTTTCTTAAGTCTCGGACACGCAGGATATTATCGCGCCTCTTCTCTTGTTGGAGACTGTCGGCGTCAACCTGGGTAGCGGTCGTGTTAATGCGGTAACGTTCGCGCGTATCTACTCCTTTTGTCGATCCGTCAGCGCCTCTTGATCTGGCGACATCCGCTCGTGCGTTGTCACGAGTGGTTTAGTTCGAGCGTTGTTGTGAATGTGCAATTCGATAAGGCGGTCAAGGCCGAGCCATTCCCCCAACAATTGCCCCCCAGTAGGGGTATTCCGTGAGTGCCCCCTATTCGGTTTCCGCGGCTCAAGGTGGCTCGGGCGAGGATTACCTCTTTGTTTCCCTTGCGTATCTGTGTTTGCGCTTTTTCATGGGCGTCGAATTTGTCAGGCGTTAATGTGACTTAACTCTTTTGATTTCGCGTTCCAATGGTGTATCATGCCCCCCAGGCGGGGCGTGTGCATGGTGGGGGCACCGCCTTTTCTTTTGAAATTTGAATTCTTTGATGTGACCCTTACGCTTCTCAATGCGATTAACGCTCTTCGTATTCTTTTTATTTCCTTATAAATAGAGGTCTTTGTTTTGGCTTAACAACAACCACTACTCCTACTCTGCTTGCGAAAATCCTTGTTTCCAGATTCCTCTCCTTCGTTTGCGACCTCAATTCTTTGTTGCTCCATCTTCTCTTAATCTTCATCCATGACCGGTTCAATCCCTGAGATCGAGGTCGTTTTCGGCAAAGAAGGTAATCTTTCTCCCCTTTATCATGTTTCTATCGATCCGTCGCTGGAATTGCAAGTTTCTGGCAACGAGGGCAGCGGTGGAGTTCCATCGACGCCGGTCACGATCTCCTCCATGGCTACACGGGTGGCGGCGAGACCACTGGGTCGAGTTCTGGAACCCGGGGATTCTTATCATACGTCGGGGGGTTTCCGACGGTGCTCCATCGTCTTCCGGCGGGGCAGTGGAGATCTCGGATACTGAATCTGATCCGTCTCGCGACGGGATAGTTCCTGGCATCGTTCGGCGCGTGTCGGAGGCCATGAGTCAACTTGTGCCGCTCTACATCGACGCGTAGTACATAGTGTTGGATTGGGCGGAGATGTTTGATCTGAATCCTGCTCCTAGTGACAACTTGGTGCGCAGCCCGGACCATGTTTCCATGTACAGGCGGAGAGAGGTTGAGGAGATAGTGTGTGGCTTGGGGTTGCCCCCCTCTTGGAAGTACGCGGTGCCATCCACAAGGAGCCGCATTGGAAACCGTCCCCCTGGGTGGTTCGTATTTATACCGAGTACTGGCGGATGATGTTTAGGTTTCCAGTGGACAAGCTGGTGTGCTCCGTACTTTGGCGCTTGAACTGTTCACTCGCCTGTCTGCCACCGTCTGTTATTATGCACGCATCGATGCTCCGCCTTGTATGCAAGCGGTAGGGTGTGGCGCCCACTTACGGTTTATTTCGTAAGTTTTATAAGATAAAGGCTCCGAAGGCGAAGAGTAAGAGCGACTGCCTATCATTGAAGCGGCGCGACAAGAGGACGGACAACTATGTATATGGTTCGCCCAAGCTTGATAAGAACTGGTTTGAGCTGTTCTTTTATGTGAAACCTACTCCCGGGGAGCGGGCAAGAGAGCATGTTGACGAGCCCACTGTGTGGAAGGACGACGGCGTGAGGGGATTCGAGTCTGATGTGGGTACTTACGACCGCCTGGAGGATGAATATGAGATCCTTCTTGAGGAGAGGATTGATCTTTACCACTAAGGAGTCTGTGCGGCTCGTCTGGCAGAATTGTTTAATGATGGTTAGTTCCTTCTTTTGCTCGTGTATTCTGTAGTATTAATGGGTTTCTTATGACTTATTGTTGGAGCTGTTGACTACACAACCACGGCGAGCATGATGTCCGTGGATGACCTCGTGAGGCCCCGTGTAGAGAAGAAGAGGAAAGAAGTGGGTAAGCCTCCGCGACCGAATAAGGTGGTCGCTAGTGGCTCTTCTGGGCACGCTATGCAGCAGACGCTGCCAGACATGCCCGGGTTTGGGTCGCTAGTCACCACCCACTTTCGGGATGTGCGAGTTCATTCTAGCGCCGCGTTGTCCCTTTCTGCAGCCCAGAGTGCCTTGAACACTCTCGGTACCAGTTTGAACACTCCTCCACGGATGGAGAACACCGATCCGCTTCAATACCTCGCGCAGATCCATTTCGCGGTTAGTATCATTTTGTGTGTGTCTTGGATGCTATTTTCACCTTCTTTTTGCTGAAGGCATATGGCGGTTTGTCTTTTTCGTAGGGTTTGCTGGCAACCTTTTGCGCTTCAATGTTGTTGCCGCGAAGGTGAAGGCTCGGGCGGAGGAGATGGACGTCATCCGAGAGGAGGTGAAGAAGGAGTATGAAGCTGAAGTTGAAAGGCTGGAGGCGGAAAAGGAGCGCCTCAAGGCGGATCACGAGGAGCGCTGAAGAACCTGCGGGATGAGTTTTGGCAGGAGAAGGAGGACTTCGTCTATGTCCATGAGGTTGCGAAGGCGACCGCTGTCCGCGAGGCACAGACTGAAGTTCTCCGGCAGTACAGGAACAACGCCGCCTTTAGTCGCGTTTGGGCGGATTGTATGACCAAAGCGGTCATATCAGTGCGCAAGAAGGTGCGACCGGAGAATCCCGGGATGCGCTGGAACACTGTCGCGATGGTAGATCACGTCAAGAAGTGGCTGGGTGACACGCCAAAACACAACACCAATCTGCGACCAAGTATAATCGCAGACCGGGAATGCAGTAAAGTGACAAGTAATATTATCAACCCGGGGTCTAGATCTACTGCTTACTCAGTGATTCTCTGTTATCTAGCCAACTAAAGTAGGTGATTGTTGTTTAAAAGCAAAAGCAGAAATAAAGCAGGAAATTATTCGGTTTTCTCAAGCAGGTAAGAGTCACTCGGGAATGAATCCCCCTAGCTCCTTAGTTAAGTTTCAATTGTATTTCCCTGGGTTGATTTACTGTTGATTAGACTGTGGAAGATCCGACAGTAGCTTGTAATCTCTTAAGCTGACCAAGCCCACTCAGTCTATCTACCCGGCAGACGACTAGTCTTCACCGGGATAGAAAGCTGAAGCAGTAAGAACAGAACTCCACTACTGGAATTGGATTCCAGTACAAAGCAGTAAACTGGCTAACTCTCGTATATCCAATCTCCTACTATCGAATGATGAGACTCTAGCAACCTAATCAGATTCTATCTATCTCATATTGCAGCAGGAATCAGGAAAAGTTGATCAGACTTCAATTGACTCAATAAACATGCATCATTCGATTAATTAAATCAAACAGTAATCTCATCCCAAGTCATTACAATCAATCCCTAACACATAGAACTAGGGTTCTTCATCCCCAAGTGAGAGAGGGGTTCTACTCCATAGAGAGAGAGAAGAAAACAGTAATCGGAGTAGTCATACTCATAAAGATGAGGAAAATCTGCTCCGGGATGATGATTTCCACTCCTAGGATGATCTCCAAGCTTGATTTGATGAAACCCAGCTCCAAGATGGCTTCTAGGGTGAGTTCTTCGTCCATTCTCTCTCAAGGGCTCTATTTTTGCTCAAGAAATTCGATTCTCTTTCATTGGCTCGATTCTGGCTTCAAAAACCCGACTCTGGGCGAAATACGGGCAGAATTACGGCCGTAATCACGGCCTGCCCGTAATTCGCCCAAAACGCGCGTTTAACTTTACTCTGCTGGAGGAGGAACCACGCCCGTCATTTCCAATTACCGCCAGTATTTCTCTAATTACGGTCGTAATTTGGTGGATGCTTGCCCGTAATTTTATTGCCGAGAAGAATTCTTGGGAAAGTGGCTCGGCATTTGTTTTATGGGCATGCCCTGACCAATTACGGTCGTAATTTGGCAGGGGCTGCCCGTAATTTGGCCTGTGAATCACCATCTGACCTCCAAATGACCCGCACCTATTCACCTCTTTACCTGCTAGGACCTGAAATACGACAAAACAACACAACCTAGCGTAAAATAGGCCAATGAACCATCAATTCAAGCTAAAATGGACAGGAAACCAGAGTGAAAACACGTGCAAATACGATGCTATCAAATTCTCCCACACTTAACCGTTTGCTTGTCCCCAAGCAAACCAAGTCAGACACAAGGTAAGCTTATATATTTCAATCAACCAACATTGGGGACAAGTCATAGAGGCACAGAACACGTGAATCGTATTGGTTTTCAAACATCAACACATGAGCCACTTCAATATCAACCTGGACAACCACCACAAAGGACATTCGAGTGCAGCAAAATCGAGTAAAGGAAGAGTCTTCCTTCTATTCATCAACCGACCTAGACTTGACTCAACCAATTACTCAAAACAATCAACTCATGCATCCAACTCAAGACATCAGAATAGAGACCGAGCAATCTAGGTCCTCACCAGGGTACAAGAGTATATAGAATATGAAAAATGAATCACTCACTCTCGACCAGTGGGGTCAGGACAATCTGATGCGAAAAATGCGCATGCTATTTCTCTCAATCCCTAACATCTCTTCACCATGATGGCAGCCTCTAAATGCTAGAGTTCACATATGGAGTGTCACCACTAACTAATCAGGAGGTCTTAGACACAGGTTCAAATGACTGGCTAGGGTCTTGGACATGGGGAAAAGGCCTTTTAGGTGGTGGAAGTATTCATAGCACAAGGTTCCACATTTCCAAACCCAACAATCACAGTCAAACAAACCGATATTTCCTTTCTGCTATTCCGCATTACTCAATATCTCAAGAGCACAAGAGCGAAAGAGGTATAAATGTCAGCATTTCCAAGCCAGACTGCTAAGAAACACTACTTACTGGGCATTATTCATATTTTTGGTAGTGGCTCTCTTTTGCTTCCAATTTTTCTTTGTTTTTCTTTCATTTTCTTTTCATTTCTTAAGAGAGCCACCACTTCTGCACATATTTCCAATACCTGCCCAACTTTTAAGCACTACCTCCAACACTCACATTAAATTTTGCAGAAACAGCAGAGAACATGTAAAAACCACTCTGTGGAACCTTCTAAAAGATGTAAACAGGGTGGTTTTTTTTCCATTTCAGACCCAAAAGAAAGGATAACACACGGCTCAAAAGGGCTGACTAGGGGATATGACACATCAGGACAGTCAAATTTGGTCGTGGGCTAATCCTATGCCCCCATCATCCTAGCTAGTGACAACGTGAATGCTACACATCATGGAAGAGGGATCTATCGCACAAGAAAGAAACGAGCAGGCTCAAATCTCACATGGCTACCTATATGCTCTATCTCACATTCTGATACCCTGAACTAGATGCATAAGAGACTGTCAAGAACAAGTAGTCAATCCAAGTCAGAGTTGGTAAGCAAACAGTTGAAAAACTGAAGCCCTACACAACTCTACTGCACGTCTTAGTCCTCATCATAGGTTTTCCTAGTCACAATCAAGCTGTCATGCATCAATCCGAAAACCATTCAATTCATCAATCAAAGCACAGTGCCAATATGATCAAAGAGCAGTACGTGGAGCCCTCAAATCGTATGATTCGGACAGCGGACTAGGCTCCACGCACCCATATATCCGTTCCAATAAATACAAAGAACCCCCCCCACACTTAGATGCGACAGTGCCCTCAATGGAGCAGAGGGAAGGGGAACGATGTTACCGTGAAACAGTGGTCAGGAACGTTGACTGGATGGCGGACCAGTCAATCGCAGAGGACTGGACAAGGACCAATCCAACGGGCACAGAGCTAGAAGCAACAAAACACACACATGGGGTGAAAGAAATCATAGTTCCAAGTCTACAATCCACAAAACGGGAACAGAAAGAAAAAAAAAACCAAACACAATCCGGAGTCGAAGTCTGGAAAGAAAGACAAAAGCCGAGCCCAACTAGATGGGCTAGCAAAGCCAGCTAAGGGCTCATCGCCTCCATCGCTAGTTGGAGGTGGGTAGTAGTCCTCATGCCCCGGGGACTCCTCCCAAGGGTAGCTAACAGCAGCCGGATCCATGTCCCAGTAGCTCATCATGTAATGCTGAGCTGAAATGATGCGGCGGCGACCTTCGCGCTCACGGTCGAGGCGAGCGTTGAGGTGCTCCTGGCCAGCAAGGATCTGCTCATTCTGGCGGGAAATGGCCGCCAGCTGCTCGGCAATGTAAGTGGTGGGTGAGGCAGCAGATGGGCCGGCAGCAAAGGTGGAGGTGCCAGGCGCAGAAGGAGTGTTCCGTCGACGACGAGTGGCCCGACGGGCTGCAGCATCACTCGCCTCGGGGAGCTCCTCACCCTCTGGTGCACGAGGAACAGGGCGAGGAAGGCCCCGGATCCAGATCACGTCCCCCTCGCGCTGCAGTATCAGCTGGCGTCGTAGGGTCTCCCTTGAGAAGGGCTTCGCGGGCTGTATGAGAGTGAACCTGGAGAGGTCGATGTTGTAGTACCGTGCCAGGGCAGTGACCACCGGCCCACACGCCAGGGGTCGACCACACCGAGAAGCCTTGACGACAGTCCTGGCGATGAGGGAGGAGAGATGGAGGTTGTCCACCTCGTGGCTCATGGAGTGCAGGCAATGCAAGGTGCGGAGCTGAAGATGACTGGTGGAGCCCTCGCTGGGGGTGTAAGACTTCCCCAACAGCTGGTTGATGATGCACCACTCTGGGCGCAGCTGAGTGGCCGTGGTGTAGCCCGGTGTGAAAACAGCGCCGGAGAACTCCGGGAGGCAGATCCTCTCGAAGAACTGCTGGTCCCGAAAGATGGGACTGTCGGGCTCTTCGATTTCCAGGTGACAGGCGAAAGGTGGAAGGAGCCCCAGTGCCCGACCAAAGTCATCATAGCTCAGGGAGTAAAACTCCCCTCCGAGTCGGAATTGGATGGCGTTGCCATGCGAGCCCGCGTGGGTCCGGAAATGCTCGAAGGTAGAATAGAACTCCCAGAGGAGCTCCTGATAGATCGGCTCAGCGAGGCAGAGGAGGCGGCGCCAAGAGTAAGCGCGGATGGCAGCCTCCATTGCCTCGCGAGCACCCAGCTCCTCGAACACCCTCCAATCGAGGTAATGGTGCTTAACGACTTTGCGGCGTTGGATGTCCTTCAGAGTCTTCCTCTGGTCGGCGTCGAGCATGGTCAAGTAGGTGTTCATTTTCCTGCAGCCACAAAACAGCAGAAACCCAACAACATACATGGAAATTCGTCAATGGTGAGGTCACAATCATCCTCACCCGGGGCCCTCGAATCATAAGTTCGGACAGTGGACTAGGCCCCAGGAAGAGAAAAACATTCACAATCAATCAGAACCATTCACCATTCACAAAAACTCAAACGCACTTGGAGCCCTCGGATCATACACCCGTACAGCAAATTAGGCTCCAAGCGGGGCAACCACAACTCATATATACTCGGTAGGCCAACCAAAGGATGAACAAACACAGCAAGCAATACAGGAGGCCTACTGAATTAATCAAAGCACAAACCAATCCCCGAACTTCCTCACTAAACCCACAATATCGATCCTCCACAAATGACAAGTAAAAATACAGAAGCATACCTGGAGGCACAAGAAGATATCGTGGGGAAGGTGAGGGAAAAGCGAGAGAACACGAAAATCGCCGGGGGGCTCGCCGGAAGGCTCGCCGGAGTGTCGTCGCCGGCGACTTCACCAGAGCCAAACTGACCCAAAACTTTGGGGAATGAGGCCCCGGGTACCAGGAACACGGTGGTGGTCGCGGTTTCTCGATTGGAGGTCGGAGGAGAGAGATCGGGCCGGAGGAACACCGAAGGGTCGCGGTTTTCCGGCGACCCAAACCACCGCCAAACTCGAACCCACTAGTACAGACTTGTGGGCGCCGACGAGAGGAGCACGGGGGTGGTCTCGGAATTCAATTTGGAGCTCCGATGAATGATATATGGCCGGAAAACCACCTGAGAAGAGGGTGGGTCGATTTTCCGGCGAGAATAAAAGAGATTGGACCAGAAAAAATGGAGGAGAGAGAGGGGGGTCTCGGCCGAAAGGGTTTTCAAAAAATCTCGGGTGTAATTACGGGCACGATTACGGCCGTAATTCACCCTCGGCATGCCCGTAATTTTAATGCCGAGAGCATTTTTCCATTGTGAACTAACTACGGGCAGGGGGTCGAAGAATTATGGCCGTAATTCGGCCCCCCGTGCCCGTAATTTTATGGCCGAGCCCTTTTTCTCCATTATTTTGAGCTGCAATTTCGAACAACCAAACCCATTCGTGCCCCGGCTCGAAAAAGACACCACCATAGCCAAAAACAGACCATCCTGGGCACGAGAAACATTCCAGAAAGACTCCAGATAGACTCAATGACTCAAAAACAACAAAAATTGAATAAAAAAAAACAAGGAAAAAGGATAGAAATGCAAATCGAGGTGGGGTTGCCTCCCCACAAGCGCTTCTTTACCGTCTTTTAGCTGGACGCCAGTAGAGGAACTAAGGGTCCTCGAGCTTGATCAGCAGCTCTGCGCGCTCGACCGCACCTCCCAAATACAACTTTAGGAGGTGGCCATTCACCTTGAATGGCTCGGTTTGAGCATTGCTGATCTCCACCGCACCGTGCGGGTAAACTTGGGTGACCGTGAAGGGTCCCGACCACCTCGAACGGAGCTTGCCCGGGAAGAGTTTCAGGCGTGCATTGAAAAGCAGAACACGATCACCTACCTGAAACTCTTTCGGGCCCCTCAACCGAGCGTCGTGGAGACGCTTGATGCGCTCCTTGTAGAGCACGGTGTTTTCGTAGGCGTGGTAACGCCACTCCTCCAACTCCAGCAGCTGCAACTTACGTTCTGTGCCTGCAACACTCAAATCAAGGTTTAGCAGCTTAATGGCCCAGAAGGCCTTGTGCTCTAGCTCTACTGGCAAATGGCATGCCTTCCCATAGACAAGCCTATAGGGAGAAGTGCCAATCGGATTTTTATAGGCAGTCCTATACGCCCAAAGAGCATCATCGAGCTTGGTGGACTAATCCTTGCGGGACTGATCCACCGTCTTTTCAATAATTCGTTTTAGCTCCCGGTTCGTCAGCTCGGCCTGCCCATTTGACTGGGGATGGTAGGCCACTGACACCTGATGCTTAACACCATAGCGAGAGAGGAGTTTAGTGAATTGCCCTTGAAAATGGGTTCCTCTATCACTAATGATGGCGCGGGGTGTCCCAAACCGGGAGAACAACTGCTTCATAAATGAGCAGACCCGTCTTGCATCATTGGTGGGCATGGCCTGAGCTTCTGCCCACCTCGAGACGTAGTCTACTGCAACCAAAATGTACAGATTGCCAAACGATGGAGGGAATGGGCCCATGAAATCGATACCCCAAACATCAAAAATTTCACAGATAACAGAGATATGTTGGGGCATCTCATCCCGGGAAGAAATGTTACCTGACCTTTGGCAGCGGTCGCACTGGTGTGCGAAGGAGTCTGCGTCCTTGAAGAGCGAGGGCTAATAGAAGCCCGACTGTAGCACCTTCCGCGCCGTGCGGTTACCACCATGGTGACCTCCAGTGGGTCCCTCGTGGCATTGAGACAGGATGTCTCCCATCTCGTGCTCCATGACACAGCGCCGGATCACGCCGTCTGCTCCGATTCTGAAGAGGTAAGGATCCTCCCAGAAGTAATGCTTCAGATCGGAGAAGAACTTGCGCTTTGCATGAGTAGCCATCCCCTTGGGTAATTGCTTGCCCACCAGATAATTGGCAAAGTCAGAGTACCAAGGGGTCACGCTGTCCACCAGTGTCATCGCCAGCAGTCGCTCACCCGGGAAGGAGTCATCGATCTCATCCACGAAGTTGTCCACCGGAGGGGCTTCCAACCGTGAAAGATGATCTGCAGCAACATTCTCCGCTCCTTTCTTGTCCCGGATCTCTATGTCGAATTCCTGCAGAAGCAGGATCCAGCGGATGAGCCGAGGCTTTGCATCAGCCTTGCTCATCAAGTAGCGAATCACCGAGTGATCTGTGTAGACCACCACATGTGAGAGCACCAAATATGGCCGGAACTTGTCAAATGCATACACCACAGCGAGGAGCTCCTTCTCAGTGGTGGTGTAGTTCTCTTGTGCATCGTTCAAGGTCTTCGACGCATAGTAGATGGGCTGGAAGTGCTTCTCGCGTCTCTGACCTAGAACTGCTCCGACTGCATAGTCACTCGCATCGCACATCAGCTCAGAAGGGAGCGACCAGTCAGGAGTTACCATGATAGGGGCATGGGTCAGTTTCTCCTTCAGAGTCTCAAATGCAGCTGTGCACTCGGGAGTGAACTGGAATGGTGCATCCTTCTCTAGCAGCTTGGTCAAAGGCAGGGCAATCTTTGAGAAATCTTTAATGAAGCGCCGGTAGAAGCCTGCATGACCTAGAAAGCTGCGAATCCCCTTCACAGAAACGGGAGGAGGTAGCTTACTGATCGTCTCAATCTTCGCGCGATCCACCTCAATTCCCTGCTTGGAGATCTTGTGCCCGAGCACAATACCCTCACGAACCATAAAATGGCACTTCTCCTAGCTGAGTGCCAGATTCGTCTCTTCACACCTCTTCAGAACGAGTTCCAGGTTATGGAGACAATGAGAGAAGGAGTCTCCATAAACCGAGAAGTCATCCATGAAGACTTCCATGATCTCTCCAACCAGTCGGTCGAAGATCGCCAGCATGCATCTCTGGAAGGTTGCCGGTGCATTACACAGCCCAAATGGAATCCTCCGGTAAGCAAAGGTACCGAAGGGGCAACTGAATGTGGTCTTCGCCTGATCCTCCGGAGCAATAGGAATCTGGAAGTAACCAGACATGCCTTCGAGGAAGCAATAGAACTCATGGCCAGCCAACCTCTCCAACATCTGATCAATGAAAGGTAGGGGAAAATGATCTTTCCTGGTGGCGTCATTCAGGCGCCGGTAATCGATGCAGACTCTCCAGCCGGTCACGGTCCGCATCGGGATCAACTCCTTCTTCTCATTCGGGACCACAGTCATCCCGCCTTTCTTCGGGACCACCTGAGTGGGGCTGACCCACTTGCTATCAGTTATAGCAAAGATGATCCCTGCATCCATGAGTTTCACAATCTCTGCCTGGACCACTGCCTCCAAGTTAGGAGACAATCTCCTCTGCGGCTGCCTGACTGGCTTAACCTCATCCTCCATCAGAATTCTGTGGGAGCAGAAGGATGGGCTAATTCCTCTGATGTCTGTGATCTTCCATGCCATGGCCCGGGCATACTTTTGCAGCAAAGCCACCAGCCTGCTCTTCTGCTCGGGTGTCAGATCCGAGCTAATAATGACCGGGAGCTTATTCCCCTCCCGGAGAAATGCATACTCCAGGTGAGATGGGAGGTGCTTAAGCTCCAACTCTGGTGGCTCCTCCAATGATGTAGCGAGCCGGGGCGAGATGGGGATCGGCTTGAATGGTATCTCTCGCCCCTCGATCATGGCCTCGTCCAGCTCTGCCAGCTACTCCTCCAGCTGCACATTCTGTGATGCCTGTTTTCCTAGCAAAAGACAACGCTCAAGGAAATCATCAGTACCCGCACTCGTGATGGCGAGTGCGGTCTCAAAATCAGCAACAACATCACAGTAATCTAGATCATCATGGAACTGGGGGTGTTTCATATTATCAGAAACAGAGAAGGTGATTTGTTCACCCCCCAGCTCTCAAAATCAATTTTCCATCATTAACATCAATAAGCGCCTTGGTGGTGGCGAGAAAAGGTCTACCCAGTATCAATGCCACATCAACATCCTCATTTATGTCCAAAATCACAAAATCAACAGGATATGAAAATGGCCCTACTGCGACTATCAAGTCCTCTGCTATACCCCTAGGATGCACAATGGATCTATCAGCAAGCTGGATGCTCATCCTGGTATCACTGGGTTCACCTAGGCCTAGCTTTTTAAACAGTTTATAAGGCATGACATTTATGCTAGCGCCTAAATCCGCCAAGGACTGCCCTACATGCAAACTACCAATCATGCAAGGGATAGTGAAACTCCCTGGGTCTTTTCGCTTCTCTGGTAGTTTGTTCTGCAGGATGGCAGAACACTCTTCGTTGAGCATCACCGTTGACAGCTCCCCAAGCTTCCTCTTGTTGGTGAGGAGATCCTTCATGAATTTGGCATACTTGGGCATCTTCGATAATGCCTCCACGAAGGGCATGCTAATGTTTACCTGCTTCAGCATTGCCATGAATTTGGCAAACTCAGTCTCCAGTCGGTCCTTGTGCAACCGAGTAGGAAAGGGAAGCTATGGTACATACTCCTTCACCACTGATTGCGGTTTAGGAGCAGGCACCTCAACCTCCTTCTCCATGTCTTCCTGATTAGCTGGAAGTGCTGAAGCAGGGGTCTCTCTCTCCTCTGCCCGAACAGGTGGATCGGCAGTCACCTTGCCACTCCTGGTTGTGATGGCACTGCAGTTGGCATTCGGATCCTGCGGATGAGGAATGGTCTGACCAGGCAAGGTACCAGGAGTCCTCTGAGCTACAGCCTGGGCAACACTCCCAAGCTGGGTATGTATATCCCGCAGCACAGCCTGTGTATTTCTCTGACCAGCTTCTAGCTCCAAGAACTTGCCTGAAGCTTTCTCCATGAATTGCTCGATGTTATTGAACTTGTTCGCACTGGAGGTGGCCAGAGAACCCACCAAATCTCTCAATTCCGCCATCAGGTCACTCTATACTGGAGCTGCAGGTGCTACTCCTGTCTGCTGAAATGGTCGCACCTGTGACTGTGGTTGAACTGGCCCCTGTCTGGGTTGGTAGAGTGGCTGCTGAAATTGCCCCTGTCTGGGCTGGTACGGAGGCCTCTGGAAGCCAGGTGGTCCCTGGGGAGCTGGTGGTTTGGGATTTGCCCCAGCCCAGGAAAAGTTAGGATGTTGGCGCCACCCCTCGGTATAAGTGTTGCTGTAGGGGTCGAAGCGCCTGGCATTACTCATAAAATCCACCTGCTCCTGGGGAGTAGACGATTCCCTCATCGCCTGGCAGTCCTCTACGGTGTGATGGGAGCTCTCACACCACTGGCAATGCATCTCCTGCGGCTGTCCTGTACCTGCAATCAAACCAGAACGATCGATAGCTGAAACCAGCTTCGATACCACCTGCACCAGATCAGATGACTGGGTGCCCACAGCATGCACACCCCGCCCTGGTGCTCGTCTCGATCTCCTGGCAGTGCTCCAATCGTACCCGTTCTCCGCCATCTCCTCAAAGAGTTGATTCAGCTGTGGCGGTGTTTTGGTCAGCATGTTCCCGCCACAAACCGAATCAATCAGTTGCTTGTCGTCCGGGAAAAGGGCGTGATAGAAGGTGCCCACCTTGAACGCATCGTCGAAACCATGATTGGGACACCTGAGGAAAAGACTGGTGTATCTCTCCCAAGCATCCCTGATGGTCTCGTCTTCGTGCTGGGTGAAGTGGGTGATCTGCTTCTGCAAGTCAGCTGTCTTGGATGGAGGATGGTAGCGGGTGAGGAACTTGTCCGCCAAGTTGGCGAACGTGGTGATGGAGCCCGGAGGTCGAGTGTCTAGCCACTCCTTGGCTTGCCCCTCCAGAGTAAATGGGAAGTACCTCAGCTGGATGGCATCTGCGGGTATCCCATTGATCTTGATTCCATCAATGAGCTCGTGGAATTGCCTGAGATGTGATCGGGGGCACTCCCCCTCTTTGCCACGGAACATCACCGAACCGCGCAGCATGGTGATTACTGAGGTGCTCACCTCAAAATTGTTGGCTGGGACATGAGGGTGTTGAATGGGTGACCTCATGTCTGCAGCCCTGGCGGTCCAGTAATGTCCCATGGTCTGCTCCTCGGGATCGACCACAGCATGGCCCTGTGGATCAGCCATCTCTTCTTCATCTTCTTCTAACTGCAGCTGTGATAGCGCCTCCTCCACAGCCAGTCGCGCCTTTAGAGCCCGCTTGAAGTTTCTGCAGGTTCGTTCAAGCTCCTGGTCTAGTGGTAGTAGATCTCCCGACTGGCTACGGGTCATGCACTACCTGCACACAATCAGCAGAAGCAACCCGTGAAGGCACACAGGTGGAAGAGATAAAATGCAGTAAATAAAAAGCTAGAGTAACAAATTCTCACGTTTCCCCAATAACCTAGAGGGTCCCCGGCAACGGCGCCAAAAACTTGACACACCAAAACACAACACCAATCTGCGACCAAGTATAATTCGCAGACCGGGAATGCAGTAAAGTGACAAGTAATATTATCAACCCGGGGTCTAGATCTACTGCTTACTCAGTGATTCTCTGTTATCTAGCCAACTAAAGTAAGTGATTGTTGTTTAAAAGCAAAAGCAGAAATAAAGCAGGAAATTATTTGGTTTTCTCAAGCAGGTAAGAGTCACTCGGGAATGAATCCCCCTAGCTCCTTAGTTAAGTTTCAATTGTATTTCCCTGGGTTGATTTACTGTTGATTAGACTGCGGAAGATCCGACAGTAGCTTGGAATCTCTTAAGCTGACCAAGTCGTCTCAGTCTATCTACCCGGCAGACGACTAGTCTTCACCGGGATAGAAAGCTGAAGCAGTAAGAACAGAACTCCAGTACTGGAATTGGATTCCAGTACAAAGCAGTAAACTGGCTAACTCTCGTATAGCCAATCTCCTACTATCGAATGATGAGACTCTAGCAACCTAATCAGATTCTATCTATCTCATATTGCAGCAGGAATCAGGAAAAGTTGATCAGACTTCAATTGACTCAATAAACATGCATCATTCGATTAAAATCAAACAGTAATCTCATCCCAAGTCATTACAATCAATCCCTAACACATAGAACTAGGGTTCTTCATCCCCAAGTGAGAGAGGGGTTCTACTCCATAGAGAGAGAGAAGAAAACAGTAATCGGAGTAGTCATACTCATAAAGATGAGGAAAATCTGCTCCGGGATGATGATTTCCACTCCTAGGACGATCTCCAAGCTTGATTTGATGAAACCCAGCTCCAAGATGGCTTCTAGGGTGAGTTCTTCGTCCTTTCTCTCTCTAGGACTCTATTTTTGCTCAAGAAATTCGATTCTCTTTCCTTGGCTCGATTCTGGCTTTAAAAACCCGACTCTGGGCGAAATACGGGCAGAATTACGGCCGTAATCACGACCTGCCCGTAATTCGCCAAAAACGCGCGTTTAACTTTATTGCCGAGAAGAATTCTTGGGAAAGTGGCTCGGCATTTGTTTTACGGGCATGCCCTGACCAATTACGGTCGTAATTTGGCAGGGGCTGCCCGTAATTTGGCCTGTGAATCACCATCTGACCTCCAAATGACCCGAAACTAGCACCTATTCACCTCTTTACCTGCTAGGACCTGAAATACGACAAAACAACACAACCTAGCATAAAATAGGCCAAGGAACCATCAATTCAAGCTAAAATGGACAGGAACCCAGAGTGAAAACACGTGCAAATACGATGCTATCACTAGGTGAGAAGCAATCGCTGGAGTCAGACTCCGAGTCAGAGGATGGAGAGGATGGGGAGGTGGGCTATGGCGTTGGGGGTGGCCCTGAAAATGTTATCATAGATTAGGCTAAGTATGTTCGCGGCATTTTGCTCGCATTTTTGTTTGACTTGGTTCTGGTTTCACTGCGTTTACTTTTGCGCGCATAAACTTTATATCATCTTTATTTCAGTTTTTCAAGTATGTCGCTGTTTGTTGCGCGCGTAGTTCATGAATAGCACTGTTTGCATTCAATTGAACTAAACATCATATTCTCCGCGCGATTCGTGACCACGTGTGTTTTGCGCACGAAGTTCGTGACTAGAGTTGTTCGTGTTCTTTTGAACTAAACATCGTATCTTCCGCGCGATTCGTGATCACGCATGTTTTGCGCGCGTAGTTCGTGACTAGCACTATTCGTGTTCTTTTGAACTAAGATTATATCTTCCGCGCGTAGTTCGTGACTAGCGCTGTTTGTGTTCTTTTGAACTAAACATCATATCTTCCGCGCGATTCGTGATCGCGCGTGTTCTGCGCGCGTAGTTAACTAGCGCTATTCGTGTTCTTTTGAACTAAAAATCGTATCTTGCACAGGAGCAATACTATTGTTATTTCAGACCCGCGGTAGTAAGGAGGTGATACATCAAGTAGGTCGACAATATTACGTTGTTTGTGTGGCATTGACCCAGACGTTTTGATGGTTTTCATCCTCCTCTTTTTGAATCGAAACCAAGCGCACCATTTCGAAATCAGTGGCGATTTCCAGCTTGGAGAGTGAATCGGCATGCATGTTTTCTTCCCTTGGTATCTACACGTATGTCACTGCGTCAAAGTAGTTGCGCGCTTGTTGACACGCTCGATGTATTGCACGAGCATGTCTTCCTTCTCATCAAAGGCGACGTTCAGTTGTTTTACTGCCAGCGCTGAGTCAGACAGCACCCTGATTGTTCTTGCTCCCAAGTCGCTCGCGGCCGTCATCCCCGCCAAGATGGCTTCGTACTCGGCCGCGTTGTTCGTTTTCAGTGTTTGGAAACGAATTGCGATTTCGTACACGGTCCTTGTTGGGGTGCGCACGACTACGCCCGCTTTGACTCCATGTTTGCTCGGCGCACCATCTACATATGCCTCCCAAACTCCTTCGGGGACCGCCTCGAGAGTTACCCCTTCGACGATAAAGTCTGCAAGTATTGGCGCTTTAATCGATGGTTTTGGCACGTACTGGATGCCGTACTCGGACAATTCAATCGCCCATTTAACCATCCGCCCGGACACTTCCATTGAGCTCAATATCTTTTTTAGCGGGAGGTTGGTTAAAACTGTGATTGAGTGTGCATTGAAGTAAGGGCACAGCTTTTGTGATGCGCTTACCAAAGCTAGGGAGAATTTTTCTATTGGAGAGTATTGTCTCTGCGTTGATCAGCGTCCATGATGTATAATACACCATGCCCTCGGTCTGGATGTCTCTCCTGGATATTAAGACCGCGCTTACTGCTCTGGTTGACACAGCGAGGTACAAGAATAATTTTTCATTAAGCTTGGGAGCGCTCAGTACAGCGGGGGATACAAGATATGCTTTGAGCTCTTAGAAGGCCGCTCCACATTCTTGTGACCATGCGAATCGCGTGCCGCCCTTGAGTGTTTTGAAGAATGCAGTGCACTTGTCGGCGGACCTTGGTATAAACCTTCCCAGTGCTGCTATTTTGCCGTTTAGAGATTGTATTTCCACTGCGCTTCTCGGCACCCGTAGCTGCTGGACAGCGGTGATCTGCTTTGGGTCGACCTCAATACCACGCCTGGTGATCATAAAGCATAGGAAGCTTCCTGCCTCCGCGCCGAATACACATTTCGGACAGTTTAGGCGTAGACTGTGTTTCTAGAGCGCTTGAAACGTCTCGCGCAGGTCTTCCAGATGGGGTTTCCCCCTTTGGTTTTGACGATGAGGTCGTCCCCATACGCCTCAATGTTCCGCCCGATCTGTTGTGGGAATACCGATTCGATCATTCTTTGATAAGTGGCCCCAGCGTTCTTCAATCGAAAAGGCATTCCCACAAAGCAGAAGTTTTCGAACGGCGTCATGAAGGCAGTTTTCTCCTCGTCCTCGCGGGACATTGGGATTTGATGGTATCCGGAGAACATGTCCAAGAAGGACAACGTCTCGTGATCCAAAGTGGCATCGATCAACTGATCGATGTGGGGGAAGAGGGTAAGGGTCCCCAGGGCACACCTTGTTGAGCGTCGTGTAGTCGACGCACATCCGCCATGCCCCGGAGGATTTCTTTACTAGGACCACATTGGCTAACCATTTCGGGTATTTGACCTCACGAATCAACCTCGTGGCCAGTACCCGTGTAACTTCTTCTTCTATGGACTTGAGCTTATCACCTGTGAAGCTTCAACGTGTTTGCTGCCTTGGCTCCGCGCAATCCGGGACCGTGAGGTAATGTTGGGCATTTGTCTTGGTACACCGAGCATGTCCTCAGTGCACCATGCGAACAGCTCTTTGTATTCCTTGAGTAATGCTATCAATGGCTGTATCATGTCGTTGTGAACATGGGTGGAGATGCGGACCTTTTTCATCGGCTCTATTGGATCGAGCGCAACTTCGAAGTCGGAATCTGCGGATTTCGAGCGCGGATCCTACGCTCTTGATCGACAATGTTGGTTCGACGCACTTCACCTTCTCCTTTTGGAGCGCCCCATGGTAACTCGCGTGCTTCGCGGGTCCCTGCCTTAGTGGGAAATTTTAGTTTTGGTGGCATGTGGAGGGCAAGGCCATGAACTTGACGAGGAACGGTCTCCCCAAGATGCCATTGTGGGGCTAGTTACAGTCGACGATTGTGAACTCGACCTTCTTGGAGATTCGCGGCTCTTGGTCCCCAATTACCACTAGAAGGGTCACCACGCCAATTACTGCTGCCCTCCATCCTGAGAATCCCACCAAATTCCCTTGTGCACGTTTGATCATGCGCGGATCAATATCCATTTGGTCGAGGGTGCTCTTGAAGAGGATGTCGGCCGCGCTGCCTCCGTCTACCAATAGGCGATGGATCTTGCAGGCGGCTACCAAGGCGGTAATGGTGTGAGGATCTTCTGACGGGATTCTTGTGGGAATTCCGCGTCGTCGAAGCTGAGGTTGCACTTTTGCTGCACTTCGGCCGTCGCGCATTCCATTGCTTGCTCGCGCTTCGTATTCTTTTTTGGGGGATCTCCCTCAATTGTTACGACCCCTATTTCCTTCTTGACTACGTAACGTATGAGCCGGTGGATTCGTCGTAGTCATGTTGCGGGGGGGGGGGGGGGGGGGGGCGCGGGACTGCGCGTTGTTCCTTTTTCTCCCCCGATCCGTGGACGAAGTCGGATAGGAGTCCTCTTCTGATGAGCGCTTCAATTTCGAAGCGGAGGTATATGCAATCCTCTGTGTGATGACCTGTTTCTCTGTGGAAGTCGCAGTGTTTTTTGGGGTCGCGCATGTGGATTGGCGCTTTTTCTGGCGCCGGCCAATTAAGCTTATAGCCCTTCTCCTGCAGGACGTGGAACACGTTAATCACCGAGTTGTTGAGTGGTGTGAAGGCATTTGTTGGGGTTTTTTCCGGTAAACGCCTTCTTGTTACTTTCTCTGGGGGAGCGAGCGGGCGACTTGCTCCGCTGTGCCTTTGTACCAATTGCTCAAGTGGTATTGGGAGTTGTTTCCGCATCTGGTCTTCTCTGATGGCTTTTGAGGGCTCGAAGCACCTTACTGACCCCGCTCCAAGGGTTTCTTCTAAGGTGATGGCCTCTTCTATTTTGACCTCAAGCTCTGTTGACAACGTAACTGGTCTTTTTGCCAGAGCCCGTTTGAGCTCCATGTTGGTGGTTTCTTCCATTAGGTGGTAGGCGGTGGTTTCAGGGGGGAGATCCCAAACCGCCATTGCTACCCTGGACCACCTAGCGTAGAATGCCCGAAGGCTTTCTCCGTCCTTTTGCTTGATGTCGATAAGGGCTTTGAGGTGTAGGGGTCTCCTCTTTTGAGAGGCAAACTTGGTGGTGAACAGGAGTATGAACTCCTTGAACGAGCGGATGATCCCGTTCGGGAGCCAGTTGTACTAGTCGAGGCATATGCCGGCGAACGTTGAGGGAAAGGTCCTGCAGAGAGCTGCACTGGAGTTAGTTTGAAGTTGCATCCGGAGGCAGAAGGTGTTGACATGGTCCTCCGGATCGGTTGTCCCATTGTATGTAGGGAGGGCGGGTGGCATTTTGCTCATGTGTTCCGCCATTATTTCGGTGCTAAGTGGTTTGTGAAGAATTATTTTTGGTTGAGGGCGGTACTGCGGAGATAAGTGTTGCTCCAAGAAGCTGAGGTCCGCTCTTGTTTGTGGTTCGACTTGTTGTGTTGGCAGTGCTGGTGGCTCAACTGGCGCTTGTTGTTGCAGCTCAGCTTGCGCCAGTTCCTCGACCGGCGCCTGTTGTGGTGCAGCGGCCACCGTCTGCGTTGTTCATGCGGTTTCCTTGCTCATCATGAGCTCTATCATTTGATTCATCTTACTTTGCATGTCGACTATGACCTCGTTTTGTTTTGCCATTTGCTGTCTCATTTCCTTGGCCGTCAGCTCTGGTTCTTCTTCCTCAATGAGTACCACATTGAGGTTATTGGTCTCATCGAACTTCCTTGCGTCTGTCATGGCTTTGATGGGTGTTGCTTCTTCGGGGGTGTTTGAAGTTTCTGTCATTCTATCTTCTTTACCCGCGGCCCCACGGTGGGCGACAATTGTTTGTGTCTAACTAAGTATAGGAGTAAGACACCGAGATGAGTGGGGTGCGAGTATGGAATAACAGCCTTCTTATTTCTTTCCTTTGACCCCAGGTTAGGGTTTTGAGTACAGAGAGAGAGAGAATAGAAGAGAGAAAGTTCAAGTTTCTAGTGAGATAGAGCTAAAAAACCGACCCCTCACCCACCAGTATAGCACTTGGTGGGTGAGCATTCGGTATGACAAGACACTTGAAAAAGATAGGGGTTTATGGTATGATGAGGTCTACAAGTAGGGTTGAGTAGCCTTGTCAGTCGTCTGGTGTCGTTTCTTGAGTCTCGGACACGCAAGATATTATCGCGCCTCTGCTCTTGTTGGAGACTGGCGGTGTCAACCTGGGTAGCGGTCGTGGTAGCGCGGTAACGTTCGCGCGTATCTACTCCTTTTGTCGATCCGTCCGCGCCTCTTGATCTGGCGATCCGCTCGTGCGTTGTCGCGAGTGGTTTAGTTCGCGCATTGCTGTGAACGCGCAATTCGATAGGGCGGTCGAGGCCGAGCCATTCCCCCAACACAATTCATGGTCGATTCTTATATTATGTTGGCTTGAACACATTTTTATAAGAATACCCATAAACGGGAATAATTTATATAAGAAAAAAAGGTGACTAACACAACTAGTATATATTACTAGAATATGATCCTTTTTCTTCATTTTTTTGGTTCAAAGAAGAAAGTTCCAATCATTAGTTCATGCATGCATACTTCACTAGGATTAAGAAGAAGCAAAAAACAACTTAATTATTCTTTTGCCGGAACGGAACTATTTTTTGGAGATGTCAAGGCATCGATGGAGTGAGAATGAGGTATTTTGAATCCCTCGCCGCTCTCGTGGTGGGCGTGTGGAGCAGAATCCTTGCCGTAGCACGAAGGGATCTGTACTTGACCAATTTACGAACCCACGACGACTTCTTTCTGGAGGGACATTTCTGGCCACCACGGTTGAGGTACTCTTTCACAGCATGCACTCCTTGCTCCACCACAAGTGTTGGAGGCGACACGAGGGGATTTCCGTCGACGGAAAGCTTTTTCAGCCTCCGGAGGCAGCCAATGGAGTCCGGCAGCGTCTTGATCTTGTTGTAGCTCACATCCAACTCCACCAGAGACACCAGCATGCCGATGGAGTAAGGCAGCACCTCCAGGCACTGAAAGTTCTGGCTAACATTAAGCACTTCTAAGTGGATCAGATTTCCGACATCTTCTGGGAGTGATCTTAGCTTATTCAACCGCGCGTCTAGCTTTTTCATGGAAGTGATGTGGGTTAATGAGCTAGGGAAGAAAGCAAGCAGATTCGAGTTTACAGATAACTTCTCGAGATTGCGCAGCCCAAATCCAATGTTATCTGGCAGCCGACTAAGCTTGTTGAAGTTGACATTCAAATCTTTCAAACACCTAATAATACACAAAACTCGAGGTTGAGTGCAGTGCGTCGATAGTTAATTATGCACTCATCAAGGAAATGTACTTAATTGTACTCTCACAACAACAACAACAACAAAAAAACATTACTTGTAATTTATGGGTGGACATATATCATATAACATTATTTTTGGTGTTACTATGGGAAGTTCTACCTCATCGAGGGTAATACTATATATCTCGAGTAAGAAAATGCTATTTAGATGTTGAATTGACTGGACTTTGAGATATATTACTATACATTAATTAATCTTTAAAGATTAAAATCTTGGTTTTAGTTCTCTAAATATTATACACTAAAATCAATTTTATTAGAAACAAAAATTAACGGTTATGATTCGTCGAAATATATGCAACAAAGTACATGCACCATTTTAGAGTTTAGAGTTTACCATTTAGATAATTAGGATCTACGGTTCACTCATTATGTATTATGGTAAATTACATGTCCCAAAATTGTGTTCATTCAATGTATAAATAATGTTTTTTTTTATTAAGGATCGATACGTGGTACCCTAAATTTACAGAAGGTTTAGAAACCACCATATATATATTATAACGATAGCACAATATATTTTTGTTAATAGAATATGCTATGTTAACATTATTTAAAAAACATTATTAAGACAAATTTGTTGAGATGATTGTTGCACTTATGAGTTGGATCAATTCGAAACCCCTCAAGCTACAGGAGTTATTATGTCTTGTAGAACAAACCTGCAATTCATAATAGCTTTTGGAAGGGAGAGGAGAAGGTTGCCAGCAACGTTCAGCACCTTCAGTTTGGATAAGCACCCAATGGAATTGGGAAGAGATTTCAGTTGATTTGAATGAATGTCCAGTACCACTATATTCAACAATCCTTCCATCAGTGACTCCGGTATGATCTGCCAACCAAAATAAATTCAAAATTCCGGTCACATGTTCTTACGAGTAAGATTATGCCAATTTTTTTTTTTCTTTGTCTCGATTTATCCGAATAAACAATTTATATATAAATTAGTGGAAAGAAAACACAGGCAACTTGTAATTTATTATTTGAACAATTCTGAACGATTCGAGAGTTTAAACGGACAAGTACCTGAAGATTGTTATTCGATAGATCAAGTTTGCAAATATGAGCTAAGTTGAGGGGAGGACTGGGCACGGTCTCAAACGACATGCCACCCAAATCCACGATCTCTAGCCTTTCTTCATCATTATCAATGCCTTTGATTTTCTCTGCTACTTTTGGTTTCTGGGTCAAGTCCAAGTTCCTAATTGGTGTCTTTGGCTGTTGTTGCAGTTTGTACACCATCTTTCTTGGATCTTCTACCCAAGACTGTGGATCTTAAAGGAGAAGAGCTAGAGGGAGAGTAAGTGTTAAGGATAAAATATGAACATCGTCTTCTGTTTACGGTTGGAGTAGAAATGGGGATCTCGTTCTACCAAAAAAATAAAATAAAGGGGGAACTCTTGAAAAGTAATGAAGGAGGATGTTGTTGTTGAACAATAAATTAAAAATTGGCATAAATAGGTAATAATAAGACGGAGTTTGAAAATGAAAGAGATCGTTTGTTATGGTAGTTTGAAATGAAGTAGAATGTCGTAGAGTACATTTTGGATAGCCACTGATAAGGTCAATATTTTGTACTCTCTCTCTCTCTCTCTCTCTTCTTGGGGTGTTATGCCTTGCTTTTGATCGAAGCCACATATAGACCTCAGGAAGGGTTCTTGGTTATATATGCTCTTTGACTGAATCAATATTACGTTTTTTTCCCCAAAAGTTGTGGAGTCGTTGTTGGTTATTTACTCACTACCGATCTATAAACTTTAGTTTTTTTTTTTTGGCATTACAAGTGTTGTTAAAATCGAGCCGGTCGGTTGGACCGGTAAAATTGGGATCCGGCCACTATCCCGACTCAGAAGAGGTAAAAATCCATTACGGTTGAATCTACCGGCCGATTAACGGTTTGAGCGATTAACCGCTCAAACCGTCCAGCCGATTCTGAGCAACAAATCGTCCAATTAAAAAAAATTAAAGACGCAAAAAAGAGATGTTGCCTCCTGCCTCATGCCTGTACATGGACGTTGGCCCGTGCTTGGGCCGGCACGGCACGGACACGCTTCGGGCCCATTTATTTCGTGTCGTGCTTGGCACGGCCCGTCAGTTTTCGTGCCGTGCCATGCAAGCCCATTTGTTAACTTTGCTAGGCCCAGTCCAAGCCCGGGCACGGTTCGAATCGTGTCGTGCCTATTCGTGCTCGTGCCATGTTCGTATTCGTGTTTAATGAAAAGGACGAAAACAAAAGAGAGAATGAAAAAGAAGGTGAAAATTGGACGGGGGAAGATAGTATTAATCGATAATGTTTGAGAAAAGTAACAAATAAGGGGGAAAAGAAAATTGGAAGTATAGCGAGTGTGATTTGGCTTTGTTTAATTCTTTATCCATTTTTACTTATGTTAGTAATTACATATATATCTTTATGACAATTCTAACAACAACAAATAATTATTTTTTCTACTTGTGTTTTGTAATATTTGAACCTACAATTCTTTTTATATTTATTTTCCATCAAATAAATATTAATTTTGTGTCATATTCGTTCTTATACTCAATAAAGTCTCGAAAATATTAGGCCCAACACGATCCACTTATATACCGTGCCCGTGCTCGTGCCCATGAAGTTTAGGCCTGGCACGGCCCATAAATTATTCGTGCTCGTGCCGGGCTGGCCCATTTATTTCGTGTCCGTACTCGTGTCGTGCTCTAACCGTACCGTGCCGTGCTAGCCGGTGGGCAGCACGGCCCAGTGCCCACGTACACTCATGCCGCCCACTACAGCCCACTCGCGCCTGCCGCCTGTCACTGCGGGAATGGATCTGCCGTGGATTGGAGATGTGGAAGGAAAGGGGAGAGAGAAAACATCAGTAGATGGAGATCAGATCATGTCAGTATCCTTGCTATCAGTAACTGTCAGTAATCCAATCATATGTCCCCACGTGTCAGCTTTTTCTTTTTATTTAAATTAAACACGGAGGGGCACTAAGGTAAAATTGCACCCCATATTTAATGATGACGCTGACGCGCTGACGCTGGCGCGACGCGGATCCCACTCCCCACCCCACACTGGTTGTCTGGTTCCCCTTTTCTCTCACTTTTTGTTTTATTTTATTTTTAAAATAAAAAATATATTATTTCTTCTCTCTCCAATCTACAACAAAAATGAATCTAACCATCCTAACTATCTCTAAACTAATTCCAGCTCTAATTGAATGGTGATTTTTTCGTTAAATAATACATTGTTAAAGACACTAATTACAAGTATAAATATGATTATCACTTTCTACTATCATGGTAAAACATGGAAAAATATGTTGAAGAAAATTACAATTCTAACTACCATACAATACCACATGGTAAAACATGGTAAAATATGTTGAAGAAAATTAAAAATCTAACTACCATACAATACCACATGGTATAACGTGGTAAAACATGCTACAGAGATTTACAAATCTAATTACCATACCATATGATATAACATGCTAAAATAAAATTACAAATCAAACTACCACCACATGGTATAACTTGCTAAACCACACTACAGAAAATTATAAATCTAACTACCATACAATACCACCATAGTAGAACATGGTAAATCAAAGGACCACAAATTAATTATAATTACCATATAATACCACATGGTATGAGAAGGTGAAACCATGTAAATCTAATTACAACCCTCTACGACCATAGTAAAAACATGATATTCATAAAAATACATTTCGTTACCATACATTACCATATGGTATGGACACATTACCATATGGTATAGTGTGGTAATCTCAATATATATATATTATTACGACTTTCTTCACTTTCTTCTCTCCCTTCATTGTCTTCTAACTCCTCTTTCTCGGAACTGGTGTCGATTACCACCCACTACCACCATGATAAAACTCGTGACTATAAAAATACACTTAGTTAGCACACATTACCATATGGTATAGTGTGATAATATCAATATATATTCTCAAAGAAGGGGAAACCGAAGGAGGAAGAGGAAAAAAAATTTGTCTTCTGTCTCCTCTCATTTACTCCTCTACAATGAAGAACACCAAATGCAAAAAGAAAAAAAAAGATGTAGAAGATCAGAATTAATTCACAAACAAATACTAAAACAAAAAAGATGCAAACTCAACTCACCTAGATCTGTCCCCTCTTGGTCAATATGGAGCGTCATCTATTTTGAGGCCGAGAAAAGAAAGAACAGAAGGAAGGACCAGATTGAGAGAAGAAGGATTTGGAGCGTCACCAAATTTAAGAGGGGATGCTGCAATTTTTTTCTTTGTCGATTGGAGAAAAAAAATGAAGAACAAGAGAAGGGAACAAATCTAGATCTAGAAAAAGGTATTTGGAAGAGAGAAAGAAGAGAGAAAGAGAAAGAAAAAAGAGAGAGGAAGAAATCTGTTTTTTCTCTTTCCTCAATTAAAAACCAGCATATAAATGCTAGAAATAAATAAATAAAGAAATAAATAAAGTTGCAAAAATCGGACAAAAATGCCCCTTTCCCACCCGGCGTCAATATCAGCCACACAATGTTTTCCCCATCAAATCTACGGTTCTCATTTAATTACTGATGGATGAGTAACCTTTGGTTACTCACGGTACCCTAAGCCCAGTAGATGTGAGACGGAGCCTATTTGATTTGTAATTTTAGATTTCTAGTTTCTGCCTCCTTTTCTTTAGCCGCTAGGGTTTTTTAGAAGTGTTGATGGGCTAATGGGTTTAGGAGTTGTATATTGGTTTTTGAGAGGTGTTATTTAGATGCTAGGGTTTTTGAGAAGTCATGAAACTATCCTGACCCAGGTATTTATTTTAATAGAAATGGTATAATGTTTTTGTTTATAAGGTATTAATTTATTAACGATTTTTTAACGGTTAGATATCGGTTAATCAATAAAGTGCAAGCCATTTAACATATTGGTTTATACTCCGATTCGGTTTTCCCAACATTGAGCATTACAGAAAACAAATCATTTATTCCTCGTATTTGAAAGTGTGTTCTCTGTGTTTAATATTTTGTCACGAGAAATTATTATAATACATACATATGTGTTTAATTGTAAAGGTCATGGGAAATTTATATGGTGACTAGTTTTTCCTGTGGTAATTAACCATAGGAGGTACCGTGATTAATGCAAAATTTCAGTGGAAATTTTTATTTTTAAGTACGTGAACAATTCTCGTCAATAAGATGTGGCTTAAAGCCTGTTTTCCTATAATAATGGGATAAAAAGAATCCAATCTTGAGTGGTAAAAAAAAATATCACTTACAATTTATCTTTTTCTGGGAAAGGTGGCGTGTGTAGAGGTGATAATCGGTTTTCTGGTTAGCGGTAGGCGGTAGCCAAAATAATGAGCCCGATATACCGAATTATACCTAGTAGTAACCAGCAGTTAACCAGTATATACTAGTAACCGATAACCCTTCTAAAACTACAACGAACCCCACTTACTCCATTATTTCCCTTGCCTCCCCCACTCACGTGAACCCCATTCAGGTAACCAATTTGGTAACCGTTAACTGATAGAATTTCGGTACCGATAATAGGTTGTTATTTAGCATTATGCAGTATACTGTTAACCGGATAGTCAGTTATTGGTTAAAACGATTACTAGCCCTAGGTGTATGCATATGAGGAAGGCAACAACAGTCGCGATATATGCATATCTTGAGTTATTTTAACCTTATTAGGTTGATTATTTTATGTTACTGCAAAGGTGATATATTACAGAAAGTGGTTCAAACAATATTGAGAAGATTAAACCTTATCGAGTCATATTTATTGGCACCTTATCTTCCCTTAATCCCAAAGGCTAATGTCAAATACGAGTTTGTGATTCAAGTGCAACTTAGATTACTTACTTTCAATTACCTAATTCAGATATAGAAATAGGCTTGGCATTCGTGCGGATTGGGCCTAGATTTTCAAGGATCAGTTGCCGCCCCTCTGCATTTCAGGTTCAGGGAAAACCCGCGTGATGCAAGTATTCGGGTGGAAAACAATTACCAGCCCCGCCCGGCTTCGGAGTTCGGGTTAAATGGGGATTCGAAACTTATCCGAACCTAGCAAACAATTAAATAAAAACAGCTTAAAATCCAATGAACATGACAAACTTGATACTTGATAGATAGATTTAAATCCAATTATAGTAGGCACTGCCACAACGGCATTAGCACAACAGTCAACAACTCAACATTGAACAAAACATGAACTTGTCAATTACCAGCCCCGCCCGGCTTCGGAGTTCGGGTTAAATGGGGATTCGAAACTTATCCGAACCTAGCAAACAATTAAATAAAAACAGCTTAAAATCCAATGAACATGACAAACTTGATACTTGATATATAGATTTAAATCCAATTATAGTAGGCACTGCCACAACGGCATTAGCACAACAGTCAACAACTCAACATTGAACAAAACATGAACTTGTCCTAAGTTCCATCTGAAGAAATCATCCAAGACAAACCATTGTAGCAACCCAAACCATGCAAAATAACATCTTTGTTGTCTTAATTCTTAAACGGAATAGAAAACAGCATACTCTAATACTGTAATACCCTAACCCGATTGGGTACTACTTTTACTAAAATGTCCTTGATAAATAAAATACTCAAATTTTAAATTGCATTGGGAAAATTTTTCATAAATAAAATACTGAAAACATACACTTTTAGTTCAAAGCAACGCCCTAACACATGGGAAAACTCAATACTTAAAATCTCAAAATGATCTCCAGTCTATATACTCATAATCATAAAATGTAAAAGATTAGGTAGTCTCTACTACTGCTACTTGAAACCTTGACTATGTATCCTCCGTGACGAATGTAATGCCCTCCTCTAGCAGGGTGCCCTTGAATTTCTCCTCTCGAACTCGCTGCTCTCTAACTGCTCATCTATCTCCTCCTATGAGCACTTCTACTATGCTTTAAAGTATTGGTGCTTTAAAGTGCAATTTTAAGTTGTACCACAACGTTAAAGGTACAAGTTAGAGTTGTACCATAAGGGAATTTGATCTTTATGTTGTGGTACAACTTCAACTCTTCAAGTTGTACCATAACTTAAATGTACAACTTTAATTTGTACCATAGAGGGATTTTACAAAAGAGTATAGGTACAACCTAAAGTTGTACCATAACCTTAAAGATACAACTTCACGTTGTACCATAAAGGCTAAAACTAAAGCACCAATTCTTTAAAGCATTGTAAAATTTCTCCTCCTCCTATAGCTCTTCAAACTGGTGAGTGAGTTGGGGTCAGTCTACGCCCTTACGTTTATTACTTTTAATAGTCAAGCACTTTGCTGAAAACACTTAAACTTATGGAAATTTTTGTACTTCCTCCTTTTAAACGGTAACTCTTGAAAACGTATTAGTTCTTCCTTTATCTTATTGTTGGGGCCCCTACCTCGACATAGATGGCGCCACTACTAGCCTTACTTACTTTCTTACTTCTTAAACATGACTACCCTCACAATGGGGTGCCCTTCAAATGGGTTTGACCACCGCGGAACGAATCACTATCCGGTGTCAAACTACAGCGTGACTACCGCGGAACGTATCACCATCCGGTAGCACACCTAAACCTAGGCAATGGAGACCGCGGAACTCATCACCGTCCGGCTCCACGCCTGACCAACTACCGCGGAACGTATCACCATACGGTTGTGATCAACTACCGCGGAACTTATCATCGTCCGGTAGGAATCCATCTAGCTAGTGGCTAGCTAAGCGAGGTTAACTTATTCTTGCATATGACTTTCTCTTGCTCTTATCACTTTAACTTAATCGTCAAACGAAACGTAAAAGCTTTAATTAAATACTCAAAGCTCATAACCATATCCTTCAAACTATGAATCAAAAGAACACACATCATCATTCATAAACATAAGCAAGCACACAATTTCACATAACACAACTTCTTAATCACGTAAGGCAAACACTTGAAAAAATATGTAAGACGTAGAATTTACCCCCTTGAACACTAACCTAATAGTTCAAGTCGACTGCTCGAGATTTCTTTCTTGAACATCACCACTCGTTCCCATGCCTTCGTAACCCACACCATCAAATCCATCCTTACATTTCCATTCCTACGTATTTAAGGCCATAACCAAATCATTGTGGCCTCATTAACTAAGCTTATCACAATATAAACACGTGTGCAGGTACGTGCCATACTCCTCCATCATTCTTGTAGGTACCTCGCTATATATATCTACGCCTAGTTTCTTCAATTAATAGGTAGCGTGCAGTTTCTTTTACCTAGTTCAATAGTGGGACGCCACCACAGCACGAGACCTTCGCTTTTGTTAATTAGCCTCCTCCAACTGGTCCCGTTGATCTCTTCACCTTGGGACATCACTAGGTAACAGCCACCGCTGCCGCCTCGATTTATTTCTCTCGTGTGCGAGTCGTCGTTGGCGTCGGGCTATCCACAAAGTTACCGATAAGGCTACAGCTCCTCTCCTCTGCCCGTCCATTCACAAAGGACGACCCTGATCGGATCACTCCTCCACTTGAGGCACCCATCAAGCCCGTCAATTAGTCGTCACAGATCAGAAACCACCCTCTTGCGCCGTCTGTCAAAAGATGAAAATTAGATAATACGAACACCGGATTTTACGTGGTTTCCCTGATATTCAGGACTAGTCCACGGGAGAGGTAGCACTCTCCGGAGTCAATATTATTCAGCTTAGGTTTTTCCGTACAACCAAGATACAAATATATATGTTTTGGTTCAACTACTCCGAACACTAGCCAGCCTATTTAGGCAACTCTAGTAATTGAGCATATTTACTAATAGCTACCTAAAATAGACTAAGTCATCATAATCAACACCCTCCCTCAAATTGATGGTGCTTGCGCAGCATCAATTTGTTAGATAAATACCAATGACGACTTGAACCAACTGCCTTTGTCAACAAATCTGCAGTCTGATCTTCTGTCGACAAATAACTTAGCTGAATGACTCCTTCAACCAGTTGTCTTATATAATGAACATGAGTCTCGATGTGCTTCATCCTATCATGTAATACAGGATTGGTGGCAATCCTAATTGCACTGGTATTATCACCATATAGCTTCATTGGGATCATACAAGTCAAACCGAGATCACCCAATAGCCGTTGTAGCCAAACTAGTTCTGAGCTCACCTCTGACATAGATCGATATTCGGCTTCTGTAGAAGACTTAGACACCCTGTCATGTTTCTTGCAGCGCCAAGATATGAAGGACTGTCCAAAACGTGCACACCCCCCTGATGTAGATCTCCGAGCATCAACACATCCAGCAAAATCAGCATCTGCAAAGGCTTCCAGTCTCGGTTCGCCTTGTCTTGGAAAAACAATCCCCATATCCTGCGTCCCTTTTAAATACCGTAGAATCATGTGTAGTGCATCTAAGTGAGTTGTCCTGGCTATTCCCAAGTATTGACTCACTACTGTCACTGCATATGCAATGTCTGGTCGCGTGGAGCTCAAATATCGGAGACTACCAACTATAGTGCGGTAATTTGTCTGATCATCAAGTAAGTCCCCACTCGATCGGCTCAGTTTCAGATTCTCCTGCATCGGTGTTGCACACGGCTTGCAGTCATCAAACTGGTGTTCAGTTAATAAATCCCTGACATACTTTTTCTGCCCTACAAATATCCCATGCTCTGTCCGCTGTATTTCCAGCCCGAGGAAGTGGGCAGCATCTCCTAATTCCTTAAGCTTGAAGGCTTGATGCAAGGTCTTTGTGAGATCCTTTATTCCTTCTCGATCACTACCTGTGATAATCATGTCATCAACATATAATAACAAGACTGTGATACCTTGAACTGTAGTTTTCAAGAATAAAGATGGATCATTCTGACTCTGTACAAACCCTGCCTTAATAACAGTGCCATGAAACTTCTCAAACCACGCACGGGGAGCCTGTTTGAGACCATACAAAGATCTCTTTAGACGACAAACAACATTAGGTCCTTCTTTTGAGTATCCAGCAGGACAGGCCATGTAGATAGTCTCATTAAGATCACCGTGGAGAAAAGCGTTATTGACGTCTAGTTGCACAAGGGGCCAATCTTTCATTGCCGCAACCGCCAAAATACATCTAACCGTCTGCATCTTGGCCACTGGTGCAAATGTCTCTTCATAGTCAATTCCATATTCTTGACTGAATCCCTGAGCAACAACTCTGGCCTTAAAGCGTTCAAGTGAGCCATCCTGTTTTAACTTTACATTATAAATCCACTTGCTGCCAACAACAAACATCTCTGGAGTACGTGGTACAATATCCCAGGTCTGATTTTCTTCTAGAGCATCAATTTCATCCATCATTGCCGCATCCGATTCAGGAATACCACATGCTTGCTTATAATTAGCCGAAATTGGAATAAGGTCAGTAGCAAAGGCAACATAATCATGATGGCGAACAGGTGGCTGTCCTCGAGTTGCTCTTGTCGATCGCCGAGGAGCAGCCTCCTCCGCCAGCCCTCCATAAACAAATTCATCATTACCTTGACTTCCCTCTGTAGAGGATGAATATGACAAGGAGCTAGATGAATGCCCCATATCATCAAGTCCCAAAGACAAGGTCCTGCTAGTGGACAAAGAGGAGAATGAAGCGACAGAAGAATAAGAAGCATTGTCACTACTAGTAGACAAAGAAGAAGTGCTACCTGGCGATAATTCTTCTTCCGAATCATCCCCTCCCTGACTCGAGCCGGATAATTCAGGGTCCAGGCCACCAAGATCAGCTGGTTTGGACGTCAAGTCCCCCACTACAAGACGATCAAGAAATTAAAGACTCCGGGCGAACCCCTCTCGAGAGGCTTCAGGAGTAGAATAGTACATAACATTTTCCATGAATAAAACATGGTAAGCAACCCTCAATCGTTGTCCCTCTGGATCATAACAGAGATATCCCTTGTGGCGGTCACTATAGCCCAAGAAAACACATCGAGCAGTTTTGGGATTCAGTTTGTGACGTTCACGTCATGGAAGGAGCACAAAGCAGAGACATCCAAATACCCGAAGAGCACGATAGTCGGGAGGACGAGAGTACAGCTTCTGAAATGGAGAAACATTGTCTAAGACTGGAGTAATCTGTCGATTGATGAGATATACAACGGTATTGGCAGCCTCAACCCAAAAACGAGCCGGGACACTCGAACGAAAGAGAAGTGCTTGAGTCAGCTCAAGTACATGGTGATTCTTTCTTTCCACGACGCCATTTTGCTTAGATACCCCAGGACAAGATTGTTGACTAATGATACCTTGAGAGCGGTAGAACTCAAGTAGATCATTAGAGCTGAACTCGCCACCAGGATTAGATTGAATTATCTTTATTGTTTTCTGAAATTGCGTCTGAATCATTTTGATGAAATCCTGGGCATGTGTGATTAACTCATATTTGTGTCGGAGAAAGTAAATCCATGTATATCGAGTATGATGATCAATAAACAGGGCGAAGTAGAGAAAACCATTACGGGATGGAACAGGCGATGGACCCTAGAGATCAGTATGCACTAGATCGAAGGGAGCAGGATATTCAGTGATACTAGAAGTGAAAGGACGCTGTGAAGCCTTGGCTTCAACACAACTAATACACGGAGGAGGAGAAAAGGAGCCAGTACTGAATTTTCCAGGCAATAAAATGAGTTTAAACATCTGTAATAACCGAGCAGAGTGTGGATGCCCCAAACGGCAGTGCCATAAATCCCAAACTGAGTTTCGTACATCCTGGAAATTTTTCTGAACTGAAACAACTGGAAAAGAAGAACTAAACTCAGAAGCTGTCAAGTCACCAATAGGAGGAACAACGCCAGACTTGCTCTCCCATCCCCGCTGGCCCGAAGATCGAAGACAGTCCAGCACATAAATGCGTCCCTTCTTATGTCCCCGGCCTAGTTCCATCCCCGTCTTCGAGTCCTGCACCACACATTCATGATTGTTAAACTTGATCTCACAACCATCCTCAGCCAACTGACCCACCGAAACCAAGTTCGGAACCAAGTTCGGAACATGTAATGTACGAGAGAGATTAAGTTGAGCTTCTTCCACGGAACCAATTCCTGTGACTGGAAGAACAGCTCCATTTGCCACTTGAAGTTGTCGAGCCACAGGTGTTATGGACTTGAACGATCTGCCATTGTTAGTCATATGATTAAATGCAGCTGAATCAAGGAGCCATTGACGGGAATTACCTGAACCATGCCCAGCAGAAAAGGCCGAACTCATCACTTCTTGAAGGGCAGCGTGAATAAGTTGAGTTAGCTCGGACTTAGAGACACCGGCGGATGAGGAAGTGGCACCCGAAGGAGTTGGGACAGGAGCGACTGCAGTAGTCGCATAAGCAGCTGGAGCAGGAGAAAGCCCGGACGATCGAGGTGGACGACGACCACGCTGGCGACACTCACTGAGAATGTGACCAGCCTGCTTGCAGTAGTTGCACCAATTGCGCTTCTTGCAGAATGGTTGAATGTGACCCGGTTCCTGACAATAATGACAAATACGAGCAGTCGGAGGCCCTTGTCCGCTAGAGGAAGAACGAAACTGTGGCTTGTAGGACGATGTAGCAAAAATAGCAGATTGATCAACGGAGTGAGCAGCGGTCGAGTCAATCTGTGCCTGGCACTTAAGACGCACCTCCTCCCTATAGAGCTCCGCTAGAATGACATCCAATTCAATAACGTTCCGATGCAAAAGAGAAGCACGTATAGGCTCATACTCACTGCGTAACTTCATCAGAAAATGCATCGTGCGAGACCGATTTCGTTCGGCAATGGTGGTAGCAGGAACCGGTGTAGCGGAAAGAGAGGCCGAGAGAAGATCACTCTCAGTCCACAGATGCATTGCAGCCTGATAATAGGACCTGATGTCCATGCTGCCTTGAGAAAGAGCCGAGAGAGCAGTCTCTAATTCAAACTGACGAGACGCGCTAGCCTGACAATTGGTTGCTGTGAGATGCTTCCACATGTCGCTGGCAGCTGTAAAGCGACGGAGACTAAGCCCAGTAGGGACATCGACACAAGAAAGGAGCCAATTAATTACTTGGGCATTATCGGCCTCCCAATCAGCCGACTCCTTGCTCACTGAATCAGCAGGTTGCCGGCGAGTCCCAAGAAGAATAGGGAGCAAACGTTTGCCCTGGACAAATGTGCGAAACTGGAATTCCCATAATGGGAAATTCTTGACATCGAACCGAGCGGCAATAGAATCTGGCCTGGAGGAGTCCATGATAATAGCAAGAGCAGTATAACGAAGCACCACCAAAAGACCCGACAGGAAAGAGATACGAAGCAGCAGTAGAAACCCCAAGCACAAAACCCAGCTGAGAATAATAACAAGGAGACAAGCACACAGCAGAATAATAGTACCTAAGAGAGAAACCAATGAATTCCAAGGATGAGCAGCAGGGGAATACCAAGAACAGCCCAGGATTAATACCAGGAACGAGCAGCCGAGAAATTGAAAAGAAGAGCAACACGATCAGTGTAGCAGCCGAGAGAATAAGCAGCCGAATAACAGACGAAGAAGCAGCCGAGATCCTTAGATCACAAGCTCTGATACCATGTCATGAACCAGTTGGTCCCAATAACTCGAGTTGTTGGAAGAGGTTCAATCGTGGATCATATATCGTTTACTAACACCCCCCTTCAAACTCAAGCCATTCAGATAGGCTTGGAGTTTGGACAGGCACAGGTCCGGACACCTTGTGCTTAACAGAAACAGATGGGGGTCACCGGGAATCGAACAGAAGACCTCACAGTCACAGAAGGCTCTGATACCATGTCATAAGATGAAAATTAGATAATACGACCACCGGATTTTACGTGGTTTCCCTGATATTCAGGACTAGTCCACGGGAGAGGTAGTACTCTCCGGAGTCAATATTATTCATCTTAGGTTTTTCCGTACAACCAAGATACAAATATATATGTTTTGGTTCAACTACTCCGAACCCTAGGCAGCCTATTTAGGCAACTCTAGTAATTGAGCATATTTACTAATAGCTACCTAAAATAGACTAAGTCATCATAATCAACACCGTCGGCTTTGAGTGTCACTGTCCTCTTTCACTTAATAGAGTTCTCTCCATGGTTCCTAGATATGGCCATGGTCATGTTTACGATGGAGAAGGAAATGGAAGAGAGAAGATCTAGAGAAAGGGTTTGCTTCCTCCTTCCTAATCTTTCTTACGTTCCTCTTTATTGGGGAAAAAATCAATCCACTCATCCTTCATTAACATAATTTAATCATCCATCAAAACCCCACACTAATTGTTTCCTTTACCCATATTTTTTTTGGCGAGCTTTACAGCTTCCACTAATGTTTCCATTCTGTTTCGCCATCGCCACCAGAGGAAACGATTTCCTCTTCCTCTCTCTATTTGAGCCCAAAGCCCGTTTCTTTCTTTCCCTTCTTTCTCTCGAGCCACCAGTCCACTCCCATCTTCTCCTTTTCTTCTTCTCTTTCACGACCCGGGCTTATGGCCCACTCCTTCTCCTTCTCTTCTCCACTCGGGTCGCCAGCCCGTCACCATTATTTCCTCTTCTTTTCTTTCTCGACCCAAAGCCAGCCTTCCTCTTTAATTTTCATAACTTACGCCCAATTCGTTTTAATATCATCACCTGACAGCCCACGAATCCAAAACTAGACCCACTCCAATAACCCAATTAACAGAGTAAAACCCACTCTATCTATATACGGTCGTAGCTTCTTCATTTTATATCAAAATTCGACAACGTTTGAACCGAGAGTTTACACTTTGAATCCTCATCGATATTATGGTGGATCTTGACAAATTAATCCAAGGGTATAATAGTCATTTTTACCCTTATAAAGATCAGGGTGTAACAAATACTCCATCTCCATGTGAAGCAACAGCAAGTCAACAAGTTTGATAGGCCTCCAGACTCCAACAACAACTCATCCAGCAGCAGAACTACCATTCCATCACAACCTGTAACCTTCAACAAACTCAAAAGTCAGAACATCATATATTCAACAGTTCAACTAACTCGGAATAAGAATATTAGACATTCAGACTTGTAAGTTGAGACTTAAAACTTACTCGTAAGGATATCAGTAAGAAGTTTGGTTAATCTTCAAGAAGTCTGATACCAAAAACTTGATCTACACATTTAAAATCTAAAGATCATTAACATATTCATATGTATAACAACTTATAAGTTCAGTAGAAGAAGTTTTTAGCTTGTTGCCTTTGACTTCAGCATTAGGTTGACCAAAATTGGCTTCCTTTGGGGTGGACAAGTTTGGCTTCCTTCCGGCACTCCTACCGTAGTAACAGATTCAGCAAGTGTAAAAGAAATGACATTAAAACAAGTTTGGCTGAAAAAGAAACAAAAAAATAGACTGATCCAACTTTACATTACTGATTACCTTTACTAAGATCATTTTGAAACAAGCTTCTTGTCCACATAAGTCTCTCTATAATAGCATAATCTAGTATGCTCATATGAGGATCCACCAAACGACCTCCATAGCTCAATGCACATTCAGATGTCACAGAGGTAACTGGAATAGCAAGAACATCCGCTGCAATGGCTTGTAGTATGAGATATTTTGGACAATTAAGCTTCCACCACATTAAGATGTCAAACCCAGCTAAATGAGGGAGAATTTCCTCAATAAGGTAATTGTCCAGTTCAGTATGGACAGCAGTTGTGGTAGGAGTAGATGACTCAATACCAGCTGTCAATGTAGTCAAAATCCCAATTTTAATTTTAAAATCTTATGATTTTACGATCTTACCTATGGGTTCCGATCATGATTTTACGATGAAATATTTGAACCTTATAATCCCATAAAATCCTGACCTAAAACTTTAAAATCCTTAAAATCTATGATTTTTACGATTTCGTACGATTTCAAGGTTCATGGCAATTGGAGCAAAATCAGGCTGGTCAGGTGACACGCTACGACACAACACCAAACAATGGCCAAGTGTAACCAATGAATGAAAATGCAGAATGGTGGCAAGCTTTATTTATCAACCCGGGGTCTAGATCTACTGCCTACTGCGTGAAATTCTATTATCTAGCAGCAAGAGTTGAGTGATTGTGATTATAATCTAAAGCAGAAAGAAAGCAGTAAATTATTCGGTTTACTTACCAGAAGAAGAGTCACTCGGGAATGATTCCCCCTAGCTCCTTAGTTAGGTTCAAATTGTAATTCCCTTTGGTTGATTACTGTTGATTAGACTGCGGACGTCGCTCACTAAATTCTGTGGTTAATGATATTTTACTCTTTCCAGGTAACCGGCCTCAAAAAATTTACTGGTAGAGAGAAATATGGAAGGCGAAAGACGACTAGCCTTCACTGTAATAGACTGCTAAGGCGATTCACACAGAACTCCACTACTGGGATTGGATTCCAGTACAAAGCAGTGAATTGACTGACTCTCGTACAATCAATTCACTCCTATCGATTGAAGAAACTCTAGCAACCAAATCAGATACGTAGTTGATTAAGATTCAATTGACACAATAAACACACTTCAATCGATTAAAAACAATCAATACATCATACCAAAATTCATTATAATCAAGATCCATAACACATGGAACTAGGGTTCTTCATACCCAAGTGTGAGGAAGGTTTACTCCATAGAGAGAGAGAGGGAAACAGAAATTAGAGAAATCATACTCATAATGACGTATATGATAAGCTCCGAGATGTAAATCTTCACTATATGGTCGAAATCTAAGATTGAATGGTGAAACCCAACTCCAAAATCGATCCTAGGGCTTGTTCTCGTCCATTCTCTCTCTAAAACCCTATTTTTCCTCTTGTCTCGACATCACTCTGGCACTAAAACGCACTAGCGTGCCCCCGGTTGAAACACGATCGTGTTCCTAAAGGAAGTTGCTCGTGTTCCTCTCCAGCTTCGCCGAATTACCTACAAACAACCCAAAACTCGCGCCTAGGACTTCCTTTAACGACCAGAACCTAAAATGTGAAAAGAGCACAACGTAGCGTAAAATAGGCTAAGAAAACACAGATTCGAGCCAAAACGGTTAAGAAACAGGGGTGAAACATGTGCAAATATGACGTTATCATCAGGTCAGGCTTTTCCCATGAACCATGTCAAGTTCACTTCCCCCGACCCAACATCATGAACAACTTAACCCTAGTAACCTGATAGGTGACCCTCAATTTATGCTTGTTCTCTTCCTTATCTCTTCCTCTTTCGCATTGCCGACAACTAACTCCTTTCATCAACGATTTCCTCCATCCTCACAATTAGTTTGGATTTTTTTCCCCACCACCCTCGCAATGAGATCAACCCCCATTCCCTTTCAAGCTTTTGTTCATCTCTAAAAGCTTCAGCACCACCATCCCCGACCTTTTATCGATCAAGAAGGGAATGCATCAATCAATGTGTTACCTTTTCTAGAGGATAGTTATCAAGGAAATATATTCAATGGTGAACTTACTTCAATTGATCTTGAGAATAATGATATTATTGCTCAAACAAATAGTTAACGATTCTATGAGGATGTGAGTGAGGTTAGGGTGAGGATGATGAGTAAGGGATGTTAATTTTGATCATAATGATCTTATGTGATTTTCCACTCTTAATTAGCTATTAACTAAATTAAGTAATTCCTATGAGATTTCATATTGCAATTTGTGTGTTTATATTACGTACAATAATAAATCTATGGACTTATTTGTGTTTATATAACAAAGAAACTTATCTTGGGAAATAATTAAGTTGTATTTGGTTGGCTGTTATACATAATTTGCATTGTTATTAACCTATGGAGTTTTGAGTGTTGATTTTAATATGTACCTTAAAATCTTAAGATTTTACAATTTTAATCTACGATTCCGATTTTTACTTAGTTTTTTATTTTACGTAAAATCTCACTTTTGACTACATTGCCAGCAACAACATTGAAGCTCTTCTTCTCATTCAATTTAGTTTGGTACTCTAAAACCATATCAGACAAGATACCCTTAATAGATGCCAAACAAGAACCATCATCCCCAAACTTTTCATCATAATAGTCCACAATATCCAGTTTCTATTGCGGAACTAACACCACGGCAATATCAAGGACTTTGTGAATCTCATCTCAATACTTGTTGAACTTTTCCAACATCGAACCAGCCATCTCCTTTATCACTTCATTAACATCAACACACCACTCTTACATTTTAAGTCTCAAATCACAAATGCGAGGGAAGAACGGATTTTTAGTTGGATACTTTGAACCAGAGAACATATCAGACACCGAGCAAAACAATTATAGTTTCTCACAAACAATTACAGCAAATTGTCATTGCTCATTTGATGGAAAACACTTGTATTGAGAATCACATTGTTTCAATCAAGTGAAAACTTCCTTATAATACATAGCAACAGATAGCATCTTAAAGGTGGAGTTCCGCCTTGTATGGCAATCCATAACTAACCCCTTATCATTATTCACCTTCGATTGTTTTGCATTTCATTAAAAAAATTCCACCCTTTTAGGGGTAGCAGACCAGTACAAAACAATGTCTATGATGTTTTCTATTCCCTCTTCCACAACATCCAATCCCTCCTTCACAATCAAAGTTAAGATATGAGATGAACACCTCATTTGCATCAATGACCCTTCACTAATCATATATGAATCCACTAATTTTAAATGTATGACTCGAATCATAGAGTCATTAGTCTTACAGTTGTCCAAGGTTATAATGGATACCTTACTATCAACATTCCAATCGAGCAAACAGCCAAAGAGCACTTTACCAAGCTCAGTCATATGGGATGATGGAACATACCTAAACCTGCACAAGAAACACAAACATAAACAGTTAAGAATGATTCTTACACAAACAATCTATAATGTTTGATTTGTGGCCATGTATAGTGAGAAGTAACAACCATGTATCCCTTCTTTTGATTTGTGGCCATCCACATATTAGTAGTTATTGCTATTCTACCTTTATTGTTATCAAACACACTTTGAATCTTACCCCTTTCAGTATAAAAAATCTTAAACATCTCTTTTTTTTATAGTGTTCCTGCATGGTACAGTGAACAATGATTTTAGAGAGCACATGAATCTCTTGAAATACAGAGGCTCAACAATTGATAAAGGATACTCATGGATAGTAATAGAAATTGCAAGCTCCCTTTTTGAAAATTTTGAGTTGAAAGGAGTAGAAACCATGTCTTGTTTTCCTTGCACCAAATAGTGAGGGTCAAGGATCTTTTGACTACCATCTTTAATTTTCTTTTGAACACAGATCTTGGTGTGATTCTTTAAATGAGTAGTTCCATTGTTAGATTATCAAAATAACAACTTCTTACAGTATTTGCACTTAGCCTTAATAACACCATTAATCGGAACCTTGGTATAGTGATCCCAGATAGCATTTTTAAGCCTACCAAGATCGATTACCTCCTCAACATTACCATTAACAGCATTGGTATTCTGCTGGCTTGCATGTGCTGCAGGTGTAGCCTCTCCATTTCCATTGTTGCCATTGATTGCAGGTACAAGAATAGGTCCACTCGCACCATTCTCATTTCGTTGAGCAATAACATCCCCTTGCACTTCTTCGGCTAACATGATTGTTGCCAAATAATAGATTAGGAAGATCAGTTTTAATCTATAATCAATTGATCATGAATCTCAACAAAGACAGAATGAAAATAAATTTACCTTGAACGGACAGAGAGAGAAACGACGATATTCAAGTTCACGTAGGTCTGTCGTTGAACCCAACAACAGTATCTCGAATGCACAGATCAAAGCCAAAGATCAAACCAGTAAGAAGACGAGAAACAGAGAGATTGAATTATGATTTTGGATTTTGTAAGAAGAGACGTGAATGAACAAAAAGACTCATGTCCTATTTATATGCCACTCCAGCAATCCACTTCAATCGACTCTTCTCGGCAGAAGATAAGTAATTATCGTCACAATGGGGAAGGAAAGAAGATAATCAAGGGCATTCGAAGCAATCTGATAACCATTTCTTTTGATTTTTGAGGAGGGAAATCGTATAGTCAAGGGAGAGAGGCAGAGAGCAGTTGTGGGCTAGTGTTTCTGCTATAGAATTCTGGAAGAAAGGGGCAATATATATGATCGGGGCGGAGTCGGGGGCATATATTAGTGAATCCGATCCCCGTCCATCACTGGTAACACAACAATTCGGATTAATCCGAGCCCGACCCGTCGCCCGTCAAAAGTGGATTTTGCCCGGGTTGACTGTGGCGGATTCTTGGGTGCGATTGCCAAGCCTATTAGAAAATAGTAATGCAGACACACACAAAAAATCAACCACACACAAACCACTCTTCACGTTAGAAGAGTGGGAAAACAAAACACAAATGAAACACAAAACAAAAAGCACAAAAACAAAAGTAAAACAACACAAAAACGGCTGAACTAAAATGAATGAAAGATACTGAACTATCATACTACTACAAACTACTACTATTGTTGCTGCTGCTACTACTACTACTACTACTACTACTACTACTACTACTACTACTACTACTACTATTATAAACTAATAAGTAAGACTAAACTAACAATCTAACTCTTTCAACTAGTTACCGTAACTCTTCGGCAACGGCGCCAAAAACATGATGTGATCGCACATCGAGCTTAACATTTATAAACTCAATCGCCGACAATACTAGCTACCCCTATCTAGGACAAGTTCGCCCTAGCTAGATCAAGGAAGTAGTACAATGGTGATTAATGTCGTATTCCAAGGATTACAGTATCTTAGGCTACTTTGACTCGATGTTATCTATTCGAACTGTTACTTTGCAGGTTGGTAGTTGGTGATTAGTGAACTAAAGGTCGATAGAAGAGAAGAAGTACTCGGGATGCCTCCCTCAAGACATGCAAAAGGATAAACGGAGGACTTATTGTGATCGAGATACATAGATCGCTAATCTAGGGATCGACTCAATGGTCATACAACCGTTCCCACAACTACACTTATCCACTAGCGCAAGGTCACCTCGGCTAGCTTCACATTGTAGGGATAAAACTTATATCCTCTAAATGGTGTCTACCCATCCGCGCACTGGACCGTCAAGTCGATGATCTCACACTCGAAGTTATAGCATTACCTGGGTGGATGTTTAATGGTCAGGGGTACGGTTGCCTCGTCCACCATACTAAACTTCTAAATCATCCATTTCATCCTAACTAGCTAAGGCTCTCAAATCCAGTCTAGATCATGCACTCCTAAGTGGTAGGCTACTATGAAAAGAGTTGGGGAGACAAGCCCATGCATAATTAGTCATATATGAAACATAAAATGCTAGGCAAGGGCAATTCATTCATAAACCACAAGAAAGAAGATGATAATTCCCATAAATACCTAAGTTGCAACCAGGGCAAATGGGATATAGACAACCCCACACTAATTGATGGAATAATGAACAAACACCAAATAGACATAGATAAATAGGGTTAAAATCATTCACAATTCAAGTCTTAAACATCCTATTATATATCAAACCCTAAGTTAGGGTTTGAGGTACAAAGCCCCAAAATACCTTGAGGGACTACCTCGTGAAGGGGGGAAGAAAAGACATGCAAATTAAGAAGGGAAGAAATCATGAAGAAAGGGTCTTCAAGTGCTGGAAATCCTCCTCCAAAGCTCTCCTCCTCTTCGTCTCCAACTTTCTACTTCTCTCTCTAACCACACTCTAGAGCAAGAAATCTTCCAAAAGCCATCTACTTTTTGGGAGGAGTCCACAATTTATAGAATTCTGAGGACACTGGCAAGCTCGTGGTCACAAGGCAGAAGATCGCGGCCGTGACCTTTGGTAAGACGTCACAATCTTGAGATGACACTATTCTGGGTCTGTTGGTGCGGGATTTTGTGGCTGAATTTAGCGTTCATGATCCTGAAGTCACAACCATGATCTTTTCTCGCAGTCTGGGAAGTAAAGGCCCGTGAGTCGACTGTCGATAGTTTCTGTCTTGTTTGAAGGAAGCTTTTGTGAGTTTGCGGTTGCATCCAATGCAGTCAAAATTGTGCTTTAAAACATAAAAGTTTACGATTTTACCTTTTTGGGTCACCAAAACGCTTCTACGTAGAATCGTGATTTCTCCTTACAAATGTAGTCAAAATCTACGTTTTAAAACTTAAAAGCTTATGGTTTTACCCTTCTAGGTCACCCGAACGCTTCTAGGTAGAATCGCGCTTTTGACTACATTGATTGCATCCCCAAAAGATCGCGAACGTGAACATTGGCTTGAGGCCACAATCTTACCTTTAGACTTCGTGGTCTCCATAATCTTGGCTGGGATCTTTACTCCTTCAGCTGCGAACTCTATTTTTGCCACTTTTTCCACACTTGTGACCCCATTTTCTCAGAGGGACGAATTAGAGGTAAATTCGATGACATTTCAACCAATGAGATCACGAAATGACTTCAAATAAACCAAATATGAGGGATAAATAACACCATTTTGGGTGTTATCACTACAACAGTCATCAACCATCTCAAGGGGCCTGTGACTTATTAGTTTGAAGTTCTACGAGAAGACTACTCCAAACTCTCCTCTTCATATAAGCCTTATACTTCTTTTGTGTCCCTTACACAAAAGGGAAAGAGGACTGATAGGGAAGATGGGAGAGGTAAGAAATATAATTGGAAATTTTGACATGGAACAACAGAAGCTTCAAAGCCTCTGAAAAGAATAAAGCTATACAGAAGATAATAAATAATAGGGTAATGTCTATTTTTATCCAAAAAAAAAATAGATTCTTTTATATGGATAAATTACACGTTTGGTCACTCGAATTACATAAATCTTTCACGTTTTCCACCAAATTACTTTTCTTTCATATTAACCTCTAAACTTTACGTTTCGTTTCACCGTTGGTCACCCTCCGTCAGTCTCCGTCAGACTACGTTAACGCCGACATATTTTTGATGACATGGCAAACGGAAGTGCTGACTGGGCTGACAGAGAGGCTCAAAAAGACGGCACTAGGGTGCTGAAGTGGAATGTGGGGGGGGGGGGGGGAATAACCCTTTTCCCCCATTTTCAAATACTTTTTACCTTCTTGGGAGGGAAAAAACTCTTACCCACCATTTAAACCCTTCTCACCTCATTTTTGTTCTTTCTCATCCATCCAAATTCCAGACAACACCTCTCTTCTTCATCGTCCTTCATCTTCTCCATCTTCCTTATTCTTCCACTTTCCTTATTCTTCCTTATCCATCTTCTTCCTTCTCCTCTGCAACAACTTGTGATCTCTGGAGGTTACCGATCTAAGCCATGACTAACCCATATTGTCACTGTGGGTACCCAACAAGTTTGAGGACTAGTTGGACCGATGCAAATCCAGGGCGGAGGTTCTATGGATGTGGCAAGTTTGAGGTAAGACCATTTAAATCTCACTTCCTTTCGTGCTTTATGTATCTTCTGTTTGGGTTTAGGTTCTGACCATTCCCCTCATTGTGCTTTCTTCTATAGACGAATGGAGTATGTAATTATTTCATATGGTATGAACCAGCCATTGATGAGCATATGCGAAACATTGTGCTCAGCCTCTATCGTCGAATTCGAGATCTAGAGAGAAGGGAACCAAGGAGAGCTTACAAAATAACTGTCAAAATGGCTTGCATCTTCACTGTAATGCTCATTGTATTTGGTTTCATCTTGTTGGGAAAATAAGAAAATGTTGCTTCACTTGTATCCCTAGAATGTTGTTTATGTTTCAATTGTACCATTGTAATGTACTTTCTGTTTCATCTGTACCACCGGAAATGTTATTTATTTTTCATGGAAGCCCCTACGGAATTTTTTATATTTCATCTGTATCACTATGATTTTGATTGCATTTCATGAATGCCACTGCGTTGCTTGTTTTCTTTCGTTTGTATCAGTCTGATATTTTCTCTTTGATATGTAACACCTTGTATAGAACAGAAAAATACATAACATAAATGCAACCATAACCTGTTGAACATGAATTTAACCAAAATCCAAAAACTTTACTAAACACCTGGAACTGTTTTACAGAAGCCATTAAGCTACCATTGCTGGTCCCCCTAAAGTTCAAAAATCTGTTCAACATACGATTACAAGACAGCCATTCTGCTTGTCCTAACCAAGCACTACAATAGACATGAATGGCTTCAAAATATTCAACAAAACAACCATTCTACTTGTCCTAACCAAGCACTACAATAGACATGAATGGCTTCAAAATATTCAAAAAAAAAAAAACCATTCAGCATTGACCTAACCAAGCACTACAATAGGCATGAATAGCTTCAAAAGTCTACACCCTACTCTTCACAGATTGCTCCTATGTGAGTCTTGGCTTGGTTGCTGGGACACTTGACTTGCTGGCCTTTGGGAACTTCCCTGCAAAGTTAAATTACATTAGTAGGCTTATAAAAAAATATTGAATATGAGAAATGGAAAACAGAAGACAAAATAATAAACTTATCTGCCATCACTTGACTTGATGCTTGTTTGGCAGCCTTAGCTTGCAACTTCTTCAATGCCGCTAGCCTGTTTCTTTCTGCCCTTTCAAGCTGTTTCCTTCTATGTATATCTTCCTTTTCCTTCTATTTTGCTTCTTCCCTCTTTTTCTTTGCCAACTCCTTTGCTTCTCGATTTTCATGAAATGTCTTGTTGTGCCCAACTTCTCCGCAATTAGTACACTTATACTTCTTCTTTACTGGTTTTGCAACTTCTCTTTCAGGACCCTTTTGCCTCTTCTTATCAGAATCTTTTTCACCAGCTTCCTTACTTCTAGATTTCTTTGGCCTTCCTCTATTAATAGAATCACGAAGTGGAGGAACTCCAACTTTACCAAGTTGAGACAAAGGCCAATACTCTCTACCAGCCGTTGGTGATATGGAGTTCTCATAAATTCTTATGCACGTGTCCTTCAAGTAACAACCAGCCACAAATTCGTATACCCTAAGCTTTGCCCTACGAATTGCTTGAATGGCATGCTCACAAGGGATTCTAGTCAGATCCCACCTTCTGCAAGTACAATTTTTTTCCCCTCAAGTTAACAACAAGTTGCTGATTTTGCCACCTCACCTCAAACTCCCCGTTATCATTTGATTCAGCAGACCACTTAAGAGCTTCTTGTCCTAGAGCTTGCAACTTCTTCTTAATGTTTTTACACAAAGGACCAGCCCACTTGTTGGATAAACGTCGTCTTTTGGCATATAGCACCATCAGCCTCCTCCTAATCCCTTCCCACATGCCAACAGGACCCATATCCCTCTCATCGACGGTGACATTATTCCAGCTCTCGACCAGGTTGTTCGTGTCCATATCTGTTGAAACGAGACACTGAAAATGCAACCTGGAGCAATGGTAGTATGGCTTGTCGACAAGCCAATCATAAAAGGGCTTGTTGTAATCAGACAGGCATCTCATAGCAACTTGGAATTCAGAGATAGTGGTGGCTCTAGCTGCTTCCAAGAATAAGTCCTTAACCTTCTTTGATGATCCACATGTAGCACTTAGATTGGTCACAAGATGCCTGGTACAATGACGCTTCTCACTAGAGGGAAACACCTCATCTAGTGCTGGCATTACACCCTTCAGAATGAAAATTACAGCAATGGTTAACACCAAAAAAATTTAATTTACAGCAGCAACAAATAAATTGAAGGCAGCAAGAATGAGTAAAAATCGTACCTTTTGCTTGTCGGAAATGAATGTCTATCCAGTATTATCAGTAATATGCAAATCGGTTCCCAGAAGCTCCAGGAACCAAAGCCAATTATCTTTGTTCTCCACCTCAACATGAGCAAATGCGATGGGAAAATATTGATCGTTTCCCATCAATACCAACGACACATAGCAGCTGGCCACCATAATCATGCTTGAGGAAGCATCCATCGATGCATATTGTGATCTGCTGCCTCCTTCTTACTCATATTGTGATCTGCTGCCTCCTTCTTAGTCATTTTATCACCCAAGAACTTGTATGTTGCATACCTATTTTGGAAGGTTAAGGTGCAATATGGTGTGTGCTCTAGTTTGCACCTAGTAATCTGCACAGCATCTTCATCCCTCACCTTGGATGCTCATATGTATCAATAACATGGTGGCTCGTACATCACTTGCAGCGTCTTACCATCACTTCTTTTAAAGAATATTGGTCGTTTCTCAATAAAAGAGTATTGCTTGAGTGCATCCTTCAACACACCAATGCTGCTGAATTTTTGAGAAATGGCAAAGGTTGGCTTCTCCATGTCCCTATCCACCCGAAATTCTTGAAGGTATGCACTATCAGACTCGTCCTCCGAACTGTGGATAGATCTACGATCATCTGAGTCTACGTGATCAGACACCTCTTCATCCACTTCTGCATCACCAAGGTTGTCTTCTCCTCGACCATCTACCCCTATACCAGCCTCCACATCTAAATTCACATTCTTCTCATAGTTTATATCATCGCCAATGCTAAGATCTGACTCATAATCAACCTCAAAGTCACTATCTTCATCCTCTCCTTCATAATCACTGTCATCATCTTCGTCCTCAACTACAGTTACTTCCTTTTCTGCAGGTGGAGTTGCATCTTCTTCGTCATCACTACCCACTTCGTCATCACTACCCATAAAGTCCAGAACTTGATGCTCAGCCATAACATACAGTTCAATGATCCTAGGAGCTTCATTCGCTGCTTGGGCCATTTCCAATAAGTCTTCATCTGTCGTAATCTCTGTCATTGATTCAGCAAGAGGAGCTTTCCAATAAAACGTCGGATTTGGAATCTTCCCACCACACTCCTTGTAGATGTCTAGCAAGTCAAGGATGGACAGCAGATCAATATCAGCATGGTCATAGTAAACAATGTCCTTCTCCTTGAGAAAATGCTTCCCACTCTTCTTTTTTAGTTCATGTTCGACATGAACTTTAACGCTGAACTCCCCACTGCATTCACCTGTTCGGTGATGAAAAAAATGAAAGAGTTAAGAAAAAGAAAGAAAACAGTGATTTAATAAAGTCTACAACAACGCCCTTTATCTTCCTATGCTCATCATAAATACAAACTAAAAATGAAAAAGACAAAAAGGAAAGCAATTTTCTATTCAATTGACGTTCTCAATAGCTGCCAACTTAATAAACAACTCAGTACAACACACTTTCCATCTACAAAGACAAGAAAGCAACTAAACTTACGATATATATGCATGGGAGCATTTGGTTGCCGCACATGTCCCACCATAATGCTTCACAAATGGGACCAAAACCATGAAATCGACAATAAAGATTCCACTGAGAATCAGAAAATCGTTTCCTTTCACTTTTCCCCTTCCGTCCAGTTTACATGCAGCACACAATTAACTATTTAGGAGAAAACGAACCCAATAAAAGGGCTACTAACCTTTGCTTCACTGTCTTCTTGCCGAGCTACAACCACAAAGCAAATAACAATATGGTTTCTGTTGATCTTCAGATTCAAAAGTTTTTAGGGTTTCTGTCGATCTTCCTTGATCATCCAATAAAATGAGTTTGATGAGAAGAGGAATGGAAGGAAGGAACGAAGAGTATGGAGAAGGTTAGAAGATCGGCCGTGCTTACCTCCGCCTCCCTGCCGATCGCAACCTCCTCTCCTGCCCGATCGACCGCCTCCAGCAGAGAAGAAACAGAAGGAAGACGAAGTCAACCTCCCCTGACCGATCGACACGAGTGGACAGCTTCTTTCTTCTGCCCTAATCCTTGCTTTCCCTGTACTATCGTCTCGTCGTCTTCCCCGACGTCCTCCGCCTCCAGCAGTGAAGAAAGGGAATCGACAAGAAGAATGAGCATACCCCTTCTTCTGCCCTTTCTTTTTTACTTGGTCTAACAAAAAGTAAAGTTAAGTTGTAGAAAAAAATAAAGTAAAATTAATTCAAAATGAACTGAACTGCAAAAAACGGACCGTTTTTCACTGGGTCGGGTAGTGTGGCTGACTAGTCAGTCAAACTTAGCCTCTCTGTCAACTCAGTCAGCACTTCCGTTTGCCACATCATCAAAAATCTGACGGCGTTAACGGAGTCTGACGGAGGGTGACCAACGGTGAAACGAAACGTAAAGTTAGTGGTTAATATGAAAGAAAAGTAATTTGGGTGGCAAACGTGAAAGATTTATGTAATTTGAGTGATCAAACGTGTAATTTAGCCCTTTTATATTATCCAAACCTATTAAAATGCTATTATTAGCCAAATCTTTCGTAATGCATCAAAATAGTAGCCATTTTTACGTTATCATGAATAATTTTGTAACTCTTTTGTTAGTTAAAATACTAAAATTTTGGAATGTTGACCTTCATGTATCTCTTCCAAATCAGTATCATGTTGCTAAGTCAATATTACTAACAAAATTGCTAACTGGAAGTTAACATTTGGCTCATTCTTAGTATTTGGATAGGTTAGGATAATATAAAAGATCTGAAAAAGATTTGAATAGAAAATAGAAGTTACCTTAAATAATAGGAATATTGGTATAATAGCTATTCTTTAGCCAAGGACTAGAGAAGTTGAATCTGGAAAAGTTGCAAATAATGCTAGTGGTATGGGAAATGTTTGGTTACTTTAGAAGAAGACATCAATTTGCTGGTGTTGCCTAGTTAAAATGAGTATGTGCATGCCTTGGTTTGATCAGGTACACCTTTTTTAATAACTTTGATGTATGCCTCTAATAAAGAGTCACATAAAAGGGGGATGTGTGAGCAATTGGAGCTTAATAAAGTTGTCCAAGTTACTTGGATCATTCTAGAAATTTTAATGCAATAAGTGATCCTAATGAGCCTTTAAATACTCCTGATCATTCAAGTAGTATGTAGGATTTAAAAAATTGATAGAGTGAACTTGAACTTTTTAAACACAAGTCTTCAATCCCATGGTTTACATGGCTCACCAAATGGTCTAGAAATCTCATTGCTAGGAGATTTGATAGAGAATTTGTCAATGCTAAATGGTTAGAGAGTTTAAATAATAGGGTAGTAGATATGCTAAAGCCTTCAGTTTCAGATCATCGTCCTATTCTTTTAAATACAGAAAATTCTACGAAGTCACTTTGTAAACCTTTTTAAGTTCTTTAAATTTTGGATTTCTTATCCAATTTTCAAGGACGAGGTTTGATGACTCGATATTTGCACATGTTTTCCCCTTTGTTTCTTGATTGTTTGAGCTTTAATTATCGCGTCTTTGGCCTATTTTACGCTAGGTTGTGTTCCTTTGTCACATTTCAGGTCCTAGCACATAAAGGGAAGCATAGGCGCAAGTTTCAAGTCAATCAGAGATCAATTGGCGATTCGGGAGAAGAAACTCGGGCATGACCTGAAGAAGAATGGATTTCTACCTCACTTTATGGACAAAGAATCATTCAAGCTTGTCATTAAAAGAAAGAGGACGAGACTACGAGCGTCTGGGATCAAACGGTGACTAATTGGGAGTCCGGACGAGGGAGAAACGAAGCATTGAATATAGGGGAATAAGTTCGCCAGTAAAAATACGGGCATACTACCCTAAAAACACGACCGTGTTTTATCTGGCACCCGCTAGTGTTTTTACTGCCGAGGGCATGTCGTGAGGGCTGCTGGGGGCAAAACACGGGCAGGCAAAAGTAAAACACGGCCGTGTCCTCAACCGTGTTTTGCCCAGAATTGGGTTTTTGAGACAGATTCAAGCCAAAGGAAAGAGAGAGCTGAGTTTTGGTTCCCAAACACCCAAGGGACGAACCCTAGAGAGAGAGCGCGACTTGGGAATATACTTGGAGCTATTTTGGAGGATTTCTTCGCCATTGGAGCTCGGGAATCAAGCTTGGAGATGGAGATTGAAGATCTAGATCAGATTTCTGCAGTCTCTCTCTTCTCTATGGAGTAACTTCCCTTCACTTAGGTTTTGAGAAACCCTAGTTCCATGTGTTAAGATCTTTCTTGTATGAAGTTTTGGATGTTATATTGTTTGATTATAATCGATTGAGGCATGATTTATTGAGTCAATTGAAGTCTGATAATCTTCTCTTGATTTCTGCTTTAACCTATGATAGATAGAATCTGATTAGGTTAAGAGAGCTTCCTTGATTGATAGTGGTGAATTGGTTGTCGAGAGTCAATCAATTCACTGCTTTGTACTGGAATTCATTCCAGTAGTGGAGATCTGTGTGAATCGCCTTAGCAGTCTATCCCGGTGAAGGCTAGTCGCCTGTCAGGTATTCTGTCTAAGAGGGCTTGGTCAGCTTAAGAGATTCCAAGCTAATTTAGGATCTTCCTCAGTTTAATCAACAGTAGATTAACCAAAGGTAATTGCAACTTGGACCTAATTGAGGAGCTAGGGGGAATCATACCTAAGTGAGTTTTCAACTTGTAATTAGTAGAGTAGTTAGTAGAGTAGTTTAGTAAATCAATCCTTAATCTAGTTTGCTAGATAATGAACTGAAGCTGAGTAATAGTAACTCTAGAGACCCGTGGATTCGATATTTATTACTTGTGCCACTATACTGCAGTCTCTTTCATTGGTTACAATTGGCCATTGTTAGGTGTTGTGTTTTAGCGTATCATGGTTAAAGAAGCTTGATATGCTAAAGTTAAAGAAGAAATCTACGCTTCAAGGATTGAAATTAAGGTTTTGATAAAAACCGGATTTGAAAGATCATGGATATACGAGGGTTTTTGTAAACATTATGGACTTTAAAAATACCATGGTTTGTTTTATAGATTTCATGGTGGATTGTGTTAATTCGATTTGTACATATGAAGTGAAATTCACCTAATTGCCCTCATTGGTATGAGAAGAGAAAGGAAATGAAGGGTAGGTTGGTCTCAAATTATAGACTTTAAGTCCTTGACCAATTCTCACCTAAATTGGTGGGATTTTCAAGTTCGTGCGCCCCATGGATTTGGAACCTCAAAGTGCATGGACCACGTAGATTTGTTGCCCCCTAAATACATGAATTAAACAATGAAATTTGGATAAAATCCGTGATGGACCAAATCCATCACTAAATCCATCAAGCAAACAACCCCTAAAGAAATATGGTTTAAGGAGGGGGATTCCAATACCTATTATTTTCCATAAATCTGTCAATATTCGTCAACAAAAAAATACTATCATATCTTTGTTTGATGAGCATGATGCTAGGGTCACTGATACGGAACAAATGAGTGCAATTGCTAATTAATTCCAACCAAAATTATTAGGAAATTATCATCCCTTAATGCAATATGAATATGTGAACTTTTATAATCGTCTTCTAAAAAAGAAGTTGAATCCTGCTTAAGTGTCAGATTTATGTAAACCAGTTACTAGTGAAGAAGTTAGAAAAATAATGTTCGGATTCAAGGGTGAAAAGAGTCTTGATCCAAATGGCTTATCTGCCTGTTTCTTTCATGTTGCTTGGGATATTATAGTCAGTGAGGTCACAGCTTCTATCCAATACTGCTTTGCCATTTTCATTGTTCAAAGAGAGGTAAAATCTACTCTACTTTCCTGTCTGCTTAAACGAAAAAAATCCTGAAGAAATGAAGATGTTTAGGACTATCTCTTGCTTCTTTATGAATGCATAGCTAAGATAATCTCTTCCAAATTGAGTGATTGCATCTCTCTGGTTATTAGTGTAAACCAATATAATTTCTCTGCTCATAGAGGTTTGAGACAAGGCCACCCACTGTCCCTATATAATTTTGTTGTGGCCATGGAGGTTTTCTCTAGTTTAATGAGGCTGGTTATTGAGGAAAAGAGTCTCCCTTTTCGTCCCATGTTTAAAAGAGTAGATCTTACTCACTTGATGTTTGCGGATGACTTATTGTTGTTTTCCTATGTATCAAACTTTGGTATTCAAAGAATCCAAGAGATTTTGGCTAGGTCTAAAACTCTCTCAGGTCTTGTCTCAAATACTGCCAATTGTGAACTATTTTGTGGGGGATTGCCTTTGGAATCACAACAAGATATGCCTTTCAGGGCTAGATATGAGCAATGTAGTCAAAATCGCGATTTAAAACTTAAAACCTTACGATTTTTATGTTTTTAGGTCACTAAAACGCTTCTTCACAAAATTTAAGTCTTTATAACCTATGTAGTTAAAAACTGCGCTTTAAAACTTAAAAACTTACGATTTTATGCTTCTAGATCACCAAACTCCGCTTTGGAATATGGCATGCATAGTGAGGCATATATTGGACCTTTTGTTGAAACAAGGGTCTCTTTGGCTTGCTTGGATGTCTGAACATAGGTGCACATACATGAGTTTTGGAATGTGAACGACAAAGTTGGTTCTTGAATTTGGCTTAAGCTACTTAAATCCAGGAACAAAGTGCAGAACATCATATTAGTAGCAGATGGAGTTGGGAAATGGAATGGACAGATTATGCAAAGATTCTCTAAGAAAGTCTGGTAGGTATTTAAACCTAGCAGTGCAGTGGTACCTTGGTGCATATAAGTTTTGAAAACCCATGCTATCTCTAGTAATCAGTTCTTATCATGGCTTATTGTTCAAGAGCATATCTCTACTTGTGACAAGTTGCTTGCCGGGAGATACTCGGGTTCATCTACTTGTGTCCTCTATCCTCATACTGTTGAAACTCATTATCAATTTTTTCTCAGAATGTACTCGATACAAACTTCTTTATTCAAAGATGTTACTCCTCGACCACCCTCTAATTGTTGGACTACAGAGCTTCAATGGGCTATATCACAGCTTTCAAGTGGGTGTAATGCTTCTAATACTCGTAGATTGATATGGAATGCTTTCATTACTAATATATGGAGAAATAGGTGCTCTATGAAGTTTAGAGGAGAGCATTGTGTTTTAGCCGATAGATTGCAATAGATAAAAAAAAAAAATTATGTTGAATCTGTTTATGGTGAGGGAAGATATGTCTTGTGATCTACCTAAGATGCTGCTTGTTCTTGGCTGTAAGTATAGAGAAAGTGTCAAACAGTTTAGTACTTACCTAACTGTCAAGGGATGTTTGGCAAGTACAATTTGTTTTGATGAAATATAAGCCAACCATTCATTAAAATAATTTATTTCTTGTCATCTTTTAGGTATGCTTTACAAGAGTTCTGGTGTGATTATACATATTTCTGATCTGTTTCAGGAAACTTTTGTTCTGTTTTAGGAAATTTGTGGTTTGATTTATGAAGTTTTTGATATGCTTTATGAAACTTGTGGTCTGGTTTATGAAATTTATTGTCTGCTCGGGGAACTTGTGGCATGTTTTAATGAGGTTATACATTAGCATCATGCTAATAAACCTGACCTCTTGTTTGTAGGTGGTTGAACAGGCAAGAACACATACATCCCACAAGAGAATGGAGCACAGTAAAAAGGACTCGTACTATCTAATAAAATCACTTTTATTCCAAAACACAAAAGTATCAGTTATACATGGTACAACAACGACTAATGACATATTACGAGCTCCCTATCCAACCTGCGATAGCTGCTCAAACATACATGAATTTAGCACCACGTAGAGCGTTTGCAGCTCTTCTCTCTTTTTTCTGCTTCTCTCCCGTTCTATCCCATGTACGATTGCTGCTCAAATATACATGAATTCACCACCACGTAGAGCGTTAGCAGCTCCTTTTCTCTCTTCTTCTGCTTCTCTCTCCCGTTCTTTCCAGCTCTCGTATTTGTGGTCGTCAGTCGGCAGCTCATGACGGCAAATTGGGCAAGAATTGTGCTCATCCTGCCCACAGGAAAAAAAAAAAAAAAAAAAAAAAAAATAACAGCAACAGATTGTCAGCAGCATGTTCCCTTCATCTCACGCCATAGTTGCAGCTTAGCAAAGTCAAGAAAATTACCAGCCAAGGCTTCAAACAGGGAGGGTGGAAGGTATGCTGGCAAGGCAACTCTTGCATCTTGTCTTCAACAACCAAATTCTCCTTACAAATTGAACAATCTGCTCCTGGTCCCAGCTTGGCCAAGATTTCATGTGTTATAGTGATAACAGGAAGATTCGCAACTACCTCTTTACTGGCTGGTGGTACCTTTGGGACTTTGGAATCATCATCAAGCATCTTTAAACAAACACAGAAACAGATTCCTATAAATACGAGTTATCATCCAAAGATGTACCAGAATTCATGTGTATGTGAGGGTCCTCTCGTAAGATTCTTAATCAAACAACGTAGTATGACACCAGCAGAATGGAGCAAATTTCTTTTACCTCGGGTATGACGTTGTTGAAGTTGGTAATGAGTTGTTCAAGTAGCATTGCACTACCATCTGTGTCAGCCTCGGCAGCACCTCTGGAGGACTCGGCTGCTAAAAGTCTCTCCATGATGGTCTCACTCTGAAGCCATAGAGGCTGTGGCGGTTCAGTATCCACTGTGAGATGACCCTCAAAAAGATACCCTCCTGAACCACACAACAACCACCTGAATTAGAATGCAAAACCACATTGCGTTTATGACCCACATAGGTCAATCAAATCAACATGGGGAAAGTCAAACATCTCAACAGACCTCTGCTTGACGAGGCAGCAGAAACATCGGGTAGATCTTTCTCAATTTGGTTCAAGTGTTCTTTCGCTTCGGAGACACAACTCCTCAAATGCGCCTTCTCAGAAGGCTCCGAAGCAAGGGATTCAGCGAGCTGGAATAGCCCTAATCCGGCGAGCCAGAAGCCAGGCGCCGTGTGCCTCGTTTTCAGAACAGTTGCAGCTCGACAAACAACCGAATAGAACTGTGGCGCGTGAGAATTATCCACGTTAGCCATGGCCAGAACAGCAATCAAAATTCGATGGAAAGGTAATCGCAATTTACCCCCAAATCACAACATTCAAAGCAAACCAGCACCTCAAACCTACAAAAGAGAGAGAGGGGGGGAGGGAGAGAGAATTTACCGACTTGCGTAGAGGAAGGGAAGCAGAGGGATAGCGATCGCGGAGAAGGGATTTGATGGAAGAAATGGCGTCCTCGAACCTCAGTTTCTTGCTCAGCTGCTTCTGCAATTCCTCCAGCTGCTGCTTCAATTCAGCTTCCGAATCCATTACAGCAAAAATCCTTGTAGTTGTCAAGTAGGAATTTGTTGTTGATTGCTGCTGGAGTTGGGAATTGGGTGCTTGATTAGATTCAATAATGTTCGCTTCTGTTTATGAGGAAATTGGGGCGTTGGTTTCTTGTCCAGGGGGAAACGGGAGACCGGAAGCTGGACGGGACCGTAGGCGACGGCGGCTTCTTGGGCCTAATTTAAAAGGGCTCTCCAGAAAGGGCTCTCCAGAATGCGCTTGCTCGGCTTTATGGAGGCCCAATGAGCCTTCGTCTTATCAAGTGCCCACCACCATTCATTCATCAACAAACTGACAGATTGAATGATTGATTTTTTTTTCTTTCTCCAAAGGTATCTCATAAGGTGGGAGACAGCAAAATACGAATATAAGTACAAGAATTTAGTAGGTCAAATTACAAAAAAGAAATAAGGAAGAAGCGTCGGACGATCCAACAATAAGAGGATTTTTTTACCACGAAATAGGCATCCGTAATATACCTATGCGTTGACCGGAATCCATGACTGAGCTTCAATCCTTTTCAGGGTGAAAGTCATGAACCGAGTCCAGATTGACATATGAAAACAGTGCAACGGAATCCTGCAAAATAAACAAACAACATAGGGCTCCATCAAAAGGATATACTTCATCCAAATCAATAAACGAGCCACCTCCATTGTTGGAGGAAACATCATCAGCTCTGCTGATGACTTTGAATGAGATGAAATTCTTGGTGCACAATACTCAGCAACACTCAGTTTGACAGTTTGTAGAACACGAAAAGATTTTATTCAATAATGAAAGAAACAATTCGATTATAGACACCAACCCTAGCCAAGACGTTGGCTCTTAGGAATCACAATAAAGACTAACTACTTCCCAAGCTTTAAGTCATCCAGATTGACATCACTATGACAAAGCTACTGAAGCAACAGATGGACCTAATGCAGAAGGAACACTCTACTATTTCACTCACTGCAAACCGCCAAAGAATTTCAGCTGAAGTGAATACCTAATTTATACAAGGAAAGACATGAAGCCATTTGAAGAAGATGACCGTTTCTGAGGGATCATCATCATCCTGCTTTGGGAGCTTTTGTAGAGGCGATGCCTCCTACTCCTTGATCTGGAATGAGAGTAGAGGAGCTGGAATTCGTGCCAAGCGCTCCTCGGTGAGGTCGAGAGCTTTTCTCGATGAAGATGAGAAGGCATGCAGTTTGATTTGTTCCGTTGTTGTTTGTGTTTGATAGACTTGGAAGAGCGAAATGCCATTGTAGAACAGAAGCCAAAAACGGTGTCGTGTATTGCTTGTGAAGCGGCATCGTTTCAGCCAACAATTTCCCCCTTCGATCAACAAGTTTGGAGAACCTAAAACAGAAACAACAAGCAGACAACAGAAAGCGAGGAAACTGGAAATTTGCATTAATAGAAAGAACATAGGGGGATACAAAAGATGGTAGATGAACCTTAGAAGGTTCCCCCTAAGCATCTGCAACCCTTAGAAGAGTGCAGGACAAAAGTAGGAAGTCCAAAACACAACGGACTCCTTGTTAAAAAATTCATACTAAAGCAAAGCTTTCCCCCTAAACTTGTGTTGAACTTGCACAAAGAACAACATTACAAAATTACTTGTTCATTATCTGAAATGCACAAGCAGACACTAAAATTTCTTAAGAAACAGAGGCAGGAGCAGATGCAGCAGAAACTTCAGAAGATGAGCCGCCATCATTCATAGTGAAGACCAGCTTTGCTGGGCTCACCAATGGACTTAGCCTTTTTGGAGGAGGAAGTCTTAGGACGTGGACCAAGAATGAAAGCAGAAGGGAGAGGAGGAGGAGGAATATCAGCAGGAAGGTCAAGGACCATCAGCACATTCAGAGCGCTGACATACATTGTTGAGGAAACACTTCTAAAATCAGATAGGTCAACTCCCAGATTTATCAGCAGGCGGGTGATGATTGACCCAAAGGGGAAGGAGACCTTGATAGTTCTCGTCACCAGCAGGTAGCATGTGGGAAAACAGAAGGCAGGAGTAATCAAGCTTGCGCCTGGCAGTGACAGTGGAGATAATCCAGAGGTCCATAGGAAGCACTCGATCGAGATTAAATGATCGAGGGAAGAAGACATGGGTGAGGAAATGATGAAAGATCCTCAAGCAAGGAGGAAGCCAGCTTGTTGGGATTGGCACATCAGAACCACCAGTTGGTTCTGTGGAGAAGTTTGCATACTCAGTAGTGATCTTAAACTCTTGCTTCCAAAACTCTGACGGGTGAGCAATGTCGAGTCATTGGGATGGGAATCCAAGTATCCCATTCAGGGCTTCAACAAGAATGGTCAGGAGGTGACCATACACGACAGTGGTGAAGCTTCGGGTGCTCACACCTTGACATCGAAGGTTTGAATAGAAGTACTTCACAGCTCCAGGACAGGCAGGATAAAGGGGCTGGCGAAGAAGAAAGTCCCAGCATAATCCTTCGATGAGTGAGATGATGTCATATTTGTAAAGGTTAAACTCGTATGGATCGAGTTGAGTAATATGGTGGAGCCTTCTATTACTGAGTGCTGGAGGTGGCAGTGATTGTTTATGACTGCTGGTTCATGAAACATATACCTTGGATAGGTATGAACCAGTCCATCAAAACAAAAAGGTTGGGGAAGGTGATCACTCATGTTGAAGGTGTTTCTTGGCTAACGTTTTTGGTTTGTTGTAAACGGTGAGGAGAAGAAGAGTATAAGGTAGAGTTTATATATCAGAGATGAATTAGATACATGAGAGGTAGTAATGATGATTGATTATCAGCATGCATAAAGTTTTCTTGGGAAGGCGCAGGCATGCAACGTAAAGTATCTTTTCTGCACAGATCAAGAGAAGCAAAATGCCTAGAGAAAGTAAGCCAATAAGATTTTCAGCTTTTCGGATTTTTTAATTTGTTCAAGAGATTTTAGCCCTATTTTTGTACACGGCAGAAGAAAACGCTCACTTGATAGGGGTTTAGTAAATAGGTCTGCTAATTGAAGGCAGTGGACACAAAATGTAAATGTATGTGTCCTACTTGAACTAGATCTCTTATAAAATGGTATTTTATTTCTATGTGTTTTGTTCTTGAATGTTGTACAAGATTTTTTGCCATACAAATTGCACTAGTGTTGTCACAACATACATGGATGTTTTCTAGTTTAAAACCATAGTCAACAAGTTGTGCTTTTTATCCACATAAGTTGAGTACAACAGCTTCCAGCTTCCATGTACTCAGCCTCAGCAGTGAATAATGCAACTGCTCCCTGCTTTTTGCTGAACCAGGACACAAGAGCTGGTCCTAGAAACTGTGTAGTTCCTGTTGTACTTTTCCTATCGATAAGACTACCTCCAAAATCAGAATCACTATATCCTACTAATACAAAAGAGTCAGTTTTGGGGTACCATAAACCTACTTCAGCTGTTCCTTTAGATATCTAAAGATTCTTTTTACAGCTTTGATGTGACTTCTTTAGGGTTAGATTGAAACCTTGCACACAAACCTACACTATACTGAATATCTGGACGACTTGCTGTTAAATATAGAAGTGATCCAATCATTCCTCTGTATTTTTTCTCACAACAAGGGATGCCAAATTCATCCTTGTCAAGTTTAAGATTTGTTTCCATGGGGGTAGATGCAGGGTTCACAAATTCTAGATTGAACTTCCTAAGCATAGATTCAATGTAAGCAGTTTGACTGATAAACATACCTGAGTCTGTTTGTTTAATCTGAAGTCCCAGGAAGTGTGATAGTTCTCCCATCATGCTCATTTCGAACTTTGCCTTCATAGACTCAGAAAATTTGGTACACATAGAAGGGCTAGTTGATCCAAACACAATATCATCAACATACACTTGTACTATTAAAGTATCAGAATTTTCTCTTTTTATAAATAATGTTTTGTCTACATTTCCTTGAGAAAAACCTTCACTTATTAAGAAAGATGACAGCTTTTCAAACCATGCTCTTGGAGCTTGCCTTAACCCATATAGAGCTTTTGACAATTTAAGCACATGGTTTGGGTAATTATGATCGACAAAGCCAAGAGGCTGACTCACATAGACTTCTTCCTTAATCTCTCCATTTAAAAACACAATTTTCACGTCCATTTGAAACAATGGTATTTTCATGTGGCATGCATAAGCACAAAGAATTCTAATAGATTCAATACGTGCAACAGGTGCAAATGATTCATCAAAGTCAATTCCCTCTTTTTGTGAGTAGCCTTGCGACACAAGTGTGGCTTTATATTTAGTTATGTGTCCCTCTTCATCTATTTTGTTTCTAAAGGCCCACTTGGTTCCTATGATTAACTTATCAATTGGTATAGGAACTAGCTCCCATACATGCAACCTAGCAAATTGTATAAGCTCTTCTTGAATCGCAATTAACCATTCATCAACATTCAAGGCCTCTTTGTAGTTTTTGGGTTCATGAAGAGAGACAAATGCATACTAACCTGGTCGATACTTACCTCGAGTATGAATACCATCATTTAGATCTCCAATGATTTGAGATGGAGGATGTCTTTGTTGTATGTGTGCAGGAGCATTGTTTACTTCCACTGTCATAGTGTCTTCTTCCTTGGTTTCTTCCACAGTATGCCCCTTTTCTTGCTCATCCTCCTCATTCCAAGTATGAAATAGAAATTCTATGCTTTCTGTGTTTTTCTTTCAGAACAAGCAGAGTCATCAAACTTAACAAATACTGCTTCTTATACCCTTTTGGAGTTTAAATTGTAAACTCTGTAAGCTTGACCTTTTGTTGAATATCCAAGAAATATAGCCTTTCAGATTTTGCATCAAACTTATGCAGATGATCTTTGGTATTTAAAATGTAACACTTACATCCAAAAGAGTGAAAGTATCCTAGATTTGGAGTTCTTTGTTTCAGAATCTCATAAGGAGTTTTATTCAGTGTTTTTCTAAATATTACTCTGTTTATAACATAAACAGTTGTCATCACAGCTTCTCCCCAGAGAAACTTAGGTGTTCCATACTATAACAACATAGTTCTAGCTGTTTCAATTATTGTTCTGTTCTTTCTCTCAACCACACCATTTTGATGAGGTGTTCTAGGTGCAGAGAAAGTGTGGTTAATTCCCTTATCATCACTTAAAGCACTGAATTGATCAAATATAAATTCTCCTCCATTATCACTACATATAGATTTAATACCTTTCTTTGACTCATTTAGTACTTTTGACACAAATATCCTAAACATGCTGAAGGCTTCATCTTTAGATGCTAACAGATAAACCCAAGTAAAGCGAGAGAAATCATCCACCAATACAAGAGCATATGACTTACCTCCAAAACTTACCACATTTGTTGGGCCAAAAAGATCCATATGAATCCATTCATATGCTTGTGTAGTAGTACATCTTTGATTTAAAACTATTCTTAGTTTGCTTACCACAGACACAAGCATCATAGAAAAACTTAGGATTTTCCTTTAAAGTGGGGATCCCACGTGCAGTTTCCATTTTGGATAATTTAGATAATTTTGACAAACTTACATGTCCTAATTTTCTATGCCATAGCAGGTCAAGATCATGAGATACAGCCTGAAAACATGTTTCATTGAATGTTTTGAGATTATTCGGGTTCACAACATACATGTTATTTCTCTTGGTTTCACTATAAAGCAGTTTATTGTCATTAATTCTAAAAACCTGACAAAAGGATGCTCCAAATATAACTTTGTTTTCTGAATTGCATAGTTGACTTAAAGAAAGCAGATTATGTTTTAAACCTTTAACAAACAATACATCCTTTACTTTGGGAAAAGGAAATTTACCAACAGTTCCATTTCCCATAATTACTCCAACCCTGTCATCACCGAAAACTACCTTACCTCCTTTCTTGTAATTTAAGGATGAGAATAGTTGCTTCCTACCTGTCATGTGGTGGGAGCACCCACTTTCTAGGTACCAGACATTTCCATTTTCTCCCAAGTTCTGCAATCAATCACAGATTAGTACATTTTGGTACCCAGAATGTTTTAAGCACACCAGGTTTCCTTAAACCTTGCAAGTCATAACAGAACTTGGCCAAATGACCCTGTCTTCTACAGTGAGTGCAAACATATATTACAGGATAATTTGTAGTTTTAGTTCTAGAAGGTCTTCTGTTGTAAGCACTGTTTCTTAGTGGATATCTCTTTTGCCAATGCCTTCTTGACAAATGTAGGTTATTTTTTATAAGGTTTATATCAGTCTTTGAGTGATCACAGTGACAAGTTTGTCTTAATTTCTCATTTGCCTCCTTTAGATCAAAGATTTCTTTATGCAGCAAATTTTGACATTCATGTTGACTAACTGTTTCCCTTCTTAAACTATCAATTTATTTTATTATGGCATGATTATCAGTCATTAGTAAGCAAAATTTGCTTTTAAGTCTGTTAAATTCTTCCTGAACTTTCATTAATACATACAAAAAATCCAGGTTTGACTTGAAACATATGTTGTTTTCAGAGTCAGAGTCAGGAATCACCTTATAACTCGATGGAAGTGTCTGATCTTCACTTTTTGAGGATGAATCACCTTCCTCATACTTGGTGGCAAAGGCCATGTATGCCAGGTTCCTAGCTTCCAGTTCTTCTTCTGAGTTGTAGTCACTCCAAGTGGCTTCTAGTGCTCTTTCTTGATTCTTGGAGTTTAAGGGGCATTTAGATCTCACATGTCCTGTCTTACCACACTTGTATCAAATTGTCAAATCCTTCTCACTGGAAGACCTATGGTCTTCCTTACTTTCTTGTTTAAGCCTTTCTCGTCCCTCATTTGGTTTCTCAACAGTTCTAAAGGAGTTTATTTCAACATAAGATTTATTAAAGTTACTCCTATCATTTTGCCGGAAAGGTAGTCTTTCAGTACCTTCGCTTCTAGATTCAAAAGGTCTATTAAACTGTCTAGATTCATTATAGCCCTTTCTGTCTTGAAAGTCTCTTTTCATTTTTAACATTCGATGAAATTTCTTACTAATTAGAGCAAATTCCTTTTCAAATTCCTCCCCTAGTTCATATTCTGTATCACTATCATAGTCTTGAGCTTTGTAAGCAATAACCTTTTTACGTCAATTGTCTTCTTTGTTCATTTGTATGATCACTTCCTCGTGACTTAACAAGGAACCTACCAGCCTTTCAATAGATAACACATGTAGATCCTTAACTTCTTCTATAACAGTTCTCTTGGGTGCCCATTCCCTAGGTAAACTTCTGAGTATTTTTCTAACAAGGTCTTTGGTGGCAAACACTTTTCCTAAACCTTTCAGCCTATTAATAAGATCATTACATCTTTTATACATACTAGATATTGACTCTTCAGAATTAATTTCAAATGATTAATATTCTTTTAACAACATATCTATTATACTTTCTTTTACTTCTGACATACCTTCGTGGGTAGTCTGAAAAGACTCCCATATTTCTTTGGTTGTTTCGCATTGAGCCACTTGACTCCTTTCTTCTGGACAGAGGGCAGAGAACAGAATGTGCATCGCCCTTGAATTCAGTTGAGATAAAATCCTTTGCTCATCTTCTCACTTTTCTTCATCTTCTTCATCAATAGGAATGGGTCCTTTGCGGACAACTCCCCAAATGTCTCCATCAATGCCGCGGAGGTAGATCTTCATTCTCTTTTTCCAGACCGTGTAATCTGTCCCATCGAACAATGGTGATTTGTACTTGCAGAGTATGAAGCAAATGCAGATGATGATCCTGTCATCCTGAACGGATCCTCTTCAGCGATTGCTAATCCTTTGAAGAGCCCGCTCTAATGCCAATTGATGACTTTGAATGAGATGAAATTCTTGGTGCACAATACTCAGCAACACTCAGTTTGACAGTTTGTAAAACACAAAAAGATTTTATTCAATAATGAAAGAAACAATTTGATTACAGACACCAACCCTAGCCAAGCCAATCACGTTGGCTCTTAGGAATCACAATAAAGACTAACTACTTCCCAAGCTTTAAGTCATCCAGATTGACATCACTATGAAAAAGCTACTGAAGCAACAGATGGACCTAATGCAGAAGGAACACTCTACAATTTCACTCACTGCAAACCGCCAAAGAATTTCAGCTGAAGTGAATACCTAATTTATACAAGGAAAGACATGAAGCCGTTTGAAGAAGATGACTGTTGCTGAGGGCTCATCATGATCTTGCTTTAGGAGCTTTTGTAGAGGTAGTGCCTCCTTCTCCTTGATCTTGTCCTTGAGGTCACGTGTTCAAGTCCTCACGACCCTCAATATTAATCATTGTCTTTCAAGCACATGGTATGGAGGGCCTGTGCAAACATCAAGCCTATGAGTCGGCTTTCGTTTGAGGAGCGTGTAAGGAAGTGGTTAAGTACCATATATGGGCCTGTATAAGATCCAACATAACCTTCTCTCAACAACTCGAGTTATTGGACCAAATCAAACTTTGGAATCATCAGTTAGCGACACCCTAAGCCTTTAGTAGTCGCCTTTGTATAGTTACAAAGAAAAGTACCAAATATAACCAATCATCTCATGACAGTATATAGTAACTCCAGATTTAGCAGTGACATATATTACCAATACGGTCATTGCTAGAGGTAAGTTGTCGATGGGATAACCGAAAGAAAATTTAGGATCAGTGGGTGTAGAGGTACTGTCGGCATAAGCCTTTTACTTATCCCCCAAAGAGAAGGGCCCCATACATACTGTTCACTAAGGTGTACATAATCTCATTGAGAGATGTGTGTGGGAGAGAGAAAGAAGAGATGCCCACCCTCTGGCGTCTTCCAAAGAAAAAAAAGGCAACAAAATGTTTGGGAGGCATGTAAAGGCCCATAGTATATAGCACATAAATTACACCTTTTTGTGGTTATAGCATCAAATGTTGATAAAATACAAAGATTATTATTAATTAAAAATAATATATATATTGCTAAATTAGAGGTTGCCAAAGATTTGATAAATAACTAGGTTGAGATAGAAACTATTGAATTTGGATCGAAACAGGTGTGATCCAAATAGATAAGCACTTATTTATTTATATCGTCTAAATTATAGTGGGATATTTCTTGGTAGCCGTTGTGGCAATTGATATTGATATAATAGGGTTAACTGCATGGTTGGTCACTGAGATTACAAGAAAAAAAAAAACGTTCAAGTTTGGTCACTCGAGATATTTAAATCCATTGGTGGTACTTCAGTTTACTAAAACCGTTCACGCTTGGTCACTCTCCATCCAACTCCGTAACTTTTGGTTACGTGGCGGTCAACTCTAAAAGATGACCGTTAAGTGTGTGACGTGACAATTTAAAAATAATAAAATTTTTAAAATTATCATCTCATTTCTACCTCATTATCCCTTTTATTTAAAATAAATACCAAAACCCTAATTTCTACCTCGGCATACCCCGCTATCGCTGTCGCTTCCATTGTTGGGCTTAGAACACTTGGTGAAATAATTAGAATGCATAAACATCAGCATCAAAAAGTACGAGCACATAGACACTGGTGATCAGAACAATCAGCCAATAATCAAAACCAAGTGCCCGAAAGTCTGCAACTTGAAACTAAACTGCATTTCTTAATGAAAGTAAACCGAGTTACGAAAAATGTATATCAGGTTACCAACTCAGGTGCTCAACCTTGTAAGTCTATGTTAAGGAACCGGGAGCAAGCCAAAATCCAGCCCCATAGATAGAAGCACTGAACTTGATAATTAGCAGCAACCAACACCCAACCATGGATAAATTTCTGTTTGTCTAGTTAGTAGCACTGCCAGTTTTTGAGCTCTGGAAGTCTTTATTCAAATCACTCACTCTCTTCACGCAAGCCGCCTTCAAATTCCCTGGAACTGCCGCAACTACCTTATCCCATCTCATCGCTACATCTTTGGGAAGTACTTTCAACGCATTCAACAAAGCAATAGGGTTAATTGCATGGATGGCCGCCATCTCTCCGCCGACGTCGTTATCAGCTCCACCTTCGTCCATCTCCGTAGCCTCGACTTGCTTCCTGTTCAAAAGATCAATCTAAACCCACAATGGTAACTATCACAGAAAAGACAGCATAGCATCGGTTCACCCGAAATGAACCCAAGGTTATAGATATCCTGCCTGCACTTGTTCTAAAACTCTTAACGACATAGTTCTTAATAATAGGCTACGACAGACAGAGACACAAAAAAGGAAACAAAGAAGAAACCTCTCCTTCACTTCTTCTAAAAGGAAATAAATTAGGGGGAAAGAAATCTCTCCTTTAGAGTCGAGTTGTTTTCGCTCCTTGACAGAGGCGGATTTCCGTGACTTGTGACTTTTTCGTTACCCAGTGGGTAAGACCTGAGAAAGAGGGTTAAGGAAGGATGATTAAGCTAAAGTCCACTCAGAGGTCAGAATCAGCCTTTTTTCTTATAAAAGTCCTTTTTGAGAGTTCCACCGTGATAGATATAGTTTATGACTCGGCCATAGGCAGAAAAGCGGGTTGAAGGAGATCATCTTACGTATTCGAATTAAGGGAGGGTCAGCTAGGGTCGTCGTACCTACTATGAATAGATAAAACTTTCCCCATTGCACTCACTAGCAGCCCGGGTCTTTCCATTCCTAATGGGGATGTTGTGGAATTATCTACTGGTTCTCGTCCACTTACCGTTGACCTCGCCTCCCACTACAGCAGTAGCGCTGGCATGTAATGGGAGCATTCCGATACCATAGCATGAACTGACCTTTGTGTCGGATGTGCATAAAGAAGGGACGGGACATCTTTCTCCTTTTTTAGGGGGGGGGGGGGGGGACAGAGAGAGGGAATAAGCTACAGCGGCACCTCACGAACTTCTTATTGGGTCCATCCTATAGCATTTGCGAGTATTTGGATGCAAGAGTTTTGTTTTCATATTCTTGCGCAGTTAAGAGAAAAATTGTCCCCAAGGAAACCACTTGTGTCTTTCTTGGATATGCTCAGTCTGGGTATAGATGCCATGACGTGAAGTCCAAGAGACTCAATGTATCCATCCTTGAATATTTTCTTTAATGAGGTCACCTCATATTTTCCTTAATCTAATTAATCAGCCCCGGGGGCTATTACTATTACACAAGCAAGCAGACAACTGGAAAGTTATTCCCTTGTAACAACCATAATAAGCCTTCCTTACAACAATGGTAGGGTTTGGAATGCATTCCAAACAATTGCCATTTTTAGCATCAAATTCCTTTTCTTATGAAATAATCATGTGTTATATATATCCGGTTCAAGCGAGTGGGTTAAGGTAGGGTTAATCAGGTTACAGGTCAATCGGATTACAAGTTGATCAGGTTACAGGTTGATCAGGTTGGGGGTCAATCGAATTACGGGTCGGTCGGGTTACGGGTTGTTGCATTTTGGTCCAATCGGGTTGCGGGTCGGGTTGATCATCGAGTTGAGAGTCAGTCGGGTTACTAGATGTTGCATTTTATTCAAATCGGATTGCGGGTCGGGTTGGTCGAGCTTGATCTGTCAATAGGAAATGAGGGTGTCGAGAGTCAGCTGAGTTGATGAGTTGCAGCACTGCCGTGGAATCAGTTTGTACTTGCAGCTTTCTGATTCCTAACTCCCAAGCAATCTGCAGGCCATTAACCATTCCTGCCAGCTCAGCTCTGGTAATCGAACCTTCTCCCAAATTCATCTTAAATGCACGAACCAGCCTCCCTTCGTGTGTTCTTATTACGCCTCCTGCTGCTGCATTGCCGCTTGCTGGATTAACAGATCCATCCGTGTTCAAACAGAACCAATCCTGTGGTGGAGGCTTCCATTGAATCAGCTGCCTCACACGAGCTTGTTCCCCTCCAAATACATTCTGCTCTTTAGTCTGCACTGCTACAACCTGCTGCGACAATCCAGAGATTTGAGCTTGCAATCGAGCAGTAGCAGCTAGCTTCCCTTCAAAGACATGCTTGTTTCTGTTGTTCCATAACGACCAGCAAGCTATGGAGAAAAGCGTGGGGCTTACTCTGCTGCTGCGGCCTTGGATATAATGTAGCATCCATTTCTCTTTGTGTGATTGGAAGAAAAGTAGGTCTGGTTCACCTTCAAGAAAGGTCGCCCAAACCGCCCTTGCATATGGGCAGTCCCGGATCACATGCAGCGTTGTTTCTTGGCCATTACCACAGACTGGACAGGTAGGTATTTGCGTGAGATGCCTCCTTTTTCTCTCCACATTAGTCAGCAGTCTCTCATGGGCAGCAAGCCAAAAGAATGCTCTTACTCTTTGGGTTGTGGGAATCTTCCATATTGCCCTCCACACCGGGTGGTTACCCCCTGGTTGCTCCTCGTCATCCGTAAGTGAGTTGGAGACTTAAGGTTGAAATGGTCATTCAGTGAATGGCGCCATATTGGGGTATCCGCCTACATATTTTGCGGCTACTCTCCTCCCACTGATATTCCAGATCATGTCTGTCTCCTCCAGCGTTCCTTATATGTCCTCAAGCAGGCTTCGCGTGCGCGGTTTGATTAATTCCAGTCTACTGTTATGGGCCTTGGATTTCAGCAGAGCCCGAACGATCACTCTCTCTTTACACGCCGGTCTGGGCGCGTTATTGTTGTTCTTCTTCTATATGTTGATGATATGGTTGTTACTGGTGATGAGGTTGGGATTAAGGCGCTTACTCAGGGTTTGCATGAGTCGTTTAAGCTAAAGGAACTTGGTTCCCTTTCTTACTTCCTGGGTCTCGAGGTTGAGCGCTCACCAGAGGGCATTCTGCTTTGTCAGAAGAAGTACATCACTGATCTTCTTGAGTTGACAAAATTTTTGGATTGTATTCCTCTTTTTGGAGTTGAATGTGAAATTGGGGAGGGAAACAGGCGATCTATTGGCTGATGGGGAAGGTGGGGGGGGGGGGGAAGCAGTATCAAAGTATTGTTGGGAGTCTTATCTATCTTACAACGACTCATCCTGATATTGCCTATGCAGTCTAGATAGTTGTCCAGTTTATGTCTGCTCCCCGGACGATCATCTAGCGGCAGTTCATCGACTTCTCCGGTATCTTCAAGGTACTCGAGGAGTGCGTTTGTTCCTTCCAGCGACAGGTTCATTTGTCCTTCAAGCCTTTTCTGACAGTGATTATGCAGGATGTATTGATACACGTCGTTCCATGACTGGTTGGTGTGTTCGTCTTGGTGGTTCTTTCATCTCTTGGAGATGCAAGAAACATGATCAGGTCTCAAAGTCCTCTACTGAAGCAGAGTATGTCTGATGTGGTGTCTGAGCTTGAGTGACTGAGACGGTTACTTGCTGATTTTGGAGTGACGTGTGAGATTCCTATGGAGCTTTATGTCGATAACACCAGGCTATCCGTATAGCTACAAATCCAATTATGCATGATCGTACGAAGCACATTGAGGTTCATGTGCACTATATTCGTTACCTGGTTCGAGATGGTGGTATTCGCATCTTCCATGTTAAGTCAGAGGACCAAATTGCCGACTTACTGACTAAGGCTTTCACTGCTAGTCGCCATTTCTATCTTGCTGGCAAATTGATGATGCGAGACCTCCATCAATTTTGGGGTGGCTGTTGAGTTATGGATTATCGTATGGGCTTTAGCCCAATGTAAATATTGTATAGCAGCTATAGGCCTAGTCTAGGAGAACCTATTCTAGCCGATTGCCTCCCTCTCGGCTAGGGTTAGGTTAACATATATATTTGTATCTTAAACCTGATTTGAAGCTAAGTGAATACAAGAGTTGATAGCTTCGGTCGTGCACTAGTCTTGATCACACCGATAAGGAAACCACGTAAATCTTTGTATCCGTTTTGATTTTGATTCTAGTTATATCCGTTTCTATTTAGTTTCATAACAATGACGGGGAATTAGTCACGGAAATGGATGCAAGGAGTTCGACGCCGTAAAGATGAAGGGGTTGTCCGACAGAGTATATGAAGGGGAATCTGCAGGCATGGAGAATTGATGGACACCACAAGGTTTAATTTTTTTGGGGATGTGAGACACAAATAATTCGGGAACTGCAAGTATGGAGAATCGGATTACAGACGTGAGTTTGTGCCTTTCAGAAGTCGAAAAAATGAGGTGAACAGAGTGGGTTGAAGAAAACGGAGGGAGGAGGGAAACCGCCATCAAATGAGCGCAAGAAAATTTGCTACCTGTGTGGTTACACTTATACTCCTAACTACAACTAAGGAGGAAGCAAGGAATTTAAAATTCTGAAAATCTCCCAAGGCTCTGCCATAAATTATAGGGAGATGTTTGTAACTTATTTTTTCTCATGTTTTATCAATATAACCATATATTCGTTTGTTAAAATATTTGAATATATGAATACTAGGACATCTAAAATATGCATAAGAGATTTTTTTGGTAATTGTTGTCAATTTTTATAGCTTATGCTTGGTATTAATTAACAAGCTCTTGAAAAAATCCCCGTACATATAAGCAAGTTCTCGCTGAGGAGCTAAGCGTCTTTTTCCTTCTTAATTTTTGGTGCATGACCTACTCGGAGAATATTACTGAGCTTTTACTTTGCTTTCCGCAGCCCACTAGAGTTTAGAAATTCATAAGTATAACTAAATATAAAATTAATAATTTATGAGTTTAATTACTTAAAATACATGTGTATTAAATGTGTTATACGCGTTGACCAACCAAACATAAAATAAAGAGACAATTCTATAATAGTACAAAAATTGTTTATGAAGTTCAAATTATCTATCGATGTCTAACCACGTGGGAATACCATCTTACAAGTATAATTTTGTATTTCAAAATTGTATGGTTTTATTTAAGTTCAAAGTTACAATTCAGGTACAAGGGATGTGTTGTGAAAATAACTCTATCAAGTAGAAACGTTACTAGGAATACTGAAAGACCAATAATTATACATGTTTTTACCCCTATTCTTGAGCCGTTTGAGATGTTGATTCTCGTGTTTTAAGCCGATTTCACGCTAGGTTGTGCGTTTATGTCATATTTCAGGACGTAGCGTTGGCATCGAGGCGAAGAAACGAGTTTCGGGTTGAAAGGAGCATGTTTGGGTCGAAGTGTGCTGGAGGAGAAAAATACCCGGCCGGGTATTATTTGGAGCAGACCGGGGAAAATGCGTTTTGGACGTTTGAGAAGCAGAAGGGAGCCCGGTCGTGAGGCTTAAATCCCCGGTCGGGGATTCTTGGCCTTGATCGGGGATTTTCCCCTGTTACCCGACGGTGCGTTTTGAAGATACCCGGTCGCCACCCAAAATACCCGACCAGGTATTCTGACCGAGGATCGCGAACGCAGGCTGTTAAAAGCCTGTTTTGTGCGTTTTTGCAAGGGAGAGCTGGGTTTTGGATCCCAAACACCCAAGGCCCGAACCAAAGAGAGAGAGGGCAATTTGAGGGCATTCTAAGAGTGGAATTGGAGGATTTCTTTGCCTTGGAAGCTCGAGGAACAAGCCCGGACTTGAAGACTAATAATCTGAAGATTCTTACTGCAGTCTCTCTCTTCTCTATGGAGTAACTTCCCTTCACTTAGGTTTTGAGGAACCCTAGCTATGTTTGTTTGATTGGATGATTGTATGAGTACTCGTACTTGATAATCTTGAGTTCACATTCAATCTATGCACGTTTTCTTGATTCAATTATGCTTTAGTCGAGATTATTGATTCTGCTTTGATCCTATGAGAGCGAATACCTGATTAGGTCAATAGAGCACCATAGATTGATAGTAGTGGATCGATTGCTTTAGTCGAGGGTTGATTCACTGCTTTGTATCGATTGAGAACCTCATTCGATAGAGGGAGTCTAGTTCAAAACGTCTTGATCGGTTGTTCTAGAGAAGGATACGTCCCTCTAGGCACTCGACTCAAGAGGGCCTTGATCCTTTAGTCGAGATTCAAGGTCTAGTCAAGGATTCTCCACATTGTGAATGAAAGTGAAACAAGTTAGAAATCATCAATTATTAATATGGCTAGTGGCTAGGGGGAATCATACCTAAGTGAGTTCCCAACCTGTAATTAGATTAACTTTAACTGTAGTTTGTTAGAGTAGTTTTAGTTGTTCCATCTTAATCTGGTTTGCTAAATAATGAACTGAAGTTGAGTAATAGTAACTCTAGAGACCCGTGGATTCGATATTTACTACTTGAGCCACTATACTGCAGTCCCTTCCATTGGTTACACTTGGCCATTGTTAGGAGTTGTGTCATAGCGAGTCAAATGCAAACTTTCAAGTATAATTTATATTTTAAAATTGCATGGATATATTCAGTTCTAAATTTCAATTCGGTTACAAGAGATGTGTTGTGAAACTAACTCTATAAAGTAGAAAAGTTACTCAATTCAATAAAAGTTCTTACTAAGGATATTAATTCTATGTTCAGTTTGACCATTTCATTCATCTCTGTCTCTGAACATCAAAGTAGGGAAACCTTTCTTACTTTGTTAGTTTAGTACTTAAGATGTTAATGATCATCTATTCATGATTGGCCAACTTTGTTGATGAAAAGTTATTTACTTAAATTGAAGCTACATAATCTTGATTTTCCTGAAGTTATTGAACTTTATTCAAGGTAACATTCTCACGACATTAAAAATATTGAGGGTCTCGTCGAGGAAGTCCCTGGTGCGCCCGACCAAGGTGCAGTCGTCCAATGACACGCTAAAGTAGCGGGCGAGGCAAGTGATGTAGGCGGCGCATTGCAGCGTCAACACCTTCGAGTGGTTCCGTACCCGGGAGAAGGAGATCGCCAGAACAAATCCCAAGTTGAGGTCGTCACGGGCCACACTCATAGAAAGGAGCCCGTACATGTGGCGCTTTCTCACCTGCCCGGAGGCCTCCTGATTGGGAATCACGGAGTGAGCGAGGAGTGCTAGGAAGAACTGCCACAAGGTCTGGAGCTGACTGACCCGATTGCGGCTGTTAGTATAGGGGACGTCATCGTACTGGTATAGGCAAATCTGCTCGTAGAACCCCTGATATTTGTCCTGCGGGAAGGTAAGCTCCACCTCGAACATCCGAGTAGAGTCTAGACAGAGGGCAGTGCTGAACTCGCTGTAGCTCAAACATTGGTGGTGGCCTCCAAGGCGGAAGCTGACTGCGACAGTAAGGAATGTCAGCTTCTTCCTGGCGTGGTGGAAGGTTCTGAAGAACTTCAAGGTGAGCTCCTCGTAGATGTCGTCCTAAAGCTCCAGCAGGTGGCGCCACTGTGGTGGAGAATGGTCGTCCTGATAGCGTCGCTGCATAGGAACTAGTTGTAGTAGTCGAGATTGAGGTTGTAGTGCACCCCAATCTCGACCACCTGCATTTTGGTGAACACATCATCATAGGCCTCGGTGTCCCGGAGGCCCTGGAGGAAAGCATGGTCCAGGTTGACCATCGTCCTACAAAACAAGCCCCCACACATCTCGAAACCTGTTAGTAACCAAAATAATTGGGGAAATCGGACCCACATGGCCATCGTTACCCCCATACGGAAGCTCAATCCACTATACTGCAGTAAGAGAACTGCAGAAATGGGCAAAAATTCAGGTTCTAACAGGTTCAAAGTACACCACACAAACAAGCACCTACATTCTCCCGCATCATCATCTAAGTATGCAAAACAAGTTCAAAGCACCCCACACTCTACAATCTGATTTGCCATAAAGACAGATATAGGAAATAATACCAACATGGAAACTCAAGATGGAAGGTAGAGCGAGGGAAGAGGCGGGAGGGTTGCCTGAGGCGATTTTCGACGAGAACAAAAGGTCGGCGATGGGGCAATGGGGGGGGGGGGGGTGTCGGTAGGTGTGCCTTGAATAGAGGAACCCAACACCACAAAAGGCTCCTCGATCAAAGGTAGGGAGCCGTCAGAAAGTCACTAGGAAGTAATCGGCGACGCGGAGTTCTTCGACGAAGGTAGGTGAGATTCAGGTGCGGAGTGACGGGAGTACCTCGCCCTTTTATAGATGAAGCCTAAGTTACGGCTTTATCGGGCAAGTTACGACCGTAACTCGAGCCGTAACTACCTGAATCAGAGCGAGTCATTCAGTTACGGGATGATCGGGTGAGTTATGGCTTTAACTTAGGGAGTTATTCCTTGATTGCCTGAGACGGGAGTGTTAAGGGTTGGGGAAGGAGTTACGGGTGAGGCCGTAACTTCTTCCCTTTGCCCGTAACCATCTGGGGTTGCTGACTGTAACGCCCTAACCCGGCCGGGTACTACTTTTACTAAAATACCCTTGATAAATAAAATACTCAAATCTTAAATTGCAGCGGGAAAAATTTTCATAAATAAAACACTGAGAATACATACTGGTAGTTCAAAGCAACGCCCTAACACGTGGGCAACTTAACTCAAACGTTAAAATCTCAAACTGATTTCTAGTCTATACTCATAATCATAAAACGTAATAATAACTAGTCTCAACTACTGCTGCTGCTTGTTGGAAACTCTGACTCGACATCCTTCAAGACGCTCGTATCGTTCTCCTCTAGCTGGCTTTCCTCGAGTTGTTCCTCTCGAACCCGCTGCTCTCTAACTACTCCTCTAGCTCTTCAACTGGTGAGTGAGTTGGGGTCAGTCTACGCCCTTACGTTTATTACTTTTAATACTCGAGCACTCTGCTTAAAACATTTACTTAAACTTATGGAATTGTTTGCACTTCCGCCTTTAAACTTTAACTCTTAAAAACATATTATTTATTCCTTTCTTATTGTGGGGCCCCTACCCCGACTTAGCTGGCGCCACTACTAGCCTTACTTACTTTCTTACTTCTTAAACATGACTACCCTCACAATGGGGTCCCTTCAAATGGGTTTGACTACCGCGGAACGTATCATCATCTGGTAGCACACCTAAACCTAGGCATTGGAAACCACGGAACTCATCACCGTCTGGCTCCACGCCTGACCAACTACCGCGGAACGTATTACCATCTGGTAGTGATCAACTACCGCAAAACTATCACCGTCCGGTAGGAATCCATCTAGCTAGTGGCTAGCTAAGCGAGGCTAACTTATTCTTACTCATGACTTTCTCTTGCTCTTATCACTTTAACCTAATTGGCAAACGAAACGTAAAAGCTTTAATTAAGTACTCAAAGCTCATAACATATATTTCAAACTATAAATCAAAAGAACACACATCATCACCAATAAACATAATCAAGCAATGGCATATACTTCAAGTAAGCACATATTTAAAACTCCTAAGGCGTAGAATTTACCCCATTTACACTCACCTCATTTACTGAACTTAATCGATCGAAACGACCCCTCTTTATTGTTGGTTGATCCATGTCCTCTTCCGAGCTTCCATGCTCAAATTCCTCTTGCTTCACCTCCTTTTGCAATTTCTCCTATTAAGTGTTTAGGCAAAATTTAATACTTCTTTCTACAAGCGTTACTAGCCAAACGACCTCCAATTTGATTCATATCAATCCCAGATGCCTCTATTTAACCTTTCCAAGGATTCCCCATGAAATTATGGAAATTTATCTTTTTGCCCCAAAATGGCAAATTACCAAATGGTACTCGAACCTCCTGGGTCTTATCAATTCGGCCCCAAATTTCCAGAATTGCTCAATTCAGTCCTCCATACCAATTTCCACTTTCTGATTTAAGCATTTCAGTCCAAACGACTTATTTCAATCCGAATATTTACCAATTCCGAACTCACCCCAAGCCTGGTTAATTACTTTACGGCGCCTAAACTTCCAAAAGTTTACCAAATTGCCCCAATTCCAAAAAAACATGTACGCCCCTTACTATTCATCAAATTTTCAAATTGATGCCATTGAATTCCAATAAAACGGGAGAACACCTCACCTGCACACTGCCGCCGCCGTCGACGTTGCGGCTCCGGCAACTGTCGCCGTCGTCCTTCTCCCCGCCTTCTAGACCACCACCATTACATTCCTCCGGATATTCCTCATCTTCCCCGACCAACAATTCCCCAACGGTCACCATCGCCGTTGTTTCACCGCCGCTGCCGGCAACCCGTTCGTCTCTCCTCATCTCACAATTCGGAGGCCAATGACGGATTGGTGAAACTCCCCGGCGCTTTGGAGGCCACCGTTGCGTTCCCAGGCTCCTTCTTGCGTCCACGAGCCACCACTCTGGTTCGGATCCGCCTCACCACTCTTCCCGCTCGAGTCGGCCCCTCAATTTTGAATTCCCAGTTTTGTCAAAATCCTCTGCCAGTCCCCTCTCTCTTCCTTCGATTCGCCCTCAGTTTTGTTGACCGAAAAACAGAAAGGGCCTCTTCCTTTCCTCCACTTTGCTCTCTTCTCCTTTTAGTTCGATTCTCTTGTAACCGAGAATAAGCGCCATTAACACCAATTAAATCCCCAAATTAATTCCAAACAATTGCCGAAATTGAACACCTGCAGCCTCTTTCCGTTACTCACGTTTTCTCGGCGAGTTTCCCGCTGCCATTCCGCGTCCGTTTCACCGCCGTTCTGCCTCCTTTCTGCGTGGGTCGGATTTCGCCCAGAGGAGAGTGAATCCTCTTCCTCTTCCTCTTCCTCTTTCGGGCTACATCCCTTCTTCCTTCCCTTTCTTCTGGGCCGACAGGCCAACCCACTTCTCTCTTCTTCTTCTTCTCGTCCCAGACTCAACCTATGACAAGTGGGCTTCGACCCACTTCTCTCTTCCTTATTTCTGCGACGACACACCCCAGGCCAGACTTCCCTTCTTTCTTCACCTCTCACTCGGGCTTAAGCTCACGTTTTATTTCCCAAGTTAGCCGCCCATCAAACTAGAACTAGGCCCACACCGCCCAATTCCTTGATTGGGTCTTGATTCAAACTCAAAACCCAATTTGCGTTCATAACTTCGTCGTCTTATAACGAAACTCGACACCGTTCAAACCAACAGTTCACATTTTTTTAGCCTTATCGCTAATACGATGAAACTTGACAATTTACATCAAGGGTAAAATAGTCATTTTGATCCTTAGAAAGATTGGGATGTACACTGACTAGGAGTTACGGGTGAGACTTGCCAGTTACGGCCACGATCGTAACTTAGAGCCTTTACCCGTAACCTCCCCACAAGTGCTTCTTTATCGTGTTTTAGCTAGACGCCCCTTATGGAGTTAAGTCTGCGAGATAAATCACCAATGTCGCATGTTCAACATCGCCTCCCATGTACAGTTTGAGGCGATGCCTGTTTACCTTGAAGGGCTCAATTTGTCGATTGGCGATTTTGATTGTGCCGTAGGGAAACACATAGGTGACCGTGAATGGTCCATACCACCGAGAGCACAACTTGCCCGGAAATAGTCGCAAGCGGGAGTTGTATAGCAAAATTTGATCGCCCACCTCGAACTCTTTGGCGCCTTTGAGTCGAGCATCTTGGAGACGTTTGGTGCGCTCCTTATACATCCTAGTGTTCTCATAGGCGTGGTAACGCCACTCTTCTAACTCCACCAGCTGCATTTTTTGCTCGGTATCTGCAAGACTCATATCAAGTTTAGCAGTTTAAAGGCCCAGAAGGTCTTGTGCTCTAACGTAACAGGCAAATGGCAGGCCTTTCCATAGACAAGACGAAAGGGAGAAGTCCCAATCGGCGTCTTGTAGGCCGTCCTATATGCCCACAGAGCATCATTGAGCTTGGGGGACCAATTTTGACGAGATTGATCCACCGTCTTTTCAATAATCCGTTTTAACTTCCGGTTCGTCAGCTCGGCTTGACCATTTGTTTGGGGATGGTAAGCCACCGACACCGTGTACCTCACATCATAGCAAGAGAGGATCTTAGTGAATTGCCCCTAAAAATGAGTGCCTCTATCAATAATAATGGCTCGTGGTGTCCCAAACTGGGAAAAAAGCTGCTTTAGAAATGAACAAACGTGTCTTGAATCATTGGTGGGCATGGCTTGAGCTTTTGCCCACCTCGAGACGTAATCCACATCAACCAGAATATAGAGATTACTGAACATAAAAAATCTCACATCATACAAAAGACTGCTGGGGCATCTCATTACGAGTAGAGATGTTAGCTGACCACTGACATCGATCGCACTGCGTGCAATCCTTGAAGATCGTGGGTAATAGAAGCCTGACTAGAGCACCTCCGCGCCGTGCAGTTCCCGGTCGTGATGACCGCCAGCTGGTCCTTCGTGGTAGTGAGACAGGATGGCTCCCATCTCGTGTTCCATCACGCACCGTCGACTTACGACATCTGCTCCGATCCTTAAGAGATATGGATCCTCCCAGAAATAGTACTTCATGTCAAAAGAGAATTTACGCTTAGAAATAGTAGCCAACCCCTTGGGTAACTGCTTTCCCACCAGATAATTGGCAAGATCAGAAAACCAAAAAGTGACACTCTCCATCAAGCAGATGCCGGAAGTCATTCGTCCAGGAATGAGTCGTTGATCTCCTCCACGAAGTTGTCCACCGAAAAGGCTTCCAACCGTCAAAGGTGACCTGCTGCAATATTTTCTACTCCCTTTTATCCTGAATCTCTATATCAAACTCCTACAATAGTAGGATCCAGCGGATGAGCCTCGGCTTGGCGTCAGCCTTCGTCATCAAGTAGCGGATAGCCGAGTAGTCGGTATAGACCACGACATGAGAAATCACCAAATACTGCTAAACCTTGTCAAAGGCATACACCACGGCGAGCAGCTCCTTTTCGATGGTGGTGTAGTTCTCCTGAGCATCGTTCAAGTTCTTCGATGCGTAGTAGATAGGCTGGAAATGCTTATCGCGTCTCTTGCCAAGAACATCTCCAATCGCATAATCACTTTCATTGCACATCAGCTCGAAGGGTAGAGACCAATCTAGAGTCACCATGATGGGTGCATGGGTATGCTTGTCCTTCAAAGTCTCAAATACAGCTGTGCACTCTCGAGTGAACTGGAATGGGGCATCTTTCTCAAGCAACTTGGTCAATGGCAGGGAAATCTTCGAGAAATCTTTGATGAAGTGCCGGTAGATGTCTGCATGACTCAGAAAGCTGCGGATCCCCTTAACATAAACAAGGGGAGGTAGTTTGCTGATTGTCTCTATCTTCGTGCGATCTACCTTCATTCCCTGCTTGGAGATCTTGTGCCCGAGCACATACCTTCACAAACCATAAATTGGTACTTCTCCCAGCTTATATGTGCTTGGCCATGCACATTTTCAACATGCACGCCTAAGCTCCGTTTAAGCTCGTTTGACCTCTGATTGACCCGAAACTTACGCCCAAGACTTCCTTTACTGGTTAGGTACTGAAATATCACAAACAAGAACTACCTAACGTAAAATAGGCCAAGGAATGATCAATTACCAAGTTTTAAAATCAAGAAATGAAGGGAAAGCATGTGCAAATATCGAGTCATCAATTGTAATTTTTCGGGCATTAGACTTGCCCCCCTTTCCGAAAATCATAGAAGACTTGTTCTCTGCCAGCTCTGACCCGAAAGCCTCCACTGAGTGGACAGGGGGCCAAGTTCAATCAAACCCGACATGGAGTTGCCATCCATGAGGCTACCACCCGCACACTACAGAATGTTTGTAGCAATCTTTGTTTAAATTTTCCGATAACTGGGTGGATTTGGCAAACTTCTTTGCCATTTGTGAAGTTGTTTCATGATAGACCGTTAATTACACATGTTTTCACACCTGTTCTTACACCGTTGGAGATGTGGTTTCTCGTGTTTTAGACCGATTTCACGCTAGGTTGTGCTTGTTTGTGATATTTCAGGTCCTGGCAAGTGAATGAAGGTTTAGGAGAGAGTTCGGGGTCGATTGGGCAAAGATCGGGCGCGAGACAAGTCACAAAGGAGGTCGCACGGGCACACCCACAACCCACACGGCCGTGCAAGTGACCAGTTTGGCCGTGTGGGATTGTGCGAGAGCAAACACGGGCAGAGCAGAAAATTTCACACGGCCGTGTGAAGATGCATTTTGGCCGTGTGGAATTCCGCGAGATCAAACACGGGCAGGATGGAAATTTCACACGGCCGTGCGACCCTGGCCGTGCAAGAAGCCTGGAATTCAAATAATTGATGCGCTGCGTTTTGACTCGCACGGGCAATTGGGTGAGCCACACGACCGTGCGGCCTGCCCGTGTGAGTCGGGATTTTCTGATTTTAAGCAGATTTTAAGCCACAAGTCGAGGGGATTCGAGTTTTAGAGAGACAGAACAATTCCTAGAGAGAGAAAGCGACGAACAAGAGTCTCCAAGTGCCCTAGCTTGATCTTCATCACCATTGGAGGCCAGTTTGAGCTTGGAGAAGTGCCAATCAACATCCAGGAGCAGGAATCCATCCTTCACAGTATGAATTCCGCGTCTGATTCTGCTTTTGCTTCTTTCTCTATGGAGTAGTTCTCCCATTCATCTGGGTATGGAGAACCCTAGATTTGTATGTTAGGCTTTGATTGTATGAACCCAAGTACTGATTCTATGATTTGATTATATTCGATTGAGGTTTGAATGATTGAATGGCATGAATCCTGATCAAATTCCTGTTGTTTCTGCTTTAACCTAGAATGAGAATATCTGCCTAGGTTGATAGAGCATCCTTGATTGAAGGTAGGAGTTGGTGACTTTAGTCGAGGAGCCAATTCACTATTTTGTACCGGATTTACTCCGGTAGTGGAGGTTTTTTTCATAGGGCCTCAATCTGTTTACTCCGGTGGAGGTTAGTTGCCCGCTAGAGACTCAGATTGAGAGGGTCTGAAGACCTTTAGTCGAGACTTCAGGCTGTTTAAGAACCTTCCGCAGTATAACTATCATATAAACTGAACTTGGTAATTACAATCCGGCTTAACTGCAGTCTAGGGGGAACCATATCTGGGTGACCTCTCTTAACTTGAATACAACAGTTTACTTGCTTTGTTAGTTTGTTAGTTTAGACTTGCATTAAAGTTTCATTGCTAGATAACAAGAATTCACTCAGTAGTCATAACATCTAGGACCCGGGTTGATAATTAAACCTAAACCCGCTATACTACGCTTTAGGAAGTGGTTACACTTGGCCAATTCCTGGAGTGACAGTAGAAGTGAGTTAAGTTTTTGGCGCCGTTGCCGGGGACGGCTAGATTGTTGAAGAAAAGTGATTTCTGTTAATTTAGCTTTTCTTTTTGATTTGTCTTCTTTGTCCCACTTGTGCCTTCACGGGTTTGCTTGCTTGAGTGTGTGCAGGTAGTGCATGACCCGTAGCCAGTCAGGAGGTTTACTGCCGTTGAATCCAGAGATTGATCGCACCTGTCGCCAGCTCAGGAGACAACAGCGAGCTAGACTGGTTACGGAAGAGCGCATAGACGGCCACCTGAGTAGCGATTCTGAAGAAGAGCACGGGATGGACGGAGACTACAATCAACACCAGGGAAATCCGCAACAGGCTCCCCCGGTGAATCAGGTCCTGGGGAACAACCCCATACCCCAGGATCATGGGGTTCATCATCATCCACCGCAGTCGGGTCCCACCTTGGAGTACTACTACACTCCTCGGATTGCTGACATCCGCCCGGTCATCCTCTACTCGCCTATTCCAGCAAATAACTTCGAGATCAAGCCATGCTGGATTCAGCTCATTACATCCTCTATCCAGTTCCATGGCTTGAAGGATGAGGAGGCCAGGGTACATCTTTCCCGTTTTCTGCAGCTGACAAACGGGTTCAAGCTGAATGGTGTCCCGGATGATGCAATCCGCCTTCATCTCTTCCCCCATTCTCTGGCGGGGAATGCTAAGAGGTGGTTGGAGACCTAGCCCGCATTGTCCATCACCTCTTGGGACGATCTGGCTGACAAGTTCGTGCACAGGTACTATCCAGCATCGAAGACTACAGAGATCCAGCGGGAGATCACTCACTTCCGCCAAGAGCCAGATGAGTCACTTCGTGATGCTTGGGAGCGGTACATGGGCTATTTCTGGCAGTGCCCCCATCATGGCTTCAGTGATGCATTCACAGTGGGCAACTTCTACAATGCCCTCTCTCCAGATAGCTAGAGGGTGATTGTGTCTCTATGCCCAGGAGGGGATATTCTTACTAAGACTCCACCCGAGTTGAACCAGAAGATCAGTACTTTGGCTGCCAGAGATCATTCTTAGGGACAGGGTAGCCGAGGCAGACAGTCCCGGGACCGTGGTGTGCACGCCATGGAGACCAGATCCGGGCTCGAGTAGCAGGTAGCTGAGCTAGTGCAGACATTGAAGCAGCCCAACAATCTTATTCCGGGCAGAGGTTTGGCTACACCTCCAGTTGCTCAGTGTCAGTGGTGAGAGAGCTCAAATCACTTGGTGGAAGACTGCCAGGCTATGAGGGAGTCTACTACTCCCCAAGAGCAGTTGGACTTCATCGCCAATGCTCGGCACCTCGACCCGTACAGCCACACATAATGAGGGATGGCGCCAGCATCCCAACTTCTCTTGGGGCAGCAACACCACTAAGCCACCTGGTTTCCCAGCACCAGCTGGTGGCTTTCAGCAGAGGCAGCCCTTCCAGGCTCGACAGGGGCCAGCCCCACAGCAGCAGCCCTACCAGCCTAGGCAGGGGCAACCATTCCAGCAGCCCCAGCGCCAGTTTGCCGAGCCAACAGCAGCTCCGGCTCCAAATACTCAGATGACGAAGCTGGAAAATATTCTAGCTTCATTCATGACTAGCACTCAGGCAGCTATCACGTCACTGGAGGCAGGTCAGAGGAACCAGGGTGCCATCTTGCAAGATCTGCAGAACAAGGTGGGTATCTTGGCCCGCCAGAACACCACTAGGGCACCGGGGACTTTGCCTGCCACCACTGTTCCAAATCCTTGTGATCCTAACCAGCTCCAGCAGCTTGATGCCATCACTATTAGGTGTGGCAAGACCACATCAGCTGCTCCTGCCCAGCCCAGTCGAGATGAGCCACTACCTGCTTCAACACTTCCAGCTGATACTGCAGAAATGGGGGAAGACACAACAACGCCTACTCCCAAGCCACAGCCAGTGGTTAAGGAGCATGTACCTCAGCTTCCTTTCCCCACTCGCCTGCATAAAGAAAAGCTGGAGACTGAGTTTGCCAAGTTCATGGCAATGTTGAAGCAGGTCAACATCAGCATGCCATTCATGGAGGCACTGTCAAAGATGCCCAAGTATGCCAAGTTCATGAAGGACCTCCTCACCAACAAGAAGAAACTTGGGGATCTTTCGATAGTGATGCTGAGTGAGGAGTGTTCTACCATCCTGCAGAACAAGCTGCCCGAGAAGCGGAAAGACCCAGGGAGTTTCACTATCCCTCTTGTTATTGGCAGCATGCATGTAGGAAAGTCCTTGGCGGACCTAGGCGCTAGCATAAATGTCATGCCTTATAATTTGTTTGAGAAGCTAGGCCTAGGTGAACCTAGAACTACTAGGATGAGCATTCAGTTAGCTGATCGTTCTATCGTGCATCCTAGGGGTATCATTGAGGACTTGCTTGTTAATGTGGGTGCATTCACATATCCTATTGACTTTGTTATTTTGGATATAAATGAGGATGTTGATGTACCTTTGATTTTAGGTAGACAGTTTCTCGCCACCGCCAAGGCGCTTATTGATGTGCATAGTGGTAAATTGATTCTGTGTGCTGGTGATGAACACGCTACCTTTTCTGTGTCTGAGAATGGGAAACACTCTCATTTGCATGATGACATAGATTATTGTGATATGCTTGCTGATTTTGAGACCGCACTCGCTATAACGAGTGCGGGTACTGACGATGTTCTTGAGCGTTGTATTTTGCTAGGTGAGCAGGAATCGCAGGAGCCGCAGCTGGCGGAGCAGTTGGCCGAGTTGGAGAGTGGCCCCTTCTTGGAGGGCGACAGGTTGTTCAAACCGATCTCATCCTCCACCCGCATCGCTACTTCCTTGGAGGAACCACCAGAGCTGGAGCTTAAGCCCCTCCCTCCTCATTTGGAGTATGCATTTCTCCGGGAGGGGAATAAGCTGCCAGTCATCATCAGCTCGACCCTCACACCCGAGCAGAAGACCAGACTGGTGACCCTGCTGAAGCGGTACGAGCGAGCTCTCGCATGGAAGATCACAGACATCCGGGGGATCAGCCCTTCTTTCTGCTCCCACCGGATATTGATGGAGGATGAGATGCGGCCAGTGAGACAACCGCAGAGAAGACTGACACCGAACCTGGAGGCTGTGGTTCGGGCAGAGATTGTGAAGCTGCTGGACGCGGGGATCATCTTCGCCATTTCCGACAGCGAGTGGGTCAGTCCCACCCAGGTGGTACCCAAAAAGGGTGGGATGACTGTGGTGCCTAACGAGAAGAATGAGCTGATCCCGATGCGCACGGTCACTGGATACCGTGTCTGCATTGATTACAGGCGTCTCAACGACGCCACTCGGAAGGACCACTTCCCGCTACCATTCATTAATCAGATGCTGGAGAGACTGGCGGGGCACGAGTTCTACTGTTTCCTGGATGGGATGTCCGGGTACTTCCAGATCCCTATTGCACCGGAGGACCAGGCGAAGACCACTTTCACCTGCCCCTTCGGCACCTTTGCTTACCGGAGGATCCCATTCGGGCTATGCAAAGCCCCGGCCACTTTTCAGCAATGCATGCTCGCTATCTTTGACCGTCTGGTCGGCGAGATTATGGAGGTGTTTATGGACGATTTCTCGGTTTATGGAGACTCATTTTCTCACTGTCTCCATAACCTGGAGCTTGTCCTTAAACGGTGTGAAAAAACGAACCTGGCACTGAGTTGGGAGAAGTGTCACTTCATGGTTCGAGAAGGCATAGTTTTTGGGCATAAGATCTCCAATATGTGGATTGAGGTGGACAGAGCGAAGATTGAGACTATCAACAAGCTGCCTCCTCCTACATCTGTTAAGGGGATCCGGAGTTTTCTTGGTCATGCAGGGTTCTACAGGCGGTTCATCAAGGATTTCTCGAAGATTGCTCTGCCCCTGACTAAGCTTCTAGAGAAGGATGTCCCCTTCCAGTTCACTGATGCATGCACAGCGGCTTTCACGACCTTGAAGGAGAAGCTCACACAAGCTCCTATCATGGTTGTTCCTGACTGGTCCCAGCCATTTGAGATTATGTGCGATGCCAGTGACTTTGCTGTTGGAGCTGTGCTAGGGCAGAGGCGAGATCAGCATTTCCGACCTATCTACTACGCCTCGAAGACCTTGAATGATGCCCAGGAGAACCACACCACCACGGAGAAGGAGCTGCTCGCGGTGGTGTTTGCCTTCGATAAATTTCGTCCTTATCTGGTCTTGTCCCATGTGACCATGTATACAGATCACTCCGCGATTAGATACTTGATGAGCAAGGCTGATGCCAAGCCTAGGCTCATACGATGGATCTTACTGCTGCAGGAGTTTGATATTGAGATTCGGAACAAGAAGGGAGCGGAGAATGTTGCTGCCGATCACCTCTCCCGGTTGAACGCACCCCCTGCGGACAACCTCGAGGAGGAGATCAATGACTCCTTTCCAGATGAGAGACTGATGATGATGTGCCTGGTGGAGAGTGTCACCCCCTAGTATTCTGATTTTGCAAATTATCTTGTGGGCCAGCAGCTGCCCAAGGGGATGACAACTCACGCCAAGAGGAAGTTTTTCTCCGACCTGAAGTACTACTTCTGGGATGACCCTCATCTCTTCAGGATCGGAGCCGATGGGATCATCCGTCGATGTGTTATGGAGAGTGAGATGGAGGGCATTCTATTTCACTGTCATGAAGGACCTGCTGGCGGTCACCACGGAGGAAACCGCACGGCGAGGAAGGTGCTCCAGTCGGGCTTCTACTGGCCCACGCTCTTCAAGGACGCAGACGCCTTCGCACGCAGATGCGACCGATGCCAGAGGTCAGGTAACATCTCTGCCCGTGATGAGATGCCCCAGAATGTGTTTATTACTTGTGAGATTTTTTATGTCTGGGGTATCGACTTCATGGGCCCCTTCCCTCCATCCTTTGGTAATACATATATCCTTGTTGTTGTTGACTACGTCTCTAGGTGGGCTGAGGCGCAAGCTTTGCCCACTAATGATGCTAGACGTGTTTGTGGTTTTCTGAAGCAGCTATTCTCCCGGTTCGGGACACCTAGAGCCATCATAAGCGACCGAGGCACCCATTTCCAGGGTCAGTTCGATAAATTGTTGTCTCGCTATGGTGTAACTCATAAGGTGTCTATTGCCTATCATCCTCAAACCAGTGGCCAGGCCGAGCTGACGAACCGGGAGCTCAAGTGGATCTTGGAGAAGACGGTGAACCTATCCCGCAAGGATTGGTCCACCAAGCTCGATGATGCTCTATGGGCATATCGCACTGCCTACAAGACGCCCATTGGTACCTAACCGTACCGGCTTGTCTATGGAAAGGCTTGCCATTTGCCCGTGGAGCTAGAGCACAAGGCCTTCTGGGCCCTTAAGCTGCTAAACTTGGATGTTAGTGTTGCAGGTGTTGAGCGAAAAATGCAGATGTTGGAGCTGGAAGAGTGGCGTTATCACGCCTATGAGAACACCAAGCTGTACAAGGAGCGCACTAAGCGCCTGCACGATGCACGGTTGCGGGGTCCGAAAGAGTTCCAGGTTGGTGATCGAGTTCTCCTTTATAACTCTCGTCTGAAACTCTTTCCCGGAAAACTCCGTTCCCGGTGGTCTGGACCGTACACGGTCACACAGGTGTTCCCGTATGGCACCATTGAAATTGCTAACCCGCAAACTGAGCCGTTTAAAGTGAATGGCCATCGTCTCAAGCTATACCTGGGAGACGAGGTCGAACGTGCGGAGTTAGCAGTGGAGCTCGCGGACCCTTAGTTCCGCAATTGGCGTCCAGCTAAAAGACGGTAAAGAAGCGCTTGTGGGGAGGCAACCCCACCACGGTTTGATTTTCTTTCTTGTGTTTTGAGTCGGATTGTAAACCAGTTTGGTTTTGGTTTGTTTTCTTTTTTTTTGGATGATGTTTTATTGGGCTGACCATTGGACCTAACATATTGCGTTTGAGCTCTTTGGTTTCCTTTGGCTGTGCTTGCCCTGACTGGTCCTCTCTCCAGTCCGCTTCACTCTGACTGATCCGTTTCTAGTCTCCTGCAGTCCGTGCATACCGGTAACATCGTTCCCTTTCCCTTCCCTCTTCTCCATTGAGGGCAATGTCGATCTTAAGTGTGGGGGGATGTTTATCTTTTGACTGCATTAGATCTGTTTGTGTGCTTGGAGCCTAGTCCACTGTCCAAATTTTAAATTTGAGGGCTCCAAGTGCGTGTCTCCGTGCAATTGCCTTCTCAGTATGCTTTGAATTGACAGTCTTTATAGTAATATGCAACCTAGGGAGGTAGTGTAGCACTATGGAGGATGTTGATGCATTTAAGAAGTCTCATTGCTTCTTCATATTGTGTTGGTTGATTGAGTGAATTAGTGATCTTAGGACCCTTGAATTGTGTGGTGTTGTGGACTCTCTACCTGTCATGGACTCTTGTATCATGTTTTGAGTTTAACAGGTGCTCGAAAATGTGCTTCAAAATAACGTCTCCCGTGCGAATAGGGCGAAAGTGTGTAAGGGGAGACGGGAATCCATTCCCAATTTCCACCTACTACCTCCAGCCCCCTTACATGTCTTTCCCCCGCACGAGGCTCGAGACATCCGCTCCTGGCATGGCCGGTAAGAGCAGGTTGGGACCCTGGAAAGGAAAAAAAAAACAGAAAACAAGCAAAACAGAAAGAAAAGGGGTTCCAACCATCTTCAAGAAGAAAATAGAGCACCTTGAAAAGTGTGAGTCCATGATCCTTTGTTTTTGAGAATCTCCTCATCCACAATTCATTTTTCCTCTGTTCACTATTTGCCATGATGCCGACTCGCCGAAGAATCTTTGAGATGACTTGTGCGTCGGTTGACCTCGTAAGTTGCTAAATGATCTAGGAAGTCCTCGACCTACGATCTGGGTTGTTTGTTGCTATAGAGGTCTGGAGTGTTGCATTGGTTTGAGTTAGGTTTTCTTGGGGACAAGCAAACGGTTAAGTGTGGGGGAGTTTGATAGACCGTTAATTACACATGTTTTCACCCCTGTTCTTACATCGTTGGAGATGTGGTTTCTCGTGTTTTAGACCGATTTCACGCTAGGTGACTCGCTATGACACAACACCTAACAATGGCCAAGTGTAACCAATGGAAGGGACTGCAGTATAGTGGCTCAAGTGATAAATATCGAATCCACTGGTCTCTAGAGTTACTATTACTCAGCTTCAGTTTATTATTTAGCAAACCAGATTAAGATGAAAGAACTAAAACTACTCTAGCAAACTACAGTTAAAGTTAATCTAATTACAGGTTGGGAACTCACTTGGGTATGATTCCCCCTAGCCACTAGCCAGACTAACGATTGATGATTTCTAACTTGTTTCACTTTCATTCACAATGCGGAGAATCCTTGACTAGACCTTGAGTCTCGACTAAAGGAACAAGGCCCTCTTAATTCAATTGCCTAGAGGGACGTATCCTTCTCTAGAACAACTGATCAAGGCGTTCTGAACTAGACTCCCTCTATCGAAAGAGGTTCTCAATCGATACAAAGCAGTGAATCAACCCTCGACTAAAACAATCGATCCACTACTATCAATCTATGGTGCTCTATTAACCTAATCAGGTATTCCCTCTCATAGGATCAAAGCAGAATCAATAATCTCGACTAAAGCAGAATTGAATCATGAAAACATGCATAGATTGAATATGAACTCAAGATTATCAAGTCAGAGTACTCATACAATCATCCAATCAAACAAACATAGCTAGGGCTCCTCAAAACCTAAGTGAAGGGAAGTTACTCCATAGAGAAGAAAGAGACTGCAGTAAGAATCTTCAGATGATCAGTCTTCAAGTCCGGGCTTGTTCCTCGAGCTTCCAAGGCGAAGAAATCCTCCAATTCCACTCTTAGAATGCCCTCAGATCGCCCTTTCTCTCTTTGGTTCGTCCCTTGGGTGTTTGGGATCCAAAACCCAGCTCTCTCCTTTCCTTTGGCTGAAAATCGGGTTTTAACCAGCAATTCCCGACTCACACGGGCAGGCCGCACGGCCGTGTGGCTCACCCAGTTGCCTGTGCGAGTCAAAACGCAGCGTATCAATTAGTTGAATTCCAGGCTTCTTACACGGCCAGGGTTGCACGGCCGTGCAGCTCACCTTGCACGGCCGTGTGGATTTTCTGCTTTGCCCGTGTTTGCTCTCGCACAATCCCACGCGGCCAAACTGGTCACTTGCACGGCCGTGCAGGTTGTGGATGTGCCCATGCGACTTCCTTTGTGACTTGCCTCGCGCCCGATATTCGCCCAATCCACCCCGAACTCGCTCTAAACCATCATTCACTTGCCAGGACCTGAAATATCACAAACAAGCACAACCTAGCGTGAAATCTGTCTAAAACACGAGAAACCACATCTCAAACGGTGTAAGAACAGGGGTGAAAACATGTGTAATTAATGGTCTATCACTAGGTTATGCTTGTTTGTGACATTTCAGGTCCTGGCAAGTGAATGAAGGTTTAGGAGCAAGTTCGGGGTCGATTGGGCGAAGATCGGGCGCGAGACAAGTCACAAAGGAGGTCGCACGGGCACACCCACAACCCACACGGCTGTGCAAGAGACCAGTTTGGCCGTGTGGGATTGTGCGAGGGCAAACACGGGCAGAGCAGAAAATTTCACAGGGCCGTGTGAGGATGCATTTTGGCCGTGTGGAATTCTGCGAGAGCAAACACGGGCAGGATGGAAATTTCACACGGCCGTGCGACCCTGGCCGTGCTAGAAGCCTGGAATTCAACTAATTGATGCGCTGCGTTTTGACTCGCACGGGCAACTGGGTGAGCCACACGGCCGTGCGGCCAGCCCGTGTGAGTCGGGATTTTCTGCTTTTAAGCAGATTTTCAGCCACAAGTCGAGGGGATTCGAGTTTTAGAGAGACAGAACAATTCCTAGAGAGAGAAAGCGACGAACAAGAGTCTCCAAGTGCCCTAGCTTGATCTTCATCACCATTGGAGGCCAGTTTGAGCTTGGAGAAGTATCGATCAACATCCAGGAGCAGGAATCCATCCTTCATAGTATGAATTCCGCGTTTGATTCTGCTTTTGCTTCTTTCTCCATGGAGTAGTTCTCCCATTCATCTGGGTATGGAGAACCCTAGATTTGTATGTTAGGCTTTGATTGTATGAACCCAAGTACTGATTCTATGATTTGATTATATTCGATTGAGGTTTGAATGATTGAATGGCATGAATCCTGATCAAATTCCTGTTGTTTCTGCTTTAACCTAGAATGAGAATATCTGCCTAGGTTGATAGAGCATCCTTGATTGAAGGTAGGGAGTTGGTGACTTTAGTCGAGGAGCCAACTCACTATTCTGTACCGGATTTACTCCGGTAGTGGAGGTTTTGTTTATAGGGCCTCAATCTGTTTACTCCGGTGGAGGTTAGTCGCCCGCTAGAGACTCAGATTGAGAGGGTATGAAGACCTTTAGTCGAGACTTCAGGCTGTTTAAGAACCTTCCGCAGTATAACTATCATAGAAACTGAACTTGGTAATTACAATCCGGCTTAACTGCAGTCTAGGGGGAACCATATCTGGGTGACCTCTCTTAAATTGAATACAACAGTTTACTTGCTTTGTTAGTTTGTTAGTTTAGACTTGCATTAAAGTTTCATTGCTAGATAACAAGAATTCACTCCGTTTTGTGTGTCCTTAAAAACAATGTTGTTCACCTAAAAAGACACATTGGGTTTGCTCACTTCTGGCAACACTTTCATAGCTATAATTGGCGATGGACCAGTTTGATTGACACTAACTGGTCCATCACTATTGATTAGTTATCAGTTGGCTCCCTTAAGTTCACTACCAGCCGTACAATGAAAGTTGGATTGTTCAATATTGATATGAACAATGCTAGATTGACCATTTCTTTGGTCACAACATTGCAGAAGCAGTCGATCCATAGAAATTGGTGGATAACACACATGCTCGCTACTCACACGTGATTGGTTTTCTAAATCACACGTGGCTTTCCCTTTTGAAATATTAAAATCAGAAACAAACTCGAAGAATTTATCTCACCATTGATTTATATTTTTTTCAAATTTATTCATTTACTTGTCAAGAGATGTTAAAAATGAGGTTTACTTGTTGGTTATCTCAGCTGAGTCCACCCACATCAGCCACTACTTGGTAAAGAATGCGCAACATCTCACCCTGATTCCTGGTTTGTGCAACTGATTACACCTTCAGTCCGTCGTCGTTAATTGGAGCATCTACATCGTTGTCAACCTCTATGTTGACCATTTGATCCTCCTCCACGCAGCCTTGTGGAAGACCAAAATCTTATTTTCAACGTCGCGGAACCATATTCACATCAAATACACGTGTCCCACAAGGTGTGCCAAATTGTTTTGCATGAAACTAAATATCCACCGCCGCCCGTGCCAATTTTTTTTTGGGCGATTTTGATTTGATTGTTTCGCGGTGGAAACTTTTGCGGTGTCGTTTGATCTGATGTACCACGAACTGCTGAAATCAAGAAGACCGTCAAATATCCACCGACTGTGCTGATTCATCGATGGACCTCTGACTTTTGAAAACCAAGACGATTGTTACTCGGTTCACACCTCTCCAAACAATGTTCGAACGAGGGTGTTTGTGTTTTTCGGGGAATCTACGTTATGACTACTCCTATGGAGAATCATGTGGAGAGCTCCGCGACTACGCTACGACTACAGCTATGGAGATCCTTCCTTGAAGGAGAGATTTGCAAGGGAGTTATAGAGAGAAGGTAAAGTTTTGACAGAGTTGTTCTGTGTTAATTTATTTTGGTTCACCCCTCTCTCCTTTCTCTTATGATTTTATCTCAAATCATCTTCGTAGTCTCCATGTAACTTCTCCGTGGAACCGACTCATAACCACCTTGCTTATATCTCCACTCTGATTTGCGTAATCTCACGTGAAAGAAAAATGCCATCATTGCAAAGTTGTATTCTTCAACGACTCTGCTTCTCTACTCTCCAATTCCCTCCACGTCAGAGCTCAAGCCCCAGGATCAGTATCACGGTTCGAACTGTGACGTTGTTGCATCATTGAATTGCGGAGTTCGCCTTAATAAAAATTCTTTGCTTGAAACCACGCAGTTGCAAGACCCATGACGATGTTGTTAATCAATAACGTCACTGTTTTGACTCCACATCATTGTTGGGCTCGTAGCATCACCAACATCGCGACATTATGGAGATCAGCATCGTGGTTACTAACCGCGATGCCGTTAAACTCACAATGTCGTCGCGAACCTTACGACCTCGTTGAGCTCCGCGACATTATTCAACTCACAAGGTCATGGGGATTGCGACGTCGGTGAGCTCGTGGCCTCACGAAACTCCACAACGTTGTCAAAATTTCTCGCGAAGTCATTGGATCCGCAACGTTGTTGAACGCCGCTGACCTTGCGGCACCTTTGAACACGCAACGCCGTCACGAAATCGCTTCCCACGTCGATACTATTTTTTCTCGCGGCGTCGTTAACCTCACGACGCCGCAATAATATGGTTTAGGGTAAAAATAATTTTAGGTGTACACAGGAGCATTTAAAAATGATGAAAGTTACTTGTGATGGAGGATTGATCAATTGAGTGTACAATCTGAATTGGAAGTATCGAAAGTGAGAGAAATAAATGAAACTTGTCAAGAAATCACTATATATAGTCGTCACCATCAGGACCTTTAGTCCGTACTGTTGCATAGCTTTATTATTATTATTATTATTATTATTATTATTATTATTATTGAATAAGTGTGTGGATTAATGAGAAATGAGGAAGATTGTATGAGTTTACTTGTTTATGTAGAAACGAGGAGGTGATCACCAAGTCGTTGAGTAGAATTAAGATTAGTTTACGATTGTATTGGTTTACTTATATACTAGAATGGACCCGCGCGCTATGGTGCAAATCCTAAGAGATTGTGCAATTATTGGTTGTTGACACAGTAATAATAAATATGTTTGTTTCAATAACAATAATCATTATAATTTTTTATTTTTTAGTTTTACCATTTTAGTCATACTATTTTAGAAAGGCATAGTTAGTAGAAAAATGTGTTTGATACATGAATTGTTGTACGTTGAGATGTATAACCTTTTTCATTTGTTAGATACTTCACGTTAATTATGGCAATTTCGATTTTACCCATTTTACCCAACCAGGTTTTGGGCAGGGCGAGCATGGGTAGTGTCCTAAACCTGACCTGTCCTGACCCTCCCCATTTTTTACCCGTTTCTTGCTTAAATCACATGTGATTTTACTCAAATTACTTATTCTTTTACTTTATTACATAATATTTTAGTTGTATTAATATTGTAAATAGGTGAGAAGCTCAATTTCACGAATAATTTAACAGCATTAATCACGTTATAGTTTTTTTTTGTAGGATAAATGAATATTTTTAAAATATTGCGTTGAAATTACACTCATATAGGTCAACCTACGCCCCGTAATAATTACACAACCTACCACGAAGCGTGTATGGGTATCGAGATACCCGTACCGACCTGCCACATTAATCCGACTTCACGTACATATTAAAAATATGTTCGCCTGTGCATTACTACGGGTTTGAGATTAACAGGTTTTCCCAACTAATTAATTATATTCTCAATCAATTAGTATAAAAGAAAGAAAAATAGGAAAAAAGAAACGAATGGGTGATAAGTGTTTTCACATCAATTTGATCCATGAAGAAGCTGGCGACATGAGATTTCATCATGTCATCCATGGAAAAATCCTGTGAAAGCTTAACGGCCTCCATTTCCCACTTTGCCAACTGTCATTAAATAGTTGGTTAGTCATATGAAATAATTAACAGCTGTGCAGAGTAATAAAATCTTAGGCAACAGTAAACTGTATTTAACATTATATATATTAATATTTTTATTCACAGTTAGTCGTATTATTTGTCAATAAATAAGAAAACCTCCAACCCCAGTGTGTCGGTGTCGAAGTCAAATGCTGGAGCGAGCTAGGGATAACCAATTGTTCAAGGACACACGAGCCTTCTTCTGGGTTCTTCTTCCTCTAATTTATCTCACTGGAAAAAATCCCTAGCCCAAGCGAATGACGAATCTGCTTCTCCTTAACCTGTCGTCTACCGGAATAGCGAAGGCTACAACGAGGAGGGAGTTGAAGGTAGCGCTTTGTCGTTGCTCAGTCAGATTAGAGGGGGATTGGGATCAGCAATGAAGGAAGAATTGGGAGCTGAGTAGATTCGTTAGTTGCATTGACGACAGAGTGTCTGAAAATAGAGGATGAATCAAGGTAGATCAGCGGCAGCCAGCGGCGGAGATGATGTTCCTCGCAATGGTGATGTTTCTGTTGAAGGAAAAAGAATAGGAGAGGGTGGAGAAGAGGGAAACCGGCGGATTGGATGAGGGCGGCGACAATAGCTTCTTCTGGTCCTCTTCTCCATTGACTGTCTGCAGCACCAGTACCAGGGGCTACTTTCGTCGCCGTATGCTATTGCTGGGGTAGCGATGATGGGCCCTCCATAGCCATCCCCTTTCCCTCTTTTCCCGACCATGCCGGTGCATAGCCCAAGATGGTTACTTTCCCCCAAACCTTTCCCTCTCTCCCCCACCATGCCCTTTCTAATTCCTAGATGGAGAGGAAGTGCATCATATGTTGTCAACCTCCAGAGTCGTTGTTGCATGTGGGGGCATGGGACTTGAGCGACCTTACTTGCTGCCATGCATTGTTAGCTATAGGATTGATGGGGAAAAAGTTGGAAGACTATGTCGAATCGTGCTACTTAGTATCCACTGTTAGAAAGTGTTACACTAGTGGCATTCCATGTGTAATAGGATAGCCGACTTGGCCTCAAGATAATGGGTATCTTATTTACCCACCGATTTTCAAAGCAATGCCGTGTCGACCAAAAAAGAAAAGGAGAAAGGAGCCAGGTGAACTAGAGGTGAGAATGAACAAGAGTGGAGTCTATTCTGGTACATCAGTCAGAAGAAGTGGAATGGTCATGCACTGCACCAACTATGAGGTTGCTAGCCATAATGCTAGGAGTTGCCCCAACCCTCAAGTTGTTGTGTCTGATTAGAGGGAAGCAAGAGGGAGAGTGCAACAAGGTGGAGGCTCAACAAGACCTAATGTAAAACTAATTTTGGTTTGTTCGTGAATTTGTTTGTTTGAATTTGGGCAGAGGGTTTTGCATCCTTAGCTTGTTCATGTATTTGTTTGTTTGAATTTCGATAGAGGGTTTTGCATTGTTCTGTATGCAAGTCCATGACCCATAATGCTAGGAGCTACCCGGAGAAAGATTAACAAGTTCAACCTTTGCACATAAATCTGGTGGTTGATAGAGAAGTGAGAGATGCTCTAGGCGGAGAAGCAGTATACTCTCAACTTGAAGGTTCAGTTGGTAAGCGTACTGACTCACTTCTACTGTCACTCCAGGAATTGGCCAAGTGTAACCACTTCCTAAAGCGTAGTATAGCGGGTTTAGGTTTAATTATCAACCCGGGTCCTAGATTTGATGACTACTCACTGAATTCTTGTTATCTAACAATGAAACTGGAATGCAAGTTTAAACTACCAAACAAACAAAGCAAGTAAACTGTTGTATTCAGGTTAAGAGAGGTCACCCGGATATGGTTCCCCCTAGACTGCAGTTAAGCCGGATTGTAATTACCAAGTTCAGTTTCTATGATAGTTATACTGCGGAAGGTTCTTAAACAGCCTGAAGTCTCGACTAAAGGTCTTCAGACCCTCCCAATCTGAGTCTCTAGCGGGCGACTAACCTCCACCGAAGTAAACAGATTGAGGCCTTAACGAACAAAACCTCATCTACCAAAGTAAATCCGGTACAGAATAGTGAGTTGGCTCCTCGACTAAAGTCACCAACTCCCTACCTTCAATCAAGGATGCTCTATCAACCTAGGCAGATATTCTCATTCTAGGTCAAAGCAGAAACAACAGGAATTTGATCAGTATTCAAGTCATTCAAACCTCAATCGAATATAATCAAATCATAGAATCAGTACTTGGGTTCATACAATCAAAGCCTAACATACAAATCTAGGGTTCTCCATACCCAGATGAATGGGAGAACTACTCCATGGAGAAAGAAGCAAAAGCAGAATCAGACGCGGAATTCATACTGTGAAGGATAGATTCCTGCTCCTGGATGTTGATCGGCACTTCTCCAAGCTCAAACTGGCCTCCAATGGTGTTGAAGATCAAGCTAGGGCGCTTGGAGACTCTTGTTCGTCGCTTTCTCTCTCTAGGAACTGATCTCTCTCTCTAAAACTCGAATCAGCTCTCGGCAGTAAAAGCACGGTCTCAGAACACGGCCATGTTCTGGTTTAGGTGTGCCCGTGTTTTGGCTCAGCTTCACCGAAATGACTTCCGAATGCCCCGAAACTCGTGCTTAGCCTTCCCTTTTACACCTGGGACCTGAAACATGACAAAATAGCACAACCCGGCATAAAATAGGCCAAAAACACACGACTATGCCCCTCAAACGGATAAGAACTAGGGGCGCAAATACGTGCAATTACATCGTTACCATGTACAACAAGAGTCGGCTCTCAACTAACAGAAGTTGATGTCACTCAATGACCTTCTACCCAACTAGCATCTCAGCTATAGAATTTGGATGATTAAGATGTAAATGGTAGACAACTTCAGTAGCCTAATGAGATTAGTAGAGTATGCGATGATCAAACTAAATGAGCTTTTGTGGTTACTTGTTTTACCCTCTTTTGTATTTTTGTAAAAATCTCGAACCATCTGCAATTTAGGTATATAAATTCAGTTTAGTAGGGCATGAGACGATCAAACTGAATGAGCGTATGTGGTGACTTGTTTCACCCTCTTTTGATTTTTTTTTGTAAAAGCTCGAATGATCTTGTGTCCAAGTAGCATTTCAGGTATATAACTTTTCGGTTACTTATGTGAATGGTCAATTTAGCTACAACTTTAATAAATGCATATCTTGACTTATCGATATTAGGGCATTGTCTAACTAACAATGGTCGATTACACATCGATATTAGGGCATTGTCTAACTAACAATGGTCAATTACACAATTATATAACAGGGATTACATTAGTTGGAAATGGTCACTTGTACGAATGGTACATAACAGTCTTCATACTAGTTGTGAAATGCAATAATAAAGTTGACACCACACGATCATGCAATACATCAAATTAACAACATTCACAATTTGGGACAACAATCAAACACCCTGAAACCTACAAACTGCAGTAAAAGCTATGACACAAATTACACAAAATATCAAGTTCGAGTTCCTACTCTCAAGGCTACCAAGCTCTGACATTGTCTTTGCATGATCTTTTCTGATTATGTTCAACTCTTCTAACAACTTCCTATTCATTTATTCCGATTCAATAAGTTTTGCTTTAAAGTCAACCTTCTCATCTTCGTTGGCATAATGAAATGATCCATTCCTGAGGTACAGTTGATATAGATCCACCAACAGAATGCTTGCACTTAAGATTTGGAATTTAGGTAAACAAACAACCAACAAAGTACCCAAATACAATACCTTCCAATAGGGACAAAAATAAAACTGTCTTCTTGGATTCCTAAAGGTACCAGACTTGTTCGCAATGGAAGGGACTTTATGCTCACATAGAGGTGCTAAATCGTGATTTGTGTTTGCCGAACTAGAAGAACCCTCCCTTGCAGAGCCCTCCCTTGAAAAGCTCTTCCTAGCACACATGATTTTTATTGCTATCAATGAAAACAGAGGAAACAATCCGCTTCATTCCATCATTCCATTCGGATTTCGCAACACCGACAAACTGGTAAAGGGAAGGGTTAATACACCTTACCTTACAGATGCCCAAGGGAAGAGGCGACTGCGTCTAAGCTCAACGACGGTTGGGCGAGGCTGAACGACGGCGGCGACGATGCACAACTACGGAGGCGATGATGCTCAACTACGGCGACAACGAGGGCAGAAATCGATTGTCACCGCAAGAGTATTTCCAGCAACATCCCTTTCTTGGTTTTAAAGAGTAGAGGAAGAATTAAAAATTAAAAGCAAAAAATAATAAAAGACAAAATTTTAATGATATCAGACGTGGAAGCTGAAGTTTTTGATGAGTTGGACCACCGTTAACAAAGAATTAGTGGTGACGAAATTAATGCTAATAACGTTTGTCTAATAATTAGTATTACGATAGTTTTGGCTAATATTATGGAATGGGGAAAATGTTTGGCTAAAACATAGTATTTACTCTAATTAACTTATGTAATAAGATTGGATTTAAATATTTTCAGTGACCAACCACCATGCAATTAACCGGTGAACATATATTCAGATTTTAACCTCTTTTGAACTTGGAATGTATTACCTCCTTTGATAATAAGTTTATAACTGATTTCATTCCTTTAGTAGTACGTAGCCCTGAATGGTAAACTTCACACATAGTGATTGTCTTAGGGTTCTCTTCTTCCTTCCTTTGTTGCTAGTATCACCTGCTCACTTAATTCGCCACGTAGCAATAATTTATTAAAAACATAATAAATGACAAATTAACATTGCACGGAGTTCGCGCGTACTGAAGACACCTTAATATGAATAGGGGGAAAAAAAAGGAAACAGTCGAAAGGCGCATTGGTGCGCATCTCCCAACTCGGTAAAACATGTATTAGCCCCAATCAATAACTTGATATTCCCAGGTGCCAACACTTACTTCTCAGTAGGCAGATGATATGTAAATGGTATCCTCATCATTAACGCAAACAATTTCAATTGATTAAGTAATCCTGCAAATGATTCTAACTTTCTAAGAGCTAGTGGTTTCGTTTCGTGATAAATATAAACACATATATATACCAAACAAGCAATGAATCACACATCCGGTCCACATATATATAATAGTGAGGCTATCGATCGATGGCTTCTTCTTGTTCCACGATGGTGAATCTGTTGGCAGTGTTGTGCATTTCCATTTCACTGCTGATCACAGCATTCCCTGCTACTACTGTGAGCAGCAGCTCCCACCTCCTAAACTTGAGAGCTGCATTGAAGTCCGCAATCCACCGAACGGATGCCGCCTTGTCCAATTTGACCACAGATTCGTCGTGCCGTTATTTGCTCGACTTGACACTGTCGGACCTCAGATGGTGCCTTGCAGCCTTACAAGACTTGGCCTCCGGTGGTAGTAGTGATGAAGGGCATGCGAGCGACTTAAGAACGCGGCTGAGCGCTGCATTGACCCATCAAAACATCTGCCAAGAAGAGTTACCTGCAGGGCCGTACGCGAACGGCACCGAGGAATTGGTGGCAGCAAGGAGATATCTGGGTGGAGCCGAGTTGCTGACGCATGGGCTTGTATCAATGGCGAGCCGCCTACAGCATAATTTCCCACCCAAACTGGCCAAGTTAGCAGCTGGAGGGAACCCTTTTGCGGCATGCAACGTGACAGTGGCTCAAGATGGGTCGGGAGATTTCCGGAGCATCGCCGACGCGCTGTCGTCTGCCCCGGACGGTAACACTGCCCTTCATTACGTCATCCATGTTAAGCAAGGAACATATCACGAGTACCTCAAGGTTGACTATAGGAAACACAACGTCGTTTTGGTCGGCGAAGGGATAGGCCGGACAATCATCACCGGCGATCGTAGCAATTACTCCGGATACAGCACTTTCAATTCCGCAACACTAGGTGCGTGCGTGCGTGCGTATTCAGTTCGGTATATTGATTTATTAGTCTATTACCTGGAAAGTTGACTTCTATCTTTTTTCATTAATTTCTATCTAATACAAATGACAAATTCCATTCTAGCACTTATCTTTTTTTGAATCTTCATCATTATTTGGCCACTAAATAGCTTACTAGTTTTAGTCTAATTAACATTAGACGTTACAATGCTACAATGTAATTGACAGCTCGGCACATGTCACCGTAATTAATTATAATACTGATAGAGTAAGTAGTAAAATTAAAATCCAAATATCCCTTTTTAGATATGTTTTTTTTTTCGAAATTTAATTTGCATTTAGTGCCGGAGAGTAAATTCTTTTTACTTTGTGCATAGGATGCTAATTGCTCCATACATTCAGATATGCCATCCTATATATATGAATATGAGTGAAATTTCTTGACAGAGCACACGCCAAAAATTTTCGACCTCCTTTGATATCGTTTTGTTGTTGTGTTTGTTGTTGCTACCAAGTTAGAAATCTTTTATGACAAGCGTACTTTTCTATGCAATACCATTAAGTTCATCGATTAAGAACCAATATTTCTTTTTAGATAATTTTATCAGTGATTGTTGGAATCAAATTATTATGTTCATCGACTCCTTTTCCATTCTTCCAAATAACGAGCTGTACGTACATGGTATTGCTTTCCCATGCAGCGGTGGACGGTCCAGGGTTCATAGCAATCGGCCTAACCATCGAGAACACAGCGGGGGCCTCAGCGGGGCAGGCCGTAGCAGTCCGGGCCGGGTCGGACTTCTCTGCGTTCTACCGATGCGAGATCAAAGGCAACCAAGACACACTGTTCGCCATCAGCAAGCGGCAGTTCTACAGGGAGTGCCGGATCAGCGGGACCGTGGACTTCATCTTCGGCAACGCGGCTGCCGTGTTTCAGAGATGCGACATCGTGTCGAGGCGGCGGGCCGTGGGTAACGTGATCGCGGCGAGCAGCCGGATGAACCGGGACGAGCCGACCGGGTTCTCGTTCCACCGCTGCAGCGTGTGGGGGGAGCCCGGGGCGCCGGTGACGTACCTGGGGCGGCCGTGGAAGCAGTACGCGAGGACGGTGTTCGTGGAGACGAGGCTGGGACACGTGGTGGCGGCGGAAGGGTGGTCCGGGTGGAACAACCGCTACCTGGACACGGTGTACTATGCGGAGTACAGGGATAGAGGACCCGGGGCGCAGCCGTGGAAAAGAGTCAAGTGGGGTGGGGTTCATGCGCTTACGGACCCCAATGAGGCGGCGCGGTTCTTGCCGACCAAGTTCATTCAGGGAGATAGGTGGATCCCGGCTACTGGTATTCCATACGACGATCGTTTGTAAGGCTACATTGTATTACATGGGTCAAAACTTATGTACAAGCTGTTCGGTCGGTATTATATTAGTAATTCTTTGTCCTCTTGATTATTGCAGCGGTAAGAATTAAATTATATTTGAAATTTAATTAACTTATTTACTAACTTAGTTGAAATTCAATAATTTACAAAACTATTCTGATAAGATATTTCCATTAACTTTACCTAGTGTCTGAATTATTACGAATATTTTTTGCCCGTCCTTCACAGCACCGAGAATTTAATTATGTTTAAAATTTCATTAGCTTATTTGGTGAGATAGTTTGTTGCGGAGTACGTACTAGTTGCTTTGTTGTGTACGTACCCGACCTGTCCAAGTGTCCTTTTTATTTTGTTTGAGGACTATGCTAGCTATTTGACATTCCCAGTTACGTGATGTAAGGGATTGCCAACTAGTATATATTATCTTGTAAGCTGCTGCCGCAGCATCATCATTCTGCAGAACCCTAATAAAACCTAAGCCGAAGACTCCTTGAGAGAGTCTTCCGTGGATTAGTCTTGCTCACTAGAGCAAGGATACCACGTAAATCGTTGTGTTCGTGTTTTTATCTTTGATATTTCTCATGGTATCAGAACTGTGACAAGATCACGGCATCCCCTTTGGCGTTATGGGTTCCGACGATGAGAAGATGAAATCTCATGCTTCCGAGACGTCGACGATGGGCGCTGTGTCAGTTGGCAGCGATGATTTCCCTCCGGCGTTCATTCTTCACAATTCGGACAGCCCTAATCAATTATTTGTTGGCGAGTTACTTACTGATGTGAACTATGGTGAATGGCTTGGTGATATTACTGATTCTTTTATTGCTAAGAATAAATTGGGATTCGTTGATGGTTCCATTGGTAAGCCTAAGGAAGGCCCTCTTCGGGATCAATGGAAACGGTGTGACGCAATGGTCAAAGGCTGGTTAAAGACTACCATGAGCAAGGAGCTACGTTCCAGTGTTCGTTTCGCCAGCACTGCTCGTGACATCTGGGTCGATCTGGAAGCGCGGTTCGGGCATGGTGCCCCGCCCCGGCTGTATGAGCTGCGGCGAACGATTGTCATGCTTCAGCAAGAGAAAACTAGTGTCTCTAGCTTCTACACCAAACTGCGTGGCTATTGGGACGAAATCCAGTCAATTGCGCCAGCACCAGAATGCTCTTGTGGAGGCTGTACCTGTGACGTCAAACGTCAGTATCGTGCGATCAAGAACAGTGAACAGCTCTTCGATTTTTTGATGGGCTTTGATGATGCTTTTTCTACTGTAAAGACGCAGATTTTGGCTATGCGTCCTATTCCTTGTCTGGCCGAGGCTTACCAGCTCGTGAGCAACGATGAACATCAGCGAAAGATTGCTCAGGCTCGTCGTCCAACCCCCGAAGCTGCTGCATTCCATGCCCAGGATGCTCGCCCTACCTCTTCGCGTGGGACTACCGACCGGCCTGCTGAGTCTACTAAGCCTCGTTATGTTTGCGATCACTGTGGCAAATCTGGCCACACAAAGGATCGCTGCTTTCAACTTGTTGGCTATCCCGAACGTGGCACAGACAAAGGTGACAAGAGTGGCCGCCGCAAAGGGGGCGATCGCGGCAAAGGCACTCCCCGCGTTGCTCAGGTTGGGGTTCGTGACAGCCCCATTCCTGGTCTCTCTGCTTCTCAATTTGAACAACTGAAAACCTTGTTTGGTGGAGACCCGAAGTCCGCGGCCCGGCCAGCGAACAATACCACAGGTAATTCGACACATCATTCACTTTCTTCTGATGAATGGTTAATTGATACCGGCTGCAATGAGCACATTGTGAACAATTCGGGTCTAGTCTCCGGCTCACGGATCGAACCAGGATTGCAAGTTCGGCTTCCTGATGGGTCGTCCATTGATGTTCGTCATATTGGTTCCGTTCGGTTGTCCAACGGAATGGTCTTGCCGCGAGTGCTTTTGGTTCCGGAATTTAAATGCAATCTTCTCTCTGGTAGTCAGCTTACTCGGGACTTTTCCCTGGCTTTGATCTTTCTTCGCGACTTCTGTGTGATACAGGACTTGAACTCGAAGATGATTATTGGGACGGGGACACAGACTGATGGCCTCTACTACTTGCGGCTCTTTGATGGTGTTCGCCGCGAGATGGCCCATGCCACGCAGCGGGTAGTCTCTGCAGAGCTATGGCATTCTCGCTTGGGTCACCCGTCGCCTAAGAAACTCGATTTATTGCATTTAATACCAAGCACTCGTAGGACGAATAAGACCCTTTGCTCATCTTGTTTACGAGCAAAGCAAACTCGTTTGGTTTTTCCTTCTAGTTCTATTCGCAGTACTCGACCTTTGGAATTGATTCATATTGATATTTGGGGCGGTTATAAGGTTCCTTCTTTGAGTGGTGCTCAGTACTTCCTCACTATTGTTGACGATTATACACGTGGTGTTTGGATTTATCTTCTTAAGTTCAAGTCCGAGGCAGCCCGGTTCTTGAAATTTTTCATGCGCCAAGCTGCTCGACAGTTTGATGCTCTTGTCAAAATCATCCAGACTGACAATGGTACTGAATTTCAGTCCCATGATTTGCTCGATTTCTATGCCAGTGAAGGGATTCAGCTCCAAACTTCTTGTGTTGATACTCCCCAGCAAAATGGGATTGTCGAACGCAAACATCGACATATTCTGGACACTGCTCGAGCTCTGCAATTCCATGCTAACCTACCCAAGAAGTTTTGTGGGGAGTGTGTTCTTACCGCCGGTTACTTGATTAATAGCCTCCCTCACAGTACTTTGGGAGAGCAAACCCCCTACGAAAGGTTGTTTGGAAAGCGTCCATCTTATTCCCACCTTCGTACGTTTGGTTGCCTAGCTTACGCGAAGGACACGCACCACCACTTGGACAAGTTCGCAGAGCGGGGCCGGCCGTGCGTGTTCCTCGGTTATCCATCATCCCAAAAAGGCTATCGTGTCTATGAGCTCTCTACTCGGCGCATTTTCACATCCCGTGATGTGGTCTTTGACGAGACTGTTCTTCCCTTCCAAAAGCTTGCTGGCACGGTGCCTGTCCCGCGGTTCCTCCCTGCTCCGCTTACTGTTCCAGATGACGACGAGGGGGTCCTCTTCTCTGCAGAGCCCGAGCCTCCTCCTACGGATCTTCCAGAGAATGGTGCGCCGGACTCCCCCAGTTCCTCCTCCTCGTCGCCCTGTACTCCCGACGCGGGAGACACCTCGCCTAGCTCCCTTCCGTCCTCGTCACCCGAGCAAGACATGGGGTCCCCTGCTGGGCCTTCACCTCCTTCCATCCCGGCCAGCTCTCCCACAGCTCCCGCAGCCCCTGTCGAACCTCCCCGACGTAGTAATCGGGTGCGGCAGCCCTCTGTTCACCTGCGAGGTTATGATACTTATCTTCCCTCCTCTCATACTACCACTACTGCTAAATATCCGTTGTCTGCCTATGTTACGTTGAGCGCCTTTCCCCTAATCATCGTGTTTTTGTGGCAGCGGTGGATGCAATGGTGGAACCGACATTCTTTCATGATGCGGTTAAGTTTGCTTGTTGGCGTGAAGCCATGCAGCGCGAAATTGCTGCTTTGGAAGCCAATGGGACATGGGATCTACAGGATCTCCCTCCCGGTAAAAAGGCCATCGCTTCGAAATGGGTTTATAAAATCAAGTTTCGTCCTGATGGAACTGATGAGCGCTACAAAGCGCGGTTAGTGGCTAAAGGTTTTACGCAGGTCGAGGGTGTGGACTATCATGATACATTTGCTCCTGTTGCCAAACTTGTGACCGTTCGCACTGTTCTCGCTGTGGCAGTTCATCGTGGATGGCATCTCCACCAGCTCGATGTTAATAATGCTTTCCTGCACGGTGATCTGCAGGAAGAGGTTTACATGAAGCTTCCACCGGGATTTGCTCGACCGGGGGACAACCGAGTCTGTCGTCTTCCCAAATCCCTTTACGGGTTGAAACAGGCATCCCGCAACTGGTACATGAAGTTCACTCAGTCGCTACAACAGTTCGGGTTTCAACCATCTAAAGCTGATCATTCGTTGTTTATATATCGGCGCAATGGAGTTTTCACTTTTGCTCTTATTTATGTGGACGACATTATTCTGGGTGGTGATGATCTACCCACCATTCAGCGTGTCAAAGACTTCTTACAGGAGTAGTTCAGCATTAAAGACCTAGGTGTTCTGAAATATTTTCTGGGGATCGAGGTGGCACGATCTCGGACTGGGATAGTATTGTCCCAAAGGAAGTACACGTTAGATATTTTGAAGGACGCTGGAGTCCTGGCTGCTAAACCGTGTGCCTTTCCTATTGAACAAAATCATCATCTTACTCGCATCAAAGGTCCTGCAGCTAAAGATCCTTCGGGTTTTCGTCGTCTTGTTGGACGTCTGCAGTACTTAACTGTGACACGTCCAGACATCGTCTATGCCGTAAACATCTTGAGTCAGGCAGTTCACTCTCCTCGTCAGGAACACGAAGATGCTGCTTATCGAGTGTTGCGCTATCTTAAAGGTGCACATGGGCGCGGCTTGCGGTTGTCAACGACTGGAGAACTTGTGTTGACAACCTACTGCGATGCTGACTGGGGAGGCTGTCAGCGTACCCGTCGCTCTACTACTGGGTACTTCATTCAGCTGGGAAACAGTCCTATTTCTTGGCGTACCAAGAAGCAGCCTGTTGTTGCACGTTCATCAGCTGAAGCTGAGTATAGAGCCATGGCTAGTACTGTTAGTGAACTCGTCTGGCTTCGCTGGTTACTTAGTGAGTTGGGTGTGACCAACTCATCTCCGACTACGCTGCATTGTGATAACCAGGCAGCTCTTCATATTGCTGCCAATCCAGTATTTCATGAGCGAACAAAGCATGTCGAGATGGACTGCTATTTTGTTCGTGAACGAGTGACTTCTGGCGAGATAGCTCCTCAGAAGATATCCTCCCGTGATCAATTTGCTGATATGTTCACCAAAGGGTTAGGTGCGGAGCATCTCAGTTTTCTGACCTCCAAGCTTGGCCTGCATGATATTCACGCCTGCGCTTGAGGGGGCGTGTTGCGGAGTACGTACTAGTTGCTTTGTTGTGTATGTACCCGACCTGTCCAAGTGTCCTTTTTATTTTGTTTGAGGACTATGCTAGCTATTTGACATTCCCGGTTACGTGATGTAAGGGATTGCCAACTAGTATATATTATCTTGTAAGCTGCTGCACAGCATCATCATTCTGCAGAACCCTAATAAAACCTAAGCCGAAGACTCCTTGAGAGAGTCTTCCGTGGATTAGTCTTGCTCACTAGAGCAAGGATACCACGTAAATCGTTGTGTTCGTGTTTTTATCTTTGATATTTCTCATAGTTGAAAGCAAATAATTTATAAAATTATTACAAAAGACATATGCCATACATTTATTTAAGTGATACTTAAGAAATAATTACTACTCTATAAGTTTTACACAACTTACAGATGTTTTTTTTATTGATTCATAAGAAATAATTATATTTCAGTAAGCTTTACATAGTGTTTTAATCATTTGAGAAAACATATGTAATACATTTTTTTACTTGATACATAAGAAACAAATTTCTCCTCATAAGTTTTACCTAATGTATTTTTAGTTTATGTGATTATCATAAAACTTTGTTACATAATCCTTCCATAATATGTAAAAATAACTTTCATTAGCTTATTTAGTGATTTAGTTTAAACCAATAATTTAAAAAATTATTAGGCTAAGATACTCCCATTAACTTTACGTTTTGTCTGAATCATTACGAAGTACGTACGTCATATGTTTGTTTATGTGACACATAAGAGATAACTATCACTCCGTAGGTTTTACACAACTTACAGATGAATCCAATTATTACAACCTGAATGAACTTATTTCTGTAGATAAATTACCTTTATCCTCAATAAGATTAGCCACTCTTATCTTCTTGTTTGCTTTTGAGATCTACCAATTTATTCTTCAGAGCAACAACAAACCAAAAAGAATCATTTGAATCCATAACCTAGTTGGAGCTGAGAGAGACAGAGATAGAGAGAGCGAACAAGATAACCTTTTCCGTCAGAGGACATGAGGAAGGATAAAGAGGCAATGGATTGACGGGGACGACGGTCATCAGATGCCGGTGATGATATCAGGATGGGAAGAAAAGAAGATGATCTAGTTGACTTATACAGTGATTTTGTGATCTCTCTCTCTCTCTTTTTGATGTCCCGATCTTGTTTTGTACCAGTTCTCGGCTATTGAAAGTAGTGAAGAGATGAATTGATGGAAGCAATAGAGATAAGGAGGAACATCTGCAGATGGAGTGATTCATAAAGAGAAGAGAAGAACAAGGAAGGCAGAAGTAGGAGAAGAATAGAGACAGAGCAGAGGAAGGAAGGAAATTATGTTTACTGTGTTCGATATTCAGTTCAATACAGGAGGGCTATATTTATACTTGTTACTCAATTACATTCCAATCCCTATTCTTAACGAGTTTGCATCACATTCCCGTTTATTACAACTACCCTCCCCATCAAAATAGCTTTGTCCCCAAGGCTGAAGAACAGTTGAAAACAAGAAAACCCAAGAAGATAACAACAAAAACACACTAGTAGGAAAGCTACTGGAACTCTCTTCATCAAACCAAACCACAACAACTAGCTCCCAATTGCTAGCTCGCAATTCTCCAATCTCTTGCTCCGGATGTTAGCTACATAATGTGGTGTACAGTCTGGAAGAATCAGCAAATATATCAAGCGAGCACTAACTCGTTCAAAGGAAATATCATTCACATGAGATGAAGACCATAACTCAATTGAAGCCCCTAAATAATCTTTATCTAGTAATATTCTTCAGCTCACCAGCCAAATTAACCTTGTCGGGATAACTAAACTGGCCAAAACCATGAAAAGATGAAGACTTACTATGATTTGAAGGGTGTTATATTATGTTTCCAAGACCGCAAAACCTTGAACGAGAGTAGAAGAAGAGCAAGATAAAAGAGTAAACAAGGATAGCTCTTGATTGTAGTAGAACAGAAAAGGTCATATATGATAGTTAAATAGGTTACCACTACTATCCCAAAGATGAGCCCACAAGGAAAGGCAGAGAGATATTCAGCTCCCCGGTTTATCAATCTTGTCTTTCCACGGACTTTGCACCTAACCTTTCCCAAACCAATCTCTTCTCCTCTACGAAAGCAACCAACATACTGTTAGAATTTCATGGTCACTACAAAATAGAGAAGCTCATTAGTAAATCGCGTTGCCTTTTGTTCCTAAACATAATCTCTACTTACCCTGTTGCAATAATTTCCTTGAACCAATAAGGGGTCTCCTTACTCTCATGACTATCAAACTTCAACTCTTCTTCGTCCACTTCAATTTCATTCTCTTCATGAGATCAAACCCACACCAGTCCATGTAGATGAAAAATATAGGACCTTTCCACCATGTTTCGCAACTGAAATGTCATTCACTCAAATATTGCATATCAAATTGCACTCTTGAATGTGTAGAAGTGATGTAAAATTCTTAACGTAGACTTAATTGTTCTAACTATCTTAAAGTAACGATATTTTTAAACACAGAACTTTTAAGTGAATATGAGACACACGTGTCTTTAAGAGAGGGGTAAATATGGAAAGGTTGAGTGATGTTGGTTTGCCAAACACGGATGTAAAAGACACTACTAATGTAAACGGGCTCAAATAGTGCTCCATCCCACTAAACGCTCAACCATCACCGTCTCTCCAAACTTCTCATCAGACTCAACAAACGGCTAACCTCCACTACCTCAATTATTAAGCCAGAGCAATTTTTGGAGGGATAAATATGGAAAGATTGAGTGTTGTTGGTTGCCCAACGCAAATGGAAAATGTGCTACTAATGTAAACGGGCCCAAATAGTGTCCGACCCACTAAATACTCAACCACCGGGTTACTTTCGCTACACCTAATATAAGAGTGAAATGGGAAAGGTGCTTCCCCCATTACAAAATCCTTGCATCCATAGAAAAAGTAGGAAGGGAGATTCGTCTTTACAGTCATTTATTATTTTCTTATTTATAGGAAAATACATAAGTGATGGAATTTGAATTGTGATCTCTTTGAGAAAAGACTAGAAACATAAGCATTTAGACTAAACAAATTTGTTTAAACCTTTTAAATTAAAAACATACAGGAAGCTTAAATCTGAAAAGTCGATGGAATTTTCCATCACAGTTAGCTAAGCCACTAACTCTCCACCTAAATATTTTTTTGGTAATTGATACTTCTATTTTTATACTTTGATTATTTTAATTTGATTTTAATAATTAATTATATTTTTATATATCTTATAAAAGGGGAATAATTTTAAAATCACAAGCCTAATGCCATTGTTGAATATATTGCACATCGAATTGCAGTATTGAATGTGTAGACAGAAGCGATGCAAAATTCTTGACATAGTCTTAAATAATATAACTACCACAAAGCAACAATATTTTTTAACATAGAAGTTTTGACTGAATATGTGGCACATGTGTCTTTGAGAGATGGGTAAATATGGAAAGGTTGAGTGATCTTGGTTTGTCGAATGCGGATTGAAAAGCCACAACTAATGTAAATAGGTCTAACTGGTGTCCCGACCTACGTACTAAATGCTCAACTATCGCCGTCTCTCCAAACCTTCTCACTGGACTACACAAGCGCGTAACCGCCTCCACCTATATTTTTACGCAAAGCAATTTTAGGAGGGTTAAATATGGAAAGATTGAGAGTTCTTGCTTGTAGAGCTGACTGGTGGGTTATTTAGTTTCTTCGATAGTGTCCCGAGCTCTTAACATCAGTTCATTTGGTTGATCTTCTAGGTTGACTTTTGAGTTGATTAAAGATAAACAGTCTCCCGAGCTCCCGTCCTACTAAAGGCTCAACCATCACCGTCTCTCCAAACCTTCCCATCGGACTCGACAACCGCCTAACCTCCTCCACCTATATTATATGCATAGCAATTTTCGAAGGGTAAATATGTAAAGGTTGAGTGTTCTTGCTTGGAGAGTTGACTAGTGGGTTATTTAGTTTCTTTGATAGTAATGCATGATCTCTTAACAACAATTCATTTGGTGGATCTTCTAGGGTGACTTTTGAGTTGATTAAAGATAAATAACTATACTTTTTGGTGGTTAGTTTTCAGTAAACAAAGGCTATTCTTATTAGTGTTAACATAGGGAATAGCTTCAATCATACCACTTTTACACAAAATTTATATGCAAGACCGGAGATCATTGCCAAATTGAACTATTCAAGCTATAATGCTGATCTCCAACATATAAAACATAGTTTCTTTTGAGTGAAATACCCTCATGATTGGAGATAAGTTTCTATAATATGGTGTTTTGTGATAGTGGTCACTTGCTTCCAGATTTAAAAGTGGGGTTCTAATTACTACAATCTACACATAATATAATAGAAGGAAGGAAAAAACCCCTTCTCCCATTTCAAATTTCTTGCTCAGGAGCGTTTGTAGGAGGGTATAATAGGGAGTGTCAATTTTTTTTTATCTTTCCACTATGGAACGGACCAACATACCGTACACATGAGGACTTGAACGAGCCTAGGGATTGTTGCGGTCTACAAAAACAGAACAAGATTCCGCCACGGCCGCATCTGTTCGTGCTTCCATAGCGATCACCGTAACCGAGTCTTGGATTGTTCGGATGCTGGATCTGAACTCCAACCATGCGGGGAATAAATGAAATAATTAGAGAAAGTGAGCTTCATAATTGTTGTCAAAACAATTTCCCACTCCTTCTTCCACGTGCAAATCGCCTAATCCCTTCACTATTAAAAGAAATCCAAGCATACTAAAATGATCCAGTCATGCAGATGAAGAAAGGTTGTAAATTGCATGCAAGTAAAATTTTAAGATTGAGTCATCTAATCAAATCGCAATCAACCACCCATTTTTCCATCATTTGCAAGCTCTAACAGATAAGTGACAAAGAAATCCACAAAATCGCTGCACTGTAACAATACAGTATTATTGAAGATTGGTGGCTTTCTCTTCTTCTTCTTCTTCTTCTTCTTCTTTAAACTAGCGTCGAAGATATACAAAAAGGGGTTTAAACAAGTGATAAGAGAAGGGAAGATTACGAAATGAAAAACAAAGACCGAGAGGGGGAGTTGAAATTGAGGTTCGGGGGGAGGATGACATGCAGGAAAAAGGTTTGCATAGCTAAAATTAACGACAAGAAAACAGGGATGGGGAGAAGTGGATACCGACGACGATATAATTGAGATCGAGAGAGAGAAGTGAACCATGAGCCGGTGAGCACAGAGCAGTTTTTTTTAGGGGATATAGGGTTTTCTTTAAACCCTTTTATTTCTCAAGGTTGGTAAGATATATATGAAAGGGAAAAAACAATACTCCTTTTTTATTGCTAAAAAGAAAAACATTTAACAATAAACTAATGCATGGATCCTAATGGGCTAACCACTAACCATAGAATAAAAGAGTTGAATGGGCTTGACCCATACGAGATTTGGTCATGAAGTAAAACAAATGAACATCATAGGTTTGTCATCCTAAAACATGCTATTTTCTCTGGCCTCACATATATTATGCTATTGTTTTATATCTTAGTGACTAAAATATAATATGTTTTAAAGTTATTAAATGGTTCTCCCTCGATCAACCAGACTAGTCCAATTTTTATAATTTCAAATAAATATAATGTAATTATTTGATATTCTAAAGATTAAAATATAGTGTATTTTATAAGCGATTTTTTATTCGGTTTTCTGGAATTCGATTTCTAACAAACTTACACCATCTCATCATATTACCTGAAATAATATTGTTTCACAAGGTAACAGGTACTCGAAGTTTGTTCATAAGGCTGATTTTTTGATTCGCTGCATCATCCATGACTTTTTCTTGTAAAAATCGTCTATCCTTATCACATGTTTCAAAAAAAATATATATATATATACAACAATAAACAATACACTCCGTTACATTCTAAAATTTCACAACTCACATTCTTCTTGGCTGGGACGACGCTAGTTTTCTAATAGCTGCAGTTACATATGAGTAGCAAAAGGTTGGTTTTTTTCTTCCGGATTGGAAAGCCAATAAGGGGTTTGTCCCGGTGCGCCGTTTCTGGTCACTCGTGAGTTAGAGTTTGCATGTTAGGACAAAGACGGACAGCGAGAGAAAGTTAGATAAGAAGAGGAAAGCATGCAAGTAGGCAGAAAATGGAGATTATTGAGAATTGAAGGGACACGTTCTGTCTGTCTGTGACTGTGATTCAGCTCTTCCTCGTTGTCCCGTGTCTGCTGCTGCTGCGGCGCAGTATGGTAGGGTAAACCACTAACTCCTATATATGTATTGCGATAATATTAATACTTCGAAAAACGGCCACCGTCCCTAAAAGATTCCGCATTGCTCGTTCTATATTTAATATCAAACTATATATGACTGACAAAAGTTTACAAAATTCCATTTATACTGTTTCCCAAAACCCATAACACACATGCACTTGCTCTGGTTTTCAACAGTATCATCTAATCAATCTCTTCAATCACATTGACATTCCCAATGTCACTTTTAGCAAGCCGGTGCCCGGAAAAGAAAACCTATTTTAGAGCACCCTTCCTCCGCTCCGCTCCGCTACAGCTCTCTCTTCTTAAGCAGAAAGCTCTTGTCTTGTCTTCTCTCTGCATCCGAAGAAGCTCAACACTCAACAGTTTAATTTCCATGGCTCCACCACCACCAAAACCCCTTATTAGCATTCTAATTTTGTTCCTCCTCCCACTCTTGTCCACCTCCGTTGAAACCACTTCCCCTCCAAAAAATACTACCAACCTCTCTTCACTCTGCAGCAGGACACCATACCCAGAAACATGCCTTCACTCGCTCAAGCTATCCATTTCCATAAACATCAACCCCAACAACATCATCGCCATCCTCCTCCGCACCCTCGATTCCGCCATCTCCGACGCCCAGGGACTCACCCCTCTCCTCCTCCGAACAGCCCCCGACATCCTCGAGAAACAGAGAGGAACGATGCAGGACTGCAGAGACCTCCACCAGATCACCATCTCCGCCCTCCACAGATCAGCTTCCAAACTCCGCGGAAACAGCGACTACAGGAAGCTCGCCGACGCCAGAGCTTACATCAGCGCGGCCCTCACAAACAAGAACACGTGCCTCGAAGGCCTGGACTCTGCCTCCGGACCCTCCAAGCCCGCCCTAACCGATTCCATCGAGTCCGCTTACCGCCACGTCAGCAACTCCCTATCCTTGCTCCCCCGCAAGCCTCCTCCTCCTCCTCCTCGTAAGACGACGGTGCGGGGGCGGGTGCTGTCAGAGTGGTTGCCGCCGCGGTGGATGTCGATGAGTGCTCGCCGGGTTCTGCTGCAGAGCGATGATGACGGCAGCGAGGAGGGCGGTGACGGAATGATTTTGACGGTGGCGGTGGACGGGAGCGGGAATTTCACGAGCATTGGGGAGGCCATCGAGTTTGCTCCCGACAACAGCGAGTACAGGACGATTGTGCTGGTGAGGGCAGGGGTTTACGCGGAGAATGTGGAGATCCCGCGCAACAAGCCCAACATTGTCCTCATTGGCGACGGCGCCGACGTCACTATCATCACCGGCAACAGGAGCGTCGGGGATGGTTGGACTACTTTCAGATCTGCCACTCTCGGTCGGTAACCTTACTCATTCATTCATCTTCTTCCCATACAACGTAACTAACCAATCCAATTGCTTTCAGTTCCGCAAAGTTAGTTTCCCCAGTCGCAGTGTTCATATATATGTGCAATGTATTAATTAGTTGTCTTAATTCAGAGATGATCAATGATGAATGTTATTATTATTTTCCCAGTCACAGTATTTACATAATTTTTTTTTTGGTAATAGTATTAACATAATTAGACCTACTAATTTATTTAGTTATATATATAACACACATTATCCTTCCCGGCGGGAACATTTTCTTACTATTGTCATTGAGCGTTTTGCATTTGTTTTTCAAATTAAATTTCTACAATGTGAGGCCTACGCCTCCCTCATATCTATTTAAGTTGCTTTTGAAATTCGGAGGTTATGGTTAGGAGTGGATCTCGTCATTAAATTTTGGTTACTCAATCATGCATAATCTTTTTGTTGAAATTTAACCAACTTTATTTTATTGAATCTAGTATGGATTTTAAATTTTCTTATACAAAAAACAGATTTTTTAATATATTGCAAAATGAAATTCAGTTTTTTTTTTATATATATAAGATAGATAGATGCGGAGGCATTGTGAAACTTAGTGTCCCAGCCATATTAAAGAAGCCTTTGGTTTCTCCTGGATCCGGCGGTGGCCCTCAAAAAATCAAGTCCCTTTCTCTTTTCTTTTATTAGGTTGTTCTCTTCTTCTCTTTGATTTTGTTTTTCCTTTTCCTTGTTGTTTCATGCTTGTTCCTCCCCTTTCTGGATTTCTTCCTTCCCATGGATGATGACTTCTCTCCCTCCTTGTTGAGATGTATTTTGCTCCCACCTTGCTGGTTTCCAGATCTTGTGTGGATGATCTCCGGGTTGGTGTTTGAGGGTGCCGATTTTCGGTTCGCTTTCTCCTCTCTGATTTTTCTATCTACCTCCATTCTCTTCATCCATAGCTGGGGATGATTTGGGAGATGCATGGGCCTTTGTGTTCTTGGATAGACTTTTGGGGAGCTTGAGAGCAGGGAAGGCATTATTGTGGTGGGTTCTTGACCGATTTGCTCAGATCTGTGGGTTTGAGGAGCCACGGTTCTGTCCTTGTTCAGGGGTTTCTCCTCTGGTTTGTCTGTTGTTGCAGGTAGATCTTGGAGAGGTTCTGAGTTTGGTTCCCTATGTCCTTTCTTGCGGCCGTTGTCCTCTCATCGGCGATGTGTTGTCCTTTCTGGTGATTCTTCCCCAGCGAAGGGCGTCTCATGTTGGCAGGAGTTGGTGCGGCGTGTTTTTGGAGATAGGGGATGCTTTCGGACAGTGGCGGACCAAGAAATTTTATATAGGGGTGTCCTCTTTTAAAAAATAAATTAAATACAAATAATTCTAAAATAATTAATAAATAATAAATAATATTTAAATAAGAAATACTTTACTCATACAGTTTGAAAAAATTCACAATGTGTTTTCATATTAAAAAATGATTGTAGAACACACTTGGGGTCTACACTATTCAAAAAAAAATTGTCTCTGTATATCATATTAGACAATCATTCACGAACTGATCACATATTCAATTTCTAAACTTGTTTGTGATGTAATCCAAAGTTGAAAAGACTCTTTCAATACTTGTTGTACAACCATAAATCAATACAAATTAAGGGTAGCTTGAAATTTGTTTAATTGTTAGATTTTGAAAATAATTAGAGATAGAGAATGACATTATACTATTACACAGTGTTTAAAATCAAATAACATATGAGTTGTAGCCTAATGAAAATTTTGTTTATTAATAATAAAAGTGTCCTAGGTTTGAATTACCCAAACTATGACTTATATTCTCATACTCAAACTAAAAGATGAGAGTAGGATAATCACTTTTTTAAATTTAGGGGTGTCCCCGACTATCAATTATAATTTTTTTTGTCAATACGTAAATTACTACCGGGGGTTGGATAATCGTTTTCCCAAAATTTAGGGGTGTCCGGGGACACCCCTAAACAGCCGTGGGTCCGCCCCTGCTTTCGGAGGCCACCAGGCAATGCTTGGTCAACTGATGTAGGGTTTCTAGATTAGGCTTTCGTGATCCACTTGTTTGGATCAGGCCTTGGGCCTTGGTTTGGGTGTTGGGCCGATGTAAAGCCTAGTTTAGATTTCTTTTTCAGTGGGCCTTTTCCTTCCTTTCATTGTTGTTTCAACCATGTACACCATGTTTCGTATTAATGAGACGACCCATCAACGTTAAAAAAAAAAAATAAAAAAAAAGCCATATTAAAGAAGTTGCACGTACGCTTGCTTGCAGCGGTGTCGGGGGACGGATTTCTGGCACGGGACATAACCATCCAGAACACGGCGGGGCCAGAGAAGCACCAAGCAGTGGCCCTCCGCATGAACGCCGACCTCGTCGCCATGTACCGGTGCGCCATCAGCGGCTACCAAGACACCCTCTACGCCCACAGCTTCCGCCAGTTCTACCGTGAGTGCGACATCTCCGGCACCGTCGACTTCATCTTTGGCAACGCCGCCGCCGTCTTCCAAGCCTGCGACATCATCACCCGCCGCCCACTCCCTGGCCAGTTCACCGTCGTCACCGCCCAATCGCGCGACTCCCCCGACCAAGACACCGGGATTTCCATACACAACTGCTCAATCATACCTGCGGACGACATGATTATTGCTGATTTCCATGACAATTCCTCTGATACAGGTAGACATTACTAATTGCAAAGTAATAATTATTATTAAATATCAGTCCCATGCAATGCATATATCAATTCTTCAAAAGACACAGGTACTAATTAATTATTTAAAAGAACCCTAAATTATTCTCATACATGCTCGACCACCAGGTAAGGCCATCAGAAGCTATTTGGGGCGGCCGTGGAAGGCATACTCGAGGACCGTAGTCATGGAATCCTGGATAGATGGTTTTGTGGATCCAGCGGGCTGGACTCAGTGGTCGGCTGCGGAAGACGACCGGAAGGCATCGGAGACGTTGTACTACGCTGAATTCGACAACTACGGGCCCGGGTCGGCTACGGATAGCCGAGTTGCGTGGCCCGGTTTCCACGTCATGGATTATGACGAGGCCTACAATTTCACTGTTTCTTATTTTATTACTGGAGATGAGTGGTTGGGCTCTACTTCCTTCCCGTATGAAGACGGGATTTGAAATGGACGGAAAAGCTAGCTAGCTAGCTACTCGATTGCCCTTCCTTTTACAGAGCCAAAGTGTAATCAAGGTTTTTGAGATATTCAACATTTTCTCGTTAATTCAAATCTCTAAAAGTCTAATTGACTAATTAAGCTTAAAGCGAAAATCCGGCCAATTAATTCTACTATAACTAAGATTTTCACACATATTCAAAATTATTTTTCTTTACATATGCAAAAATTAAGTTTCCTTTTAAACTACGACATTGCTTTGTTAAAAAAATTACAATGGTATCCTTATCCTTTTTTATATTTTTCCAGACACCATATATATGAGGATTTTTACAACTTTAGATTTTTCTCATCTTGCCTTTTCCATCTCACATAACTGTGTATACATACAAGTTACCGTGAACTAAACATTGGATAATATAATTAACTGCTAACTAACTGAATTGACAAATAGAAGTTGTTCACGTGTACAGTAAGATAATTAATCTATTTGCACTTTATGTAGCTAAGCGGGTTCCTCTCTTATTTTTTTCTACAATATCGTCTTGTTTCAAGTCGGAATCGGGTTCAAGGATGCACGATTCAAACTCTGATCTTTGCTATCTTTCTAGTTCTTCATGTCAATATGCAGAGTCTCTCTTTATTCATCATTCCAACTTAAAACTCTGATTCTCTGCTTAACAAAACCCTCCAAGCTGTGAGTACAAATTATGTACTCCCAATTTAGGCAACAAATAATTATACTACCGCTTAACAAATTGTTGGGAAAATATGAATAGGCCCATTGAAGTATACCCAGTGGGTCTAAGGCCCATTAAAAGCCCAAAATGGCATGGGTTGGTTTGGAGGCCAGCAATAAGAGGGCGCATGACGACAAAAGAGGCTTGAGGACAAGAGAGTACGGCAGAGGAAAGCTGGAGAGATACCACGTATGGAAATGGTACCCCCATGCGCCCCACACGAGGACTAGCCGGGAGCGCGCCACGTATAGGCGCCTAGACGTTCAATCGTACTAAGCATTTAATGCCCTGCTGACATAAGGCTGGACTCAAGGAGTTTGGTCGGGGCTTGGTCGGAGGCTAGACTAGTATAAATAGTGTCGGTAGGTGGCATTTAAGCAGGTTGGCTTCTCTCACTAAAACCTCTTTGAGCACTTATCTCTCTAGAGTTGGCACTAACTTGAGCGTTGGAGTGCTAACGGACTTCTCCAAGCCCACTAGGCGCTTGTCTTTGCAGGGTCCAGGCGCCCGTATTGTAGGTTGGGTCCACCTGACCTCGGTCGGTAGGACTTGGGTATCTTAGCTCAAACAATTGGCACGCCAGGAAGGGAGAGTGACCTAGGAGCATGGAGGATATGAATGACGGAGATGGAGGGGCGGATAGCTCGAGAACGGAGAGCTCCAATCAGGAGGAGAATGAGCGTCAATCAAGTCAAGAACTGAGCATGGAAGTATAAGGGAAAGGTAGCCATGGGTGGCCACCCATGGAAAGCGACTCATTGTAAAAAAGGAAGTTATTTCGGATTATTGATGATCAAGACAAAGTCATAGCAACGCTACGAAGGGAGTTGGAAGGACGAAGTGGAGACACGAGGACATATAGTCCAACGATGAGAAAGCGAGATAGAGCGGTGGACGACTCGGAATCCAGTCAGTATGGGCATCCGTATTACGATGGGCCAAGTGGAGAAATAACACCTCCCAGGCGCCCAAACACGTGGAGACTGCCTGCCGAGCTCGCTATGTCCAGCCCAGAAGAGCACAACTTCTAGGCGCCTAAGCATCCGACCAGGCTCTTTGAAGATAAATGGCGTCCCCGAGGAATCAACAACGAGGTGATGAATCACCGCAGGAGAATGTTCAAAGGTTTCTTGAGCTTGCGGAAAGTTTGAAGATAAATGGCGTCCCCGAGGAGGCATTGCAACTGAAGCTATTACCCTACTCTCTTGTGGAGAAAGCGCTCCGATGGCTCAACAACCAACCAGCTCACTCAAACACCTCTTGGGATGATTTGCTCAACAAATTTATGACCCGATATTGTCCTCCTTCCAAGACGGCCGAGTGGAGAAAGAAGATTACTCACTTCGAGCAAGAGAAAGATGAGACATTGAGTGATGCATGGGAAATATTCTAGGATTCCAATGGCCACCCCATGGATTCGAGGAGCAATTTCGAATAGAGACCTTCTATGGCAGTCTCATTCAAGATGACAAGATCCTCATTGGCTCTCTTTGCCAAGGGAAGTTGATGAACATAAATCTACCTTAGGTGACCGAGTTGCTAAAAAACATGGCTCTCAAGGGATACGATTGGGGTTTGACGAGGAGTGGTAAGAGGATCACCGAAAGAGGATTGCGAAGTGTAGGAGCAAGTGCTCCACTTGAAGCTAAGCTTGAAAAGTTGATAGAGGTCATCCTTGAGAACAAGAAGCAAGGAGAGAGAGCGGTGATGTCTTGTGAATTTCCACAACGAACACTCTTCCAAGTCTAATAATGTAAGAAAAGCTAAATGAAGAAACTCTTCTTGCCATATGTCACCACTATCAACAGAGAAAACGACCAACACTCTTCATGCATGTAGCACCAACACCAGACTTATGCCTTTTGTTTTTTGTAGCTAGAACATGGTCTTTTGAAGGAATGACTTAAGGATTGGCCTAAATAAAGGCAATAATTAATATGCAGGAGGCATGGAAACAATAAAAATGAAATCCAAATTCTCAACCACTACCAACAAGAAATACCCTAATTGCCCATACGATTCACATCCACATCTGAAAGCAATCAACCATGTTCGACACAAACTGCCATAGGAGTCGTAACTATACAACAAATATAGCCCAAACCCTGAACATTGACGAATTGAGAGGAAGGAGGAAAGGGGAATTGGAAAGAGAACAACGTAAGAATGAAGCGGACGAATCAGAGGAATAAGAGGAGACCAGGGCTTGCCCTGAGAAGCTCATTGACGGTAATGAAGGAGACGATGGTGGTGATGACGAGCATAGTGGCTAGGATGCCGTAAACCTTATGGATCAAACCTCATCGGAGCCATTTCTCGCCAAGATCAAGACCTGGATATAGATTCTCGTTGTTTCCAGCCTCCAGATCCGGCTCCTTCCTTAGATCCTTCCATAACGGAGGAAGATCGCATTTACAATTAGCAATTCCACGGGAGCTTAATTGAAACCCTAAAAATTGAAAACCCAATGTAATTGCAGAGGGAGTGACTCACCGAGAACACAGAGAAGTCGAAATTGTCGAGGATCGAGATCGTCATAAGGCTCCGAGCTCCTATTACGACCTGCACAATCTCGACGGCGTTGCTCCGAGCTCATATTCGACTCGCACAATCTCCGACGGCCGAGAAGACAAAGCTCGATTGGTAGTCTAAGCCCCAAGGCACTCGATTCGAGATGAAGAGCAGGCAGGTTTGTGTTTTTCGTTTGGGTATTTTAGGGATTCCCTGAGGACTTGGTAGTTGGTTCTTCTCGAAGTAATGAAAGGACTTGAGCCACTCGACCTCTAACATGTTTTAACTTTTTAATTGAAAATAGTTTTTTTTTTATAAATAAGTTGAATATGAACATATAAAAAGACAAAAATAGATAAGACTAAACATAAAAAAAGGACACTCATTACTAAAGAGTTCCACTTGCAGCGTTGGTGTATGTTATCACATATCCCGACGATCAATTGATGGAGAAGGCTTCCGTTGGAAACTATAGCATTTATAGACGGTCAGACTGACCGTCACTAAAAGGTTGTGTCTATATCAGCCTTTTCTTATAGTGAAATAAGTATCCCGAGGAGCAAGTGAGTTTCATTGCCAATGCTAGAGGGAACAACCCTAATAGCAATACCTACAACCTCGGGTGGCGCAATCATCCAAACTTCGCTTGGTTTCCCCATACCAATCCAAGACCCCCCGGTTTCCAAGGTTCGACGGGCAATGATAACGATGTAATTGCACGTATTTGCGCCCCTAGTTCTTATCCGTTTGAGGGGCATAGTCGTGTGTTTTTGGCCTATTTTATGCCGGGTTGTGCTATTTTGTCATGTTTCAGGTCCCAGGTGTAAAAGGGAAGGCTAAGCACGAGTTTCGGGGCATTTGAAAGTCATTTCGGTGAAGCTGAGCCAAAACACGGGCACACCTAAACCATTACACGGCCGTGTTCTGAGACCGTGCTTTTACTGCCGAGAGCTAATTCGAGTTTGGCAAACATTGGCCAAAACACGGGCAGGGCTGAGATAGAACACGGGCGTGCTTCACCAAAGCACGGCCGTGTCCTCCCAAAAGCATGGCCGTGTTTCTCCTAGTGTAATTAACCCTAGCCAAAGCACGGGCGGGCTGAGGCATTACACGGCCGTGCCCTCGACCGTGCTTTGGCCACTAATGCCCTTTCGAGTTTTAGAGAGAGAGATCGATTCGTAGAGAGAGAAAGCAACGAACAAGAGTCTACAAGTGCCCTAGCTTGATCTTCATCACCATTGGAGGCCAGCTTGAGCTTGGAGAAGTGCCAATCAACGTCCAGAAGCAGGAATCCATCCTTCACAGTATGAATTCCGCGTCTGATTCTGCTTTTGCTTCTTTCTCCATGGAGTAGTTCTCCCATTCATCTGGGTATGGAGAACCCTAGATTTGTATGTTATGTTTGATTAAATGAACCCAAGTACTGATTCTATGATTTGATTATATTCAATTGAGGTTTGATTGATTGAATGACTTGAATCCTGATCAAATTCCTGTTTGTTTCTGCTTTAACCTAGAATGAGAATATCTGCCTAGGTTGATAGAGCATCCTTGATTGAAGGTAGGGAGTTGGTGACTTTAGTCGAGGAGCCAACTCACTATTTTGTACCAGATTCAATTCGGTAGTGGAGGTTTTGTTCTTAGGGCCTCAATCTGTTTACTCCGGTGGAGGTTAGTCGCCCGCTAGAGACTCAGATTGAGAGGGTCTGAAGACCTTTAGTCGAAACTTCAGGCTGTTTAAGAACCTTCCGCAGTATAACTATCATAGAAACTGAACTTGGTAATTACAATCCGGCTTAACTGCAGTCTAGGGGGAACCATATCCGGGTGACCTCTCTTAACCTGAATACAACAGTTTACTTGCTTTGTTAGTTTGTTAGTTTAGACTTGCATTAAAGTTTAATTGCTAGATAACAAGAATTCACTGAGTAGTCATCAAATCTAGGACCCGGGTTGACATATAAACCCAAACCCGCTATACTACGCTTTAGGAAGTGGTTTCACTTGGCCAATTCCTAGGGTGATAGTAGAAGCGAGTCAGGCAACTATCAACCTCGGCCAACATTGATCCAACAAATGCCTCAGTTCCAAAACTCGAACTTCCACCAATCATACCAAGCACAAGGTGGTCAAGGGTTCAAACAACAATAAACCGACAAGTTTGCTATGTGACTCACTCTGAATATCACACTTAAATCCCACCTAAGGCCCAAGTATAAACCTTAAATGGGTGCAATATAGGGCAAGTATGTTTAAATAATAACCTGGGTCGGTCCATGTACCCCTACTTCAGTTGTTTGAAGCATTATCTAGCGGAATGAAGTTTGTACGAATATTTACAATCTACGATTAAAATTGCAAGACTTTAAAAGTAAAAGGATTGGAACTCTTGATCAGAAGCTTAACTCGGGAGTTGTTTCCCCCTAACTAACTACCATGAACCGTGGGATCGAATGAATCAATGTGCGACAAAGGCGATTGCGAACCGTTAGGAGGAGCAACAGTGTTTGGAAACCACACTCTCAATCGCTAGACCAGGAATGCCTTATAGGCTACGATTGTTGCCCTCTTGGCCCAAACATTTGAGGGTTGACTTACCTTCTCCCTCAAACCGAGGTATGGACGACTTAATCGCAATTAACGTAGGTATCTAATTTGAGTTTAGAGGTTTGCCCTACCTTAACCTAGTTAGGAGGCATGGAATGCCTAAGAAGACCCAACTCAATTTAAGCCTCTTAATATAAGGGGGTTTCTCTCTAAGCTAGGTTAGAGTAGCACAATAGATTTCCAAGCACACATAATGCGCAATTATCATAAAAAATACCTCAAATCTTTAATTAAACATCACCCACACAGAAACATTCAATCCACACAGTCAACTACATGGTAGAAGTTAGGGTTCTACAACATCCAAGTGAAAAGGAGACTACTACATGCTAGAGAAAGGAAGAACACAAAGGAAAAAGAAAAACCCATCAATTTGTGATGCTTCGATCCTTCCTTGTGCTTGTAGAGATCCTCTCTTGAAGAGAACATCCCAAATCTTGACTTGGAGCAAACCCTAGCCTCTTCTCCCTCTTGGTTTGTAGCTTTCTCTCTCTAGGGTTTCAAGAAGAAGAAGGTTTCTCTCACTTTAGGCTCCCTGTCTTCTTCCTCTCAACTCTCTGATAGACCATTATTTGCACATGTTTTGGCCACCATTCTTGAACCGTTTGAGAGTCGATTCTCGTGTTTTAAGCTGATTTCATGCTAGGTTGTGCATTTATGTCATATTTGAGGACTCGGCGTGGACATGGAGGCGTGGAAGCGAGTTCCGGGTCAAAAAGTGAATTGGCACCTAGAGGAGCTGGAAGCTGAAATACCTGGTCAGACACTGAAATACCCGACCGGGTAAATGTGAAGTGGAGACCGGATAAAAGCGTTTTGGAGGCCGAGGAAGCAGAATGAGTCCCGGCCGCGAAGCTAAAATACCTGATCGGGTATTTCAACCCAAGATCGGGTATTCCCCCTTCCCCAGTGCGCATCATTTTGAAATACCCACCCGGTCCCCATGAATACCCGACCGGGTATTTGGAGCGGGTATTGTGAGCCACTACTGTTTCAAGCAAGGTTTGGGCTCTTTAGCAAAGAATCCGAGTTTTGTAGAAAGAAAGCAAAAACCTAGAGAGATAAAGTGACAAACAAAGCCTTCAAGTGACCTAGATCGAAATTCAACACTATTGGAGCTCGATTGAAGCTTGGAGAAGTGTCGATTGACAACCATAAGCTGATTTTCATCCTTCACAGAATGATTTCGACATCTGATGCTTATTTCTCTGTATGGAGTAAACTCTCTCTCTCACCTGGGTATGAAGAGCCCTAGATTTGTATGTTAGGTTTGGTTGTATGAATCCAAGTACATGTTCTTTGACATCTATTATATTCAATTGATGCATGATTTTCTGAACTGCATGAATCCTGATCAAATTCATGTGCTTCCTGCTTTGACCTAGAAAGAGAATATCTGCCTAGGTTCATAGAGAACCCTTAATTGAAGGTGGTGAATTGACAACTTTAGTCGCGGAGTCAATTCCCTGCTCTGTACTGGGTTTACTCCAGTAGGGGAGGTTTTGAACGTTAGGGCCTCAGTTTGTTTACTTCGGTGGAGGTTAGTCGGCCGTCGAGTACTCAGATTGAGAGGGTCTGGAGACCTTTAGTCGAGACTTCAGACTGAATAAGAACCTTCCGCAGTGTAACATCTCGAACCTTTTTCTGAGCAAGATATTGTCCGCTTTGGGCCTCGACCCTCACGATTTTCGACTTGGGGTGCAATTTAAGGTGACTTCCCATAAGGTCACCCATCCTTATTGTACTCTACATCGAGCACGTTTAACTTCTGAGTTCTTGTGGCACGTTTAACTTCGGAGTTCTCACAAGAACTCTTCCATTTCACCCCAAAATGCGTCTTGTCAGCTAAGGCCGGATTCCTACTTATGAACCATGGATCTCACCCCGTGCTTTGTCGATGTGGGATTCGCCTAAAGTGTAACATACACCCCCCCCCCCCCCTTCGGGACTCAACACCTTGGTTGAGGTTTTCCCCACCATAGTTCAAGAGGGACGCGGAGAGGCTCTGATACCACTTGTACTATCCCGAACCTTTTTCCGAGCAAGATATTGTCCGCTTTGGGCCTTGACCCTCACGGTTATCGGCTTGGGGTGAAATTCAAGGTGACTTCCCATAAGGTCACCCATCCTTGTTGTACTCCACACTGAAGGCCTCGACCCTCACGGTTTTTGACTTGGGGTGAAATTCAAAGTGACTTCCCATAAGGTTACCCATCGTTGTTGTACTCCACACCAAGCACGTTTAACTTCGGAGTTCTCACAAGAACTCTTACATTTCACCCCAAAACGTGTCTTGTCAGTTAAAGCCGGTTTCCTACTTATGAACCATGGATCTCTCCCGTGCTTTGTCGATATGGGATTCGCCTAAGGTGTTACACGCAATATAACTGTCATTGAATCTGGACGTGGAGGATTATAACCCGAATTAACTGCAATCTAGGGGGAACCATATCTAGGTGACCTCTCTCAAACTTAACCTACAACTTTTTATGCTTTGTGTTCATTCAGTTTATTTAACGCTTCACTACAGTTAAACCGCTAAATAATAAGAACTTCACGGAGTAGTCATCACATCTAGGACCCAGGTTGATAATTAAAGCTAAACCCGCTATACTATGCATTAGTAGGTGGTTACACTTGGACACTTTCTAACGTGACAGTACAAGCGAGTCACGCTCCTTTTATACACTGATCTAGCCGAGTTCGCGGTCCTAGTTTACTGATCTTGCGACCATGAACTGACTCGGCGTCAGTAACCTCTGAAACCTCTTTGGACACTGTTCAGTTCGCGGTTCGTGGTTCCAGTTCATGGTCCTGGCGAATGTGAATTCACAGCTTGGACCGTGAACTGCAGCTGCTTCCTCCTCTTTGCTAGGTCCTTGCTCCTTTTCTTCCAACTTTCGACGCTGGGGTTCTTTCTGGTTGTTAGATTCTGAAAGACATTAAAACATAGCAAACCTAGCGTAAAACCACCCTTTTTGGAGCTCAAATGCCTCAAACGCCAAAGAGAAACGAGGATAAAATGAAACGACCTGATCCTTTTTGAAAATCAAACCATAAGTCAAACCACAAACCGGTTACTCCGGAGCAACCCAAAACAGGTTTACAAGTCAAAACCAAAAATCAACAACAATAATGTTTAAGATTCTCAATTGAAATGTCCTAAACACTTGGGCGACCTCAATTCAGAGGAACAAAACATAAAACACAATCCTTGGGTTTTCCAGTATACTCATTAAGACATGAAACTAAAGACAAATATAATGGGAGGTCCCATCTCGTTACCCAGATCCAGTTGACATCTTTAGGTTTGTCGCGGTTGCTCTCCTCTGGTAACCTCCTCTTGATGGATGTGTCATCTTCCCCTCTCTGCACCTGATGAGTGAGAAGGGGTCAGTCTTGTTGTTACTTCCTAAGGTCTTCGCACTAAGGAACTCCTTACTAAACACATTATTCGGGTTCTTGACTTAGACAAAAGCCGTTCTCGCTTTCATCATTTATACTTTTTTATCAAATAGTCTATAAGAGATCTCTACTCCTATCTTATCTTTGGTGTTTTCTTACTTATATTCTTAATCCATAGACACCAACACTAGGGAACTCCGTGTTACGTCTCTCAGTCCGGTTTCATACCCAAACTCGGCAATGACACTGCGTTATGTCTCGTCATCCAGTCCATGCCTGGTCAACTACTACATTACGTCTCGTCGTCTAGTAGTGACCCAACTTCTCGGGGGTTCATCTTACCATTAATCAACTATTACAATCATACATCCATACATTCATACATATCACAACGCGTGCCTCCACCCTAACAGGCGGTTGGATGCCTCACACACATATCGTGCATTACTCAAAAATTAATTAATTAATAACTTGAACGAGAAGCATAAACTAAAATATCTGCAATAGAGATTTTACCCCCTTTACCCTCACCTCGACAAGATGACTCCTTGATTCCTTCCTCGAAGAAATCCATCCTTAGCTGGATTATCTTGGGGAAACCTATTAATAAGAATCCATTTCCTTAGATGACTTTTCTCGATTTAAATCCCCTTTTGAATCACTAGAACATACTCTCCTCAAAATCCAGCCCTCGAGCCTCGCTCCAAAGGTCCCTTAACCTCCTTTAGAATTTTTCTAGAAATAATCCCTTCAAAACCGACCATTTTCCCTAATTATTTTTGTCTTGGACGAATTTTTCACCTAACTTGAACCTTCTTAAAAATCTGAATAATAATTTTCCTATGTCTATCATGAACACCTTTACCCTGTAAAATTATCAAACCCTTAAAATACACTTGGTAAGTTTTTTATTTAATTACAATAAACCTTTGAACAATTTCTAAAAATAGAAATTCATTTTTAAAAATCCCCAAATTAAATTACCGCCATCTTCTAGACCTCCCTAAATTTATAAAATTAATTAAACTAGGAACAAACTTGAAACAATTTAAAACATCCAAAATAAGTTTATGCAAATGCCCGACAGCTTTAGGGACCACCCAAAATCTGTCACTAAAAGCCTGTATCATCTGTTGCTAAAAACCCAGAATTGCACACTAACGAAAAATCACCAAATCGATCGATCTAACTCAAAGGGATCGAGTTCCCTTACCTCTAGAACGTGCCTAGGACTCGATTGGATGGCCCGAGATGTTGATCTCCTCGTTGATCGATGATCGAACACTCAAACTTCACCGCTAATAAAATACGAGTTTCAGATTAGACTATCGATGAATCGAGTTTGGAATCATGAAAGGGTTTGTGATCCTTACCTGGGGATACGAAAGAGATGGGATCAGGGTCGGGCAACGGGAAAGGGAGACCGGATCTCTTTCTTTCTTCCCTTTTTCCTTTTTGGTCTTGCTAGGAAAAAGAACTAACTGCGGGTTTTTTTTCCCTTGCGCAGGGGAGTGCGACTACTGGGGGTTAATTAGTGGGAGAGAGGGTTTGGTGGCCGGGTGGGGATTTAATGAGGGGGTGGGGGGCAGCGCCTCCTCCCTTTGTGTACTTTTTTCTTTTCTTTTACTAATTATTAATAATAATAATTATTATTTCTAATCCGCGATTATAATCCTTCGTATGTAACCGTCAATTCAACACTTAGACGTTTGCTTGTCCCCAAGCAAACCATATTGCACAATGTAATATCTCAACCTAACAAAAATACTTTGGGGACAACTCAAAGGGAGCAAAGTGAGAAATCTCAATGGCTATTGGCAATTAACACAAACGACATTCTAGGCCAATAAACGACATTCATTTCAAGAGATACCGGCATCCCCCACAAACGAAATTCGAGGCCACTAAAATGGGCAAACCAAAAGTTCTCACCTTGTTCATGAATCAATGAAAGTCTCAACAAGATCACTCATCAACCACAACTAACCATGCATAGAGTTCAAGTCCAAGGAAAAAACAAATGGCCAACAAAGGTCCTCTTCGAGGTATGATATGACATGCAAAGCAAGAACGAATCACTCACTCTCTTGACCAGTGGGGTCGGGACCATTTGGTGCAAAAAATGTGCACAATCATCAACACTCTGCCCTATTGTCTCTTCACCACGGCAGAAACCTCTAGATGCTAGAGTTCATGGGACGGTTGTCATCACTAGCTTGTCCAGAGGTCTTGGACATGGGTTGAAACGACAAGCAATTGTCTTGGACATGGGGAAAAAGCCTTTTGGGTGGTGGCAAACACAAAATGAGGTCTTACATCTTCACCCTAAACGCGAAGGTTCTATGGTTTCGACTAAGAACCCTCCCTACAAACAATGGCCACTAGCATCGGCCAAAAACCTTACTTCTCCTTTCCAAACTATCACCCATCATGAACTACATTCAAGCACACTTCCTCGGTCTATTCTTGCTATCACATGTCAATCATAGTAGTGAGAGAGTTCAACAACAATGTGGGTGTTTCAATGGCTTGAGTGCCAAGAAACCCCTCCTAGAGCATACACTTTGATTTTTGTGTCACTCTCTACTTTATTTACCCCGTTTTATTACCTCTTTTTCGATTATTTTTCTTTCCACTTTCCTTTTCTTTATTTTTCTCTTTCCTTTTCTTTTCTTTATTTACCCCGTTTTATTACCCCGTACTAGAGAGTAAAACACTTGCCACATTACATTCAATAACCAATGCTCTTTTTTAAGAACTTACTCCAACACTACTCTTTTCTCTTTCCTTCCTAGCAAGAACCGTGCAAAATCCTCCTATGTAGAACTTCAATGGAGCTCCTAAGCACGAGTTCTGGGACACAAGGACGACTCACATATAGACACAAAGAAAGTATGATGGGGTCGTTCTATAAAAAACCATTAACCTCACAAGAAAAAAGCTCATAGAAGAGAACCGCCCTCAAAGTGACAAGTCTCAAAGGGGATGACTAGGGGATGGAACATTTTGGGACAATCAACATTTGGGTGTGAACTAATCCTATGCCTCCATCATACTCACTAGTGAAAACTGTGATGTTACTCACCATGGTAAGAGGGATCTAAGCACACAAGAAAAAACGATCGACTCAAAACTCACATAGCTACCTAGTCACCCAACCATCTATTCCAATTAACAAAACACAATGCATGGAAATTGTAATTAACAAGTAATCGGGTCAAGACATCCATTCATTTTTTCACACATAAGGACTAAACCTTTGTACTATCCTAATGCATCTCTTAGTCATCATCATAGGACACACTCAATCACATGCAACAATTCAAGGTCAATGCCAATAAACACGAGATTTTCCCACAAACCGACCACTTTGATAATGCAAGCATTGCTTGGAGCCCTCAAATTTGGGAATACATCAAGGCTCTCAGCATTCAATCACACTCACACAAGCATAATGATAAATACCCCCCCCCCTCCACACACACACACACTTAAGCTCGACATTGCCCTCAATGGCGCAAGATAGGGGTAGAACGATGTTATTGCATGGCTTGATGAGTGAAAGTTGGAAAAAATTTTCCGGTGTAGGATATTGGATGTAACACCCTACCCTATACGTATTACCTAATCATATTGTTCATACAATTTCAGCGGAAATAATCTCGGGTGTTACATTAATTATCAAAATTTACCCAAATAAAATTTTGACATGAATTACTTGCGTAATGGGCTAACAGTTCTTGTAACTAAAGCCTGCAAAATAATTTATCTGAATCCATGCATTCAATGACAAACATATATACTAACAACCATATACATGGACTTTCATAGCCTTAGTCACAGTTTCATACTACACAACTGCATACCAAACTTATACATACCATAATCGTCATAACTTACACAACCACATAAATATACACATATCATTAACTTTCCACACCTATGGATATCTAACACTACATCAGAAGCTAGTATGCACATGAAAAACATTCTCAAAACATTCTTTTACAAAAAGGTGTGGATCACTAGCCAAAATCCCGAGTAGTAGTCCAAGCACAGAATGGTTGAAGACCATACCTCATCTTGCCTTCAACTCTTGCTTAGCTCCCACCTATACACCTATCTACTGCTGATGATGATGATCTGCTTACACATGGCATAAGCAGAGAAAAAGGATAAAGAGGGTCAGCTCATAGCTGAATGAGATAATCATAGCATCGTGAGTTCATAACAGAGCGTACCCCTACCATACATCTAGCAAAGAAGCCCAAGCACTGGGATCAGATCTCAGCCTTCCGACATCCCAATAGGCAAAAGACTCAACCACCTTGACTTATGCATATGCATCTTATCATGTTTTAATCATAGGCGCCTGGCTACTCCCATGCTAATAACTCTCCCGAGAAACATACCCCACATCCCGTCGGATGTAGTCATACATACCCCAACATCCCGTCGGATGTGGTCATACATACCCCACACCACTATGGGTGTAGTCATACCCCGACACCACTCTGGGTGTGGTCATATCTCGTAAGAATTCTTCAGTCACCACCGCATGAGAGGTGTGACTATCATACATATCATAATAGAGTAATAGCATAGGGAGCCCTAATTACTATGTAGTTGACCGTGAGACCACAACACTCATATTTGGTATCCTTATACATGATTCATATCTCATCTTGCTTAATCATAATTCATTACTTACACATGTACTTGACCTGGCCATAATTGGCTCAACATAGGTAAATCAGGAGTCGTATAATTGCACTTCCTCGGGATAAACCCTCGTGCAAGTCATCCTCCTTAAACATCATAATATCACCAGGGAATATATATTTTCCCACTTGTGCATCCAAATACAACAATCATGAAAAATCATACCTAATCACCTTCTCGAACCATCGTAAAGCATATTAATAGTCAAGCCCACAATTTGCAACATATACATAATCATCAGCATAAACAAGGTTCATATCGATTAGGGCAAATCAATAATATCATACAGCAATCCAGGCTTCAACATATAGCACAAAAGTTCATACACCCCTAATCATGCCATTCTAGTTCACCTAGATAAATTCTAAGCATCAATATAATTATCGTGATACGACAAACCCGGTATGCCGTGCTAATCCCTCACCAGTTCTGGTCGTTCAAACACCGGTTTAAGCTTCCCATACTAAAACGTCAATTTCACGAACGAACCCCGAATTAAAATCCGAGACCGTCCTAATATCCCCTGCAGTATCCCCGTCGATATTAGTTCTAGGCTCCGGGTCAAATTCTCGATAAAAACACATCAAACCCTAGCCGGAGCTAAATTCAGCGGTTTGCACCCCGACCTAAATAATTTCCGAAATTCAGGGATTAGAACTAGAGGATTGATTACCTTGCTACAGTAAGCTCGTATATGAAATTTGGGCTCAATCCGGCTTCCGGATACTCCGAAACCCTAATTTGGCTTATCGGGAATTCAAGAAATTCCTGAACCAAAAACGCGTTTTAAAGCTCTAAATCGATAAATCACGATGTATAGATGAATTAGGCATTACTTATGGGATTTTTGGATCAGCAGAGCTCAAGAATTGAGCTTTGAAACTTCTAGCCGAGCTGCCTCTGCTTCTCTGTTTTCTCTCGGCCGGAAATGGAAGAAGAAGAAGAAATGGATGCGGAAGAATGAAGGGGAAGGGTTTATATATGTGGCCGCTTAATGTAATATTATATATATATATATATATTTATATATATAATATTATATTATATATATAATTAATACGCATACTTATCCGATCGATCGATAATCCAATTTTCGTCGAAATAGTGTCGAAATGCTCGATTTTAAATCGTGAAATTTTCTAGCGATCGAAATATGGGTTTTGCCGTAACGGGATGTTACATTGGAGCTTCAAGGAGAAGACAAAAGCAAAAAAAAAAAAAAAACACAAACACATACTCGTTCGAGGCGAGGCGAGGTTATTACACATAACTATACAATAGTAGTAGTTGTTCACACACACACACACCGAATAATAGAAGGAAAAACAAAAGATAACATAGTTCAGAGTTCCAAGTGGAGAAGTAGGACAAAAGGAATCGGCTCTGCCGCATGTCTCACTCGTCGGCTACCTCATCATGGGTCGAAGGTCCTAGCTCATCATCTGGAAGGAGTCCTTGGCATCGATAATTTTTTTGCACTTGGTGGGCAAATTTCACATTTGAAAGGAATATTTCCTAAACTATGCACACCGAGGCTCAATTAAGGTCATACAAACCACATTCAACATTCATGCACCACAAATCAACTAATCCCTCATCCCATTTCTGATGAGGCCCTTGATTGGGACTCTAATCAGAATCACGCAGCTTGGAACAAAGGGATTGTGGATGTGGTGGTTTCGTAGTAAAACAGAGGATTGGATTCGATGGAAGGTAAAGGAACCAAGTCAACAACCTCAACACGAAAGGGAATGAGGCTCACGTGGTTAGAATCGCTAATCAACCAAGGTGATAACTTGGCTTGATTGATCTGCAATCCTTGGCCAAAAACCAAGAACAACCTAGCTCACAAGCTTGGGAGAACTCCTCAGAGTAATTTTTGATTAAAACTCAACGTGCCTTAACACTAATGAGAAAGACTATTTATAGCCAAGGATAACCCTAATACAATCCTAATTGAACCTTGAAACGAATTACAAACAAAACAAGGAAAGGAAACATGTAAACACGAAAACTTGTAACTCAATTAACTTTCTTCTCTTCCAAGCAACTATCCAGGAAACAACTCTTCAGTCCAACTTCAAGCTCATGGAACATGGTCTTCGGAGTTGATTCGAGGTCAGCCAATCCCTTCTCTAGGTTGTGACCCAAACTTCGTGAATAAGAGCTCACGAAAAGTAAAATGAAAATAAAGCAATAATTAAACATTGGTTTAATTAAAAGAAAAGAAAAGCAAAGAAAAAGAAATGATAGAACTTAGGCCCTTAATTCCCAGTACTCAATCCTCCTCGAAGGGTCCTTCTTCTTCTTGAAGTGGTGCAAGGGGAGTGGAGCGAACAAGTTAGAGCATTACACTGTCAATTGGAATATCCATCTTCTTCATAATAACATGGATGCATACCATGATGTGGAGCCGCGCTTCCTTCTCCCTTTTTTGATTGTGAAGGATCGCCGCTATCATTACTTCAACTAGTAGTCCCTTGCATTATTGAGTGGTGAGGGAACCAGTTGACAAGTGGGTAGAGGCGTCTCTCCTCCCTCGTATATGCTCTTGACTTGATCTTCCTCGTTGACTAGTCCTCTTCATTCTCTTGCCACCTTAGCTTTTGGAAGACGGAACACGGTACCCTCCATGTCGAACATGTTAGTGGTTGGAAACGGAAGTCCTTGTACTCCCCAAATGCCATCGGCATTCATATGTAGAACTTTGATTTTCGACTTCAAAGCTTCAAATGATATAGGAGCGGTCCTACTATCCAACCAAAATTGCACGGTCCCGAAGTCGACTTGGAAATACTTGGCTATATGAGTGACAGAAACTCCTCCATGAAGGGCGGCAAGTCAATGGTCCTCTTCATACGGCTTGAAGATAGACAAGATAGACAAACCAAGATGAAGAGATCGAGGTAGTTGCATACTATGAAAGAAGGTGACGTCTCGGGCAGTCAAATTGCTTTTTCTCCAGTTCTTTTTACCCACAAACCTAGCAATCACGTGGTGGATGAGCCACCACTCTGGTTTCACCTCACCAAATTTTGATATCTTAACATCCCAAAGTCGAGTGTCGGATCTCTTGACTTTGGATTCATAGAAGGACGTGAAATATGGGTAGTCGGATTCCCTTGTGAAGGTAGCAAAAGCATCCGATGAATCGATGAAATCCGTCGTGTAAATATCCATGGCTCTTTTATATTCCTGGATGGACAGTTGTTGATGCTCTCCTCCTATTTGGTATTGGATGTTGTCTTCAAGGTCGACAACAACTCTCATTTCAGAACAAGTACCCGATAAATGTTTTCTTAAATCGATAGTAATTTAAGCCATTCCAACTTATGAATCTTGGATCAGATTGTATCCTCGACCGCAAGTTGTGCGAAGAGTATCAAGTTGAGACATGTACTTTTGCCTAGAGGAAGTCCTTGAAGCCACAGAATTTTGGTCTTAAATTACTCGCAGACATGATCCAAGAAGTAGTGAGTGATGTGCTCTATGCCGCCTCCGACATTGACTTGATTATCTTGGAGAATTTCCCTCGGTAGACATGGAAGAAGTGATGGGGGATGTGGTTCTTCAACAACTAATTCTTTTGAACATTATTTTCTCTTCTTCTTTCGATGGCCTTGTCGATGATGAGAGGTACAAGAAGAGGAACTCTCACCACGAGCCATTCCATTATTCTAGTATATTATCGTTCAAAACAAGTAGTACACAATGCGCAAACCATCAATCCAATCATAACTTATCATAAGGATAATTTTCAATGAACTAACCTCAAGTCTCTAAGTCCCCACCCCCCACACTTGAGTGAGCATAAGGCTTGGGTAAGATAGGGGACTTAGATAGGGATGGAGTTGTAAGGCAATGAATAATAGGATCTCCCAAATCAATGCAAAATTGAGCAAATAAGCGATAACCCATGCAAAGAAGTTGATGCTCAATGAATAGGATTGTAGAAAAAGAAAATTGTGAAGTTGGGACTTTCTACGAACACTTGGTGGGTGGTCTTTAAGAACTAAAGAAGTGATGGAAATGGCCCACGAAGGTCTCCCAAAATGCATAACATGACCATTAAAGCAAAGAGAACAATCCTAGTGCATCAAATAGGCAAGTCAAGATGAAGATGAGCATTTCAAGATCTCAAGGCATTCAACACATGTCGAGCAAAATAAGGTGGTCAAAATATGAGGAAATGGGAAAGTGTAGCTTATCTTGCTAGGAGACATGTTGAGAATCCAAAAGCAATTAAAAATTCTTCTAAAAATATGAGGGAAAGTGAAATTAGAGAAAGTATGCTCAACAAGCTAAGAGAGATGGGAAAACATGGCTTGTAGATCTAAAAGATGAGATGAAGAGTCTACACATGGATGCAATGTGGAGCTTCCCTTTAAATTAGCATGGACAAGATTGCGGTCTATTAACCCGAGATCACGACCGCGATCTCTAGCGTGTCAACCGCAATCTTTTCCCTGATCATGACATGTTTTCACCAATTCCTTAAGGTTAATCATTCATCTAAATCATTCAAACATCCAAAGAAAAGACAAGGGCTAAGTCATATCAATCATTCTCCATGCAATTCTAAATTCTACTCAAGCAATTATACAAAAAGAAAAAGGAAAAGATACACAACTCAGTTGTTAGGTTGCCTCCCAACAAGCGCGTATTTAAAAGTCTTTTCGCCAGACTTGACTCCTTGAGATCAAAAGGTGAGATCTCCCTCCTCCACTGATGATTCTTCGTAGAAATCATACTTATGGTGAATTCCCAAGTGAAGACCATGGAGTCTCTCTGATGCCTCATCCAGTGCTTGAGTAATACACTAGGTCACTAATACTTGAGTAAGGCAACAGAAAAAAAAAAACTCTAGTGAATACGACTCCAGTTAGTTCCACTTTCTGGATTATGATTGCATGCACTTTTTGCGACTTAGTTACAATATATGTGTAAAATGACACGTTAAATTTTAGACGTCCAAAATGTACTTATTGAATGTTAAATATTAAATCACATATAATGAGAATCTAAAAAGAATATGATGATATTCATTATTATATGTAATGTATTAATTGTAATAAAGTGCAAAAGAGTCATTATTAGGAATATCCTCAAGGATATGAAAAGAGGTGTGAAAGATTACCTCATGTATACAATAACCCAACTATAAGAACAACATAAGAAAACATGAGATGCTTTCATGATATTTCCAGTCAAGGAAATCAAAATAGGTGGGTATGACCCAAAAAAATAGGGTGGGAAATATGGTTAGAAAGAGAAGAGAAATGTGTATCACCCATTTCTTCAAAATGGAAAATAACTAACTAATGAACAGAAGAGCTTGAAAAACTCCTGACCGAATCTCTTTTGCCTTCTCGATTACAATAAGAATAATTTCAAAGAGGAGAAACAAAAATCACAAAAAAAAAATATAAACTATAAAATTAAAACAAGTGCCTAAAAGTTAGGGTACCAAGCAAGTTTAAACACAAGAATTCCTCAAGCCTAAAAACGACCAATCTATTGATCATCTCTCCCTTTCTCTCTGCCTTAGAACAAAAGCTAAGGCAGAGAGGCTAGCTAGTAGCCAGCCTGCAGTGCTCTACCTCCTCATTGATCACCAAAACAACAACAAACCAAAAAGTAGTAAAAGTAAAATAAAAAGATGGTTTTTCAAGATTTTGATCAAATATCAGAGAGGAGGAGGTTGGAGAGGCAGCGTAAGTTTCGGAAGAAGCTTATCATTGCTTCTGTTGTTGCCATCATTTGCATTATCCTCATCGTTGCATGTACTTATGCATACGTTGGGCAGGAGATAAAAAATAAGGATGTTGATGACCACAGAAAGGCTACCAAGGCAGGAGATTCAGACCTTGAGGAAGATCAAGCGACTAAAAAAGGAACAGATGCAACCCCGCATGATGAAAAAGAAAAAGGTGGAGACGATAAGAAAGGTGGAGACGATAAAGATGGAGGGGGCGACGATATTAGGGGGACAAAGGATATAGCGAACATTCAAAAAATGGTGAAAACTGTTTGCAATTCCTCCACATACCAAACTAGATGTCAAACCACATATGATGAAGCTATCAAGAAAAACTCCTCTATTACGCCTAAAGACTTCATCAAGGTTTCAATTCAGGCAGTGAGCACAGAGATTCAAAGCGTTATGAGCAAGATCAATAACATGAAACTAGATGACGCTAAGGCTCAAGGGGCATTAGAGGACTGCAAGAATTTGATTGCAGAGGCAAATGATGAATTAAATAGTTCCATTTCCATGGCCGGAGAAGACCTTAAGAAGATGGCTGACATTGGTCCAGAGCTAAAGAACTGGCTTAGTGCTGTGCTATCATTTCAACAAACTTGTATTGACGGGTTTCCAAACGGTACAACAAAAACTGACATGGAGAAGAGCTTTAATGCTTCTAAGGAGTTCACTAGTAACTCACTTGCCGTTGTAGCCACATCCAATTCATTGTTGTCGGCACTTAACATTGTATTGCCTGGAGGTGCTAGCCGTCGGCTTTTGGAAAAAGAATCATCTTTGAATGGAGATGAGTTTCCTAGTTGGTTAACTCATGAGGATAGGAGGATGCTAAAAGGTGATAGTACTGACAAGCCAAAACCCAATAAAGTTGTAGCTAAAGATGGTAGCGGAGACTTCAAGACCATTAATGATGCAATCAAAGCTATTCCTGATAAATATGATGGAAGGTACGCTTTTATGTTAAGCTTTTCTTTATTCTGATGTTACATTTTAATGTGAAAATCTAATAATTTATGCAATATTTCATGAAAGTAATAGTAACATTATGTTTATATTCAGGTACGTTATATATGTTAAGGCAGGAGTATATGAAGAGAGCGTAACCATAGAAAAGAGGATGGTGAACCTAACGATCTATGGTGATGGGTCGCAAAAGAGCATTGTCACCGGAAGTAAGAATTTCGTCGATGGTGTTCGAACTTTCCAAACTGCCACTTTTGGTAAGAACACATTTATTTATATTGATTATAATATTATTTTAATTTGAATAAAATATATAGTTAATTTTTCTATTTATAGGTTGAAGTTAAGATAGATGAACTAGACTATATCCTATGATTTTTTAGCAATGATGGAAAGAAATAAAAGAAGGGAATTCTTGCAATAACATTTTTGATAAATAATCTTATTAATAAAAATAATATAGAAATAATTTGATAATATAAATAATTTTTTAATATTTTTTTTTTATGTTTGTAGTGGTACTAGCAAAAGGATTTTTGAGCCAAGCTATGGGATATAGGAACACAGCTGGGGCCGAAAAGCACCAAGCTGTGGCTATTAGGGTTCAAGCAGATAAAGCAGTGTTCTTAAACTCACGCTTTGAAGGTTACCAAGACACACTCTACGCCCAGAACCATCGCCAATTCTATCGTAGTTGTGTGATCTCTGGAACTGTGGACTTCATATTTGGGGATGCAGCGGCAATCTTCCAGAACTGCTTGATTCTTTTGAGAAAGCCAATGGATAACCAACAAAACACCATCACTGCTCATGGAAGGATGGACAAGTTCCAGAGCACAGGGTTTGTGCTTCAAAATTCTAGGATTGAGCCTGATAAAGACTATGATAAGGGCAAGACGAAGAGCTACCTTGGGCGACCTTGGAGGGACTATTCTAGAACAGTGGTAATGGAATCAACGATCGAGGACGTGATTCAACCAGAAGGATGGTTGGCTTGGGATGGAGATAAAGGGCTGAAAACATTGTACTATGCAGAGTTTGGCAATAAAGGACCAGGATCAAAAACAAACGGCCGAGTTAAGTGGGATGGATTCCATGTCATTGATCGAGATGAGGCAATGAAGTTCACAGTGACGCCTTTCATACAAGGAGAAGAGTGGATTGATGACATTGGAGCACAAGTTAAATATGGATTGTTTAGTTAATTAAGAAAGGAACCAAATTAAATGAGGAGGAAAATGCAAAGAAGCTTTGGCCCTTTGTTTCAATATATTATCATGAGCTTTCACACACCACATAAAAGAAGTTAAAACGCGAGAAAAGATTAACCTCCATACTAAAAGAGATTAATTAAAAAAATACTCGATTTTGGGAGGTTGTTGTTGTGGCTTACGGCACAATGCCTTTGTGTTGTGTTTAATCTTTTGTTGTTGTATTGTATATTTGGATGTTAACAAGATATGCATAGAGGAAGTTAGTCCATGCAAGCTATAGTTGGATTAGATAAAATTTCATCTCATTTTGTATTATTTTGATGAAGCTCATTGTCCTCTCTTGTTTTTCTTTTTATTTTTGCAATCCTTAACATCTTTCTGAACCAATCATGTAATGTAAGTATTCTATTTTCCTTTTTTAAGAAAAATTAAACCCCATTTTTAGAATTTTTAGAATCTCATAGACTTATTTAGTCTAACATAGAGAAGAACGATAATGTAATTTAAAGATACATCTTTTATATTTTGGTTTACACATTTCCCCTCGCTCTAAATGCGTTTATTTTATTTTTTCATGTAATCTAACTACAAACAATAATGACAAACTAGACTGTAATAGAAAGTGTGTTGGTGCATTGAAATGTCCACTAATATTAATGGCTCTTCTTTTAAACTAGTTTTTATTGATAAAGGAGGCATAAGAGCCGAGAAAGCATAATACATGTGGTAGGGGAAGTACACAGGATCCATGGGAGGGGACTGATCGATGATGCTCCGTGGGAAGGAGATTCCCCAGTTCATTTGCCGTTGAGAATCTATACTAACTGAGAAGGCTGGTCAATCAATTCATACATGTGATAGGGATTGATGAAATTGTGCTTTGAGAGCCACCCCACAACTCTATTTGCCTCTCGGTATGTATGGAATATGTTGACCAACCAACCTTGGGCCAGTAAGAGCCTTATAGAGTTGAGAAGATCTGCATAAGGGTGAAGCTCATCTAATCTATGTCAAATGAGTTTGATAGCCAATTGAGAGTCTGATTCCACAATAAGAAGTCTGAAAATCGTTCCTCCAAGCAATGTCCAATCCTTGCTTGAATGCCCACAATTATGCTTGAGTTGCCGTACACACCCCAATATTATAGCAGAAACCGCCAACCCATTTTCTCTGAGCATCTCGAAAGACTCCTTAAGCCTCCAACCCAAAGGAGGAGTGTCCTACCTAAATCCACTGTCAGCCAGGTATTCTGTGTGTTGTGTCCTCAAAAAATGGAGGAGGGAGTTTATCACGCCGAGTGCCAGATTTGGATTTTTAGACAAATAGCGTGATGGAGAGAAGCTAGAAAGAGGGCCTCACTTTCATCGCTTAAAACCCCATCATTATGGTTCTTCCAAATGGTCCAAAGGGCGATGGTGAAAGAGGTTTCCCAAGGGATGCCCTGTCCATCTATGGATGTGTATGATATGAACCAGGTACAAGAGATTCGAACTCGCTCAACAATAAGAATGCACAACACTCCAATTTTGGGGTTTTCTAGAAAATTTTCAAGAACGCAGAAAAGTAAAGATAAGGCGGAAACTGATCAAATGATCCCGAACCTGTGGGAAAGGCCAATCGGTATATTCATCGCTCTCTATGAACATATGTGATCGTCTGGTGGATAAGAGCCTCGTAAATCCTCTGGAATCCTCGATGGAGAGTTTGCACAACAGTTCAAACTTGAACTAAAAAATCTGTTGATTTCTTTGATAAATAACTTGGCTGAATCATTCATACAATAAGACTCTTCTCTTTTTTAGGAGTCACAAAATAACCCTAAAAAGAACTAAAAATGACTCTTAAACACTACTTAACTCGTCGAATACACAAATACCAAAATAACAACACTTCAACAGAAAACATCCCCGACCCCCGCCCTTGCCTCTAAAATACCAGATGGGGTTTTTATGCTCCACGACCGAGGGGTCATCTCGACGTGATTACCCGCCAGGCACCGTCAATCCCCGGTCAGGGATTGCCCTCTTCTGGCCGGGTTTTTGGGTCCTTCCTCCCAACTTGGTCTACGACCATGCTTCGACCCTCGAACAACTCTAGCTTCTGCGTTGGTCATCTCTTGGAAAATTAGACTCTTCTCTTTGTCTTCTAGAACCTCTACAACTTTCATTTTGGACCACGATCATTATATTTTTTTCAAACTCGAGGGATGTCATGTGAGGTGATCCGGGTTGCATCATTCCCTCCCTCCTCAAAAAGATTTGTTCTCAAATCTTGTGGCTGCATATAAACTACCTTTCACGACTCTATCACCCTTGAACTAGAGCATGCATCTCGAATGCAAAACTTCTCTACGTACTCTTGAAGTCTTTGATAACACCTAAATTGTTTTTATTTACCTCTCGAATGCAAAGCCTTAGAAAACACATGTGAATTAGTTACAAAAAAGGACACAAGTGTTGCAAAAGGGGCAGAAGGCTGATGATCACGGCCTGGAGATGGAGATCGCGGTCGAGAACACAGATGGCAAAACTAAAGCAAATTTCCCGGCTTTAGAGCCCAAGATCGCGACTGCGAATCTGAAGCCTTTGTGCGTGAACTTCGTGAAGAAGCCAACAAAGATCGGAACCTTAGAGCCCAAGATCGTGACCACAACCATAGATCACATTGACCATGAGGAAGTTCACGGCCGCAACTCACCAATCCCGACCGCGAAGTTAGTCAGCGAACCCCTCACGTTTGGAGGTCAAAACGGCAACGTCAACAGATCGCGTTCTCAATAAAGAAGATCGGGAACGCAATCTTCACCTTGCCTAGTCGTGAACTTGCCCATCCTCTAAAGGATATAAATAGAAGACCCCTTTCCTCCATTTGATAGAGCTAATTTTGAGATAGAAATTATGGTTAGAGAGAGAGAAGAGAGATAGAAGCTGAAGGAAGAAGAAGAAGAAGAGGAGAAGAAGGAGGAGGAGCTAGAAGAGAGGAGCCATCTTCCCCAATTTCTTCTATGTATCTTCTTCCCTCCTTTATGGAGTAGTTCTCTAAGGTACTAGGGTTTTAAACCCCAAAACTTAGTTTTTGGGTTACTATGTAACGAATGGATAATTTAGGTTTTTAATGAATGAATGTGTTTATCTAGTTGATTTCATTGTTTCTCTAGCTTTGATTATGTTTGGGTAAGTCGCCCTAATCTTCTCTTCTAGCCTACTTGAGCTTCTACGCTGGGTATGGCGTTTTAGGGTTAGATGGGTATGCGCCATCAAGCAAATTAAGGTCAGATGTATGAATAATATCTTATGGTGGACGAGGCAACCGTACCCCTACAATAGGAATGATTTCCTAGATAGAACCCAGGATAATACCTCAGTGTGGACGGTTGGTAGTACCCACTGAAATGAGCTATGTTCTTAATGCTCTATATACGATAGCCTAGATCGAGGTGAGTGACATCGATTTAGGGGAGGCTTACTTGGAGGCATGCGGATAGCCACGAAAGCCCACGGAAAAGAGCTCACTCACTACATTCGACAAACCCTACTTATCTAAACATTGCATAGTAGACCTAGACTATGGTGAGGGATAGTTCCCCAAAGTACCTGCTTTTAACCTTATTTACTGTCTTTACTAGTTATTTTGCTTGAATCCTCCAACACAAACCCTTAAAATGATCGGCTAGATAACAACAACGTGGGAAGTAGGCTAGTATACCAAGACCCTAGTGAATACGACCTTTATTGCCACTATATGACAATGCCATTTCAGGTTAAACTTGCCCTAGAATGGGGTAGTTATTGATACGTGCTATCCACTGACAATTATCTACACGAAATGAATCGATCAAGATTTTTTACGCCATTGTCGGGGACCGTCGATAACTAGTAGAAAACCATCGAGTTGTTAGTTTAGCCTTTATTTTCTTTGTTTTGATTTTGTTTGTGTTTTTGTTATTTTCGTAGTTTGTTTCATTTTGTGTTTTGTTATCCAAATTTGTGCGGTCACAGGTTGTTGAGTTTAGCACCTTTGTATGTGAAGACAGGATTCTTTGGAGACATTACCTCTTGATACAAAAATCGAGAGAAACCTTTGGAAATTTAGAAGAGTTGCAAGACATCAATCTCCACCAATGGCGGATCATCAACATCAAGCTCATGTTCCACAAAGGCTTAGAGCAATAGGATGTTACTCAAGGCCAAGTATGGACAATGTTCAATCACCTATTCTTCACCAACCGGTGCCGAACAACAACTATGAGATTATGCCGGACACAATATGGATGCTTCAAACAGCGGTTCAATTGAATGGTATGATGAGTGAAGATGCTCACACGCATATACAGTCATTCTGCGAGTTGATAGATGTAATTAAGGTAAACGGGGTTACTGAAGAGGCAATTCGTCTAAGTTTATTTTTGTTTACTTTGAATGGAGCGGTAATGCAATGGTTGAATAACCATCCCCATCATTCCATCACCTAACGCGACTTAATGATCTATGCAACAAGTTCTTCACAAGGTATATTCCACCCTCTAAGACGACTTAATGAGAAGCGAGATTACTATGTTCCAACAAGAGGAGGATGAGCCATTGTTTGAAGCATTAGAAATGGTTACATCTCTCCTACTCAAATTTCCACACCATAACATCGCCGATTGGTTACAAGTGGAAAGCCTTTATAATGGTTTAACAAGGGAGTCACACCACCTCATCGATGTGGCTAGTTGAGGTGCCATTAGGAACAAGGAAGTCAGTGAACTTCAAAGATTGATTGAAGAACTTCCCTAAATAGCTACGATTGGGGGTGCGAAAGGAGAGGCAAGAGTGTGAAGAAGGGAAGTTTAATGAAGGTCGAAGAACCATTGTTATTAGCAGCTCATATACAAGAAATTTCCAAGAAAATTGATCAAGTTGCATTATCAATGATGGGCAATGGGAAGCAACTCATGAAATGTGATTGAGGCCTCGATACAGTTTAACGAAGCCAACTTTGTTGGGGGGAAATCCCAACAAAATAATCTTTATAGCTGTACATATAATCCGGGTTGGAGGAACCATCCCAACTTTTGTGGTCTTCTCCGACAGATAGAAAGCCTCTGGAGTTTCAATCTCAAGCTCCTATGCAAAATACTTATCCAAGGCAGAGTTAATTCACATACCAAGGGGTGTATCATGAACACCCGATGGTCGAGCCTCTAAACTTGAAGACTTGGTAGGTGAATTCGTTACACACTCCAACAATAAGTTTGAGGCTATTGACAAGTTCATAGAGAATACTACAACCATACTCTCATGTTTGGAAGTGGGTAAAAGGAATCAACAAGCTTCACTTCAAAATCTTGAAGGCTAACTAAGCTCATTGGCACAAACTCTATCGTCAAGAGCACAAGGAACTTTACTAGGCAATACCAAACTTAATCATAAGGAGGGATGTGATGCGGTAACTCTAAGAAGTGGCCAATCTTTGAATGAGGTTCCTATCTTAACCATCGAGGATACCGGTAAGAGAAGTTCAACAAGAAGAAGAGTTAATTCGGGAAGAAGTGCAACCTCCTATTGTAATCAAGATTGAAGAGGAGGAGAAGTCAAAGAAAACTCAACCGCCCAATCCAACACCAAAAACTCCTTATCATAGACGATTATTCGAAAGTGATCTATATCATGAATATGCTACATGTAAGGATACCTTGAAGCAATTAAAGGTAACAATCCCTTTCTTATACATGGTAATGAAGATTGCGAAATTTACTAAATTCTTGAAAGAAATATTGTCAGGAAAGAGGAAAATGGAAGAAGTTGTTATGATATCCGTTAGTGAAGTTGCTTCGGCATCCATCGGATTTGAAGGATTCCCTCTTAAATTAAGAGATCCGGGGATCTTCACTATTGCATGCACCTCCGGAGTCAAAAAAATTTGGAATCCGCTAGCAAATTTGGGGTCCAGTATCCACATGATGCCTACAAGAATATACAGATCTTCGACCATTCATACCTACTAAGATGCAGATTGAGTTGGTCGATAGGTCCACTGTCGAACCAAGAGGAGTCATAGAGAATTTCTTGGTGAAGTGTGCTCATTTTATTTACCCTTTGGACTTCGTGGTTCTCGACACGGAAGGGTGTGATGCATCGATAATCGTAGGCTGACCATTCTCTTAGCTACGACAAGGACCATTATCAATGTGAGTGGGAGCAAGATCACCTTAAGGTTTGGAGAGGGGGAGATAAGCTACAAGATGACTCCAATTCCCAATTTTCACCAGTATTACAAATGGGATGAAGTCAAGATGGATTGTGAGCAAGTCACTCCTCCTACCATGATAGATCGATTAAGTGGCTCGTGCAACATTATGAAGAGACCAAGTAAGGAAAAGTTTCCCTACAAAAGGGATACTGAAGAGTTGTTCAAAGTTTCTCATCAAGCCAATGATCATAGAAGGAATCCAAGGAAAGAGGTCAAAATGTTAAGAACAACCTAGCTCCTATATTCGAAGATGAAGAATCCGGGGAATGCTATAATCTATTCACGGATAATGACACTTGTACTAGGGATTTTGGTTCCTTTAATCATGCACATCGATCTTCAGATAAGTCTTTCCTATCTCAAGCACCAGATGAGGCATCCGAGAGACTCCATGGTCTTCACTTGGGACTCCATCACAAGTATGACTTCTACGAATAATCATTGGTGGAGGATGGAGCTCTTACCTTTTGATCTCTAGGATTCAAGTACAGAGAAAAGAATTTTAAAGACGTGCTACTTGGGAGGCAACCCAACAACTCGGTTTGCGTATCTTTTTCTTTTTCTCTTTAAATAAATGATTAAGTAGAGGATTAGAATTGCGTAGATGATGATTGATAGAACTTTACCCTTTCCTTGTCTTGTCTTTGGATGGTTGATTGCTTTAGATGAATGATTAAACTTGAGAAGTTGGCGAAAACATGATCTTTTTGCTAAGGGCAAAGATCACGGTAGTCATGCTAGAAATCGCGGTCGCAACCTCGTGCCAATACCCCGCGATCTTATTCGTGCTTATTTAATGGAAAGCTCCCCATTTCAACCATGTGTGGCCTCTCCATCTCATCTTTTAGATCTAAATGCCATGTTTCTCCACCTCTCTTAGCTTGTTGAGCATAACTTCTCTACTTCACTTTCCAACATCTCTTGAGACGTATTTTTAATTTTTTGTGGATTTCCAATATGTCTCCTTGCGAGATAAGGTACACTTTTCATTTATCCATATTTTAACTACCTTGTTTTGCTCAACATGTGTGGAATGCCTTGAGACCTTGAAATGGTCATTTTCATCCCAACATGACTTTTTGATGCCATAGGATTTTTTTCTTAACTTCAATGTTCTTGCTATGCATTTTGGGAGATCTTGGTGGGTTATTTTCATGCATTTCTTGAGTTTACAAAGACTGCCCACCAATTGTTCATAGAAAGTCCAAAATTACATAGTATTCATTTTCTTCAATCCTACTCATTGAGTATCAACTTACATGCACATGTTAACGCTTGTTTATTTGATTGTGTTTTGTTTGCGAAATCCTAGCATTATTCCTTGTCACTGTACTCCATCTTCACCTAAGTTCTCTCTTTTATTCAAGCTTACGTATCACTCAAGTGTGTGGGAGGAATTTAAAGAATTAATGAGATTTCTTTGAAAAATCTTTTAATGGTATGTGATGTTTGGATTGATGGTTTGTGAATTCTGCACTACTTGTTTTGAAGGATAATTTACAAGACTAAAGGAATGGCCCGTGGAGGGAGTTCTTCTAATATGGAGAGTTCTCAAACTTCTCATCCTCGCCTCGACCATTGAAAGAAGAAAAGCAAATCCATGTCAAAGGAAGTAATTGTTGAAGAACCACATCCACCATCACTCTCTCCCCACCTACCAAGAGAAATTCATCAAGATAATGAAGCCAATGTTGGAGACGACATAGTGCACATCACTCACTAACATTTGGACAATGCCTCTGAGCAATTTAAGACCGAAATCCTGTGGCTTCAAGGACTTCCTCTAGGCAAGAGTACATGTCTCAATTGGATACTCTTCGCATAGCTTGGGATCGATGAAGCAATCCGATCCAAGATTCAGAAGTTGGAGTGATTTAAATTGTATCCATTCAAGAAAACATCTACCGGGTACTTGTTCTGGAGTTCATTAGTACACTTACCACTCAAGATATGATAGATGCCTCCGACCTTGGAGATAAAATCCAATTCCAACTAGGAGGATAACATTGCAAAATGTCGATATGAGAATTTACAAGAGCAATAGATATTTACCCAGCGGGTTTCGTTGACTCACTGGATGCTTTTGCCACCTTGACAAGGGAATCCGAATTCCCATGTTTCAATTCCTTCTATGAAACCGAGGTCAAGAAATCCAACATTCGATCGTGGGATGTCAAGCTATCAGAGTGAAACTAGAGTGGCTGTTCATCCACCATGTGATTGCTTGGTCCGTGGGTGGAAAGAACCGAAGCAAAGGCAATTTAACTTCCCAAGATGTCACTTTCTTCCAAAGCATGCATCTACCTCAATCTCTTCAACTCGGTTTGGCCATCTTGTCCATATTCAAGCCTTATGAGACGGACCATCGACTCACTTCCCTTCATGGAGGAGTTTTTGTCACTCGTCTAGCCAAGTATTTTGAAGTCAGATTTAGGGCTGTGGAATTTCGGTTGGATAGTAGGACCACTCCTGATCCGGGCCCAAATTTACACATTTTACCCCTCATTTCTTATTCGTTTAGCTTAGTATTTCATCATTCCTTGACATATTTCATGCTAGGTTGTGCTTGTTTTCATACATTCCAGGTCCTAGCACGTGTGGAAGGCTTGAGGTCAAATTTTGGGATAATTGGGGGCCAAAAAGTGCAAAAAACTAAAGAAAAGTCTCAAGTCTCGTAACAGTGAAGTGAAGGCGTCCCATGAAACAGCAGTAGTTCACGGCCGGACGAGGCAGTTCACGATCTCCTAAGACCAAGAACTTCAACCACAAACCATGAACAACGAGGCGTCCAGCGAGGTTCCTGAAGTTACTGACGATAAGGCAGTTAACGGTCTCTAAGACCGTGAACTATGGCCATTGACCGTGAACCCATGAAGCAATGCGGTGCGTTTTGGAGACGACTGAGTTCATAAACGCGTTTAGGTGTTCACGGCCGTGAATGGCCAACGCGTTTGTGAACTGATCGCTTTCGGGCAAATATGAAGACATCAACGGGAGAGAGAGAAAGGGGAGCTGGTTTTTGGAGAAGAAATACTTTCTTTCTCTAGGGTTTCAACCTAAAACACCAAAGGGGAGTTCTAGTGCGAAAGAGAGAGTGCTAGAGTGATCTTGGAGCATCATTAGAGGCTTTGGGTGGACGATTCAAGCCTAGAATAAGAAGAAGAAGAAGATCTTTGAGCTCAAATTTGTAAGTCCCTCTCTCTCTCTCTCTCTAGAAACTCACTCTTTTCTCTTGGGTGTTGTAGATCCCTAACTAATACTCTGTAATTACTTGTTGAGATTGAATGATTGTCATTGGGTATTGTTTAATTCAATGATTGAGGTATTATTCATGTTGATTGTGCATGATTGTGCTTAGCAATCTAAGGGTTGTGCATGTTTTGTGCTTAGCATCCTTAGGTTTGTGCATGTTGGTAGGGATGTACATGGGTCGGGTGGTTCAGGTTTAGTCATTTAATCACCCAACCCATGCACACGGTTTAGAAAATATCAAACCCAAACCCAACAAAAAAAATTTAAATCCTACGGTTTGTTTCTAATTGGGTTGGGTCGGGTTGGCGATAATTTTAAATAAAAACCCAACCCAACATAAACTATATAATTATTCTACATCATAAAAATATTTTAAAACCAATTAAAATTTCAAACAAATAAACCGAGGTGAAAGGTATCAAAATTCACAAATGTTGTCTAAATTTTAATAAAATGTGATTTACTTCAACATATGTCTAGTTTTTTTCACGATATTTGTTGAAATAGGCAAAAAAAGGTTATAAACAAACTCATCCATAATATTTTATTCTATTAAAATTGTACACAAGAAAAAGGATTACGTGAATCATAACTATATTCAATTTATGTCTAAACTTTAAGTCGAATAATGCATTAGATTAGGGAGACCATGAGAGAAAAACATGGTCAAATATCTTACTTTTCTCATAAGTATGGCTATATACGACATAAATATTTTTTAGATACGAACTTATACTAATAGTTGGAACACGGGTTGGGTCGGGTTCTACGGGTTGTGTAATCCAAAATCCAAACCCAACCCAAAAGAGGCGGGCTGTATAAAAGAAAACTATCACCCAACCCAAAACATTCGTTTAAGCGATAAATACGGGTGGGTTGGGTAGGGTTGGACGGGTGGGTCGGTTTGCGGGTGTGTTTGTTCACCCCTAGATGTTGGTGCTTAGAAACCTAAGAGGATTGTGCATAATTGTGCTTAGCATCCTTAGGTTTGTGCATGTTGGTGCTAGCAATCTAATTAGCCACCTTAACCTAGCTTAGAGAGGAAAATCCCCCTTCCAAGGGAGACTCAATCGAGTTAGTTTTTCTTCAGCTTTTTAAGCCACCTAACTAGGTTAATTTAGGGCAACCCTCAGTGTTGAATTAAGCAAATTGGTTAATCGCGATTAAGCCATCCGGCCCTTGAGTTGAGTGAGGGAGTAAGTCAACTACTGATTGCCTAAACTTAGAGGGTCGAGTGACACGACCTATAATGTTCACCTCTATTTAGCAAGTGAGATTGTGGTCTACGACCATATATGCATCCCTCTGCGGTTCACGGTTACCTTGCCCATAGCAATCGTTAAAATCCAACGAGTCACGGTAGATAGTTAGGGGCAAGCAACTCATGGGTGAAGCTCTCTTAGTTAGAATTTTCCTATATTTAATTTTATTTGCTTGTTTAGTTTGTAGTTTCATTAGCTCTAAACCCAAAAGTTGTTTGCTAGATAACAACCTAAGCGATTGAAGTAGGGGTACATGGATCGGCCCAGGTTGACAATTTAAATACTTGTTCTATACTACACCCGACTAGAGTTTAAAAACTTGGGCTCTAGTCAGGATTCATTTGTGGTGTAGTTTCGTGCGAGTCAACTCCTATATCCTTTGAATTCTTGAAGTCGAGAATCAGAGTGTTGAACATGAATAACGATGGCATTTGAGGAGTACAAGGACTTCCATTTCCAACTACTAATACGTTGGACATGGAGGGTATTGTGTTCCGCCTTCCATAAGCTATGACGGTAAGAGAACGAAGAGGAGTAGTCAACAAGGAAAAACAAGTGGAAAGCATGTATGAGGTAGTAGAGGAATCTCCATCCAATTCCCATCCGGTTCCACCACCATTCAACAATGCAGGGGATTACCGAGTCAAAGCGGTGATAGGGGCGTCCTTCGCAATCAAAGGAGGTAGAAGAAAGTGTGACTTCACATCATGGTGTGCATCCATGCTATAATGAAGAAGATGAATATTCCGATTGAAGATGTATCACCCCAACTTGCTCACTCCCCTCCCCTTGCCCATTCCAAGAAGAAGAAGAAGTACCCTCCGAGGAGAATTGAGTACTAGGCATCCATGGCCCTAAGTTCTATCTTTCCTCTTTCTTTGTTCTTCTTTCTTTTACTTAATACAATGTTTAATTATTGCTTTATTTTTGTTTTACTTTTCGTACTTTAAATATTCTAGTACTACTAGTAATCGTACTTATATTATATACTTATCGTACTTATAACTCTTAATCTTCTTCCTCTCTTTCTTACACGCTTTATAATTGTGAAAACCACCAGGAAGACAAAGACCTACACTTTTGTACCTTCAACAACCCACGACCCAACCTATGGTAACCTTTATGATCTTCTCTTTTGAATCACCCACATCGAGGACAATGTGTTGCTCAAGTGTGGGGGGATGTGTGTGAATGCTTGAATGATTATCATGATTAATTGAACCATGAATTGCTAGTATCCTCCCTTGTTTGTGAATGTAAGACATTGATGAATGCTTATGGGAGTATATGCTAACGATTGTGTGTGTGTTTGTGGCGTTGAATGGTCAAATGCTTTGAATTGATAGATGATTGATGTGTTGTGCTCGCTAGGGGATAGTTCCATGATTAGAGTACCGGTGTATGAGGGATTTTACTATCTTTATCCTCTTTGGTGGGTTGATAATGTTTTCTACTTTAGGAAGAACATGTGTGCGTGATTCTCCATTATTTTTTAACTCGAAACTTTTACAAATTTGTGCTTATTTTTGAAAAAAGGGAAAAAAATCTTTTAAAAATAAGGTTCTCACGTGAGAGGCAACTGATCCTCACGGTTCGGAGTGCCCTTTCAGGATATGTATGGGGATCAGATAACTTTACCGTGTCCCGACCAACTTTCACTTCGTACCATCCCCCAAACATCTTTCCTCCTCTTGGAATCATACGCCAAGGTGCAAAGTATATTTTAGCAATTCATGAGACCTCAAGGCTCTCGTTTGGACCCAATGTGGAGTGCGGGTTGGGAAGTGGTGCTCAGGCTAAGATAAATCCGCCCATCAACTTCCCCACAAGTAACCTTGAAAGGGAAGGCTATAATCTATTCGCTCTTCGTCATGAGGGAGAGATGCTTGCTTGCAAAAGAGTTTGCAAAAGTTTGGTGCTATGCACTTCAACGTTGAAAAAGAAGACCACTAACTTCTTTGATAGATAAACTTGGTTGAATCATCAGCATATCCTTATCTCTTTGATAGTATTCAACACTCTTGGTACCATGTCGGAGCATTTGAAGAGCATGATGCATCTCACATTGATGAGAGCTTGGCACAAATCTATCCCACAAAATTCCTCTCGTATAGTCCCACGTCTCAATAGGCCTCCGTTGGTTCCTTCTTCTCCTGGTGCACAATTGATCCACCAAACCATAGCATAATTACTAAATTAAAGGCAACTAGAGTCACCTTTCATTTCTCTGAATATTAATGGCAGTAAAATAATAAGCTCCATCTTCCGCTCCCAGTCGAGATATGCATCCAAGTCGGTTGTTCCCTAAAACGATGGAAATGATATTTTGATGTTCCTCATATCATCTTCTTCATCACATGGGTATGGATCCTCTTTCTCATACTCGTCCTCTTCCTTATCTTAGAATCACATATGGTTCCTTCTAGCATTGCGAGATTGACCCACTTGTCAATGTTGACGAATTTGTCTCCTCACCTCGTGGAACAATGGTGGTGGAGCTCAACCTCCTCTCACCTCTCCTCAACTAACCCTCTCTTGGTGGAGATTAGAGTTTTTGTCGATATGAGCTTGTATTTGTGGCACTTGTAATCTTACCTCGAAGGCATCCAACCGAGCACCCATCCTTTCCTTTCAAGTAGCTTGTTATTGCATCATTGTCTCCATCTAACTAGTCAAAGCTCTAATTGCTTCTTCCATGTCTGCGGCACAACCAATCTTCAAAAAAATTTAAAATACTCTCAAGATCTTCAAATTCTTCTCTTACTCCTCGTGAGTATTGACCGGGCTTTGATATCACCTGCGCAGCACTCCAATTTTGTGGTTTTCTGTTTTTCTTCAAGAAAGCAGAAAAGTAAAGATAACGCAAACAATCAGGCTGGATAATCTTTCCAACTCTTATCCTCGACGACCTGATCAATGTGGCGGGATAATCTTTCCATGCACAGAACAAAAAGATATTGGCAAAGTGGATCTCTCTAGCGTACACCTCTAGTGGGTGTGATAACGTGGAGAGAGTCCCATCCAAGCTACCTGCATCCTATTATTCCCCAAGTCAATTTTTCTCACCAATAACATTCAAATTAGTGTTATTTAGAACCCATATTTAGGTTTGTTTCGAGACATTTTGTGTTCTTCATGATCAACATATCAACAATTATACCCCATATTCGTTCCTTTGAGAAATGTTAGTATATTAGGGTGTATTGGATGGTAGGAATGTTTTTAGGAACAAAATGTGCACAAGTGTAGAAGAAATGGTAGAAATCCAGAGATCATGAGCGGCGCATGAAAGATCACGGCCGGGAACATAAGGCACAAAGCTGAGGACCAAGATTGCAGCCTACAAGCCAAAGATCACGGCCGAAAATATGGAGGTCCCACGCGCAAACCTTTGGAGCATCCAACAAGGAGCTGAAAGTCTTGATCGTCTTGGTAGTTAGGGAAGCTTTGCAATCGTTTGACAACACCCGCACGAGGGTTGTAGAAAATCTGTCACCAAGTTTTTGGCAGCATTGCTAGGGAACCTGGATAACTAGGAGAAAATCATACTTTCTATATATATATATATATTACCACCTATGGGCCAGACTGGTACACTCCTGGGGTATACTAAACTCTTGGCGCTCCTAGTGAGATATCACTATCTATACCATGATTTAAACCAAGTTTGGGGTATGATACAATATCCTAGCCTCTAATGGATGAACCCGAGACCTCGATTCTCTGAACACAAACTTGAAGTTCAATTTAATCGAAAATAATAATTGACCGTTGAGATTGGTCGGAGCTCATCAAAGTACATCCAACAACCTAATCACCTGGAATATACTACACTCCTAGAGTATACCAGTCATTGCCAGTAATCACCTCGATTTAATTCATGATCTAGACAGAGATATATAACTATGAGTACATGGAGCATAGTACGCTCCAGCAGCATAGTATGCTCCAAGAGCACACGAGTCTAACCCTATATATATATACATGGTGGCTTCTACAGTACCCCGGGTGAAATCCGGGGTACCGCATACTTTGAGTACGAAAACACTATCTAGACCTTGAATTAGCAGGATTTTTGGGCATGATACTATACCTTAACCCTTAATGAGTGAACTCTAGGTCCTAATTATCTAAATCATAAACTATAAACCCTAAGTTGGTGCATTGATTTTTTTGCCTATATTTGGACGAATCATAACCGTCGATTATTGTTTCCAGTTAAATTGATCTTCGGGTATAAGATTTAGAGAATTAAGACCTAGATGTTGATCTTTAAGGGTTAGAGTATAGTATCATGTCCGAAAGATTAGTCAATTCAAGTTCTGGATAGCGTTTTCTTACTCAAGGTATGTGGTACTCCTGATTTCACTCTGGGTACCGTAGAACTCCCCATACATATATATATATATATATATATATATATATATATATATATATATATATATATATGGCAAATGCTAGCGTACACCTGACACGTATGTCATAAGTCTGTGTTCACACTTAATAATTATTTATTAAATATATTAATATGAATAATTATAATTACAACCCACTCCATTAATCAGTGATTGTTTACAATTTAATCCCCAGTGATTCTTACCCTTCGTTATACAGTACAACAGTAGTCCGCAAAATCCAATTCAATAACGCTACTCACCATGGAATCAAGTACAACCAAACACACTAGTGCGTTCTCAGGCAATTTTTTTACGTTTACTTAGAGCTCACTCTTAATTGAATTATCAAAAGATAGCATGCCATATTTTAGAACTATATGTGTCACCTCGACCACCGTCATCGGCAACTCCAATCCTGAACATTCTCTACCACTACCAAATTTCCATCAATTCTGTCATTCCCGCCATTAAAACAAAATCCATCTCTTTCAATATTCTCAATCACATCACCGGTGGGAATCCAAAACAAAGGACCGTGCCTACTTCTCAATTCAGCTTCGTAGAATCTGCAACAAACTCTAATAGATTACACGATGGTATCCACAGATAGGATTCAAATGCATGTCACCTTGATTCGGGCCTAATTCCACATATTTTGCCCATGGTTTGCTTAGATATTTGTTCCAAATTCGATCATTAGAGTTTGGTTTTATTCGAGGTTCTTCGTGTTTGAGTGCTTTTCAGGATTTAACAGGTGGAACCAGCCTCGGAGTCGAAGGATTGGCGAAAAGGATAAAAAACCGGGAGAAGAGGTGAAAAAACGCAAGTTCAAGGCTAAAGGAAGGAGTTCACGGTCGTGCAAGACACTGAAGAAGTGGAGTTGACCGTGAATCACAAGGCGTCCAGAGCCAAGTTGAAGGTTACTGATGCAAGGCGAGTTCACGGTCACTAAGACCGTGAACACAAGAAGTTGCACGTGAACTGCCGTGATCGATGCAGAGCGTTTTGGGCAAGGCGTGAGTTCACATACGCGTTTGAGAGTTCACGGCCGTGAACTCAGCTCTTCTCGTGTTTAAAAGCTGAGCTGCAAGGAAAGAGAAAGGGAGAACCACTTCTATGAGAGAAACAATTCTTCTGCATTTTAGTGAGAGAAACAGAACCAAAAGAGAAGAAGAGGTTAGGGCTTTGCTTCAAAGGAGGTTTTGGGAAGATTTCTCCAAGGAAATCCCAGCTCAAGGTTGAAGAAGAGAGGAGGCATCCCCAAAAGATGGTACTTCCCAGTGGAGACTTTATACAATCAGAAGATGGTACTCCAGGGCGAGAGAGGAGTGGAGTACCTCGATGGAATCCGACCCTCCGGAGTCATCTGAGCTGCAGTAGCACCAGCTCTAGTGGAGCCAAAGCCCGAGGTCCCACCACCAGCAAAGCAGCCACCTGCTCGTGCACCCGACGTCCAGCGCTCCTGCGCCCTGCACAGCAGCCACAACCACCAGGAGCAGGCGATCCCCTCGTTAAGAGGGTGGATCGCCTTGAGGCTGGCTTCTTGGGATTCTCATCCCGCCTCGAGCGACAATCCGACATCCTCGAGCGCATGGCTCGACACCAGGGTAGCCTACCCGAGTCTGGATAGGGACCATCCACGAAAGAGAGGTAGCCGACGAGAGAGACATGTGGCAGAGCGGAGTCCATTCGCCCCACTTCTCTACTTGTAACCTTAAACTTATTTTCTTTTTCTTTTTGTTTTTGTTATTTGTGTGTGTGTGACATGAACTACTACTTCTACTATGTATTGTGCTTGTGATAACCTCGCCTCGAGCGAGTCCTTTTGTGCTTGTGTGTGTTTTTTGTTGTCTCTCCTTGAAGCTTCAATTACCCTACCCCGGTTTGGTTCCTACATTCACTCACTAAGCCCAAGTGGTAACATCACTCTGCCCCTTTCTTATGCCATTGAGGGCAATGCCGAGTTTAAGTGTGTGTGGGGGGGGGGGGGTAGTCTACTAGTGTGCTTGTGTGAGTGAGATGTAGCTTGGAGCCTTTTGTATGCCCAAATTTCAAAAAATTTTGAGGGCTCCAAGCAACGTTTGCATGTTCAAAGTGACCAGATGGTGGGACATTCTCGTGTTTATGGCATTAATCTTGAACTGTGCATGTGATTGAGTACATCCTATGATGATGACTGAGAAGTTCATTAGGATAGGGTAAGAGTTTAGTTCTCAAAGTGTGCATAAATGAATGATTGTCCCGAGATGCATCATCCCTTAGTCAACCCCTTTGATCCGTGTGATTCCGTGGGTCGTTCTCAGTTTAAGAGCTTTGTTCGTGTGAGCTTAAAGGTGTTAGTAGAACAACCCCGAAATCCTTTCTTCGTGTCCAAAAATGAGTCGCCTGTGTGTCCCGGAACTCTTACCATTGAGTTTCCATAGAGCTTCTACATAGGATGTTCATGTGTGGTTCTTGCTAGGAGTGCAAAATGGAGTGTAGTGTTGGAGTTAGTTCCTCAAAAAGGGAGCATTGGTCGATAAATGTCTAGGCGGCAAGAGTTTTTACTCTCTAATACCCCCCTCAAAAAGAAAAAAAAAAGAGAAAGAAAAAAAATATAAACGAAAAAGAGGTAATAAAATGGGGTAAATAAAGTAGATAGTGCCATGAAAAACCAAAGTACATGTTCTAGGAGGGGTTTCTTGGCACCCAAGCCAACAAAACCCTCGCATTGTTTAGAACACCTTCACTACCAAACCTTAAAGAACTAGCAAGATTTGACCGAGGAAGAGTGCTTCAAGGTAGTTCATGATCGATGATAGTTGGAAGGGATGGATAAGGGTTTTGGCTGATGCTAGTGGTCTTTGATTGAAGAGAAGGGTTTTAGTCGAAACCATAGACCCTTCGAGTTTAGGTTGAAGATGTAGAACCTCACGTCGTGATTGCCACCACCCAAAAATCCTTTTCCCCACACCCAAGCCAATCGCCAGTCATCTGAACCCGTGTCTAAGACCTCCGGAAGAGCTAGTGGTGACAACCATCTCGTGAACTCTAGCATTTAGAGGTTACCGCCGTGATATTGAGACGATAGGGCCGAGAGGTTACGATTGTGCACATCTTTCACCAAAAAGGTCCTGACCCCACTGGTCTTGAGAGTGAGCGATTCATTCTTGCTTTGCAAGTCATATCATACCCCGGTGAGGACCTTTGTTGCCCGTGAACTATCATGATCAATGCAGAGCGTTTTGGCGTAAGGCGTGAGTTCACAGACGCGTTTGAGAGTTCACTAATATTTAGAGACAAATGTTTAGAGACACTTATTGTATTAGTCTCTATAGCTAGCCTTTAGAGGCAAAAATATTATTTGTCTCAATACGTGAAATTATTTGTCTCCATTTTACAATATTCTTTTATAATTTATGTAAAATAAATTAAAATAATAGCTTTAGAGACATTTATTCTTTTGTGCTTATATAATCTATAAATCATACATATGAAGACAAATCTAATTGCGTTTCGAAACAAATATAAATTTTATTTATTGTGTGTTTTGCAGAGACAAATATCATAGTTTTTAGAGGTAAGTTTATATGTCACCTATATGTATATCATATAGAGACAAATCTAATAATTTTTTAGATACAAATATAAATATCACTAATAGTTATGTCACAAATTTAATAGTCTTTAGAGACAAATACAAAATTTCACGAATAATTATATCATATACAAACAATCTAATAATTTTTAAAGAAAAACACAAATTGCTTTATCATAATTATCCGCCCAACCTCTCAAGTCAACAGTGTTTCGGAAAGTCCACCTAATTTTTTGGTTTGAAATTTGAAATCCGCAAATTTTTTAAGTCCATTGTTCTATATGTATCATTTTGCTTCCCCTCCAGTTATTCCCCTTTGTGTGGAACCCTAATTGCTTCACCCTCCTCGCACCCAATAGCTTTTCCTTCCTTCTTCAACGTCGGTGACGCCTTCGAAAACTCCCATCAATCATCGCCATCTTCCTGATCCTGGTCTCCCAATCGTCGTCGTAGTCCAATCCTTCCTCGCTCTAGGTCGCCAACTCCCTCTATCGAACTCGCCCCTAGTCACTTTGTGTCCATCTGCTTTTGACAATCAGGTTCAACTGAAGTTCTGGTTAATTTCTCGTTCTGCTTTTGAAAAAGCACATGTACTCGCCATATATATCTCAGCATCATCGTCTATTTTGTTTAAGTTTGTAAGATTCGGTACGCGTGTTCCTTATTTCACTATTTGTTGGAAAATGGTGTGTTAGAATTTTGGCATGGCGGAGACTGAGATGGATTAATAGAGTGGAGTTGTTCAAGATGCACTGAGTGTCTGCCATCTGCATAGTCTGTTTGCTTTCTGCCATTTACATTGGAATTATACAATTGAGTAATCTTGGTATTGTAGTTATCAGGTCTTTGCACAACTATGCTGGAACTGTGTTAGTTTAGAGTACTTGTGTTCTGGGTTCATGTTTCCTTTCCTTAAATCCCCGTATTTACTTGTCATTGTCTTCTTGCCGGTCTCTTTGATTTTATATACAATTATGTGTTGCCTTGAAGGCTGAAATGCTTGACAGTTTCAGTATGTTTACTTATTCTTGATTCAAACTTTCACATACATGTTTCATGAATTAGTTTAGCTATATATGAAATGCTTGAGTAACAACGATAGTTGAAAATAGGGCAACTGGAGTGAAGTTTTCCAGATCCGAATCTCGGGTTAATACCTTGGCTCAAAGATCTCGACTCTCCTTGTCCTGAGAAACAACCAAATCCAAGCAACAACTGCTACCCTGAACGGATTAACTTTTGGATGATCGAGCAATGAGTTTTGTAGATCCTTTATGTATCTATTGCGGTTTTTGTATAGTATCGTATTATTATGAGCTTATATAGTTATGAATGTACTAGACATCTATGTACACAGATTGTAAGCGGTCTCCTGACCATCAAATATTTCTACACGCTACTTTGTTGCATGTATTGTGAAATATTATTGTTTGAATTGCTTCATAAAGTTTCTCTCAATGAACTTAAATTTCTTGGCATTATTTCTTGGCATTGAGTCTTGTAGTTGCTCTTAATTACCATTAATTTCGTGTCATCCCTATGCAGACTGCAAAGAAATGCAATCTAGTAGTAATGAAATTGACACTACATTTTATGGAGAAGAATATTTTGAGGCAAATGTAATAGTCTCGAATGAATAATATTAAGAACAAATGATTTTGATTCTAAACTTCAAATTGGTGACAAATATTTATGTCGCCAACTAATATTAGAGACAAAAGAATATGTTTCTAAAGAAGAAATCGGAGGCAAATATTTATGTCCCTAAATGTGCATACAGAGACTAAATAATCATCTCTAAAAAGAGTCTTTGGAGACTAAAATATTAGATGTTGTTTTTTCAATTAGTGACAAATAATATTTGTCTCCATTTTTGTCTCTATAAATCTACTGCAACAGCTCTAGAGGAGACAAATGGATATTCACTAGAGACACATTTTCATTGTCTCTATAAGCCATTTTTCTTGTAGTGGCGGAAGAACGAGCTTTAGGCCTGTTCCTAGCTAGAGGATTGAAGATTTCTTCATCTCAAGGGTGTCTCAAGCAACAAAGAGGAAAGATTGACATCAGTTCATGGTTCTTTCTTCTCTTTTTGTTGTTTTCTCTTGCTTAGCTATGGAATAGCCTACCTATTCACTTGGGTGTTGTAAACCCTAGCTGTAAATATGTGAATACTTATGTGAATTGAATGATTGTTTTTGGGTGCTTAATTTAATTCAATGATTGAGGTATTATTCATGTTGATTGTGCATGCTTGTGCTTAGCAATCTAAGGATTGTGCATGTTTTGTGCTTAGCATCCTTAGGTTTGTGCAGGTTGGTGCTTAGCAATCTAATCAGCCACTTTAACCTAGATTAGAGAGGAAAATCCCCCTTTCAAGGGAGACTTAATCGATTTGGTTTTCCTTTAGCTTTTTACGTCACCTAACTAGGTTAATTTAGGGCAAACCTCATTGTTGAATTAAGCAAATTGGTTAAGCGCGATTAAGCCGTCCAACCCTTGAGTTGAGTGAGGGAGTAAGTCAACCACCAATTTCCAAAACCGAGAGGGTCGAGTGACACAACCTATAATGTATACCTCGGTTTAGCAATCGAGAGTGTGGGCTACGGCCATATTTTCATCCCTCTGCGGTTCGCGGTTATCTTGCCCATAACAATCGTTTCAATTCACATACCATGGTAGTAGTTAGGGGGAAGCCACACCCAAGTGAGGTCCTCTCATATAGAATTCCCCTCAATTTACTTTACTTGGTTGTTTTCATTTGTACTTCTCATAGTTTTAAACTCAAAAAACCGTTTTGATCGATAACAACTTAAGTGATTGAAGTAGGGGTACATGGACCTGCCCGGGATGACAATTTAAATACTTGCCCTATACTGCACTCGGCTAGAGTTTAAAAACTGGGCTCTAGTCGGGATTAATTCGTGGTATAGTTTCATGCAAGTCAACGAGACTCCAGTCAAAACCAATGGTAGAACAAGAACCACAACCACCAAGGCCAAGGATAATGGGATCCTTTTCAAGACCAAGTGTGGAGAATGTGCAGTCACCAATTCGACACTCGACTATTCCCAACAACAACTACAAAATCAATTTAATAGGGTCGCAAATGAAGGCACACACGCCCACTTACGGTTGAGACATTTCCCCTTCACCTTGGGTGGAGAAGCAAAGCAATGTTAAATAATCATCCACATCATTCTATTATCTCTTGGACGGATTTATGTCACAAGTTCTTTGCAAGATACGTCCCACCTTCCGAGACGACATTGATGAGAAGTAAAATACAAACATTTAGATAAGAGGAAGAAGAGGACAATATCGGGTCATGAACTAGTTGAGTAAATCGTCCCAAGAAGTGATGGAATGAGCCGATCAGTTATTGAGCCATCAGAAACTATACCACGAATTATTCATTGCCAAGCCCATGAAATAAGGCGTTGTTTTGAATCATCGCCACCAGAGTGGGCTTGATTTCAAAGTTGTTGGCGGCGACTGGTGGATGTAGGATGGGAGATTGGATATCCGCTGCCCGTGGAGCCATGTAATAACCCATAGTCCTTGGCTCTTCCTAGGCTCCCACTTCCTCATTTTGGTCCTGCAGCGGATTAGCACCTCGGTGTTGATTCCCCGCCATCTCAACTTAAACTTCTACTTCAATTCCTCCAAATCCGGGACCAACTTGTTGTCCCCGCTCTTCAATTCTCCTTCTTGCTTCCGCTAACTCCCTCTCACAAGCCAAAAGTCGGAGAGTCCGGTTGATGTTCTCGTCTAGTGGTGTTAAAGGAACCGGATTACTCCGGGTCATACACCTCCCTACACACACTCAAAGAACACAACACGTCTAGCACAAGAAAAACACTTCACACTTTAACGAAACAGAAATTAAAAGCTAGATTAGCACCAAACAAGCATTTCACTATAACGAACAAAAGTTCCACGACAACGGCGCCAAAAACTTGACTCGCTCCGACTATCACAATAAAATCCCGCCTAAGGCCCTGTATAAACCTTATATGGGTACAATATAGGGCTAGTATGTTTAAATATCAACTTAGGCCGGCCCATGTACGCCTACTCCAATTGTTTGAAACATTATCTAGCGGAATGTTGTTTGTTGAAATCTCTACAATCTACTATTTAAAAGCAAGACTTGAAAAGTATAAGGGTGTAAAAATCTTGGTGGAAGCTTCACTCAGGAGTTGCTTCCCCTAACTAACTACCATGAACTGTGGGATCTAATGAACCGGTGGATGACAAGAAAATTGCGACCCATAGGAGGTGCAACAATGGTTAGAAATCATCCTCTCAATTGCTATGCCAAGGGAAACGTGATAGGCTACAATTGTAGTCCTCTTGGCCCAAGAAATGGAGGGTTGACTTACCTTCTCCCTCAAACTAAGGTTTGGACGGCATAATCATAATTAACATAGGTGTCTAATTCAAGTTAGAGGTTTGCCCTTCATTAACCTAGTTAGGAGGCATGGATTGCCTAAGAAAACCCAGCTCAATTTGAGCCTCTTAAGATAAGGGGGCTTCTCTCTAAGCTACGTTAGAATAGCACAATAGATTGCCAAACACACACAATGCAGTGTCACCATGAAAAATACCTCAATTCTTAAATTAAACACCACCTTCACGCAATCATTCAATCCACATAATCAATTACATGTTAGTAGTTAGGGTTCTACAACACCCAAGTGAAAAGGGAAACAACTCCATGCTAGATAAAGGAAGAAAACAAAGGATGAAGAAAGAAACCATCATTGTGATTCCTCTAACTCTCCTTGTGCTTGTAGAGATCCTCTCTTCTCCCTCTTGGTTCGTGCTTGCTCTCACTAGGGTTTCAAGAAGAAGAAGGTTTCTGTCACTTTGGGCTCTCCCTTCTTCTTCCTTTCAGCTCTCTATTTATACTAAGATCGCACCCAGTTCACGGACCCAGTTCATGGCCGTGAACATCAGGCCGCGTTCGTGAATTCTGATCAAAACGCGTCGCTTCACTTCTGGGGTTCACGGTACATTGACGCCTGTCGCGGCGTCAGTAACCTCTGAAACCCCTCTGGACGCTTTGCGGTTCACGGTTTATGGTTCCACTTCACGGTCCTGGCGACCGTGAACTCCAAGCTTTGACCGTGAACTTCGGCTAAAAACTCCTCTTTGCTCCTTTTCTTCCAACTTTCGGTTTGGGGTTGGTTTCACCTGTTGAACTCTTAAACACATTGAAACACTAGAAACCTAGCGTAAAACCACCCTTATAGGAGCTCAAATGCCACAAACCTCAAAGAGAAACGGGGATAAAAGTTGTACATTTAGGCCCGAATCACCCATACAAAGAAGATTTCCCTCCACAAGTCGAGGAGAAATCCAAGTTGGAGTTAGCAATGGAAACTTTCATGGGACAATCCTCAAGACCATTTTCCATTCCACAACCAGAGCCAAAAAGCCAATTGGAGCTTATGGTGGAGCGGTTTGCTCGAGGCACCGACGAAGGGCACTCGAACTTGGATCTCCCCCAACCCGAGGTGAAGTTTAAGGTGGAGCTTGCCATGGAGAAATTTGAAAGAACAAGCTCCAACACGGATTTCAAACCCCTCCCTCCATCCGGTTTGACACTTGAAGAGAAGGTGACACGAGCTTGTGCAAGCTATTGCCTCTCATCAATGGAAGAGAAAGAGGAGGTTGAAGGAGCGATCAATGAAAACCATGTAGAGCAAGAAGAACTCACCTCGGAGAGCTCCTGTGGTGAGGATGAACAAGAAGGTTGCATTGACGAATCTGATCACTTTCCCCTTCTCGAGAGAAACTTTTAAGACCAAGTTACGAGTGTGGAGGAGCTGGAGAATCCTTTCTATGATATTGCATGGTATCTTGCCCTCCAAGCCATGCTTGAAGAGATGAATGGGATGGAGAAGGAAGTGGCTGAAGAGGAGAAAGCGAGCATTAAAGAGAAGGAAGATCTTGATTGTTCCCAAGGGGAGGAACAAATTGAAGAAGAAGGAAGGGAGGTTGAAGATGAAGTAGAAGGAGAAAATGGTGTCCAAGATGAGGACGAAGTCGAGGTGGATGAAGCATCTACAAGTTACAAGTGCTATAAAAGCTTTCCACCCGACCTTGATGCACTTTTGGAAAAGGATCCGTTTATCGCTCTTATCCAAGCCAAGGCCAAACCATCGGTGATCCCCCTTGGCGGATGTGATGGAAGTCAAGCGAGTTTTCACTACATGGAATAAGGCAAGGAGAAGAATGAAGAAGGAAAGAAGGAGATGTCTTGTGGGTGGAGCCTCATGATAATTCAAGTTCACGAGCCTTCAATCATGGATTCGTCCAAATCTCGTGACTTGTGACACCACCTCACAAACGAGAACCTCAACTTCAAGGAGGTTCTTGGATGGACCGAAACTTGAAGAGCAACCATCTGACTCACGACGTTAAAGAAGCGCTTGATGGGAGGAAACCCATTCCAACAGTTTGCATCTCTTTTCCTTTTAATAAGAAGACCATTATAGAGATTTTGGTGGTGTATTTCCGTGGCTTTACTCCACCTGATCTCGCCCGCCCTCCGCTCTCGATCACTAACATTCACATCCTATCCGGTAACATCCGTCTACCTCCTTATTTTACGCAATTGAGGGCAATGTTGAGCTTAAATGTGTTTGTGTATGTGTGTGTGTGGGGGGGGGGGGGGAGGGGGGGGGGAGGGAGGGTAGTACATTATGCTTGTGTGTGTGAATTATTGGTGGGATTTTGAGTGCTTGGAGGCTTGTTGTAGGCCCGAATTTTTAAAAATTTGAGGGCTCCAAGCATAACAACTTCTACATTTCCTGATCATAGTGGCACTTGTGGTGATTTGTTTTGAATTTCTTGGTTATTAGCATTGTTTATGGATGATATGATTGTGATTGTGTGCATCCTATGATGACGACCAAGACTTGTATTAGGTTTGTGTATAGGTTCAGTTCTCATGTTTTTGTGAAGCGCTTGATTTTTTTAATCAATTACTCGCTTTTCACAGTTGCTTATGCACCGAGTTTAAGGAGTTAGAACAAATGATTGAGCACCTAGGTAGCCATGTGAGACTTCTGTCATTCGTTTCATTCTTGTGTGATATATCCCCCTTTACAAGATGTGTAGCATTCACGTTGTTGCTAGCAAGGAAGATGGAGGCATAGGATTAGTCCATGGCCCAAAAGTTGACCGACCTGATCATATTATCCATTAGTGCACCCTTTCAAGCCGTGTGGATAAGGGTCACTCTCGTTTTAGGTAGTTTTTGCTACCTGAGCTTGATTAAATTAGATAGAGCGACCCTACTTTCTTCGTGTCTACACCGTTATCGAGTCACTCTTGTTTTTGAAAGCTCCATTCATACCATATGAGCTTAAATGAGGTTCCACATGAGTGATTTGTGTATGGTTTTTCTAAGAATGAAAAAGTGAGTGGTTGACGTAGTTTTTCAAAGCAAGGATTGTTCCTTAGGTTAAAAGGGACGTTAGGATTGAGCGTGAATGTGCACATCTTTTCGCATCAAATGGTCCTGACTCCACTGATTGAGTGTGAGTGGTTCGTTCTTCATGCTTTTATTCATATCTTGTACCCCGGTGAGGACCTATCTTCTCCGTCGCCGGCAGGAAGCTCATATCCGACTACATAGGTCATTGTCCCGGTAAGATTGCCTCATGCAAATAAGGTTTATTTGTTTGATTTTGTTTTTCTTGATGTTTATTATGTTTTTTTTTTTCATTTTAGGGTGCTGATCGCAAGGATGAAAAGAGAATAGAAGCGGCGGCCGGATCTGGTTCAACGCAGGAGTTGGGGGGAGGAGCTGTAGCGGGCTGTCTAGGCGGCGATGATGTCGAGTTGTTGCGTGGTAGTGTCGTCATCCTTGTCCGTCCGAAGGCGTCTTCTTCCTCTTCCATTCCTCCGCTACTTCCAGATCTGGAATTGAGCTCTCTGCACGAGCTTTTCCTTTCATCCTTTGCTATGGCGAGCAAATCGAGAATACTTTTGGGTTCTGGGTTTTTTTGGGGTTTTTTGGGGACTTTCTTCAATTATTCCGCATCTGAATGTCATCGCATCGAGCTCTCGCTGTTTGTACTTTTCTTTGTCGTTTGTACCAATGAGATTTGAGTTTTTTTTATATAGTGGTTGATGCTTGAACGCAATTAATTGAATGAGTGTGGTGCTACTTAGCAGAATCCAAAACTTGAAATATATCTTCTTTGGCAAAGATCTAGGCCATAATCTGGGTACGTTGGAAGTTTTTTTTTTTTAATTTATAATGTGTTAGTTTTTCCGAAAACTAGTCCCAAAATCACCAGATTATGACAACCGCAATGACAATATATGTCGTCATAACATATATGTTTGTCACAATAGACTACCCAAAACCTCAACTATACTGAAAGCAAATGTGACAACCTTGTTTTAAACTTTTGTCACATTTGATCTATCCTGACGGCGATAAAATGACAAACCTTTGTGACAACACATTTTGTCATATTATACCTAATATGACAAAATTGGTATCTAATATGACAAAATCGCCTCGTCATAATAGGCCGAATTTGTTGTAGTGGATGCATCTAGCTCATGTCTCTCATGGCTGGTGTCGATCTCACCGAATATCTTGATGGATCTCTCGCTGCACCGGCCACCACGGTCATGGTCAATGGTACCTCCGACCGAAACCCTGCTTACGTCCGCTGCTATCGTCAAGACCAGCTTCTCTTGAATAGCATCTTTACCTTTGTTTCTGAAAGTATCTTACCCTTCATCAGCTCGTCCGCCACGTCTTTCACGGCTAGGTCGACTCTTCAAAGCATCTATGTTGGGTCTCTCAATCTCGGGTTGTGACTCTTCACGACCGTTTGTATGGCGAGACGAAGGGTGACCGCGATTTCGTCTCCTTTATTCAGCAGTTATGCATGTATGCTACAGGGCTTGCTCTTGCTGCTGCTCCTATCACGGATGCCAAGTTGGTCACATTGTGCCTGCACGGCCTTGGACCTGATTATCACGAGTTCTTTGCTGCTATCCATCCTCGCGACTCTGGTCCTCCTATTGAAGATCTGGAACGACTGGTCACACTCGAAGCTGATCTCCGTGTCACAAAGTCTGACTCTCCAGCTACTGCCTTCGCCACTCAATGTGATTGTGGCTGTGGCCGCCATGGTGGCTCTGCTGGCGCGGTTCTGGCGGTCCACCCTTCCTTCTATGCCCCTATCGGGCGTATCCTGGGACTCTCCTTGCGGTGATGATAATCGCCTCCCTGCTTGTGTTATCTGCCAATACTAAGAGAACTTGGGTCATTTTGTTCGTCAATGCTATCAGCTCTTCCCTCACAAGCGACTGTAGGCAAATACCACCACTACCGCTACCTCACATCGAACCTTTGCTCCTGCTGCAGATCCTTGGCTTATGCAATCCGCTGCCTGACTCGCTCAGAACTACACCACAAATTAATCCCAACTAGAGCCCAAGTTTTAAACTGTAGTCGGGTGAAGTATAGGGCAAGTATCTAAATTATCAACTCAACCGGTCCATGTACCCCTACTTCAATCGCTTAAGTTGTTATCTAGCAAAACGGTTTGGTTTTAAAACTATGAAAACTACAAATGAAAACAAGCAAGGAAAGTAGATAAAGGAAAATTCTAACTACCAGAGCTTCACCCAGGAGTTGCTTCCCCTTAAATAGCTACCATGACTCGCTGGATTGAATGGAGTCGTGTGGTGTAGGTGGTTGTGAACTGCGGGGGTGAGCAACTAGTGATCGATTTGCCACGGAATCAATTCACTAGCGATCGATTTGTCACGGGATCTATCCACTCACCAAGTCTAGGGGAACCGCTAGGAGGAGCAACTAGTGATCCATTTGTCACGCGATGGATTCACTAGAGATCGATTTATCACGGGATTGATCCTCTCACTCAGTCTCTAGGGGTTGCCTAGGTCTCTCCCTCAAACCGGAGTTTGAGCGGCTTAATCACAACCAACCTAGATGCAAACTTGAGTCAAGGGGGATGCTCATCTCTAACCTAGATAGTATGCACAAAGTGTCCAGGAAAACCAAGCGTGTGAAATCTACCTAAAAAGTTGTGGGTTTTCTCTAATCTAGGTTAGGCACAATCACCATGAAGACACATCTAATACTCAAATGGATGCAAACCCACACCAAGTCATTCAATCTAAACAAGTAATTACAAAGAGGATTAGTTAGGGATCTACAACACCCAAGAGAAAAGAGTGAGTTTCTAGAGAGAGAGAAGAGAGGGATTACAAATTTGAGCTCAAGATCTTCTTCTTCTTCTAGGCTTGAATCCTCCACCTAAGCCTCCAATGATGCTCCAAGATCACTCTAGCACTCTCTCTCTCTCACTAGAACTCCCCTTTGGTGTTTTTGGGCAAAACCTTAGAGAGGGAATTAATTTCTCTCCACAAAACCAGCTTCCCTTTCTCTCTCCCTGCTGTTGTCTTCATATTTGCCCGAAAGTGATCAGTTCACGGCCGTGAACACCTAAACGCGTCTGTGAACTCAGTGTCGTCAAAACGCACTGATTCACTCTCCTGGGTTCATGGTTACCTACTGTCTCAGCACCAATATGTGGTTGATCTATTCACTCGTTTTCAGATTCATGAGGCCAACCCGAGCTCTACCCCGCTTTCGTCTACATCTCGTCTGCGGCTGTTTGATGGTTCCTCGTCAGCTGATGCTACTCTTTATCATCAAGTTGGTGCGCTTCAGTATCTTGTCACTACTCGTCCAGATGTTGCTTTCGCTGTTAATCGGCTTTCCCAGGTCATGCATGCTCACAGGGTTGTGCATTGGCAGTACGTTAAACTTCTCCTTCGGTCCAACATCAGGTTTGCTGACACCGCCTCCATCTTGCGGGTGCGTATTAGGGATAAGTGATATAAGTGTTTTACTTGTACATTAAGTTAGCTTGTGTACACGTTTCTTACTCCTAGTAGTACACTGCTCTTGTACTCCTTGGGTATATATACCCCTTGTGATAGTAATTATACACACAATTCCCAAACCTTACACATCCCTACTCTTAATAATCCCATTTGTTTAATAGAACGATAAATATTTTACATAGAAGTTATGAACGTCACATAATTTTAATATAGTTGTCTATTGAAATGTGTTATGTAAAGGGAATCATAACGTAATCTTTAATTGCATAAAACTAGTATATCACCATTCTATAACGATTACGTAAAATAAAAATACATTACATAAAATTTATGGAATCAAAGTTATTTTTTACACACTAGTGTAACAGTGTTGTGAACTAGGCTTCTATCTAGTTGTGCACACTCTTGTAAATAAGTGTCAATATTCATCGGGTAAAATGCTGCTTATCTATTCTATAATTCTATATGTAGCTAGCTCTATTATATAATTGTTAAGTAAGAGTACTATGCATTACACAAGCATATATTATATATATTACATAATTTACTTGTAAAACCTTGCAGGACAAATGCAAAGGATCATATATGAAATATGATTATACACAAATGCAAAACTAAGGATTATGGTAAGCTAAATTCCGGGTCCAATTTGCGCACTTGCCCAAATCCCCAACACACTTCCTTCACTATATATCTCAATACCATTTGCCCTTATAACTCACACACTTTCTTATCGTGACTTGATTTATCATACTTCATTTCAGCTTCATCGACACTTTGGAATATCCCAAACTTGGCCTCTATTAATTATTAGATTCGCGCGTTAAGGTGTACCCAATATATGGGGAGTATAAAAATGGTATCATTGGTGGAGGTAGTAGTAGTATTGTTGTCGTGGCTGCGCCTGGCAAAAGGAGCTGGAGGAGCCGATCACGATGATGTCTTAAAGCACTGCAATTTTACACGGTATCCTGGCCATTGTTGGTAGGCCTTGGTCGTAGAGCTCAACGAGAGTCACAGGAGTAGTAAGCAGCAGCTTGTTCATGATCATCTGGGCCAGATTAACACTACTGTTAGCGTGTTGTCAGCTCTTGTTCGCAAAACAATTTCAGAAACCAACCTGCCGTCTTCCCAGTTCACCATCCTTGACTCCCGCATGGAAATCAGCCAAGCTCGCCGTGCCCAATCGGCCTCAAGTAATTGCCAACCGCTCTACCTCTACCTTGGCAGATTGCAGACATTTTTTGTTTTCTACTTGACGGATATTGATTTTTGCCCATCAAAGGCTTGATCAGTCGTTGTCGACTCTCCAGAATTCTGCAACCAAACGCAAACATGACATCCGGACATGGTTGAGCTCCGTCCTAACTTTCCACCAAGCTTGTGCAGATTCCATCCACCACAGTCTGTCCACCGCCAACACCGCATCTCACATCTCCCAGAAGACGAGTTACCTCTTCCAGCTAACCAGCAAAGCCCTCTCACTCGCCTCGCCAACAGGATCACTAGTAGTGATCATAGTCATAGTGCTAATAAGACAAGTACGACTAGTGGTAGTGGGATGGGATTTCCAGAATGGGTATCCATGAAGAACAGGAAGCTGCTGCAGGATGGTGGTTGTGTTATTAGGGCGAACGCGGTGGTGGCCAAGGACGGGACTGTAAACAAAGAGACCATCTCGGCAGCCATTGCGGTGGCTTTTGGGCGGAGTCGGTTTGTGATATACGTGAAGGCGGGAGTTTACAATGAGAAAATTCGCACCAACAAAGATGGCATCACTTTGGTGGGAGACGGTAAATATGCTACTGTGATTGTTGGCCGTGATAGCGTCAATGGAGGCTCTACCATGCCCGGCTCTGCCATATTCAGTTACTACTCTCTCTAAAAAACGCTTACAAATGCTAGAGTAGTGTCTACTACAATTAAACTCTCTAGTTTTCGTTTCCTTTTACAAAGGAAGGACTTCTGCCCTTCTACCACATTACTCGACTGTTCCTAGGGCGGCGGGCCTAGAATAGCGCAAGGCATTATGTTATCGTTAGTGGGTCGCTCTTTAACAAATGTAATTGGACCAACTTAATTAATTCCCACATATAATAATACATTAATAAATAATAATCGATTGCCTGCCTGCCTCCATCTGCCTTTCCCAGCTATCATAGTCGACGGATTTATTGCAAGAGACATCGGCTTCCAGAACACTGCGGGTCCCGCCGGAGAACAGGCGGTGGCTCTCTACGCTGCATCCGACCACTCCGTCTTCTATCGCTGCAGCATGACCGGCTACCAAGACACCCTCTACGCCCTCGCCCTCCGCCAATTCTACCGCGAGTGCGACATCTCTGGCACCATCGACTTCATCTTCGGCAACGCCGCCGTCTTCCAGAGTTGCAACATTCTCCTCCGCAGGCCCCGACCCGGGAATTCCAACGTCGTCTTCGCCAACGGCAGGATGGATCCGGGTCAGACGACCGGCTTCTCCCTCCAGGCCAGCCGTATCTCCACCGCCTCCGATCTCGCACCGGTCAAGTCCAACTTTGACTGCTACTTGGGCCGCCCGTGGAAGCAGTACACCAGGGCGGTGGTTATGCAGTCCAGCATCGACCCCACCATTTCCTCCAAAGGATGGGCCGAGTGGCCCGACCAAGGCTCCTTCTCCAAGACGCTTTACTTCTGAGAGTTCTCGAATTCCAGGCCAGGCGCCGGCATGTCGGGCCGGGTCAAGTGGGCCAGATTTCATGCTCTCGGGCCCCAGGAAGCCGCCAAATTTACCGTCGGCAATTTCATCGAGGGGAGCTCATGGTTGCCTTCAACTGGTGTGACTTTCGTTGTGGGACTCTAGTAAATGTTTCATTTTTCTAAACTGACCATAAATATTGATTCAACTAATGGACCATGTAAATTGACTCTATATCTAGATATAGCTCAAAAGACTACACTAAAGCATAGAGGAGGAAGGTGTGCTCTGCACTGTGCTCCAAAACAAAATAAAAAACTATGTTCTCCCTCTTATTTACAATTTGAATAATGTACTTCTCTTTTTAAGATAGGTACGAAATGAATGTACAATCTACTTTGCTTCAATTTGTATAGTTTGTAAAAAAAATTATGTAACATCCCATTTTGAAGAAAATTTCACGAACTAAATTGAGTGTTTCGATAGTATTTCGACGAAAATCAGAATATCAATCGATTGGATAACTATACGTATTAAATAATTTATATACATATATGTGAATAAATTAATTCATTATATATGTTAATTATTCTGATTCTTACAACTGGAGAGGGAAAACAAATAAAAGAAAAGTGAAGTTATTAGGAGGGGATTTATTAATATATATTTGGTTCCTTTCTCCGTACTCGCAATTAACATACGATATGAGAGAGGGATAAAAACCATGCTAATTACTCCATTATTATATGTTATCTCACACCCCTGATGTGGTGTTGACAGATGATCATCTGCATGAGATATGTATACATCCAGAGTGGTGTCGTGTATGACCACACCTAGAGTGGTGTCAGGTCCAATATGACCACACCGTTAGTCGTGGGTCCGATATGACCACATCCACGAGATGTTTGGTCCGTTTCCCAAGAGTAATTAGCATGGGAGTAGCCAGAAGCCTATAAATACAACATGATAAGATGCATTTACGTAAATCAAGGTGGTTGAGTCTTTTTCCTATTGGGATGTTGAATGGTTGAGATCTGACCCTAGTGTTTTGACTTGATTGTTAGATGTATGATCGGGGTATGCTTTGTTATGAACTCATGATGCAATGATTGTCGCACTCAGCTATGAGCTGGCCCTCTTTTATTCTTTTCTGTTGCTTATGCCATGTGTAAGAAGATCATCAGTAATGTTAATTATTGATTGAGAGACAGATAACATTCATGAGACGACAGATGACATTAACTACTCATGCTGCTCTGTAATGTTCCATACCTCATTAGCTACCACCTAGCTGTATAGAGCATGGCTCCATACTCAGATTCGTGTATATATACCCATAATCTAATCTATGTAACATAGGCTTCTATAATAACAATTCTATCCAACCAACTTGGTATCAGAGCCTCTCCTATTCAGAAAGTTAAGTTCCAAATTTCAACCAATTTGTAATCCCAATTCACATAACAACATCCATACCTTTGTCTTCTATTCACAGCAGCCACCAAGCCTCTAATTTCTTTTTCGCTTACTCTTTTTTACCATATCCACAGTTGTCGTCACTGCTGTCTCTATCTTTTTTTACTATAGCCGCAAGCATCGTTGCTGCTACTTCATATCAGCGGCTTCTCATCACCACTGATTCGGCTGGAGCTGAATCTGTCTTGTCGTTGATCAGACAATTTTTCTACCGTCCCAACATCTGTCATTGTCTCCGGCGAATCCTCATTCTACTTGTCACCACTCTGGGTCCTGTTGACTCTAGGTTCACTTCCGCCGTTGCTGTCTCTTATCTCTGCCCTCACTACAAGAAAATATGGTTTTAGCAACTAAAAGTCTGCGGCACATAAATTATTTGTCTCTTATTATGCAATACACAACTATTATTTTATTTGCCTCCATATATAATATTAAATGCTTCTAAAACTATTAATTTTTTATATTTAATTTTGATCAAATCAGAAAATTATTTTTACCGGCACATTTTTTAATTATCCTCTAAATTTTGGCCTTCATATCTATGTAAAAAAGATATAATTGTTATTGGAGGCAAATAATTGTTTTCTGCTAAATAGAAGGTTTGTTAGGCTTAAAAGAAAGTTGTTATTGCTCCTTGGCTAGGCCGGCGAATTTTTTTGAAGGAGAAACAATCATAATTGCTTCTAAAAAAGTTTCTAATTTTTTATTTTATTATAATAGTGTTCCTAATTTTCTGTTTTATTATTACTTTATTATTAGTGATATAAGTAATAATACAAAAATGGTGAATATAATTTAATTAAATTGCATGATAGACTCCAAACAACAACAAATTGGCGGAAAATGAGTTTAGAGGGTTTCCATAGTTATGTATTTTTTATTATAATTAGCGGGAATCAAGTGAAGATTTTTTACAAAGTCCAGAAAAGGTAAGAGAGAAATAGGAGGACGGGTTACCCAACATTTCTAGGAGTCCCAATTGCATATTGTGTGGGCCATAAGATGGGCCGCTCCATTTCCTTCTCTTTTCAAAAGCTCCACCAGACCGGGCCCAATCTGGCCGTCTCTTCTTTCAGTTCTCTGATCAGCGTCCCAATCTCCATCCTCAAAGTCTCTATCTTTCAGTTCTCTTCTTTCAGTTCTCATGACCAAGTTGAAACTATTTCTCTCCATTTGCTTGAGACCAAAATCCATGGCCTTAATCTCTTTCAGCTCTGGAGTCCATTGAATGCGCTCTCGGCCAACCGCTGCCATCAAGAAGTGGCCTCAGTAATCTCGAGCAACAGCCCCAAATCTCGTCCCTTCATCCTTCAGTACCACAGTATCAACGTTCAGTTTGATCCATCCCGTCGGTGGAGGTTCCCAGGTGACTCTCTCCCTTTGCTTCAATTCCACTTCTTTGGAGTGATGAGGTTTGAATTCCTCTCAATAGATTAGGGCTTTCCCTAGAATTTCTCCTTCTTCTGTTTTTCGATTATTGAACAGTTGGTTATTACGCTCATTCCAGATGGTCCATAGAAGCACACCTAATTGACTTAGAGTATCATCATCCACCCTTTCCATAACCTCGCAAAGCCAACTAGCAGAGGATAGATTGGGTTCTAGCTCGAATAGGTGTTTGAAACATGTAGGACGCCAAATCCTAGATACCCACCGACACTCTCTAAAGATGTGTTTCTGGGTTTCCTCCAAATTGCAGAATATCCATTCTGTGGGGGCATCCTTCTTTTGTTTTCCTATATTCTTCCTTGTAGGCAGGATGTCGTGTATGAGCCTCCACAAGAATATCTTGATCTTAGGAGGGATCACCAGCTTCCACATTCGTTTCCAATTCATTGGGTCGTAGACCTAAGTTTCTATCCCCACCGATTATGTTTCATCATTATCTTCTGGTTCATCTTCCTCAAAGACCCCGAAGTGCTATTTAGCTCTTTGTAAACTAGCTTGTAAGCTTGTAAACTATCTTGAAGAAGTGTATGAAAGTGAAAGCTCCCTTTGAATCTTTGGCTAATTGGGATTGCCCAGTGTTGGTGTTTAAAGAGGTGGGCTAGAAATTCCATTGACCTAGTGCAATCACTGTAACCTGGAGGGAGAGATGCTCTCATCAACATGGCTCAAGGAATGTGCATTCCCCTCTGTTGTTGTGTAAGGAAATCCTGTACGTTGTTTGACACGCCAAAACACAACACCAATCTGCGACCAAGTGTAATCGCAGACCGGGAATGCAGTAACAGGCAAGTTATATTATCAACCTGGGGTCTAGATCTACTGCTTACTCAGTGATTCTCTGTTATCTAGCCAACTAAAGTAAGTGATTGTTGTTTAAAAGCAAAAGCAGAAAGAAAGCAGGAAATTATTCGGTTTTCTCAAGCAGGTAAGAGTCACTCGGGAATGAGTCCCCCTAGCTCCTTAGTTAGGTTTCAATTGTATTTCCCTGGGTTGATTTACTGTTGATTAGACTGCGGAAGATCCGACAGTAGCTTGGAATCTCTTAAGCTGACCAAGCCCTCTCAGTCTAACTACCCGGCAGACGACTAGTCTTCACCGGGATAGAAAGCTGAAGCAGTAAGAACAGAACTCCACTACTGGAATTGGATTCCAGTACAAAGCAGTAAACTGGCTACCTCTCGTATAGCCAATCTCCTACTATCGAATGATGAGACTCTAGCAACCTAATCAGATTCTATCTATCTCAGATTGCAGCAGGAATCAGGAAAAGTTGATCAGACTTCAATTGACTCAATAAACATGCATCATTCGATTAAAATCAAACAGTAATCTCATCCCAAGTCATTACAATCAATCCCTAACACATAGAACTAGGGTTCTTCATCCCCAAGTGAGAGAGGGGTTCTACTCCATAGAGAGAGAGAAGAAAACAGTAATCGGAGTAGTCATACTCATAAAGATGAGGAAAATCTGCTCCGGGATGATGATTTCCACTCCTAGGACGATCTCCAAGCTCGATTCGATGAAACCCAGCTCCAAGATAGCTTCTAGGATGTGTTCTTCGTCCTTTCTCTCTCTAGGGCTTTGTTTTTGCTCAAAAATTCCGATTCTCCCCCTTGTGGCTCGAAATTGGCTGAAAAACCAAGATTTTCCGACTCGCACGGGCAGGCCACACGGTCGTGTGGCTCACCCAGTTGCCCGTGCGAGTCAAAACGCTGCGTTCCAATTAGTTCGAACTTAGGCTTCCCACACGGCCAGGGTTGCACGGCCGTGCGGGGTCTCCATCCTGCCCGTGCATGCTCTCGACAAAAACCACACGGCCACAATTGTGAGTTGCACGGCCGTGTGGTTTCTAGAAATGCCCGTGCAGCTTCCTTAGCACCTCGCCACGCGCCCGATTCTCGTACAATCGACCCCAAACTCGCTCCCAAGCCTCCATTCACGTACTAGGACCTGAAATATGACAAACAAGCACAACCTAGCGTGAAATCGGCCTAAAACACGAGAATCAACACCTCAAATGGTGTAAGAACAGGGGTAAAAACATGTGTAATTAACGGTCTATCAAACTCCCCCACACTTAACCGTTTGCTTGTCCCCAAGCAAACCAAGTCAGACACAAGGTAAGCTCACATATTTCAATCAACCAACATTGGGGACAAGTTATAAAGGCACATAACACGTGAATCGTACTGGTTTTCAAACATCAATACCTGACCAACTTAAACAGCAATCTGGACAACCACCACAAAGGACATTCGAGTGCAGCAAAATCGAGTAAAGGAAGAGTCTCCCTTCTGTTCACCAACCAACCTAGACTTGACTCAACCACTTACTCAAAACAGTCAACTCATGCATCCAACTCAAGACATCAGAATAGAGACCGAGCAATCTAGGTCCTCACCAGGGTACACGAGTATATAGAATATGAAAAATGAATCACTCACTCTCGACCAGTGTGGTCAGGACAATTTGATGCGAAAAATGCGCATGTTATTTCTCTCAATCCCTAACATCTTTTCACCATGATGGCAGCCTCTAAATGCTAGAGTTCACATATGGGGTGTCACCACTAACTAATCAGGAGGTCTTAGACACAGGTTCAAATGACTGGCTAGGGTCTTGGACATGGGGGAAAAGGCCTTTTAGGTGGTGGAAGTATTCATAGCACAAGGTTCCACATTTCCAAACCCAAACAATCACAGTCAAACAAACCGGTATTTCCTTTCTGCTATTCTGCATTACTCAATATATAAAGAGAACAAGAGCGAAGGAGGTATAAATGTCAGCATTTCCAAGCCAGACTGCTAAGAAACACTACTTACTGGGCATTATTCAGATTTTTGGTAGTGGCTCTCTTTGCTTTCAATTTTTCTTTGTTTTTCTTTCATTTTCTTTGCATTTCTTAAGAGAGGCACCACTTCTGCATATATTTCAAACACCTGCCCAGCTCAACTTTTAAGCACTACCTCCAACACTCACATCAAATTTAGCAGAAACAGCAGAGAATATGTAAAAACCACTCTGTGGAACCTTCTAAAAGATGTAAACAAGGTGATTTTTTTTTCATTTCAGACCAAAAGAAAGGATAACACACGGCTCAAAAGGGCTGACTAGGGGATATGACACATCAGGACAGTCAAATTTGGTCGTGGGCTAATCCTATGCCCCCATCATCTTAGCTAGTGACAACGTGAATGCTACACATCATGGAAGAGGGATCTATCTCACAAGAAAGAAACGAGCAGGCTCAAATCTCACATGGCTACCTATATGCTCTATCTCACATTCTGATACCCTGAACTAGATGCATAAGAGACTGTCAAGAACAAGTAATCAATCCAAGTCACAGTTGGTAAGCAAACAGTTGGAAAACTGAACCCCTACACAACTCTACTGCACGTCTTAGTCCTCATCATAGGTTGTCCTAGTCACAATCAAGCTGTCATGCATCAATCCGAAAACCATTCAATTCATCAATCAAAACACAGTGCCAATATGATCAAACAGCAGTACTTGGAGCCCTCAAATCTCGAGATTTGGACAGTGGACTAGGCTCCAAGCACACATATATACATTCCAACCGATACAAAGCACCCCCCCCACACTTAAGCACGACATTGCCCTCAATGGAGCAGAGGGATAGAGTAGGGGAACGATGTTACCGGATTGAAACTGCTGGGGGACTGGAAGTGGACCAGTCAGCGAGAAACAAACGGGAAGATGGACAGTTCTGCACGAATCGAACACCAAGAACACACTAGCACACTATGCGTTAGGGATAAGTGTTAGCCCAGATGGCTATAGAAAAAAAACAATCCACAAAAGAAAACCAAAAACAAAAACAAACGACACCAAGTTCAAGCTCCTCACACATGGAGCAAACACACACAAGTCTAAAACGAAAAACAAAACACAGTGAGATGGGCAACGAGTACAGCCTACTCGTCGCCAAGGTTATCCAGATCGAAGACGATGTCGTTCATGAAGGCGTCACCACCATCAGCACCATCATCACCATCCGCTGGGGGAGGTGGAAGTGGAGAGTCCTCCCAGGGAGTCCTCCAGACTGGCTGCTCGCCCGGTAGCAGTTGGAGTAAATGCTGCTGGACCTCCTGCATGCGCCGTGAACGGAGGCTCTCTCGCTCGATGTGTGCGAGAGTCACTCCCTGCTGGGTCTGGAGCTGGTCCAATCTCTCATCGTAGCCAGCCATCCTCTGGTGGTACTCAGCCTGGTGAGCCGCGTACTGCTGCTGGAACTGCATCTGATGGTCGATGATCTGCTGGTTCTGGAGACGCAGCTGCTCAAACTGGGAGGTGAAGTAATCCTGCCCCGGGAAACTGGAACTGCCACCCCCGTACTCGAAGGTGGTGGGGCGGGCGGCAGCAGTGTCATCCACGTCCTCGGGCTGGACCTCCTCATCAGCTGCAGCCTCATCCCCCTGGCCCTTTGGCTGGTCCTCCTGCTGGTCCTCCGCAGGGATCTGAGGTTCCGGAAACCCCTCGATCCATAGAATGCCGCGGTTCTGTCGCAGCAGGTGCATGTGACTGATCGTGGACCTGCCAAAAATGATGGTGTCCCCCTGCTGTGTGCATCCCTGCAGGGAAAGGCCGAAGTAGGTGGCCAGGCGGGTGATGAGTGGGGTGCAGTGGAGACTCTTCAGTTCCGAAGCAGTCTTCTCGAAGGTCCTGGCCACCACCGAACCCAAGTGGAGGGGATGGTCGTCCTGGCGGATCGACTGGAGGAGGTACAGGGCCCGCCTAGTGATGGCGCTGGCACTGTCTGAAGCTGGAGTATAAGACTTCGCCAGCAGGTGGTGGAGAAGGCGGTTTTCGAGCTGCAGTGTAGTTGTCTTCGTCCTCCCGGCCGAGAAGGGACGTGTCTGGCCTGGCCGAGCCAGGCGGGTGTACAGCCTCCTCGGCCAGCTCGTGGTAGCTCAAGGACCGTGGGGCACCGCCTAGCCTGAATTTGACGGCTGCACCGTCTCTCCAATCGTCCGTGGGTGTGTGCTTGAAGGTCGTGTAGAACTCAAGCACAGGCTCATAGTAAACCTTCTCGCAGATGGAGAGCAGACGGCGCCATGGGCGGTTGGTGACGGCGGCGGAGAGTTGCTCGAAGCAGTGCAATGTCTGAAACTCCCGTTTGGACCAGCAGTGGTGCTGCCCAAACGGGCATTTCAGGACCTGCTTGAAGCGATCCTGGGCGGGCCCCCTCTTCAAATCCCGGATGAACGGGTGCTTGAGGTCAGGTCTCGACATTGTCCTGCAAAAGAACAACCCAAAGTGGAACCAAAAGAGCCAAAGAAAATGTTAATCACACCCCCACACTTAAGAACAGAAAAACAGCCTAACCATGAATTCATCCATAGTTCGGGGGTTAGAAACTCGATAAATCAAGCATAATCTGAGTAGGGGTGCACATCCATGAACAAGTAGGCAACTCAAGGTTCACATGCATACCAAATACACCCTCAAAGCACATCATTAAGGGCCCCAACCGACCCCCACAAAATGGTACGAAAACAGGCATTTCATCGAACACCTTGTGTGCACTATTAAGGTAAGAATGAAATTGGCACAATTCTTGCACACAAGGGCTCAAACAATCAAGAGGGACTTTACCGAACACAATTCAAACACACTCCATGCATTTCCCTCAATCAATTGCACAAAAATCACAAGATTCAATGAGGTTCTCTAAACATGCACCCTAACACCCAATTCTCCATAATTCACATAGTTAAGGGCAAAATCAAACCTGGAGACTCAAGTAGAGGTGTAGGGGATGATGAGGGGAAGGCGATGGAAGCGACGAAAAGCCGAAAAAGTGCCCGGAAGTGCTCGTCGGAGCCTCGCGGGAGTCTCGCCGGAAATCGCCTCCGGCGACAAAAACGTCGGCCAAATCTCCTCAAAATGGAGGGATATGCCGCTTTAGTTGGAGGAAGGGTGGGTTTGTTGTTGGTTTGGTGAAAAGATGACAAAAAATGGCCGAAAAAATCAAAAAGGGGGGTTTTGGCGCGGTTTTCCGGCGAGATTCAGAGGATTCCGGCGAGGGTTTGTCAAAATTATGACCACGCGGCCGTGCTGGCCGAATATATAGGCCGTGGCTCGGCCGCAAGGGCGACGCTGCACGGCCGTGCGAGGTGCAAGTTTGCCCGTGTTGGCCGACACGGGCAGGCCGAGGAAGACCACACGGCCGCGCCAGTTGCACTTTTGGCCGTGTGGAATTTGTCGAGAGCTCGCACGGCCAAAGGAAAAAATCCACACGGCCGTGCGAGCAGATGAGTTGCCCGTGTCGGCCACACGGCCAGGCCAGGCCAATCCACACGGCCGTGCCAATTTGCACTTTTGGCCGTGTGGAAATTGTCGAGGGCTCACACGGCCAGGGGATAATATCCACACGGCCGTGCGAGAGCATGGCCTGGCCGTGCGAGCTGCTGGAGGCCCGAATTCAACCTGTTTTCACCCAAAAACGACATTCGACTCTGGAACAACATCTCAAGACTCAAAAAACACAAAAAATCAAAAAGAAAAAGGTAAGAAAATGCAAACCTAGGTGGGGTTGCCTCCCCACAAGCGCTTCTTTACCGTCTTTTAGCTGGACGCCAGTAGAGGAACTAAGGGTCCTCGAGCTTGATCAGAAGCTCTGCGCGCTCGACAGCACCTCCCAAATACAACTTTAGGAGGTGGCCATTCACCTTGAATGGCTCGGTTTGAGCATTGCTGATCTCCACCGCACCGTGCGGGAAAACTTGAGTGACCGTGAAGGGACCCGACCACCTCGAACGGAGCTTACCCGGGAAGAGTTTCAGGCGTGCATTGAAAAGCAGAACACGATCACCTACCTGAAACTCTTTCGGGCCCCTCAACCGAGCATCGTGGAGACGCTTGGTGCGCTCCTTGTAGAGCAGGGTGTTCTCGTAGGCGTGGTAACGCCACTCCTCCAACTCCAGCAGCTGCAACTTACGTTCTGTACCTGCAACACTCAAATCCATGTTTAGCAGCTTAATGGCCCAGAAGGCCTTGTGCTCTAGCTCTACCGGCAAATGGCACACCTTTCCATAGACAAGCCTATAGGGAGAAGTGCCAATCGGATTTTTATAGGCAGTCCTATACGCCCAAAGAGCATCATCGAGCTTGGTGGACCAATCCTTGCGAGACTGATCCACCATCTTTTCAATAATTTGTTTTAGCTCCCGGTTCGTCAGCTCGGCCTGCCCATTTGACTGGGGATGGTAGGCCACCAACACCTGATGCTTAACACCATAGCGAGAGAGGAGTTTAGTGAATTGCCCTTGAAAATGGGTTCATCTATCACTAATGATGGCGCGGGGTGTCCCGAACCGGGAGAACAGCTGCTTCAGAAAGGAGCAGACTCGTCTTGCATCATTGGTGGGCATGGCTTGAGCTTCTGCCCACCTCGAGACGTAGTCCACTACAACCAATATGTACAGATTTCCAAAATATGGAGGGAATGGGCCCATAAAATCGATACCCCAAACATAAAAAATTTCACAAATAACAGAGATATGTTGGGGCATCTCATCCCGGGAAGAAATGTTACCTGACCTCTGGCAGCGGTCGCACTGGCGTGCGAAGGAGTCTGCATCCTTGAAGAGCAAGGGCCAATAGAAGCCCGACTGTAGCACCTTCCGCGCCGTGCGGTTTCCTCCATGGTGACCTCCAGTAGGTCCCTCGTAGCATTGAGACATGATGTCTACCATCTCGTGCTCCATGACACAGCGCCGGATCACGCCATCTGCTCCGATTCTGAAGAGGAAAGGATCCTCCCAGAAGTAGTGCTTCAGATCGGAGAAGAACTTGCGCTTTGCATGAGTAGCCATCCCCTTGGGTAACTGCTTGCCCACCAGATAATTGGTAAAGTCAGAATACCAAGGGGCCACGCTGTCCACCAGGGTCATCGCCAGCAATCGCTCACCCGAGAAGGAGTCATTGATCTCTTCCACGAAGTTGTCCACCGGAGGGGCTTCCAACCGTGAAAGATGATCTGCAGCAACATTCTCGGCTCCTTTTTTGTCCCGGATCTCTATGTCGAATTCCTCCAGAAGCAGGATCCAGCGGATGAGCCGAGGCTTCGCATCAGCCTTGCTCATCAAGTAGCGAATCGCCGAGTGATCTGTGTAGACCACCACATGTGAGAGCACCAGATATGGTCGGAACTTGTCAAATGCATACACCACAGTGAGGAGCTCCTTCTCAGTGGTGGTGTAGTTCTCCTGTGCATCGTTCAAGGTCTTCGACGCGTAGTAGATGGGCTGGAAGTGCTTCTCGCGTCTCTGACCCAGAACTGCTCCGACTGCATAGTCACTCGCATCGCACATCAGCTCAAAAGGGAGAGACCAGTCAGGAGTTACCATGATAGGGGCATGGGTCAGCTTCTCCTTCAAAGTCTCAAATGCAGCTGTGCACTCGGAAGTGAACTGGAATGGTGCATCCTTCTCTAGTAGCTTGGTCAAAGGCAGGGCAATCTTCGAGAAATCTTTGATGAAGCGCCGGTAGAAGCCTGCATGACCTAGAAAGCTGCGAATCCCCTTCACAGAAACGGGAGGAGGTAGCTTACTGATCGTCTCTATCTTCGCGCGATCCACCTCAATCCCCTGCTTGGAGATCTTGTGCCCGAGAACAATCCCCTCACGGACCATAAAATGGCACTTCTCCCAGCTGAGTGCCAGATTCGTCTCTTCACACCTCTTCAGAACGAGTTCCAGGTTATGGAGACAATGAGAGAAGGAGTCTCCATAAACTGAGAAGTCATCCATGAAGACTTCCATGATCTTTCCAACCAGTCGGTCGAAGATCGCCAGCATGCATCTCTGGAAGGTCGCCGGTGCATTACACAGCCCAAATGGAATCCTCCGGTAAGCAAAGGTACCGAAGGGGCAAGTGAATGTGGTCTTCGCCTAATCCTCCGGAGCAATAGGAATCTGGAAGTAACCAGACATGCCATCCAGGAAGCAATAGAACTCATGGCCAGCCAACCTCTCCAGCATCTAATCAATGAAAGGTAGGGGAAAATGATCTTTCCTGGTGGCGTCATTCAGGCGCCGGTAATCGATGCAGACTCTCCAGCCGGTCACGGTCCGCATCGGGATCAACTCCTTCTTCTCATTCGGGACCACAGTCATCCCGCCTTTCTTCGGGACCACCTGAGTGGGGCTGACCCACTTGCTATCAGATATAGCAAAGATGATCCCTGCATCCATGAGCTTCACAATCTCTGCCCGGACCACTGCCTCCAAGTTAGGAGACAATCTCCTCTGCGGCTGCCTGACTGGCTTAACCTCATCCTCCATCAGAATTCTGTGGGAGCAGAAGGATGGGCTAATGCCTCTGATGTCTGTGATCTTCCATGCCATGGCCCGGGCATACTTCTACAGCAAAGCCACCAGCCTGCTCTTCTGCTCGGGTGTCAGATCCGAGCTAATAATGACCGGGAGCTTATTCCCCTCCCGGAGAAATGCATACTCCAGGTGAGAGGGGAGGGGCTTAAGCTCCAGCTCTGGTGGCTCCTCCAATGATGTAGCGATCCGGGGCGAGATAGGGATCGGCTTGAATGGTATCTCTCGCCCCTCGATCATGGCCTCATCTAGCTCCGCGAGCTGCTCCTCCAACTGCATGTCCTGTGATGCCTGTTCCCCTAGCAAAAGACAATGCTCAAGGAAATCATCAGTACCAGCACTCGTGATGGCGAGTGCGGTCTCAAAATCAGCAACAACATCACAATAATCTAGATCATCATGGAGCTGGGGGTGTTTCATATTATCAGAAACAGAGAAGGTGATTTGTTCATCCCCAGCTCTCAAAATCAGTTTTCCATCATTCAAATCAATAAGCGCCTTGGCGGTGGCGAGAAAAGGTCTACCCAGTATCAATGGCACATCAACATCCTCATTTATGTCCAAAATCACAAAATCAACAGGATATGAAAATGGCCCTACTGCGACTATCAAGTCCTCTGCTATACCCCTAGGATGCACAATGGATCTATCAGCAAGCTGGATGCTCATCCTAGTATCACTGGGTTCACCTAGGCCTAGCTTTTTAAACAGTTTATAAGGCATGACATTTATGCTAGCGCCTAAATCCGCCAAGGACTTCCCTACATGCAAACTACCAATCATGCAAGGGATAGTGAAACTCCCTGGGTCTTTTCGCTTCTCTGGTAGTTTGTTCTGCAGGATGGCAGAACACTCCTCGTTGAGCATCACAGTTGACAGCTCCCCAAGCTTCCTCTTGTTGGTGAGGAGATCCTTCATGAATTTGGCATAGTTGGGCATCTTCGATAATGCCTCCACGAAGGGCATGCTAATGTTTACCTGCTTCAGCATTGCCATGAATTTGGCAAACTCAATCTCCAGTCGGTCCTTGTGCAACCGAGTAGGAAAGGGAAGCTGTGGTACATACTCATTCAACACTGGTTGCGGTTTAGGAGCAGGCACCTCAACCTCCTTCTCCATTTCTTCCTGATTAGCTGGAAGTACTGAAGCAGGGGTCTCTCTCTCCTCTGCCCGAACAGGTGGATCGGCAGTCACCTTGCCACTCCTGGTTGTGATGGCACTGCAGTTGGCATTCGGATCCTGCGGGTGAGGAATGGTCTGACCAGGCAAGGTACCAGGGGTCCTCTAAGCTACAGCCTGGGCAACACTCCCAAGCTGGGTCTGTATATCCCGCAGCACAGCCTGTGTATTTCTCTGACCAGCTTCTAGCTCCAAGAATTTGCTTGAAGCTTTCTCCAGGAATTGCTCGATGTTATTGAACTTGTTCGCACTGGAGGTGGCCAGAGAACCCACCAAATCTCTTAATTCCGCCATCGGGTCACTCTGTACTGGAGCTGCAGGTGCTGCTCCTGTCTGCTGAAATGGTTGCACCTGTGACTGTGGTGGAACTGGCCCCTATCTGGGATGGTAGAGTGGCTGTTGTGGCTGCTGAAATTGCCCCTGTCTGGGCTGGTACGGAGGCCTCTGGAAGCTAGGTGGTCCCTGGGAACTGGTGGTTTGGGATTTGCCCCAGCCCAGGAAAAGTTAGGATGCTGGCGCCACCCCTCGTTATAGGTGTTGCTGTAGGGGTCGAAGCGCCTGGCATTACTGATAAAGTCCACCTGCTCCTGGGGAGGTGAAGATTCCCTCATCGCCTGGCAGTCCTCTACGGTGTGATGGGAGCTCTCACACCACTGGCAGTGCATCGCCTGCGGCTGTCCTGTACCTGCAATGAAACCAGAACGATCGATAGCTGAGACCAGCTTCGATACCACCTGCACCAGATCAGATGACTGGGTGCCCACAGCATGCACACCCCGGCCTGGTGCTCGTCTCGATCTCCTGGCAGTGCCCCAATCATACCCGTTCTCCACCATCTCCTCAAAGAGTTGATTCAGCTGTGGCGGTGTTTTGGTCAGCATGTTCCCGCCACAAACCGAATCAATCAGCTGCTTGTCCTCCGGGAAAAGGGCATGATAGAAGGTGCCCACCTTGAACGCATCATTGAAACCATGATTGGGACACCTGAGGAAAAGACTGGTGTATCTCCCCCAAGCATCCCTGATGGTCTCATCTTCGTCCTGGGTGAAGTGGGTGAAGTGGGTGATCTGCTTCTGCAAGTCAGCTGTCTTGGATGGAGGATGGTAGCGGGTGAGGAACTTGTCCGCCAGGTTGGCGAACGTGGTGATGGAGCCTGGAGGTCGAGTGTCTAGCCACTCCTTGGCCTGCCCCTCCAGGGTGAATGGGAAGTACCTCAGCTGGATGGCATCTGCGGGTACCCCATTGATCTTGATTCCATCAATGAGCTCGTGGAATCGCCTGAGAATCAAGTCCCCAGCGCGGCGAGGGGAAGAAAAAGAAGAAAGGGAGCGCCGATCCCGACCCCAATCCGAATCCCACGCCTTTCACGTTTCTAGGTAAGGATCACGAACCCCTTCGTGGTTTCTAAACTCGATTCATCATTAGACTAATTCGAAGCTTGGATTTTTATTAGCAGTGACGTTGAGGGTTCGATCAAGGAGGAGATCAACGTCCCGGGTCATCCAACCTAGGCCTAAGCACGTTCTAGAGGTAAGGGAACTCAATCCCTTTGAGTTAGGTCGATTAATTTGGGGATATTTCGTGAGGGTGCAATTTTGAGGCTTTAGCAACAGATGTTCATGCTTTTAGTGACAGAATTAGGATCGTCACTAAAGCTGCTGGGAATTTTCAGAAATTTTTTTAGATGGTTTTTAATTGTTTTGAGTCTTTATGGGGGTTTCTTCTTGATTTTAAAATTTTTATAAATTAAGGGAGGTCTAGAAAATTGTTGTAATTTAACTTGGGGATTTTTGAAGATGTATTTTTAATTTTAGAAATTGATCAAACATTTGTTTTAATTAAATAAAAATATTTACGAGAAGTTTATAAGGGTTTGATAATTTTCTAGCCTATAAGTACTCATGATTGATGTATGAAAATTATAATCCGAATTTTTAAGAAGGTTCGAGTTAGGTGGAAAATTCGTCCAAGACTAAAATAATTAGAAAAAGTGGTCGGTTTTGAAGGGATTGTTTCTAGAAAATTTTTAAAGGGGGTTAAGGGACCTTGGGGGCGAGTCTCGAGGGCTGGATGTTGAGGAGAGGATGTTCTAGTGACCCAAAAGGGAATTCTAAATCAAGAAAGGTCGACTAAGGAGATGACATTCTTATTAATAGGTTCACCGAGATAATTCGGCTAGGAGGGATTTCTTCGAGGAATGAATCGAGGAGTCAGCTTATGATCTTGAGACTTTTAAGATGGGCAGCAGTTATGTCCTTGAGAATCGTGGTGAAGAGCCACCACGATAAGTTTAAGATGTTAGGGGGATGAATTGTTACGACTTCCCTTACTAAGTTTAAGTTTAAGGAAGGCCTGAATGGCTTCTCATACGTATGAGTTGGCAACCGGACTAGCTAGTGAGGGATCCCCGTGTCAGTCAAAAGATTTAAGTCAAGTTTTGAGCTTTAAGAAGGGAGAGTAACTTTAACTCCCGAAGAATTTTATGAGTTAAGATTGTTGAGAATGGAAGTACAAAATGACTTCCAAAGAAGTTAAGTGTTTAGAGAAGAATATTAATGTATTAGATATTTCAATCGTAAGGGCGTAGACTGACCCCAACTCACTCACCAGATCGTAGAGGAGGAAATCCTAACCAGCCAGTCCGTGATCAGCAATCTAGAGGAGCTCAACACCATCGTCGCTGAGAGATGTCGAGCCAGGCGTCAGAGTAAGCATCGGAGAACTTTTTAAGTTATTAAGACTTTATGGTTAAGAGTTAAAGATTGGAGATTCATTTCTTTTGGAGAATTTGAGTTTTGCCTGCGTGTTTAGGGCTTCAATTTGAGATATTTAGATATTTGAGTTTGGTATTTTATTTAAACTGGTGTTATTTGAGATTTTTAAATTATACCCCGGGGTAGAAATGTCTTTTTCCAAATTCAAAGAGGTGGGATGTTTCATGTTGGTATCAGAGCCGGTCTTCCTCTGTTTCTTGGTTCCCAAGAAATTTTGGAATGTCGGTCTAAGTTTTTCAAGGTTTTGTTTTAAAGATTTCAAGTCAAAGTTTGGCCAAACAAGTCAAGGAATTCTTTTAAGAATTTATAATCTCCAGTCTACTCTAAACCATATCAAGGAAGAAATAACTGAGATCTAACGAAACCCTGTGCGTCTACAGTGCAAGTGTTGGCCCGCACCCCACACCACCGGTGCCATTACTAGAGAGACGTCCACCAGACTATGTAGGGTTCTGGAAGAGAAAGGTGGAAGATTTTAGGGGGGGGGGGGGCGTTCAACAGACCCCATGGAAGTAGAACAGTGGCTAGCTAAGGTCACTCGTACGCTGGTCGAGATGAGAGCTGATGAAGAGGACAGAGTACTACTGACAGTGTCCTTGCTGCAGGACGCTGCATACAACTGGTCGACTACCCAGCCAACTAGTCGAGAGGATCCACCGGCCATCACTTGGCTAGAGTTCGTGCAGTTGTTCAAAGACCACTTCATACCGGAGGCTTACTGGATCGGGAAGCAGAGAAAATTTCTGCTGATCAGGAGGAAGTGGGGCAATGAAGGCAGGGAAAGCGTGACTGAGTACACGGCCAGGTTTGACAAGATACTTACCTATGGAGGCCTCAATTTCAGGATGTAGCAGCTCAACGCACCCATTACCTGGAGAGCCTGAAGCCTGCTTTTTGGCGTCAATTGAGTATACTGAATTGGAACAATAGGGAAGAGATTTATTAGGCGGCTCTTCGATTGGAGAGGGCGGATACAGCTCTGTATGAGGAGGGGATGCAACGAGAAGGGAATAAGAGAAAGGCTGCTAGCCTGTCTGAGGGGACAGGACAGCCGAGTCGGCAGAAAAGGAGACCATCCCAGAGCTACTATGGGGCCACCAAAAGTCAGGCCGGCTCAACCAGATCAGGGCCGACCTACATTTCTCGGGACCCATGCGACCAGTGTGGGAGAACTCGCCCGGGAGAGTGTAAGGTGCATCTGGGAGGCATCTGCTATCACTACAACGAGCCGGGCCACTATGCTAGAGATTTCCCTAGGAGAGGAGGACATAAGAGAGCTCAGTCCGAGCAATCAGTCCAAGGCAGAGGAGGAAGAACTCAGACCGGACAACAGTTTGGCAACCAGCCAAACCGGTCTTATCACCGGCAGGGAGGAAATGCAGGGCGATTCAACCGCAATGAGCGAGATCGATGGCAAGGATCTCAAGAATCTGGGCAACCAAGACTGTTTGCCATGAGGAGAGAAGAAGGTGACGCTGCACTTGAGGTGGTGACTGGTATGATCTCGCTTTACCACCATCTCGCTTTTGTATTATTTGATTTCGGTTCCACGAACTCTTTCATTTCTACCAAGCTTGCTAGAACCTTAGGGATCCCATTTGTGAGGTTGGGGCAGAATTTAGGGGTCAGGACCCCAGTGGGGGATACCCTTATAGTGGACTTGGTCATTCGTGATTGTCTTATCACCGTAGCGGGGCATGAATTTGAGGCGAACCTAATTCTACTACTCTTCGACGAGTTCGATGTTATCTTGGGTATGGATTGGTTGTCAAAGAATAGAGCAAAGGTGGACTGCTACAAGAAGGAGGTTAGCCTGGAGGTGGAAGGAAAGGGCACTGCTTTGTTCAAAGGGACTAAGAAGCTTATTTCTGGGTGCTTAATCTCCGCGGTTAAGGCATTCTCATTAATTCAAGAAGGATGTGAAGCATATTTAGCTCATGTTAAGGAGATGCAAGAGAAGAAGATAGAAGATGTACCTGTCGTCAGGGAATACCCCCAGGTATTTCCCGAAGATCTTCCTGGGCTACCTCCGCAGCGAGAGGTGGAATTCGATATTGAAGTGATTCCTGGCACGGCACCGATATCTATTCCTCCTTACCGTATGGCGCCAGTGGAGTTAAAGGAGTTGAAGGAGCAGTTGCAGGAGCTATTGGAGAAGGGGTTCATATGCCCTAGTGTATCACCATGGGGAGCACCAGTGTTATTCGTGAAGAAGAAGGATGGCAGTATGAGACTTTGCATTGAGTATAGGAAGTTGAACAAAGCTACCATCAAGAACCGCTATCCTTTGCCAAGGATAGATGATCTCTTCGACCAACTACAAGGAGCAAGGGTGTTCTCGAAGATTGATCTGCGGTCAGGGTATCATCAGTTGGGAGTGACAGATGATTCGTTACCTAAGACGGCTTTTCGCACTAGGTACGGCCACTACGAATTCTTGGTCATGCCGTTCGGACTGACCAATGCACCGGCAGCTTTTATGGCACTAATGGATCGGGCTCTTCATATGTATTTGGACAAGTTTGCCATCGTCTTCATAGATGACATACTCATCTACTCGAGAAGTAAGGAGGAGCACGAAGAACACCTTGGAGTGGTTTTGCAGAAATTGAAAGAGGAGAAACTATACGCCAAGTTCTCGAAATGAGACTTTTGGTTGGAGGAGGTCTTGTTATTGGGTCACATGATTTCGGGACGGGGAGTAGAAGTGGATCCCAAGAAGATTGAAGCTGTAACAAACTGGGCTTCCCCAAGAATGTTTCCAAAGTGCGGAGTTTTCTGAGTTTAGCTGGGTACTACCGGAGGTTTGTGGAAGGGTTCTCCAGCATTGCACGACCCATGACACAACTATTGCGGAAGGGGAAGGCATTTGTTTGGGACGACAAGTGTCAAACGGCGTTTGAGTTGCTGAAGGAGAAGCTGACCTCTGCACCGGTGCTGGCACTACCGACCAGCAGTGGGGAGTATTCCATCTATAGCGATGCTTCCTACCAAGGCTTGGGTTGTTTACTGATGCAGTATAAGAAGGTGATCTCCTATGCCTCGAGGCAGCTACGGCCCCATGAGGTGAACTACCCCACCCATGACCTGGAGTTGGCAGCAGTGGTCTTTGCCTTGAAGTTATGGAGACACTGTCTCTAGGGCGAGACGTTCACCATCTTCATGGATCACAAGAGCCTCCAACACTTGACTGATCAGAAGGAGTTGAACATGAGGCAGAGAAGGTGGATGGAGCTGTTGAGCAATTATGACTGCACCATTAAGTACCATCCGGGAAAGGCAAATGTGGTGGCTGACGCCTTGAGTAGGAAGAGGGAGAGCCCTTTACCGGAGTTGGTCTCTTTGAGGGCCATGAACGTGGAATTGGAGCTAGAGAAGGTAACAAAGTTGCTAGCAACTTTGAAAATTCGTCCTATGCTGCAGGAGCGAATCAAGGAGAAGTAGAGTGAAGATTTGGAATTAGAGAAGTACAAGAAGCAAGTGTTAGAAGGGAAGGACACCAAATGTGGACTGGTAGAGGGGGTACTGATGTATCAAGGAAGGCTGTGTGTCCCAGATGTTGACAAGCTAAGGAAGGATATTCTGGACGAGGCTCACTCTACACCCTATGCAATGCACCCTGGGGCCACTAAGATGTATCGTACCCTCGAGGAGCATTTTTGGTGTCCAGGATTGAAGAAGGAGGTAGCTACACATGTCTACCAATGCTTGGAGTGCCAAATGATCAAGACTGGACATCAAGCTCCAGTCATTGAGCACCTACCGTTGGAGATCCCGTAGTGGACTTGGGAGAAGATCACCATGGATTTTGTGTATGGTTTACCGAGGACCCCAAGGGGAAATAATGGAGTATGGGTGATTGTGGATCACTTCTCGAAGGTGGCTCATTTTATACCCATCAAATTCAAGCCAGGGCTGGAGGAGTTGGCTAGGCTGTATGTGAGGGAGATAGTGAGATTGCATGGAGTTCCACTTAGTATCGTGTCTGATCGTGACCCTAGCTTCACGGCACGATTTTGGGTGAGTCTTCAAGAGGCAATGGGCACTAAAGTTCAATTCTCTACCGCATATCACCCCCAGACAGATGGGCAGTCAGAGAGGACGATTCAGACACTAGAGGACCTGTTGAGGGCGTGTTTCTTAACTATGGAAGGAGCTTGGGACGAGCATTTGCCTTTAATGAAGTTTGCTTACAACAACCAGTATCACAACTCAATACAAGCAGCTCCATATGAGGTATTGTATAGGAGGAAGTGTCGTACACCATTGCACTGGGATGCAGAGGGCGTGCGACAGGTAGAGGGTCCGGAGATGGTACAGAAGGCAGTAGAGAAGGTGGAGTTGATTCGCCGAAACTTGAAAGCAGCTCAGAACCGGCAGAAGAGTAATGCGGAGAGGCCAGGGAACCCGCGACATTATGAAGTGGGTGACATGGTATTCCTAAGGGTGTCTCCTTGGAAGGGAGTGATGAGATTTGGTAAGAAGGGAAAGCTTAGTCCGTGATATATCGGGCCATATGAAGTGTTGGAGCGCATTGGACCCTTAGCCTATCGACTAGCCTTACCTCCCAGCCTATCTAGGATTCACGACGTTTTCCACGTTAGCATGCTAAGGGCGTATCGATCCAACCCAGAGCATGTGATCAGACACGAGGACATCGAGTTGGAAGATGATTTTGACCTATGAGGAGGTTCCAATCCAGATTGTGGATAGGCAGGAAAAGGTGTTGAGGAGGAAGAAGATTGCCATGGTAAAGGTGTTATGGAGAAACCAGGGCAGCGAGGCTGCGACTTGGGAGACAGAGAGTAGCATGAGAGAGAAGTACCCAGAGTTGTTTTAATGGCGTTTAGATCGTTAGTGGGTGAACTTCTATGTACTCTCACTTTTAGTTCTCTTTTTAGTTTCCATTTCTAGCTTCTGTTCAATAATAAGACCCGGGTTTCAGTCCGGTTTCACGATAGCTACCAACCCAGTTAACCTACAATTTCGAGGTCAAAATTTCTTAAGGGAGAGGGAAATGTTATATCCCAACTGGCATCGTTCCTTCGAAGGCAGCGTTAAATCGTTCAAGTGATTGCTCTACCGTTCAAATTTCGGGGACGAAATTTCTATAAGGGTGGAGGAAATGTAACACCCCGAATTTTGGGTTATGGTTTGACAGTTGCGTACTAAAAAAGTTGCAAGCGCAGATTAGTAATAATAATAATAATAATAATAGTAATAATAGTATTATTATTATTAAAAACAAAAAAAATAATGCAAAGCAGCCTGGGGCCGAGCGGCCCCCTCCCTTTATTTTTCCAGAACCCCGCCGCCTCCAATTATTCCCCAGCCCCCTCCCAATTAAAATCCCAACCACGCCACTAACTCCCCAAAACGCCTCCCAATTATCCCCCCAGAATCCAGCAGCCGCCAGCATTAAACCCCCCCCCCCCCCTTTTCAATTCCCAGCGGCGCGAGAATCAATTCCCCAGCGCGGCGAGGGGAAGAAAAAGAAGAAAGGGAGCGTCGATCCCAACCCCAATCCGAATCGCACCCCTTTCGCGTTTCTAGGTAAGGATCACGAACCCCTTCATGGTTTCTAAACTCGATTCATCGTTAGACTAATTCGAAGCTTGGATTTTTATTAGCGGTGACGTTGAGGGTTCGATCAACGAGGAGATCAACGTCCCGGGTCATCCGACCTAGGCCTAGGCACGTTCTAGAGGTAAGGGAACTCGATACCTTTGAGTTAGGTCGATTAATTTGGGGATTTTTCATGAGGGTGCAATTCTGAGGCTTTAGCAACAGACGTCCAGGCTTTTAGTGACAGAATTTGGGTTGTCACTAAAGCTGCTGGGAATTTTCAGAAATTTATTTTAGATGGTTTTTAATTGTTTGGAGTCTTTATGGGGGGTTTTTTATTGAGTTTAAAATTTTTATAAATTGAGGGAGGTCTAGGAAATGGTTATAATTTAATTTGGGGATTTTTGAAGATGTATTATTAATTTTAGAAATTGATCAAACATTCGTTTTAATTAAATAAAAATATTTCCATGGAATTTATAAGGGTTTGATCAGCGTATAAGTACTCATGATTGATGTATGAAAATTATAATCCGAATTTTTAAGAAGGTTCGAGTTAGGTGGAAAATTCGTCCAAGACTAAAATAATTAGAAAAAGTGGTTGGTTTTGAAGGGATTGTTTCTAGAAAATTTTTAAAGGGGGTTAAGGGACCTTGGGAGCGAGTCTCGAGGGCTGGATGTTGAGGAGAGGATGTTCTAGTGACCCAAAAGGGAATTCTAAATCGAGAAAGGTCGACTAAGGAGATGACATTCTTATTAATAGGTTCACCGAGATAATTCGGCTAGGAGGGATTTCTTCGAGGAAAGAATCGAGAAGTCAGCTTTACAAGGTGAGTGTTGACTCGCTCCTACTGTCACTCTAGAAAATGGCCAAGTGTAACCACTTCCTAAAGCGTAGTATAGCGGGTTTGGGTTTTAATGTCAACCTGGGTCCTAGATGTGATGACTACTCAGGGAATTCTTATTATTTAGCAGTGAAACATTAGTGCAGGTTCAAACAAGAAAACAAGCAAGCAATTAAGCGGTTGTTTTCAAGTCGAGAGGGGTCACCCGAATATGGTTCCCCTTAGACTGCAGTTAAGCCGGATTGCAATTTACCAAGTTCAGGTTTAATGATAGTTATACTGCAGGAGGTTCTTAAGCAGTTTGAAGTCTCGACTAAAGGTCTCCAGACCCTCTCAATCTGAGTCCCCAGCAGGCGACTAACCTCCACCGGAGTAAACAGATTGAGGCCCTAACGAACCAAACCTCCACTACCGAAGTAAATTCGGTACAGAATAGTGAATTGGCTCCTCGACTAAAGTCGCCAATTCACTACCTTCAATTAAGGGTGCTCTATCAACCTAGGCAGATATTCTCTTTCTAGGTTAAAGCAAAAACAACAGGAATTTGATCAGGATTCATGTTATTCAATAAATCAAACCTCAATTGAATATAATCAAATCATAGAAACTGTACTTGGGTTCATACAATCAGACCTAACATACAAATCTACGGTTCTCCATACCCAGATGAATAAGAAAACTACTACATAGAGAGAGATGGAAACTCTAGCTCATATGTGGAAACCATACTGTGAAGGATGATAATCTATACATCTGGCGCTCAATCGGATCTTCTCCAAGCTCAAGCCGGGCTCCAATGGTGATGAAGATCAAGCTAGGGCACTTGGGAACTCTGGTTCGTCACTTTCTCTCTCTAGGAATCGCTTTGTCTCTCTAAATCTCGAAACTCCTTCTCCTTTCGCTCAAATCTGCCTAAAAGGCCGACCCTGGGCAAAACACGGTCGAGGGCACTGCCGTGCTTTGGTTTTGCCAGCCCGTGTTTTGCCCCGTGTTAAAAACACGGCCACATCTTGGGAAAAACACAGTCGTGACTAAGGTTAGACACAGACGTGTTTTGAGTCAGTCCCGCCCGTGTTTTGGGCCAGCGCAGGACAATCTTGGATCAAGCCTCGACAGTAAAAGCACGTTCCAGGAACACGGCCGTGCTTTGCTTTAGGCGAGCCCGTGCTTTGGCTCCAGCTCGACCGAATGACTTCCAAAAGCCCCGAAACTCGTGCTTAGCCTTTCCTTCGACGTCTGGGACCTGAAATATGACAAAGTAGCACAACCCGGCGTAAAATAGGCCAAAAATACACGACTACGCCCCACAAACGGATAAGAACTAGGGGTGCAAACATGGAATTACATCGTTATCAAATTCCCCCAGACTTAACCGTTTGCTTGTCCCCAAGCAAACCAAGTCAGACACAAGGTAAGCTCAAAACGATTCAATCAAGCAGGCTTTAGGGCATATCTATCGGCACAAATCACGTGAATCATACTGGCTTTTGATCATTAACACATGGACAACCTCAACGACAACCTGGACAACCACCACAGATGACATTCGAATACAGCAAAGTCGAGCAAAGGAAGAGTCTCCTTTCTGTTCACCAACCAACATAGACTTGACTCAACCACTTATTCAAAATAGTCACTTCATGCATAAAGCTCAAGATATCAGAATTAAGACCGAGCAATCTAGGTCCTCACCGGGATAAAGAGTATAGAGAATATGAGAAAATGAATCGCTCACTCTCGACCAGTGGGGTCGGGATAATTTGATGCCAAAAATGCGCATGCTTATTCTCTCAATCCCTAACGTCTCTTCACCATGAAAGCAGCCTCTAAATGCTAGAGTTCACATATGGGGTGTCGCCACTAACTAATCCGGAGGTCTTAGACACAGGTTCAAATGACTGGCTAGGGTCTTGGACATGGGGAAAAGGCCTTTTAGGTGGTGGAAATATTCATAGCACAAGGTTCCACAATTCCAAACCCAACACACTCACAGTCAACCAAACCACTCTTTCTTTCTGCCATTCTGCATTACTCACTTTCTTTAGAGCACAAGAGCGAAGGAGGTCACAAAAAACGTAGTATTTCCAAGCCACACTGCTAAGAAACACTACTCAATGGGCGCTATTCAGATTTTTCTCTTTTTTTTCTTGAGAGAACCAACACCTATGCACATTTTTGCAAACACATGCCCTTTTTTTTTTTTTCAAGAACTACCTCCAACTCTCACATTATAATTAGCGAAAACAGCAGAGAACATGGAGAAACCACTCTGTGGAACCTTCTAAAAGATGCAAAGGGGGATTTTCCATTGTAGACCGAAAGAAAGGATAGCACACGGCTCAAAGGGCTGACTAGGGGGTATGACACATCAGGACAGTCAATTTGGTCGTGGGCTAATCCTACGCCTCCATCATCTTAGCTAATGACAACGTGAATACTGCACATCATGGAAGAGGGAACTATCGCAGAAGAAAGAAACGAGCAGGCTCAAGTCTCACATGGCTACCTATATGCTCTATCTCTCATTCTGATTCCTATGCATAAATGACTGTCAAGAGCAAGTGATCAATCCAAGTCACAGTTGGTAAGCAAACAGTTGAAAAACTAAACCGCTACACAGTTCTACTGCACATCTCAGTCATGTTACAGTGAAATGAGGTCACGAACGGGGACTATGAGGCAGACCAGTCAATAGCAGGGGACTGGAAGGGGAACCAGTCCAAGGCACATAGCTAAAGTCAACAAACGACACACACTGGGTGAAAGAACCGGAGTTCCAAGTCTACAATACAAAAAAAACAAAACAAAAACAAAACAAAACGAAACAAAACAAAACAACAAAAACATGGAGTCTCAGTCTAGAAAAGAAATGATGTGCAGAATCAGCCACTCGCCACTAGAACGCGTCGCCACCATCGCCGGTGGTTGGGGGGTACTCGTCCTCATACCCCGGTGACTGCACGAAGGGGTAGTGGACTGCGTTCGGGTCCAAGCCCAGGTACGACATGATGTAGTGCTGGTCGGACATAAGACGACGGTCGTGGTCCCGCTCACGATCGAGGCGGGTGTGAATGCTCTCCTGGCCGGCCAGAATGCGCTCGTTCTGCTGAGCGATGGCCGCCAACTGGTCAGAAATGGGCACCACGAGAGCAGGAGACCCGGGAGCAGCGGAGGGGCTGGTAGAAGTCTGGGCACGACAAACTGTACGACAGGGAACCCGGCGTCCCCCAGCTGCGCTCGACTCTGGCTGGTCACCCTCTGTTGGTTCAGATGGACGAGGGAGACCCACAATCCAGTGCACACGCCCTTTTCAAGCAACCATATGATGATGGCGGAGGACGGCTTCGCTGAATGGGGTCGGTGCTTGGACCATGGTCATCCCAGTGATGTGACCCCGTAGTAGCGGGCTAAGGCGGTGATCACCGGGCCACAGACAAGGTGGGGCCACTGGTAAGCGGAGGCTTTGGTGAAAATCCGGGCGAGCACAAAGCCCAGCTCGATGGTGTCCTCAGAACATTGGAAGTAGGCCTGGGAAGCAAAGTCGGTGGGATCGGTCACATCCACGTACAGGTGCCAGTCGCTGGGGTGCGAGGAGTTTAGCCGAAGTGCAGAGGCCAACTCCCAGTAACTGATGGAGTGCTCCACCCCGCCGAGCGTGAAATGAACTGCATCAGAATGGTCGGCTGACTCACTCGGGGAGTGGTGGAAGGATGCGTAGAACTCCCAGACGAGCTCCTGGTAGGTCGGCTCGGCGAGGCAGAGAAGGCGCCACCAACCATAGGGGCGAACAGCTGACTCCATCTGCGGCCTGGCATGAAGCGCCTCGAACACCTCAAAATCGAGATGCAGGTGCTCGGCAATATGGCGGGTACGGATGGTCCGCAGCAGATGGCGTTGTGTGATGCTCAACTGGTCGAGGTAGTCTTCCATGACCCTGCAAAGCACAAGGATGTACAAATGACACACAAGCAAACAGGGTCAATGTTAGTCAAAAACTACACTGGGAGCCCTCATATCGAAAGATATGGACAGTGGACTAGGCTCCCGGTGAAACAAGCATACCAATCAGACGAGAATCACACAAACAAACACACCGGGGACCCTCAAATCGAGCGATTTAGACAGTGGACTAGACCCCCGGTGGAACAAACACCAAATCCATACCAAATATTCACTAATCGATCCACCACACAAAAGCCACACAAGCACGCATACAATGCAAACATGCAAATGGTAGGCCGAAGAACTGAAATCCCGGGACAAACATATAACAAGCAAAGAGCGCCATCGGCCTACCTAATCATTCCCAAATCATGCCACAATCCCAAATTCTTCACCTAACTCTAGGTATCGATTCTCCAAAAATAAAATAAGAGGCAATGAAAACACACCTGGAGATGCAAGTAGATACCGCAAGGGAGGTGAAGAAAATGGAAGAAAACACCCCAGGTCGCCGGAAAACCCACCGGAGACTCGCCGGAGAACTCGCCGCCGGCAACCCAACCTCGGTCAAACAAGCCCAAACCTCTGGGGATTGTGCTCCTCGACGCCAGAAGCGTGGGAGCGGTCACGGTTTGTGATTTGGAGGTCGGGAGAGGGAGTTATGGCCGAAAAATCGGAGGAGATGAGGAGAAACCCGAAATTCCGGTGAGGGGGGCGGTGAAAATTTGAAAAAAATGATTCTGGGGGGAGAGAGTGGCCAAAAATCGAGTTTTATAGGGGGGATTAAAACACGGGTGGGCTGGAACAAGGCTGTGTTTTCCATGCTCAGCGCCCGTGTTTTTACTGCTGAGGGCGTGCTCCCCCCTTTTGAAAACACGGGGGGGCTGGGTTCAAAACACGGTCGTGTTTTTGAACCCCAGCACCCGTGTTTTTATTGCCGAGAGCATTGCCCGTGTTTTTACTGTCGAGCCCACCTCTGCATTTTTTCAAAATTCCAATTTCAAATCACCAAAACTCATTCGTGCCCCGGCTTGAAAAATTACCCAGTCACATATGAAAACGAACCGCCCGAGGCACGAAATATTTTCCAGACAGACTCAAAGATTCAAAAACCGAAAAAATGAAAAGAAAAAAAAAAGAGTAGAAATGCAAACCGTGGCGGGGTTGCCTCCCCACAAGCGCTTCTTTACCGTCTTTTAGTTGGACGCCCATGGTGGATACTCAGCGGGGTGCATGAACAGGTGCCCCCAAGAGCGGATCCACATCGCACTTGAGGTACAGCTTCAGATTGCGGCCATGCCCCAGACGGATGCGACCACCAGCATTGGTCAGCTCGACCTGGCCATCCGGCAAGATGCAGACGAGTGAGTACTCGGATGGCCAGGGTGGTCGTGGTGCAGGAGGTGGAACCAGCTCATAATGGTCTCCACCTTTCTTACGTGCATGCTTAGCCACCTGCTGCTTTGGCCGCCACTCCTCTTTGATCCTTTTGTTTGGTGGTGCGGTTGAAGGGAGTGGCGGCGCCGGCGTGAGAGGGGGATCCTGCAAAACGAGATGCACAAGGGGCTACATGACAGGCTCGTGTACTTGGTGAGACATAGCATGCATAGGTTTGACAGCAGGCATATCACAATGATCAAAGTCAGCCACAGAAAAGTAGCCTGTTCATTCCCAGCATGCAAGATCAGTTTACCACTATGCACATCAATTAATGCCTTGGCGGTGGCAAGAAATGGTCTACCCAGAATCAAAGACACATCCACATCCTCATTTATATCCAGAACAACGAAATCAACAGGATACGTGAATGCGCCTACATTAACAAGCATATCCTCTATGATACCCCTAGGATACACAATAGAGCGATCAGCTAACTGAATGCTCATCCTAGCAGGGCTAAGTTCACCTAGGTCTAGCTTTTGAAACAGATTGTATGGCATGACATTTATGCTAGCGCCTAGGTCCGCCAAGGACTTCCCTACATGCATGCTGCCAATATTAAGAGGGATAGTGAAACTCCCTGGGTCTTTGCGCTTTTTCGGGCAGCTTGTTCTGCAAAATGGCAGAACACTCCTCGCTCAGCATCACTGTCGAAAGATCCCCAAGTTTTATCTTATTGCTGAGGAGATCCTTCATGAACTTTGCATACTTGGGCATCTTCGACAGTGCTTCCATGAAGGGTATGCTGACATTGAGATGCTTCAACATTGCCATGAACTTGGCAAACTCAGTCTCCAGCTTATCTTTATGTAGTCGAGTGGGGAAGGGAAGCTGGGGGTACATGCTCCTTAACCACTGGTTTTGGCTTCGGAGCAGGGGCTTCCTTCTCCACCCTTACTTCTACATCATCGGCTGGAAGTGCTGAAGCATGCAGTGGCTCTTCCTCGCTAGCCTGGGCAGGTACCGCCGATGTGGACTTGCCACTCCTGGTGGTGATGGCATTCACCTGCTGGTGCGGCTCCCGTGGATTGAGGATGGTAGTGGCAGGTAGAGTTCCCGGGTCCCAGGTATCAATTTGGCGAGCTATGTCACCAACCTGGTTCTATAAATCTTGTAAAATGGCCCCCTGGTTCCTCAGGCCGGCCTCAGTGAATTTATGTTCTGGTCCACCCTTGTGAAATTTGTCTGGTTGGTAGTCATGAATGCCGCTAGAATGTTTTTCAGCTCCGTCATCTCATTATCTAGAGCCGGAGCTGCTGCTGGCTTGGCATACTGACGCTGAGGCTGCTGCTGAGGAATTGGCCCCTGTCTAGCCTGGAAAGGCTGCCTCTGCTGAAAACCACCTGCTGGTGCTGGGAAACCAGGCGGCTTAGTGGTGCTGCTCTTCCAAGCGAAGTTGGGATGCTGGCGCCACCCCTCATTATATGTATTGCTGTAGGGGTCAAAGCGCCGAGCATTGGCGCTGAAGTCCAACTGCTCTTGGGGAGTAGAAGACTCCCGCATAGCCTGGCAGTCTTCCACTAGATGATTTGAGCTCTGACACCACTGACATTGAGCTACTGGAGGTGTACCAAACCTCTGTCCGGAATAAGACTGTTGGGCTGCTTCAATGTCTGCACTAACTCAACCATCTGCTGCTCGAGCCCGGACCTGGCCTCCATGGCGTGCACACCACCATCGCGGGAATTTCTGCCTCTGCTGCTCTTCCCCTAGGAATGATCTCTGGCAGCCAAGGTACTGATCATCTGGTTCAGTTCGGGTGGAGTCTTAGTAAGAATGTCCCCTCCCGAGCATAGAGACTCAATCACCCTCTGGCTGTCCGGAGAGAGAGCACTGTAGAAGTTCCCCACTGTGAATGCATCACTGAAGCCATGATGGGGACACTGTTAGAAATATCCCATGTACCGCTCCCATGCATCATGAAGTGACTCATCTGGCTCTTGGCGGAAGTGAGTGATCTCCCGCTGGATCTCTGTGGTCTTCGATGCTGGGTAGTACCTGTGCACGAACTTGTCGGCCAGATCATCCCAAGAAGTTATGGACAAAGGGGGCTGGGTCTCCAACCACCTCTTAGCATTCCCCGCCAGAGAATGGAGGAAGAGGTGAAGGCGGATTGCGTCATCAGGGACACCGTTTAGCTTGAACCCGTTCGTCAGCTGCAGAAAACGGAAAAGATGCACCCTTGCCTCCTCATCCTTCAAGCCATGGAACTGGATAGAGGATGTAATGAGTTGAATCCAGCATGACATGAACTCGAAGTTGTTCGCTGGAATGGGTGGGTAGAGGATGACAGGGCGGATGTCAGCAATCCGTGGAGTGTAGTAGTACTCCAAGGTAGGACCCGGCGGCAGTGGATGATGATGAACCCCATCTGCCTGGGGTATGGGGTTATTCCCCAAGACCTGATTCACCGGGGGAACCTGATGAGGATTCCCCTGGTTTGGATTGTGATCTCCTTCCATCTCGTACTCGTCCTCGGACTCGCTGCTAAAATGGCCGTCTATGCGCTCCTCCGTAGCCAGTCTAGCTCGTTGTTGTCTCCTAAGTTGGCAACAGGTGCGTTCAAGCTCCATATCCAACGACAGTAAACCTCCTGACTAGCTACGGGTCATGCACTACATGCACACAGTCAAGCAGCAAACCCGTGAAGGCACAAGTGGGACAAAGCAAACAATGCGAAAAGAAAGATAAATCAACAGAATTCACGTTTCTTCAACAACCTAGCCGTTCCTGGCAACGGTGCCAAAAACTTGACTCGCTGCTACTGTCACTCTAGAAAATGGCCAAGTGTAACCACTTCCTAAAGCGTAGTATAGCGGGTTTGGGTTTTAATGTCAACCCGGGTCCTAGATGTGATGACTACTCAGGGAATTCTTATTATTTAGCAGTGAAACTTTAGTGCATGTTCAAATAAGCAAGCAATTAAACGGTTGTTTTCAAGTCGAGAGAGGTCACCCGGATATGGTTCCCCCTAGACTGCAGTTAAGCCGGATTGCAATTTACCAAGTTCAGGTTTAATGATAGTTATACTGCGGGAGGTTCTTAAGCAGTCTGAAGTCTCGACTAAAGGTCTCTAGACCCTCTCAATCTGAGTCCCCAGCGGGCGACTAACCTCCACCGGAGTAAACAGATTGAGGCCCTAACGAACCAAACCTCCACTACCGAAGTAAATTCGGTACAGAATAGTGAATTGGCTCCTCGACTAAAGTCGCCAATTCACTACCTTCAATTAAGGGTGCTCTATCAACCTAGGCAGATATTCTCTTTCTATGTTAAAGCAGAAACAACAGGAATTTGATCAGGATTCATGCTATTCAATAAATCAAACCTCAATTGAAAATAATCAAATCATAGAATCTGTACTTAAGTTCATACAATCAGACCTAACATACAAATCTAGGGTTCTCCATACCCAGATGAATAAGAAAACTACTCCATAGAGAGAGATGGGAAATCTAGCTCAGATGCGGAAACCATACTGTAAAGGATGATAATTTGCTTTCGGCGCTCAATCGGATCTTCTCCAAGATCAAGCCGGGCTCCAATGGTGATGAAAATCAAGCTAGGGAACTTGGGAACTCTGGTTAGCCGCTTTCTCTCTCTAGGAATCGCTCTGTCTCTCTAAAACTCGGAACTCCTTCTCCTTTCGCTCAAATCTGCCTAAAAGGCCGACCCTTGGCAAAACACGGTCGAGTGCACGGCCGTGCTTTGGTTTTGCCCGCCCGTGTTTTTCCTCGTTTTAAAAACACAACCACATCTTGGGGAAAACACGGTTGTGCCTAAGGTTGGACACGGCCGTGTTTTGAGTCAGTCTCGCCCGTGTTTTGGGCCAGCGCAGGACAATCTTGGATCAAGCCTCGGCAGTAAAAGCACGGTCCAGGAACACGGCCGTACTTTGCTTTAGGCGAGCCCGTGCTTTGGCTCCAGCTAAACCGAATGACTTAGCCTTTCCTTCGACGTCTGGGTACTAAAATTTGACAAAGTAGCACAACCCGGCGTAAAATAGGCCAAAAATACAAGACTACGCCCCACAAACGGATATGAACTAGGGGTGCAAACATGTGCAATTACATTGTTATCAAGTGTAAAGGGGGTAAATTCTACGCCTTACGTGTTCTTTCAAGAATTGCAAGCCTTAAGTATTTTGATGAGTGATTGTCATTGTTTGATTGTGCTTATGGTTGATGTTATGTGATTTTGTTTGAGCTATGTTTGATGTGAATGTGCATGAGTTCTTATTTAAATTAAAGCTTTAAGTTTATAAGTTATTGTTAAAGTTAAGGAACAAGTTCTTTTTAAGAAGGTGAAGTCGTTTTAAGTGTTTTTAGTCACTAGCGCCAGTCCGTTGCCTTTTGAGACATTTTTAAATAGAGCAGCAGTTATGCTCTTGAGACTTTTAAGATGGGCATCAGTTATGTCCTTGAGAATCGTGGTGAAGAGCCACCACGATAAGTTTAAGATGTTAGGGGGATGAATCGTTACGACTTCCCTAACTAAGTTTAAGTTTAAGGAAGGCCTGAATGGCTGCTCATACGTATGAGTTGGCAACCGGACTAGCTAGTGAGGGATCCCCATGTCAGTCAAAAGATTTAAGTCAAGTTTTGAGCTTTAAGAAGGGAGAGTAACTTTAACTCCCGAAGAATTTTATGAGTTAAGATTGTTGAGAATGGAAGTACAAAATGACTTCCAAAGAAGTTAAGTGTTTAGAGAAGAATACTAATGTATTAGATATTTCAATCGTAAGGGCGTAGACTGACCCCAACTCACTCACCAGATTGTAGAGGAGGAAATCCTAACCAGCCAGTCCGTGATCAGCAATCTAGAGGAGCTCAACACCATCGTCGCTGAGAGATGTCGAGCCAGGCGTCAGAGTAAGCATCAGAGAACTTTTTAAGTTATTAAGACTTTATGGTTAAGAGTTAAAGATTGGAGATTCATTTCTTTTGGACAATTTGAGTTTTGCCCGCGTGTTTAGGGCTCAATTTGAGATATTTAGATATTTGAGTTTGGTATTTTATTTAAACTGGTGATAATCGGCTTTAATATATCTGATTCTCGAACTTTATGTGACTATCCCATGATATGTTTAAGCCGATTGGTGTATTTTAGGGCTTCCTAACCCGAGAATGGTTGAAAAACCATTACTGCCTAGTGCCATGAGTTTGATGTGTTACAGGTGAAGAAAACACGAAAAAGAAGTTGCACCGACAAACAATTCTCGAATCACTGGTTAAATAGCATGTGGCTTAGGACATGAAATTGGGCTCAAGGCCCAGCTGGATGGAGCAGAGGAAGTGGGCCTGGAGGAGAGCGGCTGGGGGAACTAATTTTGGCCAGGGGGAGCTAATTTGGCACGGAGAGACTTCGAAGGCAATTACTGGAGGGGAAATTATTCTGGAAGGTGGGCTATTCTTTTGGGGAAGCTGGGGCCACGAATTTCTCTGGGGAATTATTATAGGGAGGAATCCAAAATTCTCGGAGTCTGGGGCAGCAGGGAATTAAAAGGGCGGCGGCACTTGGAAAAAAAAAGGGGGGATCAGGCGGAATTCTTGGAGAGGAAGAAAAAGAAAGAACAGCAGCGAGCGGCGCAGCGGAGCTTGGGACGAGCAACTTCTCATCGAGCAGCGATCAGTTTTCCAGGCGGCTTGAGCTGAATTCAACGAGAGCGATTAGTTGGTTGGATTTTCTAAACCTAATTAGTTGTTTCTTGTTGTTTTAGAACATGATGAACAAAACCCTATCGATTTATCTTAATTTCATCATGAACTAAACCCCAATTTCTGGGGGAAACACCATAGGATGTAGCTATTTCTTGATTTGATGGATTGATTCATGATTCTTTTCTTCCAATCTCTATTGCATGAAATAGCTTAATGCTTTGTGTTGACTGGCCACCAATACAATGAATCGTAGTTGATTAGGTTATTAGCGACAGTGAAACCCTATTAACTGAACCTATTTCATGCGACATAGTAACTTATCGAAGCGACAGTGGATTAAATAAGGTGCTATGCGGTCTTAAATAGGATATCGATCTTCAGGCTATATAGTTAATTCATTGAGCTACGACAGTAGGATTTGAATTGATTATTTAGTACGTATTAATTCCCGACAGGGATAGCTAGCACATTCGTGATATCCTGGCTGTAGAGGTATGGATTAAATTGATTGGCATCTGTGAATTAATCTGGATAGGATAGGTAGTGAATCCCGGTGTTTCTCCCAGAGCTTTCTCCCATTGATTTAAACCCGACACTTTAATTTGCTTGTTTAGTTAATTTTGCTAGTAGTTAATAATCTCATTAAATCATTTTCACCTATAGTTTGCTCTATTAAATCGGTAAATCTTAAGGTTGTACCAGTCCCTGAGAGACGATACCCGGACTTTCCGGTTTACTACAAGATAGGAATTGAAGCTATACGCTTTTGCCCTATCAACTGGTGTTATTTGAGATTTTTAAATTATACCCCGGGGTAGAAATGTCTTTTTCCAAATTCAAAGAGGTGGGATGTTTCATGGTATCTTTGAAACTCAGTTGGATTTTTCTCACCTTGTTAGTGCTTAGTAAAAATTTTAATTTAACCATAAAGAACACACAAAATATCCAATTCAAAAACAAAATTAAAAAGCCATGAGTCATTAAAAAAGAAATAAACTCCAATATTATTATTATTGGAAGAAGCTCTCTCGTGATACCATTAGCACAACCTGGCTCAAGGGTTATGCACCTATGAATAACTAAATTTGAACCCTTCATTCAGAAAATCCAGATCTAAGGATGAAGAATTAAATGTCATTTTTATTTTTCCTTATTTTCTTAATCGGCTCATATCTTCTTCGCTTTAACTCGGATTTCAATTTTTTTTGCACATATGGAACGAGTTCGTTGTGCTCTACAAAACGAGATCCATTTTCAATATTTAAAAAAAAAATTCTTGTCTCTCAGTACCAACTGCATACCATATGGTATCTTTTTCATTTTTAATTCGTTTTTGAAAACGTTTGCACAGAAGGAACGAGTTCATCATGATCTATTGGATCTACAAATTTCTGGGTGAACAAATTACAAGACCAAAAAATACCACACAATACCACAAAATATCACCCTGGTACTGGGTGGTATGTTGTGGTACACAATGTTAAAAGTCGTAAATAACCGTTAATATCCTTATACTATCATGTATTCAACCATCCTACAGTCTTGGTTTGTTCATACCACCATGATACGCTTTGCAAACCATAGGTATGCTCTTATTTCAATACTAGTCAATACCCTATGGTATAGAATGGTAAAAAATGGCTCAATTTTTTTGTTCCAAAAATATATCAAAGTGGATATAAATTTTGAAGAGCATAATTAATGTGATCTAACTGTGCAAAAAAAAATTAAATTTTGACTTAAAACGAGTGAGAAATCGTCCGTCAAAGATTAAGGAGGGAAAAATTAATTGCTTTCCAGGAGAGAGATGTTTATGTCATGCTGATGTAGACGGGTTACTCACCATAAAGTTATGGACCTGATCCATTCCCGCACAACCTTTTCATCTTGATAGATTATTATTTCCACATTGGCATTGTTTTTTTCTCAAAAATTGGTGTTGAAACCCAACGAACCCAGTGATACATTATCATTCTCGGCGTCCAATTATTATAATTATTATTAGTTTCTGAGTTGGTTTTAGATATTGTTTAGGAATCGTATTAATCAATTAAGTGTGTAAGGTAGTTATTTTAGGATTAAGTTATCATATCCTTGTAGGATTGGTAAGTGATTAGGTTTTCTGGTTCTTCAATAAATATGTATTTTGTTTCTATGTTTTAATTCAATCGATGAAGAATAAAAGCCCTAATCTCATCCTCTTTAGTTTCTAGTTCTTATGATTTACGCGATGGGTGAACGATCACTCATCAATTGGTATCAGAGCTTGGTTCGACGGAGCCAAGCTCTACGAATCTTCTAGTTGACCACCAATGTTGGAAAGAGGTCCCGCGAGCAACCACGCCCCGCCATGACCAGGTGGATACACAACCACCTTTCGCCGAGGCCACGAGCACTGCCAGCAACGATGACGGCCGTGATAGGAGACAAAGACGACCACCAAACTCCGATGACGAGCAGCCTGAAGGAGAGGTTTCACGCTCTTCCCTAACCAGTGTCTTGAATGGGGCGAGCGCTCTATTCATCATGACTATCCAGGAAGAGACAACGATGGCTTTGATGGACGTTTATGCCTCTCAAATCTTTATCAGTCGTGACGTTGCGAGAAGGTTGTCATTACGAGCTACTCCAATTTCCACAATTCGAATCAAGGCGACTAAAGGAGAATCTTTCATCTATACTTGGTGCTATAAGGCCATTCCAGTCGAAGCACAAGGAGCGTGGTTGGAGGTTGATTTGTTGGAGCTGCCGATTCCTGGGTTCGATGTGGTCCTTGGCACTCCGTGGCATCTACAATTGGGTCTCAAAGCTATTGGTTGGGAGTTATCGACCATGAGCATCTGGTATAGAGATGCGCGGAGGAGGTTGCATGTGATTGTAGGGAGAACTGAAGCCGATATCACGACTCAGCGGCCAAATCCCTAGCCACCAACGTCAAATCACAAGTATTGGCCACAGCGCCAATGTTCGCAACTTCAATGGACCGACAGTTGTATGCTTTGGCCACAACTTCTATTACGGAAGTCGTAGCTCCTCCATCCGTCACCATTGCTACAAAAGAAGACTTTGCGATTGAGCCCGCTACTACCGCCGATGCATTGACAAGGCAATCCTTTGATACTGCAACCCAGGCAAGTGCGAATGAGAAGGTGCCCAATGGGGAGCACAGATTGGCAGAGCTCTTTGAGGAAAATAAGGAGTTCAAATTGATTTTTGTTGGTTCCGGAGAGCCAATCGACTCTGATTCACTAAAATCAGGACGACCTCGCACCCTGAATGCGTCAAAGCAGAACTTGAGCCTCAAGCTCTGAACTCCACTAACAAGATGAGGCGTATGCAGCTCACTCTCAACCGCGTCATTATGGCGTCTAACCCAATCCTTCATGCTGCTGTTGCTACAACTTCTTCCGAAGCGGCCAGGCCGATCGCCACAAACAACAACGAAGCAGCATCGCGGGCGGCCGGGAGATGTTTCCTTTGGAGGATGGATTAGAGGACTAGAATGAGAAATGAACAATCGCAATCCAATATGCTATTTCATGGAAATTCAGAAAGAAAAGGGAGTTGGAGGACGGTGGCCAAGAGCGCGATGATGAAGAAGTCCCATAGGGGATGGGTAAGATAAATTAGTCGCAGTTGGGTCAAGTCGTGTGGGTAAGGGTGTCCGAGTTGGTTTGGGGATTTTTTAAGGTGTGGAGCGTATTACAAGTAGAGTTGACATGGTTGGGTTTCACGGGTGTCAAGGGAAGATGATTTCTGCAGGTGGAGGACTGGTCAAAGATAATTTGGCCGGGAAAGTCGGCCGCTCTGTTGTAGGCTTTGAAGAAATCCTCGCTTCATCAAGATCCCACTTAGCTATACCCTTGATTTGTTCATGGCAGTATGAATTGATGAGGGTTGGTGTAGGTAAAACTAATTGTGAGATGGTGGATGGGAGGTGCAGATCTGTATCCGTTTAAATGGGATGGGTACCCGTTCCCGTCCTATTTCCACCCCGGACTATAGGAGCCTAGGAGTGCATGAGAATTTACTTAGCATGGGAAAATCTTTTGGTAATGCCTTTATACGTGACATGGGTGGGGTAAGCCATGGATTGCATGGATAATGAGTTTGGAAGGGGGATATCATAGTTTGGTGTTGACGAATGGACGAGCTGACTTTGTTAGAGTAATCCATTGGTTCGCAATAGATATGAGGCCCGTGCATATAGGAGTTGTCGATGTTGGTTTTTTTCTTGACGTAATTGGAAGTTTTGTAAATGAGGTCGGAGTCAACGAACATCCGTTTTCTCTGCTGTCATCAACAGCTTTCTCATCGATCCGGGTTGAGACGTTGCCTGAACATCGGGGACGAAGTTATTCGAAGGGGGGAGGATTGATGCATTATCATTATCTGCAGCCAATTATCATTATTAGTATTGTTATTAGTTTGTGGGTCGGTTTTAGACATTGTTTAGGAATCGTATTAATTAATTAAGTGTTTAAGGTAGTTTCTTTGGGATTAAGTAACAGTATTCATGTAGGATTGGTAAGTGATTAGGTTTTTTGGTTCTCTTATAAATATGTACTTTATTTCTACATTTTAATCAATCAATGAAGAATAAAAACCCTAATCTCGTCCTCTTTAGTTTTTATTTCTTATGATTTACGTGATGGGTGAAACGATCACTCATCACCCAGTAGTGCCATCTTCTATTGAACTTGATGTCACTGTCTTCATCCCCAAAATTCAAGAAACCCAATGTCATAAAGCTTTCTTTTGAGGTCACGGTGTTCCGTTGTCAATCTGTTATACTAATACTCGTTGAATCGATGCACGATTGAGTTTCAATGATTATTATGAGTTTTCTATTGGTTATTAATGGCTAAATACAACAACTTATTAACTTAGCATGTTTTGGCTCACAGGAACTTATATTTACTGTTGGGTGTTTAGGCTAACTAATATTACTATGATTGTGGGGAAGTTTTTTATCAAGTCAAATTTGTTTTTTCAAGATAAATCCAGAGGACATGGTAAGATAACTTTACTACAACGATCAATCATGGTCTTGGCATCACCAAAAGAATAACTTTCTGAGGCTTCTACATATGGCACTCCATGATCACATTCATCAGTGCCAAAGCCTCTACAACAAACAGATCCAACATATTTGGGTAAAGGGACGCTCCGCCTTCTAGGGGAACCTCACCTGAAATTTTAAGTACAAACCCAACCTAGTAAATAATCCCTTTAAGTCGCCTCATAGGAGAAACAATTATAAGCATATCTTTGTCGCTGGTTGGACAATCGCATCCCATTACTAGGACCTGCAATGGAGCGTTGACAAGAGGAGAATCATCCAACAAAGACATGATCCATATTCACATGAAGCTGAAAATGATCAAATCCACAATGCATTTGCTTTCCCAAATCTGCTATAGTAGAGCCACCACCTCCAAAATATTTTAGTCACCATGGATTAGTAAAAGGAGAGAAAATGGAAACTCCATGAAATGAGTCCACATGTCCCATAATTTAACTGTGACAGGACAACAGAAGAACACATGTTCTAACGATGCACTCTCAAGATTACACATCAGTCAAAGATCGTCGATATATAGTAAATTACTAGTATTTTTGTTTGTGGTAAGACATAAAGGAGAATGTTACAATGAAACAAATCTTATTTTTGGATGGACCCTTAGCATCCATAAGAGCTTCTAAACGACTGAATCGATTGACATTGTATTATGATGCTAAGAAGAGACACATGTACATGAGATGTTTTGTTAACTGAGTCTGGTCTATTTTGTTACATCTCGGCTCAAAGGTGGCTTACCCTACAGTGTCTAGGTTTTAACCTTTTCCAATATAACTCCAAGTTATTGATTCCCTTTGGGTAAACCCTTGACAAGAATAGAGAAATATACCCATTTCTCTTTTCCTCACAAGCACTCACGCAAAAGAGAGAAACAACACGACCTCACAATCACTCAAGCAATATAGATAGTGAACTGCTATCACTTCTGACTCTTATTGCTAATCACAGAGTGTTTGATCTTGCTTTGTGTAGAATTGATCAGCCACATTCTGTGAGGCTTGTCTTTTCGTTTCCTCCTATTTATAGTTCCTTGATGTAATGGTCTTCTCTTTCAACTTCACTTGAGTTGGGAGATTCTTTCTGGCAATCATATATTCACAGAGAAGGCAAGGAATAATATAATTTTATCTTTGCGGAAGAAACGTAGATGATGCACACTATGCCAACCAGAAGAAGGATCGGATCCTAAACTCACCTCAAGAATACTAATGGAGTCAAGAGTATTATATTCATCCACAAACCCAAGCTAGAATAGAGTTGATATCTTGAAGAATCCGCCATCATATCTTATCGAAGAGAGAATGATTGAAGCCAACGAAATCCATGAACCCCAAACCTCCTTCAAAATTGTCGGCACATAAAATTTTCCACTCCAACCAATGTAGTGGATGTTTTCCTTGAACCGCTTCCCACCAAAGGCTAGCACCAATGACATTGAGGCGTCATAGTGGGGAAAGCGGTAACTGAAAACAACTCATGACATGAATCGAGAACGCCGCTGCAATTGACTTTATCAAGGTTATTTTTGCTACCAGAGATAACACACGATACTTCCAACCTTATAGTTTGACAATTAGGGCCTCCTCTACCAAACATAATTTCTCTTGTTTATATCGCTGGTGCTCTAAAACACAACACCTAACAATGGCCAAGTGTAACCAATGAAAGGGACTGTAGTATAGTGGCACAAGTAATAAATATCGAATCCACGGGTCTCTAGAGTTACTATTACTCAGCTTCAGTTCATTATCTAGCAAACTAGATTAAGGATTGATTAACTAAACTACTCTACTAACTAAACTAAGTAAAACTACTAATTACAGTTTGAGAACTCACTTAGGTATGATTCCCCCTAGCTCCTCAATTAGGTCCAAGTTGTAATTCCTTTTGGTTGATTTACTGTTGATTAAACTGCGGAAGATCCGTCAGTAGCTTGGAATCTCTTAAGCTGACCAAGCCCTCTCAGTCTAACTATCCGGCAGACGACTAGTCTTCACCGGGATAGAAAGCTGAAGCAATAAGCACAGAACTCCACTACTGGAATTGGATTCCAGTACAAAGCAGTAAACTGGCTAACTCTCGTATAGCCAATCTCCTACTACCGAATGATGAGACTCTAGCAACCTAATCAGATTCTATCTATCTCAGATTGCAGCAGGAATCACGAAAAGTTGATCAGACTTCAATTGACTCAATAAACATGCATCATTCGATTATAATCAAACAATATAGCATCCAAAACTTCATACAAGAAAGATCCTAACTCATGGAACTAAGGTTCCTCAAAACCTAAGTGAAGGGAAGTTACTCCATAGAGAAGAGAGAGACTGCAGAAATCTGATCTAGATCTTCAATCTCCATCTCCAAGCTTGATTCCCGAGCTCCAATGGCGAAGAAATCCTCCAAAATAGCTCCAAGAATGTTCCCAAGTCGCTCTCTCTCTCTCTCTAGGGTTCGTCCCTTGGGTGTTTGGCATCCAAAACCCAGCTCTCCCTTTCCTTTGGCTCTAATCTGCCTCAAAAACCCGATTCTGGGCGAATTACGGGCTGAATTACGGTCGTAATTCTTCCATGCCCGTATTTTGCCCAAAACACGCGTTTTGGTTAAGTTTCAGCGCACCCAAAGCTCCTCTCGGCAGTGAAATTACGGGCATGGGAGGGGAAATTACGGTCGTAATTCTCCTGCCCGTAATTCTTCCTCCACCCCTGTTCAAAGCTTCGTTTCTCCCTCGTCCGGACTCCGAATCAGTCGCCGTTTGAACCCAGACGCTCGTAGTCTCGTCCTCTTTCTTTTCATAACAAACTTTCATGATTCTTTGTCCATAAAGTGAGGTAGAAATCCATTCTTCTTCAGGTCATGTTCGTGTTTCTTCTCCCTAATCGCCAATTGATCTCCGATTGACTTGAAACTTGCGCCTACGCTTCACTTTATGTGCTAGGGCCTGAAATGTGACAAAGGAACACAACCTAGCGTAAAATAGGCCAAAGAAGCGATAATGCAAGCTTAAACGATCAAGAAACAAAGGGGAAAACATGTGCAAATATCGAGTCATCAAATTCCCCCACACTTAACTGTTTGCTTGTCCCCAAGCAAACCTGACTCAAACCAATGCAACTCTCCAGACCTCTATAGCAACAAACAACCCCAATCGTCGGTAGAGGATTTCCTAGATCATATAGCAGCTTACGAGGTCAACTGGTCTTCTAAGACGTTCCCTATCTCTCTCAATGCAAGTACTAGACTCAAGCCAGGATCATGAGAAGAAGTAGAAGTAAGACAGTCAGTTCATGGATAAAGAGACTCACACCATCCACTACCAAGGACTCGTTGTACCGGGGTGCTCTTCACTTCATTTCACCGTTGGAACCCCATTTTCACTTTCATTTTACTTACTTTTTTTCTTTTTATTCACTTAGTGGGGGTTCCAACTGCAGTCTTTTGCACGGTCGACCCTTATTAGTCGAGCAAGAGCAATTTCTGTACATCTGGCGCTCGCCAGAGTACTTCTTTTAACTCCTTTTCCTCAACTTGTGTGGAGGGTCAATGAAATTAAGGGGGGTCGGAAGCTCTATTCGTGCCCTTAAAAACACATCCTCGAGTAGGCAAACCGTTCAACGGGTGAAAATTTTACTTGTACTAGAGATAGCTTAGCTTCACCTTGTGGGAGTACCCCACTAAGGATCACTAAAATCTCTTCCAAAACCCGATTTTGTGCAATGAACGGTGCCACACACGTTGGGCTTACCCCATGTTTAAGATTTTTGATGATTTAGACATGGAGGACCAACTGCTTTCCATTTTCCACATGTGCACCATGTTCGATACATGAGTCCATAACACAATCCAAATAGAGTCACCATTATCACATGAATTCAACGGTCCTAGCTCCACTAATTTACAAAATCAACTGGCACATCAGTGAGCAAGATAGGAAAAATCTTATACTTCAACATCCTCCATAGTGCTACACTACCTCCCTAGGTTGCACATTAATATAGAGACTGTCAATTCAAAGCATACTGAGTAGGTAATTTGCAAGGAAACACGTACTTGGAGCCCTCAAATTTAAAAATTTGGATAGTGGACTAGGCTCCAAGCACACAAACAGCCAAACATTCACCCGCATACATAATCGAACATCCCCCCACACTTAAGCACGACGTTGTCCTCAATGGAGGAAAGATAAGGAGGGTAGAACAAAGTTACCAGATCCAGGGTGAATGATGGTGGACGGGGCAAGCGGTGTATTCCAGGAGGAGAGAGTGGTCAAACCACAAACACCACACAAAATCTCACAAAGGTTGAGTTATTGACTCTAAAATCAAATAACAAAACTGACTCAACCGAGGAGAAATAGAGAAAGAAATGCAAACCGACTGGTTGGGTTGCCTCCCAACAAGCGCTTCTTTCACATCGTGAGCCGGACGATGGCTCCTATGTTTCGGTCCATGCTAGAACCTCCTTGAAGTTGAGGTTCTCGTCGATGAGGTGGAGTCTCAAGTCACGAGCATGTGGTGTGGCAGGTGATGAAGGCTCATGTACTTGATGCAGATGAAGTCTCCACCCTCGAGACCTCTTCTTCTCTTCTCTCGTCTCATTGCCCCAAACCAGATATGACAGCATCGATTGGCCACCATCGCGTCCACCAAGAGGGACCAATGTTGATGTGGCCTTGGTCTGGCAAAGAGACACTGCAAATGGGTCCTTGCTAAGCAGTTCCTCAAAGTTTGGTGGGGATATCACTTGCAACTCATGGCCGGTGCAGGCCTCTTCCACCTTAACTCCGTTCTCAGCCTGGACACCAATTGCTTCTTCAACCCCCCTTTCTTCTTCATGTGGTATCACCCCTGGGAAATGATCAACAACTCCTCCTGCTTCACTTTCGTCATCCTCCACAACTTCTTTCTGCACCCTTTCTTGCTCTTCTTCTTCTAGCACAGATTGGAGAGCAAGTCGCCATGTAATTTCTTCAATGAGATCATCTTGCATCTCCTTGCTCGGGCCCAGCATGTTAGAGGAGAAATAAGGAATTGTGTGATCTGCAACCAGAGGACTTTCCTGATCATGATTATCATGGGAGTTCTCTGTGATAACGTCTGTATGCTCCTCAACATCCCCATAGCCTTTGTCATCCTCCACCTCTTCTAGCGTGGTAGCAGAAAGGTGATCTTGAGCAAGATGTGAGCAAACTCGCTCCACCCACTCTGTTTGCTTCGCTGAGCGCTGAACAGTCTCCTCCATATCATGGAGAAATGAGGGATCGGAAGCAGCAAGGGCTTTGATTTGAAGATCCATCTTGGAGCATGATCTCTCAGTGTCTCGAGCAAACTGCTCCACGAGAAGCCTTAATTATTTGTTCGGATCTTCTAGTGAAATGTAGCATGGCTCTGCATAGTGGCCCGTGAAGGCCGCCATGGGTAACTCCGGCTCCGACGGCCCTTCTGGTTGTGGGAGAAAGTCTTCTTGGTAATGAGGTTGTTCTTGATATGCCCAGGGGTCTGGTTGTTCTCCGTAGAAAGGGGGTTGGTACTGGAACCCGAATCCATAGTCTTCTCCTCCTTGATTGCTCCAGGGAGTCTTGGGGAAATACCACTCGGATGGTGGTGGATACACCCACTGGTTGGAGAAGCCATGCGGATTCATGATTCAGATCTGCACCAACAAAAACAAAAACAACAAACACCCAAGTGAAAAGCAAGGGTGGAAAAGAAAAGAAAAACGCTAAAGTAACAAACTTCTTCCTTTCCTAATAATCTAGAAAGTCCCCGGCAACGGCGCCAAAAACTTGATGCTCTGGAACACAACACCTAACAATGGCCAAGTGTAACCAATGAAAGGGACTGCAGTATAGTGGCACAAGTAATAAATATCGAATCCACGGGTCTCTAGAGTTACTATTACTCAGCTTCAGTTCATTATCTAGCAAACTAGATTAAGGATTGATTAACTAAACTACTCTACTAACTAAACTAAGTAAAACTACTAATTACAGTTTGAGAACTCACTTAGGTATGATTCCCCCTAGCTCCTCAATTAGGTCCAAGTTGTAATTCCTTTTGGTTGATTTACTATTGATTAAACTACGGAAGATCCGACAGTAGCTTGGAATCTCTTAAGCTGACCAAGCCCTCTCAGTCTAACTATCCGGCAGACGACTAGTCTTCACCGGGATAGAAAGCTGAAGCAATAAGCACAGAACTCCACTACTGGAATTGGATTCCAGTACAAAGCAGTAAACTAGCTAACTCTCGTATAGCCAATCTCCTACTACCGAATGATGAGACTCTAGCAACCTAATCAGATTCTATCTATCTCAGATCGCAGCAGGAATCAGGAAAAGTTGATCAGACTTCAATTGACTCAATAAACATGCATCATTCGATTATAATCAAACAATATAGCATCCAAAACTTCATACAAGAAAGATCCTAACTCATGGAACTAAGGTTCCTCAAAACCTAAGTGAAGGGAAGTTACTCCATAGAGAAGAGAGAGACTGCAGAAATCTGATCTAGATCTTCAATCTCCATCTCCAAGCTTGATTCCCGAGCTCCAATGCCAAAGAAATCCTCCAAAATAGCTCCAAGAATGTTCCCAAGTCGCTCTCTCTCTCTAGGGTTCGTCCCTTGGGTGTTTGGGATCCAAAACCCAGCTCTCCCATACAACTCTCCAGAAACCATATCAACTTCTTCTTCTTTTTACTTTCCGCGAGAGAAGCAGAGAAACAGAGCGTTCAGGGGAACGTCGGGGGAAAAATTCTCCAGCTCAAATTCTTGAGCCCTAGTGATCCAAAAATCCCGTAAGTAATGCCTAATTCATCTATTCATCGTGATTTATCGATTTAGAGCTTTAAAACGAGTTTTTGGTTGAGGAATTTCTTGAATTCCCGATAAGCCAAATTAGGGTTTCGGAGTATCCGGAAGCCGGATTGAGCCCAAATTTCATATACGAGCTTCCTGCAGCAAGGTAATCAATCCTCTAGTTCTAATCCCTGAATTTCGGCTATTATTTAGGCCAGGGTCCAAACCGCTGAATTTAGCTCCGGCCAGGGTTTGATGTGTTTTTATCGAGAATTTGACCCGAAGCCCAGAACTAATATTGACGGGGATACTGCAGGGGATATTAGGACGGTTTCGGATTTTAATTCGGGGTTCGTTCGAGAAATTGACGTTTTAGTACGGGAAGGTGAAACCGGTGTTTGAACGACCAAAACTGGTGAGGGATTAGCACGACATACCGGGTTTTTCGTATCACGATAATTATATTGATGCTTAGAATTGACCTAGGTGAACTAGAATGGCATGATTAGGGGTGTATGGACCTTTGTACTATATGTTGAACCCTGGATTGCTGTATGATATTATTGACTTGCCCTAATCGATATGAACCTTGTTTATGCTGATGATTGTGTATATGTTGCAAATTGTGGGATTGACGGTTAATATGCTTTACGATGGTTCGAGAAGGTGATTAGGTATGATTTTTCATGATTGTTGGATTTGGATGCATAAGTGGGAAAATATATATTCCCTCGTGATATTATGATTTTTAAGGAGGATGACTTGCACGAGGGTTTACCCCGAGGAAGTGCAATTATACGACTCCTGATTTACCTATGTCGAGCCAATTATGGCCAGGTCAAGTACATGTGCAAGTAATGAATTATGATTAAGCAAGATGAGATATGAATCATGTATAAGGATACCAAATATCAGTGTTGTGGTCTCACGGTCAACTACATAGTAATTAGGGCTCCCTATGCTATTACTCTATTATGATATGTATGATAGTCACACCTCTCATGTGGTGGTGACTGAAGAATTCTTATGAGATATGACCACACCCAGAGCGGTGTCGGGGTATGACTACACCCATAGTGGTGTGGGGTATGTATGACCACATCCGACGGGATGTTGGGGTATGTATGACTACATCCGACGGGATGTGGGGTATGTTTCCCGGGAGAGTTATTAGCATGGGAGTAGCCAGCCGCCTATGATTAAAACATGATAAGATGCATATGCATAAGTCAAGGTGGTTGAGTCTTTTTCCTATTGGGATGTTGGAGGGCTGAGATCTGATCCCAGTGCTTTGGCTTGTTTGCTAGATGTATGGTAGGGGTATGCTCTGTTATGAACTCACGATGCTATGATTATCTCACTCAGCTATGAGCTGACCCTCTTTTATTCTTCTTCTCTGCTTATGCTATGTGTAAGCAGATCATCAGCAGCAGCAGTAGATAAGTGTTAGGTGGGAGAGGAGCTAGAGTTGAAGCAAGGATGAGGTATGGTCTTCAACTATTCTGTGCTTGGACTACTACTCGGGATTTTGGCCAGTGATCCACACTTTTTTGTAAAAAAATGTTTTGAGAACGTTTTTCATGTGCATACTAGCTTCTGATCTAGTGTGAGATATCCACAGGTGTGGAAAGTTGATGATATGTGTATATTTGTGTAACTGTGTAAGTTGTGACGATTATGGTATGTATAAGTATGGTATGCAGTTGTGTAGTATGAAACTGTGACTATGGCTATGAAAAGCCAATGCATATGGTCGTGAGTATATGTGTTTGTCTATGAATGCATGGATTCAGATGAATTATTTTGCAGGATCATATGGAAGAACTGTTAGCCCATTACGCGAATAATTCATGTCGAAATTTTATTTAGGTAAATTTTGATAATTAATGTAACACTTGAGATTAATTCCGCTGCAATTGTATGAACAATATGATTAGGCAAAACGTATAGGGTAGGGTGTTACAGTTTGGTATCAGAGCCTGGTTCCCTCTTTTTGCTGTTATGGCGTACTATACCCTATGGGAGGTTAAACACTCCTAAGGAGGGGAGTACCCCATAATGACTTAAACTGGGAATTGAGTTTGACATGATTATGTGTATTGGTATATTGGATGAAATTACTTGCATCATGGTTTTCAAAATTGAGTTTTGAACTTATTTGTTTTCAAGTAATTATTTTGGGAAATTTTTTTTTGTTTTAACCAAGTGAGAGATTTGGTGAAGAATGAATTTTGTGTGGATCAATCTAAGGCCAATATTTCCTTGTAGTTCGCACGGAAGTTGTGAAAATGTTCCTACTGACCAGTCGAGAGGAGTGGGGGCGGTTGATGCAAGACCGCCAGTATTAGATTATGCAAAGATGAAGAGTTTGGGTGGTAGGGACTTCAAGGGAGATGTGAGCCCAGATGCTGTAGTAGAGTGGTTGAGAGAGATGGAAGATGTGTTTGAATATCTTTATGCAACCCCAGAGGAAAAAGTGCAATATGTTGTTTTTCTCCTAAAGGGGTACGCGAGGAGCTGGTGGTCCTCAGTCTCTAGAGTTAATGGTGAACGAGTTCAGTTCACCTGGGAGGAGTTCCTGAAGGCCTTTAAGACAGAGTTTCTTCCCGAAGCTTTTATTAGGGCAAAGAACAATTAATTCGCCAACCTTAAGCAGGAGAATATGACAGTTACTGAGTACACCATCAAGTTTGTTCGACTACTTTACTTTGAAGATGGGTTGGCGGATACTGAGCATAAGAAGAAGATGAGATACTTGCATGGTCTGCGCATAGGATTGAAAGAAAAGATCCACAGGGTTGATGAAGAGAGCATGGCCACAATCAAGGAGGCAGCACTTAAGGATGAAGCCTATGAAGTTGAGAGCCGAGAGGAACACAAAACCAAAGAAGAGGAGAAGAAGAGGAAGTTTGGAGTAAATTATGCTGGACCTCGATACCCACCCAGGAGAGGTCCTAGCAGTTTTGGGAGAACACCGAGTCAATCTATGTCAGGAACATCATACTGGGCACCAAATTCCTCAGCCACACAATTTCCATTTTGTCAAGTTTGTCAGAAGAGGCATCCTGGAGAGTGTAGGAGATTTTCTGGTGTATGATTTCACTGTGGCCAACCTGGGCACATCATGAGGGATTGCCCGCATTCGAGAGAAGTAAGAGCTACACAGTCCGAGCCTTCAGTGCAATTTAGTAGAGCCCCATTCAGGGGTGGTTACCAGGGAGGCCGTAGTGGATTTCAGAGTGGTCGTGGTGGTTCACAGGGTGGTAGAGGTGGTGGTCGAAATCAGCCATCAGGAAGTGGTACGCAGGGTACCAGAGCACAGGGAGCACCGAGGGTTTATGCAATGACTCGAGGTGAGGCAGAAGTGGCACCAGAAGTTGTGACTGGTATGCTTTCTATCCTTGGCAAGCAATTATATGCTTTGATCGATACTGGTTCCTCTCACTCATTCATGTCATATACGTTTGCACATATGCTACGCTTAGTTCCAGATAAGCTAGGTTATACCTTATGTGTTAAAACACCTGTGGGAGATACCTTGAAGGTAGACTCAGTTATTAGAAGTTCCTTCATTTGTGTGGAAGGAGCTTTCCTAGCAGCAGATTTAATTCTGCTACCTTTTGATGAATTTGATGTCATCCTTGGAATGGAATTTCTGGCAACACATGGAGCTGTTGTGGATTGTCAAAAGAAAGAAGTGTTATTCAACACACCAGATAAAGGTCCTGTTGTATTGCGAGGCATTAAGAAAAAGGAGACTCATGGTTTTCTTTCTGCCTTAGAAGCTTTTCGATTAGTGAAGGAAGGTTGTGAAGCCTTTCTTGCTCAAGTTACTGTTGTAAATGATAAGAAGGTTGAGGATGTAGAGGTGGTAAGGGAGTTTCCTGATGTATTCCCTGAAGAACTTCCCGGCCTTCCACCAGAAAGGGAAGTAGAGTTTGATATTGAATTGGTACCTGGCACAACACCAATTTCAATGGCACCATATAGAATGGCACCAATTGAGTTGAAGGAGCTTAAAGAACAATTGCAAGAATTGCTAGACAAGGGGTTTATTCGACCTAGCATCTCACCTTGGGGTGCACCGGTTTTATTTGTCAAGAAGAAAGATGGCTCCATGAGAATGTGCATTGACTACCGGAGGTTGAATAAGGCGACAGTGAAGAATCGTTATCCCCTTCCAAGAATAGATGATTTGTTTGATCAATTGCAGGGTGCATCAGTCTTTTCTAAGATTGATTTGAGGTCTGGATACCATCAGTTGAAAGTGGCAGATGGAGCAACTTCAAAGACAGCTTTTAGAACAAGATATGGGCATTATGAGTTCCTGGTAATGCCTTTTGGACTCACTAATGCACCAGCGGTATTTATGGCTCTTATGAACAGAGTTTTCCATGAATATCTTGATAAGTTTGTGATTGTGTTCATAGATGATATTCTCATCTATTCTAAAAGCGAGGAGGAGCACAAAACTCACCTTAGAATTGTGTTGCAAATTCTAAGGGAGAAACAGTTATATGCAAAATTCTCAAAATGTGAGTTTTGGCTGAAGGAGGTAATATTTCTGGGACATGTAATTTCTGGAAGAGGTGGATCCGAAAAAGGTGGAAGCAGTGGTGAGTTGGGCTCCACCAAAAGATGTGTCGGAGTTGAGAAGTTTTCTTGGCATGGCTGGTTACTATCGGCGGTTCGTAGAAGGATTTTCCAAAATTGCTGCACCATTGACTAAACTGTTGAGGAAGAACACCAAGTATGTTTGGGATGAATCATGTCAGAAGAGTTTTGATGATCTGAAGAAGAAATTGACCACAGCACCAGTACTGGCTTTACCTTGAAACCATGGAGAGTTCGTGGTATATAGTGATGCCTCGTATCAAGGATTGGGCTGTGTGTTAATGCAAGATGGAAGAGTTATCGCATATGCCTCTAGGCAATTGCGTCCTCATGAAGTAAATTATCCCACTCATGACTTAGAATTGGCAGCGGTGGTATTTGCTCTCAAGATTTGGCGACATTATTTGTATGGTGAGACTTTTAAAATCCTCACTGATCATAAAACCTGAAGTATATTATGGATCAGAAGGATTTAAATAGTCGCCAGAGGAGGTGGATTGAACTTCTAAAAGATTATGATTGTACAATTGATTACCATCCAGGTAAAGCTAATGTAGTTGCTGATGCCCTAAGCAGAAAGGGGAAGAAGAATATTAATGATCTGGTTGATTTGAGGGCAATGAATGTTGATTTGGAAGTTGATGGTATAACAGGGTTATTAGCTCGGTTGAACATTCGACCTTTGTTGCACGACAAAATTCGTGAGAAGCAGAAGGAGGACCCAGAGTTGGCAAAAATCATTAAAGACATTGAGGAAGGAAAAGAAAGCCCATTTGAAATGGTAGATGGCATGTTGAAGATGAATGGAAGAGCATATGTTCCTAATGTTGATAACTTGAGAAAAGAGATCCTAGATGAAGCTCATTCTTCTGCTTATGCTATGCACCCAGGAGCAACTAAAATGTATCACACGATCAAACCATATTTTTGGTGGCGTGGGATGAAAAAGGAAGCGGCTGAACATGTTTTCACATGTCTGGTATGTCAGAAAGTTAAGGCAGAACATCAAGCTCCTGTGGGAAAACTGCAACCACTTCCAATTCCAGAATGGAAGTGGGAAAGAATCACAATGGATTTTGTATATGGTCTCCCATCATCAAGGGGAAAAGATGCAGTATGGGTTATTGTGGACCGACTGACCAAATCGGCTCACTTTTTACCCATTAGATGGAAACCATCACTGGAGACTTTGTCTCAACTATATATTAAGGAGATCGTCAGATTGCATGGTGTGCCAATTTCTATTGTCTCTGATCGAGACCCGAGCTTCATATCTCGGTTTTGGCAAAGTTTACATGAGGCCTTGGGAACTAAACTGCATTTTACTTCAGCTTATCATCCTCAAAAAGATGGACAGAGTGAACGAACCATCCTAACTTTGGAGGAATTACTTCGATCATGTGTAATGCAATGGGAGGAATCATGGATTGACCATTTTCCCTTGATTGAGTTTGCTTACAACAATCAGTACCATAGTAGTTTGGGTATTTCACCATATGAAGCACTTTATGGGAGGAAATGCAGGACACCATTATGTTGGGATGTAGAAGGAGCAAGGCAAATCTCAGGGCCAGAGATAGTTCAGATCACAGTTGACAAGGTCAAGGAAATCAGGGAGCGGTTGAGGGTGGCTCAAGATCGACAGAAAGTTTATGTTGACACGAATAGGCGTGAAGTTAATTTCGAAGTGGGTGAGAAAGTATTTCTCAAAGTGTCACCATGGAAAGGGGTGATGAGATTTGGTAAGAAAGGAAAGCTTGCACCTCGATATATTGGGCCATATGAAGTCACAGAGAAGATTGGACCAGTGGCTTATAAGTTAGCATTGCCTCCAGAACTATCTCAAATCCACAATGTATTTCATGTTAGTATGCTGAAGAGGTACAAAGTGGATCCTTCCCATGTTATACAACCAGAAGAGATTGAGTTGGGTTCAGATTTGACTTTTGAGGAGGTTCCAGTTGAGATTGTTGATTTTCAGATTAAGAATCTTCGTAGGAAGGAAATCCCAATGTTGAAAGTGGTTTGGAGAAATCAGGAAAGTGAGAGTGCTACCTGGGAGACTGAAGCAAGTATGCGAGAGAAGTACCCTGAGTTAGTAGCGACATACTTTGCAGGTTAACAATCTTGCTTAGTAAGTTATGTTTTGAACTTGTTGATGTGCTTTTGTTGTGATAGCCCAGTATAGGTTTTTGAAACCTAAACATGGGAACTTGAGGTGTTATGTGTTACTCTCTATGTTATGAATCTCCTAACCTAAAAGTAAGGTAGTAGCAAGATTCGTGATAGTGTAGGTTGGGGGGAACGAGCGGATATGTACTATCAACTTCAGATTAGATTTCGGGGGCAAAATCTTTTAAGGAGGGGAGAATTGTAACATCCTGTTCCGGTAAAACCCATATTTCGATCGCTAGAAAGTTCGCGATTTAAAATCGAGCATTTCGACACTATTTCGGCGAAAATCGGATTATCGATCGATTGGATAAGTATATTAAATCAAAGAGCACAAACCCTAAGATTGTGCTTGTAATTTGTTGCATATATTTTGACAAATCATAGCCATTGATTTTTGTTTCTAATTAAATTGATCTTAGTGTATGAGATTTATAGAACTAAGACCTAGATTTTAATCCTTAAGGGTTTGGGAATAATATCATACGCCAAACTATGCTTAATTCGAGGTCTATATATATATATGGCGAGTTCTACGGTACCCCGAGTGAAATCCGGTGTACCGCATACCTTGAGTATGAAAACGCTATCCAGATCTTGAATTGATTGATCTTTTGGACATGGTATTATACTCTAACCCTTAAAGATCAAAATCTAGTTCTTAGCTCCCTAAATCTTATACTCCAATATCAATTTAATTAGAAACAATAATCGACGGCTATGATTCGTCCAAATATAGGCAAAAAAATGAATGCTCCGTCTTAGGGTTTATAGTTTATGATTTAGATAATTAGGACCTAGGGTTCACTCAATAAGGATTAGGGTATAGTACCAAGCCCAAAGTTTTTTCTATTTCGAGTCCTAGATAGTGTTTTCATACTCAAGGTATACGGTACCCTGAATTTCACCCGGGGTACCATAGAAGCCACCATATATATATATATATATATATACGGGACATTTAATTCCCTTCCCATACAACTCTCCAGAAACCATATCAACTTCTTCTTCTTTTTACTTTCCGCGAGAGAAGCAGAGAAACAGAGCGTTCAGGGGAACGTCGGGGGAAAAATTCTCCAGCTCAAATTCTTGAGCCCTAGTGATCCAAAAATCCCGTAAGTAATGCCTAATTCATCTATTCATCGTGATTTATCGATTTAGAGCTTTAAAACGAGTTTTTGGTTGAGGAATTTCTTGAATTCCCGATAAGCCAAATTAGGGTTTCGGAGTATCCGGAAGCCGGATTGAGCCCAAATTTCATATACGAGCTTCCTGCAGCAAGGTAATCAATCCTCTAGTTCTAATCCCTGAATTTCGGCTATTATTTAGGCCAGGGTCCAAACCGCTGAATTTAGCTCCGGCCAGGGTTTGATGTGTTTTTATCGAGAATTTGACCAGAAGCCCAGAACTAATATTGACGGGGATACTGCAGGGGATATTAGGACGGTCTCGGATTTTAATTCGGGGCTCGTTCGAGAAATTGACGTTTTAGTACGGGAAGGTTAAACTGGTGTTTGAACGACCAGAACTGGTGAGGGATTAGCACGGCATACCAGGTTTGTCGTATCACGATAATTATATTGATGCTTAGAATTGACCTAGGTGAACTAGAATGGCATGATTGGGGGTGTATGGACCTTTGTGCTATATGTTGAACCCTGGATTGCTGTATGATATTATTGACTTGCCCTAATCGATATGAACCTTGTTTATGCTGATGATTGTGTATATGTTGCAAATTGTGGGATTGACGGTTAATATGCTTTACGATGGTTCGAGAAGGTGATTAGGTATGATTTTTCATGATTGTTGGATTTGGATGCACAAGTGGGAAAATATATATTCCCTGGTGATATTATGATTTTTAAGGAGGATGACTTGCACGAGGGTTTACCCCGAGGAAGTGCAATTATACGACTCCTGATTTACCTATGTCGAGCCAATTATGGCCAGGTCAAGTACATGTGCAAGTAATGAATTATGATTAAGCAAGATGAGATATGAATCATGTATAAGGATACCAAATATCAGTGTTGTGGTCTCACGGTCAACTACATAGTAATTAGGGCTCCCTATGCTATTACTCTATTATGATATGTATGATAGTCACACCTCTCATGTGGTGGTGACTGAAGAATTCTTATGAGATATGACCACACCCAGAGCGGTGTCGGGGTATGACTACACCCATAGTGGTGTGGGGTATGTATGACCACATCCGACGGGATGTTGGGGTATGTATGACTACATCCGACGGGATGTGGGGTATGTTTCCCGGGAGAGTTATTAGCATGGGAGTAGCCAGGCGCCTATGATTAAAACATGATAAGATGCATATGCATAAGTCAAGGTGGTTGAGTCTTTTGCCTATTGGGATGTTGGAGGGCTGAGATCTGATCCCAGTGCTTTGGCTTGTTTGCTAGATGTATGGTAGGGGTATGCTCTGTTATGAACTCACGATGCTATGATTATCTCACTCAGCTATGAGCTGACCCTCTTTTATTCTTCTTCTCTGCTTATGCTATGTGTAAGCAGATCATCAGCAGCAGCAGTAGATAAGTGTTAGGTGGGAGAGGAGCTAGAGTTGAAGCAAGGATGAGGTATGGTCTTCAACTATTCTGTGCTTGGACTACTACTCGGGATTTTGGCCAGTGATCCACACTTTTTTGTAAAAAAATGTTTTGAGAACGTTTTTCATGTGCATACTAGCTTCTGATCTAGTGTGAGATATCCACAGGTGTGGAAAGTTGATGATATGTGTATATTTGTGTAACTGTGTAAGTTGTGACGATTATGGTATGTATAAGTATGGTATGCAGTTGTGTAGTATGAAACTGTGACTATGGCTATGAAAAGCCAATGCATATGGTTGTGAGTATATGTGTTTGTCTATGAATGCATGGATTGAGATGAATTATTTTGCAGGATCATATGGAAGAACTGTTAGCCCATTACGCGAATAATTCATGTCGAAATTTTATTTAGGTAAATTTTGATAATTAATGTAACACCCGAGATTAATTCCGCTGCAATTGTATGAACAATATGATTAGGCAAAACGTATAGGGTAGGGTGTTACATGAATTACGGTCATAATTCTTCCATGCCCGTATTTTGCCCAAAACACGCGTTTTGGTTAAGTTTCAGCGCACCCAAAGCTCCTCTCGCAGTGAAATTACGGGCATGGGAGGGGAAATTACGGTCGTAATTCTCCTGCCCGTAATTCTTCCTCCACCCCTGTTCAAAGCTTCGTTTCTCCCTCGTCCGGACTCCGAATCAGTCGCCGTTTGAACCCAGACGCTCGTAGTCTCGTCCTCTTTCTTTTCATAACAAAATTTCATGATTCTTTGTCCATAAAGTGAGGTAGAAATCCATTCTTCTTCAGGTCATGCTCGTGTTTCTTCTCCCTAATCGCCAATTGATCTCCGATTGACTTGAAACTTGCGCCTACGCTTCACTTTATGTGCTAGGGCCTGAAATGTGACAAAGGAACACAACCTAGCGTAAAATAGGCCAAATAAGCGATAATGCAAGCTTAAACGATCAAGAAACAAAGGGGAAAACATGTGCCAATATCGAGTCATCAATCGCCCCACTATAGATGGTAAACCATGATATCGGTCCTGAGTTCCTATAGCTCTCATGCCCAATCTAATCCCTAACTAAGTTTTCATATCCATTACAGTATTTCTACTAAAATAAACTAATTATTAGGTGAGATTAACTCATTCACCACTCATCAAAAGTAAATTCATCTTGACGCAATACCTATAAAATATTCTCAAAATCACAAAAAAGTTGGAAGGAAGAGGTATAAGCTATCAGCAAAAAAAAAGTGAGAAATTACATGAGATCGAGACCCCATCTGAAATCCATGGATGCTGCCAGAAAATGGTATGATGAATATGTGGAGAAAGCCCTTTCGTTACAAGATCAAATAATAGTGGCGATAAAGGATCACCTTGACGAAGGCCATATGACGAATGAAAGTAGCGAATTGAAGTACTGTTAACCATGATAAAAAAGGAGGAAGTAGTGACACATTCTTTTATCCAAGCAACTCAAGTGGGAGAAAATCCAGTTGCTCCAAAAATGAAAAAAAGATACGACCAGTCTAAGTGGACATGTGCTTTTTCATATCCAGCTTGAGCTCCATAAACTATTATCTCCCTCATCTCCTATTTTTCAGGTGAAAAACATTGATTCATGCACTACCCAAATGTTGTCCACAATTGATTGTTCCTCACAAACATGTTCTGTGTAGAACCCACCAAGTGAGGCAACACTTCTCCGAGCCTAGTCGTCAGAATCTTGGTTATAACCTTGTAGATAAACTGATAGAGGCTAATGGGATGCAATTGACTCATTCATTCCACCACATCCACCTTTGGAATCAAAGACACTCAAGTATGATTACAGTTTCGTGGTAATTTGCATGTTTCAAAGAAAGAGAATATTTCCTTCACCACACTAGCACCCAAAATGTCATAAAAATGATTTGAAGAAACCACCGATAAGATCCTAGAGCACGGGTGTCTCGCTTTTAAAAGACTGTATACACTGGGAAAAACTTGACGAAGTAACCTGTAATTCATTTCAGCTGAAACCAAACAGGGAAAAGCAAGTGAGCCATTATAGGTTGAATTCGAGCAGCACTACCTCCATCCTGAATTAGAAAGAAAATATATCCTAATAATGAGCCACTACCGTAGCTTGCTTCTCCTTCTCCGATGTAACCAAGCGCCATTTCTTCTCCTCTTCTAACTTCGCCGATCACGAGTGACCATATGTGAAAATATTGTGAATTTTGATCTCCCTCTTTCGGCCAATTAATGCTGGAGAATTGCTGCCAAAATTCCTTCTCAACAGCCTAGTCATGAGCAAGTTCCCTCCGCAACCAGTATATTTTCTTCCAATCCACTAGAATTAAACCCCAAACTACTTCAGTCTATGGCCAAAGTTGACAAATCTTCTTATCGAAATCTTGTTATCGAAAGGATTGGTTGAAAAAAATCGACCAACAAGACTATGTGGCCATTGTACGTTCTGGAGCCACATCAACATCCACATCCACATCCTCAGCTATAAAACCCACCATTAGCTCAGCATCCATGGGATTCATACTAACCACTAGCCGTTGAATAGAAGATTTTGATGGTTAGTTATAAACCCAAATCAAGGAATAGAAGAGGAGTTAAACTAAAAAAAGGAGAAAATCCAATAGGGCATGCAAACCAATTTTTGTCGTGTTAGGAAGATTTTATTTTTTTGGGTAAATAAATTCTCAGTTGATCCAATACCTAGAGTTAATCAAGTGGTCATGCATGTCAGAGACCCATGGCAGCCTGTATGCGATGGTTAACCCAGATCGTGGGTCTAATTGAAATGTTATTGGACTGATAACTGCCAAAGATCGACAAACTCGAAACAAGAGATACTTGATTGTGGTTCATTTTTGGAGTTTCATTTTGCAAACGAACCACATAAAGATGTAGGCAACAAATAATTAAAAAAGAAATGTTCTAGTGATCCGCGCTCTGGCAAACAAACATTATACAAGTCGATAATATCCAAACCACAACCAAATACGACATGTGTCGTCCGCTAAATCCTATAAACGAGTTGTTATAAAAAGAACTTGGCCTTGGGCTGCAGTTTTAAGTTCTACACTCGTTTCTAAAGAGCTTGATCCATTGCACTTACTCGTGCTCCGACACAAGTAGGGATGGCAACAAAACGCGAATCTGTGGGTACCCTATCCCACCCAACCCAACTCGGTCAAAGAGGCTAAAACCTGCGTTGACAGATAGCGGGTCGGGTTTGAGTTTAAACCTACTTCACTATTCAGTAGGTTGAGTTTGGTTTTAGCCATCCAACCCATGGATCCCCGCCCATATCCAAACCCCACTAACCCTAAATTTTCTAAATCATTCTCCACAACTCTCACAGCTGGCCCCCTCTCGCACTGCCTACTCTCTGGCTCTCTCTCCCTCTGCGGATTGCAACCTACTTGTCTGCATGACCCGCCGGCAAACAATCCGTCCACCATTCACATACCAGCAACTATCTCCCCACTCAATTCTTCCTCAACCGACCACCAGCAACTCTATCCCCTCTCCCTGCTTTGTCTGCACTTCAGTGCCTCTGACTCCATTTATCCATGTCACCGCCCTTTCTCCCTCACCTGATCGAGCTTCCAAGTTCCAGCAGCTCCATCTCTGCCCTCTCGCCCGCCTAGTTCTTTCTGCGTTTGCCCTAGGTTGAACTCTTCCATTGACAGAACAAGAGTTGGGGGGCCTGGGAATTAGAGTTGTTGACCGGTGAAGACTATCGGGTTGAGGCAACTAAGTGGTAGTTGTTCAATCGCGTAAACGAAATGATTTTGGTGAAGAAAGTAACTAGGGGAGACGAGGGTTTGTTGTTGTTCGTTTTCTATGGTTTTTTGTTCGCCAGAGAAGGAGAAGAAAACTGGATTTTGAAATCAATGTGGAAATTCGTGGTGTTATTTCAGTTTTAACCATGAACCTACATGTATTCATGAACGTGCGAGTTCAAGGTGGGTTGGGTTGGGTTTGAGATTATAGAACCCGTTTGGTATTTCTCTCTCTTTTTTTTTTTTTTTTTTTTGCGCTGATACCCGTTGAAATTTGAATTGATTTTGATATGGCAGAACCCGAGCCAACCCGACTCATTTTCATCCCTAAACACAAGTACTCGTCAACTATTTAAACTTTAAAGCCACATGATAAGCAGAGTTTACAAGAACAAACCTGAAGTCGAGTAGCCCAATCAATCTGGTCTATTGAGCTGCACGAAGCCCAATTACCGGTCTATTGTTAGCCTGATTCAAGCCCAAAATTCGCCCCTAAGAGAATTCCCCAGCTTTCATGACAAGCTTCTGCAGACCACAATTACGTTCCCAACTATCGTTTCAAGGGCACCGAGCCACCGACTCAACTCCACAACAAACAAACCCCCAAATTTTGGCGCCCGCATAACTTATTTTGAACACATCCACCTTCTCCTTTTCTCCCGCTCTCTTTCTCTCATCTCAAGTGAACTCTCTCCGACGATCCAGGCGGAAATGGAGCAGCAGCAGCAAAGGAACCAGAACTTGGCGCATGAACAGCAACACGAGGAGAACGGCCCTATCCCCGTTGAGCTGCTACAGGTAGCTCAGTGGCAATTTCCTGTCTTTCTGTGTTTCCTTTCTTCTCTTCCCCAATTTTCTTAATTCGATCTACTTCTCTCGTTGCACGATCGTTTCACATTTGTTATCTGAGGAGGCCGAGGTTTGTAAGGTTCAATCAGATAGATTCTAAAGCTTTGTTGTCCATTTCGATGGACCAAGGTTCCATTTTTGGCTGAATTAGACTTGACCCACTTCTGATTTTGCGTCGAAATGTGGTTGTTTTTTTTGGGTTAGGAAAAGTTGAGTCATAAGGAACGAATGCTTGTACTTGATTCTTTTTTATTGTTATGTCCTGATCTTGCTCCAAACTGGCTATTTGCGTTGTGAAAGATAATACATCTGTTGTACATTTAGGGTTTTACTAAATAGGATTCCTTGAATTTGCTTCAGGAATCGGGTATAGCCTCCGTTGATGTGAAGAAGCTAAAAGAAGCTGGTCTATGTACAGTCGAGTCAGTTGCATACTCTCCTAGGAAAGAACTACTGCAAATTAAAGGAATCAGTGAAGCTAAAGTTGACAAGATCATTGAAGCAGGCATGTGCTGCTGGCCTGTGCTCCCATTTCCTTTTTTAGTTGCGACAGAATCAATTCGCATAACCCAAAACTGATGGATGGAAGATGTTTTTGTTTGCATATGCAGTTTCCAAATTGGTCCCGCTTGGTTTTACGAGTGCCAGTGAACTTCATGTCCAGAAGTTGAACTTAGTTCAGATCACATCAGGGTCAAGAGATCTAGACAAGATCTTGGAAGGCACATCATTGTTTCTAACCACTCATTAGATCCTTCTCCAAGAAAAGAGCTTTCTTTGCAACACTGTAAACTGTATGCTCTCTGCCTTTGTGTGCTCAAGTGGGTATCTCTGCCGGTTTTTTTGTTTCAGGGGGCATTGAGACAGGATCCATTACCGAGTTATATGGTGAATTTCGCTCTGGAAAGACTCAGCTCTGCCACACGCTTTGTGTCACCTGCCAAGTACGAGCTTCCTCTGCGTACCTCTTTTCTTCTAAATTTGTTTAGGTGATTGATACGATTTGCTGATACTGAAATCTTAAGGCATAGGGTGGACTACTTTTCTGCTGAACATATAGTTGAACCTACAATTTACTAGTCAGTTCCCTGACAAGTTTTATAACCCATGATTATCTTAAGTACGAATGTTCATTGAAACTGTGATGTCTAGAATCATTTTCTCAATTTTCTTCTTTGATAGAAAAGAATCAATCAGTTTATCATGGAAGAACAAGAATTTCAAAATAATGGGGTATTCGTCTTTCCCTCACAAATATTTGATGTCGAAAATGTCAGCTTCCATTTGACCAAGGGGGTGGTGAAGGAAAGGCTATGTATATCGATGCTGAAGGAACATTCAGGCCACAGAGACTACTTCAGATAGCAGAGAGGTATTCTCAAGGTTCCTTGCTGGAAGATACTATTGTCTCGTTCTTCCGTTTACTGAAGACATACTATTTGTGATATTGCAGGTATGGACTAAATGGTGCTGATGTCTTGGAAAATGTGGCTTATGCACGAGCGTATAACACGGATCACCAGTCACGGCTTTTGCTTTCAGCAGCTTCCATGATGGTGGAAAGTAGGTATAGCTCGGGTCTGCCATCCGTATGCACTTGGATTTACTTTTTCAACATCACCTAAAATGTTTCAGTACCCCAAAACAACCAGCGACCTAGTTACTTAAGAACTGGGTAACTAACTTGGACAATTTAGTAGAATATATCTTATGCCTGGGGTTGATTGGTGTCGATAGTTACAAGTGACATTTGTGGTTTACAGATTTGCTCTTATGATAGTAGACAGTGCTACAGCATTGTATAGAACGGACTTCTCTGGCAGAGGCGAATTGTCTGCTCGCCAAATGCATCTTGCCAAGTTCCTTAGGAGTCTTCAGAGGATGGCTGATGAGGTAGCATAAACTGTATAGTCGGAAATTGCATTTCTTATCAAGTGCATTGCGGGCACACAAATTGAACTGATTACACCGAGGATGTTTGGTGTGCGATTGTGTTATTTTTTGGGTTGGTTTGCAGTTTGGGGTAGCTGTGGTGATTACAAACCAAGTAGTTGCACAAGTAGATGGCTCCGCCATTTTCGCTGGGCCGCAAATCAAGCCTATAGGTGGTAACATCATGGCACATGCTTCGACAACTAGGTTGTTACCCTGGCCCCTCATCTTGCACACTCCCTTCTCGGGTATTGCCATTCTGGATTCACCCATAGTAGAAGCAATCTCATTAACAACAGTTATATTTTTTCTTCTCTTTTTAATGCTTATTTCCAGGCTTGCTCTTCGGAAGGGAAGAGGAGAAGAACGCATCTGTAAAGTGATAAGCTCTCCTTGTTTAGCAGAAGCTGAAGCACGGTTTCAGATCTCCCCGGAAGGTGTAACTGATGTTAAGGATTGATATGCTCTGCTTCCTGCGATGCTGTAATTCTTTTGGCTAGGCTAGAAAGTAACAATCTCTAAAGTAGGAAATATGTCAAGCAACATGGGAAGCAGCTTGCTTTGCTTTGTAGAAAATGCTGCTTTGGTAGACTAATAATTGGGTGTTGAAAAACGTTTCTCATAACCTTGGGTTGAGTGGGCTATTGATCTTCATCTAGTGTTTCCAAACAAGAAGCACAAGTAACCAATAACTACTAAATGCAGTTCACAGAAACAAATTATTGAAAAATGGAAACGAAAAGCTGAACATTCACTTGGCAGTTGGCACCTGGTTCATATTCATTTGGTAGACTACTGGTAAACTTGATCCTCCTTTCTCTTTATCACCCCATCTCGGATTGCGGCTCGCGACATGGTCACCCGTTGGTAGCGCATCTCTCGTGAACCGCCACAAGAATTGCTTGACTTTTGGAGGGATTTGTAAAGACCATAGTTTCTTCCACAATTCCAGGCTGCCCACAGCAGTAACCCCCGCGTCCTCCTTAAAGTGTAGCAACCATTGTTTGTAACCGTCCTTTACTGTGTACACCCCATCTTTAGAGCTCCTCCACACTTGCATATCCATCTCCTCCTCACCCCGGAAAGGAATTTGGCAAATAGCTTGGGCTACATCAGTTGGGAAGCAGGCTGCAAGTAGGTTCTGATCCCAAACTTCATCTTCCTCCTCCACAAGATCACGTACTACCGCATCCACCGGCAGCCCCACCGAGGCAGAAGGTACATAGTACTTTTCAATACATGGAACCCACCAATCCCCCCATATACGCACCATAGAACCATTGCCAATGCTCCAACGAAGACCACTAACAAGAAAATCTTGAACCGACATGATGCTACGCCAGATATAACTCGGTCGGTAGCCTAAGTGAGCTTCCAGAACACTAGAGTGCTTATGGTACTTGGCCTTAAGGATTCGTGCAGCTAATGAGTCCGATTTTTTATAGAGGTTGCACAGCTGTTTCGCTAGCATGGTTGTATTGAAACCTCTTAGCTCCCGGAAACCCATCCCACCTTCTTCCTTTGGGCATGCCATCTCCTCACGCTTCACCCAGTGAGCACGACGTTCCGAGCCGCGTTGACCCCACCAAAACTTGTAAATATGCCTCTGGATCTCCTCCAACTCCCCTTCAGGGATCCTAAAAACTGTCATCGCATACGATAGCTGAGCTAGTGCGACAGACTTAATAAGTACCTCTCTAGCCGCTGCTGACAACGTCTTCTCCTTCCAACCGTTAAGTTTCTTCCGCACTCTTTCCTTCAGCTCATAAACATCTCTTTCTTCGACCTCCCCGCTACTGTCGTAAGCCCGAGATATTTATCATGCTTCTCCACTCTCTTCATTCCAAGGGTCCCGCTAGTCAATAACTGATTATGCATGGTCACTTTTTTACTAAACGAAACAGCTGATTTGGAGAAGTTAACCATCTGTTCCGATTCCTTTTCATAATCCAATAATATTTTCTTCAATTCTGGCTTCCATGTGCTATTGCCCGAGTAAAGAAAATGCTGTCATCAGCAAAGAACAGGTACGAGACAGTCGGGGAACCCTGCGCTGGTTGATAGCCATGAATCCTCTTCTCTCGAACTGCTAGCTCAGTGTAAGTCGATAACCCTTCTGCGCACAGTAAAAAAAGATACAGAGACAGAGGGTCTCCCTGTCGAAGTCCTCTTTCTGGTACTAGAACCGGTGACTGGTTGCCATTAACCAAGATTAAGTAAGTGACCGATCTTACGCATTTCATTATAGTCCCCCCCCCCCCCACTCTCTGCGAACCCCATTCGGCGCATAACCCCCTCCAAGAAGTGCCATTCTACTCGATCATACGCTTTCGCCATATCGATTTTTGCCATTCTCAAGATTGTGTTTGGATGCGTATTTAAAATGCATGATCTTAATTTTTGAGTTTAAGATGCATTTAAATCAAATTCATTTTTGGTTGTCGATTTGCAAATTTTAAACATTTATGTTTTTTTGAATTTAAAGTTCATTTGACAAACAATACAAGTTTTGAAAAATATCTACTAGTACATAATATTATTTTTCTTACAATTCAATACCTAATATTTTTTCAAAAAGATTAAACCATGTGACCATGAAAATAGTTATTCCACACATATGAAGTAAATTTGCTTACACTGCTGAAATTTTGTTGATTTTTTTTTATAAAAGTGACATCAATTTATTATTTTATTGTTATATAGTATTTGAATTCATGACAGTTGATTCAAGCATAATTACATATATTTTCACCTCATATTCTTGTGATATTTGAGGTGTTTACATCGCTCAATGTTCAATTTTATGCTTTGTACATGTTCTAGCATGTTTCAGGTCTTAGCAGGTGGAATCGACATCGGGAGCGAAAGTTGGATGAAAAGGGGCAAAAATGGACCAAAGGGAGCAAACAACCGAGGATTGACCTAGAGGGTGGAAGTCCCCTTTTGGTCCAATAGGAGGCTAGACTTGTTAGCCAATTGGGTAACCTCCTTTAGGTCGATTTAAGACCAAAATATCAAGTATCGGAGTAGGGTCGTGATTCCATCGGGATTGGTCTCTCCGCCGACCGTATTAAGTTCCGAGGGTTTGGTTTGCAATCCTTAGTCTGATAGTCGAGAGGGTTAGGTTTCCTAGCCTATCGTTGTCACCCTTAGCCGAAAGGTTAAGTGAATAATCTTTGTAACTTGTCACAATGGTTCCCTAGCTATGAATCACAATTCTTAACCTAATGGTTAAAAGAGCTAGTTCCCCTACCTTATATTTGTTGGTTTTCCTTCATTGATCGACTAATGGAGTTTGTCCTTAGCTAGTTGCACCCACCTCGTGGTGTATGAACACGTACTTCACACTAGAGCTTTGTTTGTTGTTTTTTAGCATTAGACTAGAGGGAGCAATACCCGGGTGAAGTCCTCTTGAGTAGAATTCTCCTCCATTTACTTCCCTTGCTTGTTTAGTTTGTTGTTTTCTTAGTTTTAAACCCAAAACTGTTTTGCTAGATAACAACTTAAGAGATTGAAGTAGGGGTACATGGACCGGCCCGGCTTTGACAACTAAATACTTGCCCTATACTGCACCCGGCTAGAGTTTAAAAATTTGGGCTCTAGTCGGGATGTAATTCACGGTGTAGTTTTGAGCGAGTCAGTAGTCACTTTTGAATCATGGATCCTTATGACTTCACCAAAGTATGGAGGTATTCACCAACACCCGATGGGCATCCCCCTCCTTGCGGTTAAGGTAACGACTTCGGGCATGGCCAGCTCCCATAGTGTGACGGGCGTTCACACAATGGAACCTTGCACCTTTTCGTAGAAACTGGCAATCAAATTAACTATGTAATTTTGAGAATGGGAACTTGTTCGGGAAGGTTCAATTGAAAATGAACCGTCCGGTCTAGCTTCTTCTTCTCCTCTCACCTTGGACTTGTCTGGGGGATGGATGTATGAGCGGTTGCGCCTTTTCTCATTCTGTGTGCTTACCTCGAAACTTCATGGAACAATCAAGATGGTGGAACTCAAGGGTTTGGGTTTTATTACCAACCCTCCTTCCAAGAAGAACAACCTTACCATGGGTACTTCATGAAACTCCTCGATACTAAGAAGAATTACTTCCTCAGGCAGAGTCAAAAATCCAATTAGAGCTTTTGGTGGAGCAGTTTGTCCAGGGATTCGATGGAGCATCCTAAAGTGTGGAACAATCTTTCTACACTCCAAAATCATCGATGAGCCAATTGCAGCTCATGGTGGAGCGGTTTACCCGAGATACCGAAGCAAACTCCAATGTTGAATCCTTAACCACCACCCCTGTCGACTCATCTTGTCAACTCGTCCTTTCTAAGGTCATCAGAGGAGATCCTCCGAAAAACGGAGAGACTAAAGAGATTGTTGAGCAAGAATGTGAACAACTTTCTCACAATAGTCACTCGCCTTTTAAAGAGGAAAAGGAGGTCGAAGAGGCGAGAAAGAAGGTTGCGGATGAGGAAGCGAGCATCAAAGTAGAGGAAGACGTTGATCCTTCCCAAGTGGAAGAACAAATTGGAGAAGAAGGAAGTAAGGTTGAAGTTGCAAATGGTTTCCAAGATGAGGACGAGGCTGAGGTGGATGAAGTATCTGCAAGTTACAAGTACTACAAAAGCTTCCCACCCGACCTCGATCCACTTTTAGAGAAGGGCCCATTTGCGGCTCTTTACCAAGTCAAGGTCAAACCATCGGCGATCCCTCTTGGTGGATGTAATGGAGGTCTCGTGGGTGAGACGATTCTTGCCAAGTCTAAGAGTCATCCATATCATTCGAAACATTCAACGCTCGAGATTTGAGACACCACCTCACCAAAGAGAACCTCAAATTCAAGGAGGTTTTAAGTTGGACCGAAAACTTGAAGATGATCATTCAGAGATAAGATATAAAAAACACACTAGTAGGGAGGTACCCCAACAACCTGTTTGCATTTCCTTACTTTTCAAAAATAAAACTTGCATGTTTGATTTTTCTTTAAGTAGTTTTTATAGTTTTGGCTAGTGAATTAGTCCTTCTATGTCAAGAATAGAATGAATGATTAATTGGAGACTTGCTAGTTGCTTTAGGAATGGTTGCAAATGTTATTGTTAAGCAAGTGTACTAGCCTACTACTTAAACTCCTTGGGGGTAATAGAATGGCGTGGCTAGCACAATAGGATGAAAGAATGCATGCTTACGATTGTGTATGTGTGTTTGGAGGCCTTGGTGGGATTTATCTTTATGAATTTTTGGAGTTTGAATGTTGCCCACCAAGTGCTCGATGAAATACCCAAACCCCATAAAACTTGTTTTTCTTGATCCATTGCTTTTTAGTTTAACTTGTTTGATTAAGATAGACCCTCAGGAGTGTGTTTATGACTTAGAATTGAATCATTGATGCATGTTACTTGAGTTTGAAAATTTGGCTCACTTTTTATTTCGTGCTTCCTTATGCTTTTAGAGCCAAGAGTTCAAACTTTTGTTGTTGTCTAATGACTTGATTCTAGCCTTCGGCCAGGGTTTAGAAATCTCTTGAAAGAAATGTCTCCCTTGTTCTCATGCATCTAAACCTCGACCCTAGTCACTACAACATGCATTTCTACCTATGCACCTCTAGTTTCTACCTTGTAACACTTAAGTGTGGGGGGTGTATAGAGTGAACCTAAGGATGATTTAGTTGTTCAATTGATCTAGTGAGTTTCCCAATGGTTTGTTTGAGCATGTTTTGTGATTTTCTCTTTTAGTGGCAATCCAACCGAGGGTGAGTGACTCTTTCGGAATACCACGATTTAAATTCCGACTAGAGCCCAAGTATAAACTCTAGCTGGGTGCAGTATAGAGCAAGTATTTAATTGTCGAACCCGGGCCGATCCATGTACCCCTACTTTAACTGTTTGAAACATTATCTAGCTAGTGATTTTTGGTTAAAACTATGGATTAAACTTAAAGTCAATTGGAAATATAAATGATTTTGAACACTAATTGAGAAGGCTTCACACAGGTGTTGCTCCTCCTAGCTAGTTATCAAGATTAGTTCAACCGAATGCAAGTGTGTGGTTAAAGTGTTTGTAAGCCATAGGGAAGCACAACAAGTGAAGAAACTTCACTCTCTCGATCGATAGGACAAGGTATATAAAATCAAGCTACTAAAGTAGCTCTCTTGGCCAGACCATAGTATGAACGTCCAAAATACAACCTACCCAAGGTGCTAAAACGTAGTATGAGGTTTGCCCTAATTCGGCCCAAGTAGGTGGCTTAATTTTGACAAGGAATTCTAGCTTTTGAAAGCATCTTACTAAGAAGAGGATTTCCCTCTACCTAGGTCGAATTGGCATAATAGTTGGAAATGGAAAACACAACACAACCTTCGTGAAAATACCTCAATACTTGCATTAAAACACAACCACACACAAATCATTTAATTCATACAAAAAAGCACATGATTCTACCTAGCAATGCAGTCAAAATCGCGCTCTAAAGCATATAATGGTACGTTTTTACCTTTTTAATCCACAAATACGCTTCAGTTTCTACGTAAAGTCGTATTGTATATAAAATCGTAAAAAACAGTTTTAATATCGGTAAATCGGACAAAAAATGTAAAATCCTAAAAAACAGTTTTAAAATCGGTAAATCTCGACCATTTTTATACGTGTTTTAGCGTAGTCGGGAAATGGCCAAAATGAGTCAAAGCGGCGCCGTTTTAGGGTGATTTAACGAAAAAAATGGAAAATGGTTGGCCGAACTATCTATCATTGAGGGGATTCATTTCGGGCAAACCCTAATTCGTTTCTCTTCTCTAGCTTGGTGTCGCCCTCCTTCCCCTTCAATCTTCGCCGACCTCCAGCACTGGCTGCTGCATAAATCGGCGACCCAGATCATCGCCGTCCTCCAGCTACCCTTTGCCACTGCCGTCATCAGCTACTCCAACCCTCTACCTGTATCGTCGCCGTCCGATCCATCAACCTTGTCTTGCTGCAACCCTCGCCTTCTGATCCTCCAACAAGTGATTCCCGCCGCCGCCAGTCACCTGCACGCCACTCCATTCTCCACCATGCCACTCCCGCTGCAAGCCTCGCCGCTCCAAGCCTCCTCACTGCCTAAATTATTAAATTGTAAGATTAAAAAGCCTAACTCATGAGATTAGGGAGAGGTTAATTGCAGATTTGTAGAGTGATTTGTAGAGGTTAATTGCAGATTTGTAGAGTGATTACCGATGTACCATTGTTGGGATCTTTGTGGTATGAAATATGAATGGATGTATAAGTTAGTTAAAAGTGAAGCTAAGTCCATTTTAGTAGTGGAGTTTCAAGTAATAAAGTTATATATTATGTTTGGCTGAAGCTTAATTATGTTCTTGGAATTGGTATTAGCAGAACTGAATTGATATTGTTTATTGAACTTTTGTTTTTTTTTTTTTTGCAGAATTGTACTAATGTCGAGTGGTAGTGCTGGTACTAGTGCAAGAAATTCTGTGGAAAATAGGAAAGCAAAGAGGAAAAATGCACCGGAAATCGTAATGATCCCGGTTGGCAGCATGCTGTAGATGTACTTGGTACTGGGCAGAAAGTGAGGAGTAATTATTGTGACAAGTAAGTATGTGGTATATCTCGATTCAAGCATCATCTTGCAGGAGTAAGAAAGGACTATGTGGCTTGTTTTAGTGTTCTTGATGAAGTGAGGGCAGAAATGCTAGAGTTACTCCATCTGAAGAAGGGAAGGAGGCTAAGACAAGTAAGCTGCATGATCTCGGTCTTGGTGGGAATGTAGATGATAGTGGTGTTCCAAATCGAGATTTAGTTCATTCAAATGTGGCTGGAGGCAGTGGCACTAGTAAACAAGAAAAGTGCACTTTTGAAGAAAGATCTTCGAGAAAAGGCTTACAAGACAATATCACAATGGTGGTATGAAAATGCACTTGCATTCAATGCAAGTAGAAGTTCTAAATATAACTAGATGTGGGAAGATGTAGCTAGACATGGTCCTGGTTTTAAACCTCCTTCATATCATGAGATTAGGGAGACTTATCTGAAAGAAGAACTGAAGGAAGTGGAGAGTAATTTGGAGGTGTTCAAAGCTGAATGGAAGGCGGTGGGTTGCACAATAATGTCTGATGGATGGACAGATAAGAAAAGAAGAGTCTTTGTAACTTTTTGGTTAATAGTCATCGTGGAACTGTATTTCTTGAGGCCGTTGACACTTTTGAGATTTCAAAGACCGGTGAGAAGGTGTTTGAGATGTTGGATAAAGTTGTTGAGAAGGTTGGAGAATAGAATGTTGTTCCAATTATGATAGATTAATGCTTGAGCTTATAAGGCGGCATGAGAAATGTTGATGGAGAAGAGGAAGCATTTGTTTTGGACACCATGTGCAGCCCATTGCTTGGATTTGATGTTGGAGGATTTTGAGAAGAATATTAAGGTGCACAAGATAGGAAAAAATCTTATACTTAAACATCCTCCATAGTGCTACAACTACCTCTCTAGGTTGCAAATCACCATAAAGACTGTCAATTCAAAGCATACTGAGCAGGATTTTGCAGGGAACAGTACTTGGAGCCCTCAATTCATCAAATTGGACATTGTACTAGGCTCGAAGCACACAAACTCATCTAGCAGTCAAACATAGATAACCACCCCCACACTTAAGCACGACATTGCCCTCAATGGAGCAGAGGGAAAGATAAGGGGAACGATGTTACCGGGATAGCGGATTGCGGAGGGAATGGAATTGGACCAGTCATCAGGGACAGACGGAATGATGGAACAGTTCTACAGGATGGGAATACGAATAACACACTGTGCATTTGGGATAAGTGTCAGCCCAGATGGGCACAAAACGAGAATCCACAAAAGAAAGGAAAAAAAACACACACTAAAAACTCAGTTCAAGTTCCTCACACACATGGAGCAAACAAGAAAAATCCAAAACACACAACATACTCGAAGGGGCTACGAGTTTTCAGACTACTCATCGCCAAGGTCGTCGTACGTGATGTCCTCCATGAATGCATCGTGTTACACCCCGCTCTCCCCAAAAGTCAAAATGACTATTATACCCCTGGGTCAAGTTCTGCCGTTTCATCGATGAGGACTAAAAATGTGAACTATCGGTTCAAGCGGTGTCGAATTTTGACATAAATCGAGTAAGTTACGGACGTTAGTTGAGTTTCAGATTAAACTCACCCGTAATTAGGAAATTCCCAAAATAACCCCAGGCAATTAACCCTAAACACCCCCCCCAACCCCACTCCCCTGCACTCAGATTCACTTAGACAAATTAAGCCTAAAGAAAAAGAAAAAAAAAAGAGAACTCTAAACCCGATTATTCTTTCCCTTCTCCACGCTAACACCGCCTTCTTTCTTCTTATCCAGAACTGCTCGCAAACCTCTCCACCTTGCTATCCTTCGGATTGATCCCAACCATGCCCTCCCCAAGCCCACAACTGATCTCAGCCAGGAATTGGGGTCGCTGTAATTGGTCACCGCCTGAACAATTGCAGGGCCCTTTTGGCCGGATCCCCGCGCTTGAAAACCCCCTGCTCCGCTAGAAGAAGACACCTTGTGGGAACTATTATTTCCCCACCAGAAGCGCCAATCAAAGAAATCTTGGGGGAGGGGGGCGGGGGGGGGGGGGGGGGGGGGACTCCGCATCTCTTTTCCTATTTTCTTACTCATGATAATGGCGAACCTTGGGATCTGAAAAGAATTCACAGCGGAAGTGGTTTGGACTGTTGCTTGCGTATATTGTGTTGTTTGTACCTATGGTAATGCCAGGCTGGCATGTGAGTCGTAACAAGATGCCCCTCTTTAGCGGCGCCCTTTCATCAGTCTCCCGTTGTGTGGGATATGAAGCCTATGCGGGAAGAACTCCTTGTTGCTGAATCCGATGGTGATAACGTTGGTGGTGTGTCATCGGCGGTAGCGTTTGAGAAGAATTGGGGGTGGTCGAAGTCTTGGAAAGTGATGGCGATGTAATCAATTGGAAGGTAAAGTGTTCGATCAAAGGGAAAGGAGAAGAAGAACAAGGAGACCACGAGGATTGGTTTATCTCAAAGCACATCGAAATTGGGGCTTATTCGAGTAAGACGATTATGCTAAGGTGAGTGTAAAGGGGTTAAATTCTACGCCTTACGATTTTCAAGTATTTGCCTTGCGTACTTTCGAGTATTGCTTTACGTGATGTATGTGCAGTATTTGATTCATGTTTGTGATTACATGATTATGGTTGCTTATTTGTGCTTTGCTTGAGCTATGATTTGAGGTGATTTTGTGCTATTTGAGGTAATTTTGTGCTATTTACCTGAAAGCGTTATGTTTGAGTCAAGGTTAAAGTTTAAGAAACAAGTTCTTTTAAAGAAGTAACTCAACTTCAAGAAGGTGAAGTCGTTTTAAGTGTTTTTAGTCACTAGCGCCAGTCCGTTGCCATTTGAGATTTTTCAGACAGAGCAGCAGTTATGCTCTTGAGACTTTTAAAATGAGCAGCAGTTATGCTCTTGAGAATCGTGGTGAAGAGCCACCACAATAAGTTTAAGATGTTAGGGGGATGAATCGTTACGACTTGCCTAACTAATTTAAGGAAAGCCTAGATGGCTTCTCATACGTATGAGTTGGGCAACCGGACTAGCTAGTGAGGGATCCCCGTGTCAGTCAAGTACTTAAGTTGAGATTTAAGCTTTAAGAATGGAGAGTAACAGTTACTCCTATACAGTTTTAAGAGTTAAGATTTTTAAGAATGGAAGTACAAACAACTTCCCTCAGTTTAAGTTTAAGTGTTTGAGAAGAAGTGTAAAATTATTAGAAAGTTTAAAACGTAAGGGCGTAGACTGACCCCATCTCACTCGCCAGGCCTTAGTAAATGAACGAGCGAGATCCAGCTCTATAGCAGCTAGTTAGAGGAGCAATTAGAGAGCATCGAGTTCGAGAGGAAAAGTTTGAGGGCAGCCAGCTAGAGGAGGGCAGTGCAAGCGTCACGGAGGATGCCTAATTAAGATTTTCAGTAGCAGCAATGAAAAATACTACCTAGTTATCTGCATTTTATGATCATGAGTATAGACTGGAGATTAGATTGAGATTTTAAAGTTTGATTTTAATTTGCCCACGTGTTAGGGCTTTGCTTTGAACTACAAGTGTGTGTTTTCAGTATTTTATTTATTAAAGTTTTTCCTCGTTGCAATTTAAGATTGGAGTATTTTATTTATCAAGGGCATTTTAGTAAAAGTTGTACCCGGCCGGGTTAGGGTGTTTCATTTTGGTATCAGAACCTGGTCTTCCTCTGTTCCTTGGTCTCCAAGGAATACTCGAATATCGGTCTCAGTTTTAAAGTCTTTTGTTTTAAAGGAAAGGAAAACGAGTCAAGGATCTTATTTTAAGAGTTTATAGAATCTCTAGTCTACTCTAATCATATTAAGGTGAATAACTATGACGGCACGACACGAAGGGATGGTAGCCAGGGTGCGATTGTTTAAGAATAGTCTAGGATGCGATTTAGTTAACATGTCTACGTTTGTTAAATGAGAGATTTAGGCATATGGTGATCGCCAAGTAGAATCTCAAAGGCTCTCAAGATCAAGTATCTCATCGACATGATGGATAGTAGTTTTTGAATTAGTTAACCAACTACTCGGACGTTAGCAAACAGATCATCATCATCAACCTAGAGAAGGAAGATGAACAATCACCAGATGCCCGTAGCTATGATAATAGGATGATGTTAGGGTCTTTGGTCATAAGTAGTGGAAAGCTTAGACTTTAAGAAAAAATATGGTAGTATAAAGGAAGCAAAGGAGGAAATGACTAGGTTACAGGGAGTATGAAAGGACTTCAAGAAGTCAAAAGGTCAAGGCGGAGAGGAGGCGTGGTCGTTTACATATAACGAAAGGACCCTTGTAGATAAACTACTTCATCTAGAAGAGGGTACATGACCCTGGGGGAAATTAGGCCGGTATCAAGCTTTTGAAAGGAACAAGACAAGAGTCAAGATGATCAAGGTAGAGGAAGAGCTTGGATAAAAAATAACAATGTGCTAGTGAAAAATGTTGAGCTAGAAAGAGGATGAATTGGGTTATGAGAGGCTCTACAAACTACCCAGATCATGAAAGGTCCGAAGGTCGTTGGGACCGTTGAAAGGGGAATGCAAGAGTTCACGATGATATTTTATGGGATTGTCCTCTCCTAAATGGAGGGAGCACCTAGCCGCCTAGGGTACATGAGGGGTGACAGAATGAGGAAACTCTATAGTAAGTGGGAACTAGAGGGCCAAGAGTGGGAGTCTCGGAACCAGCCGTAGGAGTAAATCATTCAATCAACCGGGTATAGACAAGCAAGTACAACGTTCATCAGAAGTTGTAATGAAAGTTGGAGAATTCGAGGAAGAGTCTAAACGGTCGTAATGAAGAGAGTTTGCGAACAATACCAAGGAAGAGCAAAAAGGCCAGAGGGAGTTTGACGAGATTTCAAGAAGTCAATGGGTCAAGTCTCAAGTGACTCGAGGTACAGAAAATGCATAGAGGAGTACGACAAGGAAAAGCATTACCAAGAAGGAGGAATTCATTAAGTTACCTTACCCAAGGTGGCCCACTTTGAGCGAGTAGTAGGATGTCATCCATAAAAGAAGGCCAGTTAAGGATAAATTAGTGATATCTAGTTAAGCCTCTAAGAGCCATGATTAAGAGATAAAGGCTATGTACAAGCATCGGTCGTGACAAAAGACGTGGATGAGGTATGTTCAAGCCTACCAAGGGCAAGCCACTATTGGAAGCTTTGACCCAAAACAACAACGAGAAGATACTCAACGGAGTTTGGTGACAGAAAATAGTACAAAGCACCAACAGAAGGTTAGTAAAAGTAAAGAAGCAAGGAGAACACCATAGGACGCTATAGGAAATAAAAAAGGTGGTTGTCGACCGGACAATGAATGCGTGAAGGAAGATAGTTGGGATGTGGTCAAGCACCATCGTGAGTAGAAGTCGTGGGTGTCATCTGTCAAGTCTACCTAGAGAAAGTTCTAGTGGAAATGTTGGCTCTGAGGTATGGCAAGGAGCTACTAAACTGAGTAGATCAAAGCTAGTACTAGGGCTGTCAGTCGGTCGGTTTTGGTTTAACCGAAAACCGAAATTTTGGTTATCGGTTAAACCGAACCACCCCTGACTGTCGCCGACCACCGACCGAGAGGAAGTCACGGCTAGCCGACCACCGATGGGTCGGTTTTCGGTTTTGGGTTTGGTTAGCCGTCAAACCGAAATTTTAGTGGCTCTTTATTAAAAAAAGGAAAGAAAGAGAGAGAAGAAAAGAAATAATAAAAAAAGAATAAGAAAAATAAAAATAAAAAAAAGAAAGAAAGAAAAGCACCAGTCCACACGTCTCTCCTTATCTTCTTCTCCTTCTCTCCTCTCCACACGAGTTCCTTATCCTTCTCTCTTCTCTCCTCTCTTCTCCCACCTTTTACGAATCTGCTCTTCTTCTTCTCTCTTTCTCTCTGCCTCCTCTGCTACCCTCCAAATTCCACCACAAAGCCAGCGGAGAAATATATGAGATCGACGACCGCTGCGCAGCGCGAAGGAGGAGGAGCGGCGGTGGTCGGCGGGGCCGGAGGCATTACTTCGAAGATGGAAGAATCGCGGCCGGAGGCGCGGCGCGACGGGAGGCTAAGGAAGAGGTCGGATTTATAGGGTTTGAGAATGATTGGGGGGATTTTTTCTCGTTTTGAATTGGGGAGGGGAAGTCAGATCCATAGATTTTCGGCGGTAGTCGGTGACGCGGTTAGCCGTCTTCGGTTTTGCGGTCATCCGACCACCCAAAGCATTCGCCGACCACCGACCGCAGCTCTTCTTCCGTCGGTTTTCGGTTAGCCGTTAACCGCGGTTTTCGGTCAAAACTGCCGGTTAGCCGCTAACCGCAAACCAAATTGCCAGCCCTAGCTAGTACCAAGCATCGATGAAGGAGTTGTGGAAGTAAGAAGGAAACCACAAGGCTATAATGAAAGTTATGGTGAAAAGGGTGGTAGTTGATAAAGCGACAAATTCAGGGAGAAAGATAGTTAGGAAGAGCCGTTGAAAGAATACGAAGGCCAACAATTAGGCGTTAAGGTGATTGCTAGTGGAGAATAAGTTGGACCATAGGAAGCCCATAAAGAACTGAGAAGCTCAATGGTCAACTTTAAAGTAGAAGTGTGGTGGTCCAGAACGGCCGAATGGAAAACCTTATCGGTCAAGGTACATAAGTGAGAAGAGAATATGAGCACCAAGATGACTACATCGAGGACGAGGGACATATAGAACTAGCGAGAAACATCGGTGAGAGGAATCACGAGTAAAGAAGAAAGATGGATATGAGTTTAGCGAACCTGCTAGGATACCCTAAAGTGAAAACAATACCACCTATGAGGGTGAAATGTGGCGATCTCTCGGGTGAAAAATTTCTTGGACAAGGAAACTTTATGAGGAATTTCAGGCAAGTTCAAAGAAAATAGAAGAGATCGTAAGAGAACTCCCAAGTTAAATGGTGATAAGGAAGTGTTAAGTTAGGCGCCATGAGTGAAAAAGTACTCAAAATGGAAGGTCATGATTCTGGAAAGAAGTCATAAAGTTGATCGCAAGCTAGAGAAAGATGCAAAGGATGCCTCTAATGCATACAGAAAGTTGAAGCAGTAGTATGAGGTTTCAGAGTTAGGGAAGAAGTAACAAGAAGATGACCACTCGGTTTGTGGCTAAAGGATAAGACATGGCATCAAGGAGGAAAGTAAGGATGCAAAGTTAGAAGATACAAGGACCTAGGTGACCTACAAGGTCAACCCTAGACGAGAGTTACGTTAAAAGGGTTTTACCATCTGATTAGATGGAAGATAAGCCGCCATCAGTGACCTTGTGATTGGAGAGGGGCATTAACTTCTCATGTATAGGTGCAACCTAGGTGGTGTGAGGGGTTAAGAAGCCACAACAATATTGAAGTTGCACGGAATGGAGAGAAGGATTTTAGGTCATGTCGTATAAGTTAAAGGAAATAAAAACCCGCGAAGTGAAAAGGGTTACCACAAGCGATGCTTAGGGTAATCACAGTGGACAAATTTCGAGGGCGAAATTTCTATAAGTGGGGAGGAAATGTGATACCTCGACTTCGATAGGTTCAACATCAAGTACTGGGCCCAAGTTGGAAAATTTCAAAAAGGGCAATGAGTCACTCAAACCTATTCGATGCTACCGAACTAGACGAGAATACCTTTTGTTGTCAAGAGAACATATAAGAACTATAGTAATCTATTCAAGACAAGGTAAGGTCACACCATTGAAGTTCATATAGCAAGAGTGACATCTTGACCCAAAGAAGCAAGAGAATGAGGAGTATGGAAGGATGAGCTCGATCAAATTTCGGGGACGAAATTTTTATAAGGGGGGGGGGGGAGGAAATGTTACACCCCGCTCTCCCCAAAAGTCAAAATGACTATTATACCTTCTGCCGTTTCATCGATGAGGACTACAAATGTTAACTATCGGTTCAAGCGGTGTCAAATTTCGACATAAATCGAGTAAGTTACGGACATTAGTTGAGTTTCAGATTAAACTCACCCGTAATTAGGAAATGCCCAAAATAACCCCTGGCAATTAACCCTAAACACCCCCAACCCCACTCGCCTGCACTCAGATTCACTACAAATTATGCCTAAACCGCTGGTAGCAGCCGAGAGAGAAAAAGAAAAAAAAAGAGAGCCCTAGACCCAATTATTCACTCCCTTCTCCACGCTAACACCGCCTTCTTTATTCTAATTCAGACCTGCTCGCAAACCTCTCCACCTTGCTATCATTCGGATTGATCCCAACCATGGCCTCCCCAAGGCCACAACTGATCTCAGCCAGGAATTGGGGTCGCTGTAATTGGTCACCGCCTGAACAATTGCACGGGCCCTATTGGCCGGATCCCCGCGCTTGAAAACCCCCCTGCTCTGCCAGAAGAAGACACCTTGTGGGAACTATTATTTCCCCACCAGCAGCGCAAACAAAGCAATCTTGGGGGGGGGGGGGGACTCCGCGTCTCTTTTCCTGTTTTCTTACTCATGAAAATGGCGAACCTTGGGATCTGAAAAGAATTCACAGCGGAAGCGGTTTGGACTGTTGCTTGCGTGTATTGTGTTATTTGTACCTATGGTAATGCCAGGCTGGCATGTGAGTCGTAACAAGATGCCCCTCTTTAGCGGCGCCCTTTCATCAGTCTCGCGTTGTGTGGGATATGAAGCCTATGCGGGAAGAACTCCTTGTTGCTGAATCCGATGGTGATAACGTTGGTGGTGTGTCATCTGCGGTAGCGTTTGAGAAGAATTGTGGGTGGTCGAAGTCTTGGAAAGTGATGGTGATGTAATCAATTGGAAGGTAAAGTGTTCGATCAAAGGGAAAGGAGAAGAAGAACAAGGAGACCACGAGGATTGGTTTATCTCAAAGCACATCAAAGTTGGGGCTTATTCGAGTGAGACGATTATGCTAAGGTGAGTGTAAAGGGGGTAAATTCTACGCCTTGCGATTTTCAAGTATTTGCCTTGAGTACTTTCGAGTATTGCTTTACGTGATGTATGTGCAGTATTTGATTCATGTTTGTGATTGCATGATTATGGTTGCTTATTTGTGCTTTGCTTGAGCTATGATTTGAGGTGATTTTGTGCTATTTGAGATAATTTTGTGCTATTTACCATAAAGCGTTATGTTTGAGTCATGGTTAAAGTTCAAGAAACAAGTTCTTTTAAAGAAGTAACTCACCTTCAAGAAGGTGAAGTCGTTTTAAGTGTTTTTAGTCACTAGCGCCAATCCGTTGCCATTTGAGATTTTTCAAACAGAGCAGTAGTTATGCTCTTGAGACTTTTAAGATGAGCAGCAGTTATGCTCTTGAGAATCGTGGTGAAGAGCCACCACGATAAGTATAAGATGTTAGGGGGATGAATCGTTACGACTTCCCTAACTAAGTTTAAAATTAAGGAAAGCCTAGATGGCTTCTCATACGTATGAGTTGGGCAACCGGACTAGCTAGTGAGGGATCCCCGTGTCAGTCAAGTAGTTAAGTTGAGATTTAAGCTTTAAGAATGGAGAGTAACAGTTACTCCCATACAGTTTTAAGAGTTAAGATTTTTAAGAATGGAAGTACAAACAACTTCCCTCAGTTTAAGTTTAAGTGTTTGAGAAGAAGTGCAAAATTATTAGAAAGTTTAAAACGTAAGGGCGTAGACTGACCCCATCTCACTCGCCAGGCCTTAGTAAATGAACGAGCGAGATCCAGCTCTATAGCAGCTAGTTAGAAGAGCAATTAGAGAGCATCGAGTTCGAGAGGAAAAGTTTGAGGGCAGCCAGCTAGAGGAGGGCAGTGCAAGCGTCACGGAGGATGCCTAGTTAAGATTTTCAGTAGCAGCAACGACAAATACTACCTAGTTATTTGCATTTTATGATCATGAGTATAGACTGGAGATTAGATTGGGATTTTAAAGTTTGAGTTTAATTTGCCCACGTGTTAGGGCTTTGCTTTGAACTACAAGTGTGTGTTTTCAGTATTTTATTTATTAAAATTTTTCCCAGTTGCAATTTAAGATTGGAAAAAATCCAAAACTACCACTGTTTAAAAAAAAATTAAAAAAATACCACCCACTCGAAATAATTTCCAAAAATACCATCCTTTGGGTGGGGAGGGGTTGGGTAGAGAGAAGTTAGAGGGAGAGAGGGGAGTGTGGTGGATGGTGTGTAGAAAAGTGAAGGGGGGGGGGGGGGTTATAGGGTTCAAACCACGTGGGGGAGGGTCGGTGGAGTAATTTCTCGCCACCAAAAACCGCGCCTCCAGCACGCGGTTTTAGTTTCCCGACGGTCAAACCGCGCATCGGGCACGCGGTTTTAGTTTCCCGACAGTCAAACCGCGCATCGGGGGAGCGGTTTTAATTTCCCAACGGTCAAACAGCGCCTCGGGGAAGCGGTCTCTGTGGCAGACACGGATTGCTGACTTGGCACACGTTTTTTCCGTCTAAACGCTCCTCCGATTGGTGGTTTGACGCACCGCCACGTGGCAACACGGTTTGACAGCCATGGAAGGTCAAACCGCGCCTTGGGGGCGCGTTTTTCTCTGTAACCGCCGCCTGGAGACGCGGTTTTATATAAAACCGCTCATTAAATGGGCGGTTTTTAATAAATGATGGTATTTTTGGAAATTATTTGGTCTGGGTGGTATTTTTGTAATTTTTTTTAAACGGTGGTAGTTTTGGATTTTTTCCTTTAAGATTGGAGTATTTTATTTATCAAGGGCATTTTAGTAAAAGTAGTACCCCGCCGGGTTAGGGTGTTTCACATCGTCACCAGCCAGCTGGGGTGGAAGGGGGGTGTCATCCCACGGAGTGTTCCAGACTGGCAGTTCGCACGGTATCAGTTTGAGCAGGTGCTGCTGGACTGTAACACCCTGAATTTTGAGTTCTGTTTCGACCATAATACGTGAATGGTTGGGTTAACGGTTACGTACGAAGGGTTACGACCATGGATTAATTATTATGAATAATAGTATAACTACTATTATATTATTATCATTTATTAGTATTTAAAAAAAAGTATATAGAGGAGGGAAGGAGGCGCTCGGCACCCCCGAATTCCCCTATCAGACGTCCCCACCCACAAAAAAAACCTTTCCCAAAATAAACCCCCCATCCCACGTCTCTCTCCCGCCACTCTTTCTCCCCCCGTAAGAGATAGCAGCAGCAACGAAGTTGTGTCCCACCCCGAGCTTGCAATCGAAGGAATCGGCAACCGGCGATGGAAGCAACAGTCGCACTCTCCCTCCCTCTCGGTTTCTCCATCACAACTGAACAACGGCGGGGTGAGAGAAAGCGGCGGCAAACAATAGCAGTATCAGCTGACGGGAAACCAACAGTGGCAGTCAGCCGCACTCATCGTCGTCATCGTCCCCGTGCAGTCACCATGAAAACCAGAAAACCCAACTTCAACCATATTCCAAACCATATTCCAAAACAGTCGGACGAGGGAGAAACGAGCATCGAAAGGTTGGATGAAAATCTGTTAAGTTCAGGTACCATTATGGAGAATTCGAAAAGTTAGTGGATTATTTCTGTAATTTTCCAGTTGGGGTCGTGGTCAACTATGTTGACTGGAAAATATTGCGATTTCGGTACCTGATACTTTTAAACTGACAGAATGTTTATTTTGGCCATAACTCGATCAATTGAAGTCCGATCGAGGAACCGTCTGCGCCTACGGAATTGTGGAAGCAAGAAGAATATAATGGGAGGGAGTTTGGAATTTTCAGAGTCTAATCAGATTCCGGTTTCCACGAGTTCGAGGTGAGTGTAAAGGGGGTAAAATCTCTGTCGTAGGTCTTTTAGTTTCTGCTTTTCGTTCAAGTTATTATTTAGTTAATTTTTCTAGTATGCGCGATATGTGTGTGAGGCATTCCACCGCCTGTAAGGGTGGAGGCACGCATTGTGCTATGTATGAATGTATGTGATGTTGTATGGATTGATGGTATGAGGAACCCCCGGGCGGTTGGGTCGCTACTGAGTATTAGTATAAACTAAAGATTCTGTGTTAAGTCGTTTTAAGTGTTTGAGATTGAGAATTTTGCCCAAGTGTTGGGGCTTTTCGTTAAAAATTCTTAAATGATGTCGGTTTGTTTATTTTAAAATGTGGGTTGGGTTGCTCCGGAGTAACCGGTTTTTGGTTTGAGTTATGGTTTAGTTTTCTAAAAAGATCCAGTCGTGTCAGTTTGGTATCAGAGCCGACACTCCTCTGTTCCTTGTTCTCCAAGGAATACTGGAGTGACGATCTGCGTTTTTCAGGGTTTTTGGTTTGAGTTATGGTTTGGTTTTCTAAAAAGATCCGACGAGCCCGGCTGCACTCCCCCTCAATGTGAGCAAGGGTGACCCCCCGGTGGGCCTCCATGTGGTCGAGGCGCTCATCATATGTAGCCATCCGGGTGGTATACTAGGCCTGGTGAGCCGAGTACTACTGCTAGAACTGGAGCTGATGCTCGAGGAGCTGCTGGTTCTGCAGACTCAGCTGCTGGAACTAGTGAGAGAAGTAGTCCTGGGATGGAAACACAAAGCTACCAGCCTACCACCCCCATGCTCATAGGTGCTCTGGTAGGGAGCAGGGTGGTCGGCTGCAGCATCCATATCCTCGGGGGTAACATCCTCGGGGGCAGCATCCTCAGGGGCAGCGACCTGATCATCCACAGGGGAGTCATGAATGGGGGGGGGGGATCAGAAGGCCCTAAATCCACTTGACACCGCAGGAGACCCTCAACAAGCGCATCTTCAAGACCGTTTCCTCTCCGAATAGACAGAGTGCCACCTTGCTCTGTGCAATCCTTATAGGGGATCTGGAAATGGTCGGCCAGTAGGGTGACAAGTGGGGTACAGTGGAGGGTCTCGAAAGTCTGCGCACTCTTGTCAATAGTCATCGCCACCACAGATCCCAGGTGTAGGTTGTGGTGTTCAGTGCGGATTGAGTGGATGAAGTAGAGAGACCGCTTGGTCAGGGTGTTGGCACTATCGCTAGCTGGAGTGTAGACTTCGTGAGCAAGTGGTGGAGCAGGCGATTCTCTATCTACAGCGTGCTGGCCTTTGTCCGACCAGTAGTGAAGGGGTCCTGAGCGGGCTGGGCTAGCTGGGTGTACAAAGATTTGAAGGACACACCGGCTGTCTTAACAAACTCGGTGACATAATCATCGTCAGCGTCCATGTCGAGGTCGAAAGCGACACCAAAGTTGTGGTAGCTCATGGAGCGAGGTTCACCGCCCAGCCCGAATTTGATGGCCGAGCTGTCCTTCCATTTGATAGTCTCGATGTGCACAAAGGTGGTGTAGAAATCTAGTACCAACTCATGGCAGACCTTCTTGTGCACAGTCAACAAGCGGTGCCATGCTCAATTGCGAGCAATAGCAAGGAAGTGGTTGTAGCAATTCAGCTTATGAAATTCCCTCTTGCTCCAAGAGTGATGCTTCCCTAACTTAGAGGCCAGGACGCGCTTAAATCGATCCTTGTGGGCGCCCACCCTCAAATCACTGATGAACCGATGCCTAAGGTTTGGGTTCGACATGTTCCTGCAAGAAAGTGAACCAAAGTGGAGCCAAAAGAGCCATAGGAAAGGCCAATCACACCCCCACACTTAATAACAGAAAACAGTCGAACCATAGTTTCATCCATAGTTCGAGGGTTAATAACTCAAGCAAACAAGCACAATCTCGGTGGGGGTGCACATCAACAATAAAGTAGGCAACTCAAGGTTCATATCCATTGCAAACACACCATCAAATCACATCATTAAAAGCCCTAACCGGCTCCCACAAAATGGTATGAAAAACTGGCATTTCAACGAACACCTTGTGTGCACTAATAAATTAAGCATAGAATGGACGAATTCCTAGCACACAAGGGCTTCATCAAGCAAGGGAAACGTCCCACAACACATTCCACACATAATCCAAGCATTCCCCTCAATCAATTGCAGTCAAATTGCATATTTCAATGTGGTTCTCTATCGAACCTGGAGACACAAGTAGAGCTGTAGAGGTGTAGGGGATTATGAGGGGAAGGCAATGGACGCGACGAAACCGCAAAATTCTGCCCGAAAATGCTCGTCAGAGCCTCACCGGAAATAGCCTCTGGCGACCCAAATCTGGCCCAAGTCGCCTGAAAATGCAGGGATAGGATGGAAAGGAGGAAGGGAGATGGGGTATGGAGTTGGTTTTGTGAAAAACCAATCAAAAATTGCCGGAAAATCGCCAAAAGCGTGAAAGGTCGTGTGAGCCCTTTTTATAGGCGCACGAGTCACCACACAGGCAGGCCCACACGACCGTGTGCGTGCAATTTTTGCCCGTGTGAGGCCGAGAAATTCACACGGAATGGCCGAGGAATCCACACGGCCATGTGGGGCGCCCTTTTGCCCGTGTGGAATTTCCAGGGGCTTAACACGGCCAAAGGTGATTTTCGGGCAGCCGTGCAGAATTTAGGCATAGTCGTGTAAAATTCCAGAGCCCCCGATTCGACCAGTTTTCGCAAAAAATAGGCATCCGAATGTTTGACAACAACTCACAACTCAAAAACACAAGAATTAAAAAGAAAAAGGACAGGAAATGCAAACCGTGGTGGGGTTGCCTCCCCACAAGAGATTCTTTATCGTCTTTTAGCTGGACGTCAGTAGAGGAACTAAGGGTCCTCGAGCTTAATTAGCAGCTTTGCACGCTCGACACTCAAATCCAGATTTAGCAGCTTGAGGGCGCAGAAGGCCTTGTGCTCTAGCTCGATGGGCAAATGACACACCTTCCCATAGACAGGCCTATATGGTGAAGTACCAATTGGGTTTTTGTAGGTTGTCCTATATGCCTAGAGAGCCTCATCGAGCTTAGTGGACCAATCCTTGTGGGACTGATCCACTGTCTTTTCAATTATTCTTTTAAGCTCCTGGTTCGTCATCTCGGCTTGACCATTGGTCTGGGGTTTGTAAGCCATCGACACCTGATGCTTAACAATATAGCGAGAGAGGAGCTTAGTGAATTGCCCTTGAAAATGGGTTCCTCTATCATTTATGATGGCGCGAGGTGTCCCGAACCGGAAGAACAACTGCTTCAGAAATAAGCAGACCCGTCTTGCGTCATTGGTGGGCATGTCTTGAGCTTCTGCCCACCTCGAGAAGTAGTCTACCGCAACCAATATGTACAAATTGCAAAAATGGAGGGAATGGGCCCATGAAATCGATGTCATAAATATCATAAATTTCACAAACGACAGATATTTGTTGGGGCACCTCATCCCGGGAAGAAATGTTACCTGACCTCTGGCAGCGGTAGCACTGTCGTGCGAAGGTGTCTGCATCCTTAAAGAGTGAGGGCCAGTAGAAGCCCGACTGTAGCACCTTCTTCGCCGTGCGGTTCTCTCCATGGTGACCGCCAGTAGGTCCCTCGTGGCATTGAGTCATGATGGCGAATCGTAGAGAGCACCAGATAGAGTCGGAACTTATCAAATGCATACATCATGGCTAGTAGCTCTTTCTCACTAGTGGTGTAGTTTTCCTGTGCATCGTTCAAGGTCTTCAACGTGTAGTAGATGGGATGGAAGTGCTTCTCGCGTCTCTGGCCCATAACAGCTCTGACTGCATAGTCACTCGCATCGCACATCAGCTCGAAGGGAAGAGACCAGTCAGGAGTCACCATGATGGGTGCATGGGTAAGCTTCTCTTTCAATGTCTCGAATGCAACTGTGCACTCAGGAGTGAAATGGAATGGTGCATCCTTCTCCAGCAGCTTGGTCAGAGGCAGGGCAATCTTCGAGAAGTCCTTGATGAAGCACCGGTAGAAGCCTGCATGACCCAGAAAGCTGCAGATCCCCTTCACAGAAAAGGGAGGAGGTAGCTTACTGATTGTCTCTATCTTCGCGCGATCCACCTCAATCCTCTGCTTGGAGATCTTGTGCCCGAGCACGATCCCCTCACGGACCATAAAATGGCACTTCTCCCAGCTGAGTGCCATATTAGTCTCCTCGCACCTCTTCAGGACAAGTTCCAGGTTATGGAGACAATGAGTGAAGAAGTCTCCGTAAACTGAGAAGTCGTCCATGAAGACTTCCATGATATCTCCAACCAGTCGGTCGAAGATCTCCAACATACATCTCTGGAAGGTCGCCGGTGCATTGCATAACCCGAATGAAATCCTCTAGTAAGCTAAAGTCCTGAAGGGACAAGTGAATGTGGTCTTCGCCCGATCCTTATGGCCAGCCGACCTCTCCAGCATCTGATCAATGAAAGGTAGGGGAAAATGGTCCTTCCTGGTGGCATCATTGGGGTGCCGGTAATCGATGCACACTCTCCAGCCAATCACGGTCCTCATCAGGATCGGCTAGTTCTTCGCATTCGGGACCACGGTCATCCTGCCTTTCTTCGGGACCACCTAAGTGGGACTGACCCACTTGCTATCAGATATAACAAAGATGATCCCTGCATCCATCAGCTTCACAATCTCTGCCTGGACCACTACATCAAATTTAGGAGTCAATCTCCGCCGCGGCAGCCTAACTGGCTTAACCTCATCCTCCATCAGAATTATGTGGGAGCAGAAGAAAGGGATAATGCCTCTGATGTCAGTTATCTTCCATGCCATGGCCCGAGCATACTTCTTCTGGAGAGCCACATGTCTGCTCTTCTGTTCGGGTGTCAGATCCAAGCTGATAATGACTGGGAGCTTATTCCCCTCCCGGAGAAATGCGTACTCTAGGTGAGAGGGGAGGGGTTGAAGCTCCTCCAATGATGTGGCGATCCGGGGCGAGATAGGAATCGGCTTGAATGGTTTCTCTCGCCCCTCGATCGCGGCTTCGTCTAGCTCCGCCAGCTACTCCTCTAGCTGCAAGTCTGTGATGCTTGTTCCCCTAGCAAAAGACAACGCTCGAGGAAAGCGTCAGTACCAGCACTCGGGATGGTGAGTGCGGTCTCAAAATCAGCAATAACATCGCAGTAATCTAGATCATTATGGAGCTGGGGGTGTTTCATATTATCGAAAATAGAGAAGGTGATTTGTTCACCCCCCAGCCCTCAAAATTAACTTCCCATCATTCACATCAATAAGAGCCTTGGTGGTGACGAGAAAAGGTCTACCCAGTATTAAAGGCGCATCCACATCCTCATTTATATCAAGGATAACAAAATCAATAGGATATGAGAATGGCCTTACTGCTACTATTAAGTCCTCTGCAATGCCCCTAAGATGAACAATGGATCTATCAGCAAGTTGAATACTCATCCTAGTATTAATGGGCTCACCTAGGCCTAGCTTTTTAAATAGTTTATATGACATTACGTTTATGCTAGCGCCTAAATCCACCAAGGACTTTCCTACATGCAAACTACTAATCATGCAAGGGATAGTGAAACTCCCTAGGTCTTTGAGCTTCTCTGGTAGCTTGTTCTGCAGGATGGCAGAACACTCTTCGTTGAGCATCACCGTCTACAGTTTGAAAAGCTTCCTCTTGTTGGTGAGGAGATCTTTCATAAACTCACCACTGGTTGCGGCTTAGGAGTAGGAACCTCAACCTCCTCCATTTCTTCTTCATTAGTTGGAAGTGCTGAAGCAAAGGTCTCTCTCTCCTGTCGTGCCTGGGCAGGTGGATCCACAGTCACTTTGCCAATCCTGGTAGTAATGGTCTTTGCAGTGTGCATTTGGATCCTGCGGATGGGGAATGGTCTGCCCTGGTAAAGTACCCGGAGCTCTCTGTGCTACAGCCTGGGCCACACTCATGATCTTGTCTGGATATCCCGCAGTACAACATGCGTGTTTCTCTAGCAAGCTTCAAGCTCCAAGAATTTACCTGAGGCTTTCTCCATGAATTGCTCTATGTTGCTGAACTTATTCGCATTGGACTGTGGGAGCTGCACCTGGCTACTAAAATGGCCTCATCTGTGTCTGAGGAGGAACTGACCCCTGTCTGGGCGGATATAGAGGTTGTTGTTGTTGTTGGAATTGCCCTTATCTTGGCTGGTAAGGAGGTCTCTGAAATCATGACGGTTCCTAGGAGACTGGTGGCCTAGGATTAGTTCCACTGCAGGATAAGTTGGGATGCTGGCGCCACCCTTCGTTATAAGTGTTGTTGTAGGTGTCGAAATGCCCGGCATTGCCGATGAAATCCAACTGCTCCTGGGGTGTAGTCGACTCCCTCATCGCCTGACAGTCTTCTAAAGTGTGATGGGAGCTTTCGCACCACTGGCAATGCATTGCCTGCTGCTGTCCTGTCCCTAAAACCATTCTAGAACTATCAATGGCTGAGACCAGCTTAGATACCACGTGCTCCAACTCAGACGACTAGGTGGCTACAACATGCACACCCCGACCTAGTGCTCGTCTCGATCTCCTGGCAGTTCCCCAATCATTTCCTTGCACTGCCATCTCTTCAAAGAGTCGATTCAGCTGCGGGGGGGTCTTGGTTAGCATGTTCCCGCCGCAAAGCGAGTCAATCAGCTGCTTGTCTTCTAGGAAAAGGGTGTGGTAGAAGGTGCCCACCTTGAAGGCGTCATTGAACCCATGATTGGGGCACTTTAGGAAAAAACTGGTTTATCTTTCCCAAGCATCCCGAATAGTTTCATCTTCCTCCTGGGCAAAGTGGGTGATATGCTTTTGCAAGTCCGCCGTCTTTGACGAAGGATGAGAGTGAGTGAGGAACTTGTCTTCCAGGTTGCCGAACGTGGCGATCGATCCTGGAGGCCAAGTGTCCAGCCACTCCTTGGCTTGACCCTCCAGAGTGAATGGGAAGTATCTCAACTGGATTGCATCGGCTAGGACCCCATTTATCTTGATCCCATCGATGAGCTCGTGGAATCGTCGTAGATGCAATCTGGGACACTCCCCCTCTTTTCCACGGAATACCACCGAGCCGCACAGCATGGTGATGCCAGAAGTGCTCACCTCGAAGTTATTGGCTGGAACTTGAGGGTGTTGGATGGGCGACCTCATGTCCGCGGCTCTGGAGGTCCAGTAATATCCCATGGTGTGCTCATCAGGGACAACCACATCATTGTTTTGAGGCTCACCCATGTCTTCTTCCTGGTTGGTGTGCAGTTGTGCTAGAGCCTCCTCCGCATCCAGTCGTGCCTTGAAAGCTCGCTTGAAGTTCCTACAAGTCCGTTCAAGCTCTTGGTCTAATGGTAGTATTTCTCCCGACTGCTACGGGTCATGCACTACCTACACAGAGAATGCAAACACAACCCGTGAAGGCACAAAGGTGGAAGAGAGAGAGAGAGAGAGAGAGAGAGAGAGAGAGAGAGAGAGTGCAGTAAAGAAAAAGCTAGAGTAACAGACTTTCACGGACAAGAGAAGACGAGGATACATTCTCTATTAATGACAACATGCAGTTTTCTCGCTGCCATGATGATTATGATTACTGCGAAGAGGTTTTTGACTTCATGGAGGCATTCGCATCCGCGGGTGCCCTTACTTCTAACCTTTTTGAGGAGTTTTGTTTAGTAGGAATGGACGCCCCAGACTCTCCGGAGATCGGGAATCAGCCCCCGCAAGATCAAGAAGTGGAGGCCTTACCCTCAATACCAAAAATCTCTACCGCTTTGGAGGAACCCCCAGAGTTGAAATTGAAGCCACTGCCTCCCCACTTCGAATACGCCTTTTTGAGGGATGATGGAAAGCTTCCAGTCATCATCAACGCCAATCTTACACCGGAGCAGAAGGCGGAATTAATTGGGGTCTTAAGGCATCACGAGAGGGCGATAGCATGGAAGATCACAGATATCCGGGGAATTGGGCCTAACTTTTGTTCACATAAAATCCACCTGGACGAGGGAGCCAAACTAGTTCAGCAACCGCAATGGCGGGTGAATCCTAATATGGAAGAAGTAGTAAAAGCAGAAGTGATCAAGCTACTGGATGTCGGGATTATATACCCTATCTCGTAAAGATCACTTCCCTTTACCTTTCATCGATCAAATCTTGGAGAGACTCGCTAGACATGATTGCTATTGCTTCCTAGATGGGATGTCGGGATACTTCTAGATTCCAATCGCCCCAGAAGATCAAGCCAAGACAACGTTCAAATGCCCCTTCATAACATTTGCTTACAGGCGCATCCCGTTTGGATTTTTGCAATGCCCCGGCGACATTCCAGAGATGCATGGTAGCCATTTTCGATAAGCTAGTTGGGGAGATAATGGAAGTGTTCATGGATGACTTCTCGGTGTTCGGAGGTTCATTCTCTCACTGTATGGCCAACTTGGAGAAGGTCCTTGAGCGATGTGAAGAAACCAATCTAGCTTTGAGTTGGAAGAAGTCACAATTTATGGTCCGGGAGGGCATTGTGTTGGGTCACAAAATCTCCAAGAGAGGGATTGCGGTGGATTGAGCCAAAGTTGAGACAATAAGCAAGCTCCCGCCACCAACCACGGTCAAGGGCATCAGGAGTTTCCTCGGGCATGCTGGGTTTTACCGAAGTTTCATTAAGAACTTCTCGAAGATTGCATTGCCCTTGACCAAGCTTCTCCGTAAGGATGTTGAAAGCTTCAGAACATTCCTTTGTTGAAAGCTTACAAATGCCCCCATAATGGTCTCACCAGATTGGAACCTTCCCTTTGAGCTCATGTGTGATGCTAGTGACTATTGTCACACGTGGCAGATGACATGGCGCCAACAAGGTGACAACATGGTGGCTGCACATGTGGCGTGTATGGAAGACTAGTAGAATGGAGATGCTCCTAGGATTCTCCACCTTAATAGAGAGCTTAATGGTGCACTTATTAGTCACATAATGGGTGACTTTATAGAGTGCATAATGGGGAGACTTAACGGGTGTATTGATGTAGAGGGAAATTATGAGGGGCATTGATGCGTTGTATGATGAGAGGCTTATATAAGGAGCCATCTCCCTCACTTGTAACTCATTCCATCATTTTTTAGAGTAATACACACTAGAGAGTTCTCCCACCTCTTTGTCTTGCTTCCTTGTTCTTTGCTTGCTTGTGAGTTTGAGAGAAGGCTGTCTAGCGCTCTAACAGAATTGACAGCTAGGGCTGCACGATCGAGAGTAAGGTCGTGACAAGTGGTACCAGAGCCCCGTTCGGCTTTGTGCTAGCAAAGTAGAAGTAATAGCCAGACTAAAAGGAAGAGCCTCACCAAAAATGTCGGGATCAGAAGTTCATGACGATGCTGAGAAGCAACGTGGAAGAGAGCCCACTCGGGGCGCGAGGGCAAAGGGTATGTCGAGCACTCGTGATCCTCTCAAGTCTCTAGAGAGGAGAGTCTCGAGGATGGAGGTGAAGCTTTCCGAAGATGTCACTGCCATAGAGGATTAGGGCGCTAACTTCACCCAAGTCCAAAGCGATGTTCATGGACTGGCTGGTCGGTTGACAAGCTTGGAGATCAACCATGATGGGCTGCGAGAAGAGCTTGTGGTTCTCATCATCAACACCATCTCTGAGTCCATGAACAACACGATATAAGTTGTCAAAGAGCATGTCCAGGTTGAGCTGGTCGGCGTGAAGGTGGAGATTGCAGATCTCAAGAGTGAGGTCACTCTCGTGAAGAGAGCCATGGCTAGCGGACCAGCCCCGGTGCAATCCGTCCCACGTGCAGATGTTCCAAGACCGAAGAAATTCGGAGGTTCAAGGAATGCGAGGGAGTTAGAGAACTTCCTTTGGAGTCTTGAGCAGTACTTCAAGGTATCCGGCATCCAAGCTGATGAGGTAAAACTCCGTACCGCTCCACTTTACTTGGTTGATGTTGCCATGGTGTGGTGGAGGCAACGTGAAGCGGACGTCGAAAGAGGTACGTTTGTGGTGGTAACGTGGGAAGATTTCAAGAGAGAAATCAAGAAGCAGTTCTACCCAGAGAACGTGGAGTTTGAAGCCCGTTTGAAGTTGAAAAGCCTCACCCAGAGGGGTGGAGTTCCAGAATATATGAAAGAATTATTGGAGCTTCTTCTAGACATCCCGGACATCACGGACTAGGAGGCCATGCATAGCTTTCTTGATGGGCTGCAACCATGGGCCAAGATGGAGATGCAACGGCGAGGAGTGCAAGACCTTGCATCTGCCATGGCCAGGACATAGTCTTTTGTTGAATACAAAAGGCAAGAGAGCAGCGACAAAGAGAAGAGTTCAAAGCCCAACAAGGGTGGAGAACAACAGAAGCCTTTCAAGGAGGGTACTCGCACTCAACAACACCAAGGTTGTTCAAGCACGGGGGGTAAGTACGAATCAAAGCCCGTATCTTGTTTCCTTTTGATGGACCACATCGAGTGCGAGATTGCCCAAGGAAGGCAAGATTGGCGGTCATGGAAGCTCAAGATGAAGATCCCAAGGTAGCGGAGGCCAAGATTAGCTCAATCCGCAAGCTTGGTGCAGTGAAGACCGACATCAAGGAGAGCAAACGTGGGAGGTGCTATGTTATGGCGCAATTCATGCAAGGCGAGTCAAAAGCCTTGGTGGATACCGGTGCCACAGACAACTTCCTTCTGATCGAGGAGGCAAACTGGCTGGGTATTGCCTACGAGAAGGGGCAAGGGAGGCTTAAGATGATCAACTTGGAGTCCATCCCGATCCATGGAGTTGCTCACAATGTGCCACTGAAGCTTGGCGAGTGGGAAGACCTCATCGACTTTTCCGTCGTCACTATGGACGATTACCCAGTCATCCTCGGCATCAACTTCCTCGACAAGGAGGGAGTGCTCTTGAAGCCCAAATCCAACACGATGTGCTTGGAGAAGGAAGGGGAGTTCCATGCGGTCCATCTCTTGAGAGAAGAAGGGGTTCAAGAAGAATTAACCAACCTTTCTTGTGTCCTTGAAAATGGAAGAAGAAGGAGGCTCAACGGGAATCACAACTCCCATCATCGAAGACGTCCTCGATGACATGATGCCATCGGAGTTGCCCAAGAAGATGCCACCAAGAAGAGAGGTGGACCACAAAATCGAGTTGGAGGCAAGAGCGAAGCCCCCTTCGCGAGCACCATACCGCATGGCGCCACCGAAGTTAGAAGAGTTGCGGAGGCAGCTCAAGGACTTGGTGGACGCAGGCTACATGCGGCCATGGATGTCACCTTTTGGAGCACTGGTGCTGTTCCAAAAGAAGAAGGAAGTGTCGCTGCGCATGTACATCGACTATAGAGCCATCAACAAATTGACGGTAAAGAACAAGTGGCAGATTCCCAACATTGTCGACCAACTTGGAGCTGCGATGTGGTTCACCAAGCTTGATCTTTGCTCGGGCTACTATCAAGTGTGGATTGCAGAGGCCGACGAGCCAAAGACAACTTGCGTGACGAGGTATGGCTCTAACCAGTTTCTTGTGATGCCATTCGGTCTCACCAACGCACCAGCTACGTTTTGCACTTTGATGAATCAAGTGTTCGAGCCATTCTTGGACCGGTTTGTCATGGTCTACTTGGATGACATCGTGGTGTATAGCAAAACACTCGATGAGCATCTACACCAAGTCTTCCAAGTCCTTCGCGACAATGAGTGTATGTCAAGAGGGAGAAGTGCACATTTGCCACCACGGAGGTTCCATTTTTGGGGCACATCATTGGTGGAGGCAAGTTGAAGATGGATGGGGCGAAGGTGGAGGAAGTCCAAGAATGGGAGCCGCCAACGAAGGTGCCAGAGTTGCGGTCATTCCTCAGCCTTGCCAACTACTATCGGAGGTTTATCAAGGGCTACTCGAACATTGCATCACCCTTGACGGATCCCTTGAAGAAGAACAAGGCGTGGGAGTGGTCGGATCGGTGCCAAGAAGCATTCGAGGCCTTGAAGGCAACAGTGATGAAGGAGCCCGTGCTCATGCTCCCCAACCCGACGCTGTCCTACGAAGTGCAGACCGATGCATCCGACTTCGCGATTGGAGGTGTATTGATGCAAGATGGGCATCCCATTGCCTTCGAGAGTCGGAAGCTCAGCGAGACGGAGAGGCGATACACCATCCATGAGAAGGAGATGATGGTCGTGGTGCATTGCTTGCGCACATGGAGGCACTACTTGTTTGGGGTCAAAGTTCGTAGTGAAGACGGACAACGTGTGACTCGCTACGACACAACACCTCATAATGGCCAAGTGTAACCAATGGAAGGGATGCATTATAGTGGCTCAAGTGATAAATATCGAATCCACGGGTCTCTAGAGTTACTATTACTCAGCTTCAGTTTATTATTTAGCAAACCAGATTAAGATGAAAGAACTAAAACTACTCTAGCAAACTACAGTTAAAGTTAATCTAATTACAGGTTGGGAACTCACTTAGGTATGATTCCCCCTAGCCACTAGCCAGACTAACGATTGATGATTTCTAACTTGTTTCACTTTCATTCACAATGCGGAGAATCCTTGACTAGACCTTGAGTCTCGACTAAAGGAACAATGCCCTCTTGAGTCAATTGCCTAGAGGGACGTATCCTTCTCTAGAACAACCGATCAAGGCGTTCTGAACTAGATTCCCTCTACCGAATGAGGTTCTCAATCGATACAAAGCAGTGAATCAACCCTCGACTAAAGCAATCGATCCACTACTATCAATCTATGGTGCTCTATTGACCTAATCAGGTATTCCCTCTCATAGGATCAAAGCAGAATCAATAATCTCGACTAAAGGAGAATTGAATCATGAAAACATGCATAGATTGAATATGAACTCAAGATTATCAAGTCATAGTACTCATACAATCATCTAATCAAACAAACATAGCTAGGGTTCCTCAAAACCTAAGTGAAGGGGAGTTACTCCATAGAGAAGAGAGAGACTGCAGTAAGAATCTTCAGATGATCAGTCTTCAAGTCCGGGCTTGTTCCTCGAGCTTCCAAGGCGAAGAAATCCTCCAATTCCACTCTTAGAATGCCCTCAGATCGCCCTTTCTCTCTTTGGTTCGTCCCTTGAGTGTTTGGGATCCAAAACCCAGCTCTCCCTCTCCTTTGGCTCGAATTTGCGTTAAAAAACCTGATTCTGGGCAAAACAGGGTCTAGGGCACGACCGTGCTTTGCTTTTGACCGCCCGTGTTATTCCCCGTGTTAAAAACACGCTCGTGCGCGTCGGCCAAAACACGGTCGTGCCTAAATATGGGCACGGCCGTGTTTTGATTTAGGCGCGCCCGTGTTTTTACTGCCGAACCTGTTCCCCTATATTCAATGCTTCGTTTCTCCCTCGTCCGGACTCCGAATCAGTCGCCGTTTGATCCCAAACGCTCGTAGTCTCGTCCTCTTTCTTTTCATGACAAGCTTGCATGATTATTTGTCCATAAAGTGAGGTAGAAATTCATTCTTCTTCAGGTCATGCCCGAGTTTCTTCTCCCTAATCGCCAATTGATCTCTGATTGACTTGAAACTTGCGCATATGCTTCACTTTATGTGCTAGGACCTGAAATGTGACAAAGGAACACAACCTAGCATAAAATAGGCCAAAGACGCAATAATTAAAGCTCAAACAATCAAGAAACAAAGGGGAAAACATGTGCAAATATCGAGTCATCAAATCCCCCCACACTTAACCGTTTGCTTGTCCCCAAGCAAACCTAACTCAAACCAATGCAGCTCTCCAGACCTCTATAGAAACATGCACCCTCGATCGTTGATAGAGAATTTTCTAGATCATTTAGCAGCTTACGAGGTCAACCGACGCACAAGTCATCTCATAGCTTCTTCGGCGAGAACGCTAGTCTCGAGTTGGCATCATGGCAAATAGTGAACAGAGGACAAATGAATCGTGGCCAAAGAGACTCTAAAAAAAAAGATCATGGACTCACATTTTTTCAAGGTGCTCTTATTTTCTTTTTGAAGACGGTTGGAACCCCTTTTCTTTCTGTTTTGCTTGTTTTCTGTTATTTTTCCTTTTTTTTCAAGGGTCCCAACCTGCTTTTCAGAAAATGGGGGCTCCCACCTTGCAGAGGTTTTGCGGGAGCCCGGCTCTTACCGGCCATGCCAGGAGCGGGTGTCTCGAGCCTCGTGCGGGGGAAAGACATGTAAGGGGGCTGGAGGTAGTAGGTAAAAATTGGGAATGAATTCCCGTCACCCCTTACACACTTTCGCCCAATTCGCACGGGAGACGTTATTTTAAAGCACATTTTCGAGCACCTGTTAAACTCAAAACATGAAACAAGAGTCCATGACAGGTAGAGAGTCCACAACACCACACAACTCAGGGGTCCTAAGATCACTAATTCACTCAATCAACCAACACAATATGAAGAAGAAATGAGACTTCTTAAATGCATCAACATCCTCCATAGTGCTACACTACCTCACTAGGTTGCATATTACTATAAAGACTGTCAATTCAAAGCATAGTGAGCAGGCAATTGCAAGGAACACGTACTTGGAGCCCTCAAATCGAAATTTGGAAAGTGGACTAGGCTCCAAGCACACAAACAGTCAAACATTCACACACATACATAATCGAACATCCCCCCACACTTAAGCACGACATTGTCCTCAATGGAGGAAAGATAAGGAGGTAGAACGAAGTTACCATATCAACGGTGAATGATGGTGGACGGGGAAGGCGGTGCATTCCAAGAGGACAAAGTAGTCGGAACACAAACACCACACAAAATCTCACAAAGGTTGAATTATTAACTCTGAAATCAAAGAACAAAACTGACTCAACCGAAGAGAAATAGAGAAAGAAATGCAAACCGACTGGTTGGGTTGCCTCCCAACAAGCGCTTCTTTCACGTCGTGAGCCGGACGATGGCTCCTAAGTTTCGGTCCACCCCAAAACCTCCTTGAAGTTGAGGTTCTCGTCGATGAGGTGGAGTCTCAAGTCACGAGCATGTGGTATGACAGGTTATGGAAGCTCTTGCACTGGATGCAGATAACGTCTCCACCCTCGAGACCTCTTCTTCTTTTCTCTCGTCTCATTGCCCCAAACCAGATATGACAGCATCGATTGACCACCATCGCGTCCACCAAGAGGGACCGATGTCGATGTGGCCTTGGTCTGGCAAAGAGACACTGCAAATGGGTCCTTGCTAAGCAGTTCCTCGAAGTTTGGTGGAGATATCACATGTAACTCATGGCCGGTGCAGGCCTCTTCCACCTTAACTCCGTCATCAGCCTGGACGCCAATTTCTTCTTCAACCTCCCTTCCTTCTTCATGTGGTATAACCCCTGGGAAATGATCAAGAACTCCTCCTGCTTCACTTTCGTCATCCTCCACAACTTCTTTCTGCACCCTTTCTTGCTCTTCTTCTTCTAGCACGGATTGGAGAGCAACTTGCCAAGCAATTTCTTTCATGAGATCTTATTGCATTTCCTAACTCATGCCCTCCTCTTTAAAGCTCAGTTTGGGGTGTGGGAAGGTGTGGTCGGCTATGACAGGACATTCCTGATCATGACCATCAGGGGAGCTCTCCATGACAACTTCTGTGTGTTCCACAATGTCCTTGTAGCCTTCTTCTTCCTCCTCCTCTTCTAGTATGGTAGCAGAAGGGTGATCTGGAGCAGGTTGTGCCCAAGATCGCTCAAGATCATCGACGCTCTTCTTAAGGCTCAGGAGGATCTCCTCTATTTCATGATAGGCCTGGACACAATGATCCATCCTGGAGCATGTTCTATCACAGTCTTGAGCAAACTGCTCCATGAGAAGTCTCAATTCATAGTGTGGATCTGGCTGTGGAGTGTAGCATGGCTCTGCAGAATGGCCCGTGAAGGCCGCCATGGGTAATTCCAGCTGCAATGGCCCCTCTAGTTGTGGGAAAAATTCTTCTTGGTAATGAGGTTGTTCTTGATATGCCCAGGGGTCCGGTTGTTCTCCGTAGTAAGGGGGTTGGTACTGGAACCCGAATCCATAGTCTTCTCCTCCTTGATTTCTCCAGGGAGTCTCGGGGTAATACCACTTGGGTGGTGGTGGATACCCCCAATTGTTGGAGAAGCCATGAGGATCCATGATTCAGATCTGCACCAACAAAAACAAAAAACACCCAAGTGAAAAGCAAGGGTGGAAAAGAAAAGAAAAGAAAAACGCTAAAGTAACAAACTTCTGCCTTTCCTAATACTCTAGAAAGTCCCCGGTAACGGCGCCAAAAACTTAGAATGCCAAGAAATCCTCCAATTCCACTCTTAGAATGCCCTTTCTCTCTTTGGTTCGTCCCTTGGGTGTTTGGGATCCAAAACCCAGCTCTCCCTCTCCTTTGGCTCGAATTTGCGTTAAAAAACCTGATTCTGGGCAAAACACGGTTGAGGGCACGACCGTGCTTTGCTTTTGATCGCCCGTGTTTTGCCTCGTGTTAAAAACACGCTCGTGCGCGTCGGCCAAAACACGCTCGTGCCTAAATATGGGCACGGTCGTGTTTTGATTTAGGCGCGCCCGTGTTTTTACTGCCGAACCTATTCCCCTATATTCAATGCTTCGTTTCTCCCACGTCCGGACTCCGAATCAGTCGTCGTTTGATCCCAGACGCTCGTAGTCTCGTCCTCTTTCTTTTCATGACAAGGTTGCATGATTCTTTGTCCATAAAGTGAGGTAGAAATTCATTCTTATTCAGGTCATGCCCGAGTTTCTTCTCCCTTATCGCCAATTGATCTCTGATTGACTTGAAACTTGCGCCTATGCTTCACTTTATGTGCTAGGACCTGAAATGTGACACGGGAACACAACCTAGCGTAAAATAGGCCAAAGACGCAATAATTAAAGCTCAAACAATCAAGAAACAAAGGGGAAAACATGTGCAAATATCTAGTCATCAACGTGGCAACGAGCTACTTTCTGACGCAGAAGAAGCTCACCCCTAAGCAAGCGATATGGCAAGACTTTTTGGCCGAGTTCTACTTCGTCATAGAGTACAATCCAGGCAAGGCAAACTCCATTGCAGATGCTCTTAGCTGCAAGAGTGCAGTCGCAAGCATCAGCCAACCCATGTTTCCTTTGAAGGAGCGGATCGTTGAAGGCTTTGACCATGATCCCTTCGCCAAAACCGTAGCAGAGTACATCGAGCAAGGTAAGACTCGACGGTTTTGGATGAAGGATGGCTCATTATGACCAAGGGAGAGCATGTGTTCGTGCCAAGATGGGCCAACTTGAGGAAGGAGATCATGAAGGAGTGCCATGATTCCAAGTGGGCAGGCCATCCCGACATCGAAAGAACGCAAGCGCTCATCGAAGAAGCATACTTCTGGCCGTATGAGAGATGACGCTGAGATGTATGTGAAGACTTGTCTTGTGTGCCAACAAGACAAGATGGATAAGAGAAGCCTGACAGGCTTGCTAGCGCCCTTGCCCACGCCCCAACGACCATGAGAGAGTGCAAGCATGGACTTCATCATCGGACTTCCCAAAGTCGACGTATGCAGTTGCATCATAGTTGTGGTGTACAGGTTCTCGAAGTAAGGTGTGCTCATTCCAGGGCCAAAAGATATGACGGCAGAGGATGCGGCACGGCTATTCTTCAAGAACGTGGTCAAGTATTGGGGCATTCCTAGCAATATCGTGAGCGACAGACATGGGCGCTTCACAGGCCGATTTTGGCGAGAGTTGTTCAAGATCATGGGCTCAGACTTGAACTTCTCAACGACATTTCATCTTCCAGAGCGACGGACAGATGGAGTGGGTGAATGCCTTGTTGGAGGTGTACTTGCGGCACTACGTGAGTGCAAACCAACGAGATTGGGTGAAGTTGATGGATACGACACAATTCTCCTACAAATTGCATCGCAGCGACTCGACCAACACGAGTCCATTTGAGTTGGCGATGGGTCAGCAACCTTTGACACCTACGACAGTGGCAACGGGGTATAGAGGCAACAGTCCGGCATCCTACAAGTTCACAAAAGGCTAGCACGAGAAGATGGAGATAGCCAAGTCTTACTTAGCCCGTGCTAGTAAGAAGATGAAGAAATGGGCGGACAATAAGAGGCAACACTTGGAGTTTGAAGAGGGAAACATGGTGATGGTTAAGTTCTACCCTCATCGCTTCAAGCATCTCAAGAAAGTGTACAAGGGACTGCTTCGCCGCTATGAAGGGCCATTCCCCATCGTGAAGAGGATTGGCAAGGTGGCGTACAAGGTGGAGGTGCTGTCGCACTTGGAGATCCAACCGGTCTTTCATGTGAGCCAAGTCAAGGCTTTCAACGAAGACAAGGAGGACAAGCAGCGAAGAGAGTCGCAACGCCCACCAACACTCATCACCAAGACACACGACCATGAATTTGAAGAAATCATGGTGCGTCGTGTCATTCCTCGTCGTGGTGTACATCCAAGCTTCATTGAATACTTGGTCAAGTGGCGGGACCTTCTGGAGAGTGAAGCAACTTGGGAGAAAGAGCTCACGCTTTGGAAGAACATGGACTTGATCGAGGTATTCCATCAAGACGACGCGACGAGGGCGTCACGAGCATAGGTGGGGGAGGATGTCACATGTGGCAGATGACATAGCGCCAACAAGATGACAACATGGGGGTTGCACATGTGGCGTGTATGGAAGACTAGTAGCATAGAGATGCTCCTAGGATTCTCCACCTTAATAGAGAGCTTAATGGTTCACTTATGAGTCACATAATGGGTGACATTTATAGAGTGCATAATGGGGGGACTTAATGGGTGTATTAATGTAGAGGGACATTATGAGGAGCATTGATGCCTTGTATTAGGAGAGGCCTATATAACGAGCCATCTCCCTCACTTCTTTGTCTTGCTTCCTTGTTCTTTGCTTGCTTGTGAGTTTGAGAGAAGGCTTCCTAGCGCTCTAACGGAATTGAGAGCTAGGGCCGCACGATCGAGAGTAAGGTCGTGACACTATGCAGTGGGAGCGGTGTTAGGCCAAAGGTGGGGTAGACATTTTCAACCTATTTGCTACGCCTCAAAGACATTGAATGATGCCCAATAGAACTACACAACCACAGAAAAAGAGTTGTTGCAAGTAATCTTCGCTTTTGATGAATTTAGGTCTAATCTGGTGCTCTCCAAGGTTGTTGTCTACACCGATCATTCTGCCATCCGCTTTTTGATGAGCAAAGTGGATGCCAAGCCCTGACTAATTCGATGGATCCTACTACTTCAAGAGTTCGACGTGGAGATCAAGGACAAAAAGGGGGCCAAAAACCTTGCAGGTGACCACCTCTCGCGGCTCGAAGGACTAGGAGCTAGCACCTCCCCAGGATAGATAAATGACACTTTCCCCGATGAACGGTTATTCACCCTCGCCGCTGTACAGAGTGTCGCCCCGTGGCTCGTCGACTTTGCCAATTATCTAGTTGGAGGGAAGCTATGCAAGGGGATGACTACACATGAGAGGAACAAGTTTTTCTCCTACCTCTGTTGCTACTTTTGGGATGTTCCCCAACTTTTCCGAATTGGGGCCGACGGAATCATTCGAAGGTGTGTACCAAAGGAGGAAATGGAGGATATTCTGAACCACTGTCAGACGGGGCTAGTTGGAGACCATCACAGAGGGAACCGAACCGCAAGAAAGGTGATCCAGTCGGGATTCTACTAGCCAAGCATTTTCCGGGATGCCTACGAATTTGTGAGTCATTGGGAGAAATTCCAAAGGAAAGTTAATGCTTCTAACCGAAATGAGATGCCCCAAATGATTTTCATCGCATGTGAGATCTTTGATGTTTGGGGCATCGATTTTATGGGTCCTTTCCCCTTGTCTTTTGGTAACAAATACATCCTTGTAGTCGTGGACTACGTCTCGAGGTGGGTTGAGGCTCAGGCTCTCCCCACCAATGTGCAAGATGAGTTTGCGGATTCCTGAAAAAGCTATTTTCACGGTTCGGGACCTAGAGGGCCATCGTTAGCGACCGAGGAACCCATTTTCAAGGGCAATTCGAAAAGATCCTCGATCGTTTCGGTGTCACCCACCGAGTGTTTATGGCCTATCATCCCCAAACTAGTGGACAAGTCGAGTTATCAAATAGGGAGCTGAAACGGATACTAGAAAAGACCGTGGATCAATCTCGTAAGGATTGGTCCGCAAAGCTTGATGATGCTCTATGCGCATACCACACGGCCTACAAAACTCCAATAGGCATCTCGCTCTACCCTTTGGTGTATGGTAAAGCGTGCCACTTGCTAGTAGAGATAGATCATAAGGCTTTCGGGGCCTCAAAGCTTTTGAATATGGACCCTAGGTTGTGTGGCAATGAACGGAAGTTGCAGGTGCTTGAACTCGAGGAGTGGCGTCTCCAAGCCTATGAGAACACCAAGATTTACAAGGAAAATACGAAGCGCTTGCAGGACGTTTGTCTGAAAGGAGGGAAGGATTTCCAGCCGGGAGACCAGGTTATCTTGTACAACTCCCGATTGAAATTATTCCCAGGAAAGCTAAGGTCGAAATGGTCAGGCCCGTATGTGGTAACGCAAGGGTTCACATACGGGGTGGTTGAAATCTCCCACCGGAGGAAGGAACTTTCAAAGTGAATGGACACCGCCTGAAACGTTACCTTGGAGGAGAGGTGATGCCTCACAAGGAGGTGGTGTTCCTGCAAGATGCATGACCCTGAGCCTTCTTCTAGCGTAAGACGTTAAAGAAGCACTTGTTGGGAGGCAACCCAACGGAGGTTAGCAAGTTTTTCCTACTACTACTACTACTACTACTACTACTACTACTACTACTACTACTACTACTACTACTATCGTGTTGTGTTTGTAATAACCTCGCCTCGACCGAGTCATATTGTGTTTGTGTGTATGTTTTTTGTCTCTCCTTGAAGCTCAAAATATCCTACCCCGGTTCGATTCCAACTTTCACTCACCAAGCCCAAGCGGTAACATCATTCTACCCCTTTCTTATGCCATTGAGGGCAATGTCGAGCTTAAGTGTGGGGGGAGGGGTAGTTTACTATTATGCTTGTGTGAGTGTGATTGATTCTTGGAGCCTTATGTTTTCCTAAATTTCATAAACTTGAGGGCTCCAAGCAATGTTTGCATGATCAAAGTGGTCGGTGTTTGGGAAATTCTCTTGTTTATTGGCATTGATCTTAAATTGTTGCATGTGATCAGTATATTCTATGATGATGACTGAGAGGTTCATTAGGATAGTGCAAAAGTTTAGTTCTCACATGTGCATAAATGAATGGATGTCTTGACTCGATTACTTGTTGACTACAATTTGCCATGCATTGTGTTTCGTGATTTGGAATAGATGGTTGGGTGACTAGGTAGCCATGTGAGCTTTGAGCCGATCGTTTTTTTCTTGTGTGCTTAGATACCACTTACCATGGCGAGTAACATCACAGTTGTCACTAGTGAGTATGATGGAGGCATAGGATTAGTCCACGCCCAAATGTTGATTGTCCCGAAATGTGTTATCCACTAGTCAACCCCTTTGAGCCTTGTGACTTTGAGGGTCGTTCTAATTTTAAGATCTTCTTGATTGTGAGCTTAATGGTGTTAATAATACGAACCCTAATCCTTTCTTCGTGTCTAAACATGAGTCATCCTTGTGCCCCAGAGCTGTCACTTTCGAGTTCCATTGAGGTTCTACATAGGAGGTTTGTGTGCTCCTTGTTAGTAATGAAAAATGAAGTGTAGTGTTGGAGTAAGTTCTTCAAAAAGAGAGCATTGGTCGTTAAATGTATAGGTGGCAAAGGTTACTCTCTCTTGTACCCCCCCTCAAAAAGAAAAGAAAAGGAAAAAAAGAAAAGAGAAACGAAAAAGAGGTAATAAAATGGGGTAAATAAAGTAGAGAGTGCCACGAAAAGCCAAAGCACATGCCCTAGGAAGGGTTTCTTGGCACATAAGCCAATGAGACCCCCACATTGTTTTAGAACTCCTTTCACTACCAAAATTTAATGTGCTAGCAAGAGTAGACCGAGAAAGAGTGCTTCAATGTAGTTCACGATGGGTGATAGTTTGGAATGGAGAGATAAGGTTTTTGGCTGATGCTAGTGGCCTTTGGTTGAGGAGAAGAGTTTTAGTCGGAACTATAGAACCTTAGGGTCTAGGTTGAAGATTTAGCAACTCACGTCATGATTGCCACCACCCAAATAGCCTTTTCCCCATGTCCCAGACAATTGCCAGTCATCTGAACCCGTGTCTAAGACCTCCGGACAAAGCTAGTGACGACAACCATTCCGTGAACTCTAGCATTTAGAGGTTACCGCCGTGGTATTGAGACGATAGAGCCGAGAGTTTATGATTGTGCACATCTTTTGCACCAAAAAGGTTCCGACCCCACTGGTCTTGAGATTGAGTGATTCATTCTTCATGTCATATCATACCCCGGTGAGAACCTTTGTTGCCTTTCCATTTGTTCCTCGGACTTGAATTCTATGCATGGTTAGTTGTGGTTGATAAGTGGTTTCGTTGACAATTGCATTGATCCATGAACAAGGTGAGAACTTTTCGTTTGCTCGTTTTTGGTGGCTTTGAATGTTGTTTGTGGTGGATGTCGGTATTGCTTGCAACGATCCAAGTGTTAATTGCCAATGGCCATTGAGAATTCCCACTTTGTGCCCTTTGAGTTGTCCCCAAAGTATTTGTGTAGGTTGAAATATTACCTTGTGTGAAATGGTTTGCTTGGGGATAAGCAAACGTCTAAGTCCGGGGGAGTGATTCGGGCCTAATTGTACATGTTTTACCCCAGTTTTGCTTAGGCGTTTGTGGCACTTTTGCTCCTAAAAGGGTGTTTTTACGCTAGGTTTCTCGTGTTTTAGCATGTTTCATGATTTAATAGGTAAAACCAGCCCTGGAGTCGAAATTTGGACGAAAAGCCGGTAGAAGAGGTGGAAAACGGCGAGTTCACGGTTTTCCTTGGATGTTCACGGTCTCGTATGACCGTGAAGAAGAGCTGTTGCCTGTGAACATCGGGGTATCAAGAGCATTTCATTAGGTTATTGACGCAAGATGAGTTCACAGTCACTAAGACCCTGAACAGGAGCCATTGACAGTGAACACGTGCAGACGAAGCGGTGCGTTTCAACACCCATTTGGAGTTCACGGACGGTTTGAGAGTTCACGGCCATGAACTGAGCTAGTTCTCTGTTTAAAAGATGAGTGAAAGGAAGAGAGAGGGGGAGAGCCCATTTGTGAGTGAGAAAGCCTTCTTCAGATTTTAGGGAGAGAAAGAGGAACCAAAGGAGAAGGAGGCTAGGGTTTTGCTCCAACAATGGATTTGGGAAGATTCTCCCCAACAGAAATCAGCACAAGTGCCAAGAAGATTGGAAGCCTCCTTCATGATGGTTTCTATCTCTTCCCCTTGTGGTTCTCCCATTTCTAGCATGGAGTAGATTTCTTTTTCACTTGGGTGTTGTGAAACCTGAGCTAGCTACCATGTAGTTTTCTGTTATGTGAATTGAATGATTGTTTATGAGTTTTGTTTAATTCAATGATTGAGGTATTATTCATGTTGATTGTGCATGTTTGTGCTTAGCAATATAAGGGTTGTGTGTGTGTGTGTTTAGCAATCTAATTAGCCAATTAACCTAGATTAGAGAGGGAAAACCCCCTTCAAGGGAGGCTCAATTGAGTTGGTATTCCTAGGGCTTTTTAAGTCACATATCTAGGTTAATTTAGGGCAAACTTCGATGTTGGATTAAACAATTTGGTTAAGCGCGATTAAGCCTACCAACCTTTGGGTTGAGTGAGGGAGTAAATCAACTATCGATTGCCTAAACCGAGAGGCTCGAGTGACAGCCTATAACATATCCCTCGGTTTAGCAATCGAGAGTGTGGTCTACGACCATATTTGTGTCCCATAGCGGTTTGCGACCACCTTGCCCGTAGCTATCGTCTCGATTCACATACCATGGTAGTAGTTGGGGGAAGCGACACCCGAGTGATCCTTCTCGCAAAAGAGCTTTCAAAACCATTCAATTTTGTCTTTCTTTACTTTAATTAGCAAACTTTTCAACCAAAATCGAGTTTCTACATAATGATTCAAATGACTGAAGTAGGAGTAGACGGACCAGCCCGGGTCGATATTTAAACATACTTATCCTGTACTGCACCCGACAAAGGTTTATACTTGGACCTTAGGCGGGAATTTATTATAGTATTTGGGAGGAGTCAATAGGATCTTCTGGTGGAGGAGGCGACCGTACCCCTTCCATGAAAATGCCTTCCTAGATGGAACTCGGGATGAAAGCTCGGTGTGGACGGTGGGTATTAACCATTGAAAGGAGCATACAGTAGATCTAGACCCCGGGTTGACAATTAGAACTTTCCTGTTGCTGCATTTCCGGACTGCGATTACACTTGGTCGCAGTTAGGTGTTGTGTTTTAGCGTGTCAAGTTTTTGGCGCCGTTGCCGGGGAACCTCTAGTTTATTGGAGAAACGTGAAACTTTGTTACTCTAGCCTTTTCTTCACTGCATTTTCTCTCTTCCACCTGTAGGAACTTCAAGCGGGCTCTAAAGGTTCGATCACCACGTTCGCCAACCAAGCGGACAAGTTCCTCACTCGCTACCATCCTCCGTCCACGACGGCGGACCTGCAGAAGCAAATTACCCACTTTGCTCAGGATGAAGATGAGACCATCCGGGATGCTTGGGAGAGATACACCAGTCTCTTCCTCAAGTTCCCAACCATGGTTTTACTGACGCCTTCAAGGTGGGCACCTTCTACCATGCCCTCTTCCCAGAAGACAAGCAGCTGATTGACTCGGTCTGTGGCGGGAATATGCTCACCAAAACACCGACACAGCTGAATCAACTTTTTGAAGAGATGGCAGAGCAAGGCTATGACTGGGGAACTGCGAGGAGATGGAGACGAGCACCAGGGAGGGGTGTGCATGCTGCAGCCACCCAGTCATCTGATTTGGTGCAGGTGGTATCGAAACTGGTTTCAGCCATCGATCGCTCTAGGAGAGATGACTGTTGATCCACTTGTTCGATGACTGTTGGTGCAGGTGGTATCAAAACTGGTTTTAGCCAGCCATCGACCCAGTGGTGGCAAGATGACTGTTGATCCACTTGTTCGGGCACAAGAGAGAGAGACCCCTACTTCAGCACTTCCAGGTAATAAGGAGGAAATGGAGAAGGAGGTTGAGGTGCCTGCTCCTAAACCGCAACCAGTGGTGAAGGAGTATGTACCGCAACTTCCGTTTCCTACTCGGTTGCACAAAGACCGACTGGAGACTGAGTTTGCCAAGTTCATGGCAATGCTGAAGCATGTAAACATAAGCATGCCCTTCGTGGAGGCATTATCGAAGATGCCCAAGTATGCCAAGTTCATGAAGGATCTCCTCACCAACAAGAGGAAGCTTGGGGAGCTGTCAACGGTGACGCTCAATGAGGAGTGTTCTGCCATCCTGCAGAACAAACTACCAGAGAAGCGAAAAGACCCAGGGAGTTTTACTATCCCTTGCATGATTGGTAGTTTGCATATAGGGATGTCCTTGGTGGATTTAGGCACTAGCATAAATGTCATGCCATATAAACTATTTAAAAAGCTAGGCCTAGGTGAACCCAGTGATACTAGGATGAGCATTCAACTTGCTGGTAGATCCATTATGCATCCTAGGGGCATTGCAGAGGCCTTGATAGTCGCAGTAGGGCCATACTCATATCTTGTTGATTTTGTGATTTTGTACATAAATGAGGATGTGGATGTGCCATTAATATTGGATAGACCTTTTCTCGCCACCGCCAAGGCGCTCATTAATGTGAATGATGGGAAATTGATTTTGCGAGCTGGGGTGAACAAATCACCTTCTCTGTTCCTGATATTATGAAACACCCCCAGCTCCATGATGATCTAGACTACTGTGATGTTGTTGCTGATTTTGAGACCACACTCACCATCACAAGTACGGGTACTGATGATTTCCTTGAGCGTTGTCTTTTGCTAGGGGAACAGGCATCACAAGATGTGCAGCTGGAGGAGCAGCTCGCGGAGCTAGACGGGGCCGCGATTGAGAGACGAGAGATACCATTCAAGCCGATCCCTATCTCATCCCGGATCGCTACATCATTGGAGGAGCCTCCAGAGCTAGAGCTTAAGCCCCTCCCCTCTCACTTGGAGTATGCATTTCTCCGGAAGGGGAATAAGCTCCCGGTCATTATTAGCTCGGATCTGACACCCGAGCAGAAGAGCAGACTGGTGGCTCTGCTGCACAAGTATGCCCGGGCTATGGCATGGAAGATCACAGATATCAGAGGCATTAGCCCATCCTTCTGCTCCCACAGAATTCTGATGGAGGATGAGGTTAAGCCAGTCAGGCAGCCACAGCGGATACTGTATCCCAACTTGGAGGCAGTGGTCCGGGCAAAGATTGTGAAGCTCATGGATGCAGGGACCATCTTTGCTATATCTGATAGCAAGTGGGTCAGTCCCACTCAGGTGGTCTCGAAGAAAGGCGGGATGACTGTGGTCCCGAATGAGAAGAACGAGCTGATCCCGATGCGGACCGTGACAGGCTAGAGAGTCTGCATAGATTACAGGCGCCTGAATGATGCCACCAGGAAAGACCATTTTCCCCTGCCTTTCATTGATCAGATGCTGGAGAGGTTGGCTGCCCATGAGTTTTATTGCATCTTGGATGGCATGTCTGGTTATTTCCAGATTCCTATCGCGCTAGATGATCAGGCGAAGACTACATTCACTTGCCCCTTCGGTACCTTTGCTTACCGGAGGATTCCATTCGGGCTGTGTAATGCACCAGCGACCTTCCAGAGATGCATGCTGGCAATCTTCGACCGACTGGTCGGAGAGATCATGGAAGTATTCATGGATGACTTCTTGGTTTATGGAGACTCCTTCACTCATTGTCTCCATAACCTGGAACTCGTTTGAAAGAGGTTCGAGGAGACAAATCTGGCACTCAGCTAGGAGAATTGCCATTTTATGGTCCGTGAGGGGATTGTGCTATGGCACAAGATCTCCAAGCAGGGGATTGAGGTAGATGGTGCGAAGATTGAGACGATCAGTCAGCTACCTCCTCCCATTTCTGTGAAGGGGATTCGCAGCTTCCTGTGTCATGCAGGCTTCTACCGGGGCTTCATTAAAGATTTCTCGAAGATTGCCCTACCTCTGGCCAAGCTGCTGGAGAAGGATGCACCATTCCAGTTCACTCCTTAGTGCACAACGACATTCGAGACTTTGAAGGAGAAGCTTACCCATGCACCCATCATGGTGACTTCTAACTGGTCTCTTCCCTTTGAGCTGATGTGCGATGTGAGTGACTATGCAGTCGAAGCCGTTGTGAGTGACTATGCGGGAAGCACTTCCAGCCCATCTACTACGCGTCAAAGACCTTGAACGATGCGCGGGATAATTACACCACCACTGAGAAGTAGCTCCTCGCTGTGGTGTATGCATTTGATAAGTTCCGACCATATCTGGTGCTCTCCCATGTGGTGGTCTATACAGACCCCTCGAGGATTCGCTACCTGATGAGCAAGGCTAATTGACAATCTAAAACACAACACCTAACAATGGCCAAGTGTAACCAATGAAAGGGACTGCAGTATAGTGGCACAAGTAATAAATATCGAATCCACGGGTCTCTAGAGTTACTATTACTCAGCTTCAGTTCATTATCTAGCAAACTAGATTAAGGACTGATTTATAAACTACTCTACTGACTACTCTACTAATTACAAGTTGTGAACTCACTTAGGTATGATCACCCTAGCTCCTCAATTAGGTCCAAGTTGCAATTACCTTTGGTTTATCTACTGTTGATTAAACTGCGGAAGATCCGACCTTAGCTTGGAATCTCTTAAGCTGACCAAGCCCTCTCAGTCCAACTACCCGGCAGGCGACTAACCTTCACCGGGATAGAAAGCTGAGGCTATGAACACAGAACTCCACTACCGAAATTGGATTCCAGTACAAAGCAGTAGATTGACTAACTCTCGTATAACCAATTCACCACCATCAATCAAGGAAGCTCTCTTAACCTAATCAGATTCTATCTATCATAGGTTAAAGCAGAAATCAAGAGAATTTGATCAAGATTCAATTGACTCAATAAATCATGCCTCAATTGACTCAATATAGCATCCAAAACTTCATAGAAGAAAGATCCTAACACATGGAACTAGGGTTCCTCAAACCTTAAGTGAAGGGAAGTTACTCCATAGAGAAGAGATAGACTGCAGAAATCTGATCTAGATCTTCCATCTCCAAGCTTGATTCCCGAGCTACAATGGCGAAGAAATCCTCCAAAATAGCTCCAAGAATGTTCCCAAGTCGCTCTCTCTCTCTAGGGTACGTCCCTTGGGTGTTTGGGAACCAAAACCCAGCTCTCCCCTTTCCTTTGGCTGAAAATCGAGTTTTAAACAGAAATTTACGATCACGCGGCCAGGCCACACGGCCGTGTGGCTTTCCCAGCTGCCCGTGTGAAGGCTTGGTGATTTCCACACGGCCTCGACCCACACGGCCGTGTGGAGTTCCAGGATGCCGGTGTGGCTTGCTCAGCCTCTGTTTAATGCTTCGTTTCTCCCTCGTCCAGACTCCGAATCAGTCCCCGTTTGATCCCAGACGCTCGTAGTCTCGTCTTCTTTCTTTTCATGACAAGATTGCATGATTTTTTGTCCATAAAGTGAGGTAGAAATCCATTCTTCTTCAGGTCATGCCCGAGTTTCTTCTCCTGAATTGTCAATTGATCTCTTATTGATTTGAAACTTGCGCCTATGCTTCACTTTATGTGCTAGGACCTGAAATGTGACAAAGGAACACAACCTATCATAAAATAGGACAAGGACGCAATAATTTAAGCTCAAACAATCAAGAAACAAAGGGGGAAACATGTGCAAATACCGAGTCATCAAATCCCCCCACACTTAACTGTTTGCTTGTCCCCAAGCAAACCTAACTCAAACCAATGCAGCTCTCCAGACCTCTATAGCAACAAACAACCCCGATCGTCGGTAGAGGATTTCCTAGATCATATAGCAGCTTACGAGGTCAACTGGTCTTCTAAAACGTCCCCTATCTCTCTCAATGCGAGTACTAGACTCAAGCCAGGAACATGAGATGAAGTAGAAGTAAGACAGTCAGTTCATGGACAAAGGGACTCACACCATTCACAACCAAGGACTCGTTGTACCGGGGTGCTCTTTCACTTCATTTCACCGTTGGAACCCCTTTTTGCACTTTCATTTACATTTTTTTTCTATTTTTTTTCTTCATTCACTTAGCGGGGGTTCCAACTGCAGTCTTTTGCACGGTCGACCCTTATTAGTCGAGCAAGAGCAATTTTTGTACATCTAGCACTCGCCAGAGTACTTATTTTAACTCCTTTTCCTCAACTCGTGTGGAGGGTCAATGAAATCAGGGGGGGTCGGAAGCTCTATCCGTGCCCTTAAAAACACATCCTCAAGTAGCCAAACCGTTCAACGGGGGAAAATTTTACTTGTACTAGAGACAGCTTAGCTTCACCTTGTTGGAGTACCCCACTATGGATCACTAAAGTCTCTTCCAAAACCCGATTTTGTGCAATGAACGGTGCCACACACGTTGGGCTTACCCCATGTTTAAGATTTCAATGATTCGACATGGAGGACCAACTGCTTCCCATTTTCCATATGAGCACCCTGTTCGATACACGAGTCCATAACACAATCCAAACAGAGTCACCATTACCACATGAATTCAACGGTCTTAGCTCCACTACTTCACAAAATAAACTGGCACAACAGAGAGCTAGATAGGAAAAATCTTATAATTCAACATCCTCCATAGTGCTACACTACCTCCCTAGGTTGCACATTACTATAGAGAAGTCAATTCAAAGCATACTGAGCAGGCAATTTGCAAGGAAACACAAACTTGGAGCCCTCAAATTTAAAAATTTGGACAGTGGACTAGGCTCCAAGCACACAAACAGCCAAACATTCACCCGCATACATAATCGAACACCCCCCCATACTTAAGCACGACATTGTCCTCAATGGAGGAAAGATAAGGAGGGTAGAACGAAGTTACCAGATCAAGGGTGAATGATGATGGACGGGTCAGGCGGTGCATTACAGGAAGAGAGAGTAATCAGAACGCAAACACCACACAAAATCTCACAAAGGTTGAGTTATTGACTCTAAAATCAAATAACAAAACTGACTCAACCGAGGAGAAATAGAGAAAGAAATGCAAACCGACTGGTTGGGTTTCTTCCCAACAAGCGCTTCTTTCACGTCGTGAGCCAGACGATGGCTCCTAAGTTTCGGTCCATGCTAGAACCTCCTTGAAGTTGAGGTTCTCATCAATGAGGTGGAGTCGCAAGTCACGAGCATGTAGTATGACTGGTGATGGAAGCTCGTGCACTTGATGCAGATGAAGTCTCCATCCTCGAGACCTCTTCTTCTCTTCTCTCGTCTCATTGCCCCAAACCATATATGACAACATCGATTGACCACCATCACATCCACCAAGAGGGATCGTTGTCGATGTGGCCTTGGTCTGGCAAAGAGACACTGCAAATGGGTCCTTGCTAAGTAGTTCCTCGAAGTTTGGTGGGTATATTACTTGTATTATAGGGCAGGTGGAAGCCTCTTCCACCTTAACTTCATCCTCAGCCTGGACACCACTCGCTTCTTCAACCCCCCTTCCATCTTCAAAATGTGGTCTCTCTCCTCGGAAAAGATTAAGAACTACCTCTTCTTTTCTTTCTTCCTCATCCTCCACAACTTCTTTCCTCACCCTTTCTCTCTCTTCTTCTTCCATAACTGATTGTAGAGCAAGTCGCCATGCAAGGTTCTCAATAAGTTCAGCTTGCATCTCCTCGCTCGGGCCCAGCATGTCGGAGCGGAAATGGGGAAAGTGGTGATCTACCACTAGAGGATAAACTTGATCATGATTATCATGGGAGTTTTCCTTGACAACTTCTGTATGCTCCTCAACATCCTCACGATTGCCTTCTTCTTCCTCCACCTCTACTTGTATGGCAGCATAAAGGTTGTCTTGAGAAAACTGTGAACAGGCTTTCTCAATGACCTCTATGTGCTTCTTTATGCTCCGAAGGGTATCCTCTGTTTCACGGGGAAAGGAGAAGTCGGTTTGGGCAATGGCCTAAATATGAGGATCCATCTCGGGAAAGGATCTCTCAGGTACTCGAGCAATCTGCTCCACAAGAAGTCTCAAGTGATAGTTTAGATCTGGCTGTGGAGTGTAGCATGGCTCTGCCGGATCGCCCGTGAAGGCTGTGGCGAACTCAAGATCTGATGGCCCTTCTTGTTGTGGGAGGAATTCTTCTTGATAAGGAGATTGTTCTTGAAATACCGAGGGGTCTGATTGTTCTTCGTAGTAGGGGGGTTGGTACTGAAACCTGACTCCATAGTCTTCTCCTCCTTGGTTACTCTAGGGATTCTCGGGGTAATACCACTCGGATAGTGGTGGATACCCCCAATGATTGGAGAAGCCATGAGGGTCCATGATTCAGATCTGCACCAACAAAAATAAAAAAAAACACTCAAGTGAAAAGCAAGGGCGGAAAACAAAAGAAAAACGCTAAAGTAACAAACTTCTGCCTTTCCTAATAATCTAGAAAGTCCCCGGCAACGGCACCAAAAACTTGACATGCTAAAACACAACACCTAACAATGGCCAAGTGTAACCAATGAAAGGGACTACAGTATAGTGGCACAAGTAATAAATATCGAATCCACGGGTCTCTAGAGTTACTATTACTAAGCTTCAGTTCATTATCTAGCAAACTAGATTAAGGATTGATTTATAAACTACTCTACTGACTACTCTACTAATTACAAGTTGTGAACTCACTTAGGTATGATTCCCCCTAGCTCCTCAATTAGGACCAAGTTGCAATTACCTTTGGTTGATCTACTGTTGATTAAACTGCGGAAGATCCGACAGTAGCTTGGAATCTCTTAAGCTGACCAAGCCCTCTTAGTCCAACTACCCGGCAGGCAACTAACCTTCATCGGGATAGAAAGCTGAGGCTATGAACACAGAACTCCACTACCGAAATTGGATTCCAGTACAAAATAGTAGATTGACTAACTCTCGTATAACCAATTCACCACCATCAATCAAGGAAGCTCTCTTAACCTAATCAGATTCTATCTATCATAGGTTAAAGCAGAGATCAAGAGAATATGATCAAGATTCAATTGACTCAATAAATCATGCCTCAATCGATTATAATCGAACAATATAGCATCCAAAACTTCATACAAGAAAGATCCTAACACATGGAACTAGGGTTCCTCAAAACCTAAGTGAAGGGAAGTTACTCCATAGAGAAGAGAGAGACTGAAGTGAAGGGAAGTTACTCCATAGATCTTCAATCTCCATCTCCAAGCTTGATTCCCAAGCTCCAATGGCGAAGAAATCCTCCAAAATAGCTCCAAGAATGTTCCCAAGTCGCTCTCTCTCTAGGGTTCGTCCCTTGGGTGTTTGGGAACCAAAAACCCAGCTCTCCCCTTTCCTTTGGCTGAAAATCGAGTGTTAAACAGAAATTTCCGATCACGCGGCCAGGCCACACGGCCCTGTGGCTTTCCCAGCTGCCTGTGTGAAGGCTCGGTGATTTCCACACGGCCACGACCCACACGGCCGTGTGGTGTTCCAGGATGCCCGTGTTGCTTGCTCAGCCTCTGTTTAATGCTTCGTTTCTCCCTCGTTCAGACTCTGAATCAGTCCCCGTTTGATCCCAGACACTCGTAGTCTCGTCCTCTTTCTTTTTCATGACAAGCTTGCATGATTCTTTGTCCATAAATTGAGGTATAAATCCATTCTTCTTCAGGTCATGCTCGAGTTTCTTCTCCCGAATCGTCAATTGATCTCTGATTGATTTGAAACTACCGCCTATGCTTCACTTTATGTGCTAGGATCTGAAATGTGACAAAGGAACACAACCTATCATAAAATAGGACAAAGACACAATAATTCAAGCTAAAAAAATCAAGAAACAAAGGGGGAAAACATGTGCAAATACCGAGTCATCACTAATGCAAAGCCTAGGCTCATCCGCTGGATCCTGCTTCTGCAGGAATTCGATATAGAGATCCGGGACAAGAAGGGAGCCGAGAATGTTGCTGCAGATCACCTTTCACGGTTGGAAGCCCCTCCGGTGGACAACTTCATGGAGGAGATCGATGACTCTTTCCCGGATGAGCGATTGCTGGCAATGACATTGGTGGACAGCATGGCCCCTTGATATTCTTACCCGAAGCATTACTTTTAGCAGGATCCTTACCTCTTCAGGATCGGAGGAGATGGCGTGATCTGGCGCAGTGTCATGGAGCACGAGATGGGAGACATCATGTCTCAATGCCACTAGGGACCTACTGTAGGTCACCATGGAGGAAACCGCACGACGCGGAAGGTGCTACAGTTGGACTTCTATTGGCCCTCGCTCTTCAAGGATGCAGACACCTTCGCACAACAGTGCGACCGTTGCCAAAGGTCAGGTAACATTTCTTCCCGGGATGAGATGCCCCAACATATTTCTATCATTTGTGAAATTTTTGATGTTTGGGGCATCGATTTCATGGGCCGATTCCCTTCATCTTTTGGCAATTTGTACATATTGGTTGCAGTGGACTATGTGTCGAGGTGGGCAGAACTCAAGCTATGCCCACCAATGATGCAAGACGGGTCTGTTCATTTCTGAAGTAGCTTTTCTCCCGGTTCGAACCACCTCGCGACATCATTAGTGATAGAGGAACCCATTTGCAAGGGCAATTCACTAAACTCCTCTCCCCGCTATGGTGTTAAGCATCAGGTATCGGTGGCTTAACATCCCCAATCAAATGGGCAAGCCGAGCTGAAGAACCGGGGGCTTAAAAGAATAATTGAAAAGACGGTGGATTAGTCTCGTAAGGATTGGTCCACTAAGCTCGATGATGCTCTTTGGGCGTATAGGACAGCCGACAAAAACCCGATTGGTACTTCACCCTATATGCTTGTCTTTGGGAAGGCGTGTCATTTGCTAGTAGAGCTAAAGCATAAGGCCTTTTGGGCCCTTAAGCGGCTAAACTTGGATTTGAGTGTTGCAAGTACTGAACGTAAGTTGCAGCTACTGGAGTTGGAGGAATGGCGTCACCACGCCTACGAGAACACCCTGCTCTACAAAGAGCGAACTAAGCGTCTCTACGACGCTCGGTTGAGGGACTCTATGGAGTTTCAAGTAGGTGATCGTGTTCTGCTCTTCAATGCACGCCTGTAACTCTTCCCGAGCAAGCTACGTTCGAGGTGGTCGGGACCCTTCACGGTCACCCAAGTTTTCCCGCATGGTGCGGTGGAGATAAGCAATGCTCAAACTAGGCCATTCAAGGTTAATGGCCACCTCCTAAAGTTGTACTTGGGAGGTTCTGTCAAGCGCGCAGAGTTGCTGATCAAGCTCGAGGACCCTTAGTTCCTCTACTGGCGTCCAGCTAAAAGACGGTAAAGAAGCGCTTGTGGGGAGGCAACCCCACCTATGTTTGCGTTTCTTTTCCTTTCCTTTTCCCTTTTGATTTTTTGTGTTTTTTAGTCTTGAGGTGTTGTCCAAGGGTTGAATGTTGATTTTGCGCGAAAATAGGTCAAATTCGGGGCTCTAGAATTCCGCACGGCCAGGCCTAAATCCCACACGGCCGTGTGGAGGCCCTGGAAGTTCCACACGGGCAGCAGGGGTCCCACACACGGCCGTGTGGAAACCTCGGCCAGCCCGTGTCGACGCCACACCGGCAAACAACCCACGGCCGTGTGGCCGACCCAGTCGCTATAAATTCGGCCGACACGGCCACGTCACAGGAAAATCTCACACCCCTCGCCAGAATCCTCTCCCCCTCGTTGGAAAACGGCGATTTTGAATTTTTTTTGGGCGATTTTTCACCAAACCACCACCCAACTGATGACTCGGTATTTGCACATGTTTTCCCCTTTGTTTCTTGATTGTTTGAGCTTGAATTATTGCGTCTTTGGCCTATTTTATGCTAGGTTGTGTTCCTTTGTCCCATTTCAGGTCCTAGCACATAAAGTGAAGCATAGGCGCAAGTTTCAAGTCAATCAGAGATCAATTGACGATTCGAGAGAAGAAACTCGGGCATGACCTGAAGAAGAATGGATTTCTACCTCACTTTATGGACAAAGAATCATGCAAGCTTGTTATGAAACGAAAGAGGACGAGACTACGAGCGTCTGGGATCAAACGGCGATTGATTCGGAGTCCGGACGAGGGAGAAACGAAGCATTAAACAGAGGCTGAGCAAGCTGCACGGGCAGACCAGCGTGGCCACGCACGGCCGTGCAAGTGACCAGTTTGGCCGTGCGGGATTGTGCGTGGGCACGCACGGGCACAAGTGAAATCCGCACGGCCGTGCAACATACAATTCTGGCCGTGCGAGTTGGCTGAGGTTCAACTAATTGATACGCCGCGTTTTGAGGTGCACGGCCAGAATGGTGATGTGCACGGCCGTGCACCCTGGCCGCGCGAGTCGGGATTTCCTGGTTTTAAGCCAAATTCCGAACCAAAGAAGAAGGAGAGCTGGGTTTTTGATCCCAAACACCCAAGGGACGAACCCTAGAGAGAGAGGGCGATTTGAGGGCATTCTTGGAGTAGAGAAGGAGGATTTCTTCACCTTGGAAGCTCGAGGAACAAGCCCGGACTTGAAGACTGATCATCTGAAGATTCTTACTGCAGTCTCTCTCTTCTCTATGGAGTAACTTCCCTTCACTTAGGTTTTGAGGAACCCTAGCTATGTTTGTTTGATTGGATGATTGTATGAGTACTCTGACTTGATAATCTTGAGTTCATATTCAATCTATGCATGTTTTCATGATTCAATTCTGCTTTAGTCGAGATTATTGATTCTGCTTTGATTCTATGAGAGGGAATACCTGATTAGGTCAATAGAGCACCATAGATTGATAGTAGTGGATCGATTGCTTTAGTCGAGGGTTGATTCACTGCTTTGTATCGATTGAGAACCTCTTTCGATAGAGGGAGTCTAGTTCAGAACGCCTTGATCAGTTGTTCTAGAGAAGGATACGTCCCTCTAGGCAATTGACTCAAGAGGGCCTTGTTCCTTTAGTCGAGACTCAAGGTCTAGTCAAGGATTCTCCGCATTGTGAATGAAAGTGAAACAGGTTAGAGATCATCAATCGTTAATCTGGCTAGTGGCTAGGGGGAATCATACCTTAGTGAGTTCCCAACCTGTAATTAGATTAACTTTAACTGTAGTTTGCTAGAGTAGTTTTAGTTCTTTCATCTTAATCTGATTTGCTAAATAATAAACTGAAGCTGAGTAATAGTAACTCTAGAGACCCGTGGATTCGATATTTATCACTTGAGCCACTATACTGCAGTCCCTTTCATTGGTTACACTTGGCCTTTGTTAGGTGTTGTGTCGTAGCGAGTCAAGTTTTTGGCGCCGTTGCTGGGGACTTTCTAGAGTATTAGGAAAGGCAGAAGTTTGTTACTTTAGCGTTTTTCTTTTCTTTTCTTTCCCACCCTTGCTTTTCACTTGGGTGTTTTTGTTTTTGTTGGTGCAGATCTGAATCATGGATCCTAATGGCTTCTTCAATCATTGGGGGTATCCACCGCCATCTGGGTGGTATTACCCCGAGACTCCCTGGAGCAATCAAGGCAGAGAAGACTATGGATTCGGGTTCCAGTACCAACCCCCTTACTACGGAGAACAACCGGACCCCTGGGCATATCAAGAACAACCTCATTATCAAGAAGAATTTCTCCCACAACCAGAAGGGCCATCAGCGCTGGAGTTACTCATGGAGCAGTATGCTCGAGACTGTGAGAGAACATGCTCCAGGATGGATCAGTGTGTCCAGGCCTATCGTGAAACAGATGAGATCCTCCTGAGCCTTAAGAAGAGCGTTGATGATCTTGAGCGATCTTGGGCGCAACCTGCTCCAGATCACCCTTCTGCTACCATACAAGAAGAGGAGGAGGAAGAAGAAGGCTACAAGGGCATTGTGGAACACACTGAAGTTGTCACGGAGAGCTCCCGTGATGGTCATGATCAGACGTGTCATGTCGTAGCCGACCACACCTTCCCACACCCCAAACTGAGCTTTGAAGAGGCGGGCATGAGTGAGGAGATGCAAGAAGATCTCATGAAAGAAATTGCTTGGCAACTTGCTCTCCAATCCGTGCTAGAAGAAGAAGAGCAAGAAAGGGTGCAGAAAGAAGTTGTGGAGGATGACGAAAGTGAAGCAGGAGGAGTTCTTGATCTTTTCCCAGGGGTGATACCACATGAAGAAGAAAGGGAGGTTGAAGAAGCAATTGGCGTCCAGGCTGAGGACGGAGTTAAGGTGGAAGAGGCCTGCACCGGCCATGAGTTACATGTGATATCTCCACCAAACTTCGAGGAGCTGCTTGGCAAGGACCCATTTGCAGTGTCTCTTTGCCAGACCAAGGCCACATCGACATCGGTCCCTCTTGGTGGACGCGATGGTGGCCAATCGATGCTGTCATATCTGGTTTGGGGCAATGAGACGAGAGAAGAGAAGACGAGGTCTCTAGGGTGGAGACTTCATCTGCATCAAGTGCACGAGCCTTCATCACCTGCCACACCACCTGCTTGTGACTTGAGACTCCACCTCATAGATGAGAACCTCAACTTCAAGGAGGTTCTAGCATGGACCGAAACTTAGGAGCCATCGTCCGGCTCACGACGTGAAAGAAGCGCTTGTTGGGAGGCAACCCAACCAGTCGGTTTGCATTTCTTTCTCTATTTCTCCTCGGTTGAGTCAGTTTTGTTATTTGATTTTAGAGTCAATAACTCAACCTTTGTGAGATTTTGTGTGGTGTTTGTGTTCTGATTACTCTCTCTTCCTGGACTGCACTGCCTGACCCGTACATCATCATTCACCCCTGATCTGGTAACTTCGTTCAACCCTCCTTATCTTTCCTCCATTGAGGACAATGTCGTGCTTAAGTGTGGGGGGGTGTTCGATTATGTATGCGGGTGAATGTTTGGCTGTTTGTGTGCTTGGAGCCTAGTCCACTGTCCAAATTTTTAAATTTGAGGGCTCCAAGTACGTGTTCTATGCAATTGCCTGCTCAGTATGCTTTGAATTGACAGTCTTTACAGTAATATGCAACCTAGGGAGGTAGTGTAGCACTATGGAGGATGTTGATGCATTTAAGAAGTCTCATTTCTTCTTCATATAAAGTTGGTTGATTGAGTGAATTAGTGATCTTAGGACCCTTGAATTGTGTGGTGTTGTGGATTCTCTACCTGTCATGGACTCTTGTATCATGTTTTGAAAGTAACAGGTGCTCGAAAATGTGCTTCAAAATAAACGTCTCCCGTGCGAATAGGGCGAAAGTGTGTAAGGGGAGACGGGAATTCGTTCCCAATTTCCACCTACTACCTCCAGCCCCCTTACATGTCTTTCCCCCGCACGAGGGTCGAGACATCCGCTCCTGGCATGGCCGGTAAGAGCAGGTTGGGACCCTTGAAAAAGAAAAGAAAAGAAAAATATCAGAAAACAAGCAAAACAAAAAAAAAAGGGGTCTCAACCATCTTCAAGAAGCAGAAAATAGAGCACCTTGAAAAATGTGAGTCCATGATCTGTTGTTTTTGAGAATCTCCTCATCCACAATTCATTTGTCCTCTGTTCACTATTTGCCATGATGCCGACTCGCCGAAGAAGTTATGAGATGACTTGTGCGTCGGTTGACCTCGTAAGCTGCTAAATGATCTAGGAAGTCCTCTACCTACGATCTGGGTTGTTTGTTGCTATAGAGGTCTGGAGAGTTGCATTGGTTTGAGTTAGGTTTGCTTGGGGACAAGCAAACAGTTAAGTGTGGGGGGATTTGATGACTCGGTATTTGCACATGTTTTCCCCTTTGTTTCTTGATTGTTTGAGCTTGAATTATTGCGTCTTTGGCCTATTTTATGCTAGGTTGTGTTCCTTTGTCCCATTTCAGGTCCTAGCACATAAAGTGAAGCATAGGCGCAAGTTTGAAGTCAATCAGAGATCAATTGACGATTCGAGAGAAGAAACTCGGGCATGACCTGAAGAAGAATGGATTTCTACCTCACTTTATGGACAAAGAATCATGCAAGCTTGTTATGAAACGAAAGAGGACGAGACTACGAGCGTCTGGGATCAAACGGCGATTGATTCGGAGTCCGGACGAGGGAGAAACGAAGCATTAAACAGAGGCTGAGCAAGCTGCACGGGCAGACCAGCGTGGCCACGCACGGCCGTGCAAGTGACCAGTTTGGCCGTGCGGGATTGTGCGTGGGCACGCACGGGCACAAGTGAAATCCGCACGGCCGTGCAACATACAATTCTGGCCGTGCGAGTTGGCTGAGGTTCAACTAATTGATACGCCGCGTTTTGAGGTGCACGGCCAGAATGGTGATGTGCACGGCCGTGCACCCTGGCCGCGCGAGTCGGGATTTCCTGGTTTTAAGCCAAATTCCGAACCAAAGAAGAAGGAGAGCTGGGTTTTTGATCCCAAACACCCAAGGGACGAACCCTAGAGAGAGAGGGCGATTTGAGGGCATTCTTGGAGTAGAGAAGGAGGATTTCTTCACCTTGGAAGCTCGAGGAACAAGCCCGGACTTGAAGACTGATCATCTGAAGATTCTTACTGCAGTCTCTCTCTTCTCTATGGAGTAACTTCCCTTCACTTAGGTTTTGAGGAACCCTAGCTATGTTTGTTTGATTGGATGATTGTATGAGTACTCTGACTTGATAATCTTGAGTTCATATTCAATATATGCATGTTTTCATGATTCAATTCTGCTTTAGTCGAGATTATTGATTCTGCTTTGATTCTATGAGAGGGAATACCTGATTAGGTCAATAGAGCACCATAGATTGATAGTAGTGGATCGATTGCTTTAGTCGAGGGTTGATTCACTGCTTTGTATCGATTGAGAATCTCTTTCGATAGAGGGAGTCTAGTTCAGAACGCCTTGATCAGTTGTTCTAGAGAAGGATACGTCCCTCTAGGCAATTGACTCAAGAGGGCCTTGTTCCTTTAGTCGAGACTCAAGGTCTAGTCAAGGATTCTCCGCATTGTGAATGAAAGTGAAACAGGTTAGAGATCATCAATCGTTAATCTGGCTAGTGGCTAGGGGGAATCATACCTAAGTGAGTTCCCAACCTGTAATTAGATTAACTTTAACTGTAGTTTGCTAGAGTAGTTTTAGTTCTTTCATCTTAATCTGATTTGCTAAATAATAAACTGAAGCTGAGTAATAGTAACTCTAGAGACCCGTGGATTCGATATTTATCACTTGAGCCACTATACTGCAGTCCCTTTCATTGGTTACACTTGGCCTTTGTTAGGTGTTGTGTCGTAGCGAGTCACCAACCCATTCTTCCCTCATCCTTTTCGGCATTTACCTTGATTTTGGGGCGGTTTGGGCCGGATTTGGGTCACTGGAGGCGATTTCCGGCGAGACTCCCCTCATCATCCCTTATACCTTTACTTGTGTCTCCAGGTTTGATTTTGCCCTTTACCTTGTGATTTGTGGAGAATTGGGTTTTAGGGTGTACTTTTAGAGAACCACTTTGAAATGTGTGAATTGATTGAAATTGATTGAGGGGAAGGCTTTGTTTATGTGTGGATTATGTTGGGCAATGTTGCTTATGCTTGATTGAGCCCTTGTGGGCTATGAATTTGCCCATTCTATGCTTAATGATGTGCTTTGATTGAGCCCTTAATGATGTGCTTTGATGGTGTATTTGCTATGGATGTGAACCTTAAGTGCCTAATTCATCATGGATGTGCATCCCCACCCAGATTGTGCTTGTTTGATCGAGTTATTGACCCCCAAACTATGGATGAAACTATGGTTCGGTTGTTTTCTGTTCTCAAGCGTGAAGGTATGATTAACCTTTTTTATGGTTCTTTTGGCTCCAGTTTGGGTTGTTCTTTTGCAGGACCATGACGAAACCCGAACTCAAGCACCCATTCAACCGGGATTTGAAGTGGGGTCCCCACCAGGATCGCTTTAAGCGCGTCCTGGCCTCCTCGTTTGGGAAGCATCACTATTGGTCCAAGAGGGAGTTTGAGAAGCTGCATTGCTACGACCACTTCCTCGCCATTGCCACCAACCGCCCTTGGCGCCGTCTGCTGTCCATTTGAGAGAAGGTCTACCACGAGCTGGTGCTCGAGTTCTATACGACCTTCAAGCATGAAGATAAAGAGGACTGGGCGGACGGTGAAGCTGTCAAGTTCAGGCTCGGAGGTGAGCCCCGCTCCATGAGCTACCACGATTTGGCTTTCGCTCTCGACCTCGGCCTGGACGATAATATGGACTACGTCACTGAGCTCAACGATCCAGTGGGTGTTAACTTCAAGTTGTTGTACACCCACCTAGCTCAGCCTGTCCAGCGTCCCTTCCTTGCAGGGCGGACGAAGGCCATCACCGTGCAGCTCGATAACCGCATTCTCCATCACATGCTGGCAAAGTCCTACACTCCAGCTGGGGACAGTTCCAGCACCCTCACCAAGCTGTCCATGTACTTCATCCAGTCCATCCGCACGGCGAACCATCCTCTCCACTTGGGTTCTGTGGTGGCCAGGACTCCGGACAAGAGTGCTACACAACTGGTGACCCTCCACTGCACCCCCCTAATCATCCGCCTGGCCACCTACTTCCAGATCCCACTACAGGGTTGCACAGAGCAGGGGGCACTAGTGTCTTCGACGAAGACACGATCCGGCATATGCACCTATTGTGAGTCGAGCGCGACATCAAGTGGGATCGAGGGGTTTCCTGCTCCTCAAATCCCAGCGGAGGACCAGCTCGATGTTCCTGAGGATGAGGCCACTGAGGATGCCCACCTCAAGGATGTGGATGATGCTGATGCCCCCCGCCCGACCACGTTGGATTACGGGGGTAGCAATTCCACTTTCCCATCCCAGGACTACTTCACTCACCATTTCTAGCAGTTGAGTCTCCAGAATCAGCAACTCCTCGACCATGATCTCCAGTTCTTGCAGCAGTACTCGGCTCACCAGGCCGAGTATCAGACCCAGATGGCTGCCTATGATGAGCGCCTTGACCGTATGGAGACCTAGAAGGGGTGACCCTTGCTCACATCAAGCGGGAGCGGGCCCGATCTCGGCGTATGCAGGAGGTCCAACAACACCTGCTCCAGCTGATACCGGGCGAGCAGCCAGTCTGGAGGACTCCCTGGGAGGACTCTCCCCTTCCAGCCCTGCCCGCTGGTGATGATTCCTTCATGAATGACATCGACTTTGACAACCTTGCGATGAGTAGTCTATACTCGTCTCTCCTCCGAGTGTGTTTTTGTTTAAGACTTTTCGTGTTTGCTCCATGTGTGTGTGGAGCTTGAACTGCGTCTATCGTTTGTTTTTGTACTTTTTTCTTTCTTTTGTGGATTGTCTATTCTGTGGCCATCTGGGCTAACTCTTATCCCTAACGCACAGTGTGCTAGTGTGTTCTTTATGTTTCCTGCTGACTGGTCCACTTCCAGTCTCCCGGCAATATAGTAAAATCGTTCCCCTTATCTCTCCCTCTGCTCCACTGAGGGAAATGTCGTGGTTAAGTGTGTGTGTGTGGAGGGGGTGCTTTATATAGGTTGGAATCTATATATATATTTGAGGAATCTATATATGTGTGCTTTATATCGTTGTTTGCATGATCATATTGGCACTGTGATTTGAGTGGTGAATCGAATGGCTTTCGAATTATTGCATGACAACATGATTGTAACTAGGACAACAAATGATGATGACTGAGAAGTGTAGTAGAATTGTGTAGGGGTTCAGTTTTTCAACTGTTTGCTTACCAACTGTGACTTGGATTGATCACTTTCTCTTGATGGTCGTTTATGCATCTAGTTCAGGGAATCAGAATGAGCGATAGAGCATATAGGTAGCCATTGTGAGATTTGAGCCTGCTCGTTTCTTTCTTGTGTGATGGTTCCCTCTCCCATGATGTGTAGCATTCACGTTGTCATTAGCTAAGATGATGGAGGCATAGGATTAGCCCACAACCAAATTGACTGTCCTGATGTGTCATGCCCACTAGTCAGCCCTTTGAGCTGTGTGTTATCCTTTCTTTCGGTCTACAATGAAAAATCACCCTTTTGCATCTCTTAGAAGGTTCCACAGAGTGGTTTTTACATGTTCTCTGCTGTTTCTGCTAAATTTAATGTGAGGGTTGGAGGTAGTTCTCAAAAAGTTGGGCATGTGTTTGAAAAATGTGCATAGGTGGGGGTTCTCTCAAGAAATGAAAAAAAAAGAGAAAAAAAAAAGATGAATGAAAGCCAAAGAGAGCCACCACCAAAAATCTGAATAGTGCCCATTAAGTAGTGTTTCTTAGCAGTCTGGCTTAGAAATACTAACATAATTGTGACCTCCTTCGCTCTTGTGTTCTAAAGAATTTGAGTAATGCAGAATGGCAGAAAAAAAGTTACTGATTTGATTGACTGTGATCGTATTTGGGTTTGGAACTATGGAACCTTGTGGTATGAATACTTCCACCACCTAAAAGGCCTTTTCCCCATGTCCAAGACCCTGGCCAGTCTTCTGAACGTGTTTCTAAGACCTCCGGATTAGTTAGTGGTGACACCCCATATGTGAACTTTAACATTTAGAGGCCGCCTTCATGGTGAAGAGACGTTAGGGATTGAGAGAATAAGCATGCACATTTTTCGCATCAAATTGTCCTGACCCCACTGGTCGAGAGTGAGTGATTCATTTTCTCATATTCTCTATACTCTTTACCCCCGTGAGGACCTAGATTGCTCGGTCTCATTTCTGATATCTTGAGTTTTGTGCATGAGGTGACTGTCTTGAGTAAGTGGTTGAGTCAAGTCTATGTTGGTTGATGAACAGAAGGGAGACTCCTCCTTTACCCGATTTTGCTGCACTCGAATGTCCTCTATGGTGGTTATCCAAGTTGTTGTTGAAGTTGTTCATGTGTTGATGTTTGAAAGCCAGTACGATTCACGTGTTCTGTGCCTATATGATTTGTCCCCAATGTTGGTATGATTGAAATATGTGAGCTTACCTTGTATCTGACATGGTTTGCTTGGGGACAAGCAAACAATTAAGTGTGGGGGAATTTGATGACTTGATATATACACATATTTTTGTCCACCATTCTTACATCGTTTGAGTCTTATTTCTCGTGTTTTAGGCTGATTTCACGCTAGGTTGTTCTTGTTTGTGATATTTCAGGTCCTAGTACGTGAATGAAGGTTTGGGAACGAGTTCGGGGTCGATTGGACAAAGATTGGATGTTTGGCGAGAAGTTGAGGAAGCCATACGGGCACGCCTAAAACCCCACACGACCGTGTGACCTGGCCGTGTGGCACCAAATTGAAAGGGCAAGCCACACTGGCCATGTAGGGGACCCATTGTGGCCGTGTGGAAAGTCCAGGGAGCTCACACGGGCAGCCTGGAAATCCACACTGCCGTGTGGTTTTGGCCGTGTAGCATACCTGAAGCCACTTAATTGAAACGCGACATTTTGCACACTCACACGGGAAGCTGGGAAAGCCACACGACCTTGTGGTCGGGAATTTATGGGTTTGAACCCAAATTCGAGCCAAAGGAGAGAGAATCGACTTTTTGGAGTAAAAACAGAGTTTTAGAGAGAGAAAGTGCGAAGAACAAACCCTAGTAGCTATTTGGAGTGGATTTCTCACCATTGAAGCCCAGATTGCATCCCCAGGAGTGAAGATTGACATCCTAGAGCAGATTCTTCCCATTGTTATGAGTATGACTGCTTTGTATTCTATTTCCAACTCTCTCTATGGAGTAGAACTTTCTCTCACTTGGGTATGAAGAACCATAGTTCCATGTGTTAGGAATCTTGATTGTAATTACGTTTGGATTGTGATATTGCTTGATTATAATTGATTGAACTGTTTTGATTGAGTCAATTGAAGTCTGATCATCTTTTATTGATTTCTGCTGCAACATGAGATAGAAAGAATCTGATTAGGTTGTTAGAGCTTCTTCAATCGGTAGTAGTGAATCGGTAGTTAGTCGATTCACTTATTTGTACTGGAATCTAATTCCAGTAGTGGAGTTCTGTGTTCATTGCCTCTGCGTTCTATCCCGGTGAAGACTAGTCGTCTGCTGGGTAGTTTGACTGAGTAGGCTTGGTCATCTTAAGAGATTCCAAGCTACTGTCGGATCTTCCGCAGTATAATCAGCAGTAAAGCAACCAAAAGTAATTAGAAGTGAGACCTAACTAAGGAGTTAGGGGGACTCATTCCCGAGTGACTCTTCCCTTGCTTTAGAAAACCGAATCATTTCCTGCTTTCTTACTGCTTTTACTTAAATCAACAATCACCCAACTTAGTTTGCTAGATAACAGATATACACTGAGTAGGCAGTAGATCTAGACCCCGGGTTGACAATTAGAGCTTGCCTGTTGCTACATTTCCGGACTGCGATTACACTTGGTCGCAGTTTGGTGTTGTGTTTTAGCGTGTCAAGTTTTTTCCCTCCAGTTGGTCCCTCATGACATTGGCTTAGAAAAGCCATCATTTTCCTTCCCCGTCCACACCTTCAAATGATACCATCGGCCCCAATCCGAAAAAGGTGAGGATCATCCCAAAAGTAGTGTCGGAGGTTGGAAAAAAACCGTTTTTTTCATTTGTATTCATTCCCTTCAGTAGCTGCCGTCCGACCAAATAATTGGTGAATTTGGCAAACCACGGAGTGGCACTCTCAGTCATGCCAAGCATGAATAACTTTTCATCGAGGAAAGTGTCATTAATCTCGCCTTGGAACGTGCTCCCCTCGGTGATCCTCCGCAAGGTTCTCAGCCCCTTTTTTTTCTTTGATCTCCACATCGAATTCCTTGATAAGCATCTATCTTGCTCATCAAGAAACAAATGGCGCAATGATCTATGTATACATTGACCCTTGACATAACAAGATAGGACTGGAACTTGTCAAAAGCAAAGATGACCGCCAACAATTCCTTTTCAGTAGTTGTGTAGTTCTCTTCAGCCTCGTTCAATGTCTTTGAGGCATAACATATGTTTTAAAAATGTCTCCCCCACCTTTAATCCAACACCGCTCCCACTGCATAATGACTAGCATCACATATTAGCTTAAAAGGGAGGGCCAAATCCGGAGAAACCTTGACCGGGGCATTCGTGAGCCTAGCCTTTAGGACATTGAAAAATTTAAAATGCTCCTTCGTGAAGATAAAAGGTGCATCCTTCTATAAAAGCTTCGTTAGGGGGAGCACATTCTTTGAAAAGTTTTCTATAAATCGGCGATAGAATCCCGCATGCCCAAGGAATCTCCTAATTCCTTTACCTGATGTCGGAGGGGGAAGCTTACTTATGGTCTCAACATTGGCTCGGTCTACCTCGATGCCCTTCTTCGAAATCTTGTGCCCAAAAAAAATTCCCTCTCAAACCATAAAATGTGACTTCTGCCAAGAAAGCCAAATTTGTCTTTTCACATCGTGCAAGAACTTTTTCCAAGTTGGCCAAGCAGTGAGCAAATGAATCTCCAAATACCGAGAAATCGTCCATGAACACCTCCATTATCTCCCCCACAAGCTTATCGAAGATAGCCACCATGAGGCTCTGAAATATGACCAGGAAATTACACAATCCAAACGGAATGCATCTATAAGCGAATGTTCCGAATGGGCAAGTGTCTATCGTCTTAGCTTGATCTTCTAGGGGGATTGGTATCTGAAAGTACCCTGATATTCTATCCAAGAAGCAGTAATAGTCGTGACCCACGAGCCTCTCTAGGATTTGATCAATGAAAGGCAACGAGAAATGATCTTTACGAGTGGTAGCATTCAACCGACGATAGTCATTGCACACCCTCCAACCGGTCAGCGTCCTTGTTGGTATGAGCTCTTCCTTTCTTGGGAACAAACTAAGTCGGGCTTCCCCATTGACTGTCGGAAATTGGGTAGATAATGGGTAGATCCTCAACCACACCCTAAAGGTGCACTATTGACCTATCAGCCTACTGGATATTCATCCTAGTAGCTCTAAATCTACCTAGGTCTAACTTTGTAAACAATCTATACAACATCACATTAAAGCTAGCCCCTAGGTCCGCCAAGGACTTTCCTATGCACAAATTGCCAATAAAACAAGGAATAGTGAAACTCCTGGGATCTTTGCGCTTTGCGGGTAGGTGGTTCTGTAGGATTGCTGAGCACTCATCATTCAGGGACACAGTAGTCATTCCTTCCAGCTTCTTCTTGTTGGTGAGGAGGTCCTTCAAGTACTTCGCGTACTTGGGAATCTAAGAGAGGGCTTCGGCAAATGGAATGTTGAGGTGCATTTGGTTCATCAACTTCATGAAGTGGGCGAACTCTGCCGCCATGTGGCCTGTGTGAAATCGGGGGGGGGGGGGGTAAGGAAGAGGTGGACTTTTCTTCCCTTTATTTTGTTCTCGTGAAGTCGAGTTCACCTTATCCTCCACCGTCACACTTGGATCCCCTTGTTGCTCGGGGGAAGTTGTGGCTTTGGTTCGCTCTTCTAGCCTAGCAGGTTTCTTCTGGAGAGGTACTTCCCTTGTTTCTCTCTCTCGCTCTGAAGGCTCCTTGCGAGATAGCCCCCATCCTTGAAGTCAAGATTGTCAAGAGTGATTGATGACTTTGTAACCCTGCCTTTATGGTTGAGAACTTCTCTGTAGCCTCCACCATGAATCTTTCTATTTTTTCAAACTTTTTGGAGCTGGAACTGTCAAAGGTAGTCACAAGCTCCTACAAAGTGGACATCCTGTCGGCAAAGCAGTCAAAATCGTAGGATTTTAATATTTTACTTAGGGATTCCGATCGTGATTTTATTAATAAAATTGGTGGACCTTAAAATCGCTTAAAATCGAAATTAAAATCGTAAAATCGTACCAAAATCGGGATTTAAATCGTATAAGAACAAAATGGGAGGTTTGAGCAAATTTAAAAAAAGCCGTGAAAATGGCAAGGATGGGCATCTTCTCGGGTATTTTTTCTATTAAAAAAAATTTGAAAAGGAAAAAAATAATCAATAGTGTACATATGTAAGAATTAACATCATTATTAACAGTTAATGATTATATATTTATCAACCACTAGTATTAATTATTCTATTGGAGTTCTTTTATTCTTAGTTTAAAATCATGAGTAGATGATATTGAAATTAACCGGGATGAAGTAGTACTTTGATTTAAACTATCTAGACACAACATGAAAAACAAGAGCTAAGCCCCATGAGCTCTATCCTTTCCTCGCGAATTATTTTGAGTTATGCATTAAATAACAATTAAAATGATGATTTTGGAGCATTAATCTTGAGAATTATCATTTTAAATGGTATGTGTATTTGTGTTATTAAATGATTTACCTTATTAATATGATTATATGTTAATTTCCATATGGAAGTTAAAATCCTACGATTTTACGATTCGATTTTAGGATTCCGATTTCACATAAGTTTTCGGTTTTAGGTAAAACCCGAATTTAACTACTTTGCTTGTCGGGACTCGCGGGGGAGATAGAGTACAACTGCTCACAAGAGCCCTCTTCCTCATTCATCACTTGGTACTCTGCCCCTTCATAGCTTGCACTCACTTGATGAACATGCCTCAATTACACATTCAATATTAGATTCAAGCGGGGGACTCACTCCTACACTTATCGTCAAGCCCCAATCATACCCTTTATTTGCCATGTCTTCAAGCAACTCGCTCACTTGGGGTGGAGTCATGTTCATCAATTTCCTTTGACATAAGAAGTCAATGAGGATCTTGTCGTCTTGGTGTAGACCGCCATAGAAGGTCTCAATCCGGAATTGCTCCTCGAATCCATGGTGTGGGCATTGGAGGAAGTAATTGGAGTACCTGTCCAAAACATCCCTAAATTTCTCATCTTCCTCTTGCTCAAAATGGGTGATCTTCTAGCGCCACTCCGCCATCTTTGAAGGTGGGCAATACCGAGTCATAAACTTGTTGAGCATATCATCTCACGAAGTGATAGAGAAAGCCGACCTATTGTTTATCCACCGAGACGCATTCCCCGCAAGAGAGTAGGGAAATAGCTTCAACTTCAAAGCATCTTCGGGGACACCTTTGATCTTCAAATTCCCCCCCCCCCCCCAAGTTCAATGAACTTCTGAACATGCTCCCTTGGAGACTCGTTGCTAAGCCCATGGAATAGGGCATTGTTTTGAATCATGGTGACTAGGGCGGGCTTGATCTAAAAATTCTCGGCGGCCACGGACGGATGTCGAATGGCAGGTTGAATATCTGTCGGCCTCTGAGCCACGTAGTAGCCCATGGTCCTTGTTGGCTCCTCCGCGATCACTCCACCTTAAGCGGGTTGATTACCCGCCATTTCTGCTTTACTTCCTTCCTCTTCGTAATCAACCCCTTCCTCTTCTATTCTCCTTCTTGCCTCCGCTTGTTCCCTCTAATGAGCCAAGTGTCGGAGAGTGCGGTTGAGAACCTCGTCTAGTGGTGACAAAGGTGTTGGATTACTTCGGCTCATACACCTCCCTATACGCACTCAAAAGAACCACAACACGTCTAGCACAAGCAAGATTTACAAACTCAAAAGGCGAAAATTAAAAGGTAGATTAACAACAAACAATCTTTTCAAAATAATGAAGCGTTGGTTCCCTGGCATCGGCGCCAAAAACTTGACACGTCCCAAATACCACAATAAAACTCCCAGTTAAGGCCCAAGTATAAAAATAAACTGGGTGTAGTATAGGGCAAGTATGTTTAAATATCGACCCGAGCCGGTTCATGTACCACTACTTCGATTGTTTGTAACATTATCTAGCGAATGGCTTTTGGTGAAAACAACGATCTATAGCTAAAATGTTTGGAAAAGTAAATGGATTTGACACTAATTAAGAAGGCTTCACTCGGGTGTTGCTGCCCCTAGCTGGCAATTATGACTTGTCGGATCGGATTGTCGTGTGTGGTAAGGTGGTTGTAGACCGTAGGGAAGTGCAACAAGTAGCCAAGCGCCACTCTTTCGGTCTCTAGTTCGAGGGAAAGGAATTCGATTCAAGCCACCAACGTGATTCTCTCAATCTATTGAATAAGGTTTTCTAAGAATTCACCCTCGAATCAGAGTTCGGACGGGTGAATAAAAGGCTTGCCCTGCATTAACCTAGGTAGGAGACAATGAATTGCCTAAGAAAATCCAGCATACAAGCCTCTTTCAAAGAAAGGAAGGGGGTTTTCTCTCTACCTAGGTTAGAATGGCAATTAGATTGATAGGCTTTCACACAACACAATCATTCATGAAAATGCTGCCATATTCACATTAAACACAACCACACACAAAAATTCAATCCATACATACATTCACATAATTGTAGCTAGGGTTTACAAATACCCAAGTGAAAGAAGGGACTACTCCATGCTAGGAGAATGGAAAACACAAGAGAGAAGAAAAGAAACCATCAATGAGATGTTAGCCTTGCTCCTTGTGTTGAAGAGATCCTCCTCTTGGGGGGGGGGGGGGGGGGGGGGAATTCCCAAATCCTTGCTTGAAGATGAAACCCTCACACTAGGTCTCTCCCCCCCCCCCCCCCCCCCCCCCCCTCCTTTCCCTTCAAATCAACCTCCTTTATATACCCAGATCGGGCTCAGATCATGGTCCGAGTTCACGGCCGTGAATTGAAAGCCCGGACTGTGATATCAAGTCAAAACGCGCCTAATCACTAAGTCCTGTTCACGGACAATGGCCTCAGTTCACTGTGTTACGACCGTGAACTGACTTGAGTCCAGTGAATGTCTTTTAAGCTCTAGATGCGTGGCTATTCATGGGTAGTGCATCCAGTTCATGGTATTAGTTACCATGAACACACAACCCAAACTATGATTTGCTGTTGTTTCCACCCTTTGACTTGATTTTTTGCCCCTATCGTCGAACTTTCGACTCCGGGGTTGGTTCCACCTGCCATAATCTGAAAAACACCAAAACGAGGCAAAACCCGGGGTAAAAAAAAACCTCCCAGAGTAAAAATGCTTCAAACGACTAAGCAGGTCGTGGGTAAAAAGTATACAAATGAGACCGAATCAATTACCAATTTACACCTCCAAGTTTTGAAGGCTTGCTAGATGGTTCCTCAATCCTGCCTCAATCAAAGTAAACTTTGTTGATGCTACATCCATAAATTGCTCAATCTTCTCAAACTCTTGAGTGCTCGTGCTCACGAAGGTGGTCACGAGGTCTTAAAGTTTTGCAAAATTTTCGAGTTGTTGGAACCCTTGACCACCTTGATCTTGGAATGGTTGTTGGAAATTAGAGTCTTGGAATTGCGACCTTTGTTGAATTAAAGTAAGACTTGGTAGATAATTTCTCGTTTGTCTGTGGAAACTGGGGGGGCGGTCTTGGGTTGGTAGGGGAGGACCAAGAGAAAATGTGATGATGTCGCCATCCCGGGCTGTAAGTGTTGCTATAGGGGTCTTTCCCTCTAGCATTGGCGATGAAAATCACCTGCTCTTTGGGGTGCTTGATTCCTTCATCATTTGACACTCCGAAATCTCGTGGTTGGTACTCTAACACCAATCACACACCATTGCCGGCCTCTTCCCATGCTTCTTGTCCTCTAGAAGTGTATCAATCAACCGATCAATCTTATCTTAAAGCGGAGGATTCGCTCCTCCACTTTGCACTCCTCTTGCGGTGATTCACTTGTCACTTCTCGTCAAACCCCAATCATACCCTTTACTTTGCCATGTCTTTGAGCAACTCGGTCACTTGGGGTGGAGTCATGTTCATCAATTTCCCTTGACCTAAGGAGTCAATGAGGATCTTGTCATCTTGACCTAAGAAGTTAGAGTACCTTTCCCAAGAATCCCTCAATGTCCCATCTTCCTCTTGCTCAAAGTGGGTGATCTTCTTGCGCCCCTCCGCCGTCTTTGAAGGTAGGCATCTCATCCCACGAGGTGATCGAGAGGGCCGGTGTATTTTTGAGCCACCGAGATGGATTTCCTGCAAGAGAGTAAGGGAATAACCTCAACTTCAAACATCCTCGATAACACCATTGATGTTCAACCTCCCCGTAAGTTCGATGAACTTCTGTACATGCTCCCTTCGAGACTCATTGCTAAGCCAATGAAACAGTGCATTGTTTTGGATCATGGTGACATGACGGGTTTGAGCTCGAAATTGTTGGCGGCCATGGGGGGATGTCGAATGGCGGTTTGAATATCCACCGTCCGTGGGGCCATAAAATAGCGCATGGTCCTTGTTTGCTCCTCCGTGGCCGCTCCACCTGGAGCATGTTGATTAACTACCATATCAGCTTCACTTCCTTTCTCTTCGGAATCAAACTCTTCCTCATCTACTACTCCTTCTTCGGGACCAACTTGTAGTTGTCCCCTTTCTTCTGTCCTTCTTCTTGCCTCCGCCAGTTCCCTCTCATGAGCCAAGAGTAGGAGAGAGAGATCGAGATTCTCGTACAGTGGAGCCAAAGGTATAGGATTACTCCGGATCATACACCTCCATGAACACACTAAAAAGAACCACAACTCGTCTAACACAAGCAAGATTCACAAACATAAAAGAAAAAAAGTAAAAGCTAGATTAACACCAAACAATATTTACAAAATAATGAACCGTTTGGTCCCCGGCAGAGTCACCAAAACTTTACTCGTCCCGAATATCATTAGAAAACTCCCAAGTAAGGCCCAAGTATAAACCCTAATTGGGTGCAATATAGGGCAACTTTGTTTAAATATCGACCCGTGCTGATCCATGTAGGCAAACACACAACATAATCTTCCATGAAAATATGTTCAAATTCATATTAAAACACATCCACACATAAATCATTCAATCCATAGAAACATTCACATCATTGTAGCTAGGGTTTACAAACACCCAAGTGAAATAAGGGTCAACTCTATGTTAGGAGAAGGGAAGACACAACAGCGAAGAAGGTTAACCCTCTAGGATTTGCTAGCCTTGCTCCTTGTGTTGAAGAGATCCTCCTTTACGGAAGGAATTCCCAAAACCTTGCTTGAAGATAAAACCCTAGCTTCTTCTCTTCTTTGGTTTTTCACTTTCTCTCTCTAGATATTTGAAGAAGAAGTTTCTCACACTAGGTCTCTCTCCCTTTTCTCCTTCAGCTCAAACCCCTTTTTATATACAGCTTGGGCTCACCTCACGGTCCTAGTTCACGGCTGTGAACTCAAGGCGTGGACTGTGATCCCAAGCTAAAACGCGCCGCATCAATAATCTAGTTCTCGGGTTCACGGTCTTACAACCGTGAAATGGCTTGAGTCTAGTGAAAGCAAAAAATGTCCCTGGACTCCTGACGGTTCCGGGTTTGCGCCTCCACTTCACGGTCTCCCTGACCGTGAACTAACGACTTCCACCATGATCTTCTAATACCTCCATCCTTTGGCCCGATTTTTGGCCTTTTCGTCCAACTTTCGACTTCGGGTTGGTTCCACCTACTATAGACTAAAATGCAAAAAATCGAGACAAAACCCAGTGTAAAACCAAACATCCTGGAGTAAAAATGCCCCAAACGAGTAAGGAAACCGAGGGTAAAAAGTGTACAATTAAGCCCTTAAAAGTTGAATGTCTACATCATTCGATTCAATTGGAGGCATGTCGATGGTTTCATCTAGCTGGAATAGATCATCTTCATATAGTGGGTCTTTTGTAACACCCTTGCTCGGCCGAGCACTACTTTTACTAAAAACCCTTCAAAAATAAAATACACAAATCTTAAATTGCAGGGGAAAAACTTTCATAAATAAAATACTGAAAACACACTCTTGTAGTTCAAAGCAATGCCCTAATCATCGCGGAGTTCACATCCTTTCTCCCGCCTCCGCTAGTCACAGCTCTTCCTCCCCTACTCACAGGTGTGAACCTCTTCATCATGCGGGACTAAGAAGCTTCATTGAGGGCTAACTTTCTCACCTTTCCTTCCCTCCTTGGCCGCATTATCCCAGGAAACATATTAATACAAATCCATTTTCTTAGACGACCTTTCTCGATTAAAACCCCTTTTTATGTACAAAAACACTCTCTCCTCAAAGTCCAGTCCTCGAGCGTTGTTCCAAAGGTCCCTTAACCCCCTTTAAAAAAATTTTTAGAAATAAACCCTTCAAAACCGCCCCATTTTCTTAGTTAATTCCATCCCCGAAATTGCTCGGAACTCATCCTTCTATCCACACCCTTCTTATACCTCCTTCCCACGATCATATATCTTATTGTAACAATTTTATTGGTAACCCTTGATCATTTATATTTCCCTAGCTTGTAGCACTCGCGTGACCTTGAGTGACTCACAGCCTTTTTATTTCAAAATTTGACACAAAAGCGATGAAACTGATAGCCCCCAAAATGGATGGTTTTGAATCGGAGAAGCCCAGCTAGATTCAATCCAAAGATTGAATCAAAAACTCTGTAATGAAGAACACAAAACAGAGTTTGAGTTCGTGTTTGTGTTTGGGATGGTGATTTCGTGCAACCTTCTCGAAGGGAAAGAGGCTCAAAAACTTATGGTAGATGCTTGGCCACGATTAGTGGGACAAACTGAATGATACAAGCTCGAAATCTCACCTGGAATCAGCTAGGAATATCTCCAAATTCACAAAGCCAAAAGCTATGGACCTTAACCTTGCGGTTTATTCAATTTAACTCAAAAAACTAAAATTACAACAAATCAAAGCTACTTAAATAGACCTAGCTAATCCTAACACTCTTAGAATAGTTCTTATCACATTCTACTATGAAAAGGAATCCAAATTCAACACAAAAACAAATTAAAATTACAAACAGTCTTCTAATCCTAATCCGGGAAGGATTCAGATTTGCTGAATTCCAAAGATAGAAAACGGTGCCTCGATACGATCTTTGGAGCTTTCGTTCGAGCCCTTCCAGGTAACCCCTTGATCATCCAATGCCTTGTCGATGAAGTAGAAGAAACCTACTTTCATGGGATACCATCCTTGGAACTGGACTCTCACTCAATCTTCTAGAATCGAGCTCCCAAGTGAGCTTCCCAAAACTGTTCCATGCCTTAGCCATTCTTGGACAATTCCCGGTTTTGAGCTAGTACTTTGGGAAGCTTGAAAAGTGGCCTTTTGAGCTTTGCCTCGAGCTTCCAACCATTCTAGAGTGTAGACAAACATCCCTGCTCCAATGCAAACTATCAAACTTTCATTTTCATCAAGCAGAGTGGAAGAACCAAGCCTGCAAAGTGGGTAACCTGAAACTGAAAATAGACTTAGCCAAAAATCAGTGTTGTTGTTAGTGACTGAGGTTGTTGTTTGATCAAGCGATTCTGACTTGTCTATTGATCCAATTGGGATCATATAAAAAACAAGACGCCAATTTGGCCTGATATAATTGATCTAAGTCATTTGGTAGTTGATGTTGCACCTAAATCCAAAATCGAGATATCACATCTTTGGTATCTTCTGTTTAAATCTCATGAACATCATACACATGCCTATGAGACACCTTATGAACCATATGCCAATTCCCACCATTTTTCATATCCTCAATGTAAAATACATTTTTTACAGAGCTCAATGTAAAATACCTGATTAGCCTTACTGGATAATATATACGGATAATGTTGAAATTTCCATAGCACTACTGTATCTTTAAAATTTCCACCAGCACACAATAAAATTCAATACTCATGCTATTATGTCAATCTTCGACACAACCCCACTACTCTTAATTAGTACGATGGGTTTTATTATTTTCGTAATTTTGATACCGAACCACATTAATTATGAACCACTATATCTAGTCTGTCTCTCATCTGCCCCAATACCTATACTATAAAGATGGCTATGTTTCCCAAGTTCCCCAATCAAGAAAAATCTAGTAACTTATACGAGAAAAAACCAGCACACAAGTTAATGTTCAATGAAATTTTTCAAGGTATATAGAAACAATAGAAATCTATCTCATAAAAAGAAGAAACCAGATCTTACATATGATTTCAACCAGTCTGGAAAGTTTGCTTATGACCCTTGAAAACTAATATTAAGATTTACTGCACCAACCTGAAAAGTCAGAATTTATTTGTTGTCTTGTAATTAAACATGTACGTTAACATTGTTTTTTCATGTACTTGAAATATTTTTTCACCTCTTCACAGTTGCTCAATATTTACCTTTCAATCTTTTTGAAATCCGATTGGTCTAGAGTGACATAAGTTGTAACGGTTTATTCTTATGTGAAAAAAATAGAAAAACCATCAGAATCAATTAGTTGAAGCCCTTCATCATTTCTCTCAACACAGTTTGTTCTTGTCTCAATCCCTTGTAGGTATCTACCACAAAAATTAGAACACTCCTTCGTTATATATTTTTCATCAATGGACCGCTCAGGACAAGCTCTATTTCTGACAAGATTTTCCAGAGAGCCTAAGAACCTACAAAAATATGCAAATATAGGAAATTCAAGAAAATTTTTGTCACCAATATGTCACTGCAATTAGAATAGTGCGGCCGTATAGAACTAAGTACCTTTCCATGGAATACATCCACCTATTCTGAATCGACCCTTCAAACTTGAGTTCATGGGGGTAAATGAATGGCTAGGTGCATCATGACGACAAAGAATGATGGTGGATATACCATCTTGAGCTTACAAAGTATGAGAACTATGTTGTTTTGCATTTTTTCAGAGAAGATTTTCTTATGGTTTTTGCACACAACTCTCGGAAAAATAGACTTAACTTGGACAAAATTACATAGACCTATTTCTTCAACAAACCTTGTGCCACAGGCGGTAAGAATCATTATAAGAAGACATGATGGTAGTGGCTCTTCATCCCATCACTGGTGACACATCAAGAGATAATAGATGCCTAAGTATCCGGAAATTTAACGGTTTGAAGCCAATTACACAGATGAGTTTGGTTGGTAGTAGTTAAGGAGTCACAGAAATTTGGTAAAGTCGATTTGAAGCCAATTTAGACTATCTTTCGATTTCCCCTTGATATTCATCAATGTTCCCAAAACATTCTCACTAATATTCTTCTCTACGCGCATAACATCTAAGTTATGCTTCAACACAATTGTTTCCCAATATGGCAACCTCCAGAATGCGACTTTCATTTTCTAGTTTAGCATGGGGGTAGAAGAATTTAGTTTCCTTATACGATCCAGATTAGGCACTTCAAGTGTATTTAACACCAAATTCAATTGGCTGAGTATTTCTTCCCCACACAGAATTTTAGGCTTCTCTCTCAATTCTGCATTCCATTCAATTTCCTACTTCTTCTCCAGGGGTGATCTTTTTCTAACCAACTACGATGACCCATGTAATATTCTTTGTTACCGTATTTCAAATGAAGTGAATCTGTCTCATTATTGCAATAAGAAATGCTAGTTTTCGCTTAGTACTTAAACCAGACAACATTCCATAAGCAGGAAAATCATTTATGATCCATAACAAGGCAGCATGTAGATGAAAAGTTTGTTTATAGTATGCATCATACATTGTCACCCCATCCTTCCATAATTCTTCTAAATCTTCTATTACTGGTTCTAAATACACATGAATGTTATCTCCTGGGGATTTCTTTCCAGATATTAGCACACTTAAAAACAGAAAAGACTTCTTCATACATAACCATGGAGGTAAATTGTATGGGGTTAAAACCATCACTAAGAAGCGCAAGCCGCACAATTCTAGGATCGGCATCAAACCAACTATGATCCGTATCAAAAAATTTCCATGTTTTTGCATCCGTTAGATGCCTACGCACATCGTTATTAATTTGTTTTTCTTTTTGCCACCTCATGTCCTTGGCAATGTCCTTTGTCATGAACAACCTAAGTAGCCTATCCTTTATTGGAAAATACCTAGTTGTTTTAATGGGAATATCCTTCCCTTTACCTGGTTTATATCTAGATTTGTTACACTTGGGACACGTCTTTTCATTTTGGAGAGGCCCTCACAATAAGACACAATTGTTAGGGCATGCATCTATAATGATATAACCAAACCCATGGTCATGAATGTACCTTTTCACCTCCTAATATGAATTAGGGAGATTCTCTCCATTTGTTAAAGCATCCTTGATTAGATCCAGACTGAGGTTAAATGATTTGTCGCTAATATTGGTTAACATTTTGTTATTCATCATTTTCATAATGAAGGATAACTTTGAAAAGTTGTTACACCTACTATTGATTTATCAGTCCTCTCCATGACATATCCACATACTGTAATCCTCTACCATCCCATTGAGGAACAAGTTAGCTTTCACAAGATCTAAAGTTTTAGAGTTACCGCATCCCATCCTTCTTTCAGGTTTGGCTCGGTATCGACTGGTAGAGTTCCTTGAGGTCTCAATGAGATTGTTTAAGCCAATGAACTTAGTTGAGCTTCAAGCTTTTGAAGTGAAGGTTGTTGATTCCTTTGAACCGCTTCCAAACTCGAGAATTTGGTTCAGGTATTCACTATGAACTTGTCAAAAGCTTCAAATTTCTTGTTGGAATGTGTGACAAATTGGCCTACCAAATTTTCAAGTTTAGCAAGTCTACCCTCGGAGGTTCGGCTTTGTTCTTGATACGCTCCTTGGTATGTTGGTTGACTTGGCCTTTGGTAAGAAGTTTGCATTGAAGCTTGAGATTGAAACCCCAGAGGTTTCCTATATGTAGCAGAAGACCAAAGAAAGTTCGGATGATTCCTCCATCCCGGATTATACGTTGAGCTATAAGGTTGTTTCCTCGAGATTGACCTCCAACAAATTTGGTTCGCTTGAGTTGTATAGAAGCTTCAATCATAGTTCATAGACTTGCACTCTTCCATATTATGACTCGAGTCACCGCACCAATCACACTTCATAAGTTGCTTCCCATTGCCCTTCATTGATGTTGCAACTTGATCGATTTTCTTGTAAAGTTCTTGAATATGGGCCGATAGAGACGATGGTTCTTCAATCTTCAATAAACTTCCCTTTGATATGCTCTTACCTCTTCTTCTGTCACCCCAAACATAGCTATTAAAGGCCATCTCTTCAATTAATTGTGGAAGTTCTCAGACTTCTTTGTTCCAAATGTCACCTCCACTAGCCGTATCAATGAGGCTACGTGATTCCTTTGTTAACCCATTATAGAAGCTTTCGACTTGTTACACCCCATTCTTTCCTTAAGCCAAAATGACCATTATGCCCTTGTTAAATTTGTCAAATTTCACCGTAATATTAGTGAGGACTAAAAGTGTGAACTATCGGTTCAAACGATGTCAAGTTTCGATATAAAATGAGGAAGTTACGGACGTTAACTGAGTTTCGTATTAAATTGACCCGTAATTCTAAATTTTCTAAAATAACCCTATGCAATTAAACCCTAACCCAACCCTACCTCTCAATCGGCCTCGCCTAGACCACATATGTATAACCTAAAACTAATAAAGCCCTCAAGTTTAATTCCCCATCTGCTCTCGGCTAAGCTGCACCGCCTAGAAAACGTTGTCCGCTCGCACCAAAAGCAGCGGTGATGATTGGGAGAAGCAACCGCCACCGAGTCACAATTCAATAGGAGGAGATGAGCGCTCAATTGTGACGACAAGAGAATTGAGATTGCTGTCTTTGATCAAAAGAGAGATGGGATGCCTAGGTATTATACGTGACTTCCGTGAGAAATATAAGAACGAAACACACAAAACGCAACGATTTACGTGGTATCCTTGCTCATCATGAGCAAGACTAATCCACGGAAGATCCTCACAAGGAGTCTTCGGCTAGAGTTTATTATTAGGGTTTGCAAAACTCACAAGCTCTCTACAGGAGCATGCGCACGACAGCAACATATATATAAGGGTGCACTATATCCCACATCACCACTCAACTATGGAATAAGTGCTAAACAGTCCCTTACAATTAATTAAACACACTACGTACTTAACACTCTGCTACTAGTACGTAGTCATAACACGCCCCCTCAAGCGCAGGCGTGAATGTCATGAAGGCCAAGCTTGGACGACAAGAAGGAAACCTGGTCCGCGCCCAATCCCTTGGTGAAAATATCAGCAACCTGATTAGTGGATGCAATCTTCTGCGGCTGTATTTCCCCAGAAGTGACTCTCTCACGTACAAAGTGGCAATCCATTTCCACATGCTTTGTACGTTCATGAAATACCGGATTGGCAGCAATGTGTAAGGCTGCCTGATTATCACAGTCAAGAGGAATGGCCGAGGTGGTGCTCACGCCCAGGTCACCAAGCAACCACCGAAGCCAAACAAGCTCACTGACAGTGCTAGCCATGGCGCGATATTCTGCTTCTGCCGAGGAGCGAGCTACAACGGACTGTTTCTTGGTTCGCCAGGATATTGGACAATCACCCAGCTGTATAAAGTACCTAGTAGTGGAGCGGCGCGTACTCTGGCAGCCACCCCAATCTGCATCACAATAAGCTGTCAAACGGAGCTTACCAGTCGTAGGAATACGAAGGCCTCGACCGGGCGCCCCCTTAAGATAGCGCAGCACTCTGTGAGCTGCATCCTCCTGCTCCTGGCGCGGGGAATGAATAGCCTGGCTCAAGATGTTGACAGCATAGACAATGTCGGGTCGGGTAACAGTCAAATACTGCAACCGGCCAACGAGACGACGAAAACCAAAGGGGTCGCGAGCAGCTGGACCCTCAATCCTGGTAAGATGATGATTCTGCTCGATCGGAAATGCACAAGGCTTGACGCCCAGTGCTCCAGCGTCTTTAAGTATATCAAGTCATACTTTTTCTGTGATAACACCAGACCAGTGCGAGAACGAGCAACTTCAATGCCCAAGAAATATTTCAAAACCCCAAGATCCTTAATACTGAACTGATCCTGCAGAAAATCCTTGACCCGCTGAATAGTAGTCTAGTCGTCGCCACCAAGAATAATGTCATCCACATAGATCAATGCAAAAACATAGACCCCATCACGTCGATAGGTAAAAAGAGAGTGATCAGCCTTGGATTGGAGAAACCCAAACTGCTGCAGAGAATGAGTAAACTTCATATACCAATTACGGGAGGCCTGTTTCAAACCATAGAGGGACTTGCGAAGTCGACACACCCGGTTGTCCCCCTGACGAGCAAAACCGGGAGGAAGTTTCATATAAACCTCCTCATCAAGATCACCGTGGAGGAAGGCGTTGTTGACGTCGAGCTGATGAAGATGCCAGCCGCGATGAGCAGCCACAGCGAGAACAGAACGAACAGTCACAAGCTTCGCAAGTGGAGCGAAGGTGTCGTGATAATCGATGCCCTCTATCTGTGTGAAACCCTTAGCGACCAGACGAGCTTTGTACCGCTCAACACTGCCATCAGGGTGAAACTTGATTTTATAGACCCATTTCGAGGAAATGGCACGCTTACCAGGCGGCAAATCAGTCAATTCCCAGGTACCATTGGCTTCCAAAGCAGCAATTTCACGTTGCATAGCTTCACGCCAACAAGCAAGCTTAACCGCGTCATGAAAGAACTGCGGCTCCACCAAAGTATCAACAGATGACACGAAAACACGATGATTAGCTGAGAGACGAGTAAAAGTAACATAAGCAGAGAGCGGGTAATTCACATCCGCAGTATGAGAAGTAGGGAAGTGAGTGTCATAACCTTCAAGCCGGACAGAAGGGCGCCGCACTCGAGCACCACGTCGAAGGGGTGGTGGTGGAGGAACATGGGACAGATCCACTATGGCGGGCAGAGGTGGCGTAGCGGAAGGAGGAGATGAAGAAGCGGTCAGCTCCACAGGGGAAGGATCTGAAGCAGTCTCCGAGGAACATGGGCTGCTGTCGGATGAAGTGGGGGAAGCACCTTGACCGACGCACCAAACTGCCGTTACGCCTGTCGAACAAAGAGTTTCCAGTATCTAGCAGCTTCAGATTTGAACTTAAGAAGATAAATCCAAACACCACGGGTAAAATCATCAACAACCGTAAGAAAATACTGAGCTCCACTCAAAGAAGGAACTTTGTAACCACCCCAAATGTCAATGTGAACAATCTCAAAAGGCCGAGTACTGCGAATTGAGCTGGAAGGAAAAGGCAAACGAGACTGCTTTGCTCGCAAACAGGAGGAGCAAAGAGTGTTACTATGTCTACTGGTGGTGGGTACTAAATGCAACAAATCCAATTTCTCCGGCGACGGGTGTCCCAGTCGAGAGTGCCAAAGATCAGGTGAGACACTCCTACGAACAGCACATGCCATCTCGCGTCGGACCCCATCAAAAAGACACAAATGGTAGAGACCGTCAACTTGGCTCCCCGTCCCAATAATCATCTTCGAGGACAAGTCCTGTATCACACAGAAGTCCCGAAGAAATATCAAAGCCAGAGAAAAATCCCGAGTAAGCTGACTAACAGATAACAGGTTGCATTTAAATCCCGGAACCAACAGCACACGCGGTAAAACCAGCCCATTAGACAACCGAACTTCACCAATGCGAGTTACTCCAATAGTCGAACCATCAGGAACCCGTACTTGTAGACCCGAGTCGGCCTGTGACCCTTGAACTAGTTTTGTATTTTTCACAATGTGTTCGTTACAGCCGCTATCAATTAACCAATCATCATTCATCGTGGAGAAAGAAGATAAAATACCTGTAGCCTTATTTGCTGGGCTGCTCGACATTTGCTTTAGCTCACCACCGAACAGGTTTTTAAGCTGCTCAAATTGGGAGGAAGTCAGCCCGGGAATTGGGCTTGCTTGAGCACCGACTTGAGCAGCATGGAGAGCGCCCTTGCCTCGATCGCCTCCTTTCGAACGATTGCCGCGGTCGCCCTTCGATGTGGAACGATCCGGATAGCCAATGAGTTCATAGCACCGGTCCTTTGTGTGGCCGGTCTTCTTGCAATGTTCACCGAAATACCGAGGCTTGGACGAATCACTAGGACGACTTGAGGAACTGCGAGCATTGGAGCGGTCATCCTGAGAAAAGAAGGCTGCTGCCTCAACAGTGGGACGCCGAGCTTGAGCTATCCGCCGCTGTTGTTCATCATTATTAACCAACTGATAAGCTTCGGCAAGACTCGGCATAGGACGCATGGCCAGAATTTGCGTCTTAACAGTAGAGAAGGCCTCATCGAGACCCATAAGAAAATCAAAGAGCTGCTCACTGTTTTTGGTGTTGCGGTATTTACGCTTCACATCACAAGTGCATCCGTTGCAGCTACAATCAGGAGCAGGGGAGATGGATTGAATCTCATCCCAGTACCCTCGAAGCTTAGTATAGAAGCTAGAAACACTAGACTTCTCCTGTTGGAGAGCATTAATCATCCGACGCAGCTCATACAAGCGCGGTGCGCTCGGCTGCCCAAAACGAGCTTCAAGATCAATCCATATGTCACGTGCGGTGCTGGCAAAGCGGACACTCGAGCGAATCTCCTTACTCATTGCCGTCTTCAACCAACCCTTCACCATGGCGTCACAGATCCGCCATTGATCACGGAGACGTCCATCGGACGGTTGCGGAATAGACCCATCCACAAAACCTACTTTGTTCTTGGCTATGAAAGAATCAGTGATGTCGCCAACCCATTCGTTGTAGTTGGAATCGGTGAGAAGTTCACCTACAAAAAGCTGATTAGGGCTGTCCCCATTGTGGAGAATAAAGGCCGGAGGAAAAGGCGGGCTGCTACCAGACGCACCCCCTGCCGGCGGAGGATCGGATGCTGCGGACTTCAGCTTGGCATCCGTCGCGGGCTCATCGTCAGAACTCATAATGACAGGTGAACAAAAAACAACGCCGTGAATCTCAGCTCACAGCTCTGATACCATGAGAAATATAAGAACGAAACACACAAAACGCAACGATTTACGTGGTATCCTTGCTCATCATGAGCAAGACTAATCCACGGAAGACCCTCACAAGGAGTCTTCGGCTAGATTTTATTATTAGGGTTTGCAAAACTCACAAGCTCTCTACAGGAGCATGCGCACGACAGCAACATATATATAAGGGTGCACTATATCCCACATCATCACTCAACTATGGAATAAGTGCTAAACAGTCCCTAACAATTAATTAAATACACTACGTACTTAACACTCTGCTACTAGTACGTAGTCATAACATTCCGGATCAAAGCGGGGTGAGAGGTCGCTTGGGAGCATGGTCATCGATCGCCGGGACAGATCGGACAATTGCATCGACCCCAACATAAGGCAGTTCTGTAGGACAATTACCATGAAGTGCCTTTCATTCCTTTAAATACGCACAAAGATGGACAAGGTTTAAGAAAAGAGATCGCCGTAGTTGATGAAGGTGTTTTATTGTGCACGTGGAAAGAAGAAGTGAACGTGAGATTCATGCATGGATATGGTTCGTGTGAGCAATGAAGGGTGAGATTACGTGGACATCTAATAAATTAATAGTCCACATGTTATTGATTGAAGGGTGGATCCATTAGTAAACGAGGCTTTGTTGGTGGTTTTTATTCCATGCATGATGAACGAACTGGAGGGTTATGCAGGTATTACAAGTGAATGAGAAGAATTGGAGGAGCTATATGGTTTGTTCTGCTACGTGGTTATTGAGGTGGCATAGAAGAATGAGGAGGGGGCCAAGGTTCATTAGCTTCACTTCGAGATTGGTGCATGCTTACCCTATTCGTAATGGCGACTTAATCGATGAGGTGAGTGTAAAGTGGGTAAAATCTCTGTCATAGGTCTTTTAGTTTTTGCTTTTCGTTCAAGTTATTATTTAGTTAATTTTTCTAGTATGCGCGATATGTGTGTGAGGCATCCCACCGCCTGTAAGGGTGGAGGCACGTGTTGTGCTATGTATGAATGTGATCTTGTATGGATTGATGGTATGAGGAACCCCCGGGCGGTTGGGTCACTACTGGACGGTGAGACGTAACGCAGTAGTTGACGGGCATGGACTGGACGGCGAGACGTAACGCAGTGCCATTGCCGAGTTTGGGTATGCAACCGGACGGCGTGACGTAACGTCGTTGGCATACTAGGGTAGGGACACCGGACGGCGAGACGTAACGCGGTGGTCCCTTGTGTTGGTGTCTTTGGATTAAGAATATAAGTAAGGGCATTCTAAAGATAAGATAGGAGTAGAGATCTCTTATAGACTGTTTGATAGTAAAGTTTAAAGGATGAAAGTGAGAACGACTTTCGTCTAAGGAAGGCTTTCCCCTAATAATGTGTTTAGTAAGGAGTTTGCCTAGGGCAAAGACCTTAGGAAGTAACGACGAGACAGACCCCTTCTCACTCACCAGGTTGAGGATAGTCTAGCAGAAGTGGATCACGAGAAGAAGCAGGGCGAGGTGAGCAGTAGTACCAGTGTCGACGGGATATCGGAAAGCTCGTGAGGAGTCAATTTAGATTAGTTAATTATTCTGTTTCATGGTTATTAGTATAAACTGGAGATTCTGTGCTAAGTCGTTTTAAGTGTTTGAGATTGAGAATTTTTCCCAAGTGTTGGGGCTTTTCGTTAAAAATTCTTAAATAATGTCAGTTTGTTTATTTTAACATGTGGTTTGGGTTGCTCCGGAGTAACTGGTTTTTGGTTTAAGTTATGGTTTGGGTTTTGAAAAGAGACGGGACGTGTCACAACTTGTAGCCAATCGGCTATGCCATGGTGAGGACACTTGAGTAGGAGATGTAAATCTTTCCCATGCTTAAAACAATGTTTCATCCTCCTCTTGACCGAACATAGTGATCTCACTTCTCATCAAAGTCGTCTTAGAAGGTGGAATGTACCTTGCAAAGAACTTGTTGCATAGATCATCCCATGAGGTGATTGAGTGATGTGGTTGATTATTCAACCACTTATTTGGATCTCCATTCAAGGTAAAGGGGAATAAACTTAGTCGGATAGCCTCTTGAGGAACCCCATTCACTTTGGTTCCATCCCTCAACTCATAAAATGACTTGACAAGTGCATGTGTATCTTCACTCATCATCCCATTGAATTGAACCGCACTTTGAAGCATCGATATTGTGCCCGATTTGATCTCATAATCATTGCTGGGTAACGTCGGATGAAGAATAGGTGATTGGACATTGTCCACGCTTGGCCTAGAGTAAGAACCCATTCTTTTTGGCCTTGGTGGTACTTGAGCTTGATGTTCCTCCATTGTGGAGGTTGAGGTCTTGTAAGTCTTCTTAGATTCCGAAGGGTTCTCTCGATTTCAGAATCAAGAGGTAATACTTTCAAGGAATCCCTTCATCGCATCCAACGATGTTACAAAAGACAACCTCAACAACCCGTGACGTACAAACATGGCAAATAACAATATAAACAAAGACACAAATATGAAGAAGAAAAAAAAGCGTCACGAAAGCACAAAAACAAAACAAAACGAAATAAACCAACAACACAAACAGAACACAAAAAAAAAACAACTAAAGCAAGGAAAAAACTAACTAACAACTTAATGGTTTTCTACTAGTTACCAAGGTTCTCCGGCAACGGCGCCAAAAACCTTGTTCACTTGAATCCGTGCATGTTATTGTCATTGGGTTGCACGTATCAACAACTATCCCATCCTAAGCCAAGTTTGACCTAGGATGACATTGTCATATAGTGGTAATCAAGGTTGTATTTTACTCGGGTCCTGGTACCCTAGCGTACTTCTCACCTTGTTGTTAATTAGGTAATCGGTGTTTGAGGTTTTGAGTGGAGGATATTAGGAAATACTAGTCTAGAGGTTGATCAAAGCTAAAAGCAGGTACTTCGGGGAACTAATCCTCCCGTAGCTTAGGGATACTATGCATGTATACATACTTAGGGTTATTGAATGTGGTGAGTGAGCTCTTTTCTGTGAGCCTTCGTTGTTATCCACACGCCTCTGAGTACACCTCCACCAAACACATGCTTCAGTCACCTATCATATGTGGGGATTTAAGCTTATGGGTCATTTCAATGGACACTATCCACCGTCCACACTGAGGTTTCATCCCGGGTTCCATCTAGGAATGCTACCTATAGCAGGGGTTCAGTCTCCTTGACTACTATAGGTCCCCATTCACACATCTAACCTAAACTCGCTAGTTGACGCATGCCCATCTAACCCTATTACTCCTTACCCAGCGCGGTAGCATAAAGTAGGCTAAGGGGGAAGATTAGGGTGACTTACCCAAGCGTAAAATATCCTTACATACATAGGAAAAGAATAAAATTACCCCTGTTTTGACTAATATAACCAAAGTTATATTACTTAAAATGAAGTACGACAACCACTATTTTGAAAAACTTATAATGACATAATATATTTTTCATAATAAATATGTAATATGAAAAAAATATTATGACAATAAATAAATACGTACAATATGTATCTAATGTGACGGTATTATGAAAAATTTGTTTGTAAAAAAATCATAACTAATATGACAAAGTGTAGTTCTGTTATATAATAGGTTTTACTGTGACAAATCTAAAATGGCAATATCGTCAGGACATCCCAAAATTGACGGTGTTAGATATTCTGTCAGTTAGTTTAACAACAAGATGACTAGGATACCCAATTGACGCACACGTCAATGACAACTCAGTCTCACTTGCCATGTAGATGTCGTTTCATAATTTACTTTAAGAATATTTTAGGCAAAATACACTTCTATGGCCACAACTTTCACGCTTGTGACAATTATAGCCACAACTTTCGAAATACACAAAATAACTAAAAATTAATGGTTGTTTAACAAATCTAACCATTTTTGTTACAAATTTTGACATACACGAGTTGTCGGGACCATGTCCTCAATTTCATCTCAAGACTCTTTGAGTGGGAATGCGAATCGGGCCAATTGACTGGGACGTATTGGGATTCACCGAAAGCAGGAACAACCGCAGTCGCGACGGTTTCGAGAAATTGAAGGGGAAATTGCACAATGAGTCGCCAAATCCTTCCTTCCGACCCATCGGTTTCTATCGCTACCGTCTCCTCTTTTATCGCTGTCGCCGATGCCTTCTTATTTGCCACCGTCGTCGAGCTTCTTTCAAGCAGCCTTATTGCCCTTTTCTTGTCATTTTTCTACAACTCCCCCAAGCTTCCAAAGCCTTCTTCTTAAGTCTAGTGATTTGGAATCTGAATCGGCAATTTGAGAAATAAGTCCTTCTTCTCCAGTCATATTATTTAGTGACACCATTAAAGGGATGGACAGAAGTGACTACTATGTGTATTTTAAAAGTTGTGGTTATAATTGTCACAAACATGAAAGTTGTGGCTATGGAAGTGTATTTTATTTTTTTATTGATCCACGAGGATTGGTGGGGACAAAATATTGCCAACTCAGCATTTTTGTCAATCTAGTCATATCGTTAAGTAACACCGTTAAACGGATGGACGAAAGTGGCTGTTTTTTTTTTGTATTTCGAAAGTTTTGGCTATAACTTTCACAAACGAGGACGCAAGTAGGATTGAAGGGGAAGGTGAGGAGACAACGAGGGAGTCAAAAATCGCCCAAAAAACTTAACCGAGAAGCTCGCTGGAAATTCACGCCCCGGGAAATTGGAGCCAAATCACTCTAAAATTTCTACAAAAGGGCGCCTCGACTAGTGGAAAATGGGTCTATTCTTAGTTTTGTGTTTGGTTGGCTAGAAGTCGACGAAATTAAAAAACAACGATAGTGGTAACGTTTTTTGGTTACGATTTCAAGGGATTTCGGGGAAGTGTTGGGCATGAAGAGAGGAACATCATGCCCCATTTTATATTGGCACGAGGGTTAGTGTCATGCACGGAGGCATATTATCACCGTCTCGTGACCGTGATAATAACTCGTTGCCCGTGATGTCGACCCGAAATAGTGCGTTCTAGGGAGACTTCACGGTTTCATAAAAATCACGTGCAAATGCCCGCGAAATTTATACTCGTGAAAAGTGTCAAATGTTGTGTTTGTATGAACCATTAAAATTGCTTAAAAACCGTGACATACGCAATAACAGGGCTTTTTGACAATTTTCAACTCCTGATAGATTTAACTATGCCCCTAACTCAAACACAACTCATTTAAACATTCAAACTCATAGACCCTGGCACGATGATCATTCAAAACTCTCCCACTTGACTCAAAACACACACAAAAAGAGAAAAATAATGAAAAGAATACAAACGGTCATTCTGTTACCTCTCCTTCTCTCCTTCGTCATTCTTTTCTTTGCCCCATACCATGTAGAACATCATGGGTTATGTAACACCCTAACCCGGCCGGGTACTACTTTTAATAAAATGCCCTTGACAAATAAAATACTCAACTCTTAAATTTCAGCGGGAAAAATTTTCATAAATAAAAATTCTGAAACCACACACTTGTAGTTCAAAGCAACGCCCTAACACATGGGCAAATTCAACGCTTAAAATCTCAAAATGATCTCCAGTCTATACTCATAATCATAAATGTAAATAACTACTAATCCCAAATGTTGCTGCTACTGAAAACCTTGACTAAGCATCCTCCATGACGCTTATACTACTCTCCTCTAGCTGGCTGGCCTCGAACTCACTACCCACTAATTGCTCCTCTAGCTCCTCTAGCTCTTCAAACTGGTGAGTGAGATGGGGTCAGTCTACGCCCTTACGTTTTAATACTTCTAATACTTGAGTAATTTACTTAAACACTTAACTTTGACTAGTGAAAGTTGTTTGTACTTCCAATCTTAAAATCTTAACTCTTAAACTTTGAGGGAGTTGAAGTTACTCTCCTCTCTTAAAGCTCAAATCGTGACTTAAATACTTGACTGACACGGGTGATAGACCAATAATTACACATGTTTTTACCCCTATTCTTGAGCTGTTTGAGATGTCGATTCCCGCATTTTAGGCCGATTTCACGCTAGGTTGTTCGTGTTTGTGATATTTCAGGTCCTAGCACATGAACGAAGGTCTGGGAACGAGTTCAGGGTCGATTGGACGAAGATTGGGCAATTGGTGAGAAGCTGGGAAGCCACACGTGCACCATTGCACCTCACACGGCCGTGTAGGGACCCCTTGTGGCCGTGTGAAGGCTCGGTAAAAGCCACACGGGCAGCCTGGGGAGCCACACGGCCGTGTGGCCTCTGCCCGTGCAGCTTGCCTAGTTGCCCACTAATCGAAACGCTGCATTTGGACACTCACACGGGCAGCTGGGAAAGTCACATGGTCGTGTGGCCTGGCCGTGTGAGTCGGGAATTTCTGGTTTTAAGCCAATTTCGAGCCAAAGGAGAGGGAGAGCTGGGTTTTGGTTCCCAAACACCCAAGGGACGAACCCTAGAAAGAGAGAGCGACTTGGGAACATTCTTGGAGCTTATTTGGAGGATTTCTTCGCCATTGGAGCTCGGGAATCAAGCTTGGAGATGGAGATTGAAGATCTAGATCAGATTTCTGCAGTCTCTCTCTTCTCTATGGAGTAACTTCCCTTCACTTAGGTTTTGAGGAACCCTAGTTCCATGTGTTAGGATCTTTCTTGTATGAAGTTTTGGATGCTATATTGTTTGATTATAATCGATTGAGGCATTATTTATTGAGTCAATTGAAGCATGATCATCTTCTCTTGAATTCATTCCAGTAGTGGAGATCTGTGTGAATCGCCTTAGCAGTCTATCCCGGTGAAGGCGAGTCGCCTGCCGGGTATTCTGTCTAAAAGGGCTTGATCAGCTTAAGAGATTCCAAGCTAATTTAGGATCTTCCGCAGTTTAATCAACAGTAGATCAACTAAAAGGTAATTGCAACTTGGACCTAATTGAGGAGCTAGGGGGAATCATACCTAAGTGAGTTCCCAACTTGTAATTAGTAGAGTAGTTAGTAGAGTAGTTTAGTAAATCAATCCTTAATCTAGTTTGCTAGATAATGAACATAAGCTGAGTAATAGTAACTCTAGAGACCCGTGGATTCGATATTTATTACTTGTGCCACTATACTACAGTCCTTTTCATTGGTTACACTTGGCCATTGTTAGGTGTTGTGTCGTAGCGTGTCAACGGGGATCCCTCACTAGCTAGTCCGGTTGCCAACTCATACGTATGAGGAGCCATTCAGGCTTCCCTTAAACTTAAACTTAGTTAGGGAAGTCGTAACGATTCATCCCCCTAACATCTTAAACTTATCATGGTGGCTCTTCACCACGATTCTCAAGAGCATAACTGCTGCTCAACTTAAATATCTCAAGAGCATAACTGCTACTCTGTCTCAAAGATCTCAAGAGCATAACTGCTGCTCTCTCAAAGATCTCAAGAGCATAACTGCTGCTCTATCTCAAAATCTCAAATGGCAAAGGACTAGCGCTAGCGACTAAACACACTTGAAACGACTTCACCTTCTTGAAGGTGAATTACTTCTTAAAAAGAACTTGTTTCTTAAACTTTAACTTACTTGTAAGTAAAGCACAGAACAACATAAAACTGATAGCATAAATCACATAAATCATATGAAATCATATAAGCATGCAAGGGCAAGTACGACACATAACAGTCAAATCTCAAAAACTTAAATACCGTAAGGCGTAGAATTTACCCCCTTTACACTCACTTTAGTAATCAATCGATAATTCTTGATCATCATTAAGGTTGATTGCCCTTGTGACCTCTTTCTTATTGGGTCACCATTCCATCGTCATTCCTTCTGTCGTAGCTAGACCTTCTAATCATTGGGAACGCTAACGAGCACTACCAGCTACATTTTTATTTACATCCAAACCACATGCACATCTGGGAGGCCATAATCAAGTCCACCTTCGGCCACCTCCAATAGACATGTTCAACTTCTTTCCAACGTGTACAATTTCCATACCTGAAAATTTGGCATCGTGAGTGGCGGAGAGCACTTCTTTCTTCTCGTCCAAACAATAACCCCTTCACAAGTGGACAAAGGATCACTTGGTCCAATTAATTCCCTAATCCCATGAAACCCTTTAGTTAACGTACGTGAGGAAATGATTTGCTTACCTACAATCCAAGTTCTCATCACCGTCATATCGTCCACAATCGGTTAGTCTCTCCAGACGTTGCCGCCATGACAGCAATACTCAAAGGCTACAGCACCACCACCAGCCTATGTCATGTCCTCCTCTCGGTCTCTATTTTAGTTCATTGGTGACGTTGGTGTTTGCGCGCTGGAAGAAGAAGGATGGTGGGATCTGCCGCTCTGGAGGTTTTCTCATCGGCCTCTCTAGAGCTAGGATTGGTTTAGGGTTTTTCTTTTAGTGAATCGGGATGGGTTTTTGGCGGGGGGGGGGGGGGGGGGGGTGATGGGGAAAGGACAATGAGGGCCGAGCGCCCTCTTGGCCAGCTTTTCCTTTTTTTATAATAATAATAATAATAGTTATTATTATTATTATTCCTAATCTGCGGTTGCAATCCTTAGTACGTAACCGTTAATCCAACCGTTCACGTATTATGGTCGAACCTGAACCCAAAGGTCGAGGTGTAACAGGTTAACCACCATCCCATCCACCAAGAGGGATCGATAATGGTTTGTCCTTGGCTTGGCAAAGAGCCGCAACTGGATTCTTATCCAAAAGTGCACCAAGGTCGGGTGGACTCCATTTACTCTTTCGACTTCATCTTGAACCTCTCTGCTTTTTTCTTCATAACTTGATTCCTCTGTTTGGGAACAGCCATCCTCCTCTTTGACGTTCACTCTCCTTTCCATCACCTATCCCTAGTTAGGTAACCCTGTTTAGAGGGCCCTTGGGAATACAACCTCGATCACCACTTTACTACTTCGCCAACTTAGGGTATACTTGACCTAGGTTGGGAAGATAGAGAGTATTAGCCGAGTTTTAGAACTTGGTCCTGAAAAAATGCATCACTAAGCGAAGAACCAAGAACTTTCAAACTCAAAAATATGTCAAGGAACCTAATTCCTGAAGAATGAAATGTGTATGAAGACTAGTAGCGAGAGCATGATGCCAGCAGAATCACTTCCCATAGCGACCATATCATCAACATCAATAGAGAAACAAGACTAGCTTAAGAAGATCGTAGAAACAATGAAGGTTAATTAGGATTCTGCTAGAATCCCAAACGAATAATAGTAATGTGAAACTTTTCAAACCAAGCGTGTTTCGCCTAATTTAGGCTATATAGTGGTCGATGAAGAAGACAAACATCACCAACTGATCAAAGTGGACAGCTAGGAAGTCCATCCATGTAAACCACCTTCTTCAAATCACCTTGATGGAAAACATTGTGAAAATCAAGTTGCAGAAGAAGCCAATTACGCAAGTCGGAAACCACAAGCAAGTACGACTGTGTTAATTTTGGCAATAGTACAAAAGTCTCATCAACTTGTGTTCAACCTTTTGATATTTCTAGTCTACTTCAGGGAAGTTGTGGCTGCTTTATGAGGTTTTTTTTATCTCATTTAAGAAACTTGTAGTTCATTTTATGAGGATTTTGGTGTGCTTCATAAAACTTTTGGTTTGCTTTATGAGGTTTCTGGTATTCTTTAACAAACTTGTGGTTAGCTATATGAGGTTTCTGATGTTTATAGCGAACTTGTGGTATGTTTAATGATGTTTTTGGAGATCTTTAAGAAACTTGTACGTGGTCAAATTTGATTTTATCGATATGCTTTATGGATTTTGTGATGTGGTAAAGTTCTGGTATGCTTTATAAGCTTCTGGTCTACTTTATGTTATTTTGTTGAGTGGTTTGTTGTGTTTCTGGTATGTGTTTTCTTGTCAGCATTGTGATCCTTATTGTCAAGACGAGATGCGATATAAATAATTAGTGCCACACACGTGCTCCCCTTATAATTTTAAAAAATGACAAGTGTGTCATTCTCTTTAATTGTCATCCCCTTAATAATAAAAAGGTCATCAAAACAAAATTTTCCTATTGGTTGGAGCTACTATTAGCACCACGGTAACAAAATTAAGTACTAGCACCATAATCTAAGCACATTATATATACAAAAGGACGAATGCAATCAAAAGTGTGATTCTACATAGAAATATTTTGATGATGCGTTAATGCGTAATCTTTGAAGCAGAATTTTGACTACATTAGTAAGGAAAAAGAGTGATTATACGTAAAAACAATTTGAAGCATAAGGTTTGAAGTTTTAAAGAGCAATTTTGAATACATTGCAAAGGCTTAAGAGAAATGAAAGAGCTTAGCAGTTGGCAAAAGGTTACTTGTTGAATTCTCCATAACTCCTCTTTCTTCAACTCTGAATTAAATTGGATCAGCAAGTGTAATTCCATCCCACTTACATTTTATATGTGGAACTTCTTTTAATATTTAAGTTCCATATATTTTTAAAGAGGAGTAGAAAGGGATTAAAAATCTAAATCTAATCTTATATAATATAAGTCATATGCTTATGTTTCTTTATTTTCAAAGCGGATTCAATTCAATCTAAATCGGGCAAACATTAGAAAACAATAAAAGTGTGTGGGAGTATTGACCGATTCTAAAGGAAAATTCGTGATCTTACATCAACATTTCCCATTAGTCATCCACATATTGAATTAGCCAATATCATATTCTATATCTTACCTTTTCCTTTGGAACTTCCCACAACTATAAATACTCTAAAAAAGTCCAAGCCTTTAACTAACACACTAAATAACAATCTCATAAAATCTAAACTTCGAATCTTGTAACCTCGTAAACATAAAGATGAAGGGAGTTTGCCTTTCATTGTTTGTTTCTCTGGTCTTCTTCCAGGCTTTAAACTTAGCAAGTAAGTGCACATTTCCAGTTTCTGATGTGTATATTCTTCGAATCACATTAGAGGAACTAAAAAATAAGTCTCTATTAAAGAAGGGTAGAGAAAAGCATCAAATCAACATATATTCATTCCATCTACCCAAATAAGAGGAAATAATTTGTTTTTAGATCAGTATAATAATTTTATAAATAAGTTTCTTGGGCAGCAACTGTGAAAACGATAACTAACGTATAATAAATCAATAATCCTATTTCTTAGTGTTGTTTATGTGGATTTGTATTTGTATTTGGCAGATGGACAAGCAAGACTATTTTGGTGTGTACCGCTTCCAGGAGTGCCAGATGCGCAATTGCAAGCAAATCTTGATTATGCATGTGGGCGGCCAGATGTTGACTGCGGGCCGATCCAACCAGGAGGTGCCTGTTATGAACCCAACACAGTTGCCTCTCACGCAGCTTTCGCCATGAATCTCTATTACCAGATTCATGGTACTAGAGCCGACTGCGATTTTTCCGGCACTGCTAACTTCACAAACACAGATCCTAGTAAGTTTTCATCCATACATATCTATGTACGGTCTCTATAGCATTTTTTTTTTTTTCATTGTTTGTTTGCCCTAAGTTTTCATCCATACATATCTATAGCATTTTCTCATTTTCACATTATTAGTAAGTCAAATTTTGGATATAGCATTTTTTTCTTCACTCACCAGGTGTGTATCAAATTGATTTCTCAAAAAAAATTCTTCGACAAATTTCAGGTTATGGTGCTTGCAAGTACGTTAACGCAATTGGAGGAAAACTATGATCCAAGCTGCCTGATATTGAAATTTCCATCAGTCCTTTTGGTTATAAAGCATGAGTATCAGTTTATTACTTCTTAACAAGTGGTCGCGGTTGACTTTCTTTCAAAAAATATATTAAAGAGGTTGAATTAAGATTTCTAAGAGGACAGTAATGTTGTAGCTTCTGAAATAATCAATGAACTTTTATAGAATACTACCTTAACTGGGCGAGAGGATGTTCCATATATATATTCTCATCTTGAATTACTGGATTACATGACACAATATTAACCTACATCACCACTCTTGAATTGATATTGTTGTAGTTCATGGTAACTAGATAGGATATGATGGGAAACATTGAGCCCAACTTGGTTATAGCACTACATAAATATTTTTGTCTTCTCATGACAATAATTTTTGTTGGGTTTATATCAATGTGGGGGAGAATGAAAGCAAATTTCGTTCATTTTCGTAAATAATATAGTCACCTTCACAAAAATATAAATTTTTCATAAAAATTCGTAAGATGAACTATCAAAACATCAGATTTACATGGTGACAACCAACCCTCTCCTCAAGTTGCGGATAGTAGATTTCTCAGTCGCAACAGTCACCTTGTTGACGAAGAATTCTCGTATCACCCTTCATATGAGGTATCCTCATAGACAAAATAGAATAATGGTATTTGACAAGATATGGGAATCGTGAGGGACACGTAGATGGTTTGGTCATCTTTGGATCGATTCTACAGCTCATCTCGAGAAATCGTAAAGCCTCTCACACAAACAAGGAATTAAAATACTCGTATATAATCCACAATCAATAGTTATAAAGTCTAAAGAACCTCTAGAGTTTGAAAACATACACAACTACAAACTAACCGCTCGTGCATGTGGAAAATATTTTAGTAGAATAACATTCATATAAGAGATTCCAAAACTCCTGAAAATCGGCTCCCAAAAGGTAAAGTAGCGCCAAGGACATCAATTCTGTCACTGATGTACCCTTGAGGATTTGGTTCTTTTCTGGGTTGGAGAGTTTCTCTATTGGCATAGTGACCTCTAATGTTACTTGATTCTCGGCTCCTACCCAAGGGGATCTATTTATACGCTCTTCTATCAGGCTTTTTGGGAGAGAAAGTGTGGGGAAAATCCTTCGGCCAAATCCTTTAGGTGTATCTCCAATTTATCCTCCAAGTATAGCATATTCTCCTAAATTAATTTGGGCTAATTTGTGACTCCCCATAATTGGCACCTAGCACCAATTTGGCCTCCAGCTGACTAATTCTATGCCAAATTTTGAGCTTCGCTCCAATCTCTGTTTTTTCCACGTCAACGATCTATTTTTGTTGCAACAACCAATCACATTGCTCAGACATGATTATCGTTAATCGATTACCCAACATGATCTGATGCCAAATCGCCCACTAAGTCAGAGATCCAACGTGATTGCATTTTCCGAAAGAAATCTTATCTAAATTGTTTCTGTTGGACACAATTTAGTTTTTGATCGCTTTTGTTAAGCGCGATCTGGGGAAAACATGTGATGTTGATAAATTTTTATAAAAACTATTATAGTTTTGTAATTTTTTAATAACATGAGTATTTAGGAAAAATTCCCTTTTTGTTTTGCAAGTTTGGTGCTGTAAAAACAATCCATATTAACTCGACACATGGTATATCCAGACTCTATCATAATAATTCCTTGTAGCAGACTCTTGCGAACAACTCATGAATTGATGATGCTAGTTTTCAAATATGTCGATGGGAAATATTGGACCGAACCTCTTTGTGGTCTTTTATTATTGTTGAACCTTTTTGTTATTTGCCTTTCTTTCCTTATGCCCACGTTGATAGTGGATGGGTATAAGCAGTAGTTTTACCTACTATGTGCAACCTTAAGCGAGAGGTATCAGTACCCGATCTTTGTAACCATCTCGGGCATAGTGAAACCCTATATTGAGAGCCATGCTCTCCGTAGACTAGTCCGGTATTGCGGGGAAACCACGTTAAACTTTGTGTTCTTTATTTTCCGCATCTTAGTTTCTTCATGCTATCAGAGCTGTAATCGATTCAACTTTGTTTGGTGATTTCTTGGCATGGCAAGGACGGGGGACCTAGAGACGACAAGGCTGTAGATGCTCTTGGTGACGGTGCAATATCGATCAGCTCTCCTCTCTACCTGCAACCCTCAGAAAATCCGCCGCAGTTTTTCGACGGGGACATGTTGAACGATCTGAATTATGGGGAATGGGTAAGTTATATTATCGAGACCCTCATCACGAAAAATAAGATGAACTTTGTTGATGGGACTTTCCCTCGCACCAAATTCAGCCCTGACCTCCACTAGGATGCTTGGGATCGTTGTGATGTGACTATGAAAGGTTGGCTCAAAACGACCATGACCCGCAAGTTGCGGAATAGCTTGTGCACCGCCACGACTACACAAGCCATATGGGCGGATTTGCAGTGTCGATTCAGCAAGGGGTATGCTCAATGCGCGTATGAATTGCGGCGCAACATCACTACCTTGCGTCAATAGAAAATGATAGTTAGTGCTTTTTACACTAAAATCCTCTCTTTTTGGGACGAGATGAACTCGATAGGGGGAGTTCCTCATTGTACGTGTGGTCGCTGTAAGTGTGAGGGTTGCTCGTGTGATTGGGTGTGTCTCTCTCAAGCCAAACAGGACACATAACACTTGTTTGAGTTCTTGATGGGGTTGGACGAAGCCTACTCGGTTATTAAATCTTAAATTCTTGGCACCAGGCCTACTCCAACGTTAGCTGATGCGTACCAAATGGTCTCCGCGGAAGAACAACACCGAAAAATCACCAGTACTCGTCGACCTGTAGTTAACACGACTTTTTTCAGGGGCAAGCTAGCATGAAGGTTGCAAAGATTCTCATGATGATACTTGCTATCGTCTCCATGGATATCCTGATGCAGCCTCGCCTATTCCCGGACTCTCGGCGATGTAATTAACCCAATTACGAGAGTTCTTGTCTACCGCTAATTCGCCTTCAGTTCCCACGGCACACATGGCAGGTAATTTCTCTGACTCTGATGAATGGTTGCTTAACTCCGGTTGTAGCGAACACATTGTTCGTGATCAATAGATGTTAGACTCGATATTTCCTAGTCTTGGCAGTTTGCAGGTTCGGATACCGAATGGAACTGGTATTCCCATCGAGGGCGCGGGTTCTGTTCAGCTCACCCATTTTATTCATCTTGATCGTGTTCTATACGTCCCGACATTCAAATGCAATCTCTTATCCATCAGGGGGTTGGTTCAGGATCATAATGTGATCGTCTCTTTTTTGTGTGATTTGTGCGTGGTTTAGGCCTTACCTACCAAGATGCCGATTGGAGTGGGTAAGCTTAGAGATGGACTTTACTACCTTCGCCGCTTTGAGGACATGGCAAAGGCTAGAGCATGTAAGGCAGCTTGGGTCCCACCCACATTGGATTTGTGGCATGCCCGTCTGGGGATGTAATGTGTCTCAAAAGAATTCAGCACCTTGTGATTCTTGTTTGCGTGCCAAGCAGACTCACACGCCTTTTCCCACAAGTTCTATTAAAACTAGTGGCTGCTTTGATTTGGTTCATGTCGATATTTGGGGGCGTATATGATGCCTTTCCTGGATGGATTACGTTATTTTTTAACGATTATGGATGATTTCAGTCGCTCTACCTGGTTTTATTTGCTGAAGTTTAAGTCTGATGTCGAACGGCATTTCAGGATGCTTTGTCAACTTGCTCTCACGCATACAGTCGTCCTATTCGATGCATTCAGACTGATAATGGTCTTGAATTCAGACAAAATCTCTCCACGACTATTATGAAGAACACGACATTCTCCTACAGACGTCCTGTACCGACACCCCGCAGCAGGAGGGTGTTGTGGAACGTAAACACAGTCATCTGTAGAGATGGCTCGTGCTCTTATGTTTCATGTAGGGTTACTAGTGCATTTTTGGGGAGAATGTGTTCTCACCGCAACATACTTGATTAATCCCCTGCCTTTGACTGCGATTTCGAGAAAGAAGCCTTTTGAGATTCTTTTGGGTCGGTCACCCACCTATGCTCATCTTTGCAGCTTTGGTTGTCTTGTCTATGCCAAAGATACTCACCACGACCTGGATAAATTTGCTGAACGTGGTCGACCTGACATTTTTGTTGGTTATCCTGGCAATATAAAGGTTATCGGGTATATGATCTTCAATCTAAGCTCATTCTTGTTTCCCTTGATGTTCAGTTTGTTGAGCATGTCTTCCCGTTCTTCTTGAAAGCTTCACTAGAGGGTTCTCTGTCCATGTCTGCTCCTCGTCGCGTGCATGGGGAGCATGGGGGTCTTGATTTCCACGTTATTGCCTCCTTCCCAGCTTATGAAGAGTTTTTTTTATCAATTAGGCACGTCCACCTCTCTCGTCGACATACCGCACCTAAGGATTATTGTTGAAACGGATACTCCTACTTCCAGCGAAGGTCATTCTTCGAATGACTCACTGTTGGCGCCAATGCATCCTTCCCTTGATAGTCTCAAGACATCGCCTAATGCTAAAACTCCTCCTATCGCTGACCTGCCTACTCCAGCGTCCTCACCACCCGTTGTTCCTCTGCGTAATTCCCACCAGGGTCGCCGACCTCCAACCAGTCTCGACGTGTATGAGGTAGACTTACCAAAATCCTCCTCTTTCGTTACCTTCTTCTTGCTCATTATGTTAATTGCCACCATTTTTCTGACACCCACCGTGCTTTTTTGCCGCGATGACTAAATTGGAAGAGCCTCGCACGTACGCTCAAGTTGTTCTACCTGAGTACTGGAGAGCATCTTTGCAACGTGAGATTGCAGCACTTGAGGCATAGGGAACCTGGACTCGGGAACCCCTTTCGACTGGGAAACAAGCCATTGACCCCAAATGTGTTTACAAAGTCAAGTACAACCCGGACGGCACTGTCGAGTGCTATAAAGCATTCTTGGTTGCCAAGGGGTTCACCGTCTGGATTCTTTTAGCTGTGGCTCATAAGAAAGGGTAGCATCTGCATCAGTTGGATGCCAACAACCCCTTCCTCAATGGAGATCGTGATGAGGAGGTCTACATGAAGGTGCCACAGGGGTTAGTTAAGGAGGGTGATCATCGTGTCTGCAGGCTCCGGAAATCACTCTATAGGCTCTGCCAGGCCTCTCAGAATTGTTATGCTAAGTTCATGGAGGCTTTATTGGATTTCGGCTTTGTTGTCTCTAAGAATGATTACTCTCTGTTTCTTTTTCAGGCACCGGGTGTTTCTTTGGTGGTTTTGATCGATGTTGATGATGTCGTCTTAAATAGGGATAGTCACGATCACATTGCTCGTGTCAAGGAGTATCTCCATCAGCATTATAGCATCAAGGATCTTGGGCTCCTCAAGTATTTTATGGGCTAGGTTGTGTTTGTTTGTGACATTTCAGGTCCTAGCAAGTGAATAAATGTTTAGGAGCGAGTTCGGGGTCGATTGGACGAAGATCGGGCGCGAGGCAAGTCAAAAAGGAAGCCACACAGGCACACCCACAACTCACACGGCCGTGCCATTGACCAATTTGGCCGTGTGGGATTGTGCGAGCCTTCACACGGCCAGCCCTGATATCCACACGGCCGTGTGAAGGAGTGGTTATGCCGTGTGGAATTCTGCGAGGCTTCACACGGCCAGGCAGGGTGAGTTACACGGCTGTGTGACCCAGGCCGTGTAAGAAGCCTGAAATGCAATTAATCGAAACGCGGCGTTTTGACCTCACACGGGCAACTGGGTATGCCACACGGCCGTGTGGCCCTCCCCGTGTGAGTCGGGAATTCCTGGTTTTAACCCAATTTCGGACTGCAAGTGGGAGAATCGGACTTTCAGAGCAAAAACAGAGCCCTAGAGAGAGAAAGTACGAAGAACACATCCTAGAAGCTATCTTGGAGCTGGGTTTCATCAAATCAAGCTTGGAGATCATCATAGGAGTGGAAATCATCATCCTATAGCAGATTTTCCTCATCTTTATGAGTATGACTACTCTGTATTCTGTTTTCCTCTCTCTCTCTCTATGGAGTAGAACCCTTCTCTCACTTGGGTATGAAGAACCCTAGTTCTATGTGTTAGGGATTTGATTGTAATGACTTGGGATGATATTACTGCTTGGTTTTAATCGAATGATGCATGTTTATTGAGTCAATTGAAGTCTGATCAGCTTTTCCTGATTTCTGCTGCAACCTGCGATAGATAGAATCTGATTAGGTTGTTAGAGCCTCATCATTCGGTAGTAGAAGATTGGCTATACGAGAGTTAGCCAGTTTACTGCTTTGTACTGGATTCCAATTCCAGTAGTGGAGTTCTGTTCTTACTGCTTTAGCTTTCTATCCCGGTGAAGACTAGTCGTCTGCCGGGTAGTTAGACTGAGAGGGCTTGGTCAGCTTAAGAGATTCCAAGCTACTGTCGGAACTTCCGCAGTTTAATCAACAGTAAATCAACCCAGGGAAATTACAATTGAAACCTAACTAAGGAGCTAGGGGGACTCATTCCCGAGTGACTCTTCTTTGCTTGAGAAAACCGTACCAATTCATGCTTTCTTTCTGCTTTTGCTTTAAACAACAAACACTTAACTTAGTTGGCTAGATAATAGATAATCACTGAGTAAGCAGTAGATCTAGACCCCGGGTTGATAATAGAACTTGCCACTTTACTGCATTCCCGGTCTGCGATTACACTTGGTCGCAGATTGGTGTTGTGTTTGGGCGTGTCAAGTTTTTGGCGCCGTTGCCGGGGAACTCTAGGTTATTGGGGAAACGTGAAAATCTGTTACTCTAGCTATTTCCTTATTGCATTTTCTCTCTTCCACCTGTGTGCCTTCACGGGTTGTTTCTGCTGATTGTGTGCAGGTAGTGCATGACCCGTAGCCAGTCGGGAGATCTACTACCACTAGACCAGGAGCTTGAACGAACCTGCAGAAACTTCAAGCGGGCTCTAAAGACGCGACTGGCTATGGAGGAGGCATTAGAACAGCTACAGAACACTGACGAAGAGGAGATGGCTGATCCACAGGACCATGATGTGGTCAATCTCGAGGAGCAGACAATGGGACATTACTGGACCGCTAGGGCTGCAGACATGAGGTCACCCATTCAACACCCTCATGTCCCAGCCAATAATTTTGAGGTGAGCACCTCAGTAATCACCATGCTGCACGGTTCAGTGATGTTCCGTGGCAAAGAGGGGGAGTGCCCCCGATCACATCTCAGGCGATTCCACGAGCTCATTGATGGAATTAAGATCAATGGGGTCCCAGCAGATGCCATCCAGCTGAGGTACTTCCCATTCACTTTGGAGGGGCGGGCCAAGGAGTGGCTAGACACTCGACCTCCGGGCTCCATCACCATGTTCGCCAACATGGCGGACAAGTTTCTCACCCGCTACCATCCTCCATCCAAGACGGCGGACGTGCAGAAGCAAATTACCCATTTTGCTCAGGATGAGGATGAGACCATCAGGGATGCTTGGGAGAGATACACCAGTCTCTTCCTCAAGTGTCCAAACCATGGTTTTACTGATGCATTCAAGGTGGGAACCTTCTATCATGCTCTCTTCCCGGAGGACAAGCAGCTGATTGACTCGGTCTATGGCGGGAATATGCTCACCAAAACACCGCCCCAGCTGAATCAACTTTTTGAGGAGATGGCAAAGCAGGGTTATGATTGGGGCACTTCCAGGAGATCGAGAAGAGCACCAGGGCGGGGTGTGCATGCTGTCGCCACCCAGTCATATGATTTGGTGCAGGTACAGGACAGCCGCAGGCGATGCACTGCTAGTGGTGTGAGAGCTCCCATCACACCATGGAGGATTGCTAGGCGATGAGGGAGTCGTCTACTCCCCAGGAGCAGGTGGACTTCATCAGTAATGTCAGGCGCTTCGACCCCTACAGCAACACTTACAACGAGGGGTGGCGCCAGCATCCCAACTTCTCCTAGGGTGGGGCAAATTCCAGACCACCAGTTCCCCAGGGACCACCTGGCTTCCAGAGGCCTCCTTACCAGCCCAGACAAGGGTAATTTTAGCAGCCACAGCAGCAACTCTACCCGCCTAGACAGGGGCCAGTTCAACCTTAGTCACAGGTGCGGCCATTTCAGCAGACAGGGGCAGCCCCTGCAGCCCCAGCTCAGAATGACCCGATGGCGGAATTGCGAGATCTGATGGGTTCTTTGGCCACCTCCAGTGCAAACAAGTTCAACAACATCGAGCAGTTCATGGAGAAAGCTTCAGGCAAATTCATGGAGCTAGAAGCTGGTCAGAGAAACACGCAGGCTATTCTTTGGGATATCCAGACCTAGCTTGGGAGTGTTGCCCAGGCTGCAGCTAAGAGGCCTCTTGGTACTCTACCCGGTCAGACCATCCCTCATCCGCAGAACCCGAATGAGCACTGCGGGGCCATTACCACCAGGAGTGGCAAGGTGACTGCCGATCCACCTGTTCGGGCAGAAGAGAGAGAGACCCCTGCTTCAGCACTTCCAGCTAATGAAGGTGAAATGGAGAAGGAGGTTGAGGTGCCTGCTCCTAAACCGCAACCAGTGGTGAAGGAGTATGTACCCCCAGCTCCCCTTCCTACTCGGTTGCACAAGGACCGACTGGAGACTGAGTTTGCCAAGTTCATGGCAATGCTGAAGCAGGTGAATATAAGCATGCCCTTTGTGGAGGCATTATCGAAGATGCCCAAGTATGCCAAGTTCATGAAAGATCTCCTCACCAACAAGGGGAAGCTTGGGGAGCTGTCAACGGTGATGCTCAACGAGGAGTGTTCTGCCATCCTGCAGAACAAACTACCAGAGAAGCGAAAAGACCCAGGGAGTTTCACTATCCCTTGCATGATTGGTAGTTTGCATATAGGGAAGTCCTTGGCAGATTTAGGCTCTAGCATTAATGTCATGCCATATAAACTGTTTAAAATGCTAGGCCTAGGTGAACCCAGTGATACTAGGATGAGCATTCAACTTGCTGATAGATCCATTGTGCATCCTATGGGCATTGCAGAGGACTTGATAGTCGCAGTAGGGCCATTCTCTTATCCTGTTGATTTTGTGATTTTGGACATAAATGAGGATGTGGATGTGCAATTGATATTGGGTAGACCTTTTCTCGCCACCGCCAAGGCGCTCATTGATGTGAATGATGGAAAACTGATTTTGCGAGCTGGGGGTGAACAAATCACCTTCTCTGTTTCTGATAATATGAAACACCCCCAGCTCCATGATGATCTAGATTACTGTGATGTTGTTGCTGATTTTGAGACCGCACTCGCCATCACGAGTGCGGGTACTGATGATTTCCTTCAGCGTTGTCTTTTGCTAGGGGAACAGGCATCACAGGACATACAGCTGGAGGAGCAGCTCGCGGAGCTAGACGAGGCCATGATCGAGGGGCGAGAGATACCATTCAAGCCGATACCTATCTCGCCCTGGATCGCTACATCATTGGAGGAGCCACCAGAGCTGGAGCTTAAACCCCTCCCCTCTCACCTGGAGTACGCATTTCTCCGGGAGGGGAATAAGCTCCCGGTCATTATTAGCTTGGATCTGACACCCGAGCAGAAGAGCAGGCTGGTGGCTTTGCTGCAGAAGTATGCCCGGGCCATGGCATGGAAGATCACAGACATCAGAGGCATTAGCCCATCCTTCTGCTCCCACAGAATTCTGATGGAGGATGAGGTTAAGCCAGTCAGGCAACCGCAGAAGAGATTGTCTCCTAACTTGGAGGCAGTGGTCCGGGCAGAGATTGTGAAGCTCATGGATGCAGGGATCATCTTTGATATATCTGATAGCAAGTGGGTCAGCCCCACTCAGGTGATCCCGAAGAAAGGCGGGATGACTGTGGTCCCAAATGAGAAGAAAGAGCTGATCCCGATGCGGACCGTGACCGGCTGGAGAGTCTGTATCGATTATCGGCGCCTGAACGACGCCACCGGGAAAGATCATTTTCCCCTACCTTTCATTAATCAGATGCTGGAGAGGTTGGATGGGCATGAGTTTTATTGCTTCCTGGATGGCATGTCTAGTTATTTCCAGATTCCTATTGCACCAGAGGATCAGGCGAAGACCACATTCACTTGCCCCTTCGACACTTTTGCTTACCGGAGGATTCCATTCGGGCTGTGTAATGCACCGGCGACCTTCCAGAGATGCATGATGGCGATATTCGACCGACTGGTCGGGGAGATCATGGAAGTCTTCATGGAGACTTCTCGGTTTATGGAGACTCCTTCTCTCATTGTCTCCATAACCTGGAACTCATTCTGAAGAGGTGTGAAGAGACTAATCTGGCACTCAGCTGGGAGAAGTGGCATTTTATGGTCCGTGAGGGGATTGTGCTCGGGCACAAGATCTCCAAGCAGGGGATTGAGGTGGATCGCGCGAAGATTGAGACGATCAGTAAGCTACCTCCTCCCGTTTCTGTGAAGGGGATTCGCAGCTTTCTGGGTCATGCAGGCTTCTACCGGCGCTTCAGTAAAGATTTCTCGAAGATTGCCCTGCCTTTGACCAAGCTGCTGGAGAAGGATGCACCATTCCAGATCACTCCCGAGTGCACAGCTGCATTTGAGACTCTGAAGGAGAAGCTGACCCATGCCCCTATCATGGTAACTCCTGACTGGTCTCCCCCTTTTGAGCTGATGTGCGATGCGAGTGACTATGCAGTCGGAGCAGTTCTGGGTCAGAGACGCGAGAAGCACTTCCAGCCCATCTACTACGCGTCCAAGACCTTGAATGATGCACAGGAGAATTACACCACCACTGAGAAGGAGCTCCTCGCTGTGGTGTATGCATTTGACAAGTTCCGGCCATATCTGGTGCTCTCCCATGTGGTGGTCTACACAGATCACTCGGCAATTTGCTACTTGATGAGCAAGGATGATGCAAAACCTCGGCTCATCCGCTGGATCCTGCTTCTGCAGGAATTCGACATAGAAATCCGGGACAAGAAAGGAGCCGAGAATATTGCTGCAGATCATCTTTCACGGTTGGAAGCCCCTCCGGTGGACAACTTCGTGGAAGAGATCGATGACTCCTTCCCGGGTGAGCGATTGCTGGCGATGACACTGGTGGACAGCGTGACCCCTTGGTATTCTGACTTTGCCAATTATCTGGTGGGGCAAGCAGTTACCCAAGGGGATGGCTACTCATGCAAAGCGCAAGTTCTTCTCCGATCTGAAGCATTACTTCTGGGAGGATCCTTACCTCTTCAGAATCGGAGCAGACGGCGTGATCCGGTGCTGGGTCATGGAGGAAACTGCACGGCGCGGAAGGTGCTACAGTCGAACTTCTATTGGCCCTCGCTCTTCAAGGATGCAGACTCCTTCGCACGCCAGTGCGACCGCTGCCAAAGGTCAGGTAACATTTCTTCCCGGGATGAGATGCCCCAACATATCTCTGTTATTTGTGAAATTTTTTATGTTTGGGGTATCAATTTCATGAGCCCATTCCCTCCATCTTTTGGCAATCTGTACATATTGGTTGCAGTGGACTACGTCTCGAGGTGGGCAGAAGCTCAAGCCATGCCCACCAATAATGCAAGACGGGTCTGCTCATTTCTGAAGCAGCTGTTCTCCCGGTTCAGGACACCTCACGCCATTATTAGTGATAGAGGAACCCATTTCCAGGGGCAATTCACTAAACTCCTCTCTCGTTATGGCATTAAGCATCAGGTGTCGGTGGCCTACCATCCCCAGTCTAATGGGCAGGCCGATCTGACGAACCGGGAGCTAAAACGAATAATTGAAAAGACGGTCGATCAGTCCCGCAAGGATTGGTCCACCAAGCTCGATGATGCTCTTTGGGCGTATAGGACTTCCTATAAAAATCCGATTGGCACCTCTCCCTATAGGCTTGTCTATGGGAAGGCGTGCCATTTGCCGGTACACCTAGAGCACAAGGCCTTCTGGACCATTAAGCTGCTAAACCTGGATTTGAGTGTTGCAGGTACAGAACGTAAGTTGCAGCTGTTGGAGTTGGAGGAGTGGCGTTACCACGCCTACGAGAACACACTGCTCTACAAGGAGCGCACCAAGCGTCTCCACGACGCTCGGTTGAGGGGCCCCAAAGAGTTTCAGGTAGGTGATCGTGTTCTGCTCTTCAATGCACGCCTGAAACTCTTCCCGGGTAAGCTCCGTTCGAGGTGGTCGGGACCCTTCACGGTCACCCAAGTTTTCCCGCACGATGCGGTGGAGATCAGCAATGCTCAAACTGAGCCATTCAAGGTGAATGGCCACCTCCTAAAGTTGTACTTGGGAGGTGCTGTCGAGCGCGCAGAGCTGCTGATCAAGCTCGAGGACCCTTAGTTCCTCTACTGCGTCCAGCTAAAAGACGGTAAAGAAGCGCTTGTGGGGAGGCAACCCCACCTAGGTTTGCATTTTCTTACCTTTTTCCTTTTGATTTTTTATGTTTTTTGAGTATTGAGGGGTTGTTCTCGAGTTGTATTTCGTTCTGGAGTGAAAACAGGTCAATTTTAGAGTTCTGGCAGCTCACACGGCCAGCCCTGAATGTCACAAGGCCGTGTGGAAAATGGGTTTGGCCGTGTGAGCTCTCGCAGAATTCCACAAGGCCAGCTGTGATAGTGACACGGCCGTGTGGAAATTCCCCCAGGCCGTGTGAGCTCTCGCAGAATTCCACACGGCCAGCTGTGATAGTGACACGGCCGTGTGGAAATTCCCCCAGGCCGTGTGAGCTCTCGCAAAATTTGGCACGGCCAAATGTGCACTCGGCACGGCCGAGTGAAAATTCCTCGGCCGTGTGAGCTTGGCCGTGTGGCCGAGCCACGGCCTATAAATTCGGCCGACACGGCCGAGTGGTCAGAAAATCCACAAACTCTCGCCGGAATCCTCTCCACCTCGCCGGAAAACCGCGACTTTTCACCCTCCTTGTCGATTTTTGGCCATTTTTTGGTCGGTTTTTCATAAATCCAACCCCACACCCATCCTTTCCTCCCCATTATCGGCCTATCCCTCGATTTTGAGGTGATTTGGCTTGATTTTGAGTCGCCGGAGGCGATTTCTGGCGAGACTCCAGCGAGGCTCCGACGAGCACTTCCGGGTATTTTTTCGGCCTTTCGTCGCTTCCATTGCATTCCCCTCATCATCCCCTACACCTCTACTTGAGTCTCCAGGTTTGATTTTGACCTTAACTATGTTTTTCATGGAGAATTGGGTGTTAGGATGCATGTTTAGAGAACCCTTTTGAATCGTGAGAATTTTGTGCAATTGATTGAGGGGAATGCTTGGATTATATATGAATTGTGTTGGGCATTGTCCCCCTTGCTTGTTTGAGCCCTTGTGTGCAAGAATTTTGTCAATTCCATCTTTACCTTAATAGTGCACACAAGGTGTTCGATGAAATGCCTGTTTTCGTACCATTTTGTGGGAGTCGGTTGGCGCCCTTAATGATGTGCTCTGGGGGTGTGTTTGATATATATGTGAACCTTGAGTTGCCTACTTTCCCATGGATGTGCATCCCCCACCCAGATTATGCTTGATTTATCGAGTTTTTGACCCCCGAACTATGGATGAAACCATGGTTAGGCTGTTTTCTGTTCTTAAGTGTGGGGGTGTGATTAACATTTTCTTTGGCTCTTTTGGTTCCACTTTGGGTTGTTCTTTTGCAGGACCATGACGAAGCCCAACCTCCGGCACCAGTTTGTTCAAGATTTGAGAAGGGGGGCCCACCAGGATCGTTTTAAGAATGTCCTGGCCTGCAAGTTTGGGCAGCATCATTGCTGGTCCAAGCGAGAGTTGGAGAAGCTGAACTGCTACGAGCACCTCTCCCCCGTTGTCACCAACCGCTACTGGCGCCGCCTACTCAGCATTCGCGAGAAGGTTTACCATGAGCTCGTGCTTGAGTTTTACACTACCTTCAAGCACGCAGCCACGGACGATTGGAAGGACGAAGAAGCCGTCCAGTTCCGGCTCGGCGGTGAACCACGATCCATGAGCTACGACGAGCTGGTGGACTCCCTCGGCCTCAACCTGGTCAATGACAGGGACTACATCACCGAGAGCGCCGAGCCAGCGGGGGTGGACTTCGGGAGACTGTACACCAGCCTCGCTCCGCCCGGTCAGCTTCCCTTCAAGGCGGGGAAGACGAAGGCAAGCACATTGCAGCTCGACAACCGCATCCTCCATCACATGCTGGCCAAGTCTTACACTCCAGCCTCGGACAGTGCCAAAGCCATCACCAAGAGAGCCATGTACCTTATCCAGTCGATGCGCCGGAGGGATCATCCCCTCCACTTGGGCTCGGTGGTGGCGAGGACCTTCGACAAGAGTGATTCCGAGCTGAAAAAACTTCACTGCACTCCCCTCATCGCCCGCCTGGCAGACTACTTCCAGATATCCCTGCAGGGCTGCACAGAGCAGGGAGACACCACTGCTTTTGGCCGGTTTACGATCAGTAAGATGCACCTGCTTCGAAAACAGCGTGGTGTTATGTTGATCGAGGGGTTTCCTCAACCTCAGATCCCAGAGGCGGTCTAGCCGGAGGCTCCCGAGGGTGCGGCTGATGAGGAGGTCCAGCCGGAGGATGTGGACGACACTGCTGCCGCCCGCCCCACCACCTTCGAGTACGGGGGTAGCAGTTCCAGCTTCCCCGGCCAGGACTACTTCACTCAGCAGTTCGAGCAGCTGCGTCTCTAGAATCAGCAGCTCTACGACTATCAGATCCAGTTTCAGCAGCAGTATTCGGCTCACCATGCCGAGTACCAGACCCAGATGGCGGCGTATGATGAGCGCCTTGATAGGATGGGGACCTAGCAGGGGGTGACCCTGGCGCGCATTGAGAGGGAGCAGGCCCTAGCTAGTCGCATGCAGGAGGTACAGGGGCATCTGCTCCAGCTGCTACCGGGCGAGCACCCAGTCTGGAGGACTCCCTGGGAGGACTCTCCACTTCCACCTCCACCAGCTGATGACGATGATGCATTCATGAATGACATCAATCTGGACAACCTTGGCGACGAGTAGGCTGTACTTGTCGCCCCTCAGTGTGTGTTTTTTGTTTTAGACTTTTTCTGTTTGCTCAATGTGTTTGAGGAGCTTGAACTGAGTTTGTCGTGTGTTTTGTTTCTTTTATTTTGTGGATTGTTGCTTTTGTGGCCATCTGGGCCAACTCTGATCCCTAACGAACATGTGCTAATGTGTTCTTGATGTTCCCTTAGCGCAGAACTGTTCGTTCGTTCCATATGTCCCACGCTGACTGGTCCACTTACAGTCTCCTGCAGCTTTTCAATCCGGTAACATCGTTCCCCTTCTCTATCCCTCTGCTCCATTGAGGGCAATGTCGTGCTTAAGTGTGGGGGGGTGCTTTGTATCGGTTGGAATGTATATACGTGTGCTTGGAGCCTAGTCCACTGTCCAAATCTCGAGATTTGAGGGCTCCAAGTATGGCTGTTTGATCATAGTGGCACTGTGTTTTGATTGGTGAATTGAATGGTTTTCGGAATAATGCATGACAACTGGATGGTGATTATGACAACCTATAATGATGACTGAGACGTGCAGTAGAGTTGTGTAGGGGTTCAGTTTTTCAACTGTTTGCTTACCAACTGTGACTTGGATTGACTACTTGTTTTTGACAGTCTCTTATGCATCTAGTTCAGGGAATCAGAATGAGAGATAGAGCATATAGGTAGCCATGTGAGATTTGAGCCTGCTCGTTTCTTTCTTGTGCGATAGTTCCCTCTTCCATGATGTGTAGCATTCACATTGTCATTAGCTAAGATGATGGAGGCATAGGATTAGCCCACGACCAAATTGACTGTTCTGGTGTGTCATACCCCGTAGTCAGCCCCTTTGAGCCGTGTGTTATCCTTTCTTTCGGTCTTCAATGAAAAGTCACCCTTTTGCATCTTTTAGAAGGTTCCACATAGTGATTTTTACATGTTCTCTGCTGTTTCTGCTAAATGTAATGTGAGAGTTGGAGGTAGTTCTTAAAAAGTTGGGAAGGTGTTTGAAAATGTGCAGAGGTGGTGGTTCTCTTAAGAAATGGAAAAAAATGAAAGAAAAACAAAGAAAAAATGAAAGCAAAAGAGAGCTACCACCAAAATTCTGAATAGTGCCCATTAAGTAGTGTTTCTTAGCAGTCTGGCTTAGAAATACTGGTATTTATGTGATCTCCTTCGCTCTTGTGCTCTGAATTTGAGTAATGCAGAATAGCAGAAAGAAAGTACTGGTTTGATTGACTGTGAGTTTGTTGGGTTTGGAAATGTGGAACCTTGTGCTTTGAATACTTCCACCACCTAAAAGGACTTTTCCCCATGTCCAAGACCCTAGCCAGTCATTTGAAGCTGTGTCTAAGACCTCCTGATTAGTTAGTGATGACAACCATTTATGTGAACTCTAACCTTTAGAGGCTGCCGTCATGGTGAAGAGATGTTAGGAATTGAGAGAATTAGTATGCGCATTTTTCGCATCAAATTGTCCTGACCCCACTGGTCGAGAGTGAGCGATTCATTTCCTTGTTCTTTACACTCTTTACCCGGTGAGGACCTAGATGGCTCGGTCTTGATTCTGATGTCTCGAGTTTTATGCATGAATTGACTGTCTTGAGTAAGTGGTTGAGTCAAGTCTAGGTTGGTTGATGAACAGAAGGGAGACTCCTCCTTTACTCGATTTTGCTGCACTCGAATGTCTTTTGTGGTGGTTGTCCAGGTTGCTATTGAGGTTGTTCATGTGTTGATCTTTGAAAACCAATATGATTCACGTGTTTTGTGCCTATATGATTTGTCCCCAATGTTGGTATGATTGAATTATGTGAGCTAACCTTGTGTCTGACTTGGTTTGCTTGGGGACAAGCAAACGGTTAAGTGTGGGGGAGTTTGATAAGCCGTTAATTGCACTTGTTTCTACCCCTATTCTGGAGCCGTTTGAGATGGTAATTCTCGTGTTTTAGGCCGATTTCACGCTAGGTTGTGTTTGTTTGTGATATTTCAGGTCCTAGCAAGTGAATGAAGGTTTAGGAGCGAGTTCGGGGTCGATTGGACGAAGATTGGGCGCGAGGCAAGTCAAAAAGGAAGCCACACGGGCACACCCACAACGCACACGGCCGTGCCATTGACCAATTTGGTCGTGTGGGATTGTGCGAGCCTTCACACGGCCAGCCCTGATATCCACACGGCCGTGTGAAGGAGTGGTTTGGCCGTGTGGAATTCTGCGAGGTTTCACACGGCCAGGAAGGGTGAGTTACACGGCCGTGTGACCCTTGCCGTGTGGGAAGCCTGAAGTGCAATTAATCGGAACGCGGCGTTTTGACCTCACACGGGCAACTGGGTATGCCACACGGCCGTATGGCCCTGCCCGTGTGAGTCGGGAATTCCTGGTTTTAACCCAATTTCGGGCTGCAAGTGGGAGAATTGGACTTTCAGAGCAAAAACAGAGCCCTAGAGAGAGAAAGTAAAAGAACACATCCTAGAAGCTATCTTGGAGCTGGGTTTCATCAAATCAAGCTTGGAGATCGTCATAGGAGTGGAAATCATCATCCCAGAGCAGATTTTCCTCATCTTTATGAGTATGACTACTCTGTATTCTGTTTTCCTCTCTCTCTCTCTCTCTCTCTCTCTCTCTATGGAGTAGAACCCTTCTCTCACTTGGGTATGAAGAACCCTAGTTCTATGTGTTAGGGATTTGATTGTAATCACTTGGGATGATATTACTGCTTGGTATTAATCGAATGATGCATGTTTATTGAGTCAATTGAAGTCTGATCAGCTTTTCTTGATTTCTGCTGCAACCTGAGATAGATAGAATCTGATTAGGTTGTTAGAGCCTCATCATTCGGTAGTAGGAGATTGGCTATACGAGAGTTAGCCAGTTTACTGCTTTGTACTGGAATCCAATTCCAGTAGTGGAGTTTTGTTCTTACTGCCTCAGCTTTCTATCCCGATGAAGACTAGTCGTCTGCCGGGTAGTTAGACTGAGAGGGATTGGTCAGCTTAAGAGATTCAAATCTACTGTCGGAACTTCCGCAGTCTAATCAACAGTAAATCAACCCAGGGAAATTACAATTGAAACCTAACTAAGGAGCTAGGGGGACTCATTCCCGAGTGACTCTTCTTTGCTTGAGAAAACCGTACCAATTCCCGAGTGACTCGTGGGAAGAAACTCGGGTTATGACTTGAAGAAGAATGGATATATACCTCAGTTTGTAAATATAGAATCATGTAATCTTGTTATGATAAGAAAGAGGAAGAGAATACAAGCGTCTGGGATCAAACGGCACCTGATTTGGAGTCCGAACGAGGGAGAAACGAACAATCAAAGATAGGGGACCCGGAACTGCAAAATACCCGACCAAAATACCCGACCGGGTATTTTGACCATCTAATAGGGTATTTTTGGCAGCATCAGAATACCCCCTGGTCGTGAACCAAATATACCCGGCCGGGTACCCAAAATACCCGATTGGGTCGCGAACGCAGGCTGTTAAAAGCCTGTTTTGTGCGTTTTTGGAGGGGGGGGGGGGGGAACTGGATTTTGGATCCTAAACACCCAAGGGACAAACCAAAGAGAGAGAGGGCAATTTGTGGGAATTCTTGGAGGGGAATTGGAGGATTTCTTCGCCTTGGACGCTCTAGGAACAAGCCCGGACTTGAAGACTGATCATCGGAATATTGTTACTGTAGTCTCTCTCTTCTCTATGGAGTAACTTCCCTTCGCTTAGGTTTTAAGGAATCCTAGCTATGTTTGTTTGATTGGATGATTGTATGAGTACTCATACTTGATAATCTTGATTTCATATTCAATCTATGCATGTTTTCATTATTCAAATCTGCTTTAGTCGAGATTATTGATTCTTCTTTGATCCTATGAGAGCGAATACCTTATTAGGTAAATAGAGCACCATAGATTGATTGTAACACCCCTGTATTTTAGATTTAGGTTCGACTTTAATACGTGATCGGTTGGATTGACGATTACGTACTAAGAGTTACAATCGCAGATTAAGAACAATAATATTATATTATATTATTATTATTATTATTATTATTATAATATTATTCTTATTATTATATATAAAAAAAGGAAAAAAATAATAAAAGGGACGAGAGGGCCGGGCAGCCCTCATAATTTCCTAGCAGCCAAAACCCTTCCTCCTCCATTAATTCCCCCGTCCCAGCAAATAGTCAAACCCCCAAATCCCCACTCGTCCACAGATAACCCCTTCCCAAAATATTTTCGCCACCCAAAAACCCTTCTCCCACTGCCGCCCCTGTTCCCGATCCCGGCTCCGATTCTGATCTCATCCCTTTCGTTCTAGGTAAGGATCACAAACGCTTTTGCGATTTCTAAACTCGATTTATCGGTAGACTAATCCGAAGCTCGTATTTTTATTAGTGGTGACGTTGAGGGTTCGATCAACAAGGAGATCAACATCCGGGGTCATCCAACCTAGGCCTAGGCACGTTCTAGAGGTCAGGAAACTCGATCCCTTTGAGTTAGGTCGATTAATTTGGGGATTTTTCGTGAGGGTGCAATTCTGGATTTTCGCAACAGGCTTTACAGGCTTTTACTGACAGATTTTGATTGGTCACCATTTTCACCTTCTTCTTCTTCCTTCTTCTTTAATTTCCTCCCCTTGGGAACACTCAAGATCTTCTTCCTCTTCAAACTCTTCTCTCGCCTTCCCATTCCTGTCTTGAAAAAGTTGTTCTCGACAAGGTGATCAATGAAACCTTCTTGGTCATCCTCACCACGGGAGCTCTCTGAGGTGAGCTCCTCTTGCTCCACATGGTTATCATTGATCTCCCCTTGAACTTCCTCTTGCTCTTCCAATTTTTCAAGGCAATGGCACGCACAAGCTCAGGACACCTTCTCTTCCACTGTCAAACCAGGAGGAGGGATGGGTTGGAAATCCATTTCGGAGCTTGTTCTTTCAAAATTCTCATGGCTCGCCTCTCCGACTTCCTTTCTTCTTTCAACTGGTAGGAGGCGATTTGCGAGCAAGTTGTGCACATACTTCCTTAACCAACCCTCCTAGCCTCTCTGTGTGTCGAAGGAGCTCCTCCGATTCCAATAGAAAGGTTGAGTCGAAAGGGGCGACAATTGGGAGTTCCATGCTAGAGCACCCTTCTTCGGTGCCCCGAGCAAATGGTCCACCATGGTCACGAATGCCCCATGAAAGCCTACATGGCCAACTCCAAATTGGATTTCTCCTCGGGTTGTTGTGGGATATTCTCGATATCGAGAAGCTTCTTGATACCCCCATTGGTATGCTTGTTCACCTTGGAAGGGGGGTTGGTAGTACAACCCAGATCCTTGACTTCCCCCATGAAGTTACGGGGTAACCACTCTCGAGTGGTGTTGGATACCCCAAAACTTGGGTGAAATCGCAAGGATCCATGATCCAATACCTACAAACAAAAAACACTAAAAAGGAAAATCAAACATACAAAAACCACCGTTCCAGTCGAAGAGTGGTAAACAAAACACAAATGAAACAGAAACCAAAAACAAAAAGGCAAGATAGAAAATGCTAAAGTAACAATAAGCGGCCTGTAACACCCTACCCTATACGTTTTGCCTAATCATATTGTTCATACACTTGCAGCGGAATTAATCTCGGGTGTTACATTCATTATCAATATTTACCCAAATAAAATTTCGACATGAATTACTAGCGTAATGGGCTAACAGTTCTTGCAATTTATCCTGCAAAATAATTCATCACGAACATATATACTCACAACCATATGCATTGGCTTTTCTTAGCCATAGTCACACTTTTCATACTCCACAACTGCATACCATACTTATACATACCATAATCGTCATAACTTATACAGTTACACAACATATACACCTATCATCAACTTTCCACACCTGCGGATATCTCACACTACATCAGAAGCTCGTATGCACATGAAAAACGTTCTCAAAACATTTTTACAAAAAGGTGTGGATCACTGGCCAAAATCCCGAGTAGTCATCCAAGCACAGAATAGTTGAAGACCATACCTCATCCTGGCTTCAACTCTAGCTCCTCTCCCACCTAACACTTATCTACTGCACTGCTGATGATCTACTTACACATAGCATAAGCAGAGAAGAAGAATAAAAGGGGGTCAGCTCATAGCTGAGTGAGATAATCATAGCATCGTGAGTTCATAACAGAGCATACCTCTATCACACATCTAACAATCAAGCCATCCTCATATCCCAATAGGCAAAAGACTCAACCACATTGACTTATGCATATGCATCTTATCATGTTTTAATCATAGGCGCCTGGCTACTCCCATGCTAATTACTCTCCCGGGAATACGGACCAAACATCTCGTGGATGTGGTCATATCGGACCTGACACCACTCTGGGTGTGGTCATATCGGACCTGACACCACTCTGGGTGTGGTCATATCGGACTCAACACCACTCTGGGTGTGGTCATATTTCATGATGAATCAACGGTCATCACCACATCAGGGGTGTGACATAACATATCATAACGGAGTAATAGCATGGGAAGCCCTAATTACTATGTAATTGACCATGAGACCAAATCACTCTTATTTGGTAATCTTACACATGATCCATATCTCATCTTGCTTAATAATAATTCGCTACTTGCACATGTACTTGACCTGGCCACAATTGTCTCAACATAGGTAAATCAAGAGTCGTATAATTGCATTTCCTCGTGATAAACCCTCGTGCCAGTCATCCTCCTTAAACGTCATAATATCACCAGGGAATATATATTTTCCCACATGTGCATCCAAATAAAACAATCATGAAAAATCATACCCAATCACCTTTTCGAACCATCATAAGGCATATCAACAGTCAAGCCCACAAATTGCAACATGTATGCAATCATCAACATAAACAAGGTCCATATCGGCTAGGCAAGTCAATAATATCATACAACAATCCATGGTTCATCTTATAGCATAAAAGTCCATGCATCCCTAATCATGCCATTCTAATTCACCTAGGTCAATTCTAAGCATCGATATTATTATCGTGATATGACAAACCCGGTATGCCGTGCTAATCCCTCACCAGTTCTGGTCGTTCAAACACCGGTTCTAGCCTCCCGTACTAAAACGTCAATTTCACGAACGAACCCCGAATTAAAATCGGTGACCGTCCTAATATCCCCTGCAGTATCCCCGTCAATATTAGTTCTAGGCTGCGGGTCCAATTCTCGATAAAAACACATTATACCCTGGCCGCAGCTAAATTCAGCGATTTGGACCCCGACCTAAATAATTGCAGAAATTCAGGGATTAGAACTAGAGGATTGATTAACTCATTGCAGGATGCTTGTATATGAAATTTGGGCTCAATCCGGCTTCCGGATACTCCGAAACCCTAATTTGGCTTATCGGGAATTAAAGAAATTCCTGAAATAAAAACTCGGTTTAAAGCTCTAAATCGATAAATCACGATGTATGGATGGATTAGGCATTATTTACGGGATTTTTGGATCACTGTTGCTCAAGAATTGAGCTTTGCAATTTTCTTCCTCGCGTCCCCTGAACAGACTCTGCTCTCGGTCCAGGAAAATGGAACCGAAGAAGATGATGATGTAAATAATAGACGGGGAAGGGGAAATGTTAATATATATGGCACGGCCGCTTAATATATATATATATATATATATATATATATATATAATACGTATACTTATCCGATCGATCGATAATCCGATTTTCGCCAAAATACTATCAAAACGCTCGATTTTAAATCGCGAACTTTCTAGCGATCGAAATATGGGTTTTGCCGGAACGGGATGTTACATTTTCAAAATAATGGACCGTGGTTCCCTGGCAACAGCGCCAAAAACTTGACTCGCCACGGATACACCACCAATTAAATCCTGACTAGAGTCTATGTATAAACTCTAGTCGGGTTCAGTATAGGGAAAGTATGTTTTAATCGTCAAATCCGGGTCGGTCCATGTACCCCTACTTCAATCGCTTAGGTTGTTATCTAGCAAAACGTTTTTGGATTTATAACTATGAAAACTAAAACAGAAAAAAGCAAGGAAAGTAAAACGAGGAGGATTCTTTGTGAGAGGACCTCACCCGAGTATTGCTCCCATTAGTCTCGTGCTAAGAATCAATGAACGGAACCCTAGTGTGAATGGTTTGTTTATATACCGTGAGGCGGGTGCAACAAGGTAAGAACAAGCCCTCCTAGTCGATCAATCAAGGATTTCTACAATAAGCTAGCGAACCTAGCTCTCTTAACCGCTTGGCTAAGGATTGCAACAATAAGCTAGGAGGCCTAGCTCTCTTAATCGAACAAACTGAGGACAACGGCCAATCATAATGGGATCATAGTACTACTCTGATACTTGAGGTTATGGCCCTAGATTAAGCCAAAAGGGATTACCCAAGTTTCTAGGAGGTCAAGCTCCCTACGGGTCAAAGGGGGATTTTGTCGTTCTAGGTTAATTTGACCAATAATGAGATAATGCAAGCAACACTCAATCATTCTTGATTAATACCTCAAATATTATGTAAAACACACAATCAACACAATAGAATCATGTTCCTACATCTTAACATACATCTAGACTAGGATTCACAATACCCAAGTGAGCAGGTAGGCTATTCCATAGCTAGGCAAAGGAAATCACGTAAAAAGAGAGAGAAAACATGAAGAGATGACAATCTTCCTTCCTTGTTGCTTGAATCTCCCTTGAGAAGAAGAAACCTTTAATACTCTAGTTTAGGGCAAGCCCAAATCTTCTTCCCTGCCTTGAAGCAATGGCTCAAATGCCACGATATTCGAAATACCTCAAGGGGATTCTCTCCAAGAAGCCAAAGTTTGAAAACCTCGCCAATGTCACCCTAGGTGAAGAGTGCTCAGCCTTCATCCTCAACAGATTTCCCAAGAAGCAACCCAATCCAGTAGTTTCACCATATCTCTTTGCATCGGTACTCATCACATAGAAAATTCCGTGGCGGACTTAGGGATGAGCATAAATGTGTTGCCATTTAAGCTTTTGAAGAGGCCAGACATAGGTGAACTAAATACTATGAGGCTTAGTGTCACATTGGCTGATCACTCTGTCATTAGTCTTAGGGGCATTGTGGAGGACGTGCTAGTACGAGTGGGAAAATTCTGTTATCCGGCGGATTTTTTGATCCTAGATATAAGTGAGGATTCTGAGATGCCACTCATACTAGGACGCCCTTTCCTTGCCACCGCCAAGGCGTTAATTGATGTAAATGAGGGAACTCTGGTTCTGAGGGACGATGAGGAGAGAATTACTCTTGGAATTGAACCTATGCCTAGATATGAGGATGTGAAGAAAGTGGAACCGGATGATATGAACGCAAGTGTAGGATAACCTTTCAAGGTAAACCCCACTATTACTGTTGTTCCTTGTGGTGATGTGAAGCAGGAAAGCAATGAGGGTAACTTGCCCAAAGAAGGAAGGAAAAGAGCTTGGAGGGAAAGGATGAATCACGCTAATGCCCGAAGGAATGAAAAAGGGTAAAACGAAAGTCATTGGCTAAGACGGCCATCCCATGGAGTTTGAGTTGGGAGGCGACATGCCTCGCCCCGAGATTGTGGAGGATCCACTCTCGGTGTCATCACGTTCAAAGGCGTGATATATCCTCAACCTTCAAGCTAATGACGATAACTAAGCGCTTGTTGGGAGGCAACCCAACGTAGGTTTGTTTACTTTCCTTATTTTCGTTTTTGTGTCAAGTGAAGAGTTCTAGTGGTCGAGTGGTATCCCTGTGCCAGGTCTTTGTGATTGATAGTAGGCCCAATGGAGTAGGTCGAGTCAAAATTTTCCGGAAATGCACTATTATCACTGTAGTTCATGGTTTTCCCTTGGAGTTCACGGTCTTAATCGACCGTGAATTGCCAAACGCGTCAGTGAACCAGGGTGTTCTGCGTTTTGTGAAACTCGTTGTTTTCACCCCAGTTCACAGTCTTAGTCACCATGAACTGGAAAACAGGTCTGTGAACCTCGGGGTCAGCCTATAAAAGGGTTGTGAATGTCTTATCTTCATTTCACGACCCAAACTCGTCGTAATCCTTTCAAGTTTGCTGAAAAACCACGATTTCTCGACGAATTTAGCCATTTGCACTGCCCTTCGGCTAGCCAAATTGAAAAACAATCACGGACCCTATATCCCCTCGTCAAGGGTGGCCTTCACTGAGATTTTGGGGAGATTTGGAGTCGATTTTACCGGTGAAGTCACCGCCGGCGAGCCTCCGATGAAACTCCGGTGACACTTATTCGGGCTGTTTTCGGCCAGTATTTCGCTTTCCTTGCCTTGCCCTCACTTCCCCTATGATCCTTTGTCAATTGTGGAGATCGGATTACGGAGTGAAGTGAGGAGAATTTAGTGAATTGAATGTTGAACTTATAAATAGGGCGAGGGATTAGGTGACTTGTGGTGCATGAAATTTGAATGTGTTTGAATGAGCTTAATTGCGCCTTGGTGGCATAAATTAGGATAAATTGTTTTCAAATGTGAAATATCCTACCAAGTGCATGTAACTTGACTGATTGTGGAATTTCTTTGTTTGAGTGGTGGATGGTAGCCACTGTGGCATGGTTCGGGTTTGATTTTTCTGTGGATAATCCGTGAAACACTTAGGACCATGCCTCGGTGTGCTTGAGCGTAATTGTTCTAAATAGCATGGACGCGTAGTGGAATTATTAAGTGTGGTTGGAATTATTTTTCCTCCCAATGAATTGAGATTAACAATTGCTTCCACGTATGGTGCATGTTTGTCTGTTTTGCAGGATGCTTAATTTGGACCATGAGCACGAGCATGATGAGTTGGAGGCTGGCCACACCAATGCGGTGAAGCTGCGACCCTGTGGAGGATCATGCACACTCTACTCACCCGGTCTGTCGTCCCCAGTTTGAGAGCGGGCCATCTGATCATTAACAGAGTCCTGATTGCCCTCCATTCTATGAGGCATCTAAGGCGAGCCGCTCAATCTGGGATCATTGGTTGCCACCACTTTTGCCCGGTGTCTGGGGTGGAACAGGATGGACACCATACATATGGGAGGCATCATCACGAGACTGGTCCGGTACTTCAATGTGGACGTGACTAGGTGCTCCACAGTTGGCTAGACCGAGCCCTTCCCACTGGAGACTATCTACAACATGAAGCTAGTGCTTCAAGGAGATCGAGGGATCGGGTACCTTGACGAACTTTGACCCTTAGCATCTATGAGGCTGGTAGTTGACCCGGCTCCAGTGGAGCCCGATCCAGAGGTCCCTCCTCCAGAGCAGCCACCTGCTAGAGCTCCCGGCTACTTCACCAACACCATTTGTAGCTGCAACATATGGAGCTGGACCTTCCACCTTCGGTGATCACATCGTGAAGAGGGTGGATCCCCTCGAGACACACGTTGTGGGAGTCACCACTCGGCTCGACTGCACCTTAGATTTGATAGAGAGGATGGCTCGATGCCAGGGTACCCTCCCAGATGATGAGCCGGGGCCTTCGACTAGTGAGAGGTAGCCGGCGAGTGAGATATGTGGTAGAGTCAATTTCTTTTGCCCCACTTCTCCACTTGGAACTCTGAACTCTTTTATTTTATTTTTCTTTCTTTTATTTGGTGTGTGTGTGTGAACAACTACTACTACTATTGTACTATTATGTGTAATAACCTCGCCTCGAGCAAGTATATGTTTGTGTTTGTGTCTGTGTGCGTGCGTGTGGGTGTGTTTTTGTCTTCTCCTATAAGCTCAAATCTCCTACCCTGGAAAAATTCCAACTTTCACTCACCAATCCATGCGGTAACATCGTTCTACCCCTATCTTACGCCATTGAGGGCAATGTTGAACTCAAGTGTGGGGGTAGTTTATTATTATGCTTATGTGAGTGTCATTGAATGCTTGGAGCCTTGATGTATGCCCAAATTTGAAAATTTTAGGGGCTCCAAGCAATATTTGCATGATCAAAGTGGCCAGTTTGTGGGATAATCTCGTGTTTATTTCCATTGGCCTTGAATTGTTGCATGTGATCGAGTGTGTCCTATGATGATGACTGAGAGGTGCATTAGGATAGTGCAAAAATGAATGGATGCCTTGACTCAATTACTTGTTGATTACAATTGTCATGCATTGGATTTATGAATTGGAATAAATGATTGGGTAACAAGGTAGTCATGTGAGTTTTGAGCCGATCGTTTTCTTCTTGTGTGCTTGGATCCCTCTTACCATGGTGAGTAATATCATAGTTGTCACTAGTGAGTACGATGGAGGCATAGGATTAGTCCATGCCCAAATGTTGATTGTCCCGAAATGTTTTATCCTCTAGTCAACCCATTGGAGCCTTGTGACTTTGGGGGTCGTTCTCATGTTAGTAGCTTTTCGCTTGTGAGCTTAATAGTATTTGGTAGAACGACCCCTCATCCTTTCTTTGTGTCTATACATGAGTCATCCATGTGTCCCGGAGCTCTCACTTTTGAGTTCCATTGAGGTTCTACATAGGAGGATTTTGAGCGGTTCTTGCTAGGAATGAAAGAGAAAAGAGTAGTGTTGGCGTATGTTCTTAAAAGAGAGCATTGGTTGTTAAATGTAATGTGGCAAGTGTATTAGTCTCTAGTACCCCCCTCAAAAAGAGAAGAAAAGAGAAAAAGAAAGAAAAGGAAAGTAGAAAGCCAATCACTCTACCGGCGATGACAACCGTTTCGAGCTAGTCACTTTGCGGGCGACAGCAGTCGTTTGGAGAGAAGCCAGTAGTGGCGAGATTGTGCTCTCTGTCTTCGTCATAGTCCTCAATGGAAATTGGTCTTGTCTTGGTACCTCCTAGCTCTGAAGTGAGTGTGAAGTAGACATCACCGTCTAGATCAACAATACTGGTCATGTCAATTGTTGTCGCCATTTTTGGCGCCGTGGAGGATTTGCTGGGAGCAGAGTTTTCTTTTACACTCTGTTTGGGAAGAGAGTGGAAATGTGAGGGGTAAATACAGTCACATTTGCACCTGTTTGAATAAATTGGAACAATAGAGGTTGCAAACAGGAGGTCTAGAATTACTATTTCGGCTTACCCCAAATTGGGGTGAAAAAAAGGAAGGAAGGAAGAAAAATGCTATAATGACCTAATCTAATTAATTAGAATCTTTTTAATCTTAAAAAAAATATGAGAGGAGCTCTCTCCTCTTGCTTGTTTCGGTTCTTGGCAGGTGGGTAACGCGGGTCGCTGTCGCTGTCTTCTCGGCCAGTCTGTGGAACCAGTGTCACTGGTCGCCGAAGTCGTTCTCCTCGGCTTGCAATATTCGCCGAAGTCGTTCCTCCAGTCTGTGAAATTGCCCGGCGTCGAGCAAAAAGGCTCCGCCGTAAGAAACGTTAGCTGCTAACGGCTTTTGCCGAGGTTAATTCGGCAGCAAAACGCCCTAAGAGGAGATGCCGGCTCAGGCCTCGGAATCCATGCAGATTCAGCCTCCGGCACTTGTCAAAACTGGAGGAAGAAGATTATGCCTTGCCTTCGCTCGCGGGGAACAACACTCAGCCCTCTCGGGCCAGAATTGATGGCCTTGTGCCAAGGAATTGAACTGACCAATTTACACCCTTCGTGGTTGAGACTTTACCAGAACCGCTAAATCAAGCGATGAAATGGAATAGTATACCCTGCTCCTCGTTTGGAACAATCAATCTTAATTTGTTAGTTAATTGTGTTAATCAGAAAGAAACCCTCGGGGAAGGAGGCAGTGGTGGTTTGCCAGGCTGTGATAGAGTGGTGCTACTGTCAAACAAATCCAAATCCATTGTCGCCGGCGATGAATTGAGCGGACGGTGGGCCGATGCTCATCGAAAGCTGGCGGGGCGGCGTTGGTTCGGGGTGGTTACGATAGGAACTCGCCGCGAGTTTCCAGGGAGGTTGAGAGAGATTAACGGATGTCGGATCCGATTCGGTGATAGAATCTTCAAAAACTATCGGCAATCTTCTAATCCCAGTCCAACTCAAAAACATGGACGGATTTTGGGGGGTTCCTTTTACTTGGGGAACAGGGACTCACCTAGCGCCGTCCTGCTTCTGCCGGTTTTTTTTGGCCGCCTGCTTTGGTCTAGTGCCGCGCGAGTTATGGGTTGGCGAGACTTTGGTGGCCAGACCCCTATTTTTGCTATCGCCATTTAATTTAATTGATTTTGGTACGGCTAAACCCATTGAGTCTAATTCGTTACATAACCCTTTGTGTCAGGTTACGACGATGGCACATATAGCGGAGGATCGGGTGGTTGAATTCTCTCTCGAAGAGGTCCAATCAGTGAAGTTTCGAACCTCGAGAACTCTGTTGGGAAGATTGTTCTTAGAGACCAAGTTTACTCCTAATGAGTTGAGGGATGGCTTGATTGTGGCATGGCGGGTGCAAGGAAATCTTAGGGTTTCGGTCACCAAGTATGGCCTATTTGAGATTGTTCTTCCAAGTGATGAGACGAGGATTTGGATCCTATAGAGAACTACTTGGATTGTCAAAGACAAGATTTTCCACCTCCGATCCTGGAAGCCATCTATCACGAGGCTGACCTTCGATGATTTGGCCATTGCTCCCTTTCGTGTTCAACTTTGGAATGTGAAAGAGGACTGTTGCACTAAGCATTTTGGCAGGAAAGTAGCAGCCGAAACAATCGATCAAGTCTTGGAAGCTGATGTATTTGTATCCAGAGAAACAGATGAGTGCTTTGTCAAAGTGCACGCCCTCATTGACTTTACTAAGCCGTCGCGGTCTCAATTCATGGTGGTCAGTGACGAGCTTGGAAGCTTCTGGGTAAACCTCAAATATGAATTTTTGCCGACCTTCTGCTACCTCTATGGCCGCGTGGGGCACTCAAAGCCTGAATGTGTTTTTGCTCCACCTCCGGGTAAAGAACGCTTCGGCCTGCATATGTCTACAAGGAAACTAGGAAGGAAAATCTACATGGAGGAGGAGTACCTAAAGTTTCGCAATGCCAGCAAGTCGGTGTGGGTGAACAAAAATGCTCAAAGACGTGAGGATGGGCATGCGATGATTGTGAAGCCTGCTAGAGCTCGTGAAATGGAAGAACGATTAGTGCCTATTGATCGATCATTTGATCAGGCTACTCATCATCCTCTTATAGGGGAGCAGGAGTTCCATGGTAGGAAGGATGCGCAACCTAGGCTGCAGGAGCATAAGCCTAAGCTTACTGGGAATCGTGCTAGCCCTAAATGGGTTGTCTTTAAGGCCTCGCCTAGAGTGAAGATTGGTGGTGGGGTTTGCCCGCACCGGAAGAAATTGTCACCCAGAGATGCTGCACTTCTCCCTCGGAAGGGCTCCAAGGGTCGTCAGCAGGCGGGAAGACGCGCCAGAAAGGTGTCCAATCGTCAGCAGACAGAGGACCAGGTTGAGATAATTCTTGAAAAATCCCAGAGACGAAGGCTGATTTTGCAAGAGGAGTATTTGATGACTCGATATTTGCACATGTTTTCCCTTTGTTTCTTGATCGTTTAAGCTTGCATTATCGCTTCTTTGGCCTATTTTATGCTAGTTTGTGTCCCTTTGTCACATTTCAGGTCCTAGCATGTAAATTGAAGCATAGGCGCAAGTTTGAAGTCAATCGGAGATCATTCGGCAATTCGGGAGAAGAAACACGAGCATAACCTGAGGAATAATGGACTTCTACCTCATATTATGGACAAATAATCGTGTGATCTGGCCATGTGGCCGTGTGGAAATCACCGAGCCCTCACACGGGCATCTGGGAAAGTCACACGGCCGTGTGGCCTGGCCGTGTGATCGGGAATTTCTGGTTAAAACCCAATTTTCAGCAAAAGGAAAGGAGAGAGCGGGGTTTTGGTTCCCAAACACCCAAGGGACGAACCCTAGAGAGAGAGCGACTTGGGAACATTCTTGGAGATATTTTGGAGGATTTCTTCACCATTGGAGCTCGGGAATCAAGCTTGGAGATGGAGATTGAAGATCTAGATCAGATTTCTGCAGTCTCTCTCTTCTCTATGGAGTAACTTCCCTTCACTTAGGTTTTGAGGAACCCTAGTTCCATGTGTTAGGATCTTTCTTGTATGAAGTTTTGGATGCTATATTGTTTGATTATAATCGATTGAGGCATGATTTATAGAGTCAATTGAAGCCTGATCATCTTATCTTGATTTCTGCTTTAACCTATGATAGATAGAATCTGATTAGGTTAAGAGAGCTTCCTTGATTGATAGTGGTGAATTGGTTGTGCGAGAGTCAATCAATTCACTGCTTTGTACTAGAATTCATTCTAGTAGTGGAGATCTGTGTGAATTGCCTTAGCAGTCTACCCCGGTGAAGGCTACTTGCCTGTCGGGTATTCTGTCTAAAAGGGCTTGGTCAGCTTAAGAGATTCCAATCTAATTTAGGATCTTCCGCAGTTTAATCAACAGTAGACCAACCAAAAGTAATTGCAACTTAGACCTAATTGAGGAGCTATGGGGGAATCATACCTAAGTGAGTTCCCAACTTGTAATTAGTAGAGTATCCAGTAGAGTAGTTTATAAATCAATCCTTAATCTAGTTTGCTAGATAATGAACTGAAGCTGAGTAATAGTAACTCTAGAGACCCGTGGATTCGATATTTATTACTTGTGCCACTATACTGCAGTGCCTTTCATTGGTTACACTTGGCCATTGTTAGGTGTTGTGTTTTAGCGTGTCAGTATGCTGGTGCGAAGGCCTTACAATCAAGGCAGCCCCTGGAGGATCCTCGAGGACCCTCAAAGGTTGCTACTCACACTGTAAGTAAGGTGCATCGGGTTCGCCCGCGACTGAAGAAAGGAGGAGCTGACTGCATTCGGACTAAGTCGAATCAGGATGGGGGATCTACTCCATCTGGTGATCCGTGGGAGTTGGAGGATGTGGAGGCTATTTCCTCTCTAGATGGTCCTATTTATGAGGGTCATCAACAGATCATGGATTCGGATGGTGATCAATCGACTGAAGATCAGCTCCCGTTTGAGATCAAGAGACGGTCACCAGGTGGTATCTCCATGGAGACTCGCCAAGTCTAGACCGGACGAGTTCACCAAGTGTCAGAGGCTTTTGAAGCTGGACTGGTCTATGCTCGGGAGGAGGGTCTGCCTTGCAAGGGGACTCGCTCGAACTTCAATGAATATGGGTCTAATCTCATCGACCCAACGGTGGAGAACCGGAAGCGTGTGCTCGATGAGTTGGATGGGGATGTGGGTGATCAATTCACTTGGACGAACAAGCATATGGGTGCCGCGTGCATTCGTGAACGCTTGGATAGGGCGCTTTATTCCCAGTCTTGGATTGATACTTATCCGGGGACTCTGGTCAATCACTTTACGGACCAGGGCACGGATCATCGTTCCCTTCTCCTTGTCGATAAACCATATACTCGGAGTAGCTGACCTCTGTTCGGATTTGATGCTCGTTGAGCAGATAATCCAGAGGTCAGGGCTATGGTCCACTATGTCTGGCAGGAGGAGATCCAAGGTTCCCCTATGTTTTGCCTTTGGGAGCGCCTTAAAAAGCTGCATCATCTACTTTATGACTGGAGCAGAGCGGGCACAATGATAATCCAGAGGTCAGGGCTATGGTCCACTATGTCAAGACGCTCAAAGCAGAAATTGACAGGATAAAGTCAATCCATCCGGTGGACTGGGATGTGGTCAAGGGCCTGGAAACAGAGCTGTCCCGGCAGTGGTAAGAGGAGGAGATATATTGGCAGCAGAAATCCAGGGTCCGATGGTTAAAAAAAGAGATCAAAATTCTGCCTATTTCCACACGGTCACTCGTGCTTGTCAGAAAAGGAAGTTTGTTTCTGGGCTCCGTAATGATGAGGGTGAATGAGTCACTAAGATAAGTGGGAAGGCTACTATTGTCACCAAATTTTACCAGACTCTGTTCACCTCGAAGACCTAGGTTCCTAATATGGCAGATAGGGTGGCGACTCTTCCCATTACTCGAAGTGTTACTCCGCAGATGAATGCGCAGTTGACGGCTGAAGTTTTGCCTGAAGAGGTTCGGCAAATGGTCTTTTCAATGGGGTCGGAGTAGGCCCCGGGTTCTGATTGCTTCACAGGGAAGTTCTTCAAGACATTCTGGGATATTGTCAGCACTTCAGTGATTGAAGCAGTCTGTGCATTCTTTGCGACTAGCCGGATGCTACGGAGTTTTAATCATACCTGGCTCACTTGGATCCCTAAAGTGGACTCTCTGGAGACAATCAGACAACTGCGTCCGATCAGCCTTTGTCAGTTTGTTTATAAAGTGATAACCAAAATCATGGCTGAACGGCTTGCAGGTCTGCTCTCGCGGATCGTCTCTGAGGGTCAGAATGCGTTTATAAGAGACCCCCAGATTATTGATAACATCCTTATAGGACATGAGTTTATGCATTATCTAAAAATAAAAAAGCAGGGGAAGAAGGGGTACATGGCTCTAAAGATTGACATGGAAAAGGCCTATGATAGAGTCGAATGGCCCTTCCTTCTGGTGATTCTGGATAAAATGGGCTTTAACTCTGTTTGGCAAGGATGGATACATGAATGTCTTCGATCCTCTTCTTTTTTGGTCCTGATGAATGGTACACCCTCGGGTTACTTCACATCCTCTCGGGGGATCTGGCAGGGGGATCCGCTTTCACCTCTCTTGTTTGTGCTTTGCACGGAGAGGTTTGCGGCCCTCCTCCGGAAGGCGATCTCGGAAAAGAGGTTCGAGGGGGTGAAAGTAGCTCCACGTGCTCCAAGAATCACTCACTTGTTCTTCGCAAATAATTCTTATCTATTCTTGCGAGGTTCTCTTCTGGAGTGCGAGAATTTAATTGAGATTCTGAATGAATATGAGGAGCTGAGTGGCCAACGAGTTAATCTAGAGAAATCGGGGGTGTGCTTTAGCAAGAGTATTGCCCTACCAGATCGGGAGTTCTTGGCCACGATCCTAGGGGTTGGTGCTGTGGGGTCCATGATAAATATCTGGGGTTACCCACGCTGTTTGCCAGATCCAAAAAGGCTACGTTCAGATATTTGAAAGAGAAGCTGTTAGAGCGACTTCACGGTTGGAAGCAATGGACGTTGTCCTGGGCGGCTAAGGAAACTTTGATTAAGTCCATAGCATTGGGCCTGCCCTTACATGTCATGTCATGTCATGTTTCCGGCTTCCCCTCTCTCTTTGTCGCCTACTCGATAGACATGTGGCCCGGTTCTGGTGGGGTGCTGAGGAGGGCCATCCCAAGGTTAGATGGGTGTCCTGGCGTAATATGTGTCGGAGTAAACATGAGGGGGGATGGGATTTCGCAAGTTTGAACATTTTAATCAAGCTCTTTTGGCTAAGATTGGCTGGCGTATTCTCAATGAGCCTCACTCCCTCCTTGCCCAGGTTTATAAAGGAAAGTACTTCCCTCAAGGTTCATTCCTGAGCACGACGGCGAGATCTCGACCCTCCTGGGGTGGCAGAGTATTCTCTATGGGCGCCAGTTATTGGAGATGGGGTTAAGATGGCAGATTGGCAATGGTCAATCGGCCTCTCTTCTCCACTCTAACTGGATTCCTGGGTACCAGCTTGATCCCCCTTGCTATAATCCGCTGATCTTGCCAGATGGGGGTGATCCGTTGGTGGCGGAGGTTATTTGTGAAGGGCAAGGGAGGTGGTCGGATGATGGGCCATTAAGGCTATTCCCCTCCCGCGGCATAATGTGGCTGATAAGCTTATCTGGCATAACCCGACAGATGGGTTTTCTCGGTAAAGTCAGCCTACCATTTGGCTGTTAATTTGGATAGAAGGTGGGATGGGTGGCGATCCACGGCTAGTTGGATGGATAAGCCAAGTTGGATCAGGGTATGGGAAGCTAAGATCCCTCCGAAGCTGAAGGTCTTTGTCTGGCAAATTCTTAATCGGGCTCTACCCACTACGGAGGCGCTTATTTAGAAGAAGGTTCTTGTTCTACCCCGGTGTCCAGTTTGCTGGGATATCCCGGAGACTATGGAACATTTGTTTCTTTATTGTCCGGTTGCGCGGACTCTCTGTGACTATTCAGGCCTGGAATACTTGGGGGAAGGTTTGCCTCGACACACATTCCCGTTATTCCTCAAACGTTTGTTGGCGCTGATTCATCAGCCGCCATTGGTTATGGCTGTTGTTGCCATCCTTTGGAGGATCTGGTGGTCCCGTAATTGGGTTGTCTTTGAAGGCAAACAGTTTGGGATCCCTGCGCTCATGCGACAATTCAACCAACAATACGGGGAATGGGTGGGCTTGCCAACGGACTGGGTACCTAGGGTGACTTGTCTGTTGGTTCAGCCAAAGCCTCCGGTGGGTGATACCCGGTTGGTGTGCATGTGGGATGGGGCCACTAAGAGTGGGTCGCATTGGGCTGGTGGGATGGTCATTTTAGACTCCGAGCGGAGGCTACTGTTGGCAAAAGGGGTGCAGTTCCCTCATATGCATGAGCCCGCGGTGGTGGAATTGCTCGTGCTCCGGGAGGCTATTATTTGGTGTTTGGAGTGTGGCTTGTCGGAGGTCTTGTTCGAGGGCGATGCGAAGGTGATTATTGATAAGATTAATCATGTCGACACGAGAGATAACAGGTTAGCTCATTCGGTGACTAGAAAAGCCCTCTCTTTGTATCCGACTATGTGTCGCTTCTTTGATTTCCAGGCCTGGCTGGTTTCCAGGGTGTAACTATCTATTTTAGATCAATATATGATATCTTTTGACAAAAAAAAAAGGAAGGAAGGAAGAGAGGCGTGAGTGAGGAAATTATTGATTTTTATTTTTAATTTTTTTAATTATATAATAACTAAATAATATTATCAATTTTTAATTGTTTTATAGTTATCATTAATATAAACATTGTTCAGAGTTGCCGTTTGATTTCAAGAGCAAGTTTATCAATGTTCATCTAGTCAAATATAGATCTCTTGGTTTACTCGAATTTGCATTGAAAATTAGAGATAAGAAGTGTTTGTGGAACGTGTTTGACTAATTTTGACCATATTCAATTCAAATTTAAATTAGACACAAGAACCTTGTAGCATGACCAATTACGAGTTGGGATTAGAGCTTCGAGATCGCTCGATCAATGATTATTACAGTAGTTCTAATTAATTATTATTTGAGCACCATTACATAATAATTATTTTTATTAAAGTATATTAATTATTATATAATTATTTTATCTTCTAATAATATTTTATAAATTTGATAAATATATTTTATAATAATATAATACTTACTTTTCACGCTATTTGCACCCCCTACTTTTTCATCCAAACAGTTTACTCCTCCACTTACACCCTCTACCCATTTGCACCCTCCTGCAATTTACCCCTCAACTTGCACCCCCTCGAATTTGTAGCCCCCTTGTTGCCAAACATAGAGTTACTGTCAGTGTCGTATTCAGCTTCCGAGACGGGTTGTGGGTTTGAATTCGAAGACTGGCCCTTCTCAGTGGAGGAATCGCATAATGGCTTTGGACTTGAGAATGTAGACGACGGGGAGGAAGAAGGAGGATGGTAGCTCTTAGGCTCGAAATCAAGCAAAAAGATGTAATCGTCGATGATAAAATATTCATCTCACGTAAGGTCGATGAAATGGACGACTTCGTCCTTGATTCTTTAGGCGACGACAACCGTTTTGAGAGAAGCCAGCAGTGCGAGATTGTGCACTCTGTCTTCGTCGTAGTCCTCAATGGAAATTGGTCTTGTCTTGGTACCGCCACGCTCTGAAGTGGGTGTTAAGTAGATACTAGTATCAATATTCAATACCCACGGCTACGCCGCGGGAGATTTAGCAGTGTTAAAAGCAGTATAGTGTTGATGAAAATAGTTGGAAATTATATACAGAAAGCAAGTAGCATATTTTTTTCGGTAAAAAACTTTCAAATTGTAAGAGACATTGCAACCAACAATATTGATACTTTACACGTACTTTTCCTTTCATTCCTATTGCCTCGGGATTTTGACTTGTCTGACATCTACTGTAATCCTTCCTCGTACTATATGCTTCCAAGTTCCAAGCATAAAAAACAAACATGAATAGGATGAGAAAAGGTAGATGAATCCTTAGTCTCGAAGGGCATCTTAAACCGAGTTCCACAATACCATTTAATCTGCATTGTAGCTATAACCGCATAAGCTCTACACAAATCTCAGAAGAAATATTTAACCTATATTAACTTTTCGGAAGCTGCAGAATGACCAAAACAAAACAAAAAATTAGACCTAGCAAATTATAACCCGACCCGTTGACCCAACCCGAAACCGTTCGAAAACTAGAATTTTTTGTAACCTGAAATCCGAATGACCCAAACCCGATAACCCGTGATATTTTGGGTCGGGTTGGGTGGGTTAGCGGGTCGACCCGTTAGACCCGTTCCATTTAATATATTACTCCCAAAATATGATAAAATCACTCATAAATTGGTGAGATGTTTAAAAAAAATACTAGGATTTGAATGACATGTTTGGAGTTTAAGGGTAATCAAATATCAAGTGTTTCTTGTATTAGTATTACTCTTGTGATTGATTTTTTGACGATTTGCGCAATTTATATTTCATTTCATTAGCATGGGAGGATTTGAGAATATGTAAATTGACATGTGTTAGGTAAACTATTGTCATGCATATGTGAAAATTTGTGTTCTTTAAGAAAATATGAAGCATGTTTGATATTGTTTCTGAGAACGCTCATAACCCGAAATGACCCGGAACCCGACCCGGAACCAAATGGGTTGGGTCAATATTTGACCCAAAATAAGCCATCCAAACATGACCCGACCCGTAACCGAAATTCCCAACCCAAAATTACCCAACCCGACCCGATTGCCAGGTCTACAAAAAATGCATCTAAAACTTAGCAGTTAAACCCAATAAAGGAAAGAAGCAATCTGATTAATAACCTAAGAGGTCGTTTGGGAAGTTGCGATTGTTAAATAGATGCATTGTTGAGAATGCATGTATAATATTATACATGTATTGTCGAATTTGATGCATTGTAGAATACAACGTTTGGTATGTGTGATTGTGTATGTCGCATCAGCTAAAAGCTGAGACAAAACAATCTCAACCCAACTATCGCAACAATCACAACTAAAAGTTGAGATATAACAATAACTCAAAATGAGTGATAATTTCTGTCACATCATAGAAACAATCCATGTATTGTTTCTGCTAAAAAAATAAAAAAACAATGTATTGTAAACAATACATGCATAATGACAATCTCAACAAGACAACCGCAACTTCCAAACGACCCCAAGACTAATAATGAAATACAATAGCAGCAGAACAAACTGATTCGTATCTATCCACTAAAGGCAAAATTAAAAGAAAAAGGACAAAAGCTTAAGGAAAATTGTAAATCGATTTGTGGATGCAAGTGAAAGTGTTGTGCAGCTTGTATCCAATGTAAGCAAGAACAATGATAATACATCCCTGGTATGGAAGGACTAAAATAAGCTCCATCTCAGGTCCAATGTTTCGTCTAAGTCCTTTCGGGATATTATTCGCCTTAACTTGGTCCTTCAACAATGCCTAGACCGTCCTTTGATAGGTTATAGGTTTCGTCTAGAAGATTGGTGCTGTTGAAGCAAGGAGATACATAAAAACTTAAGAGGATTGGTGCTGGAAAAAAACAAAAGTGAGAGATATATCCACTAACTAAGCGAATGAATTAACAAACTCAAACAACAAAATGGAAGGAAGCAGTAGAATTTCGTCAAGCAACACCCTCGGTTGGTTTAACTTCACTATCAGTCATTTGTCATCAGCATCTAATCTATGTGCCACTAACAAATTCACCTAAGAGAATGAGAGTAAGAACTTAACCACTGGTCTTGAGGTTCACATCTGATTCACGGCTTGTCGGGCCCATCATTGGAAGCTGGAAAAGACAATCTGGTTGCAGACCTGAACTGGGAGCTGGAAATTTACCATAGAACATATATAAACCGCTGAGAAAACATGATTCCGGCACCTCCATAATTGCCATTATCACCCCATATATCATGCATATTGTCATAAAGAGAGAAACACGACAAATCCAATCCCCATATAAGCAGTTAAAACGAACAAAATAAATCCCTGCTGAATGTTATATAGTTAGCAATTAGTAGCAAAGATGGGTTCCCCCAATATCAATGACTTTTGTTTCTAATAATAAATTGGCTGGCCTAGTGACTACGTACCAGAGGAGAAGAGAGAAGAAGAGGAAGAGATTGTGGCGGCTAGGATTCAACTGTTTGAGAGTGAAGGAGAAAAAGAGGTGTGTTTTTTCTATTCCTTGTTCACAGAGGAAGTAGATGAATTTTTTGATCTGCAAAGGAAAAAAGACAGAGGAGTGAAGATGAGAGTGAAGAGAATAAAGGAGTATGCAGCTAGTCTTTCTCATGGCCACCACTTTCCTTTTATACATTCTTTAAAATTATAATTATGCCCCTTGTCCTATACCGAAGCCACAAATCTACTGCTATCATTTATTTGAGGGGGAGGTGGTTAATCACTATGAAAACTATAACCTGTGATGTGTGCTGTGTGTGAGAAAATCCGCAAGTCTGATTGTAGATCAGTTTTGGGAAACAAGAGAGAACTAGTGAGGATCCTAGTCAGGGAAGTGAGTGACATCACAAAGGAAATTGAGCGGACAGATCCCAAGAGAAGGAGTGAAAATGACAGCTTTACTCAAGTAGGCGTACAAAAGTTTGATGGTGATTATGATCACCTGTTGAGATAAAAAGAGTAATGGGGAGTTGTTAGTGATTGTTTTTTTAGAACCTGCGTCCACTGAGGAACTATATGATGTTCAAGCAAAAAAGCTTGGAGGACCTTTGGCTGACCTTAGGCTGAAAGATTTGAAAGCCAAGAATTATCTCTTCAACTCAATTGAAAAAATGACACTAAAGATCATCACCAACAATAGAACTGCAAAGAAGTTGTGGGCTGCCATGCAAACAAAATTCTAAGGAAGTGCAAGAGTTCAGAAGGTGCAACTCCAAGCCTTGAGAAGGAATTTGAAATGCAAGAACTGAAGGAAGGTGAGACCATACTTGAATACTCTGGTAGCATTATTGTTATGGCTAACTCGATAAGGGCTTGTGGAGATAATCTGACATATGTGCATATAGTTGAGATCTTTCTCAAACATTAACTGAGAAATTCAATTATGTGGTGTGTTCCATAGAAGAATCAAAAGATATAGAAACATTGTTTGCTGATGCACTGCAGAGCTCCTTGATAGTCCATGAGCAAAAGTTCCAAAAGAAGTCTATGTCTTAGGAAGAATGAGCTATGAGTCTATAGGAGGAGGAGGTAGAGTGCAAGGAAGATGAGGCTTGATAACACCAAAATTAGTGTTATTTTCACTTCATATTTAGGCTTGTTTTATGCTAATCCATGTGCATAATCAGAAGAATATCATCGATTGCATTACTATTTCGTTCCTATTTGATTATGCTGTGATTTTAGGGTCCTTTAGAAAATATATGTTAATTAGGTACGAAAAAGGGCACAATTTTAGCAAAATGGCAGGAAGTTGAAGGTCACAGCCGGGATGTGGAAGATCTTGGATGACATCAAACCGCGAAGAAGGAGATATGATCGCGGCCCGAGGACAGTATTTTATGGCCGCAAACTTGGAGCCCTTGGGCATTAAATTCGTGATGAAGCCATCCTAGAAGGAACGAAAACTTTTGATGGTCGGATCACGGTCACCACCTTCCCTGACCGTGAGGAAGTTCGCAACCATGACTCATGGAATGCGAATGTGAAGTCAGCCCACGAATTCCCAGCAGACGAAGACCAAAATGGTGACGCCTGAAGGTCACAGCCTCAAAGGAAAAGATCACGACCGCGATCTCCCTCTGCTCGAATGCAAACTTCTCAATCCCCGTGAAGTCTATAAATAGAGGAACTCTTCCCCCATTTCAAGGGAGCTGATTTTGAGATACAAAATTCTGGTTTATAGAGAGAGAAAAGTTAAAGGAAGGAGAATACAAGAAGAAGGAGAATGAGGAGAAGCTAGAGGAGAGGAGTCATCTTCTTCAACATTAAGCCTTCCCCAAATTCTTCTATGTGTCTTCTTCCCTCCTTTATGGAGTAGTCTCTTAAGGAACTAGGGGTTCTAAACCTCATACCCTAGTTTTAGGGCTATTATGTAATGAATGAATATGTTATGATTTTGAATGAATTTGTTTATCTAGTTGATTTTAATGCTTCTTCTAGCTTAATTATTCTTGGGTAAGTCGCCCTAGTCTTCTCTACTAGTCTACTTGAGCTTCTACGCTGGGTATGAAGTTATATGGTTAGACGGGTATGCGCCATCTGGAAGATTAGGATTAGATGAAAGAATAGTGTCTTGTGGTGGATGAGGCGACCATACCCCTGCCACAAAAACGCCTTAGATGGAACCTAGGATCAAACCTCGGTGTCGACGGTGGGTAGTACCCTTTAGAAGGAGCTAAGTTCTTAAAGCCCCAGATAGGAAAGCCTATACCGAGGTGACAATGAGGTAGGTAGTGCATACTCAAAGGCGTGTGGATAATCACGAAGGCCCACGAAAAAGAGCTCACTTACAACATTCGCTTAACCCAACATATTTGTCATTTGCATGATAGACCTAGGCTAGGGCGATTGTTAGTTCCCCGAAGTATGTGCTTTTATCCTTGTTTATTCCATGTTCTAGTTATTTCAATTGAATCCTCCAACACAACCCCTTAAACCGATCGGCTAGATAACAACAACGTGGGAAGTAGGCTAGAGTATCGGGACCCGAGTGAATATGATCTTGATTGAGACTATATGATAACACCATTTTAGGTTAAACTTGGCCTTGAATGGGGTACTTATTGATATGTGCAAACTACTAACAATGACATGCACCGAATGAATCAATCAAGCTTTTTTGCATTAGTGGCAGGGAACCTCCGTAACTAGTAGAAAACCATCAAGTTGTGAGTTTAGCCTTTATTTTCTTTGTTCGTATTAAAATAATTTTAGTAGTTTTATCCTTTTGTGTTTTGTTATCCAACTTTGTAAGTCATGGATTCTTGAGTTTGTGTCTTGTAGCATTCTTGTAAGCGAAGAAGGGACTCTTTGTAGATCTTACTTCTTGATACATAAATCGAGAGAACCCTTATGAATCTAAGAAGAGTTGAAAGACATCAACCTCCTCCAATGGAAGACCAACAACATCAACCTCAAGTTCTACCAAGGCCTAAAACAATGGGATCTTACTCAAGGCCAAGTGTGGATAGTGTTTAATCCCCTATTCTTCACCCACTATGCCGAACAACAACTATGAGATAAATTCCGACACAATTTTGATGCTTAAAAGTGAAGTTCCATTTAATGGGATGATGAGTGAAGACGCTCACGTACATATCAAGTCTTTCTGCGAGTTGATGGATGGAATTAATATAAACGGGGTTTCTCAAGAGGTAATTCGTCTAAGGTTGTTCCCATTTACTTTAAATGGTGCGGCAAATTAACGGTTGAATAACCAACCCCATCGCTCGATCACCTCATGGGAAGATCTATGTGAAAAGTTCTTCGCAAGGTATATTCCACCAACTAAGACATCCTTAATGAGAAGTGAGATTACTATGTTCTGTCAAAGGAAGATGAGCCATTGTTTGAAGCATGGGAAAGGTTTACATCACTTCTACTCAAATATCCACACCAAGGTATTGGAGATTGGTTGCAAGTGGAAAGCTTTTTAATGGTTTGACAAGGGAGTCACAGAAGCTCATCAATGCGGCTAGTGGATGCGCCATCAGGAACAAGGAATTTGGTGAACTTAAAGACTAATTTAAGATGGACCTAAATAGCTACAATTAGGGTGACAGAGGATAAGTAAGAATGTGAAGAAGGAAAGTTTATTCAACAGTGAAGAACCATCTTCATTAACGATTCATATGCAAGAACTCCTCAATAAAATTGATCAAGTTGCATCATGTTTGAAAGGCAATGGAAAGCAACCCATGAAATGTGATTGGTGTGGTGAGTCGAGTCACACTATGGAGGAGTGTAAGTCTATGATTCAGGCCTCACTTCATTTTGAGCAAGCCAACTTTGTTGGAGGGAAATCACTAGGGAACAAGCCATATAGCTCTACGTACAATCCAGGTTAGAGGAACCATCCCAACATCCTTTGGTCTTCTCTGATGGATAGAAAGCCTCTGGGGTTTAAATCTCAAGCTCCTATGCAAAATGCTTATCCAAGGTAGATTCAACCCTCATACAAAGGAGCTTATCAAGATCAAGGCTGACCCTCCAATGGTCGAGTCTTGAAACTTGAAGACTTGGTAGGTCAATTCATTACAAACACTAACAAGAAGTTTGAGGCTATCAACAAATTCACAGGGAGCACTACGACCGATTTCTCAAATTTGGAAGCAGGTCAGAGGAATCAACAAGCTTTGCCTCAAAATCTTGAAACCCAACTAAGCTCATTTGCACAAACTCTATCGTCAAGACCACAAGGAACCTTAACATGAAATATCGGACCTAATCCTAAAGAGGGGTGTAACTCAGTAACTCTAAGGAGTGGCAGGCCTCTAAATGAAGTTCCTATTCCAACCTCGAGGATACACGTAAGAGAGGCTCAAAGAGAAGTTGTGCAAGAAGAAGAGATAGTTCGGGAAGAAGTGCAACCTCCTATTGAAATCAAGATTGAAGATGAAGAGAAGTCCAAGAAGACTCAAGTACCTAATTCAATACCAAAGGCCTCTTATCCTATACGGTTATTCGAAATGATTTACACCATGAATGTGCTCCTTGGAAGGAAACATTGAAGAAATTAATGGTAATCGTTCCTTTCTTTGCCAAGGTTGTGAAAATTCCCAAATATACTAAATTCTTGAGAGATATATTGTTGGGAAAGAAGAAGATGGAAGAAGTTTCTATGGTCTCTGTTAGTAAAGTTGCTTCGGCATCCATCAGGTGAGAAGGCTTCCCTCCAAATCTAAGAGATCCGAGAATCTTCATTATTCCATGCACCTTCGGAGTCAAAACTTTTTGGAATCTGCTAGCAGACTTGGGATCTAGTATCAATATTATGCCTACAAGAATATACAATGAGTTAGACCTTGGACCACTCATGCGTACTAAAATGCGGATTGAGTTAGCCAATAGGTCTATTGTCGAGCCAAGGGGAATCATAGAAAATATCTTAGTGAAATGTGGTCATTCAGTTTATCCTGTGGACTTCGTGGTTCTCGACACGGAAGGATGTGGTGCATCGATAATCCTAGGCCGACCGTTCTTAGCTACGTCAAGGACTATTATCGATGTAAGTGGGAGCAAGATCACCTTAAGATTTGGAGAGGAGGAGATGAGCTACAAGATGACTCCAATCCCCAATTTTCACAAGTACTACAAATGAGAAGATGGATTGTGAGCCTGTCACGCCTCTTTCCACACCACCTTCATCCCCAAGATAGAATGGTTCCATATGGTCTCCCATAATGATTCTCAAGATAGAAGAGTTGAAGGTATGGATGATTCTTTCAAGCTTAAGAAGAGACTGGGGAAAGAGAAGTTTCCTTTCAAAAGGACTTTTCAAGAGTCATTCGAAGTCTCTTAACAAGCCAATGAAAATATAAGGGAACTTAGAAGGTTGATAGTTGAAAAGAGATATCCTAAGGGAAGAGTTCAAGACAAGAAGAAGGAACACAATATGAGCAAGCCAACTCCCATTCTGGAATACCAATAATCTGTGGAATGTTATAAGCCATTCACGAATTAGGACACTTGATCAAGGGAGTCTAGTTTCTTTAATCATGAACATCGTTCTTCGGATATGACTTTCGAATCTCAAGCATCGGATGAGGCATCGGGAGACTCCATGGTCTTCACCACAAGTATGATTTCTATGAAAAATCATCGGTGGAGAATGGAGCCCTTACCTCTTGATCTCAAGGAGTCAAGTCCGTCAAAAAGACTTCAAAAGACGCGCTAGTTGGGAGGCAACCCAAAGATTCGGTTTGCATATCTTTTCCATTTTATTTTTGAATAATTGATTAAGTAGAGGATTAGAATTGCATAGAGGATGATTTATAAGATTATCCTTTGCCTTGTCATTTTTTTTCTAGATGTTTGATTGATTTAGATGAATGATTAAGCTTGAGTTTTGGTGAAATCATGATCTTTGTGTTCAGGGCAAAGATCATGGTTAGCATGTCAGAGATCGAAGCCATGATCTTTCGACTACTGCCCGCGATCTTGTCTGTGCGTATTTAAGGGATAGTTTCACAATGCACCATGTTGAGTCTCCCATCTCATCTTTTAGATCTCAATGCCATGTTTCCCAAACCCTTCTTAGCTTGTTGAGCATACTTTATCTACTTCACTTTCCAACATCTTTTGAGAAGTATTATCAGTCATTTTTGGATTTCCAACATGTCTTCTAGCAAGATAAGAGACACTTTTTCATTTTTTCTATATTTTAGTTACCTTATTAGGCTCAAAATGTGTTGAGTGCTTTGGGAATTGTAAACACTTATCAAAACTTCAGCATTACTTTTCGATGCCATAGAATTGTAATCTTTGCTTTAATGGTTTTGCTATATATTTTGTGAGACCTTGGTGGGCTATTTGTGCATGTTTTATGCTTTCATTGACAGCCTACTACGAGTTCGAAGAAATTCCCCAACCACATGGTTTTCATTTTCTTTAATCCTATTCATTGAGCATCAACTTCATTGCACTTGTTTACCCTTGTTTACTTGATTGGAGTTGGTTAAGGAAATTATGGGACTATTCCTTTCCATTGAACTATATCTCGCTCTAGGTCCTCCCTTTTGCCCAAGCTTTAGTTTTACTCAAGTGTTGGGGAGCTAAGAGAATTGGTAAGAGTTCTTTGGAACTTCTTTTTATGGTTTCTACATATTGTACTACTTGTTTTAAGAAAGTCAAGCCAATGTTAAAGGAGGCATGGATCATCTTACTCATTTTTATTTGAACAATTTTCACGAGCAATATAAGACCAAACTTCTTTGGCGTCAAGGACTTCCTCTTGGCGAGAGTACATGTCTCAACTGGATACTCTTTTCCAGCTTGGAACCGAGGAAACAATTCGCTCCAAGATTCAGAAGTTAGAGTGGCTTAAATTGTTATCCATTCATCAAGAGAGCATCTACAGGGTACTTGTTCTGGAATTCATTAGCACTCTTATCATTCAAAATATTTGAGGTGTCGCCGACCTTCAAGACAACATCCAATTCAAACTAGGAGGAGAACATCGCCAAATGTCGATCCGGGAGATTACAAGATCCATGGATATTTACCCAACGGATTTCGTTGACTCGTCAGAAGCTTTTGCTACCTTGACAAGGGAATCCGACTTCCCATGTTTCAAGCCTTTCTATGAGTTCGAAGCCAAGAAGTCCAACAGCCAACCATGGGATGTCAAGCTATCGAAGGCTAGTGAGGTGAAACTAGAGTGGCGGTTAATCCACCATGTGATTGATAGGACTGTGGGAGGAAAGAACCAAAGCAAGAGCAATTTAACTGCCCGAGACGTCATTTTCTTCCAAAGCATGCATCTTCCTCAATCACTTCACCTTGGTTTGGCAATTCTTTCCATCTTCAAGCGCTATGAGACGCACCATCGACTCACTTTCCTTCACGGAAGAGCTTATGTCACTTGACTTGCGAAATATTTCAGAGTCGACTTCTTGGCCGTGCAATTTCAGTTGGATAGTAGGACCACTCCTATATCCTTTGACATCTTGAAATCCATAATTAAAGTGTTACATTTGAGTGACGATGGCATTTGAGGAGTACGTGGATTTCCATTTCCAATCACTAACACGTTGGATATGGACGGTACCGTGTTGTGTCTTCCGGAAGCTACGTTGGTAAGAGGACGAAGAGGGCTAGTCAACGAGGAAAAACAAGTTGAAAGCATGTATGAGGGAGAAGAGGCGCATACATCCACTTGTCATCTGGTTCCCCCACCATTCAAACATGCAAGGGATCTCCGATTCAAAGCAATGATAGAGGCAATCCTTCATAATCAAAGGAGGGAGAAGGAAGCACGACTCCATATCATGGCATGCATCCATGCTATAATGAAGAAGATGGATATCCCGATTGAAGATGTATCGCCCCAACTTGTTCGCTCACCTCCCACTTTGCCATTCCAAGAAGAAGAAGAAGGACCCTTTGAAGATGATTAAGTACTAGGCATCTGAGACCTTAGTTCTATCTTTTCTTAAAACAATGTTTAATTATTGCTTTCTTTTCATTTTAAATTTTGTACTTTCAACATTCTCGTAATCCTAGTAACCGTATTTATATTATCTACTTATCCTACCTATTTTATAATTGTCTTCCTCTCTTTCTTATGTGCTTATCATTGTGAAAACCACCAGGAAGACAAAGACCTACACTTGTGTATCTTCACCAACCCATAACCCAACCTATGGTAACCTTCATGATCTTCTCTTTTGAATCTCCCACATTGAGAACAATGTGTCACTCAAGTGTAGGGGGGGGGGGATGTGTCTGAATGCTTGAATGATTATGATGATTGATTGAGCCATGAATCACATTCAAATCATTCGACACCAATTCCTTCACATCCTCATTCCTAGCCTTAGGTTCAATTTCAAGAGTGATCCTCTCTCACCATCAGTCAGAATCAAGGTCCCCTCATTAACATCAATTAACGCCTTGGCAGTGGCAAGGAAGAGACGTCCTAGTATGAGTGGCATATCTGAGTCCTCACTTATATCAAGGATCACAAAATCCGTTAGATATCAAAACTTGCCCACTCGTACTAGCATGTCCTCCACAATGCGCCTAGGATCTATGACCGAGCGGTCGGCTAATGTGACACTAAGCTTAGTGGTTTTAATAGCTTATAGGGCATCACATCACACTTGCTCCTAAACCCGCCAAGGCATTTTCTATTTGATGGTTACCAATACTAAGAGGGATAGTGAAGCTACCTGGATCGGGTCGCTTCTTAGGCAACTAGTTGAGAATGAAACCCGAGCACTCCTGACTCCTCGCCTAGAGTCACATTGGCGAGATCTTCGAACTTTGGTTTCTTGGTGAGGAATCCTTTGAGGTACTTTGCATACCTTGGCATGTGATCCATAGCATCAAGGAAGGGGATGTTGAGATGGAGATTTTGGAGCATCTCCATGAAGCCCCCACACTCCGCTTCCAACCTCTCTTTGTACACCCTTGTGGGTAAAGGAAGAGGTGGCTTGTACTCAGCCACCGGATATGGCATTGGTGATGCCTTCCTTGCCACTTTTCTCTCCCTTCGAGGGCTCTTCATCTCCATCCTTGGGGTTGGTGTCTTCCTTCTCAATCACTTCCTTAGCAACAATTACCGGAGTCACCTTCCCGCTCCTCAAGTAAATCGCATTGCACCCGGCTTGATCTTTGGGGTCTGCAATGGTTTGAGAGGGTAGGGCTCCCTTTAGTCTCTCGGTGAGGATCCCGCAAGATTGCCGATCTGCACCTCCAAATTTTGAAGGCTTGCTTGATGGCTTCGGAGTCCCGCCTTAACCGAGGTAAACTTGATAGTTGCCACATCCATAAATTTCTCAATCTTCTCGAACTTTTGAGCACTCGTGCTCACAAAGGTATTCCCTAGGTCTTCAAGTTTGGATAGCTTGTTGGGTTGTTGTTGTTGTTGAAACCCTTGTCCACCTTGTACTTGGTAAGGTTGTTGGAAGTTCGAGCCTTGAAATTGCGGCCTTTGTTGAATGAAGGTTGGCCGAGGTTGGTAATTTCCCGTAGGGCCTTGGAAACCGGGGGGTCGCGGATTAGTCGGGGATGACCAAGCAAAGTTAGGATGATTTCTCCGTCCAGTGTTATAGATATTGTTATACGGGTTGTTTCCCCTAGCATTGGAAAAGAAATTGACTTGCTCCTTCGGAGTGCTTGCTTCCTTCATTGCTTGACAATCCGCCAACTCATGGTTCATACTTGAACACCAATCGCACCACATCACCGCTCTCTTCCCGTGCTTCTTAACCTCGAGAATTACCTCGATCAACTTATCGAGTTTTTCCTCAAGTGGAGCACTCGCTCCCACGCTCCTTACTCCTCTTTCATTGTTTCTCTTCCCGCTTCTCGTCAAACCCCAATCATAACCTTTGAGGGCCATATCTTCTAACAATTGGGTCACTTGCGGCGGGTTCATATTCATTAGCCTCCCTTGACAAAGAGAATCAATGAGGATCTTGTCTTCATGTATGGCCCTCCGTAGAAAGTTTCAATCTGGAATTGTTCTTCGAACCCATGGTGAGGGCATTGAAGAAAATACTCGGAGAATCTCTCCCAACCATCCCTCAAGGTTTCATCTTCATCTTGCTCGAAATGGGTGTTCTTCTTTCTCCACTCGGCCATCTTCGAAGGCAGGCGGCAATAGCGGGTCATAAATTTGTTGAGAAGATCATCCCATGAGGTAATTGAGCGAGGCGGCAGGTTGTTGAGCCATCTAAGTGCCTTCCCCGCAAGTGAGTAAGAGAAGAGCCTTAGTTGCAAAGCTTTCTCCGGCACGCCATTAATCTTCAAACTCCTCGCGAGCTCAAGAAATCGTTGCACGTGCTCCCTTGGTGATTCACTTGTGAGCCCATGGAACAAAGCATTGTTATGAATCATTGTTACAAGGGCCGGCTAAATCTCGAAATTGTTGGCCGCCACGAGAGGGTGTAGGATAGGCAACTGAATGTCCGCCGACCGTGGGGCCATGTAATACCCCATTGTCCTCGGGGCTTCCTCCTTGTCTGCCTCCTCATTGTGGTTGTGAGCTTGGGCGGCGGCTCCTTCTCTTTGGTTCTCTGCCATCTCAACTCCAATATAAACTCCTCATTCAGCTCTTTCAACTTCTTCTCCACTAACGCTGGGACACAATGGTTGTCCCCTCTCTTCACTTCTCCTCCTTGCTTCCGTTAACTCCCTCTCCCAATCTAGGGATCGGAGAGCCCGGTTGATATCTCGTCAAGCCGGGTGAGTGTATAAACCTTAGATGGGTGCAATATAGGGCCAGTATGTTTAAGTATCAACCAGGGCCAATCCGTGTACCCCTACTTCCATTGAGATTTAAATCAAAACAAAGCAAAGGTAAGTGGTTTGAAAGCTCTAGATGAGAAGGATCACTCGGGTGTCGCTTCCTCCTAACTACTACCATGGCACGTGGACTCGAATGGGACATTTTGGTCAAGGCAATCATGAACCGCTAGGAGGTGCAACTATGGTCGAAGACCACACTCTCAATTGCCAAACCAAGGGATACATTATAGGCTACACGAGTAGCCCTCTTGGTTAAGGCAATTAAGGGTTGACTTACCTTCTCCCTCAAACCGATGGTTGGACGGCTTAATAATGATTAACCTAGTTGCTTAATTCAAGATAGAGGTTTGTCCTACATTAACCTAGGTAGGTGGCTTGTCAAGCCCAAGGAATCCCAACTCACTTAAGCCTCTTTTAGAAACGGGGTTTTCCGGGGTTTTCTCCTCTAACCTAGGTTAGAATGACCAATTAGATTTCTAAGCACACATGCACAATCATCATGAAAAATACCTCAATCATTAAATTAAACAACACCCATAAACAATCATTCAAGTCACACTACAACTACATGGCAAATAGTTAGGTTTTCACAACCCCAAAGTGAAAAAGAGTACTACTCTCTGCTAGAAAGGGGGAGAACACAAGAGGAAGAGGTAGAAACCATCATGGAGATGCCTCCAATCTCCTCTAAGCTTGTGTTGATCTTCTCTTGGGGAGATTCTTCCCAATTCACCACTTGGATCAAACCCTAGCCTTCCTTCTTCCTTGGTTCGTCCTTTCTCTCTCTAAAATCAGAAGAAGAAGATACTTTCTCACACTTGGGCTGTCCCTCTGTCTTCCTTTCATCTCACATATTATACCTTGATCGGGCTAAATTCACGACCTCAGTTCGTGACGGTGAACTCTTCAACGTGTCTGTGAAAACACAACGTGATGTTGAAACGCATCGCTTTGCCATCAAGAGTTTATGGTTTGGCCTCAATCTTCACGGTCTTGTTGACCGTGAACTCGCCTGCGCCAGTAACTGCAAATTTCTCCCTTGAAGCCTCGCGGTTCACGGTTTTGGGCTTCAGTTCACGGCCATAGGGGACCGTGAACTCCAATGCTAACCCGTGAACCTTGCCTGAATCACCCTCTTTGCCCGATTTTTGCTTTTTTCGTCCAACTTTCGAGTCCGGGGTGGTTTCACCTGTTGGATCCTAAAACACAGTAAAACGCACAAAACCTAGCGTAAAACCACCCTTTTAGGAGTTCAAATGCTACAAACGCCCAAGGGAAAGGGGGATAAAATGGGTGCAATTAGACCCGAATCAATGAGACGTGCAGTAGAGTTGCGTAGGGAATCAGATTTTCAACTGTTTACTTATTATCTGTGACTTAGATTAATCACTTATTTTATATAATCGTTTATGCATATAGTTCAGGGAATCAGAATGAGAGATAGAGCATATAGGTAGCCATGTGAGATTTAAGTCTACTCATTTCTTTCTTGTGTGATAGATCCCTCTTCAATTATGTGTAGCATTCACGTTGCCACTAATTAGGATGATCGAGGCATAGGATTAACCCACGACCAAATTGACTGTCCTAGTGTGTCATACCCCCTAGTCAACCCCTTTGACGGTGTAAATTTCTTTCTTCGTGTCTTCAATGAAAAATCACCCTTTTGCATCTCGTAGAGGTTCCACAGAGTGGTTTTTGCATTCCTTCTTGTGTTCAGCTAAATATTATGCGAGTGTTGGAGGCCGTTCTCAAAATGTTGGGCAGGTGTGTGAAAAAGATAATGAAGTTGGCACGTTGAATCTCTCTAAGTGAGAAAATGAAAAATATGAAAATGAAAAAAATGATAATAATAAAAAAGAGAGCTGCCACCAAAAATTTTAATAGTTCCCATAAAAATAGTGTTTCTTAGCAGTCTGGCTTGGAAATACTGATATAATTACCTCCTCGGTACGCTAAAGACTTGTAATGAAGAATAGCAAAGAAAGAAAGTAATTGGTTTGGTTGAATGTCGATTTGCTGGGTTTGGAATTGTGAACCTTGTGTCAAAGAATTTTTCCACCACCTAAAAAGCTTTTTCCCCATGTCCAAGACCCTAGCAGTCATCTAAACCCGTGTCTAAGATCTCCATACAAGTTAGTGGTGACACCCAATATGTGAACTCTAGCATTTAGAGGTTGTCGTCATGATGAAGAGACATTAGGGATTGAGAGTACGAGTATGCACACATCTTGCATCAAATTTTGTCCTGACCCCACTGGTCGAGAGTGAGTGATTCAATTTTCGTATTATATACCCCGGTGAGGACTGATGACTCGATATTTGCACATGTTTTCCCTTTTGTTTCTTGATCGTTTAAGCTTGCATTATTGCTTCTTTGGCCTATTTTACTCTAGGTTGTGTTCCTTTGTCACATTTCAGGTCCTAGCACATAAAGTGAAGCGTAGGCGCAAGTTTCAAGTCAATCGGAGATCAATTGGAGACTCGGGGGAAGAAACTCGGGTATGACTTGAAGAAGAAGGGATATCTACCTCAGTTTGTGACCATATAATCATGTAATCTTGTCATGAGAAGAAAGAGGACGAGAATACGAGCATCTGGGATCAAACGGAACCTAATTTGGAGTGCGAACGAGGGAGAAACGAAGAATCAAAGATAGGGGAAAATTGGTTTCGGGCTTCTCTGAGAAACAGAAGGGGGCCCTATCGTGACACTAAAATCCCCGGTAGGGGATTTTTGGCCTTGATAGGGGATTTTCCCCTGTCTCCAGACGTTGCGTTTTCAAAAATCCCCTATCGTGAACCAAAAATCCCCGGTCGTGAACCAAAATCCCCGATCGTGAACCAAAAAATCCCCTGTCGTGACCTAAAATACCCTACCGGGTATTTTGACCGGGGATCGCGAACGCAGGCTGTTAAAAGCCTGTTTTGTGCGTTTTTGCAAAGGGAGAGCTGGGTTTTGGATCCCAAACACCCTAGGGACGAACCAAAGAGAGAGAGGGCGATTTGAGGGCATTCTTGGAGTGGAATTGGAGGATTTCTTTGCCTTGGAAGCTCGAGGAACAAGCCCGGACTTGAAGACTGATCATCTGAAGATTCTTACTGCAGTCTCTCCCTTCTCTATGGAGTAACTTCACTTCACTTAGGTTTTGAGGAACCCTAGCTATGTTTGTTTGATTGGATGATTGTATGATTACTCTGACTTGATAATCTTGAGTTCATATTCAATCTATGCATGTTTTCATGATTCAATTCTGCTTTAGTCAAGATTATTGATTCTGATTTGATCCTATGAGAGGGAATACCTGATTAGGTCAATAGAGCACCATAGATTGATAGTAGTGGATCGATTGCTTTAGTTGAGGGTTGATTCACTGCTTTGTATCGATTGAGAACCTCTTTCGATAGAGGGAGTCTAGTTCAGAACGCCTTGATCAGTTGTTCTAGAGAAGGATACGTCCCTCTAGGCAATTGACTCAAGAGGGCCTTGTTCCTTTAGTCGAGACTCAAGGTCTAGTCAAGGATTCTCCGCATTGTGAATGAAAGTGAAACAAGTTTGAAATCATCAATTGTTTGTCTGGCTAGTGGCTAGGGGGAATCATACCTAAGTGAGTTCCCAACCTATAATTAGATTAACTTTAACTGTAGTTTGCTAGAGTAGTCTTAGTTCTTTCATCTTAATCTGGTTTGCTAAATAATAAACTGAAGCTGAGTAATAGTAACTCTAGAGACCCGTGGATTCGATATTTATCACTTGAGTCACTATACTGCAGTCCCTTCCATTGGTTACACTTGGCCATTGTTAGGTGTTGTGTTTTAGCGAATCAAGTTTTTGGCGCCGTTGCCGGGGACTTTCTAGAGAATTAGGAAAGGCAGAAGTTTGTTACTTTAGCGTTTTTCTTTTCTTTTCTTTTCCACCCTTGCTTTTCACTTGGGTGTTTTTGTTTTTGTTGGTGCAGATCTGAATCATGGATCCTCATGGCTTCTCCAACAATTGGGGGTATCCACCACCACCCGAGTGGTATTACCCCCGAGACTCCCTGGAGCAATCAAGGAGGAGAAGACTATGGATTCGGGTTCCAGTACCAACCCCCTTACTACGGAGAACAACCGGACCCCTGGGCATATCAAGAACAACCTCATTACCAAGAAGAATTTTTCCCACAACCAGAGGGGCCATTGGAGCTGGAATTACCCATGGCGGCCTTCACGGGCCATTCTGCAGAGCCATGCTACACTCCACAGCCAGATCCACACTATGAATTGAGGCTTCTCATTGAGAGATCATGCTCCAGGATGGATCATTGTGTTCAGGCCTTTCGTGAAACAGATGAGATCCTCCTGAGCCTTAAGAAGAGTGTCGATGATCTTGAGCGATCTTTGGCATAACCTGCTCCAGATCACCCTTCTGATACCATACAAGAAGAGGAGGAGGAAGAAGGCTACAAGGACATTGTGGAGCACACTGAAGTTGTCACCGAGAGCTCCCGTGATGATCATGATCCGGAGTGTCCTGTCGTAGCGGACCACACCTTCCCACACCCCAAACTGAGCTATGAAGAGGCGGGCATGAGTGAGGAGATGCAAGAAGATCTCATGAAAGAAATTGCTTGGCAACTTGCTCTCCAATCCGTGCTAGAAGAAGAAGATAAAGAAAGGGTGCAAAAAGAAGTTGTGGAGGATGACGAAAGTGAAGCAGGAGGAGTTCTTTATCATTTCCCAGGGGTGATACCACATGAAGAAGGAAGGGAGCTTGAAGAAGAAATTGGCGTCCAGGCTGAGGAAGAAGTTGAGGTGGAAGAGGCTTGCACCGGCCATGAGTTACATTTGATATCTCCACCAAACTTTGAGGAACTACTTAGCAAGGATCCATTTGCAGTGTCTCTTTGCCATACCAAGGTCACGTCGACATCGGTCCCTCTTGGTGGACGCGATGGTGGTCAATCGGTGCTGTCATATCTGGTTTGGGGCAATGAGACGAGAGAAGAGAAGAAGAGGTCTCGAGGGTGGAGACTTCATCTGCATCAAGTGCACGAGCTTCCATCTACTGTCATACCACATGCTCGTGACTTGAGATTCCACCTCATCGACGAGAACCTCAACTTCAAAGAGATTTTGGGGTGGACCGAAACTTAGGAGCCATCGTCCGGATCACGACGTGAAAGAAGCGCTTGTTGGGAGGCAACCCAACCAGTCGGTTTGCATTTCTTTCTCTTTTTCTCCTCGGTTGAGTCAGTTTTGTTATTTGATTTTAGAGTCAATAATTCAATCTTTGTGAGATTTTGTGTGGTGTTTGTGGTCTGACCATTCTCTCCTCCTGAAATACGCCGCCTGCCCCGTCCACCATCATTCACCCTGGATCTGGTAACTTCGTTCTACCCTCCTTATCTTTCCTCCATTGAGGATAATGTCTTGCTTAAGTGTGGGGGGGTGTTCGATTATGTATCCGTGTGAATGTTTGACTGTTTATGTGCTTGGAGCCTAGTCCACTGTCCAAATTTCGATTTGAGGGCTCCAAGTACGTGTTCCTTGCAATTGCCTGCTCAGTACGCTTTGAATTGACAGTCTTTATAGTAATATGCAACCTAGGGAGGTAGTGTAGCACTATGGAGGATGTTGATGCATTTAAGAAGTCTCATTTCTTCTTCATATTGTGTTGGTTGATTGAGTGAATTAGTGATCTTAGGACCCTTGAATTGTGTGGTGTTGTGGACTCTCTACCTGTCATGGACTCTTGTATCATGTGTTGAAATAAAAGGTGCTCGATGATGTGCTTTAAAATAACGTCTCCCGTGCGAATAGCGCGAAAGTGTGTAAGGGGAGACGGGAATTCGTTCCCAATTTCCACCTACTACCTCCAGCCCTCTTACATTCCTTTTCCCCGCACGAGGCTCGAGACATTCGCTCCCGGCATGGCCGGTAAGAGCCGGGTTCCCGCAAAACCTTTGCTAGGTGGGAGCCCGTTTTCTGAAAATCGGGTTGGAACCCTTGAAAAAGAAAGAAAAAAAAAGAGAACAAAAGAAAAGGAAAAAAGGGGTTCCAACCGTCTTCAAAAAGAAAATAAGAGCACCTTGAAAAATGTGAGTCCATGATCTTTTGTTTTTGAGAGTCTCTTCGTCCACGATTTATTTGTCCTCTGATCACTATTTGCCATGATTCCGACTCGAGACTAGCGTTCTCGCCGAAGAAGCTATGAGATGACTTGTGCGTCGGTTGACCTCGTAAGCTGCTAAATGATCTAGAAAATCCTCTATCAAGGATCGAGTGTGCATGTTGCTATATAGGTCTGGAGAGCTGCATTAGTTTGAGTTAGGTTTGCTTGGGGACAAGCAAACGGTTAAGTGTGGGGGGATTTGATGACTCGATATTTGCACATGTTTTCCCTTTTGTTTCTTGATCGTTTAAGCTTGCATTATTGCTTCTTTGGCCTATTTTATGCTAGGTTGTGTTCCTTTGTCACATTTCAGGTCCTAGCACATAAAGTGAAGCGTAGGCGCAAGTTTCAAGTCAATCGGAGATCAATTGGCGACTCGGGGGAAGAAACTCGGGTATGACTTGAAGAAGAAGGGATTTCTACCTCAGTTTGTGACCATATAATCATGTAATCTTGTCATGAGAAGAAAGAGGACGAGAATACGAGCATTTGGGATCAAACGGCACCTGATTTGGAGTCCGAACGACAGAGAAACGAAGAATCAAAGATAGGGGAAAATTGGTTTCGGGCTTCTCTGAGAAACATAAGGGGGCCCTATCGTGACACTAAAATCCCCGGTAGGGGATTTTTAGCCTTGATAGGGGATTTTCCCCTGTCTCCAGACGTTGCGTTTTCAAAAATCCCCTATCGTGAACCAAAAATCCCCGGTCGTGAACCAAAATCCCCGGTCGTGACCCAAAAATCCCCGGTCGTGAACCAAAAAATCCCCTGTCGTGACCTAAAATACCCTACCGGGTATTTTGATCGGGGATCGCGAACGCAGGCTGTTAAAAGCCTGTTTTGTGCGTTTTTGCAAAGGGAGAGCTGGGTTTTGGATCCCAAACACCCTAGGGACGAACCAAAGAGAGAGAGGGCGATTTGAGGGCATTCTTGGAGTGGAATTGGAGGATTTCTTTGCCTTGGAAGCTCGAGGAACAAGCCCGGACTTGAAGACTGATCATCTGAAGATTCTTACTGCAGTCTCTCTCTTCTCTATGGAGTAACTTCCCTTCACTTAGGTTTTGAGGAACCCTAGCTATGTTTGTTTGATTGGATGATTGTATGATTACTCTAACTTGATAATCTTGAGTTCATATTCAATCTATGCATGTTTTCATGATTCAATTCTGCTTTAGTCAAGATTATTGATTCTGCTTTGATCCTATGAGAGGGAATACTTGATTAGGTCAATAGAGCACCATAGATTGATAGTAGTGGATCGATTGCTTTAGGTGAGGGTTGATTCACTGCTTTGTATCGATTGAGAACCTCTTTCGATAGAGGGAGTCTAGTTCAGAACGCCTTGATCAGTTGTTCTAGAGAAGGATACGTCCCTCTAGGCAATTGACTCAAGAGGGCCTTCTTCCTTTAGTCGAGACTCAAGGTCTAGTCAAGGATTCTCCGCATTGTGAATCATACCTAAGTGGCTAGGGGGAATCATACCTAAGTGAGTTCCCAACCTGTAATTAGATTAACTTTAACTGTAGTTTGCTAGAGTAGTTTTAGTTCTTTCATCTTAATCTGGTTTGCTAAATAATAAACTGAAGCTGAGTAATAGTAACTCTAGAGACCCGTGGATTCGATATTTATCACTTGAGCCACTATACTGCAATCCCTTCCATTATTTACACTTGGCCATTGTTAGGTGTTGTGTTTTAGCGAATCAAGGACCTAGATTGTTCGGTCTTGATTTTGATGTCTTGAATTTTATGCATGAGGTGACTGTTTTAAATGAGTGGTTGAGTCAAGTCGATGTTGGTCGGTAAACAGAAGGGAGACTCTTTCTTTACCCAATTTTGCCACACTGGAATGTAATCTTTGGTGGTTCTCTAGGTTGTTGTTGCTGTTGTTCAAGTGTTGATGTAATGTAAAAAAGACAGTACGATTCACGTGTTTTATGCCTATATGATATGTCCCCAATGCTTACATGATTAAAAAGTTTGATCTTACCTTGTGTCTGACTTGGCTTGCTAGGGGAAAAGAAAAAGGGTAAGTGTGGCAGAATTGGACAGCGTCGTATTTGCAGGTATATGAAGGCATAGGCGCAAGTTATGGATCGACTTTGTTATTCTTTGGCCGATTTTACACTACGTTGAACTTTTTTGTCACATTTCAGGTCCCAGCAGGTAGAGGAAGGCATAGGCGCAACTTTCGGGTCGTTCGGAGATCACTTGGCGATTCTAGAGACAAACTACCATCGTCCCCTACTAGAAGCACGACCGTGCTTCTCTTGAGTCCTTACGGGGTTTATTTGGACGAGCGTGGTGATGTCTAAGGTGCCAAACATGGGCAAACTCCCCAAAAGCATGATTGTGCTTCACCAGCGACTCAAACATGCTTTTAACGTCGAGGTTGGCATCTTGAAGAAGGCTGAAGGAAAGAAAAGCACGGGCAGGCAAAGACTAAAGCATGAGTGTGCTTTACTAAATACTGACGGTGCTTTTCTCCGTCCCAACTTAAGTGAAATGCGATGTTTGGTCAAAGAACGGTCAGAGAAGAAAGAACTATCGTGCTTTTGCCCGTGCTTCGCCCAGTATCTGGGTAAATTGGTAGATTCTGAGTAAAAATAGTTTTAGAGAGAGAAAACACAAAGAGCAAGCCTTAGGATCGATTTTGGAGCTGGGTTTCACCATTTAAACTTGTATTTTGACCTTGGAGTGAAGATTTATACCCCAGAGCTTATCATATACATCATTATGAGTATGATTCCTCTTAATTCTGTTTTTCTCTTCTCTCTATGGAGTAAACTCAATCTCTCACTTGGGTATGAAGAAATCTAGATTTGTATGTTCGTGGTTACACTTGGCTACTTTCTCGTGTGACAGTATCAGCGAGTCAATTGCCATTCTTCAAATCCATAATTGGTCCAGGACCTGCCATCCCTGTAAGGAACCATTGGAGTCTGCTCAACATGTATGCTTGAAAACAACATAGGCAACCATGTCAAAGGAAAAGCACCTTGAGAGCCATACAAAACCTTCAACCGATGCATGCTAATTTGTGTGGACCAATCACACCAACTTTGAATGGAGGTAAAATATACACTTTACCTTAACAGATGATTTCAGTAGGAAGCTGTTGGTTTATCTCTTGAATGCAATTTTGAAATTTTGGAGCATTTTCAAAAGTTTAAAGTGAAAGTAGAGAAGGAAACTGGTCTATCATTAATCTGTCTGAGAATAGACAGGGGAGGAGATTTCATGCTTAATGAATCCAAATAGTTGCATGAGAATGAAGGAATTAGGAGACAAGTGACTTTGCTCTCACCCTTGAGCATGGTATGATGTATGCTTCAAGATAGAAGTATTTGCATTCTTATGGCCTAACATAGTAGTTTGGAATTCACATGTCCTGAACAGAAGTCCAACTACAAATGAAGGAAAAAACTCCTCAGAATTGTGGCCAGGTCTTCCTCCATTTGGATCACATTTGAAGGTGTTTGGTTGTGATGCGTTTGGTTGTTATGGATAAAAAGAAGTGTATTGTATTAACCCATAACCAATAAGGTGGTGATTAGTAGAAACATTGTCTTTGGCGAATCAAAATGTTGTGAATAGAATTATGAGATACAACTGCTCTTAACCAAGCTGAGTTGGGACGCAAGTGATGATGAGTTCTATGAATCTGATGTTGAAGAAGACGCTGCAGAAGATCCTACAGTAGCTCAAGATACTCAGGGTCACCAAAACAACTCTGATCCAGAAAAAACACCATCAGAACACAAAATTGTAATTGGAATTCAGTCTAAGCCAAAACTGGAAGAGGAAGATACTGAGTGTCTAATACACACTCTGGGATTACCTAACTTGGGACTGGGTTCCAAATTGAGAAAAGACCACCTCATCGATAAATATATGACTGCACATACTTCTCAAATGCTAACAGGTGGGCCATGGTAGCAGTCAACAGTGACCCACAGACTTATGGAAAAGTTGCTTAGGATAACAAGTGGACTGTAGCAATGAAAGAAGAAATGAAATCAATTGAGAAGAATGATAAATGGAACCTCACAACACTGCCACCTGATGTAGTTTCAATTGATTTGAAATGGATTTTGGAAACCAAACTGAAGTAAAATGGATCTGTGGACAAGTTCAAAGCCATACTGGTATCAAAAGGGTACTCTCAGAAGGCTGGTACTCATTACATTAAAGTATTTTCCCTTGTTGCAAAGTGGGATACAGTTAAGACACTCTTGGCTCTAGCTGCTCACCATGGACTTACTATCTATCAGTTTCCTGTATGGAACACGGATAGAGGAAATTGGGATTGAAGAGAGGAAAAAAGTCTATAAACTGAACAAGGCACTTTATTGAATGAAGTAAGCTCCTGGAGCTTGGTACAGTATAATTGAGACTTATTACTTAAGCACTGGTTTTGAAAAAAGTACCTATAAACATACTTTGTTCATAAAAAGAAAGGAATGCAACATACTATTGTTCAACTTGTACGAGGATGATATAATCTATACCAACAACAATCAAAGTCTGATCATTGAGTTCACAGTCTCCATGAAGCAAGAATTTGAGATGACTGAACTAGGCCATATGAAATACTTTCTAGAAGCGGAAATTACTCAAATACAAGAGGGTATTTTCATCTCACAACATAAGTATTCAAGAGAGATTCTCGAGAAGTTCAACCTGCTTGAATGCAACCATGTAAAAAATCCATAATGAAGTTAACTAAGGCAGGTGATACACTTCTTGCAAATCCACAAGAATACAAACAATTGATTGGTAGCCTCCTCTGTGCAACTGGAGATCGACCAAATATTATGTACTTAGTTAGCTTGTTGAGTCGATTCATGGAGAAACCAACAAGGCAACACATACTATCAGCAAAAGGGGTTCTCATATATCTCAAAGGAACATTGGCACATGGGATCTAGTATTAAAAGGGCAATGATTAAGACTGTTTAGAAGGCTATAGTGACCGTGACTATGATGATGATTTGGATGATTAAAAGAGCACAAGTGGATATGCATTTTTCTTGGCTGGAGGAGTGATTTCTTAGGCTTAAAAGAAACAACCAGTGTTTAGTCTCTCCACCAGAGAAGTTGAATTTGTGGCTACCTCCTACAGTGTTGCTCAGTGTATGGTTGAAGAGAATTCTGAGCAGATGTGCTAGAAGAGAGTGTCAATGGAGCTACAAAAGTGTTTTGTAACTACAACACCACAATAAAGATATCCAAGAATCAAGTTCTTCATGGCAGAATTAAGCACATAAATGAGCTTTTTCACTTTCTAAGAGGTTTGACAAGAGAAGAAGTAATTGAATTGGTGTACTGTGGGGCAAAAGAGCAAGTTGCTAATATAATGTCCAAGGCACTCAAACTTGAAGCATTTGAGTTCATGAACAAAGTTTGGAGTGGTGGAAATGGCAAGGCACAATGGAAAGGGAAAGATTGAAGATCAAGTGAACTGAAGCTTGCTGATTGGCTTCACTTTAGTCGAGGATTTTTCATCTGTAGATGAAGCTTGAAGGAAAAATTGAACTAGGGAAGCTGAAGTTTGAATAAAGAAGCAATACTACGTTGTTTTCATTAGTGTCTAGTTGATAGAACAAAACTTTGTCATCCTGGTCTTTTACTTCTATGGTCCTTTAGTTTTGTCTTGTGTCATTTAGGTCCAAGTCGAGTCTCTTAGTGGGTTAAGCTTGGAGATCAAGTAGGTTAGTTTGTTAGCTAAGTTAGTTGTGTTTTGTTAGCTGAAATCAAATGTCAAAGGGATTAGTTGAGTTGGTGGAGGCCAGATCTACAAGGTAAAACCTTTGTACTTACTTTCATTGTTTTCATTCAGGGATTGTTTGGAAGTTGCGGATATTAAATCGTTGCATTGTAATGAATCATAATAATGTAAATACATGTATTGGTACAATGGATGCATTTCAATAATACATTGATTGGTTGATGAGATTCTACTTGATGTATTGACTTGCATAAAGTTACTTTATAGGGAAATGTCACATTTACCCTCAACTTTTAGTATAAGACAAAAATTAATTGGGATAGAAATGGAAAGAAAAAGTGGACACGAATCTAAAATCAACAATCACAACAATCTCAAATATTAGTTGAGATTGTATAATGCATCATTTTTTGTGATTGTTAGTGAGACCTACCTAAAACAATACATGCATTATTTTACACTTTGGCACTTCCAAACATTGTATTATGCACAATGCATGTAATCAATAAACACAACTCTAACAATCACAACTACCAAACGACCTGTCAGTTTGTTCCATTTGAGTTCACATACCCATTTGTGGGAGCAAAACAATAAACAGAGTAGAATGTATGGGAATTGAGTTGAATAGAATGGTACTAAATTACATACAATGTTTTTTCATCGTAATGACCATGAAAAAGTCACATACTATATTGTCAAACCTCTTTCATCTCTATCCACCATAGCCTGCTGAATCCTCCAACGTGTAATATCTACTACATATATTTCTTTTTTCTTTTTTTCTTTCCGCTTTTCATCCCACGGAGTTCCCCAACAACTAAACCAACAAAAGATTAAATGAATGAACAAGGCCAATGACACATGACGAGGCAAAACAATGACGACCCAATAAATGGAATATCAATATCTCACCAACGAAGCTAGAGCTACAAGGAGGCAGAGAACAAGGCTTATGCTGGCTGCCGTTCGATGGCCGTGACTGGGACGGAACGTGGGAAGCACACACTCCTCGCCATTAAACACAACTTTAGTTGGGAATCCATCCCCGCCATTGACCACATCGACTAGAGGAGTGTGCTTCTTGGTGAATGACATGACCGATTGCAGCATCCCAGGAACAGGGAAATCCTTCTTGGGGTTTCCAGCAGGCCTCTGTGGCAGCAGAAAGTTCAACCCTGGAAGGCCTTGCATAAATATAGTGTTGGTGGAGTTAGGCAGCACTGTTCCATTGAATGAGTAAACATCCTCAAATCCAGCCACGGCGCTGTCCACCAGCTGGACAGCAGCAAACCAATCTGCAAAAGTGGCCTGACCCCAATTGAAAACAGTAATCCTTGTGGTCCAGCCTTCTCTGAAATCCGACACCAGGTGCCAATTGATGCTCACTCCGCAGTTGTCCCCGCATGGGATTGGATTGGGGATGGGTCTCTTGTTTGTGTCGGCCCATGCCAGGGTTTTAATTGTCCTGTTGTCGTACGGGACAGAGAGACTCTCGTATGGCATGAAAAGGGCTTCTTCATTGGGATTGCAGGTTTGCTGCTGCTTCTGTTGGTTGCAGCCACAAGCGCAGGTGTTACATGGGATGATGGAACTGTTGTAGAAAGCTGAGAATGAGACGCAGCATTTGGGTCTGCTCTCCTCCAACCTCTTAATGTTGCACACCACCTGCCAACTCGCAACTGCTGCTCTCGAAGACGGTAATCCACTAGGATCAGGGAATTGGGTTGGACTCACCTGCAGATATGTTAGTATATCTGGCAGTCAGAAATTAAGAATCACCGAAAATTTGATAATTAACTGCAAATATAAACTCATCACTCACCTGCAGCGGAGAGCCACACTGGAAATCAGGGTTCAGGGTACCGACGATCCCCCAATTCTGTGGCGGGACGAATCCTGTCCTGTTCAAGTCCGGCGGCATCTTGTAGACCTGCATCTGGAAGACGGACGTTGACTTGGTGGGGTCCATGTTCGGCGGGAGTATGGTCCCGTTCCGGCAGCAGAAGGGCAGCATCCCGAGTGTGGAGTCATTGGCTCTCGTGGGAGGCAAGTCGATGATGGTAGGCCTCCTCTGGCAGTTGAGCGCCTGGGAGAAATCCATCTGCAGGTAGTGCTGGCCTTGCGACCCGTAGATGCACTCTGACGTGTCCACAAGGAGCGGGTAGGCGCCCCTCATGGCGAAGATGAACTCGTCCCTCATCCACTCCCAGCTCAGCTGCCAGTTGTCGAGGCGGGCCAGAGGATGGTTGTTGGAGATGGCGACCTGCGCCAAGTAATTGGTGTCGTAGGCGCTCAGGATATCGTACATTATGATGAGATCGCCGCTTTGGCGGGGCAGGAAGTTGGAGTCGTCTTGTTGATCAGTTGGTGGAGTTGCGGCGGTGTCGTTTCTCTGGCAGCACACCCACAGCATGTTCCCTTGCGTTGAGGAGTCCGGGCAGGAATAGCCGGCGTTGCGAAGCGTGATGTTGGCGGGCAGAGCCGGGTTCGTGTCATTCGGGGGCGGCCCGAACCGGGACCCGATTAGCTGGACCTGAACCTCCGTCTGAGTGGAATCTCCAGCGGTCTGAATTGCGGTCTTGAGGTCGGACTGAGGGAAGCCAGCCAAGACGGTGCCGTTTTTCCCGACAGCAGCAGGGAGCGGGGTGCCGTCGTCTAGGACGGCCTTGTCCGCGGAGACCAGAACCTCGTCGAATTGGAAGCCCACAAAGACGCGCCACGCTTTGAGCTCTTTGACGTCGTTGTTGGTGACCGTGACGCCGCCGGAGAATCGGTAGGCTTGGTTGGAAGGGTTGGTGGGAGCGATTGCGCTGCCGCCGCCGTTGGCGACGTAGGAGACGAACACGCCGTTGCAAGCCGCTTTCTGGGGCGGCGGCGGTGGTGGAAGGGGAGGATTTGCCGGCGGTGGGAGGGGGGCAGGGGCGGCGGGCTGGGCGAGGGATTGGGGTAGGAGTAGAGTGATTAGAAGAAAAAGAAAAGAGAGGGAATATGGCCGGTCGCCGTTTCTGGCCATTGTGGCTGGCTAGCAATTTGGCGGAAGGAGAGCGATTGTAATTTAGGAGGGGAAGAAACGAAATGGTGTGCAGTTTGGGAGGTGATGCATGCATATAACTATTGTCTATTCTGATATGTTGTGCTGATTGATTGATTTTGCTTAAAATTAAAATACCAGTAGAGCTAAATACGTCGAGATAAACGAGTGCGGATAAGAAGCATCGCCCTTTTGTTTGCTTGCTGCATGAGGGACGATCGAGGAGAAAGAGATTGAGGAGCAGGGAAATGGTCAGCTCAGCTCAGCTCAGCATTGTTTCGTCTGAATTTCTTTTAGTTTTCTGGAATATTAGCTTGCTGGGAGTGGGAGGGATCCTTTTTTTTAATTATGACATTAAGATTTGAGTTGTGGGATTGACAAATGGGTATCTGATGACTGATAAGACAAAGGGCACCATTAGCCGGCAGGACAGGGGTGTTTACTGTTTACCCAGTCTTCCCTAATTAAAATTTTTTGAAGAAGCAAGCAAGAGAGCACCACATCGGTAGGTTTCGGTGGCCGGCGACTTGGTTGATTGGATGCGCAGTGACTCCACTTCGGACTCCGGTGCTTCTGCTTCTGCGCTACGTTTATCTATTCAACGGTACTGCTGCTCGCGCGTCAAACCACCTCCTTGCTTCAACCCACTACCAACAACAACAACAACAACAACAAAAAAAAAAAAAGTTCTGTATAGTGAGTAGGCGGCAGCAGTCTTAGGCCGGCGGTGAAGTAGTAAAGATTTTGTACAAGGCTATAAAATGATATTAACTATGTTTTTATTTATTAATAACGTAATTTGATTATAATTTTATTTATATAAAAAATTAAATTACTATTTATTTAATGAATGGGAGGGATTATATATCTACAAATATATTGCAGTAGTGTTGGGGGTAGTTTTTCAGCATTCCAAATTCCCTGTAATGAGAGCGAAAGTAGGAACGCTAGTTGTGTTTTCACAATCATTATTGATTTTTTATTCATAAAAATAAAAATACATTAATCTTGATATTTGATATTTGCACCATGGTTTTCTCAAAGAAAGACAACAACCATTACCAATTACACTGAAAAAATGTTTTGCATCTTTTTAAATACAAAATCTGAAAACCTAAACTCTAAAAATCATATGACTTTTTCACTATTGTTAGCTATCCCACTGACTCTCCCGTAAGTACTTTATTTGTTATTTGATATTTGAATTTTCATATTGTGATTCTTTTAATTTGAGTTTAATAATAAATTTGATTTATATCTATAAGAGGATAATATGACATAATTGGACAAATAAGTGAGTTTAAAAGAAACAATTTCAGAATATCAATTTTTCTAGATGATTTCAATTATTTAAATTTTTATATGTTATAGGGTAATTGATCATATGTATCATTCATAGTTACTTAGTTTAATATGAAATAACTGGATTTTTCATGGATGAATTGATGTGGTCACGTGCATTAGCAAGGTAGATACCACAAGATAGGTTTAAATTTTTTTTTTAGTGAATAAGATTGTCCTTCAACTAAATTTAGAGTATGTTGGTTGATAAATAATTTTTTCGTTGCATAGAGTATGGATGGAATATGTTATTTTCTAACTAATTTTGTTATTGTATTGTGCAGAATACTTTAAGGTTTAGATATTTCTATATATGTATTGTTTTTCAAACAAAAGAAATAAATATTGACTAAATGTTATGATCATGAGTTTCCTATTTATGTTACGTTTTTTCTAGACAAACTCTTTTTTTGTTATGCCAATTTTTCTTTTCAACCATAGGCAACTAAGTGACTACATCATTAAATAGAAAAGTTATGAATGGTTATTTACGAGTGTTACAACCAAGGTTGTGACACCTCCACCGGGCAGCTACTTGGACTAGGTTTGACCAAAATCGTGCTCTAAAATGGGTTCTACAAATCCAAGGGTCTGATCGTTAGAGAGGGAGAAGAATAGAGAGGGGAAAGGGGAGGGGGAGAGAGGGGAGGGGATGGTGGGTGGATCTTGAGATATGTATATTTTTAATGGTATTTGAGTTTTTAATAGATATAAGTTAGTACATTTCATTTCAGTCACTAAATTTCTATATTATATGTAAATATATTTAGAAAAGTTGTAAAATGGCTCGAACAGGTTGGACTTCAATCAAACCATCAAACTTCAAACAACTTGCTTAACCGGCTCAACGACTTAAACCGGTTTGACAAATTTGGTTATAACCATTAAGATTACAATGTTCATAATTGATGAAAAGTTATAAGAATTTTGAAAATGGAAAAATAAGTTCGATGTCATGTTAATGTCATATGAAATTCATCATTTCAAATAATATAAAGAATTTAAATACACATCATAAATACATTGTATTCAAATGACATTCCGACCAACGGGTCGGACAACAAGTTAGTTTCATCAATATGATCAAGACATAGTCGGTTTAACACATCAACTATGACCTTTCTGGCTATATTTCTGCTGCAACTATTAAATATTTAAATTTGTTTTCTCATTTTTGTAGTGAGTACCGTTTTTAAAATAAACAAATAGGGGTACACAATACCCCAACAAAAAAGAGGAAACAAATTTAATAGGGTTATAGGTATAATATGCTCCTCTGCTATGCAATTATATCAAACATATCCCTCCACTTTTTAATATCAAACATGTCTAGGTACTTTCGAAAAATAATCAAACATGACATTTTGTTACAATTTTTGTCCAATAACCGTCAACTACGGTCGACTGTGGTTTGGGTTACACAAATGTCTAAAATTTACCTGATAATTTCACTTTAGCGATTCTTGTTTCTTTTGTATAGCCCAATACCTCTGATGATTTCACTTTAACCATAGGTAGAGAAAAAATTGAAAGAGAAAAACTGACATTTTCTCTCCCATAGTCGATGTCAGGTTGTTTGAATCTAATTGATGATTTTTGGATGAAATTTTTAATAGAATGACATGTTTAATAATATTTCCAAAGTATATGTACATGTTTGATATAAATAATAATAATAAAAGGATATGTTTGGTAAATTTGCCTAATAGAAAAGCATATGATACCTATAACTCAAACAAGAAAATCTAACAAATAACTCTAAGCACCAATTGAGGTAAACCCATCACGAAAACAATTCAGGGGTTTTGAGAGTTGGCAGTCACCTCAGGATTTCTAACACTATGAAGGCGCTCCTACATGCAGAGCAATAGCAAAAATAGAGATATTTTCACCAAATACACTAGTTCTTAAAAAATAATTCGCAAATACAATAGTTTTTATAAAAATTACTAAACTACATATCTCTTCACCAAATCACTTGCGACACAAGCGATCTATATAATCATCGCTAGAGAGGAAGGCTATCACATACAATTTGCGTTCTAGAGAAGTGATGATACATTGATACTTAAATCGCCTCCGCCAAAAGCAATCAAAGCTTTAGTCGCCTACGATGACGGTGATTTACAGTATATTGTCGGTTTTTACAAGTGATCAATGAAATCTCTTCAGAAGAAAGTGATAACGATGTAAATGCACATGTTTGCGCCCCTAGTTCTTATCCGTTTGAGGAGTATAGTCGTGTGTTTTGGCCTATTTTACGCCGGGTTGTGCTATTTTGTCATGTTTCAGGTCCCAGGCATTAAAGGGAAGGCTAACCGCGAGTTTCGGGGCATTCGGAAGTCATTTCGGTGAGCTGGAGCCAAAACACGGGCAGACCCAAGGCATTACACGGCCGTGTACTGCTGGCCATGCTTTTTATGCCGAGAGCAAATTCGGTTTGGCAATTTCAGTTGCAAACACGGGCACCAAAACACGGCCGTGTTCCACCAAAGCACGGTCGTGAACATGGCGAAGCACGGCCGTGTTTCCAACAGCTGCTGGCCGTGTAATTAAACACTGGCCGAAACACGGGCAGGCTCAGGCAAAGCACGGCCGTGCCCTCGACCGTGCTTTGGCCACTGATGCTTTTAAGCAGATTTTCAGCCACAACTCAGGGGGATTCGAGTTTTTGAGAGAGAGAACGATTCCTAGAGAGAGAAAGTGACGAGCAAGAGTTCCCAAGTGCCCTAGATTGATCTTCAACACCATTGGAGGCCATCTTGAGCTTGGAGAAGTGCCGATCAACGTCCAGAAGCAGGAATCCATCCTTCGCAGTATGACTTCCGTGTCCGATTCTGCTTTTGCTTTCTTCTCTATGGAGTAGTTCTCCCATTCATCTGGGTATGGAGAACCCTAGATTTGTATGTTAGGCTTTGATTGTATGAACCCAAGTACTGATTCTGTGATTGATTATATTCGATTGAGGTTTTAATGATTGAATGACTTGAATCCTGATCAAATTCCTGTTGTTTCTGCTTTAACCTAGAATGAGAATATCTGCCTAGGTTAATAGAGTATCCTTGATTGAAGGTAGGGAGTTGGTGACTTTAGTCGAGGAGCCAACTCACTATTCTGTACCGGATTTACTCCGGTAGTGGAGGTTTTGTTCTTAGGGCCTCAATCTGTCGACTCTGGTGGAGGTTAGTCGCCCGCTAGAGAGTCAGATTGAGAGGGTCTGAAGACCTTTAGTCGAGACTTCAGGCTGTTTAAGAACCTTCCGCACTATAACTGTCATAGAAACTGAACTTGGTAATTACAATCCGGCTTAACTGAAGTCTAGGGGGAACCATATCCGGGTGACCTCTTTAACCTGAATACAAACAGTTTACTTGCTTTGTTAGTTTGTTAGTTTAGACTTGCATTCCAGTTTCATTGCTAGATAACAAGAATTCACTGAGTAGTCATCAGATCTAGGACCCGGGTTGATAATTAAACCTAAACCCGCTATACTACGCTATAGGAAGTGGTTACACTTGGCCAATTCCTGGAGTGACAGTAGAGTCGAGTCAAGTTTTTGGCGCCGTTGCCGGGGACGGCTAGGTTGTTGAAGAAAAGTGATTTCTGTTAATTTAGCTTTTCTTTTTGCTTTGTTTGCTTTGTCCCACTTGTGCCTTCACGGGTTTGCTTGCGTGAGTGTGTGCAGGTAGTGCATGACCCGTAGCCAGTCAGGAGGTTTACTGCCGTTGAATCCAGAGATTAACCGCACCTGTCGCCAGCTCAGGAGACAACAGCGAGCTAGACTGGCTACGGAAGAGCGCATAGACGGCCACCTGAGTAGCGATTCTGAAGAAGAGCACGGGATGGACGGAGACTACAACCAACACCAGGGGAATCCACAGCAGGTTCCCCCGGTGAATCAGGTCCTGGGGAACAACCCCATACCCCAGGACCATGGAGTTCATCATCCCCCACAGCCGGGCCCCACCTTGGAGTACTACTACACTCCGCGGATTGCTGACATCCGCCCGGTCATCCTCTACCCGCCTATTCCAGCAAACAATTTCGAGATCAAGCCATGCTGGATTCAGCTCATTACATCATCTATCCAGTTCCATGGCTTGAAGAATGAGGAGGCCAGGGTGCATCTTTCCCGTTTTCTGCAGCTGACGAACGGGTTCAAGCTGAATGGTGTCCCCGATGATGCGATCCGCCTTCATCTCTTCCCCCATTCTCTGGCGGGGAATGCTAAGAGGTGGTTGGAGACCCAGCCCCCATTGTCCATCACCTCTTGGGACGATCTGGCGGACAAGTTCGTGCACAGGTATTATCCAGCATCGAAGACTACAGAGATTCAGCGGGAGATCACTCACTTCCGCCAGGAGCCAGATGAGTCACTTCGTGATGCTTGGGAGCGGTACATGGGCTATTTCTGGCAGTGCCCCCATCATGGCTTCAGTGATGCTTTCACTGTGGGGAACTTCTACAGTGCCCTTTCGCCAGATAGCCAGAGGGTGATTGAGTCTCTATGCCCAGGAGGGGATATTCTTACCAAGACTCCACCCGAGCTGAACCAGATGATCAGTACTTTGGCTGCCAGAGATCATTCTTGGGGACAGGGTAGCCGAGGCAGACAGTCCCGGGACCGTGGTGTGCACGCCATGGAGACCAAATCCGGGCTCGAGCAGCAGGTGGCTGAGCTAGTGCAGACATTGAAGCAGCCCAACAGTCTGATTCCGGGCAGAGGTTTGGCTACACCTCCAGTTGCTCAGTGTCAGTGGTGTGAGAGCTCCAGTCACCTAGTGGAGGACTGCCAGGCTATGAGGGAGTCTACCACACCCCAGGAGCAGTTGGCCTTCATCGCCAATGCGAGGCGCCTCGATCCATACAGTAGCACATATAATGAGGGGTGGCGCCAGCATCCCAACTTCGCCTGGAGCAGCAACACCACTAAACCACCTGGTTTCCCAGCACCAGCAGGTGGTTTTCAGCAGAGGCAGCCCTTCCAGGCTCGCCAGGGGCCAGACCCACAGCAGCAGCCCTACCAGCCTAGGCATGGCCAGCCATTCCAGCAGCCCCAGCGCCAGTTTGCCGAGCCAGCAGCAGCTCCGGCCCCAGATGACAGGATGACGAAGCTGGAAAACATTCTAGCTTCATTCATGACTAGCACCCAGGCTGCTATCACATCACTGGAGGCAGGTCAGCGGAACCAGGGTGCCATTTTGCAGGATCTGCAGACCCAGGTGGGCATCTTGGCCCGCCAGAGCACCACCAGGGCACCGGGGACTCTGCCTGCCACCACTGTTCCTAATCCTCGAGATCCTCACCAGCATCAGCAGCTGGATGCCATTTTTACCAGGAGCGGTAAGACCATATCTGCTGATCCTGTCCCGGCCAGACAGGAGGAACCACTGCCTGCTCCAGCACTTCCAGCCGACGATGCAGAAGTGCGGGTGGAGAAGGAAGCCCCTGCTCCCAAGCTACAACCAGTGGTTAAGGAGCATGTACCCCAGCTTCCCTTCCCCACTCGCCTACACAAGGACAAGCTGGAGACTGAGTTTGCCAAGTTCATGGCAATGTTGAAGCAGCTCAACATCAGCATACCGTTCATGGAGGCACTGTCGAAGATGCCCAAGTATGCCAAGTTCATGAAAGATCTCTGCACCAACAAGAAGAAACTTGGAGATCTCTCAACAGTGATGCTGAGCGAGGAGTGTTCTGCTATCCTGCAGAACAAGCTGCCCGAGAAGCGCAAAGATCCAGGGAGTTTTACTATCCCTCTTACTATTGGCAGCATGCATGTAGGCAAGTCCTTGGCGGACCTAGGCGCTAGCATTAACGTCATGCCATATAAGTTGTATAAAATGCTAGACCTAGGTGAACTTAGCCCTACTAGGATGAGCATTCAATTAGCTGATCGTTCTATTGTGCATCCTAGGGGAATCATAGAGGATCTGCTTGTTGGTGTTGGTGCATTCACATATCCTGTTGATTTTGTTATTCTTGATGTGCATGAGGATGTGGATGTGCCTTTGATTCTAGGTAGGCCATTTCTTGCCACCGCCAAGGCACTTATTGATGTGCATGATGGTAAATTGATTCTGCGTGCTGGTGATGAACAGGCTACTTTTTCTGTGACTGAGTTTGATCACTGTGCTATGATTGCTGTCACGCCTGTGCATGCTATGTCTGATCAGGTACACGAGTCTGTCGTGTACCCTTCTGCACCTCCTATTTTGCAGGACCCTCCTATCATTCCTTCGCCGCCACTCCATCCAGCCTCGCCTCCGAACAAAAAGCTCAAGGAGGAGTGGCGGCCGAAGCAGCAGGTTGCTAAGCCTGCACGGAAGAAGAGTGGACACCACTATGAGCTGGTCCCACCTCCTGCACCACGACCACCCTGGCCGTCTGGGTACTCGCTCTCCTGCATCTTGCCAGATGGGCAGGTCGAGCTGACTGATGAGGGTGGTCGCATCCGTCGGGTGCATGGCCACAACCTCAAGCTGTACCTCAAGAGCGACGTGGATCCGCTCTTGGAGGCACCTGTTCCTGCACCGCCCTGAGTATCCACCATGGGCGTCCAGCTAATACGACGGTAAAGAAGCGCTTGTGGGGAGGCAACCCCACCACGGTTTGATTTTCTTTCTTGTGTTTTGAGTCGGATTGTAACCCGGTTTGGGTTTGGCTTGTTTTCTTTTGGTTTGGATGATATTTTATTGGGCTGACCATTGAACCTAACATACTGTGTTTGAGCTCTTCTGTTCCCCTTTGGTTGTGCTTGCCCCGACTGGCCCGTTTCAAGTCCCCTGCAGTCCGTGCATACCGGTAACATCTTTCCCTATCCCTTCCTTCTTCTCCATTGAGGGCAATGTCGATCTTAAGTGTGGGGGGGTGTTTATCTTTTGACTGCATTAGACCTGTTTGTGTGCTTGGAGCCTAGTCCACTGTCCAAATTTTTAAAAAATTTGAGGGCTCCAAGTACGTGTCTCCTTGCAATTGCCTGCTCAGTATGCTTTGAATTGACAGTCTTTATAGTAACATGCAACCTAGGGAGGTAGTGTAGCACTATGGAGGATGTTGATTCATTTAAGGAGTCTCATTTCTTCTTCATATTGAGTTGGTTGATTGAGTGAATTAGTGATCTTAGGGCCCTTGAATTGTGTGGTGTTGTGGATTCTCTACCTGTCATGGACTCTTGTGTCATGTTTTGAAAATAACAGGTGCTTGAAAATGTGCTTCAAAATAAACGTCTCCCGTGCGAATAGGGCGAAAGTGTGTAAGGGGAGACGGGAATCCGTTCCCAATTTCCACCTACTACCTCCAGCCCCCTTACATGTCTTTCCCCCGCACGAGGCTCGAGACATCCGCTCCTGGCATGGCCGGTAAGAGCAGGTTGGGACCCTCGAAAAGAAAATAAAAGAAAAATAACATAAACAAGCAAAACAGAAAAAAAAGGGTTCCAACCATCTTCAAAGAAAATCGAGCACCTTGAAAAATGTGAGTCCATGATCCTTTGTCTTAGAGAATCTCTCCATCCACGATTCATTTGTCCTCTGTTCACTTTTTGCCATGATGCCGACTCGATAAGAAGCTTTGAGATGATTTGTGTGTCGGTTGACCTCGTAAGTTGCTAAATGATCTAGGAAGTCCTCTACTTACGATCTGGGTTATTTGTTGCTATAGAGGTCTGGAGAGTTGCATTGGTTTGAGTTAGGTTTGCTTGGGGACAAGCAAACGGTTAAGTGTGGGGGAATTTGATAACGATGTAAATGCACATGTTTGCGCCCCTAGTTCTTATCCGTTTGAGGAGTATAGTCGTGTGTTTTGGCCTATTTTACGCCGGGTTGTGCTATTTTGTCATGTTTCAGGTCCCAGGCATTAAAGGGAAGGCTAACCGCGAGTTTCGGGGCATTCGGAAGTCATTTCGGTGAGCTGGAGCCAAAACACGGGCAGACCCAAGGCATTACACGGCCGTATACTGCTGGCCGTGCTTTTTATGCCGAGAGCAAATTCGGTTTGGCAATTTCAGTTGCAAACACGGGCACCAAAACACGGTCGTGTTCCACCAAAGCACGGCCGTGTACATGGCGAAGCACGGCCGTGTGTGTTTCCAACAGCTGCTGGCCGTGTAATTAAACACTGGCCGAAACACGGGCAGGCTCAGGCAAAGCACGGCCGTGCCCTCGACCGTGCTTTGGCCACTGATGCTTTTAAGCAGATTTTCAGCCACAACTCAGGGGGATTCGAGTTTTTGAGAGAGAGAACGATTCCTAGAGAGAGAAAGTGACGAGCAAGAGTTCCCAAGTGCCCTAGATTGATCTTCAACACCATTGGAGGCCAGCTTGAGCTTGGAGAAGTGCCGATCAACGTCCAGAAGCAGGAATCCATCCTTCGCAGTATGAATTCCGTGTCTGATTCTGCTTTTGCTTTCTTCTCTATGGAGTAGTTCTCCCATTCATCTGGGTATGGAGAACCCTAGATTTGTATGTTAGGCTTTGATTGTATGAACCCAAGTACTGATTCTGTGATTGATTATATTCGATTGAGGTTTTAATGATTGAATGACTTGAATCCTGATCAAATTCCTGTTGTTTTTGCTTTAACCTAGAATGAGAATGTCTGCCTAGGTTAATAGAGTATCCTTGATTGAAGGTAGGGAGTTGGTGACTTTAGTCGAGGAGCCAACTCACTATTCTGTACCGGATTTACTCCGGTAGTGGAGGTTTTGTTCTTAGGGCCTCAATCTGTCGACTCTGGTGGAGGTTAGTCGCCCGCTAGAGAGTCAGATTGAGAGGGTCTGAAGACCTTTAGTCGAGACTTCAGGCTGTTTAAGAACCTTCCGCAGTATAACTGTCATAGAAACTGAACTTGGTAATTACAATCCGGCTTAACTGCAGTCTAGGGGGAACCATATCCGGGTGACCTCTTTAACCTGAATACAAACAGTTTACTTGCTTTGTTAGTTTGTTAGTTTAGACTTGCATTCCAGTTTCATTGCTAGATAACAAGAATTCACTGAGTAGTCATCAGATCTAGGACCCGGGTTGATAATTAAACCTAAACCCGCTATACTACGCTTTAGGAAGTGGTTACACTTGGCCAATTCCTGGAGTGACAGTAGAGTCGAGTCAGAAAGCGATCAACAATAAATCGCTATCCTCAACCGCAATTTTATTTGAACACGAGTGCGACAAGTGATCATACTAAATCGTCGTTGTCCAACGGGATCAATATCAGGCACAAGGTTAGGGTTAGGTACAGCTACCTAGGCTTGATCGTTTTTGTTGATCGCTTTAGTCTAAGGTGATCTTGTCTTGATTTCGATATAAAAATACGACCCTAATATCCTATTTCACTCTCTCATTTCCGCTCTTCTCCACCATCGTAGCAGGAACTCCATCCCACAACCACACTAGAACTCCATTCCCTCACTTTGACTATAAGATATATTTGAATTTGTTTAGTATGGTCATGTACTCATGTGAAAGTAGTAGTGTGTTTGTGCTTCATTGTTAATGATACGCCCCTGGGGTGTGTATGTTATCAAAGTAACGCAGCAAACGACTCAATCGAAGAATCGATTGAGCTCGAATCAAGAACAACACGTTCTTAATACGAACTTGGATAAAACGAAACCAAAAGGACAAATCCACACCTAGGGATAGCTCGATTGGTATAAAAGGGTAGTTGCTCGACCACGATTTAAGTGACTATTCAATTGATACACAAGCTCAGCAAGTTTGGTATCCACCAAACCCAAAACAAGTCGCAACTTGCACAAACCAAACAGTTCTCAATTTCGATTAATCAAAGTCTTCTTTTTACAACGAAATAGAAAGTTTAAATAGGCCTAGCTAGGGTTACACACGTCCCATAAACTCCTAATTACAGTCTAATACGAAAAGGAATCAAAAACTACCAAAACAATGAAATCCTAACTAAACAAGAAAAGAAATCTGCCTTTAGCTCCAAGGAACCAAACAGCTTTGATGCCATCTTTGAGCCTCTCGAAAATGGTCTTCTAGGTTGATTCGAATTCAACCAATTCCTTGCCTTTGTAGAATAAAACTTCCTGTTTCACCTCCAAACTCCAGATATAGCCCTTCAAAGTTTGCATCTCAAAACTGTTTTCTGCCTTAGCCAGATTTTGGCAGTTTTCAGAATTCTTCATAGCATTTTTATACGTCTGGAATGTGATCTTCTGGACTTCCACTTGAGCCACCAAGCATACCAACTTATAGATAAAGTGTTTATATTTAAAACAAGCCATTAAACACCAATTTTCATTGATCCAATTAAGAGAACCATACCTCCAAAGTTGGTACCTTGAAACAGTCTCTATACTTAACCAAATTCTGCCCTTCTTCTTTCCAACCTTGATAGCTTCTTTGGCAAGTAATTTTGAATTGTGGATTGATCCAATTGGGATCATATCAGGCTTCCCCTCTTCAAAAAGCTTTGACCTCAAAGCTTGAAGCTTTCTTTTGTCAAAATCTTCACAGAATTTATTCCAAACTGGATCGAAAGTGGCCTGCTCAAACACAATTTTCGACAAAACTTTCGAACTTCAAATTCTGCTCCAGCCCGTAAATTGGCTTCTGTTCTCCACGATTTGAGCTTCATTAGATTCGTAGGGCTCCAAAGGACCTTCCCCACGCAATCAGTGTGCTCGAATACATCCAGAATTGAAGTTGGCCATTCTCCAGAATCCGGCGAGCATTTTGCAGATTCCGGCGAACCCGCAAACGCCGGCGAGGGCTCTAAGATTGGGTGTTTATTCTGGACGCCTATGAGATCGAATTCGTTGCATCCAAAAGGCTCTCCTTGCTCCCAATAATTGATTCGAGCCATTCCCGTGCCTTGAATTTGCCCGAATCGTCGCCAATTATCATGCCCGAGTTTCCCGCCGTCGGAATTTTTGAAAATTCCAAAATCCGGCGAGTCAATTCCAGAAACCGGCGACCCCAAAATTAAATTGGGTTTTTTTTATTCCGGCTTCTCCAAGCTCAATTCCTTGGTTCTAAAAAATCCTTGTGACCTCACGAACGTGTCTACAGTCTCCAATTGCTTCGATTCAATCCCAATCTCTCCAACCAATTCACCCTTCTCTTGCTCGCTGTTCTTCACGTTTTGTGGCGAAATTTTTGAATCGAGTCTTTTCGCCTGGGCGCGATTCGATTCCAATTGAGTAGCACGACACGTTCCTGGGACTATGTTTGATGCTTCTTCAAGGGCCATTGGTTTCGTTTCACTCTCCGAAGCTCCAACCCATTCGCAAACTTTTCCATCTTCTTTGTGCGCGTCCAGGGGCTTGGGAGCTCGATCGCGATTCTGTAAAATAGAAGGAATCGTTTCCAATTTATGGATGGGAGAGATTTCTGGGGGTATAGGGAACGTGTGGGAGTCGGTGGTTGAGGTCGATGTTGCCCCGAGCGCTCCGACCAATTGGCCCTCTCTCCTGCCCTGTTCTCTTGTGGAAAAACAGAGGCGACCAGCATCGGACTTCTTCTCTTCGGCAATGAACTTGAGCTCGGGCTTAGCTTCTTGAGCTCTGTTCGGTTTTCCTCGACTCACCCGCCTTCCTTCAATCTCCAGGGCCGCTTTGAAAGCGTCATTGTGCGCTGGTTTTCCTCCCTCATTATTGGCAGAACTACCAGAGTGTAAACTCTGTTCTGTCATAGCAAAACAGAGGTCGGGACAGGGGATGAGTTTTGACTCTAGAACCGCCTTTGAAAGCTTTCGAAAGCTCATGAAATTAAATCCAATGCTTCGCTGTACCCATAACTGAGCTTCAACACTTTTCCCTTCGTTCCGATTCTCCTCCATCTGTTTTAAATCGACAAAAACTTGATCGGGTGATAGAGGCTTCAATTTGATCTTCCTGCCTTCGTGTTTGAATGTATAAGAATTCTCCCAGCCATCATGTAACACCCTTTTGTCGAATTGCCATGGTCTACCCAACAGAATATGGACGTTTTGCATTGGAACTACGTCACAAAGAACCGTATCTCGGTACTTACCAATGATGAACTCGATTTGTGCTTGTTTGTTGACCTTCACGTCACCATGTTCGTTGAGCCAGGTGAGATGATACGGTTTAGGGTGCTTCTGGGTTTTCAACTCAAGCTTTTCTACGGCATACGTACTGATCAAATTCGCGCAACTCCCTCCATCGATCACCAACGAAGCGATTTTGTCGTTAATCTCACATCGGCTGTGAAATAAGTTGTCTCGCTGCTCGTCAGACTCTCTATGCTTGATTATGATTGCTGGAGACGTTTCTTTGCTACAATTTCGTGGCTGCTTGGCCTCTGTGCTGCCCTCTACCAACTTCTTAGCTCCTACGACGTTTTCCATTGCGATTTAGCTCCGGACAGCAGCTGCAAAGCATAAACAGGGGCTGCCCTGTTTTGGAACTCGATAAAACTGCTTATACAAAACAGCAGGTTCTTCTTCTCCTTCGCCCTTGTGTAGAACCGGGATCTGATACCACTTGATACGCCCCTGGGGGTGTGTATGTTATCAAAGTAACGCAGCAAACGACTCAATCGAAGAATCGATTGAGCTCGAATCAAGAACAACACGTTCTTAATACGAACTTGGATAAAACGGAACTAAAAGGACAAATCCACACCTGGGGATAGCTCGATTGGTATAAAAGGGTAGTTGCTCGACCACGATTGAAGTGACTATTCAAACGATACACAAGCTCATCAAGTTTGGAATCCACCAAACCCAAAACAAGTCGCAACTTGCACAAACCAAACGGTTCTCAATTTCGATTAATCAAAGTCTTCTTTTTACAACGAAATAGAAAGTTTAAATAGGCCTAGCTAGGGTTACACACGTCCCATAAACTCCTAATTACAGTCTAATACGAAAAGGAATCAAAAACTACCAAAACAATGAAATCCTAACTAAACAAGAAAAGAAATCTGCCTTTAGCTCCAAGGAACCAAACAGCTTTGATGCTATCTTTGAGCCTCTCGAAAATGGTCTTCTAGGTTGATTCGAATTCAACCAATTCCTTGCCTTTGTAGAATAAAACTTCCTGTTTCACCTCCAACTTGAATCAGCCTTAGATCATGCTCCAAACTCCAGATATAGCCCTTCAAAGTTTGCATCTCAAAACTGTTTTCTGCCTTAGCCAGATTTTGGCAGTTTTCAGAATTCTTCATAGCATTTTTATACGTCTGGAATGTGATCTTCTGGACTTCCACTTGAGCCACCAAGCATACCAACTTATAGATAAAGTGTTTATATTTAAAACAAGCCATTAAACACCAATTTTCATTGATCCAATTAAGAGAACCATACCTCCAAAGTTGGTACCTTGAAACAGTCTCTATACTTAACCAAATTCTGCCCTTCTTCTTTCCAACCTTGATAGCTTCTTTGGCAAGTAATTTTGAATTGTGGATTGATCCAATTGGGATCATATCAGTTAATTATGCTAAATATTCGGATTAAAGATGAATGTATAATGGCTTATGGTTTTGGATGTTGTATGTGATCGTTAATTATTTTGAATTGCAGACATGGGTAGATTTAGAAAGTTCCAGCTTCTTATTCGGTGGAATGGTTGGGTGACAAACTCTCAAAAAGGGATTGGTTATAAAGATGGTGAATCCATTATGTTGAAAATTGTGACCAGATTCATATGGCAAGAACTCTATGATATTTGTGTAGACAAGATATGTATAGTGGTACAGACAAGATTTTGTTCAATTACTTACTGATATCTAAACATTTGTGGAGGCGGCCTCACGTATGAAGGAGTATTCATATCCGACGATGATGAGGTTAATATGATGGCAGACTTCCTAGCTGAAAACTAATGAGATCCCATTCAGGCAATCGCACAAGTCGATCCCACTAATGAGATGCCGCGTTATCCTTTCTAAAGCGACGAGCATAGTAAAGAAGATTTGGGATCTATGAGGGAGGAAGAGGATATGGATGATGAGGGTAGGGTCTGGGAGGCACCTAATTCATACTTCACAAAGATCCCTACTCATCCCTTATATACTCATAATGAAGATACCGACTATATGCCATTGTGAAATACGACGACAATTTGGAGGTGGGAATGGCATTTTCTACCAAGGATAATGTTGGTTATGCTTCTAGAGAAGAAGCCATGCGGCGGAATTTTGAGTGAATGGTTAAATATTCTGGAAAAAACTCCATGTCATATTGGCTATCCACGGATATACTGCGATTTAAATCCCGACTTGGGCCCAAAATTTTAAACTCTAGCCGAGTGTAGTATTGGGAAAATATTTAAATTGTCAACCCGGGTCGGTCCATGTTCCCCTACTTCAATCGCTTAGGTTGTTATCTAGCAAATGATTTTGGGTTTTAAAAGCTACGAAAACTACAAAATGAAAACAAGCAAGAAAGTAAATCGAGGTTGTCCCAATGATAGAAGAATTCACCTGAGTATCGCTCCCCCTAGCCTCATATCAAGATCGACCAAATCGAATGCAAATGTGTACAAGGTGTGAAGGTGTGTTCATAAATCTTTAGGAGGGTACAACAAGTGAAGGAAACCTCACTCTCTTAATCAATTGGTTAAGGAACCCTAGCTCTCTCAATCAATGGATTATGGATAGCTACAATAAACTAGGAAGTCTAGCTCTCTTAACCTTTCGGCTAAGGATTGCAACAATAAACTAGGATTCCTAGCTCTCTTAACCAATGAACTAAGGGTTGCAAGAACCAATCCTTCGGAATTTAATCCGGACGCCAAAATAACACCCAAGTTAAAGTGCTAATCAAAGGTTGAGGTTTGCCCTAATTTGCCCTAGGTAGGTAGCTCAATTGGCCAAGGAATCCATCTTATCAAAGCCTCCTAACAAAAAGGGGGTTTCCCTCTACCTAGGTCAAATTGGCATAGTAATGAGAAATGAAGAACACAACCTAATCATCATGAAAATACCTCAAACTTTGCATTAAACACAAACCCACGCACAAAGCATTCATTTAATACAATCTATCACATATTTCAAGCTAGGATTCACAACACCCAAGTGAATAGGTAGACTATTCCATATCTAGGTAAGAATCTTCACTCCTCTAACTTAGGGCAAGGCCAAATCTCATTCTTCCTCCTTTGAATGGTACTTTCTCTCTCTAGCTTTGAAGAAGAAACTCTAATCTCTCACTAGAAACCCTCTTTTATTCTGAAAAATAAAACCATAGAAAAGCCCCCCTTTATCCTTCATCTCACTTCCCCTTTTATACCCATATCGACGCCTGTTCACAGTCTCAGGTCACGGCTGTGAACATTCGTCATGGACCGTGAAGTTGAGCTGATTAGCACCGTTTCACTAAGTCACTTCATGGTCTGTGGCTTGACTTCACGGTCTTACGACCCTGAACTTACTGGAATCCCTTGAGGTGTGCAAACTGTTCTTGAACTTCGTCACTTCACGGTCACGATCCAATTGTCACGATCTTTGGACTTTTCTTCACTTTTTCGTGCTTTTTGACCTCCAATTGACCTAAAACTCGTCCTCGCCCTTATCACATGTGCTAGGACCTGAAATGTAACAAAACAATCACAACATAGCATAAAATAAGTCGAGAAACAATGAAATACAAAGTCAAACTATCAAGAAATGAGGGGTTAAATGTGTACAATTGCACCCGAATCACACCCCCACACTTGAATGTTTGCTTGTCCCTAAGAAAACCAATCTCAAACGGTGGGATCATGACCTTTTGGTGAAAAAGATGTTGACAATCATCAACACTCAACCCTATTGTCTCTCCACCACGACTTCTTCATTCCTAGCAAGAACCGCGCAAAATCCTCATATGTAGAACCTCAATAGAGCTGAAGAGTGAGAGCTCTAAGACACAAGGACGACTCACAATGGTTTAGACACGAAGAAAGGATGAGGGGTAGTTCTATCAATCATCATTAAGCTCAACAAGCAAAAAGCTCCTAACATTAGAACGACCCCAAAAGTCACATGGCTCAAAGGGGTTGACTAGGGGATAAGATGTTTCGGGACAATCAACTTTTGGGCGTGGACTAATCCTGTGGCTCCATCATAATCACTAAAAGCAATGGTGAATGTTACACCCCATGGCGAGAGGGATCTATGACACATGAAAAAGACAATCGACACAAAACTCACAAGGCTACCTAGCCACCCAATCATCTATTCCAATTTCACAAAATTCAATGCATGGCAATTGTTATTAAGGAGTAACCAATTCAAGATCCATTCATTTGCACACATATGAGAACTAAACATTTTCACCAACCTAATGCAATTCTTAATCATTATAATAGGATGCACTCAATCACAAGTAAACCATCCATAGTCATTGCCAATAAACACGAGATTCTCCTACACACCGGCCACAATGAACATGCAATGCTTGGAGCCCTCAAATTTTTTAAAATTTGGGAATACATCAAGGCTCCAAGAAATCAATCACACACACCAGCATAATACATAGACTACCCCTCACACTTAAGCTCGACAATTCCCTCAATAGCGTAAAATAAGGGGTAGAATGATGTTATCACATAGCTTGGCGAGTGAAAGTCGGGACCGATGTGCTCTGGAGATGAAGAGGAGAGAGCTTCAAGTAGACCAAGGACAAACACACACATGCTCTAGCAAGGCGAGGTTATTGCACAATAATATTACTTAGGTCCATCCGAGAACCTCTTTGGAGTTGAGGTTCTCTCTGGTGAGATGAAGTCTCAAGCCACGAGCATTGGACGAATCCATGATTGAGGGCTCGTGAACTTGGTTGGCTTTGAGGCTCCACCCACGAGACCTCTTCTTCTTCTTTTTCTTTGCCCCACACCATGTAGCCCATTATCTATTTAATTCCATAGCATCCACCAAGAGGGATCGTCGATAATTTGGCCTTGGCTTGGCAAAGAGCCCAAAATGGTTCTTTTTCGAGAGGCTCGTCAAGGCCTGGTAGAAAGCATTGGTAGCTCTTCGTGGATGCTTCCTCCACCTCGACCTCGTCCTCGTCTTGAACACCACTTGCTCCTTCTTCTTCTTCTTGATCAATCTTCGATTTCCTCCAATTGGAAACAATCAAGATCTCCCTCTTCTTCGATCTTCACTTCCTCATCTACAACCTTCCTTCTCACCTTTTCCCACTCTTCCTCAAGCACACAATGGAGGGCAAGTTCCCAAGCCACTTCTTCAATATGATCCTCTTGCATCTCCTCCTTTGTGCACAACTCTTCAAACCGTGACTTTGGACTTTTCTTCAATTTTTTGCGCTTTTCGACCTCCAATCTACCTGAAACTCGTCCTCGACCTTCTCACACGTGCTAGGACCTGAAATGTAACAATTGGACCCAAATCACATATGCAAGAATGCTAGAGACAAATGTCGGTGGGAGCTTTGAGCTGCATGGATGAAGAAAAAGTTTGCTTGGGTAATTCTCATGGTGCAGAACAACCACACCTGCTCCTCTTGCATACTTTTCCAAGACCACCACCAACTGAATGCAATGAAAGTGAGTGCCACAATTAAGCACTTGATCGAGGCACAACCAGACGCCACCATCAAAGCTATCAGGGCCGAGGTGAAAGATCGTCATTCCATATAATCAAGCATGACATGGAAAGCAAAAGGCCATGGTTGATGTGTATGGCAATTTTATGTTATTTCGCATTGTACAATTCCTTTTTTTGGGGACGACTCATACGTTCTCCTTCCTAAATTGATGGTTGTGATGGAGGAGTCTAACCCCGATACTGTTTTCATGTCATAGTTCAACAATGTAGAAACCGATGACCAAGTTTGGATCCAAAATGAGCTGATGTTTCACCGGTTATTTTGGTCATTCAGGCCATGCATTGATGGTTTCGATTTATTCCTTCTAGTGATCCAAGTAGATGGCACTTCCTTTCTAGAAAGTACAAGGGCTCCCTTCTTATTCCCACTGGTGTAGATGGGAATATGCGAATTTTTCATTGGCATTTGCTCTAGTCATGGGGGAGAACAATTTAAATTGGGCTTGGTTTTTCGAGAAGCTACATCACCACATCACACAGAGACAGGGAATCATGATTATTTTTTTGCGACACGCCAAGATTATACTTGTTGTGTATGGCATTCCCGACTAATGGGGGTGGACATGGCATTGGTGCATCTGTCACTTTCCAGCCAATTACCAACACAAATATGGCAGGATGATTGTCAAGAATTCTTTGTGACATGCCGGTATATGGTTTTGGTATTATGTTACTATTTTCTTGTGCCTAGATTTTATCTTGTATTAAAAATTTATGTTTTTTTGATTTTGAAGCGATTGCTGACCAACCCAAAAAATATGAAGAGAAGATGAAAGCTATCTGGCAGATACACCGGGATGGGACAACATGGCTGAGCATCAGGATACGCTCATGTGGACCTTTCGTATGAATGTTTGAGCTAGGTTTTGGATCGCTTCTACAAACCATGGTGAAAGTATTAATGGAGTGTACAATGGCTTTCGAGCAATGTACTTTTCAACAATAGTGGAGATGACCTACTGGAGGGTCAATTAGTGGTTTGTGAACAGACGTCAAGAGGCCATCGTGAGAGAGCAGACAGGAGAAGCTATATCATGTAACAAGGAGCGTGGTGTTGCTGGTTGGGGCGGGTACTCTATGACGTCCCTCTGCTGCTCTAGTGTGCAACTCAATAGATTCTTAAAGAGCTTCCATGGAAAAGAGGCTTTGTGGGCATCTATGGTTGGTGCACTCTCCAAGGTGTGACTTGCAATTTTCAAACCATCGACCTACAGCAAAAACATTGAATAGGTTAGAGGAAACAATTTATCTTAGAGTGAAAAAAACTACATTGAACTTCCGATACCATTTCATGTACTCATCATAGTACCCCATTGGCATGTTTCAGGGTTAACATAAACCACCCACGCACCTCTGTTCTAGCATATACTCGAGTAGTATTAATGCTTCCGACACCAATCCCATGTTTTGTTGCGCAAGTCCATCCCATGGAGTTCCTTAAACACTAACAGCGAGGTTTTCAGAATTGGTTGCTCCAAACAAAACTGCCTGACTCGGGCATAATTACACATGTTTTCACCCCATATTCTTAAGATGTTCACTCGAGGTTCACTTTTATGCTAGGGTGTGCATCTTTCTAACATAATCCAGGTCTTACCAGGTGGAATTGACCTCGGTAGTGAAAGTTGAACAAAAGAGGGCGAAAATGAAGCGAATTGGACAAAAGGCAAGATCACGGCCAAAGCACATTTATCAGTGGTGGGAGACCATAACAATTAAGCGCAGATCATGAAGTTTTCCAGGTTCCATGGGGTTATGCACGCCTTGCGGGCGAGTCAAAGATTACATGCACTAGATTGTGACAGTTTTGCCCTGGCCATGAAGATGATAAATGAAACGTCGCATTTTGAAATGAGATCACGAGTAGGCTTCCAAGATCACGACCGTGATATATGACTGTGACAATCACCCGACTGGAGTATAAAAGAGGAGTGAGCTGAAATCAAAGGAGGGAGAATTCTAAAGTGAGTTTGGCTTCTTCTTCTTGAGCTAGAGAGACAAAGTCACAAACCAAAGGAGAAAGAAGACGGTTTTGACCTACCCAACGCTTGAAGAGTGGAGATTCTTTCCATCCTAGTTGTATTCCTCTTCTTAGTCATGGAGTACTTCTCCAATTCACTTGTGAATTGTGAACCCTAGTCTACAAATGTGATAGGTTGTATGAATTGAATTCTATGTGTGTTGGGTTTGTGATTAATACAATGCTTGAGGTTATTTTTATGATTCTTGAGTGCTAATCTTCATATCTCAAAGTTAGGTCAATTTAACCTAGGTGGAGGAAATCCCACTTTGGGCCAGAAGAAACTAGATTTCTTAACCAATTGGGTAACCCCATCTAGGGAAATTAAGGGCAAACCTCAAATATCGGATTAGTGCCATGAATCTATCATGATTGGTTACATTTTCTCTGTTCTCAATTAGCCTCTGAGGGAGTGCTCTTAGCGATCCTTAGTCGATTAATCAAGAGAGCTAGCTTCCTATATTATTCTAACACTTCTTAATTAGCCCCTTTTTCTCACTTTCATTTACATTTTTTTTTCTTTTTCTTTCATTTGGCGGGGTTCCAACTGCAGTCTTTTGCACGGTCGACCCTTATTATTCGAGTAAGAGCAATTTCTGTAGATCTGGCGCTCGCCAGAGTACTTCTTTTAAATTCTTTTCCTCAACTCGTGTGGAGGGTCAATGAAATTTAGGGGGGTCAGAAGCTCTATCCGTGCACTTAAAAACACATCCTCAAGTAGGAAAACCGTTCAACGGGTTGAAGTTGTACTTGTACTAGAGACAGCTTAGCTTCACCTTGTAGGAGTACCCCACTAAGGATCACTAAAGTCTCCTCCAAAACCCGATTTTGTGCAATGAACGGTGCCACACGTTGGGCTTACCCCATGTTTTAAGATTTCAATGATTTCGACATGGAGGACCAACTGCTTTTCATTTTCCACATGAGCACCATGTTCGATACATGAGTCCCTAACACAATCCAATCAGAGTCACCATTACCACATGAATTCAACGGTCTTAACTCCACTAATTCACAAAATCAACTGGCACAACAAAGAGCTAGATAGGAAAAATCTTATACTTCAACATCCTCCATAGTGCTACACTATCTCCCTAGGTTGCACATTAGTATAGAGACTGTCAATTCAAAGCATACTGAGCAGGCAATTTGCAAGGAAACACGTACTTGGAGCCCTCAAATCGAAATTTGGACAGTGGACTAGGCTCCAAGCACACAAACAGATCTAATGTAGTCAAAAGAGAAACATCCCCCCCACACTTAAGTTCGACATTGCCCTCAATGGAGAAGAGGGAAGGATAAGGGGAACGATGTTACCGGTGTGCACGGACTGCATGAGACTGGAGGGGGACTAGTCTGAGTGAAGAGGACTGGAGAGGGGACCAGTCTGGGACACAGGCACAGCTAAAGGGAACAGAAGAACTCAAACACAATACGTTAGGTCCAATGGTCAGCCCAATAATACATCATCCAAAAGAAAAGAAAAGAAACCAAAACACAAGACCCGACACAAAAACACCGAAAAAGGGAAAAGAAATGCAAACTGTGGTGGGGTTGCCTCCCCACAAGCGCTTCTTTACCGTCTTTTAGCTGGACGCCCATGGTAGATACTTAGAGGGGTGTAGGAACAGGTGCCTCCAAGAGCGGATCCACATCGCTCTTGAGCTACAGCTTCAAATGGTGGCCATGCACCCGACGGGTGCGACCACCAGCATTGGTCAGCTCGACTTGGCCATCCGGCAAGATGCAAGCGAGTGAGTACTCGGATGGCCAGGGTGTTTGTAGTGCAGGAGGTGGGACCAGCTCATAGTGGTGGCCACCTTTCTTCCGAGCAGGCTTAGCCACCTGCGGCTTCGGCCGCCACTCCTCCTTGATCTTTCTGTTTGGCGGTGAGGTTGAATGGAGTGGCAGCAAAGGAGTCACAGGGGAATCCTTCAAAACGAGTGGCACAGAGGGGTACACGACAGGCTCGTGTACCTGGTGAGAAATAACATGCATAGGTGTGACAACAGGCATATCACAATGATCTAATTCAGACATAGCAAAAGTAGCCTGTTCATTCCCAGTATGCAAGATCAGTTTACCACTATGCACATCAATAAGTGCCTTGGCGGTGGCGAGAAATGGTCTACCCAAAATCAAAGGCACATCCACATCCTCATTTATATCCAGAATAACAAAGTCAACAGGATATGTGAATGCACCTACATTAACAAGCAGATCCTCTATGACGACCCTAGGATGCACAATGGAACGATCAGCTAACTGAATGCTCATCCTAGTAGCTCTAGATTCACCTAGGTCTAGCTTTTTAAAAAAAATTGAAGGGCATGACATTTATGCTAGCGCCTAGGTCCGCCAAGGACTTTCCTACATGCATGCTGCCAATAACAAGAGGGGTAGTAAAACTCCCTGGGTCTTTACGCTTCTTGGGCAGCTTGTTCTGCAGGATAACAGAACACTCCTCGCTCAGCATCACTGTCAAAAGATCCCCAAGTTTCTTCTTGTTGTTGAGGAGATCCTTTATCAACTTGGCGTACTTGGGCATCTTCGACAGTGCCTCCATGAAAGGTATGCTGACATTGAGCTGCTTCAACATTGCCATGAACTTGGAAAACTCAGTCTCCAGCTTATCTTTGTGTAGTCGAGTGGGGAAGGGAAGCTGGGGTACATGCTCCTTAACCATTGGTTGTGGTTTGGGAACCTGTGCTTCCTTCTCCATCCCCACTTCTGCATTGTCGACTGAAAGTATTGAAGCAGGTAGTGGCTCGTCCTGCATGGTCTGGGAAGGAAAAGTAGATGTGGTCTTGCCACTCCTTGTGGTGATGGCATTCAGCTGATGGTGCGGCTCTCGTGGATTGGGGATGGTAGTGGCAGGTAGAGTTCCCGGTGCCCGGGTATTATTCTGACAAGCTATTCCTCCAAGCTAATGCTGGAGGTCCTGCAGTATGGCACCTTGGTTCCTCTGACACGCCTCCAGTGAGGCGATGCTTTGGTCTATCCTGGTAAAATTCGCCTGGCTGATAGTGATGAATGCTGCCAAAATGTTCTTCAGCTCGGTCATTTGATTATCTGGATCTGGAGCTACTGCTGGCTCGACATATTGGCACTGCGGCTGCTAGAATGGTTGCCTTTGTCTGGGCGAGTAAGCCTGTTGTTGTGGAACAAGCCCTTGTCTGGCCTGGAAAGGCTGCCTCTACTGAAAACCACCAGCTGGTGCTGGGAAACCAGGTGGTTTGGTGGTGTTGCCATTTCAAGAGAAGTTGGGATGTTGGCGCCACCCCTCATTGTATGTGTTATTGTATGGATCGAGGCGCCGAGCATTGGTGATGAAGTCCAACTGCTCCTGGGGTATAGATGACTCCCGCATAGCATGGCAGTCTTCCACCAGATGGTTCGAGCTCTCACACCACTGACATTGAGCTACTGGAGGTCCGCCAAAACCTCTGCCCGGAATAAGACTGTTGGGCTGCTTCAATGTCTTCACTAACTCGGCCACCTCCCGCTCTAGCCTGGACCTGGCCTCCATGGCGTGCACACCACGATCCCGGGAATTCCCGCCTCTAGTGCTCTACCCCCAGGAATATGGCTTGAAGGATGAGGAGGCAAGGGTGCATCTTACTTGTTTCCTGCAGCTGACGAATGGGTTCAAGATGAACGGTGTCCCTGATGATGCAATCCGCCTTCACCTCTTCCCCTATTCTCTGGCGGGGCATGCGAAGAGGTGGCTAGAGACCCAGCCCCCATTGTCCATCACTTCTTGGGGTGATCTGGCCGACAAGTTCGTGCACAGGTACTATCTAGCATCAAAGACCACAGAAATCCAGCGGGAGATCACTCACTTCCGCCAAGAGCCAGATGAGTCACTTCGTGATGCATGAGAGCGGTACTCAGGGTTTTTCTGGCAGTGCCCCCATCATGGCTTCGGTGATGCATTCACCATGGGGAACTTCTACAGTTCTCTCTCTCCGGAGAGTCAGAGGGTGATTGAGTCTCTATGCTTAGGAGGGGATATTCTCACTAAGACTCCACCTGAACTGAACCAAATGATCAGTACTTGGATGCTAGATGAAACTGGATGGAGGATGTAATAAGTTGAATCTAGCATGGCTTGATCTCGAAGTTGCTCGCTAGGATGGGTGGATAGAGGATGACAGGGCGGATATCAGCGACCCGTGGAGTTTAGTAATACTCCAAGGTGGGACCTGGCGGCGGTGGTGGTGGATGCTGAACCCCATCTACCTAGGGTATTGGGTTGTTCCCCAGAATCTGGTTCACTGGGGGAACCTAGAGAGGTATCCACTGGGGTGGGTTATGTTAGCCTTCCATCTCGTCCTCGGAATCGCTGCTCAAATGGCCGTCTATGCGCCCCTCCGTAGCCAGTCTAGCTCGCTGTTGTCTCCTAAGTTGGCGACAAGTGCGTTCAAGCTCCGAATCCAATGGCAGTAAACCTCCTGACTGGCTACGGGTCATGCACTACCTGCACACAGTCAAGCAGCAAACCCGTGAAGGCACAAGTCTGACAAAGCAAACAATGCTAAAAAGAAAAGCTAAGTTAACAGAAACCATGTTTCTTCTACAACCTAGCCGTCCCCGGCAACGGCGCCAAAAACTTGACTAGCTTCTACCGTCACTCTAGAAAATGGCCAAGTGTAACCACCTCCAAAAGCGCAGTATAGCGGGTTTGGGTTTTAATGTCAACTCGGGTCCTAGATGTGATGACTACTCCGTGAGTTCTTATTATTTAGAAGTGAAACTTTAGTGAAGATCCAAACAAGCAAACAAGCAAAGCAGTAAAAAGGTTGTTTTCAAGTCGAGAGAGGTCACCGGATATGGTTCCCCCTAGACTGCAGTTAAGCCAGATTGTAATTTACCAAGTTCAAGTTCAATGATAGTTATACTACGGGAGGTTCTTAAAAAGTCCACAGTCTCGACTAAAGGTCTCCAGACCCTCTCAATCTGAGTCTCCAGCGGGTGACTAACCTCCACCGGAGTAAACAGATTGAGGCCTTAACGAACCAAACCTCCGCTACTAAAGTAAATTCGGTACAGAATAGTGAATTGACTCCTCGACTAAAGTCGCCAATTCACTACCTTCAATCAAGGGTGCTCTATCAACATAGGCAGATATTCTCTTTCTAGGTTAAAGCTGAAACAACAGGAATTTGATCAGGATTCATGCCATTCAACAAATCAAACCTCAATTGAACATAATCATACCATTGAATCTGTACTTGGGTTCATACAATCAGACCTAACATACAAATCTAGGGTTCTTCATACCCAGGTGATTAAGAAAGTTACTCCATAGAGAGAGATGGGAAATCTAGCTCAGATGCGGAAACCATACCGTGAAGGATGAGAATCTGCTTCTGGCACTCAATCAGCTCTTCTCCAAGCTCAAGCCGGACTCCAATGGTGATGGAGATCGATCAAGAACACTTGCAGAATCAGGTTCGTCACTTTCTCTCTCTACGTATCTCTTTTTCTCTCTAAAACTCGGAACCCTTCACTTTTGCCCTTCTTTTCCCTTAAGAAGCTGTCTGTCGTGATCCCCGACTTGAATACCCGGTCGGGTATTTTAGGTGGAGACGGGGTATCTTCAAAACGCACCGTCGAGGAACAGGGGTTAATCCCCGGTCAGGGTCAAGAATACCCGACCCGGGATTTTCGATTACTGCCCGGGCCCCCTTCTGCTTCTCAGACGCCCAAAACACATTTTCCCCGGTCTACTCCAAATAATACCCGGCCAGGTATTTCTGCTCATGGCCAGGTATTTTGCTCCTCCAGGACACTTCAACCCAAACGTGCTCCTTTCGACTCGAGACTCGTTTCTTCGCCTCGATGCCAACGCTAAGCCCTGAAATATGACATAAACGCACAACCTAGCATGAAATCGGCTTAAACACGAGAATCAACATCTCAAACGGCTCAAGAATAGGGGTAAAAACATGTGCAAACAATGGTCTATCAACGAACCCTAGTTCCTAATAACCTTCGACCCTTGCGAGGACGAGGAGTGAGGGTTCGAGGAGGATGACCACTAGTTCAAGAATGTAGAGCTCCTGAACCTCATGGCTATGAGGAGTACTACTAGGAGGAAGAGTATCCCAAGCAAAGGGAGGATGATATGAGGGGGATGAAGGTTAAGGTGCCATCATTTCAAGGGAGATGTGATCATGAAGCTTACCTCGACTAGGAGAGAAAGATGGATTGCTTGTTCGAGTGCCACGACTACTCTGAATGGAAGAAGGTAATCATTGTTGCTCTTGAGTTTACTGACTGTGCCGTTGTTTTGTGGGGCCAGTTGGGTGCTGAACGAAGATTACATGGAGAGGAGCCCATCATGACATGGCATCAAATGAAGGCAGCCACGAGGAGGAGAATCGTACCCGTTCATCATCAACGAGATCTGCATCTAGCTCTTCACTTGTTCAGACAAGATGCGAAGAGTGTGGAGGATTATTTCAAATATATGGAGATATTGATGATTCAAGCTCGCGTCAATAAAGATCGAGAAGCAACCATGACTCGATTTCTCAATGGCCTCAATTGGGAGATCAGGTAGGTCTTGGAGATTGAGGATTTGGTGCAAATGGCTACTAAGGTCGAGAAGCAGCAGAAGGGAGGATATGCAAGGAGGATTGCACCATCCACTAGTGTTTCTTTGAGCGCAACTCAGGCTCCATTCGAGAAGAAGCGGGACCCTAAGCTAGTGCCCAAGTTGATTGCCACTAATGATGGAGAAAAGGCAACTACTAACACACATTCGAGCTCTATTGTGTGTTATAGGTGCCAAGGTCGAGGTCATGTGGGAAATCAATGTCCGAACAAGCGTACTATGATCTTACTATAGAATGGTGATTATAAGTCCGAGCCTGAAGATGGAGAGGTCAAGACTGAAGAGGAGGAGGATGAAGCAGAAGAGAGGCCATTGCATGGAAACTACAACTGGGTTGCTCGATGACTTTTGAACATGCAACAAAGAGAAGAGATTAAGCAGCAAGAAAATCTGTTCCATACCCGTTGCTTAGTCAATCAGAAGTTATGTACGATCATCATAGATGGAGGGAGCTGCACCAACATTGCTAGTTCTCACATGGTCGGGAAGCAAGGATTGAAGACCATCAAGCATCTGATTCGATTCAAGCCAAATGCCACTCTCTCAGTCTCTCGGTCCAGGGAATTTGATTCAAGCAACCAAAGCGGCTCTCTTGACCTATTGACTAAGGTTTCCCAAGACTTCACCCTCGAATAGGAGTTCGAACGACCCAATTACAACCAACCCTAGGTGCTAATACGAATAAAGAGGGTTTCCCTACAATAACCTAGATAGGAGACAATGATTTGAATAAGAAAACCCAGGTTTACAAGCCTCTTTGATGTGGGCCTAATTGTACACTTTTATCCTCGTTTCTCTTTGACATTTATTGAAATTGAGCTCCAAAAGGGATGGTTTTACTCTAGTTTTCTTTTGTTTCAGTGTTTTCAGATTCTAACAGGTAAAACCAACCTCGGAGTAGAAAGTTGGAAGAAAAGGAGCAAAGACCCTGGAAAGAGGAGGAAACAGCCTGTGTTCACGGTCTGCCATTGAAGTTCCCAGTCTCCAAGACTGTGATTTGAAACCACAACTCGTAAACCAAGAAGAGTCCAGAGGGGTTTCTGAGGTTACTTACACCAAGGCCGTTCATGGTCTCTAAGACCGTGAACGGAAACCAAAAACTGTTAACCCAAGAAGTGAAGGCGATGCGTTTTGGTTCAGCACACTGTGTTCATGGACGCATTTTGATGTTCACGACCGTGAACTGGGCTCGATCTTAGTATAAAGAGCTAGCTGAAAGGAAAAAAAGGGGGGAGACCTAGTGTGAGAAACTTCTTCTTCTTCATATTTTTAGGGTGAGAAAGTGACGAACCAAAGAAGAGGAGAAGCTAGGGTTTCATCTCTAAGCAAGGATTTGGGAATTCCTCCCCCAAAGGAGGATCTCTTCAAAACAAGGAGCAAGGCTAGCATCTCTTTGATGGTTTCCCTTTTCCTCTCTTGAGTTTCCCCTTCTCCTAGCATGCTGTAGCCCCTTCTTTCACTTGGGTGTTTGTAAACCCTAGCTAGAATTATGTGAATGCTTATATGAATTGAATGATTAGTGTGTGGTTGTGTTTAATGTGAATGTGAAGGTATTATTCATGAATGATTTTGTTGTGTTGTGTGAAAGGCTATCAATCTAATTGTCATTCTAACCTAGGTAGAGAGAAAACCCTCCTTCCTTTCTTTGAAAGTGGCTTGAATGCTAGGTTTTCTTGGGCAATTCGTTGTCTCCTAGTTAGGTTAACGCAGAGCGAACCTCCTATTTCGTATTAGAACTAAGGGTTTGGTTATGGGTAGCCGTCCAAACTCCATTCGAGGGTGAAGTCTAACCATTCCTTAGTCAATAGGTTGAGAGGGTCGCATTAGTGGCTTGGATCGTATCCCATTTCCTCGACCTAAAGACTAAGAGGGTAGCTTTGGCTACTTGTTAGACTTCCCTGCAGTTTATAACCCCCTCACCACACACGATCATTCGATCCTGCTAGTCGTAATTGTTAGATAGGGGGAGCAACACCCGGGTGAAGCCTTCTCAATTAGTGTCAAATCCATTACATCTTTGTAAAGTACTTTAGCTTTAGATCTTTGTTTTGACCAAAACTATCGACTAGATAATGTTTCAAACAATCAAAGTAGCGGTACTTGGGCCGGCTTGGGTCGATATTTAAACATACTTGTCCTATATTGCACCCATCTAAGGTTTATACTTAGGCCTTATGTGGGATTTTATTGTGATAGTCGGAGCGAGTCACTCTTTTGAAGAAATGGAGTTTCCTGTCTACCTAGTTTAGAATGGCAAATAGATGGATAGACAAACACACAACACAATCTCTCATGAAAATACCCCCACATTCACATTAAACACATCCACACACAAATCATTCAATCCATACAAGTATTCACATAACTCTAGCTAGGGTTTACAAACACCCAAGTGAAAGAAGGGACTACTCCATGCTAGGAGAAGATAAAACACAAGAGAAAAGAAGGAAAACAATCATGGAGATGCTAGCTGACACGCTAAAACACAACACCAAACTGCGACCAAGTGTAATCGCAGTCCAAAAATGCATAATAGTGGCAAGTTCTATTTATCAACTCGGGGTCTAGATCTACTGCCTACTCCGTGATTATCTATTATCTAGTAGACTAAGTTGAGTGATTATGGTTTTAAGCAAAAGCAGTAAGAAAGCAGGAAATGGTCCGAGGTTCTTAAGCAAGGGAAGAGTCACTAGGGAATGAATCCCCCTAGCTCCTTAGTTAGGTCAAAGTTGTAATTACCTTTGGTTGATTTACTGTTGATTAAACTGCGGAAGATCCGACAGTATCTTTGAATCTCTTAAGCTGACCAAGCCCTCACAGACAAACTAACCGGCAGGTGACTAGCCTTCACCGGGATAGACTGATGAGGCAATAAACACAGAACTCCACTACTGGAACTGGATTCCAGTACAAAGCAGTAAATCGATTAACTCTCGTATAACCAATTCACTACTACCGATTGATGAAGCTCTAACAACCTAACCAGATTCTATCTATCTCAGGTTGCAGTAGAAATCAAGAAAAGTTGATCAGACTGCAATTGACTCAATGAATCATGCATCAATCGATTATAATCAAGCGCTATCACAAACCAAAAGTCATTACAATCAATATCCCTAACACATAGAACTAGGATTCTTCATACCCAAGTGAGAGAGGGTTCTACTCCATAGAGAGAGAGAGAGGAAAATAGAATACAAAGCAAGCATACTCAAACAATGGAAGAATCTGTTATGGGATGTCAATCTTCTATCTTGGGGATGCAATCTGGGCTTCAATGGTGAGAAATCCACTCCAAATAGCTCCTAGGGTTTGTTCTTCACAATTTCTCTCTCTAAAACTCTGTTTTTTGCTCAAAAAGTCGATTCCCTTCCTTTTGTCTTGAATCTGCCTCAAAAACCCGAATATGGGCGAAATACGGGCTGAATTACGGTCTTAATCATGGCCTACCCATATTTTGCCCAAAACGTGTGTTTCACTTAGCGCTGATGAAAGGGAAATACGGTCGTAATTACCAAATTACTGCAGTACTCGTGGAATTACGACCGTAATTCATTTTGTTCTTGCCCGTATTTTGCTCTTCGACAGACATTCTCAAGGATTTGGCTCGGCATTAAAATTACGGTCAGGGTAGTGGAAATTACGCCCGTAATTGTGTAGGGGATGCCCATATTTTGAATCTTGAATCGCCAACTGGCCTCCAAATGACCTGAAATTTGCGCCTATGCATCCCTTTACTCGCTAGGACCTGAGATATGACAAAACAACACAACCTAGCGTAAAATAGGCCAAGGAACCACAAAATTCGAGCTAAAATGGTCGGGAAACAAGAGTGCAAACAAGAGTGCAGCAAAATCGGATAAAGGAAGAGTCTCCCTTCTGTTCACCAACCAACATAGACTTGACCCAACCACTTATTCAAGACAGTCACCTCATGCATAAAACTCAAGACATCACAATTAAGACCGAGCACTCTAGGTCCTCACCGGGGTAAAGAGTGTAGAGAATATAAGGAAATGAATCGCTCACTCTCGACCAGTGGAGTCAGGACAAAATTTGATGCAAGATGTGCATACTCGTACTCTCAATCCCTAACGTCTCTTCACCATGACGGCAACCTCTAAATGTTAGAGTTCACATATTGGGTGTCACAACTAACTAATCCGGAGGTGTTAGACACAGGTTCAAATGACTGGCTAGGGTCGTGGACGTGGGGAAAAAGCCTTTTAGGCGGTGGAAGTATAAATAACACAAGGTTCCACAGTTCCGAGCCAAACAAACTCACAGTCATTCACACCACTTACTTTCATCCTGCCATTCTGCATTAATCAAATTCCTCTTTAGAACACAAGAGTGAAGGAGGTCACAATAATGTTAGTATTTCTAAGCCAAACTGCTAAGAAACACTACTGCTAAGAAACAGTACTTAATGAGCATGATTCAGATTTTTGGTAATGGCTCTCTTTAGCTTCCATTCATTTTTTCTTTTTCTTTTTCTTTTTTTTCATTTCATTTCTTGAGAGAACCACCACCTCTTCACATTTTTCAAACACATGCCCAACTTTTAAGAGCTACCTCCAACCCTCACATTATTTCTAGCAGAAACAGCAGAGAACATGCAAAAACCACTCTGTGGAACCTTCTAAGATATGCAAAAGGGTGATTTTTCATGTAGACCGAAAGAAAGAAAGTGACATGGCTCAGAGGGGCTAACTAGGGGGTATGACACACCAGGATAGTCAATTTGGTCGTGGGCTATTCCTATGCCTCCATCATCTTAGCTAATGGCAAAGTGAATACTACACATCATGGAAGAGGGATCTATCGCACAAGAAAGAAACGAGCATGCTCAAATCTCACATGGCTACCTATATGCTCTATCTCTCATTCTGATTCCCTGAACTAGATGCATAAACGACTGTCAAGAGAAAGTAATCAATCCAAGTCACAGTTGGTAAGCAAACAGTTGAAAAAAACTGAACCCCTACACAACTCTACTGCACGTCTCAGTCATCAATATAGGTTGTCCTAGTCACAATCCAGTTGTCATGCATCAATTCTAACAGCCATTCGATTCACCAATTAAACCACAATGCCAATATGATCATGCAAACATCAGTACTTGGAGCTCTCAAATCTCGAGATTTGGATAGCGGACTAGGCTCTAAGCACTCATATATACGTTCCAATAAAGAGAAAGCACCCCCACACACTTAAGTTTGACATTGCCCTCAATGGAGCAGAGGGAAGGGAAACAATGTTACCGTGAAATGTTGATCAGGAATGGAGACTGGAGAGCAGACCAGTAAAGAGCAGGGACTGGAAATGGACCAGTCCAACTGGCACAGAACTAGAGTCATCAAAACACACACCAGGTGAAAGAAACCATAGTTCGAAGTCTACAATCCAAATAAACAGGACAAGAGAAAAGGAAACACAAAATGGATTCTTAGTCTGGAAAGAAAGACAAATGCAGAGCCCAGCTCGGCGGTTCAGCAGCCAGAGCCAGCGTAGTTCTCGTCCCCACCATCGCCACCTAGAGGCGGGTAGAGATCCTCATGCCCCGAGGAAGCCTCTTAGGGGTAGCTAACAGCAGCAGGGTCCATGTCCTAGTAGTGCATCATGTAATGCTGAGCCGAAATTGAAACACCCTAACCCGGCCGAGTACTACTTTTACTAAAATACCCTCAATAAACCGAGAAATAAAATAGAACTGAGAATACTGAGAAAAATAGCGGAAACATTTCATAAATAACTTCAATAAATACCAAAAACAACTGTCATTACTTAAACACAAAGCTTGACACTTGGGCAAACTCAAACCTTAAAATCTCAAAATGATCTCCAGCCTACTCTCATAATCATAAACTGAAACAACTAAAAATTCTCTAATGCTACTGCTTCCTGAAAGCCTTAACCAGACATCCTCAGTGGCGCTTGTACTTCCCTCCTCTAGCTGGTTGTCCTCAACCTGCAACTCTCGAACTCGCTGCTCTCTAACTCTTCTTAGTCCTCTTCACACTGTTGAGCGAGATGGGGTCAGTCTACGCCCTTACGTTTAGCATCTTTTTACAACTTGATCACTTTACTTAACTGTGTGGAAGTTGTTTTGTACTTCCACTATTAAAAAACTTAATTCTTAAAACTGTATGGGAGTTATTGTTACTCTCCATTCTTAAAGCTCAAATCTTGACTTAAATACTTGACTGACACGAGGATCCCTCACTAGCTAGTCTGGTTGCCAACTCATACGTATGAGAAGCCATCCAGGCTTTCCTTAAACTTAAACTTAGTTAGGGGAGTCGTAACGATTCATCCCCCTAACATCTTAAACTTATCTTGGTGGCTCTTCACCACGATTCTCAAGAGCATAACTGCTGCTCTGTCTCAAAGATCTCGAGAGCATAACTGCTGCTCTGTCTCAAAGATCTCGAGACATAACTGCTGCTCTATCTGAAAATCTCAAATGGCAACGGACTGACGCTACGAACTAAAAACACTTAAAACGACTTAACCTTCTTGAAGGTGAAGTACTTCTTAAAACAAAAGGACTTGTTCTTAACTTTAACAATCACTCATAAATGTAAAGCTTTAAATTAAACATCACACATTCATTATAAACCATAACTCAAACAAGCACATAATCATGAGCATAAACAACCATAGCAATACTTCACAAAAATACTGAAAACTCTAATACTTGAAAGAATACGTAAGGCGTAGAATTTACCCCCCTTACACTCACCTTATTGGTCAGATCAATTTGGCTTGCACTAACCACCCTCCAACGACAATCGCTTTACCATGGTCTTACTTGGAATTTGAAAAATCCACGTGGCTCTAATCTGTATCCCTCCTACTTGCTTAATCGCTCACGGGCCGTCTCCTGTTTGCTTAAGCAGGTAGCTGACGTAGCAGAGGCGCATCCGATAGTGGCAATCACATCCCAAACGCCCTCGTTGGTCCTACTTGCTTCACTAATGGTCATGCTTGCTTAAGCAGGTAGCTGACGTAATAGAGAGGCATCCGTTGATGGCCACGCAATACGTCCCAGATGCCATAATGGTCTTCCTTGCTGGTACAGTTGCTCTCAATGAAATCACATCCTTGCTTAAGCTAGCACCTCTCGTAGTATAGGGAGCAGATGGCGCTGCCTGCCTGGTTTGCGGAGCAGGCTGCTCTCATAGTGGCGGGGACGATTCCCACAGTGCCGCCCCATGGCTTCCGCTCCAGCTGCTTGCTTACAGGCAGGATGCTCTCGTGGTGGCGGGGAGCCGCCCCAATGGCTTCCGCTCCAGCTACTTGCTTAAGCATGCAAGTCTCGTTGTAGAGAGGGGCCTCCATCAGTTCCGACCAGAGGCGGTGTCCATTTGCTCTAAGCAGCGTAGTAGGTAGAGCTGCCTATCGCTTATCCCGGTCGGCCTTGACTCTCGGCCGAGCAGCTCTCATAGTAGGAAGGGCTACCTACCACTTTGCAGCCAGAGATCCCGCTCGCCCCCGACGTTCAGTTCTACCGCTTTCTCCCCGCCGCCCTCATATCATGCCGAACAGGATAGCGGAGATGGTTTAGGGTTTAATTAGATGGTGCTCTCGGATTTGGTAGGGTTTAATTAGATGGTGCTCTCGGATTTTTGGGAAGTGATTGCGTGGCTGGGGGGTATTTTTGGGACTAAGGGGTATTTTTGGGAATTGACATTTAATTAGGTACGGGGTGAGTTTAATCCGAAACTCGATTAATGTCCCTAACTTTCTCATTTGATGTCGAAATTCGACACCGCTTGAACCCATAGTTCACATTTTTAGTCCTCCTCGACATTACGATGAAATCTGAAAAATTTGGACCAAGGGCATAGTCGTCATTTTGGCTTAGAAAAAGATGGGGTGTAACATTTCCTCCACCCTTATAAAAATTTCGTCCCCGAAATTTGCTTGAAATCCATTGCTCATTCTACACCATTTTTGTACTTCCTTGCCTCAAGAATTTACTCTAGCTAAATGTACTTCAATGATGTCCGTTGCTTGTCCCGTATAGTTTACCTCACTTCTTATATTTCCTCTTGACCATAGAAGGGATTCTCACCAAGCTCGTTAGCATCAGGCAGCTTTGAGTGGCTACTTATCCTTTTTAATTCCCCACTCGGGCATAAGGCGTGACGGGACAATATTTCGAGTCGATTTATTGGTCCAGCTCATTCAGTACTTGTTTTTGAACCTTAAATTGAATTCGAGGTGTCACATTTCCTCCCTCCTTAAGAAAAATTTCGACCTCGAAATTTGTTCATTGATGATAACCTAAAGTCTCACTTGAGGTAATCTTTCTGCTGCAAGGACTTATATTTCCTTTACCTTATACAACCTGGAGCTATAAACCCTTGCCTCCAATTCGTGTGGTACTTGGCCTACTTATAACTCACCCATTTCTCACAAATCACTTACTCGACTAGCTACTTTCTCAAGGCAACCATGACACTATGGCACTCCCCCTTCACAACCGCCATTGCTACTATAATGGTTTCTTATTTCATATTGTTCTCAACGGTTTGTCTAGGGTCTCTACTTAGGATTTCCATAAGAAACTTCAATGAGATAAATTCTTAGCCAGCCCTATTCAGGACATGACCCATTGTGGATTCAGTTCATAACGCGCTCAGGCCTTGGCTTCCGTTCTCCATATGCTGACTGATGTGCATCTTCTCGAATCTCCTGACATAGAATTATGTGGTGAATGTTTGACGTACTGAGTACCTGGTTTGCTTAATTACCTACACCTATGCTGGATCCTTAGTATCGCTTCTTCCCCCCTTTATAGACCTCATTTTTTCCTCTTGGTAACTCCACTTGATACACAAACTTGATGACTGATTCACCATATATGGTGTCTTGAGTGTAAGTCAATCCCTTGCACCTCCTTACGATATCCTTAACACCCCTTTCGAATTCTAAGGTTATTGATGGCGGCTTATACTCTTTCTAGTAAGGTCGGGACCCATTTAACATACGCTTAACTGCAATCCCTCATTAGTATCCTAGGTATTTGTACCTCCTAGCTTGTATCTCTTACTTTCGTTCCTTAATACTCCGTCTTGGCCTTTAATCTTACCCTGCATGATCATCTCCTTGTTACCTACGACTAAGCATTGAAATCCTTCTACCACTGCTTTTACTTTCTATACTCGTTATCCCCTACATCTTTCCCTAACCTGCGTCCCTAAACTTATATCCCTCTTAATTTATTACTCGTGACTCTTCTTCTTGATGTTCCTTGCTCTCAATGCAGTCCTCCAGGTTCCTATATGTTCTCTTCCCTTTACATCTTTGGACCTATAAGCTAAGTTTATATCCTTGACATATCAAGACGGCGACACCTTCACCTTATTATGAGTTTTTGAATTCTCGACGACATCCTATGGTCTAATTGTCCTCCTTGGCAATCAACTTAACGTCTCCTTGTCGTCCTTCATATCCTAGCTTTGACTCTTTCTCACTACCTTCATCCATGCATGCTCCTTGAAATAGAGTCATTTACGCATATTCCCACTCATTTGTTGGGTACTTTCATGTCCTTCCTCGACTCCATACACTCTACGACATCATTATTGCCACTTCACAGTTATGCTCCTTACGACTTCCCAAAGTCCGATACTACTTCTAGATTGCTCACCAATCATTAAGAAATTTTAACGATAATTTCGCACAAAGAAACTTGCAAATCCCACCTGATACTTGACCAGTTGACTTCTTGAAATTTCGTCAACCTTCATCTAGCCTTCTTGCTCTTTCCTGGTATTGTACGCAAACTCTCTTTATTACGACCGTTGAGACTTCTCCTCAAATTCTCTAATATCTATTCGAACTTCCATCAAACGTTCTACTTCCTTGTCTATACTCGGTTGGTTGAATGACTTACTCCTACAGCTGGTTCCGAGACTCTAGCTCTTAGCCCTCTAGTTCCAACTTATTACAGAGATTCCTCCTTCTGTCACCCCTCATGTACCTTAGACGGCTAGATGCTCCCTCCATTTAGGATAGGACAATCCCATAACAAATCATCGCGAACTTTGCATTCCTTTTTCAACTATCCCAACGACCTCCTGACCTTTCATGATTTGGGTAGTTTGTAGGGTCTCTAATATCCTCTTTCTAGCCCCGTGTTGACTTAGTATTCAACTCAGGCATTGCTGAGGATTGGTTCTCTATTCATACTCCCATTTACTAGCTAACTGTAATTCCCTCTCACATTCCATATCTTTTCTTACTTATTGACTCCCCGCTGTCTTCTACATGGCATGCTTTAGACTTTGGTGGCACTTTCCTCCACGTCTCGTCCAATGGTGGTCGTACTAAAACCATAACTTGTCCTCTACATCATTTACCTCGTTGCTTGTCTTGTTTCTTTTAAAGGCCTGTCATTGGCCTAACTCCCCAGGGTCATGTACCCTCTTCTGTAGTGACGTAGTTTATGTATAAGGGTTCCTTTGTCGTCATATGTAAATGACCATGCCTCATCTTCGCCTTGACTTATTGACTTCTTGACGTCCTTTCATACTCCCTGTAACCTACTTATTTCCTCCTTTAGTTCATGTATACTACTCTAGCTTTTCTGGAAGTCTAAGCTTCCCGCTGCTCCTTGTCACGGTGTTGTAATAGCGTTGACCGCTAAAACTAGGTTAGGGGCTTCTCGTGGTACCTCTTGTTTCTTGACTCGCCACTGCTTGGGGTCAAGGACCCTGAAATTCTCCCATTATCATAGCTACTGGCATCTGGTGATTGTTCCTCTTCCTTTGTAGATTCATATTTCTTCCCTTTGTTTGTCTTAGCTTATTAGATTATCTACTTGTTTCCTAGTAGTAAAATCCGCGTACTACTCTCTCAGCTCCTTCAAAATCCTTGAGGTATTCCCTTTCAATTGGCACCTCTTTGCTGGTGTTTGGGGTTGAAGTCCTCGCACATTTGATTCTACTTCCACAGACCTTTGCAACGTTCCTCCTTCCTTCTCTAGGTTGATGATGATTTTGTTTGCTAACGTCCAGGCAGTTGGTTAACTAATTGAGAAACTACTATCCATCATGTTGATGAGATACTTGGTCTTGAGAGCCCTTGAGATTCTATTTGGGTTGGTCACGTTTCTTTCATCCTTTCTTTCTTACTGGCGATCACCATATGCCTAAATCTCTCATTTGACAAACCAGGACATGTTAACTAAATCACGTCCTAGCCTATTCTTAAACAATCGCACCCCGGGCTACCATCCCTTCGTGTCGTCCTGTCATAGTTATTCACCTTAATATGATTATAGTAGACTGGAGATTCTATAAACTCTTAAAAGAAGATCCTTGACTCGTTTTCCTTTCTTTTAAAACAAAATCCTTTAAAACTAAGACCGACATTCCAGTATTCCTTGGAAACCAAGGAACAGAGGAAGACCGGCTCTGATACCAAAATGAAAAACCCTAACCCGGCCGGGTACTACTTTTACTAAAATACCCTCAGTAAATCGCGAAATAAAATAGAACTGAGAATACTGAGAAAAATAGCAGAAACATTTCATAAATAACTTCAATAAATATCGAAAACAGCTGTCATTACTTAAACACAAAGCTTGACACTTGGGCAAACTCAAACCTTAAAATCTCAAAATGATCTCCAGCCTATACTCATAATCATAAACTGAAACAACTAAAAAGTCTCTAATGGTATTGCTTCCTGAAAGCCTTGACCAGACAACCTCAGTGGCGCTTGTATTTCCCTCCTCTAGCTGGCTGTCCTCAAACTGCTCCTCTCGAACTCGCTGCTCTCTAACTCCTCTTAGTCCTCTTCAAACTGGTGAGTGAGATGGGGTCAGTCTACGCCCTTACGTTTAGCATCTTTTTTACAACTTGATCACTTTACTTAACTGTGTGGAAGTTGTTTTGTACTTCCACTATTAAAAAGCTTAATTCTTAAAAATGTATGGAAGTTACTGTTACTCTCCATTCTTAAAGCTTAAATCTTGACTTAAATACTTGACTGACACGGCGATCCCTCACTAGCTAGTCCGGTTGCCAACTCATACGTATGAGAAGCCATCCAGGCTTTCCTTAAACTTAAACTTAGTTAGGGGAGTCGTAACGATTCATCCCCCTAACATCTTAAACTTATCGTGGTGGCTCTTCACCACGATTCTCAAGAGCATAATTGCCGCTCATCTTAAAAGTCTCAAGAGCATAACTACTGCTTTGTCTCAAAGATCTCAAGAGCATAACTGCTGCTCTATCTGAAAATCCCAAATGGCAACGGACTGACGCTAGCGACTAAAAACACTTAAAACGACTTCATCTTCTTAGAGGTGAAGTACTTCATAAAACCAAAGGACTTGTTCTTAACTTTAACAATCACTCATAAATGTAAAGCTTTAAATTAAACATCACACATTCACTATAAACCATAACTCAGACAAGCACATAATCATGAGCATAAACAACCATAGCAATACTTCACAAAATACTGAAAACTCTAATACTTGAAAGAATATGCAAGGCGTAGAATTTACCCCCTTTACACTTACCTTATTGACCAGGTCGACTTGGCTTGCGCTAAACGACGATTGCTTTACCATGGTCTTACTTGCAATTTGAAAAATCCACGATGCTCTAATCTTTATCACTCCTGCTTGCTTAATCTATCACGGCCCGTCTCTTGGAAGCAGGTAGCTCACGTAGCAGAGAGGCATCCGATAGTGCAATCACGTCCCAAACGCCCTCGTCCACTTGCTCGTTTCACTAATGGTCCTGCTTGCTTAAGCAGGTAGCTGATGGAAGCAGGTAGCTGACGTAGCAGAGAGGCATCCGATAGTGCAATAACGTCCCACTAATGGTCCTGCTTGCTTAAGCAGGTAGATGACGTAGTAGGGAGGCATCCAATGATGGCCACGCAATCACGACCCAGACGACATAATGGTCCTGCTCGCTGGCGTATACGCCCTCAATGAAATCACCTCCTTGCTTAAACTAGCAGGGAGCATATGGCGCCGCCCACCTGGTTTGTATTGGCGGGATGTGCTCACAATACTGCTTCAGCTGCTTTCTTACAGGTGGTGGGGAAGCCGCCCATGTCCTCCTCTTAAGCAGGCAGGTCTCGTGGTAGGGGCCCCTCTGCTGCTCCAGCTGCTTGCTTCCAGGTGGCGGGGAGTCGCCCCATGTCTTCCGTTTAGGCAGGCAGGTCTCGTAGTAGGGCACCCTCTGTCCAGCTTAAGTAGGGCTGGTCGTCGCTTTTGCAGCCCCACTCAGCCTTGCTCTCCGACGAGCTTGCCTAAGGTTGCAGCTCTCGTAGTAGGGAGGGATACATACCGCTTTGCAAATCCCGCTCGCCCCGGCGTTCAGTTCTGCCGCTTTCTCCCCAACTAAGGGATATTTTTGGGACTTGACGTTTAATTAGGTATCGGGTGAGTTTAATCCGAAACTCGATTAATGTCCGTAACTTTCTCATTTGATGTCAAAATTCGACACCGCTTGAACCGATAGTTCACAATTTTAGTCCTCCTCGACATTACGGTGAAATCTGACAAATTTGGACCTAGGGCATAGTCGTCATTTTGGCTTAGAAAAAGATGGGGTGTAACAGAAATGATGTGGCGGCGACCTTCGCGCTCACGGTCGAGTCGGGAATTAATGTACTCCTGGCCAGCAAGGATCTGCTTGTTTTGGCGAGCGATGGCTGCTAGCTGCTCAGCAATGTCGGACGTGGGGGCGGGAGCAGACGGGCTGGTAGTAGAAGTGGATGCACCAACTGCAGAAGTCGTGGTCCGGCGGGTGGTCTGACGGTGTCCACGTCGAGTGCCGGCATCACTCGCCTCGGGGGGGATCATCCCCCTCTGGTGCACGAGGAAAAGGGCGAGGAAGTCCCCGAATCCAGGTCATCTCCCCTTCGCGCTCCAATATCAGGTGGCGACGTAAGGTCTCCCGGGAGAAGGGTGTCGCGGCCTAGATCACAGGGAAGCCGGTGACATCGATGTTGTAGTACCGGGCCAGGGCAGTGACCACCGGTCCACAAGGAAGAGCATGACCGCAGCGGGAATCCTTGGTGATGGTCTTGGCGAGGACAGAGTCCAAGTGGAGATTGTCTTCCTCCTGACTCATCGTGCAGGAAATGCAAGGTGCGGAGCTTGAGCTGACTTGATGAGCTCGCATTGGGGGCGTAGGACTTCCCTAAGAGCTGGTTGAGGATGCTCCACTCTAGGCACAACTGAGTAGAGGTGGTCGAACCCGGCGTGAACACAGCGCCCGCGAACTCTGGGAGGCAAATCCTCTCGAAGAAACGCTGGTCCCGAAAGATAGGAGGGTCTTTTTCTTTGATGGCGAGGTGGCAAGCAAATGGAGGAAGAAGCCCCAGGGCCCGGCGGAAGTCATCATAGCTGAGGGAATAAGAATCCCCGCCAAGCTTGAAGTTGATGGCATTGCCATGAGCGCCTGCTTGGGTCTGAAAGTGCTGGAAGGTGGCATAGAGCTCCCATAGAACATACTCGCCCTATACTGCACCCGGCCAGAGTTTATGCTTGAGCTCTAGTCGGGATTAATTTGCGGTGTATACGTGGTGAGTCAACTACCTTAGGCCAAACATTCAAGGTGTGCACTGGGGGATTTCTCAAACAACAATAAGCACATGATCTCTCTAAGGTTCTCTTTATTCTTTCTTATGATTAGGAGTTGTCATTTATTGGTCTCCTTTTTCGACAGTGACGCACATTGCACCAAGCTTTTGCAATTATTTTGTAAAGAAGCATCTCTCCCTCATGACGAACACTGCTAGTGCGAGAATATTTAAAGTACGAAAAGCAAAATGAAAAATAAAGCGATAATTAAACATTGGTTTAATTAAAATAAAGAAAGACAAAGAAAAAGAAATGATAGAACTTAGGCCCTGGATAACTCCTCCTCGAAAGTTCCATTAAGGTGGCCGTCATCTTCAGACACGAGATGGTCGCCATTCGATGGGAGTGACAGAGGAAAATCTTGCTCAACTTCAATGGGGTCCATATGCATTTTTCTCATTATCATGTGGACCACACCTAAAAGATGACATATAGACTTCCTCTCATGCCTTAAAAGAAAACGAACCTCCCTTTAATCCTCAATAAGCTTGGAGTTTTTGCTTGATGTGTGTGGCATTCTGCTCAATGAAGAGGCCGGGTGGGGTGCTTGAAGTTAAGGTCCGAGTGGTCGAGGTGTTATACCCTTGATGGTCTTTCTGCCATTGGTCATCGCTATAAGCTTCATTTTGGCTAAGTGATCCTCGGTGAATACTTGAGTAGAGTGCATGATCGTACAGTTGCATTCCTCACATTTGATTCGAAAATACCGTGCAAGTTGAGTGACAAATACACCCCCCCCCCCCTTGGATTGTCTTCGTTGTAAGGTATGTTATGTTCTTGTGAAGAGTTTTGAGAATGACCAATCCAAGTGAAACACCCTAACCCGGCCGGGTACTACTTTTACTAAAATGCCCTTGATAAATAAAATGGTCAAATCTTGAATTGCAGCGGTAAAAATTTTCATAAAAAAAATACCGAAAACACACACTTGTAGTTCAGAGCAAAGCCCTAACACGTGGGCAAATTAAACTCAAACTTTAAATCTCAATCTGTTCTCTAGTCTATACTCATAATCATAAAATGTAAATAACTAGGTAGTCTCTGTCGTTGCTGCTACTGAAAATCTTAACTAGGCATCCTTCGTGACGCTTGCACTGGCATCCTCTAGCTGGTTGCTCTCGAACTTTTCCTCTCGAACTCGCTGCTCTCTAACTGCTCCTCTAGCTAGTTGCTACCGATCTAGTTCTCGCTCATTCCCTTACTAAGGCCTGGTGAGTGAGTTGGGGTCAGTCTACGCCCTTACGTTTTTAATACTTCTAATACTTGAGTACTTTGCTTAAACACTTAACTGGTGGAAGTTGTTTGTACTTCCAATCTTAAAATCTTAAACTTTGAGGGAGTTGAAGTTACTCTCCTCTTTTAAAGCTCAAATCTTGACTTAAATACTTGACTGACACGTGGATCCCTCACTAGCTAGTCCGGTTGCCACCTCATACATATGAGAAGCCATCAAGGCTTTCCTTAAACTTAAACTTAGTTAGGGGAGTCGTAACGATTCATCCCCCTAACATCTTAAACTTATCGTGGTGGCTCTTCACCACGATTCTCAAGAGCATAACTGCTGCTCATCTTAAAAGTCTCAAGAGCATAACTCCTGCTCTATCTCAAAGATCTCAAGAGCATAACTACTTCTCTATCTGAAAATCTCAAATGGCAACGGACTGGCGCTAGTGACTAAAAACACTTAAAACGACTTCAACTTCTTGAAGGTGAGTTACTTCTTAAAAAGAACTTGCCTCTTAAACTTTAAAAATAACTCAACATAACGCTTTAAAAATCACATCATATCATAACTCAAGCAAAATACAAATAATCAATCATACACATAACCAAGCAAAGGTAACCAATTCGCTAAAATACTTGAAATCATAATACTTAAAAGAATACGTAAGGCGTAGAATTTACCCCCTTTACACTCACCTTATTGGTCAGGTCGACTTGGCTTGAGCTAACCACCCTCCAACGACGATTGCTTGCAATTTGAAAAAATCCACGGGGGTTTAACCTTTATCCCTCCTGCTTGCTTAACCGCTCACGGCCTGCTTCCTGCAGGTAGCTGACGTAGTAGAGAGGCATCCGATAATGGCCACGCAATTACACCATAAACGCCCTCGCCCACTTGCACACCGAAATGGTCCTGCTTGCTTAAGCAGGTAGCTGTTGTAGTAGAGAGGCATCCAATAATGGGCACGCAATCACCTTCCCAAACGACCTCGTCTGATAATGGTCCTGCTTGCTTAAGGTAGCACCTCTCGTGGTAGAGAGCGTAGGTCTCGCCGGTTGCATCTTCTTCACCTTCGACAAATCGGGGAAAGCCCATCCGCCACAATCTCCTGCTTGCTCGTAGTAGAGAGAGTGAATAGCTTCTCCGCCTTCGACGAATAGACAGCAGGTCACCCCGCTTGCTCCCGCCAATTGCCAAAGCAGGCTGCTCTCGTATTAGCGGGGAACCCGATGTCGATACCTCCCATCCGCTGCGAGCAAGCTGGCTGGTCTCGTAGTAGAGAGCGAGCACTTTGAAGGACCGGCCTTCCTTGGTGCAACCGAAGCCCGAGAGCAAGCTGCTTCCGGTGGGAAAGTGAATGACTGCGAGGGTTTTACTATTGGGGGTGAGCCCGAGTGGGGTACAGCGAGGGTCTAGGGTTTAATTAGTTATAGGATATTTTGGGAATCTCACAATTACGTGTGAGTTTAATCTGAACTCAATTAACGTCTGCAACTTCCTCATTTTATGTTCAAATTTGACACCGCTTAAACCAAAAATTAACATTTTTAGTCCTCATTGATATTACGGCGGAACTTGACCCAGGGGTATAATAATCATTTTGACTTTTGGGAAGAGCAGGGTGTAACAATTCCTCCCCCCTTATAAAAATTTCGTCCCCGAAATTTGATCGAGCTCATCCTTCCATACTCCTCATTCTCGTGCTTCTTTGGTTCAAGATTTCACTCCTGCTATATGAACTTCAATGGCGTGCCCTTACCTTGTCTTGAATAGCTTACGATAGTTCTTATATGTACTCTTGACCATAACATATATTCTCATCTAGCTTGCTAGCATCGACTAGGTTTGAGTGACTCATTACCCTTTTCAAAAAAATTCCAACTTGGGCCTAGTACTTGATGTTGTACCTATCGAATTCGAGGTATCACATTTCCTCCCCACTTATAGAAATTTCGCCCTCGAAATTTGTCCACTTTGATTACCCTAAGCATCGCTTGTGGTAATCCTTTTCACTTTGCAGATTTTTATTTCCTTTAACTTATACGACATGACCTAAAATCCTTCTCTCCATTCCCTGCAACTTCAATGTTGTTGTAGCTTCTTAACCCCTCACATTACCTCGGCTGCACCTTGTACATATATAGGAACGATAACTATCCATTGTTTGGTACATGAGAAGTTAATGCCCCTCTCCAACCCCAAGTTCACTGACGGCGGCTTATCCTCCATCTAGTAAGGTGGAAAAACTCTTTTAACGCATCTCTTGTCCAGGGTTGATCTTATAAGATCACCTAGGTCCTTGTATCTCCTAACTTTGCATCTCTTACTTTCTTCCTTAATGCCTCATCTTATCCATTAACCATAAACTGAATGGTCACCTTCTTGTTACTTGCTTCTTAGTGATGGAACCTCATACTACTGCTTCTACTTCCTGTATGCATTAGAGGCATCCTTTGTATCTTTCTCTAGCTTGCGATCAACTTTATAACTTCTTTCCAGAATCATGACCTTCCATTTTGCGTACTGTTTCACTCATGGCGCCTAACTTAACACTTCCTTAACACCGTTTGACTTGGGAGTTCTCGTACGATCTCTTCTATTGTTCTTTGACCTTGCCTGAAATTCCTCGTACAGTTTCCCCATCCAAGAAATTTTCACCCGAGAGATCGCCACATTTCACCCTCATAGGTGGTATTGCTTTCACTTTAGGGTATCCTAGCAGGTTCGCTAAACTCATATCCATCTTGCTTCTTTACTCGTGACTCCTCTTACCGATGTTTCTCGCTAGTTCCATATGTCCCTCGTCCTCTATGTAATCATCTTGGTGCCCATATTCTCTTCTCACTTATGTACCTTGCCCAATAAGGTTTTCCCTTCGACCGTTCTAGACCACCACACTTCTACTTTAAAGTTGACCATTGAGCTTCTCAGTTCTTGATGGGCTTCCTATGGTCCAACTTATTCTCTACTGGAAATCACCTTAACGCCTCCTTGTTGACCTTCGTATTCTTTCGCCGGCTCTTCCTAACTATCTTTCTCCCTGAATTTGTCGTTTTATCAACTACCACCCTTTCACCATAACTTTCATTATAGCCTTGTGGTTTCCTCCTTACTTCCACAACTCCTTTATCGATGCCTGGTACTAGCTTTGATCTACTCAGTTTAGTAGCTCCTCGCCATACCTCAAAGCCAACATTTCCACTAGAAACTTTCTCTAGGTAGACTTGACAGATGACACCCACGACTTCTACTCACGATGGTGCTTGACCAGGTCCCAACTATCTTCCTTCACGCATTCATTGTCCGGTCGACAAACACCTTTTTTATTTTATTTCCTATAGTGTCCTATGGTGTTCTCCTTGCTTCTTTACGTTTACTACCCTTCTACTGATACTTTGTACTATTTTCGGTCACCAAACTCTGTTGAGTATCTTCTCGTTGTTGTTTTGGGTCAAAGCTTCCAATAGTGGCTTGCCCTTGGTAGGCTTGAACATACCTCATCCACGTCTTTTGTCTCGACCGATGCTTGTACATAGCCTTAATCTCTTAGTCATGGCTCTTAGTGGCTCAACTAAATATCACTAATTTATCCTTAATTGGCCTTCTTTTATGGATGACATCCTACTATGCTGCTCCCACCCAAAGTGGGGCACCTTGGGTAAGGTAACTTAATGATTTCCTCCTTCTGAATAATGCTTTTCCTCGTCGTACTCCACTATGCGTTTTCTTGAACCCGAGTCACCTACTCATATTCTTAATCCTTCATCGGAACTTCCATGTGCTTCCTCGAACTCTCTGCCATTCACTAGAACATTTATTGAACATTCCACTTACTTGTCTATACTCGGTTGGCTTAATGACTTACTCTATAGCTAGTTCCGAGACCTCAGCTCTTAGTTCTGAGACCTATACTCGGTTCTGCCACCCCTCATGTACCCTAGGAGGCTAGGTGTTCCCTATATTTAAGAGAGGACAATCCCATAACATATCATTGTGAACTCTTGCATACCCCTTCCAACGGTCCCACATCCTCCTGACCTTTTGTGATTTGGGTAGTTTGTAGGGTCTCTACTATCCTCCTTCTAACTCGGTATTATCTTGGTATCCAACTCACGCACTTTTGAGAAGTGGTTCTCTATTCGTACTGCCATCTACTAGCTAACTGTTATTCTCTCTCACAATCCATGTCTTTTCTTATGTATTGACTCCCCACTGTCTTCTACCAGGCATGCTTTAGACTTTGGTGGCACTTTCCTCCACATCTCATCCAATGGTGGTCGTACTGAGACCATAACTTTCCCTCTACATCATTTATCCCGTTGCTTGTCTTGTTCCTTTTAAAGGCTTGATATTAGCCTACTACCCAGGGTCATGTACCCTCTTCTCTAGTGAGGTAGTTTGTCTATAAGGTTTCCTTTATCGTCATATGGAAATGACCATGCCTCCTCTCCTCCTTGACCTGTTGACTTCTTGACATCCTTTCATACTCCCTGTAACCTACTTATTTCCTCCTTTGCTTCATTTATACTACCCTAGCTTTCCTTAAAGTCTAAGCTTTCCACTACTCCTTGTCACTATGTTGTAATAGCGTCAAGCCGTCGACAACTAAAGCTAGTAGAGGGACTTCTTGTGGTACCTCTTCTTTTCTTGGCTCGCCCCTGCTTAGGGTCAAGGACCCTGAAATTCTCTCATCATTGTAGCTACTGACATCTAGTGATTGTAGCTCTTTTATTTTTTTGGAGATTCCTATCTCACCCCTTTGTTTGTCTTAGCTTATTAGATCATCCACTTGTTTCCTAGTAGTAAAATCCTCGTACTACACTCTCAACTCCTTCAAAATCCTTAAGGTATTCCCTTTCAATCCTCTTTGCTGGTGTTTGGAGTTGAAGTCCTTATACATTTGATTCTACCTCCACAGACCTTTGCAACGTTCTTCCTTCCTTCTCTAGGTTGATGATGATGATCTGTTTGCTAACGTCCGAGTAGTTGGTTAACTAATTGAAAAACTACTATCCATAATGTCGATGAGATACTTAGTCTTGAGAGCCTTTGAGATTCTACTTGGGTTGGTCACGTTTCTTTCATCCTTTCTTTCTTACTGGCGATCACCATATGCCTAAATCTCTCATTTTACAAACCACGACATGTTAACTAAATCGCGTCCTAGCCTATTCTTAAACAATCGCACCCTGGCTACCATCCCTTCGTGTCGTGCCATCATAGTTATTCACCTTAATATGTTTAGAGTAGACTGGAGATTCTATAAACTCTTAAAAGAAGATCCTTGACTCGTTTTACTTTCCTTTAAAAACAAAAACATTTAAAAATGAGACCGATATTCCAGTATTCCTTGGAGACCAAGGAACAGAGGAAGACCAGCTCTGATACCAAAATGAAACACCCTAACCCGGCCGGGTACTACTTTTACTAAAATTCCCTTGATAAATAAAATGCTCAAATCTTAAATTGCAGCGGGAAAATTTTTCATAAATAAAATACCGAAAACACACACTTGTAGTTCAGAGCAAAGCCCTAACACGTGGGCAAATTAAACTAAAACTTTAAATCTGAATTTGTTCTCCAGTCTATACTCATAATCATAAAATTAAATAACTAGGTAGTCTCTGTTGTTGCTGCTACTGAAAATCTTAACTAGGCATCCTCCGTGACGCTTGCACTGGCCTCCTCTAGCTGGTTGCTCTCGAACTCGCTGCTCTCTAACTGCTCCTCTAGCTAGTTGCTACCAATCTGGTTCTCGCTCATTCCCTTACTAAGGCCTGGTGAGTGAGTTGGGCTCAGTCTACGCCCTTACGTTTTTAATACTTCTAATATTTGAGTACTTTACTTAAACACTTAACTAGTGGAAGTTGTTTGTATTTCCAATCTTAAAATCTTAACTCTTATACTTTGAGGGAGTTGAAGTTACTCTCCTCTTTTAAAGCTCAAATCTTAACTTAAATACTTGACTGACACGGGGATCCCTCACTAGCTAGTCCGGTTGCCAACTCATACGTATGAGAAGCCACCAAGGCTTTTCTTAAACTTAAACTTAGTTAGGTGAGTCGTAACGATTCATCCCCCTAACATCTTAAACTTATCGTGGTGGCTCTTCACCACGATTCTCAAGAGCATAAGTGCTGCTCATCTTAAAAGTCTCAAGAGCATAACTGATGCTTTGTCTCAAAGATCTCAAGAGCATAACTGCTGCTCTATCTGAAAATATCAAATGGCAACGGACTGGCGCTAGTGACTAAAAACACTTAAAACGACTTCACCTTCTTGAAGGTGAGTTCTTAAAAAGAACTTGCCTCTTAAGCTTTAACAATAACTCAACATAACGCTTTAAAAATCACCTCACATGATAACTAAAGCAAAACACAAATAATCAATCATACACATAACCAGGCAACGGTAACCAATTCGCTAAAATACTTGAAATCATAATACTTAAAAGAATACGTAAGGCGTAGAATTTACCCCTTTTACACTAACCTTATTGATCAGGTTGACTTGGCTTGAGCTAGCCACCCTCCAACGACGATTGCTTGCAATTTGCAAAAATCCATGGGGGCTCTAACCTTTATCCCTCCTGCTTGCTTAACCCCTCACGGCCCCCTTCCTGCTTGCTTAAGCAGGTAGCTGACGTAGAGGCACCCGATAATGGCCACGCAATCACACCCCAGACGCCCTTGACCACAGGCGCACCAAAATGGTCCTGCTTGCTTAAGCAGATAGCTGACGTAGTAGAGAGGCATCCAATGGGCACGCTCACCTTGCCAAACGACCTCGTTTGATAATGGTCCTTCGGAACGCCCATCCGCCACAATCTCCTACTTGCTCATAGTAGAGATAGTGAATAGCTCCTCCGCCTTCGACGAATAGAGAGCAGGTCACCCCGCTTGCCTGGCTTGCTCCCGCCAATTGCCTAAGCGGGCTGCTCTCTTAGTAGCGGGGAAGCCCAATGCCGATACCTCCCTTCCGCTGCGAGCAAGCTGGCTGGTCTCGTAGTAGAGAGCCAACGCTTTGAAGAACCGGCCTTACCGAGAGCAAGCTGCTTCCGGTGGGAAAGTGAATGGTTGCGAGGGTTTTACTATTGGGGGTGAGGCCGAGTGGGCTAGAGGGAGGGTCTTAGGGTTTAATTAGTTGGTAATCTCACAATTACGTGTGAGTTTAATCCGAAACTCAATTAACGTCCGTAATTTCCTCATTTTATGTCCATATTTGGCACCGCCCAAACCAAAAATTAACATTTTTAGTCCTCATTGATATTAAGGCGGAACTTGACCCAGGGGTATAATAATCATTTTGACTATTGGGAAGAGCGGGGTGTAAAACCAAGATTCAGATGGGGCTTGACGAACATCGACCTTAGAAGGTTAAGATCTCTATTGGTCAAGTTGCTAGCACACTTTTCCTTGGGGGCGACTGTATAAGAGATGATGTTATGAAGAATGCGCCATTCTAGCTTCAAGGAGGTGCTCATAGTGGATCTTGGATGAAGGATGCTTGATAATATGAACTTTTGAAGTGGCTATTGAAGAAATCTTATGGGTGATGACAAGTAGCTAATTCCTCTCCTTGAAGTGCTAGGCCTTCTTGAGAAGAGATAAACCCTGGTGAATAAATAGCCATAGCCTTGGTGAATTCATTGAAGCTCATAACCCTTGGTATACCTCCGAGAGATAAGGAAATGGTTCTTGGAAAGTCCCTATCGATAGTGAGCACCAAGCAATTCAAGGTAAAGAACTCAAGGGATGGTTCGGCATAGATCTTCTCGTTGATCATCAAAAGGTTGAGCCAAGCTGGGTCTTGAATGAGATCTTGAATGGATGCGGCCGCCCCGAAATCTTCCAAATTCCCGCTAGAGATGCAACGATGTTCCCCATAGGTTCTTGAAGCAAAGTGTACATATTCGGCCTTGTCCTTGTCGCCGAATTCAAGATATAGATGTGATGCCTTCTTCCCACCTTTGATAGAGGTTGATGACTCGGAAATCTTCTTTGACTTTCCCATCCTTTGACAAAGCTTAATAAAAACATTATTAGTGCAAGGATAGGAAGTGAGTTGAGACATCATAATACCATGATTAAAAGAGGTGTAAATGAGTGTTGAACATAGTAGGAGAAGGTTTGGATGCTAGAAGATATGATCCAGGATTGATTGTATATACTTTACCCCTTCATATCTTGATTGTTTGCTTTGGTGATCATCGTTCATCAGTCTTATTTTCGGCTAGGTTGTGCTTCTTTTACCATATTCCAATTCCTAATACGTGGGGGAAGCTTGGGAACGACTCCCCAGACATTTGGAGGTCAAAACAAACCAAAAAACAGAGTATGTTCAAGTTTCATGGGTTGGGTGAAAAGTCATTGTCTGGAGGGCGTGAACATTACCCACAAACCGTGAAGAGCACACCATTCTAGCCGCAAAGTTTCATCTCATGAGCAATCATTTTTCATGACCGTGAACATTATACAGATAGTGAACTCTGCACTATTGCGGGTATAAAATGACAATAGCGGGTTTTGAGAGGGGACAACAAGGTTTTTCAACCAAAAAGACCCAAGGGGCTATTCTAGAGGGAGTGGCCTAAGAGGGTACTTTGAGAAAGGTTGGAGGCTTGGATCACCATTGGAGCTTGAGGAACAATCCCTAGAAGATGAGGATTATAAACCTTATATCATATTCTCTCTGATCTCTATGAACTAGCTTTCTTCACTTAGGTTGATGATAACGTCGTATTTGCACATGTTTGCACCCTCGTTTCTTCATCATTTTGGCTAGAGTTTTTGATTTCATGACTATTTTACGCTAGGTTGTGTTCCTTTATCACATTTAAGGTCCTAGCATGTAAATTGGAGCAAAGGCGCAAGTTTCAAGTCAATCAGAATTCATTTGGCAATTTGGGAGAAGAAACACAAGCATGACCTGAGGAAGAATGGATTTCTACCTCATATTATGGACAAATAATCATAGAATCTTGTCATGAAAAGAAAGAGGACGAGACTATGAGCGTTTGGGTTCAAACGGAGACTGATTCGGAGTCTGGACGAGGGAGAAACGAAGCATTAAACATGAGCGGAGGAAGAATTACGTGCAGCCCCTGCCCAATTACGGGCGTAATTGCTTCTGTCATGCCCGTAAATGCAATGCCGAGCCTAAATCCCTGAGAATTCCTGTGGCAAAGCAAATTACGGGCAAGAGTGGACTCATTTACGGTCGTAATTACTTAAATACTGGCAGTAATTGTGTAATTACGACCGTAATTACCTTCCTCAGAGTTTAGTGAAACGCGCGTTTTGGGTGAATTACGGACAGACCATGATTACGACCGTAATTCAGCCCGTATTTCACCCAGAATTGGGTTTTTTAGGAAGATTCGAGCCAAAGGAGAGGGAGTCGACTTTTTAGAGCAAAAATAGAGTTTTAGAGAGAGAAAGTGAGAAGAACAAACCCTATGAGCTATTTGGAGTGAATTTCTCACCATTGAAGCCTAGATTGCATCCCCAGGAGTGAAGATCATCATCCCAGAGCAGATTATCCTCATCTTTATGAGTATGGCTACTATGATTTCTGTGTTCCTCTCTTTCTCTATGGAGTAGAACTTTCTCTCACTTGGGTATGAAGAACCTTAGTTCCATGTGTCAGGAATCTTGATTGTAATTATGTTTGGATTGTGATATTGCTTGATTATAATCGATTGAAGTGTTATGATTGAGTCAATTGAAGTGTGATCATCTTTTATTGATTTCTGCTGCAACCTGAGATAGATAGAATCTGATTAGGTTGTTAGAGCTTCTTCAATCGATAGTAGTGAATCGATTATACGAGAGTTAGTCGATTCACTGCTTTGTACTAGAATCTAATTCCAGTAGTGGAGTTCTGTGTTTATTGCCTCAGCGTTGTATCCCGATGAAGACTAGTCGTCTGCCAGGTAGTTTGACTAAGAGAGCTTGGTCAACTTAAGAGATTCCAAGATACTGTCGGATCTTCTGCAATATAATCAGCAGTAAAGCAACCAAAAGAGTAATTACAATTGTGACCTAACTAAGGAGTTAGGGGGACTCATTCCCGAGTGACTCTTCCTTTGCTTTAGAAAACCGAACCATTTCCTGCTTTCTTACTGCTTTTAGTTAAAATCACAATCACTCAACTTAGTTTGCTAGATAACAGATATACACGGAGTAGGCAGTAGATCTAGACCCCGGGTTGACAATTAGAGCTTGCATGTTACTGCATTTCCGGACTGCGATTACACTCGGTCGTAGTTTGGTGTTGTGTTTTAGCGTGTCAGTTGATAAACCCTAGATCCAGATGTTGGTTTGATTATTTTATGTATGTGACAAATCCTAGGATTGACTACTCATATTTTCTATTTGATTGATGTCTATGATGAATTGCTTGAGTCTTGGCTCTTCTCTTGTCAATTTTGCTTTGACCTAGGAGAGATAATATCTCCCTAGTTTAAATAGAGAACCTTCAATCCTTCATTATGGGTCTTTGTATGAGTGTGATTTGATTCATAGTGTCGTATTGGGTTTAGCCTAATCGTGGGATTTGGTTGTGAACAACTCAATTGCGTAGGTAGGTCGTACGGTATGTCTCATCAGGTACAGTAATTGAGTGGGGTTGGATAGCTAGAATAGGGAGCCCAAATGGTAAAAGTATTAAGTCAATCAATTTAGGGTAGCACTCAACATTATGCCAATTGGAGAGCTAGGGGGATTCATCCTAATTTAGCTTCCACCTTGTAATAAGCTAGAGTACTGGTTAGAATAACTTATTTAACTTAGTTTCTTAATCACTATTCTTGTCTAGCTAGATAACAAAACTAAGTTGAAGTAACGGTACATCTAGAGACCCGTGGATTCGATGATTGTATTACTTTACTTACCCTATGCTACACTTGATAGTTGATTATGCTTGGCCATCAATCGAGAATGTGTAGTTAGTGCGAGTCAAGTTTTTGGCGCCATTGCAAGGAAATTCTAAGTTATCGAAAAAAGACTTTGGATTGTTTCTGTAGCCATTTTTTCTTTTATTTTCTTTCTACATTTGGTTTTGTAATTATTGCATTGTGTTTAGGTTGTGTTTTGTAGACCCACTTTTCGCTCCGAAGGGTGGTTTGTGTTTTTTTTATCTCCTTTTTGTGTTTGTAGTTGGTAAATCATGGATTCCAATAAATTCTCCAACATGTTGGGGTATCCACAAACACCCGAATGGGGTTACCTCGAAGCTTCAGGGAGCAACCAAGATGATGGAAGCCAAGGATTCGGGTTCTTTTACTAACCCCCCTTTCATGAAGAACAACCATGTCCATGAGGATATCATAAAGCTTCCTCATACCAAGAAGACTTCCTCCCACAACTGGAGCCTAAGATCCAATTAAAGCTCATGGTGAAGCGTCTCGCCCTAGGTACTGAGGAAGGGTGCTTCGATGTGGACCTTCTAACCACCACCTCTATTGACTCATATTTTCTATGGGCATAGAGGAGACGCTCTAAAACTCGGAGAGGCTATGAGGGATTATTGAACAAACATATGCACAATTTACTCACAATCATCACTTGCCATTTGAACATAAATATGAAATCAAAGAGGCGAGCCATGAGGACTTTTGGGAGCAAGAAGAACTCATCCTACATAGCTCCCGTGATGATGATGAGAAATCAAGTCCTTTGGTTGTGGACCATACTCTTCCAACTTCCATGTCAAGTTTTGAAGAGTTAGGCACAAATGAAGAGACACAAATATCTTATTGAAGACATTTCTTGGCAACTTGCTTTCTATTGTGTGCTTGAGGAAGAGCGAAAAAGGATAATGATACTTTCCTCCAAAACTTTCTTGGCAAAACTTTCCTCCTTTGGTTGTGGACCATACTCTATTGTGTGCTTATGGATGAGACATAAGCAGAGAAGAAGAATAAATGTTAGGTGGGAGAGGAGCTAGAGTTGAAGCCAGGATGAGGTATGGTCTTCAACTATTCTGTGCTTGGACGACTACTCAGGATTTTGGCCAGTGATCCACACCATTTTGTAAAAAATGTTTTGAGAATTTTTTTCATGTGCATACTAGCTTCTGAGGTAGTGTGAGATATCCACAGGTGTGGAAAGTTGATGATATGTGTATATGTTGTGTAACTGTGTAAGTTGTGATGATTATGGTATGTATAAGTATGGTATGCAGTTGTGGAGTATGAAAAGTGTGACTATGGCTAAGAAAAGCCAATGCATATGGTTGTGAGTATATATGTTTGTGATGAATTATTTTGCAGGATAAGTTGCACGAACTGTTAGCCCATTACGCGAGTAATTCATGTCAAAATTTTATTTGGGTAAATTTTGATAATTAATGTAACACCCGAGATTAATTCCGCTGCAATTGTATGAACAATATGATTAGGAAAAACGTATAGGGTAGGGTGTTACAGTTTGGTATCAGAGCCCGGTTCCCTCTTTTTGTTGTTATGGCGTACTATACCCTATGGGAGGTTAAACACTCCTAAGGAGGGGAGTACCCCATAATGACTTAAACTGGGAATTGAGTTTGACATGACTATGTGTATTGGTATATTGGATGAAATTACCTGCATCATGGTTTTCAAAATTGAGTTTTGAACTTATTTATTTTCAAGTAATTATTTGGATAAATTTTGATAATTAATGTAACACCCGAGATTAATTCCGCTGCAATTGTATGAACAATATGATTAGGCAAAACGTATAGGGTAGGTGTTACAAATTATATGGCCTACCTTATGAATGCTTTGGAGCCTTAAGGAATTCCCTAATTTAAAATAATTTGAGGGTTATTTGAATGAATTACTTTGAACTACATTGAAGTTCTTTGGAACCTAGTATTGCATTGCCCAAATTAAAAAAAAATTTGAGGGTTCCAAACAACTTGTCCCATGCATGTTGCCTACTCAATGTGCTTATAATTGTTGGATGTCGTGATGGTATGCACTCTAGGGAGGATGGTGTAGAGCATTGGAAGGATATTGGCCCATGGGAAGTTTTGCTTCCACTTCCTCGTTGGTTGTTGGTTTGGTTGGTACTGTTGACTAGAGATGATTAGGACATTTGTGTTGGACAATCTACCATTTTTGGTCTGGAAAAAAGTTTTGCAAAAAGGTGCTCCATTTTGAATGTGCTTTTAAATGACAAAATGAATGTTCTCACGTAAGAGGCAACCGGTCATAGTATTTAAATTAAGTTGTCAAAGAGCTTTTATTTGAGATCGGAGTGCCATTTGAGAACGTGTTCGGGGATCATATAGCTTTCTAGTGTCCAACCTTCATCTTCTACCTTTAAGCGCCCCCCAAACATCTCTCCTGCTCACGGGACTTGTTTGAGAGGAGATAGTGTGTCTTTGTGAAACTCGAGAGATCTCAACTCTTGTTATTATCTCACATGTGTGGCAACTCATATGTCATTGAGACAAAAGTGCAGGATGAGAATTTGTGAGAGATCAGGACTCACTTCCAAATGCTTCACCTTCCTACTATATTCCATTCTCTCAACCATGACTTTCCCCACATGAGGCTGAGAAAGAGAAGTCAATGTCACTTTTGCTCTTAGTCATGAGTTAAAGATCCTTGTTTGCAAAAACTATAGGTGTGATGCCATGAGCGACATTGTAAGTTGAGGCTTGAAAGTTTGACTCCTCTTTTAAGTAGGAGCACCACCATCGAGTCCATTGTTTTCACGTGTCTTTGTTTCATTAGTTGGCAAGGTCCCAACTTAGGTCTTTGTGTTCGCATTAAGGTGGAGGTGAGATTTCTTACCATCTGAGTGACTTTGATGGTGATACTGATGATCTTTAATGTTAACCATGGCAAGAGTCTATCAAATTGCACCGATTTGAGTAGGTTTGCTTGTGAAAAGCAAATGGTTAAGTGTTGGGAGAGCTTGATTGCATATGTTTTACCCCTTTATATCTTGATTGTTTGGCTTGGTATCCTCATTCCTCGGTCTATTTTACGCTAGTTTGTGCTTCTTTTGTCATATTTCAGGTTTTAGTACACGGGGGAAGCTTAGGAACGAGTTCTGGGACATTTGGAAATCAAAACGAGCCAAAAAGTGGAGTCTGAGCAAGGTTCACTGGTTGGGGTGCAAAGTTCACTATCTGGAGGGTGTGATCATCACCCCAAACTGTGAAGAACACAAAGTTCTAGCAACAGAGATGTATTTCGTGGGCAGTTATTGTTCACAGACGTGAACATTACACATACAGTGAACTATGCACTTTTGCAAGAATTAAACGAACACAACGGGTTTTGATAGGGGTAACTACCTTTTATCAATACAACTAAAGCACGACCAAGTATAATTGTAATCGAGCTATGCAGTATAGTGGTTCAAGTTCTAAATGTCAACCCGGGTTCTAGGTGTAATGGCTACTTCGTGCAATTCTAATATCTACCTCCAATTCAGGTTGCTCTTTTAACTTATGCAGAGACTCGTTCTAGATTAAAACAGGAATCACAGGAATTTGACCAGGACTCATGCAATTCTGAAGAATGCCTCGATTGGATATAAGATAATTAATCATTCATGACAAAGGGTTCATACAAATCTTCTAAAAATACAAATCTAGGGTTTTTACATACCCATGTGATAGAGGGAATTACTCCATATAGAGAGTAAAAAGCAATGCATGTAGAAATCATCATGTAGACGAAAGAAATCTGCTCCAAGTTGTCAATCATCACTCCTCGAGGTTTGAATTGAGCTCCAATAGTGGGAAGACTTGATATAGGGCTCTCAAGGATCACTCTTCATCACTTGTTCTCTCTAAAACTCTTTTACAGCTCTCCCAATTTGAAGTATGTGTGTTGTAGACACACTTTATTAGTTATTAATACAATTAATGGATTTTTGTTCTAGAACAAACTCCAAATATTAAGAAATTTTAACAAATGCACCCTAAAAAAGTTGAATAATCATACACTAAAGTACCATGTTAAGATAGCGAGTGTCTTGGATTGGGATTTTAACAAATTCTAGACAACAACCATGGGTTGAGGGTTAGTCCAAACTTCAAGAATTAACAATTGATACAGGTTGTATACGACACTAAATTTGAGTATCTTGATAGACAAATTTTATTATAAGATCCTATACTGTCTTCGTGAACATCCACAATGAAATTGAATAAAGATTATCGTAACAGGTATGATGTACGTCTAGTTTCAATTAGAATAAACATAATTTATCCAGTAATCAAGTATCTTTTATCCAACAATCTGAACTGATAATAATTGGTTGAGAGTTCGTCCAAACCTGAGAACCACGAATTCATATATGTTATATAATATAATAAATTGGAGTGTCTTGGTTGACAAACCTTGGTGTACGATCCATTTGAGACGTGATATACCTTCATAGCATGATGCATGATAAGAGAATCAAAACATTATAAGCGAGTGTGGTAAATACTATGTATTAAGGATGTTCAATATATGCATATAGCTAGGGCTGCAAACGAGCCGAGTTGAGTCGAGTTTTTGCTTAGCTTGAGCTTGGCTCGTTTATAAATTTTTCAGCATAATCCAACTCGAGCTTGACTCGGTAAAGCTCGGTAAATGCTCATTAACACAACTTGTGAAGCTGAGTACCAGCTCGGCTTAAGATGAGCTCGATTTGAAATCATTCTTGCTGAAAAATGTGTACACGTAAGAATTTAAATGATAGAAAGAACACTAGAAACTAAAATTATCAGCTAACTTCCATACACATCCGTATGAACAAGATAATGTTCATGTTTAGAAGAGTAATTAATCCTTTCACAAGCTCTAGACAAGCCAGCTCGCGAGCTTAGCTCTACAAGCCACTGAGTCATACTAGCTCACGAGCTTATCAAGCTTGGCATGGTCTAGCTCAAGCTTGGCTCGTTTACTAATGAGCCGAGTGTCGAACGAGTTTTTCCCGATTCGAACGCCGAGTTGCTCGCGAGCGGCTTAGCTCATTTGCAGCCATAACAACATACTCACTAATGAAGCGAAAGCATTAAAAATCTATAAGATCCAAGAGAGTTTAGATATATAAATATACAAATAAATAAATAAATATGATAAAATGAAATTTTCTAGTCAACAAGTTGAGTCATGAAATACCCATCCCAAATGCTATACATTGTGAATTTTGGTAATTGCCACAAATACCAACATTAATTTCGAATTTATTTTTAATGACAAATTTACTTATACAAAATATGTCATGTTTTGTACTTCGTATTTCTTAAGTTTTGAAAGGTGAAATAAACAGTTGGGATGCATTTTCTCGAGAAAGGAAACGGTTTGGGAGCAAGATGCACAATTGTGTTAAAAAGGGTAGTAAAGTGATTTTCTCCAGTTTTAGAAGGATTGAAATACCGTACCAGAGGTGGGAATAATCAGTGAAATTTTAGGCCGAAATCGTGATTTAACTATTTCATACCATTAAATACCATTTACCGATTTTGTTTCAAATAAAAGGTTTTTCGAGTCGAACACTCATTAGAATTTTCATCATTGCGTTTTAGGCTTCCCTACCATTTAGTTATCTCAGTTTTATTTTTCATAATATTTTCCTTCTACGTCTTAAGTAACTCGACCAAAAAAAACAACAACAAACACCACCACCAATACAACTCTTATATAATACGAGCTGGGAGGGGGAGAATGAAAACTATAAGACAAATAATTAATATTAATATATATAGCTGAAGTTAGGTTACTGTTGCCTAACAATTTACATTTTCATACTTCAAATTTAATTAATTCACAACTTAGTCACTATAATATATATCTTACCTCTTTATACCCCAAATTTAATTTTAATATAAATCATTTAATAATTATATTTTGGTATCTAAATTTTATAAAAAATTTGTACCTATAATTTTTTTTCGTTGAATCAGTTGCTTTATTCCAAAGAACATAACCGATACAACGAAGCGGAATCACAAAGGATCCCATATGAGTCCATTACTTCACCCTCCTCCTATATATAAACTACTTACAGAACCAGCAAACCAAAAAGCCTATAAGTAATGAAGCTTTGTAAGTGCATCTTGTAAACCTCTGTTCCCGCAAGTTAATAACTGTAAATCCACCCGAATTTGCTCAGCAACTACCTCAGGATCTCGTCTGGGGGATCCATGGACCACTTTGCACCGTTCTTTCCAAATGAAAGCCACTATAAGACACCACAACAGAGCATGCCATCTCCCATCTTGCACATTCCTGTATAAATTTGTAGTAAGAGCCTGCACCATTGCATCCCAATTTTGAAAGCATAAAAAACTAAAACGCAGTTGTGCAGCTAGCCTGAGGGAGAAAGTCCAGCTGAGAAACAAATGGTCTCGACTCTCTAATCCCAACCCACACAGAGGACAGGATGCATCTCGAATCTTACCCCATTTTAATAATTTGTCCCTAGTAATAATGGCATTCCTCATGATCAACCAAGCGAGGAGGCTGTATCGTTGGGGACAACCGCTACTCCAAATAAGTTTGTACCAGGAGACTGCAGGTTCCTTCTTTCTTAGGGTGTCCCATACCTTGCGAACAGAGTAAAAAAACAACTCCTGAGAATCCCAGAGGATGATTTCTCCTTGATGAGTGATCCATGGTGAAATGATATCTCGTAGCTTTAGCAGCCTTCTCCATGTCCATGACCTGTTGTATTGTACCCTCAAAGACCAAAGATCACCCTGGCAACACTTATATTCATACATCCATGCAACCCATAAAGTGTCAGCCTTCATTAGAAACAACCAGAGCATACGAATGGTACAGGCCTGGTTCCAAGCCAGTAGGTCTTTGACTCCAAGCCCACCCTCTTTCTTTGGTAAAGCCACAAACTCCCATGCCACTTTTACTCTCCCAGCATCAGTTCCATGCCAAAGGAATTGAGAACAGACCTATTGAATCCTCTTCAGTGCTTTTTTAGGGAGTACAAAGAGTTGCATCCAATACTGGACAACTCCTAACAAGACTGAATTTACTAACTGCAACCTCCCAACATAGGTCAGCTTCCTTGCCCTCCAAGATTTAACCCGTTTTGTGATCTTTTCCACTAAAATGTCCACCTCCTTCGATGAAAGCTTACCAGTCATCAATGGCAGCCCCAGATACCGAACAGGCAATTCACCCTCTTTAACCCATACAGAAAAAGAGCATTATCCTTGTATTTTACATACTCACCCCCAAAATAGACTTCGCATTTAGTAGGGTTACAGATGAGCCCTGAAAACTTATAAAACTGTTGTAGCACTTCCTTTACCTGAAGAATCGCTTGAGTCGAACCAGAGGTGAAAACCATAATGTCATCAGCAAAGCACATATGATTGAGGCCAATTCTTCGACACTAAGGGTGGAAAGGGATCCGTCCTGATTGACTTGCAGCTATCAACATGGATGAGAGCCCCTCCATGGCAATAGTAAACAAGTATGGTGATAAAGGATCACCTTGACGAACTCCCTTCCTAGCCCTAAAGAAGCTACAAAGACCCTCATTGATATTTATACTGTAATGAGCAGTTTGTAGGCAAGCCCTTATCCATTTCATGAACTGGTCAGGGAACCCCATGGCATTCATCACAAGAAACAGGTAATTCCAACTAACTGAGTCAAATGCTTTCATGATGTCTATTTTTATTGCACATCTAGAGGATAATGTACTTCTGTTATATCCACTAACCAACTCCTGAGCAAGCAATATATTATCCATGATGCTTCTCCCCTTAACAAAAGCTGACTGATTATTACTAATAATCAGAGGCATAACCTCACTAATCCTCCTAGCAAGAATCTTAGCCATTCTTTTGTATAAAATATTTACACACGAAATGGGTCTAAAATTCTTCAAGGTGTCAGCATTCAAAACTTTAGGAACCAAGGAAACGGCAGTAGCATTTATTCCACTAGGAAGATTACCTGTTTGAAAGAAGTAGATGATGCTCTAAAACACAACACCAAACTGCGACCAAGTATAATCGCAGTCCGGGAATGCAGTAAAGTGACAAGTTATATTATCAACCCGGGGTCTAGATCTACTGCTTACTCAGTGATTCTCTATTATCTAGCCAACTAAGTTGAGTGTTTGTTGTGTAAAAGCAAAAGCAGAAAGAAAGCAGGAATTGATACGGTTTTCTCAAGCAGGTAAGAGTCACTCGGGAATGAGTCCCCCTAGCTCCTTAGTTAGGTTTCAATTGTATTTCCCTGGGTTGATTTACTTTTGATTAGACTGCGGAAGATCCGACAGTAGCTTGGAATCTCTTAAGCTGACCAAGCCCTCTCAGTCTAACTACCCGGCAGACGACTAGTCTTCACCAGGATAGAAAGCTGAAGCAGTAAGAACAAAACTCCACTACTGGAATTGGATTCCAGTACAAAGCAGTAAACTGGCTAACTCTCGTATAGCCAATCTCCTACTACCGAATGATGAGACTCTAGCAACCTAGTCAGATTCTATCTATCTCAGATTGCAGCAGGAATCAGGAAAAGTTGATCAGACTTCAATTGACTCAATAAACATGCATCATTCGATTAAAATCAAACATTAATATCATCCCAAGTCATTACAATCAATCCCTAACACATAGAACTAGGGTTCTTCATCCCCAAGTGAGAGAGGGGTTCTACTCCATAGAGAGAGAGAGGAAAACAAGATACAAAGCAGTCATACTCATACTTATGGGAAGAATCTGCTCTGGGATGATGATTTCCACTCCTATGACGATCTCCAAGCTTGATTTGATGAAACCCAGCTCCAAGATAGCTTCTAGGATGTGTTCTTCGTCCTTTCTCTCTCTAGGGCTCTGTTTTTGCTCAAGAAATCTGAATCCTCTTCCTTGGCTCGAATCTACCTTCAAAAACCCGACTTTGGGCGAAATACGGGCAGAATTACGGCCGTAATCACGGCCTGCTCGTAATTCGCCCAAAACGCGCGTTCCACTTTACTCTGATGGAAGAGGAGCTACGCCCGTAATTTCACAATAACCGCCAGTATTTCATTAATTACGGTCGTAATTTCACAATTACCGCCCGTAATTTCACATCAGTGATTGATTGGGTAAAAGTTCCTTCATCGCAACCAGGTCATTTGATCTTCCAGCGAGGATTCTGGGCTTATGGACCTTTTATAGATGGATTCAAGAATTGTCCAGGTGTCATGGTTGTTGATGGAACATTTGATAGACCATTAATTACACATGTTTTTACCCCTATTCTTGAGCCGTTTGAGATGTTGATTCTCGTGTTTTAAGCCGATTTCACGCTAGATTGTGCGTTTATGTCATATTTCAGGGCTTCGCATTGGCAACGAGGCGAAGAAACGAGTTTCGGGTCGAAAGGAGCACATTCAAGGTGAAGTGTGGTGGAGGAGCAAAATACCCGGCCATGAGCAAAAATACCCGGCCAAGTATTATTTGGAGCAGACCGGGGATTTGACGCTTCGGGCGTCTCTGAGAAGCAGAAGGGGGCCTGGGCAATAAGCAGAAATCCCGGCCGGGGATTCTTGGCCTTGACCGGGGATTTTCCCCTGTTACTCGACGGTGCGTTTTGAAAATGCCAGGTCGCCACCCAAAATACCCGACCGGGTATTCAGGCCGGGGATCGCGACAGACAGCTTTTTAAGGGAAAAGAAGGGCAAAAGAGAAGGGGCCGAGTTTTAGAGAGAAAAAGCGATACCTAGAGAGAGAAAGTGACGAACCTGACTCTGCAAGTGTCCTTGATCAATCTCATTCACCATTGGAGCGCGGCTTGAGCTTGGAGAAGATCTGATTGACTGCCAAAAGCATATTCTTATCCTTCACTGTATGGTTTCCGCATCTGAGCTAGATTTCCCATCTCTCTCTATGGAGTAACTTTCTTATTCACCTGGGTATGAAGAACCCTAGATTGATATGTTAGGTCTGATTGTATGAACTCAAGTACAGATTCAATGGTATGATTATGTTCAATTGAGGTTTGATTTGTTGAATGGCATGAATCCTGATCAAATTCCTGTTGTTTCTGCTTTAACCTAAAAAGAATTTCTGCCTAGGTTGATAGAGCACCCTTGATTGAAGGTAGCGAATTGGCAACTCTAGTCGAGGAGTCAATTCACTATTTTGTACCAAATTTTCTTCGGTAGTGGAGGTTTGGTTCGTTAGGGCCTCAATTTGTTTACTCCGGTGGAGGTTAGTTGCTCGATCGAGACTCATATTGAGAGGGTCTCGAGACCTTTAGTCGAGGCTTCAGACTGTTTAAGAATCTCCCGCAGTATAACTTTCATTGAACCTGAACTTGGTAAATTACAATCCGGATAACTGCAGTCTAGGGGGAACCATATCCAGTGACCTCTCTCGACTTGGAAACAACCTTTTTACTTGCTCTGCTTGTTTGCTTGTTTGGACCTTCACTAAAGTTTCACTGCTAATAATAAGAACTCATAGAGTAGTCATCACATCTAAGACCCGGGTTGACATTAAAACCCAAACCCGCTATACTACGCTTTAGGAGGTGGTTGCACTTGGCCATTTTCTAGAGTGACGGTAGGAGCGAGTCAAGTTTTTGGCGCCGTTACCGGGGATGGCTAGGTTGTTGAAGAAACGTGAATTCTGTTAATTTAGCTTTTCTTTTTAGCTTTGTTTGCTTTGTCACACTTGTGCCTTTATGGGTTTGCTGCTTGACTGTGTGCAGGTAGTGCATGACCCGTAGCCAGTCAGGAGGTTTACTGCCATTGGATCTGGAGCTTGAACGCACCTGTCGCCAACTTAGGAGACAACAACGAGCTAGACTGGCTACGGAGGAGCGCATAGACGACCATTTGAGCAGCGATTCCGAGGACGAGTACGAGATGGAAGGCAAACATAACCCACCCCAGGGGATACCTCTCCAGGTTCCCCCGGTGAATCAGATCTTGAGGAACAACCCCATACCCCAGGTAGATGGGGTTCAGCATCAACCACCACCGCCGCCGGGTCCCACCTTGGAGTACTACTACACTCCACGGGTTGTTGATATCCGCCCTATCATCCACTACCCGCCCATTCCAGTGAACAACTTCGAGATCAAGCCATGTTGGATTCAACTCATTACATCCTCTATCTAGTTTCATGGCTTGAAGGATGAGGAGGCAAGGGTGCACATTTTCCGTTTCCTGCAGCTGACGAATGGGTTCAAGCTGAACGGTGTCCCTGATGATGCAATCTGCCTTCACCTCTTCCCCCATTCTCTGGAGGGGCATGCTAAGAGGTGGTTGGAGACCCAGCCCCCATTGTCCATCACTACTTGGGACGATCTGGACGACAAGTTGGTGCACATGTACAATCCAGCATCGAAGACCACAGAGATCCAGCGGGAGATCACTCACTTCCGCCAAGAGCCAGACGAGTCACTTCATGATGCATAGGAGTGGTACTCGGGATTTTTCTGGCAGTGTCCCCATCACGGCTTCAGTGATGCATTCACTGTGGGGAACTTCTATAGTGCTCTCTCTCCGGAAAGCCAGAGGGTGATTAAGTCTCTATGCCCAGGAGGGGATATTCTTACTAAGAATCCACCCGAACTGAACCAGATGATCAGTACCTTGGCTGCCAGAGATCATTCCTGGGGGTAGAGCACCAGAGGCAGGAATTCCCGGGATCATGGTGTGCACGCCATGGAGGCCAGGTCCGGGCTCGAGCAGCAGGTGGTTGTTTTAGTGCAGACATTGAACCAGCCCAACAGTCTTATTCAGGGCAGGGGTCTGGGCGGACCTCCAGTAGCTCAATGTCAGTGGTGTGAGAGCTCGAACCATTTGGTGGAAGACTGCCAGGCTATGCGGGAGTCTTCTACCCCTCAAGAGTAGTTGGACTTCATCGCCAATGCTCGACGCCTTGACCCATACAGCACTACATACAATGAGGGGTGGCGCCAGCATCCCAACTTCGCTTGGAATAGCAACACCACTAAACCACCTGGTTTCCCAGCACCAGCAAGTGGTTTCAGCAGAGGCACCTTTCCAGGCTAGACAGGGGCAACCATTCCAGCAGCCGCAACGCCAATATGTCGAGCCAGCAGCAGCTCCAGCTCTAGTTAATCAGATGACCGAGCTAAAAACATTTTAGCGGCATTCATGACTACCAGCCAGGCCAATTTTGCTAGGATCGACCAGAACATAGCCTCGCTAGAGGCAGGTCAAAGGAACCAAGGTGCCATATTGCTGGACCTCCAGAATCAAATTGGAGGAATAAGATTGGGGACAAGCAAACAGTTAAGTGTGGGGGAGTTTGATAGACCATTGATTACACATGTTTTTACCACTATTCTTGAGCCGTTTAAGATGTTGATTATCGTGTTTTAAGCCAATTTCACGCTAGGTTGTGCGTTTATGTCATATTTCAGGGCTTAGCGTTGGCATCGAGGCGAAGAAACGAGTTTCGGGTCGAAAGGAGCACGTTTGGGGTGAAGTGTGCTGGAGGAGCAAAATACCCGACCATGAGCAGAAATACCCCGCCGGGTATTATTTGGAGCAGACCGGGGATTTGACGCTTCGGGTGTCTCTGAGAAGCAGAAGGGGGCCAGGGCAATGAGCAGAAATCCCCGGTCGGGGATTCTTGGCCTTGACCGGGGATTTTCCCCTGTTACTAGACGGTGCGTTTCGAAAATGCCAGGTCGCCACCCAAAATACCCGACCGGGTATCCAGGTCGGGGATCGCGACAGACAGCTTTTTAAGGGAAAAGAAGGGCAAAAGAGAAGGGGTGCGAGTAGTAGAGAGAAAAAGCGATACCTAGAGGAAGAAAGTGACGAACCTGACTCGGCAAGTGTCCTTAATCAATCTACATCACCATTGGAGCGCGGCTTGAGCTTGGAGAAGATCTTATTGAGTGCCAGAAGCAGATTCTTATCCTTCACTGTATGGTTTCCGCATCTGAGCTAGGTTTCCAATCTCTCTCTATGGAGTAACTTTCTTATTCACCTGGGTATGAAGAACCCTAGATTTGTATGTTAGGTCTGATTGTATGAACCCAAGTACAGATTCAGTGTTATGATTATGTTCAATTGAGGTTTGATTTGTTGAATGGCATGAATCCTTATCAAATTCCTGTTATTTCTGCTTTAACCTAGAAAGAGAATATCTGCCTAGGTTGATAGAGCACCCTTGATTGAAGGTAGTGAATTGGCAACTCTAGTCGAGGAGTCAATTCACTATTCTGTACCGAATTTACTTCGGTAGTGGAGGTTTGGTTCGTTAGGGCCTCAATCTGTTTAATCTGGTGGAGGTTAGTCGCCCGCTGGAGACTCAGATTGAGAGGGTCAGAAAACCTTTAGTCGAGACTTCAGACTGTTTAAGAATCTCCCGCAGTATAACTTTCATTGAACCTGAACTGGGTAAATTACAATCCGGCTTAACTGCAGTCTAGGGGGAACCATATCCGGGTGACCTCTCTCGACTTGGAAACAACCTTTTTACTTGCTTTGCTTGTTTGCTTTTTTGGACCTGCACTAAAGTTTCACTGCTAAATAATAAGAACTCACGGAGTAGTCATCACATCTAGGACCCACGTTGACGTTAAAACCCAAACCCGCTATACTACGCTTTAGGAGGTGGTTGCACTTGGCCATTTTCTAGAGTGACGGTAGGAGCGAGTCGCATTTCTTACTTGAAAGTATAAAGGAGTTCTACTCATGGCGAGCTCAGTTGAAGGTCGGAAGAAGATTTTTCCAATTGCATTTGTCATAGTGGAGAGCGAGAATACTCATAGTTGCTCATGGTTCAAAAGACACATTCAAGATTTGACCGATCGAAACGATGTCTGCATCATCTCAGATAGACATGCTGGACTCTATGAAGCCATGAGTAACATTGGAAGAGGTTGGGAGTGGAGATAGTGCATGCGACATTATGCAAGCAACTTGCAAAAGAAGACAAAATGTAAAATTATGTATAACCAACTGGTTCGAGTTATCTCTTCATTGTTATTGTTATTGATTTTTGACGTATTATTTAATTTAATTTAATATTATCATGAATTTATCTAACTCGTGTGGTTATTTATTTTGTTAGCTCGAGAAAAACGCTTGGAGATGTTAGATCGTCAAGTTGAGCAATTTAAGAAGATGGCCGCTGAAAGAAATATTGCTTGTGATAACTGGGTGGATCAAAATCAACTTCGTTGGAGCTTAGCACATGATAACGATAATGGTGGGCGTCGATGGTCTATGCTGACGACCAACATGGCAGAGAGCATCAATGATGTTTTCAAAGGTATTCGTTCACTTCCTATAGCTTCTCTTGTGGAACATACTTATTGGTGATTATTGGACAAATTCAATAAGATGAGGTTGGAGACAGAGGCACAAATCAGAAGTGGCAAGTCACAGTACACAAACCCATTGATAACACCAAGGTAGGTGTTTTGGTCAGAATTCGCGCAGTCAATCAAGGAGTTGAGCTCCTGTTCTCACACCACGCAAATAGAGGTAACCGAACAAGCTTGGGAAGCTTCTTTTGGTGACGAATTGAGCGGAAACGAGAGGGAATCCTCACACCAGGGAAGATGCACAATCGCTATAAGGACGCCTTCGATGTAATCGAGTGGGAATTCTCGATCAATAGGCCAAGATTCAGCAAGCTTTGATCGCAATCAATACCAATTTCAAACTCACAAACTCTCAAACTTGGATATTAAGGTAAAACTCGATTAATTCAACTCTATATGATACAATACCAGTATGAGGCCTTTTATAGGCTTAAACAACTATAAACAAACTAGAATAAGGACTGAAATTAACCTAGCTAAGCAAGGAAACTGAATTACAAACATAATCCGAATGGAGTTAGGAATCCTTGTGGGACTCGGATTATTGGCGGTGCGAGGTAGCTTCTTTGAAGCCCTTGAAAATGGTCTTCCTGGATGATTCGATCTCACCCAATACCTTTTCATTGTAGAAGGAAACTTCCTCTTTCTCCTCCAACTTGAATCAGCTCTAGATCATCTCCCAAACTCCAGTTATGAGTCTTCAAAGTTAGCATCCTGAAACAGCTTCCTGCCTTAGCCAAATCTGGGCAGTTTCCAGGATTATTCATAGCATCTTGTTGGACTTGAAAAACACCCTTCCTGGCATCTCTTCGAGCTCCATGACATATCAATCGAAAGATTTAGTTTTGAACTTCATATTGAGCCCTTGAACTTACATATTCATCGAATGGTTTGAGAGATATGAGCTCCCCAAGTAGGCACCTCGGACTCGGCCCAACACTTAGCCATTTTCCTTTCTTCTTTCAAACTTCACTTCCTTCTTCCTCAAGCAATTCCATCTTCATGAGTGACCCAATTGGGATCATATCAGGCCCCCCCTGTAGAAAAAGCTTTGCCCTCAAAGCTTGTGCTCTTCTTCGATCAAAATCGTCGCAAAATTGATCCCAAATTGGATCAAAAGTAGATTGTTCAAACTCCCTGCTCTGAAAGATTAGTGCACAGTTCATCACGTCCAGAATTGGGGCTTTCAAATCTCGGCATTCCTAGCGTGATTCATCGTCTCCGTCGGCTTCCTTAGTCAAGGAATTGAATTTTGGTACCACCCCTTTGGCTCGAATCGCCGCCTGAGGCTTCAGCTCCTCTCTCCTTTCCTTCCCGCCATCGTCGCCATTCAAATTTGACGAACCCAGAAATCCCAATCGAAAATTGGGGCTTTTTGATTCAAGCATCCCTGGACTAAATTGCGTGTGCTCGTCTGGTGCATCTGTGGTAAACCCCTACTCCAAAGCTGCTGCTCATGGTGCCACATCACGTCCATAAAAGTAGTGTCCCCCTCTATTGTGTCTCTCCATCTATAGGGTGAGGCTGCTCACGGTGAGGCTGCTCTGGGTGAGGTTGTGTATCCGCCACCCATCATAACATGTTGCGGCGGTGTATGAAAGCTATCGGCTGGTGGCTGAAACTAGGCCAGAGAGGGCTGAAACTGGGCCTGAGAGGTCTGAAACTGAGCCTGAGAGGGCCGAAACTAGGTTTGAGTCTGAGAAGGCTGAAACCCATAAGAACACTCCCTAAACTGCGTTTGAGAGGGCTGAAACTGGGCCTGAGAAGGATGAAAGCTCGCAGAAGAGGATGGCTGAAACTGCGGCATGAAGTCGAAGGTAGTAGTAGGTTGGACAGGTCGTCCTCGCTGACGATCTGAAATCCGCATTGGGTGAGGTACGTCGCTCTGCTTACGTCGCTGTCTATGCCTCCTGGGCTCCTGTGTGAGCTGTGGTCCTCGCACGTCGCACTCATGTCTATGAGCCCTACGCTTTGGCCAACTGGCAAGGCTGCTCTCAGATGGCTGAGACTGCACAGGTATCGTCATATCAGGGTGTCACCGAGAATCTAAACCTAGAGCAGCGACCCCGGTAGCCATCATGTTGGCCTACTCCATCCTATCGTCTGTGGACAACTCTTCTTCTCGTAATCTCAACTCAGCGTACTCAAAGGTGTTGTGATAAAAATTTATTTAATATATCAAATATTCAACACAACTACGAATGTCAATCAACTAAATTTTATTTTGAAACAATAAATAACTAACCGCTACGTTAACTCATGCTGCTCTCCGTGTGACTGCACGTCTAGTAACATCTCGATATCACTCGAGATGCTCCAAGTGGTAGGCTAGAGTATCCTGAATATATGGCATAGTCGCTATATACTCATGTCGACGACTCAACAAATCAATCGACTCTCTAGAGGCGTGCATCAACCGCTGCCCTCGCGATAGCCCACGAACTGTCTGACAAAGGAAATACCTAATCTCAGCCTTAGGAGCTAGATGATGGGGCTCGTTCTGCATCATGCCAAACTGTTGGAGTACGCGATCTGGATGGTGCCACATCACTACTGAAAAGCATATCAGTGGAACCACTGCTCAAAAGGTATCTGACTGTGGCACAGAACCCCTAAACTGCTTGCCTCTCTCCCAGTAAGGAAGCCACTACACACAACAGGTGGGCACATTATTACTAAATAGTCTAAAACAAACTAATGTGAACTATGAACTATTTTTGTATGAAACGTTATTACTAACTACGATTGTCGACAGCTCATCAAAAAACAACTTATACGGAAGAGCTGGTCACCATGCTGACGGGTCATGGTTGGAAACCATCGAGCACCACGTGGATATGCGTCCTCTGTAATAGGCCCATCCGTCACTGAATGTCGTGGTGCTATCAATGGGAATCGCTCCCACACCTAGAGCTGCAGTAAGGCGACCCAACCACCAAGGTCACCTCTTGTGGAAGACGATTGCGTCATATGCAGAACTGACCTACCCATTTCACGGTACAAGTAGGCTAGAACAGCTGCTCCCCAAGCGTAGCCTCCAGCGCTCCGCCAATTATCCAACAGGAGTTGATACTGCAAATGAACTGTAGCTCCAGTACGATCAGGGAACAACATACCCCCCATCAAAGATAGGGCATACGCTCGTGCAAACTGCTCTGTAATCACTGAAGATGCATTTGGCGGCAGATTGTTGAAATGCTCCCAGCCAAGTAATCTTAATGACACCCCCGTTAGGGTTCTTGACACCCCCGCTCAGTGTGGCAACGTCCTCAGGAGTAATCGTAACCTCACCAACCGGCATGTGGAAGGTCGATGTCTCAGGACGCCAACGCTCTACGAGAGCTGATAATTGTCGAAAACATATTGATTTTGTGAGTTTAATGTGAATATTTTATGATATGTTTGAGATATATAATGCTTGTTCTAGAGCCAATTGATTATGGAATGGTTGTAAATGCCATTACCACCTTGGGTTAGAATTTTGATATATTTTAGGTGGAGAAACAGAGCATGCAAGCAGCCAAGCACAAATAAAATGACAAGGACGTACAAGAATAATGGAACTGAAAAATGGAAAGAATCGACCCGAACCAATTTACTTTCACCGTAAATTTGATCAGCAGCTCCAACCATTAAAATGGGCCTAGCGGCCCATTTCCTTTCCCTCAGAAAAGAACGAGAAGGGGAGTCGGACCGGAAATAGAGAGGGGTCGGCTCGGAGATTTTGGATTGGAATTGGACACGGGCCAGAATTCTTTGGACGAGAGAAGTGGAATTAAAGGGATCGAGTTGTTTGTCCTTTTTTGGGGGAGAAATCAAAGTGGCAGCCCAGGGAATTACACAGGGGGCATTCTTTTGATTAAATTGGACCGGAGGGCTTGGAGGGGAATTCTTGGGACGAGAGGGAGAATTGGACATCGTGGAGAAGTAGCGCAGGCAGCAGGACTTGCGAGCGAATGATCGGCGATTGGAGTGAGAAGGAGCTGGTGTCGGGATTACGTTTGAGAATCTCAGTATTTTTCCTTTAGCTTTAATTGATACGATGATGATTATAAACATGATTGTGTGTTTTATTTTCGTCATGAACTAAACCCCAATTTCTGGGGGAAACACCATAGGATGTAGCTATTTCTATACTTGATGGATTGATTTATATTTCTCTTCTTCCAATCTCTATTGCATGGAATTGCTTAATGCTTTGTGTTGACTGGCCACCAATACAATGATTTGTAGTTAATTAGGTTATTAGCGACAGTGAAACCCTAATAACTGAACCTATTTCAAGTGACATAGTAACTTATCGAAGCGACAGTGGATTAAATAAGGTGCTATGCGGTCTTAAATGGGATATCGATCTTCAGGATAAATAATTAAGTCATTGAGCTACGACAGTAGGATTTGATTTAATTATTTAGTACGTAGTAATTCCCGACAGGGATAGCTAGCACAGTAGTGATATCCTGGATGTAGAGATATGGATTAAACTGATTGGAATATGTGAATTAATTTGGATATGATAGGTAGCGAGTGCCCGGTGTTTCTCCCAGAGCCTTCTCCCATTAATTTCAACCCGGCAACTTTAATTTGCTTGTTTTGTTTGATTATTTTGCTATTAGATAATAATTTCATCAACCAAACCATTTTCACCTATAGTTTGCTCCACACTCCACAGAATTGATAGATCATAAGATTGTACCAGTTCACAGTAGGATTTGATATAATCAAAACTAATACTAATTTCACAAAATTTCACATGCAATTCTAATATTCAGTTAAGTTCACTTAGTAAAATCTATCTAATTTAGTAAAATATATCTAATCAAACTAATACTAATTTCACAAAATTCTAATCTAACTTGTTAATGAACTTTAATGAAATAAAATACTTACATCGTTTTGCCAAACAGAGTAGGCACGATGTTGACCATGTGGCAAAAGAAGTACAGAATCGACCGGAGTTGTATCAATCGTCGCAGGTGGTCGTCTCGTGGAATAAGTGTCAAGAATCCTAGGAACTGCAAATATATATATATATATATATATATATAAGCAGGGAAAAAACCGCCACCGCTTCCGACCGGTGACTCGCTCACCTCAGTACCGGCCGCGTGCCTGCCGTCCTCTTCCACGGCCTCTTCCTCCGGCGGGCGCCTGTTCTTCGTCGGAGTCCGACATCAAAACCAGAAGACACATAAATGGGTAGTTGACCTCCATATATGTCTTCTGATTCAATATCGTATTGTCAAGTCAATATTACTAACAAACTTGCTAATAAAAAATTAATTTTAGACTAATAATACTAACAAAACATCATAACAGACTAAATAATAAATGCTCATAGATCATTTCATTCTCGCAACAAGACACTTAAAAGTTAAAACAAACAAAAAATGAAAATATCAAACAAATAATCAAACTGAAAAATTCAAAGAACCAGCATCAATAATTAGCTGGTGTTTCAAAAAAGAGAGTTACTATTCGTCGCCCTAAATTTTTAAATTTCGTCGCCCTAAACCATACAACTTTACAAAACAACCCTTCATTTAATTTTATGGTTCAACCACCTAGAATTAATGCTCCAACCATCTAACCCAACCCATTTAACTCTTTCTTCCAACACAAAACAGAAATATCAAACCAAAAATTAAAACCAAACCACACAACACAAAATCCAACTACAATCTTCTACATTGATAAATTTTCGCCGGATTCTGGCGAGTTTGCCGGAGGTAGAGAAGTAGTCGGTCTCGATCGTCATAACATGCAGGGACTCGGACTAAAGGTAAGATTTCGTTTGCAATTTTTTTTCTTCTGGAAAACAAGTCGAGCATGTTGAAAATCTGCCTCGACCGGTGGTCAAGCATGTTGAAACCCTGCGTCAGCCATGGAACGAACGCGTTGTCAACCTGCCCGTTCCATCCTCCAGGAATGCTCGCAACATGCTCGTCCTCCTGTCTCGGCATGTTTTCAACATGCTCGACCCATGGTTCATTCTTGTTTTTAACATGCCCGTCCCTTGGTCTGGTCTAGTTTTGAACATGCTCGAGTTAATTTTGTGATGTCATGGACCTTTTTTAATGAAAATTCACATAAATTATAATATTTATGTTCATTAAGTTTCGTTGTTAATTGTGTTCATTAGGAAGGAGGATAAAAATCTTGTGCCACCATCATTTACTAACAAGGAAACTATTATGGATGATTCGGTAAATAGTTATTTTTTATAATTTAATTATCGTAACATAATTGTTGCACAAGTAAATGTTTTTACCTTGTATTTCTTGTAGGGTGGATCCGGAGTTAATGAGGGTGACAATGTTGATTGCACATCATTGTTTCTAAGTGATGTTTATGATGCCCATGATCAAGCTTGTAAAGCGGCAAAGGAGATTGCCATGAGTAATAGTTTTTCCTTAATAGTGGCATCAGTCAAGAGAAACGTTGGAGAAGGCAATCCGCGGATCTATATGGATTGCAACCATGGTAGTAGGAGCAACTCATATACGTCTGATCCCGCAAAGATATCAGAAGTTTGCTCAATATGAAGTACGATGCTCATCACAACATGACTCAGATTTATAATGAGACAGCAAAAATTAGGCGTGAGAGATTGGGTGGGTTGAAACCTATGCGGTGGACATTGATAGAAGCTCAACGTCTTGGCTACTTTATTGAGTGTGAATTTGATGATCAACGTCGTGTTACTAGACTCTTCCTATGCCATCCTGAGTAGATTTGGATGTTGTTGGCATGGTATTTTGTTGTTTTGATAGACTCGACGTACAAGACTAACAAGTATAAGCAGCCACTGGTTCAGTTGATTGGTGTTAGTCTGGTGAAGAAGAACTTCAACATTGGGTTCGCATTGATTTACTGGGGCTCATTGGGTCCTACTAGTTATCGACAATGTCGATGGGGTGACACCAATGCCATATTTTAGTCCACAATGGACTCATTTTGGGAATATGAGCACAATTCCGCATTGAGATGAGTTATACCAACAGGAGCAGGAATTGTATGCCATCCTTGGAGGACATTATCCACCCACTGACGATGAAGAGAATGATTAAACATTGTTGCCTTAGATTGATTATGTTATTGATGTGTCTAGTGTGTGTTTATGTTTAAAGTTGTGTGGATTTAGGTGCAATTATCAAGGATTGACATTTTGTGTTAAAATGTATGTGGTTTTAGGTGGAATTAATCAATGATTTTGTGTTCAAATTTATGTGGATTTAGTTGAAATAAATCAATTGTGTTCACAATTATTGTTGCTGAAAAAATAGACTAGGCGGGTTGAAAACCTGCCTGCACCACGGACCAAACATTTCACCTACCCATCTTCACCGTGGGTTGAGCATGTTGCACACCCACCTGACGGATGGTGCAGGAATATACCCTTCCAGCACAGGCCGTGGACAAAGCATGTTGTGAACCCGCCTTCCTAGAGATGAGGGCATATATCCTACCCGCCCTCCCGGAGGTCGAGCCATATTTTCTACCCTTCTAACCGCTGGTTGAGCCATATTCCCTACCCGCCCGATGGTGCAAGTAATTTTGTGTGATCATTAAAAATTGTTGTTTGTTGTGTTTTTGTTAGATATATAAGTAGTGGTTAAAAATTTTAATTAGTATATAAACACTCAAACATAACACATCCAAATGCACCTTAAGAAATATTCAACATCAATCTTAAGAAATATCCAACATCAAAACATAAAATATCCAACAGCCAAATGTGATGCCTGGTATCAGCTGGGAAACATAGCTATGAGGGGGAGGATCCACTGCAGCTTGACGACGCGAAAGCTTCTCCTGAAGCTCCTCCTCACGAAGTCTATCTGACTCCTCTTGACGTTTTTTCCGCTCAGATACTGTAACGTTGCGTCCGAGAACCCTCGATTTTTCCTTGCCCTTTCTTTCGCTCATTGTTGCCTGCTATCAAGAAAATAAAATTATTTATTTTCAGAATTGTAATTGACAACCATACATCTTTTAACTATACATAATAATTATTTACAACCATAAAATTTATGAATTCCAATACAAATTATATTGTCAAATACTAATTATATTAATCATCACAAACCCTCGTACTAATTCTTACCCTTTCTTTCGCTTATTTTACCAACTATCAAGAAAATAAAATTAATTCTTCTTAGTATTGCAATTAACAATCCTATATTCATTAACTATTTATAATCATTATTAACAATCAACAACTTTTTCAATTCAAACACTACTTATATTGTCAAATGCTAATTAACATCCTCTCATCACACAGCAACCGCAACAAACAGATTCTTTTCTTCCTTCCCATTATAAAATGTCATATATTGATTATAATTTACCATTCAAATTTATATATTATTAATTAAAATGAACATTCTAATCATTAACATTTGCATTTTAATTGAAAAAAAATCAAAACGGGTCGGGTGGGTCGGAAAACGGGTCGAACCAGGGTCAGGACGGGTCGAAAAATGGGTCGAACCAGGGTCAGGGCGGGTCGGAGACCGGATCGGACCAGGGTCGGGGCAGGTGGGCTACCTGGCTCCGCCGGATTCGTGCGGGCGCCCTGCCTGCGTCTACCACCGGCCAAATCGATCGCCCTACCTGCCTCTAGCCACTGGCGACGGGTTTTCAACCCGCGACGTCGGCGCAACTCAACCAAACGAGAAGAGAGGGAGAGAGAGATTTACCTCTGGCGGGTCTGAGCAGAAGCAGAGGGCTAGAGGCGGACGATGATTTGGAGGCTTCTCCTTCCTCCTCGGCGACAGTGCGGCAGATCTGGGCTTGGGCGAAGATGCTGGCGGCGACGGGTCTCGGTGGCGGCGACGGGTCTTGGTGGTGGAGGCGAGTCTGGGTGAGGGTGGCGGCGACTTCCTCTCCTTCTGGATGGCGCCGGAGCTCTGGGCGAGGGGTGAGGGTGGCGGCGACTTCGGTGGCGACTTCCTCTCCTTCTGGATGGCGCCGGAAAACTGGGTGAGGGGTGAGGGTGGCGGCAGGGTGAGTCTTAGGCGAAAATAGGGTAAGGAAAGGGTGGGTCAATTTAGGGTTTAGGTTAAATGAGGGGTAAATTCGTCCATATATGTAAGTTTAGGGCTATAAATTCAAAAACTTAGGGCGACAAATAAGAATTCAGTTCAAAAAATACACCTCTTTTTTGGGTTAATTGCATGGTTGGTCACTGAGATTACAAAAAACGTTCATGTTTGGTCACTGAAAATATTTAAATCCAATCTTGGTCACTCAAATTAGTTAAATGGTTCAAGTTTGGTCACTCTCCGTCCAACTCCGTTAAATATGTCTGATGTGGCAGTCAACCCTCAAAGTTGACCGTTAACTCGGTGACGTGGCAATTAAAAAATAATAAATAAAATAAATTTTAATCTTCTACCATTTCCAACTCATTTTCACAATAAAGTAAAATAAAAAAATAAAAACAATTATTCTAAGGATGAGCTTTCCCCTCCAGGGCAACGTCGTGATGGTTCCTCTAGCATATCTTCGGAGTCCAGAGATGGGAAAAATTTATCTCAGTCTCTCTCAGTCAGTCAGATCTTCTTTCCCCAAAATCCCAAGTCAAACCATCTCAAACAACAACAATGTCGACCCGCTACCTCCTCCTCCTCGCCCTCACCGCCTTCCTCCTCGCCTCCAATCCGGCTTCAGCCTCCTCCTCCGCCACCGACGACGACGACGACGAGGACCTCACCTTCCTCGAAGACGACTCCTCCTCCTCCTCATCCCCCGCCCAGCACTACCCCGAGTACGCGGCAGCGGCCACGGAGCTGAAGGACGAGAAGGATGTCGCGCTGGCTAAAGTGGACGCCACGGAGGAGAGCGAGCTGTCTCAGGAGCACGATGTGCAAGGGTTTCCCACTCTGTATTTCTTCGTGGACGGGGTTCGCAAGCCTTACCCTCGCCAGAGGACCAAGTCAGTGATCGATTTTTTTCTCTCGGCTCTGTTTTTTACTTTTAATTTTATCTGTTGAATTTGGTTGCTGAAGTTTCGGATTTCGTGTAGAGAGGCTATTGTTACGTGGATTAAGAAGAAGATTGGACCTGGAATCTCTAATGTCACCACATTGGATGATGCGGAGCAGATTTTGACTTCCGAGAGCAAAGTCGCCTTGGGTTACCTTATGGGTTACCTTAACTCCTTGGTGGTGAGTTTTTTTTCATTTCTCTGAGGATGAACCGCCGCCGATTCCTCCTCCGCCGGGGAACCCTGAAGCCATTTTTTATCCTCTTTTTTTCTCTCTGTTTCCGGAGGGGATTGCGGCATGTGACCAAACAGTAGAAGCCATTTATAATTATTTTTTTTATTTTTTATTTTACTTTATTGTGAAAATGAGTTGGAAATGGTAGAAGATTAAAATTTATTTTATGTATTATTTTTAAATTGCCACGTCACCGAGTTAACGGTCAACTTTAAGGATTGACTGCCACATCAGACATATTTAACGGAGTTGGACGGATAGTGACCAAATTTGAACCATTTAACTAATTTGAGTGACCAAGATTGGATTTAAATATTTTCAGTGACCAAACATGTACGTTTTTTGTAATGTCAGTGACCAACCATGCAATTAACTCCTCTTTTTTATTTTACTTTTCTCGAACCCTCACAAATCCACCCTTCCTCCTCCTCTCCTCGTTCTCGATCTTCTGCCATCTTTATTTTTTGGAAAATCTCCGTTCTCTTCGTGCTCGTCACGATTGGACTAAAGTCATTCTTCTTCGATATTTTGTTCGGTGATCTCCTTGGCGTGATTCGCTGGGAAACTTGATTCGTTGGAGGTCAAGATCGTTGTTGGAGGTGGTGGTGGTGGCTCTGCGGGTGCTGCATTTCCCGGTGAATGGGAGCACGGACGGAGCTGGAATTCTATTAGGAAGCTCAGCTTGGAATAGAATACAGGGGAATGTTGTATTTGAAGCAGCCAAGCCCGATTATATGCGTCGGGAAAGGGCTGTGATCGTGTCGCCATTGTGGCCTGCTGAATTTTGGTTTGCCGAAATCTCAGGACTTGAAGTTGAATGCGCTTGTGATAAATTCCCTGAGCCTGGGGCTCGGGGAGAGATCTGCCGCCTATTTACGAACCGAATTCGAGATACCAGATAGAAGTGACAGAGCAACAAACCTGCCTCCAGCCATGGCCGAGAACGGGGGGCCTTCTACATCTATTCTCACAATCAATGGCGAATTGCCTCGCCGTCCACCAATGGACTTACCTATGCAGAAATTCAGGCTCTACGAAACGCGATCGGTATTTATCTTCCTTTTTCTCGATCTTCCTGAGATCTACTTCTAATTCCCGTCGTCGTATAGGCTCAGCTTCCTCTTCTCCTCGCTTCGATGGTAGCCTTGGTTCCCATTTTGGGAGTCGATTTTCTGAATTGTGCTGGAACACTTGTGTCTTCTTGGTGCTTCTCTCCGTACAGGATTTAATATTTCTTTTTTCTTTTTTAACCCTCGTTAATTAACTGCCTTAACGACGGTTTGGCAGTTGAAATTCAAGTCTAGTTCGTTTGGTGTTGCAAATGCAGTGCAGTGATGGTCATGCTCTGCGATAAAAGCTTTGTTTCTGGCTATACTGGATTGTTTTAGGCTCTTCATGTAAATGTTAGCATTTTATTAATTTTGCATATGTTCCCCGACCGAAGGATTAGAAATCTTTGCCTTTGCATGCTGTGCTGATTTGGGTTTGCTTAGAATTGTTTTGCAATTTGCTTTTTTGATGCCTCATGCGCTCTTCTGTTTCTACGTTGTTTAGAAATTTTACATGATAGGTAGGGACAAGGGTAGGACTTGTTGGAGAGTCCTGAAGATTGACAGATTAGATCCTTCTGAGCTCAGCATACGTGAAGGTTCGACTACTTATACAGAGAGTGAATGTTCTGATTTGTTGAGGCGGATAAATGAAGGAAACAAGGCCACTGGCGGTTTAAAATTTCTTACCATTTGTTATGGGATAGTTGGTATGTGGTTCCGGCTTTACTCTCACTCACCTTGAGGTCTATTACTCTTGTTATCTAATCATTGCAAGGGCCTTTTTTCCCTCTTAATCTGTTTTTGTTTCAGGGTTTGTGAAGTTTCTGGGTCCATATTACATGTTGCTAATCACAAAAAGAAGAAAACTTGGTTCAATATGCGGTCATAATGTATATGCTGTCTCTAAGTGTGAGATGATTCCAATACAAAATTCTTCTGCACAGGTTGATACTGTTGATTCTAAGAACGAGAGCAGGTATTACAAATTGTCCTTGTCATTGCGTTCATTTTAGCACTTCTTGTGACAATTAAAATGCTGCATGGAAGGTTTTGATTGATCATCTTTTATTCCACCATTCCCCCTCTCTCATTATGTATATTTGAAAGACTTTCTGCGACCTTCCACTCACTTTCATCATTATTATCATATATTTGTGGTTGAAAATTTTTCGAGGGCTTCATTGTCATAGTTTGCAGACTAATCACTACACAGATACATACAATAGGGTGAACTATCTATAGGCCTCAATACTAGTTCATCTGCTATTCTACCCTAGTAAAATGTATTCATTTTGCTTTTATGGAATGAAGACAAAGTTCTCAACCCCATAACAATTCTGAAAGATGTCTTCCTTTCTTCTTAAATCACTTATCATGTTCTGATGGATGGCCTATTTTTGTGTTTAGTGGCTTTTCCAGATATAATGATTTAATTTGCACATGTAATCTTTGGAGAAGCATAAATTTTTTTTCCTTGTCATGCTCATCTTATCACCCGTTTAGTTGTGTGCCTCGATGACACTTTTGTTTCTTTTGAGGGTCTTCTGTTGTTGCCTAATTATATGTGATCTGCTGCTGGTTTAGATACAAGAAGCTCCTATGCATGGTGGACCTCACAAAGGACTTTTATTTTAGCTACTCATACCATGTTATGCGTAGTCTTCAAAGGAATTTGTGTGAGAAAGCGAAAGGCCAAGTCCTTTATGAGACAATGTTTGTCTGGAACGAGTTCCTTACTCGTGGAATTCGAAATCACCTTCATAATACACAGTGGACTGTTGCATTAGTATATGGGTTCTTCAAGCAGGTAATCAATGGATTACGTGCCTAGTCTTTGTAATTTAATTTTTCTTTGCCCTTTTGGTGCTGGTTATTTTGGTAATAGAATTTGCTGAACTGGTTAATGTCATGCAATGTTCATCATCAGTTGCTTGTTTCTTGATTTTTGTTGTAATACTTATGCATCCTTAACCTGTTATAATGGATTTGCTTTTCTGGATTGCTTGCATAGGCAAAAGGGATAACCAACAAACTTAGCTAGTGAATTGAACTTCAGTGGATTAATCCTGCCGGATATTGTTGATTTGCCAGACCTCCTTGATCTGGATTTGTCTGAAAATCATTGATTTAGAAGATAACATTAGGAAGAGGGAATAGTAATGTATAATTGAAAATAAGAATTAAAGTAAGAGTAATAAATAAATTTGCTTTTACATAATTCTCCAAGTTCATAAAGTAATCGTACATCCAAACAACAAAATTTTCAAATCCATAATTTTCCAAATCTATCACTGCCTTCCTTAATTTTTCTAATGTAGACATCCAGATTCCTTAATTTTCCAAATTTATATTGCATGAGGCATATGTTGATTGTTGGGTTTGGCTTTGTGATGTTTTCAATGCATGATTTACTGCTTCTGGTAAATGAATGGGCTGTCATCAGGGTTCATGACTTGGTCAATCTAGTAGTAATTGTTTCTTAATGAGTGTAGGAGTCGCTCTCTGTTGCTGGCCGCGACTTCAAACTTACCCTCATTGCAAGACGTTCACGTCATTATGCCGGCACCAGGTAGGACAATTCAAATGTAACCAAACTCTAGACGATTTTTTTTTTTCTTTCTTGGAAACTTTAACTACAATTTGACAGAGGCTATACTCATCTCTGTGTTGTTCAAACTTTTTTAATTTAATGATATCAAAGCATAGTTAGCAAACTTTGTGAATGATGATTGGCATAGGGCACCTGTATGTTTCTCTCATGTTATGCTTTAAACTCCAGGTATTTAAAACGCGGTGTTAACGAGAAGGGAAGAGTTGCTAACGATGTTGAGACAGAGCAAATAGTTTGTGAGGATGTACCCGAAGGGCTTCCAGTGCAAATAAGTTCTGTTGTGCAGAACCGTGGCTCTATTCCATTATTTTGGTCGCAAGAAACCTCCCGTCTGAATATCAAGCCAGATATCATATGTATGCCCATGCTCTTTGTCTGCTTCATGAAAAGTGTGTCCTTTCAATTTTATTCAGAAGCCTTCTTTGTTCTTCTATTTCTAGTGTCGAGGAAGGACCAAAACTATGAAGCAACCAGACTTCACTTTGAAAATCTCTCCAAGAGATATGGAAATCCAATTATCATACTGAACTTGATTAAAGTAAGTTGTCTTTTGGCATTGCTTCTTCTGCATCTCCACTTCTGCTGGTCTACTGGGGACACCCCTATTGACCTAGTTTGAAGTTTCTTCTAGAATTGTGAATGTTTACAGATGTACGTGGCTATCATCTTAGCTTTTATGTACTGCATAATTTTGCATAAACAGACACGGGAAAAGAGGCCGCGAGAATCAATTCTTCGTACAGAGTTTGCTAATGCTATTAGTTATATCAATAAAGATTTATCAGAAGAGAACCGCCTACGGTTCCTTCACTGGGACCTGCACAAACATGCTCGGAGGTATCTCTTACGATTGGTTTGAGGTTTCCTTTCTCTTTTCATGTCAAATATCTGGATACTTTGTTCTTACGTGGAGGAACTTGTTTCTCTGTTATGGTACTCTCAGCAAAGCAACCAACGCTCTATTACTTCTAGGGAAAGTGGCTGCATATGCGCTGACCTTAACAGGTTTCTTTTACTGTCATGTAACACCCACTTCGGAACCTGAAGGCGGCCTTGGTTTCTCATCATCCGAGTAAGTTCTCTTACCACATTTCTACAGATTGCAGTACTCCACTTGTGTTCTAAGTCTAACAAACATGACGAAGTCCCGATATAGTAATGGCATAACTTGAGGATGTGCTAAGAATTTATCCATCCACTTTATTGTCTAGTCACTATGTCGTGTATATTATTCAGTCGTTGACAGAATACGTCGTTGTCCTTTGCTGGTGTTTTCTGTCTGGTCACTACTTGTAGTAGTCTTGAGAACTGTCGGACATAAAAAAAATATTACTCTCTGTGTTTGTACACGTTTAGCTTCTTGGTGCAAAGCATTTGACAGATGTTCTAACAAGAAAAATCATTTGACGTCTTGAGGACCTTGGTACAACGCTGTCACTTTTGTGAAAATATGTCTTTTGTCATAAGTTTCTGGACCCATACTGCACAGCTAGCAGGGAAGTTTGAAATGAAATACTTACCCTTATGTTATTGACCCCGAAGCAGCTATTCTTCGCTCTTCTCCTTTCTTTTTTTTTTCTTTCTATTTTCTTAATTGGGTTTCGATTCTTTTATGCAACAATTTTCTCTTAATCTTGGTTCTTCTTCTAACTTAGGTATATTCTCTTTTTAACTTCAATAATATAAATACACTGGAAATAAACACATTTAAGAGGTTCTTCTTTCTGATGCCAGTGATCTGAGTCTAGGATGAAAAGCTAACCTGCTGAAAGTCAGGCAACTGGGCAAGTTCTTGAAGTTTACGTGGTTGGATGCTTCATGAGATTTTAACTGTGAATTATTATGTTTTGGATGCTGGGCAGGAAGGCTGAAAAAGGAGCTATGTTTCCGCAGAAACATTTTGATAATGGTCACGAGGATACCAATAACTTAGAGAGAAAGTTAAGTGGAGTTGGTAATGTTGCTAACGGCAATCATTCTGCAAAGCAACTGATGTTCCAGAATGGAGTCTTGAGGACCAATTGTATAGATTGTCTCGATAGAACAAACGTTGCACAGTTTGCATATGGCTTGGCTGCTCTTGGATCCCAGCTTCACACTTTAGGAGTATTAGATTCTTCCAAGATAGATCTTGATGCACCTTTGGCTGATCATTTGATGGGATTTTATGAAAATATGGGTGATACACTTGCCCATCAATATGGAGGCTCAGCTGCTCACAACAAGGTGATTTAGTTCGGTTTGTTAACTTTAGAGCTCCAATATATTTTTCCGTTCTTACCTCGTTACCTTCTTTTCTTGCATATTTGATATATCGTTGGGGAGATTTAATGGGCAGAACTAGAACCTACTATTGACTGGGGCAAAACCTAGTCTGGTTTTTTACAAAGTGGAAGATGTGATTCAGTTTCAGAAACTGTACTGTCCTGAATTTGCAAGGCAGTTCCGGTACAACCTTAGATTGGGTTATAGTATTCTATCAGATTTACCAAACGCAAGGCCTCTTGACAAATACTTGTTCAAATAGATGAACGATCAATTGCTGAACTTAAAAAATTACGTACCTTTACTCTGATCAAAATTTGTAGTCATTTTGATGAACGGTTAAAATGATATGGAGCCACATATGAAACTCGGTGCATATATGAGAATGATCCGGAACATAATATGACTTGTAGATTTCTTACTCTATTTCTTAAACTAATACATCCTATAGATATTTTCGGAGAGACGGGGTCAGTGGAAAGCAGCAACCCAGTCTCAGGAATTCTTCCGAACTCTTCAAAGATACTACAGCAACGCATACATGGATGCACAGAAACAGGATGCTATTAACGTGTAAGTAGTTTCTGACTTTTCAGTGCGGTCACTTTGACAGACTTTCCTTCAATCTGAATTACTCTCTATTACTTCGGTAAAACAGCTAATCGAATTTCTGTAAATTTCTATTGGACCAGATTCTTGGGTCACTTCCAGCCACATCATGGGAAACCTGCACTGTGGGAGTTGGATTCAGACCAACACTTGAACTTAGGAAGTAATGGCCATGACATTGATACCAGGTAGTTTATTCAGACCATTACTTCACGGTTCCATTGTGCATACTGTGCTACAATTTACTGTCTTTGTCCATCACTGTACTTTTGAATCCCAGCATCTGCTTTTGAGATTTTTACCAGTGTTAATCATTCTCTTGTAATTTTTACAAGTTCATAATTATTTCCAGACATAGTTTTTAATTTAAGTTCGATTTTTTTGCGAACTTGTATGGATGTTTAGATATGGTAGTATTTGTGCACATTGAGGGATTGCACTGTCGAGATGTTTCAGTAAACCCAGTAAACCTTCCATTTCTCTTTCTTGATTTATTAACTATTTTCATTTTTCGAAACTAGGAATTTTCTTATCCCGACAGAAAGATATCTTCTAACCATTGTGATTTATTAACTGCTTGATAAAATTTGGAGGGTACTCCTGTCACATTGGTATGATTTTGCCATGGTGAACTCTACAAAAAGGGATTCCAATCTCATCTTATTCAGTTGGAAGTGATTCACTCCCTCTTTTATTAATTTGATCATTTAGGGTTTGGCCCAGCTACCCCAGTAGGCCAAAGTCTCTCGCCCTGTGAACCGGGTTTGGATGGGTCCTCTGAATGCATGATATTCTTTCGCTGCTTCTTCTTCATGCCCTCCTTGATGGTTGATTTCCATGCTTTGTTTAGGTCATTTTTCAAAAGGTCATTGTCAGATGGAAACATTCTTCGCCACAGTTGTTCCCCAGTATCTGCTCCAAATCTTGACCGAAATAACTTTTCGAGAACAGCTTTTCCTGAACAATGGCATGGAGCAGCCAACATTCCCTCAGAGTCTTCCCCTGAGATATCAACCTGTAATGCCAATTTGGCATTTTTAAGGTTTGTAATTTCATTGCTTGACTTACAGCTGAAGTGATTATTGTATTTAGTTCTAGATTGCTGTCTTTGCCGGAAGCCCCCATATGTTGACCATGAATTCTAGTGTTTTATGCCTTTGTTTGCTAGAGGTTTCATATTGCAGTTATTTACTCCTTCAAGCTCCTAAGAAAATATAGCAGATTTTTTTTCAATAATAGAGGTTATTTCTCTGCAAGTTTTCCCCACTCTTTGAGTTTTTTATGACTAATTTCTGCTAGACGTGCAGTAATTATAATGCATTTTATCAATCAGTAAATTCCATACATCTTTTCTGGAACTTAAAACATTTATTCTTTGACATTAGAAGGTAGTGTTGGATGTGTAAGCATCCATAGGTTGTGGTTCGCCAAAGCAACATGGTAAATTAGAAGGTAGTATACTAACTATAATGCATTTCTGTCATTCAGTAAACTTAAAAATTTATTATTTAAAATGATTTTCCTTGTAAATATCGTGCATCTGTATTCTTATGGGGATCTTATTACAATATGATGACACTTATTGGGTGAAAATTAGGCACACTTCCCAACTACCTCACAGTCACAGACAGCTGTTTGGAGACATACAAAGAGATCAAATCCATGAAAGTGATCATATTTACTTTTCTGAAGACACACTTAATTGGTCAAATTTTGTTGATCTGGACTGGCTGTCCTCATCCGGGAATTCATTTGAAGATGAGCCATTTGATAGGTAAATTTTGTTCCATCTCTAACCTTCAGGCTCATTTATGAGTTAAGGAGCTCGTAATATAATGTTTCAGAATGGACTGGCTTTTCCTGTTTGATTGTCCCTCGTGGCTGTCATTCCCGTTCATAAGGAATGCTCGGAGTAGATGCCTATTCTCTGGTAGAGTAAGGGTGTGGCATTTTGTGGTTGTTATATAACTGGGAATTTTATATTTTTCCTCAATAATTAATGCAGGACATTTTTTTTTTAGTAAGGGTGATATAGGTATTTTTTGTAAATAGGTACTACTGAAGGGATTCGAACCTGGGACCTCCAAGTTCAAGGCTAATAGTATTACCACTAGACCAATCCCTTGTTCGTTAATTAATGCAGGACATTAGTGCTCACAAACTCCCCCAGCGCTGGGCAGTCGTCAGATAGTTGCGTCACAAATGGAATGATGACCAGGGAGCCAACCCCAACTGCGAGTGAATATGGATCCATGAGGGTGGTGAGTATTTTATCCACTTGGATGTTTGCTTTCTTGAAGCTCTCGTTTCCCTATTGTTGGTTGTGTTAAAATCCTGTGTCGTGTATTTGAAGGGACCGGAGACTGAAATGGAGTTATCTGTTGCTAGTAGTTCACAGCATCCCAGTGCGTTGGAGGACTACTCGGATAGTTTTGTTCATTGGGTAAACTATGGAGAAACACTCTGCCATTGAGAGATACCTACTGCTTGTATTCATCACAAGATGATTACTTCCTATCCACCTTATGACTTCACCTGATCACAAAGATTTTAGTTGCTGACACGCCCAACAATAGGCGGTAAAGAGGTTAACAAGCGTTTAGTAGCAAAGGTTCCCGTTGAAAGAAAAGGACATCACTCAACACTTGAATTATTCCAACCGAGGATCCTCACAGGACGCAAGCGAAGATGGAAGGAACCAGCACTAAGCAAAGAGTAAATAGCCAAATAACCCAGAGAAAAAACCAGGAAAAAAGCGTTCTTTTTGTTGTTGGAGGTGGTCCTGTCCTGTAAAGTTAGGGGGTGTTATGTAAATATGGTGGTCGTGAGTCGTGACATTAATTATTTTGCTTGCTTACATGTTTGAATGAGTTGTATGAAGAAGGATGGGTAGGGTTGTTTGAAGGTAAACATTTTGTTCGGGGGATGGGAAAAGTGCTTTGAGATTATATAGGAACTAATGTGATCGTTCATGGTTGAGGTTATGCAGATCCTAATGCCTCGAGCATGTGGCTGCCAAGTAGAACTTGTTGATGTTAAATGTCTTGTCCTGTAGCTACCAAAATTACTTGGGTTGGTCTCTGTATTGTCTTGTCTGGTTTCTTTAAAGTAGAACCATATTCTTTCTTTCTTCTTTCTTCCACCAGTAATAGAATACTGCACAATGTTTTCTATTATGCCATCGGTCTCATCATCAGGCGCACCATTTATGTATGGTCTTTCTTCTCGGTAACACAAGGGCATCAAAGTCCAAATCTGGTCCAGATAAGTTAAGGCAGCAAAGCAATCACCTATCACCTCATATGATCCTCTGAGATTCTGAAGGTCAGTTTTCTAGTGTCTATTATCATGTCCATGAAGACTCAAGGCAAGGCTGTTCAGGCAATCATGAAATACTAAAACATAAGGTCCCAAACCCTAATTCGCAGGTCACTGCCGGCTTCATAATATGTTGAGCCAGATCCAGCTGTGATGTTCAAAAAGATTCAGCTAAGAATGGGGAAGATGCGAGTGATGTGGTCCAATGGGACTGCATCGCCAGAGTTCTTCTTGAGCTCAGGATGGTTGAATTCTGTCTTTGGAAGAGCAATGATTTGTCCACCACCTTGGCCCATCTCTATAACCCACCCATAGTTTACCACTTGCTGTTCAAGGAATTTATCCAGTGCCAAGCCTTCGATGTTGATGGCCTGAAGTAAATATGAACAAGGTGTCAGAACTCAGAAATTGGGGACACACATCTTACATAGTACACAGGCTATGCATTTTTTTACCAGAGATTTCAATAGAAAAAAAGAAACCACGGCTTGACAGAGAAATGTCTTTTCTCGCCGCACTATTGGCAGTCCTAGGGACTGCACAAAACTCTCTAGTTCTATGTCTAGAGCAGCTACCATCTAGGGCTTGAATAGATCAGTTGAAAAATGCTGTTTAGTTGCCAGCTATAATAACCTACGGGCACAGCTGATGTCCTAGGATTCAAAAATTACATATGATTTAGAAAAGAGATTGTATTTGAGCAACAAAAGCTTCTGCAGAAGGAGGGGGAGCTAAAGAAGCTTCATACAGTTTCTGGTAGAAGTAGGAAGATAAGCAAAAACCATTGTGAGCTCTGACAGGAAAAATGCATACCTCTGCTAAGACGGACCTAGGAACCTTTTGGTAGGTCAAGGAAAGGACGTGAACCGCATAGGCTTGGATAGCTTGCTCAAACCCTGCCCCAAGAGAAACTCAAATCATAAACAAAATGCAACAGACAAAGCATATCAGTAAGGTGCAACTAAATTTGTTGACTTGTAAAAGTAGATCATAATGTAGGGTTGTCCAAGTAAAGCTGATACAAACATGTGTTCACAAATAAGCACTCAGGACTGAAGCCATGCCATTCAAAAAGATGTCACAAGTCTCAATCCTCTGCATCAGACTAACATGCAAGAAAATCATTCTTTGCCTATCAAGTGGCACAACAGAATATGACGATTCACATCATACTCACAGGGACACTTAAAACAGACCAGAACTAAAAGAACCTAATGAATAGTAGCAGATCTACCTGGTACAGCTTCAACAATATGTCGACTCTTAGCTGCTTCATCCCAGAATTGACGAAATCCACCAGTCTGCATATTAAAATGAAGAGAGCTCAAAAATTATGTTGGCTTTCAAGGGAACCTAGAAGTCCAGCAATATCTATTATATACCTCAAGATAATGGGAGAGGACAATCAGAGTCTTGAAAGGCTGCTCCATTTGCTGATGATCAGAAATCAAAGCAGGCAAATTAAACCCAGGAACATAAGGGTGAAGGCTGAATATTGGGCAAAAACTACTCAAAAGGACCAAAAAGTTAACCAAGCATCTGCAGCATTTGCTGATAGAATAAAACTTGTAAACCAAAAGATTCACTTAAAAAAAAAAAAAGATTTACAATCTAATATTTGCTGGACTGGTTGGCTGAGTGTTAACCAAGGTGAAGGTTCTCACAATTGAAAAGGCAGAAAATGCTAAACCCCATGAGATAGTAACCAACCATGTAATAGGTGAGCCAATACGCTCACACAAAAGAATTAAGTATATGTTTGCAAGTAATACAATAGTAATAAAAAAACGAGTTTTGCAACCAAATGCATGAAGAGTACCCTCAAGACAATACAGAAGGGATGATGAAAATAGAAAGAGTGCTAGAATAAATACTTCCATAGGAAGCGAACAGAAATGAAGTACAATCATTCCATACCACTCTTTCTGGGATCAAAAAGAGACAAAGGCTGAAATCTGGAGCCGGCATTGCCATGAGGGCCTGCATAAACACAATATGTGCACCTCAAAACAGAGTTGGAAGACATTGAATAAAAGTGTGGGCCAATTTAAGCAAGCCAACCAAACCTTAACCAAAATGCGAGCAACAATTTGGGTGCTCAACCGCTCTGGCTCAAACTGCAGTAAGAAACATAAAGCAACACTAAAGGTTAAAACTTGTATCATTTCACATAATCCATTAAAAAATAAGTATGCCAAAAGCACCAAATTGGGTGTAAGGGAAGCCAAGAGTTGTAAGTAAACAAAAAGTTCAGTCATCACACCTGATAAAGGCGAAGAAGGCAGAGATTTGCATCTAAGCTGTATGTTTGTGAGGCAACCTGATCATAAGCAAATAGAAAACAAACATCTTAATAACCATTGAATTTGCTCCATTTGGGCTGCTAACAAAGTGAAAGAACTCATGGATCCTATCATCAGCGATAAATGTTTGCCATAGTTCGGAGTATCAAATGGTGCATCCTTGGGTTGACCCTTTTCTAGTTCAAGATCTACAATTGTTTTTCATATGTTCGCTGCTCTGACAGATAGATGCTCCTAAATGAAAAATCCTTTAAGGCACTGGCATAGACACTTGAAAGACTGAAACGGAATCAAAATTCAACACAAGCAGATGCATGCCCCGATATCGCCAGAAGCAGATATTAACACAAATCCAAGTCGATGACCTTGTTTCCCAATAAACTGAAGTCTCCCAGACAAGACTCGAAACTAAAATTCCACTACAGTCTACAGACAACAACTCCGAACATCACAAATCCTAATTCACAGCACAATAAAGCTGGAATGAAATATTGTGTTACAAAAACTGAAGACCGATAATGGATGTATGATTGTAAGAAGGAGAAGGAAAGAGTCAGAGTGGGAAGAACCTGCTCATTGACGTAGTTTTCAAGATCGGGGAGGATGTCGGGATTGTAAGGATTCACAGCTACCAGCTGCTCCACTGTGTATGAGACTTGCTGAGGTTTCTGAGGCTCTTTTTCCATTCCCATTTTGGGGCGTATACGGTTTCGACGGAGAACTCTTCCGATATATCTCACCGGCGGCACAGACCTTGGACTCCCCTGTAAGGCTGCAACTGAGAAGAAACACCTTCCGCTTTGCTGAGGGTTTAGGCCTTTAGGGTAACAGTCTACCAGAGGCGTCAAGATTGAATACAGAAAGACATATATGCCCCCTCCTCTGACTTGCATTAATATGCGGATAATTGGATATCAAAGGTGATTAAACCGGTTTATATCATTGGGTCGGTTTAGTAAGTACTAAGTAGTATAGCTTTATCAGAATAAATTCAATTTATATCGGTTCATTTTTTTTTACAAAAGAAAATCATATTGATTAAGAAAAAGATCACAAGTTACATCCTAGACACAACCCAAGCACGAAAATCGTACAATCGACACGAAGTCGGAGACAAAGACAGGATCTTCCTAGCCACATAAAGGGGACCCAGTTGCTATTCCAACCTACTAATCAAACCCGGAAACCACTATTCAGAGCCAGCAGACACAAAATCTCAGAAATAATAACCCTGACACGAGCATCATGCGCGTCCTTGGCATTAACCTTATCAATAAGCACCTTCGCATCACCCTCAAACCTAACTTGATGGATGCCAAGAGTCTGACACTAGTGCATAGCTTCGCGAAGAACAATTATCTCCGCCATTAGAGGGTCCATAATGTTTTGAAGAAACACTCCATTTGCCAATAGCACATTCCCACCACTGTCCTTTAAGATCAGCCCTCCCGCTGAATGTGAGTCAACACTTACCGCACCTTCCCACATACAGACGACACTCGGCAAATCCCCTTCCCCCATATTTTGCTGCCAAGGTACCCGATCCAGACCCACTCTATCCTTTGGTAAGGACACCCATTCATGAATCTACTGGTGATATTGCTATAGTAATTGAGGAATCAAGAATTGCTTTCCCTCAAAGGCAGCTCAGTTTCTAGACTTCCAAATACGTCATAAAAACGCCACCAGAGCCACATTCTTGGCCAGCTGGGTCATCCTAAGAAAGCACTTTTTAGGAAGAAGGGAAAGGTCTGTCTCGGTAAACCATTGCCCAGATGCTCCAATGCTGAATGAGTCCAGAGAGCTATAGCGACTGGACACTCCCAAAAAAGGTGTTCCATCATTTCAGACTCCACCCAACACACAGGACATCGAGGCAACACCTGGACCCGTTTCTCAATTAACGCCTCCATCGTAGGCAAGATACGGTGAAAGATTTGCCATAGGAACAACTTTAACATAGGTGGGATCTTGAGTTCCCACATTTTCATGCAACTCGCCCTATCCATCCAGCTCACTATGGGGCACCACTCCCCATCTCCTGCCTATCAACCAAAACCGCAAGGTGATAAGCAGATTTGACAGTGAACACGCCATCACTCGTATCATGCCATACCAACCTATCCTCCGCAACCCTATTAGGCAAAGGGATCGCCAAGATGTAACGGATCACATCAGACGGAACATTTGCTGAAGTGATTGGCAACACCATCCTCCCCTCAGAAGATCAATAAGCTCTACTACCTTTGGGTCATTATCCTTCGTAATTACATGAGGATAACACCTAGGCGAGTGTGGGTGATTGGATGATACCCAGCTGGAATGATGGATAGAGGCCCGGGCCCCATCCCCAATCTGCCACCGAAGTCTTCTTTGCACGAGAGTGCGGTCGTGGAGAATACTTTGCCAGCCCCACGATGGACGAGATCTAGCGGTTACAGTTAGGAATGTTGACTCACACGAAATCACACCACAACTTAATCTCGACTAGAGCCCAACTCTAGCCGGGTGCAGTATAGGGCAAGTATTTAAATATCGACCCGGGTCGATCCATGTATCCCTACTTCAATCGGTTAGGTTGTTATCTAGCAAACAACTTTTGGGGGGGGGGGGGGGGGGGGGGGGGGGGGGGGGGGGGGAGGGGGGGGTGAGGAACTAGTGATCAATCTGTCACAGTAAAAAATTCACTAGCGATCGATTTGTCACGGGATCGATCCACTCACCAAGTCTAGGACAACCGCTAGGAGGAGCAACTAGTGATCCATTTGTCACGGGATGGATTCGCTAGAGATCGATTTGTCACGGGACCGATCCTCTCACTCAGGCTCTAGTGGTTTCCTAGGTCTCCCCCTCCAATCAGAATTTGAGCGGCTTATAGGTGTACATATAATCCGGTTTGGAAGAACCATCCTAACTTTCTTTGGTCTTCTCCGATGGATAGAAAGCCTCCGGGGTTTCAGTCTCAAGCTCCTATGAAAAATGCTTATCCAAGGCCGAGTCAACCATCATACCATGGAGCGTACCAAGAACAAAGTCGACCCTCCGATGGTCGAGTCTCTAAACTTGAAGACTTGGTAGGTCGATTCGTTACACTCTGCAACAAGAAGCTTGAGGCTATTGACAAATTTATAGAGAATGCTACGAAAAAATGATTAAGTTTGGAAGTGGGTCAAAGGAATCAACAAGCTTTACTTCAAAATCTTGAAGCCCAACTAAGCTCATTTCACAAGCTTTATCGTCAAGACCACAAGGACTTTTACCGGGCAATACCGAACCTAATCCTAAGGAGGGATGTCATGCGGTAACTCTAAGGAGTGGCCGACCATTGGAGGAGGTTCTTATCTCAACACCGAGGATACCGGTAAGAGAAGTTCAATGTGAAGTTGTTCAAGAAGAAGAGTTAGTTCGCGAAGATATGCAACCTACTATCAAAATCAAGATTGAAGATGAGGAGAAGTCTAAGAAGACCCACTTACCCGGTCCAAAACCATAAGATCCTTATCGTAGACGGTTATTTGAAAGTGATCTATATTATGAATGTGCTCCATGGAAGGATACATTGAAGCAATTGAAGGTAACAGTCCCTTTCCTAGACATGGTTCTGAAGATTTCAAAATATACTAAATTATTGAAAGAAATATTGTCGGGAAAGAGGAAAATGGAAGAAGTAGCTATGGTTTCCATTAGTGAAGTTGCTTCGACATCCATCTGATGTGAAGGCTTCCCTCCAAAATTAAGAAATCCGGGAATCTTCACTATTCCATGCACCTTTGGAATCAAAACTTTTTGGAATCCGCTAGCAGATTTGGGGTCGAGTATCAATATTATGCCTAAAAGAATATGCAGTGAGTTAGACCTTGGACCACTCATACCTACTAAAATGCGGATTGATTTGGCCAATAGGTCCATTGTCGAGCCAAGAGGAGTCATAGAAAACTTCTTGGTGAAGTGCGCCCATTTCGTTTATCCTATGGATTCATGGTTCTCGACACGGAAGGGTGTGATGCATCGATAATCATAGGCAAACCATTCTTAGCTACGGCAAGGACCATTATCTATGTAAGTGGGAGCAAGATCACCTTAAGGTTTGGAGAGGAGGAGATAAGCTACAAGATGACTAGAATCCCCAATTTTCACAAGTATTACAAATGGGACAATGTCAAAATGGATTGTGAGCTGGCTAGCCCTCCTACCATACCTCCTTCAAGCCCCGAGATAGAATGGTTCGATATGGTCTCTCATGTTGACCCTCTTGCGAGATTAGGAAGAGACCGGGTAAAGAAAAGTTTCCTTACAAAAAGTCTACTCAAGAGTTGTTCAAGGTTTCTCATCAAGACAATGATCATAGAAGGAAACTTAGAAGATTCATCTTTGAATAAAGATACCCCAAGGAAAGCGTGTGAAATGTTAAGAGCAAACTAGCTCCTATATTTGAATATGAAGAATCCGGGGAATTGTATAAGCCATTCACGGACGAGGACATTTATAAAAGGGAGTTTAGGTCCTTCAATCATGAGCACCAATCTCCGAACATTTCTTTCCAATCTAAAGCACCGGATGCAACATCAAAGCGACTCCATGGTCATCACTTGGGACTTCACCACAAGTATGATTTCTACGAAGAATCATCGGTGTAGAACAGAGCTCTTACCTCTTGATTACAAGGAGTCAAGTCCGGCGTAAAGACTTTAATAGACGCGCTAGTTGGGAGGCAACCCAACAACTCGGTTCGCGTATCTTTTCCTTTTTCTTTTTGAATAATTATTAAGTAGATGAGTAGAATTGCGTAGATGATGCTTGATAGGACTTTACCCTTGCCTCGCCTTGTCTTTGGATGGTTGATTTCTTTAGATGAATGATTAAGATTAGGAAGTAGGTGAAACCTTGATGTTTGTATTTAGGGAAAAGATCGCGGTCGCGATCTCGTGATAACAACCGACGATTTTGTCAGTGTTTATTTAATGGAAAACTTCATATTGCATCAATGTGTAGTCTCTCCATCTCTTTTATTAATCTAAAAGCATTATTTCTCCACCTCTCTTAGCTTGTTGAGCATACTTTCTCTACTTCACTTTCCAACATCTTTTGGGAAATAATTTTGATTGTTTTTGAATTTCCAAAATGTCTCCTAGCAAGATAAGGTACACTTTTTCATTTCTCCATATTCTAACTACATTGTTCTGCCAAACATGTGTTGAATGCTTCAAGGACTTATAATGCTCATCTTCATCTTGGCATGGTTTTTTTATGGCATAGGATTGCTTTCTTTGTTTTAATGACCTTGCTATGCATTTTGGGAGTCCTTGGTGGGCTATTTTCATGCATTTCTTGAGTTTTCAAAGACCGCCCACCAAATGTTTGTAGAAAGTCCCCATTTTTTTCAATCCTACTCATTTAGCATCAACTTCCATGCACTTGTTAACTCCTATTTACATGATTGTGTGTTGTTTGGGGAGATCCTAGCATATTTCCTTGTCATTGAACTCCATCTTCATCGATGTCCTCTATTTTGTGAACGCCTTAGTTTCACTCAAGTGTGGGGGAAACATGGAGAGTTTATGAGAGTTCTTTGAATTATCCTTTTTATGGTATGTTATGTATGGATTGATGGTTTGTGCATTTTGTATTACTTGTTTGAAGGATAATTTACAAGACTAAGGAAATGGCTCGTGGAGAGAGTTTTTCTAATATGGAGCACTATCAAACTTCTCATCCTCGTCAAGGCCATAGGAAAAAGAAAAGTAAATTTGGGTCAAAGGAAGCAGTTTTCGAAGGACCACATCCACCATCGCTCTCTCCCCATCTGCCCAGGGCAAACCATCAAGATAATGAAGCCAATATTGGAGGCGGCTTAGAGCACATCACTCACTATTATTTGGAAAATGTCCGCAAGCAATTTAAGATTAAACTTCTGTGGCTTCAAGGACTTCCTCTAGGCAAGAGTACATGTCTTAACTCGATACTCTTCGCACAGCTTGGGATCGAGGATGCAATCCGATCCAAGATTCAGAAGTTGGAGTGGCTTAAGTTGTTATCCACTCAAGAAAACATCTACCGGGTACTTGTTCTGGAGTTCATTAGCACTCTTACTATTCAAGATATGAGAGGTGCCTCTGACCATGAAGACAACATCCAATTCCAACTAGGAGGATAACATCCCCAACTGTCAATCCGAGAATTTACAAGAACCATGGATATTTACCCGGCGAATTTCGTTGACTCACCAGACGCTTTTGCCACCTTGACAAGGGAATCCGACTTCCAATGTTTCAAGTCCTTCTATGAATATGAAGTCAAGAAATCCTACAGTCGACCATGGGATGTCAAGTTATCAAAGGATAGTGAGGTGAAACCAGAGTGGTAGCTCATCCACCATGTGATTGCTAGGTCCGTTGCTGGAAAGAACCGAAGCAAAGGCAATTTGACTGCTCGAGACATCACTTTCTTCTAAAGCATGCACCTACCTCAATCTCTTAACCTTGTTTTAGCCATCTTGTCCATCTTCAAGCGTAATGAAACAGATCATAGACTCATTTACCTTCATGGAGGAGTTTTTGTCACACGTCTTGCGAAGTTTTTCGAAGTCGACTTTGGGGCCGTGCAATTTTGGTTGGATAGTAGGACTACTCCTACTTCCTTCGACGTCTTGAAGTCAAGAATCAAAGTGTTTCACATGAATGACGATGGCATTTGGGGAGTACGAGGGCTTCCATTTCCAACTACTAACACGTTGGACATGGAGGGTACCGTGTTCTGCCTTCTGGAAGCTACAATGGTAAGAGGACGAAAGAGGACTATTCAATGAGTAAAAACAAGTGGGAAGCATGTATGAAGGAGGATAGGAGCCTCCATCCACTTCTCATCTGGCTCCCCCACAATTCAACAATTCAAGGGATTACCGAGTCAAAGCGATGATATCCTTCACAATCAAAAGAGGGAGAAGGAAGCACGACTCCACATCATGGCGTGGATCCATATGAGAAGATTTATCACCTTGATGACTTGATATATACACATGTTTTTGTCCACCATTCTTACACAGTTTGAGTCTTATTTCTCGTGTTTTAGGCTGATTTCATGCTAGGTTGTTCTTGTTTGTGATATTTCAGGTCCTAGTACGTGAATGAAGGTTTGGGAACGAGTTCGGGGTCGATTGGACGAAGATTGGACGTTTGGCGAGAAGCTGAGGAAGCCACACGTGCACGCCTAAAAACCAACACGGCCGTGTGGCACCAAATTGCATGGGCAAGCCACATTGGCAGTGTAGGGGACCCCTTGTGGCCGTGTGGAAAGTCCATGGAGCTCACACGGGCATCCTGGAAATTCACACGACCGTGTGGTTTTGGCCGTGTAGCGTACCTGAAGCCACTTAAGTGAAATGCGGCGTTTTGCACCGATGACTCGATATTTGCACATGTTTTCCCTTTTATTTCTTGATCGTTTAAGCTTGCATTATTGCTTCTTTGGCCTATTTTACACTAGGTTGTGTTCCTTTGTCACATTTCAGGTCCTAGCACATAAAGTGAAGCGTAGGCGGAAGTTTCAAGTCAATCGGAGATCAATTGGCGACTCGGGGGAAGAAACTCGGGTATGACTTGAAGAAGAAGGAATTTCTACCTCAGTTTGTGACCATATAATCATGTAATCTTGTCATGAGAAGAAAGAGGACAAGAATAAGAGCATCTGGGATCAAACGGCACCTGATTTAGAGTTCGAACGAGGGAGAAACGAAGAATCAAAGATAGGGGAAAATTGGTTTCGGGCTTCTCTGAGAAACAGAAGGGGGTCCTATCGTGACACTAAAATCCCCGGTAGGGGATTTTTGGCCTTGATAGGGGATTTTCCCCTGTCTCCAGACGTTGCATTTTCAAAAATCCCCTATCGTGAACCAAAAATCCCCGGTCGTGAACCAAAATCCCCGGTCGTGACCCAAAAATCCCCGGTCGTGAACCAAAAAATCCCCGGTCGTGACCTAAAATACCCGACCGGGTATTTTGACCGGGGATCGCGAACACAGGCTGTTAAAAACCTGTTTTGTGCGTTTTTGCAAGGTAGAGCTGGATTTTGGATCCCAAACACTCAAGGGACGAACCAAAGAGAGAGAGAGGGCGATTTGAGGGCATTCTTGGAGTGGAATTGGAGGATTTCTTCGCCTTGGAAGCTCGAGGAACAAGCCCGAGCTTGAAGATGGATCATCTGAAGATTCTTACTGCAGTCTCTCTCTTCTCTATGGAGTAACTTCCCTTCACTTAGGTTTTGAGGAACCCTAGCTATGTTTGTTTGATTGGATGATTGTATGAGTACTCTGACTTGATAATATTGAGTTCATATTGAATCTATGCATGTTTTCATGATTCAATTCTGCTTTAGTCGAGATTATTGATTCTGCTTTGATCCTATGAGAGGGAATACCTGATTAGGTCAATAGAGCACCATAGGTTGATAGTAGTGGATCGATTGCTTTAGTCGAGGGTTGATTCACCGCTTTGTATCGATTGAGAACCTCTTTCGATAGAGGGAGTTTAGTTCAGAACGCCTTGATAAGTTGTTCTAGAGAAGGATACGTCCCTCTAGGCAATTGACTCAAGAGGGCCTTGTTCCTTTAGTCGAGACTCAAGGTCTAGTCAAGGATTCTCCGCATTGTGAATGAAAGTGAAACAAGTTGGAAATCATCAATTGTTTGTCTGGCTAGTGGCTAGGGGGAATCATACCTAAGTGAGTTCCCAACCTGTAATTAGATTAACTTTAACTGTAGTTTGCTAGAGTAGTTTTAGTTCTTTCATCTTAATCTGGTTTGCTAAATAATAAACTGAAGCTGAGTAATAGTAACTCTAGAGACCCGTGGATTCGATATTTATCACTTGAGCCACTATACTGCAGTACCTTCCATTGGTTACACTTGGCTATTGTTAGGTGTTGTGTCGTAGAGAGTCATGCACACTCACACGGGCATCTGGGAAAGCCACACGGCCGTGTGGTCGGGAATTTCTGGGTTTTAACCCGAATTCGAGCCAAAGGAGAGGGAATCGACTTTTTGGAGCAAAAACAGAGCCCTAGAGAGAGAAAGTGCGAAGAACACATCCTAGAGGTGATTTTGGAGCTGAGTTTCATCCATCGAGCTTGGAGATCATCATAGGAGTGAAAATCATTATCCCAGAGCAGATTTTCCTCATCTTTATGAGTATGACTACTCTGATTACTGTTTTCCTCTCTCTCTCTCTCTCTATGGAGTAGAACCTTCTCTCACTTGGGTATGAAGAACCCTAGTTCCATGTGTTAGGAATCTTGATTGTAATTATGTTTGGATTGTGATATTGCTTAATTATAATCGATTGAAGTGTTTTGATTGAGTCAATTGAAGTCTAATCATCTTTTATTGATTTCTGCTGCAACCTGAGATAGATAGAATCTGATTAGGTTGTTAGAGCTTCTTCAATCGGTAGTAGTGAATCGATTATACGAGAGTTAGTCGATTCACTGCTTTGTAATGGAATCTAATTCCAGTAGTGGCGTTCTGTGTTCATTTCCTCAGCGTTCTATCCCGGTGAAGACTAGTCATCTGCCGGGTAGTTTAACTGAGAGGGCTTGGTCAGCTTAAGAGATTCCAAGCTACTGTCGGATCTTCCGCAGTATAATCAGCAGTAAAGCAACCAAAAGTAATTACAACTGTAACCTAACTAAGGAGCTAGGGGGACTCATTCCCGAGTGACTCTTCCTTTGCTTTAGAAAACCGAACCATTTCCTGCTTTCTTACTGCTTTTACTTAAATCGACAATCACTCAACTTAGTTTGCTAGATAACAGATATACACGGAGTAGGAAGTAGATCTAGACCCCGGGTTGACAATTAGAGCTTGCCTGTCACTGCATTTCCGGACTGCGATTACACTTGGTCGCATTTTGGTGTTGTGTTTTAGCGTGTCAAGTTTTTGGTGCCGTTGCCGGGGAACCTCTAGGTTATTGGGAAAATGTGAAAGTTTGTTACTCTAGCTTTTTCTTTACTGCATTTTCTCTCTTCCACCTGTGTGTGCCTTCACGGGTTGCTTTTGCTGATTGTGTGCAGGTAGTGCATGACCCGTAGCTAGTCGGGAGATTTACTACCATTAGACCAAGAGCTTGAACGAACCTGTAGGAACTTCAAGCGGGCTCTAAAGGCGCGAATGGATGCGGAAGAGGCCTTATCACAGCTGCAAATCACCCAGGAGGAAGAGATGGGTGACCCACAGGACCATGATGTGGTCCTTCCCGAGGAGCAAACCATGGGGTACTATTGGTCCTTCCCGCACTTCCTCCTCTTGCTTTAGTGAAGCTGGCGTAGGGAGGTTATTGTTTTTAACCTCAAGAGTATGCAAGAGATCCGTAAGCTTCTTTTTTTGCTCGAATATATTGCCAAAAACCTCTTTATTCCACTTAATCAGGAAGAGGAACTTCCGCCTCTCCAGGTTCTTGGCACATTCTATCTCAATTTCTTACAATATCTATTCATATTTCTCTTATTTTGACTTTTCTTCAACAAGTTATACTTGATATTTGAACTAGTTAGACTAAAATATCCACTCTAGTATCACTATTTTTCATTCATAATGTTCTTTCCCTTCGTTTTATCATAAAAAGTAAAATTTTACATGTATTTTTTCATCAGCTAACACACCTTCTTGCCATCCAATACTTGGCTTGTAGTTCTCCAGACTCTGGTTTGCATGATAGAGATGACAAGTAGTATCCAAATCCGGCTTCCACCTTTGCACTTTGTCCAGTGTAGTTATTTTGTTCAATTTTATTAACCAAGGAATCAATGAATTTCTAGTAGGAGAGTTATGTTGTCACACTAACTCAAACCAGGGAACAATTGAACCTTTTGGCCTCCAACATTCCCGGACTGTGCATACTGAGTATTTTGGAGTATCTAGTAGGTGATTAGCTATCAAAGATCTCATCTTTAACACCTTATTCCAAGCCCATGAACCAAGGGTACTAACTTGCCAAAAAGAGATGCTTCTCAACCTATATTCTTTGAGCCAAACATTCCATTCGGAGTGTTTATCTGCCAGACTAGACAAGACATGCTTTATTACATACGCAGAGTTCCAACTTTTCAAGTCCTTGAACCCTAGACCACTATCCTCCTTTGGTAGAGCTACCTGACTCCAAATTACCTTTGCTTTTTTCTTCTTTTCTCCAACTGACAACAAGAAATCAGAGCAAATTTTTTCCGCAACCTTTATGACAGTTCCAAGAAGTTGGAATATCCTCATCCAGTATTTTGTTATGCTTGCTAACACTGAAATCACAAGTGGATCTTTTCTGCATAAGACAACAGTGAAGGTTTCCAGCTTGTAATTCTCTCGGTGCTTTTTGCAACTAAAACTTTACATTCCTTGGAATTCAGTTTCCCAGCAATGAAAGGAATACATCTTTAAAACCAAAATTTTTAATGATTTAAGATCTTTACAACTGGTGTAACACGTTTTACATATCCTTTGATAGAAATCAACAAGTCACATGCAAAAGCTAGGTGAGTAAGACCAACCCTCCTTCATTGTGGAAGCCAAGGAAGGAAACTAGTTTCCCCCTTCCATGTTCAACATGCAAGAAAGAACCTCCATAGAAACTGGAAATAGATAGGGGATGATGGATCTCCCTGTCCAAATCCTTTCTTTGCAGGGAAGCTACCAGTTAAACCTTATTAAAATAGACCCAGACACTTGCTGTAGATAAACAGCTATCAGTCCACCCTATGAAAGCTGATTGGAACCACATTGCAGCCAAAGTTTCAAATAGGAACTTCCAAATAACACTATCGAAGACCTTCATTATGTTAATTTTCTATGGACATGTGGGAGAAATTTTTTTCCTATTGTACCAATTGATCATCTCATGAGCTATTAGTATATTATCACTGATGAGTCTGTCTATTTTGAAGGCTGATTAGTTGGAACTAACTAGTGATGGGAGAAAATACTATCTACATATACATTCATATTTAAATGAAGTACAACATTCTAAACAAAATAATAAATGCTTCCATTTAAATACAAAATTTTACGTCAACGCTCAAATGGTTATACTTGGATCCAACATCTAACTTTCAAATTCATTAAATAAATAACAAATTTTGGTTTTTCATTAAATTCACTAAAATTACTTCATTTTGTTTAGATTTTGAAAATCGATCATGTTAGTCATACCGCTGGTATTCCAATCGGTTCACGACCTACACCGGTTATATCATGTTCACCGACTGGCATTCCACTTGCGTGACAACCATGATGGATATATATACTCATTAAGACTCATTAATTTTTTTTTTATTTTTTTCGTGCAAGGTTGTCAAACCGGTTTTTATTGTTATGCCGGTTTGGCCAGTGGTATAGTACAACCAGTGGTACAACTAGTTTATGTCAAGTCATGTCAGTTTTAGCAAAACATGTAGGAAAGTGAAAATCATTAACACTAAATGAATTTAGGCATATATATTATATATAACGTATTTGAAGATAATCTCTCCAAAATCCAGCATTCCAAAAGGCGAGCCTAGACGCACGCCTAGGCGTGATTAGGCGCAAGGCCTTGGGACAACGCCGAGATTTTCCCATTACCGCTGCTAAATGTGCTGAAAGCGATTAAAAGGTAGTGACTAGACATTAATTAATAAGTGATTAAGCGACTTAGGCGTTCGGAAGGCAGACCTAGGTGCTGAATCCACTAATCATCAAATGCTGCCATAATAGCATTAGGGAATCGCAAAAATCAATTCCGCCTCTTCCTCCATCGTGGGCAGCTGCTAGCTTGCTCCTCCTTCCTGCTCCTTCTTCCTGCTTCTTCTTGCCACTCCGAACGCTGGTGATGAGCAGCACGTCCTATTCAAGGTTTTTTGTTTACAAGGATTCATGTCCTGCTTCTTCATCTAAAAAAATAATTCCTTCATCTAGAAACGGTTGCATGTCCTGCTAAATTCCAAATCCTCCCATTTGAACGCTTTCTCACAAGCCTTACACCTAGCGCTTTTTTGAACCTTGCTAAAATCTACATTCATATTTAAATACAATACAACATTATAAACAAAATGAACAATCCAACAAATAACATAAACATCTAAATATTAATACTTGAATACAACAAATAATATCAACATTTAACTTTCAAAAAAAAAACAAAAAAATATTATATGTTAATTAAATTCAATAAAACGACATCACATTGTTTTTAGGTCAAAAATCAGAGATGCATTCCATCCGATTTTGTAACCGGTACTAGTTGAACCCAATTGTGTTGGTCGACATGCTACCGGTTTGACAACCATGCTCACGAGTCACTTCTCAGGTTCTCATGACGATGCAATCGTCACCACCGGCGATGGAACCTTCGTTATTGCGGGTCGGCAGTCACCTACAGGCTCTTCCTCGCCTTACCTAAGCTAGAAGTTCAAGCAAACTATGAAAAGAGATCAATTCGTGCCAATAGTGGCAAATTGCCTGCTAGATTGGAGGATTATTATGTGGGTAGTGCCAACACATATTTAATGAGTGAATTTCTAAATTAGTATTGTTGAAATAGTTTTTGCGTTGATCATTGTTCTTGAAATGGAACCTAAAACTTATAGAGAGGATGTTAAGTCTGAACATTGGATAATAACCATGAATGAGGAAACTTGGGTTTTGGAAGAAAACCATATTGGGGATGTTTTTACATTGGCTGGATGTTTTTACATTGGCTAAAGAGAAGAGTTGTCTGCAAAAAATGGGGTTTTAAATCATACACATGCTGTATGGGATTATGGAACGGTATAAAATGAGATTTGTGGCAAAGAGAATTACACAGATTTATGGAAATGATTTTCTGGATACCTACTCTCATGTGGCTAAAATAAATTCATTGTTGTCCATGATTTTTTGGATACCTACTCTCATGTGGCTAAAATAAATTCATTGTTGGCGGCGGTAACAAGCGAAGGATGGATTTTGGATCAAATTGATGTCTCAAACACATTTTTTCATGGTGATTTGGAGGAAGAAGTGCTATGACATTACCACCAAGTGATGCTAGAGCTAATGGTCCACACAAGTTAGTTTGCAAACTAAGAAAATCTCTCTATGGCCTTAAACATGTGAGCATGCAATGGTTTGCCAAGCTCGCTTATAACACTTTATTTATGCATCTTAAATACTTTCTCTTGAATTTCATATTTAAATCATAACTATTTGGTCAATGAGCCTTTAATAGATCTAGGATTGTGTTTTTGTACCATTTGATGTCATATTGGTATGTTTATCGTTTTCGAGGTACAAAGCTAAGAAAACTTGGATCAAACATTGGAAAGCTTTGGAGGATCAAAAGAGCTATAAGGATACGAATATGGATTTTTTATGATACAGACGAGGTCCAATGATGGATAATCCTACTAGTAACACAATTTGAGCCCAAAAAAAGCCCAACCAAGGAAGACTCAACCCAAGCAGAAGCATAAACCAGCGACGACCCAACAACTGGTCCACCACTGGTCAAAATAATTCCAAAGCTTTAGAAGAGATTATCCATGGGTCAAGGAGGCCATCCCGCAACGAAGAAGGGCGACAGTCCCAACCGTCGCACTAATGCCACCAAAAGACCCAAGCCCAAAACAAGACCTTTAGGCCATGACTTGGGCCTAGGTCAAAGAAACTTTGTCACAGTCGATTGAAAACGGTTTTGACCCTATGAATAAAGGGCTAGACTCTTTATTTCAGTAGACTGCACAACTTCATTCACTTCTGTATATTCTGCTTGAGTAATAGCATAACTTTTGTTGAAGAGGGTGAATCTAGGGTGAGGCTTTCATCATCAATGGTGGTACCTTCAATTTGCGGGATTTCACTTAAACGACAGTTACGATAGCCTTTTCATGAATCTAGGGATCCCATCCTACCATAGGAGAGGACCACTCTCTGATGCTATCCTTGGAGCTTATTGAGAGCGCAACAACACATATATCTCTCTTTCGGGAGTTATGGAAGACCATCACGAGAGACCAAGAGTCCGAGTTTACTAAATGATACTCAATACCGACCCACGTTCAGCTGCCATTCCTAAGGTTTGTGTACTGCTTTGGCCAATCTATTTTTTATATGAGACCGAAGAGAGATGATGGGAAGGTGATAGCTTGCGTGATTGAGTTTTAAATTTACAAGTCGATGCACACTCTTTATTCAATCCTAACTAAGCCAAGAATGACCTAGCTAGGATTGTAGTAAAATCGCTCGGTCGTATTCCAAGGGAACCCTAAGCTTACTATTACTTCCCTTCGAACTAGTATGTTATCAAATCAAAAGTTCGGTGCAGAATCTAACCTAACCTAGTCCTAAACAACCAACCAAATGACTAGGAGATCACTAGAGATGAAACGGTTTCCTAGGGTCAAATCCTCCTAGCTATGTTTGTGATGTAAGGTTAAGATAATATGGTGAGTGAGCTCTTTTCCATGGGCCTTCATGATTATCCACACACCTCTGAGTACGCCCTAGCTTCTTTCAATGGGTACTACCCACCGTCCACACCAAGGTTTCATCCCGCATACCATTTCAGAAGGCGTACTTGTGGCAGGGATTCAGTTGCCTCATCCACCACAAGACCTTATTTATTCATCTGACCCTAATTTGCTAGATGGCGAATACCCGTCTAACCCTAAAACTCTATACCCAACGTAGAAGCTCAAGTAGGCTAGTATAAAAGATTAGGGTGACTTACCCAAGCACACTTAAAGCTAGATGAAGCATTGCAATCAACTAGACAAACACATTCATTCCAAACCCGTAGATACACAACCTATAAACTAGTGTTCATCATCCCTAAATAACCATTAGATATTCAAGTCATAGAGAAAGAAAGAAAACACAAACTAGAAGAGAGTGAGTGATGGAATCAATCTTCTTCTCCTTGCTTGCACCTTCTTCTTGCTCCTTGGATGGATTGGATCTTCAAAGAGGCTCTGCCAAGGTGTTTCTGATAACTCAATCTTTACACATATTTTTGTCCACCATTCTTATAATGTTTCAGCCTCGTCTCTCGTGTTTTAGGATGATTTCATGCTATGTTGTTCTTGTTTGTGATATTTCAGGTCCTAGTACGTGATGAAGGTTTGGGTACGAGTTGGGGATCGATTGGACGAAGTTGGGACGTTCAACGGGAAGCTGAGGATTTTACGCGGCTAGGCCATGATTCTATGCGGCCGTACGGGTTGGCCGTGCAAAGCAGTTTACGCGGCTAGGGCCGTACTAGCCGTGCAAGGGCACTTTTTGGCCGTACGGGGTCTTGGGGCTCTACACGAGCAAGTCTCAATTTGACATGGCCGTGTGACTTCCCTCAAACAACTAAGTGCAACGATGAATTTTTGGAGCTACACGAGTAGAATGGATTTCTACACGGGCGTGTGGCCTGTTTGTGTAATCGAGCAGAGCTGGGTTTTAACCCAATTTAGGTTCTTTGAGAAGGGATCCAAGTTTTGAGAGCTAAAACAATTTTTAGAGAGACAAAGTGACGAAACCACTCTCCAACGTGACCTAGATTGAGATTCAACACCATTGGAGCTCGATAGAAGCCCGAAGAAGCACCGATTGACAACCAGAAGCTGATTTTCATCCTCTGCAAGATGATTTCTACATTTGAAGCTAATTTCTCCTCTCTCTAGAGTAAACTCCCTCTATCACTTGTGTATGAAGAACCCTAGATTTGTATGTTAGGTTTGATTGTATGAACCCAACCACATGATCTTTTGACATTGATTATATTCAATTGAGGCATGATTTCTCAATTGCATGAATCCTGATCACATTCTTTTAGTTTCTGCTTTGACCTAGAAAGAGAATATATGCCTAGGTTGATAGAGCACCCTTAATTGAAGGTGGTGAATTGACTACTTTAGTCGTGGAGTCAATTCACTGCTCTGTAATGGATTTACTCTAATAGAGGAGGTTTTGAACGTTAGGGCCTCAGTTTGTTTACTTCGGTGGAGGTTAGTCGCCCGCCAGGTATTCAGATTGAGAGGGGCTAGAGACCTGTAGTCGAGACTTCAGACTGATTAAGAACCTTCCGCAACATAACTTTCATTGAATATGGACTTGGTGAATTACAATTTAGCTTAACTGCAATCTAGGGGTAACCATATCCGGGTGCATTTTACCGATCGTAAACTCGCCAAAGGCACTAGTGTCTCCCTGCTCTGTGCACCCCTGCAGCGATATCTGGAAGTAAGTGGCCAGGCGGGTGATGAGGGGAGTGCAGTGAAGTTTCTTCAGCTCGGAAGCACTCTTGTCGAAGGTCCTCGCCACCACCGAACCCAAGTGGAGGGGATGATCCCTCTGGCGCATTGACTGAATGAAGTACATGGCTCTCTTGGTGATGGCGCTGGCACTGTCCGAGGCTGGAGTGTAAGACTTGGCCAGCATGTGATGGAGGATGCGGTTGTCGAGCTGCAATGTGCTGGCCTTCGTCTTCCCCGCGGAGAATGGAAGCTGGCCTGGCCGAGCGAGGCGGGTGTACAGTGTCTTGAAGTTCACCCCCTCCGGCTAGATAAGCTCGGTGATGTAGTCCCTGTCATCGACCAGGCCGTGGCCGAGGGCGGCCGCCATCTCTTGGTAGCTTATGGATCGGGGTTCACCGCCGAGCCTGAATTTGACGGCTTCACCGTCCTTCCAATCCTCCGTATCTGCGTGCTTGAAAGTCGTGTAGAACTCAAGCACGAGCTCGTGGTAAACCTTCAGGCGGCGCCAGGGGCGGTTGGTGACAATGGAGGAGAAGTGCTCGTAGCAGTTCAGCTTCTCCAACTCTCGCTTGGACCAGCAATGATGCTGCCCAAACTTGCAGGCCAGGACGTTCTTAAAACGATCCTGGTGGGGCCCCCTTCTCAAATCTTGAACAAACGGGTGCCTGAGGTTGGGCTTCATCATGGTCCTGCAAAAGAACAACCCAAAGTGGAACCAAGAGAGCCAAGAAAAATGTTAATCACACCCCCACACTTAAGAACAGAAAACAACCTAACCATGGTTTCATCCATAGTTCGGGGGTCAAAAACTCGATAAATCAAGCATAATCTGAGTGGGGGTGCATATCCATGAAAAAGTAGACAACTCAAGGTTCTCATCCATAGCAAACACACCCTCAAAGCACATCATTAAGGGCTCCAACCGACTCCCACAAAATGGTACGAAAACAGGCATTTTATCGAACACCTTGTGTGCACTATTAAGGTAAACATGGAATTGAAAAATTCTTGCACACAAGGGCTCAAACAAGCAAGGGGGACAATACCCAACACAATTCATACATAATCCAAGCATTCCCCTCAATCAATTGCACACAATTCACATGATTCAAAGAGGTTCTCTAAACAAGCACCCTAACACCCGATTCTCCATAAAAAACATAGTTAAGGTCAAAATCAAACCTGGAGACTCAAGTAGAGGTGTAGGGGATGATGAAGGGAATGAAATGGAAGCGACGAAAGGCCGAAAAACTGCCCGGAAGTGCTCGTCGGAGCCTCGCCGGAGTCTCGCCGGAAATCGCCTCCGGCGACTCAAAATCAATCCAAATCACCTCAAAATCGAGGGATAGGCCGATTATGGGGAGGAAAGGGTGGGTGTGGTGTTGGATTTGTGAAAAACCGACCAAAAATGGCCGAAAATCGACAAGGAGGGCGAAAAGTAGCGGTTTTCTGACGAGGGGGAGAGGATTCCGGCGAGAGAAATTTGATTTTTTGACCACTCGGCCGTGTCGGCCGAATTTATAGCACGTGGCTCGGCCACACGGGCAGGCTCACACGGCCGTGTGAGGTTCACATGTGCCCGTGTTGGCCGACACGGGAAGGCCGAGGATTTCCACATGGCCGTGTGCAAAGCACGCCTGGCCGTGTGAAAAATAGCGAGAGCTCACACGGGCTGGGCCGAATCCACACGGCCGTGTCACAATCACAACTGGCCGTGTAGGAATTCACGAGAGCTCACACGGCCAAAACCCAATTCCACACGGCCGTGTGACTTTCAGGGCTGGCCGTGTGGGCTGCCAGAACTCCGAAATTGACCTGTTTTCACTCCAGAACGACATACAACTTGTGAACAACCCCTCAAGACTCAAAAAACACGAAAAATCAAAAGGAAAAAGGTAAGAAAATGAAAACCTAGGTGGGGTTGCCTCCCCACAAGCGCTTCTTTACCGTCTTTTAGCTGGACGCCAGTAGGTGGATCCTCAGAGAGGTGTAGACGCAGGTGCCTTCAAGAGCGGATCCCCCTCGCTCTTGCGGTACAGCTTCAAATGGTGGCCATGCACACGACGAATGTGGCACCACCATTTGCCAACTCGACTTGGCCATCCGGCAGGATGCAAGCGAGTGAATACTCGGATGGCCAAGGTGGGGGCGTGACTAGCTCGGAGTGGTCCCCGGCTTTCTTTCGAGCAGGCTTAGCTGGTTGCAGTTTCGGCCGCCACTCCTCCTTGATCTGTTTTTTTGGTGACGGAGTGGACGAGAGTGGCGGGGAAGGTATGAGAGGCGGATCCTGCAAAAGAGGAAACACAGAAGGATACACGACAGACTCGTGCTCCTGGTGAGATACAACATGCAGAGGTGACTGATAACGATGTAATTGCACGTATTTGCGCCCCTAGTTCTTATCCGTTTGAGGGGCATAGTCGTGTATTTTTGGCCTATTTTACGCCGGGTTGTGCTATTTTGTCATATTTCAGGTCCCAGGCGTCAAAGGAAAGGCTAAGCACGAGTTTCGGGGCATTCGGAAGTCATTTCGTCAAGCTGGAGCCAAAACACGGGCACACCTAAACCAGAACACGGCCGTGTTCTGTGGCCGTGCTTTTACTGCCGAGAGCTAATTGAGTTTGGCGAATTCAAGCAAAAACACGGGCTGAAAGCACGGCCGTGTCCACCGAAAGCACGGCCGTGTCCTAGCCAAAGCACGGCCGTGTTTGCACCAACAAGTGGCCGTGTAATTAACCCTAGCCAAAGCACGGGCGGGCTGAGGCATTACACGGCCGTGCCCTCGACCGTGCTTTGCCCACTGATGCCTTTTTAAGCAGATTTTCAGCCAAAGAGAAGGGGATTTGAGTTTTGAGAGAGATAGAACGATTCCTAGAGAGAGAAAGCGACGAACAAGAGTCTCCAAGTGCCCTAGATTGATCTTCAACACCATTGGAGGCCAGTTTGAGCTTGGAGAAGTGCCGATCAACGTCCAGAAGCAGGAATCCATCCTTCACAGTATGAATTCCGCGTCTGATTCTGCTTTTGCTTCTTTCTCCATGGAGTAGTTCTCCCATTCATCTGGGTATGGAGAACCCTAGATTTGTATGTTAGGCTTTGATTTTATGAACCCAAGTACTGATTCTATGATTTGATTATATTCAATTGAGGTTTGAATGATTGAATGGCTTGAATCCTGATCAAATTCCTGTTGTTTCTGCTTTAACCTAGAATGAGAATATCTGCCTAGGTTGATAGAGCATCCTTGATTAAAGGTAGGGAGTTGGTGGCTTTAGTCGAGGAGCCAACTCACTATTCTGTACCGAATTTACTCCGGTAGTGGAGGTTTTGTTTGTTAAGGCCTCAATCTGTTTACTCTGGTGGAGGTTAGTCACCTGCTAGAGACTCAGATTGAGAGGGTCTGAAGACCTTTAGTCGAGACTTCAGGCTGTTTAAGAACCTTCCGCAGTATAACTATCATAGAAACTGAACTTGGTAATTACAATCCGGCTTAACTGCAGTCTAGGGGGAACCATATCCGAGTGACCTCTCTTAACCTGAATACAACCGTTTACTTGTTTTGGTAGTTTGTTAGTTTAGACTTGCATTAAAGCTTCATTGCTAGATAACAAGAATTCACTGAGTAGTCATCAAATCTAGGACCCGGGTTGACATTTAAACCCAAACCCCCTATACTACACTTTAGGAAGTGGTTTCACTTGGCCAATTCCTGGAGTGACAGTAGAAGTGAGTCAAGTTTTTGGCGCCGTTGCCGGGGACGGCTAGGTTGTTGAAGAAAAGTGATTTCTGTTAATTTAGCTTTTCTTTTTGCTTTGTTTGCTTTGTCCCACTTGTGCCTTCACAGGTTTGCTTGCTTGAGTGTGTGCAGGTAGTGCATGACCCGTAGCCAGTCAGGAGGTTTACTGTCGTTGAATCCAGAGATTGATCGCACCTGTCGCCAGCTCCGGAGACAACAGCGAGCTAGACTGGCTACGGAAGAGCGCATAGACGGCCACCTGAGTAGCGATTCTGAAGAAGAGCACGAGATGGACGGAGACTACAATCAAAACCAGGGGAATCCGCAGCATGTTTCCCAGGTGAATCAGGTCCTGGGGAACAACCCCATACCCCAGGATCATGGGGTTCATCATCCACCGCCGCCGGGTCCAACCTTGGAGTACTACAACACTCCGCGGATTGCTGACATCCGCCCGGTCATCCTCTACCCGCCTATTCCAGCAAAAAACTTTGAGATCAAGCCATGCTGGATTCAGCTCATCACATCATCTATCCAGTTCCATGGCTTGAAGGATGAGGAGGCCAGGGTGCATCTTTCCCGTTTTCTGCAGCTGACGAACGGGTTTAAGCGGAATGGTGTCCGTGATGATGCAATCCGCCTTCATCTCTTCCCCCATTCTCTGGCGGGGAATGCTAAGAGGTGGTTGGAGACCCAGCCCCCATTGTCCATCACCTCTTGGGACGATCTAGCTGACAAATTCGTGCACAGGTACTATCCGGCATCGAAGACTACCGAGATACAGCGGGAGATCACTCACTTCCGCCAATAGCCAGATTAGTCACTTCGTGATGCATGGGAGCGGTACATGGGATATTTCTGGCAGTGTCCCCATCATGGCTTTAGTGATGCATTCACAGTGGGGAACTTCTACAGTGCTCTCTCTCTAGACAGCCAGAGGGTGATTGAGTCTCTATGCCCAGGAGGGGATGTTCTTACTAAGACTCCACCAGAACTGAACCAGATGATTAATACTTTGGCTGCCAGAGATCATTCTTGGGGACAGAGCAGCAGAGGCAGACAGTCCCGGGACCGTGGTGTGCACGCCATGGAGACCAGATCCGGGCTCGAGCAGCAGGTAGCTGAGCTAGTGCAGACATTGAAGCAGCCCAACAGTCTTATTCCGGGCAGAGGTTTGGCTACACCTCCAGTTGCTCAATGTCAGTGGTGTGAGAGCTCGAATCACTTAGTGGAAGACTGCCAGGCTATGAGGGAGTCTACTACTCCCCAAGAGCAGTTGGACTTCATCGCCAATGCTCGGCGCCTCGACCCGTACAGCAACACCTATAATGAGGGGTGGCGCCAGCATCCCAACTTCTCTTGGGGCAGCAACACCACTAAGTCACCTGGTTTTCCAGCACCAGCTGGTGGATTTCAGCAGAGGCAGCCTTTCCAGGCTCGACAGGGGCCAGCCCCACAGCAGCAGCCCTACTAGCCTCGATAGGGGCCAGCCCCACAGCAGCAGTCCTACCAGCCTAGGCAGGGGCAACCATTTCAGCAGCCCCAGCGCCAGTTCGCCGAGCTAGCAGCAGCTCCGGCTCCAGATACTCAGATGACAAAGCTGGAAAATATTCTAGCTTCATTCATGACTAGCACTCAGGCAGCTATCACGTCACTGGAGGCAGGTCAGCGGAACCAGAGTGCCATTTTGCAAGATCTGCAGACCCAGGTGGGCATCTTGGCCCGCCAAAACACTACCAGGGCACCGGGGACTCTGCCTGCCACCACTATCCCGAATCCTCGGGATCCTCACCAGCTCCAGCAGCTAGATGCCATTTTTACCAGGAGCGGTAAGACCATATCTGCTGATCCTGTCCTGGCCAGACAGGAGGAACCACTACCTGCTTCAGCACTTCCAGCCGACGTTGCACAAGTGCGGGTGAAGAAGGAAGCCCCTGCTCCCAAGCCACAACCAGTGGTTAAGGAGCATGTACCCCAGCTTCCCTTCCCCACTCGCCTACACAAAGACAAGCTGGAGACTGAGTTTGCCAAGTTTATGGCAATGTTGAAGCAGCTCAACATCAGCATACAGTTCGTGGAGGCACTATCGAAGATGCCCAAGCATGCCAAGTTCATGAAAGACCTCCTCACCAACAAGAAGAAACTTGGGGATCTTTCGACAGTGATGCTCAGTGAGGAGTGTTCTGCTATCCTGCAGAACAAGCTGCTCGAAAAGCGCAAGGATCCAGGGAGTTTTACTATCCCTCTCACTATTGGCAGCATGCATGTAGGCAAGTCCTTGGCGGACCTAGGCGCTTGCATAAATGTCATGCCATATAAGTTGTATAAAAAGCTAGACCTAGGTGAACTTAGCCCTACTAGGACGAGCATTCAGCTAGCTGATTGTTCCATTGTGCATCCTAGGGGAATCATAGAGGATCTGCTTGTCAAGGTCGGTGCATTCACATATCCTGTTGATTTCGTTATTCTTGATATACATGAGAATGTGGATGTGCCTTTGATTCTAGGTAGACCATTTCTTGCCACCGCCAAGGCACTGATTGATGTGCACGATGGTAAAATGATCTTGCGTGCTGGGAATGACATGCTACTTTTTCTATGACTGAATTTTATCACTGTGCTATGATTGCTGTCACACCTGTGCATGCCATTTCTGATCAGGTACACGAGCCTGTCGTGTATCCTTCTGCACCTCTCATTTTGCAGGATCCTCCTATCATTCCTTCGCCGCCACTCCATCCTGTCTCGCCTCCAAACAAAAAGATCAAGGAGGAGTGGCGGCCGAAGCAGCAGGTTGCTAAGCCTGTTCGGAAGAAAGGTGGAGACCACTATGAGCTGGTCCCACCTTCTGCACCACGACCACCCTGGCCGTCCGGGTACTCACTCACCTGCATCTTGCCGGATGGCCAGGTCGAGCTGACCGATGATGGTGGTCGCATCCGTCGGGTGCATGGCCACAACCTGAAGTTGTACCTCAAGAGCGACGTGGATCCGCTCTTGGAGGCACCTGCTCCTTCACCTCCCTGAGTATCCACCATGGGCGTCCAACTAAAAGACGGTAAAGAAGCGGTTGTGGGGAGGCAACCCCACCACGGTTTGATTTTCTTTCTTGTGTTTTGAGTCGGATTGTAAACCGGTTTGGTTTTAGTTTGTTTTCTTTTGTTTTGGATGATGTATTATTGGGCTGACCATTGGACCTAACATATTGTGTTTGAGCTCTTTGGTTTCCTTTAGCTGTGCTTGTCTTGACTGGTCCTCTCTCCAGTCCGCTTCACTCCGACTGGTCTGCTTCCAGTCTCCTGCAGTCCGTGCATACCGGTAACATCGTTCCCCTTTCCCTTCCCTCTTCTCCATTGAGGGCAATGTCGATCTTAAGTGTGTGTGTGGGGGGGGGGTGTTTATCTTTTGACTGCGTTGGAGCTGTTTGTGTGCTTGGAGCCTAGTCCACTGTCCAAATTTTTAAATTTGAGGGCCCCAAGTACGTGTTTCCGTGCAATTGCCTGCTCAGTATGCTTTGAATTGACAGTCTTTATAGTGATATGCAACCTAGGGAGGTAGTGTAGCACTATGGAGGATGTTGATGCATTTAAGAAGTCTCATTTCTTCTTCATATTGTGTTGGTTGATTGAGTGAATTAGTGATCTTAGGACCCTTGAATTGTGTGGTGTTGTGGACTCTCTACCTGTCATGGACTCTTGTTTCTTGTTTTGAGTTTAACAGGTGCTCGAAAATGTGCTTCAAAATAATGTCTCCTGTGCGAATAGGGTGAAAGTGTGTAAGGGGAGACGGGAATCCGTTCCCAATTTCCACCTACTACCTCCAGCCCCCTTAGATGTCTTTCCCCCTCACGAGGCTCGAGACACCCGCTCCTGGCATGGCCGGTAAGAGCCGGTTGGGACCCTTGAAAGAAAAAAAAAGAAAACAAAATAACAGAAAACAAGCAAAACAGAAAGAAAAGGGGTTCCAACCATCTTCAAGAAGAAAATAGAGCACCTTGAAAAATGTGAGTCCATGATCCTTTGTTTTTGAGAATCTCTTCATCCACAATTCATTTGTCCTCTGTTCACTATTCGCCATGATGCCGACTCGATACTAGTGCTCTCGCTGAAGGAGCTATGAGATGACTTATGCGTCGGTTGACCTCGTAAGTTGCTAAATGATCTAGGAATTCCTCTACCTACAATCTGGGTTGTTTGTTGCTATAGAGGTCCGGAAAGTTGCATTGGTTTGAGTTAGGTTTGCTTGGGGACAAGAAAACGGTTAAGTGTGGGGGAATTTGATAACGATGTAATTGCACGTATTTGCGCCCCTAGTTCTTATCCGTTTGAGGGGCATAGTCGTGTATTTTTGGCCTATTTTACGCCGGGTTGTGCTATTTTGTCATATTTCAGGTCCCAGGCGTCAAAGGAAAGGCTAAGCACGAGTTTCGGGTCATTCGGAAGTCATTTCGTCAAGCTGGAGCCAAAACACGGGCACACCTAAACCAGAACACGACCGTGTTCTGTGGCCGTGCTTTTACTGCCGAGAGCTAATTGAGTTTGGCAAATTCAAGCAAAAACACGGGCTGAAAGCACGGCCGTGTCCACCCAAAGCACGGCCGTGTCCTAGCCAAAGCACGGCCGTGTTTGCACCAACAAGTGGCCGTGTAATTAACCCTAGCCAAAGCACGGGCGGGCTGAGGCATTACACGGCCGTGCCCTCGACCGTGCTTTGGCCACTGATGCCTTTTTAAGCAGATTTTCAGCCAAAGAGAAGGGGATTTGAGTTTTGAGAGAGATAGAACGATTCCTAGAGAGAGAAAGCGACGAACAAGAGTCTCCAAGTGCCCTAGATTGATCTTCAACACCATTGGAGGCCAGTTTGAGCTTGGAGAAGTGCCGATCAACGTCCAGAAGCAGGAATCCATCCTTCACAGTATGAATTCCGCGTCTGATTCTGCTTTTGCTTCTTTCTCCATGGAGTAGTTCTCCCATTCATCTGGGTATGGAGAACCCTAGATTTGTATGTTAGGCTTTGATTGTATGAACCCACGTACTAATTCTATGATTTGATTATATTCAATTGAGGTTTGAATGATTGAATGGCTTGAATCCTGATCAAATTCCTGTTGTTTCTGCTTTAACCTAGAATGAGAATATCTGCCTAGGTTGATAGAGCATCCTTGATTGAAGGTAGGGAGTTGGTGACTTTAGTCGAGGAGCCAACTCACTATTCTGTACCGGATTTACTCCGGTAGTGGAGGTTTTGTTTGTTAAGGCCTCAATCTGTTTACTCCGGTGGAGGTTAGTCGCCCGCTAGAGACTCAGATTGAGAGGGTCTGAAGACCTTTAGTCGAGACTTCAGGCTGTTTAAGAACCTTCCGCAGTATAACTATCATAGAAACTGAACTTGGTAATTACAATCCGGCTTAACTACAGTCTAGGGGGAACCATATCCGAGTGACCTCTCTTAACCTGAATACAACCGTTTACTTGTTTTGGTAGTTTGTTAGTTTAGACTTGCATTGAAGTTTCATTGCTAGATAACAAGAATTCACTGAGTAGTCATCAAATCTAGGACCCGGGTGACATTTAAACCCAAACCCCCTATACTACACTTTAGGAAGTGGTTTCACTTGGCCAATTCCTGGAGTGACAGTAGAAGTGAGTCAAGTTTTTGGCGCCGTTGCCGGGGACGGCTAGGTTGTTGAAGAAAAGTGATTTCTGTTAATTTAGCTTTTCTTTTTGCTGTGTTTGCTTTGTCCCACTTGTGCCTTCACGGGTTTGCTTGCTTGAGTGTGTGCAGGTAGTGCATGACCCGTAGCCAGTCAGGAGGTTTACTGCCGTTGAATCCAGAGATTGATCGCACCTGTCGCCAGCTCCGGAGACAACAGCGAGCTAGACTGGCTACGGAAGAGCGCATAGACGGCCACCTGAGTAGCGATTCTGAAGAAGAGCACGAGATGGACGGAGACTACAATCAACACCAGGGGAATCCGCAGCAGGTTCCCCCGGTGAATCAGGTCCTGGGGAACAACCCCATACCCCAGGATCATGGGGTTCATCATCCACCGCCGCCGGGTCCCACCTTGGAGTACTACTACACTCCACGGATTGCTGACATCCGCCCGGTCATCCTCTACCCGCCTATTCCAGCAAACAACTTTGAGATCAAGCCATGCTGGATTCAGCTCATCACATCATCTATCCAGTTCCATGGCTTGAAGGATGAGGAGGCCAGGGTGCATCTTTCCCGTTTTCTGCAGCTGACGAACGGGTTTAAGCTGAATGGTGTCCCTGATGATGCAATCCGCCTTCATCTCTTCCCCCATTCTCTGGCGGGGAATGCTAAGAGGTGGTTGGAGACCCAGCCCCCATTGTCCATCACCTCTTGGGACGATCTGGCTGACAAATTCGTGCACAGGTACTATCCGGCATCAAAGACTACCGTGATACAGCGGGAGATCACTCACTTCCGCCAAGAGCCAGATGAGTCACTTCGTGATGCATGGGAGCGGTACATGGGATATTCCTGGCAGTGTCCCCATCATGGCTTTAGTGATGATTCACAGTGGGGAACTTCTACAGTGCTCTCTCTCTAGACAGCCAGAGGGTGATTGAGTCTCTATGCCCAGGAGGGGATGTTCTTACTAAGACTCCACCAGAACTGAACCAGATGATTAATACTTTGGCTGCCAGAGATCATTCTTGGGGACAGAGCAGCAGAGGCAGACAGTCCCGGGACCGTGGTGTGCACGCCATGGAGACCAGATCCGGGCTCGAGCAGCAGGTAGCTGAGCTAGTGCAGACATTGAAGCAGCCCAACAGTCTTATTCCGGGCAGAGGTTTGGCGACACCTCCAGTTGCTCAATGTCAGTGGTGTGAGAGCTCGAATCACTTAGTGGAAGACTTCCAGGCTATGAGGGAGTCTACTCCTCCCCAAGAGCAGTTGGACTTCATCACCAATGCTTGGCGCCTGGACCCGTACAGCAACACCTATAATGAGGGGTGGCGCCAGCATCCCAACTTCTCTTAGGGCAGCAACACAACTAAGCCACCTGGTTTCCTAGCACCAGCTGGTGGATTTCAGCAGAGGCAGCCCTTCCAGGCTCGACAGGGGCCAGCCCCACAGCAGCAGTCCTACCAGCCTAGGCAGGGGCAACCATTCCAGAAGCCCCAGCGCCAGTTCGTCGAGCCAGCAGCAGCTCCGGCTCCAAATACTCAGATGACGAAGCTGGAAAATATTCTAGCTTCATTCATGACTAGCACTCAGGCAGCTATCACGTCATTGGAGGCAGGTCAGTGGAACCAGGGTGCCATTTTGCAAGATCTGCAGACCTAGGTGGGTATCTTGGCCCGCCAAAACACTACCAGGGCACCGGGGACTCTGCCTCCCACCACTATCCCGAATCCTCGGGATCCTCACCAGCTCCAGCAGCTAGATGCCATTTTTACCAGGAGCGGTAAGACCATATCTGCTGATCCTGTCCTGGCCAGACAGGAGGAACCACTACCTGCTTCAGCACTTCCAGCCGACGTTGCACAAGTGCGGGTGAAGAAGGAAGCCCCTGCTCCCAAGCCACAACCAGTGGTTAAGGAGCATGTACCCCAGCTTCCCTTCCCCACTCGCCTACACAAAGACAAGCTGGAGACTGAGTTTGCCAAGTTTATGGCAATGTTGAAGCAGCTCAACATCAGCATACAGTTCGTGGAGGCACTGTCGAAGATGCCCAAGTATGCCAAGTTAATGAAAGACCTCCTCACCAACAAGAAGAAGCTTGGGGATCTTTCGACAGTGATGCTCAGTGAGGAGTGTTCTGCTATCCTGCAGAACAAGCTGCCCGAAAAGCGCAAGGATCCAGGGAGTTTTACTATCCCTCTCACTATTGGAAGCATGCATGTAGGCAAGTCCTTGGCGGACCTAGGCGCTAGCATAAATGTCATGCCATATAAGTTGTATAAAAAGCTAGACCTAGGTGAACTTAGCCCTACTAGGATGAGCATTCAGCTAGCTGATCGTTCCATTGTGCATCCTAGGGGAATCATAGAGGATCTGCTGGTCAAGGTCGGTGCATTCACGTATCCTGTTGATTTTGTTATTCTTGATATACATGAGGATGTGGATGTGCCGTTGATTCTAGGTAGACCATTTCTTGCCACCGCCAAGGCACTGATTGATGTGCATGATGGTAAACTGATCTTGCGTGCTGGGAATGAACATGCTACTTTTTCTGTGACTGAATTTGATCACTGTGCTATGATTGCTGTTACACCTGTGCATGCCATTTCTGATCAGGTACACGAGCCTGTCGTGTATCCTTCTGCACCACTCATTTTGCAGGACCCTCCTATCATTCCTTCGCCGCCACTCCATCCAGTCTCGCCTCCGAACAAAAAGATCAAGAAGGAGTGGCGGCCGAAGCAGCAGGTTGCTAAGCCTGTTCGGAAGAAAGGTGGAGACCACTATGAGCTGGTCCCACCTTCTGCACCACGACCACCCTGGCCGTCCGGGTACTCACTCACCTGCATCTTGCCGGATGGCCAGGTCGAGCTGACCGATGATGGTGGTCGCATCCGTCGGGTGCATGGCCACAACCTGAAGCTGTACCTCAAGAGCGACGTGGATCCGCTCTTGGAGGCACCTGTTCCTTTACCTCCCTGAGTATCCACCATGGGCGTCCAGCTAAAAGACGGTAAAGAAGCGGTTGTGGGGAGGCAACCCCACCACGGTTTGATTTTCTTTCTTGTGTTTTGAGTCGGATTGTAAACCGGTTTGGTTTTGGTTTGTTTTCTTTTGTTTTGGATGATGTATTATTGGGCTGACCATTGGACCTAACATATTGTGTTTGAGCTCTTTGGTTTCCTTTAGCTGTGCTTGTCTTGACTGGTCCTCTCTCCAGTCCGCTTCACTCCGACTGGTCTGCTTCCAGTCTCCTGCAGTCCGTGCATACCGGTAACATCGTTCCCCTTTCCCTTCCCTCTTCTCCATTGAGGGCAATGTCGATCTTAAGTGTGGGGGGGTGTTTATCTTTTGACTGCGTTAGAGCTGTTTGTGTGCTTGGAGCCTAGTTCACTGTCTAAATTTTTAAATTTGAGGGCCCCAAGTACGTGTTTCCGTGCAATTGCCGGCTCAGTATGCTTTGAATTGACAGTCTTTATAGTCTTTATAGTAATATGGGACCCTTGAAAGAAAAAAAAAAGAAAAAAAAATAACAGAAAACAAGCAAAACAGAAAGAAAAGGGTTTCCAACCATCTTCAAGAAGAAAATATAGCACCTTGAAAAATGTGAGTCCATGATCCTTTGTTTGTGAGAATCTCTTCATCCACAATTCATTTGTCCTCTGTTCACTATTCGCCATGATGCCGACTCGATACTAGTGCTCTCGCCGAAAGAGCTATGAGATGACTTGTGCGTCGGTTGACCTCGTAAGTTGCTAAATGATCTAGGAAGTCCTCTACCTACGATCTGGGTTGTTTGTTGCTATAGAGGTCCGGAGAGTTGCATTGGTTTGAGTTAAGTTTGCTTGGGGACAAGCAAACGGTTAAATGTGGGGGAATTTGATAACGATGTAATTGCACGTATTTGCGCCCCTAGTTCTTATCCGTTTGAGGGGCATAGTCGTGTATTTTTGGCCTATTTGACGTCGGGTTGTGCTATTTTGTCATATTTCAGGTCCCAGGCGTCAAAGGAAAGGCTAAGCACGAGTTTCGGGGCATTCGGAAGTCATTTCGTCAAGCTGGAGCCAAAACGCGGGCACACCTAAACCAGAATACGGCCATGTTCTGTGGCCGTGCTTTTACTGCCGAGAGCTAATTGAGTTTGGCGAATTCAAGCCAAAACACGGGCTGAAAGCACGACCGTGTCCACCCAAAGCACGGCCGTGTCCTAGCCAAAGCACGGCCGTGTTTGCACCAACAGGTAGCCAAAGTACGGGCGGGCTGAGGCATTACACGGCCGTGCCCTCGACCGTGCTTTGGCCACTGATGCCTTTTTAAGCAGATTTTCAGCCAAAGAGAAGGGGATTCGAGTTTTGAGAGAGATAGAACGATTCCTAGAGAGAGAAAGCGACGAACAAGAGTCTCCAAGTGCCACCATTGGAGGCCAGTTTGAGCTTGGAGAAGTGTCGATCAACGTCCAGAAGCAGGAATCCATCCTTCACAGTATGAATTGCGCGTCTGATTCTGCTTTTGCTTCTTTCTCCATGGAGTAGTTCTCCCATTCATCTGGGTATGGAGAACCCTAGATTTGTATGTTAGGCTTTGATTGTATGAACCCAAGTACTGATTCTATGATTTGATTATATTCAATTGAGGTTTGAATGATTGAATGGCTTGAATCCTGATCAAATTCCTGTTGTTTCTGCTTTAACCTAGAATGAGAATATCTGCCTAGGTTGATAGAGCATCCTTGATTAAAGGTAGGGAGTTGGTGACTTTAGTCGAGGAGCCAACTCACTATTCTGTACCGAATTTACTCCGGTAGTGGAGGTTTTGTTTGTTAAGGCCTCAATCTGTTTACTCTGGTGGAGGTTAGTCACCCGCTAGAGACTCAGATTGAGAGGGTCTGAAGACCTTTAGTCGAGACTTCAGGCTGTTTAAGAACCTTCCGCAGTATAACTATCATAGAAACTGAACTTGGTAATTACAATCCGGCTTAACTGCAGTCTAGGGGGAACCATATCCGGGTGACCTCTCTTAACCTGAATACAACCGTTTACTTGTTTTGGTAGTTTGTCAGTTTAGACTTGCATTAAAGTTTCATTGCTAGATAACAAGAATTCACTGAGTAGTCATCAAATCTAGGACCCGGTATGACATTTAAACCCAAACCCGCTATACTACACTTTAGGAAGTGGTTTCACTTGGCTAATTTCTGGAGTGACAGTAGAAGTGAGTCAGTGACGATGCAGGGAGAGTATTATCAATTGAAAACGTTATTCGCTCCGCACCATCCCTCAAAACTAAGGTCCCATCATGCACATCTATGAGAGCCTTGTCGGTGGCCAGGAAAGGCCTTCCCAGTATAAGGGGCACTTTTGTGTCCTCATTGATGTCCAAGACAACAAAATCCACAGGATAATTGAATTTGCCAACCTTAACCAGAAGGTCTTCCACTATGCCCCTAGGATGCACTATAGATCGGTCAGCTAATTGCAGGCTCATCCTAGTAGCACGGGGTTCACCTAGGCCTAGTTTCTTGAACAATTTATACGGCATAACATTGATACTAGCACCTAAATCTGCCAAGGACCTCTTTACATGCAATTTATCTATAGAGCACGGGATAGTAAAACTACTTGGGTCCTTCTGCTTCGGTGGAAGCTTGTTCTATAGAATGGCCGAGCACTCCTCGCTGAGCTCCACAGTGGCCAGCTCGCTCAGCTTCTGCTTCTTTGAGAGCAGATCTTTCAGGAACTTCGCATACTTAGGCATTTGGGATAGTGCCTCCAGGAAAGGTACTTGGACATTCAGCTTCCTAAGCATGGACATGAAGTTCCCGAACTCTGCCTCCAACCTGTCTTTGTGCAACCGAGTAGGGAAGGGGAGTTGAGGGATATACTCCTTCACTACTGGTTGCGGTTTAGGCGCAGGCACCTCAACCTCCTTCTCTGCTTCTTCTTCAGCCGCTAGAGATGCCGAGGCAGGGGCCTCTCTCTCTTGTGCCCGAACAGGTGGATCAGCAGACATCTTGCCACTCCTGGTTATCATGGCATTGCAGTGCTCATTCGGGTTCTGAGGATGAGGGATGGTCTGACCGGGTAGAGTACCAGGAGTCCTTTGTGCCACTGCTTGAGCCACGCTCCCCAGCTGGGTTTGGATATCCTGCAAGACAGCCTGTGTGTTCCTCTGGCCAGCTTCAAGAGCCAGGAATTTACCCGAGGCCTTTTCCATGAACTGCTCGATAGTGTTGAATTTATGAGCACTAGAACTGGCGAGAGAACCCACCAAGTCCCGCAGTTCAGCCATCGGATCATTTTGCACTGGGGTGGCAGGGGTTGCACCTGGCTGCTGGAAAGGTCGCGGCTGTGATTGAGCAACCTGCCCCTGCATGGGCTGGTAGAGAGACTGCTGCTGCTGCTTCTGGAATTGCCCCTGTCTGGGCTGGTACGGAGGCCTCTGAAAGCCAGGTGGTCCCTAGGAGACTGGTGGTCGGGAATTTGCCCCACCCCAATAGAAGTTGGAATGCTGGCGCCACCCTCATTGTAAGTGTTACTGTAGGGGTCATTTCGCCTAACATTATTGATGAAGTTCACCTGCTCCTGGGGTGTGGTCGATTCCTTCATCGCCTAGCAGTCTTCCACTATGTGATGGGTGCTCTCGCACCACTGGCAGAGCATCGCCTGTTGCTATACGGCCCCTGGAATCATTCCAGAGCGATCGATGGCTGATACCAGCTTCGACACTACCTGCACCAAATCAGATGACTGGGTGGCTACAGAATGCACACCCCGCCCTGGTGCTCGTCTTGATCTCCTTGCAGTTCCCCAATCATACCCGTTCTCTGCCATCACCTCAAAGAGTTGATTCAGTTGTGGCGGTGTTTTGGTCAGCATGTTCCCGCCATATACTGAATCAATCAGCTGCTTATCTTCTGGGAAGAGGGCGTGATAGAAGGTGCCCACCTTGAAAGCATCGTTGAAACCATGATTGGGACACCTCAGGAAGAGACTGTTGTATCTCTCCCATGCGTCCCGGATGGTCTCATCTTCATCCTGGATGAAATGGGTGATCTGCTTCTGCAAGTCCGCCGTCATGGATCGAGGATGGTAGCGGGTGAGGAACTTGTCCGCCAGGTTGGCGAACGTGGTGATAGATCCTGTAGGTCGAGTGTCTAGCCACTCCTTGGCCTGCCCCTCCAAGGTGAATGGGAAGTACCTCAACTGGATGCCATCTGCTGGGACCCCATTAATCTTGATTCCATCGATGAGCTCGTGGAATCGCCTGAGATGTGATCGGGGGCACTCCCCCTCTTTGCCTCGGAACACCACTGAACCGCGCAGCATGGTGATTACTGAGGTGCTCACCTCAAAATTGTTGGCTAGGACATGAGGGTGTTGAATGGGTGACCTCACGTCTGCAGCCCTGGCGGTCCAGTAGTGTCCCATGGTCTGCAGCCCTGGCGGTCCAGTAGTGTCACCCTAGGAATTGGCCAAGTGAAACCACTTCCTAAAGCGTAGTATAGCGGGTTTAGGTTTAATTATCAACCTGGGTCCTAGATTTGATGACTACTCAGTGAATTCTTGTTATCTAGCAATGAAACTTTAATGCAAGTCTAAACTGACAAACTAACAAAGCAAGTAAACAGTTATATTCAGGTTAAGAGAGGTCACCCGGATATGGTTCCCCCTAGACTGCAGTTAAGCCGGATTGTAATTACCAAGTTCAGTTTCTATGATAGTTATACTGCGGAAGGTTCTTAAACAGCCTGAAGTCTCGACTAAAGGTCTTCAGACCCTCTCAATCTGAGTCTCTAGCAGGCGACTAACCTCCACCGGAGTAAACAGATTGAGGCCTTAATAAACAAAACCTCCACTACCGGAGTAAATCCGGTACAGTATAGTGAGTTGGCTCATCGACTAAAGTCACCAACTCCCTACCTTCAATCAAGGATGCTCTATCAACCTAGGCAGATATTCTCATTCTAGGTTAAAGCAGAAACAACAGGAATTTGATCAGGATTCAGGTTATTCAATCATTCAAACCTCAATTGAACATAATCAAATCATAGATTCAGTACTTGGGTTCATACAATCAAAGCCTAACATAAAAATCTAGGGTTCTCCATACCCAGATGAATGGGAGAACTACTCCATGGAGAAAAAATCAAAAGCAGAATCAGACGCGGAATTCATACTGTGAAGGATGGATTCCTGCTCCTGGACGTTGATCGGCACTTCTCCAAGCTCAAACTGGCCTCGAATGGTGATGAAGATCAAGCTAGGGCACTTGGAGACTTTTGTTCGTCACTTTCTCTCTCTAGGAATTGCTCTATCTCTCTCAAAACTCGAATCTCCTTCTCTTTGGCTGAAAATCTGCTTAAAAAGGGGATCAGTGGCCAAAGCACGGTCGAGGGCACGGCCGTGTAATGTAGGGGTGGGCGTTCGGTCGGTTCGGTTTGAACCGAACCGAACCACCACATGCCGAATTTCCGAGTTGCTCAACACGCCAACCGAATTCGAACCGAGTTGTAATTCGGTTCGGTTCGACCGAACCGAATTACAACTCGGTTCGGCTCGGTCCGGATGGTCAAAGCCGAATTACCCCTCTTTCCCCACCCACCATTTCTAATTCTACAGAACGAAAAGTTCTCTTCTTCTTCCTCCTCCTCCCCCCCCCTCTCTCTCTCTCTCTCTCGTCGAGAACCACTTCTCTTCTTCTTCCTCCTCCTCCCCCCCTCCCTCTCTCTCTCTCTCTCTCTCTCTCTTCTTCTTCTTCTTCTCCTCTCCTAAGATCACAAAGCAGCGCCCGCCGCCCAGCGGCTATTTTTCCTCCCGTCTCCGGCGATTGACGGAGGGAAGAACTCAGGGGCAGGTGGCTGTCGACAGCGATTGAAGGAGAAAACGGCCCAGCGGCAACGGCGACAATGAGCGGCGACGGCAAGAGGAAGAAGAGATTGCTCGGCGTGTGGAGACGGGGCGGGCATAGCTGGCGGCAGGGAGGCGGTGGTCCAATCCAGTCGACGGCGACGGCAATCCGGCGACGAAGGTTAAGAGGTTAGTAAGGCTTAATATCCAAGCATGCATGGAATTTTTGGTTTGTTTTTCTCCTTCACATCTACGTTTCTCATCGATTTCGCTTTTCTTTTTTGTATTTGGTTGAAGGCTTGAAGGGAAGTGATGGCGTCGACCGTCGAGCAGATCTTGGTTTGGGGACTCGAACTTCGTCGGCCGTCGAGCAAATATTGGCCGCCAAGCCTTCTCCTCCCTTCGTTTGCAATCGCCAACGGGGACTTGAACTCCGCTGCCGTTCTCCTCTTTTGTCGCCGAGGGACCGCCGCCAAGCCTTCACTTTCTGCTAGTGATTGTTGTGAGAATGAGGTTTGGGTGGGCTAGGGTTTCCTTAGAGAAATGGAAAAATAGATGTAGTGGGCTTGGGGTTGTGTGGGCTTGGATTTGTGTGGGCTCAGGGCTTGCAGTTGTACACTGTGACTGTTTGTTCGGTTGGTTGGTTCGGAAATCGGAAATCGGTTTCGGTTGAGAAGATCCTGGTTTCCGAACTCTTGAGTTTTGGCTTCCGATTTTCGAACCGAATAAGAATACTTCAGTTTCGGTTCGGTTGACTTCGGTTTCGGTTCGGTCCGGTTCGGGTTTACCGAACCGGATGCCCACCCCTAGTGTAATGCCTCAGCCCGCCCGTGCTTTGGCTAGGGTTAATTACACGGCCAGTGCAATGGGGGAAACACGGGCGTGTTTTGGAGAGGACACGGTCATGCTTTGGTTGACACGGCCGTGCTTTCAGCCCGTGTTTTTAGCCAATATTTGCCAAACCGAATTTGCTCTCGCTAGTAAAAGCACGGCCACAGAACACGACCGTCATCTGTTTTAGGTCTGCCCGTGTTTTGGCTCCAGCTTGACGAAATGACTTCCGAATGTCCCGAAACTCGTGCTTAGCCTTCCCTTTGACGCCTGGGACCTGAAATATGACAAAATAGCACAACCCGGCGTAAAATAGGCCAAAAATACACGACTATGCCTCTCAAACGGATAATAATTAGGGGTGCAAATACGTGCAATTACATCGTTATCAAGAGGTCCTTGTCGGATTTAGGTGCTAGTATCATTGTTATACCATATAAATTATTCAAGAAACTAGGCCTAGGTGAACCAAATGCAACTAGGATGACTATTCAATTAGCTGACCGATCTGTAGTTTATCCAAGGGGCATAGTGGAAGACCTCCTCGTTAAGGTTGGCAGATTCTTTTATCTTCTGGATTTTGTTGTCTTGGACATTAATGAAGACGCATAAGTGCCTCTTATTCTAGGCAGGCCTTTCCTAGCCACCGCCAAGGCTCTCCTAAATGTGCATGATGGGACCCTGACTTTGAGAGATGGCGAGGAGCAGATAACATTTTCCTTTGCTAATAATATGAATCGTATCTCGCCTGTGCATGCTTTATCTCACGAGGTACACAAGGCTATCGTGTATCCTTCTATGTCTCTCGTTTTGCAGGACTTTGCACTCCCTCCTCCTCCACCGCCCCCGCTTTCTCAGTTACCAAAAGAGCGAATTAAGGAGGTGTGGTGGCTGAAATTGCAGGTAGATAAGCCTCCTCGAAAGAAAGCTGGCGAACATTTTGAGCTGGTCCCGGCTCCTAAGCCATAACCGCCCTGGCCATCTGAGTATTCACTCGCTTGCATCCTGCGGATGGCCAGGTTGAGTAGACCAGTGCTGGTGGTCACACCCATCGTGCGCATGGCCATCATCTGAAGTTGTACCTCATGAGCGATGTGGCTCGATCTTGGAGGCACCTATTCCTACACCGCTCTGAGCATCCACCCTCTACGTCCAGCTAAAGACGTAAAAGAAGCGCTTGTGAGGAGGCAACCCCACCACGGTTTGCATTTCTTTCCCTTTTTTCTTTTTCAATTTGGTCGGTTTTTGAGTCATTGAGTCTGTCTGGAAAGTATCTTGGGCCCGAGGTGGTCTATTTTCATCTGTGGCTGTGTATTTTTTGAGCCGGGCACGAATGAGGTTTGGTTGTTTGAAATCGTGGTTTTGAGATTGTGCAGAGGCAGGCTCGATAGTATAAACACGAGCGCCAGGGGTTGAAAACACGACCATGTTTCGACCCATGTCCGACGTGTTTTGCTATATTGGAGAAACACGCCTCGCCCTAAAATATACGTGCACGGAGCACCAAAAACACGGCTGTGTTTTGGGCCCGCCCGTGTTTTGGCCCCCTATAAAAGACGAAATCCAGCCATTTCTCTCCCTAAATTTTACTTTTTTCAAACCCCCTCTCTCCTCTCGCCGGTAAATCGGCCCCCTCCTCTCTCTTGGTGGTTTCTCCTCTTAGTCATTTTTGGAGAATTGATACCTAGGGTTCTAGGTGAAGAACTTGAGATGTTTGCTTGAAATTGGATCATCTTGGTAGGCTGATGGAGTTTATATGCTTGAAATTGTTGTTCCCATGAATTAGTTTCACTGGCCTACCAATTGCATGTGTAGAATTGTGCCCATGTATGTTGGTTTGGCGATTGCTTGGTGAATTGTAGATAGGAAGATTGTATGGTTATGGTGTGCTTGTTTGTTCCACCGGGAGCCTAGTCCACTGTCCAAATATTTCGATTTGAGGGCTGCCGGTGTGGTTTTGCCTAACATTAACCACTCCGATGTGTGGCATTTGTGCTTTCTGTTGCTTTGCAGGATCATGGAGGACTACCTAGACCTCTTGAGCATTACTTAGCACCACCAACTGCAGACCATCCACACCTGCCACATCTCCGAACACCTTCATCTCGACTTTGCAGGTTTCAAGGCACTCCACGCTAGCGAGGATATGGAGGCCGCTGTTTACTCTTATGGTTGGCGGCGCCTCCTCTGCCTCGCTCAGCCGACATACTAGGAGCTGGTCTAGGAGTTCTACGCTTCCCTTTTCCATTCACAGAGGAGGTCGGCTGACCATGCCGATGTCGTCCGTTTCACACTCGGCGGGGTCGAGCACTCCGTCAGTTTCTGGGAGTTGGCCTCTGCAATTGGCCTCAACTCCCCTCACTCTAACAGTCACCCCCTTGGTAGTGGAAGAGACCGATCCCACCTCCTTTGCCGACCAAGCTTATTTTGAGCGCATCTGCCTCCCTAAGAACGTGGATGAGGAGTACATACCCAGCCTGACGTGGGCCACTCTACTCCGTTCGGAGTGGCGGCTCCTTAACCACCTGATCACCCAGTCCTACACTCCCAGTCGGGGGTCTGCCAACCGGGTCACAATCCGAACTTTGTACTTCATGCACGCGATGGGCTTGGAGGAGGACACTATATAGCTTGGCTCTGTTGTTGCTCGCACATTCACCAAGGCCTCCGCCACTCAAGATCGCTTTATTGTTTGTGCACCGGTGATCACAACCTTGGCCCGCTACTATGTGGTCGAAACTGCTGGCATGACCCTGATCCGTGGCCCGGCCTTGTTCACTAAGGGGAATGCTTTTTAGTGCGCGAGCTGAATTGATGCAAGGAGCAAACACGGGCAACATTGACCAAAAACACGGCCATGTCCCCATTCCGTGTTATTTATGCCAAGAGCTCATTGGTGACTGTTGCTGAGGAATCCAAAGCACAAGCGCAACTGTTCTGAAACACGGTCATGTCACTAGTAGGACACGCCCGTGTTTTACTCTACGCGAGCGGTACTTCCCCATGTGAGGACCGAACACGGGCGGACAAAGTTAAACACGGCCGTGTCCTCGACCGTGTTTTGGAAAGTATCGGGTTAAACTAGCGTATTCGAGCCAAAGGAGGGGGAGACGAATTTTCAGAGCAAAAACAAAGTCCTAGAGAGAGAAAGTGAGAAAAACAAACCCTAGGAGCTATTTGTAGTGGATTTCTCACCATTGAAGCCCATATTGCATACCTAGGAGTGAAGATTGACATCCTAGAGCAAATTCTTCCCATTATTATGAGCATGACTGCTTTGTATTCTATTTTCCCCTCTCTCTCTCTCTATGGAGTAGACCCTTCTCTCACTTGGGTATGAAGAACCTTAGTTCCATGTGTCAGGGATCATGTTTGTAATGAATTTTGGTTTGAGATACTGCTTGATTTTAATCGATTGAAGTGTGTGTTATTGATGTCGCAACCGTCCCTCCGGGGGGTCCGATGTCGTCGCGTCGGCATTGTGGGAGTCGCCATCGATCTTACTTGGAGTGGATCGAACACTCTTAGGATCGGCTCTAACCTTAGGGTCAGAACCGAGATATGGTCTGCGGTTAAGAGATTTGGGTTCGGGAGTACGGTTACGTGTGGGGAAGTTAAGCAACACCCCCACAACGCCCTAAATCGGCACTACTTAAGTTGATAAGTTTAAATGTGTTGGGTGTATTTTTAGTAATAATTTATAATTTTAGGGGTCCCACTGGACCATTTAATGATTTAATCATATTTGTTGTAATTTAATTATACGCCCACTGACGTAAAAATTTAAAGATAAAGTTAGTTGATTAGACTCGAACCTTATCGGTTGCCTACGTACCCGTTAGACGGGATCAAAGTCCACGTAGTTTGTTAGGACTTTGAAAATTTTAAGTAAAATTATTACCACATTCCACTGATTGTGGTTCTCGTATCAAAATTTATTGTTAGTAAAATTTAGGTTGGTATTATGAAATTATAAAAAGATAATGTAATAATTTCAATCATTAAGAGGAGTTTAGATGTACTAGAAAAGAAACGAGATATACTTAATCCGCAATTCTACATTTCGTATTAAGGATTTTAAGTAAATAAGACTATACGGGTTTATAATATTAACGCATGAGAGCCAGCAGTCTAACTGGCTAAAACGCCAGACCAAATTCGCGCTTGACCGAGAGAACATGGGTTCGAAACGCGCTATCTACAAATTTTTTGTTTATCTCGTTTTAGAGCAGAGAAGGGGAAAGGGCAATTTGGTAAGTTCTCAAAAAGACGGTGGCACGGCCGCATAATTAACAATAAACCCTAGGGGCATTTTGGACTTTTTCAGGTGGGTATAAATTCACCTTAAGGAAACCCTAATTCGGCCTTACCAAAAAAAGTGGCCGCCTCCTCCTTTTTTCCTCTCGTTCTCTCTCTTACTCTCTGCCTCTCGATCCTCTTCCAGAGAAGAAAAAAAACAAACGAACCCTAATCCACCTCTCTTCTCGTTTCCTCTGGAGTAAACCGAAAACCACAAAAAAAAAACGAAGAATAATCACCCTCTCCCCCTCTCGATTCCCTACTCTGTTCTCTGCTCTCGACTAGCTAAGGAGTCCGCTCGTTTCGTACTAATCCAACCGAGAGGGCTTCGATTCAGGTTGAGTGAGACATGCATGGTCTTTTTGATTCGTTTTAGGTGATTTTATTAGGATTTGCCTAACTCCTTTCATTTTCATTTTCATTTCCGGTGAAATTGTTCCAAACCGAGGGGGGGTTTTCTCGATCTACCTCCTCCTGCTCTCGGTTTACTCTTTGGTAAGCTTCTCTTAAACATGCAAACTTAGATCTAATTTTTCCACACAAGACGTGATTTTAATCTTGATTTTTATTTTGGGTTTTAGATTTGGACGAGGAGGAGAAGGGAGCAGCGGGGTTAGGGGGGGAGGAAGAATCGTCGTCGACAGGGATCTTTGGCGACGACTGTTGAGTATTTTGTAATCTTTTTTTTTGTTTATTTCGATCTGGGACAAATCTGATCCTTCTCTAACTTATTTTTGCAGATTTGAGGAAAAGGCCGGATCTGGGTAAGGGTCTCCGAAACTCAGCTTAGTGTGATTAGAGAGTTTGAACTGAAATTAAATGGACTTATGAGATTTTTAACATAACTAGGGTCTGATTCCCAATTAAACTGGTTATGTATGAGTTGGAATGTTTCTTAAGTGATTTTTACGAACTTGACTTAGTATGGTAATGGCTGGAGGGTAAAAGGTGGAAGGTATGAATCTATATGATTATCATGAAGTTTCTGATCTAACGGGTTTCAAAACAAAATTAGATTCTGAGTTTTTGATAGAAAATAAGGTTAAATTAGATTGAGCTTGTGATGATATGTATGGTTTTCATTGCGTTTTGGTTTAAAGCTTAAAATTCATGGATTGGCTTCCACCTAATCTAAGTAGTAAAATGGATATTTGCGAAATGAAAATATAGATGTCTACTTTTAGCCTCTATGAATCGCCGCCACTACTTGCGATTCTTATTGAACTACGATTGGTGGTTGATTTGTGGTTTTTGTTGGATCTGAATCCAAAATAAACTATACAATTCAAAAATAAAAAAAAGGCTTTAGGTTATTTCAATGAACCTGTCGATTTTGGTGGTGTTCTACTATTTGGGTTTGGTTTTGGTATGATGGGTATGGACTTTCTATGCGTTTTTGGTTATGGTACGATGGATTTGGAATTGGTATGCATTTATAGAGTTTGGTATCAGTTATGTTTCTTTGTAAATAAAGGGAGATACATGGTACAAATGGTAGTTCTAGAGGAAAAGCGATTAACCACTAAAATAACCACCATAGATAGAAAGCGCTTAAATAAATTTAAGCATGATCTGAATATGTAGTGACTATAATCGATACTAGTGGATGGAAAGCAACGATAACAAGCTTTCAAACATAAACCGCTTGAATGAAAATGAGTAAACAGATCAGCTAGTACAACAATATGACACTAAAGATGTAATTGGAAAGAAAGGAATCCAAGTATGAAGCAAATTCCATTAAGTAAAGACTAGTAGTCACTAACCTGGTGCAGTTCTTGCTCGAGTATAGTCCCTTGCTTCTGTAATCTCCCCTTCTCCCAAAGCAAAGAAAAATTTGTGTATCAATCCCTCCTCCAGTAATTTTCTTCTGTGTTTTTCTTCTCCAATCCGTCCTCTCAACAAAGAGCCCCAAGAGCTCATTTATAGCAAACCAAACCGCCACGTGTCGCCATATGATTCGTCCATTTTTTTATTTCGACTTTGAAGAGTGTGCCTGGTCGGTTGTGGATAGGATTTGGTTAGACCGATTTGGTCGAGGTCGTTTTATGGTTTTTTTTTTCGGACCGAACTGGTTAGGCCGAGTTGGGCTTTGGGTTTGGGCCGAGTTAGGCTTTGGGCTTGGGCTTAATCAGATCTGGGCTTGAATTGACTGAATCTCTCTTCTTTTGTAGGTATCTGCGTATGGGCCCAAGTCATGCAGACCTTTGGAATTTCGTTTATTGCTTTCGTTGTAATTACACAGTCTTGCATACTTGTATTATATAGTGATTTATTCGTCAATCAAGAGCATGTATGCGATGTAAAAAGGTTAGACTAAAGAATTGTATCTCAATAAATCAAACCCAACATCGTTGCATTCAAATTCAAAATGTTAGAACCTTGATTAGACCTAAACATTATGTTAAAGAAGAATGGTATTTATTGACTTGCAACGGCTAATCTCAACCATATTATTTTAAACTTCCTTTCCAAATATCATTGTGATGCTACAATCAGGTCTTTTTTTAATATATAATTAACATGATTGCTCCGGACAAAATGTGGTGTCTACAATTGAGTCAATTGAAGTCTGATCAACTTTTCTTGATTTCTGCTACAACCTGAGATAGATAGAATCTGATTAGGTTGTTAGAGCTTCTTCAATCGGTAGTAGTGAATTGATTATATAAGAGTTAATCGATTCACTGCTTTGTACTGGAATCCAATTCCAGTAGTGGAGTTCTCTGTTAATTGCCTCAGCAGTCTATCCCAATGAAGGCTAGTCGCTTGCCGATTAGTCTGTCTTAGAGGGATTGGTCAGGTTAAGAGATTCCAAGCTACTGTCGTATCTTTCGCAGTTTAATCAACAGTAAATCAACCAAAGGAAATTATAACTTGGACCTAATTAAGGAGCTAGGGGGACTCATTCTCGAGTGACGCTCCCCATGCTTTTAAAAATAGAACAATTTCCTGATTTCTTACTACTTTTGTTTACAATCACTCTGACTAAACTTAGTCCTGCTAAATAATAGATAATCACGGAATAGGCAGTAGATCTAGACCCCGGGTTGATAAATTGAACTTGCCACTATTCTACATTTCCGGACTGCGATTATACTTGGTCGCAGTTTGGTGTTGTGTTTTAGCGTGACAAGTTTTTGTGCTAGTACGAGTGTGAAAATCTTGTTATCCGACAGAGTTTGTGATCCTGGATATAAGTGAGGATTGTGAGATGCCACTCATACTAGGATGCTCTTCCCTAACAACCGCCAAGGCATTAATTGATGTAAATGAGGGAGCTTTGATTCTGAGAGATGGTGAGGAGAGACTTACTCTTGGAATTGATCTTAGGCCTAGGAGTGAGGAAGTGAAGGAAGGGGAACCGGGTGATATGAATGCAAGTGGAGGGAAGCCTTGCAAGGCGAACCCCACTATTACTGTTGGTTCTTGTGATGATGTGAAGCAGGAAAGAAAGGAGGGCATCCCGCCCAAAGAAGGAAGGAAAGTAGCTTGGAGGGAAAGGATAAGTCGTGCTAATGTACAGTGGAAGGAAAAGGGAAAAGAAAAATTCATCGGCCAAGAAGGCCACCCCATGTAGAGTAAGTTGGGAGGCGACATGCCTCGCCCTGAGATCGTGACAGATCCACTCTTGGCGGCATCACGTTCAAAGGCGTGATAGATCCGCAACGTCAAGCTAGTGACGTTAACTTAGCGCTTGTTGGGAGGCAAACCAACGTAGGTTTGTTTTCTTTTCCTTATTTTCTTTTTTGTGTCGAGTGAAGAGTTCGAGTGGCGAGTGGTCTCCCCGTTCAAAGTTTTTGTGATTGCATGTTTTGAGTTCTGCCATTAATGATAGTAGGTACGATGGAGTAGGGAGAGTAACAATTTTCAGAAGTGCCATGTTGTCACTGATGTTCACGGACGGATTGCCCTGTTCACGGTCTTATAAGACCGTGAAAAGGCAAACGCGTCCATGAACAATCGTGCTTCCACGTGTGTCAAACCCGTCGACTGACCTGAGTTTATGGACGGATTGCAGTGTTCTCGGTCTTAACGACCGTGAATTGGCAAACGCATCCGTGAACTATAGGGTCATCCTATAAAAAGGTCGTGAATAGTCGTCTTCACTTCACGACCCAAAATCTTGCCGGAAATTTTCAAATCTTTCCGGAAAACCGCGAAAATCCAACGGTTTTTTCTCTTTTCCCCCATTTCCGGCCAGCCAATCCCAAAACCAAGCACAGACCAATTCTTCCCTCGTCAAAAGCGGCCTTCGCTGAGATTTTGGGAAGATTTGAGTGATCTTTTTTTCGGCAAAGTCGTCGCCGGCGAGTCTCCGACGAGCTTCTGACAAAGCTCCGACGACCCTTCTGCGGTCTGTTTTTGGCCAATTTTCACCTTCCTCGCCCTCACCTCACTTACTCATATATCCTACTTGAGTCTCTAGGTTAGTTTTGAGCTCTACCTTAATTAATTTGTGAGAATCAGATTAGTTAGTGAAGTGAGGAGGATTTTAGTGAATTGAATGTTGAACTTAGCGTTTGGGCGAGGAATTAGGTTAATTAGGGTGATAGAATGATTGAATGATGTCGCTTGAGCTTAGTTGAGTCTTGGTGGGCATGTTTTGATTTGAATTGCTTTTATTTGTGAAATTTGCCCACCAAGTGCTAATCTGTGAATGAATGTGAAATGTTTTGCTTGCGTGGTGGTTGGTAGCCACTGTGGCATGGTTCAGGTTTGAATTTTTGTGTGGAAATCCGCGAACACCTAGAACCATGCCTCGGTGTGCTAGTGCTTAATTGTTTTGATTAGCATGGACCCGTAATGGGATTATAAGTGTGAGGGGTAGGGGTGGAAATCGGTACGGTATCCGTAACCCAGTATCAAATCCCGAATTCCTGAATTCCGAATTACACTCGAAAATCAATCCCAATTCCAATCCCTAAATAATTTCAGTATCCCCATCCCTGAATATTCCGGTATCCCAATCGGTATTATTGAATACGAAATTAATTACATTTGAATAATTATTTAAATATATACAAGGTGATGCTAGTTCCTCTCTAGTACAAGTAAAATTCTCACCCGTCGAGTTGGTTGCTGTTACACCCCGACCTTTGGGTTCAGGTTCGATACGTGAACGGTTGGATTAACGGTTACGTACTAAGGGTTGCAACCGCGGATTAGAAAGAATAATAATAATAACTATTATTATTATTATTTAAAAAAAAAAAGAAGAAAACTGGCCGAGAGGGTGCTCGGCCCTAAATTATTTCCAAAAACCCTCGCCCATCCCTTTCCTCTCCCCGTCACAAACCGCCGCCCTTGTTTTCCCCAGTACGAGAGGCAAAGCGGAGGAGATTTTCCTAGATGCTCTCGGCCAAATCTCCAGCCGCCAGCCGCCATTCTTTGTACCCTTGGCCGCCACTCTTTTGCCCAGCATCAGCACCGCCAGCAAATTGGTCCATCATTGGTTTTCTTTTACTTTGCACCGTAACCGCCAAGCACATGGGATTGAGGTGAGTCTCCGCAGTGGAATTAGTTTAATGATGATGGTTTATTTTCATCTAATTGCGATGTTAAGAGGGAAGGAGGAGCCATAGAGCTACTCGCTTCTATTTTGTTGTCGAGTTCGAATTGCCATGTAGTTTTGGAGGTAATCAAGAATAGAGCTAGTTTGTAATCGATGTTGGTGGGAGAACTAATGGGTGGTAAGGATACACATGGATTTCTCATTAGTTGGCAATTAGGTGGGCTGCAAGTAAGAGGAACACGTGGGACAGAGTTAGCTGGTTGCTAAATAATACAATTAGTTATTGATTAGCATGGACACTAAGTCATGCATGGGATGGTAATTCCACTGAACTTTTGGGAATCACAGGGAGGGATACAGATAGTGCGGATAATTCAAGCTAGGAGAGACGATCCTAAGGATTCGGTTCTGGTCAGCGGTAGTTCAAGTCAAGAAGATTGAATATTAAGGTGAGTGTAAAGGGGGTAAATTCGACGCCTTACGATTTTTTTCAAGTATTTACCTTGAGTATTTTTAAGTATCGATTTACGTTATGTATGTGCAGTATTTGATTCCTGGTTGAGAATTTTTTTGATAATGATGATGAACTTTATTAAATAAACAAGCCAAATCCCACAAGGCGTGAGAGGAGGAAAGGGAGTTCGAATGTACAGAAATCCGTCTTCGCGGAAGGAAGAGGGGACGAGAGCAAACCCAGAGAAACCAGACAAGATAGAAAACCGAAACAGCAGAGAAAAGGGAAGAACAAGGAGTCAAACTCAGGAGGAACTCAATGAGTGCTAGCTCCTCTACGCGACCAGCTCTGAAGAAAACCAGTTCCCTGATCTTTGTCAATTTTCTTGTGAGCCAAAATCCATTCAATTATTCCACCCACCGTCTTCCTAGCAATCACGAGGGGGGTTCAGCTTAGCTCATGGAAGATCCTTCTGTTTCTTTCTTTCCAGACTTCCCAACAGATTGCGTGGACAGCACAGGAACGGAACCAAGACTCAAGACCATCCAGATTATTAGTCAAGTTGTTGTTGATGATCGTCGAAATATCTCCAGAGGCAAGGTCGGGAGGGGAGATGGGGCTGAAAACCTCACCCCAAACTCGTCTGGTGTAACCGCAGCCCACCAAGAGATGATTAATCGACTCTTCTTCTTTGTAGCATAGCACGCACCGGTTGGCCAGCTCCAATCCTTGTCTCTTCATATTGTCCATAGTGAGGATTCTTTTATGCCAGACTAGCCAGATGAACCCACAAATCTTCGTGGGGATAATGCTCTTCCAGATCGAAGCATGCTGAAAGTTCTCCACCCCTGGAAATCGTTCTGCCACCTGCCACCTGTAACAAGAACTAACCGAGAACAACAACTCTGTATCCAGATTCCATAACATCCGGCAAGGACTAGTACAGATTCTGAAGGAATTAGCATTAATCTCACCAAAGCAAGTAAGTCTCTCAATTTCCACCCCACCCCGAAGACTTAAAGAGAAAGGAACATCCCACACACTCAACTCACCTGAGATAGACACAGAGTCACAGATGCTAGCATTTGGAGAGGTAGCAGCAGCAGCAGCACGCGGAAAAGACTCCGCTAGCGACTTCCCAGGGATCCAGTTGTCATGCCAGAGTGAGATCGATGTACCCGGGCCAGGATCCACACTCGCTCCTTTCCAAAACAGGTCATGTACCTTGCATATATTAGCCCAGACCGAGCTGTTGAACCCTTCATCAAGCCTCCTGGTTTTCCACTCTGAATCTGAGTTGTTATATTTCCAGTTTATGAGCTGTCTCCACCAACTGTTTCTTTCTGTAGCGAACTTCCAGAGCCACTTGCAAAGGAGGGCATTGTTGAAACACTCTAAGTCAACTGCGCCCAACCCACCCTTCTTCTTTGGAGCTTTGCAAAGATCCCATCTGACTAAGTGTCTTTTGTTCTCCCCACTGGCCCCACTCCACAAAAACCTTCGCTGTATTTTTTCCAGATTGTTCAAAACAGTCTTAGGCGCCTTCAATAACGAAAAATGATACACCGACAGGCTGTTAAGAGTAGAGCAATTTAGAGTCAGACGAGCTCTGAAGGATAAAAGCTTGCTTTTCCACCCCTGAAGACGATCTTGATATTTACTCATTACCGGATTCCAAATGGAGATCGCATTCGGACGATCCCCCAACGGAAGACCGAGATACTTAGCTGGCTCACTACTCCAATTACATCCGAAGATTGAAGCGAAGAAACCCGGTTCGTGAACATCTCCGATTGTGAACATAATGGACTTATCAAGGTTGATTTTGAGGCCAGTTACCGCCTGAAAGCACACAAGCGTGGCGAGGATGTTTAGAACTTGATCAGCAGATGCTTCGCAGAAGATGAGAGAATCGTCAGCAAACAGGAGGTGGGTGACCTCACCAACACCCCTATTCTCATCAATAGCGAATCCCAGCAACCCATCCACATTCCGTAACTTCTTCAACATGAATGAGAGGATGTCCATAATCAGGACAAACAACCCGGGAGATAGAGGATCGCCTTGGCGAACCCCCTTACTTGCTCTGAAGAAACCATGCGCTTCACCATTGACCAGAATAGATGTCATTGGGGAACCCAAATCCCCTTTGATCCATTGTTGCCATTTAACCGGGAAACCCAATTTATCCATCACTTTGAAGAGAAATTCCCAACTGACATTATCGAAAGCTTTCTCGATATCTAATTTGAACATTAAGCCTGCCTTTCTGCTCTTCCTTCTGCTGTCCACCAACTCATTCGCGATAAGAGTCGCCTCAGCAATGTGTCTTCCGCGAACCGAGGCATGCTGGTTGGGAGAGACCAGTTTTGGCAGGACAGTGCTCAGACGTCTCATCAACACCTTACTCACCAATTTGTTAAAGCTTTTCATCAGGCAGATAGGACGGAGATCCTTCGTGCTTTCCACAACGTCGACCTTTGGGGATAGACAGATGAACGCATGAGTGATGCAATCCGGAAAATAACCCACGTCATGGAATTCTTCAAAAGCCCTAATAACTTCCTGTTTGCATAGCTGCCAGCATTTCTTGTAAAAAGCATAGGTGAAACCATCTGGCCCTGGGGCCTTGAACCCGTCACTAGAATTAAGAGCATTCCAAATCTCCCTCTCACTGAAATCCCGTGTCAGATCGGCACAATCCGACGGATCCAGCCTGATGTTTAGGTACTCACTAGGGAAGGGTCTGTTCATGATAGATTCTTGGAAGAGATCTCTGTAAAAATCAGCAAGACCTCTACCTAAAGCTTCCTTACCCTCAACCACTAGCCCATTGATTTGAATCCGGCTAATAGAGTTCAACTTCCTTCGGTAGTTAGCGATCTTATGAAAGTACCTGGTATTCCTTTCTCCTTTCTGATGCCAGGTTTCCCTAGATTTTTGTTTCCAGGATGTCTCTTGAAGCATCAAGACATTCTTCAACTCTGATTTCCATCCTTCTCTAGCCACGAAATCGGCCTCACTTAAGCTTCTTGATTCTTCCAAATCATCAAGGCGTTTTATGCAAGAGAGAAGAGACTCAATTTTGATCCCAATATCCCCGGATACCTCCTTGTTCCAGATCTTATTGTTGCGTTTCAGAAAAGACAGCCTTCTAGACCATAGGAAGACCGCGCCTTTGCCAAAAACTGGGGCTTTGAACCATTCAACGGCGCTAAGAAAGAATCTGTCATCCTGCAGCCACATTTTCAAATTTCCACGGACGACGAATGATATCATTACCGCCCCAAGAAACCAGCAGAGGGTTATGATCAGATTCAATCCTTTCTAAGGCAGTGAGAGTGCAATCGTGAAAAAGAGAATCAAACCCTGGCGAAATAAAGACCCTATCAATACGAGACAACGACGCATTGTTCCAACCATTGCTCCAAGTAAATCTGCTGCCTCCCAAAGGCAAGTCAAGAATGGCGAGATCATCAATAGTCTCATTGAATTCATCCATGAGATCAGAACTCCTTCTAGCCCCACTGTAGTCGTCGTGACTTCTGATTAGATTGAAATCCCCCGCCACAAAATAAGGAAGTGAAAGTTGGGAGCAAAAATTCTTCATTTCAGAGAGAAAGTAAAGTTTCTCACTTCTGTCTTGAGGCCCATATACGATTACGAGAGACCAAGTCTTGGCGGAAACGACTTCTTCAAACTGAGCAGCAAGAAAGTGAGTGCCAGCATACTGTGAAATTACCTTGAGCAGAGCATTATCCCAGTATACAAGGATGCCACCAGACCTCCCGATAGCGTCCTTAGCGATCCAGCCCATATCCCTCACACCACTGACGCTGGAAACCAGATTCAGGTTACAAGAACTCCATTTTGTTTCAATCAGAGCAACTACCTTCGCCTTGCTTCTACCGATGATTCTTTTAATTCTACTACGCTTATCAGAATCACCCAGCCCCCTAACGTTCCACACTAAGAAAGACATACCCATTAGACTTCTGGGGCAGTGTTGGCCAACCCTTTAGAAATGATTCTCCTTCGCGACCCTTTTGGTTGAGATGCATGATTATGTTTGATGGTATGTGCTTTGGGTGAATTATGACTTGAAGTGAATGGTTATTACTTACTTTGAAATTGTCCTGAGTATAAATTATGGTTAAAGTTTAAGAAACAAGTTCTTTTTAAGAAGTAACTCACCTTCAAGAAGGTGAAGTCGTTTTAAGTGTTAGTCACTAGCGCCAGTCCGTTGCCTTTTGAGACAGTTGGAGATAGAGCAAAAGTTATGCTCTTGAGACTTTTAAGATGAGCATCAGTTATGCTCTTGAGAATCGTGGTGAAGAGCCACCATGATAAGTTTAAGATGTTAGGGGGATGAATCGTTACGACTTCCCTAACTAAGTTTAAGGAAAGCCTATATGGCTTCTCATACGTATGAGTTGGAAACCGGACTAGCTAGTGAGGGATCCCAGTGTCAGTCAAGTATTTAAGTTGAGGTTTAAGTTTTAAGAATGGAGAGTAACAGTTCCTCCCGTACAGTTTTAAGATTTAAGATTTTTAAGAATGGAAGTACAAACAACTTCCATCAGTTGAGTTTAAGTGTATGAGAAGAAGTGCAAAATTATTAGAAAGTTTAAAACGTAAGGGCGTAGACTGACCTCAACTCACTCACCAGGCCTTAGTAAGGGAATGAGTGAGAACTAGATCGGTAGCAGCTAGCTAGAGGAGCAGTTAGAAAGCAGCGAGTTCGAGAGGAAAAGTTCGAGAGCAACCAGCTAGAGGAGGGCAGTGCAAGCGTCACAGAGGATGTTTAGTCAAAGTTTTCAGTAGCAACAACTTTAGAGATTATTCGTTATTTACATTTGTGATTATGAGTATAGACTGGAGATCAGATTGAGATTTTAAAGTTTGAGTTTAATTTGCCCACGTGTTAGGGCTTTGCTTTGAACTACAAGTGTGTGTTTTCAGTATTTTATTTATGAAGATTTTTCCCGCTGCAATTTAAGATTTACGTATTTTATTTATCAAGGGCATTTTAGTAAAGGTAGTACCCGGCCGGGTTAGGGTGTTACAGTTGCCAACTTGAGGATGTGTTTTTAAGGACACAAATAAAGCTTCCGTCATCCCTTAACTTCATTGATCCTCCACACAAGCTGAGGCATAGTAGCTTCTAAGCTCTTGCCCGCCCAATAAAGGTATAGTTCTAAAAGAACTCTCTGCCACAAGAAAAGTCTAGGAAAAAAAAGTCGGTTGCAATGGAAGAAAATTTGATAAACAGAAAAATAGTATGAGTATGAATAAGACAATGTGCTTAAGGAAATGTCAAGTTGGTGGTAGAAAGCGTTCAAAACTTAAATGTTTATCCAAAACTTCACCCTATCATTTTGAGACTCTAATGCACAGTTAGTAGTTGATGCTTTGATTAAGTGGCATGATATTCTTGCATATTTATGTGGTTAGGATTATCTCGTGCTATTGTTTACCTCTTAAATGGCTTATGATCCACTACCAAAGATCAAGGTCGAGTGATTGTTCCTAGGCTTCATTGAGTTGTATGGTTATGAGTAATGTTGCTTGGGGACAAGCAAAGTTGAAGTGCGGGGTATTTCTGATAACACTTTATTTATCGTGTTTATCACTCTCATTCTTGATAAATTTTTCCCTTCTATCAATGCATTTTTAGTTCTTTCACTTGAATTTCATATTTAAATCATAACTATTTGATCAATGAGACTGTAATAGACTTAGAGTGTGTTTTTGTACTCTTCGATGCCTTATTGGTATGTTTTTTTAATGGTTTTCAAGGTTAAACCAATATAAGGAAACTTGGATCAAGCATTAGAAAACTTTGGAGGACCAAAAGAGCTATAAAGAGAAGAATATGGAGTTTTTATGATAAAGACGAGGTCCAACAACAGAGAAGCCTAATAGTAATACTATTTAAGTCGAAAAAGCCTTAAGGAGGAAAACATGGTCAAAACGTGTCCAAATATTTCGAATGGGTTATCCATGGGCCAAGAGGCCATCCCATGAAGAAGAAGGGCGACAGTCTCAACCCCCGCACTACCGCTGCTAAAAGACCCAACTCTGAAACAAGACCTTTAGGCCCTTACTTCAGTCATAAGTAAAAGAAAAATTTTCATAGATGGTTTGTGAGGGTTTTGGCCAAGTTTTGCCCCTATAAATAAAGGGATACGCTCATTAGTTCAGTAGGCTTCACAACTACATTCACTTCTATATACTCTTCTCGAGTAAGAGCTTAACTTTCGTAGAAGAGGGTGCAACTAAGGATATGCTTTCATTTGCATACTATACATCTAACCCTAGAGAATCGGGCTCCCCTTAGTTTAGGGAACATAATCAACAATCTATTTTAAAAATAAAATCGACCAACGAATAAAGCAAGGAATAGCTTTTCCGAATTCTAGCAGAGACGACTCTTTTAGTTGTCCATGACCAGTAGTCTGCAGCTCTACGGACGGAACACATGGTATCTAGGTGCAATGCTTAATCCCCCAAGATATCGACAACCCAACGTCCTACTCCAAGTCTCCTGGTCTCTTTGATTTTAGAATCTCAATCACTGTCTGGTCAGGAAAGACAACCCTTTCCCTCGACGTAATTAAAAAACTCCCTCCATGTCGAGCTAGAATCGACATCCTGTTTGATACTTATAACAATAACAAAACATTGTAAATTGTTAGAAATTGAATAGAAAAATTATAATTACTGATTTAGTTGTGTCGCGGATTAGGACACTCTCTTTAAAATGTTCGTGACACTGCTTCTTATTGCTTACAAAAGACTATAAGCCGATCGCCTCCATGATACAACAACCACTCCTTCGGTTTGCTCAGCGATTTTGTGAGAAAACTAGAGCGCTCTCTCTCTCTCTCTCTCTCTCTCTCTCGTGTTTTTGCTCTTCGAATTGCGTTTAGAGGGTCTTGGGATTGCTCTATTTATAGGAGCAAAAACCCAGAAGATTTCTTCTTTCGGTAGAATAAGCCACATTGAATTAGAAAAATAATTACTCCATGATTAAAATGTATCATAGTAAGATAATTATTCTATTTATTAATTATTCTTTATTATAGTACTTGTCTTGATTGCAGTAGCATAGTATAAATAGAAAGGGTATGAGAAACCGAGTTCCTTCGAGAGTTTCCAATCCTCCGCTCAACACATCTTCACCAGTGGCAGAGGCAAGATTTGAAATTACTCTTGTCCTCTTTTAAGAAGATAAATATATAATAAATCTAATTAAAACTAATAATATTCAAATAATTCATTCATATTTAGCTCAAGTTAATAATAATCTTTCTACACTTACATTTGCAACTAGTAGAATCAAAACTAGTTTTAGAAACAAATAAACTTACGGATATGACTGATGCACTTTTGTCTCTATCATTATTCGAGATATTTCATCAATTCATGAAATCTCATAACATCATGGTAATACCCGACAAGCTGTTGCCAAATAATAGTATATGAATGAAACAAATAGATTAATTACTTTTTTTTGTTAATTATTAAATAAGTAATGATCAGTTGTGGTGTAGTGACAAAATGTCCTTACGTTACTGGTGTTAGGTTGTGGAGTTTTTTTTCCGTCGCAAATATTAAGGGCTTGGAATTCGGGACTTAGAGCTTCATAATCAGGCGCTCCACCATAAATTGCAGTGGCCGTTTGCGGAAGAGAGAGGTAGCTGGTGGAGGGAGATTATAGCAACAAAGTATCCTAATCCTGTCTTAGAATGGGTGGCTGGGGAACTCGAGGAAAGGTCGGCAGTAGCATTTGGCAACAAATTATGAAGCTTCAGAAGGACTTCTGGAAATTGGCATATATTGATCATGGGGCTGGATACTGGACATCATTCTGGTTTGACACTTGGATCAGACGTACCCGCTTGGCAGATGAATTTTCGCGAGTACAGGCCGCAGCGGAGTCCTAGAGTGCTAGAGTTGCTGAGCACCTTGTCGAACAGGGAGTTGTAACCCAGTGTGACATTCCTCTCAAATTTTTACTTCGGGGTGGGGCAGAGAGAGAGCGTGTGAGATTATTTGAGCTTTTGGTTTCCCTTCCTTCTTCATTTGTTACAGGTCCTGAAAAAATAGTTTGGCTCGCGGAGCCGAGGGCTGGCTGCACTGTTCACTCGCCTTATGAGCAGCTCGCAGCGGCAAGATTCCCAGGCAGCGATGACTTTCCGGCGAAGGTGATTTGGCAAGCTGTAGTGCCAAACAAAGTTTGCATCTTTCTGTGGTTGGTTTTTCATAAGAGAATCCTCACCCTTGATAATCTAAAGAAGAAGGGAGTTAGCCAACCCAACCGATGTGATTTGTGCAAGGAAGAAGAAGAATCGACAAATCACATTTTTATCAAATGCAAGTTTTCTAGTGAAGTGTGGAACATTCTGAAGTATTTCATTAAGATCGAAGGAGTCAGAACCAATGCGGTGGATATCACGAAAAGAATCAGACTTTGGCGCCATGAGGAATCTAAGGAACCAGGCCAATGGTGCTCGAGGGTTGTGATTCATGCAGTCTACTGGGTTATATGGTTAGAAAGGAACATGAGAATCTTTGATGACACAGAAACGAAGGCCCACCAGGTTGATCTCCGAATGGCGATGACTTTGCTAAAAGAGTTAAAATGTAGACTTTTCCCAAGTTAGACTTAGCATTAGTGGTAATCTGAGTTGCCGTCCCTCAGCACTGTTAGTTGGGGTTTTAAACGGTGGAAGATGCTCTCGCGATTTCTTGTTCTGCTCCTCCTCCCTTCCACTCTTTTCTTTCATTGTTGCACCTTGCCATTTTAATTTTGTCTTTCTAATAATACTATATATTTCAATAATATATATATATATATATACCATATAGGTGGCTACTTCGGCGCACTCACTTTTTTGGGTGTACTCAGTGCACCCAACTCTAAAAGTGTCCATAATACATCAAATTTTGAACTTGAATTAGTACTCTCGATCTAATATGATGATATGACATAGAATCATAACAAATAAATCTATTACCCTAACCCATTAACCTTCAATTTTGAATCCCAACCCAAAATCCCAAATTGTAAACCTAAACCCTAACCCTAAATCCCTAAATCCTAAATCCTTTGAATTTAAGTAAATTTTGAATGATTTTTTTCCAAATTCATGTGCTTCTTGTTCATAATATCATAAGCAACAATTGATACTGTTTTGACATGAATCGCATGCTCAGAATGATAATTATGAGGCGGGTGCACTGAGTACACCCAAAAAAGTGGGTGCACCGAATACGCCACTATATATATATATATATATATATATATATTAACCCGTGACGAGCAATATGGGATGGCTCCGCGCCTATGGGCTATGGTCACAGTCTCACAGACACGAAGCACGGACGCATCAAATAGTAGGAAGTGAATGGTAGCTTTTCTTTTTCTTTTCCTTGTTTAATAAAGGAATGGCTGGCAATTCATGCTCGCAAACAGACAAACACCAGTTATTGCATATATGTGGTGATGGAGATTGGAGACTATTTGTTTGCACTGAAAACTCCACCGCAAATATTTGCCAAAGGCCTTGTGATCAGTGGATAAGGTTAGCTGGGCAGCCATGAATATGGTAGCAGCATTCGCAGGGTTTGCGATAGCTTGTTCGGTCGCATTTACCCTTCACGTATTCTTCTTCTCCCCCATTTCTCCCGACGCACTCCACCTCCCTTCTCCCTCTTCCATTCCTTCCAACAAAGAGTTACAGGTAAACTACCACCTACACCACATATGCATTATACAGAACTACGTACGTTTCCTTTTTTTTTTTTTTTAATCTGTTGATCACATCCTAGCTAATTAATTCTCTGTATGCATATAGAATGTGAGGAGGGTAGGGGAGGAGGGCGTGATTGAAGGGCCAGAGGATCTTTTTGTGGACAAGGGTGGCGTCGTCCACACAATAGGAAGAGATGGCTGGATCAGAAGGATGCAAATCCATGTAGATGGGTGTTGGGAAAGATGGAAGCAGATTCACAGCTCCTCTGCGCTGGGTATCACACCTTCCAACCACGCTACTGCTGGAGTTCTTATTGCCGATGCTCAATTGGTAATCAGCATTCTTTTGTTAGTAAACAGTATATGATTCACGATTGAACCTCTCCCAACAACTCGAGTTATTGGAATCAACTGGTTCTTGACACGGTATCGGAGCCTTCTGTGACCGTGAAATCTTCTGTTAGATTCCCGGTGACCCCATCTATTTTTGTTGTTTCTGTAAAGCACACGGTGTCTGGACCTGTGCCTGTCCAAACTCCAAGCCTATCTGGATGGCTTGAGTTTGAAGCTAAATGGCTTGAGTTTTACGTCTTTAATCCCATAAATAATAATATATACCACCACAAGTCATGAAGTACGTACTCAGTAACTAATTATTGGAAAAAGTTATTAATTAATCGATCGATCAATTATCGACTTGTATTTGTGCTTGACAGAAATACCACTCTTTTTCATGCATGGTTGCAGGGTTTGGTTAAGGTTACTGAGGCTGGCTCAACTGTTCTTGCATCCCACAGAGTTGATGGGTCCGAGATTAGGTAACTAACAACTCTCAAATCTCTTGGTTGCTGGCTAGAGAGAACTACAAGTTCGAACCAAATACTAATCCTTAATTATAATATTAGCTAGCATATTATTTGATTGTTTATAATCTATAGGCCGGGGATTCTAGTTCCGGCACATTGGATCAAAATGGACACTGAATCAGTTGCGGTTTCTTAATCTTAGCGGCGGGTTCATTTCTTGTTATTAATTCCCACTCCTTAAAACAACTAGTTTGGAGCAATGCGAGATTTAGAACATACCTCCACCTAAAGGGTAAATATGATATATCAACTATATTAAAATTTTAATTAAATTTTTGAAATTAATATATAATGTTTTGAAGGTGGAAATTTGAAATTAAAAATGTCCTCAATATATTTGCAAGGCGACTTGCAAGTTATTATCAACGCTTATCATCATTATTAACTATTTCAATATATTTATCAATGCTTTACGATTAAATTATTAGCGATTTTATATCAATTATTAACGACTTACATTTTCGTCATCACCACTCAAGAAGGAATTATTGAAATTATGTCGCATTATTATTAACAATTTGAATAACATTATCATTGATTTGCAACATCTGTATTAACAATTCACGTCGTGTTCATAACTAGCCTATCATGATCTCTTACAATGGCTTCCAATGACATTATAGCTTTTTGCGACCAACTGATGATATCGCTTTACATTGACGTTCTCAATGACCATAGAAGATAGCACAACACTTATTTTCACCATCTTTGACACTTGTCATATACTGCACTCGTGATTCATTCAAGCAAACACTAGTCAAACAAAACATTAGTTAAGCAAATAGTTTGTTCATGAAGGTGCGAAACATTAGTAAAGTAAACCAACATTCACACTCTAACACCAAACAATTTGTTCCTTCCTTATCTCTATCCGATCCGGTTCTAGGTTTGTGATTTGGTCAATTAATGGATTGGACGATTCATGCTCCAAATCTGATCTAATTTCGATTGGATACCCTTCCTTAGTTTCTATTCTTTTATTATTACTATGAGACGAATTGCAAGATGTATAACACACATGAAGTGCGTTTAAGTGAGGTCAGGTTTGCAGATGAGGTGGTAGAGTCGGGTGATGGGAGCGTGTATATCAGTGTTCCATCCACCAAATTTGGGTACCACAACTGGTATCTGGACGTATTGGAGGCAAAACCCAACGGCCAGATCCTCAAGTACGATCCTTTGACTGGCCGGACCACCGTTCTGCTGGACCACCTGTGCTTCCCCAACGGGGTAGTGCTGCCCAAAGAAGAAGACTGCCTCATCTTCTGCGAGACATGGAAGTAAGTCACACTACTGACACTCGACTCGACTCAACTCGATCGATCAATCAATCTTAGTAAGGGTTTGGTAGGTAGGTAACGTTCATTGTTAATGGAGTTCAGATTTCGATGCCAAAAGTACTGGCTAACCGGGGCACGAAAAGGGACTACTGAAATATTTGTGGACAACCTCCCTGGTGGCCCTGATAACATTCATTTGGCTCCCGACGGCTCATTCTGGATTGGTCTAATACAGGTACAAATTCATAATCTCTACTACGGACACATTAATTAATGTTTACACCTAAATTCTACAAACTAACTATATGATCAGTAAGTAGAAAAGCTAATGTATAGTTTTGGTCACATACAGGTAGTTTCGCCGGGGCATGAGTTCGTGCACACTTCAAAGCTACTCAAGCACTTGGTGGCATCGACTCCTCGGTTACTCGGACTCGTCTCCCGAGCGCCGACAACAAAGGCTAGAGTTGTCAAGGTGGGAGCAGATGGAAGGATCATCAAGATGCTCGAAGATCCCGACGGTAAACTGATGAGCTTTGTCACCACTGCGTTTGAGTTTGAGGGTCATCTCTACTTAGGAAGCCTCGCCAATAACTTCCTTGGTAAATTGGCTCTTAACGTCACCAAATAATAAGAGCAAGACCATCCCATAGTCTAGTGCCAATTGGTGCTACATTTGGTTGCCTCCAGAAAAAGGGATTTTTTGTTCCAATATAATGGGGAGAATCAAAGTCACATATCCATCAATTTTAGTGTGTTTGATACAATCTAGTTTAGAGTAGAATTCACCATATTATAACTCATTTCAGATTTTATATTTTGGTATTAATGATTAATTAAGACAAACATTTTGATATAATTTTTTATAATTAGGATAAAAAATTTGTCACTAAATATGACCTCATCAATGACTAAGATACAATAATCTGTTCATATGGTCATAGTTTCATCACATCGTTCCCAAAATGAATTGTGTCATCAACCGTCCATCCAACTTTAGTCATATGAATTGTGTTGCCAACTGCTCATTCTATTTTGACACGTATTATTGCAAAAAGAATATTTTTGTGCTATAAATGAACCACCAAGCTTTGTCATTCTACTAATCCATCATCGAACATTTAGTCAGGAATAAAACTCATTCAACCTTCATACATTCACTATAAAAAAAACTCATTTTTTTGCTACATGGATTCCCATAGTAGAAAAGTTAGATGAGAGTAAAAGAGAAGCTGACGAGAGGCAAAGGGAAGCTGATGATAATTAATGGGAGTATGAGTTTAAGCTTGAGCGTGAACATACATAATGTTCATGATGTACAACTCGTGCACCAACAACAAGCAACATCATCTCATCATACTTCTCCATCACGAAAATTAATGAGATGTAACAAGGAAAAAGGTCACAAGCGGTGATGCAAGATTATTTCTCCTCAAATCAAACCTACTTCACAAGGCAATATCGAATGCCCCCTACCTTATTCAACCGAACCATGAATGATGTTGTTCAATACAATGACTACTTCAAGCAAGAAAATGATGTTGCAGGTTGTGACTCATTCTCCCCATACCAAAAGCTTACTAGTTTTTTTCGGATGCTTGCATATGAATGCTCAACAGACTCTTTGGATGAGATCTTCCGATGGTTGAGAGCACCAAAATGGAGTTCCTGAGGAACTTTTGCCATCCTCTTTGTTGTAATCTCTAGCCTAGCTATGGAGTAGTTCTATTTTTCACTTGGGTATTGTGAACTCGAGCCTATAAATGTGATAGGTTGTTGAATTTGAACTCTATGTGTGTTGACTGTGTGAATTAATATAATGTTTGAGGTATTTTCATGATTGTGTATTAATTGTGGGTCAAATTGACCTAGAGGGAGAAAATACCCTCCTTGCCCACTTCTTGGCAAATCGGGTAACCACTTCTCGAGCAATTAGGGACTCACCTCAAGCATCGATTTAGCGTCATAATTTGATTGTGTTTTATCTCTTTGTCGCCGTTCCGGATTAACCTTCAGGGGATCGGTTAGCAATCTTTGGCAAATTGATTGAGAGCGCTAGGTTTCCAAGCTTAATTGCTTTTCCTTAATCGGTTTCCTAAGAGAGTGGAAATTTTCCATCTATTGTGTTATCTTCGTGGTATAAGAACACACTATATCACACTAGAGTTCAGATTATTGCAACTTGGTACAAGGCTAAGGGTAGCAATACCCGAGTGAAGTTTACTCATATAGAATCCACAACAATTTAACTTCTTGCTTACTTAAAATTGTAGTTTTTAGTTTTCACTCAGAACCGATAGCTAGATAATGTTTTAAACGATTGAAGTAGGAGTACATGCACCGTCCCGAGTTAAAATTTTAAAATATTTGCCCTATACTACACCCTACTAGAGTTTATACTCAACTCTAGTCAGAATTTTATTTGGTCTAGTCAGAGTTAGTCATTTATCCTTAATAAATAATTAGACTAGTTTGAGAAATATTGAGAATTTATTGATACATATATTTAATTGGATAAATATAAAAGAAAAGGAATATAGTATGAGAAAAAAAATCACACGATTGATATAGAATCTCTCTTATTATAAGAGATTCGATATCCATATGTTTTATAATTGAAATCTCTAAAACTAAAATTCACAATACAAAAGGCAATGAAAAACGTAATTTTCTATAAAATATACGGATTCGGTGAATCCATAGCTATAAGTGTCAATCGGGCGGCTTCGGGCTGGGTTCAATCGGGTTACGGTTTAGTCAGGTTTCGGGTTCGGGTTTGGGTTCAAACGGGTTGCGGGTTAGTCGGGTTCAGTTCATCAGGTTTGGGTTCGGGTTCAATCGGGTTGCGGGTTCATCGGGTTTTGGGTCGGGCGGGTTGCGGGTGGATCGGGTTGCGGGTTGTTCGGTCAGCGCATCAATTAACTTCCTCCTTACTCGTTACCAACTTACACAATTTATTAAACTAATTTAAAATACTATTCTCAATTTTTAACCAATTTCTTTCTACCTCGTATATATACTTAATTACAAAAACTAGTCAAAATACTGAATCAATTTGTATGACTTGCAAACTTGTTATGTAATTAATCGTAATTGGTAAAGTACACTAGCTAATAGTAATGTTGATATAAATATTTGCAACCAAAAGACACCATTAATTGTTTATTTGTTATTGTAGTATTATTTCAATAGTAATTGGATTAAAGTATCTCGTTTAGTATAACCATGCAAATCTAGAATTTGGCGTGTGGTATTTGGCAAAAGCAGAGTGGTAAAATGAGTTATTTCGAAATAACTCATTGTCCAAATAACTTCAGTAAACCGTTGTCAAATGAGTTATTTGTAAATTGTTCGAATTACCCTAGAAATTGAACCATTAAAGATTAACTATCAAATTTAGTAAAATTGTTGTGACTTCAACCATAACTTACTCAATAAGATATATCCTATACACTTAACCTTCCCCTCAATCGATAATATTAAGTTAGTATATGTTATTGATCATATACGCTAAAATATCAATGTATTATACACTAACCACATACCCTATATCCTAACCATATATCCTTATCAGTTGTGATTTTGCTAGTATAGTTAATTTAAAGTGAAATTAATACTTTGATTTTCAAAACATAAATAAAAAATTTATATTTGTTATACCCTTATCATATATCCTATACTCTACACCATATACCCTATGCACTAATCACGTGCAATAAGTGTAGAAGTATAGAAAACAAGTAGACAAATTTAGTGAATTTTTCTAAAACAAATGATTGTTGTATCTAATGGTTAATTTAGTTATTAGACATATATATATATATATATGGTGACTACTTCGGTGCACTCACAAAAAAGAGTGTGTTCAATACACCCAACTCAAAAACTAGTTCTAAAGTGTCTGATTTTGAATTTTAATTTGTAGAATTAGTGTAATATGATGATATAAGATATGATAACAACTAATTAGCGGATTACCCTAAGCCCTAGACCTCCAATTTTGAGTTTTATCCCTAAACCCCAAATTGTAAACCCTAAGTCTAACCCTAAATCTCTAAACTCTAAATCTTTCAAATTAAAGTAAATCTTCAATGGTTTTTGTGCAAATTCATGTGCGTTATTGTTCATCATATCATAAGTGATGATTGACATTATTTTGACATAATCGCATGTTTAAAATGACGGTTATGAAGCGAGTGCACTGAATGCACCCAAAAAAGTGAGTGCACCGAAGACGCCACCATACCTTGAGTATGAAAACGCTATCTAGACCTCAAATTAGCAGAATTTTTGGGCATGATACTGTACCCTAACCCTTAATGAGTGATCGCTAGGTCCTAATTATCTAAACCACAAACTATAAACCCTAAGATGGTGCATTGATTTTTTTACCTATATTTGGACGAATCATAACCGTCGATTATTGTTTCTAATTAAATTGATCTTGGGGTATAAGATTTAGAGAATTAAGGCCTATAATTTGAACTTTAAGGGTTAGATTATATTATCATGTTCGAAAGATCAGTTAATTCAAGTTCTGGATAGCGTTTTCTTACTCAAGGTACGCCTCATTGAAAACGAAAATGTCCATCGTCACATATAATTCGACGACATTGTCTTACTGTGAGCATGTTTTCACAGATGATGTCATGAGCATTTTAACACCTGCGTTCACTTTCATACACTTATTTTTAATTATAATAATTATATTTAAATTGAATTCATTAAAGATTTACGATCACACTCGTTAATTATTTTTTATACATGTTAGTCACACAATTGCTATTCGTCGCCCTAAAAAATGTTATTCATCGCCCTAAATTTTAATCAATTTACCCTAATGTCCCTAGTTTATTTTTTGTTTCACAAACACAAACCTTCAGACAAATACACATAACCTACACCAAAACACCCTTTACTCGTCATCTCTTTATTGAATTTGATGACAAAAGGGATGTTGAGGATGCTATTCATGAGCTAGATGGTAAAATTATTGTTTACTGAAGTGGCTGTTTTCACTTTTTGCTTCACGTGGTTGTATTTGGATGTTTCTGGTTCTATGTTGGGTCTTAACATATTAATTATATTATGTAAAATGTTACCCAGGTCGTTTTGCACGCAAATGCCGCTCACGTGGTGGTTCAGGAAGAAGACAAACTTAGTTCGAGATACAGAAGGAGTCCCGTTTATGGCCTAAGGTTATGTTGGGAATATATTCCTGCATCTTCTCGTAACTTCTGTCGACCTATATGAGTTGTTAGTTTGACTTGGGCTGCTCTATGGCAGGTGGTACAGTCCTCGTGGAGGAAGATCTCCCAGCCGCCAGAAACAGAGCATTAATGGTTGTGGGAGTGGCAGTAGCGGCAACCAGAATTCTGTTGGTGGGTGGTTGCACAACCAGCAGCAGCGACGGATGAGGGTGGGGGATCGGGTTGAGATGGGATGATTGTGGCGGTGGCGGTGAGCAGAATTCGACGGAAGCTGCTACGGGCAGTTGGGTCGACGACAGAATTTTTTCTCCCAGGCGGTGGGGTTTGCAGTGGGTAGAGATGAGCCATTGTTTATTTAGTATTTAGGTTAGAAATGGAGGTTAGGGATAATTGTGTCAATTTAGTGTGATTTAGGGCGATAAAATTTAAATTTTAGGGCGACGAATAGCGATTCAGCTTTTTTATCCTACATTATGCGTAAATCAACCATCTAAATAATCATATATGTCAACTACAGTACCGTAATTCTTAAATCTTAAATTTAGACACCCAAATTATTGTTTATATCATTCCATCAAATTGCTCCGAATCCCACTCCTCGCCCCTCCCAATTCTACTTGTTTCCGATCTTCTCCTTCTTCTACCTCCATTACCCGCTGCCGCGCGCCAAGTCCTCATCTTTTTTAATTATCGTTACCTTCTGCTTCTCAATTCCTTCCGCCTTTGCTGATGAAGACTTAGGTTATGTGGAGGATATTAATTACTTAGTCAAAAAGTAATTAATTCCAGGTCCTCCAAGTCCCTTGTTTCCTTGTCCTAGTAAGAGAAGGAAACTTGGTTGTCATTAGGGTTTCAACCCTAAGTCGTTCTCTATAAAATCTTAGCTATGGTTCTGTCATAAGCAAGCCGTCACAATGTAGTCCTATAATAAATCGTAAGTCATGAGCTATTTCAAAATCACCGTGGATTAGTCTCGATCAATCAATCGATCGAGGATACCACGTAATTTTTTTGTGTTTGTGTGTTATTTCATCTTCCGCATTATCAAATTCTACATGATATCAGAGCTGGTTGCATGGTCAACACTAATCATGCTTCTCTACTCTTGGACGTCTTCTTCCACAAAGATTGTCAAATCTTTGTCCAAAATTGGTTTCCCCGTTGCACATGCTTAATGCTTGTCATTGGTTGCACAGCTCGCTTTGGATTCATTCTGTTGCCTTCCATTGTCCTTGTGAATGATCGGTTTTTGTTTATCCCGACGTCTCTCTCTCTCTCTCTCTCAACAGCTCTTCAGCAGTAGGCGTGGCGTTTGGACGTTCCTGTTCTTCAAAGTCCCAAGTTTCAAGAAGGAACGTTCGTCAAAGTCAATCTTCACCAACATCACAGTCATGGCGTTGAAGGCAATCATGACCGACAGTGGTCATCACTTCAATAGCCAATGTTGGAGAGAAACAGAATTTTCAAGTCATCATTCGAGGCAGTTATGATCAATGAAGCAATCGTCCCCTCTATTTCAGCATCGGTCAATGTTGAGTCATCACCATTCTAACTTTCAAGCTGGGCATTCACATCGTTCATGCACTAGCTTGAGGGGGAGAATAAGGCATCATCATACGTGGTCAATCAGTTCAACATATCGACCACGGTGTATCAGTCAAGGAGGTTCCCCAGTCTTGTTCAAGAGAGACGATAGTCGGAAGTCTCTCAATCTGTCTCATTCAAGAGAGGTATAGTCAACAGCCTATCGGTCAATCTCATCCAGGTAGAGGCGCAGTCAACCGTCTCCGCCATATCGTTTGGATAAACGCAGTCAATCGTGTCCGTCAAGTCATTCAAGAGACACAGTCAACTGTCTCCATCAGGTCGTTCAAGAGGCGTAGTCAATAGTCTCCATCACGACGTTCAAGAAGACGCACTCAACCGTCTTCGTCGGGTTGTTCAGAGAGATTCAATCATCTCTAGATCAATCTCATCCAAGATGTCAAGGAATTTCACCACGCTGAGTTCACTGTCAAAAGAACTGGGTCAAGCATGGAGTAGTTTTATCATTTGTCTACCTCTCCCACAAGTGAACAAAGTCACAGCTTGTTGGATCGTCATTTTCAGCAAGATATTTTTTTGAGTGTTGTTCAGTTTCAAGCTCGACATTCTTGTCATTCATGTCTTCGCTTGAAGGGGAGCGTTGATGATATTAATTACATAGCCAAAAAGTAATTAATTCATTGTCCTCCAAGTCCATTGTTTACTTGTCCTAGTAAAAGAAGGAAACTTGGTTGTCATTAGGGTTTCAACCCTAAGTCGTTCTCTATAAAAGCTTAGCTATGGTTCTGTCATAAGCAAGCCGTCACAATGTAGTCCTATAATAAATCATAAGTCGTGAGCTCTTTCGAGCTCACCGTGGATTAGTCTCGATCAATCAATCGATCTAGAATACCACGTAAAATTCTTGTGTTCGTGTGTTATTTCATCTTCCGCGTTATCAAATTCTACAGGTTAGACTCGGCTTTAATTAATGTCAAACAATTCTATCAACTTATAATTAACAATAAGAGGAATCCAAGATTCCTGTCGTTCTCCTCGTCGCCGCTCATGCAGGCCGCAACTAAAGTAGAGGCTGCTATAAACCCTCAATTTCGAAGCGTTTCATAACCCAGAAATTAGCAATTATTATTAAAGAAGTCATCCTGCGGTCGTTCCCAGCATTCCGATTTTTGTTGAAAACTCTAATTAAAATTCATGTAAGGAGGGCCATCAGGACAAAGGGGGTGTTAGAGACGGCGACCGGAGAGAGGTTTCCTCGACAATGAGAGATCCAAGAAACCTCACAGACACAAAAACAAAAACAAAAACAAAAAAATCAACTGCATTAAAAAACCGAAAAGAAAGGAAACAAGAAGCGTCCAAAGAGAACAACTTCACCGAGGAGTGAAGCAAGGGGAGAACCAAGAACAAAACCCAACAACTGAAAAGCTAAACAGGGGAAAAAGCAAGAAGCCCCACCCCGAAGGCAACTCAAAAGAAAAATAAAACAAAGCCCACCCATCCGTCGATCAAAACAAATTTAGGCCAACCAAAACCCTAATACCAATCATGCACGATGCAGCTACTTCATCTCTTCCCCACCAATTTAAACCTTCTCCATCGCCGAAGCATGCTTTTAGAACCTTCGTGGCGCTTGTGCAATAGTCTCAGATATCCCACTCTTCCATGATCAAAAAGTCACTGAGAAACCCTTAATCGACCAGTATTCGGTAGGTAGATGGCAAAAATGTGTTATAACGATGATAATGATGGTTGGATTGTGATGGGAGATAAGGGATCGTAACTCGGAAGCGCAAGAAGGATAAAGGAGAAGGGATGGAGACTAATTGAAATCTCACTTACCATGAGGAAGACGAAGGATAAATGAAATGGAGAATAACAAAATGGATGAGAAATGGAAAAATTTGGGAGTTGAATGATTTGTGTTTAAGTGAACACTTCTTGTCATTTAAGTTTTTAGTTCCATATTTTGAAAGAAGGAAATCAAATGAAATCGAGTTGAATCTTACAAATACAATCAGACTATGTTTGTAATGAAAATTTTCGGTGTTATAAATTATCATTAGGAGAATGAAGGTACTATAATTTATATAATGAAAACTTATGTGATTTATTAAGTATAATGACGACAAAAATAAAGTGGGACTAACTCGTATTGAAAAATTATCTGAACTATATATATGGATATGACTCGTATGCTCCAGACGCATACGATGCTCCAGGATTTTGCACCATTGATCTAATCTAACGGTCATTATTAAATTTATAATTTATCAATAATTATTAGTACTAAATACACTCTCAAATAATTGTTTCATACATAGTAGCCCTCCAACAATTGTAACCATTACAATCCACTTCTTTCTTCCGCCGTTGAATCACTTCAACAGCTCACTGTCCCTCTCCTCGAGTCCGGAGTCGAGTGTAGTAGATGAGCTGAATACTCTAACAAAAGCATGAACCAGAAAGAAATCAATACTCCGAGATAGGAACGGAGAAGAACAGGAAGCAACAATAGACATCGGAGTGGCCATCAATTCGAGAAAACCCTAATTCTCATCGCTTGTGGAGAGCGACGCATTATTTTTGTGGGGGGGGGGGGGGAGAGAACGAAAGAAGAAGATAGACTAATTGCACAGAAGGAAGGAGAAAGAAGAAGAACAAAGTGCGTGAAACGAGGGAGAGCTAGACCCCCAAATACGGACAATCTCGTTGCCACCGCGATTCTACTGATAATTGAGCAGATTCTTCCATTTGCTAGTGCTTCACGTGCAAGAGTGATTCATTCTGGACGAAGAGCAATTTATATCCCATCTATGGAATTCAAAGGAAATAGGGTACATTTAAGCTGTTAAGATAGCTTCAACGACGATCTTCGTCGAATTGTTGGTGTTTCCTATTCCTAAAGTGGTTGGATTAGTCTTTCAATGAATTATTTGCTATGTTTGTGTCTTAATATTAGTGTATTGAATTGGGATGGTTAAGTCAAGGCTCAAGTGAGATGTAATTTTGGACGCCAATCGGAAGCAGTCTCTAGCAAGAAGAGCCTGGGTATGTTCTTAGTCGCTCCATCCTCAATTTCTTGGTTTTTAGTCTTAATGAACCAACTACGTCGATGACATTTACCGGACGTCATAGCTGGTCAACCAAGGGTTGCTGCAAAGGGTAGTAATCTACTAATCTGCTCATGAATTAACCATTAAAATACGATGCTAGTCGTCTGTATATGTTCTACTCGTTAGGATACTTAATACGAAGTTCATTGTCGGAGAGCGATCTACATAAACTCTGTGGGATACCATATTCAGGTCATCGGCGACAACCTCTATTTCTTCTAATCAAATGTTCGGCGAGGGTTGTCTCTCCAAGAAGCATATATAATGATCGTATTAGAGATTCAAATCATAGAGAGAGAAAGAAAACACAAACTGATATGATCCCAAATGGCCAACTCTACACATTTTTATTGCTTGCCAAAGAAGCTATCAAGGTTGGAAAGAAAAGAGACAGAATTTGGTTAAGTGTTGGAACAGTTTCATATAACTTACTTTGGAAGCATGGTTCTCACAATTGGATCACTGGAAATTGGAGGTTAAGGGTTTGTTTTGAATATAAAGTGTCCCTATACAAGATGGAATGGTTTTTGGATCCAGAAGAAATCATTAAGGTTGTTTTCCAAGGTCTCAAAGTTACTCAAAATAGGAAAACTGCCAGAAAATTGTTAAGTCTAGAAACGTGTTCATGAAGTCTACTTTGAAGCTCAATTCGAAGAGATTGAGTGAGAATCGAGTTCCAAGGTTCATACCACATGAAAGTAGTTATGTTTTTCCAACAAAGGCAATGAATTGGATGAAGAATTGGATATCTGAAAGGCATCCAACGGAAGGCACAAAGTTTGTACGAAGTCACAAAATTTTGCGTTATAAAAACAGAGTTTCTTTTCCTTGTTTGATTCAAATTCAGTTTCCTTGTTTGTTTGGATTTTCAATTCGTATTGTAAGCTAATTAGGACTTCCTTATGAGTAGTGATTCGGGCTCAAATGTACACATTTTACCCCTCATTTCTTATTCGTTTAGCTTAGTATTTCATCATTCCTCGACATATTTCACGCTAGGTTGTGCTTGTTTTGATACATTTCAGGTCCTAGCACATGTGGAAGGGTCGAGGACGAGTTTTGGGATATTCGGAGGTCAAAAAAGCGCAAAAACCGAAGAAAAGTCTAAAAGACCGTGACAATTGCCCCATAGCAGTGAGGTTAAGGCATCCCAGGAAACAGCCGCAGTTCACGGTCTCCTAAGACCGTGAACATGGACCACAAACCGTGAACATCGAGCAGTCTAGCGAGGTTCGTGAAGTTACTGACGACAAGGCAGTTCACTGTCTCTAAGACCGTGAACTGGGGCCATTGACCGTGAACCCAGGCGAGTGAAGCGGCGTATTTTGGACGACGCTGAGTTCACGAACGTGTTTAGGAGTTCACGGCCGTGAACTGGCCAACGCGTCTGTGAACTGATCGCTTTCGGGGAAATATGAAGACGACAGTGGGGAGAGAGAAAGGGAGAGCTGGTTTTTGGGAGAAGAAACACTTTCTTTCTCTAGAGTTTTAACCTAAAACACCAAAGGGGAGTTCTAGTGAGAGAGAGAGAGAGAGAGAGTGCTAGAGTGATCTTGGAGCATCATTGGAGGCTTGGGTGGAAGATTCAAGCCTAGAAGAAAGATGAAGAAGATCTTGAGCTCAAATTTGTAATCTCTCTCTCTCTCTCTAGAAACTACTCTTTTCTCTTGGGCATTGTGTATCCCTAACTAATACTTTGTAATTACTTGTTTAGATTGAACGGTCAAGTGTGGGTTTGCATTAATTTGAGTATTAGAGGTGTTTTCATGGTGATTGTGCATGCTCGTGCTTAGCAATCAATGGGTTGTGCATAATTGTGCTTAGCACCCCTAGGTTTGTGCATGTTGGTGCTAGCAATCTAATTAGCCACCTTAGCCTAGCTTTGAGAGGAAAATCCCCCTTCCAAGGGAGACTCAATCGAGTTGGTTTTCCTTCCGCTTTCTAAGCCACCTAAACTAGGTTTAAGTTAGGGCAACCCTCAATATTGAGTTAAGCAAGTCGGTTAATCACGATTAAGCCGTCCGACCTTAGAGTTGAGTGAGGGAGTAAGTGAACTACCAATTGTCTAAACCGAGAGAGTTGAGCGATACGCCCTTTATGCTTACCTCGGTTTATCAATTGAGATTGTGGTCGTGCATCCTCTGCGGTTCGCGGTTACCAGTTAGCATCTAGGTTAGTTGTGATTAAGCCGCTCAAACTCCGGTTTGAGGGAGAGACCTAGGCAACCACTAGTGACCGAGAAAGAAGATCAATCCTGTGACAAATCGACCTCCAGTGAATCCATCCTTTGACAAATGGATCACTAGTTGCTCCTCCTAGTGGTTCCCCTAGACTTGGTGAGTGGATCGATCCTGTGACAAATCGATCGCTAGTGAATTGATGTCGTGATAGATTGATCACTAGTTGCTCACCACCCGCGGTTCACAACCACCTATGCCACATGACTCCATTCAATCCAACGATTCACGGTAGCTAGTTAGGGGGAAGTAACTCCTGGGTGAGGCTCCCTTAGTTAGAATTTTCCTTTATTTACCTTTCTTTGCTTGTTTAGTTTGTAGTTCCAATAAACCTAAACCCTAAAGTTTCTTTCTAGATAACAACTTAAGCGATCGAAGTAGGGGTACATGGACCGACCCGGGTTGACAATTTAAATGCTTGCTCTATACTGCACCTGGCTAGAGTTTAAAGACTTGGACTCTAGTTGGGATTAATTTGTGGTGTAGTTTCGTGCGAGTCAAGTAGATAGACGTAGCTAGAGTTTATTTAAACTTCCTTTTCACATTAAAATAGTCAAATTTGGATGAATTAAAAACCTAGTTTTTACTAGTTGCATGTTTGCATACTTGTGTTGAGTTTGGTGGATTACAAACTCGTTGAGCTCTTGTATCGATCAAGAACACGTTGATCGTGGCCGGGCATCTATCCTTATATCATTCGAGTCTTTCCCCAGGTGTGGAATTGGACGTTTTATCCAACTTCGTATTAAGAATGCTTCGTTCTTGATTCGAGTTCAATCGATCTGTCGATTGAATCGTTAGCTGCGCATTCTGAACAAAAACACCCCCTAGGTGTTTATCACAAACTAGAATAGTAGGAGTGATGAAATCAATCTTCTTCTCCTTGCTTTCACCATCTTCTTGCTCATTGGGTGGATTGGATCTTCATTTAACCTCTCCCAAGGTGTTTCCCTCTCTAAAAACAACCCAAAATCCAAAGTTTCTCACTCTAATTCAGCTTCCATTGAAAAGTGCAGCATGAGGGGTATTTATAAAAAGCTCACGACAGTCAAGGCCTCTAGAGCATGAAGCGATGGTCACGACCTTGACCAGCTAGAATGTCCCCGAATCGCTCGAAACGACGCGTTTTGACTCCGTCTTTAAACTCTGAGATTGTAGCCTCATTCATAAGATCGTGGCCTTGATCTTTGTGTCCCGGACGTAATCTATTTTGCGGTGAAAATGCACCATGTCCACGATTCAACTGGAGAAACTTTCTGCCTTCATTTTCGTCGCCTGCCGAAGTTCGCAGTTACTGTTCATGGTTGTGATCTTCAGCACGCGAACATGGTCACGACTTGATTGTCAAGGTCGTGATGTTTGGCCGTGACCAGTGCCTCTACTCCCCTTCTTGCTCCTATGTTTTCCAATTATGCTTGGATGAACTCCAATCGATTCTCGATCAATCCCAAATGCATATCAGACGTGGAATTTCATCACAAACACTTGAAAAGTCATAAAATACGACAAAGTGGGGTCGATTCCCCAATGGAAACCTTCATATAAAAAATACCTATGCCAAAATGGATATTTTGCAAATAGGAACAAAAATAGGCATACATAACTTGATATGTGGCCCAGAAATGGTGATTTAACATGCAAATGCATTGGTAATAGGTGCTAAATAATGCCTATTTTAGGTGTTGTCAAACACTCGAAAAGTCAACCTTTATTGTACACAAGAAAAGTCGACCTTTCTGTCGTTCGCAACCTTTCAATTGCTTAAAGATTTGTCGGAGTCAAATAGTGATGTTCAGGAACATTTTTGCGAATGCATTAAACTCTACAATGGTGATTTTTCTTTACTTTTATGGGCGCCAAAATTGATCCTAGTTTGAATGATGGGTGAGGACCGTATGCATTTTATATCGGTGGCCGAATTTATCATCAAATTTGCCAGTCTACTACAATCTTGTTGGCTCAATTACTAAGTTTGCACTATAATCTATTCATCGAACAGAGAAAGAAGCTGAATACCAGCTCCATTTGATAATCACAAACGAGAATTAATTCCTCAACTAGAAGTTGATTTCTTTATCGCCTCCTACCTCCGTCGCATGTCGTCGAAGAAAGTCGAAAGTGAGATAGAGATATGGTATTCTAATGCTGAGATTTAAATTGAAGCATCCAATTTTCATGAACCAGATCTTGCAAATTATAGTTAGGGTAAATCCAATTAAGCAAATAAGGAACAAACGCTAACAAGAAGGATTGGAATGGGCTTGGGGATGATTTGTGATTATATCACCAGTGGGATTGACGTAGACGCAAGGGTATCGAGGGTAAGAATTGGAGGAGACGGTGATATGTCTACAATTGTGGGTGCCATTTATTGGTTCCAATTGGTGGCGGCGGAGGGGAGGAGGGAGATAATGAAGAGGGAAAGACGACGATGAGCCTGCAGGTATTGGCGTTATTTACTGATTTTGATTTGTGACAACAACGAGGAGGAGGCAAATAAAGCGAGGTATGCTTTATAAGCTTCCTGATATGTTTTATAAGCTTCTTGTATGTTTTCTAGTACTTATGGTGTGTTTACAACTTTTGTGATTTGGTTTAGTATGGTTTATAAGGTCTCTTGTATGACTTTTGTGGTGCGGTTCTTGTATGAATTCTTCGTTTTCTAGTATGTTTTATGAGTGTTTCTGGTATGCTTTATAAATTTCATGGTGTGGCGAGATTCTGATATGTTTATAAAGCATATGGTATGCTTGTATGATGTTTGTGGTGTGATTTGTTGTATTTTGTGATCCCCAATTGATGCAAACACGCGTGTCCTTGTTTTTTAATGATGACAAGTGTATCTCTCCGCTGCCAATTGTCTCCTCCTCTTATTAATTCTGGTCAACCCATATAGTATATAATAATAGAGTTTTGTGTACTCTTTTTTATTTCAAATTCCTTATAAAAAACATCATAGCTAAGATTTGAACTCAAAAATTCTTCCAAGTGAGAATCAAGATTCCTAACCTATTGGACTACAAGAAAGTTGTTGTATTTTTTTGAATTAGAGTTATAAAATATGTAAATATCTCGAAATCACTAATCAAATGACTATCCACCGCAAAAATCAGTCATCAAAGTAACCAATAACTTTATTTTTTTTTACAAAGTGCTTTATCATGATGTACCTACCTCTATAATAAACTAAGTGAGTCCCTCTGTTCACAAAAACTTTCACCAAGAATCATATAACAAATTTTGAGTTTATTTAATGTTTTACAACTTATACATTGATGATGTTATATGATTTTGTAGGAATGCAAGGATTATTCTCAAAAATGGTATACAAAATTTCATTTTTAAACATAAAATTTAACATTTGATAATCTATCTAATGCTATGGTTTTGTAACGAGACATTTTCAATGCTATAAGTGAATGAACAAAAATTATATGCTAAAATTGCATAAAAGTGAAAGACTAAATATCATTGACCAATGAGTCAAACATCATTAGCTAATGTTCAAATTTAACAAACAATGATGTGCATATATGTTGGGAATTCTATGGTACTCCTAATTCATTGGGGTTACTGCCATCACCTTAGTTAATTAATATTATTTAGACCATGAATTAATCGAGTAACTAAACTTTATAAAATAATTATCTAAATACTAATATAATGCATATGATATGTTGGATATATCCCGTCAGGTCAAAATCATTGATCATTGCTCTTAGTATATGTGATCTTAAGGTTTAGAGTTTATAAAATTAGGGTATATACTATATGATTCAATAATTTGAATTTAGGGCCTAGGATACATTCCGGTTCAAGGTTTAGAGAATTATGGTGATCTAGGATTACATAGTGATCAAGTATCTGGACTAAGAAAATCTTTTTTACTGTTCTAAGCCAATTAAATCATCACTTGAGGGTTAGACGAAGTATTTATAATGATTGGTTCAAAGATCATCGAGGCTTACACACCTTCGCTAAGGACTTGAGTGAAATGATTGAATCATTTTTAGTTCGTCTGTTACATGTTGGAAAAGTTTCACCACAAATTTATTATAAGAGCATCTCCATTAGTGCAATTGCATTTGTATTTTTTTTTACACAACACCATTTTTGCAAGCCAACTCATTTGACTTTCATTGTACCTACATTGGTGCAATTCACTTGCAATTGCATATGGGGCCTAATTTTTTTTGTCATTCATAAAAAAACAAATTAGTAAAAAAAAAAAAATGCAACCCAATTTCCACCGTGGCTTTCAATGGCCATTTCATTAAATGCAATCTTTCATATTTGCAATGGCATCTAACTCAAAACATGTATTACTTACATTAAAAAAATCATTAACTTAGTGCTTTGTGTTTGGTTGGAAAATTATCCAATAACAAGACAATATCTCATAAATATGAGTTTGCACACAATAAACAATGAATATTTTTTTTAAAGTAAGTTAAAACAAGAGTTAAACAAGATAAAATATTTCGAACAAAGAGCTAGATATCCTCCTCAATTTATACTTTCAGATTCTTTTCTTCATTTCAATTTTTCTACATTGGGAGTAAAACATGCGTATAATTTTAGTAATTTAGTTGGATCATATATTTTTCGTTTCAATCTAAAATATTTCCAGCAAACATTTAAAGAGAACAATATGAATAATAGAAACTCATTCGACTATTATCCGTGAAATCGTAATAGAAGTCGTATCATACTATGGTATTTACTATACCATCATGATTTCATTATTAGTATATCAGTATTTTTTATTATTATATTCAATAAAAAAGTAAATATTATTATTAAAATGAAATAAATGTAAAATAATATATTCAACTTACATCGGACCAACTTAATATTTGGTTGATATCACTGAGATTGTTTAACCGCATAAAATTATTCGACACATATTTTTTATTATATTTGTATATCTTACTGTGAAGTAAAAATTTTAACTTTCTTACCTAGCCAATATGATATAATATGATTTATCATACTCCAGTCAACTGGCCGAGTATAAGACTAATTCAAAATAAAGAACTATCAAAACCAAATGTTTATTGGTTGAAACTAATGTTAACATAATCAAATTGGGTGTTACCACCCTAAATTGAGCCAAATTCAAAGACCAAGAATAACCATAAACAAATAAAAAAAGAACGAAAATAAATTCGGCGAGCGCTTTCGCTTCAGGTGCGCGGAGTAAGCGGAAAAAAAATAAAAGTTGCAGAAGTAGCCGTTACTATTTCCTCCTCTTCGCTCCCCACACATTTCCTACACAGACTGCTCTCCTGCATTCCTGCTGCGTCTCTTTCATGCTTCTTTCTTGAAATTCTTCGCTAAACAACGCAGCCGGCTTCTGCTCTTGCTTCATAGCCGTTCTTCTCCATTCCCCATCGACCGCCGCTTACTTCGGCTCCCCGTCCGCTAGCACCTAAGTTTAACCTCACAACTCCACTTCTTCACCAACTTCTCTTGTAAGTCATCTTGCTCCGTGATTTGATTCTCTAATGTTTTTACTTTAGGCTCGTCCCCTTTTCAGGTGATTTTCTTGTTGGAGTTCTTTTTCCCCATAAATCTCTAGAAAAGGAAAGAAATGTGTTCGTGCTAGTCTCAGGTTTACTTACCCTATTGAGCTTGGGCTGCGGCGCCGCCATTCTTTCCTTTTCTTGCATTCATGGAAAGAACTTGAACTCTAGGTCGAATTGCGGCTTCCAGTTTGTTTTTTTGAGGGCTGTTGTATTGAATTGATTTCCCCGAATTAGGAAGCCGATTAGTTCTTAGGGTTTAGTTGTTAGGGCTGTTGTATTCTTACATGCTGAATATTGCTCAAATGTGAAATCGAAGAAAATGAAGATGAAGGGTTTTTCTCACTGCGAAACCCTTTTGAATGCTAGTGAGAAAGAAGTAGGTGATCGTAGTGAAAGCGGAAAAGAGAAATGGTCGGAACCCCGGCTACACCGGCGTCCAAGACCCGGAGAACTGTGCCGTCAACTTCTGGTGGCACGAGGGTTAGGGAGGAGAAAATTTTGGTCACTGTGAGGATGCGGCCGCTGAGCGGAAGAGAACAATCGTTGTATGATCTTGTAGCGTGGGATTGTCCCGATCAACAGACAATCATCCACAAAACTGCAAATCCAGAACGGCCTACAACAGCCTACATGTTTGGTACTTAGTGTTGTGTAGTTTCCGTGTTTAATTGCTTCAGCGGAGCAATTCAGCTTCTAACCTCCTTGCTTGTTATTTCTGTTTCTCGTTGGCAGATAAAGTCTTTGATCCTTATTCAACAACTCAGAAGGTTTACGAACAAGGAGCTAAAAGTGTTGCTTTGTCAGTCCTTACTGGAATTAATGGTGAATAATTTATTTACTCTAGCAGACGGAGCTGTGAAGTTATTGCCTAGATAAGAGTGTTATGTTTATTTATGCAAGGGTTACTCTTACGAGAGTGTTAATGCTGCTGATGTCTCTAACTTGTTCCAGCTACAATCTTCGCTTATGGCCAAACCAGTAGCGGAAAGACGTTCACGATGAGAGGGATCACAGACCATGCAATCCATGACATCTTTCAGCACATTGCGCAGGTAAGTATATGTTAACCAAATTCAGTGTCTCCTGTCCTGTTCTGGGATTTTGTCCCTTCAATGGTCCATCAGAAAATTTAGCAACTATGATCAGTGAAGTACCACTGTGATACCCTTATCAGGATACATACCAAAATAGGGATGCATGATCTGTCTCTCTGTCTGTCAAACAAATGTCGACCTGATTAGACCCAATAACATTATGATCAGTGATCTTCCTCGCTCTTGTGTTCTTCTAAATTTTCAGGTTCAGGAGAGGGAATTCTCTTTAAAAATATCAGCCTTGGAGATTTATAATGAGACTGTTGTAGATCTCCTGAACCGTGAATCAGGTCCCCTTCGGCTTCTGGACGATCCTGAGGTATGCACGCTGTGATATTGACTGAAAAATTGAGCGATTTTAGTTTTTTTTAATCAAATGCTCACATCTTTCATATTGTTTATCATTTCGATGGAGAACAGAAAGGAATCATTGTTGAAAAGCTAGTTGAAGAAGTGGTCAAGGATAGCCAACAGTTAAGACACTTAATTGCAATTTGTGAAGGTAACTACATTGTAGGCTTGCATACTCATTAGAATGGGCGTCAAGTGGTGACGTTCGAATTTCACAATATCTACATTCATCACATGACTTTGGAAGAGTTATCTTTTGACAGAGAATGATCCAGCTTGCATACTGATGTATAGTATGTAACTAAGTGACTAAGAATTATAATTATAAACGCAAACGTGCTACTCATCATGCACTTATTGGCATATGAATCTGCTACTTCTACTCTTCACTGAAAATTCTGGTTCTACAGCTCAACGGCAAGTTGGAGAAACTGCCCTCAATGACAAAAGCTCAAGATCACATCAAATAATACGGCTGGTGAGCAAAATTTATGAGATTTATTAGGGTTTGATGATCGGTTGTGATTTTTAATTCTGCATGTAATTGCATTAATAAGATACTACTTCCAGTTCTGCATGTGATCAAATAATACTTCCTCCATCTTTCTATTTGGATCTTGCAATCACGAGTGATTTTGCTCCATTAGACCATTCCAGTTCTATATATTAACGTACTGTTCTGTATATAGACCATTGAGAGCACTTCAAGGGAGAAGTCGGGTCGTGTTGAATCGTTCTTAGCAAGTTTGGTATGTTGTAGCATTTTGTGATGGACCATAAACTTTTAGACATCAAAATTTTCACTGTGGTGCATTGCAACATCTTAGAATCTGGTGGACCTTGCTGGAAGTGAACGTGCATCTCAGACAGCTGCAGATGGTACAAGACTTAAAGAAGGTAGTCATATAAATCGCAGCTTGCTGACCCTCACTACAGTTATTCGAAAGCTAAGGTAAGCCAGGATGAAATTATGTAAGACTTTCGGTATTATTTACAAGAATCTTCATTCATCTCCATCAGTTACTAATCATATAAGCATTTCTCATTGAGGAAGTATAGATGATACAACAGTTTATGTTCTTGGTTCTCTCCCACTACCCCTATCTGTGTTTAGTGTTACTTCTTTCAATTTCTGATCCTTAATATGTTTGCAGTGGAGGAAAGAGAAGTGGCCATGTCCCATACAGGGACTCAAAACTCACTCGTATTTTGCAGCATTCACTGGGGGGTAATGCACGCTCGGCCATTATCTGTACTATCAGTCCTGCCTTGAGTCATGTGGAGCAAACAAGAAATACTCTGCTATTTGCAACTAATGCCAAGGAAGTAACCAACAATGCTCAAGTGAACATGGTTGGTTGTCTAACCCGTTCTATGTTTTACTACTTGAGCTTCCCGAACCTTGATCCATGTTAAAACTGACGGTGTCTGAAAGTCAAATTTAAGTCGTACTTAGCATTTTTCTACCAATTGCATAATTGTGTCACATGTTGCCTTAGAAACTCTAAAGACTTCACAGAGTATCTTTACCGAGGTCTTTGATCCGTGTTAACACTGACGGTGTCTGAAAGTCAAATTAGGTCGTACTTAGCATTTTTCTACCAATTGCATAATTGTGTCGCATGTTACCTGGGAAACTCTAAAGTCTTCACAGAGTATCTTTACCTAAGTCTTTGGACAATATGCTACTAGTCCGTTTTCACTCCAAACTGATGATTTAATCTTCTTTTCCTTCCCAGATCATTTCAGACAAAAAATTGGTTAAACATTTGCTGCAGGAAGTGGCCAGACTTGCGGCAGAGCTTCAAACACCAGAAACTTCTTCTGTCTCACTACTGAAAAATAGTCTGGTGCAGAAGAACCTGAAAATCGAGGAGGTATTTAAGAAAGATAAACTATCTTTTTTTTTTTTTTTTGTATAATTGGTGGTCTGTTAATTCTTAATAGTCTCCTGTCTGGTGCAGAAGAACCTGAAAATCGAGGAGGTATTTAAGAAAGATAAACTATCTTGTTTTTTTTTTTTTTTTTTGCATAATTGGTGGTCTGTTAATACTTAATAGTCTCCTGGCAGAACTTTTTCTACAAAGAGAAATCTTACTGCATACGGACATCAATTTTAAAAATAACTCATGTTTTCTCAATAATGCTGTAGTCTTTACCATGAAATTTAGTTCTGATTCTTTACCGGCCTAATGACACATTCCCAATTCTATATCAAATATCCAAAACGAGCATGTCAATAAGTCCCTTTTATCTTCACGTTTGTCTCATTTAGGTTCTGATTTTCAGCTGCAGAATGAATTAAAAGAGGCCAAGCGTCAGAGGGATCTTGCAGAATATCAACTTGAACTAGAAAGAAAATCGCGAAAGGAGCCAAAGGTAATAGACTTCTAGAGATCTTGTATTATATCTAGTTACAAGTTCCAGCGTGGTCGCTAAATTGTTCCACTGCAGGGTCTAAAACAAAGTGGGCCGTCTTCACAAGTGGCCAGAAAGCTTCCCTTTTCTGTAGAGGGGCAAAAGAGAAGTGCCATTAGTAGGCAGGGTAGATCTGTAAGGAAGTCTGCCACTTCCAATGATCCATCCATTCTTGTTCAGGAAATACGAAAACTTGAGCAGCAGCAGAGACAGCTTGGCGAAGAAGCGAATCGGGCATTGGAGGTGCTTCACAAGGAGGTTGCCTCCCAAAGAATGGGGAGCCAAGATACTGCTGAAACCATAGCAAAGATGCTATCCGAGATTAAGGATATGCATGTGGGGAGCTTTGTTCCTGAGGAATCTATGTTTGGAACAAAGGCCAACAGTCTGAAAGAAGAGCTCACCCGGTTGGACTCGCAAGAAAGCACCATCATCTCGTTAGAAAAGAAACTTGATAATGTTCAGAAGTCCATAGACATGCTGGTTTGCTCATTCTCTGGGATTGAGGAGACTCCAAAAATGATGGCACAACGAAAGAAGAAAAAGGCTCTACCTTTCACGTCAAGGAACAGCTCTAATGTACATCTAATTCGTTCTCCTTGTTCACCTTTGGCATCCTCTTCCCACTGTGGCGCAGTGGATAATGAGGTTGAGAACAGAGACCCCAAGAAAAGTAACCCATTGTTTAGTGGCAATACTTCAAATGAATGTACCCCGGTGAAGGCTGTTGGACATACTGGTAACACATCATCTAAGGAAGGAACACCATCCTCAAGGTCTTCAAAGTCGGTTAATGTGAAGAAAATGCAGAAAATGTTCAAGAATGCAGCTGAAGAAAATATAAGGAGCATTCGAGCTTATGTCACTGAGTTGAAAGAAAGGGTGGCGAAGCTTCAGTACCAGAAACAGCTTTTAGTTTGTCAGGTGAGCTCACAACAGATTCCTCGACGTATCATAATAACTCACCTCCCTTTCCCTGTTAACAGAAAAAATTCTGGTCTTTTTCATGTTATCATAATCCCTTTTTCCCCCCTTTTCTTACCAAATTCTGAACAATGTTGCATTTTCATATTTGATCAGGTTCTAGAGCTAGAGGCAAATGAGGGTATAGCAATGGAAACAGATTATCTGGACGAATCTCCGGTGGCATGGCACTTGGTGTTTGAGGAACAAAGGAAGCAGATTATAATGTTGTGGCATCTATGCCATGTTTCCATCATCCACCGCACCCAGTTCTATTTGTTGTTCAATGGAGACCCGAGTGACGAGATATATGTGGAAGTTGAGCTGAAAAGGCTGACGTGGCTGGAGCAGCATTTTGCGGACCTTGGGAATGCAAGCCCGGCACTGTTGGGGGATGAGCCTGCTGGCTCGGTGTCTCAAAGGTAATAATGTGTATTTATTTATAGCGAAGGAAACAGTCTTGGTTTTTGAACTGAACGAGTTGCTGTTATCTTCTTTTGGGGCGCAGTATCAAGGCCCTGAGACAAGAACGGGAGGATCTAGCGAAGAGGGTAAGCTCGAAGCTGGGAGCTGATGAGAGGGAATCGCTGTATGAGAAATGGGACATCCCACCGGGAGGGAAGCAGAGGCGGCTGCAGCTGGTAAATAAACTGTGGACGGACCCACTCAACATGGAACACGTCCATGAGAGTGCAGAGATTGTGGCCAAGCTCGTCGGCTTCTGTGAATCCGGAGGCGCAGGGTATGTGAGGAAGGAAATGTTTGCTCTCAATCTTGTTAACCCTTCTGACAAGAAGTCGTGGATGGGCTGGAACTTCATATCCAACCTTCTCAACTTTTAATTCAATTTGGTCGCCCTTTGAAGATGATTTAGCTTGTAGATTTTGTTTATGAAGTTTGTTTGTATATAGGTAGAGATTGACACTCACGGCCACGGGATTGTTACGATGATCCTACTCCCGTCACCTTCTGGTTGGTGCCGTTTCACAGTCCCCGTTTTTCTTTTTTGCTGATCTTCGGGAAGGTATAACAGAAGAAGAGTTTTCTTCTTCTTCCAAATGATGCAAATGACGCCGTTGAAGGAAGTGGGGTACCGGTAAACACGTGGAACATGTAGATTGGAGATTTTCCGTTTACTAGCCGTTGTCTTATTCCGTTTTTACTATATTTCGGATTTACTGTGCAAAGGCACAACTTTGTTTTTTGTCCTGTTTTCTAATATGCTCAATATAAGCAGAGGAAGAAGAGAAAAGCAATTAGCTATTCTGATTCATTGAAACCAAAACCCTAATTATTTAATATGGTATCATAGCCTGGTTAGGGCTCTGAGACTTGACCCACAAACACCGGTTGTCGTCGCTCTCTTCTTCCTCTTTTCATTTCTTTCCTTTTTCGTTTTACAATGCTTGATTATGCTCCATTCCAACAATGGCGGAAGGAGCAGCCAACGCCACAACATACCCCCTTACATATCCATACTACCTCCATGGTTCAGAACAGCCAGGACGCTCGCTGGTCTCACAGAAACTCACACCAACCACCTATATTGACTGGAGTGCGACGATGATCGATGCCCTAGCCTCCAAGAACAAGTTGGGATTCGTTGATGGGAGCCTACCAGAACCAGCAACAACTGATAGATTGCACGGACCATGGATTCAGTGCAATTTCATGGTGAAGAGCTGGATTCTCCAGCCAGTTGATGAAATAATCAGCAAGAGTGTTCGGAGTCTCAAAACAGCAGCAGAGGTCTGGCAAACCCTACACAAGGTGATTGGGTTAGAATAGCGGAGCTACAAGAACAGCTCGCTAACCTCAAACAAGGTAACTGAACCCTTAGTGAATATCATACCCATTTGATTACTTTATGGGAAGAACTCAAAAACTATAATCCAGTCCCAGATTGTGTACTCCCACTAGTCACACAGGATGTCTAGCGATTGCAGCTATAAAGGCATATCAGAACATGAATTTTATCATTCAGTTTCTAAGAGGTCTCAATGAGAACTATGCCATACCTAGGTCCCAAGTTCTCTTTTCAGATCCATTGCCAACTATGGAACAGGTCGATTATCGAATGGCTCAACATGAAAGGCAAACCTATGGTAGTCAAGATGGTAACAAAATGGTTGAAAGTGTAGCATTAGCTCGCATTCGCTTGGATTCAAGATGCCAGAAGAGGCACCTAAGCATGAATGGACTCCAAGTAGTACAAATGCAGGATACAGAGGTAGAGGTAGAGGTCGTTCCAGTTTTGGAAACAAAAGGCCCTACTGCACATAATGCAAGATGCAGGGACACACAAAGGACACCTACTACCATAAACATGGATGGCCTCCTGGAATGTCACCACGAAATGCAAGGGGTGGAGGTCAGTTTCAAGCTGCATCAAGGCAGACAAACTTAGCAACCACTGCAATTCATGAAGGAATCACCCAACAATAGTATGCTAACTTGCTGAACATGCTCCGGCAAGGTAATTCCACACTGGCAGCACCTACCTCACCATCGGGTCAGATCAGGTCCTTAAGGCCTATTCTTTAAGGAGGATCTTAAACCCTTTTCAGCCAATAGGAGAAGGAGAGAGAAAATCATTAGTAATCATTGGCTAACTACCTATAAGGGTAAAACTGAAATATAATAAAAATAAATGCAATTAGTATTAAAAAAGAAAAACAATAAAAATCCTAATTATCATTAAAAAAAACCCTCCTCCCAACTCTAAAACCGTTTCCATCGTCCCTTCGTCTCCGAACTCGCCATCGTCTTCCCGTCGAAGACTACAATAGCTTTGCTGAGTTGCCGTCGTCATCCCACCATCTCGCCGCCTTTCCGCCGTAAGTAACCTCGCTGCCACTCGCCATATTCCCTTCCTCTCCAAACTCATCGACGTCCCGCCATTTCCCGCTTCGTCGGCATCGCCATCCCGACATATCTGATCTGCCACCGGCATGGAAACTATTAATAATAGTGCAATAAACGTTAACAATTGTCAGAGTTATATTAGTACATGTTACTTCAAACACTAGGTTACTGGAAGTACACGTCGAAAACTATTGCTAACGGCCTTCAAAATATAAACAATGGGCAACAAAATGTTGATAATGACCACACCCAGGTTAATAGTTAACGTTAATGATAATAATAAGAATCAAGTGAGACACGGTTTAAAAAAATTGATCATGGCGCCAGGGTTAATAATACTAAAGGAAAAATAATAATTAATAATGGAAAAAGAATAGTTAATAATGGAAAAAGAATTGTTAATGGTGAAAACAAATTAATAATAAGACAACTATACGCTATGGAGATGCATATTATTATTAATAATAAAGAAAAAATATCGTTAATAATGCTCACAAGACAATAATAGTATACGTTAATTCAACCATAATGTTAGTAAGAGACCACTTCAAAAACTATTGCTAACCGTCTTAAAAATATTAATAATGGGCAACGAAATGTTGATAATGACTACATACTGATTAATAGTTAATCTTAATGATACTAATGAGAATCAAGCGAGCCACGGTTTAATTTTTTTTTTATAATGGCGTCACGGTTATTAATACGAAAGAAAAAATACACGTTAATAATTTTAAATGAATCGTTACTAGTGGAATGTAATTAATAATAAGATAATTATGTCATGGATAAAGGAAAAATAATCGTTAATAATGATGGATATCGGCCAATCAATAATACACGTTAATTTAATCATAATGTTAGCGAGAGCCCACTTAAAAAAATTGATAGTGCTCAATCAAATTAATAATAATGGCCACCGAAACGTTGATAATAACTACATATTGATTAATAGTACTAGACTACTAGTTAATGATACCCATGACAAATAATAGTGCATGTTTAAAAAGATTGACAATGGCGCTAATAATAATAATAATAATAATAATAATAATAATAATAATAATAATAATAATGATGGTCAATGGAGATTATTAATGAAGAAAATTTGTAAAGCCAAATTGAAACCATATTAACGATGGCCAAGAAATGCTACTAATGGCCTTGAAAACAGTAATAATTAGGAAAGAGAAAGACTATGCCGAACGTTTTTAATTTAATTATAATTTCCTAAATACCCCTAGCAACTAATTAACTAATAACTCCTCATTAACTACCAAAAATTGAATCAGTCAATCACAACGCTTTAAGATCATCCTTAAAAAAGAAGGTCTAAGGACCTGAACTCAGGCCCCTCACCATTAACCTCAGGTCATCAGGCAGACACAACCTCTCATTCAGCAGCTGCCTTCATGAGTAAGAACCACAATACAAGCAAGTACAGTTTTTCCATTCTCCCTCAAAACATCAATGGTGAAACTGGAGAGGTTTGGATAATTGACACGGGAGCAACAAACCACGTGATATGTGATATGTCACTATTCAGCTCGTGTGTTGCAATTCAAGGAGCAGAAATCTCCTTACCCACAGGGGATATAGACATATAGTTATAGCAACCGACATTGTGAAAATTCACTTCTCACTATAGGTGTCAAAACATAGCCCGACCCGATTAACGCGCCCGATCAACCCGACCCGCAACCCGACCGCAACCCAAATTAACTAAAAGTCAACAACTCGTAACCCGCCCGCCCCGCAACCCGATTGACCCGCAACCCAACTAACCCGCAACCCGACTAACCCGCAACCCGATTAACCCGAACCCGATTGACCCGCAACCCGACTGACCCGCAACCCGATTAATCCGAACCCGATTGACCCGAATCCGACTAACCCGTAACCCGACCGACTCAACCCGAATTTCATCTAATCCACTTGAATAATTATAAAAATATACAATACATAGTTTTTCAAAATAAAGTTTTTCATTCTAAACTTAAGTAAAATTATTTTTTCATTTTGTATAAGAAATTTTAAAAATATGAAACTCACTTGATATTACGTATTTTAAGAAAATTGAAACATGAAGGTCACTTGAGATCATGACAATATTAATATAATATATAAATTAAAATTTTGGTTAATTTAACTATTCAATAAAATTATCAATTAAATATAAATAAAGTAAAGTAATGTATTTGGTAATTTGATGTTTTTAAAAGAAGAGGAAAATTTTTGTGTATTCAAGTTTTTGGGAAGAGAAAGAAGAGGGAAATTTGGTTCTTTGAATTTTTTAGAAAAGAAACAAGTGGGAATTTTGGTGGTTTTGATATGTGGGAAGAGAAAGAAGTGGGAAAGTTTGATTCTTTTGATTATGAAAAAGAAATAAGGAGGGAAACTTTTGACTTTTCAACTTTTTGTAGAAGGAAAGAAGAGGGTAATTTGGTTCTTTCAATTTTATGGAAGAGAAAGAGGAGGGAAAATTGAGTTTTTCTAATGTATGGAAGGAGAAAGAAGGAGGGAAATTTTAGTATTTTTGTGAAAAGAAAGAAGGAAACAAATTTGGTGTTTTCAATTTTTTGGGTTTTCATAATTTTAGCTTTTGAAATATGAATCTTTAACTTTTATATGGAGGGCATGACTAGTTAAAACTATTCTTATATGCTTTGAAGGCTAATATGTATATATGTATGTAATTTTTTATGGGCTAATAAATAAATTATTCATTAGTTACAACAATTTATACTAAACTTGATAAGTAATCATTGACGGTTCGTTGTTTAGGATATAAAGTATATGGTTAGGGTATAAGGTATAAGGTACATATGGTTTAGGGTGTATATGGTTAGGGTATAAGATATTGATGGTTTTGACGGTTCTAAGTTTTTTATTAACATATGTTCACTTGAAGTCATTTGAACATATGGTTAGGGTATAAGGTATAAGGTACATATGGTTTAGGGTGTATATGGTTAGGGTATAAGATATTGATGGTTTTGACGGTTCTAAGTTTTTTATTAACATATGTTCACTTGAAGTCATTTGAAGTCTTTAACGGCAGGAGATCCCTTTTTAATTTATGTTTATGGTATGTGGTTAGGGTACAAGGTATGTGGTGTAAAGTATAGGATATATGGTTAGGGTATAACAATTAGCAAATATCACTTTTTATCTATGTTTTGAAAATCAAAGTATGAATTTCACTTTTAAATTAACTATACTAGCAAAATCACAACTCAAGGACATATGGTTAGGGTATAGGTTATGTGGTTAGTGTATAATGTATTGATGGTTTAGGGTATACAATCAACAACATATACTAACTTAATATTGTTGATTGAGGGTAAAGCTAAGTGTATAGGATATATGCTATTGAGTAAGTTATGATTGAAGTCACAATAATTTTACTAACTTTGATAGCTAATCTTCAATGGTTCAATTTTTAGGATAATTCGAACAATTTTACAAATAACTCGTTTGGCAACAGTTTACTAAAGTTATTTGGGCAATGAGTTATTTTAAAATAACTCCTTTTATCACTATGCTTTTGCCAAATACCAGATTTGCATGGTTATACTAAACAAGTTTGCAAGTCGTACAAATTGATTTAACATTTTGACTAGTTTTTTAAAAAAAATAAAGTATATATATACGAGGTAGAAATAAATTGGTTAAAAAGTTGAAAAAATATTTTAAAGTAGTGTAATAAAATGTGTAAGTTGGTAATGAGTAATGAGTTAAGTTACTTGATGCGCTGGCCCGAACAACCCGAAACCCGACCCGCCCGCAACCCGCCCGACCCAAAACCCGATGAACCCGCAACCCGATTTGCCCGCAAACCCGATTGAATCCGAACCCGATGAACCCGCAACCCGACTAACCCGCAACCCGTTTGAACCTGAACCCGAACCCGACTAACCCGCAACCCGTTTGAACCCGAACCCGATTGAACCCAGCCCGAACCCGCCCGATTGACACCTATAGACATGATACTTGATGATGTTTAATTGGTGCCAGAGTTCAATTTTAATATGATCTCTGTAGTACTTTGACAAGGAACAACACACTTTGCTTAACCTTCTTTTCCTGCTTTTGTTTCATTCAGGACACAACTCTGATGAAGGTGATTGGTTCTGCTGAGCTCTTCAATGGTCTATACCAGATGCACAGGAACCATATCATACCCCACTCCAAAGTAGTAGCCTCTAGTACTGCAAGTATGTTCAATCTCTGGCATTATAGATTAGGACACATCTCTAAATCTCGTGTTCCTTACCTTAAGAGATTATACTCTAGTATAGAAATCAACCATACAGAACCTTGTGATGTGTGTTCATTTGCTCGCCAAAGGCGATTACCATTTCCTCTCAATGTTTCAAATATAATAGAACCTTTCCAACTCATCATGTTGATATTTGGGGACCAATCCCTCAGCCTTCTTATGATGGATTTAAGTATTTCCTCACAATTGTTGTGACTACAGTCATATGACTTGGCTGCATTTGCTTCCAACCAAAGCAGAAGCTAAGAAGCACCTGTTTTCTTTTGTTCCTATGTTGAAACACAAGTTTTCTACCAAAATCAAAATAATCCGTAGTGATCAAGTCTTAGAGTTCAACATTCCTTCATTTTGTCAAGAAAAAGGAATCATTCACGAGTTCTCATGTGTTGAAACTCCCCAACAAAACTCTAATGTTGAGCGTAAGCATCAACATATATTCGGAGTTGCCGGAGCACTGAAATTTCAGGCTCACCTACCTCTTATTTTTTGTTAGACTGTGTAAAACATGTCATCTTCCTAATCAACAGAACTCTATCTACCAATGTAGTCAAAAGCTAGCTTTAAAGCCTCAAAGGAACCGCACGTGACACTCTCGCGTCATATGGCTCTGTCCCAGAATCAGGACCCCCCTTTCCTTTGACCAACGGGTCCTCAAACCAACCTTTCCTTCCCGCTCTGCACCTCGGTAAGCACTTTCTTTTCATTCATTGATTGATTCAAGGTAGCTGTAGCTTGCTTCCAAGTCCAAGCGCTAGCGGTAGAAGCGAGTCGCCGGAAGCGAACTTCCCGGCCGGGAAGGAGCCAAAAAACGTGAGCGCCCCCGCAATCTTTCTAAAGTAACAAGCGCGAAAGCCTACGCTTTTACGCTTTGGAACCCCCAAATATTGTAGCTTTTGTTCAAAAAGCATTGTGCATCAAAAGACTAAGTAAAAGCCCTCAAGCCTAGTAAAATCCTTAGAAGCTTGCTTTTGACCGCTTCTCTACGCTTTTGATATCCGAGTATGATGATCATATTTGGTCGTGTTTGGTTCAATTTTTTGAAAAAAAAAAGAAAAATGATGCAGTCTTATTTGTTTTCTAGTCGGGTTATCCTTTCAGTCTTTGCTTTTATGAATTTATCATCACTAATTCACCACCACTTTTCCACATTCTCGTATTTTCTCTGCCACCAAAACCACATGCCACATCCAAATTCCTGCTTCCAACGCTTTTCCCTTAGTTTCCCGCAACGTGCATCCCACTTCCTCTTAGTAGGCTCCCACTGCTACAATAACTTGGACATCTTCACTCGATGCATCAACCCTCCTCATCCCTATAACTCCTACCCACCCCTATGACTATTTTGTCGTCAAAGCTCATCTCCTTCATCCTCACATTTGTCGCCACTTTCACGTACTAGTGGAGCTTGTCTATAACCCTTCTAGCTTTATCATTTGTTGTTGGTTTCCTTTTCTCATATTCTTTCTAGAAGCAAGAGGAAGGTGGTGAATTTTTGTTTAAAGGCCTATTAATTTAGTTTGTGTATGAGAGTAATATGTTAAATATGAGCTAGTTCATCTCTCTGTTCATATTTTGTATAATACAAGTTATGGTTAGAATTTTTCTATTAAAATTATATGATGTGCAAAAGCTTACGCTTTCACGCTTCGCTTTTTCGCTTTCGCTTTTACCCATCATTTTGCTTTTACCTAGAAGTGAGACTTTGACTGCAATGCCATCTACCATTTTAAAAAATCAAACACCATATGAACTTTTCCATAAACAAAAACTAGATCTTTCTTTTCTAAGAGTTTTTGGTTGTCTGTGTTAAGCATCTACTAGACCAAGTACCAGAACCAAGTTCACTTCCAGATCTAGAAAATGCATATTCTTAGGGTTCACAAAAGGGATCAAGGGCTACAAGGTCTATGACCTAGACACTCATGATGTTTTAACCTCTACAGATGTCATATTTCATGAATCAGTGTTTCCTTTTGAATCCACAAACACTAAAATGGATGATCCTCCCTTTTTTTTCCTCCATTTCACCAGCAGCATATGATCCCTTTGATACTGATTACACACCACCACATTCATCATTCCCACCTCCTGAACCACCCTCTCCACAAACAGTCAACTATTCTGAGCCATAGATAACTCAATCCCCTCATACCTCTAACCCTCAAACACCCACACCACACCATACAACTTCCCCTTCCATTCCTCACATACCCCTTCGCCAGATCAAACCACCTTTTCGACTCCAAGATTACCATTGCTACCTCTTGACTCACAGCAAAGACAAATAAGCTTCAGCCAGTGAGTGTTCTGCATTGGCAGAATCAGGTAAAAACACAGTCTTTTGTCCATGGTTTATTATGATAAGTTTAATGCCCAACACACACAGTTTGTGTTGTCTATTTCCCGTAACAAGGAACCTTCAAGCTATGCAGAAGCATCTCAATCTCTAGAGTGGAATGCTTCCATGAATCAGGAATTCCATGCACTTGATCTCAACAAAAGCTGGATCGTCTACAGTTTACCACCAGGAAAGGTTCCCATTGGAAATAAAAGGGTCTACCGCATCAAATACAAATCCATAGGAGATATTGAAAGACACCTTCACTCCAGTTGTGAAAATGACAATTGTAAGGTTATTTTTTGCAATTGGACATCAACAATGCATTCCTTCATGGAGACCTCCATGAAGAGGTCTACATGAAAATTCTAGAAGGTCTGGTTGTTGATCATTCCATTCCCAATCCAGTCTGCATATTGCACAAGTCGCTTTATGGCCTCAAACAGGCTTCACGACAATGGTTTGAGAAACTGTCTTCTTGTCTCCTCTCCCAATGTTACTCTCAAAGCATTGTGGATCATTCCCTGTTCACCAAGGTAACAAATTCATCCTTCACTGCAATTTTAATTTATGTTGATGACTTGATTGTGGGTGTGGGGGGGGGGGGATGATCTGCATGAAATCAACAGGATCAAGAGTTTTCTTCATAAGACTTTCAACATTAAAGACCTTGGTGTCTTAAAATTTTCCTTGGTATTGAGGTGGCTAGAGGAAAGAAAGGAATACACATTTCCCATTGAAAGTATGCTCTGGAAATTATAGATGAGACAGGCCTCTTTGACAACAAACCAGTTAGCACACCTATGGACTATAGAGTCCTTCTTAGTATTGATGACGCATCTGAACTAGTGGATGCTACAGAATACAGGAAACTTGTGGGAAAAATGATCTACCTGATAACGATGTATTTGTACATGTTTGCACCCTTAGTTCTTATCCGTTTGCGATAAGTAGTCGTGTATTTTTGGCCCGTTTTACGCTGGGTTGTGCTACTTTGTCAAATTTCAGGTCCAAGACGTCGAAGGAAAGGCTAAGCACGAGATTCGGGGCGTTTGGAGGTCATTCGGTCGAGCTGGGGGCAAAACACAGGCAGGAGGCCTGAAGAACACGGCCGTGTACACAAACAGGCACGCCAGTGTTTTTAAGTGAGAGAGCTGAACTGATGGAAAAGCAAAACACGGGCTGGCCTAAAGAAAAACACGGTTGTGTCCATATTTAGGCACGATCGTGTTAAGGCCGACGCGGGCGTGTTTTTAACACGTGGCAAGGGCACGGACGGGCAAAAGCAAAACACGGTCGTGCCCTCGACCGTGTTTTGCCTAGAATCGGGTTTTTGAGGCAGATATTGCTTGATTATAATCGATTGAAGTGTTTTAATTGAGCCAATTGAAGTTTGATCATCTTTTATTGTTTTTTGCTGCAACCTGAGATAGATAGAATCTGATTAGGTTGTTAGAGCTTCTTCATTCGGCAGTAGTAAATCGATTATATGAGGGTTGGTCGATTCACTGCTTTGTACTGGAATCCAATTCCAGTAGTGGAGTTCTGTGTTCATTGCCTCAGCGTTCTATCCTGGTGAAGACTAGTCGTCTGCCAGGTAGTTTGACTGAGAGGGCTTGGTCAGCTTAAGAGATTCCAAGCCATTGTCGGATCTTCCGCAGCATAATCAACAGTAAAGCAACCAAAAGTAATTACAACTGTGACCTAACTAAGGATCTAGGGGGACTCATTCCCGAGTGACTCTTCCTTTGCTTTAGAAAACCGAACCATTTCCTGTTTTCTTACTGCTTTTACTTAAATCAACAATCACTCAGCTTAGTTTGCTAGATAACAGATATAAACGGAGTAGGCAGTAGATCTAGACCCCGGGTTGACAATTAGAGCTTGCCTGTTACTGCATTTCCGGACTGCGATTACACTTGATCGCGGTTTGGTGTTGTGTTTTAGCGTGTCAAGTTTTTGGCGCCGTTGCCAGGGAATCTCTAGGTTATTGGAGAAACATGGAAGTTTGTTACTCTAGCTTTTTCTTTACTGCATTTTCTCACTTCCACCTGTGTGCCTTCACGGGTTGTTTTTTCTTATTGTGTGCAGGTAGTGCATGACCCGTAGCCAGTCAGGAGATTTACTACCATTAGACCAGGAGCTTGAACGGACCTGTAGGAACTTCAAGCGGGCTCTAAAGGCGCGACTGGCTGCGGAGGAGGCGCTAGCACAGCTGCAAATCGCCGACGAAGAAGAGATGGGTGACCCATAGAACAATGATGTGGTCATTCCCGAGGAACAGACCATGGGGTACTATTGGACCTCCAGAGCCGCGGACATAAGGTCGCCCATTCAGCACCCTCATGTCCAAGCCAACAACTTTTGAGGTGAGCACCTCGGTCATCACTATGTTGGGCCGCTCAGTAGTATTCCGTGGCAAAGAGGGGGAGTGCTCCCGATCACATCAGAGGCGATTCCACGAGCTCATCGATGGAATCAAGATAAATGGGGTCCCAGCCGATGCCATCCAGCTGAGGTATTTCCCATTCACTTTGGAGGGGCAGGCCAAGGAGTGGCTGGACACCAGGCCCCCTGGATCGATCACCACGTTCCCGAACTTGGCGGACAAGTTCCTCACTGGCTACCATACTCCGTCCAAGATGGCGAACCTGCAGAAGCAAATTACCCACTTTGCTCAAGACGAAGATGAGACCATTCGGGATGCTTGGGAGAGATACACCAGTCTCTTCCTCAAGTGTCACAACCATGGTTTTACCGACGCCTTCAAGGTGGGCATCTTCTACCATGCCCTCTTCCTGGAGGACAACCAGCTGATTGACTCAGTCTATGGCGGGAATATGCTCACCAAAACACCGCCACACATGAACCAACTCTTTGAAGAGATGTAGAGCAGGGCTATGACTGGGGAAATGCGAGGAGATCGAGATGAGCACCAGGGCGGGGTGTGCATGCTCTAGCCACCCAGTCATCTGATTTGGTGCAGGTGATATCAAAACTGGTTTCAGCCATCGATCGTTCTGGGATGATTTCAGGTACAGGACAGCAGCAGGCGATGCACTGCCAGTGGTGTGAGAGCACCCATCACACCGTGGAGGATTGTCAGGCGATGAGGGAGTCGTCTACTCCCCAGGAGCAGGTGAACTTCATCAACAATGCCAGGGGCAACGATCCTTACAGTAATACCTACAATGAGGGATGGCGCTAGCATCCAAATTTATCCTAGAGTGGCAACAACAATCCAAAGCCACCTGGCTTCCAGACTCCTGCAACTAATCTTCCAAACCAGAGGCAGCCATACCAGCCTCGCCCGGGCCAGATGCAGCAACAACAACCACTCTATCAGCCCAGACAGGGGCAGGCTTTTCAACAGCCCCCACAGCAGCAGTACCAGCAACCTGGTGCACCTCCATTAGTCGCAGCACCGGGCGATCCCGTGTCGGAACTGAGGGATCTAGTGACTACCTTGGCGAGCACTAGTACCCAAAAGTTCAATAAATTGGAGCAATTCATGGAAGTGGCTGCAGGCAAATTCATGGAGATTGAAGCTGGCCAGAGAAACCAGCAAGCACTCCTGCAGGATATGGATACCAAGATTGGGCACCTGGTAGATGCCCTTGCTTCCAGACCGGCTTACACACTTCCTAGACAACCCCTACCAAATTCTAGAAATCATAAGGAGGGGCTGCATGCCATTACGCTGCGAAGTGGGACTGTGACTGCGGATGCACCGCAGAAGAGTGCCAAGAAGGTGACCCAGATCACCCCAGAGCCGGAAGAAGACCTGGTGATGGAAAAGGAGCTAGAGGATCAAGCTCCAAAGCCACAACCGGTAGTGGCTGGATACAAGCCTAAACTCCCTTTTCCCACCAGGATTCACAAAGACATGCTAGAGGCAGAGTTTGGCAACTTCTCGTCCATGCTTAGGAAGCTGCATGTTCAAGTGCCCTTCATGGAGGCACTATCTCAGATGCCTAAGTATGCGAATTCCTGAAGGAGCTTCTCTCGAAGAAGCGAAGGCTGAGCGAGCTGGCCACTGTGGAGCTTAGAGAGGAGTGCTCGGCCATTCTGCAGAACAAGCTTCCGCAGAAGCAGAAGGACCCAGGTAGTTTTACTATCCAGTGCTCTATAGGTAAATTGCATGTAGAGAGGTCCTTGGTGGATCTAGGTGCTAGTATTAATGTGATACCATATAAATTGTTCAAGAAACTAGGCCTAGGTGAACCCAGTGCAACTAGGATGAGTATCCAACTAGCTGACCAATCTATAGTTCATCCTAGGGGCATAGTGGAAGACCTTCTATTTAAGGTTGGGAGATTCTGTTATCCTGTGGATTTTGTTATCTCGGACATCAATGAGGACACAGAAGTGCCCCTTATACTGGGAAGGCCTTTCCTGCCACCGCCAAGGCTCTTATAGATGTACATGATGGGACCTTAGTCTTGAGGGATGGCGAGGAGCAAATAACATTTTCCATTGCTAATACTCTCCCTGCTTCATCGCCTTTGCATGCTGTTTCTCACCAGGAGCACGAGTCTATCGTGTATCCTTCTGTGCTTCCCATTTTGAAGGATCCCCCTCGTATATTTTCGCCGCCACTTCCGTCCACCCCGTCACCAAAGGAAAAGATCAAGGAGGAGTGGCGGCCGAAACTGTAGGTAGATAAGCCTGCTCAAAAGAAAGCCGGAGACCACTATGAGCTGGTCCCACCCCCTGAACCTAACCACCTTGGCCATACGAGTATTCGCTCGCTTGCATCCTGCCGGATGGCCAGGTCAAGTTGACGAGTGCTGGTGGTCACATTCGTCGAGTGCATGGCCACCACCTGAAGTTGTACCTCAAGAGCGATGTGGATCCGCTCATGAAGGCACATGTTCCTTCACCTCTCTGAGCATCCACCCTACTGGCGTCCATCTAAAAGACGGTAAAGAAGCGCTTGTGGGGAGGCAACCCCGCCAAGGTTTTTTTTCTTTCGTTTGTTTTTCGGTTTGTCCACTTGGAACTACGGTTCTTTCACCCAGTGTGTGTCTTTTGATGACTTTAGCTCTGTGCCTTTGGACTGATCCCCCTTCCAGTCCCTTGCTATTGACTGGTCTGCCTTCCAGTCCCCGTTCCTGATCTCATTTCACGGTAACATCGTTCCCCTTCCCTTTGCTCCATTGAGGACACTGTCGCATTTAAGTGGGGGGGGGGGGGGGGGGGGGGGGGGGGGGGGGGGGGGGGGGGGGGGGTTCTTTGTATTCATTGGAACGTATATATGTGTGCTTGGAGCCTAGTCCGCTATCCAAATCTCGAGATTTGAGGGCTCCAAGTACTGCTGTTTGCTTAATGTTTGATCGTATTGGCACCGTGGATTTGATTGGTGAATCGAATGGCTTTCGAATTAATTCATAAAACTTTGTTGTAACTAGTACAGCCCATAATGATGAGTGAGACGTGCAGTAGAACTGTGTATGGGTTCAGTTTTTCAACTGTTTGCTTACCAACTGTGACTAGGATTGATCACTTGCTCTTGACAGTCATTTATGCATCTAGTTCAGGGAATCAGAATGAGAGATAGAGCATATAGGTAGCCATGTGAGATTTGAGCCTGCTCGTTTCTTTCTTGTGCGATAGTTCCCTCTTCCATGATGTGTAGCATTCACGTTGCCATTAGCTAAGATGATGGAGGCATAGGATTAGCCCACGACCAAATTGATTGTCCTGATGTGTCATACCCCCTAGTTAGCCCTTTGAGCCGTGTGTTATCCTTTGTTTCGGTCTACTATGGAAAATTACCTCTTTGCATCTTTTAGAAGGTTCCACAGAGTGGTTTTTACATGTTCTCTATTGTTTCTGCTAAATATAATGTGAGGGTTGGAGGTAGTTCTTAAAAAAGTTGGGCATGTGTTTGAAAAATGTGCATAGGTGGTGGTTCTCTCAAGAAATGAAAAAAAAAGAAAAAAAAATGAATGAAAGCAAAAGAGAGCCACCACCACAAAATCTGAATAGTGCCCATTGAGTAGTGTTTCTTAGCAGTGTGGCTTGGAAATACTAACATTTATGTGACCTCCTTCGCTCTTGTGCTCTAAAGAATGTGAGTAATGCAGAATGGCAGAAAGAAAGAGTGGTTTGATTGAATGTGATTGTGTTGGGTTTGGAATTGTGGAACCTTGTGCTATGAATACTTCCACCACCTAAAAGGCCTTTTCCCCATGTCCAAGACCCTAGCCAGTCATCTGAACCTGTGTCTAAGACCTCCGGATTAGTTAGTGATGACACCCGATATGTGAACTCTAACATTTAGAGGCTGTCGTCATGGTGAAGAGACGTTAAGAATTGAGAGTATGAGTATGCACATCTTGCATCAAAATTCTTTCCTGACCCCACTAGTCGAGAGTGAGCGATTTATATCCTCATATTTTCTACACTCTTTACCCCGGTGAGGACCTAGATTGCTCGGTCTTAATTCTGATATCTTGAGCTTTGTGCATGAAGTGACTGTCTCGAATAAGTGGTTTGAGTCAAGTCCATGTTGGTTGGTGAACAGAAGGGAGACTCTTCCTTTGCTCGACTTTGATGCACTCGAATGTCATTTGTGGTGGTTTTCTAGGTTGTTGTTGAGGTTGTCCATGTGTTAATGATCAAAAGCCAGTATGATTCACGTGTTTTGTGCCGATATGACATGTCCCTAAAGCCTGCTTGATTAAAATGTTTTGAGCTTACCTTGTGTTTGACTTGGTTTGCTTGGGGACAAGCAAACGGTTAAGTGTGGGGGAATTTGATAACGATGTATTTGTACATGTTTGCACCCTTAGTTCTTATCCTTTTGCGGCTAGTAGTAGTGTATTTTTGGCCCGTTCTACGCTGGGTTGTGCTACTTTGTCATATTTCAGGTCCCAGATATTGAAGGAAAGCCTAAGAACAAGATTCGGGGCGTTTGGAGGTCATTCGGTCGAGCTGGGGGCAAAACACGGGCAGGAGGCCTGAAAAACACGGCCGTGTACACAAACAGGCACGCCAGTGTTTTTCTGTGCGAGAGATGAACTGATGGAAAAGCAAAACACGGGCTGGCCTGAAGAAAAACACGGTCGTGTCCATATTTAGGCACGACCGTGTTAAGGCCGACGCGGGCGTGTTTTTAACACGTGGAAAGGGCATGGACGGGCAAAAGCAAAACACGGTCGTGCCCTCGACCGTGTTTTGCCCAGAATCGCGTTTTTGAGGCAGATTCGAGCCAAAGGAGAGGGAGTCGACTTTTGGAGCAAAAACATAGTTTTACAGAGAGAAAGTGCGAAGAACAAACCCTAGGAGCTATTTGGAGTGGATTTCTCACCACAGAAGCCCAGATTGCATCGCCAGGAGTAAAGATTGACATCCTAGAGTAGATTTTACTCATCTTTATGAGTATTACTACTCTGATTTCTGTTTTCCTCTCTCTCTATGGAGTAGAACTTTCTCTCATTTGGGTATGAAGAACCCTAGTTCCATGTGTTAGGAATCTTGATATTAATTACGTTTGGATTGTGATATTTCTTGATTATAATCGATTGAAGTGTTTTGCTTGAGTCAATTGAAGTTTGATCATCTTTTATTGATTTCTGCTGCAACCTGAGATAGATAGAATCTGATTAGGTTGTTAGAGCTTCTTCATTCAGTAGTAGTGAATCGATTATATGAGAGTTGGTTGATTCATTGCTTTGTACTGGAATCCAATTCCAGTAGTGGAGTTCTGTGTTCATTGCCTCAACGTTCTATCCTGGTGAAGACTAGTCGTCTGCCGGGTAGTTTGACTGAGAGGGCTTGGTCAGCTTAAGAGATTCCAAGCCATTGTCGGATCTTCTGCAGTATAATCAACAGTAAAGCAACCAAAAGTAATTACAACTGTGACCTAACTAAGGAGATAGGGGGACTCATTCCCGAGTGACTCTTCCTTTGCTTTAGAAAACCGAACCATTTCCTGCTTTCTTACTGCTTATACTTAAATCAACAACCACTCAACTTAGTTTGCTAGATAACAGATATACACGGAGTAGGCAGTAGATCTAGACCCCGGGTTGACAATTAGAGTTTGCCTGTTACTGCATTTCCGGACTGCGATTACACTTGGTCGCACTTTGGTGTTGTGTTTTAGCGTGTCAAGTTTTTGGCGCCGTTGCCGGGGAACCTCTAGGTTATTGGAGAAACATGGAAGTTTGTTACTCTAGCTTTTTCTTTACTGCATTTTCTCACTTCCACCTGTGTGCCTTCACGGGTTGCTTTTGCTGATTGTGTGCAGGTAGTGCATGACCCGTAGCCAGTCGAGAGGCGCGACTGGCTGCCGAGGAGGCGCTAGCACAGCTGCAAATCGCCAACGAAGAAGAGATGGGTGACCCATAGAACAATGATGTGGTCATTCCCGAGGAACAGACCATGTGTTTTAGCGTGTCACTACCTTACCACAAGTAGGCCAAACATCAACTTCGTAACTCAATAGGTGAGCCAATTCATGCACTCACCCAGAATGACACACTACAAGGCAGTTATTCGAATCATAAGATAGCTGAAGAAGTCACCAGGAAGTGGATTGTTCTTTCCGTCAACATTAGATTTTCACCTCAAAGCCTACAGCGACTCAGACTGGGCCACTTGTCCAGACACAAGAAGATCTCTAACTGGATACTGTGTACTCCTTGGAAACTCACTGATATCTTGGAAATCCAAGAAACAGGTAACAATCTCTCGATCCTCATGCAAAACTGAATATAGGGCGCTGGCATATACTACTAGTGAGGTTCAATGGCTTTTGTATTTGTTGCAGGACTTCAAGATTGATCACAAGAAGGCATTCTCACTCTTCTGTGGCAACCAGACAGTGATTTACATTGGAGAAAATGCAACGTTTCATGAAAGAACCAAGTACATAGAATTGGATTGTCATATTGTCAGAGAAAAGGTGCAGGCAGACGTGGTTCAACGTTCCTTTGAAGAACAAAGAAAGCATGGGGGAATTGAAGTGGGCTAAACTAGTGTGTTTGTTTAGGTTGCTAAGAATAGGAAATCTAATGTTATTGGTTTTATGGAAGTAGAAGTTATTGGTTTTATGGATAGGCTAAATTAGCGGATGCAATCAGGTGACTAGCAAGGAACGTAGCCAGTATTTCGTTCAAGGTGACAGGGATGAAGCTAACTCATAGCAAGGGGGCCATGGTCCTACCTAAATATATAGATATCAGTGTTTTGAAGATGGACAAAGGAAATGGTCGTGCCATGATGGTTCAGTGGCTTGTCTGACTTGCGAATCCCCTATGATTCTTGTTTCATTCCACAATTGTTTTTAAAATATTAAATGAATATTTGGCTTGTTAGTATGACTTTTCACGAATTACACTTAAATACCTTGTGTCATTCGGCGAAGCTGGAGAGAAACACTAGCAACTTCCCTTAGGAATACGACCTTTTTTCACCTGAGGCACGCTAGTGCTTTTTATTGCGAGTATGATGACGAGACATGAGCAAAAAATGGGTAGTGTTTTCCAAAACACAGCCGTATACCCAGAGAGCCTTGCTCGTGTTTATTATGTCAAAGGTAGGTTAGCGCAAGCTGCTGAAGATTTCAAAACTTGGGCGAGTGGAGACCAAAACAAGGTCGTGTTCATCACTGGGCACGCCCGTGTTTTCAGAAGCGATCGTGTAATCCCCCTGCGCCCAGCTTAAGTTTCCCACGTGCTGAATTCAAAACACAGGCGGACTGAGTAGAACACGGTCGTGTCCTTGCCTTTGTTTTGCCCAGTGTCTGGTTAAACAGGTTGTTTTGAGCCAAAGAGGGGAGAATCGAGTTTTCAGAGCAAAAACAGAGTTTTAAAGAAAAAAGGATGAAGAACAACTTGGTAGGATTGATTTTGGAGCTGGGTTTCACCTTTGAAGCTTGGATTTCGACCTTGGAATGAAGATTTACGTCCCAGAGCTTATCATATAAATCATTATGAGTATGATTTCTCTGATTTCTGTTTCCCTCCCTCTCTCTCTCTCTCTCTCTCTCTATGGAGTAAACCTTTCTCTCACTTGGGTATGAAGAACCCTAGTTCCATGTGTTAGGGATCTTGATTGTAATGACTTTTGGGATGATGTACTTATTGATTGTAATCAATTGAAGCGTGTTTATTGAGTCAATTGAATGTTGATAACTTCTTTTGATTTCTGCTTCAACCTATGATAGATAAAATTTGATTAGGTTGCTAAATTTTCTTGAATCGATAAGAGTGAATTGATTGTACGAGAGTCAGTCAATTCACTGTTTTGTACTGGAATCCAATTCCAGTATTGGAGTTCTGTGTGGATTTCCTTAGCAGTCTATTCCGGTGAAGGCTAATCGTCTGCCGAATATTTTGTCTAAGAGGGCTTGGTCAACTTAAGAGATTCCAAGCTATTTTTGGATCTTCTGCAGTCTAATAAACAGTAATCAACCAAAGGTAATTACAACTTGAACCTAACTGAGGAGCTAGGTGGACTCATTCCCGAGTGACTCTTCTTTTGCTATGTAAACCGAACAATTTAGTGCTTTCTTTCTGCTTTAGATTAGAATCTCAATCACTCAACTCTTACTGATAGATAATAGAATTTCATGGAATAGGTAGTAGATCTAGACCCCGGGTTGATAAATAAAGCTTGCAAATATTCTGCATTTCCATTCATTGGTTACACTTGGCCATTTTTGGTGTTGTGTCATAGCGTATGAGTCATGTGCGTGGGGTCGAGCCCCATCGCGTGGGCAAAACCATCATAGGAAAGCACATGATGCTGACCTCCCAGCACAAACTCCACATACAGATGGATGCAGTTTCTCGATGGGATAACATGGGAGAAGGTGGAGTAGAACTCCACACGGAGCTTGCAATAAATGAGCTCGTCAACTGCCAGGAGGTGTCCCCACTAGGGATAAATGAGAATCCCATCCATTTCTGCCCGGCAACTGAACCTAGTGAACATATCTAGGTCCAATACCCAGTGAGGTCCCGCCTCACTATACATCCACTGCTTGAACATAGGGCCAAACTTCTCGTGGTTCACCAGGTGGTGAATGTACTGATGACTCGTGTCAACCATCCTGCAAAACATCAAATACAAACACCATATGTGGAAACATTCATCAATCTCAAATCCTCGAGGAGAAAATAATTCCCCCACACTAAAGTTTCCACTGAGGTCCTATGCCTTTGAAGGCTTTTTACAAGATCGGATTTCAACTATTTAAGCTCAACCACGTACATAGCTCATCAAGACATGGTTCTAGGTGATTCATGGTTCTTGAAAATAAAGATATCGAACCCAAACCTTGTCGCGATGGCTTCCAACCATTATTCACACAAAGCAAGTCATTTTTCCTTATACTGCACTTGGTGGGAATTCTCTATTCAAACCACAAAATCATGCCAAAATTTTCCCACCAAGGCTCAATTAACTTAACAAACACTTCATATAACAATCAATCATCCTAATTCGACAATCCCCTTTCCCTATTTCATCATGCATGCAAACATTTCCCGAATTCTCCTCACTTAAGAACTCTAACCCAATTCTCCCAAAATGACAAAGGAAAGGTTTGAAACCGACTTGGAGATGCAAGTAGGGTTGAAGAGGGAGGTGAGGAAAGGGAAGGGGTGTCGAAATTTGGCCGAAAACAGCCCAGTGGAGCTCGCTGGAATCTCACCGGAAATTGCCAACCACAGAAAAATTCAAGCCAAATTAACTCAAAATTTTGGCGAAGGTCGACCCGGGTGTGGGGATTATCAGTCTTTGTTTGGATTTTGATTTGGGTGATCGGAATTTGCCGAAATCGATGTAAAATAGCCAAGAGGTGCAGTTTTACGATGAATTTCAGAGGATTCCGGCGATGGGGGCGACATGAAGTGAAGAAGAAGGGTTCACGCCCTTTCTATAGCCTGAGCCTGAGGTTCACGGGCAGAGGCTTCTGTTCACAGTCGCTAAGACCATGAACATAGCTCCCAGACCGTGATCTCGGGCCAAAATGATGTGTTTCATAGTTTTTGGAACTTCCCTCGTTCACGGTCTCAACCCTATTATCACGGTGCTAGGACCGTGATAATGAGGCTAAAATCGTGAACTGAGTGAAAACAAGGCACTTCCAAAATTTCGAAACTCGACCTAATCATTTGTGCCCCTAATTAAAACACACGGAAAAACCAATCAAACAGACTGGCACGGTGATAACCAATCATCCACTTGAATTCTCCACTCAATCAAAAAAAAGAAAAAATAAAGGAAAAAAAACCGACGTTGGGTTGCCTCCCAGCAAGCGCTAAGTTAAAGTCACTAGCTTGACATTGCGGATCTATCATGCTTGAGAGCATGAAGCCTCTGAGAGTGGATCCGCCACGGCCTCTCAGATTGGATCCGCTCCATCGGATGACCCTCTTGGCCAACTACCTTCACTTTACCCTTATCCTTCTTTCGGGTATAAACGCGATTCATCCTTTCTCTCCACACTTTCTTCTTCCTTCCTTCGGGTTTGATACCCTCCTCAGTTTCATGCTTCACATCACCACAAGGAACACAAGTAATAGTGGGGTTCGCCTTGAGAAGCTCGCCTCCACTTCTAATCATACCATTCGAGTCAGTTTCCTTCACATCATCATTCTTAGCCTCATCTTCACTAATATCAAGGATAACAAACTTTCACTAGGAATTGTGCATCCTTGTACATTCCGCATATCCGCATCTTCACTAATGAGTGGCACATTCCGCATATAATCAGTCCTTGTGCATCCTCATGGGGAAACGAAGAGGAGGCTTGTACTCACCCACTTGTGCTGGCGTCGACAATGCCTTCTTGGTCTCTTCTTCCTCCCCTTCAAAGAATTCTTGATCATTGGCCATTGGAGGAGTCTTCTCCTCTTCGATCACTTCCTTAGCAACAACTTTCGGGGTAACCTTCCCACTCCTCAAAAGAATAGTATTGCAACTGGTGTTTTGATCTTTGGGGTGGACAATAATTTGAGAGGGTAGGGCTTCCCTTGGTCTCTCGGTGAGGATCCCGGCAAGGTTGCCAATTTGAGTCTCAAAGTTTTGAAGACTCCCCTGGTGGCTTCTCAATCCCGCCTCAACCGAAGAAAAATTTGTTATTGCCACATCCATAAATTGCTCAATCTTCTCGAACTTTTGAGTGCTCGTGCTCACAATGGTGGCCACTAGGTATTCAAGCTTTGCAAACTTATTGGGTTGTTGTTAGAATCCTTGACCACCTTGAGCTTGGAATGGTTGTTGGAAGTTCGAGCCTTGGAATTGCGGCCTTTGTTGAATGAAGGGAGGCCTTGGTTGATAATTCCCCGTGCGTCCTTGGAAAACAGAGGGTCTCAGATTACTTGAGGAAGACCATGAGAAATTTGATGGTTTCACCACCCCGAGCTATAGGGATTGCTGTTCCTAGCATTAGCGATGAAGCTCACTTGTTCCTCAAAGGTGCTTGCTTCCTTCATCAACTAGCACTCCGAAACCTCATGGTTGCTACTCGAACACCAATCACACGCCATCAATGGCTTCTTCCCTTGCTTCTTATCCTCAAGGAGAGCATCGATCAACCGGTCAATCTTAGCGGCAAGCAGACGATTTGCTTCCACCGAACGTACTCCTCTCTCGGTATCCCTTCTACCACTTCTTGTCAAGCCCCAATCGTACCATTTTGTCGCCATATCTTCAAGCATTTGGGCCACCTAAGGTGGAGGCATAGAGATTCAATGAGGATCTTGTCATCTTGGAGGAGACCACCATAGAAAGTCTTCGTCCGGAACTGTTCTTCAAATCCATGATGTGGGTGACTCGCTCGGAACTACACCACAAATTAATCCCGCCTAGGGCCCAAAATTTTAAACTCTAGCTGGGTGTAGTATAGGGAAAGTATTTAAATTGTCAACCCGGGCCATTCCATGTACCACTACTTCAATCGCTTAAGTTGTTATCTAGCAAACGGTTTTTGGTTAAAAGCTACAAAAACTACAAAATGAAAACAAGCAAAGAAAGTAAATGGCGGAGAATTCCATATGAGAGAGCTTCACTTGGATATTGCTCCCCCTAGTCTTGTATTAAGAAACAAGGAACAAAACTATAGTATGAATGATGTGTTCATATACCATAAGGCGGGAGCAACTAGCTAGGTACAAACACTCCTAGTCGATTGATTAAGGATCGCAACAAAAAGCTAGTGAACCTAGCTCTCTTAACCGATCAACCAAGAAAACCCTAAATCTCTTGGTTGACCAATTTAGGATTGTTGCATTAAGTTAGTAGACTAACTCTCTTACCTTTCAGCTAAGGATGACAACAATAGGCTAGGCAAATTAGCCCCTCTAAACCGGGCGACTAAGGATTGCAAATCAATCCCTCGGAACTTAATCCATATGGCGGAGAGCAACCAATCACGAAACAATCATGGTACTACTTTGATACTTGAGTTTTTGGCACCAGATAACCCCAAAAGGGGTTACCCAAGTGGCTAGGAGGTCAAGCTCCCTATGGGCCAAAGGGAGATTTCCACATTCTAGTTTAATTTGACCAATAATGAGATAATGCAAGAAACACTCAATCATTCATGTTTAATACCTCAAATATTATATAAAACACACAATCAACACAATAGAATCATGTTATTTCATCCTAACACATATATAGACTAGGATTCACAATACCTAAGTGAGTAGGTAGGCTATTCCATAGCTAGGCAAGGGGAAACAACAAAAAGGAGAGAAAGAACCATGAAGAGATAACAATCTTCCTTCTTTGTTTCTTGAATCTCTCTTGAGAAGAAGAAAACTTCAATCCTCTAGTTTAGGAAAAGCCCAAATCTCCTACTTCCTACTTTGAATGGCACTTTCTCTCTCTAAAAAAGGAAGATGAAACCCTAATCTCTCACTAGAACCCGCTTTTATTTTGAAAACTAAAAACCTACCAAAAGTTCTCCCTTCTCATTCAGCTCACTTCCCCTTTTATACCCAGATCGACGCCTGTTCACGGTCTGAGTTCACGGTTGTGAACATATGGTGGGGACCGTGATCTCAAACAAAAACACACCGCTTCATTTAGTAAGTTCCCAATCTATGGCCTGAGTTCACGATCCCAAGACCGTGAACTGGCTTGAGTCCAGTGAGACTAAAAACTACTCTGGACGCATGGCAGTTCACGGTTGATGGCTTCAGCTCACGGTCTGTCTGACCGTGAACTCTCTGCTTCTGTCGTGATATGCAACTGCCTCCATCCTTCGACCCGATTTTGCATCTTTTCATCCAACTTCCGACTCCGCGGTTGGTTCCACCTGATTGAGTCTGAAACACGAACAAGGCAAAACCTAGCATAAAACCAAACCTCTCGGAGTGCAAATGCCTCAAATGCCTAAGGAAAATAGGGATAAAAATGTATACAATTAGGCATGAATCACTCCCCAAAACTTACACGTTTGCTTGTCCGCAAACAAACCATTTTCAACCAAGGTAATATCTCAACCTAACAAATAATTTGGGGACAAATCAAAGGGTACAAAGTGGTGAATCTCAATGGCTAGTGGGCATCAACGCATGAACCGCTACAAGCAATACTGGCATCCACCACAAGCGGCATTTGAATTCATCAAGAATGTGCAAATGAAAAGTTCTTACCCTGTTCACAAATCAATGCAAGTCCCGACAAGACCACTCACCAACCACAACTAACCGTGATAAACTATGAACATGCAATATGTGAATGAATAACTTACTCTCGACCAGTGGGTTCAGGAACTTTTTAGTGCAAAAAATGTGCAAAACCATCAACACTCAGCCCTATCTTTTCTCCACCATGGCGGCAAATTCTAAATGCTAGTGTTTACGGGATGGTTGTCTTCACTAGCTTGTCCGGAGGTCTTAGACACAGGTTCAAATGACTGGAAATTGTCTTGGACATGGGAAAAAGCCCTTTTGGGTGGTGGAGAACATAGCATGAGGTCCTACATCTTCACCCTAAAATTGAAGGTTCTATGGTTCTGACTACGAACCTTCCATACACTTAACGACCACTAGCATCGGCCAAAAACCACACTTTCTTTTTTTCCAAACCACTACCAATCACGAACTTTATTCAAGCAGTCTTCCTCGGTCTATTCTTGCTATCTATCATTCAATGATAATAGTGAAGGAGGTCATCAAACAATTTAGGTGTTTCAATGGCTTGAGTGCCAAGAAACCCTTTCTAGAGCATACACTTAGACTTTTGTGGCAACTCTCTATTTTTATTTACCCCGTTTTATTGCCTCCTTTTTGTTTCTTTTCTTTCTACTTTCCATTACTTTTTTTTCCCTGAGGGGGATACTAGAGAGTTAAACATTTTCCAACTTAACACTTAACGAAAAATGCTCTCTATTAAGAACTTCCTCCAAGACTACCTTTTATTTCCTAGCACAAACCGTGCAAAATCCTCCTATGTAGAACCTCAATGGAGCTCAAGAGAGAGAGCTCTGGGACACAATGTTTTGACATGAAGAAAAGATGAGGGTCGTTCTATTAATCACCATTAAGCTCAACAAGCATGAAGCTCCTAACATGAGAACGACCCAATGTCACGCAGCTCAAAGGGGTTGACTAAGGGATAAAATGTTTCGGGACAATCAAATTTTGGGCGTGGACTAATCCTCTGCCTCCATCATACTCAGTAATGACAAAGGTGAATGTTACACACCATGACGAGAGGGATCTATCACACATGAAAAAGACGATCGACACAAATCTCACATGGCTACCTAGCCACCCAATCATCTATTCCCAGCCTTGAAAACAACACCTCCCAGCCTTCCCTCAAGGTCCTAGACATCCCCATTTTTTAGAAATTTGCAAGGTTCAAAACAAGCCCTTCCAATCCAATTTCTATCAAGCCAAACGCAAGAAACAGGTTTGTAAAGAGCGCTACCCGAAACAACTTCAACACTTAGCCAAAAATCCAGGTTCTTCCCATGAGTTGGATTGGCTTCTTGATCACACAATTTCCATTTAGAGATTGATCCAATTGGGATCATATCATAATCTTTTTTTTTATCAAGGATCATATCATAATCTTAACAAAACCTCTTAACCGTTTTTTTCCTAACCATTACCGCTACTATACCCCTAAATTCCAACCCTAAACAAAGACATAACTTTTTTCCTTCTACTGAAATCACAAGCGGTGGCTGTGATTTTTCGGTTATCTTAAAATTATTTAGTTTCAAAACTTAGTAGAACAAATGATCCTGTTAGTCACAATAAATACCAATTCAGCCAACAGATTGAGAAATTAAATCCTAGCTATTTGGGACTCAGAATCCGAATTTAATGAAGAACCCAGAACAACAAATTTAAAGAAAAACCTACCGAAACCAAACCCCCGTCGTCGGTTCTGGTGCAGGCGGGGCCGCTGCCGGTTTCCGTTTTGCCTCCCTTCCCTCGGAAGAGACCATAATCCATAAAAAACAAACAAAGAGAACATATCAAAGTCCCTCTAGAATCGGAATCGAAGAGTAGAAATGGATAAACCACAGTCAAAATTAATTAAACCCACCTAACCTAGGAAAATCAAAACAAATAGAGAAACTCACCGAAGGACCAAATCAGTGTTGTAGTTCTTGTCGCTGGCAGCAAAGGCTCGCCGCCCTACCTTTCCCCTCGTCCGAAACCAACCCCAGAAAATCCAAAATAAACAAAAATCCTTATCAGAATCTTAATTAAAACAAAAACTAGCCTAAGAAGTCGACATGCAAGATGACCCTACCTTGATCTATCGTCGCCGACGAGGTTCTGCCTACCTTACCGTCGCCGACAACAGAGAGGCAGTGCATGGCGAGTGAGAGAGAGAGAGAGAGAGAGAGAGTGAGTGAGAGAGAGGAAGGTGTTTTCGGGTCGTTTGGCCAGCATGAGGGACTAGAAGGAAGAGACTAGAAGGAAGAGATTTTCGTCGCCGTTTTCTGGTGAATGGGACGAGAGAGAAGCAGAAAATCGATAGAGAGAGAGAGAGAGAGAGAGAGAGAGAGTGAAGGTCGCCATTTGGTTTAGGTGAGACAGTAGCATATTAGGGTTTATTTCTTCTTAAGGATGAATTTATACCTCTCGGGTCTGGACGACCAAATCACCCCTAGGGTGTTCGACATATATCCGTTTACCATGGTACCCCTCTGTCTGTTTAAAACGAAAATATGTGAGGCTACAGTCGGGCTTCCAACCCATTACCTCCGAATAGTAAGCCAATTCGTCACAGTAAGCTTACCAGTTGGTCTGTGAGCAGGTTTTTTATTCAATTAACGTTTTTATTTAATGATATATTATGTTTTATTAAACTTTATTAACACGAAATAATATCCAAGTGAGGTCAATTCCATTCTTTTCAAATACGTAAAATCTTTCTTATTTCAAAACTAAACAAAATCATTTATTTGATAATCACAACCAATGGAACGTGGTTACAACTAAAATATCAAAGTTTTAACGAACTACGTGGACTTTGATCCCGTGTTACGGGTACGTAGGCAACCGATAAGGTTCGAGTCCAACTAATTAAAAAACTTTATTCTTTAAATGAACGCAGTAGGTGTATAATAAAATCATAAATTAATACGATAAAGAGAAACTTTATTAACACGAAATAATATCCAAGTGAGGTCAATTCCATTCTTTTCAAATACGTAAAATCTTTCTTATTTCAAAACTAAACAAAATCATTTATTTGATAATCACAACCAATGGAACGTGGTTACAACTAAAATATCAAAGTTTTAACGAACTACGTGGACTTTGATCCCGTGTTACGGGTACGTAGGCAACCGATAAGGTTCGAGTCCAACTAATTAAAAAACTTTATTCTTTAAATGAACGCAGTAGGTGTTTAATAAAATCATAAATTAATATGATAAAACTCTTTAGTGGTCCAGCGGGACCCTACAAATACCAATAATTATTAACACCCAACTCGTATAAACTTACCGACTTAAGTAGTACCAATTTTGGGCGTTGTTGGGTGTGATTTCACTTCCCCACACATAATCGTACTTCTGAACCTATATTTCTCTTTCGCAGACCAAGTCTCGGTTTTGACCCTAAGGTTAGAGCCAACCTAAGAGTGTTCGATCTAATCCAAGTAAGATCGATGACGACTCCCAAAAGCGAACGCGACCCGACCCCGAGGGACGGTTGCGACAGTTCGAACCCTCAAACATCACCGAAAACACTATAGTACAAAAATACGAGTTTCGAATTAAACTATCAATAAATCAAGCTCTAAAAGGAATAGTGGGGCGGCGCCAGGGGGAATTTGGGGCGGCGGGGGTTTAAGGTTGTGAGGGGTTTTTTTGTTTGTTGAGGGGAATTATTAGGGGGGCGAGCAGCTCCTCCCCTTTAATATTTATATAATTTTTTTAAAATATAATAATAATAGTTATTATTATTATTATTCCTAGTTCGCGGTTTAAATCTTCGTACGTAACCTTTAATTCCATTCACGTATCATGGTCGAAGCTGAACCCAAAATTTGGGGTGTTACACTTGTTTTCGCTTCTTTTCGTCCCACTTTCGATTCCGAGGTAAGTTTCACCTGCTACGATCTGAAGCATACTAAAACAATGTGCAACCTAGCGTAAAACCACACCTTACGGAGTACAAATGAATCAAACGCCTAAGGAAAATGGGGATAAAATGTGTACAATATCCATGCAAAGGGTGGAAATTAAGTTAAGTACTTAGCCTTCGCCAAATAAGTATTATAGAGCTGCCCATATCGAGGCAAAAATGCTCTCTTATCGTTGGTCAGCTGGCGTCCCTTCCTTTTCATTTCACCCTGAAAAGGCTCTGTTTTTGTACTTTATATCTACTGTTTCAACCTGGGAATATCTCTGCAAAAAAAAAAACCCATTATAGGAATAATGAGCAAAGCATAGACCATGGGGAGAGAATTAATTAGGAGGAAAATCAAAGAGAAAATGGACTCTGAATCTATATCTAAGCCCCTCCTCACAACCAGACCTTCTTCCCATTAGTCGGCTACCTAAGGTGACCATGGAAAACCCACTACCACAGTCCCCATATTTTCTTTTGAAGATATGTATCTCAGAGCCATTCCCTGCCTCCAGTCTCTTGTCCAATGGGAATGAAAGTTTCTCAACCTTATCTGTCCACTCGCTATCCCTCTCGTCTAATGTTCATTCTCCATATTTACTTGCAACGGACCGCACCATGAGTGGGAGATCGTCGGGCCTTCTCCCCCTATTATCATCCATCGTTTTGCCCGAATTATCATCTTTGTATTTCTTCCCCAAGACTTCATATCATCTTCTACATCCGCCCAATCGAAGAATTCACGACCAAAGTCAGCACTAGAAGAAAAAGACACAAAGCAGGTAGAGACAAAGATGTTGCTCCAGTAAACTCCAGTGCGCGTAGAAGTAAAGCATCTGATATGGGAATCGTGGAGAAGCAATCTCTTTCTCTAAAGCGGATTTCCTCCTTGAGAATTCTCATATCGAGAAACTAAAGATTCCAATCGTCGGTTGCCATAAAAATTAAATCGAGCCACCACTGATAAATTTTCCAGCAGGGCACAAATGCCACCAAAGTGGTCTTGGAAAAGCTTGTGATTCATTCCATCAGCTGTGAGTACGAGACAAATGAGACAGCGAAAAAAGCCTAGAAGCCCCAAAGAAGGTCCCGCCTAGAAGAGCGACTGATGGCGTGCCATCCATACCGTTTTGCATGTTGTCGATCGACACTAAGATCAAGTAGTGGCCTTACCTCACCAAGCGAATTTTCAGTAACAAACTGCTGGTGGATTCGGGCGAAGAAGTCAAAGAGAAATCCCTTGCCACTGTAGCTGCTATTGAAGACAAGAAGACTCAAGAAGCCCCCATCATCACCCACAATGGATGCGGCATTAGTGCTCAAGTGTGAATTCACAATCATATCGATATGGGAGAGTAATAGTGCAGCAGTGATGGGTGAATCGTCGCCTCCACCCCAGATGAAGGTGAATCGCCAAAGTTGTAGAGGGACGGAGAGGAAGGGGAAATAATTTTTTAATTTTTGAATTAATATTAATTAAATTTTGATGTGACTGCCGACGTGGCATCTATGTTTCATCCACTATTCGGTCAACTGTTAACTCTAACGTTCAACAAAATCGTTAGAACATAAATGACTCAAGCTATCACATGTCGAGATATAATTGGAATATTAAATACATTGGGACATAAATTGACATTTTGGATAGTTCTGGTTTCATAATCCAATTATCCATATATTTTAATTAGGATTTGGATATAAAAAAAAACCAAATGGATTTTTGCACCCATTGGATCTTGCGTTTGCATCGCCATTTTTATCCAGCCTTTATTGGGCTCAAGGATTTGCATCGCTGGACCTGATGTGCGGTCGAAGAGAGAGAATAATTCGCATCTCTTCATTTGTTATGAGCCCGTAGAGGGAGAGGTGATGACGACAACTGGTAATGTTTTTCTCTCTAGTTTGTAACTGATGTGTGATTGGTGAGAGGGACCAATTCACCTCTTTTCATTTGTTATGTTCCCCGTAGAGAGATCGAGAGAGTGAGAGAGAGAGGGTTGGTATAATTTTGTGTATTTACTATTTTGTATCATTGGTTTGTATAATTTTTATTATTATGATATGGGTTGTATACTTTGTAATATTTGTATATGTTTAGAGATGATTTGTATACTTTTATAATATGTTTTGTATACTTTGTGTTATTGGTTCGTATACCTTTATTATTTGAGTTGTATACTTTCAAATATTAATTTGTAATTTTTTATATAATTTATATACTTGGTTGCATTGGTTTGTATATTTTCTATTATCGGTTTGTAAACTTTTATAATCGGCTTTGTATAGTTTGTATTGATTTGTATATCATCTGTTATTGGTTTGTTCATTTTTATATTTTGGTTGTTATATTATCGATTATTGGTTTGTAAACTTTTAGGGCTTTGCTATGGTGACTTGTAAGTCACCAAGACTTGGAGAAAACGGTCTACCTCTTTCACTTAGAGGTTAAATACTTTCCAAAAAAATTGGTCTACCACTTCCACCAAGCAATATACCTATTCCATCAATGGGCCAACTGCTTCCAACAACTGGTCGAATTGTGAACATTGCTAATGACACCATCACATATAATTAGAGGAGTCCAATATTAATAGAAATGTTTGCTGGTAAGAGAGTTAAAATTAGTACAAATGATGGAGTATAGATAAAAAGTTTCTCGAGTGATTGTTCTCCGATAAATTTGGAAAATGTTCTGCATATTTATTTCTTAGATTTGACTTACAATACAGTGAATTTCATCTTTCCATGAAATTCTAAGTTTGCTTGTTTTTATTCAATAGTTGTCTTGTGATAGTTATACTTTGTTGCTATGATTGTTGTGACGATACTTAAAAAGTAGAGTACAATTGTGTAATCTTCAATGTCTATAAATCTCATATCATCTTGCTTTATGGGTTATTCCACAAGTGTCAAAAGACTATGTGTGTGTGTGTGTGTGTGTGTTTTTTTTTTTTTTTTTTGTCTGAGCCTATAATTTGTGTAGAGATTTGGTTGCCGCCGGGTGATAGGATGTTGCATGACTACAAAAGAAATTGCGTATTGTAGGCCTCCTATCGTTAATATTTTCCTAATATAATTAGAGGGTAACTATTTCATCTGGTTGATGGTTTGTCGGAAGCGGTGGACCATTCTCTGGAAACGATAGACCATTTATCGGAATTGGTAGGCTATTTTGCGGAAGCGGTATGCCGCAAACAACAAGCGGATGTAAGTTGAATGTAAGTGTGTCATCAGGTCGACCGCTTGCCTATCAAAGTAGTGCGGAAACTTTCTCTTGATTTGAACCCTAGCAAAAGAGAGAGCTCACTCCGGAAGCGGTGGAACACTTGATGGAAACGGTAGACCATTTTCTCAAAGTCACGTCACAATAGACATACCCAAACTTTTATTATCTGGTTTGTATAGTTTGTATCACTGGTTTGTATATTATCATAATTTGTTTTGTATACCTTTAATATTAGTTTGTAGTTTGTATGATATGATTTGCACATTTTTATATATGATTTGTATACCATCTATTATTTGTTCGTACACTTTTATTCTATGGTTTGTATACTTTCTGATCTGCTTTGTATACTTTGGGATGATACTTTATAATATTGATCAAGTTAAAAAAATAAAAAGGTAAAAGGAAAAAAAAGAGGGCTGATAAAAAAAGCAATAGGGGGACGCTGGAAAGTGATTAGTGGGAGAGGAAAAAAAAAAAATTATTTTTCATAATACCATAGTTACCACTATCACTAATTAAATAGTTCTTCCCATGTTTTAACCATTAACTTTGTGTATCTAAATCTAATGGCTATTAGGGGCTTTGCAACTTTATGAAGACCCCACTTAGTCACCATATCTACACTCCTAAATTAGTGTTGTTTCTGACACATATGTGCATCCCAATAGACAGTACTCCACTTATCAAATTGGAAAAGCATGACAGTCTCAGACAGTCGAGTTACAGATAGGAAGGGACGATAATTTCTTTTATTAGATAATGCTATTTTTTAGCGAGGCTCGATTACATCTCCCAGTAGACAGTGTTTTGCTTCACAAGCACAAGAGAGCGCCAGCCTCACACCGACATATTATGCTTAAGAAAGAATAATCATGTCTCTTAGTAGATAGAGTCCCACTTGACAAACTCACATCTTGACTAGACAGAAACAAATGAGGGGAAAATAACTAAACCAAAAGGCAGAAGACACAACATTAGACAAATAAAGATGATTGCAAAATCACTATTTTATCCTCCTGCAACATCACCACAACCAGATCAACCACCTTCCTCGCAATCCAAAACCTCCCAAACATCTTGATGACTTCCACACTTCTTTCTTATCCCATAAATCCTCTAACTTTGACAACAAACTTCTTTATTCACTTGCTTACAACCTTTCTTACCTTCATCTATCTTCCTCTCATAAACATTTCTCTCTTTCCATCTCTTTATCTCCTTATCCACAGAGTTACTCTCAGGCTGCTCAACATGATTCTTGTTGCAAGCAATGAAGGAGTGTGGAGCTTTAGAAGCACTTGGTACTTGGGATGTGGTTGATAGACCAACTCTTCAAAAATATGTAGGCAGCGAATGGGTGTTTCATACCAAATATCTTCCCAATGGTTAAGTAGACATGTTCAAAACTCATTTGGTTGCTAAGTGTTACACACAAACCTATAGTGTTGACTTTGTAGATACCTTTTCTCATGTTGCAAAAATGGGTTATGTGAAGTTGTTGTTAGCTGCTGCAGTTAGGGGTGTTCAAATGGTTATCATGGTTATAACCAAACCAAATAAGGCTAAATTCCATTAACCATGGAATACAATATCATAACCAAACCGTCCAAACTAATACAACAACCAAATTAACCAAACTAACGTTTAATCGGTTTGGTTAATTGGTTAACCAGATTAACCAATATAAAATCACATTACCATTGACGATGAAAATTTTCCGGTTAATGCAACAATTCGTAATTTATATAATGAATAAAACATAACAACCAACACGTAGTTATAGTTGACCCTTAACAAAAATACATGCAACTAAGACAATTATCTTACGATTAGTATAGAAGTATTCACCTAACAAAAATTTATGACAATGGTATGGGTTAATGAATTGTTGTGTTTGTGTAAATTGACTTAGTCTCTTAGCAATTATCATAGGCTGGAAATGACCTTTCTTTCAAGTTTTCATCCACCATAATGTATGAAATTTATTATTTATCTAAATTAGGCGTCCATAGTTGTGGTCTACATTTTACATACACAGATATACACTATATGAGCAATATTGAGCTTTATATTTTATGAGTCTAAAAGGGATGAACGTTAACTCTTGAGTGGTTATGCAAAGTATTAAGTATGTGTATATAATATATGTTAGATATATGACTAATTACTTAACTGGTTAATTTGGTTTGACTGGTTAGGAGTGTATGAAACCAAACCAAACCACCAAACCAAACAAGCTAAAAACTTTAACCAAACCAAACCAAACCAATTATCCAAATTAACCAAACCAAATTATCCAAATAGTACTGGTTAAAACGGTTACCATGGTAACCAAACCGTTTGAACACCCCTAGCTGCAGTTGTAAAATCCTGGCATCTCCATCTAATGGATGTCAGTAATGCATTCTTGCATTATAACTTAGAGGAGGATATATATATATATATATATGGAGGTTCCATCTGCCGTATGAGAGTTAAGTCGCCTGCAAGGGAAAGTATGCAAATTGAACAAGTCACTATATGAGTCGAAGCAAACCCATAGATAATGGTATATGAAGCTGTTTGAGTTCTTATCTCAACTTGATTTGAGCAATCTTATGAAGATTACTCAGGGTTTAAGAGTTCCACTGTGATTTTTCCACAAAGTTGAGCGTGATGTGATATATTTATAGGGCAAAATATCAATTTATGATGAGCTTGCAAGGAAAAAACCTCAAAGCATTTTGGATTATCTTCTACTTGTTGCCAAAGGACGGAATATATTATCAGTTGGAATTAGAAAATTTGAGTGTGTGGAAATGGTGCCCATGCCACCATTTTGGGGTACGAAAGGGAAAATTAGCCGCCATGTTCGGGCTGAGCTTCCCAACTCAATTTTTAATTTCCAGTCTAGGAGTCTTGATGTCCAATGTTCGTATAATTTGTTGCGCTGTTGTTGTGGAAGTTGCACCTTTTGACGAGGAGGCATGAGATCTGGTTCCAGTGCCAAATTAGGAGAATCCCCAGTACCATGCACCTCCACCAACAGTACCCCAGTACCATGACCAGACATGCCATTCCACTTCCGACCACTACTTAGCCCGTTTGGATCATTTCGGGTAGCCGATTGCACAGATCGAGGATCGTCTTTCTCCATATAGGAGGGGCCAACGTGTCGTACTCATACCATGCATGGGAAGATCTTTATCCACTTTTGACTTCCTGAACCCGCTCCAGGCAATGTAGTCAAAATCGAGATTTTACGTAAAATCGAAAACATAGGTAAAATCGAAATCGTTGATTAAAATCGTAAGATTTTAAGGTTCATATTAAAGCTATCACATAAACATTGGAAGGTAATAATAATGCATATCCTAAATAACAACCAACCACATATTACTTAAATTATTCTCAATATAAGTTTGTCTCTTTAATAAACACAAATAAAACCATGGATTTGTTCTTGTACATACACAGTAAACAAAAAAAATGCAACCTAAAACCACATAGAAATCACTTAATCTAGTTAATAGTTAATAGTGCAAAATCATATAAGATCGTTAGGATCAACATTAATATCTAAATCCTCAACATCGTCATCATCACCCTCACCCTCACCTTCACATTCATCCTCATAATCTTTGTCTTTTGTTGAGCTATAATATAATTATTTTGAGAATCATTTGAAGTACTTCAACACAAACCATATTTCCTTGATCGCCATCATCCTACGAAGGCAACTCATTGATTGATGTATTCCCCTCTTGATCAAAAGAAGGTCAATGATGGTGGCACTAAAGGTTTGAAAGACGAACAAAAGCTTGCAAGGGTATGAGGATTGGGCTGTGAAGGTGATGGGGAACAAATAACGAGCTAATTAAGATGGTGATGGAGGAAATTATTGATGGAAGGAGTTGGGTGTTGGCTGGCCGAAGAGAAAGAGAACGAAAATCAATTGACGGTTGCATGTCAGGTTAGGGTTGTGTTGTCCATGTGTTGGGTCAGGGGAAGGGAAATTTACCTTGTTCGTTGGAAAATCCGACCCAGTCGGCTTGATTTTTGTCCAATTGATGTGAACCTTGAAATCATACGAAATCGTAAAAACGTAAATTTTAAGGATTTTAAAGTTTTAAATCGAGATTTTATGTGATTTTAAGGTTCAAAGATTTTGCAGTACAATTAGGATCTGGGCTCATAGAAAAGATAGAAAAATCGTAAGAATTTAAGATTAAAATCGGGAGTTTGACTACATTTGCTCCACGCCATAGTGATGACGAGGAGTGATGGAAGCTAGGGCCACTTTGTGCTTCTATTTTTATTTTCTTTTGTGTGTAATAACTGAATCCGTTTTGAGTGTTTTGACTATGTTTCATGATGATCTCGAGTTTTTCCCATTGACCAGTATTTCTCCATTCCGTCCCACATTCATCATATGTCTAGTAACTTTGTTCCACCTTTATCTTATCTTTCCTCCATTGAAGGCAATGTCATGCTTAAGTGTGTAGGAGAGGGGTGATTGATTGTGAATGATGAATGATTGAATATTCTTACTTGTGCTTGAAGCCTAGTTCACTGTCCAAATTTTATAATTGAGGGCTCCAAGCATATTTGACTTATTGTGCATAACCATAGTGGGCACTGTTTGAACTTTTGATGATAATCTTGTGGATCATTTATGTTAATGCATGAGTAGTGTGATTGAGACGGTATGTGACCTATGATGATGACTGAGAATTGCAGTGAGTTTGTGGTTAGTGAGAGTTAATTATTTGATGGCAAAACTGCATAAAATATTTGTTTGGTTGGTCACTATCCCTAGTTGTTTAGGCGTAGAGAACGATAAATTTGTATGAGAAAATGAGCATCGAGACATCTATGTGAGATTTGTGCCTGTTGATTTTTTGCGTGTGTGATTAGTTCACTCTTTGCATGATTACTAGATTCAACTTTGCATGTGATCTAATCGAGACACTAATAATTAGGAAGATGGAGGCGTGGGTGGAGCCCACAACCAAATGGACGACCTTTATCATAATATCCCTTACTTAGTCAATCCCCGTAGAGCCTTAATCTGTTATTTGCTACTAGCACCATGTTTAAAGCCAATCCATGATTTCCACATCTATATATGTGATCCCTTCTTAAGGATTCATATGGGTGGTTTTTTGACAATTTTCTGTTTTGTGAAAAAAAATATGGAGGAAATCTTTGAAAATTGTAGTTGTTTGAGCTATTACTCCCATAAATTATAAAGAAATGATAAAAAGAAAATAAAATAATAAGCAGAGAAACTACAAAGTTTGAAATTGAATAGAATATGAGTCATTTTCTGGCACAAAGGCTAAGAACTCATAAAGTTTGAAAAATCCACATTTACTCATGTGCCTACAAAGTAGAAAAGCAAAGAATGAATTGAGTTGTGCTTGGTTTAATAAGTGATTCGTGAAACCTTGATCAACGAATGCTTTCTATCACCTTTAAGACTTATTTCCCATGTCCTAGACCCTAACTAAATTACAAACTGATTAAAATTCCTCCTGACAAGTTAGTCCCAACTCGATTCGGGAGATTTGATTGCATTGCTAACTGTGTAAAATTTGGTTTCATGACATAAAGATGAAAGGATCGGGGGTCGTAACATGCACATCTTTTGCATAAAATGAGGTCGTGAACCAAATGGTCGATCTGCGAGGACCCAATTTGCTCGATATATTGTTCTATATGACTTTCTATCTGTGCTATGATAATTGGGGGGATTTTGGTTGATTGACTATATGTGAAGAGCAATCTAATAAGTATGATGAGAGGTGGCACTGCATAAACTTGTTGTGTTCGAATGTCATATGTTGTGGTCGCTAGTATTTCTATTGCGGTACTCTATGTGTTGGTGTTGATGGTTACTTGTGATTCACTATTTATGTGTGCTCCTATGCATTTGTCCCAACTAACTAAAAGCCTTTAGTAAATCTTGTCTTATGCTTGGTTTGCTCGAGGACAAGCAAACGATTAAGTGTGGGGAGGTTGATAATTGTCTAATTATACATGTTTTGGTCCTCATTTCTTGATCATTTGGCATGGTAAGTTTCGTTCTTTGGCCAATTTTATGCTAGGTTGGGCACTTTTTTTATATTTCAGGTCATAGAGCGTGAATATGGCTTAGGAACGAGTTTCAAGGCATTTGGATGCAAAACGGGACCAATGCGGTCTAGAAGGACACAAGTCATGGTGTAGACAGTGACATTCCATCCCAAAACCGTGAGTCCAGTCAAGAAACATAATAATATTTGAAGGTCACGGTCTGGCTTCCATAAGGCATGACCTGGACCGTGAGATCCATATGAAAAGCAGGAGCAAAATCGAGGGTCATAGTCATGACCGTTACATCTCTAACGAGGCCGTGACATCTCCTCTCGTGAATAAACGTCAAAGTGCCATTTTTGTCCAAAGTCAAGGGCTGAGGTTGCAAGTCACGATCGTGACTTGGACCGTGACATGCACATTGTCGGTTATAAATGGGCAGTGGCGGGATATAAGCAAGGATCCGACTTTTTGGCATTTGAGCAAAAGTAGATTGTCATCATCACCATTATGTTTTCACACTTCTCCAATGTATTCTTCTCTTTGTCTATTGAGTATACTCCCTTATCACTTGGGTGTTGAGGAACCATACTTTTGTATGTTAGATTGATGATTGTTTGCCAACCTAGATTGTTGAGCTCAAAGTTTGTATCCAATTGATGCATATTTGACTCGTTCCAACTACAACAACCCGATCGACGACCAAGTATAACCGCTAACCGAGTGTAGCATTGGGCAAGCAAGCAATAGTAATTTATCGCGCCACGGGGATCTAGGCTTACCCTACTTCAGGTTTAGGGTTCGTTATTTAGCCAACCTAGAGTAGTGATTTAGAGAATTAAGCTAAATAACTTAGCTATTTACAAGTTTGGGAGCTCTCTTGGTTTGAATCCTCCTAGATCCATCGTAGGATCGATGTTGAGTACCATCCTAAGTCGATCAAATCACTACCCTACCGTTAGGAGATGAACTCCCTCGGGACGGACCCGGAACGGTGAAGTGATGGATGGGTGGTTCTCTATTCAACCTAGGGCACCCCTATATCATAGGCGCTCGATCCAATCGAATCCCTCGGGGATTACACAGATGATATAGGGTGAAGAGTGACCTGAAGATGCCAAGAAAGGGGCTCTAAAGGTATTTTCTCCATCATAGGTCAAAAGCTCAAAACATGAATGGAATCCAAACTCATGCCATTCATGAAAATCATCCATAACGTAGATGATAAACTCTAAAAACATGGAATTCGTCAAAAACAACAACACACAATCAAAATCTAGAACTAGGGTTCTTAAACCCAAGAGAAGAGGGTGAGTTTCTAAAGACAGAAGAGAGAAATTACAAATTGGAGCCCAAGATCTTCTTCTTCTTCTAGGTTTGATTTCTTGCTTTAAAGCTTGATCAATGCCTTCAATTAAGCTCCAAGATCACTCAAACTCTCTCTCTCTCTCTCTCTCTCTCTCTCACTAGAACTCCCCTTTGGTGTTTTTGGTCGAACCCTGGAGAGAGAATCAAATTCTCCTCCAAAAGCTGGCTCCCCCTTTCTCTCTCCCCACTGCTGTCTTTATATTTGCCCGACAGTGTCTAGGACTTCAGTTCACGGTCTTAGCGTCCTTGAACTGACTTGAGTCTAGTGAGAACAAAAATGGCTCTGGAAATTGGCCACTTCACGGTCTAGGGCACTAGTTCACGGTCTTAGCGACCATGATAAATGAGTCTAGACCGTGAAGTCATCACTTCACTCCCTGGGGGTGATTTTCAAGGTCTCAGGGCGTGACCTTCCCACACGTGCTAAGACCTTAATGTAACAAAACAAGCACAACCTAGCGTAAAATAGGCCGAGGGACGGTGATCTACTAAGCAAAATGAACAAGAAATGAGGGGTAAATGTGTACAATTGGACCCAAATCAATATTTCATGAGTTTTTTGAATCTTGAACAAATTCTTATGATTTCTGCTTTATCCTAGAAGATGGAATATCTAAATAAGTTGATAGATCAACGTCAATTGTAAGTAGGCAATAAATTGCACGAGAGTGAATCGATTCACTAGTTTGTACTGGATTTCAATTCAGTAGAGAGAATCTAATTTTCATTGCCTTGGTATTCTGTTTTAGTTAAGAATAGTGTCCGACTGAGAAATCTATTAAAGAGGGCATTGTCTGCTTTAATCGAGATTCAAGGCTTAACAAAGACTATCCACAATATACACGTATAGTGAAATGAATTAGAGAATCAACGACCATTGAGTGGGGTGTTTTGGAGGAATTTTTGTTTCTCGGTGTTTCTGGAAAAGTCTTTTGGTATGGCCTTGATGAAAGAACTAGATCAATAGAAATATGGATTGCAAAAAATCTCTTGAGAATCATAAAATCCTCTTGTGTTGGTGTAGGTCAGCTCTAGTCCGCTAACCAGTAAGACAGTGCAAAACCTATGTTTGGTAGCCTAGGATTTCCCTTCGACAATCAAGTTAGTGAGGAAAACCATAGAAAGGGATGAAAGAGAAGGAAATTTTGAAGTGTAGTGGATATAAATGAGTTATCTCTCAAGAGGGTTGGAATCCTGATATTTATAGGAAAGTGAGAGGCCTTATGGTTTCTTGTATGTCTGATTGATTGGATTTGAGCCACAAAACGATCTAAGAACGGTACATCATCTATGTGTCGCTCGGGATTCCCACATCCCTAACAATACTGTAAAGACCATTATTCCTTTTGTTTGCGGGGACCACCAGTCAGGATGTGATATAAGATTAATTATTGAACATCTTTCAACAACTCGAGTTATTGGGAGGAACTAGTTCCTGACATGGTATAAGAGCCTTTAGTGACCAAAGGGTCTTCTATTCGAATGTTGGCGATCCCATTTTCGAATTGAGCAAACTTCAAGCTCATCTGAGTAGCTTGAATTTGAGGGAACATATTATTATGTGGTAGAAGATTCATTATTGAACCTCTCTTAACAACTCGAATTTTTAAGAACACCTGTTTTTAATACCACCTTTACGTGAAGGAGGGATTTGTGAATTCTTTGTTTAAAAGGCGACCACTGTGATTGAAGAATTGACTATCTCTCTCGACTTCCGAGAGAAGGCCTGGTTGTCACCACATGGTCTTATCCCCTATATGAGTTGGACTATACCATCTGGTCGTGTGCCAATCAAGGTCGATTGAGCAAAGTAAGTCCTTTGGTGCCTTAGGTCAGGAACAATTAGGTCGTGCGGTCAAATAAGCGGATCTTGCCTAAATGCGACCAATGTGGACGTTCCTTGTCTTGTTGTCCGAGATCTTTAGGATTCTTGACAATTTTTGTAGTAAGCGGGTTGTGCTATCAGTCTGTTTCAAGTTGTAAATGACTTTTTAAATTGAACGATTGGCTGCTCTTATATGGACCAATCAAATGCTTCTTAATTGATCAAACACAACTAGAGAGTGGATAAAACATGTTAGACACAGATCATGTCGAAATTGAGCTATCATCAGTAATATATTCCACTTGTAGTTAATTATTTATTCATTTAAACTAATTAAGTAGGAAGATCCAAAAACAAAAAAGCATCCCCAGCTTTAGCCAGCTAATAATGGCAGAGGAATATACGGAGGGAGAGAGACGCAAAACATCTGGGGAAAGGCCCTGTCTTTAAGACGAAAAGAAGATTGTGGGGATGGAAAGGAAGGAAGGATGTCACTGACGGGTGAAACGGAAATGACAGCCGCGAGAAGAAGGGTCGTTTGCTTCATGGATTTAAAAACGAGGGTTTTGTAATTTAAAAACCCAAGGATTTATCCAGGATTTGAGGCATCATGGATTTGTAACAATCCTTTGTTTGTTGAGATGTTTTTATCATGGATTTAAAGGTGTGGGATTTACTACTTGAAGTCCAAAATTACATTACTATCCTTGTCTATATGTTTGACATGTTTATGATATGTATACAAAACAAGGACAAAACTTGAAAATTACCTTACTATCCTTTTCTATATGTTTGACATGTTTATGATATGTACACAAAACAAGGACAATACATACTAATAAGCATAATGTTGCCACATGGACAATAATAATAAATGAGAAAATTCCGTATAACTTTTAACGTAACATAATCAATTACCAATTCTTTGTCCTCCTTATCAAAAGTAACATATAACATATATTCGAATCGGGAGAACAAAGAATTACACGTTCCATGAAAAGGTCAAAGAAAACTAGAATACAAGAAATGATATAAAAAATCTAACTCATGTTTGCACATTAATTGAATGTTTATATTATTCATTTATTGTTAATTACTTGATTAATTATAATGTGTAATATTTAAATTTGAGGACAACCTTGGAATATTAAAAGTGCATGAGGGTATATAGATAAAATCCCATCAAGGATTTATGTCATGTTTCAAATCCCACATCAACATGTGGGATTTATAAGTCCGTGGGGTCCACGAATTTGGACCCTTCAAATCCGTGGGCCCCATGGATTTGATCTCCAAAAAAAGTGCAAGAAAACAATGAATTTTTGTTAAATGCATGATGAATTGGATTTGAGAATTTGGGTACCAAATCCATGATCCAAATCCATGAAGCAAACGACCCTAAGTTCCAACTTCCAATTCTTTCCTCGCCTTAATCGTCCCCTCTTTTCTTCTCCACTTTAATTGCCGTATATATATTTGTTATTATGATATATATATATGCAAAGTAATTATTATAATATAATTATATTACCCCGATCGACCGTCGTTCCTTTGCCTGCCTCCCTGGCCTGCGCGCACAAGGGAAAGAGAAAGAGAAAGAGAAAGAGAAAGAGAAAAGACAAACACGTTTGGGTGCAGGCAGGGGGCGCATTTTCCTCGGTCTGCGCAGAGTCATTCCCGTCATTCCCGTCGGACTATATTTAATCCCTTCACCCAAAAGATTTTCAACCCCCGGCCGGCTTCCTCCTCAATTTTCTTCGCCAATTCTTCCCGCCGGGATCCAAGGTACTTCTCGCTCTCCATCCTTCCTTCTTTTTGTTGTTTGTTAATCTATCTCCCTCCTAAGTGCTCCCCGCTGCTTGCATTTGGATTGGATACAAAGATCGAATCTCTGTTCGATCTGTCTGCACTTTCCCCTTTCCTTTCTATTTTTGTTCTTCTCGATCAGATTTGCCTCTTTGCATGCACATCCACTAGGGATGCAGAGATGCAAGTCTTCTGCTTTTCGGCTTCTGATCTTGAAACTTCCATTGTTTTTGTTGCTTTCTACTGCATTCACGTTTCTCCCTTCGGATTCCGCGGCGGCGGATTATATATTTAGTTCCTATTTTTGGGATGTTCTTGATAATAAGCGGATCGGTGACGGAATTTTGCAACTGGCGTTCTACTTTAATCGATATACGGCAATAAAAATTGTTCCTGATTGGAAGTCAGGATTCTCTTCGATTTTATTGAGAATTTAGCAGCTTACAGAAAATAAAGAAAGAAGACGAATATGGCAATAACCCTGATTAGATATTGGGGATTTTCTAACTAAGATTATCAGAATTATTATTTAACTTCGTTGTTGGGAGACTTGAATTTGAAGATAGTCAAGAATTGGTAGGTATAGTATATGCATGGTCAGAATTAGCAAGAAACAAACACGTAGATGTAGCGCAGAAGTAAATAACGATTGTTTTGTTGCAAGGAACGGGTCAACATTCTAAAATTACTTTGTTTGGCGAGTTTGTCTATGCAAAGGTCTTGTAATTCTGGGATGGACCTAATGCAACAGTAGCAGCATGTTTTGCGTATGCTACAGTGTGCAAAGTGAAACTCATCCACCCTGTGTTATTCTTTCTTTCTGCTGTAGTGTCATTGGACTCTTTCATTCATCATTCATATTGATGTTGCGTCCTAGTCTTTGTTCTGCATTTGAACAACATTTATTGGACAAATCATTGTCCGTGAGGAAGTTTTTTATTTTTCTTTTAGTTTCACTTGATACTTGTTCTTTTCCCAGCTAAGATGAAAGGAGGTGGTTTCAAAGTGAAGGGTAGAGAGTTAACTTTTCTCCTAATTGTGCTTGTATGCATAACCATCATTATGCTGGCATGGGAGAGAACCCCACTTCTTTCCGCCTCACTTCCCGTCATAAGGACATACTCAGGTACCTTTTCTGGCTTCGTCTGTCGTTCTTACCAAGCATGCAGTTTCCCGGTTGCCTATCGATGCCTGTAAAAGGGATTCTTTGCTGTACCAGACAAATCGTGCTTATCCCTTCAAAAGTTTTTCAAATATCTCGTTCAGTAAATTCATGTGTAGTTGGCTTTGTTTCTGTTTTCTTTTTGCTTTGAAAATGGGGACCAAAATGGTATTTCTTTTTGCTTTGAAAATTGGAGTAATATAACAATGGAAGCAAAGCAAAAGAAAGATATTTCTTAGACAATTTAAGCTTGTGTTAGTTTCCACTCTGCTTTAGAATGTTAACTGTTAATTGCAATTGCTCATACATTCACCTGCTGAATGACCCTAATGGTAAGCAAATATCTTTCTTTTGCTTTGCTTCCATTGTTATATTACTCCAATACGTAGTTGCACCATTTGCCCTCCTTTCTGGTACATTTCATGAAAGATAGGATCATTTGATAATCACTCTACCTCAATTTGCTTTCACTTGTTCTAGTATCTTAAGCTTGAACTCAGGTCAATGATTCAGAGGTTACACTATTGAAATCACTGTTAGGATGATTTATTAGCAGTGAAATACTCTTAGTAGAGATATAAGCCATATACCCATGGATTCTGGAGAAGGAAACCAATATTCTGTCAGTTGAAAATCAAAGCTTAACTGTGAGGATGTTTTAAATAAAACATCAAGATTTTTAGGATTTCCTTCCTCAAGCCCCTCTAACAGTAGGGACCTGTTATAAGCTAGGGCCTTCAACTGGTCAGTTAAGCCTATGCAAAGTTACAAGGGTAGCTTGAGTGAGCCTGAGAAAAGGTTGATTCTGTTCATCAACTTTCTGTACTCTCTGTTTTCCTCTGCTATTTTAGTAAACTTGATGATTTTTAATGAGTGTCATGTATCCCCTATGCCCCTCACCGAGCTTATACTTGCAAGTAGAGCAGTTGGCATGATATTATCCTGTTTGATAATTCTTCTTTTAATTTGCTGTGCGATCAATGAGTTTCAAATAAAAAAAATCTGTGTTTCTTGTTCAGTCTACTCTACCTAACAATGGGTCACCTGTTACTATTTGCAGCAATGATGACTTTTATTCTGTTATCTACCTGTGCCACCAACGAAATTTGTTTCTTTTCCCTGACAGAGATATCACTGAACTTAACTGATATGAAGGAGAAAGATAAAGTCTTAACAGAAGTAGGCAAATATCAAACTGCAGATAAAACTCTAAGTTTGAGAGAAGCAGAAGGAAAACCTAATCAGAATGTTCAACGGAGTTTGAATATTACATTAAACAAAGCCGCTGAGGGGGAACAAGATGACGAGAATACAGAGAAAGTAGGAGATAATCAAGGTACATTGAATTGCACATGATTTAAATTAGTTGTCGCTTCCTTTACTGTAGTCTTTGAGAGAATCTCATTCTAGTTTACCCTTTACTTGGAATATTGTTATTGTTGACTATTATTTTAACTGGAGAGAAAAAAAAAATTACATGTTTAAGTACTGCAAATCTATTTGCTTTTGAAGCCACTTAAAAGCTGAAGAGATCATATTTGCATCGTCAGTGTCATTTGTTAAGGATTGGCAATTTATTTGGACCGTTTTCCATGAACATATAGTTGCTGAATACTTGGCACATCATTAGTGACATGGATTGCTGAGTATATCCATTTGGCTTTGCAGCTCATTCCGAGTGTCAAATATCTACGGGTCGATGGGCAACCATGTATTGATATATGATTTTAGAATGCATGGTTTCTGGTGCTGCTTTGTTTTTCTTGTTTTAGTTAGGTGTGAAAAATCATTCATGTTTCAGGACTCTTGTTGATACATGAGTACATGACCTCCATGTAATTTAGAAATCTTTGGTAACCCCCAAAAGGCCAAAACATCCCAATATTCATGCTCTTTGGTGGACTCCATTATCTTATACAATCGTTGCAAAGCAAGCTCTCATGCTGTCAAAATACTTGCATTTTAAAATTCAAATATCCGAATTCGATGTCTTGTTGCGTGTGCTATTGTACACAAGTTTTGGACATACTAATTTGCATTTATGGCTTGTGCAGTTTGTAATTATGCAAAAGGGAAGTGGGTGGTAGATGACAGCTTGCCTTTATATTCTGGATTTGAGTGCAAGCAATGGCTTGCATCGGGGTGGGCCTGTCGGTTGATGCAACGGACTGATTTTTCATATGAGAAGATCAGATGGAAACCGAAAGATTGTAAAATGAAGCGATTCAAAGGTGACGAGTTCTTGAAAAGGTATGATTTGCTTGTGTTAGTTTACTCTATTAAACAGATAATGATAAGAAATTTTAGCGGAATTTTACTGATAACATCACTGGCCCTGATTTGGTGTTGCTAGTTACTGACATTTTATTCTTCCCCAATTGTTTTTCCCTTGCTTGAGTAACAGACTAGAAATTTTGTGCTGAAAGATATGAGGTGTGTTTGCTGTCATGGTATTTGATACGAGATACATAAGTATTTTGCTTCTTTTCCCCCTTTTTGCCCCTGAAACAGGATGCATGGAAAGACCCTAGCTTTTGTTGGAGATTCATTAGGACGCCAGCAATTCCAGTCTCTAATGTGTATGATCACTGGAGGGTTAGAAAGAAACGATGTCCTCGATGTAGGAGATGAGTATGGATTTACCGCCCCTGAAAATGGCCGTCCGAGTGGGTGGGCTTATAGGTTCCCCACCACGAACACCACTGTCCTTTATTACTGGTCTTCTTGCCTCTGTGATGTGGAACCTATCAACACTGAAGATCCAGACACATACTACGCCATGCACCTCGATCGACCGCCATCTTTCCTGCGTGAAAATCTGCATAGAATTCACGTCCTGGTTCTTAACACGGGGCACCACTGGAACCGCGGGAAGCTGAATGCTAATCGGTGGGTCATGTATGTTGGTGGCGTCAAGAATACCAACAAGAGGCTAATAGCTATGGGGGATGCCAAGAATTTCACAATTCACAGTATTGTTAGTTGGGTGGACAGCCAGCTGCCGAAGAATCCGCAGTTACAGGCTTTCTATCGTAGCCTATCTCCCAGGCATTTCTTTGGTGGGGAATGGAACACCGGTGGGAGTTGTGACAACATGACGCCCATGTCTATAGGCAAGGAACTAGTGGAAGAGGAGTCTAGTGATTACAGTGCCAGGAGTGCGGTGCAGGGAACAGGGGTTAAGATTTTGGATATAACATCTTTGTCCCAGCTTAGGGACGAGGGTCATATCTCAAAATACAGCCTAACAGCGGCACCCGGTGTGCAAGATTGCTTGCATTGGTGTCTGCCTGGGGTTCCCGACTCATGGAATGAAATCCTCTTTGCACAAATCAACTGATGTGTTAAAAAAGGTATCAGTAAGTTAGTCGATATTCATACAGTTAGTGGCTTGAGGTGGAAGTGGGTGGAGAAGAACCAATCCAAGCTCTTTTCTAGCTGTGGGAAGAAGACTTGTGGGTCGAAGGTGGTTAATCTAGACAGGGTTTGACTTGTGGCTTCTTAGACTCTTTGGAAATGCGGACAAGTGCAGTTTGTATCGAAACCGTAAATAGTGGCTAGCTGGAAGGGATGGGAAGGGAAGATTGAGGAGCAAGCATTTGGTCAGTGGAGTATAATTGTTGTCCCCAATTACAGAGTTCGTTCCATTGTCGGTTGACAGACGGTAACTTTGTACCAAAACACACGTATACACACGGAGGCATTGACGAGGAAAACCAACCAAGGGCACCTTATAGGTAGATAATGCAATTTGTAATCTGTCACTTGGGGATAGCTATGGAAGCCTAAATTTTGGATTTGATTAAATCGTATTTTGATTTGATAATAATAATAATATTGTTATATGTCAAGAGTCCCGTCCGTCACTTGGCCTTGCGTGATACATTCTATTTGGTGGATAGGGTTGCAAATGAGCCAACTTGTTCACGAGTGGTGTTCGGTTTGAGAAAAATCTCATTTGACACTCGACTTGTTTACTAACGAGACAGAATTTGAACTAAGCCTTGTTTGGCTTCTAGGTTAGTGAGTAAGGTTAGTGAGCCAGCTCAACTAGGTGGTTGTTGAAATCCACTTGTGAGTTGGTTCATTTTGAGCTATAAGTTGGTTCGATAATATGGCAAGCGAACTATACCTCAACTATCAACTTCTGAGTGAATCAATTAATAGTTTATAATTGGATTATTGATAATAGTGAATCAATTAATAGTTTATAATTGGATTATTGATAATTGATAGGTTGTTAGATTATATATCTCATTACATATGATGATAAAGAATTTGAGCTTATCATCAAATATGTTTCATTTATAATTTAAAAGAGAAATTATGTATAATAAAATTATATGATACACGAGCTCTCGCCGTTCTCGTGAGCTAATTGATGAGCCAAACTCGAGTAGAGCTAGTGAGTTCGTTATTGAGCCAAACTTGAGTCGAATACAAGCCAATGTTGTAATAAACAAGTTGAGCTCGAGCTTGACTCGATAATTAATGAGTTGAGTCCAGACTATGTCAAACCACGGCTCGACTCGACTCACTTGCAACCCTAGTTGTGGAGTGGTCCAACAATTGTACGGTGTTGAACATGTGCAGGCTAACCTGCAAGTGTTATGCACTTGGTCATTGATTTTGAGAGAGGTCAGACCTAAAGAGGAGAGATTTAAGAATTGTTTTCTATTTTTAGATTGATTTGTACATTTTTTTATGAATAGGTTATTGATTCAGGCTCATTTACACATATTTTATCTTTGTTTGACTTATTAAATCATCGTCTCTCGACCTATTTTACGCTAGGGTGTGCTATTTTTTTTTATATTTAAGGTTCTAGCATGTGTGGGAAGGTCGGGGACGAGTTTTGGGATGATTGGAGGTCAAAAAGGGCAAAAGCAGAGCAAAATCCAAAGACCGTGACAATTGCCCCGTAACCGTGAAGCTAGCCGAGAAACAGAACATTTTGCGCACCTCACTGGACCTCAAGGTTTTCACGGTCGCCAGACCATGAAAATCAACCACGAGCCGTGATGTCAGACCAAACGACAACATCCTCCCGCATTTTTTGCTAGGACCACGGTTGAAGCTTAATGTTCACGGTCGTGAACAGTGACCGTGAATCGTGACTGTCGGGCTAAATAAAAGGACAACTGCGGGGAGAGAGAAGAGAGAGCTAGTTTTTGGAGAAGAAATTGATTCTCTCTAGGGTTTCGACCCAAAACACCAAATGGGAGTTCTAATGTGTGTGAGAGAGAGAGAGAGAGTTCTTGAGTGATCTTGGAGTTTAATGGAAGGCATTGATCAAGCTTCGAAGCAAGGAATCAAGCCTAGAAGAAGATGATATTGGGCTCCAATTTGTAATATCTCTCTTCTCTCTAGAAAGTCACCTTCTTCTCTTGGGTTTAAGAACCCTAGGTCTTGGTTTCGGTTTGTTGTTGATGTATGTGTAAAATTCCATGTTTGATTGTTGATTTTACTTAATTGATGGATGTTTTAATGAATGACATGAGTTGGGTTTCCATTTTCATGTATTGAGCTTTTGACCTAGGAGGGAGAAAATCCCTTTAGAGCCCATTATTGGCGTCTTCGGGTCACTCCTATCGTATATTGTCCAGGTAATCTCGAGGGAGTTGATTCAGTTGGTCTCTTAGCGACATAAGAAACTCTAGGTTGAATAGACCACCTACCTATCCATTGATTTGCCGTTCTGGGTCATTCCTGAGAGAGTCCATCTCCAAACAGTAGAGTATTTGAGTCTATCGAGCTAGGATGGTACTCAACATCAATCCAAAGGTCGGAAATAGGGGGATTTAACCCAAGAGAGCTTCCAACCATGTAAATAGCTAGGTTAGTGGTTTACTAGGTTAGTTAGTTTATTTTTTTTCTAATCACTACTCTATGTTGGCTAGATAACAAACCTTAAACCTGAAGTAGGGTAAGCCTAGATCCCCGTGGTACGATAAATTATTATTGCTTACTTGTCCTATGCTACACCCGGTCCACGATTATACTTGGCCGACGATAGGGATATGTATTTAGAATGAGTCAGTTATGTTATGTCATTAAAAAAGGTGTTGTTGGCAAAACACATTGCCAACTAGGCATGTTCTATACTATATACAATTTGATAACTACCAAAAACTTGACTCGCTTCTAAATACAACATCCCAATCGACGACCAAGTATAACCGGCGACCGGATGTAGAATAGGGCAAGCAAGTAATAAGAATTTATCGTACCGTGGGGATCTAGGCTTACCCTACTTCAGGTTTAGGGTTCGTTATCTAACCAACCTAAGATAGTGATTAATAAAACTAAGGTAACTAACCTAGACTAACCACTAACCTAGATATTACAAGGTTTGGAGCTCTCTTGGGTTAAATCCCCCCTATTTCCGACCTTTGGATCGATGCTGAGTATTGATTCGGGCCCAAATGTACACATTTTACCCCTCATTTCTTATCCGTTATGCTTAATAGGAGCGGGATACGGTTACTTCCCCTAATGGGGTTGTGAGATTCACAACCAAATGCATTTTGGGTATGAAAAAAAAATCAATTTATTAATTAATTTTTTTGTATTAATTACAGATTGGGAATTAAAACCCATATTAAATACATGCTTTTTTAAATTTAAATCCTACAATAAATACAACTCTCTCTCTATCTTTCTATCTCTCTCCTCCTTTTCCAACACCCAATCCACTCTGACCGGCTGATTTTTCGATTGGTAGACTTTCTCTGGTGAAATCCTAGAATCAGACTCGCTCCGGCCACCTGCAAAAATTACCACTCTGTCAGTGTGTACGCTCCCACTACCATTGGTACCACTACCAGTACAGCGCTACCACTACCATGTGGTAGCTGGTAATGGTATCATACCACTATCATTTGGTACCACTAACATCTGGTACCTGGTAGTGGTAGCTACCATTGGCAGTGGTATGCTACGGGATGAGTTAGGGTGGTTACTTAATTTTTAGTAATCACGGTGGCTACCTTAATCTACACCATTTATTATTTCTTTTTTCTCCCTAATTTTAAATTAACGATGAAGATTAAATTAGAGTAATTTTGGAATTAAAAAATATACCACACCTGGTTACTCTATAAATTATATCCAAATCCTACCCTACCGCAACTCGTCGCCAACCACCACGCTCCCTCCTCCGTTACCTCCCGACGTCCCTCCTCCCTAACGAGAACCCCCTCCACCTCCCTCCTCCCTTCCCCTCCTCTCTCGCATAATCTCCCATCCCTAGCATCCCCCCCTCTCTCCCTCTCTCTCTCTCTCTCTCAGAAGGTGCAACACCATCAATGGACGCTCGCGTCCCCGATCGGGACCGCCCCGACGACGACAATTCCCCCGCCACTTCTGAATCTTCCTCCGACATTGGTGACGGCGGCGCTGGGTTCCGAACATGGATTGCTAGTCGAGGTCGTGGTCAGAAACAGGAACCCGATCAGAGAGATCAAATACAGTTTGCCGGAGGGAGCGTTCAGCTTTGCTTCTGCAGGTAATCTAGAATGGTAGTGTTTGCATTGGTAGAGGATTTGCTTTGGTAGCTACCTTGCATTTTATTTTGGTATTGTTTGCATTATGCTTTGGTAGTGTTTGCATTATGCATTGGTGGTTACCTGCATTTTCTTTGGTAGTGTGTGCATTACGCTTTGGAAGTTACCTGCATTTGTGTTGGTTAGATGGAGCATTATGTTTTAGTAGTTATCTGCATTTGGTTCGGTAATGGGTGCATTATGCTTTGGTAGTTTCTCTGTATTTGTTTTGGTAGTGTTTGTATGGATTTATTTATGCAATGGTATTGTTTTAATTTCGTAGTAGTAGTGGTATTGGTTGTTTTGGTATTTGTTTGACTTTGGTAATGGTATAGATTGTTTATATTGGTAGTTTTCTTGTAATGGTATAGATTTAATTCTGCAATGGTGTAGACACCACATTTTGTCCGGAATAATCGTTTTATTGAAAATAATTATTGTCACGTCGTACTATGATTATATTTAAAAAGGAAGTTGAAGCTAGTTTGGTTGCGACTAGCAGTTGCAAGTCAATATGAACCAACAATTATCAAATTTGCTCCTAGTCGATTCTAGGGCATAATTATTTAAGATAGGATCGGTTTAAGTTAATATTAGCAATGGCAAATCTTAAATATAAATTCCCAATTGGATGGAAGAAATGACTATAGTGCAAATTTTGTTGTTCGAGTTCGGATTTGGATTCGGTATTTGAAATGAGAAAAATTGAATAGTGGAATGAGCTTTATTATCAAGATTCAAAGTTGATACATCGTACAACTTGGGTAATGACCTCTAAATAAAGCGAGAATTAGATTTAATTACAATGACTAATGCTAACTCTACAAAATTTGGGCCACGCAATTTGATTTGTACATATACAATTACAAAGAGAGAAATATTTGAGCCTTGAGGCATGAATCTAGCCCACTGGCCCAGCTTTCTCAGTCAACCAAGCCCAAATACCTGGAAAAAAAGAGAAGAGACCAATTAGTCCAATTCAAGATTTTTAAGCCCAAAATAGGCTGTCACTCGAGCTCAGTTTCTAACCCAAAACCAGAGACCCAATTGGCCAGCAGAGAAACTAAATCGGTCCCAACGAAATCCAGCCCAAACCCAACAGACCCAATTCGGCCAACCAGTTCTGTCCAAAAACTAACCATAAACCAACCTTGACCAATTCGGTATGACCATATCTTATCCAGCTGACCAGACACACTCTTCAAAGTTAGATTAAAAAAATGGACGAATCATATTGTGACACGTGGCCGTTTGGTTTGCTTTAAATGATCTCCTTATGCTCTTTGTTAGGGTGGACGGATTGGAGGAGAAAAGAAAACTCTACAGAAATACATATAAGAAACACTTCCTTCTACACACTCCTGGAGAAAGTTCCATTCATATCATAGGGTACGATCAAGGCAGAGAAAAAGATTTCCAGAGGAACAAGGATCCAATGTCTAGATATTTGTAAGGAGGTGCATAGGCCCAGGGATTTGAACCAGGTTGGTAACTCGCAAACTTTCTTTTTTATTTGGGTAGTGATGACATGAATCCTTTCTATTACCAATCTCGTTTGTTATATTACTTCCAATTACTACTATTTAGTGTATAACCTGTTGATATCGTCTTCTGATTCAAGTTATTATCAACTATCTAATTACATTTCCATATTATCAACTATCTATTTACATTTCCAACTATTCGCTTACTACGCTTATTTGAAACCCGTATTAACAAAGCTATGTGCTCACACAAGTTTCCTAGTTCTTTTTATGTGTAATCTACCTTTTAGAGAAAGTTGAAATAATATGAAAATTAATAGGGGTAGTAATCCAATGTGGTTAGTTTTTTCCTAGTTCCAAAACTACCCGTCATATAATCTTAACCATCCATTTAAAAAATAGAAGAATGAGACAGGAGAGAGAATGTGTCTAATGGCTACAAAGTGGGTTGTGAATCTCACAACCCGTGAGGGGGTTGTGATGTTATCTCATCCTTGCTTAGTAGATCACCATCCCACTATAAATTTTACGCTAGGTTGTGCTTGTTTTGTTACATGTCAGATCCTATCACGTGTGGGAAGGTCCGAGACGAGTTTCAGGTCATTCATAGGTCAAAACGAGCCAAAAGTGGAGGTTGGGCCCTGTTCACGGGTTGGAGCTTCAGTTCACGATCTCTAAGAACGTGAACTGAATGCCCAAACCGTGAAGTGACCAATTTCCAACACAGTTTTACAGGTACTGGCTTCAAGTCAGTTCACAGTCTTAGACACCGTGAACTAAAGCCTCAAACTGTGAAGTCGTCAGTTCACTATCTCTAAGACCGTGAACTGATCAACGCGGTCGTGAACTGAAACCTAAGACCGTGAACTGAGCCCGATCTGGGTATAAAAAGGGCTTTGAGCTTAAGGAAAGGAGGAGCTGGTCTTTGGAGAGGGATTCGATTCTCTCTTTAGGGTTTCAACCCAAAACACCGAAGGGGAGTTATAGAGAGGGAGAGAGAGAGAGAGAGAGAGTGCTTGAGTGATATTGGAGCTTAATTAGAGGCATGGGTTCATATTGAATACAAGGATTCAAGCTTAGAAGAAGAAGAAGATCTTGGGCTCCAATTTGTAATTTCTCTCTTCTCTCTCTAGAAACTCACCCTCTTCTCTTGGTTTAAGAACCCTAGGGCTAGATTTGGGTTTAACATTGATGTATGTGACACATTCCATGTTCGATTGATGATTTTACTTAATTGATGGATGTTTTCATGAATGACATGAATTTGGTTTCCATTTTCATGTATTGAGCTTTTGACCTAGGAGGGAGAAAAATCTACTTAGAACCCATTATTGGCGTATTCGAGTCACTCCACACACTATATCGTTCGGGTAATCCCCGAGGGAGTCGATTCCATCAATCTCCTACGATATAGGGTTGCCCTAGGTTGAATAGAGCTTACCACATTAATCGATTCGCCGTTCCGGGTCATTCCTGAAGGAGTCCATCTCCTAACGGGAGAGTAATTGAGTGAATTGAGCGTTTGACCTAGGAGGGTAACAAATCCTCACCCTATATCATCCGGGCAATCCCAGAGGGAGTCGATTCCATCAATCTCCTACGATATAGGGGTTCACAAGGTTGAATAGAGCTCCTACCCATCCATCACGTCACTGTTCCGGGTCCGTCTCGAGGGAGTTCATCTCCGAATGATAGGATAGTGGGTCGATCAAGCTCAGATGGTACTCAACATCGATCATATGACGGATCTAGGAGGATTCAAACCAAGGGATCTCCCTACCTTGTAAATAGCTAGGATTAGTGGTTAGTCTATGTTAGTTAGTTTAGTTGTATTAATTACTATACTAGGTTGGCTCGATAATGAACGCTAAACCTGTAGTAGGGTAAGCATAGATCCCCGTGGGTCGTGGTTATACATGGTTGTCGATCGTGATGTTGTAGTTAGTACGAGTCAAGTTTTTGGCGCCGTTGCGGGGGAGCCATTCTAGGTTATTTGAAAAAGGGTTAGGCTGTTACTTTAGCCATTTTGTTTTTGTTTTGTGTTTCGTTTGTGTTTCGTTCACCCACTCTTCTCTTTGAAGGGTGGTTTGTGTTTGTTTGATTTTCTTTTCATTTTTTTGTAGTTGTAGGTTGAATTATGGATCCCAATGGCTTTCACAACCTGTGTGGGTATCCACAACCACTCGAATGTGGGTACCCCGGGCCTTCAGGGGACAACCAAGAGGATGGAAGCTAAGGAACCGGGTTTTATGGTCAACCTCCCTTCCAAGAAGAACCATGCCAATGGGGATATGCAGAGGCTTCCCCATACCAAGAATATTTCCCTCCACAGCTCGAGGAGAAATTCAAGTTGGAGTTGGCCATGGAAGCTTTCATGGGGCATACCCCTCAAGACAATGTGCCACTCCACCATCGGAGCCGAAGAGATAATTGGAGCTCATGGTGGAGCGGTTTGCTCGAGGCACCGATGAGGGTGCTTGAATTTGGATCTTCCCCAACCGGAAGTGAAGTCTAAGTTGGAGCTTGCCATGGAGAAATTTGAAAGAACAAGCTCTAACACAGATTTCCAACCCCTCCCTCCTCCCGGTTTAACATTAGAAGAGAAGGTGGCACGTGCTTGTGCAAGCTATCGCCTCTCATCATTGGAAGAGAATGAGGAGGTTGAAAGGGAGATCATTGACAACCGTGTGGAGAAAGAGCAACTCACCTCGGAGAGCTCCCGTGGTGAGGATGATCAAGAGGGTTGAAGACCAAGTCACTTTGGTGGAGAAGAAAGAGAATCCTTTATATGATTTTGCATGACATATTGCCCTCCAAATCGTACTTGAAGACATGAATGTGAAGGAGAAGGAAGAGGTTGAAGGGGAGGAAGTAAGCATTGAAGAAAGGGAAGGTCTTGATTGTTCCCATGGGTAGGAATAATTTGAAAAAGACAGAAGGGAGGTCGAGGTTCAAGTAGAAGGATCAAGTGGTGTCCAAGATAAGGACGAGGTCAAGGTGGATGAAACATCCACAAGTTACAAGAGCTACCAATGCTTTCCACCGGACCTTGATGCGCTACTCGAGAAGGACCCATTTGCGGCTCTTTACCAAGCCAAGTCCAAACCATCGGTGATCCCTCTTGATGGATGCGATGGAAGTCAAACGATGAAGCACTACATTGTTGATAAAGCACGGGGGGGGGGGGGGGGGGGGGGCTTTAGTTCATAATTACGTAGCACAAACTCTCCAATGAAAATTTAAATGGGTAGGTAGAATTCTCGCCGCAATTGAGGAGATTAATCGACTGATAAGGGAACTTGCTAAACGAGTCTGGAATCCTTCACAGAATAGCTTGAACAAGGGTCTTGAAATTAGCTACGAAACTCAAAGCTAAAGAAAATAGGTAAATTCTCGAGACACACTCAAGACCTCAAAACAATTTTCATTCAACAATAGTCTTCTAACTATTACAACGTAAATTGAAAGCTATTTAAAGACAATAAAAACCAAATACAAACCTAATAGAACTAGGAAACAATTAAGGTAAAAGTCTACACTAAAAACGGACACAAAATTCGGATTTAAACTCTCTTTCTTCAAGCGCAAGTAAGCTGCCAGCAAACAATCCAAAAGCAGCTTTCGTACAAACTTCATGCCTTTTGTTCGAGGCCTTCTAGAACTCCGATCTTTCATCCAATTCCTTCCATTGGTAGGTAAATATACCTAGTTTCATGTTGTGGAAGCCTTTGGTCTCGAATCAGATCCATGCTCCGATCACAGATTTATAGTTAAAACAATTTCCTAGCAGTTTTCCAGTTTTGAGGTAGCAACTTTGAGGCCTTGGAAAACAACCTTAATGACTTCTTATGGATCTAAAAATCATACCATTGGAAAGATGGAAACTTTATATTTAAAACAAACCCTTGAACTCTAATTTTCAGTGAGCCAATTGTGAGAACCATGCCTCCAAAGTAGGCATCTAGAAACTGTCCCAACACTTAACGAAATTCTGCCTTTCCTTTTCCCAACTTCGATAGCTTCTTTGTCAAGTAATTGCGACGTGAATGATTTGAAATTTCGTATCATATCAGGCTTCCCGTCTTGAAAAAGTGTTGCCCCTCTTGACGTGAATGGTTTGTAATCCGTTCACAGAATTGATCCCAAATTGGAACAAAAGAGGGCTGCTAAATCATATTTTTCGGCAGAAAATTGACAACTTCAAACTCACCTTCAATCTGTCTCTGCAGCTTTGTAGGACTCCGATGGATCCTTTCCACACAAGAATTGACAGAAATTTGACCCAGAATATGCTCGTGCAAATTTCCAGATTCCGGCCAAAAAAGTGTAGATTCCGCCGTGTTCGTGTTTTCCGGCGAGAGCTTTGAATTTGGGGCTTTCCTTTCAAGGCCATCTCGATCCAATTGAAGGCTCCCTTCATACACGCCTTGATACCAGGAAACGAATTCACTCAACTTCAAGCTTCGACTCTTCCTACTTCGATACCAATTGGATTTCCCAAATTTCCCGAATTTCCCGCCGTCGGGAAAAAAAAAATTCCAGAATCCGATGATCTAATTCCAGAAACCAGTGAACCCACTTCAAAATTAGGTGTCTCTGATTCAGGCATCCTTGGAAGCAATTGAGACTTCCTACAGCTTTGGAAACCCTCGCATCATGATTCTATATCAGCAGTTTGCCTCGAATCGTCCCCAATCTCTCCAACCGATTCGCACTCCTCGGCTTCATTTTTCTTCACGTTTAGGCCCGAGTTTTGCGAATTGGGTGTTTTTGATTAGAACGTTTCCTGAACAAATTGAGGATTTCGACACATTCCATGGACCTTATGGAACGATTCTACATGGGCCATTTTGCTCGAATCGAGCTCGAACGTGCTACGTAATAGAGGCTCTTTCTTCTCGTTGTTCGAAAAAAAAACATAGGTTTTTTTAGCTTTGATTCTTCAATTCATGACAAATTCACTTCCAATGAATCAAATTCAAACGTTGATGGGGGTGGGATTGAATGTTTCTTCTCCGGTGGCGTCGTACGAATCCTCAGCGAATGGTCCAGCCATGAGAGCCTGCTCGACGCTCTGTTTTACTGGTGATGCAGGGCGTTCTACTTTCATCGCCGTTTGCACGTTGACAGCCTTCACCAGGACTTACCCTCGCTCTCCAGACCTTCCATCAACCTCCACGAACGCCTCTGATCCGTCGTGCTGCGTTGGCTTGGCATGTTCGTTGTCAGCAGCACTACTTGCTTCGGCGCTCTGTTTTTGCGGCGAAAAACAAAGGTGTTGCAGCTGGTTTGATTCATTGCCAGATTTCTCCTCAACATCAACGGTGTCTTCAACAAGGCCGTCTGATACTCGTCTTGGAGTCTTCTGACCTTCGTCAAATCGTCAACAGCTTGTTCCTACGACAAAGGAATCAAAACAAACGTTTTCTTTTGTTTCCGAAGTCTGAATTTTCTGCTTCTTCTGCCAACAAATTCAACCTGTCGATTTCGAAACCAAGGCTGCCCCAACACGATATGGTTGGGAAGGTTGTATACCATATCACACAGAACCTGGTCTTCATATCGACCAATTGTGAACTTTACGGCCACTTGGGAAATCACGAAGCTTGAGTGTTCTTCGTATGGCAATTGAACGATATAGGGCTTCAGATGTAGCTGTGATTGAAGCCTTGATTGCTCACGACCCTAGAGGAAATAAAATTCCTCTCCCTGCCTCCATCAACGAGAACCAAGCACACGTTCTCTTGTATCAAACACCGCGTGAAAATCATGGATGGTAACCACTCTGCTGGCGCCATTATATTGTTGCTCTGTTTCGTGCTGAGTTTTTGTCTAAAACACAGCCGTCAATCCTTTTCGTCACTGACTTGAACTTAAGGCTATGATGCCACTTGATAAACCACTGACATGAACTTAAGGCTATGATGCCACTTTAAACGGGTAAGTAGAATTCTCGCCACAATCGAGGTGATTAATCAATTGATAAGAGAACTTGCTAAACGATTCTGGAATCTTCCACGGAATAGCTTGAACAAGGGTCTTGAAATTATCTACGGAATCCACTCGAAGCTAAAGACAATAGGTAAATTCTCGAGACACAGTCAAGAACTCAAAACACTCACGTCGGAGCTATTTTCATTCAACAATAATCTTCTAACTATTACAACGTAAATTGAAAGCTATTTAAAGACAATAAAAATCAAATACAAACGTAAGAGGACTAGGAAATAATTAAGGTAAAAGTCTCCACTAAAAAGGACACAAAATTCGGATTTAAACTCTCTTTCTTCAAGCGCAAGTAAGCTGCCAGCAAACAATCCAACAGCAGCTTTCGTACAAACTTCATGCCTTTTGTTCGAGGCCTTCTAGAACTCCGATCTTTCATCCAATTCCTTCCCTTGGTAGGTAAACATACCTAGTTTCATGTTGTGGGAGCCTTTGATCTCGAATAAGATCCATACTCCTTGAATTGAGTTCCAAAGTAGGCTTCATGATCACATATTTATACTTTGAGGCCTTGGAAAACAACCTTAATGACTTCTTCTGGATCCAAAAATCATACCATTAGAAAGATGGCAAATTTATCTTTAAAACAAACCCTTGAACTCCAATTTTCAGTGAGCCAATTGTGAGAACCATGCCTCCAAAGTAGGCATCTCGAAACTGTCCCAACACAAATTCTGCCAATCTTCTTCCCAACTTCGATAGCTTCTTTGTCAAGTAATTGTGACGTGAATGGTTGGAAATTTGGTATCATATCAATGGTGCGGGTCAAAGCGAAAAATGAAGAAGGAAAAAAGGAGAGGTCTCGTGGGTGGAGCCTTATGACAACTCAATTTCACGAGCCCTCAATCATGGATTCCTCCAAAGCTCGTGACTTGAGACACCACCTCACCGACGAGAACCTCAAATTCTAGGAGGTTCTTGGGTGGATCAAAACTTGAGGAGTAACCTCCCGACTCTATGACGTTAAAGAAGAACTTGGTGTGAGGCAACCCAACCACAATTGGTTTGTTTTCTTTTCGCTTCAACAAGACGACCATTTGAAGAGATTTTGGTGGTGTTTTGGACGCTACCTTTCTCTTTCAGATCTCACCCGACCTCCGATCCCGACCACAAACATTCACATCGTGCCCGGTAACATCATTCTACCTCCTTACTTTACGCCATTGAGGGAAATGCCAAGCTTAAGTTTTTGGGGTGTTCTTTTATGCATGTGTGTGGATGATTTGTGTGATTATGAATGCTTGGAGCCTCCTCGAATGCCCAAATTTGAAAAAAATTGAGGGCTCCAAGCATAGCAACGTCTATATTTGCATGATCATAGTGGCACCTTTGGTCTTTTGTTTTGAATATCGTGGTTATTAGCATTGTCTATGGATGATCTGCTTGTGATTATGTGCAACCTATTATGATGATTGAGACTAGTATTAGGTTTGCGCATAGGTTCATTTCTCATGTGTTTGTGAACCAATAGATGTTTTGAATCAATTACTTGCTTTTCACAGTTGCATATGCATCGAATTTAGGGAATTAGAATTAATGATTGAGAACCTTGGTAGCTATGTGAGACTTGTTTCGTTCATTTCGTTCTTGTGCGATAGATCCCCCCTCACATGATGCATAGCATTTACGTTGTTTCTAGCGAGGAAGATGGAGGCATAAGATTAGCCCACGACCCAAAAGTTGACCGACATGATCATATCATCCCTTAGTCAACCCCCTTTGAGTCGTGTATCTAAGGGTCAATCTCGTGTTAGGTAGCCCTTGCTACTTGAGCTTGATTGATTTAGATAGAACAACCCCCTACTTTCTTCGTGTCTAAACCGTTATCGAGTCACCCTTGTGTTTGGAAGCTCCATTCATATCGTTTGAGCTTAAATGAGGTCCACATGAGTAATTTGTGTATGGTTTGCTAATAATGAAAAAGTGAGTGTTGGAGGTAGTTCTTCAAAGTGAGCATTGTTCCTTAAGTTAAAAAATGCAGCTTGTGTATATAACTCTCTATGGCTCTCAAAGAAAAGAGAAAAGAAAAGAAAAATGAAGAAAAAGAGAAAAAAAAATCAATAAAAGGGCAAAGAAGAAAAGAGAGTGGCCACCAAAAATATAATAAATGTTGAACATGCTCTTAGAAGTGTTTCTTGGCATGCAAGCTATATAAACGCATACATGTTGTTGACTTCTACACTCTTGTGCTTAAAATTGAATAGCAAATCTAGCAAGAAAGTATGTGTGACTTGCTTTGGTGAGTGGTTATGGTTCGGAATTGAGGAAGGCAGTTTTTAGCCGATTCTAGTGACCATTGAATATAAGAGAGGGTTCTAATCAAAACCTTAAACCTTTTGTGGTTCTAGGATGGAAATGTGGAACCATATGCTATGTTTGCCACCACCCAAAATGTATTTTCCCTATTTCCTAGACCATAGCCAATCATTTGAACCCATGTCTAAGACCTCCGAACAAGCTAGCAACGACATCCATCTTGTGAGCTCGAACATTTAGAGGCTACCAACATGGTATAGAGACGTTAGGATTGAGCGTGAATATGCACATCTTTTGCATAAAATGGTCCTGACCCCACTAGTCGACAATGAGCGATTCTTTTTCATGTTTTGTTCATTTCCTTTTCCCAGGTGAGGACCTAGGTTTCTCGATCGTTCATTCCTATGATGTGGTCTTCATGCATGAGTAACTGTGATTGGTGAGTCGTCAAGGCATGTTGTGTGTTGGTTCGTGAATAATGTGAGAACTCTTCATTTGCATAATCTTAATACATTTGAATGTCGTTTGTTGTGGTTGCCATGATTACCTTGTTTTTTTTTCATAGATCGCTGTGGAAACAACCATTATGATTCATTCATTTTGTGCCCTATGACATGCCCTACAAATTTTGTTGAAAAAGAAGTTGTAATCTTACCTTGTTTTGTACTTGGTTTGCTTGGGGACAAGCAAACGTCTAAGTGTGGGAGAGTGATTCGGGCCTAAATGTACACATTTTACCCTTCATTTCTTATCCGTTATGCTTAGTAGATCACCGTATCTCAACCTATTTTACGCTAGGTTGTGCTTGTTTCGTTACATTTCAAGTCCAAGCACGTGAGGGAAAGTTTGGGATGAGTTTTGGGTCATTCGGAGGTCAATGCGAGCCAGAAAGTTGAGGCTAAGCCCTGTTCACGTTCTCTAAGATCGTGAACTGAAATCCCAAATCGTGAAGTGACCAATTTCCAGCACGATTTTACAGGTTACTGGTTTCAAGTCAGTTCACGATCTCTAAGATCGTGAACTGAATCCCCAAACCGTGAAGTCGCCAACCAATTCACTGTCTCTAAGATGGTGAATTGATCAACGCGGCCGTGAACTAAAGCCTAATTAGACCATGAACTGAACCCGATCTGGGTATAAAAAGGGCTTTGAGCTGAAGGAAAAGAGGGAGCTGGTTTTTGGAGAGGGATTTGTTCTCTCTCTAGGGTTTCAACCCAAAACACCAAAGGGGAGTTCTAATGAGAGAGAGAGAGAGAGAGAGAGAGAGAGAGAGAGAGTGCTTGAGTGATCTTGGAGCTTAATTGAAGGTTTGAGTTGATCTTGAAGACAAGGATTCAAGCCTAGAAGAAGATCTTGGGCTCCAATTTGTAATTTCTCTCTTTTCTCTCTAGAAACTCACCCTCTTTTCTCTTGGTTTAAGAACCCTAGGTCTAGATTTGGGGTTAATGTTGATGTATGTGACACAATCCATGGTTGATTGATGATTTTACTTAATTGATGGATGTTTTCATGAATGACATGAGTTGGGTTTCCATTTTCATGTATTGAGCTTTTGACCTAGGAGGGAGAAAATCCCCTTAGAACCCATTATTGGCGTCTTTGGTTCACTCCTCACCCTATATCGTCCGGGTAATCCCCAAGGGAGTCGATTCCATCAATCTCCTACAATATAGGGTTGCACTAGTTTGAATAGAGCCTACCACATTCATCGATTTGCCGTTCTGGGTCATTCCCGAGGTAGTCCATCTTCTAACGGTAGGGTAATTGAGTCAATCGAGCTTTTGACCTAGGAGGGAAACAACTCCTCACCCCATATCATCCGAGCAATTCCCTCGGGAGTATATTCAATCAATCTCCTCCGATATAGGGGTGCCTTTGGTTGAATAGAGTTCCTACCCATCCATCACTTCACTATTCCGGGTATGTCCTGAGGGAGTTCATCTCCTAACGTAGGATAGTGGGTTGATCGAGCTAGGATGGTACTCAACATCGATCATATGACAGAGCTAGGAGGATTCAAACCAAAGGAGCTCTCTACCTTGTTATTATCTAGGATTAGTTGTTAGTCTAGGTTAGTTAGTTTGGTTTTATTAATCACTATCCTAGGTTGGCTAGATAACGAACCCTAAACCTGAAGTAGGGTAAGCCTAGATCCCTGTGGTACGATAAATTCTTATTGCTTGCTTGCCCTACGCTACACTCGGTCTGCGGTTATACTTGGCCGTCGATCGGGATTTTGTAGTTAGAACGAGTCAAGTATCCTCCTAGTTTGATCGACTCAAATACTCTAGCGTTTGGAGAAGGACTCCTTCGGGATGGACCCGGAAAGGTGAATCGGTAGATGGGTAGGTGCTCTATTCAACCTAGAGTTTCATATATTGCGAGGAACCAATTGAATCAACTCCCTCGGTGATTACCCGGACAAGATACGATAGGAGTGACCCAAATACGCCAATAATGGGCTCTAAGTGGATTTTCTCAATGCATGAAGTCATTCGTGAAGGCATCCATCAATTAAGTAAAATCATCAATCAAACATGGAATTTGTCACATACATCAACATAAACCAAAATCTAGACATAGGGTTCTTAAACCCAAGAGAAGAGGGTGAGTTTCTAGAGAGAGAAGAGAGAGATTACAAATTGGAGCTCAAGATCTTCTTCTAGTCTTGCATCCTTGTCTTCAAGATCAACCCAAACCTCCAATTAAGCTCCAAGATCATTTAAGTACTCTCTATCTCTAACTAGAACTCCCCTTTGGTGTTTTAGGTTTAAACCCTAGAGAGAGAATTGATTTCTCTTCCAAAAACCAGCTCTCCTTTCTCTCTCCCTGCTGCTGTCTTTAAATTTGCATGACAGGGACCAGCTCATAGCCGGTTGCTTCAGTTCATAGTCTTAGACAGTTAACTGACGATTTCACGGGCATAGACAGTGAACTGATGACTTCATAAGATGGGCTTTTAGTTCACGGTCTTAGAGCCCGTGAATTGATTTGATGCTAGTAACTTCCAAAACCGTTATGGAAATGGTCACTTCAGGGTCTTAGAGACCGTAAACTGAAGCTCCAGCCCGTGAACAAGGCTCAACCTCCACTTCTGGCTCGTTTTGACCTCCGAATGACCCAAAACTCGTCCCGGACCTTCCCACACGTGCAAGGACCTTAAATGTACCAAAACAAGCACAACCTAGCCTAAAATAAGTCGAGGGACGGTGTTCAACTAAGCATTACGGACAAGAAATGAGGGGTAAAATGTGTGCATTTGGACCCGAATCGTCCCACACTTGAGCGTTTGCTTATCCCTAAGCAAACCAAGTACAAACAAGGTAAACTTGCAACTTCTCATTTCCAAAAAAACTTCGAGGCATGTCATAGGGCATAAATAATGAATCATAATGGTTATTTGACACTGACATATGCACAGAAACAAAGTAATCAAGGCAACCACCACAAACAACATTCAACTGTATTTTTTTATGGTTAATCAAAAATTGTATTCGAAGCCCGGGGAGGTGCAACTCGCATTCTCCCTCTCAAAAGTGTACTTGTTCTGCTACAATGTGTAAACTAAACCAGAAGAACAACTATAAAAACCATCATTTTATACTATAATTCCGAGAACCTTCTGCACCTTCAACCGGAACGTGATCTGGCTGCTGGCAAATATGGAGAATTCCTTCTTAACCTTCTTCACAACTTGAGCTGGAGAATTTGCTACCGTTTCACCATGCACTCTTGCACAACGCTCCCTTCTAAAGCGTGCTGATGCCCATGATCCACAGGAATCTCCCAATTGCTGCTGCATCAGTAGAGAGATTCCAAGCTGCCTCTGCCCATGTAAGCTGAGCACCCCAATATGAAAAATCAGGGAAACAACACACCCCCTGCAAAAGCTCATTCAACAAAGCCCTACTAAAAGAGAAACCATTGAACAAATGATCATGAGTCTCTATACCCCCAGGGCAAAACACACAGCGAACATCACAATTAATTCCCCAGCTTTCCAACTTTTTTTGTTCTAACTCTGTCCAATATTACCAACCAGAGAATCACACAGTGCTTGGGGAAAATTGGCTTGGTCCATACAATAGAAAACCATGACATAGTTAGCCTAGGAACCCGAATGGAAGCCCATACCTGCTTGACTGAATATCGAGCAAGAACAGCCCCGTCCCATTCCAATAACTCCCCTGCTTCTGTTATAAGCTGTTGCGCCAAGACCCTACACTTCAGGATCTTCCTCCAAACCCAAGTGCTAACTGTGATAGGTGGAATGGCCCAAATACTCCTTCCTTTCACCCTGTACTTCCTCATCCATGCCACCCAAAGAGACCCTGCTTCAGCTAATAGATTCCACAAATGCATGATAACACACGCCCTATTCCATGTCTTAAAGTCCCGAATCCCTAATCCATCCTTCTGCCTTGATAAAGAAACCTTAGACCAAGATACAAGAGCTTTCTTTATCTTCCTACCATCAACTCCCCACAAGAATTTATTACAAGCATCCTCTATCAGTTTGAGCACCTTTAAAGGAAGCAGAAAGATAGACATCCAATAATGGAATACACTAGTAATAACTGAATAAATTAATTGTAGTTTCCCTGCGTAACTCAGGGTTCTAGCTTGCCAAGTCTAGATCCGTTTAGTGATATTATCAACAAGACAATCACAATCAATAGAATTCAGTTTTCCAGAGACGAGTGGCACGCCCAAATAACAATGGGCACTTTTGAGCGTTACATTTAAGGCTAGAGATGGAATAAAACTGTGAAATTAACTGTTGTATCCCAGCTGTAACATCCTGTATCTAGGTTAAATCTCACATCAAACCTTTTCGACGTTGGAACAAAGAACACCAACAATAGTTGGAATGAATTCTACCGCTTTGGAAGAACTATGAGTACTCGTCAATTAAAGACTTGAAAAATCTAGAGAATAAATATTGAGTGGATAGAGTATGGTAGAGGGCGAGAATACGAACGCGTGAGTTCAAACACGGATAGATTCTGGTATCAAACAAAAAAGTTATGATCTAAATGGTGGAAGTGGCCTCTAACATGAAAAGAGTATAAAAATATATTGTCTTGGTCAACGTTCGAACCAGAGACCAAAACTAGAAAATCATCACCATTTACCAGTTGGGCTGCACACTAGTTGTTTGTAAGTGTCATAGTAAATGTGATTTATTGACTATCTGACGAGATAAGATTCTGAAGAAAGGAACGAAGTTCCTTGTACGTGGTCTCTGTCCACAAATTGATGGAACCCATGATGGGTTAAAAGCAAATGGACAACAACATCATTTTTTATATATGCAAACGTAAGGAAGGAAGAGGACCACGTCCTCTAGCATATATGTCTTGTATAAATAATCTCAAAGATCCACCGTTCCATGAGTTGTACTAGCACAAGGGACTGAATTGAAATTAATGCCTCCCAACTGTATGATCGTCCATTGAATAAATACGCCACCGGAAAGCTATATATAGTGAGAACGAAGCTCAACACAAGGAAAAAAAATAGGGAGAGAAGTGTTGAGGGTTCTGGTGTTTGGGAGGTCGCCATAAGGGTCAGGGGTGGTCTCCCACGAAGCCAGAAGCATCGTTGAAGCCTTATCGGAGCCTCACCGGAGTTTCATCAGAATCCCGTGACGGCGACGACGTCAACTCCGACCTCAACCATTCTTCGAGTGGTTGGTACCGTTGCGAAGAGGGCGATCCCAGGCGCATGTACGTATCGACAGAATCAATTTTCGACGTCGGACGAGGGAGAAACGATCCTCGCAATTTTCCATAGCAAGGGCCAACGACCCGTTAGACAGGAAAATTTCATATACAGTACTTGGAATTTCAAGAACTGACAAAATTCATATTTTGGCTGTAATTCGTTCATTTGACGTCCAAACGACGAAGCGTTTTCGCCTACAGGATCGTAGAGACGAGAAGAATTTTATCACGGAGCATTGGAATTTTTACAGCAGCTGTGCAGAGTTGATTTACGTCATAAATAAGGTGTGTGAATCATGCGGTGAATAGGCGGTGTTTTACTACGTGCTATGTGTTTAATATTGGAACATAGCTGAGGATTTAATGAAGATAAAATGGAGAATGTCGTTATTATGATTTTGATACTCGAGTAAAATTGGATTATTCATAATCGAGTATTTGGAATTTACGACTTTGTAATTGATCCCTACAAATCGTGAAATTCCTTGAGACTTCGTTGTTATTATTTCAATAATTCATGACGTGATATCATGCTATGAGTTATGTGAAATTATGCTTGCGATTGAATAATTATCCATTTGTGTACCACAATTGCGTAGCTTTCTGGGATTGGCAGGCTACTATCGTTGATTTGTGGAAGGTTTCTCCAAAATAGCCTCACCACTGACAAAGTTGTTGAGGAAAGAAACCCGATATGTCTGGTCGGAAGAATGCCAGAAGAGTTTCGAAGAACTTAAATGAAAACTTCTGCTCCTATACTGATATTGCTAGTAGAAGGAGGGGAGTATGTCGTTTATAGTGATGCTTCGTATCAAGGCTTGGGTTGCGTACTGATGCTAAATTGGAAAGTAATTGCCTATGCATCGAGACAATTGAGGCCACATGAAGTGAACTACCCAACTCATGATCTTGAATTAGCAGCAGTGGTGTTTGCGTTAAAATTGTGGAGGCATTATCTTTATGGTGAGACCTTCAAAATTATGACCGACCACAAAAGTTTGAAATACCTTATGGATCAAAAAGAGTTGAATGGTAGACAAAGGCGATGGGTAGAGATACTCAAAGACTATGACTGCACCATCGATTACCATCGTGGTAAGGCGAATGTTGTTGCTTTGAGTCGGCGAGAAAAAATGCCAACTCTGGTGAAGATGAGTGGCCTGGGTGTGGAGATGCAAGTTGAAGATATCACCACCCTGGTTGCACATCTAAGTATTCGACCGATGTTGCATGATCGAATCAAGATGGGATAATTAGAAGACTCATAGTGCATAAAGGCACTAGAGGATATCGAAGCAGGCAGTGACAATGCGTATGTGTTGGAAGATGGAATAGTCAAGATGAATGGACGAATGTGGGTACCAAAAGTGAAGGAAATAAAAAGGGATATCTTGGAGGAAGCACACTCCTAACTTTATGCCATGCACCCGGGGACAACAAAAATGTATAATACCATCAAACCACACTTTTGGTGTCCAGGGAAGAAACGAGAAGTTGCAGAGCTTGTTCAATCGTGTCTAATATGGCAAAAGATAAAGCTTGAACATCGTGCCCCAGCTGGACTCCTGCAACCACTACCTTTACCAGAATGGAAGTTTGAGAAAATCACAATGGACTTTGTGACTGGATTTCCACCCACAAGGAGCGGTAAAGATGTTGTTTGGGTAATTGTGGATCGAATGACAAAAGTCAGCCACTTTATCTCAATCCGATTTAAGCCAAGCATGGAGGAAATAGCGAGACTCTACATAGCACATGTGGTGCGGTTACATGAAGTACCAATATCCATTGTGTCAGATAGGGATCAAAGTTTCACCTCCCACTTCTGGAAGAGCTTGCATGAATCAATGGGGACAAAACTTAACTTCTCCACTGCATACCATCCCTAGAAAGACGGTCAATCGGAAAGAACGATCTTAACTCTAGGGGAACTATTATGAACTTGCATGATGGAAGTAGAAGGAACTTGGACCGAGTTACTACTGATGGTACAGTTTGCTTAAAATAACTCATACCACAGTAGTATTCAGGCTGCTACTTTTGAAGCACGTTATGGCAGGAAGTACCGAACACCTCTATGCTGGGATATAGAGGGCAATCGAGTTCTTTCTGAAACATAAATGATTTAAGAAACTACGGATAAGGTCAAAGTGATAAAAGAGAGACTACGAGTAGCTCAAGATCGCAAGAAACTTTATGCCGATGGGAGAGCTCGAGAAGTAAGCTATGATGTGGGAGAAAAGGTGTTTTGAAAGGTAACACTATGGAAGGGATTAATGAGGTTTGGAAAGAAGGGCAAGTTGGCACCTCGTTACATCGGCCCTTATGACATTATTGGCAAGATTGGGTCGGTAGCTTACAAACTGGAGTTACCTACAGAGTTGGAGAAAATTCACAATGTTTTTCATATGAGTATGTTTAAGAAGTATCACATGGATCCCTCTCATGTCATACAACAAGAAGATGTGGTCCTAGAACCCGACTTGACCTACGAAGAGAGGCCAGTGAGTATCTTTGACCAACAAATACGAGTTCTAAGGAACAAGCGCATTCCGATGCTTAAATTCATTTGGAGAAACCACGAAGGAGAAGCAGCAACTTGGGAAACTGAAGAAAGTATGATGAAGAAATACCTTAAGTTAGTCGAAGTATACTCTAGTACTCTACGAATATGCGTCCCAACTAATGCTTGTTGTATTCAATCGACAGTGTCGATAATGTATTGAATTTCTGAATAAGTCATAAGAGACTTTTATTATACTATTTGATTTCGGGGACGAAATCAAATTAAGGAGGGGAGAGTTGTAACATCCCGTATCTGTGTTAAATCTCACATCAAACCGGTTCGACATTGGAACAATGAACACCAACAATGTTGGAATGAATTCTACCGGTTTGGAAGAACTATGAGTACTCGTCAATTAAAGACTTGAAACATCTAGAGAACAAATATGGAGTGAAGGGAGTATGGTAGAGGGCGAGAATACGAACGCGTGAGTTCAAACGAGGATAGATTCTAATGCCAAACAAAAGAGTTATGATCTAAATGGTGGAAGTGACCTCTAACATGAAAAGAGTAAAAAAAATATTGTCTTGTTCAAGGTTAGAACTAGAGACCAAAACTAGGAAATCATCACAATTTACCAGTTGGGCTACACACTATTTGTGCATAAGTCTCATAGTACATGTAATTATTGAATATCAGATGAGATCAGATTCTGAAGAAAGGAACGAAGTTCCCTGTACGTGGTCTCTAACCACAAATTGATGAACCCATTATGGGTTAATAGCAAATGGACAGCAACATCATTTTTTATATATGCAAACGTAAGGAAAAAAGAGGACCACATCCTCTAGCATATATGTCTTGTATATATAATCACAAAATCCACCGTTCCATGAGCTGTACTAGCACAGTGGACTGAATTTGAAATTAATGCCTCCCAACTGTATGATCTTCCATTGAATAAATACGTCACCGGAATGCTATATATAGTGAGAAAGAAGCTCAACACAAGGAAAAAAAAGGGAGAGATAGATCAATAAGAGTGTTGAGGGTTATGGTGTTTGGGAGGTCGCCATAAGGGTCAGGGGATGTCTCCCACGAAGCCAGAAGCATCGTTGAAGCCTTGTCGGAGCCTCGCCGGAGTTTCGTCGGAATCTCGTGACGTCGACGACGTCAACTCCGACCTCAACCATTCTTCAAGTGGTTGGTAGCGTTGCGAAGAGGGTGATCCTAGGAGCATGCACGTTTTGACGGAATCAATTTTCGACATCGGACGAGGGAGAAATGAACCTCGCGGATTTTCCATAGGAAGGGTCAACGACCATTTTGACTGGAAAATTTCATATACAGTACTTGGAATTTCAAGAACTGACAAAATTCGTATTTTGGATGTAATTCGTTCGTTTGACGTCCAAACGATGAAGCGTTTTCGCCTACAGGATCGTAGAGATGAGAAGAATTTTATCAAGGAGTATTGGAATTTTTACAGCAGCTGTGCAGAGTTGATTTACGTCATAAATAAGGTGTGTGGACCCTGCGGTGAATAGACGGTGTTTTACTACGTGCTATGTGTTTAATATTGGAACACAGCTGAGGATTTAACGAAGATATAATGGAGAATGTCGTTATTACGATTTTGATACTCGAGTAGAATTGGATTATTCATAATCGAGTATTTGGAATTTACAACTTTGTAATTGATCCCTATGAATCGTGAAATTCCTTGTGACTTCGTTGTTATTACTTCAATAATTCATGACGTGATATCATGCAATGAGTTATGTGAAATTACGCCTGCGATTGAATAATTATCCTAATACGATTACTTGGGATAATTATTAAACCACAAACGGATTTGTGAAAATTTGAATAATGGACAGCTACCATGGGAGAATTCTGTCTAGGCTAGTGGTTTTTAATCGAGACCTTCGTGGTACTCGTCAACTTACCTGGGAATTCACTCAGTGAAATCTTTTGGGAATATGGTTGTAAGAAGTGTACTACGAGTAGTGTCACTCATTCGAGTTTTACCACGGTGGGTCCGCCATTCAAATTACTCGGTGATTATCACCGATTAAATGGTTAACGAACCATGTACGAGGATTCAAACCGTCCACCTAATACGTTGAATGTACGATAACGATAATGTTTGCGAATGAATTTATACTCGATAATTGAGTGGATGATTTGATGAATTTAGTATGCATGATATGTACAAATTACCCTATTACATAGACTTGGTAATTACACCAAGATCGATTGAGATGGATGATTATTATATTGAGATTATGATGATTTTATATGATGTTCATATTAATCACATAGACTTAGAAAGCGCCTTTATTTACCCCCAACCATTTGATATTTTTAATGATGATCATTAGGATCGATGAGGCCAGTGGCCAGAGAGATATGATTGTGGTTTATGATAAAACCACTGAGATGATGAGGCTCGAGCAGGGGTGGATGTATGGTGACCTTGGCGCCCAAATTAATAAAATGGAAATGCATTGCACTTGTATGTTTATTTGCATATTGGATGCTAGGTTGAGAATTATATTAGGTTGAGACTTCAACCTAGATCCCATGATTAGGTGGTTAATCGATTGACGTGGAAAAGATATCCATAGACTTCGCCATGTAGGAGAAACATCGCCACACCTCAGCTAAATTAGTTAGCTGACCCCCTCCCTTTTTGTGTTCAGATCCGCAACAGAGGAACTGAGCTTGGACGCTGGAGCTGTGCAACTTCTACCCCATCATGAGGTAGTGGACGATCAGTCGGAGGAGAGTTTTTACCTATGTTTCGTATTTTAAAACAAGTATCACAAACATGTATTATGTTGGGTTTGATTCCATTAAGTTTGATCGATGGAGATATTATGATTTATGGATTTTACCAAAGTATGTAACAGGAAGATTTGAGTTTCAAAGAACAAGTGTTTGGATTTGGATGTTATATGATGTTTCGGGCTAATGAACGAGATTGGATATTAATAAATGACTTAGATTTGAAATACATAAATGTTCACCTTCAGTTATGTTTAGGAAAGGAAAGATACATATGTATTAAATGAAGAGCTAATACGTAAACCTCGTTAGTATTTTCCGCTGTGCGGGCGAACTAGTGGTTCGACCTATGAGTTTTAGGGTGGGGTGGTACACCAGCCAATGCCATGGGTGATCCATTAGAGAATACTAGCAGATCATCTGCAAAACATAGGTGTGTAATTTCCAAACTATTACAACGAGGGTGAAATGGGATCTGATTACTCCTGACAACTCTATTCAACAGACATTAAAACACTAAGCATAACTCCAGTTTAACGAGGGTGAAGAGATAGGGGGATAGTGGATCCCCCTGTCTCAATCCTTTAGCTGCAGGGAAATAGCCACATAATCCTCCGTTGAATGAAATCCTAAGCATAGGAGACTGCACACACGACTCAACCAGTTTAACAAAATTGTCTGGCATACCCATAGCCCTCATAACCTTAAACAGAAACAACCAATCAACTTAGTCAAAGGATTTCATTAGATCAATTTTGAGTGCACACCTAGGAGAGATTCTACTTCTATTATAGTCCTTTACTAGCTCTGTGGTCGTTAGTATATTATCACTGATTAGACAACCCTTGACAAAAGCAGACTGACTTCTGCTAATTAGTAATGGTAAAACCAATGACAGCCTATTAGATAATAGCTTAGAGATGCCCTTATAGATCACGTTGCAACAAGATACATTCCTAAAGTCTTTCATTCGTTTAACAATTTTAATTTTGGGAATAAGTGAGATAACTGTTGAATTTACCTGTCGAGGCATAACTCCAGTTTTAAAGAACTCCAGCACTGTGTTCTCTACCTCAGTCCCCACAACCTCCTAGTCCAGCTTAAAAAATTCTGCAATGTATCCATCTGTCCCTGGTGCTTTGTCATTACTCATCCCAAAGAAGACCTTTTCAATTTTTGTCCTAGTAACTGGAGTGGTTAGTAAAGCAGCATCTTCCTCAGTAATTTTCATACACAATAGATCCTCAAAGAACACACAAGGGGGCAGCTGAATAGAGATGTCCGCACTTCCCAATAGCCCTTTGTAAAAGTACACTACAACTGCATTCATTTTTTCACATCAGTTACTACTTCCCCAGTCTCAGTTAGCAATTTCTAAATAGTCAATTTGTGATTCCTGGCCTTAACCATACCATGAAAAAACCCAGTATTAGCATCCCCCTAGTGATCCACTGGACCCTTGACTTTTGCCTATAAAATACTCCTCAGCACTCTGTAGGTCCCTACATATTTTCTCCTGCTCAAGTACAACCTATGAGTTAACTTCGGAGGGATCAGAAAGTAGAAAACGCTGCAAAATCTCCAACACTGCTTTTGCTTCCCTTGTTCGAACTGACAGATCAAAATAGACACTCTTATTCAGACTTTTGAGTCTTCTCTGAAGCTCTCCCAGTTTTCGATATAATATTCGATAAGGCTCCCTAGTAGCCTCTAGTTTCCATGCCTCTCTCAACATCTCTTCATATTGAGGATATTGCCTCCAAAATAATAACTTAAAAGGCTTTGGCAATGAAGTAAGTCTAGATTCAGTTTGCACAAACAAACCACAATGACTTCACACTCTAGGAGCAATAGTCTGCACCAGACTATTTGGGAACAAATCCAACCACTTCTCAGTAACCCGGGCCCTATCAATCGTCCTTGCAATTGGATTATTAACCTGCTTGTTCCACCAAGTATATCACGAACCCAATGGTTAATGATCTGTAAGCTTATATCTTGAATCCAGCAACTAAAATCTTCCATACTCTGATTAACACTAGGATGATTTGAGGCTTCACTATCTTCAACAGTAGCATTGAAGTCCCCTATCCAAATTCCAGGCTCACTAACCACTCCCAACTGTCTCAACTCAGCATACACCTTTGCCCTATCCTGTACTTTATTTGGGCTATAAACTGCAGTAACAAGGCATGATTCTATGCCAGACTGAATACGAACACTAATAAAATGTTCCCCCCATACCAACTTCACTAACTGCCAAATGAGGTTTCCTGAACAAGCAAACCCGACCAGAAGGAGAATATTTATAATTATCTAGCTTCTTACAACTACTAAAATGTTTACTCCTTATATCATTAGCATTATGCTTTAATACTCTAGTTTCCAAAATAGCAAAAAATTCGACTTGTAACTTCACTACCTGTTTATTTACGTATCTATGTTTCTCAGGGGCATTCAACTATATTAAGATTGTGCAAATGAAGAGTTCTCACATTATTCATGAACCAACACACAATATGCCTCGACGACTCACCAATCACAGTTACTCATGCATGAAGATCACATAATAGGAACGAACGATCGAGCAACCTAGGTCCTCACCGGCGTAAAAGAAATGAACAAAACATGAAAAAGAATCGCTCACTCTCGACCGCTGGGGTAAGGACCATTTGATGCAAAAGATGTGCATATTCATGCTCAATTCTAACGTCTCTATACCAATGGTAGCCTCTATATGTTAGAGCTCACAAGATGGGTGTCGTTGCTAGCTTGTCTGGAGGTCTTAGACATATGTTCAAATAACTGGCTAGGGTCTAGGGCATGGGGAAAAGGCTATTTGGGTGGTGGCAAACACAATATGAGGTTCCACATCTTCAACCTAAAACCAACAAAAGGTTCTATGGTTTTGACAAGAACCTTGCTCAACAAACAATGACCACTAACAACGGCCAAAAACCACACTTCCCTCAATTCCAAACCACAACCACTCACCAAACAAAGTCATACATACTTTCTTTCTAGATTTGCTAATCAATTTCAAGAACAAGAGTGTAGAGGTCAACAACATGTATGTGTTTCTGTAGCTTACATGCTAAGAAAAACTTCTAAGAGCATGTTCAATATTATTTATATTTTTGGTGGCTTCTCTTTTCTTCTTTGCACTTTTATTGATTTCTTTTTCTTTCCTTTTCTTTGAGGGATATAAAGAGCTAAAAACATGCCACATTTTTTAACTTAAGGAGAAATGTTCACTTTTACGAACTACCTGCACACTCACTTCACTTCTTAGCAAAATCATACACAAAAAACTCATGTGGAACCTAATTTAAGCTCAAATGGTATGAATTGAGCTTCCAAAGACAAGGGTGACTCGATACGGTGTGGACACAAATAAAGTAGGGATGTTCTATCTAAATCAATCACGCTCAAGTAGCAAGAGCTACCTAACACGAGAACGAACCTTAGACACACGGCTCAAAAGGGTTTACTAGGAGATAATGGAATCGGGAAAGTCAAATTTTGGGTCGTGGACTAAACCTATGCCTCCGTCTTCCTTGATGGCATCAACGTGAATGCTACACATCATGTAAATGGGGGATCTATCGCACAAGAAGGAAATGAATGGAACAAGTCTCACATGGCTACCTACGTGCTCAATCATTCGTTCTAATTCCCTCAACTTGATGCATAGGCAACTGTGAAAAGCGAGTAATCGATTCAGACCATCTATCAGTTCATAAATACATGAGAAATGAACCTATGCACAAACCTAAGACAAGTCTCAATCATCACAATAGGTTGCACACAATCACAAGCAAATCATCCATAGAACACGTGATGACTCGATTTTTGCACATGTTTTCCCCATTTGTTTTTTGATCATTTAAGCTTGCATTATCGCTTCTTTGGCCTATTTTACGCTAGGTTGTGTTCCTTTGTCACATTTTAGGTCCTAGCACATAAAGTGAAGCGTAGGCACAAGTTTCAAGTCAATCGGACATCAATTGGCGACTCGGGGAAGAAACTCGGGTATGGCTTGAAGAAGAATGGATTTCTACCTCATTTTTTGACCATATAATCATGTAATCTTGTCACGATAATAAAGAGGACGAGACTAAGAGCATCTGGGATCAAACGGCACCTGATTTCGAGTCCGAACGAGGGAGAAACGAAGAATCAAAGATAGGGGACCTAGAACAGCAAATTACCTAGCCATGGGCAAAAATACCCGACCGGGTATTATTTGGAGCAGACCGGGGAAAATTGGTTTCGGGCTTCTCTGAGAAACAGAAGGGAGCCCTATCATGACACTAAAATCCTCGGTAGGGGATTTTTGGCCTTGAACGGGGATTTTCCCCTGTCCCCAACGGTGCGTTTTAAAGATACCCGGTCTCCACCTAAAATACCCGACCGGGTATTATGATCGGGGATCGCGAACGCAGGCTGTTAAAAGCCTGTTTTGTGCGTTTTTGCAAGGGAGAGCTGGGTTTTGGATCCCAAACACCCAAGGGACGAACCAAAGAGAGAGAGGGTGATTTGAGGGCATTCTAAGAGTGGAATTGGAGGATTTCTTCGCCTTGGAAGCTCGAGGAATAAGCCCGGACTAGAAGACTGATGATCTGAAGATTCTTACTGCAGTCTCTCTCTTCTCTATGGAGTAACTTCCCTTCACTTAGGTTTTGAGGAACCCTAGCTATGTTTGTTTGATTGGATGATTGTATGAGTACTCTGACTTGGTAACCTTGAGTTCATATTCAATCTATGCATGTTTTCATGATTCAATTCTGTTTTAGTCGAGATTATTGATTCTGCTTTGATCCTATGAGAGCGAATACCTGATTAGGTCAATAGAGCACCACAGATTGATAGTATTGGATCAATTGCTTTAGTCGAGGGTTGGTTGACTGCTTTGTATCGATTGATAACCTCATTCGATAGAGGCAATCTAGTTCAGAACGCCTTCATCGGTTGTTCTAGAGAAGGATACGTCCCTCTAGGCAATTGACTCAAGAGGGCCTTGTTCCTTTAGTCGAGACTCACGGTCTAGTCAAAGATTCTCCGCATTGTGAATGAAAGTGAAACAAGTTAGAAATCATCAATCGTTAATCTGGCTAGTGGCTAGAGGGAATCATACCTAAGTTAGTTCCCAACCTGTAATTAGATTAACTTTAACTGTAGTTTGCTAGAGTAGTTTTAGTTCTTTCATCTTAATCTGGTTTGCTAAATAATAAACAGAAGCTGAGTAATAGTAACTCTAGAGACCCGTGGATTCGATATTTATCACTTGAGCCACTATAGTGCAATCCCTTTCATTGGTTACACTTAGCCTTTGTTAGGAGTTGTCATAGCCAGTCAAGTTTTTGGCGCCGTTGCCGGACTTTCTAGAGTATTAGGAAAGGCAGAAGTTTGTTACTTTAGCGTTTTTCTTTTCTTTTCCACCCTTGCTTTTCACTTGGGTGTTTTTGTTTTTGTTGGTGCAGATCTGAATCATGGATCCTCATGGCTTCTCCAACAATTGGGGGTATCCACCACCACCCGAGTGGTATTACCCCGAGACTCCCTGGAGCAATCAAGGAGGAGAAGACTATGGATTCGGGTTCCAGTACCAACCCCCTTACTACGGAGAACAACCGGACCCCTGGGCATATCAAGAACAACCTCATTACCAAGAAGAATTTCTCCCACAACCAGAAGGGCCATCGGCGTTGGAGTTACCCATGGCGGCCTTCACGGGCCATTCTGCAGAGCCATGCTACACTCCACAGCCAGATCCAAACTATGAATTGAGGCTTCTCATGGAACAGTTTGCTCGAGACGGTGAGAGAACATGCTCCAGGATGGATCCTTGTGTCCAGGCCTATGGTGAAACAGAGGAGATCCTCCTGAGCCTTAAGAAGAGCGTTGATGATCTTTAGCGATCTTGTGCACAACCTGCTCCCGATCACCCTTCTGCTACCATTCTAGAAGAGGAGGAGGAAGAAGAAGGCTACAACGACATTGTGGAGCACACTAAAGTTGTCACGGAGAGCTCCCGTGATGATCATGATCAGAAATTTCCTATCATAGCCGACCACACTTTCCCACTTCCCAAACTGAGCTTTGAAGAGGTGGGCATGAGTGAGGAGATGCAAGAAGATCTCATGAAAGAAATTTCTTGGCAGCTTGCCTCCAATCCGTGCTAGAAGAAGAGCAAGAAAGGGTGCAAAAAGAAGTTGTGGAGGATGAAGAAAGTGAAGCAGAAGGAGTTCTTGATCATTTCCCAAGGGTGATACCACATGAAGAAGAAAGGGAGGTTGAAGAAGCAATTGGCGTCCAGGCTGAGGACGAAGTTAAGGTGGAAGAGGCCTACACCGGCCATGAGTTACATGTGATATCACCACCAGACTTCGAGGAACTGCTTAGCAAGGACCCATTTGCAGTGTCCCTTTGCCAGACCAAGGCCACATCAACATCGGTCCCTCTTGGTGGACGCGATGGTGGCCAATCGATGCTGTCATATCTGGTTCAGGGTAATGAGATGAGAGAAGAGAGGAAGAGGTCTCGAGGGTGGAGACTTCATCTGCATCAAGTGCACGAGCTTCCATCACCTGTCATACCACATGCTCGTGACTTGAGATGCCACCTCATTGACGAGAACCTCAACTTCAAGGAGGTTTTGGGGTGGACCAAAACTTAGGAGCCATCGTCCGGCTCACGACGTGAAAGAAGCGCTTGTTGGGAGGCAACCCAACCAGCCGGTTTGCATTTCTTTCCCTATTTCTCTTCGGTTGAGTCAGTTTTGTTCTTTGATTTTAGAGTCAATAACTCAACCTTTGTGAGATTTTATGTGGTGTTTTTGTTCTGACTACTCTCTCCTCCTGGAATGCACCGCCTGCCCCGTCCACCATCATTCACCCTTGATATGGTAACTTTGTTCTACCCTCCTTATCTCTTTGGTTGAGTCAGTTTTGTTCTTTGATTTTAGAGTCAATAACTCAACCTTTGTGAGATTTTATGTGGTGTTTTTGTTCTGACTACTCTCTCCTCCTGGAATGCACCGCCTGCCCCGTCCACCATCATTCACCCTTGATATGGTAACTTCGTTCTACCCTCCTTATCTTTCCTCCATTGAGGACAATGTCGTTCTTAAGTGTGGGGGGATGTTCGATTATGTTTGCGTGTGAATGTTTGACTGATTGTGTGCTTGGAGCCTAGTCCACTGTCCAAATTTCGATTTGAAGGCTCCAAGTACGTGTTCCTTGCAATTGCCTGCTCAGTATGATTTGAATTGACAGTCTCTATAGTAATGTGCAACCTAGGGAGGTAGTGTAGCACTATGGAGGATGTTGATGCATTTAAGATTTCTCGTTTCTTCTTCATATTGTGTTGGTTGATTGTGTGAATTAGTGATCTTAGGACCCTTGAATTGTGTGGTGACGTGGACTCTCTACCTTTCATGGACTCCTGTTCATGTTTTGAAATAAAAGGTGCTCAGAAATGAGCTTTAAAATAATGTCTCCCGTACGAATAGGGCGAAAGTGTGTAAGGGGAGACGGGAATCTGTTCCCAATTTCCACCTACTACCTCCAGCTCCCTTACATATCTTTCCCCCGCACGATGCTCGAGACATCCGCTCCTGGCATGGCCGGTAAGAGTCGGGCTCCCGCAAAACCTCTACTAGGTGGGAGCCCCCCATTTTTTTGAAAAACAGGTTGGAACCCTTGAAAAGAAAAAAAAACAGAAAAACAGAAAAACAAGGGAAAACAAAGAAAGAAAAGGGGCTACAACCATCTTCAAGAAGAAAATAGAGCACCTTAAAAATGCGAGTCCATGGTATTTTGTTTTTGAGAGTCCATTCGTCCACGATTCATTTGTCCTCATATCACTATTTGCCATGATGCCGACTCGAGACTAGCGTTCCCGCCGAAGAAGCTATGAGATGACTTGTTCGTCGGTTGACCTCGTAAGCTGCTAAATGATCTATAAAATTCTCTATCAACGATCGAGGGTGCATGTTGCTATAGAGTTCTGGAGAGCTGCATTGGTTTGAGCTAGGTTTGCTTGGGGACAAGCAAACGGTTAAGTGTGGGAGATTTGATGACTCGATATTTGCACATGTTTTCCCCTTTTGTTTTTTGATCGTTTAAGCTTGCATTATTGCTTCTTTGGACTATTTTACGCTAGGTTGTGTTCCTTTGTCACATTTCAGGTCCTAGCACATAAAGTGAAGCATAGGCGCAAGTTTCAAGTCAATCGGAGATCAATTGGCGACTCGGGGGAAGAAACTTGAGTATGGCTTGAAGAAGAATGTATTTCTACCTCAGTTTGTGACCATATAATCATGTAATATTTTCATGAGAAGAAAGAGGACGAGACTATGAGCGTCTGGGATCAAACGGCACCTGATTTGGAGTCCGAACGAGGGAGAAACGAAGAATCAAAGATAGGGGACCCGGAACAGCAAAATACCCGACCATGGGCAAAAATACCCGACCGGGTATTATTTGGAGCAGACCGGGGAAAATTGGTTTCGGGCTTCTCTGAGAAACAGAAGGGGGCCCTATCGTGACGCTAAAATCCCCAGTAGGGGATTTTTGGCCTTGACCGGGGATTTTCCCCTGTCCCCAACAGTGCGTTTTAAAGATACCCGGTCTCCACCTAAAATACCCGACCGGGTACGTATTATGACCGGGGATCGCGAACGCAGGCTGTTAAAAGCCTGTTTTGTGCGTTTTTGCAAGGGAGAGCTGGGTGTTGGATCCCAAACACCCAAGGGACGAACCAAAGAGAGAGAGGGCGATTTGAGGGCATTCTAAGAGTGGAATTGGAGGATTTCTTCGCCTTGGAAGCTCGAGGAATAAGCCCGGACTTGAAGACTGATCATCTGAAGATTCTTACTGCAGTCTCTCTCTTCTCTATGGAGTAACTTCCCTTCACTTAGGTTTTGAGGAACCCTAGCTATGTTTGTTTGATTGGATGATTGTATGAGTACTCTGACTTGATAACCTTGAGTTCATATTCAATCTATGCATGTTTTCATGATTCAATTCTGCTTTAGTCGAGATTATTGATCTGCTTTGATCCTATGAGAGCGAATTCCTGATTAGGTCAATAGATCACCATAGATTGATAGTATTGGATCGATTGCTTTAGTCGAGGTTTGGTTCACTGCTTTTGTATCGATTGAGAACCTCATTCGATAGAGGTAATCTAGTTCAGAACGCCTTGATTGGTTGTTCTATAGAAGGATACGTCCCTCTAGGCAATTGACTCTAGAGGGCCTTGTTCCTTTAGTTGAGACTCAAGGTCTAGTCAAGGATTCTCGGCATTGTGAATGAAAGTGAAACAAGTTAGAAATCATCAATCGTTAATCTGGCTAGTGGCTAGGGGGGAAGCATACCTAAGCGAGTTCCCAACCTGTAATTAGATTAACTTTAACTATAGTTTGCTAGAGTAGTTTTAGTTCTTTCATCTTAATCTGGTTTGCTAAATAATAAACTGAAGCTGAGTAATAGTAACTCTAGAGACCTGTGGATTCGATATTTATCACTTGAGCCACTATACTGCAGTCCCTTTCATTGGTTACACTTGGCCTTTGTTAGGAGTTGTGTCATAGCGAGTCACAACGCTAATAACCAAGAGATTCAAAACAAATCACCAAAGGTGCCACAACGATCATGCAAATGTAGAAGCTGCTATGCTTGGAGACCTCAAATTTTAAAATTTTGGGGATACAACTAGGCTCCAAAGCATTCAAAATCACATCAATCATTCACGCACAAGCATAATAGACTATCCCCCCACACTTAAGCTCGACATTGCCCTTAGTGGCGTAAAATAAGGAGGTCGAACGATGTTACTGGATAGGGTGTAAAAGTTGGTGATCATGAGCGAAGGGCGGGTGAGATCCGGAAGAGCGTGGAGACGGCAAAACACCAGCAAAAGCTCTCCATTGGTCGTCTTATTGAAAGGAAAAGAGATGCAAACCAATGGTGATTGGGTTGCCTCCCACCAAGCGCTTCTTTTAACGTAGTGAGACGGATGATTGATCTTCAAGTTTTGGTCCACCCAAGAACCTCCTTGAAGTTGAGGTTCTCGTCGGTGAGGTGGTATCTCAAGTCACGAGCTTTGGACGAACCCATGATTGAGGGCTTGTGAACTTAATTTTCCATGAGGCTCCACCCACGAGACCCCTTCTTCTTTCCTTCTTCATCCTTCTCTTTTCCCCATACCATGTAATGCGTCATCGATTTGCCCCCATCGCATCCACCAAAAGGATCGCAAAGAGCCACAAATGGGTCCTTCTCAAGTAACGCATCGAGATTGGGTGGAAAGCCTTGTTAGCAGGGCCGGCCCTGAGATTTTGGAGGCCCTGTTCTGTAAACAAAATGTGGCCCCAATTATTTTCCCTAAATATATAACAAAATATAAAAAAACATCAATCGATAAATAAAGATCATTCCATTATTTAAAAATAATATCTGTCTAATATGATTTGTAATAAAGAGTGACAATAATTTAAATAGTAAGATGTAATTAAAAATTAATTATAATTTCAGAAAAATTAAATAGTATAAAAAAATAATAGAATAAACTAAATTAGATAGTAGAAACTGATAAACTTTTTAGTCTAAAATTAAGTATGGTACAAAATATTTATAATTGATTTAGTTATTCTTCCTTTTCTACTATTGATGGTTTGTACCTAATTATTCCTATTAACATTTAATAAATCAATATAGATTACTTTCTTAATTTAGCATTGCTGCCTAGCTAGGACAAATAGATTAATTACAAAAATTGAATTATTTTTCTCTTTGGAAAATTGAAAATGAAGAAACTTAAAGCAACAAATTTAATCATGCTAATAACGAGGCATCACCAATCTTACATCGTTTATTATATTTAGGAAACACACGAAAAAATGAGTTCTGTTATATGGTTTGAAAAAATGTTTAATAATTAGGAAATCAAGTTTTCCCCTCATGCGATCTATTCGTTCTTTTACCCTTCGATCTTAAATTTTGCAATATTATTGTTTTAGACCCATAATCAAAACACAATTCATAAATTTATTATCATTTTAAATTCATAATCGAAATTCAATAACTCTTACATATAATTAGTCATATACGCGATGGAGGTTTGGTGGCCCCCAAAATTTGGAGGCCCTATGTCGAGGAGCATGCCAACACACCCTCTGGGCCGACCCTCATTGATAGTACTTATACCTTGTGGATGCTCCATCTACCGCGACCTCGTCCTCGTCTTGGACACCACTTGCTTCTTCTCCTTCTTCCTCAACCTCCCTTCCTTCTTGAGAAATGTGTTCCTCCCCATGGGAACAATCAAGATCTTCCCATTCTTTGATGCTCCATTCCTCCTCCACAACTTTCCTCCTCGCCTTTTCTAGCTCTTCCTCAAGCACACAACGAAGGGCAAATTTCCTAGCAATTTCGTCCATATGATACTCCTGCATCTTCTCGTTTGTGCTCGAATCTTCGAAGCTCAAAGCGGAAGAGGGCGGAATGGAGTCAGCAACCAATGGACTTGGTTGCTCCACATCATCTCGGGTGCACTCCAGGATGTGTTCTTCTTGATCATCGAAGTCCTCATTGGTCGCCCTTTCAACCTCCTCTCTCTCCTCCAATGATGAGAGGCGATAGCTTGCACAAGCACGTGCCACCTATTCTTCTAATGTCAGACCGAGGGGAGGGAGGGGTTGGAAATCTGTGGTGGAGCTTGTTCTTTTGAATTTCTCCATGGCAAGCTCCAACTTAGACTTCAGTTCATGTTGGGGGAGATCCAAGTTCGTGTAACATCCTGTTCCGGCAAAACCCATATTTCGATCGCTAGAAAATTTCACGATTTAAAATCGAGCATTTCGACACTATTTCGGCGAAAATCGGATTATCGATCAATCGGATAAGTATACGTATTAAATATATATATATAAAATAATTAGGCGGCCGAGCATATATATGTATATAAACCCTCCCCGTCCCTTTTAATTCTCTCCATCATCAACTTTTCTCATTTTCCACCGAGAGAGAAGCAGAGCAAGCGGAAGTGCAGGGGAACGTCGGGGGAAAATCCTCAGAGCTCAATTCTTGAGCATAAGTGATCCAAAAATCCCGTAAGTAATGCCTAATTCATCCATACATCGTGATTTATCGATTTAGAGCTTTAAAATGAGTTTTTGGTTCAGGAATTTCTTGAATTCCCGATAAGCCAAATTAGGGTTTCGGAGTATCCGGAAGCCGGATTGAGCCCAAATTTCATATACGAGCTCACTGCAGCGAGGTAATCAATCCTCTAGTTGTAATCCCTGAATTTCGGCTATTATTTAGGCCGGGGTCCAAACCGCTGAATTTAGCTCCGTCCAGGGTTTGATGTGTTTTTATCGAGAATTTGACCCGGAGCCCAGAACTAATATTGACGGGGATACTGCAGGGGATATTAGGACGGTCTCGGATTTTAATTCGGGGTTCGTTTGGGAAATTGACGTTTTAGTACGGGAGGCTAGAACCGGTGTTTGAACGACCAGAACTGGTGAGGGATTAGCACGGCATACCGGGTTTGTCGTATCACGATAATTATATTGATGCTTAGAATTGACCTAGGTGAACTAGAATGGCATGATTAGGGGTGTATGGACTTTTGTGCTATATGATGAACCCTGGACTACTGTATGATATTATTGACTTGCCCTAATCGATATGAACCTTGTTTATGTGGATGATTGCCTACATGTTGCCATTTGTGGCTTAACTGTTGATATGACTTTATGGTTGTTCGATAAGGGTTTTTGACATGGTGTGATTTTATGGTTGTATTTGGATCCATAAGTGGGGGAATAAACTTCCCAGGGTGATATTATGATGTTTAAGGAGGATGACTTGCACGAGGGTTTATCCCGAGGAAGTGCAATTATACGACTCCTGATTTACCTATGTTGGGCCAATTATGGCCAGGTCAAGTACATGTGCAAGTAACGAATTATGATTAAGCAAGATGAGATATGAATCATGTACAAGGATACCAAATATGAGTGATGTGGTCTCACGGTCAACTACATAGTAATTAGGGCTCCCTATGCTATTACTCTATTATGATATGTATGATAGTCACACCTCTCATGTGGTGGTGACTGAAGAATTCTTACGAGATATGACCACACCCAGAGCGGTGTCGGGGTATGACTACACCCATAGTGGTGTGGGGTATGTATGACCACATCCGACGGGATGTTGGGGTATGTATGACTACATCCGACGGGATGTGGGGTATGTTTCCCGGGAGAGTTATTAGCATGGGAGTAGCCAGGCGCCTATAAGTAAAACATGATAAGATGCATATGCATAAGTCAAGGTGGTTGAGTCTTTTGCCTATTGGGATGTCAGAGAGCTGAGATATGATCCCAGTGCTTTGGCTTGTTTGCTAGATGTATGGTAGGGGTATGCTCTGTTATGAACTCACGATGCTATGATTATCTCACTCAGCTATGAGCTGACCCTCTTTTATTCTTCTTCTCTGCTTATGCTATGTGTAAGTAGATCATCAGCAACAGCAGTAGATAAGTGTTAGGTGGGAGAGGAGCTAGAGTTGAAGCCAGGATGAGGTATGGTCTTCAACTATTCTGTGCTTGGACTACTACTCGGGATTTTGGCCAGTGATCCACACCTTTTTGTAAAATGTTTTGAGAACGTTTTTCATGTGCATACTAGCTTCTGATGTAGTGTGAGATATCCACAAGTGTGGAAAGTTGATGATATGTGTATATTTTTGTAAATATGTAAGTTGTGACGATTATGGCTTGTATCAGTATAGTATGCAGTTGTGTAGTATGAAACTGTGACTATGGCTATGAAAAGCCAATGCATATGGTTGTGAGTATATATGTTTGTGATGAATTATTTTGCAGGATAAGTTGCAAGAACTGTTAGCCCATTACGCGAGTAATTCATGTCGAAATTTTATTTAGGTAGATTTTGATAATTAATGTAACACCCGGGATTAATTCCGCTGCAATTGTATGAACAATATGATTAGGCAAAATGTATAGGGTAGGGTGTTACAGTTCGAGCACCCTTCATCGGTGCCTCGAGAAAACCGCTCCATCATGAACTCCAATTGGCTCTTTGGCTTCGGTTGCAGAGTGACACATGGTCTTGATGTACGCCCCATGAAAGCCTACATGGCCAACTCCAACTTGGATTTCCTCGAGTTGTGGAGGGAAATCTTCTTGATACGAAGGAGCTTCTTGATACCCCCATTGGTATGCTTGTTCATCTTGGAAAGGAGGTTGATATATCATAGAACCCGGTTCTTGGCTTTCACCTTCTTGTTCACTCCATGAAGCTCCGGGGTACCCCCATTCGAGTGGTTGTGGATACCCCACATATTGTAGAAGCCATTGGGATCAATGATTCAACCTACAAACACAAAAATACAAAAACAAAATCAAACAAACACAAACCACCCTTCGAGACGAAGTGTGGGTAAACACACACAAAACGGCTAAAGTAACAGTCTAACCATTTTTCAAATAACCTAGAATGGTTCCCTAGCAACGGCGCCAAAAACTTGACTCGTTCTAACTACAATATCCCAATCACCGCTCTAGTATAACCTGCGGCCGGGTGTAGCATAGGGAAAGCAAGCAATAAGTATTTATCGTACCACGGGGATCTAGGCTTACCCTACTTCAGGTTTAGGGTTTGTTATCTAGCCAACCCAGGATAATGATTAATAAAACCAAGCTTACTAACCTAGACTAACCACTAACCTAGCTATTTATAAGGTTTAGAGATCTCTTGGGTTAAATCCCCCTATTTCCGACCTTTGGATCGATGTTGAGTATCCTTCTAGTTTGATCGAGTCAAATACGCTACTGTTTTGAGAAGGACTCCCTCGGGACGAATCCGGAATGGTGAATCGGTAGATGGGTAGGTGCTCTATTTAACCTAGGGTTTTATATATTGTGGGGAACCAATTTAATCAATTCCCTCGGGGATTACCCAGGCAATATACAATAGGAGTAACCCAAAGATGCCAATAATGGGCTCTAAGGGGATTTTCTCCCTCCTAGGTCAAAAGCTCAATGCATGAAATGGAATCCAAGCTCATGTCATTCATCCAGACATCCATCAATTAAGTAAAATCACCAATCAAACTTGGAATTTGTCACATACATCAACATAAAGCCAAAATCTAGACCTAGGGTTCTTAAACCCAAGATAAGAGGGTGTGTTTCTAGAGAGAGATTACAAATTGGAGCCCAAGATCTTCTTCTTCTTCTTTTTATTCTAGGCTTGAATCCTTTTCTTCAAGATCAACCCAAGCCTCCTATTAATCTCCCAGTTCACTCAAGCACTCTCTCTCTCTCTCTCTCTCTCTCTCTCTCTCTAACTAGAACTCCCCTTTGGTGTTTTGGGTTGAAACCCTATAGAGAGAATTGATTTCTCTTTCAAAAACCAGCTCTCCTTTCTCTCTCCCCACTGCCGTCTTTAAATTTGCACGACAGGGCCCAATTCACGGCCGAGTGCTTCAGTTCAAGACCCGGTGCTTCAACTCACTATCTTAGACAGTGAACTAACGACTTCACGGTCTGGGTTTTCAGTTCATGATCTTAGAGACCGTGAACTGACTTGATGCTAGTAACTTCCAAAACCGTTCTAGAAACTGGTCACTTCACGGTCTTAGAGACCACGAACTGAAGCTCCAGCCCGTGAATAGGGCTCAGCCTCCACTTTTTGGCTCATTTTGATCTCTGAATGACCCGAAACTCGTCCTGGACTTTCCCACAAGTGCTAGGACCTGAAATGTACCAAAACAAGCACAACTTAGCGTAAAAATAGGTCGAGGAACGGTGATCAACTAAGCATAACGGACAAGAAATGAGGGGTAAAATGTGTACATTTGGACCCAAATCATACCCCGTATACAAGAGGAAAACAAATTAGACCCCCAAAACTGTGCAACACTATAACTGGGAAGTAGAATACTTGCTTCCATCAGAATCAACTTAATATGTTATTCCAAATTTCTAGCATCAGTCCTTACTGCCCTTCCGCATCTCTCATGCCAGAAGTGGCTGAGTAAAGAACTCCATATAAGCTTGCCAGCCTCAACAATATCTGAGGACCCTTTAAAAGTGTCAACAACCCACTCTGACTCTTGCTTCCGCAGAGCCTTGGATGTGATTGCACACCCTGCCCAACAAACATTCAAACAACTCCCTCAAAATAGAACATTGAGCAAATAAGTGAGATGTCCATTGTATTCCTAGGCTAACTTTTTGTCTCGAGTTTAAACCTGCTCCCTAATAATCATCCAAACTACGATTTCCTGGGATGCCAACACCCTTCCAAAGTAGAGAGGAGTTAGAGAGGACCAACTAACTTTAAGTAGCTTAGGCCTGGTGGTATCCCACACTATTTTGACATAGTATTTCTCCATCAGAACCCCATCCTAGAGAACTGAATTCCCACTAACAGTAAAGTGATTTTGCATGTGATCCTTTAATTGTAATAGTTTCCTCCAGTTCCATGAACCAGCTTTACCAGTGAACTACCATAGTGAACTACCATAATTGAAGCCCCTTAAGCTTATATGTTTTTAGCCAAGCCACCCAGATGGATCCTGCAGCTTTCAAAACCTCCCAGATATGTCTGGTGGAGCAGACTAGATTCCAGGAGTAGAGGTCCTGAACCCCAATCGCACCTTCAACTTTTGGATAAGCAAGAAGGGGCCAAGCCACCAGTAGTGGATTCAGAAAATTTTCACAGGGGTGTTCCCTAAAATTAAATTTAATTATATAATAAATTAAATAATTAGTATATTAAAAATATCATACTTGTATAATTTGTATAAATTTTTTATTAAATAATAAATTAAAATTCATATTTTGAAAAAATAATATAAATAAAATCCGTGTCTGCACTGTTCAAAAAAAATCTACATATCCTACTAGACAATACTTCACGAACTTATCACATATTTGATTTATAACCTTGTTCTTAATGTAGCTCAAAGTAGAAAAGACTCTTTCAACACTTGCCGTGTAACCATAAAATCAATTCGAAATTAAGGGTAGCATGTACGTAGTTTAATTATTAGGTATTTGAAAATAGTTGGGGATAAAGAAATAGCGTTTTACTGTTGCATGATGTTTAAAATAGAATAACAAATGAGTAGCAACATAATTAGAATATGTTTGATAATAGTAGTGTCCTAGGTTGGAATAACACGGACTACCACTTATATTTTGTTAATCATAAGCAAACTAGGATCGAGGGTAGGATAATCATTTTTTCAAATGTTAGGGTGTCCCGGATTACCAATTATATTTTGTATACCATACGAAATAACTACCGGAGGTTGGATAATCATTTCCCAAAATTTAGGGGTGTCCCGGGACACCCCTAGATGCCCATGTATCCGCCCCTGCAAGCCACCCCTGCTTTTAGTCTGCTACAAAAACCAACACCCTAGACAAAATTTGCTACACAGTCTTTCCACTTTGTAGGACCTCCAGAACCAGATTGGTGGGAAAGCCTACAACAACAGCACCAGAGTACCAAGAACTCTACCTACCAACACCATCCCAAATCCTCGCGAGCCTCACCAGGAGTTGGATGCCATTACTACTAGAAGTGGCAAGATGACGTCTGTTGTTCCTGCTCCAATCAGGCAGGATGAACCAACACCTGCTCCAGCATTTCCAGCTGAAAATGAAGAGGCGGGGATAGAGAAGGAAGCACCTTCTTTCAAGCCACAACCAGTTGATATAATCTTGGAATCCATTCATATCCATACAGGATTGATCATCAAAGTAAGCAAGTCCACCCGAAACAAAGGATACAAATTTTGGCAAAGTGTTTTTGTTGTTTCACGAAACCAACTTTGGGAGGCCGTAGCTTGCACCTCACTTAATGAAAATGGGAGGAAAAAGGCTTGTTTTAAACCTTGGGAGTTGCTATACAAGCTAGAGGGTTTGGATGTTAAGGAAGAAGCCTGGAAGTGCATTTTCGAAGCCCTCCAAGTGGCTAGACCAAAACCGGGAAATTGCTTGTTTTTGGCTAAGGCAAGAGACAGGTTCGAGGGGCCATCTTTGAATCCCCATATTCAAGTCTGGGACACAATCAAGAGCTGCTTCGAGTGGAAATAAAAGGAACAACACTTCCTAAACCCAGAACTGGAATTGGCTGAGAACGACGAGGCCAGGAAGATCATTGTCGAGTCCCTCAAAGTAGCTACTGAACTCGATTGTAATCCGTGTAGCACTAGGATTCTGAATCCAACTTGGATTACTTGTTTAATTTCGTTTTCTTACTGAATTAGGTTATTTTCAATTCATGTTAGGGTTTGTTTGAGCTTGTTTATGCCTATAAAAGGCCTCATTCGTGTATTGTAATTTTCAGAGTTGAATTATGAAGAAAACCCCAAAATTCCCAACGTTTTGAGTCTACTACACCCTAGGAGCAATTGGACTTCATCGCCAATGCTCGGCGCCTTGATCCTTACGTGGAACATATAATGAGGGGTGGCGCGCCAGCACCCCAACTTCTCCTGGAACAACAACACCAGCACCACCACCAAGCCTCCCGGCTTCCCAGATAGAGCTGGTAGTTTTTAGCAAAGGCATCCCTTCCAGGCCAGACAAGGCCCATTTCCATAGCAGCAGTAGAGACAGTTTGCCCATCCGGCAGTAGCCCCAACACAAGATGATCAGATGTCAGAGCTGAGGAACATGGTGCAGACTTTCGTGAGTACTAGCACTGCGAATTTCGCCAGGTTGGACCAGTGCATCATAGCGCTGGAGGCAGGCGAGATGAACCAGGGTGCCATACTGCTGGATCTCCAGAACCAGATTGGAGGCATAGCTCGCCAAAACAACACCAGAGCACCAGGGACTCTGCCTGCCACCACCATCCCTAATCCTCGCGAGCCTCACCAGCAGCTGAATGCCATCAGTACTAGAAGTGGCCAGACGACATCTATTGTACCTGCTCTAGCTAGGTTAGAGGAACCCACACCTGCTTCAGCACTTCCAGCTAACAATGAAGAGGTGGGGACCGAGAAGGAAGCACCTGCTTCCAAGCCACAACCAGTGGTTAAGGAGCATGTACCCCAACTTCCTTTCCCCACTCGAATGCACAAAGACAAGCTGGAGACTGAGTTTTCCAAATTCATGGAAATGTTGAAGCAGGTCAACATCAGCATGTCGTTCGTGGAAGCACTGTCGATGATGCCCAAGTACACAAAAATCATGAAGGGTATCCTCACCAACAAAAAGAAACTTGGGGATCTCTCGATAGTGGTGCTGAGTGAGGAGTGTTCTGCCATTCTGCAGAACAAGTTGCTAGAGAAGTAGAAGGACCCAGGTAATTTTACTATCCCGTGCTCCATTGGAAAACTGCATGTAGAGAGGTCCCTGGCGGATCTAGGTGCTAGTATCAATGTTATCCCATACAAATTGTTCAAGAAACTAGGCCTAGGTGAACCCAGTGCAACTAGGATGAGTATTCAATTAGCTGACCGATCTGTGGTCCATCCTACGAGCATAGTGGAAGACCTCCCGGTTAAGGTTGGCAAGTTTTTTTATCCTGTGGATTTTGTTGTCTTAGACATCAATGAAGACGCAGAAGTGCACCTTATACTAGAAAGGCCTTTCCTGGTCACCGCTAGGGCCCTCATAGATGTCCGTGACGAGACTTTGGTCTTGAGAGATGGCGAGGAGCAGATAACATTTTTCATTGCTGATAACAATTTGACTGTTATATCGCTTGTGCATGCTATTTCTCACCAGGTGCACGAGTCTGCCGTGTATCCTTCTGTGCTGCCCATTTTGCAGGACTATCCTCTCATTCCTTGGCCGCCACCCTCGTCCAGCTCATTACCTAGAGAAAAGACTAGGCAGGCGGGGCAGCCGAACCTGCAGGGAGCTCAACCGGCCAAAAAGAATGCTGGAGACCACTATGAGCTAGTCTCGCCTCCTGAGCCACGACCACCCTGGCCATCCGAGTACTCATTCGCTTGCGTCCTGCCAAATGGCCAGGTCGAGTTGACAAGTGCTGGTGGTCACACCAGTCGTGTGCATGGCCACCATCTGAAGCTGTACCTCAAGAGCGATGTGGATCCACTCTTGGAGGCACCTGTTGCTCTGAGCATCTACCATGGGCGTCCAGCTAAAAGACGGTAAAGAAGCGCTTGTGGGGAAGCAACCCCACCACGGTTTGCATTTCTGTCCTTTGTTCCCTTTTTTTTGTGTTGTGTTCGAGACAGTTGCATGTCTGTGATGAAGTTAGGTTGTCTGGTATGCCTCGGTTTGGTGTTCTCGTGCAGGGGAGTTAAAAAAAATGAGAAAATTTGCATTTTAGCCGAGAAGGGGAAAATACCCAGTCGTGACTTAAAATACCCGACTGGGTATTTTGGCATCACGGCTGGGACCCCTTCTCTTCAGGGGGCGCCGAGGATTAAATCCCCGACCAGGAGCCAAAATACCTGACCGGGTATTTTGGCCTCGCGGTCGCCCTCCTGGACCACTGGACCACTCACCGCCCCCACCACCACCGACAGACGGGATTGAGGATCACATGGAGGAGATTGACTTCAGCCAACTCGAGTTGGCTGTACTCGCTGGTCCTTTTGTCTTTGTTTCATTTTGAGTCTGAGTGCAAACTGGATTTTGTGTTTTGTTTTGGTTTGCTTGTCTTTGGATGATGTACTATTGGGCTGACAACTCTCTCTAACATGTTTGTGGATGAGTGGATGAGTGCTTGTGTTTTCTCTAGCCCTTGCCATTGTGACGACTGGTCCCATTTCTAGTCCTCCTCACTCTGACTGGTCCACTTTCCAGTCCCACTGCAGTCTGATCATACCGGTAACATCGTTCCCCTTATCCTTCCCTCTTCTCCATTAAGGGCAATGTCGAACTTAAGTGTGCGGGGGGGGGGGGGGGGGGGGGGGGGGATGTTTCTATTTGACTGCTTAGATCTGTTTGTGTGCTTGGAGCCTAGTCCACTATCCAATTTTTTTTATTTTAGGCTCCAAGTACTGTTCCCTGCGATAACCTGCTCAGTATCCTTTGAATTGACAGTCTTTATGGTGATATGCAACCTAGCGAGGTAGTTGTAGCACTATGGAGGATGTTGAAGTATAAGATTTTTCCTATCTATCTCTCTGCTGTGCCGGTTGATTTTGTGAACTAGTGGATTTAAGACCCTTGAATTCATGTGGTATTGGTGACTCCTTTTAAATTGTGTTGTGGACTCGTGTATCGAAACAGGGTGCTCATGTGTGAAATGAATAAGCAGTTGGTCCTCCATGTCAGAATAATTGAAATCTTAAACATGGGGTAAGCCCAACGTGTGTGGCACCATTCATTGCACAAAATCGGGTTTTGGAAGAGATTTTAGTGATCCTTGGTGGCGTACTCCTACAAGGTGAACCTAAGCTGTCTCCAGTACAAGTAAAATTTTTGCTTGTTGAACGGTTTGCGTACTTGAGGATGTGTTTTTAAGTGCACGGATAGAGCTTCCGACCCACCTTAATTTCATTGACCCTCCGCACGAGTTGAGGAAAAGGAGTTAAAGGAAGTACTCTGGCAAGTGACAGATGTACAGAAATTGCTCTTGCTCAACCAATAAGGGTCGACCGTGAAAAAACTGCAGCTGGAACCCCTGCAAGGTGAATGAAAGAAAAACAAAGGAAATTTAAAATGAAAGTGCGGAAAGGGGTTCCAACGGTTTAAATGAAGTGAAAGGGCACCCGGATACAATGATTCCTTGATTGTTGAATTGTGCGAGTCCCTTTATCCATGAATTGGTTGTCTTAGTTCCACTGCTTCTCATGATCCTGCTTTGAGTCTAGTACTCGCATTGAGAGAGATAGGGGACGTCTTAGAAGACCAGTTGACCTTGTAAGGTGCTAATTGATCTAGGATATCCTCTACCGACGATCAGAGTTATGTGTTGTTATAGAGGTCTGGAGAGCTGCATTGGTTTGAGTCAGGTTTGTTTGGGGACAAGCAAACGGTTAAGTGTGGGGGCATTTGATAGACCATTAATTGCACATGTCTATACCCCCATTCTTGAGCCGTTTGAGAGTTGATTCTTGTGTTTTAAGTCGATTACACACTAGGTTGTGCGTTAATGTCATATTTCAGGACTTAGAGCAGACATGGAGGCGTGGAAACGAGTTTCGGGTCAAAAAGGAGGAAGTTGGAGTGAAGGGTGATGGAAGAGGAAAATACCCGGCCAAGAGTTGAAATACCCGACCGGGTAAAGTTGTTTTGGAAGCCAGAACTCCAGAAGAGGTCCCGGCCGGATCGCTTAAATACCCGATCGAGTATTCTGGATCTCAATCGGGTATTAGCCCTTATCCACTGCGCAGCGTTTCAAAGTACCCGGCCAGTCACCTGAAATACCCGACCGGGTATTATGACCGGGCATCGCGTTCTGCTGCCTTTTTAGGGAAAGAAGACCAAGTTGAGAGGAGGATCCAATTTCGTGAGAGAGAGCAGAAAACCTAGAGAGAGAAAGTGACAAACAAAACTTCCAAGTGCCCTAAATCAATCTTCAACACCATTGGAGCTCGGTGGAAGCTTGGAGGAGTGCCAATTGATCACCAGAAGCAGATCCTCATCCTTCATAGTATGAATTTCGCATCTGAAGCAGATTTTCCTTCACTCTTTATGGAGTAAACTCCCTTTCTCACTTGGGTATGAAGAACCCTAGATTTTTTATGTTAGGTCTGGTTGTATGAACCCAAGTACGAATTCTTTGATACTTATTATATTAAATTGAGGCATGGGTTTCTGAATTGCATGAATCCTTATCAAATTCCTGTTATTCCTCCTTTGACCTAGAATGAGAATAAATGACTAGTTGATAGAGCACCCTTGATTGAAGGTAGTGAATTGACGCCTTTAGTCGAGGAGTCAATTCACTATTCTGTACTGAATTTATTCCAGTAGAGGAGGTTTGGTACGTTAGGGCCTCAGTCTGTTTACTCCGGTGGAGGTTAGTCGCCCGCTAAAGACTCAGTTTGAGAGGGTCTAGAGACCTTTAGTCGAGACTGCAGACTACCTAAGAACCTTTCGCAGTATAATTATCATTGAATCTGAACTTGGAAAATTACAACTTGGCTTAATTGCAGTCTAGGGGGAACCATATCTGGGTGACCTCTCTCAAACTTGGAAACCAACATTTACTCCTTTGTCTTGTTATTTTAGTTGGAACGTCACTACAGGTTAACCGCTAAATAATAAGAATCTCACGGAGTAGTCCTCACACCTAGGACGCGGGTTGACATTTAGAACCAAACCCGCTATACTACGCATTAGTAGGTGGTTACATTTGGCCACTTTTAAGTGTGACGGTAGGAGCGAGTCAGCTGTACTAACGTGGTAAGTTTGGAGACAGTAAGGAAGCTTGGATTGAGTACTCTGAAGCACCATGAACCATATAGCCTCCATTGGCTTAATGATCATGGCGCAATAAAGGTTTCCAAGCAAGCGTGGGTCGGATTTGAAATCGGCCATTACAAGGATCGCATTCTTTGCGATGTGGCGCCAATGCACGTCCCCCATGTTCTCCTGGGCCGTCCTTGGCAATATGACCGAGGGGTTACGCACCATGGGAGGACTAATTGCTACACCTCCAAGCTCCATGGTCAGAAATTCGTGCTGTAACCACTGTCACCGGCGGAGGTTCGAGCTGATCAGAGGCAACTGAATTCGAATCGAGGAAAGAGCGAAGGAGAATCCGGTAGCTTGAAATACGGGGAAGCGAATGCCCCTAGAAACGAGTAAATGCCCCTTGAATAATGTATCAGGTGCTGTCGATTCAACCAGAATCGCAGAGTCGGTTTCGAGTTCAAATGCCCCTAGAAACGAGTAAATACGAGCAAAAAATCGAGTATATTGGTTTGGCCGTTTTGACCTGATTCGATCCAAACTGGAGATGCAAAGTCGATGAGGGAGAGCCCAGGAAGCAGTAGTTATCGTCAATTGAGTCCAAAGATCCCTGAATCAAAAATCCCCAATCCTCGATTTGGATTTCTGGGTTCGTCAGTTTCAAATGACGGCAATGGCGGGAAAGAATGAAGGAATGATTCGAAGCCATAGATGACATTCGATGCAAGATAACCCTCTCGAAACTAAATTTGTGGGTAGAAACAACCATTGAAGACGAGGAATTGAGCTCGAGTGGCGGGAAACAAGAATTCCCCGTTTGGGAGCTAAAGAATAGTGAGCTATTTTTCCAGAATCCGTCGTTTGGGAATCATTTTTTGATCCAATCTGAGATCGTTTTGCTGAGGCTTTTGAGGAAGTGTAGACCAAAGCTTTGAGGTCAAAGCTTTTTCAAAAGGGGGCTTGATATAATCCTGTAATCCATTCATATCCATCCATGATTGATCATCAAAGTAAGCAAGTCCACTAGCAACAAAGGATACAAATTTTGGCAAAGTGTTTTTGTTTTTTCAGGAAACCAACTTTGGAAAGCCGTAGCTTGCACCTCGCTTAATGAAAATGGGAGGAAGAAGGCTTGTTTTAAACCTTGGAAGTTGCTATACAAGTTAGAGGGTTTTGATGTTCAAGAAGAAGCCTGGAAGTGCATTTTCGAAGCCACCAAGTGGCTAGACCAAAATCGGGAAATTGCTAAATCAAGATCTGCTTCGAGTCGGAATAAAAATAAGAACACTTCCTAAACCCAAGACTGGAATTGGCTGAGAACGACGAGGCCAGGAAGATCATTGTTGAGTCCCTCAAAGTAGCTATGAACTCGACTGTAATCCATGTAGCTCTAGGATTCCAAATCCAACTTGGATTACTTGTTTAATTTCATTTCCTTGCTGAATTAGGTTAGTTTTGATTCGTGTTAGGGTTTGCTTGATCTTATTTATGCCTATAAAAGGCCTCATTCATGTATTGTAATTTTTCGAGTTGAATTATGAAGAAAACCCCAAAGTTCCCAACGTTTTGAGTTGGGAGTTGTCTTGTTTTTTATTGCGATCAAAGCTCGCTGAATGATGGCCTATTAATCGAGAAACCCACTCGATTACGTTGAAGGCGACCTCATAACGATCGAGCACTCTTCCATGTGTAGGAGTTCCCTTTCGTTTCCATCAAAAAACCATTCAAACAAGCTTGCCCGAGCTCGTTTGAATACCCTGTTCGAGAGTTATCAAACAAGGAATTTTATTCCTTTGGATTGAGTTGCGCGATTCTGATCGAACACCCATCCAGGGTGTCATCACTAGTGGTTAAGGAGCATGTTCCCCAGCTTCCCTTCCCCACTCGTATGCACAAGGACAAGCTGGAGACTAAGTTTGCCAAGTTCATGGCAATGTTGAAGCAGGTCAACATTAGCATGCCGTTCGTGGAGGGACTGTCGAAGATGCCCAAGTACGCAAAATTCACAAAGGATCTCCTCACTAACAAGAAGAAACTTGGGGATCTATTGACAGTGATGCTGAGCGAGGAGTATTCTACAATCCTGCAGAACAAGCTGCCAGAGAAGCGCAAAGACCCAGGTAGTTTTAATATCCCTCTTGTTATTGGCAGCATGCATGTAAGAAAGTCCTTAGCGGACCTAGATGCTAGCATCAATGTCATGCCTTATAAACTGTTTAAGAAGCTAGGCCTAGGTGAACCTAGAACCACTAGGATGAGTATTCAGTTAGCTGATCGATCGGTTGTGCATCCTAGGGGTATCACAGAGGACTTGCTTGTTAATGTGGGTGCATTCACACATCTTGTTGATTTTGTTATCTTGGATATAAATGAGGATGCGGATGTGCCTTTGATTTTGGGTAGGCCATTTCTCGCCACTGTCAAGGCGTTGATTGATGTGCATAGTGGCAAGTTATTTTTGCAAGCTAGGGATGAACAAGCTACATTTTCTGTCTCTGAAAATTCAAAACATTCCCATATGCGTGATGACTGGGATTACTGTGACATTATTGCTGATTTTGAGACCGCACTCGCCATCACGAGTGCAGGTACTAAAGATGTCCTTGAGCGTTTTATTTTGCTAGGTGAGCAGGCATCGCAGGAGGTGCTGCTAGAGGATAAATTGGCCGTGCTCGAGCGTGTCAAATTCTTGGAGGTAGAGAAGCCGTTCAAGCTGATCTCATCCTCGACTCGTATCACCACCTATATATAGGAGCCACTAGAACAGGAGCTGAAGCCATTCCCTCCTCACTTGGAGTATGTGTTTTTCCGGGAGGGTAACAAGCTTCTAGTTATAAACAACTCGATCCTCAAAATCGAGTAGAAGACCAGAATGGTTGCCCTGATGAAGGAGTATGAGCAAGCTATGGCATGGAAGATCACCGATATCCGGGGGATCAGCCCTTCCTTCTGTTTCCAATGGATATTGCTGGAAGATGAGATTCGACCGGTGAGACATTCCCAGAAGTGATTGACACTAAACCTGGAGGCTGTGGTACGAGCAGAGATTATCAAGTTGATGAATGTGGGAATCATCTTCGCCATTTTTGACAGCGAGTGGGCCAGTCCCAGTCAGGTGGTGCCTTAGAATGGTGGGATGACCGTAGTCCCAAATGAGAAGAATAAGCTCATATTGATGCGCATGGTGAACGGGCATCGCATCTGCATTGACTACTGCCGCCTCAACGACGCCACCCGGAAGGATCATTTCCCTCTGCCATGCATTGATCAGATGCTCGAGAGGTTGGCGGGGCATGAGTTATACTATTTCCTAGATGGGATGTCCAGGTATTTTCATATTCCCATAGCATCGGAAGACTAGGGGAAGACCACCTTCACCTGCCCTTTCGATACATTTGCTTACCGGAGGATCACATTCGGGCTTTGCAACGCCCCCGCCACATTCCAGAGGTGTATGTTCGCCACTTAAACAGTCTGGTCAGAGAAATCATGGAGGTGTTCATGGACGATTTTTTGATTTATGGAGACTCATTCTGTAACCTAGAACTCGTCCTGAAAAGGCGTGAGGAGACGAAGCTGGCATTGAGTTGGGAGAAGTGCCACTTCATGGTTCACGAAACAAGATTGAGACAATCAGCAAGCTGCCTCCTCCCACATCTGTAAAGGGGATTCACAGTTTCTTGGGCCATGCATAGTTCTATAGGCGGTTCATCAAGGACTTCTCGAAGATCGCTTTTCCGCTAACGAAGCTCCATGAGAAAGATGCCTCCTTCCATTTCACTGACGTGTGCAGAGCTGCATTCACAACCTTGAAGGAGAAGCTCACTCATGCTCCTATCATGGTCACTCCTTATTGGACCTTACCATTTGAGCTTATGTGCAACGTGAGTGACTTTGCAGGTGGAGCTGTCCTGGGCCAGAGGAGAGATCAACATTTCCGACCTATCTATTATGCCTCAAAGACCCTCAATGATGCCTAGGAGATCTACACCACCATAGAGAAGGAGCTGCTAGCGGTGGTGTTCGCCTTCGACAAGTTTTGCCCTTATATGGTCTTGTCCCGCGTGATAGTGTACACGGATTATTCCGCCATAAGATACCTGATGAGTAAGGCCAACGCCAAGCCTCGGCTCCTACGATGGATCTTGTTGCTGCAGGAGTTTGACATCGAGATCCAGGATAAGAAGGGAGCCGAAAATGTTGTTGCTGATCATCTCTCCCAGTTGGACGCACCTCTTGCGAACAACTTTGAGGAGATACTCCTTTCTAGATGAGAGATTGATGATGATGTGTCTGGTGGAGAGTGTCACCCCTTGGTTCTCTAATTTTGCCAACTATCTAGTTGGTCAACAGCTACCCAAGGGGACAACGACTCACGCGAATAGGAAGTTTTTCTTCGAGCTGAAGCATTATTTTTGGGATGATCCGTATCTCTTTAGGGACGGAGCTGACGGGGTTATCTGTAACTGTGTCATGGACAATGAGATGAAAGGCATTCTACTCATTGCCCCGAGGGACCTATTGGCGGGCACCATGGCGGAAACCGCAGGACGCGAAAGGTAGTGCTGTTGGGCTTCTACTGGCCCTCGCTCTTCAAGGACATCGACGCCTTTGCACACCGGTGTGGCCGATGCCAAAGGTCAGGTAACATCTCCGCCCATGATGAGATGCCCAAGAATTTGTTTATTACTTATGAAATTTTTTATGTCTGGGGTATCGATTTCATTGGACCATTTCCTCCATCTTTCAGTAATCTGTACATTGTTGTTGTTCATTACGTCTCTAGGTGGGTCGAAGCTCAAGATTTTCCCACCAATGATTAACGATCGAGGCACCCACTTTCAGGGCCAATTCGATAAGCTCCTCTCTTGCTATGGTGTTACTCACAAGGTGTCTGTATCCTACCACCAAAAAATGAGTGGTCAGGCCGACTTGACGAATCGGGAGCTTAAGCATATAATTGAGAAAACAGTGGATCAATCCCGTAAGGATTGGTCCACCAAGCTCGATGATGCTCTCTGAGCATACCGGACTGCCTACAAGACGTCGATCGGTACTTTGCCGTATCGGCTTGTCTATGGAAAGGCATATCACTTTCCTATCGAGCTAGAGCACAAGGCCTTCGGGGCCCTTAAGCAGTAAAACTTGGATGTGAGTCTTGTAGATGCTGGAGCTGGAGGAATGGCGTTACCACGCCTATGAGAACACCAAATTGTACAAGAAGCAAACGAAGCGTCTTCACGACGCACGATTAAGGGGCCAGAAGGAGTTTCAAGTGTGTGATCGAGTTCTTCTCTATAAATCTCGCCTGAAACTCTTAACTAGAAAGCTTTGATCCAGGTGGTCTGGACCGTTTAAGGTCACATAGGTGTTCCCGTATGGCACAATCAAGATCACCACTCCGCAAACTGCGCCATTTAAAGTTCATGGCCATCGCCTCAAGCTATATCTGGGAGACGAGGTCCAACATGCGGATTAGGTGGTTGAACTCGTGGACCCTTAGTTCCGCTGGATGCGTCTATATAAAGACGTAAAAGAAAGCGCTTTTAGGGAGGCAACACCACCACGGTTGGCATTTCTTTTTCCTTTTTATCTTTGAACTTTTGTGGTCTAGTCGTGTCAATCTATGTGAATGATGACGTCTGGTCATCAGTTGTGCGTCTTTATGGAATATTTAGGCTTCGGAGTGGCCGGGAAATGCCTTGCCATGATGATTTCTTGTAAATCTATGTGAATGATGACCGGGGAAAATCTCTGGACCTAAAGCCCGGTCTGAGGCCCACAATCCCCGACTGGGAAATTTAGAAGAGGGAGAGCGGGTTTTCGGCAGGAAAAACCCAGCCTCCAGCCGCATTTCCCCGACCAGGGTACGTAAAAACAATAGAGTTTTTCAGCTTTATAAGTCCCAAAACCCGGTCACTTTCTCTCTCTCCCTTTCTTTTCCTCTTGCATGAGACGCGAAGCTCTCCCAGTTTTTCGTAGATCCCGGTCTCATACAATCTCCAAATCTTGATCCGTTCATGGATTCGGGATCTACTCGTTGGCGCACACATCATACACAAAACTTGGCCTATTTCGCCGTGTTTGCCACTGCCTCCGCCGAAGCTCCAGCGAGGCTCCTGGGGCATTTTTCTGCTGGATTCTATCTCCCTCTCCTTTTTCTCCCCTTCCACTATGGTCGTACTTGTGTTTCTAGGTGTGTATCTTGACTTTTACTTGTTTTTTGGAAAATCGGACTATACATGCTAGTCTTGAGAACCTTGGATTGTTTTGCATGATTGCTTTAGTTTAGAGCAAGGGACAACTTTGCTTGCAACTTTATTGACATACTTTTGAGGATGCTCGTCTGTTTGCACCGGTTGTTCCATGATCTATGCTAGAACTTAGACTGCTTTGCCGGTTTTTTGTCTCTGTAATTGCAAAGCAACTTGGTTGTGCTTACATGTTACCAAGTGGTTCTTAAGTGTGGGTTAACTTCCATCCGCCTGACCGTGTTTTTAACGCTTTTTTTCCTCGTGGTTCCACCTATGGTTACTCTCTTTTGCAGGATCATGTCTCGTAACCACCACTACTTCAGCCATGTGGCCCCTACTTCTCAGGCTGAGTCGAAGTTCCGGGAGGTCCTGCTAGCCACTTCGAGCCCAACAACCACCTCGACATTGACATCTTTCGGGCGTTCCACTGCCACGAAAAGATGGCCGTCGCGATTGCATATCGTGACTGGCATACGCTCCTGTCTGTTCAGGAGCCTACTTAGGAGTTAGAGTGGTGAATTCTACACTTCTTACTTATTCCGCTCATCGACACCTGTTGACCGGAATAATGCCATCACCTTCCGGCTGGGCGGGGAGCAACGGTAGATGAGCATGACATAACTTATCCGCGCCCTCGGCATCAGATATCCTCTCGGATAAGGCGTTAAGGAGGTCACTAACCCACCTGGTTTCCGCGTCAACGACTTTTACCACTAGGTCTGTCGTCCGGATTCCCTCGAGGAGCAGTTGGTGGCCGGGAAGACAAATGTCACCACTCTTCGACCTCAGTTGCACATCCTCAACCTCTTCCTTACGTGCTCGGTGCATCCAAATGTCAGTGGCCCGCACAAGCTCAACAAGCGTGTCCTCCACTTCATGTATGTTGTGGGGGACCCGGATTCCGACCTACACCTCGACTCAGTTGTGGCGAAGACCTTCGCCAAATGCCATAACAAGACGAACTATCTCTATTGTGAACCCCTGATCACATGTCTGGCTGGCCACTTTGAGGTGGACTTTTGAGGGCTGACTTATGCTTTTGAGCAGTTAGGATCCCACCCGCTCGGCAAGAACGTCATCTTCAATGCCCTCCTCTTGTCTTTCGCCGATGGTCGAGAGTGGGTGGATGGTCATTCTATGCCACCTGTTCCTGGATAAGGTGATGAGGATGATGACGATGAGGGTGATGATGAGGAGGAGGAGGATGAGGGTGATGATGATAATAGCGGGGCCATGGATGCCGACGAGCCGAAGCCTCCACAATCCCAACCTGGGCACCTTCCTCCACGACGGAGATCCGAGAGAGGCGAGTCTTCCTGTGGTCCTTCTGTTCCGTCGATGGATTTCTTCACCGAGCAGTTCAACCACATGGGGCTCCAGTTTTAGCAGCTCAGCCTCTAGAAAAAACAAGTCATGGACCACAAACACCAGTTTCAGCAGCAGTATTCAGCCCACCAGGTTGAGTACGCCACCAGGATGGTTGCCTTCGACAAGCGCCTCGATCGTTTTGAGGCTCAGCAGGGTGTCACCCTTGCTCACATCGAATGGGAACAAGACCGTAGCCGTCGGATGATGGAGTACCAGGAGAACTTGCTTCAGTCCTGTCATCCGCTGCAGGAGCACCACTGGACCACTTGGTAGGAGCACTCACCACCGCCACCATCACCACCACCAGATGACCTTGGCGACCTCATGGACCATATTGACTTCGACCACCTTGAGTAGGCTATACTTGCAGGCTCTTCTCTATGTTTGTCGTGTGTTTTGTTTTGTTTTGGGAAGGAGTGCAAACTGGATATTTTTTGTGTTTTGGTTTGTTTTTCTTTTGGATATTGTTCTATTCGACTGACAACTCTACCTAATGTCTTTGTGTTTGAGTGATTGTTTTGCTCTAGCCCGTGTTCTTGGTTTGACTAGTCCCATTTCCAGTCCTCCTCTCGTTTGACTGGTCCTCTTTCCAGTCCTGCAACAGTTTGTTTTTCTCGGTCACATCGTTCCCCTTCTCTTCCCCTCTTCCCCTATTATTTTGATTTAATATTATATGTTATTAGCCATATGTAGATGATACTGGATATAATTAATAAATATATGAGTAATGAAATGACATTTTTCATATATCTGACCTAAACATGATTAAATCGATAAAACCTTATCCCTCAACCCACTGTACATTGAGATCAGAATACTAGGTTTTTCATAGTAGCACACTTTGTAGGAGGAAAAAGAATAAGATCGTGAGTTTGAATAACGAAGAAGGAAACTGGATCACAGATCCAGATACGATTCAAGAGATGGCAAGAGAGCACTATGTGACGCTATTTACTAAAACAAACAGAAGTAACCATCAGACCATCACTGCTAATTTCCCCATCCTTGACCTCTCTCAAACTTGAACTACAAGCTTTGCTGCTTTGTGGTTTGTTTAGACTAGTTACAACTTCATCACCGTTCAACAGCTAGATAACGAGAATTCATGGAGTTGTCATCACATCTCGGACCCGGGTTTACAAATAAAGCTAAACCCGTCATACTACGCATTAGTAGGTGGTTACACTTAGCCACTTTCTAGTGTGACGGTAAAGGCGAGTCGAGCACAAATTTGAAGCATAGGAGCTAGAAGGGAGGAAAAATCGCAAGTCACGGCCATGTCACGACATTGACCAGGCCGTGACCATGTTTGCGGTCGTGAACAGTGGTCTAAAACTTCAACATGTGGCCAACGAGAGGGTAAAATGCAAAGTTTCAGACGTTTTTGTGCTGCTTCGGGCTGGTCATGCACATGTCACGCCTTGAGGCTATGATTAGTGCATGGATACTATTAATACCCCCTTTTCTGCACTTGACAAAGTAAATCCTAACTAGAGTGAGAAAATTAAGGTTTTGGGCGGTTTTTAGAGAGGGAAACACATTGGAAAAGCTTAAAGGAAAATCCAATTCACCCAAGAAGCAAGGAGAATGTGCAATCGAAGAAGAAGATGATGATTCCACCATTCCTCCTCTTCTTAGTTTGTATTTCCTTTCTCTCTATGACTTGAATCCTAATGTTTGTTTAGGAATGATGAATTCTAGTTTATAGTTTGATTATGGGTAATATGTAAGCATGATTTTGAACCTATTTATCTATGTCTATTGATGTTTGTGCATAAGAATCCCTTGCTTGATTGTGATTGATTTGTTCTTGACCTAGAAGAGAGAAACACCCCCTTAGGTTAAGAGTTCTTTAGATATCAAATAGTGTGGGATTTTCCATATCCCATTTTCCCTAGTTGCAACCTAGATAATTGGATATTATCATTGCCTTGGATATGAGTTTATGGTATATTTGAGATTACCTAGAGTTTTTATGCTTCATCTATAATTAATTATGCTTAGCCTTGTCTCTACAACTCTTTTCAAGTAGCCTACCACTTAGGAGTTCATGAACTATACTGAATTTTAACGCCCTTGCAAGTTAGAAGTAGATGACTGATCTAGTCTAGAATGGTGGATGAGGCTACCGTACCCCTGCCTATTAGACGTCCACCTAGGTAATGCTTGTGGGATAACGTACGTGACTATCGGCTTACCTGACTTTTTTGCGGACGGATAAAATTTGTTTAGATGAGGTAGAACCCATCACTAGTTAGGTAACCCACTTGAGGTGACATTGGACGACTATCCTAGCTAGGATGGGGATCGACTGAATGACCATTAAGTCGATCCCCATTTTTCTGACCATGGCACCTTAGGATAGACTATATCCCGTATCAACCTATAGCTAGAGGGCGTCAACCCTAGATAATCATCTCATCTCTAGTAGTCTACCAACCACTTTGTTGGTTGTTTGTTTTGTTTAGGTAGTTATGTTAGTATAGTTCTATTACTTTGGTCGTTAGAGGTAACCACATTTTGTTTCAGCCGAACAATTTAATTATTATTTTGAAGTAACATGAAAAAAAATGACAGGCGCAAGGTTGACGTGCACGCTTGAGAAGGGGTTTGTCGCCCACACGTTCCATTCCATCTGTCCACTATTTGTCGCCTTGTCTGTGGTTTTCCCAAGCATTGTCAAATCGTGGGTCAATCAGGACTCGTGAGAGAAATTGACGCCACACACATTCAGGTTAACCTGCAGCAAAGTTCTCGAACTGGAGCTCACACGACGCCCTTTTTCTCTATGATTTTGCGAATTGCGTCTCTTTTTCATTTTCCTCTTTACCTAATTCTATCTTTGGAATTCTAAGTTGAACATATGAATATTGATATTATATGATTTTGTTTGAATTTTCACTACATGTTAGATTCAATTACAAACTGTTATTTTGATTTAATATTATATGTTATTAGCCATATGTAGAAGATACTGGATATAATTAATAAATATATGAGTAATGTAATGACATCTTTCATATATCTGACCTAAACGTGATTAAATCGATAAAACCTTATCCCTCAACCCACTGTACATTGAGATCAGAATATTAGGTTTTTCACAGTAGCACACTTTGTAGGAGGAAAAGGAATAAGAAGGAAACTGGATCACAGATCCAGATACGATTCAAGAGATGGCAAGAGAGCACTATGTGAAGCTATTTACTAAAACCAACAAAAGTAACCAGCAGACCATCACTGCTAATTTCCCCATCCTTGAGAGTCACTAATGGGATCAAATAATGATACTCCCAACATTGGAGGATATCCATGGCATCGTAAAAGATATGAATGGATTGAAGGAGCCAGGCAAAGACGGTTTCCATGCTCTGTTTTTTAAGAGATGTTGGAAGCTTATGGAGCATGACTTCTTCAACTATATTCAAAGATGCTTCTATGAACCTGAAAGCATCTGTTTCCAAAATGAAATGTTGTTGGCCCTGATCCCTAAAAGTTGATTCCCCCGACTCAATGAACCACTTCAGACCCATTAGCCTCTGTAATGTGTGGTATAAAGTGGTGGCTAAGTGTATAGCAAATAATCTCAAACACCTTATGCCTCACTTGGTCAAACCTAACCAGTCAAATTTTGTTCCCAAGCGGCACATTACTGACAATTTTTTACCTTACAGGAAACAGTTCACTCATTGGCAAGAAAAAATAGGCAAGAAGGGAATGATGCTCCTTAAGCTCAATATGGCAAAAGCCTATGATCGCCTCGATTGAAACTTTATGGAAGAAACCATCACCTTGGCTTGCCTCCCTCAAATCATGATATGTGTCATCATGAAGTGTGTCAACACAATGGAGATGTAGGTTCTTTGGGAATGAGGGGAAACACAGAGCTTCAAGCCTAGCATAGGCTTCAGACAGGGATGTTCTCATAGCCCTTATCTTTTTACATTATATATTGAGAGGATAGGACACTGAGTTTCGAATGATGTTAATGAGAATAAGTGGAACCCTATCAGTCTTTCCCTTGGAGGGCCACCCTTGTCTCACTTGTTTTTTGCGGGCGATCTGGTCCTCTTTGCGGAAGCTTCTGTGAAGCAAGCAAAAATCATCAACCTATGTGTTGAAAGATTCTGTGAGGCCTCGGGAGAGCTTGTGAGTAAAGAGAAATCCAGAATCTTGTTTTCTAAAAACACTAGAGATAGGGATAGGAGAACTATTTGTGAGAAACTAGGTATCCAATCGACACTTGACTTAGGTAGATATCTAGGGGTGCGTGTTATTCATGGCAGGATCACTAGAAACACCCATAGGTATCTCATTGACAAAATTGATGGGAGATTGACCTCTTGAAAGGCACAGACACTCTCCCTCACTGGGAGAATTACCCTTTCCCTTTCTTTCCTAAAAGGGTGGTTTTACGCTAGGTTTCTCGTGTTTTAGCGTGTTTCGGGATTTAACAGGTGAGACCAGGCCCGGAGTCGGAAGTTGGACAAAAAGGAGCGAAAACCGGGAGAAGAGGTGAAAAGAGTTCACGGTTTTCCTTGGATGTTCACGGTATTGTATGACGGTAAAGAAGAGTCATTGGCCATGAACTTTGAGGTTTCCACGGCCAAAACTCAAGTTATTGACGCTAATTGCGTTCACGGACACTAAAACCGTGGACAGGAGCTGTCGACAGTGAACACGTGCAAGCGAAGCGGTGCGTTTTGGCACCAGCCTTGAGTTCACGGACACTTTTCAGACTTCACGACTGTGAACTGAGCTCGTTCCCTGTTTAAAAGATGAGCTGAAAGGAAGAGATGGGGGAGAGCCCATTTGAGAGAGAAAGCCTTCTTCATATTTTAGAAAGAGAAAGACGAACCAAAGGAGAACGAGGCTAGGGTTTTGCTCCAAGAGTGGATTTGGGAAGATTCTCCCCAAGAGAAGTTCATCACAAGTGCCAAGAAGATCAGAAGCCTCCTTCATGATGGTTTCTACCTCTTCCCCTTGTGTTTCTCCCATTTCTAGCATGGAGTAGATATCTTTTTCACTTGGGTGTTGTGAAACCCTAACTAGCTACCATGTAGTTTTCTTTATGTGAATTGAATGATTGTCTATGGGTGTTTTTTAATTCAGTGATTGAGGTATTATTCGTGTTGATTGTGCATGTTTGTGCTTAGCAACCTAAGGACTGTGCATATGTGTGCTTAGCAATCTATAGGTTGTGTATGTTTGTGCTTAGCAATCTAAGGGTTGTGCATGTTGGTGCTTAGCAATCTAATTAGCCACTTAACCTAGATTAGAGAGGAAAACCCCCCTTCCAAGGGAGACTCAATTGAGTTGGTATTGCTAGGGCTATTTAAGTCTCCTAACTATGTTAATTTATGGAAAACCTCAATATTGGATTAATAAATTTGGTTAAGCGCGATTAAGCCGTCCAACCTTTGGGTTGAGTGAGGGAGTAAGTCAACCATTAATTGCCTAAACCGAGAGGGCCTAGTGAGAGCCTATAATGCATGCCTTGGTTTAGCAATCATGAGTGTGGTCTACGACCATATTTGCGTCCCCTAGCGGTTAGCGATCACCTTGCCCATAGCAATCAATTCGGTTCACATACCATGGTAGTAGTTAGGGGGAAGCGACATCCGAGTGATCCTTCTCACAAAAGAGATTTCAAAACCATTCACTTTTGTCTTGATTTTTTTTAATTAGGAAACTTTTCAACCAAAACCTTGTTTCTAGATAATGATTCGAATGACTGAAGTAGGGGTAGACGGACCGGCCCGGGTCGATATTTAAACATACTTATCCTATACTGCACCCGACTAAGGTTTATACTTGGACCTTAGGCGGGAAATTATTGTGGTATTCGGGACGAGTCAAGTTTTTGGCGCCATTGCCGGGGAAGAATGGTCTGTTGTCTTGAAAAAGTTGTTTGGTGTTAATCTAGCTTTTAATTTCCAGTTTTGAAAGTATGTGTGCTTTGCTTGTGCTAGACTTGGTGTGTTTTCCGATTGTGTGTAGGTGGTGCATAACCCGGAGTAACCCAGCACCTTTGCTACCACTTGATGAGGACATAAACCAAACTCTCCGGATCCTAGCAAGGGAGAGAGAGCTAGCGGAGGCAAGGAGAAGGAGTGGAGGAAGGGGACAACAATTGGGTCCCGGTGTTAGTGGAGAAAGAGTTGAAGAGGTGGAAGTTGAACCCATTGTTGGAGTAAAAATGGCGGGGAACCAAAGACAAGATAGATCCTCCCAAGCTCGTCAACTAAACGATGCAGCGAGGAAGAGGAAGCCCCGGTGATGATGAGGTACTATATGGCCCCACGGCCGGCGAACATTCAATCGCCAATCCTACATCCTCCAGTGGCGACAAAAAATTTCGAGATCAAACCGGCTATAGTGACTATGATACAGAGCAATGCTTTGTTCCACGGCCTTGAGAGCGAGTCAACAAGAGAGCATGTGCAGAGAATCCTGGAGCTCGCGGGGATCTTGAAAATAAATGGTGTGCCGGCCAAAGCTTTGCAACTAAGGCTTTTCCCCTATTCACTTTTGGAGAAAGCTCTTAGGTGGCAAAACAATCGCCCACCTCGGTCAATCACCTGATGGGACAACCTCCTCAAAAATTTTATGACTGGCTACTGCCTACCTTCGAAGACGGCGGAGTGGAGTAAGAAGATTACCCATTTCGAGCAAGAAGAGGACGAGACCTTGAGGGACTCTTGGGAGAGGGACTCCGATTATTTTCTTCTGTGTTCTCACCACGGGTTTGAATAACAGTTTCGGATTGAAACCTTCTACGGAGGCCTAATGCAAGAAGACAAAATTATCATTGACTCCTTGTGTCAAGGGAAATTGATGAATATAGCTCCGCCCCAAGTAACCGATATACTTGAAGACATGGCCCTCAAGGGGTAATACTGGGGATTGACTAGAAGTGGGAGGAGAAGCAATGATAGGGGAGTAAGAAGCGTGGGAGCGAGCGCTCCGCTTGAGGTGAAGTTGGATAAGTTGATAGAGGTAATGGTTGAAGATAAGAGGCAAGGAAAAAGGCCGGTGATGTCGTGCGACTAGTGTTCGAGCACTAGCCTTGAGATGGCAGAGTGTCAGGCAATGAAGGAGGCAACCGCTCCGGAGAAACAAGTCAACTTCATGGCAAATGCTAGGACTAACAATCCATATAGCAATACTTATAATCCCGGATGGAGGAACCACCCAAATTCTGCTTGGTCATCACCGACTAATCCAAGGCCCCCGGGTTTTCAAGGCCCTATGAGAAATTACCAACCTCGGCCGACCTTTATCCAAAAAAGGCCTCAAGTCCAAGGCTTAAGCTTCCAACAACCATACCATGCACACGGTGGCCTAGGGTTTCAACAACAACAACCTGACAAGCTATCTAAGCTTGAATACCTAGTGAGCACCTTCGTGAGTAAGAGTGCTCAAAAGTTTGAGAAGATAGAGCAATTTATGGATGTGGCGACTACCAAGTTTACCTTGGTTGAGGCGGGTCTCCGAAGCTATCAAGCGAGCCTCCAAAGTTTGGAGGTGCAAATCGGTAATCTTGCCGGCATCCTCCCTGAGAGACCAAAGGGAGCCCTACCTTCCCAAACTGTGGTGAACCCCAAGTATCATGTTGGGGTGAATGCAATTCAAATGGGGAGTGTGAAGGTGACTTCGGATGTAGCCACTAAAGAAGTGATTGAGAAGGAAGATACCAACCCAAAGGATGGAGAGAAGAAGCGCTCGAGGAAAGAGAGGGAGGCGGCAAATAAGGCATCACCGGTGAGTGGGTACACGCCGCCTCTTCCTTACCCCACGAGGATGTACAAAGAGAGGTTGGAGAACGAGTGTGGAGGTTTCATGGAAATGCTCCACAACCTCCACCTCAATATCCCTTTCCTTGAAGCCATGGCTCAAATGCCAAGATATGCCAAGTACCTCAAAGGATTCCTCGCCAAGAAGCCTAAGCTTGAAGGCCTCCCCAACGTGACTCTTGGCGAGGAGTGTTCGGCTTACCTCCTCAACAGAGCGGTTCGACCCAGGTAGCTTTACTATCCCTCTTGATATTGGTAACCATCACCTTAGCCGACCTTGGCGGACCTATGAGCTATTGTTAATCTGATGACCTACAAGCTTTTCAAAAGTTAGAAGTAGGTGAACTTAAGACCACTAACCTTACCATCACCTTAGCCGACCGTTCGGTCATTAGCTCGAGAGGTATTGTGGAGGACATGTTGGTGCTAGTGGGCAAGTTTTGCTATCCGACTGATTTCGTGATCCTCGACATAAGTGAGGACTCAGATATGCCACTCATTCTTGGCCTTCCTTTCCTCGCCACCTCCAAGACATTGATAGACATTAATGAGGGGACCTTAATTCTGAGGGATGGTAAGGAGATAATCAAGCTTGAAATTGACCCTAAGGGTAGGAGTGAGGAAGTGAAGAAAGTGGTTTCAAATTATGTGAATGTGAGTGGAGGAGAGCCTCTAAAGGCAAACCCCACTATTACTTGTGTTGCATTTGGTGATGTTGAGCAAGAAGTCAAGTAGGGTTCTATGCCCAAGGAGAAGAGGATGAATGCTTGGAGGCAAAGGATGAAGGAAGCTTTAGCCCGAAAGAGGGAGAAGGCCAATGCAAAGTTGGCCAACCAAGAGGGCCAACTCATGGAGCTTAAGATGGGAGGCTACAAGCCTCGCCCCGAGAGTGTGGTGGATCCCATCTCGGTGGCATCACGATCCAAGTCGTGATCGATCGCTAACCGTCAAGCTAATGACGATAAATTAGCGCTTGTTGGGAGGCAACCCAACGGAGGTTTGTTTTCTTTTCCTTCTTTTTGTTTTGTGTCAAGTGAAGAGTTGAAGTGGTCAAGTGGTGTCCCCGAGCCAAGTTTTGTGGTTTTGCGATTTAAGGTTGTGTTGTGATCGATTAGGAGGCATAGTGAAATAGGTTGAGTCAAATTTTTCTCAGAAGTGTCCTGTTTTCACTGATGTTCACGGACGGATTGCTCAGTTCACAATCTCACAAGACCGTGAACAGGTAACGCGTCCATGAATTGGACGCTTCTGCATGTTCACCACCTGTCGACCAACCCCACTTCACGGACGCATTTGAGTGTTCACGGTCGCTAAGACCGTGAACAAGGCAACACGTCCGTGAACTCCTAGTTGTGCCTATAAAAGGGGCGTAAACGTCGACTCTTCACTTCACGACCAAATCTCGCTGGAAAATTCAAAACCTTGCGTGTTCATACCCATTCTCCCCTCATCAAAATCGACTTGGGCTGAAATTTTGTGGAGATTTGGGGTAATTTTTTCCGGTCAAAGACGTCGGCGGCGTGTCGCTGACGAGCTTCCGACGAAACTCCTACGACCCCACTCTGGTCTGTTTTTCGACCATTTTTTGCCTTCCTCGCCCGCACCTCACTTCCTACTTTTTCCCACTTGCGTCTCAAGGTTGGTTTTTCAGCTCTATCTATTAATTTGTGGAGAATCAGATTAGGTAGTGAAGTGAGGATGATTTTTGTGCATTGCATGTTGAACCTAGATGTAAGGCAAGGAATTAGGTGAATTAGTCGATTGAATGGTGGAATAATTTTGCATGAGCTTAGTTGAGCTTTGGTGGGCGTGTTTGAACCGAATTGTCTTTATTTTTAGAATTTTCCCATCAAGTGCTATGTTGTGAATGCATGTGAACCGTGAAATACCCACAACTATGCCACGGTGTGCTTAAGCTTAAATGTTTGATATCCATGGTGGAAAAATAAGTATGTGGGGATCACTTTTCCTCCCAATGAGAAATACTTGATAATTGTTTCCACGTATGGTGTATGTTTGTCAGTTTGTGCAGGATGGTTAACATGGACCACCATACCTTGTGGCGCTAAGGGGCCGACCCTGAAATGGAAAAAGAGGTGTGTTTTTGGGCATCTTCGAGAGCCGGTAACCATTGGAAACTCGACTTTGCCCAGTTCGACAGACTTCATTGCGGTGATGTTATGAGGGAGGCATGGTGCACCCACAATGGCGCCAAGTCCTTGATCTTGAAGATGACATTTACGGGGAGCTATGCGTCGCGTTTTTCAACACCTTCACCATCCGCAAGACCCAATGCCTACTTGGTCATCCAGTATGTCGGGTCGAGTTATGGTTGGGAGGGGAAGGATGCAATTTGAGCTATGACGAGTTAGCCATAGCCCTCGGAGTGGAAGCCAAACATGAGGATGATTGGGAGGAAGCCGCCATCCGAAGTTTCGACGTGAATGCCGCATTTTTTAAGTTTTGCCTTCCAAAGTACAGAAGGACAAAGTTTAAGTCGGCCCTCACAACGGCATCCACACTCCATCTCTAGTGGCATGTCATCATTGCATTCCTGGCTCGTTCCCTCTACCCGGCTTACCACAACCTGAACAAGATAACCGGGAGAATCTTATTGGCTTGTTCTTGCATGGTGGACCTATCTAGCACTCTGCACCTGGGTTCAGTTATACCACTTCTTTTGTAGGGACAATGGGGGAAACCGTCGCTATGTCACATAGATGGGTCCCTACATCACCCGCCTTGCTCGACACTTCAATGTCAGTCTTGCAGGGTGCTCGAAAGAAGGGCTCACCTAGAGATTTGACGAGGGCACTCTACACTCCATGCGCTTATTGCGCACCTTTGGACCAATGCGGTACATCGAGGGATTGAGTCCTGACCCCGAGGTCCCACCCCCAGCAGAGCAGCCCGCTGCTCGAGCACCCGGCCGCTGCCGGGGTCCAGCGCTCCAGCGCCCAACACAGCCACCACCACCAGCAGTAGGTGATCCCCTCGTCTAGAGGGTGGATCTCCTAGAGACAAACTTTGTGGGATTCTCTTCTCGCCTCGATCGGCAGACTAATCTCCTCAAAAATATCCTACCCCGGATTCGATTCCAACTTTCACTCACCAAGCCCAAGCGGTAACATCATTCTATTTCTTTCTTGCGCCATTGTGGGCAATGTCAAGTTTAAGTCTGTGTGGGGGGGGGGGGGTAGTTTACTATTATGCTTGTGTGAGTGTGATTGATGCTTGGAGCCTTATGTATGCCCAAATTTACTATTATGCTTGTGTGAGTGTGATTGATGCTTGGAGCCTTATGTATGCCCAAATTTCAAAATTTGAGGGCTCCAAGTAATGTTTGCATGATCAAAGTGACCGGTGTGTTGGAAAATCTCGTGTTGATCTTGAAGTGTTGCATGTGATCGAGTATATCCTATGATGATGACTGAGAAGTCCATTAAGATAGGGCAAAAGTTTAGTTCTCGTGTGTGCATAAATGAATGGATGTCTTGACTGATTACTTGTTGATTACAATTTCCATGCATTGTGTTTGTGAATTGGAATAGATGGTTTGGTGACTAGGTATCCTTGTGTGCTTTGAGCCGATCGTTTGCTTCTTGTGTGCTTAGATCCCTCTTACCATGACAAGTAACATCGCAGTTGTCACTAGTGAGTAGGACAGAGGCATAGAATTAGTCCACGCCCAAATGTTGATTGTCCCGAAATGTCTTATCCACTAGTCAACCCCTTTGAGCCTTGTGACTTCGAGGGTCGTTCTTAAGTTAGGAGCTTCGTGCTTGTGAGCCTAATGGTGTTGATAGAACGACCCCTAATCCTTTCTTCGTGTCTAAACATGATTCGTCCTTGTGTCTCGGAGCTCTCACTTTCGAGTTCCATTGAGGTTCTACATAGGAGATTTGTGTGCGGTCCTTGCTAGGAATGAAAAATGAAGTGTAGTGTTAGAGTGAGTTCTTCAAAAAGAGAGCATTGGTCATTAATTGCACAGGTGGCAAATGTTTTTACTCTCTAGTACCCCCCTCAAAAATAAATTAAAAATAAAGAAATGAAAAGAGGAACAAAAAAGAGGTAATAAAATGGGGTAAATAAAGTAGAGAGTGCCACGAAAAACCAAAGTGCATGCTCTAGGAGGGGTTTCTTGGCACTCAAGCCATTGAAACCCCCACATTGATTTAGAACTCCTTCACTACCAAACCTTAATGTGCTACCAAGAGTAGACAGAGGAAGAGTGCTTCAATGTAGTTCACGATGTGTGATAGTTTGGAAAGGAGAGATAAGGTTTTTGGCCGATGCTAGTGGCCTTTGGTTGAAGAGAAGGGTTTTAGTCCAAACCATTTTGATATTCCCGTTTTGCAACTTGCTTCTGTTAAAACTGTGAACCAGTTGAGAATAAACCAAACATCCTTTGGTTTATTCCCATTTGATACTCCCATTTTCGCAAATTTGCAACTGTAAAACAGGTGATCAATTTCTTCTTCCGCTTCAATGCACAAAACGCATCTACTTAGTAGCTTCCATCCACTCTTCTTCAAGTTTTCATGGGTCAGAATTTTCCTTAGGTAGGTCGCCTACATGAAAAAGCATATTTTTGAAGGTATCACTTGCTACCATATCGTCTTTGTCGGGAAGCTTTCGTCACTTGGAAATCTGTCAATGACCAGTTCTTCACATAAAGAAGTAACAGAAAAATAATTGATGGTCTTGGTCTCCACACAAGCCTCTTTGATCCTGCAATATAAGGATCAACATGCTAAGAAGGAAGAAAATTTACAAGGTTTATTCTCTCCCTCACGCATAAACAGAAGTGAATACATGAAAATTGCCACGTCAGCCACTGAAATGCATTAAGAGATTTCAAGAGAGACATTTCTGCTAATTTCCAACAGCAACTTAAAAGTTCAGACTGAAACTCGTAGGAAATTTACAAATTTAGCAAAATGTATGTTTAATTTCACAAAAAAGTCCGAATCACACCAAATGAGATTTTTATTTATTATTATGAATTATTTTTTCTCTTGGATAATATCTAATATTTTTTAAATAAAAAAAACAAAATTTTATGTCAAGATGCGTCACGACTATTACTCTGCAAATGGGAAATAAGAGGATTCAACAAAGTAAGAAAAAAAAACAAAGAACGAAACACGAAACATCGATATACGTGGTTTACTAACACAATGTGTGTTAGCTAATCCATAAGTAGGAGAGAGCCAATTTCACTATACTTCGAGGAGATACAGGGGAGAATCAGAAGTATTTATAGTACTTCTCCATGGTCTAGCCCTAATCCAATCTGGTAAAGAAAAGTAGTTACTATCAGGCCCAAAACAACAACCCAAACGTGTATCGGCCCATACACCATGGACCCCTATGATATCTAGTCATTAGTCAAATAGCCTGATTCAAGTCATGCCAACAAATCTCCACCTTGTCTTGAATCGTCTTCCTTTGAAATCTCTGATGTACTCTGATCCTTCTCTCCCTCTTGCCATCAATGACCCTTAGGGCGGATTCACACACTTAAGACATTCAACTAGTCAAAGGAGTGTTGAAACTTACCATGTGGAACTGACTTCATGAACATGTTAGCAAGATTGTCCATGGTGCCAAGCTTTTTCACCTTAATCCACTTCTCTGTCCTCAAGAAATGAAACCTCACATCGATGTGCTTCTCCATGGTGCCATCCCCTTCAACCATATTTCCTCCTTAGCAGCTTCTATCAACGCCATGTACTTTGATTTAGTAGTAGACAATGTTGCTTCGGTAGTAGACAATGTCACTGTCGACTGCAGAGTTTCCTTCTAGCTCACTACAAAACTCCCAAGAGTGAATACATAACCGGTCATCAATCTTCTCGTGTCAACATCTCCAACATAGTGAGAATCTGAATAACAAGCCACTAAGCACTCTGTATCACTTTCGAAGCTAATTCCCACATTAGACATACCCTTAAGGTATCGGAAGATCCTCTTCACACCCTGCCAATTTTCCTTCCCATGTTGTATCATGAACCTGCTAACAACACTAACAATGTGCTAGATTTGGTCTAGTGCATACCATATCATACATCAAACTACCTACTGCACTAGCATATGGGACTCTCGACATGTACTACTTCTCAGCCTCTGACTGTGGTGCATAAACTAAGGATAGATTTGGTCTAGTGCATACCATATCATACACAATGTGCTAGATTTGGTCTAGTGCATACCATATCATACATCAAACTACCTACTGCACTAGCATATGGGACTCTAGACATGTACTACTTCTCAGCCTCTGACTGTGGTGCGTAAACTGAGGATAGATGAACATTCGAGGCATTAGGCGTATTCAAGGGCTTTGTTGAAGACATGCCAAACCTGGACAGTATCTTCTGGATGTAGCTCTTCTGTGACAAGTAAAGCTTTTTCTTCTATCCATCCCTGTAAATCTCTATTCCCAAAATTTTCTGAGCAGCTCCCAAACCCTTCATCTCAAATTCAGCATTGAGAAGCCCCTTTGTCCTATGGATATCAGACTTTAACCTCGCAACTATGAACATATCATCCACATACAGAACCAAATATATCATTGAACCATCATCTGCCTTGCTGTGATATACACAACAATCATTAGGACTATAGTTGTAGTCTAACTCAAGCATGTACCTGTCAAACCTCTTGTACCACTATCTCGGAGATTGCTTAAGTCCATACAAGGACTTCTTTAACTTACAAACATAGTCTTATTTTCCTAGAACCTGGAATCCCTCTATTTGAGTCATGTAAATTTTTTCTTCCAACTCTCCATGTAGGAAAGCTATCTTCACGTCTATCTGCTCGATCTCCAAGTCATAATGTGCCACTATCGCTAGCAACACCCTGATTGAAGTGTGTCTAACCACTGGTGAGAAAATCTCATTATACTCAACCCCTTCTCTCTACGAGAAGCGTCTTGCAACTACTCGAGCTTTAAATTTAATGCCATCTTTAGAAACCATTCCTTCCTTATTCTTCAAAATCCACTTGTTTGTAACAATCTTCCTTCCCTATGGACATTTGAAAAACTCACAAGTCTGATTCCTGTCATGGGATTCCATCTCATCTCCCATTGCAGCAAGCCACTGAGCCGATTTCGCACACGAAAGAACTTCTCTGTAGGACTAGGGTTCACCAGCATTCATCTCTTTAGCCACTTGAAAAGCATTCGCCACCATGTACTCGAAGCCATACCTCTATGGAGGTACTCCTGCGGTCGCTCTATTCGATCTATCGAAACTTACTACGATGTAGTTTCTCAAACCCACAACGCTTGCAGAATTACAAATTCTTCACCTTGAGCCCACAAAGAAGATCCCTCTTTGAAAAAACTTTCATCCCTCATTCACTCATATGACCCAGTCTCAAGTTCAACAGAGTGGTGAGATGATGCAACTGCATCAGAACCTGACAGCATAGACCCTTGTAATACATACAAGGTCCCACGCTTCACTCCTTTCAGCACCTTCGTTGAACTTTTAGCACATTCCCAATACTTCCTCAAAGGCGTACCTTCTTGCATCCTCAAGCTGAACAAATGTTGTTTGAGATGCAGCTTGTTGGTTAAGGAGTTTGTCATATACATACTCTCCAGCTTCAACCATAAGCCTACGGTAGTCTTCTGAGCAGAGACTTCAATGATGACAGAAAATGATAACATGGTGGCCGAGTGGGCCTTCTCCACCAGGGTATTCCACTCATCTTCATCGACCATTGCCTTCTTCTGTTTCGCAGACACCGGCCCCCACAGCCCTTGTTGTTTTAATAGCGCCTGCATCTTGATCTACCATATACCAAAACTATTCTTCACCGTGAACTTTCCATCTTCATGTTTACCGACTTCATTCTTCAATCTCGAAACCCTAGCATGATTTTCAACCAGGCTCTGATACCACTTGTCACGACTGTTTCTCTATAGAATAGGAAATAGGAGGATTCGACAAAGCAAAAAAATGAAAATCAAGCATGAAACACAACACAGGAATTTACGTGGTTCACTAACACAATGTGTGTTAGCTAATCTACGGGCAGAAGAGGGCCAGTTTAACTATACTTCGAGGAGATACACATTACAGAGGAGTATGCGAATTATTTATAGTACTTCTCCATGGTTTAACCGCAATCCAATATGGTAAAGGAAAAACAGTTACAACCAGCCCAGAATAGCAACCAAAACGTGTATCGGGCCATACACCATGGACCTCCGTGTCATCCAGTCGTTAGCCAGATAGTTAGATTCAAGTCACATCAACAAGATGCACATAAAGATTAAATCTGTAGGATATCAATTGGTATCATCAATGTAAACCGTGGACTTGAAAAGGTAAAAACTAATGGACAAAAGAGCAGGGTTGAAGCTTTTATATATGGCGAAGGCTAGCGTACGTCAGGCATACGATGTACGCCTGTGTTCACACTTGGTTTTTGCACTTCAATATATTTTGCTGAATCAGAACCATCAGTTATTATCTTTTGGATTAAATGAATCTTGTGGCTTGGGTTAGAGAATTAGGGATTAGGGTTCACCCATTAGAGGTTAGGGTATAGTATCATGCCCCAAACTCCGATTAATTCGTGCTCTAAATAGTAAAACTCGACGGGCGTACAACGTACTGACGTACGCTAACCTGAATACATGAAAATTGGCAAGGCATCACCTGAACTTCAACCCAAGCTTATATAAAGCACGTTAGAGAGTAGTCCTAGGTTATTGATAAGATTTTGTGAAGTACTTTGCATAGGCTTGTAGGTTTGAATTCTGAAGGTGTTGATGGCTTCTTTGTCTTTTGGATGAGAGCTATGAGGGTTTGGTTTAGCCTTTATGGGAAATCTCTCAACTCTAGATAGCTTCATAATTCATGTGTAACCGCCATCCCAACAATGCTCCGATTCGTTTGAAAGAAATGATTTGGCTTACCATCAGCTCTTGGGGCCTTAGAAGGTCCCATGTGCTTTAGAGCTATCTAGATTTCCTCATTAGTGAAAGGTGAGAGTAAAGTTTCATTCATCTCTGGCGTTTACTTTAGAAGTAACAGTAGAGAAGATTCTACCCATTTTAGGTTTGTTTCCTGCCGTGAAAAGGGCCTTCATATATATTGTACAGTATAGTTGGTTACCTCTTGTTAGCCAATATAGATCATGTGTGAGTCATCCTTTAACATTCTTGTAGTATTTCTTCGTCTTCTTTCCAAAGTTTTTTTTGTGGAAATAACTTGTGTTTTGATCTACCTCATTAAGCCACTTTGCACGAGATCATTGTTTCCACTTTACTTCCTCTTGTAGAATAATTTCAGTTAGTTCTTTTTCGGGCATTTTCTTTTGTATAAGCACTGCCTTTGTTTTCCTTCTTTTTCCACAGCTTTTAAGGCTTTTTAAGCATTAATCATCCTTCTTTTAAAGATCCAAATGTTGTTTTACTCCAGCTCTTTAGTTGTCTCTTAGCTCTTAATTCTTTGCATTACTCCAACATTTTTTGTGTTCAAACCATCCTTCTTGTATTACGTGTCAACAATCTTCATGTCTTTTCCAATATGGCTTATATCGAAAGCTCCATCCCCATGTGATGTATTCTTCTTTAAGATCGAGTTAACTTGAATTGAAATATTATCCGAGCCGCATCTATCCAGATTGTACACTCCTATATGTGGGTAAAATTCCACCCAATCTTGGTTCTCCATTGCCCTATCAAGTCTTGCTTCAGTATAATCTTCCTCTACTCGGTTGTTTTCCCATGTAAATGTGCGACCATAGTATCCACAATATTCCAAACCACAACTATCTAAAGCTTGTATGAACATACACATTTCTTTTACATTTGGATCTCTAGTACCACTCTTCTCAAAATAAACGGTAATGAGATTTAAATATCCTATTATTAACCATGCCATTTGTACTTGTTGATGTAATCATTGCAATAAATCACGTTCTAAATTTATCCCTTACTTCAGGCCAACCATAAACTCCTGTTAGACGTCAATCCTTTCAAATGTTGAAATTCTAATTTTGACATCAATGAAGTTTAGAGTAAGATCCCTTACCTCCACTTGTATATCCTCTTTCCACTTTAATAGAAGCTCCTTGCACGATTCACTCCTGACGTCATTCCTTTTCCTTCGAAATAACATGTTTCCATTAAGAAAACAAAATCGCAACATGACATAGCTAAGTCTTTAGCTTTTCAACTCTCGAGGTATTCCCAAGTCCCGATAGTTATAAGTTAGTGAACTCATTAGGCTTGTCGCCTTGCTGTGTTGCAAAGTCCATCACCTCGCCATCCAGTGGCGGAGCCACTTGGAGAGGAGGGGTGCTTTGCACCCCCCTTGGGTTTGGAGAAAAAATTTCCGAGTAGGGGTATATACAAATTCGAACCAATGACCATTCAGTTGCAGGAAGAATTTCTTATCATTTCGATCGAGTGAGTTTTGTTATGTAATGCACTTTCGTCTTTATTTATAGTAATAAATTGTTGTCTTTTGTTTAAACTCGCTCTTTTTTTTTTTTTTGTAGCTCTACAACAGAGAAATTTCTTGTCTTTTGTTTAAACAAAGTTGAAAGTGAAGAAGTACCAATTGAAGTTCACTTGTTTGTTTCACAAAATCAATTCCAAGGTACTTCTGAGTTCTAATTTGTAATATTTAATGAATGGAAGTCTTGATTTGTATGTACTGAACTTATTTGTTTGACGTTGTAACCGATGTACGTGAAACTATTTTAATGTAATTGTGTGAATTTAGAGTATTGCGTTGTTGACTTTTTGTTTAATTTAAAGTTGACTTTTCTATTGTATAGGTGATTTTTTATGATATGATAAAGACACCCCCTTGGCCAATTTCCTGGCTCCGCCACTGTCGCCATCCAAAGTTTTTTGTGCAATCTCACTATCTCCAATGTTTTATGTCAAAGTCTTAATTAATCATTTGTTGTTGCTTCATATTATCCTCTATTCCAAATAGTTGCTGAGTTTTAATCTTCTTAGAGGCTAGAGGAGCAGTCTCTAAGCCATTGTACTTAACCCTAGTTCCTTCGATCACTTGGTCCTGATTTCCCAAGGTTCTTTTCTGATGTGTCAGTTGAGCTAACAATGCAAAGCCATAAATGCGATTGGCGGGGTGCTAGAAATTTGCGCATAGAGAATTCGAACTGGCGAGGGGCGCTAACGTCTTATCAACTACTATATTTTGCCAATTTAATACAAGATTTACATGTAACTTTACATGATTTTGATATTTGAGGGGGGTACAGCCTCCCCTTTCACTAAGGTAGCTCCACCACTGTAAGCTAATGTTGCATTATTCTGCTGACTAATCGGTCCTTTTTGTCAATACCACCCCCCTACATACCATTACTATGCGGGGGAGGGGGTTTTCAATTTTTCCCATCAAGAAAATCATACTCTCCTCTTGCATTCTTTATTTTGTCACTTCTATAGGTTGTTGTCCCAAGGTTTCTCCTTTGTTGCCCAAATCATTTCAATTTTTCTTCGCACTCCTTTATTTTCTCAAAGGATAGCTCACCCTAGCATTTGTCTGTTGATCGTTACATATTTCCACTGCTAAACTCTTAAAGGGTTTTCCTGAGGTTATTTTTTATTGGAAATGAGTATAGTCTTTGCTCTTGGTTCACATTTCTTCATATTTTAACTCCAGTTTGGATGAACCCTCATTGCTCTTCTTCCTCCACTTATCTTCAGGTTTTTTTGTTTTTTCCAAATTCATTTTTTTGTGAAAGTGTCTCTGTCAAATTTTGCTTGCAATGCCATCCAAATCTCATCAGTCTCTTCCCTTTCATGCCTTGACGGTCATGTTTGATTCTGTTGTGGTCCTACTCGCAGTTCCATTCCATAGCGATCTTTCTCTGCTCCCGATGGAGTAGGGCAAGTTATCTTATGAAGCTCAACCTGACACAAGAAATGCATAAAAGTGGAAGACTTTTCATATTTTACATCCTATTTTCAAAAAACATCCCTTGAACAATAAGCTCGAGCTCTTGTTTCAGGGGCGATATGACATCCTTCCCAGCACACAATCTCAAAAAATCATCCCATATACAATTTGCTCCACTATGCACCCAGAATAATGGACCAAAACGCTCCACAATCTTATGTGTCATCTCTGCATTTCGTAGTGTTTTGCTATGTTTTCGCTCTACTTTCAAATAATAATTCAACATACAATTTTCCATTGCGCACAACCTAATGAAAAGTAATTGAACAGTGGACACACCCTAAAGGATTCATGACTTGGATAAAAATAATTAGCTTTGATTATCGAGATGATGTTTCTGTTATATACAGAAGATTAAGGAAAAGACCACATCAACTATCAATGAGCGAGATGAAATGTAACTTGCTTGCATTATAACAGCAGCGGCAATTAATCTAAAATGATTCTTCTCAAGAGATCTTACTTACACAAAGAGCTTAAAAGATTTGAAGAAGGATATTAAGACCTTCGTCGCTCAATCAACCCTAACCAAAAGCAATAGTCCCCTCTCTATCTCTTTGTCTATTTCCCTAGATCCCCGAAAAAGGATCTAAGATATCTATATATATACTTCAGGTATAAATAAATGAAAAGAAAAATAGTAAGCATATGGTATTGGTATGGTATGGCATTCATCTGGATATTTAAGAGATTATCTGCTAGTGTTGTTATGGAGAGTGAGAAGTCAAACCTAGCCATGTCTTGCTGCAATCAGCTATTTGTAGCTTCAATATTGGAGTCGAAGCTCCCGATGAGAATGACCACCCGTTTTCCTGGTGATATGAAGCTCTTGATATGATTCTGTACCCAAATAACCAAGGAAAACAAACATCAATAAACACGAAACCTTTTGACCCTTGAAGTTACTTTGTCAGCTGTTATGTAATTCATCTAGACTTTCACTAGTTGATCCAAAAACCTTTGGAGGGAAGCTCTCCTTGCAATCGGTGGATCTGCAACAAGAAACAAAGCAAGTGTCAACAAGCATCTAAGTAATAGTGTAGTAACAACCAAAAACGAAGCATATAGACTTACAAAGATGTATCAGTGCACAAAACTTACCACAAGTGATCCTTTTAGGGGTGACCTGCACTTGGATCTGTTCCTGAATCATGTTGTTGGCAAAACTTTTAACCAACGCAGACGTGGGCGTGACCACTAAGGTGGTGGGTATCTTTGTGGTGGAATCGATTCGTGTTTCGACAATGGTAAATTCTTGTGTGAAATGTGGGTGTGACGTAACTAGAGGAGGAGAACTACTAGCAATAAGGGAGTTAAATCTTCGCCTACTAGCAATCAACATTACTCCCTAAGCCTTATCAGCAAGGAAATCATTGATTACTACAATTTTACCATTGTAAGAAATGGTGAGTTGCGAAGTTGAAGGGTCACGCATGTCAGCACTATTGAGAACAAAAACAAAAAAGACAATAATAGAAATGATGCAACACCAAAAAGAAGAAAAAAAGAAACAAATCAATGAACATTTCAAACCTCGATTGGAGCTGCTGCTTATCTGTAGCAGGGAAAAATGGGAGAGGCGGGCAATCATAGAGGCCTGCTTGCATGGGAAACAAATTCATGGGTTGTTGTGGGAACAAAGTCGTAGGGGTGGCGCCGGTGGCCAGGTGGCGATGCATTTCTGCAGCACCATTGGAAGACCCATAAATCCAAGGCAAATTGAAATCCCTTTGCCACCGTCTGTGTCATATTTAGAGGCATTTTCAAGTTTGAACGTGAAAAAAGACCATCATAATAAACATGATTGGCTCCCGGAAAAAGAAACAAATCCAATCCAAATTATATGTTTTAGCCCATGATGGGGAAACCGGGCAAGGTGGGCTCATATCGTTTATAACATGATTCCCACCTACCGTTTTGCAACCTCTGATGGAATTGCCCCCTACATATAGTAACAGAAGAAAGAGAGAAGTGGGAGATGAGCCAAAAAATATTCTAGAGAGAAGCAAGGACATGAAGGGTGCTCTATCAACCTATGCAGCTATTCTCTTTCTAGGTCAAATTAGAAACTATAAGAATGTGATCAGGACTCATGCAATTTTGAAATCATGTACTTGGATTCATACAACCAATCCAAACATACAAATCTAGGGTTCTTCATACCCAAGTGAGAGAGGGAGTTTACTCCATAGAGAGAGAGGGGAAAACATAAATCAGAGGAATCATACCCATAATGTTGTATATGATAAGCTCTGGGATGCAAATCTTCACTCCAAGGCCGAAATCCAAGCTTGAATGGTGAAACCCAGCTCCAAATTGATCCTAGCTCTTGCTCTTCGTCCCTTCTCTCTCTAAAACTCCATTTTTTCTAAAAAAAACTCCAATCCCCTTCTTTTTGCTTGAATATGCCTATTTAACCGGACACTAGGTGAAACACGATCGGGAACATGCTCGTGTTCTACCCGTGTCCGCCCGTGCTTTGATCAGGTCACGTGAAAACTTAAGTTGGAGGAAAGGAAGTAAACAGTCGCTTCTCGAATCACGATCGTGTCTAATGATGAACACGGTTGTGTTCTTCTCCTGTCTTACACGTGCTTTCCATTCTTCATCAGCCTTCATGATCCAACCCTCGACATAAACTACACGGGTGCGACTATTAGTGAACACGGGTGTGTTCTTGCCCGTGTTATGGTCCTGAGACTCAAACACTCTCGCACTAAAAACACGGCCGGACCCCGGGTGAAACACGACCGTGTCTTAGGTAGTGGACGACCGTGTTCTGCTCCAGCTTCGCCAAATGACCTAAAACTCGCTCCCTAGCCTTCGTCTAATGACTAGGACCTCAAATGTGACAAACAAGCACAACCTAGTGTAAAATAGGCCAAAGAAACCCATATTTGATCCCAAATGGTTAAGAAACACGGGTGCAAACATGTGCAAATACGACGTTATCAAATTCCCCTACACTTAACTATTTGCTTGTCCCCAAGCTAACCAAGTCAGACACAAGGTATGCATAAAATGTTTTAACCATGCAAACTTTGGGGACATATCATATAGGCACAAAACTCGTGAATCATACAGGCTACTCGGCATCAACACTTGATCAACAGCAACAACAACTTGGACAACCACCACAAATGACATTCAAGTGCAGCAAAATTGGGTAAAGAAGAGTCTCCCTTATGTCCACCGACCAACATAGACTCGACCCAACCACTCATTCAAAACAGTCACCACATGCATAAAATTCAAGACATCAAAATTAAGACCGAGCAATCTAGGTCTTCACCGGGGTATATGATACAAAAAATTGAATCACTCACTCTCTACTAGTGAGATCAGGAGAAAATTGGATGCAAGATGTGTGCATACTCATACTCTCAGTCCCTAATGTCTCTTCATCATGACAACAGCCTCTAAATGCTAGAGTTCACATATTGGGTGTCACCACTAACCTGCCAGGAGGTCTTAGACACAGGTTCAACTGACTGGCTAGGGTCTTGGACATGGAGAACATGCTTTTTAGGTGGTGGAAAATACTATGACACAAGGTTTCACAGTTCCAAACCCAGCAAATCGACATTCAACCAAACCAAGTACTTTCTTTCTCTGCTATTCTGTATTAGCCAAGTCTTTAGAGCACAGAAGTGAAGGAGGTAACAATATTAGTATTTCCAAGCCAGATTGCTAAGAAACAGTACTTTGATGGGCACAATTAAACTTTCTGGTGGCAGCTCTCTTTTGGTTATTATCATTTTTCCATTTATGTTATTTTTTCTTTTTCTCACTTAGAGAGCTACAATGTGCCACCTTCATTATCTTTCTTCATGCACCTGCCCAACTTTTTAAGAACGACGTCCAACACTCTCATAATGTTTTAGCAGAACAATAGAAAGCATGCAAAAACTGCTCTATGGAACCTCTACGAGATACATAAGGGTGATTTTTCATTGAAGACACGAAGGAAAGAAAGTCACACGACTCAAAGGGGCTGACTAAAGGGCATGACACACCAGGACAATCAATTGGGTCGCAGGCTAACCCTATGCCTCCATCATCTGAACTAGTGGCATCGTGAAGGATACACATCGTGGAAGAGGAATCTATCGCACAAGAAATAAACGAGCAGGCTCAAATCTCACATGGCCACATATATTCTCTATCTCCCATCCTGATTCCCTGAACTAGATGCATAAACGGCTGTAGAAAATGAGTGATCAATCCAAGTCACAATTCGTAAGAAAACAGTTGAAAAATTGAACCCCTACACAACTTTACTGCACGTCTCAATCATCATTATAGGTTGTCTTAGTCACAAACAAGTTATCATGCATCAAAGCTAATAGCCAATCGATTCACCACATAAAACACAGTGCCAATATGATCATGCAAACATCAGTACTTGGAGCCCCCAAATGTCGAGATTCGGACAGTGGACTAGGCTCCAAGCACACAAAATATGTTCCAATAAGAACAACCACCCCCCCCCCCACACACACACACACACATACACACAAACTTAGGTTCGACATTTCCCTCAATGGAGCAGAGGGAAGGGAAACAATGTTACCGGGAAATAACGATCGAAATGGGCGACTGGAAAGTGCACCAGTCAAGCGCAAGAGACTAGAGGGGGGCCAGTCCAAATGCACAAAGCAGGAGTCATCAAAACGCACTAGGCGATAGAGAAAACAACCATAGTTTCAAGTGGAACACTAAAAACAAACAAAAGGAAACGAACACGAGCGGGGACACAACCGTGTTCCCTGACCAGGTCGCCCATGCTTTTTAAGCCGAGCACAGATGGGGACGAGGCAGGACCACGGGCGGACACGGGCAGAAACACGGTCGTGTCTCCTTTGTCTCACGCCCGTGCTTTGTATGTTGAGAGCAACTTGGCAGGCAAGGTGAGAACACACGCAGGAACACAACCGTATTCCTCACCGTATTTTCATTGTCGAGCTTGTTCTGCTGCCCCAAAAACACCACATTTCCACCCAATCAACACATCCGGGCTCAGGCTCAAAAATCCACTCAGCCACAAGCAAAAATATGACACCCGAAACCACGGGACCGACCAAAAAAAGACTCAAAATGGACACAAAGGCTCAAAAGACCTAATAATCAAAAGAGACAAAGGATAGAAATGCAAACCAAGGTGGGGTAGCCTCCCCACAAGCTCTTCTTTGTCATTTTTTTAGTTGGATGCCAACGGTGGATGCTCAGGGAGGTGTAAGAACAGGTGCCTCCAATAGCAGATCCACATCGATCTTGAGGTACAACTTCAGATGGTGGCCATGCACACGGCGGGTGTGGCCACCTGGACAAGTCAACTTGACCTGGCCATCCGGCAGGATGCACGCGAATGAATACTCGGATGGACAGGGTGGTCGTGACTCAAGAGCCGGGGACCAGCTCATAGTGGTCTCCAGCTTTCTTTTTGCAATGTTTGGATGTGTGCAGCTTTGGCCGCCAATCCTCCTTCGGCTTTTTGTTCGGTAGCGGGGAGAGTGGAAGTGGCAGAGAAGGGATGGATGCGGAGCCCTACAAAACATAAGACATAAAAAGATACACGATAGAATTGTGCACCTGGTGAGATAAAGCATGCACAGGCGATAGAGCAGTCAAGTTATTAGCAATGGAAAAAGTTATCTGCTCCTCGCCATCTCTTAAAACTAGGGTCCCATTATGCACATCAATAAGAGCCTTGGCGGTGGTCAGTAAAGGCCTACCTAGTATAAGAGGTACTTCTACATCATCATTGATGTCTACGACAACAAAATCCGCAGGATAAAAGAATCTGCCAACCTTAATTAGGAGGTCTTCACTATGCCTCTAGGAAGAAATATGGATCGGTCGGCTAATTGGATGCTCATCCTAGTTGCACTTGGATCACCTAGGCCTAGTTTCTTGAACAATTTATAAGGTATAACATTGATACTAGATCCGCCAAGGACCTTTCTACATGCAGCTTACCATGGAGCATGGGATAGTAAAACTACTTGGGTCCCTCTGCTTCTACGGAAGCTTGTTCGCAAAATGGTTGAGCACTTCTCGCTGAGCTCCATAGTGGACAGCTCGCTCAGCTTCTTTTTCTTCTTAGAGAGGAGATCTTTCAGGAACTTCACATACTTAGGCATATAAGATAATGTCTCCAGGAAGGGCACTTGAACATTTGGCTTCCTAAGCATGGATATGATGTTCCCTAACTCTGCCTCTAGTCGGTCTTTGTGCAACCTGTGGGAAAAGGGAGCTTAGGCTTATATTCAGCCACTACTGGCTATGGTTTTGAGGCTCGAACCTCTGGCTCCTTTTCCATCACCAAGTCCTCTTCCAGCTCTGGGGTGATCGGCGTCACCTTCTTTGCACTCCTCGGTGGTGCATCTTCACTTACAGTCCCACTACTCAACATGATGGCGTGCAACCCCTCCTTATGATTTTTGGGGTTTGGCAGGGTTTGGCCAGAAAGTGTGCCAGTCGGTCTGGAAGTAAGGACATCTGCTAGATTCCCTATTTTGGTGTTCATATCCTACATGAACTGGTACATCTTAGCGAACTTCTGAGTACCGGTACTCACGAAAGTCGTCACCATATTTCGCATCTCGAACATCTGGTCACCCTGTGCTAGGGCTGCTGGCGGCTACTGAATTTGCCACTATTGCGGCTGAAAGGACTGCCCTTGTCTGGCTAGAATGACTAATGTTGTGGGAACTGACCCAGTCGGGTCTGGTACTACTGCCTCTAGGGAAAGCCACCAGTCAGTGTCGCAAAGCCAGGAGGTTTGGTGTTGCTGCTACCTTAGGAGAAGTTGGGGTGCTGGTGCCACCCCTCGTTATAAGTACCGATGTAGGGGTCGAGGCACCGAGCTTTGGTAATGAAGTCCACCTGCTCCTGTGGGATGGTGGATTCTTGCATGGCTTGACATTCTTCCCACAAATGGTTGGAGCTTTCGCACCACTGACACCGGGCTATTAGAGGAGCTGACAAGCCTGCACCAGGTATGAGGTTGTTCGGTTGCTTCAATGACTGAACCAGCTCTGTCAGTTCTCGTTAACGACCCAATCTAGCCTCCACGGCATACACACCTCTATCCCTCGAACTCCTGCCTTTGGTGGTCTGGTCCCAAGAATGATCCCGAAGGCCAAAGTATCGATCATCTGGTTCAACTATGGCTGAGTTTTTGTGAGAATGTCTCTACCCGGGCACAAAGTCTCGATCAGCCGCTGACTCTTTGAGGATAAAGCACTTTAGAAGTTTCCCACAGTGAATGCACCACTGAAACTGTGGTGGGGACACTACCAAAACAGTCCATAATACTGTTCCCAAGCATCTCGCAATGATTAATCATCTTCCTAGCGGAAATAGGTGATCTCCAGCTGAATCTCAGAAGTCTTCGAGGCTGGATAGTATAGGTGCACGAATTTTTTATCCAGATCGTCCCAAGAAGTGATGGGCAGTGGAGGCTGAGTTTCTAGCCACCTCTTTATGTGCCCCACCAGAGAGTGAGGGAAAAGGTGAATTCGGATCACAGCGTCTGGAACACCGTTCAGCTTGAAACTGTAGGCCAGCTGCAAGAACCATGAAAGGTTCACCCTCACCTCTTCATCCTTGAGCACATGAAACTGAATTGAGGTCATAATTAACTAGATCCAGCATGGCTTGATCTTAAATTTGTTGGCATGTATGGGCAGATACTGGATGACGGGGCGAATGTCAGCGAGCCGCAGAGTGTAGAAGTACTTCATGGTGTGCTTCTGCGGAGGCAGCTAATTGTTGGCCCCGTCCTCCTGTGGGTTGCCATTGTTAGGCGGATCCTGATTCAGTGGAGGAATCTGGAGGGGCGTCCCCAGATGAGGCTTCCCCTGGTTCAGAGGTGGATTATTCCCTAGGTTTAGGTTGTTCATTATGATATGTTCGTCTCCCATGTCGTCAACCTGCTCGGAGTCGCTGCTTATTCGGTCGTCAACTGGCTCTTCCTTCGCAGCTAGTCTCACTCGTAGTGCTTACTTAAACCGACGACAAGTTCGTTCAAGTTCCTGACCCCACGGCAGTAATGCTCCCGACTAGTTATGGGTTATGCACTACCTGCACACTAGCTACAGGCAAACGAGTGAAGGCAAAAGAGGGAAGAAGTAAAAGAAAACAATGCAGAAAGTAAATGCTAAAGTAACAGAAACCATGTTTATTCAACAACCAAGCCGTCCCCGACAATGGTGCCAAAAACTTGACTCCTCAATACCTTCACACTAGGAAGTGGCCAAGTGTAACCACGAACTAATACGTAGTATAGCTGGTTTAGCTTTATTTGTCAACCCGGGTCCTAGATGTGATGACTACTGCGTGAAGTTCTGTTATCTAACTCTTTAAGTGTATTGAAGTTGTAACTAAACTAAGCAAGCACAAAGTAGTAAAGTTGTAATTCAAGTTCGAAGGACGTCACCCGGATATGGTTCCCCCTAGATTGTAGTTAGACCGAATTGTAATTCACCAAGTTCATATATAATAATGGCTATACTACAGAAGGTTCTTATTCAATCTGAAGTCTCGACTAAAGGTCTTCAGACCTCACAGTCTGAATACCCGTCAGGTGACTAACCTCCACCAGAATAAACGAACTGAGCCCTTAACGTGCAAAACCTCCTCTACTGGATCAAATCCAGTGCAGAGAGGTGAACTGACTTCTCGACTAAAGTAGTCCATTCATCAACCTATGCAAATATTCTCTTTCTATGTCAAAGCAGACACTACAAGAATGTGATAAGCACTCATGCAATTCTAAAATCATGCCTCAATTGAATATAATCAATATCAAAATATCATGTACTTTGGTTCATACAACCAACCCTAACATACAAATCTAGGTTTCTTCATACCCAAGTGAGAGAGGGAGTTTACTCCATAAAGAGAGGGGAAACATAAATCTAAGGAATCGTACTCATAATGATGTATATGATAAGCTATGTGATGTAAATTTTCACTCCAAGGCCAAAATCCAAGCATGAATGGTAAAACCCAGCTCCAAAATCGATCCTAGGCCTCGTCCTTTCTCTCTCTAAAACTATTTTTGCTCAAAAAACTCGATTCCCTTTCTTTTGGCTCGAATCTGCCTGGTTAACCCGACACTGGGCGAAATATGGTCGGGAACACAGTCGTGTTCTGCACATGTGTTGCCCGTGCTTTGATCAGGTCACATGGATACTTAAGTTGGAGGTGGGGAAGTACACGTTAGCTTCTCGTAACACGGTCGTGTCCAAAGATGAACACGGTCGTGTTCTTTTCCAGTCTTGCCCGTGCTTTGCATTCTTCATCAACCTTCACGATCCAACCCTCGGCATAAACTACACGGGCGCGACTCTTAGTGAACACGGGCATGTTCTTGCCCGTGTTCTGCTCCTGAGACTCGAACACTCTCGCACTAAAAAGCACGGCCGCAACCCGGGTGAAACACAGTTGTGTCCTAGGTAGGGGACGACCGTGTTCTGCTCCAGCTTCACCGAATGACCTCCAAATTATCTGAAACACGCGCTCAAGCCTACGTTCAACGACTAGGAACATAAATGTGACAAAAGAGCACAACCTAGCGTAAAATAAGCCAATAAAACCCAAATTCAAGCCAAAACGGTTAAGAAACAAGGGTGCAAATATGTGCAAATACAATGTTATCATGGTAGCTTTTTAATGCTAGTTTAGGGAAAGAGAAAACAAAGAGGCACGGTGAATATATTGGTTTTCCTTTTCGTTGGAGGCAACTTCCCCTAAAACATCACATTTGATTTGGGATTAGTCTACTTTTAGGACTTTGCTACGGTGACATGCATGTCACGGTGACATGCACTTTTCGGTCGGCCTCATATAGGATTTGGTCGACCTAATCTATTGTTTCAGTGTAAAAACAGTTTCATGGTGCCTACTTTGGAGATTCATATCTTACAATTGGCTAGATGAAAATTTGAGATCAATGGCCTGTTTTGAAGCTGAAGTGTCCCTCCAAATATTAAAATACTTGGGAGCTCAATAAGAAGTCCAGAACACCATTTTTGAACCTGATCAATGTGTAGAGGGACACTCCAGCTTCAAAACAAGCCATTAATCTCTATTTCTAACAAGTGTTGTTTACATTTCTGATTTCTGAATAGTGAACATTGACGATAGAGTGCATAACCACTGCACCCTTGCATACTTTGATACACACCTTAGTTTTGAGTGGACACTGAAAAGTCCACGTGAGAAATAATAGTTTTTTTTTTTTATCTTTCCTAGTTTTTTAATAAGCTTTTATATTCTTCGTTATAATTTGGATGTCAATTTTTTTAACACAGATAAAAAGTGTCTGTTGTGATATATAAAAAGATACTAGATTTGAACCTGGGTCGTTGGCCGGATATATTTTTATCAATGGTATAAACAACAATAATAAATTTTCTAATTTGCTATCATAAATTAATCCACATATTAAATTATTGATAAAATAAAATAAAAACATGAATTGTAAATTTGAAAAAAAATCACATCATAACCAACTCGTCAACTAATATCAATGCCGAAATTTAAAATAAATCATGCAAGGGAATCAACTTCTACAAAATGTATTCAAATCACACTTTAGTTAGAATTACTTTATAAATTTCTTTTTGACTTCGTGATTGCTTCCTCATTAGCATTACCATCCCCACTAACAACAACACCTTCATCTCCATTAATAACACCTCTATTTCCACTATCGATATTTATGATTGGTCTCCTGCGTTTGTCTCATATTTGGTATTTTTTTAAAAAATAAATTGGTATTTTTTTAAAAAATATGAAACTTATTTTTTTTTACTTCTTTCAAATAATGAATATTGTCTCATATTTGCACGTCTTGTTAATTTTTTATAATTCTATCTCCACAATTAGTTGTCTCTACTTTTTTCTCAACAATGTCATTGTCTCTGAAAGCACTACCTCCACTATTATAAGACTCTTTTTTCTTCTTATGTGTTTCATTTAAAGCAAGAACTTAATGATAAAATATTTACACATGTGAAACACCATTTTTTCTCAAGTTAAAAAGTAATCTTCCTAAAAGAATTTCATATTGTTTTTATTCTCGCCACAAATTACAATATTACATGCACATATAAACTTCCTTCTAATTAATCACTTGAACATTTAAAGTGAATTTGAATGGGATTTGAAATAGATCTTTGCTTTTTTCAGAGTAAACAAAACAAAATTTGACATTTTTGGTTGGGCATGCCTGTGATGATTCTGTTCAAACTCCAAAAAATCTGTGTGAAAACTTTGGTTTTTGTGATAGTTTGATTGGGATAGTTACAATGCATGTAATGTATTGTCCACAATGCATCGTTGTTTTTTTTTTAATTTTCTGCATAAACAATACATGCATTGTTTGCTTGATGTGATGGAAACTATCACTCAAAATGAGTGATAGTACTTTCTCTACTAAAACTTGAGATTGTTGAGATAGTTTTGAAGAGATTGTTGGGTTTCTTTTTCTTCCAAGTATGTCCCTAGTTATATATATGTTCTCATAAAAGCAAGGGCAAGATTGACCTTTCTAAAAAAAGTAAAATAACATGTTGAATATTAAAAGAACTATCCCCAAAACCAAACAATGTAAAGAACATTACATCATTTTTCTTAATTGCATGTATATTACAATGCATGTATTGATTTAAATATCACCAAAACCAAACGACCTAGCTTTTGATCGACCTGATTAATATGGTTATATTATGTGATATAATTTGTGTGGCTTATGTCATGTTGATCACATTGTTTTTCATGCCGACCATTTCAAAGAAACATACATGTACATATAGAAATGTGTGGCCCTATATATATGACAGATAATGGTCTATCGAAATATCAAATAGCCGATTTTGTGGTTGTTTGGTCGACCAATTTGGAGTGAAGGTTAACATATTTTAATCGAGGTGTCACTTTTTTGCCCACCAATTAAAGAGATCTATTTAACATATATAGTGTTTTAATTAGTGTTCAAAGCGACTGAAGTAGTATCAAATTCATTTTATTACTAATTAACATAATATCTTTCTAATAACCGTAAACTAAAAGGAGACAAAAAAAAATTGCCTATAAATTGACCAAATTGTAGTTTGGGGCTTTAGGCCCAATAATGAAATTATTTCTAGTCAGCGGAGTTAGTGAGAAGATGCCATAAAAGCCTAAGAAATTGAAAAGACACCTGTATCCTTCCGTGGGATGCGCTCAAGGCTTCAATATGGGTTTAAACCCCCTTCTCCCGTGGAATCTCCTTATAGGAGTTTGTAGATATGGACAATTAGGTTTGAGTGAGCACAAAAAAAAACCCATCTATTGAATGAGAATAAATAGTTTTTTTTCTAATTTTTTTAATAAGCTGTTATATTCTTCCTTAACTTGGATTTCAAAGTTTATTTATATAGATGGAACGTATTCATTGTGATCTACAAAGTGAGATCCATTTTAAATATATTTCGAGAAAAAAAATTTCATACCACTCATACTACTCGTTACCACCTTGGTACGGTGATACCACATCGTAGCACCTTCATTTTTAACTCAAATTTTGAAATATTTGGCACAAAAAAGACAAGTTCATCGTGATCTATTAGTTTTACAAATTTTCTATAAAAAAATACAGAACCAAATGTATCATTCCATACCACACCCTGGTATAGAGGTGCTAACTGGTGGTAAACAATTATGAAAGTGGTAAATGCATTGTTATAAGAACCGAACTGGATCAACAATTAGGCCAGTAGAACTATCAAACCAGTTATGATAGTGGTTCGGTTCATTGCATTGATGGTTAATGATGGACCAAACAATTTTTCACGGTTTCACATAAAAGCATATGAACCACCGCGGTTTAACTAGTCCACTAGTTCACTATTTTAAGCACAAAAGTTTTTTAAAAAATACTTTAACGTAAACTAAAAGCATCAAGCCATGATTATTTATTTTAGATACGTCTTCTCATTTTTCAAACATGTCGTTTTTACATGATCAACTACCAACTGGCACCATAATTTTTAACTTGAATTAAAAACCTTATGATTTCTTCTGCGAGACGGTTTCAATGATTTATTAGATATTTTGGTGATGATATGAAATTAAAATTGTTTATGATCAATGATAACTTCATTCTTAAATTAGTGTAATATACAAGTCTTTATGTTATATATCATGAACGATTTTATCAATGGTTTTGTAACCGTTAACCATTGAACCCTTAACCACTAACTTTTTCGATTCAGCCTCCGGTCCAGTTTTGAAAACAAAGGGCAAATGACAGTTTGTATATTCTCAATATCATGTATTCCACCATTCTAAATTATCGTATGTCCATACCACCATGGTACACTTCTATACCATGTGGTATGACTTTATATGAAGCATTACCACCATGGTATAGACAGGTATTAAATGCCTCAAAAGAATTTCTTCAAAATATATCAAAAGTGTATATCATTTTGAAGAGAACAATTAATCTGATTTATCATTGTAAAAAAATAATAAATTATGACTTAAAACAAAAGAGATATAGCATTTTTAACTTTATCGGGGAAAAGGTTAGACTACTTCAATAAATGATGATGTGGTAGGTTATGCATGGTTATTGACCATAAGTTTACTGACCAGAATTGCTCCCAATACTGGACTGGAAGGCGATGCTTGCGGTGCATCTCCCTTCTCCCACCAATAAATTAACATAAATGGTAACAAAACATTAGATTTTCTACGAAATGCTTACAAAAGTTTCATTTTGCATGATTTGGTAACACAAGTCTGAATTTGTAATAAAATGTTCATTTCCGCCCATCTCCATCCAAAATTTCATCAAACTCGCCCAATCAACAGTCTACTTCATTCGAAAATTAATATAAAATTTCATCTCACCATCCAAACTAGCCCAACTGACCCGAGCCAAACTAATACTGCATATATATTTAACAATTTTCATAACCATTTCGTTAAATTATGAAAAAAGTGTAACTATTTGTTTGCAAAATTAAAACATTTGTGCCCATTTGGTTTCAAAATGAAATGTTTTAACTCTCTAATTACAAATTTGATAGTTGTGTAACCATCGTGTTACAATTTTTTTTTTTTTTTACAATGGACATGTATTCCATATCTCGTTCAAACTACTTCTAAACCCCATTATGGTTCAATTTAATAGTTAAAACATTTCCATTTATAAACATTTGTAACATGACGGTCACATGCAAAACTAAACTTTATAATTTGACAACAAAAAATAGCTCATTTTGAAACAAAACAGGCACAAACTTTTTCATTTTGTAACAAAATAGTGACATTTCTTTTCATAATGAAACGAAATGGTCATAAAAGCTGTTAAAATACCTATGCAATATAACTTTGGATTAGATGGGTTGGGTTAGTTCTGTTGGGTAGTTTGGGTGGTGATGTAAATTTTTTTTTACTTTTGAATAACATGGAGTGCTGATTAGACGAGTTTGAAAGAATTTTGGACGAAAATGACCATTTTATTACAAATGCAAATATTATTGAATCGTGCAAAATAAACGTATCTGACATTTTTGTACAAAGTCCAAAAATTTATGACCGTATATGCTAATTACCCATAAAATACTCCCTCCTCTTCCATCCTTTTCTTTTCTCTCTCCCCTACATACCTCCAAACTCTCTTCGCCAACTAACCTTCTGCCTCCTGGCGCCAGCGATGACCCTTTGTCTTCCCACGAGTCTCACTCACTGCCATAACCATCCTTCTCATTCTCCTCTTCCATCGTTTTCTTTTCTCTCGCCCCGACATACCTCCAAACTCTCTTTTCCAACTAACCTTCTGCCTCCTGGCGCCGCCGATGACCCTTTGTCCTCTCACGAGTCCCACTCACCTCCATAACCATCCTTCTCATTCTCCGCTCTAACCATCGCCTCCTTCACTGTCCCTGATTGTCGCCTCCTACCCAAACTAGTTACATCTCTTCTCTCCTCGTCTCATTGCAAGACGACGTTGGAAAGAGGGAAACAGGTCGCTCGTTGAGTCTGTGTTGCCTCTCTTCCCTATTCTTCTCTATCCGTCGCGCTGCCGCACCAACCCTTTCCACTCCGCCTCCCACTCTACCTCCCGCCGCACACTTCTCGTACTGCCGCTCCAACCCTCACAACTCTCAACTTGGCACGTCCTTCCTACTCTTCCTCTCGCCTCGCTATTTGACCAAAAAGAAGGAACACAACAAGATCTTGGTTGCACCTTTGTCTAACCATAGGTTTGACTTTCATTTACTGTGGCCCACAATGAAAATTAATTTAGGTCCTGGCCACGGTCAACCGAAGTCAAACCTTCGTGGAGCCAAGGTAAGACAAGATTTTTTTTTCTTTCTGGGTTAATACCCTAATTTGCCCCGAAGTATAGTGTAAGTGACAGTTCTGCCCCCATTTTTCAAATAAGACATTACAGAAATCCCCTCTTATCCCAAAAGCCCTTACCAAACCCTAAATCTAAATCAACACCGCCTCCTCCTTATCATCGTCAACAATGCCTCGAAACCAAATCCTTCCTCCCCTTCTCAACCTTTGTCCCATCTTTCTCCATTCCGGCAGCCACCTCGACATCTCTACTTGGGCGTCCCTTGGTCTGCCCTCTCCGCTTGGTCTGCCTGGGGAAGATCCCTCTCTGCTGAAAGACAAGAAAATCCAAAACCCCATGTAATCCTATCGTGTATCCTTCTCCGCGTGAAACCCCAGAAATCCAAAACACATGCCTACATCTGCCGACGAATCCCTCTCCGCCTGGTATGCCTTCTACTCTACGAGCGGATCTCTCTCTGCTAAAAGCCTAGAAATCCCAAAAAAGCAGGTTCCCCCTGCCGTGAATCCCTCATCGCATGATCTACCCCTGCTATCGCAACCCTACACATTCAAAAGTACAGACTTCAATTCGTCCAAATCGGGAATCGGGTAGGCGAGAATTGGAAAGCGTAGCATGCAAGTTGACTGGGCAAGTATCTGAAACAAAGAACACAAAATAATGAAATACAGATTCCGCCAACGAAACAAGCAGATTGAAAGAAGGATTCTTAGAGGGCATCGGGCGGTCGCCTTATTCCTCTTCTTTGTCCTCGACTTGCGCTTCGGCGGCGAGGGATTTAAAGAGGCCGTCACAGTCGCCGTCCCCTCAAATTCCACTTCGTCGTCGTCAGCAAGATTGGCGAATTCAGGCTCGATTCGGGTTGGGGAAAAGTGGAGCGAGTTGGAAGGAGGGAGAAAAACCGGTGGCAGTTTGTCATCGGAGTTCTGTATTCCCCTACGGCATATCCAGGCTGGCTTTGTCGATGACAGAAGAAAATCAGGGATTGTAATTTTTTTATTGCGGTTAAGCTATGTTGAGTTTTACAATTCAATTTTATATTTTATATTTTATATTTTTCAAGTTATTAAGAACTAAAAAAGAATGGAAATAAAGAATTGAAATAAAAATGACGTGGAAGTCACATTACTGCCACTTCAGCACTTATGCTAAGTCATTGACGGAATAAATATTTAACCGTTAATATTAACAGTCAACACAAGTTTCGGGTCAAATCTGTCCAATAATTTCAAAAGTAAGCCATAAATATCTTATTCGAAAAATGGGCTAGAACTGTCACTTACGCTGAACTTCGGGTCAAACTATGGTATTAACTCTTTCTTTTTTCCATAACTAAAATTAAAAAAAATTAATTCATCTATACAGTTGTTAAATTGGGATTGAATGTTATGATATTTAAAACTTTAGGAGACATATGTTTTATTTTTTGGTGAAGACTGTGTTTGTGGGGTGCAAACTTCTAAGATAAAAGGAAAAAGTGTAACTTTGATGCTTTATAGGACATGTAATAATATTCAGGATTAAGTTTAACAACCCCTTAAAAAATCTACGGGTAAATTGCAAGGTTGGTCACTCGGATTAGTAAAAATATTCACATTTAGTCACTAAAAATATTTAATTTCAATCATGGTCATTAATATTAGTTAAATATTTCAAGTTTGGTCACTTTGTCTCCAACCATGTTAACTTTTGTTTACGCGACAGTAAACTCTAAAAGTTTACTATTAACTATGAGAGATGGCAATTAAACAATAATAAAATAAATAATTTTAATTTTTAAAAATTATCACCTCATTTCTATCATTTAAAAAGAGACAATAAAATAAAATTTTCACCCTCTCGTGATTTGTGATATCAATGGCAGCCACCCATCTCTATTCTCTGTTTCTCATGCTCCAGCTTCCCCAATCCGTACCATTAAGTCCACCGTCGCCGCCGCCACAACAATCACCCGCAAGTCCCGCAATCACGACGATCTGGGAGCCACTCACGAAGATTATAAATAAGCAAAGGAATCTGGGGGCATTTCAAAAATAGGTCTGAGTATCTCATCCAGGCATCGCTAAGGATCTCATCATCATTCTGTGGAAAGTGAGTGATATGCTTTTGCAGCTCCACGATCTTGGACAGGGAATGATAGCGGACGGGCCCAGCCCAGGCCCTGTGCTGGCTTGACCCACAGCACATGGCCTCATAAAATCATAATTCCATCGGTGGCATCCGAAGAGTCTTATGTTCATCGTGCAACTCGCCCTACAGCCTCTTTATTCGCTTCTCTTCCTCAATTCTCGTAACCTCCCCTTCCCAAAATTATCAATGATTAATGGTTTCCCCAAAGTTCTCACCTTCCCAAAAAGAAACCAACGTCTCTAATCCACCAACGTTTCTCTTCTCAACGTCTCTACTCTCTGTTCTCCAACTCAATCTGTCATTCCTCATTCACCCTTTAATACTCGGTCAAGAAGGTGAAGCATCCACCCACATCCTTCGATTTTCATTCCTTTGATTGATGAAATCAATCACCTCCTTGCTAAAGCCTGAAGCAGCTGATTAGTCGAAATCACTCCATCATTTCGACTGGTTCGGTGGACGGTGGTTACACTCCGGCTCTCGCCTTCTCCCCCTGGTTCCGAGAATTCGAGTTTCGATTTGGCGACTTCCGTTTCTCTGTGGTTCGGAAATCGGTAAGAATTTCCTGCCCATGGCTGTCTTGTAGAATTGTTGAATGGGAATGCGATTGAAGTTTGGAAATTGGTATTGGAGACTATGTTCTATGCTTCTCCTTCTGCTTCTGCTTGGAGGTTGAAGAGAGTATTTTTTGGGCCAAGCCGAATGGTATTGGAATAGCCAAATGTGCTCAAAATTGGAATGGCCAAATGGACCAAAACTGGAATCTGTATTCTTCAACTATTTTTTTTTTTTTTTGTGGGCCGAGTGTCCTAGCATTCTAACCACTTTTTTGTTTTCTTTGCAGGGATTTGCCTTGATAAATTTTGATTAGTGCTAGTTGATTGCCTAGTGGTTCTTGCCTAGTGGAATCATTAATCTTTGGTAAAATTTTTAATTATGTCTCTATAAAATTTGAATCGGGTAGTTCTAAACGTAAAAGTAGATAGAGGATTGAGTTGTTAACTCAATCGTAAAAAGGAGCTCTTCATAAATTTTTGGTGAAAGAAAATGATTCTGATGCTCATGGTGTTTTGGGTGATAATGCTTATATTGATCATGTTTTGATGATAATGATGTTTTAGATGCTAATGCTAATGTTGCTCCTATTGTTGATGAAACTCCTAATTTTGATGTGGTGGATCAAATTAGTTTTGATTAAGATTTTGAAAAAAATGATATTTTTGATCCTAGAATATGGATTCTCTTCATTCTAAAATGATTGATATTTTGGTTGATAAGGGTCCGAAAAGATATTTATCTATTGAAAAGGGTCTTAAAGATAAATTTTCAAAAAGATTTTGTGCAAGTTGGTTTACAAAAGTTTTGTCGAATGGTGAAAAGCGTGATAGGGATTGGCTTGTTTATTCGTAAGAGCTTGATATAATATTTTGTTTTTGTTGTAACCTTTTTTTTTTTTTTTTTTTTGAAAAGGTGCAAGGGGTCAATTGGCAAATGAAGTTTTTAATGATTGGTCACATATTATTGGTAGGATGGAAGAACATGAAACTAGTCTAGAACATATTAAAAATATGGCCACTTGGTATGATTTGCGTTTGGGACTTCAAAAGAACCAAACAATAGACAAAGTAGCCCAAAAAGAATTTGAGAAAGAAAAGTGTCATTAGAGAAATGTCTTATTGAGAATTATTTCAATGGTTAAGTTTCTTGCTAAACGTAATATTGCATTTTGTGGTAGTAATGAAAAATTGTACCAAAATAGCAATGGTAATTTTTTTTAGGTTTGGTTGAGATGTTGGATGAGTTTGATCCTGTTATTCAAGAGCATGTTCGTCGCATTACAAATTATGAGATTCATCATCATTATCTTCTTCATAGAATTCAAAATGAAATTATACTTTTGCTAATGAAATTAAATCTAAAATTATTGGAAAGATAAAGCAAGCAAAGTATTTTTCTATTATTCTTCATTGTACTCCCGATATAAGTCACCAAGAACAAATACCAATGATACTCAGGTGTGTGGATTTCTCTTCAAAGTCTATTTCAATTGAGGAGTCTTTTTTGGGGGTTTTGGAAGTGGATGATACTACAGGTTTAGGATTATTTGTTGTTCTTAAAACTGAGTTGAATTCTCTTGATTTTGACATTGATACATTAGAGGTCAATCCTATGATAATGGATCAAACATGAAAGGAGAACATAGTTGTATTCAAAGAAGGTTATTAGAAGTAAATCCTAGAGCATTTAACACATCATGTGCTTCTCATAGTCTTAGTTTGACATTATGTGATATGGCCAATTCTTGTCATAAAGCTAGAGATTTTTTTGGAATTATTCAACGTATTTATACGATATTTTCAAATTACAATAAAAGATGGCTTATTTTGAAAAATAATGTTAATTTGACTTTGAAACCGTTATCGTCTACTCGTTGGGAGAGTTGTGTTGAAAGTGTAAAAGCAATTGGGTTTCAAATGGCAGAAGTGAGAGAAGTCTTACTTCAAGTAGTTGATCTTGATGGCGATTCAAAAATTAGCAGTGAAGCTGAATCTTTAGCACGAAATGAACTTGGTGATTTTGAGTTTATTCTTTCGTTAGTTATTTGGTATGAAATATTGTTTTTAACAAATGTGGTTAGTAAACATTTACAATCCAAAAATATACTTATTGATGATGTTATTTTAAAAATAGATGGATTGATTTCATTTTTCAAAAGTATAGAGAATATGGTTTTCGAAAAGTCTTAGAGCTAGCAAAGAAAGTATGCACTACAATGGATGTTGTTCCAAAATTTCCTTAAAGGCGTGAGATTAAAAGAAAGAGGCATTTTGACGAGGTTCTTGAAAATTCTTCAACTAATAGAAAATTTTATTTCAAACAATACTTGACGGTTGTTACTTTTCAAACAATGATTGATAGTATTATCCCTATTGTAATAATTTTTTGAACTTATGTATTTTTTATAATTATTTAATAAATTTTATTTATAATAAATTTGTGAAGAAAAATTTTTAGGACTACATATTTTATTTTCGAACAGAACCTCGAATATCATGGGCCGACCGTGATACCAAGTCATCACAATTCACAAGACCCGATCAACTCAGGCTCTCGATTAGGGCTAAGATCAGGTGACTAAGGGGGGGTCTCTTAGTCATGTGACTAAGTGAATCTCAGCCCTTCCACCTCATTAAAATCCAATGGTCCTGATTAATCCAATTTAATGAAGGGCAATGTAGTAATTTAATTATTTAATTTTTATTTACCAATTAAAATAAATAAAAATCCAACCATCCGTTCCCTTCCGCAGCCTGCATATTTTTTCCACAGAATTGCGAACCTTCCCGCCGGCCGATCCTTCTCTCCGGTGGCGTGGAAAGAATTCGCCGAATTCGCCGGCGTGACCATTTTCCCCAAGGATGGTCGCAACTTTCCCCCAGGGAATAGCCCATGGAATTATACGAGAGAGAGATAGAGAGAGAGAGATTACGTCCACTTGTGTCGGCTCTCCCGTCTCCGTCCCGGTTGTTAATTGCCAGCGGTGGTCAATTTTTCCGGTGAGCAATTGTCAAGCAGGGGAATTCTCCCATGGGCCATTATTATTCACACAAAGAGAGAGAGATTTAGCTAGGGATGGGAATTATCATGCGCCATTATTATTCCCAGAGAGAGATTTGGCCAGGGATGGGAATTATTTGTTGGCGATGAGAGAGAGATATTTAAACGGCGACCGGAGGAAATTTCCCGGCGATAGTGTTGGATTTGTGATGTTTGCTTACCTGTTTTGTAATGTTTGTATAGATTCGGTTTGTATTGTTTGTCATTTTTTGTGATATTTTGTACGTTTAGTATGCTTTGTACTGTTTGTCGGGTTATTTTGTAATGTTTGTACGCTTTGTTATTTTGTAATGTTTGTTGGTTTCTTTTGTATTGTTTGTAATCTTTGTATGACTATTTTGTATATATTGTAATTTGTAATTTTTGTTGCTCTAGTTTGTATACTTTTATGTTAAGATTTGTATACTTTGTATTCATTTGTTTGTAATACAAGTTTACCAATCTGTATTGTAAGTAGTGATATTCTGTACGTGTAGTATGCTTTGTACTGTTTGTCGGTTTCTTTTGTAATGTTTGTAATGTTTGTTATTTTGTAATGTTTGTTGGTTTCTTTTGTATTGTTTGTAAGTTTTGTTATTTTTGTCCACCATGTTTGTCATTTTTGTCAACCATGTTTGTAATGTTTTTTGCATCACAATCAATACATATAAAGTATACAAATTATTAGTACTTACAATACAAACATACGTGATTTGCATCACAAATCAATACATATAAAGTATACAAATTAATATTACAAAACATACAAACTATACAAATCGTACTGACATTATGTACAAAAGTACTAATGATACAAACTGACAATACTTTCATTACAAACCATTGTTCTTCCTTCATACGACAAATTGTAATACTTTGATTTTTGTTATTTTGTATACTTTGATTTGTAATACAAGTTTACTAATTGGTATTTTGTAAGTAGTGTTATTTTGTACTGTTAGTATGTTTTGTAATGTTTGTAAGCTTTGTTATTTTGTAATGTTTGTCGAGTTCTTTTGTAATGTTTGTAAGCTTTGTTATTTTTGTCCAACATATTTGTCATTTTTGTTAACCATGTTTGTAATGTTTTTTCTGGTATGAATTGAACATTTTGTAGAAAAAAATTGATAAAAAAAGAAACAAAGAAGAGGCACGTGAGTGGGATGGTTAAAATCACTTATTAGTGATTAATAAAGAAAGAACCAGTGTAATGGGGAAAAAAAGAAGAACAAGTTGAATTATGAAAAAAGAAGGAGACGTGCGCGGGCTGTGGGTTGTGGCCCGTGGGGAAATAAAATAATAAAATAATGAATTTTTATAATACCACAACTACCCTTTTCATTAATTAAATATCCCTTCCTATTTTTTAACCATTAGATTAATGGGTCCAGATCCAAGGGCTAGGAGGGATTTAGTCACTTGACTAAGCACCCCCCTTAGTCACAGGATCCGCACTCCTCTCGATTATCCAAGATCTGATTTCCTAGATTGGGACACGTCAAGACCGTGGCTCTTCACTCTAGGGGTCCATATTACCTGCGGTCAGCCACCACTAATTAGTCGACATGCACTGTGTTTGTTGTCAATCAATGTGGTGTGTTCTCATGCCGAACAAAACAAAGTTAATATACTGGAACTAGATACGGTCACAAATTTAGATAATGCACTTCACAACACAATCAAATACTCCCAAGCCAAAACCAGAGCCTACATCTCTCATTTCATTTCATTTCATTTCATTCCACTCCACTTTTCAAGCTATAACTGAAGCTTTCTGTATATACAGTTTTACAGAACATACAAGATACCGAAAAAAGGATTTCACAACATTTTTTAAGGCTGAAAGGATTTGCTGCGGACTTTGGAGTGATGAATATGCGAAGAAAACATAAGAAACCACCATCCGCTCCTCTAAAGTTGTACATCCAGACATCATCTCTGGCTTCTGGGATACCAACTGAACGCATCAAGATATGGAGGATACGCTCCCTGGAAATCGGACAACCCTGCCAATAAGCCCTCGACTCAAAAATCATAGTCAATGTCTGTCGTATTCTGTGAAGCTGAACGCCTGACAAGGTGTCCTTGTTCATCGTACCTATCGAGGTTCTCACAAGGTGCTGGGAAAATGGTCCCTATTACACGCCCTGCCACAAAGGCACACTGAAATATATGCTTCTTCTTGTATGTTAGTCCAACTGACATGTCTTGAAAAGTCACATTCTTTATAGGGATTTCTTCACTCCCATGTATTCGTACAGGCACACGAACTCCTTGGCCATGGATGCTGGTGAAGCTTATGTCTTTGATCACAGGAACAGCCTTTGGATCGTACCCTTCATCTGGATGTTCGTTGTAGTCGGTTTTCATTACAATTCCCACTCTCACATTGTCAAATGTTAGGTTGCGGTACCTTATTTGTTGCACATAACCTCCTCTTCCGGGGGCAGTCTTGATACGAACTGCACGCCTCGAATTCCATACAATGACATTCTCTACGGTGACATTTGATACCCCACCAGACATCTCGCTTCCAATAGATATTCCAGCACTGTTTACAGAGTACACAGCAAGTCTTAATTATCATCTACAAAGCAATAGATGAATACTGCAATAGGGAAATTGGGAAGTAGACATACTTGAGTTTGTTCACTTCAGTTTCTATAACTGTGGCATAGGGCAAAGGCACGCGGATATACCATAAACATGCAACAGTAACTTATTGACGTTGTTGTTCACGCTTCTGTTTAAGAAGAGTATTGACCCAGTTGATTAATTACATACAGAATCACTCAGAAAAGTACTTGATTTCTTTGCAGCTTCTAACGTTGACCGATATTTTAATTTATTTTAACAAATAATTTGTACCTAAATTTATTCACCTGAAATAATTCAACATACTCGTGGGTCTGCTAAAATTTGGTTCTGAATTAATTATTAAACTAGATCAATGAAACAATGGACGAGGATTAAACCTATAATTGCTGAATAACTTTCAGTACAGTAGGATGTGCAAAGCTACTTGAGGTCAATGAGAATCTACCAAAATTGCCCCCTTAGAGAACTTCAATTTTGGAACATGCACAAATGTGCCTGATATCTATCTCTAAACATCACAGTCCCGCACAAACTAATATGCAGGGAAAGGCACCTAAAAGCAAGAGAAGCATGCAAAATATATTTAAGGATAAAGAGCCAACAGAAGTAATAGTGCAACTGTGCAAGTATATAAAGAGAAAATGCAAGATATCGAATTTGAAAAATGCAAGCGATTCAGCAACATGTTTGGGGTAATATTATAACTTGATATTGAACATTCAGCTAATCACCTGACCATAGAGCGAACCACTAGATTACGGATGAGAATATTTTTTGCAGGTCGCCCGTATGCAATTCCATATTGATCCCAGCCACTCTTAATTGCAATAGCATCATCCCCCACACTTATATAGCAGTCTTCAATTATCATGTCCTCGCATGAATCTGTTTACAGAAAGGAAGGAGCTCGGAAACATAATATTGCTAGCAGAAACACAGCCAAACCATATGCCAGCACTAGATCAGAACTTAAAGAGGTACTGGTTCAACATGAGAAACAGATCACTTTCACAGGTTGAACATACAACTGTCTGACCATCACCGAACTGACATAAATGAACTTCTATGAATGCTTACCAGGATCAATTCCATCAGTGTTTGGGGCCTCGAATATGGGAGCCAAAATCGTAACATTCCTTATGGTTACATTCTTGCAGTCGTATGGATGGAGAGTCCAAAATGGGGAATCACGCAAAGTTATGTTCGTGATCACAATATCGCTTGAATACATTATCTGAACAAGAGGACCCCTAGTGTGGTTTAGGAGCTTCTGGCGGTACTTCTTCCACCATGTTTGACCCTGGCCATTTATGGTACCATTATGTCCTGTTGATCAATAAACATAATCTTAGATCACTCTGACTTTGCACTTAACAGTTTGATAACAGATACTCACATTCAAGGTTCCTAGCAATCTTGTCCATAGAATATTATGCCTCATGATTTCTCCTTGACTACATTAATTCTCAGTAAAGTGCATATGACAGTTTTTTAGACGTCAACAATGGAAGACCTTTCTGAGTATATTAAACAAATTTAGGCAGCATCATTGAATAAAGAGTGACATGGAAGGTTAAATATTTTGTGATTTGACTAACCTCTGATTTGAATAAGAGACAAATCCAAGCCTTCCGTTAATGTATACATGTTGGAGAATGACAGTTCTGGAACTATAATAGGAAAGCTTTAAGAATATGTTCAAGTATAAATCACGTGAAGGAGTCAAATCCAAGTATTTCACCTTATTCATCAGTATCTTCCATATTGAGCTTCCAAATTGGCAAATAACTCAACATTAAAACAAAACAAAAAAACAAAAAAAAAATACTTTGGACCTAATTCATAAACGACGGATAAAAGTTCCCTGATGATTTGGAGGGCTAAAAGTTCTCCGGTTGGTAACAAATAAAAGCATAGTATGGACTATGGTACTGCAGAAAGATGTAAGTGAACTATGGACCAGGTAAGAGAGTCAGATCCAATTAGTTTCAAGAAATCCAGGTCATGGAACTCCCTAGACCATCTGTCAAGTCCTTGTACAGCTTTACAAATGATGCATAACAATCCGTCCATCATAAATCTTATAGGCTAATATCCTGATGTACTCGTGAATTGTTGCAACATTTCTTTCCCAGGGTACGGTTTCGTGTTACACCTGATTATAGTTTATATGTTGTGGGTTAAATTCACCTAGTTTACTATCACCACAAGGCAGAATCAATAAATTAAATTGTAGGGGCGGAACAGTGACATCCTAAGCACGTCTTATGATTCTCTGTGCTGGTCCACATGTTACTTTATAAAAATTTAAAGGACTAGGTTGGTTTATAATGTTAGTGGCCTGTACAAGAGCAGTCTTGAAGTTCAACGCACAATCTCACAGCATAAACTTAGGAGTCAAAGGGAGAGTATTTGACAGAACGTGCAATTTGAATTCAATAGGCAGCAGAATTGCATAAGATGAATTGACTGACCAGTGATGACAACATCTTTGAGATTTTGACCATGAATTAAGCTCCCATATCGAGGACCAGGATGCTCTCTCCCATACCCATAGGAAGGCAATGGTGGCATAAGCGGCCAATACTTCTCATCCTATTGCTCACATAAAGGAAAAGCTTCAATTGGCATGGATCCATGTAGTATATATATACTCAGATAGAGGTGGGAAATTTCCATGATCATGGAACCATGATATGAAGTGAGAAACACTAAATATATGCCAATTAAAATCCAAAACTAAACAGTTTGAACACCATCAATGCACACTACTCTCTCCATGAATGCGTTGTCCATAGAAAATTCATAATGAATTATCACAAGTGCTCGATATCTGATTAGCAGCCTTACATGTAAGTTCATCGCAATTTTGGATCTCAAAGGTCCAGTTCTAATCAATCCCACACAAGCTAGTTGGAGGTTGGTGTTCAATTGATACAGAAACTCAAGTAAAAAGCAGAGGCGAATCAACAGAAAAGGAAAGAAACAGACCTGAATTCCAAGTATAACAGCACCCTCGGCAAGGAATAAAGTCATGTGACTAGTGAGATTGAAAGGTCCAGTAAGCCAACTTCCTGGAGGCACATTCAGCTGCCCACCGCCTCTCTTCCCAAGCTTTGAGATTGCCAAGACAGCCCTCTCGAAGGCGACGGTGTTCACAGTGACCCCATCGCCCACCCCACCAAAATCGGTCAGATTAAAAGCCACCGGGCGGAGTTTGGGCATCGGCCGGACGGGCGCCCGCCAGAAGATATTGAACCCTCCGCCACCGACGACATTCTGCTGCCAGAGGAAGACGGAACCAAAGGCGGCGATCCACAAGACGGTGAAGAGGGTTTTGTGGGAAGAAAGAAATGTTGGGACCCAACGCTTCAAGTCGAGCCTCTGGTACTGGAACCGCCCCAGCGGCGGCGAGGTCTCCATCATGGAGGTTCAATCCAAGAGACACCAATACCGAAAGCTGTACACTTTTCAGGCTACTGTTAGATTTATATATGTATATATCTTTTCCCTTGTTCAAAGATTTTGGGTTTCTCCCGATTTTGAGAGCTGAATCAGAGATGGGCGGGTGAAAATGCGGGGAATTTGAACATGGATGTCTCGCATTCGGTTTGAGGTGGGAGTGAGAATTTGGTGAGATGTCTGAAATCAGTATCGGGTGGAATCTTGGTTGGTGAGGAGGAAATGAAAATGGTGGAGTGCATTTTGAAGGGAAGGCTCAACCAACGTTTGGTTTGTTTTAAATCTGAGATTATTATATATATACATATATTGCTCCCCGGGAGGTCAATTCTACTTGAGATTATTATTAGATCTGAAACCAAAAATGCAAGTAAGAGATAGGAAATTAGAGGTAAATACAATTTATTAGCCAATTAATTCGATTTCACGTGTTATGGTAGTAGTTAGGGGGAAGTGACAATCGAGTGATCCTTCTTACATTGAGCTTTCAAAACCATTTACTTTTGCCTTGCTTTACTTTAATTAGAAAACTTTTCAACCAAAACCGATTCGCTAGATAATGTTTCAAATAATTGAAGTATGGGTATACGGACCGGCTCTAGTCGATATTTAAACATACTTTCCCTGTATTGCACCCTACTAAGGTTTATACTTGGACCTTAGGTGAGAATTAATTGTGATATTCAGGACGAGTCAAGTTTTTGACGTCGTTGCCAGGGACAACGGTCTGTGATCTTGAAAAAGTTGTTTGGTGTTAATCTAGCTTTTAATTTCTAGCTTTGAAAGTGTGTGTGCTTTGCTTATGCTAGACTTGGTGTTGTTTTCTAAGTGTGTCTAGGGAGGTGCATGACCCAGAGCAATCCGACAACTTTGATACCACGTGACGAGGACATAAACCGAACTCTCCGACTCCTAGCACAAGAGAGGTAGCTAGCGAAGGCAAGGAGGAGAAGTGAAGAAAGGGGACAACAATTTGGTCCCGGTGCTGGTGGAGTAGAAGTTGAAGAAGTGGAAGGTGAACCCAACATTGCAGTAGAAATGGCTGGGAACCAAATAGAAGCAGGAGCCGCCCAAGCTCGTAACCTAAACGATGCGGCGGCGGAAGAGGAAGTCCCGAGGACAATGGGATACTATATGGCCCCACGGCTGGTGGACATTCAATCGCCAATCCTACCCCCTCTAGTGGCGGCCAACAATTTCGAGATCAAGCCGACTCTAGTGACCATGATACAGAACAATGCTTTGTTCCACAGACTTCCGAGCGAGTCACCAAGACAGTATGTGCAGAGATTCCTGGAGCTCGCGGGGAGCTTGAAAATCAATGGCATGTCGGCTGAAGCTTTGCATCTGAGGAAGACGGCCGAATGGAGGAAGAAGATCACCCATTTCGAGCAAGAAGAAGGCGAGACCTTGCAGGATGCTTGGGGGAGATTCTACGATTACTTTCTTCAATGCCCTCACCATGGGTTCGAGGAGCAGTTTCGAATTGAAACTTTCTACGGTGGACTAATCCAAGAGGGCAAGATTCTCATTGACTCGCTTTGTCAAGGGAAATTGATGAGTATGACTCCACCGCAAGTGACCCAATTGCTCCAGGACATAGCCCTCAAGGGGTACGATTGGGGTTTGACGAGGAGCGGGAGAAGAAGTAATGATAGAGGAGTGAGAAGTGCGGGAGCAAGCGCTCCACTTGAAGTGAAGCTTGACAAGTTGATCGAGGTGATTCTCGAAGACAAGGAGCAAGAAAATGGAGTAGTGCCATCTATTGAGTGGGGTACAAGTGAGGACCATGAGGAGGCTGAGTGGCACATGGTGAGTGAGGAATCGGCCCCATGTGAGCAGCTCTATTCCATCGCCCCTGTGCTTGACGACCGGATGTCCTGCCTTGAGGAGTTAGTGATGACCTTTGTCTCCTCCAGCTCCAAAAAGTTTGAAAGAATCGACAGGTTCATCGGAGAGGCAACAGAGAAGTTCTCGACCATCGAGGCATGGTTGGAGAGCCAGCAAAACCGTCTGACAACCCTGGCCACAAGTGTAGGGATTATGTAACGTCCGACCTTTTTCGAAAATCAAACCACAACTCAAACCCAAAAACCGGTTACTCCGGAGCAACCCAAACCATGTTTTTAAGTCAAACCAAAAATTAACCAACGACAATAACCAAAAATCTCAAACGAAAAGCCCTAAACAGTTGGGCAAATCTCAATCCAAACATTTGAACAGAAAACCTGAGTTTCCCAGTATACTCATAGGACAAGAAATAAAGACAAATATGATAAAAAGGGTCCCATCTCAATACCCTGATCCTTCCGACATCTTCAAGCTTGACGCGGCCGCCCTCCTTGATCAACCTCCTGGTGCTGGTTATGTCCTCTTCCCCTTTCCACACCTGGTGAGTGAGAAGGGGTCAGTCTCGTCGTTACTTTCTAAGGTCTTTGCCTAAGCAAACCCTACTAATACATTATTAGAAATTACCTCCTCTTACATGAAAGCCGTTCTCGCTTTCATCCTTAATATTTTAGTCCCTGTTAGCTTATAGAAGTTCTGTACGTCTATCTTAATTTATGTACTTATTACTAGGGTTCACCGCGTTACGTATCGCCGTCCGGTGTCCCTATCCTCAAGGCAATGGTACTGCGTTACGTATCGCCGTCCAGTCCATGCCCGGTCAACTACTGCGTTACGTATCGCCGTCCAGTAGTGACCCGACCATCTACCGCGTCCAGTAGTGGCCCAACCGCCCGGGGGTTCAATTACCATCAATCATACATCACATAAATAGCACAACGCGTGCCTCCACCCTTATAGGCGGTGGGATGCCTCACACACATAACGCGCATACTATAAAAATTAAATAACATAGCTGAATTAAAAAGGCATAAACTAAAAGATCTCGACGGAGATTTTACCCCCTTTACACTCACCTCTCAAGTGCCGACACTTTACTTCCTTTGAAGTGGGGTCCCTTAATTTGATCGCCTCCTTGATCCTATAAATCGAGATTAAATTTCCCTTAGTCGCTATTTCCCAAAACTTCCCGTTCTCCTAGCTTAGTCCCATAATTCCTTAAAAAGGTCTTAGCTCATCCTAACTAATTAAATAATCTCTTGCATAAATCTCCTAAAAATTCTCATGAACTTCCCAAAAGAAATCCATTACCCCTCAAACTACAAATTCTGACTTCTAATAACTTAAAACATAAACCAAAATCATTAACTATAATTTACACCTTCATTAACCCCTCCTTCTTATTTACTATAACAAAACTAATTTTCGAGCCTATGCCACAAATGCCTAAAATTCTGGTATCCAATTTATAACGTAGAAGATATACTCTAGTTTCACCTAAAATAAAAAAAAATGTAATAGAAATATTCTTACAACACTTTAATAATTTAAAACCGACACCATCTAAATTTTTATAAGTAGCGAGTCCGCTCTAACAATTACCAAATAATTTATGAACAAACATACGTGTATATTGCTTATACTAAAATTATCAAATCTAGTAAAAACATTCGCATACTATTTAACTGAAATAGTCTTCCCACCAATTTATTTTTATAATTAGGACAACAGCTCCAAAAATTCTTGAATTAATATCCAAACACCCTATTGATTTGTTCTTATTTATAAAATTATCCTACCATGAAAATGAAATTACCCCTAAGTCCTTATACTTTTCGAACAGACAGTAATGGTACCTGAACTATCTGATTCACGTCTCAAACTTTAGAGACTCGTATCTTCCTCGTCCGACGTTGAAACTCGATTCCGTCGAAACCGGGGTGCTACTGAGATTTCCCCCTTCACGATGATACCAAGGTTTCGATGCTTGGTGGTGATTGACTACGCCGGGACCGCCATCGAAGCTCTACCGTTCCATATGGAGAACGCTTTTGGTCGATGACGACGTTGGCGTTGGCCTTCCGGGACGGAGTACTGGTTGGCGCTGCTACTGCTCGTTTGCTCTCGCAAGCAGGCTTGGTTGCACGAAGCTTCTCTTGCGGTGGAATGGTGATGACAACGATGGAGGATCTTTATTCCTTCTTTCTTTCTATTTCCCTCTCCTTCGGTTCTCTTTGCCTACTGCAATTTACGGTGGAGGAGGGTTTAATGTAGTAACGGCTTGGTGGGGGGGTTAAAGTAGGCGGTGGTGATAATAATGATTATAGCTTGCCATGGGAGAGAAAACGTGCAGTGAGTGATGAGTGATAATTATTTTTTTTTTATGATAATAATAATAATTATTATTATTACTATTATCTCTAATCTAAGGTCGAACCCTTCGTACGTAATCGTCAATCAAAATGTTCGGTCGAACCTAGACTTCAAATGTCGGGATGTTACATTTCCTCCACCCTTATAAAAATTTCGTCCTCGAAATTTGAACTGCAGTATACTTACTTATACGATGTAACACAATCGCGTATACTATACAACGCTTTATTTGAAGGAACTGCTCTAGCCGGGATATAGCATTTCCCTCCCCCCTTCAGAAATTTCGACCTCGAAATTGTAGTCTAAACTGAGTGTTAGCTGTAATGAAACATGGCTGAACTACTGGATCTATTATTGAAATATCGAGAACGAGGCTACACGTGAAAGTACAAAGGTATCCACCAACTGCTAGTCTAAGCATCGTTAAACAACTCTGGGTACCTCTCCCTCATGCTACTCTCTGTCTCCCATGTTGCAGCCTCGCTGCCCTGGTTCCTCCATATCACCTTCACCATGGCAATTTTCTTCCTCCTCAACTCCTTTTCCTGCCTATCCACGATCCGGGCTGGAACCTCCTCATATGTCAAATCGTCCTCCAACTGGATGTCTTCATGCCTGATCACGTGGTCAGGGTTGGATCGATACGACCTTAGCATGCTGACATGAAAAACATCGTGGATCCTCGACAGGCTAGGGGGTAAGGCTAATCGATAAGCCAAAGGTCCCACACGTTCCAACACCTCATATGGTCCAATGTACCTAGGGCTGAGCTTCCCCTTTTTGCCAAACCGCATCACTCCCTTCCAAGGGGACACCCTAAGAAAAACTCTATCTCCCACCTGATGTTGGCGAGGAACTCCAGGCCTCTCGAGGTTACTCTTTTGTCGGTCCTGAGCCGCCTTCAAATTCTTACGAATTAATTCAATCTTCTCCATGGCCTTTTGCATCATCTCAGGGCCCTCTAATTGCCTCACTCCTTCAGCATCCCAATACAACGGAGTACGACACTTTCTCCCATACAGAACCTCATATGGAGCTGCTTGTATCGAACTGTGATACTGGTTATTATAAGCGAACTCTAGCAGAGGTAAATGTTCATCCCAAGCTCCCTCCATGGTCATAACACAAGCCCTCAAAAGATCCTCCAGCGTCTGTATCGTCCGCTCGGATTGCCCATCGGTTTGAGGATGGTATGCAGTAGAGAAATGCACCTTTGTACCCATAGCCTTCTGCAGACTAACCCAGAATCGCGACGTGAAGCTAGGATCACGATCAGAAACGATACTAAGTGGCACCCCATGTAGTCTTACAATCTCTCTCACATACAACCTCGCCAACTCCTCCATCCCGGGCTTGAACCTGATGGGTATAAAATGGGCCACCTTCGAGAAGCGATCAACAATCACCCAGACACCGTCATTCCCCCTCGGGGTCCTCGGCAAACCATATACAAAGTCCATAGTGACCTTCTCCCATGTCCATTGCGGAATCTCCAACGGTAAGTGTTCGATGATTGGGGCTTGATGCTCAGCTTTAATCATCTGACACTCCAAGCATTGGTAAACGTGAGCTGCGACCCCCTTCTTCATACCGGGCCACCAATAATGCTCCTTGAGGGTGCGATACATCTTGGTTGCCCCGGGATGCATCGCATAGGGAGCAGAATGAGCCTCATCCAATATGTCCTCCCTCAACTTGTCGACATCAGGTACGCACAGCCTTCCTCGAAACATCAACACTCCATCCAGTAGCTCAAACTTAGTGTTCTTCCCTTCCCGTATCTGCTTCCGGTACTTTTCAAACTCCACATCACCACCTTGCTTCTCCTTGATCCGCTCCTGTAGCATGGGACGAATCTTTAGAGTTGCTAACAACTTTGTTGCCTCCTCCAGTTCCAATTCCACGTTCATGGCCCTCAAAGAGACCAACTCGGGTAGAGGACTCTCCTTCTTCCGGCTTAGAGCATCGGCCACCACATTAGCCTTCCCGGGGTGATACTTAATCGTGCAGTCATAGTCACTTAGAAGCTCCATCCACCTCCTCTGCCTCATATTTAGCTCCTTTTGATCGATCAAGTGTTGGAGACTCTTATGATCAGTGAAGATGGTGAAAGTCTCTCCATAGAGATAATGCCTCCATAACTTCAAAGCGAAAACCACCGCTGCCAACTCCAAGTCATGAGTGGGGTAGTTCACCTCATGAGGTCGTAGCTGTCTCGAAGCATAGGCGATTACCTTCTTATTCTGCATCAGTACACAACCCAAGCCTTGATAGGAAGCATCACTATAGATTGAATACTCCCCACCGGGGGTTGGTAGTGCTAACACCGGTGCAGAGGTTAGCTTTTCTTTAAGTAACTCGAACGCCGCTTGACACTTCTCGTCCCAAACGAATGCCTTCCCTTTTTGTAATAGTTGTGTCATGGGTCTTGCAATACTGGAGAAACCTTCCACGAACCGCCGATAATAGCCAGCCAATCCCAAGAAACTCCGCACTTCTGGGACGTTCTTGGGTGGCGCCCAATTAGTCACAGCTTCTATCTTCTTGGGATCCACCTCAACTCCTCGCCCTGAAACGACATGCCCCAAAAACAAGACTTCTTTTAGCCAAAACTCACACTTGGAGAACTTGGCATACAGTTTCTCCTCTTTCAACCTCTGGAGGACCATCCTCAAATGCTGCTCATGCTCCTCCTGACTCCTAGAGTAGATTAGGATGTCATCGATGAAAACAATGACAAACTTGTCCAAATACTCATGGAGGACTCGATTCATTAAGGCCATGAAGGCGGCTGGAGCATTGGTCAGCCCAAACGGCATAACCAAAAACTCGTAGTGACCATACCGAGTACGGAAGGCAGTCTTAGGGACGGAACCGTCTGCCACCCTCAGCTGATGGTAGCCAGACCTTAAATCGATCTTTGAGAACACCTTTGCTCCCTGAAGCTGATCGAAGAGGTCGTCTATCCTCGGTAGAGGATAGCGGTTCTTGATGGTGGCCTTATTCAGTTTCCGGTAGTCGATGCACAATCTCATTGTGCCATCCTTCTTCTTTACAAACAACACGGGTGCTCCCCATGGCGATACACTAAGACGTATGAAGCCCTTGTCTAGCAGCTCTTGCAACTGTTCCTTCAACTCCTTCAACTCCACTGGTGCCATCCGGTAAGGGGGGATGGATATAGGTGCCGTGCCCGGGATCACTTCGATGTCAAACTCCACCTCCCTAGGTGGCGGCAACCCAGGGAGATCCTCCGGGAATACCTCAGGATACTCCCTTACAACAGGAACATCCCCCAACTTCTTCTCTTGTATCACCTTGACATGACACAGATAGGCTTCACATCCTTCTTGGATTAGGGTGACGGCTTTTACTGCAGAAATCAGGCTTCCAGGGATCATCTTCTTCGTCCCCTTGAATAAAGCGGTGCCCTTGCCCTCAATTTCGAAGCTAACTTCCTTCCTATAACAATCTACCTTTGCTCGGTTCTTGGATAACCAGTCCATACCCAAGATAACATCGAACTCACCAAAGGGCAGTAGAACCAAATTGGCCTCGAGCTCATGTCCGGCCACTGTAACTGGACAATCGCGGACGATCGAGTCTACAATCAATTGTTCTCCTACCGGGGTGCTTACCCCTAGATTTTGGCCTAACTTCACATGAGGCAACCCTAAAGCTCTCGCAAACTTGGTCGAAACAAAAGAATGCGTGGAACCGGAATCAATAAGGACAAAAGCAGGGTACTTGTAAAGGTAAATCATACCAGTCACCACCTCAGGTGCTGCCTCCGCTTCCTCTCTCCTCATGGCAAAAAGCCTCGGTTGTCCCCCTGTTGGAGGCCCCTGGTTCCTGCCTCGATCGTTGCGGTCAAATCGCCCAGTACTCCCTCCTTGACTGCGAATAGAGCGGCTTTGCTGACCACCAAACTGAGGTACTGTGTAAGTCCTTCCTCCTCCGCCTCTGACCGACTGTTCAGATGGTGCTCTCCCTTGCCCGCCTCTCCTGGGACACTCTCTGGCAAAATGACCCGGCTCGTTGCAGTAGTAGCAGACTCCTAAATGTTGTTTGCATACCCCGGAGTGGTCCCTCCCGCACTGATTGCAGGGAAACCTGTTGCTGAAGGTTTGACCAGGTCGAACCGAACCGCTTTGACTTTGAGTACCCCCAAAATTAAAGGTACCACTCGGCCTCCTCCTGAACTGACTCGACTGGCCAGCTCCCTCAGGCATGCTACTTGCCTTCCTCTTGCTATTCTCTCGTTGCACCGCTTCTTCATGTGAGGTTGCCTCGGCCCTCTCTATTCGGAGAGCCGCCTGATAAATTTCCTCTCTGTTGTTCCACATCAGCATACTCAACTGCTTCTTAAGGGTAGGCTTCAGACTCTCTAAATAGTGGACACGCTGGGCTGCCTCCCCTTGGAATTGGGGTCCTCCATAGGGCAGTAGCTTCTCGAACCGCGAGGTATACTCCGCAATGCCCTCCTTGTCTTCATTGCCCCACCTCTGCTTGATCAATATGAACTCCCTTTGCTTGCCGAGACGGTAGGCCTCAGGCACAAAATGGTCGCGGAATCTCTGCACCAGCTCTGGCCAGGTGATGGCCGGTGGGTCCACTCGGCTGGCTGGTTGGGTTTCCCACCAATTGTATGCCGCATCTTGCAGTAGGGATACCATCAGCAGTACCCTATCCTCATCATCTGCCCGCATTTCGGTCAACGTGCGTGTGACCTTTGCCAGCCATTTCTCCACCTCACTTGCATCCGTCGAGCGATCCCCATCAAAGTCTACTACTCCTCTCCTCCGGAAAGCTATGTAATCCGGGGGGTTCCTAGCCGCCACGGGATTAACATGCACGTTACTTGCTCTGCAAGTAAGTAGTACTCTTGTTAGAACCACATTTATTTGTCTTATCATGCTTGAGTATACTGGAAACTCTATAAACCTCTTCAAATCGGTTGGCCAACCATTTTTTTTTTAAATTTCCTTTTTCCTTTAAAACTGGAGCTTTGAAAACTCAGATCGTCAATTCCAGTATTTCTTGGAGACCAAGAAACAGAGGAGTGCCGGCTCTGATACCAAAATGTAATGTCCGACCTTTTTCGAAAATCAAACCACAACTCAAACCCAAAAACCGGTTACTCCGGAGCAACCCAAACCATGTTTTTAAGTCAAACCAAAAATTAACCAACGACAATAACCAAAAATCTCAAACGAAAAGCCCTAAACAGTTGGGCAAATCTCAATCCAAACATTTGAACAGAAAACCTGAGTTTCCCAGTATACTCATAGGACAAGAAATAAAGACAAATATGATAAAAAGGGTCCCATCTCAATACCCTGATCCTTCCGACATCTTCAAGCTTGACGCGGCCGCCCTCCTTGATCAACCTCCTGGTGCTGGTTATGTCCTCTTCCCCTTTCCACACCTGGTGAGTGAGAAGGGGTCAGTCTCGTCGTTACTTTCTAAGGTCTTTGCCTAAGCAAACCCTACTAATACATTATTAGAAATTACCTCCTCTTACATGAAAGCCGTTCTCGCTTTCATCCTTAATATTTTAGTCCCTGTTAGCTTATAGAAGTTCTGTACGTCTATCTTAATTTATGTACTTATTACTAGGGTTCACCGCGTTACGTATCGCCGTCCGGTGTCCCTATCCTCAAGGCAATGGTACTGCGTTACGTATCGCCGTCCAGTCCATGCCCGGTCAACTACTGCGTTACGTATCGCCGTCCAGTAGTGACCCGACCATCTACCGCGTCCAGTAGTGGCCCAACCGCCCGGGGGTTCAATTACCATCAATCATACATCACATAAATAGCACAACGCGTGCCTCCACCCTTATAGGCGGTGGGATGCCTCACACACATAACGCGCATACTATAAAAATTAAATAACATAGCTGAATTAAAAAGGCATAAACTAAAAGATCTCGACGGAGATTTTACCCCCTTTACACTCACCTCTCAAGTGCCGACACTTTACTTCCTTTGAAGTGGGGTCCCTTAATTTGATCGCCTCCTTGATCCTATAAATCGAGATTAAATTTCCCTTAGTCGCTATTTCCCAAAACTTCCCGTTCTCCTAGCTTAGTCCCATAATTCCTTAAAAAGGTCTTAGCTCATCCTAACTAATTAAATAATCTCTTGCATAAATCTCCTAAAAATTCTCATGAACTTCCCAAAAGAAATCCATTACCCCTCAAACTACAAATTCTGACTTCTAATAACTTAAAACATAAACCAAAATCATTAACTATAATTTACACCTTCATTAACCCCTCCTTCTTATTTACTATAACAAAACTAATTTTCGAGCCTATGCCACAAATGCCTAAAATTCTGGTATCCAATTTATAACGTAGAAGATATACTCTAGTTTCACCTAAAATAAAAAAAAATGTAATAGAAATATTCTTACAACACTTTAATAATTTAAAACCGACACCATCTAAATTTTTATAAGTAGCGAGTCCGCTCTAACAATTACCAAATAATTTATGAACAAACATACGTGTATATTGCTTATACTAAAATTATCAAATCTAGTAAAAACATTCGCATACTATTTAACTGAAATAGTCTTCCCACCAATTTATTTTTATAATTAGGACAACAGCTCCAAAAATTCTTGAATTAATATCCAAACACCCTATTGATTTGTTCTTATTTATAAAATTATCCTACCATGAAAATGAAATTACCCCTAAGTCCTTATACTTTTCGAACAGACAGTAATGGTACCTGAACTATCTGATTCACGTCTCAAACTTTAGAGACTCGTATCTTCCTCGTCCGACGTTGAAACTCGATTCCGTCGAAACCGGGGTGCTACTGAGATTTCCCCCTTCACGATGATACCAAGGTTTCGATGCTTGGTGGTGATTGACTACGCCGGGACCGCCATCGAAGCTCTACCGTTCCATATGGAGAACGCTTTTGGTCGATGACGACGTTGGCGTTGGCCTTCCGGGACGGAGTACTGGTTGGCGCTGCTACTGCTCGTTTGCTCTCGCAAGCAGGCTTGGTTGCACGAAGCTTCTCTTGCGGTGGAATGGTGATGACAACGATGGAGGATCTTTATTCCTTCTTTCTTTCTATTTCCCTCTCCTTCGGTTCTCTTTGCCTACTGCAATTTACGGTGGAGGAGGGTTTAATGTAGTAACGGCTTGGTGGGGGGGGGGGTTAAAGTAGGCGGTGGTGATAATAATGATTATAGCTTGCCATGGGAGAGAAAACGTGCAGTGAGTGATGAGTGATAATTATTTTTTTTTTATGATAATAATAATAATTATTATTATTACTATTATCTCTAATCTAAGGTCGAACCCTTCGTACGTAATCGTCAATCAAAATGTTCGGTCGAACCTAGACTTCAAATGTCGGGATGTTACATTTCCTCCACCCTTATAAAAATTTCGTCCTCGAAATTTGAACTGCAGTATACTTACTTATACGATGTAACACAATCGCGTATACTATACAACGCTTTATTTGAAGGAACTGCTCTAGCCGGGATATAGCATTTCCCTCCCCCCTTCAGAAATTTCGACCTCGAAATTGTAGTCTAAACTGAGTGTTAGCTGTAATGAAACATGGCTGAACTACTGGATCTATTATTGAAATATCGAGAACGAGGCTACACGTGAAAGTACAAAGGTATCCACCAACTGCTAGTCTAAGCATCGTTAAACAACTCTGGGTACCTCTCCCTCATGCTACTCTCTGTCTCCCATGTTGCAGCCTCGCTGCCCTGGTTCCTCCATATCACCTTCACCATGGCAATTTTCTTCCTCCTCAACTCCTTTTCCTGCCTATCCACGATCCGGGCTGGAACCTCCTCATATGTCAAATCGTCCTCCAACTGGATGTCTTCATGCCTGATCACGTGGTCAGGGTTGGATCGATACGACCTTAGCATGCTGACATGAAAAACATCGTGGATCCTCGACAGGCTAGGGGGTAAGGCTAATCGATAAGCCAAAGGTCCCACACGTTCCAACACCTCATATGGTCCAATGTACCTAGGGCTGAGCTTCCCCTTTTTGCCAAACCGCATCACTCCCTTCCAAGGGGACACCCTAAGAAAAACTCTATCTCCCACCTGATGTTGGCGAGGAACTCCAGGCCTCTCGAGGTTACTCTTCTGTCGGTCCTGAGCCGCCTTCAAATTCTTACGAATTAATTCAATCTTCTCCATGGCCTTTTGCATCATCTCAGGGCCCTCTAATTGCCTCACTCCTTCAGCATCCCAATACAACGGAGTACGACACTTTCTCCCATACAGAACCTCATATGGAGCTGCTTGTATCGAACTGTGATACTGGTTATTATAAGCGAACTCTAGCAGAGGTAAATGTTCATCCCAAGCTCCCTCCATGGTCATAACACAAGCCCTCAAAAGATCCTCCAGCGTCTGTATCGTCCGCTCGGATTGCCCATCGGTTTGAGGATGGTATGCAGTAGAGAAATGCACCTTTGTACCCATAGCCTTCTGCAGACTAACCCAGAATCGCGACGTGAAGCTAGGATCACGATCAGAAACGATACTAAGTGGCACCCCATGTAGTCTTACAATCTCTCTCACATACAACCTCGCCAACTCCTCCATCCCGGGCTTGAACCTGATGGGTATAAAATGGGCCACCTTCGAGAAGCGATCAACAATCACCCAGACACCGTCATTCCCCCTCGGGGTCCTCGGCAAACCATATACAAAGTCCATAGTGACCTTCTCCCATGTCCATTGCGGAATCTCCAACGGTAAGTGTTCGATGATTGGGGCTTGATGCTCAGCTTTAATCATCTGACACTCCAAGCATTGGTAAACGTGAGCTGCGACCCCCTTCTTCATACCGGGCCACCAATAATGCTCCTTGAGGGTGCGATACATCTTGGTTGCCCCGGGATGCATCGCATAGGGAGCAGAATGAGCCTCATCCAATATGTCCTCCCTCAACTTGTCGACATCAGGTACGCACAGCCTTCCTCGAAACATCAACACTCCATCCAGTAGCTCAAACTTAGTGTTCTTCCCTTCCCGTATCTGCTTCCGGTACTTTTCAAACTCCACATCACCACCTTGCTTCTCCTTGATCCGCTCCTGTAGCATGGGACGAATCTTTAGAGTTGCTAACAACTTTGTTGCCTCCTCCAGTTCCAATTCCACGTTCATGGCCCTCAAAGAGACCAACTCGGGTAGAGGACTCTCCTTCTTCCGGCTTAGAGCATCGGCCACCACATTAGCCTTCCCGGGGTGATACTTAATCGTGCAGTCATAGTCACTTAGAAGCTCCATCCACCTCCTCTGCCTCATATTTAGCTCCTTTTGATCGATCAAGTGTTGGAGACTCTTATGATCAGTGAAGATGGTGAAAGTCTCTCCATAGAGATAATGCCTCCATAACTTCAAAGCGAAAACCACCGCTGCCAACTCCAAGTCATGAGTGGGGTAGTTCACCTCATGAGGTCGTAGCTGTCTCGAAGCATAGGCGATTACCTTCTTATTCTGCATCAGTACACAACCCAAGCCTTGATAGGAAGCATCACTATAGATTGAATACTCCCCACCGGGGGTTGGTAGTGCTAACACCGGTGCAGAGGTTAGCTTTTCTTTAAGTAACTCGAACGCCGCTTGACACTTCTCGTCCCAAACGAATGCCTTCCCTTTTTGTAATAGTTGTGTCATGGGTCTTGCAATACTGGAGAAACCTTCCACGAACCGCCGATAATAGCCAGCCAATCCCAAGAAACTCCGCACTTCTGGGACGTTCTTGGGTGGCGCCCAATTAGTCACAGCTTCTATCTTCTTGGGATCCACCTCAACTCCTCGCCCTGAAACGACATGCCCCAAAAACAAGACTTCTTTTAGCCAAAACTCACACTTGGAGAACTTGGCATACAGTTTCTCCTCTTTCAACCTCTGGAGGACCATCCTCAAATGCTGCTCATGCTCCTCCTGACTCCTAGAGTAGATTAGGATGTCATCGATGAAAACAATGACAAACTTGTCCAAATACTCATGGAGGACTCGATTCATTAAGGCCATGAAGGCGGCTGGAGCATTGGTCAGCCCAAACGGCATAACCAAAAACTCGTAGTGACCATACCGAGTACGGAAGGCAGTCTTAGGGACGGAACCGTCTGCCACCCTCAGCTGATGGTAGCCAGACCTTAAATCGATCTTTGAGAACACCTTTGCTCCCTGAAGCTGATCGAAGAGGTCGTCTATCCTCGGTAGAGGATAGCGGTTCTTGATGGTGGCCTTATTCAGTTTCCGGTAGTCGATGCACAATCTCATTGTGCCATCCTTCTTCTTTACAAACAACACGGGTGCTCCCCATGGCGATACACTAAGACGTATGAAGCCCTTGTCTAGCAGCTCTTGCAACTGTTCCTTCAACTCCTTCAACTCCACTGGTGCCATCCGGTAAGGGGGGATGGATATAGGTGCCGTGCCCGGGATCACTTCGATGTCAAACTCCACCTCCCTAGGTGGCGGCAACCCAGGGAGATCCTCCGGGAATACCTCAGGATACTCCCTTACAACAGGAACATCCCCCAACTTCTTCTCTTGTATCACCTTGACATGACACAGATAGGCTTCACATCCTTCTTGGATTAGGGTGACGGCTTTTACTGCAGAAATCAGGCTTCCAGGGATCATCTTCTTCGTCCCCTTGAATAAAGCGGTGCCCTTGCCCTCAATTTCGAAGCTAACTTCCTTCCTATAACAATCTACCTTTGCTCGGTTCTTGGATAACCAGTCCATACCCAAGATAACATCGAACTCACCAAAGGGCAGTAGAACCAAATTGGCCTCGAGCTCATGTCCGGCCACTGTAACTGGACAATCGCGGACGATCGAGTCTACAATCAATTGTTCTCCTACCGGGGTGCTTACCCCTAGATTTTGGCCTAACTTCACATGAGGCAACCCTAAAGCTCTCGCAAACTTGGTCGAAACAAAAGAATGCGTGGAACCGGAATCAATAAGGACAAAAGCAGGGTACTTGTAAAGGTAAATCATACCAGTCACCACCTCAGGTGCTGCCTCCGCTTCCTCTCTCCTCATGGCAAAAAGCCTCGGTTGTCCCCCTGTTGGAGGCCCCTGGTTCCTGCCTCGATCGTTGCGGTCAAATCGCCCAGTACTCCCTCCTTGACTGCGAATAGAGCGGCTTTGCTGACCACCAAACTGAGGTACTGTGTAAGTCCTTCCTCCTCCGCCTCTGACCGACTGTTCAGATGGTGCTCTCCCTTGCCCGCCTCTCCTGGGACACTCTCTGGCAAAATGACCCGGCTCGTTGCAGTAGTAGCAGACTCCTAAATGTTGTTTGCATACCCCGGAGTGGTCCCTCCCGCACTGATTGCAGGGAAACCTGTTGCTGAAGGTTTGACCAGGTCGAACCGAACCGCTTTGACTTTGAGTACCCCCAAAATTAAAGGTACCACTCGGCCTCCTCCTGAACTGACTCGACTGGCCAGCTCCCTCAGGCATGCTACTTGCCTTCCTCTTGCTATTCTCTCGTTGCACCGCTTCTTCATGTGAGGTTGCCTCGGCCCTCTCTATTCGGAGAGCCGCCTGATAAATTTCCTCTCTGTTGTTCCACATCAGCATACTCAACTGCTTCTTAAGGGTAGGCTTCAGACTCTCTAAATAGTGGACACGCTGGGCTGCCTCCCCTTGGAATTGGGGTCCTCCATAGGGCAGTAGCTTCTCGAACCGCGAGGTATACTCCGCAATGCCCTCCTTGTCTTCATTGCCCCACCTCTGCTTGATCAATATGAACTCCCTTTGCTTGCCGAGACGGTAGGCCTCAGGCACAAAATGGTCGCGGAATCTCTGCACCAGCTCTGGCCAGGTGATGGCCGGTGGGTCCACTCGGCTGGCTGGTTGGGTTTCCCACCAATTGTATGCCGCATCTTGCAGTAGGGATACCATCAGCAGTACCCTATCCTCATCATCTGCCCGCATTTCGGTCAACGTGCGTGTGACCTTTGCCAGCCATTTCTCCACCTCACTTGCATCCGTCGAGCGATCCCCATCAAAGTCTACTACTCCTCTCCTCCGGAAAGCTATGTAATCCGGGGGGTTCCTAGCCGCCACGGGATTAACATGCACGTTACTTGCTCTGCAAGTAAGTAGTACTCTTGTTAGAACCACATTTATTTGTCTTATCATGCTTGAGTATACTGGAAACTCTATAAACCTCTTCAAATCGGTTGGCCAACCATTTTTTTTTTAAATTTCCTTTTTCCTTTAAAACTGGAGCTTTGAAAACTCAGATCGTCAATTCCAGTATTTCTTGGAGACCAAGAAACAGAGGAGTGCCGGCTCTGATACCAAAATGTAATGTCCGACCTTTTTCGAAAATCAAACCACAACTCAAACCCAAAAACCGGTTACTCCGGAGCAACCCAAACCATGTTTTTAAGTCAAACCAAAAATTAACCAACGACAATAACCAAAAATCTCAAACGAAAAGCCCTAAACAGTTGGGCAAATCTCAATCCAAACATTTGAACAGAAAACCTGAGTTTCCCAGTATACTCATAGGACAAGAAATAAAAACAAATATGATAAAAAGGGTCCCATCTCAATACCCTGATCCTTCCGACATCTTCAAGCTTGACGCGGCCGCCCTCCTTGATCAACCTCCTGGTGCTGGTTATGTCCTCTTCCCCTTTCCACACCTGGTGAGTGAGAAGGGGTCAGTCTCGTCGTTACTTTCTAAGGTCTTTGCCTAAGCAAACCCTACTAATACATTATTAGAAATTACCTCCTCTTACATGAAAGCCGTTCTCGCTTTCTTCCTTAATATTTTAGTCCCTGTTAGCTTATAGAAGTTCTGTACGTCTATCTTAATTTATGTACTTATTACTAGGGTTCACCGCGTTACGTATCGCCGTCCGGTGTCCCTATCCTCAAGGCAATGGTACTGCGTTACGTATCGCCGTCCAGTCCATGCCCGGTCAACTACTGCGTTACGTATCGCCGTCCAGTAGTGACCCGACCATCTACCGCGTCCAGTAGTGGCCCAACCGCCCGGGGGTTCAATTACCATCAATCATACATCACATAAATAGCACAACGCGTGCCTCCACCCTTATAGGCGGTGGGATGCCTCACACACATAACGCGCATACTATAAAAATTAAATAACATAGCTGAATTAAAAAGGCATAAACTAAAAGATCTCGACGGAGATTTTACCCCCTTTACACTCACCTCTCAAGTGCCGACACTTTACTTCCTTTGAAGTGGGGTCCCTTAATTTGATCGCCTCCTTGATCCTATAAATCGAGATTAAATTTCCCTTAGTCGCTATTTCCCAAAACTTCCCGTTCTCCTAGCTTAGTCCCATAATTCCTTAAAAAGGTCTTAGCTCATCCTAACTAATTAAATAATCTCTTGCATAAATCTCCTAAAAATTCTCATGAACTTCCCAAAAGAAATCCATTACCCCTCAAACTACAAATTCTGACTTCTAATAACTTAAAACATAAACCAAAATCATTAACTATAATTTACACCTTCATTAACCCCTCCTTCTTATTTACTATAACAAAACTAATTTTCGAGCCTATGCCACAAATGCCTAAAATTCTGGTATCCAATTTATAACGTAGAAGATATACTCTAGTTTCACCTAAAATAAAAAAAAATGTAATAGAAATATTCTTACAACACTTTAATAATTTAAAACCGACACCATCTAAATTTTTATAAGTAGCGAGTCCGCTCTAACAATTACCAAATAATTTATGAACAAACATACGTGTATATTGCTTATACTAAAATTATCAAATCTAGTAAAAACATTCGCATACTATTTAACTGAAATAGTCTTCCCACCAATTTATTTTTATAATTAGGACAACAGCTCCAAAAATTCTTGAATTAATATCCAAACACCCTATTGATTTGTTCTTATTTATAAAATTATCCTACCATGAAAATGAAATTACCCCTAAGTCCTTATACTTTTCGAACAGACAGTAATGGTACCTGAACTATCTGATTCACGTCTCAAACTTTAGAGACTCGTATCTTCCTCGTCCGACGTTGAAACTCGATTCCGTCGAAACCGGGGTGCTACTGAGATTTCCCCCTTCACGATGATACCAAGGTTTCGATGCTTGGTGGTGATTGACTACGCCGGGACCGCCATCGAAGCTCTACCGTTCCATATGGAGAACGCTTTTGGTCGATGACGACGTTGGCGTTGGCCTTCCGGGACGGAGTACTGGTTGGCGCTGCTACTGCTCGTTTGCTCTCGCAAGCAGGCTTGGTTGCACGAAGCTTCTCTTGCGGTGGAATGGTGATGACAACGATGGAGGATCTTTATTCCTTCTTTCTTTCTATTTCCCTCTCCTTCGGTTCTCTTTGCCTACTGCAATTTACGGTGGAGGAGGGTTTAATGTAGTAACGGCTTGGTGGGGGGGGGGGTTAAAGTAGGCGGTGGTGATAATAATGATTATAGCTTGCCATGGGAGAGAAAACGTGCAGTGAGTGATGAGTGATAATTATTTTTTTTTTATGATAATAATAATAATTATTATTATTACTATTATCTCTAATCTAAGGTCGAACCCTTCGTACGTAATCGTCAATCAAAATGTTCGGTCGAACCTAGACTTCAAATGTCGGGATGTTACAGATTATCTCACAAGCAGCTCGTTCTTGGAAGCCAATCAACGAAGTAGAAGTAGGGGCAATTGCTCTTCGAAGCGGAAGAGAGGCCAAAGAGTTACCCCCAAAGAAGAAGCTGCTCGCAGCAGAGGAGCAACAAGTCGTCGATAGCTTCCCCGCATAGCAGGAGGCCATAAGTGAAAAGGAAAAAGAGAATGCCAATCCGACCCCTCAACCGGAGTGAGAGAAGGAAAAAGCAACCCCAACTCTCCCCTATCCTTCTCGACTTCGCAATGACCGCATGGCATAAAGTTTATGGAGTTGATGAACCAGTTGCATTTGAACATCCCCTTCATGGAGGCCGTTACCCAAATGCCCAAGTACGCCAAATACTTGAAGGACCTCCTCACCAACAAGAAAAAGCTAGAGGGGGTAGCAATGGTGAGCTTGAATGAGGAATGCTCCGCCGTCTTGCAGAACCAATTGCATGCGAAGCGAAAAGATCCATGGAGTTTCACTATCCCTTGCTTTATTGGTAACATGTGCATAAGAAAATCCTTGGCGGATCTAGGAGCTAGTATAAATGTGATGTCCTATAAGCTGTTTCAAAAGCTAGAACTAGGAGAACTTAGATCCACTATGATGAACATTCAATTGGCGGATAGGTGTATAGTACGGCCTAAAGGTGTTCTGGAGGACTTACTCATTAAGGTAGGACCTATCATTTATCCTGTCGACTTCGTCATCTTAGACATTGATGAGAATGTTAAGGTCCCCCTCATCTTGGGTAGGCCTTTATTAGCCACCGCCAAGGCTTTGATTAATGTGCATGGGGAAAAGTTGGTGCTTAGGGCAGGGGAGGAAGAGGTTACATTCTCTGTTGATGATAGCATGCAGTTGTCTGGTTTCCATGATGATTTTGATTATTGCGAAGAGGTTTTTGACTTCATGGAGGCACTCGCATCAGCGGGTGCCCTTACTTCTGACCTTTTTGAGGAGTGTTGTTTGGTAGGAACGGACATCACGGACTCCCTGGAGAATGGAAGCCAACCCCCACAAGATCAAGAAGTGGAGGCCCTACCCTCAATGCCTAAAATCTCTACCTCTTTGAAGGAACCCCCTGAGTTGGAGTTGAAGCCTCTGCCTCCTCACATCGAATACGCCTTTTTGAGGGATGATGGAAAGCTTCACGTCATCATCAACGCCAATCTTACAATGGAGCAGAAGGCGAAATTAATTGGGGTCCTAAGACGTCATGAGAGGGCGATAGCATGGAAGATCACAGATATCCGGAAATTGGGCCGAACATTTGTTCACACAAGATCCATCTGGAGGAGGGTGCCAAACCGGTTCGGCAACTGCAAAGGTGAGTGAATCCTAATCTGGAAGAAGTGGTGAAAGCAGAAGTGATTAAGCTATTGGATGTCGAGATTATCTACCCTATCTCGGATAGCCAATGGGTAGAGGGTGTGCATCGACTATCGAAGATTGAACGATGCCGCTCGTAAATATCACTTTTCTTTGCCTTTCATCGATCAAATCCAGGAGAGGCTTGCTGGACACGATTACTACTGCTTCCTAGATGGATGTCAGGATACTTCCAGATTCCAATCGTCCCAGAAGATCATGCCATCATGCCAAGACAACATTCACATGCCTCTTCAGAACATTCCATTGAACGTAATTCTCGTATTATAATTTTGTTAATAAAACTTCATTTAGATTATTATGAGGTTAGGACAATAAATGCAAAGATTTTAGTTATTAGGAAGTATTTTGACGTATTAGAAATGAAACAAGAGAAACTTAATCCACATTCAGCTTTTCATATTAAGGATTTTAAATGAATACAACTAAACAAGATGATTATATTTATGCATGATAGACCAGCAACCCAACTGGCTAAAATGCTAGTCGTATAGCTCGTCCGTTCCTCAAGAACTAGGGTTTGAAACCCTGTCACCGCCATTTTTGGATTTCTCGTTTTATTTCAGAGAAAGAGGAAGGGTAGTTTCGTAAATACTCAAAAATACGGTGGCAAGGGGCTGTAAATGCGACCTAACCCTAGGGGCAATTTAGTCATTTAAAAAGTCATGGTATATAACTCTCTTAAACAAAACCCTAATTGACTCTAAGCGGCTAGCCGCTGTTCTGTTCTTCCCCTCTCTCAATTTCTCTCGATCCTTCCCCTCTGTGCGGTCTTTCGGAAGACGAGACCCTAAGTCAAAGCCTTAAACAAAACAAACAGCAAACTCTATTCCTCCTCTCTACTGTCCGTCGGAACCGCTCTTCTCTCTCGTCGCCGGTCAAGGAATCTGACCACGATGAACCTAAATCAGAGACTTCCTCTCTAGATGTAAGTAAAATCGACATGCATGTTTCCTTTCTTTGCTTTTTGGTTTTTAATAGGATTTTAACCTTCCTTTTTCTGTTTGAAGCGATGGTTTCTGAGTTTTGGTTTTGGTGACAAGGAGAACAGGTATTCTGGTCTCGGAGGAAGGACGGGGTCACCGGTAATGGGGTGTTCATCTCGTCGGTGATGACGATCGACAACCAGACAAATAGGAACAAGGAGATCCGCATAAGATTGGCTTTGCCTGTGGAATTTTATTCGATTTTTTTTTTGTGAAGATGTGAATTTCTGATTTTCTCTGGGTTTCGGTATTGAGCGAGGGGGAAGAAGAAAAAAAGGTCACTGGAGGAGAAAGCAAACTTGCCGTCAACGAGCATCCCAGCGAGAAGAGAAGACAAGTGGGGGTTTTGTTCTATAATTTTTTTTTATTTCGATCTGGGTCGGATCTGACCTCTACCCTTGTTTTGAAGCAGGTTATGAAAATGGACGAATTTAGGTGAGGTTCCCATAACCTCGGTTTAGTATGGTTATGAGTTTTAACCTCAAAACTAGAGTATTTGTAGTGGATTTGAAATGGTTGGTGGATCTGGATTTTTAGGAAATATGATTGTGTGTATATTTTGATTGATTCTGAAAGGGTGGTTTGTCTCTGGAATTGGTTTTGATTCTTATTATGCTATCAATCGTTTAAAGAAAACCAAATCGGTTTGGAATGGTAAGTTAGTCTCTAGTGATCAGCGCTACTGCTTCTGATCTAATTAACAACAAAAATCAAGATTTTCACTATTTTTATATAATGTAACCATTGGTATTTTTAGTTGAACTACGGTGATTTCTTTGAGATCTAGAGTTTAGAGGGAGAAATAAATATAGAAATATTATAATCGTGTTTATTACAAATAAACCACTGATTTCTCTGTTAAATAAGAAAAGTATGTTCTAAACTCAACGCCACTGATTGTGATTTTATTCTAAGATTGCCATTTTCTGAGTTGGTTCCCAAAGTGTTTTTTTTTTAATGTAAATCTGATGGTTATGATGATTTTTGGTGTGTCTGGATCTGTACTAATCCATGGCCTTCTAAAATGTTTTTTTTGTTGAAAAAATGGTTTCTGCACTTCCTATAGACCTTTGCATATTTGAGTTCTACTTTTATCATCTATTCGCTAGAAAGGAAATTGAAAGCATGGCTGTAATTTAAAGCAAGACACTAATTCATGGATAGTTGAATCGACCGGTAATAGCAACGATATACATAATGATAGGCTAGGAATGGTAATGAAATTGATGCAAAAATAACCAGCTACTTTAATCGCAACTCATGAATATAGTATAATCTATGTAATTGGAAAAACTAAAATAAAATGCAATAAGTAAGCTTGATGGAATGAGCACGAATGGAATTGACGATATTGTTATTGAATCAAAGAGAGATTTGAGGTTTACAAGCACTAACCATTTGGAAACGTTGGATCTCCTAATCCTTGTTTTTAAGCTATTACACACTTTGGACTAGAAATCGTTGTTCTTCAGCTATTACGAACTTTGGGCTACCATTTTTGTAAAAGGGCAAAAGGAAAAATGCTTCTATCACTCTCACTATTTCTCAAGCGTTTTCCCCATGTCTTCCGTTCCCAAAAAATGTTCCCAAACTTGAGAGCCAAAGAGCTCTTTAATAGTAAAAGAAAGCGCCATGTGTCATGTTGTAATTGATGACGAGCATGACATGCTTCTCTCTGATTGGTTGATCCTCAAGGCTGCATCTGAAGCCTCAACCTGCAAAGTGGGTTGCTGAGTGGCTATGTTGGAGAGCTCTTGGTCGGTTCTGAATGGTCAGGTCGGGTGTGGGCCGAGCCTGATTTGGGCAAGGATGGATTAGGACCACATCAGTTTGCAAACTTGAGCTTCTGGGCCGGCCTATTCATTGCTGATCTGGTGGGCCGGACTCTGATTATGGGTTTGACTTGGGCTTGAACTAACTGATCTCTCTTTTTTTTTACAGGTTGCTGTTGTTGGTTTCGGGCTCTCAAACAGTGACATGGATTTGAGAAGACATAGCCCATTGTATTCAAGTCGACTGTTATCCGCAAGTAAACCATTTATGTATTCAAGCCGACTAAACCCCACTTCTTAGTTTGAAGTCTTCAAGTCTTTTCATAGTTCTTAGACCCAGACAAAATGTGGGTTCTACAAGGTGCATTCCATTTGGATTGTGCAATGCCCCAGCGACAAGTCCAAAGATGCATGGTAGCCATTTTTGATAATCTAGTGGGGGAGATAACATAAGTGTTCATGGACGACTTCTCGGTGTTCGGAGATTAATTCTCTCACCATCTTGCCAAATTGGAGAAGGTCCTTGAGTGATGTGAATAAATCAATAGCTTTGAGTTGGGAGAAGTCGCCTTTTATGGTTCGGGGGGGGGGGGGGGGGGGCATTGTGTTGGGTCACAAAATTTCCAAGAGAGGGAGTGAGGTGGATCGAGCCAAAGTTGAGACAATAATCAAGCTCCCTCCACCAACCACGGTCAAGAGCATCAGGAGTTTCCTTGGGCATGTGACACGCTAAAACACAACACCTAACAATGGACAAGTGTAACCAATGAAAGGGACTGCAGTATAGTGGCACAAGTAATAAATATCGAATCCACGGGTCTCTAGAGTTACTATTACTCAGCTTCAGTTCATTATCTAGCAAACTAGATTAAGAATTGATTTATAAACTACTCTACTGACTACTCTACTAATTACAAGTTGGGAACTCACTTAGGTATGATTCCCCCTAGCTCCTCAATTAGGTCCAAGTTGCAATTACCTTTGGTTGATCTACTGTTGATTAAAATGCGGAAGATCCGACAGTAGCTTGGAATCTCTTAAGCTGACCAAGCCCTCTCAGTCCAACTACCCGGCAGGCGACTAACCTTCACCGGGATAGAAAACTGAGGCTATGAACACAGAACTTCACTACCGGAATTGGATTCCAGTACAAAGCAGTAGATTGACTAACTCTCGTATAACCAATTCACCACCATCAATCAAGGAAGCTCTCTTAACCTAATCAGATTCTATCTATCATAGGTTAAAGCAGAAATCAAGAGAATTTGATCAAGATTCAATTGAATCAATAAATCATGCCTCAATCAATTATAATCAAACAATATAGCATCCAAAACTTCATACAAGAAAGATCCTAACACATGGAACTAGGGTTCCTCAAAACCTAAGTGAAGGGAAGTTACTCCATAGAGAAGAGAGAGACTGTAGAAATCTGATCTAGATCTTCAATCTCCATCTCCAAGCTTGATTCCCGAGCTCCAATGGCGAAGAAATCCTCCAAAATAGCTCCAAGAATGTTACCAAGTCGCTCTCTCTCTCTAGGGTTCGTTCCTTGGGTGTTTGGGAACCAAAAACCCAGCTCTCTCCTTTCCTTTGGCTGAAAATCGAGTTTTAAACAGAAATTCCCGATCACGCGGCCAGGCCACACGGCCGTGTGGCTTTCCCAGCTGCCCGTGTGAAGGCTCGGTGATTTCCACACGGCCACGTGGCCAGTTCACACGGCCGTGTGGGTCGTGCCCGTGTGGGTTGCTCAGCCTCTGTTTAATGCTTCGTTTCTCCCTCGTCCGGACTCCGAATCAGTCGCCGTTTGATCCCAAACGCTCGTAGTCTCGTCCTCTTTCTTTTCATGACAAGATTGCATGAGTATTTGTCCAAAAAGGGAGGTAGAAATACATTCTTCTTCAGGTCATGCCCGAGTTTCTTCTCCCGAATCGTCAATTGATCTCTGATTGATTTGAAACTTGCGCCTATGCTTCACTTTATGTTCTAGGACCTGAAATGTGACAAAGGAACACAACCTAGCATAAAATAGGACAAAGACGCAATAATTCAAGCTCAAACAATCAAGAAACAAAGGGGAAAACGTGTGCAAATCCGAGTCATCAAATCCCCCCACACTTAACTGTTTGCTTGTCCCCAAGCAAACCTAACTCAAACCAATGCAGGTCTCCAGACCTCTATAGCAACAAACAACCCCGATCGTCGGTAGAGGATTTCCTAGATCATATAGCATCTTACGAGGTCAACTGGTCTTCTAAGACGTCCCCTATCTCTCTCAATGCGAGTACTAGACTCAAGCCAGGAACATGAGAAGAAGTAGAAGTAAGACAGTCAGTTCATGGACAAAGGGACTCACACCATTCACAACCAAGGACTCGTTGTACCGGGGTGCTCTTTCACTTCATTTCACCGTTGGAACCCCTTTTTGCACTTTCATTTACATTTCTTTTTCTCTTTTTTCCTTCATTCACTTGGCGGGGGTTCCAACTGCAGTCTTTTGCACGGTCGACCCTTATTAGTCAAGCAAGAGCAATTTTTGTACATCTAGCGCTCGCCAGAGTACTTCTTTTAACTCCTTTTCCTCAACTCGTGTGGAGGGTCAATGAAATCAAGGGGGGTCGGAAGCTCTATCCGTGCCCTTAAAAACACATCCTCAAGTAGGCAAACCGTTCAACGGGTGAAAATTTTACTTGTACTAGAGACAGCTTAGTTTCACCTTGTAGGAGTACCCCACTAAGGATCACTAAAATCTCTTCCAAAACCCGATTTTGTGCAATGAACGGTGCCACACACGTTGGGCTTACCCCATGTTTAAGATTTCTATGATTTCGACATGGAGGACCAACTGCTTCCCATTTTCCATATGAGCACCCTGTTCGATACACGAGTCCATAACACAATCCAAACAGAGTCACCATTACCACATGAATTCAACGGTCTTAGCTCCACTAATTCACAAAATCAACTGGCACAACAGAGAGCTAGATAGGAAAAATCTTATACTTCAACATCCTCCACAGTGCTACACTACCTCCCTAGGTTGCACATTACTATAGAGAAGTCGATTCAAAGCATACTGAGCAGGCAATTTGCAAGGAAACACGTACTTGGAGCCCTCAAATTTAAAATTTTGGACAGTGGACTAGGCTCCAAGCACACAAACAGCCAAACATTCACCCGCATACATAATCGAACACCCCCCCACACTTAAGCACGACATTGTCCTCAATGGAGGAAAGATAAGTAGGGTAGAATGAAGTTACCAGATCAAGGGTGAATGATGATGGACGGGTCAGGCGGTGCATTCCAGGAAGAGAGAGTAATCAGAACGCAAACACCACACAATATCTCACAAAGGTTGAGTTATTGACTCTAAAATCAAATAACAAAACTGACTCAACCGAGGAGAAATAGAGAAAGAAATGCAAACCGACTGGTTGGGTTGCCTCCCAACAAGCGCTTCTTTCACGTCGTGAGCCAGACGATGGCTCCTAAGTTTTGGTCCATGCTAGAACTTCCTTGAAGTTGAGGTTCTCGTCAATGAGGTGGAGTCGCAAGTCACGAGCATGTGGTATGACTGGTGATGGAAGCTCGTGCACTTGATGCAGATGAAGTCTCCATCCTCGAGACCTCTTCTTCTCTTTTCTCATCCCATTGCCCCAAACCAGATATGACAGCATCGATTGGCCACCATCGCGTCCACCAAGAGGGACCGATGTCGATGTGGCCTTGGTCTGGCAAAGAGACACTGCAAATGGGTCCTTGCTAAGCAGTTCCTTGAAGTTTGGTGGAGATATCACATGTAACTCATGGCCGGTGCAGACCTCTTCCACCTTAACTCCGTCCTCAGCCTGGACGCCAATTGCTTCTTCAACCCCCCTTTCTTCTTCATGTGGTATCACCCCTGGGAAGTGATCAAGAACTCCTCCTGCTTCACTTTCGTCATCCTCCACAACTTCTTTCTGCACCCTTTCTTGCTCTTCTTCTTCTAGCACAGATTGGAGAGCAAGTCGCCATGTAATTTCTTCGATGAGATCATCTTGCATCTCCTCGCTCGGGCAAAGCATGTTAGAGCAGAAATAAGGAAATGTGTGATATGCAACCAGAGGACTTTCCTGATCATGATTATCATGGGAGTTCTCTGTGATAAATTCTGTATGCTCCTCAACATCCCCGTAGCCTTTGTCATCCTCCACCTCTTTTAGCGTGGTAGCAGAAAGGTGATCTTGAGCAAGATGTGAGCAAACTTGCTCCACCCACTCTGTTTGCTTCGCGGAGCGCTGAATAGTCTCCTCCATTTCATGGAGAAATGAGGGATCGGAAGGGGCAAGGGCTTTGATTTGAAGATCCATCTTGGAGCATGATCTCTCAGTGTCTCGAGCAAACTGCTCTACGAGAAGCCTTAATTGTTTGTTCGGATCTTCCAGTGAAGTGTAGCATGGCTCTGTAGAGTGGCCAGTGAAGGCCTCCATGGCTAACTCCAACTCTGATGGCCCTACGGGTTGTGGGAGAAAGTCTTCTTGGTAATGAGGTTGTTCTTGATATGCCCAGGGGTCTGATTGTTCTCCGTAGTAAGGGGGTTGGTACTGGAACCCAAATCCATAGTCTTCTCCTCCTTGATTGTTGTAGGGAGTCTCGGGGTAATACCACTCGGATGGTGGTGGATACCCCCAATGGTTGGAGAAGCCATGAGGATCCATGATTCAGATCTGCACCAACAAAAACAAAAAACACCCAAGTAAAAAGCAAGGGTGGAAAAGAAAAGAAAAACGCTAAAGTAACAAACTTCTGCCTTTCCTAATAATCTAGAAAGTCCCCGGTAACGGCGCCAAAAACTTGACACTCTAAAACACAACACCTAACAATGGAAAAGTGTAACCAATGAAAGGGACTGCAGTATAGTGGTACAAGTAATAAATATCGAATCCACGGGTCTCTAGAGTTACTATTACTCAGCTTCAGTTCATTATCTAGCAAACTAGATTAAGGATTGATTTATAAACTACTCTACTGACTACTCTACTAATTACAAGTTGGGAACTCACTTAGGTATGATTCCCCCTAGCTCCTCAATTAGGTCCAAGTTGCAATTACCTTTGGTTGATCTACTGTTGATTAAACTGCGGAAGATCCGACAGTAGCTTGGAATCTCTTAAGCTGACCAAGCCCTCTCAGTCCAACTACCCGGCAGGCGACTAACCTTCACCGGGATAGAAAGCTGAGGCTATGAACACAGAACTTCACTACCGGAATTGGATTCCAGTACAAAGCAGTAGATTGACTAACTCTCGTATAACCAATTCACCACCATCAATCAAGGAAGCTCTCTTAACCTAATCAGATTCTATCTTTCATAGGTTAAAGCAGAAATCAAGAGAATTTGATCAAGATCCAATTGAATCAATAAATCATGCCTCAATCGATTATAATCAAACAATATAGCATCCAAAACTTCATACAAGAAAGATCCTAACACATGGAACTAGGGTTCCTCAAAACCTAAGTGAAGGGAAGTTACTCCATAGAGAAGAGAGAGACTGCAGAAATCTGATCTAGATCTTCAATCTCCATCTCCAAGCTTGATTCCCGAGCTCCAATGGCGAAGAAATCCTCCAAAATAGCTCCAAGAATGTTCCCAAGTCGCTCTCTCTCTCTAGGGTTCGTTCCTTGGGTGTTTGGGAACCAAAAACCCAGCTCTCTCCTTTCCTTTGGCTGAAAATCGAGTTTTAAACAGAAATTCCCGATCACGCGGCCAGGACACACGGCCGTGTGGCTTTCCCAGCTGCCCGTGTGAAGGCTCGGTGATTTCCACACGGCCACCTGGCCAGTTCACACGGCCGTGTGGGTCGTGCCGTGTGGCTTGCTCAGCCTCTGTTTAATGCTTCATTTCTCCCTCGTCCGGACTCCGAATCAGTCGCCGTTTGATCCCAAACGCTCGTAGTCTCGTCCTCTTTCTTTTCATGACAAGATTGCATGAGTATTTGTCCATAAAGTGAGGTAGAAATCCATTCTTTTTCAGGTCATACCCGAGTTTCTTCTCCCGAATCGTCAATTGATCTCTGATTGATTTGAAACTTGCGCCTATGCTTCACTTTATGTTCTAGGACCTGAAATGTGACAAAGGAACACAACCTAGCATAAAATAGGACAAAGACGCAATAATTCAAGCTCAAACAATCAAGAAAACAAAGGGGAAAACGTGTGCAAATACCGAGTCATCAGCATGCTAGGTTTTACCGACGGTTCATTGAGAACTTCTTGAAGATTGCATTACCCTTGACCAAGCTTTTAGAGAAGGATGCCCCAACCCTTTTCACAAGGGAATGTTCTGAAGCTTTTAACATCCTTAAGGAGAAGCTTACAAATGCCCCCATAATGGTCTCACCGGATTGGAGCCTTTTTTTCGAGCTCATGTGTGATGCTAGTGATTATGCAGTGGGAGCGGTGTTGGGACAAAGGCGGGGTAGACATTTTCAACCTATTTGCTACGCCTCAAAGACACTGAATGATGCTCAGGAGAACTACACAACTACCGAAAAAGAGTTGTTGGCAGTAATCTTCGCTTTCGATAATTTCAGGACTTATCTGGTGCTCTCAAAGGTTATTGTCTACACCGACCACTCCACCATCCGCTTCTTGATGAGCAAGGCAGATGCCAAGCCCCGACTAATCCGATGGATCCTATTACTTCAAGAGTTTGATGTGGAGATCAGGGAAAAAAGGGGGTCGAAAATCTTGCGGCTTACCACCTCTCGCGGCTCCAAGGATCGGGAGGGAGCACCTCCCCAAGAGAGATAAATGACACCTTCCCCAATGAACGGTTATTCGCCCTCGCTGCTGCAGAGAGTGCCATCCCTTGGTTCGCAAACTTCGCCAACTATCTGGTTGGAGGTCAGCTGGGCAAGGGAGTGAATACACATGAGAGAAATAAGTTTTTCTCCGACCTCCGATGCTACTTTTGGGATGATCCCCACCTCTTTCGGATTGGGTCCGACAGAGTCATTCGGAGGTGTGTACCGAAGGAGGAAATGACGGATATCTTAAACCACTGTCATACGGGACCAGCAGGAGGCCATCACGAAAGCAACCAAACAGCAAGAAAGGTGCTCCAGTTGGGATATTGGTCGAGCCTTTTTTGGGATGCCTACAAATTTGTGATTCATTGTGACAAATGCCAAAGGACAGGTAATGCTTCTAACCGAAATGAGATGCCCCAAACAATTTCTATCACTTGTGATATCTTTGACGTTTGGGGCATCGATTTTATGGGTCCTTTCCCCTCGTATTTTAGTAACAAGTACATTTTGTGGTCGTAGACTACATCTCGAGGTGGGTTGAGGCTCAAGCTCTTCCCACCAATGATGCAAGACGAGCTATGTATTCGACAAACTCCTCGATCGCTTCGGCGTCACCCACCAGGTGTCCATGGCCTATCATCCCCAAACTAGTGGACAAGTCGAGTTATTAAATAGGGAACTAAAACAGATACTAGAAAAGACTGTGGATCAATCCCGCAAGGATTGGTCCGCAAAACTCGATGATGCTTTATGGGCGTACCGCACAGCCTACAAAACCCCCAATATGAATCTCGCCTTACCATTTGATGTATGGCAAAGCGTGCCACTTTCCCGTAGATCTAGAGCACAAGGCATTCTGGGCCACAAAGCTTTTGAATATGGACCCTATTTTGTGTGGCAATGAACGAAAGTTGCAGGTGCTTGAACTCGAGGAATGGCGTCTCGAAGCCTATGAGAACACCAATATTTACAAGGAAAAGACGAAGCGCTTGCATGCTGCTTGACTGAAAGGAGGGAAGATTCCCAACCGTGAGACCAGGTTCTCTTATACAACTCCCAATTGAGATTATTCCCAGGGAAGCTATTGTCGAAATGGTCAGGCCCGTATGTGGTAACGCAAGTGTTCCCATACGGGGTAGTTGAGATATCCCACCCGGAGGAAGGACCTTTCAAAATGAATGGAAACCGCCTGAAACATTAACTTGTAGGAGAGGTACTGCCGCAAAAAAAGGTGATGTTCCTACAAGATGCATGACCCAGAGTCTCCGTCTAGCTTAAGACGTTAAAGATGCGCTTGTTGGGAGGCAACCCAACGGAGGTTAGCAAGTTTGTCCTACTATTACTACTATCGTATTGTGTTTTGTAATAACCTCGCCTTGAGCGATTCGTATTGTGTTTGTATGTGTGTGTTTTTGTCTTTTCCTTGAAGCTCCAAATCCCTACCCCGGAAACAATTCCAACTTTCACTCACCAAGAAAAGCGGTAATGTCGTTTTACCCCTATCTTACGCAATTGATGGCAATGTCGAGCTTAAGTGTGTGTGTGTGTGGGGGGGGGGGTAGTCTACCTTTATGCTTGTGTGAGCGTGATTGATGCTTGGAGCGTTGATTTATGCCCAAATTTGAAAAATTTGAGGGCTCCAAGCAATGTTTGCATGATCAAAGTGGCCGGTTTGAAGGAGAATCTTGTGGTTATTGGCATTGACCTTGAATGGTTGCATGTGATCGAGTATGACATATGATGATGATTGAGAGGTGCATTAGGATAGTGCAAAATTTTAGTTCTCATGTGCAAAAATGAATGGATGTTTTGACTCGATTACTTGTTGATTACAATTGCCATGCATGTTGCGTTGTGAATTGCAATATATGGTTGGGTGACTAGGTAGCCATGTGAGCTTTTAGCCGATCGTTTTCTTCTTGTCTGCTTAGATCCCTCTTACCAGGGTGAGTAACATCACAGTTGTCACTAGTGAGTATGATGGAGGCATAGGATTAGTCCATGCCCAAATGTTGTTTGTCCCGAAACGAATTATCCACTAGTCAACCCCTTTGAGCCTTGTGACTTTGGGGGTCGCTCTCATGTTAGGAGCTTTTTGCTTGTGAGCTTAATAGTGTTAAGAGACAGACCCCCCATCCTTTCTCCGTGTCTCTACATGTGTCGTCCTTCTATTCCGAAGCTCTCGCTTTTGAGTTCCATTGAGGTTCTACATAGAAGGATTGTGTGCGGTTCTTGCTATGATCGAAAGTGAAAGGAAGAGTAGTGTTGGAGTGAGTTCTTAAAAAGAGAGCATTGAGCGTTAAAAGTAGTGTGGCAAATATTTAACTCTCTAGGACCCCCCTCAAAAACAAAAGAAAAAGAAAATAAAAGGAAAGTAGAAAGAAAGAGAAATGAAAAAGAGGTAATAAAACGGGGTAAATGAAGTAGAGAGTGCCACAAGGAATCAAAGAGTATGCTCTAGGTGAGGTTTCTTGGCACACAAGCCATTGAAACCTCCAAATTGTCTTAGAACTCCTTCACTACCAAATCAAAGTGTGATAGCAAGAGTGGACCGAGGAAGAGTGCTTAAGAGAAGTTCATGATGGGTGATAGTTGGAAGGGGAAGCAAGGTTTTTGGCCGATGCTAGTGGTCGTTGTTTGTAAGGAAGGTTCTTAGTTGAACCTATAGAACCTTCGGTTTTAGGGTGAAGATGTAGGACTTCATAATGTGATTGCCACCACCCAAAAAGCTTTTTGCCCATGTCCAAGCCAATCGCCAGTCATTTGAACCCGTGTCTAAGAACTCCGAACAAGCTAGTGAAGACAACCATTCTGTGAACTCTAGCATTTAGAGGTTGCTGCCACCATGTTGAGATGATAGGGTCGAGAGTTGATGATTGTGCACATTTTTTGCACCAAAAGGTCCCGACTCCACTGGTCAAGAGAGTGAGTGATTCATTCTTGTTTTGCATTTCATATCATACCCCGTTGAGGACCTTTGTTGCACATCTGTTTGTTCCTTGGACTTGAACTCTATGCATGATTAGTTTTGGTTGGTAAGCTATCTTGTTGATACTTGCATTGAATCATGAACAAGGTGAGAAATTTTCATTTGCTCGTTTCTAGTAGACTCGAATGTCGTTTGTGGTGGATGTCAGTATTGCTTGCAACGGTCCTTGTGTTAATTGCCAATAGCCATTTGAGATTCGCCACTTTGTGCCCTTTGAATTGTCCACAAAGCATTTTGATAGGTTGATTTTTTACCTTGTGTGATATGGTTTGCTTGGGGACCGTTGCAAACGTCTAAGTGTGGGGGAGTGATTCGGGCCTAATTGCACACATTTTATCCTCGTTTCCCTTGGGCGTTTGTAGCATTTGGACTCCTAAAAGGGTGTTTTGACGCTAGGTTTTGTGCGTTTTAGTGTGTTTCAGGATCCTACAAGTCAAACCAGCCATGGAGTGGAAAGTTGGACGATAAGAGGCGAAGACCAGTGCCAAGAGGGTGATCCAGGCGGAGTTCACGGGTTAGCATTGGAGTTCACGGTCCACTATGGCCGTGAACTGAAGCCCAAAACCGTGAACCACAATGCGTCCAGGGAGAAATCCGCAATTACTACCGCTAGACGAGTTCACGGTCAACAATACTGCAAAGATTAAGGCCAAACCGTGAACTCCTAATGGCGAAGCGGTGCGTTTCGACATCACACTCTATTTTTAAGGTTTATACTTGGACCTTAGTCGGGAATTAATTGTGATATTCGGGATGATTTAAGTTTTTGGCGTCGTTGCCGGGGACAATGGTATGTTATATTGAAAAAGTTGTTTGATGTTAAGTCATTAGATCCGTCTAATCATAATTGCTAGCTAGGGGGAGCAAGCAACACCCGGGTGAAGCCTTCTCAATTAGTATCAAACCCATTTACTTTTCCAAAAGTTTTAGCTATTGATCGTTGTTTCACCAAAAACCAATCGCTAGATAATGTTACAAACAATCGAAGTAGGGGTACATGAACCGGCCCGGGTTGCCATTTAAACATACTTGCCCTATATTGCAACTAATTGAGGTATATACCTTAATTGGGAGTTTTACTGTGATATTCGGGACGAGTCAATATTAAATTAACTTATTCAACATTCATTTTCCACATTAGAGTCAACTAACTGTTGATCGGATGGAAAATTAACTGTTTGGTTAATAAATGGTTTTTGAAAAGGTTTGCTTATTATTTTGTTTAAAACAAAAGGTTTGACTATTAAATTGTATTTACCCGGAAATGATCATAATAGAAACTTTCTTCGTCCTAGGGAAGGGATAGCTTGAAGATATTGGGATGTTTCATGTCCGTGATCACGTCGTAGTAAGCCATCACCTACCCCGATTATCGTTATTTCAAATTCGTTAATAATATATTTCCCTTGCTGTATCCATTCATTCATTCAGATTATATTTGCCCATATTATTCAAATTTTGAAGCGCAACTGATGTAAATGAGACCCACTTTATCACTATGGTAAAAATCTCGGGAGCTATTAAATTATGAGAATTTGGGGAGCTATACCATTTAAATAAGAATAGGGCATCAGGTGTCATTGAACTCTATTATGTTTGCACCCGGTACCACTTAAGTTTATTGTTAAGTGCATTTCGTTAAAGTTAACAGAATAGTTTTGGATATTCTGTTTCTAAATTTCAGAATTAGTCCTTCTACTTTTCCATGTTAAATTTCCTTATAATTCTTTAATATTATATTATAGATGTTCAATATTAGTTAAATTTACTAATTCTAATTCTTTTTCTATAGTAATTTTTTCTTTCATAGATTTTTTACTGAATGTTGTAGCTTTTATAGTTTACTTATTACTTGGTTACTTTCCATATCTTTTCGCTCTATTTGTTTTACAATTAATGGAATATGTTTAATTATTTCTGATTGTGTTCCATTTATCCTTCTTTGGTCTTGATGTATTGATGGTCGATTAGGTTCTATTTTAACCGTTTTTAGTGGTGCTTTTAATTGGATTAAGGATTTAAATAGATATAATAATATTGATTTACAAAATTTATTATTATCTTCTAGTATATTTATCATTCCTTCTTGATATTCTTTTATTATTTTTACTAATTTATCTATTTTGTTGAAAAAATTTCATTAGTCATTCTAGTAATACTATGTTTAGAAACTTTTCTAATTTTTATATTAGTTAATACTTATTTAAATATAATTTTGGATGTTTTTCAAAGTTCTTAGTACCAAAAGGTAATTAAAAAACCGAGTTGGACGGAAAACTATACAGATGCAACTTTTGACGACTTTAATGGTACCCGACGCCCTATTCAAAGTTAATTGGTATGTCTAACCCAATTCTCAAACTTTTAAGTGATACCCGAAGTATTTTACCCACATAATAGCTAGAGAAGTAAGTTCATGGAGGTCCATATGAGGACCATTCCTCACCATAGGAATAATGGTAGCCCGGTAAAGCTATATTCTTTCAAATTTGGTGGCAAGGGCGCCTTTTTCAGCCCTCGTATAAATGACTCTGGTCTTTTGGGCAGAGTATACTCAATGAATTTGTGTATGCTTTAGGAGGGGAAGATGTTGTCATACCAAAGTTGAAAGCTTTTCTGGGGATGTCTAATCCATTAAGAGCAATAAGGCAACTTCTTGAGTATGATCGTGAGCTATCTCGCAAGCTCACATTGGGAAGCATGCCTTCCCATATGAAACTTTGTATACTATGAAATTTTCTCAATCTGGGTTAATTCGCACACCCATGTGTTCTTAATGATCTTCACAATATGAAATAAATTATTGATCTAGGGTCTAGTCTTTAGTTTGCTTGGCATATACAAATTAAAGAGCACAGCCAAGACTATCTCTTTGGACGACTATTCAGTTTGTCGACCATTAGGCATGGCAAGGGATTTAAAGATCGAGATAAGACCCTTCATGTTCTCTCTCGACTTCGTAGCAGTACTTGATATGCATAGAGATAGAGACTATTCTATCATATTTTGGGAGGCCCTTCTTGGCCATTCTAGTGCATCGATTGATGTTCATAAACATAATCTTATGATGATAATCGACAATGCAGAGCATATTGTACACATGATTACTCCAAAAGCCAAGAAGGAGGAATATGATAACAATTAAGATCTCCTTTTGTAGAATATGGTCGTTACTCCTTAGAGACTCATATTCCCGACTATGGGGAAGGTGTTAAATCAACCTTTCCATTTGACATGGAAAAGGCATTAGAATCCATGCTAGGGAATTCAACTATGGGAATTAGTTATCATCGCATAGCAAGCAAGAGTTTGAGGAGATGGTACATACCTTACATGTTCATGAGTCACCTACGAATCACAATGTTTCTCTTGATCCATCTCTCAAGGTTTCATCATCTTCTTGTGCAAAGTGGGTGATCTTTCTTTGAAACTCCGCCATCTTGGAAGCCAGGAAGTATCTTGCCATGACCTTTGTCAACAAGTCATTCAAGAAACAATTGAGATAGGAGGTCGCTTGTTGAGCTAACTTCGTGATTTGCCGCTTAGGGAGTAAGAGATAATTCTCAACCTAAGTGCTTCTTATGGCACTCCATTCACCTTTAGACAATTTGTCAACTCGTAGAACCGATTGATATGTTCTCTTGGCGACTCATTTTTCAATATCATGAAATTAGTCTCACGACATAGAATATCCTTCTTTGAATCCTAATTCTCTATACAATAAACTCTTTATCTCTTTTTTCTCTTTTTTTTTTCTCTAGGCTTACTTTGATTGCCTAATTTTTGGGAGGATCAAGTAATGTGATAGGTCAAGTTCCAAAATCACAAATTCATTGTTTTGCCTCAAGTTGAATCTCGGTAGGGACAAAACTAAGTAGGGGGAACAAAACCAAACTCACATATCTTTAGACGCATTCTTTAACAAGAAAATATTTAGCACCTGGGCATATACACTTCTAACAAATAAAAAGTGCCACATTGAGAAAAATCCACAATTATGGGCCTACACAATGTAGTAATTTACAAAAAATTTTGAAAAAAATAAATACATGGGACTATGGTTGCATTTTCATTCCCATCGAGATCATGAAGAAGAAGACAAAAGCAAACCCTTTTCTTTTTCATCTCCCTTGATCTTTTGTCAATTTTTCTTTTAAATCATTTTAAGAAAAAAAGTTAAACATGAATCTCCTCTATCCGTCTACTAGCTTCACCCATGTCTAACCGTTGGTTAGGGTCGGTCTCAATGCAAGCCAAACCAACCTGCAACAGCTGCACCATTCGCTCCACCGGGTTTCTACCATTCATCATTTCCGGATCTATGACTTCTTTTTCTCTCCCTTCTGCCCTTGCCCGAACAACCCATTGCACCACATCAGTCCCCCCTTTCCCATTTGTTAGGTATTGTGACGGAAATTTTCCGGTCACCACTTCAAGTATTATGATCCCTAAGCAGTAGACATCAGACTTATGAGAGACTTGGTTGTACTGGATATATTCAGGGGATTTGTAGGCAAACATAGCTTGGGAAGCATGGGTTGGGTTTATGAGCGGGTCGAGTGCATAATCGCTCAAATGAGGATCATAATTGTTGTCTAGGACGACGTTGCTGGATTTCAGGTTGCCATGTGGAAGATTGTAAGATGCATACTCTGAGTGTAGGAAGCCTAAACCATTTGTGATCCCCTTTATTATCTTCAATCGAGTTGGCCAATTAAGATCCGAGTGGCAAATTCCTCGATCACCTAAAATAGTAGATGGTGAAAATAAATTATGATAATTTTATAATTTATCATAATTATCATATAAGGTAAAACGATATCATAAAACTCTTGGTATTCAACCTTAATCAACATCATGACTTTTTTCATGCATTCCACAATCATGACATTTTTTATGATAAACAACATTTCAAAAAATGAAGTAAAGTTCAATCATTATCATCACAATCACTGACTTGTCAAATCCCAGAGACAAATATTTAGATAAATCAAAAAGTATGACTATTATAGAAAGCAAATTGTTATAAAGAATAATAAGCAAATAATGGAAATCGGATTTGAGAATATACAAAAAGTGTTACCATGCATGAGATATAACAAGCTCCCTTTGGGCATATACTCGGAGACAAGAAGCTTCTCTTCTTTCCTGAAATGGTAAGCCAAAGGAGTCAAAATATTCTTGTGTCGGATCCTTCCAAAACGCCTCATTTCTGCGTCGAACAAATCCCTACCAAGCATATTCATCTCCCTTATCCTTTTCACCACTACCGATAACTTCAATGTAGACATTGTAGCCTTATAAGCTGAACCTAACCCACCATTCCCCAACACCTCTGCCGCGGCCTTCATCAAGTCTGGCAACCCAAATGGACCTTTTTCATCATTTATCATAATAAGATCCCCCATCCCATTCCTTCCTGCCCCTAGGCTCTGTGCATGACCTCTCCTTGCTGTTGTTGAGTTCTCCCCTCCTCCTCGTCCTCCACCTCCGCCACCACCACTGCCGCCCTTCTTATGAGACTCCTTCTTCCCCGCTGCCGGCAAACTCACTGGCATCGTGGGCTCTCGTTTATTCAGATTCTCCTTCTCTAGCACGCTGAATGAGTCATCCCCATTCTTCTTCCGAGATGATAAAATCGTGATCACAATTACCATGACGATAATTAGTAGTGCGACCACTCCAGCGGCCACATTCTGGTGTCCTCCCTCCGGGGCTTTTGCCTCATCGTCATCATTGTTTGAATTAGGAGAAGGTGTCTCTGGTTTGTCTCCTGCGCAAGGGATGGCAAGTGGGCTCCCGCAAAGAGCGTCATTTCCAACAAAGGAAGAGATGTTGAATTTGGAGAAGCTTGGCGGAATAGGTCCCTCCAATTTGTTTTGGGAGAGGTCAAGGGAAGTTAAGGCTGTGGGATCCTTGAGTGGTGGGATAGGGCCCGAGAATTGGTTCTCTTCAAGGTGAAGCTCTTTGAGATGCGGGAGACTTGTAATGGATTCGGGTATTTTTCCTGTGAAATGGTTTCTATCTAGCCAAACTTTCTTGAGGGAAGACATTGGGGAAAAATATGTGTCAGGAATTTCTCCGGAGAAGTTATTGCTTGAGAGGAGGAGCGCCTTGAGCGCACCTAGCTTGTTGAAAGCTGGGATGGGCCCCGCAAAGGAGTTGTTTGAAAAGCTAATTGTTCGAAGCCCCCGGAGTTGCTGGAGGGCATCAATATCGACGTTTCCAGAGAGGGACATGCTAGAAAGTCGAATTCCTGAGACAATGCCACCACCATCACAGACGATGCCAATCCATCTATTTGTGCATGGGGAGGTGTCACGGGACCACCCATCGAGGGCACCACCGTGATTAATGGAGGATTTGAGTTTGAGGAGTGCATCTTCATCAGGGAGTGGGGATGAGAGATGAGGAAAGATAAGGAGGAGGAGTAGGAGGAAGGAGAGGGTGTGGCAGCGGTGGTGGTGGTGGGGGCGATGACAACGACAGTGGTGGTGAACAGCGGCCATTTGCTGGGCCGGAAATGTAGAAGAACAACCCCGGGTAGAAATGAGCCGCTGTTCGGAGAGAAATTGTGATTGAAAGAGTCCTTTTTTTGGAGAGGAATGGGTTTGTGGTTTTTTTGGTTTAATCGGGGAGGGTCAGTCATTTTGGTGATTACAATAATTTGTCCATTGAAAGAGCTGAGTTTGGTGAGATAAGAGGTGGGGAGGGGAGCGAAGGCTTTCCTTCTTTGCTAATAATGACATCTATTTCTGAAACTTTGAGGATGGTTGACACGGTCAACTTTTCTTTTGAAAAAAATGCAAAATCTAACTGTCTTGTTCATTGTTTGGTTTCTCATGTATCCAACCCAACCTTTTACTCTGTTTCCTTAGGCGTTGGTTCATCTTCTTCTTTCGTTTATGTTTTGCATTAAGTTCAACTCTGAATTTTTCCAATGTCAAGTTTTATAGAGTGTTTGAAAGTTTGGATTACAAAATGAAACCCCATTGCATTCGGTTCCCAATGGCTTGTCACATCGGTATAATATTCTATTCATAATAATAATTGTGAAATCAAAGCAATTTTGTTGCTCCATGGAAGGTATAACGTTTTTGTATTGTTGAAGCCAATCTCATTAAGAAACTTCAAGGGTTGAAACTACGTACACTTTCAGTGGTAACTAAAGAAACTCTTTTGAAGTAAGTTGTTGGGTCGTTACCAATTCACATCATGAACTACTTTCGGTTGTCATTGTTTCTCCTTGATGTTAAATAATTGTTTAGTTAGGGAATACATTTCATATTATGGGTAGGAAAAAGAGAAGTGGTCGGTGGCCTATAGGAAAAAGAAGAGTGATATATGGATTTTTTTACCTATGAATATGTACTTGTTCTTTCATTAATGGCAAAGAAGACTGTAACTCAAATTGTTTTTATTTTATTTTATTATTTTATCATTATTTTCTTTGATTTATCGTTACTATTTGTGGACGAGTATTCACGACGTTTTCCAACCATAAATTTGCAAGAAATAGCAGGGATGCGAAGGTTATTATTTACAAGTTTCGCGATTCAGAGGCTTGATGAGTCTAGTATATATGTCTCAAAATCTAAATTCTAGATTATGTCTAGAGTCGTATTCCGCATGTCCCCAGCAAAGTCTCTACTCTAAATGTATTACTTGTTTTTTTAGTAACCAAGTATGGTTGAGGTGCCCCTAGTGCCTATTCCAAACTAACAAGAAGTGCATGAAGTAAGGGTGATTAGAGGTTGATTCGGGTCCAATTGTACACATTTTCCCCCTCATATATTGATCGTTTGGCTTTGTATTTCCTCGTACCTTGACATATTTCACGCTAGGTTATGCTTGTTTTGATACATTTCAGGTCCTAGCACGCGTGGAATGGTCGAGGACGAGTTTTGGGACGACTGGAGGTCGAAAAGCGCAAAAAAGACTGAAGAAAAGTCCAAAGTCACCGTGACAATTGCCCCGTAACAGTGAAGCGCAAGCGTCCAGGAAGTGGCTGCAGTTCACGGTCTCCCAAGATCGTGAACTGAAAACACAAACCGTGAACAACGAGGCATCCAGCGAGGTTCCAAAGGTTACTGGCGACCAGGCAGTTCACGGTCTCTGAGACCGTGAACTTTGAGTGCAAACCGGGAACCCTGGAGAGTGAAGCGGTGCGTTTTGGAGACGACGCTGAGTTCACAGACGCGTTAAGGTGTTCATGGCCGTGAACAGAGGCTGTGATTTGGGCTCGACCTGGGTGTAAATACAACAGCAGAAGGAAGAAGAAGGGGGAGCTGGTTTTTGGAGAAGGAACACTTTATTTCTCCAGGGTTTCAACCCAAAACACAAAAGGGGAGTTCTAGAGAGATAGAGTGACCTTGGAGCTTAATTGAAGGCATTGATCAAGTTTGGAAGCTAGGAATCAAGCCTAGAAGAAGAAGATGAAGATCTAGAGGCTTCTTTGTAATCTCCCCTTCTCTCTAGAAACTCACCCTCTTCTCTTGGGTTTAAGAACCCTAGGTCTACATTTGGGTTTAATGTTGATGTATGTTACAAACTCCATGATTGATTGATGATTTTACTTAATTGATGGATGTTTTCATGAATGGCATGAGTTGGTTTTCCATTTTCATGCAATTAGTTTTTTACCTAGGAGGGAGATAATCCCCTTAGAGCCCCCTTTTGGCGTCTTCGGGTCACTCCTATTGTATATTGTCCGGGTAGTCCATGAGGGAGTTGATTCGACCGGTCTCCTAGCATTATACGAAACCCCAGGTTGAATAGATTACAACCCATCCATCGATTCACAGTTCCAGGTCGTTCCCGTGGGAGTCCACTCCAAATGGTACTGTAGTTGAGTCGATCGAGCTAGGAGGATACCCAACATCGATCCAAAGAACAGACCTAGGACGATTCCACCCAAGAGAGCTCCCCGCCTTGTAAATAGCTAGGTTAGTGGGTAGTCTAGGTTAGTTAGTTTAATTATATCAATCACTATCCTAGGTTGGCTATATAACGAACCCTAAACATGAAGTAGGGTAAACCTAGATCCCCGTGGTACGATAAATTTTATTGCTTTCTTGCCCTATGCTACACCCGGTCGGCGGTTATACTTGGCCGCTGACTCGCTATGACACAACTCCTAACAATGGCCAAGTGTAACCAATGAAAGGGACTGTAGTATAGTGGCTCAAGTAATAAATATTGAATCCACGGGTCTCTAGAGTTACTATTACTCAGCTTCAGTTCATTATCTAGCAAATCAGATTCAGATGGAAGAACTAAAACTACTCTAACAAACTATAGTTAAAGTTAATCTAATTACAAGTTGGGAACTAACTTAGGTATGATTCCCCCTAGCCACTAGTCAGATTAATGATTGATGATTTCTAACTTGTTTCACTTTCATTCACAATGCGGAGAATGCTTGACTAGACCTTGAGTCTCGACTAAAGGAACAAGGCCCTCTTGAGTCAATTGCCTAGAGGGACGTATCCTTCCCTAGAACAACTAATCAAGGCATTCTGAACTAGAATCCCTCTATCGAAAGAGGTTCTCAATCGATACAAAGCAGTGAATCAACCCTCGACTAAAGCAATCGATCCACTACTATCAATCTATGGTGCTCTATTGACCTAATCAGGTGTTCGCTCACATAGGATCAAAGCAGAATCAATAATCTCGACTAAAGAAGAATTGAATCATGAAAACATGCATATTTTGAATATGAACTCAAGATTATCAAGTAAGAGTACTATACAATCATCCAATCAAACAAACATAGCTAGGATTCTTCAAAACCTAAGTGAAGGGAAGTTACTCCATAGAGAAGAGATAGACTGTAAGAATCATCAGATGATCAGTCTTCAAGTCCGGGCTTGTTCCTCGAGCTTCCTAGGCAAAGAAATCCTCCAGTTCAACTCCAAGAATGCCCTCAAATCGCCCTCTCTCTCTCTTTGGTTCGTCCCTTGGGTGTTTGCTATCCAAAACCCAGCTCTCTCTTGCAAAAATGCACAAAATAGGCTTTTAACAGCCTGCGTTCGCGATCCCCGGTCAGAATACCAGGTCGGGTATTATGGGTGGAGACCGGGTATCTTCAAAACGCACCATCGGGTAACAGGGGTTTATCCCCGGCCTGGGCCAAGAATACCCGACCGGGGATTTATGATTAATGCCCGGGCCCCCTTCTGCTTCTCAAACGCCCAAAATAGGTTTTCCCCGGTCTGCTTCGATTAATACCCGGCCGGGTATTTCTGCTCATGGCCGGGTATTTTGCTCCTCCAGCACACCTTAACCCAAACGTGCTCCTTTCGACCCGAAACTCGTTTCTTCGCCTCGATGCCAACGCTAAGTCCTGAAATATGACATAAACGCACAACCTAGCGTGAAATCGGCTTAAAACACGAGAATCAACATCTCAAACGGTTCAATATAGGGGTAAAAACATGTGCAATTAACGGTCTATCAAACTCCCCCACACTTAACCGTTTGCTTGTCCCCAAGCAAACCTAACTCAAACCAATGCAACTCTCCAGACCTCTATAGCAACAAACAACCCCGATCCTCGGTAGAAGATTTCCTAGATCATAAAGCAACTTACGAGGTCAACTGGTCTTCTAAGACGTTCCCTATCTCTCTCAATGCGAGTACTAGACTCCAGCCAGGATCATGAGAAGAAGTAGAAGTAAGACAATCAGTTCATGGATAAAGGGACTCACACCATTCACAACCAATCACACGCTGTATCGGGGTGCTCTTTCACTTCATTTCACCATTGGAACCCCTTTTTCTGACTTTCATTTACATTTCTTTTTTTTCTTTCATTTGGCGGGGTTCCAACTGCAGTCTTTTGCACGGTCGATCCTTATTAGTCGAGCAAGAGCAATTTCTGTACATCTAGCGCTCGCCAGAGTACTTCTTTTAACTCCTTTTCCTCAACTCGTGTGGAGGGTAAATGAAATTAAGGGGGGTTGGAAGCTCTATCCGTGCCCTTAAAAACACATCCTCAAGTAGGCAAACCGTTCAACGGGTGGAAGTTTTACTTGTACTAGAGACAGCTTAGCTTCACCTTGTAGGAGTACCCCACTAAGGATCACTAAAATCTCCTCCAAAACCCAATTTTGTGCAATGAACGGTGCCGCACACGTTGGGCTTACCCCATGTTTTAAGATTTCAATGATTTCGACATGGAGGACCAACTTCTTTTCAGTTTCCATATGAGCACCCTATTCGATACACGAGTCCATAACACAATCCAAACAGAGTCACCATTACCACTAGGGATGGCAATGGGTCGGGTTGGGGCGGGTTTTGTCAAACCCAAACCCAAACCCATGGGTTTATCCGTCAAAAAAACCCGGGGTAAAACCCGTTGGGTTTGAAAAACTCAAATCCAACCCAACCCGCTGGGTATCCACGGGTTCATGGGTACCCGTGGGTTTTTCTAGTAAAACATTTACAATAACAAGTTTCTTTCAAAATAAAAGTTTAACATCAATTTTCTCATACAAAAAACACAAATCTAGAGCATACAAGCAAACCGCAAATGATCAATACAAATTGTTCAAATTAAAGATAAACATCTATAAACAATAAGATTAATTGAAAACTTCTTCCTCGTCAACTAAGTTTCTTCATTCTTCACTTCATAATATCAACTTCATTCTAAACAATTAGAAAGAACAAATTATACATGTCTCCACAAACATAAAGAATATTAGTTGTTTAAGGAAGATATATTATTTAGAATATTAAATATACCGGGAAAGTAATTATATGTGTGGGCGGGTACCCATGGGGCGGGTTTACCTAAACCCAAACCCAACCCGACCCGATGAATAGTGTAGCGGGTTTAAACCCGAACCCGGCCCAAAACCCGTCAACACGGGTTTTACCCGCGTTGACCGGGTTGGGTCGGGTGGGTACCCGTGGGTTCGGGTTTTGTTGCCATCCCTAATTACCACATGAATTCAATGGTCTTAGCTCCACTAATTCACAAAATCAACTGGCACAGCGGAGAGCTAGATAGGAAAAATCTTATACTTCAATATCCTCCATAGTGCTACACTACCTCCCTAGGTTGCACATTACTATAGAGACTTTCAATTCAAAGCATACTGAGCAGGAAATTTGCAAGGGAACACGTACTTGGAGCCCTCAAATTTAAAAATTTGGACAGTGGACTAGACTCCAAGCACACAAACAGCCAAACATTCACCCGCATACATAATCGAATATCCCCCCACACTTAAGCACGACATTGTCCTCAATGGAGGAAGGATAAGGAGGGTAGAACGAAGTTACCAGATCAAGGGTGAATGATGGTGGACGGGGCAGGCGGTGCATTCCAGGAGGAGAGAGTAGTCAGAACACAAACACCGCACAAAACCTCACAAAGGTTGAGTTATTGACTCTAAAATCAAATAACAAAACTGACTCAACCGAGGCGAAATAGAGAAAGGAATGCAAACCGACTGGTTGGGTTGCCTCCCAACAAGCGCTTCTTTCACGTCCTGAGCCGGACGAAGGGTCCTATGATTCGGTCCACCCCAAAAACTCCTTGAAGTTTAGGTTCTCATCGATGAGGTGGAGTCTCAAGTCACGAGCATGTGGTATGACAGGTGATGGAAGCTCGTGCACTTGATGCAGATGAAGTCTCCACCCTCGAGACCTCTTCTTCTCTTCTCTCGTCTCATTGCCCCACACCAGAAATGACAACATCGATGACCACCATCGCGTCCACCAAGAGGGATCGATGTCGATGTGGCCTTGTTCTGGCAAAGAGACACTGCAAACGGGTCCTTGCTAAGCAATTCCTCAAAGTTTGGTGGGGATATCACATGTAACTAATGGCCGGTGCAAGCCTCTTCCACCTCAACTTCATCCTCGGCCTTGACGCCAATTGCTTCTTCAACCTCCCTTCCTTCTTCATGTGGTATCACCCCTGGGAAATGATCAAGAACTCCTTCTGCTTCACTTTCGTCATCCTCCACAACTTCTTTCTGCACCCTTTCTCGCTCTGCATAATGCCCCGTGAAGGCCGCCATGGGTAACTCCAGCTCCGATGGCCCTTCTAGTTGTGGGAGAAATTCTTCTTGATAATGAGTTTGTTCTTGATATGCCCAGGGGTTTGATTGTTCTACATAATAAGGGGGTTGGTACCGGAACCTGAATCCATAGTCTTCTCCTCCTTGATTGCTCCAGGGAGTCTCGGGGTAATACCACTCGGATGGTGGTGGATACCCCCAATGGTTGTTGAAGTCATGAGGATCCATGATTCAGATTTGCACCAACAAAAACAAAAACACCCAAGTGAAAAGCAATGGTGGAAAAGTAAAGAAAAATGCTAAAGTAACAAACTTGTGCCTTTCCTAATAATTTAGAAAGTCCCCGGCAACGGCGCCAAAAATTTACTCGCTATGACACAACTCCTAACAATGGCCAAGTGTAACCAATGAAAGGGACTGTAGTATAGTGGCTCAAGTAATAAATATCGAATCCACGGGTCTCTAGAGTTACTATTACTCAGCTTCAGTTCATTATCTAGCAAACCAGATTAAGATGGAAGAACTAAAACTACTCTAACAAACTATAGTTAAAGTTAATCTAATTACAGGTTGGGAACTCACTTTGGTATGATTCCCCCTAGCCACTAGTCAGATTAATGATTGATGATTTCTAACTTGTTTCACTTTCATTCACAATGCGGAGAATCCTTGACTAGACCTTGAGTCTCGACTAAAGGAACAAGGCCCTCTTGAGTCAATTGCCTAGAGAGACGTATCCTTCTCTAGAACAACCGATCAAGGCGTTTTGAACTAGAATCCCTCTATCGAAAGAGGTTCTCAATCGATACAAATCAGTGAATCAACCCTCGACTAAAGCAATCGATCCACTACTATCAATCTATGGTGCTCTATTTACCTAATCAGGTATTCGCTCTCATAGGATCAAAGCAGAATCAATAATCTCGACTAAAGCAGAATTGAATCATGAAAACATGCATAGATTGAATATGAACTCAAGATTATCAAGTAAGAGTACTCATACAATCATCCAATCAAACAAACATAGCTAGGGTTCCTCAAAACCTAAGTGAAGGGAAGTTACTCCATAGAGAAGAGAGAGATTGCAGTAAAAATTTGCAGATGATCAGTCTTCAAGTCCGGGCTTGTTCCTCGAGCTTCCTACACGAAGAAATCCTCCAGTTCCACTCCTAGAATGCCCTCAAATCGCCCTCTCTTTTTATGGTTCGTCCCTTGGGTGTTTGGGATCCAAAACCCAGCTCTCTCTTGCAAAAACGCACAAAACATGCTTTTAACAGCCTGCGTTCGCTATCCCTGGTCAGAATACCCGGTCGGGTATTTTGGTTGGAGACCGGGTATCTTCAAAACGCACCATCGGAGAACAGGGGTTAACCCCCATCCCGGGCCAATAATACCCGACCGGGGATTTATGATTAATGCCCGGGCCCCCTTTTGCTTCTCAAACGCCCAAAATAGGTTTTCCCCGGTCTGCTCCGATTAATACCCGGCCGGGTATTTCTGCTCATGGTCGGGTATTTTTCTCCTCCAGCACACCTCAACCCAAACGTGCTCCTTTCGAAACGAAACTCGTTTCTTCGCCTCGATGCCAACGCTAAGTAATGAAATATGCCATAAACGCACAACCTAGCGTGAAATTGGCTTAAAACACGAGAATGAATATCTCAAACGGCTCAAGAATAGGGGTAAAAACATGTGAAATTAACGGTCTATCAGGCGCCAATCAGGATGTTGTCTTAGAACGAGTCATGTTTTTGGCGCCGTTGTCGGGAATCCATTCTAGGTTATTTGATAAAGGGTTAGGCCGTTACTTTAGCCGTTTTGTTTTGTGTTTGTTGAACCACTCTTCTCTTAGAAGGGTGGTTTGTGTTTATTTGATTTTATTTTTGTGTTTTTGGGTTTGTAGGTTAAATCATGGATCCCAATGGCTTCTACAATATGTGGGGGTATCCACAACCACCCGAATGGGGTACCCCAGGGCTTCATGGAGTAGTCAAGAAGGTGGAAGCCAAGGAACTGGGTTCTATGATCAAACTCCCTTCCAAGAAGAACAAGCATACCATTTGGGATTTCAAGAAGCTCCCCCATATGAAGAAAACTTCCCTCTTCAAGTGGAGGAGAAATCCAAGTTGGAGTTGGCAATGGAAGCTTACATGGGGCATTCTTCAAGACCATGTGCCACCCACAATCAGAGCCGAATAGCCAAGGTGGAGCGGTTTGTTTGATACACCGATGAAGGGTGCTCAAACTTGGATCTCCCACAACCCAAAACGAAGTCCAAGTTGGAGCTTGCCATGGAGCAATATGCAAGAACAAGCTCCAACACGGATTTCCAACCCCTCCCTCCTCCCGGTTTGACACTAGAAGAGAAGGTTCCACAAGCTTGTGTAAGCTATCGCTCCCGTGGCAAGAACAAAAAAGAAGGTTGCATTGACGACTCCCATCATCTTCCCCTTCCCAAAAGCAACTTTGAAGACCAAGACACGAGTGTGGAGAAGAAAGAGAATCCATTCAATGACCTTGCATGGAATCTTGCCCTCAAATTCGTGCTTGGAGACATGAATGGGAAGGAGAAAGAAGAGGTTGAAGAGGAGAAAGTAAGCATTGAAGAAGGAGAAGACCTTGAGTGTTCCCAAGGGGAGAAACACATTGAAGAAGAAGGAAGGGAGGTTGAAGAAGAAGAAGGTGCAAGTGGAGTCCAAGATCAGGACGAGGTCGAGGTGGATGAAGCATCCACAAGTTACGAGGGCTATGAAAGCTTTCCACCCGACCTCGATGCGCTTTTGGAGAGGGACCCATTTGCGGCTCTTTGCCAAGCCAAGGCCCAACCATTGGAGATCCCTCTAGGTGGATGCGATGGTGGTAAATCGATGATGCATTACATGGTGTGGGGCAAAGAGAAGAAGAAAGAAGGAAAGAAGAAGAGGTCTCGTGGGTGGAGCCTCAAAGCCACTCAAGTTCACGAGCTCTCAATCATAGACTCGTCCAATGCTCGTGACTTGAGATATCACCTCACCGACGAGAACCTCAACTTCAAGGAGGTTCTAGGATGGACCGAAACTTGAGGAGCAACCGTCCAGCTCATGACGTTAAAGAAGCGTTTGGTGGGAGGCAACCCATCTACCATCGGTTTGTTTGCTTTCCGCTCCAATAAGAATACCATTGAAGAGATTTTGGTGATGTTTTTTGGTCTCCTTGCTCTTCTGGATCTTGCCCAACCTCCGATCCCTACCACCAATATTCAAATCGTATACAGTAACATCGTTCTACCTCCTTCTTTTACGCCATTGAGGGCAATGTCGAGCTTAAGTGTGTGTGTGTGGGGGGGGGGGGGGGTAGTCCATTATGCATGTGGTTGTGAATGTTTGGTGTGATTTTGAATGCTTGGAGCCTAGTTGTATGCCCAAATTTTTAAAATTTGAGGGCTCCAAGCATAACAACTTCTACATTTGCATGATCGTAGTGGAACTTGTGTTGTTTTGTTTTGTATCTCGTGGTTATTAGCATTGTCTATGGATAATTTGCTTGTGATTATGTGAAACCTATGATGATGATTGAGACACGCATTAGGTTTAGTCCACGACCCAAATGTTGACCGACCCGATCATATCATCCTTTAGTCAATCCCTTTTGAGCCGTGTTTCTAAGGGTCGTTCTCGTGTTAGGTAGCTCACGCTACTTGAGCTTGATTGTTTTAGATAGAGCGACCCTACTTTCTTCGTGTCTACACCTTATCGAGTCACCCTTGTGTTTGGAAGCTCCATTCATACCATTTGAGCTTAAACACGGTTCCACATAAGTGACTTGCGTATGGGTTTGCTTAGAATTGAGGTTAGTGTGGAGGTAGTTCGTAAAAAGTGAGCATTGTTCCTTAAGTTAAAAAAAAATGTGGCATGTTTTTAGCTCTCTATAGCCCCCAAAGAAAAGAGAAAAGGAAAGCAAAAAAAAAAAAAAAGATCAATAAGAGGGCAAAGAAGAAAAGAGAGTGGCCACCAAAAATATAATAAATGTTGAACATGCTCTTTGAAGTGTTGCTTATCATGCAAGCTTTAGGAACACTTACATGTTGTTTGCATACCACACTCTTGTGCTTGAAATTGACTAGCAAATGTAAAAAGAAAGTATGTGTGACATGGTTTGGTGATTGGATGTGTTTTTGAAGTGTGTAAAGTGCGGTTATTGGTCGATGCTAGTGGCCATTGAGTATAGGAGAGGGCTCTAATCGAATCCTTAAAACCTTTTGTGGTTTTAGGATGGAAATGTGGAACCTTATGCTATGTTTGCCACCACCCAAAAAGCCTTTTCCCCATGTCCTAGACCCTAGCCAGTCATCTGTGGGGGAGTGATTCGGGTCCAATTGTACACATTTTCCCCCTCATATCTTGATCGTTTGGCTTTGCATTTCATCATACCTCGACATATTTCACGCTAGGTTGTGCTTGTTCTGATACATTTCAGGTTCTAGCACGCGTGGAAGGGTCGAGGACGAGTTTTAGGACGATTGGAGGTCGAAAAGCACAAAATGACCGAAGAAAAGTCCAAAGTCACCGTGACAATTGCCCCGTAACAGTGAAGCGCAGACATCCAGGAAGCAGCCGCAGTTCACAGTCCAACATTGAAGTTCACGGTCTCCCAAGACCGTGAACTGGAACCACAAACCGCGAACAGCGAGGCGTCCAGCGAGGTTCCAGAGGTTACTGACGACCAGGCAGTTAACAGTCTCTAAGACTGTGAACTTTGGGTGCATACCGTGAACCCTGAAGAGTGAAGCGGTGCATTTTGGAGACAACGCTGAGTTCACGGACGCGTTCACATGTTCACAACGTGAACAGAGGCCGTGAACTGGGCTCGACCTGGTATAAAAACAACAGCAGAGGGAAGAAGAAGGGAGAGCTGGTTTTTGGAGAAGGAATACTTTCTTTCTATAGAGTTTCAACCCAAAACACCAATGGGGAGTTCTAGTGAGAGAGAGAGAGAGAGAGAGAGAGAGAGAGAGTAATCTTGGAGTTTAATTGAACGCATTGATCAAGGTTGGAAGCAAGGAATCAAGCCTAGAAGAAGAAGATGAAGATCTAGAGGTTTCTTTGTAATCTCCCCTCTCTCTAGAAACTCATCCTCTTCTCTTGGGTTTAAGAACCATAGGTCTAGATTTGTGTTTCATGTTGATGTATGTGACAAACTCCATGATTGATTGATGATTTTACTTAATTGATGGATGTTTTCATGAATGGCATGAGTTGGGTTTCCATTTTCATGTATTGAGCTTTTGATCTAGGAGGGAGATAATCCTCTTAGAGCCCCCTTTTGGAGTCTTCGGGTCACTGCTATTGTATATTGTCTGGGTAGTCCCCGAAGGAGTATTCGCCGGTCTTCTAGCATTATACGAAACCCTAGGTTGAATAGAGCACTACCCATCCATTGATTCGCCGTTCCGGGTCGTTCCCGAGGGAGTCCATCTGGAAACGGTAGTGTAGTTGATTTGATCGAGCTAGGAGGATACCCAACATTGATCCAAAGAACTGACCTAGGACAATTCCACCCAAGAGAGCTCCCCACCTTGTAAATAGCTAGGTTAGTGGTTAGTCTAGGTTAGTTAGTTTAATTACATCAATCACTATCCTAGGTTGGCTAGATAACGAACCCTAAATCTGAAGTAGGGTAAGCCTAGATCCCCGTGGTACGATAAATTTTTATTGCATGCTTGCCCTATGCTACACCCGGCCGGTGGTTATACTTGGCCGCCAATCGGGATGTTGTAGTTAGAACTAGTCAGAGGTACATACATTAAGTTAAATGTGGAATGTAAAAAGCATTAAGTAAAGGAAAGTACCAAAGGAAAGATTAAAAGGGTTTAGAAAAGGAGGAAGTAAAAGTATTATTTATGATAATTTCACTTGGGGTGAATAACATATTAACTTAAATACAATACTATCAATTCGAGGTTGCTTTCCTTAGATTTATTCTAAGTCAATCTTCTTACGACATCCATACCCTCATGCAATATGAATATGAATAGAATCATGAGCATGTTATCATCTACGTAGATATGTTATGAAGCACAAATATCATGAATAGCATGCATGATCCAAAGATCCAAATTTATTATGAAGCACAAATATCATGAATAGCATGCATGATCCAAAGATTCAAATATGTTCTTCACTTGGTGATCAGATTAACCTAGGTGCATGGTCTTGTAAAACCTTGTAAGCATCACACACATGTGTTTGATCATGCATGATCAATGATACAAATAAGATCTATGTGTGTGATCTAGTCAAACGTATATGAATTTGAGTAGCAATCAAGCAAGAACAATAAAACATATATATATATATATATATATATATATATATATATATATATATATATATATATATTAGTATTTTATCTGGAACATATTATAGAACACATCTAAAATTCACTCCCTTAACAACATAGGTGTTTAAAGAGAAATTCTTTAGTGGTCCGGGAGTACCACTTAGGAAGGGGAAGTGGTGCTTCCGGCCAATCACTTGCTGCCACATGTACTGACTAAATTAGAAAAAAATTATCATAATGATTTTTAATTCTTATCTTCCTCCTGCGGTTTTCTACTCTTTGTTTCTCTCTGGTTCAATTTTTTTCCTGGAGCTTGCAACGAAATCCAGAATTCTCATTCTGAATTCAATCGAGTGCGTAGAAGCTATTGTGAGATTCGTGTGAGGAGTTCCATTAAATGAACTAACTTGAAATCTGTCATCGGCGGCTGCCTTGATTGGATCTCCAATTTGACTAGAAATTGACAGATCACTCATTCTTTCTAAATGTGAATCGTCGACGAATGATTACCCTAAATTTCTCTCGAAAAAACCTGTCTTGGTTCGAGAATAAATCCAATCCTAGTGAAAAATTCTTAGATAGAATGCGGCGGTGGGACTCGCCAGAGTGAAAGATAAGAAAGCTGTGATTGAATCTTGTCAGGATTCACCGTACTGGGTTTGCAGTTTTTTCTCAGAAAAAAAGCTTTTTCTTCTCGTCATCTTTCCGCAGCAGCTTAATGGTTAAATGGGGAAGGGAATCGTTTCCTCTTATCTTTCAATTACCTATTATATATTTAACAGAGGAGCATATAAAATTTATTTAGGTTTGACACATGGCAGCAAGTAATTGGCCGGGAGCACCACCTCACCCTTCCTACGTGGTACTCCTGGATTACTGAAGAATTTCTCGGTGTTTAAATCGACATAGAGAAAGAAAAATATCATTGTGATAAAAAACATCAACGACACTATTGTCTCCCACGTAATTAACAAAAAAATTAAGATTAGGCGATGATGATCACCGTTATCCAAATGCAGAGATACTCTGATAAATTAATCAATGCCTTCAACAAATGACTCCATACGCCTATATATAGTTTCTCCTAGCAGGTTTTTCGAGCTCTAAGGTGGTTCCAAAAGTCGAGTTCCAATTCCAACTCGCTTTAGGTCTCTTTCTCGCGTGCACTCCACGTCCATAAGGTTCTAGGGCAACAATGATCGTGACGGTGGGCTGGGACATCGGTGTGATTTTCTTATTCGTTTTCTATGAAACTTGGCCCAAGTGATTCTCTTTGAATCGTAAGACTCCAGGTAAATTTTGTGTTGATTTAGACAGTGACGGCCTGGGCAACCGTTCTGGTGCTGCCTCCTAGGCTTATGGTTTGCTTCTTTTAAACAAACTTCCCTTGGCTTGTATATAAATTTTTTATGAAAATAACCCAAATAGATATTAAAAAGTACTAAGTACACTTCATGTCTATATATCATACGTTGAAAAAATAATTACCATTTTCTTAAAAAAACATCTAAAAATGTATCAATTGGAGATGGACTTATCTTAGAACTAAGTAGGAAAAATAACACTATTCAAGAGTCCACAACTTCTATTTTGTAGGTCATGGTCACAATATGGCAGCTCACTTGCTAGTATGTTGTGCCCTATTCTATAACCCAATGTATTTAGAATTTGAATTTGATTTCATTTCTTGACAATGATATAGGTGTCCACATAAGCAATCTTTGTTTCATCGTGTACCAAAAACAATGTATCTTTCTATATTTCCTCTTTATAAAAATCAGTGGCAAAATAAATAAATAAACAAATCAAACTTTATTTTACTCTTAAAAATTCCAAAAGCAATTTCAAAAGTTGGCCAAGTAGTAAAGTGGCGACCGAGATTTTATTCCCAACGGCCCTCTGGATCTATTACTACTCCAGGCCTCGACCTACTATCTAGTCAATCGGGATGGTTGAGGGTTTAAGTTTGAACAAACGAAGAAACAAAACTAAAACTGTGGAAGATCACAAGAGATAGAAAGTTGCTTAGCTTGAACGTCACCTTCTAGTCGTGTCCACCAGTCCTATGTCAGCACAAACGGTTTCCATGACTAGACGTAAGTCCTACCTCCTTCAAATGGGTTGGAACATTCACATAAAAGTCGGGTAAGTCAATGGTCATGCACTTACCTAACAAGCATCAATTTGGCGAGCTCATAACTAGAGGGGGTGACCACGTCTTCCTCTAGTTAGGCCTCTAGTTCATCTAAGCAAGGTAAGAAGTATTCAACATACATCTGCACCCTAATTAAAAGCTTTCAGAACTCTAATTAAACACAAACATGCCATAAACTTATATGTAGGATAATGATGAGTTCCCTATCATCTATGTTGTAACCAAATATCAACTGGGACATAGACAATTCCACACTAATTGATGTATGCCCTAAATTTTGTCTAAGAGGGTGTTTCTCTCTCACAGGTCAAGGAGAAGCAACATTACTCACACTAAAGTAAGAGATTAACATGAATAAACATCAATTAGACATAGAAATATAGGTTCGTAATTATCCTTACACATGACCCATAACCAATCTACAAGCTAGGTATCATCTTCCTAAACAACAAGAGAAGCTAAAACATACAGAGAGAAAGAGCATACAAATAGGAGGAAGATGAAAAATCCATGGCTAGGTACTTCTTCTCCTTCTTGTTTTGATCACTTTTCTTGAATCTTGGGAGGTTTAGGATGAATAAGAAATCACAGAAAACCTCTCCAAGCTCGTCACTCTCACTCTACATCTTGTCATACTGTTTTTTCTCTCTCTACGATGGGCCTTTTGCTAAAAATAGCCCTTTTCTATTTATAGACCCGAACATGTCAAAGTTTGCGTCCTAGAGCTTGTGGCTGCGAACTTTGACAAAATGTTGTTAACTTTGATTGGAAGGGGAAGATCGAAACCTCGACCCAAGCAACAACAAACTTTGATAGGAGGCCGAAAAATCTTGGGATGGGGAAGTTTGCAGCCTAGGTATAGGAGTTCGAAGCCTACATCTTTTGCTCTTCAGGTGGTGAACTCATTGGAGAAGTTCACACCCTTGAATAAAAGTTCGCAACCTCAATTTGCTATGTCAAAATTGGAAAATCTGTTTAACTTTGGCTATGGGAACCAGTCCAGATACCCAACTTTGGAAGCTTATTGGAGATGGAGGATTGAGAGTCCAGTCAAGAGGGTTGTGCCATATGAAAGTACGAGTTTTTCTACAACCTCAAGGAATTTGGTGATCCAAAGCTTACCTCGAAGGCTTTGAATGAACCAGTACAAGATCGTATGGAGCCTTGTCATTCTGTCTTGCCTTACAAGCAATCTATTTTCCTTATAGCTTTCGGATTCCTTCTTATTGTTATTTTTGAGTTTATTTCCGAGTTTGATTGTACTTAGAACTTCTTTTGGTAGCTTTTTAACCTATTTAGGCATATTTAAGTAGTCCCCTTGTTCGTGGCCTAGCTTCTAAATATCTGTTTCGAGCCTTCTCCCTTGTGAGAGATTGCACGAAAGTGACCATCCCAAACACATTTAAGCCTAACTCTGCTTTTGTGTGTTCTTGTCCGAGTTCAATTCAATCCAATTGAATTGACTAGACTGCTCCACTCTGATCAAAATCCAACCCCTAGGATTGCATCCCTTAAGTTGCCAAAGATGATGATTATTGCATGAAAACACCTATTAAATGAGGACTAAATAATACCAATTTTAGGTGTTATCAATTTCCCCACACTTAAGCGTTTACTTGTCCCCAAGCAAACCTATTTTAAACCAGTACAACTTGATAGAAAATATAGTTCTTGGGATTTTTCCAATAATAGCACCTATTAAAAAAATTACAAAAAGCATCCAGCCCACAAAATTTACAAAAATAGCACCTTTTTTATCAACCACACCTCCAATGTGTGTTTTATAACTAAACCGCACCCTCCAGGTGCGTTTTATGTATAAACCGCACCTTGGAGATGCGTTTTGCGCCATGTCAGACTGGGAACCGCACCTCCAAGGTGCAGTCTGTGTTTCCTCGGGAGCGGGTTTGGAGACCGCAGGATCAGGTGGCGATCCAGCGGCAGAACGCACGCTACCTCAGCGATCCGCGCCATGGATCGCAGACCGCAGCTACAGGGAGCGGTCAACGCCTCGGGAACTACAAACCGCATCGAAAGGGAGCGGTTTCACGATGGGATAAATTACCAGACCGCCCCTGAAGGGTGCGGTCTGATGGGTATAAATACCCCCTCCCCCCCTCTCATTTCTTCACACCACAACCATTCTTCACTCTCTCTCTAGAATTATCACTCTAACCCCTCTCCTCCCAAAAGTCTAGGAAATAGTGGTCTGTTGGTTGCGGCTAAGTCCGATCTGCCATCAGAAAACATTTCTTTGGTTTTTCCCTCAAAACCCGCCGAATTTCTGTCCGACTTTCGTGAAAAAATGGACGAGTGGTTCCAAGGAGAGGGAGTTTATTATGATGAATTTCAAGCGGTAAGTACTCATTATTTTGGTCAATTTTTGTTTTTGTTATAAGCTTTTTAATTAATCTATGTACTAACCTTGTTGTTATTCTCTCGTAGGTTGGGGACGACGTGAATATATACAACCAACGGTACTATTTGGATCAAGGGCCTATTGATCCAACCGACTTCTACGACCAACCCAACCATCATTCAAGGGATGTTTGGAACGATCACCCGGTACATACAATTCTTCATCATTTATCTTTCTTTTATTTTGCTAATGTACTTAGTGGAATATAAAATAAGTTTGAAATAATTTAATCCTATTGGTTGTTTTCAATAATTTAATCGAATACATAGCGCCACTTACTTTGACTCTTTATAAATCCAGTAAGTGGACCCTATATTGGAACCTCCGGGGGTTCCTTGTTTCTGTCGACCATCTAATTATCGTCTGGAATGTGATTGTAGTAGGGTAATGGTACACGGTCATGAGCCACCTCATCATCATTATCTGAGTCTGACTCTGGTCCTAAATCATCAGCACCTTCAAGAGGGTCGGAGCTGTCTGCACTGACATTGTTCTCTCCTTCTTCGGAGGGGTCACTGACTGGTGCTGGCAGGGCATCTTCCATCTGATCCAGCTCATGAAAGGCACCTTCATCAGCTCCATAATGGTAGTTGTGAAAACTACCACTGCCTGACTGGTTGTTGTACTGGGGTTGGTTGGCATGGTCCGGTTGAACTTCTTCTTCATAAGACGGGTAAGATTGATGATGACCTTCACCTTGCTCTTGGTACTGAAAATAGGAATGAGGATCATGGTAACTTTGGTAGGGATGATCTCCATATAATTCACCTCCACCATGGAAACTATATGTTTTACCGTCTCCAGAATGACCTCCAACGCCTACGACCGGCTAGGTGTAAATGAACATCTCGGCTCTGGAAAGATTGTTGGACCTCAAGAATTCGAGCATGGCATCTACCTCATCCTGAGTGGTTATGAGATATTCCTCGTGCCACAATGACCCGCCTTCTCTGTTTGGATATCAGTACACCATACGATCAACTCTTCTCGTGCCATCCATGCAAGTAACGTTAGTACACATTTGATAGAGGTCTTCAAGCATCGGTCTGGTAGCGACCTTTATTTTCTAAAAATTGCCACCGACGTAGGTGACCCCCTTTCCGCTCTCTTCCGTGTAACCATTCCACCGTAATCCAAGCGTGAACTTTTGGAATGCCATCTGCAAAAAAACAGTAGTTCAACTAATATCATAAAAATCACAAATAACAATTCACAATAAAAAGTAATACAAAATAAACTTACGAGTTAACTTTAACCTAAAAAACACTAGAGAAATAGGGAGCTACAACAGAAAATTGAAAAGGGAGAAGGAGAGGTGTGAAGAGAAGAGATTCTCGGGCTGCCTTTTATAGGCAAAATCATCAATGAAACCGCACCTTAGAGGTGCGGTTTTTATCTTCCATGCAACCCCACGTTTGTCAATCTGCATGGCTGCATGTCTGGTGTCGGAAAATAATTGACACACAAACCGCATGGGGGGGGGGGGGGTGCGGTTTTTGTTGCCAAAACCGCACTTTGAGGGTGCGGTTTGTTTTGGAGAAGCAAAACCGCATCCCCAAAGTGAGGTTTTGCTAGGTCAGGACTAGACCGCATCTGGGTCATGCGGTTTTGGCCCAGAAAGCTAAACCGCACCTTGGGGTGCGGTTTACATGCAAAACGCACCAGGGGGTGCGGTTTTTAAAAAATGGTGCTATTTTTTGTAATTTCTACGGAATGGGTGCTATTTTTGTAATTTTTTTAAAGGTGCTATTTCTGGAAAAATCCCATAGTTCTTTGGTTGCACTTTGAAAGATATCATAGTCGAGAAAGTGTTACTTCCATCTCTTTGTGACAACACAAACTCTCGAATAAGGACCATGTCAACTAAAGAGGTGTAGACATTTAACGTGTGAAACAGGGGACTCTCAAGAAAAGATTGAAAAGTAATGAACTCATTGGAGGTGCTCTTTATTATTAGTTTTTCAAAAGAGAAGTCAAATTTTGAGCCTCCTTTTCACCTTACCGAACATGGCACCACATTTTTCATTTTTGCAAATAAGGCTTCTCTCCCTTGTGGCTAAGAGCAAAAGTAAATTGACTACTCTATCTCATCCTCATGTGTACATAGTGATGGTTGAGAGGAAATAATAGTAAAAGGTGAAGCGTTGGACATTAATCCGCTCTCTCAAGTACTAACTTGGAGTCCAAGGCAGGGGACGGGTTGCCACACATGTGAGTACAAACGAGAATTGAGGTCTCTTTGACTTGCATAGTGGCACACTATCTCCTCTCTTACAAGTCCGTGATGAGGAGAGGTGGAAAGAGAATGAGGTCTCCCAACACATACTCATATGACACTCCTAACCGAGAGAAAAGCCCTTTGACGGCTTAGCTCAACCACTATGCCCAGTTTCCTGTCACGTGAGAACACTATTTTTTCAAAATAAATTTCAATTGAGCACATTTCTGCAAACATTTTGGAGTTCAAGATAGGAGAGAGGGTTGTGCACACATGTCATAACCTAGATAGCGAACAATATCAACACATCCAAGAGGAAATATAAGTAAAAACCCTCATACACCGATAATCCTCGTAGTGCTACATTACGCCCTATAATGCACTCCATCCCAATCATCTAACATTCCAAGTACACTGAGTATGAATGATGCAATAGGGGCCAAGTTAGAGCTCTCAATTTTTTTATTTGGGGTATGGATACAAGGTTTTAAGCAGTTGAAATCATGCAATCATCATCCGTCACCATCATTATGCAAGACAAGGAAAACTTGCAATCCATTTAAAATTTTCAAAGTTTAAGCATATGGGCACATGCAAATATTTTTAAACATGTATACTCAAAACCACCACACGTAAATTATTGATTGTCTCCAATGTTTGCAAGATTAGGTATAAGTGAGTAGAAACAAGTTTACCATTATAATCAACCGATGAAGATGGTGAAGGGAGTTGCATGAAGTTTCATTTAAGCTCATGGAAATGGGTTATCATTCATCAAATTAGGGAAACACACATCCATGATATATTTATTTACTGATAGACTATAAAAAATTAAATGTTAAGGGAAAAGAAATTAAGCAGAGGTTGGGTTTCCTCCCAACAAACATTTTTTTTTACCGTCACAAGCTAGAAAATTGTTTTTAAGTTTTGGTCCATCCCAAGACCACCTTCAGTTTAGGTTCTTTTCAGTGATGTGAAGTCGCAAGTCTCGATCAATTGGTGAGACCATGATTGAAGGGTCATGGACTTTATTTGTATTGAGGCTCCACCGTCGAGACCTCTCCTTTCCTTCTTGCTTCTCATTGCCCTAAATCATGTGGTGTACCATCAATTGACCACCATTGAATCTACCAAGAGTGATTGATGATGGTGTGGCCTTGTCTTAAAAAAGAGAAACTGCAAAAGGCTACCTCTCCAAAAGTGCATCTAGGTTGGGTGGAAAGCTTTGGTAGCACTTGTAACTTGTGGAAGCTTCACCCATCCCGACCTTGTCCATTGAATGGACTCCAATTTCCACTTCAATCTCCTCTCCTTCTTCTGAAGAATCATCCCAGTATTGAGTACTAGGTTGGGTCGAGGCCCACTTGTTTATTCACCTCTGAGATTTCTTCCTCTTCCACCACTTCCTCTTTCTCTTTATTGATGATTTTAAAAAGACAATATTGATTGAGTGACTCGCACAAAACTACACCACAAATTAATCCGACTAGAGCCCAAGTTTTTAAAATCTAGTTGGGTGCATTATAGAGCAAGTATTTAAATATCGACTCGGGCCGGTTCATGTACCCCTACTTCAATCGCTTAAGTTGTTATCTAGCAAAACAGTTTTGGGTTTTAAAACTAAGAAAACTACAAACTAAACTAGCAAGGGAAAGTAAATAAAAGAAAATTCTAACTAAGGGAGCTTCACCCATGAGTTGCTTCCCCCTAACTAGCTACCAAGACTCGTTGGATTGGAACGATTGCTATGGGCAAGGTGACCGCGAACCGCAGTGGGATGCAAATATGGTCGTAGACCACAATCTTGATTGCTAAACCTAGGTAAACATTATAGGCCGTGTCACTCGGCCCTCTCGGTTTAGGCAATTGGTGGTAAATTACTCCCACACTCAACTCAAGGGTTGGACGGCTTAATCACGCTTAACCAATTTGCTGAATTCAACATTGAGTTTTGCCCTAGATTAACCTAGTTAGGTGACTTAAAAAGATAAAGGAAACCCAACTCGATTGAGTCTCCATTGAAAGGAAGATTTTCCTCTCTAACTAAGTTAAAGTGGCTAATTAGATTGCAAAGCACCAACATGTACAAACCTAAGGATGCTAAGCACAATTATGCACAATCCTTAGGTTGCTAAGTACCAAAATGCACAAACCTAAGGATGCTAAGCACAAGCATGCACAACCCTTAGATTGGTAAGGACAAGCATGCACAATCAACATGAATAATACCTCAATCATTGAATTAAACAATACCCAATGACAATCATTCAATCTAAACAAGTAATTACAAAGTATTAGTTAGTGATCTACAACACCCAAGAGAAAAGAGTGAGTTTCTAGAGAGAGAGAGAGAGAGATTACAAATTTTAGCTCAAGATCTTCTTCTTCTTCTAGGCTTAAATCTCCACCCAAGCCTTCAATTATGCTCCAAGATCACTCTAGCACTCTCTCTCTCTCACTAGAAATCCCCTTTGGTGTTTTTGGGCAAACCCTAGAGAGAGAAACCAATTCTTTTCCAAAAACTAGCTCCCCCTTTCTCTCTACCCGCTGCTATCTCTATATTTGCCCGAAAGTGATAAGTTCACAGACGCGTTGGCCAGTTCACGGCCGTGAACACCTAAACGCGTCTGTGAACTCAACATCTCCAAAACGCACCGCTTTGATTCCTGGGTTCACGGTCAATGGCCACAGTTCACGGTCTTAGAGACCGTGAACTGCCTTGTTGTCAGTAACTTCAGGAACCTCGCTGGATGCCTCGGTGTTCACGGTTTGTGGTCGAAGTTCACGGTCTTAAGAGATCATGAACTGTCTCGTCCTCCCGTGAACTGCGGTTGTTTCCTGGACGCCTTCACTTCACAGCTACTGTTTACGTCGGACTTTTCTGGACGGCTGTTTCCTGGACTTTTCTTCGGTTTTTGCACTTTTTGACCTCCAATTATCCAAAAATTCAACCTCGACCCTTCCACACGTGCTAGGACCTGAAATGTATCAAAACAAGCATAACCTAGCGCGAAATATGTCGAGGAACGATGAAATACTAAGCTAAACGAATAAGAAATGAGGGGTAAAATATATACATTTGGGCCTGAATCATTGAGTCTCAGACAAATTTGTTTGAGATCTCTCTTCTTCTCTTCCAACCTCTTGAGCATATTTTTATGTTCAACAATGAATTCTCGATTAGAAGGGAGGATACCTTATATATTGGAAGGTTTCCCTTTGCTCTTCACCTCTTTGAGCCACATTTCCTCTCGACAAGTGTTCTTTATTTATAAGCAACTCAGAGGAAGGTTGGGATCGCTAGCATCGAGGCACTCCGTTTGGATGTTGTAGCGGTCGGATGCCAACTCGTTAAGGCTCTTGGGCTTCAATTTAGGTGGTGATGGGGAATGAAGTGCCCTTTCACTCCCGACCATGTATCTTTCAAATTTGAGCTCCAAGAGACTCTTTGGTTGTGATGTGGTTCTTGATAGGAAGGTGGAGCTCGATAACCATGGAGGTATTGTTGGTGAGCTTGGAAAGGTGGTTGTTCTTGAAACCGGGATCCTTGTCCTTCATCTCTCCTTGAAGTTTCAGGGTAACACCATTCGGTAGATGGTTGATATCCCCCACATTTGGTTGAAGTCATGGGAATCCATGCTCCAATATCTACAAACACCAAAAATACTAAAAAGAAGATCAAACAAACCAACCTCCGCAGGAAGACTTGTGTGATAAAACACAAAAAGAAACATAATACAAGAACTAGAAAATAAATAACAAACTATCTAAATCTTTGATAATAACCTAGAGTTCTAGGCAATGACGCAAAAAACTTTATGCATATTCTGGACCAAGCTCTAAAACTTGGTTAAAGCTCTCTATCTACCCAACCTAGGTCAAGTACTCCCTAAGTTGGAGAAGTAGCAAAGTGGTGACCAAGGTCATATTCCCAAGGGCCCTCTGCCTCGACCTAATATCTAGTAAACGGGATGGTTGACCATTTAAGTGTGGACAAACGAAACAAAACTTGACGCGCCTCTTCCTTATCGTACTAGGACCTGAAATTAAGAAAGAAAACACAACCTAGCCTAGAAAAGTATGAGAATGAATAAGATTCATGCCAAAATAATGCCAAATGGCCGAGTAATGATAGATATGTGCTAAATCTTAGGATTTTGACAAAAGGAAGGAAATATAGCACGAAATCAATCTTAACAGGACAAAGATAATGATTATTGCAGGAAAACACCTATGAAATAAGAGCTAAATAACACCAATTTTAAGTGTTATGAACTGCCCTACACTTAAGCGTTTGCTTGCACCCAAGAAAACCTAACTCAAACTGGTACAACTTGATTGACAATCACAATGGTATGTTGATTCGGGCCTAATTGTACACTTGCTATCCCCGTTTCTCTTTGATGTTTGTGGAAATTGAGCTCCAAAAGGGTGGTTTTACACTAGTTTTCTTGTGTTTCAATGTGTTTCAGAGTCTAACAGGTGAAACCAACCCTGGAGTCGAAAGTTGGAAGAAAAGGAACAAAGATCGGGCAAAGAGGAGGATTCAGCCAGAGTTCACGGTCCATCATTGGAGTTCATGGTCGCCAGGACTGTGAACTGGAACCACAAACCTTGAACATCAAAGTGTCCAAAGGGTTTCTGAGGTTATTGACGCAAAGGTAGTTCACGGTCGCTAAGACCGTGAACCGCAGAAGTGAAGCATTATGATCTAGTTCACTGAGTTCACATACGCGTTCTGATGTTCACGGCCGTGAACTGGGGTGGTGAACTGGGCAGGATCTCAATATAAATAGAGAGATGAAAGGAATGAGAAGGGAGAGCCCTAACTGAGAGAAACCTTCTTCTTCTTGAAACCCTAGGGAGAGAAAGTCACGAACCAAGAGGGAGAAGAGGCTGGGGTTTACTCCAAGTGAAGATTTTGGAAGTTCCTCTTCTTTGGAGGATCTCTACACGCACAATGAGAGTTGAAGGCATGTCAATGATGGTTTCTTTCTTCCTTTTTTGTGTTCTCCCTTTGTCTAACATGGAGTAGCTTCCCTTTTAACTTGGGTGTTGTAGAACCCTAACTACTATTATGTAATTGATTGTGTGGATTGAATGATTGTGTGATGGCGGTATTTAATTTATGAATTGAGGTATTTTTATGGTGATTGTGTGTTCTTGGAAATCTATTGTGCTATTCTAACCTAGATCAGAGAGAAGCCCCCTTATCTTAAGAGGCTCAAAATTGAGCTGGGTTGCTTACGCATTCTATGCCTCCTAACTAGGTTAATAAAGGGCAAACCTCTAATTGAACTAGACACCTAGGTTAATTGTTATTATTCCTTCAAAGCCTTGGTTTGAGGGAGAAGGTAAGCCAACCCTCAATTGCTTGCGCCAAGAGGGCTACAATCGCAGCCTCTAATGCTTACCTTGGCCTAGCAATTGAGAGGATGGTTTCTAACCATTGTTGCACCTCCTACAGGTCACAATTGCCTCGTCACACACCAGTTCAATCAATCCCGCGGTCCATGGTAGTTAGTTAGGGGGAAGCAACACCCGAGTGAAGCTTCTCACAAAGAGTTTTCCACCCATTTACTTTTCAAAGTCTTGCTTTTAAATTGTAGATTGTAGAGATTTCAACAAACAACAATCCGCTAGATAATGTTTCAAACAATGGAAGTAGGGGTACATGGGTCGGCCCGGATTGATATTTATGCATATTTGCCCTATATTGCACCCATCTAAGGTTTATATTTGGGCCTTAGGTGGGATTTTATTGTGATAGTGGGAGCGAGTCAAGTTTTTGGCGCCGTTGCCGGGGACCTTCGGTCCGTTATCTTGAAAAGATTGTTTGGTGTTAATCTAGCTTTTATTTTTTCATTTTTGCTAAGTATGAAGTGTGCTTGTGCTAGACGTGGTGTGTTCTTTAAGTGTGTGTCGGGAGGTGCATGACCCGGAGCAATCCGGCGCCTTTAACACCACTAAACGAGAACATCAACCGGACTCTCCACTTTGAGCTCGAGAGAGGGAGTTAGAGGAATCAAGGAGGATAATTGAAGAAAGGGGATAACAAGCTGGTCCCGGATTTTAAGGGATTGAAGCAGAAGTTAAAGTTGAGATGGTGGGGAATCAACATCACGGTGCTAATCCGCTTCAAAACCAAAATGAGGAATTGGGAGCCGAGGAAGAGCCAAGGACTATGGGCTATTACATGGCTCCACGGGCGACGGATATCAGATCTCCCATCTTAGATCACCCATGGCCACCAACAACGTTGAAATCAACCCCGCTCTCATGACGATAATTCAAAACAACACCTTATTCCACGTGCTTGCCATTGAATCGCTGGGAGAGCATGTTCAAAGCACTTCCAAGTTTTGGAGACTTGCTTGATGACTTCGAAGTCCCGCCTCAACCGAGGTAAACATGGAGGTTGCCACATCCATGAATTGCTCAATCTTCTCGAACTTTTGAGAGCTTGTAATCACAAAGGTGGCCACAAGGTCTTCAAGTTTAGAGAACTTGTCAACTTGTTGTTGTTATTGAAACATTTGACCACCCTGTGCTTGGTATGGTTTTTGGAAGTTTGAGTTTTGGAATTGAGTCCTTTGTTGGATGAAAGTTGGCCGAGCTTGATAGTTTCTTGTTGGACCTTGGAAGCCGGGAGGTCTTGGATTGGTAGGGGAAGACCAAGCAAAGTTTGGATGATTGCGCCACTGGGGTTGTAGGTGTTGCTATAAGGGTTGTTCTCTCTAGCATTGGCAATGAAACTCACTTGCTCCTCGAGGGTACTTGTCTTCTTCATCGCTTGGAAATCAGCAATTTCATGATTAGTGCTTGAATACAAATCACAAGACATCACCGCTCTCTTCCCTTGCTCCTCGAGGGTACTTGTCTTCTTCATAGCTTGGAAATCAACAATTTCATGATTAGTGCTTGAATACCAATCACAAGACATCACCGCTCTCTTCCCTTGCTTCTTGTCCTCAAGGATCACCTCGATCAACTTGTCAAACTTTGCTTCAAGTGGAGCATTTGCTCCCACACATTGCACTCCTCTTTTGGTGCTTCTCTTACCACTTCTTCTCAAGCCCAATCATATCCTTTGAGAGCCATAAAATTGAGCTACTCGGTCACTTGAGGTGGGGTCATGTTTATCAACTTCCCTTGGCAAAGAGAGTCGACGAGAATCTTGTCATCTTGAATGAGACCGCCATAGAAAGTCTCTATCCTAAATTGCTCCTCGAAGTGAGGGCATTGGAGGAAGTAGTCGAAGAATCTTTCCCATGCATCCCTCAATGTCTCATCTTCCTCTTGCTCAAAGTGAGTGATCTTCTTCCTCCACTCGGCCGTCTTGGAAGGAGGACAATATCGGGTCATGAACTTATTGAGTAAATCTTCCCAAGAGGTGATGGATCGAGCCAGACGGTTGTTGAGCCATCAGAGAGCCTTCTCTTCCAAAGAATAGGGGAATAGCCTCAGTTGAAATGCCTCCTCCGGGATGCCATTTATCGTCAGGCTTCTCGCAAGCTCAAGAAACCCGACAATCTTGTCGAGATCCTCACCAAGAGACCAAAGGGAGCCCTACCCTCTCAAACCATTACAAACCGCAAAGGATCATGTCGGGGTGAATGCAATTCATTTGAGAAGTGGGAAGGTGACTCCGGAGGTAGTTTTCAAAGAAGTGAATGAGAAGGAAGACCCTCTACCCGAGGGTGGAAGAAGAAACCTCGGGAGAAAAGAGAGGAGTGGCGAGAAAGGCGTTTCCAATGCCACCACTTGTGGCTGAGTACACGCCAACCCTACCTTTTCCCGCGAGGGTGCACAAGGAAAAATTGGAAGCGGAATGTGGAGGTTTCATGGAGATGCTCTGAAAGCTCCACCTCAACATTCCCTTCCTTGAAGCAATGGCCCACATGCCAAGGTATTCAAAATACCTCAAGGGGCTTCTCTCCAAGAAGCCGGAGTTCGAACACCTCGCCAACGTCACCCTATGCGAGGAGTGCTCAGCCTTCATCCTCAACAGGTTTCCCAAGAATCAACCGGATCCAGGTACTTTCACCATACCTCTTTGCATCGGTACTCATCACATAGAAAGTTCCTTGGCAGACTTAGGGGGTGAGCATAAATGTGATGCCATTTAAGCTTTTTAAGAGGCTAGACATAGGTGAACTAAAGACTACGAGGCTTAGTTTCACCTTGGTTGGTCGCTCTATCATTAATCCTAGGGGCATTGTTGAGGACGTGCTAGTATGAGTGGGAAAATTCTATTATCCGATGGATTTTGTGATCCTGGATATAAGTGAGGATTCTTGAGATGCCACTCTTACTAGGACGCCCTTTCCTTACCACCTCCAAGGCATTAATTGATGTAAATGAGAAAAATTTGATTCTGAGGGATGGTGAAGAGAGAATTACTCTTGGAATTGAACCTAAGCCTAGAAGTGAGGACGTGAGGAAAGTGGAACCGGGTGATATGAATGCAAGTGGAGGGGAACCTTTCAAGTTAAACCCCACTATTACTGTTGTTTCTTGTGATGATGTGAAGCAGGAAAGAAAAAAGGTCATCTCTCCCAAAGAATGAAGGAAAAGAGCTTGGAGGGAAAGGATAAATCATGCTAATGCCGGAGGAAGGAAAAGTTCAAAGCAAAAGTCATCGGCCAAGAAGGCCATCCCATTGAGAGTAAGTTGGGAGGCGACACGCCTCGCCCCGAGATCATGGCGGATCCACTCTAGATGGCATCACGTTCAAAGGCGTGACAGATTCGCAACGTCAATCTAGTGACGTTAACTTAGCGCTTGTTGGGAGGCAACCCAACGTAGGTTTATTTTCTTTTCCTTATTTTTGTTTTTGTGTTGAGTGGTATCCACGTCCTAGTTTTTTGTGATTGTGTGTTTTGAGTTGTGTCGTGAATGATAGTAGGCACAGTGGAGTAGGTCGAGTTAAAAAAATTCTGAAGTGCCCTGTTTTCACTGCAGTTCACGCACGGATTAATATGTTCACGGTATTAATCGACCGTGAACTAGCAAACGAAAGGCAAGAACCCGCTCTTTGCCAAGCTCCAGAAGTGGTCGATGGGAAGAGAGAAATTGAGAAAAAAGCTTCTTTATTCGCCTTAGGCTATGAGGAGGGACCACGAGGTAGAAGGTAAAAGAAGGCAAGAGGTAGAAGGGCCAGGGGCACTTTGCTTTCGTGCAACGCCCTCGCAGCGGGAGGAGGCTGTTTTCGAAAGGAAATCTCTTGTCTTCTGCTTTCTGTTCAAGAATAGGCCCAACCTCGTGTCGAGTCTATGCATATGAGGCGTACCGGACCCACCACATTAGCAGCAAGAGCGCTTCCTCTTCCGGTTGAATCGAACCAAGTTAGGGATATTAAAAAAGGCCGTAGCAAGGAGACATTAACAGACCAGTTAGAGTCACAGAGTTAGCCGATACTTATTCCCCAGATACTTGCTTCTTCTCCGGTCCGGAGGGGTTACGAGCAGTTGCTCCGGTATACAGAACCACCTATAGAAAAGCCGATCAAAAAACGGGTTAGAGTAACGAATCGAAGATCCCGCGTTCGTGAACCAAGGTGATTCCACGTGTGTCAAACCCATCGATTGGCCCAGTTCATGGACAGATTGTGATCTTCACGGTCTTAACGACCGTGAACTGGCAAACATGTCCGTGAACCTCAGGGCTTGCCTATAAAAGGGCCATGAACGCTTTCTCTTCACTTCAAGACCCAAAACTCATTGGAATCTTTTCAAATTTGCCGGAAAACCGCGATTTTCTTATGACTTTCACCCTTTTCGTCAACTTTCAGCGAGCCAAATCAAAATCCAATCACAGCTCCATTCTTCCCTTGTCAAGGGCGGCCTTTGCCGAAATTTTGGGGGGATTTGGAGTCAATTTTTCCCGGTGAAGTCATTGCCGGCGAGCCTCCGACAAGCTTCCGACGAAGCTCCGGCGACCCTCCACCGGCCTGTTTTCGACCAGTTTTTCACCTCCCTCGCCCTCTCCTCACTTGCCCTACCATTCTACTTGAGTCTCTAGGTTTGTTTTCAACTCTACCTTAGTTAAATTGGGAGAATCGGATCAGGTAGTGAAGTGAGGAGAACCTAGAGAATTGAATGTTGAACTTAGCAATAGGGCGAGGAATTAGGTGAAATGTGTTGAATAAACGATTGAATGATGTTTGCATGAGCGTATTTGAGCCTTGGTGGGCATGATTTAATTCGAATTGCTTTTATTTGTGGAATTTGGCCACCAAATGCTAATTTGTGAATGAAGGTGCAATTTTTATGCTTGAGTGGTAGTTGGTAGCCACCGTGGCATGGTTCGGGTTTTTATATTTGTATGGATAATCCATGAAACAACTAGAACCATGCCTCGGTGTGCTTGTGCTTAATTGTTTCAAATGGCATGGAGCCGTAGTGGAAATATATGTGTGGGAGGGACTTCCTTTTTCCTCCCAATGAGTTGAGATTGACAATTATTTCCACGTATGGTGCACGTTTGTCAGTTTTGTAGGATGCTTAATTTGGAGCATGAGCACATCAGCTACTTGGTGAACCATGCACGATTTTAGGCTAACTTTTCCTATCAGAGGGACACTCCGATTGGACCGTATTGGAGGCTAGACTTGTACATGTTTAACATGTTTAAGTGTCGAGCCGCAATGTCAGGGGTTGCCTGTCACCCCCAGCGGTGCCAGCTGCTGACAGTGGATTAGCTCATCTACCATGAGCTATGCGTGGAGTTCTACTCCACCTTCTCCCACGTCGTCCCGAAGAGGCAGAAGAGTCAGCCCCACGTGAAGTTCATGCTTGGAGGTCAGCCGCGGGTGCTTACTTACGATGCTTTCGCCCAGGCCATGGGTTGGATACCACCTACATGACGATGACGGAGCGACATTACACCATCGATTTCCACTATCAGGCTGCTTTCCAGGCCCTCTGCCTTCCCGAGCACGAGCAGGATGAGGAGAGGTGGATGTGGAGAGGTGCTCCATCGTTGGCCGGACCGAGCCCTTCCCAATGGAGACTCTCTACAACATGAAGTTGATGCTTCAAGGAGAGTGAAGGATAGAGTACCTCGACGGGCTTCGACCCTCAGCAGCTGTGAGGCCATCAGTTGAACTCACTCCACTTGAGCCTAATGCAGAAGTCCCTCCTCGAGAGTGATATGATCCCAAACCTCTTGAATTACAAACCTCAAGGGATCGATCAAGAAGCTGGATCAATCACGGATAAGGAGGGCGAATTTTGCCCAAGTCATTTTTATGTTGCAGGGTACCATCTTTGGGAGCTTGATACTCTAAAATGGTTCGAATAAAATTCAAGGCAAGGGTTTGGAGCTGGACTAGAGATGTTTTTCTATACGACGGAAGCATTGGATTAGCCAGGAGAAGTCGTTTTGATGATTTTCCAAAGCTTCCAAAGTTGCTAGCAAGAAACTGGAATTGTGTCTAAAAACGGCTAAGTCTAGGACTGAGTTGGAGATGACTACTTTAGGGCTTCATTCCGGACAGATGGGGAAGAACCACGTCCAGAGACGAGTACCCCCATGAAACTACATTTCACAATCTACAACTTAAGGCATTGGTTGAAGAATTGGAGTTTGTTTGATCCATGAACAATGCGGCCAAAGTTATCATGTTAAGCTGTTTTATTTCCTTGTAATGTGAGACTTGGAATCCTTGTGCCACGAGGATTAGTAGTAGTTGTTATGCTAGTTGAATTAGGAGTAGTTTTAATTCCTTTTTAGCGTAGGATGATGGTTGTAATTGCCTATAAAAAGCTTGGTACGTGTAAGGGTTGGGCAGGACATGTTTGAATGAATTTTACCCCAATTCCAAACTTGAGAGGTTGCGAGTTTGATTGGTTTTTGGTTGCTGTCGAAACCGTCCCGTCCGGGGGGGGTCCGAATGTCGTCGCGTCGGCATTTTTGGGAGTCGCCATCGATCTTACTTGGAGTGGATCGAACACTCTTCAAATCGGTTCTAACCTTAGTGTCAGAACCGAGGCATGGTCTGCGAAAATAAAGTTCTGGGTTCGGGAGTACGGTTACGTGTGGGGAAGTTAAGCAACACCCCCACAACGCCCTAAATCGGTACTACTTAAGTCGATAAGTTTTTATGCGAGTTGGGTGTATTTTAGTAAAATTTTTCAATTTTTAGGGTCCCACTGGACTATTTAAGAAATTAAATCGTATTAATTGTAATTTAATTATACGTCCACTGACGTAAAAGATAAAGTTAATTGGTTAGTTGGACTCGAACCTTATCGGTTGCTTACGTACCCGTAAGACGGGATCAAAGTCCACGTAGTTCGTTAGGACTTTGAAAATTTTATATAAAATTATTACCACATTCCATTGATCGTGGTTCTCGTATCAAAATTTATTGTTAGTAAAATTTAAGTTGGTATTATGAAATTACAAAAAGATAATATAATAATTGTAATTATTAAGAGGAGTTTTGATATATTAGGAAAGAAACGAGATAAACTTAATCCGCAATTCTTCATTTCGTATTAAGGATTTTAAATGAATAAAACTATACGGGATTATAATATTGACGCATGAGGGCCAGCAGCCCAACTGGCTAAAACGCCAGACCACTCCCGCGTTTGAACCGGAGGACGTGGGTTCGAAACGCGCTGGTGGAGAAATTTTTAATTTTTCTCGTTTTGATGCAGAGAAGGGGGAAGGGCATCCTAGTAATTTCACGAAAACGCGGTGGCAGGACATGTAATTTGCGAGAAACCCTAGGGGCAAAATCGACATTTACCGGTGAGTATAAAATCATCTCTTTGGACCCAAAAAAAAAACCCTAATCGTATTCTAAGGCTAGCGGCGGCCGCTCATCCCTCTCTCTCTCTCGGCCGATCTCTCTTCCTCTCCCGAAACAAAAAAACGAAACCCTAGCCTAATCAAAACCCGCCGGCGCTGCTCTCCCTCTCCTTCTAGCCTCTCAACCGCCGATCCCTCTCCTCCCTCGTCTCTCGCCTCCCTATCTCCCGCTAATCCCTACCTCGAAACGAAAACCCTAATCACTTAACCATCCGAACAACGCCGCCATCTACATCTTCTCCTTCTCGCGTTCTTCATGTAAATCGAGAAAAGGAGATGAGCCTTCTTCATATTTAATCTATCTCCCCTTCTCCTTATTCTGGAAACGAGTGGTGACGGGGAAAAGAAGCGGCGGCGGCGGCGACGACTGAGGATGAGCGCTGCCAACACCAGCAGTGACGATGACGACTAGGGTTTTCCAAAGGTTAGGTTTTTTTTGGCTTGCATGTAAGATTTTTACCATTTTTCGATTTCGATTTTAAGATTTTCTATGTTCTAAACCTATTTCTTGCTTTTCTTTCAGAGACCGATCCAAAACCGAGGAGGGACTCTTGATTTACTTTCTAATAATCTCGATCTACTCTTTCTAGTTGGAGCAGAGGCGACGACGAGATCTTACCCTCTGGTAAGCTCTTTTCTACATGCATGCCCATTTTCATTGGATTTAATGGATGAGATTGGGATTTAACTTGTTTTGTTTTTTTTTGTTTATGTTTTTTTTTATTATTTGGACCTCCGCCGAGAGAAGGGAGGAGCGGCGGTCGCCGGCGGCGCGGCCAGCGCCAGAACCGACGGCGAGGGTTTTGTTTGGGGGTAAGTTGTTTGTTTTATTTTTTTATTCTCGTTTTTTACCTATTATCATTTTTGGGGTTCTAACTCTCGATTTCCTAATTTTGCAGATCTTATTCAATTTGAAGGAAACTAGGTGATACCCCTTCTAAACCTAAAATGGGTGGTTTAATTATCGTTATGATTGTTTATAGAACTTTCTGGTGTTGTGAAAGTAAATTTTGTTAGACCTCCTAGGTTTGTTTAGCCTTAATGTTTGGTTTTGGATATGGTGGTGAACTTGCTTTATTAAAATTCGACAATCTATAATGGTCCTAAAAGTAATACGACATCATAGCTACTGCTATTGACTATCGATTGGTTAAACAACTTGATTAAAAGGGCTAATACTGATTAGTAACAAATGAGACTTTTAATGAGAGTGTTTTATTGTATTTAGCATACAAAATAATAATCAAATGAGAACTTCGTGATTACCAAATCTGGTAATTGAGTTAAAAGGGCGCCCTTACAACCATCAAATGAGGTATTTTAAAATACTCTCTCAAAAATCTAGTTTGGGTCCTATTTTTATGTTTTGAATAGATTGTTGGATTTTTTATGTGTTGAATGAGTAAACGGGTTAGCCTAGTTGATATTATTGCTAAGTTCACCTAACAATTTAACCTGAATCATGCTTGCTAGAAAAACAGGGAATAATTTAAGCTAATTTATTGTATGTTGACTATAAATGGAAGCGGTCTCTTGTGGTATGTAACAAAAATTAAAAATGAATGGTAAAGAGAAACATACATATCACAAAGATCAGGATTTCATAATACCCCCTTTTACATACAAACTTAAGCAACTCAGCCATGGATTATAAACTTAGAAGTATCATATGTTAAGTAGATCTTCTACATGGATGTATAAATAACTAGGATGCTTGTACGGTTAATGGGGTGTAGAGAATACCAACCTGTGTTGTGATTGAGTGGATTTTGATGGTGATGGCTCGTTGCTGTTTCTGACTCCCTGCCCTTTTTGGATCCTTAGTGCTTCTGTCTTTTTGGTGCTTAGTGCTCTTTAATGCTCTTTGTCTCCCTTTTTGTCTGTTTTTTGTTGTTGGTCCTCCCCCCCTGTTTGGGGGTAAAACAGCTCCTTATATATGGCTGCCTTTTACTGTTCATACCTGTGTGTTGGCTGCTCCTCCTTTGCTCTTGAAGTGGTAGCCTTAGCCACTTATGTTGTTGGCAATTTGGGATTGGTTCTTGGAGGAGGTGGCCGAAATCTTCTTTTTTAGATTTGGCAGAGACTCTGCTGTTCTGCTGCTCTGCTACTCTGCTGCTCTTTTAGATAAGAATGATGGGTTTGGTTGACGGGGTTGACCAGAGTTGGCCCGGGCTGACCATACTTGATTGGGTTGACCCAGGTTGACCAGGTTGACCAGGGTTGACCAGAGTCAATTGGGCCTGAATATGGGCCTGGGTTGTGGGTTTTTATTTTAGGTTGCTCTTCTAACATTTTCTTTTTTTTGTTTGCAGGTCCCTAGTCCGTTTCCGGCCCAAAATGATGATCAATGGGGGTCCAAACAGCCTTAATTGGCTAAGCCCCCAATTCTGATTGGTGCCCAAAAGCAGAATTTTTATTTTTTTTTTATTTTTTTTAATTGTATAATTACAAGGTGTATCTTAAATGTCACGGATTGTAATATGTAATTACACATTTGTTTATTTATGTCCTTGCCTTTAGAATTAGATGATCATTGTATGTATTACTCAATCATTCAATTGATTATTTCAAACCAATTCGTTAACTACAATCGTGACCAATATCCCAACTTCTAAGTAAATTATTCTTAGTTATGAATCGTGACCAATACCCCATTCAACCAATTTCTAGACCTATATCACCAATCGTTAACAATAATACCGGTATAAGTCGTGACGGCATACTATTGCTATTCTAAATAAAGCGAATTTGGTAGCCATTAGCCACTGCTAATCCTACCTAGTACAAATATTCGAAATGAATAGAAAGAAAGACTTGGAAAACGTTGGTATTTATTGATTCGCCACCGCTAATCTCAACCAACCTTATCTAAACTTTCACTTGGGTTTTCTTTTCTAATTTTACATGGAATATTCTTCCGAATTTTGAGTAGGATAGTTGCTCCGGACAAAATGTGGTGTCTACAGTTGCGATAAAAAACTTGCTGAATCTTCCTTATCAATCGAGAATCGCCCTCGATTGCATCGAAAGATTCCTTATAACGAGTGTGCGTCCTTCCAGGTGTAAGGGTTCCCGTTCATTTCCATCCGAAATTGAGTTTGTGAGAACTTGACCAAACTAGGGTCGAGTTATGTTTTAATACGAGAGCAACTTCTTGGCCAAGCTAGCTCGCTGCGAGACTTTGATCCCTTGAGACCCGAGTTTGGGCTCATCTGAGAGCAGCCACCTGTTTGAGCTTCCGGCCACCACTGGCGTCCCACTCTCCTGCGCCCTGCACCACCACCACCACCAGCTACATCATCATTAGGTGCCGGTCATTCCACCTCCACCGTGCATCTCATGGAGAGGATTGATCGTCTTTAGACCCACGTAGTGGGAGTCACTTCCCAGCTTGATCGGGCACATCGACCTGCTACAACGGATAGCTCGTCTCTAGGGCCTCCTTCCAGATGATGAGCCCCTTCGACCTAGTGAGAGGTAGCCAACGAGTGAGACATGTGGAAGAGTCGATTCCTTTCACCCCACTTCTCCACTTGGAACTCTGAAATCTTTTATGTTATTTTTCTTTCATTCATTTGGTATGTGTGAACAACTACTACTATCGTATTGTTATGTTGGGTATGTGTTTTTTGTCTTCTCCTTGAAGCTCAAATCTCATACCCCGGAAAAATTCCAACTTTCACTCACCAAGCAATGCGGTAACATCGTTCTACCCCTATCTTATGCCATGGAGGGCAATGTCCAACTTAAGTGTGTGTGTATGGGGGGGGGGGGGGTAGTTTATTATTATGCTTGTGTGAGTGTGATTGATGTTTGGAGCCTTGATATATGCCCAAATTTGTAAATTTTGAAGGCTCCAAGCAATGTTTGCATGATCAAAGTGGCCGATTTGTAGGAGAATCTCGTGTTTATTGGCATTGACCTTGAATTGTTGCATGTGATCGAGTGTGTCCTATGATGATGACTGAGAGGTGCATTAGGATAGTGCAAAAGATTAGTTCTCATGTGTGCAAAAAAGAATGGATTTCTTGACTCGATTACTAGTTGATTACAATTGCCATGCATTGTGTTTTGTGAATTGGAATAGATGATTGGGTGACTAGGTAGCCTTGTGAGTTTTGAGTCGATCGTTTTCTTCTTGTGTGCTTAGATCCCTCTTACCATGGAGAGTAACATCACAGTTGTCTCTAGTGAGTATGATGGAGGCATAGGATTAGTCCACGCCCAAATGTTGGTTGTCCCGAAATGCTTTATCCCCTAGTCAAACCCTTTGAGCCATGTGACTTTGGGGGTCGTTCTCTTGTAGGAGCTTTTTGCTTGTGAGCTTAATGGTGTTTGATAGAACTACCCCCCATCCTTTCTTCGTGGCTATACGGGAGTCGTCCTTGTGTCGCGGAGCTGTCGCTTTTGACTTCCATTGAGGTTCTACATAGGAGGATTGTGTGCGGTTCTTGCTAGGAATGAAAGAGAAAAGAATAGTGTTGGAGTAAGTTCTCAAAAGAGAACATTGGTTGTTAAAGGTAATGTGGCAAGTATTTTACTCTCTAGTACCCCCCTCAAAAGGAAAATAAAAGGAAAGTAGAAAGAAAAAGAATCGAAAAAGAGGTAATAAAATGGTGTAAATAAAGTAGAGAGTGCTACAAAAATCAAAGAGTATGCTCTAGGATGGATTTCTTGCCATTCAAGCCATTGAAACTCCCACATTGTTGTTGAACTCCTTCACTACCTAGTCCAAATGTGATAGCAAGAGTAGACTGAGGAGGAGCGCTTAAATGTAGTTCATGAAGGGTGATAGTTTGGAAGGGAGAAGCAAGGTTTTTGGCCGATGCTAGTGGCCATTGTTTGTAGGGAAGGTTCTTAGTCGAAACCATAGAACCTTCGGGTTTAGGGTGAATATGTAGGACCTCATGTTGTGTTTCCCACCACCCAAAAAGCCTTTTCCCCATGTCCAAGACAATTGCCAGTCATTTCAACTCGTGTCTAAAACCTCCGGACAAGCTAGTGATGACATTCGTCACGTGAACTCTAACATTTAGAGGTTGCTGCCATGGTTAAGAGACGTTAGGTCTGAGTGTTGATGATTGTGCACATTCTTTGCACCAAAAAGGTCCCGACCCCACTGGTCAAGAGAGTGAGTGATCCATTCTTGCTTTGCAAGTCATATCATACCCCGGTGAGGACTTTCGTTGCCCATTAGTTTGTTAGTTGGACTTGAATGTTAAGCATGGTTAGTTGTCGTTGATAAGTGATCTTGTTGAGACTTGTATTTATTCATGAAAAAGGTGAGAACTTTTCGCTTGCCCATTTTTGGTGACCTCGAATGTCATTTGTGGTGGATGTAGCTTGCAACGGTCCATGTGTTAAATGCCAATAGCCATTGAGATTTGCCACTTTGTGCCCTTTGATTGGTCCCCAAAGCATTTGGTTAGATTGAGATATTATCTTATGTGAAATGGTTTGCTTGGGGACAAGCAAACGTCTAAGTGTGGGGGAGTGATTCAGGCCTAATTGTATACTTCTTATCCCCGTTACTCTTTGATGTTTGTGGCAATTAAGCTCCAAAAGGGGTGGTTCTACGCTAGGTTTCTTGTGTTTCAATGTGTTTTAGAGTCTAACCGGTGAAACCAACCCCGGAGTCGAAAGTTGGAAGAAAAGGAACAAAGACCAGGCAAAAAGGAGGATTCAGCCAGAGTTCATGATCCAACATTGGAGTTCACGATCGCCAGGATCGTGAACTGGAACCAGAAACCATGAACAACGAAGCCTGCATAGGGGTTTATGAGGTTATTGACGCAAAGGCAGTTCACGGTCTCTAAGACCGTGAACTGGAACCACAAACTGTGAACCCCAAAAGTGAAGCGGCGTGTTCTGATCCAGTTCACTGAGTTCACATACACGTTTTGATGTTCACTGCCGTGAACTGGGGCCGTGAACTGGGCACCATCTTAGTATAAATAGAGAGCTGAAAAGAAGGAGAAGGGAGAGCCCAAAGTGAGAGAAACCTTCTTCTTCTTGAAACCCTAGAGAGAGAAAGTCACGAACCAAGAGGGAGAAGAGGCTAGGGTTTGCTCCAAGTGAAGATTTTGGAAGTTACTCTTCTTTGGAGGATCTCTACAAGCATAAGGATAGTTGGTGAGAAATGAACCTATGCACAAACCTAATACATGCCTCAATCATCATCATAGGTTGCATATAATAACAAGCAATCATCCATAGAAAATTCTAATAACCACGAGATTCAAAACAAATCACCAAAGGTGTCACTATGATCATGCAAATTTAGAAGTTGTTATGCTTGGAACCCACAAAATTTTAAAATTTGGGCATACAGCTAGGCTCCATGCATTCAAAATCACACCAATCATTCACACAAACATGCATACTAGACTACCCCCCCCCCCCCCACACACACACACACCCACACACACTTAAGTTCGACATTGTCCTCAATGGCGTAAAATAAGGGTTAGAAAGATGTTACCGGATAATGGTGAATGATGGTGTTCGGGATCTAGGGAGGGTGAGATCCGGAAGAGCAAGGAGACGGCAAAACACCACTAAAATCTCTCCATTGGTCTTCTTATTGAAAGGAAAGGAGATGCAAAGGGATGATGATTGGGTTGCCTCCCAACAAGCGCTTCTTCAATGTCGTGAACTAGACGATTGCTCTTCAAGCTTCGGTCCACCCAAGAACCTCCTTGAAGTTGAGGCTCGTTGGTGAGATGAAGTCTCAAGTCACGAGCTTTGGACGAATCCATAATTCAGGGTGCGCGAACTTGAGTTGTCATGAGGCTCCACCCACGAGACCTCTTCTTCTTCTTTTCTTCTTCTTTGTCTTTGCCCTACACCATGTATTCCATAATTGATTGGCTTGGCAAAGAATCGCAAATGGGTCCTTCTCCAAAAGTGCGTCAAGGTCGGGTAGAAAGCGTTGGTAGCATTTGTAAATCGTGGATTCTTCATCCACCCCAACCTCATCCTCATCTTGGACACCACTTACTCCTTCTTCTTCCTCCTCAACCTCCCTTCCTTCTTCTTCGCTTTCCTCCTTTTGGGAACAATCAAGATCTTCCCCTTTTTCAATGTTTTCTTCCTCCTCTTCAACCTCTTCCTCCTCCTTCCCATTCATGCCCTCAAGCACGGTTTGGAGCGCAAGATGCCATGCAAGATCATGAAAAGGATTCTCTTGCTCCTCCACACTCGTGACTTGGTCATCAAAGTTGATGTCGGGAAGGGTGTGCAATTCATCAATGCAACCCTCTTGTGCATCCTCACCATGGGAGCTCTCCGGGGTGAGTTCGTCTTGCTCCATATGGTTGTCATTGATCGCTCCTTCAACCTCCTCTTTCTCCTCCAATGATGAGAGGCGATAGCTTGCACAAGCTCATGCCACCTTCTCTTCAAGTGTCAAATCAGGTGGAGGGAGGGGTTGGAAATCCATGTTGGAGCTCATTCTTCCAAAGTTCTAGTGGCTTGCCTCTTCGAACTCCCTTCCTTCTTCTAATGGTGGGAGGCGATTGTGAGCAAGTTGTGCACATGCTTGCTCAACAAGCCCTCCTAGCCTCTCCGTGTGTCGAAGGAGCTCCTCCAATTCCCAAAGAAAGGTTGAGTCGAGATGGTTGGCAATTGGGAGGTCCTGGCTAGAGCACCCTTCATCGGTGCCCTGGGCGAATCGCTCCACCATGAGCTCTAATTTGCTCTTTGGCTCCGGTTGTGGAGTGGCACATGGCCTTGAAGTTTGTCCCATGAAAGCCTCCATTGCCAACTCCAACTTGGATTTCACCTCGAGTCGTAGAGGGAAACCTTCTTGATATGGGGAAGCTTCTTGGTATCCGCATGAGCATGGTTGCTCTTCTTGGAAGGGAGGGTGATAGTAGAATCCGGATCCTTGACTTCCCCCTTCTTCATCGTCCCATGAAGTTCTAGGTAACCACTCTCGGGTGTTGGTGGATACCCCCTACAAACACAAAAAATACTAAAAAGGACAATCAAACACACACAAACCACCCTTCAAGACGAAGAGTGGTAAACAAAACACACACAAAACACAAACAAAAAGGCAAGATACAAAATGCTAGAGTAACACTAAGCGACCTTTTCAAAATAATGGACCGCAGTTCCCCGACAACGGCACCAAAAACTTGACTCGCACGGAACTACACCGCGAATTAATCCCGACTAGAGCCCAAGTTTTTGAACTCTAGCCGGGTGCAGTATAGGGCAAGTATTTAATCGTCAAACCCGAGCCGGTTCATGTACCCCTACTTCAGTCGCTTAGGTTGTTATCTAGCAAACTTTTTTGGGTTTAAAACTAAGAAAACTATAAATGAAAATAAGCAAGTAAATCGTGGTTGGCCCGATGAGAGAAGAGTTCAACCAGGTGTTGCTCCCTCTAGCTAATAATTACGACTTGATGAATCGAACGACCATGTGTGGTTAGGGGGTTATAAACTGCAGGGAATTCTAACAATTAGGCAAGGCTACCCTCTTAGTCTCTAAGTTGAGAAAATGGGAAATTATCTAAGCCTCTAATGTGACTCTCTCAACCTATCGACTAAGGAATGGTTAAACTTAACCCTCGAATTGGAGTTCGGACTGCCACCCACAACCAAACCCTAAGTGCTAATACAAAATAGGAGATTTTCCCTTAATTAACCTAGAATAGGAGGCATGAAATGCCCAAGGAAATCCATCTCTAATAGAGCCTCTTAGGTTAAGGAGGGTTCTCTCTAAACTAGTATAGGAGGCCTTGAATGCCCAAGGAAACCCAGCTCAAATTGAGCCTCTTTGGATAAAGGAGGTTTCCTCTCTAAACTAGCCTAGGAGGCATGCAATGCCCAAGAACACCCATCTTTAATTGAGCCTTTTAATCTAAGGAGGTCTCATCTCTAAGCTAGGTCAACATAACATACACAATCACCATGACAAAACCCTCTACATTCACACTAAACACAACCACACACAAATCATTCAACACATACAAGTATTCTGATCAGGCCTAATTGCACACATTTTATCCCCGTTTCCCTTGGGCGTTTGTAGCATTTGAACTCCTAAAAGGGTGATTTTACGCTAGGTTTTGTGTGTTTTAGTGTGTTTTGGGATCCAACAGGTGAAACCCGTAACACCCTAACCCGGCCGGGTACTACTTTTACTAAAATGCCCTTGAAAAATAAAATACTCAAACCTTAAATTATAGTGGGAAAAATTTATCATAAATAAAATACTGAAAACATACACACTTGTAGTTAAAAGCAACGCCCTAACACATGGGCAAATTAACTCAAACCTTAAAATCTCAATATGATCTCCAGTCTATACTCATAATCATAAAGTATATTAACTAATTAATCTTAAACGCTACTGCTGAATGATAACCTTGACTAGACATCCTCCGTGATGCTCGTACCATCCTCCTCCAGCTAGCTCCACCTCGAACCGCTGCTCTCTAACTGCTCCTCCTCTTCCTCTTCAAACTAGTGAGTGAGTTGGGGTCAGTCTACGCCCTTACGTTTGTTGCTTTTAATACTTGAGCACTTTGCTTAAAACATTTGACTTAAACTTATGGAGGTTGTTTGTACTTCCGCCTTTAAACTTTAACTCTTAAAACTGTGCTATCTCATCCTTTATCTTACTGGGGCCCCTACCTCGACTTAGTTGGCGCCACTACTAGCTTTACTTACTTTCTTACTTCTTAAACATGACTACCCTCACAATGGGGTGCCCCTCAAATGGGTTTGACCACTGCGGAATGAATCACCATCCGGTGTCAAACTACGGCGTGACTACCGCGGAACGTATCACCATCCGGTAGTGACCAACTACCGCGGAACTTATCACCGTCCGGTAGGAATCCATCTAGCTAGTGGCTAGCTAAGCGAGGTTAACTTATTCTTACTTATGACTTTCTGTTGCTCTTATCACTTTAACATAATCGTCAAACGAAACGTAAAAGCTTTAATTAAGTACTCAAATCTCATAATATATATTTCAAACTATAAATCAAAAGAACACACATCATTACCCATAAACATAATCAAGCACTGGCATATACTTCAAGTAAGCACATATTTAAAACTCGTAAAGAGTAGAATTTACCCCCTTTACACTCACCTCGAATCCGTTGAAACAAATTCTGATTCTGCTATAATATTTCCATATTTGATTCCGAAATATTCTCCTCACATTCACGATTACATAGGCGCATACGGTTCCTCGATCAGACGTCAATCGATCGAGTTATGGTAAAAATAAACATCCTGTTAGTTTTCAAATTACCAGGTACCTATTTGGTAAATTCCCAGTCAACGAGTTGGCCACCACCTCTTCGGAAATTTACAGAAATAATCCTCTAATTTTACGAATAGAAAGAATCGGTACCTGAACTATCCGATTTGCGTCCCAAACCTTCGAGGCTCATATCTCCCTCATCTGACGTCCAAATTCGATTTCGTTGAGACCGTGACGATCCTGGGCTTATCCTCTTCGCGGTGATACTAAGGTTTCAAATTTTGGTTAAGGTCGACTAAGCCGGTACTGCCGACGCAACTTCCCGACGAGTCTTGTACGCCTTGCCGCCAACACAATCCGGTTAGCTACAAAAACAAAATTGAGCTCGAAGCCACACTCAAACCATCAGTCCTTACCTCTAGCGTATCCACCGTCGCGTGAGGGATGATGGCGAGGTGAAGAGCAGCCGGCAGTTTGCGGCGGGACGGAGCCGACGGCGAGGAAGGCTGGCGTCGCCCACTGCTGCTAGTCGTCGCTGGGTCGCGGGAGAGAGGCTGGTGTTTTTGCGTTGCCAGGGAGATGATAAGGAGCGGTCCCCTTCTTCCTTTCTCTTTTTATTTCCTTCCCTCTGAGTCTCTTCGGTTTACGTTAGGGAGAGAGGAAGAGTCACAGAGAGGGATGGGGTGTAACGTGTGAGTGAGGAGAGGAATTTTCCTTTATTTTTTTCTTATTTTTTTCCGTTACTAATGGGAGGGGTGGGTGAGATATGATTATGTAAATAATCATAATAATAATGGTTATTAACCCATTGTTATTACTATTATTTCTAATTTACGGTTTTCAACCTTCGTACGCAACCGCCCATCCAACCGTTCGGTCGAACCTGGACCCCAATGTCGGGGTGTAACAAAATCGGCCCTGGAGTCGACAGTTGGACGAAAAGAGGCAAAGACCGGGCAAAGAGGGTGATTCAGGCGAGGTTCACGGGTTATCATTGGAGTTCACAGTGTCCTATTGCCGTGAACTGAAGCCCAAAACCGTGAATCACGAGGCGTCTAGGGAGAAATCTGTAGTTACTAGCGCAAGGCGAGTTCATGGTCAACAACGCTCTGTGTTCACGAACGCATTGAAGAGTTCACTGGCGTGAACTAAGCCGAATCCTGATATATTATGTGAGCTGAAAGGAAGAGAGAAGAGGGAGCCCAAGTGTGAGAAAGTGTCTTCTTCTTCTTCAGATTTTAGAGAAAGAAAGGACGAACCAAGGAAGAAGGAAGCCTAGGGTTTGCTCCACGTGATGAATTGGGAAGAATCTCCCCAAGAGAAGATCAACACAAGCTTAGAGGAGATTGGAGGCATCACCATGATGGTTTCTATCTATTTCTCTTGTGTCCTTCCCCTTTCTAGCATGGAGTAGTACTCATTTTCACTTGGGTGTTGTGAGACCCTAACTATATGCCATATAGTTGTAGTGTGACTTGAATGATTTTTTATAGGTGTTGTTTAATTTAATGAATGAGGTATTTTTCATTATGATTGTGCATGTGTGTGCTTAGAAATCTAATTGGCCATTCTAACCTAGGTTAGGGAAACCCCCCTTTCTAAAAGAGGCTCAATTGAGTTGGGATTCCTTGGTCTTGACAAGCCACCTACCTAGGTTAATGTAGGGCAAACCTCTATCTTGAATTAAGCAACTAGGTTAATGATTGCCTTGACCAAGAGGGCTACTCTTGTAGCCTATAATGTATCCATTGGTTTGGCAATTGAGAGTGTGGTCCTCGACCATAGTTGCACCTCCTAGCGGTTCATGATTGCATTACCAATAATGTCCCATTCGAATCCATGTGCCATGGTATAAGTTAGTGGGAAGCGACACCCGAGTGATCCTTCTCATCAATAGCTTTCAAACCATTTACTTTTGCTTTGTTTTGATTTAAATCTCATAGTTTTCAACCAAAAACCAATTTGCTAGATATGGTTTATGCTAGGGCCTTAGGTGGGAATTTATTGTGATATTCGGGACGAGTCAAGTTTTTGGCGCTGTTGTCGGGGAGCTTCGGTCCGTTATCTTATAAAAGTTGTTTAGTGTTAATCTAGCTTTTAATTTTCATCTTTGTTTGTTTGAGTGCTTTGCTTGTGCTAGACGTGGTTTTGTTCTCTAAGTGTGTGCAGGGAGGTCCATGACCCGGAGTAATCCGACACCCTTAGTATCGCTTGATGAGAACATCAACCGGACTCTCCAACTCCTAGATCGGGAGAGGGAGTTAGCGGAAGCAAGGAGGAGAAGTGAAGAGAGGGGACAATAATTGTGTCCTGGAGTTTGTGGAGTAGAAGTTGAAGGAGTTGAAGGAGAAGTGGATATTGGAGTTGAGATGGCAGAGAACCAAAGAGAAGGAACCGCCGCCCAGGCTCACAACCACAATGAGGAGGAGGCCGAGGAGGAAGCCCCAAGGAAAATGGGGTATTACATGGCCCCACGGCCGGCGGACATTCAGTCTCCTATCCTACACCCTCCCGTGGCAGCCAACAATTTCAAAATCAAGCCAACCCTCATGATAATGATTTAGAACAATGCTTTGTTCTATGGGCTCACAAGTGAATCACCATGGAGCACGTGCAACGATTTCTTGAGCTCGCGGGGAGTTTGAAGAGTAATGGGGTGCCGGCGAAAGCTTTGAAACTAAGGCTTTTCCCTTACTCACTTGCGGGGAAGGCACTTAGATGGCTCAACAACCGGTCGCCTTGTTCAATAACCTTGTGGGATGATCTTTTCAACAAATTTATGACCCGCTATTGCCCGCCTTTGAAGACGGCCGAGTGGAGAAAGAAGATCACCCATTTCAAGCAAAATGAAGATGAAACCTTAAGGGATGCTCGGGAGAGATTCTCCGATTATTTTCTTCAATGCCCTCGCCATGGGTTCGAAGAAAAATTACACATTGAAACTTTCTACGGACAGCTCATACATGAAGACAAGATCCTCATTGATTCTCTTTGTCAAGGGAGGCTAATTAATATGACCCCACCACAAGTGACCCAATTGCTACAAGATATGACCCTCAAAGGTTATGATTGGGGTTTGACGAGAAGCGGGAATAGAAGCAATGAAAGATGAGTAAGGAGTGTTGGAGCGAGTGCTCCACTTGAGGCAAAACTTGATAAGTTGATCAAGGTACATCTCGAGGATAAGAAGTACGGGAAGAGAGAAGTGATGTTGTGCACTTGGTGTTCAAGCACGAACCATGAGTTGTCGGATTGTCAAGCAATGAAGGAACCAAGCACTCCAGAGGAACAAGTCAATTTCGTTGCCAATGTTAGGGGGAACAACCCGTATAGCAATACCTATAACCCCGGGTTGAGAAATCATCCTAACTTTGCTTGGCCTTCCCCGACTAATCCGCGACCCCCCGGTTTCCAAGGCCCTACGGGAAATTACCAACCTCGGCCAAATTTCATTCAACAAAGGCCGCAATTCGAAGGCTGAAACTTCCGACAACCTTACCAAGTACAAGGTGGAAAAAGGGTTTCAACAACAACAACAACCCAACAAGCTATCCAAACTTGAAGACCTTGTGAATACCTTTGTGAGCACGAGTGCTCAGAAGTTCGAGAAGATTGAGCAATTATGGATGTGGCACCTACCAAGTTTACCTCGGTTGAGGCGGGACTCAGAAGCCATCAAGCAAGCCTTCAAAATTTGGAGGTGCAAATCGGTAGTCTTGTCGGGATCCTCACCGAGAGACCAAAGGGAGCCCTACCCTCTCAAACCATTGCCAACCCCAAAGATCAAGCCGGTGCAATGCGATTTACTTGAGAAGCGGGAAGGTGATTCAGAGAGTTGTTGCTAAGAAAGTGATTGAGAAGGAAGACTCCTACCCCAAGGATGGAGATGATGAGCCCTCGAAGGGAGAGAAAAATGGGCAAGGAAGGCATCGCCAATGCCATCTCCGATGGTTGAGTACAAGCCACCTCTTCCTTTCCCCACAAGTGTTTATAAGGAGAGGTTGGAAGCGAGATGTGGGGGCTTCATGGAGATGCTCCAAAATCTCCACCTCAACGTCCCCTTCCTTGAAGCTATGGCTCACATGCCAAGGTACGCAAAGTACCTCAAAGGATTCCTCACCAAGAAACCAAATTTCGAAGACCTCGCCAATGTGACTCTAGGCGAGGAGTGCTCGGCCTTCATCCTCAACCGGTGGCCCAAGAAGCGACTCGATCCAAGTAGCTTCACTATCCCTCTTAGTATTGGTAACCATCACATAGAAAATGCCTTGGCGGATTTAGGAGCAAGTGTGAATGTGAGGCCCTATAAGCTTTTCAAAAGGCTAGACCTAGGTGAACTTAAGACCACTAATCTTAGTGTCACATTAGTCGACCGCTCGGTCATTGATCCTAGGGGCATTGTGGAGGACATGCTAGTACGAGTGGGCACGTTTTGCTATCCGACGGATTTTGTGATCCTTGGTATAAGTGAGGGCTCAGATATGCACCTCATACTTGGACGTCCCTTCCTTGCCACCGCTAAGACGTTAATCGATGTTAATGAGGGGACCTTAATTCTGAGGGATGGTGAGGAGAGGATCACTCTTGAAATTGAACCTAAGGCTAGGAATGAGGATGTGAAGGAATTGGTGTCGGATGATTTGAATGTGAGTGGAGGAGAGCCTCTCAAGGAGAACCCCACTATTACTTGGGTTGCGTGTGAGGATATTAAGCAGGAAGTTAATGAGGGTACTATTCCTAAAGAGAGGAAGAAGAAAGCTTGGAGAAAGAAGATGAAGCAGGCTTTGGCCTGAAAGAAGGAGAAGGGCAAAGCAAAGGTTGTCGGCCAAGAAGGCCACCCTATCGAGCTTTAGTTGGGAGGCTACATCCTCGCCCCGAGAACGTGGAGGATCCACTCTCAGTTGCATCATGTTCCAAAGCATGATAGATCTGCAACGTCAAGCTAGTGACGTTGACTTAACGCTTGTTAGGAGGCAACCCAATGGAGGTTTGTTTTCTTTTTCTTATTTTTCGTTTTTGGGATTAAGTGAAGAGTTCAAGTGTTCGAGTGGTATCCCCATGCCAAGATTTGTGGTTTTTGACTTGCACGAACCTACACCACAATAAAACCCCAACTAGAGCCCAAGTTTTTAAACTCTAGTCGGGTGCAGTATAGGGCAAGTATGTAGATATCGACCTAGGTCGGTCCGTCTACCGCTACTTCAGTTGGCACCCAGAGACGAGGAAGGGCGTAGTAAGCGAAATCATTATCTAGCAACTAAGGTTTAATTTAAAGGTTTTCTAATTGAAATAAAAGAAAGCAAAGGTGATTGGGTTTGGAAACTCTTTTGTGGGAAAGTAACTCGGGTGTTGCTTCCCCCTAACCGCTACCATGCTATGTGAATTGGAACGATTGCTTTGGGCATGATAAGCGCGAACCACAGAGGGATGCATATGTGGTCGGAGACCACAATCTCAATTGCTAAACTGAGGTAGGGATGAAAGGTCATGTCACTCGACCCTCTCGGTTTAGATAATCGCTAATTGACTTACTCACTCACTCACTCAACTCTAAGGTCGGACAACTTAATACCAATTAATCGACTTGATTAACTCAACATTGAGGGTTGCCCAAACTTAACCTACTTTAGGTGGCTTAGAAAGTGGAAGGAAAACCAAGTGAAAGGAGGTCTACTCCTTGCTAGAAGGGGGGAAAAACAAAAACAAATGCGAAAGAGGTGAAAACCATATTTGAGGATGCTCCCATTCTTCTTGGCCCTAGAGTTGAGCTTTCCTTGGAAGAAATCTTCCCAAATCTGCCTTGAAGCCAAACCCTAACCTTCTTCTCCCCTTGGGCCGTGTTTCTCTCACTGGAATGCTAAAGAAGGCTTTTCACACAAAAGTGGTCTCTCCCCCTTCTCCTCCTTTCAGCTAGTCTTTTAAACCAGAGATGAGCTGAGTTCACGGTCGTGAACCATGAAACGCGTCCGTGAACTTCAGGCGTGCGCCAAAACGCGCCCCATCGTTCACGTCTGTTCACAGTCAACTGCCTTTGTTCACGGTCTTAGTGACCGTGAACTCACCTTGCGTCAGTAACCTCCACTTTGCTTTGGACGCCTACGTGATTCACGGTCATCTCCTCTTCTTCACGGTCAAGAAATACCGTGAACTCCCTTTCACCTATTCTCCAAGTTTTCGATCCTTTTTCCCAATCTTTCGACTCCGGGGCTATTTTCACCTGTTAAATTCTGAAAGACACTCAAACACGAAGAACCTAGCGTAAAACCAACCTTTTAGTAGTGAATTTGGCACAAACATCTAAGTAAAACGGGGGCAAAACATGTGCAATTAGGCCCGAATCACTCCCCCACACTTAGACGTTTGCTTGTCCCCAAGCAAACCATTTCACGCACACGGTAATATTTCAACCTACACAAATACTTTGGGACAACTCAAAGGGCATGAAACGAGAGTTCTCGATGTTTATTGACAATCAACACATGAACCATTGCAAGCAGTGCCAACATCCACCACAAACGACATTCAAAGCCACCAAAACGGGCAAATGAAAAGTTCTCAACTTATTCATGGATCAATGCAAGTCTCAACAAAACCACTTATCGACCAAAACCAACCATGCATGGAATTCAAGCCTGAGGAACAAATGGAAAGGCAATAATGGTCCTCACCGGGGTATGAAATGGTAAGTAAAACAAGAATGGATCACTCACTCTCAAGACCAGTGGGGTCGGGACCTTTTTGATGCAAAAGATGTGCACAATCATAACCTCTCAACCCTATCGTCTCAATACCACAGTAGTAAGCTCTAAACGCTAGAGTTCATGGGATGGTTGTCACCACTAGCTCGTCCGGAGATCTTAGACATGGGTTCAGATGACTAGTGATTGGCTTGGACATGGGGAAAAGGCTTTTTGGGTGGTGGCAATCATGACGTGAGGTTCAACATCTTCAGCCTAAACCCAAAGGGTCTATGGTGTTGACTAAAACCCTTCTCTTCAATCGAAGGCCACTAGCATAGGCCAAAAACCTTATTTCTCCCTTCCAACTATCACCCATCATGAAATACCTTGAAGCAATCTTCCTCGGTCAACTCTTGCTAGCTCTTTAAGGTTTGGTAGTGAAGGAGTTCTAAACAACGTGGTGGTTTTGATGGCTTGGGTGCCAAGAAACCCCTCCTAGAGCATGTACTTTGATTTTTCGCGGCACTCTCTACTTTATTTACCCCATTTTATTACCTCTTTTTCATTTCTCTTTTCTTTTCTTTCTCTTTTTTTCATTTTTGAGGGGGGTATTAAAGAGTCGAAACACTTGCCACCTAAACATTTAACGACCAATGCTCTCTTTTTGAGGAACTCACTCCAACACTACACTTCATTTTGCATTCCTAGCAAGAACCGCACACAAACCTCCTATGCAAAGGTAAGAGCTCCGGGACACACGGGCGACTCATGTTTAGACACGAAGAAAGAATTTGGGGGTCGTTCTACTAACACCTTTAAGCTCACACGAACAAAGCTCCTAAATTGAGAACGACCCACAAAGTCACAAGGCTCAAAGGGGTCGACTAAGGGATGATACATTTCGGAACAATCAACGTTTGGGCGTGGACTCATCCTATGCCTCCACCATACTTGCTAATGACAACTGTGATGCTACACGCCGTGGTAAGAGGGAACTATCACACCGAAAGAAACGATCGGCTCAAGGCTCACAGGCTACCTAGTTACCCAACCACTATTCCAATTCACAAACACGATGCATGCAATTGTAAATGACAAGTGATCAAGTCAAGATATCCATTCATTTATGCACACTTGAGAACTAAACTTTTTCCCTATCCTAATGAACTTCTCAGTCATCATCATAGGATATACTTGATCACATGCAACACTTGATCACATGCAACAATTCAAGATCAATGCCATAAACACGAGAATTTCCCACCATCTGGTCACTTTGATCATGCAAACATTGCTTGGAGCCCTCAAATTTTGAAATTTGGGCATACACAAGGCTCCAAGCATCATCACACTCACACAAGCATACTAGTAGACTACGCCCCCCCCCCCCCCCCGCCACACACACACTTAAACTCGGCATTGCCCTCAATGGCGTAAGAAAGGGGTTGAATAATGTTACCGCTTGGGCTTGGTGAATGAAGGTTGGAATCGAACCGTGGTAGGATAATTTGAGCTTCAAGGAGAGAAAAAAAAACACACACACACACACACAAACACAATACGACTCGCTCGAGTGGATTGCCTGCTGCTGGTGGTGCTGGCTACCGTGTAGGGTGCGGGAGCTCTGTACGCCGACGGCGGTCGGGTGCTCGAGCAGGTGGCTGCTCTGCTGCTGGTGGGACCTCGGGGTCATGACTCAATCCCTCAATGTAACTCATTGGTCCAAAGGTGCGCAATAAGCGCATGGAGTGCAGAGTGCCTTCGTCAAATCTCTGGGTGCCTCCTTATTTCGAGCACCCGGAAAGGCTAATATCGAAGTATCTGGCAAGGCATGTAATGTACGGACCCATGGATGTGACATAACGACGGGTTCCCCCTTTAGCCCTAGCAAAAGAAGTGGAAATGACTGAACCTAGGTGCAAATTGATAGACTGGTCCGCCATGCAAGCACATGCCAGTAGGATTCTCTCGGTTATCTTGTTCAAATTGTGGTGAGCGAGGTGTAACACCCTAGCTCGGCCGAGCACTACTTTTACTAAAATGCCCTTGAAAATTAAAACACTTAAAGCTTAAACTGCATCAGGAAAAATTTCATAAATAAAATACCGAAAACAAACTCTTGTAGTTTAAAGCAATGCACTAACAAGTGGGCAAATAAACTCAAACTTTAAAATCTCAACCTGATCTCCAGTTTATACACATAATCATAAAGTATATTAACTAATTAATCTCAAACGTTGCTGCTGACTGATAACCTTGACTAGACATCCTCCGTGATGCTCGTACTGTCCTCCTCCAGCTAGCTTTCCTCGAACCGTTTCTCTCGAACTCGCTGCTCTCTAACTGCTTATCTAATTAGCTGCTATCATCCTGGTTCTTGCTCATTCCTTTATTAAGCCCTGGTGAGTGAGATGGGTCAGTCTACGCACTTACATTTTAAAACCTCTTGATACTTGAGTACTTTACTTAAACACTTAACTTTAACCGGTGGAAAAAGTACGTGGGAGTTTAAGTTACTCGTCACCCTAAAAAACTTACTTAACTTAAAACTCTTTCTTAAGTACCTTACAACCTTTATTTTATAACGGGGCCCCTACCTTGACTTTAGCTGGCGCCACTACTAGCCTTACTTAACCATGGCTACCCTCACAATGGGGTGCCCCTTAATCTGAGTTTTGACTACCGCGTTACGTATCGCCGTCCGGTGTCAAAACTAGCATATATCAACCGCGTTACATATCGCCACCTGGTTGCATACCTAAAACTTGCCAATGGAAACTGCGTTATGTATCGTCGTCCAGTTCCATTCCCGATCAACTACTGTGTTACGTATCGCTGTCCAGTAGTGACCCAAAATACACGATCGACTGCTGCATTACATATTGTCGTCCAGCAGTGATCTGATCAGCTACCGCGTCCAGTATTGATCCATCGTGAACGTGGCTAGCTAAGCGAGGTTACTCATCTAGTTCTTACTTATTACTTTCTCTTAATCTCTTCACCTTAACTTATTTAATGGTGAAGTACTACTAAAACTTTCCCTTAAAATGTCGTAAATACTTAAATAGCAAGACATAAACTTAACAATAACTTAACCAATAACTCAAAAAAACAACTCAATCAAAACATGTATAATCGAACACAATCATAAATCAAATACTGCACATACTTCACGTAAAACAAATACTTAAAATACCGTAAGGCGTAGAATTTACCCCTTTTACACTCACCTTAAGAAGACGACTCTGCTTAGACTCTGAAAATTCCAAATCCCTCCTATAATATTTTTCTCGCTTCCATGATTCCATAGGCGCAGACAGTTCCTCGATCGGACGTCAATTGATCGAGTTATGGCCAAAATAAACATTCTGTCAGCTCTCCAAATATCAGGCACCGATTGCATAATTTTCCAGTCAACGCCATTGACTCTGACCTCTTAGAAACATTACAATAGTGGTCCATAAATTTTTTGAATTGCCACTAATAGTACCTGAACTTGACCGATTTTGACTCCAAACTTCCGATGCTCGTTTCTCCCTCGTCCAACGTTGGAATTCGATTCCGTCGAAATGTTGAGATCCTGGGGTCATCCTCTTTGCATTGATACACACCAATCAAAGAATAGTTGAACTTTATTTTTCTGGTTTTTCCGGCAAGGTACGATGGAGTCCCGGTGAAGCTTCGACGAAGCTTTTGGTGGGACTGGGTCGCTGTCGGATGGGGATAGATCGACGACAATGATTTATGGCCGCGTGGCGCCAAGGGGTGGCCAATGTACGTCTGCCTTGGTTCACGTTGGCCACCGTTGTCAAACCTTTTGATCCCTTTCCCCGCCCGTCAATCATCACCCACCATCCTTTCCCTCCCGTTTGTGCCGGTTCCATAGCTGGCGAGCTTGGGGTGGGAAACGAAATCGGTGTTGCTGCTTCAGTCTCCGGCTGGTGAGATCGCAGGAGGGTCGATGTGCGAGGGATGAGGGATGACGAGATGGGGCTTTTCCTTTCACTTCTCCCTGTCTCTCCACTTCTCTCAGTTACAAGAGAAGGGAATTAAAAGGGGTAAATTGCAAGATTGGTCACTAAAAGTACTAAAAAATTCACGTTTGGTCACTATAAGTGTTTTATTCCATTTATGGTCACTGAAAGTGGTTAAATGTTTCACGTTTGGTCACTCTCCGTAAATCTCTGTTAACACTGTTAGTTTTTTGCTGACATGGCTAACAAAAACGTCAATTCATCAAATTTTAACCGGCCACGTCAGACCCTATCATAACCCAACCTAACTCAACCCCTAACCTGAATCGACCATACCCCACCCACCTTCCCACCACCGTCGCCGCTTACCATCCCCACCTGCAACCACAGCACCGTCGCAGCCTTGACGCTCTACTCTCCTCCTCCTTTGTGACCTCCACAACTCTCTTCAATCCCTCCCGTTGACTCCCTAGAAACCTCGATTGCGGCTCTTCATCCAAATCTTCCCGCAAGCGATTGACGACCAAAGATAGCAAGAAGATCTAGATCTACAATTAAAACTTGGACGAGGTTTTCTGCTGTGAACCAGATCGATGTCGACTGTTCCGACTGTGATAATCGAACAAGATAGATCTGCTGCCCCAGTTTGAGATCTTCCTTGTCGCTGCTCTGCTCTCGCCTCTCGCTGCCCTCTAATCTTCTGACCACCTCTAATCAACCGAACATCTGTTGTCTCGGTTCGATTCCCATCGTCATCTCGCCTTCTCATCTCTAGCAATTCAAGGAGAGGTGAGGCAGAATCTTAATCAGGTCTTCCTCTCCGATTGGAAAGTCAGCGACGAGTCGGCCGGAATAGAGAGGAAGGAGGCACGCAGTGAGAGAAAATGAGCATCATCGGTGAGGAAGTTACAGTTGGAAGGAGGGAGTCGGGAGTCGGTGTCCTTCTTTCGATCAGAAACCCCAAAGAAGCAAAGTGGGAGAAAGGCGACAATTCGTAGAGGGAGGAGAAATAAAGATGAAGAAGAGAGGCTCGAATCGGTGGGGGTTAAATTGGGTTGGGTTGAGTTATTTACTGCGTCTGATTTGGCGGGTTATATGACGTGGCGCGTCAAAATTTGGTGAATCAGCGTTTCTGTTAGCCACGTCAGCAAAAAACTGACAGTGTTAATGGAGACTAACGGAGAGTGACCAAACATGAAACGTTTAACTACTTTAAGTGACCACGAATGTAATAAAAGACTTTTAGTGACCAGACGTGAAATTTTTAGCACTTCGAGTGACCAACCTTGCAATTTACCCGAATTAAAAGGGTAAGTGGGTTTAAACTGCCGCTACTGCTTCTCTTGTTCCACGCAAGGTAATTAATTGAGTGGTCGTTTAGGAGAGAGTGGTGCTGGGGGTATATGGAATATGGGCTTTGATATAAATATATATTTTTTATGTTTCCATTATTTGTTGCTGGAGACGTGTAGATGATGATGACATTAATAATAATGGGTTTGTAAATGGTTCATTTGGATACGGAGGAAAGAATTGGTTGTGGTGGTGTAGTATAATAATAATAACAATAAATATTAATGTATTATTATTCTTATTTCTAATCCACGATTGTAACCCTTCGTACGTAACCGTCGATCCAACCGTTCGGTCGAACTAAGACCCAAATGTCAGGGTGTTTCACCGGGTAGAGGGAACGAGCCAGGAGTGCCACCATGACACGCCACTGGGGCTAGATTGTGAATGCCGTTGTGAGGGCCGACATGAACTTCGTCCTTCGGTACTTTGGAAGACAAATCTTAAAAAATGCAGCATCCACGTCAAAACTTTGGATGGCTTCTTCCTCCCACTCTTCCCTACGTTTGGCTTCCACTCCGAGGGCTCTGGCTAACTCGTCATAGCTCAAATCACGAGGTTCCCCTCCCAATCGGAACTTGACCCGGCGTACCGGATGACCAAGTAGGCATAGGCTCTTGTGTATGGCAAAGTGCTGAAAAACTCGACGCAAAGCTCCCCGTAAGTGTCATCTTCAAGATCAAGGGCTTGGCGCCATTGGGGATGCGCCACTGCCTCACTCATAGCGTCAACGCAATGAAGCCTATCGAACTGGGCGAAGTCGAGTTTCCAATGGTTACCAACCCTTGAAGATGCCCAGAACAACACCTCTTGCTCCATTTCAGGTCTGCTCCTTAGCGCCACAAGATATGGGTGATCCATGTTAACCATCCTGCACAAACTGAGAAGCATACACAATACGTGGAAACAATCGTCAATAATGCTCATTGGGAGGAAAAGAAATCCCCCCCCCCCCACCCCACACACACACTTGTTTTCCCACCATGGATAAAACATTTAAACTCAAACCACTGTGGCATGGTTGTGGTGTTATTTCACGGTTCAATCACACAAAAAGTTGAACCACAACCTCTACCACTGTGGCTACCATCCACCAATCACGAAAAACTCCACTTGCATTCATAACATAGCACTTGGTGGGCAAATTCTACAACTAAACACAATTCGGTTCAAACACGCCCACCAAGGCTCACTAAGCTCATGCAAAAATCAATCCATCATTCACACGACCTAATTCACCTAAGTCCTCTCCCTAAATCTAGATTCAATCATGCCAAGCACAAAAATTCAACCATACTTCAACACCTAATCCGATTCTCCACAATTCACAAAGGTAGAGTCGAAAACAAACCTGGAGACACAAATGGGATGTAGGAGGAAGTGAGGTGCGAGCGAGGATGGTGAAAAAAGGTCGGAAAACTGACTGGAGAGGGTCGCCGGAACTTCGTCGGAAGCTCGCCGGAGACTCGCCACCGGTGACATGATCGGAAAAAAATTGCTCCAAATCTCCCCAAAATCACAGCACATGCAGGTTTTGAGGAGAGGAGACTAGGTATGAAATTTTGTTTTTTTTGTTTTGCTCGCCGGAAATGGGGAAAAGATCGAAAAAGCGACAGGTTTTCACGTTTTCCGGCGAAGATTTGAAATTTCCGGCGAGTTTTTGGTCGTGAAGTGAAGAGTCACTGTTCACGCCCCTTTTATAGGCACGACTCGGAGTTCACGGACGTGTTGCCCAGTTCACGGTCTTAGCGACCGTGAACTCTCAAACGCGTCCGTAAACACGGAGTGGTTGACAGGTGGTGAACATGCATCAGTACCAAGTTCACAGACGCGTTTGTATGTTCACGGTCTTATAAGACCGTGAACTCAGCATTCCGTCCATGAACTATAGTGAAAACAGAGCACCTCTGCTAAAATTTGACTCAACCTATTCCTCCGTGCCTCCTAATCGATCCCAACACAACCATAAACCTAAAAAATACAGCACTCGGCACGGGGACACCACTTCACCACTCGAACCCTTCATATGACACTAAAACGAAAACTAAGGAAAAGAAAACAAACCTCCGTTGGGTTGCCTCCCAACAAGCGCTTGTTTATCGTCATTAGCTTGACGATTGGGGATCAATCACGAATTCAAACGTGATGCCACCGAGAGTGGATCCATTACACTCACGGGGCAAGGATTGTAGCCTCTCCCTTCTTCCGGGTCAAAGCTCCCTTCATTCTTCTTCTCCAAGCATTCAATCTCGTTCCTTTGGGCCTAGGAACCTTCTTAACTTCCTGCTCAACATCATCAAAGACAACACAAGTAACGGTGGGGTTTGCCTTGAGAGGCTCTCCTCCACCTCATTCACATCATTTGAAACTACTCCCTTCACTTCATCCCTCCTAACCTTAGGGTCAATTTCAAGCTTGATTCTCTCCTTTCCATCCCTCCAAATTAAGGTCCCCTCATTAACATCTATCAATGCCTTGGCGGTTGCAAGAAAGGGACAACCGAGGATGAGTGCCATATCCGAGTCCTCACTTATGTCGAGGATCACGAAATCGGTCGGATAGCAAAACTTGCCCACTCTCACCATCATGTCCTCCACAATACCTCTCAAGCTAATGACCGAATGGTCGGCTAAGGTGATGCTAAGCTTAGAGGTCTTGAGTTTACATACTTCTAACTTTTTGAAAAGCTTGTAGGGCATCACATTCACACTAGCTTCTAGGTCCGCCAAGGCATTGTCTATATGGTGATCACCAATATCAAGAGGGATAGTAAAGCTACCTGGGTTGGACCGCTTTTTTGGCAAGCGGTCGAGGAGGAAAACATATCGTGGCATTTTGAGCCATGGCTTCAAGGAACGGGATGTTGAGGTGGAGGTTGCGCAACATTTCCATGAAACCTCCACAATCGTTCTCCAACTTCTCCTTGTACATCATTGTGGGATAAGGAAGAGGCGGTGTGTATCCATCCACCGGCAATGCCTTCCTTGCCGCCTTCCTCTCATTCCTCGAGGGCTTCCCTTCTCCCTTTTTCGGGTTGGTCTCTTCCTTGTTAGAATCCTCATTCTCCGCCACTTGATTAGTGGCGACTTCCGAAACCACGTTCGCACTCCTCACTTGAAGTGCATTCACCCCGGCATGATCCTTGGGGTTCACCACGGTTTGGGAAGGTAAGGCTCCCTTGGGTCTATCGGTGAGGATGCCGCCAAGATTGCCAATTTGCACCTCTAAACTTTGGAGGCTCGTTTGATGGCTTTGAAGACCCACCTCAACCGAGGTAAACTTGGTAGTCGCCACATCCATGAATTGCTCTATCTTCTCAAAAATTTGGCTACTCGTACTCACAAAGGTGTTCACTAGGTCTTCAAACTTGGATAGCTTGTCGGGTTGATGTTGTTGAAACCATAGGGCACCTTGTGATTGGTACGTTTATTGAAAGTTTGAGCTTTGGAGTTGGGGCCTTTGTGGGATGAAGTTTGGCCGAGGTTGGAAGTTCCCCGTGGGGCCGTGGAAACCCGACAGCCTCCGAATAGCCGGTGATGACCAAGCAAAGTTGGGTGGTTCCTCTATCCGTGGTTATAAGTATTGCTATATGGGTTGTTTACCCTAGAATTTGCCACGAAGTTGACTTGTTCCTCCAGAGTGGTTGCCTCCTTCATTGCTTGGCACTCCGCCATCTCGTGGCTAGTACTCGAGCACCAGTCGCACGACATTACCGCCCATTTTCCTTGCTTTTTATCTTCAAGCATGACCTCAAGCAACTTATCCAACTTCGCCTCAAGCGGAGCACTCGCTCCCATGCTTCTCACTCCCCTATCATTGCTTCTCCTTCCACATCCAGTCAACCCCCAATCATACCCCCTAAGGGCCATATCTTCAAGTATCTTGGTTATTTAGGGCGGAGCCATATTCATCAACTTCACTTGACACAAGGAGTCAATGAGGATCTTATCTCCTTGAATTAGGCCTCCATAGAAGGTTTCAATCCGAAACTGTTCTTCGAACCCGTGGTGAGGTCACTAAAGAAAGTAATCGGAGTACCTCTCCCAAGCATCCCTCAAGGCCTCGTCCTCTGCTTGCTTGAAATGGGTAACCTTCTTTCTCCACTCCGTCGTCTTCGAAGGCGGGCAATAACGAGCCATAAACTTGTTGAGGAGGTCGTCCCATGAGGTGATTGACCGAGGTGAGCGGTTGTTTAGCCACCTAAGTGCTTTCCCCGAGAGTGAATATGGGAAAAACCTTAGTTGCAAAGATTCGGCCGACACACCATTGATTTTCAAACTCCTCGCGAGCTCCAAGAATCTCTGCACGTGCTCTCTTGGTGACTCGCTCTCAAGGTCGTGGAATAGAGCATAGCTTTGTATCATATTCACCAGAGCCCTCTTGATCTCGAAATTGTTTGCGGCCAATAGAGGATGTAGGATCAGCGATTGGATGTCTGCCGACCTTGGGGCCAAATAGTACCCAATCGTCCTCAAGGATCCTTCTTCCCCCACCGCCACATTCATCTGGCAGGCTTGAGCGGCTCCAACTTGCCTTTGGTTCCCCGCCCTTTCCTCTTCAACAACGGGTTCAACTTCGACTTCTTCAACTCCTTCTCCACTAGCACCAGGACTCAATTGTTGTCCCCCTCTTTCACTCCTTCTACTTGCCTGAGCTAGCTCTCTCTCCCTTGCTAGGAGTCGGAGAGTTCGGTTTATATCCTCGTCAAGTGGTAGCAAGGGTGCCAGGTTGCTCCGGGTCATGCACCACCTACACACAATCGGAAAACACAAAGTCTAGCACAAGCAAAGAACACACACATGCAAAAGTGAAAATTAAAAGCTAGATTAACAACCAAAAACTTTTTCAAGATAACAGATCATTGTCCCCAGCAACGACACCAAAAACTTGACTCGCACGAAACTACACCACAATAAAACCCCAACTAGAGCCCAAGTTTTTAAACTCTAGCCGGGTGCAGTATAGGGCAAGTATTTAGACATCGACCCGGGCAGGTCCATCTACCGCTACTTCAGTTGTTGAAATCATTATCTAGCAACTAAGTTTTGGTTTAAAAGTTTTCTAATTGAAATAAAAGAAAGCAAAGGTGATTGGGTTTGGAAACTCTTTTGTGCGAATGTCACTCGGGTGTCGCTTCCCCCTAACCGCTACCATGCTATGTGAATTGGAACTATTGCTTTGGGCACGATAATCGCGAACCGTAGAGGGATGCATATGTGTTCGGAGATCACAATCTCAATTGCTAAACCGAGGTAAGGATGAAAGGTCGTGTCACTCGACCCTCTCGGTTTAGACAATCGATAATTGACTTACTCCCTCACTCAACTCTAAGGTCGGATGGCTTAATCATGATTAATCGACTTGCTTAACTCAACATTGAGGGTTGCCCTAACTTAACCTAGTTTAGGTGGCTTGGAAAGTGGTAGGAAAACCAACTCGATTGAGTCTCCCTTGAAAGGGGGATTTTCCTCTCTAAACTAGGCTAAGGTGGCTAATTAGATTACTAGCACCTAAATGCACAAACCTAGGGGTGCTAAGCACAATTTTCACAATCCTTAGGTTGCTAAGCACCTAAATGCACAAACCTAAGGATGCTAAGCACAAAACATGCACAACCCCTAGGTTGCTAAGCACAAGCATGCACAATCATGATAAATAATGCCTCAATCATTGAATTGAACAATACCCAATGACAATCATCCAAAACACATACAAGAAAACTACATGGTAGAGTTAGGGTTTCACTACACCCAAGTGAAAGGAGGTCTACTTCATGCTATAAGTGGGCAAAACAAAAGGGAAAGAGGTGGAAACCATCTTTGAGGATGCTCCCAGTCTTCTTGGCCCTTGAGTTGAGCTTTCCTTGGAGGAAATCTTCCAAAAATCTGCCTTGAAGCCAAACCCTAACCTTCTTCTCCCCTTTGGTCGTGTTTCTCTCACTAGAATGCTGAAGAAGGCTTTTCACACAAAAGTGGGCTCTCCCCCTTCTCCTTCTTTCAGCTAGTCTTTTAAACAAGAGATGAGTTGAGTTCACGGCCGTGAACCATGAAACGTGTCCGTGAACGCCAGGCGTGCACCAAAACGTGCCACATTGCTCACGTCTGTTCACGGTCAACTGCCTTTGCTCACGGTCTTAGTGACCTATGCTACACCCGGTCGGCGGTTATACTTGGCCGCTGACTCGCTATGACACAACTCCTAACAATGGCCAAGTGTAACCAATGAAAGGGACTGCAGTATAGTGGCTCAAGTAATAAATATTGAATCCACGGGTCTCTATAGTTACTATTACTCAGCTTCAGTTCATTATCTAGCAAACCATATTAAGATGAAAGAACTAAAACTACTCTAACAAACTATAGTTAAAGTTAATCTAGTTACAGGTTGAGAACTTACTTAGGTATGATTCCCCCTAGCCACTAGCCAGATTAATGATTGATGATCTCTAAATTATTTCACTTTCATTCACAATACGGAGAATCCTTAACTGGACCTTGAGTCTCGACTAAAGGAACAAGGCCCTCTTGAGTCAATTACCTAGAGGGACGTATCCTTCTCTAGAACAACCGATCAAGGCATTCTGAACTAGATTCACTCTATCAAATGAGGTTCTCAATCGATACAAAGCATTGAATCAACCCTCGACTAAAGCAATAGATCCAATACTATCAATTTATGATGCTCTATTGACCTAATCATGTATTCGCTCTCATAGGATCAAAGCAGAATCAATAATCTCGACTAAAGCAGAATTGAATCATGAAAACATGCATAGATTGAATATGAACTCAAGGTTATCAAGTCAGAGTACTCATACAATCATCCAATCAAACAAACATAGCTAGGGTTTCTCAAAACCTAAGTGAAGGGAAGTTACTCCATAGAGAAGAGAGAGACTGCAGTAAGAATCTTCAGACGATTAGTCTTCAAGTCCGAGCTTGTTCCTCGAGCTTCCAAGGGAAAGAAATCCTCCAATTCCACTCCAAGAATGCCCTCAAATCACCCTCTCTCTTTGGTTCTTCCCTTGGGTGTTTGGGAACCAAAATCCAGCTCTCCCTTTCAAAAACGCACAAAACAGGCTTTTAACAGCCTGCGTTCGCGATCCTCGGTCAGAATACCCGGTCGAGTATTTTAGGCGGAGACCGGGGATTCTTGAAACGCACCGCCAGAGATAGGGGGTTAATCCCCGGTCAAGGTCAAGAATACCCGACCGGGGATTTATGCTTGATGCCCAGGCCCCCTTCTGCTTCTCAAACGCCCAAAAGAGATTTTCCCTAGTCTGCTCCGATTAATACCCGGCCGATATTTCTGCTCAATGGTCGGGTATTTTGCTCCTCTAGCATACTTCAACTCAAACGTCCTCCTGTCGACCCGAAACTCGTTTCTTCGCCTCGATGCCAACGCCAAGCCCTGAAATATGACATAAACACTCAACCTAGCGTGAAATTGACTTAAAACACGAGAATCAACATGTCAAACGGCTCAAGAATAGGGGTAAAAACATGTGCAATCAATGGTCTATCAAACTCCCCCACACTTAACCGTTTGCTTGTCCCCAAGCAAACCTAATCTCTCACTAGAAACTCTAATCTCTCACTAGAAACCGTCTTTACTATAGGGTTTGCTCCAAGTGCTGAATTGAGAAGAATCTCTCTAAGAGAAGATCAACACAAGCTTAAAGGAGATTGGAGGCATCACCATGATGGTTTCTACCTCTTTCTCTTGTGTTCTTCCCCTTTCTATCATGGAGTATTACTCATTTTCACTTGGGTGTTGTGAAACCCTAACTATTTGTCATGTGTTGTAGTGTGACTTGAATGATTGTTTATGGGTGTTATTTAATTTAATGATTGAGGTATTTTCATGATGATTGTGCATGTATATGCTTAGCAATCTAATTGGCCATTCTAACCTAGGTTAGAGGGGAAACCCCCTTTCTAAAAGAGGCTCAATTGAGTTGGGATTCCTTGGGCTTGATAAGCCACCTACCTAGGTTAATGTAGGAAAATCTCTATCTTGAATTAAGCAACTAGGTTAATCATGATTAAGCCGTCCAACCATCAATTTGAGGGAGAAGGTAAGTCAACCCTTAATTGCCTTAACCAAGAGGGCTACTCTTGTAGCCTATAATGTATCCCTTGGTTTGACAATTGATAGTATGGTCCTCGACCAGCGGTTCAAGATTGCCTTGCCCATAACGTCCCATTCGAGTCCACGTGGCATGGTAGTAGTTAGGGGGAAGCGACACCGGAGTGATCCTTCTCATCTAGAGCTTTCAAACCATTTACTTTTACTTTGTTTTGATTTAAATCTCATAGTTTTCAACCAAAAACCAATTCGCTAGATAATGCTTCAAACAAATGGAAATAGGGGTACACGGGTCGACCCGGGTTGATATTTAAACATACTTGCCCTATTTGGCACCCATCTAAGGTTTATACTTGGGCCTTAGGTGAGAATTTATTGTGATATTCGGGACGAGTCAAATTCACATGTTTCAATCTAGGGTTCACAACACCCAAGTGAATAGGTAGGCTATTTCATAGCTAGGCAAAGGATAACAAGAAAGAGGAGAGAAAGAAATATGAAGGGATGACAATCTTCCTTCCTCCTTGTGCGAATCTCCCTTGAGAGGTAAGAATCTTCACTCCTTTAGTTTAGGGCAAGCCCAATCTCCTTCTTCCTTTTTTGAATGACACTTTCTCTCCCTAGAATATGAAGAGGAAATTCTAATCTCTCACTAGAAACCGTCTTTTATTCTCAGCTCTCCATTTATACTCAGATCGCGCCCAGTTCACGGCCCTAGTTCACCGGCCGTGAACAACAATGCTTGAATCAAAATGCGCCGCTTCACTTCTGGGGGTTCATGGTCCATGGTTCTAGTTCACGGTCGTAGCGACCGTGAATTGCCTTGGCGTCAGTAACCTCAGAAACCCCTCCGAACGCTTTGTGGTTCACGGTTTGAGGTTCTCGTTCACGGTCCTGGCGACCGTGAACTCGCAGCTCTGACGCGAAGTGCTGCTGATTCCTGGACGCGTGCGCTTTACGGTCACAGGGCAATTGTCACGGCTTTGGACTTTTCTTCGGTTTTTGCGCTTGTCGATCATGTTTGTAATGTATAAAAAACAATCTGGTTGATTTTTGGACTGAACTCCTCTATATAGAGACGGAACTTCCAAAGTCACCCAGGTTGTTTTTCCAATTTGTATAGTTTGTCAGTCTAGTTGGTCATTTTTGTCCAACATGTTTGTAATGTTTGTAGGGGTGGGCATTCGGTTGGTTCGGTTTCGACCGAACCGAAATTATGAATATTAGGTCCCCGAATTCTCTCAAACCGAATTCGAACCGAATTATAATTCGGTTCGGTCGGTTTAAACCAAATTATAATTGGGTTCGGTTTTCACACAAAACCGAATTTGTGAAGCTACTTGTATCTTCTCACTTTAAAATTATTTTCACACCTAATATAAATAATAAATATGCAATTATATGCATCATCAATGGTAAAATCAAACTTTTCAACGCATAATTCATAAAACATTTCAAATATTTAAGTCTAAAAACAACTACAAACATAAAAATCAACCATTTGGAGCTTGCAATTATAGTATTTCGGTTTTTCGGTCGGAATTTCGAAAATTCGGTTCGGTTGAAAGAACCCTGGTTTCCGAACAATCCATATTTTCCTTCTGAATTCCGAACCGAATAACATTAATTCTAGACCTGGCAAATGAGGACCCGACCCGTTGACCCGACCTGAACCCGCTCGAAAAATAGAGAATGGGTTGAGATTTTTATAACCCGAACTCCGTATGACCCGAACCCGATCAACTCGTAGTTTTTGGGTCAGGTTGGGTTGGTTTGTGGGTCGACCCGCTAGACCTGTTTCATTGCATATATCACTCTCAAAATGATAAAATAACTCATACTTTGGTGAGATGTTTAAAAAAAATTATTAGGATTTGAAAGACAAGTTTGGAGTGTTAAGATAATCAAACATCATTTGTTTATTGTAGTAGTATTACTTTCATCATTGTTTTTTCACAATTTGTGCAATTTTTTCATTAGCATAGAAGGAGTTGAGCATTTGTTAATTGACATGTGCTAGGTAAACTATTGTCGCACATACGTAAAAATTTGTGTTCTTTAAAAATTTATGAAGCATGTTTGATATTGTTTCTGAGAACGCTCATGACCCGAACCCGATCCGAAACCCGATGGGTTGGGTCAATATTTGACCCGAAATCAGCAAACCCATCATGACCCGACCTGTAAAGACCCGTAACCCGATATTTCCAACCCGAAATTATCCAACCCGACCCGATTGTCAGGTCTTATTAATTCGATTTCGATTCGGTTTACTTTGGTTTCGATTCGGTTCGGGTTTACCGAACCGGTTGCCCATCCTAGTCCGGTGCGTTCTACTACCGTATTTACGTTATTACGTATATGCCAACGATATATAAAGGTCCGACCGTCTCCTTAGGGACTAGATACTATAACAACACCCCTTGTGTTGTTATTGTAACAACACTAGCCTCCAACCAATAGGAAGCTAGGATTGTGATGACTTTTTATTAGATGAGTTGACCTAGTGTAAAATCAAAGCAGGGGTATAATTGTCATTATGAAAAATCTGTTTAAATAATAAAAAATAAAAAAAATATTTTTATTTTTTGCCCAAAAATTTGGTCGCCGGAATTCTGCCACCGGTCGCCGGTCACCGGAATATGCTTTTTGTCGGCGGAATATGCTATTTTGCCATCGGAATATGCTTACCGTCGCCGGAATATGCTTACCGGCGTCGGAATATGCTTACCGGCGTCGGAATATGCTTACCGGCATCAGAATCTAGTCATCGGGGCCGGAATATGCTTATCGGCGCTGGAATCCGGTCACTGACGGTCACCGGAGTTCGGTCAACGGTCAACGATCACCGGATGTTATGGTCTGCATTGTGAGATTTATGGTTTGGTTTCTCATTATTTTGTACGCCTTTTGTGGTTTGCTTTATCGTGTTTGTGGTTTGCATTGAGAAGTTTCTGGTTTGCTTTATCGTGTTTGTGGTTTGCATTGTGAGGTTTCTGGTTTGCTTTCAAAAACTTTGTGGTTTGCATTGTGAGGTTTCTGGTTTGTTTTAATATATTTGTGGTCTGCATTAGGACGTTTATGGTTTGCTTTTTTGTGGTTTGCTTTGTGATGTTTGTGGTTTGCATTAGGAGGTTTCTGGTGTGCTTTCGCAAATGTTGTGGTTTGCATTGTGGGTTTTGTGGTTTGTTTTAGAAGATTTGTGGTATGCATTAGGAGGTTTCTGGTTTGGTTTATTGTGTTTCTGGTGTGCTTTCGGAATACTTGTAGTATGCTTTGTGAGGTTTCTAGTTTGCTTTATTGTATTTCTGGGTTGCATCAAGAAGTTTATGGTGTGCTTTCGAAATTTTTATGGTTTGATTTGTGGGGTTTCTGGTTTGTTATAATGGATTTGTGGTTTGCACTAGGAGGTTTATGGCTTGTTTTACGGTCTCACAGTAAAGTAGAGATCATGAATCGATCTCACACAAATGAAGATGGCTAGCTAGCACTGCACGGCCGTACACACATACATCGTTCTCACACACATACATGCATAAACATATATATATTGTTTGCGTCATCAAATCAAATCACATGAGCAAGCTCCTGATAATGGCGGCCTCGGGACTGTCGGAGTCGATGAATTGGAATTCCGGCACACAAGAACTTAATTACCTTACCGGGGTTTGTAACGAGAGAAGATTTGGCGGTGTTTATCTTGCAGGGATCTCCGACGGCCTGTCCTACGGTTGGGACGAAGTCGAGAGGAGCAAATTTGGAGTCTCCGACACCTGTTCGCCAGTGCAATCACACTGTCGTCTATAATAAAGTAAGGAGGTCTAGTGAGTAAAAGCACTCAACAGATGCAACAGGAAATGAAAGTCACATTAAGCTTCTTCTATTGCGGTAATTGAAGTCCAAAATGAATGATAAGAAAACAAGGAAGCATTACTGGTATCTGATGTATATACCTGTTATACACACACAACCACACAAGTCCAGCGTTCCAAGATCAGGACATCCATTTGCTAAACTCATCACCCCAACATCCCCCACGTTCTCGCACCACCTGAGATTCAATTATTGCAGTTGACTACAATTGCGTCCAATAGCCTGCAAGGGGTTCCTTCCGCTCGCCGTCTCCACCGCCGAGGAGTACAAGATCTGGAAGGACACCGTCATTCCCAGATCCAATTCCCCCTCGCCCGACCCGGTCAAAACCGTTTCCTCTTCTGTTTCCGACGACGGAGGGGAGGAAAAATCGCCGTAGTGCTGGAGGACGGTGTTCTGGGGGCCGAACAGGGGCGAAGACTTCACGATCCTCCAGGCGCTTTTCAGCCTCGACATGCTGATCCTGTTCATCGCGTCGATCTGCGGCGTCGGCGAGACGCTGACGGCGATCTGCAATCTGGGCCAGATCATCTGAGCTCGGGGGCGCGAGGGTGTATGCGGGGAGGGCGGCGACGGCAGGGAATTGGAGGACAGCGTAGAAGACGCTTTGATCGTGAATTTAGAGGATAGGGTTATGAATTTTCATTGAAATTATTTTATTATTATTTATATGTAATTTACCCTTTTACCCTTAATGAATCATGTTGTTACAATAACAACACTAAATGTGTTGTTATTCTATCCGAGCCCGTCTCCTTACCTCTGTCGTTGGACAGTTCAGAGATCTTTTTTCTTCTCACTTTTAGATCGTTTTCGTTTCCCCCTCTCTATCGAGGGTTTTCTTACCTTTTTTTCCCTCTTTTTTTTTCTTCTTCTTTCCTTTCCATTTTCTTTTCCTTTTCCGTAAAATTTCCCATTTCAATTTTCTCGATTCGTATTTCTTTCTCTCTGGTTCTCGTCGCCTGCGAACGGAACCCTAATCCTTAGAGGCGAGACATGATGCAGCAACAGCAGAGGCTTAAGCAACAACAGGTGATGAGCATGATGCAATACCACCCTGCTTTTCTAGCTACTCCGCAGGTTCGTTTCTTTTCTTTCGTCATTCAGTCTTCTATTATTCTGATTTATGCGTCGGATTTGTACTACTTTTCTTGTTTAGAGTATGTGAAATTAGTGCATCGGAATGGAGACTGGTGGATCGTGTGTATGAATTTTTGACTGATTAGTTTGTTGGCGGTGTTCTTTTCTCTTTCGGGGCTGTTTGTGAGTCTGGTTCTATAAAAAAAAAAAAAAAATCAAAATTTGAGCCACAGTTTTGTCCATGGGCAATTACGGCTGGAGTTGACCGACCTTTTCGTCCATTGGGTTGGGCGTTGAACAGTCAGTAACCTAGTTTTTGTTTTGCTTCAGCGACTCCCGAACTCTTTTTAGTTCTTCAGTTTCTAATATGTTTGTCCCGAGTACAAGGAGAGTTGAGCGTAGGATTCTTTGTTGAGAATTAGGGTTACATTTTTTCATTTTATTTTATTTTTCTTTTGTTTTTACTTTCTGTATTTTGCAGATAGAGCCTATCTTGAGTGGAAATCTGCCTCCCGGGTTTGATTCAAGTACATGCCGCAGTGTGTGAGTGTTGTAGCCTTTTCCCTTTTTTTTTGGTTTTCTTTTGCAGTTTCCTCATTAATCATTGCTTCTTGATGTTTTCTAATGTACGGATTGAGTTGGATGAACTTGTACTAGTGCTGAAGATAAAAGTTTCTTTCCTTGAGGGTTCTGCCTCATAAATTTGATTGACAAGTGAATTTAACCACTGGCCTAGTGTTGGAGGAAGAATATCCAACGAACATATATTGGTTGAGAATTTGGGGCCATCACTTATAAAGTGATATCTGGTCTTGCTCCTTGTAGCCATGCATCTGCTATTGTTTTAGCTGTGGGAAAGGTGTTTAAAGTAATTTTATCCATATTTGTGTGCTTCTGTCATCTTGATTGAATGTAAAGTTGTTGCTTCTTTGATGGGAAACTTCAGGTACGTGGGGAACATCCATCCCTCGGTTACAGAACCCCTTCTTCAGCAGGTTTTTTCGAGTACAGGACCTATTGAAGGATGTAAGCTCATTAGGAAAGAGAAGGTTGGTCTTTCTCTGCAATAGAATTATTTGCATTTGCCTGTTGATCTGTTGTCCATATTTGTATTGAGCAATTCAAACATACTTTGTCGACCTGCTTATTCAATGGCACTTGCTCTATTATCTGCACTTTATGCAGTCATCCTATGGCTTTGTGGACTACTTCGACCGTAGATCTGCTGCGCATGCTATTTTGACCCTAAATGGAAGGCCTGTGTAAGTTGCATCTTGGCTGAGAAATTTGTTTGTCCGGCTTACTATTTCTGCAATGTCATGTTTCTTGATTGTAATCTGCAGCTTTGGACAACCTATCAAAGTTAATTGGGCATATGCTAGCAGTCAGCGAGAGGATACTTCAGGTTCTGTACCATTTCCAGCTTTCTATTATTTGGGCTTTGCAAGCCATTGTGCTTACTGTTTCTGATCGTCTTGTGATATCTTGTATTTGCTTGTAGGTCACCACAATGTTTTTGTTGGTGATCTTAGCCCGGAAGTTACAGATGCTACCTTATATGCGTACTTCTCCAGTTATCCTACTTGCTCGTAAGTATCTTATTCCTTGTTGTTTCGGTTTATTCTTAGCAAGCTGGCATACTAGGTGCTTATTCATGTGATATTTATTCTTGATATTATTCAACAGAGATGCAAGAGTTATGTGGGACCAGAAGACTGGCCGTTCAAGGGGGTTTGGTTTTGTTTCTTTCAGGAACCAGCAGGTTTGTTGAATCTATTACTTTCACCTATTTATGCCACAAGGATTCATGTTTCTAGGATGTAATTTGTTGTTCTAATTAGCTCGTGCATTTCTGTTCTTTCTCAGGATGCTCAAAGTGCCATTAATGATTTGAACGGTATAATTTCTATATTTCTTGGTCTCTTTTGCTTGTCTACATCCAAGCTATTTATGCTTCATTGGTGCTTTAGTTGGTTGCAATAAAATTGGTAGACCTTTTGTCAAGATGGTTTCTGGGTCAGGTTTATGTGAACCAGTTGGTGCTATGCCATGGGCTTCGCCACCTTGCTTCACATTGTTCTGTGCATCTCTTTCATTAACACTACAGGAAGATATCAATCTGTTATCTATGACGAAATCCAAGAGTGACTAAATTTTCCTGTTATCGTAATTAAATATAAGTATATAATAGGATTTGCCTGTTCGTAGATTTGCAGTATGCTTTTGTTTTGTTTACTTAACATGTGAAATTTCTCCTGAAAAAAATGTTCTTTTAGCCAACGTAACCATATTTGGGACCTTATGTTACTGTGTTCATATGACAGGTAAGTGGCTCGGAAGCAGACAAATCAGGTGTAATTGGGCCACAAAAGGAGCCAACTCTAATGATGACAAACAGAGCTCTGATGCCAAAAGTGTTGTGGAGCTAACAAATGGTTCCGGTGAGCTCTTAGGTTATGTTATTTCTTGTACTTACTGATCAATGATGTTATGGTTAGGTTGCATGGCAAGTTTTTTTTTTTTTTAATAATTGTGAATGCATTAACTAAGTAAGGGCAAAACAAAGTACAAATAACAGAAAAGAAATGGCTTCACAAGCAGTGAAAGACCCAACCCCAAAACAACACAGAAACAAATAGGAAAGAAACACGTCACACTGCCAGCAAGGGCATCGATAGCCGCCCAAAAGCCAGTAAACCAGCATACAAACGACGCTGGCCCAAAAACATCAAAGTTTGCATGCCAAGTTGTTGAGATTTGTTTTAGAACGGTAACATATGTTGATGGCAAAGTAGAAATTGAAACGCTTTGAGTTACCAATTTTGTAATCTACTTTTTTTGTCTTTGTGATGCATTCTTCCTTTCTGATGTATTTTTGCAATGGTTTAAAATTGTAGGCACGATTTTGTATCATTTTTAGTTTATGTTTTCTTGTTTTCACTGCTGAAAACAAAGACTAAAACTTATTTAGTTTTGTTTCCATGTGTTGGGAGTTGGCAACCCAAGTTGAAACTAGTTAAACTATTCTAAGTTGCTTCTTTGCTGTTTCCAATAATAATTTCTTGTGGGAACCTATCACTTGTTGGAATAATTTCATATAAAAGAATCTATAATTAAAGCTCACCGGATCCACTTCCTACATAATTCTCCATCTTAAATTTTGAAGTTTCTCATAACTAAATAATTTTAAATTTTCCTCAATGTTCACATTTTTTTCCTCTTCATTATTTCTACCTCTCAATTTAACATAAGTTGTTGGAGTATTATTTTTCCCCCTCAAATTTCTCATATATCTATTATGCCATACTATTCTTCACATTATTTCCTACTTTTGTCTTAGTCTCGCACAATATTGATACTAAACGGAGTCGAAAGAAGTAACTAAACGCACTTATGTTTTTGGTTGTCAACTTTCATGATTTTTCAGAATTGCCGACAAAAGAAGTTTTGTGTTTTCTATTTTCATCCGGTCGTGGTTGTACTCTGTTGTCACAACTCTCCTACAGCCACAAAAGTAACAAACCTATACCAAACGTGCCCTTAGGCTTTGTCAAATCTAATTGTAGTATTTGAAAAGCACTCTTCATCCTATGTAGTTGCAATGCATGAAAAGAAATGTGGGAACTTACTCTGCTTGCTCGTTTGCGCAGATGATGGGCAGGACAAGAAAAGTGATGACGCCCCAGAGAATAATCCTCAGTATACAACTGTTTATGTCGGCAATCTTGCTCCAGAGGCAGGGTTCTAACTCATGCAATTTCTATCTTACGTTTTCTATCCATTTGCATATAAAGTCCTTTGATCTCGGACGGAATTTCGTTGCATATTCAAATGAATTACTTTACCAGGGATGCAAACCTCAATGGCTCAATCATCTAATCCATTTGTTTGGTATGTTTGGCTATGAATATAGTTCTATGTTCTGAACTCTGCATTGGTCAGTCTGGTTGAGTAGCTAAACTGCTAGGGGTAGCATTTCAACCTTAATGGAAGTCTCTTTGGCTTGAGGATGATTTGAAGTTCTTTTTCTTGTACTTCTATGGATGAGATAGCTAGAGTTTCTTGTCCTCAAGCCTTATGGTTTCCACTTATCAAATCCGGATGAAGCCAGCTACCCAGTTTCTAGTCTCATTATTGAGTTAAAGGAAAATGATATGCGACTTTCTCTTTTTTGTGGTTTTGTATTTCTGATCGAGGTAGTCTGCAGGTTACATCTGTTGATCTTCATCGGCATTTCCATTTGCTTGGAGCTGGTACTATTGAAGATGTGAGAGTGCAGCGAGATAAGGGTTTTGGGTTTGTGAGGTACAGTACACATGCTGAAGCGGCTTTCGCAATCCAAATGGGAAATGCGCGGATCCTGTGTGGCAAACCAATCAAGGTATCACAAAATAGTTTGGTCTCGTGTCTTGTTTGTAAATGCCGGTGGTTTGTTGTTCTGTTGCTGTCAATGCTTCCTCTTTTGATGTGGCGGTTAGAGAAATATCAAGCATTGTTGATGCTTAATATGTTTGACTTTTCAAATTGGTTGATGCTTGATGCAGTGTTCATGGGGTAGCAAGCCCACTCCACCAGGGACAAGCTCTGCTCCTCTTCCCCCGCCAGCAGCTGCACAAATTCCAGGGTTTTCAGCAGCTGACCTTATGAATTACGAGCGGCAGATGGCTTTGAGCAAGATGGGGAGCATGCAAGCGGCCCTGATGCAGCATCATGCTGCTCAGGGTCAGCATGCCATGAGACACGCAGCAGCCATGGGAATGGGCGCTGCTGTTGGATCTAGCCAGGCTATCTATGATGGTGGGTTCCCAAGCGTGGCGACTACTCAGCAGCAACTAATGTACTATCACTAAATCGAAGCAAGAAGCTGTGCTTTGATGTTTAAACTTGGGGGACTCCCCATGGCCCTGCCCACCTCTACTGGATGTGTGTACTACTACTACCTAAACCGTGGTACGGGCAGAGTGTAGTATTTCGGAAGTAGTGTCTGATAAGTCCCGGCTCCCTTTGATAGTGGTGACGGGTTGAAACACATACTGCTGGTGTGACTCTCGCCTGTATCTTTTCTTTTTTTCCATCCACCGTCTTTTGTTTGATTTACTTACAGTTGGTGTTTGTCAGAACAGTTGTTTTGCATTTTCTTTTCGCACTATTTCAACTTTGTTTATGAGCAAGTTACTTGGATGAGTGTTGTACATCTATTTTTTACAGTGAAAGATAATATTTTGATCTAGTTACGTGGAAGATAATATTTTGTCACAGAATGAGAGATCCAATCGGTTATAACATTAAACTTTCTAGACAGAAAGCTTGTCCCTAGTTTGAGGCTTCATTCTGAAGATTCAGATCATTGATCCTAGTTAGATGCATCCCCCAAGTCAAAGTCGAAGAATCTTGGATTATACTCGGCTAATTTGAAACATTTCGAAAGAAACAAAGTCGCAGAATCTTGGATTATACTTAGCTAATCTGAAATATTTCAAAAGGCTCATTGTTTCGACTTCAATTGGGATAGAACAAAAGACATTCGCCTATTATATACTTATCGATGGTGGTTAATGACCATAATACAATAAGCTGCGTGCAGGGAAGCATATAGAAACGCTCCATCACAATGAAGAACCATTGAGTGATTCCTTGGCGATGGAATAGTATGAGACTATGTTCCACGACGTCCAATCATTGAAGTCCCTAATGGTTTCCATACGGACATTCAGAGGCAGCAATTGTATTTATGAAAACAAATTCATGCCCCACCTTCCATATATTCCAACAAAGGAAGGCAAGACGAATAAGAATTCTAGGATGGATAACTTCTTTTAGGGAGCAGAACTAGTCGTAGAAAGACGTGGATTGGGAAGGCATGAGGAGGTAGGGGAAACGTTATTCCAAGAACTAACTGCATGGATGTAGGCGAAGAGACAATGGAAAAGAGATTCATTCAAATCCTGGAAAACATGGCATGTCGAGTTTGGATAGCACTTTCGATAGAGAAGTTTCTCCTTTGTTGCCAGTTCATTCATGGAGCACCTTGATTCCACGTGTGAGATCGAGTAATAAAAACAATGCACACAAAATCCTAACCCTAACAATGTTAAATATACCACTATTAGACTGGCAATATTGGTCGTATTCCCAAGGGATCAGGATACCCTAACCTACTCCCATTAAGTTGGAATGTTATCCAATCAACAATTGTTTGTTTATGGTACTGAGGAATTACCAATACCAGAGACAAGATAAGAGAAAACGATGCTCGAGGCGAGCTACCCTCACCTTAACTATAGGCAGACATGCAAATGGAAGGTAATGGATTTAGGCAACTGTGGTGCGGAGGTCATTAAATTGGGGGTCGGTGCAAATGGTCATGTCTCCCCTCCCCCCCCCCTCCTAGCCACGTCCAGTGACCCAAGTCACCACAACCGGCTTCCATGACTAGGGATGATGATTTACCTCCTCTAATTATATTCTACCCGTTCGCACACAAGTTCTGCAAGTCAGTCAATGGTCAGGCACCCGTATCACAATCATTATCTAGGTGAGCTCCTAGTTGGCAAGGGATGATCACCACGTCCATCAACTAGGACTCCATATCAACTATCTTAGGCAAGAGGGATTCATTCACATACAATTAAGAAATAACCTAAGGGACTCTATGGCTAGATCATGCTAGACATTCATTCACACACTCAAACCAAGATAGAAGCATGAATAACACTAGATAAACACAATTTCATCGTAAATTAACAATACCCAATCATTTACACATCAAAGTCCTAGGTTAGAGTTTGGGGACAAAGCCCAAAGTACTATAAAGTACTACCCCATCAATGGGGGTAGGGGTGGGCAAACGGTTCGGTAAACCGGAACCGAACCGAAACCGAATTAAACCGAACCGAAACCAAATTAATGCTATTCGGTTCGGAATTCGGAAAGAAAATATGGATAGTTCGGAAATCAGGATTCTTTCAACCGAACCGAATTTCCGAATTTCCGACCGAAAAACCGAAATACTATAATTGCAAGCTCCAAATGGTGGATTTTTATGTTTATAGTTGTTTTTAGACTTAAATATTTGAAATGTTTTATGACTTATGTGTTGAAAAGTTTTGTTTTATCATTGATGATGCATATAATTGATATTTATTGTTTATATTAGGGGTGAAAAATAATTTAAAAGTGAGAAAATACAAGTAGCTTCACAAATTCGGTTTTGTGTGAAAAACTGAACCGAATTATATTTCGGTTTAAACCGACCGAACCGAATTATAATTCGGTTCGAATTCGGTTTGAGGTTTGGGAGAATTCGGAGACCCGGTATTCATAATTTCGGTTCGGTTGAAACCGAACCGGCCGAATGCCCACCCCTAAATGGGGGAGGAAAACCATGCATAGAAAAGGTCTTCTTCTTGTGCGGAAAAATTCTTCTCCAAACTCCTTCTTCTCTTCTTCTCCTCTTCCTCAACAATACAACTACTTCTCTCCCTAACCTCTCCAAGATTTAGAAATCTCAAAAGTCTGTTTGCATAGCGGGGGCAACCCTCTATTTATAGGGAATCGTTGACACAAGAAATTCGCGGGCGACTAATGCGAGATTGTGGGTGCAATCTTCTTCTTTAGGTTGCAAAGTCGAAACAGTGATGTGGTGGGATACTCGGGCGGTGAGATTACGGGCTATAATTCACGGTAACGAGCAGGAACTCACAATCGTGATCTTTATAAAGGTCTCAAATGTGAAGGACCGTGAGGTAGACTGCAAGACCTTATATACTCAATGTTTGCAGGCTCTTCAAGATCACGACCGTGATCATGTGTGCCAGCCGTGATGTGTTCGTGGCCTAGCATCTTAGCATCCGTGATCTTGTGTCTTTGGTGTGATTTTCCGTTTGTGACTGTTTCTCCACATTTATGCTTGAATTCTTTGATAATAGCACTCAAATCTTGAAAAGCCACCTAGAAGATCACGAATATGAAATTGGAAGGAAATCTTGGCTAAATCAAGGTTCAGATGGTCTTTGGATGCTTGAATCTTCATGAAAACACTTTAGACTTAAGGACTAGATAACACCATTTCAGGTGTGATCAAATTCCTCCACACTTAGACGGTTCTTGCCTCAAGCAAACATGTAACTAAAACATTCAACTCAGCATCCCTAGCCTCTCCCCTCAATTTGTTTCTTCATGGATTAGTAGTCACTAGAAATGCACATTTTTCATTTCAATGTTTGACTCGATTCAGAAAGTTACGACTAACATGTTCTTGAGTGACCAAAGATTGGTGCAAGATGCAATATCACAACTCATAGGTGTAAGCAAGAGGATTGAATGCTCCAATGATTCTATTATTTACTTTCTCCTCAACCATTATTCTCTTTTTGTAAATTTTTCTTCGAGGTTGTAGCAACTTTGAATTTATTTTGTTATTTCCTCAATCCGGGCAAGTTGGGGAGTCTCTTTTACGACTCTTTCCACCTACCTATACCATGGTCCGTTGGGAGGGACACATAACCCTCTTTTAAGAACGAGCAACCACCCTCTTTATTTGATTGAAAAATGTTAAGTTGGGAGAAATCACATAACCAAGAAAATTTTGACAGATCTACACCTTGTAGTCAAGATTTTCAAACAAGCAACCTATCATCCAAACACTTTTCAAACATAGACTCTGTGACACGTTGAAGAATAGAAAATTGGCACTCCATCCTAGGCTCATCTTAAATGCACGGGGCCTAAACTAACTACCCCATCTTGAGGCCAAGAATAACTCAAAATGGTGTTTCTAGTACATGGCAGACCAAGGTCGTATTCCTCGGGTCATCGATATTCTAAGCTACTTGTCACTCAGTTGTTATCTAGTAAATCAGGTTTTGGTTGCAGAACAGTTGGTAAGAAATGGTCATGAAAGCATAAATGAGAAAGCAGGTACCTGGGGATCCACCCTCGCCCTAGTTACTATGTATGTCATGAAAAAGGATAGAATTTCCGATTTATGGGGAATGAAGTGAGGGAATCACTAATACAAGAGCTAGCTCAATGGGCATGCAACTAACCCCCTCCTAATCTAATCCACTGACCTAATCACGTCGAGGGGAAGATCTTGGAGCCATGATAGCTTGGTGGTGAACTACAAAACGGTTGAATCTAGGAATGCATGGGTTATGTGCTCCATTGCTACCTTGGTCTTTGGAGACCGTCTTTTTGTTCTTCATTAGGGTGCTCCGAAAGTGGTGCTGGATGTGGTTGTGGTTCTTCTTCTTTTTCTTCTTCTTCCAATATCACTTCCTTTTGCTTAGTTTTACTCCTTTTCTTCCTTGAGTATTGATGAGTTCTAGGAGGGTTGGTCCTCTCCCAAAGTTGGGAACTCTCCCCTCGGAGCATACCCTTATGCTTGTTCGGTTCCCTACACAAAAGAAGCATTGTAAAAGGTACACAAGAACCATTTATCCACTCACATATATAAATTTGAACTTTGTAAAACATCCTTGACCACCATCTATGCACCACCACACTTAATTGTAGTTATATATTCGAAGAGAGACCATAGTTGATAGAACATGAGGTAATGGATAAATTCAACTAAACGACTCTCATTCTCCACAAATAAGCCAAGCTAATGCATGAAAGGTTATATCTTGACTATACAAGTTGAAATCTAGAGCATAGAATCAAAGAATTAGTATATTAATTGATTGGGGAATTTGACGAACACTTTGTTGGCATACTGATATCGTCGTATTTGCGCATGTTTGCACTCGTGTTCTTTAACTGTTCTGGCTGGAATTTGTGGTTTCTTGGCCTATTTTACGATAGGTTGTTTTATTTTGTCACATTTAGGTCCTAGCAGGTAGAAGAATGCATAGGTGCAAGTTTTAGGTCATTTGGTGATCATTTGGCAGTTCCGGAGACAAAATACTGTCATCCCCTGCAAAAGCACAATAGTGCTTCTCGTGATGCCAGCCGGTATTTATTCGGTCGAGCATGGTGATGGCTCAGGTAAAAAACATGTTCAAGATTCCCAAAAGCACGACCGTATTTCTGCAGCATCCAGCTCGTATTTGTATGGACGAGGCTAGCCCTTGAAGATTTCTAAAGGAAGGAAAATTACGGGCAGGTGAGGACTAAAGCACGATCGTGCTTTACAAAATAAAACTGGGGCTTTTCAAAATACTGTCATTATTTTTCCCAGACGCGACCGTGGATTTCTCCGTCTCAACTTAAGCGAAACACGCGTTTTGGGCAAAATAAGGGTGAAGGAGAAGCTCGACCGTGCTCTTGCCCATATTTCACCCACTATCCGGGTAAATAGGCAGATTCGAGCCAAGGGAAGGGGATTTGACTTTTTGGAGCAAAAACTGAGTTTAGAGAGAGAAAGTGACAAAGAACAAACCCTAGGAGCTATTTGGAGTGGATTTCTCACCATTGAAGCCCAAATTGTGTCTTTAGGAGTGAAGATTGACATCCCAGAGCAAATTATTCTCATCTTTATGAGAATGACTACTTTGATTTCTGTTTTCCTCTCTCTCTATCTCTCTCTCTCTCTATATATATATGGAGTAGACCATTCTCTCACTTGGGTATGAAGAACCCTAGTTCCATGTGTGAGGAATCTTGCTTTTAATGAATTTTGGGATGATATATTGAATGGTTTTAATCGATCGAAGTGTGTTTATTGAGTCAATTGAATCCTTATCAACTTCTCTTGATTTATGCTTCAACCTGTGATAGATAGAATATGATTAGGTCGTTAGAGCTTCTTCATTCGATAGGAGCGAATTGATTGTACGAGAGTCAGTTAATTCACTACTTGGTACTAGAATCTGTTTCCAGTAGTGGAGTTCTGTGTGAATTGCCTTGGCATTCTATCCCGGTGAAGGCTAGTCCTCTGCCAGATAGCATGTCTAAGAGGGCTTGGTCAGCTTAATAGATTTCAAGCTACTTTCGGATCTTGCGCAGTTTAATCAAAAGTGAATCCACCAAAGGGAATTACAACTTGAAGCTAATTAAGGAGCTAAGGGGACTAATTACCGAGTGACTCTTTTCTTGCTTCATAAACCGAACAATTTACTGCTTTCTTTCTGCTTTAGTTTAAACTCATTCTTACTCAACTTTCCCTGCTAGATAATAGATAATCATGAAGTAGGCAGTACATCTAGGCCCCGGGTTGACTTTTATTACTTGATCCCACTATACTGCATTTCCATTCTGCTATTACACTTGGTCGAAGTTTGGTGTTGTGTCGTAGCGAGCCAAGTTTTTTGCGCCATTGCCGGGGAACTCTAGGTTATTGTAGAAATGTGAACGTTTGTTACTTTAGCATTACTTTTCTGCATTTGTTTTCCTTCCCCTGTTTGCTTTCCCGGGTTGCGTCTGTAGTCTGTGTGCAGGTAGTGCATGACCTGTAGCCAGTCAGGAAATCTACATCCGTTAGACCCAAAAGTTTAATGAACTTGTTACCAGTTTTAAGCACTCAAACCGAGATTGGCTACGGATGACTTGGATAAGGTCGTTGTTGCTGACGGATCTGAGAGCAAAGATGACATGGGCGAACCCAATGCTGTCGGGGCGGTTGTCTCTGAGGAGCAGACTATGAGACAATACTGGACCGCCAAGGATGAGGACATGAGGTCTAGCATCCAACACGCTCAAGTTTCAGCCAACAACTTTCAAGTGAGCACCTCGGTTATCACTATATTGAGAGGCTCAGTGGTATTATATGGGAGAACAGGCGAGTGTCCCGACGCGCATTTGAGGCGATTCCACGAGCTGATTGATGGGATCAAGATATATGGGGTCCCTCAAGATGCCATCCAATTGCACTACTTACCATTCACCTTGGAAGGACTGTCAAAGTTGTGGTTGGACAACCGGCCTCCAGGATCAATCACCACACCGACTTGGCCAACAAATTCCTGACCCCGCTATCATCCTCCCAAAACAGTGGACCTGCTGATGGAGATTACCCACTTTGCCCAAGAGGAGGACGAGACCATCCGGGATGCTTGTGAGAGACATACAAGTCTCTTCCTGAAGTGCCCAAACCACGGGTTGAACGATGCTTTCAAAGTCTGTACCTTCCATTGGTCCCTCTTAGTTGAGGATAAGCAGCTAATCGATTCGGTTTGTGGCGAGAATATGCTGACCAAGATGCTACCGCAATTGAACCAACTCTATGAGGAATTGGCAGAGCAGGGGTGTAACACCCCGACTTTTAGAGACAGGTTTATCCCAAAATAAATGGATGGGTTTGGGTCAACCATTGGACATAAATCTTCCAGAGATTGGTCTGATAACAAAACCCATTTGAACAAGACTTGAATTCGTCCCCTATTTGATTTTCGGCGAAGAAAGGATGGAATGATGGGTCCTTGCGTGTGGGCCTATTAATCAAGTGTAGCCAACAAATTCAAGGTGCTCACTTGTCTTCATCCGCAATGTAGAGCCCATTCTCATGCCATAACAAGAGCAGGTAATTAGAGTAACCACAAATAAAGTGAAATTGGTGCAAGGTGGGCTGGAAGCGTGATGAAATCCATCTTAGCATATAAACATAATGCAATGGGGTTTTCGGGGAGGGGGATCAGCTACGAAAACACACATAGCTGAGAGAGGTTGAGAGGGCAGATGGCGGCAGGAAATAGCGAGGTGATTTGCGGTTGATAAGGTGGAGAAGAGAAGCGAGTTTCTGGGGACGGAAGGAGAGCCAGAGACGAGTGGTGAGGCTGCAAGGATTCCTCACCTATCAAGGATGGTGCTATATACAACCAGCTGCATGCGTAAGCTGACTCAGATCAGAAGTCTTTCCCCTCGACAAGGGTTTGACAACCATGAGCCAGCACTGCTGCTTAAGGGTAAGTAATTCCATCCCCTCTCGAGCCTCAATAATTGGATATCAGAGATTTCAGTTCTGATGGGATATGATGGTGCGCTGTGGCTGTTGTTGTGATGAAAGTAATGTGCATAAGGGCTTGGCTAAATCGTGTAAATAGAAGTTTAAGTAATTGAAGTTGATATGAGATATGAAAATGGTGGGCAATATCAATGAAGTGAGGACGATTTGTATTGGCTAGAATGAATAATTGTTAGATGAATTGCATCAGGGCTTGGCTAAATCATGTAAATAGAAGTTTAAGTAATTGAAGTTGATATGAGATATGAAAATGGTGGGCAACATCAATGAAGTGAGGACGATTGGTATTGGCTAGAATGAATAATTGTTAAGCCATACATGCATGAATGAATTCACGTGGGTAGTGGGAAGATAATGGAAAAGGTTGTCCTCCTTTGGGGGTTCCGATGAATTAAAAGGAATGTCACTAACGATGGGAAGTTAGCATGAATAAGTTGACAAGGCCAAATTCTTCGTAGCAAATCTTTTTGGATTGCATTTTAGGGATCTAAGTAGATTAATGATGCAACCCCTCTGGTTTCTTCTTACATGCGGTTTGGGAGGAGACTTCAAGCAGTAATAGAGGACCAAGGGTGGATACCAAGTTACAACAACCTTGTATCGAGTATCAGATTTCGGTATTAGAATGAGTGTAAAGGGGGTAAATTCTACGTCTTACGTGTTTTTACAAAGTATTACGAGCTTTACTTATTTTGGTGAAGTGATTGTCATGGTTTGATTTTGCTTATGATTGGTGATTTTGAATGATGAGCTTTGATTGAAGTGAATATGTATGAGTCCTTATTTACTTTAAAGCTTTACGTTATGAGTTATTGTTAAAGTTTAAGAAACAATAACTCATAACGTGAATTATTGGTGATGATTTGATTGTCTTCTCGGACGGATCAAATTATGGGTTCCAGAGGTTGAACGAGATTCTAGCTCGATTTAGGGTGCTATCTGGACTAAAAGTGAATCCAAGTAAATGTGAATTGTTTTTTGGGGGGATGTCTGGCTCTGAACAGAAACTAAGGGCTGACAGATATGGGTTTGCTTTGGGAAGATTCCCTGTGAGGTACCTGGGGGTCCCTTTATCCTCAGGGAAACTTACTGTGGCAGCTTGTAAACCACTTATTGATAAGATAGTTGCACGTATAAGTAGCTGGAAGTCGGAGTTTCTTTCATATGCTGGAAGAGTAGAATTGGTAAGTTCAGTCCTGTACAGCCTTCATCAGTACTGGATGGCAGGTTTTCCTTCTCCCTAAAGCAGTGATAAAGGAACTGGAGAGTATATGCAGTAATTTTCTTTGGGGGTGGGGGGGGGGGGGGGGGTCAGAGTGGTAGGGTGAAAGCTAAAATAGGTTGGAAGAACCTTACTTACCCTAAGAAGGAGGGGGGCTGGGGCTAAGGGACCTTGCTACTTGGAATATAGCATGTGTAACGAGGCATTTATAGCTCCTTTTAATGCAACATGCTTCTCTATGGGTGGCATGGATATGCTTATACAAACTAAAAGGTCAGGATTTTTGGGAATATGGTGGTGTTTCTGGATCATGGAACTGGAAAAGAATCTTGAAAGTGAAGCATAAGGTCAGAGGGCATTTTCATCAGCAAGGGCAACAGGTCTTTTGGGACCAGAAAAAAATGGACAAATTCTCAATAAAGAGAATCTGGGATACTCTGAGACCAAGAAGGCAGGAAGTGGATTGGTTCAATCTGTTATGGAAGGGTAGTTCTATCACTCGCAACAAATTTATTACATGGCTTATCCTAAGTAAAGCTGTAACTACAAAGGAGAAGATGGCTAAATGGGGTTACTCAGGTAGTTTGGGATGTGTGTTTTGTAATTGCCAGCTTGAAACTACTGACCATTTGTTTGCTAAATGCGTGCTATATAGGTTTTTGAAGTGTCAGTTGTATGGGAGTAGGTCTGGAGTCTCCTCTTCTCTAGACAATGAGATTGGCTGGTTAAGGCAGAAATTTGGATCAAAATCTGTTGACTCTCAAGCTGGGAAGGCTTTGTGGCAGAGCCTTGTGAGTATTATTTGGCGAGAAAGGTGCAGTAGGGTATTTACAGGAGTGTGCAGGGATATAGAAGTTTTGTGCAAGGTTATTCGAGAGGAAGTAGTAGTGATTTTTGGTAGACAAGTTTTTGACTCATATGTATAGCGTTTTATAGGTAAACTTGAATATTCCTAACTGGCAAGGATGTTGCTAGTGCCACCTTTTTTGATGGAATGAGAGCAAACCGATTCATAAAAAAAAGTTTAAGAAACAAGTTCTTTTTAAGAAGTACTTCACCTTCAAGAAGGTGAATCGTTTTAAGAGTTTTTAGTCACTAGCGCCAGTCTGTTTCCATTTGAGATTTTGAGATAGAGCAGTAGTTTTGCTCTTGAGACTTTTAAAATGAGCAATAGTTATGCTCTTGAGATATTTTAAGATGAGCAGCAGTTATGCTCTTGAGAATCGTGGAAGAAGACCGTTCCACGATAAGTTTAAGTTTAAGGAAAGCCAGGATGGCTTTTCATACGTATGAGCTGGCAATCGGACTAGCTAGTGAGGGATCCCCGTGTCAGTCAAGAATTTAAGTGGAGATTTGAGCTTTAAGAATACAGTTTTAAGAGTTAAGATTTTTAATAGTGGAAGTACAAAACAAGTTGCACTAAGTTACGTAAAGTGATCAAGTATTAATAAGATGTTAAACGTAAGGGCGTAGACTAACCCCATCTCACTCACCAGTTTGAAGAGCTAGAGGAGGAGCTAGAGGAGCAGTGAGTGAGCAGTCAGTTCGAGGGCAGCCAGCTAGAGGAGGGCAGTATAAGCGTCACAAAGGATGCTTAGTCAAGGTTTTCAGTAGCAACGACATTAGAGATTATTAGTTATTTATATTTATGGTTATGAGTATAAACTGGAGATCATTTTGAGATTTTAAGTATTGAGTTTGCCTACTTGTTAGGGCTTTGCTTTGAACTACAACAGTGTGTTTTCAGTATTTTATTATGAAATTTTCCCGCTACAATTTAAGATTTGGTTATTTTATTTTTCAAGGGCATTTTAGTAAAATTAGTGCTCGGCCGAGCTAGGGTGTTACATTTTGGTATCAGAGCCGGTCTTCCTCTGTTGCTTGGTCCCCCTAGAAATACTGGAATATCTGTCTCAGTTTTAAAGGTTTTTGTTTTTAAAGGAAAGGAAAAATGAGTCAAGGATCTTCTTTTAAGAGTTTATAGAGTCTCCAGTCTACTCTAATCATAATATGGTGAATAGCTATGACAGTACGACACGAGGCAATGGTAGCACGAAGGTGCGCTTGGTTTAAGAATAAGCTAGGGGACGATTTAGTTAACATGTCGTGGGACGTCAAATAAGAGACTGAAGTATATGGTGATTGTCAGTATGAAAGGAAGGATGCAAGGAACTTGGCCAACTTAAGTAGAATCTCAAGATACGAGGAAAATGAGGAGCCTCTTTAGCAGGAGGAATGAGGCGGGCTAAGAGTTGGAATCTTAGAACGTGCTAAAAAATAATTCATTAAGCCAACCGAGCATAGCCATGCAAGTAGAACGTTCAATGAAGCTTTGATAAATGGAAGGTAATTCTGGAAAGGGATTAAAGTGTCATGATATGGAGGACATACGTAATGAACTAAGGGAGAGCAATAAGGTTAGAGGAGTATGACGAGGAAAAAAATAAATGTTCGAGAAAGTGGAAAGCACTAAGTTACCTTATCCAAGGTGCCCCACTCTGAGCGAGTACGACATAGTAGGATGTCATCCATAAAAGGCGGAAAGTTAAGGATAAATTAGTGATATATAGTTAAGCCACTAAGAGTCATGACTAAGAGATTAAGGCTATGTACAAGCATCAATCGAGACAAAAGACGTGGATGAGGTATATTCAAGCTTACCAAAGGCAAGCCTCAATTGTAAGCTTTCACCCAAAACAATAACAAGAAGATATTCAACGGAGTTTGGTGAAAAAAATAATACAAAGCATTAACACAGAGGTAGTAAAAGTAAAGGAGCAAGGAGAACACCATAGGACACTATAAAATAATGGTGGTTGTAGACCGGACGACGAGTGTAGGAAAGAAGATGGTTAGTAAGGGCCGAAGAAGGAATTCGAAAGACAACAAGGAGGCATTGGGTTGACTGCAAGCGAAGAACAACTGATCCACAGGTCGGGCAATATAAAGGTTGTTGGTGAATTATACGTCGTAGTCTAAGATAACTCGATGACCATAGCATGATGTTGATAACGATGTAATTGTACATATTTGCGCCCCTAGTTCTTATCCGTTTGAGGGGCATAGTCGTGTATTTTTGGCATATTTTACGCCGGGTTGTGCTATTTTATCATATTTCAGGTCCCAGGCGTCAAAGGAAAGGCTAAGCACGAGTTTCGGGACATTCGGAAGTCATTCGGTGAAGCTGGAGCCAAAACACGGGCACACCTAAAGCAGAACACGACCGTGTTCCTAGGCCGTGCTTTTACTGCCGAGAGCTGATTTGAGTTGAAAACACGAGCTCAAAACACGGGCAGGGTTGAGGAAAAACACGGTCGTGCCCCACAAAAGCACACCCGTGTTTTCACCAACAAGCTGGCCGTGTAATTAACCCTTGGCAAAACACGGGCGGGCTGAGGCAGAACACGGCCGTGCCCTCGACTGTGTTTTGCCCAGTGATGCCCTTTTAAGCAGATTTCAGCCAAAAGAGAAGGGGATTGGAGTTTGAGAGAGATAGAGCGATTCATAGAGAGAGAAAGCGACGAACAAGAGTCTCCAAGTGCCCTAGCTTGATCTTCATCACCATTGGAGCTTGGCTTGAGCTTGGAAGAGTGCCAATCAACGTCCAGGAGCAGGAATCCATCCTTCACAGTATGAATTCCGCGTCTGAATCTGCTTTTGCTTCTTTCTCCATGGAGTAGTTCTCCCATTCATCTGGGTATGGGAAACCCTAGATTTGTATGTTAGGTTTGATTGTATGAACCCAAGTACTGATTCTATGATTTGATATTATTCAATTGAGGTTTGAATGATTGAATGGCATGAATCCTGATCAAATTCCTGTTGTTTCTGCTTTAACCTAGAATGAGAATATCTGCCTAGGTTGATAGAGCATCCTTGATTGAAGGTAGGGAGTTGGTGACTTTAGTCGAGGAGCCAACTCACTATTCTGTACCGAATTCACTTCGGTAGTGGAGGTTTTGTTCGTTAGGGCCTCAATCTGTTTACTCCGGTGGAGGTTAGTCGCCCGCTAGAGACTTAGATTGAGAGGGTCTGGAGACCTTTAGTCGAGACTTCAGACTGCTTAAGAACCTTCCGCAGTATAACTATCATAGAAACTGAACTTGGTAATTGCAATCTGGCTTAACTGCAGTCTAGGGGGAACCATATCCGGGTGACCTCTCTTAACCTGAAAACAACCGTTTAGTTACTTTGTTGGTTTGTTAGTTTAGACTTGCATTAAAGTTTCATTGCTAGATAACAAGAATTCACCGAGTAGTCATCAAATCTAGGACCCGGGTTGACATTAAAACCCGAACCCGCTATACTACGCTTTAGGAAGTGGTTTCACTTGGCCAATTCCTAGAGTGACAGTAGAAGTGAGTCAAGTTTTTGGCGCCGTTGCCGGGGACGGCTAGGTTGTTGAAGAAAAGTGATTTCTGTTAATTTAGCTTTTCTTTTCGTATTGTTTGCTTTGTCCCATTTGTGCCTTCACGGGTTTGCTTGCTTGAGTGTGTGCAGGTAGTGCATGACCCGTAGCCAGTCGGGAGGTTTACTGCCGTTGAATCCAGAGATTGGCCGCACCTGTCGCCAACTCAGGAGACAACAGCGAGCTACACTGGCTACGGAAGAGCGCATAGACGGCCACCTGAGTAGCGATTCTGAGGAAGAGTACGGGATGGACGGAGAATACAATCCACACCAGGGGAATCCTCAGCAGGCTCCCCCAGTGAATTAGGTCCTGGGGAACAACCCCATACCCCAGGATCATGGGGTTCATCATCATCCACCGCCGCCGGGTCCCACATTGGAGTACTATTACACTCCACGGATTGCTGACATCCGCCCGGTCATCCTCTACCCGCCTATTCCAGCAAACAACTTCGAGATCAAGCCATGCTGGATTCAGCTCATTACATCCTCTATCCAGTTCCATGGCTTGAAGGATGAGGAGGCCAGGGTACATCTTTCCCATTTTCTGCAGCTGACGAACGGGTTCAAGCTGAATGGTGTCCCTGATGATGCAATCCGCCTTCACCTCTTCCCCCATTCTCTGGCGGGGAATGCTAAGAGGTGGTTGGAGGCCCAGCCCCCATTGTCCATCACCTCTTGGTACGATCTGGCTGACAAATTCGTGCACAGGTACTATCCGGCATCGAAGACTACAGAGATCCAGCGGGAGATCACTCACTTCCGCCAAGAGCCAGATGAGTCACTTCGTGATGCTTGGGAGCGGTACATGGGATATTTCTGGCAGTGTCCCCATCATGGTTTCAGTGATGCATTCACAGTGGGGAACTTCTACAGTGCTCTCTCTCCGGACAGCCAGAGGGTGATTGAGTCTCTATGCCCAGGAGGGGATATTCTTACTAAGACTCCACCCGAGCTGAACCAGATGATCAATACCTTGGCTGCCAGAGATCATTCTTGGGGGCAGAGCAGCAGAGGCAGACATTCCCGGGACCGTGGTGTGCACGCCATGGAGACCAGATCCGGGCTCGAGCAGCAGGTAGCTGAGTTAGTGCAGACATTGAAGCAGCCCAACAGTCTTATTCCGGGCAGAGGTTTGGCTACACCTCCAGTAGCTCAATGTCAGTGGTGTGAGAGCTCAAATCACCTAGTGGAAGACTACCAGGCTATGAGGGAGTCTACTACCCCCCAAGAGCAGTTGGACTTCATCGCCAATGCTCGGCGCCTCGACCCGTACAGCAACACATATAATGAGGGGTGGCGCCAGCATCCCAATTTCGCCTGGAGAAACCACCTGGTTTCCCAGCACCAACCGGTGGATTTCAGCAGAGGCAGCCCTTCCAGGCTCGACAGGGGCCAGCCCCACAGCAGCAGCCATACCAGCCTAGGCAGGGGCAACCATTCCAGCAGCCCCAGCGCCAGTATGCCGAGCCAGCTGCAGCTCTTGCTCCAGATACTCAGATGACAAAGCTGGAAAATATTCTAGCTTCATTCATGACTAGCACTCAGGCAACTATCACGAGGTTGGACCAGAGCGTAGCCTCACTCGAGGCAGGTTAGAGGAACCAAGGTGCCATCTTGCAAGATCTGCAGAACCAGGTGGGTATCTTGGCCCGCCAAAACACTACTAGGGCACCGGGGACTCTGCCTGCCACCATTATTCCGAATCCTCGTGATCCTCACCAGCACCAGCAGCTTGATGCCATCACTACCAGGAGTGGCAAGACCACATCAGCTGCTCCTGCCCAGCCCAGTCGAGATGAACCACTACCTACTTCAACACTTCCAGCTGATACTGCAGAGGTGGGGGAAGACACAGAAACGCCTGCTCCCAAGCCACAGCCAGTGGTTAAGGAGCATGTACCCCAGCTTTCTTTCCCCACTCGCCTACATAAAGACAAGTTGGAGACTGAGTTTGCCAAGTTCATGGCAATGTTGAAGCAGGTCAACATCAGCATGCCATTCGTGGAGGCACTGTCAAAGATGCCCAAGTATGCCAAGTTCATGAAGGACCTCCTCACCAACAAGAAGAAACTTGGGGATCTTTCGACAGTGATGCTGAGCGAGGAGTGTTCTGCTATCCTGCAGAACAAGCTGCCCGAGAAGCGAAAAGACCCAGAGAGTTTCACTATCCCTTTGTTATTGGCAGCATGCATGTAGGAAAGTCCTTGGCGGACCTAGGCGCTAGCATAAATGTCATGCCTTATAAATTGTTTAAGAAGCTAGGCCTAGGTGAACCTAGAACTACTAGGATGAGCATTCAGTTAGCTGATCGTTCTATCGTGCATCCTAGGGGTATCATTGAGGACTTGCTTGTTAATGTGGGTGCATTCACATATCCTGTTGACTTTGATATTTTGGATATAAATGAGGATGTGGATGTACCTTTGATTTTGGGTAGACCGTTTCTCGCCACCGCCAAGGCGCTTATTGATGTGCATTGTGGTAAATTGATTCTGCGTGCTGGTGATGAACAAGCTACTTTCTCTGTGTCTGGGAATGGGAAACACTCTCATTTGCATGATGACATAGATTATTGTGATATGCTTACCGATTTTGAGACCGCACTCGCTATATCTAGTGCGGGTACTGACGATGCTCTTGAGCGTTGTATTTTGCTAGACGAGCAGGCATTGCAGGAGCCGCAGCTGGCGGAGCAGTTGGCCGAGTTGAAGAGTGGCCCTTTCTTGGAGGGTGACAGGCTGTTCAAACCAATCTTATCCTCCACCCGCATCGCTACTTCCTTGGAGGAACCACCAGAGCTGGAGCTTAAGCCCCTCCCTCCTCATTTGGAGTATGCATTTCTCCGGGAGGGGAATAAGATACCAGACTGGTGGCCTTGCTGAAGCGGTACGAGCGAGCTCTCGCATGGAAGATTACAGACATCTGGGGGATCAACCCTTCTTTCTGCTCCCACCGGATACTGATGGAGGATGAGATGCGGCCAGTGAGACAGCCGTAGAGAAGACTGACACCGAACCTCGAGGCTGTGGTTCGGGCAGAGATCGTGAAGCTGCTGGACGCGGGGATCATCTTCGCCATTTCCGACAGTGAGTGGGTCAGTCCCACCCAGGTGGTACCCAAAAAGGGTGGGATGACTGTGGTGCCTAACAAGAAGAATGAGCTGATCCCGATGCGCACGGTGACTGGGTACCGTGTCTGCATTGATTACCGGCGTCTCAACGACGCCACTCGGAAGGACCACTTCCCGCTGCCATTCATTGATCAGATGCTGGAGAGGCTGGCGGGGCACGAGTTCTACTATTTCCTGGATGGGATGTCCGGGTACTTCCAGATCCCTATTGCAACGGAGGACCAGGCGAAGACCACTTTCACCTGCCCCTTCGGTACCTTTGCCTACCGGAGGATCCCATTCGGGCTATGCAATGCCCCGGCCACTTTTCAGCGATGCATGCTCGCTATCTTTGACCGTCTGGTCGGCGAGATTATGGAGGTGTTTATGGACGATTTCTCGGTTTATGGAGACTCATTCTCTCACTGTCTCCATAACCTGGAGCTTGTCCTTAAACGGTGTGAAGAAACGAACCTGGCACTGAGTTGGGAGAAGTGTCACTTCATGGTTCGAGAAGGCATAGTTCTTGGGCATAAGATCTCCAAGATGGGGATTGAGGTGGACAGAGCGAAGATCGAGACTATCAGCAAGCTGCCTCCTCCTACATCTGTTAAGGGGATCCGGAGTTTTCTTGGTCATGCAGGGTTCTACAGGCGGTTCATCAAGGATTTCTCGAAGATTGCTCTGCCCCTGACTAAGCTTCTAGAGAAGGATGCCCCCTTCCAGTTCACGGATGCATGCACAGCGTCCTTCACGACCTTGAAGGAGAAGCTCACTCAAGCTCCTATCATGGTTGTTCCTGACTGGTCCCTGCCATTTGAGCTTATGTGCGATGCCAGTGACTTTGCTGTTGGAGCTGTGTTGGGGCAGAGGCGAGATCAGCATTTCTGACCTATCTACTACTCCTCAAAGACTCTGAATGATGCCCAGGAGAACTACACCACCACGGAGAAGGAGCTGCCCGCGGTGGTGTTTGCCTTTGATAAATTTTGTCCTTATCTGGTCTTGTCCCATGTGACCGTGTATACAGATCACTCCGTGATTCGATACTTGATGAGCAAGGCTGATGCCAAGCCTAGGCTCATACGATGGATCTTACTGCTGCAGGAGTTTGACATTGAGATTCGGGACAAGAAGGGAGTGGAGAATGTTGCTGCCGATCACCTCTCCCGGTTGGACGCACCCCCTACGGACAACCTCGAGGAGGAGATCAACGACTCCTTCCCAGATGAGAGGCTGATGATGATGTGCCTGGTGGAGAGTGTCACCCCCTGGTATTCTAATTTTGCGAATTATCTTGTGGGCCAGCAGCTGCCCAAGGGGATGACAACTCACGCCAAGAGGAAGTTCTTCTCCGACCTGAAGTACTACTTCTGGGATGACCCTCATCTCTTCAGGATCGGAGCCGACGGGCTCATCCGTCGATGTGTTATGGAGAGTGAGATGGAGGGCATTCTATCTCACTGTCATGAAGGACCTGCTGGCGGTCACCACGGAGGGAACCGCAAGGCGAGGAAGGTGCTCCAGTCGGGCTTCTACTGACCCACGCTCTTCAAGGACGCAGACGACTTCGCACGCAGGTGCGACCGATGCCAGAGGTCAGGTAACATCTCTGCCCGTGATGAGATGCCCCAGAATGTGTTTATAACTTGTGAGATTTTTTATGTCTGGGGTATCGACTTCATGGGCCCCTTCCCTCCATCTTTTGGTAATACCTATATCCTTGTTGCTGTTGACTACGTCTCTAGGTGGGCTGAGGCGCAAGATTTGCCCACTAATGATGCTAGACGTGTTTGTGGTTTTCTGAAGCAACTATTCTCCCGGTTCGGGACACCTAGAGCCATCATAAGCGACCGAGGCACCCATTTCCAGGGTTAGTTCGATAAATTGTTGTCTCGCTATGGTGTAACTCATAAGGTGTCCGTGGCCTACCATCCTCAAACCAGTGGTCAGGCCGAGCTGACGAACCGGGAGCTCAAACGTATCCTGGAGAAGACGGTGAACCTATCCCGCAAGGATTGGTCCACCAAGCTCGATGATGCTCTGTGGGCATATCGCACTGCCTACAAGACGCCCATTGGTACCTCACCGTACCGGCTGGTCTACGGAAAGGCATGCCATCTGCCTGTGGAGCTAGAGCACAAGGCCTTCTGGGCCCTTAAGCTGCTAAACTTGGATGTTAGTGTTGCAGGTGTTGAGCAAAAAATGCAGATGTTGGAGCTGGAAGAGTGGCGTTATCACGCCTATGAGAACACCAAGCTGTACAAGGAGCGCACTAAGCGCCTGCACGATGCACGGTTGCGGGGTCCGAAAGAGTTCCAGGTTGGTGATCGAGTTCTCCTTTATAACTCTCGCCTGAAACTCTTTCTCGGAAAACTCCGTTCCCGGTGGTCTGGACCGTACACGGTCACACAGGTGTTCCCGTATGGCACGATCGAGATTGCCAACCCGCAAACTGAACATTTAAAGTGAATGGCCATCATCTCAAACTGTACTTGGGAGGCGAGGTCGAACGTGCGGAGTTGGCAGTGGACTTCGCGGACCCTTAGTTCCGCCATGGGCGTCCAGCTAAAAGACGGTAAAGAAGCGCTTGTGGGGAGGCAACCCCACCACGGTTTGCATTTCTACCCTTTGTTTTTATTTATTTATTTCATTTTTGTTGATTTTTGAGTCTTTGAGTCTGTCTGGAGTCAGTCTGGAAAGTTTTTCGTGCCTCGGGCGGTTCTTTTTAATGTGTGATTGGGTAAATTTTAGAGCCGGGGCACGAATGAGTCTTGGTGGTTTGAGTTTGAAATTTTGAAAAAAGGCATTTTGGGCTCGGTAGTAAAAACACGGGCGCCAGGGGACCAAAACACGGCCGTGTTTTGCCCCTGCCCGCCCGTGTTTTCCATTTTGGCCGTGGCATAAAAAGCACGGGCCCTGGACTTTTGACAACACGGCCGTGTTTTGAAGTGAGCCCGCCCGTGTTTTAATAAGAGAGCAATTCGCCCTCGGCAGTAAAAACACGGGCGCGGAGCAGGCCAAACACGGCTGTGCTTTGCCCCGCCCGTGTTTCGCTGTCCCCCCCCCCCTATAAAATCTATTTTTCTCCCCCCACCCACCAGATCAGTTTTTTTCAAATTTTCCCAGCCCCCTCTCGCCGGAAACTCGGCCCTTTCATGTTCTCCGTCGATTTTCCGGCCATAACTTCTTCTCCCGACCTCCAAATCACAAACCGCGAACGCCCCCACGCTCCTGGTGTCGAGGAGCACATTACCCAAAGATTTGGGCTGGTTTGGCCGAGGTTGGGTCGCCGGCGGTGTGTTTTCCGGCGACTTTGGGTGCCTTTTTTCACTTTTTTCACCTCTCTCGTGGTCTCTCCTTGCGTCTCCACGTGTGTTCTCCTTGTCTTTTCTTTCATTTATGGAGAATCGATACCTAGAGTTAGGTGAAGAACTTGTGATTGTGGAATGATTTGGGGATGACTGAGTAGGCCGATGACGTTCTTTGTTTGTTCTATTTTTGCCTCTGGATTTCAGTCATTCGGCCTACCATTTGCATGTTGCATTGTATGCGGGCTAGTGTGGTTTATTGTGTGGTGGATCGATTGGTGCTTATTTAGTACGGTTTTGGGTATGCTTGTTTCACCGGGGGCCTAGTCCACCGTCCGAATCGCTCGATTTGAGGGTCCCCGGTGTATTTTGCTGTGTCATTCTCGTGTGATGGGTATGCTTGTTTCGCCGGGAGTCTAGTCCACTGTCCATATCTTTCGATATGAGGGCTCCCAGTGTGGTTTTGGCCTAACATTGACCCCGTTTGCTTGTGTACCCTTTGTACTTCCTTGTGTTTTGCAGGATCATGGAGGTGTTTCTCGACCAGATGAGCATCACCCAGCGCCATATGCTGTGGAACCTCCGTCACCGCAACATCGCCGAGCACCTGCACCTCGATTGGGAAGTGTTCGAGGCGCTTCATGCCAGGCCACAGATGGAGGTCGTGGTCCGCTCCTATGGTTGGCGGCGTCTTCTCACCCTCGCCGAGCCGACCTACAAGGAGCTAGTTTGGGAGTTCTACGCCACCTTCCACCACAACTCGAAGGGGAACTCCAACCATGCTGATGCAGTTCAGTTTACACTCGGCGGGGTGGAGCACTCCCTCAGTTACTGGGAGTTCGCCAATGCACTTGATCTCAATTCCCGGGAGGCCGGCGGGCCGACACTACGCTTGGACCTCTCTGATCCCACCGACTTCGCTTCCCAGACGTACTTTCAGCACATTTGCCTGCCGAACAATGCGGATGAAGAGTACGTGGCCAGCCAGACGTGGGCCGCTCTCCTCCGACCGGAGTGGCGGACCCTCAACCACCTGCTCTGCACTTCCTACACACCCAGCAAAGGTTCATCCAACTGGGTCACACTCCGGACACTCTGGTTCATGGATGCGATGGGTCGTTCTAAGGACACCATCCAACTGGGCTCTGTGCTCGCCGGACGTTCACTAAAGCCGCCAGCAGCACGACTCGTAGCCTTGTATGTGGCCCGGTGATCACCGCCTTGGCCCGCCGCTTCGGGGTTGACTACATAGGGATGATGTTGGCCCACGGGCCAACCCCACTCAGCGAGGCTACTCTCCGCCACCAGCACTTGGTTGCTCGTCACGGGCGCGTGCATTGGATCGCGGGCCTTCCTCAGCCACCTCTACCTACAGCGGGCGACCAGCCCGAGTCGAGCGCCGCTGGTGGGCGCCGCGTTCCCCGTCGGGCTGTCCGTCATGACCAGGCTCCCGCGAGCCCCTCTCTTGCTCCCCGGTCTCCTTCTCCAGGGTCTCCTCCTCCAGTGGTGGTGCCCATCTCCGACCAGTTGGCGGCGATCGCTCAGCAGAACGAGCGCATCCTGGCCGGCCAGGAGCGCCTCCACACCCGCCTTGATCGTGAGCGGGACCGAGGGCGTCGTCTCATGTCAGGGCAGCACTACATCATGTCCTACTTGGGCTCGGACCCGAACGCGGTCCACTACCCATTCGTGCAGTCCTTGGGGTTTGAGGATGAGTACCCTCCACCCACTGGCGATGGTGGTGATGCCTTCTAGAGCTGGTTCTGTGTTTTATTTGTGTTCCAGACTGAGACTCCATGCTTTGTGGTTTTGTTTTGTTTTGTTTTGTTTTTTTATCTTGGATTGTAGACTTAGTACTATGATTTCTATCACCCAGTGTGTGTGTTTTTGTTGTCTCTAGCTCTGTGCCTCCTTCTTTTGACTGGTCCGCCATCCAGTCAACGTTCCTGACCACTGTTTCACGGTAACATCGTTCCCCTTACCTCTGCTCCATTGAGGACATTGTCGCATTTAAGTGTGGGGGGTTCTTTGTATAAATTGGAACGTATATATGTGTGCTTGGAGCCTATTCCACTGTCCAAATACTGAGATTTGAGGGCTCCAAGCACGGCTGTTTGCTTGATGTTTGATCGTATTGGCACTGTGGATGTGATTAGTGAATTGAATGGCTTTTGACTTGATGCATGACAACTTGAGTGTGACTTAGACAACTTATTGTGATGACTGAGATGAGCAGTAGAATTGTGTAGGAGTTCAGTTTTTCAACTGTTTTCTTACCAAATGTGATTTGGTTTGATCACTTGCTTTTGACAGTCATTTATGCATCTAGTTCAGGGAATCAAAACAAGAGATAGAGCATATAGGTAGCCATGTGAGACTTGAGCCTGCTCGTTTCTTTCTTGTGTGATAGTTTCCTCTTCCATGATGTGCAGCATTCACGTTGTCATTAGCTAAAATGATGGAGGCATAGGATTAGCCCACGACCAAATTGACTGTCCTGGTGTGTCATTACCCCTAGTCAGCCCCTTTGAGCCGTGTGTTTTTCCTTTCTTTCGGTCTTCAATGAAAAGTCACCCTTTTGCATCTTTTAGAAGGTTCCACAGAGTGATTTTTACATGTTCTCTGCTGTTTCTGCTAAACGTAATGTGAGGGTTGGAGGTAGTGCTTAAAAGTTGGGCAGGTGTTTGAAAATGTGCAGAGGTGGTGGTTCTCTTAAGAAATGAAAAGTAATGAAAGAAAAGCAAAGAAAAAAAAATGAAAGCAAAAGAGAGCCACCACCAAAAATCTGAGTAATGCCCATTTAGTAGTGTTTCTTAGCAGTCTGGCTTAGAAATACTAGCATTTATGTAACCTCCTTCGCTCTTGTGCTCTGAAGAATTTGAGTAATGCAGAATAGCAGAAAGAAAGTTATGGGTTTGATTGACGGTGAGTCTATCGGGTTTGGAAATGTGGAACCTTGTGCTGTATGAATACTTCCACCACCTAAAAAGCCTTTTCCCCATGTCCAAGACCCTAGCCAGTCATCTGAACCTGTGTCTAAGACCTCCGGATTAGTTAGTGGTGACACCCCATATGTGAACTCTAGCACTTAGAGGCTGCATTCATGGTGAAGAGATGTTAGGGATTGAGAGATTAAGCATGCGCATTTTTTGCATCAAATTGTCCTGACCCCACTGGTCGAGAGTGAGCGATTCATTTTCTCTTATTCTCTATACTCTTTATCCCAGTGAGGACCTAGATTGCTCGGTCTTAATTCTGATATCTTGAGCTTTGTGCATGAAGTGACTGTTTTGAATAAATGGTCGAGTCAAGTCTATGTTGGTTGGTGAACAGAAGGGAGACTCTTCCTTTGCTCGATTTTACTGCATTCGAATGTCATCTGTGGTGGTTGTCTAGGTTGTCATTGAGGTTGTCCATGTGTTAATGATCGAAAGCCAGTATGATCCACGTGTTTTGTGCCGATATGACATGCCCTGTTTTGAGCTTACCTTGTGTCTGACTTGGTTTGCTTGGGGACAAGCAAACGGTTAAGTGTGGGGGAATTTGATAACGATGTAATTGCACATATTTGCGCCCCTAGTTCTTATCCGTTGTGTATTTTTGGCCTATTTTACGCCGGGTTGTGCTATTTTGTCATATTTCAGGTCCCAGGCGTCAAAAGAAAGGCTAAGCACGAGTTTCGGGGCATTCAGAAGTCATTCGGTGAAGCTGGAACGAAAACACGGGCACACCTAAAGCAGAACACGACCATGTTCCTAGGCCGTGCTTTTACTGCCGAGAGCTGATTTGAGTTGAAAAACACGAGCTCAAAACACGAGCAGGGTTCAGGAAAAACACGGCCGTGCCCCACAAAAGCACGCCCGTGTTTTCACCAACAAGCTGGCCGTGTAATTAACCCTTGGCAAAACACGGGCGGGCTGAGGCAGAACACGGCCGTGCCCTCGACCGTGTTTTGCCCAGTGATGCCCTTTTAAGTACATTTCAGCCAAAAGAGAAGGGGATTGGAGTTTGAGAGAGATAGAGTGATTCCTTGAGAGAGAAAGCGACGAACAAGAGTCTCCAAGTGCCCTAGCTTGATCTTCATCACCATTGGAGCTTGGCTTGAGCTTGGAGGAGTGCCAATCAACGTCCAGGAGCAGGAATCCATCCTTCACAGTATGAATTCCGCGTCTGAATCTGCTTTTGCTTCTTTCTCCATGGAGTAGTTCTCCCATTCATCTGGGTATGGGAAACCCTAGATTTGTATGTTAGGTTTGATTGTATGAACCCAAGTACTGATTCTATGATTTGATTTTATTCAATTGAGGTTTGAATGATTGAATGGCATGAATCCTGATCAAATTCCTGTTGTTTCTGCTTTAACCTAGAATGAGAATATCTGCCTAGGTTGATAGAGCATCCTTGATTGAAGGTAGGGAGTTGGTGACTTTATTCGAGGAGCCAACTCACTATTCTGTACCGAATTCACTTCGGTAGTGGAGGTTTTGTTCGTTAGGGCCTCAATCTGTTTACTCTGGTGGAGGTTAGTCGCCCGCTAGAGACTCAGATTGAGAGGGTCTGGAGACCTTTATTCGAGACTTCAGACTGCTTAAGAACCTTCTGCAGTATAACTATCATAGAAACTGAACTTGGTAATTGTAATCCGGCTTAACTGCAGTCTAGGGGGAACCATATCCGGGTGACCTCTCTTAACCTTAAAACAACCGTTTAGTTGCTTTGTTTGTTTGTTAGTTTAGACTTGCATTAAAGTTTCATTGCTAGATAACAAGAATTCACCGAGTAGTCATCAAATCTAGGACCCAGGTTGACATTAAAACCCAAACCCGCTATACTTTGCTTTAGGAAGTGGTTTCACTTGGCCAATTCCTAGAGTGACAGTAGAAGTGAGTCAGATGTTCAAGTCACTATGACAACAAGATTTCCAAGACTAGGCGCCAAATTATGGACAAACGGAGGTCCATAAGGAGTGGAACGAATTTCCAAACCCCGTGATTAAAACCGAGCACCCATGACCCACTAAATCCGAGAAGAAGGTTTGAGAGAAGGGATATCTAACAGGGGTCCAGAAATTAGCAAATCTAGTCCTTCAATGAATGTATCAAGGGGTGCGAAATGAGTGAACTACTAGTCTATGATACCCACTTATGGTTGGACAGAAGGATTTACAGTTCATATCGTGCAAGTTAAAGAAAGTAAAAATTCTCGTAGCAAAAAAAGCACTACCACAAAGAGGCTTGGAGTAGTCACGAGGGATAAATTTCGAGGGCGGAATTTTTCTAAGTGGGGAGGAAATGGGATATCTCGATTTTGGATTTAGGTTCAACAACAACTACCAGGTGAATGGATCAATATGTCCAGTCAAGTCGGCATTTTCTTTCATCACTTTTGGGTCAAGTTGTGAAATGAAAAGTGCAGTGAGTTACTCAAGGTTGCACGAGTGTTACAAGCTAAAGAAATGTATATGATCAAAGGTTACCAACGAAGTTGTTATGGTAAAAATAAATGATCGTGGGAAGGAAGTTTAAGAAGGGTGTTGATAGAATGATGAGTTCTGAGCAAATTTCGGGGATGAAATTTTTTTTAAGGGTGGAGGAATTGTAACACCCCAACTTTAGGGACAGGTTTAACCCAAAATAAATGAATGGGTTTGGGTCAACCATTGGACATGAATCTTCAAGAGATTCGTCTGATAACCAAACCCATTTGGACAAGAGTTCAATTCGTCCCCTATTTGATTTCTGAGATATTTGGCGAAGAAAGGATGGAATGATGGGTCCTTGCGTGTGGGCCTATTAATCAAGTGTAGCCAACAAATTCAAGGCGCTCACTTTTCCTCATCTGTAATGTAGAGCCCATTCTCATGCCATAACAAGAGCAGGTAATTAGAGTAACCACAAATAAATTGAAATTGGTGCAAGGTGGATATCAGAGATTTCAGTTCTCATGGGATATGATGGTGCGGCGGCTGCTGTTTTGATGAAAGTGATGTGCATCAGGGCTTGGCTAAATTGTGCAAATAGAAGTTTAAGTAATTGAAGTTGATATGAGATATGAAAATGGTGGGCAATATCAATGAAGTGAGGACGATTGGTATTGGCTAGAATGAATAATTGTTAAGCCATACATGCATGAATGAATTCACGTGGGTAGTGGGAAGATAATGGAAAAGGTTGTCCTCCTTTGGGGTTTCTGATGAATTAAAAGGAATGCCACTAACGATGGGAAGTTAGCATGAATAAGTTGACAAGGCCTAATTCTTCGTAGCAAATCTTTTTGAATTGCATTTTAGGGATCTAAGTAGATTAATGATGCAACCCCTCTGGTTTCTGCTTACATGCGGTTTGGGAGGAGACTTCAAGCAGTAATAGAGGACCAAGGGTGGATACCAAGTTACAACAACCTTGCATAGAGTATCAGATATCGGTATTAGGGTGAGTGTAAAGGGGGTAAATTCTACGCCTTACGTGTTTTTTCCAAGTATTACGAGTTTTAAGTATTTTATTGAAGTGATTGTCATGGTTTGATTGTGCTTATGATTGGTGATTGTGAATGATGAGCTTTGATTAGAGTGAATATGTATGAGTCCTTATTTACTTTAAAGCTTTACTTTATGAGTTATTGTTAAAGTTTAAGAAACAAGTTCTTTTAAAGAAGTACTTCACCTTCAAGAAAGTGAAATCGTTTTAAGAGTTTTTAGTCACTAGCGCCAGTCCGTTGCCATTTGAGATTTTGAGATAGAGCAGCAATTATGCTCTTGAGACTTTTAAGATGAGTAATAGTTATGCTCTTGAGATATTTTAAGATGAGTAGTAGTTATACTCTTGATAATCGTGGAAGAAGAGCCTTCCACGATAAGTTTAAGTATAAGGAAAGCCTGGATGGCTTCTCATACGTATGAGTTGGAAACCAGACTAGTTAGTGAGGGATCCCCGTGTCAGTCAAGAATTTAAGTGGAGATTTGAGCTATAAGAATACAGTTTTAAGAGTTTAAGATTTTTAATAGTGGAAGTACAAAAAAACTTGCACTAAGTTACGTAAAGTGATAAAGTATTAATAAGATGTTAAACGTAAGGGCGTAGACTGACCACATCTCACTCACCAGTTTGAAGAGTTAGAGGAGGAGCTAGAGGAGCAGTTAGTGAGCAGCCAGTTCGAGGGCAGCCAACTATAGGAGGATAGTATAAGCGTCACAAAGGATGCTTAGTCAAGGTTTTCAGTAGCAACAACATTAGAGATTATTAGTTATTTACATTTATGGTTGTGAGTATAAACTGGAGATCATTTTGAGATTTTAAGTATTGAGTTTGCCCACTTGTTAGGGCTTGCTTTGAAATACAAGAGTGTGCTTTCAGTATTTTATTATGAAAATTTTCCCCCTGCAATTTAAGATTTGGTTATTTTATTTTTCAAGCGCATTTTAATAAAACTAGTGCTCGGCCGAGCTAGGGTGTTACATTTTAAATAGGATATCTCGATTTTGGATTTAGTTTCGACAACAACTACCAGGTGAATGGATCAATATGTCCATTCAAGTCGGCATTTTGTTTCATTACTTTTGGGTCAAGTTGTAAAATGAAAAGGGCAGTGAGTTACTCGAGGTTGCACGAGTGCTACAAGCCGCAGCGGAGATTGACTCCTAACTTGGAGGTAGTTATTCGGGCATAGATTGTGAAGCTGATGGATGTCGGGATCATCTTTGCTATATCTTATAGCAAATGGGTCAGTCCCACTCAGGTGGTCCTAAAGAAATGAGGGATGACTGTTGTTCCGAACGAGAAGAATGAGCCAATCCCGACGCGGACTATGACCAGTTGGCGTGTCTGCATCAACTACCAGCCCCTGAACGATGCCACCAGGAAGGACCATTTCCCGATACCTTTTATTGATCAGACGCTAGAGAGGTTGGTTGTACATGAGTTCTACTGCTTCTAGGATGGCATGTCCAGTTACTTCCAGATCCTGATCGCACTAGAGGATCAGGCGAAGACCACCTTCACTTGCCCCTTCTATACGTTTGCATACTGGAGGATGCCATGTGGGCTCTGCAATGCACAGGCGATCTTTTAGTGATGTATGATGGCTATCTTTGACCGACTAATTCGAGAGATCATGGAAGTTTTCATGGATGACTTCTCAATTTATAGAGATTCCTTCTCTCACTCTCTTCATAACCTTGAACTTATCATGAAGAGGTGCGACGAGACTAATTTGGCACTCAGTTGAGAGAAGTGTCATTTTATGGTTCCTGAGGGGATTGTGCTCGGGAATCAGATCTCTAAGCAGGGGATTGAGGTAGATCGCGCAAAGATTCAGACGATCAACAAGATGCATCCTCCCGTTTCTATGTGCTTTCTGGGTCATGCGGGCTTTTATATGAGATTTATTAAAGATTTCCATTTCACTCCAAAGTGCACAGCTGCGTTTGAGACTTTGAAGGGGAAGCTTACCCCTGCACCCATCATGGTCACTCCTGATTGGTCTCTCCCTTTCGAGCTGATGTGCGATGAGAGCGATTATGCAGTCAGAGCTGTTCAGGGTCGAAGACACGACAAGAATTTCTTGCCTATCTACTATGCATCGAAGACCCTGAATGTGCATAGGAGAACTACACCACCACCGAGAAGGAGACGCTCATAGTGGTGTATGCTATTGACAAGTTCCGACAGTATCTAGTATCGTCTCATGTCGTGGTCTACACAGACCACTATGCTATCTGGAATTTGTTGACCAAGGAAGACGCCAAGCCTGGACTAATCCGATGTATCCTGCTGCTACAGGAATTTGACATCGAGATCCAGGACAAGAAAAGAGCCAAAAATGTTGTTGCAGATCATCTTTCGCGGTTGGAAGCCCCTCTGATGAACAACTTTGTGGAAGAGACCAGTGAATCCTTCCCAGATGAGCGACTGTTGGCGTTGTGCTTGGTGGAGAGTGTTACCCCTTTGTATTCTGACTTTGCCAATTATCTGGTGGGCAAACGGTTACCTAAGGGGATGACTATTCACGGAAAACGCAAGTTCTTCTCTGACTTGAAGCATTACTTTTGGGAGGATCCTTACCTCTTCATGAACGGAGTAGATGGCGTGATCCGTTGATGCATCATGGAGCATGAGATGGGAGACATCCTGTCTCAATGCCACGAAGGACCCACAGGCGGTTATCATGGCGGAACCGCACGACACGAAAGGTGCTACAGTCGGGCTTCTACTGCCCTCACTCATCAAGGATGCTGATACCTTCGCACGACAGTGCAACCGCTGCAGAGGTCATGTAACATTTCTTCTCGGGATGAGATGCCCCAACATATTTTTGTTGTTTGTGAATTTTTTTATGTTTGGGGCATCAATTTCATGGGACCATTTCCTTCATCTTTTGGTATTTTGTACATCTTGGTTGCGGTGGACTACGTCTCGAGGTGGGTAGAAGCTCAAGCCATGTCCACTAATGATGCATATCTTGTCTACTCATTTCTGAAGTAGATATTCTCCTGGTTCGGGACACCTTGAGTCATCATAGGTGATAGAGGAACCCATTTTAAAGGGCAATTCGCTAAACTCCTCTCTCGCTATGATGTTAAGCATAAGGTGTCGGTGGCTTACCATCCCCAAACGAATGGTCAAGCCAAGCTGACAAACCGGGAGCTAAAGCACATAATTGAAAAGACGGTAAATCAGTCCCATAAGGATTGGTCCACCAAACTCAATGATGCTCTGTGGGCATTTAAGACAACCTACAGGACGCCGATTGGCACTTCACCATATCAGCTTGTCTATTTGAAAAGACTTGCCACTTGTCTGTTGAGCTAGAGCACAAGGCCTTAAGTTGCTAAACCTGAATTTGAGTGTTGCAGGCACTGAATGTAAGCTGTAGCTGTTGGAGTTGGAAGAATGGCATTACCACGTACGTACAAGAAGCTCACCGAGCGTCTTCACGACGCTCGGTTGAAGGGCCCAAAAGAGTTTCATGTCGGCGATCGTGTTTTGCTCTATAACACATGCCTGAGCCTCTTCTTGGACAAGCTGCGTTCAAGGTGGTCGGGACCATTCACAATCACTCAGGTGTTCCTGCATGGTGTAGTGGAGATCAGCAATGCTCAAACTGGGACGTTTAAGGTGAATGACCAACTCCTGAAGCTGTATCTGGGAGGTGATGTAGAGTGCGCTGAGCTGCTGATCAAGCTCGAGGACCCTTAGTTCCTCCTTCTACGTCCAGCCACAAGACGGTCAAGAAGCGCTTGTGGGGAGGCAATTCCACTACGGGTTGCATTTTCTTTTCCCTTTACTCATTTGATTTTTGGTTTTGAGTCATATAGTCTGTCTTGAGTCTGTCTGGAACCTATTTTGGGACCCCGAGTGGTGTGTTTTTGTCTCTTGTCGTGTGTTTTTTCGATCTGGGGCACGAATGGGGTTGGTTGGTTGAAATTGTGGTTTGGAAATTTTTGCAGGGGACTTTCAGCAGTAAAATTACAGGCACGAGGAGGAAAAGCACGATCGTGCTACTCATCCACCTTGCCCATATTTCTCGATTCTCTCCCGCCTGCTCTCGACCTTAAAAGCACGGGCAAATGGGGTATTAAATACGGTCGTATTTCTAACCCGCTTGCCTGTAATTCGACCCAAGAAGGGGAATATCTTGTGGCATAAAAAGCACGGCTGGCGGGCAATTAAGCACGGCCGTGCTCCTGTTTTCTCTCTCCCCCCCCCCCCCCCCGGCGCTGGAAACTCGCACCATGTATCCCTCTTCACCGGTGGTTTTCGACGGTATCTCCTTCCTCCGGCATCCAAATTCAAAACCAAAAGCACCACTGTGCTCATCGCAGCTGGGCTCCCCTTCCTCGAAAGTTTGGTTTTGTTTAGCGGTGATTCGGTCATTGGAAAATCGCGCCTCACTGGCGGTTTTTTGGCCCTATCTTCCTCCTCCGACCTCTAAACTCAAATCCGCGACCACCACTGTGTTCCTAGCATCCTGGTGCCAAATTCCTAGAGTTTTGTTCCATTTTGGCGGTTATCAGTCGACGACGACGAATTTTTTACGAGACTCCGTCGATTTCTCCGACGATCTTTCGGCAACTTTTCGTGTGGTTTCATCCTCTCCTCGCCTTTCCAGTGGTATCCACTTGAGCCTCCAGGTGTGTTTCCTTCTTATCTTGTCTAATTTTGGAGGATTGATACCTAGGTTCTAGGTGATAAATTTGGGGATTTGAGTTTCGATTGAATGATTTCAATAGGCCTTTGGTTTTGTATGATTGCCTTGCTATCATTATGTTAACTTGACCGTGTTGGCCTACTATTGCATGTTTTGAATAGTGGACTTTGTTCTGGATGGTTCCCCTATGATGAGAACGAGTTTAATGGTGCTCGAATTGTGGGAATTGGTCTTGAACGTGCATGTATACCTCACCCTGGAGCCTAGTCCACTGTCTGAATTTTTCTATTCGTGGGCTCCAAGTGCGATTTATCTTGTTCCTCATCATTGATCTTGTTTCTATGTACGGCTTGTGTGCGCACTTTTGCTTTTTAGATGCAGGACCATGAACGTTTACCGGGACATGCTTAGTCGAGAGCAAAGGAAGACTCTACGGGAACTCAAAACCCACGCCTTCTTTCAGCATCATAACCTCGAATTTGAGGTCTTTGAGGATCTTGGTGCTCGAGAGACAATGGAGGCTACTGTTCGCACCTATTCTTGGCGGCGCCTCCTTTGCCTCTCTAAGCTTAAGTATCATGAATTTGTATGGGAGTTTCACCCCAATTTCCAGCACTACTATACCAGGATAGGCGCACACGGCAACGCCATCCACTTCACCTTGGGAGGGGAGGCTCACTCCCTAAGTTATGATGATTTCGCTAGGGCCATGGACCTTCTTCTTCCAATTGCCTGTCGCCTAGCCATTGAGCTGTCAGATACTCCTGCCTTCCAGGACCAGCGTTTCTTCGAGAGAATATGCCTTCCGGAGTTCGTAGGGGCTATGTTCCAACCTGGTCAAACCACAACGACTCAGCTCCATCCTGAATGGCGCATCCTCAACTAGCTGTTGGGCAAGTCCTACGCACCCAGTAGGGGCTCAACCAGTCGCCTCCAGCTCCGGACTCTGTCCTTCCTACACTCGATGATCCGGGAGGAAGACAATCTCAACTTGGCGTCTATCCTTGCTAGGAAGATCCCAAAGCTACTAGATGCGGTCGTGCTCTTGTTTGTGGACCGGTCATCACTACTCTGGCTCAGTACTACGAGATCGACCTCACCGCCTAACTATTGTCCAACCCCGACACCTTTTAGCCGGGAGACTCTTCGATGCCAGCTCTTTCTCTAACACGACGGGGACGTGACATGGATCAAGCGACATCCTCGGCCTCCCCCTCGTGCACCAGATGAAGCTGATTTGCTTGAGGCGAGTGATACCAGAGTTCGCCGTGGTCCCCGTCGACCTACCCACCGTGCCTAGGCACATGGAGCATTCTCTGCAGCTGCCCCATCCAGCTCTTCTGTCGGGCCTTCTGCTGTCCCCTCTACCTCGATTGCTGATCAGCAAGCAGCCATTGCTTGTTAGAACAAGCTGATTCTCGCGAGCCAAGAGCACCTTAGCAGCCGACTCAATCGGGAGAGAGATGGTCACCGCTGCAACATTTCAGGGCAACACTACATGATACACTAGTTTAACATGGACCCTACAGCGGTTCACTACCCCTGGGTGACCTCCTAAGGGAATGAGAATCACTACCCCCTCTTACTGGTGATGGAGGCGATGAGGCCTAGGTTGTCTCCTACTAATCCCCATGGGATGTTGGGTTATGTAATTTTCTTTCGTTCCAGACTGAGACTCAGTGTCGGTTTTCGTTTTCATTTTCTTTGGATTGTAGACTTGGTACTATGGTTTCTATCACCTAGTGTGTTTTGATGTTTTTAGCTATGTGCCTCTTGACTGGTCCCACTCCAGTCCCCTGCTCTTGACTGGTCTGCCTTCCAGTCGCTGTTTCCAATCATCACTTCCCGGTAGCATCGTTCCTCTTCCCTCTACTCCATTGAGGGCAATGTCGAATCTAAGTGGGGGGGGGGGGGTGCTTTGTATTTTTTGGAACATATGTATGTGTGCTTGGAGCCTAATCCACTGTTTGAATCTATGATTTACATGTCCCTTATAATTGCCTGCTCGGTATGCTTTGAATTGACAGTCTTTATGGTATCATGCAACCTTGGGAGATAGTTGTAACACTATGGAGGATGTTGAAGTATAAGATCTGTCCTATCTTTATCTTTGTTGTGTCGGTTCATTGTGTGAACTAATGGCTTTAGGACATTTGATTCATGTGGTATCGATGACTCTGTGTGTGTTGTGTCTCTACTCATGTATCGTAAAAGTGTGCTCAATGTGTGTAATGAAAAAGCAGTTGGTCCTCCATGCCAAAAATTTGAAATTTTAAACATGGGGCAAGCCCAACGTGTGTGGCATCGTTCATTGCACAAAATCGGGTTTTGGAAGAGATTTTAGTGATCCTTAGTGGGGTAGTCCTACAAGGTGAAGCTAAGCCGTCTCTGGTACAAGTAAAAATTTCACTAGTTGAACTGTTTGCCTACTCGAGGATGTTGTCCACTTTGTGTGTATGGGCACGGATAGATCTTCCGACCCCCATAATTTCATTGACCCTCCACACGAGTTGAGAAAAAGGAGTTAAACAAAGTACTCTGTGTAACATCCCGAACCTTTTCCCGACGAAGATATTGTCCACTTTGGGCCAAGACCCTCATGGTTTTCGACTTGGGGTGCAATTCAAGGTGACTTTCCATCCTTTTTGTACTCCACACTGAGCACGTTTAACTTCAGATTTCTCATAAGAACTCCTCCATTTCACCCCAAAATGCGTCTTGTCGGTTAATGTCGGTTTCCTACTTATGAACCATGGATCTCTCCCATGCTTTGTCGCTGTGGGATTTGCCTAAGGTGTTACATACACCTCCCCTTAGGACTTAACGCTCTCGTTGAGGTTTGCCCCACCATCGTTCAAGAGGGACGCAGAGAGGCTCTGATACCACTTGTAACATCCCGAACCTTTTCCCGACGAAGATATTGTCCACTTTGGGCCGAGACCCTCATGGTTTTCGACTTGGGGTGCGATTCAAGGTGACTTCCCATCCTTGTTGTACTCCACACTGAGCACGTTTAACTTCGGAGTTCTCATAACAACTCCTCCATTTCACCCCAAAACGCGTCTTGTCGGTTAAGGCCGGTTTCCTACTTATGAACCATGGATCTCTCCCGTGCTTTGTCAATGTGGGATTTTCCTAAGGTGTTACACTCTGGCGAGCGACAGATGAGTAGAAATTTCTCTTTCTCAACCAATAAGGGTCCACCGCGCATAATAAATGCAGTTTGGAACCGCTAGAAAGTGTGAAAATGAAGAAAAAGGGAAAACCATAAGAAAAAGGGGTTTCAACGAAGGAAGTACGATGGAAAGAGAACCCGATACGAAGAGTCCTTGGTTTTTGTGTTATGTGAGTCTCTTTGTCCATGAATTGTATGTCCTAGGTCCACTACTTCGCATGATCCTAGTTTTAGTATAGTACTCGCATTGAGATAAATAGGGCATGTCTTAGCAAATTGGTTGACCTCGTAAGTTGCTAAATGGCCTAGGAAGTCCTCTATCGACGATCGGGGTTGCAGGTTCTTGTAAAGGTCTAGAGAGTTGCATTGGTTTGAGTCAGGTTTGCTTGGGGACAAGCAAATGATTAAGTGTGGGGGAATTGGATAGCATCGTATTTGCACATGTTTACACCCGTGTTCTTTAACTATTCTGGCTCGAATTTGTGGTTCATTGGCCTTTTTATGCTAGGTTATTCTATTTTGTCACATTTCGGGTCCTGGCAGGTGGAAGAAGGCATAAGCGCAAGTTTCGCGTCATTTGGAGATCATTTGGCAGTTCTGGAGACAAAATACCGTCATCCCCTGCAAAAGCACGATTGTGCTTCTCGTGATGCCTGTCTGTGTTTATTCGGCCGAGCATGGTGATGGCTAAGGTGAAAAACACGGTCAAGCTTCCCAAAAGCACGACCGTATTTCAGCAACATCCAGCTCGTATTTTTATGGATGAGCTAGCCCTTGAAGATTTCTAAAGGAAGGCAAATTATGGGCAGGTGAGGACTAAAGCACGACCGTGCTTTGAAAAATACCGTCGGTACTTTTTAGAATACTTGATCTCTTGAATCTATGTAGGTTATTGTCAGAGGTTAGCACGTATCAACAACTATCCCATCCTAGGACAAGTTTAATCTAGACCGACATTGTCGTATAGTGGTAATCAAGGTCGTATTCTACTCAGGTCCTGGTACCTTTTCCTACTTCCCTCCTACTTGCTAATTAGTTAATCGGTTTTTGAGGTTTTGAGTGAAGGATATAAGGAAACACTAGTCTAGAGATTGATCAAACCTAAAAGCAGGTACTTCGAGGAACTATCCCTCCCCCTAGCTTAGGGTTACTATGTATATCTAGATACTTAGGGTCATCGAATGTGGTGAGTGAGTTCTTGGTTTTTAATCGATTGAAGTGTATTTATTCTGTCAATTGAATCTTGATCAGCTTCTCTTAATTTCTGCTTCAACCTGTGATAGATAGAATATGATTAGGTTGTTAGAGCTTCTTCAATCGATAAGAGTGAATTGATTGTACGAGAGTCAGTTATTTTACTGCTTTGTACTGGAATCCATTTCCAGTAGTGAAGTTCTGTGTGAGTTTCCTTAGCATTCTATCCTGGTGAAGGCTAGTCGTCTGTCGGATAGTCTATCTAAGAGGGCTTGGTCAGCTTATGAGTTTCCAAGCTACTTTCGGATCTTTCACAGTTTAATCAACAGTGAATCAACCAAAGGGAATTACAACTTGAACCTAATTAAGGAGCTAGGGGGACTCATTCCTGAGTGACTCTTCTCTTGCTTCATGTAACGGCCTTTTCAACCATTCAACCTCAGACACCAAGTGTGAAGGCTTCATACTCTGCTTCTGAAGATGACCTCGAGACAATATTATGTTTCTTAGTTTTCCAAGTAATTAAAGAGGAGCCAAACATAGTGCAATATCTAGTAATGGATCTTAGAGTAACAGAGCAACTTGCCCAACCTGAATCACTGTAACCTGACATTGTTAGTTCTGCTTCATTTCTAAAGTGAATTTCTTGATCTGGTGAGGGCTTCATGTATCTCAACACCCTATAGGCTGCTTGCATATGCTCCACACATGGTGTCTTTTGGTACTGGCATAGTTGATGTACTGTAAATGTAGTGTCTAGCCTTGTAATGGTCAGGTAATGGAGTCTCCCAACTAGTCTCTTGTAACCTTCTGCATTTTCCAGTAAAGTACCTTTAGATGTCAACCTAACCTCAGTGTCAATTGGTGTTTTACACCCCTTTGGTTCCAAATGCCTTGTATCCTTCAATAGTTCCAAGCAATACTTTCTCTGGCAAACATCTAATACATTCAAGGTTCTACTGACATCCAAACCGAGAAAGTATTTAAGAGGTCCTAGTAGCTTAATTTTGAATTCTTTGGTCAATGCAGCCTTTACTTGTTCTATGTCCTTCTTGGAATCTCCCCAGGATGATATCATGAACATAAACTCACAACACTATAATCTTCCCATGGTCCAGTTGGTAAAGAGAGAGTAGTCTAATGCTGATTGTGAGAATCCAAACTTCAGCATGAAGCCTGTCAACTTAGCAAACCACTGTCTAGATGCCTACTTGAGGCCATATGATGACACTGAATTTGCACATGTTTTTACCCATCATTTCTTGATTTTTTAGCTTGGTATTTATCATACTTTGGCCTATTTTATGCTAGATTTTGTTCATTTTTCACATTTCAGGTCCTAGCATGCAAAGTGAAGCATAGGCACAAGTTTCAAGTCAATCGGAGATCAATTGGCGACTCGGGAGAAGAAACTCGGGCATGACCCAAGGAAGAATGGATTTATACCTCATTTTATGAACAAATAATCAGGTAATCTATGTATGAAAAGAAATAGGACGAGACTACGAGCGTCTGGGATCAAACATCGACTGATTCAGAGTTCGGATGAGGGAGAAAGGACCCAAACATCAAAGACGGGACGAGCAATGAAGAGCTGATGAAGTTGCATGGCTAGTCTGAGAAGATGCACGGCCGTGAAAGTTGCACGAACATGCACAGTCGAGTCTCTGGCCATGATGAATTCTGCGAGAAGCTGCACAACTGAGTCTCTGGTGGTGCAAAATTCCAGCTTCGGCTATAAAGGCTGTTTTGCGATTTTTGGAGAGGGAGAGCTGGGTTTTGGATCCCAAACACCCAAGGGACGAACCCTAGAGAGAGAGAGCAACTTGGGATCATTCTTGGAGCTATTTTGGAGGATTTCTTTACCATTGGAGCTCGAGAATCAAGCTTGGAGATGGAGATTGAAGATCTAGATCAGATTTATGCATTCTCTCTCTTCTCTATGTAGTAACTTCCCTTCACTTAGGTTTTGAGAAACCCTAGTTCCATGTGTTATGATCTTTCTTGTATGAATTTTGGATGCTATATTGTGTGATTATAATTGATTGAGGCATGATTTATTGCGTCAATTAAATCCTAATCAAATTCTCTTGATTTCTGCTTTAACCCATGATAGATAGAATCTGATTAGGTTAAGAGAGCTTCCTTGATTGATAGTAGTGAATTGGTTGTGCGAGAGTCAGTCGATTCATTTCTTTGTACTGGAATTCATTCGAGTAGTGGAGATCTGTGTGAATCGCCTTAGCAGTCTATCCCGGTGAAGGCTAGTCGCCTGCCGAGTATTCTGTCTAAGAGGGCTTGGTCAGCTTGAGAGATTCCAAGCTAATTTAGGATCTTCTGCAGTATAATCAACAGTAAAACAACCAAAAGGAATTACAACTTGGACCTAATTGAGGAGCTAGGGGAAATCATACCTAAGTCAGTTCCCAACCTATAATTATTAGAGTAGTTAGTAGAGTAGTTTAGTAAATAAATCCTTAATCTAGTTTTCTAGATAATGAACTGAAGCTGAGAAATAGTAACTCTAGATACCCGTGGATTCTATATTTATTACTTGTGTCATTATACTGCAGTCTCTTTCATTGGTTACACTTGGCCATTGTAAGGAGTTGTGTTTCACCGAGTCACCATACAATGACTTCTTCAAACTGCAAGTCATCTTTAAGTTACTACCTGAGGGAAATTTTAACCCAAGATGTAGGTCCATATAAACCACTTCATCCAAGTCTCCATGTAAGAAAGCATTAGAGACATCAAACTGTTCCAAAATCCAGTGTCTAACACTTGCAACTGCTAGAAATGTTTTCACTGTGCAAATCTTGGCCACAAGTGAGTAGGTGTCTAGGAAATCAATCCCATAGACTTGTGTATACCTTTTGGCACCAACATTTCCTTGTTTCTCTCCAATGATCCATCAAGGTTAAGCTTAATCTTATAAACCCACTTGTTGCCTACTTCCTTCACGCCACGAGGCTAAGAAACTATGTCCCAAGTCTAATTTTCCTCCAAGGCATACATTTCTTCTTTCATAGCTTTATTCCATACATTTGATTTTATGGCTTCATAGTATGACTTAGACTTGATCTTATTTATTATAATCAAGGCATAATATTGATCCTCTTTGCTCAAAGCATTGACATTCAAGCATATAGAATACCTGGTGCAGGTTTGACCATTGCAAAATGCTACAAACTTCAATGAGGGATTCAACTGGTAGTCACTGTATTTGCTTGGCAGGTTAATATGTCTCGAAGACTTTTTGTTCACAAGCGTGTCTGGATCATCTGGATCAATATCAGCTTGGGGATAAATTTCATGCTCATCAGAATCAGAATACGTGTAATGATCATTGATCACCACATCTTCATGCTCAGTATTCCCCCCTTCATCTTGAGATGAATTAAACTGAGGAGGAGGTGTGATAGAAGTAGGAGGAGTTGGAACAAGAGAAAATGGTATTTGAAGAGAAGGAGTTGTAGCAGGAGGAGGAATAGAGGGACTGGAACAGGTTGGATGAGAAATAGAAGAAGAGGGATCTTGATTTTTGAAAGAAAGGATAGTCTCTTAGAAGGAAACATTTCTTGAGAAAAAGACTCTCTTGTCATGAATATCCAGAACTTTATAACCTTTGAGACCTGAAGGAATACCTAGAAACACACACTGTCTAGCTCTTTGAGAAAATTTTATTATGACATGGACTAGAGTGTTGGCGTAACAGAGGCAACCAAACACTTTCAAGTGCCCCAGAAATGACACTTGCTTATATAAGACTTCATAGGGAGTCTTATTGTGTAGAATTGTGGTAGGCATACGATTTATCAAGTAGACAACATGCAAGGTGAAGTCACTCCAATAAGTGAGAGGCAATTTCCTCTTCACTCTGCCATTCTGCCAAGGAATATCAAACACAGGAAACTTGATGTTCAATGCCTTAAGTTGTGAAAAACTTCAAAATTTCTTGCCATGATATGTTCTTATTATCTTAACTTATGTATGATATTGATTATTAACAAGGCTACAGTAACAGTGAATCAATCCTCTTACTTCACTTTTATGCCTCGTCAAATACACCCACACACATCGAGAGTAATCATCCACAATTGTAAGGAAATATGAAAAACCATCATAAAAAACTGTAGAAAAAGGCCCCTAATATCCACATGCACTAAATGAAAAGCCTCAGGTGCAATACTGGTGCTAACAAGGAAAGGAAGTTTACATTGTTTGGACAAATGACATACATCACAATGAGTGGTCTTAGTTTTGGTAAATGAGGTAATCACATTACTAAGCAAAAACGATCTATCATGGCTATGTCCCCTAGTCTCCAGTGCCATAGGTTCAAGTCTTGGGGAGTGAATTTGAAAGGGTGGCTGCTTGGTGTTGATGAATTTGTGGGGAAGGCTTGTTTGGTCTTGAGGGAATGGCAAGTTAGTAGAGGCCTCTAGATGTGTGGGCTAAACCAATTCTCTTCTGGCTTTAAAGGTCCTGAATTTCACATTTTTCATAATGGAAATGTAAGAAATAAGGGTTATCATGGGTAAGCTTGCTAACATAGATGAGATTAATGGAAAATTGTGGCACAAGTAGAACATCATGCAAGGTTAAACCACAATCCAACTGTACTATCCCAATACATGTGGCTATGACTTTTGTGCTATTTAGAAGATAAACAAAAGCATCATGAACTGGCTTATAGTTAGAGAAGAGATTAAGACTACATGCTATGTGATCAGAGGCTCCTGTGTCTACAATCCATAGGGTAAGATCATGTGTTTTGCAGTTTTTGGAAGAAGACATGACATGTGTACCTGAAAAGTTGGGAAAGGAAGAAGGAAATTGGGTGGCTGAATAGGCTTGATGGTTGATAGATGGGGATGTAGGTGGTGAGGGATGTGTACTAGCACCAGCTTTCAATAGATACCTGAGGCAATTCATTTCTTCAGGTGTGAATGCAAGTAGAGCTGGAGGCTTACCTTCATTGGTCACACTGCCCTCTGATGCACTCTCATTCCCACTTCCTTGTGAAATAGAACCTGCATACCTTGGTGTGCTAGTGTTCGAACTGGAACTGGAAGTGGATCCTCCATTACCATTACCATCTCTTTGCATCTCTTGTTTCCTCTTCAGTTTCCAACAATCCTCTATATTATGATTGTTCATACTCATGATTGAGCCCTCTCAGGAAACGAGTCAAGTAATCTGTCTCCTGCTTTTACACAAAGGCAGTTACAGCTACATAGGGCATGGGATTTCCAAGATCACAAGTACATGGAGTAATAGGGCAGAACTCTACATACTCGTCCCAAAGCCCCTTGATAGTTGTATAGTATTTATTGATAGATCTGGAACCCTATTTACATGCTTGAATTTCATCTTCAAGGTTTGTAATTCTTAAGGCATTGGGTTGGCCAAAGCGCCTCTTCAATCCATCCCACAATGTCTTAGAATTTGTGTGATTTAACACTGATCGCCATCCTTTGTCATCGAGTTCTGAAGCCAATAAAGAACCACTGTATTACAAGCATCCCACAGACTAAACAGATTTGCATCTCTAGAAGGAACCAGGATAGACCCATCTATGAATCCTACTTTATTATTCATTTTAAGTACTACTTGTACATATCTACTCCATATCACATAATTTGCCCCATCAAAAGGCTCAACAACAAAAGATTGAGACATGTTTTCATTTGGGTTAAGGTAATAAGGATTACCGAAAACAACAGTATCAAATTGCAGCTGATTCTGCTTTTTTCTACTCTTCTAACAATCTTCAGCAAGGCATCTTGGTTCTATCAGCAACAAGCTTGACGGAAGTGGCCGCTGGACTCGTCTGGTTCGTTGTTTCATTTGGTTCTTCATGGTGGAGCTCAATTCCCGTGTCTCTTATTTCAACTTCTTGGGTTTTATTTTGACTTCTTCAATAAGATGCGTGTCGTCTGGTTCGTCTACTCTGTTCACCATCTTATTGCCTTGCTCATATATACCTTTAGATCCCCTTCTCGAGCGATTGTGAAAGTGGGATTGGGATATGGAGGAGAGGGTGGGAACAGATTCTGCTTCAGAGAGAGCTTATTGGGCTAAGCATTGGTACTAGGAGGAGATATTTTCAAAGATGGATCTAGCGCCAGTGAAGGAATTGGAAATGTTAGATGATGTGGTGTTTGGATTGGAGGGCAGATTGGGTCTCTCCTCTGCGACGATCCCTCTTGCCTCTAACGAACTGCTCTCTCTCTCAACGATCCATCCTCTCCTGCTCTCTTCACAATGGTCTCTACTGCTGTGGCCTCTATTTTAATTTTTATGAAATGCAATCCTCAACTGGAAGCATGGAACGGAGGGGATCAGACCAGAGAAGAAAGATATGATTTCATAGAATGGCAAGATTCATTCACCTACAACTGAGGTCGTCCAAGTGAAATGCAATAAAAAACTGAGAAACCAGCTCGCGAGGGTAGGGCTTGACACTGGTGGCCGGGGATTAGGATCTCACTGGAGTTAAGATGAACAAGGTGAAATAAATGGGTGGGTTGAGTTGGTGGTGTCTACATATGAAAGCATGGTCAATTAATAATTATTTTATTTTATAACTTTTTTTTAAATCCAAAGAGACAAGTCATTTGAAAATAGTAATGACCCTTTTAACAATGTGGTGATGATGTCGTTAAAGTTATTAACCCCCTGTTTCCGAAGTAGGAGAGGAAAAGGAGGGGAGGGGAGGGGAGGGGAGGGAAAACTTGGATGGGAAGGAAAATTGGAGGGGAAGGGAATTGGAGAGAAAATGTTGTTTTATGGGGGAAAGTGAAAGAGATAGTGAAAGGAAAAAAGTATATAGGGAAGTGTGATAGATATGTTGTTTTATTGATTATGTAATAGTAAGTATATGCAAAAAATGCGAAAATAAATATTATGAATAACCAATTTCTACATAACCATGATCAATTTTGTTATTTGTTAACGGAACATAAATTGTTCATTTAACTCTTTTTTATTTTTCATACAAATTTGATTACTTTTGTAGTACAAGATAACGTCCATTCTTTAAAAAATGTAACACTCTGATGTCGTTATACTTGAAACTTAACACATATTTACGTTCCACGTAATTGGATCAAATACATTATTCCTTGTTAATTTTGTTCATTATTAAAATACAAAAATAGATGTTTTGACCATGATCCGGTGAGAAAAATATTTGTCACCATTATATAATGATACACAAAGATATCATACAAATAAGAGTAGAATTGTCTAGCATCATAGTTAGCCATAAATATTTTTCTTTCGTGTATCGTCAGTTGGACCGTAAAAATCGTCTACTGTCATCTAAGTCGGTAGTGTACATAATATCATGTTAGAAGTTTACGTAGTTAAGTAAGCAATCTAAAATAATACACACGGACTTCACTAATTTAATTATCGTCCTCCAAAATTAGTCGAAGATTATCTCTTCAACCCTAAAAACAATGAATTAGTAATTATCACATCTCCTAATTTTTCTCCACGTTAAATGCAATATATGTGCTAATAAAATATAAATTAACAATTTTTGTCATTTATTTCACTGCTATCACACATCCCTACACAAATACAACTTAAACGAAAAAGGAAAATAGGCAACGCACGAGAAAATAATCTTATAATATATGACCATAAAATAAAATTCCATAAATCGCTTACCCATCCAACGTGGTGGAAAGCAAAACAAAACGCAAGAAAAAAAAATGAAAAATAGGAAAATGCTTGAGAAGGTGGCTTTCCTCCCAAATTGGAGGGTCAGATAAAACAGTACATTTTCCTTCCCTCCGGTCCTGTAACAAGTTTGGAGAACGAGAGAAAAGTTATTGGGTTCTGGAATTTCTCTCCCTCCCTTCCCTTCCCCTCCCTTTCTCTTCTTAAAAAACAGAGGGTAAAAGAATGACTCTTTTAGTATACTTTTTAAAACTTGACTATTATCTATTGTTCATGTTCCCCTCCGCTCATTCTATTTCCCACTACTGTCTACACTCTACAACGAGAGCCTTGATTGAACATCGGGCCCGAAGCCTATGTTTTCCTTTTAGATCGACCCACATCACGATCTCCTTGTCGGAGGAGAGAAATTAGCCTCATAAGAAGCTGACTGGGCTTGGAAACCCATGGGAGAGTCCCACCTGGGTGATCATTTCGAGAAATAGGCCCATGTGAATGGCCCATGGAAGAGAAACCCTTGGGAAGCCCTTCTTCCTCGTCAAGTCGCATCCCCCCATCGCCGCAGCTGCTCTCTCCCTGACTGGACTTCGATTCCTTTGTTCTATCTCCTCCCTAAACCATCGTTTCAATTTTGTGGGCTGCTTTCCAGATTTCTTGCAGTGATTTTATGTCACGGTGGGAGATCACTAAACTCGAACATGCAATGCGACGGTATGAGCTGGTTGAAGGAGATTGATTACAACACCAACGACTAGCAGTGCTTTTGTGGACCCTTTCGAGGGGGTGAGTGGGAACAAATGTTTCGCTTTAGATGTCGATCATGAATGACGGATGCGACCCTTCCAATCCCGATCCATTCCACTCAAGCGGCAAAAAAAAGGATGTTTCTTCCCCAGTCGTCAGTGCTAAACCAGGGCTGCTTTGCAGTTATGATCGTTCCTCGACTCCTCGTCATCATCATTATTATTATTTAGTTTATTATTACTCTCTCTGGTTTGACGAAGATTAGGCTGGACTGGGAATCAATCGTCGAGAAGCTTCAATCCTCTTTCCAGAACTCAAAAACAGGACCCAAGCAGTAAGTAAAGTAAGAGAGATGGTGCGTGCGGTGGGTCTGTTTCCCCAAAGTGAAAAGTATGAGCTTCCCTTTTATGTTCTTCGGAAAAAAAAAGCAAAAACAAGAAAGAAAAAAGTTTGGCGCTTTACATCTTCACACATAAACTACTGCTACTCTGCTGGTTCCAACCATCCGGACAAAATTTGGTTCTCTTTCTTTTTTACTTTCCCGTTGTTTCTGTCACTTTTTTACTTGCCTTTTCCCCATCTTTGTTGATGAGATATCAGACTGCTTGCTAATCAATCATGTTTCTTCTCCCGCTGCAAAAACTATGGATCAACTCGTGTCATCAGATGGCGAGAATCCCAGTTGAAAAGATGGGCGGACTAGTGCTGCTCTTCCCTGAGACCGACGCTACAGCTCTCCCAACTTCCCTCCTGCACTTGTTCTTCTTCTGCTTCTTCTGTTGTTGTTCGTCAGTCATTATTTGACTCGATCTGCAGTCGCTGCTGCAAAAGGCCGTCTCCCCTCTGTAAATTCAACAACAAAAACCCATTAGTCATCGCTCTTCTCACTGGTCCAACCAACTGGAAACAAATCCACCGAAAAAAGAATCTAGTAGTACCTGTACATGTATATATCTAGGCCCTGCAGCTGCTTGTTGCACAGGTGGCAACAATTCAGGAAGCCCCCAATTTCTTCCACCAGATTCCCTGCCGCCGGAGCTGGGACTGTCCGCCCGACCTCGCCTCCACCGCGGCGAGTACTGTACTTCTCATCGTCGTCGATTCCCTTTCTCAAACGCCTGGAACCGACCGGAATCGGGCCCGATTTCGGGGCACAGCAGACCGAATTCTCGAGGGCGGCCACGATTCCCAGCCCGACCCCACCCAGGTCGAAATTCTTTAGCCCTCTCGGGGACTGGATTCTGGGGAAGTCCAGTGGACTCCGGGGGCTGGTGGTGGCAGGGGACGAATCGGACCCGAATCCGCCTCCGCTCGCCGCCGGCCGGTGCTTGCCAGGAACGAGCAGTTCCGATAATTTCCGGATCATGATGCTGTGTGGTCGGCCCTGGCTAATCTTGTTCACTACCATCGCGCGGAGACGTTTGGGAGATTAGTTCAACGGAACGGAAACCCACTACTAGCTAGCTAGTAGCTTTGCTTGCTTTGGATCGGTGGAATTTTGGAGGGGAAGGGTAAGAGATGTGCAGACTGCAGAGTTTGATGTGTGTGAGAGTATAAACGGGGAATGGGGAAAATGAATGATTGAATTGGGAATGGGGAATGGGTCTCCTACTCTCCTTTTAAAAAAGCTCTCAGCGCTGCTGCTGATGCTGCCCCTTCAATTATTATTATTATTACTATTATTTTATTATCATAGACATAGACTAGAGAGTTGGAGTGGGTGGGCTGGAGCTGAAGAAAAGAAAAAAGAACAAGCAGCCATCGCCCCCTGATTTGCATTTTATCATTATTATGATTTATTTAATTAATAGTTGCTTTCACCGCTCTTTATACTAATTTAATTTGTCCACCACCACTTACGATCATGCATAATGAAATTCGCTTAATGTAAAATGCAAGGTTCTAAAAGGCGCTAGGCGTAAGGCAGGTCCGATTAGGCATACTCTAGGCGCGCCTAGGTGTTTATAGCATAAATGAAAAAATTCTCAAATATTTCCTATTTTCTGGAATAATTCATATAATCCAAGTGCATATAAAATTAGCAATGCCTAGTTCTTATCAGTAAACACTTAACATAACAAATAACAAGCAAATAGTGACCATCATCTGCTTATAGGTGCTTATAAAGGCAAGAAGATTGTGCTACGTACCGAGGAGAAGAAAGGAGCAGCAATTGACGAGTTTCGACTTTATTTCCCACTATAGCAGCGGAGCGGTGTGAAGGCGAGAAGAGTGACCGATGACTTTCTCCGGCGGCGGCAGAGAGCAGCAAATGGGGCGAGAGCTAGGGCGGCAGGCGGTAGCAGATGGGGCGAGAGCTAGGGCGGCAGCAGGTGTTACTTCCCGTGTTTCTGATTTTCTAGAACAAAACGAAGAGTATTGGGTTTAACCGCCTAAGCTCGCCCAGGAACGCCCAGGCACACCTTCTCTCCACTAGGCGCAAACTAAGCGCTATTCCTACCTACTAAGCGCTACCAGCGCCTTTTACAATACCTATGGCCAAGTCAAGGCGATCCTCCATAGCCTAACGCCTAATTGAGCCTAGGCGTGCGCCTAGGCGCGCCTTCTTGAACCCTGGTGAAATGTATGAGGGGTGGGGCTGTTCGTTTGGGTGGCCGATTGTTCTTCACTTGCTTTTCTTTGAACGGGGGGATTGTTTAGATCTGAATAGGCAGCTGAGGATTATGTCGTGGCCGATCATTAATTTTGAAGATAAAAATGCAAGAACCAATAATATAATTAAATATAGCATTGGCAAGTTCAATATGGTCAAGAAGTAATAAGATGTATAGATTTTATATATGTACACAACATTAGAAAGGACAGGTACGGTAAGACATGATAAGTTAGGGAACCACAAAAGCACGAGCATGACATCTATGGGTCATCCCGACACGAAAAAAATAAATCATGAGTCTTGTAGAGCCTAATATTTTTGTTATCTCTTTGACTAGAAGCACGTTAGAACCCAAACAAATACAACTATCATAGAAAATAAAAATAATTAAGGTTTAAAAAATAAAAATAAAATATAACTTCACAAATAATGAATTTGAATTATTTTTGTAAGAATACTCATTTCTTGGAAAGTAATGCGTATTCCCATTTTAAACTTAGTCACTTCAACTAAGTTTCTTCAAGTCCCACAAAAAAAAAAACTAAGTTTCTTCAACTATACGGCAAGATAGTAAAAGAATGGTTGATCAACTATATTGGTTATACCAATTGATTATTTGCCCATAGTATTATCAACAACAACCCCCTTTCCGATTCTCATTTTATTTGATTGAATTGTTTATTGGGGAGATTGCTTTAAATAATAATTTTCCCCAACCATTATTAATTAGGGTATTGTTTATGCTACTAAATAAATGATGGGTTTCTTCACCAGTGATTTTCCACGAGGTCACTGTCATGCGGTGGGTCCCGCTTCTCACTAAAATACACGTAGAATGATTGTGACTTTTGCCTTGGGATGTGACCCACCAGTTAGTAGGAAAGATTCCATGGGTGTCAAGTTCGGGGCGGACGCGTGTCTCAATCTGGGGGGATGGGGGAACCGAACTCATGGTGGGGACTGGGGTGCAAAATGATTTCAGGCTTTATTCCATACTGGTCCGCAAAGTAGAAAAGTATTTTTCATTCCCCCATCTCCTTCTCATTACTAACACTTACTTCCTTTTAAGGATGGCAATGGGGCGGGTTTGGGGCGGATTTGTCTAAACCATCTTCATCTTCAAATACCCAAACCCATACCCGCTCCATATCCATGCGGGGGATTGTTTTGAAAACCCATCCCCATACCCGTGAGTTTCGAGTACCCATGGGTAATACCCGTACCCATACATCCAACATTATTATACCTAAAATTTACAAGAAAAGTTTTAATTATTACTCTAAACGAACCTATTATATCATGAAGTCAACAAAACACGATCATTTTCTTAATACGGTTCAAAGTAGATGATCCTAAAACATTCATTAATACATAATATATAGTATAATATTTTTCAAATTATTATCTTCTAACTCTTATACATCTACTAAGTAATAATTAACTAAAATAATCTTGTAGACAAGGGGAAAAGTGAAAGAGTGAAAGGAGAATTGAGGGAAATGAATTAGATTTTGATTAAAATGGTCACTCAATTGCATTTCTACTATTTATTTCCTTGAGTTATCCTCATCACCATTGATAGATTACAATTTAATGCACATATTTTTTATATGTGAAGAAATTCTCTTGGTGGGGCGGGTATGGGTATGGGGCGGGGGAGGTCAAAACCATACCCGCCCCATACCCATCAAACTTTTTGCGGGTTTTACCCATACCCGCCCCATACCCGGTCAAAGCGGGGATTCCCCGCGTTGACTGGGTCGGGGGCGGTCGGATACCCGCGGCCATGGGTTTTATTGCCATCCCTACTTCCTTTGGATGCGTGGGAATCATGGCTCATGCCGGTGGCATGCCACCCGGTTGAACCTGGTTCAACCTGTGCCGGTCATGAAAGTATGACACCACCGGTATGACCGGTATGATCGACTTACGCAATCTAAGTTTAATGACATCATTTTAATGAATTTAATGAATAAAAATAATAATTTATTATTCATTTCATGAATGTAATAGTTAAAAGTTGATGATAATTGTTGCATTGTAACTAAATTGTTCACAAATATGTTTTATATATGATTAAATACATTGGATATTAATTGTTTTCACATTTTTTTAAACCGGCATGAACCGGCACAAACTGGTTATACCACCAGTCGTACCATTCCACTTGCCAAACCGGCACAACGGTATAAACCGGTTTGACAACCTTGGTGGGAATGAAATTAGGGATGGTAACAAAACCCGAACTCACGGGTACCTTACCCAATCCAATATGATCAACACGGGTAAAATTCATGTTGACGGGTTTTGGACCGGGTACGGGTTTAAAATTGTTCACTATTCATCGAGTTGGGTTGGGTTTAGGTATACCTGCCTCATGTATATTCGTCCACACCCATATACTTAATTTTTTCTTTTTTGTGTATATTTAATATTATAAGCAACTAATCTTCTTTATATTTGTGTAGACATGTCTAATTTTTTCTTTCTATTTGTGCAGAATGAAGTGGATATTATCGAGTGGAGAGTGAAGAAACTTAATTGATAAGGAGGAATAAGCTTTCAATTAATCATGTTGTTTATGGATAATTTGTGTTTTGCTTCAATTTTCTTGAGTAATCTAGATTGGTGTTGAACAATTTTTGTATGATTAATCTGTTTCTCTCTCTCTCTCTCTCTACGGAGTAGACCTTTCTCTCACTTGGGTATGAAGAACCCTAGTTCAATGTGTTAGAGATATTGATAATAATAACTTTTGGGATGATATACTGTTTGATTATAATTGATTGAAATGTGTTTATTGAGTCAATTGAATCCCGATCAACTTCATTTGATTTCTGCTACAACCTGTGATAGATAGAATCTGAATAGGTTGTTAAAGTTTCTTCAATCGATAGGAGTGAATTGATTATACGATAGTTAGTCAATTCAATGCTTTCTACTGGAATCTGGTTCCAGTATTGGAGTTCTGCATTAATTGCTGATTTGTGCCTAATTGCACACATTTTATCTACGTTTTCCCTTGGGCGTTTGTAGCATTTGAACTCCTAAAAGGGTGGTTTTACGCTAGGTTTTGTGCGTTTTAGTGTGTTTCAAGACCCAACAGGTGAAACCAACCCCAGAGTCGAAAGTTGGACGAAAAGAGGCAAAGACCGGGCAAAGAGGGTGATTCAGGCAAGGTTCACAGTTTCTCATTGGAGTTCACGGTCTCCTATGGCCGTGAACTGAAGCCCAAAACCGTGAACCGCGAGGCTTCCAAGGAGAAATTTATAGTCACTGGCGCAAGGCGAGTTCACGGCCAACAAGACCGTGAACATTGAGTGCAAACCATGAACTCCTGATGGTGAAGCGGTGCGTTTCGACACATCGCTCTGTATTCACGGACGCGTTGAAGAGTTCACGACCGTGAACTGAGCCCGATCCTGGTATAAAATGTGAGCTGAAAGGAAGAGAGAGGGGGAGCCCAAGAGTGAGAAGATGTCTTTTTCTTCGGATTTTAGAGAGAGAAAGGACGAACCAAGGAAGAAGGAAGGCTAGGGTTTGCTCCAAGTGGTCAATTGGTAAGAATCTCCCCAAGAGAAGATCAACACAAGCTTAGAGGAGATTGGAGGCATCACTATGATGGTTTCTACATCTTTCTCTTGTGTTCTTCCCCTTTCTAGCATGGAGTAGTACTCTTTTTCACTTGGATGTTGTGAAACCCTAACTATTTTCCATGTAGTTGTTGTGTGAATTGAATGATTGTTTACGAGTGTTTTTTAATTTAATGATTGAGGTATTTTTCATGACGATTGTCATGTTTGTGCTTAGCAATCCAATTGGTCATTCTAACCTAGTTTAGAGGGAAAACCCCCTTTCAAAGGAGGCTCAATTGAGTAGGGATTCCTTGGGCTTCTAAGCCACCTATCTAGGTTAATGTAGGGCAAACCTCCATCTTAAATTAAACAATTTGGTTAAGTGCAATTAAGCCGTCCAACCATTGTGTCGAGAGAGAGAGTAAGTCAACACTCGATTGCCTTAACCAAGAGGGCTACTTGAGTAGCCTATAATGTATCCCTTGGTTTGGCAATCGTGAGTGTGGTCTACGACCATAGTTGCATTTCCTAGCGGTTCGCAGTCACCTTGCCCATGACGATTAATTCGATTCCACGTGCCATGGTAGTAGTTAGGGGGAAGCGACATCCGAGTGATCCTTCTCATCTAGAGCTTTAAAACCATTTACCTTTTCTTTGTTTTGATTTAAATCTTATAGTTTTCAACCAAAAACCAATTCTCTAGATAATGCTTCAAACAATGGAAGTAGGGGTACACGGATCGACCCGGGTTGATATTTAAACATACTTGCCTAGGTGGGAATTTATTGTGATATTCGGGACGAGTCAAGTTTTTGGCGTCGTTGCCGGGGAGCTTTGGTCCGTTATCTTGAAAAAGTTGTTTGGTGTTAATTTAGCTTTTAATTTTCAGCTTTGTTTGTTTGAGTGCTTTACTTGTGCTAGACTTGATTTTGTTCTCTAAGTGTGTGCAGGGAGGTGCATACCCGGAGCAATCCGGCGCCCTTAGTACCGCTTGACGAGAATATCAACCGGACTCTCCGAATCCTAGCTAGGGAGAGGGAGTTAGCGGAAGCAAGGAGGAGAAGTGAAGAAAGGGGACAACAGTTGCGTCCCGGAGTTAGTGGAGTAGAATTTGAAGGAGAAGTTGATATTGGAGTTGAGATGGCAGAGAACCAAAGAGAAGGAGCCGCCACCCAAGCTCACAACCACAACGAGGAGGATGCAGAGGAGAATCCCCGATGACAATTTGGTATTACATGGACTCACGACCGGCCTTGCCAGAGTTGCGGTCATTCCTCGGCCTTGCCAACTAATATCGGAGGTTTATCAAGGGCTACTCCAACATTGCAGCACCCTTGACAGATCTCTTGAAGAAGAACAAGGCGTGGGATTGGTCGGAAAGGTGCCAAGAAGCGTTCGAGGCCTTGAAAGAAGCGGTGATGAAGGAGCCCGTGCTCGTGCTCCCCAACCCGACGTTGGCCTACGAAGTGCAGACCGATGCATCCGACTTTGCAATCGGGGGCGTGTTGATGCAAGATGGGCATCCCATTGCCTTCGAGAGTCGGAAGCTCAGCGAGACGGAGAGGCGATACACCGTTCAAGAGAAGGAGATGACGGCCGTGGTGCATTGCTTGCGCACATGGAGGCACTACTTGTTGGGGTCAAAGTTCGTTGTGAAGACGGACAACGTGGCAACGAGCTACTTTCTGACGCAGAAGAAGCTCACCCCTAAGCAAGCAAGGTGGCAAGACTTTTTGGCCGAGTTCGACTTCGTTATGGAGTACAATCCAGGCAAGGCGAATTCCGTTGCCGATGCTCTTAGCCGCAAGAGTGCAGCCGCAAGCATCAGCCAGCCCACGTTTCCTTTGAAGGAGCGGATCGTTGAAGGCCTTGGCCATGACCCCTTTGCCAAGACCGTAGCGGAGTACATTGAGCGAGGTAAAACTCGGCGGTTTTGGATGAAGGATGGGCTCATCATGACCAAGGGAGAGCGGATGTTCGTGCCAAGATGGGCCAACTTGAGGAAGGAGATCATAAAGGAGTGCCATGATTCCAAGTGGGCGGGCCATCCCGGCATCGAGAGAACGCAAGCGCTCATCGAAGAAGCATATTTCTGGCCGCGTATGAGAGACGACGTGGAGATGTATGTGAAGACTTGTCTTGTGTGCCAACAAGACAAGATGGAGCAGAGAAGCCCGGCAGGCTTGCTAGAGCCCTTGCCCACGCCTCAACGACCATGGGAGAGTGTGAGCATGGACTTCATCATCGGACTTCCCAAAGTCGATGGATGCGGTTGCATCATGGTTGTGGTGGACAGATTCTCGAAGTATGGAGTGTTCATTCCTGGGCCAAAAGACTTAACGGCGGAGGATGCGGCACGGCTATTCTTCAAGAACGTGGTCATGTATTGGGGCATTCCTAGCAGCATCGTGAGCGACAGAGATGGGCGCTTCACGGGCAGATTTTGGCGAGAGTTGTTCAAAATCATGGGCTCAAACTTGAACTTCTCGACGACATTTCATCCTCAAAGCGACGGACAGACGGAGCGGGTGAATGCCTTGTTGGAAGTGTACTTACGGCACTACGTGAGTGCAAACCAACGAGATTGGGTGAAGTTGATGGACACGGCACAGTTCTCCTACAACTTACACCGCAGCGAGTCGACCAACACAAGTCCATTCGAGTTGGCGACGGGGCAGCAACCTTTGACACCTACGACGGTGGCAACGGGGTATAGAGGCAACAGTCCGGCGGCCTACAAGTTCGCTAAAGGTTGGCACGAGAAGATGGAGATGGCCAAATCTTACTTAGCCCGCGCTAGTAAGAAGATGAAGAAATGGGCGGACAAGAAGCGGCGGCACTTGGAGTTTGAAGAGGGAGACATGGTGATGGTCAAGTTCTACCCTCATCGCTTCAAGCATCTCAAGAACGTGCACAAGGGACTGCTTCGCCGCTATGAAGGGCCATTCCCCATCGTGAAGAGGATTGGCAATGTGGTATACAAGGTAGAGCTGCCGACGCACTTGGAGATCCATCCGGTCTTTCATGTGAGCCAACTCAAACCATACCACGAAGACAAGGAGGACGAGCAGCGAAGGGAGCCGCAGCGCGCACCAACACTCGTCACCAAGACACACGACCATGAAGTCGAAGAAATCATGGCGCGTCGTGTCATTCCTCGTCGCGGCGTACATCCAAGCTTTGTGGAGTACTTAGTCAAGTGGCGCAACCTTCCGGAGAGTGAAGCAACATGGGAGAAAGAGCTCACACTTTGGAAGAACAAGGACTTGATCGAGGCATTCCATCAAGAGGACGCGACGAGGGCGTCGTGAGCATAGGTGGGGGAGGATGTCACATGTGGCAGATGACATGGCGCCAACAAGGTGACAACAAGGCGGCTGCACATGTGGCATGCATGGAAGACTAGTAGCATAGAGATGCTCCTAGGATTCTCCACCTAAATGAGAGCTTAATGGTGCACTTATGGGCTACATTATGGGTAGCATTATTAGAGTGCATTATGGGGGGACTTTATGGGGTGTATTGATGTAGAGGGACCATTATGAGGGGGCATTGATGCCTTGTATGTGGAGAGGCCTATATAAGGAGCCATCTCCCTCACTTGTAACTCATTCCATCATTTTTGAGAGTAATACACACTAGAGAGTTCTCCCACTTCCTTTGTCTTTGTTCTTGTTCTTTGCTTTCAAGTGAGTTGAGAGAAAGGCTGCCTAGCGCTCTAACGGAATTGAGAGCTAGGGCCGCACGATAGAGAGTAAGGTCGTGACAAGTAGCATAGAGATGCTCCTAGGATTCTCCACCTAAATGAGAGCTTAATGGTGCACTTATGGGCTACATTATGGGTAGCATTATTAGATGATTCAGAACAATGCTTCGAAATCAAGCCGGCCCTCGTGACAATGATTCAGAACAATGCTTTGTTCCATGGGCTCGCAAGTGAATCAACGAGTGAGCACGTGCAACGATTTATTGAGCTCGCAGGGAGTTTGAAGATTAATGGCGTTCCGGCGGAAGCTTTGCAACTAAGGCTTTTCCCTTACTCACTTGCGGGGAAGGCACTTCGATGGCTCAACAACCGGCTGCCTCGTTCAATTACCTCGTGGGATGATATTCTCAACAAATTTATGACCCGCCATTGCCCGCCTTTGAAGACAGCCGAGTGGAGAAAGAAGATCACCCATTTCGAGCAAGATGAAGATGAAACCTTGAGGGATGCTTGGGAGAGATTCTCCGACTATTTTCTTCAATACCCTCACCATGGGTTCAAAGAACAATTTCAGATTGAAACTTTCTACGGTGTGCTCATACATGAAGACAAGATCCTCATTGTTTCTCTTTGTCAAGGGAGGCTAATGAATATGACCCTGCCACAAGTGACCCAATTGCTAGAAGATATGGCCCTTAAAGGATATGATGGGGTTTGACGAGAAGCGGGAAGAGGAGCAATGAAAGAAGAGTAAGGAGTGTGGGAGCGAGTGCTCCACTTGAGGCAAAACTTGGTAAGTTGATTGAAGTGATCATTGAGGATAAGAAGCAAGGGGAGAGAGTAGTGACATCTAGTGGCTGGGGTGCAAATGCGGAACAGGGGGAAGCTGAGTGTCACATGGTGAGTGGGGAACCGGCTCAATGGGAGAAGATGTACTCCATTACCCCTGGGCATGCCGACCTGATGTCAAACCTGGAGGAGTTAGTGATGACCTTTGGTCCCTCCATATCGAAGAAGTTTGAAAGAATTGTCAGGTTCATAGGAGAGGCGAGAAAGAAATTCTTAACCATGGAGGTTGGGTTGCAGAGTCATCAAACACTCTTGAAAACCCTGACCACATGTGTAGGGATTATCTCACAAGCAGCTCGCTCTCGGAAGCAAGCCGATGAAATGGAAGTGGGAGCAGTTACTCTTCGAAGTGGAAGAGAGGCCAGGGAGCTACCCCCGAAGAGGAAAGCGCTCATCTCGGAGGAGCAACAGGGGACTGGTAGCCCTCCCGAGCAATAGGAGGTCACGAGTGAAACACAAAAGGAAAAGGCTGCTTCAATCCCCAAACCGATGCAAAGAAAGGAAAAGGAAGCTCCAACTCTTCCCTATCCTTCTCGACTCCGAAATGACCGGATGGCAGTAGAGTTTGCCCAGTTTATGGAGTTGATGAACTAGTTTTATTTTTCATGGAGGCTGTCGTCCAGATGCCCAAGTACGCAAAATACTTGAATGACCTCCTTTCCAACAAGAAGAAGCTGGAGGGGATAGCCACGGTGAGCTTGAATGAAGAGTGCTCTGCCATCTTGCAGAACCACCTGCCCACAAAGCGCAAAGATCCAGGGAGTTTCATTATTTCTTGTTTTATTGGAAACATGTGCATAGGGAAATCCTTGGTAGATCTAGGAGCCAGTATAAATGTGATGCCTTATAAGTTGTTTCAAAAGCTAGACCTAGGTGAACCTAGAACTACTAGGATTAACATTTAGTTGGCGGATAGGTCTATTGTACGGCCTAAGGGGGTCGTGGAGGACTTGCTCATTAAGGTGGACCCTCTCATTTATCCAGTCGATTTGGTCATTTTAGACATTAGTGAAAACATGGATGTCCCTCTTATCTTGGGTAGACCTTTCTTAGCAACCGCCAAGGCCTTGATTGATGTGAATGGGGGGAAGTTAGTGCTTAGGACAGGGGAGGAAGAATTTACATTCTCTATTGATGATAGTATGAAGTTCTCTCACCATCATGATGATTTTGATTATTGCGAAGATGTCTTTGACTTCATGGAGGCACTCGCATCCGCGGCTACCCATAGTTTTGGCGCTTTTGAAGAGTGTTGTTTGGTAGGGATGAACAGCTCGAACTCTCCGGAAGAGGAAATCCAACTTCCGCAAGATCAAGAAGTGGAGGCCTTGCCCTCGATGCCAAAAATCTCTACCTCGTTAGAGGAACCTCCCGAGTTGGAGCTAAAGCCTCTGCCTCCACATCTTGAGTATGCTTTTATGAGGGATGATAGGAAACTCCCAGTCATTATCAACTCAAATCTTACACCGGAGCAGAAGGCTGAATTGATTGCGGTCCTGAAGCGTCACAAGAGGGCGATATCATGGAAGATTACAGATATCTGAGGGATGAGACCGACTTTTGCTCGCACAAAATCTACTTGGAGGTGGGTGCCAAACAGGTTTGACAACCGGAAAGGCGTGTGAATCCTAACCTAGAGGAAGTGGTGAAGGCGGAAGTGATTAAGCTATTGGATGCTAGGATTATCCACCACATTTCGGATAGTCAGTGGGTGCGCTCAACTCAGTTGATTCCTAAGAAAGGAGGAATGAAGGTGGTGGCCAATGAGAAGGAAGAGCTTATACCAACAAGAATAGTGACTGGATGGAGGGTATGCATCGACTATCGAAGGTTGAACGATGCCACCCGAAAAGATTACTTCCCTTTGCCCTTCATCGATCAAATCTTGGAAAGGCTTGCTGGACATGATTACTAATGCTTCTTAGATGGGGTGTCAGGATACTTCCAGATCCCAATAGCCCTGGAAGATCAAGCTAAGACAACATTTACATGCCCCCTTCGGAACTTTTGCTTACAGGTGCATCCCGTTTGGATTGTGCAATGCCCCAACAACATTCCAGAGATGCATGGTAGCTATTTTTGATAAGCTCGTGGGGGAGATAATGGAGGTGTTCATGGACGAATTCTCGGCCTTTGGAGATTCATTTCTTCACTGTCTTGCCAACCTGGAGAAGGTCCTTGAGCGATGTGGAGAAACCAATCTAGCTTTGAGTTGGGAGAAGTCACATTTTATGGTGCGAGAGGGCATTGTGTTGGGTCACAAAATCTCCAAGAGAGGAGTTGAAGTGGATCGAGCCAAGGTTGATACAATAAGCTAACTCCCTCCACCAACCACAGTCAAGGGAATCAAGATCTTCTTTGGACATGCTGGGTTTTACCGTCGGTTCATCGAGAACTTCTCGAAGATTGCATTACCCCTAACCAAGCTTTTGGAGAAGGATGCCCCCTTCCTTTTCACAAAGGAATGTTTGGAGGCTTTTAACATTCTCACGGGATTGGAGCCTTTCTTTAAAGCTCATGTGTGACGCTAGTGAATATGCAGTGGGAGCGGTGTTGGGCCAAAGGTGGGGTAGGCATTTTCAACCTATTTTCTATGCTTCAAATACGCTGAATGATGCTCAAGAGAACTACACAACTACCAAAAAGTGTTATTGGCAGTGATCTTCTCTTTTGATAAACTCAGTTCTTACCTGGTGGTCTCAAAGGTTATTGTCTACACTGACTACTCAGCCATCCGCTTCTTGATGAGCAAGGCGAACGCCAAGCCTGGATTAATCCGATGGAACCTACTTCTTCAAGAGTTCAATGTGGAGATAAAGGACAAAAAGGGATCCGAGAACCTTGCCGTTGACCACCTTTCGCGACTTGAAGGACCGGGAGGGGGAAACTCCCATAGAGAGATAAATGACACCTTGCCCGATGAACGGTTATTCACCCTCACAGCGGTAGAGAGTGTCACACCGTGGTTTGCCGACTTCTCGAATTATCTTGTTGGAGGGCAAATGCCCAAGGGGATGAATACACATGAGAGAAGGAAGTTCTTCTCCGACCTCCGATGCTACTTCTGGGATGTTCCCCACCTCTTTCAGATTCGGGCCGACGGGGTCATTTGGAGGTGTGTGCCGGTGAAGGAAATGATGGATATCCTAAACCACCGCCACACAGGACCAGCTGGAGGCCATCATGAAGGTAACCGAACTGCAAGGAAGGTACTCCAGTCGGGGTTCTATTAGCCAAACCTTTTCCAGGATGCCTACAAATTTGTGAGCCATTGTGACAACTGCCAAAGGACATGTAATGTTTCTAACCGAAATGAGATGCCCCAAACGATTTCCATTACTTGTGAGATTTTTTATGTCTGGGGCATCGACTTCATGGGTCCTTTCCCCTCGTCTTTTGGTAACAAATACATCCTTGTGGCCATAGACTACGTCTTGAGGTGGGTTGAGGCTCAAGCTCTCCCCACCAATGATGTAAGACGATTCTGTGGATTCCTTAAAAAGCTGTTTTCAAGGTTCGGGACCCCAAGGGCCATCATTAGAGACCGAGGAACCCATTTTCAGGGGCAATTAGACATACTCCTCGATCACTATGGTGTTACCCATCGGGTGTCAATGGCTTATCATCCTCAAACTAGTGGACAAGTTGAGTTATCAAATAGGAAATTGAAAAGGATACTGGAAAAGACTGTGGATCAATCCCGCAAAGATTGGGTGGTAAAACTCGATGATGCTCTATGGGCATATCGCACGGCTTACAAAACACCAATAGGCATCTCGCGTTACCAATTGGGGTATGGCAAGGCTTGTCATTTGCCCGTAGAGCTAGAGTACAAAGCTTTATGGGCCACAAAGCTATTGAATATGGACCCTATTTTGTGTGGAAATGAACGAAAGTTGCAGGTGCTTGAACTCGAGGAGTGGCGTCTCCAAGCCTATGAGAATACCAAAATTTACAAGGAAAAGACGAATCGCCTGCATGATGCTCGACTGAAAGGAGGGAAGGATTTCCAACCGGGAGACCAAGTGCTCTTATACAACTCCCGGTTGCGATAGTTCCGCAGGAAGTTAAGATCGAAATGGTCGGGCCCGTATGTGGTAACGCAAGTGTTCCCATACGGGGTGGTTGAGATCTCCCACCTAGAGAAAGGAACTTTCAAAGTGAATGGACACAACCTCAAATGTTACCTTGAAGGAGAGGTAATATCTTAAAAAGAGGTGGTGTTCCTACAAGATGCCTAATCCGGAGCCTCCGTCTAGCTAACAACGTTAAAGTAGCGCTTGTTGGGAGGCAACCCAACGAAGGTTAGCAAGTTTGAACTACTACTATAGTATTGTGTTGTGTAATAACCTCGCCTTGAGCGAGTCGTACTATGTTTGTGTATGTGTTTTGTCTTTTCCTTGAAGCTCCAAATCTCCTACCCCGGAAACAATTCCAACTTTCACTCACCAAGAAAAGCGACAACGTCGTTCTAACCCTATCTTACGCCATTGAGGGCAATGTCGAGCTTAAGTGTTGGGGGTAGTCTTTTATTATGCTTGTGTGAGTGTGATTGATGCTTGGAGCCTTGATTTATGCCCAAATTAGAAAATTTCGAGGGCTCCTAGCAATGTTCATTATCAAAGTGGTCGGTTTGTAGGAGAATCTTGTGGTTATTGGCATTGACCTTGAATCGTTGCATGTCGACTACGTCCTATGATGATGATTGAGAGGTGCATTAGGATATTGCAAAGGTTTAGTTCTCATGTGTGCAAAAATTAATGGATGTTTTGACTCGATTACTTGTTGATTACAATTGCCATGCATGTTGCATTGTGAATTGTAATAGATGCTTGAGTGACTAGGTAGCCATGTGAGCTTTGAGCCGATCGTTTTCTTCTTGTGTGCTTAGATCCCTCTTACCATGGCGAGTAACATCACAGTTGTCACTAGTGAGTATGATGGAGGCATAGAATTAGTCCACACCCAAATGTTGATTGTCCTAAAATGAGTTATCCACTAGTCAACCCCCTTGAGCCTTGTGACTTTGGGGGGTCGTTCTCATGTTAGGAGCTTTTTGCTTGTGATCTTAATTGTGTTGAAAGAACGATCCCCCATCCTTTCTTCGTGTCTATACATGTGTCGTCCTTGTGTCCCGGAGCTCTCGCTTTTGAGCTCCATTGAGGTTCTACATAGGAGGATTGTGTGCGGTTCTTGCTAGGAATGGAAGTGAAAGGAAGAGTAGTGTTGGAGTGTGTTCTTAAAAAGAGAGCATTGATCGTTGAAAGTAGTGTGACAAATGTTTAACTCTCTAGTACCCCCCTCAAAAAGAAAAGAAAAGAAAAAGAAAGAAAAAGGAAAGTAGAAAGAAAGAAAAATAAAGAGAAACAAAAAAGAGCTAATAAAACGGGATCAATAAAATAGAGAGTGCCACAAGGAATCAAAGAGTATGCTCTAGGTGAGGTTTTTAGGCACACATGCCATTGAAACCTCCACATTGTCTTAGAACTCCTTCACTACCAAATCAAAGTGTGATAGCAAGAGTAGATCGAGGAAAAGCGCTAAAGGGAAGTTCATGATGGGTGATAGTTTGGAAGGGAGAAGCAAGGTTTTTGGCCGATGCTAGTGGTCATTGTTTGTGAGGAAGGTTCTTAGTCAAAAACATAGAACCTTCGGTTTTAGGGTGAAGATGTAGGACCTCATGATTTGTTTTCCACCACCCAAAAATCCTTTCCCCCATGTTCAAGACAATCGCCAGTCATTTGAACTCGTGTCTAAGACCTCCGGACAAGCGAGTGATGATAACCATTCCGTGAACTCTAGCATTTAGAGGTTGCCTCCGTGGTGTTGAGACGATAGGGACGAGAGTTGATGATTGTGCACATTTTTTGCACCAAAAAGGTACTGACCCCACTGGTCAAAAGATCGAGTGATTCATTCTTGTTTTCCATGTCATATCATACCCTGGTGAGGGCCTTTGTTGCCCATCCGTTTGTTCCTTGGACTTGAACTCTATGCATGGTTATTTTTGGTTGGTAAGTGATCTTGTTGAAACTTGCATTGATTCATGAACAAGGTGAGAACTTTTCATTTTCTCGTTTTTCTTGTAGCCTCGAATGTAGTTTGTGGAGGATGTCGGTATTCCTGGCAACGGTCCTCGTGTTAATTGCCAATAGCCATTTGAGATTCTCCACTTCGTGCCATTTGGTTTGTCCCCAAAGCATTTTGATAGGTTGAGTTTTCACCTTGTGTGAAATGGTTTGCTTGCGGACAAGCAAACGTCTAAGTGTGGGGGAGTGATTCGGGCCTAATTGCACACATTTTATACCCATTTCCCCTGGGCGTTTGTAGCATTTGAACTCCTAAAAGGGTGGTTTTGCGCTAGGTTTTGTGCATTTATTGTGTTTCAGGATCCAACAGGTGAAACCAACCTCGGAGTCGAAAGTTGGACGAAAAGAGGCAAAGACCGGGCAAAGAGGGTGATTCAGGAAAGGATCACAGTTTCTCATTGGAGTTCACGATCTCCTATGGCCGTGAACCGAATCCCAAAACCGTGAACCGCGAGGCTTCCAGGGAGAAACCTGCAGTTACTGGCACAAGGCTAGTTCACGTTCAACAAGACCGTGAGCAGTGAGTGCAAACCGTGACCTCCTGATGGTGAAGTGGTGCATTTCGACACAACGCTCAGTGTTCACGGACACGTTCAAGAGTTTATGGCCGTGAACTGAGGCTGTGAATTGAGCCCGATCCTAGTATAAAATGTGAGCTGAAAGGAAGAGAGAGGGGGAGCCCAAGAGTGAGAAAGTGTCTTCTTCTATTTCAGATTTTAGAGAGAGAAAGGATGAACCAAGGAAGAAGGAAGGCTAGGGTTTGCTCCAAGTGGTGAATCTGGAAGAATCTCCCCAAGAGAAGATCAATACAAGCTTAGAGGAGATTGTAGGCATCACCATGATGGTTTCTACCTCTTTCTCTTGTGTTCTTCCCCTTTCCAACATGGAATAATACTCTTTTTCACTTGATTGTTGTGAAACCCTAACTATTTGCCATGTAGTTGTTGTATGAATTGAATGATTGTACGGGTGTTGTTTAATTTAATCATTGAGGTATTTTTATGATGATTGTGCATGTTTGTACTTAGCAATCCAATTGGCAATTCTAACCTAGTGTAGAGGGAAAACCCCCTTTCAAAGGAGGCTTAATTGAGTTGGGATTCCTTGGGCTTTAAAGCCACCTATCTAGGTTAATGTAGGGAAAACCTCTATCATGAATTAAACAATTTGGTTAAGCGTGATTAAGCCATCTAACCATTGTGTTGAGAGAGAGAGAGAGAGAGAGAGAGAGAGAGAGAGAGAGTAAGTCAACCCTCGATTGCCTTAACCAAGAGGGCTACTTGAGTAGCCTATAATGTATCCCTTGGTTAGAGTGTGGTCTACGACCATAGTTGCTTTTCCTAGCGCTTCGCAGTCACCTTGCCCATGACGATTAATTTGATTCCATGTGCCATGGTAGTAGTTAGGGGGAAGAGACACTTGAGTGATCCTTCTCATCTAGAGCTTTCAAACCATTTACCTTTGCTTTGTTTTGATTTAAATCTTAAAGTTTTCAACCAAAAACCAATTCGTTAGATAATGATTCGAATAATGGAAGTTGGGGTACACGGATCAACCCGAGTTGATATTTAAACATATTTGCCCTATATTGCACCCATCTAAGGTTTATACTTGGGCCTTAGGTGGTAATTTATTGTGATATTTGGGACAAGTCAATTGCCTTAGGTTTCTATCCACTTGAAGACTTGTAGTCTGCCGCTTAGTCTGTCTAAGAGGGCTTGGTCAGCTTGAGAGATTCCAAGCTACTATCGGATCTTCGGCAATTTAATCAATAGTAAATCAACCTACGGAAATTACAACTTGGACCTAAATAAGGAGCTAGGGGGACTCATTCCCGAGTGACTCTTATCTTGCTTCAGGAAACCGAACAATTTACTGCTTTCTTTCTGCTTTAGTTTAAACTCATTTTCACTAAGCTTTCCCGCTAGATAATAGATAATCACGGAGTAGGCAGTACATCTAGGCCCTGGGTTGACATTTGTTACTTGATTCCACTATACTGCATTTCCAATCTGCAACTACACTTGGTTGCAGTTTGGTGTTGTGTTTTAGCGTGTCAAGTTTTTGGCGCCGTTGCTGGGGACTTCTAGGTTATTGTTACTTTAGCATTTACTTTTTTGCATTTTTCTTCTACCCTCTGTGTGCCTTCACGGGTTGTGCTTGCATTTTGTGTGCAGGTAGTGCATGATCTGTAGCCAGTCGGGAGAGCTATATCAGCTAGACCAAGAGCTCGAACGGACTTGTAGGAACTTCAAGCGAGCTTTGAAGGCGTGACTGGCTGTGGAGGAAGCCTTGGAGCAACTGCACATCACCGAGGAGGAAGAAATGGGTGACCCACAGAACAATGATGCACTCATTCCCAATGAGCGTACCATGGGCTATTATTGGACCGCCTGAGCCGCATGCATGAGGTCCCCCATCCAACACCCTCAAGTTGCTGGCAACAACTTTGAGGTGAGTACATCTGTCATCACCATGTTGCGCGGCTCGGTGGTATTCCGTGGGAAGGCAGGCGAGTGCCCGTGATCTCACTTGAGGAGATTCCACGAGTTGATTGATGGGATCAAGATTAATGGGGTCCCTGCAGACGCCATCCAGCTGAGGTACTTCCCATTTACTCTAGAGGGACAGGTAGAGTAGTGGCTGGAAACCCGACCTCCGGGATCGATCACTACATTCGCCGGCCTGGCTGAAAAGTTCCTCACCCGCTATCATCCTTCATCAAAGATAGCAGACTTGCAGAAGGAGAACACTCATTTTGCACAGGAAGAAGATGAGACCATCCGGGACAGGAGAGATACACCAGTCTCTTTCTGTGGTGTCCCAATCATGGTTTCAACGACGCCTTCAGGCTGGGAACCTTCTATTGGGCTCTCTTCCCTGAAGATAGCAGCTGATTGACTCGGTATGTGGCGGGAACATGCTGACAAAGATGCCACCGCAATTAAATAAGCTCTTCGAGGAGATGGGAGAGAAGGGATATGATTGGGGGACAACTAGGAGGTCTAGGTGAGCACCAGGATGGGGTGTGCATGCTATGAATACCCAGTCATCTGAGTTGGTGCAGGTTGTGTCTAAGCTGGTGTCAGCCATCGATCGGAACAAGATGGTTCCAGGTATAGGGCAGCAGCAAGCAATGTATTGCCAGTGGTGTGAGAGCACCAATCACAGTGTGGAGGATTGCTAGCCATACAAGAGTCTAGCACACTGCAGGAACAACTGAATTTCATTAATAATGCTCCGCGCAACGACCCCTACAGTAGTACATATAACGAGGGGTGGCACCAGCATCGAAATTTCTCTTGGAGTGGAAACAACAATCCCAAGCTGCCGGGCTTCCAGGCTCTTGCAACTGGTTTTCAAAACCAGAGACAACCATACTAGCCCCGCCCTGGCCAGATACATCAGCAGCCAATGTAGTCAAAATCGCGCTTTAAAACTTAAAAACTTACGGTTTTAAGTACCAACAGCTTGGTGCATCTCCATTAATCCCAGCACCGAGCGATCCCCTATCAGAACTGAGGGATTTAGTGACCACCTTGGTCAGCACTAGTACCCAGAAGTTCAACAAATTGGAGAAATTCATGAAAGTGGTTGCGGGCAAATGCATGGAGATTAAAGCTAGTCAGAGGAACCAGCAGGCACCCATGCAGGATATGGACACAAAAATTGGGCATCTGGCAGATGCCCTTGCTTCCAGACCGGCTGGCACACTTCCTGGCGAACCCCTGCCGAATTCAAAAAATCATGAGGGGTTGCAAACCATCATGTTGAGAAGTGGGACTGTGATTGAGGATGCACCACTGAAGAGTGCAAAGAAGGTGACGCAGATCACCCCGAAGCCGGAAGAAGACCTGGTTATAGAAAAGGAGCCGGAGGTTCGGGCCCTAAAGCCCCAGCTAGTAGTGGCGGAATATTAGTCTAAGCTCCTTTTTCCCACCAGGATACACAAAGACCGCTAGAGGCCTAGTTCGGGAACTTCATGTCCATGATTAGGAAGCTGAATGTTCAAGTGCCCTTCCTGGAGGCATTATCTTGGATGCCTCAGTATGCAAAGTTCTTGAAAGATCTCCTCTCTAAGAAGAAGAAGTTGAGCGAGCTATCCACTATGGAGCTCACCGAGGAGTGCTCGGCCATTCTGCAGAACAAGCTTCCCTAGAAGCAGAAGGACCCAGGTAGTTTTACTATCCCGTGCTCCATTGGTAAATTGCATGTAACGAGGTCTTTGGCGGATCTAGGCGCTAGTATCAATGTTATACCATATAAATTGTTCAAGAAAATAGGCCTAGGTGAACCCAATGCAACTAGGATGAATATTCAATTAGCGGACCGATCTGTAGTTCATCCTAGGGCATAGGGGAAGACCTCCTAGTTAAGGTTGGCAGGATCTGTTATCCTATGGATTTTTTTTTGTCTTGGACATCAATGAAGACACAGAAGTGCCCCTTATTCTAGGTAGGCCTTTCCTGGCCACCGCCAAGGCTCTCATAGATGTGCATAATGGGACCCTGATTTTGAGAGATGGCGAGGAGTAGATAACATTCTCCATTGCTAATAATATGACTACTATCTCGCCTGTGCATGCCTTATCTCACCAGGTGCACGAGTTTCGTGTACCCTTTTGTGTCTCCCGTTTTGCAGGAATCTCCTCCCATTCCTTTTAATTTTTTTGATTTTCTCCCTTGTGTTGTGTGCCGTCATTTTCCATATTACCACCAACCAACACTTAAGAGATAAAAAATAATAATAATAGTCAAGGTAATAATAATAATATTAGTCATACAAATAATCATTTATCTCGTATAAACACATTTTTAGTATATGTTAAATTAAACCTATGAATTTTCATATTATTAAATTAAACACATTTCCAAGTTCAATGTTAATCAGAAAACAATATTTTTAATATTAATTTAATTCCAAATGTAATTATAAAAGTTCAAATTATTCTTCTTTGAATTTTCAAAAATAAAGAAAGTGACTATTGATATCCTTTAAGTTATATCTTGAGGAACGACGAATTATCGCCTAAATAGCTATTATAGACGACTGCTTGTCTCTTAACCTGTGTTCGGAGACGAAAAATCGTCTCCTATATCACTTGTAGGGACGACTAGTTGTCCCTAAATTTCTGGTTGTCTCTTAACCTGTGTTCGGAGATGATGAATCGTCCCCCATATCACTTGTAGGGACGACTAGTTGTCCCTAATTTTTTTGTCTTCGAGGATGACTACTTGTCATTTGTATAACTTAAAAGTCTGAACAATTGCATCTTATCTTATAAAGGGGGCATAAAAATGAACGAGAGAATAACTCATAGAATTTTTTGTTTAAATAAGATATCAAACTAATGCTAGAATTTGAAAATGGGTGATGAAGATCAATAAGCTAAAACTAAACTATTATTTAGGGAAAAGGATAATTAGTTCTACCATCATAAGTATTCATAACACACAAGGCAACCAAGAAATCCAGTACCCACTACCCAACTTGTGCACCGCTTAATCTATTCTAGAATTAAATGAAAGAATCAGTGAAATCATTGTTTTTGTATAACCGGAAATCCACTGCAATCTTCCACTTTCTCGGTTTCCCCAAACTAATCCTTTCGGGGACAGCTAACATAATTCTAAATTAATTGAAACTTGATTCATAAGTTTGCGGGGACAATTTTATATGCGTGTCCCCTATATTACTTAGATTTATATTTCCGGAGACAAATTTTAACAGTCGTCCCTTTATATTTGTCCCTAATGCTTCCCAGTTTTGTAGTGTTCCGTCTGCCCCGTTGCCGAAAGAAAAGATCAAAGAGGAGTGGTGGCTGAAACTACAGGTAGCTAAGCCTGCTCAAAAGAAAGCTGGAGACCACTATGAGCTGGTCCCGACCCCCGAGCCACGACCGCCTTGGCCATCCGAGTATTCACTCGCTTGCATCCTACCGGATGGCCAGGTCGAGTTGACATGTGCTAGTGGTCACACCCGTCATGTGCATGGCCACCATCTGATGTTGTACCTCAAAAGCGATGTGGATCCGCTCTTGGAGGCACCGGTCCCTCCACCGCTATGAGCGTCCACCCTCTGCGTCAGCTAAAGACGTCAAAGAAGCGCTTTTGGGGAGGCAACCCCACCACAGTTTGCATTTCTTTCCCTTTTCCTTTTCCATTTTTTTGGGGTTTTTTTAGTCTAGGAGTCTGTCTGGAATGTTATTTGTGCCCCGGGTGGTGTGTTATTGCCTGTGGTTGTGTATTTTTTCGAGTCGGGGCATGAATGGGGTTGGTTGTTGGAAAATGCGGTTTAAATATTTTGACAGGGGAGCCTCGACAGTGAAATTATGGGCAATAGGGGTTATAATTACGACCGTAATCCTCTCTCCCTTGCCCGTAATTCACCCCTCTCATTGGCAGGCTTACGACATAAAAAATAAAGGCATGGAGGACTTAAATACTATTGTATTTTTTGTTCTCTTTGCCCGTATTTCAATCATAACGAGCACTAGGCTGGTCCCGACTGACCCCCATGGGATGCTTGGTTATGCATTTTTCTTTCTTTCCAGACTGAGGCTCGGTGACGGTTTTTCTTTGGATTGTAGACTTGGAACAATAGTTTCTTTCGCCCAGTGTGTGTGTGTGTTTTCATAACTCTAGCTTTGTGCCTTTGGACTGGTCCCCTTCCAGTCCCCTGCTCTTGACTGGTCCGCCCTCTAGTCCCTATTCCCGTCATTTCACAGTAGCATCGTTCCCCTTCCCTCTGATCCATTGAGGGCAATGTCGAACTTAAGTGTGTGTGTGTGTGGGGGGGGGGGGGGGGGTGATTTGTATTTATGGGAACATATGTATGTGTGCTTGGAGCCTAGTACGTTGTCCAAATTTTGAGATTTCAGGGCTCCAACTACTGATGTTTGCATGATCATATGGGCACTATGGTTTATGTGGTGAATCGAATGGCTGTCAAAATTTATGCATGACAACTTGTTGGTGACTAGGACAACCTATAATGATGACTGAGATGTGCAGTAGAGTTGTGTAGGGTTTCAGTTTTTCAACTGTTTGCTTACCAACTATGACTTGGATTGATCACTTATTTTCTACAGTCGTTTATGCATCTTGTTTAGGGAATCAGAATGAGAGATAGAGCATATAGGTAGCCATGTGAGATTTCAGTCTGCTCGTTTCTTTCTTGTGCGATAGATCCCTCTTCCATGATGTGTAGCATTCACGTTGCCACTAATTAGGATGATGGAGGAATAGGATTAGTGCACGACCAAATCGACTGTCCTAGTGTCGTACCCCCTAGTCAGCCCCTTTGAGCCGTGTAATTTTTTTTTCTTTCGGTCTACAATGAAAAATCACCCTTTTTGCATCTCTTAGATGTTCTATAGAGGGGTTTTTGCATGTTCTCTGCTGTTTCTGCTAGAAATAATATGAGGGTTGGAGGTAGTTCTTAAAAGTTGGGCAGGTGTATGAAACAAAGTGCAAAGGTGGTGGTTCTCTCAAGAAATGAAAAAAAGTCAGAAAGAAAAAAAATAAATGAAAGCAAAAGAGAGCCACCATAAAAATCTGAATCATGCTCATTAAGTAGTGTTTCTTAGCAGTTTGGCTTATAAGTACTAACATGTTGTGACCTCATTCACTCTTGTGTCTAAAGAACTTGATCAATGCAGAGTGGTAGAAAGAAAGTAAATGGTTTGAATGATGTTAACTGTGTTGGGTTTGGAACTGTGGAACCTTGTGTTACGAATTCTTCCACCACCTAAAAGGCATTTTCCCCATGTCCAAGACCCTAGCCAATCATCTGAACCCGTGTCTAAGACCTCCTGACTAGTTAGTGGTGACATCCGATATGTGAACTCTAGCATTTAGAGGTTGCCTTCATGGTGAAGAGACGTTAGGAATTGAGAGAATAAGCATGCACATTTTTCTCATCAAATTGTCCTGAGCCCACTGGTCGAGAGTGAGCGATTCATTTCCTTATATTCTTTACCATCTTTACCCCCGGTGAGGACCTAAATTGCTCGGTCTTGATTCTGATGTCTTGAGTTTTATGCATGAGGTAACTGTTTTGAATAAGTGGTTGAGTCGAGTCTATGTTGGTTGGTGAACAGAAGGGAGATTTTTCCTTTATCCAATTTTGCTGCATTCGAATGTCATCTGTGGTGGTTGTCTAGGTTGCCGTTGAGGTTGCTCGTGTGTTAATGCCTAAAATCCAGTACGATTCACATATTTTGTGCCTATATGATATGTCCCCAAAGTTTGCATGATTAAAATGGTTTGAGCTTACCTTGTATCTGACTTGGTTTGTTTGGGGACTAGCAAACGCTTAAGTGGGGGAATTTGATAGCGTCGTATTTGCACATGTTTGCACTCTAGTTTCCTGCCGTTTTAGCTTGAATTTGTGGTTCATTTGCCTATTTTGATGCTAGGTTGTGCTATTTTTTCACATTTTAGGTCCTAGCAGGTAAATGAAGGCAATGACGCAAGTTTCGGGTCATTCAGAGGTCATTTGGCAATTCAGGGTGTAAAATATCGTTGTCCCCTGAAGAATTACGACCGTGCTTCTAATGACGTCTGCCGATATTTTTACTGCTGAGCCTTGAGAGTGGTCAAGTGAAAAATACGACAATCTTGATAAGAATTACGGTCGTATTTTGCTTGATCCTGCTTGTAAATTTTATGTCGAACCTAGCCCGTGAAGATGTCTGAGGAAGTGAAAAATACGAGAAGGACTAGTTTAGAAATACGGTCGAGGTGAATACGTGCTGTAATTTGGTAAATACAAACGTATTTATCTCTTCGCCGGCTTAAGTGAAATGTGCGTTTTGGGCAAAATATGGGCGTATTTGAATTACAAACATATTTCTGCCAGTATTTCGCCTAGAATCGGGTTGAAAGAGGCGTATTCGAGCCAAAGGAGTGGATTCGGCTTTTTGAAGCAAAAATTGATTTTTAGAGAGAGAAAGTGTGAAGAACAAACCCTAGGTGCTATTTGGAGTGGATTCTCACCATTGAAGCCCAGATTGCATCCTCAGGAGTGAAGATTGACATCCCGGAGCAGATTATTTCCATCTTTATGAGTATGACTGCTTTGATTTCTGGTTTCCTCTTTCTCTCACTTGGGTATGAAGAACCCTAGTTCCATTTGTTAGGGATCTTGATTGTAATAACTTTTGGGGTGATAAATTGTTTGATTATAATCGATTGAAGTCTATTTATTGAGTCAATTGAATCCTGATCAACTTCTCTTGATTTCTGCTGCAACCCGTGATAGATAGAATCTGAATAGGTTGTTAGAGTTTCTTCAATCGATATGAGTGAATTGATTATACGAGAGTTAGTCAATTTACTGTTTTGTACTGGAATCTGGGTCCAGTAGTGGAGTTATGTATTAATTGCCTTAGCTTTCTATCCCAGTGAAGACTAGTCGTCTGCTGGTTAGTCTGTCAAAGAGGCTTGGTCAGCTAGAGAGATTCCAAGCTACTATCGGATCTTCCGCTGTTTAATCAACAGTAAATCAACCTAAGGAAATCACAACTTGGACCTAACTAAGGAGCTAGGGGGACTCATTCCCGAGTGAATCTTCACTTGCTTCAGGAAACCAGATAATTTATTGCATTCTTTCTGCTTCATTTTAAATTCATTTCACTAAGCTTTCCCGCTAGATAATAGATAATCACGAAGTAGGCAGTACATCGAGGCCATGTGTTGACATTTATTACTTGATTCTGCTATACCGCATTTCCATTATGCGATTACACTTGGTCGTAGTTTGGTGTTGTGTTTTAGCGTGTCAACACGTGGTACCACAGAAGAGTTAGTACCTACGCGGACCAGACAATAAACTTAACAAACAAGAAAAGAGAAATCATGAATGACACTATGAAATCCAGGATAGCTTAGGGCATTATGTGCCACTAAATGGGCCCAACCGTCATTTGCTAAAGCGCAAAATTAATTTATAGCTTTGGTAGTGAATATCACTATTATTATACAAAGTGAACATTTTAAAATATTGATTTTATTTAGGCTTTGTTTCCTCCTTGTTTTTATTAACCTAAGATCAAGGTTTTCAAACTGTGGGTTGACCCACTTTTACCCGGAGCCGGTTAGAAAAATAGACTGCACACATCCGTCGGGTCGACCGCTGTAAGGTATCACGTTGGAAGTCAAACTGTGTCGTTTTTCCTTTGATTTGCAAAATGCATCTATTCCTGTTTCCCTTTTTTGCCTAACCCAATTGTTGAAATTGTAAGTTGCACATTTGAATATTGATGTTATATAAGTGTGTTTGAATATTCACTATGTGTTGGATCTAAGTACGACTTGTTAGTTTGGTATAATATTATATGTTATCACTCATATGTTAGATAAGATTTGATATAACTTATAAACGTATGAAAAACATAATAATTTTTTTCCATATATATGGGCTAAAACGGTCGGACCATTATTTTCAATCCACTTTCTCAACCGGACCAACGGACTAAACCGGGTTGACGACCTTGTTTCAATCCACTTTCTCTTCCTAAGACAATGATTGTTTGGGTCCAACTGCCGGCTCTGAAAGTTCACTTCTACCACAATGAAGTCCTGAATACTTTGGGTAATCTTATTGGCAGGACGATCAAATTGGATTATCACACTCTCAACCGTCAGCGAGCGAAGTTTGCATGCTTGCAGTGGAAGTTGACTCGACTCTACTGTCACCCTAGGAATTGGCCAAGTGAAACCATTTTCTAAAGCATAGTATAGCGGGTTAGGTTTATATGTCAACCCGGGTCCTAGATTTGATGACTACTCAGTGAATTCTTGTTATCTAGCAATGAAACTGGAATGCAAGTCTAACTAACAAACTAACAAAGCAGGTAAACGGTTGTATTCAAGTTAAGAGAGGTCACCCGGATACGGTTCCCCCTAGACTGCAGTTAAGCCAGATTGTAATTACCAAGTTCAGTTTCTATGAAAGTTATACTGCGGAAGGTTCTTAAACAGCCTGAAGTCTCGACTAAAGGTCTTCAGACCCTCTCAATCTGAATCTCTAGCGGGCGACTAACCTCCACCGGAGTAGACAGATTGAGGCCCTAAGAACAAAACCTCCACTACCGGAGTAAACCCGGTACAGAATAGTGAGTTGGTTCCTCGACTAAAGTCACCAATTCCCTACCTTCAATCAAGGATGCTCTATCAACCTAGGCAGATATTCTCATTCTAGGTTAAAGCAGAAACAACAGGAATTTGATCAGGATTCAAGTCATTCAATCATTCAAACCTCAATCGAATATAATCAATCATAGAATCAGTACTTGGGTTCATACAATCAAACCTAACATACAGATCTAGGGTTCTCCATACCCAGATGAATGGGAGAACTACTCCATGGAGAAAGAAGCAAAAGCATAATCAGACGCGGAATTCATACTGTGAAGGATGGATTCCTGCTCCTGGATGTTGATCGGCACTTCTCCAAGCTCAAACTGGCCTCCAATGGTGATGAAGATCAAGCTAGGGCACTTGGAGACTCTTGTTCGTCGCTTTCTCTCTCTAGGAATCGCCCTCTCTCTCAAAAACTCCAATCCCCACGACTTGTGGCTGAAAATATGCTTAAAAGCAGAAAATCCCGACTCACACGGCCAGGGTGGCACGGCCATGTGGCTTACCCAGTTGCCCGTGTGAGTCAAAACGCTGCGTTCCAATTAGTTCGATTTTCAGGCTACTCACACGGCCAGGGTCGCACGGCCGTGTGAGATTTCCATCTGCCCGTGTTTGCTCTCGGCGAAACTCGCACGGCCAGGCCACTCCTTCACACGGCCGTGTGAACATCAGGGCAGGCCGTGTTTGCTCTCGGCGAAACTCGCACGGCCAGGCCACTCCTTCACACGGCCGTGTGAACATCAGGGCAGGCCGTGTTTGCTCTCGCACGATCTCACGCGGCCAAAGTGGAGAGTTGCACGGCCGTGTGAGTTGTGGGTGTGCCAGTGTGACCTACTTTGTGACTCGCCTCGCGCCCGATCTTCGCCCAATCGACCCCGAACTCGCTCCTAAACCTTCATCCACTTGCTAGGACTTGAAATATCACAAACAAGCACAACCTAGCGTGAAATCGGTCTAAAACACGAGAAACCACATCTCCAATGGTGTAAGAACAGGGGTGAAAACATGTGTAATTAACGGTCTATCAAACACCCCCACACTTAACCGTTTGCTTGTCCCCAAGCAAACCAAGTCAGACACAAGGTAAGCTCAAAACAACAAGGCATGACATTTATGCTAGCGCCTAGGTCCGCCAAGGACTTCCCTACATGCATGCTGCCAATAACAAGAGGGATAGTGAAACTCCCTGGATCTTTTCGCTTCTTGGGCAGCTTGTTCTGTAGGATGGCAGAACACTCCTCGCTCAGCATCACTGTCGAAAGATCCCCAAGTTTCTTCTTGTTGGTGAGGAGGTCCTTCATGAACTTGGCATACTTGGGCATCTTCGACAGTGCCTCCACGAACGGCATGCTGATGTTGACCTGCTTCAACATTGCCATGAACTTGGCAAACTCAGTCTCCAGCCTGTCTTTATGCAGGCGAGTGGGGAAAGGAAGCTGAGGTACATGCTCCTTAACCACTGGCTGTGGCTTGGGAGCAGGCGTTGTTGTGTTTCCCCCACTTCTGCAGTATCAGCTGGAAGTGTTGAAGCAGGTAGTGGTTTATCTCGACTAGGCTGGGCAGGAGCAGCTGATGTGGTCTTGCCACTCCTGGTAGTGATGGCATCAAGCTGCTGGAGCTGGTGAGGATCCCGAGGGTTCGGAACAGTGGTGGCAGGCAAAGTCCCTGGCGCCCTGGTGGTGTTCTGGCGGGCCAAGATACCCACCTGGTTCTGCAGGTCTTGCAAGATGGCACCCTGTTTCCTCTGACCTGCCTCTAGTGACGTGATAGCTGCCTGAGTGCTAGTCATGAATGAGGCGAGAATATTTTCCAACTTCGTTATCTGAGTATCTGGAGCTGCAGCTGCAGCTGGCTCGGCGAACTGGCACTGGGACTGCTGGAATGGTTGCCCCTGCCTAGGCTGGTATGGCTGCTGCTGTGGGGCTGGCCTCTGTCGAGCCTGGAAAGGCTGCCTCTGCTGAAAGCCACCAGCTGGTGCTGGGAAACCAGGTGGCTTAGTGGTGTTGCTGCCCCAAGAGAAGTTGGGATGCTGGCGCCACCCCTCATTATATGTGTGGCTGTACGGGTCGAGGCGCCGGGTATTGGCGATGAAGTCCAACTGCTCTTGGGGAGTAGTAGATTCCCTCATAGCCTGGCAGTCTTCCACTAAGTGATTCGAGCTCTCGCACCACTGACATTGAGCAACTGGAGGTGTAGCCATACCTCTGCCCGGAATAAGACTGTTGGGCTGCTTCAGCTACCTGCTGCTCAAGCCCGGATCTGGTCTCCATGGCGTGCACACCACGGTCCCGGGACTGTCTGCCTCGGCTACCCTGTCCCCAAGAATGATCTCTGGCAGCCAAAGTACTGATCATCTGGTTCAGCTCGGGTGGAGTCTTAGTAAGAATATCCCCTCCTGGGCATAGAGACTCATTCACCCTCTGGCTATCTGGAGAGAGGGCACTGTAAAAGTTCCCCACTGTGAATGCATCACTGAAGCCATGATGGGGGCATTGCCAGAAATAGCCTATGTACCGCTCCCAAGCATCACGAAGTGACTCATCTGGCTCTTGGCGGAAGTGAGTGATCTCCCGCTGGATCTCTGTAGTCTTCGATGCCGGATAGTACCTGTGCACGAACTTGTCAGCCAGATCGTCCCAAGAGGTGATGGACAATGGGGGCTGGGTCTCCAACCACCTCTTAGCATTCCCCGCCAGAGAATGGGGGAAGAGATGAAGGCGGATTGCATCATCCGGGACACCATTCAGCTTGAACCCGTTCGTCAGCTGCAGAAAACGGGAAAGATGCACCCTGGCCTCCTCATTCTTCAAGCCATGGAACTGGATAGAGGATGTGATGAGCTGAATCCAGCATGGCTTGATCTCGAAGTTGTTTGCTGGAATAGGCGGGTAGAGGATGACCGGGCGGATGTCAGCAATCCGTGGAGTGTAGTAGTACTCCAAGGTGGGACCCGGCTGCGGTGGATGATGAACTCCATGATCCTGGGGTATGGGGTTGTTCCCCAGCACCTGATTCACAGGGGGAGCCTGCTGAGGATTCCCCTGGTGCTGATTGTAGTCTCCGTCCATCCCGTACTCTTCTTTAGAATCGCTACTCAAGTGGCCGTCTAGTCGCTCCTCCGTAGCCAGTCTAGCTCGCTGTTGTCTCCTGAGTTGGCGACAGGTGCGGTCAATCTCTGGATTCAACGGCAGTAAACCTCATGACTGGCTACGGGTCATGCACTACCTGCACACACTCAAGCAAGCAAACCCGTGAAGGCACAAGTGGGACAAAGCAAACAAAGCGAAAGGAAAAGCTAAATTAACAGAAATCACTTTTCTTCAACAACCTAGCTGTCCCCGGAACGGCGCCAAAAACTTGACTCGACTCTACTGTCACCCTAGGAATTGGCAAAGTGAAACCACTTTCTAAAGCGTAGTATAGCGGGTTAGGTTTATATGTCAACCCGGGTCCTAGATTTGATGACTACTAAGTGAATTCTTGTTATCTAGCAATAAAACTGGAATGCAAGTCTAACTAACAAACTAACAAAGCAGGTAAACGGTTGTATTCAAGTTAAGAGAGGTCACCCGGATATGGTTCCCCCTAGACTGCAGTTAAGCCGGATTGTAATTACCAAGTTCAGTTTCTATGAAAGTTATACTGCGGAAGGTTCTTAAACAGCCTGAAGTCTCGACTAAAGGTCTTCAGACCCTCTCAATCTGAATCTCTAGCGGGCGACTAACCTCCACCGGAGTAGACAGATTGAGGCCCTAAGAACAAAACCTCCACTACCGGAGTAAACCCGGTACAGAATAGTGAGTTGGTTCCTCGACTAAAGTCACCAACTCCCTACCTTCAATCAAGGATGCTCTATCAACCCAGGCAGATATTCTCATTCTAGGTTAAAGCAGAAACAACAGGAATTTGATCAGGATTCAAGTCATTCAATCATTCAAACCTCAATCGAATATAATCAATCATAGAATCAGTACTTGGGTTCATACAATCAAACCTAACATACAGATCTAGGGTTCTCCATACCCAGATGAATGGGAGAACTACTCCATGGAGAATGAAGCAAAAGCATAATCAGACGCGGAATTCATACTGTGAAGGATGGATTCCTGCTCCTGGATGTTGATCGGCACTTCTCCAAGCTCAAACTGGCCTCCAATGGTGATGAAGATCAAGCTAGGGCACTTGGAGACTCTTGTTAGTCGCTTTCTCTCTCTAGGAATCGCTCTCTCTCTCAAAAACTCCAATCCCCCCAACTTGTGGCTGAAAATCTGCTTAAAAGCAGAAAATCCCGACTCACATGGCCAGGGTGGCACGCCCGTGTGGCTTACCTAGTTGCCCGTGTGAGTCAAAACGCTGCGTTCCAATTAGTTCGATTTTCAGGCTACTCACACGGCCAGGGTCGCACGGCCGTGTGATATTTCCATCTGCCCGTGTTTGCTCTCGGCGAAACTCGCACGGCCAGGCCACTCCTTCACACGGCCGTGTGAACATCAGGGCAGGCCGTGTTTGCTCTCGCACAATCTCACACGGCCAAAGTGGAGAGTTGCACGGCCGTGTGAGTTGTGGGTGTGCCCGTGTGACCTCCTTTATGACTCGCCTCGCGCCCGATCTTCGCCCAATCGACCCCGAACTCACTCCTAAACCTTCATCCACTTGCCAGGACCTGAAATATCACAAACAAGCACAACCTAGCGTGAAATCGGTCTAAAACACGAGAAACCACATCTCCAATGGTGTAAGAACAGGGGTGAAAACATGTGTAATTAACGTTCTATCAGAAGTTGATCTGTCAAATCATCTTGTTCCTCGGATTTGGCTTGATAATGCGTGGCAGAAAGTGGAATACGAGAATCTCCCAGAAGTCTGCTTCGAATGTGGTAAGAACGGGCATACGGCGAGAGGTTGTCCCTAACTTCAATCTACAAATTTAGTTACTCTGGTGGCAATTACAGGCGCGGCGTTGCCGGTCAATTTAGTTACGGATGCGGTGGACAAACCGAACCATGGGTTCGGACCGTGGATGCTAGTTTCCCGGAGAAGCCGGCAGAATCAGAGGGATATTGACAGGAAAGGAAAGCTGGAGAATGAGGTTGGGATGGCTAATTTAGGGAAAGGAGGTGTAGTTATTAAGGAAAATGCAGCTCCAGCACAGCTAGAGACCCAATCTTCCCGATCCCAGCATTCCGATCTTCTTAGCCAGGAAAGGACAAACATAAATGGAAAGAAGAATGGAGAGGAGGGAAATAAAGGGAAGGAAAAGATTCACACGGAAGCTGCAGTTAGTGGAAAAGGCTTGTTGGGCTCTCCACCCCTCTCGCATCAGCCCCCGAAGAACCCGAAGAAGAGAAGTGACGCTAGCCTGACCCCAACATCCCTCCAGCCTCCGAAGACCCACCTAAGCCCACACAAGGGCCCATCCACGTTAGCCAGCTCAGCCCAACCGCCTAGCCCGCTCGACTCTTCTCTCCAACTCCCCACTCCGTCGGCAGTTCACACCGTTATTGGGACTAACGGGACTGTGATGCAGATTGTTAGTCCCCCTTTGACTGATTTTGCGAAGCCCCCTGACGCCCATCTTTCCTCATCGACGACATCTACCCGGCTGAAACTAAATAAAAATAAGAAGACGTCGGTCAAGAAGTCGTCAACCCGTCCAAGTCCGGCGAAGGCTCTTCAATTCTGGACACCCAAAAAGGATCAGAAACCCAAATCAAAGGCTAGACTGCCGGTTCTTACCCTCCAAGAGATCAACGCTTGGACGAACGCAGCCAAACAGCTGAGCGGGAATACCGGAGAGGTTGCGCCGGCCTTTATTCAGGAGAAACGACGTCCCGCAGACACTCCTGCCGATCAGGCGATCAACCCCACTCAATGAGCTTTCTCGCCCTCTTAACCCTTCTTTCTCCCCTTTTAGTAAATATCTTTGTCTTTGAATAAGATTTTTAATGTCAAAATTCTTTCTTGGAGTGTTGGTGGTGCAGTTGGAAGAGCTTTTGTTCGCGTCTTGAAGCTGGTCATCAACACCAATCGTCCGGACTTCGTGATCCTTTTAGAACCCCAAATTAGCGGTGAGGCTGCCAATGCTGTCTACGACAAATTGGGTTTTCCCAATTCCATTCGAGTTGAGGCGACATGCAGGAAGGGCGGTATTTTGATGTTCTGGGATGATAAGAATTTCTCTCCAACTTTGATCTCAGCTTGCAACCAGCATATCTCCCTCCGGATTGAGCAGCCTAACCATCCCCCGTGGGCTTTGACGACAATATATGCTTCTCCTAGACAAAGAGAGCATCGTACTCTTCGGAATTCGCTCATCAATCAAAGCAAGCTGAGCAACATGCCCTGGCTCCTTACGGGCGATTTCAATGCTATTCGGGATCCGCCGGAGAAAGCTGGTCTGGTTGTGAGCTACACCGCAAGGAGATGCTGCCTATTCAATGAAAGGATCAACTTGGCAGAGTTAGTCGACCTAGGTTTCTCGGGACCTAAGTTTACGTGGACTAGGGATGATCAATCCCATACTTTTAAGGCCAGCCGTCTGGATAGGAGTCTCTGCAACCTGGCATGGAATTCTCACTTTCCTTCCACCTCGGTGATACATCTCCCACGGGCGCAATCTGATCACAATCTTATCTTAAGAATTGTTAACTCGCAGAACAGACCTCCAAACTCTGCTCGTCCCTTCCGCTTTGAAGCCGCCTGGTATACCCATGCTCAATTTCTGGAGTTGATTACTAATTCTTGGGGCGATCAAGCTCCTTTCCCTGTTTCTCTGTCTAATCTTGCAGGTACCATCAAGGATTAGAATGAGAACGTCTTCGGCAACGTCCATAAGAAGAAGAGACGAATTTTAGCTCGCATGAAAGGGGTCGAGGAAAGGCTTGCTTACAACTTTTCTCCTGGCTTGGCGAAGCTCCACTCAAAGCTGGAGGCCGAATTGGATAAAATCTTAGAGCAAGAGGAGCTGATTTGGTTCCAACAGACACGTGACCATTGGTAAAGTACGGGGGAGAGAAATACGACATACTTCCAACACCAGACTAATCTACGGAGGAGGAGGAGAAGGAAGAGAATTGAGGCCTTGCAGGATGAGAATGACAATTGGGTTACTGATTCCTATTCCCTTGCCCTGCTAGTTTTTTATTTTATTTCTAACTTGTATATGCATGACGATTCCGTGTATGAAGACAGGCTTCCGAAAGGGCGATTTCCTCGGCTGAGATAGGAGGAGATGATAATGCTTCTCCACCCCTTCACCATGCTAGATATCCACAAAGTCATCTTTGAAATAAAGCCCTTCCAAGCCCCTGGGCCTGACGGCTTTCACGCGGCGTTTTACCAACAAGCTTGGAAGACGGTGGGGAAGTCTTTTTCGAATATGGCTATGGCTTTCTTCTCCACCGGGACTCTTCCCACTTCGGTCACAGACTCAACTCTGGTCCTTATACAAAAGGTGGAGTCACCAAAGAATGTGACTCAGCTTCGCCCGATCTCCCTCAACAACGTCAGCCTCAAGGCCATCACGAAGGGCATGACAAACAGGCTGGAGGCCATCATGCGGAACATGGTGTCTCCTCGCCAAAACAACTTCATTTCTGGTAGACAGACCGCCTACAACATCATTATAGTTCAGGAAGTTTTACAATCTCTCAGGAAAAAAGAAGGGCAAAAAAGGATCCGAAGAAGGCCTACGACAGATTGCGATGGGATTTCTTGAGAGATACTCTGAAGGAAATTGGCCTCCCAAGCTCGTGGATTAGCTGCATCATGTACTGTGTGGAACAGAACAGGATGAGAATCTACTGGAATGGGGAGCTCTCGCAGCCTATATCCCTGTCCCACGGAGTTCTCGAGGGAGACCCTCTTTCCCTTTATCTCATTGTTCTTTGCATAGAACTGTTATCTCATAGAATATATGCTGCAGTGAGTGATGGCCTTTGGAAGCCTTTGAGGCTATCACCGAATGGTCCCCCTCTAACCCATATTTTATTTGCAGATGATCTGTTTTTGTTTGCTGAGGTAGAGTTCCGCCAAATTAAGACTATGAAACGGTGCCTAAATGACTTCTGCTCTAGTTCTGGGCAAAGGGTCAGCTTCAGCAAATCTATCCTTTACGTCTCTCCTAACATAGCCCAAAGGAAAGCGTCTCGCCTAAGTCAGCTGTCGGGTATTCCTGTCAAACCAGCCTTGGGGAGATATTCAAGCAATCCATGAGAGAGTGACGAATGACATATACCAGTCTCTGTTGCTCCGTATTCATAAACGAATGGCCCCGTGGAAAGTTAAGCGGTTGTCTATTGCTGTTGCTTTGCCTGTTTATAATATGCAGAAGGAGATTCTTCTGGCTAGCGTCTGCAAGTCAGTGGACAAGTTCAACAGAGATTTTATTTGGGGGGACGAGGAGGACAAGGCTAGGATGCACCTGGTTGCCTAGGACAAGATGACGATGCCGAAGAGTCAGGGTGGTGTAGGTATCCGGCCTACTCGCGAGGCAAACTTGTCCATGCTAGCAAAATGTGGATGTAGTCTCCTCCAAGACAAAGTCAGCCTCTGGACCCAGCTAATGCGAGCAAAATACGGACGTGACCGTCAAGGCCTCGACATGATCCGCCCCCGTCAGGGAAGTTCCTTCACCTGGGCTAGCATCTCCAAAGTTCCTAGTCTTCTTAAGAAAGTTTGTGCGTGGAATATTAAAAGTGGTAAGAACACACATATCTGGCGTGACTGTTGGGTTTCGCAGGTTCCTCTCTAAGAGCTTGCAGTTGGTAGTATTCCGCACGAGCTAGAGGGAGTCAAGGTAGTAGAGATGGTCAAAGATGATGGTTGCTGGGACACAGAGCAGTTTGCCAACCTTTTGCCTCCTGAGACTGTGCAGAAGATCCTCTGTATCGCAGTGGACAGGGATACGCAGGAGGAGGATAAGCATTTTTGGTTGGCTACTGCTGATGGGAATTTCTCCACCAAATCAGCTTATAATCTCATCACTCAACGACCACCAGATCAGGATGAGAAAGTGTGGAAGAGCATTTGGAGACTCCCGACACCAGAGAGGATCAAAGGGTTCATGTGGCAAGTCTACCGGGATCAGCTAGCCACTAATGCGCTTCGCTACTCCAAGAGAGTTGCGGATAATCCGTATACACTAGGTGTACTGGCCAGCCATAGACCATCCTTCACATAATCAGAGACTGCCCGCCGGCGTTGTTCCTCTTATCACGGCACGTCCCCAGCGAACTCCAGTCAGCCTTCTTCACCTCCCCGCTTCATGTTTGGTTGCGCTCCAATTTATTGAGCACCGCCTCGACAGGATCCGGAGTGGGATGGCCGGGTTTCTTTAGTATCGCGGCCTAGCTTTTATGGAAAAATCGCAACACATCCACTTTTCATGGACTTGAAGCTGCTCTGACACCCCCAATTTTGGAGCACTCGATCTTATCCAAAGCTAAACTTTGGAGTGACTCTTGGAACTCACCGTCTCCCCTTCCGCACAACAGAGCTCACCCATCGCCTCGGATTTTGGCGAACTTCGGATGGACTCCACCAGCGCAGGGCTGGATTTCTCTCAATATCGACGGAGCTTCGGCGGGCAACCCAGGTCCGGCCGGGGCTGGTGGGGTGCTGCGTGACAACACGGGAAGATGGCTTGGAGGTTTCGTGGCGAACCTAGGTACAGTGATTGTTGCTCTAGCGAAGTTATGGGCCTTCAATCATGGTATCGACGTGGCCTGGAATGGAGGCCACTGAGCTGTGGCTATTTCCTCAGATTTCCATCTGGCCATCCATCTTATTGAAAGCAGGTCTATTCCAATTCACCCCTATGCTACTCTACTCTCGGTTATCTAGAGAAAGCTTAGTCGTGATTGGGTGGTTCGCATCACCCACATATCGGGAAGGAAATAGAGTCGCGGACTGGCTCTCGAAGCACAGTCTCGTCTATCCCTACGGTAGCATGAGCTTGCAGACCCGCCGATCAGACTGTCCTTGATTCTTAGAGACGATATGATAGGAGTTACTCTTGAACGCCGGATTGTAGCGCCCCCTCTCCCCCGCTGTAGTCTCCCCTTGTAACCTTTTTTCTTTTTGCTCGGCCTCGGCCTCCCTTCAATGCAAAAAAACTAGCGGGCATGATTCTTTTAATTTGTTACTTATTAATATCGTACTAGATTCGTTGATCGGACCAATAGAACCTACAACCGGTTATATTCGTAGAATGATTTATGTGTTTAGACTATCAGTTATGTATCGGTCTTCAGTGATTTACCGAAGGTATAGTAACATTTAACTATTGATTCATGCATCACTAATTTTCAAAGGTTGTAAAATCGCATCGAAGGTTATATCGGACAAGTCGATGTTAGGATATTTATTCTTAAATCGTGGTTTAACTGTAGCGGAACGATTTGATACAGTAAAATCTGTACCGACTTTAGCTCCGATATCCAATTGGACCACTGGTAAGATACGATTTCACAAATACTACTAATTTTTTCATTTCATCATTCAATCTGCTTCAAAAATATTTTTTCCTACTAATTATTGGGCTAATGTTGATTTCCACTTTTTATTTCTTTGTTTTTCTATAGTTTTCCTCGCCGCTTGTGCTAGGAATTTCCAACAACCATTATAAATGGTAAATAAAGAACCAATAGTAAACAACTATCATTATAGATACACCGTTGAAAAAAAGAAAAATTTAAAAAAACAATCATAACAACACAATAGGTGATAATTGTATCTAAAAAAATATTTGAAGAATTAGAATAAAAAACCAAGTCATTTTGTGAATTATTATATCAAATAAGTACATACTTGCATTAGATATGTATATGTATGTATTTGTTAAATGACCACTCTATCATTACCTAACTACCACTTTAAATACGTCCAACAACAATAAAATTACATTACAAACAAATAACAACCACCCCACATAGCCGCAACGCGCGCATCACAACCTAGCATGTTTTTATTATGAGGTTGAACACTAGCCGATGACTTGACTTATTGTAGTGAGGGTTTAATTAGGAAACGAGAATCTATACCATCACCATGGATTAAGTGGGCATTTTAAAGAAGTTTTGTTGATGTTCTTAACAAGTTGTTTTGGGTAACGATTGGTGTGAGTATGAAAGTTGGTTTTTCGGAGTCGAAAGTTGCTCAATGTTAGGAACATGTAGTACGTACCGCCTTGGAGGATTAAGAATTATCAACTAAGCATTGAGCGTTTGGTTGAAAGTCATCAAGCATGGCTGACCGCTAAGTTTTGCACATCTTAGTCAAACATGATTGGACCCAACTATCGTTATACGAGATTGAATTTAATATGTTGGTTCATTTCATCCTTTTTATATGTTGATGAATTTTTAGGGCAAAGACATGTCAGCGTATATACACAATCTATATAGAATAAGAAAACTATCGTCTCATTTCAAATTTCTTAATAGGAGACTGACTCGCATGTACCGCCACACTAGAAAGTGGCCAAGTGTAACCACCTCCCAACGCGTCGTATTTTATTTGTCAACCCAAGTCCTATATATGATGACTACTTCGTGAATGAGCCCTGTAGGGTCTGGCACTGCTGCCTCTACTGTAAGACACCAACTGGTGTTGTGAATCCAGGAGGCTTGGTGTTGTTGTTGTTGTTATTGTTGCCACTCTAGGAGAAATTGGGATGTTGGTGCCACCCCTCATTATAGGTACCACTGTAGGGGTCAAGGCGCCGAGCATTGGCAATGAAGCCCAACTGCTCCTGGGGGGTGGAAGACTCCCGCATAACTTGACAATCCTCCACCAAATGGTTTGAAATTTCACACCACTAGCACTGGGCTAGAGGAGGTGCGGCCATGCCTCTTCCTGGTATGAGGTTGTTAGGCTAATTCATTGTCTGTTCCAGCTATGCCACCTCTTGCTCAAGATTACTGGACAAGGACACGGTTTTTCAAAGCTTCATGGAGATGCCTTCATCATCGATGGTGGCGTCATCGATCACTTTTATGTCTAGCTAAGTTGACCATTATTTAGGAATGTGAATTGTATGATTTTTATGTTCTACTTCTAAGATTTAATGAGATGGTATATGATTTGTATATGTTAATGAATTAGTCATGTGATGCTTATGTTATTCGAATATCCTAGCTTTGTGATGCCCTAACCATGAAATGTCTTTATCATCTGTTATGTTCTTACTATAACATTCCTTATAATATCAACATCGATTGCCTATGAAACTCAAGTTATTTGATATGTTAATGCCTCATGTATGCATGTTTATTTTGACTCAACTATGCATTGCCTATATGGACTCGATGCTTGATATTTAGATCATCAATGTTATAGAAAATTACAATGGTTTGTAAAAGCCCTTAATAGTTAATGTGTTATCCTTACTTCTTTGTTTGTTTACTTAGTCTTGTGGCATGAAGCGAACACAACCATTAGCTAGTCATAATTATTTCTGTATATGGTGAAAGCTATATTATGATGACCTTAGTGGAAGGGATAGGGTTACATGATAAAAGATGCATCAATGCTTATCATCGATGGGATTGTATGCATGATCATCGAGATGAAACTACCTAAACAGTGTTTGTTTTATTGCTTTCTTGGCTTTGACTAGATAATATATTTTTCAACCATCAATAGGGAACCTCAACCCGTCTTATTTACTTTTCTTGCATCAGCATTTGAACATAAGCGATTTGTTTTGAGTAGCTACTGTCAAAAGACCGTATGGAATAGGACCCTAGGAATTCCTAGGATCAGTGGCGAAACCAGGATTGTCGGGGAGGTGTGTCGCCGATAATACAATAATAATTAAATAAAAAAATTAATTGTAAATTAATTCATAAAGTTCACAATGTCATTTTTACAAAGAATCACGATGACTTTTCATCTATTTAAATGTATAAAAAATACATTCATCATTTATGTTGCAAAGCAAATCTTTTTTCGAATATACACAACTAAACAATCATTCATAAATTGGTCACTCAACCAATTTCGAAGATCGTTCTTGATTATCTTCATAGCTGCAAATGCTATTTCACAGCTTGCAGTTGCAACATATAAAGTCAATATCAACTTCAAAAGCAAGTATTATGGTGGATCTTGGTCGTGGCCGCTTGGGCTTTTGTGGTTTTTTTCTTTGTCCCTTAATGAAAGGATCAAACCCAGCACACGTGTATATTGGTATGGTCTGTGAGTTTTTTTAATAGCAATTGATAGTAGTATGAGTTATTTTAAACAAACTAAAAAGGAATTATGGTTAATTAAATTTAAGATTGATTCATTTATATAATAAAAATCTTCCAGTCTAATGAAGGTGTGTCGGCTGTAATTATCAAAGGGTTTTCGGAATTCCCGAACTAAAAAATTTTGTACCGAAAATATGTAGTTCCTTCAAAAAATTCTCGAGGGAGGGTGTATCAGAGGACACACCCTCCCATGACTTCGGTCCGCCCCTGCCTAGGATTACCACTTGTTTACTGCACATCAGTACCATCCTATGTGTTTTAAGACTCATGCATGATTAGTTGTTTATGATTGAGTTAAGTATCTTGTTATTCATAAATGTTGATCTGGTAGAGTACTCTCGTGCTATTTTTGACCTGGAAAGTTCACTTATGATCCACTATCAAAGATTGATGGTTGAAAGATGATTATTAGTATTCATTGAGTTGCATGATTGTGAGAAGTGTTTGCTTGGGGACAAGCAAAGTTCATGTGTGGGGTATTAATGATTACGCTCAAATTATAGTGTTTATCACTAACAATATTTTATACATTTCACTTCTATCGATGCATCTTTAGTATATTTTACTATATTTTGCATAGATTTCATAACTATTTAATCAATGTGGTTATTATACAACTAGGTTGAGTTTTTGTATAATTTTATGTTTTTTTGGTGTAGTTTTGTACTTTTCAAGGTGAAACATAATCAAGGATTAATTGGATCAATCATTCAATCAAATAGCAAGATCAAATGAGTAATTTTTTCATGAAAACAAAGCCTATCGAAGGGAAGTCTTTAAATGAAGTCTTCATATGAGCCCCAGAAGAGCTCACAGGACAAGTTTCATTCCAAATATAAGAAAAAAATTGTGATTGTGCGAACCATCGTTGGGCCGCCACCTGACCAAATTCAACAAGTCACTTCCAAAACCCATGGAGAGGTTATTTGTGGGCCAAGAGCACACTATAGGAAGACAAGGGGTGGCATTAAACCCCAAGCCCATAGAATCTTCTGGAATATTCCTTATTTTATTTCGTTCCCAAGTCAAGGAAACCTAAGCTCCAATGGTACAAGTATGCTTTTGACCGTGTTGTAGGAGAAAAAAGCCTTAGAAGCCTTTCTCCTATGTACTATGAATAGAGAGTCAGGCTATAAGAAACCTTTCATCATCGATGGTGGTACCATCCTCTTATCTTATGTATCGCTAGTTCAAATTTTTGTTAAGTAAGTGAATTCTTTTGAAGCTTTATGCATCTTCTTTCTATAATTTAATGAGATGGTTATATCATTAGATGCTTTAGTCATTCAATGCTTATATCATTAGATGCTTCAGTCATCTGATCCTTATACCATTTGACGCATATATGCTTATACCATTCGATGCATATATCATCTATTATGTGCTACTATGGTATTGCTTCTAATATAATGTTAAGTGTTAGGAAACTACTCTTATGTTACGTGTATTGTCTTATGCATGTATCGAGGGGAATGATAAACCATTCATGCTTAATACCCTAGTTATCAATGCTATAGCCATACTATGGCTCATAGAGACCTTAAAGTAGTCAATTTGCTATCCATACTTCCTTGTTTGATTAATTAGTTCATGGCATGAAGCGAAAGCACACATTCGCTCATTGTCGTTCCTCTCTCATATGATGAAAGCTCAGTTAGGAATGCTTTAATGGAACGGATAGGGTTATATGATAGAAGATGTGTTGATATATATCATTATTGAGATTGAGATGTATGATCATCTAGATTCCAAACCAAGCCAAACTTCAGATACGCAATTGATGCATGAAATCGATTCCAAACTAAGCCAAACTTCCGAAATTCGAAGAACGGTAACAAAGAATATTGAAAAGAGAAGATTAAAGAAAAAAGGGGAAGATAAAACAAGGGCGGAGAAGGACATGGTACCTCCTTAACTTGTGAGCTTTGAGATTTGGTCAACAGATTTGGGATTGGTATTCAAATCTGGGAATGGTGAAGCGAGGAGTTGAGGTTGCAGATGGGGTTGGGAGCCTAGAAAGAAGAAAAGCAAGACTAGTTGCTAAGGGCTACACACAACAAGAAGGCATTGACTACCAAGATACATTTGCCCCTGTTGTGAAAATGACTACAATCAGATTGTTTCTAGCCCTGTCCTCTATCCACAACTGGCATATGCATCAGTTGGTCATCAACAATGCATTCCTCCATGGATATTTGGAGGAATGTGTCTACATGAAACTCCCAGATGGTTACATACCACCAGCATGAATTAAGAACCTTGTTTGTCGACTTAAGAAGTCACTTTATGGTCTCAAGCAAGCATCAAGACAGTGGTTCTCTAAGCTTGCTGAGAAGCTACAGTCTCAGGGTTTCACATCTAGCAAAGTGGACCATTCACTGTTTTGCAAGGCTACATCAACATCCTACACTTGAATTCTTGTCTATATTGATGACCTAGTCATTGGAGGCAATGACCTGCCTAAAATCATCAACATCAAGGCCTACTTACACCAAGAATTCAGTATCAAGGACTTAGGTGATTTAAAATTCTTTCTGGGCATTGAGGTATCAATATCTACTTCTGGCATTCACATTTCTCAAAGAAAATATACATTGGAGATTCTGGATGATGCTGCCATGATCAACACCAAACCAGTCACCACTCCCATTGATTACAAGACTCACTTGACTGCCCAACATGATGACACATACCCTGACCCAGAACAATACAAACGACTTGTTGGGAAGCTCATTTACCTCACCACAATGAGGCCTGACATCAGCTTCGCAACCCAACAAGTAAGTCAATACATGTCTAACCCTAGTCATTCACATTTCAAAGCTGTGACCAGAATACTGAGGTACCTCAAATCTGCCCCCTCCAATGGTCTCTTCTTCCCTTCTTCCTCTACTCTGCACTTGAAGGCCTTTAGTGACTCTGATTGGGCTGCATGCGTTGACACACGCCACTCTGTCACTGGCTTCTGTGTCTACTTGGGCGACTCCCTGGTGTCCTGGAAATGCAAGAAGCAGACCACCATCTATCGTTCCTCCTGTGAAGCAGAGTACCGTGCCCTTGCATACACCGCATGTGAAGTGCAATGGCTACTTTACCTGCTTCAAGACTTTAAAATTCCTCATCCTCAAGCAGCATCCCTCTACTGTGACAACCCATCGGCCATCTACATTGCTGAAAACCCGACGTTCCACGAACGGACGAAACACATCGAACTGGACTGTCACTTCGTCCGAGAGAAGCTTCAAGACGGCACAATCAAGGTTCTCCACGTCTCCACTGTTCTCCAGCTGGCCGATCTCTTCACCAAAGCTCTCTCCCCGACCATCTTTCACCACCTTCTCTCCAAGCTTGGTGTCCATAACTCTGCCCACCAGCTTGCAGGGGGCTATCATAGAAGAATTCAAATTCTTCTCAACCCCGCCATCCAGACGACGACGTTCTGCCCCAAAGGCACTACGACACCGCTTCGACAACTGACGAAACTCAACACCTCGACGACAGCGTTTCACCAAGTCAACAGAGATCAAGCTGGACCTGGAGCGACATCGTTTCAGGGAAAAACAAGACCAGATAGACATTTACACATTTGGTCCCTGAACTTCTGTTTTTCTTCACTCTACCTGTTTTGGGTTGTACTTGTAGTTGAAGGAACCTTGTCTTCTTCTACAATTATGCTAGCTCACTTGTACTACTGTAAACAGCTATATAAGCTGAAACATCAATGAGACAATCCAAGTTCTTTAGCGTTTCCAACACAAAAGCGTTGTTAACATATATTGTTTGGCGGCAATTCATGCAGTATGAGGAACGTCGACAAGAATTTGATTGTAACGCTAATAGCATATACCAAACACAGGAATTCATTTGACAATGAATTATAAACAGGAATTCATTTTAAAACGAAATGAATTCTGAATTCATTTGGTACCAAACTATCTGTTAATTTATTAAATAGTTAGGCAGATTGCTTGGATAAGTATGATATGATGTTGGGTGGGTATTAATTAATTAGATTGAGAACGAGTATGGGAATGTGATGGGGCCATACGGAGATGCCAGAAAAGAATACATCAAATGGTGTGCTAATATGGCCGACTCCTTGAACATTGGAGTTCCATGGTTCATGTGCCAACAATGAGATGCTCCACAGCCCATGGATCAGATCAACACATGCAACGGTTTGTACTGCGACGACTTTATCCCTACCAACCCAAACACCCCTAAAACGTAGACAGAAAACTGGACTGGCTGGTATCTACCTACTACTTCATTGATTATAATTATATATCTCTGCCTAGCTTACAAAATTATTATAATTTCCTCTTTGTAAATCTCCATTTAATTATGTTTTTATCCATGTATTTATAAGGTATATTATATACATGGACAATTATGGCTCAAATGAAAATGATGACTTGCTCAGGTTTAAGAATTGGGGTGGCAGAAATCCACATAGAACCGCAGAGGATGTTGCGTATGCTGTTGCGAGGTTTTTCCAAACGGGCGGCACCTTCCAAAACTACTACATGGTCAGTCAATGTAGGGCATTTTTGGGATTAGTGTGTGCATGCACACTGCCATTATTATTAATTAATAATCTAAAACGTTGTTCATTTATATGCCCTTCTTCAATTATTGAGAATGCAGATCCATGGAGGTACCAACATCGGCAGAGAAGCTCGAGGACCCTACATTACTACTACCTACGATTACGACGCACCGCTCGACGAATATGGTAATCTTAGTCCCTTCTCCTCTATATTGATTTTGAAAGGTGATCATACATTACTACTACTAAATTACTATGCATGAATGCAGTAACACTGCTGGAAATCCGAACCAGCCAAAGTATGGCCATTTGAAGCGCCTTCATTGACGTGTTGCATGCCATGGAACAAACTCTCACTCATGGCGATATCTCCACCACTAACTACACCGACTCTCTTCACGTATGTGTATATATATATATTCCCCTATCCAACCCCACGGCGCCATTTAAATAGGAGCACTACTACTATACTATATAGTATTGGTGCTTTAATGTACAACTTGAAGTTGTACCATTAGAATTATTAAACTGCAAGCACCAAAAAATTCGGAACACTGTTCATTAAAAATAAATCGGAATTACTATTCACTATGAGATTTTTGAATTTCCTGTGGGCAAATCTAGCTAAACCTCTGTGGACCACTTTGGGCTGGCCAAGATATATGACTAGGACACATAAAAATCCTGCACCTGTTTCCCTCTCCTCGCTCTTCTCTCCTAACCTCTCTTTCCACTCTTTTCTGTCAAATCAAAGTACATATTGCCCACACCTTTTCTCCTCTCCTCTCTCCATCTCTCTTTCCACTCTTCTCTCCAAAATCAAAATATGTAGTAGGAAGAATGGGGAAAATGATGAAACAACCCAAGAAAAAATAAAAGTGACGTGGACCATAAGTAGGGAATATATTGTTTGGGCAGTGGTTACTGAGCACACATTACATTAAGGTTAGTTCTTTTTTATGCAATAGTTTAATTAAATTTGATATTTTTCATAACTTGAATTTATTATTAGACCACATAGTATAAAAGATTTGTGTAACACTATTTTAGAAAATTTATGTAATTACAAATATTAAGTTCTAAAATTCACCATAAGCTCTTTATTATATGCATTATACTAAGGTTTTTTAAGGTCAATGATTTTTTTTACTCAACCGTTTATTCTAATATAATATTTTGTTAACTTGATATTATTATTAGACCACACAATAAGGTAAATTTGTGTAAACAGTATACTATAATAGTTACGTAACTACAAATATATTATATAAACTTATGTAGGGGGTATTTATTTCTTATGTATCACTTAAACAAAACGTATTGTGTAATTATTCCATAATTATTCGCAAATATACGTTTGAACTCTTTTTATGTAATAGTTTAATAAAATTGATATTTTTCTTAGCTTGATTTTATCATTAGACCATACAATATGATAGATCTTTGTAACACTATTCTATAAACTTTATGTAATTACAAATATATTATATAAAGCTCCAAAATTCACCATAAGCTCTTTATTATTTGCATTATACTAAGGTTTTGTAAGATTAACTTCACTTAACAGAGTTTTCGTTAACATAAGTTTGAACTATTTTTATGTAATAGTTTAATAAAATTTGATATTTTTATTAACTTGATTTTATAAATAGACCCCAAAGTATCAAAAAAAAATTAACACTATTCTATAAAAGTTATGTAATTACAAATATATTATATAAAGCTCCAAAATTCACCATAAGCTCTTTATTAAATACATTATACTAAGATTTGGTAAGGTCAATGAATTTTTAAATAAGAGTTTATTCTAATATAATATTTTGGTTAACTTGATTTTATTATTAGACCGCACAGTACGAAAACTTGCGTAACAGAACACTATGACAGTTATGTTTATAAATACATTACATAAAACTTATGGATGCAGTATTTATTTCTTATGTATCACTCAAACAAGACATATTGGGTAACCATACCGTAATTAGTCGGTAATATAAGTTTGAACAAAAATTTATTTATTATTAACTAAATTGTTGATAGCTCATCAATTTACATTACATGAATGTTCTGTAAGGTAACTTATTCTTTTACATTACCATTTAATCATGAGACACTATAAAATTTATAGAGGGATATCTATTTTTTATATCAGTTAAACAAACGTATGACATATGTCATTCCTAATGGTAAAGATTTTGTAAACATGATATTGTACCCCAATAATTTTTTGAATTATTTAATTTCAACTTAATTATTAAATAAGTGGATGAACTCTTAAAAATAATTGATTTCTTACCGCTGCGAAGTGCGGGCAAAAGACTAGTAACATTAAATGTATAAATTTAGGTTGTACCACAAAGGAATTTGTATCATTATGTTATGGTACAACTTTACAACTTGATGTTGTACCATCACATAAAGGTACAAGTTCAAGTTGTACCATAAAAGAATTTGTACAAAAAGTATAGTACAATTTGAAGTTGTACCATAACGTTAAAGGTACAATTTCAAATTGTACCATATAGATAAAAATCTATAGCACCAATACTATATAACATTGTAAAATTCCTCATTTAAATAGTTCTCCAAATACAATGTTATGCTTGTTGCAGTTGACCAAATACACGACGAAGGAAGCTTCAAGCTGCTTCATTAGCAACAAGAACCACACCCAGGATGCCAAAGTAACATTTCAAGGGAATGAATACTGTATTCCTGCGTGGTCGGTCTCCATCTTCTCCGACTGTGCCCACGAGGCATACAACACCTTCAAACTCACCACCCAAACATCCAAGCCAAGCCCAACCAAGTCCAAGCCAAGCCCAGCCGGCCTTTCTGAAATGGTCCTGAGGCCAGAGTACCTCCACGATATCGTAGTTTTTGGCCTGGGAAAGATCTCTACCCATAAGATTGTTGATCAGAAAGACATGACCGACGATAAGAGTGATTACCTTTGGTACATGACCACGTAAGTACCATAATTAATAATAATTTAATGACCTGCACGCAATTGATGAATCCTTGATTTTCTAGTCTCCACTTATATATCTTTTCCAGTGTCCATGTCGGTCCGCATGATCTAATTCATGGTCATAACGTGTCTCTTCGAGTCAATAACACATGGCATGTTCTTCATGCCTATGTTAACGGGCATTGTCTTGGTACGTAACATTCTGATTCCGGAACAGCATTTAATGTGAAATCACTTGTTCAAGGACAAGTTGCTAATGTTTTGTGTACTTAATTAATATTTTTTATATATTGGGTTGGGTATACAGGCACCCTATACAACGAGAAGAATGTATTTGAGGGAAGCGTGGAGTTAAAGTTTGGAAAGAATGTAATTGCTATAAAGAACCAGGAAATCAAACGAAAACGAACAGCAGAATTTAACGTGGTATCCCTGACAGCACAAGACTAATCCACGGGAGAGACGACACTCTCCAAACAACTTCACTATAATCAAATCGGCTGACCCTAGTACAGAGGATGGCTTGGCAATATATAGTCTATGGAGATACACGTACATGACATATTACATAAACACACCAGACATATGGCAAGTTACAAGTTGGTACCCAAACTATAAACTTCAACACCCTCCCTCAAATTGATGTGCTGTACGCAAATTCAATTTGGATGACAGATACCAATGCCTGCTTGATGAGACAGCCTTCGTCAAAAGATCTGTTGTCTGGTCTTTTGTAGATAGGTGCCCAACTTGTATCAATCCATCTGCCACCAGTTGTCTAATGTAATGAACGTGGACGTCAATGTGCTTGGTCCTGTCATGTAACACAGGATTAACTGCAACTATATTGCACTCGTGTTATCCCCATATATCCTCATTGGGATTCGACATTCAACCCCCAATTCACTCAGAAGACGATGATGCCAAACCATATCGGAACTCACCTCAGACATAGACTGATACTCCACTTCAGTTGATGACTTCGATACTCGATCCTGTTTACGACACTTCCAAGATACAAAGGACTGACCGATCCTGACACACCATCCTGACGTTGACCTGCGAGTATCTAAACAACCAGCATAATCAGCGTCAGCGAATGCCTCAATGGTCAGATCACTTGTTGCTGGAAAGAACAACCCCACATCCTGTGTCTGCTTGAGATAACATAGAAGTCTATGAACCGCGGCCAAATGGAAATGCGTCGCTACACCCACATACTGACTCACCACCTGAACATCATAAGAAATATCAGGTCTTGTGTGATTTAAGTAAATTAAACTTCCTACCAAACTGCGATACTGGTGTTGATCTTTCATTACTTCCCCCCCTTCACGGCTCAGTTTCAGGTTCTGCTCCATCGGCGTGGAACACTGGAACACAATCAAGAAACCGGGAGGACTCTAAAAGATCAAGGATATATTTGCGTTGGGAAACAAATAACCTCTGTGGAGAACGCTTCACTTTCAAGCCCAAGAAGTATGATACTTCTCCCATTTCCTTCAAATTAAAAGCACTCCGCAAGACTTCTGTGACCTCGCGGATGCCCCCAACATCACTACCAGTGACGATCTACAGAATAACTATGCCATCTACAGTACTCCGCGTAAAGAGCGAAGGATCATTCTGACTCTGTGAGAAACCAGCCCGCAGAATCGTACCATGGAACTTGTCAAACCATGCCCGTGGCGCCTATTTTAGGCCATATAATGAACGATTCAATCGACAAACCATGGTAGAATCGCCTTTCTCATATCCAGGAGGACGTTCCATATAAACTGTTTCCTTCAAATCACCTTGGAGAAATGCATTTTTCACGTCAAGTTGAAGAAGTGACCACCCTTTCATTGCCACGACTGCAAAACACACCTGGCAGTCTGCATCTTGAAAACTGGTGCAAACGTCTCATCATAATCGATACCATATTCCTACTTGAAACCCTGAGCCACCACCCGAGCCTTAAAGCGCTCAATCTCTCCATCCGGTAACATCTTAATGTTATAAACCCACCGGCTTCCAATGACCAACATATCTGGCCGCTGGGGCACCAAATCCCATGTACGATTTTCTTCAAGAGCATCCATTTCTACCCGCATAGCCGCGTTCCATCGCGGATCCCCAACTGCTTGAGAATACCGTGTCGGAATGAAGATTGGAGTAGTAGAGAAGCCAACAAAATCTTGCATACGTAGAGGTGGTTGTCCCAAGTTAGCACGCGTTGACCGACGTAAGGGAATAAGTGGTGAGGCTGGAAGTTCAGGATTGTCTTCGTCACTACCCTGCGAGCTGGCCGAACTTGTGGGAGAGGCAGAAATAGAAGAGGACAAGGAGCAAGGGGAGCTCCCTAATTCAGCCGAAGTGAACGAGTGTGATGGAGTGGGAGAAGCTTCCTGTGAAGCACTCAAGGAAGAAGAGCTAGCAGTTGAACTGGCGCTAGATGTTGTAGAAGGGACAGGGGGTTGCTGCACTTCGAGGACAGGAGTCTCGAAGTAAGGCAGGGATGTGAGAAATTCCAATGATGATGCCGAGCTTGCCTCAGCATGCGACGAGGTATAGTACATAGTCGTCTCAAGAAACTTCACATGATATCCCACTCTCATATGACGACCAACGGGATCATAACATAGATATCCCTTGTGTTTGTCACTATACCCGACAAACACACACCGCGCCACTTTAGGCGCTAACTTATGACGATCCTTCTTGGGCAACAGAACATAACATGTGCAGCCAAAGACCCGAAGAAAAGAATAGTCTGGAACTCTCGAGTAGAGCATCTGATATGATGATTTTTGACCCAATAATGGCGTGATCGGACGATTAATTAGATACACGATTGAATGCAATGCTTCGGCCCAGAAACCTGTAGGAACACGCGAATGAAAGAGAATAGCTCTAGCCAGCTCCAATACATGGAGGTTCTTACGCTCGTCTACCCCATTCTGTTGGGAGACACCGGGACACGATTGCTGCGGAAGGATCCCTACGGATTTAAGGAACAAGAGCAGATCATTAGACATGAATTCCCTGCCTGGATCAGATCTTAGTATCTTCACAATCTTGCCAAATTGAGTCTGAACCATTTGAATAAATTCCTTGGAAACCGTAATGAGATCAGATTTGCGTTTCAGAAAGTACACCCATGTATACTGCGTATTATGATCAATAAACAACGCTAAATATCGCAACCCCAACCAAGAAATAACTGGTGATGGTCCCCAAAGGTCGGTATGCACCAAATCGAAAGGATCATCAGATAAACCACTCAGCTGTGAAAACACTTAATTTATCGGGTAACACATTCTGCCGAAACATAGTCTTTAATCTCCCTGCATGAGGGTGACCCAGTCTACGATGCCACAATTCCCATAAAGAATTACCAACTGACACATTTGAACTATAAGCTGAAAAATTCACAGTAGCTTGTTTATTTGGAAAACAACCCAAAGTGTCCAATCCACACAACACCCGCTGCGCAACTTGCTTCCCAGACTCAACCCACACGTCTCGCCCTGAAGACACCCATGAACTGGACGCCATGCACGCCGCCAACCTGCCCACGTCACCCGAATGAAGATCTTCAAGAACAAATGTACGGCCTTGTTTACTTCCCCTCCCGATCACCCTCCCCGTCGTCCGGTCCTGCACAACACAACCATGGGAGTCAAACATGATAGTACAACCATCATCTGTCAGCTAACCCACCGAGACCAAATTAGGACGAAGTTGAGGGACGTAAAGAGTATGGGGAAGAGTGATCGAACCCGTCTGAACTGTACCCGAATCTACTGCCAGAATCGTGGCACCATTGGCCACTTGAAGACTCATAGAATCAACTAGTCGTAAGTGCTTAAACATAGTACTATCACCGGTCATGTGATTAAATGCAGCTGAGTCTAAGAGCCATCGAGCGAATTTACCAGGCACAGTAGTGGTCGCAAAGGCGGTAGATAAAGCCTCTTGCAATGCATCCTGAACTAAGCGCCGAATCTGATCAGGGGAGAGGGAGGCAGCTGCAGTGCTTTCCGTAGAAGCACCCACAATGGAGGACTCTCTAGTGACGGAATAAGTCGTGCCACGTGAGGATGAAGAGGCGGGATGATGTTTGCCACGCCTGCTCAGGGTCTGTCATTCAAGAACAATGTGACCCAAACTCTTGCAGTAGTTACAGAAGTTCTTCTTGCAATGAATCTGAATATGACCAGGTTCGCGGCAAAAATGACAGATCAGTTCACTATGATTGGGGCAAGTGAACTGAGGGCAAGACGCCGCAGCAGGCCTTCCCACCGCAAAGGAGGATTCAGCATGAGAACTCTGGCCATCAATTTGGGATTGACTTTTCAGCCGTGTCTCTTCTCTCAAGATTTCATCAATCACATCCTCAATTCGAGTAACATTCCGATGAATCAATGATGCTCGAATTGATTCAAATTCAGATCGGAGCTGCGCTAAGACCTGCAAAACACGAGTCCGAGCTCGCTCAACAACAACCGCATCATATGCAGCAGCAGGAACAAGATTAGCCATCAATAAATCATACTCGATCCACAAGTGAAGACTAGCCTGATAGTACCCCCGAATGTCACGATCTCCTTGAGCTAAGCGACCAATTTCAGTCTCCAATTCAAATTGTCGGGAAGCACTATTCTGAGAATAGGTAGTGCAAATATGCTGCCACATATCATGCGCAGTATGAAAACGGCGTAAGCTCAGAGCTGTAGGGATGTCCACAGATCGCGCGAGCCACATAATAAGCTGCGCATTAGCAGCATGCCAATCTTCCACATCACGAGCCGCAGCATCCGCAGCCGGCTGCTTCGTTTCGCCCATCAACACAGGGAGAAGTCTCTTACCATCAAAAAAGTTCCGAAACTGAAACTCCCAAAGTGCGAAATTCGTGTCGTCAAACTTAACAGAGACGAAATCCATTTTAGACATATCCATAATAACCAAGAACTACCACAAGCAAGTGATAAGAACTACCTGACACCAAACGCAGCCCTGAACAAAACCAAAAGGAAACCTCTCGTCAAACAAAAGTAAGGCGACGAAACAAATCCCCAGCCAACCAACACAGCCCCGCGAAACCCTAGCGACAGCAACCAAAATAACCCTTCGAGCAGCACCCAATGAAGAGAAGACAAGAGCTGCGCAAACCAAAATCGTGATGAAAACCAACTAACCTTTAGAGCAGAGGCTCTGATACCATGTAAAGAACCAGGAAATCAACCGAGAACGAACACCAGAATTTAACGTGGTATCCCTGATAGCACAGGACTAATCCACGGGAGAGACGACACTCTCCAAACAACTTCACTATAATCAAATCGGCTTACCATAGTACAGAGGATGGGTTGGCTATATATAGTCTATTGAGATACACGTACATGACATATTACACAAACACACTAGACACATGGAAAGTTATAAGTTGGTACCCAAACTATAAACTTCAACAATTGCACTGTTGAGCGCTACGGTTGGACTCAAGGTGATTCATTTCCCTCATTCTCCTACAAAGTACAAGCTAGCTAGGTAGCTAGCTAGAGATGATTGCTCCTACTTAAATCAAGCTACCTATACCAATTATGTTATTTAATCAAACCTTGCAATGCATAACGTTGTCAGAATTATGGATCCTTCTTCGATGAAACTCCAGCCGGAATCGTGAGCCCCGTCCAACTGGTGAGAAGGGGAGGTGACATGACCATCATCAAGGACATGTTGGCGCACAAATGGTCGTACAAGGTTGGGCTTCATGGGCTCATCGCCAACAACAACCGCCGCCATGTTACTCATTGGAGAAAGGATAATCTCGTCATCAACCGGAGAATGACTTGGTACGAGGTATGTAATTAGTAGTCTATTAATAATACAATTACTATGATGCTAATTTTCCATTCAGTCATATAACATATATATGCGTACGTAACGTAACGTACGCGTTGTTTTGTTTGGCATGCATACAGGCTAGTTTTGAGGCACCGCTGGGAAGTGATCCTGTTGTGGTGGACTTGAAGGGAATGGGCAAGGGAGTTGGTTGGGTAAACGGACACAATGTAGGCAGGTATTGGCCCAGTTACCTCACCCCCAACGACTGCTGCAACAACACGTGTGACTATCGTGGCCCAAATTCTTCTGAAAAGTGCAACACCAATTGCGGCCACCCAACTCAACGATGGTAATTTGATTTCTCTGTTTTGCAATGGATCGGACGGTGGATGAATGAATATTAAGCGTGCGTCGTTACATGCGATCCATGTATATAGGTACCATGTTCCCTGTTCCTTCCTGAAGGATTCAGGCAACAGTCTGGTTCTATTCGAAGAATTTGGGGGCAACCCATCCAGCATTTCGTTCCAGACGGTGGTGGTAGGAAGCGTCTTCTCCCATGTCGAAGAGAAGAACACCCTTGAGCTATCCTGCAGCGAGGAGCGGCCTATTTCGGCCATCGAATTCGCCAGCTTCGGGAGTCCTCAGGGTGCTTGTGGCTCAACATCCATCTTTACCAAGGGCTCATGTGATTCCAACAAGGACGTGCTCTCCCTTATCAAAAAGCACTACAAAAAATAGACTTTTAGTGACGGTCGGTTAGCATGCTAACCCCCCTTGGGGTTGGAAAATGACACCCCCCTAGTATATTAAATACCACTATAGAATTTAATACACACATTAAATACACATTAGGAATTAAATGCACCATATTAATTATTTGTTTTTTTTTTCAAATTAAAACCTACACTAAATACATTTTCTCTCACTATATCTGATTTTTCCTTTTTCAGCAGTCTCCGATCACCTGACTTCCTCCGACCGCCACACTTCTCCGGTGAAAATCCCATCGGCAAACTCCCTCCGACCACCTCCAAAAAATATACCACTGCACTGATACGTTGTACCACTGTACTGGTAGATATACCACTGCACTGGTAGCGATATCAGTGCACTGGTACCAATGTCATATCTGAGTATCAGTGTAGTGGTACAAATACCAGTAAAGTGGGACAACATATCAGTGCAGTGGTATATTTTTGCATGTCACCAGAGAGTGTTTGTCGGCGGATTTTACCGGCGAAGTGTGGTGGTCGGAGGAAACTTGGTGGTCGGAGGTTGCTCGGAAAGGAAGAATCAGAGATAGGAATGAGAAAGATCAAAGATGAAAGAGAGAATTGTATTTTGTATATGTTTAGATTTTTTTTTAAAACAAGTAATTAATGTGGTGTATTTAATGCTTACTTTGTATTTAATATCAGAACATTTATTATGTTTACTTTCATTAATACTTGTCAATGATTAATGAAAAATCGACCAATTAAAAGGGGGGTGTCAAAAAAATCAACCCCTTAAGGGGGTTAGCATGCTAACCCATCCCCGACGAAAACTTTGTGACGGACAAAACTTTCGTCGCCAAAGGTTCACTTTCAGCGGCGAATTTAGGATTTCCTACGCGAATTGTCCATCTTTTCGTCGACCAGTAGAGCGATGCTTTCGCGACGACATTTCACCTTTACGCGACAGATGTATCCGTCGCAGAAGGTAATGGGAGATTGTGTGACAAAAAATTTGCGTCGCAGAAAAGTTAGAAAGATTTTGCGACGAAGAAGATCTGTCGCGGAAGTTGGATACGATTTGCAACGATGATGATTCGTCGCATTAAATCAATGTAGAATTGGCGACGATACTATTCGTCGCAAATTGCGAAAGTGGCATCGTTTTGTGGTCCACCCCTTTTAGCTGTATTGATCGATTCCTATCCAATAATGTGTCGTTTTGGGGAAATAGTTCCTGTTGATTTGCAAGTCTGAAATTCATTCTAACTGTCTTATTTGTTTTTTCTTTCCTACAAGGGGAAATCTGTTTGTCATCAACCGGAGCAACTCAATTGAAAGCCAACTTGGATATTCCAGAAGTTCTTGAGTTTAAGGAAAAGTATGTGTGGTATCCGCGACCTGAGTGCTTTTAGCTGCAGTTTACTTCGACTCCCCATTAAGTCCAGTCATTGTCAAAATGCAAGAATGAACTTAGAGTAGTTTTTCTTCTGTTTCCTTGCATTCCTTCTATTGTAGTTATTTGATTGAGTGAATCTAGGATCTTTACAGTTGCCGGCTGAAACAGATTATGGATCTGCTTCTTCATTTGTTTCTAGGGACACAAATATGACAGCACCTGTGCTGGTTCCTGAAGTCCCAGCTGCAGAGATTCCAAAAATTTCACTAGCTCAACTAAATGATTTCAAAAGCAATGAAGCTCAGAGTGTATGTTTGTTTTTCTATATAAGTGTTTACATTTCAGCACCTTCTTTTTTCACCTTAACCCAAGTTTTTTGTCTATGTTTTGCATAAACTTCAGGACAAACTATTTTCTGTTGAAGGAAAGGTGACTCAAGTTCGTCCTAATTGGTGTTACATGGGATGTGTTGCATGCCCACGGAAGGTGGAGGAGGATCTCGATGAGTATTTTTGTGGTCACTGTAAGACAACATCTTCTATTGCTAAAGCAAAGTAAGCTGATCAACTTTTTCCTTGCTTTGTACATTCTGCATTTTACACGTTTTGTTGTCTGAGGTTGGTATCAAAGTAATATGTTAATTCAAAATTATGATGAGATATGGGGATGTATGATTTTTTTTTCTTTTTTCCATGATCACTGTAGGTATAGAGTTAAATTCCAGCTGGAAGATAATACTGGAGAGGCTGATTTTGCCATCTTGGAGCATGAAGGGCTGCGCTTTTTTGGAATAATGGCTGATGAGTTATTCCAATCAAACCAGAGGAACAAAGAACCTCTTCCACCCCAGATTCATCAAATTGTCAACATGACACTGAAGCTGACTGTTAAACTAACTCAGTTTAACATCATGAACCCACAAACTGAGATATCTGTGGTCAGCATTGACCATCATCCTCTTAAGGTAAATGAGCTTCCAGCTCCAGAACAGTTTGCTTTTGTTACAGCCTAGCAAATCAAGTTCATAGCTTTAACCTATCTTATTATGTCTACCACGTAACTTGCAGCAACTCAATAAGGATCCATGTTCAAAGGACCTTGGAGGAGCAACCTCAGATGGACAGAAAATAGAAGTTGCTCTTGATTGTGAGGCTGACAATGGGAAGTAGTGTTGTTGCTGCCTTGCTCCACCTAATACCCTCCATATCAAGCATTCTGTTTAGTATGATTGTTTCCTCCATGGGATATTCACTTTGATCTTTTTATTCAGATCCTTATTGAAACTCAGGTTATAGGCTATTTCTGTTCTGAATTTTCGTTTTATGTTTAGTATGAATTGCGAACAATATTATGGTTCTTTGCTTTGAATGCTTTTCAATCCATTTGACAGTTTTATCTTTATGGATTCCCTTTGTTATGAATTGCATCATAACTGTCAACGCCATCTGAGGCTTAGTCCAATTAGTTCAGCTATTGTCAGGTATTACAGCTTTTGTAATATAAACAGGTGTTGGTGTCATTCAGCTTTTCTTGAATTAATGTTTCATTTGTTACTGATATTCGATGCTTAAGCATGTTGGCCTATAGATGGTTAGGGATAAAATAAAGTACCATTACCCTGTCCATTTGCTGTGTGAATGATGATAATTCAATCGTAACATCTGCTGGTGGTATGCAATAAGATCTGTTTTCTTTGTTTGAGGGGTTCATCATTGGCAGCATTGATATGTTATTATAGTAAGTGCATTATGGATTAGTTTGCTGCATTATTCTGTTCTTTTATTGTGTTTGCTGCATTTTCTGTCTTCATACGATGTTTGCTGTCCATTTTTTAATGGATTTTCTTTGCTGCATTATTTTGTTTTCTTATTGAAATGAGTTTGTTTCACCCTTGCTAGCAGTAGTTAGGGTAGAATGTTTACTCTAATTATAGTTGAACCATTACAAAGTAAAGTACTTAACACACAATTTGCAGGAATGGTGAATCTTGAAATGGATTAGCAGACTCGGGTTTTTAAGAAATTCACTGACCTCTTGATCTCTTTCTCTCTTCTACTTCAAAATCACCATAAAGACTCATGTTGTAGCAATAGTTGAGGTTACTGTTTATTGACATGGTTGCTTTTATCAGACTGTACATTGCTATGTATCTGTTTAGCTCTTGCTTATATTGGCTGATTTGTATTATCATTTCTATATGTTGTGTTCAGCAGAAGCATGATTGAGAGGATTGTGAAACGGATTTGATTTGAGTGGTGTATGGAATTGTCTGAAGTATCCATTTATTTGTGTTTGGTTTAACATTTAGCTGCTTGATGGTCTTATCAGTTTAGAATCTAGACTTGAAATGGTTGGTTTTCTGCACTTATTGTTAAGCTTGAATTGAATCTGGTAGAAACGGTTAAGGATTATTTTTTTGTTGTCTATTGGATTTTCACTCTTAATTAGTAAGCGATAGATGTTATGACTTGGATCATGCTAAGTTACTGCACTTGAAACTAAGTAACGTGCAGCCAGGAAAATCAATAAAAGAAAGTTATAACCTTTTGATTGCAATGTATGGATGAAGCAAAGCATGCATCTGTTTGTATTTGTATTTGTTGTTAAACATTTGTGCAAGCAGATTCTCAACGTCCCAACTGTTGAGATTACAAAAAAATTTCATTGTTCAGGTCAATGATTTCAAAACCATGGAATGGACATTTATGGATTCCAGATTAGCTTCGCTTCATAACTTCCTCCTACTACTTCAACAACACACTTGATCTAATAAATGATAGCCTTTTGTTTACTTGAGTCAAAAGTGTGCAGCAGGCATTCTTCCCCATTTATGCAGTACTTAATTTGGAGAATTGATTTTTGCTATAATTTAATCTTTTTCATTTACCTTTTTCATCAAGTATTTCTTGACTACTCACACTTTTTCATCGTTTCTTCGAAGTTTTACAAGACACCGGCCAACGGGCCGGGCTCAATGCTAGTTTTATTTAAAGCCACTACATCTATCACAATTCACGAAATCATCTCCAACCTTAAAAAAAAAATCCCTAGCTCTTCCAAATCGAACCCCCTTCTTCGACCTCCTCTGACAAATCCCGAGCTCCCAACACCTTCTCCAAGTCTAGATCCCTTGTCGCGGTGCCCATCATCTCCTCAGTGTCGCCGGATCGACGATGTAGTTCAAAGTTGCCGATGTCAAAGCCGCAGTACGAGGGTTTTCTATCTCTGTCTTTGCCCATTTAGCAAAATGGTGCCGCTGTTGTGGGGGATGGGCGATTTTGGAGGGTGTTCGGGGCTGTCCCGTCGATCAATAGTCCCCAACCTTTCATGGCCAGATTTGGCGGTTTGAGTGGCTCTCCATCAGCTTCGCCTATGGGATTCAGTCTCTCCATGAATGGCGATCTTCAAGAATTGATGGCGACATCTCCGTGAATCCTTCCCCAGCTATGGCAGATTCGCTCCATAAAGGGCCCCTCATGATTTAGTTACGGGGTGCATTCCTTGATAGTGTTGTACTCTACTGCTGGGGTCCAAACTTAATGTTGCTATGGGAGAGTTTGTGACTGCGACTGTAGGTGTGAAAACATAGCCCGACCCGATTAACCCGCCCGATCAACCCGACTCGCAACCCGACCGCAACCCGAATTGACTAAAAGTCAACAACCCGTAACCCGCCCGATCCGAACCCGATTGACCCGCAACCCGACTAACCCGCAACCCGATTAACCCAAACCCGATTGACCCGCAACCCGATTGACCCGAACCCGACTAAAATTTCGTATAAAAAATTTTAAAAATATGAAACTCACTTGATATTACGTATTTTAAGAAAATGACAAAAATTGAAACATGAAGGTCACTTGAGATCATGACAATATTAATATAATATATAAATTAAAATTTTGGTTAATTTAACTATTCAATAAAATTATCAATTAAATATAAATAAAGTAAAGTAATGTATTTGGTAATTTGATGTTTTTAAAAGAAGAGGGAAATTTTTGTGTATTCATGTTTTTGGGAAGAGAAAGAAGAGGGAAATTTGGTTCTTTGAATTTTTTAGAAAAAAAAACAAGTGGGAATTTTGGTGGTTTTGATATGTAGGAAGAGAAAGAAGTGGGAAAATTTGATTCTTTTGATTATGAAAGAGAAATAAGGAGGGAAACTTTTGACTTTTCAACTTTTTGTAGAAAGAAGAGGGTAATTTGGTTCTTTCAATTTTATGGAAAAGAAAGATGAGGGAAAATTGAGTTTTTCTAATGTATGGAAGGAGAAAGAAGGAGTGAAATTTTAGTATTTTTGTGAAAAGAAAGAAGGAAACAAATTTGGTGTTTTCAATTTTTTGGTTTTTCATAATTTTAGCTTTTGAAATATGAATCTTTAACTTTTATATGGAGGGCATGACTAGTTAAAATTATTCTTATATGCTTTGAAGGCTAATATGTATATATGTATGTAATTTTTTATGGTCTAATAAATAAATTAACCATTAGTTAAAACAATTTATACTAAACTTGATAAGTAATCTTTGACGGTTCGTTGTTTAGGATATAAAGTATATCGTTAGGGTATAAGGTATAAGGTACATATGGTTTAGAGTGTATATGGTTAGGGTATAAGATATTGATGGTTTTGATGGTTCTAAGTTTTTTATTAACATATGTTCATTGAAGTCATTTTAAGTCTTTAACGGCAGGAGATCCCTTTTTAATTTATGTTTATGGTACGTGGTTAGGGTACAAGGTATGTGGCGTAAAGTATAGGATATATGGTTAGGGTATAACAATTAGCAAATATCACTTCTTATCTATGTTTTGAAAATCAAAGTATGAATTTCACTTTTAAAATTAACTATACTATCAAAATCACAACTCAAGGACATATGGTTAGGGTATAGGTTATGTGGTTAGTGTATAATGTATTGATGGTTTAGGGTATACAATCAACAACATATACTAACTTAATATTGTTGATTGAGATTGTTGATTGAGGGTAAAGCTAAGTGTATAGGATATATGCTATTGAGTAAGTTATGATTGAAGTCACAATAATTTTACTAACTTTGATAGCTAATCTTTAATGGTTCAATTTTTAGGATAATTCGAACAATTTTACATATAACTCGTTTGGCAACAGTTTACTAAAGTTATTTGGGCAATGAGTTATTGTGAAATAACTCATTTTATCCCTATGCTTTTGCCAAATACCACACGCCAAATACCGGATTTGCATGGTTATACTAAACGAGATACTTTAATCCAATTACTACTGAATTAATACTAAAATATCAAATAAACAATTAACGGTGTCTTTTGGTTGCAAATATTGATATCACCATTACTATTAGCTATAATACTTTACCAATTATGATTAATTACATAACAAGTTTGCAAGTCATACAAATTGATTTAACATTTTGACTAGTTTTTTTCAAAAAAATAAAGTATATATATACGAGGCAGAAATAAATTGGTTAAAAAGTTGAGAAAATATTTTAAATTAGTGTAATAAAATGTGTAAGTTGGTAATGAGTAATGAGTTAAGTTACTTGATGCGCTGGCCCGAACAACCCGAAACCCGACCCGCCCGACCCAAAACCCGATGAACCCGCAACCCGATTTGCCCGCAACCCGATTGAATCCGAACCCGATGAACCCGCAACCCGACTAACCCGCAACCCGTTTGAACCCGAACCCGATAAACCCGAACCCGATGAACCCGCAACATGACTAACCCGCAACCCGTTTGAACCCGAACCCGATTGAACCCAGCCCGAACCCGCCCGATTGACACCTATAACTGCGACCATTCCTCTGCCACTGAGATTGACAGTGAAACATGAAGATCCTACACAAGGAAGCTTTAAGGTAACTATCAAGTTTGGCTCCTGGCTTCTTTGCTCTTTTCTTCCCCAGATCAGTTTCATTTATGATTGTTATGATGGTGGTTTAGCTGTGAAAAGCCTTATTGTCTCCACCATATAGCGGTGAGCAAAGAGAAGAATCAAAATCTTCCTTGTGCATCCACCAATTAGGTCATTGTTATTTTGTCCTTGGGGTGTAGTAGGTACTTTTCTTTTTCCTCTTTACCACCTAGCTCTAATTCCATGTTCTGTTGGATGTTTTATGAAGCTTTCATGATTTGTTGTTTGGTTCACTACATCGATTGATCTTAATCCATGGTGTCTTCCTTTAATAGTTAACTAATCGCATAAATAACTTGATGGTTGGCCTAATTGCTTGTGCTTTTCTCTTCTTTTGGTATGCTTACACTCTTAAGCTGATTGCAAAACTTGGCCTAACTAATTATGTAAACTCTGTTAGAGTCAAACTTAGAGGTTCCAGGATTCATCCAGCCAAATATTAAGGCCTGAACTACAACACAATTGATGAAGCTGTAAGTCTATCCGAAAAAGTCCTGAACACCTGATTTCGGTTTTTGTGTTATTGCAGGTTGAGAATGATGAAGCATGGACAATCCTCTCATCCAAATGATTCACATTTAAGTAACTTAAGCTCAAATAATAAAATAGTACATTGAAGCTCTCCTCTGTTATCAATTATTCAACTATCTGGATCAAAGACTTCTGATATATCTTTGTTCATTTTCTTTTTATGGTTATGCCAAAGGGATAGATGGGTCGTGGAGGATGGGAAGGCAATAGTAGTATCGTTGCTGAATTTTGTAAGTACTTGCTCACCTCTATTGTTTGTACTATACTACTTACCCACCAGACTTTTGTTTATAAATTAATCTATAACCTTGGAGGTGGGATTTCATATCCGATAAGAAGTTTGCTGAGTAAATGAATGATATATAAATTAGTTAGTTTAGCCCATAAAAAAAAAATTAGTTAGTTTAGATAGATAATGCAAATACAGAAGCTTTATATAGATTCTACTGTCTGCATTATTGTGTTATAGATATGTAGAAACATCCCATGACTTTGTAAGAAAGTCCTATGAGAATATATAGAAACTTGGTTCTTGGTGACTTGTAACTTGTGATTGTTTTTTATTGATGATTTTTCATGCAGGTTATCAGGGGAGGGTTGAATATTTTGGGAATGGACATGATGATGACAATTCAATACCATTTTGAGTATGAGTATCAATTGATGATTTTATATATTATTAGTCTATAGTGATATGTATAGAGGTAGGTGCTTATCCCATTTCGAATATCATAGTTGGTAAATGAGCTTAATTAGGAGTCTCTGTACAGTTTCCATGAATAGAGCGAACAATTTGTATGAGATTGTATATTTTATAGTGCTTATCAAAAGGGCTTTGTTATATTTTCCATTTGCACCATTTATTTATTTGTTAATACTTTATCAACAAGGAGGACAAGATTTAGAAGCAAAAGACAGTAAAATCAACAGTTTTGGCGATGACATATACTTTCGCCGCCAAAAGTATCAGGGACGAAATTTTAAGTGCTAAGGATACAATTTGCGAAGGACCAGTTCGTCGCTGAAGAATGTTTTGCGACGGACTTTAACGTCGCGTAAGGAAGTGTTTTTGCGACGATACTTCGTCGCGAATGGTTTGTACCGCGACGACATATTTCGTCGCCAAAATATAGACTTTCCGCGACGAACAGCATATTCTGCGACGGATGCATAAATTTTGTCGCAGAAATCTTTGGCGACGCGGTATAAGCGACGGTCAGATAACTCCTTTCGCGACGCTATATTTCGTTGCAGATAGATACAGCGACGGATTTCAATACTTTTAGCGACAAATTTTACCGTCGCTAAAAGGGGGATTTCTTGTAGTGAAGCTAATTAATGCATTAAGTAGGGACCAAATCAATTAATGCTTTAGTTTGCGTTTAAGGTTTTGAGAAAAGATTTATAATGCAATTAATGCAGGCATGTGTTGGGAAGGCAAGCTGCAGCATTCATGGCGATTATATCGTTTCAGAACTTATTTCGTAGAAAAGATAGTTAGATTTCTGTGTGTTGAAAAACATACCTTCGCTTACGATAAATTGAGAGAGAATATAGAGAGAGTGAAGGATCAGTTGTAGTTTGTCTTGCAGGTACCTCAGGTACCCGACTTCAGGTCAAGAGATCTCTGTCGCTGCGTGCTATTGGGTTTTAGTGAAGATTGATTGCATGGGTTGTTGGGTGTTAGGGAAAGTTAATGAAAGTTATGATCAATCACAAAGAAAATGTTTGGCTATCACTCAGTTTATAAGATACACTCAACCAAATAAGGCCTTAACTTTAACACTTGTTATTACAAAAAAGAACACAACACACTTTTTTTCTTTACTTTTTGTGCTCTCTCTACTCATTCCGCATTGAGTAAGCATACACATAAATTCATATGAAGTGATAAAAACAAAAAATAAATGACAACTCAATAATAATACAAGTGAACCATGTATTAATTTGGTTTTTATCATGTCTAGTAGTTGCAAATAGGAGTTAAAGTTTCTTGTGAGATTGTCTTTCCATGTGAGGTTATTCTTCTCCAATTTAACTAACATCATTTGATCATGAATGCACCAATTTTGTTACATCACTAATTTCAAATTACCTTTTAACACCCACCTCTTAATTTGCAATATGGAGTACCTCTTTGAACTTCTCGAATTTTTCACCGGTGGTCACCTTTATCATGATATCTGCTAACTTGCGTGAAACACTAATTTTTTTCCATCACTATGGCTCACATGTTGTCACACTGAATAATAATTGGACCAATTTCACTTCAATGCAGATCAGAAATTAATCTTTTTAGCCATATTGCTCAATATGATGCATCTGTAGCTGCGATATATTCTGCTTCCGCTGAACATAAAGACACAATCTTCTATTTCTTTGAACTCCAGAAAATGGGGTTTGAACCCAAATATGTACCCCCAATGTGATTTTTTTATCATCCAGCGATCCTACCCATTCACTATCGGTAAGTCTAGTCGGCTTGCTTTCTGTTTCTTTCTTGAACGTCAGACCCAAGTTCTTCGTTACATGAAGCTACCACAAATTCTTTTGGCTGCTGCAAAATGAAGTTTACTAGGTTTATTCATAAATCTTGTATGTGTCCGGTAAATAATAATTCGAGAAGACTTTTGTACAACTTTCCATAGAAGTTTTTAGATCAATCATTGTTTTGCCACTTCTCATTCAATGCCAATGGTGTTGCGACAGACTTGTTGTTGCCATGCGAAATATTTTGAGCATATCTTTTGTGTACTTCTCTTGAGAAATAAAATTTGATGTAGGTGCCTACTTCACCTTGAATGCTAAGAAAATACTTCATGAGTCCGAAGTCCGTCATCTCGAATTCTTTCATCATGATACTTTTGAAATCGTCAATCATCTGCTGACTTGTGCATGTGTAAATCAAGTCATCCACATTAACACAATGAGAAAACCTTTTCCTTCTCCCTTTTTTATATCAAGACAAGCTTCACTCGGACTTCTTTGAAATCCGTTATGCAGAAAATATCGATCAATTATGATGTTCCATGCTTTTGGTATTTGCTTCAGCTCGTATAAAGCTTTTCGGAGATGATAAACTTCATCTTCTTATCCTTTCTTTTCACAACCCCATGGTTGTTTCACACAGACTTCTTCTTCTAGTTCTTCATTAAAAAATCATTATTTGCATCCAGCTAGTATACTAGTAACTCCATGTTAGCAGCTAGAGTGAGAACTATTATGATTAGGGGTGGCTATACGGTCCGGTCCGGTTAAATTGGCCCAAATTGACCCGGTCCAGTCCGGTCTTTTTGAAAATATAAGGACCGAAGATTGGATTGGATACAGTCTGGTCTTGATCCGGTCCGGTTTTGATCCGGTCTGGTCCCAATTCGGTCTTGATTTTACATTGAGATTGTGGGATTTGAGTGGCCTAAGGCCTTAAAGGGTGAGGAGTTGGTTAAGTTTTGTACTAAGTGCAAAGGTTTGTGACCGTTTATGCAAATTACCCTTAAGTTTTGGGTGTTGAGCTCTCTTATCCGGTTTTTTACCTCAAATCTAAGCCCAAAGATTGGATTGGATTGTTTACTATTCGGTCCCGGTCCGGTCTTGGTCCGGGTTATACGGTCCGGTTTCCGGTTTTTAATCCGGTCCCGGTCAAAATAGCCACCCCTAATTATGATGGTCTCCCTCCTTGCTATTGGTTCATATGTCTGTGAAAATCAATACTAGGCTGTTGTGCATAGCCTTTTGCCACCATTTGTGCTATGTGCTTCTAGATAGAATCATATTCATTGAATTTGGCTTAGATATATATTTGACACCTGCGATCAGCTTGTCCGATGGTTAATCAATAAACCCATGTCTTGCTTTTCTCGATCGACTACAAGAAAAACATGGTTTAAAGTCGGTTCCTTTGTGTCTGTTCATTTAACTTATGCAAAACTGTTCATTTTGAATCCCTATTTTGTGTTCGTTAAGTAATCGACGCAAATTCTATGGATTTGTGAAAATTATGTAAGAATCGACACAAATTTTCCTTGTTCTGTGTTGGTTATCAAATAAACTAACACAATTTTTTGTGAATTTGTATCGGTTGTATTGGTAACCGACCAAAATTTCACTCGATTTTTTACTCTAACTTGAAAAAATCTAATTTTTTAGTAGGCGCCAATTTTCCCTCTCAACCTCTCCAATCTCCCTCATGATTTTGCCCAAAAAATTGAAACATTCCTGCCTCAAAAGTTAATTTTCTCCCCAAGTTTTGTGAGCCAACACCCTTTCTTCACTCCTTCTATCCATTTTTTGTTCTTCTCATTCTAACATTTCACAGATCTTCCCCTTTTCTTATTCTTCCTCTTTGCCCAAAATCCAATCCTCAACGATGACAAAAATCCATTACTCCTCACATTCGATCCACTCTGAAATACGCCCCTCAGTCTTATCACTCCTTATCACAACTTTACTCCATCCATGGCGATGGACTCCTCCTCCATTGGCCAGGACAGATCAGACATTTTCCTTCCAGCGACAAGCATCGCAGCTTTAGACCATGATGGCGACAAAAGAGGGAGAGCATTTAGACATGCATTCATCGTAGGCCCTCTCTCACCGACCTTGATTGATTTCCGTCGTACTCCCCTATTCCTTAGCGAGACCTGGCGACGAATTGGCGATCATGGCGGAGAGATGGAGAGCTTTTGAGCATGATGGCGGTGACAATTTGGGTGCTGGAGCTATGGACCATGTCAGCATGGACGATTAGTCAGCTAGAGCTTTGGACCACGACACGAGCGAAGATTCGGGTGCTGGAGCTTCCATCTAATTTTCAAAAAAATTTCCTATGTTTGCATATTCGGCCCTTGTTGTGAAATCTGATTTTTATTTTTATTTTCTTGTTTCAAAACTTGTTCTTGTTTTTGTTGATTTTTATGCTTGTGGATGGTTGTTGAAACTAATTCTGGGATTTATGGAGGGGTCTCTGATTCATATCAATTCTAGAGAATGAGAGAAGGACAGAAGGGAGATCGATAGATCTCAAGTGATGAGCAATCTAGAATTTGGAATCGAGAAGCTACATCGACGAGGATATGGTAAAAAGGACCTGGTGACGGATCTAGTTTGGTGGTGAATCAGTACTGGGTGGGGGCAAATCTGTAATGGTGGGGCAAGCAAGAAAAGTTCGCGGTGCTAATTTTGTTTTAAATAAAGAAATAAATTCTGTTAATTGGAGTCAATTCAACTGATACAAATGGTCAATTAATTCAAAAAATGAAATTTCCTAATAAATAAGTAGAGCCGGTTCAAAATGACGCAAAAATTATTTGTGTCGGTTATTCCAGTGGTTGTCCAAACCCGACACAGACCCAATTAGTGTCGGCAGGTTTAGAGTCAGTTCAATGAACCAGCGTAAGCACCTAAAATAACCGGCAGTAAGCCATGTTTTCCTTGTAGTGATCATGGGAATTTATGCATCCATTGAATTGGTCCAGACTTCTTCTTTTGCTACTTCTTCATAGACTTGAGATTCATAAGAAAAATATGCAACCTGACTCGTTTCATAAATTCTCTTAAAGTTCTTGTGCTTAACGATGGTGAAATTGAGTCTATTAAGTCATGTCTTAAGTCCTCTCCCCCTATGCAGCTTGTTGAGTTGCTTTCTAGACTTGCAATTGGATCTGGTTGGTTTCTGGTGTGTGGTTTAGTTGCCGAGTCTTGCAAAATTTTATAACTTGGTGGAGATTGAGAAATTGGATGTTCAGAATTTCACTGTGCCATCTCCAGAATCACCATTTCGCTTACTGGATTGTAAAGAGTAAAGAAGATAAACTTTGGTTTCATCACTGTAGCCGGTGAAGATCTTCTCTCCCTTCTTGTCAAACTTGTCTCTTTTGGGTTAGAGATATGTGCATAAGCTATGCACCAAACACTTTGAGTTGATCTACATGTGGCCTCCTGTGGTGCCAAACATGTATCGGTGTCTTGTTTTGAACTGCTCTACTTGGTGATCGATTGAGGATGTAAATTATTGTATTGACTGCTTTGGCCCACAAGTTGTTGGCTAGCTTTTTGGCTCGGAGCATACTTTTTGCCTTCTCCACAATTGTATGGTTTTCCGTTCTGCCACACCAATTTGTTGTTGTGTGTAATGGACTGTCAACTACGTCTTGATTTTATTGTTGCGGCAATACTCCATGAACGGATTATAAATAAAATTTTCATCCACGATATGTTCATAGGTTTTTAGTCTGATGGTCGGTTTTCCTTCTCCGTTGGTACTTGAAATTGAAGGAATTTGGAAAAGGCTTCTGACTTTTTCTCCATAAAGAATACCCACATCATTCTTGTGGAGTCATCATTTATGCTGAGTGACTGTGTTCTGGTTTGACCGTATATGTTTGCATGTACCAACTCCATTTGCGCTTTTGCTCTATAAGATGTTTTTGGAAACGGTAACTGATGCATTTTGCCATACATGCATCTTTCAGAGATCTTATCTTCTCTGTTGATCTGAGGAACTTCCACCGCCATAGTTTTCTGCTTTAGCAATTTGAGGCATTTGAAGTTGAGATGACCGTATCTGAGATGCCATAGGAATTGTTTTTTTATAATCACCGAGACTTCGGCCACCTTGGAATTTTTAGTGTTTTTTATAATTTCAAACATGTCATTATCAAATAATAGCTTCTAATTCTTCAACATCAGTTGTCTCACGCAAAGTATATAATGATTTAGCTTCAGAACATACAAAACGTCGCATAGGAAAGATTTGTTACCTTCTCCTGTGTGCACAACAACTATACCTTTTCTTTTGAGTTCTAGTTTCTTTCCATATATCGATTTGACTTGAGATAGATAGTCGCATCAATGTCCCTAAGGACTCCAGATTTCCAACCATGTCGTTACTACAAAAACTATCCACCATTTAGGGACATTGTGCATTTTGCTCATCCTTTAAGAATGATAGGCCACCATATTGCTTTCTTCATTTTGGGTGTTGCTTCACTCATTTTGTTCTTGCGTATTCTTAAAGCAAGATCTCTCTGAAAATGGTTTTGAATTCTTCACTTGGTGCACTTGCATCTATAGTCTTTTGTTGCATGACCCGCCTTTCTACAATACTCATACAATTCTCCATGGGAAATTTTAATTTGATTTGAAGAGGTGGAAAACATGGTGTTCGCTGAAACTATTGCGATGGCTAGTTTTAGGGGGAAAAATGGTTAGACTAGAAAGTGGGGATTTTTTAGAAGTTAAAGGAGTATTTTCTTTAATTCCAATTTTGTTGGGTATTAGCGGAATTAATGGAATTTAGGATCAATCACAAATGATACATTTGAGTATCACTCAATTCATAAAACACACTCAACTAAATCAGTCCTTAACTTTGATACTTGTTATCACAAAATAAAACACATCACACTTTCTTTTCATTTTGTGCTCGCTCTGCTCATCTTGAATGGAGTAAGATACACATATGTATTCATATAAAGTGATTAAAAAATAAGTAAATGAAAACTCAATAACAATACAAGTGAACCATGTATTAATTTGGTCTTCTTATTATGTTTAGTTAGTATTTTAGCTTTCAAATGTGAGTTAAGCTTCCATCTGAAATTGTCTTCCCATATGAGGTTGTTCTTCTCCAACTTGACTAGCATTATTGATTAGGAATGCACCAATTTTGTTACACCACTTAATTTCAAGTTACCTTATAACATGGGTTTTCTTAGCAGGTAGGAGTTGTACAAATTATTGGTGGAAAAGTTGTGCTCAAGAATTTTTTTTGTTTGATTGATAGTGCACAAGCATTATGGCTTGTGGGGGTTCTACAACCGGCAGCTTAGTTATGATTCTAGGATCCAAATGTATATGTAAAGTGTAAACATGGTGACTTACTGAATTTTTAAATAAAAGTGAAAAGTAAGCTTGTGGACTAGTCTCTTTCATATTGAAGAAATTAGGTATCATTTGCGCCGATTTCATATTCATATTTGCTTCGTTTAGATTATCATGGTATCAAATCAAGGTTTAATGGAATTCGATCGCATCTAGACTAGGCTCAACTCAAAGAACTATGCTCTTTGGGAACTACTTTGTTAACTATTTCAAAGAAGACATACAAAGTAGGCATGTTCCTAATCCCTACTTGCTAGTTGCCAATTTGTTTGGATCTTGTAGACACCACATTTTGTCCGGGACACACATTCTACTCAAACACCAAAAGTAAAAATATAACGATAAATTAAAGGGGAAGCTTGGGAGTAATTGGTTAACATTAGCGGTGGCAAGTCAAACTGCCTGAAGGGAGGACCTCTACAACCTCGCCGAGATCCCGGACCGGGCTTTGGCTTTGGACCCGTGGCATATGACTTCTTTGTCTTACTTTCTCCAAAAATTAATAATGGATTTATTAATAATTTTTCTATTTAAATATTTTATCAAATAATTACAAGACTAAAAAAATTTCATAATTAACCAACATCTAATTTTATTTCCCTAATTAACACATCTAATGATCGATTATAAAAAACTAAAAAATTTAATCCCCAATAACCCAAGTTTATTTTCCTAATGAACAAGTCTTTAATTCCTTAATTAAATCGAATTAAGTCTTATTTTATTTCCCAAACCAAAACATTTTTTGGTAATTAAATCAACAAAAATTTATCCTCAAACAACCCAAATTTATTTTCCTAATTAATCGACATCTTATTTATAAAATAACTCAAATTAAGCCTTCTTATATTTCCCAATGCGGAAATGTTTTGCCTTAATTAAATCCCGGGAAATTTTTTATGGTAATTAGTATTTAATCAAAGCCTGAACTGAAAATCTGAACTGAAACCACCCTCTATGCTTCAAAATCGGCCTCTAGACCCATGAACCAGTGGAAGACGTCTTCCAAGCCAAATAGAACGCCCTTTCAGTCTATAACGTGAGATTCACGCTACCGAGAAGCTCCCTCCAAGCATAAAAATCAGCCAAAGGAGGCGAGCGAAACATTCTACATTCCATGTAGATAGATCCTTCAATCCCAATTCTCCTTCCTTCTTCGAGTTTGCCAATATATCCCAAGAAACCTTCGCACTACCCGAACCGTCACCATGCCATAGGAAATTAGAGCATATCTTGTGTATATTATCAAGCACTTTCCGAGGCGAAATGAAAATAGACATCCATAATTGCATATCTGAATATATGACAGATGACACCAATTGAAGTCTACCAGCAAATGAGACCTTATTAGCTCGCCATGAACAAACCCTGCTTGTAATCTTGTCCACCAATATCTCACATTCTTTACTATTGAGTTTCCCATCGAATATAGGTAGGCCTAAGTAATGGACAGGGAAACAACCTTCCTTAAATCCCATTAAGTGAAGAGCATTTTGCTTAAAACGTATAGCCTGACCACCAAAAAAATACCTCACACTTATTGGGATTGCATTTTAACCCTTACCGCATATAAAATCAACTTTCCAAATTAAATGGCATTCACCCTCCAAGTCTGAAGAAATAACACAATAAACCCAATAAGAAGAGTTTTCCAGACAAGAATGTCGATACAAGCTAAGATGCTTCCGATGATGATCCCCATTATCAATCGCTTGAACCTTCACCTTTAAGTTAAGCGAAAATCTCATGATAGAGGACTTTGACAGCCATGCGTGCACCACACGAAGGTTCCTCGACATTCATTATTTGATTGCCAATGAGAACTGAGAGTCTACATCATACCAAGACCTCCTTTATCCATCCTCTCAAGGTCAAATAAGGACATCGACAAGTAAGAAGATTTCTAGAATCTAGTTTCTACTCAAATGACATCAGTTACTTAAATACTCAAACTTACCCCTTAAAAACCAAAATTTCAAGACAAGGGGGCAACATGAGTAAAAATAATAATACCCGCAAAAATATCCAAGATGAACCACCATTTCCAAGGAAAATGAGACTTCATCAACAAAGATCTCCTCTATCCATCAGCCAATCTCATACTTTGGGGGAAAGCAAAATATCCCTCCACAAGAAACTTTTTACGACAAGGAGGGATGATCTCATTTCATACCTTGGGGGCAAACCAAATATCCATCAACACGAAGTTCCACCTGAAAATTCAAATTTCATATGAATTTCCTTACCCGCCTCTCATTTGGGGAAAGTAAAAACCCCAAAACATGAGAACTCTTATGATTGGAACCCACATAAGAAAAGAGCCTCATTTCTGGAAAGTTCAAGAAATCCCACGACAAGACCATATAGAGATTACTTGAAATCTCCAAGATCAGCAAACCTATACCTCGAGCGCTTTTTCCCCCAGCAAACATGGTGACCAGCATCTTGATAGTAGCTGAAGTGTCGTATACCCCGAACACCCCATAAGTGAGTTAGAGGGAAATTGAGCATAAGAGTGAGAATAAAAGTGAGGGCTTATTGACATTCTCATGGCTTGCCTTTGGAAAAGACATTCTTATAGAAATAACCAAATAAGAAATCATTTTTCTCATATTGCACCCACTTCCCTCAATATAGGCTTCGATTTCTAAAATCATGTTCCCATTATACTCTCTCAAACAAGATTTTTCAAACATTGCTTGCATTCATTTTAAGTCAAGATAAGCAAAAGTCACACTTCGTTTCAAATAGTGGAAATCAAGTAACAAATCCCGAGGGCAAAATGGAGCAACCCGAAAAGAAGAAAGTTCAAATAACCATATTGTGGGTCTCGCAATTCTCCAATCATGAGTAAACGGAAAATTTCAAAGATCTTGAATTTTTATGTTCAAGCTATCCAATCAGTCAATCAAACTATTCTTCAACGAAGTATTTTGTACCTCACACCTCCCAATGAAGTCCATCAAGCATGTCTAGAAAACCGGCATCAATAAGACATTGAAGTTAACAAATTTCTCTTAACTAAGCACAACATGCTTACATAACAAGAAGATCAATCATACTAAAAGATTACAGATTTTCGAGGCCACCATGCTACAAAAGCCTCTTACAGAATCAACCTACAAGCACATATCATGATAAGAAGATCATTGGCGAACACATCAGCTACTCAAACACAAGTGTCCAAGTTGTAGAAGGAAGAATAAACCTGCCGGCGACACCCATGTTACTCCAGTGCGAGCACCGCTAAGGATCAAATTTACTAAAGGGGAATGACAAAGAGATTATGCTCTTTCCTTTGCATACTCTTCAAGACACCATCATATGACTCATCATACAACCTTTCTCAAATACATCATATGGCATAATTTCCTAATGCACTTTAAACTAATCATATCACATCACATCATTCATTAAATGACTAGGTTCAAAGATTTCATGGTCATAGTAAATATTAATCAAGCACACCTTTCCAATAACATATTGATAGACCGATAATTACACATGTTTTCACCCCTATTCTTGAGCCGTTTGAGAGGTTGACTCTCGGGTTTTAAGCCGATTTCACGCGAGGTTGTGTGTTTATGTCGTATTTCAGGACCTGGCGTTGGAATTGAGGCCAAGGAACGAGATTCGGGTCGAAAGGAGCAAGTGAGGCTTGAAGTGTGCTGGAGGAAGAAAATACCCGACCATGACCAAAAATACCCGGCCGGGTATTATTCTGAGGAGGCCGGGTATTTGCTGTTTTGGCGTCTGAGAAACAGAGAGGGTCCTGGGCTGGAGGCACAAAATCCCCGACCGGGGATTATTGGATGAGACCGGGTATTTTTCCCCTGGGCAAAACGCGCGTTTCAACTATACCCGGTCGAGACCCAAAATACCCGACCGGGTATTTCGACCGGGTATCGCAACAGGCAGCTGTTTTAAAGGAAAAGAAGGCCAAAGATCAAGGGATTCGAGTTTTAGAGAGATAGAGCGATTCCTAGAGAGAGAAAGCGACGAACAAGAGTCTCCAAGTGCCCTAGCTTGATCTTCATCACCATTGGAGCTTGGCTTGAGCTTGGAGGAGTGCCAATCAACGTCCAGGAGCAGGAATCCATCTTTCACAGTATGAATTCCGCGTCTGATTCTGTTTTTGCTTCTTTCTCCATGGAGTAGTTCTCCCATTCATCTGGGTATGGAGAACCCTAGATTTGTATGTTAGGTTTGATTGTATGAACCCAAGTACTGATTCTATGATTTGATTATATTCAATTGAGGTTTGAATGATTGAATGGCATGAATCCTGATCAAATTCCTGTTATTTTGAGAATATCTGCCTAGGTTGATAGAGCATCCTTGATTGAAGGTAGGGAGTTGGTGACTTTAGTCGAGGAGCCAACTCACTATTCTGTACCGAATTCACTTCGGTAGTGGAGGTTTTGTTGTTAGGGCCTCAATCTGTTTACTCCGGTGGAGGTTAGTCGCCCGCTAGAGATTCAGATTGAGAGGGTCTGAAGACCTTTAGTCGAGACTTCAGGCTGTTTAAGAACCTTCCGCAGTATAACTATCATAGAAACTGAACTTGGTAATTACAATCCGGCTTAACTGCAGTCTAGGGGGAACCATATCCGGGTGACCTCTCTTAACCTGAAAACAACCGTTTAGTTGCTTTGCTTGTTTGTTAGTTTATACTTGCATTAAAGTTTCATTGCTAGATAACAAGAATTCATCGAGTAGTCATCAAATCTAGGACCCTGGTTGACATTTAAACCCAAACCCGCTATACTACACTTTAGGAAGTGGTTTCACTTGGCCAATTCTTAGAGTGACACTAGAAGTGAGTCACATATCTTGTCACATCATTACATCACATCATTTCATACATCTTACGTCAATGATCCCCAACAATCTTTACCAAAATACAAAAGATTCATCTCCATTCTACGGATTTTTGGTTTTTAACATTTCCTACTTGGCATACAACTCCATATCATATCTGATCAAGGTAAAGACTCTGCATATCCTCAAATAGAAGAAGCTACAATGCGAAGAAAGCTACATTACGAGGGAAACCAATTAGCACCCACAAGAAGGCTAAACTGCGAAAAAGGCTACACTGCGAGGGAAACCAATTAGGACCCACAAGAAGACTACACTTCAAGGGAGCTAATCAGGACTCATAAGAAGGCTACACTGCAAGGGAGCTAATCAGGACCCATAAGAAGGCTAGACTGCGAGGGAAACCAATCAGCACCCACAAGTTGGCTACATTGCGAGGGAGCTAATTAGGAGCCACTATAAAGCTACATTGTGAAAAACTAATTAGTACCTACATCTAGGCTACACTGCCAGGGAGCTAATCAGTACTCATGAAACGACCACACTACAGCGGAAGCCAATTATATTGGTACCTACATCTAGGCTACACTGCCGAGGAACTAATCAGGACCCACTGCATGACTATGCCACATAAGAGCTAATTAATGACTTCAAAACTTCAAAGAAGTTGGTTAGTGTGCTAAATTATAAAATATCACAATACTTATTAAAACCCCGCCCAAAAATGGTGTGCTAAATCACTTTGTATAGCTCTTAAATATTAAAAGATATACATGGGGGGCAACTGTAGACACCACTTTTTGTTAGGGTCAAAACATATTTAATCATAAAAAATTTAGTTTCAGTTTAAGGTGTGCAGTAGCCGATTTTGAATGAAACTTCTAGCCAAAACGAATCGTAATGCTTGGGTTGGGTCTTTGTTTGGCATAAGTCAACGAGATTAGCAATAGCAAATCTCAATTGAATTGTTGACGATTTTAACGAATTAGGCTTAAGTTCGATTTTGGGTGTCATGCAAGTTAATTGATTCTTAAGACATTGAATCTAGTGAGAATTTGATCGCAATTTCAAAATAATAAAATCGAAGTCATACTAATTCAATAAACTACAATGTTAAACGACTAAAATCATTATTACAATGCATAAGTATAATTAATTACACTGCTAATTTGTTATTACATTAAACTAATTACCATTAAAAATTGGGCTCAAGTCCAAGCCCAAGTCCTAGTCAACTGTTAGTCAAAACCCAAAAAAGTCAGACAGGCCCATACAAAAGTCTAACATCAGGCCCACCCATATTCGGACAAGAGCCAATCTAGGCCGAACCAAACTGGTTCGACCAGACCAAGCCCAACCCAATTATCAACCAATCAGAAAAATACAACTAACCTATATCCCTACTAGCCAATCAAAATTCACCACAAAATTGCCCAAAACTGAATTCTTCTCATATAAAATACCAAACCTTAAACACTTATCAATCAGTTTCTCTTCTTACCAAGACCGTTTCTAAAAGGCAAACTACGTGGACTTTGATCTCGACTACTCGGGTATGTAGGCAACCAATTGGTTCGAGTCCCACTAAACAAATTTTATCAACAATTTAACGTGCAAGCGTTAACATTTCAAATCACTCAATTTTACCGAACTACGTGGACTTTGATCCCGACTAATCGGGTACGTAGGCAACCAATAGGTTCGAGCCCAACTAATCAAAAAGATTTTCTTTACTTTTAAGATTTACGTAAATAGACCTAACTACCTAATTAATTGGATCTTATCATTAAATACGTAAATTAAAGTGGAATAATAAATCACCAAACCTTTACAAAACTTATCGATTTAAGTAGTACCAAATTTGTGGCGTTGTGGGGTGTGAATACACTTCCCCACACGTAATCGTACTCCCGAATCCAGAACTCCATAAATTCGCAGACCAAATTTCGGTGTCGACTCTAAGGTCGAGACCAGACCAAAAGGTGTTCGACCCACCACAAATAAGGTCGATGGCGACTCCGAGTAAATCGCGACGAGTCCACCGATTTCGAGGGGCGGTTGCGACAGCTGCTATGTGGATGTCGATGAAGAATGCGGTAACACTAGTGGAAGTTGAAAATGGTGGAGGAAAAGCATGTGCCATGAGCTGAAACTGGTGAGTACTGTCACTGAGATATATTTGTGTTGTGGATGTTTGTGGGGTTGTTGAAGGCATTGTTGACGAGGTGAAAGTTCGGGTAGTACCCTTGTTGGCTATAACATGGTTGGTAGACATGCCCATGATGGTGAGCAGTTTCAGAAAGGAAGAATATGTGGCGTTGGGGAGGCCCGACAATGGAAGAAGGGAGAGTACTCAGGGAGAGCAAGTGCCTTGAGAAGCTCGGCAGGGCTGGGTTTTGGTGGTATAGTGCTGGAGATGCATGCGTGCTAGTGATTATTCGTGTTTGTACCCTTTATTTAATAAGTGGACTCATGCTGTGAAGGAGGGGATTGTGTCTTTAAATGGGGAAAATGAGGAAGCTTGTTTATATTACAAGGCCGAAGGGGATTATTGTTGCTATGATAGAGTGAAGTTCCCACTTGAAAGAGCAAGAATCCAGAGTGAAGGGTTCTTTCGGCTGAGTGAGGAACTTGGGGATGACAATGACGTAGGGTGCACCATTGATCCTTAGGGGAGCTGCTGCTGCAATGAGTCAAGTTGGAGTTCCCAAACGCAATTTGAAGTCCAGGAAACGCATAAAGTCACCAAGGCAACTTCAGGATGTGACATCAGAGTCGTGGGGAGTTCGTCAAGTTGACTACAACCTTGAGGACAAGGTCGCTTTCAAGGCGAGGGGATTGTAGGAAATATAATTATTAGGGCTTAAAGAATCGGATGTCTATGTGTGGGCCAAGTAGCATTAGGGTTATTATTAGGCTTTTCGGGTTTATTTTCTATATAAATGTACTTTGGTACTTACGGGAGGGTTAATCAGAAATCAGTAATCAAAACCCTATTCAGTTTATTCCTCTCTTCTTCTCCTAATCTTTAAATCCCTAATCCCCAATTCTAAATCACCTAATTCTTCTCAATTCTCCTCTCAACCAATCTAAATATCTTTCTAATCTATCTGGTTTCGTTAATTCCAAGTTACCGAAGAATCATAGTTTCTTCAGTCCACAATCCAGACACCACTGGATGGCATCACGGAGGGCTAAGAGTTCTACTATTTGTGGATCATCAATATCATCAATATGTACCCTCTGGCCAAGACAATCGCACAACTCTGGTCTTTTATAATCATTCCTCCCGCCAAGTGTGATCCAATCCTTGTTGCACTGTCCCACATGCAAGCTAGCAAGACAGAGTTTGACGAATTCGTGTCGACAATTGGGGGGAGCCGAGTTCACTCTGTCCGTTGGTAAGCTGATTCATTCCTGGACTTGCTGATGATACTGTCGCATCAATGATAGAATCCAGAATTCTTTCCATTCAAAGACAACCCAATTCCTGGATTTTCAAATTCACAAAGGGTCGCGACAACTTTCATACTAGGCATCGGGGTAAAACTTGAACCTCCTTCTCGAGCAGAGCCTCCGCGGTTGGGAGAATGTGATTGAAGATTTGCGAGCGAAAAATCTTAAATTTTGTTGGAATTGGGAGTTCTCAAATCCGAATCCAGCTAGATCTATTCATCCAACGGGCCGTCTGGCACCACCTGCCTCGCCTACAATTACGGCTGGCAGAACGGTTTTCGGTTAGCAGTTAACCGGACGGTTTCAACAAAACCGACCGGTTTTCGGCTAACCGAAAAACCGATACTAAAGGCAGCGGTCGGTTGGCAGTGGGAAGGGCAGGGGTTCAGTTAGCCGACTAACCGGGGTCAGAAACCAACGGTTAACCGGCTAACCGGCCCCTTCCCTTTCCCCAAAAATGATGTCGCTTCCGCCCCACTAACCCTAACAAGTTGACCCTCCTCCCAATTCCCAAATCAATCGACCTTCCCCCTGTCGTGCAGCCCTTCCCATTCCCCCTGTCGCGCAGCCCTTCCCCCTCCACCATCGTCGACGTTCCACTTCGCCGCCTCCACCTCCACGTCCCAATTCCCAAATCAATCGACCTTCCCCCTGTCGCGCAGCCCTTCCCCTTCTCGCCTAACAGAGACCAGCCCTTCACCCTCCACCATCGTCGACGTTCCACCTGGCCGCCTCTACCTCGACGCCCCGCCGCCTCCACCTCGTCGCCCGCCGCCTCCACCATCGTCGATGTTCCACCAGCAGGCAGCACCATCCAGGCAATAACCCGACACTCCGGCAGCACCTCGTCGCCCTCCCAACAACCCGGCACTCCAGCAGTAGCTCGTCGCCCTCCCAACACAAGCAAGCAGCAACAGCTCCTCCTCCCAATTATGTATATTTAGTAGAAATTGGGATGATGATTTTGATTTTTGAATGTTGATGAATGAATAAATGATAATTGAATATTGATTGTGAATGTCGAATGATGATTTTGGTGGTGACCTGTCTTTCATATACAATTCGTTACATTCTTTTATATAAACTGATTGGCGGATGGTTGAATATGGTGGCTTTAAAGGCTTGAATTGCACTCTGAATCTCGAACCAATTCTACCATTCTGAAGATATTGGTGTCCCCTTGCCTTTCTTTCTTGTTCTTCTCGAATCTTCAAAATTGCAGGTGTGTTTGAGAATTGGGGCTAACTAAACAAGACAAATTTTTTAGACAAATCCATTATATTTGGGATTTGACAATATAAGGCAAATTTTTTAGACAATACTTTTTTTTAATCAAAACCTTGAAACTTTTTCATACTAATAAGAAGCGACAGCTAATTAGAAATGCAAAATGATGATGAATGATGATTTTGATTGATGAATGATGATGATTGAATGATGATTTTGATGATGCTTGTTAGTTGTTACTTGTTAGAATTTGTGAAGTTAGTTTTCAATTTTAAATTTGTGTAACTGTTGATGTAGGGCGAGACCTCCGACTCCACGTGGTGGACGTGGCGGACGAGGTGCACCATCCGCTGAGACTGCTTCTCGTGGTGGGAGACCTCTGGCTCCTCGAGGTCGTCGTGGTGCGGGTGCCTCAGCCCCTCCTACTCAGAATCAGGGTCATGGTGGACGTACAGGGAGTCGGCCTGTTCAGTCTGCTGAACCGTCAGCGTCGGCATCAAATCCATTGACTCCCGCCCATGCCGGTAGTGGAAGTACAACTGCTGCTGAGGCTCCTTCAGTAGAAACGGTTAATCCGGCTTCAAATAAAGCTTAAGAGGATCCCTTCAATCTAGAGAGATGGTTGGAGACAAAGGGTATAGGTGATTGCTGGAAGGACTTTACGAAGGTGGCGGTGGATGAGTATCCGATGGGAGATTGCAAGCATTGTCATACTAAGATCAAAGCACATCCATCCAAGAACAACACTTTTGCAATGAATAACCATCGGAAAGCATGTTTAGCTAAGGTTGCACCATCCAAGGATCAGACTGTTCTGAACTTGTAGGCCGCAGATGGTAGTGGAAGTCAAGTAAGTGCTTTATGGAAGTTTGATAAAGCAAAAGCAAGATATGCCTTTTCGCTTTGTGGATTATTATGGATGAGTTGTCTTTTCGCTTTGTGGAAAGAGACGGTTTTTTAAAGCAGTTTATGCATACGGTTCAGCCACTGTTTAAGATACCTGGGAGGAGAGGTATAAGAGATGATTGCTTTCATATATTCTTGGAGAAAAAGATGAATTTGATAGAGTTTTTTGAATCAAAGAGCAAAGGCAGAGTTTCAATCACCACAGATACATGGACTTCTGACAACAACAAAAATTACATGTGTGTGACTGCTCACTTTGTTGGAGTTGATTGGAAGTTGCAGAAGAAGGTTCTCTCCTTTGTTCCCATCACAAGTCATACAGGAAATGATATTGCAGAGAAGATTGCAGAAATTCTTGAAGAATGGAAGGTGAAGAATCTGTTCTGCATGACCATGGACAATGCATCTAAAAATGATATTGTGAGTGATTGCATGAGAAGGAAATTAAAGGAGTGGGGGTGTGATTTGATGGATGGGAAGTATCTACAGTTTCGATGTGTCGCACACATCATTAATATGATTGTGCAGGATAGATTGAAAGTAATCGGAGGAGCTGTGGATAGAATTTGGGACTATGTGAAGTGGGTGATGTCATCGCCAACTAGGTTGGCAAGGTTCAAGACTGCTATGCAATTTCTGGAGTTGGATTCTTCCAAATTGGTGTGTTTGGATGTACCGACCAGGTGGAACTCCACCTATATCATGTTAGAAGCAGCATAAAGGTTTGGTGGAGTGTTTACCACTTTGTATACAAGGTGAGGTGGTCTTCCAACTGAACATGATTGGAGTCCGATTAGAAAGTTGATGAAGTATCTGAAATTCTTTAATGACTTTATCCTCCTAGTCTAGTCTAGGGTAAGTGAAATTTTTGCTCACTTTGTTTATTTTAATTTGAACATTTGACAATTTTGGTTTGTTTAAGTCTAATTTCCTGTATTCTATTCTCATTTGTACAGGAACTAAATATATGACTACCCATCTTTTCTTCAAGAAACTTGTTCCAATTTATGACATCATTCAAGAATTAAAGAATTATCCGCGTGAAGAGCTCAAAAAGATGGCAGAAAAGGTTGAAGAAAAGGTACAAAAGTATTGGTTTGACACACCTGTCATGAATGAGGAGAATCCTCAGGTGAATCATTTAATTTATATAGCATGTGTGCTTGATCCTAGAAGTAAACTTTATCTTGTGTCTGAAGTGTTGGTAATGATTTATGGAAGTATCAAAGGATGGGAAATTCAGGCTACTATTAAAAGGGAGATGCGCTAGATGTTTGAGATTTATAAGAGGAAGTATGGATCAGAGTTTGCATTTCAGCCTACCATTGATGATAACATTGCTGATGATAGTTCTGTTGATGGTGCTGGTGATCGGATTAAGATATTGGAGGAGAGGCTTAGAAAGAGAAAAAGGGAAGCACTTCTGCTGGAAACAGGAGGTAGCTCTGCTGAGCTTGACATCTATTTGAAATGTCAAACTGATTGCATCAATGAAGAGAGTGATGATGCAAAGTTTGACATATTGGAATGGTGGTCTCGACAATCTGGAATATATCCGATTGTTGCTGAGATGGCTAAGGATGTCCTAGTTGTTCCTATCTCTTCTGTTGCCACGGAGGCAACATTCAGTTGTGGCGGGCGGATTCTCAGTCCATTCAGGTCCTCTTTGAGCGACCTAATGGTGGAGGCATTGATTTGTGCTGAGGATTGGATAAGGTATCTCGGATCCAGGGAGATTGACGATAAGGAAGATGATGAAGAGAATTTTACTTTGGAAAGTAGTGAGTTCTCAAACTCTCTTATTGTTCAGTTTTTTGTCTTCTTTTCACCTAATTCAATGTATGAATGTACCAACACTTTGTTTTCCTTTTTTTTCTTACTCAGTTAATGTCACTTTCCAAACTAGAATGGAAAGTGCAACGAATACTGGCAATGTTGGCAATGCAGATGCAAGACTCAACATTCCAGTGGAGAATGAGCAGGCGGGTGAAGAAGATGTATCGGATGAAGAGTATGAGAAAGATGGATATGATGATTATGGTCATGACTTGTTGCCCCTATTGAACGAACAGGGTTATGCAGATGTTAGTTCTTCTAAGGCTGGTGATAAGTGATGATATATTATGATGTGTTGTTGATTTGTTGTTATCTAGAGGATTTATTGTGATTTGTGGAGTTTATGTTGTTGAATTAATGAATGTGAGACATTAAGTTGCTAATTTAGATGTATTTTCGATGGAAAAGGAATTGAAATGTAGGTTTGAGATTTTAATTTTAGGCGATTTTAGATTTTTTTCCCTTGCTGTCCGGTTGGTTTTGACCGGTTAACGATCGGTTTTGGCAGTTAACGTTCGGTTCTTGGCGGTTAATTGTCGCTTCTTGGCAGTTACCGGTCGGGTTTTGACGGTTGCCGGTCGGTTAGGTAGTTAAACCGAACTGGCCATCAATTTTTTGGTTGCCCTGGTTAAACCGCACCTGAACCAAAAACCGCCCGGTCTGTTTGCGGCTAACCGAAGCTCTTGGGGCGGTCGGTTGGCGGTGGTCACTGGTCAGGTCTCGGTTTAACCGAAAACCGAAAATTTGGTTTTAGGTTAAACCGAAACCGACCGGTTGCCAGCCCTACCTACAATCAATCAAGATCGCCAACACAACTTTTTTTTGAAGCAATTGACGGCTATAAATAGGGAACGGCTACGGTGCTAATTGTACAATAGTTAGCACCGTCCTAACCAAGGGAAAAACTACTACTAGTTTGAATTAGTAGTGATTTAGCTTAGATGTTGTATTGATTTTATAATAATCCGTAGTGATTTCATTATTTTTAGTAGCGTTTTTTGCTAGTTATCACGGTGCTAACCCCTGTAAGGGTTAGCACCTAATCCCATCCTTATAGATACTCTTTTCTTTACCTTCCCTCAATTGCGGACCAATTGTATTATTTCCAGCCGAAGTACCGAATGAAAAAATATAGATGCATTTATAAAAGAAAAACTACGCTGGGTCAGTATATCCAACGCTACATCAGGCTTTTTGCAATAAACATCACAAAATAGAACAAACAACAATAGAGGTTTGACGGTACAAACTTTCTACATTGAATCGAAACTGGAAATTAACAGCAGAACTTACTACATACAATCAAGGCAACTATAGCCAGTTTGCATGGAACTGAAAAAAGTGGATACCCAGCGGCTTCCTCCTATGTATATTACGTCAGTTAACTCACAAATCTAACCTACTAAAACAGGCACGAAAGCAAGTACCAGAAAAAGTGAATCCACCTGATTTGTAAGTAAGCGGATCCAATACTTACTTTGACCCATCTTTGTAATTACAAAGAGAGGAGATTTGGCGGCTATCCCCCTTCCCAACACTGCCTGGAATATTACCGCATGCTGCTTCCTCGACGGGAATGAGTATGCTCTCCTCTTCATTGCATCACCCACTAGCAGCGGTATAGAGTACGAATTGAGTATCACTACATTACAATATACTAATGTCCCGACAGCTGGGGCAGTTCTACTGCTACCAAGCAAATTCATCGGTTAAACGATGCAGCTGAATTGTCGTCATATTGTCCCCTCCACGCGTTGCCACTGTCAGTTCCGCTGCAGGCTTGGTTGGGAACAGGCACATTACCAAGGTCCCCGTCCAAGCTCATCTGTTGGACTTCGACGGATGAGAGTATCTTTATGCTTTGTACACAACTCACAAACTCTCTGCATTTGAAAACATGTTTTATTGAGAGGATGAATAGAAGCAAATACATTATTACAGCAATAGTGATAGAAGCTTAGTGTCTTATTGGCACTTACTCCCAAGGGTCATCTCCAACAAGCAATATGTCGTTTTCATGATCCACGTAAACTAGCTTCCAGTCAGAACTTTGTGGGTCTTCCAGCTGCCCTTCAATACCAAACATCCGGGCTAGATCATGTCTCAGTTCATCATACCCTTTATAACGAGTGACATCAATGGATCTTCCAACAGAACCACGCTTTTGAACCTATCAAGTACAAGCAGAGGGTTAGAAATGAAAAGGCTGAATGAAGTTTAAAGGGGCTATTCAGGGATGTTTGAAACCAGCTCAAAGTATAGACATTCATACTTCTTGGATGAATGCTTCTGGACTGGGAATTAAAAAAAAAAAAAAAAAAACAAGGCGCCATTTTTTTTCAGTCGACACCCTGAAGAAAGTATTTTCATTCTCATTTGACTAACTTTTATGGTAGATTAGGAGAAGCAACCAATAACGAACCCATACACCAAAACAGCACTAGGCAAGGTGAGATTGGAATGCTAATGCATACCTTAGTATACGTTCGCATCCGTTGGGTCTGATTGCCCCACAACCCATTATTCAGAACACCAGTATCATTGATAGCGACATCAGTAGAACATGACGGTTTAAAAGGCATGTTAGGAACCCCAAATGACTGTGAGCTTATCCCAGCAGTAGATAACTCTGTCTCGATATCCCTTGGATTAGTTCCATAGTTAGAGAGCAAGTTCTGAAGATCCTTTTGAGAGTCAAATCCCCTTGACAGCAGACTATCAGGCACCAACCCTTCAATATTAGCTGAGAAAGGAAGACTGTTGTTCCTTGAATGTGATTGAGCATCACCATCCAAACCAAAGGAAGGCAGTCCAAAATTCTGCTGGTTAGTAGCACCACCACCTGGTTCTAGACAGTATGATGTTCCAGAAGAGGAAGCCTCCAATGGTTCAGTAACAATACTTTTGTACTTCAGTCGCTCTGAACCTTTTGAGCCAGGAAATTCATGTTTAATCCGGCCATCCGATTTACCATGTACATCTGGCAGGATGAGATTATTTGCAGGCTCTACAACTGAATCTCCCATCAAAACTTGACCTGCTGGGGCTTGCTGGCTTTTGTTCAAGAAATGTGGTAGCGGAATTTGACAGTTGTTCGTAGAAGGTGAGGATGTGGAACAAGATGGTGCCTCTCCATCCGTAAGTGTGGACGGTGCTCTAATTGGTGTTGGTAGCTTCTGCACACCTTGAGACTGGTTCGCAGGAAAAGGTTGGGGTTGCATTAGCCCTGATGTTGAGAAGCTGCTGGCATTGCTGAATACTGGCTGTTGACTTTGTAGCAGAGGTAACTGCTGCAACTGTTGGTTTTGCTGATATGCCTGTTTCTGTACCATCTGAGGCTGCAGAAGTGAGCTTGTGGGAGAGAAAAACTGTTGTTGTTGCTGCTGCTGCTGCTGCTGTTGATGTTGCTGCAACTTCTGTAGCAACTGAAACTGTTGTTGGTCTGAGAGGCCTGTTTGTGACATTTGTTGCATCTGTACCTGAGCCTGTGGTTGTGCTCTCTGTGATGTGCTGCTATGGTGTAGCAACTGAAGAGAGGATTGCTGCAATTGAGGCTGCTGTAGAATATGCCTCTGCGGCTGACCAGGCTGCTGCTCTTCAGCCTGTTGTACCTTCACGTCTTGCTGTAGAGCTGTCAGCTGATATGAAGTCTGAGTTGGCATATTGCTCACTGGGAACTGTTGCTGCTGAATTTGAGAATAGCCAACTGCATGCTGGAAACTTTGGTTTGGAATCTGATTACTCACAGCCGATGCCTGGAATATCTGCTGTGGCTGTGACTGCTGCTGTTGTAATTGTTGTGCATGTTGTTTTAGTTGCTGGGAGTGTGGTTGAGGTGCCTGTACCTGTTGCTGCTGAGTCAGCTGATGCTGTTTCAATTGTTGTTGTTGCTGCTGCTGCTGCAGTCTTTGCTGTTGCTGCTGTTGTTGTTGCTTTTGTTGCTCTTGTCTTTCCTGTTGCTGTTGTTGTTGTTGGATATTAACAGGTTGATGTGCCTGTTGGGAAGAAGGTGGTTGTTGCTGATTAGGAGGATTCTGCACCATCTGCTGCTGCTGCTGCTGAGTCCATGTTGCAGCTGGCTGAGGCAACTGGCTGACCTGGCTTTGTTGGTTTGTCTCGTTAAACTGGATACCAGGTGAAGATATCCCAGGGGCTTGAAAGTTGAGTAACTTCGTCGGATCATCAGCTACCAAGAAATTATTATGCAAAGCATTGGATGGAAGCATGGAGGGGAAGAATCCTGACTGAGCTGATGGGAACTGATTATTGTTTTGTTGCATACTCATCCACTGTACCAAGCTAAGTCCAGGAAATATTGAGCTTTGGGCTTCCTTCATACCAAAGTCATCAGCTAGCCATGGCATAGCTCTTTTAAAAGCATTCTCGATATCAGACTCATCATCTGCAGAAGGAAAGAAAGCAATGGTACTACCTATCAGTTTGCAAATAAGCACACGAGAGAACAGTAAATTTTGGAAATCATACAGTAATGAAAACCAAAATTTTGAAGCGTTGGGTCTTAGATTCAGATATTCTTTCACCTAGTCATGTAACATAGAGGCCGCTCTTTTTCAAGCACTTAGCACCATGACAACTCAACTAACATTAACACTTCAGTTGAAACAAAGTATAATCAAAAGGAAGTGAAAGCTAAAAGCAGCACCAAAATATTGGAGCAAGAGACGCTATATTATTGTGTAACAAAACATGATATCCCGTTAAAGCTCAGTCACCAAAAGACAAGAAAAAGACCAGTTACCTGGCATTCCAGGCTGTTTAGGGAGCCTGGGTCTGAAGAAGGGGGGTGGGCATATGTAGAATGGGGTAACAACAGGCTCAATGTCCCATACAGAAACTCGACTGGGTCGTTCACCAGCAGTTGATTCATCCCAGCCAACCTTTGGATATGGAGATACATGGATTAGCCTATGAAAAAGTTAATATTTGCAGGAATCAAGCTCTAGTTATCAATCACCAAGCTCTAGTTATCAATCACCTCTGACTTAGAGATACCAACAATACCTGAAGATTGCGCCACTGTGAATTTTTCCACCGCACAGGATCTAAATCACTAGTGGCTGTCACTGTTCCCATGTATCTACGGACTCCTGACTCTTCTGTCTCAAACATCATCCTGAATCTCATTCCAAGAGATACTTGTGTATACATTGCTTTATTATACTTGGAGAAAGGAATCACGAACTCAGAAGGGCTTGCCCTGGTTAAGATCAGTTATAATTTCAACAGATAAAACAACCTTGAAATTTTGGGAATGTGGTGTTTACAGGACAAGGTGGAAGAGAAATGAACAAGAGAAGCAGCAGTACCTAGGATTATAGAAGACAGTGAAAGGACTGTGGTTGGCAGCAGCATGAGCTGCAGCAGCAAGAATCCCAATATGCATGCTGTCGCTTGATATGACCGACGAGGAGAGAGGCGGTTGCTGCCTATTTGCACGTCTGATACCCAAAAGCAGCTGCTGTTTCTCATCCCTATATCAGATAACAGTGATTTCAGCTTCAGAGGATAATATCAAAATGACAAAAGCATCACCAAATCACCGACCCATCCATCCCATACCTAATGAAGAGAACTGAATCGCCGGCAAAAAGTCTTTTAGTGCTAACAAACACACTCCATCCTGTAGTAAGCAAATGTCTTTTTGGTTGGCCTGCCACAGACAAGACAGCATTCTTAAGGTCGCCAACCACCAATGGGTGAAAATTGCAAAGTAGTTTCAAGTTTCAACAGTATGAGATATGTGGAGAAGTCCTAATCTGTTTGTTGGCTAAGCCGCGCAAAATTGTGGAGTTGCATCTCAACAGATTCATGAATTTTATTAGTACCTCACAAGCAAGCCCAGAATGTCTCTTTTATATCAACTGTGCAAACTTATCAAGTTCGGAAAGAGGATTTACCGCGATAAATATGCCTGAAGGTCCATGCACTGTCATGTAGATCTCTGGCTACTAGCTCCTGGGCAGGTGGTTGCATTGAGTAATCCTGTTTCAACATGAACAAATAAGGGGGAGAATGGAAAGATTAATACCACATGCCACAAAGAACAGGAGGATCTCAAGTTGTAGATTAAAGAAGATGGCACTCACAAGAGGTGGGAAGATTTTCTCTGCAGCTCTTCGAGGCACAGAGAATCCACCATGAGTGCTTGTATCACTAGCTGTAAGCGTTTTACAGAAGAATTCAGCAGGTTGTCTATTCTGCTTCAGGCCCATATCAGATGCTATCAACGCTTCCCTGTCACACTGGAATATACACCACGGTGCAAATGTTCAGTTTGGTAACAGAGAGACATACATGATGATGCTCTTTTTCCAGCAATCTCCTACGTTGATTACAATACTGTTACAAAATGGCTGACCTACTTTGCTTACGGGTTGAAGGGTCATTTGTGCATACACCTCATCAGTTTCCGGATCAGCCTGATCAAACATAATTGCGAAAAATGAAACACACGGCAGAAAGAAAATTAGTACAATTTCACTTTCTTTTCCATCCTCAGATCATAGCCACTTGCTATCTGCAAACAGAGGAAAACCAACCAGCACGAAGCATGCAAGAGAACTAATAGCAAGGTACATTAAAAACAGAGTACAGAGCATTATTTCTCATACCACCCAAATTGTTTTTCCTTAAGGAAGTGATAGCTCACTCCACTCACAGTTCACTAATCATTAATACTGCACAGAAACAAAACGAGTACAAGAACAATGGAGGGGATCATACATGTAAGGTGACATTATGAAGCATGCAAATCAACTTTGAAGGAAGATTTGGGTAGTTTGGTATGCAGTCTGTCTCCTTCTGCATAGATGCAGCAACCTGAAAAGTTTTTTTGTCAGACAAAAATGGTTACATCTGATACGAAGCATCTACCAACCCTGCATTTTAAACAGTCTCGTGGAAACGAGATTTACCTGCTCGCTATGGCCTTGAGGAAAGTAGACAACAAGACTTCCAACCGGAGGCATAGAGACCAACGGGCCAGCACAGGCATGCCATAACTCTGAGTTAATAATCTTCCTTTCGCCTGTTAACAAAAAGTAAACAATGTCACAACACAAACCCAAAGCTGAGCAGTTGCATGAAACTCCAACATTTCCTTGTTCATAGCAGCTATCTTCAAAGTAAAATGCCAAAAGCAACCCCAGCTTGGGGACTCCATTGACAAAATCCTACTCAGTTCTTCCTCTCTCCTCTGTTTTTTATTTAGGTCTTTTGTAGTTGACTTGGAAGTTCATAGTCTTAAGAGCAATATACCGACCATTTCACCAGAACTTTTACAATACAGGATCTAAGCACTGTTTGGTCCAGCTAAAAAATATTTATATATACGAGGAGAGAAACGCTGTGGACATCAGAACCTAAACAGTTGCTAAATCCTGGAGAGTATTTATAACCAGATAATGCCAGAGCGATGTTACTGAAGAAAACGCCAGCCTACATGTTTCTTTGTACTGATCCACAGAGAGAAATGGGTAGAGCTTGGGAAGTTGAAAAACTTGAACTCTTCCAACTTTATAGTCTAAACTGTTCTAGATCAGATAGCAGTGGAACACAGCATGTATGTTTCACTACTTCAATCACAAGAGAACTGAAACCATAGATGGGCCGAATGGAACTTAGTTTAATTTATGCACAGCAGGAGATCATTGAAGAGGAGATGAGAAACGAGATTAAACCAAAATCAATCAATCCGGGGACATGGGATATATATATATGTACTTGGACTGTAAATGGCAAACACGACCTGCTTCAAAGGCATCCCTTACTAAAATATTGGTTTCTTTTCTGTCCAAAATTACTTGAAAAATACGAATGCTTCAGCTCTTTTACAACAAGATGAACCCTTGGGAATTCAGGGGGAAAAAAAGAGAGACATTGACCTTTGGGAACAGATTACAGCTGTTGCCATCCATCTATTGAGGGTTAAATTTACTGTCAAAGCTATTTCCGTGTTTTTTTATTTGAATAGCCCACTCCAAAGGGAAAATGGAAAAGTTGGTCGGAAAGCTATAATTAGAAAGAAATGTAGGCTCAGATTTCCTTGTTTCTTCCCCTTTCAAGCTGAAGAAATTTGAAGGAGACGAACAGTTATTGAAATAAGGGGGCAAATCTCTGGGTTTTCCAAATGATTTTTGACGAAGAGACGAAAATGAAAACAACCGATGACTCCAAAAGAAATTCAATCGGGAAGAAGCAAAAACCAAAATCCATAAAAAAAAAAGGGAGAAGCCATAATCCAAAAACAAGCAATGGGGGCCTACCTTCAGCAGAATTTGGCAGGAACCCATTTGAAGGAATCTTCATTTTGTTGCCAAAGATTTCAACTTTTGCCTTCCCTATTTCCCAAATCCAAAAATAACTGTCACTACTCACTACTAGAGGACGAGCTCCAGCCCCAGAAACACCATTTTGCCAAAGGCTTCGCAGCAGCAACAGTGAAAGTAAAGGAAGCTTCAGAGCTTCAATCCCAAGAAAGCGGAAGAAGCTTTCCTTCTTTCCTGAGCTACGAAAAAGAGACCAGAAGGGAATCTAATGAGGAACTTCCTTTTTGTTGGTTTACTTCCTTCTCTTTTGTTCCTTCCTCTAACAAAGTGGAAATGGAGGAATGTTCAGTAAAGTGAAATTCTCATCCCGGAGCTCACAAATCTTCGAAAAGGAGAGAAATGGAGAAAGTGAAATTCTCAGAGCCCATAGGCATCAAGCTGAAAGGAGAGACAATAACAATAATAAGATAATAACAAAATGAAGAAAGGAGAAGAGAAAGAAACTGACTTGTCGCCGAGAAAACAGAGGCCGAAACATGGAGAAGCAGAAAGGCAAATAAAAAGCAAGACAGCCTTTTTCTTTGTTCTTTTTCTCCTCTTTCTATTGTTTGTTATTTTTTCATTTCTCCCCGCTCTTAATTTCTGACAATTTTTCCAGGGAACAACCACCAAGCCGACATATAAGCATATAATGGACTGAGACAGTCACCGCCTCCTCCTCTCCCTATTCCGGTTAAAAAATTAGCAAATTGTAAGAACCTATTATTAACAGCCAATAAAAAATCAAAAAATGGCTAAACTTTGTTATGTTCTTAGCGGACAACAATGTTGGCTCTGGTCGTCTCATTAAATTCCCCAAGTATAAAATTCACCGCAGATTTCACGTCAATTGATTCCTCCACTAAGGTACTTTAATAATCACCAAGCATATTGCTCCCAAAAACCACTAAGCAAGCACTTCCATCCCCTTTTCCAATCACAACCGTTATTTGGAATCGGAGGCTCCCTCGCTGAAACATCAAACATCCAAATTGATATTATTTAGTCCTCATATTTTAGGTGTTTTCAATCGTTTATTGATTCTCATTGTCAATATATTGTCGTCATTTGCATCATGAATTCGTTCCTCGAAGCATTTCATGTCATTTTAGAGGTGCATTCGACGATATATGCATTTTAGGCATAAAAAAGGTCACAAGTATAGATAGAGTCAAAATGGAAGATCACGAGTGTAGAAGGGCCAAAGATCATGGCTGAGAAGAGGAGCCCATGAACTTCAGCTAAAGATCGCAGCCTCCATAGAAAGATCGCGATAGCGATCTTAGAGAATTCAACCGTGAACTAGACGAAGCGACAACCAAGGTAGACAGAAGGTTTCGACAGTTGATTCGCAACCTTCCACTTTCGAGACTGCGATCTCCCGTGTAAGCAGAGCCACAACGTCGCTATCTCAAGATCGCGGCCTCTCCGCTGAAGACCACGACCTCTTCTTCTCCAACCTTATAAATAGGGGTCTTTCCCCAATTCATAAGTGACTTTTGGCATTTTTATTTTTTTATTTTTATACTGAGGTTAGAGAAGAAGTAGAAGGTTGGAGAAAATGATGAGAAGAAGAATTGGAAGAGAGCCTTGAAGGAAGATTTTCCAGCAGAAGAAGACCCTTTTTGTTATTTCTCCCCCTCCCCTTTATGGAGTAGTTCATCAAACCTAGCCTAGGGTTTGATATATAATTGGATATTTTTCGCTTGATTTGTGGATGATTATGAGCTTATTTATCTATGTCTATTTGGTGATTGTTCTTTCTTTACATCAAATAGTGTGGGATTGTTTGTATCTCATTTTTCCTAGTTGCAACTTAGGTGGTAGGGAATTTATGACCCTCTTTCATGTAATTTTTGAATGAATTGTGTTTGCCTACAGTTCTTATGCTCCATCTATGATTGTTATGCTTTGGATTTGCCTCTTCATGTATTATCTATGATTTCCTAGTTAATTAGGGTTTGATCTAGAAAATGATGGCAATGGGGCGGGGGCATGAAGGGTACCTTAATACCCATGCCCACCCCAGGCTACTATGGGTCGGGGCGGGTCGACCCACTCTTAAATGTTATATGAAAAAAATACACTCAAAATTTTACGTTTTATGATAAACATTAAACAAGGGGGAAAACACTTTATGAATGAAAAATAGTGACAATAGAACAGGTAATTAAGTTTAACAAGTTGAAAGGCCGAGTATGACTAGTTGATGAAAAGTCGAAATATGAGAAATATGAATAGATATTGTAAGAAATGGAGGTAAAATAGGCCAAGAATGGGGCAGGGTGGGTTGAAAGTAGATACCCATGTCCCGCCCCATGCTACTGCGGGTCGGGTAATACTCACCCTATCGTGGGTCAGGTCAGGATATGTGTGGATTGAGCAGTCTTGCATGATTTGTTTGGATGTTGGATCTAGGAGTTTAGTATGGTAGGCGAGGCGATCGTACCCCTATCTATTAGGCGTCAACCTAGGCAATGATAGGGAGTCAAGTGCATGACCATCAAATTAATGGCCTAGTGTGTAGATGGGTAGAACCCATTTAGAGGAGACAGGTATATAAATGCATCGTGAAGCTAGCTGAAGTGACATTGGGCTAGTGGATCGATGTAGGAGAGGGATTGGTTGCATGACCATTGAGCCAATTCTCGTATTAGCAATCTCCACACCTCGATTACCATGGATCTTCATTATATCTTTTGCATGCTATCTCTAGTGGTTAGGGCGAGGGAGGCACCCTAAGTACCTCTTATCTCATATCATCCTCTTGTTCATTAATCTCTAACTTTCCATCGGCTCCGTAACAAGTCGACTGGATAAAAACTGAGTCAAAGTAGCCTAGACTACCATTACCCATGGAATATGACCTTGGTCAGCTGTTGTACTAGCAACACCATCTTGAGTTATTCTTGGCTCAACACGGATTTAAATTATGACAAGCACAACACGGATCAAGAAAATGGCTATGTTGCTCGGGACCAATGGTAACTAGTTGAGAGATTTAGGTTGTTAACTTAGTCTTACTTTCTTTCTTATATTAGTAGTAGTAGCAGTATTGCATAGTAATATATTTTAATGTTCTTTCATTTCTTTTGCTTTCTTTCTTTGCTTTGTTTTCTCCCACCTTTGCCCTTAAAGGTGTTTTTGTTTTTCGTTTGCGTAGGTTGAATCATGGATCCATATGGCTTCTCCAACACATGAAGGTATCGACGAATAACCGAAAGAGGCCATCCCGAAGCTTCATCGAGAAATTAAGATAGTTGGAAGCCATGGATTTGGCTTCTATGATCAACCTGCCTTCTATGAAGAACAACCCTATCCTTGGGGGTTTCAAGAGGCTTCCTCATACCAGGAAGACTTCACTCTACAACCGGAGACCGAGATCCCATTGGAGCTTTCCATGGGGAAATTTGAAAAGGTGTTCTCTAATGTGGTCCTCCCATCCATCACCTCTTCGGATTGCACACTCGTACATACATAGAAGGAATCCCTCAAGAAGGTGGCAAAACTAGCAGAGGTTGTTGAGCAAGCTTGTGTACAACTAGCTCACGATAATCTCTTGGCTACTACAAATATGGAGACGGTTGAAGAGGCGATCCATGAGTACTTTGAGGAGAAAGAAGAACTTATCACGAAGAGCTTTCGTGATGATGTTGAGCAAACATGTCCTTTGGGGGTATATCACACCCTTCCATTCCCAAGTATGAGCTTCAAAGATGCACATGAGAAAGGCAAGAAGAAGAGGTCTCGTGGGTGGAGATTAAATTCTCCCCAAGTCCAAGAGTATTGATGTGTTTTAATATTTTTAAATCGAAGCGCACTCACGTCAATCCTAACAAGGCCAAGATAGGGATGCTGTAAGTGGCTCAGTCATATTCCAAGGGTCACGGTATTCTAGGCTATTTAGCCTCGGTTGTTATCTAGTCAACCTGTTACTTAATAGGTGGGCAGTTGACGATTACTGACTCGCACGAAACTACACCACTATAAAATCCCGAATTGAGTCCAAGTTCTTAAACTCTAGTCGGGTGCGGTATAGAGCAAGTATTTAGATATCAACCCGGGCCAGTCTGTCTACCCCTACTTTGGTTGTTGAAATCATTATCTAGCTACAAAGTTTTGGTTTGAAAGTTTGCTAATTATAACAAAACAAAGCAAAGGTAAATGGGTTCAAAAGTTTGCTAAATATATATATATATACTTCGTCCATTTAATTCCCCCCGCCTGTCCATTTATTCTCATCGTTTCCAATTCTCAACCGAGAGAAAACCAGAGAAACAAAGCACACGCGGAGCGCTCGGCCAAAAATTTCAAAGCTCAAATTCTTGAGCCCTAGTGATCCAAAAATCCCGTAAGTAATGCCTAATTCATTCTTACATCGTGATTTATCGATTTAGAGCTTTAAAACGAGTTTTTGGTTCAGGAATTTCTTGATTTCCCGATAAGCCAAATTAGGGTTTCGGAGTATCCGGAAGCCGGATTGAGCCCAAATTTCATATACGAGCTTCCTGCAGCGAGGTAATCAATCATCTAGTTCTAATCCCTGAATTTCGGCTATTATTTAGGCCGAGGTCCAAACCGCTGAATTTAGCTCCGGCCAGGGTTTGATGTGTTTTTATCAAGAATTTGACCCGGAGCCTAGAACTAATATTGACGGGAATACTGTAGGGGATATTAGGACGGTCTCGGATTTTAATTCGGGGTTCGTTCGTGAAATTGAAGTTTTAGTACGGGGAGGTTAAACCGGTGTTTGAACGACCAGAACTGGTGAGGGATTAGCACGGCATACCGGGTTTGTCGTATCACGATAATTATATTGATGCTTAGAATTGATCTAGGTGAACTAGAATGGCATGATTAGGGGTGTATGAACTTTTGTGCTATATGTTGAACCCTGGATTGCTGTATGATATTATTGACTTGCCCTAATCGATATGAACCTTGTTTATGCTGATGATTGTGTATATGTTGCAAATTGTGGGCTTGACTGTTAATATGCTTTACGATGGTTCGAGAAGGTGATTAGGTATGATTTTTCATGATTGTTGTATTTGGATGCACAAGTGGGAAAATATATATTCCCTGGTGATATTATGATGTTTAAAGAGGATGACTTGCACGAGGGTTTATCCCGAGGAAGTGCAATTATACGACTCCTGATTTACCTATGTTGAGCCAATTATGGCCAGGTCAAGTTCATGTGCAAGTAATGAATTATGATTAAGCAAGATGAGATATGAATCATGTACAAAGATATCAAATATGAGTATTGTGGTCTCACGGTCAACTACATAGTAATTAGGGCTCCCTATGCTATTACTCTATTATGATATGTATGATAGTTACACCTCTCATGTGGTGGTGACTGAAGAATTCTTACGAGATATGACCACACCCAGAGCGGTGTCGGGGTATGACTACACCCATAGTGGTGTGGGGTATGTATGACCACATCCGACGGGATGTTGGGGTATGTATACCTACATCCGACGGGATGTGGGGTGTGTTTCCCGGGAGAGTTATTAGCATGGGAGTAGCCAGGCGCCTATGAGTAAAACATGATAAGATGCATATGCATAAGTCAAGGTGGTTGAGTCTTTTGCCTATTGGGATGTCGGAGGGCTGAGATCTGATCCTAGTGCTTTGGCTTGTTTGCTAGATGTATGGTAGTGGTATGCTTTGTTATGAACTCACGATGCTATGATTATCTCACTCAGCTATGAGTTGACCCTCTTTTATTCTTCTTCTCTGCTTATGCTATGTGTAAGCAGATCATCAGCAGCAGCAGTAGATAAGTGTTAGGTGGGAGAGGAGCTAGAGTTGAAGCCAGGATGAGGTATGGTCTTCAACTATTCTATGCTTGGACTACTACTCGGGATTTTGGCCAGTGATCCACACCTTTTTGTAAAAATGTTTTGAGAACGTTTGTCATGTGCATACTAGCTTCTGATGTAGTGTGAGATATCCACAGGTGTGGAAAGTTGATGATATGTGTATATTTATGTGGTTGTGTAAGTTATGACGACTATGATATGTATTAGTAAGGTATGCAGTTGTGGAGTATGAAACTGTGCCATGGCTAAGAAAAGCCAATGCATATGGTTGTAAGTATATATGTTTGTGATGAATTATTTTGCAGGATAAGTTGCAAGAACTGTTAGCCCATTACGCGAGTAATTCATGTCGAAATTTTATTTGGGTAAATTTTGATAATTAATGTAACACCCGAGATTAATTCCGCTGCAATTGTATGAACAATATGATTAGGCAAAACGTATAGGGTAGGGTGTTACAAATGGGCTCTCCCCTCTCTCCTCCTTTCAGCTCATTATTTAAACCAAAGATGAGCTGAGTTCACAGCCTGAGTTCACGGCCGTAAACCACGAAACGCGTACTTGAACTGCCGGCATGTGCCAAAACGCACCGCTTTGAGCTCTTCTGTTCACGATCAACAACCTTCGTTCAAGGTCTTAGTGACCGTGAACTCACCTTGCGTTAGTAACCTCCGTTTTGACTCTGGAAGCCTCATGATTCACGGTCAAGGCATCTTCTTCACGGTCATGCAATACCGTGAACTTCCTTGGTTAGCCGTGAACTGACCATTTTTCACCTCTTCTCTCGGTTTTCGATCCTTTTCGCCCAACTTTCGGCTCCGAGGCTGGTTTCACCTGTTAAATCATGAAACATACTAAAACACCAGGAACCTAGCATAAACCCAACCTTTTAGGAGCGAATTTGGCACAAATATCTAAGTAAAACGGGGGTAAAACATGTACAATTAGGCCGAATCACACTCCCAAACTTAAACGTTTGCTTGTCCCCAAGCAAACCATTTTACACAAAGGTAATATTTCAACCTACAAAAATACTATCGGGACAACTCAAAGGGCACAAAGTGGGAATTCTCAATGGCTATTGGCAATCAATACATGGACCGTTGGAAGCAATACCGACATCCACCACAAACGACATTCGAAGCCACCAAAAATGGGCAAACAAAAAGTTCTCACCTTGTTCATGGATCAATGCAAGTCACAACAAGACCACTCATCAATCACAACCAACCATGAATGGAATTCAAGTCCGAGGAACAAATGGAAAGGCAACAAAGGTTCGCACCGGGGTATGATATGACATGCAAAACAAGAATGAATCACTCACTCTCAAGACCAGTGGGTTGGCACCTTTTTGGTGCAAAATATGTGCACAATCATAAACTCTCGGCCTTATCGTCTCAATACCACGGTGGTAACCTCTAGATGCTAGAGTTCACGGGATGGTTGTCACCACTAGCTCGTCCGGAGGTCTTAGACATGGGTTCAGATGACTGGCAATTGTCATGGACATGGGAAAAAGGCTTTTTGGGTGGTGGCAATCATGACGCGAGGTTCTACATCTTCAAACTAAACCCAAAGGTTCTATGGTTTCGACTAAAACCCCTCTTTTCAACCCAAGGCCACTAGCCCCGGCCAAAATCCTTATCTCTCCTTTCCAAACTATTACCCATTGTGAACTACATTGAAGCACACTTCCTCGGTCTACCCTTGCTAGCACATTAAGGTTTGGCAGTGAAGGATTTCTAAAACAATGTGGGGGTTTCGATGGCTTGGGTGCCAAGAAACCCCGCCTAGAGCATGTACTTTGGTTTTTCGTGGCACTCTCTACTTTATTTGCCCAATTTTATTACCTCTTTTTTCATTTCTCTTTTCTTTTCTTTGTTTTTCTTCTTTTCTTTTTGAGGGGGGTACTATATAGTAAAAACACTTGCCACATATGCATTTAACGACCAATGCTCTCTTTTTGAGGAACTCACTACAACACTACACTTCATTTTTCTCATCCCTAGCAAGGACCGCACACGAACCTCCTATGTAGAACATCTATGAAAACTCAAAGACGAGAGCTCCGGGAAACAAGGACGACTCATGTTTAGACACGAAGAAAGGATTGGGGTCGTTCTATTAACACCATTAAGCTCACACGCACGAAGCTCCTAAATTGAGAATGACCCTCGAAGTCACACGGCTCAAAGGGGTTGACTAAAGGATGACACATTTCGGGACAATCAACATTTGGACATGGAATAATCGTATGCCTCCATCATACTTACTAGTGACAACTTGTGATGCTACACACCATGGTAAGAGGGAACTATCACACCGGAAGAAAACAATTGGCTCAAAGCTCACAAGCTACCTAGTTACCTAACCATCTATTCCAATTCACAAACACGATGCATGGCAATTGTAAGCAACAAGTGATCAAGTAAACACATCCATTCATTTATGCACACCTGAGATCTAAACTTTTGCCCTATCCTAATGAACGTCTCAGTCATCATCATAGGATATACTCGATCACATGCAACAAATTGAGATCAATGCTAATAAACATGGGAATTTCCCACCATCCGCCCACTTTGCTCATGCAAACATTGCTTGGAGCCCTCAAATTTTTGAAATTTGGGCATACAAAAGGCTCCAAGCATTAATCACACTCACACAAGCGTACTAGTAAACTACCCCCCCCCCCCCACACTTAAACTCGACATTGCCCTCAATGGCGTAAGAAAGGGGTAGAATGATGTTACCGCTTGGGCTTGGTGAGTGAAAGTTGGAATCGAACTGGGGTAGGATAATTGGACTTCAAGGAGAGACAAAAATACGACTTGCTCGAGGCGAGGTTATTACAAGCTCAATACATAGTAGTAGTTTATGTGACACACGTAGGGATGGGAACGGGTCGGATCGGGCCCGGATATTGGACATCCGATCCCCGTCTGAACAAAGTTCGGGTAATCCCCGTACCCGCCCGAACCACAAACATGGATAGTAAATTCAATACCATGCCCATGCCCGAATGGATAACGGGTAATACCCTATCTCCGAAGGTACCTGACCTAACTGATGAAAAAAGGAAAACTATGAAACAAAAGTTGATAATTAACTAATTCTGGAAATAAATGCAAATAGCAAAACATTGAACCATCAACTAACAATCCAAGGATATCCAAAACTCTCCAGAACCAAATAGTTTGTTCTCCCACAAGGTAAAATCAAATGTTGCAATGTTTGTATAGCACTATTCCAAGGCAACAATTCATAAAGAAAGACATAAAAAGAACTCTAAATAAAAACTCCAAATTGCATCTTCATGGCATCAGCAGCTCCATTTGGGAAACCCAGCGAAAAGCACCATCTTCATTCAAGCAACCAAGCACCACCAGCAACAGCAGCAACATAAACCACATAAACCACCAGTAAATCACCAATCCTTCACTTTGTAGTCCCCCACTATCTAGAATGATGTATGAACAAGATGAACATTACTTAATAATTTCCAGCAACACCACTACAGAGAGCATCAACCCATGAAATGAAACTAAAGAATATTACTTACCAGTAACAACACATTACTCATCCCAGTGACATGTTGATAAATTCTTGATAAATTCTTGTTCTACAAAGATAAACAAAAAACAGAGAGGTGAGTTGCAGCCAACAAGATAACAAAATGAAAGAAATTGAAGATTGATCTAGAAAAAAGAAAAGAAAACAAACAGTAACCTTCATCTTCATTCTCAGATTCAATGTTTGGATTAAGAATTGAAGATTGATCCTCCAAATTAGCAGCATTCGAATCTGGTGTAAAAATAAGCAAATAAACAAATCAGCAGCTTGTAAAGATTAAAATAAATATAGGAAAGCAAGATAATAATAATTTACCTATCATAAATGAATTCTGGAGCCAGCTCCTTGTGCACATCAATACCTCAACTGTAGTATAGTCAAGTCTACTACGATGAGGGTCCAATAATCGACCTCCAGCACTGAAGGTTGATTCAGAAGCAACAGATGTAACAGGTACAGCAAGTACATCTCTTGCAATCTCTTGCAAGATTGGATACTTAATCCCATTAAACTTCCACCATAGTAAGATATCAAAATCTGCAGACCGAGGAAGAATTTCCTCATTCAAATAATTCTCCAATTCTGTTTGAATTGGTGTTGCCCTTGACCTTTTCCTTTGTTTAACATACATATCAAAGTCCAAATCTGTACCAGAAGCATCACATGATGGATGACCAGCAGAACCAGGAGTAGAGAAGGAAGACTTTCCATTTTGTTTGGACTGATATTCCAATAACAAATCACCCAAAATCTGCTTTATTTTCTTCACATTCAGCACACACTCATCAGCCCCAAATTTATCAGCATAGTACTCCATAATCTGAATTTTGTATCTAGGATCCAACACAACAGCAACTGCCAAAATTTCATGAATGGCACCCTAGTACTTGATGAACTTACCCCACATGTTTTCAGCCATCTTACAAACCACAGGATCAGGATCACAAAGCCACTCAGAAAGTTTAAGCTTCACATCACAAATTTTTGTGAAGAACACATTCGAAGTTGGAAATTTGGAACCAGAGAACAGATCTGATATTTTGCTAAAAATATGCAACTTTTCACAAATCATGGAGGCAAACTCCCACTGAGAAGCCGTAGGAAAACAACAATATTGAGAATCACGTTGTTTCAACCTAACAAACAACTCCTTGTATGGTAAAGCAGCAGCAAGCATGAAATAAGTTGAATTCCAACGAATAGGACAATCTAATATCAGTTTTTTATCAAGAGGACATCTTCCATTCATTTGCTTTGCTGTCTCTTTAAAAAACTCGACTCTTTTAGGTGTTGCAGACCAGTAAGCAACACTTTCACGAATCTTTTCAATTCCATCTTTCACCACATCCAAGCCATCTTTAACAATTAAATTTAATATATGGGCAGAACACCTCACATGAAGCAAATCACCATCCCTCAACAAGTAAGACAATACCAACTTCCCCTTAACCTTCTCAATCATAGCATCATTGGTGCTACAATTATCCAAAGTTATAGTAGATACCTTAGTGTCCACATTCCATCTCATCATGCACTCGGTTAGATAAAGGCCAGCCTATCACTTGTGTGAGGGGTTGGAACATAAAGGAAACTGCAAAACAGAAGAAACTTGGGTTAGTTCAGTGATTCTATGACCCAAATACAAACTAAAGAAAACAAAAATTAAAAATTACACATCATACCTAAGAATGCGACTTCGAAGAGTCCATGAATTGTCAACATAATGGGCTGTAACAGCCATGTAACCCTTTTTCTGGTTGCTTGCTGTCCACATATCAGTGGTGATGGCAATTCTTCCCTTATTGTTGTCAATCAACTGTTGAATCTTACTCTTCTCATGAACATAGATCTTAAAAATCTCCTTCTTCATAGTTTTCCTTGATGGAACACTAAACAAAGGCTGAAGAGAGCACACAAAACGTTTGAAGTACAGATGCTCCACCAATGACAAAGGATACTCATGCATAACAAGGGCAATGGCAAGCTCATTTCTAGAAACCTCATCATCAAATTGACTTGCTACCATTTCCCATTTCCCCTTTGCAACAAAATTAGGACCAAGTACTTTTTGTTTTCCTTCTTGAATCCTCCTCTGCATACAAGTCCTAACATGACTTTTCAAGTGAGAAGTGCCATTCCCAGATTCACCACCAAGCATCTTCTTACAATAGTTACACTTAGCTTTAATTACACCCTTAACTCTTATTTTCGTAAAGTGTTTCCACACTATACTTTTAAGACGTCCCAACTGAATTACCTCTTCTTCATCAGGATTTGTTTCACTGATATTGGCAGTCGGTTGTGCTTCAAGACCTTGCTGATTGTTTGCTGCCTTTTGTGCCGAACCAGGAACAATAAGCACAGCTTCTTGACTTCCTGGTTCTGGAGCTACGTGAGAAGCGGCAGCACAATTTTGAGCCATATTAACCTGCAATAAGTGGCGGAACTAGATTTGAATAAAAACCCAGAATTCAAAAAAATGCAAGAAAGAACAATTACCAAGTTGTTCTGGTCAATACCCAAATAGAGATTAGAGAAGTCTAACCTTAGAGGATGGAAGTTGTGTGCATGGAGGCAGGCTGTGGCAGTGGGGTTGCAATTCTCTCTTGAGTAGGGATTGCTTTTTTTTTCCAATAAGGAGATGGGATTTTAGGAACCACTGAGTTGGAATTAAGATCTTGAGCCATATATATAGCCAGCGCCCAGTGGCACCCATTAAAGAGCTTTCTCGATGCTCTATCTGCTTCATCAAAGCTCAATGTTGAAAGCTTGGGAAAGAAAAGGATATTTAATTTCTATCTATTGCAAGGTTAGGCACGGGTATTGGAAGATGGGAATTGCATGCTCTAGGAATTCAATGGCAAAGAGAAGATGAGAGGCCATTGTGTTTTCCAAGTTCATGCTTCGCACGGTGTTTATTAGGGCATTGAAGTGGTGCAGTTCATTTTGTGGAGTAAAGGAAGGAAGATAGGTCTCGGGTAGGGTTCGGGTACGGATTCGGGGCGGATAGTATGAAATCTGTCCCCTACCCTTCCCCGGTAATTAATGTTTCGAGTTTTATCCATCCCCGATCTGGATCCATTCAACACGGATTTTATCCGGATTGACCGGTTTGGGTTCGGGCGGATAACCGGATCCATGGATTTTCCTCCCATCCCTAGACACACGCACACAAAATGAAGAAAAATAACAAAAAACGAAAAGAAAACGAGTTCAGGCTTACAAGTAGAGAAGTGGGGCGAAAGGACTCCGCTCTGCCACATGTCTCACTCGTCGGCTTACTCTCTCCGGTGTAAGGACCCTCTACACCATTGGGTAGGATACCCTGGTGTCGAGCCATAAGCTCGAGGATGTCGGTCTGCCGGTCGAGGCGGGATGAGAATCCCATGAAGTTTGACTCTAGGCGATCCACCATCTGGACGAGGGGATCGCCTGCTGGTGGTGGTGGTGGTTGCTGTGCAGGGCGCTGGAGCGCTGGGCGGCGGCGGCTGGGTGCATGAGCAGGTGGCTGCTCGGCTGCTGGCGGGACCTCGGGTTCAAGCTCTACTGAAGTTGGTGCAATTGCAGCTCGGATGACTCCGGAAGGTCAGATTCCGTCAAGGTACTCCACTCCTCTCTCGCCTTGGAGGCTGGGGACGACGGATCTGGTGAGCAGAGTTTGGAGGATCCTCCACTGGGTCTTCAGCTTGACCGCATTGGTGCGGCTCCCCTCGAACTCGTCCTGCTTGTGCTCTGCGTGGCAGAAGGCACGGAATGCACCCTGATAGTTGAAATCGATGGTGTACTGTCGCTCCTTCATCGTTATCTGGGCTTTATCGAGCCCCATGGCCTGTGCAAAGGCATCATAGGTCAACACTAATGGCTGACCTCCCAGCATAAACTCCACCCGTGGCCGGCTCTTCTTGTTGGCCGGGACGATGTGGGAGAAGGTGGAGTAGAACTCCACGCACAGCTCATGTAAGATCTCCTCGTCCATGGAAAAGAGCTTCCGCCACTGGGGGGTGGCTGAGCACTCCCGTTATCCTGGCTCGGCACCTGAACAAGTTGAACATGTCCAGGTCCAGAGCCAGTGAGGCCCAATGGGGCTGCCACTCTGGTAGGCGAAATTGTTGCCGAAGTTCGGGTGGTTCACCAGATAACTGATGAACTCATGCTCCAAATTAAGCATCCTGCACAAATACAAACACACACCATACGTGGAAATATTCGTCAAATAATGCTCATGCGGAGGAAAAGAGATTGCCACCCCCCTCCCCCACCCCCACACTTGTTTTTCCACCATGGTTATCAAACATTTATGCTCAAACCACCGTGGCATGGTTGTGGGTATTTTATGGTTCAAGCACACACAAAGTTGAACCACAACCCTTACCAAGGTGGCTGCCATGCATCCACCAAACAATAATAAACTCCACTTGCATTCAGAACATATTACTTGGTGGGCAAATTCTAAAAATAAACACAACTCGGTTCATACACGCCCACCAAGGCTCACTAAGCTCATGCAAAAATCAATCCATCATTTAATCGACCTAATTCACCTAATTCCTCGCCCTAAATATAGATTCAATCATGCAAAGCACAAAAATTCAACCTCACTTCACTACCTAATCCGATTCTCCACAATTCACAAAGGTAAAGTCGAAAAAAAAACTTGTAGACTCAAGTAGGAAGAAGGAGGAAGTGAGTTGCGGGCGGGGACGGTGAAAAATGGTCGGAAAACTGACCGAAGAGGGGTCGCCGGAGCTTCGTCGGAAGCTCGTCGGAGACTCGCTGCCGGTGACTTGGCCGAGAAAAATGTGCTCCAAATCTCCCCAAAATCTCAGCACAGGCCGGTTGGCTTTGGGTTTTGCTCGCCGGAAATGGGGAAAAATTGAAAAACCGACGGATTTTCGCGTTTTCCGGCGAAGATTTGAAAATTTCCGGTGAGATTTTGGTCATGAAGTGAAGAGTCGTCATTCACGCCCCTTTTATGGGTACGGCTCAGAGTTCACGGGCACGTTGCCCAGTTCATGGTCTTAGCGACCGTGAACCCTCAAACACGTGCGTGAACACGGAGTGGTTGACAGTTGGTGAACATGCATTAGAACCCAGTTCACGGACGCGTTTGCATGTTCACGGTCATATAAGAACGTGAACTCAACAATCCGTCCGTGAACAACAGTGAAAACAGAGCACTCCTGCTAAAATTTTGACTCAACCTATTTCTCCGTGCCTCCTAATCGATCACAACACAACCATAAACCGCAAAACCACAAAACTTAGCACGGGGGACACCACTTAAGGAAAAGAAAACAAACCACCTTTGGGTTGCCTCCCAACAAGCGCTAATTTATCGTCATTAGCTTGATGGTTGGGGATCGATCACGACTTCAAACGTGATGCCACCGAGAGCGGATCCACCACACTCTCGGGGCGAGGCTTGTAGCCTCCCATCTTAGGTTCCTTGAGTTGGCCCTCTTGGTTGTCCAATATTGCTTCGGCCTCCCCCATCTTCCGGGTCAAAACTCCCTTCATCCTTCTCCTCCAAGCATTCATCCTCGATCTTTTGGGCTTAGGACCCTTCTTAACTTCCTGCTCAACATCACCAAAAGCAACACAAGTAATGGTGGGGTTTGCCTTGAGAGGCTCTCCTCCACTCTCATTCACATCATTTGAAACTACTCCTTTCACTTCATCACTCCTAACCCTAGGATCAATTTCAAGCTTGATTCTCTCCTTAACATCCCTCAAAATTAGGATGCCCTCATTAACGTCTATCAATGCCTTGGCGGTTGCAAGAAAGGGACAACCGAGGATGAGGGTCATATCCGAGTCCTCACTTATGTCGAGAATCACAAAATCAATCGGATGGCAAAACTTGCCCACTCTCACCATAATGTCCTCCACGATACCTCTCGAGCTAATGACTGAACGGTCGGCTAAGGTGATGCTAAGCTTAGAGGTCTTAAGTTCACCTACTTGTAACTTTTTGAAAAGCTTGTAGGGCATCACATTAACAGTATCTCCTAGGTACGCTAAGGCATTGTCTATATGATGGTTGCCAATATCAAGAAGGATAGTAAAGCTACCTGGGTCAGACCGCTTTTTGGGAAAGCAGTCGAGGAGGTAGGACGAACACTCCTCAGCAAGAGTCACGTTGGCGAGGCCTTCAAGCCTTGGCTTCTTGATGAGGACTCCTTTGAGTTACTTGGCATATCTTGGCATTTGAGCCATGGCTTCGAGGCACGGGATGTTGAAGTGGAGGTTGCGGAGCATTTCCATGAAGCCTCCACACTTGTTCTCCAACCTCTCCTTATACATCCTTGTGGGATAAGGAAGAGGTGGTGTGTATCCATCCACCGGCAAAGTCTTCATTGCCGCCTTCCTCTCATTCCTCGAGGGCTTCCTTCTCCCTTCTTTGGGTTGGTCACTTCCTTGTTGGTATCTTCCTTCTCCATCACTTCATTAGTGGTGACTTCCGGAACCACCTTCACACTTCTCACTTGAAGCGCATTTACCCCGGCATGGTCCTTGGGGTTCACCACGGTTTGGAAAGGTAAAGCTCCCTTGGGTCTCTCGATGAGGATGCCGGAAAGGTTTCCGATTTGCACCTCCAAGCTTTGGAGGCTCGCTTGATGGCTCCGGAGACCCGCCTCGACCGAGGTAAACTTGGTAGTCGCCACATCCATAAATTGCTCTATCTTTTTGAACTTTTGGCTACTCGTACTCATAAAGGTGTTCACTAGGTCTTCAAGCTTAGATAGCTTGCCGGGTTGTTTTTGTTGAAACCATAGGGCACCTTGTGATTGGTATAGTTGTTGGAAGCTTGAGCCTTGGAGTTGGGGCCTTTGTTAGACGAAGGTCGGCCGAGGTTGGAAATTTCCCGTGGGGCCTCGGATTTGTCGGTAATGTCCAAGCAAAGTTGGGGTGGTTCCTCCACCCAAGGTTATAAGTATTGCTATACGGGTTGTTGACCCTAACATTTGCCACGAAGTTAACTTGCTCCTCCGGAGTGGTTGCCACTTTCATAGCTTGACAATCCGCCATTTCATGACTTGGGCTCGAGCACCAGTCACACGACATCACCGACCTTTTTCCTTGTCTCTTATCTTCAAGCATAATCTCAAGCAAATTATCCAACTTTGCCTCAAGCGGAGCACTTGATCCTACGCTTCTCACTCCCCTATCATTGCTCCTTCTTCCACTTCTAGTCAACCCCCAATCGTATTCCCTAAGGGCCATGTCTTCAAGTATCTCGGTTATTTGGGGTGGAGCCATATTCATCAATTTCCCTTGAAACAAGGAGTCAATGAGAATTTTATCCTCTTGCATTAGGCATCCGTAGAAGGTTTTGATCTGGAAGTGTTCTTCAAACCGTGGTGAGGGCACTGAAGAAAGTAATCGGAGTACCTCTTCTAAGCATCCCTCAAGGTCTCGTCCTCTTCTTGCTCGAAATGTGTAATATTTTTTCTCCACTCCGTCGTCTTCGAAGGCGGGCAATAACGAGCCATAAACTTGTTGAGGAGGTCGTCCCATGAGGTGATAGACCGAGTCGGGCGATTGTTTAACCACCTAAGTGCCTTCCCCGAGAGTGAGTATGGGAAAATCCTTAGTTGCAAAGCTTCGGCCAGCACACCATTAATTTTCAAATTTCCCGCGAGCCGGCTTGATGTAGGATTGGCGATTGGATCATAGTCACTAGAGCCGGTAGGATTGGCGATTGGACCATTAATTTTCAAATTCCTCGCTCTCAAGGCCGTGGAATAGAGCATTACTTTGTATCATAGCACTAGAGCCGGCTTGATCTCGAAATAGTTTGCCGCCACTTGAGGATGTTGGATTGGCGATTGGATGTCCGCCAGCCTTGGGGCCATATAGTACCCCATCGTCCTCGGGGCATCCTCGTCCTCCGCCGCATCGTTCAACTGGCGGGTTTGAGTGCCATCTTGCCTTTGGTTCCCCGCCATTTCAACTTCAATGACGGGTTCAACTTCCACTTCTTCAGCTACTTCTCCACTAACACCAGGACCCAAACGTTGTCCCCCTCTTTCACTTCTTCTCCTTGTCTCCGGTAGCTCTCTCTCTCTCTCGTGCTAGGAGCCGGAAATTTTAGTTTATGTCCTCATCAAGTGGTAGTAAAGGTGCCGGGTTACTCCGGGTCATGCCCCACCTACACACAATCAGAAAACACACCCAAGTCTAGCACAAGTAGAGCACACACACTTGCAAAACTGGAAATTAAAAGCTAGATTAACAACACCCAACTTTTTCAAGATAACAGACCGTGATCCCCGACAACGGCACCAAAAACTTGACTCGCACGAAACTACACCACAATAAAATCCCGACTAGAGTCCATGTTTTAAACTCTAGCCGGGTGCAGTATAGAGCAATTATTTAGATATCAACCCAGGTCGGTCCGTTTACCCCTACTTCGGTTGTTAAAATCATTATCTAGCTACAAAGTTTTGGTATGAAAGTTTGCTAATTATAACAAAACAAAGCAAAGGTAACTGGGTTCGAAAACTCTTTTGTGGAAGGATCACTCGGGTGTCGCTTTCCCCTAACTGCTACCATGATATGTGAATTGGAACGATTGCCTTTGGCACGGTAATCATGAACCGCGGAGGGATGCATATATGGTCGGAGACCACAATCTCAATTGCTAAACCGAGGTAAGCATGAAAGGCCATGTCACTCGACCCTCTTGGTTTAGATAATTGGTAATTGACTTACTCCCTCCCTCAACTCTAAGGTTGGACGGTTTAATTGCAATTACCGATTTGCTTAAGTAAACATTGAGGGTTTCCCTAGCTTAACCTAGTTAGGTGGCCTAGAAAGCGGAAGGAAAACCAACTCGAATGAGTCTCCTAGGAAGGGGGATTTTCCTTTCTAAGCTAAGCTAAGATGGCTAATTAGATTGCTAGCACCAACATGCACAAACCTGAGGGTGCTAATCACAATTGTGCACAATCCTTAGGTTGCTAAGCACCTAAATGCACAAACCTAAGGATGCTAAGCACAATTCATGCACAACCCCTAGGTTGCTAAGCACAAGCATGCACAATCATGATAAATAATGTCTCAATCATTAAATAGAACAATACCCAATGACAATCATCCAATACACATACAAGAAAACTACATGGTAGAGTTAGGGTTTCACCATCTTGGAGGATGCTCCTAGTCTTCTTGGCCCTTGAGTTGAGCTTTCCTTGGAGGAAATCTACCCAAAATCTGCCTTGGAGCAAAACTCTAGCCTTCTTCTCCCTTTGGTTCATGTTTGTCTCTCAAGAATTATGAAGAAGGCTTCTCTCACAAAATGGGCTCTCCCCTCTCTCCTCCTTTTAGCTCATCATTTAAACCAGAGACGAGCTGAGTTCACGGCCGTAAACCACAAAACGCGTTCGTGAACTGCAGGCGTGCGCCAAAATGCACTGCTTCGAGCTCTCTGTTAACGATCAACAGCTTTCGTTCAAGGTCTTAGTGACCGTGAACTCACCTTGCGTTAGTAGCCTCCGTTTTGTCTCTGGACGCCTCGGGATTCACGGTCAAGGCCTCTTCTTCATGGTCATGCAAGAAATGAATCGATATAAAACCGTATGTTACAACAAATTCGGGCGAGAAGTTTAGAAGATTCTGGCAAGTTGGAGTTCATGTTTTTTTAACTTCATGCCCTTTTTATATAACCCGAGGGTCAATATCGTGGTTTTGGTGTCAAGATCACGGTCTCAGACCATGATCCTAACACATAAACCATGATCTCTGTAAAAAATGGTGAGTTTTGGGCCGACATCATGGTACATTTTAAAATCACGGGCTAGAGCCCATAATAACAACACATGGACTGTGATGTCTTCAAATCGTGAGACTACCCTGTCGACATCACGGTAAGGAGTAAGTATCACTGTTGGAGACATCAAAGGCCGCGTGTTGTTATTATGGACCTTCTTCTTTTTAACTTTTGGTTTTGGACCCGCCTTTGAATCCTGCTTTACATCACCATAAACAAGAGGAGCACAAGTTGGTTTGCCTTGGAAGGCTTACCTCCACTAACAATAATACCATTTGATTCAGTCCCATCCACATTCTCACATTTATTATTTGAATCAATCGAAAAATTGATACTCTCCTCTCCATCTCTCAAAATCAAAGTTCCCTCATTCACATCGATGAATGCCTTTGCGGTGGCTAGGGGAGGTCGTCCTAGTATGAGGGGCATGTCTGTATCCTCTCAAATATCCAAGATAACAAAATATGTCAGATATAAAACTTTCATTGGGGAACCAACCCCAATATGTTGTCTTTTATGCTTTCCCTAGTGTTTGTGATGAAATTCCAGGTCTTATATGCATTCAGGATTGTTCGGGAATCGATTAGAGTTCATCCGACCACGATTGGGAAGCATAGGAGCAAGAAGGAGAGAAAAGGCACTGGTAACGGCAACAGGTCACTGCCCTTGACCAGGCAGTAACGATGATTGAGGCTGGATGATCGTGTTTGCGATCAGTGGCCACGAACCTCATTATGCGACCAAGATGGAAACGGAGAGTTTCCTCACCTGTATCGCAGACATTGTGCGTTTTGGCTGCAAAAAAGATTGCGACCAGACCACAAAGATCGTAGTTGTGATCTCATGAAGGAGGCCGCGATCTTGAAACTTAAAGATGGGAAAAATGCGTTGTTTTGGGTGATTCGAAGACATTCCAGGCTGGTGAAGTCCAGGTCACGGCCGCAACAATCGGTTCACGCCCTGGACGCCTTGACCGCCATCATTTTCTATAAATACCCCTCTTAATGCAGTTTTCATGGGAGAGCCGCCTTAGCGACAAAAATTAGGTTTTGGGTTGTTTTTAGAGAGGGAAACACCTTGGGAGAGCTTAATTGAAGATCCAATCCACCCAAGGAGCAAGAAGAGGGTGCAAGCAAGGAGAAGAAGATTGATCATTCCATCAATCCGCTCATCTAGTTTGTGTTTTCTTTCGCTCTTTGTGACTTGAATCTCTGATGTTTGTTTAGGGAGGATGAATGAATGGGTTTATCTAGTTGATTCTATTGTTATTCTAGATTTGATTATGTTTGGATAAGTGGACCTAATCTTCTCTACTAGCCTACTTTACGCTTCTACGATGGGTATGGAGTTTTAGGGTTAGAAGGGTATGCATCATTAATTAACTTGAGGTTAGATGTATGAATAGGGACCTATGGCGGTCGAGGCGACTGAACCGTGCTATAGGAACGCCTTCCTAGATATAACCCGGGATGACACCTTTGTGTGGATGGTGGGTAGTACTCATTGAAAGGAGTTACGAGTTTAATGCCCCAAATATGATAGCTTAGATTGAGGTGACTGAAACATGGGTTTAGGGGAGGCGTACTTGGAGGCGTGTCGATAACTACGAAAGCCCATGGAAAAGAGATCACTCACAATATTTGACAAACCCTACGTGACAATCGTAGCTATGAGGATTCCACCCTAGGCAACCGTCTCACCTCTAGCGACCTTCCAACCACTTATTTGGTTGTTATTTTTGTCTAGGAGTATATTAGATTAGACTTTCCACCAAACCTTTGAATCGATTAGATAGTAGTTCGGAGAGAAGTAATAGTAAGTTTAGGGTTCCCTTGGAATACAATCGAGCCACTTCAGTACAAACCTAGCTTGTTCATGCTAGGCTTAGTTAGGATTAAATAGAGAGTGACTTATAAATTTAAAGCTCAATCACGCGAGGCGTATCAGTGGGTCATACCCCTCAGTCTGCCCCTTTGAGCCGTATAACTTTCTTTCTTTGCGTCTACAATGAAAAATCACCTTTATGCATCTCTTAGAGGTTCCATATAGTGGCTTGGAGACACTATTGCATTGTTACCTACTTCACTCATGTGCATTAAAGAACGTGATAAATGCAGAGCAGAACAGCAGGGAAAGAAATTAGTTTGATTGAATGTTGTTGTGTTGGGTTTAGAACTGTGGAACCTTGTGTCATGTTTTTTAGCACCACCTAAAAGCCTTGTTCCCTAGGGATGGCAAAAATATCCGTAACCGTGGATATCCACCCGAACCCGGCCTAATCGAGTAGGGTAAAACCCAAACCCGAAGGACATTTAGTGGGTACGGGTAAAACCCGAACCCGAATATTGTGGGTAATGGGTGGGCATGGGTTTCTCAGTATCCAACCCGAACCTGCCCGATTATACACATACATATGTATTTTATCTAGAAATAGTCATTATTTTCTCTAAAATATTTTAAATTTAGCATATAAATATAATATTTTCATGAAATTGTGTTGTTTTAATTAATTTTCTTCTAGTGAATTATTGTCATACTTTTCCTCTTGCGTAATGTGAGAATACGTGTGAATGTAAACATATTAGTTGGAATTATGAAGAGAAATCATTACTCATGGATAACCGTGGATACCCGAAACCCGAACGGGTATGGTCATGGTTTTAATTTTCTACGCGTTTTATATGTGGGTATGGGTATGGGTAAAATCCGAACTACTTTGGGTAGGGTAACGGATATGCACTATCCGTCCCCGACCCGACCCATTGCCATCCCTATTGTTCCCCATGTCTTAGACCATAGCCAGTTGCATTTGAACCCGGTCAAGTCCTCTAGACAAGTTAGTGGCGACCCTCGATATGTGAACTCTAGCATTTAGAGGCTGCCATCATGGTCAAGGGATGATAGGTATGGAGAGTACGAGTATGCATATATTTTTCTTCGAATTTTGTCCTAACCTCACTGGTTTAGTGTGAGTGATTCATTTATCCATATTATATACCCCGGTGATGCTCTAAAACACAACACCTAACGATGGCCAAGTGTAACCAATGAAAGGGACTGCAGTATAGTGGCACAAGTAATAAATATCGAATCCACGGGTCTCTAGAGTTACTATTACTCAGCTTCAGTTCATTATCTAGCAAACTAGATTAAGGATTGATTAACTAAACTACTCTACTAATTAAACTAAGTAAAACTACTAATTACAAGTTGGGAACTCACTTAGGTATGATTCCCCCTAGCTCCTCAATTAGGTCCAAGTTGTAATTCCTTTTGGTTGTTTTACTGTTGATTAAACTGCGGAAGATCCGACAGTAGCTTGGAATCTCTTAAGCTGACCAAGCCCTCTCAGTCTAACTACCCGGCAGACGACTAGTCTTCACCGGGATAGAAAGCTGAATCAATAAGCACAGAACTCCACTACTGGAATCGGATTCCAGTACAAAGCAGTAAACTGGCTAACTCTCGTATAGCCAATCTCCTACTACCGAATGATGAGGCTCTAACAACCTAATCAGATTCTATCTATCTCAGGTTGCAGCAGGAATCAGGAAAAGTTGATCAGACTTCAATGGACTCAATAAACATGCATCATTCGATTATAATCAAACAATATAGCATCCAAAACTTCATACAAGAAAGATCCTAACTCATGGAACTAGGGTTCCTCAAAACCTAAGTGAAGGGAAGTTACTCCATAGAGAAGAGAGAGACTGCAGAAATCTGATCTAGATCTTCAATCTCCATCTCCAAGCTTGATTCCTGAGCTCCAATGGCGAAGAAATCCTCCAAAATAGCTCCAAGAATGTTCCCAAGTCGCTCTCTCTCTCTCTAGGGTTCGTCCCTTGGGTGTTTGGGATCCAAAACCCAGCTCTCTCTCTCCCTTGGCTCGAAATTGGCCTAAAAAACCCGATTCTGGGCGAATTACGGGCTGAATTACGATCGTAATTCTTCCATGCCCGTATTTTGCCCAAAACACGCGTTTTGGTTAAGTTTCAGCGCACCCAAAGCTCCTCTCGGCAGTGAAAATACGGGCATGGGAGGGGAAATTACGGTCGTAATTCTCCTGCCCGTAATTCTTCCTCCGCTCCTGTTCAAAGCTTCGTTTCTCCCTCGTCCGGACTCCAAATCAGTCGCCGTTTGAACCCAGACGCTCGTAGTCTCGTCCTCTTTCTTTTCATAATAAACTTTCATGATAATTTTTCCATTATATGAGGTAGAAGTCCATTATTCCTCAGGTCATGCTCGTGTTTCTTCTCCCGAATTGACAAATGATCTCTGGTTGACTTGAAACTTGCGCCTACGCTTCACTTTATGTGCTAGGGCCTGAAATGTGACAAAGGAAAACAACCTAGCGTAAAATAGGCCAAAGAAGCGATAATGCAAGCTTAAACGATCAAGAAACAAAGGGGAAAACATGTGCAAATATCGAGTCATCACCCGGTGAGGACCTAGATGGTTTGGTCTTTGTTTTGATGTCTTGATTTCTATGCATGGGTAATAGTTTTGAATGAGTGGTTGAGTCGAGTCTATCTTGGTCAGTGAACTGAGGGGTGACTCTTACTCTACCCGATTTTGCTGCACTTGAATGTCATCTGTGGCATAGTTGTCGAATTTGCTGTTTTTTATAAGGGTGAAATAATATTGATAACTGGAAAAAAGTATGAATACACAACCAACATAACCTATAACCAGCAAAAAATGCACCAACAACATGCAGGAAACCTAAAGCAGTTGAAAGCATGAAGGTGCTCACAAAAAACCTGTAACACGAAGCTCACAAGAAAGCAACGAAAAAAATAGTCGCTGACGACCAATTCTGACTCCAAGTATTTTTCTTGTAAATCAAACCTTAAACCAAGAACCCAAAGACTAGCAGCCAAGACTTAGCAACCCAAATCCTTGCAAATAAACAAAAAGATTGAACTAAATAACGCAAGCAAGCCATCCATCCCCGAATAGCCAAACCCTCAAGCCCCTCCAAAGCCAAACCACAAGCCACACAACAACCATCCTCTTCCCAAAGCCAAACCATAAGCCACAGATAGAAATCAAAACTTGCCCAAAAGCCAAAACAAAAGAGGCACGCGAAGGATAAATCCGCCAGGTGCGAAACCAACATGGCAAAGCAAGAGTACAAACTTAGCAAGGCACATCAGCGTCTTCACAAACTCTTATCTCAACCTCATTAGGAGGTAGAGCAAGTGGTTCAACACTTATGGGAAATAGGCAAAGCTTAGTATTTTGCGACTAGCAGTTTGCTTGATCCCTATCAACCTTTTGAGAAGCACCCAACCAATCGGCAATACTGTAGGCAATCCGGAATCCGACAACTTGAACAGAACCGAACTCTTCCTTGCAAATCCTGGAATTTGTTTCTAACCAGATGCACCAACAGAAAGCAGGAAGGAAAACCATAGTGCACCACTTCTTGGGATTGGACAATAGTCTACTAGGCCGTCTCCTTATCATCTTTGTGATATCTGTACCAGTGCGCTTGAGATCGACGAAGGCCGATATAATCCGCCAAACCTCCTTGGAGAACATGCAAAGAAAGAAGAGGTGATCGATTGTTTCCTCTTGATCACCACACAGCGTGCATCGGCTCGGGAGAGCCCAACCCCTCCGCTTCAGGGCATCCTCAGTAAGGATCAACTTTTGAAACACGATCCAAAAAAACACACAAACTTTAAGAGGAACTGCAGGCTGCTACACGACTCTATAACAAAATGAGGTTGAGCCGTGAAACTATTCCTTGATGAAATCTCCATAGAAGGAGTAAGCGGCGAATCTTGTGATTAGAGAAGGAGTCCAAACAAGTTTAGAAGGAACAAGAAATAAATAGTCAGCTAGTAATCCATTAAGCAGGTGCAAAAGCGGAACCCTCTCTGCTCCCCCCTCAAGGTAAATCTAAGAGGAATATCCCATGAAAATCTGCTCTCAGAGAAATATATAACATCAGAAACCCAGCAATTAGCCGTATCAACTGAAGCAGCGACCCTCGAAAAATCATTAACAAGAAGCCTTCCCTTGATCCACACATCCTGCAAGAGAGAGGCGCTAGATCTAGCCACTGATTCAACATACACAAATCTCCATAACATATTCTTTGTCTTACTAATTTGTGCCCAAGGGCTAGTGCCGATAGGACCTGACTCACTCTTAGATGGGTGCAATATAGGGCAAGTATGTTTAAATATCGACCTAGGCCGTCCCATGTACCGCTACTTCGACTGTTTGAAACATTATCTAGCAAATTAGTTTTGGTGAAAACAAAGGTCTAAAACTAAATTACGCTGCAAAGATGAAATGGAGTTGACACTAATTGAGAATGCTGCACTCAGGTGTTTCTCCCCCTAGCTAACAATTACAACTTGAAGGATCGAATGACCGTGTGTGGTTAGGGGGTTACAAACCACATGGAAGTCTAAGAAGTAGCCAAAGATACCTTCTTAGTCTATAGGTCGAAGAAATGGGATACGATCTAAGCCACTAATGCGACCCTCTCAAACTATTGACTACGGAATGGTTGTCAAACAAGTAGCCAAAGCTACCCTCTTAGTCTCCAGGTCGTGGACTAATTGACACGCTAAAATACAACACCAAACTGTGACCAAGTGTAATCGCAGTCCGGAAATGCAGTAACATGCATGCTCTAATTGTCAACCCGGGGTCTAGATCTACTGCCTACTCCGTGTATATCTGTTATCTAGCAAACTAAGTCGAGTGATTGTTGATTTAAGTAAAACCAGTAAGAAAGCAGGAAATGGTTTGGTTTTCTAAAGCAAAGGAAGAGTCACTCGGGAATGAGTCCCCCTAGCTCCTTAGTTAGTCACAGTTGTAATTACTTTTAATTGATTTAGTACTGATTATACTGCGAAAGATCAGACAGTAGCTTGGAATCTCATAAGCTGACCAAGCCCTCTCAGTAAAACTACCCGGCAGACGACTAGTCTTCACTGGAATAGAACGCTGAGGCAATGAACACAGAACTCCACTACTGGAATTAGATTCCATTACAAAGCAGTGAATCGACTAACTCTCGTATAATCAATTCACTACTACCGATTGAAGAAGCTCGAACAACCTAATCAGATTCTATCTATCTTAGGTTGCAGCAAAAATCAATAAAAGATGATTAGACTTCAATTGACTCAATCAAAACACGTCAATCGATTATAATCAAGTAATATCCCAATCCAAACGTAATTACAATCAAGATTCCTAACACATGGAACTAGGGTTCTTCATACCCAAGTGAGAGAGAGTTCTACTCCATAGAGAGAGATAGGGAAACATGATACAAAGCAATCATACTCATAACAATGGGAAAAATCTGCTCTGGGATGTCAATCTTCACTCCTGGGGATGCAATCTGGGCTTCAATGGTGAGAAATCCACTCCAAATAGCTCCTACGGATTGTTCTTCGCACTTTCTCTCTCTAAAACTCTGTTTTTGCTCCAAAAAGTCAATTCCCTCTCCTTTGGCTCAAAATTGGGCTAAACCCAGAAATTCCCGACCACACGGCCGTGTGGCTTTCCCAGCTGCCCGTGTGAGTGTGCAAAACGCCGCGTTTCACTTAAGTGGCTTCAGGTACGCTACACGGCCAAAACCACACGGTCGTCTGGATTTCCAGGCTGCCCGTGTGAGCTCCCTGGACTTTACACACGGCCACAAGGGGTCCCTTACACGGCCAGTGTAGCTTGCCCGTGCAATTTGGTGCCACACGGCCAGGTCACACGACCGTGTGGGTTTTTAGGCATGCCCGTGTGGCTTCCTCGGCTTCTCGCCAAACGTCCAATCTTCGTCCGATCGACCCCGAACTCGTTCCCAAACTTTCATTCACGTACTAGGACCTGAAATATCATAAACAAGAACAACCTAACATGAAATCGGCCTAAAACACGAGAAATAAGACTCAAACGGTGTAAGAATGGTATACAAAAACATGTGTATATATCAAGTCATCAAATTCCCCCACACTTAACCGTTTGCTTGTCCCCAAGCAAACCAAGTCAGATTCAAGGTAAGCTCAGCATATTTCACTCATACCAACATTGGGGACAACTCATATAGGCACAGAACACGTGAATCGTACTGGCTTTCAAACATCAACACATGAACAACTTCAATAGCAACCTGGACAACCACCACAGAGGACATTCGAGTGCAACAAAATCGAGGAAAGGAGGAGTCTCCCGTCTGTTCATCAACCAACATAGACTTGACTCAGCCACTTACTCAAGATAGTCACCTCATGCACAAAACTCAAGATATCAGAATTGAGAACGAGCAATCTAGGTCCTCACCGGGGTAAAAGAGTATAGAGAATATGAGAAAATGAATCGCTCACTCTGGACCAGTGGGGTCAGGACAATTTGATGCGAAAAATGCGCATGCTTATTCTCTCAATCCCTAACGTCTCTTCACCATGCAGGCAGCCTCCAAATGCTAGAGTTCACATATGGGGTGTCACCACTAACTAACCCGGAGGTCTTAGACACAGGTTCAGATGACTGTCTAGGTTCTTGGACATGGGGAAAATGCCTTTTAGGTTGTGGAAGTATTCATAGCACAAGGTTCCACAATTCCAAACCCAACACAATAACAGTCAATCAAACCACTTACTTTCTTTCTGCCATTCTGCATTACTCAAATTCTTTAGAGCACAAGAGCGAAGGCGGTCACATAAATGTTAGTATTTCCAAGCCAAACTGCTAAGAAACACTACTCAATGGGCACTATTAAGATTTGTGGTGGTGGCTCTCTTTTGCTTTCATTCATTTTTTTTCATTTCTTGAGAGAACCACCACCTATGCACATTTTTCAAACACATGCCCAACTTTTTTAAGAACTACCTCCAACCCTCACATTATATTTAGCAGAAACAGCAGAGAACATGTAAAAACCACTCTATGGAACCTTCTAAGAGATGCAAAAGGGTGATTTTTCGTTGTAGACCGAAAGAAAGGATAACACACGGCTCAAAGGGCTGACTAGGGGGTATGACACACCAGGATAGTCAATTTGATCGTCGGCTAATCCTATGCCTCCATCATCTTAGCTAGTGACAACGTGAATGCTACACATCATGGAAGAGGGAACTATCGCACAAGAAAGAAACGAGCAGGCTCAAATCTCACATGGCTACCTATATGCTCTATCTCTCATTATGATTCCCTGAACTAGATGCATAAAGGAATGTCAAGAACAAGTGATCAATCCAAGTCACAGTTGGTAAGCAAACAGCTGAAAATCTGAACTCCTGCACAATTCTACTGCACGTTTCAGTCATCATCATAGGTTGTCCTAGTTACAATCAAGCTGTCATGCAATAATCCGTAAACCATTCGATTCACCAATCAAATCACAGTGCCAATATGATCATGCAAACAGCGATACTTGGAGCCCTCAAATCTCGAGATTTGGACAGCGGACTAGGCTCCAAGCACACGTATATTGATTCCAACCGATACAAAGCACCCCCCATACTTAAGCACGACATTGTCCTCAATGGAGCAGAGTTAAAGAGAAAGGGGAACGATGTTACCGGATGGAAAGACTGCCGGGGGACTGGAAGTGGACCCGTCAGCGGGGCTAGCATCAGCAAAACACACTGCGTGATAGAAACCATAGTTCCAAGTGAACAAAACGAAAAACAAACGAAAGGAAAACAAACCTTGGTGGGGTTGCCTCCCCACAAGTGCTTCTTTACCGTCTTTTAGCTGGACGCCAGTAGGGTGGATACTCAGAGAGGTGAAGGAACAGGTGCCTCCAAGAGAGGATCCACATCTCTCTTGAGGTACAACTTCAGATGGTGGCCATGCACACGACGAGTGTGACCACCAGCACTCTTCAACTCGACCTGGCCATCCGGCAGGATGCAAGCGAGTGAATACTCGGACGACCAATGCGGTCGAGGCTTAGGAGCCGGGACCAGCTCATAGTGGTCTCCTGCTTCCTTTTCAGCAGGCTTAGCTACCTGCAGTTTCGGCCGCCACTCCTCCTTGATCTTTTCCTTTGGTGACGGAGCGGACATGAGTGGTGACAAAGGTATGGGAGTGGGGTCCTGCAAAATGGGAAGCATAGAAGGATACACAACAGACTCATGCTCCTGGTGAGAAACGGCATGCAAAAGCGATGAAGCCGAGAGAGTATTAGCAATGGAAAATGTTATTCGCTCCTCGCCATCCCTCAAGACTAAGGTCCCATCATGTACATCTATGAGAGCTTTAGCGGTGGCTAGGAAAGGCCTTCCTAGTATAAGGGGCGCTTCTGTGTCCTCATTGATGTCCAAGACAACAAAATCCTCAAGATAAAAGAATCTGCCCACCTTAACTAGAAGGTCTTCCAATATGCCCCTAGGATGAACTATAGATCGGTCAGCTAATTGAAGACTCATCCTAGTTGCACTGGGTTCACCTAGGCCTAGTTTCTTGGACAATTTATATGGCATGACATTGATACTAGCACCTAGATCCCCCAAGGACCTCTCTACATGCAATTTACCTATTGAGCACGGGATAGTAAAACTACCTGGGTCCTTCTGCTTTGGCGGAAGCTTACTCTGCAGAATGGCCGAGCACTCCTCGCTGAGCTCCATAGTGGCCAGCTCGCTCAACTTCTGCTTCTTTGAGAGAAGATCTTTCAGGAACTTCACATACTTAGGCATTTGAGATAGTGCCTCCAGGAAGGGCACTTGGACATTCAGCTTCCTAAGCATGGACATGAAGTTCCCGAAATCTGCCTCTAGCCTGTCTTTGTGCAACCGAGTAGGGAAGGGGAGTTGAGGGATATACTCCTTCGCTACTGGTTGCGGCTTACGCGCAGGTACCGCAACCTCCTTCTTCGCTTCTTCTTCAACCGCTGGAGATGCCGAGGCAGGTCTACCTCCTGCTTGTCTGGCCAGGACAGGTGGGTCTGCAGTTTCTTTGCCTCTCCTTGTTGTGATGGCATTACAGTGGGCATTCGGGTCTTTCAGATTAGGAATGGTATGACCTGGCAAGGTACTTGGAGCCCTCTGCGCCACTGCTGGAGCCACACTCCCCAACTAGGTTTCGATATCCTGCAAGACAGCCTGTGTGTTCCTCTCGACTCCCTCATCGCCTGGCAGTCTTCCACCGTGTGATGGGTGCTCTCGAACCACTGGCAGTGCATCGCCTGCTGCTGTTCGGTCCCTGGAATCATCCAAAAGCGATCGATGGCTGAAACCAGTTTTGATACCACCTGCACCAAATCAGATGACTGGGTGGCTACAGAATGCACACCCCGCCCTGGTGCTCGTCTCGATCTCCTCGTAGTTCTCCAGTCATAGCCCTGCTCTGCCATCACTTCAAAAAGTTGATTCAGTTGTGGCGGTGTTTTGGTGAGCATATTCCCGCCACAAACCGAGTCAATCAGCTGCTTGTCTTCCGGGAAGAGGGCATGGTAGAAGGTTCCCACCTTGAAGGCGTCGGTAAACCATGGTTGGGACACTTGAGGAAAAGACTGGTGTATTGACTAGCTTCTATTGTCACTCTATAAAATGGCCAAGTGTAACCACTTCCTAAAGCGTAGTATAGCGGGTTTGGGTTTTGATGTCACTCTAAAACGCGGGAATCGACATCTCAAACGGCTCAAGAATAGGGGTAAAAGCAAGTGCAATCAATGGTCTATCAAATTCCCCCACACTTAACCATTTGGTTGTCCCCAAGGAAACCTAACTCAAACCAATGCAGCTCTCCAGCCCTCTATAGCAACAAACAACCCCGATCGTCGGTAGAGGATTTTCTAGATTATGAAGCAGCCTACGAGGTCAACTGGTCTTCAAAGACGCCCCCTATCTCTCTCAATGCGAGTACTAGACTCAAGCCATGATCATGAGAAGAAGTAGAAGTAAGACAGCCAGTTCATGGATAAAGGGACTCACAACATTCACAACCAAGGACGTTGTACCGGGGTGCTCTTTCACTTCATTTCACCGTTGGAGAAGGGACCAGTCAGGAACACAGGCACAGTTAAAGGGAACAGAAGAACTCAAACACAATACGTTAGGTCCGATGGTCAGCCCAATATTACATCATCCAAACCAAAAGAAAACAAACCAAAACCAAACCAGTTTGCAATCCGACCCAAAACAAAAGAAATAAAGGAAAACCGTGGTGGGGTTGCCTCCCCACAAGCGCTTCTTTACCGTCTTTTAGTTGGAAGCCCATGGTGGATACTCAGCGGGGTGCAGGAACAGGTGCCTCCAAGAGCGGATCCACATCGTTCTTGAGGTACAGCTTCAGATTGTGGCCATGCACCCCGACGGGTGCGACCACCAGCATTGGTCAGCTCGACCTGGCCATCCAGCAGGATGCAAGCGAGTGAGTACTTGGATGGCCAGGGTTGTCGTGGTGCAGGAGGTGGGACCAGCTCATAATGGTCGCCACCTTTCTTCCGAGCAGGCTTAGCCACCTGCGGCTTAGGCCGCCACTCCTCCTTGACCTTTTTATTTGGAGGTGAGGATTAAGGGAGTGGCAGCGAAGGAGTGAGAGGGGGATCCTGCAAAATGAGAGATGTAGAAGGAGCCACGACAGGCTCGTGTACCTGGTCAGAAGTAGCATGCATAGGTGTGACAGGCACCACATCACAATGATCCAATTCAGACATAGAAATAGTAGTCTGTTCATTCCCAGCATGCAAGATCAGTTTACCACTATGCACATCAATAAGTGTCTTGGCGGTGGCGAGAAAAGGTCTACCCAAAATCAAAGACACATCCACATCCTCATTTATATCCAGAATAACAAAATCAACAGGATATATGAATGCGCCTACTTTAACAAGCAGATCCTCTATGATACCCCTAGGATGCACAATAGAGCGATCAGCTAACTGAATGCTCATCCTAGTAGGGCTAAGTTCACCTAGGTCTAGCTTTTTAGACAAATTGTACGACATGACATTTATGCTAGCGCCTAGGTCCGCCAAGGACTTCCCTACATGCATGCTACCAATATTAAGAGGGATAGTGAAACTAAATGGGTCTTTGCGCTTTTCGGGCAGCTTGTTCTGCAGGATAGCAGAACACTCCTCGCTAAGAAGCACTATCGAGAGATCCCCAAGTTTCTTCTTGTTGGAGAGAAGATCCTTCATGAACTTAGCGTACTTGGGCATCTTCGACAGTGCCTCCACGAACGGCATGCTGATGTTGTTCTGCTTCAACATTGCCATGAACTTGGCAAACTCAGTCTCCAGCCTGTCTTTCTGTAGGCGAGTGGGGAAGGGAAGATGGGGTACATGCTCCTTAACCACTGGTTGTGGCTTGGGAGCAGGGGCTTCCTTCTCCAACCGCACTTCTGCATCGTCGGCTGGAAGTGCTGAAGCAGGTAGTGGTTCCTCCTGCCTGGCTGGGGCAGGTACATCCGATATGGTCTTACCACTCCTAGTAAAAATGGCATCCAGCTGCTGGTGAGGCTCGCGAGGATTAGGGATGGTGGTGGCAGGCGGAGTCCCCAGTGCCCTGGTATTATTCTGGCGGGCTATTCCTCCAATATGATGCTGGAGGTCCTGCAGTATGGCACCTTGGTTCCTCTGACCCACCTCCTGGTAAAATTCGCCTGGCTGGTAGTCATGAATCTCACCAAAATGTTTTTTTTTTCAGCTCCGTCATTTGATTATCTGGAGCTGGAGCTACTGCTGGCTCGACATAATGGCACTGAGGCTGCTGAAATGGTTGCCCCTGCCTAGGCTGGTAAGGCTGCTGCTGAGGAAGTGACCCGTGTCTAGCCTAGAAAGGATGCCTTTGCGGAAAACCACCTGCTGGTGCTGTGAAACCAGGTGGTTTAGTGGTGTTGCTATTCCAGGCGAAGTTGGGATGCTGGCGCCACCCCTCATTATATGTATTGTTGTATGGGTCAAGACGCTGAGCATTGGCGATGAAGTCCAACTACTCTTGGGGAGTAGAAGACTCCCGCATAGCCTGACAGTCTTCCACCATATGGTTCGAGCTCTCACACCACTGACATTGAGCTACTGGAGGTCCTCCCAGACCTCTGCCCAGAATAAGACTGTTGGGCTGCTTCAATGTCTGCACTAACTCAGCCACCTGCTGCTCGAGCCCGGACTTGGCCTCCATGGCGTGCACACCAAGATCCCGGGAATTCCTGCCTCTGGTGCTCTGCCCACAGGAATGATCTCTGGAAGCCAAGGTACTGATCATCTGGTTCAGTTCGGGTGGAGTCTTAGTAAGAATATCCCCTCCTGGGCATAGGGACTCAATCACCCTCTGCTTTCCGGAGAGAGAGCACTGTAGAAGTTCCCCACGGTGAATGCATCACTGAAGCCATGATGGGGACACTGCCAGAAAAATCCCATATACCGCTCCCATGCATCACGAAGTGACTCATATGGATCTTGGCGGAAGTGGGTGATCTCCCGCTGAATCTCTGTAGTCTTCGATGCCGGATAGTACCTGTGCACGAACTTGTTGGCCAGATCATCCCAAGAAGTGATGGACAATGGGGGCTGGGTCTCCAACCACCTCTTAGCATGCCCCGCCAGAGAATGGGGGAAGAGGTGAAGGAGGATTGCATCATCAGGGACACCGTTCAGCTTGAACCCGTTCGTCAGCTGCAGGAAACGGGAAAGGTGCACCCTTGCCTCCTCATCCTTCAAGCCATGAAACTGGATAGAGGTTGTAATGAGTTGAATCCAGCATGGCTTGATCTCGAAGTTGTTCGCTGGAATGGGCAGGTAGAGCATGACAGGGCAGATATTAGCAACCCGTTGAGTGTAGTAGTACTCCAAGGTGGGACCCGGTGGCGGTGGTTGATGATGAAACCCATCTGCCTGGGGTATGGGGTTGTTCCCCAAGATCTGATTCACCGGGGGAACCTGGAGAGGATTCCCATGGGATGGGTTGTGTTTGCCTTCCATCTCGTACTCTTCCTCAGAATCGCTGCTCAAGTGGCCGTCTATGCGCTCCTCCGTAGCCAGTCTAGCTCGCTGTTGTCTCCTAAGTTGGCGACAGGTGCGTTCAAGCTCCGGATGCAACGGCAGTTTACCTTCCGACTGGCTACGGGTCATTCACTACCTGCACACAGGCAAGCAAGCAAACCCGTGAAGGCACAAGTGTGACAAAGCAAACAATGCTAAAAAGAAAAGCTAAATTAACAGAATTCACGTTTCTTCAACAACCTAGCCGTCCCCGGCAACGGCGCCATAAACTTGACTCACTTCTACTGTCACTCTAGAGAATGGCCAAGTGTAACCACTTCCTAAAGCGTAGTATAGCGGGTTTGGGTTTTAATGTCAACCCGGGTCCTAGATGTGAGGACTACTCCATGAGTTCTTATTATTTAGCGGTAAAACTTTAATGCAGGTCCAAACAAGCAAACAAGAAAGCAATTAAACGGTTGTTTTCAAGTCGAGAGAGGTCACCTGGATATGGTTCCCCCTAGACTACAGTTAAGCCGGATTGCAATTTACCCAGTTCAGTTTTAATGATAGTTATACTGTGAGAGGCTCTTAAGCAGTCTGAAGTCTCGACTAAAGGTCTCCAGACCCTCTCAATCTGAGTCCCCAGCGGGCGACTAACCTCCACCGGAGTAAACAGATTGAGGCCCTAACGAACCAAATCTCCACTACCAAAGTAAATTCGGTACAGAATAGTGAGTTGATTTGCTTCTGCAGGTCCGCCGTCTTGGAAGGGGGATGGTAGCGAGTGAGGAACTTGTCCGTTAGGTTGGCGAACGTGTTGATCAATCCAGGGGGCCTGGTGTCCAGCCACTCTTTGGTATGCCCCTCCAAAGTGAATGGAAAGTACCTCAGTTGGATGGCATCGGCTGGGACCCCATTTATATTGATTCCATCGATGAGGTCGTAGAATCGCCTCAGATGTGATCGGGGGCACCCCCCTCTTTGCCACGGAATACTACCGAGCCGCGCAATATAGTGATGACCGAGGTGCTCACCTCAAAGTTGTTGACTGGGACATGAGGGTGCTGAATGTGCGACCTCATGTCTGTGGCTCTGGCGGTCCAGTAGTACCCCATGGTTTGCTCCTCGGGAAGGACCATATCATGGCCCTGTGGGTCACCCATCTCTTCTTCCTCGGCGATTTGCAGTTGTGCTAGAGCCTCCTATGGAGCCAATCGCGCCTTTAGAGCCCGCTTGAAGTTGCTACAGGTCCGTTCAAGCTCCTGGTCTAATGGTAGTATATCTCCCGACTGGCTACAGGTCATGCACTACCTGCGCACAATCAGCAAAAGCAACCCCTGAAGGCACACAGGTGGAAGAGAGAAAATGCAGTAAAGAAAAAAGCTAGAGTAACAAACTTACACGTTTCCCCAATAACCTAGAGGCTCCCCGGCAACGGCGCCAAAAACTTGACACGCTAAAACACAACACCAAACTGCGAGCAAGTGTAATCGCAGTCCGGAAATGTAGTAACGGGCAAGCTCTAATTGTCAACCCGAGGTCTAGATCTACTGCCTACTCCGTGTATATCTGTTATCTAGCAAACTAAGTCGAGTGATTGCTGATTTAAGTAAAAGCAGTAAGAAAGCAGGAAATGGTTCGGTTTCCTAAAGCAAAGGAAGAGTCACTCGGGAATGAGTCCCCCTAGCTCCTTAGTTAGGTCACAGTTGTAATTATTTTTGGTTGCTTTACTGCTGACTATACTGCGGAAGATCCGACAATAGCTTGGAATCTCTTAAGCCAACCAAGCCCTCTCAGTCAAACTACCCGGCAGACGACTAGTCTTCACCGGAATAGAACGCTGAGGCAATGAACACAGAACTCCACTACTGGAATTAGATTCCAGTACAAAGCTGTGAATCGACTAACTCTCGTATAATCGATTCACTACTACCGATTGAAGAAGCTCTAACAACCTTATCAGATTCTATCTATCTCAGGTTGCAGCAGAAATCAATAAAAGATGATCAGACTTCAATTGACTCAATCAAAACACTTCAATCGATTATAATCAAGCAATATCACAATCCAAACGTAATTACAATCAAGATTCCTGACACATGGAACTAGTGTTCTTCATACCCAAGTGAGAGAGAGTTCTACTCCATAGAAAGAGATAGGGAAACAGAATACAAAGCCGTCATACTCATAACAATGGGAAGAATCTGCTCTGGGATATCAATCTTCACTCCTGGGGATGCAATTTGGGCTTCAATAGTGAGAAATCCACTCCAAATAGCTCCTAGGGTTTGTTCTTCGCACTTTCTCTCTCTAAAACTCTGTTTTTGCTCCAAAAAGTCGATTCCCTCTCCTTTGGCTCGAAATTGGGTTAAAACCCAGAAATTCCCGACCACACGGCCGTGTGCCTTTCCCAGCTGCCCGTGTGAGTGTGCAAAATATCGCGTTTCACTTAAGTGGCTTCAGGTACGCTACACGGCCAAAACCACACGGCCGTGTGGATTTCCAGGCTGCCCGTGTGAGCTCCTTGGACTTTGCACACGGCCACAAGGGGTCCCTTACACGGCCAGTGTGGCTTGCCCGTGCAATTTGGTGCCACACGGCCAGGTCACACGGCCGTGTGGGTTTTTAGGCGTGCCCGTGTGGCTTCCTCAGCTTCTCGCCAAACGTCCAATCTTCGTCCAATCGACCCGAACTCGTTCCTAAATCTTCATTCACGTACTAGGACCTGAAATATCACAAACAAGAACAACCTAGCGTGAAATCGGCCTAAAACACGAGAAATAAGACTCAAACGGTGTAAGAATGGTGGACAAAAACATGTGTATATATCAAGTCATCACTAATCCTATGCCTCCATTATACTCACTAGTGATAACTATGATGTTACTCGCCATGGTAAGAGGGACCTAAGCACACAAGAAGAGAACAATCGGCTAAAACTCACATGCCTACCTTGTCACCCATTCATCCATTCCAAGTTCACAAAACACAATGCATGGCATTTGTAATCAACAAGTAATCGAGTCAAGACATCCATTCATTATAGCACACATGAGAACTAAACTTTTGCACTATCCTAATGTACCTCTCAATAATCATCATAGGACACACTCGATCACATGCAACAATTCATGGTCAATACCAATAAACACGAGATTCTCCTACAAACCAACCACTTTGATCATGCAAACATTGATTGGAGCCCTCAAAATTTTCAAATTTGGGCATATATCAAGGCTCCAAGCATCAAACACACTCACACTCGCACAAGCATAAGAATAAACTACCCCCCCCCCACACTAAAGTTTGACATTGCCCTCAATGGCGTAAGATAGGGGGTAGAACGATGTTACCGCTTTGCTTGGTGAGTGAAAGTTAGAATTTTTCTGGGGTAGGAGAGTTTAGCTTCAAGGAGAAGACAAAAACACACACACTCAAATACAACACATACTCGCTCGAGGCGAGGTGAGGTTATTACACAAGAAAATCCGATAGTAGTAGTTGTTCACACATACTAAATAAAAGAAAGAAAAATAAAACAACAGAGTTCCAAGTGGAGAAGTGGGGCGAAAGTAATCGGCTCTACCACATGTCTCACTCGTCCGCTACCTCTCACTGAGTCGAAGGCCCCGGCTCATTATCTGGAAGTAGGCCCTCACGACGAGAAGGTCGGTCTGCCGGTCAAGCCGGGAAGTGACTCCCACGACGTGCGTCTCTAGACGGTCCATCCTCTACATGAGGGGCACCCCAGATTTGGAAGGACCGGCACCTGATGGTGGAGTTGCTGCTGTTGGTGGTGGTGGTGCAGGGCGTTGGATCACGGGACGCCAGCGGCGACCGAGAGCTCAACCAGTTCGCTGATCTGGAGGTGGGACCTCTGCATCGGGCTCCAATGGAGCCGAGTTGACTGCTGGCCTAATGACTCCTGAGGGTTGGCACCCCTCAAGGTACTCTATCCCCCGCTCTCCCTGAAGTACTAGCTTCTGGTTGTAGAGCGTTGCCACTGGGAAGGGCTCTGTCCGCCCAACGATGGAGCATCACTCCAGATCCACGCTGAAGTGCCGAGCAAGCATCGTGATGATGCCCCCCATGTGCATAGTGTCCACCATGTTCCGCCCTAGGCATCGGGCGAAAGAGGTGGCAATCAGCGATCCTAGGTGGATCGACTCTGTTGGATGCCTCATAGAAAAGAGAGCAAGCAGGCCTCTGTTCGTGATCAAGTGGCCCGACTGCGAGCTATGGACGACAGATCGGGTGAGCATCGTGTGCATGATCCTCCAAGGGGTACTCAGCGTCAACGCATTGGTGCGGCCAACCTCGAACTCGTCCTGCTCGTTCTCGGAGAGGCAGATGGTCTGGAATGTGGCCTAGTAGTGGAAGTCGACGGTGTACTGCCGCTCCAGCATCATCATGTAGGTCATGTTGAGCCCCATGGCTTGGGGGAATGCATCATAGGTCAGCACCCATGACTGACCGCCCAACATAAACTCCACTTAGGGCCGACTCTTCTTAGTGGTCGGGACGACGTGGGCGAAGGTGGAGTAGATCTCCACGCAGAGCTCGTGGTATATGAACTCGTCCAATGACAGTATCTAGGGCCACTAGGGGTGACATGAGACTCCTGACATTGCGACTCAGCACCTGAATAGGTTGAACATGTCCATGTCTAGCCGCCAATGTGGCCCAATTGGGATGTCCCTCTGGCATGCAAACTTGGTCCTGAACCGTGCGTGGTTCACCAACTAGCTGACGTACTCGCGCTCATTATTAAGCATCTTGCAAAATCGACAAACATGCACCATACATGGAAATAGGAATTCCCCCGGACATATATTTCCACTACGGGTCCATGCTAATTAAAACAATTAAGCAAAAGCACACCGAGGCATGGTTCTAGGTGTTCACGGATTATCCCACACAAAAAATTAAACCCAAACCATCCATGGTGGCTACCAACCACCACTCAAGCATAAACATTTCACATTCATTCATAAATTATCACTTGGTGGGCAAATTTCACAAATAAAAGCAATTCGAATCAAAACATGCCCACAAGGCTCAACTAAGCTCATGCAACACTATTCAACCATTCAATCACCCTATTTCACCTAATTCCTCGCCCTAATTCTAAGTTCAACATTCAATTCACTAAAATTCTCCTCACTTCACTACCTAATTCGACTCTCCCAAATTAAATAAGGTAAAGCTAAAAGCAAACCTGGAGACTCTAGTAGGAAGGGTAGGGAAGTGAGAATAGGGCGAGGAAGGCAAAAAATCGGCTGAAAACAGACCGGAGGGGGGTGGGGTCGTCGGAGTCTCGTCGGAAGCTCGTGCGAGCCTCGTCGTCGGCGACTTCACCGGAAAAATTGCCCCAAATATCCCCAAAATTCTGGCGAATGCCGTTGATTCGGGCCCAAATGTAGACATTTTATCCCTCATTTCTTATTCGTTTAGCTTAGTATTTCATCGCTCCTCGACATATTTCACGATAGGTTGTGTTTGTTTTGATACATTTCAGGTCCTAGCACGTTTGGAAGGGTTGATGTCGAATTTTGGGATAATTGGAGGTCAAACAGTGAAGTTAAGGCATCCCAGGAAACAGCCGCAGTTCATGGCCGGACGAGGCAGTTCACCGTCTCCTAAGACCGTGAACTTCGACCACATACCGTGAACACTGAGGCGTCCAGAGAGGTTCCTGAAGTTACTAACGACAAGGCAGTTCACGGTGTCTAAGACCGTGAACTGTGGCCATTGACCATGAACCCAGGAAGCAAGGCGGTGCGTTTTGGAGACGACTGAGTCCACGGACGCGTTTAGGTGTTCACGACCGTACTGGCCAATACGTCCATGAACTTATCGCTTTCGGGCAAATATGAAGACAACAGCGGGAAGAGAGAAAAGGGAGCTGGTTTTTGGAGAAGAATTGGTTTCTTTCTCTAGGGTTTGCCCAAAAACACCAAAGGGGAGTTCAAGTGAGAGAGAGAGAGAGAGAGAGTTCTAGAGTGATCTTGGAGCATCATTGGAGGCTTGGGTGGAGATTCAAGTCTAGAAAAAGAAGAAGATCTTGAGCTCAAAGTTGTAATCCCTCTCTCTCTCTCTCTCTCTCTCTCTCTCTCTCTCTAGAAACTCACTCTTTTCTCTTGGTTGTTGTAGATCCCTAACTAATACTTTGTAATTACTTGTTTAGATTGAATGATTGTTTATGGGTATTGTTTAATCTAATGATTGAGGTATTATTCATGTTGATTGTGCATGCTTGTGCTTAGCAACCTAAGGATTGTGCATGTTTTGTGCTTAGCATCCTTAGGTTTGTGCATGTTGGTACTTTTGCTATCTAATTAGCCACTTTAACCTAGCTTAGAGAGGAAAATCCTCCTTCCAAGGGAGACTCAATCGAGTTGGTTTTCATTTAGCTTTTTACGTCTACTAACTAGATTAATTTAGGGCAAACCTCAATGTTGAATTAAGCTAGATAACAACTTAAGAAATTGAAGTATGGGTACATGGACCGGCCCGGGTTGACAATTCAAATACGTGCTCTATACTGCACCCGACTAGAGTTTAAAAACTTGGGCTCTAGTCGGGATTAATTTGTGGTGTAGTTTCGTGCGAGTCATCCGTCCTTGACGAGGGGAGACTGTGTCTGTGCTTGGTTTTGGATTTGGCTTGCCAGAAGTGGGTGAAAATGGCAATAACCGTAAGATATTTATGATTTTCCGGCGAGATTTGAAAGATTCTGACTAGTTTTGGGTCGTAAAGTGAAGGAAAACCGTTCACGACCCTTTTATAGGCAGACCCTGAGATTTATGATTTTCCAGTTCACAGTCGTTAAGACCATGAACACTGCAATGCGTCTATAAAGTCTGACAATCCAATGGGTTTGACACACGTGGAAGCACCCTGGTTCACAGACGCGTTTGCCTATTCACGGTCTTGTAAGACAGTGAACAAAAGTGAAAACAAGGTACTTCTGCAAATTTTTACTCGACCTACTCCACCGTGCCTACTACCATTCACGACACAACTCAAAACACACAATCACAAAAACCTGGCATGGGGAGACCACTCGACCACTTGAACTCTTCACTCGACTCAGAAACAAAAATAAGGAAAAGAAAACAAACCTATGTTGGGTTACCTCCCAACAAGCGCTAAGTTAATGTCACTAGCTTGAATATGCGGATATATCACGCCTTTGAACATGATGCCGCCGAGAGTGAATCCGCCACGATATTAGGGAAAAGCATGTCACCTCCCAACTTACTCTCCATGGGGTGACCTCCTTGGCCAATGACTTTCGCTTTGTCCTTTTCCTTCTACTGGGCATTAGCATGACTTATCCTTTCTCTCCAAGCTCTTTTCCTTCCTTCTTTGGGTGAGATGCTCTCTTTGCTTTCCTGATTTACATCATCACAAGGAACAACAATAATAGTGGGATTCACCTTGGAAGGTTCTCCTCCACTTTCATTCACATGACCCGGTTCCACTTCCTTCGCATCCTCACTCCTAGGCTTAGGATCAATTCCAAGAATAATTCTCTCCTCACCATCCCTTAGAATCAAAATTCCCTCATTCACATCAATTAATGATTTGGCGGTGGCAAGGAAACAGATTCCTATTATGAGTGGCATCTCAGAATCCTCACTTATATCCAGGATCACAAAATCCGTCGAAAAACAGAATTTTCCCACTCGTACTAGCACGTCCTCCACTATGCCCCTAGGACTAATGACAAAGTGATCCGCCAATGTGACACTAAGCCTCGTAGTCTTTAGTTCACCTATGTCTAGCCTCCTAAAAAGCTTAAATGACATCACATTTATGCTCTCCCCTAAGTCCGCCAAGGAATTTTCTATGTGATGAGAACCGATGCAAAGAGGTATAGTGAAACTACCTGGATCGGGTTGCTTCTTGGGAAACCTTTTGAGGATGAAGGCTGAGCACTCCTCGCCTAGGGTGACATTGGCAAGGTCTTCAAACTTCGGCTTCTTGGAGAGAAGCCCTTTGAGGTATCTTGAATACCTTGGCATGTGGGCCATTGCTTCAAGGAAGGGAATGTTGAGGTGGAGCTTTTGGAGCATCTCCATGAAGCCTCCACATTCCGCTTCCATTCTTTCATTATGCACCCTCGTGGGAAAAGTTAGGGCTGGTGTGTACTCAGCCATAGGTGGTGGCGTCGGCGATGCCTTCCTCGCCACTCCTCTCTTTTCTCCCGAGGTTTCCTCTTCTTCACCCTCGGGTAGAGGGTCTTCCTTCTCATCCACTTCTCTAGCAACGACCTTCGGAGTCACCTTCCCACTTCTCAAATGAATTGAATTCACCCTGGAATGATCCTTGGGGTTGGTAATGGTTTGAGAAGGTAGGGGCTCCCTTTGGTCTATCGGTGAGAATCCCGGCAAGATTGCTGATTTGCACTTCCAAATTTTAGAGACTTGCTTGATGGCTTCGGAAGCCCTCCTCAACTGAGGTAAATTTGGAGGTTGCCACATCCGGGAATTGTTCAATCTTCTCGAACTTCTGAGAGCTTGTACTCACAAAGGTGGTCACTAGGTCTTCAAGTTTAGAGAACTTGTCGACTTGTTGTTGTTGTTGAAACCCTTGACTGCCTTGTGCTTGGTATGGTTGTTGGAAGTTCGAGTTTTGGAATTGAGGCCTTTGTTGGATGAAAGTTGGCCGAGGTTGATAGTTTCCCGTTGGACCTTGGAAACCGAGAGGTCTTGGATTGGAAGGGGAAGACCAAGCAAAGTTTGGATGATTGCGCCACCCGGGGTTGTAGGTGTTGCTATAAGGGTTGTTCCCTCTAACATTAGCAATGAAACTCACTTGCTCCTCGGGGGTACTTGTCTCCTTCATCGCTTGGCTATCTGCAATTTCATGATTAGTGCTCGAACACCAATCACAAGACATCACCGTCTCTTCCCTTGCTTCTTGTCCTCAAGGATCACCTAGATCAACTTGTCAAGCTTCGCTTCAAGTGGAGCACTTGCTCCCACAATTCGCACTCGTCTTTCTGTGCTTCCCTTCCCACTTCTTGTCAAGCCCCAACCATATCCTTTGAGAGCCATATCTTCAAGAAACTCAGTCACTTGAGGTGAGTTCATGTTCATCAAATACCCTTGGCAAAGAGAGTCTATGAGGATCTTATCATCTTGCATGAGTCCCCCTTAGAAAGTCTCTATCCGAAATTGCTCCACCAATCCATGGTGAGGTCATTGAAGGAAGTAGTCGGAGAATCTTTCCCGTGCATCCCACAATATCTCATCCTCCTCTTGCTCAAAGTGAGTGATCTTCTTTCTCCACTCGGTCGTCTTGGAAGGAGGACAATATCAGGTCATGAACTTGTTGAGTAAATCTTCCCAAGAGGTGATGGATAGAGCCGGATTGTTGTTGAGCCATCAGAGTGCCTTCCCCGCCAAAGAATAGGGGAAGAGCCTCAATCGCAATTCCTCCTCGAGGATGCCATTTATCTTCAAGCTTCCTGCTAGCTCAAGAAACCTTTGGACATGCTCTCGTGGTAGTTCATGAGAAAGGCCATGAAAGCATGTGTTGTTTTGAATCATCGTCACAACAGTGGGCTAGATTTCAAAGTTGTTGGCAGCCACGGCTGGATGTAAAATGGGAGATTGGATATCCGCCGCCTGTGGATCCATGTAATAGCCAATAGTCCTTGGCTCTTCCTTGGTTCTCGCTTCCACATTTGGGATTGGAAGCGGATTGGCCCCTTGATGTTGATTCCCCACCATCTCAACTTCAACTTCTCCTTCATTTCAATCAAATCCGGGATCAACTTGTTGTCCCATTTCTTCACTTCTCCTTCTTGCCTCCGCTTTCTCCCTCTCTCGAGCTAGAAGTCGGAGAGTCTGGTTGATGTCCTCGTCTAGTGGTATTGAAGGCGCTGGATTGCTCCGGGTCATGCACCTCCCTACGCACACTTAAAGAACACAACCACATCTAGCACAAGCACACTTCACTCTTAACAAAACTAAAGATAAAAGCTAGATTAACACCAAACAATCTTTTCAAGATAACGGACCGAAGCTCCCCGGCAACGGCTCCAAAAACTTGACTCGCTCTGACTATCACAATAAAATCCCACCTAAGGCACAAGTATAGACCTTAGATGGGTGCAATATAGGGAAAGTCTGTTTAAATATCGACCTGGGCCGACACATGTACCGCTACTTCGATTGTTTGAAATATTATCTAGCGAATTAGTCTTGGTGAAAACAAAGGTGTAAAACTAAATTACTTTGCAAAGATGAAATGGATTTGACACTAATTTGGAAGGCTTCACTAGGGTGTTGCTCCTCCTTGCTAACAAATACGACTTGAAGGATCGAATTTTAGCTTGGAATCTCTTAAACTGACAAAGCCCTCTCAAGCAGGCTAACCGGCATGCGACTAACCTTCACCGGGATTGACTGCTGAGGCAATAAGCACATAACTCGACTACTGGAATTGGTTTCCAGTACAAAGCAGTAAACCGATTAACTCTTGTATAACCAATCTACCACTACCGATTGATGAAGCTCTAACAACCTAATCAGATTCTATCTATCTCAGGTTGCAGCAAAAATCAAGAAAAGATGATCGGACTTCAATTCACTCAATGAATCATGCATCAATCGATTATAACCAATCAGTATATCAATCCCAAGTCATTACAATCAAGATTCCTAACACATGGAACTAGGGTTCTTCATACCCAAGTGAGAGAAGGTTCTACTCCATAGAGAGAGACGGGAAAACAGAAATTAGAATAGTCATACTCATAAAGATGAGGATAATCTGCTCTAGGATGTCGATATTCACTCCTGGGGATGCAATCTGGGCTTCAATGGTGAGAAATCCACTCCAAATAGCTCCTAGGGTTTGTTCTTCGCACTTTATCTCTCTAAAGCTCTGTTTTTTTATATCAAAACTCGATTTTTTCCTTAGGCTCGAAATTGGTTTAAAGCCCAAAATTTCCCGACCAGACGGCCGTGTGGATTCCCAGTCTGCCCGTGTCATGGCAAAACGCAACGTTTCAATTAAGTGGCTCCACGAATGCTACACGGCCAGAGCTGCACGGCCGTGTAGAAAACTCGCTTTCCAGTGTGAGCTTCCTGGAATTTCCACACGGACTCAAGGGACCCAGTACACGACCAGTGTGGCCTTGCCCGCGTAATGGGATTCCACACGGTCACGCCACACGGCCGTGTGGATTCCTCAGCTTCTCACCAAACGTCCAACTTTCGTCCAATCGACCCCGAACTCGTTCCTAAACTTCCAATAACATGCTAGGACCTGAAATAACACAAACGAGAACAACCTAGCGTGAAATTGGCCTAAGATACAAGAAAAGAGGCTCAAACGGCACAAGAATGGTGGATAAAAACATGTGTATATATTAAGCCATCAGTTCACTTCCACTGATTATCCTAGGACTTCCCCTCGAAGCGCCACCGATCTCCTCGTCAATCTAGAGCAATGTTCTTGACAAAGTGCGTCGGCGGTTGGATGTTTGGTTGGGGAAGTCGAAGTTGTTGTTGATGTTGTCCATGTGTTGATGCCTAGTAGCTAGTATGATTCACATGTTTTTTTCTCTATAATACGTCCCCAAACTTTTCATGGTTAAAACGTTTTGGGATTACCTTGTGTCTGACTTCGTTTTCTTGGGGACAAGCAAACGCTTAAGTGTGGGGGAATTTGATGACTACATATTTACACGTGCCGGTGAAGTCCAAAGGGTAACCATGATCTCGACACATGATTCGGGACTAATTGCACATTTTTCAGCTCGTGTTCTTGAGGCAATTATATTGCTTAAGGTTCCATTTTATGCTAGTTTGTGCATGTTTCCTAGATGTTTCAGGTTCTAGTAGGTGAGATTGGCCTTAGAAGCAAAAGTTGAACGAAAGAGGGTGAAAGCGGATAGAAAAGGGCAAAAAGGATAAGATCACGGTTAGAGCAACATTATCACTGTCAGACGACCGTGAAGATGAGGGCCAGCTCGTGACATGCAAGGCGTCTAGAGATTTTTTAACGCCTCGTGGGTCTAAAAGTTAGCGCGGTTACCAGACTATGATAATCCCATCCCGACCGTGAAGGTTGTAAATGGAACGGTGCGGTTTTGCTCGAGATCATAGTCAGAGCTTCCAATTCACGCCCGTGATATTTGACTGTGATGTGCATGCGACCAGCATATAAAAGGAGAATGGATCTGGAACTTGAAAAGGGGAGCCGAGTGAGAGATTATCAACCTCTTATGATTTTAGAGGGAGAAACTGACAAAGCAAGAGAGGAGAAGAGATCTAGGGTTTGCACCAAGCTAGAGGATTGGGGATTTTCATCTTCCAAGGGTGATTCATACAACAAGGAAGTAAGTCAAACACCACACCATTGTTTTTTCTTTCTTCTTTGTTGTAATTCCTTGTTTAGCTATGTAGTAGTGCTCTTTTTTATTTGGGATTGTGAACCCTAACCTAGAAATGTAGCAGGTTGTTGGATTTGAACTCTATGTGTTATGATTGTGTGTTTTAAAATAATGCTTGAGGTACTTTCATGGTTTGTGAGTGTTGGGTTCCATATCTCGTTTGGGTCAAATTGACCTAGAAGGAGGAAATTCCCTCCTTGCCCACTTCTGGGCAATTTGGGTAACCCCTTCTAGGGTAATTAGGGACACACCTCAAACATCAATTTAGCATCACGATTTGATTGTGTTTTATCTCTTTGTCGCCATTCCGAATTAACCTCCAAAGAATTGGCTAGAAATTCTTAGCCGATTGATTGAGAGAGCTAGGTTTCCTAGCTTAATTGCTTTTCCCAGATCTATTGCCTAAGAGAGTGGAATTCTCCACTAGTTGTATCATCCTCACGGTATAAGAGCACACTATTTCACACTAGAGTTTCGTTATTGCCAGTGTTTTCAAAACCGGATCGGGTAATAATCTAGATTAGCAAGAGTTTAAAGTTTTATCGGATAATCGGTGATTAACCGGCATAAAACCGATCATAAAACCGGTGGTATATAATATTTTCAAATAAAATACAAATGATTTCACAATGCATATGAAAATTAGTTCTAGTATTCAAAATGAGAATTCTATATCTTGTACACATATATTCAATTGAACAATTCAATATTAAAAAATATAATTATAGTACTTATAAATAATAAGAACATTTAAGGATAGATAAATTTATTGGAGAGATAGATTTTTTTCCTTTTTTGAGTTTTGACCAATTATGTAGGTCAATTGAAAAATTAAATGGAGAGAATTAAAAATAAGAAGAAGAGGAGAGGAATTATTGAGAAGAAGAGAGAAATTCTAGATTGATAGTTGGGGAAAGAAGGAGATAAAACTTGAAAGTAAAAACTAAAAAATGGTAGCTAGGTGCATGAGTTAACGAAAAAGTGAAAAAGTTATAAAAAAAGGAATATAATTATTCTCCTTCCCTTTTCATTCAATTCTCAGTTTTGAAGAAAGAAGAAAAAAGTTTCATAAAAAGTATAGTAAAAAATGGAAGGTGAACAAATTACTAAAATTGTCGGTTCGGGTCTTTCGAGTTTGCTGGTTATCCGGTTGAACCGGTCAATACCCGTCCAACACATTTCCTTTGCGTTTTTAGGCCATCAAAACCGGAATGTTGGGTGGGTCCGATTTTTTGCGGTCGGACCGTCCGGTGCGTCCCGGTTTTGATAACAGTGGTTATTCCAACTTGATACAAGGCTAGGGGGAGCAATACCCAGGTGAATTTTTCTTATATAGAATCCACAACAATTTGAATTTCGCTTGTTTAAATTGTAGCTCTTATTTTTCACTAAAAAACCGATTGCAAAATAACGTTTTTAAACGATTGAAGTAGGAGTACATGGACCGACCCCGGTTGACATTTTAAAACGCTTGCCCTATACTACACCCTAGTAGAGCTTATACTTGGGCTATAGTCAGGATTTCATTCGTGTAGTTAGGAATGAGTGAAGTTTTTGGTGTCATTGCCGGGGAAAGTTTACGGTCCATTATTAAGAAAAATTCATTTGGTATTAATCTAGCTTTTAATTTTTTCATTGTTGATTGCTTGTGTTGGCTCGAGTCATGTTTCTTTGAAGTGTGTGTAGGTCGTGTATGACCCAGAGCAATCCGACACCTTTGGAGCCACTCGATGAGAACATCAATCAGACTCTCCGACTCTTGGAGAGAGAGAGAGAGAGAGAGAGAGAGAGAGAGAGAGAGAGAGAGAGTTGAGGGAAGAAAGAGAAAGGATAGCTGATCGGGGGCAACAAGTTGAATCCAAAAGAGAAGTTGAAGTTGAGGAGGAAGTAGAATCGGAAGGAGAGATTGAAGTTGAGAACCTTGAAATGGCGGAGAATCAACTTGCCCAATGGGAAAATGATAAAATTATGACCATGGGCTATCACATTGCTCCACAGGCGGCAGATATTCAATCAAGCAAATTGCATCCACCCGTGGCCGCCAACAAATTTTTGATCGTCATAATGATGCAGAACAACATCCAGCTCCATGGGCTTAACGATGTGTCTCCAAGGGAGCATGTCCCGAAATACCTTGAGATAGCAGGAAGTTTGAAAATCAATGGGGTACACGAAGACGCTCTTCGGTTGAGACTTTTCTCCTACTCTCTCGTGCGGAAAGTGATACAATGGTTGAACAATAGGCCACCCCTCTAGATAAATTCATGGAGTGACTTGCTCAACAAGTTTATGAACCGATATTGTCCGCCTTCTAAGATGGCAGAGTGGCATAATAAGATCACTCACTTCGCTCATGAGGAGGACGAGACTTTGAGGGATGCATGTGAGAGATACCACGGAGGCGAGCAGTTCCAAATTGAAACTTTCTGTGAAGGTCTCCTTCTGGAAGATCGGATTCTCATTGACTCCTTGTGTAAAGGGAACATTCTCAACAAGATTCCACACGAGATGACCTCTTTGTTTGAAGATATGGCTGCAAAGTGCTATTATTCGGGTTTAACAAATCAAGGCCGCAAAGTACCATTCTCTTGAGGAGCGGGAAGGTAACTCTAGATGTGGTTACTGAGGAGATAATTGAAGAAGAGGAAGCCCCTCCAATGGTCGATCAACAAGAACTCTAAGAAGCAGAGCGTGGAGAGCTAAGAAGGCATCTCCAATGCCACCCCTAATGGCTAAGTACAAGCCTCCTCTCCCTTTCCCTCCAAGGGTACACAAAGAACGTTTGGAGTTAGAATGTGGCAAGTTCATGAAGATGATCAAGAAGCTCAATATCACAATTCCTTTCTTGGAAGTAGTGGCGTACATGTAAAGTTTCTTAGGAGCTTATTGCAAAGAAGCGGAAGTTTTAAAACCTTGCCACTGTCACTTTGGGCGAGGAGTGCTCGGCCGTTATCCTGAAATATGTGCCTAAAAAGCAACAAGATCCGGGTAGCTTAACTATCCCCCTTTGCATTGGAAAATGCCATATAGAGAACTCCTTGATGAAGTCCTGGATGGGGCTCTAACCAAAATTACGCAGCCTAGGAAAAAGGTTTTGGTGTGGTAATGGTTTCGTAGTAAAAACAGAGATGATGGATGGGTGAATGGTAGGAATCCAAACAAGCAACTTCAACACGAGGGGAAAGAGGCTGGTTTAGGGTAGAGGTTACCACGAGAACAAGGGTGAATGACTTGATCTCAAGGTCTGCAATTCTCAGCCAGGAAACCAAGAACAAAACCTTAGCTCGCAAGCTTAGGAAGAACTCCTCAGAGTGAAGGCTATTTATAGCCAAGTAACCTAATTACAATCCTAAAACAATAATGAAACAAATTAAGACTAAACAAGGAAAGGAAAAATAAGTTAAAACACGGAAACTTGCAACACAGGTAAAAACCTTATCTTCTAAGCAAACAGTACACGAAAACAGACTTCGCACCAACTTTGAGCTCCTGGAAAAACAACCTTCTGGATGGCTTCGAGGCCAGCCAATTCCTTCTCGTGGTTTAGAAAGTTTTATAATTTCATTCCCTACTCCAAACTCCAGTTGGTTGAGTACCAAGCCTCGTGAATAAGAGCTCAAAGTTGCCATCTCAAACAGCCTTTCTGCCTTAGCCAAAAACTGGCAGTTTCAAGTTGCAAATTGGATTTTTGATTGGTTTGAAAACCAACCTTCCTCGCTTCTCCTTGAAGATCCAAGCACTCCACATTGTAGAGAAACATCCAAACTTCAAACAAGCCCTCAACCTTGAATTTTCAATGATCCAATTGAGAGATCCAACCCTCCAAAGTAGGGTTCCCGAAACTGCCCCAACACTTAGCCACTTTCTAGCTTTTTTCTTGCTTGATCTTTGAACAATTAATTGGAACTCGTAGAAGGGTCGATTGAGTTCATATCCGGAACCCCTTCTTTAAAAAGCTTTGACCGTAAAGCTTGGAACAACCTGTACTCAAAAGAATAGACAAAATCATCCCAAACAAGGTTACAAAAAGGCAGTTCAAAACCTCCCCTTTCTGGCAAATCTCGATTCTCCGACGAGCTCCATAAAATTGGGATTTTTATTTGAAGCCTTATCGATCTGATTCTGGCTTGTAATTGTTGCGCTTGAATCCCAGGACATGAATGCACTGGCTCCCGTGCTTGGATGGTGCCTAATTCTCCTAAAACAAGGCTTGAAGATTTCCCGCCACCGGAGAATTCAAAATTCTTAAATTTTGGCGACGAATTTCCAGGACCCGGCGAGGCGAGTTGAAAATTGGGCGTTTCTTCCACAACCTTTGCTAATCCAATTTCTTGATTCCTACACCATCCCTGAGAACCCAGAAGTGGATTCCCAACATTGGATTGCTTCGAATCGTGCCCAAACTCCACAGCCGATCCACTCCTATTTTCTTCATTGTCCGTCACGTTTGGAAGCAAAATTTCACTTTTGGGATTCGTCGATTGAGCTTGCTTCAGCTAGATTTTGTTGATTTTACCCATTTTTGGGTGCTTTTGGGATGTGTTGATGTTGGCCTCTTGTTCTGTCTTCATCTCAGCTGCTCCACCCAATTCGGTGCACTTTAGGACACCCGGAAAACAGGGCTAACGTGCTCTATTTCGACGTGGAACTGTTCTGCCAGCGAGAATATTTAACAAATAACTAGGAGCCGCCAAATTGGACCCATTTTCATTACCTGGAGGTGGGTTACTTGAATCACCTTTCCCTGGTGCCCGACTTCGCGCCATGTGTTGTTGATCGGATTGAATGTCCTCTGGTGACAAAGGTGTGAGCCCATCTTCTTGCCTCAATGCTTGAATGAGTAGCAGGTTGGCCGGGCGTCATGGGAAACTTGGCAATCGAACTGCCAAGGCCTCCCTAGCAGCAAGTGTGTTGCCTGCATCGAAATTGCATTGAAAAATAGCTCATCATGGTAGTTTCCGATCGAGAAAGGCACCATGACCTGTTTATTCACTTTGATCACAGCGTGATCACTAAGACAATGTAAGGAATAGGGCTCGGGTCGATGAATCATTTCCAATCCAAGCTTTTTGACAGCATTTAGACTGACAACGTTGGCACAACTACCTCCATCAATGATGAACGTCAGAAGCTTACCTTGGACCTGACATCTTGTGTGAAATAGATTACTCCATTGATCCACAACTGGCAAGTCTTCTTCCTTGCTTTTCAAGGCTCACTGAATTACAAGCAATGGTCCATCAGCTGCCTTCATCTCTTTTTCAGTCTCTAAGTCACTTGCAAGATTCTTCTCTTCCTCTTCTTCATCCTCAGATAGTAATGGCCATCTCAGAGGACCAACACCTTCTGATTGGCACATTGATGAACCTTGTGCCCATAACCATGGCACTTAAAACAGCGAATGGTGCCACTAGAACAGCTAGAGTGGCATTCCTAAACGTGGTCCAAGGTGGTTCAAGGTTCAATTCACGCTGAGAAATTGGCTTAGGAGTGCTGTTAGCTGTAGGAAACCTCCTGCCAGAGCTCTATTGTTCCTACTATTCTCCACCTTTGCGGCGACATGGACAACTTCTTCAATTTCCATGAATGGAAAGAGCTCGACTTAATTTTTTATTTCACATTGAAGACCCTGCAAAAACCTGCTGACGTGGCATTTTTTCTTCCCTAACGTCAGCCCGGATCCTGAGAAGATCCATCTCTCTGTAGTACTCTTCAACGCTCCTGCTTCCTTGACGTAGTGATTGCAAGGTGTCGTGAAGTTAGCGTTGATAATAGGAGGGTACAAACCTTTCCCGCTTCAAACTCCTCATCTCCACCTAGGTAACAATAGGAAGTAGGGGCAATTCGCCTTCATTTGATACGAACTTACTCCCACCAAGCGGCGGCGTAGCCTCCGAATTCGTAAACAGCCAGTGTCACCTTTCCCTCCCAATCCAAGTATTCAGATGGATTGAGGCTTCCTTGAAACAAGGGGATGCTTAATTTTATCCCTCGCATTACGTCAATGCCCCCAGTTTCTGGTGGTCGGCGGTTGTGATCACGAAATTCATGATTATGATCACGATGGTTGTTCCCGGTGAGAATCAATTGGTGCTCCAGGTTTCTCATGTGCTCGTTCAGAGCTTGAGGGTTGTGGTCTCCATCGGGAATAGTCTCCCGCCTCGTCGTCGTTTCCGACATTTTTGGCTCTACTATCGTCGCTGACTTCAACTCTGCCAATTACTGGTTGATATTGTTTATTGTGTCTGAAATGTGGCATTCATCTGCGCCATTATTGTTGGTAGCAATTCAGTCGAATTGATTTGTCCCACCATGGTCGATTCCTTGCACTTGATTTCTTCTTCGAGCTCGGAATCGAACTTTGCTTCCTCTGGTAACTTCCGCAATGCGATAGGGTCTTTGTGTCTGTTCTTGCTGCAATAGGGGAAGAGGCGGGTTTAGGGTAGAGGTTACCACTAGATCAAGGGTGAATGACATGATCTCTAGGTCTGTTCTCGCAAGCTTAGGAAGAACTGCTCAGAGTAGGGTTATTATTCCTCTATCAAAACGTGAATTACAACTCAAAATGAAGGCTATTTATAGCCAAGTAACCTAATTACAATCCCAAAACAACAATGAAACGAATTAAGGCTAAACAAGGAAAGAAAAACAAGTTAAAACACAGAAACTTGCAACCTAAGTAACAACCTTCTCTTATAAGCAAACTGTCTAGGAAAACAGAGTTCGCACCAACTTCGAGCTCCTGGAAAAATGACCTCCTGGATGGCTTCGAGGTCAGCCAATTCCTACTTGTGGTTTAGAAAGTTTTATAATTTCATTCCCAACTCCAAACTCTAGTTTGTTGAGTCCCAAGCCTCATGAATAAGAGCTCAAAGTTGCCATCTCGAAAAGCCTTTCTGCCTTAGCCAAAAACTGGCAGTTTTCAAGTTGCTAATTGGATTTTTGATTGGTTTGAAAATCGACCTTCCTGGCTTCTCCATGACGATCCAAGAACTCCAAGTTGTATACAAACATCCAAACTTCAAAACAAGCCCTCAACCTTGAATTTTGAATGAGTCAATTGAGAGAACCAACCCTCCAAAGTAGGATTCCCGAAACTGCCCCAACACTTACCCACTTTCCACTTATGTTCTTGTTTGATCTTTGAACGATTAATTGAACTCGTAGAAGGGTCGATTTGAGCTCATATCACTCTTTGGAGGATTTAAGAGCAAGCTGATTCTGGCCTAAATGTACACATTTTATCCCTCATTTATTGATAGTTTGACTTTGTATTTCGTCATCCCTTGACATATTTCACGCTAGTTTGTGTTTGTTTTGTCATATTTCAGGTCCTAGTACGTGTGGGAAGGTCGAGGACGAGTTTCAGGATGAATTGGAGTCGATAAAGTGCCAAAAAGTGAAGTAAAGTGAAGAAAAGTCCAATGTCAAGGGCAAGGGTCAAATGTCACGGTCAACAAACCTTGAATTGATCAGTGGGCTTGAGAATCAATTGCCAAGGGAAAATGTCCAATGTCACGGTCTCGTTACTGTGACAATTTCCCTTTGGAAGTGACATTGTCTGCTTCCAGAGCCTGTTCTGAGGTTATTGATGCCCGAGTGGTTCACGGTCTGTTGATAGGGAAAATCAGCCGTTGACCGTGAAGATGGACCAAAACGATACCATTGACATGTGGTTTGGTCCAATGTCGAGGTCAGAGCCCCCAATGTCACGGCCTTGACATCTGACCGTGAGGAGTGACTATCAGGCTCTATAGATACAAGGCTGCTAGTAGAGAGAAAGGAAAGCTTTTTCTAGGGTTTTAATTTTTAGAATAATGAGGATTCTAGTGAGAGGTTAGGGTTTCTTCTAGAGTGAGAAAGTGCAAATCAAAGGAGGAAGAAGGGGTTAGAATTTCTTCATGTCAAGGGTGTCTCAAGCAACAAGGAGGAGAGATTGGCACACTTCATGGTTCTTTCTTCCCCTTTTGTTGTTTTCTCTTGTCTAGCTATGGAATAGCCTACCTACTCACTTGGGTATTGTGAATCCTAGTCTCTCTATGTGTTAGGATGTAAGAACATGAACCTATTGTGTTGATTGTGTGTTTTATATGATATTTTAGGTATTATTCATGAATGATTGAGTGTGCTAGTTTTAACTCAATATTGGGTAAAATTGACCTAGAGGGTGGAAATCCCCTTTTGGTCCAATAGGAAGCTAGACTTCTTAGCCACTTGGGTAACCTCCTTTAGGTCGATTTAAGACCAAAATCTCAAGTATCGAAGTAGGGACGTGATTCCACCAGGATTTGTCTCTCCGCCGACCGGATTAAGTTCAGAGGGTTTGGTTTGCAATCCTTAGTCAGCTAGTCGAGAGGGTTAGGTTTCCTAGCCTATTGTTGTCACCCTTAGCCAAAAAGTTAAGCGAATTATCTTTCTAACTTGTTGCAACGATTCTCAATTAGCTAACTAAGATATTTAGGGATCTCCTTGGTTGATCGGTGAAGAGGGCTAGGTTCCCTAGTGACTCGACTCTACTGTCACCCTAGGAATTGGCCAAGTGAAACCCCTTCCTAAAGCGTAGTATAGCGGGTTAGGTTTATATGCCAACCCGGGTCCTAGATCTGATGACTACTCAGTGAGTTCTTGTTATCTAGCAATGAAACTGGAATGCAAGTCTAAACTACCAAACAAACAAAGCAAGTAAACTGTTGTATTCATGTTAAAGAGGTCACCCGGATATGGTTCCCCATAGACTGCAGTTAAGCCGGATTGTAATTACCAAGTTCAGTTTCTATGAAAGTTATACTGCGGAAGGTTCTTAAACAGCCTGAAGTCTCGACTAAAGGTCTTCAGACCCTCTCAATCTGAATCTCTAGCGGGCGACTAACCTCCACCGGAGTAGACAGATTGAGGCCCTAAGAACAAAAACTCCACTACCGGAGTAAATCCGGTACAGAATAGTGAGTTGGTTCCTCGACTAAAGTCACCAACTCCCTACCTTCAATCAAGGATACTCTATCAACCTAGGCAGATATTCTTATTCTAGGTTAAAGCAGAAACAACAGGAATTTGATCAGGATTCAAGTCATTCAATCAATAAAACCTCAATCGAATATAATCAATCACAGAATCAGTACTTGGGTTCATACAATCAAAGCCTAACATACAAATCTAGGGTTCTCCATACCCAGATGAATGGGAGAACTACTCCATGGAGAAGAAAGCAAAAGCAGAATCAGACACGGAATTCATACTGTGAAGGATGGATTCCTGTTTCTGGATGTTGATTGGCACTTCTCCAAGCTCAAGCTGGCCTCCAATGGTGTTGAAGATCAATCTAGGTCACTTGGGAACTCTTTCTTGTCACTTTCTCTCTCTAGAAGTCGTTCTATCTCTCAAAAACTCGAATCCCCTTGAATTGTGGTTGAAACTCTGCTTAAAAGCATCAGTGGCCAAAGCATGGTCGAGGACACGGCCGTGCTTTGCCTGAGCCTGCCCGTGTTTCGGCTAGTGTTTAATTACACGGCCAGCAGCTGTTGGAAAACACGGCCGTGCTTCTCGATGTACACGGCCGTTCTTTGACTGAACACGGCCGTTCTTTGACTGAACACGGCCGTGCTTCGGTGCCCGTGTTTGCAGCTGAATTGGCCAAACTGAATTTGCTCTCGGCATAAAAAGCACGGCCAGCAGTACACGGCCGTGTAATGCCTTGGGTCTGCTCGTGTTTTGGCTCCAGCTCACCGAAATGACTTCCGAATGCCCCGAAACTCGCGGTTAGCCTTCCCTTTAACGCCTGGGACCTGAAACATGACAAAATAGCACAACCCGCCGTAAAATAGGCTAAAACACACGACTATGCCCCTCAAACGGATAAGAACTAGGGGCGCAAATATGTGCAATTACATCGTTATCAAATTCCCCCACACTTAACCGTTTGCTTGTCCTCAAGCAAACCAAGTCAGACACAAGGTAAGCTCAAAACAACAAGGCATGACATATCGGCACAAAACACGTGGATCATACTGGCTTTCGATCATTAACACATGGACAACCTCACTGACAACCTAGACAACCACCACAGATGACATTCGAATGCAGTCAAATCGAGCAAAGGAAGAGTCTCCTTTCTGTTCACCAACCAACATAGACTTGACCCAACCACTTGTTCAAAACAGTCACATCATGCACAAAGTTCAAGATATCAGAATTCAGACCGAGCAATCTAGGTCCTCACCGGGATAAAGAGTATACAGAATAAAAGAAAATGAATCGCTCACTCTCGACCAGTGGGGTCAGGACAATATGATGCGAAAGATGCGCATGCTCAATCTCTCAATCCCTAACATCTCTTCACCATGAATGCAACCTCTAAGTGCTAGAGTTCACATATGGGGTGTCATCACTAACTAATCCGGAGGTCTTAGACACAGGTTCAGATGACTGGCTAGGGTCTTGGACATGGGGAAAAGGCCTTTTAGGTGGTGGAAGTATTCATACAACACAAGGTTCCACATTTCCAAACCCAACAGATTCACAATCAATCGAACCAATAACTTTCTTTCTGCTATTCTGCATTACTCAAGTTCAAAGCACAAGAGCGAAGGAGGTTACATAAATGCTAGTATTTCTAAGCCAGACTGCTAAGAAACACTACTACATGGGCATTATTCAGATTTTTGGTGGTGGCTCTCTTTTGCTTTCATTTTTTTTTTCTTTGATTTTCTTTCATTATTTTTCATTTCCTAAGAGAACCACCACCTCTGCAAATTTTCAAACACCTGCCCAACTTTTAAGCACTACCTCCAACCCTCACATTACATTTAGCAGAAACAACAGAGAACATGTAAAAATCACTCTGTGGAACCTTCTAAAAGATGCAAAAGGGACACACACGTCTCAAAGGGGCTGACTAGGGGTATGACACACTAGGACAGTCAATTTGGTCGTGGGCTAATCCTATGCCTCCATCATCTTAGCTAATGACAACGTGAATGCTGCACACCATGGAAGAGGAAACTATAGCACAAGAAAGAAACGAGCAGGCTCAAATCTCACATGGCTACCTATATGCTCTATCTCTCGTTCTGATTCCCTGAACGAGATGCATAACTGACTGTCAAAAGCAAGTGATCAAACCAAGTCACATTTGGTGGGCAAACAGTTGAGAAACTGAACTCCTACACAATTCTACTGCACATCTCAGTCATCACGATAAGTTGTCTAAGTCACACTCAAGTTGCCATGTATCAAGTCAAAAGCCATTCAATTCACTAATCATATCCACAGTGCCAATACGATCAATCATCAAGCAAACAGCAGTGCTTGGAGCCCTCAAATCTCAAGATTTGGACAGTGGACTAGGCTCCAAGCACACCTATATACGTTCCAATTCATACAAAGAACCCCCCCACACTTAAACGCGACAATGTCCTCAATGGAGCAGAGGGAAGGGGAACGATGTTACCGTGAAACAGTGGTCAGGAACGCTGACTGGATGGCGGACCAGTCAAAAGATGGGGCACAGAGCTAGAGACACAAAAACACACACTGGGTGATAGGAGTAAGAGTACCCAGTCTACAATCCGAGATAAAACGAAACAAAACGAAACCAAAAAACACAGAGTCTCAGTCTGGAAAACAGATAAAGCACAAAACCCGCTCTAGAATGCATCACCACCATCGCCGGTAGGTGGAGGGTACTCATCCTCAAATCTCGGGGACTGCACGAACGGGTAGTGGACCGCGCTTGGGTCCAAGCCCAAGTAGGACATGATGCAGTGCTGTCCGGACAGGATGCGACGCCCGCGGTCCCGCTCACGATCAAGGCGGGTGTGGAGGAGCTCCTGGCCGGCGAGGAGGCGCTCATTCTGCTGCGAGATCGCCGCCAACTGGTCAGAGATGGGCACCACCACTGGAGGGGGCGACCCTGGAGACGGAGACCGGGGGGCAGGAGAGGGGCTAGCGGGAGCTGGGCCACGACGGGGAACGCGACGGCGACCTCGGCGCCCACCAGCGGCGCTCGACTCGGCCTGGTCACCCTCGGCAGGAGGAGGTGGCTGAGGAAGGCCCTCGATCCAGCGCTGACGCCCGTGGCGAGCAATCAGGTGCTGGTTGCGAAGAGTAGCCTCGCTGAGTGGAGACGGCGCGCACACCAAAGTCATCCCGGTGAAATCCACCCCGTAGTTGCGGGCCAAGGCGGTGATCACCGGGCCACAAACGAGGGCGCGAGTCGTGCCGATGGCTGGTTTAGTTACCGTCCTCGCAAGAACCGAACCCAGCTGGATGGTGTCCTCAGAAAGACCCATCGCATGCATCAACCAGAGGGTGCGGAGTGTGACCCGGTTGGCCGAGCCTGCGCTGGGTGTGTAGGAAGTGCACATTAGGTGGTTGAGGATCCGCCACTCCGGACGGAGGAGAACAGCCCGCGTCTGGCTGGCCACGTACTGTTCATCCACAATGTCGGGCAGGCAGATGCGCTGAAAGTACGCCTGAGAAGCGAAGTCCGTGGGATCGGCGAGATCCAGGCGGAGATGAGGCCCGCCCGCTGTCCCGGAGTTAAGACGAAGGGCATTGGCGAACTCCCAGTAGCTGAGGGTGTGATCCACCCCGCCGAGTGTGAACTGGACTGCATTAGAGTGATCGGCGTTCCCCTTCTGACTGTGGGTGAAGGTGGCGTAGAACTCCAAGACCAACTCCTTGTAGGTCGGCTCGGCAAGGGTGAGCAGACGCCGCCAAGCAGGGGAGCGGACCGCAGCCTCCATCTGTGGCCTGGCACCAAGCTCCTCGAACACCTCCCAGTCGAGGTGATGGTGCTCGGCGATTTTGCGGGTGCGGAGGTTCCGCAGCTTATGGCGCTGTATAATGTTCAGCCGGTCGAGATAATCCTCCATGATCCTGCAAAACACAATGAAGGACAAAGGGTACACAAGCAAACGGGGTCAATGTTAGGCCAATCCCACACCGGGAGCCCTCATATCGGAAGATATGGACAGTGGATGAGGCTCCCGGCGAAACCAGCATACCCATCATACGAGATGTAACAGCAAAATACACCGGGGACCCTCAAATCGAGCGATTCGGACAGTGGACTAGGCCCCCGGTGAAACAAACATACCACAACCGCCCTAAATAGCACCGATCAAGTCATCACAGAAAAATCACATATCACCCAGGCCATTCAACATGCAATCAGCCCGGTCGTCCCCCAAACTCAAAATAAACCCCAACCCATGCATTCCACAATCAAAAGTTCTTCACCTAGCTCTAGGTATCGATTCTCCGGAAATATAAGAAAAAAGCAAAGAGAACACACCTGGAGACGCAAGAAGAGACCACGAGAGAGGTGAAGAAAGTGGAAAGAAGCACCCAAAGTAGCCGGAAAACACACCGGAGACTCGCCGGAAAACTCACCGCCGGCGACCCAACCTCAGCCAAACCAGCCCAAATCTTTGGGGAATGTGCTCCTCGATGCCAGGAGCGTGGGGGCGCTCGCGGTTTGTGATTTGGAGGTCGGGAGAGGAAGTTATGGCCGGAAAATCGAGGGAGAAGGTGAAAGGGGCGATTTTCCGGCGAGGGTGGCTGGGGAGGTTTAAAAAAAATGGCTGATCTGAAATTTTTGGGGTGAAAAATCGTTTTTAAAGGGGGGAGGCCGAAACACGGGCGGGCCGTTACACGGCCGTGCTTCGGATGCTCCGCGCCCGTGTAATCAGCCATTAAAACACGGCCGGGCTCAGATGAAAACACGGCCGTGTTTTTAGCCCCTGCTGCCCATGTTTTTTAGGCCGAGAGCAAAAGGCATTACACGGGCGGGCACAGGGCGAAACACGGCCGTGTTTTCTACCCCTGCTGCCCGTGTTTTTTATGCCGAGCCTGAAATGCCATTTTTCCAATTTTCAAACGCAAACCACCAAGGTCCATTCGTGCCCCGGCTCTAAAATTTAACCAATCACACATCAAAACGAACCGCCCGAGGCACGAAAAACTTTCCAGACTGACTCCAAACTGACTCAAAGACTCAAAAAACCGACAAGAATGAAATAAATAAATAAAAACAAAGGTAGAAATGCAAACCGTGGTGGGGTTGCCTCCCCACAAGCGCTTCTTTACCGTCTTTTAGCTGGACGCCAATTGCGGAACTAAGGGTCCGGGAGCTCCACTGCTAACTCCGCACGTTCGACCTCGTCTCCCAGATAGAGCTTTAGACGATGGCCATTCACTTTAAACGGCTCAGTTTGCGGGTTAGCAATCTCAATCGTGCCATACGGGAACACCTGCGTGACCGTGTACGGTCCAGACCACCGGGAACGGAGTTTTCCAGGAAAGAGTTTCAGGCGAGAGTTATAAAGGAGAACTCGATCGCCAACCTGGAACTCTTTCGGACCCCGCAACTGTGCATCGTGGAGGCGCTTCGTGCGCTCCTTGTACAGCTTGGTGTTCTCATAGGCGTGATAATGCCACTCTTCCAGCTCCAACATCTGCATTTTGCGCTCATCACCTGCAACACTAACATCCAAGTTTAGCAGCTTAAGGGCCCAGAAGGCCTTGTGCTCTAGCTCCACGGGCAAATGGCATGCCTTTCCATAGACAAGCCGGTACGGTGAGGTACCAATGTGCGTCTTGTAGGCAGTGCGATATGCCCACAGAGCATCATCGAGCTTGGTGGACCAATCCTTGCGGGATAGGTTCACCGTCTTCTCCAAGATCCGTTTCAGCTCCCGGTTCGTCAGCTCGGCCTGGCCACTGGTTTGAGGATGATAGGCCACGGACACCTTATGAGTCACACCATAGCGAGTCAACAATTTATCGAACTGACCCTGGAAATGGGTGCCTCGGTCGCTTATGATGGCTCTAGGTGTCCCGAACCGAGAGAATAGCTGCTTCAAAAAACCACAAACACGTCTAGCATCATTAGTGGGCAAAGCTTGCGCCTCAGCCCACCTAGAGACGTAGTCAACAGCAACAAGAATATATGTATTGCCAAAGGATGGAGGGAAGGGGCCCATGAAGTCGATACCCCAGACATCAAAAATCTAACAAGTAATAAACACATTCTGGGGCATCTCATCACGGGCAGAGATGTTACCTGACCTCTGGCATCGGTCGCACCGGCGTGCGAAGGCGTCTGCGTCCTTGAAGAGCGTGGGCCAGTAGAAGCCCGACTGGAGCACCTTCCTCGCCGTGCGGTTTCCTCCGTGGTGACCGCCAGCAGGTCCTTCATGACAGTGAGATAGAATGCCCTCCATCTCACTCTCCATAACACATCGACGGATGATCCCGTCGGCTCCGATCCTGAAGAGATGAGGGTCATCCCAGAAGTAGTACTTCAGGTCGGAGAAAAACTTCCTCTTGGCGTGAGTGGTCATCCCCTTGGGCAGCTGCTGGCCCACAAGATAATTTGCAAAATCAGAATACCAGGGGGTGACACTCTCCACCAGGCACATCATCATCAGTCTCTTATCTGGAAAAGAGTCATTGATATCCTCCTCGAGGTTGTCCGCAGGGGGTGCGTCCAACCGAGAGAGGTGATCGGCAGCAACATTCTCTGCTCCCTTCTTGTCCCGAATCTCAATATCAAACTCCTGCAGCAGTAAGATCCACCGTATGAGCCTAGGCTTGGCATCAGCCTTGCTCATCAAGTATCGAATCACGGAGTGATCAGTATACACAATCACATGGGACAAGACCAGATAGGGGCGAAATTTATCGAAGGCAAACACCACTGCGAGCAGCTCTTTCTCCATGGTGGTGTAGTTCTCCTGGGCATCATTCAAAGTCTTCGAGGCGTAGTAGATGGGTCGAAAATGCTTATCACGCCTCTGCCCCAACACAGCTCCAACAGCAAAGTCACTGGCATCGCACATAATCTCAAATGGTAAGGACCAGTCAGGAACAACCATGATAGGAGCTTGGGTGAGCTTCTCCTTCAAGGTCATGAAAGCCGCTGTGCATGCATCAGTGAACTGGAAGGGGGCATCCTTCTCTAGAAGCTTCGTCAGGGGCAGAGCAATCTTAGAGAAATCTTTGATGAACCGCCTGTAGAAACCTGCATGACCAAGAAAACTCTGGATCCCCTTAACAGATGTAGGAGGAGGCAGTTTGCTGATAGTCTCGATCTTCGCTCTGTCCACCTCAATCCCCATCTTGGAGATCTTATGCCCAAGAACTATGCCTTCTCGAACCATGAAGTGACACTTCTCCCAACTCAGTGCCAGGTTCGTTTCTTCACACCGTCTAAGGAGAAGCTCCAGGTTATGGAGACAGTGAGAGAATGAGTCTCCATAAACCGAGAAATCGTCCATAAACACCTCCATAATCTCGCCGACCAGACGGTCAAAGATAGCGAGCATGCATCGCTGAAAAGTCGCCGGGGCATTGCATAGCCCGAATGGGATCCTCCTGTAAGCAAAGGTGCCGAAGGGGCAGGTGAAAGTGGTCTTCGCCTGGTCCTCCAGTGCAATCGGGATCTGGAAGTACCCGGACATCCCATCCAGGAAACAGTAGAACTCGTGCCCCGCCAGTCTCTCCAGCATCTGATCAATGAATGGTAGCGGGAAGTGGTCCTTCCGAGTAGCGTCGTTGACACACCGGTAATCAATGCAGACACGGTACCCAGTCACCGTGCGCATCGGGATCAGCTCATTCTTCTCGTTTGGCACCACAGTCATCCCACCCTTTTTGGGTACCACCTGGGTGGGACTGACCCACTCGCTGTCGGAAATGGCGAAGATGATCCCCGCGTCCAACAGCTTCACGATCTCTACCCGAACCACAGCCTCCAGGTTCGGTGTCAGTCTCCTCTGCGGCTGTCTCACTGGCCGCATCTCATCCTCCATCAGTATCCGGTGGGAGCAGATTGAAGGGCTGATCCCCCGGATGTCTATGATCTTCCATGCGAGGGCTCGCTCGTACCGCTTCAGCAAGGCCACCAGTCTGGTCTTCTGCTCGGGTGTGAGGGTCGAGCTGATGATGACTGGCAGCTTATTCCCCTCCCGGAGAAATGCATACTCCAAATGAGGAGGGAGGGGCTTAAGCTCCAGCTCTGGTGGTTCCTCCAAGGAAGTAGCGATGCGGGTGGAGGATGAGATCGGTTTAAACAGCCTGTCGCCCTCCAAGAAGGGGCCACTCTCCAACTCGGCCAACTGCTCCGCCAGCTGCGGCTCCTGCGATGCCTGCTCACCTAGCAAAATACAACGCTCAAGAACATCGTCAGTACCCGCACTCGTGATGGCGAGTGCGGTCTCATAATCAGCAAGCATATCACAGTAATCTATGTCATCATGCAAATGAGGGTGTTTCCCATTCTCAGACACAGAAAAAGTAGCCTGTTCATCACCAGCACGCAGAATCAATTTACCACTATGCACATCAATAAGCGCCTTGGCGGTGGCGAGAAACGGTCTACCTAAAATCAAAGGTACATCCACATCCTCATTTATATCCAAAATAACAAAGTCAACAGGATATGTGAAAGCACCCACATTAACAAGCAAGTCCTCAATGATACCCCTAGGATGCACGATAGAACGATCAGCTAACTGAATGCTCATCCTAGTAGTTCTAAGTTCACCTAGGCCTAGCTTCTTAAATAGATTATAAGGCATGACATTTATGCTAGCGCCTAGGTCCGCCAAGGACTTTCCTACATGCATGCTGCCAATAACAAGAGGGATAGTGAAACTCCCTGGGTCTTTTCGCTTCTCGGGCAGCTTGTTCTGCATGATGGCAGAACACTCCTTGCTCAGCATCACTGTCGAAAGATCCCCAAGTTTCTTCTTGTTGGTGAGGAGGTCCTTCATGAACTTGGCATACTTGGGCATCTTTGACAATGCCTCCACGAACGGCATGCTGATGTTGACCTGCTTCAACATTGCCATGAACTTGGGAAACTCAGTCTCCAGTCTGTCTTTATGCAGGCGAGTGGGGAAAGGAAGCTGGGGTACATGCTCCTTAACCACTGGCTGTGGCTTGGGAGCAGGCGTTGTTGTGTCTTCCCCCACGTCTGCAGTATTAGCTGGAAGTGTTGAAGTAGGTGGTGGATCATCTCGACTGGGCTGGGCAGGAGCAGCTGATGTGGTCTTGCCACTCCTGGTAGTGATGGCATCAAGCTGCTGGAGCTGGTGAGGATCCCGAGGGTTCGGGACAGTGGTGGCAGGCAAAGTCCCCGGTGCCCTGGTGGTGTTCTGGCGGGCCAAGATGCCCACCTGGGTCTGCAGATCCTGCAAAATGGCACCCTGGTTCCTCTGACCTGCCTCCAGTGAGGCTACACTCTAGTCCAACCTCGTGATAGTCGCCTGAGTGCTCGTCATGAATGAAGCCAGAATATTTTCCAGCTTCGTCATCTGAGTATCTGGAGCTGGAGCTGCTGCTGGCTCGGCAAACTGGCGCTGGGGCTGCTGGAAGGGTTGCCCTTGCCTAGGCTGGTAGGGCTGCTGCTGTGGAACTGGCCCTTGTCGAGGCTGGTAGGGCTACTGCTGTGGAACCGGTCCCTGTCGAGCCTGGTAGGGCTGCCTCTGCTGAAAGCCACCTGCTGGTGCTGGGAAACCAAGTGGCTTAGTGGTGTTGCTCCCCCAAGAGAAGTTGGGATGCTGGCGCCACCCCTCATTATATGTGGTGCTGTATGGGTCGAGGCGCCGAGCATTGGCGATGAAGTCCAACTGCTCCTGGGGGGTAGTAGACTCCCTCATGGCCTGGCAGTCTTCTACTAAGTGGCTCGAGCTCTCACACCACTGACACTGAGCAACTGAAGGTGTAGCCATACCTCTGCCCGAAATAAGACTGTTGGGCTGCTTCAATGTCTGCACTAGCTCAGCTACCTGCTGCTCGAGCCCGGATCTGGTCTCCATGGCGTGCACACCACGGTCCCTGGAATGTCTGCCTCTGTTGCTCTGTCCCCAGGAATGATCTATGGCAGCCAATGTATTAATCATCTGGTTCAGCTCGGGTGGAGTCTTAGTGAGAACATCCCCTCCTGGGCATAAAGACTCAATCACCCTCTGGCTATCTGGAGAGAGGGCACTGTAAAAGTTCCCCACAGTGAATGCATCGCTGAAGCCATGATGGGGGCACTGCCAGAAATAGCCCATGTATCGCTCCCAAGCATCCCGAAGTGACTCATCTGGCTCTTGGCGGAAGTGAGTGATCTCCCGCTGGATCTCTGTAGTCTTCGATGCTGGATAATACCTGTGCACGAACTTGTCAGCCAGATCGTCCCAAGAGGTGATGGACAATGGGGGCTGGGTCTCCAACCACCTCTTAGCATTCCCCGCCAGAGAATGGGGGAAGAGATGAAGGCGGATTGCATCATCCGGGACACCATTCAGCTTGAATCCGTTCGTCAGCTGCAGAAAATGGGAGAGATGTACCCTGGCCTCCTCATCCTTCAAGCCATGGAACTGGATGGAAGATGTAATGAGCTCAATCCAGCATGGCTTGATCTCGAAGTTGTTTGCTGGGATCGGCGGGTAGAGGATGACCGGGCGGATGTCAGCAATCCGAGGAGTGTAGTAGTACTCCAAGGTGGGTCCCGGCTGTGGTGGATGATGAACTCCATGATCCTGGGGTATGGGGTTGTTCCCCAGGACCTGATTCACCGGGGGAGCCTGCTGAGGATTCCCCTGGTGCTGATTGTAGTCTCCGTCCATCCCGTACTCTTGTTCAGAATCGCTACTCAAATGGCCGTCTATGCACTCTTCCGTAGCCAGTCTAGCTCGCTGTTGGCTCCTGAGTTGGCGACAGGTGCGGTCAATCTCTGGATTCAACGGCAGTAAACCTCCTGACTGGCTACGGGTCATGCACTACCTGCACACTCTCAAGCAAGCAAACCCGTGAAGGCACAAGTGGGACAAAGCAAACAAAGCAAACAGAAAAAGGCTAAATTAACAGAAATCACTTTTCTTCAACAACCTAGCCGTCCCCGGCAACGGCGCCAAAAACTTGACTCGACTCTACTGTCACCCTAGGAATTGGCCAAGTGAAACCCCTTCCTAAAGCGTAGTATAGCGGGTTAAGTTTATATGTCAACCCGGGTCCTAGATCTGATGACTACTCAGTGAGTTCTTGTTATCTAGCAATGAAACTGGAATGCAAGTCTAAACTACCAAACAAACAAAGCAAGTAAACTGTTGTATTCAGGTTAAAGAGGTCACCCGGATATGGTTCCCCCTAGACTGCAGTTAAGCCGGATTGTAATTACCAAGTTCAGTTTCTATGAAAGTTATACTGCGGAAGGTTCTTAAACAGCCTGAAGTCTCGACTAAAGGTCTTCAGACCCTCTCAATCTGAATCTCTAGCGGGCGACTAACCTCCACCGGAGTAGACAGATTGAGGCCCTAAGAACAAAACCTCCACTACCGGAGTAAATCCGGTACAGAATAGTGAGTTGGTTCCTCGACTAAAGTCACCAACTCCCTACCTTCAATCAAGGATACTCTATCAACCTAGGCAGATATTCTCATTCTAGGTTAAAGCAGAAACAACAGGAATTTGATCAGGATTCAAGTCATTCAATCAATAAAACCTCAATCGAATATAATCAATCACAGAATCAGTACTTGGGTTCATACAATCAAAGCCTAACATACAAATCTAGGGTTCTCCATACCCAGATGAATGGGAGAACTACTCCATGGAGAAGAAAGCAAAAGCAGAATCAGACACGGAATTCATACTGTGAAGGATTGATTCCTGCTTCTGGATGTTGATTAGCACTTCTCCAAGCTCAAGCTGGCCTCCAATGGTGTTGAAGATCAATCTAGGGCACTTGGGAACTCTTTCTCGTCACTTTCTCTCTCTAGAAGTCGTTCTATCTCTCAAAAACTCGAATCCCCTTGAATTGTGGCTGAAACTCTGCTTAAAAGCATCAGTGGCCAAAGCACGGTCGAGGACACGGCCGTGCTTTGCCTGAGCCTGCCCGTGTTTCGGCCAGTGTTTAATTACACGGCCAGCAGCTGTTGGAAAACACGGCCATGCTTCGCGATGTACACGGCCGTTCTTTGACTGAACACGACCGTGCTTCGGTGCCCGTGTTTGCAGCTGAATTGGCCAAACTGAATTTCCTCTCGGCATAAAAAGCACGGCCAGCAGTACACGGCCGTGTAATGCCTTGGGTCTGCCCGTGTTTTGTCTCCAGCTCACCGAAATGACTTCCGAATGCCCCGAAACTCGCGGTTAGCCTTCCCTTTAACGCCTGGGACCTGAAAAATGACAAAATAGCACAACCCGACGTAAAATAGGGCAAAACACACGACTATGCCCCTCAAACGGATAAGAACTAGGGGCGCAAATATGTGCAATTACATCGTTATCACCTAGCTATGAATCACAATCCTTAACCTAACGGTTAAGAGAGCTAGTTCTCCTAGCTTATATTTGTTGATTTTCCTTCATTGATAGACTAAGGGAGTTTGTCCCTAGCTAGTTGCACCCACCTTGCGGTGTATGAACACGTCCTTCACACTAGAGCTTTGTTTGTCGCTTCTTAGCATGAGACTAGGGGGAGCAATACCCGGGTGAAGTCCTCTCGAGTAGAATTCTCCTCCATTTACTTTCCTTGCTTGTTTAGTTTGTAGTTTTCTTAGTTTTAAACCCAAAACTGTTTTGCTAGATAACAACTTAAGCGATTGAAGTAGGGGTAAATGGATCGGCCCGGGTCGACAATTTAAATACTTGCCCCATACTGCACCCAGCTAAAATTTAAAAACTTGGGCTCTAGTTGGGATTACTTTGTGGTGTAGTTTCGTGCGAGTCACAAGCATAAATGTCATGCCATATAAGCTTTACAAAAAGTTAAACCTAGGTGAATTGAAACCCACTAGGCCAATGTTCTAGTGTGTGTGGGAACGTCTATTATCCGACGGATTTCATTATCCTCAGCATTAGTGAACATGTAGACATGCCTCTCATACTAGGATGCCCTTTCCTTGCCACCGCCAAGGCTTTAATCAATGTTAATGAGGGCACATTAATCTTGAGATATGGTGAGGAGCAAATTACTTTTACGATTGAATCTAAGGTAAAGGATAACGATGTCAAGGGGATATAATCGAATGGTGTGTTTCAAAGTGGAGGTTAGTTGATCAAGTCAAACCCTGCTATTGCTCTTGCTCCTTGTGATGATGTAAAGCAGGGACCTAAGGCGAGCACTAAACCCGAAGGGAAGTAAAGGAAAGCTTGGCGTGAAAGATGAATCTTGCTTTGTCCCAAAGGAATGAGAAGGGCAAAGCGAAGGTAACCGGCCAAGAGGGTTATCCTATCGAGCTTAAGTTAGGAGGCGATAAGCCTTGCCCTGAGACCGAGGTGGATTCACTCTTCGAAGCCTCAAGTTCACAAGCTTGAAGATCCGCACCGTCTAGCTAGAGACGTGAAACTAGCATTTGTTGGCAGACAACCTAACGTAGGTTGTATTTCTTTTCTATATTTTTCTTTTTCTGATTGATTGATGAGTCTAAGTGGTTGAGTGGTGATCACCATGTCAGTGTTGTGTGTTTGAGTTAGGGGCACCATTAATAAGATTCAGTTTTGACATTTATGGAAAATGCCATGTTTTTCATGATAGCGCAGTTTTAGTCCTATTGTCATGGTCCTCACACCGTGATAATGTGGTACAAACCATGATAATTACTGCCATAATCACAGACAGAGGGATTTTATCATGATCAAGTTAGCGTGTAGATTGAGTGACCGTGACATCGAGCCTAAACTATTTGTTTTTACTCGAGATCACGGGCGATGAGTTAATATCACGGTCACAAGACCATGATAATTGACCTCCGCAAGTGATCCTTGGTATCGGGCTATAAAAAGGGTCTGTAACCCCTCAGACTTCACAAACCATTCTTTGTTGGAATCCTTTGAACCCTCGCCGGAAAATCGCGACACCAAGCCATTTTCCGTCAAGTTCTTCGACTTCTAGCCATCCATTTTCAAAACCAAACCCAGACCCATAATCCTTGTGTCAGGGTGCCCCTTCGCAAAAGTTTTAGAGAAATTTGGCTTATGTTTTTCCGCTGAACCTCCGGTTAGCTTCAGGCAAAGCTGTAGCGAGCCTCTCCGACCTGATACAATCCTGAATTCCCCCTTAAGTCATTCCAAATTCATCGTTAAAGATTCAAAGCTAAAACGTAAAATCTGCTCAAGTGTTTTTGACCATTTCAGGTACCAACTTTGTACAAGCTTATCTCGTTGTTGGGTTGATGGAAATTGGAGTTCTCGAGCTTGTTTTGTAAAAGGAGAGTTACTCTTTCAATTGGTGTACTTTGGAGTTCGAGGGGAAGTTCAGAAGTTGATGTTTCAGGTCAATCAAGATGCTACCTCAACACTGGGAAAATTGCCAGATTCGGCTAAGTATGGAACTGTGTTCGAGCAGGGTACTTTGAGTTTTAATTCAAAGGGCTTGAAGGGGAGTCGAAGCAGGAGGAAGGCATCACATGAGAGCTCTCATTTCCTTATACAACATCAAGGAATTGGATGATCTGGTTGATGCGAGGAAGGTCTCGAACGAGGAGGCAGAAGTTCTTGTCGACAATGAAGCTGCTGCCTGGAGAAACAAGTAATCCAAATCCTATTCGGATTAGAATTCGTTCACAGCTTGGGATTTCTTTCCTTTTCGTGTTAGATTCAGTTTCCTTTGAGTTCAGATTTGTTTAGGACATTATTTACTTTCATTGTAAGTTTAGTTTACCTATTTAAACTCATGTATACGATGTATTCGTCAGTTTTGGAGTTTCAATTGAATTGCAACCATAGCCGGTTTCCGAGCTTGAGTTGAGAGCATCCTAGAGCGACGTCTATGTTGTTTGGATTGCTTGTATCGGTCAGTCGCCATCCTGATCGTGGCCAAGCCTCGACGATAATCTTCGAGCCTCCTTCCCGCGTGAGGCTTGCACGAGATTTCCACCCAAGTCACACCAAAGTTCTTCTTGTTCGAGTCTTCTTGTGAAACCAGTTCTTAATCCGCGAACTCTGATCACGAGAGCTAATCTTGGCTTCAGCAAGTGGTAATCAGAGCCCGGTTCAACGCAGTGGAGAGAACGGCGGACGACGTTGCGGCAACAATGCGTTGGACGAGGTCGAAGGGCCCTGTGTCCGACGACCCTACTGCAAGGCAACTGAAAACAGAACACGCGCCACAGGTCGAAAGCAGGGATCAATCGTTCTAACAGGCCATGGCTGGACATCAGTTCGACATGGAGGAGTTTTTGGCTCAGATTGATGCCAGATTCCAGGCTCAATTGGGCCAATTGAAGCGCGAAATCGATCAACGATTTGACGCAATCGCGCCACCGGAAAACAGAGCGCAAGAACGGGAAGTTCGCTGCGATGAAGTTCTTGATGGAAATCCGACGTCGGTTGATCGTATTGCGGAGCTGGAGAGCCGCCTGGTAGTGGTTGAACCCAATCGGGATAGCCACGCTCGAGAACGGCAAGGCAATCGTGAAGATTAACTAGCAATTCCCCCTGGAATTAAGCTTTCCTTACCATGTCTCAGGGAACGATGAACGCCATGGTGTACCTGGACTGGTAACGCAAGGTCATTCTGTTCTTTCAGTGTGGACACTACACAGAGCAACAAAAGGTGGCCTTGGTTACTTATGAGTTCAGCGAATACGCTGCTCAATGGTGGGAGCAGGTTCGCCTTCGTCGGCGACGAAACTTGCAGCCAGAGGTCACAACGTGGGAATAATTGCGTAGCCTGATGCGAGACCGTTTTCTACCCGCCTACTTTCAACGAGAGATTCATGAGGCGCTGCAAGAAGTTCGAGAGGGAGGGCGGACTGTCGAAGAGTATTTTCGCGAATTGGAATTACTCCTAATGAGAGCGGACGTCAGGGAAGATCGACAAGCAACAATCGGTCGATTCCTCCATGGATTGAGTCGAGAAATTCGACAGGAGATTGACTTAAGGTCTTTTGTTGAGCTGGAGGAAGCGTTGCATCTTGCGATTAAAATCGAGAAGCAACAGAGGTCGTTAAGGAAAAGTGCCCCACTGACCAAAGCTGTAATCGAATCTGCAGCAGATTCCAGTCCGTCTCCGATACGAATGGAAGGTCCTAAACAAGCAACTCGACACAATCCTTCAACCTCATCCACCGGCGGAATTCAGTGTTTCAAGTGTTTTGGAAGGGGACACAAAGCTAGCCAATGTCCTACTCCCAAAACTTTGATTCTCAAGGACGGCGAATATGTTACCGACGGCGAACAATCGGACTCCAGTGACGGGGAGAAGATTGACGAGAACATTGAGGTAGAAACGCCTAATGGAAATTTGCTGGGAGTCAGCCTCAGAGTTCTTACGACAGATAGTTCACAGGATCTCAGTCAGCGGGAGACCCTGTTTCACTCGCGATGTGAGGTGAAGGGTAAATTGCTAACACTTATCGTCGACAGAGGAAGTTGCACTAATGTCATCAGCCAGGACGCCGTCGACAAGCTCGCATTGAGCACAATGAGACACCCAGACCCTTACAACCTACACTAGCTCAACAACTACGGAGCAATTCGAGTCACTAAGCGAGCTAAGGTGACTTTTGCAGGCAGCTCACGTCTTGCTAGGCAGGCCCTGGCAATTTGATCGGGGTGTCAGCCATGATGGAAGAACGAACCACTATAAGGATCGACACTAGGGAAAGGTGTTCATGTTGAAGCCATTGACGCCGGAAGAAGCACGAGACGATCAACCACACATGGTAGCTAACTGACGACGACAAAAGGGGAAGTTTTCTGATGACCCCAGTACTACACTCCTTACCCGCCGCTTTATGCTTACCGGGTTCAAGAAGAAGCAAACTCTGCGTCGACGACGGAGCTGTGTCTCGCCGGAGCAGGGGAGGAGAGAGGGTCTATTGGCACGACCCATGGACAACGATCCGAAACCAGAGACCAGCACCAACACTTCCCAAATCCTCTCACAAAGCTCAAATTATGAAGCTAGTGGGTCGAAGTCATCTGGTTTGTCGAATCAAATCTCACCCGAAAGTGCCCTGAAAGCTGAAGAACGCGACGATAATTCGGGTGAATGGGTTGGAGTAATTGGAAAGGTTTCGACACAATCGACCGCTGCAAAACCCTTTGTCGAAGTTCCAGGAAGCTCTCAAGTCCATCAATTCGACCCCAAGACACATGTGTTCAAAACGCCCAAATCGGAATCAAGCTTGCGGGGATGGCCACATTTGAATTTCGACGATGGCGGGAAAGCTCCAACCCTCGAATCGACGCAAACGATGAAGAGTCGAGACCTGCCACCAACCCAAAAATACGATTCGAGCCTCGACGAATCTAATGGTGGTAGCCAATTGCACTGGGAATACTGGGATTCAAAACCCCCAATTTGGGCACTGAAGAACGGCGCCCTATATTTCCAGAAATGGCGGTCTGAGGGGTCTCTTTTGATCCAATTTGGGATCGCTTTGCTGTAGAGTTTGAGCAGCGGAAGATCACAGCTTAGAGGTCAAAGCTTTTTCAACAGGGGGCTTGATACAATCCTGAATTCCCCCTTAATTCATTACGGATTGATCGTTAAAGATTCAAAACTAAAACGTAAAATCTGCTCAAGTGTTTTTGACCATTTCAGGTACCAACTTTGTACAAGCTTATCTCGTTGTTGGGTTGATGGAAATTGGAGTTCTCGAGCTTGTTTTGTACAAGGAGAGTTACTCTTTCAGTTGGTGTACTTTGGAGTTCGAGGGGAAGTTCAGAAGTTGATGTTTCAGGTCAATCAAGATGCTACCTCAACACTGGGAAAATTTTCAGATTCGGCTAAGTATGGAACTATGTTCGAGCAGGGTACTTTGAGCTTTAATCTAAAGGGCTTGAAGGGGAGTCGAAGCAGGAGGAAGGCATCACATGAGAGCTCTCATTTCCTTATACAACGTCGTGGAATTGGATGATCTGGTTGACGCGCGGAAGGTCTCAAACGAGGAGGCAGAAGTTCGTGTCGACAATGAAGTTGCTGCCTGGAGAAACAAGTAATCCGAATCCTATACGGATTAGAATTCGTTCACAGCTTGGGATTTCTTTCCTTTTCGTGTTACATACGGTTTCCTTTGAGTTCAGATTTGTTTAGGACATTATTTACTTGCGTTGTAAGTTTAGTTTACCTATTTAAACTCATGTATACGATGTATTCGTCAGTTTTGAAGTTTCAATTGAATTGCAACCATAGCCGGTTTCCGAGCTTGAGTTGAGAGCATCCTAGAGCGACGTCTATGTTGTTTGGATTGCTTGTATCAATCAGTCGCCATCCTCATCGTGGCCAAGCCTTGACGATAATCTTCGAGCCTCCTTCCAGCGTGAGGCTTGCACGAGATTTCCACCCAAGTCACACCAAAGTTCTTCTTGTTCGAGTCTTCTTGTGAAACCAGTTCTTAATCCGCGAACTCTGATCACGAGAGCTAATCTTGGCTTCAGCAAGTGGTAATCAGAGCCCGGTTCAATGTAGTGGACAGAACGGTGGATGATGTTGCGGCAACAATGCGTTGGACGAGGTCGAAGGGCCCTGTGTCCGACGACCCCACTGCAAGACAACTGAAAACAGAACACGCGCTACAGGTCGAAAGCAGGGATCAATCGTTCTAACATGCCATGGCTGGACATCAGTTCGACATGGAGGAGTTTTTGGCTCAGATTGATGCCAGATTCCAGGCTCAATTGGGCCAATTGAAGCGCGAAATCGATCAACGATTTGACGCAATCGCGCCACCGGAAAACAGAGCGCAAGAACGGGAAGTTCGCTGCGATGAAGTTCTCGATGGAAATCCGACGTCGGTTGATCGGATTGCGGAGCTGGAGCGCCGCCTGGTAGTGGTTGAACCCAATCGGGATCGCCACGCTCGAGAATGGTAAGGCAATCGTGAAGATGAACTAGCAATTCCCCCTGTAATTAAGCTTTCCTTACCCATGTTTCAGGGAACGATGAACGCCATGGTGTACCTGGACTTGGAACGCAAGGTCATTCTGTTCTTTCAGTGTGGACACTACACAGAGCAACAAAAGGTGGCCTTGGTTACTTATGAGTTCAGCGAATACGCTGCTCAATGGTGGGAGCAGGTTCGCCTTCGTCGGCGACGAAACTTGCAGCCAGAGGTCACAACGTGGGAAGAATTGCGTAGCCTGATGCGAGACCGTTTTCTACCCGCCTACTTTCAACGAGAGATTCATGAGGCGCTGCAAGGAGTTCGAGAGGGAGGGCGGACTGTCGAAGAGTATTTTCGCGAATTGGAATTACTCCTAATGAGAGCGGACGTCAGGGAAGATCGACAAGCAACAATCGGTCGATTCCTCCATGGATTGAGTCAAGAAATTCGACAGGAGATTGAATTAAGGTCTTTTGTTGAGCTGGAGGAAGCGTTGCATCTTGCGATTAAAATCGAGAAGCAACAGAGGTCGTTAAGGAAAAGTGCCCCACTGACCAAAGCTGTAATTGACTCGGCAGAAGATTCCAGTCCGTCTCCGATACGAATGGAAGGTCCTAAACAAGCAACTCGACACAATCCTTCAATGATAACGATGTAATTGCACATGTTTGCGCCCCTAGTTCTTATCCGTTTGAGGGGCATAGTTGTGTGCGTTTGGCCTATTTTACGCCGGGTTGTGCTATTTTGTCATGTTTCAGGTCCCAGGTGTCAAAGGGAAGGGTAAGCGCGAGTTTCGGGGCATTCGGAAGTCATTTCGGTGAGCTGGAGCCAAAACACGGGCAGACCCAAGGCATTACACGGCCGTGTACTGCTGGCCGTGCTTTTTATGCCGAGAGCAAATTCGGTTTGGCAATTTCAGTTGCAAACACGGGCACCAAAGCACGGTCGTGTTTCACCAAAGCACGGCCGTGTCCAACGCGAAGCACGGCCGTGTTTCCACCAGCTGCTGGCCGTGTAATTAAGCCTGGCCGAGGCACGGGCGGAGTCAGCCAAAGCACGGCCGTGCCCTCGACCGTGCTTTGGCCACTGATGCTTTTAAGCAGAGTTTCAGCCACAATTCAGGGGGATTCGAGTTTTTGAGAGAGAGATCAGTTCCTAGAGAGAGAAAGTGACGAGCAAGAGTTCCCAAGTGCCCTAGATTGATCTTCAACACCATTGGAGGCCAGCTTGAGCTTGGGGAAGTGCCAATCAACGTCCAGAAGCAGGAATCCATCCTTCGCAGTATGAATTCCGTGTCTGATTCTGCTTTTGCTTTCTTCTCCATGGAGTAGTTCTCCCATTCATCTGGGTATGGAGAACCCTAGATTTGTATGTTAGGCTTTGATTGTATGAACCCAAGTACTGATTCTGTGATTGATTATATTCGATTGAGGTTTTAATGATTGAATGACTTGAATCCTGATCAAATTCCTGTTGTTTCTGCTTTAACCTAGAATGAGAATATCTGCCTAGGTTAATAGAGTATCCTTGATTGAAGGTAGGGAGTTGGTGACTTTAGTCGAGGAGCCAACTCACTATTCTGTACCGGATTTACTCCGGTAGTGGAGGTTTTGTTCTTAGGGCCTCAATCTGTCGACTCCGGTGGAGGTTAGTCGCCCGCTAGAGAGTCAGATTGAGAGGGTCTGAAGACCTTTAGTCAAGACTTCAGGCTGTTTAAGAACCTTCCGCAGTATAACTATCATAGAAACTGAACTTGGTAATTACAATCCGGCTTAACTGCAGTCTAGGGGGAACCATATCCGGGTGACCTCTTTAACCTGAATACAACCGTTTACCTGCTTTGTTAGTTTGATAGTTTAGACTTGCATTCCAGTTTCATTGCTAGATAACACGAATTCACTGAGTAGTCATCATATCTAGGACCCGGGTTGATAATTAAACCCAAGCCCGCTATACTACGCTTTAGGAAGTGGTTTCACTTGGCCAATTCCTGGAGTGACAGTAGAGTCGAGTCATTCAACCTCATCCACCGGCGGAATTCAGTGTTTCAAGTGTTTTGGAAGGGTACACAAAGCTAGCCAATGTCCTACTCCCAAAACTTTGATTCTCAAGGACGGCGAATATGTTACCGACGGCGAACAATCGGACTCCAGTGACGGGGAGAAGATTGACGAGAACATTTAGGTAGAAACGCCTAATGGAAATTTGCTGGGAGTCAGCCTCAGAGTTCTTACGACAGATAGTTCACAGGATCTCAGTCAGCGGGAGACCCTGTTTCCCTCGCGATGTGAGGTGAAGGGTAAGTTGCTAACACTTATCGTCGACGGAGGAAGTTGCACTAATGTCATCAGCCAGGACGCTGTCGACAAGCTCGCAATGAGCACAATGAGACACCCAGACCCTTACAACCTACACTAGCTCAACGACTACGGAGCAATTCGAGTCACTAAGCGAGCTAAGGTGACTTTTGCAGGCAGCTCACGTCTTGCTAGGCAGGCCCTGGCAATTTGATCGGGGTGTCAGCCATGATGGAAGAACGAACCACTATAAGGTTCGATACCAGGGAAAGGTGTTCGTGTTGAAGCCATTGACGCCGGAAGAAGCAGGAGACGATCAACGACACATGGTAGCTAACCGACGATGACAAAAGGGGAAGTTTTCTGATGACCCCAGTACTACACTCCTTACCCGCCGCTTTATGCTTACCGGGTTCAAAAAGAAGCAAACTCTGCGTCGACGACGGAGCTGTGTCTCGCCAGAGCAGGGGAGGAGAGAGGGTCTATTGGCCCGACCCATGGACAACGATCCGAAACCAGAGACCAGCACCAACACTTCCCAAATCCTCTCGCAAAGCTCAAATTATGAAGCGAGTGGGTCGAAGTCATCTGGTTTGTCGAATCAAATCTCACCCGAAAGTGCCCTGAAAGCTGAAGAACGCGACGATAATTCGGGTGAATGGGTTGGAGTAATTGGAAAGGTTTCGACACAATCGACCGCTGCAAAACCCTTTGTCGAAGTTCCAGGAAGCTCTCAAGTCGATCAATTCGACCCCAAGACACATGTGTTCAAAACGCCCAAATCGGAATCAAGCTTGCGGGGATGGCCACATTTGAATTTTGACAATGGCGGGAAAGCTCCAACCCTCGAATCGACGCAAACGATGAAGAGTCGAGACCTGGCACCAACCCAAAAATACGATTCGAGCCTCGATGAATCTAATGGTGGTAGCCAATTGCACTGGGAATACTGGGATTCAAAACCCCCAATTTGGGCACTGAAGAACGGCGCACTATATTTCCAGAAATGGCGGTCTGAGGGGGTCTCTTTTGATCCAATTTGGGATCGCTTTGCTGCAGAGTTTGAGCAGCGGAAGATCACAGCTTTGAGGTCAAAGCTTTTTCAACTGGGGGCTTGATACAATCCTGAATTCCCCCTTAAGTCATTATGGATTGATCGTTAAAGATTCAAAGCTAAAACGTAAAATCTGCTCAAGTGTTTTTGACCATTTCAGGTACCAACTTTGTACAAGCTTATCTCGTTGTTGGGTTGATGGAAATTGGAGTTCTCGAGCTTGTTTTGTACAAGGAGAGTTACTCTTTCAGTTGGTGTACTTTGGAGTTCGAGGGGAAGTTCAGAAGTTGATGTTTCAGGTCAATCAAGATGCTACCTCAACACTGGGAAAATTTTCAGATTCGGCTAAGTATGGAACTGTGTTCGAGCAGGGTACTTTGAGCTTTAATCTAAAGGGCTTGAAGGGGAGTCGAAGCAGGAGGAAGGCATCACATGAGAACTCTCATTTCCTTATACAACGTCGTGGAATTGGATGATCTGGTTGATGCACGGAAGGTCTCGAACGAGGAGGCAGAAGTTCGTGTCGACAATGAAGTTTCTGCCTGGAGAAACAAGTAATCCGAATCCTATACGGATTAGAATTCGTTCACAGCTTGGGATTTCTTTCCTTTTCGTGTTACATACGGTTTCCTTTGAGTACAGATTTGTTTAGGACATTATTTACTTGCGTTGTAAGTTTAGTTTACCTATTTAAACTCATGTATACGATGTATTCGTCAGTTTTGAAGTTTCAATTGAATTGCAACCATAGCCGGTTTCCGAGCTTGAGTTGAGAGCATCCTAGAGCGACGTCTAGGTTGTTTGGATCGCTTGTATCGATCAGTCGCCATCCTGATCGTGGCCAATCCTTGTCGATAATCTTCGAGCCTCCTTTCCGCGTGAGGGTTGCACGAGATTTCCACCCAAGTCACACCAAAGTTCTTCTTATTCGAGTCTTCTTGTGAAACCAGTTCTTAATCTACGAACTCTGATCACGAGAGCTAATCTTGGCTTCATCACGACCAGTTTTCAATTCCCTCGCCATCTCATCACCTTCCCTTTCAATCCTACTTGTGTCTCTAGGTGTGTAATGAACTTTTACTTTGTTAATTTTGGAGATTTGGATTAGGGTTCTTAGGTGAGGAGACTTTGTGGATTCTTGCATGAATGTAGAAATTAGGCGAGGGGTTAGTCAAATTAGGATGACTCAATGATGCATGAAGTGATTCTTGAGTTGATTAACCCTTGGTGGGTAGGGATGGCAATTTCGACCTGACCCATTTTACCCGACCTGTTTGACCTGTTTTGGGTGGGGTCCGACCCGTGCCGTAAGCGGGGCGGGGCGGCCATGGGTACTCTCATCGACCCGACCTGCCCTGACCCGCCCCATTCTCGACCCGTTCTTGCCTAAATTACATGTAATTTTAGTCAAATTACTTAGGATTTTCCTTTTATTACATCAATTTTTAGCTATAATAAAGTTATAAATTAGTGAAAACCTCAATTTATCCAATAATTTAACTATATTTATCATAATATTGTTTATTTTCTTGGTCTTATAATAAAAATAACGAATATTCCTAATGTTTTTCATACAAATTGCATACCCATTGGGTCGACCTGCCCCGACCCATGACCCGTGATAAATTACCTGACCTACCATGGGGCGGGTCTGGGTACTGAGAAACCCTCCCCGGACCTGCCCCATTGCCATTCCTATTGGTGGGAAAGATTTGGTATGATTTCTTGTTTAGATTGGAAAATGCCCACCAAGTGCAGTATGTGAATGAATGCCTTGTTCCACTTTTGAGCATGATGGTCAGTGGCCATCGAGGCATGATCTAGGTTAGAAATTGTAACCTTGATGATCCATGAAACACCTAGTTTCATGCCTCGATGTGTCTTGTGGGGAAATGAGCTTAATTTTGGGTGAACCAAGCTTGGAAAAGCATTTGAAGCCATATAGCCACAGAGGAATCTTAAGTGTGGGAGAGTCAATTTCCTCCCTAGTGAACTCTTTTTGATGAATGTTTCCATCAATGTTGTATGGTTTTAGATGTTTTTTCGGGATGGTTATCCAAACAACCCCTACATTCACCACCTAGTGAACCATGAGAAGTACGAGAATGGTTTTGAGTAGTGGCGATACAACAGAGTTGGAGCTCATTGGTCCCTGGATCTGGATATGTTTACCATGTTCAGGTGCCGAGCAGGAATCTCCGTGTTAATTGTCCACCCTCAGTGGCTCAACCTCCTATCAATCAAGGAGCTCATCTACCGAGAGTTGTGTGGAGTTCTACTCCACCTTCATCCACGAGGTGTCCACAGTAGGCGCCACCGTCCCTATGTGGAGTTCGTACTTGGGGGGCAGCATGAGGTCATGAGCTATGATAGCTTTGCTTAGGCTATCAGCCTCGACTCTATTGCGATGACCATGCTAGAGAGGGAGTACAATAGAGACTTCTGATGCCAGGATGCATACAAGGCGATCTGCCTCCCGGCACATCAGGACCACCAGTTTTGTGCATCGCATACCAAGGCAATTTAGTTTCGGACCCCGTGGAGGATTTGTCACAGGATGCTCACTCGCTCACTGATTCCAAGCCTCCAGTCTGGGCACATGATCACTTACAGAGGATTGATGGCCCTCTAACCACATCACTACTCTATCTTGGATCAGTGGTTTCTACCACCTTCGCCAGGATTCTGGGTCGTCATTGAGTTAACGCGATTCACTTGGGAGGCATCATCACGAGGTTAGCCAGATACCTCAGGCTGCACGGTGGTGTGCTAAATAAAGCCCTTCCCAGTTGAGATGCTACACAACATGCATTTGATCAGGGAGGAGAGGGGCATTGAATACCTCGATGGACTCTCCCTTTGGCTGTACTGAGACCATACGTGGAGGAGGCATGGAAGGAGCCAGACGCACTAGAGATGCCTCTTCCTCAACAGCCTTCCCAGTAATGCCAGCGTCGTTGACTCGCTCCGACTATCACAATAAAATCCCACCTAAGGCCCAAGTATAAACCTTAGATGGGTGCAATATAGGGCAAGTATTTTTAAATATCAACCCGGGCCGGCCCATGTACACCTACTTCGATTATTGGAAACATTATCTAGCGGATTGTTGTTGGTTGAAATCTCTAAAATCTACGATTTAAAAGCAAGACTTTGAAAAGTAAAAGGGTGGAAAACTCTTGGTGAGAAGCTTCACTCGGGTGTTGCTTCCCCCTAAATAACTACCATGAATCGTGGGATTGAATGAACTGGTGTGTAACAAGGAAATTATGACCCGTAGGAGGTGAAATAATGGTTAGAAACGATCTTCTCAATTGCTAGGCCAAGGTAAGCATTAGAGGCTACAATTGTCGCCCTCTTGGCCCAAGCAATTGAGGGTTGACTTAACTTCTCCCTCAAACCAAGGCTTGGACGGCATAATCGCAATTAACCTAGGTGTCTAATTCAAGTAGAGGTTTTCCCTTCATTAACCTAGTTAGGAGGCATTGAATGCCCAAGAAAACGCAGCTCAATTTTGAGCCTCTTAAGATAATGGGGGCTTCTCTCTAACCTAGGTTAGAATAGCACAATAGATTGCCAAGAACACACAATGCACAATCACCATGAAAAATGCCTCAATTCTTAAATTAAACACCACCATCAATGATAGTAGTTAGGGTTCTACAACACCCAAGTGAAAAGGGAAACTACTCCATGCTAGACAAAGGAAGAACACAAAAGAGGAAGAAAGAAACCATCATTGTGATGCCTCCAACTCTCCTTGTGCTTGTAGAGATCCTCAAAAGAAGAGGAGCTTCCAAAATCTTCACTTGGAGTAAACCCTAGCCTCTTCTACCTCTTGGTTCGTGACTTTCTCTCTCTAGGGTTTGAAGAAGAAGAAGGTTTCTCTCACTTTGAGCTCCCCCTTCTTCTTCCTTTCAGCTCTCTATTTATACTAAGATCGTGCCCAGTTCACGGCCGTGAACATCATGAGACGTGCGTGAACTCTGTGAACTATGATCAAAACGCACCGCTTCACTTTTGGGGTTCATGGTCCATGGCTCCAGTTCACGGTCTTAGAGACTGTGAAATGCCTTGGCGTCAGTAACCTCTGAAACCCCTCTGAACTCTTCGCGGTTCACGGTTTGTGGCTCCACTTCACAGTCCTGACGATCGTAAACTCCAAGCTTTGGTCATGAACTGTGGCTGAATCCTTCGCTTTGCCCGGTCTTTGCTCCTTTCCTTCCAACTTTCGACTCTGGGTTTGCTTTCACCTGTTAGACTCTGAAACACATTGAAATACAAGAAACCTAGAGTAAAATCAACCTTTTTGGAGCTCAATTGCCAAAAACATCGAAGAGAAGCGGGGATAAAAAGTGTACAATTAGGCATGAATCAGTCGTCGTCGTCGTCATCCGGGGGCATCATCAGCCGCAGCCGGTCCTTCCTCATCTACAGAACACCTCAAGTCTCGATTTGCTCGCCTTGAGGAGCATTACACGTGGGTTTCCACCTAGTTGGCATGCTCCCACCTCGAGGCTCGATTTTGAGGACGACGGGAACCCATCTATAACCCGGAAAACGTAGATGACCAAGTGAGACAAGTGGCCGAGCCGATCTCTTTTGCCCCACTTTTCCACTTGAACTCGGAGCTTTGTTTAATTTTTCTTTTGTGTGTGAACGAGTACTATTGTGAGTTTGTCTTCTTTTAACTTCGATGTTGAATATTGTTATGTGTAATAACCTCGCCCTGTGCGAGTATGTTCATATGTTTGTTTTTGTTTGCCTCTTATTCTTTGTGAAGCTCCCATCTTCTACCCCAGTCTATGTTCAACTTTCCCTTGCCCATGTTTGGTAACGTCTTCACCCTACACTTTTCTCCATTGTGGAAAATGTCATGCTTAAGTGTGGGAAGGTTTATCCTATGTAAGTGGCATGTGAATGTGTGTGAATGTTCGATCGAAGTGGCCGTTAGTTGGTGAATCTTGTGTTATTGGCATTGACTTTGGATTGGTTACTTGCGACCGATTGCATCCTATTATGATGATTGAGAGTTGCATTAGGTTGGTGCAAGTGTTTAGTTCTCATATGTGTGCAAATGGATGGATGCATCAAAATTTTTGAAATTGGAATGGATGATTGGGAGACTAGGTAGCCATGTGAGATTTGTGTTGATCGTCTTTTTCATGTGTGATAGATCCCTCTTGCCATGGCTAGTACCATTCAAGTTGTCAATAGCGAGTATGATGGAGGCATAGGATTAGTCCACTAAATGAAAATTTGGTTGTCCCGATCATTTTATCCCCAGTCAACCCATTTTGAGCCGTATGACTTAGTGTTGTTCTCATGTTAGGAGGTTTTGCTTTTTAAGCTTAATTGAAATCGATAGAACGAACCTTTGCTTTCTTTGTGTCTAAACCATTTTGAGTCATCCTTGTGCCTCGTATCTCCCTTTTTTTTATCTCCATTGAGGTTCTACATAGGTGAGTTTTGCACGGTTCCTGCTAGGAATGAAAAGGTAGTGTTGGAGGAAGTTCTTAATGGTGAGAATTGTTCGTAAGTTTAAAAGGTGGCATGTGTTAGCTCTCTAATACCCCCCCCCCCCCCCTCCTAGAAAAGGAAAGTAACAAATAGAATTGAAAATTGATAAATAAGATATAGAGAGTTGCCACCAAGTTGATGTGTATGCTCTAGAAATATGTTTCTTAGCATCCAAGCTATCGAAACACCTACTTGCTTGTTGACCTCTTTCACTACTATGCTGGAAAATTGGGTAGCATGTGTAGTAGAGAAATCTGGTTTTTTGGCCAATGCTAATGTCGTTCATGCTTCGTTGTGGTATGGAAGTAAGGAAATCTGGTTTTTGGCCAATGTTAGTGGCCATTTCTTGTAGGAGAAAGGTTATAGTCAAAACCATAGAACATTTTGTTGGTTGTAGGTTGAAGATGTGGAACCTCATGCTATGCTTGCAAACACCCAAAAAACATTTTCCTAATGTCCAAGACCCATGCCAGTCATCTGAACCCATGTCTAAGACCTCCGTACAAGCTAGTGAGAACAACCATTTTGTGAGCTCTAACATTTAGAGGTTACCGTCATGGTGAAGAGACGATAGGGGTGAGTGTTGAGTATGCACATTTTTTGCATCAAATGGTCATGACCCCATTGGTCGAGAATGAGTGATTCATTCACATTTTCATGTTCAATCATACATCTCGGTGAGGACCTATCTCGCTCATTCGTTTGTTCCTGGAGCTTTATCTCTATGCATGCATAATTGTTTGGCTGGAATTTGGATAAATTGCTTAAAGGTAAGCGGACCTGTGTATGGGCTTATAGGTTGTTCCATTGTTCACCTATCTACTTTTAATTCTTAGTTTTACGTTTGTATAAATAACACCTTTACATCAACATAACGCCTGAAAATATATCTGTGGACGATGGAATAATACCAGATTTTGTATATGCTCATCTTATGCATCCAGTGCACCTGAAACCTTTTTAACTTTTGATCAAGGATACGTCATTTTTGTGAAATCTCAATATACTTTCGACATATAATTTAAAATAAATTTTAAGAACAAAACAAATTTTCACATAATATTGCAAGCACAATCATGGAAAGTGTCACGAATAGTCACAACAGGTGTTCAGTGAAAGTATTCACAATATGTGTTGAATATATCCATAACACCTATTAAATTTTTTGGCATGAATTAATACTTGTTGTATGAACATGCCAATGAACTACTAGTTTCTGATCGTTGAATTGGTGGCAACCTAATCTGAGCAGTATCACAGCCTGACAAGAAATGCCATCAGCATCATGGCCAGATTGGGCTGGAGGGCCTAAGCAAGGAGTCTAAAATTAGGTGCACATGGCGAGTGTGCATGGGATGGGACAGGGACATGGACCCGATCATGGATTCATTAATTCCGTATCCATCATGAATTATTAGTTGTACGTCGGCGTCCCCAATATACATAATGGCAGTCTGATCTAATCTATCCCTCTCCCGCTCCGCGTTGACATCCTGATATGAGATGACCATAAATTCAATGATGAGGTCCTGCTATCCCCACGTCAGGTGTTTTTAGCTGGACTTACCAGCCCACGCCCTACCTCTCGCTCAATCATAATGTTTGATGAAAGACGATCTAGGCTATGTAGAGTTATTTGCGAGAATTGTAAAATCTTATAGTAGATTGTATCGAATAAATCAGTAATAGGGTATGTTGTAATTAAATCACAGTTTATCTATAATTTAATCGTTTCATATCTGTAAAATTTTATACCGAGTACTTAATCTTGGATAACAAGTTTTTGCCGTCGAATTGTTGATATGGCACGATGTAGCTGAAGATTCGTGAAACCCTTCCTAAGTTTAGGACACTGATACTGTCGAATCAGCAAGTTGGGACTTTTCCCCTACGCATGGAATTCTCCTCCTACATATTTGCCAGACACAATTAATTAGATGCCAATTAAACATTCACCATGCATATTCAACAAACAAAACCCCCATTAAAAAGTCAAACATAAATGAGTTTTGAATCAGACAAATTTCTATAGGTAAAATACTTAATCAATCATTAGATTTGTCTGCTATGAATTGCAAAGCATCACAACACTATTTAGGGATGTGCAACTGATTGGCCTGCACTTAATCGCATCGGATCAAACCGATGCTTGGACCTGACCACCGTACCAAATATAATATGATCTGGTCCTTGATCCTTATGAATTTTATAAATACTGGAAAAAAAATTGATCGAGTTAACATTTAGAACGAACAAAGGTGAACTGAATGCATTATTGGTCCGATCCTTAAATTCAGATGCTTTTCACCATCAGATCGTGGTTCTCTTAAGTCCAAACCGGACCGTTGCACACCCTAGCAATATTATAAGATTTGGTTTCATATGCATTATTTATGACATGATAATTCGTATCCGTGTTACAACTATCTTAATGATTTTCTTCTGCCTAGGGAGGTCGATCATTAAACTCTTACTTGCAGTGTCGCCGGTCATGAATTCATGTATATCTAATATTTATGGTTTTAAACATCTATTTCTTTTGTTGTGTGAGGGCCTCAAGATAAGGCGCAAAATTATGGGTTATGCACTCATCAATAACTAAATCTAGACCCTTTATTTAGAAAATCCAGATCTAAGAATGGAGAATTAAAGGTCATTTTTATTTTCCCTAATTTTCTTAATCGGCTCATATCTTCTTCGTTTTAACTCGTTTTTTTTTTTTTTTTTTGCACATATGGAACGAGTTCGTTATGCTCTACAAAATGAGATCAATTTTCAATATTTTTTGAGAAAAAAAAATTTATTGCCTCTCGGTACCAATTGCATACCATATGGTATATTTTTCGTTTTCATTTCGTTTTTTAAAACGTTTGCATAGAAGGAACCAGTTCATCATGATCTATTGGATCTACATATTTCTTGGTGAATGACAGTTAATATACTTCTCAAAAAAGTCGTAAATGACAGTTAATATACTTCTACTATCATGTATTCAACCATCCTATAGTCTTGGTTTGTTCATACCACCATGGTACGCTTTGCAAACCATAGGTATGCTCTTATTTCAATACCAGTCAATACCATATGGTATAGACTGGTAAAAAATGGCTCAATTTTTTTTGTTCGAAAAATATATCAAAGTGGATATCATTTTGAAGAGCACAATTAATCTGATCTAACTGTGCAAAAAAAATTAAATTTCGACTTAAAATGAGTGAGAAATCGCCCGTCAAAGATTAAGGAGGGGAAATTAAAAGCTTTCTAGGAGAGAGAGGGATGCTGATGTCATGCTGATGTGGACGGGTTACTCATGATTACTCACCATAAGGTTACTAACCTGATCCATTCCCGTATGAGGGGCTTCATATTTAATGGATCTAATTTAGGAAGAAGATCTGGTGAGTAACCTTATAATGCTATAACCCCATGCATAACTCAATAAGAATCTGCCACAACAGTGCCTCATTCTCTCTCATCGAAAAACCTTTAATTTCCCTTCCCTTAATCTTTAACGGACGATTTCTCACTCGTTTTAACTCGAAATTTAATTTTTTTGCACAGTTAGATCATATTAATTGTGCTCTTCAAAATGATATCCACTTTGATATCTTTTGGAACAAAAAAAATTTTGCTAGTTATTACCAGTCTATACCATATGGTTAGAGCTGTCAAAATTGAACCCGACCCGACTAACCCGCCCAACCCATCAGACCCACAACCCGTCCGTAACCCGATTTGACAAAAAAGTCAACAACCCGAAGCCCGCCCGTAACCCAAAACCAATTGACCCATAATCCGATCAACCCATAACTAGATGAACTCGTTATCCGATCCAACCCATTACCCGACCCATCTATAACCCGAATGATTCATAATCTAAATAACCCATAACCGAACCAAACCCAACTCTAATAACCCGAATAACCCATTGGACTCGAATGCTTGTAAAAAAATTCAATTTATACATTATTATATTTTTAAATTTACCAAGAAAGAACTCTTCTTTTCATAATAATTGAAAATTATTTGTAGAATAGATGGTATAAATTGAGGATTTTCTTAAATATTTAATTTTTAAAATAATAATATGAGAAATATCTTTTCATTCATTTCTTATTTTATGAAATTCAAAGGATAAATTTTTGAAGAGAATAGGAAGAGTTAGACACAAATTCGTATCTCCACCACCCAAAAAAATCAACCTTTGAAAATCAATGAAATCAATGATCCCTATCAAGATTTATAAGTGGATAGTTTACCCTTTTTACTTAATTCTCAACTTTTTACTGATTTTATTTATATTTTATAAATTAATAAATCGACTATTCGAACTAGATGATAATATCATATTTGAGCGAACCATTGTTCGACGCACGAGTTTTAGGATGAGATGTTACCGTGAATATATAAAAAATTGTGAACATATATAAGTGGGTGATTCGGAATGATGTTCATAAGTCTTCGTGGAAATAAAGAGACACACATCTAATTCATACTATAATTAATTAAGACGGTTCATATCGAGATGTATAAGCATATAGTCTAGCTTTTTTACTTCATTCTCAAATTTACATATTCAATTTTTTTTATAAATTAATAAAATAAGTGAAGTTACAATCTCTCACCATAAACAAAAAAATTATAACCAACAACAAAGCTTTTATATACACTATTTTATTTACATTTAGTTTTTATACTAACATGATGGATATTTAATTTGTCTGTGTAAAATATTATCATATTATCAGTTTCTTAAATTTTGTATCATTACCTACAATTTATATATTGATAGTTTGTAAAACATTATTTTCAGTCAAGAAGTAAATAATCCAATGGGTTGACCCGAATAACCCATAATCCGACCTGACAGAACCCGAATTAACCCGCAACTAATGACTTGATATATACACATATTTTTGTCCACCATTCTTATGTCATTTGAGCCTCATTTCTCGTATCTTAGGCCGATTTCACGCTAAGTTGTTCTCATTTGTGATATCTCAGGTCCTAGTACGTGATTGGAGGTTTGAGAAAGAGTTTGGGGTCGATTGGACGAAGGTTGGACGTTTGGCGAGAAGCTGAGGAAACCACACGGCCAGACCTAGCAGCCACACGGCAGTGTGGAATTCCATTGCGCGGGCAAAACCACACTGGCCGTGTACCGGGTCCCTTGAGGTCATGCAGAAATCACAGAGATGTCTCATGGCAGGCCGAGATTTCACACGGCCGTGCAGTTCTGGCCATGTGACGTGCATGAGACCACTTAAATGAAACGCGGCGTTTTCACCTCCACACGGGCAGCTAGGATTTCCACATGGCCGTGTGGTCGGAAAATTCTGGTTTTTAACCCATTTCGGGTCTTTTGGAGGGGGATCGAGTTTTTGAGAAAAAAATAGAGCTTTAGAGAGAGAAAGTGCGAAGAACAAACCCTAGGAGCTATTTAGAATGGATTTCTCACCATTGAAGCCCAGATTGCATCCCCAGGAGTGAAGATCGACATCCCAGAGCAGATTATCCTCATCTTTATGAGTATGACTACTCTGATTTCTGTTTTCCTCTCTCTCTTTATGGAGTAGAACCTTCTCTCACTTGGGTATGAAGAACCCTAGTTCCATGTGTTAGAAATGTTGATTGTAATGACTGTGGATTTATATATTGATTGATTTTAATCGATTGATGCATGATTCATGGAGTCAATTGAAGCCTGATCATCTTTTCTTGATTTCTGCTGCAACCTGAGATAGAAAGAATCTGATTAGGTTGTTAGAGCTTCATCAATCAGTAGTGGTAGATTGGTTATACGAGAGTTAATCGATTTACTGCTTTGTACTAAAATCCAATTCCAGTAGTGGAGTTCTGTGTTTATTGACTCAGCACTCTATCCAGGTGAAGGCTAGTCGCCTGCCGGTTAGTTTGCCTGAGAGGGCTTGGTCAGCTTAAGAAATTCCAAACTGCCGTCGGATCTTCCGCAGTTTAATCAACAGTTAATCAACCCAGGGTAATTACAACCTTGACCTAACTAAAGAACTAGGGGGACTCATTCCCGAGTGACTCTTCCCTTGCTAAAGGACTTTGAACCATTTCCTGCTTTCTTACTGCTTTTACTTAAAATCACAATCACTCCCTTAGTTTGCTATATAATAGATAATCACGGGGTAGTGATAAATCGTTAATTCCACATGTTTTTACCCTTATTCTTGAGCCATTTGAGATGTTGATTCTCGTGTTTTAGGCCGATTTCATGCTAGGTTGTGCTTGTTTGTGATATTTCAGGTCCTAGTACGTGAATGAAGGTTTGGGAGCGAGTTCGGGGTCGATTGGACGAAGATCGGACGTGTGGAGAGTCGCTGAGGAAGCCACACGGGCACACATAAAACCCACACGGCCGTGTAAGGAACCAATGTGGCCGTGTGGGATTGTGCGAGCCTTCACACGGGCAGACTGGAGATCCTACACGGCCGTGTGTCCCTGGCCGTGTAGGTAGCCTGAAGTCCAATTAATCGAAACTCAACGTCACAGGCATCTGGGTAAGCCACACGGGCGTGTGGCCTGCCCGTGTGAGTCGGGAATTCTGGTTTTAACCCAAATTCGAGCCACAAGTGAGGGAATGGACTTTTCAGAGCAAAAACAGAGTTTTAGAGAGAGAAAGGGCGAAGAACAAACCCTAGGAGCTATTTGGAGTGGATTTCTCACCATTGAAGCCCAGATTGCGTCCCCAGGAGTGAAGATTGACATCCCAGAGCAGATTTTCTCATCTTTATGAGTATGACTACTCTGATTTCTGTTTTCCTCTCTCTCTCTCTATGGAGTAGAACCCTCTTTCACTTGGGTATGAAGAACCCTAGTTCCATGTGTTAGGGATTTGATTGTAATGACTTGGGATGATTATACTGTTTGGTCTTAATCGAATGATGCATAATTCATTGAATTGATTGAAGTTTGATCAGTTTTTCTTGATTTCTGCTGTAACCTGAGATAGATAGAATCTGATTAGGTTGTTAGAGCTTCTTCATTCGGTAGTAGTAGATTGGCTATACGAGAGTTAGTCCGTCTACTGCTTTGTACTGGAATCCAATTCCAGTAGTGGAGTTCTGTGCTTATTGCTTCAGCTTTCTATCCGGGTGAAGACTAGTCGTCTGCCGGGTAGTTAAACTGAGAGGGCTTGGTCAGCTTAAGAGATTCCAAGCTACTGTCGGATCTTCCGCAGTCTAATCAACAGTAAATCAACCCAGTGTAATTACAACTGAGACCTAACTAAGGAGCTAGGGGGACTCATTCCCGAGTGACTCTTTCTTGCTTCAGAAAATCGAATCAATTCCTGCTTTCTTTCTGCTTTCAGTTAAGACCAAAATCAATCGACTTAGTTTGCTAGATAATAGATAATCACGGAGTAGGCAGTAGATCTAGACCCCGGGTTGATATTTAGAACTTGCCACTTTACTGCATTCCTGGACTGTGATTACACTTGGTCGCAGTTTGGTGTTGTGTCGTAGCGTGTCAAGTTTTTGGCGCCGTTGCCGGGGACTTTCTAGATTATTAGGAAAGGCAGAAGTTTGTTACTTTAGCGTTTTTCTTTTCTTTTCCACCCTTGCTTTTCACTTGGGTGTTTTTTATTTTTGTTGGTGCAGATCTGAATCATGGATCCTCATGGCTTCTCCAACCATTGGGGGTATCCACCACCATCCGAGTGGTATTACCCCGAGACTCCCTGGAGCAATCAAGGAGGAGAAGACTATGGATTCGGGTTCCAGTACCAACCCCCTTACTACGGAGAACAATTAGACCCCTAGGCATATCAAGAACAACCTCATTACCAAGAAGACTTTCTCCCACAACGAGAAGGGCCATCAGAGCTGGAGTTAGCCATGGAGGCCTTCACGGGCCACTCTGCAGAGTCATGCTACACTTCACTGGAAGATCCGAACAAACAATTAAGGCTTCTCGTGGAACAGTTTGCTCGAGACACTGAGAGATCATGCTCCAAGATGGATCTTCAAATCAAATCCCTTGCCCCTTCCGATCCCTCATTTCTCCATGAAATGGAGGAGACTGTTCAGCTCTCAGCGAAGCAAACAGAGTGAGTGGAGCAAGTTTGCTCACATCTTGCTCAAGATCACCTTTCTGCTACCACGCTAGAATAGGTGGAGGATGACAAAGGCTACGGGGATGTTGAGGAGCATACAGAAGTTATCACAGAGAACACCCATGATAATCATGATCAGGAAAGTCCTCTGGTTGCAGATCACACATTTCCTTATTTATGCTCTAACATGCTGGGCCCGAGCGAGGAGATGCAAGATGATCTAATTGAAGAAATTACATGGCGACTTGCTCTCCAATCTGTGCTAGAAGAAGAAGAGAAAGAAAGGGTGCAGAAAGAAGTTGTGGAGGATGACGAAAGTGAAGCAGAAGGAGTTCTTGATCATTTCCAACGGGTGATACCACATGAAGAAGGAAGGGAGGTTGAAGAAGATATTGGCGTCCAGGACGAGGACGAAGTTGAGGTGGAAGAGGCCTGCACCGGCCATGAGTTGCAAGTAATATCCCCACCAAACTTCGAGGAACTGCTTAGCAAGGACCCATTTGCACTGTCTCTTTGCCAGACCAAAGCCACGTCGACATCGGTCCCTCTTGGTGGACGCGATGGTGGTCAATCGATGTTGTCATATCTAGTTTGGGGCAATGAGACGAGAGAAGAGAATAAGAGGTCTCGAGGGTGGAGACTTCATCTGCATCAAGTGCATGAGTCTTCATCCCCTGCCACACCACATGCTCGTGACTTGAGACTCCACCTCATAACCGAGAACCTCAACTTCAAGGAGGTTTTGGGGTGGACCGAAACTTAGGAGCCATCGTCCGACTCACAACGTGAAAGAAGCGCTTGTTGGGAGGCAACACAACTAGTCGGGTTGCATTTCTTTCTCTTTTTCTCCTCGGTTGAGTCAGTATTGTTATTTGATTTTAGAGTCAATAACTCAACCTTTGTGAGATTTTGTGTGGTTTTTGTGTTCCGGCTACTCTCTCCTCCTAGAATGCACCGCCTGCCCCGTCCACCATCATTCACCCTTGATCTGGTAACTTCGTTCTACCCTCCTTATCTTTCCTCCATTGAGGACAATGTCGTGCTTAAGTGTGGGGGTGCTTTGATTATGTATGCGGGTGAATGTTGGCTGTTTGTGTGCTTGGAGCCTAGTCCAATGTCCAAATTTTTAAATTTGAGGGCTCCAAGTATTGTTCCCTGCAAAATCCTGCTCAGTATGCTTTGAATTGACAGTCTTTATGGTGATATGCAACCTAGGGAGGTAGTTGTAGCACTATGGAGGATGTTGAAGTATAAGATTTTTCCTATCTAGCTCTCTGCTGTGCCGGTTGATTTTGCGAACTAGTGGATTTAGGACCGTTGATTCATGTGGTATTGATGACTCTTCTTATGTTGTGTTGTGGACTCGTGTATCGAAAAAGGGTTCTCAAGTGTGAAATGAAAAAGTAGTTTGGTCCTCCATGTCAAAAATTTCAAATTCTAAGACATGGGGTAAGCCCAACGAGTGTGGCACCGTTCATTGCACAAAATCGGGTTTTGGAAGAGATTTTAGTGATCCTTGGTGGGGTAAGCCTACAAGGTGAAGCTAAGTTGTCTCTAGTACAAGTAAAATTTCCACCCGTTGAACGGTTTGCCAACTTGAGGATATGTTTTTAAGGGCACGGATAGAGCTTCCGACCCCCCCCTTAATTTCATTGACCCTCCACACGAGTTGAGGAAAAGGAGTTAAAAGAAGTACTCTGGCGAGCGCCAGATGTACAGAAATTTCTCTTGCTCGACTAATAAGGGTCGACCGTGCAAAAGACTGCAGTTGGAACTCCCACCAAGTGAATGAAAAGAGAAAAAAAAGATTAAAATGAAAGTGAAAAAGGGGTTCCAACGGTAAAATGAAAGTGAAAGTGAAAGAGCACCCCGGTACAACGAGTCCTTGGTTGTGAATGGTAAGACTCTCCTTATCCATGAATTGACTATCTTAGTTCCACTGCTTCTCATGATCCTGGCTTGAGTCTAGTACTCGCATTGAGAAGATAGGAGGCGTCTTAGAAAACCAGTTGACCTCGTAAGTTGCTAAATGATCTAGAAAATCCTCTGCCGATGATCAGGGTTGCATGTTGTTATAGAGGTCTGGACAGTTACATTGGTTTGAGTCAGGTTTGCTTGGGGACAAGCAAACGATTAAGTGTGGGGGAGTTTGATAGACCGTTAATTACACATGTTTTTACCCCTATTCTTGAGCCGTTTGAGATGTTGATTCTCGTTTTTTACAACTGAGACCTAACTAAGGAGCTAGGGGGACTCATTCCCGAGTGACTCTTTCTTGCTTCAGAAAACCGAATCAATTCCTGCTTTCTTTCTGCTTTCAGTTAAGACCAAAATCAATCGACTTAGTTTGCTAGATAATAGATAATCACGGAGTAGGCAGTAGATCTAGACCCCGGGTTGATATTTAGAACTTGCCACTTTACTGCATTCCCGGACTGTGATTACACTTGGTCACAGTTTGGTGTTGTGTCGTAGCGTGTCAGGTAGGCAATAGATCTAGACCTCGGGTTGGCAAATAGAGCTTGCCACTTTACTGCATTTCCGGACTGCGATTACACTTGGTCGTAGTTTGATGATGTGTTTTAGCGTGTCAGCAACCCAATAAACCTATAATTTGATGCACCCGTAACCCGACCTGATCCGTAACCCGACCCGATCCGTAACCCAAGTGACCAGTGACCTGATTGACTCGTAACCCAATTGACCTGCAACCCAATTAAACCCGATCCAAATTGAAACCGACCCGATTGAACTCGCAACCTGATTGAACTCAACCCAGTTAGACCCAATCTGAACCCAGCCCAACCCGCTCAATTGCCACCTCTACATATGGTATTGATTGTACCATATGGTATTGACTGGTATTAAATAACAGCATACCATATGGTATGAAAAATACCACCCCATACCATGGTGGTATAGTATGGTATGGAGTTGGTAACGAGAGGTATGAAATTTATTTTTTACATAGAAGGAACGATTTAATCATGATCTATTGAATTTCAAATTTTTCACCCAGAAAATTTGAAATCCAATAGATCATATGATTAAATCGTCCTTTCTGTGCAAAAAATTTCAAAAACGATTAAAAAACGAAGGAGATACCATATGAAAATTTTTTTCTCAAAATATATTGAAAATGGATATCATTTTGTAGAGCACAACAAACTCGTTCCATCTGTGCAAAAAAAAATTGAAATACGAGTTAGAATGGAGAAGATATGATCCAATCAAGAAAAATAGTTAAAAGAAGGTTTCAGATTCTCCACCCTTAGATATGCAGCCACTTAAAAGAAAGGTTCAGATTTGGTTACTCATAGTTATGCACCCTATCTTGAGCACTAATTTTGATTAAGCTCTTTAATGAGATAGAAGTGCCTATGACTATGACTCCATGAGTATGTTTCATCTAGTGGTGTTGTCGTTCTTTTGCTTGAGTTATTCCTTAATTAATCTGCTAACTTGAAGATTCGTTAGCATATACTAACTGATATCCAAAATGCATGAACTAGTATCCAAGTACTAAAGTATCTAGAGAGTACAGACTAGTATTCAACGTTTGCTAACTGATATCTACCATGAATCAACTATTATCCCAAAAAATTCACAAACTAACATCTAGACAACACAGAATAGTATCCATACAAACATAATTAGTATCCAGATAACACATAAGAGTATCCAGATAACACATAAAGAGTATCCATATTGAATACTAGTTGGTTGATTGAGGATATTAGTTGGTATCTGCTATCTGGATACTAGTTTGTGTTGTTTTGAATACTATTCTGTGCTATCTAGATACTCAGCAGACTTGGATATTAGTTAGTATATACTAACGAATCTTCAAGTTAGCAGAATAACTAAGCTGCAATTAGGCAGGCCGCAGGCAATTCTAGGGACAACGCCAGGCTTGATGACGAATGATGCATTATAGCGTCCTTGGCCTTATGGTCCGATTTTGTATTTGTAATTCGATATTTTTTTGAATAAAGTAATTTGAGATTTCTTATTAATTAATTATTGAGATATGTTTGTTTGTTTTTGAAAATTCTATTTAGTTTATGATTATAACTTAGTATTATTAATTGTGTCTTGTCTAGTAAGTTATTCTTATTGATTTAAGATTTGTTTACCTTGTTTGAAGGGGGGAGTTTATGGGATTATTCCTATAAATATGTACATTTGCTCTACATTTTATTCATAAATGAGAAGTCAAACGTTAGTAGTAGTTTAGCTATAGATTATCGCATATCCTTAGTTCTTCATAGTTGATCTATCTTTGAGTTCGAGACATCTGACGTGTTAATCCTATCACCACCAATATGTATCATATGGCACACACCACCAATGCTCTACATTTTATTCATCAAGTTTGCCAGACTCGATCCAGTGTGCATCGAGTTTTCCAAACTCAATCTAATTTCATCATGGTCCTGTAACTCGATCCACGTTTGCATCGAGTTTACCGGACTCGATCTACGTTGATCGTGGCTCTACCACTCGATCCATGTATACATCGAGTTTTCCTGACTCAATCTACATGGATCGTGGTTCTATGACTCGATTCATATGAATTATTGGTTGACGATTATTGGTGGCACTAGGTCGAGTATTAGGGACTCGAACTGCCACTAGTTTGAGTGCATGAGGCTCGAACCCCTCTCCAATTATTCAGCCAAGTCGCTTTCCGCTCGACATGCCTCAGGATAGGGTGCAAGGATAAAAATTTTGTTCCTTATTGATTGAGTCCCTTGCACTCGAACTGCCCTAGTTCCGTGGACACAACTTCGAACCATGCCACCATTTTACGAAAATAAAAACCAAGCACTCAACACATTATGGCAGCTCATATACTTTCTATCTTCTTTCTTCCAACACAAACTACAGCAGCAGGAGCACCATAGCTGAGGAAAGAATAAGCATTTTGGAGGTAAGTTATGATTATGTTGGTGAGTGAGCATTAGAATTTTGGATTAATTCAGTATTGTTTGAACTATATGTAATGGGTTGTTTCTATAAATTGCAGAAATGGATATAAAATTTATAAAAAGTCTACCCATTGATTCGGTGGAATGGTCGAATTACATATTTTCATAATAGTATGGAATATGAAGGTGGTGAATCAAGTACTGTCTGGATTGAGAGCATATTTATTTGGCAAGATCTCTGCCACATTTGTGCAGAATGATGTTGCATGGGAGGGGGGGGGGGAAAGAGTATGCAAGATGACTTACTGTATGCCAGTTTACAAAGGATATGCACTTGTATATGACTTTCTGACGAAAATGACATTAATATTATGGTGAGACTTATTACAGAAAGAAGATTTCCATTTGTCGAGGTGTATGTTGAGACTGAAGATGTTGGCCAGTATGGTGGTGGGGGTTATACCAAACCAGGAGAAGGATCGGGGTGGAGTTTCTAGTTCTAGATATTTTGGAGGTCCAGCTAATGTACCATTGGTTGAACATGATGGACAAGAGTGGCGAGTATGGGGTGAAGAATGGGATTACATAAGGGCACCCAGACAGGCACCCAAACAAGCATCTGGCAACAACAATGATCCATATGTTGATAAATCTAGTCCCCCTAACACTAGCGAGGCAAGCGACGTGGAAGAGGAAGATTTAGAATCAGTGAGTAGTTTAGATGGTGAAGTTGTGGAAGTTGATGAGAGGGAATTCGAGCCCCCCACACCTCACTACACGATGGTGCCACAACATCCTCTCTATGCTCACAACGACGATCCTGACCTCCCTCCTATACCCATCTGGACTCTTGATTCCAGGTTTTTGGTTGTTCAAACATTTGGAGGAAAGCCTCAAGTGGTTGATGCATTGAAAGAAACTGCGATGCGAAAGCTTTCAATATCGTGTCATCACTTTCGACACTAAAAAAATTCATGTCCACTGCGAGAACCATGGCAACGGATGCATGTGGCATGTTCGGGCGACATATGTTAAAAGAAATGAGGATCATCGACTCTGGTAAATGCAAGTTGCCTGTGATTTGCCACAACATTGTTGAGTGGCACCTCCCGAATAGATGTGTCCGACAATATAATTGGGCGCAGTCGATTCCTCTCCCACCACCGGACGTACATAAGGCACTCCACAAATATAGGAAGGATCTGCGGGGTATAGTAAGTGATTGTCCAAACAAGCACCAAGTATGGATTGGTATGTGGTAAGCATACATATATGTTTTCCTTATTTACTTTCGCTACACAGAGAGTATTTGACTAACGTGTTTGTTAACTAGGTTGATGGGTTGGAACCTCCGTCAATGGCTCTGGAGACTGAACCAAAATCAACTTTGGGGCCTAAGAAATTTTCATTCTTGAAGAAGCTCTTAAAGAATCTCCTGTCATGTTCGTAGGAAATTCGAAGGAATGTCATTGCTGCACCGCCATGTCCTTCCTCCCATGCCATTGAAGTTGAATCCCTTCCGCCATCGCCACCAAGGAGGAGTAAACTTCAGCAAGAGCCAGTTAGAGTCCCTGTGCAAGTTCGAGAAGATGTGGCACTTCCTGCCCCATACGAGTTTGGATTCCCCCTGTAAGAAGCGAATTCGGAGAGGGATCATCAAGTTCTACTCAACAAGAGGGAGGATGAGCCAACTATGCTCCCCGCAATGTCGACCCTCAATTCCAAACCCCGCAGCAAAGCTTCTAGCCTCTGATGGGCCATGTCTACTACTCTCCTCTAGCCACTGCACCCCCCCCCCCACCTTTCCACTGCGTCGACATTCTCCAATTGGACATGGAGTTCGTGAAAGGAATAGAGCTCAAAGAGAGGGATGCGAACGTGGGGCACAAGAGTGAGCGGAGTGATTTCTAGAGTTATTCTATTATCGAGTTGTGTTGTTTTCTAGAGTTGTTAAGTTGTTCTAATTTTCTAGAGTTTGTCTGTATGTTTGAGTTGTTTTATTTTCTATAGTTGTCCATATGTTCGTGTTGTTCTATTCTATTTTCTTGAGTTTGACTGTATTTTTTAATTGTTCTATTTTCTAGAGTTGTTAAGTATGTTTGAGTTGTTATATGTTCTAGTCCTCAAATTACAACATAAAGTCCTCAAATTACCACTGAAACTTCAAATTACAACATAAAATCCAAACACTAGAGCTATAAGTCCTAAAATTACAACATAAAGTTCTCAAATTACAACATAAAGCCCAAAATTACAACATAAAGTCATCAAACTACAACATAAAAAAAATTCAAATTACAACATAAACACTTTCAATTGTCAGTTGATGGCCCTGGACACTAACGCCTAAGCCTATCATGCCCTTCGACTCTACATGCAGAGCACTTCTTCGGGCCACGTCGCTGTCTCCTTGATCTATCCATCTCATATTCAATCTGGTTAACTCTAGGTCGACCTTTGGTACGCTTCCTATGCTCGGGAGGGTACACTACTAGGCCATCATAATGGGGCCGATGTACTTCATGAGCTAAGAGTATGAACGACCCATCCCAAACTCTACAACGTATCGAGTCTTGTAGTATGGCCTAACAAATATAGTTGGGTCCATATTAACACTTATCGCAGCTACAAATGCATGAGAGCAAGACAGGTGTCTTCCTTGAAACTTCTCGCAAGTACACTCTCATGTTCCATTCCTTGCATCTAGTGTAATTTTCTGTGCATTACCTCCCTTTGAAATGTCTGGTGATCTTCCTCTTTCTACTGCAAAGCAAGAATCTCTTCGACTAAATAAAGTAACCTTATGCCATTTTTCCCTTTCCCACCATGGTGCCATGTCATCCATAATCTTCTTTCGGATGTAATTTTCGGCATTCAGCAATTGATATGCCGCTTGGTAGTGCTCAACGAACCATATCACCGTACGAAAGAAGGTATGCAAGACTAGAGCTGATATAGGCATTGCACGAAGACCAACATACAAATCATTGAGGCACTCACTCATGTTTGTTGTTATTCCATACCTATACCCTTCATCCTGATGTAACGTCCACCTTTGAAAATCATGAGTTTCTAGCCAATCTGCACCTTCAGGGTGGACCTCCCTTATTTTCTTCATTTTGTCTACAAACTTTGGAGTATGAAAAGCAATAGCTACAATAAATAAACATAGGGTTAGTAAAGGAGAAAACGCATTAAATCAATTGAGTTAATGAAACAGCTTATTTGTTCTTACCAGCGTGCCAAACTGCACGTTGTCCAAAAGTTTGACCAAAGTGCTTCCCGTAATTGCTTTTGAAATGTCGTATGCACTAGCGCCACTTCCACCCTAACTCCTCTAGCAAGTCATACATTGCATTTGAAATTCCATGGTGTCAATCAAAAAGTATGGCAATGTCCTTCCGTTGAGTGACAATAGTGTATAGTTGGGGAAAAAACCATGCCCAACTTAAGTTGTTCCCCGATTCAACTACAGCAAAAGTAAGTGGGAAAAGTCGCATACCACCATCAACAGTAGTGGCAATGAGTAGAGTTCAGTAGCATTTGTCGGTCAGAAAGATGCCATCAACTTGGATTACTGGCAAACAATGAGTGAAACCATCAATACATGGTTTGAATGCCCAAAATAGTCGATTAAACACGCATTTACCACCCCCTCCAAAATCTTCGTAACTAAGCACAAAAACGGACCCATGATTCTTGTCAACCATTGCAAGAATCAACTGAGACAGGTTAGCAAATGACTTCCCAATCGCCATTGATAGCACCATTTTTGCACATGTTCGCACTCTAGTTTCCTGACCGTTTTAGCTCGAATTTGTGGTTCATTGGCCTATTTTACGCTAGGTTGTGCTATTTTGTCACATTTCAGGTCCTAGCAGGTAAATGAAGGCAATGGCGCAAGTTTCGGGTCATTTGGAGGTCATTTGGCGATTCAGGGTGCAAAATACTGTTGTCCCCTGAGGAATTACGACCGTGCTTCTGTTGGCGTCTACCAGTATTTTTACTGTCGAACCTGGAGAGTGGTCAATTGCAAAATACGGTTGTCTTGCTAAGAATTACGGTCGTATTTTGCTTGCTCTTGCCTGTAAATTTAATGTCGAGTCAAGCCCATGGAGATGTCTAAGGAAGTGAAAAATACGGGCAAGACCAGTTTAGAAATACGGTCGTATTTTTGTGATTACGGTCGGTATTTTGGTAACTACGACCGTATTTCCTCCCTCATCAACAATAAGTGAAATGTGTTTCAGGAAAAATATGGGCGTATGTGAATTACGACCGTATTTCTACCCGTATTTCGCCCAGAATCGGGTTGAAAGAGGCAGATTCAAGCCAAAGGAAGGGGATTCGACTTTTTGGAGCAAAAACAGAGTTCTAGAGAGAGAAAGTGCGAAGAACAAACCCTAGGAGCTATTTGGAGTGGATTTCTCACCATTGAAGCCCATATTGCATCCCGAGGAGTGAAGATTGACATCCCAGAGCAGATAATTCTCATCTTTATGAGTATGATTGCTTTGATTTATGTTTTCCTCTCTCTCTCTCTCTCTCTCTCTCTCTCTCTCTATCGAGTAGACCTTTCTCTCACTTGCGTATGAAGAATCCTAGTTCCATGTGTTAGGGATCTTGATTGTTATAACTTTTGGGATGATATACTGTTTGATTATAATCGATTGAAGTGTGTTTATTGAGTCAATTGAATCCTGATCAACTTCTCTTGATTTCTGCTGCAACATGTGATAGATAGAATCTGAATAGGTTGTTCCAGCTTCTTCAATCGTTGCATTCCTCGCTCATGAGCTCCAACCGAATTACAGGTCGGTCCGTGTCGGCGAACAACTTCTGATTGGTCCGATGCCCTTCTTTTTCCCGGTACAGCTCCCTTCCCGATTCGACCCTGGTGGGTACAGCTCTGCTGCTCTCCCCAGCTCCACGCGGGTGGCCGTCACATCTGGGCAACTCATCGAATGTCGTCGGGAGCTTTACCAGCCTAGTGTCTGCTCCGTCATCATCGTCGAGGGCCAGGCTTCCCCATGCGATCAACGTCAATGCAGAGTTGACCGCGCTCTTCCTCGGCGGCTCACAGCTGGTGATCGAAGTCGACCACTCGATCCATGGTGTCTCGGAGTTGCTGGCCGATGGCGGCGGCGGCGGCGGCGGCTTCCAAAGAAGAAGACGTGTTCTTCTTCGGCGACATCGAGGCTGGCTCCTGGGTTCTTTCATAACCAGGCTCTGATACCAATTGACGCGTGGCGGTTCACGCGTCAGGGCTTTAGAACGAGAAAGAGGGAGAAAGCTAAAGAAAACTGGTTTATTCTTATTCTGGTAAAGAAAACGTAGAGGCCAAGTACATATTCATAGCACGAATCCCATAAACTCCTTCCCCTTCGTACAAGGAAACCCAATCCTATACTGACTCCTAACTGATTACTTCCCCAACAAGAAACAATAATAACCAAAATAGCTAAAAGAAAACCAAAAGTAATAATAATAATATCCGAAAATACCCTAATGACCTAGACGGTCCAAAAACATGCACTCATCACTTTCCTTGCAATTCAACCATCAGTCTTCAATCTTCGATTGGAGACAATACCATCTCAATTAGTCGAATTATTGAGCTATCATCTAACTAAGCCGACGAGTTGTAATGGTACCCGTAATACCTAAACGGGTAATAACGGGTAACCCGTGGGTACCTATTGTAGAAATGTTTGATCTCAAATCCCATCTTGTAAAAAAAAATACGCGTATTTGGGTACCCGTACCTCTAAACAACGGGACGAATATAAGTATATCCAAATACCCGTTTCCCGTTGCAAACCCCTAAGAGTGGTGATTTGTTTTTTGAATGTATGGTTTGTTAATAGTATCTATTGGTTGCAAATGTTGATATCACCATTACTATTAGGTAATGTACTTTACCAATTATGATTAATAACATGACAAGTTTGCAAATCATATAAATTGATTCAACATTTTGACTAGTTTTTTTAAAAAAGTTTTAAGTATATATACAAGGTAGAAAAAAATTGGTTAATAATTGTGAAAAATATTTCAAATTAGTGTAATAAAATGTGTAAGCTGGTAGCGAGTAAGGAATAAGTAACTCGATGCGCTAACCCGAATAACTCGCAACCCGATCTACTTGCAACCTGCCTGAATCGAAACTCGATGAACCCGTAACCCAATTTTCCAGAAACCCGATTGAACCCGAACTCGATAAACCCACAACCCGACTAACCTGCAATACAATTGAACCCATACCCGATTGAACCCAAATCCGTTAAACTCGAAACCCGATTGTACCCAAATCCGTTAAACTCGAAACCCGATTGAACCCAATCTGAACCCGCCCTATTGACACCTATAGGCAAGACTAGCAGTAGGGGTGGTTATACGGTCCGGTCTGGTTAAATTGGCTCGAATTGATCTGGTCTCGGTCCGGTATTTTCGAGAATATAAGGACACAAAATTGGATTGGATACAGTTCGTTCCCAATTAGGTTTTGATTTTAGATTGAGCTTGTGGTGATTTGAGTGGCCTGATGGCTGAAAAAGTGAGTAGGTTAAATTTTAGGTGTTGGGCTCTCTTATCCGATTTTCGGTCCGATCGTGAACGATTTTTTATCTCAAATCTTGGCCCAAAAATGTAATTGTATTGCTTGCTATTCTGTCCCGGTCCAATCTCGATACGTATAGATTTTGGCAAAACCAAAATGTCCGGAAATAGCCACCTCTACTAGGCTGAGTTAATTTTGGCCCAAACCAATTTCCTCTTGGATGCACGTTTTCAGCCTAAGACGAACAAGCAAGATGTTGGGCTTGGGCTAAAACTTGTCCGCCCAATGATTGTGGCTAGGGTTTATTGTTTCTCTGCCCAACACATATAAAATGTTAAACGGCAGCCGAGCTCTACCTCCGCTTCTTCTTGCTTTCAGATTTTGGAATGGTGGCGAGAGGTTAACGGACACCGGACGATTACTGAAGAAGTCAAGGAGTAGCTGTGGATAGATGGTGCACGTCGCGTTTTACCGCAACTGTGAGTTTTCTTTCCCCCATTTTAGTTGTTGGTATGATGCTATGATTAGCATTTTTGGGGGACTTAGTTCCTCAATGATTATCTTTACTGCTGCGATTTCTAATACTCTAGTATCTTTGCTTTATTATTCGCTTTGATTTGATCGTGCGATTCATGGAAATCTTTATCTTTAGTGATTTTTTTCGTTTATTAGGATAAAGCTCGCGCTTTCCCGAAATTGGGTCTTCCTTACTTTAGCTTCTTGTGATATGAATTATGAACAGTTAGTAAGGTGTATGATGTTGTTTTGAAGTGATCTGGACGGTAACTTTCGCTACTACCTATTTGTAGTGAGCGCAAATAATGTATTGCATTACATCTTGATTGAAATTTTTTGAAGTAACATGTGTTGGGGAAAGAGAAGTGGCTTTATCTAGGTGGCGAGCTTGGGATTTTGGGGGGATGCTTCTTGCTGGGGACTTTTGATGTGTGGTGCTTAATGGAGAACCAACCATCTGGGTGATGTTTGTGCTTCCACTGCACAAGGTTATTTCATAATGGTTATGCTGGAGTACCATGTTAAATTTGGCCTGAAGAACTTCATTGGGTTTCTTTATTTTTATTTTTTATGAATGAATCGTATCTACGTGCTTGTATCTTCAGGTATTAATAACATGGGCAATGTATACTAACTGATTTATTCTCATGGGCAGATGGTAAAACTTTTAAGAAACCGAGGCGTCCATATGAGAAGGAACGTTTAGACGCTGAGCTAAGACTTGTCGGAGAGTATGGACTCCGCTGCAAGAGGGAACTCTGGAGGGTGCAGTATGCACTAAGCCGTATTCGCAATGCAGCAAGAATGCTTTTAACTCTTGACGAGAAGAATCCACGTAGGATTTTTGAGGGTGAAGCTCTTCTTAGGAGGATGAATAAGTATGGTCTTTTGGATGAGAGCCAAAACAAGCTTGATTACGTGTTGGCCCTCACTGTTGAGAACTTTCTTGAGCGCCGCCTTCAAACAGTCATATTCAAAGCGGGGATGGCCAAGTCAATTCATCATGCCCGAGTTCTCATCCGGCAGAGACATATTAGGTAAGAGAAAAGTGACTTTGTTTGTATTTTTTTTTTGTCGCATAGCCTCATTGCTTGCTGATTAGGTTGTAGATGTTGAACCATGCATGTTGGTGGTGCTTCGTCCAATATAGTGTTCCTTGCTTCTTTTCCTTGTGGACTATCTTTGGGCATGTAATACGTAACATTGTTTATATATCCTTCCTACCTCTTATCATAGCAATCGTCAAGTTAATAAAATGGTCATAAGAAAGTCGTAGATTTCTTCTGTTGGCCCTCTGAAGATTGGTTCATGTTTTAGTTTGTAATCCCTCTTATCAAATGCCTTTAAAATAATTTATTATTAAGGATATGCATCTTCTAAGTGGTCTAGATGAGAACTAACTTGTTTAGAACAAAATTGTTTGTATACACATTGGTATGATGTTGCTACAAGCAAATATGTTTTCTATGGATGCTCTAGTTATATGTCTGTCAACGATGAACTAGAAGAAATGGTGGTAGATTCGTCAAACAATCTTAATTTCTTTGTTAGTCTTCTCTTAAAGGTTGGGGTTTCGGTTGGTGCTCCTGGTTTTGTACAGCCGGTTTGTTCATGCTAACTTGGACGTGTTATTTTATTGGTTTCAGGGTTGGGAGACAGGTGGTTAATGTCCCTTCCTTCATGGTTAGAGTGGACTCCCAAAAGCATGTTGATTTCTCAATCACTAGTCCATTTGGAGGTACTGGCAAACCTGGTAGAGTGAAGCGCAAGAACATCAAAGCAGCATCGTCCAAGAAAGATTCTGGAGATGGGGATGAAGACAATGAATAGTCGTTCAATGGTGGTGTTAGAGGTTGAATAAATAGTTATTAGTTCTCCATCTATCGATAACCTTTGTTTTACTTCCTTGTCGCTGAGCTGAGCGATACAGATGGTGCCAATTGCCAAACATAGTGTCTCGCAATAGAAACAAGAAACTGCAAATTTTGCATTTCTAATAGAATGTTTGCTCAGCCTGGTTTGCTATGTTATGTTCATTTCTGTCGTGTCGTTTTCTCCTTTTGGTAAATCTGCCCCTTACGGTTAACAGTTTTGGTTGGTGATCGTCTCGTTTAGAAGGCGACGGTGTCTACTCTCCACGTGGGTTAATTCCACGAATATTGTTTTTTTACCACGAATATAGTGTTTTGAAACTGAATATTGTGTTTTTTTATATGTTTAAAGCGCTAAAGCCTTATACTCAGGCGCTGTCGCCGGATGCTTTTTTAACAAAAAAACACAGCGGCGCCGCCCCAGACTGGGGCTTTGTCGCTTTTAAGAAGGTAAAAGCGTCGGCGCCCCAGACTGGGGCTTTGTCGCTGCCATTTTTTTCCACTCCAGCACCACCCATCACCATATATACTGCACCTTTCCTTCGGTTCTTAATCACCAAAAATCTGAAAGAAGTTCTGAAAGAAGCTCTGATGTTGCTGGGAAGATGGCTAATAACAGGTAAGAGTCGTATTTTTTTTTTCCATGTATTCATCATAATGATTTTGTCCAGTTAGTAATTAGTGAGTTTGTTTTTTATGTAGTAGTTTTAGAAGATTTGAACTAGTTGTTCGGTGGCGATCAGAGAAAGTAGAAGACAATTTGGGTGTCCATTTTGTTGGTGGTCTAAGTTTCCAGATGACTATTCCATCCAGAGTGAACTATCAGAAACTTTGTGATCATCTAATTCGGAGAATACGGATTAGAGACGAAACAGTACAAGATAGTGTTGTGATTACAGGTTTCACCTATTGTCTTCCAGAATGGCAGAATGGTGTTTTATTTCATTATGCAATGCCTATTGTCGATGATGATAGCTTAAATGTGCTTTGGAATTTTATGGCACAAAATCCTTATTGTTTGGGTGCTGAGATACATGCTGAGCTCAGTGAGGATCGGGGTGGAGACGAAGACGATGATGATGGTGATGACACATGGAGCATGCCATCCGATCATGATTATGATGACGGTGATGACGGAGATGACGAAGACGATGATGAGGAGGAGGAGGAGGACGACGACGACGACGGGGAGGGAGGAGAACAACCTAATTATCCTCCATATTTTTACTTGCAGGGTAATGAAGAGGACGAGGAATTATCATATGCTGATTCATATGGCGTAATTCCAGGGTCTACTGTTGGTGGTTTTGATGGAGAATTCTACAAGGGGCAAATATTTCACTTGAAACAAGCTGCACAGTTGGCGATTAAACACTATGCACTACAACGCAACTTTCAGTATAACGTGGTGGAGTCGTCACCTTCAATCTGGAAGATCAGATGTTTGATGCACGAGGACAAATGTCCTTCGATGGTGTGGTTTGGATGTCGAGATGTGGGAGGCGATTGGAGCGTGAGAAAGGTCGAGTTGGTGCATACTTGTAGCAGTACGACTCAACCGACTGATCATTGCCATCTTGATGTCGACGTGATATCTGAGGTCGTCAAACACTTGGTACGTGCCCAACCAAATCTGAGTGTTCTAACTGTTCAGGTCGAGTTGAAAGATAAGTTTAATATGCAAGTTACTTACAAGAAGGCTTGGTATGGGAAACAAAGAGCATTGGAGAAGTTGTATGAAAATTGGGAAGAATCCTATGATTTTTTGCAAACATTCTTGCGGGTGGTCAAGAGAAAAATGCCAACATCGGTGATTGATTGGGTAAGAGTTCCTTCGACTCAACCAGGTCATTCAATATTTCAGCGAGTATTCTGGGCTTATGGAACCTCGTATAGATGGATTCAAGAATTGTCCAGGCGTTATGGTTGTTGATGGAACATTTCTTACTGGGAAGTATAAAGGAGTGCTACTCATGGCGAGCTCATTTGATGGCCGGAAGAAGATTTTTCCAATTGCATTTGCCATAGTGGAGAGTGAGAATACTGATAGTTGGCCATGGTTCATAAGTCACGTTCAGGGTTTGACTGATCGAAATGATGTATGCATCATCTCAGATAGACATGCAGGACTCTATGAAGCCATGAATAACATCGGAAGAGGTTGGGAGTGGAGGTGGTACATGCGACACTATGCAAGCAATTTGCAAAGGAAGACTAAAAGCAGAATTATGTATAATCAACTATTTCGAGTTGGTAAGCTTTCTTCATTTAATTTTGTTATTTGTTTTCATGTAATTTTGTCATGAATTTATCTAACCCCTGTGGTGGTTTATTTTATTTTGTTAGCCGGAGAAAAACGGTTGGAGAAGTTTGATCGTTAAGTTGAGCAATTTAAGAAGGTGGCCGCTGATAGAAATATTTCATGTGATAACTGGGTGGATCAACATCAGATTCGTTGGAGTTTAGCACACGATAACTACAATGGTGGGCGTCGTTGGTCTATCCTGACATCCAACATGGCAGAAACCGTCAATGGTATTTTCAAAGGTATTTGTGCACTTCCTATAGCTTTTCTTGTGCAACATACCTATTGGCGATTGGTGGAGAAATTCGATAAGTACAGGTTGGAGACAGGAGCAGAAATTAGAAGTGGTCCTTCACAGTACTCCACCAAGTGCGAAGAGCTGATGAAGCCGTGGTCACAAAAGGTAGTTGGACATTCTGTGACAGCTCTTGATCGACGTCAAGGCATCTATGTAGTTCAGACTCCTCCCAACAATTTCAACATGACGGGGTCAAACACACTCACAGTGCACTTTGACGACCCCAACCGGAAGGGATTTTGCACCTGTGGTAAATTTCAAGGAAATAAAATTCCTTGCTCTCATGCCATTGCAGCTTGCAACCGAATGGGGGCTAATGCGTATAGGTTTGTCAACGATGTCTACAAGCTGGAAACAGTGATGGCTTGTTATGGGACAAGTTTCGCACCTCTTGGTGAACCTAAGGGTTGGAAGAAGCATAATGGTCCTATTCTCCATCCTAATGTGCACATGATTAGGAAGCCGGGGAGGCCAAGATCAACACGAATTCACAACGAGATGGATTGACCAAGGGAGGGTTCATCACAGCAAGTGTGTAGCAAGTGTAACCAAGCGTGACATAATGCATCAACCTGTGGTGGCCAAGCAAGTGGGAGTGGGAGCAACCGAAGAGGGAGTGGTGGCCAACGAAGTGCGAGAGGTGGTAGAAGAGGAGGAAGTAGAGGGAATAGACGTGGCTGAGAAGTTTGTTCGAATGTAGCAGTTGTTGTTTTTCTTTCGATTTAGCTCGCAGAAGTTGTTGTTGTTTGAAGTTGTTGTTAGGACTTTTATGAACTGAACTAGTTGTTGATATTTGTTGGTTTTATATTTAAAGTCTCAATATAGACAATAGCACTAACATGAATTAGTCCGCATGAGATTAAAAATAGTCCAAAATAAGTACATAACAATAAATAGTCTCAAGGAAGTACATAATAATAATGCATAGTCACAAAGAACATAATAATAATAAATATCTTAAAGACGTACATAAATACACTAACGACCACCACGCCGACCACCACGACGACCACCGTGCTCTGCCACTAGATGGCCGCCAGTACCACACCTCGCTGGCCTCCTGTCTCGTGGAGGCAACTGCTCATCTCTCTCCGCCCCATCATCCTGATCCTGTGTGCCGAACATATCATCCACTTGAGACTGAACCTGCTCATCCGGTGCACCCTCTGTCGCTGCTGCTCATATGCCCAATGAGATGTCTGGAAGTCCTGATCCTGAACCTGCAGACCGACACGCTCCCACTCATCGACGTCCAAATGTGGCAGGTCTGTACTACCTGATCCCATGTGCCCGCCAACCATCGTAGCATGCTGCGGTGTGTGAAAGCTATCCTCCTGGGGCTGAAACTGAGGGCTAGAAGAACTGGTGTCTGCCTGAAATCCGGTAAAAGTAGGTCTGACTAGCTGGAATGTGAAGGTCGATGTAGGTCTGACTGGCTGACGATCTGAGTACCTCACTCCTCGAGGTACGTCACGTTGCTCACGTCGCTGTCTCCTCCTCATGGGCTCCTCTGTGAACTGTGGCGGTGGCACGCCCCAGCCCGATGGCTGAGTCCTACGCTCTGGCCAGCTGGCTAACCGCTGTATCGGCTCTGTATCAGGATGTCGACGATCACTAAAACCTATAGTTGTAACCCCTGTCGCCAACTAGTCAGCATACTCCGCCATCTGGTCATATGATAGCCCTCCTGCTCTCATCCCATCACGTAAACCCTGCTCAACGGACTCCATGCAGTCGTACTGCAATTTAAATGGAAAATATCAGAAATGCTACAATTCTAAAAACAATTAAAACACAAATTTTAAGTACTAAAAAACTCACCGCTGTGTTCAGTGCAGCAACTCTCCGTGTGCCTGAACATCTAGTGACATCTCTATACCACTCTTGATGCTCCGAGTGGTAAGCTAAAGGTACGTCACTGTAGCTCGTCTGCGCGATGAACTCATGTCGACGGTTCCACAACTCAATCGACTCGTTGGCTGCCTGTATGAACTGCTGGCCACGTGATGGCCCATGCTGTCCCTGACGAAGAAAAAAATCTAAGCTCAGCCACGGAATGTGGAGCATGAGGCCGGTCCTGAATCATCCCAAACTGTCCGAGCACGCGATCTGGATGATGCCACATCTGCGATGAGAAGCAGATCAGTAGAACTACTGCTCGAAACGTGTCGGACTGGATCACCGTACCGCTGTAGTCCTGACCTCTATAATAGTATGGACGCCACTGCACACCAGCATTGGTCACATAATTACTCCTAAATATATAACAAATCAATTAAAACTATTCTATAAAACAAAATGTTATATACTAACCACGAATGTCGTGCACTCGTCAAACCACAGCTTGTACAGGTAGAACTGATCTCCATGCTGACGGGTGTGGGCCGGAAGCCACCGAAGGCCACGTGACACTGCGTCCTGAGTAATCTGCGCACCCGTCTCCACATGTAGTGGTGATGTATGAGGAAACCACTCCCACGTCCAGATCATCAGCAAGGCGGACCATCCACCAAATTCACCACCAAGTGAAGAAGATGCCGTTATCTGCAGCGCCGATCTACCCATCTCACGGTACAAGTAGGATAGCAAGACACCTCCCATCAGAGATAGCGCATACGCTCTAGCAAACTGCTCTGTCGTCTGGGGTGATGCAGAAAGCGGTAGCTCATCGAAAGTCTCTCTGAGCCAAGCAATCCGGATGACGCCGCCACCAAGATCAGTAGGAGCCACTCCTAACAGTCGAAGACACATAGCCGACCAGTCCTCGTCTGGTATGTCTACTACGACAGCATCACCGTTGATCGCTAGACCGGTCAGTATCGCAACGTCCTCTAGGGTGATCGTCACCTCACCGAATGGCATGTGGAATGTCGATGTCTCGGGTCGCCAACGCTCTACGAGCACAGTAATCAAACCCGGATCACCGGTAAGAGGGGCTAGTGGCAGAACACTAGACAAGCCGGCATCGACGAGATACGGCAGGTAAAGTGGATTGTATCGAACTAAATTGCCCGTATGACGAATGTGGTAAGGTCGATCACCAGCCTATAATTAATGCAAAAAACTATATTAATTCAATTCCTTCACAGTACTCGTAACTTAATCTAATTCTATTCCCAATTTAATTCTATTCGTAATTTAATTTAATTATATTATATTATATTATATTATATTATATTATTGAGCTAATAAAAAATTATAGAAATAGTTTGAAATAAAACTTACCTCGTTTGCCCAAACTGCGTCAATCCGATGGTGACCATACCCCCAAAGAAGTTCCGGATCCATCGGAGCAGTATCGATTGTCGCAGGTGGTGGTCTCATCGAACAAGGATCGATAAGCCTAGGAACTGAAAAAAAAAATTAGAACATAAAAAAAATGGTTGCCGCCGGCGAGAAGAACCCGGCCGAACTTACTCCTGTAGCGTTCGTTGCCGCCGTCCCCGCCACGACGCCCTCGGCCTCTTCCTCTGCCGCCGGGCGCCTGCTGCTCGTCGTCGGACATGGCTGCGCCGCCGCTCTAGTTGGGGCGCCTTCGTCGAGTTCCTAGCGCCGTCGCCTGAGACTGAGGCGGTGCCTCCTTTTTCTCGGCGTCGCCGCTCTTTCTTCTGGCGTCGGCGCTGGGTTGGAGGAGGTGGAGGAGGAGGGTCGGGGGGGGGGGGGGGGGTGTGGGTGGTCTGTGCGAGAGGGCAGGGAGGAAGGGGATAGGGGATAAGAGAATAAAAGGAAAAGATAGCGACGGTGCCCGAGTCTCAAGCTTTGGCGCTATTTGAAATTTTTAAAAATTTAAAAATTTCAAATAGCGCCAAAGCTTGAGACTTGGGCGCCGTCGCTATCTTTTCCCTTCAACACTCAATTTTCTGAGTCTCGGGCGCCGGCGCTGCCTTCCCTCCATCAAAACACAATATTCTTGTAAATAGTTTTCAAAACACTATATTCGTGGTAAATTAAAAAAAAACAATATTCGTGGAATTAACCCTCTCCACGTCCATTTTGTGCATTTCGTAGAATGTCGTGAGGTATTTCGGATAGGAATGGCAATGGGCAGGTTCGGGGCGGTTATCTCGATACTCATACCTGTCCCGTTGCAGGTCAGGTAATTTGTCATGAGGCGCGAGTCAGGGTAGGTCGACCTAATGGGTATGTAATTTATATGAAAAACATTAAAAACATTCGTTATTTTCATTAAAATACCAAGAAAAAAACAAACCGTAATATGATAAAATGTAGTTAAATGATTGGAGAAATTGAGTTTTCCACCTACTTACAACTTTATTATAGCTAAAATATGAGGTAATAAAAGGAAAATTCTAAGTAATTTGACTAAGATTACATGTAATTTAGGTAAGAACGGGTCGAAAATGAGGCGGGTCAGAGCAGGTCGGGTCGATGAGAGGTACACATGCCCCCCCCCACCTAACCACTTGTTAGACAGGTCAGACTCTCCCTAAACAGGTCAAACAAATCAGGTAAAACGGGTCAGGTTGAAATTGTCTATCCCTAATCTCGGGCGATTCCCGTATGCTAATAACCAATTTGTTACCTTTCTATTACAAGAGACCAAGGTTGTCAAACCGGTTTATACCGTTGTGCCGGTTTGGCAAGTGGAATGGTACGACCGGTGGTATAACCAGTTTGTGCCGGTTCATGCCGGTTTAAAAAAATATGAAAACAATTAATATCCAATGTATTTAATCATATATAAAACATATTTGTGCACAATTTAGTTACAATCCAACAAATATCATCATCTTTTTTCTATTACATTCATGAAATGAATAATAAATTATTATTTTTATTCATTAAATTCATTAAAATGATGTCATTAAACTTAGAATGCGTAAGTCGATCATACCGGTCATACCGGTAGTGTCATACCGATTTCATGACCGGCACAGGTTGAACCAGGTTCAACCGGGTGGCATGCCACCGGCATGACAACCATGCAAGAGACTAATCATATATATAATAATAATAATAATAATATAAAGGGAATGGGCACCGGTGTTGTTCCCCGTCAGGCAGCCTTTACTGTCCTTTTGGCGGTTACAAACAATGTAGTTATTGGTCTTTTATCTCGGGCTATAATTAGCTATGATAAAAATATCCGAACTTGTGAATGTCCGCTCAAATACGGCCTAATCAGGTAGCGTAAAATCCGAATCTGAATCTCTCCTTTTCTCCAGGAAAGTCACGGACAACCAGAGATGTGGGTGTTGCGGGCAGCCGGTCGAAACCATCCTCCATACGCTTCGAGATTGCACTGCGGCCAGATTCTTCTGGCTTCGTCACAGCCCGCCTGGCCTACAGTCAAGCTTCTTTTCCATGGGCGAGCGTGACTGGCTGCGTGAAAACCTCAGGAGCAGCGAGACTTTGGGCTCGGGTATGAGCTGGGCAGCCTGTTTCAGTGTTGCGTGTTGGCTCCTTTGGAAGAATCGGTGCACTTTCTGCTTCAGAGGCCCAGGTTCTGCTCTCTCTCCGTCTTCCCTTGAGTTCTCGATCATGGCTAAATGCAAGTTGTGGCATGAAGCGTGGCAAGCCCCCTCACCCCTCCCCTGTGGTAGAGGGCCGACGACTGCCCGTACTACGGTTATGGTTGGGTGGACTCCTCCGATGCATGGGTGGGTGACTCTTAATGTGGACGGGGCCTCTAATGGCAACCCCGGAGCTGCTGGAGCAGGAGGGGTGCTACGCGACTGGGCAGGCAACTGGATAGCTGGTTTCATTGCGAACTTTGGGACGGCCACGGCTATTTTGGCTGAGTTGTGGGCGGTGTTTCACGGCTTAGAGATGGCTTGGAAGAAAGGATACAGGGCGGTGCGCTTGGAGTCGGACTCCCAGCTTGCGGTTCAGCTCATCAACAACAGGAGTGATCCGGTTCATCCTCATGCTACTCTTCTCTCAGCCATCCGTAGGAAGATTGGTCAAGAGTGGTTGGTTAACATCTCTCATGTATACCGGGAAGGGAATAGAGTCGCGGACTGGCTCTCGAAGCACAGTCTCGTCTATCCCTACGGGGTGCATGAGGTTGCTAACCCGCCCTCGGAGTTAGTGTCTATTGTTAGAGAGGATGCTAGGGGTGTCTCTTTCGAGCGTCGGATTGTGACGCCGGTTTCTACTAGCTTGTAAGGACCCCGGGGTCTCCCCCTTTTTTGGCTGTTGCCTCCCTTTACGCAAAAAAAAAAAAAAAAAAATCCGAATCTGAATGATTTTTAGTGGGCACGGGTAAAATTCTAACCCGAATATTGTGGGTAATGGGTAGACATGGTTTTCTCACTATCCAACCCAAATCTGTCCAATTATACATATTTATATATATTTTTATCTAAAAATGATAATTATTTTCTCAACATATAATCAGGTAGGGTAAAATCCGAAATGATTTTCAGTGGGTACGGGTAAAATTCTAACCCGAATATTGTGGGTAATGGGTGGACATGGTTTTGTCACTATCCAACCCAAATCTGTCCAATTATACATATTTATATGTATTTTTATCTAAAAATGATCATTATTTTCCCAGCATATAATCAGGTAGGGTAAAATCCGAATCTGAATGATTTTCAGTGGGTACGGGTAAAATTCTAACCCGAATATTGTGGGTAATGGGTGGACATGGTTTTGTCACTATCCAACCCAAATCTGTCCAATTATACATATTTATATGTATTTTTATCTAAAAATGATCATTATTTTCTCAATATATTATATATTTAGCATTCAAATATAATATTTTTATGAAATTGTGTTGTTTGAAATTAATTTTCTTCATTCTGGTGAATTATTCTTGTAATTTTCGACTTATATTATGTGAGTATTCGTGTGACTGTTAAAATCTTAGATGTAATTATAAAGATAAATTATTACTCATGGATAACTGTGGATACCCGAAACACGAACGGATATGAACATGATTTTGATTTTCTACCCGATTCTTATGTAGGTATGGTCTGTATGGATATGAGTAAAACCCTAACTAATACGAATAGGGTAATGGAAATACACTATCTGCCGCCGACCCGTTCCATTCCGGGTAGGATCACATCCTTAAGCCACAAAATTAAGAAGTTTCTTAAAGTTTGGCTGGCCAATAGGAGGAGGAGAGAGAGGGTAGGAAAGTAACTAACTAAAAGGGCAAATTGGTAGTTTGATTATTTATTTAATGTTATTAATTGTAAAAATTAGTGGAGCAACAATAGAAAGATTTCCCTCTAACAGTCGCCACTTCCCTACTCCCCTCTCTCTTCATGAAAAAAAACCCCAATCCGCCGATAGACTCCACGACCTTATATTATTAACATTTTTTTGTTATATGTGTAGATGATTCTATTAAACGTTTTAATAATTTTGTTGAAAAGTGACACATTTTCATTAAATACGGTGACCTTTTTATTAACATGGCAACAAGAAATGATGTGAAGAAAAATATTAAAAATCATGAACATTATTAACCCAATGGGAATTATTAATGTGAAGATTAATATTTAACGTTTAAAAAATGGTAATTTCGTGGCGACTTGCAATGACATTATTAATGATTTGCAATTGCATTATCATCGTTTATGAAATGAATTATTATTGATATACCACATCATTATTAACAAATCCAATATACATTTCAATGCTTTACAATTACATTATTAACGATTTTAGTACAATTACTACGATTTACATTTTTGTCATCAACGCTTATGATGAAATTATTAAAGTTATGCCACATCGCCATTAACGAGTTGAATAACATTATCATTGATTTATAACATATTTATTAACTATTAACATTTTTTATTAATTTTCATAAGTAGCCAATCATGAGCTCTTACTATAACTTCTGTGACATTATTAACATTTTACGATCAACTAATATTGATTTACATTGTCATTTTCAACGAGCATATAACACAACATTTTTGTTTCTACATCTTTCACACAAGTGACGTATTGTACTTATTATTCATTCAAATAAATACTAGTTCATGATGGTGCAAAAAATCAATCAACCAATCAACTTTATCAACCCAGCTCCAAGTCGTTAATAACCATACAACAAATAATTGATAACGAAGTTATATTTCATTGAGAAAACAAAAAACATTAATAATATTCGTACAGATCAATGTTAAGTATCAACCACCATCCAAAATTTTCATATGAATGTTGCATTTCGTTCAAAAGTAAAAAAACATTAACATTAAAAAATACCCTCTAACACTTAATAATGATATCGTAAATTATTAATAACTAACTTATGTTTCATTGAATGCAAACAAAATAATTAATGATTATGAGATCAAATGGGTCATTATCATTTAAAAATTGTTAATCACCAAACTATACAAATATTAGTTAAATGGGTCATTATTAGTTGATAAAAACCAACTTTATCAACCCAGCTCCAAGACGTTAATAACCATACAACAAATTATTGATAACAAAATTATATTTCTTTGAAAACAAACACAAAAATATTAATAATATTCGTACTCAATGTTAAGTATCAAATATCATCCAAAATTTTCATATGAATGTTGCATTTCGTTAAAAAGTAAAAAATAAAATATTAACATTAAAAAACACTCTTTAACAGTTAATAATGATATTATAAATTATTAATAGCTAACATGTGTTTCATTGAAAATGCAAACAAAATTATTAATGATTCCAACATATTGTATACCCCACATATTAATAATCCATTGCAAAGTCCGTTACTAACTAATATCAAAACACTAATAACCACACCATAAATCAGTACAAATATCTATAACAAAACAAAAAACATTGCAAACATCTATATACCATTACTAATATCAAATTAAAGCATTGTTAACGATAATATATGCATTATCACAATACCACCACAAAAAATGTGAATAACCATTAACCAATCCTAAACTGCTAATAACACTTCCCCAAACCGTCCATAACACATACAAAACAAAAAATAAATAATAAAATCAAAGATGAAACGTGATAAAGCTGCTTCCCTACTCTTCGTCGGAAGAACTATGCAGATAGGGTCGGCATAGAGATATGTGCAGAGAGGGTCGGCATAGAGGGAGCTGTGCAGATGGGGAGGCGGGCTGGAGAGCCCGTGGCTGAATGTAAGCGCCGATTTTCTGCGACCTGCTGTTGCTCCGAAGACGGAAAGCAGCGACGAGGCACTCACGACGTTCTGAACGATGACTTTGGCTTGCTGGACACGACTCAACGGCGACAAGCAGACTCGACAGCGACTGGCAGATTCACGGTGACAGGAACAATCAATGACGACGGCAACAGGAACATTCTGCAATTCATTTTTTAGGGACATTCTGCAATTCATGGAGATGAGATACGTGGGAGGAAAGAATTTAAAGATAAATATAAAAAACCTAACATACTAATTAATTAAAACCACTCCAATACCCTGATTACCCTTACCGACTCAATAACTACCAACCAATAAATACCTGAGAAATTTTACAATGCTATATAGTATTAGTGCTATAGGTTTTTGCTTTTATGGTACAACTTAAAATTGTACATTTACGTTATGGTACAACTTCAGATTGTACCTATATATTTTGTACAAATTCTTTTATGGTACAACTTGAACTTGTACCTTTCTGTGATGGTACAACTTCTAGTTGTAAAGTTGTACCATAACATAATGGTACAATCTAAACTTGTACATTTAATGTTATGGTACAAATTTGAGTTGTACATTAAAGCTCCAATACTATATAGCATAGTAGAAGTGCTCATAAATACCTACCTAAATTTCTCATAGTCAATAAGAATGATTTAAGCAACTTCTTAAGTTTGGAGGCTTAAGGACCTGAACCATCCATACCCGCCGCGATACTTCAATTTTCAATTCAAAATTTTCCAGCATTGAATGAGATTGTTCACCGTGAGTCCCTTTTATAGCACACGACATCAATCATCGTGCCCCCAGCCTTACTATCGATTCGGATACCTCGTGCCGAAAATTCTAATGTATTTTATTAAAAAATTAAAGTTTCAGCCTTATTACTAATCTTCTTAAAATGGTTAATGATTATCTCACTCATATTGAAGGTTAAGATGTTTATTTGAATTATTTTGTCATTTTAAGCTCGTAACGAGGAGATTCATTGCTTAATTTATTCTCGCTTTGCTTTGTATATGCAAGCTAGTACAAGTTTGATGCCATTTACATTGCCTTACCCGGTGATCAAATTGCCTTATATGATGCCCTGCAGGGGCGGAGGGAGAGTGTGAAAAGGATAGGTACCGGCTCGGAAGCAAAAATATTAAATTAGGTATAGTAGTTAATCGGGTATGAAAAATAACACGTGTTAATCTTAAATGAAAAATGGTTGAAGTTTCAGATGTATGATGTTTGATTTATAAGTTGTGTATTGACATGTTCAATGTTTTTATAACGAGCTTTGTACAAATGACAATGGTGCTTATGATCTGCCAAAAATTAAAGATGTACATATTCAATATCTAACACATATTTCCACCAAATCATAGCTAGTTTGTAAAAATAATTTTATTTCAATCAGGGGTAGGGAGTGTGAAATTAGTATAATAGTTATAATTGAAAATGATTGATCGAGAGATCATGTGTTCGAATCTTAACGACCCCATTTGTTAAGCATGTGATATACATATTTGCAAAACCTTTAACCACGTATAAATTGGTTTTTGTTAGCAGAAAGTGTTAGTAAATATTAAATATTTTAAGATCCATAATTAAATCTTTCCCAACAACTCGAGTTGTTGATACTAAACGGTCTTGACAAAGAACACCATTCAAAAGCAAATATTTAACTAAATTATGAATAATTTTTTCGGTAATTAATTATGAATAATTTTTTGATACATATAGATTGATATTTTAGTCATATATTTAATTTACCAAATTTTTGTAAGTAAATAATTATATCATGAATGATTTAAATGCTAAATAAATAATTTTTTGTTCAAGCCTCGGGGTACTTGTCGAGCCTTATTGTTCGTGGCTCAGACGAGCATGTGCTCCTTCCTTCGAAGTCTGGCATCAGGGTATCTTTGACCCATATCTTGAAGAATTACTAGAATCTTGGGATGACATCTCACTTGTGATCTCAAGAAGATTGTCTTGAGTTATCTTCGAAGGTGATGCCAAAGCTGTCATCCATCAGCTTAGTCAAGGAGTGTTGGTGGATTATATTGGAGGACCCCCTACATCGGGTGTGTCATCTTCTAGTTGAGTTCTTATCTCATTGTATAGTTTTTAGGGCGGTTCGGTGGACTCCCCATAGAGGGACACGTAAAGTCCTGTTGCTATCTATTTTAGAGTTAGCAGTTTCTCTCATTTTGTAGACAATTTCACTTTGGTGTGATTGAGAGGGTCTTGAGTTCTAATGCTTTCTAACTATTTTTATGCCATTCCTAAAAAAAAAGGAAGGATAATGTTTTTCCTTCTTCTTTTTTCACAGGAAGAAAGGATAATGTTACCTTTTTTGGATGTTATTAGTCAATTAATAAATAACATAGTCGAATCGCTTAGCAATGAAATTGCGCCCATCCATAATTGCAATATTTTTTTTTTGTACAATTTATCATTGCAAAGCTGCTGATGATTATTTGGAAACCGTAAAACAGAGGAAGGAAAACATCAGAGTTGAAAAATACATAAATGAAACAAAGAAGGAGGCAAACCTTTACGTTCATCATTTCGATACATTCATAATTCATTTCTCCCTCCCGTTTCACGAAATTCCTGAAAGTCAATCGCGGAGTATATTATATAGAACCCGGCCATCGCCTTCAGAGATCGGAGGATTTCCCTCTTACTTCTTCTACTCTTTCAGCGCGTAGCCCAAATCCAAAAAGTTTGATGTTCTCTTCTTACTTGCATGATAACGTCGAAGATCTTTTCTGCCATTGTTATGCGGAATCTCGGATTCCCATTTCATAGACAACACCCTAATTTATGGGTTATTTTTAGCTCAAGAGGGATTTCATATGCAGTTTTGCCTCCCGGGATTTTGCGTACGAGAGAGTGGAAATCAGGTGTTTTGGAGGTATACATGCAATGTGGTGAAATTCTAAAGGGTAGTGTGGAGGAGCTACCGTTTTAGAGTGTAGTGGGTTTGGGAGAGAGGAACATGATCATAGGCTTCATGTGATTGTTTTTCGTTGGTATAGATTGATGAATGGTGGTTTGGATTTTTTGTGTTCAAATGGGTATTGGTTCTTCTTCCACAAAAGTGCAGCTCCTTGAATGGCTGATTCTCAGAGAGTTGGTCTTGGTGAGAGAGACATCGACCAGGTTTCTTTCTTCTTCTCTTTACTTATTAATGTTATCTCGGACGATGGATGCATGGAAATCATTCTTCAAGAGTTGAGCTTTGAAATTGTTGTTAGGATTTACTAGGTTTGTCGATAATGAAAGTCGTTGGTCTTCATTGTTATGATGACATGATACAAGTTGGTAGACTTGATATGATTGCTAAAGTTGCTTATGCACCACAATGTCAATACCAAAACCTGAATGATGTAAGAAATTTGTTTTGTGTTCACTGTCTAATGTTCTTCCCATCCTTCATTACCTATTGCAGGCCATTACAACACTTAAAAAAGGGTCCTATTTGCTCAAATATGGTCGTAGGGGAAAGCCAAAGTTTTGCCCATTTCAACTTTCAAGTGTAAGTTGGTCTTCTTTAAGCTTACCTTAACCTACTACATTTAAGTTCTTGTGTTCCTTTTATATATGCTGAATTTTTTAAGTTCTTACTTTCACTTTTCCTTTAGTTCGAGGTAAGGAGGATAATATGATATAAAGAAACATCAAGCGTGAAAAATATAGTCATACTTATAAAATCCGGATTTCTCACTACAATTGTGCTGATTTGATTTGGTTGTGTCAGGATGAGTCTACATTGATATGGTACTCTGGGAAAGATGAGAAGCAACTCAAGCTTTGTCAAGTTACAAAGATCATTCCCGGACAGCGAACGGTAAGTGTCCAAAGTAGTTCTTTTGGGGTGGAGGAATTTTGTTGTCGTACTTGCACCACGTGCTCAATGTTTTTTTCTCAAAATCACCTTATGGCTATTTCAGTTCAACTTGTTCAGTTAAGCTATTTGTTTACTTTTAATCCTCCATTATGTTCTTATAATTTGCAATGCATTTTCTTTCAGGCAATATTTCATCGCTATCCTCGACCGGAGAAGGAGTATCAATCATTTTCTCTTATATATGGTGATAGGTCTTTGGATTTGGTGAGTTGCTCAATTATGTTTTGATAAGAATACTATTCATAATAAGTCATGACCGTCTATCGATTTATTCTGTGCTCAAACTATGGCTGGGAGCTTTGGTTTGTATGGAGAGAAAATAGTCTACACCATGTATAAGAAGAAATAATTTGAGGTATGTTTACAGATATGTAAAGACAAGGACGAAGCTGATGTTTGGTTTGTTGGTCTGAAGGCGCTAATTACTCATGGTAATTACAACCGAAAATGGAGGATTGACACAAGAACCGAGAGTACACCATCAGAGAGCCCATATTCTCGTACACGACGAAGTTCTCCTTCTGTTACACCATTTGTCCGTAAAAATCTTTTGAGATTTCATTGTTGCTTAGCTTTCATTAAATTTTGCCTCTCTCTTTATGAGATTATTCGCCATTTTTTCAACAGGACCTAGAGGCTATAGATGGTCGAGATTCCGCCTCAGACTTGGATAGTAATGCACCAAACAGATTGGGAAAGGCATTCTCAGACATTGTAACATATACTGCTTCAATTAACCATCAAAATCTAGCAGATTCTACTGCAAGTACAGTTAGCTCATTAACTATTGGATCCGCGGACAATATTCCAAGTGGTCGTAGTTCTACTAATGAGACATTTAGAGTCAGTTTATCAAGTGCTGTAAGCTCGTCCAGCCAGGGTTCGTGTCAAGATGACTTTGATGCTTTAGGTGATGTCTTTATCTGGGGAGAAGGAAGTGTTGATGGAGCACTTGGTTGTGGCGTCCATAGAGTTGGAAATCCATATATTCCAAAATCTTATGCTCTTCTGCCCAAGGCATTAGAGTCAACTGTTGTTCTTGATGTTTACAGAATAGCTTGTGGTAGCAACCATGCTGCATTGGTCACAAGACATGGAGAGATCTTCAGCTGGGGCCAAGGTTTAGGTGGTAGGCTCGGGCATGGTAAAGAAGTAGATGTTCCTTTACCCACACTAATTGATGGTTTGAGCGGTATGAATGTAGATGTAATAGCATGTGGAGAGTACCACACATGTGCTGTAACACTTTCTGGGGATCTTTATACCTGGGGCGATGGAACTCACAACTATGGTCTCCTTGGACATGGAAGTGAGGTAAGTCACTGGGTCCCAAAAAGGGTTTCTGGTAACATTGAGGCAACATATGTTTCCTCTGTTTCATGTGGATCTTGGCATACAGCTGCAGTGACAAGCAGTGGGCAACTGTTTACATTTGGAGATGGAACTTTTGGAACACTAGGTCATGGTGATCGTATTAGCACAAGTGTACCTCGGGAAGTGGAATCATTGAGAGGGATGAGGGTGAAAAAGGTTGCTTGTGGCTTGTGGCACACTGCTGTAGTTGCTGAGGAAGTGATTACTGATCCCTTGAGTGGAGAAGTTTCAGCTGGTCCTTCATCTGGGAAACTTTTCACATGGGGTAATGGAGATGAGGGCTGCCTTGGACATGGTGATGAAAATCCTAGACTAATCCCTGAGCAAGTAGTCACTTTAGTTGATGAAAATGTCTGCCAAGTAGCTTGTGGGCATAACCTTACAGTGGTACTGACGATACTAGGGCAAGTATATACAATGGGGAGCTCTACTTATGGTCAGCTTGGATGTCCCAAGGCAAATGGGAAATTGCCAAACCTTGTTAAAGGTAAACTATCAGATTGCATTATAGAAGAGGTTAGTTGTGGTTCATATCATGTTGCAGCTTTGACCTCTAAAGCAGAGGTATATACTTGGGGAAAAGGAGCAAATGGGCAGTTAGGCCACGGTGACAAAGAAAGTAGAAATACACCTAAATTAGTTGATTTCTTAAAGGATAAGCAAGTCAAAACTGTGGTATGTGGTTCCAATTTTACAGCTATTATATGTCTTCATAAATGGGTGGGCAGCGCTGATCACTCATTATGCACGGGTTGTCGAAATCAATTCGGCTTTAGAAGAAAACGTCATAACTGCTACAATTGTGGGCTAGTGTTTTGCAAAGCATGCAGCACTAGAAAGTCTCTAAAAGCTTCTTTGGCTCCAAGTACTAATAAGCCATATCGAGTTTGTGATGATTGTTATTATAAACTGAAGAAGGTGTTGGAGTCTAATCATCAATCTTCACACACTCCCAAGGCTCGAACTGGAAACAATCCTGATAAAAGTATCGATATGATGGAGAAAGAGACAGTAATCCCCAGATTGTTGTCACAATACTCCAAACTCTCAACTATTGACGCCATTCATGGGAGCAAAACATGGCAGTCGAAACATAGTAGTAAGAAAAGGTTGTGTAATAGTTGTGTATTTCCTGCTATAACTGCCAACTTACAGTCATTGGAATTAAGTCATTTTAAAGTACCTACAATTGCACAAGGTTCCTTGAAGAAGCCCTTACAAAAGAACTTACCATCTTCCAGTGTTTGTTTGAGAACTCCTATTATTATAGATGACACAAGAAATATGAATGTCACTTATTCTGAAGAAATCCAAAGCTTAAGGGAACAGGTAAATCCAGTTGAACTCATTAACTTTAGTAGTTTCATATTTATCCATTCTTATGCTTTCTTCAATTAGCCTATACGAAATCCAACAGCTTGATGGTTACACGGTTGTTAACCCATGACCTTATATTGTCTGAACATCTCCTTGTGATCACTTACATATATTTCTTTATTTCGGTTACATATGTTTGTCTTCTACTTCTATTTGCGATATTCACATAAAGGAAGTTTATTTGAATGATCTTTATAGGTAGAACATCTCACTTTAAAAATCCATCGTCTTGAAGCTGAGGTTGAAACAAAAGCAAATCAGCTAAAACAAGTTACTTCACTGGCTGCTGATGAAGCTGAAAAGTGCAAATCAGCAAAGGAAGTCATCAAGTCCCTGACCACTCAGGTGAACTTTGTAAAACAACCTTTTGGCTATATATACTACGAACATCTGCTCATAATCTATTCTGCAACATACATGTATGTCAATAAGTTAGTTGTTTTCTTGATTTATTTCACCAGTTGAAAGAGATGGTTGAAAGAGCCTCCGAGGGAGAGGGCCTAGATGGCACCAAACATGAGTCTAATGCCAGCCATTCAACAAATGAACTATCTCGTGAAATCGAACCCAATGGAAACTCAATAGATAACCATATGCTGACATATGGACCCAAGTGCCAAAATGAGAAACCACAACATGTGATACAGGCTGAACCAGGGGTGTTCATCACTTTGTCATCCTTGCCTGGTGGCGCCAATGAACTCAAACGAGTTCGTTTCAGGTTCGTGATAAAATGGGTAACCATATTTTTCAAGTGGCATAGAATCCTTACATATGTCAATTGTCACTTTTGGCTCATGGTAGTTTAGTAACATTTTCAGATATTTTTGTTACAGTCGCAAATATTTCTCGGAAGAAGAAGCTGAAAGATGGTGGACGGAGAAAGGGACCAAGGTATGTGAGCGTTACAACATTCATATAGAGTGACAATGCGATCACGAGAAGTAGACTCCTCTTCATAACAAAGCCTCTTATTTTGGCAAAAGAGAAGCAATTAAAGAATGTGGCATATTCTTCATGGAAAAATTGTACACTTTATGAAAGTTAATTCTTGCATAACAATCTTATTGAGAAAAATGTCAGGTTTCATTGGTAGATTTTATTTTCTCTTTCGTACAGTCCTATTACAATTTAGAGTCAAAGCTATCTATAATTGTTTTAGAAGTAAATACAAATAGAACAAGATACTTATTACAATTCATTGATGCAAGCTTCAACGCAACATGTATTACTCAGATCTAGAAGTTACTCTTTTCATCTTCACACTAGACTAGATTAGTTTACCTAATATATAATTCTTATTGATAGAACTACAGTGAATGTCTTCCATCATATGGAACCATCTTGTTCTAATTATCATTTTGTTTGGAAACAGAAGAATATGATATTATTGTTTGAAGGTGACTTTGCTCTTCCATTTTGATAGATTTCAGGGATATAATGAAATAAAAATACACTACGTTGATATTGTCTCCATTTTCAAGATTGAAATATTTCAACAATTTTGAATTTCATTGCTCCTTTAATTATTCCATTGGAAAAATCAATTTAAGAATATCCCTTCTGTATAAAGATTATACAAATTACTAGTTAATGGTTCATGAAGTTGTATTGCCAAATACGCAATATAAATGTCAATAAAGATGCAATCGAACAAAAATATACAAGAATCAATCAATTATAGATGTGGATGTGAATATACAAAATCGTACGCTATTAGAACTCGCAGTTGAATTGTGTATAATGCATAAATCAATATATGAAATTAGCCAATAATGTTTAGTTGTGGGCGGGAGTTCACCATGTACTTCTCCATACCCGTGCCAAACCACAACAAAGTCCATGGCCACTATAACAATAAAAATCTGTTCTAGAAACAATTAGCTAGCTCACAACATGTTCAAGTGTGGCGCGCACTTTTGATTTGAACTCTAGTGCACGATCTTTTAAGTGTTTGAGCTTCTTCGCAACTAATGTACTCGGACTTAACGACCTCTCGATCAATACCTAGCCTCTACAATCCTACAAAATATTGCAACACATACTCAATAAAGTCACCATAATTAACAAAGCCACTAAACCCAAACACTCTCGCCGCTTTGCTGCTCTCACAACTTTTTAAACAACATGTTCGATAGATGCGAACACTCCATTATCATCATCAATAGTAGTGGAGAGTTGCATCCATAAACAATTAGAATCATATCAAAACTAAAGAGGTCACAATTGATAACGCTCTAATTATACATATTTAATCCCTCAATTCATTAGCATTTTGGATCATTCTCTTGCATATTAAGCTGATTTTACACTAGGTTGTGCATGTTTGTGATGTTTCAGGACCTATAACGTAAATGAGAGATTAGGAGAATTTCTGGGAAAATTGGAGCAAGTCTGGAGTAGAAAAGGGAAGAGTTACGGCCTAGCCCATTACTCCCCAAGTTAGCCCGTAACATTCTCTGTAGAAACATAAGAATGGTTGAAAGTTACGGGCCAAGTACCTAACTTAAGGCCTAGCTCGTGACTCTTCAAGGAATATTGTAACTCTAGGATTATGGTTTACAGAAATGGTGGCGCTTTAGGACAAGTTACGGGTGGAAGAAGATAGTTACGACTGTAACTTAGGCAGTAACTCGGGAATCTCTAGAGTATAAAAGGAAGTTTTGCGAACTTGGCAAAGGATCTGATTCTTTGACCTAAAATCAAGCTGCAAGCTTTATGGAGAGAAAAAGTGAGGAAACACCATTCTTGGAGTGATTTGGAGCATCTTTGGTGACCATTAGAGGTCGATTCATCGCGTCAAAGTGGAAAACGAATACATGGAGTAGATTTTCACCAGAGAACGATGATTTCTACTTCTGCTCCCATGTCTTGTTCTTTCTCCATGGACTAAACCTCCTCTACATTTGGGTATGAAGAACCCTAGCTTTGTATGTTAGGATAATCGTTGTATTAACCCTTGATTCTTGAATATTGGCATTGTTACTGCAATTGAGGCATTTTCCAAAATTGATTGAGTCTTGATCACATTCCTTAGATTCCTGCATTAATCTTATAGAGATAAAATCTTATTAGGTTGTTAGAACACCCTAAATAGAAATTAGTGAATGGATTGCACGAGAGTGAATCAAATCATTGACTTGTACCGGAGTCAAAACTTAGTAGTGAAAGTTTAATTGAATTACCTTGGTAGGTTATTCTGGTTGAGGATAATCTCCCTCTGGGTACTATATATTCAAGAGGGTGTGGATTGCTTTAATGAAGATTCTAGACTTCCTCAAAACTTTACGCAGTTTGAAGGTCGATGAAAATGAATTAGAGAGAATTACAATTTGACCTAACCACTGGATAGGGGGACATATACATGAGTGACTTTTGCATCTGAATCGAATCAATATTTCCTTAGTTTTCTTCCCCTTAGTTAGTAATCTTCACTACAATTCGAACATTGGATAACATAGTCGATCACCAAGTAATAGTAACTCTAGGTCCTCGGGTTGACAAGTAAAGCTTAGATCCATTATAATGCATCATGAGTGTGGTTATACTTGGTCACTTCTTAGTGAGTTGGTTTTAGAGAGTCAAGTTTTTGGCACCATTGTCGGGGACAACTAGATTAGTAGGAAACGTTATTGATTGTTACTTCAGTTTAAATTTTATGCATTTGTTACTTTTTTCTCCTTATGCATTTTACGGGTGTGTTGTTTGAGTGTGCGCAGGTAATGTATGACCTGTAGCCAACGGGTCGACTTGCTTTCATTGAACGACAACATCAACCATACCATACACGAGCTTAATAAAGCACTTCATCTTCAAATGGCTGCATAAGCAAACTGGACCTGCATCGTACACTTGTTGAGGACAAATCACACCCTCACGAAATAGCCTACAAAGAAAGAGATATGGATGATGAAGAGATGGCTCAAACGTCATGCAACTGAGTCCATCACCTCATGGGAAGATTTGAGTACCAATTTTATGATTTGATACTTTCACCAGCTCAAGATTGCCGCTCTTCAAAAGAAGATCACTCACTTTGTGTAGGACAAGGACGAGTCTCTCAGGGATGCTTGGGAGAGTTACATAGACGTAATCCTGATGTGTCCCCATCATGGCTTCGATGACACATACCTTATGGGGAACTTTTATGGGGCCATTACTATAGAGGACATGTAGCTCATTAACACCTTCTGTTAAGGAGGTATGCTCAACAGTACCCCACATGAGATGAATCAAGTGTGGAAGAACATGGTTGCCCAAAGATACGATTGGCACACTTCCTGGAAAGGAGGAAGCTTGAAGGCAAATGGCGTCCATGCTGCAAAGTTCGGCATGATTCTAGAGGAGCAGGTTTCCAACCTTGTTCTGACCATGAAGCGGTTTAACAGCCTCATTTATGGTGGAGGCAACTAGCAGGTGATGAAGTGTGACAGGTGCTAGAGCCCGAGTCATTTTGTGCAGGATTGGCAGATCATGATGGAGAGACCTGCCAGTAGGAGCAGACGACTTCATTTCCAACACTCGAGGAGGCAACAACCCATACAGCAACGCAATAATCCAGGGTGGCACCAGCATTCCAACTTCTCATGGCCTGTTCCCACAAATCATAGGCCACCAGGATACCAAGCACCATCTGCATGGTATCAGCAGGGCTCTCCCTACCATACCAGCCTTGATAGAAAAACCAGGAGAGTGGCTACTAGCAACATCAACAACAACCCTAGGGACCTATAGCACCTACTCAACCTCCACCGGATAACTATCAGGATGGAGGAACTAGTTAGCAATTTCATGATCAATACTACCCAAAAGTTTAGCAAAATGAACCACTTCATGGACTTAGCTGCTGGGATTTTTTCTGAGATTGAGGATGGCCAAAGGCACCAGCAGGCGGTTTTGAAGAATTTATCAACCCAGATCGAGAATGTGGCAATTTATTGCCAAGAGATCATTGGGTACCATGCTTGCTAACACAGTGCCCAATCCTCTGGATATCCCAATACATTTAAAGGCCATATCTCTCAAGTGTAGGAAGAAGACTACTAACATCCATGCTCTTGCTATAAGCAAAGAAAAGTATCCTACCCCAGGAACCCTAGTCTCTAACAAGAAAATGGAGAAGGATGAAGAGTTGTCTTCTCCAAAGCCACAACCAGTGGTGAAGGAGCATGTCCCTGAACTTTCTTTCTGCACTCGTAAGCATAAAGACAAATTGGAGGTTGAATTCGCTAATGTCATGATTGATGCTGAAGCAGGTCCACATCAACCTGCCGTTTGTGGAGGCACTATCGAAGATACCCAAGTATGCAAAGTTTATGAATGATCTCCTCACCAATAAGAAAAAACTTGGGGAAGTGTTGACAGTGATGGTGATTGAAGAGTGTTCTACCATCCTACAAAATAAACTACCAGAGAAGCGGAAAGACCCATGGATTTTTACTATTCCCTGCATTGTTGGTAGTTTGCCTGTAGGGTAGTCCTTGGTGGATTAAGGTGCTATCATTAAGTTCATTCCCTATAAAATTTTAAAAAAGCTAGGCCTAAGTGAACCTAGCACCACTAGGATTAGCATTTAGTTAGATGATAGATTTGTTGTGCATCCTAGGGGCATTGTTGAGGATCTGCTCGGGTCTATGGGTGAATTCGTTTTCCCTATTGATTTTGTGATTCTTGACATTATGAGGATGTGGAGGTGCCCCTAACTCCGAGTAGACCATTTCTTGCCACCGCCAAGGCAATCATATATGTGAATGATGGCAAGTTAATACTCTGGGCTGAGAGTGAACAAATAACTTTTTTCCATTTATGATAATCTAAAGCATTCCCACTTGCATGATGACATGGATTATTGTGATGTGTCTTCGGATTTTGAGACCGCACTCGCCATCACGACTGCAGGTACATACGATACCCTTGAGCTCTTTTGTTGCTAAGGGAAAAATGCATCATTAGAGCTGCACCTGGAGGAGCATTTGGCAGCATTGGAAGGTGGGGTGATGCATGAGCACAAGAATTCGGTGGAGTTAGTATCCAAATCAGCTCTGATCACCACCTTGCTAGAGGAACCACCAGAGCTGGAGCTCCCCCAGTCACTTGGAGTATGCATTCCTAGGGGAGGGGAACACACTGCCAGGGATTACTAGCCCAGCCCTAACTCTCGAGTAGAAGGCCAGACTGGTGGTCGTACTAAAGAAGTATGCACGAGCACTGGCCAGGAAGATCTTAGATATTTGAGGCATCAACCCCTTTTTCACATCTCGAGTAGAAGGCCATACTGGTGGTCGTATTAAAGAAGTATGCACAAGCACGAGCACTGGCCACCTAGAAGGACCACTTCCCGCTACCCTTTATTAACCAGATGCTAGAAAGACTGGAGGAACATGAGTTCTACTGCTTTATGGATGGTATGTTCGGGTATTTTCAGATTCAGATCACACCAAAGCACCAGGCAAAGAAAACATTCACATACCTCTTTAGAACATTTGCCTATTGGAGGATCCCTTTTGGGCTCTATAATGCACCAGCTACTTTCCAAAGGGGCATGATGGCAATCTTTGACTAGTTGATTGGAGAAATCAAAGAAGTCTTCATAAATGACTTCTCAGTTTATGGAGTCTCATTCTCTCATTGTCTCAATAACCTAGAGGTAGTTATGAAGAGGTGTGAAGAGATGAATTAGGTGTTGAGTTGGGATAAGTGCTTTTTCATGGAGGGATTGTATTGGGGCACAAGATTTCCAAGTAGGGGATCAAGGTAGATTAGAGGCAATCAGCAAGCTACCTCCCCCATCTTCTGTCAAGAGGGTTCGCAACTTCTTGGGTCATGTAGGTTCTACATGCAGTTTATCAAGCACTTATTAAAGATCGTCGTGCCTTCAGCGAATCTATTAGAGAAGGATGCTCCTTTCCACTTCTCTGTAGAGTGCTTATCGGCGTTCGAGGTCCTGAAGGAGAATCTTACCCATGCTACTATCATGGTGATTCTAGAATAGAACCTCTTATTCGAGCTGATATGCGACACCAGTGATTATATAGTTGGTGTAGTTATGGGGTAGAGGTGAGACAAGCACTTCCATCCCATTTATTATGCGTCCAAGACCGTCAATGATGCCTAGGAGAACTACACCACCATTGAGAATGTGCTGCTGGACATCGTATGCGCATTCGATTAGTTCCGGTCATACCTAATGATGTCCCACGTCATATTCTACACAGATCACTCTACGATCCTATTCCTCATGAGCATGGTTGATGCTAAGCCTCGCCTCATAAGATGCATCCTACTATTGCAAGAGTTTGACATCGAGATCCAGGACAAGAAGGGGGTCGAGAACATGACTGCAGATTATTTTTTACGGTTGGAAGACCCTCTAGTGGAAAACATTGTGGAAGAGATCAATGACTCCTTCCTGGATGAGCATCTTTTAATGATGTGCTTGATAGAGAGCATCAACCATTGGTTCTCGGACTTTGCTAGTTATCTAGTGGTCAAGCAGTTTCCAAGAGAGATGTCGACTTATGCGAAGCAAAAGTTCTTCTTCGACCTGGCATACTACTTCTGGGATGATCCATAATTAATCAGAGTTACAACTAATAGCGTGATTCACTATTGTGTTATGGAGGCAGAGATGGATGCCATTGTGACTCACTGCCACGAGGAGCCTACTTGTTTCCATCATGCCAAAAACCACACGACAATGAAGGTGCTATAGTCAGGCTTTTACTAGACCTTGCTCTTCAAGGATGCCGAGTCCTTCGTACGCCAATGCAACTGATGCCACAGGTCAGGTAACATCTTTTTCCGAAATGAGATACCCCAAAATGAGTTTATTACATGTAAAGTTTTCCTAGTTGGGGTATCGATTTTTTGGACCCCTTCTCTAATTCTTTTGGAAATCTCTATATTATTGTGGCTTTGGTACATCTCGAGGTGGGCTGAAGCACATGCTTTGTCCACATCTGATGCAAGACGTGTTTGTCAGTTTTTGAAGCAGCTCTTCTGCCCATTCAGGACACCTAGGGCATCATTAGCGATATAGGCACCCATTTTCAGGGTCAGTTCTATAAGCTCCTCTCTTCCTATGGTGTCATTCACAAGGTTTCTATGGCTTACTGATGACTCGATATTTGCACATGTTTTCCCCTTTGTTTCTTGATCGTTTGAGATTTAATTATCGCGTCTTTGGCCTATTTTATGCTAGGTTGTGTTCCTTTGTCACATTTCAGGTCCTAGCACATAAAGTGAAGCATAGGCGCAAGTTTCAAGTCAATCAGAGATCAATTGGCGATTAGGGAGAAGAAACTCGAGCATGACTTGAAGAATAATGGATTTCTACCTCACTTTATGGACAAAGAATCATGCAATCTTGTAATGAAAATAAAGAGGACGAGACTACGAGCGTCTAGGATCAAACGGCGACTGATTCGGAGTCCGGACGAGGGAGAAACGAAGCATTGAATATAGGGAACAGGTTCGGCAGTAAAAACACGGGCGCGCCTAAATCAAAACACGGCCGTGCCCATATTTAGGCACGACCGTATTTTGGCCGACGCGCGCGGGCGTGTTTTTAACACGGGGCAAAGCACGGGCGGGCTGGAGCAAAGCACGGCCGTGCCCTCGACCGTGTTTTGCCCAGTGATGCCCTTTTAGGCAGATTTCAGCCAAAACAGAAGGGGATTGGGGAGTTTTAGAGAGACAGAGTTATTCCTAGAGAGAGAAAGCGACGAGCAAGAGTTCCCAAGTGCCCTAGCTTGATCTTCATAACCATTGGAGCTTGGCTTGAGCTTGGAGAAGTGCCGATCAACGCCCAGGAGCAGAAATCCATCCTTCACAGTATGGTTTCCGCATCTGAATCTGCTTTTGCTTCTTTCTCCATGGAGTAGTTCTCCCATTCATCTGGGTATGGGAAACCCTAGATCTGTATGTTAGGTCTGATTGTATGAACCCAAATACTGATTCTATGATTTGATTATATTCAATTGAGGTTTGAATGATTGAATGGTATGAATCCTGATCAAATTCCTGTTATTTCTGCTTTAACCTAGAATGAGAATATCTGCCTAGGTTGATAGAGCATACTTGATTGAAGGTAGGGAGTTGGTGACTTTAGTCGAGGAGCCAACTCACTATTCTGTACCGAATTTACTTCGGTAGTGGAGGTTTTGTTCGTTAGGGCCTCAATCTGTTTACTCCGGTGGAGGTTAGTCGCCCGCTAGAGACTCAGATTGAGAGGGTCTGAAGACCTTTAGTCGAGACTTCAGGCTGTTTAAGAACCTTCCGCAGTATAACTATCATAGAAATTGAACTTGGTAATTGCAATCCGGCTTAACTGCAGTCTAGGGGGAACCATATCCGGGTGACCTCTCTTAACCTGAAAACAACCGTTTAGTTGCTTTGCTTGTTTGTTAGTTTAGACTTGCACTAAAGTTTCATTGCTAGATAACAAGAATTCACCGAGTAGTCATCAAATCTACGACCCGGGTTGACATTAAAACCCAAACCCGCTACACTACACTTTAGGAAGTGGTTTCACTTGGCCAATTCCTAGAGTGACAGTAGAAGTGAGTCAAGTTTTTGGCGCCGTTGGCGGGGACGGCTAGGTTGTTGAAGAAAAGTGATTTCTGTTAATTTAGCTTTTCTTTTCGCATTGTTTGCTTTGTCCCACTTGTGCCTTCATGGGTTTGCTTGCTTGAGTGTGTGCAGGTAGTGCATGACCCGTAGCCAGTCGGGAGGTTTACTGCCGGTTGAATCCAGAGATTGACCGCACCTGTCGCCAACTCAGGAGACAACAGCGAGCTAGACTGGCTACGGAAGAGCGCTTAGACGGCCACTTGAGCAGCGATTCTGAGGAAGAGTACGGGATGGACGGAGATTACAATCCACACCAGGGGAATCCTCAGGAGGCTCCCCCGGTGAATCAGGTCCTGGGGAACAACCCCATATCCCAGGCAAAACACTACCAGGGCACCGAGGACTTTGCCTGCCACCACTATTCTGAATCCGCGTGATCCTCACCAGCACCAGCAGCTGGATGCCATTTTTACCAGGAGCGGTCAGCCCATATCTGCTAATCCTGTCCCGGCCAGGCAGGAGGAACCACTACCTGCTTCAGCACTTCCAGCCGACGATGCAGAAGTGCGGGTGGAGAAGGAAGCCCCTGCTCCCAAGCCTCAACCAGTGGTTAAGGAGCATGTACCCCAGCTTCCCTTCCCCACTCGCCTACACAAAGACAAGTTGGAGACTGAGTTTGCCAATTTTATGGCAATGTTGAAGCAGCTCAACATCAGCATACCGTTTGTGGAGGCACTGTTGAAGATGCCCAAGTACGCGAAGTTCATGAAAGATCTCCTCACCAACAAGAAGAAACTTGGGGATCTCTTGACAGTGTTGCTGAGCGAGGAGTGTTCTGCTATCCTGCAGAACAAGCTGCCCGAAAAGCGCAAGGACCCAGGGAGTTTTACTATCCCTCTTACTATTGACAGCATGCATGTAGGCAAGTCCTTGGCGGACCTAGTCGCTAGCATAAATGTCATGCCATATAAGTTGTATAAAAAGCTAGACCTAGGTGAACTTAGCCCTACTAGGATGAGCATTCAGCTAGCTGATCATTCCATTGTGCATCCTAGGGGGATCATAGAGGATCTGCTTGTTAATGTAGGTGCATTCACATATCCTGTTGATTTTGTTATTCTTGATATACATGAGGATGTGGATGTGCCTTTGATTCTGGGTAGACCATTTCTTGCCACCGCCAAGGCACTTATTGATGTGCATGATGGTAAACTGATCCTGCGTGCTGGGAATGAACAGGCTACTTTTTCTGTTACTGAATTTGATCACTGTGCTATGATTGCTGTCACACCTGTGCATGCCATTTCTGATCAGGTACACGAGCCTGTCGTGTATCCTTCTGCACCTCTCATTTTGCAGGACCCCCCTATCATTCCTTCGCAGCCACTCCATCCAGTCTCGCCTCCGAACAAAAAGTTAAAGGAGGAGTGGCGGCCGAAGCAGCACGTTGCTAAGCCTGCACGGAAGAAGGGTGGAGACCACTACGAGTTGGTCCCACCTCCTGCACTACGACCACCCTGGCCGTCCGGGTACTCACTCGCCTGCATCTTCCCAGATGGCCAGGTCGAGTTGACCGATGATGGTGGTCGCATCCGTCGGGTGCATGGCCACAACCTGAAGCTGTACCTCAAGAGCGACGTGGATCCGCTCTTGGAGGCACCTGTTCCTGCACCTCCCTGAGTATCCACCATGGGCGTCCAGCTAAAAGACTGTAAAGAAGGGCTTGTGGGGAGGCAACCCCACCACGGTTTTAATCTCTTTCTTTTGTTTTGAGTCGGATTGTAAACCGGTTTGGTTATGGTTTGTTTTCTTTTATTTTGGATGATGTTTTTTTGGGCTGACCATTGGACCTAACATGTTGTGTTTTAGCTCTTCTGTCCCCATTTAGCTGTGCTTTATTCCAGATTGGTCCGTCTCCAGTCCGCTTCACTCGACGGGTCCGCTTCCAGTCTCATGCAGTCCGTGAACACCGGTAACATTGTTCCCCTTATCCTTCCCTCTTCTCCATTGAGGGCAATGTCGATCTTAAGTGTGGGGGGGGGGGGGGTGATGTTTCTCTTTTGACTGCGTTAGATCTGTTTGTGTGCTTGGAGCCTAGTCCACTGTCCAAATCTCGAGATTTGAGGGCTCCAAGCACTGCTGTTTGCCTGATGTTTGATCGTATTGGCACTGTGGATGTGATTAGTGAATTGAATGGCTTTTGACTTGATGCATGACAACTTGAGTGTGACTAAGACAGCTTATTATGATGACTGAGATGAGCAGTAAAATTGTGTAGGGGTTCAGTTTTTCAACTGTTTGCTTACCAAATGTGACTTGGTTTGATCACTTGCTTTTGACAGTCATTTATGCATCAAGTTTAGGGAATCAGAACGAGAGATAGAGCATATAGGTAGCCATGTGAGACTTGAGCCTGCTCGCTTCTTTCTTGTGCGATAGTTCCCTCTTCCATGATGTGCAGCATTCACGTTGTCATTAGCTAAGATGATGGAGGCATAGGATTAGCCCACGACCAAATTGACTGTCCTTGTGTGTCATACCCCCTAGTTAGCCCCTTTGAGCCGTGTGTTACCCTTTCTTTCGGTCAATATGAAAAAATCACCCTTTTGCATCTCTTAGAAGGTTCCACATAGTGGTTTTTACATGTTCTCTGTTGTTTCTGCTTAATATAATGTGAGGGTTGGAGGTAGTTCTTAAAAAGTTGGGCAGGTGCTTGAAAAATGTGCAGAGGTGGTGGTTCTCTTAAGAAATGAAAAAAAAAGAAAGAAAAAAAAAAGAAAGCAAAAGAGAGCCACCACAAAAAATCTGAATAGTGCCCATTAAGTAGTGTTTCTTAGCAGTCTGACTTAGAAATACTAGCATTTATGTGACCTCCTTCGCTCTTATGCTCTGAAGAATTTGAGTAATGCAGAATAGCAGAAAGAAAGTTATTGGTTTGATTGACTGTGAGTTTGTTGGGTTTGGAAATGTGGAACCTTGTGCTATGAATACTTCCACCACCTAAAAGGCCTTTTCCCCATGTCCAAGACCCTAGCCAGTCATCTGAACCTGTGTCTAAGACCTCCGGATTAGTTAGTGGTGACACCCCATATGTGAACTCTAGCATTTAGAGGGTGCATTCATGGTGAAGAGACGTTAGGGATTGAGAGAATAAGCATGCACATTTTTCGCATCAAATTGTCCTGACCCCACTGGTCGAGAGTGAGCGATTCATTTTCGCATATTATCTATACTCTTTATCCCGGTGAGGACCTAGATTGCTCGGTCTTAATTCTGATATCTTGAGCTTTGTGCATGAAGTGACTGTTTTGAATAAGTGGTTGAGTCAAGTCTATGTTGGTTGGTGAACAGAAGGGAACTCTTCCTTTGCTCAACTTTATTGCATTCGAATGTCATCTGTGGTGGTTGTCTAGGTTGTCGTTGAGGTTGTCCATTTGTTAATGATCGAAAGCCAATATGATCCACGTGTTTGTGCTGATATGATATGCCCTAAAGCCTGCTTGATTGAAACGTTTTGAGCTTACCTTGTGTCTGACTTGGTTTGCTTGGGCACAAGCAAACGGTTAAGTGTGGGGGATTTGATGACTCGATATTTGCACATGTTTTCCCCTTTGTTTCTTGATCGTTTGAGATTTAATTATCGCGTCTTTGGCCTATTTTACGTTAGGTTGTGTTCCTTTGTTACATTTCAGGTCCTAGCACATAAAGTGAAGCATAGGCTTAAGTTTCAAGTCAATCAGAGATCAATTGGCGATTCGGGAGAAGAAACTCGAGCATGACCTGAAGAGGAATGGATTTCTACCTCACTTTATGGAAAAAGAATCATGCAAGCTTGTCATGAAAAGAAAGAGGACAAGACTACGAGCGTCTGGGATCAAACGGCGACTGATTCGGAGTCTGGACGAGGGAGAAACGAAGCATTGAATATAGGGGAACAGGTTCGGCAGTAAAAACACGGGCGCACCTAAATCAAAACACGGCCGTGCCCATATTTAGGCACGACCGTGTTTTGGCCGACGCGTGCGGGCGTGTTTTTAACATAGGGCAAAGCACGGGCGGGCTGTAGCAAAGCACGGTCGTGCCCTCGACCGTGTTTTGCCCAGTGATGCCCTTTTAGGTAGATTTCAGCCAAAACAGAAGGGGATTGGGGAGTTTTAGAGAGATAGAGCGATTCCTAGAGAGAGAAAGCGACGAGCAAGAGTTCCCAATTGCCCTAGCTTGATCTTCATCACCATTGGAGCTTGGCTTGAGCTTGGAGAAGTGTCGATCAACGCCCAGGAGCAGAAATCCATCCTTCACAGTATGGTTTCCGCATCTGAATCTGCTTTTGCTTCTTTCTCCATGGAGTAGTTCTCCCATTCATCTGGGTATGGGAAACCCTAGATCTGTATGTTAGGTCTGATTGTATGAACCCAAGTACTGATTCTATGATTTTATTATATTCAATTGAGGTTTGAATGATTGAGTGGCATGAATCCTGATCAAATTTCTATTATTTCTGCTTTAACCTAGAATGAGAATATCTGCCTAGGTTGATAGAGCATCCTTGATTGAAGGTAGGGAGTTGGTGACTTTAGTCGAGGAGCCAACTCACTATTCTGTACCGAATTTACTTCGGTAGTGGAGGTTTTGTTCGTTAGGGCATCAATCTGTTTACTACGGTGGAGGTTAGTCGCTCGCTAGAGACTCAGATTGAGAGGGTCTGAAGACCTTTAGTCGAGACTTCAGGCTGTTTAAGAACCTTCCGCAGTATAACTATCATAGAAACTTAACTTGGTAATTGCAATCCGGCTTAACTGCAGTCTAGGGGGAACCATATCCGGGTGACCTCTCTTAACCTGAAAACAACCGTTTAGTTGCTTTGCTTGTTTGTTAGTTTAGACTTGCACTAAAGTTTCATTGCTAGATAACAAGAATTCACCGAGTAGTCATCAAATCTAGGACCCTGGTTGACATTAACACCCAAACCCGCTATACTACACTTTAGGAAGTGGTTTCACTTGGCCAATTCCTAGAGTGACAGTAGAAGTGAGTCACTTACCATCAGACGAGTGCTCAAGCTAAGCTAACAAAATAAGAGCTTAAGCGAATCATTGAAAAGATGGTAGATCTATCCTACAAGGATTGATCTACCAAGCTCGATGATGTTATATTGGCCTACACTGCTTACAAGCCTGTAACTTACGCGTCAAGCTAGAGCACAAGGCCTTCTGAGACCTTAAGCTGCTTAACTTGGACTTGGGGGTTGCAGGAAATAAGCGAAAACTGCAGATGTTGGATCTGGAGCATTGGATTTACCATGCCTACGAGAATACCCGCATTTTCAAGAATGATTCGGGCCTAATTGTACACTTTTTACCCCGTTTCGCTTTGATGTTTGTTGCAATTGAACTCCAAAAGGGGTGGTTTTACGTGAGGTTTCTTGTGTTTTAGTGTGTTTCAGATCCTAATAGGTGAAACTAACCCCGGAGTCGAAAGTTGGAAGGAAATGAGCGAAGACCGGGCAAAGAGGAGGAGACAACCGTAGTACACGGTCTGCCATTGGAGTTCACGGTCTTACGGGACCGTGAACTGGAGCCATAATCCGTGAACAAAGAAGCATCCAGAGAGGGTTTTGAGGTTACTAATGCTAGGGCTGTTCACGGTCGCTAAGACCGTGAACATAAGCCAGAGACCGTGAACTGAGGGATGTGAAGTGGTGCGCTTTGGTTTAGACACCAAGTTCACAGACACATTTCGATGTTCACGGCCGTGAAATCAGACCGTGAATTAGGCTCGATCTCGGTTTAAAGAGCCAGCTGAAAGGAAGAAGAGAGGAGGGAGAGACCTAGTGTGAGAAACTTCTTCTTCTTCTTTAGATTTTAGAGTGAGAAAGTGACGAACCAAAGAAGAGAAGCTAGGGTTTCATCTCCAAGCAAGGATTTGGGATTTCCTCTCCCAAAGGAGGATCTCTTCAACATAAGGAGCAAGGCTTTCATATTTTTGATGGTTTTCCTTTCCCTCTCTTGTGTTTTCCCTTCTCCTAGCATGGAGTAGTACCTTCTTTCACTCGAGTGTTTGTGAACGCTAGCTACACTTATGCGAAGGCTTGTAAGAATTGAATAATTTGTGTGTGGTTGTGTTTTAATATGAATGTGGAGGTATTTTTATGAGGATGGTATGTGCTTTGTTGACCTAGGTTAGAGAGGAGACCTCCTTAGGTTAAGAGGCTCAATTAGAGATGGTTGTTCTTGGGCATTGCATGCTTCCTAGGATAGTTTAGAGAGGAAACCTCTTTTATCCAAAGAGGCTCAATTTGAGCTGGGTTTCCTTGGGCATTCAAAGCCTCCTAGACTAGTTTAGAGAGAACCCTTCTTAACCTAAGAGACTCTATTAGAGATGGGTTTCCTTGGGAATTTCATGCCTCCTATTCTAGGTTAATTAAGGGCAAACCTCCTATTTCATATTAGCACTTAGGGTTTGGTTGTGGATGGCCGTCCGAACTCCAATTCAAGGGTGAAGTCTAACCATTCCTTAGTCGATAGGTGGAGAGGGTCGCATTAGCGGCTTGGATCGTATCCCATTACCTCAAATGGGATTTCCCTGCGGTTTATAACCCCCTAATCACACACGGTCGTTCGATTTTGCAAGTCGTAATTTTTAGTTAGGGGGAGCAACACCCGGGTAAAGCCTTATCATTTAATGTCAAATCCATTTTACCTTTGCAAAGTACTTTAGTTTTAGACCTTTGTTTTCACCAAAACTAATCCGCTAGATAATGTTTCAAACAGTCGAAGTAGCGGTACATGGACCCGCCCGGGTTTATATTTAAACATACTTGCCCTATATTGAACCCATCTAAGGTTTATACTTGGGCCTTAGGTGGGATTTTATTGTGATAGTTAGAGCGAGTCAAGTTTTTAGCGCCGTTGTCGGGGAACTTCGGTCCGTTATCGTGAAAAGTTTGTTTAGTGTTAATCTAGCTTTTAATTTTTATTTTTGTTAAGTTGCGAAGTGTTTGCTTGTGCTATACGTGTTGTGTTCTTGAAGTGTGTGTAGGGAGGTGCATGACCTGGAGCAATCCAATGCCTTTAACACCGCTGGACGAGGACATTAACCGGACTCTCCGACTTTAGCTTGAGAGAGGGAGCAAGGGGAGGCAAGAAGGAGAAGTGAAGGAAGGGGACAACAAGTTGGTCCGGATTTGAAGGAATTGAAGGAAAAGTTGAAGTTGAGATGGTGGGAAATCAACACCTAGGGGCTAATCCGTTTCCAAACCCAAATGTGGAAGTGGGAGCCGTTGAAGAGCCAAAGATTATGGGCTATTACATGGCTCCACGGGCGGCGGATATCCAATCTCCCTAGCCTGCCTTCAGAATCGATCAATTCCATTCGTTTTAATGTCCAAATTGAGATTATATCAATCCCTCTCTCATAAAAAAGCTTTGACCTCAAAGGTTTAGCCTTCCGTGTCTCATATTCATCACAGAATCGCTCCCAAATTGGGTCGTAAGATGGTAGCTTGAACTGAAATTTCTGGTCTGCTTCATCAATGTTCTTCGGACTCGAAATTGGGGCTTTCTTCCCCAAGGATCTATAGCACGATTCAAGGCCACCATTAGCTCCTCCTGACTTCGAATTGAAGTTCTGGACCGGTCTCAACCTTCAACTCATCGTGTCTTTCGTTGAATCGCGACTTCTCAATTTCCCGCCATGACCACAGTTTAAACTCGGCGTACCCAGAAATTGCAATTCAGATTTGAGGTGTTTTTGATGCAGGCGCCTCGAGTCGAATTGGATCGTTCGTACACTTCCTGGGTCGATAACGATTGATTCTGCATCAGCCGTTTGGATAGAATCACCGCCAATAAGTCCACCCAATAAGCTCGAATTTTTGTAACACCCTACCCTGTACGTTTTACCTAATCATATTGTTCATACAATTGCAGAGAAAATAATCTCGGGTGTTACATTAATTACCAAAATTTACCCAAATAAAATTTCAACATGAATTTCTCGCGTAATGGGCTAACAGTTCTTCCATCTAATCCTGCAAAATAATTCATCTCAATCCATGCATTCATAGACAAACATATATACTCACAACCATATGCATTGGCTTTTCATAGACATAATCACAGTTTCATACTCCACAACTGCATACCATACTTATACATGCCAAAATCATCACAACTTACACAATTACACAAATATACACATATCATCAACCTTCCACACCTGTGGATATCTCACACTACATCAGAAGCTAATATGCACATGAAAAACGTTCTCAAAACATTTTTACAAAAAGGTGTGGATCACTGGCCAAAATCCAAGTAGTCGTCCAAGCACATAATAGGTGAAGACAATACCTCATTCTGCCTTCAACTCCTCGTTCTACTGACACCTATGTACTTGCTACTGCTACTGCTGATGATCTGCTTACACATAGCATAAGCAGAGGAAAAGAATAAAAGAGGGTCAGCTCATAGCTGAGTGAGATAATCATAGCATCGTGAGTTCATAACAGAGCATACCCCTACCATACATCTAGCAAACAAGCCAAAGCACTAGGATCAGACCTCAGCCATCCGACATCCCAATAGACAAAAGAATCAAGCACCATGACTTATGCATTTGCATCTTATCATGTTTTAGTCATAGGCGCCTGGCTACTCCCATGCTTATTACTCTCCCGGGAATACTGACCAAAAATCTCGTGGATGTGGTCATATCGGACCCACCACTGCCGGTGTAGTCATATCGGACCTGACACTACTCTAGGTGTGGTCATATCGGACTCAACATCACTCTGGGTGTGGTCATATCTCATGATGAATCAAGAGTCAACACCACATCAGGGGTGTGACATAACATATCATAACGGAATAATAGCATGGGGAGCCCTAATTACTATGTAATTTACCATGAGACCAAAGTACTCTTACTTGGTATCCTTATGCATGATCCATATCTCATCTTGCTTGATCATAATTCGTTACTTGCACATGTACTTGACCTGGCCACAATTGGCTCAACATAGGTAAATCACGAGTCATATAATTGCACTTCCTTGGGATAAACCTTCGGGATTTTTGGAATTCCTAAACCAAATACTCGTTTAAAAGCTCTTAATCGATAAACTACGATGTATAGATGGATTAGGCATTACTAACGGGATTTTTGGATATCTAGAACTCAAGAATCAAATTCTTGAATTTTCTCACCTAGCGTCTATGCGTGCTCTGTTTCTCTCGACAGGGAAAGTGAGAAATGAAAGAAGATGGAAATGGACAGGAGGGGGAAAAGTACAATGTATATATAAAGGAAGGAAACAAAGTGAATCGGTCACTGTTGTTTTCCTACCTTTTAGTTATGTGTATATATATATATATGGTGGATTCTATGGTACCCCGGGTGAAATCCGGGGTACCGCATACCTCGAGTATGGAAACTCTATCTAGACCTCGAATTACCAGGATTTTTGTGTCTGATATTATACCCTAACCCTTAATGAGTGAACCCTAGGTCATAATCATCTAAATCATAATCTATAAACCCTAAGATGATTCATTCCTTTTTGTGCCTATATTTGGATGAATCATAACCGTCGATTATTATTTCTAATTAAAATTATCTTGGAGTATAATATTGGGAGAGTTAACACCTAGATTTTGATCTTTAAGTGTTAGAGTATAGTATCATGTCCGAAAGATCGGTCAATTCAAGGTCTAGATAGTATTTTCATACTCAAGGTATGCGGTACCCTGGATTTCACCCAGGGTACCGTAGAACTCGCCATATATATATATATATATAATTAATACATATACTTATCGAATCGATTGATAATCCGATTTTCGTCGAAATACTATCAAAACATTCGATTTTAATCGCATAATTTATTAGCGATCGAAATACGAGTTAAGCCAAAACGGGATGTTACACTTCTACCCTCCTTAAAGGATTTCGTCGCCGAAATATAACCTTGAGTTGTACCCTTAGTCTGCTTACTTACCCTTGACATGGTCTATCGTAGATAAACCATTACCTAACTCTTAGGTTAGGCGATTCATAACATAGAAAGTAACACATAATACCTCAAGTTCCCATGTTTAGGTTTCAAAAACCTATACTGGGCTATCACAACAAAACCACATCAACAAGTTCCAAACAGAACTTACTAAACAAGATTGTTAACCTGCAAAGTAGGTTGCTACTAACTCAAGGTACTTCTCTCGCATACTTGCTTCAGTCTCCCAGTTAGCACTCTCACTTTCTTGATTCCTCCACACAACCTTCAACATTGGAATTTCCTTCCTACGAAGAGTCTTAATCTGAAAATCAACAATTTCAACTGGAATCTCCTCAAAAGTTCAATCTGGACCCAACTCGATCTCTTCTGGTTGTATAACATGGGAAGGATCCAATTTGTACCACTTCAGCATACTAACATGAAATACATTGTGGATTTGGGATAGCTCTGGAGGCAATGCTAGTTTATATGCCACTGGTCCAATCTTCTCTGTGATTTCATAGGGTCCAATATACCGAGGTGCAAGTTTCTCTTCCTTACCAAATCTCATTACGCCTTTCCAGGGTGACACTTTGAGAAATACTTTCTCACCCACTTCGAAATTAAATTCGCGCCTATTCGTGTCAACATAAACTTTCTGTCGATCTTGAGCCACCCTCAAACGCTCCCTAATTTCCTTGACCTTATCAACTGTGATCTGAACTATCTCTGGCCCTGAGATTTTCCTTGCTCCTTCTACATCCCAACATAATGGTGTTCTACACTTTCTCCCATAAAAGTGCTTCATATGGTGGAACACCCAAGCTACTATGGTACAGGTTGTTGTAAGCAAACTCAATTAGGGGCAAATGGTCAATCCATAATTCCTCCCATTGCATTACACATGATAGAAGTAACTCTTCCAAGGTAAGGATGATTCTTTCACTTTGCCCATATGTTTGAGGATGATAAGCTAAAGTAAAATGCAGTTTAGTTCCCAAAGCATCATGTAAACTTTGCCAAAACCGAGATGTGAAGCTCGGGTCTCGATCAGAGACAATAGAAATTGGCACACCATGCAATCTGAAAATCTCCTTAATATATAGTTGAGACAAAGTCTCCAATGATGGTTTCCATCTAATGGGTAAAAAGTGAGCCGATTTGGTCAATCGGTCCACAGTAACCCATACTGCATCTTTTCCCCTTGATGATGGGAGACCATATACAAAATCCATTGTGATTCTTTCCCAAGACTCTTGGATAACCCCTTCTAGGATAATTTAGGGCCAAAACCTCAAGTATCGGAGTAGTACCATGATCCCAGTGGAGGCAGGTCAGACGAACCAAGGTGCCATTTTGCAAGATCTGCAGAACCAGGTGGGTATCTTAGCCCGCCAAAACACTACCAGGGCACCGGGGACTTTGCCTGCCACCACTATCCCGAATCCGCGTGATCCTCACCAGCACCAGCACCTGGATGCCATTTTTACCAGGAGCGGTCAGCCCATATCTGCTGATCCTGTCCCGGCCAGGCAGGAGGAACCACTACCTGCTTCAGCACTTCCAGCCGACGATGCAGAAGTGCGGGTGGAGAAGGAAGCCCCTGCTCCCAAGCCTCAACCAGTGGTTAAGGAGCATGTACCCCAGCTTCCCTTCCCCACTCGCCTACACAAAGACAAGTTGGAGACTGAGTTTGACAATTTTATGGCAATGTTGAAGCAGCTCAACATCAGCATACCGTTTGTGGAGGCACTGTTGAAGATGCCCAAGTACGCGAAGTTCATGAAAGATCTCCTCACCAACAAGAAGAAACTTGGGGATCTCTCGACAGTGTTGCTGAGCGAGGAGTGTTCTGCTATCCTGCAGAACAAGCTGCCCGAAAAGCGCAAGGACCCAGGGAGTTTTACTATCCCTCTTACTGTTGACAGTATGCATGTAGGCAAGTCCTTGGCGGACCTAGGCGCTAGCATAAATGTCATGCCATATAAGTTGTATAAAAAGCTAGACCTAGGTGAACTTAGCCCTACTAGGATGAGCATTCAGCTAGCTGATCGTTCCATTGTGCATCCTAGAGGGATCATAGAGGATCTGCTTGTTAATGTAGGTGCATTCACATATCCTGTTGATTTTGTTATTCTTGATATACATGAGGATGTGGATGTGCCTTTGATTCGGGGTAGACCATTTCTCGCCACCGCCAAGGCACTTATTGATGTGCATGATGGTAAACTGATCCTGCATGCTGGGAATGAACAGGTTACTTTTTCTGTGACTGAATTTGATCACTGTGCTATGATTGCTGTCACACCTGTGCATGCCATTTCTGATCAGATACACGAGCCTGTTGTGTATCCTTCTGCACCTCTCATTTTGCAGGACCCCCCTATCATTCCTTCGCAGCCACTCCATCCAGTCTCGCCTCCGAACAAAAAGTTCAAGGAGGAGTGGCGGCCGAAGCAGCACGTTGCTAAGCCTGCACGGAAGAAGGGTGGAACCAGGTTGGTTTGCTTGTGGACAAGCAAACGGTTAAGTGTGGGGGGATTTGATGACTCGATATTTGCACATGTTTTCCCCTTGTTTCTTGATCGTTTGAGATTTAATTATCGCGTCTTTGGCCTATTTTACGCTAGGTTGTGTTCCTTTGTCACATTTCAGGTCCTAGCACATAAAGTGAAGCATAGACGCAAGTTTCAAGTCAATCAGAGATCAATTGGCGATTCGGGAGAAGAAACTCGAGCATGACCTGAAGAAGAATGGATTTCTACCTAACTTTATGGACAAATAATCATGCAAGCTGGTCATGAAAAGAAAGAGGACGAGACTACAAGTGTCTGGGATCAAACGGCGACTGATTCGGAGTCCGGACGAGGGAGAAACGAAGCATTGAATATAGGGGAACAGGTTCGGCAGTAAAAACACGGGCGCGCCTAAATCAAAATACGGCCGTGCCCGTATTTAGGCACGACCGTGTTTTGGCCGACGCGCGCGGGCGTGTTTTTAACACGGGGCAAAGCACGGGCGGGCTGGAGCAAAGCACGGCCGTGCCCTCGACCGTGTTTTTCCCAGTGATGCCCTTTTAGGCAGATTTCAGCTAAAACAGAAGGGGATTGGGGAGTTTTAGAGAGACAGAGCGATTCCTAGAGAGAGAAAGCAACGAGCAAGAGTTCCCAAGTGCCCTAGCTTGATCTTCATCACCATTGGAGCTTGGCTTGAGCTTGGAGAAGTGCCGATCAACGCCCAGGAGCAGAAATCCATCCCTCACAGTATGGTTTCTGCATCTGAATCTGCTTTTGCTTCTTTCTCCATGGAGTAGTTCTCCCATTCATCTGGGTATGGGAAACCCTAGATCTGTATGTTAGGTCTGATTGTATGAACACAAATACTGATTCTATGATTTGATTATACTCAATTGAGGTTTGAATGATTTAATGGCATGAATCCTGATCAAATTCCTGTTATTTCTGCTTTAACCTAGAATGAGAATATCTGCCTAGGTTGATAGAGCATCCTTGATTGAAGGTAGGGAGTTGGTGACTTTAGTCGAGGAGCCAAGTCACTATTCTGTATCGAATTTACTTCGGTAGTGGAGGTTTTGTTCGCTAGGGCCTCAATCTGTTTACTCCGGTGGAGGTTAGTCGCCCGCTAGAGACTCAGATTGAGAGGGTCCGAAGACCTTTAGTAGAGACTTTAGGGTGTTTAAGAACCTTTCGCAGTATAACTATCATAGAAATTGAACTTGGTAATTGCAATCCGGCTTAACTGCAGTCTAGGGGGAACCATATCCGGGTGATCTCTCTTAACCTGAAAACAACCGTTTAGTTGCTTTGCTTGCTTGTTAGTTTAGAATTGCACTAAAGTTTCATTGCTAGATAACAAGAATTCAAATCTAGGACTCGGGTTGACATTAAAACCCAAACCCGCTATACTACACTTTAAGAAGTGGTTTCACTTGGCCAATTCCTAGAGTGACAGTAGAAGTGAGTCAAGTTTTTGGCGCCGTTGCCGGGGACGGCTAGGTTGTTGAAGAAAAGTGATTTCTGTTAATTTAGCTTTTCTTTTCTTATTGTTTGCTTTGTCCCACTTGTGCCTTCATGGGTTTGCTTGCTTGAGTGTGAGCAGGTAGTGCATGACCCGTAGCCAGTCGGGAGGTTTACTGCCGTTGAATCCAGAGATTGACCGCACCTGTCGCCAACTCAGGAGACAACAGCGAGCTAGACTGGCTACGGAAGAGCGCTTAGACGGCCACTTGAGCAGCGATTCTGAGGAAGAGTATGGGATGGATGGAGATTACAATCCACACCAGGGGAATCCTCAGCAGGCTCCCCCGGTGAATAAGGTTCTGGGGAACAACCCCATACCCCAGGCAGATGGGGTTCATCATCATCATCATCCACTCCCGTCGGGTCCCACATTGGAGTACTACTACACTCCACGGATTGCTGACATCAGCCCGGTCATCCTCTACCTGCCTATTCCAGCAAACAGCTTCGAGATCAAGCCATGCTGGATTCTGCTCATTACATCCTCTATCCAGTTCCATGGCTTGAAGGATGAGGAGGCCAGGGTGCATCTTTCCCGTTTTCTGCAGCTGACGAACGGGTTCAAGCTGAACGGTGTCCCTGATGATGCAATACCCCTTCACCTTTTCCCCCATTCTCTGGCGGGGAATGCTAAGAGGTGGCTGGAGACCCAGCCCCCATTGTCCATCACCTCTTGGGGCGATCTGGCTGACAAATTTGTGCACAGGTACTATCCGACATCGAAGACTACAGAGATCCAGCGGGAGATCACTCACTTCCGCCAAGAGCCAGATGAGTCACTTCGTGATGCATGGGAGCGGTACATGGAATATTTCTGGCAGTGTCCCCACCATGGCTTCAGTGATGCATTCGCAGTGGGGAACTTCTACAGTGCTCTCTCTCAGGACAGCCAGAGGGTGATTGAGTCTCTATGCCCAGGAGGGGATATTCTTACTAAGACTCCACCCGAGCTGAACCAGATGATCAATACCTTGGCTGCCAGAGATCATTCTTGGGGGCAGAGCAGCAGAGGCAGACATTCCCGGGACCGTGGTGTGCACGCCATGGAGACCAGATCCGGGCTCGAGCAGCAGGTAGCTGAGTTAGTGCAGACATTGAAGTAGCCCAATAGTCTTATTCCGGGCAGAGGTTTGGCTACACCTCCAGTAGCTCAATGTTAGTGGTGTGAGAGCTCAAATCACCTAGTGGAAGACTGCCAGGCTATGAGGGAGTCTACTACTCCCCAAGAGCAGTTGGACTTCATCGCCAATGCTCGGCGCCTCGACCCGTACAACAATACATATAATGAGGGGTGGCGCCAGCATTCCAACTTTACTTGGAGCAGCAACACCACTAAACCACCTGGTTTCCCAGCACCAGCTGGTGGTTTTCAGCAGAGGCAGCCTTTCCAGGCTAGACAGGGGCCAGCCCCACAGTAGCTGCCCTACCAGCCTAGGCAGGGGCAACCATTCCAGCAGCCCCAGCGTCAGTTTGCCGAGCCAGCAGCAGCTCTGGCTCTAGATAATCAGATAACGAAGCTGGTAAATATTCTAGCTTCATTCATGACTAGCACTCAGGCAACTGTCGCGAGGTTGGACCAGAGCATAGCCTCAGTGGAGGCAGGTCAGAGGAACTAAGGTGCCATTTTGCAAGATCTGCAGAACCAGGTAGGTATAGGCCCGCCAAAACACTACCAGGGCACCGGGGACTTTGCCTGCCACCACTATTCCGAATCCGCGTGATCCTCACCAGCACCAGCAGCTGGATGCCATTTTTACCAGGAGCGGTCAGCCCATATCTGCTAATCCTGTCCCGGCCAGGTAGGAGGAACCACTACCTGCTTCAGCACTTCCAGCCGACGATGCAGAAGTGCGGGTGGAGAAGGAAGCCCCTGCTCCCAAGCCTCAACCAGTGGTTAAGGAGCATGTACCCCAGCTTCCCTTCCCCACTAGCCTACACAAAGACAAGTTGGAGACTGAGTTTGCCAATTTTATGGCAATGTTGAAGCAGCTCAACATCAGCATACCGTTTGTGGAGGCACTGTTGAAGATGCCCAAGTACGCGAAGTTCATGAAAGATCTCCTCACCAACAAGAAGAAAATTGGGGATCTCTCGACAGTGTTGCTGAGCGAGGAGTGTTCTGCTATCCTGCAGAACATGCTGCCCGAAAAGCGCAAGGACCCAGGGAGTTTTACTATCCCTCTTACTATTGGCAGCATGCATGTAGGCAAGTCCTTGGCGGACCTATGCGCTAGCATAAATGTCATGCCATATAAGTTGTATAAAAATCTAGACCTAGGTGAACTTAGCCCTACTAGGATGAGCATTCAGCTAGCTGATCGTTCCATTGTGCATCCTAGGGGGATCATAGAGGATCTTCTTGTTAATGTAGGTGCATTCACATATCCTGTTGATTTTTTTATTCTTGATATACATGAGGATGTGGTTGTGCCTTTGATTCTGGGTAGACCATTTCTTGCCACCGCCAAGGCACTTATTGATGTGCATGATGGTAAACTGATCCTGCGTGCTGGGAATGAACAGGCTACTTTTTCTGTGACTGAATTCGATCACTGTGCTATGATTGCTGTCACACTTGTGCATGCCATTTCTGATCAGGTACACGAGCCTGTCGTGTATCCTTCTGCACCTCTCATTTTGCAGGACCCCCCTATCATTCCTTCGCAGCCACTCCATCCAGTCTCGCCTCCGAACAAAAAGTTAAAGGAGGAGTGGCGGCCGAAGCAGCACGTTGCTAAGCCTGCACGGAAGAAGGGTGGAGACCACTACGAGCTGGTCCCACCTCCTGCACTACGACCACCCTGGCCGTCCGGGTACTCACTCGCCTGCATCTTCCCAGATGGCCAGGTCGATTTGACCAATGATGGTGGTCGCATCCGTCGGGTGCATGGCCACAACCTGAAGCTGTACCTCAAGAGCGACGTGGATCCGCTCTTGGAGGCACCTGTTCCTGCACCTCCCTGAGTATCCACCATGGGCGTCCAGCTAAAAGACTGTAAAGAAGGGCTTGTGGGGAGGCAACCCCACCACGGTTTTAATCTCTTTCTTTTGTTTTGAGTCGGATTGTAAACCGGTTTGGTTATGGTTTGTTTTCTTTTATTTTGGATGATGTTTTTTTGGGCTGACCATTGGACCTAACATGTTGTGTTTTAGCTCTTTTGTCCCCATTTAGCCGTGCTTTATTCCAGATTGGTCCCTCTCCAGTACGCTTCACTCGACGGGTCCGCTTCCAGTCTCATGCAGTCCGTGAACACCGGTAACATTGTTCCCCTTATCCTTCCCTCTTCTCCATTGAGGGCAATGTCGATATTAAGTGTGTGGGGGGGGGGGATGTTTCTCTTTTGACTGTGTTAGATCTGTTTGTGTGCTTGGAGCCTAGTCCACTGTCCAAATCTCGAGATTTGAGGGCTCCAAGCACTGCTGTTTGCCTGATGTTTGATCGTATTGGCACTGTGGATGTGATTAGTGAATTGAATGGCTTTTGACTTGATGCATGACAACTTGAATGTGACTAATACAGCTTATTATGATGACTTAGATGAGCAGTAAAATTGTGTAGGGGTTCAGTTTTTCAACTGTTTGCTTACCAAATGTGACTTGGTTTGATCACTTGCTTTTGACAGTCATTTATGCATCTAGTTTAGGGAATCAGAACGAGAGATAGAGCATATAGGTAGCCATGTGAGACTTGAGCCTGCTCTCTTCTTTCTTGTGCGATAGTTCCCTCTTCCATGATGTGCAGCATTCACGTTGTCATTAGCTAAGATGATGGAGGCATAGGATTAGCCCACGACCAAATTGACTGTCCTTGTGTGTCATACCCCCTAGTTAGCCCCTTTGAGCCGTGTGTTACCCTTTCTTTCGGTCAATATGAAAAAATCACCCTTTTGCATCTCTTAGAAGGTTCCACATAGTGGTTTTTACATGTTCTCTGTTGTTTCTGCTTAATATAATGTGAGGGTTGGAGGTAGTTCTTAAAAAGTTGGGAAGGTGCTTGAAAAATGTGCAGAGGTGGTGGTTCTCTTAAGAAATGAAAAAAAAAAATGAAAGCAAAAGAGAGCCACCACCAAAAATCTGAATAGTGCCCATTAAGTAGTGTTTCTTAGCAGTCTGACTTAGAAATACTAGCATTTATGTGACCTCCTTCGCTCTTATGCTCTGAAGAATTTGAGTAATGCAGAATAGCAGAAAGAAAGTTATTGGTTTGATTGACTGTGAGTTTGTTGGGTTTGGAAATGTGGAACCTTGTGCTATGAATACTTCCACCACCTAAAAGGCCTTTTCCCCATGTCCAAGACCCTAGCCAGTCATCTGAACTTGAGATTTAATTATCGCGTCTTTGGCCTATTTTACGCTAGGTTGTGTTCCTTTGTTACATTTCAGGTCCTAGCACATAAAGTGAAGCATAGGCGCAAGTTTCAAGTCAATCAGAGATCAATTGGCGATTCGGGAGAAGAAACTCGAGCATGACCTGAAGAAGAATGGATTTCTACCTCACTTTATGGACAAAGAATCATGCAAGCTTGTCATGAAAAGAAAGAGGACAAGACTACGAGCGTCTGGGATCAAACAGCGACTGATTCGGAGTCTGGACGAGGGAGAAACGAAGCATTGAATATAGGGGAACAGGTTCGGCAGTAAAAACACGGGCGCGCCTAAATCAAAACACGGCCGTGCCCATATTTAGGCACGACCGTGTTTTGGCCGACGCGCGCGGGCGTGTTTTTAACACGGGGCAAAGCACGGGCGGGCTGGAGCAAAGCACGGTCGTGCCAACGACCGTGTTTTGCCTAGTGATGCCCTTTTAGGCAGATTTCAGCCAAAACAGAAGGGGATTGGGGAGTTTTAGAGAGATAGAGCGATTCCTAGAGAGAGAAAGCGACGAGCAAGAGTTCCCAAGTGCCCTAGCTTGATCTTCATCACCATTGGAGCTTGGCTTGAGCTTGGAGAAGTGTCGATCAACGCCCAGGAGCAGAAATCCATCCTTCACAGTATGGTTTCCGCATCTGAATCTGCTTTTGCTTCTTTCTCCATGGAGTAGTTCTCCCATTCATCTGGGTATGGGAAACCCTAGATCTGTATGTTAGGTCTGATTGTATGAACCCAAGTACTGATTCTATGATTTGATTATATTCAATTGAGGTTTGAATGATTGAATGGCATGAATCCTGATCAAATTCCTGTTATTTCTGCTTTAACCTAGAATGAGAATATCTGCCTAGGTTGATAGAGCATCCTTGATTTAAGGTAGGGAGTTGGTGACTTTAGTCGAGGAGCCAACTCACTATTCTGTACCGAATTTACTTCGGTAGTGGAGGTTTTGTTCGTTAGGGCCTCAATCTGTTTACTCCGGTGGAGGTTAGTCGCTCGCTAGAGACTCAGATTGAGAGGGTCTGAAGACCTTTAGTCGAGACTTCAGGCTGTTTAAGAACCTTCCGCAGTATAACTATCATAGAAACTGAACTTGGTAATTGCAATCCGGCTTAACTGCAGTCTAGGGGGAACCATATCCGGGTGACCTCTCTTAACCTGAAAACAACCGTTTAGTTGCTTTGCTTGTTTGTTAGTTTAGACTTGCACTAAAGTTTCATTGCTAGATAACAAGAATTCACCGAGTAGTCATCAAATCTAAGACTCGGGTTGACATTAACACCCAAACCCGCTATACTACACTTTAGGAAGTGGTTTCACTTGGCCAATTCCTAGAGTGACAGTAGAAGTGAGTCACTTACCATCAGACGAGTGCTCAAGCTGAGCTAACAAAATAAGAGCTTAAGCGAATCATTGAAAAGATGGTAGATCTATCCTACAAGGATTGATCTACCAAGCTCGATGATATTATATTGGCCTACACTGCTTACAAGCCTGTAACTTACCCGTCAAGCTAGAGCACAAGGCCTTCTGAGACCTTAAGCTGCTTGACTTGGACTTGAGGGTTGCAGGAAATAAGCGAAAACTGCAGATGTTCGATCTGGAGCATTGGCTTTACCATGCCTACGAGAATACCCGCATGTTCAAGAATGATTCGGGCCTAATTGTACACTTTTTACCCCGTTTCGCTTTGATGTTTGTTGCAATTGAACTCCAAAAGGGGTGGTTTTACGTGAGGTTTCTTGTGTTTTAGTGTGTTTCAGATCCTAATAGGTGAAACTAACCCCGGAGTCGAAAGTTGGAAGGAAATGAGCGAAGACCGGGCAAAGAGGAGGTGAAACATATATACTCACAACCATATGCATTGGCTTTTCATAGACATAATCACAGTTTCATACTCCACAACTGCATACCATACTTATACATGCCATAATCATCACAACTTACACAATTACACAAATATACACATATCATCAACCTTCCACACCTGTGGATATCTCACACTACATCAGAAGCTAATATGCACATGAAAAAAGTTCTCAAAACATTTTTACAAAAAGGTGTGGATCACTGGCCAAAATCCAAGTAGTCGTCGAAGCACATAATAGTTGAAGACAATACCTCATTCTGCCTTCAACTCCTCGTTCTACTGACACCTATGTACTTGCTACTGCTACTGCTGATGATCTGCTTACACATAGCATAAGCAGAGGAAAAGAATAAAAGAGGGTCAGCTCATAGCTGAGTGAGATAATCATAGCATCGTGAGTTCATAACAGAGCATACCCCTACCATACATCTAGCAAACAAGCCAAAGCACTAGGATCAGACCTCAGCCATCCGACATCCCAATAGACAAAAGAATCAAGCACCATGACTTATGCATTTGCATCTTATCATGTTTTAGTCATAGGCGCCTGGCTACTCCCATGCTTATTACTCTCCCGGGAATACGGACCAAACATCTCGTGGATGTGGTCATATCGGACCCACCACTGCCGGTGTAGTCATATCGGACCTGACACTACTCTAGGTGTGGTCATATCGGACTCAACACCACTCTGGGTGTGGTCATATCTCATGATGAATCAAGAGTCAACACCACATCAGGGGTGTGACATAACATATCATAACGGAGTAATAGCATGGGGAGCCCTAATTACTATGTAATTTACCATGAGACCAAAGTACTCTTACTTGGTATCCTTATCCATGATCCATATCTCATCTTGCTTAATTATAATTCGTTACTTGCACATGTACTTGACCTGGCCACAATTGGCTCAACATAGGTAAATCACGAGTCGTATAATTGCACTTCCTTGGGATAAACCCTCGTGCAAGCCATCCTCCTTAAACGTCATAATATCACTAGGGAATATATATTTTCCCACATGTGCATCCAAATACAACAATCATGAAAAATCATAACAATCACCTTCGCGAACCATCATAAAACATATTAACAGTCAAGCCCACAATATGCAATATATCCACAATCATCAGCATAAACAAGGTCTATATCGATTAGGGCAAGTCAATAATATCATACAATAATCCATGGTTCATCATATAGCAGAAAAGTCCATACACCCCTAATCATGCCATTCTAGTTCACCTAGGTCAATTCTAAGCATCAATATATAACTATCGTGATACGAGAAACCCTGTATGCCGTGCTAATCCCTCACCCGTTCTAGTCGTTCAAACACCGGTTTTAGCCTCCCGAACTAAACTTCACTTTTCTCAAACAAACTCAGAATCAAAATCCGAGATTGTCCCAATATCCCCTGCAGTATCCCCGTCAATGTTAGTACTAAGCTCCGGATCAGATTCTCGATAAAAACACATCAAACCCTTGGCGGAGCTAAGTTCAGCGATCCCGGCTCCGGTCTAAATAATATCCAAAATTCATGGATTAGAACCAGAGGATTAATTACCTCGCTGCAGGAAGCTCGTATATGAAATTTGGGCTCAATTCGGCTTCCAGATACTCCGAAATCCTAATTTGGCTTATCGGGAATTCAAGAAATTCCTAAACCAAATACTCGTTTAAAACCTCTTAATCGATAAACTACGATGTATAGATGGATTAGGCATTACTAACGGGATTTTTGGATCTCTAGAACTCAAGAATCAAATTCTTGAATTTTCTCACCTAGCGTCTATGCGTGCTCTGTTTCTCTCGACAGGGAAAGTGAGAAATGAAAGAAGATGGAAATGGACAGGAGGGGGAAAAGTACAATGTATATAAGAGGAAGGAAACAAAGTGAATCGGTCACTGTTGTTTTCCTACCTTTTAATTATGTGTATATATATATATAAAATTAATACATATACTTATCGAATCGATTGATAATCCGATTTTCGTCGAAATACTATCAAAACATTCGATTTTAATCGCGTAATTTATTAGCAATCGAAATACGAGTTAAGCCAAAACGGGATGTTACAATTCTACCCTCCTTAAAGGATTTCGTCGCCGAAATATAACCTTGAGTTGTACCCTTAGTCTGCTTACTTACCCTTGACATCGTCTATCGTAGATAAACCATTACCTAACTCTTAGGTTAGGCGATTCATAACATAGAAAGTAACACATAACACCTCAAGTTCCCATGTTTAGGTTTCAAAAACCTATACTGGGCTATCACAACAAAACCACATCAACAAGTTCAAAACGGAACTTACTAAACAAGATTGTTAACCTGCAAAGTAGGTTGCTACTAACTCAAGGTACTTCTCTCGCATACTTGCTTCAGTCTCCCAGTTAGCACTCTCACTTTCTTGATTCCTCCACACAAACTTCAACATTGGAATTTCCTTCCTACGAAGAGTCTTAATCTGAAAATCAACAATCTCAACTGGAATCTCCTCAAAAGTTCAATCTGGACCCAACTCGATCTCTTCTGGTTGTATAACATGGGAAGGATCCAATTTGTACCACTTCAGCATACTAACATGAAATACATTGTGGATTTGGGATAGCTCTAGAGGCAATGCTAGTTTATATGCCACTGGTCCAATCTTCTCTGTGATTTCATAGGGTCCAATATACCGAGGTGCAAGTTTCTCTTCCTTACCAAATCTCATTACGCCTTTCCAGGGTGACACTTTGCGAAATACTTTCTCACCCACTTCGAAATTAACTTCGCGCCTATTCATGTCAACATAAACTTTCTGTCGATCTTGAGCCACCCTCAAATGCTCCCTAATTTCCTTGACCTTATCAACTGTGATCTGAACCATCTCTGGCCCTGAGATTTTCCTTGCTCCTTCTACATCCCAACATAATGGTGTTCTACACTTTCTCCCATAAAAGTGCTTCATATGGTGGAACACCCAAGCTACTATGGTACTGGTTGTTGTAAGCAAACTCAATTAGAGGCAAATGGTCAATCCATGATTCCTCCCATTGTATTACACATGATAGAAGTAACTCTTCCAAGGTAAGGATGATTCTTTCACTTTGCCCATCTGTTTGAGGATGATAAGCTAAAGTAAAATGCAGTTTAGTTCCCAAAGCATCATGTAAACTTTGCCAAAACCGAGATGTGAAGCTCGGGTCTCGATCAGAGACAATAGAAATTGGCACACCATGCAATCTGACAATCTCCTTAATATATAGTTGAGACAAAGTCTCCAATGATGGTTTCCATCTAATGGGTAAAAAGTGAGCTGATTTGGTCAATCGGTCCACAGTAACCCATACTGCATCTTTTCCCCTTGATGATGGGAGACCATATACAAAATCCATTGTGATTCTTTCCCAAGACTCTTGGATAACCCCTTCTAGGTTAATTTAGGGCCAAAACCTCAAGTATCGGAGTAGTACCATGATCCCACCATGATTGGTTTCTCTTCATCGTCCGGATTAAGTTTCGAGGGGTTGGTTAGCAATCCTTAGTTTACCGATTTAGAGGGGCTAGATCGTCTAGCCTAGAGTTGCAATCCTTAACTGAAAGGTTAAGAGAGTAAGACCACTAACTTGATGCAACAATCCTAGATTGGTCAACTAAGAGAATTAGAGTTTCCTTGGTTTCTCGGTCAAGAGAGCTAGATTCCCTAGCTTCTTACCTTATTCGATCAACTAGGAGAGTTTGCCCCTAGCTAGTTGCACCCACCTCACGGTATATGAACACATCCTTCACACTAGAGTTTTGTTCATGTTTTCATAATACGAGACTAGGGGAAGCAATACCCAAGTGAAGTCCTCTCATATAGAATTCTCCTCGATTTACTTTCCATGTTTGTGTATTTTGTAGTTTTCTTAGTATTAAACCCAAAACCATTTGCTAGATAAAAACCTAAGAGATTGAATTAGGGGTACATGGACCGGACCGGGTTTGGCATTTAAAACATACTTTCCCTATACTGCAATCGCCTAGAGTTTATGCTTGATCTCTAGTCGGGATTTAAATCGCGGTGTAGTCTGTGCGAGTCCAAAGGCCACAGAAAAGAGCTCACTCACCACATTCAACAAAACCTACTTATCTAGACATTTGCATAGTAGACATAGGCTAGGGTGAGGGATAGTTCCACGAAGTACCTTCTTTTATCCTTATTTACTCTCTTTACTAGTTATTTCGCTTGAATCCTCCAACAAAACCCTTAAACCGATCAACTAGATAACAACAACGTGGAAAGTATGCTATGAAAACACCATTTTTGGTTAAACTTGGCCTTGTATGAGGTAGTTATTGATACATGCTAACTATTAACAATAATCTATACGAACATAATCGATCAAGCTTTTTAGCATCGTTGCCGAGGAACCTCGGTAACTAGTAGAAAACCGTCGAATTGTTAGTTTAGCCTTTATTTTCTTTGTTCTGTTTTTATTTTATTTTGTTATTATTGTGGTTTCTTTCGTTTTGTGGTTTGTTATCGAACTTTGTGCGTCACGGGTTGTAGAGTTTTTATGTGTGTATAGACTATTCCTCATGGATCGAAGCAAAATGGAACGAGTTGCAAAGGAGACTATCACTACACTTCGCAGTCAACCTCAATTCTAAGGAAGGGTGGGGGATGACGAGAGTACTCTCGATCATATGGCTTACTTCTTGAAGGCTACCAAGGCTGTGAGGATACTAGGGTGCACTCAAGATCCAATCAATGGTATTTTCTTCATTTACACTCTGCGAGGGGATCCCGCCATCTGGTATAAGGATTTTCAAGCTATTGTGATGAGCCCTAGATGGGTATCTTGATCAAAATTGCGCAACAGAGATTTGATCGAACTCAATTCCAAAACTCGAACCAAAGGCAGGGTTGTTTTTAAGAGTTTTCCAACGAAACCTTTTGTTCAATCTTACACCGGAAGAAGGCTCGAAAGATATGGGTAGACGCTGACCACGATCAAGGTGATTACTCGATCGATACAAGCACACAAGTTGTTGACACGCCAAAACACAATACCAAACTGCGACCAAGTATAATCGCAGTCCGGGAACGCAGTAAAGTGGCAAGTTCTAAATATCAACCCGGGGTCTAGATCTACTGCCTACTCCGTGATTATCTATTATCTAGCCAACTAAGTCGATTGATTGTTGTTTTAACTAAAATCTGAAAGAAAGCAGGAATTGGTTCAGTTTTCTCAAGCAAAGGAAGAGTCACTCGGGAATGAGTCCCCCTAGCTCCTTAGTTAAGTCTCAATTGTAATTACCCTGGGTTGATTTACTGTTGATTAGACTGCGGAAGATCCGACAGTAGCTTGGAATCTCTTAAGCTGACCAAGCCTTCTCAGTCTAATTACCAGGCAGACGACTAGTCTTCACCGGGATAGAAAGCTGAAGCAATAAGCACAGAACTCCACTACTGGAATTGGATTCCAGTACAAAGCAGTAGACTAACTAACTCTTGTATAGCCAATCTCCTACTACCGAATGAAGAAGCTCTAACAACCTAATCAGATTCTATCTATCTCAGGTTGCAGCAGAAATCAAGAAAAGCTTATCAGACTTCAATCAATTCAATTAAACATGCATCATTCGATTAAAACCAAGCAGTATAATCATCCCAAGTCATTACAATCAAATCACTAACACATGGAACTAGGGTTCTTCATACCCAAGTGAGAGAAGGGTTCTACTCCATAGAGAGAGAGAGGAAAATAGAAATTAGAGTAGTCATACTCATAAAGATGACGAAAATCTGCTCTGGGATGTCAATCTTCACTCCTGGGGATGCAATCTGGGCTTCAATGGTGAGAAATCCACTCCAAATAGCTCCTAGGGTTTGTTCTTCGCCCTTTCTCTCTCTACAACTCTGTTTTTCCTCTGAAAAGTCGATTCCCTCACTTGTGGCTCAAATTTGGGTAAAAACCATAATTCCCGACTCATACGGGTAGGCCACACGGCCGTGTGGCTTACCCGGATGCCCGTGTGAGAGACAAAACGCCGCGTTCCGAGTAATTGGATTTCAGGCTTCCTACACGGCCAGGGACACACGGCCGTGTGGCATGCCCAGTCTGCCCGTGTGAAGCCTCGTAGAATTCCACACGGCCACAATGATTTCCTACACGGCCGTGTGGGTTTTATGGGTGCCCGTGTGGCTTCCTCAGCAACTCGCCACACGTCCGATCTTCGTCCAATCGACACCGAACTCGCTCCCAAACCTTCATTCACGTACTAGGACCTGAAATATCACAAACAAGCACAACCTAGCGTGAAATCGGCCTAAAACACGAGAATCAACATCTCAAACAGCACAAGAATATGGGTAAAAACATGTGCAATTAACGGTTTATCAAACTCCCCCACACTTAACCGTTTGCTTGTCCCCAAGCAAACCAAGTCAGACACAAGGTAAGCTCACATATTTCAATCATACCAACATTGGGGACAAATCATATAGGCACAGAAACACGTGAATCATACTGGCTTTCAAACATCAACACATGAACAACTTCAATAGCAACCTGGACAACCACCACATACGACATTTGAGTGCAGCAAAATCGAATAAAGGAGGAGTCTCCCTTCTGTTCATCAACCAACATAGACTTAACTCAACCACTTACTCAAGACAGTCAACTCATGCATAAAACTCAAGACATCAGAATCAAGACCGAGCCATCTAGGTCCTCACCGGGGTAAAGAGTGTAAAGAACAAGTAAATGAATCACTCACTCTCGACCAGTGGGGTCAGGACAATTTGATGCAAAAAATGCGCATACTTATTCTCTCAATTCCTAACATCTCTTCACCATGACGGCAACCTCTAAGTGTTAGAGCTCACAAAAATGGGTGTCATCACTAACCAATCCGGAGGTCTTAGACACAGGTTCAAATGACTGGCTAGGGTCTTGGACATGGGGAAAAGGCCTTTTAGGTGGTAGAAGTATTCATAGCACAATGTTCCACAATTCCAAACCCAACAAACTCAGTACTTTCTTTCTTTCTGCTATTCTGCATTACTCAAATTCTTCAGAGCACAAGAGCGAAGGAGGTCACATAAATGTTAGTATTTCCAAGCCAGACTGCTAAGAAACACTACTTAATGGGCACTATTTAGATTTTTGGTGGTGGCTCTCTTTTGCTTTCATTTTTTCTTTGTTTTTCTTTCATTTTTTCATTTCTTAAGAGAACCACCACCTCTGCACATGTTTCAAACACCTGCCCAACTTTTTAAGAACTACCTCCAACTCTCACATTATATTTAGCAGAAACAGCAGAGAACATGCAAAAACCACTCTGTGGAACCTTTTAAGAGATGCAAAAGGGTGATTTTTCATTGCAGACCGAAAGAAAGGAGAACACACGGCTCAAAGGGGCTGACTAGGGGGTATGACACACCAGGACAGTTAATTTGGTCGTGGGCTAATCCTATATCTCCATCATCTTAGCTAATGACAACGTGAATGCTACACATCATGGAAGAGGGAACTATCGCACAAGAAAGAAACGAGCAGGCTCAAATCTCACATGGCGACCTATATGCCCTATCTCTAATTCTGATTCCCTGAACTAGATGCATAAACGACTGTCAAGAACAAGTGATCCATTCAAGTCACAGTTGGTAAGCAAACAGTTGAAAAACTGAACCCCTACACAATCCTACTGCACGTCTCAGTCATCATAATAGGTTGTCCTACTCACAATCCAGTTGTCATGCATTAATCCGAAAACCATTCAATTCACCAATCAAAACACAGTGCCAATATGATCAAACAACCGTACTTGGAGCCCTCAAATCTCGAGATTTGGACAGTAAACTAGGCTCCAAGCACACGAACATCTAGCAGTTAACAATAGATAAACACCCCCCCCCCCCCCCCCACACTTAAGCACGACATTGCCCTCAATGGAGCAGAGAGATAGAGAAGGGGAACGATGTTACCGGATTGAAATACTGCGGAAGACTGGAAGTAGACCAGCCAGCGGGGGACATATGGAACGAACGGACAGTTTTGCACTAAGGGAACATCAAGAACACACTAGCACATGTTCGTTAGGGATCAGAGGTGACCCAGATGGCCACAAAATAAACAATCCACAAAGAAAAGAAACAAAACACACGACAGACTCAGTTCAAGCTCCTCAAACACATGGAGCAAACACAAAAAGTCTAAAACAAAAACACACACTGAGGGGCGACAAGTACAACCTACTAGTCGCCAAGGTTGTCCAGATCGATGTCATTCATGAATGCATCATCATCATTAGCTGGTGGAGGTGGAGGTGGAAGTGGAGAGTCCTCCCAGGAAGTCCTCCAGACTGGTTGCGCGCCCGGTAGCAGCTGGAGCAGGTGTTGCTGGACCTCCTACACATGCCGAGATCGGGCCTGCTCTCTCTCGATGCGAGCCAGGGTCACCCCCTGCTGGGTCTCCATCCAATCAAGACGCTCATCATAAGCGGCCATCCGGGTCTGGTACTCGCCATGGTGAGCCGAATACTGCTGCTGAAATTGGAGCTGATGGTCGTAAAGCTGCTGATTCTGGAGACGCAGCTGCTCGAACTGTTGAGTGAAGTAGTCCTGGCCGGGGAAAGTGGAACTGCCACCCCCGTACTCGAAGGTGGTGGGGCGGGCGGCAGCAATATCATCCACATCCTCGGGGTGGACATCCTCATCAGCAGCATCCTCAGGAATCTCCAGCTGGTCCTCCGCTGGGATCTGGGTTGAGGAAACCCCTCGATCCACTTAACTCCTCGCTCTTCTCGAAGCAGGTGCATGCGACCTATCGCAAATGCGCCAAAGACACTGGTGTCCCCCTGCTCTGTTCACCCCGGCAGTGATATCTGGAAGTAGGTGGCCAGGCGGGTGATGAGGGGCGTGCAGTGGAGTTTCTTCAGCTCTGAAGCATTCTTGTCGAAGGTTCTTGCCACCACAGAACCCAAGTGGAGAAGATGATCCTCCTGGCGCATGGACTAGATGAAGTACATGGCTCTCCGGGTGATGGCGCTAGCACTGTCCGAGGCTGGAGTGTAGGACTTTGCCAGCAAGTGGTGGAGAATGCGGTTGTCGAGCTGCAAGGTGCTAGCCTTCGTCTTCCCCGCCGCGAAGGGATGCTGGCCTGGCCGAGCGAGGCGGTGTACAGTGTCCTGAAGTCCACCCCCTCTGGCTCGGTGAGCTCGGTGATGTATTCCTCATCATCGGCCAGGCCGAGGGCGGTCGCCATCTCGTGGTAGCTCATGGATCGGGGTGCACCGCCGAGCCTGAACTTGACGGCTTCTCCGTCCTTCCAATCCTCCGTGTCTGCGTGTTTGAAGGTCGTGTAGACTCAAGCACGAGCTCGTGGTAAACCTTCTCGCGAATGCATAGTAGACGGCGCCAGCGGCGGTTGGTGACAATGGCGGAGAAATGCTCGTAGCAGTTCAGCTTCTCAAACTCCCGCTTGGACCAGCAATGATGCTGCCCAAACTTGCAGGCCAGGACGCTATTAAAACGATCCTGGTGGGGGCCCCTCCTCAAATCTCGAATAAACGGGTGCTTGAGGTCGGGCTTCGTCATGGTCCTGCAAAAGAACAACCCAAAGTGGAACCAAAAGAGCCAAGGAAAAGGTTAATCACACCCCACACTTAAGAAAAGAAAACAGCAGAACCATGGTTTCATCCATAGTTTGGGGGTCAAAAACTCGATCAAACAAGCATAATCTGGGTGGGGTTGCACATCCATGAAAAAGTAGGCAACTCAAGGTTCACATCCATAGCAAACACACCCTCAAAGCACAACATTAAGGGCCCCAACCGGCGCCCACAACATGGCATGAAAAACAGGCATTTCATCGAACACCTTATGTGCACTATTAAGTTAAGCATGGAATACACAAAATCATAGCACACAAGGGCTCAATCAAGCAAGAGGGACATTGCCCAACCTCATTCACACATAAACCTAGCATTCCCCTCAATCAATTGCACACAATTCACATGATTCAAGGTTGTTCTCTAAACATACACCCTAACACCCAATTCTCCATAAAACACAAGGTTAAGGTCAAAATCAAACCTGGAGACACAAGTAGAGGTGTAGGGGATGATGAGGGGAAGGCAATGGAAGCAACGAAGAGGCCAAAATCTGCCCGGAATTGCTCGTCGGAGCCTCGCCGGAGTCTCGCCGGAAATCGCCTCCGGCGACTCAAAATCGATCCAAATCGCCTCAAAGTCGAGGGATAGGCCGAAAATGGGGAGAAAAGGATGGGTGTGGAGTTGGTTTGGTGAAAAACCGACCAAAAATGGCCGAAAATCGACAAAGATTGTCAGTTGTCTAGATCTCGTCCTAAACAACTCGCAACTCACGAAGCAACAAGCTTTGTGAACCAAACTCAGGTTTGTATTCAATCAATCAAAATCTGACAATTACAACGCAATTGAAGGACTTAAATAGAACTAGGATAGCTAAACAAACTAATACGAAAGTCCAAAACATAAACAAACTTGAAAATCAAGATAAAATATTACAAGGCTTAAAGAAATCCTAATCCGCAAAGGACTCGGATTGCAGAGTTGCAAGGCAGTTTGACAAGTCTTCATTCGATCTTGCAAGCTTTCGTTAGAAGACTTCAAGGTAGGGTTTCGATCAACCAATTCCACGTCGTTGTAGCAAATAACATGTACTTTCATGTTGTACAAGGCGCCAGACTCGACTCTCTTCCGTGTGTCTCGAATAAGCCTTTAAAGTCAGGTACTCAAACTGGTTCTGAAACTTAGCCAATTTCTGGCAGAATTCCAGTTTTTACATAGTGTTTTGAGAAGCTCCAAACATGACATCTTGGCTTCTTCTTGAGCTCCACATCACTCCATCTTGTAGAGAAAATTCTTAACTTCGAAACAAGCCTTCATTTTCCGATTTTCATAAAGCCAATTGGAAGAAACTTGAGTTCCAAGTAGGGTACCTAAAACAAATAAAAACACACAAAATTTGGGTTTCTTTCCACATCATGAAATGGCTTCTTGTGCAATCCACTCTGAATGGAAAATGAGGCAATCTGGGATTGTATCACCCCCCTCCCCCCTCCTCATAAAAAAGCTTTGCCCTCAAAGCTTTGGCCTTTTTCGTCTCGAAAGCTTCACAGAATCCATCCCAAATTGGGTCGAAATAGGGCTGCTCACACTCTAATTCTGCAAAGCTAGGGCAGTGTTCGTCAACAATGAAATTGGGGTTTTTTTATGTAGGCATCTCCAAACCAATTCATGGCTTCCACAAACTTCGTCATGGTTCTAATTAGCTTTCTGACCCCAGCCATCCATCACGAATCTTCACGGGCATCGTCGAATCAACGATTCTCGTTTTCCTGACACTGCCGATTTTTGAATCTTACAAACCCAGGAACTTCGATTCCGATTTGGGGGTTTTTATTCCAGGAATCTTTGGCCTAATTAGACTGATTTTAGAGCGTCCAGGGACTTTCTTTGATGAAGTTGCATCAGCAACTTGGGTCGAATCAGCCCCGATCGCTCCAACCCATTCGCTCAGATTTTCGATGTGTTCGAGCTGTTTCAGGGCAACTTTTGCTTGAATTAGATCTTGGATTTTGGTTGCATTCGGCTCAATCTAATCTAGGGAAGAGATTCCTGGGTGCATAGAGGTCGTATTGGCATTGTCAGTTGAGTTCAAATCCTTCCCCACTGTTCCACCACAAAGCTGTTGACGACGAGGAACCTTCTGCCTCTTGTAACCGGTGAGCATGAACCATCGATCCACGAAATTGACTTCTTGAGGTTCGTCAGCTCATGTCCCACCAATTTCCTCCCTTTGCCGCCGTCGACTGGCTTCTAATTGTCGTTGATCCTCTCGAACTTCGGCCAGCGACAATGGTTTCAGCCAAAAGGTCCGACCGTGGTGCTTGAATTTGTAGCAGTTTGTATCCCCTTAGTGGCATACCCCACGATCAAACTATAGGGACGCCCAAGCAACAGATGAGCGGCTTGCATTGGTACACATCGAATTGAAGCTCATCTTCGTAGTTGCTTACTGCGAAGTTGATTTGTGCATGTTTGTTGACCTTAATGACGTCGTAATCATTCAACTAGTGCAAGTTTGAAGGTTATGGATGCCTTCTGGTGTAGAGACCAAGCTTCTTGACTACCTTAGAGCTTACCACATTCGTACAACTTCCCTTGTCGATGACGATTGAAAGTAGCCATTGACAGTGTAGCGAGTATGGAACAAGTTATTCCTCTGCTCAGAATACACAAGCGTACTCATGGTGGGAGCTCTCTGATTTACTCCTATGAGTTTTCCATGAGGTGGATGGGTTTCCATCTCAAGTTCTTCGTCTACTTCTTCATCATCCGAAGGTTGTTTATCTTCGTCAGAGAAGTATTCCCCATTTCCGATCACAAGGGTCTTTAAATTTGGGCACTAGTTTGCTTTATGACCCTTCCATGGAATTTGAAGTACTCAATTCCTCACGAACGCTCAGTAGGGTTGGAATTAGCGCTGCTGGGAGCTGTTTTGGACGCTTCAAGTCGTGATTGAGACAATTGGGTTTCAGGGCTTGCCTCTGCTGCCTGTTTTGCTGTTGTAGTGAACTTCCTGCTAGCCATCGTCTTCTGCTGCTTCTCTATTTTGATGGCCAGGTGAAATACCTCTTCCATATCAACAAAGGACCTCAATTCTCTTTCTTGCCGAATCTCACTATTCAAACCATGAAGAAAGCGAGCGATTTTCGCCTCCCTATCCTCCTTGATGTCGGCCCGCATCAGAAGTAGCTCGAGCTCACGGAAAAATTCTTCCACGCGCCGTCCTCCCTGTCGAATTTATTGCAAAGATTCATGGAGCTCTCGTCGATAATAGGCAGGCAAGAAACGATCCCGCATCACTCTCCACAGCTCTTCCTAGTCTGTAATTTCCGGTTGCAAATTTTGTCATCGTCAGAGACGAACCTGTTCCCACCACTAAGCAGCATAGTCAATGAATTCATAATTAGCCAAGCTCACCATCTGCTACTCGGTGTAGTTTCTGCACAGGAAGAAAAGGACCAACTTTCGTTCCCAGTCCAGGTAAGCGGATGTTTTAACCGTACCTTGAAACGGCAGAATCGAGAGCTTGATTCCCGGAGGAATTATCGGCGGCTCTGCTTCCTGGTGTTCACGTCGCACCCTGTGCTGAGGATTGTGATTAGGTTCTGCCACCACCAAGCGTCGCTCCAATTCCTCGATTCGGCCTAGTAATTCTAGATCTCCAGTAGGATTTCCCTACTCAGGAACTGGCCTTGCTCTGTCGCCGTAGCCTGGTAGGCTGATTGCATCAAACCTCTGGTCGATTTCATGCTTGAGTTGCCCCAATTGCGTCTGGAATCACACATCAATCTGGGCTAACAACTCCTCCATAGTGAACTGTTGTCCCGCCATTGATTGCTCGCCCAACAGAGTGCCCTCTTCCGATCCGGACTCTTACTCTGTTTCTTCTAGTTTGCGCAGAGCAATGGGATCTTTCTTCCTTGCTCATGCATCAACTAGCCGCACGTCCTTTGCCTTGGCCACCATGGTGAACCAGGCTCGTGATGCCACTTGATAATCCCGAGATGGTTCTCTTGATCAGAATTGCGCAATAGAGAATTGATTGAACTCAATTCCCAAACTCGAACCATAGGCAGGGTTGCTTTTAAGAGTTTTCCAACGGAACCTTTCGTGCAATCTTACAACAGGAAGAAGGCTCGAAAGATGTGGGTAGAAGCTGACCACGATCAAGGTGATTACTCGATCGATACAAGCACACAAGCTATCTGGATCTCGTCCTAAACAACTCGCAACTCACGAAGCAACAACGCAATTGAAAGCTTTAAATATAACTAGGATAGCTAAACAAACTAATACAAAAGTCCAAAACAAAAACAAACTCGAAAATCAAGCTAAAATAGGACAAGGCTTAAAGAAATCCTAATTCGCAAAGAACTCGGATTGTTGAGTTGCAAGGCAGTCTGACCAGTCTTCATTCGATCTTGCAAGCTTTCGTTAGAAGACTTCAAGGTAGGGTTTCAATCAACCAATTCCACGTTGTTGTAGCAAATAACCTATACTTTCATGTTGTACAAGGCGTCAGACTCGAATCTCTTCCATGTGTCTCGAATAAGCCTTCAAAGTCGAGTACTCAAGCTGGTTTTGACACTTAGCCAATTTCTGGCAGAATTCCAGTTTTGACATAGTGTTTTGAGAAGCTCCAAACATGACTCTCTTGGCTTCTTCTCGAGCTCCCCAACACTTCATCTTGTAGAGACACTTCCCAACTTCGAAACAAGCCTTCATTTGCCCATTTACATAAAGCCAATTGGAAGAAACTTGAGTTTCAAGAAGGGTACCTGAAACAGATAAAACACTTGGACAAAATTTGGGTTTCTTTCCACGACATGAGATGGCTTCTTGTGGAATCCATTCTGAATGGAAAATGAGGCAATCTGGGATTGTATCATACTACCCCACTGTGGAGTCAAGTTATGGAAGCCTTCGTGTATCTGTACCTTGATTGCACATTAATCTTTATTCAGAAGAAGGACATTGTCACCTTCCAACAAAAATCTAAAGAGAATTCCAGCAGGCTTGGGAACAATTTGGTATGTTGATATGACGGAGTCCAAAATACCCAAGCGGATTTCGATATAATGATCTCGAGCAAGTGAAGGAACTATGCAATCACATAGAATGGGAGGAATCTAGCTTGGCTAGAGAGTTAGCCATTCAGATTCAGATAAGCAAAATTGGTAGGGAACATGAGAAACTAACAGGAGCGATCGATACAGATTCGCCCGAGGTAGAGCATGCCTTTGCACTTAACACAAGGTTACCTACCTAGTCTAGCGCTTCTCCTTCACCTTCAGAACCTTGCATATCTTGTTGTGATTTGAAACGTCGATTTGATCGGTTGGAAGAAAGGGTACCGGATTGGGTCTCAATTTGTCACCAACGGATGAAATATTTCGATCGATTTGTCCACGCCTCTATAGCATAAGTGGAATCTTTGAGAGCAAAGACCAAAATGTTTGTGAACACCCTCAAGATTATGTCCGCTTCAGTTGGGCTTCTAGAAAAGATTATTAGAGAAGGAAAACAAATATCTGAAGTGAAGCAGGTTCATCCGTTAAGGTGCGAGCTGACAATTAAACCGGAGCCCAAAACTGTCAACCCTAATGCAAATTTTGACCTAAGGAAGAAAGAGAAAGTGGCAATAGATGTTTCATTAGCTATTCCAACCATCCAAGATGTCTCGGAACTCGCCAATTATGTGGAACGCATAGAGCATTTGTTGGCCACTAAATAGGAATTTGAAGAGCATCCGATTGTCGACATAGGGTAAGCGTATCTGCTATTAATTAATCATGATGCACCAATCGAGAGGGATAACCCGTGTTTGATCTCCATTCTGTGCTCAATTAAGGGGGCTACTATCAAAGATGTCTTCATAGACCTCTTCTCGTATCTCAACTTCATGAGCTTCGAATTGTGTCGAAAGTTGTGGTTATAGGGCTTGAGGCCAACAGACACGGCTATAAAATGGCTGATAATAGGTTACCCAAAGGGGATCATGGAAGATATATTGGTAAGAGTTGGGTCATTTGTTTATCCGGTGGATTTTGTAGTAGTAGATGCAGGACCCAAAGCTCTAACTCATATTCTACTTGGCAAGACTTTGAGGTCCCGGAAAGGCGAGTAATAATGGAATATGGTAAAGATAGGCTAATAATACATCTCTCATGTGATAGACGAGGAGCTTAGTCCTCGTTCGCTTCCTACGTAGGATCAATTCTCACAACTACTCAAGCTCCTCCAATTGAATTGAATTTGTATCCCGCGTTGGTACAATCTCCCCAAGCAAGCAAGAAAGCATCCCTAGAAGAGGAAGTGGAGACTAATCGTATCCTTAGAAGAATTTTTAAGGAAACCACCCAACCTCTCATGATAGTACAACCTCCCAAAGCAAGAAAGAAAGCACCCCTAGAGGAGGAAGTGGGTACTAACCGAATCCTCAGAAGAATTTTTAAGGAAGCCAGCCATCCTCCAAACCTTAAATGTGAAGGGGAACACCGAAAGGAGAACAACACTCAGATGAATTTATCTTCGGAGTCGTCAGTTAAGGGGAACACCGAAAGGCTTCATGGGTTACACTTAGGCCTTCACTATAAAGGTGTGTTTGAAGACACCACCCATGGTGGGAGGGGAGGGGGGGGGGGGGTTTCTTCCACTTGATGACCTCTCGTGGTCCTAGAGTAAGGCGAAAAGACTTCAAAGATGCACTGGTTGGGAGGTACCCCAACACTCTAGTTTGTTTTTCATCTACCTTATCCTTTTAAATAAATTGTTTCCTACAACCTGTTAGATTAGGCACCATGGTCCTGTACTCTAAACCTCGTAATTTTCATTTGCCTTGTAGCCAAATAGTAGAATCAGAGCTCTAAAGATCGCGACCTTAGGGAAAAGTTTGCGGTCGCGATCTAGCGGTACTAGCTCGCTAACTTGCCCGCGCTCTTATTGTAAACCCCCATCTGGTGGGCATTGCCATTATTGGCTCTCATTCTCCCTACTCTTCACCTCTTTTAATATGTTCCTCTCTATAATGGCTCTTCACCTTCCACATTGGATAACTAGGAGAGTGATCAATTGTCAACTTGAGTGGAGCTAATTCAAGGTAGCATTAACATGTGCCTAATGTGGTTTGTGGCAAGATGCTTTCTTGTCCTTTCATATCGTGCGCTTGGGTTTAGGAGTGTCTTGGATGGGTAGGGAACTCTTTCCTCATCTTTGATGTTATTCTTTGGTGGAATTTCTTGTACCCAAGTTGTCTTCATGTTATTCCCACAAGATGTTCGATCAAATGTCTTAGTGAAAAAAGGTTTATAAGGAACTTTATGGCATATTTGTTTATCTTGCATTCCTTTTTGTGATGATCGCTTTATGGTGCCCTTTCAACTACCTCCTTATGATCTTGCTCTTCTAATCTTCTTAACTCACTTCCTATCCTGTACTAATAAGGTGTTTATCGAGTTTTATCTGAGGATGGGTAAGTCGAAAAAGATTCCCGAGTCATCAACCTCAATCAAGGGTGGGAAGAAGGCACCCCATCCATATCTTGAATTTGGAGACAAAGACAAAGGCCGAATATGCACACTTTGCTTCACGAACCTATGGGAAACATCATTGCATCTCTTGGGAGAATTTGGAGGAATTTGGGCCGCCACCCCCATTCAAGGCCTTATTTGAGACCCGTCGTGGCTCAACCTTTTGACGATCAATGAGAAGATTTATGCCGAGCCAACTCTTGAGTTCTGTACAACCTTGAATTTCTCGATGCTTACTATCAATTGCGATTTCCCAAGGACACTATCCTTTTCACTCGGAGGTAAACCAAGGGTGTTGAGCTTCAACGAGTTCACCAAAGCTATGTCTATATTTCCTCTAGGATTCATCTTTTCTCAAGAAGGCCGCGAACTTCCTGGTGAGGAGTTAGACGCTTTTCATCATCCGGAAGAATTCTTTGGTAGCTACCTCAGAAGCTCGAGGCATCAAGCACCCTTCCACCCGAAATCCACTAAGAGTACATCCTTGAAAGTAGAATGGCGCATCCTTCACAACATCATCTCTTACACGGTCACCCCCAAGGAAAAATGTGTTAGCAACTTCACAAAGAGGGATCTCAATCTTCTAAGGTAGATGTTCATTGAGCCTCATCTGAGTCTTGGATTGGTCATTCTCAAAACTCTCTACAACAACATTACGAACTTGATGGCGAAGATCATCCAGGGGGAGGGGGTATTTGTCACTCGTCTTGCAAGATATTTTGGCATAAGCTTGGAGGAATGCAACTATACGATCATCCGCTACACTCAAGTATTCTCCCAGTATCACTTTTCCAAAATAAAAATTCTACTGTTTGACTAAGGGAAGAAAGAGCATCAAGGGTATAGCTACCCAACCCCTCAGACTTCCACTTGAAGAGCCCCAACCGGCCTCTTTCGCAGGAACAGGGACGTCATTATGTGGCACCCAAGCATCTCAGATAGCCACTCTTATTGAGCAGAATGTCAAGCTTATGGAACAAAAGTCCAAGCTTATTGAGGATCAAAGGGAGGTTCATTTCCTTTTAAGGCGTGAGAGGAAGTCTAGGCATTATCTCTTGTGGGAGGTCCATATGATAATGGGAAAATGCATATGGATTTCCTCTTTTACCCCATCGAATGGTGACCATCTTGTATCAGAGGACGATGGCCACCTTGATGACATCTCCGAGGAGGATTTTGTACTAGGCATCCAGGGCCAAAATTTCTATCTTTACTTTTTCTTTTCTCTTCTTTCTTTTACTTAAGACAATGTTTAATTATTATTATTTTTTCATTTGAATTCTTGTACTTTAAATATTCTAGTACTAGTAGAAATTGCACTTATATTATCTACTTATCGTCCTGTAACTCTTAATCGTCTTCCTCTCTTTTTCTTATGCGCTTTATCGTTGTGAAAACCACCAAGAAGACAAAGACCTACACTTATGAATCTTCACCAACCTACAACCCAACCTATGGTAACCTTCATGATCTTCTCTTTTGAATCTCCCAGATTGAGGACAATGTGTCTCTAAAGTATAAGGGGATGTGTGTGAATGCTTGAATGATTACCATGATTGATTGAACCATGAGTTGCTAGTATCCTCCTTTTTTATGAATGTAAGACGTTGATGAATGTTTATGGGAGTGTATGCTAGCTATTGTGAGTTTGTTTGTGGTGTTGAATGGTCAAATGATAGTGTTTTGGAACCTTGAATGCATTACCCGAAAATTTTCAAATTTGAGGGTTCCAAAACACCTTGTTGCTTGCAACTTCCTACTCGATATGCTTTGAATTAATAGAGTATTGATGTGTTGTGCTCGCTAGGGGATAGTTTCATAATTAGAGTACCAGTGTGTGAGGGGTTTTACTATCTTCTTCCTCTTTGGTGGGTTGATAATGTTTGCTATTTTAGGAATAACATGTGTGTGGGATTCTCTATCACTTTTTAACTCAAAAAATTATACAAAGAGGCTCTCACGTGAGAGGCAACCAATCCTCACGTCCCGGCCACCTATCACTACCTACCATCCCCCAAACATCTTTCCTCCTCACGGGATCATACGCCAAGGTACAAAGTACCTTTTAGCGATTCATGAAACCTCAAAGCTCTCGTTTGTACCCAAAATGTGTGGCAACCCAATCTCGAGTGTAGGTTGGGAAGTGGTGCTCGGGTTAAGACGAATCTTCCCATCAACTTACCCACATGTAACCTTGAAAGGGAAGGCTGTGATCCATCTCTTGGTCATGAGGGAGAGATGTTTATCTTCAAAAGAGTTTGCAAAAGTTTGGTGCATTGCGCGTCAATCTTGAAAAAGGAGACCAATAAATGACAACTCCTAATCTAAAGAAAGAATAAAGAGCACCCTCTAGAGTTTGTGTGCTTAATGGTTGATTGAGAAGTCCCCTGGTGCACACCGTGAATGTTCGTCCTAAGGTAGTAAGTACGGTCCTCACCAAAGAGTTTATACGTGCACAGTAAGAAGATAGTAACGTTCATTTTTCTTCGTCTACTCTTCTTTTACGAAAGGAAAAACTAGAGTGAAGCCCACCATGATTTGTTTATCAAGTTGCATTTGTTTGAGTAGGTTTGCTTGGGACAAGCAAACACTTAAGTGTGGGGGAGTTTGATAACACATAAATTGGTGTTATTTGTCCTTCATACTCAGGTTTGTTTTGTGCCAATTCATGTGCATAATCATTCAAATAGCGTCGATTATAGCCCTATTTCGTTTCGATTTGACTATGAAGTGATTTAAGGGTGCTATAGAAAATACATGCGAATTAGTTACGAAAAAGGACACACGTTTGGAAAAAGGGGCAGAAGACTGATGATCACGCCGTGGTGATGGAGGTCATGGCCAAGAACACAGACTACAAACAAAAGGCGAAGATCGTGGCCGCGAATGTTTCCCTAGTCTGATCATAACCACAGTTCACATTGACCACAAGGAATTTCGCGACCGAGAATCATGGACGACCATGAAGTCAGCCCCCGAACCCCTCGTGTTTGAGGCAAAAACGACTACGGTGGCAGATCGCGTCCTCAATGAAGAAGATCGCGACCGCTGTCTTTACCTTGCCTGGACGTGAACTTGTCTGTCCTCTAAATTCTATAAATAGAAGACCCCCTTCTCCCATTTGAGAGAGCTCATTTTGAGATCGAAATTTTTGGTTAGAGAGAGAGAGAAGAAGAAGAAGAGGAGAAGAAGGAGAAGGAGTTAGAAGAGAGGAGGCATCTTCCTCAACGTCAAGTCTTCCCCAATTTCTTCTATATATCTTCTTCCCTCCTTTATGGACTAGTCCTCTAAGGTACTAGGGGTTCTAAACCACATACCCTAGTTCTAGGGTTACTATGTAATGAATGGATATTTTAGAGTTTTAATGAATGAATGTATTTATCTAATTGATTTCATTGTTTCTCTAGTTTTTATTGTGTTTGGGTAAGTCGCTCTAATCTTCTCTACTAGCCTACTAGAACTTCTACGTTGGGTATGGAGTCTTAGGGTTAGACGGGTATGCACCATCAAGCAAATTGAGGTTAGATGTATGAATAGGATCTTATAGTGGACGAGGTGACCGTTCCCCTGGCATATGAATGCCTTCCTAGATAGAACTTGAGATAAAACCTTGGTGACGGTTGGTAGGACCCATTGAAATGAGCTATGTTCTTAATGCCCCAGATACGTAGCCTAGATCCATATGACTGACATGGGTTTAGGGGAGGCATACTTGAAGGTGTGTGTATAAATACGAAAGCCCACGGAAAAGAGCTCATTCACTACATTGGACAAACCCTACTTATCTAGACATTTCATAGTACTCAGTTACAAGGGCCGAATGCACCTACTTTTTTTACAGATTTATCTCGATTGTCCTCATCCCTCTTCTAAACCAGGTTAAAATGGATAAGTGGGAAACTTCTTCAATTAGGGAGGATTCAATCTCGTCTACTAGACTCATTTATGGTTCGCTTTATTAATCATATGTGGTACCTAAGTTGGTGTCAGGATGTGGAAACAAACAAAAAGGAAACAAAATATGAAACATAAATCATGGATCATTTCGGACCTCCATTTAGTTTCACCCAAACTTCATCCTGGTCGTGGATAGATCACCCGGGTTCGGGTCCGTAAGCAGTGACAATTGCCTATGAAGACTAGCATTCACTACAGCTCCGGTGGGTTTCCCTTAACCCAGCCACTGCCTATGAGTCGCCAGGTAAAACGCATCGTAAAACTTGCGACAAAGTTCTACCAATGACTAAGAATGAATTTGGGTGGAAGTTGTATGCAATTCTACACCTAGAGGAAGGCTCAGCAACTATACGTCGATGCTCGCTCATGATCAATGCAGTTTTGATCGATACAAGAACTCAATCGAGCTTGGTTTTCTCGGCCCAACTCTCAACCAAAAGCAAGCAAGCCACAAAAACTTAGTTTTTAGGGTTTAATCTTTGATTAATAAAAAACTCTTCTTTACAATCCCTTCATGGCCTTTAAATATGTCTCAGCAACAACCCTAAACACATAAAGAAATTTGGCATAAACAAGTAAAACTAAAAGATTCCTAATTCGAATGCAACAAGGAAAACTAACTCTACCTTATAGCTCAAGTAACAAAATAGCCTTCGATGCCATCTTTGAACCTCTTGATCGAAGTCCTCTAGGTAAGTACTCCATCAACCAATGCCTTGTATTTATAGATTAACATACTTAATTTCATGTGGTATGAAGATTTTGACTCGATTCTCAACCCTCTTCCTCAAATGGAGCTCCAAAGCTGCCTTCCTGAACACGTTCGCAGACTTGGCCAAATTCTGGTATCTTTCCTGTGTTGATGAAGCATTTTGATGAGCTTTGAAAATGATCTTTTTGGCTTCTTCTCGAGCTTCCAAACACTCAAGCTTGTAGAGAAAAACTCCAACTTCAAAACAAGCCCTTAAAATCCCGTTTCCATCGAGGTAATTGAGAGAACAAGGCGTGCAAAGTAGGCTACTTGAAATAGTCAAAATACTTAGCCAAAAATCCATGTTCTTCAAATGAGTTGAGTTGGCTTCTTTGGCAAGTAATTCCAACTTGAAAATGGGACAATCCGGGATTGTATCATCCTCCTTGAGGTATTGGTGAGCATGGGTTTTTCTCCAACATGGATTCGATGGATTCAATCCTGCATCACAATGTCTGGTTCTCAGTCATCATGAACAGGGTCGAATACAAGTACTTTTAGCCTCAACGCGGAAATCGTCAAGGGTACCCTCTGTCTTCTCTATTATTTGGGATTTTTTTCTCAAAGTACACTTGTTCTTAAAAACAAATTCCCAAAATTCACATGTTTTATGAAATATTTCCAATATACACATGTTTGGGCAAAATCGCGACCGTTAGACACTGTGAACAGTAGCATCGCGGCCGTCAAAAGCGGTGAATGCTTCACTACGGCCGTTGGAAGCGATGCATACTTCTTGACCATTCGCCGCTGGTGTCCCACGGAGTGATGGCCTAATTGCCTAATTACCTAATTAGTTGGGTTACTTCCTTCGTTCCTCTCCCTTTATTCAAGCTCGAATCCAATAAATCATTACCGATCCCTCCCTTTGCTCCTCTCCGTCCCCATCTGGGTATTTCCCATCACCATTGTTATCAATTTCCGACCGCTGATTCTTTCTTTGGCCCCACCTCACTGTTCCAGTAGCCCCCCTCCACCACCTCAACACGGCGACAACTAGACAGGCGATTAGGATTCATCAAATGATATACGATTACTCATACCACATTCACTTTTTTTCCTTGGAGATGGCGACTAGCGTTCTGCTTTGGGGTACGTGTTGGTCCGAAAGAGAATTCCTTCGTCAGTTCCACCGCTCTTCTCAGTCCATACCTAGAACTAGAATTGGTCGCGACGTCGCTTCACAATAGGGAATTAGGCCTAGAGACGCTGGCACAGGCGGTGCAAGCTAGAGGACAAGGATTGTGTGGGCGATTCTTCTACAGGGAATTGGATCATCCTTTGGGAATTCCGCAGACGGTACAAGCTAGTTGCGAATTCGACTCGTGGATAAAACAAAAAACCTAATATAACTAATTAGGCTATCACCGCGTGGGACACAAACGGCGAATGGCCAGGAATTATTTATCGCTTCGGACGACCACGGTGAAGTGTTCATCGCTTCTGACGGCGGAGGTGATACTGTTCACAGCGTCTGACAGTCGCGGTTTTAACTAAACATGTGTAGATTGAGAATATTTCATAAACGTTTTATTTTTGGAATTTTTTTTAAGAACGTATGTACTTTAGGAAAAAAATCCTATTATTTGTGTTATACTACAAGGCTTTCTCTTCTAAGATCCTGTCTGAAATTACTGCTTCGTCACTACATTGTTGCGAGTTCACAGGCGAGCTCCCATCACTTCCTACCTACTATTTGCATATGACACCTATTTATTTATTCGAGCACCCCTTCCGGAATGCGCCAATCTACTCCATGTTTTTGAAGAATATGAGGCCATTAGTAGTACAACAATTTTTAGTTATTCTGACAAAGTATTTGTTTTTAATTATAATTTTGTCATAATATAGTATCAGTCGCGACAAATTTCAAGATTGTCAAAATTTCACTCTATTGTGACAATATTTCCTTTTGACATAATTTTTGTCACACTAAGTTGATATTATGACAAAATTATTTTGTCGTTACCATTTTGTCAAAATATGGTTGGATGGAAGGCGTAAGCAGAGTATAAAATGACAACATATTAGTCACAATAATGTTTGTTACATTATCTACTGAAAACAATTATAATGAAAAATGTGTATTATCATAATATTAGGAATTTATGGAGGGAAAGATGAAATGTGTTCAACCATGGATTGGCGGAAACTTGTAGAGCGAAGGACGAAGTTTTTTATTTGAGTAACTGTGAAGTTGTGATCATATTTAAGTTTTCTTTTTCTATTATAACTAAAAGAATCAGGTCATATAAGGTCATCAGTATACATGTAATATATGAATTAGCGGGAAGTCGTGGAGCGAAAACAAAATGTTTTATTTGACAAAAAGATTGTTGTCATAATAAACTGTAAAATGTTTGATTTGGCGGGAACTATTTGTGCAAAACATAACCTATATCACATGACAACTAATTGGTTTGTCAAAAGATATGTTACTTGATATCAATTCTGACAAATATATTTGTCACATTATTTGATAAATACAAATTTAATTTGACGAAATCCTAAACCATGACAAAAACCCTAAACCATGACAGACACCCATTAATTTGGACTTGAAATTTGGTTAACTACCACCGATTGAAAACCATAGGGGTCTCGATGAGTCATACACATATAATTATCTGTTTTGGATCTATCAGATAAGGTGCTATGATACCTTTGAACCCCCTCTTAAGTTGTATCATATTCAAGCATAGTAAAACTAGTATCTCTTGCTAGACAATATCGTTAATACACATACTATGTGTGAGCCAGGTTAATCTGTATGTTCTTTATTTTCTGACATTTTTTCCCGTTCCTTATAACTACTCTAACTCTAAATCATAAATAATTAACTATGAAAAGAATCTCACACTACAAAAAATTATCATTTTGCGTCGGTTGTGTTGTGTCACCGACACCAAATATCTATTTTTTGTTCATATTTCACTACAAATAGAGGTGTTTTGTGTTGGTTGTGTTGTGTCAGTTTGATTTGACACAAAATTTAAAATCTGTCAATTAAGTAACCGACAATTTTTTTGTCTTTAGTTCCGGAAAAGATTGAGTCGGTCACAACCGATACAAAATTAAAACTTATTTTTTGAAAATTAGATTTAGATTATCTGTTTTAGTCTCTTTTTGTGTCGATTAAAACGACAAAATATTTTAATTACCAACATAAATGAAAATTTAATTTTGGGGTTCGGTTCTCAAAGTTTCATTATCCCACCACAAATTCCCTCCTAACACTAAAATTGAAAACATCTTCCCCAATTGTCGGCTTCCCCTGTTGGGAAATTGAAAACCCTTATTCCATCTCATCTTTCTTTCCCTTGATCTTCTTCCTTTTCCGGTCGGATTTTCTCTCCACCATCAACTCTCTTGTTCCTCCCCAAAATGAACGAAAGTTCCATTATTCTTCCTAATCACCAAGGCTTCCCAAAGAAAGCACACTTTCTTCTTCTTCTATAACCGCCATCGAGATCTCCATCTTGGTAGAGTCCTCTGTCTTTGTTGATCTACCTGCCTTTTCATCCTCTACGAGTCGCGTCCACCTCCCTGCTTTTGGCTTGCCTGTCGTTCCTACCTCGGTTGTCATATTCATACTGATAAAGCTTTATAGTTTGTATGAGGAACTTCTCATTGAGGGAAGTTATGTTTGTTCATCTTTGAATTTTCATTTGAGATTAGTGACAATTGACTACTTCTTGTTGATATAGTTGTTTCTTTCCCTTCAGAGCATATTAGCATAACACTAACTATGGCCATTTTCGCTTTTTTCATCAAGATGTCTGTAGCATGTGTTGTAACCTCCTTGCCTCTAGTAACCCCAAGTATTGCTCAGATTATGGACTTGGCTGATATTTAGATGTTATGATTAAGATGTGTCTAGTATTATTTTTTTTTTTTTTTGTATACAAAACACCATCTTTCTTTCCCTACTAGTTGGCATAGGCATTTGGGAAATGTGAGAAATGAATTCCCAAGATTTATATAAAGAGCATCATGCCTCTTTAAATCTCTTATACTTTGGAGGTTGACAGCCATGATTAATAGTGGTTTATAAAATCTTGTCATGCAGAAGGCGTGCAATTGAATACGTAGAGACAGTCTTCCCGGATTAAGTAGATCCATACTAGAAATTGCTCTGATTTTTTGGAATTCATATTCTCTTACCATGCTACTTAAAACACTTATCTCAATTCACTTAGGTGCAATTTGATGTGCACACTTGCTTATTCATATGCAAGATTTAATAGGGAAACTCACTTGCTTTCGAAAGAATAATGACTAGATCTTTGGCTTTTTCTTGCCATCGATAAATAAAACTTACTTAACCAGCTATGATGGACGAGGTGCATATGCCCAGCGTATTAGGCCAAGTAGTAGCTAGTAGAAGGGGAGAGTTGACTTTATCTGCACAATGGTCTTTCTTATAGCATTTCATCATACTGAAGGTATCGATTGACAGACACTAACGTTTCATGTTTTGTTGTATAGAAGACATCTAGAGTCAATGGAATGCCCAAAAAAATCAAATAAATAAGCTGGTTTGCAACTTCTTGCACTTTGAACCTTTATGCGAGGAAGCATCGTAAACTTGTGCTAAATCTACCTATAAGCAGCATGGAAATATACTAATATAGTGTTATGTTCACAGGGTTCCTAAGAATGCTCATAAAGCACTTTGCATCTGCTCCTGGTGTGCCTCACAAGTCACAACTACACTAAAATCTTCTTCCCAAGTCAAAGGGAAGGAAGTTAGAGAAAGCTAGATATAGAGGCATGTGAAAATTAGAACGTCATTGTACTATGAAAAAAAATTTATTTAATGATTATGATTGAGATTATTCAATGTTTTGTATTATCTTCAATATTCAAGACAATAGTGTTATTTATCATAATTTCCAAAATCAATGACAAAATTAGCATGTCGGATTATGACCAAATGGTTTCGTCACAAAAAATATTCAAACTATTCCTAAATACAAGTATGACATTAATATTTTCTCAAGACAAACTTATTATGACAATAGACGCAAATTGTTGTAGTGATGGACAAAAGGCTAATCTTCACAAGTCTGCAATGTGCGTGAGTAGCAATGTGATCAATGAGGAGTATGATGCCCTCACTGTTTTTTTTGGTGTTGGTAAGATGGGGGGTAGCTGAAAAATATCTCGGCTTACCATCTCAAATTCATAGTTCCAAGATGTTAACCTGTCGGCTTGTTGAAGAATCCCTAGCGACTCGGATTCGTAGCTGGGAAACTAAATCTCTCTTTTTGGCTGGTAAGGAGATAGTAATCAAGGCGGTTGGGGCCGCTGGGCCGGTACATGCTAGGTCTTCCTTTCGGCTTCTGTCTTCGACATGTCGTCGCTGCTATAGCCTCCTCTCTAAGTTTTGGTGGGACGGGGCAAGACAAGGAGAACGCCATAGCTGGTTATCTTGGATGGCTACTTGGCAAAGCAAGTTTTCCAGGAGCTTGGGTTTTAGGGATTTTGATCGCTTTAACGTGGCCTTGCTCGCTAAACTGGCCTGGCGGATTCTTCTCAATTCGGAGAGTTGCTTGAGGCAGATCTACAAGGCAAGGTACCCCCCCCCCCCATCTCCACTTCCTCGATACTGAAGCGGGTTATAGGCCCTCATGGGCATGGCAGGGTGTCTTGGAAGACCGGGATCTTCTCAAGCGAGGTCTCTGGTTCCAAGTTGGCTCGGGACAAGGAATTTGTGTCATGAAAGATGTATGGTTGCCAACAAATACTCCATCAACTCCATGCTTACTTTTGGGAATCCTCAACATTCCGCAAAGAGTGGCAGATTGACCTGCAGTGAGACTTGGACTTGGAAGAGGATCTCCTCAGTTCTAGATTGCTTCACTCCGGAGTCCGTACAATTGATATTGAGAATTCCCTTATCTCTTCACCTAACTGTCTACCGCTTCATTTGACATTATTCTCCATAAGGAGAATACATAGTGAAAACAAGATACCATCTGCTAACGAATGAACTGAACACACGAAAACCTCCTGCTGCCTTGCCTTTTAATTGCAGGTTCTGGAAGGTCTTATGGAATCTCTCGGTACCTCCGAAGTTGAAGTTCTTCTTCTGGGGGGTGGTTAGGAGATTCTTCCGCTTCAAACAATCCTCCTCCACAAGACTCTAGTGTCAAGCAATACCTGTTCTGTTTGCTCGGATGGTCCTGAGACGGTTATCCATTGTTTTATTAAGTGTAGGATCGTCATCCCTTCTGGAATCTTGCTAGTTTTGCATACATTCGCAATCACTTAGAGGCCCTCTCGCTGGAAGATGCTTAGAAAGCTTTATTCTTCTCATTACAACTTTCTAAGCTGCAGATCTCAGATGTGGTATTTCTTTAATTTGTTGGAGAGTTTGGACGGGTCACTGCTGGGCGGTTCATGGAAGCATCCAATATTTACCCCCTGCTTTACTTCACCTATTTCACTTGTAGATAGACGAGTGGCGAGCGGCTTCTACTAACCAAGGCAATAATCCAGGTACACCTTCTACCTCGGTGGCATGTCCTTTTCATAGTCGGACGCCAAAGACATCATATGTTCTTGTCTCGAGGTCGAGGGATAAACCCAGGCTTCCTCTAATGCCTACTTGGTCCGGTTTTATGGAGCTAACAAGCGAGATCGGGGAGGCAACATCGGATTTGTTGGTTTTGACTAACATGAACCTCATGACTTTGCATTCGGTAAGTTTCCAAATAAACGAAGTATATGATAGGTTGCAAGATGTATGATGATATCTATTGTTATTAACCCAGTTATATACACTGAACAAAGACTTTTTTCAAGTGTTTTTAAAAGTGTAAAAAACATAGTGCATGGCAAAAATAAAAATAGAAACAAATATTTTCCTTGGTGTTAAATTTTTATGACCCCTTCAAACTAGAAATTCTGGCTTCACTCTTCCTGATATGCTAACTAATGTGAAAGTAGATCAACCAAACATTGTGTTACATCCTAGCCAGAGCAGTATCATTCAATTCCAATTTCGGGGACAAAATTATCCAACGGGGAGAAATGTTACACCCAGTCCCTTTTATTAAGCCAAATGACTATTATGCCCTCAATAAAATTGTCGAATTAGGAAAGTAATATTGATGAGGACTCATAATGTGAAATCTCATCTCAATCAGAGGCGAGTTTCGACATAAAATGAGAAAGCTACAGACGTTAATTGAGTTTCGGATTAAACACGACCATAATTTATGAAATTTTCAAAATGGACTACAACTATTTAAACCCTAAATCCTAACCCACTAGCTCTCCCTACACTATGGATGTGCGAGAACAGCTAGCTCCCTTTAATTTTTTCCCTAGTACTAGCGAACAATCACAACCACCGCCATCTCCCAGTTCCCATCTCGACCTCGCACCACCATCGCCCAAGGCAGTAGCTGGCCACTCCTTCCCCAGCAAAGCAAGCGGCAGCCGCTCTCTCAGCTTCTCTTGGCCAAATGGAAGGAAATCAATTGGGCGGTGTAACGAGGAAAAAGATCTTTCCGGAGTAGTCACTGCCGGGAAATGTTGACCCAAATAAAGGGGTAAGGATCTCCCTCTTCGAACTCATACATGGTGTTGATGAATATGGTTAACAAAGCCTGATCATGCATTGATAGAGCCGAATTGGTTTGGGAATTGAGAAGAAGAATTAGGGATTTGAAGAAGAATTGGGAAAGAACATAGAGAAGAGGGATTTAGGAATTTTGATATTATTATTGCTTCCTCTCAAATGAACGTACTAAACCCTCTTTTATGAGTTTCAGAAAACTAACAGAAATAAACCAATTGCCACTCAACCCGGCCCACATGGCCGAACCCAACCCAGCCTACCCGCCTCGCGGGTCAGCATCATCCCCTTCCCCATCAGAAATGACCTTGTCCTCAAGGTCAAATGTCGGGAATCGTTGCCGTAGCATGGCCGTCTCCTCCTAGGTGGCATCCTCCCTCTCCATATGCTACCACAAAACCAAGCTATCCTCCGTCCGGAGCCCGCCTTTCTTTACCCATATGGTATCCAGAACCTGCAAGGGGGTTAGCTCAAGATCCCCATCTGCTGACACCGGCGGGGCGGTAGTCTCTACTCGGTCCGCCTCTCCTAGGTAGTGCTTCAGCAATGACACATGGAAGGTGGGATGGATGCGCGAATCCGCTGGCAGCTGCAGAGGGTATGCTACCGGGTTAATCTTCTGCAGTACCTCGTAGGGCCCAAAGTAAAGAGCTGCCAACTTCTGGTAAGCACGGCGAAAGACGGAAGCCTGCCTGTACGGGTGGAGACAAAGCAGAAGCCAGTCTCCGACCTCGAATTCCTCCTCGCGCTGACCTGCATCAGCCAACTGCTTCATCTTGTTATTGGTCGCCGCCAGGTTGGCCTTGAGCTGCTTCAAGGCCTCATCTCGTGTCTCTAGCCAGCGGTCCACCGCATCTACCCGGCTGGTGCCATTCTGGTAGCGGACCAAGGAAGGTAGTGGCCTCCCATAAAGCGCCTCAAACGGCATAGTCTGAATCGCCCTATTGTAAGTAGAGTTATACCATAGTTCGGCCCAGGGCAACAGAGCCAACCACCGCCTCGGCTGCTGGTGGGCAAAGCAGCCCCGGTACTGCTCCAAGTAATGGTTAACCACCTCTGTCTGGCCATCTGTCTGTGGATGATAGGCGGAACTCATCCGCAGTGTGGTCTGGGCCATAGCGAACACCTCCTGCGAGAAGCGACTCAAGAAACGGAGTCCTGGTCACTGACAATAGACCTAGGGAACCCGTGATGTCGCACGACCACCATCACAATCTGCTCTGCTACCGACCGGGCTGTGTACGGATGTGCCAGGGCCATAAAATGGGCATACGTCGTCAGTCGATCAACCACGACGAACAAGACTGTCTTTCCTCCGGAGGGGGGAAGGCCGACGATGAAGTCCATACTGATGTCCTCCCACACCCTCGCGGGTATCGGCAAAGGCTGCAAGAGGCATGTCGGTTGCAGATGAGACGTCTTGACCCACTGGCAAGTATCGCACGACGCGGCATAGTCCTTCACATCCTGGCCCATCTAGGGCAAATAAAACTGGGCCCCGATCCTCGTCAGCGTCCGCTCGACCCCCGAGTGCCCTCCATAGGGGGAGTCATGATACTCCTGCAGCACCGTCGTCACCAGTGAAGATCCCCACGGAAGAACAAGGCGCCTTGGAAGAAGACCAACCCTTGACGGAAGGAATAATGGCCAGGTGCTTCACTGACTGCTATGTCCCGACATCTCTGTAGGTAAGTATCGGTCTCCACCATAGCCCGGAGTGCGTCCCAGAACTGGGGAACCGACCCCGTCACTGCCGCCACTATCTCGCCCCCGGAACGCCGCGAGAGCCCATCTGCCACGACGTTGGAGGGACCCGGCCGATAATGAATCTCATAATCATACCCAAGGAGCATCGAGACCCACTTGTGCTGATCGGGAGTGGAAACTCGCTGCTGCAAAAGGTTCCTCGGGCTCTGATGGCCGGTGTAAATGTGGAACTTCTGGCCCAAAAGGTACGGCCGCCACATCTGCACTGCTGTGATGATAGCATGCATCTCCTTCTGGTAAGTAGACCAAGCCTCCTTGGATGGAGCCAAGTTCTTACTCATATAGGCCACCAGGTGCCGATTCTGAGATGGCACCGCCTCAATCACGAAGGTCCGGGAAAAGTCCGTAATGGCTAGAGTCGGAGTGGTGGTCATGGCCTGCTTCAGCTGCTGGAATGCCCTGTCGGTGTCTGAGGTCCATGTGAACCCGCCCTTCTTCAACAGATTATTCAGGGGTCGGGCGATCATACTATAACCTGCACAAACTTCGGGTAGTACCCGGTCACGCCTAAGAACCCTCTCAACTCCGAGACAGTGGTTGGAGTTGGCCATTCGACCATAGCCTAAATCTTCTTCTGATCCACCTGAACCCCTTGGGGTGTGACAATGTGGCCCAGGTACTCAACCTTCTACACCCCAAACGCACACTTCGAAGCTTTGAGATAGTACTGGTGGCGCCGCAGTATCTCAAACACGGCCTGCAAATGCTGCAATGCACCTCCCAAGATGGGCTGTAGACGAGAATATCATCAAAGAATACCAGCACATACCGTCTCAGCAGAGGTCGGAAAATGTCATTCATCGCCGCCTGAAAGGTTGAAGGGGCATTGCACAATCCGAAGGGCAGGACCAAGTACTCATAATGGCCACTATTAGTCTGGAAAGCGGTTTTGTGTGCATCCTCCTCCTGCATCCGAATCTGGTGGTACCCTGCTCGCAGATCGAGCTTAGTAAAGTATGCAGATCCGTGGAGCTCATCGAGCATATCGTCCACCATCAGAATCAGAAATTGATCTTTCACCGTAGTGGCGTTAAGCGCCCGTTAATCAATGCAAAATCGCCAAGTCCCATCCTTCTTCTTAACCAATAGCACCGGCGAGGAAAAGGGACTGTTGCTGGGCCGGATCAGCCGATCGCGAGCATCTCCTCAACCTGGTGCTCGATCTCCTCTTTCACAGCCTCCACCCCCTCCATGAGCTGAATGCGATGGTCAATCTGGCGATGGGGAGGCAATGTCGTCGGGGTTTGGAAGAGCTCCGGAAACCCTGGCAGTACCCCTCGGAGGTCGGGGGCCATCTCCTGGTCCTCAGTCGTCACCACGGGCCAGCACAGGACCGCCAACTCCTCAATGGCGCACTCGTGGAGAGAGACCGGACCTAGGGCCGTGGTAAGCCCTTGCAAACACCACTCCTTATCTCTCCATTTGAATCGCATGGTCAAGCGACGCCAATCGGTGGTGACTGGTCCCAATCCCTGCAACCAGGGAACACCCAAAATAATGTCAAACCCGTGAATGGGCAGCACAAACACATCCGCGATGACAGGCAGCCCTTGAATCTCGAATGGAAGCTCCCTATAGACGGCCTTGCACTGCATGGGTGCCCCATTCGCTACTCGGACCACCATCGTATCCATCGAGCTTGGCCCTTGCGGAATGAGCTTGGCGCCTGCCCCATTCGCTACTCGACCCCGCCGCCGCCGTGTCCTCCTCTGCCCTGCTTGGTGAGACACGCCGCCCCACCGGCGCCTCAGTCCGCGGTGCTCCCCCCTGACGCGCCACCGCCTCGATCGCGCCGCCTGCATCGTCCTCGGCCCGCGACCGCCGCGACCCGCCATCAGCCGCCCAGGTCACCGCCGCCTCCTCCTGCCTCGTCGCCCCTTCCGCCGGTACACCACGGTCGCGTGGCATCGCCGGCCGCGTCGGCTGGCCGTCTGCCCCCGCCTGCGGCGCCGCGCACTGCCTCAACGCCGCGACACTCACCACCTCCCGTCCTTGTTCTCCCGCGGTTCGAGCTTGGGCAGCCCGGATGGCATCGAACTATTGCTTCACACAGGTCCATTCCTTATTAGAGAGCCGTATCGAGCTCATTGGAGGCTCTGATACCAAATGATAGAGCATAATTGGGTTGGAAATTGAGAAGAAGAATTAGGGATTTGAACAAGAATTGGGGAAGAACATAGAGAAGAGAGATTTAGTGATTTTGATATTATTATTGCTTCCTCTCAGATGAACGTACTAAACCCTCTTTTATGAGTTTCAGAAAACTAACAGAAATAACCCAATTGCCACTCAACCCGGCCCACATGGCCGAACCCAACCCACCCTACCCGCCTCGCGGGTCTCTATTATGCATGTACGTGGGTAAAAGAACTGGAATTGGATGGGTGACAAATGGACATGTATTGCTCATATTGGAATAGGGATGTGTCCAAGAATTAGAATAAATCCAGTGCGTTATTTGGACTTGATTGGAGGCATCACTTGAGAGCGCCTTGGAGTCGGCATGATGGCAGTTTCTTATCGCTGGCGGTTGATTAACGGGCTCGATGGAAGCCTCAAGCGGAGGAGTGATCCGATCATGGTCGTCTTTTGTGAACGAACGGGCAGAGGAGAGGAGCTGTAGCCTCATCGGTAGCTTTGTGGAGAGCCCGACGCCAACGGCGACTCTGCAAGGAGGCAGCGGTTGCTGTTACCTAGTGATGTCTTTGGTGAAAGCAACGTGGACTCACATATTTGGCACTAGAGGCTCGTTTTCTTGAAGAAGGAAATTATTTCCCGAGACACAGCGATTTAAGCAGGGTGAGCGGTTGGTGGACATATCTAATGAATCAGCAACGAAGGACTAACTAAAGATAGTAATGGGATTGGGTGGTTGGCATGGTACGCTCGATTTTTTTAAGGCTATGTCATGCAGGTGGAAAGAAGAGGCTGAACGTAGCTGAGATTTGTGCATGGGATATGATGGGGTTTGGTAGTCGTTCAAGGGGTTTGGTAGTCATTCAAGGGGTTTTGTATTCGTTCAAACATGATGGGCAAACTGAAATATCAGGGCATTATCATGTGAGGAAGCACAACTACTTATGGATTCAAGCTGATCGACTTTAGTAGTAAGGTGATTGTAAAGGGGGTAAATTCTACGCCTTACGGTATTTCAGTTTTTGAGATTGATTGCTATGTGTCGTACTTGACTTTGTATGCTTATATGATGTCATATGATTTGTGTGAGTTATGCTTTCAGTTTTATGTTGTTGTGTGATTTACTTACAAGTAAGTTTAAGTTTGAGAAACAAGTTTCTTTTAAGAAGTTCTTCACCTTCAAGAATGTGAAATAGTTTTAAGTGTTTTTAGTCATTAGCGCTAGTCCATTGCCATTTGAGATTTTCAGATAGAGCAGCAGTTATGCTCTTGAGATATTTAAGTGGAGCAACTGTTATGCTCTTGAGATTTATAAGATGAGCAGCAGTTATGCTCTTGAGAATCGTGGAAGAAGAGTCTTCTACGATAAGTTTAAGTTTAAGGAAATCCGTGATGGCTTCTCATACGTATGAGTTGGGCAACCGGACTAGAGAGTGAGGGATCCCCCTGTCAGTCAAGAATTTAAGTGGAGATTTGAGCTTTAAGAATACAGTTTTAAGAGTTAAGATTTTTAATAGTGGAAGTACAAAACAACCTCCACTAAGTTATGTAAAGTGATCAAATATTAATAAGATGCTAAACGTAAGGGCGTAGACTGACCCCATCTCACTCACCAGTTTGAAGAGCTAGAGCAGGAGCTAGAGGAGCAGTTAGTGAGCAGCGAGTTCGAGGGCAGCCAGCTAGAGGAGGGCAGTATAAGCGTCACGGAGGATGCTTAGTCAAGGTTTTCAGTAGCAACAACATTAGAGATTATTAGTTATTTACATTTATGATTATGAGTATAGACTGGAGATCATTTTGAGATTTTAAGTATTAAGTTTGCTTGCCCATGTGTTAGGGCGTTGCTTTAAACTACAAGTGTGTGTTTTCAGTATTTTATTTATGAAAATTATTCCCGCTGCAATTTAAGATTTGAGTATTTTATTTATCAGTGGTATTTTAGTAAAAGTAGTGCTCGGCCGAGCTAGGGTGTTACACATTGATTTTTACTCACAAATTGATATTGTGCAAACATCATCCATTATAATAGCATTTTATACACTTGTACTATTGCAAGTTAACAAACATACCTTTCTACTAATTTTTTGCACAAACGTACATTTCTATTATTGCAATGTAACAAATATAGCCTCCCATCCATATTTTTGTTAGTTGACTTTTAAAAGGCTTATAAAATGACTATATTACCCTCTACTAACAATATGCGTACAACTAATTTCCAGCTAAAAGAAAAATTAAATAAATAAATTTAGATTGTTAAATTCATTATCTTCCCTTCTTGTTAGTGTAATACCGAGGAACCACTCGACGTCTTCTTGATTAGGGATGTCAATGAGGCAGGTTTGGGGAGGGTTTGCCTAAACCATCCTCATCCCCATTTTCAAATCCCAAACCCATTCTCGCCCCCATACCCATGCGGGGGAATGTTTTGCAAACCCATTCACAAACCCTTGGGTTTTGGGTACTCATGGGTAATACTCGTCCCCATACATCCAACATTATTATAACTAAAACTTAGAAGATAATTTTTAATTATAAAACTAAATGAATCTATAATATCATGAAGTCATCAATAAAACACGTTCATTTTCTTAATACGATTCAAAAAATATGATCCTAAAACCATACCATCCACATATGAACCCATCGAACTTTTTGCAGGTTTTACCCATACCAGCCTCATACCCTAGGTGAGAGGCGGTCGGGTACCCGTGATCATGGGTTTGATTACCATCCCTACTCTCGATTGAATCAGATTGAGACTTCGGCAGCTGTCACGTCCCAGTTATCCTGTCGGAAACTCGAAATCACTGCCGAATTAGTTACATCCCATCGCCCTCTACCTCCTCCTTCTCTCCTGTAGAAACGTCCATGTGACGGCAGTAAAACCAGACACAGAACCACAACCTCTTCCTGCGCCACTTTTCGATCAAAACCCTAAAAGCCAAATCTTGACCGACAAAATGGAGATGACTTAGCTGCTCAATTCAATTCCTTTTTTGGACTTACCGTTTTAGATCTAACAACAAAACCGGCCAATATCATCATATCCTCTTCCGGTTTCATAAAAACTCTCCCGCAGCTTGAAGGTCGGCGAGTGGATCGGTGGCTTCCTTCGCTCCTACTCTCTCTAGTAAACCCATGTCACTATCGTCCGGAAGAAGCCTATCACCAAAGGAGCATCTAGATATCAGAGCATAGTTTGGGTTTCACAAGTTTTGGAATATAAAGTTGAACGGTATGTCTGTTAACTTGCAATAGTACATGAGTATAAAATGCTATTAACCTTGCTTTTTTTATAAGGGTGATGTATGTTTATTTATAGTTAGGTGCTATTGAAGGAATTCGAACATAAGATTGTAAAATTCAAATCTACTAATATAGTAGTATTAGTATTACCATTATGTTAGAAACAAGGTTTCTAACGTGTTCGGGATCGGGGAAATTAGCTAGATCAATTAGGGATTGACCTGGCTAGGGATTGGAAATTGGGAATTTTAGAACAAGGAGAGGAGAAAGAATGTTGCTGCTGCCGCAGCTTTTGGGAGAGAAGGGGAGAGGAGAAAGACGCAGGAAGAGGGAGAGAGAGAGAGTAGGTTTTAGGTTTTGTTATTTTATTGCTTAATGAAAAATAACGCCACTACTGCAGATTATATAATCCGCATAATCTCTATCTCCTACCCAACTAATAAAACATAACAATCGACTCCCTGCTTATTTCCCAAATATCCCAAATAATCCCCCAATAGTACTAATTCTCAAAATAACGATAATTAATCCGATAGAACGAAAACCCAAATAATTATGTTTCTAACATCCCCGCCTCCTTAAGAACAACCTTGTCCTCAAGGTTGGAGCTACTCTTGCACCTGCACCGGCCCTGAGTCCTTCGCGGCTTCATCCTCCGCCTCGTCTTCCCAACGCCCTACCAAGAACATTAAATCAGGCTTCCCGCATTTGTGACCAAAGGTGAACCTCTCGTCGCAGTTAAAGCACTTTCCCTCTCGCCTCTTTTGCTCGATCTCTGCAAGAGACAGCCTGGTAAACCCTTTGGGCGGTTCCCTCGGTCCCGCTCGGATTGCCGCGGTGGGTGGACTAGTCGCCGCACCTCCTCCAGTACTCAGTCCCGGTGTCGGGATCCCCGGCCCACTACTCGGCCCACTGCCGCTCCCCCCCCCCCCCCCACTGGGCTTCTGATATCGGCCTATCATTCCCCGCCAGCTCGCCAGTTCCTCCTCCTTGTTACCTGCAAGACGAAAAGTAGTTCGCAGAGAATTAGGCTCAAATACCCAAACTGCGGCCGCAATCTCCGGGGGGAGTCCCGCCATGCATAGGCCCACCAATGTCTCTTCTGGGATGCCCTTGCATTGGTTACCCAGCTTGAAGAACTCAGCCCTATACTCCGCCACCATCCCTATCTGGCGTAGTTTGGCCAACTGTTCCGGAGCCCACCCTTCCGATTTCCCACCACTGCAGCGCATCCCCCTCCAGGTAAAAGGAGGCTAGTTGAGCCTTTCGTTCTTCCCCAGTGGGGTGGTTCTTGAACCACCGTTCAGCTGAGTACAACCACAGACCCGCATCCTCACAACCATTGAATTTTGGAAACTCAATGGTGGGAGGTTTAGCTCTAAACACAATGTCATCCTCTTTCTCACAACCGCGGGGATACCCGACATTCCTTCCATAACTTGGGGCCCCACTGTAATAATGCTGTGAGAATCGCGGGTCTCCTTCACACCCCCAGTCATCCTCTTCTTCGTCCTGATACCACGCTCTCTGGCCCAACTCATTCCTCTGTCTCCGATCACCAGTCTACGTTCTCATAGGTTCCTTCCCGGTGCCCTGTTGATTCGCAAAAGGGGGATGGGACCCGCTGTACTCGTCGAACTAGCCTTGAGGGCCTGGGTAGCCCCTGCTTCCCGCTTGGGTTGGGTAACTAGCCGGTTTAACCGGTTTAACCATGGTTCGACCCGTCCTAGTTAGACTGATTTGGGTTCGACCCGATCGCTGGGGGTCCGACTCGTTCCTGCTCTCCCCACCTCGACCCGACCGGTTTGGGTTCGGCCCATCGCACCCGGCCGCCCCGACTCCCATCCTCGGCCTGACTCCCTCCGACTTCCTCCCGGCCCGCCTTCCATCCTGGTTCGGCCCACCAGGCTGCCCTCGTCCCCTCTGAAATCCGCCCCCATCCCGTACTACTCGTTGGGCCATGGCCCATGATCAAACACTTGCTCCGGATCCACAAGCTCCTCCGCGTTCAGGCCCGCTTGTAGGTCCAGGTCCATGTACTCGGCCATCTTGGTCTTACCGCGCGCGGCCGCCACCTCTTAGGACGTTGGGGTAGGTAGCAGGCCGCCCTTGTTCGTTGGGCCGAAGAAGACGTGGCTCGCACGCGTGGTGGGTGGCCGGCTAGGGTTGGTCGCCGCCGTCGCCCCCTTCTCTCCCGTCCCCTCCGTCGGTCCTCCCGCCGAGAGCCGCTCGGCGCCCTGGCTGCCGATCCCCGCCACCGAGGCGGAGCCCTCCCCCGTCGCCCCTCCTTCCTCCGACGGCTTCCCGCCGTCGCCAACTCCCGCCCCGCTTCTCTTCCAAACCTCCGTCAGGCTGCCACCTACCCTTGCAACGCCTCCACCGCCGCCAGCAACGCATCAAGGGTGCGGCCGTGATCTCTGGCTTTCACCTGCAGCCCATTCAACTCTTCCTCAACCCGCGCCTGCCACTCTGCTTGCGTTTCCACGACCTTCTTCAGCTCTTCGTCCTCCGTGATATCCTCCACAACTCCCTCAACAGGTGGTCCGCTTGTCCTTGCCTTGTCCTGCGCCGCCTTTTCGGCCTTCTCAGCCGCCATCATTGACTTTGTCGACACCATCGTTGCTTGCCTCGGCTCAAAAGTTCAAGGGAATTCACTCTTGAGCCAGCCCCTGATACCAGATGTTAGAAACAAGGTTTCTAACGTGTTCGGGATTAGGGAATTAACTAGATCAATTAGGGATTGACCTAGCTAGGGATTGGAAATTGGGAATTTTAGAACAAGGAGATGAGAAAGAATGCTGCTGCTGCCGCAGCTTTTGGGAGAGGAAGGGGAGAGGAGAAAGACGCAGGAAGAGGGAGAGAAAGAGTAGGTTTTAGGTTTTGTTATTTTATTGCTTCATGAAAAATAACACCATTACTGCAGATTATATAATCCGCATAATCTCTATCTCCTACCCAACTAATAAAACATAATAATCAACTCCCTGCTTATTTCCCGAATACCCCAAATAATCCTCCAATAGTACTAATTCTCAAAATAACGATAATTAATCCGATAGAACGAAAACCCAAATAATTACGTTTTAACATACCAGCCCTTAATTATTTGTTTAAGTATTGACAGCCTTTAGTTATTACTTATTTGTCAAAATCTTGTGCAGGCGGCATTATTACTTGTATTAATTAGTTCGGATTTCTGTTAACAGGTACATATATATAACATGGTAAAGTATATACCAAAAATTTTAAAAAATAATACGATTATATCTGAGAGACGTCCCTAAGTTATATGAGTCCTGAAAGGAATATTTAGAGAGAATATGTTTTTGGAATATCTGAGATGATTTCCATTGATTGAACTAACGTCTAGATATACAGGTGAAGTGAGAAAGAATAGGAACAGAATGAGCTCCACGTTCCACATAACTAGGAAGAGGGGAGAGGTGGCCTAACAGAAAGAATAAAAGAATAAAATAAAAAACTTTGATTCTCTAATATCTCTAACACGCCCCCGCAAGAGGTGGAGGTATCAACGACGCCGATCTTAGATCGTAGAAGTAGAAACCGGGTGGATGGTAAAGGCTTGGTGAGAGCGTCGGCAAGCTGATGGGAGGTGGGAACATAGGAAATGCGAAGCCGACCATCTGCAACAAGCTGACGAACAAAATGATAATCCAGAGCAAGATGCTTCATGCGAGAGTGGAAGACCGGATTGGAGCTGAAGTTGGTGGCGCCGAGGTTGTCGGAGTAGAGAACCGGAGTGGACGGTAAGGGGTACCGAAGTTCGAGCAGTAGATTTTGTATCCATTCCAGTTCAGCAGTAGCATGAGCAATAGCACGATATTCAGCCTCAGTACTCGAACGGGCTACAGTGCGTTGTTTTTTAGAACGCCAAGAAATAAGTGTGGGACCAAAATAAATGAGGTAACCCGAGGTGGAGGAGCGATCATCAAGATTACCGGCCCAATCAGAATCAGCAAAGGCCGACAGAGATAGTGAACCAACAGAGCACTGAATACAGAGACCATAGCTGAGGGAGCTAGAGACATAACGGAGTAGGGCGATCGGGATCAACAAAACCAGGTGGTTGCTCCATATAGACCTCTTCCTGCAAGGGACCTTGAAGAAAGGCATTGTTGACATCAAATTGAGCAATCGACCAACCTTGAGAGAGAGCCAAGGTGAAAACAGTGCGAACAGTGACAGGCTTCACAACCGGACTGAATGTATCAGTAAAGTCGATGCATGGGCGCTGATGGAAGCCTTTGGCCACAAGTCTAGTCTTGAACCTTTCAATGGAGCCATCAGAATTGTGTTTAACCCGATAAACCCAACGATTACCCAGCACATTGTAATGAGGAAGTCGAGGCACGAGGTCCCAAGTATGATTAGCCAACAAGGCATTATTTTCAAGAGTAAGGGCTGCAGACCACTGAGGAAAGCGGAGGGCTTCACGAACTGACGTGGGCTCTAAGAGCGGAGGTCCATCCGGTAAGTAAGTGTGAAAAAGGAGCTTTTTGGGCCGGAAGACCCCAGCCTGGGCTCGAGTCCGCATTGGATGAGAGAGTTGGACCGGAGGTGGGTGGCCGAGGCAGGCAGGTGGGCCTGAAGGTGGAGTGACGGGGGCAGTAGGCCCTGTAGTGGTCGTCTGAGGAGAAGAGGTCACTGTAGTGGGCCGTGATGATGAGGAGGGCCCAGTAGTCTCTGGCCCAGCGGGAGAAGGATCAGGCCAAGGCGCTGCTGCTGTTGAAGAGGAGGGAGCCAAGTGATGTGTATTTGCAGGCGCGGACCGAACTGGGAGAGTGGTAATCAGAGGAAACAAATCAAAAAGCCAGGAATCTGTGGAAGGCGGTGGAGCCGAAGAAGAATCTTTGTAACCTGGAAAATTGGATTCAACGAAAACAACATGTCGAGAAAGAAAGATGCGTTGAGTGTGAGGATCAGAGCATCGATAAGCACTGCGTTGAGCACAGTTGCTAAGGAAAAGACATGGTCGAGATCGGGGATCAAGTTTGTGAGACGAGTAAGGACGAAGCCATGGGTAACAAAGACATCCAAAAACCCGGAGTTTATGATAGTTTGGAGGTAAATTGAAGAGGAGAGAGTAAGGAATTTTACCACGTAAAGCGGCCAAGGGTAGACGATTGATAAGGTAGATGGCAGTAGAAAAAGCGAATGACCAAAAGAAAGTGGAAAGTTGAGCATGATGGAGGAGAGTAATACCAGTTTCAACAAGGTGACGATGTTTCCGTTCAGCGAGGCCATTGTGTTCAGGAGTATGAGGTGGTGTGAGAAGATGGGTAATGCCATTATTGAGTAAATCAGAACAAAATTTTTGGAATTCACCACCACCATCCGTGTAAAGGCGCCGAATAGTGGTAGAAAAGTAATTCTCAACCATTTTGCGAAAGTCAAGAAAAACCAGAAGTACATCTGATTTTTTGCGTAGTGGGTAAAACCAGGTGTAGCGAGTAAAATGATCAATAATAATCAAATAATAGCAATATCCATCAATGGAATAAATAGGAGTAGGACCCCAAACATCAGTATACAAAAGATCAAAGGGCCGATCGCTTGATAAAGTGGAAACAGAAAAAGGCAATTTGTGGCTTTTATTTGAAAGACATGCATCACAAGGGGAACTAGTGAGAGATGACGAAACAGGAAGATAAAAAGACCGAAGAAGGCTGGTAAGGGATTGATGCGAGGGATGACCAAGACGAGCATGCCAAGAATCTGCGGAAGTACGAGTAGCAACCAAGGCCAAGCGAACATGCTCTACTTCACGCGATAGTTCGTACACATCACCGTTGTTTTCCCCTCTCAGCAGTTGCGCCCCCGTGCGAAGATCCTTCACAATAAAATGAGTGGCAAAAAATTCCACAGAGACCGGATTAGTTTGGCAAAGCTTAGCGACTGAGATTAAATGTTTCTTGATAGCAGGAACACATAAAACATCTTGTAAATGCAACATATGAGAACCAACAGAGACTTGAGAAGACCCAATATGAGAGATAGCCAAACCTGATCCATCACCAACTAATATTTCATCAAGGCTCGTATAGTTAGAATAAAGTGATAAGTGGCCCAAGTCAGAAGTAACATGATGAGAGGCAGCAGAGTCCATAAGCCACGGCCCAGTAGAGGAGGACGGGCCAGGAGTGGTGGTATAATGAACTTGGGCTTGACGGGCCTGAGAAAATGCCTGGCGGGCCTGGGGAAATAATCTAAAACATTGGCGGACTGAATGTCCAGGTTTGTCACAATATTGACAAGTGATAGTGGGCCGACGACTCCTGTTAGGCTCAGAAGAGGGAGCTGGGTCACGCGCATGCTGAAATGGGCCTGAGTGGGAGGGCGGCCATTCCCTTGAAAAAAATTGCCAGCGTTGTCACCAAGACTACCGCGGCCGCTTGAAAGGAGATCCCCAGCGTTGTCGCCAAGGCCGCCACCACTGCTACCCCGACGAGATTGACCCTGGGAGAAGAACGCCGTGGGAACAGCCTGCGCTCGTGCCTGTACTTGCAGATCAGCTTCAAACTCCACAAGGGAATCAAGGAGGTCTTCGATGGAGACGGCAGATCCTCTAGCACAAACAGCGGTGGCGAATTGATTGTACTCCGCCCCAAGACCTCGAAGACAATGAACCACCAAATCCAGGTCCTTGACGGGTTCATCAATGAGAGCCAGTTCAGCAGTTATGAGTTTTAAATCATTGACGAAGGTAATCACATCTTGACTGCCCTTGGTAGCTGCTGCTAATTTGCCTTTGAGATTGATGACGCGAGATTGAGAGCGGCTCGCATAGAGTTTCTCTAGAATTAACCATGCCTCTCGAGATGTAACAGCAGCAGATACATAAGAGTATAAGGATTCTGATATGGAGCAACGAAGAGCATGGAGTATGAGTTTATCATGTCGATACCAGCGACGATATGCGGGATTGGGAGAGGTGACTGTGTCTGCCGTGATCGTTTGAGCAGGAGCCACACTTGAACCATCAATGAACCCAATAATATCTAATCCCATAAGCAGCGTTTCGAGTTGTGAACGCCATGAGTGAAAATTCGTCGGAGTGAGCTTCAATGGAAATTGGGCAGCGGGATTGAAGGTGATAATGGCATCATCGCTTGTTCCTTATTGATTAGCACTGGAAACAGCAGAGCCAGACATGATGTCGAGAATAAAAGGAGCGCCGAAACAAGAAAAGGAATTGACTGAGAGTGGATCGAGTCTAGCAAACTATTGCTTGCTCTGATACCATGAAAGGAATATTTAGAGAGAATATGTTTTTGGAATATCTGAGATGATTTCCATTGATTGAACTAACGTCTAGATATACAGGTGAAGTGAGAAAGAATAGGAACAGAATGAGCTCCACGTTCCACATAACTAGGAAGAGGGGAGAGGTGGCCTAACAGAAAGAATAAAAGAATAAAATAAAAAACTTTTATTCTCTAATATCTCTAATAAGTCCAACCACATAAAATATTTAGTTTCTTTCATGCATGCCTTCATTTCTTATCGATTTCGAACTTCAAAAGAATAGGAAAACTTAGCATCGAGCTCCATAAAAATCCTAGAATCCTAAGCACCATAGCTGGAACCAACTAAAATCGGTGCCTCTTTTCTCGTGCAAAATGAAAAGGGTCGTACGAAGGAGAAGTGAAATTGGTTCTCTTTATACCCCAAAATTTCCGCCCATCTTTTTGACCTTTCCATCCAACTTTCCCCGTTTCTAGTCACCCTTTTAAAAAAGGTACTGGACTCATAGACGACGCGGTATTGAAAAGCAAAGTAGTGACCGAAGCTAGCCTAGCCAGGTCCAAGACAAGAATAGTTCTATCAACCATCAATCAATCTTCATGGTTGGTAGCTCAGGAAACTTTGTGCAAGTCGTGGCTAAGAATTTGGACGTTCTCGCTTTGTAATGCCTCATTCATCACTCTCTTCTTCTTCTTCTCCTCCTCCAATCTTGTAGGCTAATTTCTGACTTTTTTCCTCATATGTCTTCATGTTTAATTCAACTTGGCCATTGATATAATATTGCTGCAGACCTCTGGTTACCCTCCTTTATCCACTGTAAGTTTCTTTTCCCCCATTGCCTAATAATATAATTGTTGTGAAATTTGTACATGGTGATGGTGGTCATCATTCAGTTGCTGCCTGGGAATTAATTAATGCAGGTATGCTTCGATTAGGGCCATAGAGACCAAATCTCGCAGCGATGACCAACAATGGCTCACATACTGGGTCCTTTATTCGATGATCACACTCTTCGAGCTCACCTTTGCCAAGATCCTCGAATGGTACGTACGTAATATATATATATATGATGTCATCAGTGTAATTAACTTACTACACTCACTGGGAAACTGATATATATGCAAAGTTAATATATATGACAGCATTCCCGTGTGGGCATATGCAAAGTTAATAGTGAGCTGCTGGTTGGTGTTACCGCACTTCAACGGAGCAGCGCACGTCTACAACAACTTCATCCGCCCATTTTACATGAATCCTCAGCTGGCGGCTCATCTCAACAACACGATTTGGTATGTCCCAAGAAAGAAGAGCATATTTAGTCAGCCAGATGATGTCTTAACTGCTGCCGAGAGATACATTGAAGAGCATGGGACTGAGGCATTTGAGAGGATGATCGTCAACAAGGTCTCTTTCTTTCCTTCTTTGACTTTGCCTCTTATTAACACAGTTGCTTCCTAATCCTAGCTAGCTTGTTCTATATTTTTTTTCTTTTTCCTTCAATTTCTTGCTCAACTTATTAATTTGGCAACCTGCAGCAGCAGACTCAGCGCGATGAAAGAAGCAGGAGGAGTACCGAGAACAAGTACATGGTGAACAACAGTAGCAATTACATGATCTTCGATGACGATTACAGATATTAGAAATTTCCTTCTCTATTTCTGTGGATGGGTCAACCTCCTTCATTTCAATTCTACTTTCCTTGTAATGCGTCTAGCTAATCTATTCTAAACAATATGATCCCTTACCAGATCTGCAAAATTTACGTATCATGGAAAATGTAGTTTCTCTATGAGTTTGTTTTATTTTCCCACGTGTTAAGAAATTGTACTGGCCTTGTCAGGATAGTTTGTCTGGTAGAATGATGTGGACGGTGGTGATTTATTTGCTACTAATTTTGTTTACTTGAGGAGAAATTCGAAGCAATCAATACGGCAATATTTAATTAGCAGGAGAATGAAAATATATTAATATGCCATCCAAGTTCATGCAAAAACTATAAGTTGGATTTATGTATTGTGAATATTGGAAAGGGAAGCGAGCTTTTATAATGAGATGGGCGATCAAGTTTGGGCTACGATACAAAATCATTTATTTATTATGAATAAAAGTGGGGTGTAGCGTCTAACGCAAGATGATGTGGCAATTCATTCTAGAGTAACCGGAGTGCCTTTTGGGACAATGTACATCGGAGATCGGATAGCTTTACCGCGTTCATTTTCATCTTTTCACTACTCCCATCCTCCCTTGTACGTCCCCTCGTGGGATGAGGTATAGGTATGAATATCTATCCCTACTTTCCTGGCTAGCAAGCACACAATAATAAGTGCCATATATGCAAATACTCATCTTAAGATTAAAGTCTACCCGAATAAATAAAAAACACCAAAGCGTTAATCTAAATCGAATAAAGATTGTTGAGAAAGTGAAGAAAAGAACTATGCGAGTACCGGTCCTATCACCTACCTTTGAGAGTTTTGTTTTGCACCTTGTGCCTATCTCCTTTCATTTCAGGACATGCTTTCTAGGACTTTCCAAATTGAGCCAAGGGTCGAACTAGCCAAGTGAAGATAGTTACTAGAACCCCGACTCCGATGAAACACATCGAGGGAAGAGACATAAGGGGCTTCGAGTTGCATAGTTTGATCATGTGTTTGCTTGGGGACAAACAAACGGCTAAGTGTGGGGAGTTGATAACACCCAAAAAGGTGTTACTTAGCCTTGATTTATTAAGTGTTTTTATGTCATTTTGACCATGATTTAATTTACAAAACATCATTTGTACCCAAGATTGCTTCCTTTTGTCATTTCGCGTCATTTTGAGTTGCAATTAAAGTTAAAAGCAAAAAAGGGAAGAAAATGAGGCTAAAGTGTAGGAAAAGGAGCCAAAATGTAGTTCGCAGGTGAAGGAGTGAAGATCACGGCCGAGATGTAGGGACGCGAAGTAGGGCATGCAGATCGCGGCTGCAAACTATGGAGCTTCGGGCGGGAACTTGAAGATGCAGCCGTCAAGGAAGGAACATAAATTCTTGATAGTCGATTCGTAACTCTCTTCATCCGAGCCAACGAGAAAGATAACGATCGTGAATTCAGTCTGCGATCTCCAAGGCCATACTAGACCAAAGTCGCTGAAGACAGGAGATCGCGGCCTCTCTCCAAAAATTCTATAAATAGGGGACTCCTCCCCTTGAATAGATGTCTTTTGACAGGTTTCTTGTTCAACAATGAGGTTAAAGAGAGAAGTAGAAGCTAGAAGAAGAAGTGGATGAGGGCTTTGGAGGAGGATTTTCAACAATTGAAGATCCTTTCCTCATGATTTCTTTCCCTCTTTGCATGTCTCTTCTTCCCCCTTTCATGGGGTAATCCCTCTAGGTACTTTAGGGCGTAGTCCCCCAAACCCTAGAATTAGGTTCTGAAGGTAGATGTAATTGTGTGATGGTTTATGTATGGATATGTTTTCTTTAGTGATTATATGCTTCATTTATGCTTAATTATGTTGGGGTGTGTCTCTCCAACTCTTCCCTACTAGCCTACAACTAAGTCTAGAACTATGTGGGAATTTTAGGGTTAGATTGGATTTGAGCACCATATGGTTAATTAAGGGTAGACGAACGAGTTATGGTTCCTTAGTGTACGAGGCAATCGAACTCCTACTATAAGCATGCCCTCCTAAGCAATGCTAGAGAGGTTGTACGGGTTCTGATCGAAACGCCAATCTAGTGTGCATAATAGGTTGAACCTACTGAGAGAAACTAAGTGAGCATCCCTAGTATGTGAAATTTGATTGAGATGACATTGGGTCTCTGGAATCATGCTAGGAGGAAGAAAGTAATCATTGAAACCATCTGCTGAGCGGGTTCCGCACTCTATCCTACAAACTCAATGTAGTTAGCCATTCGCATGATAAACCTAAGTTTAGGACGAGGGAGTTACCTCAAGTAATTCTTCTCCTCTTTTGACCTTTAGTTTAGTAATTAATGTCCAACTGCCCACCTGCTAAGTAACAGATTGACTAGATAACAACCGAGTCTAAGTAGCATAGGATACCGTGACCCTTGGAATATGACTTCGGTTACATCTATACTACTTCTCTGATCCAGAGTGAACTTTCCTAGATAAGGATAACTAGTATTATCGACAATCGAGTTTATAAATATAAAGCTCGATGCCCGAAATGCATCATGTATAGTAATGACAAATCCCATATTGTCTAGGCTGCAACTAATGAAAATGGGATACAGATAATCCCACACTAATTTATGTCTAAAGCACTCCTACCCAAGGTAATAGATCTCTCACCTAGGTTAAGAACAAATCAATCACAATCAAGCAAGAGATTTATTCACAATCATCAAATAGACGTAGATTATATGCTCAAAATCATTCAAACACATGACTCATACACAATTTATAAGCTACGGTTCATCTTCCCTAAACAACCTTAGAGATTCAAATCATAGAGAGAGGAAGAAAATACAAACAAAGAAGAGGAGTGGTGGAAATCATCTTCTTCTCCTTCGATTGGGCCTTCTCCTGGCTCCTTCGGTGGATTGGATCTTCCTCTAAGCTCTCCCAATGTGTTTCTCTCTCTAAAAACTGCCCAAAATCCTAATTTTCTCACTCTATCTTGGCTCTCCTTTCTCAATCCAACAACTCTTCTATTTATAGGCCCTATATATCTTGGCCAAGATCACGACTGTGATCTAGTCTTGTTGACTAACAATCTTTAGCTTTGTCTATTAGTCTTGGCCGAGCGAGAGATTGCACCCTATGTTCACGGGCGCAAACTTTGTCATGCGGCTGTGATTTTTTGATCTCGGCATCAATCAACGTGGCTTGTGATCCGCCTAGCAAAACTCCATGTTCATTCTTTGACTCGTCCTAAAGATCAGACCCATGAATGTCGAGATCGCGCCCGCGATCTCCTAGCTGCAACCTGCAATCTTTAGCTGGACTTTGCTGGTTGGTTGGCTGGCTTCTCGGCTGACATCCTGCTTGTTAGGCTACGATCTTGTTCCTTTCTCCCTTTTGCTCGTTTTTTCTACACATTAGCCCCATTTTGTCCCCTTTTTTGCTTGTAACGTCAAATGCGACCTAAAATGACTTGATATGATAAAAATAAGTGATCAAGGCTACAAATACATGTTATATAATAATTCATGCCCAAAATGACAATAAAACACCTAATAAATGAGGGCTAAATAACACATTTTTGGATGTTTTAAGGAATAGATCATATTCTAAGGGAACCTTATACTTACTATTACTTTACTCTAAACTACTCTCCAATTAAATAGAAAGAAAGGTTTAAGAACTAAACGAACCTACATAAATAAACAACCAACTAAGGAGTTTGGAGGTTTATAGCGATGAGATGGTTGTCTAGGATCGAATCATTCTAGTAGTAAGATAGGTAGTCAATTAATTTCTATGGCTATTCGTGGTGCGAAGGTCACTAGAGTGGGGTCAGTGTAAAGGTCATGTCGCTTGACCCCCTTCTAGCCACGTCCAACGATCCATTGTTACTTCAGTTGCTCCTTCTAACTAGGAATAGTTTCTACCTTCTCTAATCGAGTCTAACTCGTCCGCCCAAGCCCGATGAGTCAATGGCCATGCACTCATCTTGGTGAGCTCCTAGTTTCCACGTCATGGTCACCTCGTCGGTCAACTAGGATTCTCAATCAAGTAACATAGATAGGATCAATCATCCATACACTATCAAGAACAAACGAGCAAACCTAGAGCTAATTCATGCCTATATAACAAATCGCAATCAAGTACGTAAACTAAATTTTAAAGAATTTCAATAAAATGAATATTATGACTAATTAATTCATGATACAAACTTTTATTAGTATAGCTTATGATCAAACAATAAATTTAGCCGGGTACAAGCTAGTTCATTTAGCAATTGACCAATGATTGAAGAAACTAAACCAAAATCAAGAGGACAATGATGAACAAGGTTGTCAACCCGCGGGCTGACCCGGACCCGATCGAGCTAGTGGGTTAATCGTTAAGTGGTAACCCATTTTAGCCCATTTTAGCGTGGAAATATGTAAATAGTGATTATATTGTACTTATCCTCATAAATTATATCAAATCGCATCTAACATATGAGTAATAACATAAATAGTGATTATATTGTACTTGTAACGGTCGACCCAACGAATGCGTGCGGCCTATTTTTCTCACCGAGTCAGAGTCAAAGTGAGTCCACCCGGCGTCGGACAACCTTGATGATTAATAAAAACAATTTCATTAAGCAAAATCCATCGTTTCCCTTTGTGTTTCTTTGCTTTGCTTCCTCCCCCAACTCCTTTCTTCAACGTTCTTTTACCACCGAACGGCAAACCATCCCACCATCCCTCTCACTCAACAAAAAACTAGAATCCACCCATAAAACCGGCCCCCTGCCCTTCTGCCTCAGCTCCGCCGCCTCTCGCCGCTCCCTCTCTCTTAATCCTCCACAAACCGACGCCTAATTCCCGGTTATTTCCCGTCATTCTGGTTTTCTAGATTTCCCTCCAAATAGTATCCCTCTTCTTCCCCTCCCACGCCTCCTATTCCCAAACCCTAATTCTTTTCCCTCTCCCTCTCCGCTTCCCTCGTAGCCACCGTACAATTTTCCTCCGATCATCCACGCCTCTTCGTTTTCCCTCCCATCTCTCCGTTCCAGAACATATTTGACCGGAGTCGGACAGTTATTTGATTGCTGAGATTCTCTTGTTTTGAGCGCTGGCGTTGCTCCGTTTTCCTTCTGATTCACTGGCTATTTGACAATTTTCCTCGGGGTTGAAGTTGGAGATCGGTGTTGGTTTTGCGGGCGAGGAGTTTGAAGAATTGGGATCCGAGAGAGATGAGTAACCAGAAGAAGAGGAACTTCCAGATAGAGGCGTTCAAGCACCGGGTCGTGGTGGATCCGAAATACGCAGATAAGACCTGGAAGGTTCTGGAGCATGCTATCCACGAGATTTACAACCACAACGCCAGTGGCCTCAGCTTTGAAGAGCTCTACAGGTTTTTGTTCCGCCTTTCAGTCTGATTAGTCGATGGATGACTTTTTTTTTTGTTTTTTTTTGTTTTTGGTGTTTGTGCCGAGTATGGGCACCGAATCTTTTTAGATTACAGAGGCCGGTGCTACGAATCGTTGATTACTAGTAGATGGGAGTGAAATGGATTCATAGCAGTTTCAGAGTATTATTATCAGTGTGTTCACTTTCTGGAGCCTGGTGATTTCAGTCTCTTGATTGCTCAGCGCAACTTGCTTTGCATGAGTTTCTGTGGTATGCCGCTGATGTAGTAATTACAATTGCCCTAGTACGGAACATTTCCTTTTGAGATTGAGATTGCTTTAGTTGATTATGCCGGGCCATTCTGCATTTGTTTTAGGCGGTGTTTTCTGAATTAGACCAGGTTTAGAGTCTTACGGGACAGTGGTATAAAAAATTATGCGTACTTGTTCTTTCCTTCTTACATTTGAGTGAATTCAAAGGGGAGAAATGATAAAGACTCCTGAAGAATCCTTCTTGCTATCTCTTGGAAAAAATTATTGGGGCTTCGTTCTGTTCTATATGTATACTTCATGTCAATTTAGGCAACATTTTCCTTAGGTAACCATTCCAAATTGACAGCAGAAAACGCAGGGGTTCGGTTCTGGATTGCTCCTTTTAATTAATTTTCTTGGTATCCAACTTATTTAGTACCATTTGGTTGCTCCTCTGGAATGTGCACTTATTGCCGGATAAAAATGACAAGTCGAGTGCTTTGACTGTTAAAGTCCTCTTTTTTCTTATACCATTGCCGTTTTGGTGGTTTCTGCAGGAATGCTTACAACATGGTTCTCCACAAATTTGGTGAGAAGTTGTATTCTGGCCTGGTTTCAACTATGACCTCACATCTAAAGGAGATATCTAAAGCTATTGAGGCTGCCCAGGGAGAATCCTTTTTGGAGGAGCTGAACAGGAAGTGGAATGACCACAACAAAGCGCTGCAGATGATCAGAGACATATTGATGTACATGGACAGAACTTATATCCCTAGTAATCATAAAACCCCTGTTCATGAGCTAGGCCTCAACTTATGGAGAGATAATATTGTTCGCTCCAGCAAAATCCAGACCAGGCTATTGAACACTCTTCTGGACTTGGTCCACAGAGAACGAACTGGCGAAGTAATAGACCGTGGTCTGATGAGAAACATAATTAAGATGCTGATGGATTTAGGTTCTGCAGTTTACCAGGAAGATTTTGAGAAGCATTTTCTTGAAGTTTCTGCCGAGTTTTACAAAGTTGAATCTCAGAAGTTCATCGAATGCTGTGATTGTGGTGAGTATCTGAAGAAAGCTGAGAAACGTTTGAATGAAGAGATAGAGAGGGTGACACACTACTTGGATACTAAGAGCGAGATCAAAATCACCAATGTGGTGGAGAAGGAAATGATTGCGAATCACATGCTGAGACTTGTCCATATGGATAATTCAGGCTTGGTCAACATGCTTCTCGATGATAAATATGATGACTTGGGAAGAATGTATAACTTATGCCGCCGAGTACCTAATGGTCTTCTTACAATCCGAGAAGTAATGACTTCTCATCTTAGAGAAACTGGCAAGCAACTCGTTACTGATCCCGAAAGGTTAAAGGATCCAGTGGAGTTTGTGCAGCGGCTCTTGGATGAGAAGGACAAGTATGACAGCATCATAAACAAAGCCTTTATCAATGACAAGACATTCCAGAATGCTTTAACAAATTCGTTCGAATACTTCATTAATTTGAATGCTCGTTCCCCTGAATTCATCTCGCTGTTTGTTGATGACAAGCTGCGGAAGGGGCTAAAGGGAGTCAGTGAAGAAGATGTGGAGATCATTCTAGACAAGGTGATGATGTTGTTTAGGTATTTGCAGGAGAAAGATGTGTTTGAAAAGTATTACAAACAACACTTAGCTAAGAGACTTTTGTCGGGTAAAACCGTATCAGACGATGCAGAGAGAAGTCTAATTGTTAAACTCAAGACTGAATGTGGGTACCAGTTTACTTCAAAATTAGAAGGTATGTTCACAGACATGAAGACTTCGCAGGACACAATGCAAGGATTTTATGCAAGTCATCCCGAGCTAGGAGAAGGGCCCACACTCGTAGTTCAGGTTTTGACAACTGGGTCTTGGCCAACTCAGCCTAGCGCCACCTGCAACTTGCCTTCTGAAATGTCGGCACTATGTGAGAAGTTCAGGTCGTATTACCTAGGGACTCATACGGGTAGAAGATTGTCGTGGCAAACGAACATGGGGAATGCAGATATGAAGGCGAGTTTTGGGAAAGGTCAGAAGCATGAGCTGAATGTTTCGACGTATCAAATGTGCGTTCTAATGCTCTTCAACAATGCTGAGCGGCTTAGTTACAAGGAGATTGAGCAGGCGACTGAGATTCCAGCCCCTGAATTGAAGAGGTGCTTGCAGTCCATGGCTTGTGTGAAGGGCAAAAACGTGCTTAGGAAAGAGCCCATGAGCAAAGAGATTGGTGAAGAAGATGCTTTCTTTGTGAATGACAAGTTCTCAAGCAAGTTTTATAAGGTGAAGATAGGAACGGTGGTTGCACAGAAGGAATCCGAGCCTGAGAAGCAAGAGACACGGCAGCGAGTGGAAGAGGACAGGAAACCGCAGATTGAAGCTGCAATAGTTAGGATCATGAAGTCAAGGAGGGTATTGGATCACAACAACCTAATCAGTGAGGTCACAAAGCAATTACAACAACGGTTCCTCCCCAATCCGACTGAGATCAAGAAGCGGATCGAGTCGCTTATTGAGCGGGATTTCTTGGAAAGGGATAACGTGGACCGAAAACTTTACCGGTATCTTGCATAATTTTCGATGGCGGGAAAAAAATGTGGTGGAAACAAGCAGGTTGCAGGTTTTCCTTGTCTCTTTATGGTTGTGGATTTTAACATTGAGAATCTGCAAAGATGTACTCTCCCCTGTTGTTGGTAAGTGAAAAAATTGTGTTAGTTCTCTTGCGGAGTTATGTGGTGGTTTCTTTCTCCCCGTAATGAACAGATTTATTTTGCTTCTGTTCTTTTTCTTGTCTGTTAAGCGTGCTGCCTTTCGTGTTTGCAATTGCATAGCCAGTCCATGCTTTATTAGGCTATAGATTAGATTGTCCAGAACGTAACAATGGTGGATTTGGGATGTGTTGGCAGAATGATGTTTCCAGATGAGGGGATAGTATCATGTTCCTTCCAAACTCGGTTTTAATCGACGAGGCGAGCAAGGAATAGTTGGTAGAAGCTTCCAAACATTTTTTGTATTGTTTCCCTCTGACTTGTTTGTTGGGGGGACGTTTCTTTTTCCAGAAGGCTAATCACATTATTCTGTGTTGAAGGTTGTTTATTATCCAAATTGGCCTCAAAGAGCATGTTACGTGGGACACTTTTGATGCATGAGTTTTGCTTCATTGGTACTAAGACAATGATCTTATTATCAAGAGTGCAAGATTCTTCTTTGGGTTCCATCTGCCCACTGTTAAGAACTGGGGTCTGCACTTCACCTCATTCGAACAACAAGAAAAGCTTGTGCACTTTTACACTTTCACTACTTCCACTGTTTACAAGTTAGAACTGCAGTCGTTGCTTAACGAGAGAATCCGTCTTGCCTCTTACTCGGAATGTGAATGTATTTCCCCCCTACTCTTTTAAGTATCGTCCTGTCCTGTGCTATGTAAGAAGCGGTTTTGTATATCGGCAAAGGTCTTTATGTCAGTTCCCCACAGCCTGAGCAATATAGAGTTTTGAGGTTAAAAAATGATCATAACCCAGCTCGTTTTATAGCCATGAAATCATGTAGTAATGTAGTTGGAGAAGTGGGGAATATACTTTACCAGCAGTCCATCCCAATGGCATTGGCTCCTTCCTTGTCTGCCTTGAAATCATCTCCAACGTGTACGGCTCTGCCAGCCGCCACATTCACTTCATCTTCAACAAATGAACCCAGCAAGCATAAAGGGATCAGAACCATCACTCAGGCTGCAGCAAAAGAACCGGGGCAGCTATAGATGCATGTACCTAGAGCAGCGTGGAAGATCTTTGGATCTGGCTTCTCGTATCCCACCTCTGAAGATACAATCACAGTGTCGAACCTGGAAACGAAAAACATCCTTGTGTAACTTCCCAGTACAAAGTTAGCAGAGCTGGGGATCATGTGAATTTGATGCTTACAGATGAGAAATGTTCAAGTCCTTCAGCAGCTTCCTCAACCGAGTATCGAAATTGGAAACAACAGCTACCTTAACTGTTTTAAGTGTTATGATAACCCTTTAGAAGATTTGAACGAGAGGAGGCGTTTCGAGACAAGCAAAGGAGAGAGTGAGAGAGAGGCTCAGACCTCCAACATCTTTCAGGAGAGAAATGGTGTCGTAAGCCCCAACTGGTAGCCTCCAGGCATCTCCATTTGCATAGTACTGCAGAAAACCCAGCAGCCCAAATGAGTTTCCCTTGCAATGAAGCAGAATTAAAATTACAGTTTGTAGTTACAACGACCTCGTAGACTTCTTCGAAGTAATCCTGGTTATCTGAGCCAGTGGCTTCAGAAACAACCAGCTTCCAGAAAGGCCTCCCATCTCCCTGCAAAATCACCACAAACAGCCATATCAATCAATGTATTGTAAGCAGCTAACTGCTTCCATGTTTTACTTGTAATTATAACGCCCACCTGGTATCGAAGCTTTTCAGGCCACGGAGCAGCAAAAGCTCTCCTAAAACCCTGTTTTACTTCAGCTGGAGTTGCAGTCAAGCCTACAGGAAGTAGAATTTAGGGGATTTTCAGATTCAGGGTAGGTAGTCCCATGGTAGCAATGAACGCGGTCGCCGCGCGGAAAGAAGAAACCTGACCGTATTTGGTGCCGATGGAAGCGTAAATTTCTTCCACGGGTTTGGCCAATTGCAAAAGAGTTCCGCCGGCGTCCAGTAATAATGCATCGTACACCTTCTCTCCAGAATTTGCTCCTCCTGGAACTGGGGAGAAGGAAGAAGAAAAACCATAACAACGGCGACGAAAGACGGCGACTTTCATGAGATTATTGAATACCCAGAAGCATGTTTGAGGGAAAAGTGAGAACAAAGAAGGAATTTCCCACCGGAATGGATGGGCATGGAAGAAGATCTACGAACAAAATTCGAGAGCCTGAGGTTCTGAGATCTCAACAGTGGAATCCCGTTGGAGCATTTCGTCAAACAGGCTTCCATCCTCTTTCTTCTTTTTTCCCCCGTCAGTGATCAAAACTCCAGCCGGCCGCGAGAACAGAAGGTAAGGTGTAGAATCTTGGGAACTATAATACAAAGAGAAGACTTTGGGATGGCCGAGGGGCGAGGGTGAGATATTGGAGGAAAAAAAAAAAAGGACTTTGCTACCGTGAGTGCGTGTTTATATGGTGACATGTATTTTCCGGTCGACCTCATATAGGATTAGGTAGACCTCATATAGGATTATGTCGACCTAATCTGTTGTCTCAGTGTAAAAATAATTTTATGGTGCCTACTTTGGAATTCATATCTTACAATTGGCTAGATGGAAATTGGAGATTAATGGCTTATTTTGAAGCTGAAGTGTCCCTCTACTCATTAAAGTACTTGCGAGCTCGATAGGAAGTCCAGAAGACCATTTTTTAACCTAATCAAAAGGCTATGCCAAAACTGGGAAACTACCTTAAATGACTAAGTCTGGGAACATGTTTGGGAAGCCTACTTTGGAGCTCAATTTGAGAAATATGGATGCGAGTCGAGTCCAGAGGCTTATACCACGTTAAATTAGGTATGTTTTTCTACAAAGGTAAGGAATTGGATGCAAGATTGGATATCTTTAAGGTTTCAAACAAAAGGTATGTCTGTCAGAAAAACAACCTTCGTAACAACTTCGACCCTTTTGTTTGAAGTCTTACAGATATCCAATCTTTCATCAAATGCCTTGAATTTGTGTAAAAACATACCTAATTTAACGTGGTAGAGGCCCCTATACTCGACTCGCATTCATGCTTCTCGAATTGAGCTCCAATGTAGGCTTCACAAACATGTTTCCAGACTTATCCATTTCCAGGCAGGTTTCTAGTTTTGGCATAGCCTTTTGATCAGGTTGAAAAATGGTCTTCTGAACTTCCTATTGAGCTCTCAATCACTTCAATATGTAGAGGAACACTCCAGCTTCAAAACAAGCCATTAATCTTCAATTTCCATCTAGCCAATTGTATGATATGAATCTCCAAAGTAGGCACCATGAAACTGTTTTTACACTGAAACAACAGATTAGGTCGACCTAATCCTAATGAGGTCGACCTAATCGTAAATGAGCTCGACCTGATCCTAATGAGGTCGACCTAATCGTAAATGAGGTCGACCTGATCCTAATGAGGTCGACCTAATTCTAACTGAGATCGACCGAAAAGTGCAAGTCACCATGACATGCATGTCACCGTAGGCGCACCCAAAAATTTAAAACAAATAAAACCAGTGTTGATTAGGGCTGCTAATGAGCCGAGCGGCTCGACGTTAGACTCGAGAAAATTTTCTTTCGAAACTCGGCTCGTTAATAAAGTAGCTGAACATGAACTAAGCTCGTGAAGCTCGTGAAACTCATGAGCTAGCTCAACTCGGTGGCTTGTTAAGCTAAACTCGTGAGCTGGCTTGTTTAGAGCTCATGATATGTCTCAACTTGTGGCTAGAGAGCTAACTCGATTACCGACTTATGGACGAATCAATCTATATCTTATGATTTTAATTCATATAGTTGTTAAATTATATATCTCACCATATATAAAGTTTAACACGTTAAGTATTTGAGCAAATATATATCTTATTTTCTACTTTAAAAAAAAATTATGTATCATAGATTTCTTCGATACTATGAAATAACATGATTTGAAGTAGTTAAAATTTATTAATAAATGATATATGATACCAAGAAAGTATAATATGAGATTAGCTAACAAAATAAATCATATGTGTCATTACAAAATGAAGTACCAAATAAAAGTCAAGATTTTAGTAAACAAGCTAGTTTGAGCTCGACTCGACTCGGCTCGTTAATAAACGAGCTGAGCTCGAGCTCGACTCGTTTATTAACGAGCCCAGCTAAACCTGGGGAAAACTCGATTTGACTCGGCTCATTTGCAACCCTAGTGTCGATTAATATCATTATATTCTATTTATTTGGTTTCCTCCAATACTCATACTCGACCCCGCTGCTGCCGGTGTTAAACAACCCATTCATTTGTAGATGATGGAGCTAAGATATTGGATAAATTACAAGTTTGGTCACCAAGTTTACTAAAAACGTCATATTTAGTCACTAAAATATTTAATTACATTAGTAGTCACTAAGATTAGTTAAACATTTAAAGTTTGGTCACTCTCCGTCCAACTCCATTAACTTTTGCTGATGTGTAAGTCAACTCTCATAGTTGACCGTTAAATGTGTGACGTGGTAATTAAAAAATAATCTATATCTCATTTAAAACAAAAAATTGAGATAAATAAAACATATATACAGAAAATGGATTTTCCTCTTCTCCTTTTGTGGTGTCTGCGCACAGGGATAATGGAAGGAAGGAGCAGAGCTCGCCAAACCCCTAATCATCCATAGCCCCTACCGGCGCCTCTACTTCTCCAAAACACTCTCGAAACCTCCTTCCTCCCTACCTCACAACCTGTACCCTTTGTCCCTACCTCGGTTCTAACGGCGGAGCAATGCACTCTTTCTAACGGTGGCCAAACTTACAATTTACCTGAAATTAAACTCAAATACAGAAAGAAGCAACTAGGATAATGTGTCATTGTCAGATGACGTGCTTAGTTCCCTCCAGTTCTTACATTCATGATTCAATATCACAAAATACAAAACCTCTTTTAACATTTCTGTGGAGTTTTCTTCCATCTTCACTGGAAAATATCATACATGAAATATTGGAGCCACCCAAACCAAGTCTGTTAAATTCCCTCCCATCCTCACATGTGTCTTCTCCCCATCTTTATTTTTATTTCCAACAGAAATGAAAGAAGAGGAATTGCAGCTTGCAGGCCACACTAAAATTGTGCATCAAGTTAAGACAGAGAGCATGAATGGGATTTATAGGCTTGTGCCACGAGAGGGATAGAGAGAGGGCTCTTCTTCAAAAACCAAACCACAAGGCATGATTTTTTTAAGGCATCAACTCAGTCTTGGATTCTTTCTTTCAGCAGTGTCTTTAGTTAGTGAGTTACATATTCAAGAGCACTGCAGTTTTGCACAATAGAAGAGAAGAAAGAAAGATTTTCATGTGCTACTCAGACATAATCTTTCTTATATTATTTCCCATATGGATTGGATTGTATTTGTACAGGAGCGAAACTGCAATTCGTCACTATTCACAACACATCTTACAACTTGCAACAATCCAATATAACCAATATTTCCAATCCTACACTATTCTCTCGGATTGATGGAATAATGCAATCCCTTACCTTATTTCAATTACAGTTCCATCCGTCTCTCGTCCTCTCCTCTTTTGAGGATAATTTAGCCACATATGGAGGTCAGGAAGGTGATGTATACTTGCATGTCCTTGGAGCCGTCCTAGAAGCTCTCCTCCATATATTTTTGTTAGTATTCATCCACTCTAGAACTGGAGTTCTTCAAAGGATAATCTCATGGCAAGTTGGCAATCTCCAGCTTGCAAAGACCATCACATCCATCTGATTTGTCCAAACGCAAAGGAAGAGTACGCAAAATGCTCCGGGACACCAGATATTGAAGGGTATATAACTAAGCATTATTGCTCTCTATATACTCTCTGGGAAGTCACCCTGATTGAAAAATGATCTGACCCTAGCTTCTTAATTCCATTTCCAAGGCTTGTATAAGGTGACCGACCGGTAAGCGCTTGAATTTGATAATATTGTTGCTACCCTGAATAGAAGAGAACAATTTGAGATCTGTTACTCGCATGAAATCCATAACTAGTTAGGCAAGGAGTTAGAAAAATTGAGTTGTGATGAGATATGAGAATAGGCTTTGAACTTACTGTGCATCAAGGGCCAGTTGTAGGTGGGGGTTGCAGCACCCTGTGCCCGAACAACTTTGCTAGGGTTCTCCGTTCACAATCCTGCACAAAGTTTAAAGAAAAATAGTTGTATTGAGTCCCAAACCAGATAGAAATGAAGTATGCATTTTTTCTCAGCTTACTATTGAGCATAGAAATTCACTAAAATGGCACTATCATATGTAATCTAATAATTGTCATTAGATAGATTAGATCACCTCAAACATGTTGAGATAAAATGGCTTATCTGGATTGGATCTCCTAAGTTTCAAGTAAGTGTATGCAAAGCTGAGTTGATCACGAGAAGTGAATCGTTCAACCTCATTGAACCACAGACACGAAAACAAATTTGACATTGGCGTGTGAGCCCTGATAATAAATGAACCTTCAGGCACATCTGCAAAGCACAAACCATGTGGCATCAATAACAGAACATGCATAATTAACTAACCCCGAAGCCATTAAAAAGTAAGGAAGATTGAACCAGAACGCAAGGAAAGAAAACATACAACTCGGGAGAGGAGTATTTGGGCCTAAAGTGTCAAACTTGGTGAGACCATCAGACCGATAAAAGTAGAACTGTCTATCTATTTCCCGATGGCTATATTTGTTAAGGCGCTTGTTCTGGAGTACCTCTTCCCATACACACTGACGATCATAATGTTTTGAGATAGCAAACTCTGATTTATTTCTCCACAAGAAGTGTTCAATGATATGCATCGGATCCACAACAAGTCGCAACTTGCTATCTACCCAAATTGAGTAGCTGAAAAGCGAAGGACGCAAGTAAATGGAAGAATAAAAATGTTAAAGAGTTTGATCAAGTCATGGATATGAAATTTAGGGAATTTAGTATCACGATTACCAAGAAGAAGGGAAGAGGCGATGCGACAAGAATTTTGGCACCTTCCCGGTTCTTCTCATGTCTGAGTATGGCAAGTTTTTCACAACTACTACTTTCCATAGACCAACATATCCTCGATCGTCAGGTTTATTTCCCTCGGAAGATATTTTCTCAAGTGTTTGGTCATCCACAAACATGACAAAACAAACGTTTTCCTTTGCAAACTCACTCATCTGCAACAAGGATAAGGCCGCTATTCAATATAGCAAAGGATAAGGAATGTAGAGGCGAAGCAAAATCTAGAACAACTCAAGAGTAGGATATTATAGAATGAGTTGACTAAAGTTTTTTTGTTCTAGAAATGATACACCAAAAGAATTCAAATCCAGGAACTTACATTTTTGCTAGCAGGCCTTCTCAGGAAATCAGAGCTGCCAAAAATACAGGAGGATACAGCAACTATACATTTTCTCATGTACGCTTTGTCATTGTCATCCAAATCAAACCCGGTGCTCGGAGATCCAGGAGGTCCTTTTACAAATCCACAATGAAGGGTTTGATTGCTAGCATAGAAGGAATTCTCTCTTTGCTCCATGGTCTGATGTCCTCTAAATCCCGACCTACTAGAATTCATTGCTGGAGGTCTCTCCTCACTATTCACGTACCCTAATGAAAATTGCGTAAAATTCCTCACTAAATCTGGTTCCATGAAATAATCCACCGCCTCTGCAAATTCAACTGGACAAGGAAGATCTGAAGGAAAAAAAACCCGCCAACACATAAAGTAATGGGAATCAGAAAGACGAGAATTTGAAAATCCAATAAAATGAAAACATGGATATGAATTGGTAGCCGCATAACAAAAAAAAATAGTAGGCATCCCGCAATGAACAATGCTCGGGAAAGCCTCCAAACGGTAAGGAAAAACAAACTTACATTGCTTCCGGTGCTTGCCCCCTGGAGGTTTCCCAACAAAACCGGCTCGAGAGAAGTTTTGAAGCTCAATTTCGTTTGAAGAATTCGAAGAAGGGAATGAAGAGGAGTTCCCACCAATTTCTTCATGGACCAAGGAAATCTCCATCTCCATTGTCACCTTCCGTGAATCTTGCATATCAAAATTACCTGCTACTAACGAAAATAAAGAAGACGGAAAAATTCCCCCGCTTAATGAATGGCGCCATTGCCATTGTAATAACAAAGACATAAAGCAAAGAGAAAAACTTGTGGGAGCAGGAAATATTCACCATGAAAGAGGAATCTGATACCGAAGAGACCGGTGAACATCAAGCAAAGAGCAGAGAGCAACACAATCCAGACCTAATAAATAGGTCTAATGAACCGGCCAATCCTCCTCCCTCTTCGAACGAGTCGGAAACCTTGTTGCTGCTCTGTGCGACCTGAGGAATTAAACCCGACACCAAAAGTGCTCCTCCTCTCTGGCGGCAATTCCACATTCAGCTTATACACTGCCATTATATTCTCTTTTGCACCTCACCTCCGGCGCAACCGGCTAATCTACAGCGACCCAGGAAAAAAATTCAAAAAAGCACGGAGGATTCAGTTTTGATTCCGAAGGAGCGAAAGGTGTAGCTCAAAGTGGTGGGATTAGCTGAAGGATTTGGGAGGATTCAAGAGCGGTAGAAGCTTCGTTCATCGGCGGAGCGATTAATCAGTGTTCAAAACACACAAAAAAAGAAAGAAAAAAGTCAAAGAGAGTGAAAAAGGGAATATTATTTTTCGGGGGGTGCAGTCTCAGAAAGCCACACATAGATCAAGGATTTCCCAAAAATTTAGGCTGTAAAATATATTCTGATATAAAGCTGGATGCTGGAAAATTTCTTTATTTTCTATTTTATAGGAAACTCGGGCTTGAATGCTGAGTTTGACTGCCTGCTCTCCCCCACCTGTGCCGCCGTGTCTTAAACAAGTAACAAGTACAGAAAATCATGAAAAAAATACGAGAGAAATTGGATATAACGAAAGGGATTAACATTTAACGACCATCTTTTAACTATTTTCAGTTGTATTTCCCTATTATACTCGCAAAGCATAAATTTTACCAACTTAATGACCATCTTTAAACATTAATCAATTGGATTGATATAGAAGTCGATTAATTTTATGATCTTATTCATTCATTCCTATGTAATCTCATGATTCTTTGGAAGTTGGATTTGAATTCAAATTTCACATTAATACCTTATTTATGTTAAAAAGTATGTGTTTGGCTTGCCCAAAAGTAATGTGTTCATAGTATTGGTACGAACCGGATAACATCTCCTATATTGTTTTAGTGCTCATAACACTATAAAACTCAAACCGTAAAAAATATAATTTATGTATTAAACTATTCAATATGACAATCTAGCACAAAATATTTTATTTGTTAATGTTGACCGATTTCAAAGCAGTCAAAATCAGGATTTTGCGTAAAATGAAAAATAGGGGCAAAATCGGAATCGTAAAATCGTAGGATTTTAAGGTCCATATAAAAAAAGAAGAAAAAATAATATTAATAAGGAAAATCACGTATAACACAAAAACACATAACACTTAGAATGATAATTTCTCAAGGTTAATGTTCCTTTTTTATCAAGGTTAATATTAAGAGGTGGCGAATATATAATGATTAATACGTTGATGTAAATTGATGATAGTGGATGATGGTTAGTGTGAGAGAACTAGATGATGTTGGTGAAGGAGAAGGAAACGAGACGTAATTTTGCAAATTTTGGGAAAATTAAGTAAAATTGACTCAGAGATTTTAAGGATTTAAATCATGAATAGTGTAGGATTTTAAGATCCATAGATTTTATAGCGAAATCAGAATCAGAATAGGTAAGTAAAATCGCAAGATCGTAGGATTTAAGGATTTAAATCGGGATTTGACTACTCTGACCGCTAGTATTTAACATAAAATCTAGTCAGTAGTGATGTGACATATGATATGGAATTTGAACTTAATTTTTATTAATTTCTTTTAAATCAATTATGGAATTTTAAACTTAATTATTTATTTATTTTAAAATTAATTTTTATTAACTTTGAAATTGCACGAGCTGACTGCCATGTAAGCAAAAGTTAACGAAAATGGATGGAGAGTGATTAACTCAAATATTTAACTAGTTTTATTGACCACAAATGAAATTGAATATTTTTAGTTACTAAACGTGAACGTTTTTAGTAATTCCAGTGACAAATATTGTAATTTACCCCAATGAGAATGCCACGTGTAAAGTTTGTGGTTCTTCCTTACTTTTTGCGTTGCTCTCTTACATTATTGACATCTTTTCTTGCGGTGGAAGTGAGTATAGTCGTTGCTACCTGCTTCCACCCTCTGGTAAGAAGAGCCATCGTTCAAAGATGGTAGAATCACTTTCACCATCCTTTAAAAGTCAAGCCTCTTTTTTTTTTTGGTAAAAGATAATCATATATTGATACTCAGAAAAATAGATCATTACAACGCCTGCCTCAACCAGGCCACAAAATCAAACGAACGACTCGCTATCGGGTACAAAGAGAGGGCCTTTCTAGCCACCAAGTGGGCTACCCTATTACTACGCCGACCAACGAACCGAACACCAAACCCATCATTCTCCGCCAAGTACAGCAACACTTCCCGGAAAATGGCTCCCGCCAGACCATCACTCCCTTGAGCCATAAGCAGTCTATCCACAACCACCTTTGCATCCCCCTAAAAGAGGACAAAGAATAAGCCTCTGCTCCGACACCAGAGGATTGCGTCCCGGAGCGCCAACACCTCCACAAGCATTGGGTCATCAATCTCCGGGAAACACACCCCCCTTGCACCGACAACCGCCCCATCAGGGCCCAGCAACACCATCCCTCCAGCCGAATGAGAACCTCTCTCAACTTCTCCATCCCACCTACAGATGAGAGAGTCCGGGCTACCAGACGGCCCCACCGTGCTCAGCCGCCCAGGGGCACCCCACACATTATCTCTAGGAAGCGACTCCCACTCCTCCACTTGCTGGTGATACTGCCGCATGAGAGCTGACATACCGAACTATTTCCCTTCAAAAACTACCCAGTTCCGAGACTTCCAGATCCGCCATAGCACCGCTATAATGGCCATGACGTGGGAAGAGTCCCTAACGATGGCTAGGAGTTTCTTGAGGAAGAGAGGAAAGTTAAGACGAGGCAGGCCCTGGCCCACGTGCTCTAAGCCCGCTAAATCCCACAACGCACGAGCCACACGGCAGTCTAGGAAAAGATGTTCCATAGTTTCCGGCGCACTCCAGCACACAGGACAACGAGGATGAACATCCACCTTCCTGCCAATGAGCGCTTCCGTGGTGGGGAGGAACCTATTTAGAACTTGCCATAGGAACACCTTTAACTTAGGCGGGATTGCCAAGTTCCACACACGCTTCCAGCTTCCCCTATCCATCCAACTCACCACCGGCCGCCAACCCCCAGGCTGCTTATCTAGCCGAACTGGATGATAAGCTGATTTCACAGTGAAGTTCCCATCACCCGTCTCATGCCAGACCAACATGTCCTCCATTGGCCGACGCGGCAGAGGAATCCGACGGATAGCACGGCAGATATTCGGGGGGAACCACACTTTGAGCTTATCCAGTACCCAGCACCTCTCAGTCGGACAAATGAACTCAGACACCTTCAAATCCACTCCCTCCGCTAGAATTCGGGGATTAAAACTAGGGGGATCAGGGTGGAACGAAGGTACCCAATTCTCTGTCAGGGCCGCTACCCCTCGCCCATCCCCAATCTGCCATCTCAGGCCCTGAACCAACAATTGCCGCCCATGCAGGATACTCTGCCAACCCCAGGAAGGCCGAGAGCGAGGGGTTGCTGACAGGAAATCGCCACGAGGAAAATACTTCCCTTTATATACCTGTGCCAGGAGGGACTGGGGATCAGTCAGAATCCGCCACCCAATTTTTGCCAGGAGAGCTTGATTGAAAAACTCAAAACGGCGAAACCCCATGCCACCCTCGTGCTTGCTCTGACACATCCTACGCCAAGACATCCATCTAATGCGTGAGTGCCCATCCTCCACACCCCACCAAAACCGGTCAACCAGCCTATCCAAATTACGACAAAGCGAGAGGGGCAACTTAAAGCAGGACATCACATGGAGCGGTAGAGCCGAAGCAACAGACTTGATCAGGGTTTCTCTAGCCGCTGCAGACAACGATTTCTGAGCCCATCCCTGAAGTCGGGCTATCAACCTCTCCTCCACAAAACGAAAGGTGGACGTTTTCGAGCGAGAAATGAGAGATGGTAACCCTAGGTACTTATCATGGACCCCCACCGCCCCTACTCCCAACACTTGGGCGAGGAAATCTTGGTCAGCACCAGTGATGTTCTTACTAAAGCAAACTGCTGACTTTTCTAAATTCACCCTCTGTCCGCTGAGTTCCTCATACTCGTTCAGGACTACAATCAGGTTCTCGCATTGCTGAAGCGATCCACGAAGGAATAAATACGAGTCATCCGCAAAAAACAAATGAGAGATCCTAGGGGCTTGAGGAGCCACTTTAATGCCCTCCAGCTTCCCTTCCTCAATAGCCTTTCGAGGAAGAGCCGCAAATCCCTCCGTACAAAGCACAAACAGTAGCGGAGAAAGGGGGTCTCATTGCCGCAATCCTCTGGAAGCGCGGAAAAACCCTGCCGGCGACCCATTCATTAGAATGGAAAACGAAGCCGAGCTAAGGCACTCCCTAACCCAGCCAATCTAGGTCTGGCTGAAACCTAGTTTGGCCAGAATCGTAAGAAGAAAGGACCATTCGACTCTATCATAGGCTTTTTCCATGTCAACCTTCAGAGCCATGTATCCCTTCTTCCCCCGATTTTTAATTTTTAGGTAATGCATTAGCTCATGCCCTAGTAACACATTCTCCACTATCTGACGCTCCCGGATAAACGCATTCTGTCCTCCCGACACAATCCGGGGTAAGAACTGGGCCAGTCTTTCTGTCATAATCTTGGCAATCACCTTATATACAAACTGGCAAAGGCTAATAGGCCGCAACTGGCGAATATTCTCCACATTATCAACCTTCGGAATCAGGGTGAGCCAGGTATGATTGAAACTTCGTAGGAGCTTGCCTGAATGGAAAAAGGAGTAAACAGCCTCAACCACCGAGGCGCCCACAATATCGCTGAAGGCCTTAAAAAACTTCCCTGTGAAGCCATCTGAACCAGGGGCCTGCTTAGAACCCATTGCAAAAATGGTTCTACGTACCTCCTCCGGGAGAACTGGAGCAATCAGTCGGGCATTCATTTCGTCAGTGACTTTACGGGATATCGGTAGGGCATCAACCCTGGTCCGCATATCAGGAATTTGATTTTCCGAAGTGAAAAGAGTTTGATAAAAATCAATGGCCAAGTCCGCCTTCCCCTTCTCCTCCGTAATCCAATTCCCGTCCTCATTCCGTAGTCTCTCCACAAAATTCCTTTTCCGTCGAGCCCGAGTGACCGTATGGAAGTAGGAAGTATTTTGATCCCCTCTCCTCAACCAACGCACTCTCAACTTCTGCTACCAATACAATTCCTCCGCTTCTCATTGGCGACTCAGATCACTTTCCAAAACTCGAACCTCGTCCTGATTCACCGGGGAAGCCTGCTTAATGCGGTCCAACTCAGATTGGAGGGTTCGAATATTCCGGAGGGAGTTAGTCGTACCAGCCCTACTCCAATCATACAAAAGATGGCGCAGTCTTTTCAACTGGGTCCACAGCTTAAACATTGGGGATCCCTCCACCTCCTCCTCGCACCAAACATAATTCACCATGGCCCTCACCTCCGGGTTCTCAGCCCAACGTGCGTCAAACCGGAACAGGGGTCGACTGAGCCGGGGATAAGCTTTGTCAGACAACAGCAATGCCCTATGGTCAAACCCTTGGTCCGTAAAATGTTTGACAATAGTCTCAGGGAAACGATCTAACCACAACTGAGAACAAAGGGCCCGGTCCAGCCTCTCTCTGACGCAAGCCTGGCCCATTCTTTTATTCGTCCAGGTGAACAGGTCCCCTTGGAACCACGGGTCATGTAGACCCAAATCATGGATGAAATCATGGAGGGCTAGCGATTGTCCCACACTCCAAGGGTTCCCTCCATCTTTCTCTCCAGCGTGGAGGGTGGAACTAAAATCACCAATTACCACAAACGGCAATTGGATATCCTCACAAACTTGGCGAAGGGTGGCTAACTGGGAAGTCCGGATCACATCAACACAACTAATGTAAACGCCAACCACGACATAAGAAAAATTATTTTCATTAATACGAATGCAAATAGCGAAATCCGAATGAAAGAACACCGAAGCATCAACTCCGGGAGACCAAGCTACAACTAGACCACCAAATGCCTCAATTGCATCCACGAAAAAACAATCAGCAACCTGAAATCCTAGGCCCCGCAAACGACGGGAGACGACACGCCTACGGGATCGAGTTTCTGAAAAGAAAACAAGATCCGGTTTATTCGACCGAACAAGACCCACAGCAGTTTGAAATGTGAGGGAGGGTCCGATTCCTCTCACATTCCATGCCAAAACCTTCATTTATCCAACTGGGGCCATTTCCGGCTGGCTACCTCCACCGATTTCAGCATACCCTCCTCCATATCCTCCACGAACAGTTTCTTCATCGTCGGGTTCTCCTCCACTTCCCCCGAAATATCCTCCCAAGACCGCTTCCTGCCACCCATCCTGAGCAGCTCAGTGTTCGTGCCATACTCATTGAGTAAAGGAGGCCCTGATTTGTCATTGTGCGCCTTGCCCTCCCCATCCACCACGCCACCCGTCTCCTTCCCAGCCTCCAGAGCTTGGACCACCTGCCTAACCCGGCCCGTCTCTGCTGGTTTACCATTCGTGGCCAAGGACTGGGTAACCCTTGCCCGGATTTCAAACCGGCCACCAGCTCCATCCGACAAGGTGGCATCGGAATCATCTAACCCCGACCCCGAGTTCTTGTACGGCGACTCCCACTCCTCCGAATCTTCCTCCACCAGCACCATCTTCCCCTTATGCACCCGAGCTGCCTGTTGCACAACTTCCATCTCTGCTGGCAGCAGATCACTCCCCGGGCTAGCAACCAACGTACAAGCGCGCTTCTGGCTAGGAGGATCAGCCGACTTGAAAGCAGCTTCATCCGCGGCCCGAGTGGATTCACCCTCCCCTTGCACCTTTCGAGCAGCCGAGACCAACGGGGCATCATCCTCTGACTCCGCCAGCAGCAGCTGCCGACGACAAACTGCCTGCTGCCTCACTGCCGGGGACGAGAGTTTCTCCTTCCTCTTCCCGCGCCGTACAGTCTTTCTCCCCGCCAACCGGTCACCATCCTTCCCCCGAGCAGCCACCATCTCCTGGTCCTCCGGCCGAGTTTTGGCTTGCTTCTCCTCCTTCCGCACCCCGCGTCCACCAGTACGGCGTCGTGGCTAGGCCTCACCAGCCTGTTCGACTTCAGCCTCCTCAGCAGCAGGAACACTCCGCAGCCTTTTCCTTCGCACTGGCTTGGCCTCGCCAGCCTGATCGACGTCGGCCTCCTCAGCAGCACTAGCACTCCGCATCCGGGTCATGCACACTAGTTTGGAAATCACAAAACCCTTCGGACTACCACGACGCTGGGGGGGAACCGCAATCCCCGCTTGAGGAACCTTCTCAATTCTCCCCTAAAGCTCCATTCGTGCCTGCTCCTGCCCAGTAGTACTTTCCGCTTCCACCTCATGCACCAGCCTCCTTGCGGGTCCTCCCTCCTGGCGATTTAGCCCACGAAGAGCTTGGCGCCGGGGAATACCTTCGCCTTCCTCCGACAGACGTCGAATGTTCTTATTGACCCACACCGTAGGGGGGTTCTCCTCCTCCGCAGCATACACGTTCACTCCCCGTCGCCGAGTAGACATGTGGATGCCGAATTTTTCTTTCCGGGTAGGAGGATCGAAGGTACATTCCCTTTGAAAGTGGCCGATCCTTCCACATCGAAAGCAGAAGCTGGGGAGATGCTCGTATTTGAGCGAAACCCAGAATCGACCAATCTCCTCGTTGGCTGCCATGACCTGGGACCGGAGCGGCTTGGAAAAATCCACCAAGACTCGGACTTTGACAAATCCCTGAGCCGATTCTTGACAGGCATAGACTCCCGCCTCCAGCACCTTCCCAATCATATCATTAGTAACTTTTCGACCAAATTGTTGCGTGCAACACACTTCTTTGATATCCCAAAGTTGGACATAAAACGGGGCCACCGCCAGATCATCAAAAACCTGTTTGGTTATCATTGGCACCCAAGCTCGCACATGGAAGAGACGGTTGTTGATGACCCACGGCGAACGCTTGAGTACCCAACTTTTGGAAGCTTCATTGGGGAGCACGACTTCGAACAAGCCCATGCTTGCCTCCATCACTTGCAGCCGACCCTTCCCCTGCCAAGGCGTATCAAGAGCCTCGCGCAGCTCCAGCAACGTGAATCGATTCGCCGAGAACAGCCTACCCAGCACTGAATGCGCACTTCGATATTTGGTCGAATGAACTTCCTCAAGCAAAAATTGAACCACCTGGTCGTCGTTCACGCGCGACATGCTGAGCTGCTGCAAGGAGTTCGGCCGGCGAGCTGCACTAGGTGAGGTGTTGCTCTCGGTCACAATGTCCCAGCCTCTGTTTATTAGGTTTATGGTGGGTGGAATACATAGGGTTAGTGGCTTTATATAGGAAAACCGGAGTCCCCTCCCCAAGCAATGATTCCACGTAAACTCAACCGAAAAAAGAGATGTAATGGGTTTTGGACTCTCGGAACGCCATCCCACCAAACCGGCCGCCGAAATCTTTGGGTAAAACCCCGATCCACATCAGATACCCATCACACGACTGTTACCAGTCCGAAGACTTCGCGGCGACCATTTCGGCCGCGTAAAATCGTAACTGTTCCTCCAAACGGCCGCTGTCGGTAGCAAAGAGGAGAATCGCCCCTCCTCCGCCGTACCAGCACTCAAAACACCGCCCCCCGCAAGGCTGCAAACCGCCGTCGGGGGATTCTCAGTCGAGAAATCAGGTGAGGCAGCATCCACCCCATCGACCTCCAATGACTGAGGATCAACTTTCATACAATTCTCTGGACTCATTTCCGAGACCCCCTGTGGTTCCAACGGAACTTGATTAGAACCCCAATTTTCTCCCTCTTCAATTTCAAATGGTGACGGCAGGGAGAACCTCCATCCACCTTTCGATTTTTTACGCGGACAAGCCCGCTTGGGCATATTTGGGAGCACGAGTTCCGGCTCACCAATTACCCTCTTCCGTTTCCGTTTACGCATCCACGATGCGCCAGAGATACCTATTCACTTTGTTCGAAATTGCCGATTTCCCTGGAGAAACAAGCCACCCAGTTCTGGTCCGGTCTTGCTCCTCTGTCCTATCCCTCTGATCCTGATCTTTGCCGCTCCCCATCGTGCTTGCGTTCTTTGGGCTCCACCCTTGATTCGCTAGGCTGGTGCAGAATAAGCCGGTGAGGACGGCGCCAAGGAGGCGACCAACGAGTTTGCATATCCGGAGGAGAGAAAGCAGAGCGTCTCTCATAGTAATTTACACTTCATTTTTTGTATTTGGTGAAAATAAAGTGTAGTTTTCTAATCTAAAAAGTCAAGCCTTTTGCAGCGATTAGATTTGGACAAAGTAAATGGAGACAACTTTGTTGGGCTAGGTCAGGGGGCGTTCTTTTGTGGGGGTCAGATATAGATTTCATTCGTGTCATAGAAGAAACAAAAATGATAGAACTAAATTGAGAAATTAGGAATTTATGGAATTTATAGCTTGAGTTGTTGGTTGATAACGATCATTCATTAAGAACCCTGAGAATTTGTGGCCTGGGGTTTTCTTGATTGTCTTTGACGAAGCGACGAGGGTAGGGGATGGGGAAGGAGTTGCGGCTGTGGTGACAGCAGTGGGTTTAAGCTCATTTTGTAGGTTGATTATGATAATTTGGTTTCAATGCTCTTGGCAATTTTGAATAGTATGAATGAGAATGAAAGTGGAAAGAGCCAAGAAGAAGCTCTTGAAGTATCATGTTGGTATGATGTGGGAAGGCGTGGCGTCGAATTCGGACAATTTGACGTATTATGTGGGTAATCAGTTAAATTGGTTTGTGTAATAAAAAAAAACGAACCGATGTTGCGGTTGGAATAACCAAACCGGTCCAACATTCATTGGCTGAACTGATGCAATAGTTGAGAAACTTTAAACGCCATTGCAATGGTTGTGTATAACCACCCACACGAAGAGTCACCTCCCTTTGTACACACCCCTTCATTTTCTATAAATAACACTAACCTCTCTGGTTTTTACATATAATTTTGTGGTCGCAATCTACGAGTTGCGGCCGTGATCTTCCTCGCGGTCAAACAGCGTTGTGGTCGAGATTTGACTTGGGAAACTCTCTATTTCTCCCTGGCTCCTTCCTCGCGAAGTTCGCGCACTGAGCCCTTCAATTCGCGGTCATGATCTTGGGCTTTCAGACCGTGATCTTCAGCTTGAGTTCGCGGTTTACGTTTGCGATCGGGATCTTCAGCTTCCAGGCCACGATCTTCAGCTTCCTTCCCCCTTGCTATACTTGTAACCTAGTTTTGTACCTAATTCGCATATGTCGTCTAATACACACTAAATTCACATCGAATTCACATAGAAACTAAATAGGGATGCAATCGACGATGTTCAAGCAATTATGCACATGAATTGGCATGAAATACACCTTGAGATAAGGACTAAATACACTAATTTAGGTGTTATCAGCAATATATAAGTAGACTTGAGATAAATGCTCATTTACGTTGAATTTGTTTAAGAAGATCTCTCCTCATATTTTGGAATTATGTTCATTTTATGTTTCTGATATTTATTCATCAAGAGAATTTTAGTATTAGTGACTGTCTGGTAAGTTGATACAATATTCTTGCATGTGATGTGATTCAATCCCAAGTTATATTTGGCTCAAGTTTCACAAAAAAAATTATATCACAATTGTTTTTATTGAAAAGGGTGAGAGGAACTTTATTAATTAGCATTATTATTGTGATGCTTTGTATTATTAGGTAATTATAGGTATGGCTCTAGTTACAAACTCAGCTTTCTTTATATAGTTGTTGAAATTCCTATACAACTTGGCAAGCCTTCTCATACATGTTTTTCTTAGTAATATATTACACAAGTACACATCTACCATTCGTAGAGTAGAGTAACCAACACCTTAGCTTAGCTATATGTTTATTTTGTTTTTTTATAGTATTGATGATGATTTGTTTTTAGTGTGCAGCAGTATTGCACTCTGTTGGGGGTCCCTGAGGGAAGCGCTTGGTGTCGGTACAGTAGTTGTAAATCATATAGTGGGTCTGTACCCATCTCAGCTTCTGCTGGCTCATCGAATCCAGCCGCTGATTCAGCCACCCGGACGTGGCAGCAGGTGGAGTACAAAACGTCGACGTCTCACCGCCCCTCCAAACGCATACCTCCCCTGCTCTGAAATCTCTGTACGAGGCCGCGAATGGAGCGTTGGACCAATCCGTCTTCACCAACCCACCTCTGGTCGCCCAATCGTCGGCGTTCCATAGGCTCGAGTACAGCCTCATCGGCCGTGATTTCGGGAAAGGAACCCCGGCCGCCTCCAGGTTCTTGAATTCTCTTATCGGGTTCCCGTCAACCGAGAAACTGGAACGAAGAAGGGGGGAAAAACAGAGGGGGTGAGAAGTTACGTTGGGGGGTCAAAAAACAGAGCAACCCATTTTGCATCGATGAACGCACGCACGTACACGATGGTGTTGGGGTTCCAGAGGATGGAGTAAGTGTGGAAATCGGCGGTGGGATCAAACCAGAGACGGAACTGTTGCTCCCTGTCGCCTTTTCCGTTGGTGAATACGTTTGTGTGGAGGGTGTAAGGTTGGCCAGACAAGTTCCCCAGGAACTCATAGTCAATCTCGTCCCATGCCGCTCCCCCTGACTTGAGCTGCACGCATGAATTGCCGGGTAATTAATAAGCCAGCAGCTACGTAAGTAAATAATGTAATTGGGGGAATTAAGAAGAAAAAAAAAAGAACTAAGAAAGAAGAAATAAGGGGTTAGGACTTACGAAGTAGGCGGTGACGGTGCCGGCGGAGTTGCCGGGGACGAGCTTGAGCTGCATGTCGAGTTTGCCGAAAAGGTAGTGGTTCTTGGACTGGAAGCCGGAGCCGGAGGTGCGGTCGAGAGTAAGGGTGAGGAGTTGGCCGTTGTCGAGTATGTGGGCGCGGCCTTGTCCCCATGTCAGATCGAATTCTCGATTGAAATCCGCGGCGGATATTGGGGGAAAGAGGAGGAGGAGGCTGCAGCAGCTTAAAGCCAGAATTGGAGGGATGAGGAGGGAAATGGAGGTCGACATTGTTCTTGTACGGGCCGGGGAATGGAGGTGGAGGATGGGTATGTGGTTTCTTTATATATTATATTGGTCCTCTGCTTTGCTCTCATGGGCATGTGAATAGTGTGCATATAGCTACACATAATATAATATAATACACCGAAGGAAAAAACGGGAGCCCCATTTCAAATTTCCTGCAACGAGAGTGAAAGTAGGAAGGACATTTTGGTCTTCACAATTACTTTTTTTTATTCATTAAAAAGACACATACTGGGATTTGAACCATATCCATTTTAAAGAAAAACAAGAAACATAACCAATCACACTAAGTACATTTGTTGTATCTTTTTAAATCAAAAACATATAATAGCAGGGAGAAAAAACCCCTTCCCCCATTTCAAATTCCCTACTCCATGAGCGTTTGTAGGAAGGGTATAATAGGTAGTGTTAATTTTTTTCTCTTTCCTCTGTGGAACGGGCCAACTTACCGTACACATGCGGATTTAAACGGGTTCAGGAGTGTCAATTTTTTTCTTTAAGCCCTTGTATTTCTCCGTGGTGATAAAATATATATGAAAAAGCAAAAACAATACTTCTTTTTATACTAAAAATAAAAAAATTTAACAATAAACTAATACATGGTATCTAATGGGCTAACCGCTAACCATAAAATAAAAGAGTAGAATGGGCCTGACCTACACCAAATTTGGCCATCAAGTTAAACAAATGAACATCATTGGTTTGACATTCTAAAACAAGTTATTTTCTCTAGCATAATATATATTATTATATTATTTTATATCTTAGTGGCTAAAATATAATGTAGTTTAAAGTTATTCAATGGTTCAACCTCGACCAACCCAATTAGTCCAATTTTTATCATTTCAAATATATATTATATAATTATTTGATATCATAATGATAAAATTATAGTGTATTTTATAGGGAATCGCTTGGTATTTGTTAGTAAAAAACTAAACAGAAAGATCTATTTGGTTATTTTAAACATTAAAATGATCCTAAACATTTTCAGTTTCTTTTGAATTTCTATAGTTTTATTCCCGAATAAGTGATGTGCAAATGGCGAATTGCAGTCATCTATTTTCTTTCACTATTTTTTATTTTCAAATAGAAAGTTTAAAAGTAACGAATAATTAGAATTTTGCATGGTTCGGTCAAACAGCCTGAATTTTGAGTTTTGGCCCGTTTTGATCAAGTCTAATTTATAATCACATGGTTCCCTGATACCCGATAAAAATCTCAATCCAAACCAGTTTGGCAGGTGAGTCCGTGTTTACCACCATTCTCTAGGAATACGACAACGGCGGTTCCTATCCCAAATCGTGTTGTTCGTTCTTGATTTCCTTAGATTTTATCATGGCCTGACAAAAACCAGAAAGCACAATGACGACAAGATGAAAGTTTTATAAATCAAATTAATGGTGTTCTCTTTCTGATCTCATGTAATTATATAATGAAGTTGAAGTTTTTTTATGCTATTCAATTTCATTGGTATGTTTTTAATGGTCTAACTTCATAGTTGTACCAACTTTTGATGTACTGTTTATGTTCCAATATATTCACTTTGGTATGATTATTAGGGATATGCTAGGCGATACTCACCATTAGACCAATTTAGCTTAATGGTTGAATCTACGGATTATACCAATAATTCAATATTCGGCTCAGCTCCTCCGACCAACGGGTCGGGTTACAAGCTAGTAATATAATATAGGTGCAGGACACTGGAAGACAAATAGAGAGGACAGCTATCTTGAGAAATAGTAAGAAACAAAAGAGAAGAGATGGACTACTAAAAGTTGAATGGGACCGTACGTGTAAAAGAAGAACATTTATCTAGTAAGATCGTTGCTATTTAAAGCATATATATAATTTTTGTGTGAGTATCGTCCGCTTCGAATGTGGTTTGGGGTGGGACATGAACCAATTTAATTACAATTTACTGGAATCCTCCATTTTTTAAAATAAATCATTTTCTTGTTTAGTGGGAAAATCTTTAAATTTTACTATATAAGAAAAATAGGGTATGCTTGTTATTCTTTTGTGAATCCACATCTAGAAGTGGGGAGGAGACGCAAGGCAATCATTTAATACATGAGTATGAGTTATAAACAGATCAGTTATAAATGGTTCGGATTGATAAATTAATGGATTGGTGAATTCATGAATGAAATAAAATTAAATTTTAAGTATCAAAATATAATCGGTCAATATAATTTACGAGTCAAAATTATGCAGAGTATATGTACTAGAAGGTGGAAGGGGAAACAACGGACATAAACACTCAGTCAAAATGGTCTGAAAAAAGGGGGAGAAAAAGACATTTTTGTGGGATGGTGCATGCATTTGATTTTGACATGCATGTAGGAGGCTATGTGGAGGACAAAAGTGATGCCATATATGGATTCAGAATATTATGTGATGTCTATCCACTTATCTTATCGTGACAAAAAGTGTTTGTGAATGGAATGAAATGGAACAGTGATCGACCGATTGTGTTGCGTCGTCGCGGTTGGGATTGGCATGCACTCATGTCTCTATCTGCCACTGAGCTGGCGTCCACCTCTCTGGTCTCTGCCACCTTATTTTTCGTCTCATCTTTTATTGATACGCTACATTCTTTTTGTCTCCAAATACCTACGTGTGGAATTTTGCTATTCTCTCCTCTGCACTATTTTTGGAGGTTGGTTTTTCATCGAACATTCAAGGGTGCATATTAAATGTCTACTTAAATAAATGGGTCAGACTTGTTTGGAAGGAATAGATAGTGGATTGTGGAGCAGGCTTCATTTATTGTCTTTACACATGAGTTATTTGTGTTTAGTAAAGTTCAATTTAGAAAATTTTCTTGTACGTTGCATGTGAGCAAAATTATATGTGTATTGAACAAAACACACAAAGAAAACATATTCGTATTGGAAAAAAAAATCACATAATATGTATTCATAATTTTTACAACTTGTATTCAAAATGAGAAGAACATATTAGAAAACATATTCTTACCGAACAAAAAACATATTCCTACCAAACATAAATAAAATATATTTGTCATTTGCACAACTAGTATTCCCCGATTTCCACTACTCTCTCTTACTTTTCATATCTTGGGTGTATACGATGCCACTTACCCATACATTGTTTTCTATGTCTGGATCAATGGACCGTCTAAAAATCTACATATGTATTATGCGCTTTGCACACTTTTAGATCAAGCGGAAATGAAAAATCTACATATGTATTACAATGCAATGGAAATAAAAAAGCGGTAGTCAACCAAATGAGTTGCTACCGATGCAAGGGCCGTTTGTGCCACGCGATGGGCAGCCCTGTTAGTACCACGAGGAGCAAACACAAAAGAAACAAATGCAAAAGAGATCTTGAGAAATCACACTTCTTCAAGCATCGCGCCACCTCGACCATGATAGACATCAATCTCCATATATAGTTCGCCGAATGACCAATTGAAAATCACCACAAAAGCAGACAAAAGGATGTCTATCATCCTGTCCATCAATCTCCAATGCTCGTCAATTACCACATAGGCGACAAACAAAGAAGAGGGTCTGGTTACCATTAAAATAAATAAATAAAATAAAATAGAATTTGGAGAGTGGAATCGTGCGGCAAACCACCAATGAAATCGTCGGGGGTGAAACCGCCAAAAAACTGAATCTGCAGCCAACCGCCCACTGTCCTCCGTAAGGTTGGATGCCATTGCTTCAACAGCGCGATGGCGGCGGCGAGGAAGAACCCACATCTCAGTCTCTAAGAAAAACCCTGCAAAAAATAGGTGGTATCCGATAGAAAGGGTTTTATGTGTGGCCAACAAACTGCTAGATTGGCGAGAGGACAGCCACCGAAAGTTGTGGTGAAGCATGACATTTACGCTTTGAGAACAGGGAAAACCAAAAAGAGGTCACCTTTCTTCAACCAATACAAGCAATTAGGGCTCGTACAACAAGATGACACCTAAGATGATCAGGCAGAAGAGTGTGAAGAGCAAGACAAAGAAGGCAAAGGGAATTGCTTCGATAAGGTTGATTGGAAGGGATTGAGACAGTACACGAAAGTGAATATGAACGAAAAGATAAAAAGGAATAATGAACACAAGTAATAGAATGCAAATATACTTCCCTGAATATGTCAAATGATTGAGGTTGTCTACGAGAATCCGTCGGCAGAACATGCAGGATCTCACTATACGGAATCGGCGAAGCGGAAACCGCCACTCGAAAGTCGTCGATCGCCTTGCTTAACCGGTAGGCAGGCAATTCCGTTCCCAATCAGGACTCCTATTAATATCTCCGGCGATGGATTCTATTTTCCGGCAGCGGCAATAGGCGATGACGAGCAGCCGCAGACAAGTCGGTGGTGATGTGCAACGAGGAGAGCGAGGGTTGTGGCCGCTAACCTTTCACTCCTACTATTTTCTGGTTTAGTACGATCCTTCCTCGCATTATACTCCTAATTTTGAACTATAATTGATAGCATTAATTTAATGTGCTGATATAACATAGAATCACAACTAATCAATCTATTATCTTAACCATTGAAACTTCAATTTTGAATCCTGACCCAAAACCCCAATTTTTAAACCTAAACACTAACCCTAAATCCCTAAATCTTAAATCCTTCAAATTAAAGTAAATCTTGAATGATTTTTTTCTTTGATTGCATGTGTATTTTGTTCATATATCATAAGCGATGATCGATATTGTTCTGACATGAATTTCATGCTCGAAATGACGATTTTGAAGCGGATGGATTCAATGCACCGAAAAAAGTGGGTGCACTAAAGATGCCACCATATATATATATATATGTTAAGGATTTAGGCTAGCATACGTCAAGCGTACGCCCGTCGAGTTTTACTATTTAGAACACGAATTAACCGGAGTTTGGGGCACGATATTATACCCTAACCTCTAACGGGTGAACCCCAGTCCCTAATTCTCTAACCCAAGCCCCAAGATTCATTTAATCTAAAAAGATAACTGTCGGTTTTGATTCAGCGAAATATATTGAAGTACAAAAATCAAGTGTGAACACAGGCGTACGCTAGCCTATGACATTTGTTAAAATGATTTATGTAAAACAACAAGAGTCATAACTTCATCACTATTTTGAAGATCATATATATTCAAGATAATCTTGGATTAGCCAACAATTTTTCAACATCATATGTTATACATAATTTTTCATTTATTTCTCTTTTTGTGCATCTCTAGGCCAAATAATGTGAGCGTCTAATATTTTTTGTCTCATGAAAACAAATTCACACATATATACGTAATGATTGAATCAGAGTCATTACAACTTATTTCTCCTTTGATGAATGTATAACTCAACAAATATTAGAAGTAGAAAAAATTGGTGGTAATAGATTGCTCAATAGATGGTAAATTTGTCTTTCCATTGATACGTATAACCATTGACCATCATTCAAATGATCATTCATCTTGTCACTCATATAATTAAAGTTAAATAATAACACTCTAGATCCTTATGTACTCTCAAAAATGTTTGTTTTGCAACTTCGATATCTTAATAAACCCCTTAGGAATTGAGATGTGATCACTAATAGAACTAAACTTTACGATACTATTGTAGATAATTATTTATACATGAACCTTACCATTTTATCCTCTCTAATGATAAAATGGAGTTTTTTCAACTTATGTCTCTATTTGATGTATGTACATTTGTAATGGCTTATTAAAAAATTAGTTGTTAAGGACTTACGATGAAACAAAAAAAAATAGAATATTTATTCGAGACCTTGTGTAGTGTAGTTTATTTAGAAATTAGAGGAAACACTTTTAAAATTAAATATGATGTGAACCAATATAGTAAAAATGACCATTGTTAGGGTTAGGTGTCAAATTCATTTGAACCCGTCAGACGACAAAGTGTTCTGCACAATTTTTTTTCAAGATGTATTTTTTTTACATGAGATCAACACAACACTAACATGTACTTGAATGAGGCCTAAGTGTGAATATTCACATATTGGGTAAATAAGCACCTAAGAAATAAATAGGGTTTAGATCAATGAAAAAGAGATATAAGTGCATGTCATGATCATATGATTAATATGTAGTTGTAGTCCTATACAATCCATACAGCTATAATTGTGTATTCATTTTAACACTTTAATGATATAAAAAAATGTTAGATAAAGAGACACTCCTACTCCACTTTACATTACCCTACAATATTAATTCTATAACCAAAGATCCAAAGAAAATAATAGTGGTGACAATTGTAAACTTCTTCCTTATAGTTTACTGTCCCTCATCATTAGGTTTACAAAGAATCAAACTTTATCTTATGCAATTGAGTTCCCTCGTAGACATACTAACAAACAACTTACAAAGAATCAAACTTTACGAATGCCAGAGCCGCAGACATGAGGTCGCCCATCCAACACCCTCAAGTTCCAGCTAATAACTTTAAGGTGAGCACCTCTATCATCACCATGTTGCAGGACACCGTGGTATTCCGTGGAAAGGACGGGGAGTGCCCCAGATCACACCTACGGTGATTCCATGAGCTGATCAATGGAATCAAGATTAATGGGGTCCCGGCAGATGCCATCCAGCTGAGGTACTTCCCATTTATTTTGGAGGGGCAGGCTAAAGAGTGGCTGGACACCCGGCCTCCGGGATCGATTACTACATTCACCAGCCTAGCTGACAAGTTCCTCACTCGCTATCATCCTCCATCTAAGACAGCGGACCTGCAGAAGGGTATCACTCATTTTGCACAAGAAGAAGATGAGACCATCCGGGATGCGTGGGAGAGATACACCAGTCTCTTCTTGAGGTTTCCCAATCATGGTTTTAACGTTGCTTTCAAGGTGGGCACCTTCTAATGGGCTCTCTTCCCTGAAGATAAGCAGCTAATTGACTCGGTATGTGGCAGGAACATGTTGACCAAGACACCACCGCAGTTAAATAAACTCTTTGAGGAAATGGCAGAGCGAGGATATGATTGGAGGACTGCTAGGAGGTCTAGGCGAGCACTAGGCTGGGGTGTGCATGCTGTGGACACCCACTCGCCTGAGTTGGTGCAGGTTGTCTCAAAGCTGGTATCAGCTATGGATCGTAATGGGATGATCTCCAGGACAGGGCAGCAGCAGGCGATGCGGTGCCAGTGGTGTAAGAGCACCAATCACAGGGTGGAGGACTGCCAAGCCATGCAAGAGTCGAGCACACCGCATGAGCAGCTGAATTTCATTAATAATGCTCGGAGCAACATCCCCTACAGTAGTTACAACGAGGGGTGGCACCAGCATCCAAATTATTCCTGGAGTGGCAACAATAATCCCAAGCCAACTGGCTTCCAGGCTCGTATAACTGGTTATCAAAACCAGAGACAACCATACCAGCCCCGCCAAGGCCATATGCAGCAGCAGCCATTTATCAGCCCAGGCAGGGGCAGGCTTTTCAACAGCCCCCACAGCAGCAGTACCAGCAGCTTGGTGCATCTCCATTAGTCCTAGTACCAGGCGATTGCGTGTCAGAATTGAGGGATCCAGTGACCACCTTGGCCAGCACTAGTACCCAGAAGTTCAATAAATTGTAGCAATTCATGCAAGTGGCTGCAGGCAAATTCATGGAGATTCAAGCTAGCCAGAGGAACCAGCAGCCACTCCTGCAGGATATAGACACCAAAATCGGGCACTTGGCAAATGCCCTTGCTTCCAAACCGGATGGTACACTTCCTGGCCAACCCCTGTCCAATCCCAGAAATCATAAGGATGGGTTGCACGCCATCATGCTGAGAAGTGGGACTGTGACTAAGGGTGCACCACCAAGGAGTGCAAAGAAGGTACCACAGATCACCTCAGAGCCGGAAGTAGACCTGGTGAAAGAAAAGGAGCTAGAGGTTTGGGCCCCAAAGCCCCATCAAGTAGTGGATGAATATAAGCCTAAGCTCCCTTTTCCCACCAGGATGCACAAAGACTGGCTAGAGGCAGAGTTCGGGAACTTCAAGTCCATGCTTGGGAAGCTGAATGTTCAAGTACCCTTCCTGGAGGCATTATCTCATCTTGGATCAAGAATAACAATGTGCTTGTGAACAATGTCGAGCTAGAAAGAGGATGGATTGGGATATGAGAGACTCTACAAACTACCCAGATCATGAAAGGTCTAGAGGTCGTTGGGACTGTTGAAAGGGGAATGTAAGAGTTCTTGATGATCTGTTATGGGATTGTCCTATCCTAAATGGAGGGAGCACCTAGCCACCTAGGGTATATGAGGGATGACAAAAGGAGGAACCTCTATAATAAGTTGGAACTAGAGGGCTAAGAGCTGGAGTCTCGGAACCAGCGGTAGGAGTAAGTCATTCAACCAACTGAGTATATACAACCAAGTAGAACGTTTATTGGAGGTTCTAATAGATGTTAGAGAATTCAAGGAAGAGTCTCAACGGTCGTAATAAAGAGAGTTTGCGTACAATAATAGGAAAGAGCAAGAAGGCTAGAGGAAGTCTAACGAGTTTTCAAGAAGTCAATTGGTCAAGTCTCAGGTGGAATTTGCAAGTTTCTTTGTGCGAATTTGTTGCTAAAATCGCTCATTGATTGGTAAGCAATCTAGAAGTAGTACTGGGCTGTAGGAAGCCGTAAGGCCATAACTGGGAAGTGGCAGTAGAGATTTTGTAGAGTGTATGAAGTCGAGAAAGGACATGTAAGTCCTTGATAAAGGAGTGGGAATATGTGTAAGTGACTCAAGTTTAAAGAGTGTGCGCGGAGGAAAATAGTTCGAAAATGACAAAGCAGGACTACAGAAGGCTAGTAGGAAGCATTAGGTTGACTACCAACGGAGAACAAGTGATCCATAGGAAGTCCATCAAGAAATTTCGGCCAATTTTAAGGTGGAATGAAGGTCGTCAAAAATAGTGGAAGGGAAAACCTTGTAGGCCAAAGTACATAAGTGAGAAAAGGATATAGGAACCCGAAGGACTATGTCGCGAACAAGGGACACTTAAACCTAGAAAGGAACATCAAGGAGAAGAGTCACGAGTAACAAAGTAAGAGGGATACAAGTTTAGGGAACCTGCTAGAATACCCCAAAGTGAAAACAGGATCGCTTATGCTGGTGAAATGTGTCAATAAGGAAGTGCTAAGTTACGCGCCAAGAGTGAACAAGTAAGCCAAAGGGAAGGTCATGACTCTTGAAGGGATTCATAAAGTTGTTAGAAAGCTAGAGAAAGATCCAAAGGATGCCTTTAATGCATACAGGAAGTAAAATCAGTAGTATGAGGTTTCGAGGTTAAGCAAGAAGTAACGAGGAGATGACCATTCAGTTTATGGTTAAAGGATAAGACGAGACATCAAAGAAGAAAGTAAGAGATGCAAAGTTAGGAGGTACAACGACCTAAGTCACTTATGAGGTCAACCCCCGATGAGAGTTACATTAAAAGAGTTTTACCATCAGACTAGATGGAGGATAAGCCGCCATTAGTGACCTTGGGGTCGGAGAGGGGCATTAAATTCTCATGTACCGAATAATGGATAGTTATCGTTCCGACATATGTCCAAGGTGCAGCCTAAGTGATGTGAGGGGTTAAGAAGCCACAACAACATTGAAGTTGCAGGGAATGGAGAGAAGGATTTTAGGTCATGTCGTATAAGTTAAAGGAAATACAAATCCTCGAAGTGAAAAGGGTTACCACAAGCGATGCTTAGGGTAATCACAGTGGACAGATTTCGAGGGCGAAATTTCTATAAGTGGGGAGGAAATGTGATATCTCGATTTCGGATATGGGTTCAACAACAACTACCAGGTGAATTGGATCAACATGTCCAATCAAGTAGGCATTTTGTTCATCACTTTTGAGTCAAGTTATGAAACGAAAAGGACAGTGAGTCACTCAAGGTTATATAAGTGCTACAAGCTAATAAAATGTATATGATCAAAGGTTACCAACGAAGTTGTTATGGTAAGATAAATTATCGTGGGGAAGGAAGATTAAGAAAGGTGTTGACGGGAGGATGAATTTCGAGCAAATTTCGGGGACGTAATTTTTATAAGGGTAGAGGAAATGTAACACCCCGACTTTCGGGTCAGGTTAAAACAAAATAAATGAATGGTTAGATTAACCGTTACGTACAAAGGGTTGCAATTTCTGATTAGAAATAATAATAATAACTATTATTGTTCTGTTATTATTGTAATAAAAAATAACATAAAAAAAGATAAAGCCCGACCAAGAGGGCGCTTAGCCCTCATAAACCCTTTTCCCATCACAACAACAGAAAACCCCCCGAAAAGTAGAACAGTCGCAACCCCAGCCGCAGGCTTTGAGGACCGCCAACAGCGAGATATGTTCTCGATGATGGTGAGAGGGGGAGCAAGCATGGAGACAGACGAGAGGCTTACGATGAAGCCCCAACGGAACTCGACCAGGCTAGGTGGTCTCGACATGACAGATTTGGTTGATCAGTACGGAAATGGCATCGGTGGAATATCAATATAAGTGAGGTACTAGTTTCGAGTAAATCATCGCTTGCTCCTGTTCTCTTAGCTTGTCGATCGTTTCTTGTGTTGATCGATATAGGTTATTGAGGTAATGGTTATGGTTTCATCGAGTGCGATAATGACATGGATTTGGCTTACCCAGCTGCCCGTGTGAGTGTCAAAACGGGAAGTTTCGATTAAGTGGACTTTAGGGTACCTACACGGCCGTGTGGAATCTCCAGGATGCCCGTGTGAAGGCTCGGTAAATCCCACACGGCCACATAGGTTCCTTACACGGGCGTGTCGGTTTTAGGAGTGCCCGTGTGGCTTCCTCAGCGTCTCTCCACGCCTCCGATCTTCGTCCAATCGACCTCGAACTCGCTCCCAAACCTTCATTCACGTACTAGGACCTGAAATATCACAAACAAGAACAACCTAGCGTGAAATCGGCCTAAAACATGAGAATCAACTTCTCAAACAGTGTAAGATTAGGAGTAAAAACATGTGCAATTAACGGTCTATCATTGAGCTTCTAGGTTGGGTATTGATTTTTAGGGTTAGACGGGTATGCACCATCTAGAAAATTAGGCTAGATGAATGAATACGATCTTATGGTGGACGAGGTAATCGTACCCATACCATAGGAATGCCTTCCAAGATAGAACATGGGATAAAACCTCAGTGTGGACGATGGGTAGTACCCATTGAAATGAACTATGTTCTTAATTCCCCAGATACGATAGCCTAGATCGAGGTGACTGGCATATGTTTAGGGGAGGCATACTCGGAGGTGTGTGGATAACCATGGCAGCCCACTGATAACGATGTAATTGCACATATTTGCGCCCATAGTTCTTATCCGTTTGAGGGGCATAGTCGTGTATTGTGGCCTATTTTACGCCGGGTTGTGCTATTTTGTCATGTTTCAGGTCCCAGGTGTCGAAGGGAAGGCTAAGCGCGAGTTTCGGGGCATTCGGAAGTTATTTCGGTGAGCTGGAGTCAAAACACGGGCACACCTAAGGCATTACACGGCCGTGTTCCTATGGCCGTGCTTTTTATGCCGAGAGCTGAGCTGATTACACGGGCAGGGCCGAGACAAAGCACGGCCGTGTTCAAGCATTACACGGCCGTATCCAACGCGAAGCACGGCCGTGTTTCTTCCCTACTGCTGGCCGTGTAATTAACCTTGGCCGAGACACGGGAGGACTCAGGCAAACCACAGCCGTGTCCTCGACCGTGCTTTGGCCACTGATGCTTTTAAGCAGGTTTTCAGCCACAATTCAAGGGGATTCGAGTTTTTGAGAGATAGAACGATTCCTAGAGAGAGAAAGTGACGAGCAAGAGTTCCCAAGTGACCTAGATTGATCTTCAACACCATTGGAGGCCAGTTTGGGCTTGGAGAAGTGCCGATCAACGTCCAGGAGTAGGAATCCATCCTTAAGAGTATGAATTCCGCGTCTGATTCTGCTTTTGCTTTCTCCTCCATGGAGTAGTTCTCCCATTCATCTGGGTATGGAGAACCCTAGATTCGTATGTTAGGCTTTGATTGTATGAACCCAAGTACTGATTCCATGATTGATTATATTCGATTGAGGTTTTAATGATTGAATGACTTGAATCCTGATCAAATTCCTGTTGTTTCTGCTTTAACCTAGAATTAGAATATCCGCCTAGGTTAATAGAGTATCCTTGATTGAAGGTAGGGAGTTGGTGACTTTAGTGGAGGAACCAACTCACTATTCTGTACCGGATTTACTCCGGTAATGGAGGTTTTGTTCTTAGGGCCTCAATATGTCTACTCCGGTTAAGGTTAGTCGCCCGCTAGAGATTCAGATTGAGAGGGTCTGAAGACCTTTAGTCGAGACTTCAGGCTGTTTAAGAATCTTCCGCAGTATAACTTTCATAGAAACTGAACTTGGTAATTACAATCCGGCTTAACTGCAGTCTAGGGGGAACCATATCCGGGTGACCTCTTTAACCTGAATACAACAGTTTACTTGCTTTGTTAGTTTGTTAGTTTAGACTTGCATTCCAGTTTCATTGCTAGATAACAAGAATTTACTGAGTAGTCATCAGATCTAGGACCCGGGTTGACATATAAACCTAACCCGCTATACTACGCTTTAGGAAGTGGTTTCACTTGGCCAATTCCTAGGGTGACAGTAGAGTCGAGTCAAGTTTTTGGCGCCGTTGCCGGGGACGGCTATGTTGTTGAAGAAAAGTGATTTCTGTTAATTTAGCTTTTCTTTTTGCTTTGTTGCTTTGTCCCACTTGTGCCTTCACGGGTTTGCTTGCTTGAGTGTGTGCAGGTAGTGCATGACCCGTAACAAGTCAGGAGGTTTACTGCCGTTGAATCCAGAGATTGACCGCACCTGTCGCCAGCTCAGGAGACAACAGCGAGCTAGACTGGCTACGGAAGAGCGCATAGACGGCCACGTGAGCAGTGATTCTAAGGAGGAGTACGAGATGGAAGACTACAATCAACACCAGGGGAACCCTCAGCAGGCTCCCCCAGTGAATCAGGTCCTGGGGAACAACCCCATACCCCAGGATCATGGAGTTCATCATCCACCGCAGCCGGGTCCCACCTTGGAGTACTACTACACTCCGCGGATTGCTGACATCCGCCCGGTCATCCTTTACCCGCCTATCCCAGCAAACAACTTCGAGATCAAGCCATGCTGGATTCATCTCATTACATCTTCCATCCAGTTCCATGGCTTGAAGGATGAGGAGGCCAGGGTACATCTCTCCCGTTTTCTGCAGCTGACGAACGGGTTCAAGCTGAATGGTGTCCCGGATGATGCAATCCGCCTTCATCTTTTCCCCCATTCTCTGGCGGGGAATGCTAAGAGGTGGTTGGAGACCTAGCCCCCATTGTCCATCACCTCTTGGGACGATCTGGCTGACAAATTCGTGCACAGGTACTATCCGGCATCGAAGACTACAGAGATTCAGCGGGAGATCACTCACTTCCGCCAGGAGCCAGATGAGTCACTTCGTGATGCATGGGAGCGGTACATGGGATATTTCTGGCAGTGCCCCCATCATGGCTTCAGTGATGCATTCACAGTGGGGAACTTTTATAGTGCACTCTCTCCAGATAGCCAGAGGGTGATTGAGTCTCTATGCCCAGGAGGGGATGTTCTCACTAAGACTCCACCCGAGCTGAACCAGATGATTAATACATTGGCGGCCAGAGATCATTCCTGGGGGCAGAGCAGCAGAGGCAGACATTCCAGGGACCGTGGTGTGCACGCCATGGAGACCAGATCCGGGCTCGAGCAGCAGGTAGCTGAGCTAGTGCAGACATTGAAGCAGCCCAACAGTCTTATTCCGGGCAGAGGTTTGGCTACACCTCCAGTTGCTCAATGTCAGTGGTGTGAGAGCTCGAATCACTTAGTGGAAGACTGCCAGGCTATGAGGGAGTCTACCACACCCCAGGAGTAGTTGGCCTTCATTGCCAATGCGCGGCGCCTCGATCCATACAGTAACACATATAATGAGGGGTGGCGCCAGCATCCCAATTTCGCCTGGAGCAGCAACACCACTAAACCACCCGGTTTCCCAGCACCAGTAGGTGGTTTTCAGCAGAGGCAGCCCTTCCAGGCTCGCCAGGGGCCAGACCCACAGCAGCAGCCCTACCAGCCTAGGCAGGGGCAGCCATTCCAGCAGCCCCAGCGCCAGTTTGCCGAGCCAGCAGCAGCTCCAGCCCCAGATGACAGAATGACGAAGTTGGAAAATATTCTAGCTTCATTCATGACGAGCACTCAGGCGACTATCACGAGGTTGGACCAGAGTGTAGCCTCACGGGAGGCAGGTCAGAGGAACCAGGGTGCCATTTTGCAGGATCTACAGACCCAGGTGGGCATCTTGGCCCGCCAGAACACCACCAGGGCACCGGGGACTTTGCCTGCCACCACTGTCCCGAATCCTCAAGATCCTCGTCAGCATCAGCAGCTAGATGCCATTTTTACCAGGAGCGGTAAGACCATATCTGCTGATCCTGTCCCGGCCAGACAGGAGGAACCACTGCCTACTTCAGCACTTCCAGCCGACGATGCAGAAGTGCGGGTGGAGAACGAAGCCCCTGCTCCCAAGCCACAACCAGTGGTTAAGGAGCATGTGCCCCAGCTTCCCTTCCCCACTCGCCTACACAAGACAAGCAGCTCAACATCAGCATACCGTTCGTGGAGGCACTGTCGAAGATGCCCAAGTACGCGAAGTTCATGAAAGATCTCTGCACCAACAAGAAGAAACTTGGGGATCTCTCGACAGTGATGCTGAGCGAGGAGTGTTCTGCTATCCTGCAGAACAAGCTGCCCGAGAAGCGCAAGGATCCAGGGAGTTTTACTATCCCTCTTACTATTGGCAGCATGCATGTAGGCAAGTCCTTGGCGGACCTAAGCGCTAGCATAAACGTCATGCCATATAAGTTGTATAAAAAGCTAGACCTAGGTGAACTTAGCCCTACTAGGATGAGCATTCAGCTGGCTGATCGTTCCATCGTGCATCCTAGGGGAATCATAGAGGATCTGCTTGTCAGTGTCGGTGCATTCACATATCCTGTTGATTTTGTTATTCTTGATGTGCATGAGGATGTGGATGTGCCTTTGATTCTAGGTAGGCCATTTCTTGCCACCGCCAAGGCACTTATTGATGTGCATGATGGTAAACTGATCCTGCGTGCTGGGAATGAACAGGCTACTTTTTCTGTGACTGAATTTGATCACTGTGCTATGATTGCTGTCACGCCTGTGAATGCCATTTCTGATCAGGTACACGAGTCTGTCGTGTACCCTTCTGCACCTCCTATTTAGCAGGACCCTCCTATCATTCCTTCGCCGCCACTCCATCCAGCCTCGCCTCCGAACAAAAAGCTCAAGGAGGAGTGGCGGCCGAAGCCGCAGGTTGCTAAGCCTGCACGGAAGAAGCGTGGAGACCACTATGAGCTGGTCCCACCTCCTGCACCACGACCACCTTGGCCGTCCGGGTACTCACTCGCCTGCATCTTGCCAGATGGCCAGGTCGAGCTGACCGATGATGGTGGTCGCATCCGGCGGGTGCATGGCCACAACCTGAAGCTGTACCTCAAGAGCGACCTGGATCCGCTCTTGGAGGCACCTGTTCCTTCACCTCCCTGAGTATCCACCATGGGCGTCCAGCTAAAAGACGGTAAAGAAGCGCTTGTGGGGAGGCAACCCCACCACGGTTTGATTTTCTTTCTTGTGTTTTGAGTCGGATTGTAACCCGGTTTGGGTTTGGTTTGTTTTCTGTTGGTTTGGATGATATTTTATTGGGCTGACCATTGAACCTAACATATTGTGTTTGAGCTCTTCTGTTCCCCTTTGGCTGTGCTTGCCCCGACTGGCCCGTTTCCAGTCTCCTGCAGTCCGTGCATGCCGGTAACATCGTTCTCCTTTTCTTTCCTTCTTCTCCATTGAGGGCAATGTCGATCTTAAGTGTGGGGGGATGTTTATCTTTTGACTGCATTAGATCTGTTTGTGTGCGTGGAGCCTAGTCCACTGTCCAAATTTTTGAATTTGAGGGCTCCAAGTACGTGTTTCCTTGCAATTGCCTGCTCAGTATGCTTTGAATTGACAGTCTTTATAGTAATATGCAACCTAGGGAAGTAGTGTAGCACTATGGAGGATGTTGATGCATTTAAGAAATCTCATTTCTTCTTCGTATTGTGTTGGTTGATTGAGTGAATTAGTGATCTTAGGACCCTTGAATTGTGTGATGTTGTGGATTTTCTACCTGTCATGGACTCTTGTGTCATGTTTTGAAAATAACAGGTGCTCGAAAATGTGCTTCAAAATAAACGTCTCCCGTGCGAATAGGGCGAAAGTGTGTAAGGGGAGACGGGAATTCGTTCCCAATTTCCACCTACTACCTCCAGCCCCCTTACATGCCTTTCCCCCGCACGAGGCTCGAGACATCCGCTCCTGGCATGGCCGATAAGAGCAGGTTGGGACCCTTGAAAAAGAAAAGAAAAGAAAAATATCAGAAAACAAGCAAAACAGAAAAAAAAGGGGGTTCCAACCATCTTTAAGCAGAAAATAGAGCACCTTGAAGAATGTGAGTCCATGGTCTTTTGTTTTTGAGAATCTCTCCATCCACGATTCATTTGTCCTCTGTTCACTATTTGCCATGATGCCGACTCGATACTAGTGCTCTCGCCGAAGAAGCTATGAGATGACTTGTGCGTCGGTTGACCTCGTAAGTTGCTAAATGATCTAGGAAGTCCTCTACCTACGATCTGGGTTGTTTGTTGCTATAGAGGTCTGGAGAGTTGCATTGGTTTGAGTTAGGTTTGCTTGGGGACAAGCAAACGGTTAAGTGTGGGGGAGTTTGATAACGATGTAATTGCACATATTTGTGCCCCAAGTTCTTATCCGTTTGAGGGGCATAGTCGTGTATTGTGGCCTATTTTACGCCGGGTTGTGCTATTTTTTCATGTTTCATGTCCCAGGTGTCGAAGGGAAGGCTAAGCGCGAGTTTCGGTGCATTCGGAAGTCATTTCGGTGAGCTGGAGCCAAAACACGGGCACACCTAAGGCATTACACGGCCGTGTTCCTGTGGCCGTGCTTTTTATGCCGAGAGCTGAGCTGATTACACAGGCAGGGCCGAGACAAAGCACGGCCGTGTTCAAGCATTACACGGCCGTATCCAACGCGAAGCACGGCCGTGTTTCTTCCCAACTGTTGGCCGTGTAATTAACCTTGGCCGAGACACGGGCGGACTGAGGCAAAGCACGGCCGTGTCCTCGACCGTGCTTTGGCCACTGATGCTTTTAAGCAGGTTTTCAGCCACAATTCAAGGGGATTCGAGTTTTTGAGAGATAGAACGATTCCTAGAGAGAGAAAGTGACGAGCAAGAGTTCCCAAGTGCCCTAGATTGATCTTCAACACCATTGGAGGCCAGTTTGATCTTGGAGAAATGCCGATCAACGTCCAGGAGCAGGAATCCATCCTTAACAGTATGAATTCCGCGTCTGATTCTGCTTTTGCTTTCTCCTTCATGGAGTAGTTCTCCCATTCATCTGGGTATGGAGAACCCTAGATTCGTATGTTAGGCTTTGATTGTATGAACCCAAGTACTGATTCCATGATTGATTATATTCGATTGAGGTTTTAATGATTGAATGACTTGAATCCTGATCAAATTCCTGTTGTTTCTACTTTAACCTAGAATGAGAATATCTGCCTAGGTTAATAGAGTATCCTTGATTGAAGGTAGGGAGTTGGTGACTTTAGTCGAGGAACCAACTCACTATTCTGTACCGGATTTACTCCGGTAGTGGAGGTTTTGTTCTTAGGGCCTCAATCTGTCTACTCTGGTGGAGGTTAGTCGCCCGCTAGAGATTCAGATTGAGAGGGTCTGAAGACCTTTAGTCGAGACTTCAGGCTGTTTAAGAATCTTCCGCAGTATAACTTTCATAGAAACTGAACTTGGTAATTACAATCCGGCTTAACTGCAGTCTAGGGGGAACCATATCCGGGTGACCTCTTTAACCTGAATACAACAGTTTACTTGCTTTGTTAGTTTGTTAGTTTAGACTTGCATTCCAGTTTCATTGCTAGATAACAAGAATTTACTGAGTAGTCATCAGATCTAGGACCCGGGTTGACATATAAACCTAACCCGCTATACTAAGCTTTAGGAAGTGGTTTCACTTGGCCAATTCCTAGGGTGACAGTAGAGTCGAGTCACCCACAGAAAAGAGCTCACTCACCACATTCGACAAACCCTACTCATTTAGACATTGATATATGCTAACCACTGACAACACCATCTTACGTTAAACCTGGCCTAGGATGGGGTAGTTATTTATACATGCTAACCACTGACAATAGTCTGCACGGAATGAATCGATCATGCTTTTTGGCACCGTTGCTGGGGAACCTCGGTAACTAGTAAAAAACCATCGAGTTGCCAGTTTACCTTTATTTCCTTTGTTTTGTTTGTGTTTTTTTTTGTTTCCATAATTTATTTCTTTTGTGTTTAGTTATCCAACTTTGTGCGTCACGGGTTGTTGATTTTGTGTCTTGTAGCACCTTTGTATACAAAGAAGGGATTCTTTGGAGATATTACCTCTTGATTAGACATCGAGGGAACCCTTCAGAATCTAAGAAGAGTTGCAAGACATCAATCTCCACCAATGGCGGATCATCAAGCTCAAGTTCCACCAAGGCCTAGAACAATGGGATCCTACTCAAGGCTGAATGTGGATAATGTTCAATCACTTATTCTTCATCCACCGATGCCGAACAACAACTATGAGATAAAGCTATGAGATAAAGCCGGGCACAATTTTGATGCTTCAAAGTGTGGTTCAATTCAATGGGATGATGAGTGAAGACGATCACACACATATCTAGTCATTCTACGAGTTGACAGATGGAATCATGGTAAACGGGGTTCCACAAGAGGCAGTTCATCTCAGGTTATTTCCGTTTACTTTGAATGGAGTGGCAAAGCAATGGTTGAATAACCATCAACATCACTCCATCACCTCGTGGGATGATCTATGCAACAAGTTCTTCGCAAGGTATATTCCACCTTCTAGGACGACTTTAATGAGAAGTGAGATTACTATGTTCCGACAAGAGGAGGATGAGATGTTGTTTGAAGCATGAGAAATTTTTACGTCTCTCCTACTCAAATGTCCACGCAATGGCATCGCCGATTGGTTACAAGTGGAAATATTTTATAATGGTTTAACAAGGGAGTCACGCCACCTCATCGATGCGGCTAGTGGAGGTGCCACTAGGAACAAGGAAGTCGGTGAACTTCAAAGATTGATTGAAGAAATGGCCCTAAATAGCTATGAATGGGGAGACAGAAAGAGAGGCAAGAGTGGGAAGAAAGAAAGTTTAATGAAGGTCGAAGAACCATCGTCGTTAGCGGCTCATATAAAAGAACTTTCCAAGAAAATTAATCAAGTTGTGTCGTTAATGAAAGGCAATAGGAATCCACTCATGAAATGTGATTGGTGTGGTGACTCGAGTCACACTATGGAGGAGTGTAAGACTATGATTGAGGCCTCGATACAGTTTGAGCAAGCCAACTTTGTTGAGGGGAAATCCCGAGGAAACAACCCTTATAGCTCTACATACAATTCGAGTTGGAGGAACCATCCCAACTTCCTTTGATCTTCTCCAACGGATAGAAAGCCTACAGGATTTCAATGTCAAGCTCCTTTGAAAAATACTTATCCAAGGATTAGTCTACCTTCATACCAAGGGGCGTATCAAGAACAAAGTTGACCATCCAATGGCCGAGTCTCTAAACTTGAAGACTTGGTAGGTCAATTCTTTACACACTCCAACATGAAGTTTGAGGCTATAGACAAGTTAATAGAGAATACTACAACCAAAATCTATCGTCAAGACCACAAGGAACTTTACTGGGAAATAACGAACCAAATCCTAGGAGGGATGTCATGCAGTAACTCTAAGGAGTGACGACCTTTGAAGGAGGTTCCTATCTCAACAACGAGGATACCGAGAAGAGAAGCTCAACGTGAGGTCGTTCAAGAAGAAGAGTTAGTTCGGGACGAAGTGCAACCTCCTATTGCAATCAAAATTGAAGAGGAGGAGAACTCAAAGATAGCTCAAGCACCTAATCCAACACCAAAAGCTCCTTATCCTAGACGATTGTTCGAAAGTGATCTATATCATGAATGTGATCCATGGAATGACACCTAGAAGCAATTGAAGGTAACCCATTTCTTAGACATGGTGATGAAGATTTCGAAATATACTAAATTCTTGAAATACATTTTTTCGTGAAATAGGAAAATGAAAGAAGTTGCGAGGGTATCCATTAGTGAAGTTGCTTTGGCATCCATCGGATTTGAAGGTGATAAACCGTTAATTGCACATGTTTTTACCCCTGTTCTTGAGCCGTTTGAGATGTTGATTCTCGTGTTTTAGGCCGATTTCACGCTAGGTTGTGCTTGTTTGTGATATTTCAGGTCCTAGTACGTGAATGAAGGTTTGGGAGCGAGATCGGGGTCGATTGGACGAAGATCGGACGTGTGGCGAGTCGCTGAGGAAGCCACATGGGCACTCATAAAACTCACACGGCCGTGTAAGGAACCAATGTGGCCGTGTGGGATTGTGCGAGCTACACACGGGTAGACTGGAGATCCTACACGGCCGTGTGTCCCTGGCCGTGTAGGTAGCCTAAAGTCCAATTAATCGAAACTCGGCGTTTTGACTCTCACACGGGCATCTGAGTAAGCCACACGGCCGTGTGGCCTACCCGTGTGAGTCGGGAATCTCTGGGTTTAAGCCAAATTTCGAGCCAAAGGAGAGGAGAGCTGGGTTTTTGGTTCCCAAACACCCAAGGGACGAACACTAGAGAGAGAGAGAGAGCGACTTAAGAACATTCTTGGAGCTATTTTGGAGGATTTCTTCGCCATTGGAGCTCGGGAATCAAGCTTGGAGATGGAGATTGAAGATCTAGATCAGATTTCTGCAGTCTCTCTCTTCTCTATGGAGTAACTTCCCTTCACTTAGGTTTTGAGGAACCCTAGTTCCATATGTTAGGATCTTTCTTGTATGAAGTTTTGGATGTTATATTGTTTGATTATAATCGATTGAGGCATGACTTATTGAGTCAATTGAATCTTGATCAAATTCTCTTGATTTCTGCTATAACCTATGATAGATAGAATCTGATTAGGTTAAGAGAGCTTCCTTGATTGATAGTGGTGAATTGGTTGTGCAAGAGTCAATCAATTCACTGCTTTGTACTGGAATTCATTCCAGTAGTGGAGATCTGTGCTTATTGCTTCAGCTTTCTATCCCGGTGAAGACTAGTCGTCTGCCGGGTAGTTAGACTAAGAGGGCTTGGTCAGCTTAAGAGATTCCAAGCTACTGTCGAATATTTCGCAGTCTAATCAATAGTAAATCAACCCAGGGTAATTACAACTGAGACCTAACTAAGGAGCTAGGAGGACTCATTCTCGAGTGACTCTTCTTTGCTTGAGAAAACCGAATCAATTCCTGCTTTCTTTCTACTTTCAGTTAAGACAAAAACCAATCGACTTAGTTTGCTAGATAATAGATAATCATGGAGTAGGCAGTAGATCTAGACCTCGGGTTGATATTTAGAACTTGCCACTTTACTGCATTCCCGGACTGCGATTACACTTGGTCGCAGTTTGGTGTTGTGTTTTGGCGTGTCAAGTTTCTGGCGCCGTTGTCGGGGACCCTCTAGGTTATTGGAGAAACGTGAAAGTTTGTTACTCTAGCTTTTTCTTTATTGCATTTTCTCTCTTCCACCTGTGTGCCTTCACGGGTTGCTTCTGCTAATTGTGTGCAGGTAGTGCATGACCCGTAGCCAGTCGGGAGATCTACTACCATTAGACCAGGAGCTTGAACGAACCTGCAGGAACTTCAAGCGGGCTCTAAAGGCGCGACTGGCTGCGGAGGAGGTGCTAGCACAGCTGCAGATCGCCGAAGGAGAAGAGATGGGTGATCCATAGGACCATGATGTGGTCCTTTCCGAGGAGCAGACCATGGGATACTACTGGACCGCCAGAGCCGCGGACATGAGGTCCCCCATTCAACACCCTCATGTCCCAGCCAACAACTTTGAGGTGAGTACCTCCGTCATAACCATGCTGCGCGGTTCGGTGGTGTTCCGTGGCAAAGAGGGGGAGTGCCCCCGATCACATCTCAGGCGATTCCACGAGCTCATCGATGGATTCAAGATAAATGGGGTCCCAGCCGATGCCATCCAGCTGAGGTACTTCCCGTTTACCCTGGAGGGGCAGGCCAAGGAGTGGCTAGACACTCGACCTCCAGGATCTATCACCACGTTCGCCAACCTGGCAGACAAGTTCCTCACCCGCTATCATCCTCCGTCAAAAACGACGAACTTGCAGAAGCAGATCACCCACTTTATCCAGGATGAAGATGAGACCATCCGGGACGCATGGGAGAGATACAACAGTCTCTTCCTGAGGTGTCCCAATCATGGTTTTACTGATGCCTTCAAGGTGGGCACTTTCTACCATGCCCTCTTCCCAGAAGACAAGCAGCTGATTGACTCAGTCTGTGGCGGGAATATGCTCACCTAAACACCGGCCCAGCTGAATCAACTTTTTGAGGAGATGGCAGAGCAGGGCTATGATTGGGGAACTGCAAGGAGATCGAGACAAGCACCAGGACGGGGTGTGCATGCTGTATCCACCCAATCCTGATCTGGTGCAGGCGGTATCGAAGCTGGTCTCAGCTATCGATCGTTCCGGGATGATTGCAGGTACCGGACAGTAGCAGGCGATGCTCTACCAGTGGTGTGAGAGTTCTCATCACACCGTGGAGGATTGCCAGGCGATGAGGGAGTCTTCTACTCCCCAGGAGCAGCTGGACTTCATCGGCAATGCCAGGCGCTTCGACCCCTACAGCAACACTTACAACGAGGGGTGGCGCCAGCATCCCAACTTCTCCTGGGGTGGGGCAAATTCTAGACCACCAGTCCCCTAGGGACCACTGGCTTCCAGAGGCCTCTTTACCAGCCCAGACAAGGGCAATTTTAGCAGTCGCAGCAGCCTCTCTACCAGCCCAGACAGGGGCCAGTTCCACCTCAGTCACAGGTGGGGCCATTTCATCAGGCAGGGGCAGCACCTGCAGCCCCAGCACAGAGTGACCTGATGGCGGAACTGCAAGATCTGGTGGGTTCTCTGGCCACCTCCAGTGCAAACAAGTTCAATAACATCGAGCAGTTCATGGAGAAAGGTTCAGGCAAATTCATGGAGCTAGTAGCTGGTCAGAGAAACACGCAGGTTGTGCTTCGGGATATCCAGACCCAGCTTGGTAGTGTTGCCCAGGTTGTAGCTCAGAGGCCTTCTGATACTCTACCTGTTCAGACCATCCCTCATCCGCAGAACTCGAAGAGCACCGCAAGGCCATTACCACCAGGAGTGGCAAGGTGACTGCCGATCCACCTGTTCGGGTAGAAGAGAGAGAGAGACCCATGCTCCAGCACTTCCAGCTAATGAAGAGGAAATGGATAAGGAGGTTGAGGTGCCTGCTCCTAAACCGCAACCAGTGGTGAAGGAGTATGTACCCCAGCTTCCCTTTCCTACTCGGTTGCACAAGGACCGACTGGAGACTGAGTTTGCCAAGTTCATGGCAATGCTGAAGCAGGTGAATATAAGCATGCCCTTCGTGGAGGCATTATCGAAGATGCCCAAGTATGCCAAGTTCATGAAAGATCTCCTCACCAACAAGAGGAAGCTTGGGGAGCTGTCAACGGTGATGCTCAACGAGGAGTGTTCTGCCATCCTGCAGAACAAACTACCAGAGAAGCGAAAAGACCCAGGGAGTTTCACTATCCCTTGCATGATTGGTAGTTTGCATATAGGGAAGTCCTTGGCGGATTTAGGCGCTAGCATAAATGTCATGCCATATAAACTGTTTAAAAAGCTAGGCCTAGGTGAACCCAGTGATACTAGGATGAGCATTCAACTTGCTGATAGATCCATTGTGCATCCTAGGGGCATTGCAAAGGACTTGATAGTCGCAGTAGGGCCATTGTCATATCCTGTTGATTTTGTGATTTTGGACATAAATGAGGATGTGGATGTGCCATTAATATTGGGTAGACCTTTTCTCGCCACCGCCAAAGCCCTCATTGATGTGAATGATGGAAAACTGATTTTACGAGCTGGGGGTGAACAAATCACCTTCTCTGTTTCTGATAATATGAAACACCCCCCAGCTCCATGATGATCTAGATTACTGTGATGTTGTTGCTGATTTTGAGAGCGCACTCGCCATCACGAGTGCGGGTACTGATGATTTCCTTGCGTGATGTCTTTTGCTAGGGGAACAGGCATCACAGGACGTGAAGTTGGCGGAGCAGCTCGCGGAGCTAGACGAGGCCGCAATCGAGGGGTGAGAGATACCATTCAAGCCGATCCCTATCTCACCCCGGATAGCTACATCATTGGAGGAGCCACCAGAGTTGGAGCTTAAGCCCCTCCCCTCTCACCTGGAGTATGCATTTCTCCGGGAGGGGAATAAGCTCCCGGTCATTATCAGCTCGGATCTGACACCCGAGCAGAAGAGCAGGCTGGTGGCTCTGCTGCAGAAGTATACCCGGGCTATGGCATGAAAGATCACAGACATCAGAGGCATTAGCCCATCCTTCTGCTACCACAGAATTCTGATGGAGGATGAGGTTAAGCCATTCAGGCAGCCACAACGGAGATTGTCTCCTAACTTGGAGGCAATGGTCCGGGCAGAGATTGTGAAGCTCATGGATGCAGAGATCTTCTTTGCTATATCTGATAGCAAGTGGGTCAGCCCCACTCATGTGGTCCCGAATGTGAAGAAAGAGTTGATCTCGATGCGGACCGTGACCGGCTAGAGAGTCTGCATCGATTACCGGCGCTTGAACGATGCCACCAGGAAAGACCATTTCCCCACCTTTCATTGATCAGATGCTGGAGAGGTTGGCTGGCCATGAGTTTTATTGCTTCCTGGATGGCATGTCTGGTTATTTCTAGATTCCTATTGCACCAGAGGATCAGGCGAAGACCACATTCACTTGCCCCTTCGGCACTTTTGCTTACCGGAGGATTCCATTCGGGCTGTGTAATGCACCGACGACCTTCCAAAGATGCATGATGGCGATCTTCGACCGACTGGTCGGAGATATCATGGAAGTCTTCATGGATGACTTGTTGGTTTATGGAGACTCCTTCACTCATTGTCTCCATAACCTGGAACTCGTTCTGAAGAGGTGTGAAGAGACTAATCTGGCACTCAGCTGGGAGAAGTGCCATTTTATGGTCTGTGAGGGAATTTTGCTCGGGCACAAGATCTCCAAGCAGGGGATTGAGGTGGATCGCGCGAAGATTGAGACGATCAGTAAGCTACCTCCTCCCGTTTCTGTGAAGGGGATTTGCAGCTTTCTGGGTCATGCAGGCTTCTACCGGTGCTTCATTAAAGATTTCTCGAAGATTGCCCTGCCCCTGACCAAGATGCTGGAGAAGGATGCACCATTCCAGTTCACTCTTGAGTGCACAGCTGCATTCAAGACTTTGAAGGAGAAGCTTACCCATGCACCTATCATGGTGACTCCTGACTGGTCTCTTCCTTTTGAGCTGATGTGCGATGCGAGTGACTATGGAGTCGGAGCAGTTCTGGGTCAAAGACGCGAGAAGCACTTCCAGCCCATCTACTACGCGTCAAAGACCTTGAACGATGCACAAGAGAATTACACCACCACTGAGAAGGAGCTCCTCACTATGGTGTATGCGTTTGATAAGTTCCGACCCTATCTGGTGCTCTCCCATGTGGTGGTCTACACTGACCACTCGGCGATTCGCTACCTGATGAGCAAGGCTGATGCAAAGCCTAGGCTCATCGGCTGGATCCTGCTCCTACAGGAATTTGATATCAAAATCCGGGAAAAGAAGGGAGCCGAGAATGTTGCTGCAGATCATCTTTCACGGTTGGAAGCCCCTCCGGTGGACAACTTCGTGGAAGAGATCAATGAATCCTTCCCGGGTGAGAGATTGCTGGCGATGACACTGGTGGAAAGCGTGGTCCCTTGGTATTCTGACTTTGCCAATTATCTGGTGGGCAAGCAGCTACCTAAGGGGATGACCACTCATGCAAAGCGCAACTTCTTCTCCGACCTGAAGCATTACTTCTGGGAGGATCCTTACCTCTTCAGGGTCGGAGCAGATGGCGTGATCCGGCGCTGTGTCATGGAGCACGAGATGGGAGACATCCTGTCTCAATGCCACGAGGGACCTACTGGAGGTCACCATGGAGGAAACCGCACGGCGCGGAAGGTGCTACAGTCGGGCTTCTATTGGCCCTTGCTCTTCAAGGATGCAGACACCTTCGCACGACAGTGCGACCGCTGCCAAAGGTCAGGTAACATTTCTGCCCGGGATGAGATGCCCCAACATATTTATGTCATTTGTGAAATTTTTGATGTTTGGGGTATCGATTTCATGGGCCCATTCCCTCCATCTTTTGGCAATCTATACATTCTGCTTGCACTGGACTACGTCTCGAGGTGGGCAGAAGCTCAAGCCATGCCCACCAATGATGCAAGACGGGTCTACTCATTTCTGAAGCAGCTGTTCTCCCGGTTCGGGACACCCCGCACCATCATTAGTGATAGAGGAACCCATTTTCAAGGGCAATTCACTAAACTCCTCTCTCGCTATGGTGTTAAGCATCAGGTGTTGGTGGCTTACCACCCCAGTCAAATGGGCAAGCCGAGCTGACGAACCGGGAACTTAAACGGATAATTGAAAAGACGGTGGATCAGTCCCACAAGGATTGGTCCACCAAGCTCGATGATGCTCTTTGGGCATATAGGACGGCCTATAAAAACCCGATTGGCACCTCTTCCTATAGGCTTGTCTATGGGAAGGCGTGTCATCTGCCAGTAGAGCTAGAGCACAAGGCCTTCTGGGCCATTAAGCTGCTAAACCTGGATTTGAGTGTTGCAGGTACTGAACGTAAGTTGCAGCTGCTGGAGTTGGAGGAATGGCGTTACCACGCCTACGAGAACACCCTGCTCTACAAAGAGCGAACCAAGCGTCTCCATGACGCTCGGTTGAGGGGCCCGAAGGAGTTTCAGGTAGGTGATCGCGTTTTGCTCTTCAATGCACCCCTAAAAATCTTCCCGGGAAAGCTACGTTCGAGGTGGTCGGGACCCTTCACGGTCACCCAAGTTTTCCCGCACGGTGCGGTGGAGATCAGCAATGCTCAAACTGAGCCATTCAAGGTGAATGGCCACCTCCTAAAGTTATACTTGGGAGGTGCTGTCGAGCGCGCAGAGCTGCTGATCAAGCTCGAGGACCCTTAGTTCCTCTACTGGCGTCCAGCTAAAAGACGGTAAAGAAGCGCTTGTGGGGAGGCAACCCCACCTAGGTTTGCATTTTCTTACCTTTTTCCTTTTGATTTTTTTTTTTTGTTTTTGAGTCTTGAGGTGTTGTCCAAGAGTCGTATGTCGATTTTGAGTGAAAACAGGTAGAATTCGGAGTTCTGGCAGCCCACACGGCCAGCCCTAAAAGTCACACGGTCGTGTGGAAATGGGTTTTGGCCGTGTGTATTCCCTGGAAATTTCACACGGGCAAGAGGGGTCCCTCACACGGCCGTGTGGATTGGCCCCCTCCCCGTGTGAAGCCTCGACAATTTCCACACGGCCAGTTGTGCTTTTGACACGGCCGTGTGGAAATCCTCGGCCTGCCCGTGTCGGCCCACACGGGAACTTGTGCAACTCACACGGCAGTGTGAGCTTGCCCGTGTGGCCGAGCCCAGCCTCTATAAATTTGGCCGACACGGCCGCGTGGTCAGAAAATTCACATCCTCTCGCCGGAATCCTCTCCCCCTCGCCGGAAAACTGCGACCTTTTGCCCTCTTTGGCGATTTCGGCCATTTTTGGTCGGTTTTTCACCAAACCACCTCCACACCCATACTTTTCTCCACATTTTTCGGCCTATCCCTCGCTTTTGAGGAGATTTGGACCGATTTTGAGTCGCCGGAGGCGATTTCCAGCGAGACTTCGGCGAGGCTCCGACGAGCACTTCCGGGCAGATTTTGGCCTCTTCATCGCTTCCATTGCCTTCCCCTCATCATCCCCTACACCTCTACTTGTGTCTCCAGGTTTGATTTTGACTTTAACCTTGTGATTTATGGAGAATTGGGTGTTAGGGTGTATGTTTAGAGAACAACCTTGAATCATGTGAATTGTGTGCAATTGATTGAGGGGAAAGCTTGGTTTGTGTGTGAATTGTGTTGGGCAATGTCCCCCATTGTCACCAACCGCCCCTGGTGCCGTCTACTATGTATTCGCGAGAAGGTTTACCACGAGCTCGTGCTTGAGTTCTACACGACCTTCAAGCACGAAGAGACGGAGGATAGGAAGGACGGTGAAGCCGTCTAGTTCATGCTCGGCGGTGCACCCTACTCCATGAGCTACCACGACTTGGCGACCGCCCTCGGCCTGGCCGATGATAGGGACTACGTCACCGAGCTCACCGAGCCAGAGGGGGTGAACTTCAAGACACTGTACACCCGTCTCGCTCGGCCAGGCCAGCGTCCCTTCGTGGCGGGGAAGACGAAGGCCAGCACCTTGCATCTCGAAAACCGCATTCTCCACCACTTGCTGGCAAAGTCCTACACTCCAGCCTCGGACAGTGCTAGCGCCATCACCAGGAGGGCCATGTACATCATCCAGTCCATGTGCCAGGGGGATCATCTTCTCCACTTGGGTTCTGTGGTGGCAAGAACCTTCGACAAGAGTGCTTCAGAGCTAAAGAGCCTCCACTGCACTCCTCTCATCACCCGCCTGGCCACCTACTTCCATATATCACTGCAGGGGTGCACAGAGCAGGGGGACACCAGTGCATTTGGCGAATATACGATCTCTCGCATGCACCTGCTTCGAGAAGAGCGAGGAGTCAAGTGGATAGAGGGGTTTCCTCAACCTCATATCCCAGCGGAGGACCAGCCGGAGGTTCCTGAGGATGAGGCTGATGAGGATGTCCACCCCGAGGATGTGGATGATACTACTGCCGCCCGCCTCACCAACTTCGAGTACGGGGGTGGCAGTTCCACTTTCCCCGGCCAGGACTACTTCACTCACCAGTTCAAGCAGCTGCGTCTCCAGAATCAGCAGCTCTTCGACCATCAACTCCAATTCTAGCAGCAGTATTCGACTCACCATGCCGAGTACCAGACCCGGATGGCTGCTTATGATGAGTGTCTTGATCGGATGGAGACCCAGCAGGGCGTGACCCTGGCTCGCATCGAGAGGGAGCAGGGCCGATCTCGGAGCATGCAGGAGGTCCAGTAGCACCTGCTCCAGCTGCTACCAGGCGAGCAGCCAGTCTGGAGGACTCCCTGGGAGGACTTTCCACTTCCACCTCCATCAGCTGATGATGATGATGCCTTCATGAACGACATCGATCTGGACAACCTTGGCGACGAGTAGGTTGTACTCGTCGCCCCTCAGTGTGTGTTTTTGTTTTAGACTTTTTATGTTTGCTCCATGTGTTTGAGGAGCTTGAACTGAGTCTGTCGTTTGTTTTTATCCTTTTTCTTTCTTTTGTGGATTGTTTATTTTGTGGCCATCTGGGCCAACTCTGATCCCTAACGCACAGTGTGCTAGTGTGTTCTTGTGTCCCCTTAGTGCAGAAATGTCCGTTCGTTCCATATGTCCCCTGCTGACTGGTCCACTTCCAGTCTTCCGCAGTATTTCAATCTCGTAACATCGTTCCCCTTCTCTTCCCCTCTGCTCCATTGAGGGCAATGTCGTGCTTAAGTGCGGGGGGGTGTTTATCTATTGTTAACTGCTAGATGAGTTTGTGTGCTTGGAGCCTAGTCCGCTGTCCAAATCTCGAGATTTGAGGGCTCCAAGTACGGCTGTTTGATCATATTGGCACTGTGTTTTGATTGGTGAAATGAATGGTTTTCGGATTAATGCATGACAACTGGATGGTGACTAGGACAACCTATAATGATGACTGAGACGTGCAGTAGAATTGTGTAGGAGTTCAGTTTTCAACTGTTTACTTACCAACTGTGACTTGGATGGATCACTTTTTCTTGACAGTCGTTTATGCATCTAGTTCAGGGAATCATAATGAGAGATAGAGCATATAGGTAGCCATGTGAGATTTGAGCCTGCTCGTTTCTTTCTTGTGTGATAGTTCCCTCTTACATGATGTGTAGCATTCACGTTGTCACTAGCTAAGATGATGGAGACATAGGAATAGCCCACGACCAAATTGACTGTCCTGGTGTGTCATACCCCCTAGTCAGCCCTTTGAGCCGTGTACTTTCCTTTCTTTCGGTCTATAATGGAAAATCACCCTTTTTGCATCTCTTAGAAGGTTCCACAGAGTGGTTTTTGCTTGTTCTCTGTTGTTACTGCTAAAAATAATGTGAGGGTTGGAGGTAATGCTTAAAAGTTGGGCATGCGTTTGAAAAATGTGCAGAGGTGGTGGTTCTCTCAGGAAATGAAATGAAAAAAGAAAAAAAAAGGAATGAAAGCAAAAGAGAGCCACTACCAAAAATCTGAATCATGCTCATTAAGTAGTGTTTCTCACCAGCCTAGCTTAGAAATACTAACATTATTGTGGCCTCCTTCGCTCTTGTGCTCTAAAGAATTTGAGTAATGCAGAATGGAAGAAAGAAAGTAAGAGTTTTTATTGGCTGTGAGTGTGTTGGGTTTGGAACTGTGGAACCTTGTGCTATGAATACTTCCACCACCTAAAAGGCTTTTTCCCCATGTCCAATACCCTAGCCAGTCATTTGAACCTGTGTCTAAGACCTCCGGATTGGTTAGTGGTGACATCCCTTATGTGAACTCTAACATTTAGAGGCTACCATCATGGTGAAGAGACGTTAGGATTCGAGAGAATAAGCATGCACATTTTTCGCATCAAATTCTCCAGACCCCACTGGTCAAGAGTGAGCGATTCATTTCCTTGTTCTTTATACTCTTTACCTCGGTGAAGACCTAGATGGCTCGGTCTTGATTCTAATGTCTTGAGTTTGATGCATGCGATGAGTGTCTTGGCTAAGTGGTTGAGTCGAGTCTATGTTGGTTGATGAACAGAAGGGAGACTCTTCCTTTACCCGATTTTGCTGCACTCGAATGTCTTCTGTGATGGTTGTCCATGTGTTAATGATCAAAAGCCAGTATGATTCACGTGTTTTGTGCAAATATGATATGTTCCCAAGGGTTGCATGATTAAGATGTTTTGAGCTTACCTTGTGTCTGACTTGGTTTGCTTGGGGACAAGCAAACAGATAAGTGTGGGGCATGGTTGTCACGCCCGCCGGCGTGCCACTAGTTCAACCTGGTTTAACCTGTACCGGTCATAAAACCGGCATGACACCACCGGTATGACCGGCATGATCGATATACGAATCTCCAAATAAAATGATCTTATCTTAGTGAATTTAATTGAAAAAAGTAATTTATTATTTATTTTATGTGTTAAAAATTTAAATGTTGATGTTATTTGTTGGATTCAAGTACAAATATTTAGGTATTGACATTAAATGTTGTGTTTAAATATGAGAATTAATAAATTATTTATAATATTAATCGGGATGAACCGGCACAAACCGGTATGTACCACCGGTTGAACAATTCCACTTGCTAAACCGGCACATTGGCATAAACCGGTTTGACAACCTTGGTGTGGGGGAATTTGATAACTATGTATTTGCACGTTTTTGCATCCTTATTTCTTATCCATTTTCAACTCCTAGTCGTGCATCTTTGGCCTATTTTGCGCTAGGTTGTGAAATTTTGTCATATTTCAGGTCCCAAGCGTTGAAGGAAAGGCTAGGCACAAGTTTCAAGTCAATCGGATAACAATTGGCGATTCGGGAGAAGAAACTCGGGCATGACCAGAAGAAGAATGGATTTATAACTCATTTATGTATAAAGAATCATGCAATCTTTTCATTAAAAGAAAAAGGACGAGATTACGAGCGTCTGGGATCAAACGTCGACTGATTCGGAGTCCGGACGAGGGAGAAACGAAGCATTGAATATAGGGGAACAAGTTCGGCAGTAAAAACACGGGGAGACTAAACTAAAAACACGGTCGTGTTTTATCTGGCCCCCGCTAGTGTTTTTACTGCCGAGGGCGTGTCGTGAGGACTGCTGGGGGCAAAACACGGGCGGGCAAAAGTAAAACACGGTCGTGTCCTCGACCGTGTTTTGCCCAGAATCGGGTTTTTGAGGCAAATTCAAGCCAAAGGAAAGAGAGAGCTTGGTTTTGATTCCCAAACACCCAAGGGACGAACCCTAGAGAAAGAGAGCGAATTGGGAACATTCTTGGAGCTATTTTGGAGGATTTTTTTCGCCAAATGGAGCTCGCGAATCAAGCTTGGAGATGGAGATTGAAGATCTAGATCAGATTTCTGCAGTCTCTCTTCTCTATGTAGTAACTTCCCTTCACTTAGGTTTTGAGGAACCCTAGTTCCATGTGTTAGGATCTTTCTTGTATGAAGTTTTGGATGCTATATTGTTTGATTATAATCAATTAACGCATGATTTATTTAGTCAATTGAAGTCTGATCATCTTTTCTTGATTTCTGCTTTAACCTATGATATATAGAATATGATTAGGTTAAGAGAGCTTCCTTGATTGATAGTGGTGAATTGGTTGTGTGAGAGTCAATCAATTCACTGCTTTGTACTGGAATTCATTCCAGTAGTGGAGATCTGTGTGAATCGCCTTAGCAGTCTATCCTGGTGAAGGCTAGTCGCCTGTCGGGTATTCTGTCTAAGAGGGCTTGGTCAGCTTAAGAGATACCAAGCTAATTTAGGATTTTCCTCAGTTTAATCAACAGTAGATTAACCAAAGGTAATTGCAACTTGGACCTAATTGAGGAGCTAGGGGGAATCATACCTAAATTTGTTCCCAACTTGTAATTAGTAGAGTAGTTAAAATAGTAGTTTAGTAAATCAATCATTAATCTAGTTTGCTAGATAATGAACTGAAGTTGAGTAATAGTAACTCTAGAGACCCGTGGATTCGATATTTATTACTTGTGCCACTGTATTGCAGTCCCTTTCATTGGTTACACTTGGCCATTGTTAGGTGTTACGTTTTAGCGTGTCAAACTTCCTACTCTATATGCTTTTAATTGATATGTTGTGCTCGCTAGAAGATAGTTGCATGATTAGAGTACCGGTGTATGAGGGGTTTTACTATCTTCTTCCTCTTTGGTGAGTTGATAATGTTTGCTATTTCGGAAGATCATGTGTTTGGGATACTCTTATCATTTTTTTAAATAAAAAATTTTAACAAATAGGCTCTCGCTTGAGAGGCAACCAATCCTCGTGGTTTCGAGTGCCCTTTGAGGATATGTTTGGGGATCGGATAGCTTTACCGCGTCCCGACCATCTTTTACTACTTACCATCCATCAAAAACCAAGCTTTCCGCGACGGATTTATGTTTTTCGTCGCAAATTGTATTAGTCTTTTGCCAAAAAAATATGTCCGGACAAACAGTATTTGCTACGAGAGTAAGCTGTATAGCGACGAAACAGTGCGTCGCAGAAGGTAGAAAAGCTACTGCGACGAAGTTTATTGTCGCAGAAAAACTAATTGTTTAGGCCACGAGTTGCTCCGTCACGGAATTTACCTTTTTATTTTTAATTAATCTTTTCACAAAAATGGCATCGTTTTAGGTTTGTTTTTGTCCCACCCTAAATACTACTTTTCAACCCTAGCCGCTATCTCTCACATTCTCAACATTCTATCTTCTTCCTCCCTACCCACCCAAATCCGCCTCCTAGCTCTGTCTCCTCACCAAGCAAGTCACTCTTCCTGGAAATCAATTCTTCATTCTACTTTCAAAACTTCGTCTCCGCCGATTATTATAGCGTCTTTGCCGTCATAAAAAATGAGAAAGAAATCATGCCAGCTCTTCGATTACTTCCACTCAATCTTCACATTTCGTATCCCCAGTTGCGCAAGCCCCTTGATCTGCAATTACCTCTTCCCGCTCAAGATCTTGAGCGCCGCATCTCTCAATCTTGGAGAAGGTATGAAAAAGTGTTTTATAATCTATTTCATCCCTTTCGCCTTCTCAACTATCGAGCTCATCAGAAAATTGACGAGATTCGCCGTCCGATAGTCTACAAGGATCGGTAGATCGGTTGGATTCTTATGATAAGATCTTCTCCCACCGACATATTCCCCAATCTCCGTCAGTGTCTATTTAATTTGTTTAGTATTAGTATTTAGGGCGCCGCTGACAGTGCTAGAATATGTTTGTGTTAATGGTGGAGGTGGAAGTGGATTGAGCTACTGAACAAAGATTTGGAGAAGGGAAGCTCCAGACAAGGTGAGTGATTCGGTTCTACTCATCTTTGTATGTGTCAATTTAGTGCTCATGGAGGTAATTGGTGTAGAAACCGTTAACAGCAACGACTGAGGAGTAATGGCTACAAGGAGAAAAGAATGAAACAACAATTAGATCTGGGTGAATTATGTAAGATATATGAGCTAATATCGTATTTCCCATCTCTCACTAGAGTTGCTCTGACAGTGAACTTGTGTTTTTTTTTCTCTCTCTAGGAACTCTTACTGATTAATAGATACCATGAAGTCAACAATATATGTTTTCAGTGTGATGATAACTAGTTCAGAAGAAGCTAAGAAATCTATAGCATGACCCCTTTCTCGGTAATTGCTTCCTACCACCCTTTACCTAGCCAAAATTCTAGTACGTCTTGTTTCTTATATATGTTTATGTTTTGCTTGGGATGGTGTTTGATAAATCTGTGTTGACCTCTGAATTAGTATACCATGTTAAGTTCATCAGATATAGCATTAGTAAATTATTGGAGAGGGTGGATGTACCTTAGTGTGCTCTGCCCTTGCATGAATTCTACCATATATAGTCCAAACTGTTATTGCTAAACTATTTATTGCCCAGTTTTCAGATTCTGCATACTGTATGGTACAGAGTAGACAATTGTTTTGTGGTAAGTCATTGATGTTCAAGGTGATGGGTGAAAGGTGTGGATGAACGGGCTCCAAGTTTGGCTTAGGGAAGAATGTAGTTAAATTTTGTTTCACCACGAAATGGGTGCAGGGAATGAGAGCTTTGTGTTTGATTGTTTATTTGTCTCTTTCAACATCTCTTGAAACCATTTATGTTATACACTTAAGTTTGTGCTCGGTGGTATGCAGATTACGGGCAGAGCTACTAATACAAGACATGAGCGAACAGAGTATCCCTAGTAGGTACCCTTGCTTGCTTGTTGAAAATACGAAATAGATATTGTTACTGTTTTAGTATCACAAATGGACATTGGGGTTATATTTCTATGTTTGAATTTGATTGGATGCACTTTCCTCCTTATCAATAGTGATCTATGATGTTCAAGGCTTGCTGACGAGAAATAGGAGGGTTTTTTTGTTTTCCTGGTAGCACAACCCGTGGTTGGTGAATGAATTTATGTACTAGTCTATTATTGTATAGTTTTATGTACAAGACTAGCCACTCATGTGAACGATGTACATATTAATTGAAGCTTATATGATAAATATACTCCAACAGGTTATCAATGAGTATTCCCAGACGCAGTAGGTTATCATGGCTTGAATGAGGTGTGTTGAGAGTTAAACCTGGCTTTTACTAAAACACTTGCATTTTTACATTGTATTTATGTTCATATGCGTTGCTTGATGGTGAATTTTGCTATATTAGTTGTGTTTCTTTCTTTTACATTGTATATATATGTTACAAGTGAAATTCTGGACTTTTATGGTTGCATATTTGTGTATACCTAAATCATCATACTAACTTCTTACTAATTGATTATGTATGCAGATAATCAGCTAAGGTTGGATATTTTGGCTAAGGAGTAGGATGTTGATATTTTGAGTATGAACGATTAAAGCTTTCATATTCGTGTATAGTTCTATAAAGATTGCAAATGTCGTGGCTTGTGTATGGATTTATTATGTATGAGATTACTCTGCTGAAAAAAAAATATATATATATGGTGGCGTATTCGGTGCACCCACTTTTTCGGGTGCACTCAGTGCACTCACTTCATAACCGTCATTTTAAACATGCGATTCATGTCAAAATGATGTCAATCATCACTTATGATGTGATGAACAATAACGCACATGAATTTGCACAAAAACCATCAAAGATTTACTTTAATTTGAAGGATTTAGAGTTTAGAGATTTAGGGTTAGGGTTAGGGTTTACAATTTGGGGTTTAGGGATAGAACTCAAAATTGGAGGTCTAGGGCTTAGGGTAATCCGCTAATTAGTTGTTATCTTATGTTATATCATCATATTACACTAATCTACAAATTCAAATTCAAATTCGACACCTTAAGACTAGTTTTTGAGTTGGGTGCATTGAACGTACTCATTTTTGTGAGTGCACCGAAGTAGTCACCATATATATATATATATATATGTATGTTCATTTTGGGGGCCTAAATTACCCGGTTTTATTTCATTACATTAGAACGATATTGATAGTGTATTGAAAAAAAAAAAAAAAGTATTCATGTTGCATATAAAAATTAATGATGCTTTAGCGACCAAAATTTCGTCGCCAAAAATTGATGTATCTGGTGGCAGCGTGCTAGCTTTTCGGCGATGGAATTGTCGTCGCAAAAAGTTTATGCGACGAATTATGTGATTGTAGAAGTCATATGTTCCGCGACGGACGTTTCATCGCCAAATCTCTGCGATGATGACTTTCGTCGCCAAAACAAAATACTGCGCCGACATCTTTCGTCCTAGAAGCATCAACATTCAGCGACGGATGATATCTTTTGCAACGGATACCTTAATTTTGTCGCAAAAACCTAGGGCAACGCGATATAGGCGAAAAACTGAAATTTACTTTAGCGACGCATTACCTCGTTGCAGAAACTTTTGGCGACAAAAATTTAAGGTCTTTCGCCACGAAATTGTGGGGACAAGCAAACACTTGAGTGTGGGGGAGTTTGATAACACCTAAATTAGTGTGATTTTCCTTTCATATTTAGGTTTTTTTTCGTGCCAATTCATGTGCATAATTGTTTAAATACCGTCGATTCCATCCCTATTTCATTCCTATTTAATTATGATGTGATTTTAGCGTGCTGTATACAATACATGCGAATTAGGTATGAAAAAGGACACAAGTGTAGCAAAAGGGACAGAAGACTGATGATAACGACCTGAAGATGGAGATCATGTCCAAGAACACAGACTGCAAACTTAAGGTAAAGATCGCGGCCTGAGAGCCCAAGATCGTGGCCGCGAATCTGGAGGCTTTGGTCGCGAACTTCGTGAAGAATCTAGCCGAGGAGAAACAGAGATTTTCCCAATCTAATCACGACCACAGTTGACACTGACCGCGAGGAAGTTCGTAGCGATAACTCAAAGATTACGACTGCGAAGTTAGCCCCTTGCATTTGAAGGCTAAAACGGCGTCGTCGACAAATCGCGGCCTCTATGAAGAAGATCGCGACCGCGATCTTTACCCTGCTTGACCGCGAACTTGTTCGTCCTCTGAAGGTTATAAATAGAAGACCTCCTTCTCCTATTTGAGAGAGATGATTTTGAGATAGAAATTTGTGGTTAGAGAGAGAAGAGAGATAATGTGAAGGAATGAGAATAGGAGAAGAAGGAGGAGGAGCTAGAAGAGAGTAGCCATCTTACTCGACATATCAAGTCTTCCCCAATTTCTTCTATGTATCTTCTTTCCTCCTTTATGGAGTAGTCCACTAAGGTATTAGGGGAAATGAATGAATGTGTTTATCTATTTGATTTTAATGCTTCTCTAGCTTCGATTGTGTTTGGGTAAGTCGCCCAAATCTTCTCTACTAGCCTACTTGTGCTTCTACGCTGGGTATGGAGTTTTAGGGCTAGACGGGTATGCGCCATCAAACAAATTATGCTAGATGAATGAATAGGATCTTATGGTCGATGAGACGACCGTACCCTTGCCATAGAATGTCTTCCTAGATAAAACCCGAGATAAAACCTCAGTGTGGACGGTGGGCAGTACATATTGAAATGAGCTATGTTCTTAATTCCCCATATACAATAGCCTAGGTCGAGGTGACTGACATGGGTTTAGGGGAGGCCTAGTAGGAGGCGTGTGGATAACCACGAAAGCCCACGAAAAAGAGCTCGCTCACCACATTCGACAAACCCTACTTATCTAGACATTGCATATTAAACCTAGACTAGGGTGAGGGATAGTTCCCCTAAGTACCTGTTTTTTATCTTTATTAACTCTTTTTACTAGTTATTTCGCTTCAATCCTCCAACACAAACCCTTAAACCGATCGGCTAGATAACAACAATGTGGGAAGTAGTCTAGAGTACCGGGACCCGAGTGAATACATCTTGATTGCCACTATATGACAACATCATCTTATGTTAAAGTTGAACTAGGATGGGGTAGTAATTGATACGTGCTAACCACAGACAATAATATGCACGGAATGAATCAATCAGTGTCTCGCGAAGGAAAGAAATAGGATGGGGCATGTTGACCCATTGTTAATTCACCCAAGGTGAAGGAATTAATTCCTTCTGATCCCAAAATAAATAAATAAAACCCAGTTATCGTCACTTAGGTTGCTGATTTATTTTGTTTTGCTTCTTCTCCAATTTGCATGTGCATCCATTATCTCTTATTTTTTCACCTAAACATACCAAAATTATAGCACATGGTGGTAATGGTCTTATAACCATTTAATAATCAGTTGGCTCTAAAATAAGTGTTATATGTCTCAACCATATCATCAAATATTCATTGTAAGCACACAAAGTCAAAATGTTTTCGACGATTATCAATATACTTGGCTTTGTGAAGGTTAGTAGTTAGCGAGCATCATTTTATCACTCGATCTCACACCACATGGAGAGTGCGAGTCAATATATTAAAGTTGTGAATGGGTCAGTGGTTGATTAGCTCGTCTTTATGATTAAGTACTCCTTTCCAAACTATTTGACTTTAACCAAATAATAGTTTAAACAATTGAACTTTCATAATTAAGGTATTCAACTTCTAATCCTTATGGACACCTTTGGTTCTAAAATTAATTATTTTTAATTTTTTCAAAATAATTATTGATGGAAATTGATTTTTATTTATGAAGATATTGGAAAAAGCTATGATCACTATGAGTCAGACTCAATAGAATTTGATCAATCCTTTTTTCTGTCGTTAAGGTGGAGAACTGAACCAAGAATTCTTTTTCTTTATCATCAATCGAATCACAGTTCGCGACCAAGGATTCTATTTTATCATCAATCCAATAACTGTTCACGTTTTTTCTTTTTCTTATCAATGAATAAATCTCTTTACTTGTATGACTTAGATGTCTTATATTTCTCGAAATGCATGGTTAATTTTGTATTCGCAATGTACTAATTTATTTTGAACATATCTTAATATTAATTATAGTATAGTATAGATTTGGTTTTGGTTATCTCAAATCATGTATCATATAAATATAAAAAAACTAATTTTTATCATATTATAATATTTTTTATTCTTTTTATGATAGTACAGTAAAGAACTTCGTCCCCTCGAGTTTCTTATATTGACTATGTCCCTTATTGTTGACAAATCTTATAAAGATGGATGAAGTGACTTTTGTTTAGTTATTCTCCAAAGGATTGGTGCCATAATGCTAAATGTACATGTTTAGTTTGTACTATAAAAAATTTGTACGAAAAAGTATATGTACAAAATGATTTAGTATCATAAGATTAAATACAGAAGTTCAATTTGTATCATAAAGGAATTTCTATAAAAATATATAAGTACAAATTGAACTTGTTCCATAAAATTATTTATATAAGTATAGTTTATACCATACAATTTGTTTTAAACGAAAATACCAATACTATTGAGCATTATAAAATTCCTCATTCTAAAGATAAGTTTTCTAAATTAAAAGTCTAATGACTCATTTATTAGTGACCCCAAAAAATAACTTGAATGGTAAATGTCGTCCTAAAACTAATACGTAAATGAATATACTACCCTTTTTAATTTGAAATCAAAAGAAAAAATCATACACATCCCAACTAAGTTATACAAAAAACAAATGGTGTATTTTCCCCCTTGGCCTTTCCCTCCTGCTACCCAAAAACCTTCCTCTCCCGAACTTCACACTCACAACATCCCTCTCACTCTAAACTTACCGTAATATCCACCAATCATTCAATTTTACGGCTTTCACCTATGTTCCCCTTATGTGAATTGACGAGATTGCAGATTCTCTGGTTTGGCTTCCGCAAGCACAAGCCAAGCGACAATGACGGCTGCGGAAACAGTCAAGATCTCAGATGGTGAAGATAGCTTGCCTAATCACCAAAGTCGTACTCACTTCTCCATCATCTTAGCACTCGAGCGTTAGAGGATTGCATATTTGAAAAAGGGGTGATGCTCTGTTTCCTATAGGAGTGGCGGCGAGCACGCTAGCATTCTCGCGTTTCCGACTATCGATCATCAATTTTTCATGGCCTGATGGGAGCTTTCATTAGGAAACATTTAATTGCAACAGATAAAGTGCTGGAGGACAAGGAGAATTCGCCTACAAAGAAGAAGGCGCTTGCCGGAAAACCTCGCTGCCTGGACGACTTAGCTCCTCTCCAACTTGGCCAACCATGCCCATAGTCTGCCTGCAGAAAAAGTAATACATCCCCGCCGCCTCTCTGCCCCGACCATGCTCTGCCTCCCTCTATATGACGCAGAAGAGATGAACGAAATAACATTTCACTTAGGCCAGGACCAAACCGAAGGTTTGACTTTGGTTGACCGTCGACCTGAAAGAAAATATTTTCTTTCAGGTGGACGGTCAATCGAAGTTAAACCATTTGTTTGGCCCTAGTTCAAACGATAGTTTTGTTTCATTTGACCATTGGTCGATTAAAATGGTCAATTATTTTTAATTCAAATTAAATGAAATTTATTTGAATACATAGAAGAATAGTTTTTTTAATGGTGTGTTTCTTTGAATAAAATTAAGAAAGGAAGACAAAAGGGTAGAGGTGTAACTTTGATGTATTTTAGGGAGATAATTAGTAATTATCAGGATGAAGTTTAGCAATGGACTTTAGCATAATTGATCCATGAACAAGTGAACAGAATAGCGCTGCGTGTTGTTGTTCGTTGTTGTGTTGGAACACTTGTGAGGACTGATCTGCTCCAATAATAGAGTGCAAGGTAGCGCCCCAATTTCAGATTCCCAGCAGAATAATTGATGTCATGTCTCATATCACACAAGTCTATCAAACCAATATTATCGTTATACCGATTTTCCAAGTGGTATAATTTGATCAATATTATAACTAGTTTATGTCGGCTCATGCCGGTTTTAGTAAAACGTGGAAAATTATTCATATTAAATGAATTTAGACACAGATATATATATATTTGAAGACAATTTCTCTAGAATCTACATTCATATTTAAATAAAATACAACATTTCATATTAAATGAAAAATCATCATATTTAAATACAACATATAACGGAAAAATCCAAAATTTTATACTTGAATCCAGTAAATAACATAAACATCTAAACATTCATACTTGATTGCGACAAATAAAATCAGCATTTAAATTTCAAATTCATTCTAGAAAAAAATTCAAATTAAAATTCAAGAAAAATAATAAATAATTTGTTTTAGTAATTAAATTCATCAAAACAAATTAATTTTGTTTAAAGATTGGAAATCAACCATGCCAATTGTACTAAGACATTCCAACCAATTTATAATCGTTACTGGTTGAACCTGCTTGTACAGGTGGACACTACAACCATGGATATTTACAAGAAATGAAGCACATGGCTGACTACACTATTCAAAACCACTTTGGCAAAAACAAAAAGACTATTAAAAATAAAAAAATACATTTATTAATTCTGTTAAGTTGATTTTTTTTTTGGAAAGGAAAGCAAATACTCTTTTCCTCTTCGCTTTTAATTTTCTCTGTCCCTCTCCTTTTCCTCTCTGTGTTTTCTGGATGAATTGATTCTCTCTCTGTGAGCTTCCTAGTCTTCGATCATCTTGACCTAAAATCCCCAAATTACTCACACCCGTCCCGCCTCATCTCGCCCTGTTAATTATTTTTTCTTATCATCGGTGGTTGCTTCTTAAATCTTAATATAATTTATTTTTCAAAAATTTCCTTATTATATTATTCCTTCCGACAGGGAAACACTTCCTTCACAATTCCATTGTTTTTCTCGTCGTGGAATTATTGCTCCCTCCTCCTCACATTTTGTCCCTTTTCTCCTGTCCTGTTAGTTCTTCTAATCGCCTTCGTGCTACATTGAAGAAATATAAAATCAGAAAAGGGGGTTTTCTTCTATTGGGGTTTCTTCTCTGTTGGAGTAGAGGTTGGGGAGGGTTGTGATGCATGTTTGATGATTATGGGTTGTCAAATCTCAGATGAATTGCTGGGTACATTTCTGCCAATTGTGGTTTATTGGGGTTATTCAGGGATATATTGCCTCTTGGAGTGGCTCGAGGGTTATAGGTTGCACACGAAGCAGGATGAGGACGAGAAGAATTTGGTCTCCAAATGGACTGTCATCAAAGGTGTTCTCTGCCAGCAAGCTGTTCAAGCTCTTGTTGCCACCCTCTTGTTTGCGGTAAGTTTGCATTTCCTATTTACGAATCAATGATGGGTTGTTTTGTTTTACGAGCTTTTGAACAGCGGCTAGTGAAGGAAGTTTCCTTATTCCCAGCAGCGGAGCTGTTACTACAATGGGAAATTTTTGGGTTTGATTTAGCTTTTACTGAAACATAATTACTTTACTGATTGGATCCAGTATTAGCCTTTCCCAAAACCCCGCACATACCTTGTATGCAGTTGAATTCTGAAATGTGTTTGTGGTTTTCATTCTGGATATTTAAGACGAGCGCTGATTGGAAACTGGTTCTACAGTCTGTAATATTGTTTTTGAGTATGCAAAAAAAGTCTGCATATATGCTTTGAACTTTCTTGCTGCTGCTGGAAGTAAGTAACATAGAATAGTTGGGGGTTCTTCTTACTTCAGTTGCCAGAATTTCTCCAGGAACTAGACAACCCAATGATGGAGAGGATGGATTAACAAAGACTTCCCTAAGAAAGGGGTTATGGTGGAGCTATATAATGTTGTATGCTGAAACAAGGATTATGTTTTGGTTTTGGCCTATGGGTTTAGGGTTAGTCTCGAGGTCAACATATATAAACGTTAACTAAAATTCTCCTTTACCGTTTCCCTTTTTTCAATGCAGGTGATGGGAAGCGATGACGAAGCAGCCGGATCCACCCAACGCCATTCCCTAACAGTCTTGGTTGTGCAGTTTATCACAGCAATGGTAGTCCTAGATACTTGGCAGTATTTCATGCATAGGTTCATGCACCAAAATAAGTTCCTTTACAAACACATCCATTCTCTGCACCACCGGCTCGTAGTCCCATATGCATATGGAGCTTTGTATAATCACCCGGTGGAGGGTCTGCTTCTCGACACCATTGGCGGGGCACTTTCCTTCTTGCTCTCCGGTATGTCCCCTCGAGCATCCATTTTCTTCTTCTCTTTTGCCACCATCAAAACGGTGGACGATCACTGTGGGTTGTGGTTACCTGGGAACCCCTTCCACTTGTTTTTCAACAACAACACTGCTTATCATGACATCCACCATCAATTGTACGGAAGCAAGTACAACTTCTCTCAGCCGTTCTTTGTGACATGGGACAGAATTCTAGGAACCTATATGCCGTATTCTCTTAAAAACAGACGGGGTGGGGGATTTGAAGCACGGCCAGCTAAAGAGTTTAATGGTGATTGAACTTAGGGGGAAAGAAGCATTGTTGTTACTAGGATGTACCACCACTAATTTTTTGTTTTTCTTTTTTATTAAATCTCGATCATATTTGTTGTGCTTTATTTGTTCCGGGTATTCATGAGTCTAAAAATATCTCTAGAGAGTGAAAGAGTCGTATATCCATGTAAACTTCAATGCATGTTTTTCATGGCTTCAACATGATTTGTGGTTATGGTTGAGTTAATTATGCAGCTTCCTGTTGAATTTGTTGCTGACTGGAAACTGACTTTTGATAGTGACTTGTATTTTATTTAGCTGGCTCAATTTTTTATATGATTGCAACTGTATTATGGACTCCACATTTTCAAATAAATCCATATATGGCAACGATAAAAGGCTGCTATAAGTTGTCGACGATGAACAAAACGAAACATCTTAAAAAGTCTGTGATTAAAAATGTAGTTGAACCATGAATCCAACCATTAACCGATATGTCAAAAGCACGCCAAAGTTTCTCAGTTTCGCCGATGGGAGTGAATCTTGTCCTAATAGAAAGGACTGTAAATTACTATGCACTCTCTCCCCCTCAAATAATCATATTCTTCATTTGGAAGAGTGCAAAAAGTGCAAAATGATCTGTTGTTATGGTTGAGTTAATTATGCCGCTTCCTGTTGAATCTGTTGCTGACTGGAAACTGACTTTTGTTGCATTTTCAGTGGATAGTGATCTATATTTTATTTAGCTGGCTCAATTTTTTTATATGATTGCAACTGTATTATGGACTCCATATTTTCAGATAAAGCCCTATAGGGCAACGATAAAAGGTTGCTATAAGTTGAACCGATGGTGAACAAAACGAAACATCTTAAAAAGTCTGTGATTAAAAATGTAGCTGAACCATTAATCCAACCATTAATCAATATGTCAAAAGCACGCCAAATTTTCTCAGTTTCGCCGATGGGAGTGAATCTTGTCCTAATAGAAAGGACTGTGAATTACTATGCACTTTCTCCCCCTCAAATAATCATATTCTTCATTTGGAAGAGTGCAAAAAGTGCAATTGTGACTAGAGCTAGATTGTTTGCTCGTAAGTGTGCACCAATTTTGAAATGCCCCATTTGCGATATTAGGAAGAGTCTATCATGCATCATTTTTTCATAGCCAGCATGTGGGTAATACTTGTTCGAACTTTGACATGCCTTTTGAGCCTTTTGCCATTTAAAATCATCTTTTCCGATTGGTTTTTCATTCTCAAAGAACATATGTCAAATGATCTTATTAGGTGGATCTTTTGTTGCTTATGGAACCTACATATAGCTTGTAATGGTTTCGTCTTTGAAAACTTGTCTCTTCCCCCACCCACCATAGTAAGATTACATTATTGTAATTCCGTAAGTTTGGTAGAAGCTAAGAATTGCTTTCGAATGTCAACATCTTTAAGATTAGATATGGTGTCTTCTAAGCATAGAGGATTTCGTTCACACCCCTCACCATTGTCTAGCATTTTCCTAAAGATTGTGCATTGTGTGGTTTCTTTGATCCTATATCACAGGTGTTGGCTTATGGGATTACTATTGCTAACGCCCATGGTAAGGTGTATGATGGCAAGGCTAATAATTTCTATTATTCCTATCTGATTCAGGAGGAAGCATAAGCTATTATTAATGTAGTATTGCGACCGGCATAACAGCCTTGTCTAACATGGATCAAGTCTGACTGCCATATACTGACTGTCTCTCTGAAGCAAGCTTCTGGCGTTTGGGCATTGCAATGTCGGACTTCTTTAGCTCGTATCATATCCATTCTCCACTTTCGTCCGTTGAGTTTAGGGGTTCTCAATCTTTAGCATATTGGATAGCTCGTAATGTTAATCTAGATATTTTACCGGGAGGAGTGGGTTGTTATTGCTGATCTTTTATCTCTTAAGAATCATTGTTTTCCACTTATCGGGATATGGAAGGTATCATCTTTTTGTAAGAAAACACATTATGTCAAACTTGATAATCCTTATGGTTAGCCAGCTATCAAAAGACCAAATGAGCTTAATGACCCAGACACTAAAAGATACATGGCTACGCTTCTTCTAAAGGTGTTGAGTGCTTATCGATGAGACAATTGTGTCCAATAGGACTATGCAAGATATTTTATAAGAACATTTTCATAATATTAGCTAACCATCTTGGACCAATCCTACCCCTGTAGTTGAATAACAATCAAAATGGATTTGTAAAGGGTCGATCGACCACTCATAATATACTCATGGGTCAAGAGGTTATGCAATTTTTGAAAATTAAAGTGCAAGTACGAGATAAATGGATGGGATTGAAACTTTAGTTGGAAAAAGCTTGGAGTGACCATTTCTCATTCTGGTTATGGAGGTGTAGGGGGGTTTTGTCTTCAGTCCGCCAAACGGGGTGGCATTGTTATCTTTTGCGACTTGAGTTGCATGTCATCATCCTGGCTGCTCGTTGACATCTCTAATAAAGGTGATGTGGCTCCCGAATACACCTTATACTGAAATTGCACAAAATACTACTAAAATGGCGTATCAAAATGATAAAGACGATTATGGGGATACACTGCCAGCCTTGACTAAACATCGAGCACATATAAGTAATTATGGTACTAAAATGTGAGGTTTGCACTATTTTAGCCACAAAAATGGAGGCTCAAAATGCCAATTTTTTTTAATTATTATAAGTTTATGCCTACAAAGAAAAAAAGCATAGCAAATTTTCTTTTCCTCAATCTTCTCCCTGCTATAGTACAATTGATGTGGCTATTCTTGGATTTATAGATTCAACTACCTCCCTTATCTTCCTTCCTAATCGAACCCTATTATGGCAGTTGTGTATTACATTCTGCTAGCTATCTGGTCCATTGTTTGGCAAAAAAGAAAAAGAATGTGTACATCAAGAAGAAAGAAGAATATATGTGAAGGGTATCTTTTGATAATTGGGGTTGCTTTTGAGGTTTGATTTGTTATTGATGATGTGGGTCTAAAGTAGTAAAATGGGGCTCCCATCCCATATTAATTATTAAATTTTATTTCAACTTAAAAGGCCAAGAACAACCACAAGATAAATAGTGATATACAGTAACCCATTGGTCTACCTTTCTTAATGACGGTAGTTGTTTCTCATCTTCTAAACCAATGCGGCGACTGTGCATGCTACTTCATTTTAAGAGTTCTGCCGTTGGAGACTTCAAGCTCTGATATTTATTTATTGGCTGCTGATTCCTAACATGTTCCTTCCAATAAAGTTTTCAAGTGCTTTCCTTCAACTGAAACCCTAGGGATATATTGGACAGTACACAGTATACCAGATAGGTATATATTACCATTCTACAATTATCAATAAACTGGGGGTAGGTTCGGGTGAATTTTCATGGTGGTCCTGGCTGATTCATCTTTATTTTCCATTAATAAAGTTTCATGCTTTGCTGTCATTTTCAATTTTTGGAAAAGGGTGTGTAGCACCACTACATCATAATATATTATCTGTAATGAATCAAAATTCCAACTGTCTCGTGCAAAGCCAATAATGTACATCATAATTCATATTTTGAAATAGAGTGGATACTACATGGCATGGATACTGTTATGGGACAATACAAGTACCACATCGGTAATACATGGTAAGAAATCCTTGCATATTAATGTCCACATATCCCAATTAGTACTAGAGTTTTTGGGGATGATACCCAAAAGTAAAATCGTAAGGGCTTGGCACAAAGCAGGCTTAATGAGCTCACTTATTATGTCATTTAAACTTTACAAAAGTGAGCAACCATGAACAATCCAATTAAAAATTTGGAGCTATATATATATTTAGATCCTTTTCATCGATGGAATTCGAGGTCATTGACCTTCCTGGGACGTGAAGGAAGCGACAAGTTCAGAATAGGACGGTGCTGATTCTGCGGCCCGTACCTATTGCTGGGAAACGAACGCGAAGAAGCCCTGAAATCGGCCGATTTACCCACCAATGCTTCAGCTTTCGCCCTCTCTCTCTTTATCACGTATTCTGCGAGTCTGCTGCGAGTATGGTGGATGTCGGTATCACTTGCAACGATCCATGTGTTAATTGCCAATAGCCATTGAGATTTCCTACTTTGTGCCCTTTGATTTGTACCCAAAGTATTATTTTAGGTTGAGATATTACCTTGTGTGAAATGGTTTTCTTGGGGATAAGCAAACGTCTAAGTGTGGGGTAGTGATTCCGGCCTAATTGTACACTTTTTTCCTCGTTTCTCTTTGGTGTTTGTGGCATTTGAGCTCCAAAAATGGTGGTTTTACGCTAGGTTTGTTGTGTTTCAATGTGCTTTAGAGTCTAACAGTTGAAACCAACTCCGGAGTCGAAAGTTGGAAGAAAAGGCGCAAAGACCGGGCAAAGAGGAGGATCCAGTCGTAGTTCATTGTAAGAGCTGCGAGTTCACGGTCGCCAGGACCGTGAACTGGAACCACGAACCGCTAAGAGAAGGGCGTCCAAAGAGGTTTCATAGGTTACTGACACCTAGCCAGTTCACGGTCGTAAGACCGTCAACTGAAGCCATGGACCGTGAACTCAACAAATTAAGCGACACTTTTTGGGCTGTGTTCACGGTCCCGCTTGATGTTCACAGCTGTGAACTAAGACCTTGAACTGGGCGCGATCTATGTATAAATGAAGAGCTGAAAAGAGGAAGAAGGGGAGCCCAAAGTGAGAGAAAGCTTCTTCTTCATGAAACCCTGGAGAGAGAAAGTCAGGAACCAAGAGGGAGAAGAGGCTAGGGTTTGCTCCAAGTGAAGATTTGAGAAGTTCCTCTTGAAGAGAGGATCTCTACAAGCACAAGGAGAGTTGGAGGCATCACAATGATGATTTCTCTCTTTTTCCTTTTTGTTCTTCCTTTTTCTAGCATGGAGTAGTCTCCCTTTTCACTTGGGTGTTGTAGAACCCTTACTTCTACCATGTAGTAGATTGTGTGGATTGAATGATTGTGTGTGGGTGGTGTTTAATTTAAGATATGAAGTATTTTTCATGGTGATTGTGCATTGTGTGTGATTGGCAATCTATTGTGCTATTCTAACCTAGCTTAGAGAGAACCCCTTATCTTAAGAGGCTCAAATTGAGCTAGGTATCTTAATGTAGGGCAAACCTCTAAATTTGAATAAGACACCTAGGTTAATTGTGATTATGCCGTCCAAACATTGGTTTGAGGTAGAAGGTAAGTCAACCCTTAATTGCTTGGGCCAAGAGGGCTACAATTGTAGCCTATAATGCTTTCCTTGGCCTAGCAATTGAGAGGATAGTTTCTAACCATTGTTGCAACTCCTACGGTTCTCAATTGCCTTGTCGCACACAGATTCATTCGATCTCACGGTTCATGGTAGTTAGTTAGAGAGAAGGAACTCCGAGTGAAGCTTCTCACCAAGAGTTTCAAACCTTTTACTTTTCAAGTCTTGCTTTTCAATAGTAGATTGTAGAGATTTTCCAAAACAACATTCCGTTAGATAATGTTTCAAACAATTGAATTAGGGGTACATGGGCGGCCTGGGTTGATATTTAAACATACTTGCACTATATTGCACCCATTTAAGGTTTATACTTGGGCCTTAGGTGGGATATTAGTGTGATATTAGGATCGAGTCAAGAAGAAAGAAATAGTTGAGCTCGTTTCGGCCCATGGGAATCAAGAGGGTAAGTTGCTTCTGAGGCTGCTGCCAAGTCAAAACTGGGCCAAGAAATGGCTTAGTTGCAGGCTTAAGGTTCGAGAAAGGTGGGTTGAGCAAGAGATCACAACTAGGCCGAGAATTAAGGAAACAGATGGTCTTCAAGGAAGACTTGGAATTTAAATGGGTCCCTTGGTTAGATGTCTTTTGTATGGAATGGGCTGGAAAGAAAAAGAAAATAGTCTTGTGGGCTTAAGTGATGGGTTCTCAAAGAAGTGTGGGCCAGGAGCAATTGAGGATAAAACTAAAGAAGTTGATGGACTAATTCCAAAGAGGATCAACTCTAGTCCATAGTTTCAAACGTATGACATATATGGATTAGTATGGGACACTAACTTGGAATTCGAGATTCTTGATGGACTCATACCAATGAGAGATGAACTATGGAGGTTTGAATCTGTCAAGGAAGCGAATAGTGGGCCTATAGTAATAAATTTAAAAGAGTTGGACCCGAACAAGGAGATCGTTGGAAGAAGCCCAAGTTGAGTAGTGGAGCACGATTGGAAGAAAAGGAAGTGCGAGAAATGGAAGAGTCATGACGTGATGAAGTGGGTTGAGTCGGTTAACCTTGAGGGCAAGGTTGGTCTCAAGGGGGAGGGTATGATAGAAACACGAATTATTTATTATGGTAGATAATTATCATTAGGGTTAGTAGTATTCAGGTCGTATTAGGTTATTTATCAGGTTTATCCCAGTCTTTAGCTATAAAGATGTACTTTGGATCATTTGTTCGATTAAGCAGAATCCGTAAAAGAATTATCTTCCCAAACTCTAAACTCTCCCTATCTCCGAATTTCTCTTCTTCGCTAGTCCAAGGCTTCGGCCGATTCTAATTTTATTCTTCCTCTCATAATCCCAATCTCAATCCCTAATTCTATTCGTATAAACCCTAAGCCCCAAATATCAAACCCGATAGAAACCGTGTTTCTATCATTTGGTATTAGAATCATGGTCACAAATCTGAGGTCATCACAACTCGTAGCCGGGGACAAGTTCTACAGCTTGAAAGTCTAACGCGAGCAAGCAATGAAAGTTTTGGAGAAAAACATACAATATTTTGAGAAGTGTTCAATGCATCCCACTGTTTATACATGAATCTCCATGTGGTCAATGCATCCTTTAGGATCAAGTATCTTGGGTAGCTATCCTACTTCTTGGTGTTATAGGTTACCCGCAATTAAAGAGGGATAATGCTTATCCAATATATTTTTGAACTGCTTGGTGATTATAACTTTAAGTTGAAGACTGTGAACTAGTATCCACACCCATGAAGTAACACCCTATCTTGTACGTCTTTCCTAATCATATAGTTCATACAATTGCAGCGGAATTTAAAACTGGTGTTACATTAATTACCAAAACTGACCCAAATAAAATTTTGACATGAACTACTCACGTAATGGGCTAACAGTTCTTGCAACTAATCATGCAAAATAATTAACCTGAATCCCTGCATTCATAGGCATACATATATACTCACAACCATATGCATTGACTTTTCATAGCCATAGTCACAATTTCATACTCCACCACTGCATACAATACTTATACATGTCGTAGACGTCACAACTTACACAACCACAAAAAGATACACATATCATCAACTTTCCACACATATGGATATCTAACATTACATCACAAGCTAGTATGTACATGAAAAACATTCTCAAAACATTTTTACAAAAAGGTGTGGATCACTGTTAAAAATCTCAAGTAGTCGTCCAAGCACAGAATAGTTGAAGACCATACCTCATCTTGCCTTCAACTCTTGCTTAGCTCCCACCTATACACCTATCTACCACTTATGATGAATCTGCTTACACATGGCATAAGCAAAGGAAAATGATAAAAGAGGGTCAGCTCATAGTTGAGAGACAATCGTTGCATCGTGAGTTCATAAAAAAGCATACCCCTACCATACATCTAGCAATCAAGCCAAACAACTAGGGTCAAACCTCAGCCATCCAACACCCCAACAAGCAAAAGACTCAACCACCTTGACTTATGCATATGCGTCTTATCATGTTTTACTTATAAGCGCCTGCCTACTCCCATGTTAATAACTCTCTCGGGCCACCATACACACCCAACATCCCGTAGGATGTGGTCATACATGCATACATACATACTCCCATACCACCATAGGTGAAGCCATACTGACACCATTCTGGGTGTGGTCATATCTCGTGAATAATCTTCAGTCACCACCACATGAGAGGTGTGACTATCATGCATATCATAATCTTTAGTCAACACCACAAGACAGGTGTGACTATCATGTCATAACGGAGTAATAGGATGTGGGGCCCTAATTACTATGTAATTGACCATGAGCCCACACACTCTTGTTTGGTACCCTTATACATGATTCATAAATCATCTTGATTAATCTCAATTCTTTACTTGGACATATACTTGACCTGGCCATAATTGGCTCAACATAGGTAACCTAGGAGTCGTATGACTGCACTTCCTCGGGATAACCATCGTGCAAGTCATCCTCCTTAAACATCTTAATATCATCTGGGAAAGTATATTTTTCCACTTGTGACTCCAAATACAACAATTATAAGAACTCATATTTAGGCAAACCAACATAGAGGCATATCCACAATTAGACCCACAAATGGCAACATATATCCAATCATCATCATAACAAGGTCCATAAAGATTAGGGCAAGACAATATATCATATAGCACTCAAGGATTCATCATATAGCACAAAAATCCATATACCCCTAATCATGCCATTCTAGTTCACCTAGATCAATTCTAAGCATCAATATAATTATCATGATACCACAAGCCCGCTATGATGTGCTAATCCCTCACCAGTTATGGTCGTTCTAACACTGATTTTAACTTCTCGTACTAAAACATCAATTTCACCAACGAACTCAGAATCAAAATCCGAGATCGTCCTAATACCCCATGCAGTGTCCCAGTTACTATTAGTACTAGGCTCTGGGTCAAATTCTTGATAAAAATACATCAAACCCTAGCCTGAGCTAAATTAAACGATTCAGACTCCGGCCTAAATAATTGCGAAAATTCAAAGATTAGAACTAGAAAATTCATTATCTCGCCGCTGATAGCTTGTATATGAAATTTGGGTTTAATCCGGCTTTCGGAACATTCAAACCCCCAATTTCTTTGATAGGGAAAACAAGAAATCAGCTTACCAAAACTATGGTATAAGGTCGGAATTGATGAACTACACTATAGAGAAGATCTACCTACCGATTGTAGAATTTTTGTATCACCAGAACCCGATATTCAAAGACAGGGATTTCCTCTGGAACGCCCCTTGTTTCTGTTCTTTGTCCCTCGACTCATGTAAAGGAAATAATGTGGAAGAACGGAAAGGAAGTGGACATATATATGGAATGGAATGGTGTGCGGTTCATTCTCACTTTTAATTTCATTTTCTTTTACTTCCCTTTCTCTTTTTAATACACACATGACACATATCCTCACATCACACCAAGGTTGTCAAACCGGAGTTGAACCGTTCGGTCGAACCGGGTCTGGCCAGAACCGGGTACTAAAATGGCTAGCCACAGCCATATATCATTTATGGCCTGTAGCCGTTCAAAATCGGGCAAACTCTGGACGGACCTAACCGGCTACCGGCCATCAACAAGCGGCGTCGTTTTTGTCATTTATTGGATTTTCTTATAACCCTATTTTCCATCGCAGCCGCAGCAGTCCAAAGGAATCCCTTATCCTTCTTCCAGATCCCTTCCCAATTAATTGCTAGATCTCAAGTCCCAGTACACAATCTCTAGAACACTCTTGTATCCTCTGTTCCTGAAACCCTTACATGCCTCTTTGTAGTCCTTCTCCCATCTCTCCTGGTCGAATCCAGACTCCTCGCCGCAACTACTGAAGAAGAACACCATTTTTTCCATCTTCTCGTTCCCCAAATTCTCAGTTATCCCGACCTGCAACATCCTGTGGTAGACCTTAAGGAAGTTGAGGTCCTCCCCTGAGTTCTTTTCCCACAAATACTCTGACTTGGAGCTGAAATCGTCACCCTCGACCTTCAACCACTTTGGGGGATTGCTAGATGTGAATGCTTTCCCTCTCCACGGGTCGCTGCTGTCTTCTAGAACTAATAGTGCCATCGTCACGCAGAGGTACGCTTCTACTAGATATCTGTACTCGTTGAATCCTTCACGCGAGAAAATCCTTCGAGCGATGCTCTGGTAGATCAGAGTCGAAAATGAACAATTATTCGAGGAGGGGAGAAAGAAATAGTTTTTTAATTAGGAGTTAATGGCTCTCCAATATGAACTACGAACATATCTTGTCAAAACCGTCTATACCCGGTTCAACCCCGATCCGACCATTAAACCTTGAACCCCTTGCCAAACCGACTAGATGGCTTAATCCGGTTTGACAACCTTGCAGCACACACGTACACACACATATATATATGACAAAGGTTAGTGTACGTCAGTCGTAAGTTGTACGCTTGTGTTCACACTTGGTTTTTGCACTTCAATATATTTTGCTGAATCTGAACCGTCGGTTATGATTTTTTAGATTAAATGAATCTTTTGGCTTGAGTTAGAGAATTAGGGACTGAGGTTTATATATATTGATGGACCCCGTATTAAACCGACATCGTTTAATGCGTCACTTTAACCAAAAATAATTTATCGATAAGAACACAAAGTTATCATGCCCTCTATTCCCTCACCACACGTTGGAGAGCCAAGCAAAGGTAAACTTTGTCTTGTTGTCAAGTAATTAATCATTGCTAATTGGTTGATTTATTAGTTGTTTCTATCTCTCGCCCAACCAACCAAATCCACTTTCCCAAATGACAACCACGTGTTAAAAGGTTAAAATTGGAGGGTTTGGGTTTAACTCCTTATTACCACCCACCATCCCACTTATATGGACTCATAAACATTAATTCTACACCTCAACAAATTTACTTTCCAATGTGCGAAGGTATTAGTTGGTAGATGGCTTATAGGAAAACCCTATTAAGCTACACGTGGACAAAATGATAGACACATTTACCATGTCACTGTTTGGTGCACAAGCAACCAATTTGGGAACTTATACTTCCCCTCAAATTATCACCTCACATGGCCACGTATTTGCCATCACACCTTCTCATACATGGCCAACAAATTTGGAGTTAATAATCCATCCTGGTGGTATAAAAAATAAAAAAAAAAATCCATCCTGGTGGTATAAAAAAAAAAAAAAATCCATCCTGGTACCCCCTCATAACCACGTGTGTAAGTTGTGTTCTTCTTTCTTCCATAATATGTTACTTATTTGTTTGCTACTTTTATTTACACTCACCTTGCACTTAATTTGATCGGTTGATGGAATGGTGGTGATTTGATTTTTTACACCCAACCATCCATCGCACATTGGGTGGTTGGAAGATTAATATAATTTATATTGTTATTTTATTATTCACACGCCATCTACGTCAAAAGCAAGAGGCACCTATAAATAGGACGCTCATTTATACTTTATGGGCAGTTCATTCTCGATTTGAACTTCTAAATCTCTCTCAAGAGCTGGCTCAATACGCCGCTCCCGGTTACTCTCCTCTCAATATTGACTTAAGCTTCGGAGAAGGTCCCCGCCGACCACCGTCGGCGGGTCCTCTTTTGCAGGTGTCCATCTCGAAGGTTGGTGGCGGACGTTGGTCAGGAAGTCGGCACTCACTGAACCTCAAACACATTGAAGCAGGCTCCTCGGAGCTTGTCATCAATATATATATATATATATATGCTAGCGGACGCTAACCTACTGTACGCCCATTGATTTTTGTTATTTAGACAATGAATTAAGTGGAGTTTGAGGCATGATACTATACCCTAAACCCTAATGCATGAATTCCAACCCCCAATTCACTAACCCAAACCATGAGATTCGTTTAATCTTGAAATAAAAATCAACGTTTCTGATTCGTCCAAATTAGCATTGATTTTCATTTGAAAATTAAACGAATCTCATGGTTCGGGTTAGAAAATTAGGGATTGAGGTTCGCCCATTCTAGAATAGGGTATAGTATCATGCCCCAAACTACGGTTAATTCATGATCTAAATAGTAAAACTCAATAGGGCGTACGATAGATTAGCGTACGCCAGGGTGGAATCTGGGGTATCACATACCTTGAGTATGAAAACACTATCCAGACCTTGAATTGACAACTCTTGACAGCTCATGAGATGGCTCAACTCTCAACATTGTGGTTCGAGAGCCAACTCGATTACCGAGTTATGAGCGAATCGTTTTATATGAGTTTAATTTTGATAATTCATAGAATTGTTAAATCACATATCTTATCTTATATAATTTTAACAGGTAGATTATGTGAACAAATATGTCTTATTTAATTTTAAAATAAATTATGTATCATATATTGCTTCGATACTATGAAATAACTTAATTTTCAATAGTTAAAATCTATTAGCTAAATAATTTGATACCAAAAAGTATAACATGAGATTAGTTAATATTCAACACTTAACTATTATTATCATTGTTTTCATCTTGACATTAATCACATGTACAATGTATGACATACAAAATGAATATATCAAGCTAGCTCGAACTCGACTCGACTCGTTAATAAATGAGCCGAGCTCAAACTCAGCTCGTTTATTAACGAGCCGAACTCAAACTGGTGTAAAACTCGACTTGGCTCGACTCATTTGCAGCCCTAGCCGAGACTGAGTTTGGGAATGGGAAGGAACTAACTTGGAAGCAAGAAGAGTACTTAGAGTCAGAGAAGGGATTGGTCTTTTCTGACGGACACAAAATCTTAAGACAATCTCGTGCTATTGTTGCCTTTTACATCATTCCATCAACTCACACTGGGTAACGGCCAAGTAGATTTAATCATTCCCTTAATTAACCAAGACAAGTTTTCCAGCAGAAGGTGATGGTAACTGGTTATGGAACTTGAGCCGTGTAAACTGCAATGTGCCATGTTTCAACTTCCGACTCTTCTCTGGTGAACAGCCAGCTAGGTAAAGAACTACATGAGGCTTCAAGTCCACCAAGTATATGTACTTAGAGAAATGCCAGAAATAGGTTCTAGTTTGCAGTGTGTTTGCAGCCAACAGAAGTCGGATATGGTGTTGTCATACATGAGGCTTCAATCCGTTTCTTGTTTGGTTTCTCATACAAATTTCTGACTCCTTCTAAAACTGAGTCCACGATACTCAATTTTTAACCTCTCAGTTCCTCAAGATTGGTTCATCATTCACACCAGGTGGCGGGATAACTTTCAAAGCTTCAAAGCCATGACAAAAACCCATAAATTCTTTTTACATACTCCACAAGCTAAAACTACCGCACAAAAAAATAAAAAAATAAAAAACATCCTAGCACCAGCTAGAAGTTCCACTAGTTGAAATTGACTCTGCCAACAACAACCCTTCATTGGGTGGATGAAGAAATTTGGTGGGGTTCCCAGAACAGCAGAACTTCGACTAGCATATAGGTGATACATTTGTTCTACACTACCATGTTAATCAATCTTGGATCATTCTCTTGCACACCTGCTTAAATAAAAGTTAGCACATAAGTACTTTTAGGCTTTGTTCATATCTTGCGCAAATGACATTTAATATCGAAGGCTTCTCAGAATTCAAACATAAGATCTTCCGGTCAAAGAATTTTATGTCATATTGAGAATATTTTGTTGTTTAAGTGGAAGAAAGAACCATTGTGTTTCAACTGCTCATATTCATTGGAGTCATAAAAGAATGAATACGCTGTATAGTTTGAAAGTTGAGATTATTCAAATGTGTATTGAAGAAATGCATGCGAATTTGATGATATTATAAATTAGTTGGTCCTAAATTCACATCGATTCTGTTGGTGCCTATATAAACTGGGGGACCGGTTATTGTAACAACACTAGTCCCCAACCAATAGGAAGCTAGGATTGTGATGACTTTTTATTAGATGAGTTGACCTAGTGTAAAATCAAAGCAGGGGTATAATTGTCATTATGAAAAATCTATTTAGATAAAAAAAATAAAAAAAATAAAAAAATAAAAAATATTTTTTTATTTTCTGCCCAAAAATTTGGTCGTCGGAATTCTGCCACCGGTCGCCGGAAAATGGGCGCCGATCACCGGAATATGCTTTTTGTCGCCGGAATATGCTATTTTGTGGCCGGAATATACTTACCGGAGTCGGAATATGCTTACCGGCGTCGGAATATGCTTACCGGCGTCGGAATCTAGTCACCGGGGCCGGAATATGCCTATCGGCGTCGGAATCTGCTCACTGACGGTCACCGGAGTTTGGTCAACGGTCTTCGTTGACCGGTCAATGGTCTTCGTTGACCAGTCAACGGTCAACGACCACCGGATGTTATGGTCTGCATTGTGAGATTTATGGTTTGGTTTCTCATATTTTTTTATGCCTTTTATGGTTTGCTTTATTGTGTTTGTGGTTTGCATTGAGAAATTTCAGGTTTGTTTTCAAAAACTTTGTGGTTTGCATTGTGAGGTTTCTGGTTTGTTTTAATATATTTGTGGTTTGCATTAGGACGTTTATGGTTTGCTTTTTTGTGGTTTGCATTAGGAGGTTTCTGGTGTGCTTTCGCAAATGTTGTGGTTTGCTTTGTGAGGTTTGTGGTTTGTTTTAGGAGATTTGTGGTATGCATTAGGAGGATTCTGGTTTGCTTTTTTGTGGTTTGCATTAGGAGGTTTCTGGTGTGCTTTCGGAAATGTTGTGGTTTGCTTTGTGAGGTTTGTGGTTTGTTTTAGGAGATTTGTGGTATGCATTAGGAGGATTCTGGTTTGCTTTATTGTGTTTCTGGTGTGCTTTCGAATTTTTTGTGGTTTGCTTTGCGAGGTTTCTGGTTTGTTTTAATATATTTGTGATTTGCTTTAGGAGGATTCTGGTTTGCTTCACCGTGTTTGTGGTTTGTATTAGGGGGTTTCTGGTGTGCTTTAGAAATATTTATGGTTTGTTTTACCGTGTTTCTGGTATGTTTTAGTCAATTTATGATATGCATTAGGAGGTTTCTAGTATGCTTTCGAAATAATTGTGGTATGCTTTGTAAGGTTTGTTATTCTATCCGACGTTCTTACTAGATGAACAAAACGAGGCATCCACATTATCCATCCACGATGAACAAAACGAAGAAGAAAAAAAATAGTAGAATCACTCATTCACTATACATGGCTTCCTCACCATCAACTCCTTTCTCCCCATCATTCACCTCATCAATGCGTAAGGTAACTGGGGGCGGGAGGTAACAATCCTCTTCGATTCCTGGCGCACCAACTCCTGGATCGATTACTCCCTCTCGCTCGCCGCCTGCCTTCCTCGCCGCCTCGCACCTCGGCGTCGTCGTCACCACCGCAAATCCTTTCTACACCCCGGTTGAAATCGCCAAGCAGCTCGCCGCCTCGGAAGCTAAGCTCGTGATCACGATTCCAATTTCACTGAAAAAATTAAATCGGAAGCGAAAATCGTCACGATTGACGATGATGCTCTATTTTTCAAATTCGCAGATCTGGGGAAGAGCAGCGGAGTCGCTGGACGAGGAGAACCGGAGAGAAAAGAGTCGCAGTCCAGTCTCGATTTCCTCGACGACAGAGCCGATTTTATGTGGTATCCAGCGATTCCACATGCAACCACTCCTTCGTCGATATCGCTCTTCTAGCTCTGATCCTTGCTCGCCTCGGCTACAACAGGCTAGCCATGGCGATTCTGATCCCTTCTCCAACTTCACCGACACATATTGATAGCGATTGTCGGCGAGGGATTGTGGCCGCTGCTGTTGTTGGTGGTGGTCGCGAAGCCGTCGACGGAGAAAGAATGGCGGAGGTCGTCGCGAAGTCGTCGACGGAGAAAGAATGGCGGAGGGTCCAGAATAGGAGAGGCGGAATCGGAGAATAGGGTAAAGCGGAGAAGGCGAAACGGATATATTTATTGAATTTTATTTTATTAGCGATTGTGTGTAATTACCTCTCTATCCTTGTTGTTACTATAACAACACTTAGAGTGTTGTTACTATATCCGGGCCCATAAACTGGTTCTAGTAGTACACAACAAATCCCTCCCACTTCACCAATCAACGGTAGGAGGTAAACTCGTTGCTACTCCTTTTTAATGTCAAAGGTCTCGGCCCTTATGTTACGCTTTTACAAGTAAATGGACTATCTGGCAATTTTTCCTATATGTGCATAATTACATGGTTATTTCTTGTGTTTATGTGAATAGTTGATTGTGTGTTAATTTAGTCTTGGTATGTGTTAAAGACCCTCTAAAAGTGCACTTAGAGGTACTAATTCTATTAATTTAGCATGAAACCCTTTACAGGTTATGTAATTTAGGAATTTTTTCAATAATACCACCTTTAAAAAAAATTATAAAACTAGCACCCATATAAAAAAAATTACAAAACTAGCACCAATGTTTTTGGAATGCACCTCTAAGATGCGTTTTACATATAAAACGCATCAGAGGGGTGCGTTCCAGATAACAAATCGCACTAGGTCAGTGCGATTTAGTGCTGCTGCGGAACGGTCTTCAAGATCGTTGGATGGAGGGACGATCGGGCGGCTCAACGCTTGCCAGCGGAGCGATCCGCGCCGAGGATTCCAGATCGCATGCGTAGAATGCGTTCAACCCTAGGGAAGCGCAAATCGCATCGGAAGGGAGCGATCCGCGCGAGGGTAAAATTACCCTACCGCCCCTGGAGGGTGCGATCTGATGGGTATAAATACCCCCCTTCCCCTCTCATTTCTTCACACCACAACCCATTCTTCCTTATCTCTCTACAATTTATCTCTCTAAACCCTCTCCCTCCCAAAAGTCTAGGAAATAGTGGTCTGTTGGTTGCGGCTAAGTCCGATCTGCCATCAGAAAACATTTCTTAGGTTTTTTCCTCAAAACGCGCCGAGCCGAGCCGAAGCTCTGTCCGAATTGCGCCGAAAAAATGGCCGATTGGTGGCAAGGAGAGGAGTTTATGTTGACCCAGTGGCCGTGTCTCTTGTTGTTGATGGCGCGAATCCTAACATTGCACCCCTCATGATAATTACGGCATCTGACTGTGAGCCTTTTAGTGTTGGAATGAGTTGTGTGCCATTCAAAATGCCGAGTCATTGCTTCTGTCTCAATGGCGTGCCGCACCTCCTTCTTCGAGCCAAATTGTTGGCCCTTCATAAACCCAGTGAGTGCACCCCATATTGGGACCTCTGGCGGCTCCATGTCGCTGTCGACCATCCAATTTTCGTCTTGAATGTGATTGTAGTAGGGGACTGGTACACGGTCACGAGCCCCCTCATCATCATTAGCTGAGTCTGACTCTGGTCCTGAATCATCAGCACCTTCAAGAGGGTCGGAGCTGTCTGCACTGACGTTGTTCTCTCCTTCTTCATCGGAGGGGTCACTGACTAGTGCTGGCATGACATCCTCCATCTGATCCAGCTCATGAAAGGCACATTCATCAGCTCCATAATGGTAGTTGTGAAAACTACCGCTGCCTGAGTGGAAGTTGTACTGAAGTTGGTTGGGGAGGTCCGGTTGAACTTCTTCTTCATATGATTGATGATGACATTCACCTTGCTCTTGGTACTGAAAATATGAATGAGGATCATGGTAACTTTGGTAGGGATGATCGCCATATAATTCACCTCCACCATGGATACCAGATGTTTGACCGTGTCCAGAATGACCTCCAACGCCTACGACCGGCTCGGTGTAAACGAACATCTCGGCTTTGGAAAGATTGTTGGACCTCATGAATTCGAGCATGGCGTCTACCTCATCCTGAGTGGTTATGAGATATTCCTCATGCCACAATGACCCACTTTCTCTGTTTGGATATCGGTACACCATACGATCAACTCTTCTCGTGCCATCCATGCAAGTAACGTTAGTGCACATTTGATGGAGGTCTTCAAGCAGCGGTCTGGTAGCGACCTTTATCTTCTGAAAATTGCCACCTACGTAGGTGACCCCCTTTCCGGTCTCTTCCGTGTAACCATTCCATCGAAAGCCAAGCGTGAACTTTTGGAATGCCATCTGCGATAAAACCGTAGTTCAGTTAATATCATAAAAATCAAAAATAAAAAATAACAATAAAAACTAATACTAAATCAACTTACGAGTTAACGTTAACCGCAAAACTACTAAAGAAATATAGAGCTACAACAGAAAATTGAAAAGGGAGAAGGAGAGGTGTGAAGAGAAGTGGTTGTCCGGCAGGCCTTTTATAGGCAAAATCACTGATGAAAACCGCACCTCTTTTTGTCTGCCATGCAGGCCCATGCAGACCCACGTCTGCTACGTCTGCTAGGTATGTCGAAAATTGATTGACTAAAACCGCACCTGCAAGGTGCGGTTTGTATGGCAAAACGCTTGCAGGTGCGGTTTGTATGGCAAAACGCACTATTAGAATGCGGTTTTGTTTGGGGGAAATAAATCGCACCTTTATGATGCGGTTTTAATAGGTCAGACCTAAAACCGCACCTCGGCCAAGCGGTTTCTGTAGGTCAGACCTAAAACCGCTTGGCCAAAATGCGATTTGGGTCCAGAAAATTGGAACGCACCTTACTGGTGCGGTTTATTTATAAAACGCGCCCTTAGGGTGCGGTTTCAATATAAAACGCACCTATAAGGTGCGGTCTATTAAAAAGGGTGCTATTAGTGTAAATTTTTTCGGATGGGTGCTATTTTTGTAATTTTTTTTAAGGTGCTATTTCTGGAAAAATCCCTGTCATTTATGAAAATTTTAGTCTTTAATTTTATTGAACATTTATATGCCAAATTATGTCTAAGTCGCACGGGTCGTTTAACTGAGTTGAAATTCAATAAGAACCGATTTACACGTGGAATATGTGGAAGTTCAGATAGTTGTGTCTCTTCTCAAATTAGAATTATTAAATCACAAGTTTTCAAAAATTACCAAAAATACGAATTCACTGTTCCATAAGAAAAAAGCGGGATGTACTGTTCACTGAAAGGTTTTATGATCACAAGCACTCGTTTCTATGTAAGCCTCAGCCACCATATTGGGCTAAGCAAGCTTGGCCATTGATTGTTTTTAAATATTTTCACATGCATGAGCTCATAAAGAAACGGTCAAAGCACAATGTTGTCACCCTCTTTTTGCGTGCACTCCCTCCTCTCTTCTTTGTTACCTTTTCAATTTATTTATCAATTCATTTCCTTTCCTATCTATGAGTCTATACCTATCAATCAAATTCCCTATTTCTCTCTCTTCTCTATATTCTAAGACCATCCACATCCATGAAATACCATTTCTATTTCATATGTGGCCCCTACTGCCACATGAGCAACTTTTTCAATTCCACTACATACCATTTTCATTTTGTCTACATCCATGAAATAACCAATCTATTTCATATGGTGGGTCCAACTTACTTTTTAATACTATTATACATTTTATCTAACTTATATTATCAAATCAAATAAACAAATGAAAAACAAAAAAAGGAGCACAACATTGGAAGAAGGACCCACTCCCCACCCATTTGCTATTTCATCTACTATTTCATTAGATGTAAGATTTCACTTTGTGAAATGGTTCCCATAACCATGAAATATACCATTTGGGTGCCATGTCCTCAATGAAATGGGGAGATGACAGGCATTGGGGATGCTCTAACAACGGGTTCAACTTCTTCTCCACTAACACCGGGACCCAATTGTTGTCCCCTTCCTTCACTTCTTCTACTTGCCTCCGCTAGCTATCTCTCCCTTGCTAGGAGCCGGAGAGTTCGGGGAGGCAAATAAGGACGTAGACCACACTCACGATTGCTAAACCGACAAATACATTATAGGCTGTCACTCGGCCCTCTCGGTTTAGGAAATCAATGGTTGACTTACTTCCTCACTCAACCCAAGGGTTGGACGACTCAATTGCGCTTAACCAAATTGCTTAATCCGACATTGAGGTTCACCCTAAATTAACCTAGTTAGGAGACTTAAAAAGCCCTAGGAATACCAACTCAATTGAGTCTCCCTTGGAAGGGGGGTTTTCCTCTCTAATCTAGGTTAAGTGGCTAATTAGATTGCTAAGTACAAACATGCACAACCCTTAGATTGCTAAGCACAAGCATGCACAATCCTTAGATTATTAAGAACCAACATGCACAATCCTTAGGTTCTAAGCACAAATATGCACAATAAACATGAATAATACCTCAAACATTGAATTAAACAACACCCATAAACAATCATTCAATTCACATAACAGAAAACTACATGGTATCTAGTTAGGGTTTCACAACACCCAAGTGGAAAAAAAAATCTGCTCCATACTAGAAATGGGAGAAACACAAGGGTAAGAGGTAGAAACCATCATGAAGGAGGCTTCTAATCTTCTTGGCACTTGTGCTGAACTTCTCTTGGGGTTGTTTCGTCTTTCTCTCTCTTAAAATCTGAAGAAGGCTTTCTCACTCAAAATGGGCTCTCTCCCTCTCTTCCTTTAAGCTCTTCTTTTAAACTGGAATCGTGGTCAGTTCACGACCGTGAACTCTGAAACGCGTCTGTGAACTCGAAATGGGCGTCGAAATGCACTACTTCGCTTGCATGTGTTCACGGGCAACAGCTCTAGTTCACAGTCTTAGTGACCATGAACTCAATTAGCGTCAGTAAATTGAGATTTGGCCTTGGACGCCTTGATGTTCACGGGCAACAGCTCTTCTTCACGGACATACAAGACCGTGAACTCGCTGTTTTTCACCCATTCTCCTGTTTTCGCTCCTTTTCGTCCAACTTTCGACTCTGAGGCTGGTTTCACCTGTTAAATCTTGAAAAACACTAAAACACGAGAAATCTAGAGTAAAACCACCTTTTTAGGAGCGAAATTGCCACAAATGCCTAAGGAAGACGGGGGTAAAACATGTACAATTAGGCCAGAATCAGTGTGTCTCAGGATCGTTCTCGTGTTAGGTAACTCACGCTACTTGAGCTTGATTGAGATAGAACGACCCTTTGCTTTCTTCATGTGTACACCGTTATCGAGTCACCCTTGTGTTTGGAAGCTCCATTCATACCGTTTGAGCTTAGATGAGGTTCCACATGAGTGATTTGTGTCAGGTTTTGCTAATAATATGAAGTGACTGTGGATGTAGGTCTTAATTGTGAGCATTGTTCCTTAAGTTAAAGAAATGTGGCATGTGTATATAGCTCTCTATAACCATCCCTTCAAAAGAGAAAAGAAAAGAAAAAAAAGGATCAATAAGAGGGCAAAGAAGAAAAGAGAGTGGCCACCAAAAATATAATAAATGTTGAATATACTCTTAGAAGTGTTGCTTAGCATGCAAGCTTTAGGAAAACTTACATGTTGTTTGCCTACCACACTCTTGTGCTTGGAATTGACTAGCAAATGTAAAAGAAAGTATGTGTGACTTAGTTTGGTGATTGGTTGTAGTATGGAATAGAGGAAGTGCGGTTTATGGCCGATGCTAGTGGTCATTGAGTATAGGAGAGGGTTCTAATCAAAACCTTAGACCCCTTTTGCAGTTTTAAGTCGAAGAGGCGGAACCTCAAGTTATGTTTGCCAACACTGAAAAATCCTTTTTCCCCATGTCCTAGACCCTAGCCAGTCATTTGAACCTGTGCCTAAGACCTCCAGACAAGGTAGCAACGACACACATCTTGTGAGCTCTAGCATTTAGAGGCTACCATCATGGTAAAGGGACGTTAGGATTGAGCGTAAATATGCTCATCTTTTGCATCAAATGGTCCTGATCCCACTGGTCGAGAGTGAGTGATTCATTCATCATGTTTTGTTCATTTCTTATACCCTGGAGAGGACCTAGGTTGCTCGATCATTCATTCCTATGATGTGATCTTCATGCATGAGTAACTGTGATTGGTGAGGCGTCGAGGCATGTTGTGTGTGGGTTCGTGAATAATGTGAGAACTCTTATTTTGCACAATCTTGATACAGTTGAATGTCGTCTGTGGTGGTTGCCATGATTACTTTGTTTTTGTCCATAAGTCGGTGTCAAATAACCATTGTGATCCATTTGTTTTGTGCCCTATGACATGCCCCAAAAATTTTGTTGAAAAAGAAGTTGTGAGCATACCTTGTTTTGTACTTAGTTTGCTTGGGGACAAGCAAACGTCTAAGTGTGGGGGAGTGATTCGGGGGCAATTGTACACTTTTTATCCCCGTTTCTCTTTCACGTTTGTTGCAATTGAGCTCCAAAAAGGGGGTGGTTTTACGCTAGGTTTCGTGTGTTTTATTGTGTTTCAGATTCTAACAGGTGAAACCAACCCCGGATCGAAAGTTGGAAGAAAAGGAGCAAAGACCGCGCAAAGAGTAGGAAATAGCCTGTGTTCACGGTCTGCCATTGGAGTCCACAGTCTCCAGGACCGTGTACTGGAACCACAACCCGTGAACCAAGAAGCGTACAGAGGGGTTTCTGAGGTTACTGACACCAAGGTTGTTCACGATCTCTAAGACCGTGAACTGCAACCACAAAGCATGAACCTAAGAAGTGAAGCGGTGCATTTTGGTTCAGCACACTGTGTTCAAGGACACATTTTGATGTTCACAGCCCTGAACTGAGGTCTAAGACCTTGAACTGATCAACGCGTCCTTGAACTGAGGTCTAAGACCTTGAATTGTTCAACACGTCCTTGAACCGAGGTCTAAGACCTTGAACTGTTCAACGCGCCGTGAACTGAGGTCTCAGACCGTGAACATAGTCTGATCTGGTTATAAAAGGAGAAGGGAGTTGAAGGATAAAGGGGGAGCTGTTAGTAGGTTTTTAGTGTGTAGAATAAAAGGGAATTTCTAGTGAGAGATTATGGTTTCCTCTTCCTAGTCTTGAGATAGAGAGTGCCATTCAAAGGAGGAGGAAGGAGATTTGGGTTGGCCTTAAGCTAGAGGAGTGAAGATTCTTACCTCTCAAGGTAGATTTAAGCAAGGAGGAAGGAAGATTATCATCTCTTCATGGTTTTTTCTCTCCTCTTTCTTGTTTTCCTTTGCCTAGCTATGGAATAGCCTACCTATTCACTTGGGTGTTGTGAACCCTAGCTACAATTATGTGAATGCTTGTATGAATTGAATGGTTTGTGTTGTGGTTGCGTTTAATGTGAATGTGGAGGTATTATTCATGAATGATTGTGTTGTGTGAAAGCCTACCAATCTAATTGCCATTCGAACCTAGGTAGAGAAAACCCCCTTCCTTTCTGTGAAAGAGGCTTTAATGCTGGGTTTTCTTGGGCAGTTCATTGTCTCCAAGTTAGGTCAATGCAGGGAAAACCTCATATTTTGTATTAGAACCTAGGGTTTGGTTGTGGGTGGCCATCCGAACTCCGATTCGAGGTAGAAGTCTAACCAATCCTTAGTCAATAAGCAGAGAGAGTCACATTAGTGGCTTGGATTTTATCCCCTTTCCTCGACCTAGAGACTAAGAGGGTAGCTTTGTCTACTTGTTAGACTTTACTACGTTTTACAACCCCCTCGCCACAAACGACCATTCAATCCAACAAGCCGTAATTGTTAGCTAGGGGGAGCAACACTCGAGTGAACTCTTCTCTCATTGGGACGACCTCGATTTACTTTACTTGCTTGTTTTTATTTGTAATTTCTTAGTTTTAAACCCAAAACCGTTTTGTTAGATAACAACCTAAGCAATTGAAGTAGGGGTACATGGACAGACACAGGTTTGACGATTAAATACTTGCCAAATACTGCACCCGACTAGAATTTAAAAACTTGGGCTCTAGTCGGAATTAATTCGCGGTGTAGTTCCGTGCAAGTCAATATAAAATTATCCTAACAATAGAAGTAATCTAACAAACTGAAACTTGGTATCGTATTACGGTTTCTCATGGCCGAAGGTCATGTTCTCAAACTCCATTAACTCCTAATGATGACGTATGATTTAAGCACATTATGTGATGAATGTATGAGACTTCTAACTCACTAAATATAATAATTTTCTATTATAGTATCTTTCTTTTTGTTGTCGTACTTCCTTTTTTATATAAAGGTGAACGATTTCATTCAAATATATGAGAGAAACTTCACAAAAAATATTCAACATCGAGGCCAAACAAACAAAAAAAGCGCACACCACACGAATCACAAGGAATGCCCTACTTTCAAGTTACTTTTATTTAGGTTTACTCATATTGAGATGAGATTTTTTAAGGTTAATGAATCAAGAACTTTAATTACATTAACTACAATATTCACCATATCATCAATTTACATTACACATAAATTTTGTAAGATAAGTTAACATTTACATAATAATTTAATCAAATGTGATACTTTCCATAAATTGATTTCGTTATTAGATCATAAATTATGAAATATTTATGTAACACCATTTTATAAAAATTTATGTAAATTAAAAACACATTACGTCAAACTTATATAGTGTTAGTTATTTCTTATGTATCAATTAAACAAAACATGATACGTTAAGTCTTTCGTAATGATTAAAACATTATGTAAACTTATAGAGGGATAGTCATTTCTTATGTATCAATTAAAAAAACAAATTATGTAGTCTTTCATAATAAGTTTTAAGGATAATTATTTATTATTAACTAAACGTTGACCATCTCATCAATTTGCATTAAAAAAATCCTACAAAGTTTATATTTAATAAAAATGTCTTTATTATGAACTAAACGATTCACCATCTCATCAATTTGTATTATACAAATATTTTATAAAGTTTGCATAATATTTGATCAAATGTGATACTTTTTCTTAACTTAATGTTATCATTAGACCATACAATAAAGAAAATTTACGTAACATTAACATTAATTATAATATATTACATAAATATTTTGGAGGGTTTTAGATTTTTTATTTTATTTTATGGGCTTCTTCTTGCTCCTGAATATGTTGAAGAACCTCAACATCCTTTTTGCCTTATGAATGATTATTTTCAAATCTTTTTGACTGTTTTCCTCTCGCTGTTTTAACGTAAAATCATTGAATAATTATGTTTTGGTATCTAAATTTTATGAGATTTTCTTCCTTTTAATTTTTTACATTTACATATTGGTCTAATGTTTAAATTTCACTTGAATCCAAGAATGCAATCCACCAATTCTTTTGAACCAATCGATGAATCCAAGCCACCATAACATAAATGTACAAATTTAGTTTGTAACATACAATATGTTGTATCACTCAATTCTAGGAGAAGATTCGATCAATTTATATGTGTTCATTATGTGAAACATTAAATAAATGATAAAAGAGAGACGATTCTAAAATATTGCAAGAGCGAATTTATAAACTCATTTAGTACATTTACGGGGTACTAAACGAACTTCTACTAACTACATGTAACAAAATATGTGACATCTATATAAGCAAGTGTCAATAAATTGCTACGATGAAAAGGGTTGACTGTTGTATTGACGGCCAACTAAAAGAATTGGTTAAAACCTTTCCATCATCTACTTACTCTTCGTTTCATTTTTCAATCGCCTTCCATAACCCTTTTCTTTATTTCTTTCTTTTTCTTCTTCGTCTAACCCTAATTAGTATACTATTATTTTAATGTATTCTAATCACAACTATGAACGAGTCCATGCACGACTGACCAACAGTCTAGAGAATTAAAAATTGAACCATGAACCACTAACTTTTTCGGCTCAATGTCGAGTCCAATTAAAAACAAATATATATGGTTATTACTTATTAGAAAGTCATCATTTTTCACTATGGGATTTGAAGGCGTGAAATTTTGAACAAGTTTCCTAATAAAAAAAAGAAATTTTAAACAAGTTCCAATTTATATTCCTTTTGCTTCTCTCTGGAGTTTTTCTTTTTCACCCGGGTTAGAATTTTCAACAATTATTCATGAAATTTTCAAAAATTATACATATATCAAATAAATAGTTTCCTATTTTCTATAAAAAAAAGTAAATAATTATCATCTTAAATGCATCATCATAAAAGGAATTAAGTCTCAACTATGCAAATTACAGCTGGATACTTAAACATAATATATCTTTAGATTTATAACCTAAATTTATTTTTTTGGCATATAAATCCCCAAAATATTGACGGAACATTACATTTTAGTACCTCAAAATTTTGTGTATTACATTTTAGTACCTGAACTTTTGAAGTTCTACAAATAGGTCTAATTTTTGTATGTGTAATTAAAACACTCTCGAATAAATGGGTATCCGTACCCAACACATACACATTTAGATTATGAATTTAAATATTCATACTGTATCCAAACTCATCTACAAACTTCCAAACCCATATATACGTCACTCATACCCTACCCATAATCAATTGGGTCTACTTGGATTTAGGTAAATATCATTTAATAACCAAAAATTTTAAATTGGATGTTGACCGCCACCACCAAAGATAATAAAACCAACTTCAGGCCGTTGCGGAGCTCGGCCACCACCTATCTAGTATCAATTAAATAAGTATTAGGTAAGTCTTACCGTCGTGAAGCACGGACAAAAAAACTAATATACCATCATAAAGCGTGGAATTCCCAAGCAACTACAGCCTGACTGATAAGGGATGAGGTAAAATGGACAAAATTTTCTCTTCTCACGACTAGCAAAACTACCCCATGAGGCATTGACCTTGGTTAAACTCCCCCAAACCCTAAGCTGAGTGATTCAATCTGACTCGAATTATTCTGAGGATCGCGTTTAGGGTCATTTTCTCTAACTCGCTATTAGGAAAAAATGAATTTCCTCGATTAATAGAGTTGAGAGGCAAAGCCTCAAAAAGGAATCTCCTTACCAGCGAATTCACTTTATACACAAGCAGAAAATTATTAGTTACTTCTCTTGTTATTAACCAAAGCTTAGATAACCAAACTAATGAAGCCATCAAGAAGCTTAATTACAGGGCTCATTCTGACTTCATTATTCTTTAAGCACAAAAGCAGCGTAATTAACGAGTTAGATGCACTTGTATGAATAATAATCTGGACTTGTGTCAAGTATCGGGACTTGTGCATTACAACTGATAACGGGTTCCTGCCCTTTTCTTTCTCTTCGCTGGGAGAGTTAGATACGGAGGTTGGAGCCCAGATTGTAACTAAGTTAGAAATTCTCTATGTCTCAGGATGCAGGAGCTCGGGCGGCCGCGTACATTTTCACTAGACTTAACTTTGTTATCACTAAGGGGGTTGGAACCCAGATTGTATATAAGCTGGCCACTAATTTTCTGTAGATCTTTGTTCGAAATTATCTGTATTTTAGAATAAAAAATAAACAATTATATGAAAAAAAATTCCGGTACTAAAAAAAAAATTAAGTAAAACACCCGTGTTGTGATGGAAACTTAGTTCCCAACTCAATTTTATATTTGAATAAATATTAAGAATTGTGGTGTTTTTGAAATTATTGGAATGTTTGAGTACTTTTTAAGTGGTTTTGGTGTTATTTGATATCTTCGTAACAGGGACTAACTATGGGTAGTTTAAGTGAATTTATCAGATTATTTATTGAGGTTAATACACTTGAATAGTCATAACTTGCGCGGTTTTGACAATAATAGTTACTTTTTGAAAAATACACTAAAATAGCCATTCCGTCCATAACTTTAACGACGTTGAGATAGACGCTGACTGTACTAATGGTTATTTATGACGTGGCAACTTTTTGTCAAAAGCTTTGCCACGTGGAAATATCCTTTATATTATAATTAACTAGAAAAAAAATAGTGATTCATCTTCCCCTCTTTTCATGAAACTTCGCACCGCCATCTCCATACCCAAGCTCCGCCACCACTCCCTCCACCTCCTTTCTTTCATCCTCCCTCTTATTTCTCTGTTTAATCCCAATCTCCATGTGGATGCCATACAATCATCGATACAAACCAGTTTCCAAAAGATGGCTACAAACTGTGTATTTTTTGAAAAGTGGTTATTATTGTCAAAACCGCGAAAGTTATTGTTGTGGAAGTGTATTCAACCTATTTATTTTGTAATTACGTTATATATTTCGCTAAGAAAATACAGAAGTATAATTATTTGTCTCCCCTCTCTTCCTCGGAGATAGTGGCAAAAGAAAAGCATAGCGGTAGATCTCTGTGGTCCATGTAGCTCTCCAAGCAGATGGGGAAGTGAGTGGCTTGAGAATTTTGGCAGGCCTCCTTCCCATGTCGAGTATATTGGAACTTATGCCCGCACTTAGTAATCCCAAGATGGCAAGCTACGATTTGTCTTGTGCTGACAGTGGCAAAAGAAGAGAAGAGTGGTAAATCTCTGGGGTCCATGGAGCTCTCCCAGCGGACCGGGAAGTGAGTGGTTTGAGACATCGGCGGGCCTCCTTCCCATGTCGACGACATTGGAACTAATGGCCGCACTTAGTAAGGCCAAGATGGCAGGCTACGATTTATCTTGTGATGAACTTGGGCAGGGTTGACAACCCATGGAAGGGATGATTTATCATGTTCGAATGGATACAATTAATTAATGTTCGAATTGATGTTTGAACCCTTCTGACGAAAGGTCTTTTTTGTCCCAGGTATTTGAGGGGTCATACATCTTCATGTCACTAAGTGCTACACATGTCTCCAGATGGATTTGAGAGAGAAGGGAAAACAATGAAGCCTATGAATACCTCAATAGAGAGAAAGTTAAGAGTTAGTAGTACATGTCCATATTTATTAAATCATATAAGGACAAAACTCTTATTTATTCAGAACCTGGGAGGCAAACTTTGAGGTTCTTTTCCAACTAAAGGTACTTTTCTACCCCTACTGAAGTTTTATCCTTCGTTGAGTTTAATCTGTAGTCAATATGTGTAATGTTGGAGTTATATGCAATTGTACTTTATAGGTTTGATAAGTTTTGATCTTGGTCACCGCTAATTACTGGATTTGAATTGAATTCATGTCAAGGAACTAAAACTAAGCAAAAGAATTGAAGAAACAAGACGCATAAGAAGAAAGAAAAGATGGACAATCGTTAAAAATGAAGGACATAAAAAGGGATTCCTTCGCCATCTGGTCGACTTCCTGGCGACAATATTTAGAGTGGAGATGAAGGATAGGCAAAAGAGGATATGAAGGGTCACTTTCTATTGAAAATCGAGAAACTGGGCAGAGACGCGTTTGAAGACTCAAAAGATCGATGGCAGTGTCCAGAGGGGTTAGATCTTGTAAACGACATAACAGGGATAAAACGACCAGATGGCATAGTTGCAAACCATCATATTATGTAAGGATATTAATGGTAGTTTAGGTACGAACAAAGAGCATTGTCTACGTGGTGAAATTTATGTTGTCTGTTTTATGTTCTGTTTAGCATATTACAGTCTTGAGTTTGATATTATACCGTGTTTGTATGAGTTTTAGAATGACCATTATACCATAGCTATATTATCACACCGCTATGGTATGAGTGTGATTCGGGCATAATTAGACATGTTTTACCCCGTTATCTTGTAATGTTTGTGCCGTTTACATCGCCCGAGGAGCACTTTTATGCTAGGTTTGTGTGTGTTTTAGCATGTTTCAGATCTTAGTTGGTAGAATTGGCTTCGGGAACGAAATTCGAATGAAACAGGGAGAAAATGGGGTGAAATGGACAAACAGGCAGAGATTACACCCAAGGTGCAATTATCACGATCAGCCGACCGTGAAATGGAGCTCAGACTGTGAAGATGGACAACTTCCAGAAGACTTTGCACGGTTGCGGGCAAGTCAGATGTCACGACCACCAGACTGTGACAATTTCCAGCCAACCGTGATGTCTATTAATGAAATGGCGTGTTTTGGGCCTAGATCACGAGCAGGCTTCCAACATCACGGGCGTGACAATTGACCGTGAAAATTGCCCAAATGGAGTATATAAAGAGAAGAGAGTTGAAATCAAAGGAGGAAAGGGTTCTAGAGTGAGATTGGGTTCTTCTTCAGTTAGAGAGAGAAAGTCACGAACCAAAGGAGAAAGAAGATGATTATAACCTACCCAAGTCTTGAAGAGTGGATATTTCTTCTCCAAGGAGGCAATCTGTAACACCCTACCCTATACGTTTTGCCTAATCATATTGTTCATACAATTGCAGCGGAAATAATCTAGGGTGTTACATTAATTATCAAAATTTACCCAAATAAAATTTCGACATGAATTACTCGCCAAATGGGCTAACAGTTCTTGCAACTTATCCTGCAAAATAATTCATCACAAACATATATACTCACAACCATATGCATTGGCTTTTCTTAGCCATAGTCACACTTTTCATACTCCACAACTGCATACCATACTTATACATACCATAATCGTCACAACTTACACAGTTACACAACATATACACATATCATCAACTTTCCACACCTGTGGATATCTCACACTACCTCAGAAGCTAGTATGCACATGAAAAACGTTCTCAAAATATTTTTACAAAAAGGTGTGGATCACTGGCCAAAATCCCGAGTAGTAGTCCAAGCACAGAATAGTTGAAGACCATACCTCATCTTGCCTTCAACTCTTGCTCAGCTCCCACCTATACACCTATCTACTACTGCTGATGATCTGCTTACACATAGCATAAGCATAGAAGAAGAATAAAAGAGGGTCAGCTCATGGCTGAGTGAGATAATCATAGCATCGTGAGTTCATAACAGATCATACCCCTATCATACATATAACAATCAAGCCAAAGCACTAGGATCAGACCTCAGCCATCCGACATCCCAATAGGCAAAAGACTCAACCATCTGGACTTATGCATATGCATCTTATCATGTTTTACTTATAGGCGCCTGGCTACTCCCATGCTAATAACTCTCCCGGGAAACATACCCCACATCCCGTCGGATGTAGTCATACATACCCCAACATCCCATCGGATGTGGTCATACATACCCCACACCACTATGGGTGTAGTCATACCCCGACACCACTCTGGGTGTGGTCATATCTCGTAAGAATTCTTCAGTCACCACCATATGAGAGGTGTGACTATCATACATATCATAATAGAGTAATAGCATAGGGAGCCCTAATTACTATGTAATTGACCATGAGACCAAAGTACTCTTACTTGGTATCCTTATCCATGATCCATATCTCATCTTGCTTAATCATAATTCGCTACTTGCTCATGTACTTGACCTGGCCACAATTGACTCAACATAGGTAAATCAGGAGTCGTATAATTGCACTTCCTCGGGATAAACCCTCGTGCAAGTCATCCTCCTTAAACGTCATAATATCACCAGGGAATATATATTTTCCCACATGTGCATCCAAATACAACAATCATGAAAAATCATACCCAATCACCTTTTCGAACCATCATAAGGCATATCAACAGTCAAGCCCACAATTTGCAACATATACGAAATCAACAGCATAAACAAGGTCCATCTCGATTAGGGCAAGTCAATAATATCATACAGTAGTCCATGGTTCATCATATAGCACAAAAGTTCATACACCCTTAATCATGCCATTCTAGTTCACCTAGGTCAATTCTAAGCATCAATATAATTATCGTGATACGACAAACCCGGTATGCCGTGCTAATCCCTCACTAGTTCTGGTCGTTGAAACACCGGTTCTAGCCTCCCGTACTAAAACGTCAATTTCACGAACGAACCCCGAATTAAAATCCGAGTCCGTCCTAATATCCCCTGCAGTATCCCCGTCAATATTAGTTCTAGGCTCCGGGTCAAATTCTCGATAAAAACACATCAAACCCAGGTCGGAGCTAAATTCAGCGATTTGGACCCTGACCTAAATAATTGTCGAAATTCAGGGATTTAGAACTAGAGGATTGATTACCTCGCTGCGGGAAGCTCATATATGAAATTTGGGCTCAATCCGGCTTCTGGATACTCCGAAACCCTAATTTGGCTTATCGGGAATACGAGAAATTCCTGAACCAAAAACTCGTTTTAAAGCTCTAAATCAATAAACTACGATGAATGGATGGATTAGGCATTACTTACTGGATTTTTGGATCAGTGTAGCTCAAGAATCGAGCTACAAAAATATTTCCCCGGAGCTCTGCGTGCGGCTTTGCTTCTTCGTTACTCTCGATCCGAAAAGAAAGAAGAAGAAGATGGAGAAATGAAACGATGGGGGATTTAAATGGACAGGTATGTATATATATATATATATATAATTAATCCGTATATTTATCCGATCGATCGATAATCCAATTTTCGCCGAAATACTATCAAAATACTCGATTTTAAATCGTGTAATTTTCTAGCGATTGAAATATGGGTTTTGCCGGAACGGGATGTTACACAATCCAAGCACTTAGAAGTGAAGAGAAACATCTTACCATGGTTTTTTCCTTCATCTTTGTTATATTCCTCTTCTTAGTTATAGAGTAGTTTCCCAATTCACTTGGGTATTGTGAACCCTAGACTAGGATGTGTTAGATAGTAAGAATCAAACTCTATGTGTGTTGGGTTTGTGTTTAATATAATGTTTGAGATATTTTCATGAATCTTGAGTGTTGTTCTTCATATCTCAATGTTAGGTCAAATTGACCTAGGTGGAGGAAATCCCCCTTTGGACCATAAGAAGCTAGATTTCTTAGCCTATTGGGTAACCTCATCTAGGGAAATTAAGGGCAATCCTCAAACATTGGATTAGTGCCATGAATACATCTTGATTGGTTACTTTTCTCCGTCTGGATTAGCTTCCGAGGGATTGCTCTTTGCGATCCTTAGTCGATTAGTCGAGAGAGCTAGCTTCCTAGCTTATTGTGACAATCCTTGATTAATCGATTAAGCTGGGTTCTCCTACTAACTGCATACACTTCACAGTATATAATCACGCTCACCACACTAGAGTCACATTCGGTTCACTTTGACATGAGACTAGGGGGAGCAATACCCGAGCGAAGTTTTCTCACATTGAATTCATCATAATTTACCTTCTTTGCTTGCTTAGTTACTTTCAATTGTAATTCTTTAGCCTTAAATCCAAACCGCTCGATAAATAAAATCTTAAACGATTGAAGTAGGGTTATATGGATCACCTCGGATTGACATTTAAATACTTGCCCTATCCTACACCCTACTAGATGTTTCACTTGGCCTGTAGTCGGGATTAAATGTAGTGTAGTAGTGAGTCAAAGTACAGTGGTATCATCGTACCACTATAATATGACGGTGATACTATAGTGGTATGATTGGTATATCATAGTGGTATGATCTTCATATCATGGTGGTAGATCGTCATACCATGGTGGTATGATTTGTTGGTGAGGTTTGTAGAAATCTTATTTCATATTTTATGTTTGTTTTGCAGCTTTATTTGTTGGTTATAACGATCATCATAAACTTGTTGTGTCCGGTGGTGCTCTTTTGTATGATGAGACTACTGCGACATTTGAGTGGTTACTTACTACTTTATGGACTGTATGGGGAAGAAGAAACCAAAGGCCATTTTCATTGATCAAGCACTCGCCATAGGTGCTAGTATAAGATCTATATTCACTTAGTCTTTTCATGGTTAATGTACTTTATATAATGTAATGTCTAGGCTTAGTACGCATTGTGATTCTAAGTTTGTTAAAGAGCTTAGTTATTTGATATTCAATGTTGAGGATGAGGATGATTTTGAGTTTCATTGGGCAAAAATGGTTAAGAAATGTTTCTCTGGTAAAGGTCCAATGGGGCATGATTCGTTGGAGGGAATTTATAGTTCGAGATGTAAATGGTCAGCTTTCTGGGTTATGTGTTATTTTGTTGCTCGATTGAGGAGCACACACTTAAGCGAATGTGCCAACAGTAACATAAAGCAATATGTGCAGTGTGATTTCGGAATTCTTAAGCTCTTGAAGCAGTTTGAGAGAATGGTGGGGAATAAGAGGGATGATGTGGATTGTGGGGAGTTTTTTACATTGAATGAGTTGGATGTTTCACGATTTCCTACTAGTTGGTTAGTGAGTCAAGCTGTTGGGTTGTGTACACCGACTTTTTTCGAGAGTTTCAAAAGGATTTGATGGGGAATGCATGGTATAGTTTATAGACTGGATAAAGATTTTCTTTCAATTCAAAAAGTCTTTTGATTCTACAAAAGAGGGATCAAAGATTGACATTAGGAATGTGTTTGTTGAGTTTGAGAATGGGAAACTAGGGTGCCCATCTCGTTTATGGGAGTCCAGTGGATGGTTCAGCAAGCATCAATTGAGGGCTTATGATATATTATGGTATACAACAACTAATGTTGTTTTCAAAAGCTTTCCAACTGATATGATTTTGCCATGTTAAACAAAGGATGCCAGGTCAGGGGTTCAATTTGATTTTCCACTGAAGGCGACTGATGAGAGTTCTATAGGGTAGCGATATTGTCTAGTTAATCTTTCATCTATTACTATTATGATTGTTAGTAAGGCAAGTGAAAATGAACCCCTCTACATAAATGCTTAGTATATCATTATATGATTTGATTAAAACGATAGAACACCTAATAAGTGAATTGTAAACTTACAATGATAAAGTGTATATTTACAGCAAGCCATTGTTGTTTCTGTGTCATTCCTTATGTTGTTTATGCACAAAAGTACTCACACCAGTTGCACTCTTTAAATTCATGTTTCTTGTCATCTTCAAGAAATTGGACCATTGGTAACTCAGAAGAAATGCTAGTACTGACTCGAAAAAGTCCTCCTTTCGTATGTGTTCATATCAATTCATATCATATCATTTTAATATCAATCCAGCTCATATCATTTTCATATTATTTCATATAAGCTCATTTCAAAATCATAACATTTTCATATCAATTCATGTCAGGATCATATGAATATGATATCGGTTCATATCAAGTTCATGTCGGTTTATATCAGAATCGTATAAGTTCTACAACATTCATATCAAGACTATATTAGTCCATACTAATAGTAAATCAGTTCCTATCAGCTCATTTCAAGATCGTATAAGTTTGTATAATTTTCATATCAGTTCATATGAGTTCATATCATCTCATTTCAATATCATATCAGTTAATACAATTCATATCATTTTAATGTCAGTTCAGGTGAGGATCATATCATTCCATATCAATCATATCAAATTCATGTCGATTCATATCAGGTCGTATCATTGGATTATAAAACTTGTAAAACTTCATAATTATGAATATTCGACCTTCTTTCTCTTTTTTTCGTTGGAGCTGCTTTGACTGTTATGCTTTCCTTTTCTTGTTTCATTGGAGTTCCCTTAACTGCTCTATTTTCATTATTTTTCTCGTTGGAGTTCCTTTTATTATTTTTCTTTTCCTCATGTATTTAAAGGTGACGTGATTTCGAACTTGTTAGGGTCAGCCTTTTGTTGATCACTCAATGTACTTTGCTACTTGCACTAATTGATGTAGTAGGCATACAGTTAGAGAAGCTGAGTTCCAACAGGCGCGGTTGGGAGGACACAGGTGAATCAAAGAGCGGTTGCAGGTGAATTATAGTTGGAATAGGCCGGGAGTTTCAAAGAGTTGGGGGAGACGTATAGTTTCGCAAGGGAGAAAATTACTTCTGCTTTTCGGAAGGTTCTGACAGTTGTCTTCGTAACGCGCACCTTATGTGTAGAGGGACGGTTTAATTGGTGGTAAATGACAGGGTACCTCTTCTTGTTTCTCCATCTAATCTGAGCTATCAAACCTGCTATGGATTAGACGGATGGTATTGGGTTTTACAGAGTTTTGTAGTTCATGGTTTTGTACAGGAACCGCTCCCTTTTTAAATATTTTGAGGGACAAATTGATTATATTAAATACACGAAATCATATTACCATTCATTTATTATGGTAGCTTTCAAATGAATCCTTCTAGTAACTTTAGTGGTGGCAAATGGATTGGATTCGTAGATTGGATTAAGTGGATTGGTGGATTATCCAGGAATCCATATGGCATCCTTAACCTTGGACCAATATGTAAAATGTGGAATGTTTACGTACTAAAATGTCCTTATGAAACATTTTAGGTACCAAAACATAATCTTCCAATGATATTTTTGTATAAAAATTAAATTATAGGTACCAAAATGTAAAAAATAAAATTATAGGTACTAAATTGTAATTTACCAATGACCCATGAAGCCAATCCATGAATCCACAAATCCAATTAAATTTGGAACAAATGAATTGGATTAATTGAATATTTTGAATGCATTAATGAATTGCATTGGTGAATTAAATTAAGAATTGCCACCTCTATCTAACTTGAACATGCACATATGACAATTGACAGAGAATCTCGTGGGAAATAAAAGTGGACAGAGGGAAAAAATAACCAGCGGATGGAGCTGTTACGACAGAACAGCCATGGAAAAGGAAAGATAGAGACAACAGGATCCAGAAATGGACAAGATAAGAGGAGGAAGGAAATCACGGAGTATGCAACAGGGGGGAAAGGGGTTCTCAGACCCATTCCGGGTGCTTTACCTATCTCAATGAAGGGGCCCATTAAAGATACGGCCCAAACCAAGAAAAAGGAAACAAAAGATGGGCCTAGGGACGGGGGATCGAGTTCTCCGAGAGACGCCTCAAGGCCGAAACCCAACACCAGCCCAAGTATTTATAGCCCACCATCTACTAACGTTATTGCTGGCCCAAATGCAACCACCATCCATGTTGTGAATGTTCCCCCAATTGATAGACAGAAGGCGACGAAATCCACCCAGGAAACCCCTTCGACGGCGACCAGGACCAAGAATCAGAGCATTCGGAAAAAGAAAAGACTCAAGTCGCCAAAAAAGCTGCCGGTGACAGCCACCTCGAAGGCCTTGTAGATCTGGACTCCGGTCAAGGACAAGAGATCGAAGAATAGAACTCGCATGGCAACTCTGACTCTCCAGGAAATTGCTGCTTGGACGGGAGCGGCGCAGGGGGCCCGGGGTGAGAGAAATGAGATGTCGGAGGAGGAGGAATCCACACCGATCGAGACCAGCAAAGCGGCGGCTTCAACAACACCCATATAGCTCGGCCTGCAGCCCCTTTCTCTCTTCCTCTCTCCCGTTTTACTTTACTGTTTTTAATTTCTGTTGCAAATTTTAATTTTAAAATCATGGCGTGGAATGTTGGAGGTGTTGGTAGCAGCGCCTTCATTAGAGCTTTGAAGTTTAAGGTGCTGAACCATAAGCCTGACATTTTGATTCTTTTGGAACCGCAGATCAGCGGGGAGGTGGCTGACAGAGTGTGTGGAAATATGGGCTTCCCCAATATCATGAGGCTTGAAGCTGAAGGTCGTAAGGGCGGCCTCTGGCTCTGTTGGGACGCGGGTTCTTTCTTGGTTGAGCTAGTGTTAGCTTGTTTTCAGCACCTAACTGTGCGCATCTCGGCCTCAGGAGCTACGCCTTGGCTTTTAACAGCGGTTTATGCGAGCCCCAGGCAGTATTTGCAACGTTTTCTATGGCCCGGTTTAACTAGTTGGCTCAATCGAGTAAGTAGGTGTAGGGTTAATGGTCTGGTCGTTTTAGCTCGATTTACCTTGGATATATAGTAAATGTCATTATATTGTTCATACATATATAAATTATATTAAATTTCATCTATCATATAAGTAATAACGTATAACTTCACATCAAAATAATAGTTCATACTTGAGTCCAACATGTATTAAAAATTCAAACACACTTTGAATTCGTGATTAGCACCTTGAATGAACTGGAACAGTTTGAGGAATATAAATAGAACTCGTGATTGTAAGAGCTGGAACCCATCTTTTGTGTTTTTAATCCAAAAGATTGAAATCTCAAGATTACAATATACTTAGTGATGGCAATTTGAATTCGTCCCGCGGGTATTACCTGACCCACAGTAGTGTAGGACAGGACATGGGTATCTACTTCTAACCCACTCTGCCCTGCCACGCCCCGTTCTTGGCTCTTTATATCACAATTTCTTACAATATTTATACATATTTCTCCTATTGTGACTATTTCTTCAACTAGTTAGATTCGATCTTTCAATTTGTTAAACTGCTAAGTCATTACGAAAGTCTTACGTACCGCTTCTAATTTAACTATTACGTAAGAAATATCTATGTTTCGTAACCTTTACATAATGGGTATTAAGTAGAAAATAATTATAAAAAAAAATTAAAAAGAAAAAGAAGACACTTCAAATATAAAAAGGAAAGAAGTGTTAATATCTTTGAAAAAAAGGAAAGAAGTGTTCCTGCAAAACTTAAAGAAATCCGGCACCCGGTTGCCCTTTTTACTATTTTCGTGTTTCTTTCTTTTTCCCTTTTAATCAATTGCTTAAAGTGATTAGGACATAATTTAATGGTTCAGATTTAATCAAGTTATCTAACTTAAAATTACACCCAAGTTACTCTAGGAAATCCCAATTATTGTATTTGTACGTTTTATTGTCACATAAAGTTTTTTGCAATCCGACTCACTACTTTTAACTTGCAATTATATATGTGGACACAATTTTTTTAATAAATTAAAATGTTTATATGTTTATTATTTTATCCATACATTAAATAAAAAATCCATTAATGTCCACATAGAATTGCAAGAAATGGTAGGTTGCATAAGATTGTTACAATTGAAACTCCCATTAATGCAATTGCATTTCCATTGTCCTTTGCAATTGAATATGATACTTTGGCGCTGTACATGGGCGTTGGGCTGTGCTTGGGGCGGTTCGTGTCGTGCTGGGCACGGCGCGTCAGTTTTCGTGTCGTGCTATGCAAGCCCATTTGTTAACTTTGCTAGGCCCTGCCCAGGCCCGGGCACGGTTCGAATCGTACTGTGCCTATTCGTGCTCGTTTCATGCTCGTATTCGTGTTTAATGAAAATGAAGAGAACAAAAGAGAGAATGAAAAAGAAGGTGAAAATTGAATGGAGAAAGATAGTATTAACTGATAATGTTTGAGAAAAGTATCAAATAAGGGAGAAAAGAAAATTGGAAGTATAGCGAGTGTGATTTGACTTTGTTTAATTCTTCGTCCATTTTTTACTTATTGTAGTTATTACGTATATATCCTTATGACACTTCTAAAAATAACAAATAATTATTTTTCTACTTGTATTTTGTATAATTTGAACCTATAATTCTTTTATATTTATATTTTATCAATAATATTATTTTTGTGCCATGTCCGTTCTTATACTCAATAAAGTTTCGAAAATATTAGACCCGACACCGTCCACTTATATACCGTGCCGTGCCTTAAAGTTTAAACCCGACACAACTCATAAATTATTCGTGCTCGTGTCGAGCTGACCCATTTATTTCGTGCCCGTGCTCGTGCCATGCTCGGCACGGCCCGGTCCCACATACATTTGGCACCCATTTTTCCCACCGGTCTAAAAACCTTGCCATTAGTACCGGTTGATGTCACACCAAAGCCAGCTAATCACCGACGATTATTCTAACGACCAATATAGAGACTTTAATAAAAACACAAAATTCATTAGCCCCGTGTGAGATGCGTTAGTAGTGACCGGTGATTGATATGATCCACCAAGCAACAATATCAAAATTGACAGTGCACAAAATTGATAGTACAACAAAATTGGGGGAGAACGAGGGAGAAGCTCTCAATGTAGCGAGGCACATCACAAAGACTATCCTTTTCTAGCTTTCTCATCAATGGCATTACCACTACACAACGGCACCAGAAGCTAAGAACAATAGGATAGAACCAAAACCAAACATGTGTTGGTTTAAATTAAAGCACCCCACTGCTCATTTTGCTCTGCAGGAAGAAACAGTCCAAGCACATGAATCCGTCACGAGGATGGGTTTCTGCTTCACCAGGGGCTACTTCAAGGAGGTCCATTTGAAATATCTCGAGCGGCCATACATGAAGCTCACTGGGTGGATGTAGAGTTGCCACCTGCAACCCAGTACTGCTTGACTGCGACCAGTATTTTCTCAGGAACAAGAGGACCATCTTCATGGTCCATCATTTTAGTATCCCATCTCATTCCTCCTATTATCTTCTTCACCTTGATTAGTACATCCACTTCATCTCGGATTATAACTGCACCTTCTGGTCGCAAAATCCTGTCCATCTCCAGAAGGATGTCCTCTAGATTACACCTGCAATTTACAGTAAACAGGAGATGAGGTGGTATCAGCACGGAGAATGAAGAATGTAAACTAAATCAACAATGGTGCTTTCACAAAAGGGAAAGAACAATGTGACTTCGACAAAAGAGCAACAGTAAACCAAAGATGATGGCATGACTGGTAAAGAGCGGACGAACTATTTACAGAATTCAACAATAACTGAAAAGCCGATACTTACTTGTTATTGTACAGACTAAAAAGACCATTGGCATGAATCATATCATAGGACCTTGGGTATGTAGAGAAAGCCTCACACCTATTGACAAACCAAAGCGTTTCAGTACGAAACCCTAAGGTAATGAATAATCCAAAGAAAAGTGAAAGACACAGAAAGCTTTTACCAGTCATGATAGATTCCAATCAAGCCTCTTTCGTATATCACACCCAGTGTACTTCTCTCAGCTATAGATGGAACAACATTCATAACCCACAACTTTGGAGACTGAAGTGCAGCAGCAAATCCTCCCAATCCAGCATTCATGTCCATTATGTTCCTGTACCTTCCAGAATCCAAAAGTCTATTGATTCTTTTATAAGCTTTGACGTGTTTCTTCCATTCGTTACTGTCCTCTTGGTATTTCTCAGCTGAAACTCCACGAACAGAACCACTAGAAACTCTTGGTGGAACAGCATAAAGCCTTTCAGGGAAATTTTTAAGTTCTGAGCTGCTGGTATCAGGATAAGGTGTGACACAAGCCTCCATCTTCTGGTACCTGGCAGCCACCAAGAACAAATGTTAATCTTCATTCACAACTAAGATGAAGGGTACATTTGCATCCACTTAAAAATAGAGTTGCTAGTAAAAAGAAACCTTCTCGAAAAAAATGTTTAGTGTACCAATCATTTAAACCTAAGAAACATCTCACTAGAAAAAGTAGGTGATGGGATGTAGACAGTTTTGCAAGAAATCCATAAAGAGGTCGAACAATTTCTTCACTTTCGAACTGACTTTCCTTAATTGTATATTCAGAGAAACATACCAGACATCATCAGGATCAGAAGATTTGCAGAAGGTAACTTGAGATTTATCTTGTTTACTATGGCATGAATCACCATCCATTCTCTTTTGCCAGATAGCAATTTCACCCTTTTCGTACTTCTTCTCCCAGCAAAGCATTTTGGCAGCCTCTTCAATCTGCCTTTGCTCCTCCTGAAGTTCTTCCTTAGGACGCTGCCATGCCTTGTAGTTAACCTTCCAATGGATTGGGGGACCCGAAAGAACCCAATACCCACCCGGTCTAAGAACTCGGTCCACTTCCATCAAGTATTTCCCATCTACAGAAAGAAGCCAATAACCAGGTCTAAGATAAGACATTAAAAGAAAAACAAAGAACAAAAATAAAAAGGTAGCCAAATGATGCTCTCACCGTTGGCACCCCATGGTATCAAGCACCGAGAACAATGAGCCATGTCGAAAGCTCTGGATGGATACGGCACCTTTATAGTACCGAGAACGCCAATCACAGCAGGTACACCTCTTTCAAGAGCAAATTGAACCTGTGCTTCATGCGAGTCTCTTGGTGCAAATGACATGGCAATCACATTTCTGTTCCATAGGTAAGCACCCAAACTAGCAACCTAAAATTACAGAGCAAAACAAAAAACAGAAATAGATCCAAATATCAGCACAAGAAACCGATGTTGCTAGCAAGAGAAGGAAGGATATTTTACATACCCCACAACCTGTATCGAGCAATGTTCTGACTGTTCCACTCTTAATTGGTATAACCGATGCCAATTGATCAATGTACTTATCAGCGCCTTGTGGGAACTGCGTCCCTCCACCAGGAAACCTAAACACATTACCCTCATACTGAACCCAATTCTGAATGGCCTTCTCAACAGTCAAGCTCTTATAAGGTGCATTCGCATAAGGGACATAATCACGACTCTTAGGCCAAGGGAACGGAGTCACGTAGCCCTTAGGAGCTGGTATTAGACAATGCAACTTCTCTTCCTCTGGGGGACAATGCCTCTCCCTGTATATCATGTTATCCCTAGGGAATGTCATGGCACGCCTCTGGTCTTGACAGGGGGTGTAATCGGTGTACTTTGGATCGCATGGTTTGAAAACTTTCTTCTCTGTTTCAAAACTATCCACGGAGGTGATTTCACCGCCATGGTGAGTTTCGAAATTGAGACTAGAGATAATGTTGCAATCCCCCCCAGTGTTTTTGGTGATTTCCATGGCGAGATTGTCTGCTTTCCCAAACCCACTCCTCTGCCATGCTCCCAATATGTAGAAGAAACAGCATAGCCCAGCTACTATGAATATCTGGATGGAACTCCTAGTTCTGTTATCAGCTAAATTAGGCTTCAAGGCCATTGTTACTGGTTATCCCCCCTGAAAATCAAATCATAACTTAACAGATCAGCTGTCAGTTTGAAGTTGGACAATTTCTGGAACGAAATGTAGCACTTGCCCGATCAAAAGCTAATCCACGTAGATCATTGCTAAGAAGTCCAGTATAGCAATGTTAAAAGCAAAAAATTCAAACTAACTGAGAAAGGGGAAACTGAAGGCAGACTGATCATCTTTACCATAACCAGGAAACAGGACATAAAGACAGGATGGGACTCCGATGGTGAAGACCAAATCAAAAGGCAAGTACAATGATCGGGGAGGTAGTGGGGACTACTGGAATTCGCCATTAATGGGGATTAACACCATCCACGGTTGAGAAATTAAATGGATTCAGCAGACAACAGTACACTAAACGATCCTTCAAATTTAGCCATTAATTATAGAAAACTAGAAACAGAAGGCGAAATTACATAGTTGAAACCAAGTGCTCTTCATTTTTAAGAAAAAGAAACGATCTTGCATATAATGGGCAGATAGGTAGTTGGATGCTTACCAATTGCGAATCGCATAAAAAGAAGAGGGTAACCCCCAATAAAATTTAGATTAGAAAGGTTGGAGCAGTATTCTTCAAAGATCTGCTCCCTCCCACCAATCAAAGGAAAAAACCAATCTCCAAGATGTGAGCTTTCCAATGTAGATTGTGCTCGGACAAGGAACAATGAAGAAAAGAGTTAAGCTTTCGGAGCAACGAGAGAGAGAGAGATCTCAGATGGAGAGGAAGCTAGTACGTGGCAACAAGTATCTGAAGAACCCTAATAATATATTGAAATGAAAAGAAGCTCCTCCGATCTATCAACCCAATTCACTCACAATGTGGAAGAACAAGAGAAAATGAAAAGTATAATGAAAATGGAAATGGAAATAAATAATTTGCTTTTCCTTGGCGGTGTATGTATTGTAGTGAACGCGACTGTCTGAAAGATGTGAGCTCTGTGACAGAGAATAGAAGAGATAGACGGGCAGAGCAGAGTTCCCACTGGGAGTAATTAACAGTAAGTAAGCGAACAAGCCGGCCAGCTAGAGCCAGACCGCATTGCGTTTCTACTTTCTAGTTTCTACCCTTCTCCTTTATTTTATTTTATTCTATTATATTTTTTACTATGAAGTCTGAATCTGAACAGTTCTCGTTGGTGTAATAAAAATCTGGGACGATTCTCCTTTGGGTTACCTATCCTGATTTTAAGATGAAATTACTAAAATAGGGTTTTCGTCTTTTCTTATGTCGCTAAGTTATCCCTTCACCATCATGGAAAGTCGTTGTCGATCGAAATCAAGTTTATCAGCCTGCGGTTCAACTGGACGATCCGAACAGTTCGACCAAGACCTGATACCGCAAACGAGTGGCTGCTGCCCAATTGAAGATTAGCCCGGACCCAAGCATCGGGTTTAGGCGTGGAGCGACGCCGTTTTGGCCAAAGGAGGATTTCAGCTGAATGTTGATCCCTCTAAATTTTGATTCCCCTCCCATTCTGAATTTTTCTCCAATCACAAACCCTAGCTCATCTCTCACAGGCGACGACCTAGCCTCAGCGCAATCCGAGCAACCGGCAATCTCGTTCGCTTTCATCGTTAGTGCGCCTTCTCGCAAGCATCACCTGCTCTCGTCTTCGTGGCCTGCTACGGTCGGGCACTCAAGTCGATTCGCACGCTACAAGCGACCTCTCACATTCTCGTGAAATTGCGCGCTCCAAGGCGGCCACACCTACTCTCAGCAACAACGCTCGCCAGCCCACAACCCCAGCTAAAGCATACGACTACGGACTGCCCTGCTTTGGATCGACCGCTTGCCTCACATTTTTCTTGCTCGACTCGCTGACTCGTCCCGAATAACACAATTTAAATCCTGACTAAGGCCCAAGTATAAACCCTAGACGAGTGCAGTATAGGGCAAGTATGTTTTAAGGGTCAAACCCGGGCCGGTCCATATACCCCTACTTGAACTGTTTGAAACATTATCTAGCAATCGATTTTTGGTTAAAACTATGGACTATAATTAAAAGCGATTGGAAATGCAAATGGTTTTGATCACTAATTGAGAAGGCTTCACTCTCCCGGTCGTTAGGCCAAGGGTTATCAAATCAAGCTACCAATGTAGCTCTCTTGGCCAATCGACTAAGGGTAGCTTAGGCTTCTCCCTCAAACCATAGTTCGAATGGTTGACTCGCCTGTACCGTCACACTAGAAAGTGGCCAAGTGTAACCACCTACTAATGCGTAGTATAGCTCGTGTGGGCCACTGACATTTGGACGCACCGAGCGCGTGAGGAGGAGGTTGAGGATGTGTCATTGAGGTCGAAGAGTGGTGACATTCGTCTACCCGCACACGAACTGCTCCTCGAGGGAATCCGGACGACAAATCTGGTGGTAGAAGTCGTTGACGCGGAAACCAGGTGGGTTAGTGACCTCCTTAACGCCATATCCGGGCGGATATCTGATACCGAGGGCGCGGATAAGTTCTGTCATGCTAATCTGCCGCTCCTCCCTGCCTAACCAGAACGTGATGGCATTATTCTGGTCAATAGGTGCTGATGACCGAAATGAGTAGGAAGTGTAGAACTCCCACACCAACTCCTTGTAAGTGGGCTCCTAAACAGACAGGAGCGTAGGCCAGTCACGATGGGAAATCGCGGCGGCCATCTCGCCGTGGCAGTGGAGTGCTCGGAAGACGTCAAAATCAAGGTGCCTGTGGGGCTCGAAGTGGGCCGCCAGGACCTCCTAGGACTTCGACTCAGCCTCGCAGTGGGCGCCACATGGCTCAAGTAGTGGTGGTTACGCGACATGATCCTGCAAAAGAGAGTAACCAAAGGTGGAACCACGAGGAAAACAACGTTAAAAACACGGTCAAGGGGACGACAATTCCCCAACATTCAAGAACCACTTGGTAACAGGTAAGCACAACCAAGCTGCTTTGAAATTATAGAAACAGAAAACCGGCAAAGCAGTCTAAGTTCTAACATAGATCATGGCACAACTGGGGGAAAACAGACGAGCATCCTCAAAATTAAGTCAATAAAGCCACAAGAAAAGTCGTCCCTCGCCCTAAACTAAAGCAAGCATGCCAAGCAATCCAGAGTTCTCAAGCCTAGCATTTACAGTCTGATTTTCCAGAAAAAGCAAGGAAAAGTCAAGATAAGTAGGAGCGTAGTGGAAGGTGAGAAGAGGGCGAGGGATACGGAATCAAGCCAAAAAAGTGCCCCGGGAGCCTCGCCGAAGACTCCCCTGGAGCTTCGCCAGTTGCGGTCACAATCAGTCTGTGAACTCAAGTGAAAATAGGGCACTTTTGAAGAAAAATTGACTCAACCTATTCCACCATGCCCCCTATTCGATCACCACAACACTTGGCACGGGCACGGGGACACCACTTCACCACTCGAACTCTTCACAAGACACTAAAACGAAAACTAAGGAAAAGAAAACAAACCTCTGTTGGGTTGCTTCCCAAAAAGCGCTAATTTATCGTCATTAGCTTGACGGTTGGGGATCGATCACGACTTCAAACATGATGCCACCGAGAGCGGATCCACCACACTCTCGGGGTGAGGCTTGTAGCCTCCCATCTTAGGCTCCTTGAGTTGGCCCTCTTGGTTGGCCAACATTGCTTCGCCCTCCCCCATCTTCCGGGATAAACGTCCCTTCATCCTTCGTCTCCAAGCATTCATCCTCGATCATTTGGGCATAGGAACCTTCTTAAATTCCTACTCAACATCACCAAAAGCAACACAAGTAATGGTGGGGTTTGCCTTGAGAGGCTTTCCTCCACTCTCATTCACATCATTTGAAACTACTCCCTTCACTTCATCACTCCTAACCTTAGGGTCAATTTCAAGCTTGATTCTCTCCTTACCATCCCTCAAAATTAAGGTCCCCTCATTAACGTCTATCAATTGCTTGGCAATGGCAAGAAAGGGACGACCGAGGATGAGTGGCATATCCGAGTCCTCACTTATGTCAAGAATCACGAAATCGGTCGGATAGCAAAACTTGACCACTCTCCCTATCATGTCCTCCACAACACCCCTCAAGCTAATGACCGAATGGTCGGCTAAGGTGATGCTAAGCTTAGAGGTCTTAAATTCACATACTTCTAACTTTTTGAAAAGCTTGTAGGACATCACATTAACACTAGCTCCTAGATCGTCCAAGGCATTGTCTATATGATGGTTACCAATATCAAGAGGGATAGTAAAGCTACCTGGGTCGGACCGATTTTTGGGCATGCGGTTAAGGAGGTAAGTCGAACACTCCTCGCCAAGAGTCACGTTGGCGAGGCCTTCAAGCTTTGTCTTCTTGGTAAGTAATCCCTTAAGGTGCTTGGCATATCTTGGCATTTGAGCCATGGCTTCAAGGAAAGGGATGTTGAGGTTGAGGTTGCGGAGGATTTCCATGAAACCTCCACACTCGTTCTCCAACCTCTCCTTGTAAATCCTTATAGGATAAGGAAGAGGTGGTGTTTACTCCCCCATAGGCGATGCCTTCCTTGCCGCCTTCCTCTCATTAGTCAAGGGCTCTTCTCTCCCTTCTTTGGGTTGGTCTTTTCCTTGTTGTTATCTTCCTTCTCCATCACCTCATTAGTGGCAACTTTCGAAACCACCTTCACACTCCTCACTAGAAGTGCATTTACCCCGGCATGGTCCTTGGGGTTTTCCACGGTTTGGGAAGGTAAAGCTCCCTTGCCGATTTGCACCTCCAAGCTTTGGAGGCTCGCTTGATCGCTTCGGAGACCCCCCTCAACCGAGGTAAACTTGGTAGTCGCCACATCCATAAATTTCTCTATCTTCTCGAACTTTTCGCTACTCGTACTCACAAAGGTGTTCACTAGGTCTTCAAGCTTAGATAGCTTGTTTGGTTGTTGTTGTTGTTGTTGTTGTTGAAACCCTAGGCCACCTTGTGATTGGTACGTTTGTTGGAAGCTTGAGCGTTGAACTTGGGGCCTTTGTTGGATGAAGGTCGGCTGAGTTTGGAAATTTCCCATTGGGCCTTGAAAACGCGGGGGCCTTGGATTCGTCGGTGATGACCAAGAAAAGTTGGGGTGGTTCCTCCATCCGGAGTTATAATTATTTCTATACGGGTTGTTGACCCTAGCATTTGCCCCGAAGTTTACTTGTTCCTCCGGAGTGGTTGCCTACTTCATTGCTTGACACTCCGCCATCTCATGACTGGTGCTCGGGCACTAGTCGCACGACATCACCGACCTTTTTCCTTGCCTCTTATCTTCAAGCATAACCTCAAGCAACTTATCCAACTTCGCCTCAAGCAGAGCACTCGCTCCCACGCTTCTCACTCCCCTATCATTGCTTCTCCTCCCACTTCTAGTCAACCCCCAATTGTATCCCCTGAGGGCCATGTCTTCTAGTATCTCGGTTATTTGGGGCAGAGCCATATTCATCAATTTCCCATGACACAAGGAGTCAATTAGGATTTTATCTTCTTGCATTAGGCCTCCATAGAAGGTTTCGATCCGAAACTGTTCTTCAAACCCGTGGTGAGGGCACTGAAGAAAATAGTCGGAGTACCTCTCTCAAACATCCCTCAAGATCTCGTCCTTTTCTTGCTCGAAATGGTTTATCTTCTTTCTCCACTCTTCCGTATTCGAAGGCGGGCAATAACGAGCCATGAGGCGATTGACCGAGGTGGGCGATTGGGGTGCGAGTACTGACAATGTCCTTGAGCGTTGCATTTTGCTAGGTGAGCAGGCATCTCAGGAGCTGCAGCTGGAGGAGCAGTTGGTAGTGCTCGAGCATGGCAAGTTTGTGGAGGTCAAAAAGCCATTCAAGTCGATCTCATCCTCGACCCGTATCACCACCTCTCTTGAGGAGCCACCAGAATTGGAGCTGAAACCCCTCCCTCCTTACTTGGAGTATGCATTTCTTCGGGAGAGGAACAAGCTTCCAGTTATCATCAGCTGGACCCTCACACCCGTGCAGAAGCCCAGACTGGTGGCCCTGCTGAAGCAGTATGAGTGAGCTATGGCATGGAAGATCACTGATATCCAGGGGATCAACCCTTCTTTCTTCCCACCAAGGTGGTGCCTAAGAAGGGTGGGATGAGTGTGGTCCCAAATGAGAAGAATGAGCTCATTCCGATGCGCACGATGATCGGGTACCGCGTCTGCATCGACTATCGCCGCCTCAACGACACCACCCGAAAGGATCATTTCCCTCTGCCATTCATTGATCAGATGCTCAAGAGGCTGGTAGAGCACAATTTCTACTATTTCCTGGATGGGATGTCCAGGTATTTTTAGATTCCCATAGCACCGGAAGACCAGGCGAAGACCACCTTCACTTGCCATTTCGGCACATTTGCTTACCAGAGGATCCCATTTAGGGAGTAAGATCTCCAAGATGGGGATAGAGGTGGACAGAGCCAAGATTGAGTCTATCAGCAGGCTACCTCCTCCCACATTTCTAAAGGGGATCCGCAGTTTCTTAGGCCATGCAGGGTTCTATAAGAGGTTCATCAAGGATTTCTTGAAGATTTCCTTGCCACTGACGAAGCTCCTTGGGAATGATGCCCCCTTCCATTTTACTAACGCGTGCACAGTAGCATTCACAACCTTGAAGGAGAAGCTCACTCATGCTCCTATCATGGTCACTCCTGATTGGACCTTACCATTTGAGCTGATGTGCGACGCGAGTGACTTCATAGTTAGAGTTGTCCTACGGTAAAGGAGAGACCAACATTTCCGGCCCATCTATTATACCTCGAAGACCCTCAATGATGCCTAGGAGAACTACACCACCACAGAGAAGGAGTTGTTAGCTATGGTGTTTGCCTTTGAAAAATTTCGCCCTTATCTGGTCTTGTCTCGTGTGTTAGTATACACAGATCACTCCGCCATCAGACACCTGATGTGCAAGGCTGATGCCAAGCCTCGGCTCATACGCTGGATCTTGCTGCTACAAGAGTTCGACATCGATATCTAGGACAAGAAGGGAGCCAAAATTTTTTATTCTGATCATCTTTCCCGGTTGAACGCACCTCCTGCGGACAACTTCGTGGAGGAGATCAACGACACTTTTCCAAATGAGTGGCTGATGATGATGTGCTTGGTGGAGAGTGTCACCCATTGGTTCTCCGACTTCGCCAACTATCTTGTTGGCCAACAGTTGCCCGAGGGGATGACGACTCACGCGAAGTAGAAGTTTTTCTCCGACATGAAGCATTACTTTTGGGCTGATCTGTATCTCTTCAGGGTCGGAGCCGATGGGGTTATCCGTCGCTGTGTCATGGACAATGAGATGGAGGGCATTCTATCTCATTGGCATGAGGGACCTACTGGCAGGCACCATGGCAGAAACTACACGGCGTGGAAGGTATTGCAGTTGGGCTTCTACTTGCCCTCGCTCTTCGAGGACGCCGACGCCTTCGCACGCAGGTGCGACCGCTGCCAAAGTTCAGGTAATATTTCCGCCCGAGATGAGATACCCCAAAATGTGTTTATTACTTGTGAAATTTTTTTATGTATGGGGTATCGATTTCACGGGCCCCTTCCCTCCATCATTTGGTAATCTATACATCTAAGTTGTTGTTGATTACGTCTTTAGGTGGGCTAAAGTGCAGGCCTTGCCCATCAATGATGCTAGACGAGTTTTTAGTTCCTTAAGCAGCTGTTCTCCTGGTTCAGGACGCCTAGAGTCATCATTAGCGATCGAGATACCCACTTTCAGGGCCAATTTGATAAGCTCCTCTCTCGCTATGGTGTCACTCACAAGGTGTCCATGCCTAACACCTCGAAACGAGTGGTCAGGCCGAGCTGATGTATCGGGAGCTTAAGTGCATAATTGAGAAAATGGCGGATCAATCCCACAAGGATTGGTCCACCAAGCTCGATGACGCTCTCTGGGCATACCAGACTGCCTACAAGACGCCGATCGATACTTCTCTGTATCGATACTTCGCGGTATCGGCTTGTCTATGGAAAGGCATTCCACTTGACTGTCAAGCTAGAGCACAAGGCTGCAGCTGCGAAAATGGACCTTGTCGGGTCTGGTACGCTGCCTTTGCCGAAAGCAACCACCTGGTGTTGTGAATCCGAGAGGCTTGGTGGTGTTGCTATTGTTGCCACCCCAAGTGAAATTGGGATGCTGGCGCCACCCCTCATTATAGGTACCACTGTAGGGGTCAAGGCGCCGAGCATTGGAAATAAAGTGCAACTGCTCCTGGGGGGTGGAAGACTCCTGCATAGCCTGACAATCCTCTGCCAAATGGTTTGAACTTTCACACTACTGGCATTGGGCTATAGGAGGTGAGGCCATGCCTTTGCATGGTATGAGGCTGTTAGGCTGTTTAAATGTCTGAACCAGATCTGCCACCTCTCGCTCAAGCCTTGATCTGGCCTCCATGTCATGCACACCTCTGTCTCTATAGCTCCTACCTCTAGTTATCTGCCCCCAAGAATGATCTCTGGCGGCCAAAGTACTAATCATCTGATTCAGCTCGAGTGGAATATTAGTGAGAATGTCTCCACTCGGACACAAAGACTCAATCAATCTCTATCTCTCTGGGGACATGGCACTGTAGAATTTCTCCACAATGAATGTATCACTAAAGTCGTGATGGGGACACTTCCAGAACAGTCCCGAATATCGCTCCCAAGCGTCTTGCAGGGACTCATCATCTTCCTGGCGAAAATGAGTGATCTCCCGCTGAACAACTGAGGTCTTCAAGGCCGGATAGTACCTGTGCACGAACTTGTTGGCCACATCGTCCCAAGAAGTGATGGACAGTGCCAGCTGAGTCTCTAGCCGCCTCTTTGCATGCCCCGCCAGAGAGTGGGGGAAGAGGTGAAGGCGGATCGCGTCGTCTGGGACACCGTTTAAATTGAACCCATTGGTCAGCTGCAAGAACCGAGAAATCTGCACCCTCGCCTCTTCATCTTTGAGCCCATGAAACAGGATGGAAGATGTGATCAATTGGATCCAGCATGGCTTGATCTCAAAATTATTGGTAGGGATGGTCGAATACTGGATGAATGGGCGGATGTCAGCGATCCGTGGAGTGTAGAAGTACTCCATAGTGGGCCCCTGGGGAGGTAGCTGACGGTTAGTAGGGTCTGCCTGTGGAAAGCATCCATTAGGTGGGACTTGATTCACTGGAGGGACCTGGAGGGGCATCCCAGAGGGTGTTCTGATTCAGGTTGTTCATTAGGTTGTTTTCGTCTCCCATGTCGTCCTCTTACTCGAGATTGCTACTAATCCGACCGTCAACCTTTTCTTCTACCGTAGCCAATCTCACTCACTGTACTCTCTAAAGCTGGTGACAAGTGCGCTCAAGTTCAAGATCCAATGGTAGTAATGCTCTCGATTGGCTATGGGTCATGCACTACATGAATAGAACTAAACGAGCAAACCCGTGAAGGAAAAAGTGGGAAAAAGTAAACCAATCAATGCGGAAAAGAAATGCTAAAGTAACAGAAATCACGTTTCTTCAACAATCTAGCCGTCCATGGAAACGACGCCAAAAATTTGACTCGCCTGTAACGTCACACTAGAAAGTGGCCAACTGTAACCACCAACTAATGCGTAGTATAACGGGTTTAGCTTTACTTGTCAACCCGGGCCCTAGATGTGATGACCACTCCATGAATTCTTGTTATCTAGCTGTTTGACGGTAGCGAAGTTGTAATTAATCTAAACAACCACAAAATAGTGAAGGTTGTAGTTCAAGTTTGAGAGAGGTCACCAAGATATGGTTCCCCCTAGATTGCAGTTAAGCCAAGTTATAATCCACCAAGTCCATATTTAATGACAATTATACTGCGGAAGGTTCTAGTGAATCTGAAGTCTCGACTAAAGGTCTCCAGACCCTCTCAGTTTGAATACCCGGCGGGCGACTAACCTCCACCGGCGTAAGCTAACCGAGGCACTGTCACACAAAACTTCTTGTATTGGATTTCAACTCTAGTACAGAGTAGTGAATCGACCTCTCGACTAAAAGTCGCCGATTCACCACTTCCAATTCAGGATGCTCTTTCAATCTATGCAGAGACTATCATTCTAGGTTAAAGCAGAAATCACAAAAGTATGATCAAGACTCAAGTAATTCCGAATCAATGCCTCAACTGGATATAAAATGTCAATCAATCATGAATTCAAGTTCATACAACTCTTCCTAGCATACAAATCTAGGGTTGTAAAATACCCAGGTGAGAGAGAGAGAGAGAGAGTTTTCCCCATAGAGAGAGAAGAGAAATCGGCTTCAGATGCAGAAATCATTATGTGGAGGATGAAAATCAGCTTCTGGTTGTCAATCGGCACTCTCCAAGCTTTAATCAATCTCCAATGGCATCAAAACTCGATCTAGGTCAATTGGAGGTTTAGTTTGTCGCTTTCTCTCTCTAGTTCTCACTTTCTTTCTCTAAAACTTGAATAATTGAACAAAGAACCCACAATTGCCTTCAAATAGCTCTCCTGCCCGAAACCCGGTCCAATTACCCGGTCGAGTTTTAAGCAAACCGGCAAGGTAATGTCAAAACAGTGTGCAGCCTAATTGGGTAAAGCTCGGTCTCCATCTGGAATTACTCGCTCGGGGAACTGGGGGTCCAGACCGGGTAAAAACCCTAGAGTGTTTCCCTGGCCTCTAAACCATTATCTCGTCCGGGTTTTTGATGACCAAACCGGGGATTTCGGTCCTTGCAATCCTCCTTCCGTTTCCTTGGTGTTTTTGACCCGAAACTCTCCTCCAAGCCTTCCTTTCCACTCCAAGTCCTGAAATATGACATAAAAGTGCAACCTAGCGTGAAATAGGCTTAAAACACAAGAATCAACTCTCAAATAGTTCAAGATTAGTGGGAAATAACATGTACAAATAACGGTTTATCAACACCCAAAATACAACCTACCTAAGGTGCTAAAACATAGTATGAGGTTTGCCCTAATTCGACCTTAGTAGTTGGCTGCCTCAATTTGGCCAAGGAATTCCTGGTTTTAAAAGCCTCTTAGTGAGAAGGGATTTCCCTCTACCTAGGTCAAATTGGCATAAGAGTTGGAAATGGAAAACACAACATAACCTTATGAACATACATCAATACTTGCATTAAACCACAACCAACCACAAATGATTCAATCATACAAACATTCACATAATTCTAGCTAGGGTTCACAAACACACAAGTGAAAGAAGGGAACTACTCCATGCTAAGATGAGGGAATACACAAAGCAGAAGAGAAAAGACCATCTTGAGTTGTTTGGTTTCTTCCTTTGGTGTGGAGATCAACCTTTTAGGATGAGATTCTTAAATCTTGGAGCTTGGATGAAACCCTAACCTTCTTTTCCTCTCTAGTTTGTCACTTTATCTCTCTAGAAATCCGAGGAAGAAGAAGTTTTCTCACATTAGGCTCTTTCCTTATTCTTTCATCCCGACTCCCCTTTTACACCCAGATCGACGGCTTTTCACAGTCCTAGTTCACGGTCTCGAACTCTAAGCCTGAACCGTAATCCTAAACAAAAGCGCACTATTTAATTAATGCTCTTCATGGTCTAGAGCGGATTATCACGGTCGAGTGATCGTGATGTCTCATATTTCCGTGAGGTGGAAAAACTTCTCTAGACACCTTGCACTTCACGGTCCTGGCCTCCTTATCACAGTCGAGCTGACCATGAACTCCTGGCCTCCACCGTGAACCTCGGTTGATTGCTCCCTTTTGATACGTTCATCCCTTTTCGTCGAAATTTCGTTCCAGAGGTCTATTCCACCTGCTAGGATCTGAAAGATACTAGAAACAAGCACAACCTAGCATAAAATCGAACATCACGGTGTGAAAATGCCTCAAACATCTAAGGAAAATGAGGGTAAAATGTGTACAATTGGACCCAAATCACTCCCCCACACTTAGACGTTTGCTTTTCCCCAAGCAAACTAATTCCAAATAAGTTACTATCTTAGCCTACAAGATAGAAGGTTTCGATCCGAAACTGCTCTCCAAACCCGTGATTGGAGAAAAAAGTCAGATTACCTCTCCCATGCATCCCTCAATGTCTCGTCCTCCTCTTGAGCGAAGAGGGCGATCTTCTTGCGCCACTCGTCGTCTTGGAAGGTGGACAATATCGGGCCATGAACTTGTTAAGCAAGTCATCCCATGAGTAATCGAGTGAAGTCGTCTATTGTTGAGCAACCTGAGCGCTTTCACTGCAAGAGAGTAGGGGAAAAGCCTCAACTTCAATGCCTCATCGGATACCCCATTGATTTTAAAACTTCCCGCAATCTCGATGAATCTCTAGATATGTTCCCTCGGAGAGTCATCCTTAAGACCATAGAAATGGACGTTGTTCTGGATCATTGTGACGAGGCCGAGCTTGATCTCGAAATTTTTGGTGGTCACGGGTGGATGCAAAATGATCAGTTGGATATCCGCCTCCCATGGAGCCATATAGTAGCCCATGGTCCCTGATTACTCATTTTCCTCTTAGGCATTATGATTCTCCGCCATCTTGACTTCACTGCATTCCTCTTTCTCCGATTCAACTTCCTCCTCAACTACAACTTCTTCTTCAACTTCGAGACCAACTTGTGGTTGTCCCCTCTCCTCTATCTTTCTTCTTGCTTCCGCCAGCTCCCTCTAACGAGTCAAGAGTCGGAGAGTGCAATTGAGGTTCTCGTCTAGTGGCTCCAAATGTGTCAGATTACTATGGTTCATACACCCTCCTGCACACATTTCAAAGAAACACAACTCGGCTAACACAAAACTGGACTCGTCCTGAATACAATAACTTAAATCACGATCAACATAACAAAAAGTAAATGCTAGATTAACACAAACAAATCTTCTCAAAATAACGGACCGAATTTTCCCGAAAATGGTGCCAAAAACTGGACTCGTCCTGAATACATCAATGTTAAACACGACTAAGGCCCAAGTATAAACCCTAGCCAGGTGCAGTGTAGGACAAGTATGTTTTAAAAGTCAAACCCAAACCGGTCCATGTACCCTTACTTCAACTGTTTGAAACATTATTGATTTTTGGTTAAGCTCTTGTTCGTCACTTGAGATGAGGGAATACACAAAGGAGAAGTGAAAAGACCATCTTGAGATGTTTGGCTTCTTCCTTTGGCGTGAGGATCAACCTTTGAGGATGAGATTCCCAAATCTTGGAGTTTGGATGAAATCCTAACCTCCTTCTCCTCTCTTGTTAATCACTTTCTCTCTCTAAAAATCTAAGGAAGAATAAGTTTTCTCACAATAGGCTCTCTCCTTCTTCTTTCAGCTCAACTCCCCTTTTATATCCAGATCGACAGTTTTTCACGGTCCCAGTTCATAGTCATGAACTCTATGACTGGACAATGATCCTGAACAAAAGTGCACCGTTTCATTAATGCTCTTCATGGTCTAGAGCGGATTATCACGCTCGAGTGACCGTGATGTCTCGTATGCCCGCGAGGTGAAAAAACTTCTCTGGACTCCTTGCACTTCTCGGTCCTGGCCTCGTTATCATGGTCGGCCTGACCTTGAACTCCTGACCTCCACCGTGAACCTCAGCTGATTGCTCCCATTTGATCCGTTTTTGCCCTTTTTCGTCCAACTTTCGTTCTCGAGGTTGATTCCACCTGCTATGATCTAAAACATACTAGAAACAGGCGCAACTAGCATAAAATCGAACCTCACATAGTGAAAATGCCTCAAACATCTAATGAAAACGGGGGTAAATGTGTATAATAGGACCCGAATCACTCGCCTAATTTAGTGGACCAGCTCACCTGTCGTCAACCATTCTCTATTTAAAGATTCTAGGTAACTTCCACTTGGGTAACTTTCATGATGCTAGATATGATGGGTGAGTGGAAGTTGTTACATGCTTTGATAACAAATAAAATAGGTGTTATTTGGCCGTCATTCTCGAGACATTTGCATGCTAAATCACCGTGTCTAGGCCACGTATCATGCTAGTTTATTCCTATTTTTGTTCCTATTTTCAGAACATCCATTTTGGCATAGGATAGTTTGATATGAATGTTTTCATGGGGAATTCGAACTCACTTTGTCACGCTTTATGTTTTTCCAGTGTTTTGATGTAGTTACAGGACTTAAAGCCATCTAGGATTGATCGGGAATCGATTGGAGTTCATCCTAGCACTATTGGGAAGCATAGGAGCAAGAAAGGAAGAAAAAACGTAGGTCACGACCACGTCACAACTTTGATGAGGCTGTGATCGTGTTCACGGCCATGAATAGTGGCCTAGAACTTCAGCAAGCAGCCAAAAATGGGTGAAAAGTTTTGAAACTTGGATTGCAAGAAATGAGCTGTAAGACTGCAAAAAAGATCACGCCCGTAACTCCAAAGATCCCGCCTGTGATCTCGCGAAGGAGTTCAAGATTTTGGAACTTAAAGACAAAGTGCAAAAACAAATTTCAGGCAATTCAGACCCGTTCTAGGCTGGTCACGGCCTGGTGACGCCCAGGTCACGGGTGTGACCAGTGATAGTGTACTATAAATACCGCTTTTCTGCACTTGACAAAGGAGAGCCGACCTAGAGTGAGAAAATTAGGGGTTTTGGGTACTAGACAAAGTAGAGCCGACCTAGAGTAAGAAAATTAATAGAAGATTAAATCCACCCAAGGAGTAAGAAGGAGAAGATGATTTCGACCATTCCTCCTCTTCTAAGCTTGTATTTTCTTTCTCCTCTCTATGACTTGAATCTCTAAGGTTGTTTAGGAAAGATGAACACTAGTCTATAGTAGGGTCTATCTATGGATATGTTTGCTTTAGTGTTTATATGCTTCATTTATGATCAATTGTGATTGGGTATGTCTCATAACTCCTCCTTACTAGCCTACAAAAGAGTTAACACTGGGTAGGAATTTTAGGGTTTGACTGGGTAGCGTCATATGGCTAATTAAGGGTAGATGAATGATCTTAGGGTTCCTTAGTGGACGTGGCGACCGAACCTCTACTATAGGAATGCCCTCCTAAAGCAACGCATATAGCTCGTACTCGTTCTGATCGAAACACCGATCTAGTATGCATGATTGGTTGAACCTATTAATAGGAACTAAGTGAGCATCGCTAGCACGCAAAATTTGACTGAGGTGACAATGGGTCTTTGTGGGTCGTGTTAGGAGCAGGGAAAGTAATTATTGAAATATCCATATTAGAGAGTTACACATCCTATCCTATAAAACCCAAACTAGGACTAGAGGGATTCAATCTTAGGCAACCATCTCATTTCTAGCGGTATCAAAACCAGTTGGTTGGTTGTTTGTTTTGCTTTTAGTTAGGATAGTTTGGAACACCCCTTATCATCATTAGGTTAAATAGTAAATTAGTTCTAAAGTAGTAGTAGATCCATGGCCCTTTGGAATACTACCTCGTGAGTCAACCCTTTACTACATCGCCAATCTAGGTTATATTTACCTTAGGATGGATTAGAATTAGTTGAAAATCGAGTTTTATAACTTGGCCGAGAAATCCAGCATCAAGTTTTTAGTGCCGTTGACAAGGACCTTTGGGTAATTGTGAAAAAGGATGACGTTACTAGCCAATTTCCCTTAGTTATCTTGTATTAGGTTGTGGTTAGTTTTTAGTTAGTTTTTGTTTTCTCGTTTTACACTTTTTCTTTCATAGGTTGTTTTTATTTTTGTGTTTATAATAGTGTATAGGATGGATCCATATGGTTGGCACGAGAAGTGGGGAGATCATCAAGCGCTTAATTGGTGCTATCTTGAAGCTTCTAGTAGCGAGGCTATTCAAGGATCCGGATAGGAAGAAACAACCTATGATCGAAAATTATACCCCCAAGGGTATCTATCTCACCAACCATACTGACAAATACATTCTTCATACTAAGGATGGAACCCTACCCCACTCCCGAAGCCTAGAGCAAGCTTGAAGTTCGAATTGGTGAGCTTCATGATGAAGAGTGAGAGGGCTCAATCCGTTTTGGATTCGTGCATCACTCCAACTCCCTCACTCAACCTTCTACCGAAGCCCAAAGAATTGCCCCAATGGAGGGAGGGTACAAGACATTCAAGTTCTTCTCTTCCTCAAGAATGCATCAAGAGGTTGGAGAAGGTTGCATTGTCCGACAAAAGGAGAAGGCATAAATTTCAAACTCCAAGAATGAAGATATGCTCCATCCCCCACCATCACTAAAGGTCAAAACCACGACGGAATTAGCCATGAAGGGCTTTGGTATTGAAACGCTACGACACAACACCAAACTGCGACCAAGTGTAATCGCAGTCCAGGAATGCAGTAAAGTGGCAAGTTCTAATTATCAACCCGGGATCTAGATCTACTGCCTACTCCGTGAATATCTATTATCTAGCCAACTAAGTCGATTGATTGTGGTTTTAACTAAAGCAGAAAGAAAGCAGGAATTGATTCGGTTTTCTAAAGCAAAGAAAGAGTCACTCGGGAATGAGTCCCCCTAGCTCCTTAGTTAGGTCTCAGTTGTAATTACCCTAGGTTGATTTACTGTTGATTAAACTGCGGAAGATCCAACAGTAGCTTGGAATCTCTTAAGCTGACCAAGCCCTCTCAGTCTAACTACCCGGCAAACGAGTAGTCTTCACCGGGATAGAAAGCTGAAGCAATAAGCATAGAACTCCACTACTGGAATTGGATTCCAGTACAAAGCAGTAGACTGACTAACTCTCGTATAGCCAATCTACTACTACCGAATGAAGAAGCTCTAACAACCTAATCAGATTCTATCTATCTCAGATTGCAGCAGAAATCAAGAAAAGCTGATCAGACTTCAATCAATTCAATGAATCATGCATCATTCGATTAAAACCAAACAGTATAGCAATCCCAAGTCATTACAATCATGATCCCTAACACATGGAACTAGGGTTCTTCATGCCCAAGTGAGAGAGGGTTCTACTCCATAGAGAGAGAGAAAAACAGAATACAAAGCAGTCATACTCATAACAATGGGAAGAATCTGCTATGGGATGATTATTTTCACTCCTATGATGATCTCCAAGCTCGATTTGAAGAAACCCAGCTCCAAGATCGCTTCTAGGATGTGTTCTTCGCACTTTCTCTCTCTAGAGCTCTGTTTTTTTGCTCTGAAAAGTCGATCCCCTCACTTGTAGCTCGAAATTGGGTTAAAACCCAGAATTCCCGACTCACACGGGCAGGCCACACAGGCGTGTGGCTTACCTAGCTGCTCGTGTGAGTGTCAAAACGCGGAGTTTCAATTAAGTGGACTTCAGGCTACCTACACGGCCAGGGACACACGGCCGTGTGGAATCTCCAAGATGCCCGTGTGAAGGCTCGGTAAATCCCACACGGCCACATGGGTACAGTACACGGCCGTGTGGGTTTTAGGAGTGCCCATGTGGCTTCCTCAGCGTCTCGCCACACGTCCGATCTTCGTCCAATCGACCCCGAACTCGCTCCCAAACCTTCATTCACGTACTAGGACATGAAATATCACAAACAAGAACACGAGAATCAACATCTCGAACGGTGTAAGATTAGGAGTAAAAACATGTGCAATTAACGGTCTATCAAACTCCCCCACACTTAACCGTTTGCTTGTCCCCAAGCAAACCTAGTCAGATACAAGGTAAGCTCACAAATTTCAATCATACCAACATTGGGGACAAATCATATAGGAACAAAATACGTGAATCATACTGGCTTTCAATCATCAACACTTGAACAACTTCAGTAGCAACCTGGACAACCACCATAGAGGACATTTGAGGGCAGCAAAATCGAGTAAAGGAGGAGTCTCCCTTCTGTTCATCAACCAACATAGACTTGAATCAACCACTTACTCAAGAAAGTCACCTCATGCACAAAACTCAAGATATTAGAATAGAGACCGAGCAATCTAGGTCCTCTCTGGGGTACAAGAGTGTAGAGAATATGAGAAAATGAATCGCTCACTCTCGACCAGTGGGGTCAGGACAATTTGATGCGAAAAATGCGCATGCTTATTCTCTCAATCCCTAACGTCTCTTCACCATGATGGCAGCCTCCAAATTTTAGAGTTCACATAAGGGATGTCACCACTAACTAATCCAGAGGTCTTAGACACAGGTTCAGATGACTGGCTAGGGTCTTGGACAAGAGGAAAAGGCCTTTTAGGTGGTGGAAGTATTAATAACACAAGGTTCCACAATTCCAAACCCAACACATTCACAGCCATTCAAACCACTTACTTTGTTTCTGCCATTCTGCATTTCTCAGATACTCTAGAGTACAAGAGCGAAGGAGGTCACATAAATGTTAGTATTTCCAAGCCAGACTGCTAAGAAACACTACTTAATGTGCACTATCCAGATTTTTTGTGGTGGCTCTCTTTTGCTTTCATTCATTTTTTTCTTTCCTCTTTTTTTTTTCATTTCTTGAGAGAACCACCACCTATTCACATTTTTCAAACACATGGCCAACTTTTTAAGAACTACCTCCAACTCTCACATTATATTTAGCAGAAACAGCAGAGAACATGTAAAAACCACTATGTAGAACCTTCTAAGAGATGCAAAAGGGTGATTTTTTCATTGTAGACCGAAAGAAAGGATAACAAACGACTCAAAGGGGCTGACTAGGGGGTATGACACACCAAGACAGTCAATTTGGTCGTGGGCTAATCCTATGCCTCCATCATCTTAGCTAATGACAACGTGAATGCTACACATCGTGGAAGATGGAACTATCGCACAAGAAAGAAACGAGCAAACTCAAATCTCACATGGCTACCTATATGCTCTATCTCTCATTCTGATCCCCTGAACTAGATGCATAAATGACTGTCAAGAAAAAGTGATCCATCAAAGTCACAGTTGGTAAGCAAACAGTTGAAAAACTGAACCCCTACACAACTCTACTGCACCTCTCAGTCATCATTATAGGTTGTCCTAGTCACAATCCAGTTGTCATGCATTAATCCGAAAACCATTCAATTCACCAATCAAAACACAGTGCCAATATGATCAACAGTCGTACTTGGAGCACTCAAATATCAAGATTTGGACAGCGGACTAGGCTCCAAGCACACGTATATAGATTCCAACCAATACAAAGCACCCCCCCCCCCACAGTTAAGCACGACATTGCCCTCAATGGAGCATAGGGAGAGATAAGGGGAACGATGTTACCGGATTGAAATACTGCGAGAGACTGGAAGCGGACCAGTCAGCGGGGAACATATGGAATGAACAGACAGTTATGCACGAAGGGAATAACAAGAACACACTAGCACACTGTGCGTTAGGGATCAGAGTTGGCCCAGATGGCCACACAAAAGACAATCCACAAAAGAAAACCAAAAGTACAAAAACAAATGACAGACTCAGTTGAAGCTCCTCAAACACATAGAGCAAACATAAAAAGTCTAAAACAAAAACACACTCTGAAGGGCGACCAGTACAGCCTACTCGTTGCCAAGGTTGTCGAGGTCGATGTCATCCATGAAGGCGTCATCGTCGGCGGCCGGGGGTGGTAGGGGAGAGTCCTCCCAAGGAGTCCTCCATACCGGCTGCTCGCCCAGTATCAGCTGGAGCAGGTGCTGTTGGACCTCCTGCATACGCCGAGAGCGGGCTTCTCCCGCTCGATGTGAGCCAGAGTCACCCCCTACTGGGTCTCCATGCTGTCCAGACGCTCATTATATGCAGCCATCCGGTTCTGATACTCGGCATGGTAAGCCGAGTACTACTGCTGGAACTTGAGCTGATGGTCGATGATCTGCTGATTTTGGATGCTCAGCTGCTGGAACTGGTGGGCAAAGTAGTCCTGCGATGGAAAGGTGGAACTGCTACCCCCGTACTCGAAGGTGGTCGGGCGGGGGGCATCCGCATCATCCACATCCTCGGGGTGGACATCCTCATCGGCCTCATCCTCTGGAGCATCTAGCTGGTCCGCCGCTGGGATCTGAGGTTGAGGAAACCCCTCGATCCACTCGCAGCAGGTGCATACTCTTGACCGTGTCCTCACCGAAAGCACTAGTGCCCCCCTGCTCCGTGCACCCCTGCAGGGAAATCTGGAAGTAGGTGGCCAGGCGGGTGATGAGGGGAGCACAGTAGACGCTCTTCAGCTCTGAAGCACTCTTGGAAAAGGTTCTGGCTACCACAGAACCCAGGTGGAGGAGATGGTCCGCCTGGCGCATGGACTGGATGAAATACAGCGCTCTCCTAGTGATGGTGCTAGCACTCTCCCCGGCTGGAGTGTAGGAATTCGCTAGCAAGTGGTGGAGAACGCGGTTATCGAGCTGCAGGGTGCCGACCTTCGTCCGCCCTGCAACGAAGGGACGCTGGTCGGGCTGATCTAGGCGGGTGTACATCGTCTTGAAGTTCACCACCACCGGATCGTTGAGCCCGGTGAAGTATTCCCTATCATCATCCAGACCGAGGTTGAGGGCGGTAGCCAAGTCGTGGTAGCTCATGGAGCGGGGCGCACCGCCGAGCTGGAACTTGAAGGCTTCACCATCTGCCCAATCATCTATCTCCTCGTGCTTGAAGGTCGTATAGAACTCCAGCACGAGCCCGTGGTAAACTTTCTCGCGAATGGATAGCAGAGGGCACCAAGGGCGGTTGGTGACAATGGCGGAGAAGTGGTCGTAGCAATTCAACTTCTCAAACTCCCGCCTGGACCAGCAGTGATGCTGCCCAAACGAGCAGGCCAAGACTGCTTAAACCGATCCTAGTGGGGGGCCCTCTTCAAATCCCTGACAAACGGGTGCTTGAGGTCGGGTTTCGTCATGGTCCTGCAAAAGAACAACCCAAAGTGGAGCCAAAAGAGACATAGAAAAGGTTAATCACACCCCACACTTGAGAACAGAAAACAGTCGAACCATGGTTTCATCCATAGTTCGGGGGTCAATAACTCGATCAGACAAGCACAATCTGCGTGGGGGTTCACATCCATGATAAAGTAGGCAACTTAAACTTCACATCCATAGCAAATACACCCTCAAAGCACATCATTAAGGGCCCCAACCGGCTCCCACAAAATGGTATGAAAAACAGGCATTTCATCGAACACCTTGTGTGCATTATTAAGTTAAGCATAAAATTGACAAATTCATAGCACACAAGGGCTCAATCAAGCATGGGGGACGTTGCCCAACATCATTCACACATAAACCAAGCCTTCCCCTCAATCAATTGCACACAATTCAAGCAATACAAAGTTGTTCTCTAAACATACACCCAAACACCCAATTCTCCACAATTCACAAGGTTAAGGCCAAAATCAAACCTGGAGACACAAGTAGACGTGTAGGGGATGATGAGGGAAAGGCAATGGAAGCGACGAATATCCCAAAATCTCGCCGGAAATCGCCTCCGGTGACTCAAAATCGGTCCAAATCGCCTCAAAATCGAGGGATAGGCCGAAAATGGGGAGGAAATGGTGGGTTGGTGAAAAACCGACCAAAAATGGCCGAAAATTGCCCAAAAGATTTGAAAATCGCGGTTTTCCGGCGAGGGTGAGAGGATTCCGGCAAGGGGAGGTGGGTTTTCTAACCACACGGCTGTGTCGGCCAAATATATAGGCGCTGGCTCGGCCACACGCGCACTCTCACACGGCCGTGTGAGGTGCAATAGCGCCCGTGTGGACCAACACGGCCTGGCCGAGGATTTTCCACACGACCGTGTGAAATGCAAAACAGGCCGTGTGGAAATTGTCGAGCCTTCACACGGCCAAAGGCCAAAACCACACGGCAGCGTGAGGGACCCCTCCTGCCCATGTGAACTGTCCAGGGCCTCCAAACGGCCAAAACCCAATTCCACACGGCCGTGTGAGTTTTAGGGCTGGCCGTGTGGGCTGCCAGAACCCCGAATTTGACCTGTTTTCACTCAAAATCGACATACGAATCTTGGACAACACCTCAAGACTCAAAAGCGCAAAAAGTCAAAAGGAAAAAGGTAAGAAAATGCAAACCTAGGTGGGGTTGCCTCTCCACAAGCGCTTCTTTACCGTCTTTTAGCTGGACGCCAGTAGAGGAACTAAGGGTCCTCGAGCTTGATCAGCAGCTCTGAGCGCTCGACAGTACCTCCCAAGTACAACTTTAGGAGGTGGCCATTCACCTTGAATGGCTCAGTTTGAGCATTGCTGATCTCCACCGCACCGTGCGGGAAAACTTGGGTGACCGTGAAGGGTCCCAACCACCTCGAACGTAGCTTGCCCGGGAAGAGTTTCAGGCATGCATTAAAGAGAAGAACACGATCACCTACCTGAAACTCCTCCGGGCCCCTTAGCCGAGCATCGTGGAGACGCTTGGTTCGCTCTTTGTAGAGCAAGGTGTTCTCGTAGGCGTGGTAACGCCATTCCTCCAACTCCAGCAGCTGCAACTTACGTTCAGTACCTGCAACACTCAAATCCAGGTTTAGCAGCTTAATGGCCCAGAAGGCCTTGTGCTCTAGCTCTACGCGCAAATGACACGCCTTCCCATAGACAAGACTATAGGTAGAAGTGCCAGTCGGGTTTTTATAGGCCTTCCTATATGCCCAAAGAGCATCATCGAGCTTGGTCGACCAATCCTTGCGGGACTGATCCACCGTCTTTTCAATTATTCGTTTAAGCTCCCGGTCCGTCAGCTCGGCTTGCCCATTTGACTGGGGGTGGTAAGCCACCGACACCTGATGCTTAACACCATAGCGAGAGAGGAGTTTAGTGAATTGCCCTTGAAAATGGATTCCTCTATCACTAATGATGGCGCGGGGTGTCGCAAACCGGTCGAATAGCTGCTTCAGAAATGAGCAGACCCGTCTTCCATCATAGGTGGGCATGGCTTGAGCTTCTGCCCACCTCAAGACGTAGTCCACTGTAACCAATATGTACAGATTGCCAAAAGATGGAGGGAATGGGCCCATGAAATCGATACCCCAAACATAAAATATTTCACAAATGTTGGGGCATCTCATCCCGGGCAGAAATGTTACCTGACCTTTGGCAGCGGTCGCACTGTCATGCGAAGGTGTTCGCATCCTTGAAGAGCGAGGGCAAATAGAAGCCCGACTGTAGCACTTCCGCGCCGTGCGGTTTCCTCCATGGTGAACTCCAGTAGGTCCCTCGTGGCATTGAGACAGGATGTCTCCCATCTCGTGCTCCATGACACAGCGCCGGATCACGTCATCTGCTCCGATCCTGAAGAGGTAAGGATCCTCCTAGAAGTAATGCTTCAGGTCGGAGAAGAACTTGCGCTTTGCATGAGTAGCCATCCCCTTAGGTAGCTACTTTCCCACCAGATAATTGGCGAAGTCAGAATACCAAGGGACCACACTGTCCACCAGTGTCATCGCCAGCAATCTCTTACCCGGGAAGGAGTCGTCGATCTCTTCCACGAAGTTGTCCACCGGAGGGGCTTCCAACCGTGAAAGATGATCTGCAGTAACATTCTCGGCTCCCTTCTTGTCCCGGATTTCGATATCAAATTCCTGCAGAAGCAGGATCCAGCGGATGATCCTAGGCTTTGCGTTAGCCTTGCTCGTCAAGTAGCGAATCGCCGAGTGGTCAGTGTAGACCACCACATGGGAGAGCACCAGATAGGGTCGAAACTTATCAAATGCATACACCACAACAAGGAGCTCCTTCTCAGTGGTGGTGTAATTCTCCTGTGCATCGTTCAAGGTCTTTGACGCGTAGTAGATGGGCTGGAAGCGCTTCTCGCATCTCTGACCCAGACTTGCTCCGACTGCATAGTAACTCGCATCACATATCAGCTCAAAAGGAAGAGACCAGTCAGGAGTCACCATGATAGGTGCATGGGTAAGCTTCTCCTTCAGAGTCTCGAATGCAGCTGTGCACTCAGGAGTTAACTGGAATGGTGCATCCTTCTCCAGCATCTTGGTCAGAGGCAGGGCAATCTTTGAGAAATCTTTAATGAAGCGCCGGTAGAAGCCTGCATGACCCAAAAAACTGCGAATACCCTTCACAAAAAGGGAGGAGGTAGCTTACTGATCGTCTCAATCTTCGCGCTATCCACCTCAATCCCCTGATTGGAGATCTTGTGCCCGAGCACAATCCCCTCACGAACCATAAAATGGCACTTCTCCCAGCTGAGTGCCAGATTAGTCTCCTCACACCTCTTCAGAATGAGTTCCAGGTTATGGAGACAATGAGTGAAAGAGTCTCCATAAACCGAGAATTCATCCATGAAGACTTCCATGATCTCTCCGACCAGTTGGTCGAAGACCGCCATCATGCATCTCTGGAAGGTCGCCGGTGCATTACACACCCCGAATGGAATCCTCCGGTAAGCAAAAGTACCGAAGGGGCAAGTGAATGTGGTCTTCGCCTGATCCTCTAGTGCAATAGGAATCTGGAAATAACCAGACATGCCATCCAGGAAACAATAAAACTCATGGCCAGCCAACCTCTCCAGCATCTGATCAATGAAATGTAGGGGAAAATGGTCTTTCCTGATGGCATCATTCAGGCGCCGGTAATCGATATAGACTCTCCAGCCGGTCACGGTCCGCATCGGGATCAACTCTTTCTTCTCATTCGGAACCACAGTCACCCCGCCTTTCTTTGGGACCACCTGAGTGGGGCTGACCCACTTGCTATCAGATATAGCAAAGACGATCCCTGCATCCATAAGCTTCACAATCTCTGCCCGGACCACTGCCTCCAAGTTAGGAGACAATCTCCGTTGTGGCTGTCTAACTGGCTTAACCTCATCCTCCATCAGAATTCTGTGGCAGCAGAAGGATGGGCTAATGCCTTTGATGTATGTGATCTTCTAGGCCATGGCCCGGGCATACTTCTGCAGCAGAGCCACCAGCCTGCTCTGCTGCTCGGGTGTCAGATCTGAGCTGATAATGACCGGGAGCTTATTCCCCTCCCGGAGAAATGCATACTCCGGGTGAGAGGGGAGGGTCTTAAGCTCCAGCTCTGGTGGCTCCTCCAATGATGTAGCAATCAGGGGCGAGATAGGGATCGGCTTGAATGGTATCTCTCACCCCTCGATCGCGGCCTCGTCTAGCTCCGCGAGCTGCTCCTCCAGCTGCACGTCTGGTGATGCGTGTTCCCCTAGCAAAAGACAGCGCTCAAGGAAATCATCAGTACCTGCACTCGTGATGGCGAGTGCGGCCTCAAAATCAACAACAACATCACAGTAGTCCAGATCATCATGGAGCTGGGGGTGTTTCATATTATCAGAAACATAGAAGCGATTTGTTCACCCCCAGCTCGCAAAATCAATTTCCCATCATTCACATCAATGAGCGCCTTGGCAGTGGCAAGAAAAGGTCTACCCAATATTAATGACACATCCACATCCTCATTTATGTCCAAAATTACAAAATCATCAGGATATGAGAATGGCCCTACTGCGACTATCAAGTCCTCTACAATGCCCCTAGGATGCACAATGGATCTATCAACAAGTTGAATGCTCATCCTAGTATCACTGGGTTCACCTAGGCCTAGCTTTTTAAACAGTTTATATGGCATGACATTTATGCTAGCGCCTAAATCCGTCAAGGACTTCCCTATATGCAAACTACCAATCATGCAAGGAATAGTGAAACTCCCTGGGTCTTTTCGCTTCTCTGGTAGTTTGTTCTGCAGGATGGCAGAACACTCCTCGTTGAGCATCACCGTCGACAGCTTCCCAAGCTTCCTCTTGTTGGTGAGGAGATCTTTCATAAACTTGGCATACTTGGGCATCTTTGATAATGCCTCCACGAAGGGCATGCTTATGTTGACCTGCTTCAGCATTGCCATGAACTTGGCAAACTCAGTCTCCAGTCGGTCCTTGTGCAACCGAGTAGGAAAGGGAAGCTGGGGTACATACTCCTTCACCACTGGTTGCGGTTTAGGAGCAGGCACCTCAATCTCCTTCTCCATTTCCTCTTCATTAGCTGGAAGTGCTGAAGCAAGGGTCTCTCTCTCTTGTGCCCGAACAGGTGGATCGGTAGTCACCTTGCCACTCTTGGTGGTAATGGCCTTGCAGTGCTCATTCGGGTTCTGCGGATGAGGGATGGTCTAACCAGGTAGAGTACCAGGAGGCCTCTGAGCTACAGCCTGGGCAACACTCCCAAGCTGGGTCTGGAAATCCCGAAGCACAGCTTGCGTGTTTCTCTGACCAGCTTCTAGCTCCATGAATTTGCCTGAAGCTTTCTCCATGAACTGCTCGATGTTATTGAACTTGTTTGCACTGGAGGTTGCCAGAGAACCCACCAGATCTCGCAGTTCCGCCATCGGGTCATTCTGTGCTGGGGCTGCAGGTGCTGCCCCTGTCTGATGAAATGGTCGCACTTGTGACTGAGGTTGAACCGGCCCCTGTCTGGGCAGGTAGAGAGGCTGCTGCGGCTGCTGAAGTTGCCCCTGTCTGGGCTGGTACGGAGGCCTCTGGAAGCCAGGTGGTCCCTGGGGGACTGGTGGTCTAGAATTTGCCCCACCCCAGGAGAAGTTGGGATGCTGGAGCCACCCCTCGTTGTAAGTGTTGCTGTAGGGGTCGAAGCGCCTGGCATTGCCGAGCTGCTCCTGGGGAGTAGAAGACTCCCTCATCGCCTGGCAATCCTCCACGGTGTGATGAGAACTCTCACACCACTGGCAGAGCATCGCCTGCTGTTATCCTATACCTGCAATCATCCCAGAACGATCAATGGCTGAAACCAACTTCGATACCACCTGCACCAAATCAGATGACTGGGTGGATACACCATGCATACCCCGTCGTGGTGCTCTTCTCGATCTCCTTGCAGTTCCCCAGTCATAGCCCTGCTCTCCAATCTCTTCAAAAAGTTGATTCAACTGTGGCAGTGTTTTGGTGAGCATATTCCCACCACATACTGAGTTAATCAGCTGCTTGTCTTCCGGGAAGAGGGCATGGTAGAAGGTGCCTACCTTGAAGGCATCAGTAAAACTGTGGTTGGGACACTTGAGGAAGAGACTGGTGTATCTCTCCCAAGCAACCCGGATGGTCTAATCTTCATCCCGAGCAAAGTGGGTAATTTGCTTCTGCAGGTCCGCCGTCTTGGACGGGGGATGGTAGCGAGTGAGGAACTTGTCCTCCAGATTGGCGAACGTGGTGATAGAGCATGGAGGTCGAGTGTCTAGCCACTCCTTGCCCTGCCCCTCCAGGGTAAATGGGAAGTACCTCAGCTGGATGGCATCGGCTGGGACCCCATTTATCTTGATTCCATCGATAATCTCGTGGAATCGCCTCAGATGTGATCGGGGACACTCCCCCTCTTTGCCACGGAACACCACCGAACCGCGCAGCATGGTGATGACAGAGGTGCTCACCTCAAAATTATTCGCTGGCACATGAGGGTGTTGAATGGGCTACCTCATGTCCGCGGCCCTGGCGGTCCAGTAGTATCCCATGGTCTGCTCCTCGGGAAGGACCACATCATGGTCCTGTGGATCACCCATCTCTTCTTCGTCGGCGATTTGCAGCTGTGATAGCGCCTCCTCCGCAGCCAGTCGTGCCTTTAGAGCCCGCTTGAAGTTCCTGCAAGTTTGTTCAAGCTCCTGGTCTAATGGTAGTATATCTCCCGACTGGCTACGGGTCATGCACTACCTGCACACAATCAACAGAAGTTCCCCGTGAAGGCACACAGGTGGAAGAGAGAAATTGCAGTAAAGAAAAAGCTAGAGTAACAAACTTTCACGTTTCCCCAATAACCTAGAAACTCCCTGACAACGGCGCCAAAAACTTGACACGCTACGACACAACACCAAACTGCGACCAAGTGTAATCGTAGTCCAGGAATGCAGTAAAGTGGCAAGTTCTAATTATCAACCCGGGGTCTAGATCTACTGTCTACTCCGTGAATATCTATTATCTAGCCAACTAAGTCGATTGATTGCGGTTTTAACTAAAGCAGAAAGAAAGCAGGAATTGATTCGGTTTTCTAAAGCATAGGAAGAGTCACTCGGGAATGAGTCCCCCTAGCTCCTTAGTTAGGTCTCAGTTGTAATTACCCTTGGTTGATTTACTATTGATTAAACTGCGGAAGATCCGACAGTAGCTTGGAATCTCTCAAGCTGACCAAGCCCTCTCAGTCTAACTACCCGGCAGAAGACTAGCCTTCACCGGGATAGAAAGCTGAAGCAATAAGCACAGAACTCCACTACTGGAATTGGATTCCAGTACAAAGCAGTAGACTGACTAACTCTCGTATAGCCAATCTACTAATACCGAATGAAGAAGCTCTAACAACCTAATCAGATTCTATCTATCTCAGGTTGCAACAGAAATCAAGAAAAGCTGATCAGACTTCAATCAATTCAATGAATCATGCATCATTCGATTAAAACCAAACAGTATAGCAATCCCAAGTCATTACAATCATGATCCCTAACACATGGAACTAGGGTTCTTCATGCCCAAGTGAGAGAGGGTTCTACTCCATAGAGAGGGAGAAAAATAGAATACAAAGCAGTCATACTCATAACAATGGGAAGATTCTGCTCTGGGATGATAATTTTCACTCCTATGATGATCTCCAAGCTCGATTTGATGAAACCCAGCTCCAAGATCGCTTCTAGGATGTGTTCTTCACACTTTCTCTCTCTAGGGCTCTGTTTTTTTGCTCTGAAAAGTCGATCCCCTCACTTGTGGCTCGAAATTGGGTTTTACTCACACGGGCAGGCCACACGGCCTTGTGGCTTACCCAGCTGCCCGTGTGAGTGTCAAAACGCGGAGTTTCAATTAAGTATACTATAGGCTACCTACACGGCCAGGGACACACGGCCGTGTGGAATCTCCCGGATGCCCGTGTGAAGGCTCGGTAAATCCCACACGGCCACATGGGTACAGTACACGGCCGTGTGGGTGTGTCCATGTGGCTTCCTTAGCGTCTCTCCACACGTTCGATCTTCGGCCAATCGACCCCGAACTCCCTCCCAAACAAGAACAACCTAGCGTGAAATCGGCCTAAAACAGGAGAATCAACATCTCAAACAGTGTAAGATTAGGAGTAAAAACATGTGCAATTAACGTTCTATCAGGTATATGCCCGAGTACGTTGATACTAGTATCCCAAACATTCCTTTGGTTTGCTTCTAAATTCGATCCAAAAGCTTAGCAGAGGAAGATAGACGCAAGATGATAGAAAAGCAAGAAAGTCTCAACTCTATACCTATAAAAGTTCTTTCTTGAGACCCCACCATTGCTTGGAGGTCACAAGATGAAGTTATAGAAGAAAGGAGCAACGATGGAGTCCATGAGGATGGAGAAGACTCTCCTTCACCACCACCTATACCCGAAGAGGTAAAGACCGAAGGGGCATCTTCAAATCTTGGATATCTCGACTATTCCTTTCAAGACATCCTTATTGAGAAACAAGTTTTGAACCAGAGGTTGGAAGCAAAGAAGAAACAACTTGAACAAATTCATTTGAGACTCAATCAAATTCACCTCCTCGATTCTAACAATGAAGAAGAAGAGGAAGCATCGGAAGAGGAAGAAGTCTCAATGGTGGAAGAGCAAGTAGATCTTGAAGACACAAATAGAGAAGAACTTGGTTGGAGGAATATCATAGCCCCCAATCATCAAGTAAAATTGAATGTGGAAGAGAGCTTTAATGAGTATGTGAAGGAGGAAGAAGAAAGTGAAGAAGAAAATAAGCTTGATTGACACGCTAAAACACAACACCAAACTGCGACCAAGTGTAATCGTTGTCCGGAAATGCAGTAATAGGCAAGCTCTAATTTTCAACCCGGGGTCTAGATCTACTACCTACTCCGTGTATATCTGTTATCTAGCAAATTAAGTTAAGTGATTGTTGATTTAAGTAAAAGCAGTAAGAAAGCAAGAAATGGTTCGGTTTTCTAAAGCAAGGGAAGAGTCACTCGGGAATGAGTCCCCCTAGCTCCTTAGTTAGGTCTCAGTTGTAATTACCCTGGGTTGATTAACTGTTGATTAAACTGCGGAAGATCCGACAGTAGCTTGGAATCTCTTATGCTGACCAAGCCCTCCCAGCCAGGCTAACCGGCAGGCGACTAACCTTCACCGGGATAGAATGCTGAGGCAATAAGCACATAACTCCACTACTAGAATTGGGTTCCAGTACAAAGCAGTAGATTGATTAACTCTCTTATAACCAATCTACCACTACCGATTGATGAAGCTCTAACAACCTAATCAGATTCTATCTATCTCAGGTTGCAGCAGAAATCAAGAAAAGATGATCAAACTTTAATTGACTCAATGAATCATGCATCAATCGATTAAAATCAAACAGTATAACAATCCCAAGTCATTACAATCAAGATCCCTAACACATGGAACTAGGGTTCTTCATACCCAAGTGAGAGAAAGTTCTACTCCATAGAGAGAGGGAGGAAAACAGAATACAAAGCAGTCATACTCATAACAATGGGAAGAGTCTGCTCTGGGATGTCAATCTTCACTCATGGGGATGCAATCGGGGCTTCAATGGTGAGAAATCCACTCCAAATAGCTCCTAGGGTTTGTTCTTCGCACTTTCTATCTCTAAAACTCTGTTTTTGCTCCAAAAAGTCGATTCTCTCTCCTTTGGCTCGAAATTGGGTTAAATCCCAAAAATTCCCGACCACGCGGCCAGGCCACACGGTAGTGTGGCTTTCCCAGCTGCCCGTGTGAGTGTGCAAAACGCCGCGTTTCACTTAAGTGGCTTCAGGTACGCTACTCGGCCAAAACCACACGGTCGTGTGGATTTCCAGGCTGCCCGTGTGAGCTCCCTGGACTTTCCACACGGCCGCAAGGGGTCCCTTACACGACCCGTGTGGCTTGCCCCGTGCAATTTGGTTCCACACGGCCAGGTCACACGGCCGTGTGGGTTTTTAGGCGTGCCTGTGTGGCTTCCTCAGCTTCTCTCCAAACGTCCAATCTTCGTCCAATCGACCCCCAACTCGTTCCCAAACCTTCATTCACGTACTAGGACCTGAAATATCACAAACAAGAACAACTTAGCGTGAAATCGGTCTAAAACACAAGAAATAAGACTCAAACGTTACAAGAATGGTGGACAAAAACATGTGTATATATCAGGTCATCAAATTCCCCCACACTTAACCGTTTGCTTGTCCCCAAGCAAACCAAGTCAGATACGAGGTAAGCTTAGCATATTTCAATCATACCAACATTGGGGACAATTCATATAGGCACAAAACACGTGAATCGTACTGGCTTTGAAACATCAACACATGAACAACTTCAACAGCAACCTGGACAACCACCACAGAGGAAATTCGAGTGCAGCAAATCGAGTAAAGGAGGAGTCTTCGTTCTGTTCATCAACCAACATAGACTTGACTCAACCAATTACTCAAGACAGTCACCTCATGCACAAAACTCAAAATATCAGAATTGAGAAAATGAATCGCTCACTCTTGACCAGTGGGGTCAGGACAATTTGATGCGAAAAATGCGCATGATTATTCTCTCAATCCGTAACGTCTCTTCACCATGAAGGCAGCCTCTAAATGTTAGAGTTCACATATGGGGTGTCACCACTAACTAATCCAGAGGTCTTAGACACAGGTGCAGATGACTGGCAAGGGTCTTGGACATGGAGAAAAGGCCTTTTAGGTGGTGGAAGTTTTCATAGCACAAGGTTCCACATTTCCAAACCCAACACACTCACAGTCAATCAAACCACTTACTTTTTTTCTGCCATTTTGCATTACTCACATTCTCTAAGCCAGACTGCTAAGAAACACTACTAAATGGGCACTATTCAGATTTTTGTGGTGGTGGCTCTCTTTTGCTTTCATTCATTTATTTTTTTTTCCATTTCTTGAGAGAACCACCACCTATGCACATTTTTCAAACACATGCCCAACTTTTTAAGAACTACCTCCAACCCTTACATATATTTAGCAGAAACAACAGAGAACATGTAAAAACCACTCTGTGGAACCTTCTAAGAGATGCAAAAAGGGTGATTTTCCATTTTAGACCGAAAGAAAGGATAACACACGGCTCAAAGGGCAGACTAGGGGGTATGACACATTAGGATAGTCAATTTGGTCGTGGGCTAATCTTATGTCTCCATCATCTTGGCTAATGACAAGGTGAATGCTACACATCATGGAAGAGGGAACTATCGCACAAGAAAGAAACGAGCAGGCTCAAATCTCACATGGCTACCTATATGCTCTATCTCTCATTCTAATTCCCTGAACTAGATGCATAAACGACTGTCAAGAGCAAGTGATCAATCCAAGTCACAGTTGGTGAGCAAACAGCTGAAAATCTGAACTCCTGCACAATTCTTCTGCATGTCTCAGTAATCATCATAGGTTGTCCTAGTTATAATCAAGCTGTCATGAAATAATCCGAAAACCATTCGGTTCACCAATCAAATCACAGTGCCAGTATGATCATGCAAACAGCGATACTTGGAGCCCTCAAATCTTGAGATTTGGACAGCGGACTAGGCTCTAAGCACACATATATAGATTCCAACCGATACAAAGCACCCCCCCCCCCCACACACACACACTTAAGCATGACATTGCCCTCAATGGAGCAGAGGGAGAGATAATACTGCCGGGAGACTGGAAGTGGACCAGTCAGCGGGGCTAGCATCAGCAAAACACACTGGGTGATAGAAACCATAGTTCCAAGTGAACAAACCGAAATAAAAAACGAAAAAAACAAACCTTGGTGGGGTTGCCTCCCCACAAGCGCTTCTTTACCGTCGTTTAGCTGGACGCCAGTAGGGTGGATGGTTAGAGAGGTGTATGACTCACTTCTACTGTCACTCTAGGAATTAGCCAAGTGAAACCACTTCCTAAAGCGTAGTATAGCGGGTTTGGGTTTTAATGTCAACCGGGTTCTAGATTTGATGACTACTCGGTGAATTCTTGTTATCTAGCAATGAAACTTTAATGCAAGTCTAAACTAACAAACAAACAAAGCAAGTAAACTGTTGTTTTCAGGTTAAGAGAGGTCACCCGGATATGGTTCCCCCTAGACTGCAGTTAAGCCGGATTGCAATTACCAAGTTCAGTTTCTATGATAGTTATACTGCGGAAGGTTCTTAAACAGCCTGAAGTCTCGACTAAAGGTCTTCAGACCCTCACAATCTGAGTCTCTAGCGGGCGACTAACCTTCACCGGAGTAAACAGATTGAGGCCCTAACAACAAAACCTCCACTACGGAAGTGAATTCGGTACAGAATAGTGAGTTGGCTCCTCGACTAAAGTCACCAACTCCCTACCTTCAATCAAGGATGCTCTATCAACCTAGGCAGATATTCTCATTCTAGTTTAAATCAGAAACAATAGGAATTTGATCAGGATTCGTGCCATTCAATCATTTAAACCTCAATTGAATATAATCAAATCATAGAATCAGTACTTGGGTTCATACAATCAAACCTAACATACAAATCTAGGGTTCTCCATACCCAGATGAATGGGAGAACTACTCCATGGAGAAAGAAGCAAAAGCAGAATCAGACGCGGAATTCATACTGTGAAGGATGGATTCCTGCTCCTGGACGTTGATCGGCACTTCTCCAAGCTCAAGCCAAGCTCCAATGGTGATGAAGATCAAGCTAGGGCACTTGGAGACTCTTGTTCGTCGCTTTCTCTCTCTAGGAATTGCTCTGTCTCTCTAAAACTCGAATCCCCTTGATCTTTGGCCTTCTTTTCCTTTAAAACAGCTGCCTGTCGCGATACCCGGTCGGGTATTTTGGGTCTCGACCGGGTATTATTAAAACGCGGGTTTCGTGCCAGGGGAAAATCCCCGGTCTGCTCCAATAATCCCCGACCGGGGATTTAAGCTTCACGCCCGGGCCCCCCTCTGTTTCTCACGGGTGCCAAAACAATAAATACCCGGTCGGGTATTTGAGCCCCCGACCGGGTATTTTCCTCCTGCATCACACTTCAACCCAACTTCGCTCCTTTCGACCCAAAACTCGTTTCCTCGCCTCGATTCCAACGCCGGGTCCTGAAACATGACATAAACACACACTCGCGTGAAATCGGCTTAAACACGAGAGTCAAACTCTCAAACGGCTCAAGAATAGGGGTAAAAACATGTGTAATTATTGGTCTATCAAACTCCCCCACACAACCGTTTGCTTGTCCCCAAGCAAACCTAACTCAAACCAATGCAACTCTCCCGACCTCTATAGCAACCAACAACCCCGATCATAGGTAGAGGATTTCCTAGATCATTTAGCAGCTTACGAGGTCAACCGACGCACAAGTCATCTCATAGCTTCTTCGGCGAGAACGCGAGTCTCGAGTCGGCATCATGGCAAATAGTGAGCAGAGGACAAATGAATCATGGACGAATGGACTCTCAAAAACAAAAGATCATGGACTCAGCTTTTTAAGGTGCTCTATTTCCTTCTTAAAGACGGTTGGAACCCCTTTTCTTTCTGTTTTGCTTGTTTTCTATTTTTTTTTTTTGTTTTCTCTTTTTTTTTTTCAAGGGTCCCAACCTGCTTTTCAGAAAATGGGGTCTCCCACCTAGCAGAGGTTTTGCGGGAGCCCGGCTCTTACCGGCCATTCCAGGAGCGGATGTCTCGAGCCTCGTGCGGGGGAAAGATATGTAAGGGGGCTGGAGGTAGTAGGTGGAAATTGGGAACGGGTTCCCGTCTCCCCTTACACACTTTCGCCCTATTCGCACGGGAGACGTTATTTCAAAGCACATTTTCGAGCACCTGTTATTTTCAAAACATGATACAAGAGTCCATGACAGGTAGAGAGTCCACAACACCGCACAATTCAAGGGTCCTAAGATCACTAATTCACTCAATCAACCAACACAATGTGAAGAAGAAATGAGTCTTCTTAAATGCATCAACATCCTCCATAGTGCTACACTACCTCCCTAGGTTGCATATTACTATAAATACTGTCAATTCAAAGCATACTGAGCAGGCAATTGCAAGGAATACGTACTTGGAGCCCTCAAATTTAAAAATTTGGACTGTGGACTAGGCTCCAAGCACACAAACAGATCTAATGCAGTCAAAAGATAAACATCCCCCCCACACTTAAGATCGACATTGCCCTCAATGGAGAAGAGGGAAGGAAAGGGGAACGATGTTACCGGTATGCACGGACTGCAGAAGACTGGAAGCGGACCAGTCAGAGTGAAGCGGACTGGATAGAGGACCAGTCAAGACAAGCACAGCTAAAAGGAAACCAAAGAGCTCAAACACAATACGTCAGGTCTAATGGTCATCCCAATAGTACAATATCCAAAATAAAAAGAAAGAAACTCAACCAACACAAGACAGTTTGCACACTAACAAAAACAAACACACTCAAAACATGGCACTAGGAGCCGCCTCCTAGACCGGTGAAGTCGATCTGGTTCATGAGGTCGTCGTCTCCATCATCCGGTGGTGGTGGTGGTGAATGATCCCATCGGGTGGTCCAGTGGTGCTCCTCTGGGGGGTGGCAAGCCTGGAGCAGGTGCTCCGAATACTCCATCAATCGGCGGCCTCGATCTCTCTCCCGCTCGATGAGAGCACCCGTGACTCCCATATGGGTCTCTAAGCGGCCGAGGAGATCGTCAATAACCGTCAGCCTGGTCTGGTACTTGGCCTGGTGGGCCGAATACTGCTGATGGAACTGGACCTGATGGTCCATGAGCTGCTGGTTCTGAAGACCGAGCTGCTGGAACTGGAGCCCCATCTGCTGGAACTGCTTCGTGAAGAAGTCCATCGACGGGCCAGAAGCCGCCGACGGACCAGAAGGACCAGAGGAGGACTCACCTCGCTCCGGTCTCCATCGTGGCCGAAGGTCCCCTGGTGGAGAGAGAGGGGGCTCCGGCTCATCGGCATCCATGGCCCCGCCATCATCATCATCATCATCATCCTCATCCTCCTCGCCAGAATAGTCAGCGTCCTCCTCATCGTCATCGAGATCCTCATCCTCATAAGGAGGCAGAGAAAGCCCATCCACCCAGGTGCGGGTGCCATCACTGGTCAGGAGGAGTGCATTATGGAGCACTTCCCGGCTGAGGGGGGTAGAGCCGCCCTGTGCAAAAGAATCTGTGAGCCCCTGGAAGCTGATGTTGAAGTGGCGCGCTAGACGGGTGATCAGGGGACCACAGTAGAGATGGTTAGGCTTCCCGTGGCATCGAGAGAAGGTGGTGGCCACGAAGGAACCCAAATGCAGCATGTGATCCGGGTCCGTCATCGAAAACATGGAATAGAGCACCCGCTTCGGAATCTTGTGCGAGCCGGTGACGTTGGGGACGATGGAGCGGGTGATGAGCAAGTTCAGGATGTGCCACTGCGGCTTGAGGGTGCGGACGTACGTCTGGCCAGCGTCGAAGTAGTCGAACGCATAGGCGAACTGGGCAATCTACGCGTAGAAATGATCCATGTGCCAGTCTGTTGGATTCGGTACCTCGATCACGTGGCGGGAAGATGGGTGATACTGGATCCCCAAGGCGGAGGCCAACCCGTCAATAGTCAGCTCCCGGGGATAGCCACCTAGCCTGAATTTCACTGCAGAGGAGTTCCGAGCCGCTTTGCTGTTGTACTTGAAGATGGTGTAGAATCCCACACCAGCTCAGTGTAGGTGGGCTCGTCGATAGCCAGCAGCGTCCGCCAATCGCGGTGGCTGATGGCGGCGGAGAGCTCCTACATGCAGTGGAGCTGCTCGAACACTGCCCACTCCAGATGGTGGTGGCGCTCCAATTTCCCACGAGTCACCGCGCCGAACTGGTCCGCGTAATCTGGGTGCAGGCTCAGCCCTGCACAAACTGATGGTCGAGGGACATGTTCCTGCAAAATCAACAAACCAAAGGTGGAACCAAGAAAAGACTTGTCAGGACCAACAGCATGGGTTCATCACTTCCCCCACACTTAAGGAGCACCTAGGCTAACAGTTATAAGCACAGACGGTTGAATCGCAAGCAACCCAACCGGAATCAAGGCAGGAAACACATAACCAACCACAATAAGTACACGGGCAGCACATACACCATATATAGAACCATGCATACTCAAAGCATCCCTCACCCTATTCTAACTCATGCAAGCAATTATAGTTCTCGGTCCTACAATCTACAGTTCGATTTTCCAGGTAAGAATAGTTAACAAGAAACACACCTGGAAACGCAAGGAGAACTGTAGCTAAGGCACAAAAAACGGGTGAGGGACGCGAGACAGAGGCCAAAAATGACCCGGAGGCTCGCCGGTAAATGGCCGGAAAAACCGCCGGAAGTTGCCGGAAAGTCGCCGGAAAACGAACGGCGGCGGAGGGCGGCGGCGAAGAAGAGAGAGGGGAGAGGATTGGAGAGGAAGAGAGGGGGGAAATTTGAAAAATGAGGGTAGAGAGAGAAACTGGCCGGGGGTTTGCTATAAATAGCAAAAATACCCGGTCGGGCCTCAAAAATATCCGGTCGGGTATTTTTGATTCCACGACCGGGGGTCCTAAAATACCCGGTCGGATATTTTTGGGCCAAGGTCGGGGTACTTGAAACGCAGCGTCTGTACTTTGGAAAATCCCCGGCCGTGAACCAAAAATACCCGGTCGGGTATTTTTGGGACCAGGTCGGGGGTTTTCCATTTTTTCACCCGAGAAACAGAAGGGGGCCCGACCGTGAACCAAAAATACCCGGTCGGGTATTTTGGCCCACGATCGGGCATTTGCCCCCTTCCGGCCAAAAAACTCATTCGCCCAAATTTTCGACCTCTCCTGCACGACAGCACCAAATCAAGGCCTAACAGACGACCTAACTTCAACACAGACATGCAACTGACTCAAGACGACACAAAAACTCAGAAAAAGGGAAAAAGGAATGCAAACCGTGGTGGGGTTGCCTCCCCACAAGCGCTTCTTTACCGTCTTTTAGCTGGACGCCCATGGTGGATACTCAGGGAGGTGTAGGAATAGGTGCCTCCAAGAGCAGGTCCGCGTCGCTCTTGAGGTACTGCTTCAGGTTGTGGCCATGCACCCGACGGGTGCGACCACCAGCATTGGTCAGCTCGACCTGGCCATCCGGCAAGATGCACGCGAGTGAGTACTCGGATGGCCAGGGTGGTCGTGGTGCAGGAGGTGGAACCAGCTCGTAGTGGTCTCCACCCTTTTTCCATGCAGGCTTAGCAACCTGCTGCTTCGGCCGCCACTCCTCCTTGATCTTTTTGTTCGGAGGCGAGGCTGGTTGGAGTGGCGGCGAAGGAATGATAGGAGGGTCCTGCAAAATGAGAGGTGCAGAAGGATACACGACAGGCTCGTGTACCTGATCAGAAATGGCATGCACAGGTGTGACAGCAATCATAGCACAGTGATCGAATTCAGTCATAGAAAAAGTAGCATGTTCAGTCCCAGCACGCAAGATCAGTTTACCATCATGCACATCAATAAGTGCCTTGGCGGTTGCAAGAAATGGTCTCCCCAGAATCAAAGGCGCATCCACATCCTCATGTATATCAAGAATAACAAAATCAACAGGATATGTGAATGCACCTACATTAACAAGCAGATCCTCTATGATCCCCCTAGGATGTACAATGGAACGATGAGCTAGCTGAATGCTCATCCTAGTAGTGCTAAGTTCACCTAGGTCTAGCTTTTTATACAACTTATATGGCATGACATTTATGCTAGCGCCTAGGTCCGCCAAGGACTTGCCTACATGCATGCTGCCGATAGTAAGAGGGATAGTAAAACTCCCTGGGTCCTTGCACTTTTCGGGCAGCTTGTTCTGCAGGATAGCAGAACACTCCTCACTGAGCATCACTGTCGAAAGATCCCCAAGTTTCTTCTTGTCGGTGAGGAGGTCTTTCATGAACTTGGCATACTTGGGCATCTTCGACAGTGCCTCCACGAACGGTATGCTGATGTTGAGCTGCTTCAACATTGCCATAAACTTGGCAAACTCAGTCTCCAGCTTGTCTTTGTGTAGGCGAGTGGGGAAGGGAAGCTGGGGCACATGCTCCTTAACCACTGGTTGTGGCTTGGGAGCAGGGGCTGCCTTCTCCACCCGCACTTCTGCATCGTCGGCTGGAAGTGCTGAAGCAGGTAGTGGTTCCTCCTGCCTGGCCGGGATAGGATCAGCAGATATGGGCTTACCACTCCTGGTAAAAATGGCATCCAGGTGCTGGTGCTGGTGAGGATCACGAGGATTCGGAATAGTGGTGGCAGGTAGAGTCCCCGGTGCCCTGGTAGTGTTTTGGCGGGCCAAGATACCCACCTGGTGCTGCAGATCTTGCAAAATGGCACCTTGGTTCCTCTGACCTGCCTCCAGTGAGGCTACGCTCTGGTCCAACCTCGTGATAGTTGCCTGAGTGCTAGTCATGAATGAAGCTAGAATATTCTCCAGCTTCGTCATCTGATTATCTGGAGGAGGAGCTGCTGCTGGCTCGGCATACTGACGCTGGGGATGCTGGAATGGTTGCCCCTGCCTAGGCTGGTAGGGCTGTTGCTGTGAGGTTGGCCCCTATCTAGCCTGGAAAGGCTGCCTCTGCTGAAAACCACCGGCTGGTGCTGGGAAACCAGGTGGTTTAGTGGTGTTGCTGCCCCAAGAGAAGTTGGGATGCTGGCGCTACCCCTCATTATATGTATTGCTGTACGGGTCGAGGCGCCGAGCATTGGCGATGAAGTCCAACTGCTCTTGGGGAGTAGTAGACTCCTTCATAGCCTGGCAGTCTTCCACTAAGTGATTTGAGCTCTCGCACCACTGACATTGAGCTACTGGAGGTGTAGCCAAACCTCTGCCCGGAATAAGACTGTTGGGCTGCTTCAATGTCTGCACTAACTCAGCTACCTGCTGCTCGAGCCCGGATCTGGTCTCCATGGCGTGCACACCACGGTCCCGGGAATGTCTGCCTCTGCTGCTCTGCCCCCAAGAATGATCTCTGGCAGCCAAGGTATTGATCATCTGATCCAGCTCGGGTGGAGTCTTAGTAAGATATCCCCTCCTGGGCATAGAGACTCAATCACCCTCTGGCTATCTGGAGAGAGAGCACTGTAGAAGTTCCCCACTGTGAATGCATCACTGAAGCCATGATGGGGACACTGTCAGAAATATCCCATGTACCGCTCTCATGCATCACGAAGTGACTCATCTGGCTCTTGGCGGAAGTGAGTGATCTCCCGCTGGATCTCTGTAGTCTTCGATGCCGGATAGTACCTGTGCACGAACTTGTCAGCCAGATCGTCCTAAGAAATGATGGACAATGGGGGCTGGGTCTCCAACCACCTCTTAGCATTCCCCGTCAGAGAATGGGGGAAAATGTGAAGGCGGATTGCATCATCGGGGACACCATTCAGCTTGAACCCGTTCTTCAGCTGCAGAAAACGGGAAAGATGTACCCTGGCCTCCTCATTCTTCAAGCCATGGAATTGGATAGAGGATGTAATGAGCTGAATCCAGCATGGCTTGATCTCGAAGTTGTTTGCTGGAATAGGCGGGTAGAGGATGACCGGGCGGATGTCAGCAATCCGTGGAGTGTAGTAGTACTCCAAGGTGGGACCCGGCGGCGGTGGATGATGATGAACCCCTTGATCCTAGGGTATGGGGTTGTTCCCCAGGACCTGATTCCCCGGCGAGCCTGCTGAGGATTCCCCTGGTGTGGATTGTATTCTCCGTCCATCCCGTACTCTTCCTCAGAATCGCTACTCAGGTGGCCGTCTATGCGCTCTTCCGTAGCCAGTCTAGCTCGCTGTTGTCTCCTGAGTTGGCGACAGGTGTGGTCAATCTCTGGATTCAACGGCAGTAAACCTCCCGACTGGCTACGGGTCATGCACTACCTGCACACACTCAAGCAAACAAACCTGTGAAGGCACAAGTGGGACAAAGCAAACAAAGCGAAAAGAAAAGCTAAATTAACAGAAATCACTTTTTTTCAAAAACCTAGCCGTCCCCGGCAACGGTGCCAAAAACTTGACTCACTTCTACTGTCACTCTAGGAATTAGCCAAGTGAAACCACTTCCTAAATCGTAGTATAGCGGGTTTGGGTTTTAATGTCAACCCTGGTCCTAGATTTGATGACTACTCGGTGAATTCTTGTTATCTAGCAATGAAACTTTAATGCAAGTCTAAACTAACAAACAAACAAAGCAAGTAAACTGTTGTTTTCAGGTTAAGAGAGGTCACCCGGATATGGTTCCCCCTAGACTGCAGTTAAGCCGGATTGCAATTACCAAGTTCAGTTTCTATGATAGTTATACTGTGGAAGGTTCTTAAACAGCCTGAAGTCTCGACTAAAGGTCTTCAGACCCTCTCAATCTGATTCTCTAGCGGGCGACTAACCTCCACCGGAGTAAACAGATTGAGGCCCTAACAACAAAACCTCGGTCGGGTATTTTGGGTCTCGACCGGGTATTATTAAAACGCGCGTTTCGTGCCAGGGGAAAATCCCCGGTCTGCTCCAATAATTCCCGACCGGGGATTTAAGCTTCACGCCCGGGCCCCCCTCTGTTTCTCACGGGTGCCAAAACAATAAATACCCGGTCGGGTTTTTGAGCCCCCGACCGGGTATTTTCCTCCTGCAGCACACTTCAACCCAACTTCGCTCCTTTCGACCCAAAACTCGTTTCCTCGCCTCGATTCCAACGCCAGGTCCTGAAACATGACATAAACACACAACCTCGCGTGAAATCGGCTTAAACACAAGAGTCAAACTCTCAAACGGCTCAAGAATAGGGGTAAAAACATGTGTAATTATTGGTCTATCAGTGTAGGAACAGGTGCCTTCAAGAGCGGATCCACCTCGCTCTTGAGGTACAACTTTAGGTGGTGGCCATGCACACGATGGGTGTGTTCACCAGCACTCGTCAACTCAACCTAGCCATCCGGCAGGATGCAAGCGAGTGAATACTCTGATGGCCAAGGCGGTCGAGGCTCAGGAGGCGGGACCAGCTCATAGTAGTCTCCTGCTTCCTTTTCAGCAGGCTTAGCTACCTGCAGTTTCGGGCGCCACTCCTCCTTGATCTTTTCTTTTGGCAACGGAGTGGGCGGGAGTTACGGCAAAGATATGTGAGAGGGATCCTGCAAAATGGGAAGCACAGAAGGATACACGATAGACTCGTGCTCCTGGTGAGAAACCGCATGCAAAGGCGATGAAGCAGGGAGAGTATTAGCAATGGAAAATGTTATTTGCTCCTCGCCATCCCTCAAGACTAAGGTCCCATCATGTACATCTATGAGAGCCTTGGCGGTGGCCAAGAAAGGCCTTCCTAGTATAAGGGGCACTTTTGTGTCTTCATTGATGTCCAAGACAACAAAATCCACAGGATAAAAGAATCTGCCAACCTTAACAATAAGGTCTTCAACTATGCCCCTAGGATGAACTATAGATCGGTCAGCTAATTGAACACTCATCCTTGTTGCACTGGGTTCACCTAGGCCTAGTTTCTTGAACAATTTATATGGTATCACATTAATACTAGCACCTAGATCCGCCAAGGACCTCTCTACATGCAATTTACCTATAGAGCACGGGATAGTGAAACTACCTGTGTCCTTTTGCTTCTGCGGAAGCTTGTTCTGCAGAATGACCGAGCACTCCTCGCTGAGCTTCACAGTGGCCAGTTCGCTTAGCCTCCACTTCTGCAAGAGAAGCTCCTTTAGGAACTTCGCATACTTAGGCATCTGAGATAGTGCCTCCATGAAGGGCACTTGAACATGCAACTTCCTAAGCATGGACGAGAAGTTGCCAAACTCTGCCTCTAGCTTGTCTTTGTGAATCCTGGTGGGAAAAGGGAGTTTAGGTTTATATTCAGCCACTACAGGTTTATATTCTGGGATTCGGTAGGGGTTGGCCAGGAAGTGTGCCAGCCGGTCTGGAAGCAAGGGCATCTGCCAGGTGCCCGATCTTGGTGTCCATATCCTGCAGGAGTGCTTGCTAGTTTCTCTGGCCAGCTTCAATCTCCATGAACTTGCCTGCAACCACTTCCATGAATTGCTCCAATTTGTTGAACTTTTGGGTACTAGTGCTGGCCAAGGTAGTCACTAGATCCCTCAGTTCTGACACGGGATCGCCCAGTGCTGGGACTGATGGAGATGCACTAGGCTGCGGGTACTACTGCTATGGGGACTGTTGAAAAGCCTGCCCCTGTCTGGGCTGATAAAGTGGTTGTTGTTGCTGCATCTGGCCTGGGCAAGGCTGGTATGACTGCCTCTGGTTTGGAAAACTAGTTGCAGGAGCTTGGAAGCCAGGTGGCTTCGGATTGTTGTTGTCACTCCAAGAGAAATTTGGATGTTGGAACCATCCCTCATTGTAGGTGTTACTGTATGGGTCGTTGCGCTGGACATTGTTGATGAAGTTCACTTGCTCTTGGGGTGTACTGGACTCACGCATGGCCTGGCACTCCTCTACAGTATGATGGGCACTCTCGCACCACTGGCAACGCATTGCCGGCTGCTACTCTGTCCTCGGAACTATCCCATTCCGATCGATGGCTGAGACCAGTTTAGACACAACCTGCACCAAATCAGAAGAGTGGGTGCCCACAGCATGTACACCTCGGCTTGGTGCTCGCCTCGACCTCCTAGAAGTTCCCCAATCATACCCTTTCTCTGCCATCTCCTCAGATTCAACTACGGCGGCGTCTTGGTCAGCATGTTCCCGCCACAAACCGAATCAATCAGCTGCTTGTCTTCTGGGAAGTGGGCGTGGTAGAAGGTGCCCACCTTGAAAGCATCATTGAAACCATGGTTGGGACACTTGAGGAAAAGATTGGTGTATCTTTCCCAAGCATCCCGGATGGTCTCATCTTCATCCTGAGCAAAGTGGGTGATTTGCTTATGCAGGTCCGCCATCTTGGACGGGGGATGGTAGCGAGTGAGGAGCTTGTCCGCCAGGTTGGCGAACATGGTGATCGATCCAGGGGGCCTGGTTTCCAACCACTCCTTGGCCTGCCCCTCCAAAGTGAATGGGAAGTACCTCAGCTGGATGGCATCGGCTGGGACCCCATTTATCTTGATTCCATCAATGAGCTCATGGAATCGCCTCAGATTTGATCGGGGGCACTCCCCCTTTTTTCCACGGAATACTACCGAGCCGCGCAACATAGTGATGACCGAGGTGCTCACCTCAAAGTTGTTGGCTGGGACTTGAGGGCGCTGAATGGGCGACCTCATGTCCGCAGCTCTGGCGGTCCAGTAGTACCCCATGGTTTGCTCCTCGGGAAGGACCACATCATGGTCCTGTGTGTCACCCATCTCTTCCTCCTTGGTGATTTGCAGTTGTGCTAAGGTCTCTTCCGCATCCAGTTGCGCCTTTAGAGCCCGCTTGAAGTTCCTACAGGTTCGTTCAAGCTCTTGGTCTAATGGTAGTAAATCTCCCCACTGGATATGGGTCATGCACTACCTGCACACAATCAGCAAAAGCAACCCGTGAAGGCACACAGGTGGAAGAGAGAAAATGCAGTAAAGAATAAGCTAGAGTAACAAACTTTCATGTTTCCCCAATAACCTAGAGGTTCCCCGGCAACGACACCAAAAACTTGACACGCTAAAACACAACACCAAACTGCGACCAAGTGTAATCGCTGTCCGGAAATGCAGTAACAGGAAAGCTCTAATTGTCAACCCAGGGTCTAGATCTACTGCCTACTTCGTGTATATCTGTTATCTAGCAAACTAAGTTAAGTGATTGTTGATTTAAGTAAATGCAGTAAGAAAGCAGGAAATGGTTCGATTTTCTAAAGCAAGGGAAGAGTCACTCGGGAATGAGTCACCCTAGCTCCTTAGTTATGTCTCACTTGTAATTACCCTGGGTTGATTAATTGTTGATTAAACTGCGAAGATCCGACAGTAGCTTGGAATCTCTTAAGCTGACCAAGCCCTCTCAGGCAGGCTAACCGGCAGGTGACTAATCTTCACCGGGATAGACTGCTGAGGCAATAAGCACAGAACTCCACTACTGAAATTGGGTTCCAGTACAAAGCAGTAGATTGATTAACTCTCGTATAACCAATCTACCACTACCGATTGATGAAGCTCTAACAACCTAATCAGATTCTATCTATCTCAGGTTGCAGCAGAAATCAAACAGATGATCAGACTTTAATTGACTCAATGAATCATACATCAATCGATTAAAATCAAACAGTATAACAATCCCAAGTCATTACAATCAAGATCCCTAACACATGGAACTAGGGTTCTTCATACCCAAGTGAGAGAAAGTTCTACTCCATAGAGAGAGAGGAAAACAGAATACAAAGCAGTCATACTCATAAAAATGGGAAGAGTCTGCTCTGGGATGTCAATCTTCACTCCTGGGGATGCAATCGGGGCTTCAATGGTGAGAAATCCACTCCAAATAGCTCATAGGGTTTGTTCTTCGCACTTTCTCTCTCTAAAACTCTGTTTTTGCTCCAAAAAGTCGTTTCTCTCTCCTTTGGCTCGAAATTCCCAACCACACCGCCGTGTGGCTTTCCCAGCTGCCCGTGTGAGTGTGCAAAACGCCGCGTTTCACTTAGGTGGCTTCAGGTACGCTACACGGCCAATTGGATTTCCAGGCTGCCCGTGTGAGCTCCTTGGACTTTCCACACGTCCACAAGGGATCCCTTACACGGCCAGTGTGGCTTGCCCGTGCAATTTGGTGCCACACAGCCAGGTCACACGGCCGTGTGGGTTTTTAGGCGTGCCCGTGTGGTTTTCTCAGCTTCTCGCCAAACGTCCAATCTTCGTCCAATCGACTCCGAACTCTTTCCCAAACCTTCATTCACGTACTAGGACCTGAAATATCACAAACAAGAACAACCTAGCGTGAAATCGGCCTAAAACACGAGAAATAAGACTCAAACGTTACAAGAATGGTGGACAAAAACATGAGTATGTGAAGGAGGAAGAAGAAAGTGAAGAAGAGGATAATCTTGATACTAAATATGGGGAAGATATGTATGAAGAAGGGAGAGAAGAGGTTAAAGAAAAGGATGAAGATGTTTTGGGGTTAATCCGTGTTGGTGCACCCGAGGAGGCCATACCATGGAAGACCACCTAACCTAGGACTCCTAGCATTGGATCCTTTTGCAACAACTCTTTTCCGAGACAAGGCCACGATATCATCAATCTTCTTGGTGGATCCAATGATGACCCCTCAAGGATGCTTGATTTGGTTCAAAGCAAAGACAAGAAGAAGAAAGATGAAGTGAGGTTTTATTGGCGATTTCTCAAGAGTTTTTATTTACATGAGCCTTCACTGAATGATCGGGAGACCAATCAAGAATTGAGATTCCACTTTGCCGATAAAACCTCAACCTCAAGGAGGTTTTGAGCTGGACTGAGTACTTGAAGTCAGTCGTGCAACAATAAGACGTAAAGACACGCTAGTTGGGAGGCACTCCAACATCAATTTCCATTTTCTTCTCCTTATATTTTAGTTTTTTTTCTTCGTATTTCGCTTGTGCTTAGTGATTTTAGAGGTAGTTGGAATGTCGTAGGAGTTCTCTATAACCAACAAGATTGATCACAATTGATGCATGATATGATGGGAAATAAATATTCGGGGTTAAGGGAGTAGAGAGTCGAATTTGGTGAAAATGTTCAGATCACGGCATGGTCACGGCGACCAAGCCATGATTATTTAATTGAATTTTACTGCCAATAGCGATCACGGCCTTGTCATGGCTCGTGACATAGCTGTGATGCTCGGCCTACTGTGTCTGCCTTGAGCCATCACGTCATCATCACGTCATGGAGCTAAACCCTAAAAATCGAATCCTCATACTCTTTTCGCCTCTTTTCTTCAAAACAACTCTCCCAACTCCCTCTCCTCTCACCACCGCCAAACACAAATCACCCCATATCTCCTTCCACACTTAATCAAATCAAAATCCCAGATCACCACCACCTTCATCTTTGAGAGGTGTCTCTTATGAACCTACTCGCCATATCCAACGCTCGTCGGAGATCTCTCGCCTTTTGCGAGGTGTCTCTGGTGAACTTCGTCAAAAAACAACTTTTGAGGCCTTTCCTTGTTTCCCCAACCGTCTCCTTGTTGTGCTTAGTCTTCTTCCCAAGTTTTAAGGTTCTGGTTTCACCCTAACATTCTCAATTTCAGATTCTTAGAACCCTAAGATTGAGAATTGGGGATTTGGGGGAATACTAGATTCTAGTTGAAATTAGTTGAGGACAATGATTGAAATTGGTGATTGAATGGGATGGGAATGAAAAATAGATGAATGCTAGAAACCTAGAGGCTTGTTGGGTTGATTTCCACATTTGTGGTCATTAGGTGCAAAATTGCCTACTATGTGTTTGTTGAAATGCCCCCAATGAGTTAGATTGTTTGATTTATGATCTATCTTGACGAATTCTAGATTTTTGGAACCTTTCCCTAAACTTACCTAGCATGGTTATAGTTGGTTTGTAACATGTTTACCATAGAATGCTTTATTTGAAAAAATTGGTTTTCCATGCTGTGATCTCTCTTGTGTGATGTTGAGTTGCAACTTAGATGGTTTATGGTTTAAAATGTGATATTTCTATGCCATAGAGTTGACTTTAATCATAACTTTTCTCATGTGAACGTAAGATCACCTCATTTAATGTTATCAAAACCCTATGGAGCATGTGTTTTTGGATTTTGTTGAATTGGTTGTTTACATAGAGTTTGAATTTTTGTTTGAAGAACAAGTGTGGGTGATTGTTCTTATTGAGAGTTCCTAATGAGGTATTGGACTTGTGTGCCACTTGTGTGTTGTTTAAATGTCTTTGCAGGATCCTACCTCCTCGGAATGCTCTACAACACCATGCACTCGCGGGTCTCAATGAAACATGCCATTTCTCTAACTTTTTTTCATCTCTTCCCATTCGAATAATTATCTATGAAGGATGCTAGTGTTATGTGTGTGCTTTTCTATTTAAGTACTTAGTAGGATTTCTTATTTGAATGATTAGTACTTTATTGTTAAAATTTTTATTTTGTGGATGTGATTTATCTTTTTCTTAGTTCTTTTTTGTAACACCCTACCCTATATGTTTTGCCTAATCATACTGTTCATACAACTGCAGCGGAATTAATCTCGGGTGTTACAATAATTATCAAAATTTACCTAAATAAAATTTCGACATGAATTACTCGCGTAATGGGCTAACAGTTCTTGCAACTTATCCTGCAAAATAATTCATCACAAACATATATACTCACAACCATATGCATTGGCTTTTCATAGCCATAGTCACAGTTTCATACTACACAACTGCATACCAAACTTATACATACCATAATCGTCAGCTCTTACACAGTTACACAACATATACACATATCATCAATTTTCCACACCTGTGGATATCTCACACTACATCAGAAGCTAGTATGCACATGAAAAACGTTCTCAAAACATTTTTACAAAAAGGTGTGGATCACTGGCCAAAATCCCGAGTAGTAGTCCAAGCACAGAATGGTTGAAGACCATACCTCATCTTGCCTTCAACTCTTGCTCAGCTCCCACCTATACACCTATCTACTGTTGCTGATGATGATGATCTGCTTACACATAGCATAAGCAGAGAAGAAGAATAAAAGAGGGTCAGCTCATAGCTGAGTGAGATAATCATAGCATTGTGAGTTCATAACATAGCATACCACTACAATACATCTAGCAAACAAGCCAAAACACTAGGATCGGACCTCAGCCATCCTCATATCCCAATAAGCAAAAGACTCAACCACCTTGACTTATGCATATGCATCTTATCATGTTTTACTTATAGGCGCCTGGCTACTCCCATGCTAATAACTCTCCCGGGAAACATACCCCACATCCCGTCGGATGTAGTCATACATACCCCAACATCCCGTCGGATGTGGTCAACATACCCCACACCACTATGGGTGTAGTCATACCCCGACACCGCTCTGAGTGTGGTCATATCTCATAAGAATTCTTCAGTCACCACCACATGAAAGGTGTGACTATCATACATATCATAATAGAGTAATAGCATAGGGAGCCCTAATTACTATGTAGTTGACCGTGAGACCACAACCCTCATATTTGGTATCCTTATACATGATTCATATCTCATCTTGCTTAATCATAATTCATTACTTGCACATGTACTTGACCTGGCCATAATTGGCTCAACTAGGTAAATCAGGAGTCGTATAATTGCACTTCCTCGGGATAAACCCTCGTGCAAGTCATTCTCTTTAAACATCATAATATCACCCTGGGAAGTTTATTTCCCCCACTTGTGAATCCAAATACAACCACAATATCACATCATATCAAAACACCTGATCGAACAACCATGAATTCATATCAACGGTTAAGCCACAAATGGCAACATGTATGCAATCATCAACATAAACAAGGTCCATATCGGCTAGGGCAAATCAATAATATCATACAACAGTCCAGGGTTCATCATATAGCACAAAAGTCCATACACTCCTAATCATGTCATTCTAGTTCACCTAGGTCAATTCTGAGCATCAATATAATTATCGTGATACGACAAACCCGGTATGCCGTGCTAATCCCTCACCAGTTCTGGTCGTTCAAACACCGGTTCTAGCCTCCGGTACTAAAACATCAATTTCACGAACGAACCCCGAATTAAAATCCGAGACCGTCCTAATATCCCCTGCAGTATCCCCGTCAATATTAGTTCTGGGCTCCGGGTCAAATTCTTGATAAAAACACATCAAACCCTGGTCGGAGCTAAATTCAGCGGTTTGGACCCCGGCCTAATTAATAGCCGAAATTCAGGGATTAGAACTAGGGGATTGATTACCTCGCTGCAGGAAGCTCGTATATGAAATTTGGGCTCAATCCGGCTTCCGGATACTCCGAAACCCTAATTTGGCTTATCGGGAATTCAAGAAATTCCTGAACCAAAAACTCGTTTTAAAGCTCTAAATCGATAAATCACGATGTATAGATGAATTAAGCATTACTTACGGGATTTTTGGATCAGTGTAGCTCAAGAATCGAGCTAAGGAAATTTTCCCCGAGCTCCCCTGTGCGCGACTGTTGTCGCTCTGCTTTGTTTTGATTATCTCGGTGGAAATGAGAAAACGATGGTGATAATGGACGAGTGGGGGGGGAGAGAGATTAATATATATGCGTATACTTATCCGATCGATCGATAATCCGATTTTCGCCGAAATACTGTTAAAACGCTCGATTTTAAATCGCGAACATTCTAGCGATCGAAATACGATTTTAGTCGAAACGGGATGTTACAATTCTCCCCTCCTTAAAAGATTTCGTCCCCGAAATCTATCCTCGAGTCGATGGTACAAATCCGCTCGTTCCCCCCCTAACCTACACTATCACAAATCTTGTTACTACCTTACTTTTAGGTTAGGAGATTCATAAAATAGAGAGTAACACATAACACCTCAAGTTCCCATGTTTAGGTTTGAAAAACCTATACTGGGCTATCACAACAAAAGCACATCAGCAAGTTCAAAACATAACTTAGTAGGCAAGATTGTTAACCTGCAACGTAGGTTGCCAGTAATACAAGGTTATATCAACCTACAAAATGGTTGTCACCAGATCATCAAGAATCATATCCATGTTAAAATCTCTACCACCACAACTCATCTTGTTGACATAATCTAAAATCAACTACATTGCATAACTAGCCACCATACTTCTCGATCGGTTAGTAGTAACACTGAAAGTACTTCTGTGCAAGCTACAAGGAAACATTGGCCTTAGAGTGATCCACACACCATTAAAAATTTCTACCAAAGTCATTACTTGGACAACAAGATAAAAACTCCATAAAATTTTCAAAACCTTTTAAACCATAACTTTTCAAGATTCTTTCCAATGCTCAAAAACATGTTTGACCATGTGCAATTGACTATGCAACACATCATCACCTTTGGTCCCAATCCTGGAAAGTTTAGTGCAAATACAGGTATGGAGTACTCCCTCCCCTTACGAGGGTGATCAGTCCTCAAGAGGGAAAGTAACATACCCATAATGCAGAAAACAAACCAGCTCTGATACCAAACTGTAACACCCTACCCTATATGTTTTGCCTAATCATACTGTTCATACAACTGCAGCGGAATTAATCTCGGGTGTTACAATAATTATCAAAATTTACCTAAATAAAATTTCGACATGAATTACTCGCGTAATGGGCTAACAGTTCTTGCAACTTATCCTGCAAAATAATTCATCACAAACATATATACTCACAACCATATGCATTGGCTTTTCATAGCCATAGTCACAGTTTCATACTACACAACTGCATACGAAACTTATACATACCATAATCGTCACAACTTACACAGTTACACAACATATACACATATCATCAATTTTCCACACCTGTGGATATCTCACACTACATCAGAAGCTAGTATGCACATGAAAAACGTTCTCAAAACATTTTTACAAAAAGGTGTGGATCACTGGCCAAAATCCCGAGTAGTAGTCCAAGCACAGAATGGTTGAAGACCATACCTCATCTTGCCTTCAACTCTTGCTCATCTCCCACCTATACACCTATCTACTGTTGCTGATGATGATGATCTGCTTACACATAGCATAAGCAGAGAAGAAGAATAAAAGAGGGTCAGCTCATAGCTGAGTGAGATAATCATAGCATCGTGAGTTCATAACATAGCATACCACTACCATACATCTAGCAAACAAGCCAAAACACTAGGATCGGACCTCAGCCATCCTCATATCCCAATAAGCAAAAGACTCAACCACCTTGACTTATGCATATGCATCTTATCATGTTTTACTTATAGGCGCCTGGCTACTCCCATGCTAATAACTCTCCCGGGAAACATACCCCACATCCCGTCGGATGTAGTCATACATACCCCAACATCCCGTCGGATGTGGTCAACATACCCCACACCACTATGGGTGTAGTCATACCCCGACACCGCTCTGGGTGTGGTCATATCTCATAAGAATTCTTCAGTCACCACCACATGAGAGGTGTGACTATCATACATATCATAATAGAGTAATAGCATAGGGAGCCCTAATTACTATGTAGTTGACCGTGAGACCACAACCCTCATATTTGGTATCCTTATACATGATTCATATCTCATCTTGCTTAATCATAATTCATTACTTGCACATGTACTTGACCTGGCCATAATTGGCTCAACATAGGTAAATCAGGAGTCGGATAATTGCACTTCCTCGGGATAAACCCTCGTGCAAGTCATTCTCTTTAAACATCATAATATCACCCTGGGAAGTTTATTTCCCCCACTTGTGAATCCAAATACAACCACAATATCACATCATATCAAAACACCTGATCGAAAAACCATGAATTCATATCAACGGTTAAGCCACAAATGGCAACATGTATGCAATCATCAACATAAACAAGGTCCATATCGGCTAGGGCAAATCAATAATATCATACAACAGTCCAGGGTTCATCATATAGCACAAAAGTCCATACACCCCTAATCATGTCATTCTAGTTCACCTAGGTCAATTCTAAGCATCAATATAATTATCGTGATACGACAAACCCGGTATGCCGTGCTAATCCCTCACCAGTTCTGGTCGTTCAAACACCGGTTCTAGCCTCCGGTACTAAAACATCAATTTCACGAACGAACCCCGAATTAAAATCCGAGACCGTCCTAATATCCCCTGCAGTATCCCCGTCAATATGAGTTCTGGGCTCCGGGTCAAATTCTCGATATAAACACATCAAACCCTGGCCGGAGCTAAATTCAGCGGTTTGGACCCCGGCCTAATTAATAGCCGAAATTCAGGGATTAGAACTAGGGGATTGATTACCTCGCTGCAGGAAGCTCGTATATGAAATTTGGGCTCAATCCGGCTTCCGGATACCCCGAAACCCTAATTTGGCTTATCGGGAATTCAAAAAATTCCTGAACCAAAAACTCGTTTTAAAGCTCTAAATCGATAAATCACGATGTATAGATGAATTAAGAATTACTTACGGGATTTTTGGATCAGTGTAGCTCAAGAATCGAGCTAAGGAAATTTTCCCTGAGCTCCCCTGTGCGCGACTGTTGTCGCTCTGCTTTGTTTTGATTATCTCGGTGGAAATGAGAAAACGATGGTGATAATGGACGAGTGGGGGGAGAGAGATTAATATATATGCGGCCGCTTAATTAATATATATATATATATATATATATATATATATATATATATATATATATATATATATATATATATGGCGAGTTCTATGGTACCCTGGGTGAAATCCGGGGTACCGCATACATTGAGTATGAAAACACTATCTAGACCTTGAATTGACCGATCTTTCGGACATGATACTATACTCTAACACTTAAAGAGCAAAATCTAGGTGTTAACTCTCCCAATCTTATACTCCAAGATCAATTTAATTAGAAATAATAATCGACGGTTATGATTCATCCAAATATAGGCACAAAAAGGAATGCACCATCTTAGGGTTTATAGATTATGATTTAGATAATTATGACCTAGGGTTCACTCATTAAGGGTTAGGGTATAATATCAGACACAAAAATCCTGGTAATTCGAGGTCTAGATAGAGTTTCCATACTCGAGGTATGCGGTACCCCGGATTTCACCCGGGGTACCATAGAAGCCACCATATATATATATAATTAATACGTATACTTATCCGATCGATCGATAATCCGATTTTCGCCGAAATACTGTTAAAACGCTCGATTTTAAATCGCGAACTTTCTAGCGATCGAAATATGATTTTAGTCGAAACGGGATGTTACATTTTTCTCGTGGATGTTTCTCACCAATCAATCACACCCACCCTACCCTTCGATCCTACAATCAACTCGGAATCAACGACATCAACAAATCGTTAACCTCGTTCCCCTGTTCTTCACCCATGCTCACATTGGGGACAATATGTTTTGTAGTGTGTCGACGGGGCCGGGGGGCGGGGGGTCGTATTAATGCTTGTGGAATGTTTGTTATCAATTGATCTTTCTTATACTATGAATGTTTGAATGCTTCAACGAGAGATTTTGAGGGCTCCAAGTTGGCTCATTTGCTTGCAATGCAGTTACTTGCTTCGGATTGTTGAATCTTGCTCTTCATTGTCTTGATCAATGTTGAGGAACGTAGTGCGTGGGATGTCTTGAGTCGAAGTGGTTTTGTTTGATTCCTTTATTTAGGTGGGTATGTATGTTTGAAAAATAATATGTGATAGGTTTGCATGTGAGCGAACCCTAGTTCTCTTGGTTAGACCATTAGAAAGGTGCTCGGTTATGTGCTTTCTCGTGTTCAAAAAGAAAAAAGAGGAAAAAAGAGAGAGAATAAAGTGGGGTGTAGTTTCTAATGCAACATGGTGTGGCAATTCGTTCTAGAGAAATGGGAATGCCTTTTAGGACAATGTGCATGAGAGACCGGATAGCTTTCCATCCTCCCATGTACTTCCTCTCATGGGCCGAGGTATAGGTAGGAGAATTTATCCCTACTTGCCTTGCTAACAAGCACACAATAATAAGTGCCTAAGTGCACATGCTCATCTTAATATGAATGACTACCCGAATATGGGCATGGTTTTAATTTTCTACCCGTTTCATATGTGGGTATGGGTATGGGTAAAACCCGAACTATATTGGGTAGGGTAACGGATATGCACTATCCATCCCCGAACTGACCCATTGCCATCCCTAATCCGATCTCCCAATTGGATCGGGCGCAAACGCCTACGAAAAGGAATTTACCAAAAAAATACAACAAACTAAACAAAAGAAATCATAAGCAAATACACAGTGCGTGCAATGTGGGTTAAATAACTATAAACCATATTCCTAGAAATGTTTGTATTTCTTTGGTGAACTGCGGTAATTGAAAAACTAGCTTTTACCCGACCCATTGGTCAGATGAATTTCGTTTCATTTGTTGTTGTTTTATGTTAATACATTTATTTTATTTCGAAATGATTTTGAATTTTCTAAATAGTTTACTAATGATTTCAAAACAAAGTCGAGCTGCAGGAGAAAAAAAAATGGGGCGCTTTGCTCCGTCCTCTCTCCTCGAAAAAACCTCTAGGGTTCTTCTGTGCGTCTTCTCCTACCTCTTCGCTGTGTTCTCTAGGGTTGAGACCAGGAAGTTCACGGCATCACCTGGATGGCCGGTTAATCTTGGAGAAGAAATCGCGACGGAAGGAATCCGTGAAAGAAAGAAGGGCGAAGGATTCTTAGATGAAGTCGAGATCTCAGGTGGCGATCTATTTTCTCGCGATTGGGAGTTATCGCCGCAAAAGGGAAATCTCTGGAAATATACCCAAATCCGCCGGTGGGATGAAATCTCAAGGAAAAAATTGGGGATAAACATGAAATCAGAATCGGTTGCAGAGACGGTGCATATACTGGCACCGAAATGGGTATATATTACCTGTGGTCATAGGTTGGATCCTATCACTGAGTTTCTACAAAAAACTGCGCAAAAGGCAGAAGAACCAGAAGAGCTGGGTTTACAATACCATAGAGGTAATAAAAACATGATTGAACAGATCATTCTTCGATTGTATATTATTTGGCTCGTCCCCTACGTTGGTGCTCTGGTGTTCATTGCCCTGTTTCGTATCTTTTCCCAGCATTTTCAGGCTTGTGTTAGGAACGAAATCATGGCGGGCGAACCAATGGACGCGGACCAGATCGTGGAGTTTGAGTTGGATGATGTCGAGGACAGCATGAAGAGGGCTAAGCTGAGTCTAGTTGGTCGGCTCTTCATCGACAACCCACCCAGTCTGAAGACAATCCAAAAGATTGTTCAAGGTGAATGGGGATGTGCTGGGAACGTGACAGTCATTGAGGCTGGCTTCTCCAGTTCTTATTTGATGACGAAAGGGACAGAGACTGGGTTCTGCAACGTACACCATGGAAAGTGAAAGATTGTAGTTTGCAGCTGCAGGCGTGGGAACCAGTGACGCCGGAAGTGGTGGAGTCTCTAACGAAAGCCCCCTTCTGGGTCCAAATGTGGGGTATACCCTCACACTGCCGAACCATTGCGTTTGGGAGAAGAATGGCGGAGGCTAAGTTAGGGACGGTGCTGGACGCAGGACTGTTTGGTATCCGCGGAGTCCTGGGACACTTCGTTAAGGCTAGAGTGTCCTTGAATGTTCTGGAGCCGCTTCGATCCCAGTTGTTTGCTAGCAACCCAGTGGTGGGGAAGTTTTGGTTTACATTGGTGTATGAACATCTCCCCCTCTATTGCTATCACTGTGGGCGATTTGGTCATACTGGCCAGAACTGTGCGTTCTCGCCTCCAGCTGGGGAGGAATACTTTGGCCCAGGGTTGACGACAAAGGAGTCGGGGCATCGGTTGAATGAGAAGTTGATACCGATTCATGGAGAACCTATCCAAACATCAGTATGGGATAATCCTATTACACAGGGGAAGAAGCGGAATGGGGAGGAGGCTCAGATTGGGATGGCTACAAGGGAGGCGGATGAATAGAGCAGGGAGACGGTGTTGGCCTTTCCAGCGTGAGCTCCTTAGGCGAATCGACAGAGAACTTCACAAAAAGGAAAAACAAGTAGCTGCTGAGGGTGTCGAGGTGAGTCAGGGTGGGAAGCGTGGATCGAGTACAGGTGAGGCAATACAAAAGAAGGAGGTGGTGACCCAACGCGAGAGGAAGGGTCCAGAGAAACCCCAAAGCTCGAAGAAGGAAGCGTCGGACTCGCGGGGAAAGAAGGCGGAGATTGAAGGTAAAGCTGGTTCGGCAGCTTCTATGAAGAATGGGGGGAAAAAGAGTCGATTAAAATCAAAATACCCTTGAAAAAAACTGGTGGGGAGCAGGGGATACCCAAAGGAGAGGTTTCCTCGAAGGAAGGTAAGGAAATAATGGTGGGGAAAGGAAAAGAAGATGGGAAAGCAAAGGGAAAGATGGGGCAATCGGCGATCCAGGAATATGGGGGTAGGGGAGTAGTTGGTGGAGGTGTGGTGATCAAAGAGAGGCTGGGCAAAAGTAAGAAGGCAAATGGTGAGGAGAAAGAACAGGAGGTGTTGGGGCAGGGGGCGGCAGGTGAAGGTGGGGATAATGATGGACCCAATGTTGAGGAGAGTAAGGCTGGAGCTGAGATACACACACCGAATCAGGGTGCAGCAAGCGAACGCAAGGTGGCGTTTCAAATGAAGGCGCCAGATCCGGAAGATGATCCTGATAAGAAACGTACTACAGGGATGGTAGCGGATCTTGCTGAGGACCCTACTCCGGTCAAGAAACTCTGTTTAGAGGATGTTCCGGATTCTGAGATTGAGGACAAGAATGCAACGGTGGAGGAAGCCAGCCGGGAGTGGCCCTAGGTTGATAAATGAGACTTCTCACGTGGAATGTGCGTGGGATTGGGCCGTCCATCACATTTCAGTCTTTATTAGGAGTAGTTCGAGTCAATAATCCTGATGTAATTTTCCTTTCTGAAACTCGTTCGAGTCGTAGAGTGGTCTCTCGTAGGCTGCGGGCCTAGGTTTTTCGAATTTTTATTTGGTCGATGCTGTCGATTCAGCAGGAGGGTTGGCAGTTGCGTGGTCTCTTGAGAGCGGTGCCTCAGTGTTGTCGAGTTTTTCTTTCTTTGTTTCGGTTAGTTTGCGGATTAATGAAATAAATGTAGTTGTAGTATTTGTTTATGTGAGTTGTCGTGAGCAGGAGCGTATTCTTCAATTTGACAATTTACGCAGTTATTGTGCGGAATTACAGGTACCATATTTGATGGTTGGGGATTTTAATAGAATCCTGTCATCCGATGAAAAAAATGGGGGGAAATCTGTGGGTCCCGGCTCAATCTCAGAACTTTCGTTCGTTTGTTGATGGTTTGGGCATGCATGACTTGGGATTTCGTGGCAATCCATTTACTTGGTCAAATCGGAGAATGGGGGACGCTTGTATTCAGGAAAGACTGGACAGAGCCTTTGCCTCAGACCGGTGGGTGGAGCGATTTCCAGAATCATTTGTTAACCATGGCACTGACCTAGGGTCGGATCACCGGGCTCTGATTGTCGCGGATAGAGAATGTAAACGAGCCACGAAGCCTCTTTTTCGTTTTGACGCTAGATGGGCCTCCAATCCGGAGGTGAAGCCGTTTGTTGAAGAAATCTGGCAGGAACACATCCAGGGGTCACCCATGTATCGGTTGTGGATCCGGCTGAAGAGATTGAGACATCGTCTTCACCAATGGAGTAGGGCTGGCACTTCTAATTCGGCGAGACAAATTCGTACGCTAGAGACGGAGATTGCTGCCCTCAAAACGGAATACCCTATTGATTGGGAACAAGTGAATAGGTTGGAAGGAGATCTTACCAGGAAATGGGCTGAGGAGGAGCTATATTGGAGGCAGAAATCTAGGATCCGGTGGCTGAAGGTGGGGGACCAAAATTCCTCGTATTTCTATACGGTGACTAGGGCCCGACGGAGAAGGAATTTTGTGGAGAAGTTGCTGAGTGAGGAAGGAGAGTGGGTGGAGGAGGAGGAGGAAAAGGCGGGGATGGCGGTCAACTTTTACTCGTCCCTATTTACCTCGGAATGTGAGGAGGAAGGAATATGGGAGAAAGTGGATGCATTACCCATCGATCGGAGGGTCACTGATGAAATGAACACCAGCTTAACGGCAGAGGTGACCCCGGAAGAGATCCGGCGTACGGTATTTGGAATGGGTTCAACACAGGCTCCGGGGTCGGATGGCTTTACGGGCAAGTTCTTTAAGAGCTTTTTGAGCATTGTAGGGCCTTCGGTGGTTGAAGCTGTGCGCTCATTTTTTTGCAAATGGGCGTATTTTGTGTAGCTTTAACCACACGTGGCTCACGTTGATCCCTAAGGTGGACAAAGTTGAACACATGCGCCAACTAAGACCGATTAGTCTTTGTCAGTTTGTCTATAAGATCATATCAAAGATTATGGCGGAAAGGATGGCAAGCTTTCTACCGGACATTGTTTCGTCGGGCCAAAATGCTTTCATACGGGAACGCCAGATTGTTGATAATGTTCTTATTGGGCATGAGATAATGCATTACCTGAAAATTAAGAAGAAAGGGAAGAAAGGGTACACCGCTCTGAAGGTTGATATGGAAAAGGCCTATGATAGAGTGGAGTGGTCGTTCTTACTGGCTGTCTTAAAAAAGTTGGGTTTTAGCCCGGTGTGGATCGAGTGGATTCGGGAATGTGTGTCGACATCGACTTTCTCGGTTTTGATGAATGGTAAACCGGTTGGGTTTTTCCGGGCAACCAGGGGGCTACGACAGGGCGATCCCTTGTCGCCGTTACTGTTTGTGTTATGTACGGAGGGTTTTGCGGCTTTACTTAGACATGCAATTGCGAGGGGGAAAATTGAGGGGGTACGCGTGAACCCTAGGGCTCCACGGGTTACTCATCTCTTTTTTGCCGATGAATCTTATCTCCTCTTCAAAGCGTCACTGCATGGGTGCAAAGATTTATTAGAAGTGCTGAAGGAGTATGAAACACTAAGTGGACAGAAGATGAATCTGGCTAAATCGGTTGTCTGCTTTAGTGCGAACTTTGAGGTGGAGGAGAAGCAGGAGATGGCAGAGCTGTTAGGGGTGGGGGCGATTGGGGTTCAGGATAAATACCTGGGTCTACCGTCCTTGATAGCCCGTTTGAAGGCAGATACCTTTCGGTTTTTGGAGGAAAAGCTTCTCCAAAAAATTCAAGGGTGGAAGCAACGACATTTGTCTCCGGCTGCGAAAGAAACTTTGCTATAGGCAGTGGCGGCAGCCCTACCGGTACATGCGATGGCTTGTTTCAAGATTCCTGCAACTTCTTGTAGGCGTTTGAACAAGCATATGGCTCGGTTTTGGTGGGGTTTTGTTGAGGGTCGCCCAAAGAGTCATTGGGTGTCTTGGAAGAGGCTTTGTCGGAGTAAGCATGAGGGTGGCTTAGGGTTTCGCCGGTTTGAGCTCTTTAACCAGGCTCTTCTGGCGAAAGTGGCTTGGCGGATCCATTCAGAGCCACAATCCCTGATAGCTCAAATTTATAAAGCTAAATATTTTCCAACGGGCTCGATTTTCACGGCCACTACGCGATCCCGTCCATCCTGGGGATGGCAGGGGGTGTTGTTTGGCTGTCGATTGTTACGGCAGGGGATGACTTGGCAGATTGGATCGAGGGAGACCATACCAATAGTGTCAGAAGGTTGGATTCCTTTAGTCCATCCTTCAACACCTGGTTTGCAGATGGGGGTGCCGTTGGCGGGTACTGAGATGGTGTCGGAGCTGATCGATCCGGAATCGGGAAACTGGTGTATGGATTGTTTGAATTCGGCATTTCATCAAGAGACGATTCGAGGCATTCTTCAAATCCCGTTACCGCAGATGGCATTACCGGACAGATTGGTTTGGAGGGAGGACCCTTCGGGGGTTTATACGGTTAAGTCCGGGTACAGGTTAGCGGAGTGTAAGTCCCGTCGTGGGTGGGGAGGTAAAGCGGAATGTAGCACACTGGATCGAACGCTTTGGATTAAGGTTTGGGGTATGCCAGTCCAGCCGAAGCTCTTGCGTGGGAGCTTTTGCGGCGGATCCTACCAACGATGGAAGCATTGCGTGAGAAAGAGGTGGAGGTCCTTGCGAGGTGTCCAGTGTGCTGGGCGCCGGAGGAGTCCACCGAACATCTCTTTCTGCAGTGTCCGGTGGCGCGAGGATTGTGGGAAGCCGCAGGGTTGGCTGCTGAGCTAGAGGTTTTGCCGGTGGGAAGTTTTAACATATTTTTTACGCGATTTTTGGAGAGAGACGGGTCACCTATGCGTGTTGTGCGTTTGATGTGTTTACTGTGGAGGATATGGAAGGGGAGGAACTTTGTGGTCTTTGAGGGACAGCAGATTCTCCCGAGTATTCTTCGACAGGAGTTTCTACATCAAGTGTCGGAATGGGAGCAACTTCCCCAGGGGGATGGGAATGGTGTGGGTGAGCCTTCGGGGGGCCTTGGTACTGATCAGCCTACGGTGGATGCTGGTTCTGTGGACGGTGTGGTATGCTCCTTTGATGGGGCAGTCCGTGACGGGTCCCGTGCGGCAGGTGGGGTGGTCTTAAGAGAGCCAGGGGGAGTGGTGTTTGCTGCGCAAGGGCTGATGTTTACCGGTCTGCAAGATCCGATGCTTGTGGAACTGTCAACGTTGCGGGATGCGATGCGGTGGTGTCAACATCGTGGCCTGGAGGCTGTTACGTTTGAGGGGGATGCCAAGATTGTGATCGACAAGGTTAACGCTAGGGATGTTCGTGCTGCTACTGGTGGTGCTCTGTTTGAGGAAATTCGCCAGCTTCTCTTGCTGTCCCCAAGATTTAGGGTGAAATTTGTGGGTAGACAGAACAATAGGGTAGCCCATATGGTGGCTAAGAAGGCCCTGTCTTTGTTTCCTGCGGGTTGTAATGGGTTTGATTTTTGTGGGTGGCTTAGGTCACAGGCCTTGTAACTTTGGGTTCTTGTTTAATGCAAGCTATCTTTTCGACAAAAAAAAAGATTTCAAAACAATCTCTTTACTACTTGTTGATTGTGATATTAGAGATAATTAATTCATATGTATTTGTGTTGATCAGGTAATCCTAGCATATTGCTGCCTATATTTTTTTCACATTTCAAACTAAAATTTTGCACTTCTTATTGTTAGAATAAATTGTTTAAAAATACTTCTTCACAGGATTCAGTACTATTAATGTCTATCTATTGAATCCAAACGAAACTAATTAGACAATTATGCATTGTAGTTGTAATTATAAACTCTGAGAGATTAGGCTATTGGCAATATTTGAAAGTTGTGTGGCGGGTTGCTGTACAATGTGTGGCCTTGTATAGTACATATTGTAACCTTTTTAAAACAGAAATTAGTTGCGATTTTCCTTTAATGAAGTAAAACTGTACTTACTGATGCTTTCAACGTAACCTACCAGGTTCCTTGCTTAGTTGTTAATCAATGTGAATGGCATTAAGCATCTAAACTATAGGTGTCAAAACATAGCCCGACCCGATTAACCCGACCCGCAACCCAAATTGACTAAAAGTCAACAACCCGTAACCCGCCCGACCCGCAACCCAACTAACACGCAACCCGACTAACTCGCAACCCGATTAACCCGAACCCGATTGACCTGCAACCCGACTGACCCGCAACCCGTTTAACCCGAACTCGATTGACCCGAACCCGACTAACCCGTAACCCGACCGACTCAACCCGAATTTCATCTAATCCACTTGAATAATTATAAAAATACACAATACATAGTTTTTCAAAATAAAATTTTTCATTCTATAACTTAAGTAAAATTATTTTGTCATTTCGTATAAGAAATTTTAAAAATATGAAACTCACTTGATATTACGTATTTTAAGAAAACTACAAAAATTGAAACATGAAGCTTACTTGAGATCATGACAATATTAATATAATATATAAATTAAAATTTTGGTTAATTTAACTATTCAATAAAATTATCAATTAAATATAATAAAGTAAAGTAATATATTTAATAATTTGATATTTTTAAAAGAAGAGGAAAATTTTGGTGTATTCAAGATTTTGGGAAGAGAAAGAAGAAGGAACTTTGGTTCTTTAAATTTTTTAGAAAAGAAACAAGTGGTAATTTTGGTGGTTTTGATATGTGGGAAGAGAAAGAAGTGGGAAAGTTTGATTCTTTTGATTATGAAAGAGAAATAAGGAGGGAAACTTTTGACTTTTCAACTTTTTGTAGAAGGAAAGAAGATGGTAATTTAGTTCTTTCAATTTTATGGAAGAGAAAGAAGAGGGAAAATTGAGTTTTTCTAATGTATGGAAGGAGAAAGAAGGAGGGAAATTTTAATATTTTTGTGAAAAGAAAGAAGGAAACAAATTTGGTGTTTTCAATTTTTTGGTTTTTCATAATTTTAGCTTTTGAAATATGAATCTTTAACTTTTATATGGAGGGCATGACTAGTTAAAATTGCTTTGAAGGCTAATATGTATATATGTATGTAATTTTTTATGGGCTAATAAATAAATTAACCATTAGTTACAACAATTTATACTAAACTTGATAAGTAATATTTGACGGCTCGTTGTTTAGGATATAAAGTATATGGTTAGGGTATAAGGTACATATGGTTTAGGGTGTATATGGTTAGGGTATAAGATATTGATGGTTTTAATGGTTCTAAGTTTTTTATTAACATATGTTCACTTGAAGTCATTTGAAGTCTTTAACTGCAGGAGATCCCTTTTTAATTTATGTTTATGGTACGTGGTTAGGGTACAAGGTATGTGGTGTAAAGTATAGGATATATGATTAGGGTATAACAATTAGCAAATATCACTTTTTATCTATGTTTTGAAAATCAAAGTATGAATTTCACTTTTAAATTAACTATACTAGCAAAATCACAACTCAAGGACATATGGTTAGGGTATAGGTTATGTGGTTAGTGTATGATGTATTGATGGTTTAGGGTATACAATCAACAACATATACTAACTTAATATTGTTGATTGAGGGTAAAGCTAAGTGTATATGATATATGTTATTGAGTAAGTTATGATTGAAGTCACAATAATTTTACTAAATTTGATAGGTAATCTTTAATGGTTCAATTTTTAGGATAATTCGAACAATTTTACAAATAACTCGTTTGGCAACAGTTTACTAAAGTTATTTGGGCAATGAGTTATTTTGAAATAACTCCTTTTATCACTATGCTTTTGCCAAATACCACACGCCAAATACCAGATTTGCATGGTTATACTAAACGAGATACTTTAATCCAATTACTACTGAATTAATACTAAAATATCAAATAAATAATTAACGGTGTCTTTTAGTTGCAAATATTGATATCACCATTACTATTAGCTATAATACTTTATCAATTATGATTAATTACATAACAAGTTTGCAAGTCATACAAATTGATTTAATATTTTGACTAGTTTTTTTCAAAAAAATAAAGTATATATATACGAGGTAGAAATAAATTGGTTAAAAAGTTGAGAAAATATTTTAAATTAGTGTAATAAAATGTGTAAGTTGGTAATGAGTAATGAGTTAAGTTACTTGATGCGCTGGCCCGAACAACCCGAAACCCGACCCACCCGCAACCCGCCCGACCCAAAACCCGATGAACCCGCAACTCGATTTGCCCGCAACCCGATTGAATCCGAACCCGCAACCCGACTAACCCGCAACCCGTTTGAACCCGAATCCGAACCCGATGAACCCAAACCCGATGAACCCGCAACCCGACTAACCCGCAACCCGTTTGAACCCGAACCCGATTGAACCCAGCCCGAACCCGCCCGAACCCGCCCGAACCCGCCCGATTGACACTTATAATCTAAACCACCACCCACACCCCCAAGATACTCAAACTATCAATGTTTAGGACTTTGGTTGAAGTGAATTGATCCAACGAAGTACATAAATTAATGGAAAATACAATAACTTAAGAGACTTTTTAATATGAATTATAGGCATTTATATGACTTTAAGACACAAATATATAACAAACACAACATAAAGCTTTCAGGCAAGCCAAAGGTAATATAGCCTAGCGATGAAACCGTTGGTCTGGTTGGCTCATGATGTGAGAGGTCCTGAGTTCGATCCTCAGCGGCGGCGTTTGTGTGTTCCCGGAGGCATCTTTGAGTGCCGAGAACGAAGTCTCCCAATGTTGTGTCTTGTACAGGTGCTCTCCAGATTTAGTAGATTAGGGAAATAAATAGCCATCTATAGACCCCTATAAAAGGCTGAAAAAGCCAAAATTCGAATCATTAAAGTTCTTAATCCCATTCCCAATCGACCATATTTAGCAAATTTGTAAAGTGGAATGATTCTGGTCGGAAATAATTTAACTCCTGAATTCGAAATTATGCCATGAAAATAGAACATTAAAGGGCAAACACAATCTGTTGATCCCCAAAGCATATAATCGAGAAGATCCTAAGTCTGGCATTCTATATCCAAAAATGGCAAAACCATTCTTAATCAGTGTTAGCATAGCTTGGGTTGACTGGAAACTAACAAAGTTCAGAGTACTTAAATGAATGATTCAATGGCAAATCAATTGCAAAAATGAAAACATTCATAATGCAATGGCCAAGGAAAGTGAGCAACCTAGTTTTTTTTTTTTTTTTACAAAAGATAAATCGATATAATGTGAGAAACCTAGATGGCATCAAGGAATGTGCAAACAAAACAAAAAAACACTACATGCAATGGACAGATGCATTTCCCAAATCCTAGTTGGCAGGAACCTATAGAAAGAGAAGAACCTGTGGCATTACTTGTTCTTGCTCTTAGAGAACGATCACATTTAGTTGATAGTTTTTGGAATCTTTACAACATAAAAACATCATTATAGCTCGATCTGTACTTGTTACCAATGTCATGACAGAACGATCACATTCCTGACCTACTTTTCATTCTCGATACTCGTACTGATTTAAAAAATTAGAACATTGGAAGAGAGGAAGATTAATAAAACGTCTCACCAATGCATAGAACTTCCATATCCGTATCTTCCACATCTTATAACAATCTCATACACCAGTAGCCCCTGAGGTTTGCTACGAAAATGTAACTAAGGAAAAAGGGTTTACCTCAAAATCAATCTGGAGAGCAGAGAACACACTGAAAAGGCAATCGATTTAATTGGGAACCCTCACATTCCAGTGATGAGTGAGACTGAGGAATTCTAGCGACAGGAGCATCGGCAGAGTTAAAATGATTCCCCTTGAACTCGGAACAATAAGATTTTCATGTAAATATGAGCATCTATTGATGGAAGAAACAATAATCACCTCAAAAGTTCACAATCCATCAGTGGTACCAGCAGACATACAACTTTGTGAATGAATTCATTAACAACTGATAACATATCATCTATGTATATCCAAAGAGAAAGAAATATTAGTGTCTAATAAAAGATACCAAACAATCTTTAATACTGTTAACACGGAAATATTTTCTTAATACTTGTCTTCTATGTATGACAATCAAGCATCTCGGGATTCAGATATCATTCCCACCAAAACAAAAAGTAGTTCACAAACAGGGGACATAGACCATTTTTCTCTTCTTCGAACTCCAAATGTTGCATATATAGGAAATAAGGTTGAAAGAAGATCATACCTTCTTATCCTTGTTTTTGCATGCTTAATCATTTTTCTTTCCCTCTCTTGCTATATTGCTCCTTCCCTAGCCCAAAAACAGACCACACCGGCATAAACGAAGCACAAATCACTAATGGACTTATTGGTGGAACTCAATACAAAACTTGCCTACTATCTCCAATAAAGTGAGTTCTGTGCATCTAAAATAGCAAGTCCTAAAAGTAAATGAAATCAGAGTCGGAGGCCACTACAAACAGTTCAATGAATTGACGGTTCCACCCAATAAAGAACCAAAATGTGAACGATCACTTACCCAAAACATCAATCAAAGTATAATGCTATGAAATTCAACTGAAATGCAAGAAATTGATTTGTTCGATCTACTATTAAGCATAAAACTTGCTCAACTCCCACCAAATTTTACAGAACTGAAATTGATTCCACCTGGATAGGGTATGCTATAGATCAACCGAATGATGGATAGGAAGAAGATTTTAAGAGAGAAACTCACATAGATAGGCCATCCTTGAGTATCGATCTCTCCTCCGCCGTCCAGTGGCGAGAGATGCGCTTCAATGGGAAGGTGAAATCAAGCTCTGGATTATTGTTGGACGCACTGTTTCCGATGGAAGAAGGAGGAGTTTCGCAATTTGCTCCAGTGTTGCATATGCCTACCAAACAGATTTGCCATAAAACCTGTCTAAGTGCCTCTGCCTTCGAATCCCCTGAGAAACCCACAAGAGAAACATCATCATCTCACCGCACTCCAATTCGACTCACTTGCGCCCTCTCTACTTCCTTTCATCCCATCGTCACCGACGCCCTAGCTTCCGCGCCTTTTGGCAAGACTTCTAAGTGTCGCTTCCTTTGTTCTTGCAACGCCAATATCAGCCTCTCATTCTTTGAATCAAACCCAGGAATCATATCAATATAAATGCTTGAGAAAACAGAACTGAGATTGGGATTTAGGTGGAAGTGGGTTTTATACTTATACCAGTATATAATGAACTGGCCAGGAATCGCTACTGCTTAATGGAACTTACCCCATCCGGCAGCGGGATTGACGAATCGTCGATTCCCCGGCCAGAGTAGCAGTTCTTCTATGGAAGTGGAGGAGGTTGGTGGTGTAGAGCTGCGCTGGAGGCAGATTCGACCGAGAGTGGAGGCAGATTTGGCCGAGTAGCAGTCGGAGTAGCGGTTCTTCGATGGGAGTGGAGGAGGTTGGTGTTGTAGAGCTGCGTCGGAGGCAGATGCGGCTGAGATTGGGGTTCTTTCTGATGCGGGAAGGAAATAGAGGGAGAGGGAGGACGGTTTCAGTCTACTGAAGAAGAGAGAAAACCCGCTTAAATGGGCTGCCATGTCAGCCTCCTAAAATCACTCTACGAGCAGAAAATTTTGAATGGGTGATGCCATTTTACTTTTCAGCTATAAATGATACTGTTGAAATATCCCAAGGGGTCGTTTGGATACATGAAAGTGGGCAGGGATTTGGCCCAAATTCGGGCCCGTCCAGGAATTTAAGCAATTCCCTTGTTTGGATAGGTCATACAAACAACCGAGATTTGGGCCTCCAGAATTTTCAAATCCGGCCCGATCTGGAATTGGAATTAGCTGCCAGCCCCCAGGTATTTTAAATTCCAGCCCTTATTATTTTCTTATTCCCAGCGTGTCCCTAGTGTGTCGTCTATTGCTCTCCCTCATCTTCCTTCTTCCCCGAACAGAATCTCCTGCCGGAGTCGGTGATCCCAACGGCGACCCAGTCAACCTAGTTGGAGTAGGCCTCACCAAAGCAATCTTTCGCTGCCGCCGAATCTGTAAAGAAGAGAGGCAGATCGCTAAATGATGGGCTTCATCGACGATGAAGAGAAGTCTCCTTCCCAATCAAAATCGGTAGCACATTGAAGCGCTTCACGTGGGATGGAACTGGCCGCTTTGTGACTCGATGAGATTATGGGCAGATTCAATCGCCGGCGGGAGACAAGCGGAGGAAGAAGGGAGTGAGGAAGATGATTGACCGATTTCTGGAAACCCCCAGATCTGGAGGGTTGGGCTTCGCGAGCTTTCCAATGGTCGGAGTCGAGCTTACCTCCGCTTGCATCTTCGTCGCTTCGAGACCAATCCATTCCCGACCACCCATCTGTCACTGATCTGCTGAGGCGGATTCGAGGCGAGACAATACTGTTCGGGTTGGAAGGAAATTAGGAAGATGAAGAGGGGAAGGGAAACAGAGTGGCGGATTGAGAAGATAATGGTGGCGGGGATTTGTTCTTGTGGAAGGAAGGTCTGGGTTGTGAGTTGAATTGAAGACGGTGGTGGGTAGTGGTGGAGGCGATCTGTACTTTTGTGTCTGAGGAGAGGAAATTGGTGTTGGTGTGTGTTGGTTGGGGAAAATTACATAGGCAAAGAGGAGGGAGAAGTACATTAATTTCCCCTCCATGAATCCCTACCATAATCTTCAACATCACAGGATAATCTTGAACGTTTGCCATGTCCCGGAGTTTGCAGGACCAATCTCGACCACAGAAGATTGGTAGCCGCGTCACTAGTCCAGGGAGTGTGCGTCCTGGAAAGACACCGCCAACAGAAGAGGTACGGCCCCGAAGCACAAGCCACACCATGGTGGACATTCTTCGATTTCCAGCTCGTCAACCTCCTCCTCGACGACAACGACAAGTCCATCTTCAGCGCCATTTTCGAATACAAAAAAACCACTACAACCACCATCTCCGATCCTCCACCAGACGGTAGTAACAAGAATCGTCAAATCTCTGGTGCTCTAGTCCCTCCAGGCTTCCACCAGCACGCCCCGATCTACACCATCGCCTTCCGCGGGACACTAAACAAGCGCGACTCGATCTCCCGCGACATCGAGCTCGACCTCCTCTGCATCCGCCACAAGCTCCACAAGAGCTCCCGGTTCCGCGTCGCGGTCCAGGCGGTCCACGACATGATCGCCTTCCTCAGCTCCGACAACCTCTGGCTCCATCGCAGAGGAGGAAGAGAAGTGGGGTTAGGTGGAAAGGGTAAAATCGTATTATGCTATTTGTCAATAAAAACAAATTTCTTATTAATGAAATTCTTATTGGTAAACAAACAGATAAATTGGTCAAATTCTTTGTTTAAAATCTCTGATTTTTTAAATGAAGGAATTAAGTCCAAATTCCTTGTTTATACTTTTCCCATCCAAACGAAGCCCAAGAGAAAATGTTGCCCACAGAAAAGAAAACTACCAAGCCCAACCAAAGCAGTGCCTCCAGATTTCCCCCCAATTCCTTATCTCTCAGCCAGCACAACGTTCTACTCCAATCCCAGTTCTGAGCTCCAATCCCATCCCCAGCAGCATGGTTTTCGCAATCTTCACTTCTTTAGCCCAGTCTTCTGTGCACGCTCTCTCTTCTCCTACCAAGTTATCATCTTCACTGAGAACTCCAGTCGGAATCCCGAAGTTTGTAGCTCCAGGAAGGCTAATTCGGGTTTCTAACCGAAGATTGCGCCCAGTTTGCTTCTTCAATGCTGGAGAAGAGAAGTCGAAGACCAAACTTGAGCCTAAGGTTCGGCTATGCTTCGAGATTCTGTTTTGATAGCGCTTTGTCTGTTTCTCCTTTTCAAATTTACAGACTTTTTGGGGATGTCTTGTTGCGATTTTAGGAGACTGGATTGGATTGGCCTGCTTTCAAGAGATGGGACGTGCCATGGGAGTGGCCAACTGTTTCATTAACATCACTTGCCTGTGGAATTAGGTTCTGATTTCCGCTTGCTCCTAATTTTGATGTGTTGATTCTCAAAATTTTCTTATCTGGGTACTTGTTTCTTGGGAAAAGATTATTTTACTGATGCAATCATGGGAATACGTAACTAACTGTTGTAGTTTGAATTGGTGTATGATGTTGGCTAGCTACACAGAAAGTGAATTAACTTTTTAGGCAGGCAGTTTTATTTTGACAGGGTTCGTGGAGGTTGAGACACTGCCATTTCTGGGAATTAAATTTGAACAGTTGAGTTTAGATGAGAAGGCTGAGATGTTATTTTTGGATCAAAGGTACAGGGGATGACTTCATTTCTTAGCAAAATTGGGAATTCCACGGGTTTCTGACTTTTCTAAACTTTGCTCCTACCCAGTCTAACAACAGCAGTCGTACTTGGAGTTATGTATAGTATTACGAAGAGCTTTGGACCACTTCCTGAAGATATCTATCGCTATGGTAAAGCAGTCTTAATATGTTGTTTGATTACAACTTCTGCAGATTCAGTTCGGCAATGGCTCATTTATTGTAATCATTCTGCCATTCAAGCAGTAAAGTTTCAGGATGGTTTGATGTTTTGCCAGATTTCAAGGAACCCTTCAACCTGCGAAGAGGCTGGTTATTGTGGGCTGGAATAGGTCTTGGAAGTGCTGTGCTTGCCATTGCATTGACGGGATTTGTTGTCTCTACTTTTAATGGCGAGACTCAAGAACGTGAGGTTAGGAACTAGTTTCTTACCTTCAATCATTGTTTTTTTAATTTATGGAGAAGTACTTGGTAGTGTATGTTTCAAATGGCTAGTGCCATGGCTGTATTAAGTCATGCCAACTTGGAAATCTCTCTTCTTTTTAGTACACTGGCGAGTTATTTCCAGTAAGTCTCTTTCCATTTCTTGTTTAGGTGGGACATCTTACTGGCAGCTTATTAGTCCCATGTTTGTCTAGTATAATCTAATTGGTCGGTGTTCTAATTTCTTGATGTTTCTTTCTATGAGCTTCTTTTTCTTGATCTTTGTACATCCTATATTTTGTCCTGTAAGGTACCTTTCACTTCTATTTATTGCAGGCTGATGCTCTTGTTCGGCTTCTTCCACTGATCGGATCCTCAGGCATCAGGTAAGTTCGAAATTGCTACCATGTAAAAAAGTGAATGTTGAAATCTCTTTCCCTTCCACTGTTTGAATTTTGAGTATGGATTGAAACTGCATTACTTGTTTTCGCCACCGTTGCAGCACTGGTTTACTGCTAGTAATCACCGGTGTCCTTGCTCCAATTTTGGAGGAGAATGTCTTTCGAGGATTTTTCATGGTTTCTCTTACGAAGTGGTATATAACTAATATGAGTTTGTTAGTTATACATTGATTATTCTGCCTGCTATGTGCTGACGGACTATACTTCTCTCTCTCCTACTTCCCTTAGGGTTCCAACACCAATAGCTGTTGTGATTAGTGCAGCAGTATTTGCTCTAGCACATCTAACTCCAGGAGAGTTTCCCCAACTGTTTGTCTTAGGTATATACTTGCACACTTGAATGCACAGCTTTGGTTGATTGTACAGCTTTGTTTCCTTGATGAGTAACTAAGAGAATTCGGCAAACTTGATTAGGAACTCTGCTTGGATTTTCCTATGCTCAAACACGGAACCTTCTTACTCCAATTACCATTCATGCTTGCTGGAACTCTGGCGTGATCTTGGTTCTTACCTTGCTTCAGGTACATTTTTTTCCTCCTCTAGTTCAATCTTTCCCAGTCTAGTATATATCTCCTAGCATCCTGCTTTGAATACTCAAATCCTAGCTCCATAGTAACGAATCTTACATTTGAAATTTTTTGAATGCTGTTAACCCGATGTTGTTTCTTTTGGCTCTTCCATTTCTCAGCTCCAAGGATATGATATCAAAGAAATATTGCAAGCAACCCAATAAGGGTAAGGAGTTTCATATCCTCTCACCGACGCTGCTTCTGCTAGAACTTTACTTCATCTGCTGTTATGCATGGTTTGGATGCAACATTAAGATAATGGAAGATATAGATATATGGGTTAGTTATAGATTTCGGCTGGTCAAGCTCAAAATAAATCTTTAGGGTCTAGTGCCAAAGTTCAAATAGTTGTGTTTGGTATGTTCATGCCGCTAGACTGGTTGGATGAGATCTGGGCTCAGTAACGTATGTAATTGTTTTGGCCTTGGGGTCATGAATCACCATATAGATGGCAGCATCGGTTGGTGCAATATTATAGTTGCGTTATGATAATCCGTTAAAATTGGCGTTTAGTTGTCAAGATTCAAGAATCAACGCGTCAAATGTTGATGTTTCACTTACAAAAGGAAGGCATTTAGGCGTCAAATAATTATTCGTCATGCATACTTTGACCTTTGTTAGGTAAACTGTTAACTTTAAAAGTAAAATAAACTTCAAACTTTAAGTACACACAAACGATATTGACCTCAAGTTTAGGATATAACTGTCTTTATTGAAACTTTGTGATATATATAAAAATGATATTATCCCTTTATTTTATTTATATCTCGTCTAGCACAATTAATAAATTAACATGAGTGGTACTATCATTTCTCTTTATAGGCGTCACGGGTGCCCACCAGAGGTTCTTTTGAATAGGTCTCAGGTCTACTCTTATGTAGATTTTAACTCATACCACGGGAGCTAAGCTGGGGTAGGAAGATAAACTCGTCTTCAACCGACGTGAGGTAGAAGAAGAAAGAAAGAAAGTTGGGATTAGTCTACGCATGTGCTTGTCAGTTTTTGTATTTTTAATAATTGGACGTAGGTCATCCTAACTTTCATTCAAAATCAAACGGGATTCGAAAATCTCCTGAAGGTCATACATAAGCCAATAGTACAAATCTGGATCATAGACATGAAAGGTATGGAGACCCAAAGGGACCGAGTATCCCCTACTAGCAATAAAATCTACACACTTGTTCCCTTATTTGTACATATGCGAAATATCAACTTGCCAATTACGACCTTGGAGGTCCTAGATGATTGTTGTGTGACGATGAACATTATCATCCTGGCGAAGGAGCTAAACTGTACATATGGAATTTAGCTGAGCTAGCACTCGACGGTAACCAAGGTCCCAAGCCAACTGAATCCCTCTCTACATCACCTTGCAATTCCGCTAAGGTGATAGAGCACATGCTTAGGTTGAAAGAAAATGTCGCTAAGCAGTCATGTGTTAAACCGGTAACTGGCAATGTTGGTTGGCGGTAGTAAAAAACTGCATTTGGTATTCCAGATTATGCCCGATTAGAAACCAACAGTTGGCAATTAAATCAGATAACCAATAACCCTTCTCTTTTGAATTCTTCACGCTCCCGTTCGATCGCATAAATATATATGAATCCACCAAATACTGTAGCCTGCACTAAAGCATGTTCCGGCTCCCTACTTGCTTGTTTATGCTTCTTCTCGCCGTTGCTATTTACAGCCTGTTTGGATACAATTCCATAAAAAATGGAAATAGAATTTTATTTTCAATTCTAACTTTTACGGTATTCCATTTTCAATTTTTGTGTTTGGTATAATTCCCACAACTATGGAAATGAGTTGTACTTTTACCAATTATTAATAATTTTGTATATTTTTTTATCTTGAGAAATGAGATATAAATGAGAAAGAAAGAGAGGAATATGATAGTGGAGTGATAAAATAACAATAAATATGCAGGAAAAAATCCCACTGTACACACGTTCTTAAAAAAAATTCCCAAAATACATGAGTTATAAAAAAATTTCCCAAAGTACACATGTTTGAGCATCACCGTTTTAGACAAAAGCGGTGAAGGTCATCACCGCTTTTGACCAAAACGGTGAATGCTTCATCGTCTTAAACAAAAACGGTGAAGTATTCACCGTTTCAAACTAAAACGGTTAAGTTTTCACCGCGTTAATTTACAACGGTGAATACATCACCGTTTTGGTCAAAAACGGTGAACTCATTCATCGTTGTCAAGTAACGCGGTGATTATTTCCCACGTTTCCCACCCCTGGTAGGTCAAAATTAGGTCGCAGCTACCACCTATTCACCGTTTGAGACAAACGCGGTGATGGTGTTCACCGTTTTCGACAAAAACGGTGAATAGTAGGCAGATTTTCCTATAAATTGCACACCACCAGCAGTTGTAAAAACATAACCACTCCCCTTTCTTCAAATTTCAGCAGCCAAAATCGAGCATAATACACAGAACAGAAATTTTTCGGTATGTTGAGACTTTTCGTATTATAGTCTAATTATGTTTTTAGTAGTTATAGTATGATTTAATTTTCGTATTATGTTGTTGTTAGTTAGTTGAACTTATGTTCGTTAGTTATAGTATGATTTAATTTTCGTATTATGTTGTTGTTAGTTAGTTGAATTTATTTTCGTTAGTTATGGTATGATTTAATATTAGTTGTACAATATGATTTTGGTTAATTTTACTGTCTTTAAGCTAATAGATACTTATTGTAAATTGTAGATATGGGTAAATTCAAGAAGTTTCATCTTACTATTCGGTGGAATGGAAGGGTGACAAACTCTGACATAGGCATTGATTATGAGGACGGCGAATCCATTATGCTGAAAATTGATTCCCGATTCAATTTTCAAGAACTCTGTGATCTTTGTGCAGAAAGGGTTTGTACGAGCGGACAGACGAGACTTGGCAAAATTACTTACCGGTATCCAGACATGAGTGCTGGCGGGATCGTGTTCCAAGAAGTTGTCATAAACGATGATGACGCGGTTATGATGATGTTACAGTTCCTAAGCGATAACCAAGTCCGGCTTGCAGAGGTGTATGTTGAGACCGAGGCGGTCGGTGAATCTCATTCTCACCAGTATTCTTATGATGATGGTTTTGCAGGAGGGTACGAACCTTAAAATAAGTAAACCTTAAAATAAATATATTTTAGATTGAGGGAGATTATGATGACTTACCAACGAACCCATCACAGCACCTTGCTTTGACACCCATCTCAGGGTGAACTTCCGATACCACTGCATGTACCCATCGTGGTAGCCCATCGGTCTCGTCTCTGGCATCCCTTGCACCACCCATTGGGATCGATTCTCCCAGATGTTGATGTAGAATCCATGCTTTAGCTGCCAGTTTGCATTGTTTTGGAGGTCCATAGCATATAGCTCCCTGAAACCTGCTGGCGGGTCTTGTGGAATTGGTAGCTCCATTCGATATTGCCTCAGGGATCGATCGGGTAGGTGCCATTCCACAATGTGCCAGCAGATCAATGGCACCTTGCACAACCACGTCTCGTGATCCAGAGGGTGCCTAAGATGATGCAGCTCAACCACTTCACGTGGATATGGATCCCATATAACCTATATTCATTCAAAAATTCGGAATTAACGACCATTTACTTTGATAAAATTGAACTTGTTCAAATATGGACAAAACATGATTACCTGATTCCACCATGGTTTATCTAACTCAGAACGATAAAACAGTAACGAATGCTCAGGTTGATGGTCATTCGTATTTGCTCCTATCCACCTTGTAAGTAAAAGTACGGAATCAATTTAATTGAAATATCGCTAAGCATATAATAAATTAAATTGGTCTAAGTACGGAATAAATTCAATTTAAATCTAGCTAATGTAATCAAATTTAAATTGGGCTAAGTACGGAATAAATTCAATTTAAATCTAGCTCAAGCATGTAATAAAATTTAAATTGGGCTAAGTACGAAATAAACTTACTTGACACCGTAGGGGAGATTTTGCAGAAGGTTGAGCTCATCATCGTTTCTCCGGTATGGACGTGGGTCGAGAGGTGCGAACATTGGAAGATGCTCCCATACCCACAGTTGAACGATGAACATCGCAGCACCAGCTTGCTTTGCCCCAACCTTCGAGCAAGTACACAGCTCCCGGTATACGCCCGCTAGCACGGCCGATCCCCAACTCTTCTCTCCAATTGCATCCCAGTCACCGGTGAGCAATGGCAACCATATGCCTTGAATCCACCGGTTGGACTTGTCGGGGAACAAAAATCCACCCACCAAACCGATGAGGTAGATGCGGGCGTAGCGCTCGACTTGTTCTTCCGGTGTCTCGTCATTGATTTCCACCTCTTGCTGGATGTGAGATACCAGCCACGGGACCGACACTTGACCCGCATTCAACGGTGGATGCCCCCGTCCTTGATTTGGTGTGGTGGTCGGCATGTCGAAGCCCAAACGATCACGGATGAGCGGCCCCCAACCTCCTCCGGGTTTGGTCGTGTTCCCAATGATGGCATCTCCAGATATAGGAAGCCCGGTGAGGATCGCCACGTCTTTGAGGGTGATCGTCATTTCCCCCTCCGGAAGGTGAAATGTATGGGTTTCGGGACGCCATCGTTCCGCCATTGCCGTAAGCAGATCGTTGTCGATCTCGATCCGCAAGAAATGGCGCAACATTCCCAAACCGGTCCTCGCTATATAGGGCTCCAACCTTGGATGCCAAGCGGACAAGTTATTGGTCCCTTTATGAACCACGGGAACAAGAGATTCCTAAAAAAATAGGAAAAACATCAATTTATTAGATTAAATAAAGCAAAATAAAACATTAGAAAATAATAAAATAAAGCAAGTCAGTTCATCAAATTACCGGATTGTTATCCCAAATGGCACGCGAGCGATGAGCTTCTTGATCGGTTAAGAGACTCGCATCCCTTGGGCCATAATGGATATACAATCGAGGATCGTATATCTCGGCACCCATCTATAAAAAAGTAATGAAATCAGAGATTGTTTTGATAAAAAAAATCAAATTGTTTCGATTAAAAAAAATTATAAACCAAAAACCTACACGAAGAGCCTCTTCGTCCATTATTGGCGGAAGCCGGACAGAGGTTCGACTGGTTTAGGTTTGTAAGGGACGGGAACTTAGCGGGACGGGGCTTTAGGGTTAAACTCTAGTAATTCTTTCTGATGTGGAAGATCGGACATAGCCGCAACCACAGAGCATACTTAGAACGAGACTAGAGCGGATAAATTGAGGGAGAAAGAAGTGAAATGTTTGTGGGGTGAGTTGAAAGTGAAAGGGGAAGGGGGTATTTATAGTTGGGGGAAGGGGGGAGGAGCTGATGCGCAGTAATTTTGGGGAAGCATTCACCGCGTTTGATGAACGCGGTGAAGGCCTCGCATTCCCCAAAAACGGTTCCCCCGTCCACGTGGCGTGCTGTAAGGCGTCGGATCGTGGGAAGAAAACCACGATCCGCGCCTCACCGCATCTAACGGCCACGGTGAAAGCACACTGGCGCGGATCGCTGACGCAAACAAACACGGGGTATTCACCGTGTTTGTCTAACGCGGTGAATACCCCGTGTCTGTCCACGTCAGCGACTTCACCGCGGCCAACAAAAACGGTGAAGTCCTCACCGTTTCTGATTAAAACGGTGATTCTTTCACCGTTTCAGTTTAAAACGGTGATGCATTCACCGTTTTAGACTAAGACGGTGAAGGCATCACCGTTTTACTTTAAAACGGTGAAGTTTTCACCGTGTTTATTAAACGCGGTGATAACCTTCACCGCCTTTGTCTAAAACGGTGATGCTCAAACATGTGTACTTTTGGAAATTTTTTTATAACTTATGTATTTTGGGAATTTTTTTTAATAACTAGTGTACAGTGGGATTTTTTCCAAATATGCATGGGTCTCACTAATTCCATCTCCATAAAGCCAATTCCTATCACTTTTGATACGAATTCTGTTGGGAGAAAGCTTGACAATTTAAAGGAAAGAAACGAAGGAATAAATGATCGGCAGAACAATTGAAGAAAGGTTCCACAAATCAAGCCATCAAGGATCTCGAAGATCAATCTCTGGGAATCATTAAACGGGCAGCAACGCAGGAGTATAAAAGCATGAGGGTTCGGGTAGAATAGACTAGCCTTTTCAATACACTTTCAATAGCAGAAACAATAAGGGTGTATGAGTTTGAAAGAGAAAAGGAAGAGAGCTGTCAGGGAGAGAGCTCATTGAGGGATTAGGGTGTTAGGAGAAGATCATTGGCAGGGAGGTGATGTTCTGAGAGTAATTCTGATCGAGTGACTGCAAGTTACTTGGGATTGAATCGGTGTATTGTAACTCTAAAGAACGCGGTGCTAGTGAATCGTCAAAGGACTCAAATCGAGTACCTTTGACCGTGAATTAGTCGGTTTTGCACATTGCATACCGGATACCACGTAAAAATCTGGTGTTGTCCATTCTGCGATTTAGTTTTAGCTTATCCTTATTGTGGTACTCTGTTTTTGTTCTTGACTGCAGGTTTCTGGAACTGGACGATAGCCTAAGGAAGAAGAAGGGAAGCGTGTGGGCAAAACACATCGTTTTTCACTAAAAGAAAGAGTGGAATAGGAATCTGGGTTGGGGCCGTGTTTAAGGTATTAACAATCTAAACTTGGTTTATTACGTTTGGGCTTAAAGTAGGTCGAGCCCATCTAATGAGTCAAACAACAGAAATAGGAAACCAAACTCGGTGAAGGGTTCCTTCGATCAAAATCTCATTTCTCATATATCATTTTGTTTCTGTTCTTCGATACAACATCAAAACCCTAACTGCTAGTTACCCAAAAGTTTATCTAGCGTTTTGCAGAAAAGAAGGGCATGAATCTCGCGCTCGATTCACCCAACATGTGGTATCAAAGCCCGGCTCCGGCGAACAAGGTCTAAACACCTACGGAGAAGATGAGTTCGAGCGCTAGCACTGGGGGAGTGTTTATGGCTGATGGGTTTTCTCAGACCAGACCACCAAGATTCGAAGGAGTCCACTATGGGTATTAGCAGAATCAAATGGAACTGTTTATAGGATCAACGGATCCGGATCTCTGGAGTATTGTGCTGGACAGACCAGTCGAGGTGTAAGAGGTTCGTGGGAATGGAGTGATGAAGACAAGTGGAATTTTCAGCTGAACTCCAAGGCAACAAATCTCATATACTGCGCCTTGGGTCCAGAAGAATATCATCGAGTTTCTGGTTGCAAAACGGAAAAAGAAATATGGGATAAATTGCAAGTAGCCCACGAAGGTACTTCTCAGGTCAAAGTATCCAGAGTCAATCGTCTCAAACAGGATTTTGAGGAATTTGTGATGAAGCCTGAAGAATCCATCAAGGAAATGCACGATAGGTTTACTACTATAGTAAACAGCTTAAGGAATTTAGAAGTGGAATACAGCAGTGCAGATTTGGTACGAAAAGTGCTTTGGGCGTTGCCAAAGAGGTGGACACCCAAGGTTACTGCAATTGAAGAATCAAAGGATCTGACGAAGCTGAGCTTGGATGAACTTATGGGTTCTCTGGTGACTCATGAAGACAAGCTAAAGCGAGAAGAAAATGAAGAACCTAGAAAGGATAAAAGAAGCATAGCCTTCAAGGCATCAACACCAGAAGAAGATTTCGAACGTCTGGAGGATATGGAAGATGAGGAGTTGGCTATGCTGAGCAAACATGTAGCCAAGCTGCTTTGAATGAGGAAGGAGAAGAAGAAATGTGGTTTCAACAGTCGAACGAGGGAAGGAGATTCAGACAAGGAACAAATGAGACAGGTCAGAACAGGTTCGCGATTTAGGAAAGAGGCCAATAGTAATGACAAAGCTGGCTCACCGAGTGGATGCTGTAAGTGTGGAAGAAGTGGTCACATTAAAGCTGACTGTCCACAGCTGAAGCGTGAAAAAGCATATACAGCAACCTGGAGCTGTAGCGAGGATGAAGAAGAAGAGGGAGATGGAAATATAAAATATGAAGCATACATTGCCATTGGTTAGAGTGAGGATGAGTCTGACATGTCTCAGGTCTGCTTCCAAGTGAGCAGGGAAGACAGTGAATGGATCATGGACAGTGGATGCTCACACCACATGACTGGAAATGAACAATTGTCACTGGTAAGGTTTATTTCGGAGACAATTTCTGTACTGATGTATTAGGAAAAGGAGAAATAGGAAATGGTCCTGTGATTAAAGATGTGATGTGGGTAGATGGGTTAAAGTACAATCTATTCTCAATAAGTCAGATGTGTGGTGAAACAAACAGAGTCATTTTTGAACCTAACAAATGCTACGTTGAAAATATTGAAACCAAGAAAATTGTGTTCACTGGTAAAAGAATAGGTAAACTGTTCTGTATAAATCTAAATGATAAGAGTGATTTTAATGAAATGTGTCTGATGTCTATGGACAAAAATGATCAACTAGAATGGCATAGGAAGCTAGGTCACATTAGTGTAGGATCTCTAGCAAAACTAGTTAGTATGAATACTGTCACTGAAATACCTAGAATAAATTGCAGAAATGAGTTCTTTTGTGAAGCTTGTACAAAGGGAAAACAGGTAAGATCTTCCTTTAAATCTGTTTGGTCCATGCAATGTGATGAGTTTTGTTGGGAAATACTATGCTTGTGTGGTAGTAGACGATTTTTCAAGATTTACTTGGGTAATGTTTCTCTTAAATAAAGGAGAGACATTCCTTAAGTTTAGAAACTTAGTTAAACGTCTAGAAAATGAAAAGGAAACTAAAATTGTAAACATTAGGAGTGATCACGGAGGTGAATTCATATTTGATGAGTTTGACAAGTTTTGTGAGGAGTCTGGTATGTATCATAATTTTTCTGCTCCTAGGACACCTCAGCAAAATGGAATTGTGGAAAGAAAAAAACCGAACTTTAATAGACATTGCAAGGACAATGATCAATGATTATGGAGTGCTAAAACAATTTTGGGAAGAAGCCATAAATACAACATGCTATATTTTAAATAGAGCCTTAATCCGATCTAAACTGAATAAAACACCCTATGAGCTATGGAAGGATAGAAAGCTAAACTTAGGTTATTTTCATCCCTTTGGGTGTAGGTGTTTTGTTTTGAATACTAAAGATAATCTAGGGAAGTTTGATTCTAAGCCTGACGATGCAATATTTCTGGGATACTCCGCACATAGTAAAGCATACATGATATATAATAAAAGGACCCTCAAAGTAGATGAGTCCATTAATGTGGTTTTTGACGATTCTCCTAGAAAGTGTGTAGCAAAAATCGAAGAGGATGATGATCTTGGATTAGGAAGGTCTTATCAAGAAACCAGATCTGAGCAAAACATGCTGGAAAAGGAAAATACATCAGAGGTAGAACCAGTGGAACAAAGTGACAAGGTTGGGACGAAGGAAGCACCACCACATATACAGAAACGACACCCATCTTCTCAAATCATTGGGAACATGGGACAAGGTATGGTTACTCGATCCCAAATGCATCCTGTACATACTGCTTTTGTGTCTTTAATAGAACCTAGAAATATTCGTGAAGCCTTGAATGATGAATTTTGGATTGCATCTATGCAAGATGAAATAGGATACTTTGAAAGGTTGAATGTTTGGGAATTAGTCCCAAAACCAGAGGATAAACCCATTATAGGAACCAAGTGGGTTTACAAAAATAAGACTGATGAAGTTGGAGATATAACTAGGAACAAATCTAGACTGGTTGCACAAGGGTATGATCAGGAGGAAGGAATTGATTTTGATGAATCTTTTGCGCCTGTAGCTAGGTTAGAGGCTATCAGACTTTTATGTGCATATGCAGCTTCAAAAGATTTTAAACTGTATCAAATGGATGTCAAAGGCGCATTTCTGAATGGGGATTTAAAAGAAGAAGTTTATGTGGCCCAACCCCCTGGATTTGAAAACCACAAGTTCACTAATCATGTGTATAGGTTAAACAAAGCTTTATATGGACTAAAACAAGCCCCCAGAGCCTGGTATGGAAAACTAAGTAATTTTTTAATCACTGATGGGTTTCATAGAGGATCTGTGGATAAAACTTTGTTTATAAAAAAATGTAGATGGTCACACTTTACTTGTTCAAGTATACGTAGATGACATAATCTTTGGCTCATCAAGTCAAAATCTGTGCAAAGACTCTGAGTCTGCAATGAAAGGTGCATTTGAAATGAGTCTCATGGGTGAATTAACGTATTTTTTAGGTTTACAGGTTCAGCAGACAAAACTGGGTACCTTTACTACACAATCTAAATATCTTGTTAACATGTTGGAAAGATTTGATTTAAAGAACTTAAAATCGGGCATTACACCTATGGGATCCTTTTTTAGGTTAAATATCTTTTTAACCGCAAGTCGCCCATATATCATGTTTAGTGTGTGTGTGCTAGGTTTCAAAGTAGTCCAAAAGTTAGTCACTTGTCAGCAGTAAAAAGAATCTTTCGATATTTGTCTACAACTCAGCATCTTGGTCTGTGGTACTCGTGCAAATCAAGTCTTGAGTTGATAAGTTATAGTGATTCCGATTATGCTGGGTGTGCAATTGATAAGAAGAGTACATCTGGAAAGCTTGGCAATTAAAAGGAAAGAAACAAAGGAATAAATGATCAGCAGAACAATTGAAGAAAGGATCCACAAATCATGCCATCAAGGATCTCGAAGATCAATTTCTGGAAATCATTCAACGGGCAGCAACGCAGGAGTATAAAAGCATTAGGGTTCGTGTAGAATAGACTAGCCTTTTCAATACACTTTCAATAGCAGAAACAGTAAGGGTGTCTGAGTTTGAAAGAGAAAAGGAAGAGAGCTGTCAGGGAGAGAGCTCATTGAGGGATTAGGGTGTTAGGAGATGATGTTCTGAGAGTAATTATGTTCGAGTGACTGCAAGTTACTTGGGATTGAATCGTGTGTATTGTAACTTTTAAGAACGCGGTGCTAGTGAATCGTCAAAGGACTCAAATCGAGGACCTTTGACCGTGGATTAGTCGGTTTTCCACATTGCATACCGGATACCACGTAAAAATTTGGTGTTGTCCATTATGCGATTTAGTTTTAGCTTATCTCTATTGTGGTACTCTGTTTTTGTTCTTGACTGCAGGTTTCTGGAACTCGACGATAGCCTAAGGAAGAAGAAGGGAAGCGTGTGGGCAAAACACATCGTTTTTCACTAAAACAAAGAGTGGAATAGGAATCTGGGTTTGGGCCGTGTTTAAGTTATTAACAATCTAAGCTTGGTTTATTACGTTTGGGCTTGAAGTAGGTCGAGCCCATCTAACGAGTCAAACAACAGAAACAGGAAACCAAACTCGTTGAAGGGTTCCTTCGATCAAAATCTCATTTCTCATATATCATTTTGTTTTTGTTCTTCGATACAACATCAAAACCCTAAATTCTAGTTACCCAAAAGCTTATCTAGCATTTTGCAGAAAAGAAGGGCAGGAATCTCGCGCTCGATTCACCCAACAAATTCTAGTTTTCATAATTTGGATAAAATGGAATTCATTTCTCAACCTTCTTACATTTTCAAACATAGAATAATAAAATAGAATTGAAAATGGAATCCTAATTACTGAATATTTTGTCCATCCAAACAGGCTATTAAAGGACAAGACTACGCTTGTTACTCTATATAAAAGCGGAGTTCTAAAGCTCAAAATGCCTACTATCATGACAGTTGCCCAAATAACCGTCACTATTTTGTTTGATATCACAATTTTGCCACCATGACTATATTACGGGAACATAAATTTTACTATGCTTTAAAGCATTTGTGCTTTTGTTTTTGCCTTTATGGTGAAACTTAAAGTTGTACTTTAACGTTATGGTACAATTTTAGGTTGTACCTCTGTTGTTTTGTAAAATCCCTTTATGGTACAACTAAAGTTGTACCTTTATATTCTGGTACAAATTCACAACTTGAAGTTGTACCATAACATAATGGTATCATTTTCTTATGGCACAACTTCAATTTGTACATTTAACGTTATGGTACAACTTTAAGTTGTACATAAAACACCAATACTTTAAAGTATAGTAAAAGTGCTCATTACCGGAAATGTTCCTATCATTTTGAGTGTATTTACAATTAGCTAGTATCTAAGTTTTGTCGTCTTTTCCATATTGTTATGTACTTATGTTCGCAAGATAAAAAAAGGAGAAACCTTTCTACCTAAAAAAAGAAAAGGAAATTTTTTGGATTCCTTCATTGATCGTCCGACCCAACTGCTGGATTTCCGAACCGTCGGATCCTTCACTACAATTCGTTTCTTGCGCTCTCGATTTCTCATACAAATCCTATGGATCATCCCGTGAGTAACAGAGTAGGGACATTGAAATTCAAAATCTTCTCCAATGGCTATCCCGCTTTCCTTTTGATGTTCCATTGAAGAAGACGAAGTGAAGTGCTGCGTTTTGTTGGTCTCCAGTCACTTGAGCCACTGCGCACCGTTTAGTTGCAACACTGCCGTTCTGCCCTGTCTTGCAAACTGTTTCCTTTTCGTTCAAGTCTGAGATTATTTCCATTTCAAGTAAACTACAAACATGTACTTGGCTTGCAGTTTGAAGGTTGTCTGGTAGTAATAGATCAACCAATATATATTGTAATGTGTTGAGACAAATGAATACTAGTTTTCTAGGATTTCATTCCTTTCCTGATGCGTTGTTAGTGAGCCTCTCGCAGCAAAATCATCTGCATATTTTTCACCACCATCACCAAATCTCGCATTCTTGACAACGTCAACTCTCCATCATTCAAGGGCGCTTGCTCAACACTATGAACAGTAATGTCGTGTTTCCGGCAACACAAACAATACCCCATCGTTGTTCTTTAAATCACAAACTAGGTTAGGACCGCACTTCGTGGCGGACTGGTCAACTTGCCTTCTTGTTATTAAAGAAAATAAAAAGTGAAACTCAGCTTAAAACGCGTACTATTGAGTAAATAAAAGTTTGTTTTTCAAATTGGACTGGACGATGAACTAAAAAATGAGTAATTTATGGTTCAATTGTTACTCGTGATAAACCCATTGTTGAATTATTTAAATAACCATTTATAATTGTAAATGAGAAGATATATATAATATAATTTACTAATTAGGGTAGACAAAGAAGGCAGAGATGTAAATAAAGAATGAGAGATAAAAGGACAACTGAGGAAGTAACAAAAATCATTATGACATTATTTAGTTTATAATTTTTTTGTTTTCCATAATATTGTTTTTTTTTTACAAAGTATTCAACCAGGAACTAATTAGATCATAGTGGGATTTGAAGTTCAATGTATAATTGATCAATCATAAAACCAAAATAACTTTGTAATTGGTTCACGAATTTCTTCTATCAAATAAATATGTGCTCTACTGTAATCAAAACCTAAAAATAGTTTAGGTGACAGTAGTGCAAATTAGCATCGCTCTTAGGCAATAGTAAAATGGCTTTAGGTTTATATATTTTAATTTGCCTTTTTTGGGTGACCTTTGTCTCTACCTTCTAACGCCTTCTACAGATCCGACCTTCATTTCGGACGAAGGATCTGAAACGGGAACATATTAATAGAAACATAGATTAGGGATGGAAGTTAATACCTACACAGGAGCAAAAGAAACCAACTAATGTGCAGGACGCGGATCAAACTTCGTCAATTGCATATTAGTAAAATACTAGCAAAAGCCTTCTCGCCATCGCTTCGCGTATCAGAAAAATAAATATTGTAAAAAGTAATAGTTTTAATGTTGACCAAAAGTGAAAGTAATCTTATTTCATTCTTAATCATTCTTTTCATAGGCTTGTTATTTACAATACCATATGATCGATGAACTTACATAAGGTAGAGGGTCGTCAAATAGATTATTTATGTTTAAACTTCTATCATGATGCTAATGTATCAATTTGTATGGGTAGTAGTTGATCATGCTATAACTTTTGCAGAATGAAACAACTTCTCAGTATCTTTTTTCAAATTAGGTTGGATACCCATGGATTTGGGTTCAATTGTCTTTCTCAAACAAAAGGAAAAAGCAAAATGAAAAACACTAAACCTAAAACTTGCTACCGACACAAAACTCGTCAACACCAGGTTCAACTCACTTTGACCTGGTTGGACCATGTTTTGGACAAATTCACACATGACACAACACACCAATTACAAAAACAGATAAAAATCGCTCGCGCCGAAAACCTGTAAATTGGGTTCAAATCGCTTTAGTCGGGTCAAATTAGGTTGTATACCCATGCGTTTGGACTCAATTGTCATCTCAACCAAAAAGAAAAGGATAAAAAAATACTAAAGCGAATAAAACTCCATCATGACCCCACAAAAAGGAAAAAGTGAAAGAAAAAAACGCCAAAGCGAGCGAAACTTAGTCCCGATACTATACTCGCCAACATTGAGTAGATATGGTATGAGTTTTCGATAGTTGCATTGGGTTCAATTGTGATCATGCTCAACAAAAAAAGAAAAAGAGAAAGAAGAAACACTAAAAAGGATGAAACTCGATCCTGATACAAAACTCGTGGTAGCGGCCTGGGAAACGTTGGTGGGGAAAATCTTAGGATTTCGCTGACAATATTTCGAGATGAGCTGCAAAATGGTGGGCAAAGGCAATTATGTGTGCAAAAAGTCATAGACGAAACCCTAGCGAACAATAACTAAACACAAAGGCGATGATTTGTGCAAAAAGTCATAGATGAAAACCTAGCGAACAATAACAAAAAAGTCGATGACTTGTGCAAAAAGACATAGACGAAAACCTATAGAAAAATAACTAAACACAAAGGCGATGATTTGTGCAAAAAGTCATAGACGAAAACCTAGCGAACAATAACAAAACACTAAAGAGGATGAAACTCGGTCCAGATACCAAACTCGTGGTAGCGGCCTTGGGAAACAATGACGGGGAACAACTTAGAATTCCGTCGACAGTATTTCGAGATGGGCTACAAAATGATGGGCAAAGACAATGGTTTGTGTTCAAGTTAAGATACCCATGTGTTTCGGTGTAATTGTGATCATGCTCAACAAAAAGGAAAAAAAAGAAAGAAAAAAAAAACTAAAGATGATGAAACTCGGTCCTGATACCAAAATCGTGTTAGCAGCCTTGGAAAAAGGTGGTGGAGAACAACTTAGGATTCCGCTTACAGTATTTCGAGATCAGCTGCAAAATGGTGGGCAAAGGCGATGATTTGTGCAAAAAGTCATAGATGAAAACCTAGCGAACAATAACTAAACACAAAGGTGATGATTGTGCAAAAAACCATATACGAAAACGTATAACAAAACACAAAGGCGATGATTTTTGCAAAAAACTATAGACGAAAACCTAGCGAATTATAACTAAACACAAAGGTTGTAGAATGGAGAACACTCAGGTCTAGATACCAAACTCGTGGTAGCGGCCTTGGGAAATGATGACGGGGAACAACTTAGAATTCTGTCGACAGTATTTCGAGATGGGCTGCAAAATGATGGGCAAAGACAATGGTTTGTGTTCAAATAAAGATACCCATGTGTTTGGGTTTAATTGTGATCATGCTCAACAAAAAGGAAAAAAAGAAAGAAAAAAGACTAAAGAGGATGAAACTCGGTCCTGATACCAAAATCGTGGAAGCGGCCTTGGAAAAAGGTGGTGGAGAACAACTTAGGATTCCGCTGACAATATTTCGAGATGGGCTGCAAAATGGTGGGCGAAGGCGATGATTTGTGCAAAAAGTCATAGATGAAATCCTAGCGAACAATAACTAAACATAAAGGTGAAGTTTGTGCAAAAAAACCATAGACGAAAACCTAGCGAATAATAACTAAACACAAAGGTTGTAGAATGGAGAGTGGGGTAAAAGAAGGACTTGAAACTTCTCCACTTGCACTTGGAGGAGTGTGAGACCACTAATGAATAGTAACTCAAACCTAGGCTTTATATATTAATTAATATGTGACGTTGGCTTACCGTTTTGTTATTCGCCATAGAGTAGTAGAGGATGTCCTAGTTTGAGTGGGCAAATGTTACTATCTAACGAATTTTGTCATTTTACATATTAGTGAAGATACTGACATGCCCCTCATACTAGGACGGCCTTTCCTAGCCCCTGCCAAGGCATTGATAGATGTGAATGAGGGAATGTTGATTTATTAAGGACGAAGAGGAGAAAATCACATTTTCAGTTGGTAAAAAATGTAAGTCTAACTGTCTAAGAATGTGGATATGAAGCAAATGGTATTGTTGTTAATGGAGCGAAGCCTTCCAAAGCGAGTCCCATTTGTTTATCTCGTGTTTTTATGATGTGATGTAGGATTCGAAGAAGGGTGAGAAACCCGGAGGAAAGAAGAAAAAGTGGCGACAAAAGCGGAAAAATCTCTGCTTACCCCGCACAAGAACAAGGGCGAGGAGGAAATGGTTGGATATGAAGACCATTTAGCTTCGTAAACGGTAGGAATGACAATGGGGAAAGTTCGAGGCGGGCATCTTGATACCTATACCATCCCCATGACAATTTGGGTAATTTATCATGGACAGTAGTCGGAGCAGGTCGAGTCAGTGGGTATGTAATTCATATGTAAAACTTTAGTAATATTCATTATTTTCACTAGAAGACAAAGAAAGAAACCATAATATGGTAAATGTAGTTAAATAATTGGAGAAATTGAGGTTTTCACTTATTTACAACTTTATGATAGTTAAATTATGAGGTAATAAAAGGAAAATTCTAAGTAATTTGACTAAGATTACATGTAATTTAGACAAGAATGAGTCGAGAATGGGGTGGGTCAGGGCAGGTCGGGTAGATGAGAGTACCAATCATCGCCCCTCCTCACCTATGGTACGAGTCAGCCCGCCCCAAACAGGTCAGGTAAAATGGGTTAGGTCGAAATTGCCATCTCTAGAAAATGATTGTTTGAGGTGACAAGCCTTGCCTTGATAGTGTGGCGGATCCACTCTCGGCGGCCTCATGTTTATACACATGAAGTTTCAGAATGTTTAGCTACGTACGTTAAACAAACGGTTGTTGGATGGCAAGCCAATGTTGGTCTGCATTTCTTTTCCTTATTTTTCTCTTTTCGTATGTGTATTAGAGTCAAGTGTCCGTTTTGAATGATCATCGTGCCCATGGTTGATGTGTATGATTGATGCCCATGGTTACTATGGTAAGACCCCATACAAAATTTAGTAATGAATGTTGTTTTTTGTCAGTGTTGGAAAGGAGAATGTATTACTTAAATGTTGGAAGTGTGATCCCATGCTTGTGTATGCTACTACGCCCGTGTGGGTTTTGTCAATCGTTTACACGTCCTATCTAACTACCCCATTCTGAGCCAAGTATAACTCAGAATGACATTGCTTGTATAGTGGCTAACAATGTCGTATTCCATGAGTTTCAATACCCTAGGCTACTTCTCACTTTTTTATTATCTAGTAAACCGCTTTAGGTTTTTTGCTTGGAGGTTGATTGGAAATCATGGTGGAAAAAACAAATATAAAAGCAAGGAACTTCGGGGTGCCACCATCGCCCTAACCTATGATCATCATGCAAATGGCTACTAATGTTGGGTTTATGGGATAGGATGTTGAACTCTCTAATAAGGGATTTCAATGATTACTCTCCCTCCTGACACGACCCACAAAGACCCAATGTCACCTCAGTCTAAGTTTATGAGATAGGGTTACTCTCATAATTCCTCTCAATAGGTTTAACCAATAATGCACACTAGATTAGTAATTCTATCAGAATGCGTGCGACCTCTCTAGCATTGTTTTAGGATGGCATTCCGATAGCCGGGGTTCGATCGCCACCTCCACTAAGGAACACTAATATCATTCATCTATCCTTAATTAGCCATATGGAGCTACCAACTCTAACCCTAAAATTCCCACCTAGTGTTAAATTACTTGAGGTTTCCATTTACACCTTGCTGGTAGCTGGGCTTGTAAGATGACATCGCGGTCGCAATCCTTGATGTCATAGCCATGAACTTTATCACGAGAAGGTCTAACAGAAGTCACAGTTAGACTGTCGATACTTTTTGGACCTCCCATGTTGGTTGCTTTTGAAGTTCCCGCCCTCGGTTCCAGACTTCATGGACGCAATCTCAGTAGTACCAAACGCGATCTTTATGCCTTTGTTCGCGCCCTAAAACATTAATATCATCTAATACACCCTAATATATCGATATTTCTTCTGAGTAACGAATCAAGGGTGTATTTGACGATATATTGGCAACGAAGAACATAAAATGACTCAAAAAAGCCTAAATATGGGTTCCAAATAACACCGAGTGTTATCACATGCATATCATATGATATTAAAGGTTCATCAGACTCTCTCTTCCTTGTTTCTATTATTGACATATGCTTTTTTGGTTGTTTCTTCCTTATCTTCTACAGCATCAGTTCAAAATCATCACTAACTTATACAATAGTTGATAATCCCGATCTATTTTCATAGAAGACAATCATATTCTGGTAGCTACACACTACTGTGTAATCGTCATAGTGTTGCTTTATTGGTTCTTGAAACTGCTTCCTGTTGTTCGTGCTTTTAAAGTTGTATAATGCAACTACCTATTCAAACTGGAGATTTTTTATATTAGCATCAAGATGCAATTGAATGTGCTGTGATAAAATCTAGGGAAAATAAATAACTGAATAGTAAACTTACAACGATGAAGTGTATATCTGCAGCAATCCATTGTTGTTTAGAACTTTAGATGCCATCCCTTTCGTTGATTTACTCCAAACATGCTCACACCAGTTGTATTCAATGAATTCATGTATCTTATTGCGCCACACACAAGAAATCAACTGCTTACCATTGACTCACCAAAACATAACACCAACTACGACAAAGTATAATCGCAGTATGGAAATGCATAATAGTAGGTTCAGTTTAATTATCAACCTGGGTCCTAGGTACACTGTCTACTCCGTGAATGTCTATTATCTAGAAGTCTGATTGCGATGAAAATGTAGAAATTAAAATGACAAAGAAAGCAGGTAAATTATAAGTTTCTTTTTTATAGATAAGGGTGATATAGGTTTACTTTTTGTGATTAGGTAGGTACTACTGAAGGGATTTGAACCTAGGTCCTCCAGGTTCAAATCTAGTTGTATTACCACTAGACCAAGCCCTTGTTCGTAGGTAAATTATCAGTTTCCAAATGCAAGAGAAGAGTCACTCGGGATTGAGTTCCCTAGCTCCTCCATGTCCAAGTTGTAATTCCATTTGTTTGTTTTACTGTTGATTAGACTGCGGAAGATCCAAAGATGGCTTGCAATATCTTAAACTGACCAAGCCCTCTTAGACAGAATATCCAACAGACGACTAGCCTTCACCAAGATAGAATGCTAAGGCGATTCACACAGTTTTGCACTACTTGGAACGGATTCCAGTACAAGGCAATGAATTGACTGACTCTCGTACAATCAATTCACTACTATCAATCGAAGAAGCTCTATTAACCTAATAAGATTCTATCTATCACAAGGTAAAGCAAAAATCAAGAGAATGTGATCAAGATCAAATTAACTCAATAATACATGCCTCAATTGATTATAATCAGCCTGTATAGCATCCAAAGGTTCATACAATCAAGGTTCCTAACACATGGAACTAGGGTTCTTCGTACCTAAATGAGAGGGAGGTTTACTCCATAGGGAGAGAGAGAGAGAGAGAGAGAGAGAAAGAGAGAGGAAAACAAAAACTCATTGGGGCCCCGGAAGAGTTTCACGAGTTCATTATAGAGTAAGACGCAATCGCTGACCTAAAACCCTTTGGGGCCCTTCAAACGAGCGTCATGGAGACGCTTTGTTCACTCCTTGTACAACGGGTATTCTCATAGGCGTGGTAATGCCATTCTTCCAACTGTAGCATCTGCAACACTAAGATTCAGGTTAGCAGCTTAAGGGCCCAGAAGGCCTTGTTCTCTAGCTCAACTGGGTTCACTCAAATTTGGTAATCTGTATTTCTTGTTCTCTAGCTCAACAAGACTTTCCATAGACAAGCCGATATGGTGAAGTACCAATCGACATCTTGCAGGCTGTCCTGTATACACATAGAGCTTCATCGAGTTGGGTGAACCAATCCTTGTGAGATCGATCCACCGTCTTTTCAATGATTTGCTTCAAATCTTGGTTGGTCAACTCAGCCAGACCATTAGATTGAGGCTGATAGGCCACAGACACCTTATGCGTGACACCATAGCGAGAGACGAGCTTCTTGAATTTCCCTTGAAAATGGGTCTCTGTATCGCTGATGATGGCATAGGCTATCCCAAACTGGGTGAATAGACGCTTTCAGAATTGATAGACACGTCTTACATCATTGGTGGGCATGGCCTGAGCTTCTGCCCGCCTCGAGGCGTAATCCACTGCAACCAAGATATACAGATTACCAAAGGATGGAGGGAATGGACCCATGAAATAGATGCCCAAAACGTAAAAAATTTCACAAACAACATAAAAGTTTTGGGGCATCTCCTCCTGAGCAGAAATGTTACCTGACCTTTGGCAGCGGTCGCACTACCGTGAGAATGTAACAACATCCTTGAAGAGCGAGGGCCAGTTAACGCCCGACTGTAGCACCTTAAGCGCCATGCGGTTCCCTCCATTATGAACGCCCGTAGGTGCTTCGTGATATTGAGACAGGATGTCTCCCATCTCATGCTCCATCATGCATCCCGGTATCACACCATCTGCTTTGATCCTAAGAGGTATGGATCCTCTCAGAAATAATACTTCAGATTAGAGAATAACTTCCATTTGGCGTGCGTGGACTTCCCCTTAGGAAACTATTTGCCCATCAGATAATTGGTAAAATTAGAATACCAAGGGGTGATACTCTCCACAAAGCACATCGCCAGCAATCGTTTATTGGGGAAGGAGTCATTGATCTCTTCCAAGAAATCGTCCACCAGAGGGGCTTCCAACTGTGCACGATGATTTGCAACAACATTTTCAGCTCCCTTCTTGTCCCGGATCTTGATGTCGAATTTCTGCTGAAGCAGGATCCTGCGGATGAGCCTAGGCTTAGCATCAACCTTTCTCATCAGGTAGCAGATAGCAGAGTGATTTGTGTAGACCACCACATGAGAGATAACCAGGTAGGGTTTGAACTTGTCGAGGGCATACACCATGGTGAGCAACTTTTCCCTGGTGGTGGTGTAGTACTGCTGTGCGTCGTTCAAGGCGATCTCTGATCTAGAACAACTCCGACCGCAAAATCAGTCACATCGCACACCAGCTCGAATGGGAGAGACCGATAAGGAGTCATCATGATGGGTGCATGGGTAAGCTTCACCTTCAAGGTCTCGAATGCAGCTATGCATTCTGGAGTGAAATGAACAGGTGCATCGTTCTCTAGCAGCTTGGTCCAGGGCAAGGCGATCTTCGAAAAGTCTTTAATAAAATCTCTTGTAGAAGCATGCATGACCCAAAAAGCTGAGGATCCCCTTCACATAAATTGGAGGAAGTAGCTTGCTGATCGTCTCAATATTCACGTGATCTACCTCATTCCCCTGCTTGGAGATCTTGTGCCCGGGCACAATCCCCTCACGAACCATAAAATTGCACTTCTCCCGGCTAAGTGCCAAATTAGTCTCCCGCACCTCTTCAGGATAATTTCTAGGTTATGGAAACAATGAGAGAAGGTTTCTCCATAAACCGAGAACTCATCCATGAAGATTTCCATAATCTCTCCTACCAGTCGGTGGAAGATAGCCAACATGCACCGCTCGAAGATTGCTGGTGCAATGCAGAGCCCAAATGGAATCCGCCGGTAAGCAAAGGTGCCTAGTCCTTCGATGAAATCGGGATATGAAAGTACCTGAACATTCCAACAAGGAAACAGTAGAAATTGTGTCTTGCAGGCCTCTCCAGCATCTGGTCGATGAAAGGGAGCGGAAAATGGTCCTTCCTGGTGGCATCGTTCAGACGCCGATAGTCGATGCAGACACGCCACCTGGTCACAGTCCGCATCGGGATCAACATCATCATGGAGTTGGGAGTGATTCGGGTATAATTGTACACATTTTATTCACAATTTCCTTCAATGTTTGATGCATTTGTACTCCGTGAGGTGTGGTTTATGTAGGTTGCACTTTTTTTAGTATGTTTTAGATCCTAGTAGGTGAAACTACACCGGAATCGAAAGTGGACGAAATGGAGAGGAAATGAGTCAAAGGGTGGAAGCAGCTGAGGATCACGATGGAGGATGAGTTATCTCAATCTCATGGACCGTGAAGAGGGCGCCATGACCGTGAAGTGTTGAAGTTCCAGAAGCAAGATGCATACCTCACTGGAGTCCAACTAGTTCAGGGTCATAAGACCGTGAACCAAAGCCCCAGACCATGAAGCGCTAATGAATCCGGAAGCAAAGTGCAGACCTCACTGGATCCCAGTCAATTAACGGTCGTAAGACCGTGAACTCAAGTCCAAGATCGTGAGCAGACTAAGTGAAAATGGTGCAGATTTGCTCAACATCACGGTCCAGGGAAGATGTTCATGAACGTGAACTAAGACCGTGAACTGACCACGACCTAGGTATAAAAGGAGGGTTGAGCTGAAGGAAAGAGGGGGGGAGACCTAGTGTGAGAAACTTCTTCTTCTTCTTCTTCAGCTTTCTAGAGAGAGAAATTGACAAACCAAAGAAGAGAAGAGGTTAGGTTTTGAACTTCAAGCAAGGTTTTGGGAATTTCTCCCCTAAATGGGGATCTCTACACCACAAGGATCAAGGCTAGCATCTCCAAGATGGTTTTCCTTATTCTCCCCTGTGTTTCATCCTTGCCTAGCATGGAGTAGGTTTTCTTTTCAATTGGGTGTGTGTAAACCCTAGCTACAATGATGTGAATGTATGTATGGATTGAATGTTTAGTGCGTGTGTGTGTTTTAATACAAATTTATGAGGTATTTTCATGGAGATTGATTGTGCTTGTGCAATTTCAATGTCTTATGCTATTCTTACCTAGGTAGAGGGGAATCTCCTCTAATTAGAGGCTTGTAAAAGCCGGATTCCCTTGGGTAATCTTTGTCCCCTACTTAGGTTAAAGTAGGGCAAACCTCTTAATTCATATTAGCACCTAGGGTTGGTTGTAATTTGGCTATCCGAACTTCGTTTTGAGGGTAAAGTCTGGGAAATCCTTGGTTGATAGGTCAATAGAGCTACTTTGGTAGCTTGAATCGTATTCCCTTTGCCTACTGACCGAGAGAGTGGCGTTTGTCCACTAGTTGCACTTCCCAACGGTTTACAACCGCTATTCCCACAACTATGAATTCAATCCGACAAGTCATCATTGTTAGCTAGGGGGAGCCACACCCGGGTGAAGCCTTCCCAATTAGTGTCTAATCCATTTAATTTTCCAAATGTTTTAGTTATAGATCGTTGTTTTCACCAAAAACAAATTGCTAAATAATGTTTCAAACAATCGAAGTAGGGATACATGGCCCGACCCGGGTTGATATTTAAACATACTTACCCTATATTGCACCCGGTTAAGGTTTCAACATGGCCCTTATTTGGGATTTTTATTGTGATATTCGGGATGAGTTAGGGAGTGTTTCATATTATAAGAAACAGAGAAGTTGATATGTTCACTCCGAGCTCTTAAAAGCAACTTGCCATCATTCACATCTATAAGTTCCTTGGAGGTCACAAGAATAGGTTGATTCAGACCTAATTGTACACTTTTTGTCCCCGTTTTGCATTGACGTTTGTTGCAATTGAACTCCAAATGGGTGGTTTTACGCGAGGTTTCTTGTGTTTCAGTGTGTTGTAGATCCTAATAGGTGAAACCAAACCCGAAGTCGAAAGTTGGAAGAAAAGGAGCAAAGTCCGGGCAAGGAGGAGGAGACAGGCACAGTTCACGGTCTTACAGGACCGTGAACTGGAGCCACAATCCATAAACCAAGGAGCGTCTAGAGAGGATTTCGAGGTCACTAACGCCAAGGCTATTCACGGTCGCTAAGAACATGAACAGAAGCCATAAACCCTGAACGCCAAGATGTGAAGCAGTGCATTTTGGTTCAGACACTGTCTTCACGAACGCATTTCGATGTTCACGGGAACTGGGCTCGATCTTAGTTTAAAGAGCCAGTTGAAAGGAAGAAGAAGGGGGGAAACCTAGTGTGAGAAACTTCTTCTTCTTCTTCTTCTTCTTCTTCTTCAAATTTTAGAGTGAGAAAGTGACGAACCAAAGAAGATGAGAATTTAGGGTTTCATCTCCAAGCAAGGAATTTGGAATTCCTCCCCCAAAGGAGGATCTCTTCAACCCAAGGAGAAAGGATTGCATCATCTTGATGGTTTCCATTTCCCTCTCTTGTGTTTTCCCTTCTTCGAGCATGGAGTAGTCCCTACTTTCACTTGGGTGTTTGTAAACCCCAGCTACAATTATGTGAATGCTTGATGAATTGAATGATTTTTGTGTGGTTGTGTTTAATTTGAATGTGGAGGTATTGTTCATGGTAATTGTGTGTGCTATGTTGACCTAGCTTAGATAGGAGACCTCCTTAGGTTAAGAGGCTCAATTAGAGATGGTTGTTCTTGGGCATTGATGCCTCCTAGGCTAGTTTAGAGAGGAAACCTCCTTTACCCAAAGAGGCTCAATTTGAGCTGGGTTTCTTAGGGAATTCATGGCCTCCTAGACTAGCTTAGAGAGAACCCTCCTTAACCTAAGAGGCTCTATTAGAGATGGGTTTCCTTGGGCATTTCATGCCTCCTATTCTAGGTTAATTAAGTACAAACCACCTATTTCATATTAGCACTTAGGGTTTGGTTGTGCGTGGCCGTCTGAACTCCAATTCGAGGGTAAAGTCTAACCATTCCGTAGTCGATAGGTTGAGAGGGTTGCATTAGCGGCTTGGAGCATATCCCATTTCCTCAACCTAGAGACTAAGAGGGTAGCCTTGACTACTTGTTAGACTTCCCTGCGGTTTATAACCCCCTAACCACACACGGTTATTCGATTCTTCATGTTGTAATTGCTAGCTAGGGGGAGCAACACCATAGGGAGCCCTACCCTCTCAAACCATTACCAACCCCAAGGATCATGCCAGGGTGAATGCAATCGATTTGAGAGCGAGAAGGTGACTCCGTAGGTCGTTACCAAATATGTGAACAAGAAGGAAAAACCTCTACCCGAGGGTGAAGAAGAAGAAACCTCGGGATAAAAGGGAGGAGTGGCGAGGAAGGCATTGCCGATGCCACCACCTGTGGCTGAGTACATGCCACCCCTACCTTTTCCCATGAGGGTGCACAAGGAAAGATTGGAAGTGAAATGTGGAGGTTTTGTGGAGATGCTCTGCCACGCTAAAACACAACACCTAACAATGGCCAAGTGTAACCAATGAAAGGGACTGCAGTATAGTGGCACAAGTAATAAATATCGAATCCATGGGTCTCTAGAGTTACTATTACTCAGCTTTAGTTGATTATCTTGCAAACTAGATTAAGGATTGATTTACTAAACTACTCTACTAACTACTCTACTTATTACAAGTTGGGAACTCACTTAGGTATGATTCCCCCTAGCTCCTCAATTAGGTCCAAGTTGCAATTACCTTTGGTTGATCTACTGTTGATTAAACTGCGGAAGATCCTAAATTAGCTTGGAATCTCTTAAGCTGACGAAGACCTCTTAGACAGAATACCTGGCAGGCGACTAGCCTTCACCGGGATAGACTGGTAAGGCGATTCACACAGATCTCCACTACTGGAATGAATTCCAGTAAAAAGCAATGAATTGACTGACTCTGGCACAACCAATTCACCACTATCAATCAGGAAGCTCTCTTAACCTAATCAGATTTTATCTATCATAGGTTAAAGAAGAAATCAAGAGAAGATGATCAGGCTTCAATCGACTCTATAAATCATGCCTCAATCGATTATAATCAAACAATATAGCATCCAAAACTTCATATAAGAAAGATCCTAACACATGGAACTAGGGTTCCTTAAAACCTAAGTGAAGGAAAGTTACTCCATAGAGAAGAGAGAGACTGCAGAAATCTGATCTAGATCTTCAATCTCCATCTCCAAACTTGATTCTCGAGCTCCAATGGTGAAGAAATCCTCCAAAATAGCTCCAAGAATAGCTCTAGATCAACCTCTCTCTCTTTAGGGTTCGTCACATTGGCCGATCGCTCTGTCATTAGTCTTAGGGGCATAGTGGAGGACGTGCTAGTACGAGTGGGAAAATTATGTTATCCGACGGATTTTGTGATCCTGGATATATGTGAGGATTCTGAGATGCCACTCATACTAGGATGCCCTTTCCTTGACACCGCCAAGGCTTTAATTGATGTAAATGAGGGAACTTCGATTCTGAGGGATGATAAAGAGAGAATTGCTATGGGAATTGATCCTAAGCCTAGGAGTGAGGATGTGAAGGAAGTGGAACATGGTGATATGAATGCAAGTGGAGGAGAGCCTTTCAAGGTGAACCCCACTATTACTGTTGGTTCTTGTGATGATGTGAAGTAGGAAATGATAAGTTATGCTAATGCCCTGTGGAAGGTAAAGGGAAAAGCAAAATTCATTGGCCGAGAAGGTCACCCCATGGAGAATAAGTTGGGAGGCGACATGCCTCGCCCTGAGAACATGGCAGATCCACTCTTGGCGGCATCATGTTCAAAGGCGTGATAGATCCGCAACATCAAGCTAGTGACGTTAACTTAGCGCTTGTTGGGAGGCAATCCAACGTAGGCTTGTTTTCTTTTTCCTTATTTTCGTTTGTGTGTCGAGTGAAGAGTTCAAGTGGTCGAGTGGTCTCCCCATGCCATGATTTTGTTATTGAGTGTTTTGAGTTGTGTCGTGAATGATAGTAGGCACGGTGGAGTAGATCGAGTATTATTTTTTTTGGAAGAGCCCTGTTTTCACTGGTGCTCACGGATGGATGGCCCTGTTCACGATCATATAAGATCGTGAACAGGCAAACGTTTCCATGAACTAGGGTGCTTCCACGTGTGTCAAACTCATCGACTTACCTATGTTCACGGACGAATTGACGCCAAGGCTGTTCACGGACGCGTTTCGATGTTCACAGCGGTGAGCTGGGCTCGATCTTAGTTTAAAGAGCCAGCTGAAAGGAAGAAGAAGGGGAGAGACCTAATGTGAGAAACTTCTTCTTCATATTTTAGAGTGAGAAAGTGACAAACCAAAAAAGAGGAGAAGCTAGGGTTTCATCTCCAGGCAAGGAATTGGGAATTCCTCCCCCAAAAGAGGATCTCTTCAACACAAGGAGCAATGCTTGCATCATCTTGATGGTTCCCCTTTCCCTCTCTTGCGTTTTCCCTTCTCCTAGCATAGAGTAGCCCCTTATTTCACTTGGGTGCTTGTAAACCCTAGCTACAATTTTGTGAATGATTGTATGAATTGAATGATTTGTGTGTGGTTGTGTTTAATGTGAATGTGGAGGTATTTTTCTTGGTAATTGTGTGTGCTATGTTGACCTAGCTTAGAGAGGAGACCTCCTTAGGTTAAGAGGGTCAATTAGAGATGGGTGTTCTTGGGCATTGCATGCCTCCTAGGCTAGTTTAGAGAGGAAACCTCCTTTATCCAAAGAGGCTCAATTTGAGCTGGGTTTCTTTGGGCATTCAAGGCCTTCTAAACTAGCTTAGAGAGAACCCTCCTTAACCTAAGAGGCTCTATTAGAGATGGGTTTCCTTGGTCATTTCATGCCTCCTATTCTAGATTAATTAAGGGCAAACCTCCTATTTTGTATTAGCACTTTGGGTTTTTTTGTGGATGGTCGTCTGAAATCCAATTAAAGGGTGAAGTCTAACCATTCCTTAGTCGATAGGTTGAGAGGGTCGCATTAGCGGATTGGATCATGTCCCATTTCCTCAAACTAGAGACTAAGAGGGTATCCTTCGTTACTTGTTAGACTTCCCTGTGTTTTTTAACCCCCTTACCACACACGGTCGTTCGATTCTTCAAGTCGTAATTGTTAGCTAGGGGGAGCAACACCCGGGTGAAGCTTATTTGGGCCTAATTGTACATATTTTACCCCCATTTTCCTTAGGCGTTTGTGGAAATTGTGCTCCTAAAAGGGTGGTATTACCCGAGGTTTCTGGTGTTTTAGAATGTTTAAGGATCCAACAGGTGAAACTAGCCCCAGGGTCGAAAGTTGGACGAAAAAGTTGAAAACCGGGAGAAGAGGTGAAAAGAAGGCAGTTCACGGCTTTCCTTGGATATTCACGGTCTGCTTAGACCATGAAGATAAGCTGTTACCCGTGAACATCAATTCATCCAGGGCCAAAACTCAAGTTACTGATGCTAGTTGAGTTCACGGTCACTAAGACTAGAGAGGGAAAACCCCCTTTCAAGGGAGGCTCAATTGAGTAGGTATTCCAGGGCTTTTTAAGTAACCTATCAAGGTTAATTTAGGGCAAACCTCGATGTTGGATTAAACAATTTGGTTAAGCGCGATTAAGCCGACCAACCATTGGGTAGAGTGAGGTAGCAAGTCAACCATCGATTCCTTGAACCGAGAGGGCCGAGTGACAGCCTATAATGTATCCCTCGTTTTAGCAACCGAGAGTGTGGTCTACGACCATATTTGCATCCCCTAGCGGTTTGCAGTCACCTTGCCCATAGAAATCGTTTCGATTCACATACAATGGTAGTAGTTAGGGGGAAGCGACACCCGAGTGATCCTTCTCACAAAAGAGCTTTCAAAACCATTTACTTTTACCTTGCTTTATTTTAATTAGCAAACTTTTAAGCCAAAACCGAGTCGTTAGATAATGATTCAAATGACTGAAATAGGGGTATACGAACCAGCCCGAGTCGATATTTAAACAAACTTGCCATGTACTGCACCCGAATGAGGTTTATACTTAGACCTTAGACTGGAATTAATTGTGGTATTAGGGACGCGTCAAGTTTTATGCGCCGTTGCCGAGGACAACGGTCTGTTATCTTGAAAAAGTTGTTTGGTTTTAATCTAGCTTTTAATTTCCAGTTTTGAAAGTGTGTGTGCTTTGCTTGTGCTAGACTTGGTGTTTTTTTTCTTATTGTGTGTAGGTGGTGCATGACCCGGAGTAATCCGACACCTTTGCTACCACTTGACGAGGACATAAACTGAACTCTCCAGCTCATAGCAAGGGAGAGAGAGCTAGCGGAGGAAGGGAGAACGAGTGAAGGAAGGGGACAACAATTGGGTCCCGCTGCTAGTGAACAAGAAGTTGAAGAAGTGGAAGTTGAACCCATCGTTGGAGTAGAAATGGCGGGGAACCAAAGACAACATGGAGCCACCCAAGCTTGTAACCTTAACGATGCGGTGGAGGAAGAGGAAAAGGAAGCCCCAAGGACAATGGGGTACTATATTACCCCACCAGCGGCGGACATTCAATCGCCAATCTTGCACCCTCCCATGGAGGCCAACAATTTCGAGATCAAGCCGACTCTAGTGACTATGATACAGAACAATGCTTTGTTCCAAGGTCTTCCGAGTGAGTCACCAAGAGAGCATGTGCAGGGATTCCTGGGGCTCGCAGGGAGCTTGAAAATTAATGGCATGCTGGGTGAAGCTTTGCAAATAAGGCTTTTCCCCTATTCACTTGCGGGGAAAGCATTCAGGTGGCTAAACAACCGCCCCCCCCCCCCCTCGTTCAATCATCTCGTGGGACGATCTTCTCAAAAAATTCACGACCCGCTACTGCCCGCCTTCGAAGACGAAGACGGTCGTGTGGAGAAAGAAGATCACCCATTTCGAGCAAGAGGAAGACGAGACCTTGAGGGATGCTTGGGAGAGATTCTCCGATTACTTTCTTCAATGCCCTCGCCATGGGTTCGAGGAGAAGTTTTGGATTGAAACTTTCTATGATGGTCTAATCCAAGAAGACAAGATTCTCATTGACTCACTGTGTCAAGAAAATTGATGTATATGACTCCACCCCAAGCGACCGAGCTACTTGAAGAAATGGCCCTCAAGGGATACGATAGGGGATTGACGAGAAGCGGGAAGAGAAGCAATGATAGGGGAGTGAGAAGTGTTGGAGCGAGCGCTCCTCTTGATGCAAAGTTGGATAAGTTGATAGAGGTAATGCTTGAAGATAAGAGGCAAGGAAAAAGGCCGGTGATGTCGTGCGACTAGTGCTCGAGCACTAGCCATTAGATGGTGGAGTGTCAGGCAATAAAGGAGGCAACCGCTCCAGAGGAACAAGTCAACTTCGTGGCAAATGCTAGGGCTAACAACCCGTATAGCAATACTTATAATCCCGGATTGAGGAACCACCCAAATTTTGCTTAGTCATCACCGACTAATTCAAGGCCCCCGGGTTTTCAAGACCCCAGGGTTTTCAAGACCCCACAGGAAATTACCAACCTCGGCCGACCTTCATCCAACAAAGGCCTCAATTACAAGGTTCAAGCTTCCAACAACTGTACCAATCACAAGGTAGCCTAGGGTTTCAACAACAACAATAACCCGACAATCTATCCAAGCTTGAGAACCTAGTGAACACCTTTGTGAGCACGAGTGCTCAAAAGTTCGAGAAGATTGAGCAATTCATGAATGTGGCGAATACCAAATTTACCTCGGTTGAGGCGGGACTCCGAAGCCATCAAGCGAGCCTCCAAAGCTTGGAATTTCAAATCGGCACTCTTGCCAGGATCCTCACCAAGAGACCAAAGGGAGCTCTACCTTCCCAAACTGTGGAGAACCCCAAGGATCATGCCGGGGTGAATGCAATTCAAGTGGGAAGTGTAAAGGTGACTCCAGGAGTCGCCACCAAAGAAGTGATTGAGAAGGAAGATACCAACCCGAAGGATGGAGAGAAGAAGCCCTCGAGGAGAGAGAGAAAGGAGACAAGGAAGGCATCGCCGACAGCACCCCCGGTGGTTGAATACGCGCCGCCACTTTCTTACCCCACGAGGATGTACAAGGAGAGGTTGGAGAACGAGTGTGGAGGTTTCATGGAAATGCTCCGCAACCTCCACCTCAACATCCCTTTCCTTGAAGCCATGGCTAAAATGACAAGATATGCCAATCACCTCAAGGGATTCCTCACCAAGAAGCCAAAGCTTGAAGGCCTCGCCAACGTGACTATTGGCGAGGAGTGTTCGGCTTACCTCCTCGACCGCTTGCCCAAAAAGTGGTCTGACCCAGGTAGCTTTACTATCCCTCTTGGTATTGGTAACCATCATATAGACAATGCCTTGGCGGTCCTAGGAGCTAGTGTAAATGTGATGCCCTACAAGCTTTTCAAAAAGTTAGAAGTTTGTGAACTTTAGACCACTAAGCTTAGCATCACTTTAGCCGACCGTTCGGTCAATAGCCCGAGAGGCATTGTGGAGGACATGTCGGTGCGAGTAGGCAAGTTTTTGCTATCCGACCGATTTCGTGATTCTCGATATAAGCGAGGACTCGGATATGCCGCTCATACTCGTTCGCCCATTCCTCAACACTGGCAAGGCATTGATAGATGTTAATGAGGGAACCTTAATCCTGAGGGATGGTGAGAAGAGAATAAAGCTTGAAATTGACCCTTAAGGCTAGAAGTGAGGAAGTGAAGTAGTTGGTTTCAAATGATGTAAAAGAGAGTGGAGGAGAGCCTCTCAAGGCAAACCCCACCATTACTTGTGTTGCTTGTGGTATTGTTGAGCAGGAAGTCAAGGAGGGTGCTATGCCTAAGGAAATGAGGAATAATGCTTAGAGGCAAAAGATGAAGGAAGCTTTGGCCCAACGTAAGGAGAAGGCCAAAGCGAAGTTGGCCAACGAAGAGGGCCAACTCATGGAGCATAAGATGGGAGGCTACAAACCTCGCCCCAAGTGTGGTGGATCTATTCTCGGTGGCATCACATTCCAAGTTGTGATTGATCCCCAACCGTCAAGCTAATGACGATAACTTAGCGCTTGTTGGGAGGCAACCCAATGGAGGTTTGTTTTCTTTTCATTATTTTCGTTTTTGTGTCAAGTGAAGAGTTCAAGTGGTTTCCCCGTGCCAAGTTTTTTGGTTTTGCGATTTATGGTTGTGTTTTGATTGATTAGGAGGCACGGTGGAATAGGTTGAGTCAAATTTTGCTCAGAAGTGCCCTGTTTTCACTGATGTTCACGGACGGATTACTGAGGTCACGGTCTTACAATACCTTGAACAAGCAAACGTGTCCGTGAACTGGGTGCTTCTACATGTTCACCACTTGTCGACCAACCCAGTTCACAGACACATTTGAGTATTCACTGTCGCTAAGACCGTGAACAAGGCAACGCGTCCGTGAACTCCGTGTTGTGCCTATAAAAGGGGCGTGAACGGCGTCTCTTCACTTCACGACCCAAATGTAGCCGGAAAATTCGAATTCTCGTTAGAAAACCGCAAAATTCCGACAGTTTTTCAATTTTCCCCCATTTCCGGCGAGCAAAACCAAAAACCAACTTCATACCCATTCTCCCCTCATCAAACCGGCCTGTGGTGCAATTTTGGGGAGATTTGGGACAAGTTTTCTCCGATCAAGTCGTCAACGGCGAGTCTCTGACGAGCTTCCGATGAAGCTCCGGCGACCCCTCTCCGGTCTGTTTTTGAGCCATTTTTAGCCTTCCTCACCCGCACCTCACTTCCTCCTACATCCTACTTGCGTCTCCAGGTTGGTTTTTCAGCTCCACCTTGTTAATTTTGGGAGAATCAGATTAGGTAGTTAAGTGAGGATGATTTTCATGCTTTAAATGTTGAACCTAGAATTAGGGCGAGGAATTAGGTGAATTAGGTCACTTGAATGGTGGAATGTTAATTGCTTGAGCCTAGTTGAGCCTTGGTGGGCGTGTTTGAACTGAATTTTGTATATTTTTAGAAGTTGCCCACCAAGTGCTACTTTGTGAATGCAAGTGGAGCTTTATGCTTGTTGGTGGATGGTAGACGCCGTGATTTTGGTTGTGGTTTGCATTTTTGTGCGTGTGAACCGTGAAATAACCACAACCATGCCACGGTGTGTTTGAGCTTTAATGTTTGTTATCCATGGTGGAAATATAAGTGTGTGTGGGGGGGGGGGGAATCTCTTTTCCTCCCAATGAGCAGTATTTGATGATTGTTTTCACGTATGGTGTATGGTTGCCAATTTGTGCAGGATGGTTAACGTGGAGCACGAGTTATCCGCTACCTGGTGCATCACCCGGATTTTGGTGACAAGTTCGCCTACCAGAGGGACAGCCTGATTGGGCCTCATTGGCTTTGCGGGGAGTTCTACTCCACCTTCTCCCACGTCGTACCGGCTAGCAAGAAGAGCCAACCGCGCGTTGAGTTTGTGCTGGGATGTTAGGCACGAGTGCTGACCTATGACGCCTTTGCTCGGGCCATGGGGCTTGACACCACCCACTTGACGATGACGGAGCGGCAGTACACAGTGGACTTCAACTATCAGGGAGCATTCCGAGCCCTCTGCCGCTCTGAGCATGAGCACGATGATTTTGAGAGGAGCCACACCAATTCGGTGAGTTTAAGGATCCCTTGGAGGATCCTCGATACTTTGCTCACCCGCTCAGTCGTCCCCAGCCTCCAGTCTGACCATCTGATGACGAACAGAGGGCTAATTGCCCTCTACTCCATGAGGAGTCCAATGGAGCCGATCCATCTGGGATCTCTGATCGCCACTTCTTTCGCCCGGTGTCTGGGGCAGAACATAGTGAACACCATGCACATGGGGGGCCTCATTACGAGGATAGCCCGACACTTCCATGTGGATCTGGCTCGGTACACCAGCGTCGTGAGGACGGTTCCCTTCCTAGTGGAGACACTTTACAACAAGAAGCTAGTACTCCAGGGAGAGCGAGGAGTGGAGTATCTTGAGGAACTCCGAACATCAGGAGTCATCAGAGCAGCAGTTGATCTGGCTCCAGTGGAGCCTGACCTTGAGGTCCCACCACCAGCAGAGCAGCAACCTGCCCAAGCACCCGGCCGCCGCCTGCGCTCAAACGCCCAGCCCAGCCACCACCAGCACCAGCAAAAGGTGATCCCCTCGCCCAGAGGGTGGATCACCTAGAGACGAGTTTCATGGGAGTCACTTCCCGCCTTGACCGGCAGACCGATCTCCTCGAGCTGATGGCTCGATGTCAGGCCCTCCTCCCAGATGAAGGGGAGGTTCCATCCACCCGAGAGAGGTAGCCGACAAGTGAGATACGTGGCATAGCCGATTTATTTCACCCCACTTCTCCACTTGTAACCCTGAACTTGTTGTTTTTGTTATTTTTCTTTCTTTTTGTCTATGTGTGACCATAAACTACTACTACTACAATCGTATTGTGTTTGTAATAACCTCGCCCCGAGCAAGTCGTATTGTGTTTGTGTGTGTGTTTTTGTCTCTATTTGAAGCTCAAAATATCCTACCCCAGAATCGATTCCAACTTTCACTCACCAAGTCCAAGCGGTAACATCATTCTACCCCTTTCTTACGCCATTGAGGGCAATGTCGAGCTTAAGTGTGTGTGTGTGTGGGGGCGGGGGGGGGGGGTTGGGTAGTTTAGTATTATGCTTGTGTGAGTGTGATTGATGCTTGGATCCTTATGTATGCCAAATTTCAAAAATTTGAGGGCTCTAAGCAATGTTTGCATGATCAAAGTGGCTGGTGTATGGGAAAATTTCGAGTTTATTGGCATTAATCTTGAATTGTTGCATGTGTTTATTAGGATAGTGCAAAATTTTAGTTCTCATGCGTGCATAAATGAATAGACGTCTTCACTCGATTACTTGTGAGCTAGGTAGCCATGTGAGCTTTGAGCCAACCATTTTCTTCTTGTGTTCTTAGATCCCTCTTATCATGGAATGTAACATCACAGTTGTCACTAGTGAGTATGATGGAGGCATAGGATTAGTCCACGCCCAAATGTTGATTGTCCAGAAATGTGTTACCCATTAGTCAACCTCTTTGAGCCTTGTGACTTCAAGGGTCGTTCTTAAATTAGGAGCTTCTTGCTTGTGAGCTTAAGGGTGTTAATAGAACGACCTCCAATCCTATCTTCCTGTCTAAACATGAGTCGTTCTTGTGTCCCGGAGCTCTCGCTTTCGAGTTCCATTGAGGTTCTACATAGGAGGTTTATGTGTGGTTCTTGCTAGGAATGAAAAATAAAGGGTACTGTTGGAGTGAGTTCTTCAAAAAGAGAGCATTGGTCGTTAAAAGTATAGGTGGCAAGGTTTTACTATCTAGTACCCCCCTCAAAAAGAAAAAAAGAAAAAAAAGAGTAACGAAAAAGAGGTAATAAAATGAGTAAATAAAGTAGAGAGTGCCACAGAAAACCAAAGTGTATGCTCTAGGGGGTTTCTTGGCACTCAAGCCATTGAAACCCCCACATTGTTTTAGAACTCCTCCACTACCAAACCTTAATGTGATAGCAAGAGTTGACGGAGGAGGAGTGCTTTGATGTAGTTCACTATGGGTGATAGTTTGGAAGGGAGATATAAGGTTTTTGGCCGATGCTAGTGGCCTTTGGTTGAAGAGAAGGGTTTTAGTCGGAACCATAGAACATTCGGGTTTAGGTCGAAGATGTAGAACCTCACGTCATGATTGCCACCACCCAAAAAAGAATTTTCCCCATGTCCAAGAGTGGATTTGGGAAGATTCTCCCCAAGAGAAGTTTAGCACAAGTGCAAAGAAGATTGGAAGCCTCTCCATGATGGTTTATACCTCTTCCCCATGTGTTTCTCCCATTTCTAGCATGGAGTAGATTTCTTTTTCACTTGGGTGTTGTGAAACCCTAACTATCTACCATGTGGTTTTTGTTATGTGAATTGAATGATTGTTTATGGGTGTTATTTAATTCAATGATTGAGGTATTATTCATGTTGATTGTGCATGTTTGTGCTTAGCAATCTAATTGGCCAATTTAATCTAGACTAGAGAGGGAAAACCCCCTTTCAAGAGAGGCTCAATTGAGTTGGTATTCCTAGGGCTTTTTAAGTCACCTATCTAGGTTAATTTAGGGAAAACCTCAATGTTGGATTAAGCAATTTGGTTAAGCGCGATTAAGCCGACCAACCATTGGGTTGAGTGAGGGAATAAGTCAACCATCGATTGCCTAAACCGAGAGGGCCGAGTGATAGCCCATAATGTATCCTCGGTTTAGCAATCGAGAGTGTGGTCTACGACCATATTTGCGTCCCCTAGCGGTTCTCGGTCACCTTGCCCATAAAAATCGTTTCGATTTCCATACCATGGTAGTAGTTAGGGGGAAGCGACACTCGTGTGATCCTTCTCACAAAAGAGCGTTCAAAACCATTTACTTTTACCTTGATTTACTTTAATCAGCAAACTTTTCAACCAAAACCAAGTCGCTAGATAATGATTCAAGTGACTGAAGTAGGGGTATACGGACCGACCCGAGTTGATTTTTAAACATACTTGCCTTGTACTACACCCGACTGGGGTTTATACTTAAACCTTAGACGAGAATTAATTGTGGTATTTGGGAAGATTCAGAAGTCTTCTCAGTTAGTGTCAAATTCATTTTACCTTTGTAAGAAAATTTATCTTTCGACCTTTGTTTTAAGTTTTCACCAAAACTCATTCGCTAGATAATGTTTCAAATAGTCGAAGTAGCGGTACATGGGCCGGCCCGGGTAGTATTTAAACATATTTGCCTTATATTGCACTCATCTAAAGTTTATACTTGGGTGTTAAGTGCAATTTTATTGTAAGACTAAGTAAAACTATTTTTTCATTTTATAAAGGAAAGTTCAAAAATCATATTGAGTTTAAATTATGTATTTTTATTAAAAGAAAGAAGAGAAAGAAATAATAGGGAGTTTTGATGTTTTGGTTTATAGGAAGAGAAAGAAGTGGAAAATTTTGGTGTTTTCAACTTTTTGGAGAAAAAAAATAGGGAAATTTGGTGCATAAATTGTTGGGGAAAAAAGGGGGGATTTTGGTGTTTTGGTTTATAGGAAGAGAAAAAAGTGGGAAGTATTGGTGTTTTCAACTTTTTGAAGAAAAAAGTTGAGGGAAATTTGATGTTTCAAGTTTTGGGAAAAGAAGAAAGGGAGAATTTAGGTGCTTTGGTTTCTATGAACAGAAAGAAGTGAGAAATTTTGATGTTTTCAACTTTTGAGGAAATTTTGGTGCTTCAAGTTTTGGTGGTTTTTAGTTATAGGAACAGAAAATGGTGGAAATTTTGATATTTTTCTCTAGCAATTTGGTGCTTCGATGTTTCACTCCCCACTATTCCTTATTCTCATTTTGCTTTCCCTCTACAATTTCTCTCTTGCAAAATGAAAATCTAATGAGGGAAAATTCCCCTCAATTCATGTCTTTTTTTTACTCAATTTTGCTTCTTGTTGCATTGCCGCCTAATTTTCTTTTTTGCTTGATATATATTGCCACCCAACTACTTCATTCTCGCTCCAAAATTATGCAAATTGATTGAATATGTTTACTAGTTTTTTTTAATTAAGTATATATGTGAGGTAGAAATAAGTTGGTTAAAAATTGTGAAAAATATTTTAAATTAGTGTAATAAAATGTGTAAGTTGGTAGCGAGTAATGAGTAAGTAACTCGATGCGCTGTCCCGAACAACCCGCAGCCCGACGAACCCGAAACCCGACTAACCCGCAACCTGATTGAACCCGACCCTAACCTGCCCGAACCCGCCCGATTGACCCCTATACCTAGGATGCACAATAGATCGACCAGCTAACTGTATGCTCATCCTAATGTTACTAGGTTCACCTAGTCCTAGCTTCTTAAACAATTTATATGGCATGACGTTTATGCTAGAGCCTAAATCTGCCAAGGACTTTCCTACATGCAAGCTACCTATAATGCAAGAGATAGTAAAACTCCCCGAGTCTTTGCACTTCTCTAGTAGCTTGGTCTCCATAATGGTGGAGCACTCCTCATTCAGCATCATTGTCGAGAGCTCCTCAAGCTTCCTCTTGTTTGTGAGGAGATCATTTAGGAATTTCACATACTTGGGCATCTTCGACAGTGCCTCCACGAAAGGCATGATTATGTTAACCTGCTTCAGCATTGCCATGAACTTGGCAAACACAGTCTCTAGTCGGTTTTTGTACAATCGAGTAGGGAAGGGAAGTTGAGGGACATACTCCACCACTGGTTGTGGCTTGGGTACAGGCAGCTCAATCTCCTTCTCCCTAACTTCCTAATCTGTTGGAAATGCTGAAGCAGGTCTCTCTTCTTCCTGCCTGGTCTTGACAAGAATATCTGCAGTCACCTTCCCTCTCCTGGTGGTAATGGCAATGCAGTGGGCATCCAGGTCTCTGGGATTAGGAATGGTGTTACCAGGTAATGTACCCAGAGCCCTCTGCGTCACATCTTTATGGACATTTCTAAGCTAGAGCTGGATGTCCCGCATAATAGTTTGTGTATTCCACTGACCAGTTTTAAGTGACTTCTGACCATCTTCAAGATCCAGGAACTGCCCCGAGACCTTCTCCATGAACCGCTCCATGTTGCTGAATCTCTAGGCATTGTAGTTGTCAAGGGAACCAACAATGTAGCGCAGCTCGGCCATCGGATCTCGCGGTACTATTGTTGCTCGGGCTGCGCCCAGCTGCTGAGACTGCAATGACTACTGTTGAGGAATAGATTGCCCCTATCTGGGCGGATAAAGAGGTTGTTTCTATTGCTGTAATTGCCCCTATCTGGTCTAATACAAAGGTTTTTCTGCTACTGGAATTGCCCCTGTCTGGGCTAGTATGGCGGTCTCAGGTGGCTTAGGATTACTGCTACTCCGAGAGAAGCTGGGATGATGGCGCCACCCCTTATTATTGGTGTTAATGTAAGGGTCGAAGCACCTGGCATTGCCGATGAAGTCCAGCTGCTCTTGGGGTGTAGTAGATTCCCTCATCGCCTGATAGCTTTCCCCCATGTGGTAGCGCAACTGGATTGAATCTTAAGGGACCCCATTGATCTTGATCCCATTAATAAGCTCGTGGAATTGCCACAGGTGCTCGCGAGGACACTCGCATGTCTTCTCATGGAAAACCATTGAACCTCTCAACATTGTGATAACAGAGGTGCTCACCTCAAAGTTGTTGGGAGCAACTTGAGGGTGTTAGATGCTGGACCTCATTCTGCGGCCCTAGCGGTCCAGTAGTATCCCATGGTATGCTTCCCAAGGACAATCGCCTCGACATCATTGGGTCACCCATGTCTTCTTCCTGAGTGATGTTCAATTGAGCCAAGGCTTCCTCCACAGCCATTCGCGCCTTTAAAGCTCTCTTGAAGTTGCGGCAGGTCCTTTCAAGCTCTTGGTCTAAAGGGAGTAAATCTCCCGACTGGCTACGGGTCATGCACTACATACACACAAGCTAAAACACAACCTGTAAAGGCACATAGGTGGAAGAGATAGAATGCAAAAAAGTAAATGCTAAAGTAACAGATCTTCACATTTCTACATTAACCTAGAATTATCGGGAAACGGGGACAAAAACTTGACTCGCTATAATACAACAGCAAACTACGACCAAGTGCCATCGGTGCTTGGAAATGCACTATAGTGGCACTAGTAATAAAAGTCAACCTGGGGCTTAGATGTACTGCCTACTCCGTGATTATCTATTATCTAGCGGGAAAGGTTGAGTGTAGGTGAATTTAAACTAAAGCAGAAAGAAATAAGCAAGTTGTTTGGTTTACTTAGGCAAGAGAAGAGTCACTCAGGATTGAGTCCCCCTAGCTCCTCAGTTAGGTTCAAGTTGTAATTATTTTACTGTCGATTAGACTGCGGAAGATCCGAAAATAGCTTGGAATTCTTAAGCTGACCAAGCCCCCTTAAACAGAATATCGGGCAGGCGACTAGCCTTCAATGATATAGATTGCTAAGGCAATTCACACAGATCCCCTCTGCTTAGAACGAATTCTAGTACAAAGCAGTGAATTGACTGGCTCTCGTATAATCAATTCACTATTATCAATTAAAGAAGCACTTATAAGCTAATCAGATTCTATCTATCATAGGTTAAAGCAGAAGTCAAGAGAACTTGATCAGGATCCAATTGACATCAATAAACATGCTTTAATTGATTAAAATCATCGAGTATAACTTCCAAAAGTCATTACAAGCAAGATTCCTAACACATGGAACTAAGGTTCTTCATGCCCAAGTGAGAAGGAGGTTTACTCCATAGAGAGAGAGGAAAATAAAAATCAAAGCAGTCATACTCATAAAGATAGGAATAAACTTCTCTGGGATGTAAATCTTCACTATTGGAGATGCAATCTGGGCTTTAATGGTGAGAAATCCACTCCAAATAGCTCCTATACTTTTTTCTTCGTCACTTACTCTCTCTAGAACTCAGTTTTTGCTTAGAAAACTCCAATCTCCCCTTTTTGGCTCCAATCAGCTTGTTTAACCCGTTACTGGGCAAAACACGATTGAGAACATAGTCGTGTTCTTTTCTAGTTCGCATGTGTTTTGACCAGGTCATGAGGGAAAATTAAGCTGGGTACATGGACTTCCATGGTCGCTTACAGGATGCACGCTCGTGCCCAAGGTGAAACACGACCGTGTTCTGCTCCAAACTTGCCCATGTTTTGCATTCTTTATCAGTCTCCTCGAATTGACCTTCGGCATAAAAGCCACGGTCGAGTCCCTTTATGTGTACATAGACGTGTTTTAGAAGATGCCCACACGTGTTCTACGCCTGAGAGGAACACACGTTCGCACTAAAAAGGACGGGCGTGCCCATGGGTGAAACACGGTCGTGTCCTATGTAGGGGACAACCGTGTTTTGCTCCAACTTCACCAAATTATCTACAAATAACCCGAAACTTGCGCCTAAGCCTTCTTTCAACGACCGGGACCTGAAATGTGACAAAAGGGCACAACCTATAAAATAGTGTGAGGAAACACAAATTCCAGCCAAAACAGTTCATATACAAGGGTGCAAATACGACGTTATCAAGGATCCAGCGGATGAGCCTGATACAACCCTGGGGGTGTATGTTATCAAATTAACGCAGTAAACACTCAATCCGAAGATTGATTGAACTCGAATCAAGAACAACGCGTTCTTAATACGAAATTGGGATAAAACAGAACCAACGGACTATTCCACGCCTAGGGAAAGCTCGTATGGTATAAAAGGGTAGTTGCTCGACCACGATTGAAGGTATTATTCAATCAATAAACAAGCTTAGCAAGTTTGGAATCCACCAAACCCAACATAAGTTGCAACTTGCACAAAATCAAAAGGTTCTCAATTCGATTAACCAAAGTCTTTGCCTTTTACAATGAAAATATAAGGCTATTTATAGCCAAAGAAATCCTAATAAAAACCTAAATGAAAAAGGAAAATAATAAGGTAAAAATCTACTCTAAAAAGGTTACAAAATTCAGACTCAGACTCTCTTTCTTCAAGCACAAGCTGTCAGAAAAATAGCTTTCGGACTAACTTCGTGCCTTTCAGATCTCCAATCTCTCATTCAATTTCTTCCCTTTGTAGACAATCACACCTATTTTCATGTTGTGGAAGCCTTTGGACTCTAAATAGATCCATGCTCCTCAAATTGAGCTCCAAAATAGGCTTCAGTCACATTTCCAGACCTAACCATTTTCTGACAGTTTTCCTATTTTGAGGGAGGATTTTGGTGAGCTTGGAAAATGACATTCTAGACTTCCCCTTGAGATTCCAAGCATACCAATGTGCAGATAATCACTCCATCTTCAATACAAGACATTAATCTTGAATTTCCATTGAGAAAATTGTGGGAACTAAGCCTCCAAAGTAACCTACCTGAAATAGTTAAAACACTTGGCCAAAAATCAAGATTCTTCATATGAGTTGAGATGACTTCTTTAGCAAGTAATTTTGACTTGTAGATCGATCCAATTTGGATCATATCCGAGCCACAGCTTGACGTCCGCCTTGGGCATCAAGTAGCAAATGGCAGTGTGGTCCATACAGACCATGACATGAGATAGTACTAGGTAGGGTCAGAACTTGTCGAAAGCATACACCACTACAAGCAACTCCTTCTCTATGGGGGTTAGTTCTCCTGTGCATCTCTAACCTAGAAATGTTTGTCGCGTCTATGACCAAAAACAACTCCTACCACATAGTCACTCGCATCGCACATAAGCTCAAATAGGAGACACCTATCCGGACTCCAAAGTCACCATGATGGGTGCATGGGTAAGATTCTCCTTCAAGGTCTCAAATGCAGCTGGGCACTCTATAGTGAATTGAAATGGTGCATCTTTCTCGAGCAACTTGGTTGAGGACAAGGCCATCTTTGAGAAATCCTTGATGAATCTCTGGTAGAAGCCTGGGTGACCCAGGAAGTTGCAGATCCCCTTCACAAAAACCATGAAATGGCACTTCTCCCAATTGAGTGCCAAGTTGGTCTCCTCGCACCTCTTCAAGATAAGTTCCATGTTAGGGACACAATGACAGAAGGAGTCTCCACAAACTGAGAAGTATTCCATGAAAACTTCTATGATCTCTCCAACCTATCAGTTAAAGATTGCTATCATACACAACTGAAAGGTCGCGGGTCAATTGTAGAGACCGAAGGGAATCCACCGGTATGCAAAATTGCCAAAGGGAAATGTGAAAGTGGTCTTATCCTGATCCTCTAGTGCGATCCGTTTCTAGAAGTACCTGGACATGCCATTCAGGAAACAATAGAAATCGTGTCTCTCCAAGCTTGCCAGCATCTGGTCAATGAATGTAAGCGGAAAAGGGATCTTCTTGGTGGCATCGTTCAGCTGGCGGTAGTCGATGCAGGCACGCCACCCCGTCATAGTACGCATTGGGATAAGCTTGTTTTTCTCATTTGGGACAATAGTCATCCCGCCTTTCTTCGGTACCACCTAAGTGGGGCTGACCTACTTGCTATCAGATATAGCAACGATGATTACGACATCCATCAGCTTCACGATCTCGGCCTGGACTATTGCCTCAAGGTTAGGAGTTAACCTCTGTTATGGCTGCCTGACAGGCTTAACCTCATCCTCCACCAGAACTTTATCGGAGTAGAAGGATGGGCTAATGCCTCTAATAGCAGTGATCTTCCACACCATGGCCCAAGCATACTTCTGCAATAGAGCTACCACAACGCTCTTACGCTCGGGGGTCAGTTCCGAGCTGATGATGACAGGGAGCTTATTTCCCTCGCGGAGAAATGCATCCTGCAAGGATGTAGCAATCCAGGGTGAGACATGGATCGGCTTGAATAACTTGTCTTTCCCCTCGATCGTGGCTCCATCTAGCTCGGTTAGTTGCTCCTCCAACTACAACTTTTGTGATGCATGTTCCCCTAGCAAAATACAACGCTCAAGGGGATTGCTAATGCCCAAATCCGACAAGGATTTTCCTACAATACTACATATAATGCAAGGGATAGTAAAACTCCATGGGTCTTTGCACTTCTCCAGTAGCTTGTTCTGCATGATGGCAGAACACTCCTCGTTGAGCATCACTATCGACAACTCCCCAAACTTTCTCTTGTTGGGGAGGAGGTCTTTCATGAACTTCACATACTTGGGCATCTTTGACAATGCTTCAATGAAAGGCATGCTGATTGATTCGGGCCCAAATATACACATTTTACCCCGTCATTTCTTATTTGTTTAGCTTAGTATATCATCGTTCCTTAACATATTTCACGCTAGTTTGTGCTTGTTTTGATACATTTTAGGTCCTAGCACGTGCGGAAGGGTCGATGTCGAATTTTGGGATAATTGGAGGTCAATTGGCCCGTAACAGTGAAGTGCAGGCATCGAGGGAGCATCGCAGTTCACGGTCAAACAAGGGAGTTCACAGTCTCCTAAGACCATGAACTGGAGCCACAAACCATGAACATCGAGCAGTCCAGCAAGGTTTCAGAGGTTACTTTCACCAAGGGAGTTCACGGTCGCTAAGACCGTGAACTGGGGCCATTAACCATGAACCCAGAAGAGTGAAGCGCAGGCGTCCAGGAACAAGCCGCAGCTCACGGTCAGAGCTGCGAGTTCACGGTTTCCAGGATCGTGAACTGGAACAACAAACCGTGAATAGTGAGGCATCCATGGGAATTCTAGAGGTTACTGATGACAAGGCAGTTCATGGTCGCTAAGATCGTGAACCTCGGGAAGTGAAGCGGTGCATTTTGGCCACGACACAGAGTTCACGGACGCGTTTAGGTATTCACGGCCGTGAACTGGGCGCGATCTCAGTATAAATGGAGAGATGAAAGGAAGAAGAAGGGGGGCTTCATTTTTAGGATAGGTTTTCTTTTTTGAGAATAATGAGGATTCTAGTGAGAGGTTAGGGTTTCTTCTATAGTGAGAAAGTGCAAATCAAAGGAGGAAGAAGGAGCTTTGGGCTTGTTCCTAGCTAGAGGATTGAAGATTTCTTCATCTCATGGGTGTCTCAAGCAACAAGGAGGAAAGATTGGCGTCATTTCAAGTGTGGGGTAGGAATATATTGAGATGCTTTTACCTTGGTATGCTTGATACTTATTATATGATTAGTTGTTCAAATTTGAGACTTTTTATTTATGAATTGAGCCTACACATGTTGATAATTACTCAAGATGTTTCCCATCTAATGACTTCTAGTTGTCTCCTACAAGCATGATCACTTCTCATCTTACCTTGAATCAATGAGTGTAGTAGTCATCACTTGATCTAGGGAGGATAGTGTAGTGGCTATGAAGGATGTGATAGTCAATGAGATATAGTGACCATTTGATATGTTTGGATGTCATGTTGTTTGATCTATTCAAAGATTGTTGATTATGCAAAATAGTCTTTCATTATCGTATATTTATCAAAGGGTGAACTATTCTAGATACAATGCTGTCAAAAGCGCGATTCTACCTAGAAGCGGAAAAGGGGTAAGATCGTAAAATGTAGAATCAAACCGTAAAAGCGTAAGTTTTTTACACATACTGAAAATAACTAACAATCTATTAAGTAGGACATATACTATGTAAAATATGAATGCACAAAATTTAGATAAGTTAATAAATACATGCAATTCATGCCTAAAGCAGAGCAACTTATAGCATCTTAATAATAAGTTCGTAAACATAAATTTTAACAATAAGCCACTTTTTCCTCTATGCTAATGAATCCGGGAAGAGCCTGCTGGTGAAATAGATTACTCTATTGAAATTGAGAATGCATCCAAGTACCTAATATGTATCTTTTCATCTCAAATACATCATACTGTTAGTGATTACTTTTAAAATATACTTTTTATAATTAATTTCATGAAAAGAATAACCATTTAGTGAACTAAAAGCGTAAAAACGTAAAGTGTTTTGGTGAACTAGAAGCGTAAAAGCGTAAGCTTTTAAGCTTTAAACCGCAATTTTGCCCGATTTTATAAACTTAAGTTTTATATGGAAACGAAAGCGTTTTGGTGACCTAAAAGTATAAAATCGTAAGTATTTTAGTTTTAAAATGCGATTTTGACTGCATTGTCTAGATAAATGAAAATCTACCTATTAGACGCCCCTTAACTTCATTCACCCACCACACGAGTTGAGGTATAGGAACTTCTAGCTCCTTCTCTATCAATAAGGGCACTCCATACAAGAAAAGTCTAGAAAAAGAAAAAAAGTGATGAAGAAAATTTAAAAAAGAAAAAAAGGAGAGTATGTGTGTGACTAAGCCGAAGTGCTCAAAGAAATGTCAAGTTGATGTTAGAAAGCATTCATACCATAAAAATTTATAAAAGGTTTCACCCTATCTTTTTGAAACTTTAAGCATAGTTACTAATTGATGCTTAGGTTGAATAGCATGATGTTCTTGCATGTTGATGTGGTTAGGATTCTCGCGTGCTATTATTGATCTTGTAAGTTACTTATGATCCACTACCTAAGATCGTGGTAGAGGGATGATTGTTGGTGTTCATTGAGTTGTATGATTATGATTAGTATTTGGTTAGTATTTGCTTATTGATGATGTTATTTTAATCGCTGATGATATTGATGGTTTGAATGCTATTAAACAGTCTCTTGATAATGCATTTAATAGAAAAGATACTTGTGAACTTAATTACTTCTTAGAAGTAGCTTAATCATCTAAAAGGCATTTTTCTATGTCAAATGAAATATGAATTAGATATTAGATCTTATGAAGGTTTGTTAGCATCTAAACTACCTCAATGTCCACTGATTCGCCTAACTATCTAGCTCAGATGGAAAGTTACTTCTTGATCCCTCTCCATATAAGAGACTAATTAATCTGTTGTTTTGCCTTTGTTTTACTAGAAGAGATATTGAGTTATATGTCATCAATTAAGCAAATTTGCTACTATTCCAAAAGATGTGCACATGTTGGCTACTCATAAGATATTTACTATCTTTTCGCATTCATATTGGACAGGATGCTCAAATACAAGACGCAGTACAACCAGGTATTGTATGTTCATTAGTAAGTCATTGGTAAGTTGGCATTCAAAGAAGCAAACCACAGTGTCTGGATCTTCAGAAGAAGCTGAATGTTGAGCACTAGCAGATGCAACACGTGAAATAGTATGGCTGCATTATCTTTTACATGATTTGTGTTTTGAATCTATGAATGCTACTCCTCTTTATTCTGACAGCCAATCTGTCATATGAATGGCAAAGAATCAGGTAAGACATGGTAGAATGAAACATATAGAAATAGATTTCCATTTAGTTTGAGATAAAGTTGTTGCAACCTGCAGGTACAATCAAAGTGATGCATGTTTGGAAAACAAAGCAGCTTGCATACATATTTAACAAAGCTTCACCAATTGCTCTGTTTCAGTATCTAAACTCGAAGCTCAGTAGTATCAATATACTACATAATTTTTTTGCAAACAAAGACTTGCATTATAGAAGGATGGTAACTACTTTATGAACAATAGAGCACTAAAGAGAAGGTCAGGCTAAAACTAAATCCATGGAAGAAAGTTGAGAGTAAGACCAAACCCAGTTAGTTAGCATATCAAATGAACTTGATACGAGCTCCAAAATAGCCTATTGGAATCTGATAGTGAGCACTTCCTTTCATCGATATAACAAAGGAAGGTAAGTGTTAGCGAGAGAGGGAGTAGAAGTAGGGTGACAATATAAGTGAAGTAGTATGAAGTATGCATTTGGATATTGTTGGAATGGAGTCTGATTGAGCTGAGCTTGGTCGAGAGAAGGAAAAGAGGGACCAATGAGCAAGAAAATGAAAGGGAGCCGAGGAGCTTGCAGACGAGTCAACCCGACGAAGGAATCATCTCCGTCATCAGGCTGGGGGAGCAAATCACAGAAGGGGAAATTGAAATCGGAAGGACGAAGTACTGGACGGAAACTGTGAAGAGAAATATTTGTTGGCGTCAGGGATTTGGGTACTAGCTAGGGCTTTGGGAGGATTGGGAGAATGTCGACTGGAATGGGTTTGGAAGAGAACTAATTGTAGGGATTTTCTATCCAATATGTTCAAGATATACCCACACACCAAACATTGTGTTTATGGTTAACAAGGAGGTCATAACAATTAAAAAAATTTAATGACCCATGAAGCGTATTGAATACCCCGAAGTAGAGGTGGCAATTAGGATTCAAATCCATGAATCCAATCCATCCACCAAATTATCCATCTAATCCAATCCATTTAAGTCCAATCCATTTGATCCAAATCCAATTGGATGGGTGGATTCATGGATCAATCCATGGATCCAAATGACAAATTACGATTTGGTACCTATATTTTTTATATTTTACATTTTGGTACCTAAAATTTATATTTGTATACGAAAAATAACATTGGAAAATTACATTTTGGTACCTAAAATTTTTCATCATGACATTTTAGTACCTAAACTTTTCAAAAATTACATTTTTTGTCCAAGCCTTGGATGTCATCTGGATTCATGAATCAATCCACCAATCCATTTGATCCAATCCATGAATCCACCAATCCATTGGATCCAATCCATTTGATCCATTGATCCACCAATCCAATCCACGAATCGGATCTAATTGCCACCTCTACCTCGAAGCCATGCCCAAAACACAAAAGTTTTCAAAGACGAAATGTTCACCTCAACGAACTGTGAAACAACATCGTTTTGATTCCTGGTAATACTATTCTTTTGCGACAAAACATAAGCATTGCTAAATCTCTTTCCACTTACAACTACATTGGCTTCGTCGCATAATCTCTGATACTATTCCACAACGAAACATACCGTCAATGAAAGCTACAATTGCGTCGGCAAAGCCATTAGTGCATCTTTTGTTAAGGCTATGCATTTTCACTATGAAAAAAAAAATTCTTTAGAGAAAGCTGGTTAGTACGGACAAAATATCTACTCATCGCAAAAATTATGTCACTGAAAACTTGTTTGTTTTATAGTGCATGCTTTGGCTTGGGGGTGGGGGTGGGTGATGAAGCTCCACGACACATTTTAGTGAGCCTTTAGTAGTTGGTTACGTGGTTAGGTGATTCGGTTCCTCGACCTATTTTATGCTAGGTTGTGCTATTTTTGTCACATTTCAGATCCTAGTACATGTGAGAAGGACGATTTTTGGGACATTCAGATGATTCAGACGCAGTTTGGCAAGACTGTAAAGGTGGTTCGTTCTGATCCTGGCGGGGAATTTTCTTCTGGTCCATTGCAGGCATTCTTTAAGGCTAAAGGGATTCTTCCTCAGCAATCTTGTCCGGGAGTCTCTCAACAGAATGGGTTGCTGGAGAGAAAACACTGTCACGTCTTGGAACTAACTCGAGCTCTCCTCTTTCACTCGAGTGTTCCAATGTCATTCTGGGTTGAGGCCGTTCACACCGTTGTGTTTCTGATTAATCGCCAGCTCACACCTGTTCTTGATCAACGCAGTCCATATGAGGTTTTGTTTCAGCGCAAGCCCGATTATGCCTGGCTCCGTGTGTTTGGATGTATATGTTATGTGCTTCTTCCTAAACGGGAGAGACACAAGCTTGCTCCCAAGCTACCAAATGTGTTTTAGAACATTATCTTGCAGAAATTGGTAGAAATTAGAAAGCTAGAGGTGGAAAAGGTGGTAAAGGGGGTCATCCACACTCTAATCAACAGAGGGTGGGTATTGAGTTCTTCCTAACATTTTCTACTACTCCAATGAGGAGAGTGATAGAGCTACGACTTATGCAGCTATGAGTAAAATTATAGTTTGAGGATTTCCATGGATGGTGCCTGGCTACTTTAACGCATTCCTATAAATACGTTAAATTGGGAGAAACTTGCAGTTGGTTCACCTGTGATCTTGGATCCTTTAGAGGATTCTAATAATCCTGGTTTCTCTACAAGTATGGATTTATTTCGACACTAGGTACAAGCAATAGAGCTGGTTGATCATCGGGCTACCAGACCTTGGTAAACTTGGATAAACAAACCGGCTGGTAATTCCATTACTAGGAAGTTAGATCAAGCTCTAGTGAACTTTGAATGGCTCCAAAAGTATAGTGATTGTGTGGTTTAGTTTCTCCCTCCTAACTTCTCCGACTACTATGGTACCTTTGTGACTCCATTAAAGCCTACAAGATCTTCGTCCAAACCATTCCGTTTCTTTGAAATGTGGGTGGACCATCTGAGTACTTCCCTATTCTTCACAAAGCATGGAATGTTAAAGGTGTTCTCACTTGTATGGGATTTGTTATAAGCTCTAGTGAACTTAAAGAGGTTTAATAAGAACTCTTTCTCTTATACTAGTGAGAGAGTGAGACAAGAAGACGAGGATTTGAAGCAATCACAAGTGATTTCTCTCCAAGACCCAACCCTTGGCATTTTTTGAAGAAGAAAAAGGTGTGGCTCATGACTATAATGTTTTGAAGAAGGCGGAAGAAAGTTTTTACAGACACAAAGTGCATGTATCATCTAACACACACTAAACTGACGATATTTTCTCCGAGAAATGAATTAAGGATGTATTTGATGAATTACCAGCCAATGAGACCACAAAATGACTTAAAGCGATTCTAAATATTTGGGCTAAATAACACAATTTTGGGTGTTAACAACTCTCCCATACATAGTTGTTTGCTTCTCCCCCAGCAAACTTACTCAAACTAGTACAACTTGGTAAACAATCAACATGGTATGCACTATAGTTCTTCGTTGTAGTAGATAGAATAGTCGGTATCGAGTGAACGTTACTCCCATCTCACTATGAAAACATAATCTCCCTTATGAGAACCATGTCAACTAAATAGGTTTAGATATTCAAGGTGTGCACGGAGGGACTCTCAAAAGCAATAAAAACAATGGACTCCTTGTAGGTGCTCTTCATTCTTTCTTTTCAACCTAAGAGTCAACTTTTGAATATCTTTTTCAAAAATTGCCCAACTTGGCACCATTCATTTGCAATTTTGCAAATAGGCATCTCTCCCTCGTGACCAAGAGCGAAATGACATTGCCTTCCCATTATCAGCCCCGGGTGGGGAACATGATGGTCGGGTTCATTGCTCGAGCACCACTTCCCAACCTACACTCCCCATCTTAACAAAAAACGAGTTGCCACACATGTCGGGTATAAACGAGAGTTGAGGTCTTATGATTCACTAAAAGGCACACTATCTCTTACCATACGAGTCTGTGATGAGGATAGGTGTTTGGGGGGGGGGGGGGGGGGGGGTTGAAGGTAGTGAAAGATGATCGGGACTAGAAAGCTATCCGAACCTGTGATATGAAGAACCCCATACACCAACGCCAACGACACATACTCCAGTCGGTTATCTTCCGCAATACCCCCGTTAAGGAATAAGAAAATGCTATCGTGTTTCATTCGAATCTCGATGAACGACTCAATCAATGAGCGACCCAGATTGGCACACACTCCAGTGGGATTGAGATTGATTTTAGGGTGTAATTCGGTATTCGTGATTTCGTTATTTGGTATTGGATTGACACATACTCCAGTGGAATTGTGATTGATTTTAGGATGTAATTCGGTTTTCGAGATTTCATTATTTGGTATTGGAATACCGATATCGTATTGATTTCCACCCCTAAGTATGATCCTCTAATTGGTACCAAGTTGTGAAAAGCAGTGAGTTGTCGGTTGGCATCAATACAATCAACTAGGTGTGTGCATAGGTCTGGTAGTCCGGGTTTAGCCATTTTAATCACCCGACCCATGCACTACGGTTCGGGAAATATTAAACCCAAACCCACAAAAAAAAATTAAAACCCTATGGTTTGTTTCTACTTGGGTTGGGTTGGGTTGATGATATATTTAAGTAAAAATCCAACCAAAAAAATATGTAATTATTCTACACCATAAAAATATTTTATAACTAATTAAAATTTCATAAGAATAAACCAAGCTGAAAGGTATCAAAATTACAAAATGTTGTTTGAATTTAATAAAATGTGATTTAAATCTATGTCTAAACTTTAAGCCAAAGAGTGCATTAGATTAGGGAGAGCATGAGAGAAAAAGATGACGAGATATCTTAATTTTATAATAAGTATGGCTATATAGGACATAAATATTTATTGGATACGAACTCATAGGCTAAATTACACGTTTGATCACTCGAATTATACAAATCTTTCACGTTTGCCACCCGAATTACTTTTCTTTCTTATTCGCCACTAACTTTACGAATCGTTTCACCATTAGTCACCGGCCGTTACACTCTGTTAAATTTGTCCTATGTAGGGGTGGGCAACGGGAAACGGGTATTTGGGTATACCCGTACCTGTCCCGTTTTTTAAGGGTTACGGGTACCCATATTACCCGTAATATTATAAACGGATGGGACTTGGGATTGTACATTCCTAATATGGGTACCCGCGGGTTACCCGCAAATACCCGTTTGGGTAATGTGGGTACCCGTTTTACCCATTTACGAACTCTAATCCATAGAAAGGGAATGTCCACTTCGCCACAAAGATGAAACTTTTCTTAGTAAAGAAACAAAGAACGCTATGTGAACATAATACTTGTAGTCTGCACTCTGCAGTGACATGCAACCTAAACTCATCCCTGTCCAAGAAGTACCATAGATTATTTTCATAGTTCAAAGTAGTCATCAATCGCTAAAGGAACCTCAGCGGTGTATGATTCCTTAACATTGAAATTATCAGTTACATTTTTCCTTCTACCCTGCTGAGTGCTGACAATAGTTGAATGCATGCAGGTTACCCTGTATACCACTCAATGTATGATGACTTTGTCTGGATGGAGAAGTTTGGTGACCCTAATTTTCGCAGGCACGTCGTTGTGATTGTTCATGATTTGTGTTGAATGAAACTTCTTATTTGATAATTTGGTGCTTAGAATGATATATTTCTATGCGTTGTGATTGTTCATGATTTGTGTCTTGTGATTGTTAAGCAAGTACAAGTTAAGTTTAAACTTTTGTTAAAATTTGAGTGGTTTAAACTTTGGGTATTTATGGGTAGTATGGGTACCCGTTATCCGTCCCGTACGGGTAATGGGTACCCATTTCCCATATGAGTTTGGGATATGGGATGGACTTTGGTCTCCAAATGGAACTGGGTACCCGTTTAAAAAGGGACGGGTATCCCGTCCCGTCCCGTTGCCCACCCCTAGTCCTATGTGGCAGTCAGCTATAAAGTTTGACCATTAACTAGATGACGTGGAAATTAAAAATAAAAAATAAAAAACAAATTTAGTTTTCCACCTCATCATCCCCTTACTCTGTCTGTATTATCATATTAATTATTTAATAAAATTAAATAAATAAGAAAAATTAATTTAGTGGCGATTTGCTGGAGCAGGATGGGAGCGGATTTGTTACAGTGGCCGGTGGAGGAGATTGAGAGCTTGAGGCGGGGAGGGATTTTGAACATGTTCAAACACCGTCGGAGACGAGATTTCAATCCTCCCGACAAGCAGTATTACACCCCGCTCTTCCCAAAAGTCAAAATGACTATTATACCCCTGGGTCAAGTTCCGTTGTATCATCGATAGGACTAAAAGTGTGAACTATCGGTTCAAGCAGTGTCGAATTTCGATATAAATCGAGTAAGCTACGAACTTTAGTTGAGTTTCGGATTAAAACCCAACCCCAACCCTAATCTTTCGTTCCACTCGGCGACACCAACTTCACTTCGATCCTAATTATCATGTCAGTCAGAAGTTGTCTCAAAAACCTCAACACCATCCAAAAACGTACTCGACTCCCGCTCCTTCATCAAGAGCCCTATCGAGAACTCCCGTTGTCCATCGCCAAAACCTTCGACCCATTCTATTCTTCTCCGCCTTTCCCCGCCGCCGCTCTCTCCGGTCTCAGTCCTTTCATTCGCTCTAGGAGAAAGCTCGAAGTTTTTTTGGTACTTCTCTGTAACTAAATGCTTCTTCACCAAGTTCCCGAGAGACCGCTGAAACACCTGAAGGTTCTCGCAAATCTCCTGCAGAACGTATTGATTCAACCTTTCGAAAGTGGTCTAAGGCAGCCTCTTCCAATTCCAAGTCCTAATTCAGATCAATCTACTTACTTTTACCAGAACCAGAAAATACCACAGAATCCCCCCTTCTCTCTCCCGATTTCGATTTCGATTTCTCCCTCCTAATTTCAGCTTCTTCTCTTTGTTTCATTTTCTCGACGGCAGCTTGGGGTCTCTCGCCGCCGTCGTTTTTTTCACGCCTCCGATCCTCCTTTTCGTCTTTCTAGGTGAGAGGGTTGTTGCTTCTGGAATCCTGATCTCTACCTAGTTGAGATTTGGTCATTGTGGATTACTCGAGCTTAGGTGGAATCAGAGATTCAGAGAGAGAGAGAGAGAGTTGGGTTGAAGAGAGGGAAAGACGATGAGAAGATGATGGGGCCATTATTCCCGAGGCTCCATGTGAATGATACAGAGAAAGGGGAGCCGAGAGCGCCTCCAAGGAACAAGATGGCCCTTTATGAGCAGCTAAGCATTCCATCTCAAAGGTTTAATTTTGGGGTTTTGCCTCGTAATCCAAGTAACTTGGCTCCTGCCGGGTCTTCCAGCCAGGCGAGTAGGCTTAAAAGGACTTTATCCTCGCCACCAACTCTAGCCGATCAACTGCCTTCTTTCCAGCCCAGTGCTGGAACTTGAACAGTTCTTTGGCGCCACGTGAGCAGAGGAAGAAGGCCGGAGACGAAGATGTTTTCACTGTTCCAGTATTTGTACATACAGGTGCCTCCAAGTTGCAGAGAAAACGTTCTAATGTGGAAGAGCTGGCTCCATTTAGCTCGATGCATTCATGTCATTCCAACAAAGCTCAGAATACTGGCTATATTGATACCCAGGGTGCGTCATCCATTGATCCCCATTCAAGACATGGAGGAAATCCATGCATATCAAGTGATAATTTGAATACTAGAGAAAATTTCGCCGAGTCTGGGGAGGAAGCAATTGTACACCCGAAAAAACGTTCTCTTGGTAATCAACAATAGCCTGCATGGTTGCAGTCAAATGTATGTGCACTTGGTGATGCTGTTCCTGAGACACGGCGAAGAGGAACAGAGAAAAATGATGTCCTTGTGCGAAAGGATAGCTTGGGTTCTTGTGAAGAGCCATGTACACCCAATGAGGGCAGTGGCACCTGTGTTACCAAGGTGGACGTGTCAATACCAGTGAGAAATACTGATAAAGGGGATTCATGAAAGAAGGAATATTGTTTGAGTACCTGCATGATTCTCTCGACCCAAGCTCTCTTGTCATTGTTCTGGAAGCCGATAGCCTGTACTGTGAGGGGGATTGAGGTATCGGTAGAGAAGGAAGAGGTTGTAGCTGAATAAGATAGCCAACGCAAGAAGGACGAGTAGTAAATCCAGCTCTTCCTTATGGAAATCCAATGAGAAGTAGCGGCGACGTTGATCCACCCTTAACAATGGCTGAGGTTCATCATCGGACTACTGAGGTGAGTGTAAAGGGGGGTAAATTCTACGCCTTACGTATTTTTTTCAAGTATCTGCCTTGCGTGTTTAAGAAGTTGTTTTATGTGAAATTGTGTGCTTGCTTATGATTATGGTTGATGATGTGTGCCTTGTTTGACTTATGACTTGAAGTGAATGGTTATTATTTACCTTGAAAATTTTATGAGTATAAGTTATTGTTAAAGTTTAAGAAACAGGTCTTTTTAAGAAGTAACTCACCTTCAAGAAGGTGGAGTCGTTTTAAGTGTTTTTAGTCACTAGCGCCAGTCCGTTGCCATTTGAGATTTTCAGATAAAGCAGCAAATATGCTCTTGAGATCTTTGAGACAGAGCAGCAGTTATGCTCTTGAGACTTTTAAGATGAGCAGCAGTTATGCTCTTGAGAATCGTGGTGAAGAGCCACCACGATAAGTTTAAGATGTTAGGGGGATGAATCGTTACGACTTCCCTAACTAAGTTTAAGTTTAAGGAAAGCCTGGATGGCTTCTCATGCGTATGAGTTGGGCAACCGGACTAGCTAGTGAGGGATCCCCGTGTCAATCAAGTATTTAAGTCAAGCTTTGAGATTTAAGAACGGAGTAACAGTAACTCCCATACAGTTTTAAGAGTTAAGCTTTTTAATAGTGGAAGTACAAAACAACTTCCAACCAGTTAAGTAAAGTGATCAAGTATTAATAAGATGTCAATCGTAAGGGCGTAGACTGACCCCATCTCACTCACCAGTTTGAAGAGGAAGAAGCTAGATGAGCAGCGGGATCGAGAGAAACAGTTCGAGTGAAGCTAGCTAGATGAGGACGGTACGAACGTCACAGAGGATGCTTAGTCAAGGTTTCAGTAGCAACAACATTAGGGATTATTAGTTATTTACATTTATGATTATGAGTATAGACTGGAGATCAGATTGAGATTTTAAAGTTTGAGTTTAAATTTCCCACATGTTAGGGCTTTGCTCTGAGCTACAAGTATGTGTTTTCAGTATTTTATTTATGAAAATTTCCCCGCTGCAATTTAAGATTTGAGCATTTTATTTATCAATGGCATTTTAGTAAAAGTAGTAACCGGCCGGGTTAGGGTGTTTCATTTTGGTATCAGAGCCAGTCTTCCTCTGTTCCTTGGTCTCCAAGGAATACTGGAATATCAGTCTCAGTTTTTAAAGGTTATGTTTTAAAGGAAAGGAAAATGAGTCAAGTGTCTTCTTTTAAGAGTCTATAGAATCTCCAGTCTACTCTAATCGTATTAAGGTAAATAACTAGAGTTCTAATAGAAGAGGTTCCAGTCGTAAGGGGATACCTCTAGGATTTTGAAGGAGTTGAGAGAGTAGTACGAGGATTTTACTACTAGGGAACAAGTGGATGACCTAATAAGCTAAGACAAACAAAGGGGAGAACATGAATCTCCAAAGGAAGAGGAACAATCACCAGATGCTAGTAGCTATGATACTAGGATGATGTTAGGGTCTTTGGTCCTAAGCAGTGGAAACTGGGCAACAGGTCAAGAAACAAAGAGGTACCCCGAGAAGTCGCTCAACTAGTTTTATTGGTCAACGCCATTACCACACAGTGACAAGGAGTAGAGAAATGCTTAGACTTTAGGAAGTGCTGGGATAGTATAAAGTAAGCGAAGGAGGAAATAAGTAGGTTATAAGGAGTATGAAAGGACGTCAAGAAGTCAATAAGTCAAGGCGAAGATGGGGCATGGTCATTTACATATGACGATGAAGAAACCCTTGTAGATAAACTACGTCATCTAGAAGATGGTACATGACCCTGGGGAGTTAGGCCGGTATCAAGCTTTTGAAAGGAACAACACAAGAGTCAAGATGATCGAGGTAGAGGAAGAGATTGGATAAAAAATAACAATGTGCTAGTGAACAATGTTAAGCTAGAAAGAGGATGGATTGAAATATGAGAGACTCTACAAACTACCCAGATCATGAAAGGTTTGGAGGTCGTTGGGACCGTTGAAAGGGGAATGCAAGAGTTCATGATGATTTGTTATGGGATTGTCCTCTCTTAAATAGAGGGAACACCTAGCCTCCTAGGGTACATGAGGGGTGACAGAAGGAGGAACCTCTCTACTAAGTTTGAACTAGAGGGCTAAGAGATGAAGTCTCGAAACTAGCTATAGGAGTAAGTCATTAAGTCAACCGAGTATAGACAAGTAAGTGGAACATTCAATAAATGTTCTAGTGAATGGCAGGGAATTCGAGGAAGAGTCTAAACGATCGTAATGAAGAGAATTTGCGAACAATACCAAGGAAGAGCAAAAAGGCCAGAGGGAGTGAGTCATTAAGTCAACCGAGTATAGACAAGTAAGTGGAACATTCAATAAATGTTCTAGTGAATGGCAGGGAATTCGAGGAAGAGTCTAAACGATCGTAATGAAGAGAGTTTGCGAACAATACCAAGGAAGAGCAAAAAGGCCAGAGGGAGTTTGACGAGATTTCAAGAAGTCAATGGGTCAAGTCTCAGGTGACTCGAGGTCAAGAAGCTGCACAAAGAGGTATGATGAAGAAAATCATTACCAAAAAGGAGGAAATCATTAAGTTACCTTACGCAAGGTGCCCCACTCTGAGCGAGTACGACATATTAGGATGTCATCCATAAAAGAAGGCCAGTTAAGGATAAATTAGTGATATTTAGTTAAGCCACTAAGAGCCATGACTAAGAGATTAAGGCTATGTACAAGCATCGATCGAGACAAAAGACGTTGATGAGGTATGTTCAAGCCTACCAAGGGCAAGCCACTATTGGAAGCTTTGACCCAAAACAACAACGAGAAGATACTCAACAGAGTTTGGTGACCGAAAATAGTACAAAGTATCAACAGAAGGGTAGTAAAAATAAAGAAGCAAGGAGAGCACCATAGAACGCTGTAGGAGATAAAATAAAAAAAAGGTGGTTGTCGACCGAACAATGAATGCGTGAAGGAAGATAGTTGGGAGGTGGTCAAGCACCATCGTGAGTAGAAGTCGTGGGCGTCATCTGTCAAGTCTACCTAGAGAAAGTTTCTAGTGGAAATGTTGGCTCTGAGGTATGGCGAGTAGCTACTAGACTGAGTAGATCAAAGCTAGTACCAAGCATCGATGAAGGAGTTGTGGAAGTAAGGAGGAAACCACAAGCTATAATGAAAGTTATGGGGAAAGGTTGGTAGTTGATAAAAAGACAAATTCAGGAAGAAAGATAGTTAGGAAGAGCCGGCGAAAGAATACGAAGGTCAACAAGGAGGCGTTAAGGTGATTGCCAGTGGAGAATAAGTTGGACCATAGGAAGCCCATCAAGAACGGAGAAACTCAATGGTCAACTTTAAAGTAGAAGTGGGGTGGTCCAGAACGGTCGAAGGGAAAACCTTATCGGTCAAGGTACATAAGCGAGAAGAGAATATGAGAACCTAGATGACTATCTCAAGAATAAAGGACTTCATCTAGAACTAGCGAGTAATATCAAGAAGAAGAGTCACGAGTAAGGAAGTAAGAGGGATATAAGTTTAGTGAACCTGCTAGAATACCCAAAAGTGAACCAAGATTGCCTATGTTGGTGAAAGGTGTCAATCTCTCGGGTAAAACTCTATTGGACGGGAAAACCGTATGAGTAATTTCAGCTAGAGTCTAAGAGTAGTAGAATGGATAGTACGAGAACTTCAAATAAAGGTGGCGATAAGTAAGTGCTAAGTTAGGCGCCAGGAGTGAACGAGTAAGCCAGAGAGAATGCCATGATTCTTGAAAGGAATCATAAAGGTGATCGCAAGCTAGAGAAAGATGCAAAGGATGCCTCTAATGCATACAGGAGGTAAAAGCTGTAATATGAGGTTTCAGAGTTAAGCAATAAGTAACGAGGAGATGACCATTCAGCTTATGGTTAAGGGATAAGGCGAGGCATTGAGGAAGAAAGTAAGAGATGCAGAGTTAGGAGATACAAGGACCTAGGTGACCTATGAGGTCAACTCCGGACGAGAGTTACGTTAAAAGAATTTTACCATCCGATGGGATAAAGGATAAGCCGCCATATGTAACCCTGGGGTTCAAGAGGAGCATTAATGTCTCGTATACCAAACAATGGATAGTTATCGTTCCTATATATGTACAAGGTGTAGCCGAGGTAATGTGAGGGGTTAAGAAGCCACAACAACATTGAAGTTGCAATGAATGGAGAGAAGGATTTTAGGTCATGTCGTATAAGTTAAAAGGGAATAAAAATCCGCGACGTGAAAGGGATTACCACAAGCGATGCTTAGGGTAATCACAATGGACAAATTTCGAGGGAGAAATTTCTATAAGTGGGGAGGAAATGTGATACCTAGACTTCGATAGGTTCAACATCAAGTACTGGGCCCAAGTTGGAAATTTTGAAAAGGGCAATGAGTCACTCAAACCTATTCGATGCTACCAAGCTAGATGAGAATATATGTTATGGCCAAGAGTACATATAAGAACTATCGTAAGCGTTTCAAGACAAGGTAAGGGCACGCCGTTGAAGTTCATATAGAAAGAGTGAAATCTTGAGCCAAAGAAGCACGCGAATGAGGAGTATGAAAGGATGAGCCCGATCAAATTTCGGGGACGAAATTATTATAACGGGGGAGGAAATGTTACACCCCGCTCTTCCCAAAATTCAAAATGACTATTATACCCCTGGGTCAAGTTCCGCCGTATCATCGATAGGACTAAAAGTGTGAACTATCGGTTCAAGCAGTGTCGAATTTCGACAAAAATCGAGTAAGCTACGAACTTTAGTTGAGTTTCGGATTAAAACCCAACCCCAACCCTAATCTCTCGTTCCACTCGGCGACACCAACTTCACTTCGATCCTAATTATCATGTCAATCAGAAGCTGTCTTAAAAACCTCAACACCGTCAAAAAAGTACTCGACTCCCGCTCCTTCATCAAGAGCCCTATCGAGAACTCCCGCTGTCCATCGCCAAAACCTTCGACCCATTCTATTCTTCTCCGCCTTCCCCCGCCGCCGCTATCTCCGATCGCAGTCCTTCCATTCGCTCTAGGAGAAAGCTCGTAGTTTTTTTGGTGCTTCTCTGTAACTAAATGCTTCTTCACCAAGTTCTCAAGAGACCGCTGAAACACCCGAAGGTTCTCGCAAATTTCCTGCCGAACGTATTGATTCAACCTTCCGAAAGTGGTCTACGGCAGCCTCTTCCAATTCCAAGTCCTAATTCAGATCAATCTGCTTACTTTTACCAGAACCAGAAAATACCGCAGAATCCCCCCTTCTCTCTCCCGATTTCGATTTCGATTTCTCCCTCCTAATTTCAGCTTCTTCTCTTTGTTTCATTTTCTCGCCGGCAGCTTGGGGTCTCTCGCCACCGTCGTTTTTTTCAAGCCTCCGATCCTCCTTTTCGTCTTTCTAGGTGAGAGGGTTGTTGCTTCTGGAATCCTGATCTCTACCCAGTTGAGATTTGGTCATTGTGGATTACTCGAGCTTAGGTGGAATCAGAGAGTCAGAGAGAGAGAGAGAGAGAGAGAGAGAGAGAGAGAGAGAGAGAAAGAGAGAGTTGGGTTGAAGAGAGGGAAAGACGATGAAAAGATGATGGGGCCATTATTCCCGACGCTCCATGTGAGAAATACTGATAAAGGGGATTGAGGTATCGTTAGAGAAGGAAGAGGTTGTAGCTGAATAAGATAGCCAACGCAAGAAGGACGAGTAGTAAATCCAGCTCTTCCTTATGGAAATCCAATGAGAAGTAGCGGCGACGTTGATCCACCCTTAACAATGGCTGAGGTTCATCATCGGACTACTGAGGTGAGTGTAAAGGGGGGTAAATTCTACGCCTTACGTATTTTTTTCAAGTATCTGCCTTGCGTGTTTAAGAAGTTGTTTTATGTGAAATTGTGTGCTTGTTTATGATTATGGTTGATGATGTGTGCCTTGTTTGACTTATGACTTGAAGTGAATGGTTATTATTTACCTTGAAAATTTTATGAGTATAAGTTATTGTTAAAGTTTAAGAAACAAGGTCTTTTTAAGAAGTAACTCACCTTCAAGAAGGTGAAGTCGTTTTAAGTGTTTTTAGTCACTAGCGCCAGTCCGTTGCCATTTGAGATTTTCAGATAGAGCAGCAGTTATGCTCTTGAGACTTTTAAGATGAGCAGCAGTTATGCTCTTGAGAATCGTGGTGAAGAGCCACCACGATAAGTTTAAGATGTTAGGGGGATGAATCGTTACGACTTCCCTATCTAAGTTTAAGTTTAAGGAAAGCCTGGATGGCTTCTCATACGTATGAGTTGGGCAACCGGACTAGCTAGTGAGGGATCCCCGTGTCAGTCAAGTATTTAAGTCAAGCTTTGAGATTTAAGAACGGAGTAACAGTAACTCCCATACAGTTTTAAGAGTTAAGCTTTTTAATAGTGGAAGTACAAAACAACTTCCACCCAGTTAAGTAAAGTGATCAAGTATTAATAAGATGTCAATCGTAAGGGCGTAGACTGACCCCATCTCACTCACCAGTTTGAAGAGGAAGAAGCTAGAGGAGCAGTTAGAGAGCAGCGGGATCGAGAGAAACAGTTCGAGTGAAGCTAGCTAGAGGAGGACGGTATGAACGTCACAGAGGATGCTTAGTCAAGGTTTCAGTAGCAACAACATTAGGGATTATTAGTTATTTACATTTATGATTATGAGTGTAGACTGGAGATCAGATTGAGATTTTAAAGTTTGAGTTTAAATTGCCCACGTGTTAGGGCTTTGCTCTGAGCTACAAGTGTGTGTTTTCAGTATTTTATTTATGAAAATTTCCCCTGCTTCAATTTAAGATTTGAGCATTTAATTTATCAAGGACATTTTAGTAAAAGTAGTAGCCGGCCGGGTTAGGGTGTTTCAAGCAGAACCCAGAACAATTAGAAAATTTTAGTTCTGAAGGATTCCGACCTTCTTCCTCCTTCTCCTCCTCGGCGGCGACGAACATTCTTCATATTTTTCCTCAAGCTCGACCGCAGCAGAGATTGCGGCGATGGACGGATCAGAACCCGACAAAAGTATAAGATGTTTGCGTGCGGCGGAGGACGAGTTGAGTGGGCGGCTCAATTCCTTCTTCCTCCTAAGGCTGGGCGTTGGTGCATGATGGATTGGTCGACAGTGGGTGATTGAGAGCAGTGATTTGCGGCGGCTGTGAAGTTGGGGGAAGGGGAGGGTAGTACGATGGGGATGAGTGGGTTTTCATTGTTAGGGGCAAGGGGTTAAAAATGTCTTTTTAGTAGGGTTTAGGGTGAATGATGAGGTGCAATTTTTTTTTTAATTTTCACGTCATCAAGTTAACGGTCAAACTTATATTTGACTACCACATAGGACAAATTTAACGGAATGTAACGGAGTGTAACGGCTGGTGACTAACGGTGAAATGATTCGTAAAGTTAGTGGCGAATAAGAAAGAAAAGTAATTCGGTTGGCAAACATGAAAGATTTATATAATTCGAGTGACCAAACCTTGTAATATAATCCGAACTCATACCAATAGTTGGAACGGAACACAAGTTGGATCGGTCGATATCTACGGTTTGTGTAATGCAAGGGGACGTAAAACTCTCGTAAACGGAAATTCACCGAATTCCGTGTCCTCCGTCATTTTTTCTTTCATCCCTTTCCCCCCTTTGGGCCTTTACCTTCGTCTCACCATCGTCTAGTCTTGTTCTCGTCAGCTCCAAGGAAAGGGGTGACATTCGAATTTCGAAACTCCTACGCGACCAGAGACCCTTCTGCCGGAAGTCCGCCTCCGGCAGGGAGAGAGAGGGTGCCTCTTCCGATTCCTACCCGGTCCATTCCATGATTGCCCTCTCACTCTCCTCCTCCGCCGCCTCCACGTCTACCTCCTCCATCGCTCGTGTTACAATCTTCTCTTCCAATTCTTCAACGCCTCCGCATTGTCGTATGTTTACCCGATTCTCCATTTCCCTGTCGCCGTTCCCCTCTGATGCGATCATTGCGGCTACGCAATCGGGTCGCTTCTAAGTCTGTTGACAGCGATACTACCCACAACGGAATGGATCCCGTCAAGTTCCAACAGCGAGTGGGACCAGCTGCGTCTCGTTCCGCCCCCAACTTCGCCTATTACCCGATTTCGCGACCCTCCAAGCGATCCAAGTCCAATATCATCGTTTTCGGGTTTGTCCTCATCCTGATCGCTTTAATCTCGTGTTATTACCTGTTCCGCACCGGTAAAGTTGTGGATTGGAATAAAAAGTACGGGATTGTTATCGACGGCGGCAGCACCGGGACGCGGCTCCACGTGTTCGCTTACAGGGTTCAGGGCGGGAAGACGGTGTTCGATTTTGGGGAGGAGGCGGCGATGAGGGTTAGCCCCGGATTGTCGGCGTATGCCGAGGATCCGGAATCCGCTGGTTCATCTCTTAATGAGCTGCTTGAGTTTGGGAAGGAGAGAGTGCCGAGGGGGCTATGGGGTGATACAAAAATTCGGTTGATGGCTACCGCTGGGATGAGGTTGCTGGACTTTGATGTGCAACACAGGATTCTAGAATCGTGTAGAAGGGTTCTGAGGCAATCTAGGTTCGTGTTTAAGGATGAATGGGCGTCTGTTATTAATGGTAAGTTGCCTGGTGGTGATGGCTTTGTCTTCTGAGTCTCAAATTTGTGCCTAAAGGTTTGAGATTTAATGGTGGGTGCCTTGGTTGTTCTTTTTCTTGGCAAGGTTCTGATGAGGGTGTTTATGCTTGGATTGTTGCCAACTACGCTTCCGGTACTCTTGGAGCTGACCCTCTCAAGACAACTGGTATAATTGAGCTTGGTGGAGCTTCTGCTCAGGCATGGTTCCTATTCTTAATTTTTTCACTTTACAGTTTTGCTCGCTTTGTACCCTGGATCATTCTTTTAAATTCTGGTTTGGTGAGAGACTTCACAGTTCAGATATTACCGAACTGAATTGTGTCAATGGTTTGGTACTAGCTTCGACGTGGTATTAACGAAAAATGTAAACAGCTATTAACACTTCTAGGGTGGCAGTTTAGTTTAGTTGCTAATCAGACTGTCTTATAACTAGATGTACTAATGGTGACATGTAAGAGAGAAATTTGGTGAAAAATATCATCGCGAATTTTAAATGCATTAATTTGTTGTAGTGGTAGGTATAGAGTTGACAGTATGCTTTGCAATTCTAATGCTTTGGAGAAGAAATATGAAGTGATGTGTGGAATTGGTGGTACAGATAACTTTTGTTTCAAATGAGCCGTTGCCTCCTGAGTTCTCCCGGACTGTCAAGTTTGGGAATGTAATATATAACATCTACAGCCACAGCTTTCTTCAGTTTGGTCAGGTAATTTGTCATATTTTATTTATTCCTCCATTTTTCCTTTTTCTGCTGTGTCCCAAAATGGTGCTTTTGATTAAAAAAGAAAGGTCCAATTCCCTTTCTTTGAACTATCATCGTCGATTGTTTTCTTGAGCATTCACATGTGGCTTAAAGCTTATAAATTTCCATCTACCAGAATGCTGCATTTGATGCATTGAGGGAATTGCTAGTGTCACCAGACCATCAATCATGTAAGGATGAAGCTTTCTTTTTCCCGTGCTGTGCATGGCTAAAGCATGTTGAAATTTGTGTTGGTATGACGCTATTAGTGATGCCAGGGAATCATTCTTTCGTTCACAGTATAAGTTGTCTACCAGGGAGCCAAAGCTGCAGCATGTTCGAATGGTGGTTCTTCTGTTTTGGACGGCTACATATGAATCATTCTCTTCTTTTATGCTATTTATGATTTAACACTTCTAAGTTTATAGAAATCTGATACCCATCCTAACAAATACAGCTGCTGAGTTGGTTGAAAAGGGAGGAGTAAATTTGGATCCTTGTACTCCCATGGGGTATTCACATGTTATGGCTGCGGAAAGTTCCTCATCAGGTTCTTTCTTTGAAGAGAAGGATAGTCTTCTGTCAAACCTTCAGCCTGGGGGTAACTTTTCTGAGTGCAGATCTGCTGCATTAACACTTTTACAGAAAGGAAAAGGTAATTGCGCTATCTCACAGACTTTCCTATAACAGTTTCTCTTACATCTTTGTGATATTGAATTTATGTGTAACTTGTTTTGTCTGATCAACTCATTATTATTTTGGACATAGATAAATGTGCCTACCAACACTGCTCTATAGGACCAACATTCATACCGAAGCTTCAGGGGAAGTTTTTGGCAACGGAGAATTTCTTCTATACATCTAAGGTTGGTTGTTCCTCTCTTTTTGATAAAAAATACCTATTTGATACTCCCTTAGCTCCCTCTAATAGACGGTTGAGCATTCTCTGACTTCAGGTTATAATCACCTTCATGACAAATCTATGTGTTGATTGTTGGTAACTGTTTTGGCTCTTCAGTTCTTTGGGTTGAGTCCAAAAGCTTTTCTCTCTGATCTTATGGGAGCTGGAAAACAATTTTGTGGGGAGGATTGGTCAAGTTTGAGAAGGAAGCATAGATCATTATCTCTCAAAGATGATGAACTTATGCGCTATTGCTTCTCTTCTGCGTATATTGTTGCCCTACTTCACGACAGCCTTGGGATATCTTTGGATGATGAACGGTAAAGTTTACCATCTAGCCATTCTAGTTCTTTGTGGGATACAATTATGCAGGTCCTGTTCCTTTGAATGGCCTTAATTCATAAATCTCTAAATGGGCTTGTATCAGGATTGGGTACGGCAATCATGTTGGGAATATCCCTCTTGATTGGGCACTCGGAGCTTTCATCTTGCTGACCAGTTCTTCACAGGATATGCAACACCCTAGCTGGATCTCCACTGTTATCGGTGATGATTCACCCACATTATTATGGTTAGTTGCCATTGCCGCATTGTTCATGTTTGCAGTGTGGTCAGTGTCGAAATGGAGGAAGCCTCAATTAAAGACGATTTATGATCTAGAGAAAGGACGATATATAGTTACACGTGTGCGAAGAAGTTGATAGCATTTTTCGGATGTGATACCTGCAGTATTATTCTTAAACCTACACAGATCGAAGGGGGAGGTGTCTATCATTTAGCTGTTTTGGAGATCCATTGCTTCCCTTGAGTTAGGTGAGGTCAGATAGACAAAGCATTCATATGATTCTTCCATTCGAGAGTGCTAGGTGAAGAAGATAGTGTAACTAGTGAAACTGTGATAGGAGGAATTATGGCCTTCCCATTTTGTATTCTGGAAGAGGGGAGAAGCATGTGGTAACTCTGAATATGGAAGGGCGGAGAACACTAAAGAGTTTCTTCCTTTCTCTCCCCTGTGACTGCAAATTGCTCAGTGTGCAAAGAGCAGTGGTAGAAATACGCAGATTTAGAATGAGAGAAGAGGTATGGCAGTTGACTTGTACACTTGATTGTTTGTGAAATATGATTTTAAGTAAAAATGTGATACAGTGCCTGCATAGATGTTATTGCTTCTTGTAAATGAGTGTTGGTCTCAATCTGGGCTCAAGGTATAGAAAGAACTATAGGGGTCGTTTGGAAGTTGGAATTTCATATGATATATTTAACTAATATACTTTTTTTTTGTCTTAAACCAAAACAAAATACTTGTATTTAAATTGTGGATGAGACCACCAGAATCATTCGTTATAAATATTGTCAATCTCAGCTTTTAGCCGAGATTGTGTAAGAGGTATTCTTAACTCACTTTTTCTTCGGGTTAATTGCATGGTTGGTCACTGAGATTACAAAAAACGTTCAAGTTTGGTCACTCGAAATATTTAAATCCATTGATGGTACTTCAGTTTACTGAAACCGTTCAAGTTTGGTTACTCTCTGTCCAACTTTAACTTTTGCTGATGTGGCAGTCAACTCTCAAAGTTGACAGTTAATTTAGTGATGTGGCATTTAAAAAATAATAAATAAAATAAAATTTAATCTATTTTAAATTACCAGTTCATTTTTACCATAAAATAAATAAATAAAATAAAAAATTTTAATAATTAATCTATTTTAATCGCCAGATCCGCGACAGATACTTGACCAGATCCGGTGAAAGTTCCAGTGGGTGGTCCCGTTGGCGACGGCTTGGTTGATCGTCCAGCCGAGGAACACTCCGTCGACGAACTCGGTTATCTGGATCGACATCAGCGGCCTTGTGAATCCGTGGTAGTTCTTCGGCGGGAAGCTCGATTCGAGGGAATTGGTCCTGGCGGGGCTTGAATCGGAAGCCAAAGTGTCCGGATATCACGCGGACAACATCGCCCCCAGCGATAATTAGAGGGTTCGTGTTGATTCGGAGCTACGATCCGCTCGAATTGATGAGGTTGGAGTTCCCGACGGATAAGGAATTGTTGTTCGTGCTGGTGAGCCCCGAATTCGAGGCGCCGACGAAGAAGATGTGGGCGGCGCTGCCGCTGGAGATCGCGATGCCGCACCATGTGTGGAATTGCAGCCAGGCGGAAGCGCTGATGGCGTTGATTTTGGGAGGGGATCTGGCCGGGCTAGGAAAAGCTCTGTCGTCGGACAAGATCGTGGAGCCGAAGAGGGCTCCCTTGATTCCGGGGATGGAATCTGTGAAGAAGGCGGCTTTGGAGGCTGGGGCGTTCGGTTGTACGATCAGCGGGGCAGGGCCGACAGCGGTGGCGATGGTGGAAGGGGAAGAAAGAGGGGAAGAGGTCGGGAAGAGGATGGTGGAGGCTTTTCGGAGAGAAGGGAACTTGGAATCGGTTTCTATGGTGAAGCGGCTGGATCGAATTGGTGCAAGGCTTGTGAGTAGCGTTGCTCCGACGAGGAGGAAGTGCCCTTTCAATTTGATAATTATAATAATTTTTATTTTATTTTATTTATTTATTTTATGGTAAAAATGAGTTGGACATTAAAATAGATTAAATTTTATTTTATTTATTATTTTTTAAATGCCACGTCACTAAGTTAACGGTCAACTTTGAGAGTTGACTGCCACATCAGCAAAAGTTAACGGAGTTGGACGGAGAGTGACCAAACTTGAACGGTTTCAGTAAACTGAAGTACCATCAATGGATTTAAATATTTCGAGTGACCATACTTGAACGTTTTTTGTAATCTCAGTGACCAACCATGCAATTAACCCCTTTTTCTTCCTTATATTTTGAGTGACCACCAAAATCATTCAATCTCTAAACAATGAATTTTGTAAATTCATGCATTAAAACAATACATCTAATTACAACAATACATTGATTAAATGCATTAATTTAAGGAATCCTAACGGCCAAACATGCCCATAGTTTTGTTATTTCGAGTTGGAGCGCTTTACATTTGGCCGGGATCTCGTCTAGTTCTGTCCATTCTTCTGACTACTTTCAATAATCAATTCAATAAATCTAAAAACAAAAGGAGTTTTAAGTCGATTGTAACTATAGGTGTCAATCAGGCGGGTTCGGGTTGGGTTCAATTGGATTTCGGGTTTATCGGGTTTTGGGTCAATCGGGTTGCGAGTTTGATTCGGGTCCAATTGTAAACATTTTACCCCTCATTTCTTGATAGTTTGGCTTTACATTTCATCGTCCCTCGACATATTTCACGCTAGATTGTGCTTGTTTTGATACATTTCTGGTCGTAGCACGTGCAGAAGGGTCGAGGACGGGTTTCGGGACAATTGGAGACGAAAAGCGCAAAAAACCGAAGAAAAGTCCAAATTCCAGGAACCAGGAACTAGCCGCAGTTCATGGTCCATGGGACTGTGAACTGGAACCACAAACCGTGAACAACAAATCGTCTAGAGAGGTTTCTGAGGTTACTGACGCCAAGGCAGTTCACAGTCGCTAAGACCGTGAACTGGAACAACAAACCGTGAACCCCAGAAGTGAAGCAGTGCATTTTGATACATCTCACTGAGTTCACAGACGCGTTCTGACGTTAACGGTCGTGAATCGGGACCGTGAACTGAGCACGACTGAGTATAAATAGAGAGCTGAAAGGAGGAAGAAGGGGGGCTTTTGGTAGGTTTTTAGTGTGTAGAATAAAGGAGGGTTTCTAGTGAGAGATTAGGGTTTCCTCTTCCTATTATATAGAGAGAGCCATTCAAAGGAGGAAGAAGGAGATTGGGCTTGCCCTAAACTAGAGGAGTGAAGATTCTTACCTCTCAAGGAGATTCAAGCAAGGAGGAAGGAAGATTGTCATCTCTTCATGGTTCTTTCTCTCCTCTTTCTTGTTTTCCTTTGCCTAGCTATGGAATAACCTACCTATTCACTTGGGTGTATTGAACCCTAGCTTAAAACATGTGAATGCTTGTATGTGTTGAATGATTTGTGTGTGGTTGTGTTTAATGTGAATGTGGAGGTATTATTCATGAATGATTGTGTTGTGTTGTGTGAAAGCCTATAATCTAATTGCCATTCTAACCTAGTTAGAGAGAAAACCCCCTTTCCTTTCTTTGAAAGAGGCTTGAATGCTGGGGTTTCTTGGGAAATTCATTGTCTTCTAGTTGGATTAATGCAGCGCAAACCTCCTATTTGTATTAGCACCTAGGATTTGGTTGTGGGTGGCCATCTGAACTCCGATTCGAGGGTGAAGACTAACCAATCCTTAGTCGATAGGTTGAGAGAGTCGCATTAGTGGCTTGGATCGTATCCCCTTTCCTCGACCTAGAGACTAAGAGGGTAGCTTTGGCTACTTGTTAGACTTCCCTGCGGTTTACAACCCCCTTACCACACATGACCATTCGATCCAACAAGTCGTAATTGTTAGCTAGAGGGAGCAACACCCGGGTGAACTCTTCTCTCATTGGGACAACCTCGATTTAATTTATTTGCTTGTTTTCATTTGTAGTTTTCTTAGTTTTAAACCTAAAAATGTTTTCTAGATAACAACCTAAGAGATTGAAGTAGGGGTACATGGACCAGCCCGGGTTTGACAATTAAAACATACTTGCCCTATGATGCACCCGGCTAGAGCTTAAAAACTTGGGCTCTAGTCAGGATTAATTCGCGGTGTATCCATGGCGAGTCAGTGTTAGTCAGGTTACGGGTTCATCGAGTTACAGGTCAGTCAGGTTGCGGGTTGATCGGGTTACGGGTCTGGCGAGTTGGCGGCGGGTCGGACTGCGGGTTGTTTGGGTTAGCGCATTGTGTTTCTTACTCTTTCCTCGTTCCAACTTACACTTTATTTATTACACTAATTTCCATTATTTTTCGCAATTTGTTAGACAATTTGTTTGTACCTCATATTCATATATGTACTTGTAAAATGTTTTTTTTGGTAAAAGTACTTATAAAAGTTAAATAAAACTTGTCAAAGTGAAACATTAATTTTGTATTATTTTAGATGATTGAGTTATTGCAATCGTATTACTTAACATAACAAGTTTAACCCTCATTTTGAAATTAAAATCGACTCGAAAACAACTTAAATGTGTCAAAGTTTTACTCAGTGTTGTATAATGATAATGTATAGCTGAAGTTGCAATAAATGTAGAAGCATATAAAACAAGTAGACATATTAAATGAATTTTTCTAAAACAAATGATTTTTGTAACTAATGGTTAATTTAGTTACTTAACCATAAACAATTACATACATATATATTAACCTTCAAATTATATAACTTCATACCTAAATATAGTCTAACTAATTAGTTCATATAGTAAGATAAGTGTGTTGTTTATCAGAAGTTCCTAAATTAGCTCATATGATGGGTGTTAGATCATGTGTACTATAACATAAGCGATTGGTTATTATGATAAGATGATTCATGATCATTCTCCTAGACAATGTCTTAGCTACTAAATGCTAAACCCTTAACCAATATAGTCAAAATCGCGCTTTAAAATTTAAATATTACGGTTTTACGCTTTCGATTACCAAAACTCGTTCGTTTCCATATACAAATTTAGTGTATAAAATCGAACTAAACTGTGCTTTAAAACTTAAAAGTTCACTTTTACGCTTTTAGTTCACCAAAATGATTTACGCTTTTACGCTTTTAGTTCACTAAATGCGTATTCTTTTCGTGAAATTAATTATAAAAGTATATTTTAAATGTAAATCACCAACATTATGATACATTTGAGATTAAAAGATACATACCAGGTACTTGGATGCATTCTTAGTTTCAATAGAGTAATCTAATTCACCGGCTAAGCTCTTCTCCAATTCATTAGCATAGAGGGGAAAGTGACTTATTGTTAAGATTTATATTTATGAACTTATTATTAAGAGGCTACAAGTTGATCTACTTTAGGCATGAATTGCAGGTATTTATTCACTTATCTAAATTCTGGGCACTCATATTTTACATAGTATATATCGTACATAACAGATTTTTAGTTATTTTACAGTATGCATAAAAAACTTATGGTTTTATGCTTTACGAGCTTATCCCTTTTCCCTTTCTCTTAACTCATGATATGTTCCTGACTCGTTCTTACTACAACATCCCGATCGACGACCAAGTATAACCGGCAACCGGGTGTAGCATAGGGCAAGCAAGCAATAAGAATTTATTATACCACGGGGATCTAGGCTTACCCTAGTTCAGGTTTAGGGTTCGTTAGCTAGCCAACCTAGGGTAGTGATTAGAAAAACTAAGCTAACTAACCTAGACTAACCACTAACCTAGCTATTTGCAAGTTTGGGAGCTCTCTTAGGTTAAATCCCTCGGGAATGACCCGGAACGGTGAGTCGACGGATGGGTAGGTGCTCTATTCAACCTAGGGCTTCATATATTGCAAGGAGACCAATGGAATCAACTCCTTCGGGGACTACCCGGACAATATACGATAGGAGTGACCCGAAGACGCTAATAATGGGCTCTAAGGGGATTATCTACCTCCTAGGTCAAAAGCTCAAGACATGAAAATGAAATAAAAAATCATGCCATCCATTAAAACATCCATCAATTAGATGAAATCATCAATCAAACTAGTAAGTTGTCACATACATCAACAACAAACCAAAATTTAGACCTAGGGTTCTTAATCTCAAGAGAAGAGGGTGAGTTTCTAGAGAGAGAGAGAAGAGATTACAATGAAACCTCTAGATCTTCATCTTCTTCTTCTAGGCTTGATTCCTAGCTTCCAAGCTTGATCAATTCCTTCAATTAAGCCCCAAGATCACTCCCTCTTTCACTAGCACTCCTCTTTGGTGTTTTGGGTTGAAACCCTAGAAAAAGAAAGTGTTCCTTCTCCAACAACCAGCTCCCCTTGCCTGACAGTGACCAATTAACGGCCGCGTTGCCCAGTTCACGACCGTGAACACCTAAACGCGTCCGTTAACTTAGTGTCCTCTCCAAAATGCATCGCTTCACACTCCTGGGTTCACGGTTTGCACTCAATGTTCACGGTCTTGTTGACCGTGAAATCGCCTTGCGCCAGTAGCGATAAATTTATCTCCGGAGGCCTCGCGGTTCACGGGTTGTGGTTCCAGTTCACGACCTTAGAGGCCGTGAACTCCAATGCCAGGTCGTGAACTACGACTGCTTCATGGACGCCAACGCTTCACTGTTATGGGCCAATTGCGCTTTTCAACCTCCAATCGTTACAAAACTAGTCCTCGACCCTTCCACGCGTGCTAGGACCTGAAATGTATCAAAACAAGCCCAACCTAGCGTGAAATATGTTAAGGTACGATCAAATGCAAAGCCAAACGATCAATATATGAGGGAAAATTGTGTACAATTAGAACCGAATCACTCCGACACACTTGAACATTTGCTTGTCCTCAAGCAAACCAAGTACAAAACAAGGTAAGCTTGTAAATTCTCTTTTTCAACAAAATTTTTGAGGCATGTCATAGGGCACAAAACGAATGAATCACAATGGTAATTTGACACCGACCTATGGACAAAAACAAAGTAATCTTGGCAACCACCACAAATGACAATCAACTGTATTAAGATTGTGCAAAATAAGAGTTCTCACATTATTCATCAACCAACACACAACATGCCTCGACGACTCACCAATCACAGTAACTCATGCATGAAGATAACATCATAGGAACGAACGATCGAGCAACCTAGATCCTTACCGAGGTATAAGAAATGAACAGAACATGATGAATGAATCACTCACTCTCGACCAGTGGGGTTAGGACCATTTGATGCAAAAGATTTGCACATTGAAGCTCAATCCTAACATCCCTTTATCATAATGGTAGCCTCTAAATGCTAGAGCTCACAAGATGGGTGTCGTTGCTAGCTTGTCCAGAGGTCTTAGACACAGGTTCAAATGACTGGCTAGGATATGGGACATGGGGAAAAGGCTTTTTGGGTGGTGGCAAACAAAACATGAGGTTCCACATCTTCAACCTAAGACACAAGGTTCTATGGTTTCGACTAGAACCTTCCCTACAAACAACGTCCACTAGCATCGGCCAAAAACCAGACTTCCTTCTATTCCAAACCACAACCAATCACCAAACCATGTCACACATACTTTCTTGCTACATTTTCTATATAATTTTAAGCACAAGAGTGTAGAGGTAAACAACATGTAAGTATTCCTATAGCTTGCATGCTAACCAACACTTCTAAGAGCACATTCAACATTTATTATATTTTAGGTGGCCACTCTCTTTTATTCTTTGCCCTTTTATTGATTTTTTCTTTGATGGCCATAGAGATCTATATACACATGCCACATTTTTGAACTTAAGGAACAATGCTCGCTTTGAAAAACTACCTTCAGCACTCACTTTTTTCATTCTTAGCAAAACCATACACAAGGGTGAGTCAATAACAGTGTAGACACGAAGAAAGTAGGGTCGTTCTATCTAAATCAATCAAGCTCAAGTAATGCGAGCTACCTAACACGATAACGACCCTTAGACACACGACTCTAAAGAGTTGACTAAGGGATAATATGATCGGGTCGGTCAACTTTTGAGTCGTGGGCTAATCCTATGCCTCCATCTTCCTCGCTAGCAACAGCGTGAATGCTACGAATCATGTAAAGGGGGATCTATCGTACAAGAACGAAATGAGCGACACAAGTCTCACATGTACACCTAGGTGCTCAATCATTCATTGTCACTCCCTAATCTCGATGCATAGGCAACTGCGAAAAGCAAGTAATCGATTCAAACATCTATCGGTTCACAAACATATGAGAAATGAACCTACGCACAAACCTAATACAAGTCTCAATCGTCATCATAGTTGGCACATAATCACAAGCAAACCATCCATAGATCATGCTAATACCCACGAGATTCAAAACAAAAACAACACAAGATGTCACTATGATCATGCAATTGTAGAAGTTGTTATGCTTGGAGCCCTCACTTTTTTTTTAAGTTTGGGCATTCAACGAGGCTCCAAGTGTTCATAATCATACCAATCATTCACATAAATGCATAACAGACTACCCCCAACACTTAAGCTTGACATTTCCCTCAATGGCGTAAAGTAAGGAAGTAAAACGATGTTACCGGATACGATGTGAATGTTGGTGGTAGGGATCATAGGTCGGGCGAGATCCGGAAGAGCAAGTAGACGGCAAAACACCACCAAAATCTCGCCAATGGTCTTCTTATTGGAGCGGAAATCAAACAAACCGATGGTAGATGGGTTGCCTCCCACCAAGTGCTTCTTTAACCTCGTGAGCTGGACGATTGCTCCTCAAGTTTCGGTCCACCCTAGAACCTCCTTGAAGTTGAGGTTCTTTTCGGTAAGGTGATGTCGCAAGTCACGAGCATTGGACGAGTCCATGATTGAGGGCTTGTGAACTTGAGTGGCTTTGAGGCTCCACCACGAGACCTCTCCTTCTTTCCTTCTTCCTTCTTCTCCTTGCTCCATACCATGTAGTGCATCATTGATTTACCACCAGCGCATCCACCAAGAGGGATCAACGATGATTTAGCCTTGGATTGGCAAAGAGCCGCAAATTGGTCCTTCTCCAAAAGTGCATTGAGGTTGGGTGGAAAGCTTTCATAGCACTTGTAACTTGTGGATGCTTCATCCAACCCGACCCCGTCCTCATCTTGGACACCACTTGCTCCTTCAACTTCATCTTCAACCTCCCTTCCTTCTTCTTTAATTCATTCCACCCCTTGGGAACACTCGAGATCTATCCCTATTCAATGCTTTCTTCCTCCTCTTTAACCTCTTCCTTCTCCTTCCCATTCGTGTCCCCAAGCACGGTTTGGAGGGCAAGATGCCATGAAAGATCATAGAAGGGATTCTCTTGCTCCTCCACACTCGTGTCTTGGTCTTCAAAGTTGCTTTCAGGAAGGGGAAGATGATGGGAGTCGCCAATGCACCTTCTTGTTCGTTCTCACCACGTGAGCTCTCCAGGGTGAGTTCCTCTTTCTCCATATGGTTGTCATTGATCGCCCTTTCAACCTCTTCGTTCTCCTCCAATAATGAGAGGCGATAGCTTGCACAAGACCTTCCCACCTTCTCTTCTAGTGTCAAATTGGGAGGAGGGAGGGGTTGGAAATACATGCCGGAGCTCGTTCTTCCAAAATTCTCATGGCTAGCCTCTTCGGATTCCTCTCTTTCTTCCAATTGTAGGAGGCGATTGTGAGCAAGTTGTGCACATGCTTGCTCTACAAGCACTCCTAGCCTCTCTGTGCGTCAAAGGACCTCCTCTGATTCCCGAAGAAAGGTTGAGTCGATAGGGTCGGTGATGGGAAGTTCCAAATTGGAGCATCCCTCGTCGGTACCCCAGAAAAATTTCTCCACCATGAGCTCCAAGTTTCTCTTTGGCTCTGGTTGTGGAGTGGCATATGGGCTTGATGATTGTCCCATGAAGGCTTCGATGGCCAACTCCAACTTGGATTTCTCCTCGAATTGTGGAGGGAAATTTTCTTGATATGGGGAAGCCTCTTCATCTCCCCAATGGTATGGTTGTTCTTCTTGGAAGGGGGTTGGTAATAGAAACCGGATCCTTGGCTTCCCCCATCTTGTTCACTCCATGAAGCTCCGGGGTATCCCCATTCGAGTGGTTGCGGACACCGTCACATATTGTAGAAGCCATTGGGATCCATGAATCAAAAGCTACACAAACAAAAACACAAAACAGAATCAAACATACACAAACCACCCTTCTAAGAGAAGAGTGGGTAAACCAAACACAACACAGAGCACAAAAAAGCTAAATTAACGACCTAACCCTTTTTCAAATAACCTAGAATGGGTCCCCGACAACGTTGCCAAAAACATGACTCGTTCTAACCACAACATCCCGATCGACGGCCAAGTATAACCGACGACCGGGTGTAGCATAGGGCAAGCAAGTAATAAGAATTTATCGTACCACAGGGATATAGGCTTACCCTACTTTAGGTTTAGGGTTTGTTATCTAGCTAACCTAGGGTAGTGATTAGAAAAACTAAGATAACCCTAGGCTAACCACTAACCTAGCTATTTACAAATTTGGGAGCTCTCTTGGGTTATATACCCTATTTCCGACCTTTGGACCGATGTTGAGTATCCTCCTAGCTTGATCGACTCAAATACACTACCGTTTGGAGATGGACTCCCTCGGGAATGACCTGGAATGGTGAACCAACGAATGGGTAGATGCTCTATTAAACCTAGGGCTTCATATATTGCAAGGAGACCAATGTAATCAACTCCCTCAGGGACTACCCGGACAATATACGATAGGAGTGACCCGAAGACGCCAATAATCAGCTCTAAGGGGATTATCTCCCTCCTAGGTCAAAAGCTCAAGACATGAAAATGAAATCAAAACTCATGACATCCATTAAAACATCCATCGGTTCGATAAAATCATTAATCAAACTAGTAAGTTGTCACACACATCAACAACAAACCAAAATATAGACCTAGGGTTCTTAATCCCAAGAGAAGAGGGCGAGTTTCTAGAGAGAGAGAGAGAAGAGATTACAATGAAACCTCTAGATCTTCATCTTCTTCTTCTTGGCTCGATTCCTAGCTTCCAAGCTTGATCAATGCCTTCAATTAAGCCCCAAGATCACTCTCTCTCTCACTAGAACTTCCCTTTGGTGTTTTGGGTTGAAACCCTAGAGAAAGAAAGTGTTTCTTCTCCAAAAACTAGCTCACCTTTCTCTCTCCCCACTGCTATCACGGTCGTGAACACCTAAACACGTCTGTGAACTCAGTGTCTTCTAAAAAATGCAACGCTTCACTCTCCTGGGTTCACGGTTTGCACTCAATGTTCACGATCTTGTTCACCGTGAACTCGCCTTGTGCCAGTAACGACATATTTCTCCTCAGACACCTCGCGGTTCACGGGTTGTGGTTCCAGTTCACTACCTTAGAGACCATGAACTCTAATGCCAGTCCGTGAACTGCGGCTGCTTCATGGACGCCTGCGCTTCACTGTTGCGGGGCAATTGTGCTTTTTGACATTCAATGTCCCAAAAATCGTCCTTGACCCTTCCACGCGTTCTATGACCTGAAATGTATCAAAACAAGCACAACCTAGCGTGAAATATGTCAAGGTACAATGAAATACAAAGCCAAACGATTAAGATATGAGGGGGGAAATGTGTACAGTTGGACCCGAACCACTCCCCCACACTTGAACGTTTGCTTGTCCCCAAGCAAACCAAGTATAAAACAAGGTAAGCTTGTAACTTCTCTTTTTCAACAAAATTTTTGAGGCATGTCATAGGGCACAAAACGAATGAATCACAATGGTTATTTGACACCGACCTATGGACAAAAAAAAGTAATCTTGGCAACCACCACAAATGACATTCAACTGTTTTAAGATTGTGCAAAAGAAGAGTTCTCACATTATTCATCAACCAACACACAACATGCCTCGACGACTCACCAATCATAGTTACTCATGCGTGAAGATCACTTCATAGGAACGAACGATTGAGCAACCTAGGTCCTCACCAGGGTATAAGAAATTAACAACACATGATGAATAAATCACTCACTCTCGACTAGTGGTGTTACGACCATTTGATGCAAAAGATGTGCACATTCACGCTCAATCCTAAAATACCTTTACCATGATGGTAGCCTCTAAATGCTAGAGCTCACAAGATGGGTGTCGTTGCTAGCTTGTCCAGAGGTCTTAGACACAAGTTCAAATGACTGTCTAGGGTCTACGACATGGGGAAAATGCTTTTTGGGTGGTGGCAAACAAAACATGAGGTTCCACATCTTCAACCTAAGACACAAGGTTCTAGGGTTTCGATTAGAACCTTCCCTACAAACAACGGCCACTAGCATCGGCCAAAAACCGCACTTCCCACTATTTCAAACCACAACCAATTTCCAAACCATGTCACACATACTTTCTTTCTAAGAGCATGTTCAACATTTACTATATTTTTGGTGGCCACTCTCTTTTCTTCTCTGCCTTTTATTGATTTTTTTGTCTCCAAAATGCACCGCTTCACTCTCCTGGGTTCACGGTTTGCACTCAATGTTCACGGTCTTGTTGACCATGAACTCGCCTTGCGCTAGTAACGGCAGATTTCTCCCTGGATGCCTCGTGGTTCACGGGTTGTGCTTGAAGTTCACGGCTTTAGAAGTCGTGAACTCCAATGTCAGGTCGTGAACTGCGGCTGCTTCATGGACGCCTACACTTCACTGTCCCAAAACTTGTCCTCGACCCTTCCACACGTGCTAGGACTTGAAATGTATCAAAATAAGCACAACCTAGCATGAAAAATGTCGTGGTACGATGAAATGCAAAGCCAAACGATCAAGATATGATGGGGAAAATGTGTAAAATTGGACCCGAATCAGTTCCCATATCTACCATATCCAATTAGTCATATTCCCTAATAAGACTATAATAAGGTTTACTATAGCCAATGTGTTAGTCATCAAATGTTAAACTCCTAAACCATCATAATTCATATGTAAACATTGTGACAATTTAATTGATAAGTAATTAACCATATGATTTATAATGTAAAATAACAGGCATGATAATTCGAGTGATATTATATTGAAGATGAGATAAGTCATTATAGGTTTTCAAATATAATATAGCGAAATAGTAATTCCATATAAGACTATAATGTGGATAATTAGTCATGCCCTCCATATAAAAATGAAAGATTAATATTAAGGCAAAAATTTTAAGTCCTCCACTTGTCGCCAAGATTGATCGGTTGATTGATGCTCTTCTTGAAGATAAGAAGCTAGGATGAAGCCATTGATGGCATGTGATTGGTGTTCAAGTACCAACCATCAGATTTCATGGTGCCAGTTGATGAAGAAAGCAAGGACCCCCGAGGAACAAGTGAGATGCATCATTAATGCTAGGGGAACAACAACCCCTATAGCAACACTTACAACCCGGGGTGGTGAAACCATCCAAACTTCTCTGGGGCTTCCCCAAGCAATCCGAAACCCCCAGTTTGCAAGGACTGACGGTGAATTATCAACCAAGGCCTTCTTTCATTCAACAAACGCCACAATTTCAAGGCTCGAACTTCCAATAACCATTCCAAGTGCAAGGTCGACAAAAGTTCCAACAACAACAACCCGACAAGTTTACAAAACTTGAAGACCTAGTCACCACCTTTGTGAGTACAAGCTCACAAAAGTTTGAGAAGATTGAGCAATCCATGGATGTAGCAACTACCAAGTTTTCTTCGGTTGAGGCGGGATTAAGAAGTCACCAAGCGAGTCTCCAAAACTTAGAGACTCAAATCGATAACATTACTGAGGTCCTCGCCGAAAGAACAAAGGGAGCCCTACCCTCTCAAACGATTGCTAACCCTAAGGATCAAAATGCTAGTTGCAATGCTATTCTTTTGAGGAGTGGGAAGGTGACACCGGAGGTTGTTGCTAAGGAGGTAACCGAAGAAGAAGATAAGACGCCTCGAACGGCCGATGATCGGGAAGGCTCAGAAGGGGAGAAAGGAGAGACTAGAAAGGCACCGCCAACGTCACCAAAGGTGGCTGAGTACAAGCTGACTTTTCCTTTCCCAGCAAGGGTTCATAAGGACCGATTGGATGCGGAGTGTGGGAAGTTCACGAATATGCTGAAGAAACAAAACCTTACCATGCTTCTCATGTAGGCAATGGCATATGTGCCGAGGTATGGAAAGTACCACAAAGGGCTCTTCACAAAGAAGCACAATCTTGAAGAACTCTCCACCGTCACTTTGGGTGAGGGGTGCTCGGCGATCATCCAAAACAAACTGCCTCAATAGCAACCAGACCAAGATAGTTTTACTATCCCTCTTTGCATTGGAACTCATCATATAGAAAACTCCTTGGCGGACTTAGGAGCAAGCATAAATGTGATGCCTTACAGGATTTTTAGGAAGTTGAATCTAGGAGAACTAAAGACTACTAGGCTTAGTGTCACATTGGCCGATCGCTGCGTCATTAGTATAGGAGTATTGTGGAAGACATGCTAGTAAGAGTTGACAAAATCTTTAATCTGATGGACTTTGTGATTCTTGATATTAGCGAGATCGGAAATGCCACTCATACTTGGACACCCTTTCCTTGCTACCACCAATGCGTTGATTGATGTGAACGAGGGTGCTTTGATATGGAGGGATGGAGAGGGTGCTTTGATGTGAATTACCTTTTCGGTTGGCACTAAAAGTAAGATGGATGATGTTAACGAAGTGGACTCGAATAGTGTGGTTGCAAGTGGTGGTGAGCCAGTTAAGGCAAACCCCACTAGTGTTTTTATTATGTTTGATGATATGATGCATGAATCTAAGGTGGGTACTAAGCCCGAAGGAAGGAACAAGAAAGCGTGGCATGCAAAAATGAGCCATGCCTTTACCTTGAGAAGGGATAAGGTTAAGGCGAAAGTGTCGGGCCAAGAAGGCCACCCTATGGAGCTCAACATTGGAAGCGACAAGCCTCATCCCAAGACCGTGGAAGATCCACTCTCGAAGGCTTCATGCTCACAAGTGTGATAGATTTGCACCGTCGAGCTAGCGACGATAAACTAGCGCTTGTTGGAAGGCAACCCAACGTTGATTTTTTTCTTTTCCTTATTTTCCTCTTTTTTTGTGATTGAGTTCTGAGTTTAAGTGGTTGAGTGGAGATCACCGTGCCAAATTGCGTGTCTGTTTGTCTTGTATGTGTTGTGATCGAGTTAGGGACAAGATTGATTAGATCGAGTAGAAAATTTTGAAAATGCCTTGTTTTTCTCTCAATTCACGATTTTAGCGCTATTATCACGGTCATTGGACTGTGATAATCAAGCGGAGCCCGTGGTCCATGAGGGGCAGGTCCACTTTTCAAAACTCACCGTTTTAGCCGAGTTCATGGTCTGGGTGTTATGTTCATGGTCGACTCGACTGTGAAAATGGACCTTTGTCCGTGTACTGCTGGCACGTGCTATATAAGGGTTGTGAACCCTTCTTCTTCACTTCACAACCACACACCGCCGGAATCCTCTGAAACCTTGCCGGAAACTGCAACTCCTGCTGCTCTTCGTAGATTTTCATGACTTCCGGCCACCCAAATCCTAATCCGGGACTAGACCCACTATCCCCAAGTCTGGGACTACCTTCGCCAAAGTTTTAGAGCATTTTGGCTTGAATTTTCCGGCGAGCAATTTCCGTTGAGCTTCTAACAAGCTTCCAATGAAGTTCAGCGAGCTTCTCCGGCTAGTTTTTCGAGCATTTCTCGTTGTTAATTTTGGAGAATCGAATTAGGGTATTAGGTGAGGGGTATTTGTGATTTGTTGCATGAATGCTGAAATTGGGTGAGGGGTTAGTCTATTAATGTTACTTGAATGATGCATGATGTGAACTTGAGCTTAGTTGAGCCTTGGTGTGCACGAATTGGGTATGAATTGTGAAAGATGCCCGCTAAGTGAAACTTTTTGAATGAATGATTGAACCTTTTGATGAATGATGGTTGGTGGCCATCGAGGCGTGGTTTGGGTTTGATTTTGTTAATTGGTAGAACCGTGAATCACCTAAAACCATGCCTCGATGTCCTTTGTGCGTGAATGAGCTTAAATGTTTGGAAACCGATCTTGTGAAAAGCCTTTGAAGGCATATGACCTTAGTGGAATCCTAAGTGTGTGTGGGATGCTTTTTCTCCCAAATGATTGGTTTTTGATGAATGTTTCCACGTATGGTGCATGCCTTTGATGTTTTGCGGGGTGGTTGATGTGAACCCCCGTACCTTGAAATGTTAACAAGGATACCATACTTTGTAGGAGATTTGAGATTCTGGAGAAAGGCTCCAACTGGGCCCCATTGGCTGCTCGATTTTGGCCAGTTTGATGAGCTAAACTGTGGGGATGTCATGAGCCAAGCTGTGGCACACTCTCACTCCCGCCGGCTCCTTGAGATTGAAGATGACACTTACGCGGAGCTTTTTGTCGAGTTTTCACCACTTTATTCATCCAGCAAGACAAGGATGCGTCGGGACACTGGGAGCCTTTAATTTAATTCCGCCTGGGCGGGTAGAAGGGTAAAATGAGTTTTGATGAGCTTGCCCAAGCCATGGGAATTGATGAGGGGCCAGGGGCAGAGTGGGAGGTGGATTCCATACAAAGTTTCTACTTCCGAGCAGATTTCAAGAGTTTTGCCTTTCAAAGAACGGATGAACTCGGTTTGAACCTACGTGCACCGCACCGACCGCACTCATTCCCCAATGGCGTGTCATCAACACACTTCCTGCCCATTCCATCTTCTTGAGCTACATGTCTGCAAACAAGATCACCAAGAGAGCCTTCCTTCCCTTTACTTCCATGGCGGCCCCAAATCGTCGCCTCCACCTCGGCTAAATCTTGGCAACATCCTTTAGCAAAGTCTAAGGCAACCGTCGGAACAAGATCATGTCATTGGGGCTCTACATCATCTGGATTGCTCCACATTTGAATGTTAACCTCGAGTGCTGCACAAAAGAAGGTCGCTCGTTTTGGTTCGGGGAGGACACCTTGTACTCCATGAGCTTACTTCGAGTATTTGGGCCATATCAATATATTAAGGGCCTTTTTATCCCACCGGGGGGTCCTCCCCAACAGCCTAGAGCTCAAGCCGGCAGTCATCGCCGCCGTGTTGCACCACCACCATTAGTAGCATCATCCTCGGCGGGAGCCGGACCTTCATCTTTCATAGTCCACCTCGAGGATTGAGTCACTCACCTCGAGGAGAAGTTTGTAGGAGTCAACACCCTGTTGAATCAATCCACCGACTTGCTGGAGCGGATAGCTTGCAACCAGGGTGTCTTGTCAGACGAGGAGAAGTGAGGTAGTTGACTGAGGGAGACATGTGGCAGAGCCAATTCCTTTCTCCCCTCTTCTCTACTTGAAACTCTGAACTTTGTAATTTTTCTTTTCTTTTCTGTAGTTTTTGCATGAACAGGTATTATCGTTAGCTATTCTTTCCTTTTATCGTGATGTTGAATATTGTTTTGTGTAATAACCTTGCCTCGAGCGAGAATGTGATTGTGTTTTTGTTTATGTCTTCTTTTTGAAGATCAATTCTCCTACCTTGGTGTTTGTCCAACTTTCGCTTGCCATTGGTCGGTAACTTTTTCACCGTACCCTTTTTCTCCATTGAGGACAATGTCATGCCTAAGTGTGAGTGGTGTATCATTTGTGATTGGCATGTGATTTTGTGTAAAGTTGGTAAGCTTGGAGCCTAGATGTGTGCCCAAATTTGAAAAAAAATGAGGGCACCAAGCATTGCATGATCAAAGTGGCCGGTGTGTGGGAGCATCTAGTGTTTATTGGCCTTAACCTTGGATTGTTTGCTTGTGATCGAGTACATCCTATTATGATGATTGAGAATTTCATTAGGATGGTGCAAATGTTTATTTCTCATTTGTGTGCAAATGAATAGATGTCTTGACTTGGTTATTCGTTGATTACAATTGCCATGCATCAAAATTTGTGAAATTGGAATAGATTATTGGGTGGCTAGGTAGCCATGTGAGTTTTGTGTCGATCGTCTTTTTCAAGTGTGATAGATCCCTTCTCCATGGTGTTCAAGATTCACCGTTGTCACTAGTGAGTATGATGGAGGCATAGGATTAGTCCATGCCAAAAAAGTTGATTGTCCCGAAACATTTTATCCTCTAGTCAATCCCTTTGAGCCATGTGACCTTGGGTCGTTCTCATGATTAGGATTTTGTGCTTTCTTGGACTATTTTACGCTAGTTTGTGTTCCTTTGTCACATTACAGGTCCTAGCACGTAAAGTGAAGCATATGTGTAAATTTTAAGTCAATAAGAGATCAATTGGAGATTCGAGGAAAGAAACTTGAGCATGACCTATGGAAGATGGATTTATACCTCATTTTTTTAACATAGACACTTATAAAAGTTGTAGCCAAGAGTCATTCATAGTACAAAATTAATCCATGTAGTCTACCAATAGTCGAACTACCTATGAAAGAGTCGTTAGTGCCACAAAAGAGCAGCCCTATAAGCAGTTGTACCTGCAAAATGAATAATCACACAGACTACAAAATATTAGAAATTTCACAATCGAAAAAAGCAACTATGCCTCCCTGATGCCACCTAGGATTTGACGGAGACATATCTAGTGGATTGAAGTGGCCCATAATAACAAGCAGAGGCAAGACTCAAGAGGGAGTTCCTGGGGTGGCAGAAACCAATAAACCTACAAAACAAACAAAGAAAAAGGTCGAGGGCCAAATGCAAAATAAGCAGGTAAAGAAGGCCCATGAAAGCCCATAAAAGGCATACGAGTTCAATTGAGACCATTGCCTAACAAGGAAAAGGCAGACGGACCAAGAAGATGACATGCTACTGCTGAGTGCTTACTGTAGCAACTGCCACACGTCTAATCCAGCCATGCCCACTAGGCCACCACCGCTACAATTGTACTGTGGGATAAGAAAAGGAGAGAATCCCAAGATCTAGCGACGCGTCAACTGCCACGCGTCCTCTCTCAGATGAATCCACCACTGCGACCGAGACAAGCCAACCAAAGATGCAACTGGCCAACAACGAGAATTGCTGTCTCCAACAATTACGGCAGACATCGGGGGAGATAAAAAGCTAACCAGTGGTACCAATCCAGTGCCAAAATGTGACCCTGCATCATTGAACAGAAACAAAGAAAAAATACACCACCACCGAACCAAGGGAACACTTCATAGTATGCCCAGCCAGGAAAGGCAGCAGTTGGGTGGCGGAGAAAAGGCATCAGTCTGATTGCAAATCTCGAAAAAGAAATAAGACCAAAGAAATATGAAGTCGAATCAATCAAAAATCAAATAACGGTTCAGAAATAATAATCTAAAAGTAAGGAAGGAGGAATGGCAGAGGCGGATCCTGGAAACCGAATCGATAGGCCAGCTGAAGGTTCGGTGAAGCTATCGGTTGGCACCAGATTATCAGATCTGGGACATGCAAGGGAGGACTTGACACCTCGATGATATCTGCTTGGCTTCTCGGTGAAGGGGATGCATCATACGATTTCCAATTCCCTTTCTTCGGCTTCTCCGCTGAACTCTTCCGCCTTCGAAGAGGAAGGGAAAAAACGAATTGCACAGTCTCATGCTCGCACTAATCGATGGGGCACAATTGTAACTTTATTTTCTAATAATCTTCTTCCTACCGAAATCCCTAGCCCCACTTATTTTCTCTTATCCTTCCTTTTTCTCTTCTACCTCATTTCATGGACAAAAAATCATGTAAACTTGTTATTAAAAGAAGGATTACGAGAATACGAGCATCAGGGATCAAACGACGACTGATTCGGAGTCCGGACGAGGGAGAAATGAAGCATCAAAGATCGTGAAACAAGAGTTGAAGAAAACACAGACAGGAGAAACACGATCGTGTTTGGTCCTCCTATGCCCATGTTTTTAGTTCCGAGAAGAAACAAAGGAAGGGTTGAAACATGGCCTGAGAAACACGGCCATGTTTCTGCCTCCTGCTCTCGTATAAGTATATTTTATGCGATTTTAGAGAGAGAGAGAGTTTTGGATCCCAAACACCCATGGGACGAACCCTAGAGAGAGCGACTTGGGAACATTCTTGGAGCCATTTTGGAGGATTTCTTCACCATTGGAGCTCGGGAATCAAGCTTGGAGATGGTGATTGGAAATCTATATAAGATTTTTGTAGAGTCTCTCTTCTCTATGGAGTAACTTCCCTTCACTTAGGTTTTGAGTAATCCTAGTTCTATGTGTTAGGATCTTTCTTGTATGAACTTTTGGATGCTATACTTATTGGTTTTTATCGATTGAGGCATGATTTGTTGATTCAATTGAATCTTGATCATATTCTCTTGATTTCTGTTTTAACCTATGATAGATAGAATATGATTAGGTTAAGAGAGCTTTCGTGATTAATAGTAGTGAATTGGTTGTGAGAGAGTCAGTCAATTCATTGCTTTGTATTGGAATTCATTCCAAGTAGGGGAGATCTGTGTGAATCTGCTTAGTAGTTTATCCCGGTGAAGGCTAGTCGGCTCTCGGGTATTCTGTCTAAGAGGGCTTGGTCAGCTTAAGAGATTCCAAGATATTTGTGGATCTTCCCCGGTTTAATAAAAATTAAATCAACCAAATTAAATTAAAACTTTGACCTAATTGGGAATCTAGGGGGAATCATACCTAAGTGAGTTCCAACCGGTAATTAGATTAACTTTAACTGTAGTTTGCTAGAGCAGTTATAGTTCTTCTATCTTAATCTGGTTTGCTAGATAATGAACTGAAGCTGAGCAATAGTAAATCTAGAGACCCGTGGATTCGATATTGATTACTTGTTCCACTATACTGCATTCTCTTTCATTGGTTACACTTGGCCATTGTTAGAAGTTGTGTTTTAGCGAGTCAAGTTTTTGGCGTCGTTGTTGGGAAATTTCTAGATTATTAGGAAAGGCACAAGTTTGCCACTTTAGCGTTTTGCTTAACTTTTCTACCCTTGCTTTTCACTTGGGCGTTTAGTTTTTCTTGGTGCAGATCTCAAACATGGATCCTCATGTCTTGTATAACCATTTGGAATATCAACCACCATCTGAGTGGTATTACCCCGAGGCTTCCTGGAGCAATGAAGGAGGAGTTTGGCCAAACTGACTTCTCCTTTCCCCATAAAACAGAGGAGACCCTCCGAAGAATAAAGAATCACATAGAGGTCATTGAGAAAGCTTGTGCACAGTTTTCTCAAGACAAAATTTATGCTACCATACAAACAGAGGAGGATGAAGAAGAAGCGAATCATGGGGATGTTGAGGAGCATAAAAAGTTGTCACGGAGAACTTCCGTGATAATCATGATCAGGAATGTCCTCTGGTGGCAAACTGATCTCATTGAAGAAATTGCTTGGCGACTTGATCTCCAATCTGTACTGGAATAAGAAGAGCGAGAAAGGGTGAGGGAAGAAGTTGTGGAGGATGAAGGAAGTGAAGTAGAAGGAGTTTTTGAACTTTTCCAAGGGGAGATAACATATTTTGAAGAAGGAAGGGGGTTGAAAAAGCAATTGGCACCCAGGCTGAGGAGAAAGTTGATGTGGAAGAGGCTTGCACCGGCCATGAGTTACATGTGATATCTCCCCCAAACTGCAAGGAGCTTATTGGAAAGGACCCGTTTGCAGTGTCTCTTTGCCACAACAAGGCCACATAGGCATCGGTCCCTCTTGGTGGACGCGATGGTGGTCAATCGATGCTGTTATATTTGGTTTGGGGTAATGAGACAAGAGAAGAAGTAAAGGAGAGGTCTCGAGTGTGGAGACGTCATCTTCCCCAAGGGCACGAGCCATCTTTATCACCTATCACACCACCTGCCCGTGACTTGAGACTCCACTTCATCGACAAGAACCTCAACTTCAAGGAATTTTTGGGGTGGACCGAAACTTAGGACATGAAAGAAGCTCTTGTTGGGAGGCAACCCAACCAGTCGGTTTGCATTTCTTTCCCTATTTCTCTTAGGTTGAGTCGGTGTTGTGCTATGATTTTTGAGTCAATAACTCAACCTTAATGAGCTTTTGTGTGGTGTTTGTGGTTCTATCTACTCTCTCTTCCATGGAAGGCACCTCCTGTTCCAACCACCATCATTCATCACCCAATATTGTAACATCGTTTCCCTTATCATTCCCTCAGCTCCATTGAGGGCAATGTTGAACTTAAGTGTGTGTGTGTGTGTGTGTGTGTGTGTGTGTGTGTGTGTGTGTGTGTGTGTGGGGAGGGGGGGGGCTTTGTACTTATCGAAACCTATGTTTGTGTGCTTGGAGCCTATTTATTGTCCAAATCTTGAGATTTGAGGGCTCAAAGTACTAATGTTTTCATGATCATATTGGCATTGTGGTTTTATGTGGTGAATCGATTGGCTGTTAGCATTGATGTATAATAACTTGTGTGTGACTAAGACAACCTATAATGTCACTGAGACGTGCAGTAGAGTAGTGTAAGGGTTTAGTTTTTAATTTTTTTTTCTTACCAAGTGTGACTTGGATCGATCACTCATATTCTACAGTTATTTATGCATCTAGTTCAGGGAATTAGGATGAGAGATAGAGCATACAGGTAGCCAAGTTAGATTTGAGCCTGCTGTTTCTTTCTTGTGCGTTAGATCTCTCTTCCATGATATGTAGCATATTCACGATGCCACTAATTAGGATGATGGAGGCATAGGATTAACCCACGACTAAATTGACTGTCCTGGTGTGTCATACCCCCTAGTCAGTCCCTCTAAGCCGTGTAACTTTCTCTAATTGTGTCTATAATGAAAAATCACCCTCATGCATCTCTTAGAGGTTCCAAATAGTGATTTTTGTATGTTTGCTGCTGGAAATAATGTGAGGGTTGGAGGTAGTTCTTAAAAGTTGGGCATGTACTTGAAAAGATAAAAAAAAAATGTAGCAAAAGCGGTGGTTCTCTAAAGAAAAAGAAAAAAAAAGAGAAAAAAAACAAATGAAAGCAAAAGACAGCCACCACAAAAATCTTAATCATGCTCATTAGATAGTGTTTCTGAGTAGACTGGCTTAGAAATACTAACATGTAGTAACCTCTTTCACTCTTGTGCTCTAAAGAACTTGATTAATGTAGAATAGCATAGTGAAAGTAAATGGTTGGAATGAATGTTGTTGTGTTGTTTTGGAACTGTGAAACCTTGTGTAATGAATTCTTCCACCACCTTAAAGGCCTTTTTCCTATGTCCAACACCCTAGCCAGTAGCCAGTTATCTGAACCCGTGTCTAAGACCTCCGGACAAGTTAGTAGTGTCACTTGATATGTGAACTCTAGCATTTAGAGGCTGCTGCCATGATGAATAGATGTTATGAATTGAGAGTATGAGTATGCACACATCTTGCATCAAATTTTGTCTCGACTGTCATCACTGATGGTTGTCCAGGTTGCTGTTGTTGTTGTTGTTGTTCATGTGTTGATGTCTAAAAGCCAGTGCGATTCACGTATTTTGTGCTTATATGATATGTCCACAAAGTTTGCATGGTAAAAAAATTTTCAGCTTACCTTGTGTCTGACTTTGTTTGCTTGGGGACAAGCAAACGGTTAAGTGTGGGGGAATTTGATAGCATCATATTCACACAGGTTTGCACCCTCGTTTCTTGATCGTTTTGGCTCAAGTTTGTGCCTTCTAGACCTATTTTATGCTAGGTTGTGTTCCTTTATCACATTTCATGTTGTTGCATGTAAAGTGAAGCATAGGTGTAAGTTTTCAAGTTAATAAGGGATCAATTGACGATTTAGGAAAAGAAACTCGGTCATGACCTGCATAATAATGGATTCCTACCTCATTTTATGGACAAAGAATCATGTAATCTTTTCATTAAAAGAAAGAGGACGAGATTATGAGTCTCAAGGATTAACCGGTGACTGATTCATAGTCCGAACGAAGGAGAAACGAAGTATCAAAGACAGTGGAACAAGAGCGGAGGAAGAAACACGGGGAGGAGAAACGCAGTCGTGTTTTTTCCTCCTGTGCCCATGTTTTTAGTGTCGTGAAGAAACAAGGGAAGGGCCGAAACACGGCCGTGTGCTCCCTACTCGGATATAAGTTTGATTTCTTCAATTTTAGAGAGAGAGAGAGAGAGAGCTGAGTTTTGGATCCAAACACCCAAGGGACGAACCATAGAGAGAGCGACTTAGAAACATTTTTGGAGCTATTTTGGAGGATTTCTTCACCATTGGAGCTCGGGAATCAAACTTAGAGATGGAAATTGAAGATATAGATAAGATTTGTGCAGTCTCTCTCTTCTCTATGGAGTAAGTTCCCTTCACTTATGTTTGGATGAACCTTAGTTCCATGTGTTAGGATCTTTCTTGTATGACTTTTGGATGCTATACTTATTGGTTTTAATCGATCGAGGCATGATTTGTTGAGTCAATTCAATCCTGATCATATTCGTAACCTATGATAGATAAAATCTGATTAGGTTTAGAGAGCTTTCTTGATTGATAGTAGTGAATTGATTGTGCGAGAGTCTGACAATTCATCTCTTTATACTCGAATTCGTTCCAAATAGTGGAGATCTGCGTGATTCGCCTTAGTAGTTTATCCCGTTGAAGGCTAGTCGCCTGCCAGGTATTTTGTCTAATAGGGCTTGGTTAGTTTAAGAGATTGCACGCTTTTTTTGGATCTTCTGCACTTTAATCAATAGTAAATCAACCAAAGAAAATTAAAACTTCGACCTAATTAAGGAGCTAGGGAGAATCATTCCTAAGTGAGTTCCCAACCAGTAATTAGATTAATTTAATCGTACTTTTCTAGAGTATTTGTACTTCTTCTATCTTAATCTGGTTTGCTAGAAAATGAACTAAAGCTGAGTAATAGTAACCATTGAGACCCGTGGATTTGATATTTATTATTTATTCCTCTATACCGCAGTCCCTTTCATTGGTTGCACTTGTCGATTGTTAGGAGTTGTGTTTTAGCGAGTCATGCTCATGTCTCCGAGCGCATTAAAAACAGTAAGTAGTGGCACGCTCATGCGTCGAAGTAGAGTATCGAGCTATGGCAAGTACTATTGAGAGAGCTAGGGTGTTCCTTTGAATACGATGGTTTTTGAGTGAGTTGGGTGTTCCTCAGTCTCGACCAATCCCCTACACTACGACAATCAAACTTCCCTTCATATAGCTACCAACCCTATCTTACATGAGCGAACTATACACGTTGAGATGGATTGTTATTTTATTCGAGATTGTGTTGTCTCTCATGATATTATTCCTCTCAAGGTTAGTTTGCATCTCCATCTTCCTGATTTGTTCACCAAAAAGGGCTATGTGCAAATAATTTTCATTTTCTTCTGTCAAAACTATACATTCGAGATCTTCAGTTCGGCTTGAGGGGGCGTATTGGACCGAGTCGATGCCATGGGCTACGAAGGGTCTAGTCCGCAGGCCCACATGGTCACATATAGAAAGCAACATCAACACTCTACTCTCCTTACTAGAATATGAGTCTTGATCATCACGTACTTTTTGTAACCCTTCTTAAGAGTTGTAAACGGTTATGTAATGGTGTACATGTATGGTCAAAATGCATGTTCTTCATTTGACAATAAGAGTAAAAGCTAGAGAGATGAACTCATATCTCCTGTGTACTAGTCCCGATTAGTCATTCAGGGATCCCACATTAAATCATGTCTTGTCTACTTTTCACAGTCAATTTTCCAGTCCTTACCACAATCAAATCGCATTTCATTCATCATCCATTGTTGTTGGATCTTGTCACCGATGCGATTAGCCAAAACTCAGCCTTCTCCTTCCCGATTCAAAGGCACTAGTAAAAAAACACCGGGATTAAGAAAAGCTTAGTCTGCACGACCATACCTTTCGTATCCATGTAATATGATATCCAACATGTTAGTCTATCCAAGACACTCATAGTGATGAAGATATTGAGGAAAGGAATTAACCATAACCATAGATATGGCTATAACAAGGGTAATTTAGGCATTTCATAATTAGGAGAAATTGGGGTGTTATAAAATTTCTCCCCAATCATATCATTAAAAAAACTTGGCCCTCTTGTTTTGTGTAGTTATTTTTTAACTTTATTCTAATTCCTGTATAAACAAATTAAAACGATAGGTCAGTTTTGTTTTTTCACAACTTGATCTATTGATCAAGGAAACTTAATGAGAAACAAAAAAAAACTAGGCCAACAAAAAAAAGTCGTTTCTCCCGCTCTTCCATTCTTTTCTTTTTTTTCCCCACCAAACACAGAAAAACCATTGCACCAAGCACACCATTCAATATTAAGTATCCCCTTCTGTCCCCCTTTTCTCTCGCTCTGTGATTGCTTCTATTTTTCTTGATTTCATTTCTCCATATTTTGTTGGGAAAGATTATTTTTTTTCTCACTTCCTTTGAGGAAACCTTTTTCCTCCGATCCCTCTATTTTCGTGTCAAAATAGTGGGATCGTGAGATTTTCTTCTTTTTGAGAAGTTTTGAAACTAGTTTCGTAATATTTCTTTAGCCAGAAAATTATATTCATCATCGTGTTTCATACCATATTTGGTTAAGAAGGTATGAGTGATCACATGGCTCTATTTGTGGACCGCCTTGCAATCCACTCGACAACAGGTTCCTTGTCCTCTTTAGAGGAGGGTGCTGAAAAATTCTCGAAAACGGATATCAGTACTGCTTCTACGGGCCCATCATGTTCAAGGTCAAATGAGGTGAGGGATGAGGAAGACGAAGAAGGAGAACAAGAGGATGAACCATTAATTCAAGATGGGGAATGTCGTATTTGCCAGGAAGAGGATTCCATTCACAATTTGGAAGCTCCGTGTGGTTGTAGCGGCAGCCTCAAGGTATATGCAATTTTCTTATTTTTCAACACATTTCTAACGATTTTAATTGTCTAGGAACTTTTAGTCTAATGCTCTATAATATATTGAAATATGTTTGGTTAATTGTTCATTAACCTTTGTTAAATTTAGATTACTGTCTTACTTTCATTAACAACTTTAATTTTAGAGGGTTATTCTCAACATAATGTGGTATTGATTTTGATTCGCCGTTCATTTCTTTTTGGGTAGTATGCTCATAGAAAATGTATCCAATATTGGTGCAATGAGAAAGGAGACACCACTTGTGAGATATGTCATCAGGTAACTTAAGATTGATTGGTTGGTTGATTGACTAATGAAACTCTTTATCCATTACGGTTTTCAGTGTTCTATTTAATTACATCAGCCAGTGCAATCTAAATAATTTTGATGTTACTGTGACTAGGATTATCAACCGGGTTATACAGTTCCACCTCGCCCTCCTCGCCTTGAAGATACTATCATCGACATTGGGTATATTATTAAACTTATATTCTTTTTATTAACAAAAACAATAGCAACAAAAAAAACATGTGGATTTGCTTATACAGATTTTGCAATCTTATCTTTTTTATCAGAGGAGGTTGGACAATATCAGGCACGCCTATAGATTTACATGATCCCCGTCTTCTTGCCATTGCGGAAGCAGAACGTCATTTTTTGGAAGCTGAATATGATGAGTATGCTGCTTCCAATGCTAGTGGAGCTGCTTTCTGTCGTTCAGCGGCACTCATCGTAAGACCTATAAATATTTTCATGCAAAGTTCTCATTTCTCAAAGGCATCAAGTACCTATTGATTCTTAACTACTCTAAGAACACATAGTTCTTGAGAATTCATTACTTTTATTTGTCTGAATTTGTAGAGAGACCTTGTATTGTAGCTTCGTGTATAAAAAATACACGATTTTACCCCATAAATTTTAAAAATATACGCACCAAATAGTATATTTTCACATTATATCACATGAATTGACATCATTAAAAAAATGTACAATTCCTTAAACTTTATATTTGCAGCTTATCTTAATATACGCCCCCCTGTTTAATGTTTCAGTTGATGGCCCTTCTACTATTACGACATGCATTGACAGTGACAGAAGCTGATGAAGATGATGATGTTTCCACCTTTTTCTCTGTAAGTAAAATGTTGTAACCGCTAATCATCAACTTCTTTACCATAAAATATTCTCAATTATAGATTTTAAATCTTAGAAGTCCCGATAACATGTTTTTCTTGTGGCCATGGATTACAGGTTTTCCTACTACGTGCAGCTGGTTTTCTCTTGCCCTGTTACATCATGGCTTGGGCTATCAGCATTTTACAACGAAGGAGGCAAAGACAAGTAATTAAAAATAAAATAATTTCTCTTCTAACTATTTTTATTTCCTTTGTTATGTGTACTAACTGCTTGCACAATATACAACCTTAAAATAGGAAGCTGCAGCATTAGCAGCAACACAAGTTGCATTTGTGCTACAATCCGGGCAACGTCATGGTTTGCAATTCACTATAGCATCTGGTCCACCAGTAACCACACACCAAGAACCCGTTTAATTTGAACCAAACTAGATGGAATCATCAAAAGAGGACTAGGCAAACAATCAAGGAAAATGAAGAATTTTAGTGGCTATGAAGCTTTTTATTAAGGAGAGAAAGTGGATGGGATAAATGAAGATGAAATGTTAAATTCCTCGAGTACCTAGTTTTACTTTCTTAAAATTAAGAGAGAGAACAGAAAGGGAAAAGTGAAATGAAAAATGAGAAGTGTGTTGTGCAATGTGTGAGACTATATGATGTTTTGGATTATCAAACATTGTTATGTGCTTTACATCCTATTGTATGTGTAAATATGACATCACAAGACCGAAAAGCTTCTAAAATATCAGAAGAGTCATCAATTTTAAAATCATTTGTACATTAATTATTCACTAAACAATTTAGTTGATAAGTCTAATTTGTTCTTGATAGGCACATGATCTATAGTATTATGATCATGCAGGAAGTGATAAACTCTTTGGGTCTTCATAACGGAATTCGAATATTTCAATTAAATTGAAGTCTAAAGTGCCTATAGATTTTGTTGCACCTCTTTTGGAAACACACTGCAGGTTTTTGTATCTCGCTTAATTTGGCTGGACTGTCATGGGATGTGCCACTACCATTAGATCAAGACTTGTATGGAACAAAGGGTATTTAATCCAATTAGAGGCCTTGAATATCAATGTCTCAACCATATGGTTTTGAAAGCTATTGAAAAGGGCTCTTGAAATATTTTTAGTTCTCCAACTCAGTACCTTAGCTCTGAATGTGACAATATTTGCAAAGGATTTAAAGCCATAAACTCACCACACAATGAACGTTTGAGAATTATTTTTTAATCTATGCGCCTTACTAGACTCACAAAACATAAACCATTTTGTTCTTGAGATAGAGAACATTCCCACTCACATCGAAACAAAAAAAAATCTCATAAATCGACTAGGAAAGGGTCTCCTAAACCTTGTGGGCTAAGTAAATTTCCTGAACAAGGTTAGTGTTTGGTGTGGGTTCTGCATGGGTTCGGCTACTTCGACCTTGGACGACCTTCCTTTACAGTTTTGGTCCTTATTGAACAAGCCTCCTTCACGGACGATTTGAATGCAGGTTAGCACCACTAGTTTCTTCATCTGGGCCGAGTCGTCTTACTATGGGCTTGACTCGATAAGATTAATTGACTTCTAGTTGACTTCTCCGTCATTGGACCTCATCTTTCTCGTGAAATCCCCATATTCTTCTCTTTATTGCTCCATTGGTCCTCCAAAGTTTTCCAACTCTTGATCCAATATTCCTTATGTTGCTTTTGTACCTTCAAACTGAACTAAAACATACCGAGAAGGCATCAAAGAGTACAAAAAATAACCTAGGTCTATTAAAGGTTCATTGATCAAATAGTTGTGATTTAGAAAGGCAACACTATTGAAATGACTAAAGATGCCCTGAAAGAAGGGGGAAATGTATCAATGGGAGTGACAAACACTATAAATTAAGTGTCATCAGAACTACCCCACACATATACTTTGCTTGTCGCCAAGCAAACACTACTCATAACCATACAACTCAAGGAATTCTAAACACCATCACTCAATGTTGATCTTAGGTAGTTAATCGTAAGCAACTTACAAGTTCAACAATAGTACTATACAATCCTAACCACGTTAATATCCAAGAACATCATACGACATAATCCAAACATTAACCACAAACGATGCATCCAAGTCTCAAAATGATGAGGTGCAACTTTTGGTAATTTTTTAAGCTTTGAATGCTTTCTACCATCAACTTGACATTTCTTTAAGCACTTTGCCTTACTCAACTGAAAATCTTTCAATGATTTTTGAATTTTTCTTCTCTTACTCAACTCAAAATCTTTGCATTACATCCCATTACCTACCGCATCCTTCATAGTTACTACAATAGCCTCCCTAAATCATATTCCTTAACACTCCTTAACCGATTTGTAAGTGTATATTCTTGTTGAAAAAAAAACCATATTTTTATTGCACAAAGTACATATTTGTATAGAACAAAACGCACATTAGAAAACATTTCCGATTAGGTTCTATTTGTAGACTTTTACCCCTTTAATCCTGGGATGTTTGAGGTACTTTTACTCCGTGAGGTTCGGTCTTAGCCTAGGTTGTGGTTCTCTTTAGTGTGTTTCAGATCCTAGTAGGTAAAATCATCCATGGGACGAAAGTTGGACGAAAAGGGGCAGAAACCTGTCAAAAGGGAGCAACATCAACAGATCATGGTGGAGGCCAGAGGTTCACCGTCACTCGGCCGTGAAGACCAGCTCTAGACTGTGAACTCCCTTAATGAAACGACGCATTTTTTCTCGACATCACAGTTTAGGCCAGATATTCACGACCGCGAACTAGACCGTGAAATGCCATCGGTCAGGGTATATAAACGGGGTTGAGCTGAAAGAGAAAGAGAGGAACCTAGTGAGAGAGACTTTTTCTTCTTCTTCGGATTTATAGAGTGAAAAAGTGACTAACAAGAGGAGAAGAGAAGTTAGGGTTTCATCCAAGAGCTAGATTTTGGGAATTTCTTCCTCCAAGGTTGATCTCCATACCACAAGGAAGAAGAGAAACATATCCAAGATGGTTTTTTCTCTTCTCCCTTGTGTATTCTCTCTACTTAGCATGGAGTAGACTTTTCTTTCACTTGGGTGTTTGTAAACCCTAGCTACAATTGTGTGAATGTTTGTATGGATTGGATGACTTGTGTGTGGCTATGTTTAGTACAAGCTATGAGGTATTTTCATGAAGATTGTGTGTGTTCTTGCATTTCCAATTCTTATGCCATTTTGACCTAGGTAGAGGCAAATCCCCTTCTTGGTAAGAGGCTTTTAAAAGCTGGAATTCCTTGGGCAATTGTGTCACCTACCTAGATTGAATTAGGGCAAACCTCTGAATACGTATTAGCACCTTTGGTAGGTTGTAATTTGGCCGCCCAAACTATATTTTGAGGGTGAAGTCTAAGCAACCCTTAGTAGATTAGGCCAAGAGAGCTACCTTGTTAGCTTGATTTGATATCCCTTGGCCTAGAGACCGAGAGAGTGACGGTTGTTCACTTGTTGCACTTCCCAACGGTTTACAACCAACTTTACCATACATTTGCATTCAATCCGACAAATCATGATTGTTATCTAGGAGGAGCAACACCCTGGTTAAGCCTTCTCAATTACTGTTCAAACAATTTACTTTTCCAATTGTTTTAGTTACAAATTATAGTTTTAACCAAAAACAATTGCTAGATAATGTTTCAAACAATCGAAGTAGGGGTACATGGACCAGCCCGTGTTTGACTTTTAAAACATACTTGCCCTATATTGCACCAATTAAGGTTTATACTTGGGCCTTAATTGGGGGTTTTATTGTGATATTCGGGACGAGTCAAGTTTTTGGCACCGTTGCCGGGGGACCTTCGGTCCGTTATTTTGAAATGATTGTTTGGTGTTCATCTAGCGTTTACTTTTTGTTTTGGGAGTTTTAATCTTCCTTGTGTTAGACGAGTTGTGTTTCTTTGACGTGTGTGCAAGAGGGTGTATGACCCAGAGTAATACGACACCTTTGGTGCCACTAGTTCATGGTCACTCGACCGTAAAGACTAGCTCCAGACCATGAACTCCCTTAATGAAATGATGCGTTTTTAATCGACATCACGATCAAGGCCATATGTTCATGGCCGTGAACTGGAACCGTGAAACACCGTCGAGTGACCATGAACTGAGCTAAAAGAGAAAGAGAGTAACCTAGTTAGAGATACTTTTCTTCTTTAGATTTCTAGAGTGAGAAAGTGATGAACAAGTGGAGAAGAGAAGTTAGAATTTCATCCAAGAGCTAGGTTTTGAGAATTTCTTCCTCCAAGGTTGATCTATACACCACAAGGAAGAAGTCAAACATCTCCAAGATGGTTTTCTCTCTTCTCCCTTATGTATTCTCTCTACTTAGCATGGAGTAGACCTTTCTTTCACTTGGGTGTTTGATTCGGGCCTGAATGTACACTTTTTATCCACGTTTCCTTTTGGCATTTGTGGCATTTGAGCTCCAAAAAGGTTGGTTTTACGCTAGGTTTGTTGAGTTTCAATATGTTTCACAGTCTAACAGATGAAACCAACCCCGAAGTCGAAAGTTGGAAGGAAAGGCTCAAAGACCAGACAAAGAGAAGGATCCAGCCGCAGTTCACGGTCAGAGCTGCGAGTTCACGGTCGCCAGGACCGTGAACCGAAGGGCGTCTAGAGGAGTTTCAGGGGTAATTAGCATAATAGGTCACAAACCTATTCACTTTGTACGAAAAGGTCACAAATTTTTGTTTTGCATGTTTCAGTCACATACATTTGAGAGAATAACGAAATGGTCATTCCATCTGTCTCCATCCAAAAAATCGTTAGTTTCGTCCAGTCAGCATGCCACGTCATTTAAAATATTAATAAAAAATTTAATGATCGAACCAATTGAATCGGACAACCCTAACTCTTTACTTAGTTACTTACCTACCCGAAAAGCTACACCGACTCGACAATCTTCAACTCACCTGGACCCAACCAAAATCGGCGGCTTGCTTCGATTCTGAATTCCTTTGCCGTCTCTGCAGGGAAGCTTTTGGTATCGTTGACAAAGGGGTGTTTCAGTAGAATGCTACCTCTTTCACTTCTTCAAATCATATTGCAAACTCAACCATGAATTGCCAATTCCTCTACCTCCACTCCTCCACTATCGGCGCTCCACCAATCCCGCATCCACTACCATCATTCCGCCATCAAAGGTTGGTTAGAGCGTGCAAATTAAAAAATCAGTCAAAGCAACAAGAATCCACAAAAATTAATTATAATAACTTGGAAATGGATTCACTACTGCTGCCTCCCGCCATAGATTAGAGATCTGTGGGTCGCTCCGTCCCCAGAATCCTCCTCCCAAATCTACCAACCCCTCAATAAAGTTTCCCATTATGTTTCTCATTCTCTTTGGACCTTAGCAATACAGAGTCCTAATTTGCAGATTGATGTTTGCCTGTCAGAACACCGAGCGAGCAGGGGAAAGAGGGGTGTTTACTTCAGGATGGCGAAGCGACCAGGGAAGGAACCTCCGTTGGTTTTGGCCGGCCATGCGACCTGGAGAAGCTATCGGCAGCAGGAGATTTCTGATTGCACGATTCTGGGGAGGGATATCGCTCTGTAAGGCGACGATAGAAGGGAGAAGAGGCTAGGGTTTGCTCCAAGTGAAGATTTGGGGGTCGTTTGGATTAGAGATTTTAATGAGGGATTTCAGAAGGATTTTAGCACAATCCCTCGTTATGTAGGATTTTAAAACAATTCTGCGTTTGGAAATGATGAGATTTTAGAATTTAGAAATTTAAAAACCCTCAATCGTAGGTTTTTGAAATAACTGATCACTATAAGCTATTTCTAAATCTCTCGTTCTACTTTCGTTTATTCCAAAACCTACCCTTGTTCGACCCTTCTTCTCCGCCAACCTTCGCCCTCAAACCACTCTCTATTGTCGCAGACACAGAGCATCCCAGAGCAGCTTCCGGCTTTCCCCAACCATAGCCACAGTTGTCAACCTTCCCCCATCGTCCTTTGCCGTTGACTCCCCAGTCGACTCTGCCATCCTCCTTGGCGGCATATATGGAATCTGGATTCAATCTATTACGCTTAAACGTTTCCTCCCCGGTCACCTTCACCGCCGTACATGAACCCTAATAACAACAACCCATCGACAACTTCTCTATGGCGGAGAAGCTCTCCCTTGGTTCTGGGTTCACTGGTCGCGCCGGAGACACCTGCCACGCCGATTCCAATATGTTGTTCGCATATGCATGGTTAAGAATCGAGAAGAAGTTGGGAAATTGGCAGGTTCAGCTGGATTATTGGGGACGAGAAGGGGATCAGATGGGAGAGAGAAGAGGGAATCACCCAATTTGGGTTCCAATTGACTAGCAATTCTTTCCTTGTTCTGCAAACCCAATCGGTTGGAATTGGAAGGGAGTGAGATTTTGGGTTTGTGATTTTGGGGTTTTTATTTATCTTTGATTCTGGGGCTTTTATCTTCTTTCTTTAATCTGCACACAGTTATGAGATTTTGAGATTGTGATGGAAGCATAAAAGAAAAGCATCCTTTGTTGTGATTAGTTATTGTAGAAGTAGGGGAAGAACAGATGGTTGCTGCGAATAGTAGGTGTAGAAGAAGGAACCATTGCTCTAGTCTGTAATTTGTTTGATTGAGTGAATGAGGTAGAATATGAACAACGAACAAACGAAGAAGACAAAGGACTATATTGTAAATTGAGTTTTAAGGTTAAAATTCAGCGTTTCAATCCAAACGAGTTATTTTGATCAAATCCGACATACAAATTTCCAGGTATTTTAAACGAGAGATTTTAATGAAAATCCCTCGTTATCAAAATCTCTAATCCAAACGACCCCTTGGGAAATTCCCATTGAAGAGAGGGTCTCTAGAAGCACAAGGAGAGTTGGAGGCATCACAATGATGGTTTCTTTCTTTTTCCTTTGTGTTCTTCCTTTGTCTAGCATGAAGTAGTCTCCCTTTTCACTTGGTGTTGTAGAACTCTAACTTTTACCATGTAATTGATTGAGCAGATTAAATGATTATGTGTGAGTGATGTAGACACCACATTTTATCCGGGATAATCGTTCTAAAAAAACTCAATGTAATATTGCTTTACAATTATATTTGGTTACAATTATATTTGGAAAGTGAATTGGTTGAGACTAGCAGTAGCAAGTCAATATGAACCAATGATTATCAATTTTGTTCTATATTGATTCAAGGATCAATTCGAATACATATTATGATCAGGAATTGAGTACTTCAGGTTTGGATGTGAATATGAATTACAATATATAGAGCGCGGATCAGGAAAGATTAAAAATATACTTTGCTATTATATTTCTTAGATTGTACATTGCATAGAGAATTACATTGAAACTGCAAATCAACCTGCCCAACTCGGCCACTTTCGAACCAAGGTAATTACATTAAAATATCCTTGGCCCCTCAGTTTAGGCCCGGCCAATCAACCTGCAAAAGGGAGTAATTAGAAGCAGATCCAAATTGAAACTCAGTTCCGGCCCAACAAACATCCAGCCCAACTCGGCCCCTTTCGAACCAAGGTAATTTCCAGATCGGCCCACAAGTCCGCAAACCTGAGTCTTCCCAACCTTATACATCAGCCCACCCAGCACTAAATTGCGTGCAAACCTCATACTGACCAGGCAGAACCGACCAACTATGTGGAGGTCTCACAATTGGCTTCACAATTGACTAGTGAAGAAAAGACATTTTACTTTAAATGGCTCCGGAGCACTTCGTTGAGAGGGACAGAAAATCCTAAAACACTCTAATCCTTTTCATTACTACAAGCCGAGTCCAGGATTTGGATCGGAGCAACATCAAGTAGGCGTTATTGGGGCCAAAACCTTAATAAGGTTGGTGCTTTTATTTCTGTTTCAATGGTTCTTGGTAAAGTTCATGTCATTTAGCATAGTTTATACATCATTGTACCATTATAATCAATCCATCAGTTTAACTATTTATATTCATGCGATTTACTTTACAAAGACATTTATATTCGAGCACTCTATTTACTTAAAATAAAACCGGCTCATAGTAAGTCCATTGCGGAATTGAGCATCTATTTATTTTGATTATCAATTGATAGTCTATTTTAATTTTCTACCATGCTTTTATACCATCTTTGAGCATATAGTTGACAAACACTAGATCATCATACATAAACAAACTAAATCAAAATCCAGATCTAGGCAACAATAAACACAATAAAATTTCAAATTCACTAACACTTACCGGTTTACCAATCAAAAATCATAATCTCAATAAATCGCAAGCAATAGCAGTGATTTAGAGTCCGAAATTTAATATAATCAAGGAGTACCGGTGATTTATTCCATGGTCTAGCAAAATCACTAACGATAGCAATGATTCCAATCACCAAAATACCAATTTACAGCATGTTAATTAAACTTAAACTACAGAAAAACAAGTTTTTTTTAGCAACTTCTAGCATATCTGGAATTAGATCCGAACCATAGACCAAATCCACCAAACACCAAAATTCCAGAACACATACACAACCATTCTTTAGCATTTAGGTTCGCAAATCATTAAGTATATAGCCATGTAATCCAGTTTTTCTTTATTTAAAAATTTCTCAAGAGTCTTAGTAGACCTCACCTAGACCACTTTGCTCCTGAAACCTACAATAAGGCAAGATCGATTAGTCAGAGTCCTTCAAAGATAAAAACACGAAAAAACTCAGAAAACGAACTTACCCAACTAGCCTATGTGCCTCTGGCCGCAAGCTTTCAGTCACCGCCGGCGAAAAATAGCCTCGTTGTCGTTGACTCCCCGTCGCCGCGCGATAGATCCGTAGCCAAAAATAGTAAAAAACGAAATCAAAACACAAAAAATAACAATATCATAACTCAATTTTTTAAACCAAACTAAAAAACCCACATGCAATCCGAGATCTAACCTAGATCGAAACCCTACCTAGTCTGGTTGAGTATTCTATTCTCCATTGCCGCCGGCGGGGACCGGATTCAACGGCGTGTTTTTTTATTCTCCCTTCGCATAACCAAATCAAAACCCAGATTAGAATCCTAAGTAACACAGATGAAAAACCTTAAAATCGACATGCAAGCCGGGATCTTACCTGGTCCGCCGCATTTTTGGTCAATCGGGGAGTTCGAATCGCCTTCGTGTTCGGCGATCGAACAAAGGAAGAGGGAAGGACGAGATGACTCCGTTCTGGAACGCGGGCGTTCTCCTTGGCCAACATAGCGAAGAGAAAAGTCTCTTGTTGGTTGGAGACTAGGAGAAGAAGAAGAGGTTGGCGGCGGCATAGAAAGAGGATTAGAGTTCTTGGTTTCTGGGAAAGAGAAGAAGAAACAAGAATAAGGCGGGGAGAAAAAGAGAGGCAGCGGTAGAGAGGTAAGAGGGGAGAAGACGGCGATTGAAGGCTAGGGTTTTGGTTTGGAGGAGAGGCGAGAGAGGTTGAGAAGGCAGAGAGAGGATCGCGGCGGCGGTGTTAGATGATGGCTAGGGTTTCGTTCTTCTGGAGAAGACGAGCGAGAGAGAGATGAGAGAAGTGAGGGTCGAGAGGAGTGAGGCAGCCGGTTTTGCTTTAGGGTTAGAATGATTATGGTTCTTTGAGATGAATATCTACCTCCTCTTTTAAAATGACGAAATTACCCTTAGGGTTTCTACCTGCTTTAGGATTTCTAATTATTTACGTGGCTTTGTCACCGCGTTTAGTGGATTTACGAAACTACCATTCCCCCTTCTATGAAATAAAACGAGGAATCTACAAAATGGTGGCTATAGGGTTTCAAACCCATGTCCTCGCGATTGAACGAGAGTTTACGACTGCCGTTTTAGCTAATTGGGCTGCCAGCCCATCATGCGTAAATGTAATCATCCGATTCACTTTTTATTTTTTTTAAAATCCTTAATACGAAATGTAGAATTGCGGATTAAGTTTATCTCATTTCTTTTCTAATTCACTAAATCTCCTTTTAATAATTCAAATCCTTATATTATCTTTTTATAATTTCATAATATCAACTTAAAACAATAAATTTTGATACGAGAACCACGATCAGCGGAACTTGGTAATAATTTTATTTAAAATTATCAAAGTCTAACCGAACTACGTGGACTGTGATCTCGTATTACGGGTATGTAGCAACCGATGAGGTTCGAGTCCAACCAATCAACTAACTTTATCTTTAAATTTTTACGTCAGTGGGCGCATAATTAAATTACAACTAATACGATTTAAATTAGTGATCTGGTAAGTCCCTAAAAATACCTAAAATACCTAATAATAAACTAATACGATAAAATCATTAAATGGTCCAAAGGGACCCTAAAATTACAAAAATATTACTAAAAATACACCCAATTCGTATGAAACTTATCGACTTAAGTAGTACCGATTTAGGGCGTTGTGGGGTGTGATTTCACTTTCCCACACGTAACCGTACTCGCGAACCCATATCTCTTAATCGCAGACCAAGGCCCGGTTCCGACCCTAAGGTTAGAGCCGACCAAAGAGTGTTCGATCCACTCCAAGTAAGATCGATAGCGACTCCCAAAATGCCAACGCGACCCCGACGACCCTCGGAGGGACAGTTGGCGACTCCGCTGGGGACTTCGAGAGTCGAGCTACATAATTAAGTTCGATAAGTTTTCTATTTTCCTATTATGTGTTGGGTGTTTACTTTCTTATTTGCGCAATTGTATTTTCTCAATTTAATTCTGCATTCATGCATAAAAGCTCTATACCCGAGCTATCCTATTAGAAACAGAAAAGGAGTACCGTGACTTTCACAGTAGTGGAAAGCATACAAAACTTTCCAACCAAGTTGAACTCAAATCCGAGGTTGATTTGAGGTATCCGGCAAGCTCGAGAGGGCTATAGCGGGGTACAACTTGGGAGCCAATTCCTAGGATTTCCTACCAGCATATAGTAAGTATAGAGACCTCCCTAAAACATCCAAAACAATCCCGAAAACACCCTAAAATCATGTCCTTATGCCGCCCGAATACCCTAGGTGTACCTAAATAGGGTAATGTTCTTTCTATCATATAAATATATGTTTGTTGTAGATGTGATAAGTTGTGTTATGTGCATTGCTCTTAATTAGCGTGATTGTTTGGATAAAAGTTCTTTTCAAATTCCACAATCCTTATATTTTCCTTAAATCTTTCATTTATTAATCCAGAATTGATCATACAAATGTTTTCCAAAGCATATGGATCACAAAAAACCATTTTTGCATTCACATACATTATTGACATTTTGCATAAGCATCATGCATACATACAAAAAATGAAAACAATTTAACAATGTTAAGATGTAATTAGATTTCCTAAAATTGCTCTTCCACGGGGAAAAGGTCTAATCCTTAAGTATTCGACAAGATCCAAGGCCAAACTCGTCATGGAGGCATTTCAGAAAGATTTAGATGACATCTAGAGAAGAGTGATTGGGATTGAAGAAATGAAAGAGGATGTTAGCATGATTTTGAGAATTTTGTCAAAAATCGAGAAGACAATGGAAGTGAAAAGTGGATATACGTCATTCGACGAAGAAATTTTATACCAACCGCACGACAAAGTAATATCGAACGATAAACCTGATGTCGTGGCCTCAGAGAACATGCATGATCATAAAAATACAGAATTAAAACATGATAATCTGCCAAAGCAAGTGATCAAAATCATTCAAGGACAAGCAAAAGAAAGTACCCGGTAGTCCTGATTTCAGAAGGATCGAGCTCATTCAACCGGCAGTGCAGATGCCGACACAAGTCACACGACTACCAAATAACCACAACCAAGACAATTCTGGGAGATACGGGAAACCCGTCCAAATTGAACCTATTCCCATTACATATACTGAACTTTTCCCTCAGCTAATCCAAAGTCACCTCATTGTCATAGTACCATCTGAGCCACTGCAGCCTCCATATCCGAGATGGTACAAGCCTGAGGAACATTGTAATTACCACGCTGGAGTTGTTGGCCACTCAACTGAGGACTGTAGGAGTTTGAAGAGAAAGGTGAGACAAATGGTGAATGCTGGTTGGTTGAAGTTCGAGAAAGAACCGAAAGGTCCAGACGTCAACAAAAATCTACTGCCGAATTCATGAGAATTAGTGGGCATACTACAAGGCAAAGCTCGATTCAAAAGGATGTTAATCCTATCTAGTAAATAAAACATCGAGATTATTTGCCACAACGAAATATGTATCACTTTTGCTTTCATCGTCATGAATAAAAGGTCTCTCATGTTTCGGCCTCTTTGGAGCGTTGTGTGAACGATATCAATCTTAATTTAAGAGTTTGCATCAATGTTTTATCAAAATAATGAATGCTACTTCCGAGTTCTTTAAAATGGATTTTCTACAAAAATAAAATCCATCCAAATTCAATTTTATTTTCAAATTAAGCCATGAGATTGTCATGCCATGAAAATGTGAACACTCCACTAGTGTCGAACGATTATAAACACCATGCTACCATCGATAATTTTGGAACCCACTGTTGTTGAGAGTGTACGTGTTTCGCTAAAATCGAGAGGTAAACACCCTACTGGTGACCATGAATCATGTGAGCTAATAGTAAAAAAGGTGTAATGAGTATACAACATCATGCTACTTGTAGAATCTCGTCGCCACTAAAGTCGACTTTCACCAACAATTTGAGACTCAGTTTACAAGAAGTCAAATAGCCAAATCCAGATGCACGGAGAGCCAAACATTAGTATCATACCAAGGAAACCGTCACAGAGTGTCGAGACTGGAATATCGAGGAAGATCAAGGATATGATTTATCATACAAAGGAATCACACGCAAGAAGCAGTCATGTCCTCGGTTCAAGAGCTTGCACCCTTACAGGCGGAGGACGTCCATTAAACTCACATGTCAAAGTCCGATTGTGAGATATTTGCGCAATACCTGCAAACACATGGCGTCATCATCCCCACTTTTACCAAGAAGAATAGCCAATTTAATATAGTTATTGAGAAGTGACACTCATATCATCGATCATCAAGAAGACTCTCTACCTTTCGATAATCGTTATACCAAATACAAGTGATAGATCATAGAAAATGTGAAACTATATCGGGGCATGACAAAGTCAAGTAAGTCCCACAAAAAAAAACAGACAAACAAAAAAAAACGAACAAACAAAAAAGCAAAAAGCAGAAAAAGAAAAGACAAAAGAAAAACAAACAAAATGTCGTGGGACTTACAATCCAGGTTCCCCGGTTTAGCATTTGAAGTACCAAATACCTATACCAAGCCAAGATCTTTGTCGATCAACCTCAAGATGCAGCAGCGGGGGCCTTCAAGCAAGAAACTTCCATGATAAGAAAGCCGTTATAGCCAAAACCACATCATCCAAGGTACTCATCATTTTGAGAGGAAGCCAGAAGCTGAAAATCCACAACATTCAACATTAAGAGGCCAAACAAGTATCTCGACAGGTCCCTATCCAGATTGCACTCACGAAAATCACAGCCTCGGCTAGTGAAAAATACTGGGGGGCAAAGCCAGCTGAAGATACATTCCCAAAAAATCCACCAGTATTTTCGAACAAGACTTTGTCGGTAAAAAGATCCAGATAATAAGTGGTTCTTAATCCATCAAGTCAATCCCATACTTTGGGGCAAAGCCAAAATCCCTCTACAAGAAGCTTTATACAGATATTGTCGATAAACTACACCTCAAGAAAAAGGAGACTCGTCTCCTCAAAGTCATATCGGACAAAAGCCTCTTTCATGGGAAACTAAAAACGTCTGCGACGAAGCCATATGGAGGTCTCCTAAATCAATCATACCAAGGGCTTCCATATTTGTGTAAATCATCATAAGGAACACAGTTGGCCATAACATAAAGGCGACGTCTCAAGGTGACCAGAATCTTAATGGTAGCTGAAGTGCCGTACACTCAAATCACCTATAGGAATGAGTGATGAGAGAAATCAAAAGGGGGAGTGAAAGCGAGCAAAATCAAAAGCAAGAGTGAGAACGAGGGCTTACTGATTTTCTCATGGCTTGGCTTACACTTCTCTTATTAAAAAAAATCAAATTGGCAACATGACAACTACCACACAAAAACGCTTTTCTCCAGTTTGCACACACTGCTCGAAAGCAAGGTCTTGATATGGCTTTCCATTTTAATTCTCTAATAAACGTTTTCAAACATTTTTGCTTTTGTCTTAAGTCAAGATTGATATAGTCACTCTTTGTTTCGGAGAATGGAAAGTGAGTACCAGATCTTTGGGGGCAAAAATGGTCCACCATGGAAGAAGGGGAAGTCTGAGTACCCGAGAATCGGATTAATCAACTTTTCACGCATGAGTTGATGGAAAAAATCTCAGGGAGTCTGAAAATATTCAGATCTCATTAAGCCAACCAGCCAATCGACTATGCTTCAAATGCATAGCGAGAAAGAAGTCCTATTATACCGCACTGACCGAGAATTATACGACTCTGAAACATGTGGGCCCACACCTGGCCGAGAAGAAGGATGAGGCAGTACACACCCTCAGCTCACCCAACAAAGTGTGTCCTCACACAACTACTACCACAAAGATAAGTTTCAAGAGAGCAAGCCGAAAGCCTCTCCAAACTAAGCAAAACCTGAGGATCAAGTTGAACAAAAGGAAATGGGAGTTCCTAGTAGATGAGCAATTTAAAGGAACCCCGAGCAAAAACAAGACAACAAACAAAAAATAAAGCAACATAGCTTTCATAGATTTGTCAAATGCATCATATCCTCTTTTCACTCAACGTTCATGACTACATTAGCATGACACATCATACTATCATTCTCAAAATCATTCTCAGATTCATTACATACCATTATCATACATAAAAGTGACTTGCTATGCATCACAATCATTTCCTAAAATTCCTAAATTGTCTTTCTAAATGTACATGAAAACTTTTCATGCGAAATATCACTACGCATTTACCACACGTTAGCTTGATCTTTATCGCTAACATTTTCTCATTACTTGAGTTGATTCCTATCACGAGTGATTTGAGTACAATGACTTTTACAAAATTCTTAGCTTGATCTTTATCGCTGACACTTTTCTCATTGTTCTATTTGATTTCTATCATAGACAATTTGAGTACAATATCCTTTATAAAATCGTTAGTTTGATCTTTATCACTGACGTCTCCCTCATTGTTTGAATTGATTTCTATCACATACAATTTGAGTACAATTATCCTTTACCAAATCGTTAGTTTGATCTTTATCACTGACGTCCCCCTCATTGTTTGAATTGATTTCTATCACAAACAATTTGAGTACAATACCATTTACCAAATCGTTAGCTTGATGTTTATCGCTGGCGTTTTCCTCATTGTCTGAATTGATTTCTATCACAAACAATTTGAGTACAATACCATTTACCAAAATTGTTAGCTTGATCTTTATCGTTGACATCTTCCTCATTGTCTGAATTGATTTCTATCACAAACAATTTGAGTACAATATACTTTACCAAATCGTTAGTTTGATCTTTATCACTAACATCTTTCTCATTGTTTAAATTGATTTCTATCACAAACAATTTGAGTACAATATCCTTTACCAAAACGTTAGCTTGATGTTTATTGCTGAGGGTTTCCTCATTGTTCTATTTGATTTCTATCATAGACAATTTGAGTACAATAACCTTTACAAAATTGTTAATTTGATCTTTATCACTAACATCTTCTCATTGCTTGATTTGATTCCTATCACAAGCAATTTGAGTACAACTTCATTTACCAAATGTTAGCTTGATCTTTATCGCTAACGCTTTCCTCATTGTTCTATTTGATTTCTATCATAGACAATTTGAGTACAATATACTTTACCAAATCGTTAGCTTGATGTTTATCGCTGATGTCTCCCTCATTGTTTGAATTGATTCATATCACAAACAATTTGAGTACAATATCATTTGCAAAATTGTTAGCTTGATAGTTATCCCTGACATCTTTCTCATTGTTTGAATTGATTTCTATCACAAACAATTTGAGTACAATATACTTTACCAAATTGTTAGTTTGATCTTCATCACTAACATATTTCTCATTGTTTGAATTGATTTCTATCACAAACCATTTGAGTACAATATCCTTTACCAAATTGTTAGTTTGATCTTTATCACTAACATTTTCTCATTGCTTGATTTGATTCCTATCGCTAGCAATTTGAGTACAACGTCCCTTACAAAATTGTTAGTTTGATATTTATCACTGACATCACAAAAAATTTGAGTACATCGTCCTTATAAAATGATAAGCTTGAAGCTATCGTTGTCATTCTACTCATTTAACAGTTTGATTTCTACCACGGACAACTTGAGTACATCGTTGTTGCAACACGGTTAGCTTGATTTTATCACTAGCACTTATTCCGATATTCATCTAAATTTCTCTCACAGACGACCTGATTATATCATTGTTACAATATATAGCAGTAGTAAGTCAATATGAATTAATGATTATTAATTTTGTGCTATATTGATTCAAGGATCTATTCGAATACACATGATGATTAGGAATTGAGTACGCTTCGGGTTTGGATGTGAATATGAATTACAATATATAGAGCGCGGATCAGGAAAGATTAAAAATATACTTTGCTATTAGATTTCTTACATTGTACATTGCATAGAGAATTACATTGATTCTACAAAAAATGAGAATTACATTGATAATGAAGGAAAGACAAAATATAAATATATATACAATTGGTTTTTTTAAGTCCTGGACTCCTTGGCCCCTTAGTTTAGGCCCGGCCAAGCAACCTGCAAAAGGGAGTAATTAGAAGCAGATCCAAATTGAAACTCAATTCCGGCCCAACAAACATCCAGCCCAACTCGGCCCGTTTCGAACCCAGGTGATTTCCAGATCGGCCCACAAGTCTGCAAACCTGAGTCGGCCCAACCTTATCCATCGGCCCTGATGACTTGATATATACACATGTTTTTGTCCACCATTCTTATACCGTTTGAGTCTTGTTTCTCGTGTTTTAGGCCGATTTCACGCTAGGTTATTCTTGTTTGTGATATTTCAGGTCCTAGTACATGAATGAAGGTTCGGGAACGAGTTCTGGGTCGATTGGACGAAAATTGAACGGTTGGCGAGAAGCGGGGAAAGCCACACGAGCACGCCTAAAATCCCACACGGTCGTGTGACCTAGCCGTGTGGCACCAAATTTCACGGGCAAGCCACACTGGCCTTGTAGGGGACCCCTTGTGGCCGTGTGGAAAGTCCAGGGAGCTCACACGTGCACGCCTAAAATTGACACGCCCGTGTGGTTTTGACCGTGTAGCGAACCCGAAGCCACTTAAGTGAAACGCGGCGTGTTGCACACTCAAACAGGCAGCTTGGAAAGCCACACGACCGTGTGGTCGGGAAGTTTTGGGTTTTAACCCAATTTCGAACAAAAGGAGAGGGAATCGAATTTTTGGAGCAAAAACAGAGTTTTAGAGAGAGAAAGTGTGAAGAACAAACCCTAGGAGCTATTTGGAGTGGATTTCTCACCATTGAAGCCCAGATTGCATCCCCAGGAGTGAAGATTGACATCCCAGAGCAGATTCTTCCCATTTTTATGAATATGACTGCTTTGTATTCTGTTTCCCTCTCTCTCTCACTATGGAGTAGAATTTCTCTCACTTGGGTATGAAGAACCCTATTTCCATGTGTTAGGAATCTTGATTGTAATTATGTTTGGATTGTGATATTGTTTGATTATAATCGATTGAAGTGTTTTGATTGAGTCAATTGAAGTCTGATCATCTTTTATTGATTTCTGCTGCAACCTGAGATACATAGAATCTTATTAGGTTGTTAGAGCTTCTTCAATTGGTAGTAGTGAATCGATTATACGAGAGTTAGTCGATTCACTGCTTTGTACTGGAATCCGATTCCAGTAGTGGAATTCTGTGTTCATTGCCTCAGCGTTCTATTCCGGTGAAGACTAGTCGTCTGCCGGGTAGTTTGACTGAGAGGGCTTGGTCAGTTTAAGAGATTCCAAGTTACCGTCGGATCTTCCGCAGTATAATCAGCAGTAAAGCAACCAAAAGTAATTACAACTGTGACCTAACTAAGGAGCTAGGGGGAGTCATTCCCGAGTGACTCTTCCCTTGCTTTAGAAAACCAAATCATTTCCTGCTTTCTTACTGCTTTTACTTAAATCAACAATCACTCAACTTAGTTTGCTAGATAACAGATATACACGGAGTAGGCAGTAGATCTAGACCCCGGGTTGACAATTAGAGCTTGCCTGTTACTGTATTTCCGAACTGCGATTACACTTGGTCGCAGTTTGGTGTTGTGTTTTAGCGTGTCAAGTTTTTGGCGCCGTTGCCGGGGACCTCTAGGTTATTGTAGAAACGTGAAAGTCTGTTACTTTAGCATTTACTTTTATGCATCCTCTCTTTTCCACCCTTGCTTTTCACTTGGGTATTTTGTTTTTGTTGGTGTAGATCTGATACATGGATTCTCAAGGCTTCTCCAACCATTGGGGGTATCCACCACCACCCGAGTGGTATTACCCCGAGACTTCATGGAGCACCCAAGGAGGAGAAGAATATGGAGTCGGGTTTCAGTACCAACCCCCTACTACAAAGAACAATCAGACCCTTGGGTATTTCAAGAACAATCTCATTATCAAGAAGAATTCCTCCCACAACTAGAAGGGTCGTCGGATCTTGATTTAGCCACAGCCTTCACGGGCCATTTGGCAGAGCCATGCTACACTCCATAGCTAGATCCAAACTATCACTTGAGGCTTCTCGTGGAGCAGATTTCTCGAGTACCTGAGAGATCATTTCCCGAGATGGATCCTCATATCTAGGTCATGGCCCAAACTGACTTCTCCTTTCCCCGTGAAACAGAGGATACCCTTCGGAGCATAAAGAAGCGCATAGAGGTCATTGAGAAAACTTGTGCACAGTTTTCTCAAGACAACCTTTATGTTTCCATACAAGTAGATGAGGAGGAAGAAGAAGGCAATCATGATGATGTTGAGGAGCATACAGAAGTTTTCACGGAAAGCTCCCATGATAATCATGATCAAGTGTATCCTCTGGTGGTAGATCACAACTATCCCCATTTCAGCTCTGATATGTTGGGCCCGAGCAAGGAGATGCAAGATGATTTCATTGAAGAAATTACATGGCGACTTGCTCTCCAATCTGTGCTAGAAGAAGAAGAGCGAGAAAGGGTGAGGGAAGAAGTTGAGGAGGACGAGGAAGAGAGAAAAGAAGAGGAAGTTCTTGATCTTTTCTAAGGGGAGGATCCACATTCTGATGAAGGAATGGGGGTTAAAGAAGCAAGTGGTGTCCAGGCTGAGGATGAAGTTGAGGTGGAAGAGGCATGCACCGGCCATGAGTTACATGTGATATCTCCAACAAACTTCGAGGAGATGCTTGGCAAGGACCCATTTGCAGTGTCTCTTTGCCAGACCAAGACCACATCAACCTCGATGCCTCTTGGTGGATGCGATGGTGGTCAATCAAATATATCTTATCTGGTTTGGGGAAATGAGACAAGAGCATACGCGAATGAGAGGTCTCGAGAGTGGAGACTTCATCTTCCTCAAGTCCACGAGTCATCTTCGTCACCTATCACATCACATGCTCGTGACTTGAGACTGCACATCATCGACGAGAACCTCAACTTCAAGGAGGTTCTGGGGTGGATCGAAACTTAGGAGCCACCGTCCAGCTAAAGTCGTAAAAGAAGCGCTTGTGGGGAGACAACCCCACCAAGGTTTGTTTTTCTTTTGTTTGTTTTTCGGTTTGTCCACTTGGAACTATGGTTTCTACCACCCAGTGTGTTTTGATGACTCTAGACCTGCTGACTGGTCTCATTTCCAGCCCCTCGATAGTCCGTATTCCTGGTAACATCATTTCCCCTTATCTTTCCCTCTGCTCCATTGAGGGCAATGTCGTGCTTAAGTGTGGGGGTGTTTATCTATCTTTGACTGCTAGATGAGTTTGTGTGCTTGGAGCTGATAACGATGTAATTGCACATATTTGCACCCCTAGTTCTTATCCGTTTAAGGGGCATAGTCGTGTATTTTTGGCCTATTTTACGTCGGGTCGTGTACTTTGTCATATTTAAGGTCCCAGGCGTCAAAGGAAAGGCTAAGCACGAGTTTCGGGGCATTCGGAAGTCATTCGGTCGAGCTGGAGCCAAAACATGGGCACACCTAAATCAGAACACGGCCGTGTTCCTAGGCCGTGCTTTTACTGCCGAGACTTGAATTGAGTTTGGCAAACACTGGCTGAAAACACGGGCGGGGTTGAGACAAAACACGGCCGTGCCCACCAAAAGCACGCCCGTGTTTTCACCAACATGCTGGCCGTGTAATTAACCCTTGGCAAAACACGGGCGGGCTGAAGTAGAATACGGCCGTGCCCTCGACTGTGTTTTGCCCAGTGATGCCCTTTTAAGCAGATTTCAGCCAAAAGAGAGGGGGATTCGAGTTTTAGAGAGACAGAGCGATTCCTAGAGAGAGAAAGCGACGAACAAGAGTCTCCAAGTGCCCTAGCTTGATCTTCATCACCATTGGAGCTTGGCTTGAGCTTGGAGAAGTGCCGATCAACGTCCAGGAGCAGGAATCCATCCTTAACAGTATGAATTCCGCGTCTGATTCTGCTTTTGCTTCTTTCTCCATGGAGTAGTTCTCCCATTCATCTGGGTATGGAGAACCCTAGATTTGTATGTTAGGTTTGATTGTATGAACCCAAGTAATGATTCTATGATTTGATTATATTCAATTGAGGTTTGAATGATTGAATGGCATGAATCCTGATCAAATTCCTGTTGTTTCTGCTTTAACCTAGAATGAGAATATCTGCCTAGGTTGATAGAGCATCCTTGATTGAAGGTAGGGAGTTGGTGACTTTAGTCGAGGAGCCAACTCACTATTCTGTACCGAATTCACTTCGGTAGTGGAGGTTTTGTTGTTAGAGCCTCAATCTGTTTACTCCGGTGGAGGTTAATCGCCCGCTAGAGACTCAGATTGAGAGGGTCTGAAGACCTTTAGTCGAGACTTCAGGCTGTTTAAGAACCTTCCGCAGTTTAACTATCATAGAAACTGAACTTGGTAATTACAATCCGGCTTAACTGCAGTCTAGGGGGAACCATATCTGGGTGACCTCTCTTAACCTGCAAACAACCGTTTACTTGCTTTGTTTGTTTGTTAGTTTAGACTTGCATTAAAGTTTCATTGCTAGATAACAAGAATTCACCAAGTAGTCATCAAATCTAGGACCCGGGTTGACATTAAAACCCAAACCCGCTATACTACGCTTTAGGAAGTGGTTTCACTTGGCCAATTCCTAGAGTGACAGTAGAAGTGAGTCAAGTTTTTGGCGCCGTTGCCGGGGACGGCTAGGTTGTTGAAGAAAAGTGATTTCTGTTAATTTAGCTTTTCTTTTCGCTTTGTTTGCTTTGTCCCACTTGTGCCTTCACGGGTTTGCTTGCTTGAGTGTGTGCAGGTAGTGCATGACCCGTAGCCAGTCGGGAGGTTTACTGCCGTTGAATCCAGAGATTGACCGCACCTGTCGCCAACTCAGGAGACAACAGCGAGCTAGACTGGCTACAGAAGAGCGCATAGACGGCCACCTGAGTAGCGATTCTGAGGAAGAGTACGGGATGGACGGAGAATACAATCCACACCAGGGGAATCCTCAGCAGGCTCCCCCGGTGAATCAGGTCTTGGGGAACAACCCCATACCCCAGGCAGATGGGGTTCATCATCATCACCCACCGCCGGGTCCCACCTTGGAGTACTACTACACTCCACGGGATTGCTGACATCCGCCCGGTCATCCTCTACCCGCCTATTCCAGCAAACGACTTCGAGATCAAGCCATATTGGATTCAGCTCATTACATCCTCTATCCAGTTCCATGGCTTGAAGGATGAGGAGGCCAGGGTACATCTTTCCCGTTTTATGCAGCTGACGAACGGGTTCAAACTGAATGGTGTCCCCGATGATGCAATCCGCCTTCACCTTTTCCCCCATTCTCTGGCGGGGAATGCTAAGAGGTGGTTGGAGACCCAGCCCCCATTGTCCATCACCTCTTGGGACAATCTGGCTGACAAATTCGTGCACAGGTACTATCCGGCATCGAAGACTACAGAGATCCAGCAGGAGATCACTCACTTCCGCCAAGAGCCAGATGAGTCACTTTGTGATGCATGGGAGCGGTACATGAGATACTTCTAGCAGTGTCCCCATCATGGCTTTAGTGATGCATTCACAGTGGGGAACTTCTACAGTGCTCTCTCTCCGGACAGCCAGAGGGTGATTGAGTCTCTATGCCCAGGAGGGGATATTCTTACTAAGACTCCACCCGAGCTGAACCAGATGATCAATACCTTGGCTGGCAGAGATCATTCTTGGGGGCAGAGCAGCAGAGGCAGACATTACCGGGACCGTGGTGTGCACGCCATGGAGACCAGATCCGGGCTCGAGCAGCAGGTAGCTGAGTTGGTGCAGACATTGAAGCAGCCCAACAGTCTTATTCCGGGCAGAGGTTTGGCTACACCTCCAGTAGCTCAATGTCAGTGGTGTGAGAGCTCAAATCACCTGGTGGAAGACTGCCAGGCTATGAGGGAGTCTACTACTCCCCAAGAGCAGTTGGACTTCATCGCCAATGCTCGGCGCCTCGACCCGTACAGCAATACATATAATGAGGGGTGGCGCCAGCATCCCAATTTTGCTTGGAGCAGCAACACCACTAAACCACCTAGTTTCCCAGCACCAGCTGGTGGTTTTCAGCAGAGGCAGCCTTTCCAGGCTCGACAGGGGCCAGCCCCACAGCAGCAGCCCTACTAGCCCAGGCAGGGGCAACCATTCCAGCATCCCCAGCGTCAGTTTGCCGAGCAAGCAGCAGCTCCGGATCCAGATAATCAGATGATGAAGCTGGAGAATATTCTAGCTTCATTCATGACTAGCACTCAGGCAACTGTCACGAGGTTTGACTAGAGCATTGCCTCACTGGAGGAAGGTCAGAGGAACCAAGGTGCCATTTTGCAAGATCTGCAGAACCAAGTGGGTATCTTGGCCCGCCAAAACACTACCAGGGCACCGGGGACTCTGCCTGCCACCACTGTTCCGAATCCTCGTGATCCTCACCAGCACTAGCAGCTTGATGCCATCACTACCAGGAGTGGCAAGACCACATCAGCTGCTCCTGCCCAGCCCAGTCGAGATGAGCCACTACCTGTTTCAACACTTCCAGCTGATACTGCAGAAGTGGGGGGAAGACAAAGAAACGCCTGCTCCCAAGCCACAGCCAGTGGTTAAGGAGCATGTACCTCAGCTTCCTTTCCCCACTCGCCTACATAAAGACAAGCTGGAGACTGAGTTTGCCAAGTTCATGTCAATGTTGAAGCAGGTCAACATCAGCATGCCGTTCGTGGAGGCACTGTCAAAGATGCCCAAGTATGCCAAGTTCATGAAGGACCTCCTCACCAACAAGAAGAAACTTGGGGATCTTTCGACAGTGATGCTGAGCGAGGAGTGTTCTGCTATCCTGCAGAACAAGCTGCCCGAGAAGCGAAAAGACCCAGGGAGTTTCACTATCCCTCTTGTTATTGGCAGCATGCATGTAGGAAAGTCCTTGGCGGACCTAGGCGCTAGCATAAATGTCATGCCTTACAAATTGTTTAAGAAGCTAGGCCTAGGTGAACCTAGAACTACTAGGATGAGCATTCAGTTAGCTGATCGTTCTATCGTGCATCCTAGGGGTATCATTGAGGACTTGCTTGTTAATGTGGGTGCATTCACATATCCTGTTGACTTTGTTATTTTGGATATAAATGAGGATGTGGATGTACCTTTGATTTTGGGTAGACCGTTTCTCGCCACCGCCAAGGCGCTTATTGATGTGCATAGTGGTAAATTGATTCTGCGTGCTGGTGATGAACAGACTACTTTCTCTATGTCTGAGAATGGGAAGCACTCTCATTTGCATGATGACATAGATTATTGTGATATGCTTACTGATTTTGTGACCGCACTCGCTATATCGAGTGCGGGTACTGACGATGCTCTGGAGCGTTGTATTTTGCTAGGTGAGCAGGCATTGCAGGAGCCGCAGCTGGCGGAGCAGTTGGCCGAGTTGGAGAGTGGCCCCTTCTTGGAGGGCGACAGGCTGTTCAAACCGATCTCATCCTCCACCCGCATCGCTACTTCCTTGGAGGAACCACCAAAGCTGGAGCTTAAGCCCCTCCCTCCTCATTTGGAGTATGCATTTCTCCGGGAAGGGAATAAGCTGCCAGTCATCATCAGCTCGACCCTCACACCCGAGCAGAAGACCAGACTGGTGACCTTGCTGAAGCAGTATGAGCGAGCTCTGACGTGGAAGATCACAGACATCCGGGGGATCAGCCCTTCCTTCTGCTCCCACCGGATACTGATGGAGGATGAGATGCGGCCAGTGAGACAGCCGCAGAGAAGACTGACCCCAAACTTGGAGGCTGTGGTTCGGGCAGAGATCGTGAAGCTGCTGGACGCGGGGATCATCTTCGCCATTTCCGACAGCGAGTGGGTCAGTCCCACCCAGGTGGTACCCAAAAAGGGTGGGATGACTGTGGTGCCTAACGAGAAGAATGAGCTGATCCCGATGCGCACGGTGACTGTGTACCGTGTCTGCATTGATTACCAGCGTCTCAACGACGCCACTCGGAAGGACCACTTCCCGCTTCCATTCATTGATAAGATGCTGGAGAGACTGGCGGGGCACGAGTTCTACTGTTTCCTGGATGGGATGTCCGGGTACTTCCAGATCCCTATTGCACCGGAGGACCAGGCGAAGACCACTCTCACCTACACCTTCGGCACCTTTGCCTACCGGAGGATCCCATTCGGGCTATGCAATGCCCCGGCCACTTTTCAGCGATGCATGCTCGCTATCTTTGACCGTCTGGTCGGCGAGATTATGGAGTGTTTATGGACGATTTCTCGATTTATGGAGACTCATTCTCTCACTGTCTCCATAACCTGGAGCTTGTCCTTAAACGGTGTGAAGAGACGAACCTAGCACTGAGTTGGGAGAAGTGTCACTTCATGGTTCGAGAAGGCATAGTTCTTGGGCGTAAGATCTCCAAGATGGGGATTAAGGTGGACAGAGCGAAGATCGAGACTATCAGCAAGCTGCCTCCTCCTACATCTGTTAAGGGGATCCGGAGTTTTCTTGGTCATGCAGGGTTCTACAGGCGGTTCATCAAGGATTTCTCGAAGATTGCTCTGCCCCTGACTAAGCTTCTAGAGAAGGATGCCCCCTTCCAGTTCACTGATGCATGCACAGCGGCTTTCACGACCTTGAAGGAGAAGCTCACTCAAGCTCCTATCATGGTTGTTCCTGATTGGTCCCTGCCATTTGAGCTTATGTGCGATGCCAGTGACTTTGCTGTTGGAGCTGTATTGGGGCAGAGGCGAGATCAGCATTTTCGGCCTATCTACTACGCCTTGAAGACCCTGAATGATGCCCAGGAGAACTACACCACCACGGAGAAGGAGCTGCTCGCGGTGGTGTTTGCCTTCGATAAATTTCGTCCTTATCTGGTCTTGTCCCATGTGACCGTGTATACAGATCACTCCGCGATTCGATACTTGATGAGCAAGGATGATGCCAAGCCTAGGCTCATACGATGGATCTTACTGCTGCAGGAGTTTGACATTGAGATTCGGGACAAGAAGGGAGCGGAGAATGTTGCTGCCGATCACCTCTCCCGGTTGGAAGCACCCCCTGCAGACAACCTCGAGAAGGAGATCAACGACTCCTTCCCAGATGAGAGACTGATGATGATGTGCCTGGTGGAGAGTGTCACCCCCTGGTATTCTGATTTTGCGAACTATCTTGTGGGCCAGCAGCTGCCCAAGGGGATGAAAACTCACGCCAAGAGGAAGTTCTTCTCCGACCTGAAGCAGTACTTCTGGGATGACCCTCATCTCTTCAGGATCGGAGCCGACGGGATCATCCGTCGATGTGTTATGGAGAGTGAGATGGAGGGCATTCTATCTCACTGTCATGAAGGACCTACTGACGGTCACCATGGAGGGAACCGTACGGCGAGGAAGGTGCTCCAGTCGGGCTTCTACTGGCCCACGCTCTTCAAGGACGCAGACGCCTTCGCACGCAGGTGCGACCGATGCTAGAGGTCAGGTAACATCTCTGCCCGTGATGAGATGCCCCAGAATGTGTTTATAACTTGTGAGATTTTTGATGTCTGGGGTATCGACTTCATGGGACCCTTCCCTCCATCTTTTGGTAATACCTATATCCTTGTTGCTGTTGACTACGTCTCTAGGTGGGCTGAGGCGCAAGCTTTGCCCACTAATGATGCTAGACGTGTTTGTGGTTTTCTGAAGCAGCTATTCTCCTGGTTCGGGACACCTAGAGCCATCATAAGCGACCGAGGCACCCATTTTCAGGGTCAGTTCAATAAATTATTGTCTCGCCATGGCGTAGCTCATAAGGTGTCCGTGGCCTACCATACTCAAACAAGTGGTCAGACCGAGCTGACAAACCGGGAGCTCAAGCGTATCCTGGAGAAGACGGTGAATCTATCCCGCAAGGATTGGTCCACCAAGCTCGATGATGCTCTATGGGCATACTGCACTGCCTACAAGACGCCCATTGGTACCTCACCGTACCGGCTTTTCTATGGAAAGGCATGCCATTTGCCCGTGGAGCTAGAGCACAAGGCCTTCTGGGCCCTTAAGCTGCTAAACTTGGATGTTAGTGTTGCAGGTATTGAGCGCAAAATGCAGATGTTGGAGCTGGAAGAGTGGCGTTATCACGCCTATGGAACACCAAGCTGTACAAGGAGCGCACTAAGCGCCTGCACGATGCACGGTTGCGGGGTCCGAAAGAGTTCCAGGTTGGTGATCGAGTTCTCCTTTATAACTCTCGCATGAAGCTATTTCCCGGAAAACTCCGTTCCCGGTGGTCTGGACCGTACACGGTCACACAGGTGTTCCCGTATGGCATGATTGAGATTGCCAACCCGCAGACTGAACCATTTAAAGTGAATGGCCATCGTCTCAAACTCTACTTGGGAGGCGAGGTCGGACGTGCGGAGTTGGCAGTGGACTTCGTGGATCCGCTCTTGGAGGCACCTGTTCCTGCACCTCCCTGAGTATCCACCATGGGCGTCCAGCTAAAAGACGGTAAAGAAGCGCTTGTGGGGAGGCAACCCCACCACAGTTTTAATCTCTTTCTTTTGTTTTGAGTTGGATTGTAAACCGGTTGGGTTTCGGTTTGTTTTCTTTTATTTTGGATGATGTATTATTGGGATGACCATTGGACCTAACATGTTGTGTTTTAGCTCTTCTGTCCCCCTTTAGCTGTGCTTTGTTCCATATTGGTCCCTCTCCAGTCCGCTTCACTCAACGGGCCCACTTCCAGTCTCATGCAGTCCGTGAACACCGGTAACATCGTTCCCCTTATCCTTCCCTCTTCTCCATTGCGGGCAATGTCGATCTTAAGTGTGGGGGGGGATGTTTCTCTTTTGACTGCGTTAGATATGTTTGTGTGATTGGAGCCTAGTACACTGTCCAAATCTCGAGATTTGAGGGCTCCAAGCACTACCGTTTGCCTGATGTTTGATCGTATTGGCACTGTGGATGTGATTAGTGAATTGAATGGCTTTTGACTTGATACATGACAACTTGAGTGTGACTAAGACAACTTATTGTGATGACTGAGATGAGCAGTAGAATTGTGTAGGGGTTCAGTTTTTCAACTGTTTGCTTACCAAATGTGACTTGGTTTGATCACTTGCTTTTGACAGTCATTTATGCATCGAGTTCAGGGAGTCAGAACGAGAGATAGAGCATATAGGTAGCCATGTGAGACTTGAGCCTGCTCGTTTCTTTCTTGTGCGGTAGTTTCCTCTTCCGTGATGTGCAGCATTCACGTTGTCATTAGCTAAGATGATGGAGGCATAGGATTAGCCCACGACCAAATTGATTGTCTTGGTGTGTCATACCCCCTAGTCAACCCCTTTGAGCCGTGTGTTTTTCCTTTCTTTTGGTCTTCAATGAAAAGTCACCCTTTTGCATCTTTTAGAAGGTTCCAGAGAGTGATTTTTACATGTTTTCTCCTGTTTCTGCTAAACGTAATGTGAGGGCTGGAGGTAGTGCTTAAAAGGTGGGCAGGTGTTTGAAAATGTGCAGAGGTGTTGGTTCTCTTAAGAAATGAAAAATAATGAAAGAAAAACAAAGAAAAAAAAATGAAAGCAAAAGAGAGCCACCACCAAAAAAATCTGAGTAATGCCCATTTGGATCTGTTTCTTAGCAGTCTGGCTTAGAAATACTAGCATTTATGTAACCCCCTTCGCTCTTGTGCTCTGAAGAATTTGAGTAATGCAGAATAGCAGAAAGAAAGTTATTGGTTTGATTGACTGCGAGTTTGTTGGGTTTGGATATGTGGAACCTTGTGCTGTATGAATACTTCCACCACCTAAAAGGCCTTTTCCCCATGTCCGAGACCCTAGCCAGTCATCTGAACCTGTGTCTAAGACCTCCGGATTAGTTAGTGGTGACACCCCATATGTGAACTCTAGCACTTAGAGGCTGCATTCATGATGAAGAGATGTTAGGGATTGAGAGATTAAGCATGCGCATTTTTCGCATCAAATTGTCCTGACCCCACTGGTCGAGAGTGAGCGATTCATTTTCTCATATTCTCTATACTCTTTATCTCGGTGAGGACCTAGATTGCTCGGTCTTAATTCTGATATCTTGAGTTTTGTGCATGAAGTGACTGTTTTGAATAAGTGGTTGAGTCAAGTCTATGTTGGTTAGTGAACAGAAGGGAGACTCTTCCTTTGCTCGATTTTACTGCATTCGAATGTCATCTGTGGTGGTTGTCTAGGTTGTCATTGAGGTTGTCCATGTGTTAATGATCGAAAGCCAGTATGATCCACGTGTTTTGTGCCGATATGATATGCCCTTAAGCATGCTTGATTGAAACGTTTTTGAGCTTACCTTGTGTCTGACTTGGTTTGCTTGGGGACAAGCAAACGGTTAAGTGTGGGGGAATTTGATAACGATGTAATTGCACGTATTTGCACCCCTAGTTCTTATCCGTTTGAGGGGCATAGTCGTGTATTTTTTGCCTATTTTACGCCGGGTTGTGCTACTTTGTCATATTTCAGGTCCCAGGCGTCAAAGGAAAGGCTAAGCACGAGTTTCGGGGCATTCGGAAGTCATTCGGTCGAGCTGGAGCCAAAACACGGGCACACCTAAATAAGAACACGACCGTGTTCCTAGGACGTGCTTTTACTGCCGAGACTTGAATTGAGTTTGGCAAACACTGGCTGAAAACACGGGCGGGGTTGAGACAAAACACGGCCGTGCCCACCAAAAGCACGCCCGTGTTTTCACCAACAGGCTGGCCGTGTAATTAACCCTTGGCAAAACACGGGCGGGCTGAAGCAGAACACAGCCGTGTTTTGCCCAGTGATGCCCTTTTAAGCAGATTTCAGCCAAAAGAGAGGGGGATTCGAGTTTTAGAGAGACAGAGCGATTCCTAGAGAGAGAAAGCAACGAACAAGAGTCTGCAAGTGCCCTAGCTTGATCTTCATCACCATTGGAGCTTGGCTTGAGCTTGGAGAAGTGCCGATCAACGTCCAAGAGCAGGAATCCATCCTTCACAGTATGAATTCCGCGTCTGATTCTGCTTTTGCTTCTTTCTCCATGGAGTAGTTCTCCCATTCATCTGGGTATGGAGAAGCCTAGATTTGTATGTTAGGTTTGATTGTATGAACCCAAGTACTGATTCTATGATTTGATTATATTCAGTTGAGGTTTGAATGATTGAATGGCATGAATCCTGATCAAATTCCTGTTGTTTCTGCTTTAACCTAGAATGAG